>OX382318.1:0-5000000 GCA_947507805.1 Aporophyla nigra
ATTTTCACATAATCAAGTACTTACCGGCCGCACCTTCCGTGTGGACCGCGATCCGCGATCGTTTCAGCCCTTTGGGGGGCCCAAATAGCGTGATTTCCTGCAAAAACAATAAAAAACTCGTTTTTTTCAACAAAACTTTAATATTTTGTACTGAACCCATCCTCGAATACGTCGCCGTTGTGCTGCCCGCGCGCAGACGCGTGTTTTGACACCCCACTCGCCGGTCTAGCTCTGAAAAACGGAAAAAATTTTTGCTTAGGTACTTGACACGTAAAATCTACCTAAGCGATACACCGTTCTCCATACAGTACGAAATCTTGAAAACGAATTGTGCGATTTCCTCGCGGTTTTCGACGCTATCCGTCGTGATTAGGCTACGGCACATCGTTTCAGCTGTCACAATCCATTTCTCTTCATGGAAGTGGTCAAAACAGCTAATTGAAGTTTTCGTCAATTAATAAAACAATAGTGTAAATTTGCTTAAAATTCCTGCCATAAACTAAGTTTATTTTCACATAATCAAGTACTTACCGGCCGCACCTTCCGTGTGGACCGCGATCCGCGATCGTTTCAGCCCTTTGGGGGGCCCAAATAGCGTGATTTCCTGCAAAAAACAATAAAAAACTCGTTTTTTCAACAAAACTTTAATATTTTGTACTGAACCCATCCTCGAATACGTCGCCGTTGTGCTGCCCGCGCGCAGACGCGTGTTTTGACACCCCACTCGCCGGTCTAGCTCTGAAAAACGGAAAAAATTTTTGCTTAGGTACTTGACACGTAAAATCTACCTAAGCGATACACCGTTCTCCATACAGTACGAAATCTTGAAAACGAATTGTGCGATTCCTCGCGGTTTTCGACGCTATCCGTCGTGATTAGGCTACGGCACATCGTTTCAGCTGTCACAATCCATTTCTCTTCATGGGAAGTGGTCAAAACAGCTAATTGAAGTTTTCGTCAATTAATTAAACAATAGTGTAAATTTGCTTAAAATTCCTGCCATAAACTAAGTTTATTTTCACATAATCAAGTACTTACCGGCCGCACCTTCCGTGTGGACCGCGATCCGCGATCGTTTCAGCCCTTTGGGGGGCCCAAATAGCGTGATTTCCTGCAAAAACAATAAAAAACTCGTTTTTTCAACAAAACTTTAATATTTTGTACTGAACCCATCCTCGAATACGTCGCCGTTGTGCTGCCCGCGCGCAGACGCGTGTTTTGACACCCCACTCGCCGGTCTAGCTCTGAAAAACGGAAAAAATTTTTGCTTAGGTACTTGACACGTAAAATCTACCTAAGCGATACACCGTTCTCCATACAGTACGAAATCTTGAAAACGAATTGTGCGATTTCCTCGCGGTTTTCGACGCTATCCGTCGTGATTAGGCTACGGCACATCGTTTCAGCTGTCACAATCCATTTCTCTTCATGGGAAGTGGTCAAAACAGCTAATTGAAGTTTTCGTCAATTAATAAAACAATAGTGTAAATTTGCTTAAAATTCCTGCCATAAACTAAGTTTATTTTCACATAATCAAGTACTTACCGGCCGCACCTTCCGTGTGGACCGCGATCCGCGATCGTTTCAGCCCTTTGGGGGGCCCAAATAGCGTGATTTCCTGCAAAAACAATAAAAAACTCGTTTTTTCAACAAAACTTTAATATTTTGTACTGAACCCATCCTCGAATACGTCGCCGTTGTGCTGCCCGCGCGCAGACGCGTGTTTTGACACCCCACTCGCCGGTCTAGCTCTGAAAAACGGAAAAAATTTTTGCTTAGGTACTTGACACGTAAAATCTACCTAAGCGATACACCGTTCTCCATACAGTACGAAATCTTGAAAACGAATTGTGCGATTTCCTCGCGGTTTTCGACGCTATCCGTCGTGATTAGGCTACGGCACATCGTTTCAGCTGTCACAATCCATTTCTCTTCATGGAAGTGGTCAAAACAGCTAATTGAAGTTTTCGTCAATTAATAAAACAATAGTGTAAATTTGCTTAAAATTCCTGCCATAAACTAAGTTTATTTTCACATAATCAAGTACTTACCGGCCGCACCTTCCGTGTGGACCGCGATCCGCGATCGTTTCAGCCCTTTGGGGGGCCCAAATAGCGTGATTTCCTGCAAAAACAATAAAAAAACTCGTTTTTTCAACAAAACTTTAATATTTTGTACTGAACCCATCCTCGAATACGTCGCCGTTGTGCTGCCCGCGCGCAGACGCGTGTTTTGACACCCCACTCGCCGGTCTAGCTCTGAAAAACGGAAAAAATTTTTGCTTAGGTACTTGACACGTAAAATCTACCTAAGCGATACACCGTTCTCCATACAGTACGAAATCTTGAAAACGAATTGTGCGATTTCCTCGCGGTTTTCGACGCTATCCGTCGTGATTAGGCTACGGCACATCGTTTCAGCTGTCACAATCCATTTCTCTTCATGGGAAGTGGTCAAAACAGCTAATTGAAGTTTTCGTCAATTAATAAAACAATAGTGTAAATTTGCTTAAAATTCCTGCCATAAACTAAGTTTATTTTCACATAA
Organism: Aporophyla nigra; assembly: GCA_947507805.1. Lineage (NCBI taxonomy): Eukaryota > Metazoa > Arthropoda > Insecta > Lepidoptera > Noctuidae > Aporophyla > Aporophyla nigra. The sequence goes on from OX382318.1 coordinate 2,548, forward strand.
TCAAGTACTTACCGGCCGCACCTTCCGTGTGGACCGCGATCCGCGATCGTTTCAGCCCTTTGGGGGCCCAAATAGCGTGATTTCCTGCAAAAACAATAAAAAACTCGTTTTTTCAACAAAACTTTAATATTTTGTACTGAACCCATCCTCGAATACGTCGCCGTTGTGCTGCCCGCGCGCAGACGCGTGTTTTGACACCCCACTCGCCGGTCTAGCTCTGAAAAACGGAAAAAATTTTTGCTTAGGTACTTGACACGTAAAATCTACCTAAGCGATACACCGTTCTCCATACAGTACGAAATCTTGAAAACGAATTGTGCGATTTCCTCGCGGTTTTCGACGCTATCCGTCGTGATTAGGCTACGGCACATCGTTTCAGCTGTCACAATCCATTTCTCTTCATGGGAAGTGGTCAAAACAGCTAATTGAAGTTTTCGTCAATTAATAAAACAATAGTGTAAATTTGCTTAAAATTCCTGCCATAAACTAAGTTTATTTTCACATAATCAAGTACTTACCGGCCGCACCTTCCGTGTGGACCGCGATCCGCGATCGTTTCAGCCCTTTGGGGGGCCCAAATAGCGTGATTTCCTGCAAAAACAATAAAAAACTCGTTTTTTCAACAAAACTTTAATATTTTGTACTGAACCCATCCTCGAATACGTCGCCGTTGTGCTGCCCGCGCGCAGACGCGTGTTTTGACACCCCACTCGCCGGTCTAGCTCTGAAAAACGGAAAAAATTTTTGCTTAGGTACTTGACACGTAAAATCTACCTAAGCGATACACCGTTCTCCATACAGTACGAAATCTTGAAAACGAATTGTGCGATTTCCTCGCGGTTTTCGACGCTATCCGTCGTGATTAGGCTACGGCACATCGTTTCAGCTGTCACAATCCATTTCTCTTCATGGGAAGTGGTCAAAACAGCTAATTGAAGTTTTCGTCAATTAATAAAACAATAGTGTAAATTTGCTTAAAATTCCTGCCATAAACTAAGTTTATTTTCACATAATCAAGTACTTACCGGCCGCACCTTCCGTGTGGACCGCGATCCGCGATCGTTTCAGCCCTTTGGGGGGCCCAAATAGCGTGATTTCCTGCAAAAACAATAAAAAAACTCGTTTTTTCAACAAAACTTTAATATTTTGTACTGAACCCATCCTCGAATACGTCGCCGTTGTGCTGCCCGCGCGCAGACGCGTGTTTTGACACCCCACTCGCCGGTCTAGCTCTGAAAAACGGAAAAAATTTTTGCTTAGGTACTTGACACGTAAAATCTACCTAAGCGATACACCGTTCTCCATACAGTACGAAATCTTGAAAACGAATTGTGCGATTTCCTCGCGGTTTTCGACGCTATCCGTCGTGATTAGGCTACGGCACATCGTTTCAGCTGTCACAATCCATTTCTCTTCATGGGAAGTGGTCAAAACAGCTAATTGAAGTTTTCGTCAATTAATAAAACAATAGTGTAAATTTGCTTAAAATTCCTGCCATAAACTAAGTTTATTTTCACATAATCAAGTACTTACCGGCCGCACCTTCCGTGTGGACCGCGATCCGCGATCGTTTCAGCCCTTTGGGGGGCCCAAATAGCGTGATTTCCTGCAAAAACAATAAAAAACTCGTTTTTTCAACAAAACTTTAATATTTTGTACTGAACCCATCCTCGAATACGTCGCCGTTGTGCTGCCCGCGCGCAGACGCGTGTTTTGACACCCCACTCGCCGGTCTAGCTCTGAAAAACGGAAAAAATTTTTGCTTAGGTACTTGACACGTAAAATCTACCTAAGCGATACACCGTTCTCCATACAGTACGAAATCTTGAAAACGAATTGTGCGATTTCCTCGCGGTTTTCGACGCTATCCGTCGTGATTAGGCTACGGCACATCGTTTCAGCTGTCACAATCCATTTCTCTTCATGGGAAGTGGTCAAAACAGCTAATTGAAGTTTTCGTCAATTAATAAAACAATAGTGTAAATTTGCTTAAAATTCCTGCCATAAACTAAGTTTATTTTCACATAATCAAGTACTTACCGGCCGCACCTTCCGTGTGGACCGCGATCCGCGATCGTTTCAGCCCTTTGGGGGGCCCAAATAGCGTGATTTCCTGCAAAAACAATAAAAAAACTCGTTTTTTCAACAAAACTTTAATATTTTGTACTGAACCCATCCTCGAATACGTCGCCGTTGTGCTGCCCGCGCGCAGACGCGTGTTTTGACACCCCACTCGCCGGTCTAGCTCTGAAAAACGGAAAAAATTTTTGCTTAGGTACTTGACACGTAAAATCTACCTAAGCGATACACCGTTCTCCATACAGTACGAAATCTTGAAAACGAATTGTGCGATTTCCTCGCGGTTTTCGACGCTATCCGTCGTGATTAGGCTACGGCACATCGTTTCAGCTGTCACAATCCATTTCTCTTCATGGGAAGTGGTCAAAACAGCTAATTGAAGTTTTCGTCAATTAATAAAACAATAGTGTAAATTTGCTTAAAATTCCTGCCATAAACTAAGTTTATTTTCACATAATCAAGTACTTACCGGCCGCACCTTCCGTGTGGACCGCGATCCGCGATCGTTTCAGCCCTTTGGGGGGCCCAAATAGCGTGATTTCCTGCAAAAACAATAAAAAACTCGTTTTTTCAACAAAACTTTAATATTTTGTACTGAACCCATCCTCGAATACGTCGCCGTTGTGCTGCCCGCGCGCAGACGCGTGTTTTGACACCCCACTCGCCGGTCTAGCTCTGAAAAACGGAAAAAATTTTTGCTTAGGTACTTGACACGTAAAATCTACCTAAGCGATACACCGTTCTCCATACAGTACGAAATCTTGAAAACGAATTGTGCGATTTCCTCGCGGTTTTCGACGCTATCCGTCGTGATTAGGCTACGGCACATCGTTTCAGCTGTCACAATCCATTTCTCTTCATGGGAAGTGGTCAAAACAGCTAATTGAAGTTTTCGTCAATTAATAAAACAATAGTGTAAATTTGCTTAAAATTCCTGCCATAAACTAAGTTTATTTTCACATAATCAAGTACTTACCGGCCGCACCTTCCGTGTGGACCGCGATCCGCGATCGTTTCAGCCCTTTGGGGGGCCCAAATAGCGTGATTTCCTGCAAAAACAATAAAAAAACTCGTTTTTTCAACAAAACTTTAATATTTTGTACTGAACCCATCCTCGAATACGTCGCCGTTGTGCTGCCCGCGCGCAGACGCGTGTTTTGACACCCCACTCGCCGGTCTAGCTCTGAAAAACGGAAAAAATTTTTGCTTAGGTACTTGACACGTAAAATCTACCTAAGCGATACACCGTTCTCCATACAGTACGAAATCTTGAAAACGAATTGTGCGATTTCCTCGCGGTTTTCGACGCTATCCGTCGTGATTAGGCTACGGCACATCGTTTCAGCTGTCACAATCCATTTCTCTTCATGGGAAGTGGTCAAAACAGCTAATTGAAGTTTTCGTCAATTAATAAAACAATAGTGTAAATTTGCTTAAAATTCCTGCCATAAACTAAGTTTATTTTCACATAATCAAGTACTTACCGGCCGCACCTTCCGTGTGGACCGCGATCCGCGATCGTTTCAGCCCTTTGGGGGGCCCAAATAGCGTGATTTCCTGCAAAAACAATAAAAAACTCGTTTTTTCAACAAAACTTTAATATTTTGTACTGAACCCATCCTCGAATACGTCGCCGTTGTGCTGCCCGCGCGCAGACGCGTGTTTTGACACCCCACTCGCCGGTCTAGCTCTGAAAAACGGAAAAAATTTTTGCTTAGGTACTTGACACGTAAAATCTACCTAAGCGATACACCGTTCTCCATACAGTACGAAATCTTGAAAACGAATTGTGCGATTTCCTCGCGGTTTTCGACGCTATCCGTCGTGATTAGGCTACGGCACATCGTTTCAGCTGTCACAATCCATTTCTCTTCATGGGAAGTGGTCAAAACAGCTAATTGAAGTTTTCGTCAATTAATAAAACAATAGTGTAAATTTGCTTAAAATTCCTGCCATAAACTAAGTTTATTTTCACATAATCAAGTACTTACCGGCCGCACCTTCCGTGTGGACCGCGATCCGCGATCGTTTCAGCCCTTTGGGGGGCCCAAATAGCGTGATTTCCTGCAAAAACAATAAAAAACTCGTTTTTTCAACAAAACTTTAATATTTTGTACTGAACCCATCCTCGAATACGTCGCCGTTGTGCTGCCCGCGCGCAGACGCGTGTTTTGACACCCCACTCGCCGGTCTAGCTCTGAAAAACGGAAAAAATTTTTGCTTAGGTACTTGACACGTAAAATCTACCTAAGCGATACACCGTTCTCCATACAGTACGAAATCTTGAAAACGAATTGTGCGATTTCCTCGCGGTTTTCGACGCTATCCGTCGTGATTAGGCTACGGCACATCGTTTCAGCTGTCACAATCCATTTCTCTTCATGGGAAGTGGTCAAAACAGCTAATTGAAGTTTTCGTCAATTAATAAAACAATAGTGTAAATTTGCTTAAAATTCCTGCCATAAACTAAGTTTATTTTCACATAATCAAGTACTTACCGGCCGCACCTTCCGTGTGGACCGCGATCCGCGATCGTTTCAGCCCTTTGGGGGGCCCAAATAGCGTGATTTCCTGCAAAAACAATAAAAAACTCGTTTTTTCAACAAAACTTTAATATTTTGTACTGAACCCATCCTCGAATACGTCGCCGTTGTGCTGCCCGCGCGCAGACGCGTGTTTTGACACCCCACTCGCCGGTCTAGCTCTGAAAAACGGAAAAAATTTTTGCTTAGGTACTTGACACGTAAAATCTACCTAAGCGATACACCGTTCTCCATACAGTACGAAATCTTGAAAACGAATTGTGCGATTTCCTCGCGGTTTTCGACGCTATCCGTCGTGATTAGGCTACGGCACATCGTTTCAGCTGTCACAATCCATTTCTCTTCATGGGAAGTGGTCAAAACAGCTAATTGAAGTTTTCGTCAATTAATAAAACAATAGTGTAAATTTGCTTAAAATTCCTGCCATAAACTAAGTTTATTTTCACATAATCAAGTACTTACCGGCCGCACCTTCCGTGTGGACCGCGATCCGCGATCGTTTCAGCCCTTTGGGGGGCCCAAATAGCGTGATTTCCTGCAAAAACAATAAAAAACTCGTTTTTTCAACAAAACTTTAATATTTTGTACTGAACCCATCCTCGAATACGTCGCCGTTGTGCTGCCCGCGCGCAGACGCGTGTTTTGACACCCCACTCGCCGGTCTAGCTCTGAAAAACGGAAAAAATTTTTGCTTAGGTACTTGACACGTAAAATCTACCTAAGCGATACACCGTTCTCCATACAGTACGAAATCTTGAAAACGAATTGTGCGATTTCCTCGCGGTTTTCGACGCTATCCGTCGTGATTAGGCTACGGCACATCGTTTCAGCTGTCACAATCCATTTCTCTTCATGGGAAGTGGTCAAAACAGCTAATTGAAGTTTTCGTCAATTAATAAAACAATAGTGTAAATTTGCTTAAAATTCCTGCCATAAACTAAGTTTATTTTCACATAATCAAGTACTTACCGGCCGCACCTTCCGTGTGGACCGCGATCCGCGATCGTTTCAGCCCTTTGGGGGGCCCAAATAGCGTGATTTCCTGCAAAAACAATAAAAAACTCGTTTTTTCAACAAAACTTTAATATTTTGTACTGAACCCATCCTCGAATACGTCGCCGTTGTGCTGCCCGCGCGCAGACGCGTGTTTTGACACCCCACTCGCCGGTCTAGCTCTGAAAAACGGAAAAAATTTTTGCTTAGGTACTTGACACGTAAAATCTACCTAAGCGATACACCGTTCTCCATACAGTACGAAATCTTGAAAACGAATTGTGCGATTTCCTCGCGGTTTTCGACGCTATCCGTCGTGATTAGGCTACGGCACATCGTTTCAGCTGTCACAATCCATTTCTCTTCATGGGAAGTGGTCAAAACAGCTAATTGAAGTTTTCGTCAATTAATAAAACAATAGTGTAAATTTGCTTAAAATTCCTGCCATAAACTAAGTTTATTTTCACATAATCAAGTACTTACCGGCCGCACCTTCCGTGTGGACCGCGATCCGCGATCGTTTCAGCCCTTTGGGGGGCCCAAATAGCGTGATTTCCTGCAAAAACAATAAAAAACTCGTTTTTTCAACAAAACTTTAATATTTTGTACTGAACCCATCCTCGAATACGTCGCCGTTGTGCTGCCCGCGCGCAGACGCGTGTTTTGACACCCCACTCGCCGGTCTAGCTCTGAAAAACGGAAAAAATTTTTGCTTAGGTACTTGACACGTAAAATCTACCTAAGCGATACACCGTTCTCCATACAGTACGAAATCTTGAAAACGAATTGTGCGATTTCCTCGCGGTTTTCGACGCTATCCGTCGTGATTAGGCTACGGCACATCGTTTCAGCTGTCACAATCCATTTCTCTTCATGGGAAGTGGTCAAAACAGCTAATTGAAGTTTTCGTCAATTAATAAAACAATAGTGTAAATTTGCTTAAAATTCCTGCCATAAACTAAGTTTATTTTCACATAATCAAGTACTTACCGGCCGCACCTTCCGTGTGGACCGCGATCCGCGATCGTTTCAGCCCTTTGGGGGGCCCAAATAGCGTGATTTCCTGCAAAAACAATAAAAAACTCGTTTTTTCAACAAAACTTTAATATTTTGTACTGAACCCATCCTCGAATACGTCGCCGTTGTGCTGCCCGCGCGCAGACGCGTGTTTTGACACCCCACTCGCCGGTCTAGCTCTGAAAAACGGAAAAAATTTTTGCTTAGGTACTTGACACGTAAAATCTACCTAAGCGATACACCGTTCTCCATACAGTACGAAATCTTGAAAACGAATTGTGCGATTTCCTCGCGGTTTTCGACGCTATCCGTCGTGATTAGGCTACGGCACATCGTTTCAGCTGTCACAATCCATTTCTCTTCATGGGAAGTGGTCAAAACAGCTAATTGAAGTTTTCGTCAATTAATAAAACAATAGTGTAAATTTGCTTAAAATTCCTGCCATAAACTAAGTTTATTTTCACATAATCAAGTACTTACCGGCCGCACCTTCCGTGTGGACCGCGATCCGCGATCGTTTCAGCCCTTTGGGGGGCCCAAATAGCGTGATTTCCTGCAAAAACAATAAAAAACTCGTTTTTTCAACAAAACTTTAATATTTTGTACTGAACCCATCCTCGAATACGTCGCCGTTGTGCTGCCCGCGCGCAGACGCGTGTTTTGACACCCCACTCGCCGGTCTAGCTCTGAAAAACGGAAAAAATTTTTGCTTAGGTACTTGACACGTAAAATCTACCTAAGCGATACACCGTTCTCCATACAGTACGAAATCTTGAAAACGAATTGTGCGATTTCCTCGCGGTTTTCGACGCTATCCGTCGTGATTAGGCTACGGCACATCGTTTCAGCTGTCACAATCCATTTCTCTTCATGGGAAGTGGTCAAAACAGCTAATTGAAGTTTTCGTCAATTAATAAAACAATAGTGTAAATTTGCTTAAAATTCCTGCCATAAACTAAGTTTATTTTCACATAATCAAGTACTTACCGGCCGCACCTTCCGTGTGGACCGCGATCCGCGATCGTTTCAGCCCTTTGGGGGGCCCAAATAGCGTGATTTCCTGCAAAAACAATAAAAAACTCGTTTTTTCAACAAAACTTTAATATTTTGTACTGAACCCATCCTCGAATACGTCGCCGTTGTGCTGCCCGCGCGCAGACGCGTGTTTTGACACCCCACTCGCCGGTCTAGCTCTGAAAAACGGAAAAAATTTTTGCTTAGGTACTTGACACGTAAAATCTACCTAAGCGATACACCGTTCTCCATACAGTACGAAATCTTGAAAACGAATTGTGCGATTTCCTCGCGGTTTTCGACGCTATCCGTCGTGATTAGGCTACGGCACATCGTTTCAGCTGTCACAATCCATTTCTCTTCATGGGAAGTGGTCAAAACAGCTAATTGAAGTTTTCGTCAATTAATAAAACAATAGTGTAAATTTGCTTAAAATTCCTGCCATAAACTAAGTTTATTTTCACATAATCAAGTACTTACCGGCCGCACCTTCCGTGTGGACCGCGATCCGCGATCGTTTCAGCCCTTTGGGGGGCCCAAATAGCGTGATTTCCTGCAAAAACAATAAAAAACTCGTTTTTTCAACAAAACTTTAATATTTTGTACTGAACCCATCCTCGAATACGTCGCCGTTGTGCTGCCCGCGCGCAGACGCGTGTTTTGACACCCCACTCGCCGGTCTAGCTCTGAAAAACGGAAAAAATTTTTGCTTAGGTACTTGACACGTAAAATCTACCTAAGCGATACACCGTTCTCCTTATAGTACGAAATCTTGAAAACGAATTGTGCGATTTCCTCGCGGTTTTCGACGCTATCCGTCGTGATTAGGCTACGGCACATCGTTTCAGCTGTCACAATCCATTTCTCTTCATGGGAAGTGGTCAAAACAGCTAATTGAAGTTTTCGTCAATTAATAAAACAATAGTGTAAATTTGCTTAAAATTCCTGCCATAAACTAAGTTTATTTTCACATAATCAAGTACTTACCGGCCGCACCTTCCGTGTGGACCGCGATCCGCGATCGTTTCAGCCCTTTGGGGGGCCCAAATAGCGTGATTTCCTGCAAAAACAATAAAAAACTCGTTTTTTCAACAAAACTTTAATATTTTGTACTGAACCCATCCTCGAATACGTCGCCGTTGTGCTGCCCGCGCGCAGACGCGTGTTTTGACACCCCACTCGCCGGTCTAGCTCTGAAAAACGGAAAAAATTTTTGCTTAGGTACTTGACACGTAAAATCTACCTAAGCGATACACCGTTCTCCATACAGTACGAAATCTTGAAAACGAATTGTGCGATTTCCTCGCGGTTTTCGACGCTATCCGTCGTGATTAGGCTACGGCACATCGTTTCAGCTGTCACAATCCATTTCTCTTCATGGGAAGTGGTCAAAACAGCTAATTGAAGTTTTCGTCAATTAATTAAACAATAGTGTAAATTTGCTTAAAATTCCTGCCATAAACTAAGTTTATTTTCACATAATCAAGTACTTACCGGCCGCACCTTCCGTGTGGACCGCGATCCGCGATCGTTTCAGCCCTTTGGGGGGCCCAAATAGCGTGATTTCCTGCAAAAACAATAAAAAACTCGTTTTTTCAACAAAACTTTAATATTTTGTACTGAACCCATCCTCGAATACGTCGCCGTTGTGCTGCCCGCGCGCAGACGCGTGTTTTGACACCCCACTCGCCGGTCTAGCTCTGAAAAACGGAAAAAATTTTTGCTTAGGTACTTGACACGTAAAATCTACCTAAGCGATACACCGTTCTCCATACAGTACGAAATCTTGAAAACGAATTGTGCGATTTCCTCGCGGTTTTCGACGCTATCCGTCGTGATTAGGCTACGGCACATCGTTTCAGCTGTCACAATCCATTTCTCTTCATGGGAAGTGGTCAAAACAGCTAATTGAAGTTTTCGTCAATTAATAAAACAATAGTGTAAATTTGCTTAAAATTCCTGCCATAAACTAAGTTTATTTTCACATAATCAAGTACTTACCGGCCGCACCTTCCGTGTGGACCGCGATCCGCGATCGTTTCAGCCCTTTGGGGGGCCCAAATAGCGTGATTTCCTGCAAAAACAATAAAAAACTCGTTTTTTCAACAAAACTTTAATATTTTGTACTGAACCCATCCTCGAATACGTCGCCGTTGTGCTGCCCGCGCGCAGACGCGTGTTTTGACACCCCACTCGCCGGTCTAGCTCTGAAAAACGGAAAAAATTTTTGCTTAGGTACTTGACACGTAAAATCTACCTAAGCGATACACCGTTCTCCATACAGTACGAAATCTTGAAAACGAATTGTGCGATTTCCTCGCGGTTTTCGACGCTATCCGTCGTGATTAGGCTACGGCACATCGTTTCAGCTGTCACAATCCATTTCTCTTCATGGGAAGTGGTCAAAACAGCTAATTGAAGTTTTCGTCAATTAATAAAGAAAGAAAGAAAGAAAGAAAAAGTATTTATTGGGACACGCACAGAAACTACACAAAAAACAATACTTAATAAACATAAAAATCAATTATAAACAAAAAAAAACAATAACAAATAAAAAACAAAATTTAAAAGAAAAAAAACAGAAAGTCCTGTGCGAGGCCAAAGGGCCCCTATCTCAGCATGATGCTGCGACATTTAAAAAAAAAAAAAAAAAAAAAAAAAAAAAAAAAAAACAATAATTATATTATTAATAAAACAATAGTGTAAATTTGCTTAAAATTCCTGCCATAAACTAAGTTTATTTTCACATAATCAAGTACTTACCGGCCGCACCTTCCGTGTGGACCGCGATCCGCGATCGTTTCAGCCCTTTGGGGGGCCCAAATAGCGTGATTTCCTGCAAAAACAATAAAAAACTCGTTTTTTCAACAAAACTTTAATATTTTGTACTGAACCCATCCTCGAATACGTCGCCGTTGTGCTGCCCGCGCGCAGACGCGTGTTTTGACACCCCACTCGCCGGTCTAGCTCTGAAAAACGGAAAAAATTTTTGCTTAGGTACTTGACACGTAAAATCTACCTAAGCGATACACCGTTCTCCATACAGTACGAAATCTTGAAAACGAATTGTGCGATTTCCTCGCGGTTTTCGACGCTATCCGTCGTGATTAGGCTACGGCACATCGTTTCAGCTGTCACAATCCATTTCTCTTCATGGGAAGTGGTCAAAACAGCTAATTGAAGTTTTCGTCAATTAATAAAACAATAGTGTAAATTTGCTTAAAATTCCTGCCATAAACTAAGTTTATTTTCACATAATCAAGTACTTACCGGCCGCACCTTCCGTGTGGACCGCGATCCGCGATCGTTTCAGCCCTTTGGGGGGCCCAAATAGCGTGATTTCCTGCAAAAACAATAAAAAACTCGTTTTTTCAACAAAACTTTAATATTTTGTACTGAACCCATCCTCGAATACGTCGCCGTTGTGCTGCCCGCGCGCAGACGCGTGTTTTGACACCCCACTCGCCGGTCTAGCTCTGAAAAACGGAAAAAATTTTTGCTTAGGTACTTGACACGTAAAATCTACCTAAGCGATACACCGTTCTCCATACAGTACGAAATCTTGAAAACGAATTGTGCGATTTCCTCGCGGTTTTCGACGCTATCCGTCGTGATTAGGCTACGGCACATCGTTTCAGCTGTCACAATCCATTTCTCTTCATGGGAAGTGGTCAAAACAGCTAATTGAAGTTTTCGTCAATTAATAAAACAATAGTGTAAATTTGCTTAAAATTCCTGCCATAAACTAAGTTTATTTTCACATAATCAAGTACTTACCGGCCGCACCTTCCGTGTGGACCGCGATCCGCGATCGTTTCAGCCCTTTGGGGGGCCCAAATAGCGTGATTTCCTGCAAAAACAATAAAAAACTCGTTTTTTCAACAAAACTTTAATATTTTGTACTGAACCCATCCTCGAATACGTCGCCGTTGTGCTGCCCGCGCGCAGACGCGTGTTTTGACACCCCACTCGCCGGTCTAGCTCTGAAAAACGGAAAAAATTTTTGCTTAGGTACTTGACACGTAAAATCTACCTAAGCGATACACCGTTCTCCATACAGTACGAAATCTTGAAAACGAATTGTGCGATTTCCTCGCGGTTTTCGACGCTATCCGTCGTGATTAGGCTACGGCACATCGTTTCAGCTGTCACAATCCATTTCTCTTCATGGGAAGTGGTCAAAACAGCTAATTGAAGTTTTCGTCAATTAATAAAACAATAGTGTAAATTTGCTTAAAATTCCTGCCATAAACTAAGTTTATTTTCACATAATCAAGTACTTACCGGCCGCACCTTCCGTGTGGACCGCGATCCGCGATCGTTTCAGCCCTTTGGGGGGCCCAAATAGCGTGATTTCCTGCAAAAACAATAAAAAACTCGTTTTTTCAACAAAACTTTAATATTTTGTACTGAACCCATCCTCGAATACGTCGCCGTTGTGCTGCCCGCGCGCAGACGCGTGTTTTGACACCCCACTCGCCGGTCTAGCTCTGAAAAACGGAAAAAATTTTTGCTTAGGTACTTGACACGTAAAATCTACCTAAGCGATACACCGTTGTCCATACAGTACGAAATCTTGAAAACGAATTGTGCGATTTCCTCGCGGTTTTCGACGCTATCCGTCGTGATTAGGCTACGGCACATCGTTTCAGCTGTCACAATCCATTTCTCTTCATGGGAAGTGGTCAAAACAGCTAATTGAAGTTTTCGTCAATTAATAAAACAATAGTGTAAATTTGCTTAAAATTCCTGCCATAAACTAAGTTTATTTTCACATAATCAAGTACTTACCGGCCGCACCTTCCGTGTGGACCGCGATCCGCGATCGTTTCAGCCCTTTGGGGGGCCCAAATAGCGTGATTTCCTGCAAAAACAATAAAAAACTCGTTTTTTCAACAAAACTTTAATATTTTGTACTGAACCCATCCTCGAATACGTCGCCGTTGTGCTGCCCGCGCGCAGACGCGTGTTTTGACACCCCACTCGCCGGTCTAGCTCTGAAAAACGGAAAAAATTTTTGCTTAGGTACTTGACACGTAAAATCTACCTAAGCGATACACCGTTCTCCATACAGTACGAAATCTTGAAAACGAATTGTGCGATTTCCTCGCGGTTTTCGACGCTATCCGTCGTGATTAGGCTACGGCACATCGTTTCAGCTGTCACAATCCATTTCTCTTCATGGGAAGTGGTCAAAACAGCTAATTGAAGTTTTCGTCAATTAATAAAACAATAGTGTAAATTTGCTTAAAATTCCTGCCATAAACTAAGTTTATTTTCACATAATCAAGTACTTACCGGCCGCACCTTCCGTGTGGACCGCGATCCGCGATCGTTTCAGCCCTTTGGGGGGCCCAAATAGCGTGATTTCCTGCAAAAACAATAAAAAACTCGTTTTTTCAACAAAACTTTAATATTTTGTACTGAACCCATCCTCGAATACGTCGCCGTTGTGCTGCCCGCGCGCAGACGCGTGTTTTGACACCCCACTCGCCGGTCTAGCTCTGAAAAACGGAAAAAATTTTTGCTTAGGTACTTGACACGTAAAATCTACCTAAGCGATACACCGTTCTCCATACAGTACGAAATCTTGAAAACGAATTGTGCGATTTCCTCGCGGTTTTCGACGCTATCCGTCGTGATTAGGCTACGGCACATCGTTTCAGCTGTCACAATCCATTTCTCTTCATGGGAAGTGGTCAAAACAGCTAATTGAAGTTTTCGTCAATTAATAAAACAATAGTGTAAATTTGCTTAAAATTCCTGCCATAAACTAAGTTTATTTTCACATAATCAAGTACTTACCGGCCGCACCTTCCGTGTGGACCGCGATCCGCGATCGTTTCAGCCCTTTGGGGGGCCCAAATAGCGTGATTTCCTGCAAAAACAATAAAAAACTCGTTTTTTCAACAAAACTTTAATATTTTGTACTGAACCCATCCTCGAATACGTCGCCGTTGTGCTGCCCGCGCGCAGACGCGTGTTTTGACACCCCACTCGCCGGTCTAGCTCTGAAAAACGGAAAAAATTTTTGCTTAGGTACTTGACACGTAAAATCTACCTAAAGGTGTCTTCAGACAGCGAGCGGGGCGTGACGTGACGCGACGTGGCGGGGCGCCGGCGCGACGCCGGCGCGGCGGGAGCCTTCACACTGCGGGCGCGATCACGTCCCGTCCCGCCGGCGCACAGTGGATCGTCCCCATACAAGAGGTCAGACATAGAATCAAAAATTGAAAAAGTATTTAATTAAAAAAAAAAAACAAAATATACAGTTGCATTCCTCTATTAAAGAACAACACACATGTGCAAAACACACAAAAATAACTATAACTAGCAATGAATTTGATAAGCTAATTATGACATGAGCCAATCACACTGCAGAGCTTAAGGGCTGTGAACATAGTAATTACAATAACTCATTAGATTGAGCAAGTACTGGTAGTCGTTACTTAATGACTCATTAACGCTTTTGTTATGTTGCAAAAAAAGCGTTCATAAGTCATTAAAGTCCTCAAAAATGCACCTGTTATTTAAGGAACTACTTAGTGATGACTAATTCTCAGTAATAAGTATACTTAATGTACCTCCATTCCATCAGTAATACACATACAAAGATAGTTACTATAGGCAAAATATCTCGGTAGGGGCACTCTGGGGGCACCATGTGTCCTTGAAGAAAATGTGGCATAAAATGGGTAAATAACAGTAGTGAAATCCACAAGTCGAACAAAGAGGGAATCATGAGATACATACATTTTTGTGTTCGTTTCCATACAAAAATAAAAGTTTTCATCGAATAGCGCCTAAAGTGCTGGTCAAATAAAAAAAGCGTAGAACAATTTTTGTTGTACTTTAATAGAGAAATGCAACTGTATATTTTGTTTTTTTTTTTTTTTAAATTAGATCCTTTTTCAATTTTTGATTCTATGTCCGACCTCTTGTATGGGGACGATCCACTGTGCGGCGCCGCGCCGCGATTCATTCATTGAAAAAATGTTGAGCGATTCAGACGTGGAAACGCTCTTGCTCTTATTTTTTAATGAAGTATCTAACTAATATCACAAAAAAAAAAATTTTATGGTTAAATGCTTTAAATATGAGTATGCTTAGTCAAGTTCACAATATTTTTTATACTATAAGCCAAGACAGTCTAAAAAATCACAAAAGTTCGTTTCACTAAATTGAAATCACATGGTAATTATGAATTACCTTTCTTATCTCGCGATTTGCAACCCACTGTGCGGCGCCGCGCTGTCTTGTCACGTGAATGATCAAAAAGTTACAAAACAGAAAACCAAATCATTTCAATTGTTAGGAAGTTGGTCCTATGCTTTAAACCGAACTGTTTAAAGGTGTCTTCAGACAGCGAGCGGGGCGTGACGTGACGCGACGTGGCGGGGCGCCGGCGCGACGCCGGCGCGGCGGGAGCCTTCACACTGCGGGCGCGATCACGTCCCGTCCCGCCGGCGCACAGTGGATCGTCCCCATACAAGAGGTCGGACATAGAATCAAAAATTGAAAAAGTATTTAATTTAAAAAAAAAAAACAAAATATACAGTTGCATTCCTCTATTAAAGAAAAACACACATGTGCAAAACACACAAAAATAACTATAACTAGCAATGAATTTGATAAGCTAATTATGACATGAGCCAATCACACTGCTGAGCTTAAGGGCTGTGAACATAGTAATTACAATAACTCATTAGATTAAGCAAGTACTGGTAGTCGTTACTTAATGACTCATTAACGCTTTTGTTATGTTGCAACAAAAGCGTTCATAAGTCATTAAAGTCCTCAAAAATGCACCTGTTATTTAAGGAACTACTTAGTGATGACTAATTCTCAGTAATAAGTATACTTAATGTACCTCCATTCCATCAGTAATACACATACAAAGATAGTTACTATAGGCAAAATATCTCGGTAGGGGCACTCTGGGGGCACCATGTGTCCTTGAAGAAAATGTGGCATAAAATGGGTAAATAACAGTAGTGAAATCCACAAGTCGAACAAAGAGGGAATCATGAGATACATACATTTTTGTGTTCGTTTCCATACAAAAATAAAAGTTTTCATCGAATAGCGCCTAAAGTGCTGGTCAAATAAAAAAAGCGTAGAACAATTTTTGTTGTACTTTAATAGAGAAATGCAACTGTATATTTTGTTTTTTTTTTTTTTAATTAGATCCTTTTTCAATTTTTGATTCTATGTCCGACCTCTTGTATGGGGACGATCCACTGTGCGGCGCCGCGCCGCGATTCATTCATTGAAAAAATGTTGAGCGATTCAGACGTGGAAACGCTCTTGCTCTTATTTTTTAATGAAGTATCTAACTAATATCACAAAAAAAAAAAAAATGGTTAAATGCTTTAAATATGAGTATGCTTAGTCAAGTTCACAATATTTTTTATACTATAAGCCAAGACAGTCTAAAAAATCACAAAAGTTCGTTTCACTAAATTGAAATCACATGGTAATTATGAATTACCTTTCTTATCTCGCGATTTGCAACCCACTGTGCGGCGCCGCGCTGTCTTGTCACGTGAATGATCAAAAAGTTACAAAACAGAAAACCAAATCATTTCAATTGTTAGGAAGTTGGTCCTATGCTTTAAACCGAACTGTTTAAATTTTTTTGCCTTTTCAATAAGATTTAACGGGTTTCTTAGATTAAATGTATCAAATTATACACTTTAAATTAATTGAGTTTACTTACTAAATAAAGGATACAGTCATTGTAATAAACAAGCTTGCGTCGTGTGACTCTGATCACATTGGCATAAAGTTCAAATTCAATTGATGCACGTGCGCTAGTTGTTTGAAACTGTACTCGTAATGAAAATGTTTTAGTCAATCACAGCTAATGTCGGCGATCGCTCACTTTCATTCACTATCCATTACTCGTATCAACTAACATACAAAAATGTTATTAAATGTAAGACGCAGTCAATCAATTTAAAACTTGTGATACTTCTGCAATTTATCGCCATCCTGCCGACGCTGCGCTCGCGCCCCGCTCGCGGCACGCCGGCCTCTGAGTTGTATTCCGACTCGGCGCGGCGGCGGCGTGGTGCGTCGCGCCGAGCGCTCTGTGTGAAGTCGTCCATAATATCTAGTACATTACAACTACTCAGCGTCGCGTCGCCGCCCGGTCCCGCCGCGTCGCGCCCGCTGTGTGAAGACACCTTAAGCGATACACCGTTCTCCATACAGTACGAAATCTTGAAAACGAATTGTGCGATTTCCTCGCGGTTTTCGACGCTATCCGTCGTGATTAGGCTACGGCACATCGTTTCAGCTGTCACAATCCATTTCTCTTCATGGGAAGTGGTCAAAACAGCTAATTGAAGTTTTCGTCAATTAATAAAACAATAGTGTAAATTTGCTTAAAATTCCTGCCATAAACTAAGTTTATTTTCACATAATCAAGTACTTACCGGCCGCACCTTCCGTGTGGACCGCGATCCGCGATCGTTTCAGCCCTTTGGGGGGCCCAAATAGCGTGATTTCCTGCAAAAACAATAAAAAACTCGTTTTTTCAACAAAACTTTAATATTTTGTACTGAACCCATCCTCGAATACGTCGCCGTTGTGCTGCCCGCGCGCAGACGCGTGTTTTGACACCCCACTCGCCGGTCTAGCTCTGAAAAACGGAAAAAATTTTTGCTTAGGTACTTGACACGTAAAATCTACCTAAGCGATACACCGTTCTCCATACAGTACGAAATCTTGAAAACGAATTGTGCGATTTCCTCGCGGTTTTCGACGCTATCCGTCGTGATTAGGCTACGGCACATCGTTTCAGCTGTCACAATCCATTTCTCTTCATGGGAAGTGGTCAAAACAGCTAATTGAAGTTTTCGTCAATTAATAAAACAATAGTGTAAATTTGCTTAAAATTCCTGCCATAAACTAAGTTTATTTTCACATAATCAAGTACTTACCGGCCGCACCTTCCGTGTGGACCGCGATCCGCGATCGTTTCAGCCCTTTGGGGGGCCCAAATAGCGTGATTTCCTGCAAAAACAATAAAAAACTCGTTTTTTCAACAAAACTTTAATATTTTGTACTGAACCCATCCTCGAATACGTCGCCGTTGTGCTGCCCGCGCGCAGACGCGTGTTTTGACACCCCACTCGCCGGTCTAGCTCTGAAAAACGGAAAAATTTTTTGCTTAGGTACTTGACACGTAAAATCTACCTAAGCGATACACCGTTCTCCATACAGTACGAAATCTTGAAAACGAATTGTGCGATTTCCTCGCGGTTTTCGACGCTATCCGTCGTGATTAGGCTACGGCACATCGTTTCAGCTGTCACAATCCATTTCTCTTCATGGGAAGTGGTCAAAACAGCTAATTGAAGTTTTCGTCAATTAATAAAACAATAGTGTAAATTTGCTTAAAATTCCTGCCATAAACTAAGTTTATTTTCACATAATCAAGTACTTACCGGCCGCACCTTCCGTGTGGACCGCGATCCGCGATCGTTTCAGCCCTTTGGGGGGCCCAAATAGCGTGATTTCCTGCAAAAACAATAAAAAACTCGTTTTTTCAACAAAACTTTAATATTTTGTACTGAACCCATCCTCGAATACGTCGCCGTTGTGCTGCCCGCGCGCAGACGCGTGTTTTGACACCCCACTCGCCGGTCTAGCTCTGAAAAACGGAAAAATTTTTTGCTTAGGTACTTGACACGTAAAATCTACCTAAGCGATACACCGTTCTCCATACAGTACGAAATCTTGAAAACGAATTGTGCGATTTCCTCGCGGTTTTCGACGCTATCCGTCGTGATTAGGCTACGGCACATCGTTTCAGCTGTCACAATCCATTTCTCTTCATGGGAAGTGGTCAAAACAGCTAATTGAAGTTTTCGTCAATTAATAAAACAATAGTGTAAATTTGCTTAAAATTCCTGCCATAAACTAAGTTTATTTTCACATAATCAAGTACTTACCGGCCGCACCTTCCGTGTGGACCGCGATCCGCGATCGTTTCAGCCCTTTGGGGGGCCCAAATAGCGTGATTTCCTGCAAAAACAATAAAAAACTCGTTTTTTCAACAAAACTTTAATATTTTGTACTGAACCCATCCTCGAATACGTCGCCGTTGTGCTGCCCGCGCGCAGACGCGTGTTTTGACACCCCACTCGCCGGTCTAGCTCTGAAAAACGGAAAAAATTTTTGCTTAGGTACTTGACACGTAAAATCTACCTAAGCGATACACCGTTCTCCATACAGTACGAAATCTTGAAAACGAATTGTGCGATTTCCTCGCGGTTTTCGACGCTATCCGTCGTGATTAGGCTACGGCACATCGTTTCAGCTGTCACAATCCATTTCTCTTCATGGGAAGTGGTCAAAACAGCTAATTGAAGTTTTCGTCAATTAATAAAACAATAGTGTAAATTTGCTTAAAATTCCTGCCATAAACTAAGTTTATTTTCACATAATCAAGTACTTACCGGCCGCACCTTCCGTGTGGACCGCGATCCGCGATCGTTTCAGCCCTTTGGGGGGCCCAAATAGCGTGATTTCCTGCAAAAACAATAAAAAACTCGTTTTTTCAACAAAACTTTAATATTTTGTACTGAACCCATCCTCGAATACGTCGCCGTTGTGCTGCCCGCGCGCAGACGCGTGTTTTGACACCCCACTCGCCGGTCTAGCTCTGAAAAACGGAAAAAATTTTTGCTTAGGTACTTGACACGTAAAATCTACCTAAGCGATACACCGTTCTCCATACAGTACGAAATCTTGAAAACGAATTGTGCGATTTCCTCGCGGTTTTCGACGCTATCCGTCGTGATTAGGCTACGGCACATCGTTTCAGCTGTCACAATCCATTTCTCTTCATGGGAAGTGGTCAAAACAGCTAATTGAAGTTTTCGTCAATTAATAAAACAATAGTGTAAATTTGCTTAAAATTCCTGCCATAAACTAAGTTTATTTTCACATAATCAAGTACTTACCGGCCGCACCTTCCGTGTGGACCGCGATCCGCGATCGTTTCAGCCCTTTGGGGGGCCCAAATAGCGTGATTTCCTGCAAAAACAATAAAAAACTCGTTTTTTCAACAAAACTTTAATATTTTGTACTGAACCCATCCTCGAATACGTCGCCGTTGTGCTGCCCGCGCGCAGACGCGTGTTTTGACACCCCACTCGCCGGTCTAGCTCTGAAAAACGGAAAAAATTTTTGCTTAGGTACTTGACACGTAAAATCTACCTAAGCGATACACCGTTCTCCATACAGTACGAAATCTTGAAAACGAATTGTGCGATTTCCTCGCGGTTTTCGACGCTATCCGTCGTGATTAGGCTACGGCACATCGTTTCAGCTGTCACAATCCATTTCTCTTCATGGGAAGTGGTCAAAACAGCTAATTGAAGTTTTCGTCAATTAATAAAACAATAGTGTAAATTTGCTTAAAATTCCTGCCATAAACTAAGTTTATTTTCACATAATCAAGTACTTACCGGCCGCACCTTCCGTGTGGACCGCGATCCGCGATCGTTTCAGCCCTTTGGGGGGCCCAAATAGCGTGATTTCCTGCAAAAACAATAAAAAACTCGTTTTTTCAACAAAACTTTAATATTTTGTACTGAACCCATCCTCGAATACGTCGCCGTTGTGCTGCCCGCGCGCAGACGCGTGTTTTGACACCCCACTCGCCGGTCTAGCTCTGAAAAACGGAAAAAATTTTTGCTTAGGTACTTGACACGTAAAATCTACCTAAGCGATACACCGTTCTCCATACAGTACGAAATCTTGAAAACGAATTGTGCGATTTCCTCGCGGTTTTCGACGCTATCCGTCGTGATTAGGCTACGGCACATCGTTTCAGCTGTCACAATCCATTTCTCTTCATGGGAAGTGGTCAAAACAGCTAATTGAAGTTTTCGTCAATTAATAAAACAATAGTGTAAATTTGCTTAAAATTCCTGCCATAAACTAAGTTTATTTTCACATAATCAAGTACTTACCGGCCGCACCTTCCGTGTGGACCGCGATCCGCGATCGTTTCAGCCCTTTGGGGGGCCCAAATAGCGTGATTTCCTGCAAAAACAATAAAAAACTCGTTTTTTCAACAAAACTTTAATATTTTGTACTGAACCCATCCTCGAATACGTCGCCGTTGTGCTGCCCGCGCGCAGACGCGTGTTTTGACACCCCACTCGCCGGTCTAGCTCTGAAAAACGGAAAAAATTTTTGCTTAGGTACTTGACACGTAAAATCTACCTAAGCGATACACCGTTCTCCATACAGTACGAAATCTTGAAAACGAATTGTGCGATTTCCTCGCGGTTTTCGACGCTATCCGTCGTGATTAGGCTACGGCACATCGTTTCAGCTGTCACAATCCATTTCTCTTCATGGGAAGTGGTCAAAACAGCTAATTGAAGTTTTCGTCAATTAATAAAACAATAGTGTAAATTTGCTTAAAATTCCTGCCATAAACTAAGTTTATTTTCACATAATCAAGTACTTACCGGCCGCACCTTCCGTGTGGACCGCGATCCGCGATCGTTTCAGCCCTTTGGGGGGCCCAAATAGCGTGATTTCCTGCAAAAACAATAAAAAACTCGTTTTTTCAACAAAACTTTAATATTTTGTACTGAACCCATCCTCGAATACGTCGCCGTTGTGCTGCCCGCGCGCAGACGCGTGTTTTGACACCCCACTCGCCGGTCTAGCTCTGAAAAACGGAAAAAATTTTTGCTTAGGTACTTGACACGTAAAATCTACCTAAGCGATACACCGTTCTCCATACAGTACGAAATCTTGAAAACGAATTGTGCGATTTCCTCGCGGTTTTCGACGCTATCCGTCGTGATTAGGCTACGGCACATCGTTTCAGCTGTCACAATCCATTTCTCTTCATGGGAAGTGGTCAAAACAGCTAATTGAAGTTTTCGTCAATTAATAAAACAATAGTGTAAATTGCTTAAAATTCCTGCCATAAACTAAGTTTATTTTCACATAATCAAGTACTTACCGGCCGCACCTTCCGTGTGGACCGCGATCCGCGATCGTTTCAGCCCTTTGGGGGGCCCAAATAGCGTGATTTCCTGCAAAAACAATAAAAAACTCGTTTTTTCACAAAACTTTAATATTTTGTACTGAACCCCATCCTCGAATACGTCGCCGTTGTGCTGCCCGCGCGCAGACGCGTGTTTTGACACCCCACTCGCCGGTCTAGCTCTGAAAAACGGAAAAAATTTTTGCTTAGGTACTTGACACGTAAAATCTACCTAAGCGATACACCGTTCTCCATACAGTACGAAATCTTGAAAACGAATTGTGCGATTTCCTCGCGGTTTTCGACGCTAATCCGTCGTGATTAGGCTACGGCACATCGTTTCAGCTGTCACAATCCATTTCTCTTCATGGGAAGTGGTCAAAACAGCTAATTGAAGTTTTCGTCAATTAATAAAACAATAGTGTAAATTTGCTTAAAATTCCTGCCATAAAACTAAGTTTATTTTCACATAATCAAGTACTTACCGGCCGCACCTTCCGTGTGGACCGCGATCCGCGATCGTTTCAGCCCTTTGGGGGCCCAAATAGCGTGATTTCCTGCAAAAACAATAAAAAACTCGTTTTTTCAACAAAACTTTAATATTTGTACTGAACCCATCCTCGAATACGTCGCCGTTGTGCTGCCCGCGCGCAGACGCGTGTTTTGACACCCCACTCGCCGGTCTAGCTCTGAAAAACGGAAAAAATTTTTGCTTAGGTACTTGACACGTAAAATCTACCTAAGCGATACACCGTTCTCCATACAGTACGAAATCTTGAAAACGAATTGTGCGATTTCCTCGCGGTTTTCGACGCTATCCGTCGTGATTAGGCTACGGCACATCGTTTCAGCTGTCACAATCCATTTCTCTTCATGGGAAGTGGTCAAAACAGCTAATTGAAGTTTTCGTCAATTAATAAAACAATAGTGTAAATTTGCTTAAAATTCCTGCCATAAACTAAGTTTATTTTCACATAATCAAGTACTTACCGGCCGCACCTTCCGTGTGGACCGCGATCCGCGATCGTTTCAGCCCTTTGGGGGCCCAAATAGCGTGATTTCCTGCAAAAACAATAAAAAACTCGTTTTTTCAACAAAACTTTAATATTTTGTACTGAACCCATCCTCGAATACGTCGCCGTTGTGCTGCCCGCGCGCAGGACGCGTGTTTTGACACCCCACTCGCCGGTCTAGCTCTGAAAAACGGAAAAAATTTTTGCTTAGGTACTTGACACGTAAAATCTACCTAAGCGATACACCGTTCTCCATACAGTACGAAATCTTGAAAACGAATTGTGCGATTTCCTCGCGGTTTTCGACGCTATCCGTCGTGATTAGGCTACGGCACATCGTTTCAGCTGTCACAATCCATTTCTCTTCATGGGAAGTGGTCAAAACAGCTAATTGAAGTTTTCGTCAATTAATAAAACAATAGTGTAAATTTGCTTAAAATTCCTGCCATAAACTAAGTTTATTTTCACATAATCAAGTACTTACCGGCCGCACCTTCCGTGTGTGACCGCGATCCGCGATCGTTTCAGCCCTTTGGGGGCCCAAATAGCGTGATTTCCTGCAAAAACAATAAAAAACTCGTTTTTTCAACAAAACTTTAATATTTTGTACTGAACCCATCCTCGAATACGTCGCCGTTGTGCTGCCCGCGCGCAGACGCGTGTTTTGACACCCCACTCGCCGGTCTAGCTCTGAAAAACGGAAAAATTTTTGCTTAGGTACTTGACACGTAAAATCTACCTAAGCGATACACCGTTCTCCATACAGTACGAAATCTTGAAAACGAATTGTGCGATTTCCTCGCGGTTTTCGACGCTATCCGTCGTGATTAGGCTACGGCACATCGTTTCAGCTGTCACAATCCATTTCTCTTCATGGGAAGTGGTCAAAACAGCTAATTGAAGTTTTCGTCAATTAATAAAACAATAGTGTAAATTTGCTTAAAATTCCTGCCATAAACTAAGTTTATTTTCACATAATCAAGTACTTACCGGCCGCACCTTCCGTGTGGACCGCGATCCGCGATCGTTTCAGCCCTTTGGGGGCCCAAATAGCGTGATTTCCTGCAAAAACAATAAAAAACTCGTTTTTTCAACAAAACTTTAATATTTTGTACTGAACCCATCCTCGAATACGTCGCCGTTGTGCTGCCCGCGCGCAGACGCGTGTTTTGACACCCCACTCGCCGGTCTAGCTCTGAAAAACGGAAAAAATTTTTGCTTAGGTACTTGACACGTAAAATCTACCTAAGCGATACACCGTTCTCCATACAGTACGAAATCTTGAAAACGAATTGTGCGATTTCCTCGCGGTTTTCGACGCTATCCGTCGTGATTAGGCTACGGCACATCGTTTCAGCTGTCACAATCCATTTCTCTTCATGGGAAGTGGTCAAAACAGCTAATTGAAGTTTTCGTCAATTAATAAAACAATAGTGTAAATTTGCTTAAAATTCCTGCCATAAAACTAAGTTTATTTTCACATAATCAAGTACTTACCGGCCGCACCTTCCGTGTGGACCGCGATCCGCGATCGTTTCAGCCCTTTGGGGGGCCCAAATAGCGTGATTTCCTGCAAAAACAATAAAAAACTCGTTTTTTCAACAAAACTTTAATATTTTGTACTGAACCCCATCCTCGAATACGTCGCCGTTGTGCTGCCGCGCGCAGACGCGTGTTTTGACACCCCACTCGCCGGTCTAGCTCTGAAAAACGGAAAAAATTTTTTGCTTAGGTACTTGACACGTAAAATCTACCTAAGCGATTACACCGTTTCTCCATACAGTACGAAATCTTGAAAACGAATTGTGCGATTTCCTCGCGGTTTTCGACGCTATCCGTCGTGATTAGGCTACGGCACATCGTTTCAGCTGTCACAATCCATTTCTCTTCATGGGAAGTGGTCAAAACAGCTAAATGAAGTTTTCGTCAATTAATAAAACAATAGTGTAAATTTGCTTAAAATTCCTGCCATAAACTAAGTTTATTTTCACATAATCAAGTACTTACCGGCCGCACCTTCCGTGTGGACCGCGATCCGCGATCGTTTCAGCCCTTTGGGGGGCCCAAATAGCGTGATTTCCTGCAAAAACAATAAAAAACTCGTTTTTTCAACAAAACTTTAATATTTTGTACTGAACCCATCCTCGAATACGTCGCCGTTGTGCTGCCCGCGCGCAGACGCGTGTTTTGACACCCCACTCGCCGGTCTGGTCTAGCTCTGAAAAACGGAAAAAATTTTTGCTTAGGTACTTGACACGTAAAATCTACCTAAGCGATACACCGTTCTCCATACAGTACGAAATCTTGAAAACGAATTGTGCGATTTCCTCGCGGTTTTCGACGCTATCCGTCGTGATTAGGCTACGGCACATCGTTTCAGCTGTCACAATCCATTTCTCTTCATGGGAAGTGGTCAAAACAGCTAATTGAAGTTTTCGTCAATTAATAAAACAATAGTGTAAATTTGCTTAAAATTCCTGCCATAAACTAAGTTTATTTTCACATAATCAAGTACTTACCGGCCGCACCTTCCGTGTGGACCGCGATCCGCGATCGTTTCAGCCCTTTGGGGGGCCCAAATAGCGTGATTTCCTGCAAAAACAATAAAAAACTCGTTTTTTCAACAAAACTTTAATATTTTGTACTGAACCCATCCTCGAATACGTCGCCGTTGTGCTGCCCGCGCGCAGACGCGTGTTTTGACACCCCACTCGCCGGTCTAGCTCTGAAAAACGGAAAAAATTTTTGCTTAGGTACTTGACACGTAAAATCTACCTAAGCGATACACCGTTCTCCATACAGTACGAAATCTTGAAAACGAATTGTGCGATTTCCTCGCGGTTTTCGACGCTATCCGTCGTGATTAGGCTACGGCACATCGTTTCAGCTGTCACAATCCATTTCTCTTCATGGGAAGTGGTCAAAACAGCTAATTGAAGTTTTCGTCAATTAATAAAACAATAGTGTAAATTTGCTTAAAATTCCTGCCATAAACTAAGTTTATTTTCACATAATCAAGTACTTACCGGCCGCACCTTCCGTGTGGACCGCGATCCGCGATCGTTTCAGCCCTTTGGGGGGCCCAAATAGCGTGATTTCCTGCAAAAACAATAAAAAACTCGTTTTTTCAACAAAACTTTAATATTTTGTACTGAACCCATCCTCGAATACGTCGCCGTTGTGCTGCCCGCGCGCAGACGCGTGTTTTGACACCCCACTCGCCGGTCTAGCTCTGAAAAACGGAAAAAATTTTTGCTTAGGTACTTGACACGTAAAATCTACCTAAGCGATACACCGTTCTCCATACAGTACGAAATCTTGAAAACGAATTGTGCGATTTCCTCGCGGTTTTCGACGCTATCCGTCGTGATTAGGCTACGGCACATCGTTTCAGCTGTCACAATCCATTTCTCTTCATGGGAAGTGGTCAAAACAGCTAATTGAAGTTTTCGTCAATTAATAAAACAATAGTGTAAATTTGCTTAAAATTCCTGCCATAAACTAAGTTTATTTTCACATAATCAAGTACTTACCGGCCGCACCTTCCGTGTGGACCGCGATCCGCGATCGTTTCAGCCCTTTGGGGGGCCCAAATAGCGTGATTTCCTGCAAAAACAATAAAAAACTCGTTTTTTCAACAAAACTTTAATATTTTGTACTGAACCCATCCTCGAATACGTCGCCGTTGTGCTGCCCGCGCGCAGACGCGTGTTTTGACACCCCACTCGCCGGTCTAGCTCTGAAAAACGGAAAAAATTTTTGCTTAGGTACTTGACACGTAAAATCTACCTAAGCGATACACCGTTCTCCATACAGTACGAAATCTTGAAAACGAATTGTGCGATTTCCTCGCGGTTTTCGACGCTATCCGTCGTGATTAGGCTACGGCACATCGTTTCAGCTGTCACAATCCATTTCTCTTCATGGGAAGTGGTCAAAACAGCTAATTGAAGTTTTCGTCAATTAATAAAACAATAGTGTAAATTTGCTTAAAATTCCTGCCATAAACTAAGTTTATTTTCACATAATCAAGTACTTACCGGCCGCACCTTCCGTGTGGACCGCGATCCGCGATCGTTTCAGCCCTTTGGGGGGCCCAAATAGCGTGATTTCCTGCAAAAACAATAAAAAACTCGTTTTTTCAACAAAACTTTAATATTTTGTACTGAACCCATCCTCGAATACGTCGCCGTTGTGCTGCCCGCGCGCAGACGCGTGTTTTGACACCCCACTCGCCGGTCTAGCTCTGAAAAACGGAAAAAATTTTTGCTTAGGTACTTGACACGTAAAATCTACCTAAGCGATACACCGTTCTCCATACAGTACGAAATCTTGAAAACGAATTGTGCGATTTCCTCGCGGTTTTCGACGCTATCCGTCGTGATTAGGCTACGGCACATCGTTTCAGCTGTCACAATCCATTTCTCTTCATGGGAAGTGGTCAAAACAGCTAATTGAAGTTTTCGTCAATTAATAAAACAATAGTGTAAATTTGCTTAAAATTCCTGCCATAAACTAAGTTTATTTTCACATAATCAAGTACTTACCGGCCGCACCTTCCGTGTGGACCGCGATCCGCGATCGTTTCAGCCCTTTGGGGGGCCCAAATAGCGTGATTTCCTGCAAAAACAATAAAAAACTCGTTTTTTCAACAAAACTTTAATATTTTGTACTGAACCCATCCTCGAATACGTCGCCGTTGTGCTGCCCGCGCGCAGACGCGTGTTTTGACACCCCACTCGCCGGTCTAGCTCTGAAAAACGGAAAAAATTTTTGCTTAGGTACTTGACACGTAAAATCTACCTAAGCGATACACCGTTCTCCATACAGTACGAAATCTTGAAAACGAATTGTGCGATTTCCTCGCGGTTTTCGACGCTATCCGTCGTGATTAGGCTACGGCACATCGTTTCAGCTGTCACAATCCATTTCTCTTCATGGGAAGTGGTCAAAACAGCTAATTGAAGTTTTCGTCAATTAATAAAACAATAGTGTAAATTTGCTTAAAATTCCTGCCATAAACTAAGTTTATTTTCACATAATCAAGTACTTACCGGCCGCACCTTCCGTGTGGACCGCGATCCGCGATCGTTTCAGCCCTTTGGGGGGCCCAAATAGCGTGATTTCCTGCAAAAACAATAAAAAACTCGTTTTTTCAACAAAACTTTAATATTTTGTACTGAACCCATCCTCGAATACGTCGCCGTTGTGCTGCCCGCGCGCAGACGCGTGTTTTGACACCCCACTCGCCGGTCTAGCTCTGAAAAACGGAAAAAATTTTTGCTTAGGTACTTGACACGTAAAATCTACCTAAGCGATACACCGTTCTCCATACAGTACGAAATCTTGAAAACGAATTGTGCGATTTCCTCGCGGTTTTCGACGCTATCCGTCGTGATTAGGCTACGGCACATCGTTTCAGCTGTCACAATCCATTTCTCTTCATGGGAAGTGGTCAAAACAGCTAATTGAAGTTTTCGTCAATTAATAAAACAATAGTGTAAATTTGCTTAAAATTCCTGCCATAAACTAAGTTTATTTTCACATAATCAAGTACTTACCGGCCGCACCTTCCGTGTGGACCGCGATCCGCGATCGTTTCAGCCCTTTGGGGGGCCCAAATAGCGTGATTTCCTGCAAAAACAATAAAAAAACTCGTTTTTTCAACAAAACTTTAATATTTTGTACTGAACCCATCCTCGAATACGTCGCCGTTGTGCTGCCCGCGCGCAGACGCGTGTTTTGACACCCCACTCGCCGGTCTAGCTCTGAAAAACGGAAAAAATTTTTGCTTAGGTACTTGACACGTAAAATCTACCTAAGCGATACACCGTTCTCCATACAGTACGAAATCTTGAAAACGAATTGTGCGATTTCCTCGCGGTTTTCGACGCTATCCGTCGTGATTAGGCTACGGCACATCGTTTCAGCTGTCACAATCCATTTCTCTTCATGGGAAGTGGTCAAAACAGCTAATTGAAGTTTTCGTCAATTAATAAAACAATAGTGTAAATTTGCTTAAAATTCCTGCCATAAACTAAGTTTATTTTCACATAATCAAGTACTTACCGGCCGCACCTTCCGTGTGGACCGCGATCCGCGATCGTTTCAGCCCTTTGGGGGGCCCAAATAGCGTGATTTCCTGCAAAAACAATAAAAAACTCGTTTTTTCAACAAAACTTTAATATTTTGTACTGAACCCATCCTCGAATACGTCGCCGTTGTGCTGCCCGCGCGCAGACGCGTGTTTTGACACCCCACTCGCCGGTCTAGCTCTGAAAAACGGAAAAAATTTTTGCTTAGGTACTTGACACGTAAAATCTACCTAAGCGATACACCGTTCTCCATACAGTACGAAATCTTGAAAACGAATTGTGCGATTTCCTCGCGGTTTTCGACGCTATCCGTCGTGATTAGGCTACGGCACATCGTTTCAGCTGTCACAATCCATTTCTCTTCATGGGAAGTGGTCAAAACAGCTAATTGAAGTTTTCGTCAATTAATAAAACAATAGTGTAAATTTGCTTAAAATTCCTGCCATAAACTAAGTTTATTTTCACATAATCAAGTACTTACCGGCCGCACCTTCCGTGTGGACCGCGATCCGCGATCGTTTCAGCCCTTTGGGGGGCCCAAATAGCGTGATTTCCTGCAAAAACAATAAAAAACTCGTTTTTTCAACAAAACTTTAATATTTTGTACTGAACCCATCCTCGAATACGTCGCCGTTGTGCTGCCCGCGCGCAGACGCGTGTTTTGACACCCCACTCGCCGGTCTAGCTCTGAAAAACGGAAAAAATTTTTGCTTAGGTACTTGACACGTAAAATCTACCTAAGCGATACACCGTTCTCCATACAGTACGAAATCTTGAAAACGAATTGTGCGATTTCCTCGCGGTTTTCGACGCTATCCGTCGTGATTAGGCTACGGCACATCGTTTCAGCTGTCACAATCCATTTCTCTTCATGGGAAGTGGTCAAAACAGCTAATTGAAGTTTTCGTCAATTAATAAAACAATAGTGTAAATTTGCTTAAAATTCCTGCCATAAACTAAGTTTATTTTCACATAATCAAGTACTTACCGGCCGCACCTTCCGTGTGGACCGCGATCCGCGATCGTTTCAGCCCTTTGGGGGGCCCAAATAGCGTGATTTCCTGCAAAAACAATAAAAAACTCGTTTTTTCAACAAAACTTTAATATTTTGTACTGAACCCATCCTCGAATACGTCGCCGTTGTGCTGCCCGCGCGCAGACGCGTGTTTTGACACCCCACTCGCCGGTCTAGCTCTGAAAAACGGAAAAAATTTTTGCTTAGGTACTTGACACGTAAAATCTACCTAAGCGATACACCGTTCTCCATACAGTACGAAATCTTGAAAACGAATTGTGCGATTTCCTCGCGGTTTTCGACGCTATCCGTCGTGATTAGGCTACGGCACATCGTTTCAGCTGTCACAATCCATTTCTCTTCATGGGAAGTGGTCAAAACAGCTAATTGAAGTTTTCGTCAATTAATAAAACAATAGTGTAAATTTGCTTAAAATTCCTGCCATAAACTAAGTTTATTTTCACATAATCAAGTACTTACCGGCCGCACCTTCCGTGTGGACCGCGATCCGCGATCGTTTCAGCCCTTTGGGGGGCCCAAATAGCGTGATTTCCTGCAAAAACAATAAAAAACTCGTTTTTTCAACAAAACTTTAATATTTTGTACTGAACCCATCCTCGAATACGTCGCCGTTGTGCTGCCCGCGCGCAGACGCGTGTTTTGACACCCCACTCGCCGGTCTAGCTCTGAAAAACGGAAAAAATTTACCCCGCCCACCCGCCCTATATTGGCAGGGTAGATAAAACAGGGAATTTTTGTCAAAATTTTTAATTTCATTTTAGTATACCGAACTGCTCTTCAAGCTATTAGAACTCAGGTACAATGAAAACACCCATCATTTAGCGATCAGGAATCCATTTTCTCGCGACAAAACATAATTGATCTCTCTCAGATATTGACCATTTTAATATCATTTATTTTTGGAGTATTATTGTTTTGCCGTGGTTCACCAACTTGTTTGGAGAGTTTACGCAATAACAACGTATATTTGCTACCATAAGCGTATCTCTAACAGAATTTTTATATTTTAACGTTTACTTTCCTGACTTTCGTCCGACTTAAGACGGGTTTAGTTTGATTTATTTGTTCGGTGTTTTCTGTGTTATCCCCCCTTTACCGGGACGCAGAATTCATCGTCGGTGTCCCCCTACAAGTCCTCCTTTATGAACACTACCTTCATTGCAACAAGCAGCATGCTCCGCACACCGACCAAGAAGGATGCAAGGTCGCCGGGCTCTGGGGGCTCGCCGCGTTCTACTGAGAGGGCTGGACCATTACTTCCCAGTGTACGGCGTAGCATCGGGGAATGGGAGGCTGGAAAATCTGAACTCCAGTCCAAGTCCCCGGTCAACCCGAAGCGTGACGTCCTACCAGGGAACTCTCAGGAAACTACCAGCATTCCGGAGACGCGCCGAGCACCGTCTGATACCGCAAAGCCTAGGTACCCCAACATTACCGCAGAAGCAAGAGCATGCCTAAACAAGGCGAAACTCCATCTTGGCAACTCGCGAAACCTGAAAGCGGAAATAAAAGCAGGGGTTACGGCGGCAATAGACCGACTTTATCAATTGGTAAAGGAGGCAGATAAGAAAAAAGATGGCCAGGACAAAGAAAAAGAAACAGAAGGCAATAAAAACAATGAAAGATGCGGTGACCCTGAGAGTATAGATTGGTTGCACTCCGCACTAGAAGAGCAAACTCGGATAGTGAAGGAGGGCAACCAAATGATCAAACAGTTGCGGACGGAAATGCTGGCACTAAAGGAGGCACAAGAATCACGTGACAGAGAGCGACGCAGTGACGGAGAAGTCCTGAAGGAGATTCGAGCGCTCGAAGAGACTACCCAAGAAATGGGAAAAATGATCTCGGAGATTAGGGAGAGAGCTCCAACATACGCAGAAGCCCTGACCACACCCCAAAACACCTGGGGACAGAGACCGAACCACTCTGTCATTGTGTCGTCCGAGGTCACAATGGACACCAGTGCCGAAGTAGTAGGACGGGTTCAGCAAGTTCTGGACGCGAAGAAAAGCGGCCTGCAGATCGGGAGGGTCCGAAAGGTTAAGGACAAGAGGGTTATTTTGAGTTTCCACAGCAAAGAAGAGATGGCAAAAACAACAGCCCAACTCAAGAATGACAAAAACTTAAAAGTGGAAGAGGCTAAAAATAGGAACCCACTTATAATACTCAAAGACCTCTTGTCTTATAACAGCAATGAGGATATCTTGACTGCCTTAAAGGTCCAAAACGCGCGCTTACTGGAAGACCTGACGGCCGAGAAGGCCTTTGCCACCGTGAAATACCGGAGGAGGGCACGGAACTCGCTAGAGCACCATGTCATCCTACAGGTGACACCTAAATTATGGCAGAGACTAACTGCGGCTGGCAGGGTGTACATCGACTTGCAATGCGTCAAAGTCCAGGACCAAACGCCCCTTATACAGTGCACAAGATGCTTAGCATATGGGCATGGCCGGAAGCTGTGTACTGAGTCTGTGGACATATGCAATTACTGCGGAGGGCCACATCTCAGGGCCGACTGTACCGTGCTGGCAATGGGTGACAGGCCAACGTGCAAGAACTGCGCCAAGGAAAAGCATGAAGAAACAGACCACAACGTGTATAGTTTAGACTGCCCCGTGCGCAGGAAATGGGATGCATTGGCGCGAGCCTCAACAGCATATTGCTAAGGTGGTCCCGGGAGTTGCACAGACTGTGGCTAGTCAAGTCCTTATTGCAGCGCAAGCTAACCTCCAACGCAAACAACTGGCAACAAACGAGCTTATGCTCGAGGCTACAAAACGCAAAATCACATTTGCACTGGTCCAGGAGCCATATGTGGGTAGTATAAAGGCAATGAAGTCGTACGGGGGGGCTAGAGTCTACCAAAACGCAGACCCTAGTGGAGGCACCGTAAAAGCGGCGATAGTTGTGTTTAACCATGACATCGACGTTATACAGTGCCCCAAATTCACCACCAACAACATCATGGTGGTGAAACTGCAAACGAGCGCGTGGGAGATGCTAGCCGTCTCGTACTACTTTGAGCCTGACCAACCCATTAGGCCATACTTGGACCACCTAACAACAATGATTAGAGAGCTAAAGCCCAAGAAAGCCATCATTGGAGGCGATGCTAACGCCAAAAGTACGTGGTGGGGAAGTGGCTCTATCGACGATAGAGGCGATGAGCTAGCGGGAATGGTTGGTGAGTTGAACTTGCACATCCTCAACTGCGGGAATAAGCCCACCTTCGACACCATTAGAGGAGGACGAAGACTAACAAGCCACGTCGACGTGACTCTATGCACAGAGGACTTACTCGACCTGGTGGACGAATGGACGGTAGCCGAAGATTTAACGACCTCGGACCACAATGGCATAATAATAAAAATCAAATTGCAAAAAGGAAAAGGAACTCATATCAAAAGAACTACTAGAAAATACAATACTAAAAAAGCTAATTGGGGACTATTTTGTGAAAAAATGGAACTATTTCAATTAGAAAATAGAATAAATCAAACAGAAATAGAACAAATAAATAACAAAGATCAGTTAGATACCATAGTTGAGAAATACACAGCAGCAATAGAAAAAGCATGTATTGAAGCAATACCAACGAAAAAAGAGAACCAATTCCTTACCATGCCATGGTGGTCCAAAGATCTCGAAGCCATGAAGCACGACGTCACTACCAGGAAGAGAAGAATCCGATGCGCTGCGCCGTCGCGTAGAGAGGGTGTGGTCGCCTTGTACCTGAAAGAAAAATAAAAATATGAATTAGAGGTCAAGAAACGCAGCACAGAGAGTTGGAAATCATTCTGTGAGAAACAGGACAAGGAAGGAGTTTGGGAGGGAATTTACAGGGTGTTGGGACGGACCGCCAAGAGACAAGAGGACCTGCCATTGGTGAAGAACGGGGTACCACTAAATGGTGAGGATTCGGCATCACTGCTGGCAGAGACTTTCTACCCCAAAGACCTGGAAGAGGGAGACAACTATGACCACCGTCGGACGCGAGAAGCAGCCAATCGTGTAAACGAGTGGGTGCATGATAAATACCATGACCCACCGTTTACACTTCAGGAACTGAAAACTGCGGTGGATAGTTTCAACCCTAAGAAGGCACCGGGAGAGGATGGTCTCACAGCCGATATCTGTGCCCGAGCCATATTCCGGGACCCGGAGATGTTTCTTGCAATGGCGAACAAGTGCCTCGAGCAGGGCCATTTCCCCGGAGCCTGGAAGGTGGCCACAGTGGTGGTACTCCGAAAGCCGGAAAAGGACTCTTACACTACCCCAAAGTCTTATAGGCCGATCGGCCTCCTACCAGTTCTGGGTAAAATCATTGAGAAAATGATGGTAGCAAGAATAAAGTGGCACCTGATCCCGCGGCTGAGTACTCGCCAGTTTGGCTTCATGCCCCAGAAGAGCACCGAAGACTCCCTCTACACCATGATGCAACATATCAAAGTCAAGCTGAAAGAAAAGAAGCTGATCACTGTTGTGTCTCTTGACATAGAGGGAGCCTTCGACAGCGCATGGTGGCCAGCAATCAGAGTCAGACTGGCTGAGGAAGAGTGCCCGGTGAATATAAGACGAATGCTAGACAGCTACCTAACTGGTAGGAGTGTTCGTGTCAGGTATGCTGGAGCGGAGTGTCAAAGAGACACAAGTAAGGGATGCGTACAGGGGTCCATAAGCGGCCCGATCCTATGGAACCTAATCCTAGATACCCTACTCAAGGAGCTGGAAGAGCGGGGCGTCCACTGTCAGGCTTTCGCCGACGACGTGGTTATGGTGTTCGATGGGGACACAGCGCTGGAGGTCCAAAGACATGCCAATGATGCCCTCGAGTATGTTCAGAGGTGGGGCATCCGAAATAAGCTGAAATTTGCACCACATAAAACATGTGCTATGGTTGTAACTAGAAAGCTAAAGTACGATGTCCCTCTTCTGAGCATGGGCGGGGTTGACATTGGCATGTCTAAAGAAATAAAAATTCTAGGCCTCACGATCGACCACCAGCTCACTTTCAACACCCACGCCGCAAAAGTATGTAGAAAAGCTTTAAACATCTACAAACAGCTGTCCAGAGCGGCCAAAGTGAGCTGGGGTCTACACCCGGAGGTCATCCGGATCATCTACACGGCGGCGGTCGAACCGGTGGTGTTGTACGCGGCAAGTGTCTGGGCGCCTGCCACAAAAAAGATAATGGTGCAGAAGATGCTGAACACAGTCCAGCGAGGATTTGCCCAAAAGCTCTGCAAGTCCTACCGCACTGTTTCGCTGAATGCGTCGCTGGTGCTGGCTGGGATACTCCCACTTGATCTCCGAATACAGGAAGCAGCCGCGCTGTACGAGGCTAAGAGGGGGGTGCCCCAGCCGGCCCTTGCGGGCCGGGAGGTGGAGCGTGTGGTGGCGTTTGTAGAAACTCCACATCCAGCGAAACATATGGCCATGGGGTTCGTGAGTCTGGAAGATCAGTCCCAAGTGGACACCTATAACAACCAGGCGATTCGAATCTTCACTGACGGCAGCAGGATTGCGGGCAAGGTCGGAGCAGCGCTATCATTGTGGGACAGCGCTGCCGAGATCGAGTCCGTAAAACTTAGCTTGCCGTCGTGCTGTACGGTCTACCAGGCGGAACTCCTGGCCATATGCGTAGCCACGAGGCAGATCCTCAAACGCAAAGAGGGAACCTTCGGTATCTATAGTGACTCACAGGCAGCACTACAGACAGTCACAAACCAGGGTTCCCTCCACGCACTGGCTGTGGAAGCAAGAGCGAACATGGGCGCGGCTTTATCCCGGAACAAAGATGTTTCTTTGTTCTGGGTAAAGGCTCATGCCGGGTTAGAAGGCAACGAACGCGCAGACCATCTAGCCAAAGAGGCTGCACTAAAATTGAAAAAGAGGCCAGACTACGACCGCTGCCCGGTTTCATTCGTCAAGCGTCAAATCCGTATGGGGTCGCTTGACGAATGGAACCGGAGATACAGGAATGGCGAGACAGCTTCGGTAACAAAAATGTTTTTCCCGAATGCTGTCGATGCCTTCAAGGTTATTAAAAAGATTAAACCAACAGGATTGTTAACACAAATATTGACTGGGCACGGTGGGTTCTCCGAATACCTGCATCGGTTTAAGTGTAAGGGAAGCCCATCGTGCATCTGTGAACCGGATGCCCTTGAGTCAGTCCCACACATATTAATAGAGTGTCCTGTGTACGGAACTGAACGTATGAACACAGAAATGTTACTTGAGACGGAAATAACAAAGAATAATATAGAAAAAATCATAGGAAACTCAAAACAAAGAGAAATTTTCTTGGATTATTGCGCAGAAATAGCGAAACTCGTAGTCAAAAGAAATAAGGAATAATAAACTATGTTTTAATATATGCTTAATATATAAACAAAGCATAAAACAAAAAAGGAAGATACATAAAATTAAAAGTAAAATCAAACATAAGATAACTAAACAAGAGATGGTAATTAATAAAAGTAAATTTTCTTCAAAATAAAAGACAAATCAAGCCCAACGCATAAATAAATAGTACGAAGACAAAATTAAGGTCTCTGATCATGTCAGGGGGACAATTTGAAAGGCAGGAGTGTGGTTTTAGCCGGTAAGAGTCCGGCACTACCCAGACTGTGTCACACGTGAGACAGTCTGGGTGTCCATGAGGATTTCCCACTCCTGCCAAACCAAAAAAAAAAAAAAAAAAAAAAAAACCTAACCTAACCTAACCTAACCTTTTTTTTTTTTTTTTTTTTTTTTTTGATCACGAGGTGGAAATCCTCATGGATGTCCTCCGCCCTGGGGTGGGCGGAGGGGTCTGTCAGACTCTTACTGACTAAAACCACCCCGGTGTTCCGTCCCACACCTACGTCGGGGACCACGGGAACCAATATGTCTTCCGCGATCCCCGCCTGGTGCCGGCCCGCCTTTGCGGGCCTCCTCACGTTGGGGGGGAGTGAGGTGTTAAACTCCCCCCCATACATCACAGAGAGGCGCGCGTGGAACACTACGCGCCACCATCTCGGGTCCGTACAATAGGGGGCGACGGATGTCCCCAGATCCGTCGCCCCTGGACCCATTTAGGGGGGCTGGAAGAGGGCGTTATCCGCCCTCCGCCGACGCCCGGTGCGCCTGCTGCGGGCAGGGTGCGCGGAAGATATCTCCCGCTCCCTTTCCGCAGCCTCCTTCTGCGACATGACTGTTTCGCAAAAGGATACCACCGCGTCCCAGGACCCCTCGCTGCCGACCATCGACTCGACAACGGCCGGCAGCGATAGGTCACTGCCTACTTCTGAGACGAGGACACGACGCGGCTCCTCCCAAGCGGCACATTCTGCCAGCGTATGCCGCGCCGTATCCTCCCGGCAGTCGACGCAGTGGTGACACCGGGCGTCCGGCTCCCTGTTTATGCGACACAGGTACTTCCCGAAGCAACCATGCCCCGAGAGCACCTGCGTCGCCCGAAACGACAGGGAGCCGTGCCTCCTCCCGAGCCAGGGCCCGAGTACTGGCCGGACCGCCTCGACGGTGGCGAGGCCGGCGGTAGGGCGTGAAAGCCTGTCCTGCCAGCTCGCCACCAGGGCTGCGCGGAGCTGCGACCGACGAAGCTCCATGTGTCGCTCCGTCAGTCGCTCGCCTCGCTCCCGCGCTTCCTCGCGCCACCGATACAGTGACGCGAGTACTTTCGCCTCGAGGTCCCACGGTGGGGATCCAGCCAGTACACAGGCCGCCTCGTAGGAGATCGTGCGATATCCCCTGATGACTCTGACGGCCATCGCTCGCTGCGGTCTTCGCAGGACAGCGATGCTGCTGGCCGTCAGGTCAGCCGCCCAGATCGGGGCCCCATACAGGGCCATGGATCGCACGATCCCCACGTAGAGCCGCCTACAGGCGGCGCTCGGGCCCCCCAGATTGGGAAGCAGCGTTGACAGCGCCCCAGCCGCGCCCATCAACTTGGGCGCCAGCCGCCGGAAGTGGGGGCCGAAGTCCCACCGGCTGTCGAGCACCAATCCCAGATATTTCATGGTGGACTCGACAGCGATCCGACACCCCCCGACCACGATGTGTGATCCGGCCGGCGGCGCCCGCCGGGGGCCATGAAAGGCCATGGCCTCCGACTTGTTGAGGGCCACCTCCAGGCCTAGGCGCCGTATGCGGCTCACCACCAGTGAGACCGCAGCCGTCGCCAGCAACGCTGCATCCCTGTACGAGCTCCCCCGGGCCGTGACCAGCGTGTCATCCGCATAACACGTCAGTTCCACGCCCGGCGGGAGCTCGCCCCTCAGCACCCAGTCGTACCCGATGTTCCACAGGAGCGGGCCAACGACCGAGCCCTGTGGAACACCGCACGACATGCGGCGCTGGTTTCCGCCATCACGTCCCATGTAGGTGACACCCCTATCCTCGAGATAAGCCCCAACGATGTGGCAGAGGTAGGGAGGCACCCGATGGTACAGCAGTGCCTCCCGAATGCAGCTCCAAGGCAGGGTGTTGAAGGCGTTGGAAATGTCCAAGGACACCGCCAACATCACCCCACCCTGGGACACTGCTTCCTCTGCCAGGACTCTCACACGCGATATTGCGTGGATGGTGGAGCGCCCGTGCCGAAAGCCAAACTGGCTCTCGGCCAGGTCAGGCCCCTCTCTGCACAAGTGGTGGACGAGGCGGGCAGCGATAATTCGCTCGAATAATTTCCCGACCTCGTCCAGCAACACTATGGGCCTGTACGCGGACGGTGAGTCCGCTGGGCGCCCCGCCTTCTTGAGCAGGACCAGACGACCTGATTTCCACAAACTGGGAAACCGGCCCTGCTCAAGGCACGCTGTGAAGAGTCCTCTCAGTTGGGGCTCTAGCTCCTTCAGAGCGAGGGCCAACGCGCAGCCGTGTATACCGTCGGGCCCCGGAGCCACGTTCTTGGCCCGGAGCCGCAACACGGCCGCCCCCATCTCTCCTTGTGTCACCTCTGGGACGCTGATGGCGTTCCCTTCTGTAGGCTCTGCGGCTGTGGGCAAAGCCATCGGCGGCGGAGTGTGCTCCGCTCTTGCTGGGAAGAGGGCTGCGACGACCTCCTCCAGCAGCTCTGGTTGGAGACTCTCCGTGAGTGGAGGCGCCGCGGCTCGAAGTTTCCCTCGAACCGCCCGATAGGGGCGCCCCCACGGATCTCCGTCGAGAGTCTCCAACATCTCCTCCCTAGCTCGCGTCTTCGCTTCGCCGATGGCCAGCCACAGAGCCTCCTTCGCCGCGCGGTACACCTCATACAGCGCGGCTTCTTCGTCAGGGACCCGACGACGTCTCCTGCGGTAGTGGGTGTACTGGCGCCTGACCGACACGCAGGCGACACGTAGCCGCGCGATCTCGGCAGACCACCAGTACACCTGGCGCCTCGCTGAATGCGTGTGGACGCGGGGCATGGACGCGTCGCAGATGTGCGTCATCGCCCCGCGGAACCACAGCGCCTCCTCTTCGACGTCGACGGGTCCGTCCGTTGCCGACTCCCGGCTCCAGGCCTGGACAATAGCAGCCTCCTCGAGAAGTTCCCTGTCGATGCGCTTACGCGCCCAGCGCGGGCCGTCCATTCGCGGGGCCGATGGACGACGGTCGCCGGTGGTCTGGGTGGAGACGTCGAACCGGATATATCTGTGATCCGACAACGTCTCCACCTCCACAGCGACACGCCAGTCGTGGACACGGCTTGCGACAGCAGGGCTTGCAAACGAGACGTCCACTATAGAACCGCCCCGCTGCCGCACGCACGTGTGGACCGAGCCCCGGTTTAGGACAACCAGGCCGGTCGTGACCGCCCACTCTTCCAGCGCCTCGCCCCTAGCGTCGGTCACCGGAGATCCCCACGCCGATGACTTGGCGTTGAAATCCCCTAGCAACAGCACAGGGCGAGGGTGGAGTCGGCCTACGACGGCGCCCAACTCGACAAGGAAGTTCTCGAAGTCGGCGAGGCTCTTGTTGGGCGAGAAATACGCCCCAACCGTGCCAATGCCGTCCGCGAGGGCGGCTACCCAGCCGTGACCTCGGGACGGGTTGACAAGAGCCCCGCCAATTATGGCCACCGAACCGTCCAAGTCTCCCACCCAGTTATCTCTGGGGGGGACAAAGTACGGCTCGGCGACCACAGCCACGTCGATCGACCACGCTGCCATGCTCTGGAGCAAGAGGTCCTGAGCTCTGGCAGCGTGGTTGATATTGCCCTGGAGGAAATGGTAAGGCGCCATTATACGCAGTCCATTCCCTCCACAGCACCATTCACAGGCCGGGAGTCGGCCGTTGAGCACCCAGGCTGAGGGGGGGTTAAAGAGCCCCCGGCAGCCTTGGCACCCCTTCTTCGCCTCCGCTTTTTGCCCTTTTTAGTGGGCGCACCACAGGCTTTGCCACCCGCTCTGTGCCCAGCGGGCCTCCCTGCAGCAGCACAAAGGCTGCAGTTTGGCGCGGCGGAGCACTGGGTGGCCTTGTGGCCGGGCTGACCGCAGCGATAACACTGCTCGCTGCGGTCTATTTCTGCGGTGCACCGTGCCCGGACATGCCCCATATCCAGGCAACGGAAACACCGCAAAGCCCTGGGTTGCAGCAGCTTGACCCTCGCTGCAACCCACCCCACCAACAGACGCCCAGCGTCGGCAACCTTATTGGCCGCCGCCACCGGGCACTTCACCCAGATCGCGCCGAGCCCGGATGAGTCGGCGCGGATCTCACCTGTGCGGACATCATCAGGCGGACATCCACCGACTCTGGCGACAGCCGCCGCGACCTCAGCCGGGGTCGTCGAGTCGTCCAGGCCGTCGACGCGCAACTCGCTCGTCTTCATGGGCCTGGACACCCGAACGTCCTCCGGGTTGAGGACCTCCTTCAGTTTGGCGGCCAGAATGTCCGCCTTTTTGCTGCTATCGGCACCGGAAACCTGCAGCAGCCGCGCCCCCGTAATGGCCGGCCTCAAAATGAAGCCGGACGGTGTGCCGAGGTCAGGGAAGGCGACCTTGGCTTTCGCCTCCGTCAGGACCGCCTTATACGAAAGGCCCCTCTCGATGGCTCCGGGCTGCAGAGTGATTACTACAGCCGCGGAGCGTGGGGCTGTCGCCCTAGGCGGCCCCTGGGTCTTCCTTCTGGCTGGCGCCGGTGCTCTTGCGGGAGCTGGCTGTGCCGCCTTCTTCTTTTTCTTCCTTCGGACGACCGTCGTCCAGGCCTCCGTAGAAGGTCCGGGCGCAGTCGCCGAGGGAGCACTCGGAGAAGCCGCCGCCTGGGAAGTGGGCGCGGCCTTTGCGGGCTTTCTAGCCACATCTGCGGGCTTTGCGGCCCCCACTGCGGGCTTTTTGGTCCCCTTCCCAGACTGTCTGGGCTCAGTCGTGACCACCGCCTCCTTCCTCCGCTTATCCGCAGCGAGCGGTGGGCGGAGAGTTTCAGCTGGGAGAAGCCTCGGCTCTATGGCCTCTAGGCGAGCCCCCACCATCTGCCCGCACTGCACCATGCAGATGCGAGCGATCTTCTCGACCTCTGCATCCGCAAGTGCAGGGGCCGACGAGGGGGCCGACCGTGGAGCCAGCGACGGGACCGGCGATGATCCGGTACCCAGGGCTGCCCGAAGGGCGGCAACCTCCCGCTTAAGGTCTGCCAATTCCGACCGAAGACGGTAGTTCTCCTCCTCTCGTAACTCCACCGTCTCCTCCGAACCTGTACCAAGGAGGGCCTCAGCCGACTCCTTCATAAACTCCGCCACCTCTTTGAGGGCGCGCGTAAATGTGCCCTTCAGGTTGCCGGATTTTGTGGCAACCTTCAGGATCACATCCATGCCGTCCATGACATGGCGGCAATGCGCCACCGACGACAAGCCCCCTCCTGCAGCCAACCGGGCTGAGCACCGCTCCCGCAACTGACGAGTCAGCTCGCTGACTTCGTCCTCCGCTAACGCCTTGCGTTGCGCCCGCTTGGCGGCGTTGGCTTCCGCCCTATTTGTTCCCAGCAGGGAGCCTTCGCTGGCTGGGTCACTTTCGACGGTCTCGACGGGCCCCACTGGGGCCGGAGTATCGGGCCGAGACATCGATGCGAAGCGCCCCCGCTCATCTCGCTCCACTCCATTGCGCGAGCGCTGCGAGCTCACGCTCGCCACACTCATCCTGTCAGACGCGGCGTCGGTATCCGACGCTGCACCCGACCCCATACGCTCGACCACAACGATCGGCACTTTCGTCAATTTGTTTTTGTTTTGGTTCAATTCCATATGAATCCCACGAGTGTGGGGGATGTAAAAAGTCCACCTAGGTTCACCCCCTGTCCCTAGGTAAGTGTAGATTTGTAACCCAACCAGGGGGTCCACTGGTACCCTGGCTGGGGGTGCGCTCGTGACTGATGCGCCACCTGTAACTAAAATTACAGATGACACTACTCCTCAGCCATTCATACCCTCGCCGCACACCAAAACTTGGTATTAGAGGAATTTTTTATAGAGGTTATCTTCCTCGCGATCCGGGCGGTTAAGCCAAGATCCTCGTCCCGTTCCAAGTCATAAAACATGACCATGATCTCGTCACGGATTACGATTTCGACGGGTGCAGTCAAGAGGATCAGATCCCCCGCTGCTAGCCCGTTGGCAGGTGAGTGCACAACGAGCGCCGCCGTCGTCACCA
This sequence comes from Aporophyla nigra, assembly GCA_947507805.1. NCBI lineage: Eukaryota > Metazoa > Arthropoda > Insecta > Lepidoptera > Noctuidae > Aporophyla > Aporophyla nigra. Next base: position 44,996 of record OX382318.1, read on the forward strand.
AACAACCTGTCCTCTGTAAGCAGAGGGAGGAGTGGATGACGGTTGGTCGGTCCAGGTGAACCGACCCAGGAGCATGAAGCTCCGCCCCCCCACACAGAAATTCGCCACAGTCAATATTGTCTCCGACATGGAGAGAATATTGGCTGTACCCAGAGTGCACCGGCCCAACGGCTGCCCTTTCCCCCGGACGTATCCAAAAGGAACGAGCAGCAGTCAAGGCACACGAGGAGGTTTTCTGCACGCACCCCAACCTAACCTTTTTTTTTTTTTGATCACGAGGTGGAAATCCTCATGGATGTCCTCCGCCCTGGGGTGGGCGGAGGGGTCTGTCAGACTCTTACTGACTAAAACCACCCCGGTGTTCCGTCCCACACCTACGTCGGGGACCACGGGAACCAATATGTCTTCCGCGATCCCCGACTGGTGCCGGCCCGCCTTTGCGGGCCTCCTCACGTTAGGGGGGAGTGAGGTGTTAAACTCCCCCCCATACATCACAGAGAGGCGCGCGTGGAACACTACGCGCCACCATCTCGGGTCCGTACAATAGGGGGCGACGGATGTCCCCAGATCCGTCGCCCCTGGACCCATTTAGGGGGGCTGGAAGAGGGCGTTATCCGCCCTCCGCCGACGCCCGGTGCGCCTGCTGCGGGCAAGGTGCGCGGAAGATATCTCCCGCTCCCTTTCCGCAGCCTCCTTCTGCGACATGACTGTTTCGCAAAAGGATACCACAGCGTCCCAGGACCCCTCGCTGCCGACCATCGACTCGACAACGGCCGGCAGCGATAGGTCACTGCCTACTTCTGAGACGAGGACACGACGCGGCTCCTCCCAAGCGGCACATTCTGCCAGCGTATGCCGCGCCGTATCCTCCCGGCAGTCGACGCAGTGGTGACACCGGGCGTCCGGCTCCCTGTTTATGCGACACAGGTACTTCCCGAAGCAACCATGCCCCGAGAGCACCTGCGTCGCCCGAAACGACAGGGAGCCGTGCCTCCTCCCGAGCCAGGGCCCGAGTACTGGCCGGACCGCCTCGACGGTGGCGAGGCCGGCGGTAGGGCGTGAAAGCCTGTCCTGCCAGCTCGCCACCAGGGCTGCGCGGAGCTGCGACCGACGAAGCTCCATGTGTCGCTCCGTCAGTCGCTCGCCTCGCTCCCGCGCTTCCTCGCGCCACCGATACAGTGACGCGAGTACTTTCGCCTCGAGGTCCCACGGTGGGGATCCAGCCAGTACACAGGCCGCCTCGTAGGAGACCGTGCGATATCCCCTGATGACTCTGACGGCCATCGCTCGCTGCGGTCTTCGCAGAACAGCGATGCTGCCGGCCGTCAGGTCAGCCGCCCAGATTGGGGCCCCATACAGGGCCATGGATCGCACGATCCCCACGTAAAGCCGCCTACAGGCGGCGCTCGGGCCCCCCAGATTGGGAAGCAGCGTTGACAGCGCCCCAGTCGCGCCCATCAACTTGGGCGCCAGCCGCCGGAAGTGGGGGCCGAAGTCCCACCGGCTGTCGAGCACCAATCCCAGATATTTCATGGTGGACTCGACAGCGATCCGACACCCCCCGACCACGATGTGTGATCCGGCCGGCGGCGCCCGCCGGGGGCCATGAAAGGCCATGGCCTCCGACTTGTTGAGGGCTACCTCCAGGCCTAGGCGCCGTATGCGGCTCACCACCTGTGAAACCGCAGCCGTCGCCAGCAACGCTGCCTCCCTGTACGAGCTCCCCCGGGCCGTGACCAGCGTGTCATCTGCATAACACGTCAGTTCCACGCCCGGCGGGAGCTCGCCCCTCAGCACCCAGTCGTACCCGATGTTCCACAGGAGCGGGCCAACGACCGAGCCCTGTGGAACACCGCACGACATGCGGCGCTGGTTTCCGCCATCACGTCCCATGTAGGTGACACCCCTATCCTCGAGATAAGCCCCAACGATGTGGCAGAGGTAGGGAGGCACCCGATGGTACAGCAGTGCCTCCCGAATGCAGCTCCAAGGCAGGGTGTTGAAGGCGTTGGAAATGTCCAAGGACACCGCCAACATCACCCCACCCTGGGACACTGCTTCCTCTGCCAGGACTCTCACACGCGATATTGCGTGGATGGTGGAGCGCCCGTGCCGAAAGCCAAACTGGCTCTCGGCCAGGTCAGGCCCCTCTCTGCACAAGTGGTGGACGAGGCGGGCAGCGATAATTCGCTCGAATAATTTCCCGACCTCGTCCAGCAACACTATGGGCCTGTACGCGGACGGTGAGTCCGCTGGGCGCCCCGCCTTCTTGAGCAGGACCAGACGACCTGATTTCCACAAACTGGGAAACCGGCCCTGCTCAAGGCACGCTGTGAAGAGTCCTCTCAGTTGGGGCTCTAGCTCCTTCAGAGCGAGGGCCAACGCGCAGCCGTGTATACCGTCGGGCCCCGGAGCCACGTTCTTGGCCCGGAGCCGCAACACACCCCAACCTAACCTTTTTTTTTTTTTTTTTTTTTTTTTTTGATCACGAGGTGGAAATCCTCATGGATGTCCTCCGCCCTGGGGTGGGCGGAGGGGTCTGTCAGACTCTTACTGACTAAAACCACCCCGGTGTTCCGTCCCACACCTACGTCGGGGACCACGGGAACCAATATGTCTTCCGCGATCCCCGACTGGTGCCGGCCCGCCTTTGCGGGCCTCCTCACGTTGGGGGGGAGTGAGGTGTTAAACTCCCCCCCATACATCACAGAGAGGCGCGCGTGGAACACTACGCGCCACCATCTCGGGTCCGTACAATAGGGGGCGACGGATGTCCCCAGATCCGTCGCCCCTGGACCCATTTAGGGGGGCTGGAAGAGGGCGTTATCCGCCCTCCGCCGACGCCCGGTGCGCCTGCTGCGGGCAGGGTGCGCGGAAGATATCTCCCGCTCCCTTTCCGCAGCCTCCTTCTGCGACATGACAGTTTCGCAGAAGGATACCACCGCGTCCCAGGACTCCTTGCTGCCGACCATCGACTCGACCACGGCCGGCAGCGATAGGTCACTGCCTACTTCTGAGACGAGGACACGACGCGGCTCCTCCCAAGCGGCACATTCTGCCAGCGTATGCCGCGCCGTATCCTCCCGGCAGTCGACGCAGTGGTGACACCGGGCGTCCGGCTCCCTGTTTATGCGACACAGGTACTTCCCGAAGCAACCATGCCCCGAGAGCACCTGCGTCGCCCGAAACGACAGGGAGCCGTGCCTCCTCCCGAGCCAGGGCCCGAGTACTGGCCGGACCGCCTCGACGGTGGCGAGGCCGGCGGTAGGGCGTGAAAGCCTGTCCTGCCAGCTCGCCACCAGGGCTGCGCGGAGCTGCGACCGACGAAGCTCCATGTGTCGCTCCGTCAGTCGCTCGCCTCGCTCCCGCGCTTCCTCGCGCCACCGATACAGTGACGCGAGTACTTTCGCCTCGAGGTCCCACGGTGGGGATCCAGCCAGCACACAGGCCGCCTCGTAGGAGATCGTGCGATATCCCCTGATGACTCTGACGGCCATCGCTCGCTGCGGTCTTCGCAGGACAGCGATGCTGCCGGCCGTCAGGTCAGCCGCCCAGATCGGGGCCCCATACAGGGCCATGGATCGCACGATCCCCACGTAGAGCCGCCTACAGGCGGCGCTCGGGCCCCCCAGATTGGGAAGCAGCGTTGACAGCGCCCCAGCCGCGCCCATCAACTTGGGCGCCAGCCGCCGGAAGTGGGGGCCGAAGTCCCACCGGCTGTCGAGCACCAATCCCAGATATTTCATGGTGGACTCGACAGCGATCCGACACCCCCCGACCACGATTTGTGATCCGGCCGGCGGCGCCCGCCGGGGGCCATGAAAGGCCATGGCCTCCGACTTGTTGAGGGCTACCTCCAGGCCTAGGCGCCGTATGCGGCTCACCACCTGTGAAACCGCAGCCGTCGCCAGCAACGCTGCCTCCCTGTACGAGCTCCCCCGGGCCGTGACCAGCGTGTCATCTGCATAACACGTCAGTTCCACGCCCGGCGGGAGCTCGCCCCTCAGCACCCAGTCGTACCCGATGTTCCACAGGAGCGGGCCAACGACCGAGCCCTGTGGGACACCGCACGACATGCGGCACTGGTTTCCGCCATCACGTCCCATGTAGGTGACACCCCTATCCTCGAGATAAGCCCCAACGATGTGGCAGAGGTAGGGAGGCACCCGATGGTACAGCAGTGCCTCCCGAATGCAGCTCCAAGGCAGGGTGTTGAAGGCGTTGGAAATGTCCAAGGACACCGCCAACATCACCCCACCCTGGGACACTGCTTCCTCTGCCAGGACTCTCACACGCGATATTGCGTGGATGGTGGAGCGCCCGTGCCGAAAGCCAAACTGGCTCTCGGCCAGGTCAGGCCCCTCTCTGCACAACAATTCGCTCGAATAATTTCCCGACCTCGTCCAGCAACACTATGGGCCTGTACGCGGACGGTGAGTCCGCTGGGCGCCCCGCCTTCTTGAGCAGGACCAGACGACCTGATTTCCACAAACTGGGAAACCGGCCCTGCTCAAGGCACGCTGTGAAGAGTCCTCTCAGTTGGGGCTCTAGCTCCTTCAGAGCGAGGGCCAACGCGCAGCCGTGTATACCGTCGGGCCCCGGAGCCACGTTCTTGGCCCGGAGCCGCAACACGGCCGCCCCCATCTCTCCTTGTGTCACCTCTGGGACGCTGATGGCGTTCCCTTCTATAGGCTCTGCGGCTGTGGGCAAAGCCATCGGCGGTGGAGTGTGCTCCGCTCTTGCTGGGAAGAGGGCTGCGACGACCTCCTCCAGCAGCTCTGGTTGGAGACTCTCCGTGAGTGGGGGCGCCGCGGCTCGAAGTTTCCCTCGAACCGCCCGATAGGGGCGCCCCCACGGATCTCCGTCGAGAGTCTCCAACATCTCCTCCCTAGCTCGCGTCTTCGCTTCGCCGATGGCCAGCCACAGAGCCTCCTTCGCCGCGCTGTACACCTCATACAGCGCGGCTTCTTCGTCAGGGACCCGACGACGTCTCCTGCGGTAGTGGGTGTACTGGCGCCTGACCGACACGCAGGCGACACGTAGCCGCGCGATCTCGGCAGACCACCAGTACACCTGGCGCCTCGCTGAATGCGTGTGGACGCGGGGCATGGACGCGTCGCAGATGTGCGTCATCGCCCCGCGGAACCACAGCGCCCCCTCTTCGACGTCGACGGGTCCGTCCGTTGCCGACTCCCGGCTCCAGGCCTGGACAATAGCAGCCTCCTCGAGAAGTTCCCTGTCGATGCGCTTACGCGCCCAGCGCGGGCCGTCCATTCGCGGGGCCGATGGACGACGGTCGCCAGTGGTCTGGGTGGAGACGTCGAACCGGATATATCTGTGATCCGACAACGTCTCCACCTCCACAGCGACACGCCAGTCGTGGACACGGCTTGCGACAGCAGGGCTTGCAAACGAGACGTCCACTATAGATCCGCCCCGCTGCCGCACGCACGTGTGGACCGAGCCCCGGTTTAGGACAACCAGGCCGGTCGTGACCGCCCACTCTTCCAGCGCCTCGCCCCTAGCGTCGGTCACCGGAGATCCCCACGCCGATGACTTGGCGTTGAGATCCCCTAGTAACAGCACAGGGCGAGGGTGGAGTCGGCCTACGACGGCGCCCAACTCGACAAGGAAGTTCTCGAAGTCGGCGAGGCTCTTGTTGGGCGAGAAATACGTCCCAACCGTGCCAATGCCGTCCGCGAGGGCGGCTACCCAGCCGTGACCTCGGGACGGGTTGACAAGAGCCCCGCCAATTATGGCCACCGAACCGTCCAAGTCTCCCACCCAGTTATCTCTGGGGGGGACAAAGTACGGCTCGGCGACCACAGCCACGTCGATCGACCACGCTGCCATGCTCTGGAGCAAGAGGTCCTGAGCTCTGGCAGCGTGGTTGATATTGCCCTGGAGGAAATGGTAAGGCGCCATTATACGCAGTCCATTCCCTCCACAGCACCATTCCTAGGCCGGGAGTCGGCCGTTGAGCACCCAGGCTGAGGGGGGGGCAAAGAGCCCCCGGCAGCCTTGGCACCCCTTCTTCGCCTCCGCTTTTTGCCCTTTTTAGTGGGCGCACCACAGGCTTTGCCACCCGCTCTGTGCCCAGCGGGCCTCCCTGCAGCAGCACAAAGGCTGCAGTTTGGTGCGGCGGAGCACTGGGTGGCCTTGTGGCCGGGCTGACCGCAGCGATAACACTGCTCGCTGCGGTCTATTTCTGCGGTGCACCTTGCCCGGACATGCCCCATATCCAGGCAACGGAAACACCGCAAAGCCCTGGGTTGCAGCAGCTTGACTCTCGCTGCAACCCACCCCACCAACAGACGCCCAGCGTCGGCGACCTTATTGGCCGCCGCCACCGGACACTTCACCCAGATCGCGCCGAGCCCGGAAGAGTCGGCGCGGATCTCGCCTGTGCGGACATCGTCAGCCAGACACCCACCGACCCTGGCGACGGCCGCCGCGACCTCAGCCGGGGTCGTCGAGTCGTCCAGGCCGTCGACGCGCAACTCGCTCGTCTTCATGGGCCTGGACACCCGAACGTCCTCCGGGTTGAGGACCTCCTTCAGTTTGGCGGCCAAAATGTCCGCCTTTTCACTGCTGCCGGCACCGGAAACCTGCAGCAGCCGCGCCCCTGTAATGGCCGGCCTCAGAATGAAGCCGGACGGTGTGCCAAGGTCAGGGAATGCGACCTTGGCCTTCGCCTCCGCAAGGACCGCCTTATAAGAGAGGCCCCTCTCGACAGCTCCCGGCTGCAGAGTAATTACCACAGCCGCGGAGCGTGGGGCTGTCGCCCTAGGCGGCCCCTGGGTCTTCCTTCTGGCTGGCGCCGGTGCTCTTGCGGGAGCTGGCGGTGCCGCCTTCTTCTTTTTCTTCCTTTTGACGACCGTCGTCCAGGCCTCCGTAGAAGGTCCGGACGCAGTCGCCGAGGGAGCACTCGGAGATGCCGCCACCTGGGAAGTGGGCGCGGCCTTTGCGGGCTTTCTAGCCGCATCCGCGGGCTTTTTGGCCCCAACTGCGGGCATTTTGGTCCCCTTCCCTGACTGTCTGGGCTCAGTCATGGCCACTGCCTCCTTCCTCCGCTTGTCCGCAGCGAGCGGTGGGCGGAGGGTTTCGGCTGGGAGAAGCCTCGGCTCTATGGCCTCTAGCCGAGCCCCCACCATCTGCCCGCACTGCACCATGCAGATGCGAGCGATCTTCTCGACCTCTGCATCCGCAAGTGCAGGGGCCGATGAGGGGGCTGACCGTGGAGCCAGCGACGGGACCGGATATGTACCGGTGCGCGGGGCTGCCCGCAGGACGGCAACCTCCCGCTTGAGGTCCTCTAATTCGGATCGAAGACGGCGTTTCTCCTCCTCCCATATTTCCGCCGTCTCCTCCGAGCCTGAACCATTAAGGTGGACCTCAGCTGACTCCTTCATGATCTCAGCCACCTCCTTAAGGGCACGCGTGAATGTGCCCTTCAGGTTGCCGGATTTTGTGGCAACCTTCAGGATCACATCCATGCCGTCCATAACCTGGCGGCAATGCGCCACCCGCGACAAACCCCCTCCTGCAGCCATCCGGGCTGAGCGCCGCTCCTGTAACTGACGAGTCAGCTCGCTGACTTCGTCCTCTGCCACAGCCCTGCGCTGTGCCCGCTTTGCGGCATTGGCTTCCGCCTTATTGAGCCCGAGCAGGGAGCCCTCGCTGGTCGGGTCACTCTCCAACACCTCTACGGCTCCCACTGGAGCCGGAGTGTCGGGTCGAGACACAGACGCGAAGCGTCCCCGCTCGTCGCGCTCCACCGAAGGAACAGCAGCTCACCCCAACCTAACCTAACCTAACCTTTTTTTTTTTTTTTTTTTTTTTTTGATCACGAGGTGGAAATCCTCATGGATGTCCTCCGCCCTGGGGTGGGCGGAGGGGTCTGTCAGACTCTTACTGACTAAAACCACCCCGGTGTTCCGTCCCACACCTACGTCGGGGACCACGGGAACCAATATGTCTTCCGCGATCCCCGACTGGTGCCGGCCCGCCTTTGCGGGCCTCCTCACGTTGGGGGGGAGTGAGGTGTTAAACTCCCCCCCATACATCACAGAGAGGCGCGCGTGGAACACTACGCGCCACCATCTCGGGTCCGTAGCAATAGGGGGCGACAGATGTCCCCAGATCTGTCGCCCCTGGACCCATTTAGGGGGGCTGGAAGAGGGCGTTGTCCGCCCTCCGCCGACGCCCGGTGCGCCTGCTGCGGGCTGGGTCAGCGGAGGATATCTCCCGCTCCCTTTCCGCAGCCTCCTTCTGCGACATGACTGATTCGCAGAAGGATACCACCGCGTCCCAGGACTCCTCGCTGCCGACCATCGACTCGACCACGGCCGGCAGCGATAGGTCACTGCCTACTTCTGAGACGAGGACACGACGCGGCTCCTCCCAAGCGGCACATTCTGCCAGCGTATGCCGCGCCGTATCCTCCCGGCAGTTGACGCAGTGGTGACACCGGGCGTCCGGCTCCCTGTTTATGCGACACAGGTACTTCCCGAAGCAACCATGCCCCGAGAGCACCTGCGTCGCCCGAAACGACAGGGAGCCGTGCCTCCTCCCGAGCCAGGGCCCGAGTACTGGCCGGACCGCCTCGACGGTGGCGAGGCCGGCGGTAGGGCGTGAAAGCCTGTCCTGCCAGCTCGCCACCAGGGCTGCGCGGAGCTGCGACCGACGAAGCTCCATGTGTCGCTCCGTCAGTCGCTCGCCTCGCTCCCGCGCTTCCTCGCGCCACCGATACAGTGACGCGAGTACTTTCGCCTCGAGGTCCCACGGTGGGGATCCAGCCAGTACACAGGCCGCCTCGTAGGAGATCGTGCGATATCCCCTGATGACTCTGACGGCCATCGCTCGCTGCGGTCTTCGCAGGACAGCGATGCTGCCGGCCGTCAGGTCAGCCGCCCAGATCGGGGCCCCATACAGGGCCATGGATCGCACGATCCCCACGTAGAGCCGCCTACAGGCGGCGCTCGGGCCCCCCAGATTGGGAAGCAGCGTTGACAGCGCCCCAGCCGCGCCCATCAACTTGGGCGCCAGCCGCCGGAAGTGGGGGCCGAAGTCCCACCGGCTGTCGAGCACCAATCCCAGATATTTCATGGTGGACTCGACAGCGATCCGACACCCCCCGACCACGATGTGTGATCCGGCCGGCGGCGCCCGCCGGGGGCCATGAAAGGCCATGGCCTCCGACTTGTTGAGGGCCACCTCCAGGCCTAGGCGCCGTATGCGGCTCACCACCAGTGAGACCGCAGCCGTCGCCAGCAACGCTGCATCCCTGTACGAGCTCCCCCGGGCCGTGACCAGCGTGTCATCCGCATAACACGTCAGTTCCACGCCCGGCGGGAGCTCGCCCCTCAGCACCCAGTCGTACCCGATGTTCCACAGGAGCGGGCCAACGACCGAGCCCTGTGGAACACCGCACGACATGCGGCGCTGGTTTCCGCCATCACGTCCCATGTAGGTGACACCCCTATCCTCGAGATAAGCCCCAACGATGTGGCAGAGGTAGGGAGGCACCCGATGGTACAGCAGTGCCTCCCGAATGCAGCTCCAAGGCAGGGTGTTGAAGGCGTTGGAAATGTCCAAGGACACCGCCAACATCACCCCACCCTGGGACACTGCTTCCTCTGCCAGGACTCTCACACGCGATATTGCGTGGATGGTGGAGCGCCCGTGCCGAAAGCCAAACTGGCTCTCGGCCAGGTCAGGCCCCTCTCTGCACAAGTGGTGGACGAGGCGGGCAGCGATAATTCGCTCGAATAATTTCCCGACCTCGTCCAGCAACACTATGGGCCTGTACGCGGACGGTGAGTCCGCTGGGCGCCCCGCCTTCTTGAGCAGGACCAGACGACCTGATTTCCACAAACTGGGAAACCGGCCCTGCTCAAGGCACGCTGTGAAGAGTCCTCTCAGTTGGGGCTCTAGCTCCTTCAGAGCGAGGGCCAACGCGCAGCCGTGTATACCGTCGGGCCCCGGAGCCACGTTCTTGGCCCGGAGCCGCAACACGGCCGCCCCCATCTCTCCTTGTGTCACCTCTGGGACGCTGATGGCGTTCCCTTCTGTAGGCTCTGCGGCTGTGGGCAAAGCCATCGGCGGCGGAGTGTGCTCCGCTCTTGCTGGGAAGAGGGCTGCGACGACCTCCTCCAGCAGCTCTGGTTGGAGACTCTCCGTGAGTGGAGGCGCCGCGGCTCGAAGTTTCCCTCGAACCGCCCGATAGGGGCGCCCCCACGGATCTCCGTCGAGAGTCTCCAACATCTCCTCCCTAGCTCGCGTCTTCGCTTCGCCGATGGCCAGCCACAGAGCCTCCTTCGCCGCGCGGTACACCTCATACAGCGCGGCTTCTTCGTCAGGGACCCGACGACGTCTCCTGCGGTAGTGGGTGTACTGGCGCCTGACCGACACGCAGGCGACACGTAGCCGCGCGATCTCGGCAGACCACCAGTACACCTGGCGCCTCGCTGAATGCGTGTGGACGCGGGGCATGGACGCGTCGCAGATGTGCGTCATCGCCCCGCGGAACCACAGCGCCTCCTCTTCGACGTCGACGGGTCCGTCCGTTGCCGACTCCCGGCTCCAAGCCTGGACAATAGCAGCCTCCTCGAGAAGTTCCCTGTCGATGCGCTTACGCGCCCAGCGCGGGCCGTCCATTCGCGGGGCCGATGGACGACGGTCGCCGGTGGTCTGGGTGGAGACGTCGAACCGGATATATCTGTGATCCGACAACGTCTCCACCTCCACAGCGACACGCCAGTCGTGGACACGGCTTGCGACAGCAGGGCTTGCAAACGAGACGTCCACTATAGAACCGAACCTTTTTTTTTTTTTTTTTTTTTTTTTTTTTTTGATCACGAGGTGGAAATCCTCATGGATGTCCTCCGCCCTGGGGTGGGCGGAGGGGTCTGTCAGACTCTTACTGACTAAAACCACCCCGGTGTTCCGTCCCACACCTACGTCGGGGACCACGGGAACCAATATGTCTTCCGCGATCCCCGACTGGTGCCGGCCCGCTTTCGCGGGCCTCCTCACGTTGGGGGGGAGTGAGGTGTTAAACTCCCCCCCATACATCACAGAGAGGCGCGCGTGGAACACTACGCGCCACCATCTCGGGTCCATAGCAATAGGGGGCGACGGATGTCCCCAGATCCGTCGCCCCTGGACCCATTTAGGGGGGCTGGAAGAGGGCGTTGTCCGCCCTCCGCCGACGCCCGGTGCGCCTGCTGCGGGCTGGTTCAGCGGAAGATATCTCCCGCTCCCTTTCCGCAGCCTCCTTCCGCGACATGACAGTTTCGCAGAAGGATACCACCGCGTCCCAGGACTCCTCGCTGCCGACCATCGACTCGACCACGGCCGGCAGCGATAGGTCACTGCCTACTTCTGAGACGAGGACACGACGCGGCTCCTCCCAAGCGGCACATTCTGCCAGCGTATGCCGCGCCGTATCCTCTCGGCAGTCGACGCAGTGGTGACACCGGGCGTCCGGCTCCCTGTTTATGCGACACAGGTACTTCCCGAAGCAACCATGCCCCGAGAGCACCTGCGTCGCCCGAAACGACAGGGAGCCGTGCCTCCTCCCGAGCCAGGGCCCGAGTACTGGCCGGACCGCCTCGACGGTGGCGAGGCCGGCAGTAGGGCGTGAAAGCCTGTCCTGCCAGCTCGCCACCAGGGCTGCGCGGAGCTGCGACCGACGAAGCTCCATGTGTCGCTCCGTCAGTCGCTCGCCTCGCTCCCGCGCTTCCTCGCGCCACCGATACAGTGACGCGAGTACTTTCGCCTCGAGGTCCCACGGTGGGGATCCAGCCAGTACACAGGCCGCCTCGTAGGAGATCGTGCGATATCCCCTGATGACTCTGACGGCCATCGCTCGCTGCGGTCTTCGCAGGACAGCGATGCTGCCGGCCGTCAGGTCAGCCGCCCAGATCGGGGCCCCGTACAGGGCCATGGATCGCACGATCCCCACGTAGAGCCGCCTACAGGCGGCGCTCGGGCCCCCCAGATTGGGAAGCAGCGTTGACAGCGCCCCAGCCGCGCCCATCAACTTGGGCGCCAGCCGCCGGAAGTGGGGGCCGAAGTCCCACCGGCTGTCGAGCACCAATCCCAGATATTTCATGGTGGACTCGACAGCGATCCGACACCCCCCGACCACGATGTGTGATCCGGCCGGCGGCGCCCGCCGGGGGCCATGAAAGGCCATGGCCTCCGACTTGTTGAGGGCCACTTCCAGGCCTAGGCGCCGTATGCGGCTCACCACCAGTGAGACCGCAGCCGTCGCCAGCAACGCTGCATCCCTGTACGAGCTCCCCCGGGCCGTGACCAGCGTGTCATCCGCATAACACGTCAGTTCCACGCCCGGCGGGAGCTCGCCCCTCAGCACCCAGTCGTACCCGATGTTTCACAGGAGCGGGCCAACGACCGAGCCCTGTGGAACACCGCACGACATGCGGCGCTGGTTTCCGCCATCACGTCCCATGTAGGTGACACCCCTATCCTCGAGATAAGCCCCAACGATGTGGCAGAGGTAGGGAGGCACCCGATGGTACAGCAGTGCCTCCCGAATGCAGCTCCAAGGCAGGGTGTTGAAGGCGTTGGAAATGTCCAAGGACACCGCCAACATCACCCCACCCTGGGACACTGCTTCCTCTGCCAGGACTCTCACACGCGATATTGCGTGGATGGTGGAGCGCCCGTGCCGAAAGCCAAACTGGCTCTCGGCCAGGTCAGGCCCCTCTCTGCACAAGTGGTGGACGAGGCGGGCAGCGATAATTCGCTCGAATAATTTCCCGACCTCGTCCAGCAACAATATGGGCCTGTACGCGGACGGTGAGTCCGCAGGGCGCCCCGCCTTCTTGAGCAGGACCAGACGACCTGATTTCCACAAACCAGGAAACCGGCCCTGCTCAAGGCACGCTGTGAAGAGTCCTCTCAGTTGGGGCTCTAGCTCCTTCAGAGCGAGGGCCAACGCGCAACCGTGTATACCGTCGGGCCCCGGAGCCACGTTCTTGGCCCGGAGCCGCAACACGGCCGCCCCCATCTCTCCTTGTGTCACCTCTGGGACGCTGATGGCGTTCCCTTCTGTAGGCTCTGCGGCTGTGGGCAAAGCCATCGGCGGCGGTGTGTGTTCCGCTCTTGCCGGGAAGAGGGCTGCGACGACCTCCTCCAGCAGCTCTGGTTGGAGACTCTCCGTGAGTGGAGGCGCCGCGGCTCGAAGTTTCCCTCGAACCGCCCGATAGGGGCGCCCCCACGGATCTCCGTCGAGAGTCTCCAACATCTCCTCCCTAGCTCGCGTCTTCGCTTCGCCGATGGCCAGCCACAGAGCCTCCTTCGCCGCGCGGTACACCTCATACAGCGCGGCTTCTTCGTCAGGGACCCGACGACGTCTCCTGCGGTAGTGGGTGTACTGGCGCCTGACCGACACGCAGGCGACACGTAGCCGCGCGATCTCGGCAGACCACCAGTACACCTGGCGCCTTGCTGAATGCGTGTGGACGCGGGGCATGGACGCGTCGCAGATGTGCGTCATCGCCCCGCGGAACCACAGCGCCCCCTCTTCGACGTCGACGGGTAACCTTTTTTTTTTTTTTTTTTTTTTTTTTTTTTTTTTTTTTTTTTTGATCACGAGGTGGAAATCCTCATGGATGTCCTCCGCCCTGGGGTGGGCGGAGGGGTCTGTCAGACTCTTACTGACTAAAACCACCCCGGTGTTCCGTCCCACACCTACGTCGGGGACCACGGGAACCAATATGTCTTCCGCGATCCCCGACTGGTGCCGGCCCGCCTTCGCGGGCCTCCTCACGTTGGGGGGGAGTGAGGTGTTAAACTCCCCCCCATACATCACAGAGAGGCGCGCGTGGAACACTACGCGCCACCATCTCGGGTCCGTACAATAGGGGGCGACGGATGTCCCCAGATCCGTCGCCCCTGGACCCATTTAGGGGGGCTGGAAGAGGGCGTTGTCCGCCCTCCGCCGACGCCCGGCGCGCCTGCTGCGGGCAGGGTGCGCGGAAGATATCTCCCGCTCCCTTTCCGCAGCCTCCTTCTGCGACATGACTGTTTCGCAGAAGGATACCACCGCGTCCCAGGACCCCTCGCTGCCGACCATCGACTCGACCACGGCCGGCAGCGATAGGTCACTGCCTACTTCTGAGACGAGGACACGACGCGGCTCCTCCCAAGCGGCACATTCTGCCAGCGTATGCCGCGCCGTGTCCTCCCGGCAGTCGACGCAGTGGTGACACCGGGCGTCCGGCTCCCTGTTTATGCGACACAGGTACTTCCCGAAGCAACCATGCCCCGAGAGCACCTGCGTCGCCCGAAACGACAGGGAGCCGTGCCTCCTCCCGAGCCAGGGCCCGAGTACTGGCCGGACCGCCTCGACGGTGGCGAGGCCGGCGGTAGGGCGTGAAAGCCTGTCCTGCCAGCTCGCCACCAGGGCTGCGCGGAGCTGCGACCGACGAAGCTCCATGTGTCAACCTAACCTTTTTTTTTTTTTTTTTTTTTTTTTATGTTGGAGAAATGCTCATGCATACTGCGCTACTAAGGGGAAATAGCGCAGTTATGTGGGACTTCAACCCACTAAAACTCCACGGTGTCCTCCTGCACCGCTTATGGCGGGAACACGGGAACGAAAAAAAAACTCTTCCGCGAACCCGCCGCGGCTGTCCGTCGCCGGACCCACCTCTGGGGGATACCCCCATTCACGGCGCGCATGAACACATAACATGCCGTGACCACCCCGGGGACCAATTAGCACATGGGCGCCAGACGACCCCTTGAATGGCACCCTTGGTCCCCCTGCGACGGGTCAGGACTTTGGCCCCGCCGCCTACCAGTTTTCGGCCGCAGGGGATAGGGAGAGTGGCTAACGCTATACCAACACTCCTCTTCTCCTGCGGCCCCACCGCGTTCGCCATCTGACGGTGGCGACCCCGTTTAGGCCGCGGAAGGTAGGGAGAGCGGCGCACCTCAATACCGGCAATCCTCTCCCACCGCGGCCTCCAACCCACGCGATGTCGCCAAACGACACCGCGTTGGCCGCTACGTCGTCGGCTTTGAGCGGAAAAGCCCTGACGAGCGGCCCCTCCTCGGGTTCCTCTTAGCTTCACCGTGGGGTTCTAAACCACGGCTACTGAGCCCCCCCGCCTCGTCAATGCGGGAACCCACTGGGGGGGATGTGTCAACCTAACCTTTTTTTTTTTTTGATCACGAGGTGGAAATCCTCATGGATGTCCTCCGCCCTGGGGTGGGCGGAGGGGTCTGTCAGACTCTTACTGACTAAAACCACCCCGGTGTTCCGTCCCACACCTACGTCGGGGACCACGGGAACCAATATGTCTTCCGCGATCCCCGACTGGTGCCGGCCCGCCTTCGCGGGCCTCCTCACGTTGGGGGGGAGTGAGGTGTTAAACTCCCCCCATACATCACAGAGAGGCGCGCGTGGAACACTACGCGCCACCATCTCGGGTCCGTAGCAATAGGGGGCGACGGTTGTCCCCAGATCCGTCGCCCCTGGACCCATTTAGGGGGGCTGGAAGAGGGCGTTGTCCGCCCTCCGCCGACGCCCGGTGCGCCTGCTGCGGGCTGGGTCAGCGGAAGATATCTCCCGCTCCCTTTCCGCAGCCTCCTTCTGCGACATGACTGATTCGCAGAAGGATACCACCGCGTCCCAGGACTCCTCGCTGCCGACCATCGACTCGACCACGGCCGGCAGCGATAGGTCGCTGCCTACTTCTGAGATGAGGACACGACGCGGCTCCTCCCAAGCGGCACATTCTGCCAGCGTATGCCGCGCCGTATCCTCCCGGCAGTCGACGCAGTGGTGACACCGGGCGTCCGGCTCCCTGTTTATGCGACACAGGTACTTCCCGAAGCAACCATGCCCCGAGAGCACCTGCGTCGCCCGAAACGTAAGGGAGCCGTGCCTCCTCCCGAGCCAGGGCCCGAGTACTGGCCGGACCGCCTCGACGGTGGCGAGTCCGGCGGTAGGGCGTGAAAGCCTGTCCTGCCAGCTCGCCACCAGGGCTGCGCGGAGCTGCGACCGACGAAGCTCCATGTGTCGCTCCGTCAGTCGCTCGCCTCGCTCCCGCGCTTCCTCGCGCCACCGATACAGTGACGCGAGTACTTTCGCCTCGAGGTCCCACGGTGGGGATCCAGCCAGTGCACAGGCCGCCTCGTAGGAGATCGTGCGATATCCCCTGATGACTCTGACGGCCATCGCTCGCTGCGGTCTTCGCAGGACAGCGATGCTGCCGGCCGTCAGGTCAGCCGCCCAGATCGGGGCCCCATACAGGGCCATGGATCGCTCGATCCCCACGTAAAGCCGCCTACAGGCGGCGCTCGGGCCCCCCAGATTGGGAAGCAGCGTTGACAGCGCCCCAGCCGCGCAACCTAACCTAACCTAACCTAACCTAACCTGCCAAAGATCTCAGAGAGAAGCTTGCGCATCGCTTAGGAGATCGAGTCAAGACAAAGGTGCGCACTATGGCCTCAATCTTAGCCAACGCGTTCAGAACACAAGACCGATGTTACCGTCTCACGGTAGACGAGGCACTAATGAACCATTTTGGGGCCATAGTAATGGCAGTGAAGTTGTCAGGAGCAAGCGAGGTTGTCCTCATCGGAGACGTGAACCAGCTTCCATATTTGGATAGAGAGAACCTATTCGCTCTTAGGTATACCCGTCCAAACCTGGTGGCCGGCATCACCCGGGAGCTGCTTTGCACACATCGCAACCCGATGGATGTGGCTCTTGCACTGAGCGAGATATACTCCGGTATATACTCCTCCAAGTCGACGCTGTCGCGGGTCCACTCCCTGAGGGTGGAAGGTTATACAGGAGCGCAGATACCCAAAACTGCCCAAAACACCCTGTTCTTGGTTCATACGCAGGAGGAGAAAGCCTCTCTTATGGACCAGGGATATGGGTCCGGCGAAGGGTCGCGTACCTTGACCATACACGAGGCTCAGGGGTTGACCTACGACAGCGTAATCATCATCAACACCAAGTCCAGGAGGCTCCAAATCCATGACAGCATCTCCCATGCGGTAGTGGCGGTGTCGAGACACACTGTCAGTTGCGTCTATTACTCCAACGACGCCGACTACGCCATAGGCCGTTTCGCGAAAAGAGCTATGGATGCGCCGACCTAAGCCGTCATCGACTACAACTTGAAGACGGCCATGCAGCATCGAGACGTAGTCGTCATGGAAGCCTTGCTCCGGTTAGCGAAGTCCCTGGTCAGCAGACACCGAATTAACACCTAACCATACAACTAACAAGTCCCACCCAAATCCCAAACCCAAACAAACCCACCTAGAATCACTCACACTAACACCCACCATAAAACCAAATTGTAAAACTGCATGGCAGAGTGAATCTGTCATACTCGCATAACTGTCTAGCCGATGGTGGCGCTGCGTATCCGGTCGTTAAGTTCCCTCAAAAATGGTTGAGCTAAGCGGCGCGGATGCGTACGTCATTTCCGTGAATGGAAGCCGTCGGTGGGGCTGGTCGGTTCACACTGCCATGCAGTCTTTCCCGAAAAGTGTAGTAACTTAAAATTAAATAGTATAACATCAAAACCACAAATTGTCAATAAAAGTATGTCAACAGAATAAATCTTAACATCAAAATAATGCCTGTGTAACAATGTAATATTATAGTATTAAAAAAAAAAAAAAAAAAAAAAAATATACGTATATATATAAAATAACAGCATGTGCATGTTTATAAAAAATTATACATAGAAAAAAAATATATATATATATATATGTATGAGATGGACTCACGTAGATTTAAGTTAAGAATTAATAACCTAGATTTAAGTGTCCGGATTAGGAGTCAAATAATTGTAATAATATCAAAACCTATAAATAATTAATTTTGTAAACAAGGGCGCGGACCACCATGTCCGCGGTAAAAAACTCACCATAAAAAAAAAAAAAACCGCACCTAACCTAACCTAACCATGAAAACGAAGAAGGTAATAAATTATCTGCACAATTGGATAATTTTGATACACTCACTGAATTACTGAGAACAATCACCTACTGCCGAAGATTCCTGAAACAAAAGAAATTAAAGGAAAACATAGATAGCACAATCACGACTGAGGAACTCCAACTCTCCCTGCAAACCTGTATAAAAAAGAACAAGAGGAAGAATTTAAAGAAGAGATACAAAGCTTAAAGCTAAAGAAAAGAGTAAAAAAATCAAGCAAATTAAAATCGTTAAATCCTTACCTTAACGAGAATGGTGTCCTCAAGGTGGGCGGCCGGCTCAGGAACGCGGAGTTGAGTGATGAATGCAAGCTGTTGTGTGTGTGTGTTGTAATGTTTTAGAAAGGACTATCATAGTCCTTTGGTGGGCGGCTTATGTTAACGCCAATTCATACTTTATAAAGAGACGCATGACCCATATTAATTTAGTTGTTAATAAACCTTGTAAAAGACAGACGTATATCATTTTAAATCCGACTGACACAGTGTTAGCAAAAACCAACCTTATCGCCCATAACAATAACAATAATCAGACAATTGCCATCCACCAGCGATGGTTCCAATATTTTATAGGTAAGGGTAGATTTATAATAAACAATAATGCCCTCGTTTTGTGTCCTGTTAGTGTGTGTGTTAGCATACTGATAACCATTCATGAGTGGAATAAACGATGTCCGAGATATCCAACATTCAGTTAGAATGATCACATCCCAGTCTATTTCTGATCGTTTGATGATGGTTTGCAATCCTGAAAAATTACGGTTTACACTTCTTATATTTTGTACAATAATGTTTAAGAGAGAATTCTCGGTGTGAATTAAACTAGAACATTCATCAATAAGACAAGTGCTGGAGTCAGCGACCGTTAGTTCATCTAATTCATTATTTAATGATATTTGGGAGCTATGATCGAATTCTATGTAAATGGATAAATGTTACTTTTATAAATTTCTGGTGTAAATATAACGTTTTAATGGGTACAGTTGCTAATTGGGTATACAAACTGTGCGACAATGAGCTAACATGAGCCTTGAGTGTAGAGCAGTGTGTTCTATGAGAGGGATAAGTGTAGAGTTTGAAGATATGTTTAGTGCAATTTGTGTAGATAATTATATAAAATAATGAAAAGTTAACATGCAAATAAGCTTTAAAAGCAAACATAAAAAGTAAATAATTAATTAAAAAAGTTATAACTATACATGGCAAAAAACAGGTTTCGACAAGTTTGGTAATTGATGTGGATAGTCATTGTTGCCCTCTAAGATTATTGAGATCAGATTCGCTATCGATTCGAATTTGTTTCTGCCCTTCAGCTTTCCGTAGGAATATCCGTCCGTGGGTAACCCAGCAAAATGTGTATTCTTGATCTTTCGCAAATTGTCTACACAAATAAAAAAGCTTCTTCGCGTTTGCAGTTAAAGTTTCCACTACGTAAACCGGTGTCTGCGGCCCTTTTATTTGTAGGTAGGAAGTGTTCAGTTTGCTGTCTTTGTTGACCTGATTGAACTTTTTGACGGCAGATAACAAACTGTCTTTCGTTAGTTTGCTGGTAAACTCAGCGATTATAGGCTTATAACCGTCTGTTTTTGTGTTCACTCGGAATACATCACGGATACCTGTCGTTTCGACTTCTACACTGACGGTTTTCCCAACGTTTTTAATTACGTTGATCAGATCTTCTGTGGTCTCTTTGGTTTCGTTTATGGGGATGTTTCGTATCTCAATAGTTGAGCTTTTTAAATTTCTCTCCATTGATTCCAATCTATATTCAAGTGATTTTATATATTTTTGGTTATCACGCCGTTCATTCTCCAATTTCGCTACATTTGCAAGTATGTCGTCGAACTTGTCTGAGTTAAACTCAACTGATTTTCGCAATTCACGATATTCCTCTCGGATCTCGTTTACGCTAGTTAGTATTTGGTCGATCTTATTATTTTGAGAATCTGACCAAGTTTTCAATGTACTCATAATCTCTGTTTTGAAGGACTGCGACTCCTCTAAATATTCTTGGTCGTGTTTACGTTTACCAACCTCATCAAGACAGCTAGTGGGTAATACTCGGTTCAGAGCCGCCGTGGTATGGGGAGATCAAAGCTTCCAAGGAGGTCGTTGCTTGCGGAGGAGTACGTCGAAGCGGCATATCGAATTCGATTAGTCTAATACTCCTGGTACTAGGCGGTAGCTATGCTCCCAGTACGCGCGCACTGGTACGGTTGGGGGCGGTGACAATAGCGTTGCGTGCGCGCAAGTAATGCTGGTGATTAGCGACGAGGGGTGTGGTCTTGACCTTATTGGCTAATTAGTTAATTACTCACGCAGTTGAGGCGTAGCGATAGCTCATATAGGTGACGCTCGTCGCACACTGGTTACACTTGGCTTCTTACTGCTTATGCGCGCCTGGTACTTCCACGATTTTTTGGTATTTGATTTTAATTATTTTAATTAAATATTCACAATATAGCCAACTTAAAACACGTCTGTACCGCACAGAGATCCGGGGGGAAGGGAATATAAAGCAAATGTATTTGCAGATTGAAGTCCCTGATAAACATCGTAAATATTTGAGAATCTTATATAGATTCAGGCCTGATGATCTAATATGAACCTTTCAATTTAATCGGGTCCCTTTTGGACTCAAGTCAAGCCCGTATTTGGCGATGCGGACCGTTCGCCAATTAGCCCACGATATGAGGCCACATTTCCCGGATGCTGCCACTGTGGTGGAGTCTAAACTTTATATGGACGATTTGGTGCATTCTATGCCAGACGAATCCAGCGCCATTCTTCTTTCACGAGAATTGATCTCGTTGTTTAGGTCCGGAGCCTTTGATTTAGTAAAGTGGACGAGTAATTCTCAAGTGCTACTTGAAGACCTACCGGATTCGCATCGCAGTACGGTAGACTTTTGTGATGATTCTTCGAACAATGCTTCGAAGGTATTAGGCCTTTCATGGACAACGGCCGATGACAGCTTTTTCTTCAAGACTCTTAATGTAGAAGAGAAGTGTACGAAGCGGAGCATACTGTCGATAGTCGCTCGATTATTTGATGTCCTCGGCTTAGTAGCCCCTATAATTTTATATGCCAAGCTGCTTATCAGAGAGTTGTGGCTGTCCAATATTGGTTGGGATGACACTCCACCCGAAAGCATTATTCAAAAGTTCTCGGCGTTCATACAAGAATTTCCATTAATTTCATCTCTGAAAATTCCGCGACATGTAGGCGTTTTACGTGATAGCACTGTGCTGATCGTTGCCTTCTGTGACGCCAGTATGAATGGATATGGATGTTTCATATACCTACACACTACTAATCCTGCTGGGAATATCACAGTGAGACTATTTTGTGCGAAATCAAAGGTGTCCCCTACCAAAGTGACTACACTTGCTCGCTTGGAACTTTGCGCTGTGGTTCTTATGTCTAAGCCAGTCTAAGCTGATACGTACAGTTCATGAAAAATATCGTGCGCGTCTTCCTACTGAAGGAATTTTCGCGTTCTCGGATTCTACCATCGCACTTTCGTGGATACATTCTTCACCGCATCGGTGGTCAGTATTTGTCAGCAACCGCGTTGCCCAGTGTCAGGAAAATTTATCTCCTGAAAATTATTATCACGTCGCCGGGTGAGAAAACCCGAGCGATTGTCTTTCGCGTGGTATGTTACCTTCGCAGTTCATGTCGCACGACTTGTGGTGGAACGGCCCATCGTGGATTCGGAACCCACCTTCGAAATGGCCCGTAAAACCTTTCACTCCTTCCAATACAAGTCAATTTTCTGAACACAGGGCAAAGATACTTACTGCGACAGTCCAATGTGAACCATGGATCCTAATTGAATTAGCCAAGCGTATATCCTCTTGGGATAAGCTTCTTAGGATTGTCGTTTATATCCTTCGTTTTATAAAGAAGATTTCTTCCTCGTCTGGTATGGTCAAGAATCTTATGACGGCAGAAAAGGCTGTGATTCGTTCTGTTCAAAGAACTCACTTTGCAGAAGATATCAAAGCTGTTAATAAAGATAAATTGCCTTCAAAAAAGCTGCAAAGCTTATTCGTGTTTCTTGACGAAGATGGGCTGTTGCGCATAGGAGGTAGGCTTTCTAATTCGGACTTGCCATTTGAGGCTAAGCATCCTCTTTTGCTCCCTAAGCATGACCCCGTGGTGGATCTTTTAATTGATCATTTCCATGTTATGAACTGTCATACAGGCCCAGGGCTGCTTATTTCCATTTTGCGCCAACGTGACTGGATATTGGACGCCAGAACCGTTGTAAGGGCTAGGGTGCGGAAATGCAACTACTGCTTCAAGGTAAATCCATCACACCCAAAGCCCATGATGGCAGATTTGCCGTCATATCGTGTGTCGGAAGCTAAAGCCTTTGTTCATACAGGCGTTGATTACGCAGGCCCAGTTCGTATAACGCTTACTCGTAGGAGAGGTCAGCATTCACAGAAGGCATATATCTGCCTATTTGTCTGCCTTGTAACTAAGGCCATCCATATCGAGTTAGTCTCGGAGCTAACTTCGGATGCCTTTTTAGCTGCATTTAAGCGGTTTATCTCTCGTCGTGGCCCTGTTTCATGCCTATACTCTGACAATGGCACCAATTTTGTGGGTGCAAAAGCACAATTAGACAACATCTTCCAAATTCTGATTGACTCCGAGTTTCAAACTGCTCTAAGGCAGGAGCTTAGTACCCGCCGAATAGAGTGGAAGATGATCCCGCCTCGGAGCCCACACTTCGGTGGGATTTGGGAGGGGAACATTAAGAGCTTGAAAACTCACCTTCACCATGTGATAGGAGATCAGCTTCTCACTTACGAGGAGTTACAGACAGTATTGGTTCAGATAGAGTGCATTATGAATTCTCGTCCACTTACTGTTGTGCCGTCTGATCCTTCACCAGAAGTGATAACCCCTGCGCATTTCTTAATGTCAACCCCATTACAGTACTTGCCTGCCGTGGACTTGAAAGACGTACGCATTAATCTTAATCAGCGCAAGCAATTACTAGATAGCATGGTTCAGTCTTACTGGAAAAAGTGGCGTTTGGAATATCTGCACACGCTGCAAGTCAGACAGAAGTGGACTTCTCCTGAACGTCTCATAGAAATCGGAACTGTCGTACTCGTTGGACAGGATGATTGCCCTCCTTTAAGATGGCCATTAGGTGTAATTACGGAAATTCATCCCGGTTCTGATAAGGTCGTTCGTGTTGCGACCGTTAAAACGAAATGTGGAATTTTCAAGCGTCCGGTTGTAAAACTGTATCCCATACCAACGCAATAATAACATGTTCTCTTTTCTCATATTATTTAGTATAATGCCATTAATTTAATAAACATAATGCTTACAATCATAATTCATTTACCTTTATTAATTAGTCTTTTCTTTTGTTGTCAAGTTCTGCGATCTTCCAAACCGGGCAGCATGGTTGGGCACCTTACATGACTCAAATTGATTTGTTTATACTTGTTTCTGTTATACCTAAGTATTAGGTCATTTCTTTAGCAATAATTAATTCTTTTCAAATGGTTTCTAGATATAAGTATCTGTAGCTAATCGGTTTGCGCGGCTTTTGGATCGCGCGAAGGGATTCGCTGAACCTGGCGTCACTAGCGTCACAATTTGACCAATGAAAACCCCCTGAGCGCCGACCAATCAGATTTTTTCTCATCTCTGTCGCGACCGCATTACGTCGGTCGGAGCTTTTCTTGTAATTTTGAAGAAAAGTTCGTTTTTTCACCGTGATGGACAGCTAAAGTTTGAAGAAACTCGTTATAAAACACCCAACAGTGATCTGTCAATCTGTTTCGTGAAAGTGCTTCGCGTTGTGAGTCGGAGGAGGCATCCGGCGTCCCGCATCTGGTCCGCAGGTTAGTAGACCAATAGTTTGCAGTGCTGACGTCGAAACCATTTATCATTCTTCAGCTCACAGGGTGGGTTTCCTAGCAATTAATATAATTACTATCAAACCATAACTTATTACAATTGAGATACCCACGTGTTGCCCGGCTATTTTACACGCCGGCTACACCAGGGGTGGTGTTATTCTTTACGTCCGGCACCACACAGTACATTTATTACGTATATATTTACATATAATCAGCCTATTTATTTATTTATTCACCATTCTATCACGCGGGCCCAGTGCGGCTTGGTAGATGTCACATGTCTTCGACTTGTTGGTTCTAAGACATGCCGGTTTCCTCACGATGTTATCCTTCAGCGTTTTGAAAACGGTGTTGATGAATATATTTACACAAAGTAAAGCGCCTGCCTGAGTTCGAACCCACGACCTACAATTCGCAAGTCGAGGCTGAAACCACTGAGCCACCACTGCTCTCACTCAAATGCTCTCTTATTACCTATATAACCTGGACTAGCTTTTGCCCGCGGCTTCGCCCGCGTGGATGTCGGAAATTAACGCAGGAAGACGTACTACTGCGGTAAGAATGTATTAATCCAGGTTATATAGATAATATAGACTCTGTGTATGGCGATCCAGATCCATTCAGCCATTTTTGCGTGATTGAGAATCATTCACCCAATCATAAATATTTTCACATAATTTATAGTATTAGTAGTAAGTAGGATTATATATTAATTCATGGTAATATTCATTAGTAATATTATTATATTAAATTAAATATAATAATATGTAAATATAGTAATAATATAGTAATATTATTACTTCGGATTCATAGTTTTGAGAATATCATGTGTGTAAATAAAACTAATAGTATTCAGAGTAAGACTGCGGCATAGGGATTGGTTTAGTTGAATATAAGTCTTCCTGGTTTTTCTTAACGCTCGTATTCTACCTATACTTATATACCAGACACTCAATCATTTAACAGACACCAAATCGATCATAGGAATTATGGGAACAGTAGTTTTGTCAGTGGCTTCGCCCTTATAGCTATCGGAAAATATCACCTGGGAACTTACTACCGGGATAAAGGATCCTATATGGTAAGTATCCAGGATAACCAAAAATCCAAATTCATCCAAAAATCTAAACATCTAAGCCATACTTCGCGGTCTCTTACTTGGAATTATACTATTAGGTTTATTTTGAGTATAACGAACACACATGATATTCGCATTTACTTTGAAGCCTAAGTAATATGAATTACAATCCTACTTATCCTGCACTACCCAACCGCTACCAACCGGGACTAACGTACCTACGGCCCGCCAACCGCTCCACCCCCGCTTTTTAAATCTCTGATATCTTCTAAGATATTCATTTAAATTACATGCTGTAAAGAGCCATATTGATCTCTATTAAATGCACAATATATTTAAGGTACTTAATTGGATAAGGATTAACGCTATATTGCTTAAAATCGCTTCGTTAATAAGCCATTATTTCTCGTAAAAAGTAAAGGATAAAAAATGGTTATTGTGGGTTATCCCTAAGAGATACACATATACCATCGAAAACTTTTTTGTAGACCTTTTTATGGTGTACAATACTGTACTACATTATTTTGATCTATTTTGTAGGGTTCAGCCAGCGTTCGCAATGTAAGCGCAAAAAAATGAGTTTATTTGTGACATCACATTAGAAACCTCTAAAATTATCAGCGTTTCTTTACTATATTATGCATGTTATATACATATAAACCTTACTCTTGAATCACTCTATCTATTAAAAAAACCTGCGTCAAAATCCGTTGACTAGTTTTAAAGATATAAGCATACATAGGGACAGACAGATAGCAAAGTGTCTTTATTATTTTATATGTAAAACAAACTTTCATCCCCTATTCCCTATTGTTATTTTACCCCCTTAAGGGTAAAAATTTAACAAACTTTAAATATAATTCTTAAATATATGTATATTATGTAATAAAAACCAAATAAAAAAGTTTCATCATTAGTTTCATCGTTTTTTTTTTAAATTTATTTTATTTTTTATATGTAATACTTTTTCAATATGGGATACATTGTCATGTCCGTAACTGGGGTCCGTGCCGTACGCAAAATACGCGCTCAGACGTGGAGTTGCGGACACCAGCCCGTTCTACCTATTACCTAACTGGGGTCCGTGGCATCACAGTGGGCCCTATCGGAATACCAGCACTGCGGTAGTTGTTTTTTTATGGTTCCGTTGCCAAATGGCAAAAAACGGAACCCTTATAGATTCGTCATGTCTGTCTGTCTGTCTGTCTGCCTGTCTGTCTGTCTGTCCGAGTATGTCACAGCCACTTTTTTCCGAAACTATAAGAGCTATGCTGTTGAAACTTGGTAAGTAGATGTATTCTGTGAACCGCATTAAGATTTTCACACAAAAATAGAAAAAAAAAACAATAATATTTGGGGTTCCCATACATAGAACTGAAACTCAAAAAAATGATATTGAGGTTTCTAATATCATTTTTATCTAAACTGAATAGTTTGCGCGAGAGACACTTCCAAAGTGGTAAAATGTGTGCTCCCCCCCCCCCCCCGTAACTTCTAAAATAAGGGAACGATAAAACTAAAAAAAATATATGATGTACATAACTATGTAAACTTCCACCGAAAATTGGTTTGAACGAGATCTAGTAAGTAGTATTTTTTTAATACGTCATAAATCGTAAACCACAATTTACCTTTCATTCAGTCAACTCAAATGTAAAAATTACTCGCACTTGGCCAGTTTTTTACAAATATCGCAGCTTTTACATAGCAGCAGTTACATATACAATATGCTTAGATAGAAGCCTTCTTGGCCTCGCACAGGTTACTCTTTTATTTGTATATCATTCTGTAATATTTTGTTATTTATAGCTTAAATGTAAATGTTTCCATATTTTTCTCATTGTTTTTATGTCCTGTGCGTGTCCCGAATGCAATATTTTTATTCCTTTTTTCTATAATAAAAGTCTTTATTTACCTTAACTATTATTTTATATGTAAAACAAACTTTCATCCCCTATTCCCTATTGTTATTTTACCCCCTTAAGGGTAAAAATTTAACAAACTTTAAATATAATTCTTAAATATATGTATATTATGTAATAAAAACCAAATAAAAAAGTTTCATCATTCTAGCTTCAAAAATGACAATACTTCCCTACAACCTTTCATCCTTCCTTTCAACCCCTT
Source organism: Aporophyla nigra (assembly GCA_947507805.1). Taxonomy (NCBI): domain Eukaryota; kingdom Metazoa; phylum Arthropoda; class Insecta; order Lepidoptera; family Noctuidae; genus Aporophyla; species Aporophyla nigra. Next base: position 72,101 of record OX382318.1, read on the forward strand.
AAAACCCCTTTTCCGCAATAAAAAGTAGCCTGTGTCCTTTCTCAGGCTCTAAACTATCTGTGTACCAAATTTCATTTAAATCGGTTCAGTAGTTTTAGCAGGAAAGCGAGACAGACAGACAGACAGACAGAGTTACTTTTGCATTTATAATATTATAGTGTGGATTAATGCATTCTTAATACATTAACCGCGGTAGTACGTCCTCTTGCGATAATTTCCGACATCCACGCGGGCGAAGCCGCGGGCGAAAGCTAAAATAAAAATGCTTGTAAATATGGAAGGGAGCTCCCATACAAAAAACGTGATCTTTTTGCTTGTTTTTGCTCGATATTGATAACGGCAACAGGTGGACACTTGAAAAATTCACAGAATATTTAGTTATACATATATTCACTTTAAAAATAAATAATTAAAATAAAACAAATATTTAAGGGGGGGCTCCCATTTAACAAACGCGATATGTTTGCTGATAATGGTACGGAAACCTTCGTGCGCTAGTCCGACTCGCACTTGGCTGGTTTTTTTTAAATTATCATTTGGTTACAAAACACTAAAAAACCCTCAAGTCCGAGCCACGTTCTAATGCTAGCGTAAATAGGAACCATTAATGTGATGTTATGAGCACACTTCAGTACACACGCCGAGCTCGCGGAACTGAGGTGTGTCCATAGTTCTTTATTATACTAATTGTGTATCTTAATAGTGTAACATTATTTTATGAGTGACTAACGGTGTTATTAAAATATCCGGTATTTTAAACTCACAAGGTAAAAAAATCGCCCGATTTTTAATTAGTTCACAACATCTTAATGTTAAATTAAAATGTTGTGAAATAATTTGAGAATGAATGTGTATGGATTTAAAATAGAAAAAGAACTGGGTGGACCAACGAACCGAATGGATGGACTGAGTGAAAGATGATGTGGGCTAATGTATCCAAATAGGTCAGGGAACCTGTGGATGCCAATTGGTAGGTAGTATAAGTCTTTGAGTGCTTTGATTCGGTAATTCGAAAGAGTTTAAGAGTTCTATTTTTTTTTTATCAATTTAATTTTAATAATCTTCAGTTGAAAATCGTATAATTAATTTTCATTGTTTTATTTTTCAATTCCTGACCTTATAATAAACACGGATAGATAATAAACTCACCCTGGGAACACAGTTAGTCTTGGTCAACTTTTTCCTCACTTAACTCATCACAGTCAGTTACACTACACAAATCACATTATTTATTTTGCACCACTCTCTTGTGTTATCTTTATTCACACAACTCGTAATTTATTCTGATGCTATTTTTTGTTGCGAGTCCATAGCGTCGTTTTAATCTATTCTATGAATTTCCTGTATCGTTTGACATTTCAGGTAAATAAATCACTGCGCTCGCGTCTCTTCGTTTGTCATAGACCACAGATAAGTATCTGTGGCATAGGCAAACGATTCTGGAGCGTCGAGGCTGGGTTCGTGTATTTAAATATTAATTATAATTAAAACTGTTTTAATTTATTTTTTAGTAATTTTTTAGGGTTCCGCACCTCAAAAGGAAAAAGCGGAACCCTTATAGGATCACTTTGTTGTCCGTCCGTCCGTCCGTCCGTCCGTCCGTCCGTCTGTCAAGACCCTTTTTCTCAGGAACGCGTGGAGCTATCAAGCTGAAATTCATATCAAATACTCAAGTCTACTGTCTCTTGGAGCTGTGAAAAAATCAAACTTCTAAGCTAACGCAATCAAAAGATATAGCCGTTTATGCCGCAAATTTCCGCAAATTTTCGAAACTCGCAAGGGAATCAAAACCTAAAGGGTACTTCCAGTCGATCTAGAATTTTGAAATTTGGTACGAAGCAACGTCTTATAGCACAAATAAAGGAAAAATTGCGAAAACCGTAAATTTTTAGTTTCATCATATAATAAAAAATAAAATAAAATTTGTTTTGTACGGAACCCTCGGTGCGCGAGTCCGACTCGCACTTGGCCGGTTTTTTTTTAAATTTATTTTATTTTTTATATGTAATACTTTTTCAATATGGGATACATTGTCATGTCCGTAACTGGGGTCCGTGCCGTACGCAAAATACGCGCTCAGACGTGGAGTTGCGGACACCAGCCCGTTCTACCTATTACCTAACTGGGGTCCGTGGCATCACAGTGGGCCCTATCGGAATACCAGCACTGCGGTAGTTGTTTTTTTATGGTTCCGTTGCCAAATGGCAAAAAACGGAACCCTTATAGATTCGTCATGTCTGTCTGTCTGTCTGTCTGCCTGTCTGTCTGTCTGTCCGAGTATGTCACAGCCACTTTTTTCCGAAACTATAAGAGCTATGCTGTTGAAACTTGGTAAGTAGATGTATTCTGTGAACCGCATTAAGATTTTCACACAAAAATAGAAAAAAAAAACAATAATATTTGGGGTTCCCATACATAGAACTGAAACTCAAAAAAATGATATTGAGGTTTCTAATATCATTTTTATCTAAACTGAATAGTTTGCGCGAGAGACACTTCCAAAGTGGTATTTAAAATGTGTGTGTCCCCCCCCCCTCCCCCCCCCGTAACTTCTAAAATAAGGGAATGATAAAACTAAAAAAAATATATGATGTACATTACTATGTAAACTTCCACCGAAAATTGGTTTGAACGAGATCTAGTAAGTAGTATTTTTTTAATCTATATAGTATATAAAATTCAAAGTCCTGAGTGACTGACTGACTGACTGATATATCAACGCACAGCCTAAACCGCTGGTCCTAGAGGCATGAAATTTGGAGGTTGTATTCTTTGTGAAGAGTAGGTATCCACTAAGAAAGGGTTTTTTGAAATTCCATCCCTAAGAGGGTGAATTGGGGGGTTGAATTTTCACGCGGGCGAAGCCGCTGGCGGAAGCTAGTACGTCATAAATCGTAAACCACAATTTACCTTTCATTCAGTCAACTCAAATGTAAAAATTACTCGCACTTGGCCAGTTTTTTACAAATATCGCAGCTTTTACATAGCAGCAGTTACATATACAATATGCTTAGATAGAAGCCTTCTTGGCCTCGCACAGGTTACTCTTTTATTTGTATATATCATTCTGTAATATTTTGTTATTTATAGCTTACATGTAAATGTTTCCATATTTTTCTCATTGTTTTTATGTCCTGTGCGTGTCCCGAATGCAATATTTTTCTTCCTTTTTTTCTATAATAAAAGTCTTTATTTACCTTAACTTGGGATACAGTTGTTACTGTCAGAATTTGAAGTAATATTAACAAGTTTTGTTATAAAAATATTAAAATCAAATCATCTATACATCTATACTCTATACATACATACAAATAAATAAAATTGGAGTGTCTGTTTTTAATATTAAAATAACCACTTTTTACTAAGTGTATATGGATGTATACACGATACATATACCAAAACAACATTTTTTACAATTTTTGTCTGTCTGTCTGTCTGTCTGTTTGTTCCCGCTAATCTCTGAAATGGCTGGACCGATTTTGACGGGACTTTCACTGGCAGATAGCTGATGTAACAAGGAGTAACTTAGGCTATTTTTATTTTAGAAAGATTCTTTTATTTTAGAAAAAAATAAGTATCTTCGAAAACTACGCTGACATACGTCTCAAAATTCGAAAAACCCTGGCTGAATCCTACGAAATAGATCAAAATAATGTACTACAGTATTGTACACCTTAAAAAGGCCTACAAAAATGTCCTCAATGATATATGTCTATCTCTTACTTTTTACGAGAAATAAGGGCTTATTTACGAAGCGATTTTAAGCAATACAGCACTAATCCTTATCCAATTAAGTACCTTAAATACATTGTGCATTTAATATAGATCAATATGGCCCTTTACAGCATGTAATTTAAATGAATATCTTAGAAGATATTAGAGATTTAAAAAGTGGGCGCAGAGCGCGTTGGCAGCGGCTGGGTAGTACAGGATAAGTAGGATTGTAATTCATATTACTTTGGCTTCATAGTAATTGCGAATATCATGTGTGTTCATTTTACTCAAAATAAAACTAATAGTATTATTCCAAGTAAGAGACCGCGAAATGGCTTAGATGTTTAGATTTTTGGATGTTTGTTTCTCAATGATGCAAAGACGGCCAAACGGATTTAGATCGAATTTGGCACAAAGATATAATTATATCATGGATACGTAACATATAGGATACCTAACTTATCCCGGTAGTAGGTTCCCGGGTGATATTTTCCGACAGCTATACGGGCCAAGCCACTGGCAAAAGTACTATTCCTATAATTATGTTCGGTATCTGGTAAATGATTCCGTCTGTATAGGTAAAATAGGAGCGTTAAGAAAAACCAGGAAGACTTATATTCAATTAAACCAAGCCCTATGTCGCAGTCTTCTTACTCTGAATACTATTACTTTTATTTTAAAAACACCAACACACATGATGTTCTCATAAACTATGAATCCTAAGTAATATGAGTTATAATCCTACTACTAATAATATTATATATGTGAAAATATGTATGATTGGGTGTTTGTTTCTCAATCACGCAAAAATGGCTGAATGGATCTGGATCGAAAATAGCACACAGAGTCTATATTACCTATATAACCTGGAATAACACATTCTTATCGCGGTAGTACGTCCTCTTGCATTAATTTCCGACATCCACGCGGGCGAAGCCGCGGGCAAAAGCTAGTTTATAATAATATGCTCAGACGTAGCATATGACGCGGTACATAATTACAAAAAAAAACCTGTGTAAATTGCATGCAAAACAATTGAACAAGAGTTTAAGGTTAGTTTGCTGTTGGCACTTGTACTTTCATACACAATACTAGTCATTCAGATCATACATTACAAACATTTTCATGTACACAAATTTTATATTTTCTAGATTAAGAATTTTTTAATGTCTTACTTTATGTGCATTCAGCCATTTATAGTTCGTTTTTAAATGAGTACTAACTCATTTAAAAACCGGCCAAGTGCGAGTCGGACTCGCGCACCGAGGGTTCCGTACAAACCTGCAGGTCATTATCATCATCATTCGTCATCATCGTTTATGAAATTAAATGTTTTTTTTTTTAATTTTTATATTTGAGTTGACTGAATGAAAGGTAAATTGTGGTTTACGATTTATGACGTATTAAAAAAAAACTACTTACTAGATCTCGTTCAAACCAATTTTCGTTGGTAGTTTTCATGGTAATGTACATCATATATTTTTTTTAGTTTTATCATTCCCTTATTTTAGAAGTTACGGGGGGGGGGGGACACACATTTTACCACTTTGGAAGTGTCTCTCGCGCAAACTATTCAGTTTAGAAAAAAATGATATTAGAAACCTCAATTTCATTTTTAAAGACCTATCCATAGATACCCCACACGTAAGGGTTTGATTAATTTTTTTTTTTGTGTTTCAGTTCTATGTATGGGGAACCCCAAATATTATTGTTTAAAAAAAAATGATATTAGAAACCTCAATATCATTTTTGAAGACCTATCCATAGATACCCCACACGTATGGGTTTGATGAAAAAAAAATTTTTGAGTTTCAATTCTATGTATGGGGAACCCCAAATATTATTGCTTTTTTTCTATTTTTGTGTGAAAATCTTAATGCGGTTCACTGAATACATCCACTTACCAAGTTTCAATAGCACAGCTCTTATAGTTTCGGAGAAAAGTGGCTGTGACATACTCGGACAGACAGACAGACAGACAGACAGACAGACATGGCGAATCTATAAGGGTTCCGTTTTTTGCCATTTGGCAACGGAACCCTAAAAAAACGAACTATAAATGTTAAAATCATTTAAAATTATTAAATCATTTAAATTGTTTTGGTATTGTTAGGTTTCCGTACCAAAATGGTAAAAAAATTAAACCGCCATAAAACTGAAAAGCGACTCAAAATTACTTATGCTTCTTATTTTTTGCTTTTCAGTTTTTTCGGCGGTTTAATTTTTGGTTAAATAGTTTTATTTTATCATTTTTATAATCTACTAATTACTACATCCTTGCAAAATCGGACTATTCTGTAAGAAGTTATGCGTGGTCATACTTTACAATCAATGAGTGAATAAATCAATCATCCCCTGTTTTCCTACCCTTAGTAGGTTGGTTTTTTTTTTAAATTTACATGGGACTTCTTTCGAAATATACTCTTTCCAATAAAAAAAGAATTATCAAAATCGGACTACTGTGTAAAAAGTTATGCGTGGAGTTAAGTTACGGCGAACGAGATTATTATTAAAAAATATATTTATTAGAATAAAAACAATGTTTATTGATTGAAATGTTCTACAAGACTGATTTACAATTATTATAATTCTATTAACTAAAACTTATTACTATAATTCACGAATCTGCAATTGTGCAGTTTATTATTGACGCACGGGCGCATCCGCTGCATTAGTCAGCGATTACGTTACTCAGGCGATTGCCTAACTCCTCCCTCCTTAAGATGGAAGCGCGTCCCGCAGCTTCCCGCAGCGTCCTCGGTGCGAGGTTCAATCTGTTTTGGGCGTCGCTGTTTCCACTGCCAAAGCTTCCATAGAAGAATTGTCATCAGGATGAGGTACAGTCCTAGTGTTGACCAACTGGGCGTAGCCATCATGGTCTGCCAGTCAATTGTGGGTTCTTGTAAGTTGTCGGCTCGTTCTATCAGTTCGTGAATGCTGTCCAGTGATATATCTTCCAATTGTAGGTTGAAATGGATGTTCTCTTCTGTAATCACGGCTTTACTGGGAAGTGGTATAATTTCGTCTACTGCGACAGTATTGATGTTTGTTGTTAGTGTTCGGTTAAGAACTTGCATTTGGCAATCGCTTGTAATACTGGCGATGTGTATTCCTGATATCCTCTTGTATTCAGATTTAGTTCCGCATTTACTTCTTAGGACTTCTTCTTCCTTCAGGATGATAAGCCACTTGTTGTCTTGGAGTTTCTGGATTCTTCCTTGTTTGAGGTCTATCTTGGCCCGTGTGTAGTTTACGTTTTGGTGTTGCACAAGGGATATTATGCAGTCTTCTGATTTATCAACAGGCTGGGTGTTCAACGACGTGCAGAGTTGTGTATCTTGTGTGATCCGTTTGCAGTCTTCCTCTAGGTACGAGTACTCGTTGGTGCCCAGTACAAGGTATTGGGATTTGGGAATAATTGTCAGGTTTTGCTTGTCGGGAATGGAGTATAGATGGATTAGGTCGTATTGGTTTGTATCGATGGAAGGGATATCTAATATAAACGTTAACGTGTGATCTGTGCTATACGCTTTTACACTAATAGACTTCTCTAAGCTATGTATATTGTTAATAGTAACGCTATCCACTGGTCTAAAGTTGTATGATCTCTGAATGGCTAACATTTCGTTTATAAGAATGTGTGGGGATACAATGCTTGGGTGCATGACTTCTAGCTGGGCAAAAGTCATAGCGTCTTCTAGAATTACTAACTTGTCTAACAGCAATTGCAGACTGAAATCTATTTGTATATATAAATCTAGAAAGTGCAATCTATTTACTAAAACATTATTATTAAAAGTGGTATTTCTTAGCATTTGGCTTAATTTTTTCTGGTTCTCATCTATCACCTTTATCTGTTTACTATATTCTTCTACTGCGTGTTTTGCTATGAATAATGATTGCTTTTGAGACAAATTTATTTTACTTACTGAATTCTGTAATTTTGATATTTCGTTTTCGAATTTAATAGCATCTTCGTAATCTAAATTACCTGTTGTAGTTTTAACGATGGAACCTAGGCCGTTAATAAAACCACGTCTAGACCTATGGTGTGGTGTTATAAAAACTATTTTCTTACCTATTAAGTTTAAACTATTATCTATTTGATCTTTGTAATTATGCTTTATTTAGTTGTTCATTATTTTCAGCAGCTTTAGTATTGGCATATAAAGACATAAGTTTTAAAGTTGTTTCAAGAGTCGTAGGTTGCGCAATCCGCACGCCGATAGAAACGTGAAAGTCCAAATGGTTAATGTATTGATCTATGACCATACTCTCATAGTATGACTTATCCGTGTGCCTACCTACTACGTTTAAGGTGTCTAATATTTCCCGTAGTCGTTTACCAAAGGTCTCAGCATCTTCATTTTTATTACGACGCAAACGCGTTAGTTCTTGCATCAGCTGTATTTCATTACGCGGTTCCCCTAATCTACGCGTTAACGCAGCCTTAATTGTCTGCCAACTATCCACCGTTTCTTCAGATGCTATTGCACTGATCGCCGAACCGCTTAATTTACTTTTAATTAAACTAACAATAGCAGGGTTTGCCCTAACTTGTGGATCCAGTAATACCATGACATTTTCAACTTCTCTAATAAAGTAATTTAATGTTTTAGGGTTGCCATCGTATTTCGGCAATAGCTCTGAAACGAACTTGAAAGTCGCTAGATCAATGCTTGCCATAGCCATCGTAGTTTAATTTGTTAAAAGGAATAAAAATAAAAATTAATCACTATAAAATACTATTGAGATTACGTCTAAAAATAGTTTCGTTATAAATACTGCCTACTCTCTAAGAGGTTAGCTTGAAGTTATTTTAATTGTGTCATACGAACCGCGATTATAGCGAATGCGTAAACAAGTGAATATCTCTTGTTACCTACAGAATAAACTGCTGTGAAATGCAAAATGTATACCGCGATTTTAGCACGTATACATGAACACTGAAATTAAATTGAATCTAATAAACTCATATAACTAATGTAATTTGCCTATAGCGATTCTAGCCTATAAACAAACACACAGGGTAACATTTATAAAAATACGGCAGGAAATATAGCATAGGAAACTGGGTATACAACAAGCACTCACCACAGTGTCTTCTGCATCTCTAGCCGGAGTCTTGTAGAACAGCAGGGCTCCTAATTCTCCAGGACTCCCGCAGGTTGCTCTTGCTCGCCTTTGTAGATTCGAATTTGCGATCGCGAAGATAACGATAGATACCGTTCACTCTTACCGAAGAGTTGTATTCGAAGTAGAGTGTCGCGATCCTACCGACTGCGCCAGTTAAGTTACGACGAGATTATTATTAAAAAATATATTTATTAGAATAAAAACAATGTTTATTGATTGAAATGTTCTACAAGACTGATTTACAATTATTATAATTCTATTAACTAAAACTTATTACTATAATTCACGAATCTGCAATTGTGCAGTTTATTATTGACGCACGGGCGCATCCGCTGCATTAGTCAGCGATTACGTTACTCAGGCGATTGCCTAACTGTGGTCATACCTACATAAAAAATATATATACGCGTCGATTTGAGAACCTCCTCCGTTTTTTTTCGTCGGTTAAAAACGGCAACCTTAGGGTGAGACTAAGTATGTCTGTCCGTCTGTCTGTCACACCTGGATCTCTTGAGAACTACTAATGCTATCTATTTGAAATTTGGAATATTTTCAGATGACGTTTTCCCAATATTTTGTAAATATGAAAAAAATATAAGATAAGATAAGTCTTTAACTGCCAGGGTCGCGAGATTGTTCGAAAGAGATATCGTGACCCTGGCACATGGGCAACTGAAGGAACATGGGTGGGTTTTAGTCAGTAAAAGAGTCATTTGAAGATTTCCCATCAAAAAAAAAAAAAAAAAATATAAGTCTTTATTTGCTTTAAACATGGTATAAAGTTGTTACAGTTTGGTTTTATAATGTCCACATTTTGCATGCAATTAATACAATTTTTGTATCGCTAAGATACAAAAATTGTATTCCTTACATTTTGAGAAACAGATCAATTGAAAAATATAATTATCATTCAATAGATCAGTTATGAATTAACATTAACAATACAAAAAAAACATTATAAATACAATTATTAAAATTATAAATACAATTATTTTCATTATAAATACAATTATTATTATTATCAATACAATTATTTTCATCAATGCAATTATTATCATTCCTTACAATTATCATTCAATAGATCAATTATTACGCAAATATATTTTTCTCTGTTAGAAACTCAGAACAGTTACCTACACTGTAGTAAGTTTTATCTACCAAAAATTTACGTAGTCTACTCTTAAACAGTACTGTATTTAAATCTTTCCAACCATTTGGTAATTTATTGTAAACTAGCTTTTGCCAGCGGCTTCGCCCGCGTGAAGGTCGGAAAATATCCCGCGGGAACGTACTACCGGGATAAAAAGTACCCTATACGTTAATCCACGTTATAAACTATCTGTGTGCCAAATTTCATTCAAATCCGTTCTGTAGTTTTTGCGTGAAAGGGTAACAAACATACACATACATCCATCCTCACAAACTGTCGCATTTATAATATTAGTAGGATGTTACAAACTTTCATCCCCTATTCCCTATAGTTATTTTACCCCTTTAAGGGAAAAATTTAACAAACTTTAAATATAATTCATAAATATATATTATGTATTAAAAGCCAAATAAAGAAAGTTTCATCATTCTAGCTTTCAAAATGACAATACTTCCCTACAACCTTTCATCCCCCCTTTCAACCCCTTAAAACCCTTTTTTCGCAATAAAAAGTAGCCTATGTCCTTTCTCAGGCTCTAAACTATCTGTGTACCAAATTTCATTTAAATCGGTTCAGTAGTTTTAGCAGGAAAGCGAGACAGACAGACAGAGTTACTTTTGCATTTATAATATTAGTGTGGATAATTGGGGCCATTCAATAAATACTGTTGCGCATCAGAGTTGTTTGTTAAAAAAAATCTTTAATATCATAAAAGTTGTGTCCATTCAACCATTTATAGAATTGGTGTTTAAATGAGTTTGTTTTTGTTAATAATTTTAGTTCGTTTGGTATTTTATTATATAATTATACGTACACACATTACAAGGCAACTGTTAACATACTTGGCTGATTTAGGATTATCCTTTAAAACAAGTCTGTGTGGATCCCTTGTTGGTCGAGTGATTACTTCATACGCTTTTTTGAACAACCCCTTATTACAGTACACATATTTACAGATTTCATAAATGTAAAGTGAGGGAAGTGGTAATAAACCCAGCTTTTTAAGAAACGGTTTGCAAGACTCATCAGGTTGAAGACCACAAATGGCCCAGATGCATTTTTTGCGCAATAAATGCTCTATCTTTCTCTGTACTCTTCCCCCATATAATAAGCCCGTAGCGTAAAATGGATTCTATTATATGCGTGGTAAGTAGTTATTGCCGTTTTCTGTTTGTCACATTCTTCACTTGTCTGAGAGCATAAGCAAATTTCGTGATCCTATTGCATATATAAATACATAAGTACATGTATATATTTTTTTGCAAAGAGGGTCTGAACGGGCGTCTTAAGAATTCAAAGTGGGGTTACTAGGGCATAAGGGGTTTCATAAGGTGAAGGGAAGGCCGGGCTTTTTGGGGGACTGTCTTATGTAATTTTGACGTTCGAAAAGTGCTGATCCTCAGCCTAATTTGAATAAATGACTTTTGTTTTTCATTTCATATGAGAGCGCTTTTCTTCTTGTTAGGCCTTATCGCTTTCCACTTTTGACGAAAATTTAAAAAAGAAAACCGTTTCCCCCTAATCTCCGAAGTTTGAATCGGGAAAATTCTGAAATTATTCTATGTGATATGTATAAGCTCATATAAAGATAACAGGAAAAATAATACGTTGTCCCTAACAATACAATACAATCCTTTATTTCACACCCTTCCCCTCTCCCCTAGCCCTCCTTCCTTTTTTCTAAATAGCACACTTTTCAGAAATCATCAACTGAAATAAATAATACATAGTTTAAAAAAAATCCATTATTTTCTACATTTTAGTTCGGTTTTCTATGGAAGGGTGTTTTTTTTAGTTTTTTTTAACTATTATTTATTTTCAATTTTTTTTGGGCGTTTCGAATTTTGTGGCGTACGTCAGCGTAGTTTTCGAAGACAATTTTTTTAGCTATTCTGGTAACCCCGGCAAGGATAATCGCACAACACTGACTTAAAACTGCAATACTATGCAATCAAATACTATAAATATTTATATATGAAGGTACGGAACCCTCTGTGCGCGATCACTTGGCCGGTTTTTTTTTATGAGTTCATATTATTTAATAATATTGTTAGTTGTTTTGGTATTGTTTCGCATTGTTTCAGGGCTACTTTTAGCACACTTGGCTGACTTCGAATGATCTTTTAATACAAGTCTTCGTGGATCCCGTTTTGGTCGAGCGATTACGTATTGTTTTTAACCGGACTGCCAAGGAAAGGTTTTAACCATAAAGAAGTTTACAAACCTACCAAGGTTTGTAAACTTCTTTATTACCGCATCTTTTCCGAAGGGCTGGATGAATTTCGACAGTTAAGGTATCGTTATATTTTTCTTAAAAACCTAAGTGTCCACGGCGAAAATAGCGCCCTTTTTCGCGCGAAATAGTACTTAATAAGTTATTACACATACAAATAAATAAAATTGGAGTGTCTTTTTTTAATATTAAGATATGATATGGACACGGTACATATACCAAAACAACATTTTTTACAATTTTTGTCTGTCTGTCTGTTTGTTCCGGCTAATCTCTTAAATGGCTGAACCGATTTTGACGAAACTTTCACTGGCAGATAGCTGATGTAACAAGGAGTAACTTAGGCTACTTTAATTTTAGAAAAAATAAATAATAGTTTTAAAAAACTAAAAACACGCTGAATTTTGAGACGTTTGTCAGCGTAGTTTGTGACGTATATCAGCGTAGTTTTCAAAGACAGTTTTTATGAAAAAAAAATTGTTAAATACCAGGCGGACGAAGTCGCGGGTAACAGTAACAGCTATTACCTATAATATACCCTGAATTAACACATCTTACCGCGGTAGTACGTCCTCTTGTGTTAATTTCCGACATCCACGCGGGCGAAGCCGCAGGCAAAAGCTAGTAGAAATATAAAATTAACCAAACCTATCGAGTAAACTAAAAACACTTCAACAAAACTGAGAATAAAAAACAGAATTAATTTTGTTATTAAAACGGGAGTCAGGTGTTGTAGGCGGGGGTGACGGTGTTCCCTTGACGAAAGAGTGAAATTAAACCATTCAGAATGTCGCAATCATTGCTTATATTTGGTACACAGAAATAACACAGAAAATTACACAGAAATCACACATAAAATGGTTATGAGAAATACTCAGTAGATACACAGCACACAATATAAAATACAATCAGAATAAGCAGTACACACAATATTAATACTTTTTGTTTCCGATTATTAGAGATGTGGATAAACGATTCCCCATCAATGCCATATTTTGTGATATGACGCAGGCTTTCGATTATGTCCATTATAATACATTGTTAAATAAGTTAGAAGCCTACGGCATAAGAGGCAACGTACTCGAACTAATGAAATCGTATTTAGAAAACAGAACACAGATAACAGAAATTAATCGCATCAATGTAATTAATAAACATGAAGAGATATCACGGTCACGAGAACGCAAAATTACATTCGGTATTCCACAGGGAAGCGTTTTGGGCCCGTTTGGATTTATATTATATGTTAATGATTATGCCTACGTCCATTGAACATCCCTTAACTATGTTTGCTGATGATAGTACCATCACGATCCCTTGTAAAAAAGTAAATACATATGAAACATCTATTGGTATCTGTTGCGTATGTTGTAGGAGATAGTGAAACTACGGCTGCTGTTAGCACACTGATTTATTGCATACGTATGAGAGCGGTCGGCCAGCTGCGCGCGTATGCACACATAAGCATGCGCGCACACTAGAACATACATAACACTTCCTCCCCTTATTACACTTATGACATAATAATATAATAAGTTTAAACACTTAAACTAACTGTTAAGTCCACAATAATGAATTACTTAAAAATAAGGCTTATAATCTACGTGAGGAATGTTCCGTAAGAGTCTATTCGCACATCTTGATACCGGGGCACCCGGCTCTATTGGTGACGGCGTGTTTGTCACAACACTGTCCTCTCCCACGGGTTCAGGTTCTTGAGCCCCGTTTATTGGTGTTCCGTTGTTACTGTCCAAGTCATCAAAGGCATAGGCTCGTTGATCTGTTTGTGGACTGTTTCCTTTACACAGTATCAATTGATTTGAATGCTTTTTTACATTGGACGCTGTATTTGTATCTTCAACTACGTATAACACTTTACCTATTTTCTTTTTAATAATTCCCTTGCACCAATCAAATTTGTTACTGTTTTTAAATTTCTTATATAATACTTGGTCTCCCGGTTTGAACACTTGTTTGTTTCTTCCCCCATATGACTTAATCTGCGAGCACTGTTGTCGAATAACGTTATCAGTGGGAGTCGTGAGTGAAGCCGACGCTGGTTTTGGGTCGAATAGATCTAACCGTGACCTGAGCTTTCGCCCATAAACTAGCTGTGCCGGTGAGAAACCTGTGACTGAATGAACCGAATTTCTGTAATCGAATAGGTACTTTAAAACTTTTAATTTTCGCTTTGCTTTATGTTGTGACGACATAATGCTCGTTTTTATCCCCTTTTTTACGATTTTAACGAAACTCTCTGCTTGCCCGTTACTTGCTGGGTTATAGGCCGGTGATGTCAAATGGGTGATGCCATTTAGCAAACAAAAGTTCCTGAACTCGAAAGATGTGAATGCAGTACCGTTGTCACTGACTATTGTGTGGGGTAGGCCGTACTTAGACATAAAGTCATATAAATGTTCCACGACGCTTGCCGAAGTGGTTGACGTGCTGACGTCATATACCTCTACCCACTTGCTGTATGCATCTACTACTATCAGAAATGTTTGATTATTAAACGGACCGAGGAAGTCAATGTGTATTCTGTGGAATGGTACTGGCGGGTACTGCCACGGAGCGAGGGGCGCGCGGCCTGGTGACGGGCGCAGTTGTTGACATATTTCACAAGAGTGAATCATTGTTTCCAACGCTGCATCTACACCCGGAAACCAAAACCGAGACCTGGCTTCTGCCTTAGTTTTAACGATTCCCAGATGCGAGCTATGTAATTCCTGCAATATTTTCGTACGTAACGTTTCAGGAAGTACTACTTTATGACCTCTCATAAGACATCCTTTTTCGTAAGACAATTGTGTTTGACATAAATAATACGGTTTAATATGCAAGTCTGCTAATAGTTTCCCTGGCCATCCATTCTGTACGTAATGAATCACCCTCTTTAGAGTAACATCTTTAGAAGTTTGTTCACGTAACTCGTCCAAGGTCACTGGTATGTTACCTTCGATAACAAAGTTGACGTACGACGCGCGGTCTATAGCAAGCGCGGCGGCGGCGGCGGCGCCTTGCGTGTCGTCCTTTTCCTCCGCCCTTAACCTTTCACTCTCACAGCGTATACTCGCCCGTGATAAATAATCGGCGCTATTGTCAGCACTGCGAACATATTCGATAGAATAATTATACGCGCTTAAAAACATTGCATACCGTTGCAACCTGTTAGCCGTTACCTCAGGTATTCCTTTATACGGACCAAATATTGATATCAGTGGTTTATGGTCAGTACGTAATATGAATGGTTCTGACCGCCCGTACAAGTATTGGTGATACCGCTTTACCCCAAATATAATTGCAGTCGCCTCTTTCTGAATCTGCGAATATCGTTTTTCAGCAGAGCTCAGTGTCCGGGACGCGAACGAAAGTGGTCGTTCTACGCCGTCACCATCAACTTGTGACAGAACTGCACCTAGACCATTTGGAGAAGCATCTACTGTCAACATGATTTGCGATTTACTGTTATAATGTGCTAATACTTGTTCGGATGTTAAATATTTTTTTATTTTGTTGAACGCGTTTTCGTGATCCGTGGTCCAGTTCCACTTAGCTCCCTTTTTTAACAGGTCGTACAATGGGCAAAGAATACTCGATGTTTGCGGAACAAAATTCCTGTAATAGTTCACTAACCCTAAAAATGACTGCAAGGTGTTAACATTGGTGGGCACCGGGGCGTCAACTATTGCCTTTACTTTCAATGGATCTTTCTGCAGACCGTTTCTATTGATGACATAACCTAAATAATTTATTTCATCTTTGAAAAAATCACATTTATCTTTCTGCAGTGTCAACCCTGCATCCTGCAGCCGCTCTAGTACCATGCGTAATTTTTTCATATGTAAATCCGCTGACTCTGCAGTTATTAATATATCGTCGAGCAGACACAAAACCCCATCTAACCCGGACAGCAATGTTTCCATGGCGCGCTGGAATATAGATGGCGCACTCGACAGCCCGAACACAAGACGTGTGTAGTTAAACAGTCCGCGATGTGTGTTTATGCATGTCATGTTTTGCGACTCTTCGTCGAGTTCAAATTGGTTGTATGCACTTGATAGATCTAGTTTCGAAAACTGCTGACCCCCATGTAATTTTGAGAACAACTCATGAATGGTGGGCAAGGGATATTGTTCTATTTTTAACAATTTATTAATTGTTACGGAATAGTCTGCGCAGAGTCTAACTGAGCCGTTACGCTTAAGTACGGGAACAATGGGTGACGCATAGTCCGAATGTTGTACTGGTTTTATTATTCCTAAGCTCAGTAACCGTTCTATCTCTTTATCTACTTTGTCGCGTAGTGCAAATGCGACTGAACGCGCTTTAAAGAAAACCGGTTTCGCATCATTTTTTAAGCTTAGTTTAACTTTATAATTTTTAAAAGTGCCTAGCTTATCCGAAAATACATCCGGGAACCGAGACTGTAATTGTTCACCTATACTTGGGCTACCGTTAAGGAAGTTGACCGAAATTAATTTTAGCTTAAATTTTGATATAAAATCTCTGCCGAGCAGCGGTGGCCCGCCGCTACGTATTACATAAACATCCAGTGTGTACGTACGCTGCATATACGTTACCGGCAATCGCATATACCCTACACACTCCATTATGTTCCCTGTGTAACAATAAAATCTTTTTCGAGATGATAGCAAAGGTATGTCGCAAAATAAAGTTTTATAAGTACCGTCCGATATTACCGAAACAGCCGAACCACTATCGATTTGAAATTGAATGCTTTTATCCTTAATCGTAACCGTTTCAGTCAGAGGTTCCCCTTGAGCTGAATATATGTTAAAAAGCGACTTACCATCGTCGTCCTCACTCACATCCCCCGTGGTCACGTAATTTACTTTATTATTACACATCCTACGCAGATGTCCTACAATGTTACACTTTTGGCATTTGTACTTCGCGAATCGACATTCCGACGACTTATGATTGCGACGACCGCACACCGTACACTTATCACTCATGGCACTGACGGGTTTAGCACTATTTTGTCCTTTTCCGATCTTAAACACCTGCACCTGGTCCGCTGGGGCAGCCGGCGTGGCGGCCGCGCCTGCATGCGCGCACCGAACGCTCTCTGCGACCTCCACTGCCTTTGCCAAGGTCAAGCTGTCCAAGTCCCGGGCAAACAATTTCTCTCGTTCTGGACCCGCTACCATGCCCATCACGAACCGATCTCGCAATGCTTCCTCTATATTGCTAAAATTACAATGTGCGGTAAGTCCTCGCAGCCTTGCCGCCCATTGCGTGTATGACTCGCCTGGTTGCTGTGAAGCCGAGTAGAATTTATGTCGCTCGCTGAACCCACACCGTTTCGGGGTGAAGTGATCATCCAGCAACTTAATGAGCCCTTCATACGGCACCTCCTGTACATCTTTCGGCAATGCCAAATCCGCTGCCAGTTTGTAGGTTCCGTCATGGAGTGCGCTAAGTAGTATCGCTCGTCTCCTTATACCTGCCGCGTCATTTTTGGCGTCGATGTCGTTTGCAATGAACCACTGCGTGATTCTGCCTTTGTACGTTTTCCACTCATGTATATTATGGTCGAAAGTGGATAATACACCAAACGACGCCATTTTGGGTAACCTCGTCGCCACTGTTGCGTATGTTGTAGGAGATAGTGAAACTACGGCTGCTGTTAGCACACTGATTTATTGCATACGTATGAGAGCGGTCGGCCAGCTGCGCGCGTATGCACACATAAGCATGCGCGCACACTAGAACATACATAACAGTATCTTTCTAGACTTGTCCAATGCTTTCGACACCGTCTCTGTCCCCAAATTGCTGTCCAAGCTGGAAAGCATTGTCAGTCGTGGTATAGCTCACGACATTTTCCGTAGCTACCTGAAAGACCGCCACCAGGTAGTTAAAATATATAACTACACGAGCAAAATAGAGAAAGTTGTTTTTGGCGTCCCTCAGGGAAGTGTTCTTGGACCAACACTCTTCCTCATTTACGTGAACGAGCTGTGCCAATTGTCTTCTCCTAACTGTAAAGTAGTAACATACCCAGATGACACAGCTCTTGTAATTCACGGTAAAGATTGGCGTGAAACTTTCTGTAAAGCGGAGATGGCCTTCGGTACGGTCAGGAAATGGTTGAATACAAACCTCCTCACACTCAATATCAGCAAGACTAAATTTATTGCCTTTACCCCAGGCATTTTAAGCCAGCCCCCCATTTCCTTGACAATTAAAGCTCAAGAGTGCTCACTCACCGACCTTTCAAACTATAACTGTACACCCATCGACTCAACCGACAACATACGCTATCTCGGAGTAATCATTGACCAACATTTAAATTGGAAAAAGCAGATCAACTCTTCGGTGACACGAGTTTCGTACTCGTGCCACCGAAGAGTTTGATTTACATTTTTAAAAAGCTTCGGGTGGTTGCTGACTTCAAATGCCTGATAACTGTATACCTTGCTCTCACTCAATCAGTTCTTGGGTATTGCGTGACCACGTGGGGCGGTGCTCATAAAACAACCATGCTGCGACTAGAAAGGGCGCAGAGGGCCGTGCTGAAGGTCCTTTCTAAGAAACCAATACGCTATCCGACACTCGATCTTTACTCTCTATGCAAAGTTCTAACGGTAAGGCAGCTCTTCGTACTACAGACTGTACTAAAAAAACACAAGCTCGTGCCCTTCGACCCAACCTATAGTACAGCGAAACGCCTCTCTGATAGAGTCTGCAAAATAATTCCTTGTAGAGCAGCAGTGGCGAGAAGACACTTTGGGTTCATTAGCCCTAAGATCTATAATAAAGTAAACGAAAGTATCGAAATTTACCGGTTATCTCGTAAAATCTTAAGAGTTAAATTAACCGAATGGTTGAAATCTCTATCATATGATAAAACTGAAGAAATTGTGAAAACTTGAAACTTACCTAGAACATGCACCCTTACACATAGTCTCACTCACACACACTTACTCACACACCTACACTCACACATAACCTCATTCACTCTTCCACTCCACATTACACCACTACTCAAAATATACACATTTAGTTTTTCTTTTGTATATTTAAAAAAAAACTCTTTTTATACTTAAATTTGAATTCTGAGCCAAACTGTACTGTGTGTGAGCAAATGTGTCTGGAGCCAATGTCATGTGTCTGGAACGATGTGTTTCATAATGTTTAGACGGGCGTTGATAGCTGCGACACAGTTGTAGCTAACTTTTGTAGCTATCATCGTTTCTATTGTAATTTATGTCAATGTGTTTTTGTTCCTAAATAAAAACTTATACTTAAAACATATGAAACGGACATAAATAATTCTCTTGACAATTTGATTAAATGGCTAAATAAAAATAATTTGAATATAAATGTAAGTAAGACTAAAATAATGCACTTTAGACAACGTAAGCCTCGTGTACCAAACCTTCACATACACTACAATAATGACGACATTGATGAAGTAACGATAACAAATTTTTTGGGATTACAAATACTTAGACTGCAGTTTAAACTGGAAAGCACATATTGACATATTGTGTAAAAAATTGACTTCGTCTGCATTTGCTTTACATAGATTATCCTCCATTGTAGATATAAAAGCACTTCTGGCAGCTTACTACGGTATAGCTGAATCTTACTTACGCTACGGTATCATTTTCTGGGCAAACTCCACCGACAAAGAGACAGCATTTAAAGCTCAAAAAAGATGTCTCCGGGCAATGTTTAAACTAAAAACCACCGACAGTTGCAAGCCATATTTCAAGCAGTACAACATATTGACACTTACTTGTATTTATATTCTTGAAGTAGCTATGTTTGTGAAGAACAATCCAAATCGTTTTGAACGTTTGGCCGATGTATACCCAAGAAACAGACGTGACAATTCAAAATTAAATAATGTACCGTGTCAAACCACTATGATGCACAGAAGTATTTTTTATTGCATGGCCCCAATTGTTTACAATAAATTGCCAAGTGCTTGGAAAGACTTGAAAACGGTACAATTCAAAAACACACTTCGTAAATTGTTAATCGATAAAACATACTACAGTGTAACTGAGTTTTTAACGGACAAATTTTCTATCAAACAACCTCGAATTTTTAATTAATTAATTATTGTTTTTCTAATGGAATAATTATGTTGTATTGACCTCGAATTTTAATGTTTGTTTGTCTATTATCTTCGGACCACGATTTTGTATTTTTTTTTTGTATTTTAATTTAACATGGTATAATGTAATAATTAAGTTGATATTTTTAATGTACATTTGAATTTTAATAATTTTATTTAATGAGAATGACATAACTAATTTAATGTTCCAATAAGAATTTAAATTTTAACAATTTTATATAATGTAAATGTTTGCATGCTGAATGGTGAAATATGGCAGAACTCTGATGAAAACCTACTAATACCTACTTATGTTTAACCCATATTTGCAAATAAATGCTATTCTATTCTATTCTATTCTAAAAAATGATATTGAGGTTTCTAATATCATTTTTTCTAAACTGAATAGTTTGCGCGAGAGACACTTCCAAAGTGGTAAAATGTGTCCCCTCCCCCCCCCGTAACTTCTAAAATAACGGAATGATAAAACTAAAAAAAATATATGATGTACATTACCATGTAAACTTCCACCGAAAATTGGTTTGAACGAGATCTAGTAAGTAGTTTTTTTTAATACGTCATAAATCGTAAACCACAATTTACCTTTCATTCAGTCAACTCAAATATTAAAAAAAAAACATTTAATTTCATAAACATAAACCTTATGCATAAACCGTGAATACTTGCAGGTTTGTACGGAACCCTCGGTGCGCGAGTCCGATTCGCACTTGGCCGGTTTTTTTTTAAACTATTATTTATTTTCTATTTTTTAGGGTGTTTCGAATTTTGAGAAGTATGTTAGCGTAGTTTGTACGCCAGATATCAATAAAAAAAATACCTTAAAAAGCACCCCACGCTTTTTTTACGCGTTCCATTATTTTTTACTTTTTAGTTTGGTTTTCTATGGAAGCGTGTTTTTTAGTTTTTTTTAACTATTATTTTAACTTTTTAGTTATGGTAGATACCCCGCACTAATCTAATCGCGTTATTCGTTCATTTGTCGCGCAAATACATAATGTGGTTTTTACATGGATCCCATTGTTCGAATGAAACCAAATTAAAATGGGACCATTCGGAAAGCACAAGCTTTCAAATAAAAAAATCATCGAAATCGGTTCACCCAGACAAAAGTTCAGAGGTAACAAACAATTTTTTTTAAATACAGACGAATGGATAACCGCCTCCTTTTTTTGAAGTCGGTTAAAAAGTATAAAACAGAGATTATTTTGGTTGGGAACATAACACACCACTTTCATTGTATGTATTACTTAGGCCTCAACATATAGACGAACTGAAAAAAAACCTAGTATTACACTTAGTGTAGGATTTCGCGTGTTGCCGGACCTAAAATAAAAGGAAATTCGCCATCTGGAATGTCTGGAAAATACTTTGCGCGACCTGGAAATTGAACAAGAACCCTCGCTCAGCTGCCGCGCTTGCTCCACGAGACCAAACCGGCATTAGAAATAACCCGTGCCTGCTGCTAGGGTCGCAAGATCTGTTCGAAAAATTTATCGTGGCCCTGGCATATAGGGAACTGAAGGAACACCGATGGGTTTTGGTCAGTAAAATTCTGACACGCCCTCCCGCTCCGCCCAGAGTGGGAGAGGTCATTTGATGATTTACCACCCACAAAAGAAAAACTGGCCAAGTGCGAGTCGGACTCGCGCACCGAGGGTTCCGTACAAACCTGCAGGAATTCACGGTTTATGCATAAGGTTTATGTTTATGAAATTAATTTTTTTTTTTTTTTTTTTTATTTGAGTTGACTGAATGAAAGGTAAATTGTAGTTTACGATTTATGACGTATTAAAAAAAAACTACTTACTAGATCTCGTTCAAACCAATTTTCGGTGGAAGTTTACATGGTAATGTACATCATATATTTTTTTTTAGTTTTATCATTCCCTTATTTTAGAAGTTACGGGGGGGGGGGGGGGGACACACATTTTACCACTTTGGAAGTGTCTCTTGCGCAAACTATTCAGTTTAGAAAAAAAATGATATTAGAAACCTCAATTATATCATTTTTGAAGACCTATCCATAGATACCCCACACGTATGTGTTTGATGAAAAAAAAATTTGAGTTTCAGTTCTATGTATGGAGAACCCCAAATATTATTGTTTAAAAAAAAAAATGATATTAGAAACCTCAATATCATTTTTGAAGACCTATCCATAGATACGCCACACGTATGGGTTTGATGAAAAATAAAATTTTGAGTTTCAGTTCCATGTATGGGGAACCCCAAATATTATTGGTTTTTTTCTATTTTTGTGTGAAAATCTTAATGCGGTTCACAGAATAGGTACATCTACTTACCAAGTTTCAACAGCATAGCTCTTATAGTTTCGGAAAAAAAATGGCTGTGACATACTCGGACAGACAGACAGACATGACGAATCTATAAGGGTTCCGTTTTTTGGCAACGGAACCCTAAAAACCCGTGCCCCGTCATTACCCAACTGTTTGCTCAAACATCATGTGTCTGTTTGTCTGTCCACTATGTGTATGTACAGTGCATGTCAGCTCAGCATTATGTTATTAGTCAGCCAACATCGTTAACATTCAAGTTGTTAGTAAATCAAATAGACGGACCAGACTTGTTAATTTTATGCACTTCGCAAACACTCCCTGTTCCTGTATAGTCTATACAGTTGTTTGACTATTATATTGACGTTCAACGTGACCGCTTGTCATTCAAGGTACAAGGTTCGATCCTATATCCGGGCTGTTTTTAACCGACTTCAAAAAAAGGAGGAGGTTATCAATTCGCCTGTATGTTTTTTTTTTTTTTTTTTTTTTTACGTTTGTTAGCTCATAACTTTTGACTGGGTGAACCGATTTCGATGTTTTTTTATTTTATTTGAAAGCTGGTGCTTTCCGATTGGTCCCATTTAAATTTGGTTCCATTTGGACAATGGGGTCCATGTATAAACCATATAAGTCTTAAATTTGCATTAAGTATTTGCGCGACAAATGAACGAATAACGCGATTAGATTAGTGCGGGGTATCTACCATAACTAAAAAGTTAAAAATAAAAACTTTTTACAAAAAAAAAACAACCGACTTCCTTAAAAAAACACTACAAAGTCAAAAATAACTTTAATTTCGGAAGTTGGTGGCAAAAACCTTAAATACAGATCCTAAGACACCGAATTCCGAAATTAAAGTTATTTTCGACTTTGTAGTGTTTTTTTTTAAGGAAGTCGGTTGTTTTTTTATTGCATCGGTTTTTCCTCCTGAAATTTGTCAGTAGCAGCCCGGAATTTGGATTTATGGCCGGTTGATGGCAATAGACTCGCCTCTTATTGCATGGTACTTGAACATCACTGGCGACTCCTGTGGCCAAACCATCGGACAATATACGCGTGATGTTTTGTTTGCAATTATTGTGTTTTGTCCCGACTTAAAAAAAGTAGAGGGCATTATGTATGGCAGACAAGGACCACGCGGTGCTCCCAATGATACTCCCATATAAATGTGTTTCTCAACTTTGCTTGTGTAGTTCTTGACTTAGCTACAATGATACTCCCATATAAATGTGTTTCTCAACTTTGCTTGTGTAGTTCTTGACTTAGCTACAATAAGAGGATTTTAATCCAGTTCGTACACAATATTCTGTAGATGATGACTGTCGTCGTTACATCATCATATAAAATGTAAAAATGGGAACTACATGAATATTTGTATAATACACTAGCTTTTGCCCGCGGCTTCGCCCGCGTGGATGTCGGAAATTAACGCAGGAGGACACACTACCGCGGTAAGATGTGTTAATACAGGTTATATTATAGGTAATAGCTGTTACCCGTGACTTCGTCCGCTTGGTATTTAACAAAAAGTTTTTCATAAAAACTGTCTTTGAAAACTACGCTGACATACGTCTCAAAATTCAGCGTGTTTTTAGTTTTTTTAAACTGTTATTCATTTTTTCTAAAATTAAAGTAGCCTAAGTTACTCCTTGATACATCAGCTATCTGCCAGTGAAAGTTCCGTTAAAATCGGTCCAGCCATTTCAGAGATTACCCGGAACAAACAGACAGACAGACAGACAGACAAAAATTGTAAAAAATGTTGTTTTGGTATATGTATCGTGTATACATCCATATACACTTACAAAAAAGTGGTTATCTTAATATTAAAAACAGACACTCCAATTTTATTTATTTGTATAGATGTATAGATACAATAGATAGGTACCTACTACAATTAAAAATTGAAATATTTTCAAACTAAATACGCAAGAAAACAAGCAATTACAAAATAAAGCGAAGGACTACAAAGCGAAGAATAAGTAAATAAACTTGCGGAAGTCAGTGTCAATTTGCCAAATTTAAAAAACCAACAATACCAAAGTCGAATCCCGAGCCGATTTCCAAAACTGAAATTATTTTTGACTTTGCTTCTAATTTAGGTCGTTATTTTTTTACATTTGATTTTAACATACCTACACTATAAATAAACTTTTAATTGGAATCTAATGGAGCCATGTTCTTAATTCATACGCCATAGCTCCTTATTCGATACATTATATAATTACCACATACATGCTAAGTAACTATGGATTCCCATCGATCGTTTCCATGGCGTTGTCTTCCGGACAGCCACGAGACAAATATTTGTTGAAGCATTAGCACTTCATTTAGTAACAACAGTACTACACGTGAAGTCAGGGAGGAGGTAACGCACAGAGTCTAATTCCCTCTTATACAACTAATCTTTGTAACAAAATTTTGATTTAAAAGAGAGTCCGTGGAGTTTCTTGCGCGTTCTGCTCCATAGATCCCTACCACGCTTTTGAGTGGGCAAGTAGCTTCATTTTTCCAACTAACCGACCCCTTCATAGTTCCTGTCTGTAAATGCTTTAACCCGTCGCGCGTCGCTCGGTTCCGCGCGTTCGATTCAAAGTAAATAAAAAGTAAAAAAATAGAAAAAAAAAGTAAATGTCGTGAGGATGTTGCTACATGAATAAACATCAAAAAATTACATCCAATGGCAACCGATTCCTTATGATCCAACGGGTGCACACGCGAACATTTGGAGCATTTTTTCTTATGATCCCCCGGGGGCTCATAAGGACGTATGACATTAGTTCTCTCAAGTAAAAAACTGGCCAAGTGCGAGTCGGACTCGCGCACCGAGGGTTCCGTACGAACCTGCAAGTATTCATGGTTTATGTTTATGAAATTAAATGTTTTTTTTTTTTTGTATTTGAGTTGACTGAATGAAAGGTAAATTGTGGTTTACGATTTATGACGTATTAAAAAAAACTACTTACTAGATCTCGTTCAAACCAATTTACGGTGGCAGTTTACATGGTAATGTACATCATATTTTTTTTAGTTTTATCATTCCCTTATTTTAAAAGTTACGGGGGGGAGGACACACATTTTACCACTTTGGAAGTGTCTCTCGCGCAAACTATTCAGTTTAGAAAAAAATGATATCAGAAACTTCAATATTATTTTTGAAGACCTATCCATAGATACCCCACACGTATGGGTTTGATGAAAATTTTTTTTTGAGTTTCAGTTCTATGTATGGAGAACCCCAAATATGATTGTTTTTTTCTATTTTTGTGTGAAAATCTTAACGCGGTTCACAGAATACATCTACTTACCAAGTTTCAACAGCATAGCTCTTATAGTTTCGGAAAAAAGTGTCTGTGACATACACGGACAGACAGACGGACAGACAGACCGACAGACAGACAGACAGACAGACTTGACGAATCTATAAGGGTTCCGTTTTTTGCCATTTGGCAACGGAACCCTAATAAAAAAACATTAAGTTGTTGAAATCGAATGTCAATTCTGTTGAAAGTCGTTCTAGGAATACGAAACGCTTTGAAAGTGAATCCCACTCATTTAGGCTTAAGGTTCAATAATCAATAAAAAAACAATAATGTATGCTAACAAATTTTATTTATGTTATCATCTTTTTATTTATTTATCTAGGCAAACCAACTAAATACACATAAATACATTTACCGTACATATCATTTCCAAATGTAATAGTATTGCATGCATCTAAATTATAGGTGAGCACAGCATTTTATTAAGATCACATAATAATTAATATAAAGATGTATAACAAAGCAACTAGAACTAAGATAAACAACATTTTATACTTAAAATTAATTTTTAACAAATTAAATTAAATAAGATTGAATTAAATTAAATAAGATTGAATTAAGAAACAAACTAAAAACACAATTAAAAAACACAAAATAGAAAGAAAAGAAACATTACTGAGCAAAAATTACAAACACTAAGAAAAATTACATTACTTTACAAATATAATGAATTAAATTTTTTCTCTTTGTCTTTAATCTGTGTCATTTCAATCTTATTTAATAGATTAAAGACACCTTTGCGTTTTTCTGTCAATATTGGGAGTTGGCTTCTAGTCTAACCAAATGCAGCTAAATACCAAAATTTTACATAAAGCGACTGCCTATCTGAATTCAAAACTCAGTAACTGTGTAACACGATACCCCTTGGTAAGACTGGTTGTCAGTTTTTCGTGCTTCTGACGACCCGTTACGACGGCCAAAGATCCACGAATGACAGCGTTGACCGACGCGCGACGGCTTAACGTGCTATTCGAGTCACGCAGTCGTTTTGGTATATCCACAGACCATCCGCTGCAAGCGTAGTATATCTGATCACTGCTGATAACCCATGCAGCTGTTATTACTTAGCCATAACCAGACGCACCTCAATTACGTCAGCATTGAACAAAAAATCATTGAGGTGAGTTTCTCGCCTATGTACGGGCATAAAAAATACAACAATGTGAAATTAATCTAAATGGTAACGGTTCTGCCAGATAAACGTCATATATAAATGTGAATATACGAAAATAGAAATAATAAGATTTTATTCATGTAATACGTCAATAGTAATCAGGTGTGCTACTAGAAATATATAAAGCTGGCTCTCTGAGTGTTCGCCGGATAGTATTTACTCATGTAACAAGTTTCAAGTTCACGTGCGTGGTGTTATAAACACGACAAACTCACGTTATTGTCAGTAAATGGTGACGCAGCCGGTAAGTACACTATGAGGTACTATATTTGTCGAAAACATACTTCTTTTCGCACTTCATTACGATAGATACCTGCTCTAAAATAGCACTTAACCGCTGCTTTTGGGATTGTGTTTCCGTATTCGCGACTTGCTCCAAAAGTCTATATTTCCGCCTTGAGAGACAAGTTGAGTGCTGTGGAGCTAGGAATATTATAGCATTTCCAGAAAGCTCTTGTTTCTTTTAAAAGTGTTACCATATCGTTTCTTGCACTCAAATTGTAAACATAGGATAAAGGGTAAGAAGAAATAAACTTCATGTAAAATCTATGTAAAAATAATTCCTTGTTAACAATAATTTACAGTATGACATACCGAAGGGTAGTATGGTGAGCCCCCTTCTGTTTTAGAGGCAACTCATAAATTACGTCACAGTAATTTGCTTATTTTTGGACTCCCTCCGTCATTGTCACAGATAAACCCTAGTGCGACGTCCTATGTTTTACAATTTTAACTTAAAGTATTTCGTTAGAATTCCAGTTTACTAGTTTAAATACTTTCATTTATACATGTGAGCTTACGAAGCTTAAGCTTAAGTTGTTTCCACCCCTTAACACACTTAGTAGACACACCCTCCCCCCGCCCCCCATTATACACAAATTATGGCTCATTATAATTAATTTTACTTGCATGTTCAGCAGGCCATCTTCTGACGTAAGACACGATGGTGCCCCGCCCCGTCCCACAGTCGCCGACGCCCCCCCTCATCCCCGAGTACTTCGCTGGGAGAGAGGTGTTCATCACTGGCGCCACTGGATTTATGGGCAAGGTAGGTCAAGTGGGAGGCAGGTCAGCAGTTACATTAGCTGTGGTTAACTATCTTACTATTGTTATCGTCCGTGACTTGACCACCCATAAATTAACGCAGGGTCTATAAAATAGGTCCTTAAATTCAAAGGAATTGATAAACTAACTCAGTCTTGTCGAAATCTTCACTAATATTATTGTAGAGCTAAAATGTATTTGTAAGTTTGTATATAACTTGCTGCAAATGCAAAACTCAGTCCCAGAAGTGTTGAGTTTCAAGAACCTTTTTGTATTTGCTCAATTCTCGAACAAGGACATAGGCTATTAAACATCACGCAACAACCCTTACCCTCAATTCGGACCAGTACTTCCTAAGATTAGCGTGTTCAACCAAACAAACAAACTCTTCTCAACTTTATAATATTAAAGTATAGATTAGATTGTTATTTTTTTATAGGAATTATTTGAGGTTAATTAAACACGTACCCATATGTTAACTATATCTTGTATGTACATCAAGAGGATGTGTCCCCAGGTGCTGGTGGAGCGCCTGCTGTGGACATGCCGCGACGTGGCGCGCCTGCACCTGCTGCTGCGGCACAAGAAGGACTCCGCCCCCGAGAAGAGACTCGCGCAGCTCAAACAGTCCCAGGTCTGACTACTTTCGAAAGAGTTACCGTGGCCCTGGCACAGGCAACTGAAGGAACACGGGTGGGTTTTAGTCAGTAAAAGTCTGACACGCCCTCCCGCTCCACCCAGAGCGGGAGACGTCATTTGATGATTTCCCACCCACAAAAAAAATTTAAAAAGTGAGCCGTTGCGGGACGCCTGGCAGATGTGAAACATCGAAATTATTTTGTAAAGAAAATATTTATAAAGCATACCTACTGTACGAAAGGAAATAAGTATGGTATAATCTAAAATAACACATTAATTATAATATAATGTTAATTATGTAAATTCGGACTACTCTGTACCACCCTAGTCTGAAGCACCAGCTTTTAAATACAAAAGGCTGACCTTGAGAAGTGTAGCTTAACTTGAAAGAACCTGCGATACAAGGCAAAACAAAAACGAAATGGTCATCCATCCAAAGGCTGACCTTGAGAATTGTAGCTTAACCTAGCGAACCTGCGACACAAGGTTAAACAAAAAAATATTTTGTAAAGATAATACATAATACATATTTACGAAAAAAAGCATACTTTACGAAAGGAAATAAATATGGTATAATCAAAAATAACATATTAATTATATGTTAATTATCACATAGACCACCACCTAAGGCCACTAATTTTCAGTACGGGCCCACTGTGCGTCGCCACGCTCGCCACGCCAAAATTTAGGTTTACCCTCGCCTATAGATGATTCACACCAAAAAGGTCTGACAACTTCAAATTGAAACTGATTTATTTGCTTTTCACAGTATAATTTGTGTACTGTAGCATAATCAGCCTATAATATTCCCACTGCTGGGACACGTGCCTGCTCTCTCCGAAAGGTATTGGTCTGTAATGCACCACGCAGGCTCAGTGCGGGTTGGTAGATGTCACATGTTTTCGAATTACTGGTTCTAGGACATTTAGGTTTCCTCACGGTATTTTCCATCACTGTTTTGAGAGTTGTGGTGATGGACTGGCACAAAGTAAAGCGCCAGCTTGGGTTCGTACCTACGACCTACATCTCGTTAGTCACGACTGTTTCCGCTGGACCACCACTGCTCTCACCGTGGTCTCCTTTATTTAAATAGTTTTTATATACATATATATATTACAGTCTTCTTTTCATAGTCTTTATCTTCCTTACCCTTACATAGTCGCTTCCCGCGTCTGTGCGCTTAGATCTTTTAAACTCCGCAACGGATTTCAATGCTGTTTTCGGCGATAGACAGAATGATTCAAGAGGAAGGTTCATGTATATCATACAATACGCCAGCTGAATCTAGTATAATTAAAATAAAAATGTCACAGGACCGGGATCCAAGCTGACTAGTCATGGCTCCAGAGAGAGGATCCTCCTAAAAATACGAGCCGTGACCAAAAGCTGTTGGCTATCCCGACTATAGGCACAATGATCGCCGACTCCACATCTTGTTATTTTTCACACCTTGCTCGCCAAATCAAGACACTTGATTTTTTGAACAGAATTAAGTTTTTTTTTTTAAATCTTGTTCTTAATTATTACATCGTGTCTCATATGATAATTATTTACAATCATTGAACTAGATTGAAATGAAGAATTATTATTCTAAAACTTGATATTACTCCTTAAGTAATACAAGGCCATCGGTCCACGTTGTGGCAAGCCTCCCAACTCCACATGGTGACTATGTGAAGGCCGCAGGAATATCGTCGTTGCAAATTTAAAATCTCCTATGTGTAAAACGTAACTTTTCGAGAAAAACGAAAAAAACTGTTTCCTGAAAAAGAAACTAAGTAAACATTCTTATTTTTTTTTAGATGTAAAGTGTAAAGGACTTATAATGTATTGAGATAGAATTTGTCGTATATCACTGTGTCGTTCAGCGTATATTTATATAAATTTAATTATTTTTCTGCACATAGGAGATTTAAGTTGCAACTTTTTGTCACATAAGTGGTTTTACAGTTTATTACATCAGGCACATAGGAGTTTTCGATGGTCAATAAACATGAGATTTTATTAAATTAGCGAATATTTTAACGATACATTACGATATTCACATATGAGTTTTTGCAATAGGTAGATATACAAAATTGCTTTTAAAATATATGCATAGCTCGTATTTGTGAAAGTTGTTACATAGGAGATTTTAAATTTGCAACGACGATATGTTGAATGCGGGAATCACAGAGCCGCTAGCCGGTCCAAGTGGCGGATCTTGGGGACTATGACCTATACAATAATTAAATAATGAAGTCTTATCACTTTAAATAATTAAGTAATAACTATATGCTACCCTGGCAGGGAAATGTCGCGGAAACTGTAATCATAAATTCAGCACATAGTTCTAGATGTATCATTCACCCAAAGCGTAAACATTTTCCGTCGCGTTTCAAAAAAAATATATAACAGATGTTTCATAGAAAACTACAAAACCTTCGCAGTTAAAATGTATGGAACAGCAAATTATTTTTAATAACCCACGAAAGGTTTAATCATAGGCGTATTTGGAATCGTTGTGCTGATTCATGGTTACAGTTTACGCTTCAATCAAAATCAAAAGTCATTCATTCAAACTAGGCGGAGAGTTAGCACTTTTTGAACGTCAAAGATACATAAGATAGTTCCCCGGCACGCGCGCCCTTCACTACTTCCTAGTGCTTTAGCTGGGAAGAAGTGTCGCAACAAACTGTCCAGCAGCACAGCTGTCTGTTAAGGTAGGAGAACTTAACAGATAGCTTAACTGTTATGACGCATATTTTCCCACACCTTATTGGAACGAAGTTCCTTATCGCGTGTTGTGAAAGGGGGCTAGACGGAAAAAATTCTCACGAAAAGTTGTAACAACACTTTTTAACCGACTTCAAAAAAAGGACGAGGTGTCTCAATTCGACCGTATATATTTTGTTGTTTGTATTTGTTTGTATGTTGTTGTTTTTTTTTTGTTGTGAATAGAGAGAGAGAGACAGAGGGAGAGAGTGAGATAGAGAGAGAGAGAGGGAGATAGGGAGAGAGAGAGAGGGAGAGGGAGATAGAGAAGGAGAGAGAGAGGGAGAGAGAGAGAGAGAGAATATTTTTGTTGTGTGAGGTTTTTTGTACATATAATAAAAAAATTATAACAATTATGAATCCTGGAAAGGAACTTCGTTCCATCCGGGTGTCCCTTGACACCTCTTAAGTTTTTTTTTAATTTCTGTATGTTTCTGATCTTTCTGTGCGTCATGTTTACCGCAAATAAACGTATTTTCTTTCTTTCTTTTTCTTTTTTAACTTGATTCTATACAATAATATGTAAGTAATTCATATTATGAAAACAAAACATACATTAAACTATTTGCCAATGTCGGCTAGCACACGCCAATATACCAATGTCGTCGCCCTTATCATCCGCCTGCCCTCATTCCAGTTGACTACTTATTGCTCGATGCAGCACATTGTTCTTCTCCTTCCACACACCTCTATTACCCGTCATCTCAGCAGTCCCTTTCCAGCCATTTCATAGATGTCCCAAAACCCCATTTCCGTCGCTCACATTAATTTTGTTTGTGAAAGGTGTTCGACGTGATCCGTCAGCACTGCCCGCAGCAGCTGGACAAGCTCAGCATGGTCGCCGGTGACGTCACCAGGCCACGGTTCGCCCTCGACCAGCACTCCATCAACCAGCTCAACCAGGTCAGTTCACACGACTACAGCTATCTTCCACACCATCGGGAAATAGTGAACTCAACGCTTTGAAATTAAAATCAAAACTCATGATCCCTCTTATTCAAATCAGGCTAAGAATTTGGTAGGTACCATTTTTTGAAAACCAAAATTACATAAGACAATTCACCAAAGCACTCACCGTTCATCACTTCCTAGTGCTTTAGCTGCGAAGAAACTGTC
Source organism: Aporophyla nigra (assembly GCA_947507805.1). Lineage (NCBI taxonomy): Eukaryota > Metazoa > Arthropoda > Insecta > Lepidoptera > Noctuidae > Aporophyla > Aporophyla nigra. Next base: position 104,797 of record OX382318.1, read on the forward strand.
CAGCGGGACAACCGTCTGTTTGGGATCTTTGTTTAGTCTGGAAAAGAGATGGAGCACTACAGGACAGCTCCCATACTGAATTAAGAGTAAGCCATAAGTCCCGGCTATCATTTTGTAGATCCTTGACAGTCGTTATGGGTGGTCAGAAGCCCGAAAGTCGTACAACCAGTCTTACTAAGGGGTGGTAATAATATAACCCAGTAACAAGGTTGTGGATCACAGATAGGCATTCGCTCCATGTGTAACACTGGTCAGCTGCACCCGGTTAGACTGAAAGCTGGCCATAACATTGTTGCGTAAGGGATAGACAAATGAGACGGGTAATTAATAAATTATTATTATCAGTGAGAATTCCTAAGACGAGCGTCCAGCCTCGAGGATCCTCGCCATTCACAAGCTTTTCACTAACTTGTCCTTTTGTTCCATCCGTGTCTATCTGTCATCATTGTCACCTCCTTTCTAGCATCTTATTTATTTTTAGCCTATACTGTCCCACTGCTGGGCAAAGACCTACCCCAATTTCTTCCAGGAACTCTTGTCACGCCACTTCAAACCAGTCGTCGCGGTACGCATCTATGTCGTGTCGACACCGCTTTCTGGGCCGAACGCGGTGGCGTCGTCCATCTTCAGACGCCCATTGTGTGGAGACCTTTGCCCAGCGGTCATCTTGCATATGGCTAGTGTGACCCGCCCAATCCCGTTTGAGCTTGACAGCCTGCAGCATCTTATAACTTGTTTATTTCTGAGTAGCCTTGCTCTTGACCTCGATCAGGCCTGTTGAAAAGCGAAGGTTGGTCTATGATGGGACGAATATAATTATGATTCTATGATACATATATTATGCACACAGTCCTCCCATCTCTTTCTCATTGCGTTTCTTTCTTTCTTTGGTCTATTCCTACTCACTCATCCACATCCCTACTCAAAACTTTTCAGTCAGTGTTAATAATTGTTTGCAGTCATATTATTCGGTTTGGTGCCGGACATAAAGAATAGCACCATCTCATTTCTTCCCGTGGGTGTCGTAAAAGGCGACTAAGGGACTTATTAGAGAATAGGGCAGCAGCGTTCTTTATGCATTTTACCACCATACTGCGATCGCCAACCCGTCTGCCAAGCGTGGCGATTATGGCAAACCCCCCCAAATTGGGGGAGGCCTTTGTCTAAAAGTAGACATCTTTCGACTGCAGTGATGATAACGAAGATGAGTCATATTATGATCTAGTTTGTACTACTTTATCCAACACTATAAAGTAATTTTTTGCCCGATTCAAACAAGAGTTCAAAACACGGTTCAAACCACTGACTGGTTTAAAAATCGTCATTTGACGTCGACGCTGACTGATGTATACAAAATAGTTAAACAAAGAGATTTGAAACCTATACAAGTTAAACATTCGGGATCAAAGATCAGAGGGCTGGAATAATAAATACCTGCATTTAAACGCATTATCATTTAACTATGTAGTAAATAGATTATATCTAAAAAAAGATAAGGTGCAGAACATAAAACCACTTACAGTATCTCAAAAAAATTGATCTGCCTGCTAAATATTGAGATTAAGCTATAGGTAACTGGTTAGACTGGAAGCCAACCTCTACATAATAGGGAAAAGGCAGATGATGATGTTGATGTGTGTAAATATGAAGGTACCCGCAGGTGTCGGTGGTGTTCCACTCGGCGGCCACGCTGAAGTTCGACGAGCCGCTGTCAGCCGCCGTGCAGCAGAACGTGCGGCCCGTCATCACTCTCATGGACATCTGCGACCAGCTGCCCAACATGGAGGCACGAACTAGTCCATCAAAATCATAAAGATCTTTATAATAATTGAAATAAGGCTGCTTTAGTGTTACTGCATTCAGAAGTATAATGAGCCTAATAGCCACGTAGTTCAAGAAATACAACTGAACGGTGGTTGACCGTAACTTTGATATATCAAATCAAATTAAAGGTCATTTATTCAAACTAGGTTGAGAGTCAGCACTTTTGGAACGTCAAAGTTACATATGACAGTCCTCCGGCACGCGCGCCCTTCACCACTTCCTAGTGCTGTAGCTGGGAAGAAAAAGAGGCGCAACACACTGTCCAGCAGCACAGCTGTGTGTTCAGTTAGAAGAACTTGACAGACAGCTGTTAATAACACTCAGTTTCCAAAAGTAACACATTCATCGGTATTTACAAGGTTTCAAATGTGTGAGTTTTATTTGGTAAATTCTAATTGGAAATCGACGACAAAAAAAAATGTGAGAAAAATGAACCCTTATTTTATATTTTATTCAATAACTAGCTTCTGCTCGCGACTTCGTCCGCGTCAAATTTTCGCTCCCCTTGTCGTCGCATCGAATTACCTGCCAGTTTTTGTCCATTTTTCGTTTGCTACTCCGCTCCTTTTGACCGTAGCGTGACGTTATATAGCGTTCCTCATTAATGGGCTACCCAACACAAAAATAATTTTTCTATTTCTACAAGTAGTTCCGCCGATTCTTGTCATTCCCCTTTTCGTAAAAACTTTCATCCCCTATTCCCTATTGTTATTTTACCCCCTTAAGGGTAAAAAATTAACAAACTTTAAATATAATTCATAAATATATATTATGTAATAAAAGCCAAATAAAAAAGTTTCATCATTCTAGCTTTAAAAATGACAATACTTCCCTACAACTTTTCATCCTCCCTTTCAACCCCTTAAAACCCCTTTTCCGCAATAAAAAGTAGCCTATGTCCTTTCTCAGGCTCTAAACTATCTGTGTACCAAATTTCATTTAAATCGGTTCAGTAGTTATAGCAGGAAAGCGAGACAGACAGACAGACGGACAGACAGAGTTACTTTTGCATTTATAATATTAATATTAAAATATTAATAAATTAAATATTAAATTAAATATTATATATTATAGTGTGGATAGTGTGGAAGTGTGGATTCATCCTATTCATAAAAGTGGGTCTAGGAGCAGTGTCGAGAACTATCGTCCGATTTCGGTCTTGCCTGCAATGTCCAAAATATTTGAAAAGCTTATCAACAAACGCCTGATGAGTTTTCTAAAACAAGAACATATTATATCAGACTCTCAATATGGTTTCCAACCTAACAAATCTGCAGAAGATGCGGCGATCCAGCTTACAAGTTTTGTAGCAAGTAACTTGGACCAGGGTCGGAAATGTGTCGGAGTTTTTCTGGATCTAGCCAATGCCTTCGATACTATTTCAATTAACCTACTTCTGACGAATCTTGAAGCGATCGGCATACGCGGCCTACCTCTGCAATTCGTGAAAAAAATTCTCACCAACAGGTACCAATCTGTGAAAATAGGCGACTACATTAGCTGCCCCCTCCCCATCACCTGTGGAGTTCCCCAGGGAAGCGTTCTTGGCCCAGGGCTCTTCCTGATATATATCAACGAACTTTGCCAATATGACCCGCCAAAGGGAAAAATATTCGCATACGCGGATGACACTGCGCTCATATTTTAGGGAGATTCCTGGGCTGAGGCACGGTACCTTGCCGAAAAAGGACTTCATCAGGCATCCCTGTGGTTAAATAAAAATCTACTAACATTAAATGTCAATAACACAAAATAACATTTTCGATGAATAAAACAACACAACCAAATAACTTCACTTTTAAACGCACATATTTGTAATAATACCCAGTCATTAACATGCTCCTGCGCACCAATAGTAAAAACCACCAATATTAGATATCTCGGCACTCAATTATATGATACCCTTTCATGGCATGCACAACTAGATATTCTGTCTGCACGTACGCGTAAAATGATATGGATTTTTAGAAAGCTCAGAAACGTACTCAAATTGAAAATGTTAAAAACGGTTTACTTTGCCTTGGTTCAATCAATCTTGGGTTATTGTATTCCGGTATGGGGTGGGACCTGCAAGACAAAAATCATAAAAGTTGAACGCGCACAAAGATCATTACTCAAAGTAATGCTCAGAAAACCCTTTCGTTAACCCACGATGAGCCTATATAAGGACTGCAATGGCTTGACAGTGAGGCAACTATTCATCCTTCACACCACACTACGCAAGCATAAAGAACTAACTTACGATGCTAAGTCAACATATCCTGCACGAAGACATAACAGAATATGCAAGGCAACTAAACACAACACGGCTTTCTTCACGAGACACTCATGCTTCCTTGCTCCTTATCTAAATAATAAACTCAACTCTCTTTTAAATATATTCCCAAAACTCACACATGAATGTAAATCTATTATACAAAAATATCTTCTGAATTTAAATTACAATGATACGGAATCCTTACTTATAATTACTAAATAACATCTCTGTTCTGTCTGCAGTAAATCAAGAGCAATCATAACTCACTTATCCATAACCACGCATACATTTATATACATACTCCCACAAACACAGATGCGCGCAACCGTACTCTCACTCATCACACATACAACACACACACAACACACACACACGCACGAACACACTCACAACACACACACTTACTCACCCAAACACAAACAATACAATTATTTATTAACTACAACTCTAGTTGTAATTTGTAATTTGTACCAACTTACTCGCCGCGGGAGGAAGACCTGGAGTCCTGAAATACAGGGCTGCCCTAGTTTAGGCTCCAGTCCACTCCATTTATTTTATGTGCCTATACTGTGTTTAGATTAGTATGAAAAATAAATGAATTTTTACTTTACTTTATATACAGACGAAAAGTATATTTATGGTGGTTTAAAATCAATATTTGCGGTTTATCGATTTATCTAATGCAATAAAATCACAATTTCTGAGTGCACTAGCACTACAAATTGACATCCTCATCTGCCACCATTCTCTATCCATTTGTTTAACATTTCATGAGATCGTGTACAAGAGACAATACAATGTTCTACAATGTTCCCTGTGCCAGGTGTTGGTGCACGTCTCGACGGCGTACAGTAACGCGGAGCTGACGACAGTGGAGGAGCGCGTGTACGACTCGCCGGCGCCGCTGACGCAGCTGCTGAGCCTTGTCGACGTGCTGCCACCCGACATTCTGGCTGAGATCACGCCCAGGTGAGCTTGTTAGGGTTCTACATATCCTGCCAGTGTCGCGAGATTTGTTCGAAAGAGTTACCGTGACCCTGGCGTATGAGTAACTGAAGGAACACCGGTAGGTTTTAGTCAGTAAAAGTCTGACACGCCGTTCCGCTCCGCCCAGAGCGGTAGACGTCATTTGATCATTTTCCACCCACAAACAAAAGGGGTACTACACATAATTATGTACATATCTTTGAATAGACATTCAATTCAGAGTATTTGTTGAACAACAAAACAGGTCTGAAAGTCAATTCTCGTAATTAGGGCCATTAAAAATGTTGTCGCAGTCTGATCTCTGTAACAATGAAAAATGTCAAAAACTTATTTTAAACGTATTTTTGCAGATTGAGACTGAGATCAGACTGTGAACCTTTTTAAAATAACGAGAATTGCCCCTCTGATTCAATTACTGTAAATATTCGGGTTTTTACTGTAAATATTCGGCTTTTATTCGGCTTTCATTCGGCTCGCGTCAATCGGCAAACTTCGTTCCGCAACTTGTTGCATGAAGTGCGTATTGCGGACACAAAACCTGCAGGCGCCAACATTTGCCATTCAATAATACCATGATTTGCCCAGGCGCGATCCGAGGGGGGGGGTCCTAGGGGTCATGACCCCCCCCCCCCGCCCCCAATGGCAGTCATGCTGTCGAAACCCTGAACGATTTGCCTGTCTTACTATCTTAAAATTGTTCTCACTTGAACCACGGAGACTCCTGCCGGGGTCGCGTGATTGTTCGAAAGAGACCGTGGCCCTGGCACAGGCAACTGAAGGAACACGGGTGGGTTTTAGTCAGTAAAAGTCTGACACGCCCTCCCGCTCCGCCCAGAGCGGGAGAAGTCATTTGATGATTTCCCATCCAAAAAAAAAAAAAGAAGTCACGGAGACTCCGATGGACATTTGCAAAAAGATTATAACCCGGGACACCATGCTGATCAGTAGCGCTTGCGACTACTAGACCAAAGAGGATGTACCTTCCTAAAAATATTCTTCAGTACTCATGGTGAGCCCCCCCAAAATGTTAGGCTGCGACCGCGCCTGGATCTGCCTGCCTTGTCCCAACTATGTTGGGGTCGGCTTCCAGTATAACCTAACCGGATGCAGCTGGATACCAGTATTTTACATGGAGCGACTGCCTATTTGACTTCCGAAACCCAGTTACTGAGTAATACGATACCCCTTGGTAAGACTGGTTGTTAAACTTTGGTAACAACTGTCAAAGATCCACAAATGACAGCCGGGATCAACGGCTTAACGTACTTTCCGAGGCACGGAGGGGTCTTGGTATGTAAAGATGGTCACCCATCTATGAATCAACCTCGGCACCTAATCGATGCCCATTCCACTTCAATAATACCATTATTATTTCTATACTATACTATATTGTCGTGTATCGATAAGATCATGGAACGTTATATTGGTAATGAGATAAATAACTTTTTGCAAATACACGGTTTTTTTTTTTTTTTTTTTGGATGGGAAATCATCAAATGACTTCTCCCGCTCTGGGCGGAGTGGGAGGGCGTGTCAGACTTTTACTGACTAAAACCCACCCGTGTTCCTTCAGTTGCCCATGTGCCAGAGTCACGGTATCTCTTTCGAACAATCTCGTGACCCTGGCAGGCATCGGTCCTAGCAGACCCCTACATTGCTGCTGACATCTCTTTGAGGCGCGCGTGGAACACTACGCGCCGTCGACCCGAGCCTGATCCTTACCGGGCGGCGAGCTACCCATTGCTCGCCACCCGCAAGCTCGCGCCTACGGTGGCCGGGAGTCCGCTATCGACTCCCGACGCCCGGGGCGTCTCCTCCTGCGGCGGCTAGGGACGTTAGGGTGCAGAGACTGCCACTCCCTCACGCGCCCCGCCTCCTCCTTCGCGAGCATTACTGCTTCGCAGAAGGAGGTGACGGCTTCCCATGCCCTCTCGCTCCGTACCATGGCTCGCACCAGGGCCGGACGCGAGAGGTCGCCGCCGCCGATCGCCTCCACGAGGACACGGCGGTGCCCCGCCCAGGCAGGGCACACCTCCACTGTATGCTCCACCGTGTCCTCCAGACGATCCTCACAATGGAAACACCCGGACGTTTCCTCCCGCTTTATCCTGAACAGGAACCCACCGAAGCACCCATGCCCGGTGAGAACCTGCGTCAGGCGGAAGGTGAGGACGCCGTGGCGCCTCTCAATCCACTCCTCAAAGAGGGGACTTACCGCCGCAATTGTGGCGTGCCCAGCGCTGGGTTGCGACAATCGTACCCGCCATGTCGCCATGAGATCCTGCCGGAGCTCCGCCCGCCGTGCCGCGATTTGTCGCGGCAGCGGAGTTTCGCCCCGGCGTTTCGCCTCCTCGCGCCACTCCCACATGTGGGCGAGGACCTTTGCCTCCAGATCCCATGGCGGCACTCCGGCAAGGAGGCTCGCCGCCTCGCAGGAGACCGTGCGGTATCCCCGGACTAGCCGGATGGCCATGACCCTCTGGGCCGCACTCAACCGGCGCGCTGGGCGCAGCCTCAATGAGGGCGCCCACACCGGTGCCCCGTAGAGGGCCATGGACCGCACAAATACACGGTTTAATCAACAATAAACAATTTGGTTTTCAGAAAAATAAGAGTACGACACAATTATTACGCCAATTCACCGACGAAGTTAATAGACACCTAAATGAAAAAAAAAAAAAAAAAAAAACACGTATTGACACTATTTATAGATTTTAGTAAAGCGTTCGATGTGCTCCGTTGTGATATACTTTATGACAAGTTATCACGAAATGGAATACAAGGACCCCTATTAGAATTACTACTAAAAAAAATATCATACAAACAGATACACCACTGTTGAAATAGGAAATGAGTTTAGTACAAAGGTTTCTTCCACGCAAGGAACAGCCCAGGGATCAATTATAGTACCAACAGAATACTTGCTTTATGTTAACGATATGATCAACGCTATAAATTCGGGGTCTGTATACCAATTTGCAGACGACACGTGTATTTTGGTCTCTAATAAAGAAATCTCTGATGCTCAAAAATCCCTACAAATTAACTTTGATCAAATGTGTAAATGGGCTCATGACGTAGGATTAGTAATCAACGCATCTAAAACAAAAATTTTGTTCACATACGGTCATCACACAATAAATGTTCTACTACACCGACAGTCATAGCACATGAACATTCTTGCCTGCATGGCTCGCCAAAGACTTGCAAATGCCCATCACTAGAAGTAGTCGATAAACACATGTATGTCGGTCTGATTGTTGATAGCTGATTCTGCTGGGGTCCACACAAAGAATACGTCTGCAACAAGCTGAGGTCTATTATAGGTAAACTTAGCATCTTGAAGTATAAATTACCTTATAAAACGCTAAGAATACTATACATGGCATTGGCAGACTCGGTTATCAACTACGGTCTCAGCAGCTATGGAAGAACTTACCATACATACTTGTCAGATATTTATAAGTTACAATTGCGAATATTAAAAGTCATCACACCTAAAGATATACCTATTTAAAAAAAAACTAGAAAACTACGTCGGCGATCTATTTAAATACTGTAATGTTATGAACGTGTTCAATAAAGTAGAATTTTTCACACTTGCTGAAGTCAATAGGCCCGAGCTGCTAACTGAAAAAACAAGACCGGCATTTTTGAGATCTTTGACACTTAATAATAAATTCATTAACCAAAACCCAACAATGTGTACGGTACGAGGGTTGCAGAATATTAAGTACCTTACTTTCTTAATAAACTTCCAGAAGACCTACAAAAATTATACAAAACTAGTTCGAAAAGTTAAGCCTAAATCAAAACGTTTCTTTACACAAAAGTGTTCTATAGAATTGTAATGATATTATTTAAAATATGTTTTTTTATTTTTTTCCTTTTTCGATTGATTTAAAATTATTTTAAACTATTGGCAAAAAATGTAAACGGCTCGCCAGCACACAGATAAACCCTGAGAGGTTTTTGTTGTATGGCAAAATCATTGTAATATAGAATAAGTATTTTGGAAATAAACAATAAAAATAAAAATAATAATTTCAGGTTGATATCTCCGAAGCCCAACACCTACACGTTCACTAAAGCGATGGCGGAGAGTGCGGTGGCTGAGCGAGCTGTCACGGCCAAATACGCGACCGCCATCTTTAGACCAACCATAGGTCTGTAACCAGTTACTACTAGATCGAAAGTAATGGGTTTTTAACCGACTTCAAAAAAAGGAGGAGGTTATCAATTCGTCTGTATTTTTTTTTAAATGTTTGTTAGCTCATAACTTTTGACTGGGTGAACCGATTTCGATGATTTTTTTTTATTATTTGAAAGCTGGTGCTTTCCGAATGGTCCCAATGGTCAATATTTGGTTCCAATCGGACAATGGGGTCCATGTGAAAACCATATAAGTCTTAAATTTGCATTAAGTATTTGCGCGACAAATGAACGAATAACGCGATTAGTTTAGTGCGGGGTATCTACCATAACAAAAAAGTTAAAGTAAGTTAGTAAGTACTTTAATTTTGGAATTCGGTGTCTTAGGATCTGTATTTAAGGTTTTTTTGCCACCGACTTCCGAAGTTAAATTTATTTTTGACTTTGTAGTATTTTTTTAAGGAAGTCGGTTTTTTATTTTTTTGTAATTTTTTTTAAATTATATCGCTTAAATATTGTGTTCGTTGGATACAAAGCGGGAAAGCCAGAAAACGCCCGTAGCGCGCGACTTTGCAAAATAAGGAACCAAATGGTGGATAGAACAGCGGCAAACTCAAAGTTTAATTCAACTCAATCATTTATTTTGGAAATCATCCATATTGTGTTAGTATTTGAACTTGCAAACTTTGTTAGCAGTACTAAAGTTAAAAAGGGTAGTGAGTTAGCGTTTGCTAGTGCATTATTAAAAATGTCAATTATTTTCCACACTTACAGTGATATCATCCCTCCGCGACCCGTTCCCTGGCTGGATCGAGAACCTGAACGGTCCGAGTGGCGCGCTGGTGGGCGCCGGCAAGGGAGTGCTGCACGTGCTCAACTGTGGAGGAGCCAGGCGAGCAGACATGATGCCTGTGGACATGTGCATCGACACGCTCGTCGCCGTGGCCTGGGAGAGCGCCGTCGATGAGTTAGTACAACATACATATATACACGTGCTCACTGCGGAGGAGCCAGGCGAGCAGACATGATGCCTGTGGACATGTGCATCGACACGCTCGTCGCCGTGGCCTGGGAGAGCGCCGTCGATGAGTTAGTACAACATACATATAATATACACGTGCTCACTGCGGAGGAGCCAGGCGAGCAGACATGATGCCTGTGGACATGTGCATCGACACGCTCGTCGCCGTGGCCTGGGAGAGCGCCGTCGATGAGTTAGTACAACATACATATATACACGTGCTCACTGCGGAGGAGCCAGGCGAGCAGACATGATGCCTGTGGACATGTGCATCGACACGCTCGTCGCCGTGGCCTGGGAGAGCGCCGTCGATGAGTTAGTACAACATACATATAATATACACGTGCTCACTGCGGAGGAGCCAGGCGAGCAGACATGATGCCTGTGGACATGTGCATCGACACGCTCGTCGCCGTGGCCTGGGAGAGCGCCGTCGATGAGTTAGTACAACATACATATATACACGTGCTCACTGCGGAGGAGCCAGGCGAGCAGACATGATGCCTGTGGACATGTGCATCGACACGCTCGTCGCCGTGGCCTGGGAGAGCGCCGTCGATGAGTTAGTACAACATACATATATACACGTGCTCACTGCGGAGGAGCCAGGCGAGCAGACATGATGCCTGTGGACATGTGCATCGACACGCTCGTCGCCGTGGCCTGGGAGAGCGCCGTCGATGAGTTAGTACAACATACATATATACACGTGCTCACTGCGGAGGAGCCAGGCGAGCAGACATGATGCCTGTGGACATGTGCATCGACACGCTCATCGCCGTGGCCTGGGAGAGCGCCGTCTATGAGTTAGTACAACATACATATATACACGTGCTCACAGCGGAGGAGCCAGGCGAGCAGACATGATGCCTGTGGACATGTGCATCGACACGCTCGTTGACATGATGCAAGTTGATGACTTAAACTGCTCTTTTGTCATCCCTAATTTTAGTACCTATCGTCATAAATTCGTTCTATTTTATTTATTTATTTGTTGGGCAATAAACATGTGATATCCATGTATCGTGTTCCGTGTGGTGCCGGACGTAATGCATATCACCATCCCATTTCTTTCCGTGGGTGTTTTAAGAGGCGACTAAGGAACTTACTAGAGAATGGATAGCAGCATTCTATATGCATTTACCACCATACTGCGATCACCAACCCGCCTGCCTGGCGATTATGGCAAATCCCCCCAAATTGGGGGAGGCCTCTGTTCAACAGAGGACGTCGTCGTGAAATTATCATGATGATGATCCATTTAACTGTCCCGCAGTAAGCGAGAGTGCATGTTCTGCAGCTCCTGCCTTCGCCCCACCACGTAGGTTCAGTTCTGAACCAATATGCTACTTACTATTTCCATCCAAAGAGTTTCCAAACGTGTTGACGTATTCATGCTACTATGTCACCTGTGTACTACGTAATAGGGCTTATTGTAACATGAAAGTTGTATCCCCAGCAAGCGAGAAGCCCGCGTGTACAACTGCAGCTCGTGCCTGCGGCCCACCACGTGGGCTCAGTTCCGCACCAACATGCTGCGCGGGGTCCGCACGCATCCCTTCGACAACGTCATGTGGTACCCCTTCGGGGTCCTCGTTGAGAACACGTGAGTTAGACCTGCTACTACTGCCGTTTTATTTGGGGTCTTTCTACTCTAGGTTGGATGAGTAACACTGGCGACATCTAGTTTTCAAACATAATTTATTTGTGACGTATCTAATTGTTGGTATATCAGCATGTTCTTGCTGATATATAGCAGATAATTTAATTTAATGTTTTTGTTTCTTAATATTAATTACTTACCATCATATAGAATCGTTTGTCTAACTGAACAAACAGCTGGACAGTTTGTTGCGCCACTTCTTCCCAACTAAAGCACTAAGAAGTGATGAAGGGCGGGCGTGCCGTGGGACTGTCATATGTCATTTTGACGTTCAAATATGCTGACTTTTAGCCTAGTTTGAATAAATGACTTTTGATTTTGATGTTTACGTTAATTGGTGTTAATTTGTTTATAACAAGTTCATAGAAAATGGTTTAGGTACTATTGTATCAGTCCAAAGGTTCCTGAAATACAGATAAACGGCAGTTTTTTGTCCCAATGGTGTTGCAGCAGCAAGTGATGAATAAAAACTTTTTACATTCGAGAATTGCTGTTTTTCAGGCTTAGCCTAATGAGCGTATAATGTTCCCACTGCTGGGACGTACGCCTTCTCTGTCCGACAGGGAGTGGGTTCTAAACTTCTAATACACCACGCGGCCCAGTGCGGGTTCATAACAACAACGAATGTTTGTTTCTAACACATGCCGTTTCTTCACGATGTTTTCCTTTACCTTTTTAGGGTTCCGTTGCCAAATGGCAAAAAACGGAACCCTTATAGATTCGTCATGTCAGTCTGTCTGTCCGTCCGTATGTCACAGCCACTTTTCCGAAACTATAAGAGCTATGCTGTTGAAACTTGGTAAGTAGATGTATTCTGTGAGCCGCATTAAGATATACACAAAAAAAAAAAACAATAAATTTTGGGGTTCCCCATACATAGAACTGAAACTCAAAATTTGTTTTTTCGTCAAACCCATACGTGTGGGGTATCTATGGATAGTTCTTCGAAAATGATATTGAGGTTTCTAATATCATTTTTTTTCTAAACTGAATGGTTTGCGCGAGAGACACTTCCAAAGTGGTAAATTGTGTCCCCCCCCCATTACCATGTAAACTTCCACCGAAATTGGTTTGAACGAGATCTAGTAAGTTTTATTTTAATTTTATATGTATAACTTCAATATAATTTTTTTTTGAACCATTTAATTTCATAAACATAAACCTTATGCATAAACCGTGAATACCTACAGGTTTGTACGGATCCCTCGGTGCGCGAGTCCAACTCGCACTTGTGATGAAATAATTTACACAAAGTAAAGCACCTGTCTGGGTTCAAGCCTACGACCGACAAGCTGTCAGTTAGATACAGCCGGTAGGTACTACTGCGGTACCACTACTCTTAGCTTTACTTGAATATAATAAATAGTTCGAACTATTCTGTATGTGATGGGCCTAGGTAGGGTCAATTTGTTTGGTCTTAAACGACGAATTCAGTGGTCTTTAGAAATAATCATGCCTTAATTACGACACTACTTATATAAATTATTGTTAGTGACCCATTTTAAACATGTTTCGTGTGTTGTCTCTTACAGCGTGATGCAGACAATCCTGGCGACCACACTTCATACAATCCCACTATACTTGATCCACTACATTTCCAAAATGTGCGGACGTAAACCGAGGTAGGTACCTAATTAGTTTTACTATTTATCATCATTTCAGCCGAAAGACGTCCACCGCTGGACATAGGCCTCCCACAATTTGAAGCGTTTGCCACAATCGCCACGCTTGGCAGGTGGGTTAGGGTTCGCAGTCTCGTGGTAGACTGCATATAGCTGCTGCCCATTCTCTAGTAAGTCCCTTATTCGCCTCTCTCGACACCCACGGGAGGAAATGGGATAGTGCTATAGTTTCACTTGTATGTAGGGCCACGTGGGCAGTAATTAAAAATGAAATGCACGATACAAATTGCATAGGAAATATGGAGAAAATTACAGTTAACAATACAACACTAACAAATCCTATTGAAATTGCCACCGCCTCTAATAATAATTATATTAATTTATCACATACGAGCAGTTAGGAAAGCATAAAACCTCGTATTAGTGCATCCGTTAACTCGATGTTTTTAAAACCTATGGAGGAAAACGAGGTTAGACGAGAAATACTGTTATTGTCTAATTCCAACTCTGTGGGCTATGATGAAATCAACACTAAAATTATTAAAGAGTGCACCAATCAACTAACTGCTGTTCTGACATATTTAATTAATTTATCGTTTGCATCGGGAACTTTTCCTGATGCCCTGAAATACTCGATAGTCAAGCCTTTATATAAAAAAGGAGAAAAATCTGATATTAATAACTATCGTCCTATAACGTTATTACCCATATTGTCCAAAATATATGAAAAGTGCATGTATGGAAGAATAATTGACTATTGTGATAAATTTCATATAATCAGCAAAGAACAATATGGCTTTCAGAAAAACAAGTCCACTACTTTGGCAATATTCTCCATGGTACAGGCTGTACTTACTAATATCAATAATAAAAATCTGACCACTGGGCTATTTTTTGATGTCTCAAAAGCCTTCGATTTAGTTTCTCACAATCTGTTGCTCAAAAAACTTGAACTTGTAGGTATCAGGGGTCCTACACTTCAGTGGATAAAATCATATCTCAGTAACCGACATCAACGAGTCATTATTGATAAAATTGATGAAAATCAAGTTAAGTTACCTTTTTCATCAGAATACAAGCACAATACATGTGGTGTACCACAAGGAAGTGTACTGGGGCCTGTCCTGTTCTTGCTGTATATAAATGATATTATTAATATAACTGACCACCGATGTATATTATTTGCTGATGACATAGCTATTATTATCGCGACAGAAAAATGTAACAATTTTAGAAATAATCATGAGACTGACATTAATAATACTATAGATAAATTAATACAATGGCTTGACATAAATAATTTAAAAATAAATCTTAATAAATCTGTTTATATTAATTTCAATAAATGTAATAATCCTAAATATAATATTAAACTAAACGTATAAAAAATTAAAGAAGTAGCACAAACGAAGTTTCTAGGCGTAATTATTGATGAGAATTTGAATTGGAAAGAGCACGTGGATAACGCTGCAAAAAGAATAAATAAATTTGTATATGCTCTTAAACAAATAAAAAATATTACAAACTTAAAAACAGCTCTCATGACCTATCATGCATATGTAGAATCGGTACTTACGTTACGGGCTTATAATATGGGGAAATAGTACCGATATAAACCGAGCATTTGTTGCTCAAAGAAAGTGCATTAGGGCAATTTACGGGATGCACTCGGAGGAATCATGTAAACCCATATTTAAAAAACTAGGTTTGTTACCGCTGCCGTCGCTTTTTATATTTGAAATATCGCACCCCTAGATCTAAAGGGAACTAACTCAAAATTCTTAATTTTACAGTTATGCACTCCTTGGAGTCTGTCATACTCAATACTCAATTCTTTATTGCATTCCATATGTTACATAGATGGTAAAAAATAATAATGGTACAAGATCAAAATATGGACCCTGTCGGGCACGCAAAAAATTAGGAGAGAGGAAGAGGGCTGAGTTACAATTTAACTAAATCAATATTCAATACCTATCGACCAATAAACCAGATTCAAAACTATTTCCTACATTCGACTCCAAATATTGGAAATAGTTTTGAATCTGGTTTATTGGTCGATAAGTATTGAAATGAGAGACTCGAAGGTGTGCATAACTGAAAAATTAAGAATTTTGAGTTAGTTCCCTTTAGATGTAGGGGTGTGATATGTATGTTCGTTAATAAACATAAAGACTTGTTTATATCAGCCAATGATATTAATCCAAGGAGTCGGCGTGATCCACAGAGACTCGTTCTGCATGATCTTCCCAAGCTTGCTAAATATAATAAAAGCTGCTTATATAATTGTGTTAGTATATATAATAACATACCGAGTAGCATAAAAAACTTAAACTCTAGATTATTTAAGGGAAAATTGTTTATTTATTTATTTATTTTATTTATCCAAAGTAAAAGTAACATTGTATACCACAACTTAAGAACGTGGCGCCCTAAACTCGCAAACCACGAGCCGACGCAAGGGCAAAATTCGGTCGGAATATTGCTATCTCTGTTTGACAATAGAAGGCCAACGGTGACGCGGTGCGCAGCCGTGTGTGAGTGAGTAGTAGTATAGAATCTACCCTTTATTCATAACGACTCGAAGATATTTTTATTTACTTGTAATTAGGTATGTTCGTTATTTGCTTTATTTTTGTTGACTACTTTGGGGAATCGTTAGTAAATGCATAGACTAGTAATGCGTTTTGTGGAAATTTCTTTACAATGTCCGTATCTAGAATTATTACAATTTATCTCGACATCTAGGCCTTTTGTAAAGAGTCTTACATACCTTTCCTAACTTGGTACTTGTAAACTAATTTTAAGCCTATTTATGTTTGTTCATTTCCTATGGAGTGGTCTCAACTTTAAAAAACTGGCCAAGTGCGAGTCGGACTCGCGTACCGAGGGTTCCGTACAAACCTGCAGGTATTTACGGTTTATGCATACCTAAGGTTTATGTTTATGAAATGATTATTATTATTTTTAATTTTTATATTTGAGTTGACTGAATGAAAGGTAAATTGTGGTTTACGATTTATGACGTATTAAAAAAAAAACTACTTACTAGATCTCGTTCAAACCAATTTTCGGTGGAAGTTTACATGGTAATGTACATCATATATTTTTTTTAGTTTTATCATTCCCTTATTTTAGAAGTTACGGGAGGGGGGACACACTTTTTACCACTTTGGAAGTGTCTCTCGTGCAAACTATTCAGTTTAGAAAAAATGATATTAGAAACCTCAATATAATTTTTGAAGACCTATCCATAGATACCCCACACGTATGGGTTTGATGATTTTTTTTTTTTGAGTTTTATGTATGGGTACCCCAAATATTATTGTTTTTTTTCTATTTTTGTATAAAAATCCTAATGCGGTTCAAAGAATACATCTACTTACCAAGTTTCAACAGCATAGCTCTTATAGTTTCGGAATAAAGTGGCTGTGACATACTCTGACAGACAGACAAACATGACGAATCTATAAGGGTTCCGTTTTTTGCCATTTGGCAACGGAACCCTGAAAACGAAGGCTTTTTCTGTCATATTTATGTATAAGTAAGTATTCTTTTTACTCATTTTAAAAATTGTTATCACTACATCACTACATATTATAAAACAAAGTCCCCCGCTGCGTCGCGTATTTCCATTCTGTACAAGGCCAAAACGCAACCATAGGAATCTGCTCGCGTATATTTTGTAATGCATTTTTTAAATTTGTGATTACAATGTATACACGAATTTTGCGTACTACTCGTATATAGTTTGTAACGTAGACGCGCACGTGCATCTTTCCAATTTGTACAAGGCCAGAGTGCCACCATAGGAATTTGGTAGGAGTTCTGATTGCCGGGCTCCGATTTAAGGGGTGTTACGGGAGGACGGGGGAGGTGTATAGCCTCTCCTGTGAAGGAAAAGTTTCGAACCCCCCCCCCCCCCATTTTTGAGAAACATGTTTGTTAATATTCTAACCTAACTTTCGAATTTTCGTGTATCGATATCGATTTAAAGGCCGGAAGAGCTGTGGGGTTGACGAATAAAATGAAGGGGAAGTAGCAACGCTCAACAGGACACTTCGCTGACAGGGCTCGTCAACAGAATCAAGGCGTTTCCATAGGAGGTCACAGTTTTATTTTAACCTAACCTCCCCAAACCATGTCGTTTCTGGCACTCGCCGGCCGCTACCGCGGCACCGCTCGCTTCGCTCGCTCGGCTCGTGCTTAGGAGGTCGAAGTTTTAACCTAACCTAACCTAAACTCCCCAAACCATGTCGTTTCTGACACTCGCCGGCCGCTCGTCTATACCTACAGGTTTACTTTGCATGCGGAGTAGCACTGTATATTATGGAACAATTTAGTAACTTTGGCCACTACAAAGTATACACGAATATTTGCGTACTACTCTTGTATAGATTGGAAGACCTTGATTAAAAAGTGATTTCCAATCTATACGCGACTAGTTTCACACCCTTGCGTTCTAGCCTTGTACATATTGGAAATACGCCGCTGCGTCTGTCTGTCTACTTGCGAAGAACTCAAAAAATGTTGAACGGATTTTCATGCGGTTATCACTTATCACCAATAGATAGAGTGATTTATGAAGGTTTAGATTAGATGCATTGTCCAACCTCCACGCGGGCGAAGCCGCCGGTAAAAGCTACCTACTTATAAATAATGAATAAATGTTACTAAAAGTGTTACGCAAAATATTAGTAACAGACAAATATTCCAATAATTTATACATATTTACGCAATAAAAGAGGATTAATAAAAAACTAGGTGTTTTTTTTACACGCTTTATATTAGCTTCACTTGTATGTTTGTTTGTAACCGACTCCTTATACTGTGATTTTGACCCACTTCAAACGACCAGATTTCATTCAAACTTTGCACACCTGTCAAGGACCGATGACAATGCAATAATTTCATAAATCTGTGCCATTATCCTTGCCAGGACAGCAAAACAACTGTCTTCGAAAACTACGCTGACTTACGTCACAAACTACGCTGACATACGACATAAACTACGCTGACATACGTCACAAACTACGCTGTCATACGTCTCAAAATTCGAAACACCCTAAAAAATAGAAATTAAATAATTTAAAAAAAGCGTGGGGTGCTTTTTAAGGTATTTTTTATTGATATCAGGCACCCCACGCTTTTTTCCATTATTTTGTACTTTTTAGTTTGGTTTTCAATGGAAGCGTGTTTTTTGTTTTTTTTAAACTATTATTTTTTAATTAAAATTTATTTGTAATGTTCTTACACGTTACTCTCCTGACGAAAAAACCTTATAAAATAAAAATCAAAAGTAATTTATTCAAGCTAGATTTAGAATCAGCACTTTTCGAACGTCAAAATTACATAAAACAGTCCCAAAAACCGCCCGCCCGACACCAACTCCACAGCGGCACTGTTTAGTTACATAAACTTGATTCTATATAATAGTAGGTAGGCAAAGTAATTACGAGACACAGAATATTACAATACATTATTGACCATATCTGCAAGAGCAGTGGTCTGGTGGCCCAGTGGTAATGGCCCCGAGTTACGAGTTATAGGTAGCGGGTTCGAACCCAACCCGCTTTACTATGTATAAATAATGTCATCACCATTGCTCTCACACCGGTAAAGGAAAACATCGTGAGGAAACCGGCATGTCCTAGAATTAAAAAATCGGAGACATCAGACATCTACCAATCCGCACTGGGCCCGTGTGGTAGATTACGGCCCATTCCCTCTCAGAAAGGAGGCTTGTATCCCAGCAGTGGGAACGTTATAGACTGATTGTGTATTTGCCATATGTCAGCTAACTATGCCAATATACCAACAAATAAATAAAAACTGGTGAAGTAAAAAATATACAAAGTAGTAGGTATAAATAGTGTGTGTGTAACACAATAAATGAACATTATGATAATAAATTGTTCAGAATCGTTTACAGAATCGATTTCTGTTATTTTCTATACTGGCAATTGTTTATCCCAGAAATAATTAAAACTACGTTAATTATGGTCAAACTCACGTTCCCACGGACGTAATAAGATCGCGGCTGGCTATTTTCGCGCACTGTATTTTCAACTGTCGGTGTTGAACAGAGCATTGAGAATACAACAGAGTGCAGCGCGGGTGAGTCTCAGCGCGTCGAAGCACAGTTGATTTTCACCTCTTAGCGCTGAGTAGTACCTTGAAAATCCAGTGCACGAAAATAACCAGCCGCGATTTTATTTCGTCCGTGGGAACGTGTGTTAAATCATAAAATAATTAACGTATACCTAGATAGGTAGGTAAATACCAACTAATACAAAATATACTTAGTTACTTACTACTATTAAACTCGGACCAAGAAAAAAAAATCTTTATTTTATTGGGCTGAGTTTAAAAATATGTAAGTAAACAATTAGTAGTCAAGCAATATTAGGCAGGTAACTTATAATATATCATTGGGTAATAGAATAGGTTGTCACTTACTGTGAGACACATCCCAACGTTCGGAGTCCATGTTGGCAACCAAACCGAATCGTAAACAATAAATCCAGGTCCGTAAACAAAGTTCCTGCCAGGGTCGCGAGATTCGTTCGAAAGAGTTACCATGGCCCCATATGGGCACCTGATGGAACTAACTAACGGGTGGGTTTTAGTCAGTAAAAGTCTGACACGCCCTCCTGCTCCGCCCAGAGCGGGAGAAGTCATTTGATGATTTCCCATCCAAAAAAAAAAGCAAAGTTCATCATCATTGCATTCTCATCAGTCATTCAGTCTCTGTACTCGATACCAGATCAGAAGAAAAATCAAAAACCAAGTTCTATAGCATAGGTCAATAATAGTGTCAGAAATATCACAATACAATTGAATAAACAAATAAAAGTACGCCCAAAATGCATGTTACGCTAGTGTGAATCACACTGCATGGTGTGAATGCATGTCCGAGCGGTACACAACACACCTACCGCGAGTCGTACGACCGTGCACACATTGACATTTTTGTGAGACGCGATAGCACTACCAGCTATTGAAAATTATGATAAATTTGGATGTGTTCCGTAATACCAAAAATGATGAATGAAAACTTAATGATTTTTCAATTGTTTTTTGTTATTTAGTATCTTGATAATATAATCTGTGTTATGGATAAAACATTATTACAGAAATTGTTGTTTTTAATGCAGAAAAAACAAAAAGAAAACATGTCATTTATGTTGTAAAAATGTGCGAAATGCAATTCGCTTAAACTTTGTTTTGGCTTAGTTTTTTTTAAAAAAAACGTCACCATAACCTAGATAAATACTGTCTAAAGCCGAATATCATCTTAAAATGGTGGAAATATGCTCAAATTGCAAATGATTTTGGTATTACGTTTGTATGGACAGACTGTCCGTCGCCGAGCCCTTAAGCCTAAGTATTAACCAAAATGAGTACTAAAAGTTTACAAAACACACATTCTTAAAAGAAATTCAACCATTTCGTACGCCAAAACGATATGTTTTGTTTAAACTTCCAAACTAAACAAAGAAACTGCTGTTAGAAATAAGTTGATTAAAATAAATTAATTGGCGGTATACAGATAAAAAATTCATTACCTTCCGCGCTAGTCAGAGACTGTGTTACGGCAAGGTAAGGATTCTCGCTCCAGAAATACCAACTGTAAGTTAATTAACATAAGGATAGTTATCCACTGATTATGATTCTAATGAAGTATAAAAAAGTGCAATAACGACTAATGATTGCCTGGTTAAACTTGAAAAATTTCTATAGTCTTAAAGAATTTATGGATAACAAATTCTCATGTTAGTATTAAGTGAACATAATTATGCATGCTAAGTACAATTCTGGCAAAACATGTAAGATCTTTATTGTAAATTATTGTAACACCATGTATACCATGTTTTATGCAAATAAATACTTACTTACTTACTTGTCTCGCTAGTATTTCTCTGTTTCGCATTCGTAACCGACCTACAGTCCCCACAGTCTAACAATCCGCTATTTATGTGTAATAAAATATTTTGAATTTAAATGGAGCTTGTAAACTCGATGATAGGTTTTTCGACCCACAACCGCTTACTTACCATAGTTTCAAGGGATCTCTTCCTCGTCGGTTATTACGAACAAATCCACAATTTCCTTCATTATTTTGCGTATATTGCGCGTTGCAGACCGAGCCTGTCCACGGTGAGCAAGCGCCTGCACGCAATGAACGGCGCGCTGAAGTTCTTCGCGACGCGCGAGTGGCACTTCAGCACCGACAACGTGCGCCGCCTGAAGGAGCGCCTGTCGGCCCCCGACGCTGCCGTCTACAACCTGGACCCTACCACTATCGAGTGAGTCGCTGTGACATGCAGGGTTCACAGGGTTGCATATGCCAATTGGTTAACACAGTTTCTTCCACAGTCTGAAAGAATTTGAGGGAAATTCATAATTATTATGTTTCATTTCGTCTAAGTTTACGCGATAATGTTTTTTTTTTAATTGCGTCGCATGGTAAGTGTGTTGCGTATAATTATCTCATTAAAGTTCAAAAATCAAAAGTGCTGACGATAAGCCTAATTTGAATAAATGTTTTCAAACTAGGCTGAGGATCAGCACTTTTCGAACGTTAAAACGACATAAGACACTCCCTCTACAAGCGCGCCCTTCACCACTTCCTAGTGCTTTAGCTGGGAAGAAGAAGTGGCGCAACAAATTTCCATACAGGTCACAAGTCACTCGTGATCTGTTTTTCGTTACGAACTTAGCTCAAACCTCAAACATTTTTCTTCCTTGTTATAGTTAATGTGGCCAGATCTAAGAATTGATCACTTCATGAAGTGTTCGGTCCATTCATGAAGCGTTTGTATTTCAGTTGGGAGGAGCACTGCGTGGACTTCGTGAAGGGAGCTCGCAAATACTTACTGCGAGAAAAAGATCAGGACATCGAGAAAGCACAGAGAAGAATGCACATGTAACTGTTTTACATTATCTTGATGCCATTCTTTAGTTATTTATTTTTTAACCGACTTCAAAAAAAGGACAAGGTTCTTAAGTCTACTGTATTGTTTTTAATGTTTGTTACCTCAGAACTTTCGACTGGCTGAACCGATTTTGATGATTATTTTTTATTTGAAAGCTGGTGCGTCCCGTGTGGTCTCATTTCAATTTGGTCCAGTTCTTATTGAGATTAGGTTAATAAACAAGACTTCTTTGAGTTTAAACTTAATAAATGTTTTTATTTCGTACTCCACACATTGCACAGTAAAAGTTTTATGACATATTAGGAAAAGGAAACTGCATACAAAGTGGCGCCATCTGGCGTTATAACATAAAAGTAAACAGGCAAAGGACAAGGATCATACAGCCTAGAATTAATTATAAAATTTTATCCAATACTCCCACTAAATTTTATAAACAAAAATCTCATATTTGCCTGCTTTTAATAGAAAATAAACTTAACTTACATAACTGACAATATTTCACCTCTTATATGTTCGAATTTAACAGCAGGTAGAGCCTTAGTAAAAATATCAGCCAGTTGATCTGAACTTTGCACATACTTAATAACAATTAACTTTCTTTTAACTTTTTCTCTAATGAAATGGAATTTAACATCAATGTGCTTTGTCTTTTTATGATATACAGGATTATTTATTAGTTTTATTGCACTTTGATTATCAATACACAGAGTTGTACAATTTTGAATGATATCAATTTCTTTGAAAAATTGTCTTAACCATAAAAGATTCTTAGCAGCTTCACAACCGGCCACAAATTCAGCTTCAGTTGTTGATAAGGCAACACAAGGTTGTTTTTGACTAGACCAAGATATAGGTCCACCATTTAACATAAAAATATAACCACTGGTTGATTTTCTTGTATCTAAGTCCCCAGCAAAATCTGAATCTGAATATCCAATTAAACTTTCATGACCTTGATACTTTATACATACATTTTTAGTTTTTATAAGATATCTAATAATCCTCTTAAGCTGATTAACATGATGTATACTAGGATTATTGATATACCTACTTAACAGATTTACTCCATATGAAATATCTGGCCTAGTTGCTGTAGATAAAAACAATAATGACCCTATGGCTTCCCTGTAAGGAAAATCAATCTGCTTATTTTCAATATTTTTAGTTAACTGAACATTTACATCAATTGGTGTACTGCTTGAGTGTGCAGTACTCATATTAAATTTACTTATTAACTGCTCAATATATTGTCTTTGACTGATACAAACAGAATTATCATCTTTTAAGATTTCTAAACCAACAAACCGATTTAAAATTAACTCTTTGATATTAAATCCTTGTTTTAAATAACTAACAATTTGATCTAATATTGAATTTGACTGTGACATTATTAGAGCATCATCTACATACAATATTAACAAAGCTTTAATACCATTAAAGTTACCAACAAATACACAATTGTCTGCTTGTGACTGAACAAAACCAAACTTTAATAGAAAATTAGTAAACTTTTGATTCCAGCAACGAGATGCCTGTTTTAGGCCATACAAGGATTTATTCAATTTACATATTTTATTTGCTGGTGCTTTCACTCCATCTGGAATTACCATAAAAATATCCTCTTCTAACTCTCCATACAAAAACGCTGTCTTGACATCTAATTGTCTTAGGTTCCAATTATATTCAGCAGAGATAGCTAACAGTATTCTTATTGATTCATATCTTGTAGTAGGTGAAAAGATTTCATTATAATCTATCCCTTCAATTTGTGTGAAACCACGGGCACAAAGTCGAGCTTTATATCTCTCTACTTTATCATCGTTGGTTCTTTTAATATTAAAAACCCATTTTGACGTTATAGTTCTCTGGTTTTCATTATCCACAAAACTCCAAGTGTTATTGGTACGATGAGCTTCTAATTCTTCATTTATGGCCTCTAGCCATAACTCACTCTCTTTACTATTAATTGCTTCATTGTAACTCACAGGTACATCGAATTCTATTAAATTTGCCTCAAAAACATTATTTCTACGTGGTCGCAAAGTAATATTTGAACGATCCATATCTGTAAGGTCACTTTCTCGTGAAGGTTCATAGGTCTCATCATTTTCATCAATGGCAGTATGTACACTGTCATCACTTTCAGTCAACTCAGTGTTATCTATCTCCTCTTCAGCATTTTGTTCATTATCATCCCATATAAAAATTTGAGCTTCATTCCGTTTTATTTCAGGACTTTTTTGTTCATTGAAAATAACATTCCTTGATATTGTAATTCTTTTTGTGGTTGGATCATACATTTTGTAGTTTGAATTATCATATCCAACTAACATCATCTTACAACTTTTACTATCAAGCTTCTTTCTCAACTGATCTGGCACATGGACATAACCTTCACATCCAAACACTCTGACATGATCTAGACTAGGTTTAACACCACTCCACAACTCTATTGGGGTAATATTTGGTGTCTGACTTGAAGATGTGCGATTTAACAAATAAATAGCACAATTTACTGCTTCTGCCCAAAGATTGAGTGGTACCTTACGGGCATAAAGCATAGATCTAGCACTTTCAACAATTGTCCTTATTTCTCGTTCTGCCCTGCCATTTTGCTCAGGTGTGTAAGGGGCAGTGAGCTCATGAGAAATACCCTCACAGTCAAGATATTCTTTAAAGTCTTTGCTTATGTACTCTCCACCATTGTCGGTGTGCAATATGTGTACACTATGTGAAAACTTGTTTTTAATCATGGAATTATATTTCTTGAAACAGTTTAACACATCACATTTATTCTTTAAAAAGTACACATACCTAAAACTTGTAGCAGCATCTTTAAAAATAACAAAATATTTCATACCTTGTACAGAAGGCACACTGAATGGTCCACAGACATCACTGTATACCACATCACCTGGTTGTTGTGGTCCTCTGTTTGACTTCTTGAATGGTTGACGAGAATGCTTACCATAAGCACAGCCCTCACATACAAACTTGTCACAGTCTGATAAGTCCACACCAGTAATCACATTGTTTTTGCACATTTTCTGTATTTCTTTGACATTTAAATGTCCTAAACGTTCATGCCATGTTTTAAGGTCCAATTTTTGCACTACGTTACACACTGGGTTTTGAAGTGTTTTCACCTTTAACTCATATAAATTGTTGCTTTGCAACGATGCACACAGCACTATTTTATTGTCCTTGTATATTAACGCATCTGTATGTTTCTTTACAATGTTATAACCTTGTCTTGTCACTACTCCTTCAGAAAATAGGTTTCTTCTCAACTTTGGTACATAAAGAACATTCTTTAGGATACTTGTCTCCCACTGTCCATTGACACACTTGTCAATCAATACATTTCCTTGGCCAACTACTTCTATAGCTTCTTGGTTTCCAAGTTTCAGTGGAGATCCGGTATACTCATACAATTCAGCAAAATTTTCACGTTTATAACACATGTGTGCTGAGGCACCGCTGTCTAGTATCCATTTTAGACCATCATCATTATTTTTCCAATCTGTATAATTTGCTACATTAAATGCTAACATATTCTTTTCTCCTTGTTGTTTCTGTTTTTGTTTTGGGGCACGGCAATCTCTTGCATAATGACCGCGTTTCCCACAGTTGTAACATGTAAAGCGATGTGACTTTTCATTTGACCCTTCATTTAACTTTTCATTTAATTCTTTGTTTGTTTTCTTGAATGGAACAGTTTTCTTCTTCATACTTTGTTTTGCCACTATTAAAGCAGTTTCATTATCTTCTTCTACATTTAAACTGGCCTCCTCATCAAGCAAACGAGCTGTCAGATTAATTACAGTTTGATTCTTCGGATCAAGCGACATCCAAGCCTGGCGAACAGATCTGTACTTGGGAGGTAGTGAACTCAAAATTTTAGTTATGATTGCAGTTTCACTAATAACTTCTCCACTTTCTTTAAGTTGCTTAGCCAAACTTTCTACTTTAGCTATATGCTGAGCTATGCTGTCTGCTGGTGACATTTTATATTGATAGAAACGCTCATGTATCATCATTTTGGTCATCTCGGATTTTTGTTCATAAATAGACTCAAGTTTGGTCATCACCTCTAGCGCTGATTCGCAGTTTTCGATGAGTGCTATTTGATTTAAATCCATAGCAGACGTTAACACAAACATCGCCATGCCATCATCCTTATTCCATTGAATTTCATTTCTTTCTGGTTTTGGCGTGTTGATATCTAACCCCTTGGCACGCAAAGCACATTTAATTTGAAATTTCCACTGTTTAAAATTCGTTCCATCGAATTTTTCAAGGTTTGTCTTCCCAAACTCCATTTTAGGTTATAGACAGCACGCGGTTCGACTGTCGATAATCTCTAAGAACTTTTCTGTTTTCTCTGCTCTTTGTTTATCACCAATTGATAATTAACGTGGACCTGGGCCCATAACCTATTGAGATTAGGTTAATAAACAAGACTTCTTTGAGTTTAAACTTAATAAATGTTTTTATTTCGTACTCCACACATTGCACAGTAAAAGTTTTATGACATATTAGGAAAAGGAAACTGCATACAAAGTGGCGCCATCTGGCGTTATAACATAAAAGTAAACAGGCAAAGGACAAGGATCATACAGCCTAGAATTAATTATAAAATTTTATCCAATAGTTCTGACAATGCAATCCAGTAGAACACCATATAAGTCTTAAATTTCACCTAGCCAGTAGTGGTATAAGAATTAGTGCGGGTTTTGTACTTTAATTTCGGAAGTCGGTGGCATAAAACTTAAAAACAGATCCTAAAACACCGACTTCCGAAATTATTTTTAATTTTGTAGTGTTTTTAAGGAAGTCTGTTTTTTTTTTTGTAAAATAGTTTTTTTTTCTTTAGTTAAATTAAGTAGTCAAACTACAAATTTATCCAAAAAAAAACTTATTCACAATGAGTCTGCTACTGGACAAGAGATGGCGCTGTTTTGAAATTATGTTCAAAAACCTTTTAATACCCAAAAACGACGTTACTTTTAATCCAATAATAACATGTATATTTTCTACATTTTACAGGTTGTACATGATCCACAAGGCCGCGAAGTTATTCCTAACACTTCTGTTGGGTCGATTGGCGATACGAACAGCTCCTGCGATCTTGCGGGCTATAGCGACACTAATACGACTTCGAAGAAATGGTGTCTCGATACACACTACGTGAATAATATTACAGACTTATTATTAAGGGAATATTGCAATACTATTTTTCTACGGCTGTTTAATAACGGGAAAAGTGACGTTTGACGTCAAACTAACATTAATAATAAAATAATTAACAATCATAATTTAATTAGTGGTAAATGGTGACTGATATAATAATCTATATCTAAGAATATAACCACATAAACAAAAAATAAAATTAAAATGCATGGACGTGTTAAAAACTGTTTTATATGTCCATGTGGAAATGTGTATTGGTAATGTCAAAATAACAGCTTTTTACAAAAGGTATATGAAAGTAGGTTTATAATTGTATCTACGGTACTTATAACAAAACATTTTTATTTATTTTTTGTTTTGTCTCTCTGTCCATTTGTTTGCGGCTTGACCGATTTGGCAGGACTTTCACTGACACAGACATCTGAGGTTATAAGGAGTAACAGTAGCTACTTTTTGTATCGGTACGGCCGCGGGCACAGCTAGTACATTAATACGGGAAGAGCTCAAAGCTAACCTGTAAGAATAGGTTTAGTTACTTATAAAAATTATATTTATGTAGCTTCATTGGGGTAGGTAAAAGGAATTCAAGTACACTCAACAAAAGAGACAGAGTCTGGAACGTACCGGTAAATTGTTCTGTGGTGGGGTCACTTGGTACATGTCGACTACTTCCTTTGAATATTTCCATAAATACATACCTACCTATCTGATCAAAATTTAAACAAATGGATCACAAAACGTACCGGTGAACCTTTACTGCGGTGTCTCTTAGTACAAGTCGAGTACCTACTTTGATTATTTGGTTAGTCAATCACACTTACCATAAATTAACGCTGGTATTCTAATTACATATCACCTTAACTCGTCGAATGCCCTAATTAGAGACACAATAGAAAGACAATTGCTTATGTCGCACTGTGTAACATAAGACATTCGATGTTTTTATCGTTGGATTCCTGAAATTAAATTTAAAACGTCAATTTTTATCTGACGTATTTTCAGTTATCATTTTATCTAATATACAATAATATTTGTTGACAAAAGTGGTGACAAACTTGAAACCAACTCACTTAACTAATTACCTTTTTCTAAAAGAAAATAAATTTGTTTACTCCTTTATCAGATTCTTTTGGAACAGACCGAGAAAATAATCTAGGAAGAAGTAGGTACCTTTTTGTTGACTGTAAATAAATTTGTATTATTTGCTCAAAACCTGTAAGTACTATTATTTATTGAGATTAGTTGTTATAAGAAGTTAATTGTAAATGTCATAAATATAACAAAAATTGGTCAATGGGTTTTTTTTTTCGGTAAATATCCAATGCGTGACGAAGAATTTTAATATGGAATTAATTTTACAAAAATTTTGCAGTTACAAGAATAATAAAATAAATAAATTGTTTTCTGCTAAATACCAGAGAGGCGATTCTCGTAATTTGAATTGAAGAACGTTCTCAGTCTCAATCTTAAAAATACCCTGAGTTTCCATACATTTTGGACATTTGTTTGTCAGTTCCTCGCCGAGACAAGTAGATTTTGAATATTTTTAATTACGAGAATAATTGGCCTACAGGATGCTTTTTCTGATGGCAGAAATGTTTCCTTCACCAAACTGATCACAATCAACAGTAACCGACATAACCAGAGGGGTAATTGCAGAACTTTTTATCGGTAGGAATTGGTTTAATATTGATAGTTAAACAACATTCATTGCGTTATTTACGTTGCTGAGCCGACAATTTATTCGAACAAATGACGCAATGGTTTACAAATAATCTTCAATCCCATTCAGATTCTGATAAATTGTGCGTTTCGAAATTAGGGTGCAGAACACTTGCCAAACTTAAATGGCAGTGGGCACATTGGTCGCAGAACAGATGGCCGATGCAGCCGCAGGGTCTACAGTGACGACCGCGTACCAGAACACGTACAGTTAGAAGGCCTCCCACCAGGTGGACCGATGACCTGGTGAAGGTCGCAGGAATCCGCAGAATTCAAGTAGCACAGAACCGGTCGGAGTGGTGGAGCTTGGGGGAGGGCTATGTCCAGCAGTGGACATCTTTCGGCTGAAATGATGATAATAATCATAATCATTTATTTGTCAGAATATGGTACATTATAAGGTCTTAAGATTATTACATAGCATCTTCGCATTCTGCCAAGTGTGGCGTGCAAAAATATTAAGTACATACATTATTTATTACACATTAAAATATTATTGGGTTAATAGTAAAATTATTGATTGCATAATTTAATCCTGCAACGTGCTGACTGTTCGCCAACTTTTCATAATGCATTTAGTACTAAAACAGCACACCATGCTTACCTACACTGCTGATAATACTAACAAAAGACGGAATGATATAGTATGCCCATCAAATGCAACCTCAAAACATGTATTTATAGAAAGGTTTTTTACATTCTTAGGCCCATATCTGTACAATAGGTTAAATAGAAAACTAAGTATCTTTAAACTAAATTACTTTAGCTGTAAACAAATTATACTTAAATATTTACTAACCATCGATTATACACAGACAGAAGCTCTACTTGTTGTCTGCAAATAGAACGACTAACATATAATGCTATTTCACTTTTATTTTCCTAATTATAATTTAGTTTTTACCTTTTACTCCTTGTTAATTTATTATATTAATTATTAATGCACTTACTAGCCTGAAACACAGGTTCAACCTAGTTCAGGCAAATGAGCAACTGTGCTCTATTTTAATTTTTAAAGTAATATTGTAAATGTGCCCATTTTTATAAATAAACGATTATTATTATTATTATTATATTCATATATATATTTATATATCTCGGGATCCTAGGATCCCGGTCTTTTAGAAGGCGTACGAGGGGCCGAAGCCAACTCGCAGAGGCCCCTTAGAAAATTTAAATGAAGTGAGGCACTAACCGACGGTTATCCCCGTATGCACTGTGCAAGTGCACCCAAGGACAACCTCCGGTTGTTGTTGGACTATTGCAGGATATGGAAACCAAGATGTTGGACTATGTATTTGACTGGCTAAAATGGACTGGTTACCAAGAACTATGGAAGCTCTATGGCCCCTGCCGCATCAATGTTTGTATTTACACGGATTAAATGGCAGGGGGTGACTTGCACACTCAATAATGGGCCCCCGGAAACCGTCGCTGGCACATAGTGACGCAGCGACAAGGGGGCAACACTTCCTGAGATGCTTGAGAAGTGGAGAGGTATTCCACGGCTTTCAGAACAATCCCGGAGCCCGGAAGATGGTCAATATCCCTACGAGCACTTACTGGAATACTTCCTTTCCCCGAGCACGTTTGCTCTTGCGAATCTCCACTCAAGCCGGCCAATAAAGGCAAGAATGAGGTGGGAGCTCTGAACCTCTTCATTGTTCACTCCAGCCGGCTAATAAAGGCAAGCCAGAGATGACGAACAAGAATTCTCCCGGGAGATAGGGTCCGTGGGGTCGCTACTGCCCAACAGCACGCCACATGCTGCCCTGCGGGTTTATTATTATTATTATTATTATATCATTTATTCATTTTTAACATATTAAGTATATTTTTAAATATTTTAACAAAAATCTAAAAAAAAAAACATTTAAAAATATAAAAAATAGTGATCCATCGGCATCGGGAGCAGGGTCCAAGCTGCCGGTGGTCAGGGCTCTAGAGAGAGGAACCTCCTGACTATGCGTGCCGTATCCAGGAGTACCGCCCTCTGAATCAAGCCCTTGATCCAGCCGTGTAATGAGAGCCTCCTAAGGTGCTGGTCGAGGCTCTTCGCTATTAGGCCATTGACTGTAACGATTATCGGTACAATGATTGCAGAATCGACGTCCCACATGTCGACAACCTCGTGTGCTAAGTCAAGATACTTGATTTTTTTATCTTGCTCAGCTTTCACGAGATTCTCGTCATGAGGGACAGCGATATCAACAATCATTGCACGACGCTCTCGTCGATCTATCACTACAATATCAGGCTTATTGGCTACAATAGTCCTGTCTGTGATGATAGATCGATCCCAGTACAATGTGGCGTGACCATTCTCGAGAACTGGGTCGGGCACATACCTGTAGTATGGTACTTCAGATTCCACAAGGTTGTACTGCAAAGCAAGTTGCTGGTGGATGATCCTAGCTACTAGATTGTGTCTGTGCAAGTACTCGCCGTTAGCGAGACGAGAACAACCGGAAACAATATGTCGGATTGATTCACCGGGACGGTGGCATGCCCGACAGATGTCAACCGTACCATCCTTGACAATGTATTTCCGATAGTTATTCGTCATGATAACTTCATCCATAATCGCACAGACAAAACCTTCGGTTTCCCCAAAGAGGTCGCCGAAACGCAGCCAGGATACGGACGCCAAAAAGTCAACATCAGGCCCATGGAGAGCCCGGAAAAAGCGACCGTGAAGCTCTTTGCTTTGCCATACTTCCTTACGATCCTTAGTATCCAGTACTGCAGGTTTGCGCCAGTTCTCGTTCGCCAAGGAGAGCGGGGTGAGGCCCTTGTCCACTGCGACCACATCTCGGTGCATCCCCACGTCAGTTTGAAGAAAATATTCCCTGAGACTGCAGATCTCGCGGTTGTGGAGGGTTTTAGCGTTTAAGAAACCTCTACCCCCACACTTCCGCGGGATATACAGTCTCATCACTGATGACCGTGGGTGATGCATCCGATCTGCCGTCAGCAATGTACGGACCTTCCTATCCAGAGCGCCAAGTTCCGTCTGAGTCCATTTGAGTATGCCGAAAGAATACATCAAAACCGGCATGACCCAACCGTTGAAGGCACGCACCTTGTTGCCGCCTGATAAAAGACTATTAAATACCTTTTTCAGGCGGCCAAAGAAACGTTCCTTCAGCGATTGTTTCATGTCGGTAGCATTGATGCCTAATGCTTCCGACATACCCAAATATTTGTAGGTTTCGGTTGAGGAGAGGGATCTAAGGTGTATAGAATCCGTAAGTTCGGTTCCCACGGATTCTACAATCTCCCCTCGCTTTACATGCATGACTGCACATTTGTCCACACCAAATTCCATCCTGATGGCGCTACTGAACGTTTCTGTTACCTTCAGTAGCTCCATCAGTCGCAAATTGTTGGGGGCAAAGAGTTTCAGATCATCCATGTAAAGGAGGTGTGATATCAACTGACCACCTCTTCTCAATCGATAGCCTAGACCTGAATCCTCCAGCAGTGTGCTTAGAGGATTCAAGGCTAAGCAAAACCAAAGCGGACTCAAACTGTCGCCCTGAAATATTCCTCGCTCAATCCTGATCGGTTCATTGATCTGCTGGATTTGTGGACATCCTGGATAGAGAAGGACCGTCCTCCACTGCCTCATACACGACATCAAGAAGGTGCGTAGAGTTGCATCTATTTTGTACAATTCTAGCACCCTCATGAGCCATGTATGTGGCACCGAGTCATAGGCCTTCTTATAATCTATCCAACATGTCGACAAATCCTTCCGGGATCTACGAACCTGTTGGCTAATGGTCATGTCTATAAGGAGCAGCTCCTTAGTACCACGGGACCCATTCTTACATCCATTCTGAGACACCGACATAATTGCGTTACTATGAATATGGTGTGAAATTTTTGCTCTAAGAATGGATGTAAGAACTTTATAGACCGTCGGTAAACAAGTTATGGGTCTATAATTTTTAGGTTCCGCAGTACTACCCGATTTATGAAGAAGGTGGGTAACTCCTGTTGTAAAGAACAGTGGTAGCGACCCAGTCTCTAAAGATGACTGGAATTGTGAGGCTAAGCAGGCATGTGACCTTTGTAGCCATTTGATCCAAAAATTGTGCAGTCCGTCCGGTCCTGGGGATTTCCAGTTAGGCAACGGACGGACTGCACAGGCCACATCCAGAGGACTGATGGTAATAGCCTCCATGTTTGGTATTGACTCACATGCCTGCTCAACAGCACGCATCCAGTGTCCTTCAGTGTGACTGACGGGCACCGACCAAATGCTTCGCCAAAAAGCACTCATTTCGTTATTATTTGGTAGACACGCGTCAGTCACACCTTGAGTTGGGTTGGGTCGCTCCCAAGCTCTGTACACCCACCTTTCATCGTTCTGGAACATGCGGTTCTGAGTAAACCGGTCCACTCTTCGCCTATACCGACGGATACGGTTTGCCCATGCATAAACTTTCTGCTTCAGGAAGTCGATGCGCTCTGTGACACGGGATACATATTCTCGGGGACTAATACTAGTTCCCGAGAACGCCCGCTTCACAAAGCGCATCACCCTTGGGCGTGTATTGCCCTCCCTGAAGCAGATGAGCTTCGCGATGAGCACCCTGGCCTCATTAATACGACGCTCAATCCTGCATTGCCAGGCCGGTGCGACAGGTTTTGGTCGTACAGCTCGATCAGTGTTTGGGAATTTGACTCGAGCTATACGACAAGCCGCAATAGCCGTGCAATACAAGATTGAGTGTGTATCGCAAAGATCTGCACTGCTGTCAATAAAATTTGGCAGCAGCGCATCCAGGGCACACACCAGTGCTCTGTTTTTCTTATTCATGGGCAAACGTGGTAACCGCGGTCTAAGGTCAGGTGATATGAACCGGTACTCACGAATCACATCCTCCAGAATGCTCCTTATGTCCACATTGCACAGGTTATCTGCAGATATAGCCCTGATTTCCTCTTCCTCATCATGCTGGTTTGCCTGCAGTAAATCATCGGCAGGCGTATGCATGACATTCTGGGGTGGGGGAGGATTACTAGCAGAGCTATTCTGCATTTCCGAGCGCAGCCGATCAAGTGTAGCGTCATCCAATCTATGATTGTGTTGAATGACGCGCACCTGATCCGACAATCGTTGGGCCGAGACGTTGACGGCTGGTTCAAGCACCTGAAACAGAGAGAGCATCCGAACTCGGTACGCTGTCAGGTTAATTCCTCCCTCTGTAGCCCTATAATATGCGCGCATCACATTTTCATTTATGGACTGGGTCCATCGCATGCGCGACACATTTCCACCGGCAGCGGGGACCCTGCTCGAGGCCTGATGGCTTCGAGGTCCCAAGCCCGCTGGTGGCCGTCCTCTTCCTCGCCGCCGTTGTGGTGTTGGTGACGACGGCGGGGAGAAAAACTCGTCGCTCGAGCTCGACGCAACTGCAGCGCCAGGTGACACGACGCTCTCGGTTGAGGCGCGTCCCGGCGGCTGCGAGGCGGAGCTGAGCGACAAGTCCGGAGATGGTGGGTGTGCCTGCTGTCTCGTCCTGGCTCTGGTCTGCATGATTTTTAGCTCATATTTTGTTTGAACAGTCTCTTTTTTTGTTTATGCTTATGGTTTGTTTTTGTAGGGTTTTCCATTCTAAATTGTTATTGGTATTATTGCACTTGGTATTTTGCTGATATTTATTAAATCCCGACTGTATAATTTAATTTTAAATAGTGAAAAATATTGAGCGTAAAAAAAATTCTTGTGACGTTGACAGATGCCAGAGACAGTATTTTTATTATTATTATTATATACGTCAACATATCTCGGGATTCTGGGATCCCGGTCCTTTGGAAGGCGTACGGGGGGCCGAAGCCAACTCGCAGAGGCCCCTTAGACAATTTAGACGGAGTGAGGTACCAACCGACGATTATCCCTGTATACACTGTGCAAGTGCACCCAAGGACAACCTCCGGTTGGTGTTGAACTATTGCAGGATATGGAAACAAAGATGTTGGACTATGTATTTGGATGGCTAAAATGGACTGGTTACAAAGAACTATGGAAGGACTATGGCCCCTGCCGCATCAATGTTTTGTATATACACGGATTAAATGGCAGGGGGTGACTTGCACACTCAATAATGGGCCCCCGGAAACCATCGCTGGCACATAAGGACGCAGCGACAAGGGGGCAACACTTCCTGAGGTGCTTGAGAAGTGGAGAGGTATTCCACGGCTTTCAGAACAATCCCAGAGCCCGGAAGATGGTCAAGATCCCTACGAGCACTTACTGGAATACTTCCTTTCCCCGAGCACGTTTGCTCTTGCGAATCTCCACTCAAGCCAGCCAATAAAGGCAAGAATGAGGTGGGAGCTCTGAACCTCGTCAGTGTTCACTCCAGCCGGCCAATAAAGGCAAGCCAGAGATGAGGAACAAGAATTCTCCCGGGAGATAGGGTCCGTGGGGTCGCTACTGCCCAACAGCACGCCACATGCTGCCCTGCGTATTTATTATATATTTATTATTATTATTATTAATTAAATCAAGCTTAATAAAAATAACAAAATAATACACTAACTTAACTAAAACTATATATTATACAC
This sequence comes from Aporophyla nigra, assembly GCA_947507805.1. NCBI lineage: Eukaryota > Metazoa > Arthropoda > Insecta > Lepidoptera > Noctuidae > Aporophyla > Aporophyla nigra. The sequence goes on from OX382318.1 coordinate 140,756, forward strand.
AAACTAAAATAAGGCGTTGAAACATTCATCCTCATCGCTATCGACCGGCAATGTACCCAAGAGACTGGCGGCATTACCACGCTGTATAGCAATGCTTAGCCGCTGGCCAAAATAAAAACCAGCCCTTGGGTCACGAGAAGTGTCAACCAGCCGTTTTGATATTTCTTTAAAGAGGCCATGAGCACTCTGACCCCACGGCCCGAGGGTTTCAACCCCAAACGGCTCGAAAATATAATTAGCAATAAGGTTGGTATACTTTCGCCGCTTGAGGTTTTCCGCAGCCGCAGCGGCAGCGCCAGCGCAGCAAACCGAGCTAGCAAGATGGGATGGCGCAAGAGTATCGACACACGTTGCATCCCACACTAAAGGCCTACCCACCTTCCAAGGAAACAAAGATATACCGTCCGGTCTCTTGCAATCGTCGCGTGCCAAGCTATTGGGTTCTAATACAGCTGGAACGCCGACGGTGACAAGAGCTCGTCGGATGTTCGCGTGCCGCGCTAAGCGACCCGCACTTCGGCTACAAGACAGGCCGTGGTGTCCTAGACTGTTGACAACTTCGCCACAGTGGCAGCGATGAGGAGAACAACAAGGAGCTCCTAGTCTTAGAGAAGCAGCGAGGCGGAAAGTGGTGTCGTCGAGCAAAGTGTCTATGTTCGACGACGGTAGCGCGTGAAGCCACAGACCCGACTCCCATTTAACCACAGCCAGCAGGCGTGCACACTCTGCAGACGAGTTCAGTAAATTGTCTTGTACAACTCTGCAGAGCGGCTCATCCCACCGTCCCTGGGAAAGTGGGTTATCGGTAGATTTGAATTCGGGCAAGCGAGTTTCCAAGCATCTATAGCCTCGGTGATGCATAATTATGGATTAAAATGACAATATCAGGTACAGCTCATAATAATATAGTAAACACACAATTTATTTTGGATGTCAAAGTATAACTAAAATGTCAAAGTGTCAAGGATTACAGTTAGGAAGTCAGAGTGTTATTCAAAAACTCATTTAAATTATAGAAACATTTATTACAAAGAAAATCTTTGAGTCCCTTTTTGAATCCATTTAAATTTAACTCTTTGAGTGATTTCGGAATTTTGTTATAGACTTGCGGAGCTATGCAGAATATGCTTTTCCACATTAGAGCTGTTTTAGCTCTCCGTCCGCGTAATATATCATTACGCCTGTTACGTTTAACAGTATCGGATAGGTGGGGAAACAAATGTGAGTTTAGTCTAACCTTACAAGATGATGATGATGATGAAACAGAAGCTGTTAGTGTACCTTTATCCTTACAAAGTATAAAACAAAGACGCATCCCGCGTCTGTACGCTTAGATCTTTTAAACTACTGCAACGGATAATAATGCGGTTTTGATCACTAGACAGAGTGATTCACGAGCAAAGTTTAATGTGTAATACGCAGATGACGCCGCTAGTGATAAAGAAATAAAGTCCCAACTGTCAAATCGTTTCCTCATTCTAACAACGTACACAGTAGAACGTCTAGAACTAGTCAAAAAAACATTCCCTAAACCCAGAAGCTCAGAATTCAAAGAAATCCATGCAGCCACATAATATTTGTCACAAAGAGATACAATCCGCTGACCCGCTGACAAACGATATTGTTTCTCAGAACTGACCACAACAGAGTACAAATCTATATATATAAAAGAAAGTCGTGTTAGTTACTTCACTTATAACTCAAGAACGGCTGAACCGATTTAGCTGAAAATTGGCAGGGAGGTAGTTTAGAGCCAGGAGAAGGACATAGGATACTTTTTTTTTTTTTTTTTGCTTTTGGCAAAGGATACTTTTTATCCCCTTCGACCGCGTTCTCGTGTGATGTGACATAAAACGTCAAAGAGAATACATTTCACTATAAAACGTGGTATGACAAAAACTTTGCCTTCGAGGTACCAGGCGGTCATAACTTGGTATGAGCTTATTAAACAGCAGTGTCAGCCAGAAAACGCTTTATGCCTTCGAAGTAACAGGTTATCATAACCGAGTAGGAGCTACCCAAACATATGAGTATCAGCTAGAAAACGCTTACCAGATCACCACCGCGTACCAGGTTGTCAAACTTGGAAGGTTTATTACAACATTTTGAATCTTAGGCGATACGAAGTTCGCTGGGTCAGCTAGTATTTCATAAAATAGGCACGGAAATAAATGACTAATGATAAAATATTCCCTTCAGCTGTACTGGCCTGTTAGTCTAGTGCAGCCTTTCGCCTTTTTTGCGTTGTGTAGACTCTACATAACACTCCCATTTTTTTTTCTAGGTCTCTTACCACCCCCCTTTAGGCCTGCAGCGCCCACAAGGGGGCGTTATCGCCCACTTTGCGAAAGGCTGGTCTAGTGGTTAGTGACCCTGACTGCTAAGATGGAGGTCGTGGGTTCGATTCCCAAACAGGACAAATCTTTGTGTGATGAGCACAATTTTATTACTTGTTCTCTATAATATGTATGTAATTAAAATTGTATAAGTATATCTATCAGTTGTTTGCACGCGTAGCTTGGCCACCATAGAAAGAACTTTGTCTATTCTTAGTAGAATAGAGATAGAACTGTCATGCTACGCCAGCATAAAACGGTACAAATCTTACTACAATTTTTAATTCTGTCTTTAATCTTTCTACAATCTGTAATTTTTTCTATTCTTCCGACGACAAAACCCCTTTCTACGGTGGTCATGCTACGCATGCTGGTTGCCATAGTACAGGCTCTGCTTAGTTTGGGATCACTATAACGGTGTGAAGGTTGTCCAAAAAAAAAAAAATATGACTCCAAAAAAAGAGAAGGATCTGTTTCACTGTATATAATATGATATTTTATTTAAGAGCCATCTCACAAAATTTAAACGCTCGAGTGTAGGTAAAACACGGCAACCTTGTGTATGTGTGCGTACGATCCACACATGCACAATACAAACAGTGTAACGCGAGTATCGAGACGGTCTAAACAATGTTGAGCCGTTAGAATTATAATGCGGTATTTAGAGATTTATGAAAATACTTAGGTACTTTTATTTATCCAGTCTAATAAAGATTTGTAGACTAATAAAAAAAATATAAATATATGTTATGTAAAGTATATAATACAAATTAAAAATAAAAGCAATCACATATTATTGTCAAGTAATAGTAACCTACACTTCAGTATATAAATATTTGTTGTAAAGGCAGTGATCTTGCCTTTCTAGGGTCTATGATTTCTGGCAATACGCAATAATTGTACGACTGCAGAATGTTTATTTTGCCTTTTTTGACACAATCGTATACACGACCTTTACGCTCCATTGCCAAAACAATTAAAACAAAAATTTAAAAGTATTCTACAATCTATTAAAATAATACTTTACTTGATAATAAACGAAACTAAATCATTCAAAGAAAAAAAAAATACGAGGAGTAGCAAAATGTTGTAGTCGTCGTATATTTTTGCGTTCACGATACGAGTACCCGAAAACTGAGACGCGGGAAAAAGTGGCACAGATCCTTCCTCGATGGGCGCTTGCGCCGCCGCCGTACAGTCTTTGCGCCGTACTAAACGATGCCCGCTCCCGCTTGTGCATCGTAATTTATTCTAATTTAGAGTGATTTTAAAAACGATATTATGTCTAATTAAATAAAAGGATTTAAATAAACCTTGAGAAATCGATTTGTTATAGAGCATACTTTATATTGACATGAATTTTTTAATGTAATTATGCTTTATTCAAACCAAAAAATGCGATAAAATTGTGAATAAATCGTAAAAATTGCCATAAGACTTAATTTTTTTAACTAATTAGTGTTATTAAAAATCAATTTTCTAGTACTATATTTTCAACTAGATTATATGCCTGATGTTTTATGTATTTTATTACTCCAATTTCTTCATATTACTGATAGAAATAGGAGTCTGAAATTGACCCTGCGCTGATTTTTAAGAAAACTAGTTGTGGTATTTTTTACATGTATTCGTCAATGGCAGAGTCTTATAAAGATGAGATGAGAGGTAAATTAGACGACTAAAATCTTAGATCATATTCGCGCAAAAATGTTAAATGGCTCTCAATAATTTAAAGAAAGTAAAATGAGAATTATTTAACGTTATACAGATAAGGCAAAATACAAAATGGTGCGTCAACGTCAGAGGAGGTGAAGGCGACGAAGGTTGAATACTTATTTATCATAAATGCGAGTAGGTAAGTTGGTAGGTTAGGTACCCCTTGTTGAATGAGTCTGCAGCGGGCTTCCCCGGAGAGTGGAGGTATCGGATGCAAGGGAATTACTGAGATACTAGAGGAAAATATGCAAAATATGGGCATGTTTCCTTTTGAGGATAAGTTTACTCATATTACAGGTACCATAACTAGTGAATCATTGGGTGTGGAAAAGTTTGATACTAATAAGAGGTAGACAAACAATAACCAAGGAACCTTTTGATACAATAAAACCTGCACCACAATGGCGGTTCATTGTGAAAGTTGGCAATGTCGCTTAAATAAAGCTATCAAATATTTCGCTGTTGTGATGAATTAACATAGGTACGGTACCGAAACGTACACACTGACAGTTGGGCTGGTCCACAAATTTAAAGTCGCTGTGTGCGCTATGGAGCGGGCTATGCTCGGAGTTTCTTTGAAGCATAAAATCAGAAACGAAGTTAGAAAATAACTAGAGTTATCGACATAGCTTGCAGAGTAAGCAGGTTGAAGTGGCAGTGGGCTAGCCATGTCTGTCGAAGGACCAAAGGTCGATGGAGCAGATGAGTCCTGGAGTGGAGACCACGTATCAGCAAGCGTGACGTCAAAAAAGGTGGCTGGGACAGACTGGATGCGGAAGGCGGAGGACAGGGTGCGATAGGCTGAGTTTATAATTAATTACTGAATATTAACTGAAACAGTTTCCGCTTACAGCTTACAAAATTCCACAGAGTCGTACCTACCACAATATAAAAATATAAATAGGTTATTGTCTACCCAGGTGCCAAATTTCATCCTAATCTGTTCAGCCATTTCAGCATGAAACCTAACTAACAAATTTACTTTCGTATTTACTATATTAGTCAGGCCTAGCTTTGGCCAGCGGCTTCGTCTGCGTATTATACATAATTATAAACCTTCATCTTGAATCACTCTATCCATTGATGTACACCGCATTCAAATACGTTGCGTAGTTTAAAAGAGCAGTGGTGGCCCAGTGGTAACGCCGTAACTTACGAGTAGTAGGTCGTGAGTTAGAACCCAGGCAGGCGCGTTACATACATAGGTACATACATACAATCACGCCTTTTTTCCATGGGGGTAGGCAGAAACCACGGAACGCCACCTGCTATGATCTCTACACACTCCTTTTGACTCGTTTAGGTTCATACAATTGGTCCTACACACACGCCGGTTGCGAGTACTACGCACCTGAGCTTTCTGGAGATTACATTGTGTAAATAAATTCATCACCACTGCTCTCAAAACAGAGAAGGAAAAGATCATGAGGAAACCGGTATACCTTAGAACAAAAAATTCGAAGACATGTGATATCTACCAACCCGCACTGGGCCCGCGTGGTGGATTATGGCCAAAGACTATATAACCACTTGACTGCGCATACAGTGCCCCGCCGCTCGAAAACTATTAGTATTTTGTCGCCTATGCATAGGCTACGGTTCTAGTACCCATTTTAGTTGTGACCAATTGTTAGACCTCTGTGCACGCTAAATTAATGCAAATAATATAACTTCATCTGCAATTATAACGCATCAAAATGCCTTCATGCGCGGTGAAGTGGTGTGGGAAACATTCCAAAACTTCTAGTTATAAAAAGGATCCCATAACTTTTCATCGGTACGTAAACAGTACGAAAAATAATTTTGATTTAATCAGATTATTATCCACCGTAGAGGTCTATTTAAAATGGTGGTTGGATAAACCAGCACACTGTTGAGTCCCGCGTTGATGTCTTTTGGAAAAGTCTCGTTCTTTCATTAGACAATTCTAATGCATCTATCCCTTACTTTCCCTTTGTATTTTTATCGTAAAAATTAGTGCTGTTACCTTTAATAGCTGAAAGTCTATATCGAAAATAAAAACAAAAATTAATGTAAGTTTTATTCAATTCGAATACTGTGGCTTGTTTAGCTTCGTCTTGACAATCCGTTTGTAAACTGGCGCCAAAACTCACGTGGCCATAGTAACTTCTGCCTTGGGGATGATATTCGACTCCGTTTCTACACCGAATATGATAGTGGCATAAATTTTGTTCTTGGATTCTCTAACTTTAATTTTATTAGTGATTGATTTTGATTAAATAAGATAGCTTTGATTTTAATTGAGTATTTATCACAATTTTAAAATCCATTTTATCGATATCGACTATTTTCCCTGAATGAAGTAAACCAGCCCCACGACGGGCATACCCACGAAACTTGACCTTGAACTGACCAATTGCAGCCGCGCATTCTTCCTCGTCCCCCGGCCCGCAGTGGTGAGTCGTGTGCTTAGAAGAAATCGGCGTATACGCTCTCTAGTGGTTATATTCTCTTTGATTATGGCCCACTCCCTCTCACCTAGAGGAGGTCTGTGTCCCAGCAGTGGGAATATTATAGGCTGCTGATGAAGCGTACAGATGCGGGAAGTGACTTTGTTTTATATTATAATAGAGAAAAGAAGTTAGGATAACATAAAATTGCGCCTTGTTTTCTCTAAGTGGGGTGGGCAGAGGTTTACGCATGCCTACAAATGAAGCTTTACATTTCTAGAATTAGCTGGGTTCTCATTGTACGAAAAGCCTATACAAAGCGGGGTCAGGTAAAACTGGAAATGTAAAGCTTGATATGTAGCCGAGTGTACACGCATACCATTATTGGAATACCTATTAGTAAATCTATATATATAAAAGAAAGTCGTGTTAGTTACTCTATTTATAACTCAACAACGGCTGAACTGATTTGGCTGAAAATTGGTGGGGAGGTAGCTTAGAACCAGGAGACGGACATAGGATACTTTTTTTTTTTTTTTTTTTGCTTTTGGCAAAGGATACTTTTTATCCCCTTCGACCGCGTTCTCGTGTGATGTGACATAAAACGTCAAAGAGAATACATTTCACTATAAAACGTGGTATGAGAAAAACTTTGCCTTCGAGGTACCAGGCGGTCATAACTTGGTATGAGCTTATTAAACAGCAGTGTCAGCCAGAAAACGCTTTATGCCTTCGAAGTAACAGGTTATCATAACCGAGTAGGAGCTACCCAAACATATGAGTATCAGCTAGAAAACGCTTACCAGATCACCACCGCGTACCAGGTTGTCAAACTTGGAAGGTTTATTACAACATTTTGAATCTTAGGCGATACGAAGTTCGCTGGGTCAGCTAGTGAAATTATAAAATACCGGTATGTGTTGTATATTATTGAATATGAATGGCATTAGGTTAACAACACTGCGGAATGGTCACAGTTTAGAAGTAAACAAACATTTAGCATCGATATGTAAACGTGAAGGTCTACATGGTTTAGTTTGACATTTCCTTGACAGTGGGCCTGCACGTGCAGTGCGCTGTGCAGTAATAATATAATGCATGTATTCGATTGAAACTAAATTAAAAACACGGACACCTCTTAGAATTCTAAAAATAATAGAACAAAAAAAAAATAACTAAAAAACACGCTTTCATGGAAAACCAAACTGAAAAGTAGAAAATAAAATGGGAAAAGCGTGGGGTGCACTTTGAGATATTTTTTTTCATTTTAATTGATATCACGCACCCTACGCTTTTTAGGGTTCCGTTGCCAAATGGCAAAAAACAGAACCCTTATAGTTTCCGAAACTATAAGAGCTATGCTGTTGAAACTTGGTAAGAAGATGTATTCTGTAAACCGCATTAAGATTTTCACACAAAAATAGAAAAAAAAAACAATAATATTTGGGGTTCCCCATACATAGAAAAGAAACTCAAAAAAAATTTTTTCATCAAACCTATACGTGTCTATATCTATGGATAGGTCTTCAAAAATGATATTGAGGTTTCTAATATCATTTTTTTCTAAACTGAATAGTTTGCGCGAGAGACACTTCCAAAGTGGTAAAATGTGTCCCCCCGTAACTTCTAAAATAAAGGACTGAAAAAACTAAAAAAAAATGTATGATGTAGGTATTACTATGTAAACTTCCACCGAAAATTGGTTTGAACGAGATCTAGTAAGTAGTTTTTTTTTAATACGTCATAAATCGTAAACCACAATTTACCTTTCATTCTGTCAACACAAATATTTAAAAAAAAACATTTAATTTCATAAACATAAACCTTATGCATAAACCGTGAATACCTGCAGGTTTGTACGGAACCCTCGGTGCGCGAGTCCAACTCGCACTTGGCCACTTTTTCATTTGTTTTCTTATTTTATATGGAAGGATGCCTTGCCAGGGTCGCGGACTTGTTCGACAGAGTGACCCTGGCCCGGCTTAATAGCTAACTGAACAAACAGAGGTGGGCTCTGATCAGTAAAACTCTGACACGCACTCCCGCTCCGCCCAGAGCGGGAGACGTCATTTGATGAATTCCCAACAAAAAGAGTGGCTGTTAGGGCAAAACCCCCAATTTGAGGGAGACCTATATACATAAGTGGACGTCTTTTGGCTGACGTGATGATGATGATGACTTACAGAAATCAAATCATTTATCATTTGATATTTGTAAGCCGTTAACCACGCAACTTGCAGATCTCCGTAGTTAAGACCAAGTTTAGTAGTCAGTCAAGTTTCGAAGGCGGAAGGCATTAGCTTGTTATGGCATACGAGATTAAACCGTGCTGGAGAAATCTTTCGTAGGGGAACTCCCGAGCGCAGTCAATAGTTTAAAATTAAACCTACATTTAATCTTTTTCACAGCATCATTCGTCATCATTCTCCTGCCCACGTCGCAATTTATTAGTGGTCGGCACAACACGTCATTTCGTTCCACACTTCTCTATCAGTCGTCATTTCGGTAGTCACGTTTCTAACCATCATCATTCACACAGTCCATTCATCGTTTCTTTGGCGTCCCTCTACTCCTATAGCCGGCGACTTTCATACTCGAAAACTTTCCTCAAGCCACCCACCAGACACGAGATCATCGGAGGATCTCCCCTTTTGTACAGAGGTTGAGTGAACTATACACTTTTTTCCTGTTCCTCATACCTTTTTTTTTAGCGGTAGTGTTGTCAGACTTTTACTGGCTAAAACCCACCCGTGTTCCTTTAGTTGCCTATATGCCAGGGCTACGGTAACACTTTCGAACAGATCTCGCGACCCTGGCAGGTCATACCTTCAATGAAGCATTTTGTTTACTCTACATACTCCACACTAGGTCGACTCTGTGTTTATCACAAGCACCTGTGCGAGCTTGCTTTCAGAAATAAAAGCTTCCTTAAGGGGCAAGCGCCCGGTTAACTCGTAAAGTTCCAATCTTCTTACATCTTTACATAGTATAAAACAAAGTCGCATTTCGTGCTTGCACGTTTAGATCTTTTAAACTCCGCAACGGATTTTAATACGGTTTTCATCAACAGACAGAGTGACTCAAGAGGATGGTTTATACATATGTGTATGACGCCAAAGCCGCTGTCAAAAGCTAGTTTTTTCATAATTTTCTAGTCATTGTCAGGTTGTATGTCGGTTAAAATTTGATTCCCGACCGCAACACGTATGTATTTACAAAATCATCAATAAAATCATCAATACAACCCTCTAAGTTCATTTAATCCCATTAAATAACTTTTTGATAGAACTTTTTAATTGAGCACCCATAGCAGCTCATTGGGTCAATAATGTCACAATTTAAAGTTGAATCCACTTTAAACATTGCGTAAAACAGGAAAACATAATAATCTGAAATATCATATATAATATCATTATAATAATAATAATCTGAAAACATAAATCTGGAAAACATAATAAATAATTTAATAAAAATGTTGAGTATTTATCGCCATGAAGCTGTCATGTTCACAATGGTTTTATTATTTATATAAACTTTGACATTTAAAACGAACCCTGATATAATCCTCTTCTGATATTGTGCAAGTTGTGAAAAACTAGTCTGACCGTAAACGGTTTTTTTTTTGGCAAATTACAAAAGCGAAATTCGACCTCATTTGTAAGTAGTTAAATAAAAATGATGATGATGACCTTCAGGGTTAATCTTCATCATCATCGGCAGCCTATAATGTTCCCACTGCTGGGACAGAGGTCTCCTCTCGGTGAGAAGGAGTGGGCCATAATCCACCACGCGGGCCCAGTGCGGGTTGGTAGATGTCACATGTCTTCGAATTTTTGGTTCTAGGACATGCCGGTTTCCTCACGATATTTTTCTTCACCGTTTTGAGAGCAGTGGTGATGAAATAATTTACACAAAGTAAAGTGCCTGCTTGGGTTCGAACTGACGACCTAATACTCGTAAGTGGCGGCCGTTACCACTGGGCAACCGTCCCTCTAATTTAACCAGTATCTTGGAATCATATAATTTACCATTTTAAACTCAAATCATACAATAAGATAAGTATAGTATATGTTTGTAAATCAACCCTTGCACTCAAACTACACCATTATTTTTCAAGACCTGCGTAATACTTATCTCTTTTCAATCATCATCTTCATCATTTCATCAGCAGATCGACGGAGTTATTACAGATCGAATCTAACCCCGTTGACTCTCTTAATGAAGTAAATAGATACTTTACATCTATTGGTAAAGACCTGGCATCTACAACTCTAAATAAACTCAAGAAGGATCAAGAAACTTTAGCAAGACAAGCGCGTAAGTCAAAGGGTATTCCCCATTCGATGGCATTTTCTCCCACAGACGAATACGAAGTTATCCAAGTGATCTCCGGTCTTAAAAGTGGCAGTGCTCCTGGTTTAGATAATATTTCCGCTAACATCCTTAAAAATATAAATTTAAATTATCATCTCCAATTACACATCTCTGCAATATCAGTTTCTCTAGCGGCACTTTTCCTGCCATATTTAAAAAAGCTGTCGTCACTCCTATTTTTTTTTAAGACTGGAGACAAGGGTTTTGGTGGCAACTACAGACCCATCTCTGTACTTGGCACGCTGTCCAAGACATTAGAAAAACTTGCGAACAAGAGACTAGTAAGATATGTAGAGACAAATAATTTACTTTTCAAATTCAAATTCAAAATATTTATTTGCAAGAAAACATAAGATTTACAAAGGAAGATTTTACAGCCTTAAAGTTACTGTATTCTGCCTGCAAGCAAGCGTGCAAATTATTTATGTTTAAATGTCAGACCTGATTTTATCATGCAGATTATATTATTAGTACATTATTATAACATTGTTATTATAATTATTATTACATTATTTTACTTTTATTTTATTTCATTATTTTCACACATTATTATTACATACAAGTGACATTAAATAATTCACAAAAAAATATAAATTAAACTCTAATCAAATATTTTTAAATTCTAAAAATTTCTTGATACTATAGAAACACTTTTTCTGTAACCACTCTGTCAAATTTGTTTTAAAAACATTACCCTGCAACAATTTGAAATCGTTTGGTAAGGTATTATAAATTAATATACACATATTAAACACATTTTTCTTATAAATATCTTTATGTCCAGCTGGATGATATAAGAGGTTGCGAAACAAACTCCTCTTCTGTCGTGGTATAACCTCGGTATGTTTCTTAAAGTAAAAGCAATTCGGTTTTAGAGCCAATCGATCTACTAATGATGCTATTCTAAATCTTACCGGAAATATAGCCAAGTATATAGACAAGGGAGAAAAACGTGTCGGGCTCTTCCTCGACCTTCAAAAAGCATTCGATACTGCCTCAATCCCTATTCTAATAAGCAGACTAGAAAACATCGGAATCAGAGGAGTGCTACAGGAATGGTTTTTAAGTTATTTATCAGGAAGAAATCAATGCGTTCGCCTGAATAATATAACTAGCCATGAAGCTTCCTGCACATACGGTGTTCCCCAGGGAAGTACGATTGCTCCGACCCTATTCCTGGTATACATCAATGAGCTGTGCGATATCATAATCAATAACGCCGATGTCATGATGTTTGCTGACGATACAGTTCTTCTTTTCTATGAAAGATCATGGACAGGACTAGAATCTATATGCGGAGCGGGTCTTGCCCAAGTAACAGCTTGGCTAGGAGATAGTCTACTATCACTAAATATTTCTAAAACTAAATACCTATGTTTTAGTAAGACTAGAGCAGGTAGTCCCAAAAACTATAAAATTAGCAGCCACACGTTTCCTTGCAATAGGAATAGCAACAACTTTAGCTCCTGCACGTGCCCCAAGCTAGACAGAGTGAACTCCATTAAATATCTAGGAGTAATCGTTGACGACAACCTCAACTGTTCACAACATATCCCGGTTACCGCCAATAGAGTGCGCAAGTTGATCCATATCTTTAAAACCCTGAGGCATGCTGCTAGTCTAAAACTGTTGTTGCAAACCTACAAAGCCCTATGCCATTGTTTCTTGGGATACGCTATTTGCGCTTGGGGAGGGACAGGCAAGACCCACATGATCGAACTGGAGTGGGCTCAACGTGCGGTGCTAAAAGTCCTCTTGTCCCTTAGATACCGGACGCCTACGACTGAGGTATACGGAAAAGCCAAGGTGCTTAGCGTCCGTGAGATCTTTGTCTACGAATGCCTGCTAAGATACCACCGTTACGCTATCCCGAGTCAGCCTATCTCATCCAAGAGGATTGCTAGATGCCCAGTTGTAGGTACCAGGAGCGTTTTCGCCAGCAAACACTACCACTACGTTGCCCCACGTCTATACAACAAAATCGGCCAAGAAAAGGGGATCAGACTTCTAAAAAATCTCAACAACCACCAATTTAAAAAAAACTGTTATTCACTGGCTAGAAAATTACGACTATGAAGAAACAGAAGATCTAATCGGTAGTGTTACATGATTCACACTCACATTCCTCACACACACCTCACACGCACACATACACTCCACGCACACACATACACACTCCCTCACATCTCACATTCATACGTACACACATTCCACACACACTTAGCCTCACCCTCCTTAGTACGCAGTGATTAATAATTACTGTCTTTTTTAGGGTTCCGTTGCCAAATGGCAAAAAACGGAACCCTTATAGATTCGTCATGTCTGTCTGTCTGTCTGTCTGTCTGTCCGAGTATGTCACAGCCATTTTTTTCCGAAACTATAAGAGCTATGCTGTTAAAACTTGGTAAGTAGATGTATGTGACAAAAATAGAAAAAAAACAATCATATTTGGGGTTCCCCATACACAGAACTGAAACTCAAAAAAAAAAAACATCAAACCCATACGTGTGGGGTATTTATGGATAGGTCTTCAAAAATGATATTGAGGTTTCTAATATCATTTTTTTCTAAACTGAAGAGTTTGCGCGAGAGACACTTCCAAAGTGGTAAAAAGTGTGTCCCCCCCCCCCGTAACTTCTAAAATAAGGGAATGATAAAACTAAAAAAAATATATGATGTACATTACTATGTAAACTTCCACCGAAAATTGGTTTGAACGAGATCTAGTAAGTAGTTTTTTTTTAATACGTTATAAATGTAAACCACAATTTACCTTTCATTCAGTCAACTCAAATATAAAAATTAAAAAAAAAACATTTAATTTCATAAACATAAACCTTATGCATAAACCGTGAATACCTGCAGGTTTGTACGGAACCCTCGGTGCGCGAGTCCGACTCGCACTTGGCCAGTTTTTATTGTTAGTATTCTGTTCTTTTATTATTATTTTTTTCTTCTTTTATATTTGTAAACCTTCCTGTGTTTTATTTTGTCTATCTCGCTTCCAAATCTTATTCCCTGTAAATAGAGAGGTCTGGCTCTTGTGATACAGGAACTCCTAGTACAAGAGCCAGGGCTACAATGATGTCTATAACCTGAAGTAAACAATAAATAAATAACTAAAAAAAAAAACAGCCGAAAGCGGTTCAGTGCGGGACACAGGCCCCCAAGCACCACCACTTCAACCGGTCTTGTTGTCAATCCGGAGTATACGCGTATTGTATGTTGCCACGTCCAGTTTTTGGTGGTTCTGGTAGCCGGCTCTCTTTCGGGGATTTTTAGTACATACCTGCCTCGCCGTAGCCTTAGGTAGGCGGGCCGCCGGGCACTAGGGGCCGTTTTCCCTTAGTGCTAGTCATTTTTTGGGGAGTTTGCCATTGCCGCCACGCTTGGCAGGCAGGTGGACCGCAATATGGTAATAAAATGCTGCTGCCCGTTCTCTAGTAAGTCCTTTAGTAGCCTCTTACGACACGCACGGGAAGAAATGGGATCGTGCTATTCTTTGCATCTGGCACCACACAGAAAGTTTTTTCATGAGACAGTCATTAAATAGGATTACTTAAAAAATAATATTAAAAAAAAACTAAAAAAACGCTTCCATAGAAAACCAAACAAAAACGTAGAAAATCATGGAAAAAAAGCGTGGGGTGCCTGATATAAAAAAAAATACCTTAAAAAGCACACCACGTTTTTTTTTCATTATTTTCTACTTTTTTGTTTGGTTTCCTATAATAAAATAATAATAAAAGTTTATTTATTTCTGTCACAATGGTTTGTAGCGTAACAGTTTTGACTATAGATAATCGAAAAAAAAGCTACTAAGGACTATGGAAGCGTGTTTTTTAGTTTTTTTAAACTATTATTTATTTTTTAAGGTGTTTCGAATTTTGAGACGTATGTCAGCGTAGTTTGTGACGTATGTCAGCGTAGTTTTCGAAGACAGTTTTTTTGCTGTCCTGGTAACCCTGGCAAGGATAATGGCACAAATTTATGAAATTATAGTATTGTCATCGGTCCTTGATAAGTCTACAGAGTTTAAATGAAATCTGGTCGTGTCAAAATCGCGCTATAAGGAGTCTGTTACAAACAAACATACAAACATACAAGTGAAGCTTATATAAAGCGTGTAATAAACTTAGAGCGTTATAGATATATAATAATTTTAATAATTTTAATTCTGAAAATAAACACTTTTAAATATCGCAAATAATTATTGTGTTTATCATACAGCCTGATACTGACTAGCAAATTGAAAAACAAAACAAAATCGGAATCCGCGGGTTACCATGGCGCGGCCGCCTTAGATCGAAGTATACGCAAATATCGGTTTTAACACGGTTGTACTAACTTCACCTGCATCTGTGATCCACATCTACACAGATATAGATGATAGATGCAGGTGAAGTTTAGAAGATTCCTACACACACATGTAGCAGAATCTTTGAACGTGATTTTCAGCAACTTGAAAACGTCAGATAAAATTGAAATTTAGTGCACTTATCAAGTACCTATGACAATATACTAATCAATCACTTTGTCCCATTGTCCTGACCAGGGACCGAAACCGGTATGATCAATACGGGTATTTTTTCGGTAACAACCTTTTTTTCTTTTACAGGTAATTTTAAAGGTTACCTTTATTCTTAAATTCAATACAACCAGTATTAATACTGGTTACCGAAATAAAAATTACCCCTATCTTACACGAGCCGTCGGCATTAGTCAAAGGGCGCGCATCGCCTGTGTGTGTGACAAAGAGTCGAGTCGACACACGAACTTAGGCGAACGCCGACCAATCATGGCCCTGGCTGGCACGGCACGCAGCACGCGCAACGCGTCTCAGTTTGATAGCAAGTGTTAAACTGTTTGGTTGGCATATTTACTACCTACGTACCTACTATTTAAAATGGGACGAAAAAGAAAAAATCATGTTTATGCATATTTTACCTACGAAAGGGAAACAAATTCCTCGAAACGTGATATAGAAGGTTGCAATAAAGTTTTAAAGGTAAGTGGATTTGGCCCGGAAAAAGCGTCCGTGGAGCTCCTTACTCCATCCATACTTCCATGCGTTCATTAGTGTCAAGTACTACAGGTTTGCGCCAGTTCTCGTTAGCCAAGGAGAGCGGGGTGAGGCCCTTGTCAACCGTGACCACATGGCGATGCATCCCCACGTCGGTTTCTAGGAAATATTCCCTGAGACTGCATATCTCGCGATTGTGGAGAGTCTTAGCGTTTAAAAAGCCTCGACCTCCACACTTTTGGGGGATATACAGCCTCATTACCGATGACCGTGGGTGATGCATTCGATATGCAGTCAGCAGCGTACGGACCTTCCTGTCCAGGGCGTCGAGTTCGGTCTGAGTCCATTTGACTATGCCGAAAGAGTACATCAAAACCGGCATGACCCAACCGTTGAAGGCGCGCACCTTGTTTCCGCCTTATAGAAGACTATTAAATACTTTCTTCAGGCGGCCAAAGAAGCGCTCCTTCAACGATTGCTTCATGTCAGTAACATTGATGCCCAATGCTTCCGACATACCCAAATACTTATAGGTTTCGGATGCGGAGAGGACTCGGAGGTTTATGGAATCCGAGAGTTGGGTTCCCGCGGATTCCACCATCTCCCCTCGCTTTACATGCATGACCGCACATTTGTCCACACCAAATTCCATCCTGATGGCGCTACTGAAGGTTTCAGTTACTTTCAGTAGCTCCATCAGTTGAAAATTGTTGGGGGCAAAGAGTTTAAGGTCATCCATGTAAAGGAGGTGAGATATAACCTGACCACCTCTCCTCAACCGATAGTCTATACCTGAATCCTCCAGCAGTGTACTCAGAGGATTCAGGGCTAAGCAGAACCAAAGCGGACTCAAACTATCACCCTGAAATATGCGTCGCTCGATCCTTATCGGTTCGCTGTTCCTTTGGATATTTCGACATCCTGGATAGCGAAGGACCGTCCTCCACTGCTCCATACATGAAATCAGGAAGGTGCGCAGAGTTGCATCGACTTTATACAACTCCAGCACCCTCTCGAGCCATGTATGTGGCACCGAGTCATAGGCCTTCTTATAATCTATCCAACATGTCGACAGATCCTTTCGGGAACGACGAACCTGTTGGCTAATGGCCATATCAATGAGGAGTAGCTCCTTAGTACCGTGAGACCCGTTCCAACATCCGTTTTGAGAGACAGACATGATGGAGTTGATGTCAATATGATTGTAAATTTTAGCTCTCAGAATGGATGTAAGAACTTTATAGACCGTCGGCAAACACGTGATCGGTCTATAATTTTTGGGTTCCACGGTACTACCTGATTTGTGGAGCAGGTGGGTAATTCCTGTTGTTAGAAACTGGGGTAGCGAACCAGACTCCAAAGCAGTCTGGTACTGAGCCGCCAAGCGAGCATGCGATCCAATGAACCATTTAATCCAGAAGTTGTGCAGCCCGTCCGGCCCTGGAGACTTCCAATTGGGCAATGGACGGACTGCACGAGCTACATCTTGGGGGCAGATGGTAATGGCCCCCATTTCTGGTATTGGCTCGCAGGCTCGCTCGACTTCTCGAGCCCAATCCCCTTCGGTGTGACTGACAGGCACCGACCAGATATTGCGCCAAAAAGAACACATGGCATCATTATCCGGCAAGTGCGCGTCCGCCACACTTTGGACCGGTCGCTCCCAAGCCCTATATACCCACCTTTCATCACTCTGGAAGGTGCGGTTCTGAGTATATCCGTCCACTCGCCGCTTATACCTACGAATACGGTTCGCCCATGCATATACTTTCTGCTTCAGGAAGTCTATGCGCTCTGTGACACGGGACATATAGTCCCGAGGGCTGATATCAGTCCCCGAGAACGCCCGCCTCACAAAGCGCATCACTCTAGGGCAAGTGTTGCCCTCGCTGAAGCAGATTAGTTTCCCGATGAGGGCTCTGGCCCCACCAATACGACGTTCAATTCTGCACTGCCAAGCTGGTACGGCTGGTTTCGGTCGTGTAGCTCTAGAGTCATTAGGGAATTTGACTTGAGCTACACGACATGCCGCTACAGCCGCGCAGTACAGAATCGAATGAGTATCGGCGAGGTCTTTGCAGTCATCAAAATAGTTTGACAACTACGAATCCAAAGCCGCCACCAGTGCCCTATTGTTGTTATGCATGGGCAAACGAGGTAAGCGTGGTCTAAGTTCGGGAGTCATGAACCGATACTCCCGAATCGCACACTCCAAAGCACTCCTCAATTCATCATTGCAATGGGTACTTACGTTTGTAGCCCTGTCATCCCTTCCTTCGTCAGCGTAAATTGCGATTGGCTGCGGTGGTACTGCAGCAGTCTGCGGCGTGGGGACGATGACATGGCTACTCCGTATTTCGTTTCGCAAGCGATCAAGTACAGTGTCATCCAACATACGATGACGTTGGATGACCCGCACCTGATCCGACAGTCGTTGTGCCGAAACGTTGACAGCTGGCTCAAGCACCTGAAAAAGAGAGAGCATCCGCACACGTTACGCGGTCAGATTGTTTCCCCCCTCTGTAGCCCCATAGTATGAGCGCATGACATTTTCATTAATGGATTGTGTCCATCTCATGCGCTGCACACTTCCACCGGGAGCTGGGACCCTATCAGAGGCCGGTGGGCCTCGAGGTCCTAAGCCGTCCGGTGGCCGGCGTCCTCCCCGTCGACGAGCAGGTGGTGGCGTCGTGGGCGGAGAGAAATACTCGTCACTCGAGCTCGACGCAACTGCCACGGCCGGTGTCGTCACAGCGCCCGCAGTGGGGCTGGGTACCGGCGGCGGCGGGGCGGAGCTGAGCGACGAGTCCGGAGGTGGTGGGCGTGCGCGGCGTGCCGCTGATCTTGTCAACATTTCTTCAGTTTATCCATTTGATTTTTTTTCAATTATTTTCATTGTTGTTCGGAGGTGACATCTGTCATGTCACCCCCGAGCCGGCAGTTTTCGATGAGATTTACATATTTTTAATGTGAAACGGTCTTTTTTATTATTTTATGCTATGCCTAGTAAAGGTTTAGGCTATTAAATTAAAAATACTTATGAAAATTGGTTTAAAATTATTATGACTTTAAATTGAAAAAACTGAAAACTGTGACGTCTGTCGGCGCGGTGTTGCCTTATTATTACTTTTATTATTATTACCAACACATATCGCACCTTTGGGAACAAAGGGTCACTTTTGCATTTTTTCCAACTTTACAGGAGAAGCATTATTAATTTGTTTTGTCGTATTTCTTTAATAACTTTGTACTGTTTCAGAGTATTAAGGCCATTCTTATAGTCTTAAATCGGTAGGTAGTTTCTTCACGGACAATCCTGAATATTAAAAAATAAATACAAGAAAGGGTTTTAGAAACAAGCCATAAACTGAGGGAAGGCTACAAAAGTGACTTTTTGTTACTAATCATTACAAAAATAATGTCACTTGTAAACAGAAGTAACGTTTTGGTTGCAATGAAAAGAAAAGTTTTATGCAAGTAGGTTATATTACCGCAGTGCCTCTCCGTCACAAATGCGCAGTCACAATTTGGCTTTCAAAACACTACTGACATGATGAGACGTTACGTTTCAAGCAAACTGACCAAAAACGCGAAATAATGTAACGGCCTCCCCTCCCTCAAAGCGATGTTATTCATGCAATTTTCACCGTTTTACTGAGATTATAAAGTCGATTATCGCGGTTTTTTCTGCATATTTAAGTCGTTTTTACAAAAACTTGCAGAAGTGACCCTTTGTTCCTAAAGGTGCGATATGTAGCTACTACCGCCTCAAGGAATGGGCCATTCGCGGCCATTCCGAATGGCCTACGTTTTTAAAACTTTAACCGCACAGCACGACTACTTTCCTGGTAATGTTTACTATTTTCTAATGCCAACAAATACAAATGATTGGCATTGCGATATTATATTCTGTTTCTTTCTCGTAATCAAGGTCATTTTTAGGTAACCGGTATTAAAACGGTAACCTCATTAAAGGTTTTTTCTCGTAATCAAGGTCATTTTTAGGTAGCCGGTATTAAAACGGTAACCTGAATAGAGGTTACATTTTTTTTCTGTCTGGTTACCCAGATAGTGGTAACCTAAGTCTTAAAAATAACCAAAATTCTTCAATACCTGTACCGTAATTTATAAAGGTTTTCGGTCCCTGGTCCTGACCAAGATCTGTAAGGCCCCGTCTATTAATTATGTGAGGCCATTTTGATGATTTTTTGATCCTCGGTCCCCCCCATCCCCTTCCTGGCGAGATGCCGTGAAATTTTGCTCAACCCCTATAATCTCAACGATTTTTCAAAATGCTTACTTTTAGTGTCAATACGTAACTTTTTTCTTATTTGCGTTGGATTTATGAGTCGTGTTTGGCTGGCTTGGCTGTCCGGTGGCGGCTTAACGATCGAGGCGCTATTGTGCTACTTCGTAGCATTAGCATAACTGCAATAAATAATATTTTTTAGGATTTAGCAATATTTTAGCGGAAAAACATGTTTTACTTAATTTAACACAGTTTTTTCACAATTGTATATTGTTTCCTGCAAAAAAAAAACATTTACTACCTGGTATTTGCCCCTACGTGAGATTTGGTGAAATTCTACTCAACCCCCTCCCGTCCTAAACGCCTCAAGTAATTAATTATTATTAATCATTTATTTCAGAACATTAATATACATTCCACATAATTGTTAGTAAAACATACTTACAAACTATGTTAGTTAGATTATTAATTATTATATAAATTAATGGACACTCCCTAAAATTAGCGATTTTTACTAAATTTCCCGGAGAGGAGAGCTCGAGAAAACACTACTACACATCATAGACAGGCGGCAAGTGCGTTTGGGTCCGTGGCTTACGCCCCCAGTGGTGGACGCACCCGTGGCCGACGCACCCGATTCGATTATTTTAATTTAAAGCTATTTTTGACCAAATGTACTGTCAGGCGCAAAAATGTTTTATTAACACAATAAATTATTGATTGTGAGTATATGTATAATATTAAATCATAGTTATATTTATAACATTGTAATGCTTACCTATATATTGGATGTATGTTTTGAAAAGTCAGTCTCAGTTATCTTTCATTATTTATTTATGTAGGTATTTCAATAAGAAATCTAGTAAAAAAAATGTATATGAATTACAGTTTTCATCACATTTAATCAAGAGAATCATTTAACCTCATTATAATAATCAGTCTCCAACGTAATAAATTATGACTCTGATTTTAAATAATCAGTCTTAAAAATTACTGCAGAGTAACTAACTTTTTATATAGAGAAATGTTCTTTTTATCTTTGTAACAATAATAATTAAACATAACCAACTGGACACTCAAGTTTATGTCCTTTTATAATTTGAACGTTGTCACTTTCATTATTCAATTTAACTGCACCACCATACTGGTCATGTCTTTTATTCACACACAGCCATACACTAGAGTTTTGATATTTTTTTAAGAATATTATTCGCAAATTCAGCGTGCAACAATGTTTTTCCG
The DNA here is from genome assembly GCA_947507805.1 of Aporophyla nigra. Lineage (NCBI taxonomy): Eukaryota > Metazoa > Arthropoda > Insecta > Lepidoptera > Noctuidae > Aporophyla > Aporophyla nigra. The sequence goes on from OX382318.1 coordinate 162,107, forward strand.
CCAAGTCTATTTTAACCATATTATAATTATTTCCTTCGACCTTCGCTCGTCATTGTGAGATGACACACTAAACTTTCTTATCAGTTGCATATTGCAATATTCAATAACTTGACTATTGTGTGAAAGAGACGGACATAATATCTATTTATACTTTCTTTTTTTTTTTGTTAGCCTGCACTATCCCACTCACTATATCACTTCTTCCAAATATCGCGAAGTCGCGCGTCCTCCTGCCAGTTTTGACAGAACCTATCCAGCTCGTCCCGCCATATCCTACGTGGTCTGCCGCGACCACACCTCACTGTCTCAGGAAACCAGTTCTGTGCTACTTGCACCCACAGTTTCGCAAACATGTCCTGCCTAGTCCCATTTAAGTTTGGCAGCCTTTTGAGCTTATTGGTTTCAATTTTGTGGACAAAAAGACGGACTTTTTAGGGTTCCGTTGCCAAATGGCAAAAAACGGAACCCTTATAGATTCGTCATGTCTGTCTGTCTGTCTGTTTATCCGAGTATGTCACAGCCACTTTTTTCCGAAACTATAAGATCTATGCTGTTGAAACTTGGGAAGTGGATGTATTCTGTAAACTGCATTAAGATTTTCACACAAAAATAGAAAAAAAAAAACAATAATATTTAGAGTTCCCCATACATAGAAATAAAACTCAAAAAAAAAAAATCATCAAACCCATACGTGTGGGGTATCTATGGATCGGTCTTCAAAAATGATATTGAGGTTCTAACATCATTTTTTTCTAAACTGAATAGTTTGCGCGAGAGACACGTCCAAAGTGGTAAACCCCCCCCCCCCCCGTAACTTCTTAAATAAGGGAATGATAAAACTAAAAAAAATATATGATGTACATTACCATGTAAACTTCCACCGAAAATTGGTTTGAACAAGATCTAGTAAGTAGTTTTTTTTTTAATACGTCATAAATCGTAAATCACAATTTACCTTTCATTCAGTCAACTCAAATATAAAAATTTAAAAAAAAAACAATTAATTTCATAAACATAAACCTTATGCATAAACCGTGAATATCTGCAGGTTTGTACCGAACCCTTGGTGCGCGAGTCCGACTCGCACTTGGCCAGGTTTTTATTGTTACCAATAACCAGTTTGCATTAGGTAGTTAGTTGACGAGTTGGTTGAAGTTGAAAGATAAAATTTCCATATGGTAAGAATAAGGGGCAAAATGTCCCTACCCTTATAACACTCCCATATATGTATCAAATGAAAGTACTTGAGAAGAGTATAATTTCTCTCTCATCATGCTCAAACCTATAAAAGATGGGGGAAAAGTTATTAAGACTTAAAAATCTTAATCCTAAGAAAAAATACTCATTACTGTGGTGAAACACTTTTCTCATTTACTGTACTAAGTGAAAAAGCACAAATTTTTATTTTTATTAAAAGAATCGAATCGGGTGCGTCGGCCACGGGTGCGTCCACCACTGGGGGCGTAAGCCACGGACCCGTTACCGGGTGTTACCCACTCCCGGCTATTCTAACAAAAACTCACGTTAACGGTCAATGGAACTATAAGTCAGTTAAAATACTAAAACACGCTATTAGGTAACAATGGTGCCGATTCTGTTGTACAAAATTCTCTAAACTAAACTAAAAATCACTAAAATTTGGTTTATTCCTGTCAAACGACGGTTTCCTATTGTGAAATAGACTAAAGTGACACAACTCAACTATATTGTAGACAGCACTAAGATTGCACTGAGTTATTAGTTTAGTGAAAATGACAATTTTGCTATTCTGAGTTTGTCGGTTTTCACCAAAAATTTAGACTCTAATAATTTATTTAGACTAAATCTGACTATTTTTAAATCGCGATTAAAAAGGTGTGGAATAAAACTAGTGGTCATGAACAAAAAGTCACACCAACGCCTCGCCTTCACGTGCAAAAACAGTGCTGTATTTTTTATTTTTTCTTTTGCGTATAGGTATCTCGAAAATGGCGAGTCCTATCGCAAAAATAATGAAATTTTCGACCCTCTTTATCAACCACGGAACTTTAAAATCTCAACACGTGGGTAATATTTTTTTATGTTTTTCAAACAAAAAGTGAAATATCTAAGTATACAAATAAATAAAATTGGAGTGTCTGTTTTTAATATTAAGATAACCACTTTTTACTAAGTGTATATGGATGTATACACGGTACATATACCAAAACAACATTTTTTACAATTTTTTTCTGTCTGTCTGTCTGTTTGTTCCGGCTAATCTCTGAAATGGCTGGACCGATTTTGACGGAACTTTCACTGGCAGATAGCTGATGTAACAAGGAGTAACTTAGGCTACTTTTATTTTAGAAAAAAATTATAATAGTTTAAAAAAACTAAAAACACGCTGAATTTTGAGACGTATGTCAGCGTAGTTTTCAAAGATAGTTTTTATGAAAAACTTTTTGTTAAGTACCACGCGGTCGAACTCGCGGGTATCAGCTATTACCTATAATATAACCTGAATTAACACATCTTACCGCGGTAGTACGTCCTCCTGCGTTAATTTCCGACATCCACGCGGGCGAAGCCGCGGCCAAAAGCTAGTTCCATATAAAACACGTCCAGGCTGCCCACATGCGCGCGCCTTCGTCTCTAAAAAATTCATTGCGTAGCGCACACAAGTACCACGTTGCGAAACCAAAAGAAAAAAAAACCATGTTGATTGTCAAATTCGGTTTTAGTCGTGTCAAAATAATTTTTAAATTTAGAGATTTTTTCTTGCAGAATAGCGTTAAAATTCTCATAGCCAAAAGTAAGGAATTTTAGAGATAGTTTAGTTAGTTTAGTTCGGTGTACAACAAAATCGGCACCATTGACTATTTATGAATGACTATGGAGCTCCCATTTTAACAGAAAATCAAATTTAAAAATAAAGGAGAATTTTTGTTTTCAAAAAGTTTAAAATAAGAATACTTACAGAGAATAACAAAAAAATATCGTAAAAAAAAAAACATGGGTTTAATAAAATATTTTTAACAATTTGACATCAAGTTAATTGATATAATTATTGACGGACCGTTATGTAAATACCGTTAAAAGCACCCCACGTTTTTCTACGGTGAAAAGATTTTTTTTTTCGTTGATCACTTCATTCTTATTTTAAACTTACTAGTAACATGCGTTTAATATTACACCTGTCAAATTAGTAGGTATCGGGTTTAAAAAACGAACTCTACATAAATAAATACTGGTGAAAGAACAGATTTTACGACGACCACCGACCTCTTCTCGGAAACCGAAGCTATACTCCCTTACGGCTAACCCGCACCTGCGTCAACGACGTCAAACAAACCAATCACAACAATATTTAGAGACCACAGTATTTCCCCAAACGAGATGACGAGTCAGGTAAATCAACGAGGTTTTTTATACTTGACGCGTTCCTCTCCGCTTCAGTACAGTACCGCCAGCGACGCGAAAGGCCGCGGTCACGCCGCTCCGTGCGCTTATAAAAACCTAATTGGGATCGCGCGCGAAATCAAAGTGACAGTCCGATTTTTTAATTTATAGTGATGAAGGGCCAAGTTAAGCGGTTTGTGAGCCAGAAGGGCAAGGCGTACGAGATACACGTCGCGAAAAAGGAGAATGATAACATTGGATTTTTTGATCTGGTAAGTTTTGAAGAGAGTTTTTTTTTATTGGTTTAAAGAAAGTTTTTTTTTATTGTGTGAACCGTTGCAGTTGAGAAGTTTCTTCCCTGTTAAAAAACCTCATAGTTTCTATCATCGAGTTTTATAGAAATCGTTAATTTTTATATTTTATTTAATGACAAAAATGAACACCACTTTTAACTTAAATTTTATCGTAGAACTATAAATTTCAATTCATAAGTTTGTTAGTGTTTTTATTTAGTTTAATAAACACTCCTTTTCCTCATTCTGCCAATTGAAAAAAAATCAGTAACTGGTTTGAATATTTTTTATGTTTACATTACAACCAACATTTAATTTAAAGAAAAAATCCGAAACAATTTATGAATTCATCCAAAGATAAATAAACCACCAATATACTTACTTACTTACATCACATGTTTTATACGTTTTTTATTTCAACAGGTGTATTTCTTTTTCTCTCAATAATTCATATTTAAAGCATTTAATATTTTATTAAAGTAGGTTCTTTTATTTTTACTCAAATATACTAAGGTCAAAATAAGTTTATGTTATTAAAACGTCAAATCAAATTGTGAGGTTTATAGGTCTCACATCTATTTATTTGCTGGATTGGAGGAACTACTATTCGGTTCACTTATTAAAACTCACTTTAAAACTTGAAGACGTATTTATTTCTTTAATCAGTCGCCCATGGCGTGGTTCTTACAACTAACTTAAAATTCGAACATGCCTATATTTATAGTTAAAACACATAGGTGCAAGTTGCGCCGACTGCGCCGAGTTATCAAATTTTAAATTATCCAATGACATAACTAATTAAGTTTTAGGTTTTTGCGATCGACTCCGAGTCCACCAATCAGAGGCAGGCAAGAGCGTCTCGAGGTTTGGACAGGTTTCGACACGTTCTGATTTGACCAAACTTGACTCCGGAATAGATCGCAATTACAAAGATTCTTAGTTCCTAAATTGAATAGAATCAAACTATATCTAAACTAACTTATAGGTGCTATTATTTACATTGATCATACATAGATACATATTATTACAGTACATAGAATGTATATTATCACATAAGCGATCTATGCTATGGGTGTCCTGTACAATACACATTATTACTTAATCAATCTATGGGCGTCCTGCACATTCCTCCCGCCGTGCGTCGTCCGCTGCTGGCGTCGCAGTCGTAGCTTCCGGTGCAGGATCGTCGTGGTCTATTGATAGCACCACTATCTTCTTCACTGCACGTCGCAGGATACCTCCTTTCGTCGATACGTCCACTGTGCGCACCACTCCATCAGGGCCGGGGAATGTAGCACAGATGCGTCCTCTGATCCACATGTTTCTTGGGAGGTTGCCATCTACGATGAGCACTAGGTCGTCGACCTTGGGAATTATGCCTTTAGTGTGTGGCTCTCTGCGATGTCCGTCATGGCGGTTATTCTGCTTTTCAGACGAATCTCTCCTTCGATGAATTCTGTGCACAATGGGTGTAGGCGACTGCTTCGTGAGATGGGCTTCTTGTTCTTCAGGGCTTCTATTTCTTCCTGGAAGGATTGTTGTTGTGAAGCTCTCAGGATCAGAGTTTCGGCGCGGTGTAAGAGTTCAGCAGCGAGAGGTAGGTGATTATTTGTGACCTGTAGTCTCTCTTTCGGTTTGACCCGCACCATCTGCTCACCCCTTCTCCAATCAGGGTCGTTGCTATTGTTCTTCTTGGTTCTCTTGTAGTTAATATTCTCCCCTGATTGGCCGCAGAGTTGCAGGAACTGTAGAACTCGTGCTGTGGCTCGTAGGTACCTCTCCCAGCGCGAGAATCTATTGACTTTTGGTATAGCCTCGCTGAGCTGCACTTTCTTGTGTACGACGCTGCAGGTTCTTTCTTCTCCTGTGATTATGACAGGGTTCTTCTCATCAGCTGGCCATGTATCTGGGGGTCCTCGGAGGAATTCGGGACCGTGGAACCAGCGGTGATCTGCATCATAGTGTTCGGGTACATCTCTCGTAGCGTCATCTGCTGGGTTCAATTTGGTCGGGATCCAGCGCCATTCGTTGGTGGAGCTATGTTCTTCGATGGCTGCAATGCGGTGAGCGACATATGGTTTGTAAGACCTGGCTCCAGTCCTGATCCATGACAGTGTAGTTCTGCTGTCGCTCCAGAACGTGGTTGATTCTGGTACTCTTTCATGTTCTTCCTTAACAGCTGTCGCCATTCTTGCACCAAGCACTGCTGCTTGCAGCTCTAATCTTGGAATTGACATTAGCTTCAATGGTGCCACCTTGGCTTTGGCTGTTACCAGGCAGACGTAGGTTCTTTCGTCGCTGGTGACCGTTCGCCAATATAATGCTGCTGAGTATGCAGATTCGCTTGCGTCGGTGAATATGTGCAGCTGTAGTGATTCCGTAGCACTGAAGCCTGGATAAGTTCGGGGAATGGAGACAAGTTCAAGTGCTCTGAGATGAGCGAGCCATTTCCTCCAGCTTGCGGCTAGGTCACTGTCTAGGGCTTCGTCCCATGCTGTTCCACGACGCCAAACTTCTTGCAGTATTTGCTTGGCTCTGATGGTCACCGGCGATACAAGTCCCAATGGGTCGAATAAGGACATGACTATTCGGAGGGCTTCCCTTTTAGTAGGCGTGTCGTTCTGTAGGACGTTCTGAGGTATGCGTGTTAGGTTTAGATTGAAGGCAAGTGAGTCTACTATTGGTCTCCATATCAGACCGAGAACTCGTTCTGTCTGGATGTCGTCTTCCAGCTTGATGGTGTTTTCAGTCTCGGTTATCTCCCCTAGTGCTTCAAGAAGGGCGGTAGAGTTTGATGACCATTTCTTGAGTTCGAAATGTGCTTCGCTGTGAATGCTACGCACTGCTTGTGAGACTCTTACTGCTTCTTCTAACGTGTCGAAGCTGTTCAAATAGTCATCCATGTAATGTTTCCTTTTGATGGCTTCGACTGCCTCTGGTTGGTCATGTTGGAATCTCTCGGCGTTTGTGTTCTTCACATATATCGCTGTAGCTGGCGAGCAAGAGGCTCCGAAGATCAGCGACTTCATACGGTATTTTTCAGGTGGCTGGTTGTCTCTTCGGTCTCCTCGCCATAAGTAGCGGAGAGCGTCCCGGTCTTCTGGTCGAAGTTCTATTTGTAAGAACATCTCAGTAATATCAGCGGTCACGGCGATTGAGTGCTGACGGAAACGCATTATTACTCCTGGTAATGATTGCAGAAGATCTGGACCAGTGAGCAGTTGATCATTTAGCGATATTCCTCTGGTCTTGGCTGCAGCGTCACAGACAATTCTTAACTTGTCCGGTTTCATTGGATTGAAAACCGCGAAGTGAGGTAGGTACCAAGTCCTATGTTCTGACGTGGTCGATGGAGCTGGTTCGGCGTATCCCTTTGACACTAGTGCTTCCATTTGTTCATAGTACCTCTTCTTTAGTTCTGGATCTTTATCGATTTTCTTTTCCACACTGATGAGCCTGTTCATAGCGCTATCGTAGTTGTCTGGCATTTTTATGTTCTCCTCTCGCCATAATAGAGCAGTTTGGTACCGTCCTTCTGTGGTCCTCCTCGTATGGTGCTGTAGAATACGAAGTGCCTTTTCATCCGGATCATTGATGGGTTTCCTTGGATTGACTTGCATGTTATCCATTGTGATGTATTCCTTCACAAGTTCATGAAGATCGTCGTCTGTGTCAGCATGTCTGATGAAGTTCACTGTGTGGCCAAGCGCTCGTGTGTGGCTGCCGTGCAAGACCCAACCGAGTGGCGTTAGTGATGCCACTGGTTGGTTCTTCTTTCCTGTTTTGATTTCTATTGTGATGAGAAGATCCCAGTTGTCTTGGCCGATCAGGAGTCTGGGTCTTGCATCTTCAGTCACTATATCTTTGGCTATGCCTCGAAGATGTTCACAATCCCTGACTGCTTCTCCAGGTATCCTCTGTGCAGCCAACTCTAGCTGCTTCACCGTTCTTGCCTGTAACTTGCGTTCAACTGTGTGACGTCCCTTGATGCAGAAGTTCACTCGACGAGATGTCACGTCGATTGTGGGTTCGCCGTCGAAGGATGATATACGTAGTGGTTCATATGATCCTTCTGCTCCGATCTGACTGGCCAGGCTCTCGTCGATAAGTGTTACCGTGGAGCCATCATCCAAGAGCGCGTAGGTATCCACAGCTCCCGCCGGTCCAGAAAGGTGTACTGGTATTATTTTCAGGAATGACACCTTAGGGGTCCACGCTGAATGTACCTTCTCTTGTTCTTCGTTGGGGCACTCGGGTTCTTCTTTCTTCCTGTCGGCGTGTAACATCTTGTGATGTAGGTGGACACAGTCGTTTATTTCGCATTTCTTTGGTTTACAGCTGTGTTGCTTTGTTCTGTATTTGAGGCAACGAAAACACAACCGATTCTTCTTAGCTATGTCCCACCTAACATCGACAGTTGCTTTCTTGAATTGTTCACATTCTATGATGCTGTGTCCCTGTCGTTCACATAAACCACACTTCGGCTTGTTAGTTTCTTGCGTGGCATGTACCCGTTGCTGGCGTCGCTGCGTGTTCTGTTGAGTAGGTTGTGCGGTTGCAGCGATGTTTTCAGGCAGGGCGTACGGGCTGCATATTTCAGCTTCGATCTTGATGAATCGGGTGAACTTCAGTAGATCAGGTTCAGTTCTGGAGTTCATCGCTGAAAACTGGTACCACTGTCTCTTCAAGGTAGGTGTGAGCTTCTCAACAATAGCTTTAGTTACTTCGGGATTGTAAAGATAATGTCCACAGTTCAGTGCTTGCAGAGTTCCAACTATACTTTCAACTTTAGTAGCGAAGGTGCAAACATCACGCGGAGATTCGGTGAGGCGCGGTAGAGTTCGTAGACGTTCTATCTCAGCCATTGCAATTGAGTCTGAACGTCCGAAGCGTAGCTCGAGTGATTTCATAACTTCACTTGGGTCTGCATTCACTATTAATAGACCCTGTACAGCTTCCTTGGCTAGACCTCGAAGGCTTCTTCTAAGTCTGGACATGTTCTCCCCTGCTGTTAGTCTATGTGCCGTCTCATAGTAGGCGGCGCGAAACGTGAGCCAGTCTTGATGAGCTCCGTTGAAACAGGGTAGTTCGGTGTATCTCGTGGGCTGCTGGTACTGTGTAGATTGCACAGCGTGCTTGATCGCAGCAGCAAGTTCTTTCAAGTCCGTCCTTGGTTCTTGGACGGTCATTGTTGTAGGCTGACGTGCGGTGTGCGTAGATGGCATAGACTGTGGCACCCGGGTCCCGGCGGCGTAGCCCGTCGTGTAGTCGTGATGTGGTGCCGTAGTGTAGATCGGTTGCCATGATGTGTTCGTAGTTACGTACGTCGAGTTCTGTGGCCAAGGAGCGGCGGGTTCCGCCGACGCTGACGTTGGTTGCGGCTGCGCAGGCACATAGTTCGGTTGCCAGGATGCGGTTGTGTACACTGGTTGTAGGTTCGGGTGTGGCTGCATAGGCGCGGTGTTCTGCTGCCAGGCGGCGCTCACTGGCAGCCGGTTCAGGTGCGATTGTTCGATCGCAAGGTTTGACTGCCAGGCGGCGATCACTGGCGGTGGGTTCAGGTGCGGCTGTTCAGTCGCAAGGTTCGGCTGCCAGGCGGCGGCAGTGCTCACTGGCAGCATGTTCTCGGGTTCAGTAGTGCTGACTCCCGCCGGTAAAGTCGCCGGGATGTTCCAGGACACGGCAGCGTTCACTGGAACTGCAGGTTCGGTCGACGACTTTACGTTAGATTCATGTGGTCGATCGGCGATAGCGAGTAGCTGACTTGTTTGTAGCCACGTAGTCACTCGTTGATCATTGCCAGCTTCCGAGGCCACTGAGGATAGATCTTCATCGGTAGATTCAGCTTCGACCTCGGCAAGGCGTGCGGTTGCTAGTTCTACTAACCTTTGTGCTAGCTCCGCCTTGGCTTTAGCTACGCGACGCGATTTCGACACTTTTTCACTCGTAGACTTCATACGGCGACCACTTTCTTTGTTCTTAGGTTCATCGGCGACTCTTTGTTTAGCTGTGCGTTTAACTGTTGACTCGGTCGCGGCGGGGGCCTCCGATGTATCAGCTGTCGTTATCGTAGGCTCCGTAGTGGTCGTCTCAGTCGTAGTCTCAGTAGTGGCTTCTGTAGTGGCTTCCGTAGTGGTTTCAGTCGCTGCTTCATTTGCGTTTTCAGTAGCGGTTTCGGTTCGTTCTGTAGCTGTAGTCGACGGTTGTCTACCCTTTTTCCCTGTAGACCTCGTAACTGGCATTGTTCTTGATGAGTTGTTATAAATATTCTTCAAATAAGTTCACACTGGAGTCTTGTTTAATAGCGTTTTCACTCGAATCCGGCTCGCGAAGGACCAGACAATGTGAGGTTTATAGGTCTCACATCTATTTATTTGCTGGATTGGAGGAACTACTATTCGGTTCACTTATTAAAACTCACTTTAAAACTTGAAGACGTATTTATTTCTTTAATCAGTCGCCCATGGCGTGGTTCTTACAACTAACTTAAAATTCGAACATGCCTATATTTATAGTTAAAACACATAGGTGCAAGTTGCGCCGACTGCGCCGAGTTATCAAATTTTAAATTATCCAATGACATAACTAATTAAGTTTTAGGTTTTTGCGATCGACTCCGAGTCCACCAATCAGAGGCAGGCAAGAGCGTCTCGAGGTTTGGACAGGTTTCGACACGTTCTGATTTGACCAAACTTGACTCCGGAATAGATCGCAATTACAAAGATTCTTAGTTCCTAAATTGAATAGAATCAAACTATATCTAAACTAACTTATAGGTGCTATTATTTACATTGATCATACATAGATACATATTATTACAGTACATAGAATGTATATTATCACATAAGCGATCTATGCTATGGGTGTCCTGTACAATACACATTATTACTTAATCAATCTATGGGCGTCCTGCACACAAATCTGTATGCTCTCCTTTTTTTCATTTATTTATTTTACAAATCAATAAATTCTGATTCTGAACTTCAACTTACCAGCGTTCCATCCTAAATACCTACCTACTTACTGATGTGTCAAACAATCGTATCTTAAAAATCAAAACCAAATCATTATGAACAAAAACCGCATCACAATCGGTTTAGCGGTTTCTAATATAACTACAAACATGCCACAAACATTACATATGTTAAATAAAACTCCATTATATTTAACTGGTTTAAGATAACAGTTTTATCGTCATTCAAAACAAAAGAATTATTGCTGTCATGGCACCTTTCTCTATTAGAGATTGTGCATTTTAAAATCCAGTATCTGTAATCTGTTGAGATAAAACAAGATGTAGATTAAATTATGATTCTTTATTTGTTTATTTAGGATCTCCAACAAAGGATACACATATTGTATATGTGGAACCTTTGTAAATCTAAATGTAAATATCAATGAAAGGTTGTTTTTCGTGTGCTCATTCAATTATTGGAGCCCACAGCATGCACATATAACTAAGTGATGAATGATGAAAATAAATTATGAAATTAGAGGGGAAAAAACATAATATTGAGCATTCATAATACAAAGAGTCCAAATAATAATAATTAGGAATTTATTGATCTCTGAAATATGTTGTATTCCAAATATTTGATTTGCGAAGTTCAGTTTTTAAACAAATGAAGACCTTGCAATAAATAAATAAAATATTTTAAAATAAATATCGTGCGTTGTCATTAGAACCAAACGTGTACATGCGCTAAATTGCAGCCTGATAGCTTCACTGTGGGTGAAATATTGATTGCAACATTCCAGGACATACAAGTGAAGTTTAATGACAGCTTTTAATAAACCACATTTGAAAAGTCCATTAATTGGTACGTTTTTTATATAGCGTGCTACTGTCCCACTGCTGGGCAAACGCCTGTTTCATACAGACATGGCACGAGCTTCGCACTTCCACTTGATCTCCACACTTGCTCAAGATGGGTTATCGATTTCACTTCAAAGCCTAATTTCAGGTTTTATTACTGTTCTCTCGTCGGTATTATCTCGTTCTGTACTATTCATACACACAGTATAATAGGAGAGGACACCCTACGAGAACATATAGTGACCTTATAGGTGTTGTTCTTCAGAAAGGTCAGGTGCGTAGTACTGGTAACCGGTGTGCGTAAACTAGGAAAAAAAAAAGTAAGGATCGTAGCAGATGGCATTCTGTAGTTTCTGCATACCCCTATGGGAAAAAGGCGTGTGTTTATGTAGGAGTATGTATCTATGAGGACAATATAAAGACATACAACTGTGGGTTCTGGCTCAATAACAATCAGAAATCAGAGGCGTAATTGAGTAACGTACTAACCGCAGGAATAGATTCAATTGTGACAGTTCAACTACATTCATTACGCTATTTACGTTGTTGAGCTGACAAATTATTCTAACATAGAAAACAATGCATTAGCAATAATATCCTTCGAAATATTCAGATTTTGATTGAATTTGTTACGCATTTTGGTTGCTGGCTTTGTGCCCGTTTAAAAGGGGGGATCGCCTTTTAAACGGGACTTAAACATAACTAACGAAAAGTGTCTGTGTCTCTAGGTACACCTCTGCCTGAGTAGGCAAAGAAGTAGTTCTAATAATATAGACGTGATTAAGTTACGTTATTATTTATCTGTCTGCTAACCCAGTTAGAGCCAATAACTTAAGTATAGTCATGACAAACTGCACTAACTCAGGTTAACGGTGAGCTAGTTACAACTAGGGTCACCATTTTGACATTTTAAAGTCATCCTGACAAACAGGAAAAAAAATCGGTCAATTTTTTAGTTTTTAAGCCTTCCGCAGACAGGCGCGACGCAACGACGCGATGCGATTCTGCTAGAACAATTGTAAATAAGTTTTAATAGCAATTGTTCCCATAGAGTCGCATCGCGTCTATTTGAGGGAGCTGTTAAGGTGTTCGTACTGAAAGACTGCCCACGGAACTCTATAACTAGGGCTCGGTTATGCATCCGTCCGACCATCTGTCACAGGGCTGAATCTTTTAACCTTACCCTGTTTTTTTTTTGGATGGGAAATCATCAAAGAACATTATTGGCTGGTTATGGCGTGCCAATTATAGGGATAGGTACACACGATAAAACGTAATATAAAAATATGTTGTGTGAAATTTTTTACAGTGGTACGGAATCCTCCGCATCCATCTCAAGTGGCTGCTTTATTTTTCAGTATTTAATGAACTATTCCTTTTTTCTTAAAAATCGTCCCCTTAGGGGGAAAGTGATAAGGTAGCCGCGAGATTAAGATTTCTTGCAATTCGCAGGTCAGTGTCAGACTGTATCTCTACAGAGTATTATATAAAACAAAGTCGCAGTTCGTGTTTGTACGCACGGCAACACATCAAGCTATACATTTCCAGTATAAGCTGACATCTCATTGTACGAGAAACCTATACAATGTGGGGTCAGCTAAAACTGGAAATGTATACTTGACCTGTAGCCGTGTGTACGTTTAGATCTTTTAAACTACGCAAGTGATTTTAATGCGGTTTTCACCAATGGACGAGTAATTCAAGAGTTACATTTATCTGTAGAAAGAGCGAGCGAAGCCGCTGAAAAAGCTAGTGTTGAATAAAATATGATTTGCAACAACACCATTGTATTTAAAGAACTATAATAATTAAAATCATCAATACAACCCTCTCTCAGTCCCATTGAATGCACACTGTCCTCCCCCTCCCATACCTATTAACACTTCAGTTTAAATACATTCATCCAATTATTTTTAAAAGAGTAACCATGGAGATTCTTGCCGGCTCTTTTCCATAACAAAAACGACCAGTTGACGTTTCATAAGTGACCTTGATGGTTTATATATGTTTTTTATAATATTTTTGGTTCGAAGACTATTTTTTCTATTTTATTCAAAAGGAACAACAAACAGCTACAATATAAGATACAACATAAATATAAGATAAACACAAAACTAGACAATATTGTAGCCCACAACGCTGTTCACTATTAGTAGTCATTCGTTAAAATTGGCGCATCCCCTTTAATTGGAACATTTCGGACAAAACACAAAGCCAGACAAATTCCGGTCGTCCGGTAAAACCACACACAGTTAAAGTTTACAACCAATATTTAGCTGTAATGAGTGAGTCAGTGCTCAGTCGCCTTTCACATCGCGTTTGGGGAAACCCGTTGGTGCTCTGCGTCTTGTCGAGAAAAGTATCACACACGAGAACCATTGACGTACGAACTAACACTGGCAATGTTAGTTGGCAACGGTTTTACCGTTAGAAACCTTTTTTTTGTGGGGACTTCGTCAAATGACGTCTCCCGCTCTGGGTGGAGCAGGAGGGCGTGTCAGACTTTCACAGACTAAACCCATCCGTGTTCCTTCAGTTGCCTGTGCCAGAACCACGGTAACTCCTTAGAACAAATCTTTCGGCCCTAGTAGGAACTAACTCTAGCGCTATAATACGGTTTTAGCATTAGAAACCTGAGGGGTAATTGCGTGCCAGGGTCGCGAGATTTGTTCGAAAGAGGTACCGTGGCCCTGGCACATGGGCAACTGAAGGAACACGGGTGGGTTTTAGTCAGTAAAAGTCTGATACGCCCTTTCGCCCCACCCTAGAGCGGGAGACGTTATTTGATGATTTCCCACCCACAAAAAGGAGTAATTGCGTAACTTACTAACAGTAGGAATCGGTTTTATTTTGATAGTTCAACTTCATCCATTGCGTTATTAATGTTGCTGAGCAGACATATTTTTTTTTTTTAACATGATTATTCGCAATGTATTTGAAATAATCTTCAAGATGGTTCAGATTATGATTTAGTGCGTTAAGCACGAGGTGCCAGGAACAGGGGTGTACTCTCTGAAGGCTTCCGCAGATAGGCGAGACACTTGAAAAACAATTTCTATAAAACCTAAGTGGAATTTATTCTATCGGAATCATGTCGCACCGTTGCGCCACGCCTATCTGCGGGAACCCTAAGTCTGTTAACGGTAACTAATTGCGACGTTGCAGTTGCAAGGTTTCTAGGAGGGGGGTTTATAGGGGGCGCCCTATTAGGCACATGGGACTTAAACATAACTGGTGAAATGTTAATATACTACACCTCTGCCATTTCCCTCAGAAAATACAGGTATGTTGTGCCAAGTTGCTGAAACCACGGGAAAGTGCTACCGGAACAAGCACAAACAGTTACTCCTTATAACATTACCTATCTGACGGTGAAAATCCCGTTAAAATCGGTGCAGCCATTTCAGAAATAAGGCGAACAAAAAGACAGATTGCCATACAAAAATTGAAAAAAAAACGTTTTTTATTTTTTCTTGTTATGGGAACTGTTTATACTTTCATGATATGTATTTAATAAAAGCTGTAACATTGGCATTAAAAACATACACTTCAATTAAATTATTTGTATGTAGATAATAGTTAAAAGAACCAGACAAGTAGTGTTGCCCAAATTCAGTCTTGGTCTTGCAGTCTTGGTCTTGTTCTTGCGTTTTTGCAAGACCAAGACCAAGAACAAGACCGCGTATTTTTAGCAAGACCAAGACCAAGACTGACCGTGCAAGACTTGAGCAAGAACAAGACATAGCCTGCAAGACTCTTGCGTCTTGCAGCTAGGACTTAGCGCTATTTCACTGAGTAGTTAGGTGTAACAGTTCGGTGTATAGGTAGGTACGCTTAGGAATTCTATGAGACGCAAAAAACTGTATCAAAGAATATGAAAAACTGGACCTATGCGCATTACGACTAATACCATAAACATAACGAATAAAAAAATATCTATTAAAATCAAACTGAGTGCATGCATAGTTATGTTTTAACCATCGGCACTTTGATAATGCGGCATCAAAGGTTTTGTACTTACTTCTCAAAGAAATTTGCCGCTTTTCGGAAGTACATGGTTATGATACACGCGCCGGCGGCTTCTTTTGAAATCTAAAACAATCGTTGCCGCCACGCCGAAATCATAACATTTGTGACACTATTTGATTGCCGCCATAGGGCGTAGGTATACTCATGCAAAATAATTTCGAATTTTTTTAAGAGTACCTACAGGTGTTCCAAAGAATAAATAAGTTTCAGAGTGCTTAGAATGAAAATGAATACATTATACTGATCACGCAAGTAGTATTATGATTAGGATAAAATGGTAAGGATAGGTAGTAGATGTCATATTAATTCATTCTAGTAAGTATATATTATAATATTGATTACTTATATGGTTTTAAACTAATTACTTAGGTACTATTATTGTACATTTAGTCATTATATTTCTTAAGTTTTTACAAGAAAAAATAGCAAAAAAGTGTTCAAATATCACCCGTTTAATAAATATTGTAGCCACTTTTAAATATACTTGAAACGTGTAAAAAAATTCTACAAAACTAATAAAATAATATAAAAAGCGTAGGTACTTACCTACTAATAAAATAAAAAGCCTGCGATAAGAGTTTTGTATTACATAACAGCCCGAATATCTCTGAGAGAGATGATGAGAGTAAGTATTTACTAGCTGTGCCCGCGACTTCGTCCACGAGGAATAGTAACTTTGGAGGTATAGTGACGTTCAGGACTTATTTATTTATTTTAAAACTTCTGTCATCAAACATACAAACGAACTCTTCAGCTTTATAATATTAGTATAGATGTACGCCAAAACATTCACTTATATGTAAAGAATAGTGATTGGCACTAATTCTATTTTATTCACGCGTCGCGTCTGTACAAGTAGGTAATATTTAGTGTGTGTTTGTACGCCGCACGCGGCATTGTTTGATTTGCGGCGGCATCCTTTTCATAGAGCCGGCACGTGGCGAGGCGGCGCGGTAGAAAGCAAGGAAACGTACTATAAATAAAGGAATTATTTTAATTCCAGTCATTTCCAATTGAGCTGTGCTTCGAGTCTAACTTAATAATTGTTTTTACTAATTCTCGTTGTTTTCTAAAAACGTATCACGTGTACAATTTAATATGAGTGACGAAGATTCAAATTATTCTAGTCCGAGTAACGAGAGTTTGAGTCACAGATCTAAAAGACCCAAAAGCAAATTTGAGGAGTTTTTCGAAATAATTCATGCATCCCAAACTGCCTTCTGTAAATTGTGCCAACATAAAAAGATTGAAATAAAAATGAAAAACAGAAACACTTCAGGCTTAAGGAAACATCTAATATCTTTCCACAAAAAGGAATCAGAAATATTTCTTCCTGTTAAACCAAAATTAAGTGGAGATATCACAAGCTTTTTAGTAACCGCTGGAAGAAGTGGACAGGTAAGAATATTTTTTTAACAGTTAAAAGAATTTTAACTCCGCGTAGCTATTCATGCGATACTTTCAAAAACGCCATTAACTTACGTAAGTATTTTTGAGTTAGTGGTGTTTTCATCTAGGGGTGCGACATATTAAGTATGTAATTATCGTCTTAAATATTTTTTATAAACACCCATATTTTCATTTAATCGGCCAGTAACAACTAAGTACTTTATTTTGGTAAATTACAGTACAGTGCAACCTTAATATAACAAATATCAATTTAACGATTTTCTCGATTTAACAACAACAAACCTCCTCCTCTTATACGCTCAAACCTAGTATGTTTTAAATAATAACACAAGATTTATTGTTTTGTTTCAGTCGGAAAACAGCAGTGACAACATCACGACAGCTACAGTTGATTGGGTGGTGAAAAAATATCTTCCCTTCTCATTTTTCGATGACGAAGCTACACAAGTATATTTTCGACGTATTTGCCCTAATATGGTGTTTCCTAAAAGGTCTACACTTAGAAGGAAAGTCAAAGAGCGATTTGAAGAGCTCCAATTGAATCTCAAGGAACGACTTCAACAATTATCATCTAAAATGTCTTTTACCTTTGATGGGTGGACGTCAATTGCTGGTAGGAGTTACTACGGGGTTACTATTCATTATATAGACAACGAATGGAAGTATCAATCTGTAGTTCTTGATTTTATACCATCACGCAGTCGACATACTGGGGAAGATATTGCAACGATTTTCCATGAATGTTTATTGGAATATGGCATAATTGATAAAATACAAGGTATCACGGTCGACAACGCAACTGCAAATACCAAATTTATGTATGAACTGGGCAAACAGCTGCCGCCACACTTTGATTCAGACAATCAACATTTCCGGTGCTTTGCTCACATTTTAAACCTTGGTGTACAAGATTTATTAAAGACCTTAGCATTACACTGTGAGTCTGACACTAACGCGCAAGATCAGCAGTACGAAGACTATGCAGACGAAACTGAGGATGAGGAAGATGAAGAATCTGCACCAAATATTGCTGACTCGCGTACATCTGTAACAAAGTTACGCAGTATTTCCAGTAAAATAAAAAGAAGTGAGATAGTGAAGAAGAAGTTTCAGTCTGCTTGTGAAGCAGCTGGCGTGCCATCAAATCTAAATGCCATTCTTGACTGTCCAACGAGATGGAATTCCACACATGATATGATTGGATTTGGTTTAAAAGTGAGAGCGGGCATTGACATATTGTGCAGTTCTGTCACCGAATTAAATGATTTTCAAATCACAGCTAATGAATGGCAGGTACTCGAAAAATTACATAAATTTCTAATAAACTTTAAACTTTTAAGTACAAAACTTGGTGGAGACAAATATGTTACATTACCGCTAGTCATTGTATCATTCAATCTCTTGCTAGATAAAATTGAATCCATGGTAAAACAGTTAGATGAGAAACCTAATCGATCTGAAGTGGATGAAAGGCTCATTCTAGCTTTCCAAGCAGCTCGAGACAAAATGCTTAAACATTACAAGAAGAGCAACTGGATTTATTGTACTTCTTTAATTTTAGACCCAAGGCATAAGGCTCAGACTTTTGACCTGACAATGTGGGGGAAGCAACTTAAAACAGAAAGTCTGCGCAAGTTCAATGAACTTTATGAAGAATATAAAAGTCTACACTCACTGAACAAATCTCTGGAATTACCAGAAAAAGAAAATAAAGTATGTGATGAGGATGAAGACGTAATAGACTTTGATAAACTCTATGAATGTCCCTCGACGTCATCTGGATCTTGTCTTCAAGGCTTAGTGATAGACGAGTTGGAGGAGTACCTGAGAAAACCAAGAACTGCCAGCTCGGAAGACATTTTAGATTGGTGGAGGACGCATGAGACAGAGTATCCGATTTTATCGAAAATGGCCCGTGATTTTCTCTCAATACCTGCAACTTCAGTACCTGCTGAGAGGTTATTTTCTAAAGCATCATTAGTAATTAGAAAACATAGAAATAGGTTAAGTGATGAGTCAGCCAGATGGTTACTTTGTATTAATTCTTGGTAAAAAAAATTGATATAAAGTATCATAACCTAATGATAAAGCTGTTGATTTGTGTTGTATTTTATTTTTTATTCAAATAAATGATAAATCGTAAAACTCTTTTATTAAATTTCTTATAAGTTGAGGGTTCAATCTCTTTCTAGACAGATAAGTATTGTTCTTTAAAATACAGTCAAGTTATTGTAATTAATTTGTTTTTTTACATGTTTTAGCAAATGTAAGCTTATAAATCATAAATGTTTATTAAGAAACAGTTACTTCCATGGAAAACGACATATAGGTCAGTTGATTTTTCGAATTTCTTATCAAATCTTCAGTTATTTATTAATCTGCTTGATCTTTACTATGGCTATGTTAATTCAAGCTCACAATGTTCCAATTCTAATACGTTTTTCTAAGATTTAAAGTAAACTTTAATAAATAGTAATAGACTAATAGGTAATTGCAAGACTTGCAAGACTCTTGCTGCAAGACCAAGACCAAGACCAAGACTGGGAGCGCAAGACCAAGACCAAGACCAAGACCAGGTGTATTGGCGCAAGACCAAGACCAAGACTGGCTAAGTCTCGTCTTGTTCTTGCATTTGGGCAACACTACAGACAAGTGGACAACAACTCAACAATAGCTAATTTCAAACGAACTCCACGTAAAATAATTCTTTGCAGATACAAATCTAAATTGAACCGCAGCGGGCTTGAATACATTTTTTTTCTATAATTTATTTATTTTAGAACCATTGTCAGTTTTCTGTAAGGCTAAGTCTATATATAATGTTTTTTGTCTGTTTGTCACGCCTTTCACTATAAATACGTGCCGGTGTCACTTCTGGGAAGTGAACTGTGACCTTTAGTAATGTCAAATAATTTTTTAAACATTTTAACCAATGTTAATATATTGTCAATATGTCTGCCTTTTCCCAACTATGTTGGGGTCAGCTCCCAGTCTAACCGGATGCAGCTGAGTACCAGTATTTTACATGGAGCGACTGCCTATCTGACCTTCACAACCCAGTTACTGGGTAACACTATAACTTTCCGTGTCTGTTCCGTGTGGTGCCGGACTTACAGAATAGCACAATTCCATTTCTTCCCGTGGGTGTCGTAAAAGGCGACTAAGGGACTTACTAGAGAATGGGCAGCAGCGCCTATATGTACTAGAACACTTGCCACCATACTGCGATCACCAGCCCACTTGTCAAGCGTGGCGATTATGGCAACTCAAATTAGGAGAGGCCTATGTCCAGCAATGGACGTGTTCCGGATGAAATGATGGTGATAATGATCTTCGGTAAGACTGGTTGTCAGAACAGGGAAGCGAACATTTCTCAAAAACTAGGTAGAAACTAATTGCTATAGTTACTTACATAAGTAAATCTTCTTTACATAGTATACAACAAAGTCGCTTCCCACGTCTGTACACTTAGATCTTTTAAACTACGCAACAGATTTTAATGCGGTTTCATCAATAGACAGAGCGATTCAAGAGGATAGTTTGTATGTATAATACCTACGCAAGCGAAGCCACTGGCAAAAGCTTGTCATAATTATAATAGCTACTTATGATTTAACAATTAATGAACTAAATAAACAAATAATTTTCAGATAAAATCTTTGCCAGTGCCAAAAACTATTCAATGACACTACTGTTTTAACAAAAACTATATTTCGCACCTCGAATGAATGAGTTCGCAAAAAGATCGAGTATCTGACTAGTTAAGTCTTTCTTAATTATAATTACGTAATTATTACATAATTAAGTAACAGAATGTGTCACTAAAATGTAAATACACGCGCCATTTTTATCGTAGTTAGAATTGAATCTATAAGTATGACAAGGAATATGATATGGCTATAAAAGTAGAGGAAGACCAAAGAAACGATGTATGGACTGTGTGAATGATGATCTGGATAGAAAGAGGACGACTACTGAGATGACGACTAATAGAGAAGTGTGGAAGAAAAAGACATGTTGCGTCGACCATTAATAACTTCGGGTAAAGGCAGGAGAATGAGGCACGACAAGGAATGAATGCTGCATGCGTTGATCAAAAGATAAGCAACGCTTATCACGGTCGGTTCGTGGAAGGGTGACCATCTATTACATACCAAGACCTCTCCGTGCCTCGGAAAGCACGTTAAGGTGTTGCTCCCGACTGTCATTTGTAGATCTTTGACAGTCGTTACGGGTTGTCAGAAGACCGAAAGTCTGACAACCAGTCTTACAAACGGGTATCGTATTTCCCGCTAATTGTGTTGTGGAGCTCAGACAGGCAGTCAATCTATGTAAAATGCTGTTAGTCAGCTGCGTGCGGTTATATTGGAAGATAAGTCACGTGTCCCCCCCCCCCCCTTGAAAGAATTATTAATATAAAGTACCTGGGGATTATTATTGACTCTCATCTTTCTTCTAAGTCTCATTTTGAGGCGCTTGTTCCGAGGATACACAAACTCATCTACATTTTTAAGTCTTAAGACACACTGCTGATCGAAAGACCATTAAAATGGTTTACTTTGCTTTATACTGCATCACAACTTGGGGCGGTGCCGCTAAAACGCATCTTATCGAGGTGGAGAGGGCGCATCGCGCCATACTTAAGGTTGGTGCTGGTCTGCCTTTTACTTTTCCAACTAGTGATTTATACAAGGAATGGGACATCCCTACAGTTAGTCAAACGTTTATCTTGCGTACTTTAGCTAAAAAGCACTCCCAGCTACAAATACTCCAAAGACTCCAAATTCATCAATAACTAACGACAGAAGGGAAGAGTCTGCTCCTCATTGCAGTTAAAATGTTCACTCCCTCAGAAGTTATCCTTCACCGTTTTGAGATTCAAATTCTTAGTATAAGTGTTACGCATTGACCCTGCCGGATGGACTGTTTTAATTGTTTATCCAAACTATTACGTAAATAGGGTTTGTATAACCACGTATCCCCCCAGTCCCACGGTAGTCTTCACAAAACCCCATAAACCTTAACGATCCTCATTTATTCGTACATAATTATTAATAACAGTAATTATCACATACTATATAGTTTCCCTATTGTCACATAAACATTCTTAATTACAGTTTTAACTTTAATTATATTTGACGTCATCATGCTCTGAAGGGCCACAAATGAAATTATAATGACAAGCGTTATTAACACATAACATTATACCTGTACAGTAGTGCCCAAAGTTATTAATCAAATCAAAATCAAAAGTCATTTATTCAAACTAGGCTGAGAGTCAACACTATATGAACGTCAAAGTTACATAAGTTCCCCGGCACGGCCGCTCTTCAGCACTTCCTAGTGCTTTAGCTGAGAAGAAGAAGTGGCGCAACAAACTGTCCAGCAGAGTTGTCACACACACACACCCACCCTCTTAGGGTGAAGCTTTAGGGACATTATATGTACATTACGTATGTTATATAGGTAAACTAAACTAGGTTTTTCCATCAGGAAATTTTCAGTGACAGCCATTTTAGGACCCTGGATTAGTGCCCAGTTAGCGCGTACCTTCTTACTCATCATCATTTCAGCCGAAAGGGGTCCACTGCTGGACATAGGCCTCCCCCAATTTGGGGGGTTTGCCATAATCGCCACGCTTGGCAGGCGGGTTGGCGATCGCAGTAAGTTGGTAAAATGTATCGAGAACGCTGCTGCCCATTCTCTAGTAAGTCCCTTAGTCGCCTCTTACGACACCCACGGGAGAAATAGGGTGGTACTAAGTGCTATTCTTTTAGTCCGACACCACACATAACCTTACCTATGTGTCATGTAAATCCCCTTAGTTCAACGTCTTTGGCAAGATATGGATGTTGATGGTCTTTCGAGAAAGACGTTACGAGCCAAAGTTATTTGAGATTTCGCTTAATTTGATTCATCGAGGCCGTGAACTGTCACGCTCAAAAATTATCGGTTTAAAATATAATCGAGGTTGTTATTATTCGGAGTCAAGTGGCCCACTCTTGGCACCGGTGGTGAAACCAGTCGGGGAATACCGGCGCGCAGCGGCGCTGTGTATGAGGTATCATCATTCGTGGACCCTAGACACTTGATACGAGTCGTCAGAAGCTCGAAAGTGTGCCTGTCTTACCAAGGGGTACCATATTTAATCATAATACCTGGTTGCTTAGTTGTGGAGGTCAGATAGGCAGTCATTCCAAGTAAAATACTGGTATCTAGCTGCATTTGGTTAGTCTTAAAGCCAGGCAGATGATGATGATTAGGTATCATCTACATTCTGCTGCCTTTACGAGATGTTTCAGTTTGAAGTCGCCATAGAATGTCTTCTTCTTCCATACATCTGTGGACTGAGCCACTGGGTCATCACTATTCTGTACATATTCCACACAGTTTGTTAATAGTTAATTTCACCGTCCCTTCCCCCCCTCCCCCTTCCTGCTTGGCGTGGAGGTCAGACAGGCAGTCACTCTATGTTCTTGAAAATTCAGATTATACAGCTGTAT
Organism: Aporophyla nigra; assembly: GCA_947507805.1. NCBI lineage: Eukaryota > Metazoa > Arthropoda > Insecta > Lepidoptera > Noctuidae > Aporophyla > Aporophyla nigra. Next base: position 185,518 of record OX382318.1, read on the forward strand.
CTGATTAGACTGGAAGCTGAAACCAACATGTTGGGTAAAGACAGGCAGATGATGATGATTTTTTGGAAAAACGTCGAGTTTCATAATCAATAAAATAATCTCTGACAGGCCTTTTAAGATATCAGGCCCTCTTCAAATATTTTCCGTGTGGTCTTAAACACACATTCCAAATTTTTCCACTTTTTGCTCTAATCCCAACGAATCAATCTTATGTCAATGTGACTAGAGGTCAAAAATATCACAATAATATATAAGGCCTTCTTACTCAATACTTTATTGCATTACACATGTATATGCTTAGGTGATAAAACATTTTTTTTTTTTTTACCGACTTACCTTGTTCAAATCTTCATTTGTTACTTTTACATTTTTTTTTTTTAATTTTGCAAAAACCACTCGTTAGATTTAGATGAAACTTTGTACAATAATAGGTTAGTAAATAAGCTTTTATTCAATATAAATTTAACAAAAATCGGTTCAGTCGTTTAAATGTTATTACAGTTTTTTTCAACAAATTGACATATAAAATAGTTGATGAACGTGAGTGAACTTTAAAACTCATAATAGTGTATTTATTTAAATCATTGTGGTTAGTTAACAGCTGTGGTCTAAAACCACACGTTTTTAAATGTTTCTAGAATGTTTTATATAATTTTGCGGTTACCACAATTTATATGTTCTTTTTATACCTACAGACTACCGACCCGCCCCTACTTCGCTCGGTATACGAGTTGACAAAACATCAAGATTTCTTCATTATTTTCAAGTTTTATACTAATTTATTCGAGACATAAAATCTACCAGAATAAAATCCCTAAATGACTGTAAAAATCCTATCAAAATTCGCTCCGTTAGAAGCACAACGCCACGACGTATAACCATACGGACGGACATAAAAAATGACTACCTTATTTGTAATACCTATCTTTAAATGAATAATTTTGTATCCCATTAAAATGATTAATGCGAAATTTTAATGTTAAATGTTTGTTAATTAATCATGCAAAAACGGCTGAAGGAAATTGAATGAAATTTGACATAGAGAAGCTTTATAAACTGGATTAACACAAAGGATACTTTTATCCCCGCAGTACATTCCCGTGGGTTAATTTGGCGACCTACACGGAGGGAAACCACGGGCTAAAGCTAGTTTAAATATTTATATATAAAATGGACCTTACCCCTCTTGTTAAGGTCCATTTTATATAATTGGTTGCCAGACTTTCGGACTTCTAACGACCCAACACGACTGTTAAAGATCCAACGTATGACAGCCGAGACTAACGATTTAACGTGGTGTCCGAGGCACGGACAGGTCTCCATAATAGTCACCCATCCATAAATCGACCGCGGCAAGTGTAACTTAACCTTCGATCGACCCGTACGGCTGTTAATATTTAGCCACGAGCCAAACAACTGCGTGTGACTAAATGGACAGCTGTTATAACTTTGTTTATTACAAGACGCTATTACGCGGTAGTCTCGATGTAAATTAAAGTCTACGAGTTCAAATATTGACACAAGAACTTGTCTTCATTAAGTAAACAGTTCATTAAAACGGATGTAAGTTCTTGTGGCTGGTTTCGCAGAAATGTAAACGATTAAGTTCTAAAAGTTGGAAAAAATATGTATTATTGAAGCTAACTCTAAAACCACTAAACAGAACTTGACCAAATTTAAATCAGAATACTAGGTAACTATACGCTTTCAAATTAAAGAAGAATTTTTCAAATCGGTTTATAAATGACGAAGATCTGACGTTAAAGACAAAAAAAAAACAGTCGAATTGAGAACCTCCTCCTTTTTTGAAGTCGGTTAAAAAACAAAATACAACAGATTTTATAACCTACTTCTTCTTGTGAAGTAGGTTAATACAAGAAATAGGAGGTTCCTGTTGTCATTGACCGGGCAGAAACCGGCATGTCCTAGAACAGATAATTCGAAGACATGTGACATCCAACACTGGGCCCGCGTGGTAGATTATCGCTCACTCCGTCTCACTGAAGGGAGGCCTGTGTCCCAGCAGTGGGAACGTTTTAGGCTGGTTATGCATTGATGGGGCAAATCAATAAACTCTGGAATACTACTTACAAAGAATTTTGTAGCAGTAATAGGCAAAATTCAAAAGTCATTTATTCAAACTAGGCTGAGAATCAGCACTTTTGGAACGTCAAAATGACATCAGACAGTCCCCGACACGCCCGCCCTTCACCACTTCCTAGTGCTTTAGCTGGAAAGAACTGGTGCAACAAACTGTCCAGCAGCACAGCTGTCTGTTTAGTTAGATAAACTTGATTCTGTACAATAGTAGGTAGGCAAAGTAATTACCATTACGAGACAGAACATTACCTTTGCCATATGTCAGCTAGCCAACCCAATGTACCAAACTCCTGCCACTCGACTTGGATCCTACTGTAGAGGCATGAGGGTATATGCTGGAAAACTCCACATCTCTCGTAGTGCAGGGAGGACCCTCCGACCAGACGGGCGCGCCTGACAGTACATTTGGTCAAAAATTGCTTTAAATTAAAATAATCGAATCGGGTGCGTCGGCCACGGGTGCCTCGACCACTGGGGGCGTAAGCCACGGACCCTGTTGTATCTGGTCGGAGGGTCGGAGGGTCGGAGGATCGTCGGTTGTTCTCGGGTTTCCGCAAATGTATACATAATTATGGTCAACGCGCTAAAAACACAGCTTGCAAGATGTACATTTATGTGTGACGTAAAATCAGGTGTAGTGTAAAACATAGTTCACATACTGCGTCATAGATGCCTCTACACTTATTTTTTAAGAGAAATAAAATACCAGGCTATTTCTCTCACTAGTTTCATATTTGTATGCGTGCACTGACTGGACAGGTCCATGCAACCTGTGTGGTTCTTTCCTCAAACCACCATTTCGGACTCCAATCTACATGGTCTTCATATGACGTGACCCAGATTATGTCTGGACTTTAAAAGAGACTGTGACCTCTGAGTTTGTTTCGGCCTTTCTTCTCAGAGTAGTCATATAGAAAACCCGACCCCATCTAGTTTTTGAAATATAATTGACGTGTAACAAATGTTTGTACAAACATACTACCTACCCAGATAGGTGTCTGGAATGGTCTAAACAAGAGCGAAGTGTCAAACACTGCGAACTTACCCGTCAATAACTGTAGCGAGAATCTCACATCAGCTCGGCAAAAGCCCTTTACAGTTAACACGAGTATATGAACTATACATACCGTGTTGTGGTCATGAAACTGGTTGCACGGCTGCCTTGAACTTGCCCGAGCATGGCCGAGGACGGCCGAACGCGGCCGAACTGTGAATCGTTGAGATAATATTGAAACCCTTCTTTGATTGATTAAAGAAAGGGCTTGGAAGTGAAATTTAAAGGTGTCCCCTCTCGTCCGACATGATCATCATCACTCTCCTGCCCTTATCCTTATTTATCAGTGTTGGACGCAGCATGTCTTTTTCTTCCACACTTCTCTATTAGTCGTCCTCTCAGTAGTCACCCCCTATCTATCCATATCATCATTCACACAGTCCAGCTATCGTTTCTTTGCTCTCCCTCTACTCTTATAGCCATCGTGATTCATGCTAAAAACTTTCTTCACGACTTTTTCCACATTCATAGAATGATTTAACTGAACGATTTTAAAGCCTGTGAAAGGGCGCTGTAATCTACCACGCAGGCCAGTACGGGTTGGTAGATATTCTTCAAATACCTATTTTTAGGACATGCCGGTTTCGTTACGATGTTTTTCTTCACCATCATAATAACAGGGATGACGAAGATGAATCTTATTGGTCCCGAATGGGTCTGTCAGTGGGATTGGAGTTTGTAAAGGCTCCTAATGGTGGGGCAAATCAATTGTGATTCTCTCCAATCGACGTGGAACTTGTAGATAAGAATCCTACTAATATTCTAATCCACGCTGTCTATTGATGAAAACCGCATTAAAATCCGTTGCGTAGTTTAAAACATCAAAACGTGCAGACGAGGGAAGCGACTTTGTTTTATACTATGTAAAGATTACGTACCAAGTAGGTAGACATAGACACATGTAACCTCCTTGCAGTCAACTTGCACTTGTATTGTTTCTGCAGCCGAACACCATGAGAGCGAGAGAGATGTGGAGATGAACTTTATGTAGAGCACTGTCTCTTTCTAATTGTTTTCGTTCTTAAACCCGTTCTGGAAAGATTCCATGAAACTTTGGCTTTGGGGTTCATTATGTTTACGTAAAAGAAATAAAAATATCGTTATTTAAAGACAATATACTTATCATCACACCTGTATTTCAAAAAAGGTTTGGTAGAGACGCAACTATAGTACCCCCACATTCCGCCTGTTATGTTTCAGTCCCATGTAATAGGGGGCGAGCCTGTCACCATCGACCGGGCACAAATACAGACTCCGAGCTGCTACTGAGAATTCCAACTGTAAAAAACACAATAACACTTTGCCCGAGTTGGGAACCGAATCGAGAACTTCATGCGGAGCAGTAGCGCCAGCACTGGCTGTTATTATGAAATTCCTAATGGAAAACCAGATAACACTTTGCCCGACCTGGGAATCGAACCCGGGACTCTGCGCTCCGCAGTCGCGCGTGCGACCACGAGACCTACGGGGCAGATGGTAATGATGGACTGTCGTGTATAGGGCCATCTAATAATGTAATTTTTATTGCCGTCGGGCCACCACTGTTCTTTCGTTTGTCTACGTTATAAAAACGAAAAATTATTTTTATTATTATTATTATTTTTATTTACGTTAACATATCTCGGGACCCTAAGATCCCGGTCTTTTGGAAGGCGTACGAGGGGCCGAAGCCAACTCGCAGAGGCCCCTTATACAATTTTAAATGATGAGGGGGCACCAACCGACGATTATCCCTGTATGCACTATGCAAGTGCATCCAAAGACAATCCCCGGTTGGAGCAGAACTATTACAGAATATGGAAACAAAGCAAATTAGGCTATAAGTTTGGATGGCTATAGTGGATTGGTAACCGCAACTATGGAGGGACTATGGCCCCTGCCTGATCAATGTTTTGTATACACGGATAAAATGGCAGGGAGTGACTTGCACACTCAATAATGGGCCCCCGGAAAACGTCGCTAGCACATAGTGACGTAGCGACAAGGGGGCAACATTTCCTGAGGTGCTTGAGAAGTGGAGAGGTATTCCACGGCTTTCAGAACAATCCCAGAGCCCGGAAGATGGTCAAGATCCCTACGAGCACTTACTGGAATACTTCCTTTCCCCGAGCACGTTTGCTCTTGCGAATCTCCACTCAAGCCAGCCAATAAAGGCAAGAATGAGGCGGGGGCTCTGAACCTCATCAGTGTTCACTCCAGCCGGCCAATAAAGGCAAGCCAGAGATGAGGAACAAGAATTCTCCCAGGAGATAGGGTCCGTGGGGTCGCTACTGCCCAACAGCTCGCCACAAGCTGCCCTGCGGGTTTATTATTATTATTATTATTTTTTCTCATCATTCCTTCCACCAAAAACTATTCCCTTTGCTCTCGAACCCTTCTCGAACCGTATGTATCTATGGTAGAATGTCTCTTGCACTTCATAAAACAACAAGGTCTATTAATAATTGTCTGTCTTTGTGACAAATAAATAAAATAAGGTTGTTAACCAATAAACTTAAAGTTCCAATTTCAAACCAGTTAAAAAAAAAACAATTCCGAATAAAATCAATTTCAATTCCAATTTTTCTGTTTAATTCGTAATTGAATTGTTTAGAATAATACTAATATAATACTTGCTGTGAGCTGTAATAACCTTATAGTAAATAAATAAATAAATACATTTACTAGGAATTGTAGCAGTGATTTAATCAAACAATTATTTATTTAAACATCAAGAACACAAATGCACAGAGAATAAAATATACCAAATTCTCTTTACTAAGTACATAATTTTATGAATTACAGATATTGAATAGCAATAAATGCCATGATCACAGTGTTTATTATACTGTGCCTTGATTAGTATCGCTTTCATAGGAATTTTCTTTCTAGTTACGAGGTCGACTGTTTATAGGTTCAAAGACTGGTCATTTTCCTAGTAATTGAACATTTTCGTGTTTTGTTATTTAATGTTGTTGGAAGCTATTCTAACGTAGCCCGAGTAGTTTCGTTTTAATCATTGCAATTCATCTAAACCAGCCTTTCCCAAAGTCGGCGATAACGCCCCCCTTGTGGGCGCTGCAGGCCTAAAAGGGGTGGTAAGAGTCCCAGAAAAGACGGTGTGGGGTGTGTAGATTCTACACAACGTCCCCATTTTTTTCTGGGTCTCTTATCACCCGCCTTTAGGCCTGCAGCGCGCACAAGGAGGGCGTTATCGCCCACTTTGGGAAAGGCTGATCTAAACTAATACATATTATAAAGCTGAAGAGTTTGTTTGTTTGGCTGAATGTGCTAATCTCAGGAACAACTGGTTTGAACAGAAAAAATATTTTAGTTTTGTTAGTATTGTAATTTTGTTTGGTAGCCTATGTATCGAGGAATGCTTTAGGCTATATAACATCAAGCTACATACTAGGAGCTGAAAATACATTAAAAAAGTAGGTCGTTCCTCCCCCCACGACAAAAAGGCGTGAATTTATGTATGTATGTAATTATTAAGTTTAATGAAAATACACAAACAGGAAAAATTGATTTTAAGTTAAAGACTTTTAAAGTGCAATTTTCCTGTTTCTGTATTTTTTAAAGATCATTTACGCAGTCAGGTTTTTTTTAACTTACTTTTTTTACTCTACACTTTTTAGCTATATATAATTGTATTTCACGTTAATAAAACCTTTTATACGTTTGTATAAGGACCTTATCACCGCTTTGTTGTAAATTCGTAAAATTTTACTGCGAACGGTTTCTCAAAAAAAAAAAAAAAAAACTAAAATCATAATATTTTATTTCACATAAACCTACATGAGCACTTATGAAACGTCAGAAGCTAGGAGCACGGTTCCAATTTGTTGATTCCTATGGAGAAGAGCCGGCAAGAAACTGCACGGTTACTCTTTTAAAAGTAATTGGCTTTTACAATGGTTTCAAATAACAGTGTTAATAGGTATGGGAGGACTGTGTAGGCCTGCTAACCAACTTTCAGCCGTTATAGATTTAAAACAGTCATTAAAAATGATTAGTGAAACTGATATTTGATGATTTTCAAAGACCTGTTGACCTTTTATATTATACCACACTTGATATAATTCGTCGACTTTCATTTTTGAATTCTAGCCAAAATGGCGTCTGCCTGTCGCCATATTGAATTTTGGTTACTGTCATGTCTGTATTGACGCAAGATTATGACAAATGGATTGACTTTAGAATCATCTAAAAAAAGGAAAAAATCGGCCTCCGCATTTGTTTTCTAGAGTGCCACAAAAGAACCAATATAGATACATACATTATGTAGGCTTATACAACCTTCTTTTGCGTCGCATAGTCGTTTACAACAATATCTACGGAATGCAGAGGCGCATTACATAAGCAATAATGTATTATTATATCTTTTTCGTCCTGTAATTGACGCAAGACTTATCGATCTATACATACATATTAAAACATAAAATCCCTTTACATGTCTATCTGAGTGACCGTAGTACCTATTCTTCTGAACTACGCAACGGATCTTGACGTGGTTATCGCCTTCATCTAGAATTCTAGAGAATTAATTCAGACGCATTAAAGAGATTTAAAATATATAATTTAATGTCTTTGATACACATACATTTTATTTTATGTACTAACTAGCTTCTGCCCGCGAATTGTCCTCATCAAATTTCTTGCTCCCCTGATCCATCCCGTCGCGCGTCGCATCGAATCGCCTGCCCGTGCGAGGTCTTCGTATTCGTGACTTATTGTTTTTGCTTGGCTCCTAAGGGTCTTAGCGGGACATTATATGTACCCTATAGCCTTCCTCGATAAATGGGTATGGTAAATATTTTTTCAATTTGAACCATAAGTTCAGTTAAGATTAGCACGTTTCACCAAAGAACCTATTCAGTTTTATAATATTAGTATAGATTTATTAATTCATACTCTAAAGTCTTCACTCTTTCATTGACAATCGATTGTGGGAATTGTGGGGCCATCATAATTATCTAAATTATACATTTCGGCTCGTGAACGAGACTAATTGATGAGTGGTCTTAAATTGTGGTGTACAGTACAACAGATTTTTTTTTAATCAAGCCAATTATTTAAGAATCAAAATTTCTGTAGGTAAGTATATAATGGTTTCTCCTTCTGAGAATGTCATCGCGAGGGAAATTTCCAGTCTCAATTAAAATCGACCACAGATAAATTACTTACCTATGCTATGGAGCTAAAATGGTGTAGAAGTTGCTGGAACATAGGTACCTACATCAGTGAAATCATTATTATCTTCGTCAGTTTTCAAGTCAGGACGCGTCATTATACCTTTTTTAAGCTATCACACTGGGCAGACTATTACAATAGGATCAAAACTTAATCTCGAATTATTTTGAATGGCCTTGCCATTTTATGAAATAGGATCTGCCCTGGACTTTGTTCCTTGCCGGACGTAAACAATAGCACCATATCATTTCTTACCGTGGATATCGTAAGAGGCGACTAAGAGACTTACTACAGAATGGGCAGCAGCGTTCTATATGCATTTTACCAGCATACTGCGATTGCCAACCCGCCTGCCAATGATGATCATGATGAGGTTCTGCCCGTGACTTCGTCGACCCACCGCACTATGGGAAAATCGCGTATATTTCGTCTCAATTCTCCATATCTCAGTACTTTCAAAAGTAAATGAGCTATAATTTTGCACACATATTTTATTTGGTTTACTAGGATATATTTTTAGTGAAACCCAGTTTTATTTTGAAAATTCTATTTATTAGTTACTTAATAAGAAAAAAGGAACGTCTTTTTTGTATTTGCATAATATAAAATGGAATACAAACAGAACTAAGCGAAACAAGTATGATATGTATCTAAGTGCCCAATTCAGCAAGCTCCTAGAGATTTTCATTGCCAGCCACAAGGTCGTTGGCTTCATCTGACTTTCGATATTGTTTCTGAGGTTCTCTCAAACTTGATGTAATTTGGATCAGAAGTGTACAATAAGGTATGGCACACGTGTTCATTGGTAGCTGTCCGACGACGCGCTTCACTAAATCAAAATAAAATATTTGTATTTCACATAAACCTGTGCACGGTTCTAATTTGTTAATTCCAATGGAGAAGAGTCGACAAGAAACATCACCTAGTAACACAAGAAAAGCTAGTCACACGAGACATACATACCTACTTCAACGCTACAGATGCATCAGCTGATCAACTTCACGTAAACATTATGAAACATCTTCACCGAATGCGCGTAATTTATTGATGTATGCAAATTAATTCGTTGATAAGCCAGTATGGTGGCTGATTGGATGACGTCACTCGTTACGGAAACGTCTGCCAAAGAGTTTTGGAGTTTCTATATTGTATCTAAGCGTTAACGGTGAAATGGATAGGAGCTTTATAATAAAGAGGCCTTTTAGATGAGAATTATTAATGAGAATAATAATAATTTCTTAGGACAACCAACACACCGTTATCTAATCTCTAACTAGGCAGACCCTGACCCTGACTGACTGACTGATATATCAACGCACAGCGTAAACCGCTGGTCCTAGAGACATGAAATTTGGAGGGTGTGTTCTTTGTGAAGAGTAGGTATCCTCTAAGAAAGGGTTTTTTGAAATTCCATTCCTAAGAGGGTGAAATGGGGGGTTGAAATGGTGAATGTTTCGACCTCCACGCGAGCAAAGTCGCGGGCACAAGCTAGTACATACATATTATAGATAAATTACACCCAGACATAGAACAAATAATTGTGCTCATCACACAAAGATTTTTCCTGGGTGGGAATCGAACCCACGACCTCCATGTTAGCAGTCAGGGTCACTAACCACTAAACACGCCAGTCAAATGGATCGTAACGTTACTTTATAATAATATATCGTAACGTTACTTTATAATAATATATCGTAACGTTACTTTATAATAATATATCGTAACGTTACTTTATAATAATATATCGTAACGTTACTTTATAATAATATATCGTAACGTTACTTTATAATAATATATCGTAACGTTACTTTATAATAATATATCGTAACGTTACTTTATAATAACATATCGGTTAGCTTCGTAAGTTCTGAGTTGAGCTGCACGATTACTGACAAAAGCGTGCACTCATTGGATATGTCCACTCAATCTGTGTGCTTTTTTCCTCAAACGACCATTTCAGTCAGCTATTTACATGGTCTTCACATGATGTGACCAAGATTATGTCTGGACTTTAAAAGAGACTGTGAGTTTGATTTTGATTTGATTTTGTTTCGGTCTTTCTTCTCAGAGTAGTCAGTTAGAAAACGCCGACCTCGTCTAATTTAAAAAGATATGAATGACGTGTTGTGTGTGTTTGATCAAACTTAGTTACAGAAATAAAATCATTTATCTTTGGTCAATAAGCCCTTTTGATTCTGAACATCTGTGTGTTACTGTATTTTTCAGTATTATACACAAAATATATGTTAGTTCAGTGTGCCTCTAGACAAAGGCCTCCTGTAACAAATTCTACTGAATCCTATCTTGTCCTATCTCTAGTAACTCTTCTCCAGTTCGTGTCTGCTGTGAGCTTTAAGAATCCAACACAGTGCATCTCAAACGCGTCGATAAAATGTGCTATTCTATTTTCAAAAAATCCCGTCTTTATTGTGTCAGCAGAGTCAAATGTCAAATTGTTCTATTTGCTCAGTGCACGCAACGGAACGCATTCCAAAAATCCTCCATACATTACTTTCGTAGTTTTCGAACCATCGCCATCGCACACTTCAGGCAGGCCACATCGCAGCGCATACAAGGACCGTAGAAACACGCCTGGCGATCAGTAATTAAATCATAGTTAAATGCTAGTCTATTATTATATTCAACTATCTTCTGCCGGAATATTATCAGCGAGGAATTTCTTGTTCAAACAAATAAAATATACCCTATGGCACTTAGCAATACAGTTAGCTTTTCATTTGTGTAATCGGAACAGTAGTTCCAAAGATTATCCCCTGCATACAGACTCATAAATTTGACCTCTTTAGAATACTGGTATAGACAAGTATGGATGAATAAACCATAATGCAAATAGACCGGTTAATTATGAAGAAAAAAAAAAGAAAGATATTCTCTTCCAATTATAAATTACAATAAAACCGCTCGACTCCGGACGTGAATTAATTTAATCATGGAATCAATTGAATTGCATTCAATTAATAAGTTCACGAACCCTATTGTATTCTAATTGTGACAGTTTTCTTGTGTGGTAAGTTTTCCTGTGGTCTATGTATATCTCTTGGAACAGTAGGTATTTGAGATATGAAGAACAGGGTATAAAGTTCCTGCCAGGGTTGCGAGATTTGTTCGAAACAGTTGCCGTGACCCTGGCATATAGGCAACTGAAGGAACACGGGTGGGTTTTATTTTAGTCAGTAAAAATCTGACACGCCCTCCCGCTCCGCCCAGAGCGGGAGACGTCATTTGATGATTTCCCATCCACAAAATGAAAAAGGATGTAAAGTTAACTCAACCTCCTTAGAAATGGGTGGATCCTCAGACCAGACACTACATGAGAACTATGCATCACACTGACGTCATACAAAATCCTGCATCGCGCAACTGCAGTTTACCGCGCAACTAGTATTCCTGACATCAATCGGGATCAAGTCTGGTGAAGCAGCCGACCTAACTCATACGTTGACCTGCGCTGCGAGATGTCAAAAAAACAAAGCTAACAATCATAAGCTATTAACAAAAATAAGACTGAGAATCAAACCTTTTTGAACGTCAAAATTATATCAGACGTCCTTCAAAACGTACGCCCTTCACTACTTGTTAGTCTTAGATGGAAAGAGGTGGCGCAATAAACTCTGTTACATGTATTGCCGGACGTACATAATATCACCACCCCATTTCTTCCCGTGGGTGTCGTAACAGGCGACTAAGGGACTTACTAGAGAATGGGCATCAGCGTTCTCTATGCATTTCACCACCATACTGCGATCGCCAAAGCGCCTGCCAAGTGTGGCGATTATGGCAAACCACCGCAAATTGGGGGAGTTCTTTGTCCCGCAGTGGACGTCTTTCAACTGTAATGATGATGATGAATAAACTCTGCGCAGCATAGCTGTCTGTTCAGTTAGAAGAACTAACAAACTATGGAGGGAGAGGGACTCTCTAACCAGTTTCTCATAACTTCGACTAAATTGGAATAATCAGACGATTATATTTGTCAAACTCAAGGGCGCTTGTGGCCTTAATCCTCTAAATTATATCGTTTTTAACATAAATATTTTGGGTATTCTTTAGTGACGTCAACAATTTAGCAACTATCAGTTTTGCATACTGAACGATAATCTTTAAATCCCCGCACCCTACATTCAAACCACATTTAATTCAGTAATTTATGGGAAGTTTCATCACAATTCTGATTATTTTAAAACACAAAACTGATCAATATTTATGCAACTAATAAAACTGACCGTTATGTTGGGAATCCCTGCGTACACTCGACGACAATCAAACTATACATGCCAGTATAAGCATACCTCTTTAATTAAATTATATTGATTTCTGTAGTTACGATTGCCACGGTCGGTCCCTAGAACGGTGACCATCTATTATATATCGAGGCACCTCCGTGCCCCGGCAAGCACGTTAAACCGTTGGTCGCGGCTGTCATTTTTAGACCTTTGACAGTAGTTACGGGTCGTCACTCGTCACACAGTTTTACCTGGTACTCAGCTGCATCCGGTGAGACTGGAAGCCGACACCAATATAGTTGGGAAAAGGTAGACAGGAGATGGTGATGATTATTCAAAAAAAAAAAACACGTCAATATTAAATTATGTTTTAAAGCTCTGAGTTCGATGTGTCCTATCAGACTGCTCTGAGAAGAAAGGCCTTGTAGAACAATTTCCATGAAGTTTTATAAAAATTGTTCTTCGAGTCGCGTCGCGCCTGTTCGTGAAATTCTTTAAACGACTGAACAGATCTGGATGAAATTATATACATGGGAAGAACGAGGATTAAGACATAGTTTTTTGATCCCAATATCCCCAAGGGATCGAGAGTAATGCAGGTAAATCTGTGAGGCGCACTACTACTACTACTAACTACATAGTTTCAAATAAACCTACATGAACACTTATGGAACATCAGAAGCTAGCTGCACGGTTCCATTTCGATGCTTGAAAGGCAAAATTGACTAAGCGACATTGTAGCCCTATGTCGCTTAGTCAATTTCGCCTTTCAAGCGTCGATTTATTCGTTTTCAATGTAGGAGAACCGGCAAGAAACTCCATGGTTACTCTTTTTCTGATAGGTCAGCTAATACTGAACAGTATAACTACATTTGTGGTCGTGTGAATACAGACACATTTCTCAGAATCAAGTTGAGTCAGAAGCACGGAAGTCTGAGCCTTATCGAATTCACTATATTATGACTAAAAGCATTTTATAAAGAATTTTAGTTTTTATAAACTTTTTGTGATTCTTATGCTAAGTACCTATGATTAATTGCGTGTTTTGAGTAACAATGTAACATTGAGACTATTAGGCGGAGGGGTTAGCAGAAATGTTACAAATCTATACTAATATTATAAAGCTGAAGCTGAGCTTGTTTGGTTGAACGCGCTAATCTCAGTAACTAATGGTCCGAATTAGAAAATTTTATGTAAAATAAAAATATTTGATTTGAATGCATTATGAATTTAAAAGGTTAACTGTAATTTCTTCGTAAAAAAGCGACTGGTATCATTAATCAATTTGCCTTTGAAAAAAAAAACAAATGAGGGACGACGAACGATTTATTTTAAACAAAAAAGAGCAAAATTATGATGTATGCACATATAATTATATGTATTATCGTCAAAATAACAAAAAACAAGTATTATTTAACATACTAACGTAGTTTTTTTTTTTGCCATCTAAGTTTGTACCTACTATATTTTTGTAGGCTTTGGCTTTTGGCCCACTCGAGAGAAGTGGGCCGTACTTAGGGAGACCGTAGCTACGGCCCATTCTCACAGAGTGAAGGCCTGTGGAGAGGCAGTTGGAACAATATAGCTACAAAAACAAAATACCTAAATAATTATTGTACCTTATTATTTAATACTTAGATGATTCAAACAATACAACGTATTCTGAAAACTAACAGCGTATTTTTCGCTATTTCCGATAAGTTTTGGATTTGGCCATCGATGTACATTATTTGAGAGTTGACTCTGTATAAACATTTCAAAGTCAAAGGCAAATCATTTATTTCAATTACCGAGGCATGCACGTATAAATGGCACGCTTCAACGTCAAATTTTACAAGGACATGGAACATAAGTGAACATAATCCAGCATTAAATTAAAAATGTTTATTTTTCTGCAAATAGGTTTGTACAAACACTTTTACACGTCAATCATATTTTTAAAACTAGATGAAGTCGGCATTTCCTATCTGCCTACTCTGAGAGGGAATGCAGAAACAAACTCAGAAGTCTCACAGTCTCGCTTTTAAAGTCCAGACATAATCTGAGTCAGATCATGTGGATTGGTGTCTGAAATGATCTTTTGAGGAAAGATTTGGAGCACGCAGATTGAGTGGACCTGTCCAATCAGTGCACACAGTTATCAGTAATCGTGCAGCTCAACTCAGAACTTAAGGAGCTCAATGATTCGACCAACAATACCAAAGATAGGACATTTGTGTATGCTGCACAAATTATATTCAGCTGCAAACTGCCAGACCATGATTAAAAAATGAGAAAAAAAAGAAACCAAATTATTCTGAAAACCATCGCATTTTTAAGCTGTCACACCCTTTATGCCTGGAGGCTTGTAGTTTGGTACCTAGCTTTGTTTAATGTTTTTAATTTGCTTGAGCAAAGACTTTATTATATTTCTTGACAATTCTAGCAACTGATATAATTTAAGGTTTTGTGTTTCGTAATGTTGATTACTTTGTGTACCTACTATTGTGCAGAATCAAATTCTTCTATCTAAACACACAGCTGTGCTGCTGGACAGTTCATTGCGCCACTTGTATTTCCCAGCTAAAGCACTAAGAAGTGGTGAAGGGCGGGAGTTATGACTTATGAGGGAATGTCTAATAGGTAAGTATCATTTTGATGTTCGGTAAGTCCATAATTATTCTGATACCCTTTGATTATATACTATACTAGCTTCTACCCGCGAATTAGTCCGCATTAAATTTCTTGTTCCCCCGACCCTTCCCGTCGCGTCGAATCGCCTACCCGTGCGATTTTCCCCGTTTTTGCAACATTTTTCATTACCTACCGCTCTTCTTGGTTGTAGCGTGATGTTATATAGCCTATAGCCTTCCTCGATAAACAGGCTACCCAACACAAAAATATTTTTTGAATTCGGACCAGTAGTTCCTGAGATTAGCGCGGTCAATCAAACAAACAAACTTTTCAGCTTTATGATATTAGTATAGATAGTATAGATTAGTATAGATATCATATCCAGATATACTATATAATCAAAGCTTTCGAAGAAAACAGGTCAAACTGTTCAGTAGTTTGGCCGAAGAGTTGTGCCATGAATAAATGGATTAAAAATAAAAAAATGTTTTGAAGACACGTGTTCTGTCTAAACACAAATCATATTTAATCAATAATCATAGAGCATAATAAATTATATCACTTACCTACCATAATAAAAAATAAACAAAAAAACTAAATATTCATGATGTAATCATTTGCACACGTAACATGAACCCACCTTGACATTACGACGACTCATTCGTCAAGTTCATTGCCATCGCCCGCTTCTCAGGAGTCTCATAATTGCGTGCGCGGATAAACACGCAATGTAACCCGTCCAATTATCTTCAATACGCGAAGGTTCCGCCCGCCATTGTTTGACAGGATGGCTGCTGTTCGATATTCAAATTATATTCAACATGAAAGTTCAATTATTTTTTTATGGGGAGGAAGACTATTAAAATGGTGCGCTGTCGTAGCTAGCTCGTTGTTGTGTTTTTTAGTGACAGGAAACTGGAGTCTAACCATTTTCAAAATAACCTGAGAAGACTGGCTTAAAACTATTTGTAGAGAGCATAATTATTTCAAGGTTATGTCGAAAACATTTTGAAGAAAATGATTATGGGGAAATAGGTAAAATAGGTAATCAATATTTAAAGTTTTTAATTCTGACTCTTTTCATGTCATGATTAATATTTTAAATATTGTAATCACCTAAAACACCGCAATAGTGGAACAAAAGTAAATTCATGAATTAACTCTACCATAACTGGAGTGTATGAATGAAATGACAAAATTGGCCATCTTCAGTTAGCTTTGAACAACCTTCCCAAATTAAGTTACTGGTCAGAAGCACGAAAGTCTAACCACACTTCGAACTGTAGAAAGAGACTAGGGTTGCCACCTTTTTTTCTTGCAATAAAAGTACGTATTGGTTATTACAGGTAAGGAAAAAAAAGTACATAGTATAAAGTATCTATCATACGGTAGTGAACATACATACCTCTCCAGCGCACGACTCAACTAGATCATTCCATCTCCATTTTCCATGAGACAAAATACGACATGCGTCATCATAATAAATAATATTTTTATTTTTTAGTTATTGAAATGTTCATTTTTAGGGTTCCGTTGCCAAATGGCAAAAAACGGAACCCTTATAGATTCGTCATGTCTGTCTGTCCATCTGTCTGCCTGTCTGTCTGTCCGAGTATGTCACAGCCACTTTTTTCCGAAACTATAAGAGCTATGCTGTTGAAACTTGGTAAGTAGATGTATTCTGTAAACCGCATTAAGATTTTCACACAAAAATAGAAAAAAAACAATAATATTTGGGGTTCCCCATACATAGAACTGAAACTCATCTATGGATAGGTCTTCAAAAATGACATTGAGGTTTCTTATATCATTTTTTTCTACACCGAATAGTTTGCGCGAGAGACACTTCCAAAGTGGTAAAATGTGTGTCCCCGCCCCCCCCCCCCCCCCCGTAACTTCTAAAATGAGGGAATGATAAAACTAAAAAAAAATATATGATGTACATTACCATGTAAACTTCCACCGAAAATTGGTTTGAACGAGATTTAGTAAGTAGTTTTTTTTTTAATACGTCATAAAACGTAATCCACAATTTACCTTTCATTCAGTCAAGTCAAATATAAAAATTAAAAAAAAAAACCTTTAATTTCATAAACATAAACCTTATGCATAAACCGTGAATACCTGCAGGTTTGTACGGAAGCCTCGGTGCGCGAGTCCGACTCGCACTTGACCGGTTTTTTTCTTATGGACGTGTAGTAGTCATTGGATACATGAAGTGGGCTGCCGCTGTAAGACGACGAAAATGTCAAGGTGTAGAGTATAATTATGTGAAATAAAATAACCTACAATACTTTATTATAAAGTACGGGTGGCAAAAAGAGTGCCATTTATTCAATTTTTGTACATGTATTCTGTAGTACTTTTTGCACACTCTTCACATTCATAACTGACAAATAATAATCTCACGGTGGAAAATATAGAAAAACCGCAGAAAAACTAAGTAAATAAAATGCCCAGTTTATGTAAAACGAGTATTTTAGCGTACTCTATTAGTGTACGTTTATTTTAGAGCACGGTTGGCAACCCTACCTATGAGTGACAGGGACACTCGAGGTGACGCAAAGGTCGGGAGTCACACGTGGGTTCTTAGTGAGTTCGCTGGCCGGATAGCGCAGTGTTTTGTTTTTGTTTTCGTAATCTTTAATTAGTGCACCTAAAGGTGGTGCACCTAAAGGCATTAAGGTTCGCCCTAAATTATAGGGTAAAATGTGAGTTTACCAAGTGTATCGTGTTCATTCAGTATATGGGTTGTAGATGACAGATATGCAGTCACTCCATCTATAAGCACTTAAAAAAAAAAAACAACCGACTTCCTTAAAAAAAAACACTCTCTTCTAAGTCGCATTCTTCATTGCTGAAGGTCGTATCCCTGAAAGGCTTTCGTGGCTTTCTGAATAATATCTAATATAATAATATATCTTTTGACAACCAAACCAACACAACGTTATCTGATCCCAAACTAGGCAGAACCTGTACTATGGTAACCAGACAAGTAATAAACATACTTATATATTTGTAAATACATACATATTATAGATAAATTACACCCAGACACAGAACAAATGATTGTGCTCGTCACACAAAAATTTGAGGTATTCCACTAACAGCACTGATTTGAACAGCTCTTGCCCGAACCGCACTTGAGACCTTCCACTAACAGCACTGAAACAAAATTCTGTAACGTGCTGTGTCCTGGGTGGGAATCGAACCTACGACCTCAGTATTAGCAGGCAGGGTCATTATCCACTAGACTAACAGGTCAGTCAATAACAGGTCAGGCCAGTCAGGTCAGGTCAGGTAGGACAGGCCAGAATGGCTTTCTGACAAAAAAAAAACTCTACAAAGTGAAAAGTAACTTTAATTTCGGAAGTCGGTGTCTTAAGGTACGTTTACACGCTTGCCAAGGCTCGACAAGCATCCACAAGCACAATCGTGTAAAGAGGCTGTTTGGCTTGGCTTGCGTGAACTTGCGGACGCTTGTATCCGATCCGGACTAGTGTCGGTTTTTTGACACAGATCAAAGGGCGTTTGCGGCAAGCGCTTGCGACGCGTTTACACGTTGGCGCGCGTTTATTAGCCGCTGTGATTTTTTATGTTATCTTATTAGTTACCTGATACGATTTCTGTGAACCTTTTTCATCCACCATCATCATGATCGCCGGGCTTTCCTTGCTTTTGTTTGAGATTGCTTGTATTTGAAATAAAAGTAAGTTAAACCGAACGTAATAGCCGATACAAGTTCAGTGTCCGCCAAGCTTGGATGTCCGTAGCACACTGACGCATTCGCAAGCGTGTAAACGACTTCCAAATGACAAGCGACATTTGTGAACGCTTGGGGCTTGTGGATGCTTGTCGAGCCTTGGCAAGCGTGTAAACGTACCTTTAGGATTTGTATTTAAGTTTTTTTGCCACCGACTTCTTATTTTTCACTTTGTAGTGTTTTTTTAAAGAAGTCGGTAGTTATTTTTTGTTTTTGTGGGCGGCAAATCATCAAATGACGTCTCTGCTCTAGAGTGGACCCGTGTTCCTTCAGTTGCCTATATGCCAGGGCCAAGGTATCTCTTTCGAACAAATCTCGCGACCCTGGCAGAATATTACGAGTCTGACAATTAAATAATAACAAACAAAACAAAATGCCGATGAAGATCTATTACCAGTCTTCCTGCTCGACGTACTAAGCCAGTGAGCATTATCCTCTGAACTGTGCGACAGTAATCGTCTGAAGAGTCAAAGAGGATTACCATAATCCCCCATTGAGTGTCTGCAATAGATGAAGGCAATTGTAACGTTGTATGTCGAAGTACACACGGACTTATTACAGCCACTGTATTTATTACGTCGGTGTGTACGCCGCGTAAGGGTTCTTTGTCCTAACACTAGTGACCGTCACTAACTTTGCACGGTTTTTTTTTCAGTTGTTTCAAAGCATCGAAACGCAATATTGGAGGAAAGTTATTACTATTTAACACCACGCGACGACCCTTAGCTTTATCTGCTCCGTTGGTTTCGTGTTCGCAAGCGCTGGTCCTGGGTTCGATTCCCAGGTCGGGCAAGTGTTACCTGTTGGGTTTTTTCCATTAGCAATTTCTTAGTAACAGCCCGGAGTTTGTAAGTTGGCGGTGTGATTCCCCAGTGCCTCGGTGCGCACTGCGCACGTGTCGCCGTTGGTCTTGTGCCTGATCTTCCTCCGATCGTGTCGAACTGCCGCGCCGCTGCCGTCCCATTGGACCATGAGAGTGAAGTAATAGTAAGTGCCCGTGTGTCTGCACACACTTGTGCACTATAATATCTCCCGCGCCGATGGCAAGTCTCCGTTGAGATTGGCCGCCGTGACCAAAATACGGTCTGGCAAAATAAGAAAAAGTCGGACAGAGAAAATGTAAACGTGGCGCGGGATGGTTATGGGGTAAGACGCGACGGGATCAACGGCGACTTCACGCGAAGTCACGTGCAGAAGCTAGTTGTATAATAACAAAGTTAGACATGCCACAGTAGCACGTATCGCTGTATAAGTGGCTCGAATCAGGCTTAAATTGTAATAAACAAGAAAGTTTGCAATTAAGTGATTTGTATTGCCTCGGTTCGTTATTATATATTGTAATATGTACCTAATAAGAAATGACACGTGAATAACTGCAACATCACTCACTCCTGTAGTGGGAAATTAAAAAAAAATAATCAGCCATATGTATAGCATATAGCACCATCCCATTTCCTCCCGTGGGTGTCGTAAGAGTCGATTATGGCATTGTTGAGGGAACAAGAAAGACTAGAACGAAGTCACGGGCAGAAAGTAACGTGTATTTCAAAATCTGGAAATAATCGTGGTCAGATCACCTGATGAGCATGTACATGGGTATCTGAAGTGGTTTCATGGTCGTCTTGGTGTCTTAAACTAGGTATGTTAAGATTACGACGACCACTCGACATATTTCCGGCCCGCTAGTGCGTACTCATACTTAGCAAACACAACTCAAGTTCAAGATGGCTTCAAGTTCAAGAGTACAACTCATTTGTATTTAATTTACATTCTGTGGCACGAATATATTGATATTACACAAAGCTATATGGTAATACCTACATATCGTGGCTAAATGTCAACAGCCGCTCGGCTCGATCGCAGGTTAAGATACGCTAACCGCGGTCAGCTCGTAGATGGGTGACCATCTGAGCCTCGGAAAGCACGCTAAGCCGTTGGTCCCGTCTTGTCTGACAACCTGTCTTACCAAGTATTACCCCGTAACTGGGTTGTGGAGGTCAGATAGGCAGTCGCTCCATGTAAGATACTGGTACTCAGCTGCATCCGGTTAGACTGGAAGCCGACCTCAGTATATAGTTGGGAAAATGCAGACTGATGATGATGAAGTAGGTTTGCATCATGTACAAACACTTTTACACGTCAATAATATTTTTAAAACTAGATGAGGTCGGCGTCTGCTATTTCACTACTCTGAGAAGAGAGGCCGAAACAAACTCAGAGGTCACAGTCTCGTCTACACTTCAAACATAACTGTCGTCTTTTGAAGAAAGAACCACACAGATTGAATGGACTTGTCAGTCAGTAATACAAGAATACAACTAAGACACAGAATACCATACTTCCTTGAACTTTATGGGATTGCTAGTTTAGTAAAACAATGAAAAAAAACCTATAATATAGTGTCTCCATCACACACGTATAACATCCGCCGTGGACGCCGCCATTACAACTAAACCCACAAAAAACTACAGGAAATAAGTATTTATACGTTAGTACGGAGCTAGTTAACTATAGGCTATTCTAATTCTTGCTTACAATTAATAATCAATTTTATGATGATTTGAATTAAGTTGACTTCAGAAAGACTCATTGAGAAACTCATAAAGAGAAAACACCACTCAAATTGCGTACACTATCAATCAAAACTTGGGTCAAACTTAGTCTCATTCTACTTCACTATTATTCCTTACATCACTTACTGTCGAATTCTAAAGTATCAAACATCATTCATCATCATTTCAGAAAGACGACCACTGCTGGACATAGGCCTCTCCCAATCAAAATCAAATCAAAAGTCATTTATTCAAACTAGGCTGAGAGTCAGCACTTTTCGAACGTCAAAATTACATAAGACAGTCCCCCGGCATGGACATGCGGCACGCCCGCCACTTCACCACTTCCTCCACAATCTCGGGGGTTTGTCACAATCGCCATGCTTAGCAGGCGGGTTAGCGATCGCAGTATGGTGATAAAGAACGCTGCTGCCCATTCTCTAGTAAGTCTGCTCGTCGAGATCTTGACGCTGACTGTACCTTCACGTGCAGTTTTTATTGATGACATAAAACGCGTGTGTTTCTTCAATCGTATTTATTATGTAAACCTATGGTACACACGGCCATACATCAAGCTTTGCATTTCCAGTATAAGCTGACATCGCACTGTACGAGAGCCTATACAATGCGAGGTCAGCTAAAACTGGAAATGTATAGTTTGACCTGTAGCCGTGTGTACAATAATTAGTACAACTTGTATGAGAGTCTGACTCAATGGTCCAGTGGTCGCAAGCGCTACTGCTAAGCATGAGGTCCTGGCTTCGATTCCGAAGTTCGGCAGTGTTATTGGGATTTTCTATCTGGACTTTCTCAGTAGCAGCTCGGAGTCTGGATTTGTGCCCGGTCGATGGTGATAGGCTCGCCCCCTATTACATGGGACTTAAACATAACAGGCGGAATGTGGGTGTAAGTACACTTCTGCCTTACCCTTCCGGAAAACAAGGCGTGATGTTATATTATATAAAGTAAGCTCAACACTTACAAAGGTTAATTAATTTTATCCTTTTTTTTTGCCGGTTAATTTTTTTGTTAAAAAGGGTTTTTAATTTTAGATTTTTTGTTGTTCTAACGGCCATAGTGTCTACCTGTTACGGTTCAAAAGATACTGCTCTGGGCCAGACGGACAGCGGAGCCCATGTAAAATGGCCCCGTAGGCGTCCTCCGGGTACGGAACCCTATTAAGAACAATGTTTAGTAAACAGTGCAGAAGCCGCGCATTGTTTCTGTTATCACTCGACGTGCACCACGTGTGCACCTGATGCCATTAGCGGGAGATTATGATCAAAGTTGTTATTGTGAGAACATTCTGTACTAGAGTCTTGAAGAAACGAAATGGATGTTATCTAGGTCAGGTTTAAACCATTACCTACTGACAGGGTCGTTTTGTTTTATTATATTAATAACTTATACAATATTGTATAGAATCAAGTTCTTCTAACTTAACAGACAGCAGTGCTGCTGGGGAGTTTGTTCCGCCACTTCTTCTTCCCAGCCAAAGCACTAGGAAGTGTCGAAGGGCGGGCGTTTTGGGGGGACTGTCTTATGTGACTTTGACGTTCAAAAAGTGCTGACTCTCAGCCTAGTTTGAATAAATGACTTTTGATTTTGATTTTGATTTTGACAGATTTGTTTGAAAGAGACACCGGCCGTGGCACTGGCACATGGGCAACTGAAGGAACACGGGTGGGTTTTAGTCAGTAAAAGTCTGACACGCCCTTCCGCTCCGCCCAAGAGTGGGAGACGTCATTTGATGATTTCCCATACACAAAATATAAAAAACGATTACCTATGGAGAGTAGATACTGGCCTTCACTGTGCGACCAATACACTAATCATCTTCATCATCATCATCATTTCAGCCGAAAGACGTCCACTGCTGGACATAGGCCTCCCTCAATTTGGGGGTTCGCCATAATCGCCACGCTTGGCAGGCGGGTTGGCGATCGCAGTAGTTTGGTAAAATCCATAGAGAACTGCTGCTGCCCATTCTGTAGTAAATCCCTTAGTCGCCTCTTTCGACACCCAGGGGAAGAAATGGAGTGGTGTTATCTTTACGTCCGACACCATACGGAATACACTAATAAATAGGTGTAAGGTAATAACAACCGCACGGGTCGATGGGCCAGGTTAAGTTTCACTTGCCGCGGTTGTGCCGTGAACGGTTGTCCGTCATGCATACCAAGACCTCTCTACTTTATTTTTTCTTTTTCGCCATAATGAATTTTGATTATTGTCATATGACAATAAGCAATATTAAAAAAAATAAAAAATAATGAATGATTAATTAAGTGATATCATTAGTAGAAATCGACTTAAGACAAATCGATTGACGTAACATACCTACATCAAAATCGGCCTACGCGTTGGATCCATTGACTGCAAAGGAACAAACATACATATACTTGCATACATAGGCTGATAACCACATTACCCTTCGCAGTCAGGTAGGTACCTAACAAAAACATAGGTAACCTAGCTTCTGCCCGCGTTTTCGTCCGCGTCCAGTTTCTTGCTTCCTCGACCCAGCCTGTCGCATCGGATATCGATTTGAATCGAATTCGCCCGCCAGTGCTTGTACTTCGTGACTATTATTCTTTTGCTCGGCTCCTATGGCCCATAGCGTGATATTATATAGCCTATAGCCTCTCTCGATAAATAGGCTTACCAACACAAACATATTTTTTTAATTTTAACCAGTATTTCCTGAGATTAGCGCGTTCAACCAAACTAACAAACTCTTCAGCTTTAAGATATTAGTTCAGATAATTTATTCTGGACACAAAACCGTCCTTTCACAGTGTCAGCCTAGTTCAGTGACTGCTTGCCCGCATGTTCTCGAGTAGACCACGACATTACCATATACACAGTAAAGGTCCCACGCCACGCGCCATGCGCCATACGCGTAGAATACCAATATACAGTACAAAGAGTAATTGATTTGACTGTATTTACATAGCAACATCACGGCTGTATGCCTCGAATGGGTGGGCACAGTTGTGTAGCACGTAGGTCCGCGCACATGTCGCCAGTTAGTCGAGTGCTGAGCTGGGTTCCTGGTTTGATTCCCAGGTCGGGCAAATTGTTATTGGGTTTTCCATTACGAATTTCTTAGTAACAGCCCAGAGTTTGTAAGTTGTCGGTGTGATACCCGCGTGCCTCATTGCGCACGTGTCGCCTGGTCCTACGCCTGCAGGCGTAGCATGACCAATTCTATCTCTATTCTACCAAGAATAGACAAAGTTCTTTCTATTCAATTCGACATCTCTCGATAAATGGGCTACCAAACACAAGAAGATTTTTCAATTCGAACCAGTAGTTCCTGAGATAAGAGCGAGTATAGATTATTTATATGAATACATTTACAAACACCTCCGTCGGAGAATGCAGGCGTGATAGGTATAAGATAATGTCAGTCATGGTCAGACACTTCTCATAAAGTCATAACAACGCTGTTACACTTTATTTATCTGACCATATCTAGATTGTTACCCCAACTAAGTTAACTCCTTAGTTATAAACACATGAATATACACACATAGCCTCTGTCGACACGTGCACGCGACCGCCTTATAAACAAGCTGTGTCGCACTTGTACGGGCTAATGTCATGGGTATGAGTGTGTGGACTAGCTAATACTACAGAGCAAAGACTATGGTTATATTCTCTATGTCAAAGTTAAAGCATTTATTTCAAATAGGCTCAAAAAAGGCACCTTCGAACGTCAACAGTTACATGAAAATAGAATTGATTCTAGTCGCCCCTTCCAAAAGGTAGAGTCGTATGGAGAAGAATGGGCAAGAAACTCCACCGTTACTCTTTTAAATGTTACAGACTAAATGCAACATAAGGGCGTTTTTGCAATTTGCAGGTCAGTGTCAGGTTGTATGTTGAACAAAATATGATATGAGGCTTTGTCATAATCGCCACGCTTGGCAAGCGGGTTGGCGATCGCAGTATGGTGATAAAATGCATTGAGAACGCTGCTGCCCATTCTCTAGTAAGTTCCTTAGTCGCCTCTTACGACTCTCACGGAAAGAAATGAGGTGGTGCTATTTTTTTCATCCGGCACCACGAGGACTATGAGGAACCGCTACTTACTTACGACTTAATGGAGTTCGCTCTCTTCTTCTTTTGAGCGTGTCGATAGCAATCTAAATATAGTCCGCCCAGAATTTGGCTACGAGCTTAGCAGTTTCAGAAGCATCCTTCAACTCATGGAGCGTGCAAACAGCACGACATGCTGGACAAAATATTAAGTACAACATTGTTTGTGGGACAGCGTCACATAAATGTCCACTCAATGTAAATGTAACTCAAGGGCGGAGCCATCTGTGAATTTCCACTTGAACAGGTTCGCTCTCTGTCGCCTGTTTACTCCGGTGTTCACTCATATTAATATTGTAATAGAACTATTATAAGTTTGTGTTCTAACATGAGTGTTATTCTGGTATTATGGAAACCTCTTAGTAATATCTGGTATCTGTCTCTTTGTGTATTTTATAGGTAATCCTAGATTGCAATATGACTCAGTCGATATGCACACGGACCTAAAAATGCGTTTTTTTCGCGCACTATATGTGTTAGTAAGTTGTGCGCCACTTCTTCCCAGCTAAAGCACTAGGAAGTGGTGAAGGGCAGGCATGCTGGAGGACTGTCTTTTGTAACTTTGTCGTTCAATAAGTACTGATCCTCAGTCTAATTTGTATAAATGACTTTTGATTTTGATTGAGTTAAGTATCGAAAATGGGTATCACTCATAATCAAAAGTCGTTCTCGCAGAACTGATGACCGATCGGGTCGAAAGGTTGTCAGACTTTAGGGCTTCTGACTACTCTACGAATGACAACCGAGATCAACGATACTAATTGGCCGGGACACGTGGGATTTTTGACGCACGTCAAAGAACGTAAAACCACAATATACATTAAAGTATAGCGCCTCGTGGAGACCATTCTAATGCGCCCCACGTGTTTCCTTATAGCTCTACAATTAACGATGGTGGGACTTATCATATGTACAGTATCGACTGATGGAGCGTTTGAAGTACTCGCAAGGACAACGTGACATGACAGTATAAAAATAACAAAACAAGAACATGAGTAGGGCTTGCCAAATGATTATAATCTGATTTGCGAAGAGCGCGGAGTACTGCGACGCAAGCAAATGGACTTGTTTATGTTTTGTAGGAATGCTCTTTGTTACGTTAAGGAGGTACCTACGTTGCGTGGTACAAAATCAAAAGTAATTTATTCAAACTAGGCTGATAGTCAACCTGCCAGAGTCGCAGAATTGACCGAAAGAGGTCCGTGGCCCTGGCACAGGCAACTGAAGGAACACGGGTGGGTTTTAGACAGTAAAAGTTTGACACGCTCGCGGGAGACATCACTTAATTATTTCCCAACCTCATAACAAAAAACGGTTGAGAGTCAACACTAATGTGATGACGGGGTCTCCCTTTTCCGCACTTAGACTCTCATTCGGTCCGTTGTGCGTGGGGGTTGTGGCTAACAAAGCCAGCCTAGCTCCGCCCAGAACCATAAAAGTTTCCTGGGAGCTTCACAGGCTTCGCGGAGCTTCCAGGATGACGTAGGCGGCTGATTCCTCGGCGTCAAGGCAACCCTCGCAAAGCGGGCCGCCCGTGGCGCCTTTATTATAAAGATGTTAGTTAAAAGTGTAATTGTTCCTATGATTATTCTAAGGATATTTTTACTCAGGCAGAGTCAGCACTATTTCAACGTCAAAATACAGAAGGCAGTCCTCCACCTCCAAAACGTTTCTATATTACGCTATCCCTATTTACGTTAATTGCGATAACAATTTTAGAAGCTATTAGGGAACAGATACATTACACCCACGTACATACCGGTCAAAATAACAACCCTCATATTTTTTGTTTCGCTGTAATTGGATAAAATGATCGTCTTTCTCTCACTTTCTCTCTCTAAAGCTCGATGTGTCCCACTCACGGTTGGGTATGTACCGTGTACGTAGCTACCTAAGAGTTACGACATAATAAGTAATGTCTACGTCAAGGAAGGAAAATATTAAATGAAAACTCAGTTCGTGAGAAAACGCAGATGTCGAGTGACCTGAATGTTAATGTGTTATTAAATTATATTTGATTAGTTCTTAGATAAAGAACCTATAGGTATTAGTCAGTTCGTGTGGTGCCGAACGTAAAGAACAGCACCATTCCATTTCTTCCCGTAGATGTTGTAAGAGGCGACTAAGGGATTTACTAGAGAATGGGCAGCAGCGCTCTCTATGCATTTTACCACCATACTGCTATCGCCAACCCGCCTACCAAGCGTGGCGATTATGGCAAAGCAAAAATTTGGGAGGCCTATATCCAGCAGTTGAAGTTTTTCGGCTGAAATGATGATGATGATGAGGTATAAGTCAACGTAACACGGACGTGATAAAATCACGGCGGGATGTTATCGCGCGTTGAATTTTCAATTTTCATTAATAATCCAATATAATGCATCTCAACACACAGAATAAACACACTGTTCGATTTTTAACGATATTTATACGGTCATATGCAACTCCGTCAATTACTCTATCTTTAAAACAGTCAAACTTTATTTTCCTCACTATCGGCTTCAGCACCCTCGAAAACCATGTTAACGACACCCATGACGCAGTTTAAATATTTTCGCAGCCGCCATCTTGGATTTTCATGTTGACGTCATATTGGCCTCCGCACCCTTAAAAACCATGAAAACTAGCTCACTATCTCTTTTTTTTTAATTCATATAATAACAAGTTGCAAGGAGGGGGCATAGAGGGGAATAGATTTCAATTTTACACTTTCACTTCTGCCGCAAGCTGCATTAGAGAACTTCGTTCCGAAAAGATGGGACAAATAAAAACACACAATTTGTAAGTAGCACTACATTTTGTCATCTACAAATGCCGTTTGGATATATTTGTTTACATGTTACCTTTATCAAGCTTTTTCAAAAACCTACTTGAGGCACTATTCTCTGACAATGATGGAATATAACATTAGTCAAAAACATTGTTAATTTTGACGGAAACCAATATTGCGAAAAGAGAATAAATAAATGAATTCATGAATTGATTTTCAGACTATAGTTATGCACATTTCACCTTTGTACCTGGGATGTCAATGAAATATAATTTGACATTCTCTTTTCAAATCTCAATGTGTCACAATATTTCCTTGTCTAAGACGTCATGGGTTGCCCGCAGATAGGGAAAGAAACACACCGTGTGAATTACCGCGCCGCCGCCGCCATGACAGTTGTGACGTAGTACTGCACCTGCTGACGTACTAGTGACGAGCTCATAGCTAGGGGTGACGGAGACACTGTCATTGGATTCTTGAGTTTAGTTTCCTTTTTTAAATTCGGCTGAGATAAATGATTCTGTAATGCTTCGTGCGTAAAAACTCGTGTTTTTAGGGTTCCGCACCTCAAAAGGAAAAAGCGGAACCCTTATAGGATCACTTTGTTGTCCGTCCGTCCGTCCGTCCGTCCGTCTGTCAAGACCCTTTTTCTCAGGAACGCGTGGAGGTATCAAGCTGAAATTAATATCAAATACTCAAGTCTACTGTCCCTTGGAGCTGTGAAAAAATCAAACTTCTAAGCTAACGCAATCAAAAGATATAGCCGTTTATACCGCAAATTTCCACAAATTTTCGAAACTCGCAAGGGAATCAGAACCTAAAGGGTACTTCCAATCGATCTAGAATTTTGAAATTTGGTACGAAGCAACGTCATATAGCACAGATAAAGGAAAAATTGCGAAAACTGTAAATTTTTAGTTACATCATATAATAAACAGAACAAAACACAGACAGAAATAAAACCAAGCCAAGAAACAGAACAGAACTACGACTCATTGTCGTGATGGGTGAAGTTTTACTTATATACCTACAGGCTTGTACGGAACCCTCGGTGCGCGAGTCCGACTCGCACTTGGCCGGTTTTTTATATTCTATATTAACTCCTGTCCACGACTTTGCCCGCGTGGCTGTCGTAAATTATACGACAGGAACATGCTATCGGGATAAAAAAAAAGAAGCCTATGTTACTCTTCACTTATTGAGTGGACCAGTTCTGTCACTGCACGTATTTGCCAGTTAATCGTGCAGCTCAACTCAGAACTTGAAGAGTTCAACGACAAACAATAAGTACCAAAGAATAGACATTTGAGTACCTAGTATTTTTTTCGATCAGGTAAACATTATTTACATTAAACCAATGCACAACTTTAGAGTGCAACCAAAGAAACGATGGATGGACGGTGTGAATGATGATATGGATAGAAATGGGGTGACTACCGAGATGACGACTGATAGAGAAAGTGTGGAAGAAAGGACATGTGTCGCCGACTACTAATAAATGAAGGGCAGGAGAATGATAACGTAGAGGGACTTATATGTACATTATATACAATATAGGGTTGAGTACAGTAGAAGGTTGCCTGGAGTATCCTAGAAAGCGATAAGACCGCCCATTTTATGTTTGTAGTATTAAATGTTTTTTTTTGTCATGTATTTTCTGGAGTACAATATTGATAAATAAATTATATACACTATGGAAGTATGGATTACATACAATATATTCCACTATTTTCCATGCCTATACCAGCCCATACTTTACATTCAACAAAGAATTAACAACTCTACACGCATGTCGCCTGCGGGCTATGGAAGTCCCCTACAGCCTACAGTGCGTCGCCCGCATAAGATCGCATCGTCCACCGCAACAGGTAAAACCTGATTCCAATCGCGAGCGCTACGTTTTCCTGTTCCATCTCTCACAGGTTGCTGACACATGTAGTTATGTTTCGTATAAATTTTACACGATTATTATCTTTCACTAGCTTGTGCCTGCGACTTCACCTGTATCAAATTTCTTGCTCCCCGACCTATCCCGTCGCATAGAATCGCCTGCCCATGCGA
Organism: Aporophyla nigra; assembly: GCA_947507805.1. Taxonomy (NCBI): domain Eukaryota; kingdom Metazoa; phylum Arthropoda; class Insecta; order Lepidoptera; family Noctuidae; genus Aporophyla; species Aporophyla nigra. The sequence goes on from OX382318.1 coordinate 215,954, forward strand.
TGTCTTCGTATTCGTGACTTGAGAGAGGGTAAAAAAACAGAATTGATGAATAAAAAAGAGTATCATTTTTTCTATGTTCTAGCTACTTTTTGCATTACCTACATGAACATTTTATATTGATTTTAAAAGAATCATAGGACTCCAAACTTGCTAATTTGATATTAATATAAGATTAGGAGCTCATTTTAACACTCTTCTTGGCACTTCACATTCATGACCGACAAAAAACAGTTAGGAAAATATTTATGTTTTCCTATAAATACAAAGAAAAACGAAATAGAAAAGGGTATTTTAGCGTACTCTACTAGTGGTATAGATTATCAAATACAACCATCAGAGAAAGAGTACAATACTCTATTTTAGAGTACGGTAGGGTAGTGTCGGAAGACGCACAGTAAATAATTTAGTGCCCTGACGCATTCTCTAGTTTAGGTTCACACTGCGTTTTTCTCGACCCTAGCCATTCTAGTTCCACAGTGTCACATTCTGTCACAAATGTTTGTGACAAAAGTCGACTAAAGTGTCATTCTCTACCATCAATTAACAGGTTACCGTTAAGTGGTTTAACTATTAAATAGCATTAAACACTACACGATAATGACGTCAGCTAAGTTCTTGTGAATAATAGAAGTACCGGAATTACACAGAAATAGCTAATGGGAAAACACTCAAATTATTTGTGTTTACATGGAGTTTCTTGCCCGTTGTTCTCCATAGGAACCTGCTACGCTTTGTTTATTCCGTGTGGTTCCGGACGTAAAGAATAGTATCACCCCATTTGCTTCCGTGGGTGTCGTAAGATGCGACTAAAGAGGTGGCTGCCAAAGGCTACTAAGGGACTTACTATAGAATGGGCAACAGCGTTCTCCATGTACTTTACCACCATACTGCGATCGCCAACCTGCCTGCCAAGCGTAGCGATTATGGCAAAGCCTCCCAAATGGGGGGGGGGGTTTGTCCAGCAATAGACGTCTACGCTTTGGGATCGGCGACTAGCTGCCTTTCTGACTGACTACTTGTCAGTTATACAACGTACCGACATCAATAGATGGGTCTCTGATCTAGCCCGAACCTTGCTGTCCTCTTCCAGCGACGCCCTAAGTCGAGGTACGTACCCTACCCCCATAGAGAGTAGTCGCTTAGTTTTAGATTTTGAAGCCCTGGCTGGAGTCACCGATCTCTAACTGGAGTTACCAAAATAAATGTAGGAGTTTCCTACACTTAGTGATATGATAACGGGGCGATTCTATTGGGGTGATGAAATAAAACCGACCACCGTGAATGTTCGTTAAACACTGATTTATTGAAATATATTTTTACATATTATTTGCAATAATGGGTACAAATGCTGTGTGTGCAGAATGCACGGCGCGTTAGTCGTTAAAGCAATAAACGGTTCCGTACATCCTGCCAGCCCAAACGGGACAACTGAAATGATTGATAGATAGGCAGAGTATTGTGGTTACAGACAAGTTGATATGAATAAATAATAAAAGCTAAGATAGCTTGCTAGTTGCAGAGTAAGCAGGTTGAAGTGGCAGTCGGCTGGCCATGTTTATCGAAGGACCTTAGTGCAGACCGCGTATGGGCAAGCGTAGTGTGGGACGCCCCCCAGCTAGATGGACCGACGACCTCAAAAAGGTGGCTGGGATAGACTGGGTGCGGGAGGCGGAGGACAGAGCGTTGTGGCGCAGCATGGGAGAGGCCTATGTCTAGCAGTGGAATGCAGCTCAATTGATGGAGCTCTGTCTGGAGGCCTTAATTTATTGAAACAGCCACAGGCAAGTCCAGAACCTCTTAGGTTGATCTGCGGGATACCATTCCAAAAAAAACAGTCGTAGGGCAGTAGCCCACCAGACAGGGATCCAGTTCATCCCTGTGCTATAGAGGATTAGTGACTGTTCCTCATGCCTCTACAATCGTTTCCTATGGAGAAGAGCCTGCAAGAAACTCCACAGTTCATCTTTAAAACTCGACATGCTATGTTGACTGCCAGTACTGTAGTTTTGTACGTGTTCTGCTTTCATTAAAGACCTCAGTCAAGGCTCTGGGAACCGTCGCCGCCCCGCACAATGAATGTGTTCTTGCATGACAGAGGACAGCTCCCGACAATGATCGTGAGCTGATCTCAGTACTACAATACTGTGCGAATAAAAGAATAGGGCGGCCGCTACTGAGGTCAACTGATTCTCAGAATTTATAAGGCCAATCAACTCGAAAATTTGCGGACTGTCATACCGCATTTTTTCGTAATGTCAATTAATTACCATTGTCTAGAATCAAGTTCTTCTAACTAAACAGACAGCTGTGCTGCTGGACGTTGCGCCACTTCTTCCCAGCTAAAGCACTAGGAAGTGGTGAAAGTCGGGCGTGTCCAACCCTACGGAGAAACAAGGCGTCATTTTATGTACTGATCTATATCTAAACAGGATAAGAAAAAAATAATTTTGGGCTCATCGACCGCTGGTTGTGTTGTACAATCTATTTTCTTTTGTTTTATCGTGTTTTAGATCTATACACATCACAGTTGTGAAATTTACACAAAAATAAAAAGAGTAACAGCTTGATGGAATGACATTTTTTTTTCCTGGCTGGACAGGTGACATTCCTCGCAGCTGCCAATTAGACTACCCTACTTGATTGTGATGTTGCTACAATTATCTCAAAAATTACATAAAACCTATCTTCTTTCTTAACCTTGAAAGTTCAAAATTTAAATAATTTGTCCTCAACGTAAAGGCCTGTTCACACGAACTACAGTAAACGGTCAGTAGTACAATGGCTGTGATTCTCACGACATTGGCAGAGCGCGGGCGATGTGTGAGGTCAGTACTGTCAGACGGCAGCGTGTCAGCACGGGGACTTATGTCACCAGTCATCACGGATCGTTGACTACGAGAATGGAAGTAAACAATTGCAATCAAGAAAGCCACGCTTTTTAACATTAAAATTATTTCATTTATAAAAATCACTGTCCCTATTTTGATATTTTTTTAATAGGTTGACAGTTCAACAACTTTAATTGCGTTATTTACGTTGCTGAGCAGACAAATATTTCGATAATATGAAGCACTGAATCTATACTTTTTAATATTATAAAGCTGAAGAATTTGGGAACTACTGGTCCGAATTGAAAAAATCTTTTTGTGTTGGGTAGCCTATTTATTGAGGAAGGCTATAAGCTATATAACATCACGCTACAAACAAAAGGAGCGGAGCAGCATCGAAAACTGGCACGCAATTCGATGCGACGGGAAGGGTCAGGGAAGCAAAAATTTGATGCGAACGAAGTCGCGGGTAGAAGCTATTAACAATATACTTCCAAATGATTCAGATTTTTTTATTAAAAGTGTGTTATTCAATTAGGGTGCTGTTTAGTTCTAGGTTTCTAGGAATAGTGTAACGGTGATTTAATTCAACCAATTAAATAACCATTAGAACTATTTTCTGTCTATGAACAAACATCGTCGCCCGCATTTCTGTTAATTGACTTCACTACTTCCTATAGGTATGTTACTCATTTATCGTTATAGTAACTACCGGAGATTCACGTATTGCGCTATTTTTAACTACTGTTTAAACCCCTATAAATTGTGTTGGTTAGGTAAATTACTAGCGACGAACCCCTGCTTCGCAAGGTTGTTACGGGTTATCTAAATATCTATATTTTGTTTTAATATAAGTAACTGAACACATAAACATTATGGAATACAATATCTAAATGATGGGAAAACTGCATCAACATTCGTTGCGAACAACGCGTTCACACAGACAGACACGAAGACCAACCTGTCGACAAAATCATATGTACTATGTATAATTATTCGATTGTTGAATTTCAATAAGTATCCGAATTCGTCGGACATTTGTATTGGTGTGTAGGGAGGCCAAAATTCGTATACATAGACAGTCATAGACTAACCACAGCATGACCTAGCTAGAGCTAGATGCGTCAATCATTGAGTCGCCACAGAGTTCTGTGTTAGTTTCCGTACAGTCATCGTTACATCTAAATACCCAAACATTATAATGTCAATTTAAAACCTGTAAAACCCACTGAGCACTGACCATAACTACGTCAAACTATATAAATGTTCGTTTGATGGCGTTAAAATGACGCATTTTAATTGGCCCTCTAACTCGACGTACATACGGTTACAGGTCAAGCTATACATTTCCAGTTTTAGCTGACCTCGCATTGTAAAGACTATTCGTACAATGAGATGTCAGCTTATACTGGAGATTTATAGCTTGAAGTGTAGCGTACACGGACGTAATAAAATCGGTGGCGGGATTTTTCGTGCACTGTTGGATTCTCAATCCTCGGTTCAACTCTGAAAGTTGAAAATGGAATGCGCCAAAAAAATCCCACCGCGATAGATTTACATCCAAGTGTACGTCGACTATGGCGGCCATACTGATTTGTTTTTTTTTTTGCAAATGATATCTCGCAGGTCAATCTATGAGGTTGTCCGCTGCTTATGCGGACTTGCCTGTGGCCTTAATTAATTAAGGCCTCTAGCCAAGGCTACTACACGCCAAGGGCGCCCCTTGTGCGGTACGGGCCTCGTTTTAAGGCGTGGCTGGAAGAAGGAGAACAGACTGCCACAGCGTCAAATAATGCATATCTACCGAGAGCGCTGTTCCGTGTGGCACCACATGGACGTCAAGAATAGAACCATCCCATTTCTAAGACTAAGGGACTAGAGAATGGACAGCAACGATCTCTATGCATTTTACCACCATACTGCGAGCGCCAACCCGCCTGCCAAGCGTGGCGATTATGGCAAACCCTCCCAAAAAATAAACCAGTCAGAGTGGCTGTTCTTGGGGGAGGCATAAATATGCCCAGTAATGGACGTCTTTCGGCTGAAAAGAAGAGAGCGCTAAAATGACGCATCTGGCTTAGATTTCCTTGTGTCAACAGAAAAAAATGCATTAAAACCGTAAAGGCCGCCGATAAAAACCTTAAAGATGTTTTTAATTAAATAATAATAACCAGTGTTCATTGCAACCTCATTTATTGTTTGTAAAATAAACTATTATTTATTTTATTCGAAACAGAATTTCTTATTTTTTACACAACACATTTTTATGATCGTTTTACGATTTATTATTATTTTAGTGATTATTATTGTTTTATTATTACGGAAGGATCATGAGATTAACGATATTGTGTAAAAAGATTTTATTTTATGAATTAAAACTAAATTGATAGTGATAAAATTGTTTTAATAGTTATGCTAAAAAATTAAATGAGTTTCGTATACTGTATTCCCAGTTATGCAAAAAGCTTTTTTTTGTGTTATATATATAAAATGCATGCATCTTCCTTGTATTTTTTTTTACTTTTCAACTGCTTCGCACTAACGAAGCAGTTGAAAAGTTGCGGTTGAAAAACACGACTGGGGGCCTTAAGTGCAATTTTATTACTTTTTGTTTTATATTTTTCACTTCTCAGTTATGTTACCTACACTACACCAATTCGTAAACCACTAGGTGCTTGCTATGTAAACAACAGAGACAGGAAGTACAAGAGCATCATTAAGATGTAACAAAGTGTATTAGATACGTACACATGGCTACATATCAAACTATACATATCCAGTTTTCACAGACCTCGCATAGGCTTTCCGTATAATGAGAAGTCAGTTTACACTGGAAATGTATAGCTTCATTTGTCGCAGTGTGTACTATCGAAGGTAATGCAAAAATACGTAAGGCAAAATTGAAAAAAAAAAACCATCATCATCGGACCACTGAAGCATGCCCGATTAAATATTTATAACTTTCAAATTAAAAAAGAATTTTCGAAAATTATCGACAATTGCCAGAGATATTGCTAACAATACATAGAAAAATACTGACCAATTGAAAACCTCCTTCTCCTTGAAGTCGGTTAAACATTCATCATCATCATTTCAGCTGAAAGACATCCACTGCTGGACATAAGCCTCCTCCAATTTGAGGAGCTTTCCCATAAATGACATGCAGGTTGGCGATCGCAGTATGGTGGTGAAAATGCATAGAGAACGCTGCTGCCCATTCTCTAGTAAGTCCCTTAGTCGCCTCTTACGACAACCACGGGAAGAAATAGGATGGTGAAATTCTTTACGTCAGGCACCACACAGACGGTTAAACATATCAGTAAATGTTACTAAGCATGTTTTGTTTTCTCCCACAGTGGCGGTACGCAACCTTCCCAGAGCGACTGGTGACGTTCCTCAGCGTCGTCCTGGCGATGTTCAGCTCGCTGGGCACCATCGGAGGTATCGTGGTGTACGGCGAGCTGACCGCGTTGTTCGTGAAGCGACACGGCGCGCAGCTTGTCACTCCTGACGCCTACGTGCTGAGGACCTTCGGAGGAGGGCGCATGGTGTAAGTAACATAAGATTGTTATGTTCATCAAGGCGTGATGCTGCACGCCTTGTTTCCCCTAAGGGTTGGGCAGAGATGTACCTATTTAGCTACCACATTTCGCCAGTTATGTTTAACTTCTATGTAATAGGGGGTGAGTCCAATGCCATCAACCGGGCACAATTCCGAAGAACTACGATCTTATTCGAAATATGAGGGAAAGGTAACCGACATGATCATCTGCATAGTCTTTTCCTAACTATGTTGGAGTTTCAGTCTAACCGAATGCAGCTGAATACCAGTATTAGAACTAGAACTAGAACCTACCCACTGCCACATAAGTGGCAGTGTCAAACCTCCCTGTCTTGTGCGTCCTCTGGCCATGTTAGGCCTGCAAACCAGATAAGATGTTTACACCACCTTCGCCGTGGTCTACCTTGACGGAGATTTCCTTCCTCAGATACTTATTTTAAGGGGAATCCCAAAACCTTCACAGCACTAGAATAATGGGTATTCATCTCACTTACAGGCCCGCTGGTAACCGCTCGCTACACATGGATGCCCTAATAGAAGACAGTCAGGCGTTCGCAGCAGCTAGCGCCGCCATCATTGTCCTGCACATCATCTCCGCAGCTGCAGCCGTGGCCATGGTCCAGTGGGCCGCTGCGAGAATGGTTAGTTACTTATTATTCTTGGCAAAAAAATGGTCTAATAGTAGGTAAGAGAAATCGATAAGATGATGAATTGATTAATGACGTTAATTTGATAAACAAACAGACATTTTTATACAAGAAGACTTTTTAAGTTTATAGTCGATTAGCAATTAAGTTCCTTATGATTTTATAAAAAAAATGGTTAAAAACACAGTATTCATATTCAAGACACTTAAAAATTATGTTCTTGTGACTAACAATCCTTTTTTATGATCTGGCAAAGGCTTTCGACATTTTACATGTATCTAAAAGCATACAATGATATCATAGCAGTGAGAACACACTTAAAAATCGACTTGTAACGAATTTAAATCAAATGTGATGCTGAAAGATGTAATTTGTGAGGCAAAATTATTGAAGCTTAAAGATTCATAAGGGTGTCCTGAAGGGCTCTATTCCTGGTCCCTTACTGTTTTCTTAGTGAGCCGTTTCTCCTCACAGAGAGATCTGTGTTCGGTTATATACTCATGATGTTTTGTCTGTCTGCAGGTGACTCGTCTCCGAATGCGGCTGCTGCGTTCAGTGCTCAGTCAGGAGATCGCCTTTTTTGACACCAACACTACCATGAATTTTGCGTCTACGTTAACAGAGTGAGTTTTGTTTTAATTTTCACATAACAATTCGCTGGTATTCCCCGACCCGATTTACTAATTGAACAAGTGTATAAAACAATAATTATAATTCTTAAAATCTATACATTGTTATAAAAAATAGTAGGTATAATATTATTAACTAAAAATATAACTTCTAATTAAGCACCCAGTGTTCTTCCTCCTCTCTCCTACTTGATCTTGCTGTGCCCGACAGGGTCCATAATTGTGACTTAAATAATGATGTCCCTTCCAACTATGCTTTAACATTATGGTACGCAATAAAGAATTGAGAATTGAATTCCCAATTTATCAGTTATGTTCCTGGAAATTTAAATTTAGATAGGTACTTTTTCGGCAATTTACAGGTGTCAGGTGGTCTTAATTCATATAATGCCATTTAAATTCAAATTCATTCATTTGCCAGAACATATAAAAATTACCAATGGCAATGATAATTTCATGAAAAGTCATTCAATGGGATTATATGACCTTAATTAAGTTTATGATTTTATCTATTATAATTCTGAAATACATACGTTTCACTGTCGTGACTAAGTCGGTCGGTTTTTAAGTCGGCAATTCGCACGTCTTGCCGAGTCCAATCCGCATCGAAGGGTCGCTTCTCGAGGTTGTGACGGAGTATGTCTACCTTGGGCAAGTCATACAGCTTGGTAGACACAACTTCGAGAAAGAAGCCGACAGGAGGATCCAGTTGGGCTGGGCAGCGTTTGGAAAACTTCGTCAAGTCTTCTCGTCGCCGATACCGCAATGTTTGAAGACCAAGGTCTTCAACCAGTGCGTCCTGCCCGTCATGACATACGCTGCCGAAACGTGGACACTGACGGTTGGGCTGATCCACAAATTTAAGATCGCTCAGCGCGCTATGGAGCGGGCTATGCTCGGAGTTTCTTTGATGGATAAGATCAGAAACGATGTTATCCGGAAAAGAACTGGAGTTACCGACATAGCTTGCAGGGTCAGCAGGCTGAAGTGGCAGTGGGCTGGCCATGTTTGTCGAAGGACCGATGGCCGATGGAGCAGACGAGTCCTGGAGTGGAGACCGCGTATTGGCAAGCGTAGTGTGGGACGCCCCTCAGCTAGATGGACCGACGACCTCAAAAAGGTGGCTGGGACAGACTGGATGCGGAAGGCGGAGGATAGGGTGTTGTGGCGCAGCATGGGAGAGGCCTATGTCCAGCAGTGGACTGCGATAGGCTGATTTGATGACTGTCGTGACTCATATTTTATTCAACATGCAGCCTGAGTGACACCTGTAAATTGCAAAAACACCTAAGAAAATGTGAATTTCATGGGCTGTTGTGACGTTCCGCCTTAAGTTCCATGTAATAGGGGATGAGTCTGGTGTGAACGTCTATTTGATCTAGTAATCACAAATACAAGTCCTCATTATATCGTTCTTTCTCTTTTCCTTTCTAAACGTATTCAGTTGATCATTTACAGAGACATGGAGAAGTTCCGCGGCGGCGTGGGCGAGCACGTGGCGATGACGGCGAACCTGGCGGGCACCGTGCTGTTCGGCGCCGCGCTGGCGCTGCACTACGGCTGGCAGCTCACGCTGTCCGGCCTGTCCGTCGTGCCCGTGTCCATTGTAGTCGCCGCACTCGTCGCTAAGGTAACGAGACACTTTTGTAATCGTGGGAAATTGGGGAGACCATGTAAGTGTGAATGTTGCCGTGACCACAGGTTTGTGTGTGAAAGAGATGCATGTGAGGACCGAGCGCCAGTCTTTGTATTTTTCGGGGTCCAGGAATAAATAAACTTTAATTATGCTGATGAATATCACAGAGATTCCATAAATCAATAGTAGACATAAGGTTGAATCCAACAACTGCATCAGTTATTTGAAGATGACAAGAACAGAATGATGCTTATGAAACGTTTAGCTCTAATCTTATTCAGTAATTGGAACTGCAAGCGTACCTGAGCCGTCAGTCCAGGCTGTCATTCAAAGATCTTTGACAGTTGTTACAGCTAGTTAGAAGCCCGAAATGCTGACAACCACTCTTACTAAGGGTATAGTGCTACCCAGGAACTAGGTTGTAAACGTCAGACATTCGCTCCATGTAAAATAATGGTAGTCAGCTGCATACAGATAAACTGAAAGCCAGCCAATTTGGGGTCAATCTAGTTTTTGATTGAAAAGAATGTCCTTGGAGTTTCTTGCCCGTTCTTCTCCATAGGTACCTACGCTTTGGAATGTGCAACTAGCTTCATTTTTCGACTCACCGTCACTTGACAATACAAAAGTGCCCGGAATTGGTTTATTTGAATTAAATGCTTTGGAGTTTGAGTTTAATTTTAATAAAGGCGTATGGAAGAAGACGTTATGAAAAACGAGAGAAGGATGACGACTATGAAGTGAACATAATTCTAATAACATGCCCTCGTGTCCACAGTACCAAACGAAGTACTCGGCTAAAGAGGTGACGGCGTACGGCGCGGCGGGGCGCGTGGTGGAGGAGGCGCTCGCCAACATACGCACCGTGCGCGCCTACGCCGGGGAGGACGTCGAGGTGGATCGGTCAGTGGGACAGCCAGTCATTTCATTTAAATTTAATTTATTTATTAACACCAAACATATTAACATTACAACAATATTTTTGCGAAGCGAAAAAATTGTTGGCTATAATGAAAATAAATATAACATGGGTGCATCTGTAGCCGAACTAGATGAAAAACCTGTATCTCGACTACAGCGCCATACCTTGGCCATACCTCTCGGATAACAGACTGGGAGATTTTTAGCCATCATTTCCAATTTTGTTAAAAGTATTTCATTATCGGTGTACATGCCGACAGACTGTCCGGAAAATATGACTGATTTTACCCAGTGCATGGGCGCTATGCATGCTATTATCGAGGAATGTGGTATAGACTGTGTTTATATTCTTAGGGACTTCAATGCACATCCAAAGGAGAACTTCTATAATGAGTTACTTAACTTTTGTAATGATTTGGACTGGGTTTGTACCGACATTGTAAAATGTGGGGTGGACTCTGATACACACACCTTTGTAAGTGAAGCGCATGGTTGTAAGCGTTGGTTAGACCACAAATAGTTGTTACTAGTGCAGCGTGGCCCTCTGTTACAGACACATGGGTTGATTATGATGTGTACTGGTCAGACCACTATCCTGTGTCCGTTAAGTGTAATTTTAGTATATTTAAATATAAAAATGTAATACCAGTAGTACCTAAAAGTAAAGTGACTTGGGGCGAAAGGAAACCTGAACAAATCGGTATGTATACAAACCTTTGCAATAATTTGTTAAAACTAATTGACTTTCCAGTGGAACTACGAGAATGCTCTGACAAACGGTGTAGTAATCCTGATCATAGACTAATCTTAGATAACTTGTATGCTGATATTGTCTCAGCGCTTAGTAAGGCTTCAGAGTCTAGCTATAGGTTGGGTACGAGCGGTAGGAAAAAACAAGTTATGGGGTGGAATAAGTATGTTTCCGAAGCTCATGGGGTGGCCAGGCTTGATTTTCAGAACTGGTTACTGTTTGGTAAACCTAAGACAGGTTACATTTATGAAGCAATGTGTCATAGCAGAAAATGTTTTAAAGCAAAGCTGAAATGGTGCCAACAACACCAGGAACAGATAAAGATGGATCGGCTAGCGACACTGCATTCCAATAATAAGTTTCGGGAATTTTGGAAACATACTAATAAACTGAACATCAGGTCTGGCGTTCCTTTGAGTGTCGAGGGTGTCACCGACCCAAAGATGATCGCTAACGTGTTTAAAGATCACTTCACCGTGGAATCGCCTTTAGGCGATTCCGAGTGGATGCTGGACGCTGACCCCGTGTGTGAAACGATCAGATTAAAAGTGAGTCCTAAGGATATAAGAAGGATTTTGAAAAATATGAAAGGTGGGAAATCACCAGGACACGATGGGCTCAGCGTCGAACATCTACACAATGCAGGGCCACACATCTCCAGACTTTTATCGATGTTCTTTAACGTGTGCATTGGGCACTCTTACCTACCTAGTGAACTAACGAAAACAATAGTTACTCCCATAGTAAAAAACAAGACGGGGGACAGCTCGGACAAGTCGAACTATAGACCGATCTCACTGGCCACGGTTATTGCAAAGGTTTTAGACGGTGTGCTTGAGGCTCAGCTAACAGAGTTTATACACCTACATGATGCTCAGTTTGGTTTTCGCGCTGGACTTTCTACAGAGAGTGCTATACTGAGCCTTAAGCACACTGTCGAGTATTACACGAGTAGGAAAACGCCCACTTATGCTTGCTATCTAGACCTCTCCAAAGCATTTGACCTTGTAAATTATGATAAACTATGGGATAAGCTTAAGGAAACCAATCTACCTGGTGAGACGATTGCTATTCTTAAGTTTTGGTATCAGAGTCAGGTCAATTATGTAAAGTGGGCAGGTACCCTGTCGGATCCATATGCACTACAGTGTGGAGTAAGACAGGGTGGATTGTCATCCCCAGTGTTGTTTAATTTATATATAAATGCGCTAATCGTTGAGCTCAGCAGCATGCATGTCGGCTGCCATGTAGATAATATTTGTGTAAATAATCTAAGTTATGCAGACGACATGGTCCTGCTGAGCCCAACGATCGGTGGACTTAGGAAATTAGTTAATGTGTGTGAGACGTACGCGGCTAGTCATGGACTTAAATATAATGCTACTAAAAGTGAGCTCATGGTATTTAAAGCAGGCACCAAGTCACCTGATCAGGTTCCTCCTGTTGCTTTGAATGGAACACCCATGAAACTGGTCACCTGTTTTAAATACCTTGGGCACATAGTCACTGATGTCCTACGCGACGATGAGGACATGGACAGGGAGCGTAGGGCTCTGTCGGTCAGAGCGAATATGATAGCCCACAGGTTTAAACGTTGTAACGTTCAAGTTAAAATAACACTGTTCAGTGCGCATTGTACATCGTTATACACGTGCTGCCTGTGGGCTTCTTATACGCAACGATCATTCAACGCCCTGCGCGTCCAATATAACAATGCGTTCAGGGCGTTGTTGGGGCTGCCGCGCTGGTGCAGTGCGTCGGGCATGTTCGCGGACGCACACGTTGACGGCTTCCACGCCGTACTCCGCAAACGATGCGCTGCGGCGCTCTGCAGGTTGCGCGCCAGCACCAACAGCATCCTGGCTGTTATTGCCGATAGGCTAGATACGCGTTACGTTCAGCACTGGGTTAATACCCACATTAGGAAATAAGTTATTAAGTACTTACTAACACTAGTTTCATAAGTTTTACTGTACTAACATTCTATGGATTTTTAAATCTGAAATAAAAAGTTTTTATTTTATTTTTATTTTATTTATTTTATTATTTATTATTATTGTATGTATAAGTGTTTAAAGGAAAAAGAAAGGGGAGAGCTCATTGAACATCAAAAAATGTGTGCGCATCGAAGTCAGTCGGAAAAGTGCTCATAAAGCTGGCAGCGGTGCCATATTCGATGGCATTGCTGATTCTTTCACCAAAAAAGGATAAAAATTAGATATTAGATACTAGTTTTGAGTTGGCGTCAAACAAACATGTAGGCACCGAGTAACATAATGTCAGCGTGAATGATCTGCATCGTTGATTGTTTCAAAATTAGTTTGTAACATTAATTTAGGAGCTTAGTTAGAATAAACGTTTTTTTTTTGTTTTCATTTCATTTTTCGTTGGTATAATTTTTAACTAAAAGTTTTGTACTTTATCAACACTGTCTATATATTGTATATTATATCTGTGGAGAACGTTGTTAAATACACAGTTTGTCCCCTTATATTCTATTTATTTGTAATATATCTACAGGGACATCAACACAGAACCTCTTCCCATGGATTCAGCACATCATTCTAAACCTCCTAGCATCAAAAAAGTTTACATCAGTTAAAAAATACATTTAATCTATCATATTCCTTACGTGCGTAGTCAAGTACTTTTCTATGACGCTAGAGGGTCTAGAATCATGTGCTGAATTCATAGTAACATTTTGCACATCGATGTGTTCTTCCAGGCGACCAGATGTATGAACTTAAACGAGGCAAAAGGAGTATGTAAGGATCGTAGCAGGTGGCGTTTTTGTAGTTTCTGCCTACCCTCATGGAAGAAAGGCGTGATTTTATGTATGTTTAGCTTCTGCCCGCGACTTCGTCCGCATTAAATTTCTTGTTTCCCCGACCCTTCCCGTCGCGTCGAATCGCCTACCCGTGCGATTTTCTCCGTTTTTGCTACATTTTTCGTTACTGCTCCCCTGCTCTTGGTTGTAGCGTGATGTTATATAGTCTATAGCCTTCCTCGATAAATAGGCTACCTAACACAAACTCTTCAGCTTTATAATATTAGTATGTATGTATTCTTCCGAATAAATAAATGAGCCCTCCTCCCCCCCAGGTACGCCAGCGCGCTGTCGGCGGCGTCCCGCTGGGCTCGGTCGCGCGGCGTGTGGAGCGGCGCGGGCGCGGGGCTGGGCTGGCTGCTCACCTACGTGCTCAACGCCATAGTATTCGCGTACGGAGCTATCTTGTGCGTGCGGGACATGGACCTGCCTGTGGACGAGCAGGCCTACCATCCCGGCGTCATGGTCACTGTAAGTTTCACTTCTCTTCATCATCATCATCTGTCTGCCTTTTCCCAACTACGTTGGGGTCGGCTTCCAGTCTAACCGGATGCAGCTGAGTACCAGTATTTTACATGGAGCGACTGCCTATCTGACCTTCACAACCCAGTTACCGGGTAATACGATACCCCTCGGTAAGGCTGGTTGTCAGACTTTCGGGCTTCTGACGACCCGTAACGTTGTCTTAGATCTACGAAACAGCCGGGACCTACGGGTTTAACGTGTTTTCCGGCGCACGGAATAGTATGTAAAGATGGTCACCCATCCAAGGACCAACCTCGGCAAGCGTTTCACTTCTCTTCAACCGGGCCCAAATGCAAACTCCGGGCTGCTACTGAGAAATTTAAGGTGGAAAAACCCAATAACAATGCCAATCTGGGAATCGTTGCCAGGACCTCATGCTCAACAGTAGCGCTTGTAATCACTACACCAACAAAGTAGTATAACTCTGTCTATTAATAATAGTACTAAAGTAAGCATTATTGTGAATGTGAAGCCTATGTCGGTCCTTTTATTTTATCTTTGTTATTATTTTTTCTCAGTTAGTTGTATCATAATCAGGCAATTTGAGTAATTTATGCGCCCTACTCTAAGACATTCTTTCTTTGGTACTGTTCGTCAAATCGTTGAGCTTCTTAAGTTCTGAGTTGAGCAGCACGATTACTGACAAATGCGTGCCCTGACTGGACAGGTCCACTCAATCTGTGTGGTTCTTTCCTCAGAAGACCATTTCAGATACCAATCTACATGGTCTTCACATGATCTGACCAAGATTATGTCATGTATGGACTTGAAAAGAGGCTGTGAACTATGATTTTTTTCCGCCTTTCTTCTCAGAGTAGTCAGATAGAAAACGCTGACCTCATCTAGTTTTAAAAATATAATTAACGTGTAAAAGTGTTTGTACAAAATAATTGTGTCTTCCCAGATCCTGTTCCTGACGTTCATGGCAGCTCAGAACGTGGCGATGTGCCACCCGCACCTGGAGATGTTCAGCGCGTCGCGCGGCGCCGCGCGCTCCCTGTACCGCCTGCTGCAGAGGAGCTCCAGCATCAACGCGCTCGACAGGAAGGGACTCAGGCCCGACGCCTTCAGAGGAGACCTGACCTTCGAGAATCTGTACTTTAACTATCCGTCGAGGCCTGATGTTAAGGTATGTGATTTTTGGGACAAAGTTTTTCACGCAGGTTCTGAGTATTTTAGAAAGTGTTTTCCATGTCACTTTTTATTAAAAAATGCAAAGAAAAAGACATTGAAAGTGAGATAGTTTCCGTGGTTGTCGAGGGTGCTGAAACCAATAGTGAGGTCTAAATGAAAATCAAAGATGGGTGTCGCTTTTATGGTTTTCTAAAAAACCGATTAGGTGCCTACCTATTGCACTTTTGTAGTTACAGCAGATTTTTTTTAAAGGTAATCCATGAAAAATTTCACCACCAGTGGGTCCAAAATCATGTACTTTACCCATGCTTACAGGTTGTGCCTCGACTACCCTGTCTAGTCTACCTTTCCGTTGGGTTCTTTGTCTTCTCATTTAGATGTTCAGTCTTTTTGAGGTCCTCAATCCAGATGTCTGAATTGAAGAGCCACCTTAAACGTCCCTTAAATTTTTAAGGTTGTTACTACAAATTCCAGGATCGTGCCTATAAAATCGCTTAAACTACTAAATATTGGTAGTACTCACGTTTAAATACGAGACATGGCTCCTCAATCCCTACGCATACATCATGTTACTTATTGTGAGAAAACATACGCGTGGGTCTAGTTTAGATTCCAAGTTGAAACAAGATATAACCTGTCCTTCTTCCCCAGGTCCTCCGCGGTCTTTCCCTACGAGTGCGAGCGGGAGAGACGATCGCCCTAGTGGGCGGTTCCGGCTGCGGCAAGTCCACGCTCCTGCAGCTGCTGCAGCGCCTGTACGAGCCCGAGAGCGGCAACATCACAGTAGATGGACACCAGCTGAAAGCGCTGGATTTACATCACTTCAGGACTAGGATTGGTAAGTCGACCGAAGTGATTTATCAAATCTATATTTTTAAGGTTGAAATTGTAAACCATTAAGTGTGGTAAAAGAGACAGGCTTTAATAAACTTCCATATTGGTAAAGTAAGGGAAAGACTTGTGGTTAAATCATAACAGCCGCGCAGGTCGATCGATCAGGTTAAGCTACGCTTGCCGCGGTTGGTTCGTGGATGGGTGACCATCTGACCATCTTCAAATATCCTTAAAAATATCCTAGAAAAGGGTAATTTTAACTTGATCGGAGCATCGTGCGAACCTGTGAGCCAGCATATTCGCCCTTTCGTCGTCGACTGTCGTTATGTGGCGCCAGAAGCCGCATCGTATTACCCAGTAACTGAGTTGTGGCGGTCAGACAGACAGTCACTACATATAAAATACTGGTAGGTTTTATCAGCTGCATCCTGTTAGAGTGGCAGCCGTCCACCATATAGTTGGGATAAAGCTTGGCAGACGATGATGGTATAGCATCAAGTCGTATATTAGTTTGAAATACTATGAGGTCCGATTCTCAATTGCTCGGTTACCTTTTCGAGATTTCACCAAGTGATTGGTTGACACTTTTGATAACGATAAAGCTAGCGAATTTTCTACAAAGATGTTTTTTTAACAAGGAATCCACTACTACTAATAAATGCTTGCACTGACTGGACAGGTCCACTCAATCTGTGTGGTTCTTTCCTCAGAAGACCATTTCAGTCACCAATGTACATGTTGTTCACATGATGTGACCAAGATTATGTCTGGACTTTAAAAGACCTCTCCTGTGGCCTCTGACTTTGTTTCGGCCTTTAATGTTCTCAGAGTAGTCAGATAGGAAACGCCGAACTCATCTAGTTTAAAAAATATTGATTGACGTGTAAAAGTGTTTGTGTGCAAACCTACTTGCAAAAAACTTTTTACTAAAAAATAACAACCGACTTCCTAAAAAAAACACTATAAAATGAAAAATAACTTTAATTTCGGAAGTCGGTGGCAATAAAACCTTAAACACAGATCCTAAGACAACGACTTCCGAAATTAAAGTTTTTATTTTTAACTTTTTAGTTATGATACCCTGCACTAATCTAATCGCATACCTATTCGTTTATTTGTCGCGCAAATATTTAATGTAAATTTAAGACTTATATGGTTTTCACATGGATCACATTGTCCGAATGGAACCAAATTAAAATGGGACCATTCGGGAAGCACCAGCTTTCAAATAAAAAAAGAATCATCAAAATCGGTTCACCCAGTCAAAGTTATGAGGTAACAAACATATTTTTTTTTTAAATACAGTCGAATTGATAACCTCCTCCTTTTTTTTGAAGTCGGTTAAAAATAAAGTCATTTATCAGTTGAAAGACTACGATTGACGTATAAAAGTGTTTACAGTACAAACCTACTGAGAGAAAATAAAATATTTTTTCATTCCAGTAGGTACCTACTCAATTCATGTTTATTTACACAAGTGTTGTTTGTGCAGGAGTGGTGGGCCAGGAGCCGGTACTGTTCACCGGCACCATCCGCGAGAACATCGCGCTGGGTCTGGATGACGTCAGCGATGATGACGTCATCGCCGCCGCCAAGACTGCACACGCGCACCAGTTCATCACCAAGTTGGCTAATGTGAGTACTTTTTTTTTTTGATCTCGAGGTGGAAATCCTCATGTATGTCCTCCGTCCTGGGGTGGGCGGAGGGGTCTGTCAGACTCTTACTGACTAAAACCACCCCGGTGTTCCGTCCCACACCTAATAGGTTGAGGAAAAAGTTTCTTCGCATTTTTTAAGAAAATTCAAAACATTTTTTAATAAAGTTTATTTACATTTAACTAAAGTATGTAGGTACCATTTTGTTCGATAACTTTTTGCCATCTTGTAGGTAGGGACATGATCCCATTGCTATAGAAATTTTGGGACTTCTGGTCAAAATACCGCGACAAGTGGTTTTGGCAGTCCTCTCGTGATGTTAACCTGACACTGCCTAAAGAATTCTGAAGAGACCGAAACAGGTCGATTCTGAAGGTGCAAGGTCAGGACTATACGGCGGATGCATTAACACCTCCCAGCCAAACTCTCTTAATTTTTGTTGGGTGGCTAAAGATGTGTGAGGTCTAGCGTTATCATGATGAAAAACCACACCTCTTCTGTTGATTAATTCCGGCCGCTTTCTCTTAACTTCTTGCCATAATCTCATCAGTTGTTCGCAGTAGAGTTCAGAATCGATGGTCCTGCCTGGTGGTAACGGCTCATAATGAATAATGCCCTTCCAATCCCACCACACACACAGCATCACCTTGTTGCGAGTTAACCCGGGTTTCGCCACAGTCTGTGAAGCCTGACCGGCCTTTGACCACGACCTTTTTCGCACGTTCTTGTCATACGTGATCCACTTTTCATCACCAGTTATCAGCTTCTTCAAAAATGGTTCGGTTTCATTACGTCGTAATAAAGAATCACAAATGAGTACACGGTTCATTAGATTTCTTTCAGTGAGCTCGTGAGGTACCCAAATGTCGAGCTTTTTTGTGTACCCAGTTTTTTTCAAATGCGCCAAAACTGTTTTGTGGTCAATTTCCAGGTCTTCAGCTACGTCGTAACTACAGGTATGCCGATATTGCTCCACTTTTTCAAAAATGGTATCCATTTTATCCACCGACCAGAGCGACGTGCATCTTTGACATCAAAATTTCCGGATTGAAAACGCTTAAACCAAATTTGTACTACTCTCACAGACACTACACTAGGTCCATAAACATCGCAAATTTTTTTCGCGGCTTGCGTTGCATTTTTACCTTTTTTGTAGTAAAATTTTAAAATGTATCGAATTTCTTCATTAGATTCACTCATCTTGACGGTACGAAAAACAAATGAAAATCACACATTTTCCTAATTTGAATTTGGAATTATGTTCTTTAAAATTTAAACTTTCAATAATACCAAAACCAGCCAGATACAAATAGTATAGCCAAAGAGATTTTATTACAAGTTCATACATACTATAATGCGAAAAGACTTTTTCCCCAACCTAATACGTCGGGGACCACGGGAACCAATATGTCTTCCGCGATCCCCGACTGGTGCCCTCCTCACGTTTGGGGGGAGTGAGTACATCACATAGAGGGCTAATGTAAGTACTGACTTAAGGTGCAACCTATTATGATGGATGTAGGACTGCGTAAGTACTGTACTTTTTATGAAACATAAGGTTTTTTTAGATCTAGATTGATGTTCTGAAGTCCCGCCACCCTGGTATTTCTTATGATAGCTTATTCAAAAGTCCAAAGTAGCCGAAGCATTTATTATATAATACTCAGACGCTCATTAAATATCACACAAGCTCCCACATCATCACAGCAAAATAGATATCTTGTGTCACACCGCTGTCACACTGATATGAGTGGCAGGGACCACGGACGCGTGGCGATTACGCAACGTTTTCGATGGCTGTTCGCAGCTAGTTTATGACTTACAATACACTTAGTAACGGTTCTATATGCGGCGATCTCGTTGCGCGTGCGCGACATATTTGTGGCGCATCCGTGGCGTATTCGATGCTCGTCCGCGACGTATTCACGGCGCACTCGCTCTGCTTTGAGGACGCTCGTGAACCGCTAGTGTGATAAGGCCTTAACCAACTTTTCCCTAGCACAGATAGTCCCTACCCCTTCCCATCCCTTTGAGGAAGTACATGCATTATACAATATGTTCGGTATCCGCAGGGCTACCACACCATGCTCGGGTCGGGCGGGTCGCAGCTGTCGGGCGGGCAGAAGCAGCGCCTGGCCATCGCGCGCGCCGTGCTGCGCCGCCCCGCCATCCTACTGCTGGACGAGCCCACCTCCGCGCTCGACCCCGCCGCCGAGAGACAGGTATACACACCTTCCAGAAGCAGCGCCGTGCAATTAACTAGCATAAACACAACGTGCTGACATCAATCATCGAGCAGTTGTCCACTAGAAACGACAGCCGTCGGGTCGGAAGATCTGGAGTGATTTTTACTTCTTCATACCTCCAAATCATCTTCACAAGCCTTCTGCTTACTTGTGCCACGTTAAGCACCAACTGTCATTCGTGAATCTTTGACAGTCGTTACAGGTCGTCAGGAGCCCGAAAGTCTGATGACCCGTCTTACCAAGCGACATCGTTTTACCCAGTAACAAAGGTGTGGAGGAAAGGAAGGCAGTTGGTCCCTGTACAGTACTGGACACCAATAGTTGGAAAAGGCGGCCAGATGATGATCGTCATTCTCCTGTCCTTATCCCTATTTATTTGAAGGCTATTTACTAACCACCTTTTCGGGGTTCACTACTTTGTCTTATTTGGTCTCTCCGTGAAGAGAAATTTTACCCGATCCATTGAAAAAAATCTCCCATTTCCCACCAGGTGCAAGCAGCACTGGACGCAGCCAGCGTGGGCCGCACCACGCTGGTGGTGTCGCACCGCCTGTCCACCATCGTCAACGCGACGCGCATCGTGTACATGGAGCAGGGCGCCGTGCTGGAGCAGGGCAGCCACCAGGAGCTCATGGACAAGCGGGGCATGTACTGGAAGCTGCAGCAGGAGGATATGACCAGCAAGTAAGTGTGGAACATTATTGACCAAAGTGTACATAGCAGGGAACCATGCAAGGTGGCAACTTTGTATGGTTCCCTGCTATGTACACTTTACACACCAGTAGCTCATGAGGAAGAGAGTCATGTCATTGTTCATAATCACTAGGCCTAACTTATACTGTTCCCACCACTGGGACACACGCCTCTCTGTGGGAAGGTGTAAACCATAATCCACCACGCAGGCCCTCACGATGTTTTCCTTCACCTTTTCGAGAGCAGTGGTGATGAAATTATGTCCATAAATTAAAGCGCCTGCCGGGATTCGAAACCACGACGTCACGTCGTAAGTCGAGGCCGACACCACTGGGCTACTACTGTTTGGGATGGTGGTGGTGGTGGCTCTCATGCAGTGGCATGTACTGGAAAGTATTATCTTAAGGGCAGAGTCACTTTAAACCTTAGCCTACCCGTGATCCTGCCAGGGTCGTGAGATTTGTTCGAAAGAGTTACCGTGGCCCTGGCATATAAGCAACTGAAGGAACACGGGTGGATTTTAGTCAGTAACAGTCTGACACGCCCTTCTGCTCCACCCACAGCGGGAGACGTCTTTTGATGAATTCCCACACACAAAAAAAAAGCCTTCCCGTGTTGTTATGTTACTTATAATTTAATTAATTTCCAGGAGTATCGCCAGCACGTTGTCTTCAGAACCCGAACTGGACGACGATGACGTCACGGGCGCTGATGATGTTCAACACTTCAGTCGGTGCATCAGTCGACAGTCTACTCGAGGTACATTAACATCACTTCATCATTTCAGCCGTAAGACGTCCTCTGCTGGACATGCTGGACATATCCCCCAATTCGTGGGGGCTTTACCATAATCGTTACGCTTGACAGGCGGATTGGCGATCGCAGTAAGGTGGTAAAATGGATAGCTGCTGCCTATTCTTTAATAATTCCTTTAGTCGCCTCTTACTACACCCACGGGAAGAAATGGGGTGATGCTATTCTTTACGTCCGTCGTCACACGGAACATATATATCACTTATTATTAGTGAAAAGTATACTGTACCAACTTCAACAAAGAACAGGTTCGCATCCAGTCTGTCCCAGCCACCTCTTAAGGTCGTCGGTCTATCCAGCTGAAGGAAGCCTGATAGATCTATGAGGGAACGAGCGTGCCACCTTTAGTGGTATGATGGTTCTTTGAAAGCATTTAAAATGAAAATTGATAGAGGACTGCAATCTGGTTAACAATTTATTTTCCTAACTGTACTATTCCGTGATTTATACGCCAGTTACGTGAATGATATGGTTGAGAAAGCAAAATTTGTTTAACTTTGTTTTAGTTAACTTTACTTAACATTTGCCAAATCGCCTACATTGTCGATGTTATCATTATTTTCATAGAGCAGTTATATCGGCCGCGACGTACGAGTTTCAGCTTGTGGGTTCCAACCCAGGCAGATGCTTTGTTTTATGTAAATAATTTCATCACCACTGCTCCCAGAGCGGTGAAGGAAAACATCGTGAGGAATCCGGCATGTCTTAGAACCAAAAATTCGTAGACATGTGACATCTACCAACCCGCACTAGGCCCGCGTGGTAGATTAAGACCCACTCCCTCCTACCGAGGCCTGTGTCCCAGCATTGGGAACAATATAGGCCGATTATGATGATCACATTTTCAACTCGTGATATCTATACTTCTCTACTAATATTATAAAGCTAAAGAGTTTGTTTGTATGTTTGTTTGATTGAACGCGCTAATCTCAGGAACTACTGGTCCGAATTGAAAAATTCTTTTTGTGTTGGGTAGCGTATTTATCGAGGAAGTCTATAGGCTATATATCATCACGCTACAACCAAGAGGAGCGGAGTAGTAATGAAAAATGAAAACGACGGGAAAAGTCGGGGAAACAAAAAATTTAACGCGGACGAAGTCGCGGGCAGAAGCTAGTTTACAATAAAACTTACTAAATAATGTCTGACTGTTTTTCACTACAATATTGTTGAATATGCTACGTTTCCCCCACAGAGTCCCTGCATCGCTTCGCGCGCAGCTCTATCCGCATGAGCACCGTATCCTCAGCTCATGTGCCGTACGCCGCGGCTGATGCCCTCAACCATATCGTGAGTATCTTCTTCATACATCTGTATGTTTTTATTGAGAATAAAGTTTCTTTAAATAGAACTCCAATTTTGTAAGACCACTGACTTCACAACAGTAACAACAATGAATGTGAATCTGAACAAATACCCTCACTCTTCCAGGAACCTGACGTTGAAGAGGAACCAGAACAAGATAAGGAACCCTCCGTCTCCAGTTGGTCTCTCCTAAAACTTAACGCTCCAGAATGGCCCCTCCTGACCGGTGGAGCTATAGCCTCTCTGCTGATCGGCGCCAGCATGCCTGTGTTCGCTCTGCTCTTCTCACAGCTGTACGGAGTGAGTATACATTGTATAGACTAAAACTCAACACTAAGGTAGGCCACAGAATAAGCAAGCTGAAGTGGCAATGGGCCGGCCATATAAGCCGTAGAACCGATAACCGTTGGGGTAGACGTAGACGTGTTCTTGAGTGAAGACCGCAAATTGGCAAAAGTAAGGTAGGACATCCTCAGGCTAGGTGGAGCGACGATCTTCGCAGGATGGCTGGAAGCAGCTGGATGAGGGTTGCCGAGAATAGAGAAGAATGACGTGCAATTGGAGAGGTCTATGTCCAGCAGTGAGCTGCTATAGACTGATGATGATGATAAAGGTGGGCCAGAACGGAGCTAAAGTGTATGTAGGGATATCACAAAACATCAATATTTCAGTGTCAAACCACAGAATATATATTAGTACCTTACGGTACAGAAGTTTCACTCCCGAGTTTAGGTATGATAAACGCAAGCGTCCGGCCACCGTACTAGCACAGTCTAAAAATCATACAGTCGTCCGACGAAGACGTCTAGACAGGGCAATCGTGCGGGGTGTGAGGGGCGAGACGGGGGAAGGGCGCTCCCGAACTGCATACGCTACCGTGTTAGTAGTTCGGGATAAAACTTTCAGGGCTATCGTGTGTCACTTTATTTTTGTTTTAATTAATTAAAAATAATTTTATTAAAATGGTGCATACGACGTGTGCTGTGAAGGATTGCAAGTCGTCATCTTACATTAATAAAGAATTGCGATTTCATCAATTGCCGCGCATGGATGAAAGGTAAACAAATAAATAAAATATTGTTTATTTAATAGAAAGCCAACATGGCGGCGCGACGTGTAGCCGATATTTATTTATTGTGCGGCGGCCAAGATGGCGCCGACGAAAACTTGCAAATTTTTCGTCATGGGTATCATTTTCATGGGTTTAGAGGTCGCTAAAACCGACTATGGGGTCAAAATTAAAATCCAAGATGGCGCAACGAAAATTTGCAAATTTTTCGTCATGGGTGTCATTTTCAAGATTTACGAAATCCCTACAAATAAAAATGAGGTCAAGTGTCTTTCGCGGAAATGTCTATCGTGCAATTGTACCTGACCCAGGATGGAGGACATTTTTTGAAAAAAAAAAAAATAGTTATTCGTGTCAATTTTGTGATTTCTTGGGGTGAAGATTATGAAAATAACATCAATTTTCAAATCCAAGATGGCAAATATTTCTCTAAATGAAATTTAATTTAGAGAAATATCCGCCATCTTGGATTGTGACATGTGTTTTTTCTCAACCTCAATCTAGAATTGTATATTTTTGCGTGTCAGACCATAGACGAAGCACATTAATATAATAGTTCCTGTATTATAAATTTCAGATGCAAATTATGGTTAGGCAATAATGTTGATCTAAAATAAATTTAAAAAAGTTTACTTGAGACAACCCTAGCTCTTGCGACAATGCCTACACGTTGTCGGCATTTACAAGGAGATCAAAGGCGTCGTCCTACTGTAAGTTTTTATACTGTGGTACTAGTCTCAATAGGCTTGCACTCGCTCGACTTGTCGCACACGCAGCGCACGCACCCGCGGATCAAAAGTAAACTGTTAATACCGTAAAGTACCTACTATTGTATATTCTACCTCTCTGACAGCCCTAGCAGATTGAAGCGAGACGGCAGACAGTTATTGTACTATGAACGCTATACGCAATGCAAAAGGTTGAAATTAGGTTGTTTTCCAGAATGGTAGGTAAATATCTCGGGGATTTTGCGCCACTTGTATGGAAGTGAGACAGGCCTGGTCAAACCTAAGTTTTACACTCCGAGGGGCTTGGGGCTAAGTGTCGATCGGTTAGGTTAAGGTACGCTTGCCGCGGTTAGTCCGTGAATGTGTGACCATCTTAGCATACAAAGACCCCTCCGTGCATCGTGAAAACACGTTAAGCAATTCGTCCCGGCTGTTATTTGTGGATCTTTCACAGTCGTTACGGGTCGTCAGAAGCACGGAAATCTGATTCGCAGTTTTACCAAGGAATATCGTATTACCCAGTAACTAGGTTGTAGAGGTGAGACAGGCAGTCGCTCCATGAATATACTGGTACGGCCGGACATAAAGAATAGCACCATCCCATTTCTTCCCATGGGTGTCGTTAGAGGAAACTAAGAGACTTACTATAGAATGGGCAGCGGCGTTCTATACAAATTTTACCAACATACTGCAATCGCCAACCCGCCTGCCTAGTGTGGCGATTAAGGCAAACCCCCCAAATTAGGGGAGGCCTTTGTCCAGCTGTGGACTCTGTTCGGCTGAGAAGATGATGATGATGATGTAAGTTTTTTTCGGGGATTTACTAATACCTTTCGAGATATAAATAGCAGTGCATATTAAATGTCTAAGTTTCTTAATTCTAGTACTTATAGCACTTTATCCTCTCCACAGATGTTCGCGTGGTCAGACAAAGCCACGATCCTCTCCCAGTCCCAACTATACGCGAGTCTGTTCGCGGGCGTGGCGGCAGCGTGCGGCCTGGTCACCTTCCTGCAAGCTTGGCTCTTCAACCTGGCCGGCTCGCGGCTGACCGACAGACTCCGACAGATGACGTTCAGGAACTATCTGGTGCAGGTGAGGAAACACTTCTCTTACAGAACAACGTGCATAAGAAGAAAGTTGATCGAAGGTTTAACGCTACGCTTACCACGTTCGATTCGTGAATAGGTGACCTTATATTACATTTCGAGATTCTATCGAAATAAAAATTGCGGCCTATTCATTTACAAACTGCAACCTTTTCGATAAAATGCATTTATAAATCATTTTACTTAACAACTCTTAGTTGTCCATCTCGGAATCTCCATTTAATCAAAGTTTTCCCATTAGGAACAAGGTTGGTTCGACTTGTCCAAGAACTCGGTGGGCGCGCTGTGTGCGAGGCTTGCTACCGACTGCGCGGCCGTGCAAGGAGCCACTGGTAAGTTTATACCTTAATATCATCTCGTTGGTTTAGTGGTCCCAAGCACTACTAAAGAGTTATTGAGTTCATCTGGAATTTCTCAGTTGCAGCCCTGGATTTGTGCCCAATTAATAGCATTAGGTTCGGCTCCTATTATAAGGTAGGTACTTTAACATAACTGGTGAAATGTATATGTACTATAGATACACTTCTGTCTAACCCTTCAAAGTATACAGGCGTGAATGTAACACAAAGAGATTTAGAAAGAGACTGTCTTACAGAGACGACGACGAACATAAAGCCGAACTTTTTCTTAAACTCAAAGTGACATAATAACTGCCCCGTAAAAACTAATCCGTCTAAAACTTTTGACATTGGTCGTGTACTTCTTGTACCAATAGAGATAGTTTTAGACTCAGAAGAATAGCTTTATTGTTATTAGTCTGGTTTTTACTGTACTGCTAAATAACATAAAATTAAAATGTCTTCTCTGCTATGGTGAATTATTTTTACAGATAGAATTCCCCAAGGAAGCATTCTAGGACCATTATTATTCAAATTATAGTCCATAAATCTTCCATCAATGGGCAAATTATCGAATGGGCACATTTTTCTCTGCCCGTGCTGCAGTGGATGTATCTCAGATAAACGACAACGATGACGCTAACCTCAATTTTATTCAATAGGTACTCGGTTGGGCACAGTGCTACAGGGCGTGAGTACGATGACTCTGGGCGTTGGGCTCGCCATGTTCTATTCCTGGAAGATGACCCTCGTCAGTCTCCTATCTGTACCTTGTGTGAGTATGCTGCATTTCTTTTACGAGTCGAGGAAAATAAGCAAGTAAACATGAAAACATTTCAACCCAGTCAAACAGAGATTAATAAAAAAGCATCAAACTTGCAACCACTTGCAAACAATGTTGTAAGTGTGTTGAGTACCTAGCCAAGTCTTACAATCTATCGATGCGGTCGGCCATCGATCGATATGGACGTGTTGCGAACAACGCCGCAACCCGGTTACCATTCTTTATTTTATGTTTATCTTTCGACGCGCTGAAATACATTGATGGTTTCTTAATGCTCGGATCCACACAGAAACTTGAAAATTCAGTGCGAGATTAAATAGGTGCGATATTTTTATATCCGTCTGCACGTCGATTTATATTTTCCTACAATTCTGGCTGTACCATTTAACACAGTGATTATACCTTGCAGGTGATGGGTGGCATCTACCTGGAGGGCTACGTCAACAAGCGCGCCGAGCGCCGCGAGCGAGCCGCGCTCGAGCGAGCCAGCAGAGTCGCCACTGAAGCTGTGCTCAACGTGCGGACCGTGCATAGTCTGGGTCAGTCTACATCTATGTTATTCAGAACACATTACTATGTATAAAGAAGTGATTTGCTGTTTAGTTTAATAGGTTTGTAAAGCTGTGTTTGTGATAGCTTCTGGAAATACGGATAAAATTTCAACAATTAAATTCATTCACTGAAATGTCATCATCATTTGCCCTTTCCCAACTACTTTAGGCTTAGCTTAAACTGGAAGCTAAGACGTAGAGCGACTGAGTATCTGAGCTCCACAACCCAATTACTGGGTACTACGTATTGTACAAGATTGAACTTTGGTAAGACTGGATCTCAAATTTTCTGACTGTTGACGACCCGTAACGTCTGTTGGCATAACATACTTTCTGAGGCATGGAGGAGTCTTGATATGTAAAGATGGTCACCCTTTCACGGGCCATCCGCAGCAAGCGTAGTTTAATTTGATCCACCAACCCGTTCAGCTGATATTACTTAGCTTCATTCATTAATTGAAATAAAGCTACAGTATTCCCGAGTGATGTCAGATACTGTTATGCCAAGAAATACAGTTCGTTCAGTTTCCACGGACGAAGCAGCCGAGTCCTGGAGTGGAGATCGCGTAGCGTAGGACGTCCCTCAGCTAGATGAACCCACGACCTCAAAAAAGCTGCTGGGACAGACTGGATGCGGAAGGCGGAAGAAAGGGTGTTGTGGTGCAGCATGGGAGGGAGAGGCCTATGTCCAGCAGCTACTTAGCTATAATATTATAAAAAAAAGTCTTGTAAATGATGTAGTTTTTCTCCGCCAAACAGGTGTAGAAGAAACCATCCTGTCCCGCTACGCAGTATCCCTCGCAGACGCAGAGAAGCAATCCGCCCCGTCCCGTCGCGTGCGCGGGCCGGTGTACGGCGCGTGCGTGTGCTCGCCCACGCTGGGGTACGCCGTGTCGCTCGCCTACGCGGGGTACCTCATCGCGCGGGAGGACCTGCCGTACGAGTACGCCATACTGTGAGTAGCATGCTTTCTGTAATATTGGAAGACGTAGTAGGAATGTTGAAAGGGAATTGTTTGCGTTGGTGATGAGGAGGGATGCATGAATAAATAATAATAAAAAAAACTAAAAAAACACGCTTCCATAGAAGACCAAACTAAAAAGTTGAAAATAATAGAAAAAAGCGTAAGGTGCTTTTAGAGGTATTTTTTAAAAGTGTATTTTTTTTTAAACTACCTATTATTTATTTTCAATTTTTTAGGGTGTTTCGAATTTTGTGACGTATGTCAGCGTAGTTTCCGAAGACATTTTTTTACTTTCCAAGTAACCCCGATAAAAGCATAATAGCACAAATATATAAAATTATTGTAACCAGTACTAATCCCCACTTCTCCTCCTCAGTGTATCAGAAGCCCTTATCTACGGCGCGTGGATGTTGGCGGCAGCACTGTCGTTCGCCCCGAGCTTCGCGGCGGCGAGACGCTCTGGAGCCAGGATACTGAACGCGCTGCGGAGGGAGCCGAAGGTCATCACTGAACCAACTGCTAAGGATGACCCGGAATGGGTAAGGAAAACTTCTAAATTAAAATCTGGACCATGACGTAGGTGTAGAATTGTCGAGAGATAACTTAACATAACATAACATAATACCTATTTATTCAAAAAATAAAAGGCTTAAAAATATGTACAGTTTGCTTATATGTAAATTATATTCTAATATGTACGTGCCTGAACTAGGTAATCCTGTGTTTTAGGCAAGAAGAGCCTAAATAGTCTTTTAAAATAAGTAAATAACCAAAAGTTGTGAATAGACAAATTATTGTATAAATGTTGAGTAGCTTATAAAATAATTTCTAAAATTTTATAGAATTAAATACTTAACGTAGATGAATACTTACTTTAACACAGTTAGTAAATTCTCTGTTTCTTCGTAAGACATACTTTGGGGAGCGTCATTGAGAGTTCTCTTACAATTTGTATAGTTCAGTGAAAAAATGTTTGCTATAGAGTTTAATCTATTATAGAGGAGAGGGCCGAGGTACAGATAATATTTGGATATAAAAGCATGTTTTGTTCTATTTTGTGGACAGACTATATCTTTACGTCTTTTATTAGTAAATTCAGTGCTGTAGGGTAGAGTTGCGTGTTGTTTTAATACAATACCCATTATGAATAGCTGTCGAACTGTTAATACTTCACAAGATTTGTATAGTAGGTTAGTAGGGAAAAGGAAAGGGCGGGAAGTAGAGACTTTGAGTATCGCTCTCTGAGCTCTCTCGATAGTTAATAACAATGTTTTACCCGCTCCACCCCATGTGGTAATACAGTAAGTTAATATCGATTGACATAGAGCAAAGTAAACTTGTCTAATTATTTTTGGGTCAGCAATATGGCGTAAAAACAAATATCAACTTGCGAATTCTGCTATTTAAGGCTTCTATGTGTTTTTTGAACGAAAGTGATTCATCCATTATAACACCAAGGTATTTCGTTGTATTTGTCATTTTGATAACAAATAACAAATGAAAGAAAGAGATATCGTTATGCTTTCATAGTTAGGGCACGGAGTAAGTAGTACATATCCAAATTCATAGCAATAGACTTATAGAATAGAATAGAAAACTTTTGTTTCAGACCGAAGTCTAAAGAATCCTACAGACTCAGCTTTGCCCAATATTCCCCATTGTGGAAATTATAAAGAAAAAACAAGATGGTGGCGTTTATTCTTTTTTTATTATTCAAAAATACTGTTTTCATGCATTTGACAATCAATAATACCACACAAACCATCGCGGGTTTAACAGTGGTATATCTTGTGTACATACATAGTCAGCCTATACCGTTCCCACCGCTGGGACTCAGGCCTCCTCTCGGTGAGAGTGGGCTGTACTCCACACGCGGGCCCAGTGCGGGTTGGTAGATATCACATGTCTTCGAGTTTTTGGTTCTTAGACATGCCGGTTTCCTCACGATGTTTTCCTTCGCCATTTTAAGAGCAGTGGTGATGAAATTATTTACACATAGAAAAGCGCCTGCTTGGGTTCGAACTCACGACCTACTACTCTAAAGTCAGAGCCGATAACACTGGCTCACCAATGCTATGCTCCACTGCACAGGGAAATAACTAAAATTGTTGGACCTATGTAGGTTTAATTACATATAATATGTCTTTCCACTCATACAGCCACACAATCCCCCATACACTACATCTACTAACATTCGTCTCGCTTAATCATAATAAATAAATAAATGTCGTATGATTCCTTACATTCTGTCAGCGCGCCTAGTACATAATTTATGAAATGAAAATGTAAAGAGAGGGCAAGGGGGGTATCCTGGTGTCCTGAAATACAGGTCACGAGCTTAACTCAGGCACCCGTCTCTCACAATATATACTTACTGAATTGTGTATCATTGTCTAATCTGACCAATGTAAAATAATTTATGTATATTGTGGTGAGAAAATAAAGTTAATTGATTGATTAATTGAGTTTATTCTGTGTATCTCCTTATAGTGTGCAGTGGGCGAGGTGAACTTCACGAATGTCTCGTTCAGCTACCCGTCCCGGCCCAACGCGCTGGTGCTGCGCGGGCTGTCCCTCAGGGTGCCGCAGAAGGCGACGGTCGCGCTGGTGGGCCCGAGCGGCTGCGGGAAGTCCACGCTGTTGAACCTTCTGATGAGGAGCTACGACGCGGATAGTGGCACTGTGGTGAGTCCTATAACTATACGTATCTATACTAATAATATTATAAAACTGAAGAGTTTGTTTGTTTGAACGCGGTAATCTCAAGAACTACTGGTCCGAATTGAAAAAATATTTTTGTGTTTAGTAGCCTATTTATTGAGGAAGGCTATGGACTATATATCATCACGCTACAATCAAAAGGAGCGGAGCAGCAAAGAAAAATGAATGAAAATTGGCAGGCAATTCGCTACGACGGGGGAGCAAACATTTGACGCGGATGAAGTCGCGGGCAGAAATTATTCTTCTAATATGGCTAAAGATGTGCTATATTTCACCCATAGACCTCATACCTTAAGTGTCACTCAATAGATTAGACCCCTTTTTAGGGTTCCGTTGCCAAATGGCAAAAAACGGAACCCTTATAGATTCGCCATGTCTGTCTGTCTGTCTGTCTGTCTGTCCGAGTATGTCACAGCCACTTTTCTCCGAACTATAAGAGCTGTGCTATTGAAACTTGGTAAGTGGATGTATTCAGTGAACCGCATTAAGATTTTCACACAAAAATAGAAAAAAAGCAATAGGTAATATTTGGGGTTCCCCATACATAGAATTGAAACTCAAAAATTTTTTTTTCATCAAGCCCATACGTGTGGGGTATCTATGGATAGGTCTTCAAAAATGATATTGAGGTTTCTAATATCATTTTTTTTTAAAACAATAATATTTGGGGTTCCCCATACATAGAACTGAAACACAAAAAAAAAAATTAATCAAACCCTTACGTGTGGGGTATCTATGAATAGGTCTTTAAAAATGAAATTGAGGTTTCTAATATCATTTTTTTCTAAACAGAATAGTTTGCGCGAGAGACACTTCCAAAGTGGTAAAATGTGTGGGGGGGGGACAGTAACTTTTACGTAACTTTTAAAATAAGGGAATGATAAAACTTAAAAAAATATATGATGTACATTACCATGAAAACTACCAACGAAAATTGGTTTGAACGAGATCTAGTAAGTAGTTTTTTTTTAATACGTCATAAATCGTAAACCACAATTTACCTTTCATTCAGTCAACTCAAATATAAAAATTAAAAAAAAAAACATTTAATTTCATAAACGATGATGACGAATGATGATGATGATGACCTGCAGGTTTGTACGGAACCCTCGGTGCGCGAGTCCGACTCGCACTTGGCCGGTTTTTTTTGGATGGGAAATCATCAAATGACTTCTCCCGCTCTGTGCGGAGCGAGAGGGCGTGTTAGACTTTTACTAACTAAAAACCACCCGTGTTCCTTCAGTTACCTATGTGCCAGGGATAGATTAGACCGTAGGTCGCTGTTTTTCATAGATTAATTAATTTTTAAAACTTTGAAATCTCGTCAAATATTTTTTGCTATCTATGCATTTTTTTTGTTTTTTGTTTTGTTTAGATTAATAATACATTAGAGAATGCAATAAAATTTACTTATTTGGTGAAAATACAACAACAAACAAAAAAAAATTTATCGTTTAAAGACGATAAGTCAGTAATTTTCATAAATATACAATAGTTATTTGTGCAACAAGAGAGCAAAGTCGTTTTTTGCTGCGAGTGCTGATTTTGAATCCTGAGCAAGCGAAGGATTCAACGATTGAATCACGAGCGTAGCGAGTGATTCTAAAGTTGAATCTTGAGTGTGGCGAGGGATTCAAAGGCACGAGATGCAAAAAGCTTTGCTCTCGTGTCACACACATAACTTTTCACTTCAGCAGCGAGAACACTTTAGGAGACAATAATAAACAGGAATAGATTGAAATAACCATTTATTGTGGATCAAAATAATTAACATTGTAGGTAGAGGTACCGATTCAATAAAATGGAACATTTTAAAAGTTAAAAGTAAAATTACTGTAATTCTGCAAATTAAAAGTAACAGATTTATTTGGCAACGTTATTGTTGCATTGAGTTTAGTTTGATTATCTGGGGTTAAGGTTTCTGTTTCGGTGGCGGATTGAGAAGGAACAACGTTGAACGTTGGTGACTCTGATCGGCTTTCTGACTGTGCGTCGTTGGAAGTGGATGGGCGTGGGTGAAACCAAGGATCCGAGGTCGAATTCAGACTTATTGTTTCCACTATACGCTTACAGATTTTCGACTTATTTTCTATTGAGTCTTCAATAAAGCCTTCTGCAACCGTATTGGACTTCCACCCGCCGTGACATTTTAAAGTGGTGAGGTCGGCTCCGGAATCAGCCAAGAGCGTTGCCGAAGTTCTCCGAAAGCAATGACCCGTGTATAGCTGAGGCTCTTCCAGTTTTAAGAAAGTGGCAATTTCTCGCGGTATAGCACCTATTTTATTTACTCCCATAGGCTGTCTTGAGCATTTATTATTATGGTATTGTATGAAAAATCGGTTGGTTTTTATATTGGCTGGACGTAAATGTTAGTATTTTTCTACAATAGTTACATATTCTTCGCGTACGACAAAAGACCTGTCAAGGTTCGTCTTCGTATTTTTCAATTTTACTAACAGTAGGTAATTTATCTGAATGCTTTTCGATATTATTAACTGTTAGCTGTAATAGCTCGTTATTGCGACACGCTCCACTAATTCCTATGATCAGTACAACCTGTAATGAAAATATTACGTAATTAATATGCATAATTTAACATTTACAGCATCTTTTACATATCTCATTAAATATTTTAACAGTATTGTTAAAACAGTGTTGTTTTAACAGTGTTGTTGTGTCTGGCTTAGGCCAGACTAGGATTCATTGCGCCTCCAAAAGGCAGTAAGTACCTTTATACAAAACAGTCTACACAAAATTTTTAATAACTAACAACATAGATTCATAGGTACCACTCACTTTAGCGGCAAGAAAATTGCAGTCCGGAGCTTCATTAAGAAATTTTTCTATGTTAAGGGCCGTGAAAATTTTGGACTTTTTAGCCTTATGCCCAACTGACATTCTTTTTAGAAAAGATACGAGTTTTACGTATGTTTCAATATGCACGTTATGTTTTGTTTTTAAAGTAGCTTTCAACATTGAGTAAATACTCCACATTGTAGATGATTGCCTCGTCTGTGATAAATCTAAAAAATAAGATAGCAACACCGTCTCCGAAAAACTGCTTGCGCCATTTGTAAGTCTCCATTCATTGAAGACATGGTATGCTTTCAGATATTTCTCGCGAGACTTCTCAGGTAGGAAACTTAATTCTACATTAATAACTTGTTGTTTTAACTCTTCCGGTGTTAAAATACTGTTCACGTCGCTAGTTTCACTCATATTTTACGATTATTTTAATATTTTTTAACTTATTCAACTATTTACGCTAGCTACGAAATTTTATTCCCGCTCTTTTATTTAAATTAAGGCGTGTTCGGAAATAGCACCCATGATATTTTATTATTCAAAATATTTAAGTAACATTATTGAAACTAGAAATAAATATTTACAGGTTAAATATTAGTTTTATTTGCAGTTAATACTTATTCTCGTTTAAATACAACAATAAGTTAAAAATTCAGTAAATTACATTAAAAGACATAATTATCTTTTTGCAAAATTTCTTTAGTTAGTACAAATTTCCGAACGTGTTTGTCTTTGAGGTCGAATTCAAAATCGGAACTTCGAAAGGGCTGGTCTTTGTCTCTCTCTCTTTCTAATGGCGGGAAAGAGATAGAGTGTAAATGTTTCGAATTGTATGATTAACTCAAAGCTGAATAAGATTTTCGCGGTTTTCTGAAAACAAAAATTAAAAAGTTACTTTGTCTCACTCAGTCAGCAAAATCGCATTTTGCTCACTGATTTCAGGCAGCAAACCCTACATGTTTGAGCTACGGAAGTGAAAAAAGAATTGTATCTCGATAACAGTGACACTTAGGACATGACTGCCGTCATAATGAAAAAAGGCACAACTAACATTTTATAAATATGGAGAAAATCGACTTTAAAGTTTTTATTGCTTTTTGGCGAAAAATATTGACTTACACATTATTTTTCGAAAATAGATGAATTCAAATAAATTCATTATTACGATTTTTATACAACTAATGAAATGTAAGTTATTATTGTGCCTTTTCAATATAATGGTAAATAAATGTGCCTTTTCATTCTATAAAACATGAATATTAGTCTCATTTGTGCCTTTTGAGCCTAACTGTATCTCCGAATTCCTTGAAGATAAAATTCTATAAAAAATTGAGTAGATGTGCCTTTTTTTTCTGATTCTAAATATGTATATAACTCAATTTTGACAAAAATGTAAGTTGTGCCCTTTTTTCTTACGACGGCAGATGAGGTCTACTGGAGAAAAAAAGCACATCACCCACACAATACCATAAAAAAAAATTTTGGACTGTCAAATTTATTTGCGTCAAAGACCCTGTAGATGTCATACGTATAGTTATTAACGTAGTACGTTCCCGTGAGAAAATTTCCGTGAACAAAACCCGGTTTATAATAAAGTATTTCTTTCTTCTCCTTTCAGACCCTAGACGGCAAGGACATCAAGCGCGATCTGACCCTCCCTCGCCTGCGCACACAGCTCGGCTTGGTCCAACAGGAGCCCTCCCTGTTCTCGCGCAGCATCCAGGAGAACATCGCGTACGGAGACAACAGCCGGGAGGTCCCCATGGACGAGATCATCGAGGCCGCCAAGCAAGCTAACGTGCACAGCTTTGTTACTGGACTACCCATGGTAAGTTCTCGGTACTTCTTTCATTGACTTGAGTGTGTCCTGGCAGCTGAGAGTTTGTCATGCTCACTCAAATGTCTCGCGTGTGTTGGATTGGTTCATCAGCATTTTAGCCATAAGAGGTCCACCGCTGGACATAAGCCTCCCTCAATTTGGGGGGGTTTGCCATAATCGCCACGCTTGGCCGGCGGGTTGGCGATCGCAGTATGGTGGTAAAATTTATAGAGAACGCTGCTACCCATTCTCTAGTAAGTCCCTTAGTCGCCTCTTACGACACCCATGGGAAGAAATGGGGTGGTGCTATTCATTACGTCCGGAACTACACGGGACATATAGGGGAGCGTCCGTTCATTACATGAGGAAGTGTTGGAGATTTTTCGATGTTGACAGCCGTAGTTGTTGGTATATAAAAATGGTCTCCCATTCATGGACTAATTACTCATTGTCAGCCACAAGCCTTAAAGAGAGGTGTATAATATATACAATTTGAAAAAGTACCTACCTTTTTAACATTTTCTAAACAACGATCATGCACCACAGTCGATCAAGTTTTATGAAAAGTTTAGCTTTGTTGAGCATTGTGTGGTGTATTACGTCACCATTTTCATTTACTATAACGTCATTTATTCGTATGGTAAACGTTTCCACGCTGTAAATGTGTTTCCACGCTGTAAATGTGTTTCCACGCTGTAAATGTGTTTCCACGCTGTAAATGTGTTTCCACGCTGTAAATGTGTTTCCACGCTGTAAATGTGTTTCCACGCTGTAAATGTGTTTCCACGCTGTAAATGTGTTTCCACGCTGTAAATGTGTTTCCACGCTGTAAATGTGTTTCCACGCTGTAAATGTGTTTCCACGCTGTAAATGTGTTTCCACGCTGTAAATGTGTTTCCACGCTTTAAATGTCCTTTCTTTGGTATTGTTGGTCGAATCATTGAACTTCTTAAGTTCTGAGTTGAGCTGCACGATTTATGACAAATGCGTGCACTGACTGGACAGGTCCAATCAATCTGTGTGGTTTTTTCCTCAAAAGACCATTTCAGTCACCTATCTACATGGTCTTCACATGATGTGAGCAAGGTTATGTCTGGACTTTAAAAGAGACTGTGACTTTTCAGAGTAGTCGTAGTCAGTTAGGAAACGCCGACCTCATCTAGTTTAAGTATGATTGACGTGTAAAAGTGTTTGTATTATGTGTGTTTTGTTAGTGGAAACCTAATTACAGAAATAAATCAAAATTCATTTATTCAAATTAGGCTGAGGATCAGCACTTTTCGAACGTCAAAATTACAAAAGACAGTCCCCCGGCACGCGCGCCCTTCACCACTTCCTAGTGCTTTAGCTGGGAATAAAATTATTTAGCATGTATTGTCTCCCCGCAGGGCTACGCTACGGTGCTGGGCAGCGGCAGCGGCTCGTCCCTGTCGGGCGGACAGAAGCAGCGCCTCGGCATCGCGCGCGCGCTCGTGCGGCGCCCCGCGCTGCTGCTGCTGGACGAGCCCACGTCTGCGCTCGATGCTACCAGCGAGAAGGTGCGGACTCCCATCTGTACTCATATTATACAGCTGAAGAGTTTGTTCGGTTCAACGCGTTCATCTCTTAATGTTGTAACGTAACGAAGAAGGCTATTTAACATCACGCTGCGATAAATAGGAGTGCAGCAGCAATGAACACTTTTGCAAAAACGGGGAAAATTGTTTAAGAAACAAAGCACGCTTTAATGGAAAATCAAACGAAAACATAGATTTTTTAAACAAAAAACATTCTATAGTAAAAAACTTTGTGATGTTTTTTACGATATTTTAATAATAATTACTTTTATGAATACCTGTCAATAATATATTTATAACAACTGACATCAGGCACTCTGTGCGGTATTTGCGTAACACACTGACTGACGGTACGCGTGGTTTTCATTTGGACATTTCAACAACATCCATTTCTTTATTTCCATTGCCGATCAGACAATTTTTTCTTACATAAGAAGCAATGGATTGGCAATATAATTCAAATTTACTCAGATTGTGACTGATAGTTGATTACGTAATAAGGGATTTTTTTGTGTTAGGGAAATCATCAAATGACGTCTCCCGCTCTGGACGGAGCGGGAGGGCGTGTCAGACTTTTACTAACTTAAACCCACTCGTGTTCTTTACTCTGGTAGAAGACCAGGGCCACGGTAACTCTTTCGAACAAATCCGAGAGCCTGGCGGGATTTAATAAGAAGAAGAATAATGGGACAAAGTTATTGAAGCATTGTAAACCGCCGAATTGTCTTCGGTCCTTCTTACGTGTGCTCAATTTCAATTTGATCGGACGTTTTAAAGAGGATGAAAATTACTTTCAAAGACTTCGTTACATACATATCTAGATAGGCACAGTTGAAGCTAATAAAAGCGTGTCAAAAATTCTTCATGGGTATCTCTTAAGAGGATTTTCAGAGGTGCTGATGCAGTCAAAATTAATCTCCCTTGTTCTTAAACCAATCTCCGACCGCATCACGCACGAACAGCTCGACGTATTGATCTAACAGCTACATAACAGAACATTCCCCCCTCCAGACGGTGCAGGCGGCGCTGGAGGCGGCGGCGGCGCAGCGCACCACCGTCATCATCGCGCACCGCCTCGCCACCGTGCGCCACGCTGACGTCATCGCCGTCATCGACAAAGGTCATTTTTACCGCCTTCCGTATTACACTCACATCGATTTGAGCGTGCTTCTTTTTCTTCTTAGCGTTTCGATAGCAATCTATATACACCGTGACATTTGAATCGTCTTACAACGTCAGCCGACTTCATGTATCCAATGACTACTACACATCCATAAGAAAAAAATTAACATTTGAATTACTAAAAAATAAAAATATAATTCATTATGATGACGCATCACATAGTTAAATTTGATATTTTGTCTCATGGAAAATGAAGGTGAAATGATCTAGTCGACTCGTGTGCTGGGTAGGTATGTTCTCTACCGTATGATACGTAAACATTGTTAACAGAATGTTCCATAATTCTAATTAATTATTTATTTTTCTTAGTACCTATTATGTTAATTAATGGTAACAATTTTTAATCACGCCTAGAGGTATAAAAACTTTAGAGGTGTCAAGGGACACCCGTATGGAACGAAGTTCCTTTCCAGGATTCATAATAGTTATAATTTTTTAATTATTTATTATGTTCAAAAACCCTGTATACACTCAACAAAAATATTCTCGCTATCTCCTTCTCTCTCCCTCTCTCTCTACCTCTCTCTCCCTCTCCCTCTCCCTCTCTCTCTCTACCTCGCTCTCTCTCTCTCTCCCTCTCCCCCTCGCTTTCCCGCTCTCCCACCTCTCCCCCTCCCCCTCTCCCCCCTCCTCTCACCCTCTCCCCCTCCCCTCTCACCCTCTTTGTTCCAATAATATTATGTCGGATACATTGAGTGGACAACCTTTGTAAGACGACTAAAATGACACGGTGTACAGTTAGCTCAACATTTGGCTACGAGCTTAGCATTTTCAGTAGCGTCTATACAGTCCTGTAGCGTGCAAACAACAGGACACGCTGGAGAAGATATCAAGGGTCGCATTGTTTGTGCGACAGCACCACATTTAGGTACACTCTAGGGTGGAGTCATCTGTGAATCTCCATGTGAAGCGTGCTAATACACAATGTTTTAAATCAATACCAAAAGATTTATAATAAACTGAAAATTGGTTATGCATTAAGTAATCTTAGTTTAGTCTATTGCTATCTTTTTCCTTCTAATGAAAGAAGAAAGAGACAGAAATAAGCGCTGTCAAATTTAGTTGCACAATGTTTTTTTTTTTTTTCAACCTAAATGCGACGCACCAAAATTCATCATGGGCAAGGCAATCGAGACGTGATTTTGTTTGACAGTTCTAAGGCGTCACTTGTCTTGTTCTTTCGCGGTCTGTCAGTCAGAGATAGCAATAAGTTTTAGTGGTGAACAAAAGAATCGACAGCATTAAGACGTCTCTCAGAGACGTCAATTAAAAATCAATCACTAAAGGATAGGATGATGATGCAATGCAAAAAATGACTTGGTGCGTCTAGACGTTTAAACTTATGCCATGGCATTAGCAATTAAATCACACCGTCCCAATCAGGTTTAAAGTCTCGTTTCTTAGCCTTTCAATAACCAGCAAATTAACTTTTACGACTTTCACGCCATAACCAAAATGGTCACAAATCTCTAGATGTCGTTTTCCATTTTTCTAACGTTACACTTTATGTTACAGGCGTAGTTGCAGAGAGCGGTTCGCACGACGAGCTAGTAAAACGCCGCGGATTATACTGGACGCTGTTGCAGCAACAAGCGCCCAGCGACGCGCACGCAACCTAACATGCAACATCTATTGTAGCGCAACGCGTTGCGAGTACAAATTGACTGACTTTATGTTTAGGATAATAAATTGGCTTAATAGGATATTACGGCTCATAAAAGGCTTAAAATTAATCTCGGAAATTTACATATACATGGTCAAATTAGGTTAGGCTAGCTAATATCTAACCACGATTAAACAAAAAGTAAGTGATTTTTCAAACTCATATTTCAAGCTTTGCAACTGCTGTGCAGTTAACTTTACTTTAGACAATACTATACCCATTACTTCTGTGGACTTTCGCAATCTAATTTAATTTGGCCTTGTACAGTGGTTGGTCACAGCTGCGTGTATCGTGTCACAGCGCAATGCTAGACGATATACGCAGGTGATGCCGCAGCATTATTCAAACTATCGATATCCTTAAACTTAAGATGTGATAATAATTCTACTAGCTGTGAATATAAACTGATAATATAAGATTAATTATTGTAGAATAATAATTATTATAGATGTATAGGATGACGTAGATATGAGAGCACTCTTGAGTTTTCTTAAAGCTCGCCATATTCAATTGTTGGTGTAACATGATAATGTGTTGCTGCAACAATGCTGTGCAACCTTACATACAAGGAATAATGGCCAGAAAAAAGGCATAACAAAAACAGATACCTACATTGTATAAATCTATAAATATGAAAACAATAGAATGTTGACATGTATTTATAAATTGACAGGTCATTAAAAAAAATGTTGTCATTAAGAAAAAAATAAAAACAATGGTACAGTCCTCTGATCTTGCAACTCTGCAAAAATCAAAGTGATCTTTAGTCTCATTAAAATAAGGTTACTATTGAATTGCTGCTACTGACATTTTTTGTCAAAATTAGTGATCTTTATTTTTTTCTAAAATAAGGTTGCTGTTGAATTTCTGCCAACTGTAAAACTGTCAAAATCAAAGTGATCTTTATGCGTTTCAAAATACGGATGCTGTTGGATTGATGCGTCATCCTGTATATTGAGATATTAAGTACATATCGTAGCGCTATTTTATGTGTTCACTCGCTTGTAGCGAGGTTGTCGTAGATTTACTAATTGTTATTATATTGAGGTAAGTTTGTCAAAACCAAATACCTATTGATAAAATTGTTTTGTGAAGTAACGCTATTAAAGCTAAGAATACACATGCTGTTTACTTGAACAAGGTATGCAAGTATGGTCTTTTTCAAAATAATCTTATGAAAATAATCTTCTTTAATTGTCAAAATTATCGTATGCAATGTATCAGCGGGGTAATTGCGTAACACACTATCAGTTGGAACCATTTCCATTTTTTACATTTGATGTTCAACAATATTTATTGCGTTATTTACGTTATCAAGCAGATATTTTTTTCAATATATCGCACCCCTAGATCTAAAGGGAACTAACTCAAAATTCTTAATTTTTGAGTTATGCACATCTTTGAGTCTGTCATTTCATACCTATCGACCAATAAACCAGATTCAAAACTATTTCCAATATTTGGAGTCGAATGTTGAAAATAGTTTTGAATCTGGTTTATTGGTCGATAGGTATGAAATGACAGACTCGAAGGTGTGCATGACTGGGCGATATATGGCCAATGGAAATTATCTTCAAAATTATTCAGACTCTGCTTTTTAGTGAGTTACACAATTAAGGTGATCGTTAATTTTCTTGATAATGTTTCAATTACAATTTTTAATGATATTATACTAACGATTATTGTTCGAAAAAATTGTGAGGTTTAAAGTTGAAACATTCTAAATACATAAATTTGTTATTAATTCCCTTAAGTCAGTGAATGTGTAAGAATTAAACCCGAACAGGGTTTATATACCCTTTCATCAGATTCTCTTGAAACAGACTATAGCTTACAATGGAAATGTGACAAACCAAAGTGATCACCAATCAGAAGTCTTTATGCCATAATGACATGTAAACTACTTGCATACTTACTTTTAATTTACTCGCTACTTGCATACTTTTAAGTTACTGGCGGTGTATTCCTGGCTTAATACATAGTTGTCTGTGATTATGAATCTCTTGTATTATATTTATTATAAGTTAGGATCTGTGAGTGAGCTGTCCGCATTAAAGCAACATTTTAACTTAAGACATCTGTCCTACCGTTGGCGATAAACGAGCAGCGAGTGCGGTAAGGCAAGTAATAATTTAATCATGATTCGAAAGACACCTGGCGCCATCTATTCTCATAAGAACGTTATTATTGTTTTACTCGGGAACAGTACTTTTTTCGGGATGAAAGTACCCTATGTCCGTGTACACCTGACAACCTTTATGAAAAATTGTTCTGTGGTTTAGGCGTGAAAGCTTAACGAACTTTCGAATTTACAATATTAGTAAGGATGTATCTCTTTTTAAATTATACTTACATGAGGCCTACCAGTTTTGTGTACGTCTTGGGCAAGAAAATCGTTCCTAGCTTTCCTGTCGGCAGACTTCAGACACTTGTCGGTAGGACAATGCGACAAAAAAAAATGATGAAGTTATATTCTACAATTTAACCAGTGGTTAATTTGCTAATAATGATTTGATATAAATGAAAATTATTGATAAAAAATATCGTAACAAAAAAAAACTGTGCTTATAAAAAAACATCATTTCTGGACAGCGCCGTTGTAAGCTTAATAAGTATTATAGATTAAATTAGACAATAATTTTACTTTAAGTATTACAACATTTTCTCGTATTTAAGAATTTAATAAAAGAAATGTGATCATTGCAATTATGTTTAAGTTTAAAGCAAATAAAACACTTTGAATATACTTAAAAACTTTGTTTTATTTATTCAATATTATTTGCATTTATTTTTACTATCGCATAGGCTGATGGCAAATTACACAATAAGTCTTGTCTTATAAACAAACATACACAAAAATACGTTTGCTTAAAAGTTAGCATACACCTTAACCGACTACTTAAATAATATTTTTGTGTATGCAACATTACTGATTCTTATTATTCAATCATTTTTAGTCACGGGCAACCCTAAGAGCACTATGAAAGTAAAATGACACGGTAAACGGTAACTACATTCATTCCATTCTAATGTACTGACGACGAAAGTGGTCTCAACTTACTATAATATATTATTTATTCATAATCAAGTAACAACAGACTCATTCATTAGGCACATAAGTACAAAAACAATCCACATAAAAATTAAAAATTAATATTAAAATTACATCACAAATCATTACAAATAAAATTAATAACAACACACAATACTAGAATTATCTATACAAATAAATAAAATTGGAGTGTCTGTTTTTAATATTAAGATAACCACTTTTTACTAAGTGTAAATGGATGTATACACGGTACATATACCAAAACAATTTTTTTTACAATTTTTGTCTGTCTGTCTGTCTGTTTGTTTCCGCTAATCTCTGAAATGGCTGGACCGATTTTGACAGGACTTTCACTGGCAGATAGCTGATGTAACAAGAAGTAACTTAGGCTACTTTTATTTTAGAAAAAATAAATAATAGTTTAAAAAAACTAAAAACGCGCTGAATTTTGAGACGTATGTCAGCGTAGTTTTCGAAGACAGTTTTTATGAAAAACTTTTTGTTAAATACCACGCGGACGAAGTCGCGGGTAGCAGCTATTACCTATAATATAACCTGAATTAACACATCTTACCGCGGTAGTACGTCCTCCTGCGTTAATTTCCGAGATCCACGCGGACGA
The DNA here is from genome assembly GCA_947507805.1 of Aporophyla nigra. Lineage (NCBI taxonomy): Eukaryota > Metazoa > Arthropoda > Insecta > Lepidoptera > Noctuidae > Aporophyla > Aporophyla nigra. The sequence goes on from OX382318.1 coordinate 259,924, forward strand.
AGCCGCGGGCAAAAGCTAGTAATGTATATAAGCAGAGTATTTTTGTATAATAAAATCATTGATATTCACTCATTCATTGCGATCAGTTGGAGACTTGGAGTTGTTTTATTCACGACAATTAGAGTGTCCATCGTTATTCCTCAATTCTATTATACAACACAACGTCTAAAAGGTAATTTTTATGAATCTGTTTGTGTTAAAAAAACGTACTCTGCTGTACTACAAACTTAAATGACGAAATCACTGAAACCAGCGTGTGACCAAGAGCTTAGTGTTGACACTTCTCGCGCGACATAATGATGAGGGTAAATCTTTGATTTTTATCCCTGGGACCCAATGCCATAGCCCGCTCTCGAAACCCCGAGGTGAAAATTCAAAAATTGTATCTCGTGACATAAAGAATAGTAGCTTTTAAAATCAAAAAAAACGTTATGAATACTTACCGGTAAATAGAATAAAACTTTATTTGCTTTAAAATATGCTACATTACGGCCTTATTATTAAATTAATAGAATCTTAGGCGTGGCGGTTGGCTTCGGAGCATCGCTCCCCGACCGCGGAGTTCTGTTGCCTTGTTGCCTCACTAACATCGATTTGAGCGTTTCGGCGATTTATATCCTTAGGGTCGCCGCTGTGTGAAGTGTCGCGCGCGTTTTCATCGAAATCGTTATACGGATGTAAATCGTCCAATCGCGCGCGACTACCGCGTCGCGCTAGTCTGTACGAACCTTTATTATTGCAGGCGCTGTGGCGCGATATTTTCTAATTTGGAAAGCAGCCGCTGTGTGAGTAATATTGCTGTACTCCAAGAATCTTTTTGCAATAGATGAAACTAGTGTATTGTTTCTTGAAAGTTCTGATTTAAGATTTTTATTTCCTTTGGTTTTATTTGCCTTATCAATTTTGCAGAGATACCCATTAACTGAGTTGTAGAGGTCAAATCAGGCAGTCGCTGTATGTAAAATATGGTATCCAGCTGAATCCGGTAAGAATGGAAGCAGACCCAATATACCTAGTTGGGAGAAGGCAATGGGATGTTGAATTTTGTAAACTTCGCTCGAGTTGTTTTTGAGTACGGTCCCTTTATAGTATAATTTAGTTCATCGTATGTTGATGATGTTATTTTCAAATAGTAGAACAAAACAATATGATATAAATAAATAAAAAAAAACAGATAAAGCAACAGTGTTAAAAAAAACTTTAGAGGTGTCAAGGGACACCCGGATGGAACGAAGTTCCTTTACAGGATTCATAATTTATTGTTATAATTTTTAAATTATTTATTATGTACAAAAAACCTGTATACACTCAACAAAAATATTCTCTTTCTTCCCTATCTCCTTCTCTCTCCCTCTCTCTCTACCTCTCTCTCCCTCTCTCTCTACCGCTCTCTCCCTCTCTCTCTCTCTCTCTACCTCGCTCTCTCTCTCCCTCTCTCTCTCTCCCTCTCTCTCTCTCTCTCCCTCTCTCCCACTCCCCTCTCCCCCTCTCCCCCTCTCAAAAATGGATTATCGAGTAGAGCAGAGTTCGGGCATGCGAGTCTCCAGACATCCATAGCCTCGGTGAAGCACAAAACATCAAAATTAAGCTTTGATAACGTACGAAGTTAAAAAGCAACCTTCTGCGCCGCCAGTTTCGAAAACCCCTGATTTGCCTTGCCCCAATAGCAAACATTTGTCGGAAGCATAGCGGTTGTCTATTTGATATAAACTGACAACATTTTCGGGTTTTGGACTTCCAGCAAAAGGACATTTAATTGATCCAAGGACTGTGAATGGGTACTATTATTTTACTCTTTGATGGGCACTGACACTGAGTATAATAAAATTGACTATGTTTTGTCTGTGGTCCACAGATAATATAGCAAGGTACGTTAATTTGCGATCATCCGATCATCTGCAGTGTTGCCAACTTAGTGGAATTTCCACTAGATCTGGTGGTTTAGACTTACTGTTTAGTGAGCAAATTTTGGTTTTAGTGGCTAGTGGATTTTTCTAGTGGCTTTGGTTACTTCTGTTAGTGGTAAGGTACGAAATTCAACCACTAGACGTAGACCGGTTAACATATTTTCGGGAAATAACTCGAACGATTACGTTAAACGCGTATATTTTTTTATGTGTACGTAACACTGAGAACTAAGGATGATGTTTTCGGGGATTACCCGAAAATAGTTTGTCAATTTCTTGAATAATTTTGATTATAGACTTTATTTGTATGAAAACTGGGTCAAGTTTGATGTTTCCTGTGCATGCACAGACATATAAATACAACGGACAGTACAGTACAGAGGGGTAATTGCAGAACTTTTTATCGGTAGGAATTGGTTTAATATTCATAGTTAAACAACATTCATTGCGTTATTTACGTTGCTGAACCGACAATTTATTCGAACAAATGACGCAATGGTTTAGAAATAATCTTCAATCCCATTCAGATTCTCATAAATTGTGCGTTTCGCAATTAGGGTGCAGTTCGGAGATGGCGTTGGGTGTTTTACTTGTTTTGGTTCATTTTGTAAAACGAATATGCCTTAACCACAGTACACCTGAGTACACCTAAAAGTTCCGTGAAAGTTGGTTACGTGACTCTAATTTAAAGGACTGGTTACAACAAGTGCTGGAAAGTACTACTGGTCCAGTTGCTAAGTGCAAATTATGTAGTTCAATTCAAGTTTTACCTCATTCTAACGCTGAGGTAGAGTGATAATTTAGTATGATGAACGAAACACAGAAACCGAATGAAGTTAGATTTGCTATATTCAATTCTCACAGTTCGTGCTGGTTTAAAACGCGAAGGAAAATGCTGCAAAAACGATATATTGCCCAATAGCGTAGCGTAGGACAAAAAATTGGGACTAAGGAAATTTATGCTTAAAATTTAACCGCCGAAAAAACTGAAAAGCAAAAAATAATAAACCTTAAAATTATGAGTCGGTGCTTTGAGTGATCTTTGTTCATTGATTTTTCAGCGCTGACTCATAATTTTAAGGTTTATTATTTTTTGCTTTTCAGTTTTTTCGGCGGTTTTTTTTGGTAAAAAGTTTTTATTTTATATATTTTTTTGTGGCTTTAATGTAATTATAATACTTGGCAAGGTATACCCTATCCAATGAATAAAGAATTATCAAAATCGGACTACTCTGTATAAAGTTATGCGTGGTTAAACATTACAATCAGTGAGTGAACAATCAATCATCCCCTGTTTTCCGACCCTTAGGGTTCGATTTTGTTTTCCAAATTTATATGGGACCACCCTCGGAGTATACCCTTTCCAATAAAAAAAGAATTATCACAATCGGACTACGATGTAAAAAGTAATGCGTGGTCATACATAAAAAAAAAAATATACGCGTCGAATTGATAACCTCCTCCGCTTTTTTTCGTCGGTTAAAAATAGAAGAAACCGATTCTTCCAAAGATGATTGCCTATAAGATTTTTCGTACTTATCCAAAATAAACTAAAATATTAAAAAAATGTGGTTGTTTTATTTTCAAATATTTAGGTATTATTTGTCGGGCATAATATTATGCTAGTGGTTTTCTGGTGGGTTACGATACCACAATTTGTGGTTTCGTTAAAATAAAGTTGGCAACACTGATCATCTGTCTGTCTGTCCTGTGTGTCTGTCTGTATCACAGAACATAGGAGGTTTGTAATAAGCAATAATAAATTGTATGTATGTTTCTTGTTGTGTTTTAATTTGTATAACGGTCGGTTCATTAAAGTAACAAAAGCGTGTTAAAAATGCTTAAACGTTGCTGCGTCAAGACGTGTAATGTTGCTTATTATGGTGGAATATCATTTCACAGGTAAGCAATATTAAAAGATTTATTTGTTATTGATTTTATGCCGATATTAACGAAACTTCGCGAAGTATGAAGGGTTTCGTATATTTTGCTAAAAAATAAGAAATTTATGCTTTTACAGGCGTGTGTCAGGTGGTATTTCTCATGGGTTAAAATGTCGAACTTCATAAACAAACATACCTTATTATTGAGTTTTCAATAATGCTTTCGTACTGCGTGTTCACTTTGGTTGTAACTCTAGTACAATATTTAATACTCCTAGATTCGGTAGATAAGGCGTTGCCTTGATTAAAAAGTGTAATTTTAATGTTTGTTACAGCTTTCCGTCAAATCAAGAACTAAAGAAAAAGTGGTTGGATGTACTTCCCGCGGGACAGAACATAACACAAGATTCTGTAGTGTGCAGCCTACATTTCAAGCCTAGCGACTTTTGTACTGTTAACTCAGTTCAAATATTGAAATATAATGTAGTGCCATCCATTTTTCCAGTGGTAAGTAGCATCTGTGCTTAATGTAGTGTATGCGGTGCCTTTCTGTTAGTAGTGAGGCACTTAGACTTAAGATTGCAATGTTTAAATTAAAAAGGAACAGTGTACTCATTGTTGAGAAGCCTAATAAATAATTAGCCTGTACTAACTATGTCATCATCATCGCTACAGCCGATAGATGTCCACTGCAGGACATAGGCCGCTCTCAATTTGAGGGGGTTTGCCATAATCGCCATGCTTAGCAGGCTGGTTGGCGATCACAGTATGGTGGTAAAATGCATACAGAACGCCACTGCGCATTCTCTAGTAAGTCCCTTAGTCACCTCTTACAACAACAACAGGATGAAATCGGATCGGATGGTGCTATTCTTTATGTCCGGCGCCAAGTACAAGTCAAAGTCTAGTCTATCTATGTCTTATCAAAATCAGTTCAGTGGTACAGAAGCATAACAGACAGACAGAGTTACTTTCGCATTTATAACATTAGTATAGATTTAAGTTAATATCGAGTAGCTTGGTAGATGCCATCTGTGATAATGAGATTTAAAAAATATTTTGTGATTTACCAGCATACATATTGTTATTATACTTTTGTTTAATGCCTGATGCAGTTAGTCTTTTTTGCTTGCTAAAATGCGAAGTTTTGTAAGATGTTTGTGAATTTTCAGCAATATGGTGTAAAGATTACAATTTTGAGTATATCAATAAAATAGTGCATACAATTTCTGTTACAAATCGCTCGTTTGCGAGAATAACGAGATAATTCAAAATTCTGTCTAATTGAATATGTACTGTATGCCAAACGATCATAAAGCTTTGATTCAATTTGACAGAATTTTAAATTATGTCAATATTCTCGCAAATGAGCGAAATGTGGTAACATAGATTTAAGTAGCCAGGGTGCCCCACAACCCAACAAGCATTTACAAACTTCACACTTTCTGCTTTCATGTGGGGGCTTGTGGCTAAGTCATAACAACTGAATGGATCGTTAGATCAGGTTAAGCTACGCTTACCGCGGTTGGTTCGTGGATGGGTGACCATCTTTACGTCCCAAGATCCCTCTGTGCCCCGGATTAGCATGTTAAGCCATTGGTCCCAGCCATCTTTTTTGGATCTTTGTCAGTTATTACTGGTCATCTGAAGCCCGAAAGTCTGACAACCAGTCTTACCAAGGGGTATCGTATTATCCAGTAACTGGATGGTAGTGGTCATATAAGCAGTCACTCCGGGTAAAATACTGGTATTCAGCTGCATCTGGTTAGACTGGAAGCCGATCCCAATATACATAGTTGCGAAAAGGCAGATGATGATACTTTCTAATTTCGTAATTTTAATTAATATCAAATCAACTCATGATTACCACATTTTAGTTGCAGTACCTTCTTGATAACGAGGCATAGCAGTCTTTTAGGGCAGTTACGTTTAGTTTTTATGTTCGCTAAAAAACCTTTTAAGAAAAAATTAAACCACCGAAAAAACTGAAAAGCAAAAAATAATATACTTCCGCGGTTTCATTTTTTGTTAAAAAGTTTTTATTTTATAATTTTTTGTGGCTATAATCTACTAAGATATACGCTTTCCAATAATAAAAGAATTATCAAAATCGGACCACTCTGTAAAAAGTTATGCGTGGTCAGGTCATACATAAAAAAAATAATATATACTCGTCGACTTGAGAACCTCCTCCGTTTTTTTTCATTGGTTAAAATATAATGTGCTTGTAAACAATCAAAAGTATAGTAGTAGATGGGCTATCTTTATTCTTAACATTGCATAGTATAATAATATGTTTAAATAAAATAAAGTCTCATTTCGTGTTTGTACGCTTAAATCATTTAAACTACGCAACAGATTTTAATGCAGTTTCATTAATAGACAGAGTGATTCAAGAGGAAGGTTTAGATGTATAATACGCGGGCGAAGCCGCTGGCAAAAGCTAGTAAATGATAAACGATTTTATTTCTACAAGGAGGTTTTTACAAACAGTTTTATATTTTAAATTCGTTGAGGTCTGCATCCTATCTGACTAAGAAGAGAGGCCGAAACAAACTCAGAACTCAGTCTCTTTTGAAGTCCAAACATAATCTTGATCACATCATGTGAAGACCACTTGGGTTGGTGCCTGAAATGGTCTCTTTTAGAAAAGAACCACACAGATTGAGTGGACCTGTAAAATCAGTGCACGCAATCAGTAATCATGCAGCTCAACTTAGAACTTGTCCCGGGATATGTCCCAGGAAATTAGCTTTCCTAACCATTGTACTTTTTTATAGTAGCTCTTTATCTTGGGATTCTACCTGACCATATTAGTGTATTTTTGAGAACCCCCAAGTGTGCAAAACCATATGGGGTCCTACAACAAGGCAGCGCAAGTTACAACACGCGTTTCTTTCTGCAGATCAGTGAAATCATGAGGCACACATTTATCATATTTTTTCTCTTATTGATTTGAACGTTACTAAAACAGAAAACATCGTTTCTTCTTTTCTTTTCTGAATGGCCTTTAGTTTTACCATAAGCCATTTCAATATTATCCTATGTATGCTTATATACGACGGTATTATTTTCAGACTTGCAAGGTGCAGATAAAACCACTAACAATTGATACAACTGAACGAACAGGCGAGCAGCCATGCGTGCTTGTGCCGGTAACTATCCACTTTTTTTTAATCTATGATCTGGTCAAAATTTCTGACCAATCCCTGTTCAGGTTAGATTTTTCCCCAATCACTCATTAAAGGGAATTCCTAACATACAATGTCTGTCACATCTAGGGTTGCCAGGCGTCCGGATAAAGCCGGACACAGTCAGGCTTTTTAGTTGCATGTCCGGCTAAATTAGATGGTGTCCGGCTGTCCAGCTTTTTGTTAGGCTTTTTAGATATGATCATTTTTGTCTTCACCCGCCTCATCTTGTATCGCTAGCGCAAGCGAGCGAACTAGCACTGTCCTCCCCGCGTTAATACTACTCAATTTTAAAGGAAAATAAGCTTTTAAAGGAGGTCTGCCAATCAAAAAACATGAATTCCTTTATGTTACAAATATTTTAAAATTTAGGTATTTAGTTCATTAGTCTTATGTGTAGTTTTGTTTTAAGACTAAAAAATTAACGATGTCCGGCCTTTTTACCCAAATGTCCGGCTAAACTGACAGGTCTGTCCGGCTTTTCGGTTTTATGACCTGGCAACCCTTGTCACATCCGTATTTACAAGGTTATCCGTATTTACAACTACTATTGTTTAAATAGCATTATATAATCAGCCTATGCAGTTCCCACTGCTGGGACACAGGCCTTCCTTCGGTGAGAAGGAGTGGGCCCTAATCCAACACGCGGGCTCAGTACGGGTTGGTGGATGTCACACGTCTTCGAATTTGTGGTTCTAAGACATGCCGGTTTCCTCACGATGTGTGAGGTTTATAGGTCTCACATCTATTTCTTTGCTGGATTGGAGGAACTGCTATTCGGTTCACTAATTAAAACTCACTTTAAAACTTGAAGACGTATTTATTTCTTTAATCACAGTCGCCAATGGCGTGGATCTTACAACTAAACTTAAAAATCGAACATGCCTATATGTATAACCTATGCTCTGGCTTCGGAAGCGTTCCCCTTACACCCTGTATTTATAGTTTAAACACATGGGTGCAAGTTGCGCCGGCTGCGCCGAGTTATCAAATTTTCAATTATCCAATGACATAACTAATTATGATTTGGGTTTTTGCGATCGACTCCGAGTCCACCAATCAGAGGCAGGCAAGGGCGTCTCGAGGTTTGGACAGGTTTCGACATGTTCTGATTTGACCAAACCTGACTCCGGAATAAATCGCGATTTCAAAGTTTCTTAGTTCCTAAATTGAATAGAATCAAACTATATCTAAACTAACTTATAGGTGCTATTATTTACATTGATCATACATAGTTACATATTATTACAGTACATAGAATACATATTATCACATAAGCGATCTATGCTGTGGGCGTCCTGCAGAATACATGTTATTACTTAATCAATCTATGGGCGTCCTGCACACGATGTTTTCCTTCACCGTTTTGAGAGCGGTAAAATAAAAATAATAGTTTACAAAAACTAAAAAACACGCTACAAAATAATGGAAAAAAAGCGTGGGGTGCTTTTTCAGGTATTTTTTTATTGATATCAGGCACCCCACGCTTTTTTTCCATTATTTTGTACTTTTTAGTTTGGTTTTCAATGGAAGCGTGTTTTTTAGTTTTTTTTAACTATTATTTATTTTCTATTTTTTAGGGTGTTTCGAATTTTGAGACGTATGTCAGCGTAGTTTGTGACATATGTCAGCGTAGTTTTCGAAGACAGTTTTTTTTGCTGTCCTGGTAACCCTGGCACGGATAATGGCAGAAATTAGTTTGTGACGTATGTCAGCGTAGTTATCGAAGACAGTTTTTTTGCTGTCCTGGTAACCCTGGCAAGGATAATGGCACAAATTTATGAAATTATTGCATTGTCATCGGTCCTTGACAGGTGTGCAAAGTTTGAATGAAATCTGGTCGTGTAAAGTGGGTCAAAATCGCGCTATAAGGAGTCGGTTACAAACAAACTTACAAGTGAAGCTAATATAAAGCGTGTAAAAATAAATGGCATTGTTAAATGAAAATAAATAATAATTTTAAAAAATCTAAAAAAAACACGCTTCTGTAGGAAACCTTTTCTACTTTTTAGTTTGGTTTTCTACAGAAGCGTGTTTTTACACGCTTTATATTAGCTTCACTTGTATGTTAGTATGTTTGTATGTTAGTATGTTTGTATGTTTGTTTGTAACCGACTCCTTATAGCGCGATTTTGACCCACTTTAAACGATCAGATTTCATTCAAACTTTGCACACCTGTCAAGGACCGATGACAATGCAATAATTTCATAAATTTGTGCCATTATCCTTGCCAGGATTACCAGGACAGGCTTCACTTGCCTGAGCGTCTTTTGTATGTTGTCCGCTAGAGGGCGCTAGTTAGTTAGTTGACGTACGGCTGTGACGCGTTCGAGCGGTAAAAATCTAGCTAATTTGTGCCATTATCCTTGCCAGGGTTACCAGGACAGCAGAAAAACTGTCACAAACTACGCTGACATACGTCTCAAAATTCGAAACACCCTAAAAAATAGAAAATAAATTATAGTTTAAAAAAACTAAAAACACGCTTCCATTGAAAACCAAACTAAAAAGTACAAAATAATAGAAAAAAAGCGTGGGGTGCCTGATATCAATAAACAAATACCTTAAAAAGCACCCCACGCTTTTTTTCTATTATTTTGTACTTTTTAGTTTGGTTTTCAATGGAAGCGTGTTTTTAGTTTTTTTAAACTATAATTTATTTTTTTAACTATTTTATTTAATTTCAATTCTTTTGGGTGTTTCGAATTTTGCGACATATTGTATGTCAGCGTAGTTTTTGAATTTTGTTACGTATGTCACCGTAGTTTTCGAAGACAGTTTGTTTTTGCTATCCTGGTAACCCTGGCAGGGATAATGGCACAAATTTATGAAATTATTGTATTGTGATCGGTCCTCGATAAGTCTACCAAGTTTAAATTTAATCTGACCGTCCGAAGTGGGTCAAAATCGAGTTCAAAGGAGTCGATTACAAACGTACAGGTGAAGCTAATAAGAGCGTGTTAATAATAAACGAAAGTTGACGTCATCAAAGGCAGGTTGATCAGCGTTGTTGATATTTATTTCCAGGTTCCGAAAATCGACCCCGACTTATCAGTGAGAACGCGACTGAAATTCGAACCCGATCCGATCGAGGATAAAGAAATTTGTAAAATCGAAGACACTGATCAGGCGAGTGATGACCTGATTCCACTGAGTATCGCGCAGCCTTCGGTGCGTAGCACCCCGGCTCCACCGAATAACATGCTGGCTGCACTGCTTAACACACCGGTACCACTGCGTAATTTCCCGACCTCACTGCGTAACTCCCAGTCTCCACTGAGTAACGTGCAAGCTCCACTCAGTAACACGCAGGATCCACTGAGTGACACAATGAGGACAGAGGAAGCCAGTGCTGACCTGGTGAGTACCGTTTAACTATCACATACATACATACATAGGCATAGGCTAGACATAGGCCTCCCCAAAGTTTCGCCACTTCGACCGATTCTGCGCTTTCTGCATCCAGCGGATTCCTGTGGCCAACACAAGGTTATCCAGTCCTTATTGTAGGAGGCCTCCCAACGCCACGTCTTCCGGTACGCGGTCGCCACTCCAAAACCTTTCAGCCCCATCGGCCATCTGTTCTGTGACCAATATGCCTTGCCCACTGCCACTTAAGGAGTCAGGTCTACTTAGAATCCCTGGAAAACTCTATATCTTTTAACGGAAGAACTTTTGTTGTAAATTATTTTATTGTTTGGCCAGAAAAAAAATCGGAAAAAGGCCTTTTTTAGCGTTCTAACTAGACCTGACTCCTTAAGGTTAGGAATTAAAATTATAATTGCTATTCTCAATTAAATAGTAAATATATGTACTATTGAACTGAGAATAGTTGTTTTGAAATCTGTTATTGTTAATTAATTTCAGATAAGCAATCAAGCGAATCAGATCGACAAGCTGACGAAACTGCTCGCTCAGAAAGACCAGACGATCGCCGACATGAAACTGGAGATCAATGATCTCATGAACTATATTTCAGAATGTTACTGGAAAGCGGGTTTTAAAGCGAGCTCGGAAGCACGGGTAATTATAGTGTACTAGAAACGTTGCTTCTAGGAACTTTTGTTCAAATCGTTGTAACATGACGTGACATGTGTTGACGTGATGTGACGTGACATGACGTAACGTGTCTTACAGTGGCGAAGGTTGATTTTATTAGAGAGGTAAGCCGGAGCAACAAAATGCTTACCTAGGCCGACGTGGCGCACGTAGCCCAGTTACTTAAAATCTGTGACTGACGTCCTGGCTTCAGTCTTCTATAAGCAGATGTCTTCAGTCCACCTTTACTATATGTGTAAGCACTGGTGATTGAAACTGTGTCTTGCAAGTATAATAAAAGTGACTTTGAAAAAAGCCGTTCGTGGTCTGATGAGTGTGATGACGTTGACGTATGATGTCTACTAGAAAAAAACTACTTAACTACAAGACTACTGACTTATTCTACTTATAATACTACTTATACTTTAAAGCTATTCGTCTATTCTTTAGTACAAAGTGCGCTAAGACATTATCATAAAAGCCGGGATGATTCTTAATTTTTAGCAATAAATCAGATAAGGCTAGATCAGATAATCGTTCTTGTTTTTGAGAATTACGCATGTACCTACGTATGAATTCGCTTCAAAGCCGAAAACGACCTCTCCGCGGATGCCACTGTAACGGGAAGTATCAAAAATATACTACATAATGTTGTAATTTGTGGAAAAGAGTCACACAATAATGAATTTTAAAAACTGAGATAAAGCTCGTAAACATCTAGTTTGTTCTAAGACGGAGTTGTGTATTAGACTTTCAACTCGTTCTTTAAAGCAGTGAACGCAAATATTTGTGGAAATTTTAAAAGCAAATAAGATATTATTGCATATGGAAATGATCTACTATAAAAAAACTATACTTAGATTTATTAAGTAAATTAAGAAAACTCATTTGAGAAAGTGATTGGTACCCGAGTTGTATTTGCGTCTTAACATTATCTCAATGAAAATACGCCGATACATAGTTCTAGTGTCTATTTACGCTGTCGCGGCGGCTCATGGAATTCCTGGACGCTGTCATAAATAAAATCAAAATTATTTATAAGATCATTTGCAAGCCAACTATTGAATTAATCTATTTCGCGGTTTGCCACTTCGAAATGAATCTGTTTTGGCTGCAATAAATTAAAAAGAACGTCGGCTTTTTGAAAAATATCTGATAAAACATGCAAAAAAAAAAACAAAACTGCCTGTTTTCTAACTTACTGAGGAAACATTCTGCCAAGGAAAGAGATTCACTATCCCAAGATTCGGGGTAATCTAACATCGAATTAAAAGTATGAATCATGTCTAATCTACAGTTAAAAATTACATTAATAATACGTGAGTGATAGTGCCAACGGGTTTCTGATACTCCGGGCGGTCAGCCATTTCCTTCAAAAGGTTGGACCGTTTAGTTCATTTCTTGAAAAACCGAACAATACTATTTATTTGTTTATTTACGTGTCCAAAAAAAGTTTTCAGTTCCTGAATATTTTCAAGAGAACGGCTAAGTACTAAATTTAATATATGAGCGTAACATGGGACAAACATTGCCATGCATGCGAATTTTCGCTTGTACTCCACCGTGCTCACCAGACATTACTGCTGCGCCGTAGTAAGACTGACCAACTAACTTATTCCTACAACGATACTGGTCAAGTATTTCTAACAACTGTTTGGATAAAACTTCAGCAGTTCGACTTCCAATAACATCGTAAAAACCTAGGAATCGTTTTTCGATTCCAGTTTCAGATAAATATCGAAAAATTACAGTCAATTGCTCCCTATGACTGACATCGGGAGTTTCGTCAATCATTACAGACAGAAATTGAGCTTTATCTATCTCGTTTCTATGTGGTCTCGTAGAAAGGATGCAATACTATGTATTAAATCATTTTGAATATCACTAGAGAGACCAGAAAACGCGGGGTTCTGAACTGAAGAACATAGTTCCAAATGAGAGTCCATTACGGTGTCATACTTGCTCAGATATAACAAAGTTTCAATATATTTACCGCGGTTATCAGAATTCGGACGTTCATCGTGGCCGCGAAAAGCTACTTCTTCTTTACCTCACAAAATAACGGTGTCAATAAACGGTTTCATTAAATTCCTATTTCGACCTACTTTCCTATTATGAGCTTCATGCGAATTAGTTAAAAATGGTTCTATCCTACTATTCCCGAAGTCATGTAAATCTAAACAGCTACGAATATGTTTTTCAGTCTGTATATGTTTTTTTGATGAATTCGTCAGATTATTAATATCTGTAAAACCCCCTTTATTCCATAAACTACTAGAATCTGAGAAAAGTAAACATGGAAAACAAAACATCTTATTCAATTTACAACTACCAGTCAGCCATTGATATTTATCGTAAAGGAAAACATTAAAATGTTTGAAAAACCCATCGCGTCGTTTATAGTCTTATCTGGTCGAGCACGACCTAACCTAATCATGTTTCTTATTTTCAAAATTTAACCTTGAAAAGCATGTTTCCTCACGAAGGAAATAATCTGTCACACAACAATCTAAAACTATTAATGCCGCCATCCTACTATTAACTTCTCAAATCTACTCTAAAAAAGTATTTTCAACTTGCTAATCTATCGACTTACCACAAATTCCCAATTGCGAACGCACAATTTCACAACAAACCCACAATTATCAAATCCTAATTGTTACACTAATACTATACTAATAACTTAAATGAATACAACGAAATAAATGCTAATTAACTACAAGTATCAACAAAATAAAAGGTTTTAAGGTTATAATTCTAATTACGTCAATGGTCAACAAACATTTAAAATGACAAAATTACTGTCCATGCGTCGAGCGACCTTCGGTCACCCGACGCATCCCGAATGTGTACGAAATTCAACGAATAGACCGATATTACTACTCTGTCTAACGCGTTCATAACTCGACTTATTCCGGCTTACCAAAGCCTCAAAAAAAATGCGTGGCACTGTTCTGCGATTTCGCTTTTTCGTAACCACCTAAACTTGGTCGGGTTACCTCGGTCATTCCCTTCCTAATGACTTTAATCGTATTATCTCATTAATTATCCAATGTACTACGCTGAAATTTTACTGATATACAACTGAACTAAACAACTAATAATTGACATAACATTCAGTTCATATATCCAATCCAGTGGCCAAATAACACCGCGCGCATCAAGACCGTGCTCGTGAAGAACTGAATATCATCATAACTTGTTAAATACTGACAGGATACTAATGAAACTTCACATACATTTGAAGGTATTTACAAGCTTTAAAATAACGTTTAAAGTAAGTCTTTAGACCTCTTATTGAGAGTGCTGGAACCAATTGAAGTGTTTTTCTATTTAATGAAATAACCTTTAAACTATGCATTATTTTGTTTTTTTTATTGCAGAACAAATTTAAACTAATTCCTAAGAAGTCATGTACAAAATATGATAAGAATCCGCTTAATCGTTTCAAAGATCTAGCAAAACCAAAAACGTTACCCCAGCAAAATCTCGAATAACTTCGCAACCGATGAAAGAACAAATACAAAATAAGGCACAACATTTACTTCATCTAGACAACTAATTTTATAGCTAATATTTATTTAAATATTCCCATTAGAAAGAAAAGGGTCTGGCTGGGATAACGTTACCCCAGCAGGATTTTTTTTTGTGAAATAATTAAAAAACTATAAGCGCAACAAATTTAAAAATGTGCGCAACAATTACAGAAGCCGCAAAACTAATTATCTATTAGATTCAAATGACCATTTTCGACAACATCTGGCCTGGGTAACGCACACGTATTAATCCATGTTATAGGTATATACATGTGTGCCAAATTTACTCCAAATCCGTTCCGTAGTTTTTGCGTGAAAGAGTAACAAACATCTCTACATCCATACATTCTCAAACGTAGTTTCTGCCTACCCCCATGGGAAAAACGCGTGAATTTATGTATGTCAAAGAACAACTGGCTTATTATGTTTTATAAAATATATTGATTTCATTTGAATTGAATTTCAAAATAAGAAGTTACCGACATGACGACATTTTTAACAAATGCATTCTTTCATTCACAGGTGCCCTCCAAATTAGTTTCGAACCGAAATGTTTTTATAGTCAAAAGGGAATGGTCGCCGGATATCGACCAACCCACGTCGACAGTCGGCGAAGAAGTAACGTCGGATATCCCACAAAATCCGTTGGTCGATGTCCAAAATACGTCTGAAAATGAACAAGACTCATCGATTGGTACCAAACGTAAGTTGGACAGTCAAGACAATCGTCGGTCGGTGTCCAAAGCTCGTCGAAAGTCGGTTAAACCTCGTTAGTCCGGTTTATTTGATTAACAAAAAACGATTTTAATCAACATGTTCCTATGTATTTTTTTGATTTTGACAGATCATAAAGTTTACCAAAAATAAAGGTTGTTTTTGAGAAAAATATAATAGTACATACAGTGTTAAGATCAAAGTGATCCCTATTTTGATTATGATAAGGTTCCTGTTAAGTTGCTTCTACTGACAAGTCTGCCAAAATTAATTTGATTCTTATTTTGAATGTGATAAGGTTACTTTTGAGTTGCTGCCACTGGCAAGTCTGTCAAAGTCTAAGTGATCCCTATTTTGATTTCAATAAGGTTGCTTTTGAGTTGTTTTCACTGCAGTTCTCACCGCGATTTTCTACCCCCCATCCCCCCAAGCCTTAGTGAGATGTCGTGAGATTTACCTCAACCCTCCCCTCCCACCCCCATAAACTCACGTGAAATTCTTCAAAATGCGCAAATACGTAATATGTGTAAATACGTTAATCGCCAATCCGGCCTACGAAGCGTAGCGATTATGTCGAGTCGTATTTCGGTCATATTACCGCTGAAGTATTATTTTATAGAATTTAACCATGTTTGAGTGAAAAAATATGTTTTTGTTATTATATTTAACCAGGTTTACTCACAATTTTACATTGTTTTTTGCGAGAAAACATAAATTACGTGATATTTGCCGAGACTACCATCTCCCCCACGTGAGATAGAGTGAGATTCGGCTCTACCCCCTCTTCTCCCCAATTAGAGACGCCCCCTATTTTTTTAAGTTTTTCAGAACGAAATACCAATAAAAAATTGTGTAGTAACTTAAATAAAGCCACATAGTACATCTGGTACAATAACTTGTATTTGGTCCATTCTCGTAATGTTAGATCGTTCACAGTGCGATCTGTCTCAATCTGTCAAAAGTACCTCTAGTTACGATACATTTTTGACAAGTTTTTTACATTTGGTTGTCACCTAGATGAGGCTGTGACTGGATTTTGAACGTTTTTAATTACGACAATTGTGCCTTTTGATGTGCAAGTATTTGTACGATATCATCATAGTGAAATCAAATCAATGATACTGTCTGTCCATTTCAAACTATGTTCATGTCGGCTACTGGTCTGACCGGATGCAGCTTTACACCAGTATTTGACATGGAGAGACTGGGTAACACGATAGCCCAGGTGGTGAACCAGTCTTGTCAAAGTACTGGTTCACCATCTATTACATTGAGGCATGGACTTTAAGGGATAGCGAGAAAAAGAAGATAGACGCTTTAGAAATGTGGTGTTGGAGAAGGATGCTTAGCATAACCTGGACACAGTTTCGAACCAACGTTACAATCCTCCAAGAACTTGGCATCAAACAGCGTCTTTCTTCCATCGTCCAAAGTCGTATTCTCGCTTTCTTTACACATCACACGCCGAGACGACACATCGGTGGAACGACTTGTCGTGCAGGGAAAAGTTGTAGGCACAAGAGCTCGTGGCAGGTCGCCCATGCGTTGGACCGATCAGGTCAAAACAGCCCTTAATGGCCCACTTCACGAATGTACGAGAAGGGCTGCAGTACGTGAGGAATGGCGACGGATTGTGAAGCTCGCCACCACACCAGATATGACGACCACGACCACTCTGTCAAGAGTGTAACGACGAAGAAGTAGAAGAAGAATCTATTACATACTCAGACCTCTCTGAGCCTCGCAAAGCGCGTTATTCTGTTGAATTTATTGGACAGTCGTTACGGGTTCCAAGTTACGAACAACCAGTTTTATCAAAGGGTTTAATCACCGTGTTACCCAGTAACTGGGTTGTGGAGGTCAGATAGGAAGTCGCTGCATGTGGAATACGCGAATTCAACTGCATTCGGATTGACTGGAAGCCGGCTTTACATAGTTAGGGACAGGCCGGGCACACTGACTAAGGCTGTGTATTCTTTTGAGAAACAATTGTCTGTGTTTACAATACTCGATTAGCATTCCGTATGTATTACTTACATAGGTGGTATAACAAATAACAGATGAATATGGACGCAGTATGTTATGATTCTGGTTAAATAAATCTTTCGATGGAACTGTGGCCCTTTAGTCATGCACAATCACTTGGACAAGTGGGATTGAAAGAGGGTACTCACGGGTCTTCACAGTCGACGGCTTTTGGGTGGCTCCTCTCCAACACACAGTCCAGGGACGTCCCTGATATGACACTTAACACTGACACAGAATTGTTGAAAGTCTTTGTAGGTAGGTTTTGTTAGAACATGATTGATTTATGTTTTATAGCCGGCGCGCACGTGCGCGCGGCGGCGAGGATAGCACGCGCCATCTTGCTACTCCGAGTTCTTGAGTGAGTTGTAGGGAATTATTGAATCCGGAAGGAAAGAACGAATGGGATTGGGGGAATGGTATGGAATCAGGAAGTACGGTGATTGTGCATCAGTCAGTTGAATGCTTTCTTTTCATATTTATTTTGATACTTTAACACAGTAAAATTAGAAGACAGTTAAGTAACAATTGTGAATCTCGTGTATATTATTGTATGTTTAGCATCATAGTGAGCTGTTCGAATTATGACAATTTATGTTTATTTTTAGTGTATTATATGATAAATGGGACTGCCCCTCGCTGGCTCACTGGATACAGTTGCACATGTAGGTGTCCGTTGTTTAAATTTTGTTTGCAGTGTGTTTTACTTTTTCTTCTTTTTACTAACATTAGGTTAAGACCTACTAAGAGCGTATGGATCTTGTAATTTGGACTGAAATAAAGTAATAATTATTACCGATAATAAAATTGAAAGAAAAAAATACTATTAAACGACTTCAATAAAGCAGGAAATTCTGTAAGATTCGAATGATGTCCTGTGATTGGTCCGATTTATGTGATTCTGTTGTCATTGTGTAGGAGGAAACGAAAATGCAAAACCACAGACGACCAAGTTCCGAAATTCAATTTTCATTTGTAATATGTTTTTGAAAGTATGTTGCTTTTTTGTAAAAAATAATAGTAATATCTTAGGATAACCAACACAACGTTATCTGATCACTAACTAGACAGAGGCTGTACTATGGCAACCAGACAACTGATAAACATACTTATATATTTCTAAATACATACATATTATGGATAAATTACACCCAGACACAGAACAAATGATTGTGCTCATCACACAAAGATCTGTCCTGGGTGGGAATCGAACCCCCGACCTCAGTCTTAGCAGTCAGGGTCACTAACCACTAGACTTACAGGCCAGTCAAATAAAAGACTATTTCAGAGAATAATAAAGGAAATTTTAAAAAAATCAATTTCTGGTCAGCGCCATTTAATGTAAGTTTAATAAGTATTATACACAAATCAAATAATGTATTCGCATAGAATTTGAGTATTGTACAATAAAGTTGTTACAGAAATATAGTGAGCCGGGTATTTTCTGCCTGAGTTTTGGCATGCAGAATTTTACATAATATGTCATTAATCTCATTAAAATCATGAAATACTAGTTAATAAATCATTTTTTTGAGAGCAGTGGTGGCCCAGTGGTAACGACCGTGACTTACGAGTAGTAGGTCGTGAGTTCGAATCCGAGCAGGCGCTTTACTTTGTATAAATTAGTTCATCGTTGGAAAGAGCTGAATAGTAAGGCATTCAAGCGTCAATTAAAATGTTTTCTTTTGCAAAAAGCTTATTATAGTGTCCCCGAATTTCTAGCCGAAAAAGTGTTTTTTTTTTTTATTAAATAATTTTATCTATTTCCTGACACCACGAATAAATGTATTTAAATGTAATTTTTAAATTTAAAACATTTTAAAATAATAATTATTTTCAAATTTATAAATTTTGTAAGTGTAATACTGTGGTGTTAAGGTAAAAGGGGATAAGTCATAAATATTGAAAAATGAGTTATTTTCATAATTCGATACTAAACATTAATATCTATAAAGTTAAAAAGGAGATGCGTCGGTATTTGTATAACAAATTTTGTAAAACTCAGTTTTGCAAAACGAGTCTAGTTAGAAACAACAAAATACTAAAAAGTAAAAAGAGTTAAGTTTACTCATCCCATTATTGCGTACGTAATATTTTATATTCATACATGTATAATGAGATAAGTCGACTCGTCTCTAAATGCGAATCATCGTATTCCGTCAGTTGCATTTTTCGCGCGAAGTTGCCGTGTTTTGACCTGCGTAAAAAATCATAATATGTTGTTTCTAGTGTTTAAGAGAGTTGAAATTCTTAGAAATGAACAGAATTCAAGGACAAAGCATTTATTTCAATTACGCCCAAAAAAGGCACTTTTTGATGAATTATGCGCATTGGGTGATTGATTACTAGAATCTTTCGACGTATTTGTCATCGTTGATCTTAAATATACCAAAAAGACCCAAGTTGGGTCTTTTCGCCTGATGTATTACGTATGCGTTGGGTCACCCAACGCATACGTAATACATCAGGCGAACCTAAACTAAGAAGTACGAATCATATTTAAAACTTAAAAGTAAATGGCACTTTGATTGAAGTTTGTAAGGGCTGTTTTTTGAAAACGTTTAGAGTAGAAACTCCATACTAGAAAAAATGTGTCGAGGTGGTAATAAAAAAAAATCTATTAGAATACCTATCAGGAATTTCAAGCCCTGATAAACGTAGATCACATATGCCTCCTAATAAAATAGGGGATGAAGCCACGCAGATAATAATAAATAATATAAATTCATATCCGTTATACGAATCGCATTATAGCCAAAGTCATACTAACAAAAAATATTTACTGGGCTCTCACTGACATAAATGTATCAAATGTACAAAGAAAAAGTGGCCAATCCCGTTTCATACACGTATTTTGGAAATGTTTTTCGTACAATAATGGGTCTGTCTTTTAAGAAACCCTCTTTGGATACCTGCAATACGTGTGACTCATACAAGATGAAAATTAAACTGGCTTTACCGCCAGATTCTGAAACTTTAAAGAGGGACCATGATATTTATCAACATGAAGCTCACTCAGCTTATTCAATGAAAAAAAAAAAGACAAAGAAGAGTCCAGTGACGTTAAAAGAGTTTATTGTTTTGATCTGCAGCAATGCCACCCAACCCCCTTGCGGTGGGCACGCCACAATTGCGGCGGTAAGTCCCCTCTTTGAGGAGTGGATTGAGGGGTGCCACGGCGTCCTCACCTTCCGCCTGACGCAGGTTCTCACCGGGCATGGGTGCTTCGGTGGGTTCCTGTTCAGGATAAAGTGGGAGGAAACGCCCGGGTGTTTCCATTGTGAGGATCGTCTAGAGGACACGGTGGAGCATACGGTGGAAGTGTGCCCTGCCTGGGCGGAGCACCACCGTGTCCTCGTGGAGGCGATCGGCGGCGGCGACCTCTCGCGTCCGGCCCTGGTGCGAGCCATGGTACGGAGCGAGAGGGCGTGGGAAGCCGTCACCTCCTTCTGCGAAGCAGTAATGCTCGCGAAGGATGAGGCGAGGTGCGTGAGGGAGTGGCAGTCTCTGCGCCCTCACGTCCCTAGCCGCCGCAGGAGGAGACGCCCCGGGCGTCGGGAGTCAATAGCGGACTCCCGGCCACCGCAGGCGCGAGCTTGCGGGCGGCGAGCAATGGGTAGCTCGCCGCCCGGTAAGGACCAGGCTCGGGTCGACGGCGCGTAGTGTTACACGCGCGCTTCAAAGAGATGTCAGCAAAACTGACAGAAGGTGTCTGCCAGGACCGATGCCTGCCAGGGTCGCGAGATTGTTCGAAAGAGATACCGTGACCCTGGCACATGGGCAACTGAAGGAACACGGGTGGGTGGAGACGTCATTTGATGATTTCCCATGCAAAAAAAAAGAGATCCCGATATTGAAGAGTTCAATGATGTTTAAGTTCCTAGTTTTTTTTTTTGTCAGCGTGGCCTATTTAACCGTCTCAATTTATATATTAGTCTATAATAAACAATATTTCAAAATTCTATGTAAAAAAAAAAACTACGAAAAAAAAAATTAAATAAATATTGCATAGATATGAGTCAATAATATGAATATAATATTTTTGTTGTTGATAAGGAAAAATGAGACATGTCAATTATTTCAATTAATAACAAATACAATTAAATTTTCAAATTACAATAAACAAGAGGCAATATTGGTATATGAAAATAGTAACAAATTTCTAGTATGTATCTTTTATATTCTTGATTATATACATTTATCTTTTGAAACCAAAAAGCGTTTTTTTCTTTCGCCTCTGGTGAAAAGTTGTGTTTATTGACTTATCTCCTTTTACTTTAACACCACAGATATAAATGTAATTATTTTTGATTTCTCTTATTGTTAATTCTTTTATGTGTTAAATTCTTTTATGCATGAAAATATTTGTACGCCGATTCTTACGGCTAAACATGACTGGACTAAAATAATATAATATCTTGCATGCACTTGTATGTATACAATGTTTAAACGAATAAAGAAATCTTATCACCACTGCTCTCAAAACGGTGAAGGAAAACATCGTGAGGAAACCGGCATGTCTTAGAACTAAAAATTCGAAGACGTGACATGTACCAACCCGCACTGGGCCCACGTGGCAGATTACGGCCCACTCCCTCTCACCGAGGGAGGCCTGTGTCCCAGCAGTGGGAACATTATAGACTGCTGATGATGAAATCATGTTAACAAGTCCAGATCATGCACAAAGGTGTAACAAAAAATGACAATAAAACTGTTGAGAAGCCACACATAGGGTCATTCAAAAATTCCCATAACGAATAATATTTCTGTATCAAGAACACCTTAAATTTATTTTTTAATTGTTTAAGGGTGTCACTTTTTATGTTGTCCGGTAGAAACTACTTTAACTATTAATTACACTAGAATAATAATTACTTTTACTTAAGTATTTGAACATTTTCTATTTTTAAAGTGTTATACTTATAATTCATAAAAATATGTAATCATTGTAATTTTGCAGCAAATAAAACACTTCAAATATTATATTAGATTTTGGTTTTATTAATTCCATATTATTTACATTTCCCAGCAATAACTCTCCTCTTCTATGCACACGCCGGTACATAAACTCATGCATTATCTCCATAGGCTAACAGACACAGCCAAATCTATATATGTATTTATAAAAGCGATAAGTCATTCATGCATTCACTCACTAATCTCAACAATGGCTGGACATGAAAGGAGAGCCGGACAAAGTGGTCCCCACGACCAATAACAGCCACACATATATCATTGGATAGGCATTTTATTCAAAATCAAAAGTCATTTATTCAAATTAGGCTGAGGATCAGCACTTTCCAACGTCAAAATTACAAAAGAAAGTCCCCCCAAAACGCCCACCCGTCGCGCACTTCCTAGTGCTTTAGCTGGGAAGAAGTGGCCAACAAACTCCTCAGCAGCACAGCTGTCTGTCCAGTTAGAAGAACTTGATTCTATACAATGGTATACATGGTGTCCCAAAAATCAACGCCAAGCCGAAAACGGCTGACAGGCCAGGCGGCGACAGCTATCAGAAAAATAACAAAAAAAATCCAAGTTAAGTACTTTTCAAATTATTGTCATTACTTTTCATATTTTTTTTTTGTGAGTGATGTAACCCTGAATAACCCTTCTGTAAACTACAGTCCAAAATTAAAACACAACTACCTCAGTTTTAAAGCAAACATTACTTTTTTGCTCCACCATGTACTAAAAATTATTACAATACATCGCCCAACTTTAAACTGACTGTACTGAAAAAAAAAATGCTTAACTTAGATTCCCCCCATCATCCCTCCGACAACCGTCACCACCCATTATAGAGCAATAACTACTATGACGGTTCGTTTCAACCAACACACCGTTATCTGATCCCAAACTAAGCAGAGCCTGTACTAAGGCAACCAGACAACTGATAAATATACTTATATATTTCTAAATACATACATATTATAGATAAATTACACCCAGACACAGAACAAATAATCGTGCTCATCACACAAAGATTTGTCTTGGGTGGGAATCGAACCCACGACCTCAGTCTTTGCAGTCAGGGTCACTAACCACTAGACTAACAGGCCAGTCAACAAAAGCTCACGCAGGGCGTCGCGTAAGACTGAGTCCGTCCTGCGTGAGCGATCTAGACGCGAACGCGAAGCGGCGCGGCGCGGCGCGAAAACAACAAACAGTCGAAACCTATTGAAGTGTCCTACGTGGCCAAACGCACGTGCGTGCGGTGCGGAGCGGCGCGAAACGAAGCGAACGCGATCAGTTGGCTTGATATTTTCGCGCGAAATGGATACGGTGTCGTCGTGCTTTTTTTTTGGTTATAATTTCGGATTTATAGAAATTTTAATTAATGCTATCCAAGAACGTCTTATATTATAGGAAAACTTTAGAGGTGTCAAGGGACACCCGGATGGAACGAAGTTCCTTTCCAGGATTCATAATAGTTATAATTTTTTAATTATTTATTATGTACAAAAACCGGTATACACTCAACAAAAATATTATCTCTTTCTCCCTCTCTCTCTCCCTCGCTCTCCCCTGTCCCACTCTCTCCCCCCTCCCCTCTCCCCCTCCCCCCTCCCCTTCTCCCCCTCTCCCCCTCTCTCCCTCTACTCAACAAAAAAAACAACAACATACTAAATATATACGGTCGAATTGAGAAACCTCGTCCTTTTTTTGAAATTCTTACGAAAAGTTATCACGACAGGCTAGGTGGCGCTGTGTGTGCGTTGATCTAAGTATTTTACTCTCTGTTAACTTTAATTTATAAAAATAGTAAAAGCTGTTAAGTCTGTGTTTTATCGCCATAATTGGTGGAAACTAGTCTTCCAACAAGTCCAGAGTTGAAGTGAACTAATTATATTGTGTGTGAACTGTGTTTGAGTGTGCGATATAAACAGCGCGGTTTGTACTAATAATTAAAACATTGAACCTGCTAAGTGCCGTAAATACATATTTGGAAGATTATAAATCTTAAAATCAGTGTGTGCCACATCAAAACTATAGATTGTTATCTCCAAAAAGTTTTTGAAACTTCAATCCGTGATTTGCAAAACTGCGATTTTGCCTTGTCATTTTACACCTTCCATACAAACTAACGCCATCTGTGACTAATCATTAAAACTACTTTAATCGCTCATTAGCGCACTTATTAACTATCTAATTTACATACAAACGAGACATCGATCGTTAGTTGACGCTTTACCTAAATCTTTCATACGGCGGTAGGTGGCGCTGCTTGTCGTTTGGCCAACAAACAGTTGTTTGTAAAGAAACACCGACCAATTACACCTAATTCATTATGAACTGTGCTGGCTGTAATACACTTTTCGTAACCGGAGCTCGGCTTCTTACATGTAAAACCTGTGATGGCAGTTACCATTTTGAATGCCTAAATATAACGCCTCGTCAATACGAAGCCCTCACAAATGAATTTAAGGCGGCCTGGAAATGTCCGTCATGCAACAATGTTACGCGCCGCACGCGGTCTAACTTACTAACACCTGTACAGGCTGCACTAGTTCCTACACACGAAGACAGCATGAACATGTCTTGCGATGTCATAGAACAATGTCCTGCCTCACCATGCAACTCCAGTTCCTCCACGATTCTAGCTAATGAATCCGTCGTTCAGGATACAGCTGATAGTTTCCAAGTATTTACAAATGAGCTGCACATTACGTTACAAGGATGGAGAAGCGACATAAATAGTACGCTTGCTGCTTTCAAGGACGATATAAAGAGCACATTAAACGGCTGGCGCGACGAAATGGAAACAAACTTAACTAAACTGAATAGCGAATTTAGATCTGCCCTGGGTGAGATAAGAGTAGAGATGAGCAATCTTCGTACTGAAAATAATACTTTGAAACAGAATGTATCTGACTTATCGCTTGAAGTGACCCACTTGCAAACTTCTTTGGAATTCCATTCGGGGGAACAGGTTGAACTCAAGAAACGAATGGATGAAATTAGTCAACAAAGTTCTGAGCAATCTGACCTATCTATTAGTCTCCTCGAGACGAAACTTGATAATCTCGAACAGCAAGCCAGACAGTGCAATGTGGAAATCTTAAACATGCCTGAAATGCGAAGTGAAAACTTGATTCATATAATGGAGTCAATTAGCACTGCTATTAACTTTCCCGTTACTCAAAGAGATATCATATCGATTCACAGAGTTCCACATGCTCACCAACAAACAAATAGGCCAAAGAACGTGGTTGTAAAATTATCGTCGCGTATTCTGCGGGACAACTTACTCGCTGCTTTTCGCAAAGTCAAGAATGTTAAGTCGGACCAGTTGGGTTTTACATGTGCACCGGTGACTATTTACATGAATGAGCATTTGACACTCAAGAAGAAACATTTATTTCGGAAGGTTAAAGATGTCGCTACTTTGCACAAGTTTAAGTACGTGTGGATTCGAAACGCCACTATTCTCGTGCGCGAGCGGGACGGCGATACTGCTTTTGCAATACGTACAGCCGATGATATTCGTAAGATTAAAAGCAGTACACCAAATACAGTTAATGAAAGTGGTTCCACCCCAAACAAAGTACAATAATTGTAATCCATTTTTATACCTGCATACTTCTCTTTCTTTTTATATTTTTTTAACCTGTAATTTACTCAAACGGTGTGTGTTTGCGTTTAAGGGCTGTGTTTCAAATTGTTTGTGTTTGTTTAGACTGTGCGCCATATTGTCTCATAATGTAGTTTCTGATTGTGATATCTATGATCAACAATTGAGAAAATTGTTTTATAAAATAATAAGCTTATATAATACAAAATTAACATGCGATCTAGTAATTATGGTATTTCCTGGTCATAATTTGAACTTAGAAATGCATAATAATACTCTATGCTTTTCATTTGCATCATTTCTTGAAGTAACTTTTGGCAAACTGCCTTATTCTATAAATCTAGAACCATATAAAATAGTTATGATAAATAACCTTTATTTCGTGCGTGCTTCACAGTTGTTCTGTAGCATAGGTGTTAATGTTTGTATTCATATATTTTTTAAACTTTTTCTACCGCAACATGCGAAAATTATGTTAACTATTAAGACTGTTAGTAACCTTGTTACTGGGTTATATCTTCAATGCGTCTATTGCTGTATCGTCGGAATTCAGTATTACTGTATACCTGCTGTCAATATTATGTTGATAATTATTGAGAAAAAATACTGTTACTTAATAATTTCATTGCATGTTGGACATTGCACGTACAAAAACTTGTTGCTTGATCTTATATCGCTGTTAATACTCATGTTAGTACACCTATTATCTAGTGATGAGTAATAATAATTTATCCATATACTACCAAAACTGTAGAGGCATCCGTACAAAATTACACACGCTTTATATGAACGTCCTAAACGGTAACCACGATATCATCGTACTCACGGAAACTTGGTTAGTCCCGGAAATTAGTAATAATGAGTTTATTGATCAGCGTTATGTCGTGTACAGGTGTGATCGTGATCGTATTACCACAAAAAAACAAGATGGCGGCGGAGTGTTGGTGGCGTTTCTGCGAACACTGAAATCATCAGAATTCGATATTTCTGTGACTCATACTAATTCGCAATCTCATAATCTTATTGAACATATCCTCATAGAAATGCCTAGTGCACTACCGTCCAAGCGTCATGTAATCAGCGCCGCTTATATACCTCCCAGAATGGCTACCTCTGTTTATGAGCAACATTTTGAAGCCTTACAGCAGATACTTGGTGACCCTAGTGTTGACGGTTTCTACATTATAGGCGACTATAATCTCCCAGAAATAACTTGGACCACACTGGGCCCGACTGGCTCTCAAATCGGTAATGGACTGGGTACAGGTGCTTCAATAACTTGTAGCTTATTAAATAACTTGATGTCTTTACTTGATGCTTTACAATATAATGTAGTTGCAAATAATACTGGCAAAATCCTAGACCTACTTATATCCAACCAACCATGTAGGGTATCGGCTGCGTTGTTTCCTCTGCTACCGATAGACACTTATCACCCACCTTTTATCTGTGACATAAGTCTCAATATAGATGTCCAACCTATGAAAAAGCGACCACTACAAAAATATAACTTTTATAAATCTGATTATGAGCACATTAACCGCAAAATTCAGGATATTGACTGGACGGACCTTCTTGGCCCTTTGGGTTCCGAAGAGGCACTAAGCACATTTTACAATAAGATTGATGAAATAATTAAACAACACACACCACTATCAGCCTCTAGGGCCGCTGGTTATCCGGTTTGGTTTCCTAAAACATTAATTAACACACTCAACAAAAAACAAAAGGCATGGGTCAAATGGAAGAAATACGGC
Organism: Aporophyla nigra; assembly: GCA_947507805.1. Taxonomy (NCBI): domain Eukaryota; kingdom Metazoa; phylum Arthropoda; class Insecta; order Lepidoptera; family Noctuidae; genus Aporophyla; species Aporophyla nigra. The sequence continues at coordinate 287,551 of OX382318.1, forward strand.
AACATAGCAGACTACGAAAAATTTTCGCAGTATAGAACCATCTTTAAAGACAATTGTGATAAATGCTTCTCTAAATACATTCAGTCGATTGAGGATAGCATACATAAAAGCGTTAAAGATTTCTGGACCTACATTTCCAACCGCAAAGACAAACCTGGTATACCGGCTAAAGTTCACTATAAAAACGATGTATCAAACGACCCTCAATCGATTTGTAACATGTTCTCTGATTTCTTTTCTTCTGTGTATGAGCCTGCTTCACCTGCACTGTCTCAATGGGAGCCACCTTCTGAAACAGCGTCTAACGACATTGTTATTTGTAATCTACACTTCAAAGAAGAATCGGTTTTGGCCGAATTGAAATCTCTTGATCCATCTAAGGGACCAGGTCCTGATGGACTGTCTGCCTTTTTTCTTAAAAACACTGCTTCCTTTATCTGTAGACCCCTAGCTATAATTTACAATAAATGTATCACAGAAGGTGTTATGCCAGCAGTGTGGAAGCAGGCTAATATCACGCCTGTACACAAAAGTGGATCTAAGCGTAGTGTTGAGCAGTACCGACCTATTTCTATTTTATCTACCTTGTCGAAGCTTTTTGAAAGACTGGTACATAATGAAGTGTACCCTATCCTACATAATACTATTATACAACAACAGCACGGTTTTGTGAAAAAGCGATCTACGACAACTAATTTATTGGCATTTGCTAGTGACTTATTTGATAACATCGACAATCGAATACAGGTTGATGCAGTGTACACGGACTTTCAGAAAGCTTTTGACAAGGTGGATCATGAACTGTTGCTGAACCGTATAGCTTTCAATGGTATTCGTGGTAACTTGTTACGATGGTTCATTTCGTATATTACTAACCGTTGTCAACGGGTCGTTATTAACGGATACAATTCTCATGCTACTCGGGTTACATCTGGTGTTCCACAAGGCTCTATTCTCGGTCCTCTTTTATTCATTATATTTATAAATAATATTAGTAACTGTTTCCGTCATTGTAAATTTTTGTTATATGCTGATGATCTCAAAGTATATAAACCTATTCGTAACATTCAAGATTGTTATCTTCTCCAAGAGGACTTGGATCGACTGACGGACTATTGTTGCACTAGTAAGCTCCATCTGAGCATTCCCAAGTGCAACTACCTAAATTTTACCAAAAACAAAAACATTATTAGGTTTCCTTATACTTTATGTAATGTTTTATTAAATAAAGTAAATGCAATTCGCGATCATGGCATATTGCTGGACTCAAAACTCTGCCTGGACTTACATATTGAACAAATTGTAAATAAAGCGTATAAGATGTACGGATTTATAATGAGATCTACTCATGACTTTAAACGGACCTCTTCATATCTATGCCTATATAAAACCCTAGTCCGTTCCCAGCTCGAATATGCTGTATCCATCTGGAACCCCTACTATGGCAAATACATTAACATGCTCGAAAACGTCCAACGAAAATTTCTTCGTGCAATGCACTACAGGTGTTACAAAAATTATCTTCCGTATAACCAACTGCTCAGTAAATACGGGCTTCTGACGCTCAGCTCTAGACGTAAACAATTAGAGGTAATAACATTGTATAACCTTGTTAACGGCAATTTTGATTGTATTCATTTGAACAATGTATTGTGCTATGCAGTCCCCAGAACTGTTCATAGACGGAAGGTGCGTGCTGGCAAACTATTTGCAGTAGGTACCTGCCGATCTAACACTGGTGTACGTTCACCGATTCGGCGAATGACTGCAACCTACAATGAAACATTCGAACACATTGACATATTTACATGCTCTTTGAAAAGGTTTCGTAGTCTATCATATGAGACACTTAAACTTTTAGACTAACTAGTAACAATAGATAAGAAACTTCTTATCTATTTTTTACTTTCTTTTCTTTAACATTGTTTTTTTTTTTTTTTTAATATTTTTATAACATTAGTGTAACTGTCATGCATGTACAGTTCACCTCCTAGTGAGTTTAAAGTTTTAATTATTAATGGTAATCTGTGAACAGCGCTGTGGGTTACATTATTATTTATGTAAATTGTGTTTTCCTTTGTGTAATATTACATAATGTAACTGTTTGTTGTTCCTACTTAATAAAATAAAATAAAAGACATGCTTTAAACCGACGTTAAAGCATGTCGTGACAACTTTTCGTAAGAATTTTTTCCGTCTAGTCCCCTTTCACAACGCGCGATAAGGAACTTCGTTCCAATAAAAGGAATAAAAAATATCACAACCGGTTATTATCATACCGCGAATGGGAGGATTGGGCCAAATTAACTGGGACTTTCTAAGTATACAATATTAGTCCCACTTCTTTGCCGTTCATACTTCTTGAGTGTTTGATATTTAAGATATGAATTTTCCAATAATATTTGTTTGCGTCCGTCCATGACAAATGCACAGTGCCCACTGAACGGCGCGGCGGCGGCGTCAGTGGCGGCTGTGCGAGACGATTCGCGTGCACGTAGGACATAGCCGCCGCGTCGCACCGCATCGCGTTGAATTCGCGTGTCACCGCTTCATAATCGCGTTCGCTTTGAACCGCCTACCTAGGACGGGACGTAGCGTTAGCAGTCTGGGTCACTAACCACTAGACTAACAGGCCAGGCAAAAATTAATTACATTTGACGAGGTAATCATTTCTAGTGGTCTTGGTGTATTCCCAGCATTTCGATGATAACGAAATATAATGGTACCCTCGAACAGGTTTAATGATGGACCTGAATGCCAGATAACGGAACTCCTGACTAGCTACTAGTCAATTAATCGACTGTGGGCTCATTAGATGTGTCTCAGCGAGTCTTGTTTATTTTACCGGATGAAGATGATCCTGATGATTGATGATCCTGGACGCCAGATAATGGAACATTTGAATAACTACCTCGATATTACTGTCAAAGTATTACCATCGGAATTAATACATTAGCAAATATTCAAACCAACATCACCGGAAGTGATTAACAATTCAAGGGTTCCATTATCTACCGTCCAGCACTACGTCAAACGAAACAGCGCCACAACTGTTTCCACACAGCGAGTTGAAGTAAGCCGCCATAATAATTTTTGAATATTATTAAATTACCCATCTAAAGTCATATGTGTGGTTGTTATTGGTGCTGGGACTGCTTTCCGAGGCACGGGGGTATCACACCGCCAACTTCCAAACTCCGGGCCGCTACTAACAAGGAGACGGCAAGAGTGTGTGGTTGTTAAATCGAACGGAGGTTCCACGTGTTTAACTACACGTGGAACTCCGTGGAAATACTCAATGAGTGTATTCATATATTCAAACTCTAGAGCGCACTTCTTCGTCATTGCTGAGAAAAAAAATCCTGAAGTTTGAAAATAAAATTGGAATGGTATTCGCAATATTTTCGTATTGTTATCTTAACTCTATGACCCTTGACTATAGTAGAGGGTCACTGAGTTATCTGGGTGATGAGAGGAAAAACCAATTACCTAAAGTAACAACAACTGTTATCAATGCGTCTTACTTATTATCCTGCCTAAAATACCTATTTATAATTATATTGCGAGGAACCAGCGTGTGGCGTCAGAATCCCAAGAGCGACCACCAGAGGTGGACGCGCCGTCTGCTTCTGTTGAACTAACTTTGTATTTCTGAAGTATACAATGTGTAGAACGCAGTTTGTGCTGGTGTTGATAGCGCTGTACGTGCGTTTGGCGCACTCCTGGGGTAAGTACGATGCTCGAGTATTTTGCCCAATCCATCCATCGTTTATTTGGTCTTTCCCTTATAACCGCCGCAGCGCACCGTCTAATAACAGCCGCATGTGGATAGTTACTAACATGCCAAGACCTTTCCGTGCCTTGGAAAGCACGCTAAGCCATTGGTCCCGGCTGCCATTAGTTGGATCTTTGAGAGTCGTTTCATACATTGCCGGAACAACGGGGTAAACCGTAAAATTAAGTAATAAAAGATTAAGCGTGTGCCAAATTTTATCCAATTCCGGTTAGCCGTTTTGCGTGATTGAGTAACAGACACACAAACTTTAACATTTATAATATTATATATATATATATATAATAAGCTTCTGTCCGCGCCTTCGTCCGCGTCAAATTTTTGCTCCCATAACCCTTCCCGTCGCATAGAATTGTCTGCCAGTTTTCGTCCATTTTGTGTTGCTGCTCCGCTCCTTTTAATCGTAGCGTGATGTTATATAGCCTATAGCCTTCCTCAATAGATAGGCTACCCAACACAAAAAGATTTTTTCAATTCGGACCAGTAGTTTCGGAGCCTATTTAATACATACAAACAACCAAATCTTTCCTTTTTATAATATTATTATTGCGACTATAAATTGAGATGTAAGCTTTCCTATCTTGTGCAGTCCATGGCCCTCTACGGGGCACCGGTGTGGGCGCCCTCATTGAGGCTGCGCCCAGCGCGCCGGTTGAGTGCGGCCCAGAGGGTCATGGCCATCCGGCTAATCCGGGGATACCGCACGGGCTCGTGCGAGGCGGCGAGCCTCCTTGCCGGAGTGCCGCCATGGGATCTGGAGGCAAAGGTCCTCGCCCACATGTGGGAGTGGCGCGAGGAGGCGAAACGCCGGGGCGAAACTCCGCTGCCGCGACAAATCGCGGCACGGCGGACAGAGCTCCGGCAGGATCTCATGGCGACATGGCAGGTCCGATTGTCGCAACCCAGCGCTGGGCACGCCACAATTGCGGCGGTAAGTCCCCTCTTTGAGGAGTGGATTGAGAGGCGCCACGGCGTCCTCACCTTCCGCCTGACGCAGGTTCTCACCGGGCATGGGTGCTTCGGTGGGTTCCTGTTCAGGATAAAGCTGAAGGAAACGCCCGGGTGTTTCCACTGCGAGGATCGTCTGGAGGACACGGTGGAGCATACGGTGGAGGTGTGCCCTGCCTGGGCGGAGCACCGCCGTGTCCTCATGGAGGCGATCGGCGGCGGCGACCACTCGCGTCCGGCCCTGGTGCGAGCCATGGTACGGAGCGAGAGGGCATGGGAAGCCGTCACCTCCTTCTGCGAAGCAGTAATGCCCTTCGCGAAGGAGGAGGCGGGGCGCGTGGGGCAGTCTCTGCGCCCTCACGTCCCTAGCCACCGCAGGAGGAGACGCCCCGGGCGTCGGGAGTCGATAGCGGACTCCCGGCCACCGTAGGCGCGAGCTTGCGGGTGGCGAGCAATGGGTAGCTCGCCGCCCGGTAAGGACCAGGCTTGGGTCGAAGGCGCGTAGTTTTCCACGTACGCCTCAAAGAGATGTCAGCAGCACTGAAGGGGTCTGCTAGGACCGATGCCTGTCAGGGTCGCGAGATTGTTCGAAAGAGATACCGTGGCCCTGGCACATGGGCAACTGAAGGAACACGGGTGGGTTTTAGTCGGTAAAAGTCTGACACGCCCTTCCGCTCCGCCCAGAGCGGGAGAAGTCATTTGATGATTTCCCATCCAAAAAAAAAAACTTATCCTATCAGTGTGCAAATTTTATTGAAATCGGTTAAGTAGTTTAGGAGTCCATCCCGGACAAACAACGTGACGCATAAATTATATATATTAAGATATCTACCTAAGTTATTTATTTGTTTTAAAAATTTAAATATACCTATAAGATTTTGCTTCTGATATCCCATAAAAATAGGGTATTAATGAGCACACGTCAAAGAATCAACTGGCATTAAGAGCTTTTTTACTTTTGTTTTGTTACAAAACAATTCAACCATACCGTTGCATTTTCAATTAGGTATTTGTTTTTAATAAAAATGATGTACTCGTACTTATCAATGAAATTTAAACCCGTCTTCAAGATAAAAAAAAAACATTACTTACATAATAAAAAAATAAAAAACACATGTCAGATGATTCTTTGATATGGTCAAATTACTACCCTACCTTTATAGGATATCAATAGGAACACGTTGTATATAGTAGGATGATAGGCCGCAACAGTTTAAAGTGTCTTCTCCTACTCACTGGGAAAGGCTCAGCTAAGGAAATTTCGCATATGGACATGAGTTGCCATGTCTCCTGGAAGTCTTAAAATAGACTTCGGAACTCAATCAGGCTGAAGCAAAGAAAACTTGCTCAGCTGGCGATTCACAGATGACTTCGCCCTGAAGTGTATGCTGTGTACCACAAACAATGAGACACTTAATATCTTGTCCAGTGAGCCCTGTTGTCTGGAAGCTACAGGAGTTGATGGACGCTGCTGAATGTGCTAGGCTCGTAGCCAAATCCTGGGCTGACTGTAATACTGGCTGCTGAGGTATGTAGGAGGACCAGCTTGAAATAATAAAATCTTATGTTATTGTTTCAGACATCGCAGTTAGTGTAGGAGATCAACTCATATTTTATACCAACGGCACAGTCACAATGATCGTGAACTTAACTGACCACAAACCCGCAGCTCTCGCTTACGATGAAGTTCACAACACGATGATATACGTCGACAGACAGAGCGACAACGACGCTATATGCAGTTACGATTTACTATCCAAGGAAAACAAATGTTTCATCAGAAGGGTCGGTGCAAACATTCACGCCATTGCCTTCGACCCGGCAACGGATAAACTATTCTTCACGGATACTAATGAAAGGAGTATTAATTGGATTTCACTAAAACCTGGAGCTAATAACAATATAAATAATGTAATCACTATGACTGACCGCACACCCACTGATATTGCCGTGGATATCTGCAGAGGGTACGTTACCAATGACAGTTTAAAAAACGCATAATTATTGACAACCATTCGATACGCTTCTGTACCGAATCGAACATCAATCAATGTTGTAAGAGTCCTATAAACGATGATCACAAATCCAAAACCAGGCAATTTTGTCTACACCGTCTGCTGTCCGGGACAAGGCATATATGTTATCGAAATGTGTGATTTTCATTACGGTAGCCTGTCGAATGATTGTGAACTACAATGCTTTGCATTTCGCAATATTCAATAGTGTCGTTTTTACAGGTACATTTATTGGAGCAACACAAACGTTAAAGGCAAGGAGCGTATGGAGATAGCTCGACTTGATGGTTCCGAAAGAGAAGTTATAAATCAATATTTGACCATATTTACCATGTCCATGGACCCACAAAGCCGGCAAATTTATCAATTCGACGGTTTTGAATATCGGTTTTTGGTCAGTAAAGATTTCGATACTCAAAAGGAAAGTATAATATTATGCGATGTATACCTTTCTGAACCAAAAGAGTTGACTATTTCAAATGATTCTTTATACTGGATGAACAGTAGTGTGAGCTACACAACTGTCTGGCAAAAATCAAAGAACCCAATGGATCGTGATGCTCCAAGAGAGGTTAATAGGTTCTATAGTGAAAGACCTCGCGGTATAGTTGCAAACTACAAAATAAGAGATCAAATGCTGAAACTTCAGGATTGCGAAGTCCAAAGGAGTTTCATATCGAAAACAACAGAAACTGACAACTCTCTCAGTGTTCAGCAGACTACAGAAACAGTACATACAACTGCTAAGGAAATGTTAGTTGTTAACGGTACAAAACTAAGTGAGTCCTCTGCAACTTGCGCACCTGACTACATCGGCGGGAGGTGCGATGTTTTAATCTGTGAGAACTATTGCTTGCAAGGCAACTGCAGTTTCAATGATGAGGGACTTCGTACATGCAAGTAAAATATTTTCTTCTCCTGATAGTTTACATTTTTAAGCATAAGCATTAATAGCAAAATGGGTTTCATTCGTTTAACTTAGTAGAATACATTGATGTTTCACAAGAAATTATTTCAACCACACCAATACCATCATCATCATCATCATTTCAGCCGAAAGACGTCCACTGCTGGACTTAGGCCTCCCCCAATTTGGGGGGGAATTGCCATAATCGCCACGCTTGGCAGGCGGGTCGGCGATCGCAGTATGGTGGTAACATGCATAGAGAACGCTGCTGCCCATTCTCTAGTAAGTCTCTTAGACCCCTTACCCTTCTTAGATAGAAGAAATGGGACCACACCAACTCTTGTTTAATTAAACATGTGTGAAATCACAATCATATTTCAGATGTAATGCCGGATATTCCGGAGAAAGGTGCGAAGTGTACGCGTGTACCGGTTATTGTCTGAACAACGGAGACTGTTCAATAAACGAGAACAGTGAGCCGGTCTGTCGCTGCAGAAGAGATTATTTGGGCGATAGATGCGAGGTGTCGGACTGTCTAAACTATTGTGTTCATGGCGAATGTAGTTTTAATGAAGAGGGAATTCCTTTGTGCAGGTAAACACATGTTACTCTTTGGTGATTATTCTTTTGTTCACTTTATCATCATATGGGGTACGCAACATGCCTTTATCTTCCACACTTCTATATTAGTCTATTAATCTCAGTAGTCACCCCCTTTCTATTCATATCATGATTCACACAGTCCATCCATCGTTTCTTTGGTCTCTCTCTACTCTTATAGCCATCGACATTCATACTCAATACTTTTCGTTTGTTCATCACCTTTACTAAGAGTATCGCTATGTATTACTAACAAACAGCGATTTTTCTAATATTTTTTTATTAGTAAAGTTATACTTCAAAGTTGGCCCTATTCAAAATGAAAAACTAAATCCAACCCTAAAGTGTAGACCAAAATATTCAACAACAAAAAAATACTTTTTGTCAAAAAATTTAAACCGATCAAAAAGGGAACTGAAAAGCAAATTAAACTGTTAGTCTAAGCTCCTAAATTAATGATGACCAGGTCTTGGGTTCGATTCTCATAGTATTATTAATGATGACCAGGTCTTGGGTTCGATTCTCATAGTATTATTAATGATGACCAGGTCTTGGGTTCGATTCTCATAGTATTATTAATGATGACCAGGTCTTGGGTTCGATTCTCATAGTATTATTAATGATGACCAGGTCTTGGGTTCGATTCTCATAGTATTATTAATGATGAACATTAGGTCTTGGGTTCGATTCTCATAGTATTATTAATGATGAACATTAGGTCTTGGGTTCGATTCTCATAGTATTATTAATGATGACCAGGTCTTGGGTTCGATTCTCATTGTATTATTAATGATGACCAGGTCTTGGGTTCGATTCTCATAGTATTATTAATGATGACCAGGTCTTGGGTTCGATTCTCATAGTATTATTAATGATGACCAGGTCTTGGGTTCGATTCTCATAGTATTATTAATGATGACCAGGTCTTGGGTTCGATTCTCATAGTATTATTAATGATGACCAGGTCTTGGGTTCGATTCTCATAGTATTATTAATGATGAACATTAGGTCTTGGGTTCGATTCTCATAGTATTATTCCGACAGTGTTGTTGTGTTTCCTCAGTAGCAGCCCGAAGTCTGTATTTGTGCCCGGTTGGTGGCATTAGGCTCGCACCCTATTACATAGGACATCGTTGCCCAACTCTTCGGAGAACAATGCATGATGTTTTGGCATATTACGTGTCGTCTCCTTGTTTGATTACGTTGTACCCGTTTTCACATAACCAATGTTTCAGATGCAATGCCGGTTACTCCGGCGAAAGGTGCGAGGTGTTCGCGTGTCATGGCTTCTGTCTGAACCACGGTGTCTGTTCCCTGAACGAGGAGGAGGAGCCGGTGTGCCAGTGTGCTGGTCATCACGAGGGTACAAGATGTGAAGCTGTTAGAGATGACGGTCCATTAATGGATCTTCTGGATTATGAATTTTGAAATTAATTTGTGTGTTTCCTTTTGTATTTATTTATATGTGACATTGTATTTATAATTTGATAATTTTAATGTTGTTCTCTAATATGAGTTATGTTACCTGAATAAATCGTATAAATTTAATTTTATTATTTTTTCATTGATAACGTCCCTACGAACAACTCGGAGACAAGATCCCTAAGTCTAGCTGATTAGGCATACAAGGCACGGACGAAAATTGAGATATATCATCTATACTAATATTATAAAGCTGAAGGGTTTGTTTGTTTGATTGATTGAACGCGCTAATCTCAGGAACTACTGGTCCGAATTGGAAAATCTTTTTGTGTTGAGTAGCCTATTTATCGAGGAAGGCTATAGGCATATTTCCCTCTGCTTTCATAGATTTGCAGTTTAATGAGTTTAAAGCTAAAGTAAAATCCAACCTTTGTTCAAAGGCATACTATTCTATCAACGACTTCTTAAACGATAAGAATAGTTGGTCGCTGTAATTAACTCAATGTTTATGTTCTTTCAACCAGAATCAGAATTAGCTTTCCTCATCGTTGTGTATGTAAGCGGGCACGCCCTTTATACCCGGAGGCTCTTATTTTTACGATTTTATTATTTCAGCTTGAGTTTAGTTTTTTAATGTTTTGTTCGTATATTGGCGTGTGCTAGCTGACATAATTATGACGCCAAGCCCAATGACCATAAGTCATTGGGCGGAATCAGACCCGGTCGCGGACATGAATGAAAATGGTATAAAATGAAAGAGTATAAATTCAATTAACATTGTATAAGGTTACTTTATTTGGAATCCATGGGAGAACAAAGTTTGAACCAAAAATATATTTATGAAAAAAATCTAATACTTTATTTAAGTAATATAAGTTGTCGTTCTATTCAATAGCTACTAAGAGTTTTGGCGAGTGCATGTGCGTCCCGCGTGATCAAATCGGCAGGTATACGTTCGCTCCCTCTCTCTCACACATTAGGTCACGTCTCGCCCGTTGCGCTGGCGCATTGTTTCGACCGTATCATCGCAGTCCTTCGTTGTCTTTCGTTGTGATCTATGCGCTTACTTGTTATCTATTGTTTTTATCGACTACCTCCGTACGTTTACTGGACCTGATTTTTTGCTGTTTTTTTATGAATTTATTTGATATGGATAGAAGTAATAATATTGTGTAGTGTGTAACCGATCCGTGTTACGTCGCAGAAAACACATACTAACAGAACTGTTTTTAGAAAGATATCGGAATCACGCAGTGTTATTGTTACAAGAAATAATACCACACGAGGTAAGTTTTGTATTAGCATGCTTTATCAGTTTTGTCTGTCCCAATCGTTAGCCAGCGGATAGCCATATTGCAAAAATCAATGTCTCGTAATTGACAAACATTAACTGTTATATTTTAACTTATTTCAGATTCCTTTTGATGGTACTAGATCAATATGTCATCCTTGCTGGCATAGATTTGATCGCGCTGTGCACAATCAGCATACACAAGGGCAGCCACATAATCAAGTTGTTCAAGGAATAGCAGTCGAGGGTCAAGGTTTACTTACTATTCCTGGATATTTACGAGCATCAAATACTGCACGACGCTGCATATTTCAAAACTGCAGGAACATTGTTACACGAGGTGTACCATTATATGCCAGATTTTATCTATTACATAATCACAATTTATATGTACCCGATCTAGCACGAGCTTGCCAGCCCCATATAATGGCAAATGATTGGGACATGCTTGCGAATGGTCAGATAACCCATGAAAACTTTAATAGTGCACACGTGCTAGACTTAATAAGTCTGTACAAATGGGCATATGAGCGTCGAAACCAAATGGACTTTGAACATATTGAAGAATTTGATGATGACGAGCTGCATTTTTGGACGTCTTTAACTAAAATTCAATTTTGTTGACTGGCCTGTTAGTCTAGTGGTTAGTGACCCTGACTGCACAGACTGAGGTCGTGGGTTCGATTCCCACCCAGGACAAATCTTTGTGTGATGAGCACAATCATTTGTTCTGTGTCTGGGTGTAATTTATCTATAATATGTATGTATTTAGAAATATATAAGTATGTTTATCAGTTGTCTGGTTACCATAGTACAGGCTCTGCCTAGTTTGGGATCAGATAACGGTGTGTTGGTTGTCCTAAGATATTTATTATTTATATTTATTATTATTTATAATTTAACAACATTTTACAACAAACTCCATCTCTTCGTGTCAGATCTGAATATCCTGCCACCGTTTTAGGGGTTTATTTGGTAAAAATGAGAACCGGCGATTCGGATGAGCGCTTAGCATCAAAATTCAATATGTCTAGAAGAACATTTGAGAGAAAGCTACAAATAGCTAGACAATGCTTAACTGAAGATTTTGTGCCGCGGTATTTGGGCTTGGATCATTTAACTCGAGAAGATACAGTAGCCAGAAACCTTTCGATCCCGAGCCATATTTTTGGTGGTAAGCAAAATGAAAATGGAATTTTTGTGATGGACGGAACGTACTTGTATGTCCAAAAAAGTGCGATTTTTTTATTTCAAAGAAAAACTTATAGTCTTCACAAATTCAGAAACTTAGTGAAGCCTTTTCTGGTCGTTAGCACCGATGGCTATATAATAGACGTAGTGGGGCCATACCCAGCGACAACGTCAGATGCCTCAATCCTGCGTCATCTGTTACAAAGTGAAGAATCGCCTTGGCTTTGGTTTTTAAGACCTAATGACATTTTTATATTAGATCGTGGATTTCGAGATTAAATTCCTTTAATTGAAGAATGTGGTTATGTCCCACATATGCCACCATCCGCAGGAAGAGGAGAACAATTGACGACGGTAGATGCCAATAAGTCACGATTGATTACAATGTGTCGATGGGTAATCGAGGCCATAAATGGCCGTTTTAAAAAAGATTGAGTAGCTATGCGAAATATGATGGCGGACTTCAAAATCACGGCAGCAGTTATCAACGCTACCAGGCGTCCGTATGAAGATGGTGTATACGTCGAGCAGTTTATTAACATTATAAATGAAAATATGAATAGAGAGAACGAACTGGCGCAATACGTAATTGAAAACAACATAAATAGAAAAAGAGTTGCATTCATGTCATTAGATGGAAACAATCCAGATTTTAGAGATTTCCCACAGCTAACCTATAAAGAACTTATATTATTCACATTGGGCAGCTATCATTTAAGACTGGCCAGGTCGTACTGCCATGAACACATGAGACCAAATGGTGTCTACTTGATAGAGCTCTATCGTCACCAAGGCTTAATAAACAATAAAATATTGATAAGAGGACGAATTCAGTCGCGACATGTCAGAGCGCGACAATACTACACATATATTTTGATAAATCCAGCGAGACAAGGAAGACAAAGTGTTGAAGATTACTACTGCTCGTGTATGTAACACGGCCGCCGTACCGTCGGGAGCTGCGCGCATATTGCCAGTATAGTTTATTTTTTATCCTGGGCTAGGCACCAACAACAAATCGAAGCCCCTGCCGTATTTTTAGATGAAATCACAGTGGATATTGATCATGCCGAATAAATAATGTGAAATGTAAAAAAGTTTATCTATATATCTTCACAATTTCATTTCTGTCCGCCGTGGGTTTTTTTCCCATACTAATTGCTCATTGACCTTTGATGTATGTTTTGTTTTGTTTTATACTATTAATTACTTACATAATACTGTATAGAATCAAGTTCTTCTAACTTAACAGACAGCTGTGCTGCTGGGGAGTTTGTTCCGCCACTTCTTCTTCCCAGCTAAAGCACTAGGAAGTGTCGAAGGGTGGGCGTTTTTGGGGGACTGTCTCATGTAACTTTGACGTTCAAAAAGTGCTGACTCTCAGCCTAGTTTGAATAAATGACTTTTGATTTTGCCATATAACATCACGCTACAACCAAGAGGAGCGGAGCAGTAATAAAAAATGTTCGAAAACGGGGAAAATCGCACCAGTAGGCGATTCGACGCGACGCGACGGGAAGGGTCGGGGCACAAGAAATTTAACGCGGACGAAGTCGTGGGCAGAAGCTAGTATGACATGAAATGATAAATTAAATGAAGTGTTTATTTATGTAAGTAGATCGTATAAGACGTCAATATTATTTTTTAGGGTTCCGCACCTCAAAAGGAAAAAGCGGAACCCTTATAGGATCACTTTGTTGTCCGTCCGTCCGTCCGTCCGTCAGTCTGTCAAGACCCTTTTTCTCAGAAATGCGTGGAGGTTTCAAGCTGAAATTTATATCAAATACTGAAGTCTACTGTCTCTTAGAGCTATGAAAAAATCAAACTTCTAAGCTAACGCAATCAAAAGATATAGCCGTTTTTGCCGCAAATTTCCGCAAATTTTCGAAACTCGCAAGGGAATCAAAACCTAAAGGGTACTTCCAGTCGATCTAGAATTTTGAAATTTGGTACGAAGCAACGTCTTATAGCTCAGATAAAGGAAAAATTGCGAAAACCGTAAATTTTTAGTTACATCATATAATAAACATAACGAAACACAGACAGAAATAAAACGAAGCCAAGAAACAGAACAGAACTACGACTCGATTGTCGTGACGGGTGAACTTTTACTTATATACCTACAGGTTTGTACGGAACCCTCGGTGCGCGAGTCCGACTCGCACTTGACCGGTTTTTTTTTTGTTAAATATTTTGATGGCATTTCCTAGCTGACTCTTCCCTGAGAAGAAATGCCCAAACAAAGTCAAAGGTTAGTCATGGTCTCTTTTAAAGTCCAGACATTATATGTATTAATAGAATTTTATATGAGTTCAACAATGCAGGGCCACAATTGGAAGAGCCTTTTACCATATCACGCACTTGAGTGTAAATCATAATTGCGAAGTTCATTACCGCGATGTACGTTACTGCGAAAGTTTACTATCGCGAAGTTCGTTGTTGCGAAAGTTCTTTACTGCGATGTACTTACGTTACTGCGAAAGTTTACCACTGCGACGTACGCTGTCGCGAAAGTTCTTTACTGCGATGATTGCAGTTTCAATAACACACTATTGCGACTTAGGTCATGTAGGAGTGTTGCTGATTCTGGTGTTAGTGGAAATATTACATTGTTGGACAGGACTAATAAATGGACAAAAAATGTAAGCAAAAATAATAATTGTACCCAAAGTAAATCATAATAAAATCTACATAAACTAAATTCATATACCTATCTAAAAATACTCGTAATTGGAATAAAAATGACAGTAAAATCAAAATTCATGTTATTACCTACTTATGTGTATCACATACCAGGTACTTCATCATCATCATTCATCATGTCAGCCGAAAGACGTCAAATGAACTGGTCAAAGTCAGTTCATTTTTCGGGGTTTTGCCATAATCGCCACGCTTGGCAGGTGGGTTGGTGATCGCAGTATGGTGGGAAAATGCATAGAAAATGTTGCTGCCTATTTTTAAGTACCCTTAGTCACCTCTTACGACACCCATGGAAAGAAATCGGATGGTGCTATTCATTACGTCCGGCCCCAAACGAACTCAGGTATTTAGAAAGTAGGCATAACAAATGGCACAATCTTCTGAACCGAAAAAACGTAACATATATAAAACATTCAATGAACGGATCAAGAAACAAAACAACACAGATTATGAAGTAGGAAGAGTAAGAGCTAAAATTAAAAAGCGAATACGAAGCACACCAAATTAGGTGAATAAACTGAAAAGCGACTTGTCACGAAATAAAGACATGAATCTCTAAGTTTTTTGGGCGGACTTGCGTACCTATGTTATATAATAACATAATAGCATTTATGCAGTATTTATGTGTTATTTATGTAGGCTAAGTACCTAGTGTGCATATACTTAGATAGGTACCTACATGGATTTTAGTTTTTTTTCTGATTACAAGTAAGCTATAGATTTCCAGTTTTAACTGACCTCCCATTATATAGGCTTTTGGTACAATGAGATGGCAGCTTATACTGGAAGTGTATAGCTTGATGTGTGGCCGTGCGTACATGCATTTAGTTTATGTAGATTTTATTATGATTTACTTTGGGTACAATTATTATTTTTGCTTACATTTTTAGTCCATTTATTAGTCCTGTCCAACAATGTAATATTTCCACTAACACCAGAATCAGCAACACTCCTACATGACCTAAGTCGCAATAGTGTGTTATTGAAACTGCAATCATCGCAGTAAAGAACTTTCGCGACAGCGTACGTCGCAGTGGTAAACTTTCGCAGTAACGTACATCGCAGTAAAGAACTTTCGCAACAACGAACTTCGAGACATTAAACTTTCGCAGTAACGTACATCGCGGTAATGAACTTCACAATTATGATTTACACTCCAAGCACTTGATTTCCGACGCCGTTCTAGACGCCGAGTTGTAAGTCCAACAATGTGTTTTCCGAGGGGTTAGGATGTACTCTGTTCGATTCTCAACGTTCGGCTCAACACCGACAGTTGATAATCCAGTGATAATTGTACGTCAGTGCGCACGTGGGGCTCTTTACAAAGTTGGCCTAACTGTTAAAGTGAGATAGATACATATCTAGTAAACAGATGAATAATGAAGCCGTCAGGAATGTCTATGTGGGGTACATACCACTATCACTATCTACATGACAATGAAAAAACTTTTTAACAAAAACTTAAACCGCCGAAAAAACAGAAAAGCAAAAAATAATAAACCTTAAAATTATGAGTCGGCACTTTGAGTGATCTTAGTTCATTGATTTTTCAGCGCCGACTCAAAATTTTAAGGTTTATTATTTTTTGCTTTTCTGTTTTTTCGGTGGTTTAATTTTTTGTTAAAAAGTTTTTATTTTGTAATTTTTTTGTGGCTTGAATGTACTAATAATACTTGGCAAGGTATATTCTACCCAATAAAAAAAGAGTTATCACAATCGGACTACTATGTAAAAAGTTATGCGTGGTCATACATTAAAAAAAAAAAAAAACAAATAAAAAATATACGCGTCGAATTGATAACCTCCTCCGTTTTTTTCGTCGGTTAAAAATCAAAGAACACGCTAAAATGTAGCTTTTATTTAAAAAGAAAAGCTTAACATAACATTATTCATGTAGGTATTCCTTTTCGCTGCTATAATAGATTTTTTCTTTAACACTGATCAGTTTTACATTTCTTATGTATGAAACTTAAACAGTGTAAAATCTTTCTTAGAGGTTAAGGTGGATGATCCAACCAGCCCGCGAAATTCAAAATTTCTTACGTTTTTTGCAATTTGCAGGCTAGTGCTAGGTTGTATGTTGATTAAAATACTATTATTCGCGCCTGTAAGACGTATGTAGTTACAGAATTATAATCATAAAAATCACCAATACAATCCTCCAAGTTCATAAAGGCCTAAGAACAAAAAAAAAGAGAAAAGTCATTCCTATAGTTTTATGAACTTAGAGGGTTGTATTGGCGATTTTGATGATTATAATTCTGTAACGACATACGTCTTACAGGCGCGAATAATATTTTAATCAACATACAACCTAGCACTGGCCTGCAAATTGCAAAAAACGTAAGAAATTTTGAATTTCGCGGGCTGGTCGGAGCATCCCCCTTAACGGCTCCCATTATAACCCGTCTTCTCAAACTATAGGTACTAAATTACGTCGAGTAGACACCTGAAAAATGAAAAGTGTTAATTATACTTTTTTCACTGTGGTATGCTACTTATTCTAATTGTATTGACAAAGTTACCTTAAAGAAATTATAAAGACAATCATATTCATTCCATGTGTATTTTTCAATTTCAAGTATCAACCATAAAGAGTCAACGTACACGCGATTTGTCAAACTAGAAAACATAACCTCAATAATCTTTTATTAGTAAATAAAACAATAAAATGGGTTGAAACTTAATAGTACCTATAAAACTAAGTATCACAATAGAAAATCAATAACTGGCATTGACTAAAAGATAAATTTCTTGGATAAATACCTGTCATATCGGCAGTTCTTTCGAAAACATTGTCAATCGGAGACAAAGTTCCGCTTCCAATTCCACCAAATATCTTACGAAAACTTGATATATTACAGCTCATACCGCTACTCCTTATTGTTTTTTTCATTTTGTATATGTACAAAAGCAATAATAATTAGCCTGTTAGTCTAGTGGTTAGTGACCCTGACTGCAAAGACTGAGGTCGTGGGTTCGATTCCCACCCAGGACAATTCTTTGTGTGATGAGCACAATCATTTGTTCTGTGTCTGGGTGTAATTTATCTATAATATATGTATTTAGAAATATATAAGTATGTTTATCAGTTGTCTGGTTACCATAGTACAGGCTCCGCCTAGTTTGGGACCAGATAACGGTGTGTTGGTTGTCCTAAGATATTTATTATTATTTATTTATTTATTAAATTGATAGTTAATTAGAAATAAGTGAAATACACCTGGGAACATAACACAATGACAGAGAACCTACTTGTAGTTTATAAACAAATCAGTATTGCCATAAAAAATATATTTTAGTTCCAAGTGTCACCGCATCACTCTTTTTTGCCAAACTGTACGTTATAGATCTCATTTATAGAAATGAGTATGAAATAGGCATAAATTAAAGACATGTAATAAATAAATGAAAATGACTGTTCGAAAAGGTGGCCTATGTCTGATAAGTGGGAAAGGAATTTATTTAATGCATTTATCTATGTAGTTAAATTAATATAATTTGGTTCTGTCAAACTATATAATCCTATTCGTATGTTTACTAAACAGTACATACTATTTCCATGGTATATCACGTCCATAACTGTGTGCAGCCTAAGTGTGCAGCTGAAGGACATGTGACATTGGCATAATTGAGTTTTGACATAATATTGACATTTATTGACTTATCAACAAACTAAAAACAAAGTGCGGGTCGGATTATTACTGAAAACAGAATTAATATAGCCTAGATAATACAACAATAGCAAAATGTTATCAAATACCATCAGACGGGCTAAAACAATCACGAATGCAACGCCTCTTCTAAGGTTAGCATAATCAAAATATTTACATAACCAAAAATCTTAGATTTTCATTTTTATTTATTACGTCTTTTACTAAAACTATACACAAATGGAGGGCCCATTTTTTATATTTGGAAATAAGTGAAAAGAATAATAATAATAATAATAATATTCCACAACTATCACACAACGCCATCTAGTCCCAAGCTAAGCAGAGCTTGTGTTATGGGTACTAGACAACTGATAAACGTACTTATATATTTCTAAATACATACATATTATAGATAAATTACGCCCAGACACAGAACAAATGATCATGCTCATCACACAAACATTTGTCCTGGGTGGGAATCGAACCCACGACCTCCGGCATAGCAGTCAGGGTCACTAACCACTAGACCAACAGGCACACCGTGGCAGGAATCACCGTGTTTAAACATGATAGAACTCAACATAGTATGATTTTATGTATGTGGTGTTTTTTTATTTAAATTGCAGTGCAATACGCGGGAAGGCCGCGTATGAAGGAGAGGGTAAAACCACGGTGCGCGTTATCAATCAGGAGGCTGAAGCTGGACTGATGATCGACACATATGCCACAGTAAGCAGAAACTTGATGAACTTTACCATCATTGTCTGCCTAGTGCTACGCCACGTAAACGTGGAGCGACTGCCTATCTGACTTCCACAACACACTTACGGCATAATACTAAACCCCTTGGTAACACTGCAGGAAGGCTGTCTGATTTTGCAGCTTCTGACGACTCGTAATAACTATTCTAGATCTAAGAATGACAGTGGTGACAAACACCTTAATGTGCTTTGCAACTGGACACGAGTAAGGCAACTCCTGTGTGGCTTTCCTGGAAGTCTTTTTTTTTTTCTTAGGACAACCAACACATCATTTATGATCCCAAACTAGGCAGAGCCTGTAGTATAGCAACCAGACAACTGATACATATACTCATACATATTATAGATAAATCACACCCAGACACAGAACAGATGATTGTGCTCATCACACAAAAAAGGTGGGAATCGAACCCACAACCTCAGTCTTAGTAGTCAGGGTCGCTAACCACTAAGACTAACAGGCCAGTCAAAATAAATAACTATAGTCTGGACTCAGGTAGGCTGAAGTAAAGAAAACCTGGCCAGGTGGAATTCTCAGATGACTCCATCCTGGAGTGTAAATGTGATGCTGTGTCATAATCAATGCGGCACTTGATATCTTGTGCAGCGTGTCCTGTTGTCTGCACGCTACAGAAGTTGATGGATGCTTCTGAAAGTGCTAAACTCGCAGCTAAATTCTGGGCTGACTATATTTAGATTGCTATTGACACGCTTAGAAGAAGAAGAGTAATCAATAATGTTCACAATGTTTGCCTCACCCTCGTCTCACAAATACACCCTGCATGTACAACACTAGTCAACTGTGTCATGTTTGTTTCAGTATGGTTTCAAGCTAAACAACGGGCTCACTGTTCTCGGACCAATGGCCATATTCCCCAAGTAAGTATTCACCTTAAGCCCTGCTATTGAGAGAATCTCTATCAACATTTACTGTCGTATATGTTGAAACGAACTGTCTTATTAAATTTCTTGCAATTTTTTGCATAGATTTTGATTTTTTCTACAAAAAAAAGTACATAAGTAAGTAAACATAACATCACGCCATATTTACCTGAAGGGGCGGGTACGTTTACTTATAGAACACCCACCTTGTGCCTGTTGTTTAAGTCTTATGTAATAATCTAGGGGTCGAGCCTATAGCCATCAACATGACATAAATCCAGACTCTGGGCTGCTACTGAGAAATTCCGGATATGATAAAATTTAACAACACTTTGCCCGATCTGGGAATCGAACCCAGGAGCTCGAGCTCAGCAGTAGCGCGTCTGACCACTACACCAACGAGACAGTAAAAGCTGATAGCAGTTACTTGGCTATTTAGTACTAGCTTTTGCCCGCGACTTCGTCCGCGTTAAATTTCTTGTTCCCCCGACCCTTCCCGTCGCGTCGAATCGCCTACCCGTGCCATTTTCCCCGTTTTTGCAACATTTTTCATTATTGCTCCGCTCCTCTGGGTTGTAGCATGATGTTATATAGCAAGAGCCTTCCTCGATAAATAGGCTACCCAACACAAAAAGAATTTTTCAATTCGGACCAGTAGTTCCTGAGATTAGCGCGTTCAATCAAACAAACAAACAAACAAACCCTTCAGCTTTATAATATTAGTATAGATTAGCACAAGATACGATCCGTCGCCGTCGCATGCAACTTTGATAAGTTCACAATTTTTCGGTTTGCCATGGACAGATTATAATCTATCGAAAAGTTATTCGTTAAATTGTAAATGGCTTTTGCAGTTAACAATTTTTCGATAACTATCGAAAAATTGTTAACTGCAAAGCTGTAATATAAGATAATCCCTCGAGACAAATTTGCGATGCGATGATCATAATGTTACGGACGTTACGGTGACAAATACATTGTGTACTCGTGGTTTGGACACATGAAAGATCTTATTTGTCTTCTATCTTGCTAATTGTACCTATTTTTCTTTCTTATTTTTTCTTTAGACTATTTTTTTTCCTTTGCTGTGTGATACAGGGTCCGTAATTGTACGGAAAATTCTTTCAATGGCTTAGAGCTAAGGTACCTTAGCTTTATGATTTACAACTAAAGATATATATATCAACGTGTTGTTGGTTGTGAATAGTAATGTGCCGGATATCCGTATCCGCGGATATCCGAGGGAGAATAAATATCCGTATCCCTTTCTTTTTGGCGGGTCTTTGACGGATCATTTACCTTATTAATTTTCAATATCTAAATGAAATCTATACTTAATATTATAAAGCTGAATGAAGGGTTTCTTAGGTTGAACGCGCTGATCTCAGGAACAACTGGTTCGAATAAAAAAAAAACATCATTTATCGAGGAAGGCTATAGGCTATTTATAAAATCATGCTATGACTAATACCAGCGGAACATCAATGAAAAATTTTGCAAAAAGGGGGAAAAGTTATTTCTTTGGCGAACTTCCGTTGCGTGCACTGCGTAAACGGTTAAAGTAACACAAAAATCAAGTATGACGGAATTATTCCTCTTAAAAAGTTCTAAAAAGTCCGCGAGAGCATATCGAACATATCGTATACCCATATTTAATGGTTGGCTCACTATAAGTTTTTAATTGTAATCAAATCTAAATATTATAAAGCTGATGAGTTTGTTTGGTTGAACGAACTAATCTTAAGAAATATGAGGAAGGCTATATACAAAAATCACGCTACGACCCTTAGATGCCTAGCGAAAAAAAGTCACGAATACAAAGACCTCGCCCGGGCAGACGATTCGATGCGACAGGGAGTGTCGGGGCAGCAAGAAACTTAACGCGGACGAAGTAACGGGAAGAAGCTAGGTCTATGTATGTATAGGTGAGTAGGTAGCAAAGAAAAACTTTTAAATTCCATTCAGATTATTTTTTATTTCTTAAAATTTAATATTTAGTGACTAAACTATAAACAAAACAAAGAGCGTAGTTCAAGTCGAAACATGTCCTGTCAAGCACGCACTAAGCGCGCGTGTAAGCACTTGACGCTGTCACGGTCACGCGCATCGACACCGATTTGAGTAAGAAAGTTAAGATCCGTATCCTTATTCGCGGATCTTGACACTAAATATCCATATTCAGATCCGTATCCGTATATATACATTTATAACGATCACTAATTGTGACTATGTTATTGTTGTTATTAGGACGGTGATGTCCTGGCAGGTGACCACGGCGGAGGAGATAACGGAGCAGTCGCTGCGACTGTTCAAACTGCTGGAGCCTAAGATTGATCTGCTGGTGAGTAGTAGTTATTTCACACTAGCTTCTGCCCGCGACTTTGTCCGCGTTAACTTTCGTGTTCCCCCGACCCTTCCCGTCGCGTCGAATCGCCTACCCGTGCGATTTTCCCCGTTTTTGTAACATTTTTCATTACTGCTCCGCTCCTTTTGGTTGTAGCGTGATGTTATATAGCCTATGTTACTCGCAGATAATGTAGCTTTCTAATGGTGAAAGAATTTTTAAAATCGGTCCAGTAGTTTTTGAGTTTATCCATTACAAACAAACAAACAGAAATACAAATTTTTCCTCTTTATAATATTAATGTAGATGAGACGGATATTGGGCAACTATTCAGTTTTTGTGTCTAGTATCCGGCCAGGGCAATATCCGGCGGATGCTAGGATATTCAATGAATTTATTTATTTAGGATCTCCAACAAAATACTGGATATTTTTTTTAACCAGTGCGCAAATTTTAGCAAATTAACCTTAAACGAGTTATAATAATCATGAAATTATTATTTTGATATATCTTAGTACAAAAAAAAAAATAAGTTATCGTTAACGAAACATGTTTATTTTGAAACTGGTTTTTATGGTAAATTGCGCGCGGCGCCGGCGCACAGTGGGCCCATACTGAAAATGAGTGGACTTAGGCAACAAAGTTCCTATATCGATGCGATTTTTTTTATATGACGTGTTATATTAGTTTATTCCTGACAACTTTTATTCTTATAAAATTTCTTCTAAAGTCGATAGTTTGTCTTGAAAAAAATTAATTAGATTTTTTTGTATGGAGCGAATCACGTTTAAGTTTTTTTCTTCAATTGTACTAATATGTTGAGTGTGTGGCGTGAGTATATGATAGCTAGGGTCATTCTCTACCCATGAAAAAAAAATCTGCGCCGGCCATCTGCGGCAGCGCGAGTAATCATTCGGTAAAAAAAAAAATGATTTGGAAGATTTTTTTTGTCATTTAAAATAAATTCAAAGCATATTTTTTGTCTCATTTGGCTGTTTTCACCTTCTTTTTAGTTAAATAAATAGTTTTAATAGCGCATACGTACTTATAACTAGTAATTCTGGTAGAGATTTAGTTATTATTGCATGTTATCGGTAGCACCTGCATTGTGATTGATGACTTATTTGTTTGTGCACTCGGCTAAACGCATAACTAATGAGTCATCGAAAAATGCTCGTCTCTGATTGGCTGAATAATTTTCACTCACTGTTATGTCCACTACTTGAGTAATTAACACTAACTATAAATATAAAGACATTCATTAAGTCCATCTACCAAAACCGTTTTCTCCGACAAGCCACAGGTGCGCCTTGGTATGTCAGGAATATCAATCTCCATTTGGATCTCTCTCTCTATGATCCAGCAGTTCATGAAACGCGCTTCGAAGCGTTTCTTCGATAAAGCAGTGACCCACCGCAACCCTCTGGTTGTCGCGGCAGCTAGCTATACCCCCTCCCGTATCAGTAAAGTCCGCCGTCCGCGGCACATTCTCAGCGAACCCGATGATCCCACTACTCTCCTCCAGGAGAGTCGAAAAGAGACCAGTACAGTGAGAACAACACACAAACACAAATCGTACCGACCTCGCCGCCGAGGTCCGTCGTCGCGACCCCGACTTAATAGTCCCTCCCGACCCTTGCATGAGCCAGCCCGCGATGCTGCGCCTGTAGCTTTAAATTAGCCCCTAAATAATTTAACCCAGATCCAGCATGTCCCTTGCTGCCCTCCCCCAGTGATCGCCTAAGCCGAGGTGCGAACCCCCCTCGGGGTTACCCTTAGGACTTTCGCTTTAGTTTTAATTTTTACTATGGCCCGGCTGGAGGTCTAAAAAGTTTAACTTTTTAGAAATCGCCGGGCGAAAATCCGTTTAAGTAGTCAGAATCTTTTCAGATTAACTACGAGATGTCCTTCAAAAAAAATAAAATAATAATAATAAATAAATAAGTCCATCTAGTTTCGCTCTTGTCGCTTGTTTGTGAACACAGTGAAATACTTGTATTTTTATATTTACATTAGAACTATGGCTGGATTTTGTACCAACCTAGATCTTTTTGTGAAATTAAGAAGTGGCGGTGATCTGAAAAATCATATGTTTCTGTATGAAAGTATCATTTCTGTCTTGACTACCGAAGTTTCTGAAGAAGACAAGAACCGAATCAAGGAGTTCTGTCGACTTTTTTGTGTAAATTTAAATAAAAAGTGGATAGAGTCAAGTAGAAATCAATTTTTTTTTATGAATCGTGTAATTAATCGCAAGTGGTTGGAAAAAAACATCAACTGGCCTGTTTGTGACAGTGTTGATCTGAGAAGTGTGATGGGCTTTTCGGACGCAGCCTTATCTGAGCTTGTGGATATAGATTGCCATGTTCCTACTCTTGCAGTATGTACTGCGGAAGCGGGAACATCTACAGAAAAGGAGCACAGAAAACCGTTCGAAGAGTTAAGTAATAAGCAAAAGA
This sequence comes from Aporophyla nigra, assembly GCA_947507805.1. Taxonomy (NCBI): domain Eukaryota; kingdom Metazoa; phylum Arthropoda; class Insecta; order Lepidoptera; family Noctuidae; genus Aporophyla; species Aporophyla nigra. The sequence goes on from OX382318.1 coordinate 312,520, forward strand.
AAAGACGTTCTATTTCCATAGTAGAAGAAAATTCCGAGGAAGAGTTGCAGCACTGGTACATAACAAAATTGAAAGACAACGGCAAAACGAATCTGGCAAAAGTGGTCGAATACCTTTCCAGTAATCCAGATGCGCTATCCGAAGTAGAAGAGAAACTATTCAAAAAGCAGAGCTTAAGTACTGTCTCTGAAGATAAGTGTTTAGCTCTTTATACATCAGTTGCGCTCTCGAAATGGAAGTACTTAGCTCTTCGACAATTTCTGAAAGAAGAAAACTGTGCTGCCTTTCCATCTTATCCAAAGCTTGTAAATGCCAAGAAAAGATGTTACCCACCACAAGAGAGTATGGAGATTACCGAAAACGGAGCTCACATTAAATTGCAAGCGCTATTGGACCACACTGTGGAGAGGATATTACTTGATATAAATACTGTTGATAGGTCTCAAAATGAAGAACTCAAGTTGACCTGGAAATGGGGACTTGATGGTTCTTCGTCGCAGAGTAACTATAAACAGAAAACGCCAAACACAGCTACAGAGTTCGATGATTCATCAGTAGTCATGATAAGCATCGTCCCTCTTCGGCTAATGTCTACTAGGCCATCATCTGGGAATGAAAATCTAGTTTGGGAGAACCCCACACCTTGCTCAACTCTGTACTGTCGACCAGTGAAGTTCACTTTCACTTCGGAGACAGCTGACTTTATAAAGTCTGACGAGTCTGAGATGAAAAAACAAATTGATGAACGAATATCTACACAGTGTGGAAATATTATTGTATCACATGAATTGCATATGACCATGATTGATGGAAAAGTGGCCAATATTATTGCTGGAGTACCATCATATGCAACGTGTCCCATTTGCTTGGCAAAACCGAGTGAGATGAATAATTTAGACGCTTTGACTTCTAAACCACTTCGTGAAGAAATTTACAAACAAGGAATTTCTTCACTGCATATGAAGATTCGGTGTATGGAATGTCTTCTCCATATATCTTATAATCTGGATTTTCAACGATGGACTGCTCGCGGCGCGGCTTTGAAACAAGCTAAAAAAATACCACACAGCAAGAGTTTCGTGAGGAAACTGGAATGCTGATTGATATAGTCAAATAGGTATGTATTTAATTTTCGCTCTCTTTATGTTGTTTGTGAATTATATCTCTATGTATTGTATATTACAAAAGATCTTCCAGAATAACGGGAATTAACGAAAATCTGATTTTCAGATTTTCCGTTATTCTACAAGCCATATCATCAGGCAAAAACATTGACTGTGAAAAATTTAGAAGATACTGTAGAGAAACAGCTGATGTGTACGTGCAACACTATTCGTGGTACTACATGCCAGTTAGTGTACATAAACTTCTAATGCACGGTGCAGACATCTGTAACTACTTTGGTGTTTTGCCAATCGGTAAGTAAAAAATAAATATAGTTTGATGTATTATTTGACTCGATTGCGTTTTGAAATTAAAATGTATGTACTTATTCGTTTTAAATACCTTATCTGAAGAAGCTTCGGAAGCCCGTAATAAGGACTTCAGAAACGTCAGGGAGAGGCACACTCGGAAAACGGGGAGAATAGCAACAAACGAAGACATCCTCCATGGACTTCTAATAAGCTCTGATCCCCACATATCCTACATAAGGCCTAAAATAATGAAACAGGTTCATAATGAGTTGCTGCCTGAAGCAACTCAGTTGTTACAGACTACTGAGCCTCCCTGTGACAGTGAAATTATGGAGGAAGAAGAATGCCTCATAGCAGAGTCCGAAAATTTGCCGGACCCACTAGCACTTCTGGAACAAGAAATAATGTGATCCGGCTCTAAATTATTCCCACAAAAGCCCATCAGGGTTAGGAATATGACAAACAGCCCTTTTCAGGGCTACAATTACTTCACAGTTTCATATTGATCATACGTACGATAACTTATACTATAATAATATACATACAGTTGATTATGTAGATAATTATCAACGACTTGCCCGTACAAATTTAAATTATTTCACCTATCATTAACAAAATTAGTATAACCTGAAACATTACGATATATTTATTCAACAATTGGTAACGTGCAGTTAAAAAACAACACAGCCAATCAGAGACGAGCATTTTTCGATGACTCATTAGTTATGCGCGCACAAACAAATGAGTCATCAATCACAATGCAGAGCACCTGCATTGTGATTGATGACTCATTTGTACCGATAACATGCAATAATAACTAAATCTCTACCAGAATTACTAGTTCTAAGTATGTATGCGCTATTAAAACTATTTATTTAACTAAAAAGAAGGTGAAAACAGCCAAATGAGACAAAAAATATGCTTTGAATTTATTTTAAATGACAAAAAAATTCTTCCAAATTTTTTTTTTTTTACCGAATGATTACTCGCGCTGCCGCAGATGGCCGGCGCTGATTTTTTTTTCGTGGATAGAGAATGACCCTAGCTATCATATACTCACGCCACACACCCAACATATTAGTACAATTGAAGAAAAAAAATTAAACGTGATTCGCTCCATACAAAAAAATCTAATTAATTTTTTTCAAGACAAACTATCAAGTTTAGAAGAAATTTTATAAGAATAAAAGTTGTCAGGAATATTATAACACGTCATATAAAAAAAAAAATCGCATCGATATGGTAACTTTGTTGCCTAAGTCCACAAATTTTCAGTATGGGCCCACTGTGCGGCGGCGCGGCGGCGCTGCGGTGAAGGTGAACGACCGAGCGTAGCTACTGGTACCTATCAGCTGTTCGATCAGTCAAAATTCTAAGAAGCTCGAAGTACCTACGCCGGCGCGCGGTTACTGACCTATTACTATTTCTATATCATAATTATTACGAAATATGTAGGGTGTCCACAGTTTACTGATTTAAGTTCGGATAAAATAAAAATAAAGTATTGGAAAAATAAATTACTCATCCTAATTTATTTGAGGTCGGCGCAACATGTCTTTTTCTTCCACACTTCTCTGTCGTGATGTCAGTAGTCACCCCCTTTCTAACCATATCATAATTCACACAGTAAATCCATCGTTTCTTTGGTCTCCCTCTACTCTTATAGCCATCGACAGTAATACTCAATACTTTCATCACGACATTTTCCTCATTCCTCCGTATCACGTTACCATACCATAACAATCGATTTCCACACAACTGTTCACTTATCAGTGCCAGTCAACTGTTGGATATAGTTACATTATTATTCAATATCCCGCGTGCAGGTGATCGGCCTGGACTCGAACGACCGCAGCATGTGGGAGCGCGTGTCGCGCGTGGCGCACGCGTTACTACTCAACGTGGAGATACTCCCCACCGAGCACGCCTGCTCCACCTTCAACTTCCTCAACTCGGAGGCCAGGTGAGTACTTCCTCCTGCCAGGGTCGCGAGATTTCTTGAATGAAGTTACCGTGGCCCTGGCATATAGGCAACTCAAGGAATACGGGTGGGTTTTAGTCAGTAAAAGTCTGACACGCCCTCGGAGACGTCATTTGATGATTTCCTACCCACAAAAAAGGTCTATACTTTCAGTTCCGTGTGGTGTCGGACGTAAAGAATAGCATCATCCGATTTCCTCCGTTGAGTGTCGTAAGAGGCGACTAAGGGACTTACTAGAGAATAGGCAGCAGCGTTCTCTATGCATTTTCTCATTATTCTGCGATCGCCAACCCGCCTGCCAAGCGTGGTGATTATGGTGAACCCCTGAATGCTTGGAGGAGGCCTATGTCGTTACTGGTCGTCAGAAACCGAAAGTCTTACAACCAGTGTTACCAAGGGGTATCGTATTACCCAGTAACCGGTTTGAGGAGGCCAGATAGGCAGTCGCTCCATGTAAAATACTGGTACTCAGCTGCATCCGGTAAGACTGGAAGCTGCCCCAACATAGTTGAGGAAATCGGCTAGGCAGATGATGATGATATTTTTTTGTGCAGAATAAACATTCTATCTTTCTAGTGTTAGTGAAAACTGCCATATCTGTTTTAAACTGAAGCTCAGTTGTGTTTTCCTCTCGCAGGTCGGTAGCTGGCGCGCTGATCCCGCCGACATTCATCCCCAACATCAACGAGGACGACATGCTCCACACCAAGATACATTACCACGACCTATTCAACAAGCCACTGCAGTAAACATCTAAGCTTTCGTTCAGAATCTTAGATAATTATCATGGTTAGGAAATTTTAATGATTTTTCAAACCCTCGATTTGGTTGAGTTAGTGGCGATGAATGTAAATTAGCTAAGATTCTGAATATCACGGACTATCAACAACTACAATATGGCACATCCGAGTTGGGGAAAAACTTCGTCTGTGTTTCTCGTTGTCTCTGTCTCTCATACCTGTGTGACTATCTCTTTCTAAAGCTCGATGTGCCATATGGGAGTTCGGCTGTGAAATATCAAAACCCAGTATCTGCATAAAACTAAATTTCACAGGAGAGCCGAAACACATTTCTGATTTCTCTAGATCGCGATCGGTTCGGTTTCCGACTTTGTGAAACTTCGTATTTGTCTAATTTTTGGGATTTTTTGCCTAGTATGTGGAGGGTGGTCTACACCGTGACGTTTTAATCGTCTCACAACGGCAGCCCACTTCATGTGTCCATTGACTACGATACATCCATAAGAGAAAAAAAATGAACATTTGTATAACGAAAAAATAAAAATATTATTCATTATGATGACGCATAACGTAGTTTGAAATTGATATTTTGTCTCATGGAAATTGGAGATGGAATGATCTAGTCGACTCGTGCGCTGGGTAGGTATGTTCTCTACTATCTGATACGTAAACATTATACATTAATATTATTAACAGGATGTTTCATAATTCCTATGCATTATTTATTTTACTTAGTACATATTATCTTATTTAATGGTAACAATTTTTTATCACGCCTAGAGGTATATTATGTCGGATACATTGAGTGGACAACCTTGGTAAGATGACTAAAATGTCACGGTGTATAAGGTCGCAAAATGCAAAAACACTCTTTATAAAAAAAAAATGTCAGACACTAGGTTTTGAAATTGAACAGCGGAGTTAGCCCACGTTCCCAAAGACGAAATAAAATCGTAGCGGGCTTTTTTCGCGAATTGGATCGCATTGCTTAGCGCCTAGAGTTGAAAATCAAACAACTGAGTTTTTTCGACGCGTTGAGTTTCACTCTCGCTGCACTCTGTTAGATTCTCAATGCTCGGTTCAACACCGAGAGTCGAAAATCGAGTGTACAATAAAATGTCACCGAGATTTTAATAAGTCCGTGTCATGGTAGTCTGATGACTTTTCCCCACACTGACTATCGCGAATACTTTTCATTATAAGTTAGACAAATTTGTATATATTAGAATAGTATTATGTTATTTAATAAACTGTTGTTTTCGATAATTCCTACAACTTTTATTTTTTATCAACTTAAAAAAGGAGGAGGTTCTCAATTGATTTGTTTGTTTTTGAAGTGAAAACTTCTTTAGCGCCGTTGGTTGTGATTTGAAACTCGATGAAACGAAAAAGCGAAAATAAAAAGAGACAGACATAACTTCATAAGATTTAACATGGGAGAAAATGAGATAGGAAATACATAACGTCATAACCATGGACGAAAAGTCAAAGTCAAAGTCAAAGTAAATTTATTTGCCCAAACATGTGTACACATACAGAATTACAACGTGCATGCAGGATAACATAAAAGAAAATATAAGTTCAGACATGTTTGCCACGTATTATGGCGTGCAAATATTAGTTGTAATCAGATTGTTAATAATTTAGGTAGTCCAGTCAATATCATTAATTTACCTTGAATTTAGTACACTGTAACAAAATTATGAATGTCAACAATAAACAAAAATAATAAAAATCAAAATAAAAATAAAAAAAATCTATGTCATGAAAGAAATATGGATACGGCAAATATTGTCACATCTGAACTTCAAAAAATTAAAACACATTAAAAACGTTTTATGTACCTGTATATATTAGAATTTAATCAAACATGTTTTATGTACTTGTACATATTATTATTATTTCAAGTCTATTATCGTACCTATATATTATTTATGTAAATACGGAAAAAAAATGAAAACTAAAAAAGAAAAGAAAATTATAATTGCGATAGCACGATGAACAGTGATGCTGGTGACGGAGGCACCGGTAATGCCGGCCCAGGCAATGGCCAGTCATTGACCATAAACCTGGAACAAAAGCAATGTTGTAGTACCTGAATATTTAGAGATAAATGAAAATTAGAAAAGTCCGTAAGTTACTAACATTGCCGGTGGCTGCAAAATCATGTCAAATGGTGGTGGTGGTGCCCTTCCACCACCCCGCGTCCTCTGGCATGCGAGCTGGAAAAATACAAAATTTCAGTTGCATTAACAGTAACATTACATACCTACATACGTGTCCAATATCCTCTTTTTTTAAGTCGGTTCAAAACAAATCACCCAAAAATTTTACCATTAAAATGGGCTTATGTTTAACTTACCACCAGATGTAGTAACATATAACAGACAAAAATAGTAAATGATCATCAAAATTAAAACCCGCATTTTAATGTAAAATTATAACCAAGTTTTTACATCTTGCTATCCTATTTAAGTAAATTGACTCAAAAAAAATCATTGTTAACCCAAAAATTGTTAATGAACACCAAATTATTAAGAGTGTACTACGTGAGCTCGACAAATGGATGTGCGAATAACACTTGAGCGACAAAACTGTATTGCGACTGACATAGTTCGAATGCACGCTTGTGCGGCACACTGAATCAAGTCGTTTCTAGCACTCGCCGGCCGCTGCCGCGGCACCGCTCGCTTCGCTCGCTCGGCTCGTGCGTAGGAGGTCACAGTTTTAACCTAACCTAACCTAGTGTACTATGTGAGCTCGAGTGTGTCGCACAAACGTGCATTCGTACATTCATTTGTCGAGCTCATGTAGTACACCCAATTATTAAGATTTGGTGATCATTTACTACATTTGGTGTTCGAATACAATTTGAAGTGCAGTCGTGACTCAAATAGCTAGTACTATTGTAATTTTAGACTTTATTTTTCTGGTGTCAAGTATATATTTTTGGTAAAAGAACTAAGGTTATCAAAGCATTTTTTGTGGTAATCCCATTAAAATGTACGGAAGTCATATCCACACATTTCATCATCCGTACAAAACACAATGGTACCGATTCCCTTATTCACAAACTAAACTAAATTTAAGTTCAGTGCATCTTTTTCTTTCTATTTTATTAAGAAAAGGACAGAAGATAAATTTTAGTTTAGTCCTGTCAAATTAATCAGCGCTTGACGTAAATTGACGTAATTTTAGTAGGCAAGTTTTTAATCACGTCTAAACTTGTATGGAGTAGTGACAGGCGCTGATTAATTTCACAAGACTAAACTAAAATTTATCTTCTGTCCTTTTCTTAATGAAATAGAAAGAAAAAGATGCACTGAACTTAAATTTAGTTCAGTTTGTGAACAAGGGAATCGGTACCAATGTCTATTTTAATGTCACGTGACCTAAAATTTCCGGTTGAACAATCGAGTTCCTTCATCTTTTTAGGTTGCGTATTTTTCATTTCAATGTTACGCAAAAACATAAATGCATAATAACAATAATACAATACATAGTAACCTAAGTAACGTCAATAGTTTGTTATCAATAATAGAATTATTACTCGTAATACTGCGAAATCCGACGCCGGCCGCGGAAAAATGGCGGCAAAATGGATGACGATGTTTGTTGAACTAACTATTTACGTGCAAATCTTTGTCAAAAACACAATCCTGGCAATAAAAACTGTATTTTACTTACCTGTCCATCTTACGTTTCAACAAAAACACTTTACACACACAACTTTGCACTTAAAACTTAATTATAATCACCACGCTCATCCAAATGTTTATGTCAAACTGTCAACCTTCGTTGGCGCGTTCCAGGGCTGAGATAAGCGATTATATTGCATTGTCCGTCTATTGTGTACTCACTCGTCCATGCATAACCATCATAAATGCAGATTATTAATGCTAAATTCTGTAAAAATGAAAGTTCGCCGCTAATCGATGAACCATCGCGACCAATCGCGACTGACCAATCGAGTTATTTTTGCGATCAAGATACTTCATCATTTTTGACAGATGAGAGGCGTTTGTGCGAAATCGTAGTACAAAGCTCGAATAAAGACATCACAACAACCGTGGTGTTTTGTATACGTGTACGTAATATAATTTTGTAGTTTTTTTTATCATTTTTATAATAAAATTCTTCAAATATGCCGAAAACGAATGCAGAATATGAAAATGTAAAATAATTATCAAACTTTGTATCACTATAATCATTACTAAAACCTACAATTATCCTCTTCCCGTAATTTTACATTCGTATCATTATCTTGAAGCCAAAAATTTTGAAGGTTTCACTTCTACCACGTGTGAATTGCACACATGCCATTTTTTTAAAATGTAATTCTGAATTGATTTTGAAAATTTTATTTTTAATGGATAGGATATGCCCCAGAGGTGGTTCCATATAAATTTTATTATCTTTGCTTGGGTAGTTTTTGTGTTAGCTTGTATAATATTTATTTAAGTTACTTTGTGTACCTTGATGATGTTGTAATGATTCCTCTCACTTCTATTTAAGTAGGTACCTACACAAGTAGTATATGAATGAGCAGAATGGATAAAAATATATTAAAAAAACAGACTTGAAAGAAAACTACAAATTGAAAATAACTTTAACTTCGGAATTGGGTGACAAAAAAATTAAATGGTACAGATCCAAAGACACCGACTTCCGACATTAAAGTAATTTTTCACCTGTGTTTGAATAAAAGATTTTATTAACTTTGAAAATCAGCGCGTAAAACAAAAAGAAATAAATAAACGATTTTAAAAATAAAAATAACATTAGCAACAATATTAAAAAAGTAATTACACTGACATTTCTTAAAAAAACGACAATCTGTGACAGCTGTCACTCATCGTGTCATTGTCACTTTCAGCCAATCAGCGCCGAGTATTGGGCGCCATCTAACGACAGCTGAGGGAGTTAACCCTTAACTTGGCAGGAAGTAAAAAACTTGAAAAAATGTACTTTATTGATATATTTGGCCTTAATTATGATTAAAAGACACGAAATAAATAAAAATAAAAATCTAGATGTCCTAGGTTTCGAGAAAATCTATGTACATCACAATGTACACTGCCAATTATGGCGAAATGTTGACATTGTATTGTTTGTACATTGTGGTGCACATTGCCAGGTTGATAATGAAATACATTTTTAATATTTATTATCTATTTATTTGAATGAAAACGAGAAAATACAAAAAAAAACTTAATTATTTTGTGTGAAAATTACGGAAGCAATTACGCTTTTGTTTTCCCACAACAAAACATAAATGTACGTTACATTTTATACAGAAGACAGTTATCCTACCACTTTTGCAATACTTGCAACGCATTGTTTCATCCCCTGCTTCTGGGAGATGACCCTTATCATCGAATCGGACGCTGTCTGTTGGACGAACAGAGACTGGTTTATGGATTTTTAGATCCTCGCCTATGTCTTCTGTGACGTTTATATTTTTTACTGTTCTATTTGATTTAGTCAATCCTTCGAACAGTTGAAATCTAAAATCCTTCAACATAATATTTTTTCCATCCCGTCTATGCAAAAGCCAAGCGTTATTGATACACATGTCAATAAGTTGTGAAAATATTCCCAGGTACCAACGATGACTTTTGAAGGGGGTTCTATATAAAGATATTAACATGTCCGCCAAATCCACCCCTCCCATGTGTTTATTGTAATGTTTTACAATTTGAGGACATTCTACGTGTACCTTCTTTTTCTCATCTTTATCGTAACGCTTGATAGTTTCGATAGGGTGCGAGTCTATATACGAGCTAATAAGTGTAACGACCTTATTGTCGTTCCACTTTACCACCGCCAGCTTATTTTTATTACAGACAGCTTGAGCGCTAGAACCACGTTTCTTCTTCTTCATTTGTTGGTCAGATCTACGAGGCTGTCAGGAGTTATTGCCAAAATAACTCCTGACAGCCTCGTAGACGATTAGTCCTTATAGTACCGAGACTTAGAATCCCGTACTCTTCACGCAGTATATACGTTAGTTCAGGTGACATAAAAAAGTTATCAGCGTAAACAATGGCCGGTTTTTGCGTTATAGTTTTGCACAATGCAATCACTACCTTGCCCCCCAAACCAATTGAAACTTCGTTGTGCCTAAATTTCAGTCCACGAAAGGTGTCATCGCCACCATAAAGAAGAAAATCGTATATAATACCCGAGACTCCCGCACGCACGAAATTCTTGAAACCCCATTTTTTAGGTTTCATTTTTACATACTGCTTTCTTTTACCTGCTTTACGACCTTTATAAGGTATCATCATCTCGTCAATCGAATATTTTCCTTCTTCTTCGACTTTCAAAAAGTTTTGTCGTATTCTTTCCATAACGGGACGAATTTTGAAGTAACGGTCTGAGTCTTCTAAGGTGTTATCAGCAAAGTGAATATACCGACGTATTTGTTGATATCTTTTGAGAGGCATAAGACCAGCTATGAGAGGGTATCTTGTCCTTTTAGCCCAATAATCTGTATAGGCTGGCATCTGCACTATACCCATCAACATTTGGATGGCTAAGAAGTTCTTTATCTCATCTTCTGTCAACTGTACAGATCGCCCTAGTTGTTGCACTGAGTATAAATTTGTATTAAGAACAATGTCAGTAATTATGTCAGGTGAAAAAAAGTAATAAAAATAATCCAGTGCTGTATCAATATTTGTTTGATGTAGGTCGTATAAGTTTTCTTCAAGACAAGCACTATGACGAAATACTGCTTTGGACCAATGATAATCTAGAACAAATTTATTGACTTTAACTTTTTTGGTCACTGCATTCTTTGTTGTCTTTTTACGCTTAGATCTGGTTAGTGGCTGCTGCTGTCGGCTAGTGCCGGGCTGAGGAGACGGTTGTTGAACGGTAGGGGTTGGTAAAGACTGTATGGAGTTCAGTGTAGGTAAAATGTTGTAGTTGCTCGTAGTCGGTGATGGAAAAACTTCATCGAATATTGGCGTTAGTGGTACACTTATTGAGACTTCATTCTGCTCTTTATTGGAGTCAGTCGAACTATCTAGTAAATTGAGGGCTTCAAGCGAAGATGCTAGCGAAGGTGGATCAGAAGAATCTGGAGAAGGTGGTATATAAACATTGGTTTCTTCATCGGACGAAGAACTACCCTCAGAACATGCATTTTTTGCAGGAACCAAAGCCAAGATTTTGTGCGAACGAGTTAGTTTTAAATTCTGCAGGCAAAACAGAAAACAAAAGTCAAAACAAACACCTTCTAGCAAAGCGTTACAAAAAACAAACGAGCAAATACTGCCAAAACAATCGAAAACCCAATACTTCGTAAACCTGGCAATGTACAGTGTGGTTACCATAGTTTACGGTCAGTACTTCAGCGTGTCATTGGCAGCGTGCAGTGCGATGTACATTCATTTATTTCAATCAAAAGCATGAGTTAGTATTTAGGTAGCTACGTAAAAATGCACTAATTGAATTCTGGATATACTTAACATCAAAGCACACTCAAATCATTGCCAAGTCTCGAGACAAAAAGTTTAATAAAAAATAAAACACTTACTCGTGTCACACGAACAGCTTGTTGCTTTGCGGACATTTTGATTTTGACATGTGTTTTATTGTGTTGTCATAGTGAAATAATTTTCTACCAATTCTACTATAATTGACAATATATTGGTACAAAATAGAACGATTTTTTTTCCCAGTAGTAACAAGAAATATTTTTTTTTAATGTATGTACAGTACGATGTACGTTGTCAAGTTAAGGGTTAAAGCGATTAATGCAGGTACACACATCTGAGGAACTATCGATTCTCGAACTCACTTCTGTATAAAGTTGAAACTGTAATAAAAAAAAACGTTGTCTAGCATAGTTGATTGAAATGTAGGACTCAGCTACCATTACGTCGATCGTCGTAATTGCCAATGGCATAATAGCCAAGAGTCGACCAACACTTGAAGTGGTTCTCGTTTGGCGACTGGATCGAGGGCTTGATTCAGAGAAGTACCATTTTTTTTGGTAGGATTTCATCATATGACGTCTCCCGCTCTAGGCCGAGAGGGAGGGCGTGTCAGATTTTTACTGACTAAAACCCACCCATGTTCTTTCAATAGCCAGTGCCAGGGCCACGGTAACCCTCTGGCAGGTATCGCTCCTCGCGGACCCCTTCAATATTTGTTGACATCTGTTTGAGGCGCACGTGGAACACAAGGCGCCGTCGACCCGAGCCTGGTCCTTACCGGGCGCGAATACGGTGGCCGGGGGTCCAGAATGGAAAAGAAGTACCCCTGGACACTATGCGTAGGTTACGTTTGGAGGATTATTCCAATCTTTGAAGCCCAGACCGCCGCCGCCGGTAGCTTGGGATGAGATTCTCAGACTACACTTAGCTAATTTGGAGTCGTATAAGAATTTGAACAATTTATATTCGCATGAAACGCTTGCTCACATTCGCTTATATGAATATGGACTTAACTGTCATCTTAATATGGTTCATACTCGTCATATTTAAGTTCGTGCAAACATGGTCTAAGACAGGGTTATTGTCTGCCAGGGTCGCGAGATTTGTTCGAAATATGGGCGGCATATGGGCAACTGAAGGAACACGGGTGGGTTTTAGTCAGTCAAACTCTGACACGCCCTCCCGCTCCGCCCAGAGCGGGAGACGTCATGCGATGATTTCCCACCCAAAAAAAAAAGACAGGGTTATTGTCAATGATTTTTAACCCCCAACGCAAAAAAGGGGTGTAGTATGTTTGACTGCTATGTGTGTCTGTCTGTGGCACCGTAGCTCTTAAACGGATGATCCCATTTGAGAGCGATTTTTTTAAAATTTAAAAGTAATTTTTCTAGCGCTGGTTCTTCCGATATGTATCATCAAAATCGATTCAGCAGTTATGACACGGCAATCCTTTGATCAAAATATTACCTTCAACTTCTTGTTTAACTTAAAGGGACAATACATAATATTTTCTTTGACTTTTTGAGTTTTTCGTTTCGGTTCGGGGTTTTTTAAATTTAACTTTTAGTTACAGATTTATTTATACACTCGACTGCCTCGTTGGTCCGGTGGTAGCAAGCGCTAGTGCTGAGCATGAGGTCCTGGGTTCGGTTCCCAGGTCGGGCAAACAGTTATTGGGTTTTTCTATCTGGAATTTCTCAGTAGCAACCCGGAGGCTGGATTTGTGCTATGTTGATGGCAATAGGCTCGCCCCCTATTGCATGGGACTTAAACATAACAGGCGAAATCTGGGTGTACTATATGTACACCTCTGCCCAACCCTTCGGAGAAACAAGGTGTGATGTTATGTATGTATGTATTTAGTATACGTGAGTGACCATTACCTATAAGAAATTAGCTCCAACACCAAACTGCAGGCCGTTGACATATATATCTCGTGTCTGCGTCTTCAGCGGCACGACGTAGTTAATCTCCAGGCGAGCGGTGCGACCGATGCGCACGCACACGCCCGCGCCGCACGCCACTCGCGCGTCTATCAGGGCCGACAGGGCCGACAGTGTGGACTCCGACCGTTCTGTGAAAGGGTCACTACAGTGCGACAAGGATCTTTCGGCCCTTGAATGACATTGACAGAGGGCGTTGACTATAACATATTTTTGGAATCGTTTTGAAAAATAAGATGCCTTTTGTCGCGATTTTGGCCAAGTGATCGGCAGAAGATCGTTGATTCGTTGTTATAGTCCCTTCACAGTTATATAGACACTTAAATAATCGTTGATACAATGGTATGGCTTTAAACAAAGGTTTGAATTTACCCAGCTAACTCAACTGGAAACCCAGAAAATTTGACACCATAGATATCTACACATTGGAACCTATTAAAAAAGAAATAACGTTTAAAGCTTCGTTATTAGACATCTTCATCTTCGTGATCGTTTTTACGAAAAATCATGTCAAGGTGCATGCAGTCAAAACCTTTGGAGGGATCCTAGAAAACTCCAATGGCATTTTGCGAGTTCACCCATACTATAACAGCGAACACAAAAGACAACGCCAGTCGCAACATCAGTGGTGGTTTAGGTCCTCAGACAAGCAGGAGCGTGGAAATGTTGGATACTGCAACAAGGTTTGGTCAGAAACACTGTATTCCCAGTGTTATGTCAGTTTAAGGTTGTTGCCGAGTTGCTATAAGACATAAAATAACTGCAAAATGAGTGTACTAGCCCGTGCTAGCAGACTGCTGAACAAAGGCCTGCCTCTAATCCTTCCATTGATTAGGATTCTGCGTTATGTCTTTCCAATTCTTAAGCAAGTAGACATCTAGACGTCCAACCAAATCCTTCATACATCGCGAACCCTAGCTGCTGTTTCAAGGCGATTTGTCAAATAATTTCAAAAAGTGTAGAGATTGTTTTCTTTTATAGGTTGGGAATAAGCAATTAATGGACTGTGTGAAGCCAGAAAGGGTATGACTACCGATATACTAACAGAGAAGTATGAAAGAAAAAACATGTTGCACCGATCATTAACAAATTGAGGTAGGGGGAAGCCCCTGCATTTAGATATTACATTTTTTTTGTGAAAACGGGCATCAGAGGTAGAGAGGGGAGTACCTATCTGTAACGTGAGGTTCTGACCTGGGAAGGCGAGGCAGCCGGCGTTGAGGAACAGGTGCGTCTTGATGAACTTGAAGATGCCTCGCTGAGCGCCCGGCAGCGGCAGCGGCGCGTATAGGTGCGCGCCGCTTGCCCAGTAGGCCTGAAAGATAGAAAGAAAACACATTTATTTAGCATAGACTGAAGACGCAAAATATACGGCAGAAAACAGTTAAAGGTGTAAAGTGCGATGTAAGAAACTAGCATCAAAGTATGCCTTGCGGCTGCGCCAAAAAGGCCCAGTTCAGCAAAAATCCCAGACTAATAGTGCCTGAAGCTGGTTTTCAACAGGACCTGCACCCCAATTGCGAAACGCACTATTTATCAGAATCTGAATGGGATTGAAGATTATTTCTAAACCATTACGTCATTTGTTCGAATAAATTGTCGGCTCAGCAACGTAAATACCGCAATGAATGTTGTTTAACTATCAATATGAAACCAATTCCTACCGATAAAAAGTAACGCAATTACCCCTCTGAAGTGTAAAGTTACTGATGTAAATGCCAACAGAGTGTGTACGCCAACGGTAATAAAATAGTGTGGAATAAAAACAGTAACGAATAATATGTAAATAAATAAGGGGTTTGTGGTTTAGGAATAACAACCGCACGGTTCGATCGATCAGCATACGCTACGCTTGTGGTGGTTGGTTCGTGAAGAGTGACCTTCTTACTTAACACACCAAGACACGTTCGTGCCTCCGTTGGTACCGGATATCATTCGCAGAACTTTGACCATCGTTACGGGTCGTGAGAAACCGGACAACCAGACTTACAAAGGGATATCATGTTAATTAGTAACTGGGCTGTGGAAGTCACAAAGGCAGTTGCTCCATGTAAAATACAGTACCCCTAGCCAAGTTGATAATCTGCAATCGTTAACGCTAGTCGAAAACTAATCAAATGTATGGGAATGAAATCATCTCAACGTTAAGTCACGTGTTTAGAACAAATGAATAGAGAATTCGTAGCCAAGTTCACATCTTTCAAAATTATAGAACGAATTGTTATCGCTTCTACAGTGTTCAACGCTACATCTTTTGTTATTATGTCGTTTTTCTAAAGACATTTTAGAACGAGCTGCCGACTCAGGTGCATCAACTTATCGTTTTCTACGCTGCCAACGGATGGACGGGACGGACGTACGACCCGCCAGCTGCTCTGCGCCCGGTTTTTAAATCTCTAATATCTTCTAAGATATTCATTTAAATTACATGCTGTAAAGGGCCATATTGGCAGGGCCATAATGTATTTAAGGTACTTAATTGGATAAGTATTAATGCTGTATTGCTTAAAATTGCTTCGTAAATAAGCCCTTATTTCTCGTAAAAAGTAAAAGATAAAAAATGGTTATTGTGGGTTATCCCTAAGAGATAGACATATACCATTGCGGACATTTTTGTAGGCCTTTTTAAGGTGTACAATACTGTAGTACAATATTTTGATCTATTTCGTAGGATTCAGCCAGGGTTTTTTGAATTTTGAGACGTATTTCAGCGTAGTTTATGACGTATGTCACCGTAGTTTTCGAAGACAGTTATTTTTTTCTAAAATAAAATAATCTTTCTAAAATAAAAGTAGTTTAAGTTACTCCTTGTTACATCAGCTATCTGCCAGTGAAAGTCCCGTCAAAATCGGTCCAGCCATTTCAGAGATTAGCCCGAACAAACAGACAGACAGACAAAAATTGTAAAAATTGTTGTTTTGGTATACCTATGTACCGTGTATACATCCATATACACTTAGTCAAAAGTGGTTATCCCAATATTAAAAACAGACACTCCAATTTTATTTATTTGTATAGATTAAAAAATGAATTTAAGTCTGCGAAATTTACACTCATGAAGAAAATAAAATAAAATGCAAGCAAAAAATACTTACATGTGTATAAAGTTATGATTTTGCACTGATTGATACTTGCAGAGGTTATATACTTGGTAAATGCACAGGTATTTTTACGTAGAGACTGACGCAGAGAGTAGTACTAAGATAGTATTAATTCACTCGTTTAAAAAGGAACTGAACTGCGGTGACACTCGGCGCCAGTATTTATACCTGAACCTTGAATTTCCCGAACGTTCTAGTTCGCATGCTTCGAGAAGAATTGATTGATCGATTGTTCGAAATAGTGGATCTCGATGGTTCGAGAGGGAGCTTTGTTTACGCTCAGAGGAGGTCTCGAGAACGAATAAGATACCAAAGCTTTGGACATTCAAACCAGAGATGGCGACTCGATAGAATTTGATGGCCAGATCTTGAAACTTTGATTAAAATTTGGCGCCAAGACTTTAATAATTCTCTAACAAAAATAGTACATTTTTTTGTTGTTATTAATGGTAATAATATTGTAACATAAAACGCAGTATAATTATAAAAATATCAGTCACAAACCATTAAAATAATACGGTTATATTGTGAACTTAAATAAATATTACGTGAAATAAAGTAATAGAATTTTATATTCTAAAAAACAGAACACAGCGCCATCTATTGGGTGTATTTGCAACCTAGACGTCAAACAATATTGAAGAATTTTATCGATGAATCAACGTACACCGCCATCTATGAGAACTGCATAAAACTAAACAGTAAATAAACACTTGCTTAAGAAACAATTAATTGATACATTTTATTCGTTTACATTCACGACACAAGCGAATAATTGAGATGATAACTATCCTATCCAGTAAGTTAGACCAAAATACGATTACATGTGAAATTTGATTGAAATCGGTTCAGTAGTTTTGGAGTTTATTGGCAACATACATCGTGACACAAGATTTTTATATACCGGATGACATTTTTTACCGTCTCGACCTTCATATGGTGTGTTGTGTAACTAGAATAGAAGGCAGGAAGGCCTTCAGATTCATCGTAGGTGACCAAAGGAGCGCGGGACGCGGGAGGACAGGGATGCGCGTGCGGCTCTTGCGCCTACGAAAGATCAATGAGGCCGCCTATCGGCCGGCTTCAAAGGGTAGGACCGCGCTCCGAAATCAATGGTACATGCCGCGCATTGAGTAGGGTGCATATGATTTGAGTTTCGATAGATTTTAATTTTTTTTTTGTTTTTTTTTTCCAAATTTCTGTTTTTGTTGTTCTAGTATGAAAATGATACTTTAAATGTGTAGTATTTATTACTAGATCAATTTAATTACATGTTATTCAAAAATAAAAACAATAAAAATTTCTATGCCAAAAGCTTCTATTCCGTTCACCTATTACCCCCATTTTTTTTCAAGACGCTAAAAAAAGTCACCCAGTATATAAGATAAGTATATAGATCATATCCGAGTCAAAACCCGGCTTAAGAATTAGATAGAGGAGTACCTATAGTATATCCACATTTCACTAGTTATGTTTAAGTCCCACGTAATATGAGGACCAACCGGACACAAATTAAGAGTCCGGGCTGCTACTGAGAAATTCTAGATTGGAAAACACTGGTGCCGATTCTGTTGTACAAAATTCTCTAAACTAAACTAAAAATCACTAAAATTTGGTTTATTCCTGTCAAACGACAATTTCCTGTTCTGAAATAGACTAAAGTGACACAACTTAACTAGATATATTTTAGTTTGACAGCACTAAGATTGCACTGAGTTATTAGTTTAGTGCACAGTTTAGTGAAAATGTCAGTTTTGCTATTCTGAGTTTGCCGGTTTTCACCAAAAATTTTGACTATAATAATTTATTTTGACTAAATCTGACTATTTTTAATCGCGATTAAAAAGGTGTGGAATAAAACTAGTGGTTATGAACAAAAATTCTCACCAACGCCAACGCCTCGCCTTCACGTGCAAAAACAGGTACAACAGAATCGGCACCACTGTCCGATCAGGGAATAGAACCACATTAGAGAAGTGCAACATTCAGTATCAGGTACTCACCCTTCCACCAATAGCCTGTCCATCAAAGTGTGGCCCGACCCCTCTCTGTTGGAAGCCGCGCAGTGTGGTGGGGCCGCCGAGGAAGAAGTGGTCTGGCAACATCGAGCCGTGGAGATCGTGCAGGACGCCTAGCGCGCCTGTTGCTTGTAACACCTGGATATGAACCATGAGATTAGTCGATGTTCACAAAGACGGAATCTTACGCGCACTGAATCTTCAGCATTCAACATTTGTTTGTTACTTCAACTTAGCCATATGCAGCACTGTATATGTAACATAATGCATCATTGTATATGTAAGCGGGCACGCCCTTTATGCCTGGAGGTTTTGATTTAGATTTTAAATTCTGTCGTTTTGTTTTTTATTATTTATTCCAGCTTGAGTTGAGTTTTCAATGTTTTTGTTGGTATATTGGCGTATGCTAGCTGACATATGGCATTTTTTTTTTTTTTTTTTGTAATATTGAGTAGTTACATATTGCATAGAATAAAGTTTTTCTAAATTAACAGACAGCTGTGCAGCTGGACAGTTTGCTGCGCCACTTCTTCTTCCCAGCTAGCACTACTAGCACTAGCGAAGTGGTGAAGGGCGCGCGTGCCAAGGGACTGTCTTATATAACTTTGATGTTCAAAAAGTGCTGATTCTCAACCTAGTTAGAATAAATGACTTTGATTCAACCCACTGTTAGCGCCGAAAGTTCATAATCAAACAGTATGTTTTTTCCACGGCCTGAGAAACAGTCTGTTGGATTCTCAATGTTCGATACAACACCTAGAATTGATAATCCAGTGTGTAATATTTTTCCACCCCTGTGCACGTCGACTTAGACTGCTGCGGAATACTTTTGGCGCGTGTTTGGACTATTATGGCGTTAGTAACGCCACCACCTTGTATCCACATCCTTCGATGCAAAACAAACAAATGCAGTAAACAAGTGACTCTGATGTACCCAAGAAATGGGACTTGAAAACGGGGGAAAATCAATCAACTTAGCCTGTCGCAGTCCACTGGCCATATAGGTCCCCACTCCAGGATTCCTTTGCTCCACCGGCCAGTGGTTCTTCGACAATTCCAGGGTACTGCCACTTCAGTTTGCTTACTTTAGTGGTATGTGGCATAGAGCACGGCTTTCATATGACAATATTCGTGATCTTTCATTTGTTTGTTTTCTGGTTCATCATCATCATTTCAGCCGAAAGACAACCACTGCTGGACATAGGCCTCCCCCAATTTGGGAGGTTTGCAATAATCGCCACGCTTGACAAGCGGGTTGGCGATGGCAGTATGGTGGTAAAATGCATGTAGAGAACGCTACTGCCCATTCTCTAGTAAGTCCCTTAATCGCCTCTTACGACACCCACGGGAAGAAATGGGTGGGATGGTTTTCTGGTTGCATAAACAGAATGGCTGCCCTACTTCCTTTCTACTTTAAAACAGAGTAACCACTGGTAGAAAATGCCTAAGGCATTTAGTCCGCCTCTGAAATTTTTTTGTGCGTGATGTATTAAATAAATATATAACTAATATATACTCACTACGCCAAACTCTGGAGACAAAGTATGGTTAGCCTGCACGTGCATCTCGGACTTCAGGTTTGCGACACTGCCCCCGATGCCGGCGACCTCATTGCTGACTTGCATCCAGACTCCTTGCGTCGGGAACACCTCCTCGTCTCTATGGTCCACGTTGATGATGTGACGGATGGTCGACTTCAAATATGGACCTTAAAACAGAATCGTAAGGTCAAAACTATGCTGCGCTGTGCTGTGCTCCATTGAGCTAAATTAGGTTATCAAACGTCCGCTCCGCATGGTGTATAATCAGTGATCATCGGGGTAATTGCGTATCACCCACAGATCACAGACTATGGTATCACCTTACAGTAGGAATGACTTTTTTTTGACAGTTCAGCAACATTCATTGCGATATTTACATTGTTGAGCAGACAATTTGTCGAACATATGAACCAACGGATTAACGATAGGTACCTGTCAAAATGATTCAGATTCTAACTAATAGTATAATACGCAAATAGGGTGCTGATTTTAGGATGCAATTTCTCAATGACGTAAGCAAAATATGGGAAGTCATTTAATCCATGTCCCGGGAATAGCGAATATGCTTTGTATGACAGATCAAAGCATAAGTTTACGAAAAGCTCAAAGTTAGCTTAGCACAGCACAGCTTTACGTGGGACACTCAAGTTTTGCGAAATTAAAAAGAAGTGTTCTATAGGTAATCATTTTTTTATTAAATCTTTTCAAACTACTCTCTACTAGCCTCTATGCAAAGTTTCATGTGTCTGAACTAGTTTTTGAAACACTTTTTCCAGTCCGCCGCCGACACATCGTTTACAGCCTGCTCGAACGCTGACAGCGCATATTCCAATGAGACACGATAATTTAATTAGCTCGCAAAAAAATGTGGAGGAAAATTTTGAAATTGGAACGTACCAATTTTCACTTATAAATAATCATTATTTTTATAATAATTTATAACTGGCCAGTCTCTCATACAAAAGCTGTTTTTCGCAAAACTTTCAAGCAGTCTTACCAAAGGATATCGGTGGCAGTCGCTCTATGTACAATACTGCTTCGATTCACGAGCAAGTTTAATCATACAATGAGTAACTTTGTTGACTCATTCAGAAAAGCTGAACAATTAAGAGAATAAAGGATGCAAGAGCGAACTCGATAATTTTTGCATCTCGCCTAGAATGGGATACGTATTACTTGGTGAATGCATACAGATTTAGGACTAGCTGTGTCAATTTATATAGAAGCTTATGAAATTAAAATACGAGTAGTATACGAGAGTGAGCGAAGCAAGCCTCATAATGTTAGCATCCTGCCTAGGGTCGATTATACTTTCAGAAATAAGAACTTGGTTCTTAGTTGCACAAACGCTTTGGAATTGCTAACTGCAATAGCGAGCGAAGCAAGACCTCGCCTCGAATAGGTTTATTTCTCTATTTTTTTTTATTTTTTTTTCTGAATGTTTTTATTTCTGCAAGTAGAAACACTTTTACACGTCAATCATATGTTTTTAAACTAGATGAGGTCGGTTTTTCCTATCTGACGACTGAGAAGAAAGGCCGAAACAAACTCAGAAGTCACAGTCTCTTTTAAAGTCCTGATATAATCTTGGTCAGATCATGTGAAGACCATGTGGATTCGTGTCTAAAATGGTCTTTTAAGGAAAGATCACACAGATTGAGTGGACCTGTCTAATCAGTGCACTGCACGCATTTATCAGTAATTTTGCAGCTCAACTCAAAACTTAAGGAACTCTATGACTTGACAAACAATACCATTTTTTTTTTTTTTTTGATGCGAAGTCATCAAATGACTTCTCCCGCTCTCAGCGGGCAGAAGGGTGTCTCAGACTTTTACTGACTAAAACCCACCCGTATTCCTTCATTTGCCTATATGCCAGGGCTACGGTAACTCTTTCGAAAGACGAACCGGATACCAAAGAAAGGATATAGGTATAGGTATTTTAAAGCCAGGGAGGTGTACGAACACCCTCTCGGAAGCTGGCCCCACCATACTTGCCAAAAGGCAGGCTGGTGAGTGTTTGTAATGTTCTGATGTGCTTGACTCACCGCTGCTCTCTCTAACCTTGAAGGTAGTGTTGTTGATGACGGTCATGTCTCGGAGCAGCCCCTCCCACTGCAGTGTGTGTTGTATCTGTGGGGGACATCAACTGTTTATAGTCAACTGTTCGTTTGGTAATTATTTCCAAACGAACGCTGAACAAAACGCTGTTAATATGTACCTACTAACAGAGTTTTTTGATACGCTTTTATTAGTTTGGTATGTATGTATGTATGTAACGGAATCTTTGAATGTGATTCCCCCCCCCCCCCCCCATTAAAAACGTCGGATTAATTTGACACTTTTCACACTTACCAAGGACCGATGACATTAATTTTATAAATTTGTGCCATTACCCTATCCAGGATCACACACAGGATAGCAAAAAAAAGTAAAAGCACGCTTTTGTAGCCGAAATAAAAAATAAATAATAGGTAATTTTTTAGGTATTTTTAATTGATATTAAGCACCCCATACTTTTTTTTATTAATTTTCTACTTTTTAGTTTATTAGATATAAGTAATATGAAATTGTGTTTTTTTTAAACTATTTTCTGTTTTTTAGATCGGCCAGGTAAAAAAGCGTGTTTTTTTTTTTGCTGTTCCAAACTACTATTTATTTATATTTTAGTGCACCTGTTATTACTCTACAAGTCTACATACCTACAGGATCAGTTTTTACAAAGTGCGCAAACTGTATTCATGAATTCAGCATATCATTCTAGACCCCCCAGCGTAGAAAATTTTTGTCAGTTACTAATACAAATAAAAAATCTGCTGTTCCATACATTTTGATTTTCCATACAATTTCAAACAGCTGATTTTTAGGGTTCCGCACCTCAAAAGGAAAAAGCGGAACCCTTATAGGATCACTTTGTTGTCCGTCCGTCCGTCCGTCCGGCCATCCGTCCGTCTGTCAAGACCCTTTTTCTCAGGAACGCGTGGAGGTATCAAGCTGAAATCCGGTATCCAGTTTTGGGGAAATAGTTTTAAATATAACTGCCAGAGAGCCTTTGTACTCCAAAAGAGAGCCATACGAACCATGGTCCGGATATCACAAATAGAGAGCTGTAGGCCACATTTCATAAATTTAAAAATTCTTACTGTGCCCAGCCTCTATGTTTTAGTATTGATGGTGAATTTAAAAAAATACCTGCATAATTATGAAACAGATGAGGAGAGACAGTTGAGGGAAAGTACGCGAAGGAAAGATTTTAAAAACAAAATAAAACCCCAACTTAATATTGTTCAACATAGTCCTCAATATCAAGCAGTGCGGATTTTTAACAGGTTGCCAGTGGACTTAAAAACTTTAATTTATAAGAGCACATTTAAGTCAAGACTCAAAGTGTTCCTATTGGAGAAATGTCTTTATTCAATAGACGATGACTTATCCACGTTTTAATTTTTTTATATTAGTTAGTGTGAGACTGGGTAATATTAGTAGGTACATATGTAATAGCAACTGTAATGTTATTGAACTTTTTAATTGTATTGTTTTTTTTTTTATTTATCATATTAGAGATTTTGTTGTATTATGAATGTTTTAGTTTATAATTTTAATGAGTTTGTTTTTATTTTTTATTTATTATGTATTTTGTATAGTTTATAGTTTTCAAACACAATGTGAATTGTTCGTGAAATAATAAATTGAATTGAATTGAAATTTATATCAAATACTCAAGTATACTGTCCCTTGAAGCTGTGAAAAAATCCAACCTCTAAGCTAACGCAATCAAAAGATATAGCCGTTTATGCCGCAAATTTCAGCAAATTTTCGAAACTCGCAAGGGAATCAAAACCTAAAGGGTACTTCCAGTCGATCTAGAATTTTGAAATTTGGTACGAAGCAACGTCTTATAGCACAGATACAGGAAAAATTGCGAAAACTGTAAATTTTTAGAAATTACATCATATAATAAAAATATTTTTAAAACTTATACCTACAGGTTTGTACGGAACCCTCGGTGCGCGAGTCCGACTCGCACTTGGCCGGTTTTTTTTTGTAAAACCGATGAAAAATTTCTGCCCAAGGGGGTCTAGAGTGATTATATACTGAATTCATGGTTACAATTTACGCACTGGGTAAAAACTTATCCTGTATATGCGATTGATTGTAGTCAAATTGGAGCTGGCACGCACTCTTTGCAAAAGAGATGCTGCTCGCTGGAGAGTGATCGCAGCGAAGCCATCAGCTATTCCAAGGACTCTTGTAGAGTTAAAAACTTAATAATTATGCCTTAAAAAGCGATCTCACACCACACGGCACTACGCAACGGGGCGTAGGAAATAGAGCTATATACTATATGCACTTTGCGGAATCGTGTTTTATCCGACTACGGCGAAGTAAAAAGGAGGGTTGTGGCTATGACCGGTATTTATGTATGTTGTCTATTCATCTGTTCCCTCATAACTTCTAAATTACTCATCATAATTTGACAAATGAGGTATCATTGGAAGCGTATTACGTCGTCCGCTGGTCATAGGCTATGTGACGTCACGTTAAATTTAATATGATGCCCTCTAGAGTATTTAAAGTGATGAACTAAATTAACTATGTTTCATACCTTTTAGGGCGCGTCTCCAGCGTACTGGAGCGTGGAGCGTGGTAGTGTAAGATCTACCTAATATGATTTGTATTGTCTCACCGTTGGAGCAGTCTTGAAGCCCACGTTCAATTGTACTCCTCGGTCGAGCAGGCGGTACCCCGACCACGAGTACTCCTGGTTCTGCTGGTATATGGAGGCCGATAACCTGCACACACGGTGTCTCAACATTAAACTATGCTGCGCTGCGCTTTCCTGAGCAAATTCGCTTTTTATATATGCTTATATAATAATAAAACTGAAAAGTTTGTTTGAACGCGCTAATCTGGAATTAGCGGTCGGATTTGAAAAATTGAGAAGCTATAGGTAGACTTAAAATAACGTTAGAACGATTAGGAGCTATGTACACACAAAAAACTCGGAAAGATAACTAAACGAAAACCAAGGAATAGCGCGGACAGGCGTTGCAATACTGCGACGGAAGTCCATAGCGGACTCCCGGCCACCGTAATAATGGGAACCTTATCGGGTGGCGAGCAAAGGGTAGCTCGCCACCCGGTAAGGACCAGACCCAGTTGGACGGCACGTTGTGTTTCACGCGCGCCTCAAAGAGATATCACCACGTACTGAAGGGATCCGCTAGAACCGATGCCTGCCAGGGTCGCGAGATTTGTTAGAAAGAGTTACCGTGACCCTGGCATAGGCAACTGAAGGAACACGAGTGGGTTTTACTCAGTAAAAGTCTGAAACCCCCCCCCCCCCCTTCGCCCAGAGCGGGAGACGTCATTTGATGATTTCCTACACAAAAAAAAGAAGCAGATTCCTGTAAGAGATAACATGTCGCTGCCCAACATTCTCGGCGTACCTATGGTGCGTTTTACGGTACGCAGAACCGAGTTAAATAAAAGACGTTTATTATAACTACGCTAAAATATAATTTTCGTAGAAACTTGTCAGCAAATTACGCTGAGAGTTAGCACTTTTTGATCGTCAAAATGACATATGACAGACAACCCAGAAGTCTCCAGCTCTCATTTAATGATACCCAGAAAAAAGGTTAGAAATGATCGTTAAAATGGAAAGGGTTCCAAATGCGAATCAGTGTACTACAAGTGTAATAGTGAAGTACGAGTAAGTAAATTAAACTGTTAGTGTTTTTGCTAAAATTGGTTTAAATTTATTTATCCCAAACCCCAACTAATACCAGTATGATGTACTCACACGGGGTCTAAGGGCTTGAGCAGCAGTGGCTTAGTGACTGTGATGTTGAAGCTGCACGTGTTCCTGTAGCCGAGGCTGTAAACCGCCTGCGCGCGCTCGCCGCGACCCCACAGGTTTGGCAGCTTCAGTGCTGTGCAATATTGGGAGTGAGACGGAGTATAAGGCTACCTTGCCAACGTAGCTAAGAAAGCTAGACTACGAGATCTATTATCGAAGCATTAGCTCCTGCTTTGCCTTACTCATGTTCCCGTTTCTGTCTTGCACTTGAAGTCTGACAGTTAGCGATAGGGACAAGTAATGATTAGCTCTTGTACGTAATGGTACTACAAAATCGTTGAGCTGGATAGTGCTGATCTACGCGTCAAGTTCGTGAACTGGCGCCGTCGGTTGAGACTGGTCATCTTCTAACTTCCAGGGCTTCTTTTAAACCTTATGGACTAAGGGACTTACTAGGGAATGGGCAGTAGCGTTCTCTATGCATTTTACCACAATACTGCGACCGGCAACCCGCCTGCCAAGCGTGGCGATTATAGCAAACAACCTTAAAATTAGGAGAGTCCTATGTCCAGTACTGAACGTTTCTCGGCTGAAATTATATTGATGCTGTCTTCTCATTCTTTATCTCACGTCGTCTTTCATAACTGAGTAAGGGTCTCCATCTAAAGCTCGATGCTCGATGCATGTTTATGCTCGGGTATGTATGATTGTGTTGTTTGTTACCAATCACCACGTTGCCCTCGTCCTCTCCGACCGATGCGTTCATTCCGCCCACCATCCGCGACATCTCGCGGACTTGAAACGTGACCTGCACAACGACAAAAGACAGGTTGTAGTAGTAAAATAACACATTTTTTTCACTGGCCAGTACTTAGGATTTTGGGCCCAATATGGCTAATCGATCAGAGGGGTAATTGCGGAACTTTTTATCGGTAGGAATTGATTTAATATTCATAGTTAAACAATGTTCATTGCGTTATTTACGTTGCTGAGCCGACAATTTATTCGAACAAATGACGCAATGGTTTAGAAATAATCTTCAATCCCATTCAGATTCTGATAAATTGTGCGTTTCGCAATTAGGGTGCAGGTTAGGTTACGCTCATCGCGATTGGTCCGAGGTTGAGTGACCATCTTTACATACTAAGAACCCTCCGTGCCTCGGAAAGCACGTTAAGTCGTTGATCCCGGCTGTCATTCGTGAATCTTTGGCAGTCGTTACGGGTTATCAGAAGTCAAGTCAGTCTTAGCACAGGGTATAATATAATCGTATTAACTAGTAACTGGGTTGTGGTAGTCAGATAGGCAGTCACTCCATGTAAAATACTGGTTGAGCTGCATCCAGTTAGACTGAAAGCTGACCCTAACATAGTTGGAAAAAGGCTAGACAGATAGATTGATTGGGAACGTATAGTCATTTATGTGTCACATGAATATCTAAGTGTGGTTGGGGGGCTGGAAGTGGGGGTGAAAGAGTGTGTGCTGGTGTGTAGTGGTACCTCGAGACCATTAGGCGTGGCGTCCGGTCCGGAAGACACGTCGATGTAGACGCAGACATTGCGGAAACAGCCGAGATTGTCTAGCGCCTGTCGAACCTGCACACAAAATCACAAGTCACGAGAATTCATCAACTCGATACTGTTTAGGCAATCAGACAGCTGGGGAGATTAAGGAGAAGAGCGCTTTGTATAGGAGCTCGTCCAGCATTAACAGCCTATAATGATCCAACCGTTATGACACAGGCCTGCTTTCAATAAGAGGGAGCGGCCCGTAATTCAACACGTGGGCTCAGTCGGGTTGGTAGATGTCACATATCTTAAAATTTTTGGTTCTAGGACATGGTGGTTTCCTCGTGATGTTTTCCTTCACCGATGGAGAGTGGTGGTGATGAAATCATTTAAAAGTAAAGCAGCTGTCTTGGTTCGAGCCTACGACCAATAACTCGTACGTCGCGGCTGTTACCAATGGCCCACAACTGGTCGTCGATCCTCCCATAGGAGCTCGTCCATGAAATACATTATTATATCCGCCGCAAAGCAGCGTTGTTGAAATCTGGTTTGAAAGGCATGGGAGCCGACCGACCCAAGACATGGGCCATCCGCAAAGACTATATAACCACTATATTCTCTTTGGCCATCCGATTTAAAAGGGGTTGAGTCCCTCTCTCACAGTCTGGCCTCCCTCTCTCACGATTCCTGGTGCACAGTTCCTTTTTAGGGTTCCGTTGCCAAATGGCAAAAAACGGAACCCTTATAGATTCGTCATGTCTGTCTGTCTGTCTGTCCGAGTATGTCACAGCCATTTTTTTCCGAAACTATAAGAGCTATGCTGTTGAAACTTGGTAAGTAGATGTATTCTGTGAACCGCATTAAGATTTTCACACAAAAATAGAAAGATAAAAACTTTTTTACAAAAAAAAAACAACCGACTTCCTTAAAAACACTACAAAGTGAAAAATAACTTTAATTTCGGAAGTCGATGTCTTAGGATCTGTATTTATGTTTTTTTTTGCCACCGACTTCCGAAATTAAAGTTATTTTTCACTTTGTAGTGTTTTTAAGGAAGTCGGTTGTTTTTTTTTTTGTAAAAAAGTTTTTATTTTGAAATTTTTAGTTGTGGTATTCACCCCGCACTAATTCCAAACAAAAAATGCATATTTATGCGATAGCAGAAATCGCGGTTGATTTGCTATCATTTTTTAAAGAGTTCCGGTGTCTGTCTCTGGAACTCATCATCAGATCTATATGAAAATTATATGGGACCATTTCGGAATAAACCCCTTTCGAACAAAAATAGAATTTTGCAAATCCATCTATGTATATATGACGGAGTAATGGCCGAACATACATAAAAAAAAAAACATATAAACATCCGAATTGAGAACCTCCTCCTTTTTGAAGTCGGTTAAAAAACAATAATATTTGGGGTTCCCCATACAAAGAACTGAAACTCAAAAAAATATCTTTTCCTCAAACCCATACGTGTGGGGTATATATAGATAGGTCTTCAAAAATGGTATTGAGGTTTCTAATATCATTTTTTTCTAAACTGAATAGAGACACTTCCAAAGTGGTAAAATGTGTCCTCCCCCCCCTCCCGTAACTACTAAAATAAGGGAAAGATAAAACTTAAAAAAAATATGATGTACATTACCATGTAAACTTCCACCGAAAATTTTTACCTTTCATTCAGTCAACTCAAATATAAAAATTAAAAAAAAAAAAACATTTAATTTCATAAACATAAACCTTATGTATAAACCATGAATACCTGCAGGTTTGTACGGAACCCTCGGTGCGTGAGTCCGACTCGCACTTGGCCAGTTTTTTTTGTGTATGGCAACTCGTAGTTGACCTTTATTGCGGCCAAAAGACGTCCCCTGCTGCACATAAGCCTACCCCAATTTGGGGGGCTTTACCATAATATCCACGCTTGGCAGACGGGTTGGCGATCACAGTATGATTGTAAAATGCATAGAGAACGCTGATGCCCATTCTCTAGTAAAGCGCTTAGTCGCCTCTTACGACACCCTCGGGATGAAATGGGATGGTGCTACTCTTCGCGTCCGGTACCACACAGATGTATGTAGTTGACCTTGAGAAGTCATAACTACTTTACGACAATCCTGTGGCTGCCGTAAGCGAACTCAAAGCCTCCAGCCAGGGTCAAAGAGCACAGTTCCGTGCTGCGTGCTGTTTTTACATGAAGTATGTGTGAGTGTGGGTTTTGTGGGAGGGTTTAAGCATAAAGTAACTTGAGTTAGTAATCGTGTGTGTATGAGTGTCTCCTATATGTGTACCTTTTGAGCACGAACGATGACATCCTCGAAGTCTTTCGCTTTGAACAGATCGTTGACGGTGCCCTTCACCACATCGTCTTTCGTACGCTTCAGTCCGTCTATGTTTACACGGTCTACGCGAGCCTGGAATATTATTATTTTAAGTAGAATCTTTCTATGGGTTTCTGAGAACTTATTGGTTGTCTACAAACTAATATTTAATTTACTTAGAATAGAATAAGTACTGTTTATTATACAGCACACCATATGAATGTACATGATGCGGAGAACTGAGAAAAATGGCGTGCGAAAGTTTTCAGTATGAATGTTGATGGGACCATGGCATGGCTAAGAAGATGAAGATGGATTTTGTGATTGATGATATGGTTAGAAAGAGAAGAAGACATGTTGCACCGACCACAGATAAATTGTATAAGACAAATTGGGCAAGATAATGATGATGATGATGACGGTGGTGATGTCTAAGACTTTTGTGTCCCACTTCAGGGCTATTTTGGTTACCAAAATAGATAAGTAACTTGGACCATCGGATATATTGTATTGTACATTATTGCTTAGCCCGAAAGTCTGTTAACTAGTCTTACCAAGGGGTATCATATTACTCAGTAAATGAATTGCGGAGGTCAGATAGGCAGTCGCTCCATGTAAAATAGTAGTACTCAGCTGCATCCAGTTACACTGGAAGCCGACTCCAGCACAGTTCAGTTGCGAAGAGGCTAGGCAGATGATGATGAGCATGTATGTTGTCATGGAAATGTGATGCTGTCCCACAACCAATTGGGCACTTAATATAGTATCCAGCGGGTCCTCTTGACTGCAAATTACAGGTATTGATGGAAGCTAGTGAAAGTACCAAGCTCGTAGCCAAATTTTGGGACGTCTGAATCTACTAAGTTTGCCATCGACATGCTAAGGAGGAATGTACCTTAACACTATGGAGTGCGTGGCCAGCCTTACGCACAACCTCCTCGTCGACAACCACCTCCTCTTCCTCTGGATAATCCACCGGAAAATAGGGTTCCACCTGAAACCCACACACACACAATACATCTAGCTGTCACTAACAACTGCAGTGTGGGCTCATCTAACTGAAATACAAAGCATTTATTTCAAAGTTTCAAACTAGCGATCCGCCTCTGCAACGTTTTTACGACTAGAGAAAAACCAGAGGTTTCTTTAATTGCATAAGCTTATTGTCTTCTTCTTCTTTACATAGTAAAAAACAAAGTGGCATTTCGTGTTTGTACGCAACGCAGTCACACAGACACACGAAAAACGGCTTTAAAAGGAGATCAAACGAAGATGCCATCGGATCTCCTTTTAAGTATTGGTTTTTGGAACGAAGTTCCTTATCGCGCGTTGTGAAAGGGGGCTAGACGGTTTTCCGTCTTACGAAAAGTTGTCACGACATACTTTAACCGACTTCAAAAAAAGGACGAGCTTCTCAATTCCACCGTATATATTTTGTATGTTGTTGTTTTTTTTGTTATGAGTAGAGAGGGAGAGAGGGAGAGAGGGAGAGAGGGGTAGAGGAGGAGAGGGGGAGAGGGGGAGATGGGGGAGGGAGAGAGGGAGGGAGAGAGGGAGGGAGAGAGAGGGGGAGAGGGAGATAGAGAGAGAGGGAGAGAGAGACGGAGAGAGGGAGAGAGAGAGGGAGAGAGAGAGCGAGGTAGAGAGAGAGGGAGAGAGAGGTAGAGAGAGAGAGAGGTAGAGAGAGAGGGAGAGACAGGTAGAGAGAGAGAGGGAGAGAGAAGGAGATAGGGAGAGAGAGAGAATATTTTTGTTGAGTGTATACAGGTTTTTTGTACATAATAAATAATTAAAAAATTATAACTATTATGAATCCTGGAAAGGAACTTCGTTCAATCCGGGTGTCCCTTGACACTTCTTAAAGTTTTTTTAATATGTTTAGATAATAAATAAACTATTTACAAGCACTTTTGAACTGTCAAAGAGTAAGTCAGTGAAAAAGAAGGAGGTAGTTGCTCATTCCAAAGTAGAACGGGGAAGAAACCCTGTGCACAGTTTTGCAAATCAATCTACCCTACATATTGGAATCATTAAAACGACTAGGTAGATGTGATGCTGCAGTGATGGCTGAGCCAATCACAGAGCTGCTGAGCTAACCATACTTGTTGAGATTCCCGTGTTAATTAGTCCAGGGCTCTTAAACCCAAGTACTGAGTGGTGAGCATGAGGTTCTGGGCTCGATTTCCAGATTAGGCAAAGTTTTTTTTTGTTTTGTACACCAGAAAATTATGTATAGCAGTCTGGAGCTTGGAATGTGTCCTATTAACGACAATGGACTCACACCACCTCTATTAAATGGGACAACGAGAAGTTTAGAAATGACAACATGAGAATTAACTGACGAAGTGAGGAAGTACGGTATACTTTACTCCTCTGCCTACACACATATATAAACTCACACTTTCTTCTTCCCATTGGGCTAAGCAGGTAATAACGCCACCTGCTACGATCCTTACATACCTACTCCTTTTTCTTCGGTTACGCTCATAAATCTGATCTCAAACGCACGCCGCCGGTTGCAATACTGCCTACACTTTCGAAATACGGGCGAGCTTGCTATGTCAATAATTACCTTTGCGTGTACAATCCCCATAGTTTAGATTATTTGACTAACTTCCTAAACAAAATGAATCAAAATTAAAAATATTTCTAAATAAATAACGAATACTTTGATAGCTAAAGTAAACAAACATCATAATTGACGTTTTATTCTGTGAATGGAACAGACCACGGATGAGACGATCGTGAGGATGGCAAAGAGGTTTGGTTCCCAAGCAAACGATAAAGAAGATAAACTGGGTTCGTTGCTGTAGTCGTCAAGTGCAGTGCTCTAAAGCGCAACAGCTGTTCTGAAGGTTCCGAGCTCAACTCTCAAATTAATTATGGATATTGAAGTTTGAGATATTGAAGGTGCGGCATCTAGTCTAGGATGTTAAAGTAAAAAGCCTTAGCTTATTTCCAGAAAACCTCAAAATAAAACATTTCGTTAAATAAGTCCATGTCGATATCCGTGCAACAACAAAACGTAACGTCAAAATGACAACGTCACTCTGCTGACACATGAATGTCAAGGATTGCGTTGCAAAATGTTAGTTTTTGCATTTTCTATCGTCTGCCCTTGTCTTTTCACAGACATTTGAATGAGTCAAAAATGTCAAGGCTAAAGATGAAAGATGCACTCAGTTACGGAACGCAGTCATAGGGGACGTGTCGTGCACATACGGTTATAAATATTACTTTTATCACGGAAATCCGTGATCTAAACGTGATAATATTTAATTACAGTAAAAAGTACTTAAAACAAAATAATTTGATTGAAAGATTTGACTCGTAACGTTCGTAATAATTACGTAAATTAGCCCCAAAATCGTGATCAAAGTTTACGTTTCTTTTGTCGATGTAAACAAAAGGGATGTTTTTAAAACAATGCGTGTGGTAAGGGGGCGTGAATGAAGCTCGTGCAAGACGGAATCTCAAGGGCCATTAGAAGAACATACTGGAGGATGAGCGGCTTCAGCAGAGACGCTCCTCTTGGAGTGCAATTTATTCAGAAACTCAGTAATTATTGCTGTCCGCGACTACAGATCAACCGATTACGATGGTGAGTCACTTAGGCTGTATATAAGTAATAGTACCGATGCTGGTCTAGTTGTTTTCATAAAAGTAAATACTGTCAAATTCGCTCTATTTCCCGGCTTTTTTTTTTTAAATTGGCCTTTTCGAAAAAAATCTGTTTGCTTCAGTTTTCGTAAGACCTAGCTAGGTAATGCACTTACCTATGAGTTTGGATTGGTGCTAGAAATGCGAATTGTGCAATTGCTGACTACAGTACCAAATTAAAATCCTGATTTTCCCCTTTTTTAAGGTCTGATCAAATATTACAACCATGTAAATACATATTTTTGGTAAGCAAGTTATTGAACTAGAGATAACAGTGCCCAGCTGTTAATATGGCTCATACCACCACGTTAATAAATGCAGAGTAATGTTATGCCAAACATAGCTTGAAAATTATTATAATAACTCTAAATTTTATACTGCAAACAGTATTAACACAGAGTAAACTGCCAAATCAGCTTCCTCTGCGCATGTAGAAAATACCTGCTGCTTTGGTAGTTGCTAGGTTATGTGGTTTTTCTATCAGGAATTTCTTAGTAGCAGCCCGGAGACTAGATTTGTGCCAGGTTGATGGCAATAGGCTCGCCCCCTGTTACATGGGGATTAAACATAACTTATATTCAGCTACATCTAGTTAGACTGGAAGCCGACCCCAACACACAAACAACTTACAAATACTATTCATAGTTGGTTGTTATTGTCCCCTATCATGCATTAATAATTGGTTAACAATACGTATTATATTGTCTAGCTTGATTCAAAGACTATATATAACATTCAACATAGATGATTCTAGTATTCGGTATATTTACTCAATTCAGAGTACCATATCATTTATTATTTATATATAGTTGGAGTTTAGTACTTAATTATTTTATAAATCATCTCTTTGTTTTCTATGTTATTTTTATACACTATAACAAAAAAAAAAAAAAAACTTGCACATTTAGGCAAATTGGTAATGTATTATTACAGACCAGAAAAAAAAAATTGTCTAGTCAAATGTTTGAAGAAAAGAGGTAATATATTTCTTAAAAAAGAAATTGTAGTATGAGAGAGAGAGGTTGCATAATTCTCAAACTTTTCAGTGTACTATAGTAAATTTTTATCAGTGGCTTCGCCCGCGTGGAGTACAATAATTATACCACGGGAAGGTAGTTCCAGGATACATTGAGACTTGGCTGGCTTGATACTTCATCAGAAAACTTATAAGACTTACTGTATCACCAAAAATCCCCCGGATGGCAGGCTAACCAGACGTCTGCTACGCCTGGACAGGGATGGTCTGCGTCTGATGACGGGCACCATCACAGGACACTGCCCGCTAAACAAGCACTTTCACACAATAGGCATAACGGACAGCCCCCTGTGCAGGGCCTGCATGGAGGCTGAGGAAACCGTTGCGCATGTACTCTTCGAATGTACAGGCGTCACCCAGATTAGGACAGATACCCTCGGGACACCCAAATCATACACGGCCGTTCTTAGCAGACCAGGAGACGCAATCAACTTCTGGAGGGAGGTGGGCTGGTTGGAGTAAATACCGACGGCCGCCATGGCCCACGCACAATGGTCCACTCAAAGGACTAAGTGCGGAAACCAAACCCCCATAACATAGAACATAACATAGAACATCACCAAAAATCACACTAATAAATAATTTGACTTTGAAATATTTGTAGGCCCAATGGCATGACATAGTGCACGTTTTATTTTCTTTAAATATCATCATTATTGTATGTATGTTAAACAAATGACTTATGATTATAAGTATCACAAACTATGTGGGATGTGGCACCCAAATTCCTCAGCCGTAATTTGATTCAATTTAATTAAAACATTAAAATTACTTTTATTTTGGTGGTCAGTCCATTAAACTAACATTAAACGCATCGCTTTTTTGTTGCTTCTTACCGCTTCTCTGACATAAGATACCCTCTGTTTTGTCGCCCTATTACTAACGAAACGACTAAAAAGTAGGCACAGCTTCTTGAAATCGACAGCCTCCTTACCAGGCAACCTGGACGACACACATTGCAAACTATGGCAGGATAGCTTTCCCTCACTCACTATCTACCACCAAATGAGCATCTTACTGCAGGGTGTAACACCCTGTGACCCACCTGAGCCGTCTTCGAACCCAAAAGGGAAGGTATAAGTCGAACCTCGTAAAGTGGGGCTACCGCAACTAAACGGCAGTAGGGTGTGGATGTGGAGCTGGGCTACAAACTATGGTCCACCTCCTATCCTGCCCTCTGAGCCCCTTTTCTTTTTTTTTTTGGATGGGATATCATCAAATGACTTCTCCCGCTCTGGGCGGAGCGGGAGGGCGTGTCAGACTTTTACTGACTAAAACCCACCCGTGTTCCTTTAGTTGCCCGTGTGCTAGGGTCACGGTATTTCTTTCGAACAATCTCGCGACCCTGGCAGGCATCGGTCCTAGCAGATCCCTTCAGTGCTGCTGACATCTCTTTGAGGCGCGCGTGGAACACTACGCGCCGTCGACCCGAGCCTGGTCCTTACCGGGCGGCGAGCTACCCATTGCTCGCCGCCCGCAAGCTCGCGCCTACGGTGGCCGGGATTCCGCTATAGACTCCCGACGCCCGGGGCGTCTCCTCCTGCGGCGGCTAGGGACGCGAGGGCGCAGAGACTGCCACTCCCTCACGCGCCCCGCCTCGTTCTTCGCGAGCATTACTGCTTCGCAGAAGGAGGTGACGGCTTCCCATGCCCTCTCGCTCCGTACCATGGCTCGCACCAGGGCTGGACGCGAGAGGTCGCTGCCGCCGATCGCCTCCACGAGGACACGGTGGTGCTCCGCCCAGGCAGGACACACCTCCACCGTATGCTCCATCGTGTCCTCCAGACGATCCTCGCAATGGAAACACCCGGGCGTTTCCTCCCGCTTTATCCTGAACAGGAACACCCCGAAGCACCCATGCCCGGTAAGAACCTGCATCAGGCGGAAGGTGAGGACGCCGTGGCGCCTCTCTATCCACTCCTTAAAGAGGGGACTTACCGCCGCAATAGTGGCGTGCCCACCTCTGAGCCCCTAAACATGTAGCCAAGGTGACCTCTGCACTATCACCGATAATGCAGAGGAACTCGTAAAGAAGCACGAAGAAGAAGACAGCGCCCTAAACGAATACTTACTTACTAAGATTTTACTAAGAAAGTGGGTGGGGCAGACTGGATGCGGAAGGCGGAGGACAGGGTGTTGTGGCGCAACATGGGAGAGGCCTATGTCCAGCAGTGGACTGCGATAGGCTGAGTTGATTGATTAATCTTTTTACATAAATATAAGATACATTTTTTTTTACAGAACACATACAAAAACATTTAAAAATAAAAATAAATGTGGCCCATCAGCAACAGGAACCAGGTCAGGGCTCAAAGATTGCAGAATCCACATCCCACCAAACCAACCTCGCTTGCTAAGTCGAGATACTTGATTTTTTTATCTTGCTCAGTTTTTACGAGGTTCTCGTCATGAGGGACAACTATTGCACGATGCTCTCGTCGATCTATCACCACAGTATCAGGCTAAAATAGTCTTGTCTGTGATGATAGTTCAGTCCCAGTACAATGTGGCGTGACCATTCTCGAGAACTGGGTCGGGGACATACCTGTAGTATGGTACATACTTCAGATTCTACAAAGTTGTACTGCAAAAACAGTTGCTGGTGGATAGTCCTAGCTATTAAGATTATTACAGTTGAGACAATCCAAGGTTGTAGCTGTTACGGATGCGTTACCTCAGGTCACGGTTATATCAGCTACTCGTAGTGAAGTCACAGAAATTAATTGTTTATAATATTGACTCATTAATCAGCCGAAAGACGCCCACTGCTGAACAGCGTGGCGATTATAGCAAACCCTTTTTGGGAGAGTCTATCTCCCAAAAGTATTAGTTTATTAGTATTAAGAGTTCATAAGAGTATCGTATTACCCAGTAACTGAGTTGTGGATGTCAGATAGATAGTCGCTCCATGTAAAATATTGGTATTCAATTGAATCCGGTTTTAACTACAAGCCGACCCCAACATACTCGTAGCGGGGAAAAGGCTTGGCAGATTTCATCATTTCAGCCGAAAGACGTCCACCGTTGGACATATGCCTCCCTAAACTACGCCACTTTGACCAATTCTGTGCTTCCCGCATCAAGCGGAGTCCTACGGGTTTCATTAGGACATCGGTCCACCTTATGGGAGATCTTCCTACTCTTCCTAACATTTTGGCATCATAGATTATCTGTTCTGCGAGCAATGTGCTCTGCGCACTGCCACTTTAGTTTGGCAATTCTTCGGACTATGTCAGTTCTACGAATCTCGTAGATTTTGTGTTAAATATTGTAAGGTGGCCCGGACCTTTCGTGTACGAGTACGACTCGCACATGGCCATTTTTTTACAATCTAATAAAGTTAATTGCTCGGTGTAACCAGTTTGTTAATTGTTATCAGCTAGCCTTGTGTCTACAATGAGTGGGTCGCTCTGAGGCTGAATATCAATGTGTAGTGTGCCGCACGGAACTTTTTTATCTGTTCTGTTGTGATGTGGCGCGTGGCGTGGCATTATCTATGTTCATATTGATTGACCCGTGTGGTATCGGACGTGAAGAATAGCATCATCCCATTTCTTCCCGTGGATGTCGTAAGAGGCGACTAAGGGACTTACTATAGAATGGGCAACAGCGTTCTCTATGTATTTTACCACCATACTGCGATCGCCAACCCGCCTGCCAAGCGTGGCGATTATGGCAAGGCCCCCAAATGGGGGGAGGTTTATGTCCAGCAGTAGATGTCTTACGGCTGAAATGATGATGATATTGATAACAGCGCCCATGCGCGAAGTGTACCTACATGAAGCTAACCAAAAAATATATCCACGCAGATGAAGCCGCGGGCAGCAGCTAGTAAATAATAATGTGTTAAGGAAATATGTAGTATAAGTTTTTCATTAAAACTTTATGATTAAATACTGGTTAAAAGATAACTAAAATTAAAACATGACATTATTATCAAGTTATTACGAATTTTTACAAACATACATGAATATAGCATTAAAAGATAAATTTTATCTAATAGTCTCCCACTCTCGGCCCCCTATTACACGGGACTTCAACATAGGCTAAAATCAAAGACTATGGTTATATTCTCTATGGCTAAATGGGTGTAGCGCAACTTACCGAGTTTGAACTTCGAACCCAGGCAGGTACTCTTTATAAATTACTTCATCACCACTGCTCTCTAAATAGGAAGACAATGTGGGGAAACCGGCAGATCCTAGAACCAAAAATTCGAAGACTTGTGCATCGACCCCCACTCTGTCACCGAGAGGAGGCGTGTGGCTTAGCAGTGGAGGCATTTTATGCGGATTGTGCTATACTTCTCGGCCTGCAGAGAGTAGTGTGTGCTGCTGGACAGTTTGTTGCGCCACTTCTTCTTCCCAGCTAAAGCACTAGGAAGAGGTGAAGAGCGCGCGTGCCGGGGAACTGTCTTATGTAACTTTGACGTTCGAAAAGTGCTGATCCTCAGCCTAATTTTAATAAATGACTTTTGATTTAATTGATTGAGCCACTAACTCTACTCTCCACTCAATCATGAGTGGAGAGTCGAGTTAGTGGCTCAAGTTCGTAGGTTCGAACTCGGACAGACACTTTAATTAGTGTAAATAATTTCATCACTACTGCTCTCAAAACGGTGAAGAAAAACATCGTGAGGAAATCGGCATGTCTTAGAACCAAAAATTCGTAGACATGTGACATCTACCAACCCGCACTGGGCCCGCGTGGTGGATTTCAGCCCACTCTCTATCGAGAAGTCCAGTGTCCCAGCAGTGGGAACATTTTAGGGTGATATGCTCTGCCTATACCTGCGAGGAATACAAGCGTCATCATCACTCTCCTACCCTTATCCCAATTTTTAACTTAATATGTATTTAGATATTTCAACTATTAATTGAAACCACTTTGTACTTTTAACAATATAATAACTTCAATTTATAAAATAAAGACAGAATGACAAGGAAAGTATTGAATACATAAAACGACTACCTCTTACAGCAGTCTACCCAAAAGTCCCCTAATAGTATCTATTTAACAATGGCCGCAATGCTGCTCTTGTTTATATTCCCACGCTGAATTTGACCCATCTTATCGATGTATACGTCCGGCTCGGGATTCTGCAGCGCCAGCACCTCGTCTGCTGGAGGCCACCATGTCGCTTCGCTGATGTCACTCTTAACTTTGTAAGGAAAGCGCGGCAATCGCCAACACAATTTATTAGTGGTCGGCGCAACATGTCTTTCTTCCACAGTTCTCTATTAGTCGTCATCTCAGTAGTCACCCTCTTTATATCCATATCATAATTCACACAGTCCATACATCGTTTCTTAAGTCGTGGAATACAAGCGTCACAATATGATACTAAACGACGATGTCATACGACATTGTGTCCATTTCATTATATATTTGAATGTGGCCTCAATATTTTCAAAGCATTGTTTTGATGGATCATTCAAACAACAGATGATAACATAATTATTATTGCAAGTGACATTCATTTCCTAACCGCAAGATAGATACAGTCTATTTAAATGCTTGTTTGTTCAACTCAAACTCAATGTATTTATTTCAATTAAACCATTTACAGGCACTTTTGAATAATTGTCAAAACGTCGTTCAGTCTAATCGGAAAGCTGCCCATTCCAAAACGTAGATCTAGAACAGACAAGAAACTCCAATGACAGTCTTTTAAATCAAGCCATTTCAAAATCCTGCGTACATTATTCTTGTTGCTTCTATAAAAAGTTTAAGGGAAACGCTTCTGAAATGTAGATAGGTGGTAGGGCTAGTTATTATCGATATCAATAAACAAACCATTTAAAAAAAATTGGAAAAAAATATTATTACGTTCGCGAATCATATTTTGTTCAACATACAGCCTGACACTGACCTGCAAATTGCAAAGAACGAAAAGAACATTTGAATTTCGCGGACTGCCTTAGTGCACCCTCCTTAAACAATAACATGCTTGTAAAACTTTTTAACAAAAAAAATGTAACTGCCGAAAAAACTGAAAAGCAAAAAATAATAAACCTTAAAATTTTGAATCGGCGCTTTGAGTGATCTTTGTTCATTGATTTTTCAGCGCCGACTCAAAATTTTAAGGTTTATTATTTTTTGCTTTATCCAATAAAAAAAGAATGAACAAAATCGGACTACTCTGTATAAAGTTATGCGTGGTTATACATTACAATCAGTGAGTGAACAATCAATCATCCCCTGTTTTCCGACCCTTAGGGTTCGATTTTGTTTTCCAAATTTATATGGGACTAATTTCGGAGTAAACCCTTTCTAATATAAAAAGCATTATCACAATCGGACTACTATGTAAAAAGTTATGCATGGTCGTTGAGGACTTCCCTCAACTGTCTATGGTCTCCATCATCAGACCTGCAATGGCACTTATAACCCATATGGATGCAAAGTTCTCATCAATAGAAATGAATTAAGTCCAAACACCGGGTAATTGCTGTAAGTCGTTGAGGAGTTCCCTCGACTGTCTTTCGGTTTCATTATCAGGGCAACTTTAGACCTTCATCAAATAGTATTTCGTGCTTTGTGCTTTAAGATAATTAATGAAAAAAATAATAAACGCACTAGTCGCCACTAGAATTTTCGAAGGCTCCCATCGACTTCTCTGGGATGCCATCTTCAGATCCTGGTTTCCTTATCATGGTACCACCCTTAGGATATCTCCTTTCAACAAAAACGGGTTGTTTTTTCTTCGGTTAAAAAGGCTGCTAAGTCATAAGTACTAACATAGCATAACACCAACATTGTACACTTAGTTCGCAATAAACGTTTTTGACTTTGACAATATCAACTTAATGCACGTGTAATTTTAGTTAATTTCAGAATGACTGGAACATATGAATAAGGCATAAAAATGTTTGAGCCATAACTCTAACTGAACTTCGTGATGGTTTATAAGTAGTTTTCCAACTCATAAATTGTTTACATGTTTGAAAACTAAATCGCGAACGTAGTCAAAATCAAAAATCTGACTTTTCCCAACCAAGGTTGGGGTCAGCTTCCAGTCTAACCAGATTTAGCTGAATACCAGTATTTTACATAGAACGACTACCTATTAGACCTCCGCAAGTCAGTTACTAGGTAACCCCCTTTGGTTAGACTTGTTCGAGTTTCTGACGACCCCTAACAACTGTCAAAGATCCTCGCATGATAGCCAGGACCAACGGCATACCGTGCTTTCCGAGGCACAGACGGGTCTGGTATGTAAAGATGGTCACACATCCACGGTACAGCCGCGGCAAGCGTAGCTTAACCTGACCCGTGCGGCTGCTATTACGACTCTATGTATAAGTTGAACTTGCACTGTATACGTTTTCAGTATAAAGACAGGTCAGCTTACACTAGAAATGTATAATTTTGTCATCGCTTATACAATAATATACTTACTAACGTTATCTGTTAGGTACTTATTGCATTGTATAACTATGTTGTGGTCGTGATATCTCCTAATTAGTGGTTACAGTTTATTCGTAATTAATTGTAGTAATAATAAACAATATGCGCTATCACTATCACCTTTCGGTATAAATGCTTGACCTGCTGTAACTTACGATATGTATGGTACTAGCAAGGAAGCACCCGGGGGGAGGGAAGGGGGAGCAGGGGCTCGCGCCCTCCGGTTAAGGGGTTACATCTAGTTAACGGCCGAAAAATGATTGCAGGGATTTTTTGGTAAAATGATTGCAGGATTCAAACTGTTTTTTTTTTTTCATAGTAAAGGGTATATTTTTCATTATGTTTCGTAATTTTTTTATTGCAAAAAATTTACAAATGTGTCAGATATAATATATTTCCCGGACCGCTGTTAAAGAAAGGCCTTCCGCGGTGACCACTGTAACTTTTCTACCGATCATCTGAAATTAAAAAACTATAATAAATTAATTACGTTTTTGTATTGTATTATCTAGTCTTTAATCGTAAGTACGGTTTATAAAAGACACGCCCGACAGAAGTGATAACTTTAACTAATCTAAGTTGAACTATTTAATATTGAAACGGTGATCGTTTTTGGTTATATGCTCACTGTCAACAGTATATGTCTATCGCACACTAAACACTGAGTAGAGAGAGGGGGAAGTATCTGTACGGCTAGCGCTGTGGGTTAGAGTGAGACAGGAGGAGCCTGCCTACCGCTGCCGTATGCGTGAGAGAAAGGGAAGTCAGACAGACTGGCGCCGTAACGCGTTACGTAACGAAGCGGTTTACACTCCCATAAGAAGTTATCACTTCAATAAAATCGAATCGACTGAGTCACCGTATGATCGTGAACAACGTTAGTTTATAATTATTTATCTCGTGACATTGTAAGCTGTCGATAAATTGTAATATGTACCTAACTGGTTACAATTTAACGTATTCATTTTGTCACGTCAATTCAACGTATGTCATATTGTAAACAATCCTGTACTTACCGACAGGGTTCTCAATCTGTCGGATTTTATCACCGTTAAATTGTGAACTGTTCCTGATTTTTCGATCTTGACGGTAGCCGAATTGGTTGCAGTTATTAAGAAGGCAC
Source organism: Aporophyla nigra (assembly GCA_947507805.1). Taxonomy (NCBI): domain Eukaryota; kingdom Metazoa; phylum Arthropoda; class Insecta; order Lepidoptera; family Noctuidae; genus Aporophyla; species Aporophyla nigra. The sequence goes on from OX382318.1 coordinate 355,568, forward strand.
CCCGACCGAACGAGTTTGGTAAGGTTAGATTAGAACTGTGATCAATCGCGCGCAAGCCGAGCGAGCGAAGCGCGCTGTTCCAAGCTGATGGCAGTTACTTGGCTATTTTGTATTAGCTTAAAATGCGATCCGTCTCATGCAAATTTGATACCGGTTCACAATTTGTCGATTAACCATGGACAGATTATCAGTTCACAACTTATCGACAGCGATGTTCATAATGTTACGGTGATACATATACATCAAAATGTTGACCAGCCATGATTCATCGCCCATATTTGTACTTAGATCATGTTCTAGCGCTGTTCAGAGTCATCAGGTTACAGTACTTTTTATGTAAACTTGTATGCACCGAAATGGAAGTAGCCTTTATCGGCCAATAAAGTTCGATAAACAAACCGAGTACATTGTTACCAAGTGCGTGTTGTATGTGGCACACTTCTTTGTACAAATATAGTCAATTAGGTGTGTTGGCATTGTTTCATTACAGGATCAAATTTAATTTGTTAGCGAAATTGTAGACGTTTTGGGACGAAATCGATATCCAAACATGATAAAATAAAATAATATTTGATGATATTTGTTTGACTGACCGATTAGTCTAGAGGTCACAAAACATGAGGTCCTGGGTGCGAATTCTAGGTCATCATGATCAGCCTATACCAAGGTCTCCTCTCTGTGAGATGGTGTGGGCCGTAATCTACTACGCGGGCCGGCGCGGATTGGTAGATGTCACATGCCTTTGAAGTTTTGGACATGCCGTCTTCCTCACGATGTTTTCCTTCACCGTTTTGAGAGCATACTCGATGAAATTATCTACAAAAAGTAAAGCGCCTGCTTGGGTTCGAACCCACGACCTACAACTCGTAAGTCGGTTGATACCACTCTCTGCCTCTGCTCGCTCTGACATTCCCAGGCCAGGCAAAGTGTTATTGGGATTTTCCAGTAGCAGTACAAGAGGCCCGGAGTTTCGATTCGTCGATGTGCGTTGATGTCGCTTCCTCTTTGTATATAAAATCTCTTGCTTAGGACAGAAACCCTCGAGGCACACAAATCTTACACGGCCGTTTGAGGGAGGTGGGCTGGTTGGAATAACCACCAACGGCCGCCATGGCCCACGCACCAATCCGCACCATGGTCCCAAACCCTTCTAAAATAATGTTACGCAGTACGCGTAAAGACTTGAATCGAAACGCTAACGCCATCTATTATCAAATAGCTGATTTTACACGTACGATTATCCGTAGACGCTACCGCCATCTAGTATCGAATAGCGGAATTAGACAGATCTATCTAGTACTATCTAGAAGCTTCGCTGCTAACTTTGAACTGTGCAAGGAATCGCAATTATTCCAGAATGACCAGCTCGGCTTATGAAACAGTTTTTTTAGTTTTGACGTTCGAAAAGTGCTGATCCTCAGCCTAATTTGAATAAATGACTTTTTATTTTGATTTTGAAATCGCTTATAAATGGCGGATTGTTGGACTGAAAGGACAGTTCGTTTACGAATGCGATTCAAGCGATACAGTGAAGAGACAAGTGATTCTGTTTGAAGTTTCTGAATACTGTGGCATTTCTGACTAGTTGATTAAACTGTTTTTGTTTGTTTTTTTTTTTTTAATTGGTCACTAAATTTATCCCGAACCCGAGCTCGTAAAAATAACATAGAAATTCTTTTGCTAATATTGTATGTTCTCCTCGCCCGCAGGTACCAAGCCTCAGTCCTGATGCTGACGTTCTTCACGTACATGACATACCACTTGACGAGGAAGCCGATCTCCGTGGTGAAGTCTGTGCTGCATCAGAACTGCTCGGCGCTGGTGCCGCCGCCTGGGACAGACCCTAACGACGACCAGTGGTGTAACTGGGCTCCTTTTAGTGAGTATAAACTTAGTTGATATGTTAATTCTAGAATTGTGTTACTCTTTTTTCTGAAAAAACTAAAATTACTTCCAAATAAAAAAGAGGAGAGGACTCTGTCATTAGTAGCGGTCATTATTGGTCCACTTAATTGTGGACGCAGGCATCGGTCGACAAAGTTCACTAATCACTGTAATTGAGATACGATTTTTTGTTTGATTTTGTTGAGCTTTCAAACTCTTAAATATGAATTAATCTGTCTAAACCAGCGGCACTTAGGGGTCTAATCTACGAATACGGGTCTATGGGTGAAAGATTACCCACCCAATCCCCCAAAAAATGTTGTCAGTCCATGTGCCAAACCCCCTGTACAGGTAGGCACATATAGTTAAGTTAGTACGTATCGCAGAATGTGCGATGGTTAGGTGACGTCCGCGCGCGCCGACCGCCAACAGACAAGTGACTCAAAACTCTCGCCAACTCCATGGAGCGCCACTAGATGGCGCTGGCGTACCGAATATGACTCGACTCTACGAATCAACGAAATGTATATCTCGTGCTGACACCAAGCATGACCTCTGGAAACCGCAACTTGTAGTGTAATGCGTTGCATCTGTTTGTTACAGATACGACCGACGCCAACACGTTGCTGGGCGCTCTGGACTCCGCCTTCTTGTTCTCATATGCGGGCGCCATGTTTGTATCAGGTAAAACGAATAGACTATCTTTACCATACGTCGATATTTTACTACATAATCAGCCTATATTGTTTCCCACGGCTGGGACTCATGCCTCACTGTGAGAGGGAGTGGGGCATTATCCACCACTCGGGTGCAGATTGGTAAATGTCACATGTCTTCGGACTTCGAGTTCTAGGACATGGCGGTTTCCTTCACCGTTTTGAGAGCAGTGGTGATGAATTAATTTACACAAAGTAAAGCGCCTGTCGGGGATTGAATCTACGACCTACAAAGACTCGTAAGTTGCGGCCGGTACCACTGGGCCACCACTGCTCTCTTCTCCTGGTTGGTGCCACCCCCCTGCCTATTCACAACCTTGAAGACAAGCGCAGCGGTGAACAGTTTGGGAGAAACAGTTATAATATTCATGACTCATTCAGGCATTTACGTATCATCCCTTACACTTTTCAAAACTCTAATTACTTTAATTAATCTATACTAATATTAAAGCTGAAGAGTTTGTTTATTTGTTTGGTTGAACGCGCTAATCTCAGGAACTACTGGTCCGAATTGAAAATATCTTTTTGTGTTGGGTAGCCTATTTATTGAGGAAGGCTGTAGGCTATATAACATCACGCTACAGTCAAAAGGAGCGGAGCAGCAACGACAAATGAACGAAAACTAGCAGGCAATTTGATGCGACGGGAAGGGTGAGGGGAGCAAAATTTTGACGCGGACGAAGTCGCGGGCAGTAGCTAGTTAGAAATATTTACACATCAATGTAATGAAAGGCTGTTCGGTCGCATCGTTTGCCCTCGACTATCAAGGTCGTCGGTTCGATTGCAGCGCCGTAACAAATATTTACATGGTCTGCAGCTGTTTTAAGAATGTATGTTATGTTCTTGAAGTTCATGTTCGTAATGACGTAAATTGCGGCATCCTCCATCCATCATCATTTCAGCCGAAACATGTCCAACAGTGGACGTCTTACAGCTGAAATGATGATGATGAATTTTGACTTTAATTATTTATTTCTGTAAGTAGATATGTACAAACACTTTTACACGTCAATCTAATTTTTAAAACTAGATGAGGTCGCTGTTTCCTATCAGACTATTTTGAGAAGAAAGGCCGAAACAAACTCAGAGGTCACAGTCTCTTTTAAAGTCCAGACATAATCTTGTTCATATCATGTGAAGACCATGTACATTGGTGTCTGAAATGGTCTATTAAAACCACACAGATTGAGTGGACCGGTCCAGTCTGTACACGCATAACTACTGTACGATTCTACCTACCCCGTCCGAGATAATCAACGTGATGTTATGCTTATGTTACAGGTATGGTAGCAGAGAGGGTGGACCTGCGATACTTCTTGTCATTCGGCATGTTGTTTTCGGCCATCTTTTGTTACCTGTTCGGCATCGGAAGGACATACAATATACATAATATATCCTACTATTTATTGGTGCAGGTTGGTACAAACATTATTATTTATATAAAGGTCATATTAGATTAGCTAGCGAAACTTCACAGATGTGGGTATCGTTGATAACTAAGATAAGCGATTATATTGAAACTAGCGTCCGCCTGCGACTTTGCCGCGTGGAATGTAGATAATAAGTAGAATGTATCCTTCGCCAGGGTTCAAAGTATCCTCATACCAAATGTCTTCCAAATCCACTCGGCCATTTTTGTTTGACAAACATCCAAATATATAAACTTTCTTCTTTCTTAATTTTTTTCCTTTTTTATTTCTTTTATTTTTTCAACTTTATTCTTTATTCTTTCTTTTAAACTTTCTTTCTTTAATATTTATAGTATAGGATTCTATCAACATTCGACGCCGGTACCTATCACGTCTGTGAAGTTTCACCAGATAATTTACTTAACAAATAAAGCTAACTTTCTTAACATACTTTTGCTCACTTCCCAGGCTGGGGCAGGCATTGCCCAGACGACAGGCTGGCCGGGCACGGTCGCTATCGTGGGCAAGTGGTTCGGGAATAGCAAGAAAGGACTAATTTTTGGAATATGGAACTCGCACACTTCGCTGGGAAATATTCTGGGTAAGTTGGCCAGGTGTGGAGTATACACCCTGTATGGTCGTTGTTGGATCGTTTGGCGCATGGAACAAATGTTTTTTTGGGGGTTTGGGTGGGCCATGTGCTATCTTTCACCCATAGACCCCATTTCCTAAGTGTCACTCATAGATAACAAAGATTGTTTTTTTTTTGTTTTTTTTTGCTATCCTGGTAACCCTGGCAGGGCTAATGGTACAAATTTACGAAATTATTGTATTGTGATCGGTCCGCGATAAGTCTACAAACTTTATATGTAATCTGATCGTTTGAAATGGGTCAAAATCAAGTCTAAAGGAGTTGGGTACAAACATAGTTACATACAAACATACAGGTGAAGGTAATAAAAGCGTGTTAAAAAGCGTGGGGTGCTTGATGTCAATAAAAAGAAAAATACCTCAAAAAGCACCCCACGGTTTTTTCCACTATTTTTTACTTTTTAGTATTTACAATGAATCACTGTTTGGAGAGCAGTGGTGATGAAATTTATTAATTTATTTACTTAAAGGTTCACCCACAGCACATATATATACATACAAACATTAAATAATAAGGTAATATTCTAATTTATATGCCAATTACAGGTAAACACAGCATTTGACTACAAGGACGCCAGATTACCGCTTAATTGCTAACTTAAGTCTAGGTGTACACTTAAATAAGAGAAAAGGAATAACAATTTACGATAACGAAATGAAACGCAAAAATAGAAAAAAAAAAACACAAATGGAATGAAATAATTTACACAAAGTAAAGCTCCTGCCTGGGCTTGTTGAACCCACACAAAGAATAGCACCATCCTATTTCTTCCCGTTAATCATAATCATAATCATTTATTTGTCAGAATATGGTACATTATAAGGTCTTAAGATTAGTAGATGGCATCTTCACATTCTGCCAAGTGTGGCGTGCAAATATTAATTACATACATCATTAGTTCATTACACGTAAAATGTTATTGGGTTAATAGTTAATTAACAATTATTGATTGCATAATTATGGATTAAAATTACAGTTTTAGGTATGTCAGCTAATAATAATATAGTAAACACACAATTTATTTAGGATGTCAAAGTATTGTTACGTAGATCGTAAAGTCTAGAAACATCGTGCTAACTCCATCTCAGAAAGGGACAACATTACGTAGATCGAAAAGTCTAGAAACGTCACGCTAATTCCATCTAAGGATGGGGCAGTGTTGAAACTTCTAGATACGACACGCTAACGCCATCTGTTATCAAGTAGCAAGTACTACGAACAATTGTACGTAGACGCCACCGCCATCTATTGTTGAGTAGCGGGATTAAACAGTAAATAGATGTCTGTGGAAGGTTCTCGAAGTTTCGAATCTACTTGTAAACTGTGGAAAAGTGTTGAATGTTCGCGAATGTTCTGCTCGGGATATAAATAGCGGATTGTCGGCCCGATAGGCAGTTCGATTTCGGAAGCGAGCGAATACGAATCAAGCGATACAGTACAAGCGAAACAAGTGACTCTGTTTGACTATTGCGATATTGTGATTGTTTAATTAAACTGTGGTGTGTTTCGATAATTTTGGCTTAAATTAATTTATCCCGAAACCCCGCTCGTAACAATTGGTGTCAGAAGTGGGATAAATTATGCCAGTTTTACCGAAGGAGGATACGGAAGGTATCCGTACCAGGAGTCAGCGCCAGCAGGAGGTGGATCAGAGGCGGTTTGAAGGATCTTCTAGACAGACACCTGGGAATAATCAGCCGACGACGGAGCCAGTTTCCCAAGCGTCTGGTGTTCCTACAGCATCACCAGCCATGGATCTTTCTGCTCTTATGGCAATGCTGCAGGAGCAGGCCCGCCGACAGGAAGAACAGGCCCGCCGACTGCAAGAACAGCTGCAGCAGGACAAAGAAGAACAGGCCCGCCGACAGGAAGAACAGGCCCGCCGACAAGAAGAACAGGCCCGCCGCCTACAGGAACAGCTGCAGCAGGAAAAAGAGGAACAGGCCCGCCGACAGGAAGAACAGACCCGCCGACTGCAAGAACAGCTGCAGCAGGACAAAGAGGAACAAGCTCGCCGGCATGAGGAGCAGGTTCTCCTCTTGAAAGATCTACACGCGACATTTGGCAAAGACATCAAAGCCATGAAGGAGACTGTTCAGGTACATGAAAATCGTATCTCCGAGGCCGAAGTCCAGATCGCTGATATAAGAAAAGCGGTTGGAATTTTGAAAGCTGGAGACCGGACAGCGGCTTCGATAGTTGCTGCACCTTCTGTGCGCGGGTTTAAAGTGCCACCCTTCGATGGAACATCTTCCTGGTCGGCATACAAAATTCAATTTGAAGCTGTCATGGAAGCAAATGGGTGGACAACAGGCCAGGCCATGACCGCGCTTACTTTGGCCCTTCGCGACCAGGCCTTAACTGTGTTAGAGGCTCTCGGCAAAAATGTTACCTACGAGCAGCTCGTTGAGGCGCTAGAAGCCAGATACGGTGACGCGCACCTGGAACACGTTTTTCGTGCCCAGTTGAAGGATCGTGTGCAGCGCAGTGGTGAAAACCTGCAGCAGTGGGCCCTAGAAATCGAAAAGTTGGTTCGAAAGGCATATAAGTCTGCGCCCGCACTCATCGAGGGTATACTAATTCAAACCTTCATAGATGGGATACGGGATCTGGAAGTAAGGGCTGCTGTAAGACTTGGGCATCATGAGACGCTGAAAGACGCCTTGGCCCATGCGTTGGAGGTGGAGGCAGTGAGGCATGATCATCGAGCCCATCCCATCAGGGAGGTTGCGGCTTCACCTGTTCGTGACCGTCCGAGGTACAGCCCTAAATGTTACACTTGCGGAGAAAAGGGCCACCTCCGGTCGAATTGCCCGAAGCGAGACACTGCCACCGAATATCACACCCAGGTTAGAAGGGTGTCTGATAGCACAGTGCAGCAGCAAGAGAAATTCGTAAGCGATAAGATTACAGGGCGAGTATTGGCTAGTGTGAATAGAACCCCAAGGATTTCGATGTCGCAGGCCAATGACGGCATATCTCACGGTAACGCGGACGCTTTATCAAGAAGACCTTGTCCTGAAGACTGCAAGCATTGTGTCAGACAGGAAGCTAAGGAAGTAGTTCCTGTCAGGGTGCTAAGAACGGACCTTCATGACAAATGGAAGGAAACGCTACGGCATGCCCAGCAGCGTGATACAGATATCAGGCCAATTCTCGAGTGGATTAAAGCTGATGCTCCCAAACCGAAATGGTGTGATGTTGCAGCGATGAGTACCACCACAAAGAATTATTGGGCACAGTGGGAGAGCTTGACGCTCCAGGATGGTGTCTTGTGCCGTAAAAAAGAAAATGGTCGAGGGGATAGCTGTCACCTGCAAATGGTCGTCCCGAAAGCAAAGGTGCCAGATGTTTTACAGCACTACCACAACGGTTGTTCAGGAGGACATAGGAGTGTAAAAAGGACTCTATTGAAGATCAGGGAACGTTTCTACTGGATCCACTGTCGACAGGATGTTGAGGATTGGTGTCGCAAATGCACCAGCTGTGCGGCGGTAAAAGGGTATGCGCACTGCGTCTAGAGTTGTTCATGTGGATGGATTGGTGCGATGTTGCGGGAATGATGATGCTCGGGACGAGCATGTCTAAGGAGGGGGCAGTGTTACGTAGATCGTAAAGTCTAGAAACATCGTGCTAACTCCATCTCAGAAAGGGACAACATTACGTAGATCGAAAAGTCTAGAAACGTCACGCTAATTCCATCTAAGGATGGGGCAGTGTTGAAACTTCTAGATACGACACGCTAACGCCATCTGTTATCAAGTAGCAAGTACTACGAACAATTGTACGTAGACGCCACCGCCATCTATTGTTGAGTAGCGGGATTAAACAGTAAATAGATGTCTGTGGAAGGTTCTCGAAGTTTCGAATCTACTTGTAAACTGTGGAAAAGTGTTGAATGTTCGCGAATGTTCTGCTCGGGATATAAATAGCGGATTGTCGGCCCGATAGGCAGTTCGATTTCGGAAGCGAGCGAATACGAATCAAGCGATACAGTACAAGCGAAACAAGTGACTCTGTTTGACTATTGCGATATTGTGATTGTTTAATTAAACTGTGGTGTGTTTCGATAATTTTGGCTTAAATTAATTTATCCCGAAACCCCGCTCGTAACAGTATAATTAAAATGTCAGATTAGATCAAAAGGTCAAAGATGTCAAGGAATAGAGATTACAGTTAAGAAGTCTAGAGTGTTATTCAAAAACTCATTTAAATTATAGTAACATTTATTACAAAGAAAATCCTTGAGTCCCTTTTTGAATCCATTTAAATTTAACTCTTTGAGTGATTTCGGAATTTTGTTATAGACTTGCGGGGCTATGCAGAATATGCTATTCCACATTAGAGCTGTTTTGGCTCTCCTTCCGCGTAATATATCATTACGCCTGTTACGTTTACCAGTATCGGATAAGTGGGGAAATAAATGTGAATTTAGTTTTGTTGCGAGAGAAAGACTAAGGGACTTACTAGAGAATAGGCAGCAGCGTTTTCTATACATTTTACGTGTATGAAAACTTTACATAAAATATGGCCTTCAACTGGAATGAAATACTTGTTATCAATGTTTATAAAACATTTCAAATACCTTAAGCATAAATGTCTTAGTCGACGTTCGTACAGACGCCACCTAGCTACCCGAAACTGTCAAAATTTTCCAATCAATGTTGAACCTAATGCCTTGGCCATAAAGTTGAAAATCTATTTAAAAAAAATTACAGATTGTACGTAGTAGCTTTATGTGCTGATGTCTTGTTGGTACGGTACTGACGTAATAAAATCGGGACGGGATATTTCGCGCACTGGATTTTAAACATACTGTTTAGAGCCGAGGGTTGAAAATCGAACAGTAGAACACACTGTCCTATTTTCGACGCCCTGAGATGCACTGTATTGGATTTTCAATACTCAGGTTATCTGATCCCAAACTAGGCAAAGCCTGTACTATGGTAACCAGACAACTGATAAATATACTTATATATTTCTAAATACATACATATTATAGATAAATTACATCCAGACACAGAACAAATGATTGAGCTCATCACACAAACATTTGTCTTGGGTGGGAATCGAACCCACGACCTCTACCCACACTGTTGTCTTATCACATCATGCCTCAGTCTATCGTTCATAGTCATACCACACATGCTACGCTATATCAGTGTTAGTATTAATAGTTTGATTACGAGCTGCCCTATCTGCAGCTAGAAGACCGACCTACCTACCTGGCTGACACCGGTCACCTACCATTAGGAAGTACCAGGATAGTGGTTTTCTAGGCGGGCTAGAAATAAATACGCGCTCGATATCCAGAACTCACGCCAGCCTTCTGTTGAAGTTAACTATATTTTACATACATATTAGGTTGGGGAAAAAGTCTTTTCGCATTATAGTATGTATGAACTTGTAATAAAATCTCTTTGGCTATACTATTTGTATCTGGCTGGTTTTGGTATCATTGAAAGTTTAAATTTTAAAGAACATAATTCCAAATTCAAATTAGGAAAATGTTTGATTTTCTTTTGTTTTTCGTACCGTCAAGATGAGTGAATCTAATGAAGAAATTCGATACATTTTAAAATTTTACTACAAAAAAGGTAAAAATGCAACGCAAGCCGCGAAAAAAATTTGCGATGTTTATGGACCTAGTGTAGTGTCTGTGAGAGTAGCACTTTGGTTTAAGCGTTTTCAATCCGGAAATTTTGATGTCAAAGATGCACGTCGCTCTGGTCGCCCTATTACGGATAAAATGGATGCCATTTTTGAAAAAGTGGGGCAAGATCGGATTACCAGTAGATACGACGTAGCTGAAGAACTGGAAATTGACCACAAAACAGTTTTGACGCATTTGAAAAAAACTGGGTACACAAAAAAGCTCGACATTTGGATACCTCACGAGCTCACTGAAAGAAACCTAATGAACCGTGTACTCATTTGTGATTCTTTATTACGACGTAATGAAACCGAACCATTTTTGAAGAAGCTGATAACTGGTGATGAAAAGTGGATCACGTATGACCAGAACGTGCGAAAAAGGTCGTGGTCAAAGGCCGGTCAGGCTTCACAGACTGTGGCGAAACCCGGGTTAACTCGCAACAAGGTGATGCTGTGTGTGTGGTGGGATTGGAAGGGCATTATTCATTATGAGCTGTTACCACCAGGCAGGACCATCGATTCTGAACTCTACTGCGAACAACTGATGAGATTAAAGCAAGAAGTTGAGAGAAAACGGCCGGAATTAATCAACAGAAGGGGTGTGGTTTTTCATCATGATAACGCTAGACCTCACACATCTTTAGCCACCCAACAAAAATTAAGAGAGTTTGGCTGGGAGGTGTTAATGCATCCGCCGTATAGTCCTGACCTTGCACCTTCAGATTTCCACCTGTTTCGGTCTCTTCAGAATTCTTTAGGCAGTGTCAGGTTAACATCACGAGAGGACTGCCAAAACCACTTGTCGCGGTATTTTGACCAGAAGTCCCAAAATTTCTATAGCAATGGAATCATGTCCCTACCGACAAGATGGCAAAAAGTTATCGAACAAAATGGTACCTACATACTTTAGTTAAATTTAAATAAACTTTATTAAAAAATGTTTTGAATTTTCTTAAAAAATGCGAAGAAACTTTTTCCCCAACCTATTACATAAACTAACGCTTTTTTTCCATGGGGGTAGGCAGAAACTACGGAACGCCACCTGCTACGATCATTAGATCCCTTTGCCTCGTTCACGTTCATACATCTGGTCATACACACGCCGGTAGCGAGTACTACGCACCTAGCCATTCTGAAGAACATCACCAAATTATACTATATTTTAATTTTGTACAAATATTTATTTTCTAAATTACACATTTCTCACCTCCTCTGAGTTTTAATTTACTTGCCACAGCAGGGATGTTACAGGGGACGTACAGTGCGTACAAAACAGCATTTTTTAATTAACACGTTGAGTGCCGATCTCGCGGTATCGCGTGATTCGTCGGCTCTGCATTATGGCCGGTCACGCGATATCGCGTGCTTGCTCCTAACAATTTTGTATGCGCTCTAAATCTGTGGCTATATGGGATTAACCATCAATCTGTGTTTGGCACTCAACGTGTTAACTGGCATAAAATATCCACACTAAGGGTTAGAATAAAATATAATCATGTACTGTTAACGGAGACAGAGTAAGCGTCGATGTCCTTGCCACTTTGTCAAAATAAGATGAAGAATTTGTATAAAAAACATTGATGGTTGTGACAGGTACAATAATGGCGGCCGAGTACGTGGACTCGGACTGGTCGCTGTCGTTCATCTACCCCGGGCTGGTGATGGGCGCCGTGGGGCTCGTCGTGTGGCTGTTCCTGGCGCCCGAGCCGCGCCTCGTGGGGCTGGCTGCAGCCGTCACTAATGGTCGCCACTCGGTAAGTAATATGAAAAAGAGCTTTGAATCAATCAAGTTTGAATCAATCAAATTTAAGACAGTGTAACGTGGAATATTAAGTTATTTTTAACCGACTTCAAAAAGGAGGAGGTTCTCAATTCGGATGTTTATATGTTTTTTTTTTTTTTTTTTTTTTATGTATGTTCGGCCATAACTCCGTCATAGGTATATAGATGGATTTGCAAAATTCTTTTTTTGTTCGAAAGGGGTTTATTCCGAAATGGTCCCATATAATTTTCATATAGATCTGATGATGAGTTCGGGAGACAGACACCGGAACTCTTTAAAAAATGACAGGAAATCAACCGCGATTTCTGCTATCGCATAAATATGCATTGTTTGTTTGGAATTAGTGCAGGGTGAATACCACAACTAAAAATTTAAAAATAAAAAAATTTTTACAAAAAAAAACAACCGACTTCCTTAAAAACACTACAAAGTGAAAAATAACTTTAATTTCGGAAGTCGGTGGCAAAAAAGCCATAAATACAGATCCTAAGACACCGACTACCGAAATTAAAGTTATTTTTCACTTTGTAGTGTTTTTAAGGAAGTCGGTTGTTTTTTTTTGTAAAAAATTTTTTTTTTTTATAGATTGTAATTAGTTTATATGAACTTGTGTATGTAGGTCAGAGGAAATACAGGATATCTTTTTTAAACGTGTAATGATCATTACTAAAATCAAGGCTGCCCAAACAATTTGAGGGTGGACCATAATTTCCTTCCGTGTCAGACGGGCGGCCATCTAGTAAAACTTGCCTCCAGTCATGGTGGATTATTGCATAGCTTTAATAATCTATAAAAACGTTCAATGATACCTTTGAAGAGATTTTTATGCCAACAATTAATAAGTTTTGGCGACAAATCTGAGATCGTTAAACAAATCAAGTGAGATAATTTAGAATTAAATAGAAGCTTGTGGTTAAGTAATAACAGCTGCGCTGGTCGATCGATCACCATCGGCATCACCATCTTTACATGTCAAGACCCCTCCGTGCCTCTGAAAGCACGTTAAGATGAGTGACAAACCCGAAAGTCTGACGGTCGTCAGACTTGCTAGACTGATTAGTCTTGCCAAAGTAATCGTATTACCCATTAACTGGATTGTGGAGATCAGATAGGCCGTCGCTCCATGTAAAAGACTGGTATTCAGCTGCATCCGGTTAAACAAAAAACTGGAATTGCGTAACAGACAAATATTTTCTTTTGCCTAGTTTGAAGTCCTAAAATCTGTCCTCAAAAGACTGTCGCCATTTTATGTGTTTTAGCGGGACAAATCAAATGCGTTGACGGGCCACATACTGGCCTGTGGGCCTGGGGTTGAACAGCCTTGGCATAAAATATACTAACCTAATTTGTAGAATGCTACTCGGATCTTTTGGCGCTTAAAAGACATTGACAACGGACGTCGTTTGTAAACATTTGCGAAATTGACACAGAAATTGTATTGACATAATGAGATGGTGGCGTTAATTTGGAGCACTCGGCAAAATAACCTTGTAGCGATGAAGAGAATGCTTAAAATATTACAAAATAGATATAACTCGCGTCATTAAACAATGAATTGTGCAATGTCGGTGCTAATCATACGCTCTCACTCGCTCGCTATACTGTGCGAGTGAAAGGCCATGATCAGCTTGTTTGTTTGGTTGCAATTTTCAATTCGATTTTCTAATGGCATGCTTTATAATTATTGATTTCATCAATAACTTTCTTTTGAATACATTATTCATAATAACTAAATGATTATTTGATGAGTGCGAGCGCGCTTTAATGCATGAATCCATCGTTTGAATCAATCACTTGAATCAATAAAACAATTCATTCTCTTAGCCATCCCGCCAATCAACGCGTTCGGACGAGGAAGACGAAGCTGATGATGACGACGCGTCATCCGTCATCGTGGGGGATCAGGTAAGCAATCATTGAATCAATCACCACTTTATTTGCTAAGTACAGTACCCACCGTTGATATCACGGCGAGCGTTAGAAAGAGACACAATATGCGTGACAGAGTCGACTTGAGACAAAGACGAAGGTTTTTCTGAAACCCTATCAAGCTTATTGTAACAAAAGCTTTCTTTAATATGATTTAAACCATCGAGCCTGTTTTTGAAATAAGAACCTAACAGGGTCTTCTGCTACAGGTATCGCCATACTTAAAAGAAGGCCTTGATACCTTATTTGTTGTAAAACCTGTTGATTATAAAATACATAAACTTAAACATGTAACAGAAATCGAAAAATAGATCTTTTTTACAAAACTGAAAACTTAGTCCGGTGCTAAGTTGTCATTTTTACATGACTGCCCAAAAAAAGGAATGTTATGTTTTCAGGGTTCATGTATGTTTGTGAGTTTCTTTATTCCACCATAACTTCTAAACGGCTTGACAAATATCAATGTATGTGGTATCGTTAGAAGTGTCATATTATCCCGGGTAACATAGACTGGTTTTTTTTTAAACATCATGGGATATCCATAGTTCATGGTAAACACGGAATATTTTTGTTTTTGAACTAAAAAAGAAATAAAAACAAGCGTAACCATTCTTTTCATTGCAGTCGGGGGACAGTTCCTTGGAGCAGTTCTTTATCAACTTATAAATTCACTTTATTACAAAGCAGGCGTTTTAATTATTGTGTTTAGAACTTTACCCAAATAGAAATAAAGCTGGAAATGCAAAATCTGGCTTGCGGAGCTTTTTAGAATATTATAAGCTTTAAATAGGCAATTAAATAATATTTGTTTCAATGTTTACAGGCCGCCAGTTTGCGACCTAACAGACATTCGTCTAACATAGCTCAAGTAAGTGTTCTCACAGTATAAATATAATTAACATTATACTAGACAATAGACCACATTGCTCTATCCCGAGTGTGCTCGATTTCTCTCTTTTCCTCCACTAATCATGCATGCATCTCTTTCTTTGCAAGAGGCGACAGAGCGCACCTCGTTGCCCTCTCTATCCTGGGCGTGCTCGAGTTCTCTCTCTGTCTCTCTCTCGTCCCTCTCTAGTTACTAATCATATTATCTCTCTCTTAGCAAGAAAAAGCAACAGAGCGCACCTCGTTTCTCCGCACGTCTCGCGAGAGCGTGGTCTCACTATCACGAGCTCTCTCTATCCCGGGCGTGTTCGGTTTCTCTCTTGCTCTACTCACACTAATCATGTCATCTCTTTCTTAGCAAGAAGAGGCAACAGAGCGCACCTCGTTGCTCCACGCGTCTCGCGAGAGCGTGGTCTCACTATCACGAGCTCTCTCTATCCCGGGCGTGTTCGATTTCTCTCTTGCTCCACTCACACTAATCATGTCATCTCCTTCTTAGCAAGAAGAGACTACAGAGCGCACCTCGCTACTCCGCGTGTCTCTCGCGAGCGAGGCCTTTTTACCGCGCGCTCTCTCTATCCCGGGCATCCTTGAGTTCTATCTCTGTCTATCTCTCTTCCCTCTATAGTTACTAAACATATTATCTCTCTCTTAGCAAGAAGAGGCAACAGAGCGCACTTCGTTGCTCCGCTCTGAGAGCGCGGTCTCACTATCGCGCGCTCTCTCTATCCCGGGCGTGGTGGAGTTCTCTCTCTCGCTCTTCTTCGCGAAACTCGTCAGCTACACATTCCTGTATTGGCTGCCGTCTTATATCAGGTTTACTATGGGTAAGTGGAAAAGTAAGCGTTTTCTATACGATTTTATTTACTGTCTTTTTATTTGTGTTTTTTTTATATATCTCTTTATATAACTGAGATGCTAAAAATTACGTCATACTGCGTGTGCACGCTCATGCGTGCGACCCTTTTTACACGCTTTATATTAGCTTCACTTGTATGTTTGTATATTTGTATGTTTGTATGTTTGTTTGTAACCGACTCCTTATAGCGCGATTTTGACCCACTTTAAACGACCCGATTTCATTCAAACTTTGCACACCTGTCATGGGCCGATGACAATGCAATAATTTCATAAATTTGTGCCATTATCCTTGCCAGGGTTTACAGGACGGCAAAAAAACTGTCTTCGAAAACTACGCTTACATACGTCACAAACTAATTTGTGCCATTATCCTTGCCAGGGTTACCAGGACAGCAAAAAAAAACTGTCTTCGAAAACTACGCTGACATACGTCACAAACTACGCTGACATACGTCTCAAAATTCGAAACACCCTAAAAAATAGAAAATAAATAATAGTTTAAAAAAACTAAAAAACACGCTTCCATTGAAAATCAACTAAAAAGTACAAAATAATGGAAAAAAGCGTGGGGTGCCTGATATCAATAATACCTAAAAAAGCACCCCACGCTTTTTTTCCATTATTTTGTACTTTTTAGTTGATTTTCAATGGAAGCGTGTTTTTTAGTTTTTTTAAACTATTATTTATTATTTGCAATAAGTATTGGCACAGTGTTGGAGCAAATAGTTCCTAATTGTACCCATAGATGGCGTTGCTCCTGGATCGTGAATCTCGGTGTTAAGATTCTCCGCCGTTTAGTTGGGTCAAGGAAGTTTTTTATGCTAATTTGATCTTAATACACATGTTATAAGTACATTCAATTCCGGGTTCATTCGGTTCCGGCGGGTTTCTTCCTTGCAAGAAAATCATATCAATGGATTGGCTATGTGACTTACCTTTAGCAGATCCACAATATAACACACCAAACAAGATCGATATTTTGCTTGGTGCCGAGGTCTATGGTCAAGTAATTCAAGAGGGAATGAAAAAGGGACCTCAGTCAGGGAACTTTAGTAGCGCAAGCTACTTCATTTGGGTGGATTCTTTCGGGTGTGGTAGAAAAATCACATCAACCTCATGAGAATGTAGTAGTTATGCATTCCTATGTGGAGGAAAATGACTTATTAAAAAAGTTTTGGGAATTGGAGACGGACACAGTAATCAACAAAAATATCTTAACGGAGGAAGAAAAACAGTGTGAACGTTTCTTTGCTGAAACAACAAAAAGAGATAAAGATGGGCGGTATATCGTACGGTTGCCGTTTAAAACCACAGATCCAGAATTAAGAGCAAATAATTCAAAAAAGATAGCTGAAAAGAGACTTTCGTTATTAGTTACAAAATTGGGTAAAAATGAAAACATGAAAGTAAAATATCAAAATGTGTTAGATGAATACTTACTGCTGGAACATATGGAAAAGATTCCTGAAACAGAGATAAATAACTCGAATGGAATTTACTTACCCCATTTTGCGGTTGTTAGAGAGGATAAAGACACCACGCAAGTGAGGATTGTGTTTGATGCATCCTGTAAAGGTGAAAACGGTGTTTCATTAAATGATCTTTTAATGATAGGCCCTACCTTACAGCCAACTTTAAGGCATATTTTGATGAAATGGAGATTGTATCAAATTTGTTTATCTGCGGACATTGTCAAAATGTACCGGCAAATCAAAGTTGACGAACAGGACATTGACTTTCAAAGGATTTTGTGGGAAGAAAGTCCTAATCATCAAACTAACGAATATCGTTTATTAAGGGTAACTTTTGGTACGGCATGTGCCCCGTATCTTGCCGTTAAAGTTCTTCAGCAAGTGGCCACAGACGAGAAGCATAACTACCCTATAGCTGCTAATAAGGTAAAGGAAGACTTCTACATGGATGATCTGCTAACAGGCGTCGAAACAGTGGAAGAAGGTGTCAATTTGTATTATGAATTCAACAAGTTAGTAGAAACAGGAGGGTTTTCGTTACAAAAGTGGTCAAGCAATAATGGGGATTTATTAAAAAGTATAAACAAAAACGATGAGGAAAATAAAGAAGCAGGGAGAAAACTTAAAATCGACGAAGTTATGAAGTTACTTGGACTTACCTGGGATCGAACGATTGATGCGTTTCGTTACACGGTGACACTTCCGCCGACGAAGGAACCTGTAACAAAAAGAATAATTATATCAGACATATCACGTTTGTTTGATCCACTCGGATGGGTTTCACCAAGTGTCATAGTAGCAAAAATAATCATTCAAAAGCTATGGCTATCAGGCATAAGCTGGGATGATGAAGTGCCAAGCAATATATTAAAAGAGTGGCGTACTTACCGGGATGACTTGTGTCAATTATCACAATTACAAATACCTCGCTGGATTAACACCAAACGCAATGATGCACTCGTTGAAATTCATGGATTTTGCGATGCGTCAAAGGTAGCTTACGCCGCGGTTATCTATATCCGGGTTATCGATGTTACGGGTGAGGTGTCTGTGAATTTGGTGACATCAAAGACGAAAGTAGCACCGATCAAGCAAATATCGATTCCCAGACTGGAGCTCTGTGGAGCGGTTCTTCTCAGTAGATTGCTGGTTGAGGTAGCTCAGATATTGGATATTCGGAAAGAGAACATTCATGCTTGGACGGATTCTACTGTCGTGTTGGCCTGGCTCAATAGCCATCCAAATAGGTGGCAAACCTTTGTAGCTAACAGGGTATCGGAAATCTTAACACATTTAGATGCACAACAGTGGTCTCATGTTCGGTCGGGCGTAAATCCAGCGGATTATGCGTCTAGGGGTCTCAACCCTTCAGAGCTCAAGAAACAAACGTCTTGGTTTGAAGGGCCAGCGTTTTTATCTTCAACGGATATAGTTTATGACAAACCTAAAGATATGGAGACCAATTTAGAAATGATCAAAGTACATTTCTCTAGCACGGAAAGTAATTTATGGGGCCGGTTTTCAAACTTAACCAGATTAACGAGAGTGGTTGCTTATTGCCGACGCCTGTGGTTAAAGAGGAAGAAGGATAACGGTGAAATAGCAGGGTTTTTAACAGCTCAAGAGTTAAAAGAAGCATTAGATGTTTGTATCAAGAAGTGTCAAGCAGAGAGTTTTGGAGAAGAAATAGATAAGATAGCAAAGGACGGTAACTTAGTGAAATTGAAAGGACCTTTAAAGTATTTAAACCCTTTCATAGATGGAAAGGAAATATTAAGAGTAGGAGGGAGGCTACAAAAGTCAGAATTAAGTGATAGTAGAAAACACCCTATATTGTTACCCAAAAAGTCCAACCTAACTAATTTGATTGTGGCAGACTCACATTATAAAACTTTGCATGGAGGGCCTCAACTCATGCTAGCGTATCTGAGGTAAAAATACTGGATTCTTGGTGCCAAAGAATTAGTAAAATCACACGTACATAAATGCGTTACATGTGTGAGGCATTCGGCAACTACATCAAAACAGTTGATGGGGCAATTACCATCTGCAAGAGTGACGCCTACCAGACCTTTCAAATGTACCGGGGTAGATTATGCAGGTCCAATAAACACTAGGACCTCTAAGGGCCGTGGTCATCGTGCCTATAAAGGCTATATTTGTTTATTTATCTGTATGGCCACAAAAGCCGTACATATTGAAGCTGTTAGTGATCTAACAACTCAAGGCTTCTTGGCGGCGCGGCGTATAGAAGATTTGTGTCGCGAAGAGGCTACTGTTCTGATATCTGGTCAGATAATGGAACCAACTTTCTGGGGGCATCAAAGGAATTAGGAAGGTTGTTCGCAGCGGAGAAATCTCAGTTACCAAAAGAGCTGGCTGACTGTTTAGCATCACAGGGCACGAAGTGGCACTTTATTCCTCCGTACTCGCCAAATTTCGGCGGTCTTTGGGAAGCCGGTATCAAGTCCATAAAATTTCACCTTCGGCGGGTTATTGGTGACTCAACGTTAACGTATGAGGAGTTGTCAACCGTATTGGCACAAATTGAGTCCTGCCTCAACTCGCGACCACTGTCAAGGATGGATGACGGTCTGGACAGATTAGATGCATTAACTCCGAGTCATTTCCTTGTTGGTGAGTCCTTGGTCGCCGTTCCGGAGTACAATTTTGAATCTTCCGCTGTGTCCTCTTTACGTCGATGGCAATTAACTCAAAAGATGATGCAGAACTTTTGGCGGCGCTGGTCGCAGGAGTATTTGTCTATGTTTTTAAATCGATATAAATGGAATAAACTAACTCCGGAACCAAGTACCGGTGATTTAGTTTTAGTTAAAGAGGATGATTTGCCACCCTCTCGCTGGCTGCTTGGTCGTGTGGTTGCAAAACACCCTGGGGCCGATGGTATTACTAGAGTTGTATCTTTACGCACCTTACCCGTAATGTCCACGACAACGTAGCCATAAGTATAGTAATTAAGATATTTCATGTAATAAAATTTAGTTTGTTAGCTTGTTTTAACCATAAGTTAAGATAGTTCACTGGTGGGCGGTATAACAAAATAGTAGGTGATAACGTAAGGCCAAATGTTTGAATTTGTCCTTGGTGGGCGGAATGTTGGAGCAAATAGTTCCTAATTATACCCATAGATGGCGTTGCTCCTGGATCGTGAATCTCGGTGTTAAGATTCTCCGCCGTTTAGTTGGGTCAAGGAAGTTTTTTATGCTAATTTGGTCTTAATACACATGTTATAAGTACATTCAATTGTTTCACTGTATTACCTTAGCTTAGACCGCTACCGGCTCGCTCTGGGAAACGGGATAAGCGGGGGCGCGCACCCTACTCTGTGGGAGCGTCGAGTCAGCGTCTTGTCGCTGGTCGTCTCTCGCCGGGCCTCCCCCGGGCAACCGGGGGTCTCACCTGGCGGGGACTGACCGCCAAGGCGTTGTGAAGAAAGCGGCGTTGATATAATTCAACGCCGCGGCGCGCTCACAGAGACACAAACAGCAACCACACACAGGGACGCGTTAAACTAACGCGTCCCATATTATCTACGCCTACATAAGGCAACACATTGAGGGGCCCGTATTAGCGGGCCACCGCGAACCATCCGCGGCCGGGGAGCATAGCTCCGACGCCGCCCGCCACGCCCCCTTACGGGGACGTCGCGAATACCAGAAAGGTCACTGTATTATAATCCTTGTTGCGATTGTGAGTGCTGCAGTAGTATCTGTGTTCAGTGGTGCTAAGTGAGAACGTGTTCAACACACAGTGTTGGTGTTATAGTCAGTATTAAGTTCCTAATACAAAGTCAGACATTTGACATGCAAAACATTACAATTTATTTGTTACGAGCAACTTGATTAATCGGGCAGAATTAATATGGACCGATCATTATGAATGATGACCAAGAACGTTGGTCAATTTGATACTTTTATTACTTTCACCGGCCCATATTCATAATGCCCGACGGCCTGTGGTCTAATTTAAGAAAACAATATTTGAGACAATATGATAAAATAGGGTGAAAACTGTAGTGCTGACTGTAATTCAAATAGATGTAAATGTAAGAAATCAAACATTCTTTGCAATTCAAAATTAAATGTCACGAATAATCTCTCGCACCCCCCTTAGGTTGGGAGCCCATGTCCTAGAATATGAATTCCAGTAACATTGTTCATTCGTAGCGGATCTGTCGGCGCGGCAGTCGGGCGAGCTGAGCACGGTGTTCGACGTGGGCGGCGTGTCGGGCGCCATCCTGGCGGGGCTGGTGGCCGACTGCACCGCCTGCCCCGCGCTCGTCTGCGTCGCCTTCTACAGCGCCTGCGCGCCCATGGTGAGCCACTCATTATCCTCATCATCCTGGCGGGGCTGGTGGCCGACTGCACCGCCTGCCCCGCGCTCGTCTGCGTCGCCTTCTACAGCGCCTGCGCGCCCATGGTGAGCCACTCATTATCCTCATCATCCTGGCGGGGCTGGTGGCCGACTGCACCGCCTGCCCCGCGCTCGTCTGCGTCGCCTTCTACAGCGCCTGCGCGCCCATGGTGAGCCACTCATTATCCTCATCATCCTGGCGGGGCTGGTGGCCGACTGCACCGCCTGCCCCGCGCTCGTCTGCGTCGCCTTCTACAGCGCCTGCGCGCCCATGGTGAGCCACTCATTATCATCATCATTTCAGCCCAAAGTCAAAGCATTTATTTCAATTAGGTAAAAAAAAAAACACTTTTGAACGTCAAAAGACGTCCACTGCTGGACATATGCCTCCCCGAAGCACCGCCACTTCGACCGGTTCTGTGCTTCTCGCATCCAACGGCTACAGCCTTCACTAGGTCATCGGTTCATCTTGTGGGAGGCCTTCCAACGCTACGTCTTGTGAGTGGGGAATGAGAATTTTCATTATTGTTACAGACTGTAGTTATCACTTTTTTTTTAATATATTGGGCCACTCCCTCTCAGGCCTGTGTCCCTAGCCGTGAGAACAGTATATTATGATGCTATTTTTTAACAGCTCTTTATTTCGGAAGTCGGTGGCAAAAAATATAAATACAGATCCTTAGACACTGACTTCCGAAAGTAAAGTTATTTTTCACTTTGTAGTGTTTTTTAAGGAAGTCGGTTATTATTTTTGTGAAAAAGTTTTTATTTTCAATTTTTAGTTATTGTATGTACCCTGCACTAATCTAATCGCGTTATTCGTCCATTTGTCGCGCACATACTTAATGCAAATTTAAGACTTATGGGGTTTTCTCATGGATGCCATTGCTAAAACTGAACCAAATTGAAACGGGACCACACGGGAAGCACCAGCTTTCAAATAAAAAATAATCATCAAAATCGGTTCACCCAGTCAAAGTTCTGAGGTAACAAACATAAAAAAATACAGTCCAATTGAGAACCTTCTCCTTTTTTTGAAGTCGTTTAAAAAGGTATTAATTCCCGCCCCCCAGCTGTTCATCTACCAGTACTGGGGCGCGTCGTCGTACCTGCTGAACGTGCTGCTGCTGCTCCTGACGGGCATGCTGGTCAACGGGCCCTACGCGCTCATCACCACCGCGGTGAGCGCCGAGCTGGGCACGCACAGCAGCCTGGCGGGCAACAGCAAGGCGCTGGCTACTGTCACCGCCATCATTGATGGCACCGGCAGTGTTGGTAAGTCAATTTGTCAGTCAACTAACCTTGTACACCGATGGAATTTG
This sequence comes from Aporophyla nigra, assembly GCA_947507805.1. Taxonomy (NCBI): domain Eukaryota; kingdom Metazoa; phylum Arthropoda; class Insecta; order Lepidoptera; family Noctuidae; genus Aporophyla; species Aporophyla nigra. Next base: position 378,513 of record OX382318.1, read on the forward strand.
ATATTGGCACAAAATTACAAATTAACAATTTTAAAAATAATGGCAGTCATGAAGACTGCCGACAGAAATCATCATCTGCCTGCCTTTTCCCAACTATGCCGGGTTCGGCTTCCAGTCTAACTGGATGCAGCTGAGTACCAGTATTTCATATGGAGCGACTGCCTATCTGACCTCCACAACCCAGTTACTGGGTAATATGATACCCCTTGGTAAGACTGGTTGTCAGACTGTCGGGCTCCTGACGACCTGTAACGACTGTCTAAGATCTACGAAAGACGGCTTAACGTGCTTGCCGAGGCACGAAAGGGACTCTCGACAGAAGTCAAAACTTAAAACCCTGAAGAAAAACAAAACGCCAGCAGAAGTAAAAACTTAAAAATCATCTCGCGGTAAAATAGCGAATGACTTGTAGTCTTTCCACTGACGAATCAGTCAGTGTGCAACATGAAATAATCAGAAATTGAACATCGGTTTAAGTACAAATTATCTTTGTGTAATAATATTTTTATTCATTAATTTGCATGCATTTTTGGGTAGAAACAAAAAAGATACAACCATATGTGTCAAAAATAGCTTTACAAACAATGTTTTTTAACCTAAAAACCTACAGACTACAATAATTTAATTTACGAAAACACATTTCTTGTGTTAAATTGTCAAATAAAAGTAAATATAGCAAACAGAAAATACTCAATACTCAATTCTTTATTCTCATTCTCATGAAGGCATGCAAATTTTATTTTAAAAACTAGCTTTTGCCATTGGCACTGTTAGTACACTGCTCTTTAGTAGATCATAACTAATTCAATTCGTGTGTGAAAATTTCGAGACAGACATAATTTTATAGTTCACACGGTGCTCTTTCCGAAAGTGTCCATGATTTTTTCTAAATATTAAGCAAGGAAACATCTGTTTAGACTAACAATTTATTTCTTGTCTCTGTGTCGTAAATAGGGATCTTGTTCTCTAGGGGTGTTGTTGTTGTGTTGTGGGTGTGTTGTTGTTGTGTTGCGTTCTTGTTGTTATTGTTGTTGTGGTTGTTGTGTCTTGTGTTGTGTCGTTGTTGACGACTTCTCTAACAGCTTCACATCTTGTGCCCTCGTGATGACCAGCACACTGGCACACCGGCTCCTCCTCCTCGTTCAGGGAACAGACACCGTGGTTCAGACAGAAGCCATGACACGCGAACACCTCGCACCTTTCGCCGGAGTAACCGGCATTGCATCTGAAACATTGGTTATGTGAAAACGGGTATAACGTAATCAAACAAGGAGACGACACTTAATATGCCAAAACATCATGCATTGTTCTCCGAAGAGTTGGGCAACGATGTCCCATGCAATAGGGTGCGAGCCTAATGCCACCAACCGGGCACAAATACAGACTTCGGGCTGCTACTGAGGAAATGCAACAACACTGTCGGAATAATACTATGAGAATATAGACACGCCCTCCCGCTCCGCCCAGAACGGGAGAAGTCATTTGATGATTCCCATCCAAAAAAAAGACCTAATGTTCATAATTAATTTAGGAGCTTAGACTAACAGTTTAATTAGCTTTTCAGTTCCTTTTTTGATCGGTTTAAATTTTTTGACAAAAAGTATATTTTAGACAAGACATAGCTAGTCTCTTATTTTAGTAAAGGCGATGAACAAAAGAAAAGTATTGAGTGACCAAAGAAACGATGGATGGACGTTGTGAATGATGATATAGATAGAAAGGGGGTCACTACTGAGATGACGACTAATAGATAAGTGTGGAAGAATAAGACATGTTGCGCCGACCACAAATAAATTGGGATAAAGGCAGGAGAATTGTGAATGATGACGTGGTGAACAAAAGAATAATCACCAAAGAGTAACATTTGTATTACCTGCATGTAGGAATTCCCTCTTCATTAAAACTACATTCGCCTTGAACACAATAGTTAAGACAGTCCGACACCTCGCATCTATCGCCCAAATAATCTCTTCTGCAGCGACAGACCGGCTCACTGTTCTCGTTTATTGAACAGTCTCCGTTGTTCAGACAATAACCGGTACACGCGTACGCTTCGCACCTTTCTCCGGAATATCCGGCATTACATCTGAAATATGATTGTGATTTCAAACATGTTTAATTAAACAAGAGTTGGTGTGGTCCCATTTCTTCTCGTGGGTGTCATAAGAGGGGTCTAAGAGACTTACTAGAGAATGGGCAGCAGCGTTCTCTATGCATTTTACCACCGTACTGCGATCGCCAACCCGCTTGCCAAGCGTGGCGATTATGGCACACTCCCCAAATTGGGGGAGGCCTATGTACAGCAGTGGATGTCTTTCGGCTGAAATGATGATGATAATGATGGTGTGGTCGAAATGCACCACGGCCTGTTTCCGATCTCTTAAACCGGTTAAAATCTTGTATTGTTCTTTCGTGCGCAGCCATTTAGAATACGCGTCTCAAGTTTGGAACCCGCAGTATGAGACTTATAAGTCCCGTATTGAGGGAGTCCAAAGAAAATTCCTACGTTATCTAGATTATAGGGCGCAGCAATACTCAGTTGACTACGAGCACCGCTGCAAACGGTACCACTTCCTTCCTTTAGAGTTGAGATGTTGTATTGGAGACATGAGTTTACTGTTGGGTATCGCAAATGGCCACATAGACTGTCCTGAACTCGTTGCTAATCTGTCATTACGCACAAATCTGATGGGATTACGTCAGCGGCCAATATTAAATGTACCTTTCGCAATGACTCATTATAGGCGGAATATTTTCTCAATAAGAAGTGCAGATAATTTCAACAGGCTTCCTATGGACCTTAATGTTGACTTGTTCTGCACGAGTGTGGCGACTTTAAGACGGATTTTGGCACAGTCATTTTTCTTGGATAGTTAACTTATTAATATTAAATTATGTACTTTTTTATCGACATTTTATTAACTATATGTGGAGGCTTGTTATTAGCAATTTTTTTTATATAACTTTTTTATATCATTGTTTTGTTAGTCTGTAAGCCTTCTTTAAAATAATATAAAAAATAAATAAATAATTTCGTGTGAAACATCTGTGCATTCTACTAAGTTAAACAAATTTTGAAATCCGTTTTGGGTTTATAGTCTGTAGTCGCAGTGGGAACGTAACGGCTGTTTATGCTTAAGCTTTTAAAAGATGGAAATCATCAGGAGAAGAAAATATTTTACCTGCATGTACGAAGTCCCTCATCATTGAAACTGCAGTTGCCTTGCAAGCAATAGTTCTCACAGATTGAAACATCGCACCTCCCGCCGATGTAGCCAGGTGCGCAAGTTGCAGAGGACTCACTTAGTTTTGTACCGTGAACAACTAACATTTCCTTAGCAGTTGTATGTACTGTTTCTGTAGTCTGCTGAACACTGAGAGAGTTGTCGGTTTCTTTTGTTTTCGGTACCATACGCCTTAGGGCGTCGCAATCCTGAAGTCCCAGCATTTGATCTCTTATTTTGTAGTTTGCAACTATACCGCGAGGTCTTTCACTATAGAACCTACTAATCTCTCTTGGAGCTACACGATCCATTGGTTTCTTTGATTTTTGCCAGACAGTTGCGTAGCTCACACTACTGTTCATCCAGTATAATGAATCATTTGAAATAGTCAACACTTTTGGCTTAGACACATATACATCACTTAATATTATACTTTCGTTTTGACCATCGAAATCTTTACTGACCAAAAACCGATATTCTAAACCGTCAAAAAAATAAATTTTCCGGGGGTCCAGGGACATGGTAAATTTGGGCAAATATCGATCTATAACTTCTTTTTCGGAACCATCAAGTTGAGCTCTGTACATGTACTGCAAGTCTGTAACGTTTGTGTTGATCCAGTAAATGTACCTGTAAATTTAATGACACTATTGAATTTCGAATACCGAAAGCCAGCACCAGCAAAACAGAATTCTGTCGAAAAGGGGGAGGGAGGTCTTTGCCCTGCAGTGGGACAGGCTAACTACATTTAAGATTGATATCACGAATTGCAATGCATTGCTATTCACAATCATTTGACAGGCTATCGTATCGAAAATGAAACGTTTTTATAACTTCATGGCTGTCGGAATTTAAACGACAAAATCGTCTAGTTTTGTGATCATTGTATAAAGGACTCCTACAACATTGATTGATGTTCGATTGGGTACAGAAGCGTATCGAATGGTTGCCAAAAATTATGCGTTTTTTAAACTGTCATTGGTAACGTACCCTCTGCAGATATCCACGGCAATATCAGTGGGTGTGCGGTTAGTCATAGTGATAACATTATTTATATTGTTATTAGCTCCAGGTTTTAGTGAAATCCAATTAATACTCCTTTCATTAGTATCCGTGAAGAATAGTTTATCTGTTGCCGGGTCGAAGGCAATGGCGTGAATGTTTGCACCGATCTTTCTGATGAAACATTTGTTTTCCTTGGATAGTAAATCGTAACTGCATATAGCGTCGTTGTCGCTCTGTCTGTCGACGTATATCATCGTGTTGTGAACTTCATCGTAAGCGAGAGCTGCGGGTTTGTGGTCAGTTAAGTTCACTGTATTTGTAACTGTGCCATTGCTATAAAATATGAGTTGATCTCCTACACTAACTGCGATGTCTGAAACAATAACATAAGATATTACTCCAAGTTGGTCCTTCTACATACCTCGGCAGCCAGTATTACAGTCAGCCCAGAATTTGGCTTGACCATGTCAAAGAATCATCGGGCATATGCTTTTTTTAAAATTAAGTAAGTAATGGTTTGGTTTGGTTTTATGGTTTGGTTTATGGTTGGCTTGAATATGGGTTTAATATTCATTGATAACTACGAGTAAACCATTTTCATTAAAACTAATCTTTCAAATTTAAGGCTAAGGAAATGCTACGTTATTGTATTTCACGTTAGAGTGTTTCACAAATAATAGTGAGGTTGAAAAATTTAAACGAAAAAAAAAAATTCTTATGCTAGTTGACATGGTCTCATTAATACTCTAGAGTTATGGGATAACAGAAAGAACATCTTGTATATTTACTTATTCAAAGTATTATTAGCCTTTGTTCAACAATCTTACATCTATACAAATAAATAAAATTGGAGTGTCTGTTTTTAATATTAAGATAACCACTTTTTACTAAGTGTATATGGATGTATACACGGTACATATACCAAAACAACATTTTTTACAATTTTTGTCTGTCTGTCTGTCTGTTTGTTCCGGCTAATCTCTGAAATGGCTGGACCGATTTTGACAGGACTTTTACTGGCAGATAGCTGATGTAACAAAGAGTAACTTAGGCTACTTATATTTTAGAAAGATTCTTTTATTTTAGAAAAAAATAACTGTTTTCGAAAACTACGGTGACATACGTCATAAACTACGCTGAAATACGTCTCAAAATTCGAAAAACCCTGGCTGAATCCTACGAAATAGATCAAAATAATGTACTACAGTATTGTACACCTTAAAAAGGCCTACAAAAATGTTGCAATGGTATATGTCTATCTCTTAGGGATAACCCACAATAACCATTTTTTATCTTTTACTTTTTACGAGAAATAAGGGCTTATTTACGAAGCGATTTTAAGCAATACAGCATTAATCCTTATCCAATTAAGTACCTTAAATACATTGTGCATTTAATATAGATCAATATGGCCCTTTACAGCATGTAATTTAAATGAATATCTTAGAAGATATTAGAGATTTAAAAAGTGGGCGCAGAGCGCGTTGGCAGCGGCTGGGTAGTACAGGATAAGTAGGATTGTAATTCATATTACTTTGGCTTTATAGTAATTGCGAATATCATGTGTGTTCATTTTACTCAAAATAAAACTAATAGTATTATTCCAAGTAAGAGACCGCGAAATGGCTTAGATGTTTAGATTTTTGGATGTTTGTTTCTCAATGATGCAAAGACGGCCAAACGGATTTAGATCGAATTTGGCACAAAGATATATTATATCATGGATACGTAACAGATAGGATACCTAACTTATCCCGGTAGTAGGTTCCCGGGTGATATTTTCCGACAGCTATACGGGCCAAGCCACTGGCAAAAGTACTATTCCTATAATTATGTTCGGTATCTGGTAAATGATTCCGTCTGTATAGGTAAAATAGGAGCGTTAAGATTTGTGCGTAATGACAGATTAGCAACGAGTTCAGGACAGTCTATGTGGCCATTTGCGATACCCAACAGTAAACTCATGTCTCCAATACAACATCTCAACTCTAAAGGAAGGAAGTGGTACCGTTTGCAGCGGTGCTCGTAGTCAACTGAGTATTGCTGCGCCCTATAATCTAGATAACGTAGGAATTTTCTTTGGACTCCCTCAATACGGGACTTATAAGTCTCATACTGCGGGTTCCAAACTTGAGACGCGTATTCTAAATGGCTGCGCACGAAAGAACAATACAAGATTTTAACCGGTTTAAGAGATCGGAAACAGGCCGTGGTGCATTTCGACCACACCATCATTATCATCATCATTTCAGCCGAAAGACATCCACTGCTGTACATAGGCCTCCCCCAATTTGGGGAGTGTGCCATAATCGCCACGCTTGGCAAGCGGGTTGGCGATCGCAGTATGGTGGTAAAATGCATAGAGAACGCTGCTGCCCATTCTCTAGTAAGTCTCTTAGACCCCTCTTATGACACCCACGAGAAGAAATGGGACCACACCAACATATGTTTCTTATATGCTACTACATCATGTGTGTTGGTGATTTTAAAATAAAAGTAATAGTATTCAGAGTAAGAAGACTGCGACATAGGGCTTGGTTTAGTTGAATATAAGTCTTCCTGGTTTTTCTTAACGCTCCTATTTTACCTATACAGACGGAATCATTTACCAGATACCGAACATAATTATAGGAATAGTACTTTTGCCAGTGGCTTGGCCCGTATAGCTGTCGGAAAATATCACCCGGGAACCTACTACCGGGATAAGTTAGGTATCCTATCTGTTACGTATCCATGATATAATATATCTTTGTGCCAAATTCGATCTAAATCCGTTTGGCCGTCTTTGCATCATTGAGAAACAAACATCCAAAAATCTAAACATCTAAGCCATTTCGCGGTCTCTTACTTGGAATAATACTATTAGTTTTATTTTGAGTAAAATGAACACACATGATATTCGCAATTACTATAAAGCCAAAGTAATATGAATTACAATCCTACTTATCCTGTACTACCCAGCCGCTGCCAACGCGCTCTGCGCCCACTTTTTAAATCTCTAATATCTTCTAAGATATTCATTTAAATTACATGCTGTAAAGGGCCATATTGATCTATATTAAATGCACAATGTATTTAAGGTACTTAATTGGATAAGGATTAATGCTGTATTGCTTAAAATCGCTTCGTAAATAAGCCCTTATTTCTCGTAAAAAGTAAAAAATAAAAAATGGTTATTGTGGGTTATCCCTAAGAGATAGACATATATCATTGAGGACATTTTTGTAGGCCTTTTTAAGGTGTACAATACTGTAGTTCATTATTTTGATCTATTTCGTAGGATTCAGCCAGGGTTTTTCGAATTTTGAGACGTATGTCAGCGTAGTTTTCGAAGATACTTATTTTTTTCTAAAATAAAAGAATCTTTCTAAAATAAAAATAGCCTAAGTTACTCCTTGTTACATCAGCTATCTGCCAGTGAAAGTCCCGTCAAAATCGGTCCAGCCATTTCAGAGATTAGCGGGAACAAACAGACAGACAGACAGACAAAAATTGTAAAAAATGTTGTTTTGGTATATGTATCGTGTATACATCCATATACTCTTAGTAAAAAGTGGTTATTTTAATATTAAAAACAGACACTCCAATTTTATTTATTTGTATGTATGTATGTATGTATAGAGTATAGATGTATAGATGATTTGATTTTAATATTTTTATAACAAAACTTGTGAATATTACTTCAAATTCTGACAGTAACAACTGTATCCCAAGTTAAGGTAAATAAAGACTTTTATTATAGAAAAAAAGGAAGAAAAATATTGCATTCGGAACACGCACAGGACATAAAAACAATGAGAAAAATATGGAAACATTTACATTTAAGCTATAAATAACAAAATATTACAGAATGATATATATACAAATAAAAGAGTAACCTGTGCGAGGCCAAAAAGGCTTCTATCTAAGCATATTGTATACTAGCTTTTGCCCGCGGCTTCGCCCGCGTGGATGTCGGAAATTAATGCAAGAGGACGTATAACCGCGATAAGAATGTGTTATTCCAGGTTATATAGGTAATATAGACTCTGTGTGCTATTTTCGATCCAGATCCATTCAGCCATTTTTGTGTGATTGAGAAACAACAACCCAATCATACATATTTTCACATTTATAATATTATTTGCCCGCGGCTTCGCCCGCGTGGATGTCGGAAATTAATGCAAGAGGACGTACTACCGCGATAAGAATGTGTTATTCGATGTTTTATATAGGTAATATAGACTCTGTGTGCTATTTTCGATCCAGATCCATTCAGCCATTTTTGCGTGATTGAGAAACAAACACCCAATCATACATATTTTCACATATATAATATTATTAGTAGTAGGATTATAACTCATATTACTTAGGATTCATAGTTTATGAGAACATCATGTGTGTTGGTGTTTTTAAAATAAAAGTAATAGTATTCAGAGTAAGAAGACTGTGATATAGGGCTTGGTTTAGTTGAATATAAGTCTTCCTGGTTTTTCTTAACGCTCCTATTTTACCTATAATAATAATAATAATAAATTATCTCTGGCATCTGTCAATGTCACAACGAAAAATTTAAGCTCTACATTTTTTACATTGAATAAATATAAAATTACAGTCTGGAATAATAGTATCCATAAATAAAAACCCTACAAAAATATCAATTCAAAAGTTAAAATGAAAATCTCCAAAAGAAAGTACCGCAAACCCATACAAAACAATAAATTACTAATGAACTTATAGAATGTGAAAATGTGAGTAAATCATGCAAACCAGAGCCAGGACACGACAACAGGCACACCCACCATCTCCGGACTTGTCGCTCAGCTCCGCCTCGCAGCCGCCGGGACGCGCCTCAACCGTGAGCGTCGTGTCACCGGTCGCTGCAGTTGCGTCGAGCTCGAGCGACGAGTTTTTCTCCCCACCGTCGTCACCAACACCACAACGGCGGCGAGGAAGAGGACGGCCACCAGCGAGCTTGGGACCTCGAAGCCATCAGGCCTCGAGCAGGGTCCCCGCTGCCGGTGGAAATGTGTCGCGCATGCGATGGACCCAGTCCATAAATGAAAATGTGATGCGCGCATATTATGGGGCTACAGAGGGAGGAACTAACCTGACAGCGTACCGAGTTCGGATGCTTTCTCTGTTTCAGGTGCTTGAACCAGCCGTCAACGTCTCGGCCCAACGATTGTCGGATCAGGTGCGCGTCATTCAACACAATCGTAGATTGGATGACGCTACACTTGATCGGCTGCGCTCGGAAATGCAGAATAGCCCTGTTAGTAACCCTCCCCCATCCCAGAATGTCAGGCATGCGCTTGCCGATGTTCTGCTGCAGGCAAACCAGCATGATGAGGAGGAGGAAGCCAGGGCTACATCTGCAGATAACCTGTGCAATGTGGATATAAGGAGCAGTCTGGAGGATGCGATCCGTGAGTACCGGTTCATATCACCAGACCTTAGACCACGGCTACCACGTTTGCCCATGAATAAAAGAAACAGAGCACTGGTGTGCGCCCTGGATGCGCTGCTGCCAAATTTTATTGACAGCAGTACAGACCTTTGCGATACACACTCAATCTTGTATTGCACGGCTGTTGCGGCTTGTCGTATAGCTCGAGTCAAATTCCCAAACACTGATCGAGCTGTACGACCAAAACCTGTCGCACCAGCCTGGCAATGCAGGATTGAGCGTCGTATTAATGAGACCAGGGTGCTCATCGCGAAGCTCATCTGCTTCAGGGAGGGCAATACACGCCCAAGGGTGATGCGCTTTGTGAAGCGGGCGTTCTCGGGAACTAGTATTAGTCCCCGGGAATATGTATCCCGTGTCACAGAGCGCATCGACTTCCTGAAGCAGAAAGTTTATGCATGGGCAAACCGTATCCGTCGGTATAAGCGAAGAGTGGACCGGTTCACTCAGAACCGCATGTTCCAGACCGATGAAAGGTGGGTGTACAGAGCCTGGGAGCGACCCAACCCAACTCAAGGTGTGACTGACGCGTGTCTACCAAATAATAACGACATGAGTGAATTTTGGCGAAGCATTTGGTCGGTGCCTGTCAGTCACACTGAAGGACACTGGATGCGTGTTGTTGAGCAGGCATGTGAGTCAATACCAAACATGGAGGCAATTATCATAAGCCCTCTGGATGTGGCCCGTGCAGTCCGTCCGTTGCCTAACTGGAAATCTCCAGGACCGGACGGACTGCACAATTTTTGGATCAAATGGCTACAAAGGTCACATGCCTGCTTAGCCTCACAATTCCAGTCATCTGTAGAGACTGGGTCGCTACCACTGTTCTTTACGACAGGAGTTACCCACCTTCTTCATAAATCGGGTAGTACTGCGGAACCTAAAAATTATAGACCCATAACTTGTTTACCGACGGTCTATAAAGTTCTTACATCCATTCTTAGAGAAAAAAATTCACAACATATTCAAAATAACGGAATTATGTCGGTGTCTCAGAATGGATGTAAGAATGGGTCCCGTGGTACTAAGGAGCTGCTCCTTATAGACATGACCATTAGCCAACAGGTTCGTAGATCTCGGAAGGATTTGTCGACATGTTGGATAGATTATAAGAAGGCCTATGACTCGGTGCCACATACATGGCTCATGAGGGTGCTGGAATTGTACAAAATAGATGCAACTCTACGCACCTTCTTGATGTCGTGTATGAGGCAGTGGAGAACGGTCCTTCTCTATCCAGGATGTCCACAAATCCAGCAGATCAATGAACCGATCAGGATTGAGCGAGGAATATTTCAGGGCGACAGTTTGAGTCCGCTTTGGTTTTGCTTAGCCTTGAATCCTCTAAGCACACTGCTGGAGGATTCAGGTCTAGGCTATCGATTGAGAAGAGGAGGTCAGTTGATATCACACCTCCTTTACATGGATGATCTGAAACTCTTTGCCCCCAACAATTTGCGACTGATGGAGCTACTGAAGGTAACAGAAACGTTCAGTAGCGCCATCAGGATGGAATTTGGTGTGGACAAATGTGCAGTCATGCATGTAAAGCGAGGGGAGATTGTAGAATCCGTGGGAACCGAACTTACGGATTCTATACACCTTAGATCCCTCTCCTCAACCGAAACCTACAAATATTTGGGTATGTCGGAAGCATTAGGCATCAATGCTACCGACATGAAACAATCGCTGAAGGAACGTTTCTTTGGCCGCCTGAAAAAGGTATTTAATAGTCTTTTATCAGGCGGCAACAAGGTGCGTGCCTTCAACGGTTGGGTCATGCCGGTTTTGATGTATTCTTTCGGCATACTCAAATGGACTCAGACGGAACTTGACGCTCTGGATAGGAAGGTCCGTACATTGCTGACGGCAGATCGGATGCATCACCCACGGTCATCAGTGATGAGACTGTACATCCCGCGGAAGTGTGGGGGTCGAGGTTTCTTAAACGCTAAAACCCTCCACAACCGCGAGATCTGCAGTCTCAGGGAATATTTTCTTCAAACTGACGTGGGGATGCACCGAGATGTGATCGCAATGGACAAGGGCCTCACCCCGCTCTCCTTGGCGAACGAGAACTGGCGCAAACCTACAGTACTGGATACTAAGGATCGTAAGGAAGTATGGCAAAGCAAAGAGCTTCACGGTCGCTTTTTCCGGGCCCTCCATGGGCCTGATGTAGACTTTTTGGCGTCCGTATCCTGGCTGCGTTTCGGCGACCTCTTTGGGGAAACCGAAGGTTTTGTCTGTGCGATTATGGATGAAGTTATCATGACGAATAACTATCGGAAATACATTGTCAAGGATGGTACGGTTGACATCTGTCGGGCATGCCACCGTCCCGGTGAATCAATCCGACATATTGTTTCCGGTTGTTCTCGTCTCGCTAACGGCGAGTACTTGCACAGACACAATCTAGTAGCTAGGATCATCCACCAGCAACTTGCTTTGCAGTACAACCTTGTGGAATCTGAAGTACCATACTACAGGTATGTGCCCGACCCAGTTCTCGAGAATGGTCACGCCACATTGTACTGGGATCGATCTATCATCACAGACAGGACTATTGTAGCCAATAAGCCTGATATTGTGGTGATAGATCGACGAGAGCGTCGTGCAATGATTGTTGATATCGCTGTCCCTCATGACGAGAATCTCGTGAAAGTTGAACAAGATAAAAAAATCAAGTATCTTGACTTAGCACACGAGGTTGTCGACATGTGGGACGTGGATTCTGCAATCATTGTACCGATAATTGTTACAGTAAATGGGCTAATAGCGAAGAGCCTCGACCAACACCTCAGGAGGCTCTCACTGCGCGGCTGGGTCAAGAGCTTGATTCAGAAGGCAGTACTCCTGGACACGGCACGCATTGTCAGGAGGTTCCTCTCTCTAGAGCCCTGACCACCGGCAGCTTGGACCCTGCTCCCGATGCCGATGGGTCACTATTTTTTATATTTTTAAATGTTTTTGTAAGATTTTTGTAAAAATATTTAAAAATATACTCAATATGTAAGAAAATAAATAAAAGAATAATAATAATAATCTGTGGCCCGACTGTCAAGTTGACGGTCAAAAAAATTTTTTGTCCGTGCATTTATTTTCTAGAATTTTTAAACGTAAATGATTTAACAATGTTTTGATAAGTATACCACCATAATATCATTCAAAAACACAAATGGCAACATATAACAACAATATGCAAAAGAATCATGCGAACATTACGACTAGAAAACAATTGAAAGTGCGATGCTGACGCGAAGTCGGGCCCGACTTGCCAAAACCACACAACCAACATCTTCGGGTTCGTCGCTCAGCTCCGCCTCGCAGTTGCCGGATCCTGCTCCAGACGTGAGTCCAGTGATACCGGCTGCTGCAGTTGCGTCGAGCTCGAGCGACGAATACTTCTCGCCGCCGACGACACCACCACCACTACGTCGGCGTGGAAGAGGCCGACCACCGGCCAGCTTGGGACTCCGAGGCCCACCGGCCTCTGATAGGGTCCCCGCTCCCGGTGGAAGTGTGCAGCGCATGAAGTGGACACAAGCTGTCAATGAAAATGTCATGCGCGCATACTATGGGGCTACAGAGGGGGGAACTAACTTGACTGCGTACCGTGGTCGGATGCTCTCTCTGTTCCAGGTGCTTGAGCCCGCTGTCAACGTATCATCGCAACGACTGTCGGATCAGGTACGGGTCATCCAGCGTAACCATATGCTGGATGCCACCATACTTGATCGACTTTGCATCGAATCACGGAATAGCCATGTTACGCCTGCTTCGCCACTGGTCGCGGTACAACTGCAAAATTTACCCAGTGTTTCACCGCGACCCAACTGCGTTGGTGAAGAGGATGATGACGGGGCTATGTCCGTGAGTACCCAATGCAATGCACGATTGAGGAGCGCTTTGGATGATGCTTTCCGGGAGTATCGTTCTACTCCGCCTGAACTTAGACCACGTTTACCTCGTTTGCCCATGCACAAGAAAAACAAGGCGCTGGTGTGTGCTCTAGACTCACAGCTGTCGACATGTTTTGACAGCAGCAAAGACCTCGCAGATACCCACTCAATCTTGTACTGTGCAGCTGTAGCGGCTTGTCGTGTAGCTCGTGTTAAGTTTCCTAATAGTGACAAAGCTACACGACCAAAACCAGCCGTACCAGCTTGGCAGTGCAGGATTGAGTGTCGTATCGGTGAGGCTAGAGCACTCATCGGTAAGCTAATCTGCTTCAGGGAGGGCAATACTCGCCCTCGAGTGATGCGCTTTGTGAAGCGGGCGTTCTCCGGGACGGATGTTAGTCCTAGAGATTATGTGTCCCGCGTCACAGAGCGCATCGACTTCCTGAAGCAGAAGATCGGTGCATGGGCAAACCGTATTCGTCGGTACCGGCGGAGGGTGGAGCGATACACCCAGAATCACACATTCCAAAGTGATGAGAGGTGGGTTTACCGAGCTTGGGAGCGACCGGAGCAAGGTGTGGCTGACACGCCCCTTCCGGATGATGACGCCATGTCTTCGTTCTGGCAAAACATCTGGTCGGTGCCTGTCAATCACACCGAAGGTGACTGGACTAGGGAGATCGAGCGGGCGTGCGGGCAAATATCAGAAATGGGGGCAATTACCATCAGCCCCCAAGATGTTGCTTGTGCAGTCCGTCCGTTGCCTAACTGGAAATCTCCAGGGCCGGATGGACTGCACAACTTTTGGATCAAGTGGTTCCAAAAGTCGCACGCTCGCTTGGCATCTCAGTTCCAGTCAGCTTTAGAGTCAGGGTCGCTGCCCCAGTTCTTAACAACAGGGATAACCCACCTGCTCCATAAATCAGGTAGTACCGCGGAACCCAAAAATTATAGACCGATCACTTGTCTACCGACGGTCTATAAAGTTCTTACATCCATTTTGAGAGCCAAAATTTACAAACATATAGACACAAACTCTATCTTGTCTGTCTCTCAAAATGGATGTAGAAACGGGTCCCGCGGTACTAAGGAGCTGCTCCTAATCGATATGACCATTAGTCAACAGGTTCGTCGTTCCCGAAGGGATCTGTCGACATGCTGGATAGACTATAAGAAGGCCTATGACTCGGTGCCACATACCTGGCTCAAGAGGATGCTGGAGTTGTACAATGTAGATACAACGCTGCGCACCTTCTTGATATCATGTATGGGGCAGTGGAGGACAGTCCTTCGCTATCCAGGATGTCGAAATATCCAGAGGAATAGCGAACCGATAAGGATTGAGCGAGGTATATTCCAGGGCGATAGTTTGAGTCCACTTTGGTTCTGCCTAGCCATGAATCCTCTTAGCACACTGCTGGAGGATTCAGGTATAGGTTATCGATTGAGGAGAGGTGGTCAGGTTATATCTCACCTCCTCTACATGGATGACCTAAAACTCTTTGCCCCCAATAATTTGCAACTGATGGAGCTACTGAAAGTAACTGAAACCTTCAGTAGCGCCATCAGGATGGAATTTGGTGTGGACAAATGTGCTGTCATGCATGTAAAGCGAGGGGAGATTGTGGAATCCGTGGGAACCCAACTCTCGGATTCCATACACCTAAGATCCCTTTCCCCAATCGACACATACAAGTATTTGGGTATGTCGGAAGCGTTAGGCATCAACACTGCTGACATGAAACAATCGTTGAGGGAGCGCTTCTTTGGCCGCCTGAATAAAGTATTAAAAAGTCTTTTATCAGGCGGAAACAAGGTGCGTGCCTTCAACGGTTGGGTCATGCCGGTTTTGATGTACTCTTTCGGCATACTCAAATGGACTCAGACGGAACTTGACGCCCTGGATAGACGGGTCCGCACACTGCTGACCGCAAATCGAATGTGTGGCGCCCCGTCAGCTAACAATTTGCATGTAGGTGAAATATTATATAAGTGAAATAAATAATTACACATTTTAGTTATGTACTAGCGCTCGCCGTAAACAGTTGTTTTATTTACATGACTCATAACATCTAGTACACACGTAAGCAGTAGGTACACTTACATCTGGTGACCCCGATATCAGTAACACGCGCCGCGATTTAAAGTAATTTTTTCGTGATTTTCCCGTGTCGTGATAACTGCACTGCACAACCTAATCAGCCTTCCACAAGCGGATCTCCCTGATTTGGTTTTCAAGAGGCACATAGTTATCCAGACATGACGTCAAGCGGAAGTTGTGGAAATGGGGCAGCATTATGCGGAGCAACGGACAACGGACTTAAAGAGAGACTCCTTGCCGTATACGAAGAATACGAAGAGCGGCAGTTCCAAAAGCTGGTAGGTGAAGTGTCGGAAGTATCAGGCGGTCCAAATCAGCTTATCGTTGAGTTAGTTAACCAAGTGAGCAAATTAACCATGGAAATAGCAGCGTTAAAAGCCAACTCACATGGCAATGGACGTCATAATTATAGACGCAATCGGAGCCGGTCGCGCCCAAGATCCCTCTCAAGATCGAGGATTACGCCTGACAGTCCCAATTGGTTATGCAAATATCATTTCCGGCACAGGGATCGAGCCCGGAACTGTGAAAAACCATGCGACTGGAAAAAGCCGTCGGAAAACTAAGTCCTGCGTTGACAGAGGCGGTCGTCAGCGCTATCATTCCTTCAAACCGCCTATGCGTTACCGACCGAAAAAGTGGGTATCGTTTTTTGGTTGATACTGGCGCTAACATCTCAGCAATACCTAGAAGAGGAAACCGTTTAAAAACAGACGACACATATAAAATCTATGCCGCAAACGGAACGCAAATTAAAACATACGGTGACAAAACGCTGACGTTAAATCTAAACTTGAGACGGCCGTATCGATGGATTTTCATCGTTGCTGACATTACGCAACCAATACTGGGTGCCGATTTTTTAGAAAAACATAACATTTTGGTGGATATTCGAAATAAACGTTTAATAGATGGTACGACTGGACTTCAGAGGAACGCAAAGTTAATGAAGTCAAGCACACCAACACTTCGGACCATAAACTTAACCGACGATTATGCAGACATTTTGGCAAAATATCCAAATATTTTAAAACCGCTCGACACACAGTCGCAACCCAAGCATGACGTGGTTCATCAAATCATTACCAACGGACACCCTGTTTACTCCAAGTCAAGACCTTTGCCAGCGGACAAATACCTAAGAGTGAAGAAAGAGATTGAACACATGCTAGAGGCAGGGTTATGCAGGCCTTCCAAGAGCCCGCATAACCCCAAACCCTTTGCACGCCCTTTGCACGTGACAACAAAGAAAAATGGCGAGTTACGATTATGTGGTGATTATAGGAGATTGAACGCGATCACTGTACCGGATAGATATCCGATTCCGAGACTACTAGACTTCACATACCTATTACCAGGAACCAGTATATACTCAACGATTGATTTAAAAAGAGCATACAACCAGATACCAGTACAAGATGTAGAGAAGACTGCAGTAATAACCCCGTTCGGTCTATTCGAATTTCCAAGAATGCCGTTCGGACTACGAAACGCAGGTCAAACATTTGTCAGATTCCTGAACACAGTCTTAGCTGGACTCGACTTTATTTTCGTGTACATAGACGACATACTAGTGACGTCATCATCAGTCAGCGAACACCGACGTCATCTACAAGAAGTGTTTAAACGGTTAGACGAACATGGCATCGCAATCAATCAAGAAAAGAGCGTGCTCGGCAAATCTCAAGTAGAATTCCTCGGATATCAGATCACAAAAGACGGTATCAATCCATTACCAGACAAGGTCGAAGCAATCACCAAATATCCAATACCAAAAACTGTGCAAGAATTACGAAGATTTTTAGGCATGATCAATTTTTACCGAAACAACATTCCACAAGCAGCCCGTCATCAAGCACAGTTGAACAAATACCTAATTGGCTCAAAGAAAAATGACAAAACCGAAATACAATGGACTTCAGAGGCACTAGAAGCATTCGAACAATGTAAAGCAAGTCTAAGCGACGCCGTTACATTGACTTCGCCAACAACGCATTCCCCACTATCGCTCATGACAGATGCATCCCAGACATGCGTAGGCGCCGTTTTGCAGCAGTATGAAAACGGAAAATGGAAGCCGCTTTCCTTTTTCTCAAAGGGACTGAGTGAAACGCAATCAAGATACAGCACATATGATCGAGAACTGTTAGCAATTTTTATGGCAGTAACGCGTTTTCAACCTTATGTCGAGGGACGAGAGTTGATAGTATACACCGATCATAAGCCATTATGTCACGCCTTCAATACTAAACAAGACTCCACAAGTAAAATGATAGCCCCAAGGCGGATACGTCATCTTGAGTTCATTGCACAATTCACAACGGACATTCGTCACCTATCCGGTAATATGAACCCAGTGGCCGATGCATTATCGCGAGTCGAACAAATAGACTGCCCGACACCTGTGGATTGGAATGAGTTAGCAGATATGCAATACAATGACGTTGAACTCACTCAGCTGTTAACCAACAACAACCTTAGCTGGAAAAGTATGCGACTAACAGGAACGAGACAACTACATTGCGAAAATTCAAAATCAAAATTACGACCGTATGTGCCGAAGTCACTTCGAAAACAAGTATTCGACACTATGCACAACATAACACATCCCGGCATTAGGTTATCAAAGAAAATGATCAGTGAGCACTACTTCTGGCCACGCATGAATACTGACGTTGGTATTTGGGCGAAAACGTGTGACGCGTGCCAGAAGAGCAAGACACATAGGCACAACTCTGCCCCAATAGGAACATTCCCATCTACAGCACGTTTAGATCACGTGCACATAGACATTGTCGGCCCATTACCAGAATCTAACAACAACAGATACATTGTGTCAATGATCGACAGAGAGACAAGATGGCCGGAAGCTGTACCAGTAGCCGAGATAACAGCAAAAGTAGTAGCGGAAGTTTTCATTAACACCTGGATAGCGAGATTTGGATGCCCAAGTGCCATAACCACGGACCAAGGACGACAGTTTGAGTCAGACTTATTTATTAGCCTAACCAAGTCACTTGGTATTAAGAAAACCAGGACTACCAGTTACCATCCGCAGTCAAATGGCTTAGTCGAACGCTGGCATAGATCAATGAAAACCGCGTTAATCGCGCGTGGTAATACGAGAAACTGGTCGAGCGAATTACCCATAGTTCTACTAGGATTACGAGCAGCGTTGCAACTGAAAGAAAATATAAGCCCAGCTCAAATGTTATATGGAACAAACATACGTCTGCCTGGAATGTTTATCGAGCCGAAAAAGCAAGATACATCACCAGAAACTCATGCACAGACTCTTCAGAAGACAATGGCAAACCTAAGCCCGTTTAATAATAAGCACCACAGCACAAGTCACAAACCATTTATCCACCCAGATATGAAATGCTGCGAATATGTATACGTCAGAACGGATGCTGTGAAGAAACCACTAACCCCGTCCTACGAAGGACCTTATAAAGTTTTAGAGAAACAAGAAAAGCATTTCAAAATTCAAATGCCGAAGAGAACATCAATAGTAACAGTGGACAGATTAAAACCAGCTTACATTTTAAGTGATGAAAAGGTAAACGAACCTTTAGCACACCTGAAAAGAAGCATTAGTCAAGCAAACGACCGCAAGAATGTCGAGCCAGCGGAAAATAATACGACCGCGCCGAACACGACACGTTCAGGTCGCGTCATACGTCCGGTGGTACGATTTACAATACAGCCAGATCAGCAGAAGAAGACGACGAAATTAAACAAAACCTAATCGTACAACAGAAACTAGCAAATCACCGCAATTCCAATTATTTTTATTTTTTGTGTACTTTAATGATAATAACAACTTTACTGTTATGTAGGTGTACTTACGAAATATAAATGTAATTATTTATTTTTTTAAAGGGGGAAATAATGTGGCGCCCCGTCAGCTAACAATTTGCATGTAGGTGAAATATTATATAAGTGAAATAAATAATTACACATTTTAGTTATGTACTAGCGCTCGCCGTAAACAGTTGTTTTATTTACATGACTCATAACATCTAGTACACACGTAAGCAGTAGGTACACTTACAAATGCATCACCCACGGTCATCGGTGATGAGACTATATCCCGCGGAAGTGCGGAGGTCGAGGTTTTTTGAATGCTAAGACCCTGCACAACCGTGAGGTATGCAGTCTCAGGGAATACTTCCTAGAAGCCGACGTGGGGATGCACCGAGATGTGGTCTCAGTGGACAAGAGCCTCACCCCGCTCTCCTTGGCTATCGAGAACTGGCGCAAACCTAAAGTATTAGATACTAATGACCGCATGGAGGTATGGAAAAGCAAGGAGCTTCACGGGCGCTTTTACCGGGTCCTACATGGATCCGATGTAGACCTCTTAGCGTCCGTATCCTGGTTACGTTTCGGAGACCTATTTGGAGAAACCGAAGGTTTTGTCTTTGCGATTATGGACGAAGTTATGATGACAAATAACTACCGGAAATATATTGTGAAGGATGGCACGGTTGACATCTGCCGGGCATGCCACCGTCCGGGTGAATCAATCCGACACATTATTTCTGGCTGTTCTTGTTTGGCTAACGGAGACTACTTGCATAGACACAACCTTGTAGCCAGGATTATCCACCAGCAACTTGCTCTGAAATACGGCCTTGTGGAATCAGAAGTACCATATTATAGGTATGTGCCCGACCCAGTTCTCGAAAATGGCAATATCACGTTGTATTGGGATCGATCTATCATCACTGATAGGACTATTGTTGCCAATAAGCCGGATATAGTGGTGATAGATCGATTAGAGCGTCGCACAATGATTGTTGATATAGCAGTCCCGCATGACGAAAACCTCGTGAAAGCTGAAAAAGATAAGCAGATGAAGTATCTTGACCTGGCTCGCGAGGTTGTCGACATGTGGGATGTGGATACGGCAGTCATTGTGCCGATAGTCGTTACGGCCAATGGCATAATAGCCAAGAGCCTCGATCAACATCTCAGGTGGCTCTCGTTAGGCAGCTGGATCAAGGGCCTGATCCAGAAAGCAGTAATTCTGGACACGGCGCGTATTGTTAGGAGGTTCCTCTCTCAGCAGCCCTGACCACCGGTAGCTTGGACCCTGTTCCCGATACCGGTGGGCTACTATTTTTTATATTTTTAAATGTTTTCTTATATCTTTTTTATATTTTAATATTTAAAAATGTAATTAATATGTATTTAAATGAAATAAAGGAAATAATAATAATAATAATAATTCATTTATTTCAGATTTATCTTGCGATTACATCCATATTTGTTAGTACGATGCGAGCTTACAAACTAGTGTTAGTAAAAAATAATTAAAATTAATTGCTGAATATTAAACATTAAGTGACCAGACCGGGTGGACTTCCCGATGATGGTGGAAAATCACTATACGACTGCATGCAGCCGTATCCAGCGAGCCAGCATCGGAGAGTCCCACCGGTCCGCCAGCGCGCGCAGGATAGTGTTGGGACTGTGGCGCGTACGGCGCATGATAGAAGCGCACCGTTTGCGCATGATGGCCGCAAAGCCGTCTGTGTGAGCCGCCGCGAACATCGCGGAAGCGCTGCAGTGGCGCGGCAGCCCCATCAGCACCCGGAACGCGTTATTGTATTGTACGCGCAGATCGCTGTATGTCCGCTGCGTATAGTTAACCCACAGGCTACAGGTGTAAAAGGACTGACAGTACGCTTTAAAAAGCGCAACTTTGACAGTCCCCGTACACCGTGAAAACCTGCGGGCCAACATGTTGCATCGGACAGACAGCGCTCTGCGCTCCCTATCAATATCCACTCTGTCCTTAAGGTCCTCGGTGACCCAGTGGCCCAAATACTTAAATTGCTCAACTTTCTGTAGAGCTGTACCACATAGTGTGAAATTCGGAACGAATGTATATCGCTTGTTGTCTGGCCTGAAAATCATTATCTCACTTTTTTTTACGTTGTAATTGAGCCCATGAGTCACCGCATAGGACTCACAAATATTCAGGAGCCTGCGTAAGGCACCAATCGACGGGCTCAACAGCACCATATCGTCTGCGTAGCTGATGTTATTGATGCATACTCCATCTATATGACACCCGATGCCAGCGCTGCTGAGCTCCTCGATCAGGCGGTTGACGTACAGGTTGAAGAGCGTAGGAGAGGTCAGCCCCCCTTGCCTCACCCCGCATTCCAACCCATACTCCCCCGAGAGCGAGCCTGCCCATTTCACACAATTCTTCTGCTTGTTATACCAATGCATAAATAATAGCTTAATTTCTGCAGGTAAACTAGTTTCATCCCTTAATTTACCCCATAGAATGTCGTACGATACAAGATCGAACGCTTTCGATAAATCAAGGTAGCAAGCATACACTGGAGTCTTTCTACTAGTGTAATACTGAACAGTCCGCTTGAGGCACAGGATAGCACTCTCGGTAGAAAGGCCGGGCCTGAAGCCAAACTGCGCGTCGTTTAGCGAGACGTGTTTATCCAGGTGCTGACCAAGCAGACTGTCCAGCACTTTGGCAACTACTGTGGCAAGGGAGATTGGTCTATAGTTGTTTACATCTGATATATCACCAGTTTTATTTTTGATGATGGGTACAACTATAGTACGCATTAAATTATCGGGCAGATGGGAGTGGCCCAAACACAGGGTAAAAAACATAGAAAGCACTCTGGGTAGGTGAACACCCGCGTGCTGCAGGTGCTCGATGCTGAGGCTGTCGTGACCCGGGGATTTACCCCTCACCATGCCTCTGATCACCTCACGCACTTCCTTCGTAGTAAAATAAACTCTACGCTCACTACCTTCCTCTGCATCGGGCTCCTGCCGCGCTCGGCCCAGAGGAGAGTCGACCCTGAAATGGTGGGAGAACATAGTGGCGATCTCGCTAGGCTCGTGCAATCCCGCCACGCTGACGGGAAGGCCCGGCTTATGATTCATTTTATTGGTGTTTTTCCAGAACTGACCGAATTTCTTGTTTGAATGAAGTTCCGCTATAATATCCATTTTGATTTGTCGTGAATTATTTTGACACCACTTTAACTTTGATTTAAAAGCGCGCCTAGTTTCACACATATCATTATAAAGACGGCCAGCGCCGGGCTTACCCCCATACAACCAAGCCTGAAAACATAGCCGAGCCCTCTCGTGAGCGCCGCGGACGTGCTTGTTCCACCCGGTAATGTAATTACATCTACGCTTTTCGATAACATTATAACTATATGTAGCGGCTTCCGACAGTATACAAATAATCTTGTCATACACGTTATCTAACAGGATTTTATGACTTTTATTGCTACACATTTTATCTGAGCAGTTACTTAATTCCGAAGGGAAATCAATTTCCCGAAGTCTAGAGTGACATACATTTTTAAATTTCGCAATTTGAGTCGAATCTCGTTCACCCCAGACTATTCTATTTATGCAAACAGTTGGCATACAAGCTATAGGCTTAACTAAATTAAAATTACATATTATAGACACAGGGTAATGATCAGACCAATAGGTATTATATAACACAGAGGCCGCGGACACAGTGTCGTGCGGCACTAGTTACAAGACAGTGGTCGAGCCAGCGCTGACAGCCGTGCGCATCACTGACGAAAGTATAACTATCCGGCGGCATTAGTTCCATACACATACCTATACAGACACTCAATCATTTACCAGACACCGAACTTAATTATAGGAATAGTACTTTTGCCAGTGGCTTGGCCCGTATAGCTGTCGGAAAATAACACCCGGGAACCTACTACCGGGATAAAGTAGGTATCCTATCTATTACGTATCCATGATATAATATATCTTTGTGCCAAATTCGATCTAAATCCGTTTGGCCGTCTTTGCATCATTGAGAAACAAACATCCAAAAATCTAAACATCTAAGCAATTTCGCGGTCTCTTACTTGAAATAATACTATTAGGTTTATTTTGAGTATAATGAACACACATGATATTCGCAATTACTTTGAAGCCAAAGTAATATGAATTACAATCCTACTTATCCTGTACTACCCGGCCCCTGCCAACGCGCTCTGCGCCCACTTTTTAAATCTCTAATATCTTCTAAGATATTTATTTAAATTACATGCTGTAAAGGGCCATATTGATCTATATTAAATGCACAATGTATTTAAGGTACTGAATTGGATAAGGATTAATGCTGTATTGCTTAAAATCGCTTCGTAAATAAGCCCTTATTTCTCGTAAAAAGTAAAAGATAAAAAATGGTTATTGTGGGTTATCCCTAAGAGATAGACATATACCATTGAGGACATTTTTGTAGGCCTTTTTAAGGTGTACAATACTGTAGTACATTATTTTGATCTATTTCGTAGGATTCAGCCGGGGTTTTACGAATTTTGAGACGTATGTCAGCGTAGTTTTCGAAGATAGTTATTTTTTTCTAAAATAAAAGAATCTTTCTAAAATAAAAATAGCCTAAGTTACTCCTTGTTACATCAGCTATCTGCCAGTGAAAGTCCCGTCAAAATCGGTCCAGCCATTTCCGAGATTAGCGGGAACGAACAGACAGACAGACAGACAGACAGACAAAAATTGTAAAAAATGTTGTTTTGGTATATGTATCGTGTATACATCCATATACACTTAGTAAAAAGTGGTTATCTTAATATTAAAAACAGACACTCCAATTTTATTTATTTGTATAGATTACACACCATACATTATTGGACACCAGTTTCGCGAAGATTGTGTTGCTGCCCAGCACAGGCCTCCCCTAAAGGTTAACAAAGAGTTCGATCATGTGTCTTCCTTCTCCACGTAATGCTGGCTATACTTTTGATGTTTTCCTCCCATCTACGACGCTGTCTCCGGTTCTTTCATTTTGAAGATCTGTGATGGTTTTTAGTGTTTTGACTGTTGTCCCTATTGTTAAAAGTTCGTTAGATATACTCGGTGCTTTTCCGCTTATCTGTGTATTAATTGCTTTTATAATGTCCTCTCGCATTTTGTTCGGGACCTCTTCCTCTTCTCTGCTCTTGTAGATCGTTGGTTGGTTTGGTTTAGATTGTAATCACTCATCATTATGCGATATAGTGATGAGATCGCGATAATAATCTGTTGCGATTTTAAGTATTTCCATTCTGTTGGTCTTGTTTCTTTTAGTTCTCCGTTGTGTCATATTTCCAGACCGATCTGCGTTGTCTATCATTTGTTGCTATGCTTTTTTGACACCACTTGTTTTTTTTTTTCTATGTAACAGTTGATCCTTCCATGTCTTGTATTCTGTCTAAATTTATTTAATTGTTATTGTAATTCTTTACTTAACTTTACTATCTCCTGTCTGTTGGTCTTTCTTTGTTGAATAAAACTTCTGGGTACTGGTATCTTTTATTTATCTTTTGTGGGTTTATTATTTATCACGTTATTTTGTACTTCATTTAATTCTTCTTTTAGGGCATTATATTTTTCGTGAATATTAATGAATTTTTTTATTCGTTTTAAATTAGTTTCTAAAGAGTTTAAAATGTTTTCGGGAATTGGAAAAGTTATTGATTTTTTACTTTTGTGAATGTTTTTTCTTGGCGTTTTTGGTTCTACTGTGTTATATGCATTCTGTGATCGGTATTCGAGTTGGTTGACTATTTCTATATTTGAGAATAGTTTTGGTTTATTTGTAATTATATAATCTATTTCATTCCTTGTCATTCCATCAGGCGACACCCATGACCATTTTCTATTAGTTTTTCTTTTGTAATAGCTGTTCATAACGTGTAGGTGATTTTCTTAAACAAGATCATCAACCAGTTCCTGTCCATTATCATTCCTTTTTCTTGTAGTATTATTATATATTCTTCTTTCCAATTTGACCATTAAAGTCCAGCCGTATTTGGGTTCTGATTGTTCCATAATATATTATATTTATGTTGTGTTTATTATTTTCATTCCTCGCGTTTCTGGTGTGAAATTAATGCTATAGGCATTAATTTCCTGTTTATGACGTCGTGGTGTTTGTATATTACTCAGTGACATCGAAGACTCCCTTTTCCTTTTTTCAGCTTCTGATTTTCCTTTTATAATAATCCTATTGATCTTAATGAATGCTAGGTTTTTCTTGTTTCAACCTATGCTGTAGATTTTTGCGTGCTTCTGTTGTTTCCTTTGAAGAATCATCAGTTATGTAAATTAGTTGTAGCATTTGTTTTTTTATTTCTCAAAATTTCTGTTTTCTTTAGTTGTGACACGAAGGTGGTCTAGATTTATCGTCTTGCTTTTGTCCTAATCTGTAATATTTATTTAATTAATATTTTAAATCTTGACGTTTAAGTTCTCCATAATATTTTTAACCATCGTAAATAATTTTTCATAGGATTTTCAGTTTTTTAACACCATGTATTATTATATTATTTTTCCTATCCGTGTCCTTTCTTTTTTTATTTAGTGTTTCCACTATTAATTTTAAATGCTTATTTTTTTCTCTTATTAGTTGTAGTAATATCGGTAATATTCTGAGTTATTATTGTTGTTTGATGCTTCAACTTCATTTTCATCATTTGAAATAGTTTTAACATATCCTCTGGCATTCCTTTTGTATCCATATTGCAGTAACTAAACGGTCTGGGATTCGTAAAATGGAACGCAACGCTATGTCCATTAAGGTGAATGCTTCAACCATGAATTTCAAATTGCCCGCGAAATTCAAATTTTCTTACGTTTTTTGCAATTTGCAGGACAGTGCTAGGTTGTATGTTGATTAAAATATTATTCGCGCTTGTAAGACATATGTAGTTACAGAATTATAATAATCAAAATCATCAATACAGCGCTCTAAGTTCATAAAGCTGTAGGAATGACTTTATCTGTTTTTTTTTGTTCTTAGGCCTTAATGAACTTGGAGGGTTGTATTGGTGATTTTGATGATTATAATTCTGTAACTACATACGTCTTACAGTCGCGAATAATATTTTAATCAACATACAACCTAGCACTGGCCTGCAAATTGCAAAAAACGTAAGAAATTTTGAATTTCGCAGGTTGGTTTGAAGCATTCCCTTTAAGGCTGCAGTACTGCGGACACGTACTGTCTAGCTGTGTAGTCTATGGCTGGACGTTTTACGCATGATTGATGTTTGAGGCTAACTCACGTCTAACTTAACACTTTTGCTACTCATCACAAACTAAACAACGTTTGAGATGAGTAGCAAAAAATGTACTAACCTTGAATTTGTAATACTTACAGTGAGTAATATTGTTTCTTTATTATGTTTCAAGTTGTATTTGCTTCCTGGCGTTGATTTTTGGAACGAAGTTCCTTATCGCGCTTTGTGAAAGGGGGCTAGACGGAAAAAATCTTACGAAAAGTTGTCACGACATGCTTTAACCGACTTCAAAAAAAGGACGAGGTTTCTCAATTCGACCGTATATATTTTGCATGTTGTTGTTTTTTTTGTTGTGAGTAGAAAGGGACAGAGGGGGAGAGGGAGAGAGGGGGAGGGGGGAGATGGGGAGAGGGAGAGAGAGAGGGAGAGAGAAGGAGATAGGGAGAGAGAGAGAATATTTTTGTTGAGTGTATACAGGTTTTTTGTACATAATAAATAATTAAAAAAATATAACTATTATGAATCCTGGAAAGGAACTTCGTTCCATCCGGTGTCCCTTGACACCTCTAAAGTTTTGATTTGATTATTTTTCGGGAGCACATTTAGAACATTAAAAAACCTTTTGACAACCGGAACCGGCATTTAAATAAATATATATAAACAAATGTGAAAGTTTGTAATGTTCTTTTGGGCTTCTGACAACCCGTAACGACTGTCAAAGATCCAACGAATGGCAGCCGGGACCTAGCGTGCTTTCCAAGGCACGGAAAGGAAGTATGCAAGTACCCATCCACGGACTAACAGCGGCAAGCAAAGCTTTACCTGATGGATCGAACCATGAGGCTGCTGTTGACGGTGCGCGGCGGCGGTTATAAGGGAAACACCAAATAAACGATGGATGCATTGGAAAAAAATACTCGAGCATCGTACTTACCCCAGGAGTGCGCCAAACGCACGTACAGCGCTATCAACACCAGCACAAACTGCGTTCTACACATTGTATACTTCAGAAATACAAAGTTAGTTCAACAGAAGTAGACGGCGCGTCCACCTCTGGTGGTCGCTCTTGGGATTCTGACGCCACACGCTGGTTCTTCGCAATATAAAGAGTAGTGATGTGCGGGATATCCGTATCCGTATTCCTTATTAATTTTCAATACAGAGATGAAATTTTATAAATAGGGATATCTAGATGAAATATTTATTTTTTCGTTGCTACCTCATCAAGGTGGGAACTGTCCCAAGTAGTTACCACTGGCAGCACCACAGAGGTCCGCGCCGAATCAAGCGATTCCCCTATGAATGTTTACATTTTTAACGTAATTTAAATTCGATCGAATGAAAATGTACGTTATTGATTGCTATTGGGCCTAGTTTGTTTTGTACAAAGTCACATCCAGCCACATCATCATCCATTAACGAAGAGATTCCAGAATTCCCAGATGACATTGTAAACTTTCAAATTGATTTTTAATTCTTTACTAAAAAATACAGAAATTTTAATGTTTTTAGTAGATAGCTCTAAGCTTGTAACCAGTTTTTAATACATTTCTATCAACACTATTCAATATTTTATTAAATCCACTTAACCGCATCCCTTTCGCACCATCCCATTTCTTCCCGTGAGTGTTGTAAAAGGCAACGAAGAGACTTACTAGAGAATGGGCTGCAGTCACGCTGCAGCGTCCTATATGCATTTTACTACCATACCGCGATCGCCAACCCGCCTGCCAAGCGTGGCAATTATGGCAAACATCCCTTTTTTTTGGGGAGGCACATGTTCAGCAGTGGACGTCTATCGGCTAAAATGATAATGATGATGATGAACCGCATCCCTATACAATATTAAAATTATTAACAGTAGTAATAGGTTAAATTAAGCCAAAAATACTTTAGCCACTTTTAGCGGAAATTCGAATGTAATTTATTTACAAAACTGGCAACTTTTTTTTTTTTGATGTAGCCACAAACCAGAAAGTCCTAACGGCAACACTGCACCGATTGAGTAAGAAAGTTAAGATCCGTATTTGTTAAGCATTTTGCGTATGTTTCTATGTAGTTTTTTGTCATTTGTAAAAACTGTAATTCTGTTAAGTCTTATAACCTTCATTTATCTTTAATTCTCCAATTGCTGCAATAAGGCTGTATTTCAAAAGGGTTGTAACCACAGTCTAAAAATCATACAGTCGTCCGACGAAGACGTCTAGACAGGGCAATCGTGCGGGGTGTGAGGGGCGAGACGGGGGAAGGGCGCTCCCGAACTGCATACGCTACCGTGTTAGTAGTTCGGGATAAAACTTTCAGGGCTATCGTGTGTCACTTTATTTTTGTTTTAATTAATTAAAAATAATTTTATTAAAATGGTGCATACGACGTGTGCTGTGAAGGATTGCAAGTCGTCATCTTACATTAATAAAGAATTGCGATTTCATCAATTGCCGCGCATGGATGAAAGGTAAACAAATAAATAAAATATTGTTTATTTAATAGAAAGCCAACATGGCGGCGCGACGTGTAACCGATATTTATTTATTGTGCGGCGGCCAAGATGGCGCCGACGAAAACTTGCAAATTTTTCGTCATGGGTATCATTTTCATGGGTTTAGAGGTCGCTAAAACCGACTATGGGGTCAAAATTAAAATCCAAGATGGCGCAACGAAAATTTGCAAATTTTTCGTCATGGGTGTCATTTTCAAGATTTACGAAATCCAAATAAAAATGAGGTCAAGTGTCTTTCGCGGAAATGTCTATCGTGCAAGTGTACCTGACCCAGGATGGAGGACATTTTTTGAAAAAAAAAAAATTGTTATTCGTGTCAATTTTGTGATTTCTTGGGGTGAAGATTATGAAAATAACATCAATTTTCAAATCCAAGATGGCAGATATTTCTCTAAATGAAATTTAATTTAGAGAAATATCCGCCATCTTGGATTGTGACATTATATTGTATATTTTTGCGTGTCAGACCATAGACGAAGCACATTAATATAATAGTTCCTGTATTATAAATTTCAGATGCAAATTATGGTTAGGCAATAATGTTGATCTAAAATAAATTTAAAAAAGTTTACTTGAGACAACCCTAGCTCTTGCGACAATGCCTACACGTTGTCGGCATTTACAAGGAGATCAAAGGCGTCGTCCTACTGTAAGTTTTTATACTGTGGTTGTAACACTATCACTCACTATATATCATTCAAATAACTTTTGTTTTGCCCTTGTTTTACGGCAGCGTCGTTGGCGCCTGCGTCTCTTTTGTCATAACGATGCCACAGAGTGTCATTATATCTGTGACACGCTAGGGTATAGACAAGTAACTTGACGCTACCTCGGGTACTAGCACGCTAAATACATTATTGATGACATATTTTTTTATTTTAATAAAGATAATGATTATTTTATTTTGCAAATATGGGTAACAGCAAATGATGACAAAATAAAAACTTTTTTGCAAAAAAAAACAACCGACTTCCTTAAAAACACTACAAAGTGAAAAATAACTTTAATTTCGGTAGTCGGTGTCTTAGGATCTGTATTTATGGTTTTTTTGCCACCGACTTCCGAAATTAAAGTTATTTTTCACTTTGTAGTGTTTTTAAGGAAGTCGGTTGTTTTTTTTTGCAAAAAAGTTTTTATTTTTAAATTTTTAGTTGTGGTATTCACCCTGCACTAATTCCAAACAAACAATGCATATTTATGCGATAGCAGAAATCGCGGTTGATTTCCTGTCATTTTTTAAAGAGTTCCGGTGTCTGTCTCCCGAACTCATCATCAGATCTATATGAAAATTATATGGGACCATTTCGGAATAAACCCCTTTCGAACAAAAAAAGAATTTTGCAAATTCGTCTATATATGACGGAGTTATGGCCGAACATACATAAAAAAAAAAAAAAAAAAAAAAAAAACATATAAACATCCGAATTGATAACCTCCTCCTTTTTGAAGTCGGTTAAAAATATATGAGTTCAGCCATATTTTACCACGTAGGCATGCAAAAGATTTAAAACATTGATCTTAAAACTAAATTATTAAATACAATTTCAAAAACTAAACTAAATATTACACTAACTTAAAAATACTTTCTCAACTAGGAAGTCCTTAATATTATAATATCCTTTAGCCACTAAAAAGCTT
Source organism: Aporophyla nigra (assembly GCA_947507805.1). Taxonomy (NCBI): domain Eukaryota; kingdom Metazoa; phylum Arthropoda; class Insecta; order Lepidoptera; family Noctuidae; genus Aporophyla; species Aporophyla nigra. The sequence continues at coordinate 409,392 of OX382318.1, forward strand.
CGGAGCCTCTTCTTAAATAATGAAAGGGGAAGCTGTTTCCATGTCTTAGGCAATTTGTTATAAATAACAGGCGCCATGCAGAAGACACTTTTGCGCATAAGTGCTGTCTTGGCTGTTTCCAGACACAGCACGCTATTGTCGCGTCTATTGCGGGGTACGACATCTGATAAACGTCTAAAACGACTCGGATTTGTCTTAACAAACACAGCTACTTCGAATATATACAGACATAGCAAAGTTAATATTTTGTAATTTTTAAAGTACGGTTCACAACTATCAGTAGGCTTAAGTTTAAACATCGCCCGAATGCATCTTTTTTGCACCTTGAAGGCAGTCTCTCTTTCCGTAGAGTTTCCCCAATTTTTTTTAATTTTATTTATTTTACTTTATGTTCCTTTTCTGTATTTATCCGTGACATCACAACACACTGGGACCTATCAGAAAATCAGCGCTGCGACACTTATTTTTAAATGTCGCAGCATCATTCATGCTGAGATAGGGGCCCTTTGGCTTCGCACAGAACTTTCTGTTTTTATTATTTTCTTTTAAATTTTGTTTTTTTATTTGCTTCTTTTGTTTATAATTGATTTTTTATTTTATTAAGTATTGTTTTTTGTATAGTCTCTGTGCGTGTCCCAATAAATACTTTTTCTTTCTTTCTTCTTTCTATCCACCGATATTGACACCAAATATACGTATCCGTATCCTCGGATAAACATTATTAACGATCCGGCACAGCACTGATAAATAGGTATTTTAGGCAGGATGATAAGTAAGCCGCATTGATAACAGTTGTTGTTACTGTAGGTAAGTGGTTTTTCCTCTCATCACCCAGATAACTTGGTGACCTTCTACTATAGTCAAGGGTCATAGAGTTAAGATAACAATACGAAAATATTTCGAATGCCATTTTTAAACGATTTAAAGAAGAAAGAGGTTCTTAATTCGTCTGGTAATTGTGGACAAATTTCGAAAATTATTTTATATACAAGGTGTTTTTGATATGCCTCTATAACTCTAGCCTAGAGTTAGTTGATTCTTTGGCATGGTCTCATTAATACTCTAGAGTCTATGTGGGTATTAATGTGGCATAATATGATTTTCAGATTTGTTTTTTTTATTTTTCATACAAAGTAATTCGACGTCATAATTATTTAAGCAAAATCCGTCCATGAAATATAAATTTAAAGGAGCTTCTTAGCTTTAAAGGGGTTCGAATTTTCTTCTATGGAAGCTGGCATATCGACCCGCTGCCATATTGATTTTTTTTCGAAATCGCGGCGCACGATGATGGTGGTATGTATGGGTAGAGAACACATACCAAGAGGTATCGTATTACCCAGTAACTGGGTTGTGGAGGTCAGATAGGCGGTCGCTACATGTAAAATACTGGTACTCAGCTGCATCCGGTTAGACTGGAAGCCGACCCCAACATAGTTGGGAATAGGCAGACAGATGATGATGATTCAACTTATTGAAGATTATTTTCTACTGTTTAGTTTGTATTTCTATTAATTTGTGTTTTTAGGGTTCCGTTGCCAAATGGCAAAAAACGGAACCCTTATAGATTCGCCATGTCTGTCTGTCTGTCTGTCTGTCTGTCCGAGTATGTCACAGCCACTTTTCTCCGAAACTATAAGAGCTGTGCTATTGAAACTTGGTAAGTGGATGTATTCAGTGAACCGCATTAAGATTTTCACACAAAAATAGAAAAAAAGCAATAATATTTGGGGTTCCCCATACATAGAATTGAAACTCAAAAATTTTTTTTTCATCAAACCCATACGTGTGGGGTATCTATGGATAGGTCTTCAAAAATGATATTGAGGTTTCTAATATCATTTTTTTTTAAAACAATAATATTTGGGGTTCCCCATACATAGAACTGAAACACAAAAAAAAATTTTAATCAAACCCTTACGTGTGGGGTATCTATGGATAGGTCTTTAAAAATGAAATTGTATTGTATAATATAAAAAAAATATATGATGTACATTACCATGAAAACTACCAACGAAAATTGGTTTGAACGAGATCTAGTAAGTAGTTTTTTTTTAATACGTCATAAATCGTAAACCACAATTTACCTTTCATTCAGTCAACTCAAATATAAAAATTAAAAAAAAAAACATTTAATTTCATAAACGATGATGACGAATGATGATGATGATGACCTGCAGGTTTGTACGGAACCCTCGGTGCGCGAATCCGACTCGCACTTGGCCGGTTTTTTAATGTATTTAATTAACTCTTATATCTTAAAATTCTAATTATAAACCTCAGAACGAGTTTATATTGACTTACTTAATAAAAACAACATCAAAATTAAAACATTGACATTGTAACACGTTTTTTAAACTGAATAATGTTATCCAACATTTATTTTACTAACACGATAAAGGACAAAAAGTAAATATCACCAAGGAGTTTCCTAGAATATTTTTTTTCCAATTGAACTCATGCGGGGCGCGCCATTTTTATAACAGTACAAAACTATTTGTAACTCAAACTTTGATAAATAAAATTCAATCAGTTCACTCCATTTAAAATAGCATTAGACAGAATTTAAAAAAAGGTTCTTTTTAATCTACACTTTGTAACAAAAGTACAGTACATTAAACTTGTTACAGTTACGATTCAGTCACACTATATCGTAATCATTTCAGCTTTTTATCTAATTAAATTAAGTGGCTTTCTTTAAGATTATTTTTTCATTACAATTTAAAATTAAAGTATTAAAACCTAAAAAAAGCAGGAGGGAACAATACCGAGAACGTCTTACTTTTTACTATAATTCTACCAAATCTAAAATGACACCAAACCTCTTCATAAACTGTAACAGCCGGGTTTATTTCATTTTGCCGGTCTATATCGTCTGTTAAATTGACGAAATGTAATAGTATTTAGTTCTGTCTTAAATCTATCAAAAAAAGTTATAATTTAACTTTGTCATAAAATGATTTGCACTCCTGCTTCTGCCAGCCTCTATTTTCTAATGCATAAAATAAATGGAGAATAGGTATTAAAACTGTCGTGTGAGACTGGCCTGTTAGTCTAGTGGTTAGTGACCCTGACTGCTAAGACTGAGGTCGTGGGTTCGATTCCCACCCAGGACAAATGTTTGTGTGATGAGCTCAATAATTTGTTCTGTGTCTGGGTGTCATTTATCTATAATATGTATGTATTTAGAAATATATAAGTATATTTATCAGTTGTCTGGTTACCATAGTACAGGCTCTGCCTAGTTTGGGATCAGATAACAGTGTGTTGGTTGTCCTAAGATATTATACGATGTATTTTCGTTGCAGGAGCGGCCATAGGTCCCATGTTAGCGGGCGTGGTGTCCAGCCACTCGTGGACACATGTCTTCTACATGCTCATCGCGTGCAACTTCATGGCACTCTTTCTCCTGCTGAGGTAAATATACATCATCTTCATCATTTTAGCCGAAAGACATTCATTGCTGGACATAAGTCTCCCACAATTTGGGGGGGGATACCATAATCGCCACGCTTGGCAGGCGGGTTGATGATCGCAGTATAGTGGTAAAATGCATAGAGAACGCGTCTGCCCATTCTCTAGTAAGTCCCTTACTCGCCTCTTACGACACCCACGGGAAGAAATGGGGTGGTGCTATTCTTTACGCCCGGCACTACATGGAGCCGTGTCACCGTTGTGAACACCAGTGATGATGTATGGCACTGAAACGTGGTCGCTCACAATGGGCCTCATAAGAAGGCTGGAAGTCTCATAAAGGACAATGGAGAGGGCTATGCGTGGAGTTTCCCTACGCGATCGAATCAAAAGATCGAAGAGATCCGCAGGAGAACCAAGGTAACCAACATAGCTCGAAGAATTGCCAAAAGTAAGGGATCGTACTCATACTACGTGCCCCGTTCAGGGAGGTGTCAATATACTCGAGGGAAATCTCCCGTTTTAACGAGCTACATCCAAATATGGATAAAAGACAGAAAGACTTGTTTTTGTAAATTAATTTCGTGTTACAGTACTTACAATATGTTTTTACATTCGTTTTTCCTCATGATAATATTTTTTTCACTTCCACGCGGCAAGACCCGTATTAATACAAATATGAGCCAAATTATTATTTTTGCAAAAGAATATTTAAAACTATATTTATGAATTTTTGCGTGAAAACTAGAAGTATGGGGGGGGGGGCTCCTGGCAAATAATACGGGTGGTCACCGAGGGGGGAAAGGATAAAAATTTTACAAAATGGGTCACGTAGTTTGGGTACGTTCCCTAAGTGGCAGTGGGCAAGGCACATTGTGCGCAGATCAGATAGACGATGGGGCCGAAAGGTTCTGGAGTGGCGACCGCGTACTGGAAGACGAGTAGAGTTGAAAGGTCAACACTGTGATTATGTCTAATACAGGAGGGCACGGATATTGACGCGCAAACAAACTCTTACCTTGGATTCAGCACATGAATCTGAAGCCCTTTTTTTTGTGGATGGGAAATCATCAAATAACGTCGCCCGCTCTGAGAGGAGCGGAAGGGCGAGTCTGACTTTTACTGACTAAAACCCATCCGTCTTCCTTCATTTGGCTATGCCAGGGCCACGGTAACTCTTTCGAACAATCTCGCGACCCTGGCAGGCATCGGTCCTAGCGGACCCCTTCAGTGCTGCTGACATCTCTTTGAGGCGCGCGTGGAAAACTACGCGCCATCGACCCGAGCCTGGTCCTTACCGGGCGGCAAGCTACCCATGTGATATATATTTAGTTGGCTAGTTAAAAAAATGTATGTTATAATATTTTGTATGAAACTGTAGTTTGTTTTTTTGGGGTCTAGGATCGTGTGTTGAATTCATGGTTACAATTTGCACATCCATGTCCCAGATTGATTGATTGAACGATTTTTTGGCTTTAATTAACATAATCTTTGTAATTATATATATGATATATTTATACAAGAATAAAAACTAACACTTTATATTCTTTCCACAGGATAGCTCGATCTGAATTCTTGAAACTAAGACAAGAACGACGGATGTCTTCCCCGCCGCGCGTGCGTATTGAATAGCTTACCCGTATGACCAATATGACCATACTTATGTACAATAAGGTTAACTTATGGTCAATATGACCATACTTATGTACCATAGGGTCAATATGACCAAATGTATGTACAGTCGAACAAGCTATTTGGTATCAAAAATCGAAAGACATTTATTCATATTAGGCTGAGAATCAGAACTTTTGAAACGTCAAAATGACATAAGACAGTCCCCCGACACGTCTGTAATTCACCACTTCCTAGTGCTGTAGCTGGGAAGAAGTGACAAAGGCAACTAACTTGCAACTGCTTCTCGACAGTGTTATATGTGTGTGCTGATTAGACATTTATGTTACATCACTCTCTAAAGATTACCGTGAAAATCAAATTTTCTTACGGTTTTTGCTATTTACAGGTCAGTGTCCGGTTGTATGTTTATAAAAATATGATTCGCGACCGTTACACGTATGTATGTATTTACACAATTATAAACATTAAAATCATAGAGGGTTGTACTGATTTTAATCTATTTATTAATATGTGAAGCAGAACTTTTGTGCCCCTTTTTACGAAAATTACTCGGACGATGTGCCGAAATCAGCAGTACCCGATATGCTTCAGTATTGATTCTGGCACAGTTAAAGTTTATATGGAGAAGGAATAAACCTGTTTTTTTTTTCACTATCGACGAATTTCGTATTTTTAATGATGGTCGAATTTCGATTTATAATCACTAGGATTATAATTGTGTAAATACCTAAACGCATCTACCTTATGTATGTCACGTCTAAAATGCTATACGCACACAACAAAAATTAACACAGGCAATGTAGTTGAAAAAATAATGTTTTTGTCCATACATACATACATATACCAAATAGCTTGTTCGACTGTACCAAAAGTATAATTTATGGTCAATATGTCCATACTTATGTACCATAAGGTTTTATGGGCAGTACCCGGGCGTTGATATGACATGACACATCGTGCTTTAGAAAGAGACAGATATGAGTGACAGAGAGGACGCGAGACAAAGACGAACTTTTTAAATTCAATGTGTTGTATTTATGGCTGGGTACTGTGTAGTCTGGTCTCTGCATAAGACTTTTATATTTTTATAAATGAAAAATCAATTAGTGCCAATGTTAAATTCATGAAACTTTTGATGAAATAAGAAAATGGACGTGTTAAAGATATAGGTAATATTTCAACAAACATTTTTCCAATATTACCAATATTGCAGCCAAAATTTACCAAAGATATTGCCAATATTTGACGCAAGTGATGGCCAATATTTGCCGAAATTTATGGTCATTATTTTCTCAAGTTACTACCAACTTTTGCCCCAGTATGTATCTAACGAGCATTTGCCAAGTTATGGTGTAAAATTGATGGCTAAAATTCCCATAGAACTTGGGACACTATATTTTTATTATTTTAGTACCTTATATACTATGCAGCAGAGACCAGACGTAGTCCAATAACCTTTAGTTAAAAGTTAACTGTCTGTTAGGCTGTGGTTTACGTACCTATATATCAACCCGACTATCTGACGTAAAACTTAATATCTCATATAATAATAATTATATATCAAATGAATTTTGTAATTTATGTAAGTACTGAATAGATGTTGGACATGAAAATTATGTAAAAAATATATATTATGTGTCAAGCGATGATAGAGTGCATTTCTGTGGAATATTATGACAGCTATGTAATTTAAAAAATAATGAAAACTTTTGAAACGACGTTCTTCATCACACGTTATATAGTCTTCCAGGTCGTAATTCGGCCACGGCGGCCAATCTCAACGGAGACTAGCCATCGGCGTGTGAGATATTATAGTGCAGGCGTGAGTGCGCGGACACAGGGCACTCACTGTTCCCTTGCTCTCATAGTCAGCAGTCTCAGGAACAGCAATCCGACACGAGCGAACAAAGTCGCTTCCCGCGTCTGTACGCTTAGATCTTTTAAACTACGCAACGGATTTTAATGTGGTTTTCATCAATAGACAGAGTGATTCAAGAGGAAGGTTTATATATTTTATGCGAGGGCGAAGCCGCAGGCAAAAGCTAGTGAATTATAAAAATATATCACAATGATTTACACATAGGCGCGCGCAGTGCTAGAATTGTTAATTAAATAACATAAAATGTTGTAAAAATTAACTAAATTTCGCTAATCTTTAGTTTTACATTTTATTAAAATGTATAAAACTAGATTTTTAATTTTTAATAAACAGCTGAAAGAACAGTTGTAGAGATTCGGCACAATAGTTAAAAATGATAAAGAGGACTTCCCCCACCAGGTTATCTCATTTTTTTTCTCTGCTAGCTCTTTGGATTTTGGGCCCAACTTTGAAAGTAAAGTGACTGGTCTCCTTTATTTCATTGATATTTATTACATACTCGTAATATACAGCGATAGGAACGTCGTTCCAACAGGGCAATCCCGACATTTAAAGCGAGAGGTCCTCAAATTTCAATTATAATCACTGTGTTGTTGTAATTAATTCAATGTTGTAGAATTCTATTCAGTAGTACGTACAATAAATTTATTTTTGCATAATTTTCTTTTTTAGTAATAATAAAATACAATGTGTAACGGAAAGGATATACTCAAATATCGATTTTATTCAATGTTGTGAAGGTTGATTTTTGAATGACTATTGAAAAAATAAAAAAATAAGTAAACTAAACTTTATTCTGTTAATGTTAAGGTTGCTTTTTCGAAATCACATAAATTGAAAGCAGATATATATGTCCTTTTCGTTACACATTGAAGAACGGTGCTTTTTCATAGTCGGGCATAAATAGTTATTTTTTTAAATAGTGTGACATTTATTTAAATATTAAAACTATGACTAGATTGCAGTCGGTTGTCGTGTTAGAGTATTCAGTTAAAGGTGTGACACTATGACATTTTTTTTTCAAACCTTTTTGTTATTTTTAAGAAAATCGTGTCGATCAGGAATTTAGGATCGACGATCCATCATTTCTTTATGTCCTTGAAATAAGATTTAATTTTCTTTGGCTAAAATACTGGTACTCAGCTTCATCCGTTACTCTGGAAGCCGACACTAACATAACTGGGGAAAAAGCAAACAGGTGATAATGAAATTGATTCCCTTAAAAAATAATCGATAGGTCGATATGTTCGTCCCGACTGCCATGCACCACACTAGATCGATCTAAACTATCAATTTCGTCGATCGACCGCAATCTAGTTGTATCTTTTGTAAAGATTCTACTTAAAAGTATTAATAATAATTAGAAATATTATTATCAAATGTTTTTTTTTTTTGTAAAGGTTATTCGCTGCTTAGTCTCTACGAAAAACGCGTGATGTTTCAACGTATACGGTTATTTTGACAGCCCCTGGCTTTTTTTTTTGGATGGGATATCATCAAATGACTTCTCCTGCTCTGGGCGGAGCGGGAGGGCGTGTCAGACTTTTACTGACTAAAACCCACCCATGTTCCTTCAGTTACCCATATGCCAGGGCCACGGTATCTCGTTTGAACAACATCGCGACCCTGGCAGACATCGGTCCTAGCAGACCCCTTCAGTATTGCTGACATCTCTTTGAGGCGCGCGTGGAACACTACGCGCCCGACCCGAGCCTGGTCCTTACCGGGCGGCGAGCTACCCATTGCTCGCCGCCCGCAAGCTCGCGCCTACGGTGGCCGGGAGTCTGCGATCGACTCCTTACGCCCGGGGCGTCTCCTTTTGCGGCGGCTAGGGACGTGAGAGCGCAGGGACTGTCACTCCCTCACGCGCTCCGCCTCCTCCGCGACCATTACTGCTTCGCAGAAGGAGGTGACACAGCCCCTAGCTTAGGTTTGGGTCTTTAAGAGAACAGTGAACGGCCATACATGTTCGGATATCTGTAAACAAAACGGCGCCAAGGTAGCTCGCCAAATTTAAATGGCAATTTTCAGGTCACTGCCAGGTTGTATATAGATGACTTCTAAGTATACTAAGTCAACTAATAAATTTCAACAATTGCACTTTTTAGTAGATTAACAACAATTCAATAATTTTCCAAACCCCAACCCGGGTTGTGTTGGCGTTTGGGAACATCGATATGTTGAATAAAATATGATTATGACGATACCGCTGTTCTAATTGAGCTAAGCAGTGAAAAAACAAAGTCTTTACCAATAAATTAATAGTTCAAATTCATCAGTAAAATCCGAATTTATAATCGCTCTCCCTAATATGACAATCAATTCTAGTTGAATTACTAAGTTAACTAAACTCTTTTCGTAACTTTGTACTTTCCAATTTCATCTCAATGCTGGGTTCCTATGTACCGGACGTTGTTCGAGACTACGATTTGTAAAACATAGCACAGAAAAGTAGTGTACAACTAAACGCCGACAGACACTACGCCGATAGACTGAACACCGACATGACTTTACTTCGACGGGAATCTTTGCCGACAGCACACTTCGCCGACAGGGCTCATCAGCGACACAATCAAATAAAATTGATGGTTAGGTTAGGTTAAAACTGTGACCTCCAGGACCGACTAGTCGGTGAAGAGTCCCGTCGAAATAAAGTCTTATTATCTTAGAATCTTATCAGTGTTCAGTCTGTCGGCGAAGTGTCAGTCGGCGTTTAGTCGTAAACTCCAGAAAAGTGTGTCGCAGATTCAAAAAGATTAGTGTCCACGTGTTCGGACTTCGGTGTTAGTGTCCGCCATGTTGTTTTATGATCAGTCAGTGCGCAGGCGCTGTGTCGAGAGTGAGAGAGCTCGGAAATAACGCACTACTGCGGGAGCGAGCACGGACTTCTGTGATAGACTCGAGTCACACATTTTTATCACAGTTTGGGAGCACAAACCGTGATAAAATGCATGACTCAAGCCTATGACAAAGGCCGTGCTCGGCCCGCTGATAGATACAACGTTGACATTGACAGCTTTGACATTTAGAGATTTCGAAGTTTTACTATTAACATGTGCCTTGGGGGAAGGTTCTTTTTATCTTTTGCCACTTTAAAGAAGTGATTGGTCTATGAACGAATCGTTACAGGAACCCAGCAATATTTATATAACACTGCCATTCAAATGTCTATTTGTCTGTTCATTTGGGTTTCTACACAATAGCCGATTACAAACATATTTTAAATACCAGAAAAAGAAAAACTGAATTCTTGCTGAAGATAACATTTTGAACATTTTTGTGTCGGCAAGTAAAGCCTGGGAAATTAATTTTTCTATCAATTCGAATTTTCCGTATTCGAATTACAACTGTCATTTATGAAATGTCAAGATTTACAAATGTAACATGGCAAGTCTGTCTATTTGATAAAGCAATAAATTTCCCTGACTACAGGGTTAAGCTACGATGAAATCCCAAGCTGTTATGTAACTGATATATTCATAACCATTCGACAGGCTACCGTATCGAAAATCGAAAATATCAAAAAGTTGTGTGGAAATCAGTTGGCATAGTATGATCACGTGATACGGAGGAATGAGGAAAATGTCGAGAGGGAAATATTGAGTATGAATGTCGATGGCTATAAGTGTAGAGTCAGACCAAAGAAACGATGGATGGACGGTGTGAATGATGATATGGATAGAAAATGGGGTGACTACTGAGATGACGACTAACAGAGAAGTGTGGAAGAAAAAGAAATGTTTCGGCGACCACAAATTAATTTGAATAACGGTAGGAGAATGATGATTATCGTATCGAAAATGCCACGTTTTGATAACCTGATTTGCCTTGCCCCCGACAGCAAACAGCTGTTGGAAGAATAGCGGTCGTCTATTTGATTTAAACTTACAAAACTTTCTGCTTTTGGGAATGTGAACAGCGTCTATAGGACTCCTACGATAACCTTGATTGATGTTCGATACTGTACGAAAGCGTATCGAATGGTTGTGAATAGGAATGCAGATGACTATAGCAAGTCTGTTCTCATGGGCAATTGTGTACGAAACCTGTAGTATTAGTCATTCCTTATAACCTCTAAATAGACTGGACAATGTGCGCAAAGAAATGTTTTTAACACGCTTTTATTAGCTTCAAACGTATGTTAGTATGTGCCTATGTAACTGAAACTTTGAACATGATTTTGACCTCCTTCAAAACGTCGGATTAACTCGAAATTTGGCATACTTATCAAGGACCGATAGCAATACAATAATTTTATAAATTTGTGCCATTATCCTAACAAAAAAAACCGGCCAAGTGCGAGTCGGACTCGCGCACCGAGGGTTCCGTACAAACCTGCAGGTCATCATCATCATCATTCGTCATCATCGTTTATGAAATAAAATGTTTTTTTTTAAATTTATATATTTGAGTTGACTGAATGAAAGGTAAATTGTGGTTTACGATTTATGACGTATTAAAAAAAACTACTTACTAGATCTCGTTCAAACCAATTTTCGTTGGTAGTTTACATGGTAATGTACATCATATATATTTTTTAGTTTTATCATTCCCTTATTTTAGAAGTTACGGGGGGGGGGGGGGGGGGCATTTTACCACTTTGGAAGTGTCTCTCGCGCAAACTATTCAGTTTAGAAAAAAATGATATTAGAAACCTCAATATCATTTTTGAAGACCTATCCATAGATACCCCACACGTATGGGTTTAATGAAAAAAAAAAAAAAAAATGAGTTTCAGTTCTATGTATGGGGAACCCCAAATATTATTGTTTTTTTTCTATTTTTGTGTGAAAATCTTAATGCGGTTCACTGTTTACATCTACTTACAAAGTTTCAATAGCACAGCTCTTACAGTTTCGGAAAAAAGTGGCTGTGACATACTCGGACAGACAGACAGACAGACAAGACGAATCTATAAGGGTTCCGTTTTTGCCATTTGGCAGCGGAACCCTAAAAACTGTCTTCGAAAACTACGCTGACATAAGTCACATATCATAATTCGAAACACCTTAAAAAATAGATATTTTATTTTATTTTGCTAATGGCATATCGGAATCACTTTAACATGTCATATTAAAATAATAGAAGCTACATCGAGTCGACATTTCTGTCTGACTACTCGTGAAAAGAAATAGCGAAACATACTTAGGGGACAGTCTCTTTTAACCCTTCGTGTGTTTAAGACGTGGATCCACGTTCGAAAAATCTTTACCGTTGTGTGCCTAAACGTGGCTCCACGTCCAAACCTAACAAACTTTTTAAATGAGATTTTGTTACTTATACTTTGGCTGTTTGGGTCTACTTTTTTGCATCGAAAGAGGACCGAATCAACTTGTCTCGGGGGCCATTAGTGAATGGATTTCGTCACGGGAATGACAAGTAAAAACAGTTACATACAAAGGAACGCTCGCCGCTTGCTCGCGCCAGTTCGTGGCGGCCGGGCACACGACGGTAATTTTTACGAGCGTGGGTCAAGCACACGTGGGGTTAAAGTCCAGATATAATCTTGGTCACATCATGTGAGGATATGGTAGATTAGTGAAATGGTCTTTTGAGGTAGTCCACACAGGTTTGAGAGGACCAGTTTATGTTATAGCCCACTTTGGCCGGTCTATGTGGAGGTATCTTTAGTCTTTAGTGAAATCTATGTATTCCTTTAATTTTAATTGTGATGTTTGTTTTTCTATACTATGTTATAATAGCGAATTATGATATATTTTTGACGCCAATGATATTGGATCCAACAATGAGTAATACCCTACTTAATATTCTCTTTAACGTTTCACTCCTGGCCTATTTTGTAAAAAAACGACTTTGGAAAACTTACGTGAAGCTAAAGCTAAAAGTGTCATCCCACCCTGTGTTAGTGCTTGACTCTTTTGACAGATCACTTCACACTAGAGTACATTCTGAATTTTGTCATAATTGCTCACAGCAATAATTTGCGTTCCGATTCACGCATTATCAAAGATGGCGTATGCAATGACGTTATCGCGCTCACTCCCAACGGGTGTAAGCACACTCGAATCGATTACAGCAAAATTCGGAATGAACCTCTTAGTTTTCGCGGTTTGATTTGTACAGAATATATGTACATATTGGTACCGATTCCCTTGTTCACAAACTAAACTAAATTTAAGTTCAGTGCATCTTTTTCTTTGTATTTCATTAAGAAGAGGACAAAAGATAAATTTTAGTTTAGTCCTGTCAAATTAATCAGCGCCTGTCACTACTCCATACAAGTTTAGACGTGATTAAAAACTTGCCTACTAAAATTACGTCAATTTACGTCAAGCGCCGATTAATTTGACAGGACTAAACTAAATTTAGTTTAGTTTGTGAATAAGGGAATCGGCACCATTGTATGTCTATGGAATATATTTTTTTCCGACGTGTCCTTGTATTTTAATTTAATTAATGAACTAAGTATACTAATTCTTACTTACCTTGACTACCTTCAACCAACTGTTGGTCAGACTCCATATGAAAGTAGGTTCCAAATGTAATGGCACAAAAGCGTATTTAAATGTGAAGATAGTAAATTGTAACATATTTTATTATTTTGACTATTTTTATATTTTTTTCTGTAGATTTGTGTAATTATGAATGTCATTTAGTTTATCAATTCCTCTTATTTTCTTATGTTTTTGTGGAAGCATTTTGGGGTCGGCTTCCAGTCTAACCGGATGCAGCTGAATACCAGCATTTTACACGGAGCGACTACCTATCTCACTTCCAAAACAGAGGCACTGTGTAATAGATGCCACGCGGTAAGACTGGTTGCTAAACTTCTGGACTGTGACACACATAAATGCACAAACCTACAATTGATGTGATTAATTTGAATTCAAGCCAAATGTAAGTTACACTTGTAGTGAAATTAAATCATATATTTTTAATGATAAACATATCTAGAATTATGTATTTAATGTTAAACTGTAATCAATCATTTCATGATATCAAGCTGGTTTCAAAAATCGCTCCCATCTTTGTGAGCAATTGTAGTGGTTTTTCGTGATTATTTTACAATAGCCGGTTATCATAATTTCTAATCCACCACCACCACGATTTCAGCCGAAAGACGTTCACTGCTGAACATAGGCCTCCCCTGATTCGGGGGAATAATTAATTAATTAATTTTGAATTATGTAATTTTTAATGATTATGAATGAAAAACAAAATTAAGCGTATTTATATAGCATACAAACTTTTAATCACCAACGGTCTAGTTAGTACTTGGCCAAAAAGTTAGTACTTTGATTTAAATTTACTAAGAAAATCATTAAAAACCATTAGAATTACTCCGCTGCCAGCCAGGACAGGGCGCCAGGCCCTAACTCTCGAGATGATTATTTTGACGATTTACGCGCTGACATTGAAATAAAAATGACGTCTAAATTAAAATATTGATGGTATATAAAAAATTAAATTGTTTTTGTATTTGTAAACCTTATTTCTGCGATCAACAATAGTACTAGATTTCCGATATGCATAACTGCAGGAAAAACTAAGACCATAAAATAATATTGTGGTCTTATGTGGTCATGGTTTTTTTATACGTTAACTTCTCTAAGTAGTGAATATATTGCAAACGATAATAAACTGTATGTGTGAATGTTAAGGTTATAATCAAGCTGTATGCAATCACGGCCACTTGTTCGACGTGTTTTTGTTCCTAATTATTAATCTAGTGCTATTGTTGATCGAAACCTTATTGCTAGCTTAATAAAGTTCAAACTAGCATGTTCGAGGAGCTGTTTGGTGTCTGCACCAAAGTTTGTATCGGTTTGGACGTTTAGACACCAATTATTAATTTTGTTTCAAATGCCAACATATAAGTACGGAGCCATAAGATTTAGCTTCCAAATATACCGGTAACAGATGCGGTACCTCTTAGTATTACACATCGGTCTTTAGAAAGAGACCGTCACGGTATGTCGGTATGAGTGACTCTCTGTCACTCTCACGAAAGTGAAACTTTTTCCAAAACTTGATGTGACGTACTGGCCGGTAAGGTATTGGTACCGATTCTATTGTTGCCACCTAAACTAATATAAACTATTGCTATCTCTTACTGACAGACCGCGAAAGAAAAAGACGAGTGACGGTTTAGAACCGTCAAACTAAATTACGTCACGATTATCTTGAATTTAGCGTAATTTTTTATGAAGCATGATGAATTTAGTTTGTCAAAAGACTAAATTTGACAGTTCTTATGTGTTTCTGTCTCTTTCTTGTTTCCTAAGAAGGAAAAAGATAGCAATAGTTGAAATTAAGTTTAATTGGTGTAACAACAGAATCATTACCACTGCATTTAGATTTAAAATATTAATTAGCATTTATTATAAATATAGTATTGTATATATTGTACAAATGTGTCTTATGTAATAAAAATAAATATACAATTTTCAAATTTATCTTCGTTTTTATTTTTAATTAACAAATTATTTCATTAAATTAGGTACTTAGTAATTAATCTTATGGTACAAAAGCGAGCTTATTATACATTTGTGAAATCCTAATATCATTGATTTCTTAATAGGTTTTTTTTTTTTTGCTAATCTTCTTTCATATCATAAAGGTTACGTTTTTGTTAGCCAGTTACGTTAAAACCCAGGTTATGAGATCCCAGGTACAAATCTCAAGTAGCGAACATTGCAAGTTTTGGGTCATTTTTAAATTAAATAACAAGCAAGCATGATTATTGCCTTAAAGACAGCCTTAATTGATTCCACAGTTCTGCCAAAGCTATGCCAAAATGAACCAACTCACAATGTCTCAATAATCGAGTTGTCTACGTCAGACTTGGCAAGGGGGTGACTACCGAGATGACTACTAATAGAGAAGTGTGGAAGAAACAGACATGTTGCCCTGACTTCACATAAATTGGGATAAGGGCAAGAGAAGAGAGAGAGTGATTCAAGAGGAAGGCTTGTATCTCTCTATACTCTTACTCTTAATATAATAAAGCTATGGAGTTTGTTTGTTTGGTTGAACGCGCTAATCTCAGGAACTACGGGTCCGAATTGAAAAAACCTTTTTGTGCTAGGTAGCCTATTTATTGAGGAGCAGTAACGAAAAATGGACGAAAACTGGCAGGCGATTGGATGCGACGGGAAGGGTCACGGGAGCAAAAATTTGACGCGGACGAAGTCGCGGGCAGAAGCTAGTATATAATACGCGAAGCCACTTGCAAAAGCTAGTTATACATATAAACCTTCCGCATGAATTACTCTGTCTACAGATCAAAATCAACTATTTCTGAATTTGCTTGCTAGCCTGTAATTGACGACTCTGTAAGAGTTAAGAGTATTGCCGTATTACTTAAGATAAATTATACACAGAAACTGTTGGTGGAAAAATGTGGTTTGGTTCTTATTGGCATAACTTTTATTCTTAAGTGCTTGATGCTCCCAGCCTCCTAAATTCTTCTTCGTCTTGTAATGTAACACAATCTTCATATAGCCTCTACTTCTTAAGCTCGTCCTAACGGCACGATGAATGACAACGCGTCGCCGGTGGCCCCCCAGGAAACCCTTTGAAGTTGGAATATCGTGATCCAGACGGCGAACACCGCCATCCAGGCTATCGCTCCCGCCGCTGACATTAATACATCTGGAAAGGCGAATGTGGGATTAATAGGTGGAACATATCATCAAGCGGAGGTATGCAGAGGGGTATAAAACATTTTACCTATACTAATATTATAATCCTTTTTTTTTCTGGGTGGGAAATCATCAAATGACGTCTCCCGCTCTGGGTGGAGCAGAATGGCGTATCATACTTTTACTGACTAAAACCACTATAATGCTGAAGAGTTTGTTTGGTTGAACACACTTATCTCAGGAACTACTAGTTATAATTGAAAAGCTCTTATAGTTGTGGGTAGCCCATTTATCGAGGAAGGGTATAGGCTATCACAATACGCTAGGACCCTCAAGAGTCGAGCAAAAAGAAAAGTCACAAATACGAAGACCTCCCACGGGTAGGCGATTCGGAGAGTCTCCGACCGCGTCATTTTCGTAAGAGGGGTACAAAGCTTTTGCTTCACATATCTATACTAATATTATAAAGCTGAAGAGTTGATTGGGTTGTTTGTTTGTTTGCTTGAACGCGCTAATCTCAGGAACTACTGGTCCGAATTGAAAAAATCTTTTTCTTAATTATAACTAGTACCTGAGATTACCGCATTCAGCCAAACTCTTCAGCTTTATAATATTAGTATAGATAGCTATATAGAAATAGCTATAGAAAAGCTTCTGCCCGCAACTGCGTCCGCGTCAACTTTCTTGCTCATCGACCCACCCCGTCGCATCGAATCGCCTTCCTGTGCAAGTACTTCGTATTCGTGCCTTTTTTTTCACGCATATCCGGAAATACCAATCAGATGCTTTTGATAGCCTAGTTCATAAGGAAGGTTATTTAACATCACGCTACAACTCTTAGGAGCCGAGCAAAAATAAATCGGAAAGAATACTGAGTGAAGTCGAAGTAACAGCGCAGGCGAAGTTGCGGGCAAAATACTAATATGTTTTATACTGATAGTGCCCAAATCCTAGCCGAATTGTTGGGCTGACTAAGTGGGAGCACTTAGTTCTCATTTAGATTGGAAACCATGTACTAAAAGGTATGAAAGAGTAAGTACTTACATTTCTTAATCTGTTTCTGTTCCTCATAAGGGGGCTTCATAAAAGCCTCTTTGAAGAACCAGATGGCGTTCACTCCCCATACAAATGGCAGGAGGAGGCATCCCACTGAAAATTTAATTAATTAATTAAAAACTTGAAGTGAATATAATACAAATCAGTCTTGTAGGGTTAAGTAATAGTAATAGCTGCCCAAGTCGATCAGTCATATATGTATAGCTATGTTGTGGTTGATTGTTTGCAAGTAGGGAACGCTTCATACCTAGGAAAGCACGTTAACCTGTGGGTCGCAGCTGTAATTTGTGGATCTTTGACGGTTGTTACAGATAGTCAGAAGCCCGAAAGCCTGCTGATAAGACTGGTTTATGACTATGGTTTAAGACTGGGTATTACCATAACTGGGTTTTGGAGGTTAGCTGCATGTAAAATACTCATATTCAGCTGCATCCAGTTAGTTTGCAAGCCAACTCCAGCATAGTTGAGAAAAAGCTAAGCAGATGATGGAATGTAGTTTAAAGTCTGTTTAATGTATCAGCTTAGATGGTTTGGTCATGTTGAGAGGATGACTGAAGTACAGCTTACAAAAGGTATTTAAAAGGCAGATGTGAGTGGAAATGCTGGGACGGGACACCCTAGGTCATATAGTGACTTTATTGGTGATGTTCTTCAGAAAGGTCAGATGTGTAGTACTCGCAATTGGCGTGTGTGTATGACCAGATGTATGAACGTAAACGAGGCAAAAGAAGTATGTTAGGATCATAGCAGATGCCGTTCCGTAGTTTCGGCCATCACCATTGGAAAAATGCGTGAGTTTGTGTATGTATGAATCAGTGGATAAAACTAACGCAAAGCAGGAATTCAAGACAACATTATGCTAATGGCCAAGTGGACCCAGTCAGTGGCCACAAACTGAAAGTTTATGAGAAGAAATGGCCATAAGAGTGTCTTGAAGGACCACGCTTAGGCTACCTACTGTTATAATGAATAGAGAATCAATGTTTATGGCTAAAGAATGCGTAGAGTTATCAAATTATTGTATCAGGAAATTACGTTTGGGTACTCGATTTCTGGTCCACCAAACACAGAGATTTTGGTCAATCTATCCATTTGGCCAGTAACTGTTAGTTTAAGGGGATGGAATAAACAGCCTAATGGCATTTTCATGAATTTTTAAAAGGAAGAAAAACTGTGTCGCGCGTTAAATAATTTTATGAAGAATTTGAAACGATACGATACCTTTGAAATACCACTTGCAAAGTTCCAACTTCTTGTCATTAGGAAGCCGTGTTAGGTCCATTTCAAAGGAAAGTTTAATAGAAAATACTTTCTCGCTTCGAACACAAAGATTATTTTATTTTCGGAGTCGACAGAGTTGAGTCACTAAATCCCTTTAAATGCCAGTTAAGTTTAGTATTAGTAGTCTGTCTTGGTTTGACTTATCACGAACTTGTTAAGCTGTCTCACTCTGCTCAAAACGCTAAACATTCGAAAGAGATAGTTTTGGAATGGAATGCCAAAATCAAATGTCAATGTCTTCCACCACTTACGTTCCATTTATGGTGAATTTCATCTTAGAGTTTCAGCAGAATTTAAAAAAGAATAATAATTCTGTATAATTTAATTAAACTATGTTATATTAAAGTTAGGTAGTATTTTTAGAGTCACATTGACTAATTTTGCAACCATTGTTTAACAAATGTTGACAACTATGAATTTACGAACATTCGTAAATTGGAGTTACTTTTTGTTTAACGATTCGGTAGACGCAGTAAAGATTTATTTTTGAGGAAAACATTTAAGCTCAGTTTACTTTTTAATTTTTTCCCCATTTCAAACTAACTTAGTATCTAACTTTCAGATTTACAACAGTTGTCTAACTATGGGCTGAAATACTTCTAAGAATCTATGACGCGTTCTTCATATTTATAATGGATATCTACGTATGTAAATCGGAACGTAATTACCTAACGAAACAAAAATGGCGTAATTTGTTGAATGTCAATAGTCGAAAATGTGTAAAAAGTAAATAAAAATGTTTTCGTTCGCCAATTGTTTGTTATCATGTGTAATCCTTCTCCTGTATAGTTCAAAAACATGTAAGTATTGTTTGTCAAACCGCTATTCCCTCAAATACGTAGAACCTTTTTTGTGGAAAAATTTGGCGTACTCCAAATGATTTTTTTGGTTCAATACAGGTTTTTTAGCCTTGAAATTTGTTTTGACCGTGGTTGTTAGTATAGCTTATCAATTAAGGACAAGGTTTATGGTTAATTGCTTCAAGTGTATCTCAGAATGCATCAGGAAAAATATTTTCATTTTGAAAACTTATTTTTGACTCAAAATTTTTTTGTGGAGTAAATAACGGGGATTTTAAAATGGAGTTAGATCCTTTCTCTTTTGCTCTACTATCCTTTTTGTTTTGTTCACATATTCTACTAATCTAGCAGATTTTATAAATAAAACTGGTTTCACTAAATATTTGATGAAGCTATGCTTTATAAAATTCTTATGAAAGCGTTTATTTATGAATGGCATGGCTCTTTAAAAGAACATGAGTTAACAAACACAGTCACATCTCTTGTTACCAAATACAAAAAGTCAAAAAACCACAAAACATTATATTTGACAGTTATGTGCTCTAGGTCTCTTGGTTGGTTATCGATGTCTTCAAGCAAACTCTCAAATTAGGGGTAGTCAATCAAGAAACTGATTTCATACTCTACCATATTTTTGGTGTTTTTATTTCCGGTAGCTCAACACTATTTCGAGAGGTCAACAACCCAACATGTAACAGGTTATAGAGCTTTTTGGAAGCTCAAAAACCCACTACATAAATTTTTTGAACTCCTCAGCAACTAGTTATTGTTTTATTTATCAGAATTTTGGGCTTCTAACTACACATAATCACTGTCAGGGCTGGTCAACCATCCACAAACTAAACACAACTTAAGTTTTTGACAGACCCCTGCATCAGTTATTACATAGCCACAAGCACCTCGGTGTTCTAAGATTGTAAATTGGCATAATTGAATTCCATATTCCTGAGTCATAGGAAAATAATAATTAAGCATAGACCAGGTGTATTATAATTACTTTGTTATGATAAGTGATATGCATAACTAATTAAGCAAAATACGTACTCTTATGTTTACTGTTTGAGATGATACATAGTAGACTACTTAGTCATCTTTATCTTTACACTAGCTTCCGCCAGCGGCTTCGCCCGCGTGAAAATTCAACCCCCCAATTCACCCTCTTAGGGATGGAATTTCAAAAAACCCTTTCTTAGTGGATACCTACTCTTCACAAACAACCCACCCTCCAAATTTCTGGTCTCTACAACCAGCGGTTTAGGCTGTGCGTTGATATATCAGTCAGTCAGTCAGTCAGTCACTCAGGACTTTGAATTTTATATATATAGATAGTATAAAACAAAGTTGCTACCTGCGTCTGTATGCTTACATCTTTTAACTACGCAACACGGTTTTCATCCATATACAGTGATTCAAGAGAAAGGTTTATATGTATAAAATGCAGATAAAGTAATAGGGCTGCCTTGTTGGTTTGGTGTATTGATTCCCAAATTGGTCCAGGTGGCGGGGACAGGGTGTTCATTAGATCATTAGAGACGAGAGGTTCCCAATTTTTTTTAACATTGATAAAATGTGAAAAAAAAATTGGGAACCTCTCGTCTAGTGGTGCAAGTGCTACTACTGAACATGAAGTCCTAGGTTTGAATCCCAGATCGAGCACAGTTAACTCCAGGCAGAAATGCCGGATAGAGAAACTCAATGGTTTCTCTATGCAAAATTTCCGGACTCTAGATTTGTGCCTCATAGATTGTAAAGTAAATTGTAAAGTAAAGTAAATTTATTAAGAACAAGTTAACAGACACGATAATCACAGAATGAAATTAAGACACAAAGATTGGATCGTGAGAGTAATTTGTGTGCAATGGAGTAACCCTAGACCCCACACTAGGATACCCTGTGTCGTGGGATCTAGTATCCTCGTGGTTGATGACACATATAAGTGCACGTAGTGGTTCACAGTTGGGTTCTAATTAGGCAACAGATGCAATGGTTTCTCAAATTACATACTAATTCAAACTTAACTACTTACTTACTTAACAAGATTAAATTACTTAATTATTATTGCGAATTTGTGTAGTGAGTGTGTGTGTGCCCGTGCATGTGCGTGTGTTTGTTTTAAGTACCATCCGAGGACGTGCGTATGAATACACAAGGCACGACCGAGGACCTTTTCAAAGCGAGGACCTTTTCGAGGGTCCTCGGTTTGATTTGACCAAAGATTCGTATTCTGCAAGCGATTTTGAGCCTTTCTGTATACTTAATAGAAAAAAGTTGTCTGAACCTCGGTTTGATCAAAATTTTTCATAATCTTACACACGCATTGTGTATCCACCAGGTGGCGCCTGTGTCACCTCATACACAGCCTCTTTACACTCATTTCACGTTGGTTGTATTATTCGAGGACTTTTGTGTTAACTTTAACACAAAGGACCTCGGTTAGGTAGCTTTTCCAAACAATGTGTATTTGAGACCTCGGTTTGCTAGATTTTCCGAACAATGTGTATCCTAGTCCTCGTTTAGACAGTTTTCCTCGTGTGTAGAAGACGAGTTATGTGCTATCATTTAAATAAAATTATGGAGGAAAAAATCGAAGGTATACTGAACCCTTAATTAAATCGTTAGTAGCTACTTGGCGCACGAGGAATAAGGAGGCTTCTTCTGCTGTTTGTGCTAACTACCTAGGCCTTCTAGATTACACAACATTATGATTTCAACCATAAAATATTTTACGGTCATGGGACACAAACAACAAGTTGAAGTAAACATGTACAACGAAATAAAGAAAGTTTTATTTTAAAACTAGCTTTTGCCAGCGGCTTCGCCCGCGTGGATGTCGGAAATTAATGCAAGAGGTACGTCCTCTTGCATTCCTCCTTATTTGCTCTCTCTCTCTCACCGCGACAAGAATGTGTTATTCCAGGGTATATAGGTAATATAGACTGTGTGTGCTATTTTCGATCCAGATCCATTCAGCCATTTTTGCGTGATTGAGAAACAAACACCCAATCATACATATTTTCACATTTATAATATTATTAGTAGTAGGATTATAACTCATATTACTTAGGATTCATAGTTTATGAGAACATCATGTGTGTTGGTGTTTTTTAAAATAAAAGTAATAGTATTCAGAGTAAGAAGACTGCGACATAGGGCTTGGTTTAGTTGCATATAAGTCTTCCTGGTTTTTCTTAACGATCCTATTTTACCTATACAGACACTCAATCATTTACCAGACACCGAACATAATTATAGGAATAGTACTTTTGCCAGTGGCTTGGCCCGTATAGCTGTCGGAAAATATCACCCGGGAACCTACTACCGGGATAAAGTAGGTATCCTATCTGTTACGTATCCATGATATAATATATCTTTGTGCCAAATTCGATCTAAATCCGTTTGGCCGTCTTTGCATCATTGAGAAACAAACATCCAAAAATCTAAACATCTAAGCCATTTCGCCGTCTCTTAGTTGGAATAATAATATTAGGTTTATTTTGAGTATAATGAACACACATGATATTCGCAATTACTATGAAGCCAAAGTAATATGAATTACAATCCTACTTATCCTGTACTACCCGGCCGCTGCCAACGCGCTCTGCACCCGCTTTTTAAATCTCTAATATCTTCTAAGATATTCATTTAAATTACATGCTGTAAAGGGCCATATTGATCTATATTAAATGCAAAATGTATTTAAGGTACTTATTTGGATAAGGATTAATGCTGTATTGCTTAAAACCGCTTCGTAAATAAGCCCTTATTTCTCGTAAAAAGTAAAAGATAAAAAATGGTTATTGTGGGTTATCCCTAAGAGATAGACATATACCATTGAGGACATTTTTGTAGGCCTTTTTAAGGTGTACAATACTGTAGTACATTATTTTGATCTATTTCGTAGGATTCAGCCAGGGTTTTTCGAATTTTGAGACGTATGTCAGCGTAGTTTTCGAAAACAGTTATTTTTTTTCTAAAATAAAAGAATCTTTCTAAAATAAAAGTAGCTTAAGTTACTCCTTGTTACATCAGCTATCTGCCAGTTAAAGTCCCGTCAAAATCGGTCCAGCCATTTCAGAGATTAGCGGGAACAAACAGATAGACAGACAGACAGACAAAAATTGTAAAAAATGTTGTTTTGGTTTATGTATCGTGTATACACTTAGTAAAAAGTGGTTATCTTAATATTAAAAACAGACACTCCAATTTTATGTATTTGTATAGATTAAACAGACTATTCGACTCAAACAAAACGACTTACAGAGAAAATAATTAGATCGACATAATTTGGGCTAAAAACTTAACATAACAGAGAAAACAATAAAGAAATATTATCAAGTGAGATCAAAATAATTTGGGAAGCATGAAAACTTAATAGCTAGCTATAAAACTATTAAAGATAAATCACATATTATATGCCAGTCAAATTCAAAATTTCTTGCTTTTTTCGCTAATTAAAGCGATAAAAAGGATTAATTGTTGTATAGAGAGTGAGAATATTTTTGTTGAGTGTATACAGGTTTTTTGTACATAATAACTAATTAAAAAATTATAACTATAATGAATCCTGGAAAGGAACTTCGTTCCATCCGGGTGTCCCTTGACACCTCTAAATTTTTTTTATATATTTCTATGGTTTGCACTAACAAGTTGGTTTTACTTTGATCCGGCACGCGGCAGATTGTTTGTGTTCGTTCGCGCAAAAAAGACGAAAACATTACAGTTCTGTTTACAATTTGTTCGTAGAAAGTGAATATGTGACTTAATTTCTTCCTTTTTATTTATGTATATAATGTTAGAGAAAAGAGACTTTCCGTGAAAATATTGTGTAAATAAACATTGAATCGTAACATAACATCACGCCCTATTTACCCGAAGGGTTGGGTAGAGGTATACCAAAAGTACACCTACGTTTCGCCAGTTATGTTGGTATAACATAATACTTTGAAAAGCGCCTACAAACGTAAAGATAATCGACTCGTCCTCGCTTGGTACTTCATTTTTAGAAAATGTGTGTAAGGAATAATTCGGAACATTCTACTTACATTAATAAATTATCTAATGTTATTTAGGTAGGAAGTTTTTACATGTCCTCGCTGTGTTCAAGTTCTACTCGGAAAACTGTCCTCAGTTTAGTGATATAAAGTGTAACACAGCGTCCGCAGTTAGTACAAGATATAAGAAATATTGTGTAAAAATACGTCCTCGGAAGAGTGTCGCAGGGCTGACTTAAGGGGTCCTCGGTTGGCATACACAAAGTCCTCGTATGTGCATCGCTGGTCACATTTGGCTGTGTATTTCAGGTCCTCGGTATGATAGCCGCAATTCATACAGAAAAATGTTGAGATAGCATTATGCCAATAAGCTTATCACTATATATTTAGTCATTTGTCTCTTTCTATCTTATTCAAAAAGGCCAACGAAGTATTAAAACCAGTTTTTTGGAGGGTCCTCGGTACGGTCAAGAACTACCAAGGTCCTCGTAAGGGTGTCTGTACAAACATGTGTGTGTGTGTGTGTGTGCGTGTGTGTGTGTGTGTGTGAGTTAGTCTTTGTTATACTGTATATGATGAGAGTGAATTTAAAGTTATGTGCATTTGTGTCTGTCTGTAGGGGTGTG
The DNA here is from genome assembly GCA_947507805.1 of Aporophyla nigra. Lineage (NCBI taxonomy): Eukaryota > Metazoa > Arthropoda > Insecta > Lepidoptera > Noctuidae > Aporophyla > Aporophyla nigra. The sequence continues at coordinate 434,679 of OX382318.1, forward strand.
CTTGTGTATGCTTATGTATAGGATCTTTTGTGTGCGGGTGAGTTAATACAGGGGATTTAAACCAAGGGAATCAGGAGAGTTTCAGTCTTGGCATAGTCCAGAGCTGATAGCCACTTTGTGATTTTAGCTTTACTATTGTTTTTGGAGCAAGCCACTAAGATCAGAAGTTTATTCAGTTTTTGATAGATGTAAGGACTGACAAAGTTCGCCCAAAGATCCCCTAGATATGTTCTAGGGGATCTTTGGGCGAACTTTGTACGAGTACTGGGTATATTCCATTTAATCTGTCTACAAGATCTGGAAGATTTAATTTGGGTAAGGAGTGCCTGTCGATGAAAGCGTAAAACTACAGATAGAACGAAAAGTTGTCTAACCCTAAGAACCTTACATTCTTGGTACAGACTGTCAGTGGGATACCGATAGGGATTTCCATAAGCAACCTTGAGGATGCCTCTTTGTGCACGTTCAAGTTTGATCAATTGGGTTTTTGCTGCTGTACCCCATATCCCTATATAGTAATTTATAACAGATTGGCATAATGCAAAGTACACACTCCTTAAGGTACTATGGTCTGCTGACCTTAAGGTAGATGGCAATAGGCTCGCTCCTTATTACATGAGACTTAAACATAACTGGTGAAATGTGTGTGTACTATAGATACACGTCTGCCCAACCCTTCGGGGAACAAGGCGTGATGCCATGTTAATAATGTGCTGCTCAGTTGGTTTACAAACCTATGGTAGTTAAATAAGGTACTTGAAGATTTTAATTTTTAAAGGTTGCTAAAATTTATGGGGCTGATGGGGATTTTAAATAATGAATGAAGGAACGTGTGGAGGTATAGAGCTGAAATTACTCATTTAATGAAATTTGTAGTCTTCTTTTGAGTAGTAAAAAATCATGTCGGGGATCGCGGAAGTGGGGCGGGGGTGGTTTTAGTCAGTAAGAATCTGACAGACCCCTCTGCACACCCCAGGTTGGAGCACATCCATGAGGATTCCCATCCCGACATAAAAAAGGCAGTTTTCGGCTGCTTAACCGAACTTGACCAACTTTTACCAAACCGATCCTGCTATTCCAGGCTGCGGGGACATCCCGACCCCGTTCCTGGTGCTGTACATGCCCGGCGAGCCCGAGTACACCGACGTGCTCGTGAGGCGCGTGCATGACAACCTGACGCTGGTGTGCGAGCTGCGGGGGGACGTGACGCCCAGGATATACGTGTGGAACTACATGAACGATAACGGGACCAATGCTGATGTGTGAGTTGCTTCATTTATAATAGTGATAAATATCTTAGGACAACCAACACACCGTTACCTGATCCCAAACTAGGCAGAGCCTGTACTATGGCAACTAGACAACTGATAAATATATTTCTAAATATGTACATCTATAACCACTATATCAGGCGTATTGGCGACAATAGTCCTGTCAGTAATGATAGACCGACCCCAGTACAACGTCACATGGTCATTTTCGAGAACTGGGTCGGGCACATGTAATACGGTACCACAGAATCCACTAGTTTATATTGCAAAGCAAGTTGCTGGTGAATAATCCTGGCTACTTGATTATGCCGATAGAAGTAGTCTCTGTTAGCCATATGAGAACAACCAGAGATAATATGTCTGATAGAAAACGAAGCCAGGATACGGTCGCTAAGAAATCTACACTGGGTTCATGAAGGGTCCGGTAGAAGCGCCCGTGAAGCTCCTTGTTGCGCCATACTTCAATTAATTTTATTATTATCATTTAAGTTATTAGATTGTGTTTTATCCATTCATAGAAAGAGTAATTTTGTCGATGTATCTCGAATTTTTGAAAGACGCACACAACTTCAGAAGGGCCCATGTAAACCGCAGTTACGGTCAACCAGCGACCATATAAGGCCAACATTTGAAAGAAATAATCTTAAAATAATAAATGTACGTTCTTTTGTATCACAATAAAGAGAACCAGAAAAAAAAAACTATATTTTGACCAATAGTATTTTATAATTTTGAAAAAAGTACCTCAAAATGAATCACCTCTTATTATTTCTACATATTAGAATGGGCGTGGAAGATGCCTGTTCACTCTAGATTTGTAGGCAGACGGTTTAAATGTGAAAGGGAACACACACCACAACTTATTTTTCTTGTTCTACAGTATCCTCAAAGGCGAGCCCAAAGGGCTTACATCCAGCAGTTCCCTGTCGAAGCAGGACTTGCAGGCGACAGACAGTGGGCAGTACATGTGTTCCGCGCCGCCCTTCAGCGTCACCAAGTATATACTGGTGCAGACGAGAGGTCAGTACATAGTTACATGATACCTTATAACCATAACTTTGATGAATTAGTTTGTTTAAAAAACCGATGTCCCACATTAAGGTTCCCATTGATATTTTGTTCCATTAGAAAGGACCGCACCGCTTCATCTGGTATTTCTACGGCCTTCGTTTTTTCACTAACTATAACAAATGGTCAAGCAAAAATCTGAGGCTGCAATCCTATTGGTTGATGAGCATATGTAAGCGTTACTATAGCGGCTGAGCGTTGCAAGGAAGAATAGTCCTTACGGTGAGTGACATCGGCTGCCTTCAACAGTTCATGATTGGTTTTTAACTGCCCCGTTGGTCTCGTGGTCGCAAGCGTGACTGTTGAGCGTGGAGTCCTGGGTTCGATGCCCAGTTCGGCCAAAGTGTTATTGGGTTGTTCTATCTCGTATTTCTCTGTAGCAGCCCGGAGACTGGATTTTTTTCCGGTTGGTGGTAAAAAGCTCGCTCCCTATTACATGGGACTTAAATATAACGGACGAAATGTGAGTGTACTATAGATACACCTCTGCCCCACCCTTCACGGAAACAACGCGTGATGTTATGTTGTTTTGGGAATTTCAGATATTTTTTATGCATACCTTAGTCATAAAATCTGATGAACTTTTACTCTAATCACAAAAATTAAGGGCTATAAAAAAATCCAAATGTTTGGGTGATTTTCAACAAGCTGTAACTCCGAGGAAAATGATCGTACAGCAAAAACTAAAAAAACTGGCCAAGTGCGAGTCGGACTCGCGCACCGAGGGTTCCGTATAAACCTGCAGGTATTCACGGTTTATGCATAAGGTTTATGTTTATGAAATTAAATGTTTTTTTATTTTTATATTTGAGTTGACTGAATGAAAGGTAAATTGTGGTTTACGATTTATGACGTATTAAAAAAAACTACTTACTAGATCTCGTTCAAACCAATTTTCGGTGGTAGTTTACATGGTAATGTACATCATATATATTTTTTTAGTTTTATCATTCCCTTATTTTAGAAGTTACGGGGGGGGGGGACACATTTTACCACTTTGGAAGTGTCCCTCGCGCAAACTATTCAGTTTAGAAAAAAAATGATATTAGAAACAATATCATTTTTGAAGACCTATCCATAGATACCCCACACGTATGGGTTTGATGAAAATTTTTATTTTGAGTTTCAGTTCTATGTATGGGGAACCCCAAATATTATTGTTTTTTTTTTTCTATTTTTGTGTGAAAATCTTAATGCAGTTCACAGAATACATTTACTTACCAAGTTTCAACATCATAGCTCTTATAGTTTCGGCAAAAAGTGGCTGTGACATACTCGGACAGACAGACAGACAGACAGACATGACGAATCTATAAGGGTTCCGTTTTTTGCCATTTGGCAACGGAATCCTAAAAAGCAAATTGTAGCTCCATATGTCTAGTTTTCAGATACGACCATGGATTTTTTTAAATCATGTTTGGGTCTGGGGAAATCCCAAGGAACCAACCAAGAAAAAACATAGCCGTATCTGAAAACTAGACACATGGAGCTACAATTTGCATTTTTATTTTTTGCTGTACGATCATTTTCCTCGGAGTTAGAGCTTGCTGAAAATCACTCAAAATTTTGATTAGATTAGATAGAAGATTTTTTTAAATATCCCTTAATTTTTGTGACTAGTGTATAAGTCATAGAACAAAAGTTGTTGATTATGATGTTAGTAACATAGTCCTGCGAGGTTACCGGTGTTTTACAAATAAGCCCTGTAAAAGATTATTTTATAATAACGCGGTTCAATTCCTATAGGTCCGAAGTACTGCGGGCGCGGCACGTTCTGGTGCGGCCAGCGCTGCATGGCGCCGCAGTACGTGTGCGACGGGCGACACGACTGTGCGGAGGGAGAGGACGAGGCGCCTCACATGTGTCCTCCTAGCGTCTGTAGCCGTGAGTCCTTCTATCTATCATCATTTCAGCCGAGAGACGTCCACTGCTGGACATAGGCCTCCCGGCCGACCGGTTCTGTGCTTCTCGCATCCAACGGATTCTTGCGACCTTCACCAGGTCATCGGTCCACCTTATGGTCTATCTTCTATACTATAATATTATGAAGCTGAAGAGTTTGTTTGTTTAGGTGAACAGGCACTCAAGAACTAGTGATTGGAATTGAAAAAATATTTTTGTGTTGGATAGCCCCTTTCACGCTCACGCTAAAAAAAAATATCTTCTTTAGTAATCGTTTAAAAATTGACATGGCTCACTCATATGACCAGAGGTCGGAGTAGGTAGATTGATTTTACGTACTCGCATCATGAATAGTCATAGAAATCATAACAAGGATAAGCCTTTTTCCAGGATTTCATTTTGGTACTTAGGGGATTGAATCAAATATTGTGAAAGGAAGGATTTTTAAACTAGGTACTACATTAGAAATTTATTGAATGCGAAGAAGGCCGGTCTCCTATATAGTACTAATAGCTTCTGCCCGCGACTTCGTCCGCGTCAAATTTTCGCTCCCCTGCCCGTCGCATCGAATTGCCTGCCAGTTTTCGTCCATTTTTCGTTTGCTGCTCCGCTCCTTTTGACCGAAGCGTGATGTTATATAGCGTTCCTAATAAATGGGCTACCCAACAAAAAAGAAATTTTCAATTCCGACCAGTAGTTCCGCCGATTCTTGTCATTCCCCTTTTCGTACAAACTTTCATCCCCTATTCCCTATTGTTATTTTACCCCCTTAAGGAAAAAAATTTAACAAACTTTAAATATAATTCATAAATATATATATTATGTAATAAAGCCAAATAAAAAAGTTTCATCATTCTAGCTTTAAAAATGACAATACTTCCCTACAACCTTTCATCCTCCCTTTCAACCCCTTAAAACTCCTTTTCTGCAATAAAAAGCAGCCTATGTCCTTTCTCAGGCCCTAAACTATCTGTGTACCAAATTTCATTTAAATCGGTTCAGTAGTTTTAGCAGGAAAGCGAGACAGACAGACAGAGTTACTTTTGCATTTATAATATTAGTGTGGATTAAAAAGACAGCAAAAGGATAAACATTTCTTATTCATATTGATGAATTCTTTATTCTACACATTACAACATTTGAAATTAATTACAAAATCCCTGAATCCCAGAGGCTTATCCGTACTAATATATACGTGCCAGTTCATTGATCCCATTTCAATCTACCTACTCCGACCTCTGCATATGACACTCCTCATCATCTGCCTATCCTTTTCCCAACTATGTTGGGGTCGGCTTCCAGTGTAACCGGATAGAGCTGAATACCAGTATTTTACATGGAGCGACTGCTTATCTGACCTCCACGACCCAGTAACTGGGTAAAACGATACCCCTTGGTAAGACTGGTTGTCAGACTTTCGGGCTTCTGACGACGCGTAACGGCTGTCTAAGATCTGCGAAAAACAGCCAAGACCTGCTTTCCGAGGCACGGAAGGGTCATGGTATGTAAAGATGCTCACCCATCCACGGACCAACCGCGGCAAGCGTAGCTTAACCTGTACGATCGACCCGTGCGGCTGTTGTAACTTAGCCACAAGCCCTTCAAATATCAAAACTCAGTATCTGCACAAAACAAAATTTTACAGGAGAGCCGAAAAACAATTTCTGTAGAACTGACTTTTGCTCTAGAATCTAGATACTAGTTTTCCGACTTTGTGTAACTTCGTATTTGACTAATTTCTGGGAGTTTTTGCTAGGCTAGTATGCGGAGGATGGTCTATAAGGTAGAAAATGCAAAAACACCCGTTTAATAAAAAAAATCAGATTAGGTTCTGAACAGCCGACTATACTCATCATCGTTGTTGGAACCCTAACTCATGCATTAAATGAAATTCGTCCCTTACCTTATTGTAGCGATCGGGCGGTAGTGGCCTTGGACGCGCGTGTACCGGGGCGCCGTTTGTTATGATGCGATGCTCCACTGCGTGCGCTGGCGGTTGCTTAAACGACATCGGTTTTGTGATATCTGCGAATTCCTCCAACAATTCACGATAAGGATTACACTCCTGTATACTTTTAACTGACGCCTCATCATTTATTTATTATTAAACATATTTGTAGACTTACAGGTAAACCCAAGGCGTCCACAAACAAGTACATTTTAGTAGAATACACGTACATTAAAGTTACAATTTGTTGCCAAAATATTATTATTTTTGCATAGTGGTGTTAGCTACTAACTTACAGTTACAAACTTATTACTTATTACTAAATACAGCTTATTACCAAATACAACCCAGTCCTAGTTACGTCGATAAGGTGAGTTAACTTTTGTGACAGGTATGTAAGATGGACATTCGCCGCAGATATAATTGTGTGTAGTTTGTCAGTGAATAGGTCCACATCTTGAGTTAATAATATCGAGTTGAGGAGCGTAAGAGTACGTCGGGTAGTTTCATTATTTGTGGCACGGGTGCGGCAACCGGCCACAGCCAGCAGGGCTCGTCGCCGACGCGGACTACGTTCCCCCGCACAGCGCATAGCTCCCATAGGGACGTTTAGGCTTATATCTACCAGTGCTGAGGGATTATCGATTTTGTTAGTGAGTAAATGGTAAAAGTGTATAACAGCCTGCAAGCTCCTTCTCAGCTCAAGATTGTCGAGTCCAAGCATACCCGTTACAAAGAGCGAGGGATAAAGAAATGGGTAGTACCCGTACTTCGTCTTGTATAAGTATCGGCAGAATTTTTTGTGTATTTTTTCTATTATAACTTTGTACTTGGCTTCGTACGGGTCCCAAATGAGAGCATTGTACTCTAACCGACTGCTAACATACCGTATGACCCACTTGACCTTAAATTAGTTTCACTGTCTATTAGTCTCTTATTATGTAAATCACCACTAACTTGTGCGCCTCAATGAAATCTGCGCCCAAAATTGCTTGCTTGACATCGCTCACAATAAAGGGCCATTTAAAAACTCTGCGCAGGCCTAAATTAAGTTCTAGAGTTTTTAGTCCATATGTCTTGATCTCTGTGTTATTTGCTGCGTACAGCTTGTCTCCGCTTACGTGACGCACATAATTTCTAACACTGTTCACTGGTAACACCGATACATTAGCACCTGTATCCACGAGGAAGTTGATTCTTGACTTCCTGTCTATTACGCATAAACGATGGTTCCCCGTTGTTGCAGCGCAGTCGCCCAGGGAGCACGATTGCACTGCACTCAGTTTTCCGCCCTCCAATTCTCTTTCCAGTTGCATGGTTTTGTGCATCTCCTTGCTTCCTTACCGTATGCATAATGGTAGCTGCACAGCCACTCTGGACTCTCCGGAGTGCGACGTGGACCTCTCGATCTTGACTGTGGTCTGCGCCAGTTTCCGCGATTTCCGCGTCCCCTGCTACGTCCGCGTATTTCATTCACTTCCCGCCGTAGTTTCTGCAATTCCGTAGTAAATCCATTCATTACGGTCGCCATGTCCGTTGTTGCCGTGGTCGCCGTTGAAGATATGGTGGCCACCCCTGTACTGTTTAAATTTTCCATGATTTTATCTGCCATTTCCGCGAGCTTTTCCGTTTTTTGGTCTTGGCACACCGACAGAACGGCCTTCAATGGTCCAGGCAGGCGCGAAATCCACAGCCGTTGTAAGGCCTCTGTTGGTACTTCTGTGTTTTGCGCCAACTCCGACATACGCCGTAGTAGATGTGACGGCCGTTGTGATCCTAGATCCATTTCTCCGACTAATTTTTGGAATTGTCTCTCAGCGCTCTCTTCGTAGGCCGTTAACAACCTTTGTTTCACGGCACCATACTTGTTATCGGTAGGGGGCTTAAAAATTAAATCGCTAACCTGCTGTAACGCGTCTCTGGTCAGTCTTGAAATGACCAAATGGAATTTTGCTGCGTCCCCTTGTTTCTGAGGTTCCATGGCGGACTCGAATTGTGCAAACCACAACCGAGGCATGTCCGTCCAAAACTGCGGAATCCTGTCCGTTACGTTTATGCTGGCCAGTTGAGCTACCGGTGGTGGTGGTGGTTGACTCATGCTGGAGAACCCTTGAAATTCCCGCCGATAGGTTCCAAGTCGACGGCGAGTCGCTTTCCGCGCAGCCGCACAATATCACTACCGCGATTTACTTCCCCACAACCAGGACCTTGAGATCACGTCGGGGTCATCGATGTTGGAACCTTTGTATCTGGCTGTCGAGGGGTGTAAATGAAATGCCGGAGTCCAATATAAAAGTATATTAATAAAACAGGAGTTATGTTACATTGGCGTTTCTTACAATATCTGATAGTACACAAGTTAACGCTAGGGCGCGGCGGGGACGACTGCCCGCTCGACCTGTATGCGCGGGGCTCATTGCAAATTGCCTCGTTTGCATTGTTGCTACTGTAGTTCCTACAATCGTCATCATCATTTCAGCCGAAAGACGTCTACTACTGGACATAGGCCTCCCCCAAGCATTTTGGGGGGGTTTGCCATAATTACCACGCTTGGCACGGGTTGACGATCGCAGTATGGTGGTAAAATGTATGAGAACGCTGCTGCCTATTCTCTAGTAAGTCCCTTAGTGGCCTATTACGACACCCACGGGAAGAAATTTGGTGGTGGTATTCTTTAAGTCCGGCTCCACACGGAACCGGCTATCTATACTATAATATTATAAAGCTGAAGTGTTTGTTGGTGTGTCTGTCTGTTTGTCTAATTGAACGCGCTTATCTCAGGAACTAGTGGTTCGAATTGAAAAAATATCTTAGTGTTGGATACCTTATTTATCGAGGAACGCTAAAGGCTACATAACATCAAATCATCAGCAGCCTATAATGTTCCCACTGCTGGGACACATGCGTGCTCTCGGTGAGAGGTGGGCGGTAACCCACCACGCGGGCCCAGTGTGGGTTGGTAGATGTCACATGTCTTCGAATTTTTTGGTTCTAGGACATGCCGGTTTCCTTACAATGTTTTCCTTCACCGTTTTGAGAGCAGTGGTGATGAAATGATTTACACAAAGTAAAGCGTCTGCTTGGGTTTGAACTCACGACCACTTTGACTTATTGCTCTATACTATAATCTATACTAATACTAGCTGACCGTACAGACGTTGTCCTGTTTCCTAGAACTCCATAGCAGCGCCACCTACAGGGTCCAATAGTGAATCTAAACCATCCAGGGTGCCATCCAAATGCATACAAAAAAATTCATTCAAATCGGTCCAGCCATTTAGGAGGAGTTCAGTGATATACACACGTACAGTAGAATTATGTATAAAGATTATAAAGCTAAAGAGTTTATTTGGCTGTTCGTTTATTTAATTGAACGCGCTAATCACAAGTACTAGGGGTTGGAATTGAAAAAACTGGATATAATTGATTGTTTTATTGTATAGCTTCTTAACTTTATTTTTTTATGCTTTTTTGCGTGCCTATTTCCAGGCAGAATGTACTTAGCTCATTCATATGACAGTCATCATCATCTGCCTGCCTTTTCCCAACTATGTTGGAATCGGCTCCCAGTCTAACCGAATGCAGCTAAGTACCAGTATTGTACATGGAGCGACTGCCTATCTAACCTTCACAACCCAGTTACCAGGTAGTACGATATCCCTTGGTAAGACTGGTTGTCAGACTTTCGGGCTTTTACAAAACAGCCGGGACCAACGGCTGAACGTGCTTTCCGAGGCATGGAAGGGTATGTAAAGATGGTCACCCATCCACGGATCAACCGCGGCAAGTGTAGATTAACCTGAACGATCAATCCTTGCGCTATTATTACTTACCTACAAGTCTCATAATGACACTCCACCTGCATAATAATGTAAACTACTCCACTTGCAATAAGATTAGACATTTAAATAAACCTTTTTTACAGTCCGTTCAACCGATTTTGACTTCTATTGTGTTTGTGGCAAGAAAAATGGCAGCTGCAGTAAACAGTTGGTATTGTAACCACTTTTTTTTGTTTTAATGTCATCCTTATGCCTACGGTATGGAAGTCAAAATCGGTTGAACGGACTGTAAAAAAGGTATGTTCAATTGTCTAATCTTATTTCAAATGGAGTATACATTCTTTGCAAATAAATGATTTGATTGATTCTATTGTAGTTTGTCATCGGTGATCTTAAAATGTTCTCTTCTTCAATCCCCAGGTAGCGACAAGCTGAACTGCTCGTCCGGCAGGTGTATATCGGAGTCGGCGTGTTGTCGCACCAGCAGCGCGCTGTGTCAGCAGCCGTCGTGCTGCGACGAGCATCCGAGATACTCACGATTAGAAGGTAGGTACTGTCAAAGTAATAGCTTATAAAAAGAAACTGAAAATATAAAAAAAAAATGTCTTCCAAAACTACGCTGACATACGTCACAAAATTCGAAACACACCCCAAAAATTTTTAAATAAATATTAGTTTAAAAAACACTAAAAAACATGCTTCCATAGAAAACCAAAGTAAAAAGTAGAAAAGAATGGAAAAAAGCATGGAGTGCTCGATATCAATAAAAAAATACCTCAAGCTTTTCAGTCAGACAGTTTTTTTTATGTATCCTGGTAACACCCTGGCAAGGATGATGGCAGTTTTTTTTTTTGAAATTATTGTAATGTCATCGGTCCTCGATAAGTCTACAAAGTTTAAATAAAATCTGATGATCTGAAATTAAAACCGGCTTAGTGAACCTTTTTTTTTGTGTTTGGGAATTCGTCCAACTCTTTCTAAAAATTCCGCGACGCTATAGGTACACCAATGTCCAGTGCTTTGAGAAAACAAGGCGTGTTGCTGTGTTATGTTTACGACAGTAATTGACTAGCCCCAAAGCTGATCATAACATTTGTTTGCAGGCTACGTGGACGTGGAATACCCTCCACTGTTTGAAGACCGGCACGCTGGCGACGACTATGGTTTCATACAGTCCACAATCTACACTGTTACTGGTGAGAATAACTTTATTCATGAGTTGCTGTGCCATACATTAACTGATTTTGCTGAGGAATGATGTGGAAAGACAACGCTGTGGTTCAAAAGAAGATGTAGTGACAAAAGTATGCTTAAATGGTTTGGTCATGTTGAGAGGATAAATTAAGGACGGCTTACAAAAACACCGGGAGGGGACGCTCTAGAAGAACATATATAGTGCCCTTATTTGTGATGTTCTTCAGAAAGGTCAGGTGCGTAGTACTCACAACCGGCGTGTGTGTGTGACCAGATGTATGAACGTGAACGACGCAAAAGGAGTATGTAAGGATCGTAGCAGGTGGCGTTCCGTAGTTTCTACCTACCCCCATGGGAAAAAGGCGTGAGTTAATATAGCAGATTTTTGTTTCGTGTGGTGCCAGACGTCAGGAAAAGCACCATCCCATTTCTTCCCGTGGGTGTCGTAAGAGGCGACTAAGGGACTTACTAGAGAATGAGCAGCAGCGTTCTCTATGTATTTTACCACCATACTGCGATCGCCAACCTGCCTGCCAAGCGTGGCGATTATGGTAAACTCCCTAGATTGGGGGAGGCCAATGTCCAACAGTGAACGTCTCACGGCTGAAAAATAAAAGTGATGTTTTATGGAGCAGCAGATTTTTTATCGTGATTTCGAGGCGATTTCAGCTAAGGTCCCATAGTAAAAATGTTTATCGCCTTTCTAGCCCTATCCAAATTGTTTTTGTGGTTTGCTTCCAGTCTAACCGGATGAAGCGTCAGTACTTAACGTGGTGTGTCTGCCTATCTGAACTCCACAACACAGTTACTTGGTAAAACCACCCATGGTAACATTGGTTGACAGATTTTCGGGCTTCTGGCGACACAAATGACTTTCGGGACCAAAAGCTTAACGAGCTTTCTGTGGTACGGACGGATCTCAGTATATAATGAATGGTCACCCATCCACAGACCGACCTCGTCAAGCGTAGCTTAACTTAATCGTTCAACCTGTGCGAATTGTATTACGGCTTACTGATAATATATATTCTATTAAATTTTTGGGATAATTACATATTAAAATGTATCAAATACATATTCTTTCCTTCGCAGCCTGCGCGCTAATCTTCATGATAGCGGTAGTATTGCTAGTGTCAGCGATATGCAAGATGCATATGAAGAGAGCCGCCCTACGGAGCTACGCGCATGCCGAGCGAGCCACCAGGCAACATTACTCTATGCAGTACGCACAGGTACGATACGATATGCACGATGCGCGCGAAGAGAGGAGCTACGCGCACCCGAGCGAGCCACCAGGCAACATTACTCTATGCAGTACGCACAGGTACGATACGATATGCACGATGCACGTGAAGAGAGGAGCTACGCGCACCCGAGCGAGCCACCAGGCAACATTACTCTATGCAGTACGCACAGGTACGATACGATATGCACGATGCACGTGAAGAGAGGAGCTACGCGCACCCGAGCGAGCCACCAGGCAACATTACTCTATGCAGTACGCACAGGTACGATACGATATGCACGATGCGCGCGAAGAGAGGAGCTACGCGCACCCGAGCGAGCCACCAGGCAACATTACTCTATGCAGTACGCACAGGTACGATACGATATGCACGATGCACGTGAAGAGAGGAGCTACGCGCACCCGAGCGAGCCACCAGGCAACATTACTCTATGCAGTACGCACAGGTACGATACGATATGCACGATGCGCGCGAAGAGAGGAGCTACGCGCACCCGAGCGAGCCACCAGGCAACATTACTCTATGCAGTACGCACAGGTACGATACGATATGCACGTGAAGAGAGGAGCTACGCGCACCCGAGCGAGCCACCAGGCAACATTACTCTATGCAGTACGCACAGGTACGATACGATATGCACGATGCGCGCGAAGAGAGGAGCTACGCGCAGCCGAGCGAGCATTACTCTGTGCAGTACACACATGAGTTTCTTGCCCATTCTTCTCCATATGAATCTACCTTTTGGAAGGGGCGGCTAGAATCAATTCTATTTTGTTGCGCCACTTCTTCTCAGCTAAAGCATTAGGAAATGGTGAAGGGCGGGCGTTTTGGGGGACTTTCATATGTCATTTTGACGTTCGAAAAGTGCTGATCCTCAGCCTAATTTGAATAAATGAGTTTAGATTTATTTTAATTTAAATGTTAACAACCAAAAGTGCCTTTTTGTGCCTATTTGAAATAAATGCTTAGACTTTAACTATATTTCTTTACATTTCAGACGCACCGTTTCCCGCCGTGTTACGAAGCGTCTCGTCTGCTAGAACAAGAGGGTCGCCTGGCGTCGCCCACACAGTCGCCCACGCATGTACCAGATAGACACGCATTACAGGTAAGTCGCTTATACAGTTCCGTGTGCTGCCGAACGTAAAGAATACCACCGTCCCGTCCACGGAATAAAGAAAACTAGAGGAAGTGCCCCTCAGATATCGCGCGCGTGTCAACATTTAGCGCAGATGCGCAGCATTTAGCTTATTCGCCGTCAGATATTTGTCGCGATTGGATGTCGCAGAAATACGCGAAATATTACAAATTATGTCTTGCTGTGCGGTTTTGACCTGCAAAAACGAAAGCAGAAAAAAAATGTATCTTTTGGAGGTGTATCCTATCATCAGTAAGCACTAAACTTTGTTAATTTTTAATATAATTGAATTTAATTGCAATAACACATGTTATGACTTCAATGCAAACTATAAACAACCTTATATTCATTGACATAAAGTCTTAATGCACGTAGTCGTCATCTGGAAAATCATAACCAAAATTCTAGTAACTTCGACGCTACTCGATTAGGGATGGGACACATCCGTAAAGTAGGTCGGTGTCGATAATTTTGTCTGATTTTAGTAAGGAATCAATAGCTCACATGGCTGGTTATAAAATAAGACAGTTGATTAAAAAAAATTAAGTGTGATATTTGCGTTAGTGCTTTAGTAACAGAAAAAAAACAATCATTACATAGATTTATTATAGCTAAGGATAGAGGGGGATTATTATACCCATCAGAATCTGTGATTAAGATATGTCAGATGTCCGAAATATTTTTAAAAGACGGTCACATATTCAATAAAGATTATATCATGGCTAAAATAATGCGCCAGTTTATTGGGTCATCGATATTCCAAAACATAAGCTATCATCAATTAGGGGAATTTCTTACGTCTAATCATATTACTGACTTAATGAAAGCTATCACGGCAAAATATATTAATATACGATTTCATCACCTATTAAAATTAAACATAAAATTATCAAAACGGTAATTAAATAAATATGTGTTATTTCAAGGTCAGTAAATATTTTTAGTACTATCTGTTATCATTTCATTTATCGTTAGCTTCTGTCAGCGGTTTCGCCCGCGTACCTGATTTTATGAAAATAACATTACCCCCCTATATACAAACATACAAATACCTCTTTAACATTTTGATATTATAACGATAATCAACCTTTTCTGTTATTAAACATTTGTATGATGTTAACAAATTATTACATTGCTCACCCGAATAAATTACGTAACGTCAATATTAAAATATCGATATATGTCTACATCTCTAAATATTTTTTTTGGTACTTACTAAAAGCGATTACAAGTGCATGTGAATATGACATCTATTTCAAAGGAGCTAGCGTTCTGAATCGAATGAATTGGTTACAGCGCCATCTAGGATTGAGTTGCTGAACTCGTTGTAAATTTGTCTATCTAAAGTTTTTAAACGAAAAACGTCTTTATTGTGTGTGTCATGTCAAATAATAACAACTTTCATGCGTTGTAATACGACTTAATTTTTGAAAGCAATACGAAGATGATTTGTAAAAGTTGCGTGTGTAATTTGTAGCCTATCATATCACTGTTTTTTATGTGTGTAACGGACAATTTGATATGCAAATGTGTGAGTTTGGCGACACTGGTTCCCGTGCTTAGCCAGTGTAGGGGCACTTCTCTGTATTCTTTGTTCTGTGGTCCCGTCTCTTCCCGTGGGTGTCGTTAGAGCTGACTAAGGGATGTACTAGAGAATGGGCAGCAGCGTTCTCTATACATTTTACCACCATACTGCGATCGCCAACCCGCCTGCCAAGCGTGGCGATTATTGTAAACCACCCCAAATTGGGGGAGGTCTATGTCCAGCAGTGGATCTCATTCGGCTGAGATTATGATGATAACTTATACATAATCAGATGTATATACAGGATGCAATCGAAGTCATGGGCATTATTTTAACCTAAGGCACTACTAACGATACTGATTGCATTAGGCCTATTAATACGCAAATCAAAAATATTTTAATGCAAGTATGTAAAACCTTAAAAATGTAGTAACTCATATTGCAAAAGGCTTATTATTGCAAATAAACACTTAAAGTAATTAAAACAAAATACTTCATAAACGCTAATAAGTCTTGAAATATCAATATCTTAAAGCGCAGTACAGCGCGAAACGAAAAGTAAACAAACATCAAATAATACTAATAACTAGTCATTGCGGTCGACCGGCGAGCGCGCGGCGTTTCCTTACAAGCGGTAACACAATCACAGACAATAGGCTAAAAGGCATGCCGCCCGCCGACAACTCTCTCCGTCCCGCTCCCTCACTCGCAAAAATACGGATATCACCCCCGCGCGGGGGCTGCGTGCGTCCCGATCCAGTGTCATAACGACTGCGCAGGTGCGTTGACGCATGTAATTGATCCCGTGACGTAATCGCCGCACGCGCATCTCACGTCTCGATCATACCCTTGGATTGCAGTGTATTAAGTGTCAGCGGTAATGCAGTGATTGTGAACACGATCTGGACTTTTTTTTATGGGGTGAAATTAAAAGAATTGTTTACGAACGTGAAAGTGAGTCAAAAGACGATTTAAAAAACAAAATTACTAACACATTCGACACATGAAAGCGCGGGACTGTTGAACAGTCTGAAAGACAATCACAGACGTAGGGCTCAATTGTGTATTGAACAAGGTGGTGGACATTTGAGCATCTTTTAAAATACGTGTAAGTGCTAGATAATAAGATAGATAGGTGCTAGATATATATCGTGAGTAGTGCCTTGGTTTAAAATAATGCCCATGACTTCAATTCCACCCTGTATTGTTACGGGTTAGGGTTCGCGATAAATTAAGGAGACCGGTCACTTTTCATATAAAGTTGGGCTCAATATCTAAAGTGTCAGCCAGAGAAAAACAATGTGTTGCCCTGGTCGGAGCATAGTTGCAGCCATAAAGATGTCCACTGCTGGACATAGGCCTGCTTCAAGCTCCGCCACATTGACCGGTTCTTTGCTTTCCACATCCATCGGAATCTTGCGGTCTTCACCAGGTCGTCCGTCCATCTTGTTACCAACTCTAGTTACACAACACACCATATGAAGGTCGAGACGGTAAAAAATGTCATCCGGTATATTAAAATCCGGCTGGAAGGACCGTACGGTCCTTTGGGCCGGATTTTTGCTTCTGAAGAAAAAGTATTAACTACCTTAGAACATTTGTAACTAAACTAGCTTCTGCCTGTATCTCTATCTACTTGTAATTTTTTGTTTAACATGAAATATATCTTAAACTGGCCACGAATCTTGAATTACCAACGCTACATCTTTACTGGAAGACTTCGTTGGTAACACTCCAGAACCTACCGACCCCATCAGTCATCTGTTCTGCGAGCAAGATGCCCTGCCCACTGCCACTTAAGTTGGCAATTCTTCGGGCTATGTCGGTTACCCTAGTTCTCGTACGAAACTCTTCATTTCTGAATAAATTATGAATAATAAGATGGCATGACCGGCCCTCCCACAGTGCAGCACAGAGTGCCCGGCGCCGGAGCCCTCCGCTGAAGTAGAGGCGGCGCCTCCGGAGCGTGCGGGCTTCGGGCTCGCCAGGCTGTCCGCTATCTTCTCCTCGCGGTACCGACAGGTCAGTGGAACATATACTATAGGCCTTACGTTACCTACAGAACGACAAGAGGTCGTCTCCACAGTCAAAAATCTGCTATTTATTTATTTAAAATTTCGTACACACCCTACAGCTATAATTATTTTGACTGGCCTGTTAGTCTAGTGGTTAGTGACGCTGACTGCTAACACTGAGGTCGTGGGTTCGATACCCACCCAGGACAAATGTTTGTGTGATGAGCACAATCATTTGTTCTGTATCTGGGTGTCATTTATCTATAATATGTATGTCAGTGGCGTGCCTAGGGTTTCAAAATAAGGCAAGCCCAATAAAATTTTAACTGATTTCAAAAAAAGAAAGTTCAGTTTTCGACTGAGTATGTAGGTACCTACGTATGTGTCATCGCAATTTTCTCATAAACTACTGGTTGTGCTAAATGACAAACAATATCGACTAATCTTTGAAATCTACGATTGTTATCAACGCCCGTGTTATATTTTGAAATTTCCTCAGATAACTGGCGTGATATAGATGTCTCAGTTCGTTGTTTACCAAAATTATCGAAAGAAACCATTGCACACAGGTGTTTATGGGAATTTGCGTGCCTATTAATGGCGCCAGATATGTTATTTATATCATTATAACCAGATGTATTCCAAACGGAATCTTCATTCGAAAAAAATATGCAGCACCAGCAATACAACTTATTAGTGTGCGAACAGCCAACAATCCAACTAGTTTTATACACTGATCTATTAAATTTTTGTTTATGCGATTTACTAGTCTGAGAAATACACAGATTAGGCGTCGGTTTTAATGAAGAAATTAACTGTTTTTTCTGAGCTATGTTTAAAGATTTTACCTTATCTTCGCCAATCAAAACTAGAACGCATTTTTGTTGTAGGTAAGTCACTAAAACTATTGTATCACTGAGAAAATCTAAGAAAAGACACAAAAAACTTTTGACAACAAAACTTTTCCCACTCAAGCAAATGAAACTGAAGTGAGTTGCACTCGGGTGTCGGGAACTGAGTTGCAGTGTTGTCATTTAGGCAAAAAAAGTCGCCAGGTATATGAAAAATCCAGCTAGATGTCGCAATTTTTTTATTTGAAGATATTGCTTTAATATTTAATTTCGTTATTTTAAAAAGTAGCTAGTTTTTGTTGTTGCTAAATCTTAAAAAAAGTCTCCAAACTCGTTAAAAATCTCCAAGATCTCACAACGTCGCTAAAACGGCAAAACTGCAGAGTTGGCAAGGTGGCAAGGTCACGCATCATACGCGTGTAACTTCATACGCATGCACGGCTTAAATCTTCCATACTGATTGATTTGTAGACGCACAAGGTTCTAACTCGTTATACGGCACATCGCTATAAGTGCGAAAGTGACAGAGATAGTATTCGAAAGCCCGGCAAAAGCCGGTACGTGTAAGCGAGATAGCTATATGTAGATACTGCAAATTCGAAACTCTGCGCGCGACCGCGAACAATCGCGTTGTGTAGTAGTGTGGCATAGGTAGATACTTTGTGTTATTTTGATAAGAATTAAGCGCGCGAACTTTTAAATAGTTCGGGTTTGATATTGATTCTCTATCGAGCATTTTAGTAAGGCATGCCGGGCTTTTGGGCTTATATGAAGGTACCGCCACTGATGTATGTGTTTAGAAATATATAAGTATATTTATCAGTTGTTTGGTTACCATAGTACAGGATCTGCCTAGTTTGGGATCAGATAATGGTGTGTTGGTTGTCCTAAAATATTATCTATGTAAAATGCGCCAATGCAATGTTACTATTACCTATATACATGAAAAAAAAAATAGCATATTTAACTTGTTAACAAAATTCTCAAGAATTTAATTTCTAAATATTTTCAATGCACTTCAGTGCTACTTCTGTGAACCTCCTCAGGCTGCACTGAAATATATCTACCTCTGTAGAAATAATATTCACCAGTCTTATGGCTCGTGACAAGGGGACAAACTTGTTCAGGTTTGTCCTAGAACATGGATCCAGTGGAGTACATACCGAGCTTAATCGTTGATAACATTCTCGAACACTCGCGAATACTGCCTCTTAATCAGAGTGCGGCGACATATCTAGATAGTACCAGAAAGATAATTCCGATATTCAATAATAGATGGCGGTGGCGTTTACAGATAATCCATCTCGTGTAGTACCTGCTTCTTGATAATAGATGGCGGTAGCGTGACGTTAAGTATTTACAATCTACAACACAATTATATTAAACAACAGAACGTTTCTCCCACAGGTACCAACCCAAAGCGACGTGGAACTAACCAACGTTCGCTCAACATCCCTCAACAATTCACCAACAAGGAATCGAACCCTAGGCAACTATCGCAGCCCAACCTACTGCGACCTGAACGCTTCAGAATTCTACTTCACCAACCCAGAGACAGGAGACATTGCTAGGGACTTAAATTACATGGCAACCCCTGTCGAATATATGAGGAGGAACTCTAGCAACACTTTAGAAAGGGTTATAGATCAGTTAGATCGACAGAGGCTGACGCTTCAGCTGGGTAGATTCCAGCTAACGATTCCTAGATTCGGTCGGAGAGCGGAGACAGACAGACGGCCAGACACTCCGAACGTTGCAGAAATTAATATAGACGACCTAGATTTTGTTCGCATGACCTCACATGATACATACACTCTAAACGGACGTACAATACGTCTTTTAGGAGCGAATTTTGAAAATTATCCCGTTTTACCGGACGGTACGAGGCCTCCACCGTACAATGAGGCCATGAGATGTAAATTCTTTGGGCCTCCGCCAGAGTATTTGAGTCGCGAAGGCCTCAACGCGAGGGTAGATGAAGAGGCGAGGAATAATATAGAAATGCCACCGTGTTACGATGAGTTAGCTTCAGGACATACCGGTAATACGACCGGTACGCAGACGGTGCGTACCGGAGCATCCAGCTCAAATGCGGGGAGTTCCGGTATCAATGTACCCGCTTCTAATAACGTTGACAATAATAATGCCAGTGTAAGAGATAGATCAATAGCTGCTTTAAATAACGTTACTGAAAATAACGGTAACACAAGAAATAACGCAACGTCTAATATCGGTATTCATAACGCGTCTGTAACGAATAACAACAATAATACGTCGCAAAATAACGCAACAGCGGTTACTAATAACCAAACGGTAAACGTTAATAACGATTCGAATATGAATAACGTTCAGAGTATTAGTTCTATTATAAACAACTTGCCGGCTATTGATAGTGATATTAACGCGAATGATACTGCTGTTAACTCTTAAATTACGGATTCCTAAAAGAACGTTGGCCGTTATATGATAACGTCCGTCAAAAGAATCTGTTTGGTTTTTTCATTATCAAAATGGGCTTTTTATGCCAACCCCATCGTACGTTATTAACCAATTTAACTCTAATTGAAATAACTGCATAATAAACGTGTAACGGAAATAAAGTCATTGGCTGTATCTTCACCTAGGTATACTATCTCTTTGCAATCGCCAATCTAGAGTTTGCTAAAATGTTCTGTATTATCCCAATGTCGAAAATTTCTCGTTTTGTATCATCAATGATTCTCTTTCTTTCTTGCTCATAACACATTTTCAATTTTGTTGCATATGTTTAATGCAAAAGGACGTTCTTTCGTATTCGTTGAGATAAATACAGACGTAATAAAAACGTGACGGGATATTTTCGCGTACTGAAATTTGAACTCTCAGTGTTGAATCGAGCATCGAGAATCCAATACAGTTCATCTCAGCGCGTCGAAACAATTGACTGTTCGATATCAAACTCTTGGCGCTAAGCAGTACATTGAAGACAGAAAAAATCCCGGGCTTAGGAAAGCAAACTTTGTAGATTGTAAGTGCCCAGAATTCAGGATAATCAAAATATCAAATAATTTATTTAACAGATCATAAAATCTAATTTTGTTAGTACATACTTACAAAACTACACATCTTAAACATTTGGCAAATTATCTATAATTATTATTAATAATGTCAAAACAATTAATAGTGATGTCAAAATAATCAAGAGCAATGTCAAAATCATTCATAATAATATCAAAATTACCATTAAAAACGTCAATACCACCATTAATTATGTCAAAATAATTATTAATAAAAAATAAAGTGCTAATTTAATACAACTTCTACTCAAGAATCTGTAATTTCATCAGCGTTTGACATCTGTCAAAGTACGCTATGTGTTTGGAAAACCGTTACTGTGTAACCGTTAACCGTTTTTTTTAGGGAACCGAAGCTTTAATAACTGTTTTGTAAAATGCACGATTTTTCATTTGTTAAAACTTATACACTTTCGGCAGCTATATTATAGAAAAGAAACTAAATAGAAACGCGCGGGCGCGATGGACAATCAAATCCAAAAGAATTTGTTTTGGCAGCTTTTAGGTAAATTCGCTAGTACTTCACGAAATTCAATATTTTCTTCCGTTTTTTTCCAATTTGCAAATCAGTGTCAGGTCGTATCTTTACAGAATATAAAAACCAAGTCGCTTCCCGCGTCTGTACGCTTAGATCTTTTAAACTACGGATACGGATTTTAATGCGGTTTTCATCAATAGACAGAGTGACTCAAGAGGAAGGTTTATATGTATAATCCGCGGGGGAGGCCGCTGGCAAAAGCTAGTGTTGAATAAAATATGATCGATCTACGTTGACCTCAATTGCAAAAACGGTAAGAAAATTTTAATTTCGCAGGCTACTGACGCAGCGCCTTTATTTTAAAACAGTTACTTATAAGTTTATTTGGTGGAGTCTTTAAACAAGTGTTTTTTATCTTGCCTTAATACAATAAAAACGACTTTTCATTACCAGTTAAAAATATGCCAGTTAAGAGTTTTTTTTTTTAAACCAGCGGAGTTATTGCTTAACACACTAACAGAAAAAAAATTCAGTTCAACAACGTTAGTAACGTTATTTACGTTGTTGAGCATAAGAAGCAATTGTATTAGTAATAAACTTTAGGCTGGACATAATTATGAAAAAGATAGGCCATCATGCCATTGTAACGCAGTAATGCTTATTAAGTTAAGCAGCTATAGATGAGGTCGCGAATTGGATGGGTGTGCACCAGTTAAAAGTGTATAGTTTTAACATGACCACCGTAAATATAGTTTAGAGTGCCTTAGATTGTCTTGTTATGACGGAATGAGATGGCAGTGTGGCGGTGTGAAGGAACTGGTCGGGTTTTAAAGTAAATAAAAGTAAACAACTAAATAAAAAATGTACCTATTTTTCCGTGACAACTTCACACATCTCCGATTTAAAGAATCTCTGTGCCCGTAAGTAAGCTACGAATGGGATTTTAAACTGACAAAAAAAAGGTTATGCATTCGTTGTTTTTTTTTTATGTAGGTATACCACAAATTTCACCGATAAATCTCAAATTTTTTGGTGAAATCTTACTCACCATCTCCACTCCTTTAAAAATTGTCTCTTTTTTGTGTGTTTTTGACAAGGTCGTCATACTAAACATACTCATACAACACACGAGTCTGAGTTTGTCTCGGCCTTCCTTCTCAGAGTAGTCAGATAGGAAACGCCGACCTCATCTAGTTTAAAAAATATGATTGACGTTTAAAAGTGTTTGTACAGTCAGTACCCTGCATAACCTGACCTCTCTTGCACAGAAGAAATGAGGAAGAGGGGTCAGGTAATGCAGGGAACTGACTGTACGGACCTTCTCGCAGAATTAAAATCATTTATTACACTCAAACATAGTCCTTTGTGTCGCGCAGTCGGGTAAACATTGTCAAAAACACACAATCGAGGTTTTACTGAAACGCTTGAAAATCGGTTGAATTAGGGCCCGTAGTGAAGTTACGCGTACTATGCATCTGACCTTTTAATTTTAGAAAAGAAATTCTTTAAAAATAAAAATACAGTTGATCCACATTGTACTACTGTCATGACATTCCGTCATCTTGCACTAACATACGATTCACGTAGGAAATATAAATACACAATATGTACAGTACAACACGCAAGTTGTGACATTAATATGATGAGAAATATAGAAGAGCTGTGATTAACTTCTGTGACCGACGTACCAGTCTCTGAAAATTGACTTTACTTAGTATATAACGTTTCCAGTGCTTTTTTTTGTGTGTGAGAAATCATCAAATGGCGTCTCTCGTTCTGGGCGGAGCGGGAGGGCGTGTCAGACTTTTACTGACTGAAACCCCACCCGTGTTCATCCAGTTGCCCATATGCCAGGGCCACGGTAACTCATCCGTACAAATCTCGCGACCCTGGCAGACACACTAAGTCTTATAACGTTTCCAGTACTGAGAGCTAGACTTCTTTTTGACAGTAATGTTTTCACCAACGTAACGACTCCGATAGTAACTGTTACCCGTAGCAGTTATTAATGATAAATCAAATGCCGTTTTTTTGTTTCGTTATAACTATATTATATTTTATTTATTAACGTATTTTTATACAGTGATTTAAATCATTTTTTATTTTTTTTCATATAATGACACACCTTGTGAGATGAACTGTTTTAAATATAATGAACAATTTAACGTAAGCTTTTATGTTGCCATAATTATAATATAATAATATTTTTATTGTATAGCAACATTAGTGATACTCATTTGTAATTGTAAATAATATTAATTTTAGTTGCGTTTTCGGTCTATAGTCGTTGCGTTTTTTTTTTTGGCGCACGACATATTTGTGCGTTGTTGTGTTTTTGCCGTCCTTGTTTTTTCAATGCGACTTATTAATTTTTTTTGGCAAAATATAAATAGACAACGGTTTATTTGTGTAATTGTCTTAATTTTATGCAAAAAAACACGCAGTTTTTGTTTTTGTATAGTCGACCTAGTATTTTATTTAACACTCTTCAACAATTCTAGATTAAAATTATCTAAATATCTAGGAGACAAATAGACGTCTTGTTCAATGACGTGAAAAGGACAATCAATCTTATGGTGGGAAACAATAAAAAAGCCAACGGTATACTTCACAAATCAATGACCCTAAGTATGTTTTTCTATTGAACACTTTTCGTGTAATAAAAAAAATGTCGTGCGACAAAATAATCGCACCCACGACTAAACTTACAAATTCTCTGCCTTATAGTAGTAGGTCGTATTTCAGTGGGCATTTCATCTCTGTTATTGTTGTCTAGTTATTATATCTTTATCTGCACTGTTACGTGTTTTGTGTCGTAGAATTGTGTCGCTAGTGTGCGTCCTTTTACTTAGAACTCATAAAAAAATAGAAAGAATCTAAGAACTTCTCAAAATAAAATTCTGGGAAAATACTGCTGCACTCAGAAATGTCGTTTAATAAACATAGTAATCACTAATCAATCACATGAAAATATGATTAATCCTCCCCATAGCGCTAGCCAAAAACTGCAGAATGCCACCTGCTACGATCCTAAAATACTCCTTATGCCTCGTTTACGTTCATACATCTAGTCCTACACGCACGTCGGTTGTGAGTACTACGCACCTGACGTTTCTGAATAACATCACCAATAAGGTCAGTATATATCCTCCTAGGGCGTTCTAAGATATAGTTTTTAAAGTTATTTTTCATTATTGTTAAAGATACGTCTTTGAGTGCGGCAGTAAGACCTTTAATCTCTGAAGGATGCATTCAAGACTTTTAATCGACAATGCGACACGTTTTCACAGTGAGTGCGACAAATCGCTTGTGTACCACATATCTTGTTATTTAGCACAAAATCGGTGTTTTAGTGAAAAACACCCTTCAATGTTATATTTGTATGGAAACTGATTAATGTTGGAGATGCTAATATATTCAGTATTCGGCTTTGAATAGGTGATGAAACCAAAATAGTTTTTAGGCCGAATATTTTTCTAGTGCCGTTGTTTTGTTGTATCTGCCTAGCTTTTTCCTAACTGTGTAAGGGTCAGCTTCCAGTCTTACCGGGTGCAACAGAATACCAGTACTTTACATGGAATGATCTGATTTTCACAATCCAGTAACTGAGTTAACACAATACTTAAGTTGGATTGGTTGTCAACCTTTCGGGCTTCTGATAACCCATAGCGACTCAAAGATCTACGAAATACAGCCAGAAAAGTTACCAAATATTTGAATATCCGGCCTTCATACATACATAATTTCACGTTTTTTCCCCCATGGGGATAGGCCAAAACCAACAACGCCACCTGCGGCGACTCTTACATACTCCTTTTGCGTCGTTTACGTTCATACATCTGGTCATACACACACGCCGGTTACGAGTACTACGCACCTGACCTTTCTGAAGAACATCACCTATAAGGTCATATTCGGCCTTCGTCACTTAATATTCGGCATACAACTCAGTGTATTAGCAACTTTAACAGTATAGTGACCCAGCTTGCCTATATCTGTGTATTATACTTTAAAATGTTAGTACTTAAGTATTACTAAGTGTATATGATACGTGTATGTATGGGTTTAGTATCGTCATTCGGTTAATCATTTCAAATATTCGGTTTTAGAAGTACTTATGTAAAATATCCCCTCCCTGCTTTGCACGGTTGTCAAAATATTGTTATTCTGTGCTTTATCTAAGTTAAATATTGGTGCACCAACTGCATTAAAGCTATTGCTATATTTTTCCTTCTAATGACACAAGAAAGAGACGGAATTAAATAAGAGTTGTGAAATTTAGTTGAACTAAAATATTCTTCGATACAACTACGACGACCTAAAATTCATCATGCTTAAAATCACGCCAAGTTCAAGGCGATCGGGACGTAATTTAGTTCGGCAATTCTAAAACGTCACTTGTCTTTTTCTTACGCGGTATGTCAGTAAGAGATAGCAATACTCTGATTTTAATTTAGGTAGTGAACAAAGGAATCCGCTCCATCTTTACATAGTATAAAACAAAGTCGCTCCACGCGTCTGTACGCTTAAACCTTACGCAACGGATTTTAATGCGATTTCCATCAATAGAAAGAATGATTCAAGGGGAAGGTTCATATGTACAATACACGGGTGAAGCCGTGCGTAAAAGGACCCTTCCGGAATAAATTCTCTAAATGATAGTGGAGATTGCATCAAAATCCATGGCGTAGTTTACAAGAACGACGCGGTCCCAATGACAGGCACGAAAGAAACGACTTCGATGCGTAAAACACTAACCGTAAGAATTTTGACAGTTTCAACAACATTATATGCGTTATTTACGTTGCTGAGCACACAAATTTTCCGAAGATTTTGCACAGAAATCACCATTTTCTTTGGCAAGCCGCGGAAACTGAGAAGCAGGGAGCCCTCCCTAGTATTATTATATTTTAATTTACTTACACACGGCTACAGTTGAAACTATACATTTCCAATATAAGTTGACATGTCATTGTACGAAAAGCCTATACGGTGCGAGGTCAGCTAAAACTGGAAATGTATAGCTTGATGTGTAGCCTGTGTACAAACTTATGCTGGACATAAGTTTTTCTCGCGTCTTTTATTTATCCAGTTTTTTTTTGTTTGCCGAAATTACACGAAGTTAACCGAAGACGATACTGAAGCAACTTGTGATGTATGGAAAAATGTATGTTCTACCTCCCTAGTATTAGTTAAAACTACAGTCCGACCAAATAATGCTTTACAATACGATATACTCATAATTATTTCACGTTTGTGTATCATACAATATCACCAACCTACATGATCTGACCAAGATTATGTCCGGACTTTAAAGAAGACTGTGACCCCTGAGTTTGTATCAACTGGCTAAGGACTAGTGTTTCATACGAAAATAAATCTTGAATAAATAAATTAATGTTTATATTCGTATAAAACGCTTTCTTGCCGTCACATATGGGAATATGCACATTAATATGATACATTTTCGCCTGTACTGTACTCGGCTAGAGTATTCTCTACCCACGTCATGAGCCTTTTAATTTGACAGCTGTCATATAGTTGCCGTCTCTTTCTTGTACTTTCGTATGAAAATGTAATTTCTTAGCTTCGATAGTATTTCTATCATGAGCCTTTAATTTGAAAGCTATCATTTAGGCGTCTCCCTTGTACTATGTTCGAGAGAGATAGCAATAGTATTAGTTTGATATTGTATGATATACGAACGGTTGTTTTCTCCAGTTATAATGAAATACGTAATCAATATTGTTGTTTAAACTTACATACATTTTAAACAAGAGATTTTCTAAAGTTCTGTTTAAGTTACCGGGCAGATAATTTCATGCAAATTCGGTTCGATTCTATTATTTATCTGGTAGATAGGCATAAAAGATGATAATATTTCTCTAACTTTATAAAAAAATATAAAAGTGTGTGTAAGATTAAACAAAAGAAAAATGTAAAAACATAAATATTGGAATTATCGGCTTAAATCTTAATAAAATAAAATTGTTACAATTTAGTGAATTTGTAAATAAATGTATGTTAGTATGTCGTTTGTATAAAGTTATATTTTTATAGAAATCGTTAACTTAACCATCGCGCCTGTACTCTCCGGAGGTGTGAGCTGAAGTGTATACAGGGTCTAATTAAATTAACTAGCGAAACTCCGCAGACGTGATAAAACAAAATTTTATGATTTTGTGGGGTCATTGACCATTGAGTGCAGCCGCTTGAATAATCCGTTGTTTTTTTTTAAGTGTTCTGATCGATAAAGAAATACGATAAAACAAAATATATTTTCTCATCTCATACTTCAAGTAACAATAACTATCAGCGGTCATTGACTCCCAAGAAAAAAAAAAACAAATTCAATTTTATTTCAGTTTATCGTATTGAAATAAATATACTCATACCGTCTGCAGGGTTTCGCTAGGTCATTTAATTCAGCCTTGTATGTATAGTATATCTGCATTTGGTCATTTATATTTAAATTCCCTGGACCAAATAATTCTCATATTTTCTTTAACCAATAACGTAGATTAAAATTTCTATAAAAATATAACTTTATAATAATCAAAATATAAATGTTATTCTTATAGTTAATATTAGTAAACTAGATCTGCAACTATTTTTGCATTCAATCACTTTAGAGTGTTGACGAATTTAAATTCTAAAAAGACTAGCTTCTGCACGCGAGTTCGTCTGTGTTTAATCACACAATCATAGTAATACTCTAAATGTTTGGATTTTTGTTACTCAAACCGCTCAACGGATGGACCTGGATTAACATATAGGAAAATTCTCCCAGTAGTACGTTCCCCCCTCTTTTTTAGGGCGTGTCAGACTTTTACTGACTAAAACCCACCCGTGTTCTTTCAGTTGCCTATATGCCAGGGCCACGGTAACTCTTTCGAACAAATCGCGACACTGGCAAGGTAGTACTTGCCCTGGGATATTATCCAACATCCTCGCGGACAAAGCCGCGGGGAAATGATTGAGAAGGGAAATATAGTTTAAATTCGTCAACATTCGGTGTAATCTTGTATTTTTGCAATCGCTACACTTTAGTTATAGTTGATGTACACGAAAACAATAATTAATTACATATCAAATAATATTTTATTACGATTCTTTAAGTAATTGTCGGTTCTTTGTGCTGTTAACACGAAAATTATAACAAAAATTGTATTTAAAGTAACGATATCTTTAAAACTAAGGCTTTGGATTTAGAAAACTAAATAAATAAATAAAATATATTTTGTCTAAAACTTAATAATGATAATAAAAATGGTTAATCCTGCTAGCAAAATTTAAAAAAAGAGCTTTTCTGTTCTAATGAAAGTATTATAAATTATGTGGTTTTAACAGCATATAGAATTAGTGTATCTATCTCGGATATTAGAAATAAGGGAGATATTATAAATATGATAAATACAATTTGGCAGGAGGGCGAAACGCAAACTGTAACCATTAATACAGCGCATGATTCTTGGCGTAAATAAAAATCTGCTGTTTCATCGAGAAGTCTAAAAATAACTGGTAAATACGCGGTGAAAATATACCGAACTGAAATGTTTTAGTAAAAATCGACGACAGAATTAAAAGCTAGGAAGTCTAAAATCATTTACAGAATCAATGGTAACATGGTGCGCGTCGATTTCCCTGCTACACTATACGCACGGCCACAGGTATACGTATCCAGTAAAAGCTGAAATCTCACTGTACGAAAAGCCTATACAAAGCGAGGTCAGTTAAAACTGGAAATTGTATAGCTTGACCTGTACCATGAAGGACGCACCGCAGATTATTTGTGATGACATTGAACACACTTTATACTTAGTACCTTCAAGTGCAAAGTTCAACGCAGACACGAAACGGCTTCTCCAGTTTACTACTTTTGAAATAAGGTTTAATATTCAATGTCAACTGCAGTGCGCTAGACACTCAGCGGGATAACTAACATAGGGAATGCAAAAATGATAATCTTTATTTATATGCATCTCTTTCCCCCTTTAAAACTTTCTATAAGACAGAAAGAGTACACTGAAGGTTCCCTCTTGATTTTTTTTTTTTCAAACAAAGGAA
This sequence comes from Aporophyla nigra, assembly GCA_947507805.1. NCBI lineage: Eukaryota > Metazoa > Arthropoda > Insecta > Lepidoptera > Noctuidae > Aporophyla > Aporophyla nigra. The sequence continues at coordinate 464,218 of OX382318.1, forward strand.
TTGTCATATTTTTAAACGTCATAGTGTCAACTGTGAGACGGTCTTAATATTAGTGAGCAAAAGCCTTGTATTCATAGCCAACAACATATTTTTTGTTGCTGGCAACATTTCCTACGCAAACTGTATAAAATGTTGCCATAAACATGTTTTTCGCAACTCATAAACATGTAGGTCTTATAATGTTTTGCAAACTTTTGTTTCCCATGAATATAAAGCTAGGTAGATGCCTAGACTCTCCCCCAAATATGTTTTAACCAGCTTCCAGTCTAACCGGATGCAGCTGAATACCAGTATTTTACATGGAGCGACTGTCTATCTGAGCTTCACAACCCAGTTACTGGGTACCACGGTACCCCTTATTGTATTATTGTGATATCTTTCTTATTTCTATATTCTGAAGTATCTTGAGCAACATTGGTACTGTCAGTACAAATTGTCGCGTCCTACCTTCGATGCCTTACCCTATTGTAAGCTAATAAAACACATGAAATGTTTACATTATTAAACTTCTTTTATTTAATACCTTCAAAACCCGGAACTCAAAAACATCTTTAAAGCAGGATGTATTTTGAAAGATGACAACTTTACAAATTCATAATCACTATTTTGGTGCGTTATTGAGCAATTTTTCTAGTTTCCATTGAATAATTTTGATAAAGCATTGTATTAAAATTTTATTTGCCACTGCCAACTTTCATAATGGACTCTTTAAAACTTGAAAACAACGCCATCTATGATTTTGTTCGAAAGATAACAGTATTAGTTCACCTTCTCGATACAAGATGGCGTCAGTGAGTTTCAAATTTAAAATATGATTCAAACTGAATGACATTATTGTCTAATTATTCTAGACTGAGGTTATCTTGATAAACGAGCCCTTTGATAAATGCTTTTACAGTTGACAGCATCACAGTGATCTTTATTCTCATTGCTCTATGGTTGCTGTCAGAGTACTTACGATTTATTGTGGAGAAGCTATAAATCAGACGTACCTTAATGCTGAGCGAAGTACTGTGATATCATAAGACGATAGCAGATGTATCGATTTCTGCGGCGCGGAACAAGAGCAGCTGTGTAGCCATTATTTTTATCACTGAAGCCGAAATGGAAATTACTAGGGTCTTTACCCTACCCCCTGCAGACTCCTTAGTCTAGACGTACTTAAAGTAAGACTAGGAGTACTAGTTGTTGATCTGCCTAGCTCTTCCCAACTAGCAGTAGGAAGTGGTGAGAGGCGGGCGTACCGGGAGACTGTCTTATGTCATTTTAACGTTCATAAAGTGCTGACTCTCAGCCTAGTTTGAATAAATGACTAGATTTTTTAGGTCGGGGTCGACTGCCTGCCAGTCTAATTGGATGTAGCTAAATACTTTTAATGTAAACACCAGTTCCAATAGGGTTTGTATGGCTTTGGCATAGAGGATTGTAGTATAATCAGCCTTTAAGATTGTGAGTCAGACTTTCGGGCTTCTAAGTACCCGCGACGACTTGCAAAAACCTATGATTTTTTAGGGTTTTCACTAATTAAGTAAAACTCACAATGTAGGGGATACTTGAGAGAATGTTTATTGAGATACAGAGTCTGCCTTACATACAAATTTGGGTTTTAAAATTTGTAGCTGTGCTTACTATATGCAAAATATCAGGCAACCAATCAGAGAGCGCTAGGTCCCAAAACTCAAAACGTGAAGCCGGGCTCCGTCCCGGCTGCTCGTATGCTCCTAATATGTAGGTCACTACAAATTACAGGCGGAACCAGCAGCGCAACATCCTTTCTGAGGCACGGTGGGTGTCGGTACATAAAGATGGTCACTCATCCCCGGATCATCCGCGACAATCGTAGCTTAACCTTGACCGATCGCCCCGTGCGGCTGCCTTAGAAAAGCCCCTCTCGCCCCCAACGTATTACATGGGACCTAAACTGGCGAAATATCGATGTCTAGATACATCTCTGCCTAACCCTTATTTGAATATAGGCGTAATGTAACGTAGAAATAAAACCATTAAAAACATTATGGAATCGGAATTTATTAAAGTAATATTTACAATTTGATTTTTAACTTACATATCTACTTTTTATTACTTATGGCAATATGACACTTATAACTAATAAATATTAGGTCTATAATCGTATGGTAGATGATTTTAGGAGTTGAATTACGTACCTACAGGCTCTTCACAAAATGGGTCACATTGGCCTATTAACATAATATTGAAATGTACTATTACGAATGACCCATTTTGTTATAAAAAGAGCCTTATTTCTAATAAAATACATCTCACATTCGACTGAAAAGAAAGTTTGTTGATTTTTAATAATGTATCCAGTATTTGTAAATATGAAAACTTTTTCGAAACTATTATTTTATGCGAAATATCTGGAGGCCTTACAAATATTCGATCGAACTAACGACCCGTAGCGCTACAGCTAATCACCTAACCACTACGTCATTGGGTTAAAAGTTTTCATACAACAAAATTAAATACATTTTAAATTATTTTTAATCTTATTACTAAACTATTTACAGACTTATCTTCTAAGTAAAATTGTTGCGTTGAATTGAAAAATCTATACTTCCGATGTTTTTCTACATACATTCAAGAGTATTCTAAAATTTTATGTTCTATCTAACTTTTGCCAACTATGTTGTGGTCAGCCTCCAGTCTAACCGGATGCAGCTATTTTTTCAAGGCAAAATTAAGCTAGTTCGTAAGGCATGACAATTGTGCAGGTTTTTTATAAATAACAATTGTATTTAAGAGGCAATACCCGTATTTTTAAATAAAGTTCGCAATCAAATCTCAACATGTCAAAATTTCTTCTAATTTCCATACATTTTTGACAAGTTTTTCGATTTGATAGCTGATGAGATAATATTGGGAAAATATTTTGAACGTTGTTACTGGTCAGACTTTTACAACAGTTGTTTTTCTTTTTCTCCATTCAACGCAACAATAATATTATTTTCTCAAAATGGAATTTTTAATTCTAAGAGAAAAAGGATTTTTTATTATAATTATGTAATTAGTTATATGGAATAATAAATAAATTTTTACGTAATATACAAATATGTGCAAAATTTTCTTGTTTTTGGATATAATACGGATTTATTTATAATTAAATAACGATTTATTCAAGCGTTTTGGTTATTTTGAACCGATGTTAAAAAACCGTAACTTATCGATTAACCGTAAATAATTTTAAATAAACCGTAACTTATTCTAGTATGTACATTATGTATTATGCGTAGTTCCGGTGTCCTTTAAAAAATTCACTTAATGCCATAACTTTGAATGTTTCGTACATCTGAATAATCACCGGTTTTTAAAAGTACGTAATCAGTTGTTAAATTCAAAGTTTATCAGCAAATTAAATCAGTTAACAGAAAATTTTACAGCCGACTTACTGAACAGGCTTCTAAAAACCAGGAGATAGACATTTGATAATTTCGTCAATGAAAATATAATTCTACTTTATTGTAGAAGCTTTCAAGATTTTTTCAATATATGTAACATACGATTGATCTTTCAGTGACACTCAAATTGGCGCCAATTTTTTACATTAGACTGTCCGCCATGACAGTTTGTCAAATGAATGAGCCCTAAAATGTTGCTTCTAGTTTGAATATAGAAAAGATTAGACGGAATGTTATATCCCAAGAAATAGGAAGAATTCTTATTTAAATATCCAATAGTTTGTTGGTACAGTCAGCGAATTGATTTGGGAAATTAATGTAGGTACTTTACTTTTATCACATTTTTGTAAGCTAGGAGTTTTATTTTAGGAGAGAGGGCGCTGCTGTCAGCACAGTTAGATCGGCTCTGTATTGTTATTGTATTTAAAAATAAATAAAGCGAATAAAAACGTGTGAAAACTGAACACAAGTGTTGATAATTCAGTTATACAAAGACTAAAATAATAGTTGTTATCCGGTGCTTAGTGGAAAACAAGTAATTACGAGAAATATATCAGTGACGGTTACAATTTTATTCTGGTTACGAAGATTGGCTAGCGGTTAAGAAAAATACTCAGCTATGGACTAATATTTCATCAAGAAGCTGATGCAGACATTAAAAACTGTGCGTATAAAAGTGCAAAACTGTGATTGTGTGGAAAACATAATGAAGATAACCCAATTTTGAATTGTCATCGAATACAAAATCGCTTTGTCATACAAAAATATCGGCAAATCTGGATTACAACGCCATCTGTTGCATTTTGTTAAAAATTGTAGCAGAAAGCCATCTAGTGGAGACAAGCTGAACTACTAAAACAAACACTGGAAAGCAAGTTCAATCGATAGTTAAATTATCTACCTAAGTTATCCACTACACACTAGAGGGCGCTAAATAGCAATCGAAAATCCGATATGGAAGAAATAACAACATTGTTGAAGAAACTGCAAAATGATTTGTCACAACAGAGTACAGAAATAAAAAGCTTGAAAGAAGATATATCGAAACCAATAATTGAAAATATGAATATAAAATTTTTCGAAATTATGTCTAAAAATGAAGAACTAGAGGAAATTATTAACAAACAGCAAAATACAATAGAAAAGCTAGAAAGACAAATACGTATGAAAAATATTGTTCTTTTTGGACTAGAAGAAAACGAAAAAAGCTACGAAGAATTGGAAAAACGCATTATATTAATTTTCAACGAATATCTCGCCGCAAAATGTACCACATATGATATAGAATCCGCCATACGGTTGGGAAAAAAAGGAGAAAAAGCAAGACCTATTAAAATAACATTCTCTAAACTAAACACGAAACTAACAATATTAAAAAAGAAAAATCAACTAGAACGAACCAGTTATTACATTAAAGAAGATTTTTCGCCACAAGTCATTGAAAAACGTAAAGAATTACAAAAAGAAGTCGACACAGCAAGAAGCCAGGGAAAACATGCTGTACTGAGATACGATAAAATTGTTTATTTAGAGCAAAGAAACACCTACCAAACCAACCAACACAGCTCTAAAAGAAAGCCATCAAAATCACCAGAGAACCAAAGAACTTTCACACCGTATCAAGAAAACAGAACATCACATTCACAACGCACAAACAAAAAAACTAAAGTAGATATGAGAAACTATTTTATACCAAAAGAAACAGACACAAGTTCTTCTCCTACTCCTAGTCCAACCCAAACTATGTGTGGTACCCAAATTGAACAATAGCTACCAGCAGGCCTTCCTCCTAAATATTATGAAAACCGTGAATGTACCCTTACTACCCCTAACTCTCCCGGTACGGCTGGTCCCCGTGGGAGCAGTAGACCAGAACCCTCCATCAAAAATAAAATCAATGACAAAATAAACAATAGAAAAAGCAAATACCTCTACATTGGCACATTGAACGTGAGATCACTGATTGATACGTCGAGATTTACTGAACTGAAACACGCTATTGCCAAGCTAAACTGGCATGTAATTGGACTCTCTGAAATAAAACTTGCAGGCAAGGAAATCATAGAATATCCAGATTTTATCTTTATGTCCTACGGACAAACCCATAACAGGAACGGTATTGGATTTTTGATAAAAATAGAATTTAAAGAAAACATCAAAGACTTTGTACCAGTGTCCGACAGAGTAGCAAAGTTAAGCATATACATTGATGGTAAAACAATCCATATTATCCAAGTGTACGCACCCACGGAACAATCACCATTGGAGGACATAGATCGATTTTACAAGGATCTCAGAAAAGCGATGCAAAACACAAACAGGGACACCCTGATCATAGGTGATTTCAATGCACAAGTTGGTCAACCCACTAATGATGATAAACATGTTATGGGATCGTGGGGATACGGGAAACGGAGTCCAAGAGGTCAGATACTAATAAATTTTTGTTTCGAACATCAATTACATATTTCAAATACCTACTTTAAGAAGAATTCAAAGCGACGATGGACTTGGATGCACCCTAATAGCGTTACACGCAATGAAATCGACTACATTATAACAAAGAATAATAACACTATCCACAACGTCGATATTATACTTACTACACATCCTACGGATCACAGACTGGTGCGTGCATCACTACAACTTCACAACAAGCGCATTACCTCAAGAAAACACTTTGGAGGACAAAACATTACTGACATTGCGCCTCTTGAGCAGGAGTATTTGAAGAAAGATTTTTCAGAAGAAATCAAAGACTTGGATTTTATAAACATTCAGCACACTTACTCAACCTTAGTCACGAAAATAAAAAAGAGTACAGATAAACTGAAAAACAAAACAAAGTGTAATGACCCTGTTATTCAAGGAAACCTAGCCAGATTAATCAACGACAGGACTATGTTAAAAGAAAAGAAAAACAAAACTATTATAGAAAAGAAACATTTATCGGCATTATACAAACTAACTAGAAAGCAAATACAAAGGAAAGCAAAAGAACGTAGATATAATATTATTGAGCATGAATTAGAGAAATTTGCATCAGTTAAAAGAGCGCACAAAAGACTAGATTCCAGTAAAAAATGGATTACACAATTAACAAAACACAGAAACCAAGTAACAGACAGAAACCATATTTTAAACCATGCAACAGAATTTTATACTAGATTATATGAGCATCCTGTATCTCACGTAGACCCAATTCGAGAAGTGGAGTCACTCGATTCAGATAGTGTACCAGAATTTCTGGAGCATGAAATTAGCCAGTCCATAAATCAGCTGAAATCAAAGAAAAGCCCTGGTGAAGATCGCATAACAAATGACATACTAAAAGCCATCAGAGAGCCAATAACACCTATTTTAACCACAATATTTAACGAAATTGTGAAACAAGAATCAATACCACCTGACTGGAACACAGCGATTATAACCTTACTCTACAAAAAGGGTGATCCAGGCATAATGGACAACTACAGACCACTGAGTATGCTACAGACACTTTATAAACTATTTACAAGCCTAATATTAAAAAGGATCTCAAAGACCTTAGACGAAAACCAAACTAAAGAACAAGCAGGGTTCAGATCGGGCTTCTCTACCAATGACCACATTTTCACGATTACACAAATTATCGAAAAGTACAATGAACATAATAAAGAGCTCTACGTAGCATTTGTAGACTACTCCAAAGCGTTTGACTCTATCTCCCATGAATCTCTGTGGTGCTCTCTTCGTGAACAAGGTGTCCAGACAAAATACATTAACCTTTTGAAAGAAATTTACAAAAACAGCAAAGCCATAATCAAACTGGAGAAAAGGGGTGAGCCATTTAACATTCAAAAAGGAGTCAGACAAGGTGACCCCATCTCACCTAATTTATTTAACGCAGTTTTGGAGCATATTTTCAGGCAGCTAAACTGGCACAATATCGGCATCAAAATAAATGGAGAGTTCCTTAACCACCTCCGCTTCGCAGATGATATTCTTTTGATAAGCGAAACACATGCAGACATTGAGCACATGCTGAAGTGTCTAGACGAGGAGAGTCGGAAATGTGGTCTTCGCATGAACGCTGAAAAAACATGCCTGTTAACCAACAGCTTAAGAGTACCTACGATAATACATGACACACCAATCGCATACGTAGACAACTGTGTCTATCTTGGGCAAAGCATTTCATTTAATAGACCGACAGAAAATGAAGTAGACCGCAGAATAAACAGTGCATGGAGAAGATACTGGTCATTGAGAGAAGTATTTAAATCACACATCCCGATTCGCTTGAAAAAGAAAGCTATGGACACCATTATATTACCTACACTACTCTACGGTTGTCAAAGTTGGACATTAACAAAGGCAGTTACGAACAAACTTCAAGCCTTCCAACGAGCAATGGAGAGGAGTATGTTGGGAATTAAACTTCGAGACCGTAAAAGAAGCAAAGACATACGACTATGCACTAAAATAATAGATGCCGTGGAAATAGCTTGTAAGTTGAAATGGCGATGGGCAGGACACGTTGCCAGAGCTAAAGATGGACGTTGGAGTGAGAGAGTTCTCCATTGGTACCCTCGAGATGTACCACGAACCAGAGGCAGACCCAGGCGCCGGTGGTGCGACGATATTATGGCCGTGGCTGGCCCCACCTGGACTCGAATAGCTCAAGACAGAGAGGAATGGCATAAGATGGAGGAGGCCTTTGCCCATAAATGGGCACCCAATATATAAATCATTCAATTCTATTTTAAATTATTAAATTTTATACAATTCCATTATATGTAACCAATCTATTTATTTAAAGAATTAATTGTGAACTATTTATTATTACTTTATTGCATGTTTCAACTACTGTGAATGAATTAATAATCCGCATGAGTATTTTTAAGATAGTATTAGTTATAATTGTTATTGAACTTTTTTTGGGAAATAAAAGGCTTAAATAAATAGGAGTTTTATAAATTGAGTGAAATATTTTTACATATTAAGATATCTTCAGTTAAGCGTTAATTCCTTTCTAAAGTATTCCTCTATTTTCTTCCTGGTTAATGTAACTAGTCCAAATATTTGTATACGATATAATGTATTTCTACCACTGCTGTTTTGTTCTATGGAGTAATCATATTAATTTTTGAATTTATGTTTTTATACAACACTGGCACTTCGCCCGCCGATTAGAGTATTGAGTTAAACGCATAATATAATGACCAAAACTTATTTTTTTAAAAGCAAACTGTTGCTATAAAAAAAAAATCGTGTTGATCCTAGCATTACTTTATGCATTTAAAACTAAGTCTAATTGGATTGAAATAAGATTGAACTTTCTTCGGCTCAATCAGCGGCAGGTGTGGCAAAATACATAAGTTCATCTGATATAGATTCAGTAGTCAATTATGAACAAACTACATACTTTCAAGACTTGTGTTTATTATGTTATACCTTATATATTTATATTATATGTATATTTAACACACACACATTTATTTGACTGGCCTGTTAGTCTAGTGGTTAGTGACCCTGACTGCTGAGACTGAGGTTGTGGGTTCGATTCCCACCCAGGACAAATCTTTGTGTGATGAGCACGATCATTTGTTCTGTTTCTGGGTGTAATTTATCTATAATATGTATGTATTTAGAAATATATAAGTATGTTTATCAGTTGTTTGGTTCCCATAGTACAGGCTCTGCCTAGTTTGGGATCAGATAACGGTGTGTTGGTTGTCCTAAGATATTTATTATTATTATTATTATTTAATTGCGTTAGGGCGAAAACAGAGGAATATAACAGTATCGAATATACGCCAGCGACCACGTGACCCCGTTTCCTTGAAATGAAATGTACCTACTTTATAACCAATTTTGTTACTTTCTGGTTTTTGCCTATTTCATAGTAAGTTTTATATAGATATTCAAAACACGCAGTTCTTCGCTAACTGTACTCAAATTGTCTCATAACTAATATTGCACAAGTATCACTTATTTTACCACTTTTCTTCGCTCGTATCCAAGACCAGAAATAATTATTTAAAAAAAAAAACATAAAGCAACACCTCTTTTTTGAAGTCGGTTATGAACATGCATTGATTATTTTTACAATTAAAAACCATTTGCAGTAAGGTACTTCAAAATTTGATGTAAGTTCTTGGACGAGCGAAGTATACAATTTTCACATTTGTTCACAAATTCTTCTAACATACTTATATGCTTTTACTTCAGAAATTTACTCTTCAGGAATGGAAAGGAAAACATTAAATGCATTGTAAAAACGGTAAAAACCCGTTACAAAAAAAAATGAAATTGACACCAACTGTCAAAATTGTACTTGAAACGTCACCTTAACAGGTGACACTTTAGATTAGAAAGTCCTAATGTCATTTTTGACAGTCGAGATTTGTATTTTATTGTTATTATACCGGAAGGTATTTAAAAATTTATAGTTAGACAGTCAAACTGGTGATCAGTTGCTCGCAAAGCTTCCCGTACTCCCTCTGGTCACCAGATATTCTTCGCATCTTCAAACCCTTCTTCTCCATGGCTTTGTTTTCACACAACACCAATTCAATTTGAATCCCTCCCGAATATTCTAAATTCAAATAACCTGTTAAAGTCCCATCGCCATCTTTTTGATCAGTCTCCACAAATATACTCTGTGGTGGAACTCTAGTGTTGATCGCCTCTTTTAGTAATTCAACAATTCTTTGCGAATCTAACTTCGAACACACTGTAGATAAAGTCACTTCATAATACTCTTGAACGCAGGACACTTTTTGAGGACTTAAAAGTATAGGAATTTTTTGACTCTCCTCCGGCCTACATATTTCTGTTAGTCTTAAATCCATTGTGGATCTTTGTAGTTTCTCTATTTCCTCGCTAGGTGGCGTCCCTTCTTCATCACATTTCGCCAGACATAGTCTACTATTGTCTCTAGACATGTAAACATCTTCGTAATACTCTTTGACTTCTCCTAGCGTCCCTTGTGCGGAGAATGAAGACCTTGGAGTTTCTCCTTTTTCTGAAAAGCTACCTCTTCCGAAGTCGCTTTTTTCAGAGAAGGAGGAGCGACCGAAGTCTCCCCGTTCCGAGAAACTGCCTCTATCAGAAAAAGAGAACGATTCTCTGTGCTCAGAAAAACTCCCCCGATTCTCGCTAAACCCCGAACTTACAGAAACAATGTTAGAGTAAATAGATTGTACGTTTTGTTCACAATTCGGGGAAACATTAGCCGAATCATTGCTTAAGGAATCGTCGCTAAAACCGAGCGACTTATCGCTCCCTCGTCTAGGATACTTGATCTCCTCACTCAGAAATTTCGCGGTTTCGTCGACACTCTCTTTTGGCGACTGCATTTCCGCGTCCTTATCCGAAATTACTTCTTCTTTCGGTTCCGGTGGTGGCTCCGTTTCTTGGCTAACTTTTCGTCCGATACCTTTGGTTATAGACGGCCTGTCATCCAAATCAGACGGCTCGGAAATCACGAATTGAGGTAAAGAATATTTAGTATTCTCTAAACTATCCATACTGTCTTCAGATGAAGACGCTACAAGTGTTATCTCTGAGCCTAAACAATCTGTTAAGCTTATTTGAGGATGCGTGGGCGCAAATGAAGGTATAAACCTCATATTTTCTTGAAAAATCTTATCCAAATGTGTCCCGTTTCCAATTTCTTCTTGTATCATATCTAAAGGGGATCCAGGATTTGAAATGGGGGAGTTATTTAAAGATCTATGCGTGACCATGTGTAGTTGAGAATGTACTAGAGGATGCAATTGAGCATATTGTCCTGTGTCCATGTCGATATTACTCCGGAGGTCTAGAGGTGTGGCGGACGCTTGGGGGGTCCCTCTAGTTATAGATCCTGTGTGCAGATAACTTAAGCCTTCAGTAATTTGGTGTAGAGGTGACCCTGGGCTCGCTGGTGACGTATGACCAGATAGAAGCGCGAAACTGTTATAAGAATGTATCGATTTTAAGATTTCTTGGGAGATGTTGACGTGTGGAGAGTATAAGGCGTGGAGGTTGATTCCGATTTTGAGCGCTATGTCCTGTGGAAGAGAGACATTATGATTTACCTATTTTCGGAAGTTTATTGCTGTGGGATAGAGTTGAGATTCCGTTGTACTAATTTGGGAGCAATGAAGCTAAGTTAGTGAGTTCATATGGATCAGTTTCGTCAGCGTCAATTAAAACCGAGAGTTATTGTACGCACCTGAGTGAGAACTAAGGTAGTGTGCAGCTCCAGCGCTGCGGGGTCGGTGATGATGTTCCGGACGGCGAGCAGCACTGCCCTCGCGGCCTCCGGGGACACCGTGTTGAGGTCCAGCGGGGACGCGCCGGCCTGGTGGATCGGGGAGCCTGTAGGGGGTTAGGGGGAGGATTAGGCAAATTAATTAAAGTACATGACATTTAAATGATTTTATATCTACAAGTAGGTTTCCACAAACACTTTTACACGTCAGCCATATTTTAAAAACTTTCATGAGGTCGCTGTTTCTTATCTGACTACTCTGAGAAGAAAGGCCGAGACAAACTCGGAGGTCACAGTCTGTTTGAAAGTCCAGAGATAATCATGGTCACATCATGTGAAGACCTCATGGTCTAATCCTCATGGATTAGTTTCTGAAATGGACTTTTTGGGAAAAGAACCACACAGCGAGTGGACCAATCCAGTCAATGCAAGCATTTGTCGGTACACACGTCTGTTAAGTGTGTGTTAACTTTAACTAGCTGTGCTCGCAACTTCATCTACAACAGAACACAGATTTGAACTGAATATACTCAACAAATATACGTATATAATTGCAAGATTTGCTTAAAATCAATCAATAAAACACGGTTTGTCATCACTAGGGACTTGTGGCTAAAGCAATTACAGCGGAACGGCTTGATCATTCAGGTTAAGCTACGCTAGCCACAGTTGGTCTGTAGATGGGTGAATATCTTTACATACCAAGACCCCTCCGTGCCTCTATCATGGATCTTTGACAGTAATTAATCCTGACAATCTGACTACCAGTCTTACCAAGGGGTATCTGACAGATAGGTAGTGATAAATATCGGTTTCAGCTGCATCCTGTTAGACTGAAAGCCGACCCCAACATAGTTGAAAAAAGGCTAGGTATGAACTTACCAGGCATGGAAGTCCCCGGCGTGTGCAACCTGACGTCAGCGTGCGGGGGCGAAGCTCCCGGGCCTCCGCTGCGACGCTCCAGCCCGCGCTGAGAATAATAACATATAAATTAAGTACAAATATGGATATTACGAGTTTGTAATCCGTTGTAAAGGATTGCGCATTTTTTTTCTTTATGGTGATGCTGGTGCTCTCTTCGACGTGCAACGTTAATCGGCAGCATCAATAAACAAACAAAGAACATTACACTTTATCTCAATTGGATAACATTATTGTCAGAATGACAGTTGTGGTATACTGTCTTCATTCTGAGACGTTCCTTGTGTCAGTGCATTAATATTGAATATTCATAATTGTTTATATCATCTTGAACAGAAGGTGACTGTACAAGATTATGAACCTATTAAAGAAAATATTCGTAATTGGTCAGCGAACCGCTTTAGCCGAGCGCGCGCAGATCGTTTAGCTATTTTTGTAATTTTTCGTGGGACTTAAATATTATTTGCCATCTTGCATGCAGTACACAATATCATGCGGTACCCCATACTTCGTATAAATCAAAATGAAGTCATTTATCCAAACTCGATTAAGAGTCAGCACTATTCGAACGTCAAAATGACATAAGACAGTCCCCCGGCACGCCCGCCCTTCATCACTTCCTAGTGCTTTAACTGGGAAGAAGAAGTGGCGCAACATACCCCCCAGCAGCTATAGATGTTGATATCTACTACATGTAGTAACATAATTTAGATGAACTGACCTGCAACTGCTGGTACTCCAGCCTGGCGGACGCGATGTCGTGCGCGACCCTCGGCGGGGAGCACTCCGCGCGACGCACCGGGGAGTAGCGCTCGGCGTGCTCGCGCGCTGGAAGTGAATCTTCGTTGTAGCGACGGAAAATATAGTAACACCAAAAGAAAAAGTACCTAGTTCCTAGTCGACGTTCACACGGATGAACTAATTTTTTTTCTAGCGATTTTTCTAGCGCACTGGATCTTCGGTTGAATATCGAGAGTTGAAAATCCAGGGCGCGGTTGAGATCCCAATACAACAACTTGCTTCATTCGGGTAGTTACAAGATTACTCTGTTAATGAAGAGTATTATGACTATGGGACTTGTCATTTAGAATAAAATACTTCATGGGTTTAAGGATAGCTCTGTAAAATTTTTAATTATAAGGTAACTGCACTACTTTCAGGCAAATGTATATAATGTCTGTATATAAATGAGCCCAGCAGTGGGACAGACTGATATTATTATTATTGTATGTCCAATTTGGGAGTCGAACCCAGGATAATAAAGTTCGTAGCAGCATTCGACTTGCTAGGGTAAAATCAGTAAAATTATTATAGTTACTTATTTATCTTCAAGCGAAACAATTCGCATTTAAATCATACAATTTTGCGAAAAAAAAAAAAAACTCAAGTTAGTATAAAAATAACAACAACTACTACAAAACACAACGGTGCACACACAGCTACATAAAACGCACACACATACAACAAAATACACACAAATTACACTCGCATGCAAAAAACTGTAGACACACTACAACAACAAAACAAATAAAGTGGAAAAAAATTACCTTCCTCGAATTTGAACTGAAAATAATTAATTTAGATTTAAATGTTTAAAAAGTCCTCACTGTAAATATTTTGGTTGTTTTTTTCATTCATAACATCACGCCTCGCCACTTCCCATGTAATAGGGGGGCGAGCCTATTGCCATCAACCGGTCACAAATACAGACTGAGCTGCTACTGAGAAATTCCAGATGAAAAACCCAATAACACTTTCCCCGACCCGAGGATCGAACCCAGCACTTCATGCCCTGCAGAAGCGCTTGCGACCAGTTACCTAACAACGCTTTTCAGCCGATGTACAGTAAGAGCTCCTTTTTCGCGCTTCCTTCAGTCGCGTTTTCACTATTCGCGGATTAAAAAAATGCGACCCAATTCTTTTATTTGCGGCTAAAGATTTCTTTATTCGCGGATCTATTCGGTGCATCGGTGCATACACATAAATAATAAATAATCATTTGAAAATGTATCCTTCTATGAAACGGAGTCTTATTTTTAAGAGGCAAACTGCTAATGTGAATCAATTCAGATTGTTAGTCTGAAATGAAGGAGCTTTTAAAAACTGAAAAACTTTTAATAATTCTTTAAACGATTGCCTAAGGCTGTAGGTAATAATTAATAAATATAGTCAAAAAGCGACAGAAAAAAGAGACAGACACATACCAACGTCATTATGTTTTGTATCTCGCTCTAACACTTGGGGTATTGGAAATTCTTAAGTAAGGGTGCTCCTTGAGAAAGTTTACTTTTCTATTTGACGTTTTTCGAGCAGGCTTTTTGGACAAATAGACATTTAACTTTTTTACATAAAATTTTGGCTTCAAGATAATGTCTTGAAGCCAACATTTTTGAAGGTTTCACTTCTACCACGTGTGAATTGCACATGTTTTTTTAATTTTATTTTGTCACCAAGTAACGTATCCTCTATAATCCTATACAAAATGGCCATTCCATTTTCACGGTTTCTGTATTCGCGGCATATTTACCCCGCGAATAAAGAGCTTTTACTGTATTCTATATAAATCTAACGGCAAATGAGTTTCGACTGAACTGTCATTCCACCTAATACTCTTATCCCTAGTCAGACAGGCAGATGCCTTTATGGTCGGCTTCCAGTCTAACCGGATGCAGCTGAATACCAGTATTTTACATGGAGCGACTGCCTATCTGACCCAATCAACAAAAAGAAATGCTATTTCTTAGAAAACTGACTGACCTGAAACCTTTTTTTTAAATGAGAATGTTGAAATTATTTTTGACTAACTGAATATTGTAAATTCCACAGATTTGACGAAGTAAGTACCTATGCGATCAAAATGTGTGGGACAGAATTTTTTTTTAAATATTCAACAAAGAATTTTAACGCAGTGGAATTCAAAAATCTTTATGTATTTAACAGGTTTAGAAAAAAAAAATCGCGTACAAACTGTGTAGATATACAGTCTTTTGGCACGCGAGTGTTCCACCTATCACCCCTCATTATGCAACAGCTTCATAAACTACTAATCATTTATTGAAGTTTCATGAAATATACCTTATTACGGTACAAGTATGAAACTTCACAAGTGTCCCAAAAAATCTAGTATCTCCATAACATTCAAAACGTGATATTAGAAGATTCAATTTTCACCTTTTAAACTCAGAACACTTACAAACACAAGAAAACCCTAATTCCCTTTTTAAAAAACTACCCGTCACCTGTAAAAAAAAAAACCAAAAAAGTAAAAAAAAATTACCCATTTCTTGCACGGTAGCTAACATTTGTAACTTAACCCGTTGCGGCCCGGAGTACTTTCTCTGCTTTGTATTATACTGATTCGGGTTGTAATTACCGGTGGGAACCGGTAAAGGGGTACCCGCTGTTATCGAACCTCCCTGGGTATTTTGAAATTGGTTCATTTGTGGCCCCTGGTTCATAGGTGTACCAGTTGAAATTGACCCCTGATACGGTTGGTTCATTTGTGGCCCCTGGTTCATTGGTGTACCAGTTGATATTGACCCCTGATATGGTTGATTCATTTGTGGCCCCTGGTTCATTGGTGTACCAGTTGATATTGACCCCTGATACGGTTGGTTCATTTGTTGGCCCTGATTCATATGTGTACCAGTTGAAATTGATCCCTGATTTGTTGGTGAAAAGGGGGTATTTGCTGTTATTGGGCTTACAGTTGGGTTCGGGAATGAAGACTGGTTCATTAGTGACCCTTGGTTCGGTGGGGGTGTTTGGTAGGCTTGGTTCAGGGGGGTGATACTAATTGGGGGTTGGTTCAACGGGGTAGTACCCATTGGGGTGTTTTGGTATGAATTTAAAGTGTCCTGGTTATTGAAAAACCCTTGCCCCTGCATAGGGGTGCCTTCGGTAATTGAGCCTTTTTTAATAGGGGGTGAAATAAAGGAGTCCGAAGTGAAATTGCTTTGGTATATCGGTGTGCTTTCAAAAGGTTGATTAATTGCAGGATTTGAGAAAGACCCAGTCATGGGACTTTGATTTGGTTGACTTTGGAATGATCCCTGATTCACAGGAGGATTTTGAAAGGGAATTGTAATAGGGGTACCATCAGTAATAGACCCTTTTTTGATGGGGGTGCTTGAAAATGGAGTTTGATTCATAGGGGCGTTTTGATATGGACCCTGATTCGTTTGGCTTTGGAATGGATACTGGTTAATAGGGGTACCATCAGTGATAGAACCTTTTTTAATAGGCGGGCTTGAAAATGAGGAGTCATACTGATCCATAGTCTGATATGAACCTTGATTTAAAGTTGTAGTCTGAAAAGCACCCTGGTTCATAGGTGTACCACCAGATATTGAACCTTGGATCATAGGGGCGTTTTGGTAAACCCCCTGGTTCATCGGTGTCCCACTTGTAATTGAACCGAAAGCATTCTGAGCATTATATGAACCGCTAGAGGCGTTCCCAAAGGTATTATTGGTACCGAATGTAAAAGTCTTTGTTGTCTCATAATTTGGTGTACCAGACATTATCGACCCTTGGTTTAGAGGTGTACCACTACTTATGGACCCTACGTTTTGTACCACACAACCATGGCTTGGGGAAAATTGTCCCATAGTTGGGGTAAATGGGGACACAGCTTGACTGTTGGGTGTCCCAGACATCATAGAGACTTTAGTACCCATAATACTGCCTTGGGGTATTGTCTGAAGTGAAGGTTTCATTGATTTCTGGTTGCCAGTGTTTTGGGAATAATTAGGGGTGCCTGCAGTAATTGAACCCTGAGTTGGGGACTGGGGGACAGGATTTGGGGGACCAGTGGGAGTTGGGGGACTTTGGTATCCACTCTGGTATTGCATTGAAGGTGGTAAATAATTCCTCTTCATTCTTGCTTCGACCTCCATTACTAATTCGGGGCTAATAACTAAAAAAATAATAATAAAAACAAAAATAAAGTAAAAATAAAATGCAAAAAATAATTTAAAAATATAGCGAAAAATAGATGCAATTTACTAGCAGCATGCTTACAATAACTACTTTGGACACTCTTATTTAAAAAAAAAAAGAATGTTGAGATTATTTTTGACGAAATGAATATTAAAAAGGCGTGCTGGCTTTTTAGCCATTGATAAGATTCAGAATTAAATTTTACTGAAAGTGACCTGGCAAATCCTTAACAATAAAAACTTTTACTAAGGGTGCTTGAGTAAACAATAACGGCTGCATTCAACAATACATCTTTCTCAATACGACTTATCTAAGCATTTTCTATAAGTTAAAAAAATCTCAACCTTCTAAAAAAGCAATCAAATAACAACATTTAAACACTAACATGGCATGTCCATAGAAAAATAAATAATCACGATATTATTAATTTGGGGGATAAATGATTTTATTTCTGAAAATAGGTTTGCACAACCACTTCTACACATCAATCATATTTTTTAAACTAGATGAGGTCGGCGTTTCCTATCTGATCTGAGAAGAAAGGCCGAAACAAACTCAGAGGTCACAGTCTCTTTTAAAGTCCAGACATAATCTTGGTCAGATCATGTGAAGACCATTTGGATTGTTGTTTGAAATGATCTTTTGACCGAGGCGTACTACACTTCCAGCTTCCCCATTTATCATCATCTGCCTCGCCTTTTCCCAAACATATTCTGGTCGGCTTTGGACTTATGAGGAAAATGTCGTGAGGAAAGTTTTGAGTATGAATGTCGATGGCTATAAGAGTAGAGGGAGACCAAAGAAACGATGAATGGACTGTGTGAATGATATGGATAGAGTTTCTAGAATTCTTTGTACATTATTCTTGTTGCTTCTACATTAAAAATAAGCCCTTGAAAGTTACACAAGACGATATCTCGGTGGGTGACTACCGAGATATCGTCTTGTGTAACTTTCAAGGGCTTATTTTTAATGTAGAAGCAACAAGAATAATGTACAAAGAATTTTGTAATATCTCGATTTAAAATAGTGCCCCTGGAGTTTTTTGCCCGTTTTTCTCGATAGAGATCATCGTTTTGGAATGGGCAACTAGCGTCTACTTTCTAACTGATCGACTTTTAGACCATTCAAAAGTGTCTGAAATGGTTTAGTTGAATAAATGCTTTGAGTTTGACGATAAGAAGTGTGGAAGAAATAGAGATGTTGCGCCGACCACTAATAAATTGGGATAAGGGGCAGGAGACAGATTTTTTGTTCAGCTTCCAGTCTTACCGGATGCATCTAAATATCAGTATTTTACATAGAACGACTGCTTATCTGACCTCCACAACATAGTTATTAGGTCATTTTATTTACGTAGTATTATTTATTTTTCTATGTCCTGTATGTGATTACATAGCATAGTAGACGATAGGCATGTCGCTTACCGGGCGGGCGCTCCGTGACGGTCAGTAGACCTGTTCTTCTGACGCGTATACTGGTTGTAGAGGAGGGCGATGCACTTTGCTGTAGGATAAATTAAATTGTTAATTCTGTTACACACATATTAAGGTATCAGCCGTTTTAGAACCCAAGGTCCAACACCACCTGCCAGGATCGCGAGATTTGTTCGAAAGAGATACCGTGGCCTTGGCATATAGGCAACTGAAGGAACATGGGGTTTTAGTCAGTAAAAGTCTGACACGCCCTCCCACTCCACCCACCCAGAGCGGGATACGTCATATGATGTAGTGGGGACAGCAAAAAAAAAATGGTCCAACAGCACTTCGTAAACCACTACTTGTTATGTAAACACTAATAGTATAAAACATCATCAAGATTTACAAATACTTTTGAGGCTGACAGAAAAACCACAAATCACAACTTAAATTTATATCGGACCACACGATTTATAAATGACGGAGTTCTGAGGAAATAAACATAAAAAAATGTCTCACTTTTTTTAAGTCGGTTATAAATAATACACGGGCGTAGCCAGGGGGATGGTTTTGGGGTTTCAACCCCCCCCCCCCCCCCTCCGAAAAGTTAAGATATTAGCAATAATAATATTAAAATAAGGAAAGGCGAGCGGCACAATTTATTACTAATTATTACACTAATATGTGTTTTGGATTCGCCCTCTCTACCACCCGCCGCCCGCCGCGCTGTCATTCAACCACTTTTAGTCGTATTATTTTCTTGAACCCCCCCCCCCCATACTAAAATCTGGCTACGCCCGTGAAATAATAAATACAGTTGATTGGTACTACTGAAACTGGCTTCTGATGGATAATTCTATTTTACAAGTCAATAATTGTTTCGAGTCGACAACAAGACGAAAGAAAGAAAGGTGAAAGGTGTTTTATATCGATGTTTCCGAGGACGGTTACGCGACTCCACGCAGCGGAACACGACGCGTACATAACAGAATAGTAATAGACAACTTACCATAGAGCCAGTGCTAGATGTGACCACGTTAGCAGCATCTTCCGGTGTTGCCATTGTATGTCGTTTACTGCTGCCTCGGTTCATCATGTACCTGAAGGCAAATAAAAACAATTATTAGATTATTATCAGGAAAAATTTAATATGGACAGTCATATAATAAATAAAAAAATCTAAAATTAAAAAAAAAAGCTCAAAAGTTTTTCCCACGTTAAGATTTTTTCACCAGTGGTGACGCAATTCCTACGCGGTAAAATCGTATGGAACTGCTATTTTTATTTTGTATAACCGACGAATGTCAACGCATAGCCGTTCTGCATACATTGCTCGTCGAAGTAAAACTTTAAATTTAGTTATGTCCTAGTGTCAGTGTAATTTATTTATTTTATTTATATCAGACATCATTTTGTAGTTCATAGTTTTACACAAATACATAAATCCTGCCAATATTATAAACGCGAAAGTTTGTATGTATGGATGTATGAATGTATGGATGTGTGGATGTTTGTTCCTCTTTCACGCAAAAACTACTGAACCGATTTAGATGAAATTTGGCACACAGATAGTTTATAACCTGGAATAACACATAGGGTACTTTTTATCCCGTTAGTATGTTCCCGCGGGATAATTTCCGATCTCCACGCGGGCGAAGCCGCTGGCAAAAGCTAGTACTAAATAATTACACAAGATAAAACAGTATACACTAAATAATTAACAATAATAAGTAAGTAATGTCTCACCTGCATAAATTAGTGTTGTAAGCAGAGTCTGTGTTCTGTTCTTCGGTCTGCTCGGCGTCCTCAGCGCGCGCGGGAGTGCCGCTGTCTGACACCTGCAGGTTGTCAGACAACATTACACTACACGTTACACTTTACTAAGATAGGGGGAGAAAATTATGCCTCCATCAATAATTTTGATTACATATTTATAAATTCTTTTTGAGCAAAAAAAATAATTTTAGGAGTTCGTGTCGGTTGGCTTGTTTTAAGTACTTTCAATTGCTTTTTTGGCGTTGTATATTTTTTAATCTATAATATGGCGATGTTTAACGAATCAAAATATTTAAAAATACATGCATTATCCCTATTATGAACACTGTTACTTAATAATCTTCATTCATCAACATTTAAGTCAATAAACATCCACTGCTGGAAATGGACCTCCCTCAATTTGGAGAGCTTTGCCATAATCGCCACGCTTGGCAGGCGGTTGGCGATCGCAGTATGGTGGTAAAATGCATAGAGAACGCTGCTGCCCATTTTCTAGTAAGTCCCGTCGCCTTTTACGACACCCACGGGAAGAAATGGTATGGTAGTATTCTTTACGTCCGGCATCATAGAGCGAATATAATCTATCTCGCGAGATTGTAAACTGTCGATAAATTGTGAACTACCAAACTACTTGCAATATTGTTCTAGATAGTCCAAGGACATAATTTCAGAAAATTTGTGTAGTTCTGCTACTCGATACTAGATGTCGGTAGCGTAGCGTTTTGTGTTTTATCGACAGTGACATCAGCTATACACGTGTCATTTTAATCGTCTTACAACGGCAGCCCACTTCATGTAACCAATGACTACTACACATCCATAGGAAAATGATGAACATTTGAATTACTAAAAATATTTTTTATTATTAATTATGAAAACGCATGACGTAGTTTGAAATATGATATTTTGTCTCATGGAAAATGGAGATGGAATGATCTAGTCGACTCGTGCGCTGGGTAGGTATGTTCTCTACCGTATGATACGTAAACATTATTAACAGGTGTTTCTTAAGTCTAGTGTATTATTTATTTTACTTAGTACCTATTATCTTAATTAATGGTAACAATTTTTTATCACGCCTAGAGGTATATTATGTCGGATTCATTGAGTGGACAACTTTTGTAAGCCGACTAAATGTGACGGTGTAAGATATACTCACATGGTGTGTGGGCGCGGAGTGGCAACACGCACGCTCGCGCCCGCGCGGCACGTGCGCGCCGCCGTCGGACGCGCGCCGCCCGAATGTGACGGTGTAAGATATACTCACATGGTGTGTGGGCGCGGAGTGGCAACACGCACGCTCGCGCCCGCGCGGCACGTGCGCGCCGCCGTCGGACGCGCGCCGCCCGAATGTGACGGTGTAAGATATACTCACATGGTGTGTGGGCGCGGAGTGGCAACACGCACGCTCGCGCCCGCGCGGCACGTGCGCGCCGCCGTCGGACGCGCGCCGCCCGAATGTGACGGTGTAAGATATACTCACATGGTGTGTGGGCGCGGAGTGGCAACACGCACGCTCGCGCCCGCGCGGCACGTGCGCGCCGCCGTCGGACGCGCGCCGCCCGAATGTGACGGTGTAAGATATACTCACATGGTGTGTGGGCGCGGAGTGGCAACACGCACGCTCGCGCCCGCGCGGCACGTGCGCGCCGCCGTCGGACGCGCGCCGCCCGAATGTGACGGTGTAAGATATACTCACATGGTGTGTGGGCGCGGAGTGGCAACACGCACGCTCGCGCCCGCGCGGCACGTGCGCGCCGCCGTCGGACGCGCGCCGCCCGAATGTGACGGTGTAAGATATACTCACATGGTGTGTGGGCGCGGAGTGGCAACACGCACGCTCGCGCCCGCGCGGCACGTGCGCGCCGCCGTCGGACGCGCGCCGCCCGAATGTGACGGTGTAAGATATACTCACATGGTGTGTGGGCGCGGAGTGGCAACACGCACGCTCGCGCCCGCGCGGCACGTGCGCGCCGCCGTCGGACGCGCGCCGCCCGAATGTGACGGTGTAAGATATACTCACATGGTGTGTGGGCGCGGAGTGGCAACACGCACGCTCGCGCCCGCGCGGCACGTGCGCGCCGCCGTCGGACGCGCGCCGCCCGAATGTGACGGTGTAAGATATACTCACATGGTGTGTGGGCGCGGAGTGGCAACACGCACGCTCGCGCCCGCGCGGCACGTGCGCGCCGCCGTCGGACGCGCGCCGCCCGAATGTGACGGTGTAAGATATACTCACATGGTGTGTGGGCGCGGAGTGGCAACACGCACGCTCGCGCCCGCGCGGCACGTGCGCGCCGCCGTCGGACGCGCGCCGCCCGAATGTGACGGTGTAAGATATACTCACATGGTGTGTGGGCGCGGAGTGGCAACACGCACGCTCGCGCCCGCGCGGCACGTGCGCGCCGCCGTCGGACGCGCGCCGCCCGAATGTGGACGCTGCGGGAACAGTACATCGATCATGTTTTGGTTTCGGTTAGATAAGCTATACGTAAGTGTGGGGTGGAACACCAGGGTGGTGTTAGTCAGTAGAAGTCTGACAAACCCGTCTGCCCACCCCAGGGTGGAGGACATCCATGAGGATTCCAACCCAGCCATTAAAAAAAGGTTAGGTATGTAAAATAAAACACTACACTGTTTCCAGGCGCCACGGCTGCTCGGGCCAGACTGCGAGTAAGACAAATCGCCCCGCAGTCCCTCTACCGCGCTATCCCGGATATAGCACGCAAAACTTATTTAGTAAACGTCACAATAAAAATCTTAAATTCGTTGGCTCTAGAAGCATGAAACTTTCCACTAGACTTTCTTATAGTGTCACTCGTAGAGTTAGTTCGCTAGGTTAAGCTACACTTCCTATGGTCACCCTTTGGATGGATGACAATTTAGTGCTCATAGAGTTGGTTCGATAGATTAACCAAAACTTCCCAAGGTCAGTCTTTGGATTGGTGACAATTAAATTTTATTTTCTGTTTTGCCTTGTGTCGGTCGTAGTTGGTTCGCTAGGTTAAGCTACACCTCCCAAGGTCAGCCTTTAGATGGGTGACAATTAAGTTTTATTTTATGTTTTGCCTTGTGTCGCTCGTAGAGTTGGTTTGTTAGGTAAAGCTACACCTCCCGAGGTCAACCTTTGCATGGGTGAGTATATTGAAGTATTTTTTTTATGTTTTACGTTGTGTGGCTCGTAGAGTTGGTTCGGTAAGTTAAGCTACACTTCCCAAGGTCAGCCTTTGGATGGGTGACGTTTTGTTTTGCTTAGTGTCGCTTCAAAAGTTGGTTCGCAATGTTAAGCAATATTCCCTGAAGTCCATATCTGGATGGGTGACAATTTAGATTTTATTTCCCTAGTGTCGTTTGTAGTCAGTTCGCTAGGTTAAGGTACACTTCCCAAGGTCAGTCTAAGGATGGGTGACTATTTAGTATTCTTCTGTTTTACCTAGTGTTACTCGCAGTTGGTTCGCTTGGTTAAGCTACACTTCCCAAGGTCAACCTTTGGATGGGTGACAATTTCTTTTGATTTACTTTGTTTCGCTCGTTGGGTTGGTTCGGTAAGTTAAGCTACACTTCCCAAGGTTATCATCCTTAAGATTGGTAACATTTTAGATTTTGTTTGCTTTGCCTAATGTCGCTTCTAAAGATGGTTCATAAGGTTAAGCTACACTCCCTGATCTCCGCCTTGAGATAGGATAACCAAATTTTTCTCAATTTTTGTTTGGAAGTTTTTTTTATTTGAGTAAATCAAGTAGTTACCTTGTGTCTGCATGGCGTGCGGCGGCTTGAGTAGATGCTGGTCCTTGACGCTGAAGTACCGCGGCGGCTGGTGCTGCACGGCCGGCAGCTTGGCCGCCAGGTTCGTGTTGGGCAGCATCGACACGTTGGGGGAGGCTTGTTGCTGCGGAAGACCAATTAATTGCGAAATAATTTAAACAGTTCATAACAAACCAAGACTCTTCCGTGCCTCGGGAAGCACATTAAGCCGTCATTCGACAGTCGTTACTGGTCGTCAGAAGCCCGAAAGTCTGACAACCAGCCTTACCAAGGGGTATCGTATTACCCAGTACCTTGGTTGTAGAGGTCAAATACGCAGTCGCTCCATCTAAAATACTGGTATTCGGCTGCATCAGGTTAGACTAGACGCTGACCACCACATAGTTGGGAAAAGGCATGCAGATGATGATGAACTTAATTTAAACTATTCCGTTTCAGATCTAGTACACGATAGTAAACTAAGTAGTCTCAGTACTTGCTATCTTTCACAGTGGAAAATAGTATTTTTAACAAAGTCAAAGCATTTATTTCAATTAGGCCCAAAAAGGCACTCTTGAACGTCAACAGTTACATGAAAATAGAATTTATTCTAGTCGCCCCTTACAAAAGATAGATTCGTATGGAGAAGAACGGGCAAGAAACTCCACAGTTACTCAGTAGGCTCAGTACTTGCTATCTTTCACAGTGGAAAATAGTATTTTTAATACGATTGTTATTCGTTTCACCTGTATCTATACCGACCTGTGTTCCTGTATGTAACAGAAACTTTAAACGCTATTTTTCACATCAAAGCGTCAAATTTAATTGAAATGTAGCACACTTGTAAAGGACTGATGACAATACAATAATTTAATTTGTAAAAAAAACATCGTTTCTTGCACATATTAGAATAATTACACATAATGTGAAACTCTTAATCTCCAAACTAAGTAAAACTTGTACTATAAGAGAGCGCCTTGGGAAAATATAAGAGAGCGCCTTATCCTCCACAAGGCGCTCTCTTATATTTTCCCATTACCATTTTCCATTATAATATCTTAGGACAACCAACACACCGTTATCTGATGCCAAACTAGGCAGAGCCTGTACTATGGCAACCAGACAACTGATAAATATACTTATACTAGCTTTTACCAGCGGTTTCGCCCACGTGGAGGTCGGAAAATATCCCGCGGGAACTTACTACCGGGATAAAAAGTACCCTATATGTTAATCCAGGTTATGTACTATCTGTGTGCCAAATTTCATCCAAATCCGTCCAGTACTTTTTGCGTGAAAGGGTAACAAACATACACATACACATACATCCATCCTCACAAACTTTCGCATTTATAATATTAGTAGGATATTTTTAATACATACATATTATAGATAAATTACACCCAGACACAGAACAAATGATTGTGCTCATCACACAACATTTGTCCTGGGTGGGAATCGAACCCACGACCTCAGTCTTAGCAGTCAGAGTCACTAACCGCTAGACTAACAGGTCAGTCGATTATTCTGACCAGGATCTTCAGGATTAGTAATTTTAAATACGTAATGAATTTTAACTATGAATCCCCAGTTTTTTTTTTTCTTTATGGTAATGTTATATTTTCAACACAACGTATTTTGCTATGAAATCAATGAATGACTTATAATTGTACTTACATTGAAGTGCGCAGACCCGTACAGGGGCGAAGGCCGAAGGTCTGCGGAGGCGGCCCCGCACACTCCTAGCTCACCGCCCTGCAATACATTATATCCTATATTTTACTGGTTCTATCCACCTGCGTAGCTGTTACTTTCATACGAATAAGAACTTTATAATGTATTAAAATAAGGTTGATATCAGTATGAAGCACTTATAGGAACTTTGCGCACATTGATATTATTATGCAAAGTACCATAATAAATCTTTTAATATTGACAATAAGACTCATGACGCTTTTCAAAAATACCTCGAGTTTCCTTACATTTTTGACATGTCTTTGACATCTAATTGTCGCGGAGTTGAGACTGCGAATAGATTTTGATCGTTTTTAATCACGAGACTTGGCTTTTTTGTTAATCATCACATAATTCTTTCTTTCTATAAATTCATTCATTTATATTTTATATTTTATTTCATTTTATATTTGCTAGTACCTACTAGCAGATATAAACAAACCTAGTTACAGATATAAATCTATGTCTTTGGTCCCTCGGCCTGACATCATCAAACAATGGATAAAATTGTAAAACTTTATCTACTTGAATAAGAGGTTTTTGGCCACTTCGCAAATGTGTGTATTTTAAATGATAAAAATATTAGTTTTGTAAGACAATTTTTGTTCGTTTTACCTGTGTATGCCTGCAGTCGCCAGGCCCGACGGTGTGCCGCCTGGTGGCGTGTGTGTCGGCCGCGCTGGCGACGGGCTGGCCGGCCGGCTCCTCCAGCGCTGGCCTCACGGTGGACCCGAACTGGAACCCACACGTGAGGATTACACGTTGCTCGTGGACAATTAAATATAAACTTAATATTATAAAGCTAAAGAGTTTGTTTTAATGAACGCGATATTCTCTAGAAGTACTGGTTCGATTTTAACAATTATTTTAGTTATGGATAGCCCATTTACCGAGGAAGGCTCCAGACTGTATAACATCACGAAAAGTCTCAAATACGAAGTACTCGCCAATAAAGCAAACAATAATATTTGAATTATATTAAATCTGTGTTCGGTTTATGTACGTAAAGGTCTAGTAGTATGGAATTTTCAACAAGTATTAAGATAAACCGACGAAAAAGAAACGAAAGGCGTAAAACAAATCTAGGCTCTAATAAACGACCAAACAAACAGAAAGGTGGCTAGTAAATAGAGAAAAATAAAGAATTTTTCGTTTTTATAAGTTTTTCACGACTAACAAAAAAAAATAATTCTTGAATAAAGTCATGAATTCACACAGTTGAAGATTTTTTTTTTTTTGGATGGGAAATCATCAAATGATTTCTCCCGCTCTGGGCGCGAGATTTGTTTAAAAGAGTTACCGTGTCCCTGGCATATGGGCAACTGAAGGAAAACGGGTGGGTTTTAGTCAGTAACAGTATGACATGCCCTTCCGCTCCACGCAGAGCGGGAGAAGTCATGTGATGATTTCTCACCCAGAAAAACAAACCTAACAAAACCTTAAACAACGAAAGTATGTAATGAATATGTTACCTTCTCCAAGTTTTCGGGCTGGTCGGTCAGATAGTCGACCGGCTCACATGGAACTGTGACCAGGCAGTCTTGTGCTGTGGACTCCTCGGCGTCCATTTGTTCTTCTTCTACGTTCTGAAAGGAGAGAAGATTATTATTGGAGAAAACTGACATTTGGAATGGGGTGCCGCAGTATGGTGGTGAAATGCATAGAGAACGCTGCTGCCCATTCTCTAGTAAGTCCCTTAGTGGCCTTTTACGACCCTCACGGAAACGAAATGGGACGGTGCTGCCCAAAATCTTAAAGTGGCATGGTCCTGCATTGTTACACTCAAATTATTTTTGAAGATAAACAAATATCAATGGTCTCTTCATATTTTGAAGACACTATTTGTCGGCCAACATTTTAAAGCCAAAAATATTTTCCTAGCTGACTGATCCCTGAAAAGAAATGCCAGAACAACCTCAGAAGTCATGGTCTCTTTTAAATTTCACATTGAATCTATACAGTAACTTTTATTGAGTATTTTTCAAAAATTTGTACTTTGCCTTAGCTTACCATTCAGTCAAAGAAAATTCAATCTTATCTCAAGGCGATAATAGTTAGCTTTGAATAAGTTTTAACTAATATTAAACTTTTAACTCTAATAGGGTTTTATGAGGTCTTGCGTTAATTATCTTACATATTGTGGAAAATGTCGTGAGGAAAGTATTGAGTATGAATGTCGATAGCTATAAGAGTAGAGGGAGACCAAAGAAACGATGAATGGACTGTGTGAATGATGATATGGATAGAAAGGGGGTGACTACCGAGGCAACTAATAGTGAAGTGTGGAAGAAAAAGACATGTTGCGCCCCCAAATAAATTGGCATATGGACAGAAGAATATGTGTACTGTTCACTGATATCTTACCTTACAGCTAGTGAGATCCAGAGGTTGGCCGGTCGTAGAGTCTAAAGAATCTGAAATGAAAATAAACCTACTGTTTGATTGTGATGACAAAAATAACGAACGGGAACGTACGGCGCTGGCAGTCCGATGTAACATGTTGGCTCGTAGGGTTTGCACGCTGTAGCGCGGCAGTTAAAATAATGCTTTCTAAAGCTTATTGCCAAGTGTTTTATACGTGCAGTCTGTGGACCAACTATAGTCAGCAGGCTATCAGCGCCTTACGGGTCCATTATAATAATGGGTTCAGGATGTTGAACTGCCCCGTTTCTGCAGTGGATTAGATATGTTTGCACACGCACACGTCGAGGGCTTCCACACCTCCTAATCTGCAGAGTGCAGTAAAGCTCAAACTCCATCCTAAAGACCATAGAGATATTTTATATGGTAGGTATCATCTTCATCTGCCTGAACTGTTCCCAACTATGTTAGGTCAGCTTCCAGTCTAATTAGATCCAGCTGAGTACCAGTATTTGACATGAACGATTGCCTATCTGATCTCCACTCCCTACTGACTGCGGTCAGGGAATCAAGAAATTAGACGCGGACGAAGTCGCGGGCAGAAGTTAGTATCAGTAATACCGACTATAACCCGCGCAGATAGAAAATAGATCTGAAAATGGCGTCCGCTCGCATGCGTTCTCGCTCACTCTCTATCGCTGTCTATACTCACACAGTGAAATACGCGCTACAAAAAAATAGTCAGTCAGGATTCGCTTTCCACGCTTCTTGACGCACTCCGAGTTATTGTTAAATTCGTTCCGTTATTTTGTTATTTTCGTTGATATTCATTGTTGTTTTTGTTGAGTTGATTGTTATTTGTTTGCGTTACGTTTGAAAAACAGAAAAACTAATACCAAATTTGCCTAAAAACTCCATTCTCGTCATGGATAATGCATCCTACCACAGTATGCAGTATCCTACCACAAATCCAGTGTCATATGTACCCTTGCTCCTTATTTATTTTATTAATATTTTTTGACATTATTTCTACTATAATAATAGTTTAATAATTAATAATAGGTATTAAAAAAGAATAATTTATAACAAAAAAAGTCAATAAAAAATAAAATTCGATGTTTGAGAACTTGTTTTGCCAACCGTACCATGCGTACTTGCCGCCATTTTCAGATCTATTCTCTATCTGCGCGGGTTATAGCTGACTCGGTCTAGTGGTTGGGGGCCATCCATAAATTACGTCACACGAATTTGATGATTTTTTGACTTCCCCCCGTCCTTGTCACAGCTGGTCACATTTGTGAGGTCCCCTCTCCCTAGTGTGACGTCACATATTTAAAAATTTTACATCTAGAAATATTTACTGAATTAAAACAGCAGTTCCGATTTTTTTTTAATTTAAATGATAATAAAATTGACATCACATCAAATATTGCAAGAAATTAACATAACAAAAAACGATTAATTATATTAATTAAAGATCAAACTTAATTATCTTGAGTACATGGACTTTGAACCCAATCCTTTAAATTATTTATAGCTGGCATAGCAGCCACTTCGTTCTAGTTTGGGTTGTGTCAACAACTTTTTCATCGAACCATACAGCATTATCATTTTAGAGTTTTTCGTTTATAGCTAAGTTCGTGTTTTACTTATCACTTAGATTAAAATAGATTTTGAAATGTGACGTCAGGAAATTTAGAACCCCTCCAACCCTCTTGTCACACAATGTCACACTTCGTCAACCCCCTCCCTCCCCCTTAACGTGTGACGTAATTTATGGATGGCCCCTATGTGGGTTGCTGGGTTCGATTCCCAGGTCGGGCTAAGTGTGAATGGGTTTCTCTCTCTGGAACTGCTCAGTAGCAGTCCAGATAAAATAAAGACGTCCCGAAAAGGGGGTGTGCCATAATCGCCACGCTTGGCAGGCGGGTTGGCGATCGCAGTATGGTGGTAAAATGCACAGAGAACGCTGCTGCCCATTCTCTAGTAAGTCCTTTAGTCGCCTCTTACGACACCCACGGGAAGAAATGGGTTGACTATGTTACCTCTATGCTGCAGGCTGTTCCTGGCACTCGTCCGTTGTTGTAGCTTGTCCATTAGTAAGTGGTAGATGGCTGATATGTGGTCGAAACGGTCTTCCTGGATTGCCTGTAGAGAAATATTTAGTTATTAGATATTTTATAATGGCATAAAAGTTTGGAGGTGACGGAATTTACTTAGATGTAAAATCAGTGAAATTTTTAACCGACTTAAAACGAAGTTGGTTCGCAATTCGTCCGTAATCGAATGTAATCTGGTTACAACCAGGTCGTTTGGCCTGTAATGGGACGATAATATAAAGTAGCATCAATTCAATTTTTTTTTTTTTTTTTGTGAAGTTTGATGTTCAAAAATGCCTTTTATGTGGGTAGTTGAAAAAAAGATAAAACACTTTTAAACAATCAACGTTGCAGATCAGTCAAGCTGCCATTATTTTACTTGTTGTCTGCATTTTTGTTCGGCGCCAAAATAAAATCAGTAATTTACATTCAATTACGAACTAAGTTAAATTAAAAAGTTTGTTTTATTTTTTTTTTACGTCATCTGTTAAATTTTTTGCTAAAAAGTTACGTGTGTCCCGCTGCGCCGCGTCCCTTTGGTATTAACTAACAAATGTCCGTCACCTGTTCGATATGCTGGTGCGTGAGGCCGGGCAGCGTGAGCATGTGCGCGACCACGGTGTCCCGCTGCGCCGCGTCCCTTTGGTATTAACTAACAAATGTCCGTCACCTGTTCGATATGCTGGTGCGTGAGGCCGGGCAGCGTGAGCATGTGCGCGACCACGGTGTCCCGCTGCGCCGCGTCCCTTTGGTATTAACTAACAAATGTCCGTCACCTGTTCGATATGCTGGTGCGTGAGGCCGGGCAGCGTGAGCATGTGCGCGACCACGGTGTCCCGCTGCGCCGCGTCCCTTTGGTATTAACTAACAAATGTCCGTCACCTGTTCGATATGCTGGTGCGTGAGGCCGGGCAGCGTGAGCATGTGCGCGACCACGGTGTCCCGCTGCGCCGCGTCCCTTTGGTATTAACTAACAAAT
Organism: Aporophyla nigra; assembly: GCA_947507805.1. NCBI lineage: Eukaryota > Metazoa > Arthropoda > Insecta > Lepidoptera > Noctuidae > Aporophyla > Aporophyla nigra. The sequence continues at coordinate 495,849 of OX382318.1, forward strand.
GTCCGTCACCTGTTCGATATGCTGGTGCGTGAGGCCGGGCAGCGTGAGCATGTGCGCGACCACGGTGTCCCGCTGCGCCGCGTCCCTTTGGTATTAACTAACAAATGTCCGTCACCTGTTCGATATGCTGGTGCGTGAGGCCGGGCAGCGTGAGCATGTGCGCGACCACGGTGTCCCGCTGCGCCGCGTCCCTTTGGTATTAACTAACAAATGTCCGTCACCTGTTCGATATGCTGGTGCGTGAGGCCGGGCAGCGTGAGCATGTGCGCGACCACGGTGTCCCGCTGCGCCGCGTCCCTTTGGTATTAACTAACAAATGTCCGTCACCTGTTCGATATGCTGGTGCGTGAGGCCGGGCAGCGTGAGCATGTGCGCGACCACGGTGTCCCGCTGCGCCGCGTCCCTTTGGTATTAACTAACAAATGTCCGTCACCTGTTCGATATGCTGGTGCGTGAGGCCGGGCAGCGTGAGCATGTGCGCGACCACGGTGTCCCGCTGCGCCGCGTCCCTTTGGTATTAACTAACAAATGTCCGTCACCTGTTCGATATGCTGGTGCGTGAGGCCGGGCAGCGTGAGCATGTGCGCGACCACGGTGTCCCGCTGCGCCGCGTCCCTTTGGTATTAACTAACAAATGTCCGTCACCTGTTCGATATGCTGGTGCGTGAGGCCGGGCAGCGTGAGCATGTGCGCGACCACGGTGTCCCGCTGCGCCGCGTCCCTTTGGTATTAACTAACAAATGTCCGTCACCTGTTCGATATGCTGGTGCGTGAGGCCGGGCAGCGTGAGCATGTGCGCGACCACGGTGTCCCGCTGCGCCGCGTCCCTTTGGTATTAACTAACAAATGTCCGTCACCTGTTCGATATGCTGGTGCGTGAGGCCGGGCAGCGTGAGCATGTGCGCGACCACGGTGTCCCGCTGCGCCGCGTCCCTTTGGTATTAACTAACAAATGTCCGTCACCTGTTCGATATGCTGGTGCGTGAGGCCGGGCAGCGTGAGCATGTGCGCGACCACGGTGTCCCGCTGCGCCGCGTCCCTTTGGTATTAACTAACAAATGTCCGTCACCTGTTCGATATGCTGGTGCGTGAGGCCGGGCAGCGTGAGCATGTGCGCGACCACGGTGTCCCGCTGCGCCGCGTCCCTTTGGTATTAACTAACAAATGTCCGTCACCTGTTCGATATGCTGGTGCGTGAGGCCGGGCAGCGTGAGCATGTGCGCGACCACGGTGTCCCGCTGCGCCGCGTCCCTTTGGTATTAACTAACAAATGTCCGTCACCTGTTCGATATGCTGGTGCGTGAGGCCGGGCAGCGTGAGCATGTGCGCGACCACGGTGTCCCGCTGCGCCGCGTCCCTTTGGTATTAACTAACAAATGTCCGTCACCTGTTCGATATGCTGGTGCGTGAGGCCGGGCAGCGTGAGCATGTGCGCGACCACGGTGTCCCGCTGCGCCGCGTCCCTTTGGTATTAACTAACAAATGTCCGTCACCTGTTCGATATGCTGGTGCGTGAGGCCGGGCAGCGTGAGCATGTGCGCGACCACGGTGTCCCGCTGCGCCGCGTCCCTTTGGTATTAACTAACAAATGTCCGTCACCTGTTCGATATGCTGGTGCGTGAGGCCGGGCAGCGTGAGCATGTGCGCGACCACGGTGTCCCGCTGCGCCGCGTCCCTTTGGTATTAACTAACAAATGTCCGTCACCTGTTCGATATGCTGGTGCGTGAGGCCGGGCAGCGTGAGCATGTGCGCGACCACGGTGTCCCGCTGCGCCGCGTCCCTTTGGTATTAACTAACAAATGTCCGTCACCTGTTCGATATGCTGGTGCGTGAGGCCGGGCAGCGTGAGCATGTGCGCGACCACGGTGTCCCGCTGCGCCGCGTCCCTTTGGTATTAACTAACAAATGTCCGTCACCTGTTCGATATGCTGGTGCGTGAGGCCGGGCAGCGTGAGCATGTGCGCGACCACGGTGTCCCGCTGCGCCGCGTCCCTTTGGTATTAACTAACAAATGTCCGTCACCTGTTCGATATGCTGGTGCGTGAGGCCGGGCAGCGTGAGCATGTGCGCGACCACGGTGTCCCGCTGCGCCGCGTCCCTTTGGTATTAACTAACAAATGTCCGTCACCTGTTCGATATGCTGGTGCGTGAGGCCGGGCAGCGTGAGCATGTGCGCGACCACGGTGTCCCGCTGCGCCGCGTCCCTTTGGTATTAACTAACAAATGTCCGTCACCTGTTCGATATGCTGGTGCGTGAGGCCGGGCAGCGTGAGCATGTGCGCGACCACGGTGTCCCGCTGCGCCGCGTCCCTTTGGTATTAACTAACAAATGTCCGTCACCTGTTCGATATGCTGGTGCGTGAGGCCGGGCAGCGTGAGCATGTGCGCGACCACGGTGTCCCGCTGCGCCGCGTCCCTTTGGTATTAACTAACAAATGTCCGTCACCTGTTCGATATGCTGGTGCGTGAGGCCGGGCAGCGTGAGCATGTGCGCGACCACGGTGTCCCGCTGCGCCGCGTCGGTACGCGCTGCGCCGTTCTCGTGGCACGAACACGCGCCCCCCCACGCGTCTGGGGGAAGGAGGACGGGTTATTGTGGGGCTAGGTACTGTCTGAAGAGCTCGGGGGTGATTGTCTTTAAAGGGTTCCACGATAAGTTCATTAAGAGGTTTTGCATTTATTAAGTCGACAAATGCAGAGGAACTCAGAAAGAAGTTGGTTAATGCAAAGGAGTTCGTGGTGTTGTCGGTAAATGCAGATGAGTTCGTGGTGAAGTAGGTAAATGCAAATGAGCTCGTGGTGAAGTAGGTAAATGCAGAAGCGTTTGTGGTGAAGTCGGTAAATGCAGAGTGGCTCAGAGAGAAATCGGTAAATGCAAACGAGTTCGTGGCGAAGTCGGTAAATGAAAAAGAAGTTCGTGGCGAAGTCAGTAAATGATAAAGGAGTTCGTGGCGAAGTCAGTAAATGAGAAATGAGTTCGTGGCGAAGTCGGTAAATGCAAAAAGGTTCGAGGTGTAGTCAATAAATGTAGAGACGCTCGGACCGAAGTTGGTAAATCTAAAAGCGTTCGTTGCGAAGTCGCTAAGTGCAAACGAATTCGTGGCGAAGTCGATTAATACAAAGAAGTTCGTGGTGAAGTCGGTAAATGCAAAAGTTTCGTGGCAAAGTCGGTAAATGCAAATGAGTTCGTGGCGAAGTCGGTAAATGTAAAGGAGTTCGTGGTTATGTCGGTAAATGAGAAAAGAGTTCGTGGTGATATCGGTAAATGCAAAGGAGTTCGTGGTGCAGTCTGTAAATGCAGAGGGACTCGGAGCGAAGTCAGTAAATGCAAAGGAGTTCGTGGTGCAGTCTGTAAATGCAGAGGGACTCGGAGCGAAGTCAGTAAATGCAAAGGAGTTCGTGGCGAAGTCGATTTATCCGAACGCCCGCCCTTCGACACTTCCTAGTGCTTTAGCTGGGAAGAAGAAGTGGCGGAACAAACTCCCCAGCAGCACTGCTGTCTGTTAAGTTAGAAGAACTTGATTCTATACAATATTGTATAAGTTATTAATATAATAAAACAAAACATACATTATTCGCCATATGTCAGCTAGCACACGCCATTATACCAACAAAACATTGAAAACTAAACTCAAGCTGAAATAAATAATGAAACAAAATCGTAAACAGAACTTAAAACCTTACTAAAGCCTCCAGGCATAAAGGGCGTGCCCGCTTACATATACAACGATGCAAATGATACATATACACAATAAATGAAATTAAAAGAAAATAAAAATAAATTAACAAAAGCAGTTTAATAAAATAAATAAAAAAACAATTATATGAACTACCCATATAAACTGTCAGTGTGTGAGTTACAGTAATTACAGATTGTAAAACAGTGTCATAGAAGAAAAAATAAATATTATCTACACAATTAAGTTAGCAACAAGTTTGATAAACTCTAAGACTGTCCTATGGAGCGAAACCAGCATGTTTCCAAGCGTTCTTATCTTGGATGTAGTCCTCTAATTTGTAATAAGCTCGTTTACAAAGTGTACTTTTAATATGACTTTTAAACCTTTCATTTAATTGCAATATATCAGAAGCTATTTTGTTGTAACATTTAACACAGTACCCCATAAAAGATGTATGTACTTTTGCTAATCTGAAAAATGGTTGATCTATCTTGTCTTTATTTCTAGTATTAAAATTATGTCTATTACGCTTATTTTATTAAAAAGATGTAGATTTTTCCTTACATATATAATATTTTCGTAAATGAATTGGCAAGGTACCGTCATAATATTAATCCTTTTAAATAGTTCCCTGAGGGATTCGCCGCGACATAGATTATAAATGGCTCTGACAGCTCACTTTTGCAAAATAAAAATGGATTCAATGTCAGCAGCCCTACCCCACAGTAAAATGCGATACGACATAATGCTGTGGAAGTAGCTAAAATAGACCAAACGCGCGGTTTCTACATCTGTTAACTGTCTTATCTTTCTAACAGCATAAGCGGCCGAGCTTAGTCTAGCGGGATTCCTAGGAAAACCGTTTGATCAATAAATTCCAGTTTTTCCCCATTCAATAAGATGTCACATTCGCTACCTCTGACATTAGGCAATTGAAATCTAATGCACTTGGTTTTTTTTTTTATTAAGTACCAAATTATTTACCGTAAACCAGTCGTGGACCTGAAGAATGAATATCAACTTCTGAACTAAACAACTTTACAGGGCTCATGGCTAAATATCTTCTAAAGGGGACCAAGCTTCTTTAAAGGGCTCATGGCTAAGTATCTTCCGAAGGGTTCGTGACAAAGCAACTTTAGAGAGCTCATGACTAAGTTATTTAAAAGGCTCGTGGCTAAGTAAAGTATCTTCTGCAGACCTTGTGACTAAGCATCTTTACGAGGCTCATGGCTAAGTAACCTTAAAGGAGCTCGTGGCTCCTCATCCTCAGAGGTGTCGTGGCAAAGTATCTTCTGAAGGGCTTGTGTCTAAGCAACTTTAGAGAGCTCGTGGCTAAGTAACCTTAATGGGGCTCGTGGCTAAGCATCTTTAGAAGCGTCGTATCAACGTATCTTCAGAAGGGCTTGACACTAAGCAAATTTAGAAGGCTTTTTTTTTTTTTTTTTTTGGATGGGAAATCATCAAATGACTTCTCCCGCTCTGGGCGGAGCGGGAGGGCGTGTCAGATTTAGAAGGCTCATGGCTACTTATCTTAACCTTAAAGGGGCTCTTGACTAAGTTACCCTGAAGGGGCTCGTGGCTAAGTTACCCTGATGACGCTCATGACTAAGTATCTTTAGACGAATTGTATAAAGGTCGCTTCTTCTTCAATGGTGACGTATCAAAGTATCTTCTGAAGGACTCGTGAGTCTTTTAAAAAACTTTAGGGGGCTAGTGACTAAGTAAATGAAAAGGGGCGCGTGGCTTAGTATCTTTAATGGCGTCGTACCAAAGTTTTTTCTGAAGGGTTTGTAATTGAACAGCTTTTGAGGGCTCGTGTCTAAGTAACCTTAGAGCTCGTGGCTAAGTACCTTAAAAAGGGGCAGTTTAATCGGCTGAGTATCTTCTAAAGGTCTCGGCAAGGTCTCTTCTACCGGGTTTATGTCTAAGTAAGTATTCTCACCATAATGACCGGGTCCTGGGCCAGGCTGGTGCGCGGCGAGCCACCTGTGTCTCACCACACTGCGCAGGGAGAGCCTCTTCTCCGGCTCCACCACCAGCATGTGACGGATGAGGTGCTCGCAGTCTGTGGGGGGGGGGGGGGGGAGGGGGAGGAAGAGAGACAGACAGATTAGAAAAAAAAAATAGTATGAATATCTTAGGACAACCCACCTACTTTGGCAACTAGACGACTGATAAATATATACTTATATATTTCTTTACATTTTATATACATATTATAGATAAATTACACCCAGGCAAAGAACAAATAATTGTGCTCATCACACAAATTTTTGTCCTGGATGGGAATCGAACCCGCGACCTACGTCTTAGCAGTCTGGCTCACTAACCACTAGACTATCAGGCCAGTCATATGAATATGGCGGTCAAGGAAGAATAACACAGTTATTTAACAGTAGAGGCTTCGCCCCCGTCAAGGTCGGAAATTATCCCATGGGAACGTACTACCGGGATAAAAAGTACCTTATGTATTAATCGAGGTTATAAACTATCTCTGTGTCAATACAAATCCGTTCAATAGTTTTTGCGTGAAAGAGTATCAAACATAGATCCATCCTCGCCTCGTTTAAATGGATGCAGCTGAATACCAGTAATTTACATGACTGCCTAACTGCTGGTATATATCGTGTGGTGCCGGACGTAAAGAAAATGTATTTATTTGGAAACTCAACAGCTTATTAATAAATTACATGCGTTATGAGGAATGTTCACCTCACTATCAATGAACAGCCCAATGCAATTGCGTCAAAGTTACTAGCATGCACTGCACATTGGCAGTGAGATGATGACAATTATCTCTTAAACCAATTACAGAGTTTCACGGCATTGATAAGGCTAGGTTAAGTAGAAAGTGGCAAATAAAGAGAAGAAAAAAAGAAAGAAAGTTTTACAAGTACATCAATACAGCAATTATATGCGACTGTGGACAAATATAAAATCAAAGTTAAAGTTAAAAATTTGTACCTAAATACTACGGCAATATTAATAAAAAACAAACAAAATAAAATAAAACAAAACATTAAAATAAAATTTAAAAAAAAAATTAAAATACATTGTGAATATTTTTACACTAAGTAATTGCAACGTGTTTTGGTTGAGATATAATCTTTATTAGATTTCTCCTTTAAGGATGAGTTATGGCACAATTTGTTTACTAAACAATATCTGCTTGACTTGTTTCCGATATGATTTTTTGGATAAATGAAATATATCGACATTTTCAAAACCCTCACAATAGATGCGAGGTAGTCGGGTCAGAACAGCATTTTTACCGTATTTTGTGCGACAGCCAGGTATACTGAATAATTTCGTATGTCTGGTACGTGTTTCTGGGGTACAGAAATCTATACATGATAGCAAATCACTGCTGTCCAAACGACCTCGCAGGATATCAAAGAGCAAAAGCATATCCAACATCTTACGCTTATCCAGAAGGGGAAGCATATTATAGTGTTTGCAGTCTTGGGCATAGGAATCATGACGTTTCCGGGATTTGAAGTTTAAAAATTTTACGAACTTTTTCTGTAGATTTTCTATTCTTTTAGAATATACCTCGTATTGGGGTGACCAGATTGGGCTACAGTACTCCAAAATACTACGCACATATGCAAAGTATATAATCTTTAGACTATGACAATTCCTGAAAGGCTTACAAGTACGCATTACAAAACCAAGGTTCCGAGAGGCTCTATTGGTGATGGTATCAATATGCTGGTCAAAAAGCAATTTGGAATCTAACATTATACCAAGATCTCTGACTACATCAACCCTTCCGATCGCATTATTATTAAATCCATAAGGATACTTAGTTGGGTGTTTGGAACGACTAAAAGTAATGCATTGACATTTCGAGACATTGACAGTGATATTATTTTGCTGATAATACCTCAATAATGCGTCAAGATCACGCTGTATCAGTTCATAATCAAGTCTGGATTTTACACACATGTATATTTTCATGTCATCAGCGTACATGAGGTGTTTTGCGGATTTAAAACATGACTGAATATCAAACAAGTATGCGCAGTAAAAAAGAGGACCCCATAAAGATCCCTGGGGAACACCGGAGGGGATGTTTACGAAGTCTGATTTAAAACCTCCCATAACCACAGCTTTTAAGCAAAAGCACTATTCCATTTCTTCCCGTGAGTGTCGTAAGAGGCGACTAAGGGACTTACTAGAGAATGGGCAGCAGCGTTCTCTATGCATTTCACCACTATACTGCGATCGCCAACCCGCCTGCCAAGTGTGGCGATTATGGCAAAGCCACCTAAATTGAGGGAGGCCTATGTCCAGCAGTGGTCGTCTTTCGGCTGTAACAATGATGAACTTACCTTGCGACATAAAGTAGGGTATCCTAAACTTCCCGCTCAGCACAACGCTTCTGAGCTCATGTAGGGTGCTGCCGTCGAACGGTAGGGCTCCGCACACCAGCACGTATAGGACTACGCCCAGTGACTGGAAATGAAAGATAGACCATTAGCAATCAAAAAGTATTCAGAAAGACATGACCTACTCTTTTTTTAGGGTTCCGGGACGGGAAAACGGGACCCTATTACTAAGACTTCGCTGTCCGTCCGTCTGTCACCAGGCTGTATCTCATGGACCGTGATAGTTAGAGGGTTAAGGGGGGCTACCATACAACAGACGCGATTTTTTTCCGATAATGGTACGGAACCCTGCGTGTGCGAGTCCGACTCGCACTTGGCCGGTTTATTTTAATTTTATTTCAGTTGTAAAAGGTCGGTAGTCAGACTACTGGTACGGTAAGTGGTAACAATTTAATTGCCAAAATCACCCTTACTGCAAAGTCTTAGTCGAAGTTTCTACCAAAATAGTAATATCGCGGCAGAATTTTATTGTGCATTAGATTTTCGACTCTCGGGGTTGAACCCAGCATTGAGAATCCAAGTGCATCTCAGCGCGCCGAAAAAACACTAAGTTCGATTTTCTACCCCAGGGGCTAAGTAGACTAAATTAAGGGATTTAAGATGATAAGATCTCCCTCGCAGCGAACTTACCCAAATATCGGCTTTAGGTCCATCGTACTGTCTGCCTTCGAACAGCTCGGGGGCTGCATAAGGAGGGCTGCCACACCACGTGGCGAGGGGGGATCCTGCTGTGTACTCGTTACTGAAGCCAAAATCTGCCAGCTGGGGGGGAAAGGTGGAATTAGTTGTAAAATTACGACATGGCGGCTCAGGATTCTATGTCAATTTTGATGAGTCCTCTTCTGCCTGCCTTTTTCCAGTAACGCTGGGGTCAGCTTCAAGTCTAACCGGTTGCAGCTGAATACCAATATTTTACATGGAGCAACTGCCTATCTGACCTTCACAACCCAGTTATTAGATAACACGATAACCCTTGGTAAGACTGGTTGTCAGAATTTCAGTGTTGTCCGAGGCACGGAGAGATCTTGGTGCGTAAAGGTGGTCACCCATCCACGGACCAAACGCGGCAAGCGTAGTTTACCCTGATCGATCGACCGCCTAGCCACAAGCCTAAATTCCTGGGAGACAGGTCTCTTCTCTATAAGAGGGAGTTGGCTGTACTCCACACGCGGGCCCAGTGCGGGTTGGTAGATGTCACATGTCTTCGAGTTTTTGGTCATAGGACATGCCGGTTTCCTCACGATGTTTTCCTTCACCGTTTTGAGAGCAGTGGTGATGAAATTATTTATACAAAGTAAACCACATGCCTGGGTTCGAACCAAAATTAAGACACAACATCCTAAACACATTCTTTGTGTAAACTCAATGTTTTATTTACTTAGCAAGACTATATTTCAGTGATTTCTTTCATAGCTGAAGCGTTAAGGAATGTCCCAGAGAGAGTTTTGTAACAGAGCTATAAAACCATTTATATTTTTATGAGATTCATACAGAATCTATAAAGCGTGAAAAGAATATTTTTTAGATTGACAATATTGCAAAGTTGGTTTTTTAATTGTGATTGTAATTCTCCTAACTTTCGAATACCTGTCGGCTTTTTTTGTGGGTGGGAAATCATCAAATGACGTTTCCCGCTCTGGGTGGAGCGGAATGGCGTGTCAGACTTTTACTGACCAAAATCCACCCGTGTTCCTTCAGTTGCCTATGCCAGGGTCACGGTAACTGTTTCGAACAATTCCGCGACCTTGGCAGCTACCTGTAGGCTTAAGTTAGCAGGATCTGTCAAGCGTTTTCCAGTATTTTACATGCAGTGACTGCCTATCTGATCTCCACACAGGTCACAGCTTGCCTTATCAGAATACCAGCGCTGCGACACATATTTTTAAATGTCGCAACATCATGCTGGGCCTTCTGGCTTTGTATAGGACTGTGTTCTTTTTTTAATTTTGTTTTTAATTTAATTTTTATTTTATTAAATAAAGTATTTAATTAAGTTTTGTGCGAGACACAATAAGCATTTTTTTTTTCTTTCTTTCGTTTCTTAAAAAAAACAGTTATTGTTTAACGCAATACGATACACCTTGGTAAGACTGGTTGTCAGACTTTTGAGCTTCTGACGACCCGTAAACGACTATCAAAGATGCACAAAGACAGCCGGTAACATCGGCTTCACGTGCTTTACAGGCACGGAAGGGTCTTGGTATGTAAAATGGTCACCCATCCACTAACCACCCGCGGAAAGCGTAGCTTAACCTGATCTATAGCCCCGTGCAGCTGTTCTTACTTAGCCTTAGCGGTATTTAGTTTCCCAGTAACGGGGTTGCGGAGGTCAGATAAGCAGTCAACATCATTCATTATTTCAGCCGAAAGACGTCGATTGCTGGACTCTGGCCTCACCCAATTTAGGGGGTTTTGGCATCATCGCCACGCTTGGCAGGCGGCTTGGCGATCGCAGTATGTTGGTAAAAATGCACAGAGAACGCTGCTACCCATTCTCTAGTAAGTCCCTTAGTCGCCTCTTATACGACACGCACGGGAAGAAATGGGGTGGTAGTATTCTTTACGTCCGGTACCACTCGGAACCAGGTAAGTTAGATCCTGGAAAATCTTGTAAATGAGGCCCATAATGACAAAATATTCTTCTTTTTCGACGACATTTTGGATTTAAAAATCGGTGACACCACCCCGGTAAACCAAGAAAATAACATCAGTTATTTTACCACTTCAGTATAGTGGTAAGCGTTCCTGTTTAGGATGAGGTCCTGGGTTCGATACCGGTCGGGTAAAATGTTATCGGGTTTTTCTATTTGAATTTTGGCAGCCCGGAATCTGGATTTGTTCCCGGTTGATGGCAATAGGCTCACCCCGTATTTACCTGCGGCAGCACACGGAATAAAACAGCGGATATGCAGTCACTCCATGTAAAATACTGATATTCAGCTGCATTCTGTTGGACTGGAAACTGACCCTAAAATAGTTGAGAAGAGGCAGGCAGATGATGATGACATGTGATTCGGATGTTACAAATCTTCGATCAAAAATGTACTCGAAGTTACAAATGTTGATAATGAATAACTGCCCCATGAGTCTCGTGGTCGCATCGCGACCACGAGACCGATGCGTCGATCTGAGCGTGGGGTCTTGGGTACGATTCCCAGGTCGAGCCAAGTGTTATTGAGGTTTTCCATTAGGAATTTCTTAGTAACAGCCCGGAGTTTGTAAGTTGGCGGTGTGATAACCGCGTGCCTCGGTGTCGCTATTGGTCCTGCGCCTGATCTCTCTCCGGTCGTGTCGGATTGCAATTGTACTCTATAATATCTCCGTCGCCAATGGCTAGTCTCCGATTGGCCGCCATGGCCGAAATACGGTCTGGAGGACTATATCTATCTATACTAAAATTATAAAGCTGGAGGAGTATGTTTTTATGAACGCGCTAATCTCAGGACCTACTGATTCGGAATGAAAAATTATTTTAATGTTGGGTCGCTCATTTATCGAGGAAGACAGACAAGAAGGCTATATAAAATCACGCTACAACCAATAGTTAGTGAATAAAACTGACCTTTATGTTCATATTCTTATCCAGCAGCAAGTTCTCCGCCTTCAGGTCTCTGTGCACCACTCCGTTGGCGTGACAGTAGCCCACTGCAGCCACCATTTGTGCGAACGCGCGCGCCGCTTCCGGCTCAGTCATACGACCTCTGGATACTAGATGGTCTGAGGATGAGAGAAATATTAAATGTTTTATGACATGTACTTTTTTTTGTAATTTGGTCGCAAATCCCTTTTATACGTCAACTAGCTTTTGCCAGCCTTCGATGATAACCGCATTAAAATCCGTTGCGTAGTTAAAAAGATCTAAGCGTGAAGCGACTTTGTTTTATACCATGTAAAGATATTTTGTAGGTTAATATTTAAAAACTAAGTATATGGCGCCACCATTTCTTAGCTGACTGTTCCCTGAGAAGAAATGCCGAAGCAAACTCAGAGTTCATGTTCTCTTTTGAAGTCCAAACATTAAATTAGTAGAACTTTATGTGAGTGAGTTAGATGGCTTATTTGGAAGTAACTAATGACTTACCGAAAATTTCTCCGTTCGGAGCATATTCTGTTACTAAATATATTGTGTGACTGCTTTCCATGACCTGAAATATATAATTCATTTAATATACGAAAACATCAATAATTTAATATACAAAAATATCATTCATTTAAAACACTAAAATGTTATTCGTTTCATATACAAAACTATCATTAATTTAATATTCATCAATATCATACATTTAACATCAAAAATATCATTAATTTAAAATACAAAAATATCATTAATATAACACACAAAAATATCATTCAATATTCAAAAATATAATAAATTTAATATCAAAAATATCATTCATTTAAAATACAAAATATAATTCATTTAAAATACCATTAATTATCTAGGTTACACAAAAATACAACTGTTTTTTTTAAAGACTACAGTAACTGCGGTCACCACATCACATCACGCATTGTTTTCAAGGGTTGGAGAGTTTACCCACATTACATTAAGTGCCACGTAATAATGGCCACCAACAAGACACATGTCCAGACTCTAAACTACTTCTGAGAAATACCAGATAGAAAAGCCCAATAACACTTTGTCCGCCCTGGGAATCGAACCCAGGACGTCATGCTGCAGTAGCGCTAGCAAGCCGCAAATGACAAGCACTTGGCCGGTATTTTTTTTTTTGTAATAATTAATCTATGGTTACAAGAGTCGATGGATGGACTGTGTGAATGGTGACATGGATAGAAAGAGGGTGACTACTGAGATGACGACTAATAGAGAAATGTGGAAGAAATAGTCAATTTGCGCCGACCCCAAATAAATTGGGAGGAGAAAGAAGATGACAAGAATTATTCTTACCTGATATAATCGAACTATATGTGGGTGTCTCAATTTCTTCATGATGGCGATTTCTCTGAACGTTTTCTTTAAATTATCTTCATCTAATCGTGATTTGTCTATAATTTTTATTGCTACCTGGAACATACACAAAAATGGTTTCTTTTGAATCATTAGTTTACGTAGAGTATCATCCGTCAAACTGCACAGGGCGTGCAGGATTTTGAACGCACTGCGTAGGGCCGAAAGTTGAAAATAGAACACTGTGTTTTATCGATGCGCTGAGACTCACTCGCACTTCACTCTGTTGAATTCTCAATGCTCGGTTCAACACCGAGAGTAGAAAATTCAGTGCGCGATGAAATTCCGCATCAACTAACAGAGTACATCCCAGCGGTCGAAAAAAACAAACTGTTCGAAATTCGACTCTCGGCACCTAGCAGAACGTTGAAAATTCAGTGCGCGACATAATCCCGCCGCGAGACTTTAAAGTCCCTCCGAATCGGGTACAGACGCCAGCACATCAAGCTATTACAATATGTCAAATTTCTTTAATAGATTTTCATCTTTATTGTGATAACATTGGGTTCAATGTTGATTGGGAGAATTTGACAGTTTCGGGTAGCTTGATGTGCTGGTGTCTGTACATAAGACGAAATAATCAATCAAAATTGATAGTGCGATCTCAGTCAGTGGTTTAGTTTTAAAACTTATCGATAAGACAACAAATTGGTGTGTTTCCTTTGAAGACGTTCCGCTAGGTGCCGGATGTAAAGAATACCACCACCCTATTTCTTCCCAAGGATGTCGTAAGAAGCGACTAAGGGATTTACTAGAGAATGGGCAGAAGCGTTCTCTATAGATTTTACCACCATACTGCGATCGCCAACCCTTCTTCTCTAATATTTCAGTTGAAATGATGATCATCATCTTCATCATTTCAGCTGAAATACATCCACTGCAGGATATACGCCTCCCACAAATTGGGGAGGTATACCATAATCGCCACGCTTGGCAGGCGGGTTGGCGATCGCAGTATGGTGGTATACTGGAGCGACTGCCTATCTGCCCTCCACAATCTACTTACTAGGTAAAACAATACTCTTTGGTAAGAATGGTCGACAGACTTTCGGGCCTCTGACGACCCATATCGACTTTCAAAGATTCAGTAACGAATGACAGCCGGGACCAACGGCTTTACGTGATTTCCGACTCACGGAGGGGTCTCGATATGCAATAAATGGTCACCCACGCATAGACCGATTTCGACCCATTCCGATCTAGCCCGTCCCTTGCCGTCTTCCAGCGATGCCCTAAGCCGAGGTCCGTAACCCACAGGGGGTGTCTTTAGCGAGTAGTCGCTCTAGTTTTAAGTTTTTAAGCCCTGGCTGGAGGACTTAATTTATTAAGGTAGCCACAGGCAAGTCTGGTTAAGCACCCGACAACCTCATAGGTTGACCTGGAATATGAGATGTACCCAAAAAAATAATACCGATATCGGTAATCGTAAATTAATTTATTGATTGATCGACACGTGCGGCCTTTATAAAGCGGCATGATCATGAAAATTTATAACTAATTTCGAAGCTACTTGGTTATGTTAAGATCTTAATTTGAATATTATGATTAGTAACAATCATCTCATTCGATTAAAAATCAGACATAATTTAATTCTAATAATCTATATACATATTAAAAGCGAAAGGTCATTCATACATTCACTCACTGATTAATCACGAAATCTCAAAAACATCTCGACCTACGAAGATGAAATTTGGCATAGAGGTAGATTTTGAGGGAGAGACGTCAGCTAAGAAAGGATTTCAGGAAACTCCTCCCATAAAGGGGTGAAAAAAATTTTTATAAGAAAAATTAAAAAAAATCTTTCTTTCAAATAGGGGGTGGAAGTTTGTATGAAAGTCCGTCAGTTTCTAGGCTAGTTTCTTAAAATTTTGCGTTTAGGCTGACGATTCCCCCAGCGTTTTTGAAAATTCTACCCCCGAAGAGCTGACTGGATGCGGAAGGCGGAGGACAGGGTGTTGTGGCGCAACATGGGAGAGGCCTATGTCCAGCAGTGGACTGCGATAGGCTGAGTTGATTGATAGATTGATATATAGTTGGAAACCAACGCAACAAAATGTCCGACATCCTCGTGAGCGAAGCCGCAGGCAAAAGCTAATATACTGTATTTATTTGTGATGAACTGTGTTTTTAGAACCACTTTACAGATATAATGATTATTATATCATTTAATCCTTCCGCCTTTCTCAAACTGAGACACAATTTAACATTCGATCAACTTTCATGATAAATACATAATTATAGTTTTATGCAATTCGGTTGATCTGTGGATGGGTGACCATCTTTACATACCAAGACTCCTCCTGTGCCTCGGAAAGCACGCTAAGCCGTTGGTTCCAGCTGCCATTTGTGGATCATTGACAGTAGTTACGGGTCATCAGAAGCCCGAAAGTGTACTAACCAGTCTTATCAAGTGGTATATTATAACCCAGTAACTGGGTTATAGAGATCAGATAGGCAGTCGCTGCAAGTAAAGGCAAGGATAATGGCACAAATGTATAAAATTATTGTATTGTCATCAGTCCTTGATCAGTATGCCAAATTTCGTGTTAATCCGACGTTTTGAAGGGGGTCAAAATCATGTTGAAAGTTTCAATTACATACTAACATACATCATCATCATCATCATTTCAGCCGAAAGACGTCCACTGCTGGACATAGGCCTCCCCCAAGCACCGCCACTTCGACCTATTCTGTGCTTCTCGCATCCAACGTATTCCTGCGGCCTTCACCAGGTCATCGGTCCATCTTGTGGGAGGCCTTCCAACGCTCCGTCTTCCAGTACGCGGTCGCCACTCCAGAACCTTCCGACCCCATCGGCCATCCGTTCTGCGAGCAATGTGCCCTGCCCACTGCCACTTAAGTTTGGCAATACTAACATACGTATGAAGCTAATAAAAGTGTGTTAAAAACATCAAAATTATCTCTAAAAATCAAGTAGTCATCTCTAAAAATCAAGTAGTAATCTCTAAAAATCAAGTAGTAATCTCTAAAAATCAAGTAGTAATCTCTAAAAAGCTCTATGTAAAATACTGGTACTCAGCTGCATCCGGTTAACCTGGCAGCCGACCCCAACATAGTTGGAAAAGGCTAGACTATATGATTTATTATGTAATATGCAGCAGACGATACGACAATCATTTAAACTAGTTATATATCCGTAACATTCCTAATCTGCATACATATAAATAATAGTTAAAAAAAACTAAAAAACACGCTTCCATTGAAAACCAAACTAAAAAGTACAAAATAATGGGAAAAAGCGTGGGGTGCTTTTTAAGGTATTTTTTTATTGATATCAGGCACCCCACGCTTTTTTTTCCCATTATTTTGTACTTTTTAGTTTGGTTTTCAATGGAAGCGTGTTTTTTAGTTTTTTTTAAACTATTATTTATTTTCAATTTTTTAGGGTGTTTCGAATTTTGAGACGTATGTCAGCGTAGTTTGTGACGTATGTCACCGTAGTTTTCGAAGACAGTTTTTTTGCTGTCCTGGTAACCCTGGCAAGGATAATGGCACAAATTTATGAAATTATTGCATTGTCATCGGTCCTTGACAGGTGTGCAAAGTTTGAATGAAATCTGGTCGTTTAAAGTGGGTCAAAATCGCGCTATAAGGAGTCGGTTACAAACAAACATACTAACATACAAGTGAAGCTAATATAAAGCGTGTAAAAACCGGACAAGAGCGAGTTAGACGCGCCCACCGAGGGTTCCGTAAAAATTTGGACCGCTGTTCATTGCATAAAGGTACCACAGTATAAATTTTTAGACTGTGAAGGTACCCTGTTTTTTAACCGACTTCAAAAAAAGGAGGAGGTTATCAATTCGTCTGTATTTTTTTTTAATGTTTGTTACCTCATAACTTTTGACTAGGTGAACCGATTTTGATGATTCTTTTTTCATTTGAAAGCTGGTGCTTCCCGAATGGTCCCATTTTTTATGATTTAATTACAAATGTATAGGTTTCAGATTGTTCCCTATACTTGTAGTATAAGACGGTATTACTTGCCAAATTTCATAGTTCTAGGTCAACGCAATATACCCTATAAATTTTGATTCCCTTGAGAGTGTCGAAATATAGGTACGTTTCGCCGTATCTTTTTTTACGTAAACTTACAAGTTTGATTTTTTACAGCTTCAAGCGACTATTGACATGAGTATATAGTTTTATAGTCTTTTCGCCATAAGAAGAGTTCCCTGACAGTTCTTGTCTGACAATTGTAGTGACGTGGCCTAACGAAATATAATCGATTTTTTATAATATCGATTCAGTTGGCAAAGAAAATGGAATCGGATTATCGATTTTAGATTTTCAAAATATTTTTTTAATAAACTGGTTATCCTACTTCCTATTAATATTATAAATGTGAAAGTTAGTATGTGTGTGTGTGTGGATGTTTCTTACTCTTTCACGCATAAAGTACTGTACGGATTTTGATGAAACTTTACAGTAATATAGCTTATACATCAGAATAAGAGATAGGCTACATAACGTCACGGGAGCAGAGCAAAAACCTGACATAACGCATTCGTACTGACGCGACGCGATCGCGATTACAAAATGCCCGCTCCGATTCATCTATTTTTTTGTCGATTAGTGTATTGAGTAGTGGCAATCTCTATTGGCCGACGTTCCGTTCAACGCATTAGACATTTTTAAGATTTATACTTTTTTTATTTTATTTACTTAATTTATTAACAGTTAATTATAACTACAATAATTTACTTAGTAATTTACGAAAGGGAATATTTTTTTTATCATTTCTTTTTTAATTTTTTTGCCGGTTTATTTTTTATTCCTCTAAAGTAGTATGCGCGCCACGGAAAAAGATGAACTGTCAGGGAACTCATCTTATGGCGAAAAGACTTTAATTTCAACTCGATGCCTCCACGCGTTCCCGCGAGACAAAGGGTCTTGACAGACAGACAGACAGATGGACGGACGGACGGACAACAAAGTGATCCTATAAGGGTTCCGTTTTTCTTTTGAGGTACGAAACCCTATTAGGGATCATTCAACAATTACGTGATCACCGAAGGGGGGGGGGGGGGTCGGGTGCTTGTATATACATCTGGATTATTTGGGGGGGGGGGGGAGGGGAGAGAATCCATGATTACGTCATCATTTATATAACTAAATATTTACGTCCAATTTTGAAGTCTATACTGGTAACACTAACTATTAGATAGATGGAACGGGATTTCCCCTGCTATAGACAAACTGTGGAACAGTGTGACCAGATTCAGTATTTTTATATTTTTCGGCATATTTTATCGACTTTTCCAAGCATCATACGTGTCAGTGCTAATAAAACAGCAAACATTAAGCACGGACGAAGATTACGTAATCAAGGCGAGGGGGGGGGCGGGTTAAAACAAAAGATTACGCTGTGATCACATAGGGGGGGGGGGGGGTTAAAAAAACGGCCAAAAATGATCACGTAATTGTTGAATGATCCCTTACCCTAAATTAGCCCAAAATTTTATTGCTAAAACAACGATAAAAATGTACAAGGACTTATGAGTACCGTCAGTGACTTTGGTTGATTTTTTTTTTGTTAATTAAAATCTAAAAAAAAAATATGGGCTTTATTACCTTCCTTAATATTATAAAGTTCAATCGGGAAATATCTTTCAAAATCTCTAATCCGGTAGGAAAGGGTTAAGTGACATAAAATTGCTGCTTAAATTGTAATCAATGATTAAGAACTGGGTTCTTTTTTTAATAAAGGATTTAAAAAACACACTATAGTCAATAACTGGCAATTTACGGGATAATGCTTAGATGGTTTGGTCATGTTGAGAAGAAGAATGAAAGGTAACAAACAAAAGGTATTCACGAGGCGAGTAAAAACGCCGGGAGGGCACACCCGGTATAGAAACCTATTTGGTGATGTTCTTCAGAAAGGTCAGGTGCGCCCAGCATGCATAGCATGACTACCGTAGAAAGAGGTTTTTTCGATGGAACAATAGACAACATTGCAGATTGTAGAAAGATTAAAGACATAATTAAAGATTGTAGAAAGATTTGTACTGTTTTACGCTGGCGCAGCATGACAGTTCTATCTCTATTCTACAAAGAATAGACAAAATTATTTCTATGGTGGTCATGCTACGCGTGCAGATGTATGAATATAAACGAGGCAAAAGAAGTACGCAAGGATCGTAGCAGGTGGCGTTCTGTAGTAGTTGCCTACCCCCATGGGAAGAATATGTTATGTATGTAAGTATTAAAAAGCAGAACGAGAAAGAGGCCTTTGCCCCAGGACAGAACAAAAACAATACAACATGCAATCTCACTACGCCTTCATTTATGATAAGGAGGCCCTGATAACAAAATCAGATACAAACTAATCTTCAAGATAACAATTATATAACGTAAAACGTGACAGTCGTACAAGTTAGTAATAAAAAATAGTGACAGGCTATTTTTTTCACGAGATTGTCACAAGACCTGAGTGTTGGAGGTAGTGTTGCAAAAGACTCGAGTCCTCGTGTCCTCGAGGCTCGGAGTCTAAAGTAAAGCACTCGAGTCTTAAAAAGCACTTTTTCAGACTCGAGTGGCTGTTTAATGACTTGGGCTCGGGTTGACTCTAGACTCCGAGCCTTTAGAGCACACTAAGTCTTGCATAATTAAGTCACGTCTTAAAAAACCAAACTAAAAAGTACAAAATAATGGAAAAAAGCATGGGGTGCTTTTTAAGGTATTTTTTTATTGATATCAGGCACCCCACACTTTTTTCCATTATTTTGTACTTTTTAGTTTGGTTTACAATGGAAGCGTGTTTTTTAGTTTTTTTAACTATTATTTATTTTCAATTTTTAGGGTGTTTCGAATTTTGAGACGTATGTCAGCGTAGTTAGTGATGTATGTCAGCGTAGTTTTCGAAGACAGTTTTTTGTGCTGTCCTCGTAACCCTGGCAAGGATAATGGCACAAATTAGTTTGTGACGTATGTCAGCGTAGTTTTCGAAGACAGTTTATTTGCTGTCCTGGTAACCCTGGCAAGGATAATGGCACAAATTTATGAAATTCTTGTATTGTCATCGGTCCTTGACAGGTGTGCAAAGTTTGAATGAAATCTGGTCGTTTAAAGTGGGTCAAAATCGCGCTATAAGGAGTCGGTTACAAACAAACATACAAGTGAAGCTAATATAAAGCGTGTAAAAATTACGACTCGAGGACTCGAGTCCTTTGCAACACTAGATGGAGGTCTGCACGCTCATTACTTAATACAATAGTGTGTGTCTTTCTGGTCGGAGGATCCTCCCTTTTCCCTGTATCAGTGATGAGTGAACTTTAAGAAACAAAACACTGCGCGCTCAAACTAAGGTCACGGACGTCACCCAGAAAGCTGCTCAGCTTAAGTGGAACTGGGCCGGCCATGTAAGATGTCAGATGATAAATACAACCACCAATTGGGTCTCACTAAACGCACAACGCCATCGCAGATGGCCGAGACGAAGATGGCGGGACGAGCTTGACTCCTACCGAAAGGACTGGCCAGTGTTAGCAAAAGACAGAATTGTGTGAAAAAAGAGAGAGGGAGGCCTTTTCCCTGCACAATACAGGCTAGTTAGATTATATTAGAATGAAGTTTACACCATGAACCCTGTTCCGAAAGCTTAAATAACAGTAGAATTAGGTAGAATGGTAGTGTAGCATTTTTCCGTGCGATCTCCCCCGAAACCAAGTCTACCATACCAGAGGAGCAGTGAGTACAGAAAGCTAACATTTTTAGATAATAATGCATTAGAAATGCATTCGGCCACCACTCATTATCATTTGGGGGGGGGGGGGGGGGTTGCCATAATCAAGTCTCTAGTAAGTCCCTTAGTCACCTCTTACGACACTCACGGGAAGAAATACGATGTATAGTAATGTACTTGGTTACTTTGCAGAGGTTTAATACTGCTATTAGTAACAGCTGTATTAAAGGTACACCTCTGCCCAACCCTTTGGGAAAACAAGGCGTTATGTTGTGTTATGTTATGCATTACATTTTCTCTAGAGAATTAAAGTAAAAGAATCATTCTATTCATTCATGAATCCCGTGAAGTTATTCTTTTGTTTTCAATACAAAGAAAAAGGAAAGAAATTAATTGAGATCGCAGCACGTGGCGGCCCGTCCCACCCGCTTGGGCAGTTGAAGTTGTGAATGTAAGTTCCTGTCTACAATTCCATCCGTCAGAACATTTTTTAAGGTGAAATCTCTGGGGTAACCCGTGTAATGCGGCGACCTCTCGCCTCCGGCCCAGGTGCGAGCCATGGTACGGAGCGAGAGGGCATGGGAAACCGTCACCTCCAGTAATGCTCGCGAAGGAGGAGGCGGGGCGTGTGAGGGAGTGGCAGTCTCTGCGCCCTCACGTCCCTACCCGCCGCAGGAGGATACCCTCCGGGCGTCGGGAGTCGATTGCGGAATCCCGGCCACCGTAGGCGCAGGCTTGCGGGTAAGTGGAAGTGGGCAGGGCACATTGCTCGTAGAACAGATACCCGATGGGGCGCGGCAGGCCTCCTACAAGATGGATTGATGAACTGGTGAAGGCCGCAGGAATCCGTTGTATGCGAGAAGCCCAGAACCGACCGAGGCGGCGGTGTTTGGTGGAGGCCTATTTCCAGCAGTGGACGTCTTTCTGCTGAAATGATGATCAACGGAATTCGTCAGTCAGTTATAATGAACTCAGGTATGCGGACGGGCTAATGCACGGGTCCATCGATCGAGGTTTACAAGTAACGTTTGCTGAAGTTAGTTGGTGACCATAGACTTCAAAGCGAGACTCGGTGACTCAGACAGCACGTTAGGCGATTATCACATGCACCGCGCACCGCCGCGGAGGGCGGTGGCGGTAAAGCGAATTGACCGCGCGGTCGGTCGGTGTACGTGTGTTAGGCATCAACGGATTTAATAGAGGGCAATGCGACATGAGATCCGCTTCACCGCCTACCGCGGCGGTGCCGTGTGTTAATCGCCTTAAGCAGTTAGTCGCGGCTGAAATTCATCGATCTTTGACAATCGTTTCGGGTCGTCAGAAGCAGGGCTTGAAATACCGGTAGTTTTGCGAACCGCAATTTCTACTGATAGTGTATTAAGCAATTACCACTTTGTACTGCTGATACCAGCTCAAAGCTCTTATAAGAAACTAGTCTGAAACTCTGAGCTGAGGGGGTATCGTGTTACCCATCAAATGGGTAAAGGAATATCAGATACGCAGTCGCTCCACATATAATTCTGGTATCCAGCTGCATCCGGTTAGACTGGAAACCGACCTCAACACAGCGCACCTTCACAATCATAGAGACTTAATTAGCATTTTAATGACTATAACACAATAATAGGCCTTAGTTTTAATAAGAGTTTTATCATCATCATTTTAGCCATAAGACGTCCACTGCTGGACATAGGCCTCCCCCAATATGGGGGGCTTTGCCATAATCGCCACGCTTGGCAAGCGGATTGTCGATCGCAGTTTTGTGAGAACATGCATAGAGAACGCTGCTGCCCATTCTCTAGTAAGTCCCTTAGTCGCCTTTTACGTACCCACGGGAAGAAATAGGTTTGTGCTATTCTATACGTCCGGCACCACACGGTACGAGAGTTTTATCATTTTATGAGTCGGAGTTGAAATCTTAAAATTTCTAATTGAGTTTCTATAAATCTGAACCCGAACATAGTTGTCCTTCGATAAGATTACAGTTCGATGTAACTTCTAACTAGTGTCGTGCTAAGTAGGTACCTCGCTAGTATACTAAAGATTTTCAGTACTGAATACAGCCTTGACCTGGAAGGTCGTGTCGCGAGCTCTCGTATAACATTAAAATAATATTATCGACACACGTGTCGAGAGATTACGAGATAAGCATCCAAGTATTTTGTCAGCTTTTAGGAATTTGTAAATGCGTTGCTCGGAAACTGTTGGAACGAATTTCAATGCAATTTTGTATAAACAAAAAAAATGGCGTGTGTGTGTAGGACTAGAAGGCCAAACCTCGTTATTAAAAAACTTTTTTACAAAAAAAAAAAAACAACCGACTTCCTTAAAAACACTACAAAGTGAAAAATAACTTTAATTTCGGTAGTCGGTGTCTTAGGATCTGTATTTATGGTTTTTTTTGCCACCGACTTCCGAAATTAAAGTTATTTTTCACTTTGTAGTGTTTTTAAGGAAGTCGGTTGTTTTTTTTTTGTAAAAAAGTTTTTATTTTTAAATTTTTAGTTGTTGTATTCACCCTGCACTAATTCCAAACAAACAATGCATATTTATGCGATAGCAGAAATCGCGGTTGATTTCCTGTCATTTTTTAAAGAATTCCGGTGTCTGTCTCCCGAACTCATCATCAGATCTATATGAAAATTATATGGGACCATTTCGGAATAAACCCCTTTCGAACAAAAAAAGAATTTTGCAAATCCATCTATATATGACGGAGTTATGGCCGAACATACACAAAAAAAAAAAAAAAAACATAAACATCCGAATTGAGAACCTCCTCCTTTTTGAAGTCGGTTAAAAACGTTCAAAATCTAGTCGCAGTCTCATCTCGGTGACAATCAAGTATCAAAAACATGTCATAAAAGTATGGAAACCCGAAGTATTTTTGACAGATTAAGACTGAGATCAGACGTGTATGTTCTTAAAATTATGAGATTTGTCCCTCTGATGTATGAACGTAAATGAGGCAGGAGTATGTAAGGATCGTAGCAGGTGGCGTTCTGTAGTGTCTGCCTACCTTCAGGGAATTAGCGCGAGTTTATGTGTGTCTGTATAATTACACTAGCTTCTGCCCGCGACTTCGTCCGCGTCTAAGTTTTGCCCCCCTGACCCTTCCCGTCGCATCGAATTGCCTGTCAGTTTTCGTCCATTTTTCGTTGCTGCTCCGCTCCTTTTGATCGTAGTGTGATGTTATATAGCCTACCTCAATGAATAGGCTACCCAACACAAAAAGATTTTTTAATTCGGACCAGTAGTTCCTGAGATTACCGCGTTCAACCAAACAAACTCTTCAGCTTTATAATATTAGTATAGATAAAGTGATCATCAACCTATATATCCCGAAGAGTGTATGCAGAGGTGTGCAGAACGCCCACATACCACTTAAGTGAAAAGTCAAGGCTAGTTCGCAAAATTTTTTTTTTTTTTGTTGGCGCGGCGATTATGGTTAACCCCGCAAAATACTTGGCGGAGGCCTATGTCCAGCAGTGGACGTCTTTCGGTTGAAATGATGATGATGATGATTTAATTTTGAAGGGACATGTATCAGGGGAGAAGATAATTCCATTCATCATCATCATCATTTCAGCCTTAAGACGTCCACTGCTGGACTTAGGCCTCCCCCAATTTTGGGGGGCTTTGCCATAATCGCCACGCTTGGCAGGCGGATTGGCGATCGCAGTATGGTGGTAAAATGCATAGAGAACGCTGCTGCCCATTCTCTAGTAAGTCCCTTAGTCGCCTTTTACGACACCCACAGGAAGAAATGGGGTGTGTTATTCTTTACGTCCGGCACCAAACGGTACAATTGCCATTAACCGGGCACAAATTCCTCATCATGATGGTTATAAGTAGAGATGTAAGTGCTGTATTATACCATTTGTATTGAAATGTATTAAACGAAAAATACCGTATAATACGGTATTATACCATTTGCTACGGTATTTTATGTATAGATCGATTGAAGGTGATTCAAGCGAAAAATTTATCATCTCTTCTCAATGTGCTTTTGTCTTTCGTGTATTTCTTCTTGATGTCTTCTGGGCACTTCAAAAATTTAGATTTATGAAGAGCTAACCTTGTAGCTAACGCATTTTTATATTCTAAGTTGCAATATATGCATACTACGCGTTTTTTTATTATTTTCATCATTAAGTGTCTGAAAACATTGCCATTAGGCTTGCAACGAATAGTATATTCGGCAGTATACCGAATACCGAATATTAGGCGAACCCTCTGACCGCATAGCCGAATATTAGGCAAAAGTATTCGGCCGGATTTAGCGCCAAAACTTGTACAGACGTGATTCTTTAGCGCTCGTTTGTTCTAACCATTCTACCGCTGTCATTGTCAAACATCAAAAAATATAGTTTGCTAACAGCCTTGACGAGATCCCGCTTCTTTTCGGGCCACTTGTGGTTAAACCCCAATTTCTCGATATTTTACTATGAAACCCAGAAAAAATCTTAACTTTCCTAATATAGAAGATAATTATGTACCTGCTACATGTACCAATGACTACTTAAATGATTATAAAAGAAATAAAAACCTTACCCTTCTAAATTTTGATTAGGACAATAATTCAAATACCTACATAGAATTCGTAACTTCTCTAATACAGAACATGATTATGTACCAAAGACTACATAAATGATTAAAAGAGAAATGAAAAGATGAATATATAAGTTATGAATCGATTTTTTTTTTTTTTGATTTTACCAATTAACTCCTTATAACAAAATATATTACTTAAGTATTCGGTATTCGGTCGAATAATATGTAGATATTCGGTTTTTCGGCCGAATATAATAAAAGCAGCCAAATAGGCCGAATACCGAATAGTAACCGAATATTCGTTGCAAGCCTAATTGGCATACAACAGATGTGTGGGCATTTTGGCCAAAAAAGTATCACATTAATGCGCAAGCGAGATCGAGACGACACTTAACACGGCGCGAACGCAGCGCGGTAGATCATGTCCTAACGTGTCAACGGCGACGAATGCAACGTAGAGCCGCAGGAGGGCCGATCACGCGGTAAATCGTACCTACTGTGCGGAATATTTAAACATTTAACTAGCACAAAAATGAAAAATAGAGGGAAATATAATATTGTAATAATATCTATGAAGTTTTAATTTAGAATTAGTCATTCTAAAATATGGAATACAATCGAAACTTAAAATATATTTTATTTATTAAACTAGAACTCTTCGTAATATTGCAGCATCTTAAAAAGTGAATCAAAATATAAAATACCAATAATACCGTAAGTTATAATAAAATACCTGTTTAATACATAGCCTTTTGGTATTATACGGTATTTTTACAACACTAGTTATAAGGTAAAAAATTTACTTTGAATGAATAAGGAAAAAAAAATGAACGTGGAAGAAAGTTTGATTTTATAAGACTTCTTTTTGCATAGAAGTCTAACTTTTCAAAAGCCATCGTAGACAAAAGATGTCGAGGCACCGAAAAATGCTACCCTACCTAGTTTTGCCTGTATAGAAGCACGAGGCTGCATCCGGTTGGACTGGACGCCGACCCCAACATAGTTGGGAAAAGGCAGGCAGATGATGATGACACGAGGAACAGGGTGTACATTTCACTCATCCTCTAGAAAAAAGGGAGGTTCCTCCGAGCAGACGGGTGTCGTGTCTGGTGGGGTGGCCAACTACCCGACGGTCGATGTCATGACGTTGTAAACTCTACAAGGTGATGCAGAATATTGCGTGACGACAATGTAATGCGTAGTTCACACTAGGCTCGGTGAAGTTCTTAATACAAAAATAATATTTAAAAAAAAATACAGTTTAAAAATAATGGAAAAAAGCGTGAGGTGCTTTTAATTCATATCCAGCACCCCACGCTTTTTTTATATTTTCTACGTTTTAGTTTGGTTTTTATGAAGCGTGTTTTTAATTTTTTGAAACTATTATTTAGTTTCTATTTTTAGGGTGTTGCGAATTTTATTTATTTATTTATTTAAACTTTTCGCACACAAAAAAAAAGGTACAAAGGCGGACTTAATGCCTTAGGCATTCTCTACCAGTCAACCAAGGGTGGTGAAGAGATTACATGGCAGGTGCTTTGTTTGAGAGGAACAATAGTGAAAAATGTATAATAATGAATTATAAATAAGAGAAAGACACTAGCACTAAAACAGGTTATAAACTAATTATACACATACTTATTTGTTATAATACATACTTATAATATATATATACAAATCTACAGATACAAATTCAAGGTAGAGAAGTGTTGAGATGACTCTACGCTATTTGCTATGAAAATAACTCTGCAATTTCCGCTTAAGTTTTCAAAGACAGTTCTTTTGCTACCTGGTAACCCCGGCAAGGATAATGGCACAGATTTGTAAAATGATTGCATTGTCATCGGTCCTTGATAAGTATACCAAATTTCAAGTTAATCCGACGTTTTGAAGGGGGTCAAAATCCTGTTCAAAGTTTCCGTTACATAGGCACATACTAACATGTACGTATGAAGCTAATAAAAACGTGTTAAAATGACAACTTATAACTAAACTTGTAACAATCAGTTTTATCACGTCATGTCTGACTCTACCTGGAAGAATGCTTGTCTTTCTTTCTGTCGGCGTGAACGTAGAATTAATATCTTTTTTCACGAGCGACCTAAAATATTTCGTGGGCCGGATCATAAGCCAGGTCGGGCTGGCCAAACCATACCTGAAGAAAAGCCTTGTTTTGTAATAAGGGAGGGAGGACGGGGGGGGGGGAGCATCCTAATCAGCCTATATTGTTCCCACTGCTGGGACACAGGCCTCCTTGGTGAGGGAGAGGGCCGATGCGGGCCCAATGCGGGTTCGTAGGTGTCACATGTTATCGAATTGTCTGCTCTCAAAACGGTGAAGGAAAACACCGTTGGTAAAGGTTTTAAATTCCATAAAGGTCTAATGTTATTTACAAGCGAAAAAGAAACTAAAAACCGAACTTTTCAAGAACAATAAGAAATATGATACCTTTTGAAAATCGCGTGTATCGGCTGTAGGTAACCTTAGCCCCGTTCGTGCGGAGACCTTGGTGCTCAAGGATTTAGCTTTGAACCTTGTACAGAGGCAGTAGCCCAGGGTCTGCTCGAGTTTCCGCCTTTGTTTAATACAGATATAGAATGACAAGGACTAGAGAAAGCTTATCGGTCGGAAGGCTGAATTTTGTAGATTTGAGTACCATGGAGTCGTTTATTAAGCTACGTTTAGCAGGTTAAGCTACGTTTGCCGCGGTCAGTCCATGGATGGATAATTCTGCATTGCATAATAAATAAGTTGTCAGAGCCTGTATGCCAGGAGGCTTGTACTTTGAGGACACGGTGGAGCATACGGTGGAGATGTGCCCTGCCTGCGCGGAGCACCACCGTCTCCTCGTGGAGGCAATCGGCGGCAGCGACTTCTCGCGTCCGGCCCTGGGCCATGGTACGGAGCGAGAGGGCATGGGAAGCCGTCACCTCCTTCTGCGAAGCAGTCGTCTCGAAGGATGAGGCGGAGCGCGTGAGTGAGAGGCAGTCTGTGCGCCCTCACGTCCCTAGCTGCCGCAGGAGACACCCCGGGCGTCGGGAGTTGATTGCGGACTCTCGGTCACCGTAGGCTCGGGCTTGCGGGAGGCGAGCAATGGGTATCTCGCCGCCCAGTAAGGACCAGGCCCGTGTCGACGGCGCGTAGTGTTCCACGCGCGCCTGTAAGAGATTTCAGTAAGACTGAAGGGATCCGCTAGGACCGATGCCTGCCAAGGTCGCGAGATTTGTTCGAAAGAGTTACCTTGGCCCTAGAATATAGGTAACTGAAGGAACACAGGTGGGTTTAAGTCAGTAAAAGTATGACAGGCCCTCCCGCTCCGCCCTGAGCGGAAGACGTCATTTGTTGATTTCCCAACCCCAAAATAAAAAAGGAGGCTTATATTTTGGTGTTATGTTTAGTTTACTTTTCTTTGCTAGAGTATAGTTTTAATTTTATTTATTGATAATATAATCAAAGATTGATATATTGGCATGGCTAGCTGACATATAGCAAACAATTTAATATAATGTTCTGTGGATCCTAATGCATATACTTTGTCTACCTCCTATTCTATAGAATCAAGTTTATCCAACTAAACAGACCTTCTTTCCAGCTACAGCACTAGGAAGTGGTGAAAGACGGGCGTGTCGGGGGACTGTCTTATGTCATATTGACGTTCAAAAAGTGTTGATCCTCAGCCTAATTTAAATCCCAGATGGGACCATCGTATAGTTTCCACAGTTCCTTATGCAGACATCACTCTAATCACTATGGAAATTTACTACACGAGAAATTAAAAAGCAAAGTCAATGACTCTCCTTGCGTTCAACCTTGGAGGCACAAAAAACCTCTGAGGTCGCGGTTTTTACAAGACTAACTGCCTCGTGAATACCGTTCACTAGAAATGTACCGAACAGTCGCCTAAATTGATTGGGAAAGACGACTAGCCTAATCAGTCTATCACGTTCCCACTGCTGGGACACAGACCTTCTCACTTTGAGAGGGAAGTGGGCTGTTGTCTACCACGCGGGTGCGTATTGGTAGATGTCACATATCTTTGAATTTTTTGGTTAAGACATGCCGGTTTCCTCACGATGTTTACTTTGACCGTTTTGAGAGGAGTGGTGATGAATTTGTTTACACAAATTAAGCGCGTGTCTGGGTTCGAATCCACGACCTGCAATTCGAAAGTCGTGGCAGTTACCACTGGGCTATCACTGCTCCGAAAGCCGAGTATCCAGCCATATAGTCGTCATCATCATAATTTCAGACGAAAAATATCCGCTGCTGGACAAAGGCCTCCGCCAAAGCGGGGATTTGCCATAATTGCCACGCTTGACAGGCGGATTGGCGATCGCAGTATGATGGTAAAATACATAGAGATCGCTGCTGCCCATTCTCTCAAAAGTCCCTTAGTCGCCTCATACGACAACCACGGGCAGAAATGAGATCGTGCTATTCTTTACGTCTGGCACCGTACGGAGTGGTAGATTTGTGTGTAATAGGCAAAAAGCCCCCACTTAGTTGGCTCCTGGACTGACTCCCCGGAGCCCGGTTGATGGCAATAGGCTCGACCTCTATTACATGGGACTTAAACATAACTGGCGAAATGTAGGTGTACTATAGGTACACCTCTGTCTACCAAAAAGCAGCCAAGAGCCAGCCGGACTCGCGCACTGGAATATCAACTCTCGGTATTGAACCGAACATTGAGAATCACAGTGCATCACAGGGAGTCGAAAAACCCGCTGTTCGATTTTCAACCGTCAGTGCTAAGCAGTGCATTGAAATTCCAGTGTACAAAAATTCCCGCAAGGATATTACTACGTCCGCGTGTACGTCGTTGACTGTATTAGTGTTGCAAAGAACTCGAGTCGTAACTTTAAAGACTCGACTCAATTATGTAAGACTCAGTGTGCTCAAGAGGCTCGAAGACTAGAGACAAGCACTCGAGTCGTAAAGAGGACTCGAGTCTTAAAGAAAAACTCGGAGCATGAAGATGAGACTTGTACGTATTCGAACAGACTCGAATAGAATATGATAAGTTCAAATTAGTGGTTATGATGTAATTATGCGTACAGAAAAATGTGACGAGTTATTCATAGACTCGATTTCATTTTAAAACTCGAGTCCTTTTTAAGACTCGAGTGCTTGACTCTAGACTTCGAGCCTTTTGAGCACTCTGAGTCTTGAATAATTGAGACGAGTCTTTAAAATTACGACTCGACGACGCGAGTCCTTTGCAACACTATCGTCGACGACATTAGCGCTGAGAGTTGAAAATCGAACAGAAAAATACAAAGTTCGATTTTTTAAACGCTCAGCTCCAGTGTTGTATTCTAAATCCTACGTTCAAGACTGAGAGTCGAAAATCCAGTGCGGGACAGACTCCCACCGCGGTTTCATTACAACCGTGTAAAGATTTCCCTACGGCTGCTTACGACCGTGTGAATGACGACTGTTACGTAACTTAGAACTTTGTGAAATAATGTGCTTTGTTACAAGTATTACGTAGGGCGAAGGTTTTCTTTGGTATTTCATAAGTTCTGTACTATTGTTTGGTAACCAAGGGGCGTGTGGCTAAGTTATAACAGCTGCACGGGCCGACTGATCAGGTTAAGCTGCGCCTGCCGCGATTGATTCGTAGATGGGTGACTATCTTTACATACCAAGAGCCCTCCGTGCCTCGGAAAACACGTTAAGCCGTTGGTCCCAACTGTCATTTGTGGATCTTTAACAGTCGTTACGGGTCGTCAGAAGCACGAAAATCTGACAACCAGTCTTACCAAGGGGTATCGTATTACCCAGTAACTGGGTTGTGGAGGTCAGATAGGCAGTAAGCTCTATGTAAAATACTGGTATTCAGCTGCGTCTGGTTAGATTAGACGCCGACCGGAAACGTAATTGGGAAAAATCTTGGCAGATGAGGACTTGTTTGATGGTTTAAATACCCGTCTCCGGCAAAGTCAAAGGAGGTATGATGTTACATTTTATACTTTTAATGACTACTCCTGGAAACAACAGGATAGAGATTTTTTTTAAAGTATTGACCCAAAATTTCAGAAGATGGTGAAAAGTAAATATAACTAAACATACAGCTGTGCTGCTGAACAGTTTGTACCGCCATTTCTTCCTTCCAGCTAAAGCACTAGGAAGTGAAGGGCGGGTGTGCCCTGTTACTGGATATCTGACGACCCGTAATGACTGTCGAAAGAGCCACAAATGACAGCAGGGACCAACGGCTTAACGAGCTTTCCGAGGCACGGAAAGGTCTTGCTTGGTATGTAAAGATGGTCACCCATCCACATACCAACCGCAGCAACATTGATCGACACGTAAGGCACGACACGTATTACTGCACCAACTAACATTAAAAAAAAACGATAACTCAGTATAAAAAGTGAAATTTCTTCATCTCGTAAGAGCATAGTCGTAACTGTTCGGTATTATGTCATATTTCAATGTCAAGTCGATCTGTTCATAAGGAAACCATTGAACTGTTTCCTGAAAGTTTCTCGCACAGGGTGAGAACAACACGCACACCCCAGTTGGCCCACTTACGGCTTGTGTGGGTTACATCGACTTACGTTGTGCGTTGCCGTAAACAATTATTGTACAATAATAAAAACTCATAATATAGAAAAATTATAGCTTAAAAAACTATAAAACAAACCTAAAAGAGCGAGTTTTTTTTTTAAATTTATTTTCTATTTTTTAGTTTAGCACACTATTACACAATTCCGTGTGGTTCCGTTCCGCGTATCGGCAAGCGTAGCGTGGGACGCCCCCCAGCTAGGTGGACCGACGACTTAAAGAAAGTTGGTGGGAGAGACTGGATGCGGAAGGCGGAGGACAGGGTGTTGTGGCGCAATATGGGAGAGGCCTATGTCCAGCAGTGGACTGCGATAGGCTGAGTTGATAGTGTGGTGCCGAATGTAAGGAATAGCACCCATCTCATTTCTTCCCGTGGATGTCGTAAGAGGCGACTAAGAGACTTACTAGAGAATGGGCAGCAGCGTTCTCTATGTATTTTACCACGATACTGCGATCGCCAACCCGCCTGCCAAGATTGGCGGTAATGGCAAAACCCCAGCCCCTCTAAAAAATAAATAAAAATAAAACGGCCTCTAGTGCCCGGCGGCCCGCCTACTCTTTCGGTACGCTACGGTAGCGAAGCACAGAAGAGTTTGTTTGTGTGGTTGAACGCGGTAATCTCAGGAACTACTGGTCCGAATTGAAAAAAATATTTTTGGGTGAGGTAGCGTATTTATTGCGGAAGGCTACAGGCTATATAACACCACGCTACAATCAAAAGGAGCGGAGCAGCAACGAAAAATGAACGAAAACTGGCACGCAATTCGATGCGACGGGAAGGGTCAGGGGAGCAAAAGTTTGACGCGAGCGCAGTCGCGGGGAAAAGCTAGTTTCAGATATTTGTGATGACTTATTTACTCAAGTCTGTATTTTGACTGTCACATGTGCATCAGAGCTGGCCCATCGACAAAATAAACACTCTTCCACAGAAGTGTTTCCGATAATATTTCTTGATAATAACTCAGAAAATCAATATTTTCGAGGCTAACGGAAATTAATTTCATCAGCAATCAATTAATTGATGTTGTTTTTAAGAATATTGGTTTTGGCAATACCATCAAAACAACTCTGGAATAATGTTGAAGACGATAGATTGGTCGCTCTTTGGTCTAGTGGTCGTAAGCATTACTGCTAAGCATGAGGGTTTGATTCCCGGGTCGAGCAAAGTGTTATTGGGTTTTTTTATCTGGAATTTCTGTTGCAGTCGAGAGTCTGTATTTGTGCCCGGTTGATGGCAACAGGCTCGCCCCCTATTACATGGGACTTAAACATAACTGGTTAAATGTAGGTGTACACCTCTGCCCAACCCTACGGGGAACAAGGCGAGATGTTATGTATGTATTATCTTTCCACTCCGCGGCAACATGTTTTTGTTTTGGTTGTTTGTTTGTTGTCATCTGACAGTGTCGTAATATTAACGCCATATAGTGCATTGTTGTTGGTCCCTGGCCTTGATATCAAGCAATAGACAACATTATCGAACTTTCATTCATTGAATATGAGGCTTTTGGCTACTTTATCTAACAATGTTATCAAACCTCTATCTTTATCTAACAAATGCACATTACATGTGAAATTGTTTGCGCAGAATAAACATTTTTCCTTACTTTTATTCTTTTTTTCAAAAGAAAATAACACTATTACGCACTATTATTGTGACGGGAACATTAAATACGTTATACAGGTGGCAGGAACATTGACGCGTAAACCGTGACCATGAATTCAGCACTTGGTCCTGCACCCCAGCGCAGACATTTTTATTTTTCAAAAATAAAAATCTGCTGTTTCATAGAAAAGTGTGATACCTACGAGGTCAAAAATGTATGGAACGGTTCAGAATCATGTACCGAAGCTATGATAACAGTATGCGCGTCAATGCCACCCTGTACAAAATTAAAGCCAAGTCATCATCCACGCGGATGTCAAAATATCGTGGCGGTATTTTTTCGCACATTGAATCTTCTGCTCTGCTTATCGCCGAGAGTTGAAAATCGAACAGTGTGATTTTTCGACGCACTGAAATACGCTCTATTGGATTCTCAATGCTCGGTTCATAATCCAGAGTTCAAAATCCAGTGCACGATCACAAACTGCTCCGCACAGACTTCGTCGCCTAAAAGAAAAATATGCCCTTCCAATCGAAACAACATCACGACTTGTTTCCCCGTAGAGTTGGCAGAGGTGTACCTATAGCACACTCACATCTCACCAGTTATGCTTAAGTACTCCCCCATGTAATAGGGGGCGAGCCTATTGCTTTTCATCATCAGTCTTCAGCAGTGTACATGGGCCTCTCCAATTGCACGACATTCAGCTCGATTCTCGACAACTCTCATCCAGCTGCTACCAGCCACCCTGCGAAGATCGTCGCTCCACCTAGCCTGAAGGCGTCCTACTTTACGTTTGCTGATTCGCGATCTCCACTCAAGAACACGTCTACCCCAGCGGCCATCAGTTCTATGGCTAATATGAACGGCACATTGTCACTACAGCTTGCTAATTCTATGAGCTATGTCGACAACTTTGGTTCTCTGCCGGATCACCTCATTCCGGATTCTATCCTTTAGAGATACTCGCAAGCATAGCTCGTTCCATAGCTCGCTGTGTGTGACCTTGAATTTATACATCATCCATAGAATCAGTGTCCATTATCTGGGCACAAATTCAGACTTAGAAAATCTGCCAGGGTCGCGAGATTGTTCGAAAGAGTTACCGTGACCCTGGCACATGGGCAACTGAAGGAACACGGGTGGGTTTTAGTCAGTAAAAGTCTGACACGCCCTCCCGCTCCACCCAGAGCGGGAGAATCATTTGATGATTTCCCATCCAAAAAAAAAAGACTTAGAAAATACATACCATTAACTCAGGCGTTTTCCCATGGGGGTAGGCAGAAACTACAGACGCCACCTATTACGATCTAAGCTAATATTTTTAGGCTTGTTTAACTTACCAGCAGATATAGTAACATATAACAGACAAAAAGAGTAAATGATCACCAAAATTAAACCCGCATTTTAATGTAAAATTATAACCAAAGTTTTAACATCTCGATATTCTATTTAAGCAAAATGACTCCAAATAAATCATTGTTAATCCAAAAGTAGTAAATGATCACCAAAATTAAACCAGCATTTCAATGTAAAACTATCACCAAAGTTTTTACATCTTGCTATCCTTTTAAGCAAACTGACTCCAAAAAAAACTTTTTACCAAAAAATTTAACCGCCGAAAAAACTGAAAAGCAAAAAATAATAAACCTTAAAATTATGAGTCGGCGCTTTGAGTGATCTTTGTTCATTGATTTTCCAGCGCCCGCGCCGACTCATAATTTTAAGGTTTATTATTTTTTGCTTTTCAGTTTTTTCGGCGGTTAAATTTTTTGGTAAAAAGTTTTTATTTTATAATTTTTTGTGGTTTTAATATACTTATAATACTTGGCAAGATATACCCTATCCAATGAATAAAGGATTATCAAAATCGGACAACTCTGTATAAAGTTATGCGTGGTTAAACATTACAATCAGTGAGTGAACAATCAATCATCCCCTGTTTTCTGACCCTCAGGGTTTGATTTTGTTTTTCAAATTTATATGGGACCACCCTCGGAGTATAACCTTTCCAATAAAAAAACTTTTTTTACAAAAAAAAACAACCGACTTCCTTAAAAACACTACAAAGTGAAAAATAACTTTAATTTCGGTAGTCGGTGTCTTAGGATCTGTATTTATGGTTTTTTTGCCACCGACTTCCGAAATTAAAGTTATTTTTCACTTTGTAGTGTTTTTAAGGAAGTCGGTTGTTTTTTTTTGTAAAAAAAGTTTTTATTTTTAAATTTTTAGTTGTGGTATTCACCCTGCACTAATTCCAAACAAACAATGCATATTTATGCGATAGCAGAAATCGCGGTTGATTTCCTGTCATTTTTTAAAGAGTTCCGGTGTCTGTCTCCCGAACTCATCATCAGATCTATATGAAAATTATATGGGACCATTTCGGAATAAACCCCTTTCGAACAAAAAAAGAATTTTGCAAATCCATCTATATATGACGGAGTTATGCCCGAACATACATAAAAAAAAAAAAAAAAAAAAAAAACATAAACATCCGAATTGAGAACCTCCTCCTTTTTGAAGTCGGTTAAAAAAGAATTATCACAATCGGACGACTATGTTAAACGTTATGCGTGGTCATACATAAAAAAAAAAAAATACGATTGGAATTGATAACCTCCTCCGTTTTTTTTCGTCGGTTAAAAAATCATTGTTAACCCAAAAA
The DNA here is from genome assembly GCA_947507805.1 of Aporophyla nigra. Classification (NCBI taxonomy): domain Eukaryota; kingdom Metazoa; phylum Arthropoda; class Insecta; order Lepidoptera; family Noctuidae; genus Aporophyla; species Aporophyla nigra. The sequence goes on from OX382318.1 coordinate 532,003, forward strand.
TAGTTAATGAACACCAAATTATTAAGAGTGTAGGGTAAGAATGGGGATTACCGGTCACTTAAGGCGAAATAATCACAAATCAGATAATGATAAACATTTCTTTATTAATCCTTTTAACAATCAAACTATAGGTATTCTTCTAACAAAATCACATTAATTGAGATCAATAATTAAAACAACTTTGGCATAATCAGCATTTAAAAAAAAAACTAGTTTGACTGGTATTAGACACTTTGGCAGGTAAAACCAGTCAGTAGGTTGCTAATACCGGTCAAGCTTTATTCAGGCATGAGTCGCAAATATAACCCTCAGGAGAGTCATGACCAGAGCACTCAGCGTGTGCCCACAGACCACACAACACACATCTATACCACAGCTCGTTGTCACGCCCATAATCATCGCAAATTATACATTTGTTTTCGTAGTCCTCCTCAGCATCGGTGTCTTCATCTTTACGCAGGTCTGTCATTTCTATTTCCGAGTCCGACGTACTCTCATTACGTTTATTTTTATCTTGAAGCACTCTCTTTTTAGTTTTTTTCACTTTCATAGATTTTCCTTTTCTTTTAACTGTCTTTCTTTCGGTTTTTATTTTAAGAGTTGGCTTTTTCTTCTCCTTTGTAATTTTTCTGTTTTCTTTCTCGAGCAAAGCTTGTTTGTTAGGAGTTCCTGTTAAGACTGTTGCGTGCTGTTTGCGAGATGGTATGTTTTTTTTCTTATCTCTCGACTTCTTTGGTAGTGGCAAAAGATCCTTAACATTAACAGTTTTACCAACACGAAGTAGAAGGAAGGGGGTTGTCATAAATGTTAGGCAGCTGCTCAAATGTGGAAATCGTTGTTGCATTATTTGCTGAGACTGGTTCTATCACATCAGCTAGTGATGGCAATTTAGATGAATTTGTTTGATATTGAGTTGGTGGGTCATGTGTTATTGATTCATCTAATATTATTTGGGCTTCTGGAGTCTTGTTATCTCGATCTCGTATTTCTTCTGCCAAAACAACCACTTCGTTACTATTTAAAATATCGGCAGCCACAAAATCTTCGTCTGTAAATACGTCCGGATTTAAAGGATATATTCCTGTAGCAGCAAAGCCTGCTTCAGCTTTTGGAATGGTTGCTATTTTTTGAAAAGCTTTCCTGAACAGTGACGCGAGATCATTTTGTGTTATCTTTTTTCCCAATTGGTTCTTTATGAAAAGGTTGCATTCTTGTTTATACGCTGCTTTAAATGGACCATAGACAGAAACATCTAGAGGTTGTATTCTATGCGAGCCATGAGGTGGCAATGATAACATCACTATGTTGTTGCTTTTGCAAAACTCATAAGCTCTTAAAGAGATGTGGCTAGAATGATTGTCGAGGACTAGCAATATGGGCTAATTTTCTGAAGGTTTGGCAAAATCTGCAAAGTGCTTCAGCCAGTCTACGAAGAGATCTTCGTTGATCCATCCATTTTTCGAGCACCGATATAATGTCCCACGAGGGCCGTCTGCTTCTAAAGCACATGAATGTCGCTGTCGTGGATAAATTAGCATTGGTGGGGCGTAGACTCCGGTAGCATTCACAGCGCACACAGCTGTCACGGTCTTGTCTCTTTCACCGCTAGTAATAGACCCTACACGTTGCTGCCCTTTCTCAGCCACAATTTTACCAGGGTCTTGTACTGCCGAAATTCCGGTCTCGTCTACGTTCCATATATTTCTTAGCAAAAACTTATATTTTTCCATGAGCTCTGAAAGAAGTTTGAAGAACATACCTACTTCGTTCTTGTTAAAAGCAGTTGCTCTATTTAAGCTCATGCCTTGAGCTTTCCTGATGGATAAATTATTTCTATTTTTGAAGCCTTTGAGCCAATCCTTGCCAGCTAGTTCAAAAGTATCATTAAAGTTGTGCTTAATATTATTTTTTACAGCGTATTCATATGCCATCTTTCTAATTTGAAGCGAAGTGCACCCGTAAAATATTTTACCAAGAAACTTAACTTGGGAGGCCATTTCCTCTTCATGCTCCCTTGTGCAGACTGTGTTTCTTCCCAGTAGTGGCCTATCACGGTTATTGTTCTTGATTCTTTCTTGAAGCGTTGAAAACGGCACGCCACATGATCGAGCTGCTTCTCTTATAGTTTTTCCTTCATCCACTAGTCTGAAACCCCTGTGTAGCTGCTCTTGGCTCCATGACGCCTTTGAAATGGGTTGGCTTCTTCTTTTAGGCATTCTGAAATAAAAAAAAAACATTAATATTAATATAAATAATAGTCATGTATACCAATTTTACTTGCGGTTAATACCGGTCAGCATGACCGGCATTGCCCGACTCGAAACATTTCCGTAAGAAAAAATCTAGATAGGAAACCTGACCAAATAAGTTAAAATACGATTATCACTCTGTATACTAAGTAATTATGGTGCATCAATCCTAGATAACAATGTAAGAAACGTGAAATTATAAACACTCACCTCTTATTGTTTTACCCCGAAATTTTATATCAACTAGGCGCGAAAACAGTCGACGTGCGTTCATCCAAGATGTCGGCTGCGGAATGAAGCGGGGACCGGGGCGTTGCCGCTCGGCAACATCACGGCACTCGCTGTGTATGTGTGCGTGCGTCGGAACACAGTAGTTTGTGAGATTTTATATTGACCGGTATTACCTCCTGACCGGTATTACCCGGTTTTACCCTACTACGTGAGCTCGACAAATGGATGTGCGAATAACGCTTCTGTACTGCAACTCACCATAGTTCGAATGCACGCTTGTGCGACACACTGTATCTAGTCTGTATTAAGATTTGGTGATCATTTACGGCTTATGTTTAACTTACCACCAGATATAGTAACATCTAACAGACAAAAATAGTAAATGATCACCAAAATTAAAACCCGCATTTTAATGTAAAATTATAACCAAAGTTTTAACATCTCGCTATCCTATTTAAGCAAAATGACTCCAAATAAATCATTGTTAATCCAAAAGTAGTAAATGATCACCAAAATTAAACCAGCGTTTCAATGTAAAATTATAACCAAAGTTTTTACATCTTGCTATCCTATTTAAGTAAATTGACTCCAAAAAAATCATTGTTAACCCAAAAATTGTTAATGAACACCAAATTATTAAGAGTCAGCTCGACAAATGGATGTGCGAATAACACTTGAGCGACAAAACTGTATTGCGACTGACATAGTTCGAATGCACGCTTGTGCGGCACACTGAATCAAGTCGTTTCTAGCACTCGCCGGCCGCTGCCGCAGCACCGCTCGCTTCGCTCGCTCGGCTCGTGCGTAGGAGGTCACAGTTTTAACCTAACCTAACCTAGTGTACTATGTGAGCTCGAGTGTGTCGCACAAGCGTGCATTCGTACATTCATTTGTCGAGCTCACGTAATACACCCAATTATTAAGATTTGGTGATCATTTACTAAACTTGGTGGTCGAATACAATTTAAAGTGGAGTCGTGACGAAAATAGCTGGTACTATTGTATTTTTAGACTTTATTTTTCTGGTGTTAAGTCGATATTTTTGGTTACAAAACTAAGGGTATCAAAGCATTTTATGGTGGTCATTATATTTATCCCCATCATTTACTACATTTGGTGTTCGAATACATTTTGAAGTGCAGTCGTGACTAAAATAGCTAGTACTATTGTAATTTTAGACTTTATTTTTCTGGTCTCAAGTATATATATATATTTTTGGTAAAAGAACTAAGTAAGGGTATCAAAGCATTTTATGGTGGTCATTATATTTAATCCCATATTTTTACATAATAATGCATTCGGAATACAGTCAATTTTCAAATGAATTTCGACCACGGGGCGGGCGTTTTAGTTCTAATACAGATTAAAATATTTAGTTTAAAAATACTGCGAATATTTTATAGCGTTTTTTTGTTACTGTAACTTTATACACATATACATAAACTGACGCTTTCTTCCTAAAGAGGTAGGCAGTAACTACAGAACGCCACCTGCCGAACCTTACATACTCCTTTTGCCTCGTTTACGTTCATACATCTGGTCATACACACACCGGTTGCGAGTAATAAGCACCTGACCTTTCTGAAGAACATCACCAATAAGGTCACTATTTATGTTCTACTAGGGCGTCCTCTTTCGGCATATCCAGTCACACCTGCCTTGTAAACCTTTTGTTAGTCGCCCTTCATTCATCCTCTCCACATGACCAAAACATCTAAGCATACACTTTTCAATTTATGTCACTACATCTTCTTTTAAACCGCACCGTTGTCTGAATCACATCATTCCTCAGCCTATCATTCATAATCACACCACTCATGCTTCGCAACGAACGCATTTCCACAGCATTTATTCAACTTTCATGCTTCTTTTGCCACGTCTAACATTCACTTTCATACATAAGCGTAGGCACTAGCACACCATTGTGAACAGCCAGTCGGGCCTTTAGGGACATCAACTGGTTGGTCACAATTGCATGTTATCGACTTAGAAAATTCAGGTAGAAAAACCCCTTGCTCGACCTAGGAATCGAACCCATGACCTATGGCGCATCAGTTGCGCTTGCGACCAATAAACCCACGAGGCAGACCGATTATGTCATCGCCAATTTAGTCTCAGGCTAAATAGACATTTAAACGCCTAGGATTTCCTGTTGACTTTCCTGGATTATCCAGACTAAACCGTATTAAATGTACTATCATTATTTATACCTATCTGTATACACGTGTTAACAAACGATTCGATTTTCTGTCCGTTCTAGTTTTAACATAGAATACATCCCAAGGCATCGCATCGCTCGCCCATGGCAGACTGGTTTGATTTTTTTTTGGTTCTAGGACATGCCGGTTTCCTCACGATGCTTTCCTTCACCGTTTTTGAGGGCAGTGGTGGTGAAATTATTTACACAAAGTAAAACATCTGCCTGGGTTCGACCCTACGACCTACTACTAGTATATCGCGGCTCCCACGCCTTCCGCCTGACGCAGGTTCTCACCGGGCAGGGGTGCTTCGGTGGGTTCCTGTTCAGGATAAAGCGGGAGGAAACGCCCGGGTGTTTCCATTGCGAGGATCGTCTGGAGGACACGGTGGAGCATACGGTGGAGGTGTGCCCTGCCTGGGCTGAGCACCGCCGTGTCCTCGTGGAGGCGAGCGGCGGCGGCGACCTCTCGCGTCCGGCCCTGGTGCGAGCCATGGTACGGAGCGAGAGGGCAAGGGAAGCCGTCACCTCCTTCTGCGAAGCAGTAATGCTCGAGAAGGAGGAGGCGGGGCGCGTGAGGGAGTTACAGTCTCTGCGCCCTCACGTCCCTAGCCGCCGCAGGAGGAGACGTCCCGGGCGTCGGGAGTCGATAGCGGACTCTCGGCCACCGTAGGCGCAAGCTTGCGGGCGGCGAGCAATGGGTAGCTCGCCGCCCGGTAAGGACCAGGCTGGGATCGACGGCGCGTAGTGTTCCACGCGCGCCTCAAAGAGATGTCAGCAGCACTGAAGGGGTCTGCTAGGACCGATGCCTGCCAGGATCGCGAGATTGTTCGAAAGAGGTACCGTGACCCTGGCACATGGGCAACCGAAGGAACACGGGTGGGTTTTAGTCAGTAAAAGTCTAACATTCCCGCTCCGCCCAGAACGGGAGAAGTCATTTGACGATTTTCCATCCAAAAAAAAAAGGGCGTCATTGGGGAGGACAGCAATGGACAACCTGGATTCCATCGAATGCTGGACGCTATTTGAGGACGGTAGCACTTAGTGTAGGCACTTATATTTTTTTTAGATAAAATTGACAACATTATTAATCAGTTCGGATTTCCCCTCCCATAATCTAAGCTACATGTTATTCTACTTTAAATACCTACCATTGTAATTGATTGTACTAACAATCTATACTTTAATATAATAAATGCGAAAGGAACTCGTGTAAAAATGTCCCGTGTGGTGCCGGACGTAAAGAATAGCACCAAAACACCATCCCATTTCTTCCCGTGGGTGTCGTAAGAGGCGACTAAGGGACTTACTAGAGAATGGGCAGCAGCGTTCTCTATGCATTTTACCACCATACTGCGATCGCCTACTTGACTGCCAAGCGTGGCGATTAGGGCAAACCCCTCTAAATTGGTGGAGGTCTATGTCCAGCAGTGGACGTGTTTCAGCTGAAATGATGTTGAATGAAAGTAACTCTGTCTGTTACGCTTTCACGACTAAACCACTAAACCGATTTTGATGAAATTCGGTACGGGGTAGGTTTTAACCCCAAGAAAAGACTACTTTTTATTCCGCGACTTCATCTGCGTCCGCGATAACAGACATTTCTTTTTTAATCTATAGAAGCAAAAAATTGTATACCCCATTTTACGAAAATCACGCGGAGTATGAAATTTTGCACTGTTAAAGTTTATATGGACTCATATTTTTACATTATAATGCATTAGAAATACATTAACTTTTATATGAATTTTGAGCACTGGCACTGAAGCTAACCACTAGATTAACCTAAAGTTATTTTAGTTCTTATACATATTTAAGTATTTACTTTTGCAATACTTCGAATTTTTCGGTTTGTTTTTTTGAAATGTAACTTTAATACAATAAACTCACGCGTTCATCCCAAAGGGGCACGGAGAAACTACAGAACGTCACCTACGATATTCCTTTTCCTTCGTTTACGTTCATACATCTGGTCATACACACACGCCGGTTGCGAGTACTACGCACCTGACCTTTCTGAAGAACATCATCAATAAGGTCACTTTATGACCTCCTGGCGTCCCCCTCCCGGCGTTCCCACTCACATCTGCCTTATAAATACATTTTGTTAGCCGCCTTGCATTCATCCTCTCAACATGACCAAACCATCAACCATCGTACTCGTTTTAATATTTGTTATTACATCTTCTTTTAAACCTTACCTTATCACATCATTCTTCAGCGTGTAACATTCTAGATCAACAGATTTTATATTTTTTACGGAATTTCCTCATTATATTTAATTCACATAGATATGTTAATTTGTTAGATTTATATTTGTTGTTGTGCCATCTGGTTTGGCGGCTCGGAAACCACGTTAAGTCAGTGGTCCCGACAACTGTCATTCTTGAATTTGCAAGAGCCGTTACGGGTCATCAAAATCCCGAAAGCCTAACAACCAGTCTTACCAAGGGGTATCGTATGTCGTATTACCCAGTAATACTCTAATACCCTGGTGAGAAAGGGAAACCGCACCGTGCAAAATTTTCGTATTCACCTTTGTCTGGTTAGACTGGAAGCCGACCGAGACGTAGTTGGGAAAAAACTAGGCAGATGATGACTTGTTTGGTTTACTAGACTATGGCAAAGCCAAAGGAATTACGTTGTTATATTTTAAACTTTTAGTGGCTACTCTAGAAAAGGACAACGTGACAGGCCCAGAAAGTAACGGCGGGATGACCTGGACTCCTTTTGAAAGGATTGGCGCAGAACTGGAAGATGGCGGGGAAATGTGAAAAGAGGGACGAGGGAGCAAGGGCCTCCTTTGGTATACTCTTAATTTTGCACTTGTATAACCAATTTTATGTCTAAATTTTTGCAGACTAAGTACAAAAATTATGTTATCAGACAAAACAAATAACATTATCATTTGTATATTAATACGCGACGTAAAACCTTTGTACCCATTTTTACGAAAAATACTCGGACGGAGGAGGTTGAAATTTGACACAGTTATCTGTGCCTTAAAGTTAATAAGGATAGTGCAGAAAGCAATTTTTTTATTTAATATTTATAAAATTATAAGTTTTAACTGAATTATTGTCGAATTTCTCAATTTTTTGTTCCTCGTGGGGATGGACGTAAAAAATAGTACTTTGCCACTTCCTCTCGTGGGTGTCGTAAGAGGTGACTAAGGGACTTACTAGAGAATGGGCAGCAGCGTTCTCTGTGCATTTTACCACCATACTGCGATCGCCAATCCGCCTGCCAAGCGAGGCGATTATGGAATAACCCCCCCAAATTACGGGAGGCCTATGTCCAGCAGAGCTGAATGATGATGATGATGGTCGAGCACTGGGCGACCACTAGTTTCAATAAATTTATCGAAAATCGCAGTGTTTGTAATACAGACACAATTTATAAAGAAATTATGCTAGTCAAAGAACTCTCACGACAAAACAAACAAAGTCATATGACAAAATATACTTCACAACAGGTTCAATAATACCTTTAATATATTTTCTTTATCAATCACTTTCGTGATTTTGATAATAATGTAACTTTGAATGATTGCAGCTTACTCTTGGCTACCTTCTATTCATTTGGTTCCAATTAAGTAATTTGTGACTATAGGATAAAAACGAAGAATAATTATGTCTAGGCTGCCAGGTTAAAATGGGACTGGGCGGGTCATGCCAGCCGCATACACAGTGACCGCTGGGGAATAGTCTCCACACAGTAGGTGTCTGAGGATAGACGGCGCGGCGATGCTGGCCTAAGAGGTGGCGAGACGACCTAGACGCGTATTGCAAGTGTTGCACTGAAGTGGCTCTGGAAAAGTGTGCCTGGAGGGATTTATGGGAGGCCTTTGTAGTTTGTAGCCAGATGAAAAAGAAATGGCCTTTTCGATATGCAATTCACTTTCCAACTTGACTGCATCGTGTAATCTTGAGGTAATCAGTGATAAGATAATTTAAGTGTCATTGACACTAGTAAGGTGATGACCTTTCGTACTTGTATTATCCAAGGTGATGACTTTACGCGTATAACATAACACCCATAATCGCCAAATGACAACGGCAACAGATATGACTATAAAAAATCCACTTTTCGCCAGTAATGTTTCTGGACATAGGCGTCACCCAATTTGGGGGGCTTCGCCATAATCGCCACGCTTGGCAGGCGGGTTGGAGATCGCAGTATGGTGGTAAAATTTCTAGAGAATGCTGCTGCCCATTCTCTAGTAAGTCCTTTAGTCGCATTTTACGACACCAATGACAAAAATGGGACAGTGCTATTCCTTACGTCCGACGCCACACGGAATCAGTTATGTTTAAGGCTCATGTAAAAGTCTGCTACTGACAAGTTCCAGAATAATTTGCCGGACCTGTGAATCAAACCTAGGACCCATGTTCAGCAGTAGTGCTTGCAAACACTAGATCAACGAGGGAGTCAGAGGTATTTTCTATGTGATGCTTTTATACCAAGTAGAGAAGTTCTTTTTATTTGAAGGGCGGGCGTTTTGGGTGACTGGGTCTTATGTAACTTTGAAGTTCAAAAAGAGTTGACTTTCAGCCTATTTTGAATAAATGACTTTTGATTTTCTCCTTATCTTTAATGTAATCAGTCCTGAGGTAGATAATAGTTCCTGATCTTGAACGGTATGAAGCCACTGCTCCATCCGATTGACACTCATTTATGCTAGTTGTAAGTAGATCTAGAGGTGCCTTTCTTTTCAGTCTTGTGAATATAACTGGGTTTATCATTAGCTCCATTGCTAATTGATTTGGGTGAACTTTTAATCTGGTGGAGTGCGTGTTAAGTTTTTATTAAGTAAATTCACTGTTTTAGTCATGATCACCTGTCTAACTATTCCCAACAATTTTTTGGTTTGCGTTCCAGCCTAATTGTATGCCGCTGAATATCTGTATTTTATAAGGAGTGCCTGAATAACTGACCTCATCAACCCAGTTACTGGAGTATACCATACCCTTTGGCAAGATTGGTTAATCTTATTAGACATTCAGCCTTCTGACAATCTGTAACAACTATGAAAGATCCACAAATGACAGCGGGGCCCAATTGCTAAACACGGTTTTCCCGCCCATGTATGAGAAATTATTGATCAAAATCAATCAATACAACTTAAAATCAGCTGATAAGTGTCAATAACTTTGCTGTTGTTTAGAAAGAATGAAATGTCAAAATCAGCTGTTCAGCCTTGATTTCTTTTATACGGATTATTGTTAATATTGTGATCAATTTCAGTTGTAACATAATGCTAATTTTTATTTAAATTTGGCTCGTAACACATATGTTCTATGTTATGGGGATTTGGTTTCCGCACTTAGTCCTTTGAGTGGACCATTCTCGTAACACATAGTTATCATAGAGTTAATACGCCACGCCACCTTACATATTGCAAGTAGATCCTTGGTGAGGTCTCCCAGCTTCCCATATGCAACTAGAGTGAGCCTTCCGGGCACCTCAGGAGCCTTGAATGTTACATCGCTACTTAACCTGTTCATGATTGAATGTATTAAGGAAGAATTCCTTCAAAACACATTAAACATATAATTTTTATGGAGTTTTTTTTTGGGACATTCAGCAATAGGTAGATTATGGCAACTGATCTTGCATGATATGAAGCCAGTGCCACACTTTTTAAGAAGTCCGCAAATCAATTACTTTACATGTTTAAAAAATTTGTCTGCTTAATAAATTAAGCAATTTATTTTCTAGTTAACAATTTCATCTTAAGATGCTTGATGATTTTTAAAGATAGTTGACCTGGTAGATGTTGTCCGGACCAAATTTTTGAGTATAAGTCAAAAAAGTAATCCCATAGAAAAAAGGACATTCAGTTAATTCCAAATATATGTTTTTTCCAGCATATTTTCCAATTTTTCTCTGCCTAAAACCTAATTGGAAGTATAACAAACATTTTAAAACAAAAATTAACTGGTGCGCTTATCAACTAACAGCATTTCATTTTTATTTCTGTAGAAAATAATACAGAAGATTGATTGGACAATTCTCAAGGATACATCATGTTGACCATGACAAAGAAGATTCCAATAAGAACACAGTTTTAATTTATTTAATTACCATTTGTTATGTAATAACCACATCATAAAAAAGGTTTGATAGGTTTATATGTTTGATTGTTCATGTGATAAGATCTTTATCTGAAACTGCTGCACAGATTTTGATATTCAATTTAAGAAGACTTTACCTACTTTGGATAATAAGAGAATTTGCCTGTCTATCAGTTTGTTAGATTATCTCAAGAATGTTTTGTGTTTTGTTTATGATAAAGTTAACAAATAAGTACGTTATTGTAGATAACTCTTGGCTTTGTTCTTCCAAAATCGATTTCGAAACAGAACTTTTTGCAATGTAATCGTACGCGAGAATTGTCTTGTTCATGTCTCGCTCATAGTACGCATTTGAACGAAATAGTAGCAGTAACGAGACACTACATAATTGATCAAAGTGACCACTGAATGAAGGCATCAATTGGTCGTAATTGAAGCAGAAAACAATGAAAAAGGTCGCTGAAAAATAAATCAGCCATTCGCGCCATTTTGTACATGAAAGATGAATTAATAAGTTACAAAAAAAAGGCAAAGGCAGAAAAAAAAAATTCTCTGCATTCCAACTTTTTCGACAAAATTTTCTAAAGTATAAACCGACTGATTGAAAAAGTGTCGACTATGTTAGCCGGTTTATAGTCAACAATGTACAATTAAACTGGTTTGTTTAATGTTATTTTTTTTAACAAACACGTTCTCGCCCCTCGTACATCAGCTAGTTGTAGATTAAAACGGGTTATATTGTAATGTTTGGCAAACCTGACCGCTGCCGACGGAAGGCTTCGGACGAATGGAAAAAACCACATAACACAACACGAGAATCGCTCACTACACTGCTGAGATCGCACTGACACCTTCAAATACACTTTATAAACGTGTAATACAGGAATTAAACACTAAAACCACGGTGATACGCGACATTACGACAAAAGGGTACGCACCTTACTCTTAGTTATAATGTGTGTAGCGAGTTTTACAACAGCGAAATTTCCCGTGCCAATCGTTTTCTCCAGCTCGTAATTGCCGACACACACGAGCTGGTCTATTGGGAAATGTTTGCTTTTGTGCATTGGCTTCATATTGCTGGCCATTTCGTGAGAAACTTGAAATAATTCGCTCAACCTCACATTACCCACCGAGCGAAATTCATCTACTGGCGTTAGTTCGCGCCGACTGCCGCAATAGCGCCACTGTCACTCACGTCATTCGCTTTGGGATGTTCATGTGCGTCCCTCGATGTTTCATTAACAAACACTATTTAATTTATATTAAATTCACATTTAGACGCACAATCCAACACGAAATCATGATGATTTTAATTCGCGATCATCACAATGTTACTACGAACGTCAAACAGGTGTTGACAGACGCTCTTATCAGTGTTTCTCTTATCAATACGTAGGGATTCAATTGAACAACACAGGCTTATGAAAATAAGAACTCGATTCACAACCTTTACGCGACTCGCGCCGTCTCTGTCTATCTGATTCATGTGTCTAACGTTTGAATGAGATAGATAGAGTGATCACCGTCAGGCGGGAGACCTAGTGACGTCATTGGACCCGGCTGACGTCACACGCGGCAATTTCAAACTAGGAGACGGTGTGGGGTGTACGTCAGTAGAAAATATCGATTTTTCTTATCGAGGAGTGCAACTTTTAATGAAAAGATAATTAAGCATCATTAAGCCTTAAGACACTGTCATTTCATTATAACTATTTACCGTTATCCATAAGAGAAACGGAGTATTCATAGAATTTTAAATGTTCATTCAACTGAGTCTGTATTATAAATTGAACATTGATTCATACTCTCCACGAGACAGACTTTTTTCTTCCCAAACAATACACCAACATGAATCCAATTAATGGCATTACGTTTTTTGTATTAGAAATCTGTAGAAAACTCGTGTTTTTGCTCAGAGAACGCTTGTATAATTCAAGGTCTTGCCTTATCGACGTTATATATGTTGCGTAGTAGATAATGATCTATGAAATTATGTATTCGGGAAGAGATAACTGGGTTTCTATAACTATAACATAGGCGCCATTCATTCATTGATGATTATGCTATCTTCATTGTGAATCTGTATTGATTATACGCTAGTTGAGGACAGCGCCATCTATTATTGTACTGTTTGTAACTGTTATTCAATGTAGTGTTGCGTCTTGTTACTTGATGGCGCTAACAGCATTTTACCTACGAGCGCCATCTATGTAAAAGTGAGCGAACGAATAATAAATTGGGTCTTCGTAGAAGTTCGTAGCGTAGTTTTTGCTACGTCAAGATATCAATGACGATGACGCCTATGTGCGTGTATTTCAGCTGAAAATATTTATTCGAAGTAAAATAACAATAGACATAGAGTGTGGATAGAATGGTCATCATTCCATTGGCTAAAAACGGTCAACGGACTAGAAATACGTGTGATTTTTTCGTCAAAAAAGACCTCAGACACTAATGTGCTTGTCAGAGTCCAGACATAATCTTAGTCAGATGTCCTTTCCTTGGTATTATTCGTCGAATCGTTGTGCTCCTTATGTTCTGAGCTGAGCAGCACGATTACTGACAAATGCGTGCATTGACTGCTCCCTCCCGACCCTTGCATGAGCCAGCCCGCGATGCTGCGCCTGTAGCTTTAAATTAGCCCCTAAATAATTTAACCCAGATCCAGCATGTCCCTTGCTGCCCCCCCCAGTGATTGCCTAAGCCGAGGTGCGAACCCCCCTCGGGGTTACCCTTAGGACTTTCGCTTTAGTTTTAATTTTACTATGGCCCGGCTGGAGGTCTAAAAAGTTTACTTTTTAGAAATCGCCGGGCAAAAATCCGTTTAAGTAGTCAGAATCTTTTTCAGATTAACTACGAGATGTCCAAAAAAAAAAAAAAAAGCATTGAATGGTCCACTCAATCTGTGTGGTTTTTTCCTGAAAATACCATTCCAGCCAGATACCCATTACCTACATGGTCCTCAAATGATCAACGACTATTTCTGATTTTTAAATACAAATTGACATTGATGAATTTTATTTATACAAGGACATAATCTACATATTTACTTTTAAAGTATATTGTTTTAATTATTGTAAATATGAACAAATAAACATGAAGTGACGAAGTCTGGACTCTAAAAGGGACTAAATCCCGTGAGTTTGTTAGTGTCTGTAGTGATTTTATTAGCTTATTTAGTCACATCATGTACACTCAAAATCTCCTTCTCTCTCTCTCACACACACACACACACTTAGACACACCATCACACTCACATACAATGACACTCACGCACATATACAATAGATCGTATTTTCTTTATTACTATTTCTCTTTTGTTATTTGTATATTTATAATGTAAGGGAAGAGCGGAGCCTTCAACTACAGGTATTTCTGTGCATAAGTGAAGACTCCTCGACATACAATGTAAGCTAAAATGATATGTAATAAACTTATTTTTGTTTTTTTTTTTTGTTTCGGTGTTGCTTCTCAGAGTGGTCGGCTATAAAACCGGAAAAAGTATAGATTTAAAAAAAAATTACGTCAAGTGTTGATGAGATCTCCAATATTTATGCATCCTGAGATGTGACACAACTTTTTGAACATAGGCACTATGCTGATTGTGAGTGACACTACCTTCCGGCTTCCGGCTTGCTACTTGCCTGCGTGTGGGCCACATAAGTAGATAAATGGAACAGAGATAAAGCTTCGAACAACCGCGCGATTCGATTGCACTACTACAAGCACGCGGGGCATGTGTGCGTGACCACTGGCCGCTTGTCACGTACGCGGCGAGACTGGAAAAAACCGGTTTACGCTTGCACAGTAGACATGGGCAATATGTATCACTAAAATGAAAAGATTGATATGTATCTTTCGATCACTGGGATATGTATCACTCATTTATATCTTTATATCCTTTTGAATCCGCGCACGACACGAAGCGACGATACACTGATGCGCTGCTCAGCGTGGATCGCTTCGTTCAATTCAATCTAACGACTCAGTAAGATTCACTGGGATATGTATCACTCATTCATATCTTTATATCCTTTTGAATCCGCGCACGACACGAAGCGACGATACACTGATGCGCTGCTCAGCGTGGATCGCTTCGTTCAATTCAATCCAACGAATCAGTAAGAGCATTGATGCATGTGCTGTGCCCATAGCTGCTTGCTCTTTACCTTACGTATGTTTCTGTTCTGATTTATTGCACTACTCGTTTCGTTCTTTTTAGGTATCTATTTTTATGATTGATCACTAGATACCCGAAATAAATGAACTTTAATTTTTAGTTTATTATAATTATATTACAATGAAATTAATGACTAATGAATACAACATTGGTAGATTAGGTAGGTATTGTTTTTATTTATTTGAAGTAATAAAGCGAACAGACTACAGATTTCCCTTCATACTTTTCCAGGCTTAGGACTGGCATTTTTTTCTATCTTGATCCTAATAGCAATATCTTTATAACCGAAATTAGTTTGCATTGTTTACTAAAACTTTAGGCACTTTTAGGCAAAGTGCTTTACAAAAGGAAACCAGTATAATACTTGCAATGTTCACGTACCGCTTTACGACTTTAAGTCCTACGCACCAGTAATAGAGTTATTTACTTATATTTTTGTACTGGCGTATATCAGTTTATAATGGTCAAACACTTATTCTCGGTATTGAGAAAGTGCGACAGAACATTCTAAGTAGGGAGGTGCGAAAGAGATGTCTGGACTTTCCGAAGAGACACCGTGTCGCCAGCCGCTCATGCTTGTTTGTGCGACAGCGACACAGATACAAAAGGACGACGATTGAACGAGATGTAAAAGATACAGTGATACATTCGGATTTGAACTGATGTAAAGAGTGAGTGATCAGAACGGATTGATACATATCATTTTTATCTATCACTCCTGACTCCTGAGTTACCCATCTCTATCACAGCCAGTTGACAATCTCAGGGTTAGTGCAACGCACGTTGTTTGTTTTGCTAGTTGCAAGTTTGAATATTTTAATGTAAAACGTGGTATTTTATTGTTAATAATGGTTGTTTATTGTACTGTGTGTATGAATAATACTAGAAAAAATAAAGATATATAAATATTTGATTACTTATTACTTTTTCAAGTAAGTTACCTACCTACCTTTATTTTATTGTATGATCCTTTTTAAATTACAAGTTATCAGTATGTGGGTGGGTTGATGTTGTAGCAAAGACATTAAAATAAATACGAACAATCACTGACCTCTATAATTACCACTGGACTAGCGGCTGTCTAAGTGCTTTTGTGCCCGTTTGATAATCGCCATTTTGGCGCTGTCGGACGTGGTTGGACGTAGCGAGTGTCTGTGGTACTAAAACTAGTGATATCGACATCAGCGAATAAATAACTCTTGATAATAAGTGTTTCTTTAATAAATAAACGTATTATAATAATTACTTATTATATTATATTAACAATTTACAAAACACTTACTAATCATGAGTAATTGCTTACATACAATTCAAAAGTGCCTGTAATTGGCTTAGTTGAATTAAATTATTTGATTTGATTCGATTCTATCATACTGAATAATAAAACTATTTAACGAATGTTTTGTTTAATTTGTCTTGCCCTATTGTGACAACCCTACCAAAATAGGTAACAATTTTGCTCGTTCTTAAGAAGCTTAGCCTTTGTTCGGTTTTTCTACTCGTGTCTGGGCGCTCCAGGCTCTGCATCGCTGCCAATGCAGTGAACGTATGGCCTATCCTGCAGTAGGAGCGCAGGCCGGATAACTCGGCACGCCAGCATCAATGACATCATCCGTCGTGCTCTTGTCACCGTCGGGGTGCCAGCTGTTCTAGAACCCAATGGCTTGGCACGCGACGATGGGAAGAGACCAGATGGAAATAACCATAAAGCCTTGGCAGTTAAGTCGGCCTTTGGCTCTCCCGCTCATGGGCGGAGCGGGAGGGCGTGTCAGACTTTTACTGACTAAAACCCACCCGTGTTCCTTCAGTTGCCCATGTGCCAGGGCCACGGTGTCTCTTTCGAACAAATCTCGCGACCCTGGCAGGTGCAACTCACTCTAAGATGTAAGAAGAACTGGTACATTAAATTATTTCAGGTACATTTTCAATAACGTTTGGGAATCCAATAAACATGATTTGTTTAATTACGTGAAAGTTGGGCAGAGGTGTGACTCTAGGTACACCTCTGCCCAACCCATTGGGGCGTGATGTTATGTAGTAATTTAAAGGCACAATATTATAATAGAATAAGTTTTATTGTTAATGTAAATAAAAGGTAATGGGGAGGAAGATTTCAATAAACTCCATAGTTAGCACAGCCTACTGTCAACTCTCTGTGGGATCTGGTGCCTGAAACAAAACAAATCAAAGTTATTTACTGAACGTAATTTTTACAGAATGAATGTATGGTCGGCGACTTAAACGAGTTGTAGGTCGTAGGTTCGAACCAGACACCGCTCTCAGAAATGATGAAGGAAAACAAAGACAACAACAATTCGAAGACAAATGACATCTACCAACCCGCATTAGGCCCACCGCGTGATGGATTATACCCACTCCCTCTCACCGAGAGGAGGTTTGTGTCCCAGTAATGGGAAAATTATAGGCTGCTGATGTGAGAGGGTATATCCAAGTTATTTATTTATTTATTTAAACTTCTCGCACACAAAAAAGGTACAAAGGCGGACTTAATGCCTTAGGCATTCTCTACCAGTCAACCAAGGGTGGTGAAGAAATTAGATGGCAGGTGCTTTCATTGTGAGGAACAGTTATTGAAAAAAAAAAAAAAACTATTAAAATACATCCTATATCAAATTATAAATAAGATGGGGAATATAAATAGATTATAAACTTAAAATGAAAATAAAAATAGCCAAGTTTTGGCACTTCACATATTTTTTTTCTTGAAACGTATTGAGAGGGGTGTCATTGAATAAGTAATTGAAATATAAGTTTCTTTGATAATTTTAAACAATTTGGTATTAATTCTTGTCCATTTAATGAACATCAAAATTGCTCGTTACAGTATTTCATTAAAATGAATATATTTGAAGATATCACAGATTGTGTAGACATTCATTAGATGGCGTGGGTTTCGATTTCTAGATAGTTTACATAGTATGAAACGCACTTTGGTTGCAAAGTCGGTTTAACGCAAGAGGAAGGTTTGTAAGTATAAGATGCGGACGAAGCCGCCGGGCGCCATCGCCGTACATTTTTTTGAATCAGCGCATCGTTGGTCTAAAGTAGGTTACGGAGTAAGCTCCGTAACCTACTTTAGGCCAACGATGCGCGTCATAATTTAGCATAATAAAATAACTTGATTAACGAATTTAGTTATAGTTTACTTACAACTGGTAGCTATCATCAACTGAGAGAAATAACCGCCTTCCATTCTACTACTGTTACTTACTCTTAACTAACTTAAATAAACTTAAATATTTAGTGGAGCGTGTTTCTCTAACTGAACTTAAAACCTTGACGACAAAACAGTGTACGGAGTTAACTACTACGACCCGTACGTTTATGGTCGCCGGTGGTATGAAATAATTGAGTGTGCTTACCATGAGTAGGTTACTAGGCGGTGAGTATGTCGGGCGCGGCGTTGGCCAGCAGGTCGGCGGCGCCGGCCACCGCGCCGCACCACGCGTCCAGGCGCGCCGCCAGCGCCGCCGCGCCGCCGCGGGGCAGCGCGCGCGGCCGCACCCAGCCGATGTGTGCTGTACTGTTCACCTGCGGGAGGGACACACTTATTACTACAAAAATATTCAATACTAGCTTCTGCCCGCGACTTTGTCCGCATTAAATTTCGTGTTCCCCCGACCCTTCCCGTCGCGTCGAATAGCCTACCCGTGCGATTTTCCCCGTTTTTGCAACATTTTTCATTACTGCTCCGCTCCTCTTGGTTGTAGCGTGATGTTATATAGCCTATGTTACTTGCAGATAATGTAGCTTTCTAATGGTGAAAGAATTTTTAAAGTCGATCCAGTAGTTTTTGAGTTTATCCATTACAAACAAACAAAAATACAAATTTTTCCTCTTTATAATATTAGGTTGAGGAAAAAGTCTTTTCGCATTATAGTATGTATGAACTTGTAATAAAATCTCTTCTAAAACTAAAAACGGTGAAGTAAAACATTGTGAGGAATCCGGCATGTTCTAGAACCAATAATTCTAAGACATGTGACATCTACAAACCCGCACTGGGCCCGCGTGGTGATTCACGGCCTACTACCTCACACAGAGGACGCCTGTGTCCCAGCAGTGGGAACAATATAGGCTGCTATGATGAGGAATCTCTTTGTCTCAACCGTAGCTGATATTGTGGGAACTACAGACAGCCTCGCTAGATCCTGCTGACTGGTTCAGCATGTACTAGCGATGCTGTTTCTCCAAATTGCACCACACGTACATTTAATAAACCCCTCGATTTTAATAAATCATCATCATATCCTTTTCCAACGATTTGATTTTTTAATATTTTATTATAAAAACAAACAATGAGCGGCCTGATCGCTTTCAGCCATCTCTTCCAGACAACCTTGGAATGGACAGTGATTGCGTGGACATGAAAATGGGGTTGTCACTGGTGCAAAATACAAATACAATCTATACTATTAGGTTGGGGAAAAAGTCTTTTCGCATTATAGTATGTATGAACTTGTAATAAAATCTCTTTGGCTATACTATTTGTATCTGGCTGGTTTTGGTATCATTGAAAGTTTAAATTTTAAAGATCATAATTCCAAATTCAAATTAGGAAAATGTGTGATTTTCATTTGTTTTCGTACCGTCAAGATGAGTGAATCTATGAAATGAAATGAAATGAAATGAAATGAAATGAAATGAATTGCACCGATCCCAGCGTGGTTTGACCAGACTCGATTAATCGAATGAACCCCAAGATTTGCACTAGCCTTTGAAGCCTCATGTTTCATGGTGCTACATAGGCCATTGCATATCAAGAAGTAGACCGGGGGGCGCTGTAATGGTAGGGAGGACGTGCCCATAGGATAGGAAAGGATTACGAGCCTACCGACTATGCAGCCTTAAGTAAGCATTGGACTAGTGGAGAGAAGGGTGATATTTGTCTATAGGAGGGCATCTTTTCACGTCGTCGCCGGCATGTTGATCCAGGCTTCGCTATGTTCCGTGTTGTTGTTTTCTTGGTCGTCTTCTGAGTTCTCACTGCTATCAGTTTCTGGTTTTTTTTGTAGATTTCACTAGCCGCTTTCTTGATCTTATTTCTGTCTCCAGCCGTGTCCCTCCAAAACTGGATTTCCTTGTCAAAGTATTTTATGTCCTGTTTTAGGTTGTCATTCCATGTGTAAATAGGTCGTCCGACCTTCTTAGATTTGGCTCTGTACTGCATTGCTGCATGTAACAGGTGTGGTTCAGAGCGTCTGAAAATGTGTTCCAGGTAGCACATCCTGTGGTTCTTGATGCGTTTTGTTATGGTTTTACCGTCTAAGATTAAGGTTTGTTACCGATACAGAAGAAAATGCATCAAAGCCTAGCGTGGTTGATCAAGTCTCTCATGATAACTCTTTCATATCTTCTCAGTCTTGAAAGGTTCGCCATTGTGAGTGCT
The DNA here is from genome assembly GCA_947507805.1 of Aporophyla nigra. NCBI lineage: Eukaryota > Metazoa > Arthropoda > Insecta > Lepidoptera > Noctuidae > Aporophyla > Aporophyla nigra. Next base: position 552,350 of record OX382318.1, read on the forward strand.
GATACTTTTAAGCCATATATCATACAAGGTACGATAATCATTCCATACATAAGTGTAGCTAGTTTCCAGTCCATTTTTGAGTTCAATATGAATGATTGTAAAGATTTAGCGTTTCTCGTAGCCTGTTAGCATCGTTTTCTAATTGAGTTTTTTCTGCTTAATGCGGACGTTATGTAAGTGCCTAGGTATTTGATTTCATCCGATGTTGGTATATTTATTCCGTTGAGGGTCACGTGAGTCGTTTTCTGTGTTTTTACGGGGTCCCTAATTACAATTTTTGTTTTTGTTTCGTTTATTGAAAGGCCTACACTAATGTGGTATAAGATGCGTTCTAGTCCTTCTGGCTCATCTGTAATGAGAATAAGGTCGTCCGCAAATGATAATACTAGGGGGAGGGAGATTTCGCGGTCCTGATCTAGTTTGATTAAATGAGTTTCCTCTTCGAGGGTTGTCAGAACTTCGTCGATGACCAATGTAAAAAGGCGGGGGGACAGGGGGCAACCTTGTTAAACTCCCTTTCCTTTGATAATCCAACTGCTTTGCTGGCCGCACCATTTGATGCATGTTCTTTCATTCAAGCATGCTGTGATTATCCTGTTGGTCATCGATTTGTTGGTTCGTTCTAATAATATGTCTCTTAATGCCTTGAGGTCAACGTTGTCAAATGCTTTTTCTATGTCGAGGGCGAGAACGTACGTTCGTTTACCTGCACGCCATTCCTCGTCTAGAACCCTTTTGAGCGTAAAAATGTGGTCATCTGTTGATCTATTGTTTAAAAAAGCCGCTTGGTAACTGCCTAGTTCCGTTATTATGTCGTCAAGTTTTTTAAGTAAGTGTCCGGTACTCTGTTCTCTGACCAGGCTTTAATTATGTGTTTAGTTACGGCTTCCTGTAGTGTTTGGGGCATCGCTTTGTAAAGCTCAATTACTACTTGATCCGTTCCGGGGGCCGTCCCGTTTCGCATTTTATTGATGATTCCTATTATTTCGGCCACCGTCGGTTCTTCGCCTTGTTCTTCTATTGTCGGTTTTGTAATGTTTACCATTGGCATGTGAAGGCCCTTGGAGTTTTTTAGTATTTTCTCCCATTTGGACATCGGTATGAACGCAGTTCTTTTTCGGCGTTTTGTTTGCTGTTTGTTTTTCCTGTAGAACGAATAGAGAATTTGCATGCGTTTTGCGGGGTGCGTTTTGCCCAGTCCGGAGAAGCAGGCTATGCATGCTTTTTGTTCCTCCAGATATGTAACCTTTTGAAGTGTTGTCTGACTTTCTTTGACGCGCTTATGCCTATTGGGGTTATCCGGTTGCCTGCTTTGTAGGAATTTAGCCTTTTGTACGTTAGCGAGGGCTATTCTATGGTCCCTTGAGTAAATTGGCTGAAGCCTCAAAGTTTCCTGAGCAGCGGCTTTTAGTACATCCGTTATGGTATTCCAGGGTATTTCGGTGTTTTCATTTGTTGGGGAGAATCCCATATTTGCTAGTTTTTTTGTAATGCAATCTTGATATTTTGTTTTGATGGCTGCTCTGTTGAGAGCGGCGTAGTTGCATTGTTTGTAGTCGAAATAATTGGCCTCCTTTGTTGTTTCCTTGGTACTTTTGTCTTGCTTTAGTGTTTTATTTTTGTTTTTATTTACAATTAAGTTTGATTTTAGTAGTCCCCAGATTATTTTATGGTCGGAGATGCGACCGGTGACCCATTCGCCTTTAATAAAGTGAAAAAGTTTTTGTGCTGCCTGATTTTTCCTTGTTGGCTAGATCCATTAATAGTTCGCCGTTGTAGTTGGAAAATTCATGGTGAAGGTTTTGTTGTATCAACCCTTTGCGTTGGAAGGTTAATGTATCTTGTTGACCTTAATGGGCGTTGAAGTCACCGAGTATTAAGAGAGTACATTTCCTTGGTTTTTGCCTAATCAAGTTTAATAAGCCTGTGAATGATCTGGTTGCTTTCCTGGAACAGCTGTTGATGTGTGAGTTGATTATGTACAGAGGAGTTGGTTTGTCATTTCCCATGCCAACCTCAAGGGTAGCAGACATTACGTCGGTGTCCTTTTTGCTGTTGACTAATTCAATTTGGGCATTTTTTCTTAATAAAATTGCAAGACCCCGGTGTGCGTTGCCCGCAGTTCCTGAGAGGTACCAGTCGTAGTGTGCGGAGCTGAATGTTCCTGCGTTCATCCCTGTTTCCTGTAGGTTAGCTATGTGAATGCCCCTGCGTGACAGTTCGGCGCCAATTTGTTTTTTTTTTCCTGGTTTCGAGGCACCGCGAACGTTCCAAGTTGCTATGCGCAAGTCTGTGCAAGTGTACTTAATTGCGGTAGAGGTGGGGTTTCTCAATATTCTGTATCCCGCGTCGTCCGCGATTACATCTGATAACGGTGTAAGTGGTGTTGATTCTTGTTGTTCGCATGGTGTGAATGAGTTACCTTCTTGGCTTTTTACGAGCAACCCCGTTTGAAGCTGGGGTTTCGTGGGTTTTTCTTGCTCTTCGCCTGCTACTAAACGGTTTGGTATATTGTTGTGCTTTGACGCTGGTTAGACCTTGCGTTAGGATTATCCGGTGGTTATTGCACTGTTTGTCGTTGGTCAGGACCCAGCTATCATAGTGCTGGTTCATGAAGAGGATGTGTATGTTAGCGGGAGCTGGATCGCCGGTTGGTGAATATACCTGTGTGTTTCTATTGTTTATATGCACATGCACGTTCACGAGGTAGTATTCGGACGCGGCAATAATTATATCTTCGCCACCCCAGAATGTTTCGTTAAGTTGCGCAGTTATGTATTTTGTAATCCTTTGTTCCTGGGAAAGAATGCTGTTGGGGAGAAATTCCTGTATATTATTTAGAAGTGCTAGGTGAATTCTATCATCATGTCGATGTTCCAAGACGTATGCGGCGAGATCTTGACGAACATTCCTATGATCAAATGTTAGGCCCATTAGGTTATTAATTTGGTGGGCGATTGCACTAAACAGACAATTCCCGTCTTTTGACATGGGTACAATTAAAACCATTGTAAATTCTTTTGTTTGTGGGCCAAGTCAAAGACACGTGCAAGTCGGGCGCTCAAGCTGACTACACTTGTAGTGAGTCAATTTATGGGTTTAACCTTTTTTTTTAGGTTTCTTTTGTTTATCTGTATAACAAAATGTGCACTTAAATTAAAACTTAAGGGATCGGGCACCCTTTTTTTTTAGATATTTTTTTTAACTTTTCGCCTCACGTGTAACCGATTCAAATCGGAGTGGTTGTGGACCACTTAGCAGCATTTTAGCAACTTAAAAATTCGTTACTTTGGTACAATAATAGCATCTTCAGTTGTGGTGTCATAATAGGTATCATATTCTGTTCCCGGATGATAGCGAGAATAGGCCTATTCAGCTCTTTTGTAGTTAGTGTGAACGCAATCCTTCACCAACGCTCGGGTTCCCGCGCGCGGCAAAACAGAGCCGGTCTTACGCAGTTTAGTAAACAAAAATCCCTGAAATATTAGGAACGGGCTCACCGGGTTCATCAGGGGTCACTCTTATTCTGCCAGGCAGGCTGAACTGCGGTCTGGATCGCACCAATGACACTTTTGCTTGCTTGTTTTATACAAGGTGTAACGTAACTGAATGGACGCAAGTCTGCCGAGTGATCCAGAAGGAATTCACTCCTATCTCAAGGCAGTAGGGCTCAAATTCAAATGCATAAAACAATGCTATTTTACACACACGATTTTTTTTCCCCTCAATACTCTAATTCACTCAAAACTTTAATAATTAGGGTGTATGAGGCCCTTGCGTTCATTATGTTACACGTTGCATAGATACCCGATTTCAAATTACGACACAGGAGCACACACACAATAGCACAGTTCGATTTCGAAGTCAGGCGGGTAAATACCACATCTGTTGCGCGCGCGCAAACACGTCCGGCTGTGTCAAAGACTCAGCTTGAACCGTCAAGATGAGTGAATCTAATGAAGAAATTCGATACATTTTAAAATTTTACTACAAAAAAGGTAAAAATGCAACGCAAGCCGCGAAAAAAATTTGCGTTGTTTATGGACCTAGTGTAGTGTCTGTGAGAGTAGCACAAATTTGGTTTAAGCGTTTTCAATCCGGAAATTTTGATGTCAAAGATGCACGTCGCTCTGGTCGCTCTATTACGGATAAAATGGATGCCATTTTTGAAAAAGTGGAGCAAGATCGGCATACCAGTAGTTACGACGTAGCTGAAGAACTGGAAATTGACCACAAAACAGTTTTGGCGAATTTGAAAAAAACTGGGTACACAAAAAAGCTCGACATTTGGGTACCTCACGAGCTCACTGAAAGAAACCTAATGAACCGTGTACTCATTTGTGATTCTTTATTACGACATAATGAAACCGAACCATTTTTGAAGAAGCTGATAACTGGTGATGAAAAGTGGATCACGTATGACAAGAACGAGCGAAAAAGGTCGTGGTCAAAGGCCGGTCAGGCTTCACAGACTGTGGCGAAACCCGGGTTAACTCGCAACAAGGTGATGCTGTGTGTGTGGTGGGATTGGAAGGGCATTATTAATTATGAGCTGTTACCACCAGGCAGGACCATCGATTCTGAACTCTACTGCGAACAACTGATGAGATTAAGACCCCACCTTGAAAACAAATGATAGTTGGATTGTTTCCCCCGCACGCGGGGAGTGGCGGATGTATCTTCATTGGTCGGCCGACACGTCATCGTCACAAACTTTAATGACTTATTTTACCAGTGGCCAAAAGCGGAACGAAGGAATTATCACTGACCGAAATTTAAAAACGTTACTTAGCATGGCCTTTCGCTAAGAATAATTCTTGTCACCGTCGCACAACTGTTTAAATAAAAGTGCAAGATAAAGACGGCAACATATTAAAAAAAAAATTAGCATGCAAAGTGACGTTAATTTGTCTCGGTCTTTGACATTTTTGCGCATAGTAAACTATGGAGTAGACAACTAATACAAAATATTTACGAACCTGAAACTTAAATTTTGATTAATGATATCATAAATCGCCTGCGAGCGTCGCGAGATTAGTTCGAAAGAGGTACCGTGGCCCTGGCATATGGGCAACTGAAGGAACACGGTTGGGTTTTAGTCAGTAAAAGTCTGACACGCCCTTCCGCTGCATCTATAGCGGGACACGTCATTTGATGATCCACCATCCAAAAAGAAGCAGTTGGGCCCGACTGTCTTTCGTAGATCTTAGACAGTCGTTACGGGTCGTCAAAAGTCTGACAACCAGTCTTACCAAGGGGTATCGTATTACCCAGAAACAGGGTTGTGGAAGTCAGATAGGCAGTCGCTCCATGTAAAATACCGGCACTCAACTACATCCGGTTAGACTGGAAGCCAACCCCAAAATAGTTGGGAAAAGGCTAGGCAGATGATGAACAATTATTATTTTCGACTGTTATTTGACTTGTTGGTAGTTATTAAAAATATTTAGTAAATGTGATTGACTGTCGACTGATTGATTTCTCTATCGACAAAACCGAGCCACAGCTATTTACAGAACCAGAATTAAACAACTTAGTGCGTAAATCAGATCTTTCTAAAATTGCAGCAGAACTTTTAGGATCTCGACTCAAAGAAAAAAAAATGGCTACGGGCACTACTTTTCCATATTATATAGAGAAATAGATGTAGAGAAAAAGCTTTTGTCCCAATTTTTGCTCAAAACGGTGATTCAGTTTTACTGTAAAGATATAAACGGGCTAATGAAAATGTTTAACGTCAAATATGATAAAGAAGCTTCAGGGACAAGCAAATAAGGTATTAAAAGGATTTATAATAGTTTATTTTGTGAGTCAAGTTAATGCTAAAGTCATGAAAATCGAAATGTGTAAGTAGTAGCTTTGTTTGTAATTTTCAAAAAGGTAAATTTTGCATACCTTTGTTATTTACGACATGAAATTAAAAATATCGAACTAATCTTCTAGAGGTATATAAATAAAATGGATGTTGGTATATAAGAGATTGATAAACTCCAACTTCGTTTCACCGATCACCATACATTTGCGTGGTAAAATCATTACCCTCCTTTGAGCCGCAGTCAGTTATAAAACCTCACCTATTTCACACTTGTAATGCTACTCTATTCCTTCGTTGTGCTCTTGTATTTATAGTGTCAGTACTTGACATAAAGTTATATTGTTGACGTACTTCAAACCTAAAAACTAATCATATATTTTAATTTATTTCTAAATGAACGATTATTATAAGTTTTTGGGATAAAACAGACGTTCTTCTCTAAAAAAATAGGGTGTTAAGTCAATATTACTTTACAAAGTGAGAATAGATTGTTGCTGTAATGCTTTAGTGAAGGTGGTGAATTCCTCTTACTATTATCATCATCTTATTGGTATTGAATTCCTGCAAAATGAATGAATTAATTGCCCTGTGCAGGTACTTCTAACCTTGAAGGTACTGTTCAATTTTGGTTTATGGTTCTTCCCATTGTCATACATAATTTAGGTCGTCACTAAATAGTAATAGAAAAAGAATGTTATTTTATTCACAGTCACAAAAATAGACACATACGAGTATACAGTCTAAATATAAAGTTTTTGGAAAGCCAACATTTATTATATTAAATATTTACAGCAAAATACTTCACTACTACCTTTTTCTGTGGACATAAATATTTAAAAAACGTAATTTTGATCGCACCGATTTGTAAAAAAAGTGACATAGATCCGTCGTCGATGAGCCCTACTGGGCGACTGATTTATGAACGAACGAGAGTGATGAGACTACTTATTATAGGCAAAAAAAGAGATGGCGATAACGTGTATGCGCCTGGAATAAAATAACGTATGTGCCAAAACGAATCGCCGTCTTTTGTGAATGAAAAGTGTTATTAAAACGAAAACTGTTTTACAAAAACTTAGATAAGATTATTATCAATGTTTTAGAGTAAACTATGTTTAATAAATCTAACGCATTGCGCCTTGAGGCTAAAAAAATCATAAACATGGATAGAACTTTGCGATTTTTTTGTATCGAGAAAATTTTATCGTATCGTGTATTCCTTTTACAGGATACTAGAGCATATAGTCAAAAATCATACACTTTAATATTTAGTTCTGCTATCATACGGTAAGAAAGATACACTTAAAAGAAAAAGCACGGTTTTCTCAATGTGTCACCTTAAAGCAAGAAGTTGAGAGAAAGCGGCCGAAATTAATCAACAGAAGGGGTGTGGTTTTTCATCATGATAACGCTAGACCTCACACATCTTTAGCCACCCAACAAAAATTAAGAGAGTTTGGCTGGGAGGTGTTAATGCATCCGCCGTATAGTCCTTAGACCTTCAGATTTCCACCTGTTTCGGTCTCTTCAGAATTCTTTAGGCAGTGTCAGGTTAACATCACGAGAGGACTGCCAAAACCACTTGTCGCGGTATTTTGACCAGAAGTCCCAAAATTTCTATAGCAATGGGATCATGTCCCTACCTACAAGATGGCAAAAAGTTATCGAACAAAATGGTACCTACATACTTTAGTTAAATGTAAATAAACTTTATTAAAAAATGTTTTGAATTTTCTTAAAAAATGCGAAGAAACTTTTTCCCCAACCTATTACAGCTCGATTAGTCTGTAAGTGTACCTACTGCTTACGTGTGTACTAGATGTTATGAGTCATGTAAATAAAACAACTGTTTACGGCGAGCGCTAGTACATAACTAAAATGTGTAATTATTTATTCCACTTATATAATATTTCACCTACATGCAAATTGTTAGCTGACGGGGCGCCACATTATTTCCCCCTTTAAAAAAATAAATTTCATTTATATTTCGTAAGTACACCTACATAACAGTAAAGTTGTTATTATCATTAAAGTACACAAAAAAATAAAAATAATTGAAATTGCGGTGATTTGCTAGTTTCTGTTGTAAGATTAGGTTTTGTTTAATTTCGTCGTTTTCTTCTGCTGATCTGGCTGTATTGTAAATCGTACCACCGGACGTATGACGCGACCTGAACGTGTCGTGTTCGGCGCGGTCGTATTATTTTCCGCTGGCTCGACATTCTTGCGGTCGTTTGCTTGACTAATGCTTCTTTTCAGGTGTGCTAAAGGTTCGTTTACCTTTTCATCACTTAAAATGTAAGCTGGTTTTAATCTGTCCACTGTTACTATTGATGTTCTCTTCGGCATTTGAATTTTGAAATGCTTTTCTTGTTTTTCTAAAACTTTATAAGGTCCTTCGTAGGACGGGGTTAGTGGTTTCTTCACAGCATCCGTTCTGACGTATACATATTCGCAGCATTTCATATCTGGGTGGATAAATGGTTTGTGACTTGTGCTGTGGTGCCTATTATTAAACGGGCTTAGGTTTACCATTGTCTTCTGAAGAGTCTGTGCATGAGTTTCTGGTGATGTATCTTGCTTTTTCGGCTCGATAAACATTCCAGGCAGACGTATGTTTGTTCCATATAACATTTGAGCTGGGCTTATATTTTCTTTCAATCGCAACGCTGCTCGTAATCCTAGTAGAACTATGGGTAATTCGCTCGACCAGTTTCTCGTATTACCACGCGCGATTAACGCGGTTTTCATTGATCTATGCCAGCGTTCGACTAAGCCATTTGACTGCGGATGGTAACTGGTAGTCCTGGTTTTCTTAATACCAAGTGACTTGGTTAGGCTAATAAATAAGTCTGACTCAAACTGTCGTCCTTGGTCCGTGGTTATGGCACTTGGGCATCCAAATCTCGCTATCCAGGTGTTAATGAAAACTTCCGCTACTACTTTTGCTGTTATCTCGGCTACTGGTACAGCTTCCGGCCATCTTGTCTCTCTGTCGATCATTGACACAATGTATCTGTTGTTGTTAGATTCTGGTAATGGACCGACAATGTCTATGTGCACGTGATCTAAACGTGCTGTAGATGGGAATGTTCCTATTGGGGCAGAGTTGTGCCTGTGTGTCTTGCTCTTCTGGCACGCGTCACACGTTTTCGCCCAAATACCAACGTCAGTATTCATGCGTGGCCAGAAGTAGTGCTCGCTGATCATTTTCTTTGATAACCTAATGCCGGGATGTGTTATGTTATGCATAGTGTCGAATACTTGTTTTCGAAGTGACTTCGGCACATACGGTCGTAATTTTGATTTTGAATTTTCGCAATGTAGTTGTCTCGTTCCTGTTAGTCGCATACTTTTCCAGCTAAGGTTGTTGTTAGTTAACAGCTGAGTGAGTTCAATGTCATTGTATTGCATATCTGCTAACTCATTCCAATCCACAGGTGTCGGGCAGTCTATTTGTTCGACTCGCGATAATGCATCGGCCACTGGGTTCATATTACCGGATAGGTGACGAATGTCCGTTGTGAATTGTGCAATGAACTCAAGATGACGTATCCGCCTTGGGGCTATCATTTTACTTGTGGAGTCTTGTTTAGTATTGAAGGCGTGACATAATGGCTTATGATCGGTGTATACTATCAACTCTCGTCCCTCGACATAAGGTTGAAAATGCGTTACTGCCATATAAATTGCTAACAGTTCTCGATCATATGTGCTGTATCTTGATTGCGTTTCACTCGGTCCCTTTGAGAAAAAGGAAAGCGGCTTCCATTTTCCGTTTTCATACTGCTGCAAAACGGCGCCTACGCATGTCTGGGATGCATCTGTCATGAGCGATAGCGGGGAATGCGTTGTTGGCGAAGTCAATGTAACGGCGTCGCTTAGACTTGCTTTACATTGTTCGAATGCTTCTAGTGCCTCTGAAGTCCATTGTATTTCGGTTTTGTCATTTTTCTTTGAGCCAATTAGGTATTTGTTCAACTGTGCTTGATGACGGGCTGCTTGTGGAATGTTGTTTCGGTAAAAATTGATCATGCCTAAAAATCTTCGTAATTCTTGCACAGTTTTTGGTATTGGATATTTGGTGATTGCTTCGACCTTGTCTGGTAATGGATTGATACCGTCTTTTGTGATCTGATATCCGAGGAATTCTACTTGAGATTTGCCGAGCACGCACTTTTCTTGATTGATTGCGATGCCATGTTCGTCTAACCGTTTAAACACTTCTTGTAAATGACGTCGGTGTTCGCTGACTGATGATGACGTCACTAGTATGTCGTCTATGTACACGAAAATAAAGTCGAGTCCAGCTAAGACTGTGTTCAGGAATCTGACAAATGTTTGACCTGCGTTTCGTAGTCCGAACGGCATTCTTGGAAATTCGAATAAACCGAACGGGGTTATTACTGCAGTCTTCTCTACATCTTGTACTGGTATCTGGTTGTATGCTCTTTTTAAATCAATCGTTGAGTATATACTGGTTCCTGGTAATAGGTATGTGAAGTCTAGTAGTCTCGGAATCGGATATCTATCCGGTACAGTGATCGCGTTCAATCTCCTATAATCACCACATAATCGTAATTCGCCATTTTTCTTTTTTGTCACGTGCAAAGGGCTTGCCCACGGGCTCTTGGAAGGCCTGCATAACCCTGCCTCTAGCATGTGTTCAATCTCTTTCTTCACTCTTAGGTATTTGTCCGCTGGCAAAGGTCTTGACTTGGAGTAAACAGGGTGTCCGTTGGTAATGATTTGATGAACCACGTCATGCTTGGGTTGCGACTGTGTGTCGAGCGGTTTTAAAATATTTGGATATTTTGCCAAAATGTCTGCATAATCGTCGGTTAAGTTTATGGTCCGAAGTGTTGGTGTGCTTGACTTCATTAACTTTGCGTTCCTCTGAAGTCCAGTCGTACCATCTATTAAACGTTTATTTCGAATATCCACCAAAATGTTATGTTTTTCTAAAAAATCGGCACCCAGTATTGGTTGCGTAATGTCAGCAACGATGAAAAGTCCATCGATACGGCCGTCTCAAGTTTAGATTTAACGTCAGCGTTTTGTCACCGTATGTTTTAATTTGCGTTCCGTTTGCGGCATAGATTTTATATGTGTCGTCTGTTTTTAAACGGTTTCCTCTTCTAGGTATTGCTGAGATGTTAGCGCCAGTATCAACCAAAAAACGATACCCACTTTTTCGGTCGGTAACGCATAGGCGGTTTGAAGGAATGATAGCGCTGACGACCGCCTCTGTCAACGCAGGACTTAGTTTTCCGACGGTTTTTTCCAATTGCATGGTTTTTCACAGTTCCGGGCTCGATTCCTGTACCGGAAATGATACTTGCATAACCAGTTTGGGCTGTCGGGCGAAATCCTCGATCTTGAGAGGGATCTTGGGCGCGACCGGCTCCGATTGCGTCTATAATTATGACGTCCATTGCCATGTGAGTTGGCTTTTAACGCTGCTATTTCCATGGTTAATTTGCTCACTTGGTTAACTAACTCAACGATAAGCTGATTTGGACCGCCTGATACTTCCGACACTTCACCTGATCTTCCTTCCAAAATCTTGTCTGCTATAGAGACGAGGTCCATGTCTTCCATAACTATGTGCCTCTTGAAAACCAAATCAGGGAGATCCGCTTGTGGAAGGCTGATTAGGTTGTGCAGTGCAGTTATCACGACACGGGAAAATCACGAAAAAATTACTTTAAATCGCGGCGCGTGTTACTGATATCGGGGTCACCAGATGTAAGTGTACCTACTGCGTACGTGTGTACTAGATGTTATGAGTCATGTAAAATAAAACAACTGTTTACGGCGAGCGCTAGTACATAACTAAAATGTGTAATTATTTATTCCACTTATATAATATTTCACCTACATGCAAATTGTTAGCTGTTAGCTGTTCGTCTCAACAGTTGTGATGGTTTTTGGTCACCTAATTCCACTTCACCTACCAGCTTTTGGAACTGCCGCTCTTCGGATTCTTCGTATACGGCAAGGAGTCTCTCTTTAAGGGCACCATATTTATTGGAGGCAGGAGGCGAAATTATTATGTCGGCCACCTGACTTATCGCGTCTTTGTTGAGGTTGGCCAACACAACGCCGTATTTTGCTTCGTCGCCCTGTTTTTGAGGAGCCATCATTGTCTCAAACTGGGCGAACCACACTCTGGGCATTTCGGTCCAAAATTCGGGTATCTTTGAGGACATTCCTATTGCCGCCACGTCAGTCTGTTTGAAGTCCGTTGCTCCGCATAATGCTGCCCCATTTCCACAACTTCCGCTTGACGTCATGTCTGGATAACTATGTGCCTCTTGAAAACCAAATCAGGGAGATCCGCTTGTGGAAGGCTGATTAGGTTGTGCAGTGCAGTTATCACGACACGGGAAAATCACGAAAAAAATTACTTTAAATCGCGGCGCGTGTTACTGATATCGGGGTCACCAGATGTAAGTGTACCTACTGCTTACGTGTGTACTAGATGTTATGAGTCATGTAAATAAAACAACTGTTTACGGCGAGCGCTAGTACATAACTAAAATGTGTAATTATTTATTTCACTTATATAATATTTCACCTATATGCAAATTGTTAGCTGACGGGGCGCCACAAGTCTATTTTAGTTATTTTCATAGCATAATGTCCTACGGCATTCTGCTGTGGGGCAAAGCCGCGGACATTCAAAATATTTTTGTTCTTCAAAAACGAGCTGTTCGAGCGATTTACCAACTAGGTGCGAGAGTTTCTCTGAGAGATTTCTTTAAAGATATTGGTATTCTTACGGTGGCATCACAATTCATCTTCGCCAACATCTTATATATTAGGCAAAATATACACCTGTACACTAAAAACAGTGATATTCATAATATTAATACTAGAAGTAGGGATAAACTACGTGCTCCCTTTCACCGGCTTCATAAGGTTCATAATTCTTTTGTTGGTCTTGGTATTACCTTTTATAACAAGCTTCCCTCTACTTTGCTAGATTTGCAGTTTAATGAGTTTAAAGCTAAAGTAAAATCCAACCTTTGTTCAAAAGCATACTATTCTATCAACGACTACTTAAACGATAAGAATAGTTGGTCGCTGTGATCAACTCAAGACAATGTTTATGTTCTTTCAATCCAGAATTAGTCTTCCTACTGAAAGTTTATATGGGTAGTTCATATAATTGTTTTTTTTTTTTTGTTTTTATTTAACTGCTTTTGTTAGTTTATTTTTATTTTCTTTTCATTTCATTTATTGTGTATATGTATCATTTGCATCGTATATGTAAGCGGGCACGCCCTTTATGCCTGGAGGCTTTATTAAGGTTTTAAGTTCTGTTTTCGATTTTGTTTTATTATTTATTTCAGCTTGAGTTTAGTTTTCAATGTTTTGTTGGTATATTGGCGTGTGCTAGCTGACATATGGCGAATAATATATGTTTTGTTTTATAATATTAATAACTTACACAATACTGTATAGAATCAAGTTCTTCTAACTTAACAGACAGCTGTGCTGCTGGGGAGTTTGTTCCGCCACTTCTTCTTCCCAGCTAAAGCACTAGGAAGTGTCGAAGGGCGGGCGTTTTGGGGGGACGTCTCATGTAACTTTGACGTTCAAAAAGTACTGACTCTCAGCCTAGTTTGAATAAATGACTTTTGATTGATTGATTGATATTATTAGTGTAGACTAGAAGTCCCCGCGTAGTGTTCGAAAATTATCACACAGCAAAACGTAGCCAATGTTACTCTTTATAACATCAGCTGTCTATCAGTGCATGTCCCGTCAAAATCGATTCAACCATTTCACACATTAACCAGAACAAAGAGACAGAAAAAAAATTACAAATTGTTTTTCTGTGTAAGTATCGTATATACTTTTATAATACTAATATTATAAAGAGGTAACATTTGTTTGTAAGTTTGTATGTAGGGGGTAATCTCCGGAACTACTGGTCCGAATTGAAAAATTCTTATAACATCACGCTAAAACCAAGAGGAGCGGAGCAGTAATGAAAAATGTTGCTAAAACGGAGAAAATTGCACGGGTATGCGATTCAACGCGACGGGAAGGGTCGGGGGAACAAGAAATTTATCGCGGACGAAGTCGCGGGCAGAAGCTGGTATGCAATAAAAACAAAACCCTTTACCGCCCAACGAAGTGGGCACAGGTCAGCTAGTTTATAATAAGTGAAAGCTGTTAATTTGATATTTTATTTATAAAAATTGCCGAAATTATCAACAGCTGGCAATGTTTACTAAACCTTATGAATGTTTGCTTATCTGAATTAAACATTAATTAATTTGATTGTACCATACTAGGCGGTAATATTACCCTACCGCTGGGCAACAATACCCTACAGCTAGACTATATTACCAAATAGACCGACAATATTACCCTAGAGTTCGAAAACATTACCCTACAGATCAGCAAAAATACCCTATAGTTTGGCAATATTACACTACAGGTTAGCAATATTATCTGTACTTGGCAAGGCCTAAATCATATCATCTGCCAAGCGTTACCACAGCTATGTTATGGTTGGCTTCCAGTATAACCAAATGCAGGTACACTACTTTACATGGAGCTACTGCCTTTCTTACGTACCTGATCAATATGCCCCCTGATGAGTTTCTCGGCTAGGGCCTTCATAACTAGTAATTCCACTTCATCTATGGGCACTCTCGCTTCACGAGCTATCTCGGCGAAGGTAAGCTTGCGTTGGGCTGAGGTTCGGTTGAAGGCCATCTGGAAATGAGAAATAGATCATTAATGTAAGTATGTTTTGACAACAAATCCGTACCACGAGGGTTCCGAAAGACGCGAGAAAAGAGTACCTGGAAGGAGTTTATTTATTTATTGGTCTATCTACAATCGTTACACTGTTCAACCAAATTAACACAAAAGCCAATACACGAGCCAAGTGCACCTCATTGCAATTTGGAATCTAAATTTATTCCTAGAAATAGTTTCCGAGAGTCATCAGCGAATAAAATGATTTCAAATAAGTTAGCTATCATGTAAGGAAGGCCATGAATATAAACAAGAAAAGGCCAAGAATTGAACCTTGGGGCACGCCCATCTTAACTAGGGATCCCGAGGATGTCGCCTCGTTAACGTTAACTTTTTGCTGTCTGTTTGATAGTTACAAAATAACAAGATTAGCAGTTTGTCCACGAATTCCATAGTGATGTAATTTACAGATCAGTGTATTGTGGTTAATGCAGTCAAACGCTTTTGAGAAGTCACAGAAAATGCCAATTGGATCCAGGATTCCAAAATGTCACTGATGAGTTTTACTCCCGCGTCAGTCCTCGACATACCTTTCGTGAAACCAGACTGTGGACTATGTTAGATCCCATTTGAGTTAAAATACGACATCATCTGCTCCAGTATTTTTTTTTTATAAACTTTGCTCAATGCTGGTAACACAGATATAGGTCTATCATTAGGCGGATCACTTTTACTACCCTATTTAAACATGGGTACTACTTTGCTGTGTTTTATTAAAACAGGAAACGTACCGCTGTCTAAACATTGATTAAATATGCCTGTTAGGACAGGTGCAATTGTGTCAATGATATCTTCAAGAACGTTAACCGAAATCTTCCATAAGACTTCAGTGTTTTTTATGTTAAGACTTTTAAATAATTTTTAGTTGTATCCAAACATTAACAATTATAATAATACGTGGCAACACCGTGTCAACAGGACGTCACACATTTCAATCAGATACAGTTTAAATAGTAAAAATAATTTTGACCCCATTTTATTATAAGTTTCCAGTTTTACAGTGAACTTAAACCTACAAAATATCAGAAAATCATCAAAAAGAGACTATATAACAGCAAAATGCAAAAAATCAATCAAAAACTACAGAAGAGGAGGTGACATGACAGATGTCATCTCCGAAAAACAATAAATACAAAATGAAAAATCCATAACGTTCAAAAATGTTGACCAGAGCCGCAGCACGGAATGCACGCCTACCACCACCGGACTCCTCGCTCAGCTCCGCCTCGCCGCCGCCGGTACCCAGCCCCACTGTGGGCGCTGTGACGACACCGGCCGCGGCAGTTGCGTCGAGCTCGAGCGACGAGTACTTCTCTCCGCCCACGACGCCACCACCTGCTCGTCGACGGAGAGGACGCCGGCCGCAGGACGGCTTAGGACCTCGAGGCCCACCGGCCTCTGATAGGGTCCCAGCTCCCGGTGGAAGTGTGCAGCGCATGAGATGGACAAGATCCATCAATGAGAATGTCATGCGCTCATACTATGGGGCTACAGAGGGGGGAAACAATCTGACCGCGTACCGTGTTCGGATGCTCTCTCTTTTTCAGGTGCTTGAGCCAACTGTCAACGTTTCAACCCAACGACTATCGGATCAGGTGCGGGTCATCCAGCGTAATCATATGTTGGATGACACTGTACTTGATCGCCTTCGAAATGAAATGCTGAGTAGCCATGTCATCGCACCTCCGTTGCAGACTGTTGTGGTCCCACCACGGTACGTCACAAATCAAGCAGACGAGGGGAGTGATGACAGGGCTACAAACGTAAGTACCCAGTGCAATGAGGAATTGAGGATTGCTTTGGAGAGTGCGATTCAAGAATATCGGTCCATACCACCAGAACTTAGGCCACGTTTACCTCGTTTGCCCATGCATAAAAAAAATAGGGCGCTGGTGGCGGCTCTGGATTCGCAGTTGTCAAACTATTTTGATGACTGCGAAGACCTCACTGATACTCATGCAATTCTGTACTGCGCGGCTGTAGCGGCATGTCGTGTAGCTCACGTCAAATTTGCTAGTGACTCTAGAGCTACACGACCAAAACCAGCCGTACCAGCTTGGCAGTGCAGAATTGAGCGTCGTATTAGTGGGGCCAGAGCGCTCATCGGCAAACTAATCTGTTTCAGGGAGGGCAACACTCGCCCTAGAGTGATGCGCTTTGTGAGACGGGCGTTCTTAGGGACTGATACCAGCCCTCAGGATTTTATGTCCCGTGTCACAGAGCGCATAGACTTCCTGAAGCAGAAAGTTTATGCATGGGCAAGCCGTATTCGTAGGTATAAGCGGCGAGTGGACCGATACACTCAGAATCGCACCTTCCAGAGTGATGAAAGGTGGGTTTATAGGGCTTGGGAGCGACCGACCCAAGGTGTGGCTGACACGCATCTACCGGATAATGACGCCATGTGTTCTTTTTGGCACAGTATCTGGTCGGTGCCTGTCAGTCACACCGAAGGTGATTGGACTAGAGAAGTCGAGCGAACCTGCGATCCTATAACAGAAATGGGGGCTATTACTATCTGCCCCCAAGATGTTGCTCGTGCAGTTCGTCCGTTGCCCAACTGGAAGTCTCCAGGGCCGGACGGGCTGCACAACTTCTGGATAAAATGGTTTGTAGGATCGCACGCTCGCTTGGCGGCTCAGTACCAGACTGCTTTGGAGTCTGGTTCGCTACCCCAGTTTCTTACAACAGGAGTTACCCACCTGCTCCATAAATCAGGTAGCACCGCGGAACCCAAAAATTATAGGCCGATAACGTGTTTACCGACGGTCTATAAAGTTCTTACATCCATTTTGAGAGCTAAAATTTACAATCATATAGACACTAACTCCATCATGTCTGTCTCTCAAAATGGATGTAGGAACGGGTCCCGCGGTACTAAGGAGCTGCTCCTCATTGATATGGCCATTAGCCAACAGGTTCGTCGTTCCCGAAAGGATCTGTCGACATGTTGGATAGATTACAAGAAGGCCTATGACTCGGTGCCACATACATGGCTCATGAGGGTGCTGGAGTTGTATAAAGTAGATGCAACTCTACGCGCCTTCCTGATGTCATGTATGGGGCAATGGAGAACGGTCCTTCGCTATCCAGGATGTCGAAATATCCAGAGGAATAGCGAGCCGATAAGGATTGAGCGAGGCATATTTCAGGGCGATAGTTTGAGTCCGCTTTGGTTCTGCCTAGCTCTGAATCCTCTGAGCACACTGCTTGAGGATTCAGGTATAGGCTATCGGTTGAGAAGAGGTGGTCAGGTTATATCACACCTCCTTTACATGGATGACCTTAAACTCTTTGCCCACAACAATTTGCAACTGATGGAACTACTGAAGATAACTGAAACCTTCAGTAGCGCCATCAGGATGGAATTTGGTGTGGACAAATGTGCAGTCATGCATGTAAAGCGAGGGGAGATTGTGGAATCCGTGGGAACCCAACTCTCGGATTCCACAAACTTTCGAGCCCTCTCCACATCCGAAACCTATAAGTATTTGGGTATGTCGGAAGCTTTGGGAATCAATGTTACTGACATGAAGCAATCGTTGAAGGAGCGCTTCTTTAGCCGCCTGAAGAAAGTATTTAATAGTCTTCTCTCAGGCGGAAACAAGGTGCGCGCCTTCAACGGTTGGGTCATGCCGGTTTTGATGTACTCTTTCGGCATACTCAAATGGACTCAGACCGAACTCGACGCCCTGGATAGAAGGGTCCGTACGCTGCTGACTGCATATCGAATGCATCACCCACGGTCATCGGTTATGAGGCTGTATATCCCGCGAAAGTGTGGAGGTCGAGGCTTTTTAAACGTTAAGACTCTCCACAATCGCGAGATATGCAGTCTCAGGGAATATTTCCTGGAAGCCGACGTGGGGATGCATCGAGATGTGGTCGCGGTGGACAAGGGCCTCACCCCGCTCTCCTTGGCTAACGAGAACTGGCGCAAGCCTGTAGTACTTGACACTAATGACCGCATGGAGGTATGGCAAAGTAAGGAGCTCCACGGACGCTTTTTCCGGGCCCTACACGGACCCGACGTAGATTTTCTAGCGTCCGTAGCCTGGCTGCGTTTCGGTGATCTCTTTGGAGAAACCGAAGGTTTTGTTTGTGCAATTATGGACGAAGTTATGATGACGAACAATTACCGGAGATTTATTGTGAAAGACGGCACGGTGGACATCTGTCGGGCATGCCACCGTCCCGGGGAATCAATTAGACACATTATCTCTGGGTGTTCTCGTCTAGCTAACGAAGAGTACTTGCATAGACATAATCTTGTAGCCAGGATTATCCACCAGCAACTTGCTCTGAAATACTGCCTTGTGGAATCAGAAGTGCCGTACTACAGGTATGTGCCCGACCCAGTTCTTGAAAACGGCCATATCACACTGTACTGGGATCGATCCATCATCACTGACAGGACTGTTGTTGCAAATAAGCCTGATATAGTGGTGGTGGATCGACTAGAAAGGCGCACAATGATTGTTGACATAACGGTTCCGCATGACGAGAACCTCGTGAAAGCCGAAAAAGATAAACAAATCAAGTATCTTGACTTGGCTCGCGAGGTTGTCGACATGTGGGATGTGGACTCAGCGATCATTGTGCCGATAGTCGTCACAGCCAATGGGTTGATAGCCAAGAGCCTCGACCAACACCTGAAGAGGCTCTCGTTAAGCAGTTGGGTCAAGGGCTTGATTCAGAAAGCGGTACTTCTGGACACGGCTCGCATTGTCAGGAGGTTCCTCTCTCTGGAGCCCTGACCGCCGGTAGCTTGGACCCTGTTCCCGATACCGGTGGGCTACTATTTTTTATATTTTTAAATGTTTTTATTTTATATTCTAATATTTAAAAATATAATTTATAAGTTTTTAAAATGAATAAAGGAAATAATAATAATAGGTTGAAAGTAAAAATGTAAATTTTCCTCACCTCCATAAGACACAGTATAGCAATCTTCTGCCGCAGCTGCCTATCAGTCCGCTGTAGGTCAGGGTGGTGGGCAGAAGCCTTTACTTTCTCAAACAGGGCCACATCGCCTGAGGCTACGGCTCGTACTAACTCGCAGGCCCACGCGTCTGGCGTGCCGTGCAGGGACTCTAGGATTGGATGTGCTAGCTGGAAAAGCGAAAATTTGTGGTTATGCCAGTTATCTAACTACTATACTTGGACTTTTAATCGTATTCGGTAACTTGAGAGTTCAAAGGAAAATGATGATACCATGCTAAAACTAATAGTGTTGGGGTAGTGAAAGATTTCGCGTAAAGAACGAACGATAACAATTGTTTAATTTAAATAAAACTTTAAAAAATCGTTATAAGGATATGGAATATAAGAATAATTTATAATAACAGTTATTTCCTTTTTATTTTCTTGAAATAGAAACAAAACTAAATATAAAAATCATATAATTTTTTTTTTTTTTTTTACTATAGTCATTTTATATCCTCTGGCAGCCATTGACTATAATATATCGATATAGTATACATCGTGTTTTAAGACAAGTTATTTTATGACAGTTTGCATGTATGTACATTATTTCAAGTTCATTCAATATCGTCGTACAAGTATAGTATAAGTCGTACACATTGGGCGCTATGACGGCGGCTAGCGCGAGCCGCAGCGCGATGGCACGGCGCTCCTGCGGCTCCAGGTCGGCGCCGCCACTGTACGATACAGACGTTACTCACCAGCTCGCCCAAGTCGTACACATTGGGCGCTATGACGGCGGCTAGCGCGAGCCGCAGCGCGATGGCACGGCGCTCCTGCGGCTCCAGGTCGGCGCCGCCACTGTACGACACAGACGTTACTCACCAGCTCGCCCAAGTCGTACACATTGGGCGCTATGACGGCGGCTAGCGCGAGCCGCAGCGCGATGGCACGGCGCTCCTGCGGCTCCAGGTCGGCGCCGCCACTGTACGACACAGACGTTACTCACCAGCTCGCCCAAGTCGTACACATTGGGCGCTATGACGGCGGCTAGCGCGAGCCGCAGCGCGATGGCACGGCGCTCCTGCGGCTCCAGGTCGGCGCCGCCACTGTACGACACAGACGTTACTCACCAGCTCGCCCAAGTCGTACACATTGGGCGCTATGACGGCGGCTAGCGCGAGCCGCTGCGCGATGGCACGGCGCTCCTGCGGCTCCAGGTCGGCGCCGCCACTGTACGACACAGACGTTACTCACCAGCTCGCCCAAGTCGTACACATTGGGCGCTATGACGGCGGCTAGCGCGAGCCGCAGCGCGATGGCACGGCGCTCCTGCGGCTCCAGGTCGGCGCCGCCACTGTACGACACAGACGTTACTCACCAGCTCGCCCAAGTCGTACACATTGGGCGCTATGACGGCGGCTAGCGCGAGCCGCAGCGCGATGGCACGGCGCTCCTGCGGCTCCAGGTCGGCGCCGCCACTGTACGACACAGACGTTACTCACCAGCTCGCCCAAGTCGTACACATTGGGCGCTATGACGGCGGCTAGCGCGAGCCGCAGCGCGATGGCACGGCGCTCCTGCGGCTCCAGGTCGGCGCCGCCACTGTACGACACAGACGTTACTCACCAGCTCGCCCAAGTCGTACACATTGGGCGCTATGACGGCGGCTAGCGCGAGCCGCAGCGCGATGGCACGGCGCTCCTGCGGCTCCAGGTCGGCGCCGCCACTGTACGACACAGACGTTACTCACCAGCTCGCCCAAGTCGTACACATTGGGCGCTATGACGGCGGCTAGCGCGAGCCGCAGCGCGATGGCACGGCGCTCCTGCGGCTCCAGGTCGGCGCCGCCACTGTACGACACAGACGTTACTCACCAGCTCGCCCAAGTCGTACACATTGGGCGCTATGACGGCGGCTAGCGCGAGCCGCAGCGCGATGGCACGGCGCTCCTGCGGCTCCAGGTCGGCGCCGCCACTGTACGACACAGACGTTACTCACCAGCTCGCCCAAGTCGTACACATTGGGCGCTATGACGGCGGCTAGCGCGAGCCGCAGCGCGATGGCACGGCGCTCCTGCGGCTCCAGGTCGGCGCCGCCACTGTACGACACAGACGTTACTCACCAGCTCGCCCAAGTCGTACACATTGGGCGCTATGACGGCGGCTAGCGCGAGCCGCAGCGCGATGGCGCGGCGCTCCTGCGGCTCCAGGTCGGCGCCGCCACTGTACGACACAGACGTTACTCACCAGCTCGCCCAAGTCGTACACATTGGGCGCTATGACGGCGGCTAGCGCGAGCCGCAGCGCGATGGCGCGGCGCTCCTGCGGCTCCAGGTCGGCGCCGCCGCCCGCGCAGCCCACGTAGCGCAGCGCCGCGCGGTAGTAGCGCGCCATCGGCCCGCGCACTCTACGGGACGACGTAAGGAATCAGTATTTTGTTTCCATTTTGATAGCAATGGTGGCCCAGTGGTAGTGGCCGCGACTTACGAGTAGCAGGTCGTGAGGTTTGAACCCTAGCAGGCGGTTTACTTTGTGTAAATTATTAAGAAATTTTCTAGTGTCTCAGCAACTTTTTACTTATCTGAAATGGTTTCATTATCAACTTTTTTGACACAACCCATTCTGATCTCGCTGTTTTGTGCTTCTAGTTTCTTTATTAATTACCTGCCACATAGCTGTTTTTAATATCTTAGAATCTTTTCTTACGTAATTATGAGTTAAGCTGCACGATTAGTGACAAATGCGTGAACTGACTGAACAGATCCACTCAAACTGTGTAGTTGTTTCCTCAACATATCATTTCAGACACCAATCTACATGGTCTTCACTTAATGTGACAAGAATATATCTGTGCTTTAAAAGACACTGGACTTCTGAGTTTGTTTCGGCCTTTTTCAGAGTAGTCAGATAGAAAACGACGACCTCATCTAGTTTTTTTTTTTAACTATGATTGACGTGTAAAAGTGTTTGCACAAACTTACTTACAGAAATAGATTAAGATTTTGAAATCATTTATCATTATGATGGGTTTGATCAGCAGAATTCAGTCGAATTATGTCATTAATTCTCAGAATTTATAGAATTACTTGTAACAAATTATCTAGATTATATTTAAAAAAGAGAGTGAATGATATGTAACGGCTCTAAGTGACGTGCGACAAGAGCAGAAAGATGTTGATATTTATTTATTTAGGGACAACAAACAGCAGTGTAATAATAAGAAGTCATAGGTTAGAACTTAATTACAGAGGTGACAAATACACTACTCACAACGTTATCCACATATTACTAAACAGAACGTAGATGAAGAGAAAGAAATAGAAATAGATGATATTGTACAACCGTTGAAAGTGATGAAAGAAGACGAAGGAAAAGCAAGGCAGATATGAGTGGACCCGGGAGGGCACGCCCTAGGACGACAGAAATGGTGTCTTTATTGGTTATGTACTACAGAACGGTCAGGTGCGTACTCGCAACCCGCGTGCATGTATGCAAGGATCGTAGCAGATGGCGATCTGTAAATTCTGACTCTGTATGTATGTACTAAACAGAACTACTAGCCAGTCGAAAGAACGATAAAAGAAAAAACAGAATTAAAAAAAAAAAAAACCACCGAAAAAACTGAAAAGAAATTAAAAAAACCTGTCAGTCATTTTGAGACGGCGCTTTGAGTGATCTTTGTTCAGTGATTGTTTGGGGCCGACTCAAAATGAAGAAGTCAACTACTTGATGCAATGGTGAGCGCAAATACATACTCCGGGTTGCTACTGAGAAATTCCAGATAGAAAAATCCAATAACACTTTGCAAGATCTGAGAATCGAACCCAGGACCTCATGATCGCCATATTTGTTAAAACGAATCCTATAGGAGGCTTGATGTGTGCAAGAAAACTACGGTTTTAGCGGATAATCTTGTGTAATCAATCATCTATGAACACGGACACAAACTGGTATTCAATAATGTTTATCGGACGACGGTCAGCGTTCGGCGCGCGCCACGCGCGCGCGTGTTCACAGTTTGGGGACTCCTGCGTGACTGTTTTGGCGAGCCGTAGCGGCGCGGGCGCGGAGGCGAGCCGAACGCCGACATGATGGCGGCGACGCCGATGGCATGCGAGCGGAGACGCGAGCTGGCAACACGCTGCTTTTATTAGGGCTCGCTATAGCCTCCCCCTCCAAGTCACAAGGACGACCCGTCTGTGACTTGGCTGGTCGGCCACGTCGACGCGGGTGCACGATCGTTGGGGTTAACCCCAAGTAAGGAGACAGAGCGCTGGCATGGTATTTCCCTTTGATCACCCCCTCACCATCGACTACTACAAATGACGTCGGGCTGACGATCTGAGAGACGCGATACGGGCCCTCCCGCTTTGGAGCAAACTTACTTGTGAACCCTTTTGCTGCGTTGCTCGCCATGTGGGCCTCCACTAGGACCAAATCTCCCTCCTTGTAAGAAGGCACATCTCGTCGATGCTTATCACCGGTCGTTTTCCTAACGTCCTGTTGTTCCTCCACTCGGTGCTTCACGTCATGAAGGACGCGTGCAAACTCCTTCAAGTATGGAGTGAACTGGGGCACGTAGTTCTGCTGGGAAACAATAGCACGGATGTCAGTCTGTACCGCCATAGGAGAACGCATCTCCCGAGCAAAAGTGAGATACGCTGCTGACTGTCCCGTCCCCTGATTGTAAGCACAATTGAGGGCGAATCGCACCATCGGCAGAGCGAACGGCCATCGGCGATGCTCTGATCCAACTAAGATGGCAAGCTGTTTTTTCAATTCGCGGTTTTTGCGTTCCGCCGGATTCGCCTCTGGATGGTATACCGGAATCAGTGACTGTTGTACCCCAAGCACAAACATAGCCTTTTGCATGACAGCCGAAACGAACTGACTTCCGTTATCAGAGATAACACGACGAGGCAACCCATACCGCAAGAAAACTTCCTCGATGAGCGCTTTTGCACATGACTCAGCAGTCGCATCACAAAGTGCAAACAGCTCGACCCATCGACTGGCGGTGTCCTCTACAAGCAGAATCCACTTCTCCCCCTTATCTCCTTCGGGTAGTGGTCCAAACAGGTCCATTGCGAGCACCTCGAATCTTTGCTGAGGCACTGGGGTTTGCAGCAGACCTGCAGGCTTCATATTGGTGGCTTTATATTTTTGGCACAGATCACATGACTTTAGGTATTGAGCCACATAAGTTTTCATGTTCTTAAAATAATATCTTTCTTTAATCTTCCTCAAGGTCCGCTCCAAACCCAAGTGTCCAGCAGTAGGCGCGTCGTGAAGCTCCTTCATGAGCTCTGCCTGTAGAGACTCTGGGACCACCAACTGGGGTTCTTCGGAGTAACCATCTGGATCACAGCGGTACAAAACACCTTGTGAAAGATAATAACCTCTATCAGCCCAGCGCACGGCTGCTTCTGGATTATTAAGATCTTCAAAATCTACTATGATTTTATTAACTTCAGGATCGTTCAATTGGGCTTCGCGGATATCTTCTGGTTTTCGCTGAGGTAAGTCAACGACTACCGGACAGATGCTGCAGGGACTTGAATCGGGATCTTCAGATCCAGTAGTCACTGGACGGCTGGGCGTATCCGCTACAACATTAACTCTACCCGGTGTATATTCAATGTCCAGATCGTAAGACTGAATTTTCATTGCCCAACGGGCTAACCGACCACTAGGAGTCTTCAGTGACAAGAGCCATTTCAATGGCTGGTGATCAGTAGACACACGAACCTGCGCTCCTTCTATGTATCCTCTAAATTTGTCTAAAGCCCAAACAACCGCCAGAGCTTCACGTTCGGTGGTATGATAGTTACGCTCTGCAGGGGTCAGCAACCTACTAGCATACTCTATGGGTCTCTCTTCACTATGAGACTCGCCTTGCATCAACACTGCTCCAAGAGCGTACGCGCTAGCGTCAGTTCGTAAAACGAATGGCTCTTCAAAGTTGGGCTGGCGAAGAATAGGGCTAGTTGCGAGCCGCGACTTAAGCTCTTCAAAGGCTCCTTGCTCACACTCCCCCCATTGCCAGCGTCGGTCCTTTTTCGTCAGGTTTGTTAAAGGACGCGCTCTATCCGAAAAATTCGGGATGAATTTACGAAACCAAGAGCAGGTTTGTAAGAATGTCTTAAGTTCTTTTAGGTTCGTTGGTGGCGCCATATTCATCACTGATTCAACCTTCGTGGGATCAGGCTCGATGCCCCGAGATGGAACGACGTGTCCCAGGTAAGTAACCCTATCTCTAGCGAAGACACACTTTTTCCTGTTTGCCCTCAGGTTAAATAGACGAAGGCGCTCGAAAACCTGCTGAAGATCCTTCAGATGCTGATCTAGATTTGGAGATATCACAAGCAAATCATCAAGATACGCGAGGACGCAGACGTCCTTTAGACCAGACCTCATCCGATCTATCAGACGCTGGAACGTGGCCGGGGCGTTCTTAAGACCGAATGGCATACGGCGGAATTGAAACGTTCCGAACGGAGTCGTAAACGCCGTTTTGTGTCGATCTTCTGGCGCTACAATCGCCTGCCAGTAACCAGCCTTTAGGTCGATTGTAGACATAACGCAATTAGGCTTAGTACTCTGCAGCAGCTCGTCGATCACCGGCAGCGGGTACTTATCAGTTCGTGTGACGCTATTAAGCTTGCGGTAATCTACACAGAATCTGATCTCGCCGTTTTTCTTCGGTATCAACACCACAGGTGAGGCCCATTCCGACTCAGCATCTTCAATGATGTCATCCTCAAGCATTCTTTCAATCTCCATTTTGATTATTTCCTTCTTGGCGGGGGTAACTCTGTATGGTGGACTTGCAATTGGTGCGGCATCTCCTGTATCGATGCGGTGGACAGCGAACTGGGTAGGTCCTCCCCCTGACGCGAAAATGTCCTGGTGAACATTCAGGAGTTCGGACAGTCGCTCCCGTTCATCTGAAACAAGATGGGATCCCTCGTCCCCACGAAGACCCACAGATGAACAAGCAATTGATTTTAATGGTTTGAATTTGGATTCAAAAAGAATTGGTTGAGGAGTCCTATCACGCCTCACAAACCATACCCCACGGTCAAAGTCCAACACCATGCCAACGTCCTGTATAAAGTTCATGCCTAATAAACTATCAGTTGCATTCGGCAACATAATAAAACTAACAGCTAGCGTCACCCCTCGCACCGTTACGTTAACGTGCGCTAATTCAACATTTTGCGCACACATTCGCCCGTCCGCATACTGTAATTCTAAATACACACTATCGAACGAATGACCATTCTTAGCTAAATGAGATCTTAAAGATACACTACCAATACAATGTTTTGCACCAGTGTCTAATAAAACCCTACCTACTACACCATAAATTTCTACACTTATTACCGGACGCACACGCGAATCGATTTTATCATCACTCGCGGACACTGACTGAAATACGGAAGACACTACAGTTTTCTTTTCCTTGCACGTAGGACAATTGGAACGGATTACTCCGGGCGCTCCGCACCCGAAACACGTGACCGCAGGCGCAAGTGGCTCTCCCTCATTCCCTTTATCCTTGGATTCCTTGGTAGCCGTCTTCTGTCTGGCAAGTCGCTGACAGGCCTCTTTTAGATGGCCGTACTGTTTGCAATAATTGCAATGGGGCCGAGTCTTGTTATTATTAGTAGTACTCGGCGCGGTCGGCGACCGCGAATTCGGCACAGGTGCGGCGGATGACGTCGTAGGTTTAACGTCAGCAGTAGCCCGTGGACGACTTTCGTCGAGAATCTCTTCGACGCGACGCGCTTGAGTCAGAAGTTCCGCAAAGGTTACGAAAGCGGAGCGCGGAACCTTCTCACGGATACGTCGGTGCAGCAACCCATATGTCATATCTAACTGAACTACCTCCGTAAGAGAGAAGGGTGGGAGCTGAGCGATTAACGCTCTGACATGACATACGAACAAATCCGTCGATTCGTCTGCTTTTTGTTCTCGCTCGAACATAAGTCTATAAATTTTGTGCGGCGGTAACCGTGGTCCAAATGTCTGCTTCAGCGAATCAACAGCGGCTTGCCAGGTTACGGTGGTATCTTTTACGCCTTGCCACCATGTGGCAGCAGTACCCGTCAATAACATAGGTAACCCACGAAGCGCATTATTATCGTCGACTCGAACACATTCTTTGTACGTTTCTATGGCATCAATAAAAGCCAGGACGTTGCTTGACTTTTCACCGTCAAAGCGCGCCGTACATTTGGCAAAGTGGCCAGAAAAAGATGGTACTGGTGTACTTACAGGATCGCTGCGACTTAACCTGTCTATCAGCAATAACAGCTGGTCGGTCGTCATCGTGACCGGAGCTGCTGCAGCACCAGCAGCTGGCTGCGGATCCACCACAGTCGCTTCCGCGACGTAGGTGTCGGCGCCGCGCGGAGCGGTATCCGGCGCGGGCGCTTGGGGCGGCGCCACATCCATAGACGTAGCGCCAGCCGAAGCCGGGCTCGCGGCACGCGATCTCGTTAGCACCATCGTAAAATAGTCCACAATTCGCGATTAAAACAAAGATAACCGAAGTTAGGTACCCTAGGTTTTACCTAAGCACTAATAATGTTAGCAATTACACGCTACAACAGTTTCCAGTCACAAAAGTTCACAATACGTACGAAATTGGTACGAAACCTAAATGAAAACGCACACTTAGGTACACTTTATTAGGTTTTACCGAAGCACTTTATCAACTGTTCACAGTTACATACGCGGTAAAACAGTCTCACTAGTCACAAACACAACAGTTCGCGATTTTTAGGTACGAAACCTACACGTGACACACAATAAATCGCGATTTGTAGGTACGAAACTTACGCGATAAAACCGTCACAACATTATAAGTTCGGTGTAGTTAGTCACTAGAATGTTCTCGAACGTTCTTATAGTAACCTAGGTTCAGGTAGGTATACCCGGAACAAAACCTAATCACTCAAATGTTCTCGAATGTTTGTAGAGTAACCTAGGTTCAGGTACGTATCACCCGGAACAAAACCTAGTTACTAAAATGTTCTCGAATGTTCATAGAGTAACCTAGGTTCAGGTACGTATCACCCGGAACAAAACCTAGTTGTTATACGCGATCGACTGAAGCACCACACTCACTACAGGTCCGTAACGACAGTAGGTAACCTAGGTTCAGGTATTATGTAGGTACCTGCAAAGAAACCTAGTTACTCACAACACGCGAAGTACTGAACGACACTAACGACTGTCTATATTATGACTGTCTTACTGTCTCTTCCTCAGTTACACTGTTCACTTTTCGCGAGATTATATTATGTAGGTACTTCAACCGGCACATGACACGAAACCATTACTGAATTCTACGAAAATCACGCTTGCACATTGCACAATGTTCTGCTCCACGTTAGGCTGCCAGTTATAGGAGGCTTGATGTGTGCAAGAAAACTACGGTTTTAGCGGATAATCTTGTGTAATCAATCATCTATGAACACGGACACAAACTGGTATTCAATAATGTTTATCGGACGACGGTCAGCGTTCGGCGCGCGCCACGCGCGCGCGTGTTCACAGTTTGGGGACTCCTGCGTGACTGTTTTGGCGAGCCGTAGCGGCGCGGGCGCGGAGGCGAGCCGAACGCCGACATGATGGCGGCGACGCCGATGGCATGCGAGCGGAGACGCGAGCTGGCAACACGCTGCTTTTATTAGGGCTCGCTATAATCCTAAGTTATTTCCCCACATGGCAGACCGATTTCCTAGAAATAGGCGGGATAACAGTCAACTATGTCAACATTGGTCCCGAACTGCACTTATGCGCAAGAGTGTTTTTTGTATGGCTCCCATCTATACTCTGTTTATTATAACATTAGAAAAAAGAGGCTCGCAGAAGCAGGAGTATGAAACCTTTTATTTCAAGTTAAGTTCAAACAATTTAAATAAATAATGTGAGCTTTTTTGTAACAATGTATGGCATGCATATAATAAAGCATTTACTTTCGATATACTCGTCACAAGGCTTGGATAGGTACATGAAATGTAACAATTTTTAGTAACAACTAGCTGTGCCCGCGACTTCGTCCGCGTGGAATAGTGACTTTTCGGGCAGCATATTTTGAATTACATATGCTGTCGTTTGGGTAGCTAAAAATTTACTTTACAGTAATGCTTCTCTGTATACGATATTTGACGTATAGCCATCGGGGATGAAAGCATACAGGCTCCTAGGATTGCTAACCCGTGACAGAGCCACATACAACTGACCGTGCGAGAAACAGCTGATACTTAGATCTACACCCACAACTTTCATTGTCTGGGCCTTGGGCTTTATTAATTGTCATCGCAAAACATAGGCTGACTGGAAACTGGACTCGTTTAAAACTAAATGGAAAATTGTTTGGAATGAGAGGAATCCGAGGAATGAAAATACTTTCACCTTTTCCACACCCTGTTAAAATCTCTGCTTCTATCAGATTTCGTTGTTAATTTGGTCACTTTTAACCTGGTGCCATTGCAAAGTTTTGGGGGGCTTAAATTTCTAAGAAGCATTATGGGCACGCCTACTTTTAATTTTATTTTATGTGCTGGTAGTCCAGGAGCATTGAGGGATTCTAAAAATTCTACTGGGTAGCTTGTAGATTCTCCTTCTTCCATGACTCTGTTAATGGAGATATACTCAACATAATCTCCCGGAACATAACTCTAAATTTCAGCGTTTATTATTGCTGCTCGGTCGTTTCGTGGCGACAAAATAGCTCTTTCGCAAAGCCAGGAATTTTCGCAAGTTGGTATTTGCGTTGCGTTTCCATACACAGATGATATGATGTCTCGCATTGATAAAACTATGTTGCATAGGTTTTCATTAAGAACAACTTTTCCTTGTTCCTGCGTATACACACCGTTACATATCTCAAGTAGTAAATCTGAAAATTCTTGAGCATTTTCGTTGCCTCCAATTTGCGCAGGCATATTTAATGTCAAATGCAAAGGGATAATGTAATGCCACAATCGAGAACTCTTTAGGCAGGCTTTAACTTCATCAGCCTTAGTTCCACGTGGTATTACAGGGAGAGTCTGACGAAAATCGCCACAAAAAAGCATAGTAATGCCACCCATGGGTTGATCATTTTGCTTGACATCACGCAACGTTCTGTCTACTGCTTCTACTGCTTTTCGATTGGCCATTGTGGACTCAGCTCATATAATAGAGCTACAATCACGAAGAACCTTAGCTTTATCGCTGTTTCTTGAAATATTACAAACAGGGCTTTCTGTGCAGTCTAAATCGATCGAAATTTTAAACATTGTATGAGCAGTTTTCCCACCTGGCAACAATGTGGCTGCTATGCCTGATGAAGCGACAGCAAGCGCGATTTTACCTTGGCTTCGTACCTTCGCCAAAATAACTTTCGTAAGAAATGTTTTACCCGTTCCACCGGGTGCATCTACAAATAGCATTTCTCCCAAAGTAATAGTACTTAGTACGTAGTACGTTGATAGCAACGCTGCGGCACACCGATCAAATATCAAAGGCTGTTCATTAGTTAGCCTCGAGACATCAGTTTGTAAAATTTCGGCCAGGTCAATTGGATCATAGTTGGTTTCCATCGCGTAATCTCTATTAATACGTTCACCGTCAAATTATGCCTCCAGCATGCCATATTGAGAAATAGGATTACCCCCAATAGATGTAATTATATCTTGAATAGCCAACAAACAACGATTCAAATAACTTTCACGTAATCTCTCCTCAATTGGGTTGTTATCTTTAAGTTGTACGTGCCTAAAAAAATACTCAGCCAATTTGTTCTGATACTTATACCACAACTGTGCAGCGTCAGAAAGTGCACAAAACACCAGCATGACTGCAAACAAATGTCGCAACCGATGAGGACTTTCGCTAAGACTTGCTTCTGACAAAGCATCATCCCAATGTTGATCCCCATCCAGCAAGTGACGTGCCCGGCAAGCGGCTTGGTATGTAGGGTGTACGATATTGTCAAGAGATCGGCAAAAGAAGTAGGCCCTCGGACAACGTGCAGCAGTAGGCGCAGGTAAACGCATTCAGAGTTATTTGGATGAACCGTTTAAACCCTACCAATGACATAATCTTTAAAAATACCTGGTTCACCTACTACAGCTGTTCCACGTCTTCTGCGGTTAAAAATACCCTGTTGTTTATTATAGGTATAATACGATGGAACTTCGTTGTATAAGAGTGTCTTAGGAAATGCGTCTGTTCGCCGTGATTCTTTAAATTGACATAACTTTTTTATTTATGAATTGTTTGACATGAAATAAACACTAAATGTTAAGTGAAGCTTACTACAATATATTAGTGAAAACCGCAACTACATCGAATAAGCCGTTTCTGATATTACACGCTTTATATTAGCTTCACTTGTATGTTTGTATATTTGTATGTTTGTATGTTTGTATGTTAGTATGTTTGTATGTTTGTTTGTAACCGACTCCTTATAGCGCGATTTTGACCCACTTTAAACGAACAGATTTCATTCAAACTTTGCACACCTGTCAAGGACCGATGACAATGCAATAATTTCATAAATTTGTGCCATTATCCTGACCAGGATTACCAGGACAGGCTTAACTTGCCTGAGCGTCTTTTGTACGCTGTCCGCTAGAGGGCGCTAGTTAGTTGACGTACCGTACATCTGTGACGCGTTCGAGCGGTAACTGCTCGCGCCAATGGCTCGCGCTTAATATAAAAATCTAACTAATAAGTGAGTTTGTCAAGACTTTTTTGTGTTAAACTTGTTTTTCTTGAACAATAAACTGTTATTGTAATAAGTGAGTCCTAATTTGCTCCCCACCGACGCTATAAGGGGCTGCCCAACGTGTGTAGATATTTCGTGTAGTGTATTACGGAGTGCAGATCGCGAAATAACTTGCAACGATCACAAAAAATAACCGTAGGGGACTATTATCAAACCTAGGAGGACCAAAATGCCAAGAACACGGTCAGAAGAAAACTCGGACTCGAATGGCGCCGCGGACGCGGCCGCCGTGAACATTACAATGTCTCAAGAAACTCCCGCTAGCTTTACAGCATCGAATGCTCTCCGCAGTTTTTCGATGTTAAGTACTTGAAGGACCTGCTGCAGTTTGGTGGCAAGGTGTGAAGCAGTCAACCAGCACGTGGTCGGAAGCTGTCACCAGAATAAAATGCGCCTTCGGTGAACATGACCCGCCACATCGCCTTTACCGTAAACTCTTTAATATTAATCATCAAGAAGATGAAAACACTAACTTGTTTATTGCTAAGGTACAATATTAGCCAAGTTCCCAAAGGATGACCTCTCAGAGAAGGTTCAATTGGATATGGCATACGGTCTACTTAACACGCGCATTAGAAAACGCGTGACGAGAGAATGCGTTAATAACTTCGACGAGCTGCTCTACAAGTCTCGACAGGTCGAAGATTTGGTAAAAGAAGTTGCCTAGTTTTTACGATTGTCATGGTTACAATAGTTAAAAGATCAGCTACATGTTCTCAATAAAATGTTATTAAATGGCAACAACATAGTTATTCCTAGCACTATGCATGATTACATTTTAAAATTGGTCCATGAAGGACATCAAGGTATAAACAGTTGCATACGCCATGCAAAGACAACTGTGTACTGGCCTAGCATAGATGATGACATCACTAAATTCATATCACAGTGTCCTACATGTCTTACTTACCGTCATAACAATGCTAAACAGCCAATAATACACCATGAGTACAAGATGCTACCATGGTCGAAAGTTGGTGTTGATATCTTTGAATTTAACAAAAGTAAATATCTTATTGTTATAGATTATTATTCAAAATATGTAGAGATAGCTTATTTAAAATCAGATTCAACAGCTAAAACTTTAATAATACATTTAAAAACTAATTTGCACGTCATGGCATACCAGAAACCATGAATTCAGATAATGGTCCAACTTTCAATAGTAAAGAATTTAAAGATTTTACTACTGAATGGGGTATCCACCACACTACTTCAAGCCCATACATGAGTCGATCAAATGGAATGGTGGAACGAGAGGTTGGTTCAATTTAATCCATGTTTTCAAAATGTAAAGCTGACAACTCGGACCCATACATTGCTCTACTGATGTATAGGAACACTCCTAAACACACAGGTTATTTACCTGCACAACTGTGCATGTCACGCAACTACGCACTAAATTACCTACCTCGGACACCACATTAACACCAAATACAGTTGACACCAGTAAGGTAGAGAAGAAAATTAAAAAACAACAGTTAAAAACAGCATTTTATTACAATAGAAACACAAAAACACTTCCAACACTAGACATAGGTGACAAAATCTATTTTAAACACAAACCACTTGGGTTCCTGGTATAATATCAGAAAAGGATAGTCTTCCTCATAGCTATATTATCACTTCTCAAGGATCTTTCCATAGAAATCGCAAACACATATTGAAACCAACTTCAACCACTCCTCCGTTGACTGTAGGAGTACCTGAAAAAGAAAACGAAATTAGGACAGAGAATAATATCCCCAACCAGTCAGCACCATATGTGACACTATCAGGGCGTACAGTTATGAAACCAATTAGATATGATGATGAATATAATTAAGTTTCTATGTACAATGATAAATAACAGACTTGTATTTATTTTGTACCTTGAATTGTCAAACGTCACAAGTGTCAACGTCAACCATCAGTTGCGTTCCGTTTCAAACTTTTGTAAAAGTTTTCATGGTTTGACTACTTGCGATTGTACTAAAAAAAAAAGAACGATTGAATACTTACTTTGTTTTATAAACCAGTTGCTGGCCATGGAATCTTGTCAGGATAATTTCCTAAAACTTAAGTAGTGTTAACACTTTGAATGCCGCGCGTTTTTGAACTAGTCTAATACCGTACGCCGGCGATTTTTGCATTATTTTGAAAATTTGTAAATAATAGTCTATTACAGATACCTACATATTTTTTTATACATTGTAAATTTAGGTTTATATTTGTTATTTATGAAATAAAATTATTAAATATATAGAATGAAATGTATTTATTCGACTGTTTTGAATAGTGCACTGAACAACTCGAAACGAAGCGGGACGGCGGCGTACTGAGCGACAGGAACGTACGCACTCCGCGTTCGTTCCTGTCGACTTGACACACACATAAAAAGAGCTACGTGTCTATAATTTTGAACATGTGTGCATTATGGATGTAGCTAATGACCAATAACAGCCAACAGTTACTTATAGTTATCATGGAATTGAAAGTAGATAATAAGTTAAAAAAACACGGTTTTATAAATAAACCAAACTAAAAAGTAGAAAATAAATAATAGTTTAAAAAAAAAACTAAAAACACGCTTTATATAGAAAACCAAACTAAAAAGTAAAAAATAAATTTTAATAAATTTGAAGTAAGAATAGTATAAAAAATCGAATAAATGTAAATGAATAATAGTGTAAGAAAGAAAAAAATGTTTTATTTAAAAAAAAGCGTGGGGTGCATGGTGTCAATAGTTAATAATATTTCATTGACAGATATGACCAGAAGGATTATCTTTTCGATAATATCTTAAAAAGCACCCCACGCTTTTTTTGAAATAAAACATTTTTTTCTTTCTTACACTATTATTCATTTACATTTATTCGATTTTTTATACTATTCTTACTTCAAATTTATTAAAATTTATTTTTTACTTTTTAGTTTGGTTTTCTATATAAAGCGTGTTTTTAGTTTTTTTTTTAAACTATTATTTATTAGCGTGCACAAACACACCGACAAACAGACAAAAAAAAATTAATTACAATTTCGGGTTCGGCATCGATATAATAACAACCCCTGCTACTTTTTTATATATTTCCATTGTACAGACACCACTTTTCTACAATTTTATTATATGTATAGATCTGTTTATTACAAAATCACTGTTCTTTTTTCTGTAGAACGAAGCGGGGTTTGTTTAATTCTACTTTTCTTGGGGGACAATATTTTATCCTCATGGTCAACGTTGGGGCCACATTTTTTTCGCTGTTGACACGGATCAGCGCTATCAGCAGTTACAGAGTGTGCATGTTGCGCTTGCATGCCACACGGGCCTGCATCGGGATCCATAGTTCCACGAAACGTACCAGTTTGTACGAACAACACAAAACTAACAATTATAACGATAACAAAAAAATAACAAAAGAAAAATCAACAAAATCACGAAAATTCAGCAATAACAACGAGAAAAGGCGTAGCATTCACAAGTACCAAGTGAATGACAGCACAATTGACAACTGCAGAAAATTTACGCAATTTGACGGATGGTTGATAGCATAAATAGACAAAATAAAAAAACACGTGCTCCCATAACTTATGAAGGGAATACGTAACATTTTAGATTTGGTAGAATTATAGTGACGTAAAAAACGTTCCCGGTACTGTTCACCCCTGCTTCTTTTAGATTTTAAACATCGACACGACAATATAGAATGTAAAATCTAAACAATATTAAATGAAAGCCTTGTAATTTCAGAAGGTAGATAGGTTAAATAAGTATAATTAAGTGTGACAGCTATTATATAAATTGATTATATTTAACTCCACATCAGTCTTGACTGTAATAATGTTTGTTGTAATTTTATTGCAAAGTGTGCACCTAAAAGAGCCTTTTTTAACTTCTGTCTCATGCTATAGTAAATGGAATATATATATATATTAAAATGAATCCCTATTTCCCTTGGTCACGCCATCACGCGTGAACGGCTGGACCGATTTCACTTTTGTTTTTGTTGTTGTGTTTGTAATTGTCAGGAGAAGGTTCTTATGAGAGAAAAAAATTAAAAAAATGCGCGGAAAATTAGAAAATTTAAGAACACTTATTTAAGAATACTTAACAACCATAATTATGATAGGACAATATAAATTTTTTTAATGTAACATTTGACATAGAATTGACAGAATGCGTGCTCAAATATCATCAAAGAGACAGGACAACGTCTGTCGGGTCAGCTAGTTATTTATAATAAGCTTCCCAATACCTGGAAAGAGCTAAGCATAGTAACATTTAAAAGAAAATTAAAATCTTTTTTAGCTAGTAAAGCATATTATGATGTTAAAGAATTTTTAAATGAATCATGTTTATATTGACATGACCTTTTTTTAAAAAATTAATTGATTGTTAAATATATCTATTGTAATAATGTTTCTATTGAATATTTTGGACCTACGTTGACATAATTATGTTTTATTTTTGAATTGGAATATTGAAAAATTTGTATTTAACTCCTTACTATTCTAATTAATTATGTAATCAATCAGTTTAATTTAATTTATTTACTTATGTCAGTATTGTCCATTTTCATTAAAGTTGCTATTATTTTTTAATTCTTAATTTGTAATAATTTAATTTGTTTAATTAATATTTGCACACCATGATAATATGGGAAACATGTTGCACAACTCTATGTATGTTTAACACCATGCATGCATTTTCTTTAAGTAATTGTATGTAAACACGTGTTTGAGCAAATAAAGTTATCTGAATCTGATCAACAGTAGTACTTTCGACCAAAGAAGCCGTGATGCAGAACCTCACCTGTAGTACTCAGAAGCCAGTTTGTAGAACCTGCCATGCACGGGTGTCACACCGTCTGCGTCTTCCAATGTGCCCTCCAGCTGTTCTATGATCTTCTCTGTGGAGTCCAGATCGTTCAACTGGTCTAAGTAGATCTGGCCTTGCAGGACCTGGAAGTTTAAGGAGTTTTTGTTAAAAAGGAACTTCAGAATAATAACAAAAAAAAAACTTTATAAAAAAAGATTAGTTCCAATAAACATTACAAAAGGAAAAGTAACTGTGATTTTAACAAAGTGATAAATTAATGTAATATTAACAAAGTCAAAGCTAAAAAACTGTTTTTATTTGTGGTAAATGCACCTTTGAACATCTAAATTTTTATTAAAATAGAATTGATTCTAGTCGCCCCTTCCAAAAGGTAGATTCGTATGGAGAAGAATGGGCAAGTAGCTCCACCATTACTCTTTTAAAATCATCATCATCATTTCAGTCAAGACGTCCACTGCTGGACATAGGCCTCCCCCAATTTGGGGGGCTTTGCCATAATCGCCACGCTTGGCAGGCGGGTTGGCGATCGCAGTATGGTGGTAAAATGCATAGAGAACGCTGCTACCTTATGTTTGTGACAATGACACATCAGGTTTCAGGCTACCTAGTGCATAAACTATCCACGAAATAAAACAGTGAATAAACTTCATTGGTTTATTGAACATAATAACATAACTCTATCTGAAAAGTTGCATGGAAATTGGTTGTCCTTGTATGGTCACGTGATACGGAGGAACGAGGAAAATGTGTGAGGAAAGTTCCGACTATGAATTTCGATGGTTATACGAGTAGAGGGAGACCAAAGAAACGATGGATGGACTGTGTGAATTATGATATGGATAGAAAGGGGGTGACTACTGAGATGACGACTAATAGAGGAGTGTGGAACAAAAAGACATGTTGTGCCGACCCAAAATAAATATATAAATGCTTTATTTTTTTAATTATGTGTGTAAAGGTTTAGCTATGTAGGAGGGAGATACATGCTGCTCATTTATTCAAAAGTGTTGTAAAAGTAGATGATTTTCCTACTATGTTTGTTAACAAATAATTGTGTGGACTAAAGTACATACTTAATCACAATTAAAGACTAGTTAGTAGTAGTACCCACCTTACAAAGAGCGAGCGCCTCATCATTAGCCTTGACTTTGCCCTCAATCTTCTCCAGGAAGGCGATGGCATCCTTCTTGTTGGTGTACTGCTTTATCACGTGCGCTACTATCTCCACCAGGGACAAGGGGTTTATTCTGAAAATACAAGTTAGGATGTTAGATAAGTGGGGAAGGATACAGTAACTTGACTTTAGTCTTTCTTATTCTTAATGAGTCAAAGGCGATTTAAACTCTATTAGCATTAGATCTGGGATGGCCAATTAGCACTCCTAAAAAGATTTTTTTTAAATATGCTGCATTGTCTTGGCTGTAAAACTTACTTGCTCTCAAAAAAGCTAAGAAAATTGGCGTAGAGGGTGATGAGATGGTCTCCTGCCTGCATGGAGGGCTTCTCCACCAGCTCTTGAATCTGAAGCGTCAGCTGGTGCCATAGTCTGGAAACAGTAAATATAAATGTTAGCAAATTGAATGCAGGCCAATCATAAGTGTAACAGTTATGTTTAAGT
Source organism: Aporophyla nigra (assembly GCA_947507805.1). Lineage (NCBI taxonomy): Eukaryota > Metazoa > Arthropoda > Insecta > Lepidoptera > Noctuidae > Aporophyla > Aporophyla nigra. Next base: position 591,095 of record OX382318.1, read on the forward strand.
CCCATGTAATAGGGGGCGAGCCTATAGCCATGGGGCACAAATCCCGATTCCGACAAGAGCTAAGACAGGAGTGATAGACATCCTTACTAAGATAGACCAAATGAAATGGAGATGGACGGGTCACATGTTATGGAGTCCCCATGGTAAATGGAGTAAAATTCTGACAGAATGGTACTATAGTAGTGGCAAAAGAAATTGATGTTGACGTGTTACGGAATGCAGGATGTATTCAATCTCACAGTAGGTGAGCTAAACGGGAGCAGCAAAAGACACAGAGCACTGGAAATCGTTAGAGAACTTTGCCAAGAAGCATACAAAACCATCGAGAAGTATATTACAACTCAGAAATAGTACTATAACAATTAAACTAGCAGAAGAAAGGAGTTTAATGATCAAAGGGCTATTGGTTTATAGGTTTAGGTAGAATGGACTGGTGTCCCAAACACCACGTCAAAACGCGAATTTGAGTACGGAATTGATCGGCTTTCAAGACAAATGGGTCGAAGAAGGTTGTAGTGAAAACTGAAAAAGGCGGTTATAGTGGAAACTGAAAAAGGCGGTTATAGTGGAAACTGTAAAAGGCGGTTATAGTGGAAACTGTAAAAGGCGGTTTTAGTAGAAACAGAAAAAGGAGGTTGAAATGGGTGCAGGGTTATGAATGATATTGCAACTTTTGAGATATTCAAAGTCAGAACAGTCTGCGGGTCGTCTCGTGGAACGAAAATAAACCACAGAGGTTAGGTCTGATGATCGTTCTAATAATGGTGGACTGTCCAACTCTTTTAGTCACAATAAAAAGTTGGATAGGTTTAGCAAATCCATAAACTTTATAATGAACAACAGATTTCTTAAGTATTCCGTTGTTTTGTTAGTGAATGATAGATAGAAACATAAGTTGATATAAATTGAATGAATAATGCGCTAAGATCAATAGTCAACAATTATTGATAAATTTAGTCAAGGAAAGTGGCAGCTGGTGGTAATGCAGGTAATAATGTATCGTGCACGTGAAATAGAACGTAGTAGAGTACTAATTTGCTGGGTTTACAACAGAATATCGACGAGAAAGAGGAAACAAAGGGAGAAGCAATACCAGTTGCCGCGTTTCCCGTCAGAAATCTTTTATTTTTGTTAAGGGGATAAATAATTCGTTGAAAAACAAGAAATTAATGTTTCTAAAGAGGTTGAACGGAAGTAAGGAACATAAATAATGCGAATTTATAACAAAACACATTGTTTTCTTGAAAGAAAGGCTGATGACACGGTGACTTTACAAGTTTGATATCACACGATATATATCAGTAAGAAGCCGCAATACTCACTTTTTGTTGTACAGCTCTTCTAATTTAAGCCATTCTGCAGACAATTCCGGCTGAGTTGTCTGTTTGTTAGCAATAAAATCGTTTACTTCAACGTTGTAGAACTTTACGCCTGTCGCCATCTTTCAGATTTACTTGTAATGATATGAAGTTGGTTGCGAGTTGCGAAGTTGTCAAAAGTTTTTCAAGTGTCAAGCACAGAAATTCACATTCAGCCTTACTGAAGTTAGCGGCGTGTGGTGCCATCTAGTAGCGAGTAGATGTAATTTTGTTTTTCCATTCGATACAAGATGGCGTACTCGTTTGAAAACTTGAATACTAAAATGTAGCTTAAAGTCTAGACAAGGGCGATGGACTTGATACCTGAACCTGTATTTTACACACTGATTTTGTGACCTAACAAGTTTCTAATGCCTGCAGCTATTGTAGAAAGAAGAAACTTGCACTTGAAACTCTCTCGCCTAGTAGAAAATCGTGATTTATCGAAGAATATAATACTTCATTCCATTGATTTATTTTATACCAAATGGCAAAATTATGCCTGGAGCGTCATTCTGGTTGAGTTTTATTGAATGATTTATAAATTTTAAAACATAAATCGTAGATTAATAGTTTAATAAAACAATTTCTAGTCTAATCAGACTAGCATTTTCCCAATTTTGAAGTGGTCGCCTTTTGGTTTGGATTAAATCCAGTGTCAAATTCAGTATTTTACCCGAAGTGACTGTCATTAATTTGTCGGTATTCAACAAGGAAATTTGCAATAATTGAGCTATCTGTCTGGTTTACACTTCCCATATTGGGGTTTTGACAGTGGTGGACCTTCCTATCCATAATTATTGTGATTGGTACTTATGACGCACAAACAATAGGTACAGTAATTTTTTAAACACTTGTATCTTTTGCATTTCATAAATGTTTAATTGTCTCTGGTTATTCTAAAATTCGAATCAAGTGATGAAATGCCTACACAAAATAGTAGGGGTAACCGTGAAGTTTCATGCTGGCTCTTCTCCATAGGAAACGACCAATGGGAACCGTGTATCTGAAGTTTCATAAGTGCCTATGTATGTTTATGTGAAATAAAATATTTTGAATAAGAAGAAAAACCAACTAAATCATCGAAGATTTTATAGCTCTACTTACTTATTTTTCCAATTATACCAATGCATACATGCTTCTCCATTTTATTTTAGACATTGGCAGAATAGTTGATATCGGCTTTGCTTGCCATAATAAAAAATAGAATAAAAATATGAAGCTACGTATAAGAATGATGCAGAAAATGGATCACTGTAGATTATAAATTGTTCCTTAAGTAGAATGTTATCAACTATTCTTACTTTGGAGTCACATCACAATCACTCACTCTTTTGCCATGCTCTCTGGGAAATAACACCTTTACTTTGGAAATTTACGAGAGCTTTTGCTAGGCCAATACTAAAGCTGTCGACGTGGACACATTTTGGTCGAAGACAAATCAAAATGTTTCACTTCACATAAACCTATATGGGCACTTATGAAACGTCAGAAGCTCGGTGCACGGTTCCAAATTGTTGATTCCTATGAGAAGAGCCGGCAAGAAACTCTACGGTTACTCATGAAAAAATATTGACTTTTACCTACAATATTATCAAATTACAGTGATAATAGCTATGGGAGGACAGTGTAGACCTGTCTACAAGTACCAGGTACATAATAAAATAGAAATTGGTCTACAAATCTACAGACCTAAAAAGAAGAAGAAGCTGATTTAAAATATGGAAATTGAAACGTCTACACGAGCAAGAAGAAAAACTATTGATTAAAAAAGTACTGTATCGACGGGTGTGTGGGTTTAGGCCTTCTACTGGGGTTGACGGGATTTCTTCAAGGAAATATGTTTTAAATGATGTAAACGATAGATATATTGAAAAGGGACACAACACAATACACATGAAAACTTAATACACAACTATAGGTTAAGGTACTAGCTTTGTTGATTACATACTTAATCAGCCTATGATTCACCGACTCCTGGGATACAGGCGTCTTCTCTGTGAAAGAAGGCCCAGTGTGGGTTGGTAGAAGTAACAAGTCTTTGAATTTTCGGTTCTAGGACATGTCGGTTTTCCTTCACCGTTCTAGAAAAGACTGTTAAATTAATTGAGTATCAATAAAATAAAATAAAATATCTTAGGACAACCAACACACCGTTATCTGATCCCAAACTAGGCAGAGCCTGTACTATGGCAACCAGACAACTGATAAACATACTTATATATTTCTAAATGCATACATATTATAGACTAGCTTTTGCCCGCGGCTTCGCCCGCGTCGATGTCGGAAATTAATGCAAGAGGACGTACTACCGCGATAAGAATGTGTTATTCCAGGTTATATAGGTAATATAGACTCTGTGTGCTATTTTCGATCCAGATCCATTCAGCCATTTTTGCGTGATTGAGAAACAAACACCCAATCATACATATTTTCACATTTATAATAGGTATTATTAGTAGTAGGATTATAACTCATATTACTTAGGATTCATAGTTTATGAGAACATCATGTGTGTTGGTGTTTTTAAAATAAAAGTAATAGTATTCAGAGTAAGAAGACTGTGACATAGGGCTTGGTTTAGTTGAATATAAGTCTTCCTGGTTTTTCTTAACGCTCCTATTTTACCTATACAGACACTCAATCATTTACCAGACACCAGTACTTTTGCCAGTGGCTTGGCCCGTATAGCTGTCGGAAAATATCACCCGGGAACCTACTACCGGGATAAAGTAGGTATCCTATCTGTTACGTATCCATGATATAATACCTATATCTTTGTGCCAAATTCGATCTAAATCCGTTTAGCCGTCTTTGCATCATTGAGAAACAAACATCCAAAAATCTAAACATCTAAGCCATTTCGCGGTCTCTTACTTGGAATAATACTATTAGGTTTATTTTGAGTATAATGAACACACATGATATTCGCAATTACTATGAAGCCAAAGTAATATGAATTACAATCCTACTTATCCTGTACTACCCGGCCCCTGCCAACGCGCTCTGCGCCCACTTTTTAAGTCTCTAATATCTTCTAAGATATTCATTTAAATTACATGCTGTAAAGGGCCATATTGATCTATATTAAATGCACAATGTATTTAAGGTACTTAATTGGATAAGGATTAATGCTGTATTGCTTAAAATCGCTTCGTAAATAAGCCCTTATTTCTCGTAAAAAGTAAAAGATAAAAAATGGTTATTGTGGGTTATCCCTAAGAGATAGACATATACCATTGAGGACATTTTTGTAGGCCTTTTTAAGGTGTACAATACTGTAGTACATTATTTTGATCTATTTTGTAGGATTCAGCCAGGGTTTTTCGAATTTTGAGACGTATGTCAGCGTAGTTTTCGAAGATAGTTATTTTTTTTCTAAAATAAAAGAATCTTTCTAAAATAAAAATAGCCTAAGTTACTCCTTGTTACATCAGCTATCTGCCAGTGAAAGTCCCGTCAAAATCGGTCCAGCCATTTCAGAGATTAGCGGGAACGAACAGACAGACAGACAGACAGACAGACAGACAAAAATTGTAAAAAATGTTGTTTTGGTATATGTATCGTGTATACATCCATATACACTTAGTAAAAAGTGGTTATCTTAATATTAAAAACAGACACTCCAATTTTATTTATTTGTATAGATGTATAGATAAATCACACCCAGACACAGAACAAATGATTGTGCTCATCACACAAACATTTGTCCTGGGTGGGAGTCGAACCCACGACCTCACTCTTAGCAGTCAGGGTCACTAACCACTAGACTAACAGGCCAGTCAGACGGGCCTTATTAGAAGGCTGAAAGTCACCCAAAGGGCGATGGAGAGGCCATGGAGTTTCGCTACGCGATCGAATCAGAAATGAAGAGATCCGTGGGAGAACCAAGGCAACCGACATATCCCGAAAATAGCTATATTGAAGTGGCAGTGGGCAGGGCACATTGCTCGCAGAACAGATGGCTGATGGGGCCGAAAGGTTCTGGAGTGGCGACCGCGTACCGGAAGACGTAGAGTTGGAAAGCCTCCCACAAGGTGGACGGATGACCTGGTGAAGGATTTTCTATCTCGAATTCCTCAGTAGCAGCCCGGAGTTCGGATTTGTACCCGGTTGGTGGCAGTAGGGTCACCTCCTATTATACCTATAAATGGGACTTTTTTCTCTATCAGGGAAACTACACATGCCGCCACTTCGACCGATTCTGTGCTTCTTACTGCTGGATATAGCTGCTTGGGGCAGACGAATGTCCAGTAGCGAACGTCTTCCGGCTGAAATGCTGCTGATGATCCAACAAAAGCAAAGGCCTCCCTACTTTCTTTCCCTCTCTCTCCATCCAGAGCTGCCAAAGTACCAATCAGCTCGTCCCACCATCTCAAATACCTCTGTTACGTATAAAAAACAGTTTTACTAGAAATCTACGAAAAAAATAATACGGAACTTAAACTTTTTATTTAAGTTTCTTGGTAATAATTTTAGTATATTAAACCTTGAATATGATTAAATTGATTTCACGGAATTACTTCTTAGCAAAAACGATAGGTGCATTGTCATTCCACTGTTGGGCTCTCACTGTTACTTTGGTCTGGAACAGATTTTGAAATTTCTCTTTTGATTTTTTCAGGTCCTCTTGTCACTGATATTACAATGACAGTCTTACTAATGTCATTCAAGCATACAACCTCTTTCACATTTATAACGTGATGTATGAAATTATGTGATATGTGTAATGTATGTTATGTATGGTGGTACATTTGGATGTTTTTTACTCAATCACGCAAAAACGAAACTTGGCACACAGATAGTTTATAACCTGCATTAACATATAGGATACTTTTTATGCCGGTAGTACGTTGCCGTAGAGTAATTCCCGACCTCCAGTGTGGCATCAAAACTGTAATACTAATAATAATCAAAAATTATAATATTATTACTTAAGGGTATTTAAATTTGACATTTAAGTATAGGTATACCTAAAAGTACGTGTACGTGCCGATTTGTAGCTTCTGCTTACAGAATAGATAGATGATTTATACGCACACAGTAACTGGGCAATTATTTGTCAGTATCTTTTATTTAATTTTTAAACTTAGTCAGTACTAGTAAAGATTAATTAGCGACATAAATTATTTTAATTTCTTAAGAGGTTATTTAGGCATTTAAAACGTATTCAAACATCATTCATTTTATACGGAAACAGAAAGTAAAAATACTGTTTTCTTGGGGGAAATAACATGTTGCATATTTTCCTTATATGTTTTGGTGACTGTACAAGGAAAGGAAATTTCCTCCCATAAATGGAATTAAATAAGAGATGAAACTTTGTATGTGACTTCATCATTTGTATACTATAAAAAACAGCAACACACACACACACACAACTATTTTACTTGTAATTTTCTTTATTTAAATTGTAATTTCTGTACACCACTTTTGCCATTTTATAATTTTGTCACTGGAGAGCGGGACCTCCTTCCACTGGTATATCTTTTACCTGAAAGGAGGTCCCTATATAAGGTTGACTGTAAAAGTAGTAGAAGTTTCTGAAATAAACCTTTTTTTTAAATAAAAAAAACAATCTTTGCACTCGGCTTCTTCTAGTATAACTTAATTAAGTTGACTGAAGTAGCTTAGAATTGTGCGATGTCTATATCAGTAACTATATAACTTTAAAAAAAAAAACGTTAAATTGTGTAAAACTAGCTTTTGAAAGCGGCTACTCTCGCGTTTATGTCGAAAATAATCCCACGGGAACGTACTACCGGGATAAAAGTATCCTGTATGTTAATCCAGGCTATAAACTATCTGTGTCCTAAATTTCATCGAAATCCGTTCAAATATTCAAACTTTCACATTTATAATTTTAGTAGGGCAAGAAAATGCAGTGCCCGGGCGTAAATATGACATCTAAAGCTCAAGATGTCATATTTACAGAATTCGCATTCTGAAGAACGCGAATTTCACAAATAGGTAGGTACATAGTAATGAGAGACAGAGGCGATATTCTATTTCTTAACAAATCCCTACTTAATAACCGACTTAAAAAAAAGTAGGTTCTTAATTCGGTTATATTAAATTTTGTACACTCAGAACTCCATAATTTATGAACCGATTTTAGAAAATCTTCTTTGGTTTGAAAGCGTATACTTACTGAGTTCTCCCATATAAATTTGATCAAGTTCTGATTAGTGCTTTTTGAGATATCTACAATAATAAAACGTACGTTTTTCCACATGGCAATACTATGATATGTTTTCTCTGTCTTTTAAAACCAAACAGCTGCAGAATCTTCTTGAAATAAGAGTTTTTTTAATACTTAAAAGTAAAATAAAATGGCAATAAAAAAAAACAAATAAACGATCTAAACATGTAGGGTTACTAATAAAGTAGAAACATCTTTAATTCATTCGTAAAACATGTAATAAAAAACGAATAGAAACAAATAATTTGCGGCTTTTAACTGGTGACCTCACCCTATTAGCCATTTTAGAAAACAATGAACGAAATACAATACATAATGGCTATTTGATCACCCATAAACTGTTAAAATTTATATTTATTTTAATATCCGAATAAACCTACATAGTCACCTATTTATAGATTTTTTTATCTCCATGTAAAACCGTATGTGCACAATTTTTGACAAAACTCAAAAACTACTGGTCCGATTTTGGAAAAAAATGCTTTGTTTTATAGCCTGATAAAGTAGCTAAAAATCGTGAGTACATTTTTATCCATATCATCTAAAACAGCTGGAATAAATTGATATAAACTATAGACCTGTCAAAATAATGGGTTCAAAATATCGTAAGTCATAAAATTATTAATTCTTAATATTGCCATTAACTTATAATATTTTATATTACAATCTAAAACAACATATTTTAACATAACATTATTTGAAACACTTTATTTCGAAATATGGCTGTTTTTACGGCGAAATTAATTTCACATTTTCTATATATTTTTTTATTAATGAGAAAAGGTTAACAGTTCTCGAAATCCATAAGCTTTAAATAGTAAAACAGCCAATGGTCGGTAGTGGTAATAGATATGATGGTAAATCTTTCCAGGACTTACTACCAAGTACTCAAATATGATCCCTTAAATGTAATAGGTATCATAAAGTCACCCAAAGGGCGATGCAGTGGGAGTTGGAGACCGAATCTGAAATAAAGAGAGATCCATAGGGGAACCAAGGTAACCAATATAGCCCGAAGAATTAATCTCAGGACAACCTACACACCGTTATCTGATCCCAAACTAGGCAGAGCCTGTACTATGGCAACCATCATCATCATTTCAGCCGTAAGACGTCCACTGCTGGACTTAGGCCTCCCCCAATCAACCAGACAACTGATAAATATACTTATATATTTCTAAATACATCTACATATTATAGATAAATTACACCCAGACACAGAACAAATGATTTAGCTCATCACACAAAGATTTGTCCTGGGTGGGAATCGAACCTACGACCTCAGTCTTTGCAGTCAGGGTCACTAACCACTAGACCAACAGGCCAGTCGAATTAAGTAGCTAAGTCGAGTCAAGTCAGTCAGTCAAGAACTTAAGTGGCAGTGGGCAGGGCACGGGTTCTGGAGTGGCGACCGCGTACCGGGAGACGTAGACTTGGAAGGCCTCCCACAAGGTGGGCCGATGACCTTGTGAAGGCCGCAGGAATCCGCTGGATGCGAGAAGCACAAAACCGGTCGGAGTGGCGGAGTTTGGGGGAGGCCTATGTCCAGCAGTGGACGTCTTTCGGCTGAAATGATGATGGTGATGATAATATGTTGGGATTGTCTTCTAGTCAAATAGGTTGCAGATGCGATTGCCTCTCCACAACCCAGTTACTGGATAGTACGATATCTATTGGTTAGACTAGTTGTCAGACTTATGAGCCGACTTTTAAGCTGCCCTTACCACGGTTAACCCGTGGATGGGTGACCGTCTTTACATACCAAGACGACTCCATGTCTCAGAAAGCACGTTAAGCCGTTAGTCTCAGCTGTCATTCGTGAATTTTTGACAGACGTCACAGGTCGTCAGCAACCTGTAAATCTAACAGCCAGTCTTAACAAGAGGTATCGTGTTATACAGTAGCTTGGTTGTGGAGGTCAGACACGCAATCGCTCCATGTAAAATACTGGTATTCAGCTGCATCCGGTTAGACTGGAAGCCGACCCCAACAAAGTTGGGAAAAGGCGTGGCTGAAGATGCTGCAGCCTGGGCAAGATCACTATTGGACCGTGATCTCCTGCATGGTTTCTATTATGGTCCATTCTAGTCACATCCAATGCAAATGACTTCCTGCGTTAATTTTTCCCTATGTCTATATAACTTGGCTGGGTCTTCATTTCAAATAGCCTACTACTTGGACTTAGTAGTTCGCGACGTTATCATCGTCATCATCATATCAGGCGTAAGACGTCCACTGCTAGAAATAGGCCTCCCCCAATTTGGGGGACTTTTCCATAATCGCCACGCTTGTCAGGCGGGTTGGCGATCGCAGTATGGTGGTAAAACGCATAGAGATCGCTACTGCCCATTCTCTAGTAAGTCCTTTAGTCGCCTCTTACGACACCCACGGAAAGAAATGGGAAATATTAATTTAATTAAAATACCATTGTATTTGAATGCACTCAAATATGTATGCGTGGTGCATCCTGCGCTGGTCAGGTTCGCTACCAATCAACAGAAGCTGGACATCTGCACCCCTTTCTCATGTAGTTGAGCATGTCTATACGAGGAATAGTTTATCACACCAGACGATACTGTTGCTCCATCCTCTTTGAGGATCTGATTCGTAAGCTGTCGGAAAGAAAAGCATCATCCCATTTCTTCCCGTGGATGTCGTAAGAGGCGACTAAGGGACTTACTAGAGAATGGGCAGCAGCGTTCTCTATGCATTTTACCACCATACTGCGATCACCAACCCGCAAGCGTGTGAAGGTAAACACTCCCAAATTGGGGGAGGCCTATGTCCAACAGTGGGCGTCTTTCGGCTGAAATGATGATGATGATGATGGTGATCCTCTTTGAGAGAGAGCTCGTCCAAGGAAAATGTGGACTGGGTGTGCAGAACTTGCGCTAGGAAGACATCCTCAAACGTCACCTTACGACTTCCCTAATACCAGTTGATCAATGGCAGGAGCTTGCTTGAAAGCGAGACAGGTTTCTTCAAATCACAAAGCGGCTGAATGCTTTGAAACAAACTTTCTTGAATACCTAAACAAGAAGCGCCAAATACGTAAAAGTCGCCCATAGCCCTCAAATAGATACAACGATACTGATCAGCTCTTCTGAACACCGTGGTCATCAGAGAGCTCACGAAAGGAGAGAAAAGTAGTCTAGGTCGATTTTGCCAGATACGGTGAAGCAGACTATTTACCTACCCCCATGAGACCATTAGGAAATAAACATTACAAAGGGTCACCGTTATCAAAATCGATAAGGGGGACTATATACTGCCATGGAAGGAAAAGCATCGTCTGTATCCGGCTTAGAAGAACACAGCTTTTTATTTAAGTGTAACCTTTTCTTCCCCCATGTCCCCATTTCTTCACGTGGCTGTCGTAAAAGGCGACTGAAAGACAGTAGAGAATGGGCAGCAGCTTTCTCTTTGAATTTTACAAGCATACTGCGATCGCCAACCCGCCTAATAAGCGTGGTGATTGTGGAAAAGTCCCCCATGCCAGCAGTGGATGTCTTTCGGCTGAAGTCATGATGATGAACCTTTTGTGGTCCACTTGGAAGTCCATGGACTGTGTCCGGACAGAAGTGGGAAGATATTACTCCTGATAAAATGTGTCTAGCTTGACGGAACAACAGAAGGGGGAGCTGTGTCACAAACTATGCTCCACCTCCTATCCTGCCCTTGGTGTCCCAAAACTTGCAAGGAAAGTAACCTCTACGCTGCAGCATTGATCCCATGGAAGTGGCGAAGATTTCGACCAGCGACACGAAGAAGAACATGTAAGTCTTTTAACACCCATCAATTGACTCATCATAATATGTCTAACCCTTTCCCAACTATGTTGGGGTCTGGTTCCAGTCTAACCACATGCAGCTGAATACCAGAGTTTTATACGGAGCGACTGCCTATCTGAAGACCTCAACCAGTTTACTGGATATTATGGTACCCTTTGGTAATACTGGTTGTCAGAATTTCGGGTTTCTGACGACCCGTAACGACTGTCAGAGAATGTGGATACAAATGACAGCCAGGACTAATGGCTTAATTATTTGATTTCTGAGTCACGGAGGGGTAGGTACGTAAAGATGGTCACCCATCCACGGACCCACCGCGGCAAGCTTAGCTTAACCTGTCGAACAAACCCGTAACGATTGTTAAAGATCCACAAATGGTGGATGCGGCTGAATACCAGTATTTTATATGGAGTGACTGCATATTTGACTTCCACAACCCAGTGACTGGATAATTGGATACCCCTTGGTAAGACTGGTTGTCAGACTTTCGAACTTTTGACGACCCATAACGGCTGTCAGATATTCACCGGGACCAACGACTGAGATTGACCTGACTTTCTGAGAGACTGAGGATTCTTGGTATGTTAGGATGATCACCCATCCACGGACCAACCGCGGAAAGCGAAGTTTAACCTGATAGATTTATTCCTGTTATTACTTATCCACAAAGCCCCTCAAATGACTATCAGAGTCTTTAATCTTAATTCTTAGATTGTTACAGAAATAGCAACACAAGAGTTAAATACTTAGCAATCTATAGAAGTAGACAAATAGATAGAATGGCTCTGTAGACATGACACATATCGTCATGCCTTTTATGGTTGAAATATAGATATAGAAAATATATATAGGTCACTCTACTTATTTTAAAAAACGGAGGACACAATTTTAAAATACGAATAAGGGTTTTTAAATTATATTTTTAAAAAGGTAATTTGAAATAAAATAATTAAATTATAATATAAATCATATCTAAATCTTTTTAAGAGATGGTAAAATAGTTCAAAAAGGTAGGTAGTTAGCTGTGATATGTATACCTACGGATATTGATGCCTCTTTTAGGCGTAACTCGTAGCTAGCAGCGTGGAGTACAAGGTTACCGTACGTTGGCGCGTCGGCCCGCCATTTCTGCCAAGCAAGCCGCGCGCGCGCCACATCCCGCCACCGATAACCACAAGCTCCCGTAACCCCAACCCTAAACCACCCTTAACAACCACCCACAAACCAACCACGAATCCCAAAAAATAACACAAAACTAAAAAAAAAACAATTAAAAATTAGCCCTTCATTCGAGCCAAACCCTTCGAAATTTAAAATTCAAAATAAACCGTGTTTTCTAAAGTTATTTTTCTTTTAAATTCACTCGTTTACCTCGAGATTAGGACCACGTGTGTGATTCAGTCTTGTACAAGGTTCTGATACACGGAATGACTTTTCGGTCCCTTATCTAGGTAGTGATCCTTATTTATCGTATGTTTTATTATCATTTGAGTGTTAAAAGTGTTTTGGTATAGGTGGCAGGGCGCGCGTGTGTCGGCCCGGTTGTCTGTAGGCCTAAATTTGCGGCAAGCGCGCCGATCCGCGAAAATTTTGCACAAATATCCAAGGTTTGATTCCAATAAGATTCCTATAGGCCTATTTGGAAAATTGACATTTTGTGCTCCAAATTTATTCAAGTTTATGATTAAAAGACATTTTTGATGAATTTTGAAGTGTTTATATGTTTTTTTTACGATAATGTGAAGTGACTGTGTGCCCACGCGCGGACGCGTGATTCCAAGTTAATGTGACTCTTTTTAATGGATTTTTCTTCGAAGTTCCAGTTGATTATGTGAGTATTCGTGTTATTTTACCTTTATTGATATTAATCAATAAGAAAACAATACATTTTAAGGTTTTTTTTGACTAATTCCTTGTGAAGAATGGTTTTGGCGCGCGAACTCACGAAAAAGTTACTAAAACCGCAAAAAAAAACTTCATAAATCGCTTAAATATGGTTTAATATAAGTTTACCTATGTATATCCTACATAAATGATAAAGAATTGATTTATTTAAGTATTGTTTTAAGAGAGAAAACTTATCTCAAAGTTCACGTCTCTATCAAAATCTCTTCCGCGCGTTATTACATTGTTTCAAGTCTTATTACCGCTTAAAAAGTCCTTATTCTCCTCAGAATAAGAATTAATTGTAAATAAAAATAGTTAATTTTACGTATAATAGACTAATATTTAGAGGTATATCAATTTAGTGTATTAAAATAGCCAAATCAAAGAGAAATCTTGATTTGTTCAATTTCTCGGCTCTTCCGTACGCTGTTAAGTGTAAAACAAACAAAAAATAATGTTAAACATTCAAAAAATCTATAAAAATGAGCTCTTTGAAAAACCCTTTATTATTTTCTAGAAAACTACGCTTAAATGATGCTCTATGCTTTTAAATAAAGCTTAGAAGCGTTGCATTGTGAAGTCAGCAACAACTTTAGGCTATTTCAAGTTTTAAAAGCCATAAACAACTAAAAATTCAAGTGTAGTTTATAATTTTCGCAAATTTTTATCATCTGTCGTATTTAAAATAATAGTCTTTCTTTCAAATTACTTTTAAAATCCTTAAAATGCTCCAAGAATTCGTTTCATCAGATATATTGAAGAAATTTTTATTTCTCCTTCACAAGAATGTAGGCCTAAAGTTTTAGACTATATTTTGAACAATTAAAAGCATATAGGGTACAAATCTCAAAAAAAACGTGTAAATTCGTATTTAAATTTCAATTATATTCAGTTATAAACATGGCATATAAGTTTAGAAATTAAAATACCTATATAATACCCCATCCCATTTCTGTCCGCTACCAGGACCGGGCCATGAAGGAGGGTTAAAAATGAAATTTGTGTTTGATAAAAGTACTTTTATTAATATTTGTCAAAATTGCATTACCTTTGTGGAATCAAAAAGCCCAATTTATGCTTATGACTTAATTCTTTCTAACTATAGAGTTCTAAGACATAAATGGGAACAATTGAGACCATAGAGGTTGAATTATACAATTTCACTACTGTCAAAATAGTCCCTATAGTTTTTGGGACTACATTTTATAGACTTTTAAATACGTTAAGTTAGTTTCCGCTGGAGTATTTTTTTAGTATTTATTTAAAATAGGTAGGCATAGAAAAGGCACTTTTGACCGTCAACTTTTAAATTAAAATAGAATTGATTGTATTCGTCCTTTCCAAAAGGTAGATTCCTATGGAGAAGAATGGGCAAGAAACTCCACTGTTACTCTTTTTAGTATCTATTGTGTTACCTAGTTACTGGTCTGTGGATGTCTGATAGGCTATCAGTCCATGTAAAAGACTGGTTTTCAGCTGCATCTTGGTAGACTAGACCGATCTTAAAATGCTGATCTATTCACCATTTTCCCTAGCAACCACGAGTAGAGATGCTTTAGTCAAAATACTCCGTGGACTATCATTCTACCACCTTATTGATTGTCTAGTATTTTACCAAGTCATGGACTGGTTTATAATGCTAATCTCTAACTGTCCCCCTGCAAGGCAAAGGCCATTTAGAACTTATATTACCTACTGGCATTTCGCCCGCGACTTCGTCCACGTGACTCACAGGAACTTTGCATTTTTTCGGGATAGAATATAGCCTATTACTTGGTGATAATATAGCTTTCTATAGGTGAAATAATTTTTAAAATCGGTTCAGTAGTTTTCAAGTTTATCCATTACAAACATAAATACAAAAAATCAAATCTATCAAATTCGATTATTATAATTATAATTTATTATTATATTACCTATAACGATGTCTAAGATATAGTTAGAAAGAAGATGCGAATTAAAAAAAGGCACATTGGTGCACTCATTTTATTCCACAAAGAGCTATTTTAGCTCGTGCCAAAACTAGAGAAGGCGAAGAATTATTTGTATCTAAGCATTCCATTTCATGACCAGAAGACTGGCAGGCCTATCAAGTGAATCTAACTAAACAGACAGCTGTGCTGCTGGACAGTTTTTTGCGCCACTTCTTCCTACCTAGCTAAAGCACTAAGAAGTGGTGAAGGGCGGGCGTTTTGAGGGACTGTCTTATGAAATTTTGGCGTTAAAAAGTGCTGACTCTATGGCTAGTTTGAATAAATCAAGAGTGACTTTATTCTGTTAAAATTTCGCTGTGAAAACTCAGGCGAAACTGTCATTCCACCTGGTGAAAGATTCACACTTATGACAGTTCACTTCAAGCTGATTTTGACATGTGACATCTACTAACCCACACTGGGTCCGCGTGGTGTCTAATGGGCCATTCTCAGCAGAAGAAACATTATCTGGCTGATTATACTAAACCTTAGACAGGTCAAGCTATTTTACGAATTGTTTAGAACACTCACAAAAAAAAAAAATGTTAGTTAGAACATATTTAAAAACAAATGAGCCTTTGTGTAATTATTGATAGCCGTTGCCCATGAGTTCACCTGGAATCCAGAATGAAAAGTAGCCTAAGTCCTTCCCCAGATCCCAGGCTACCGATCTGTAAAATTTCATAACGATTAGTTCAGTGGTTTAGGCGGAAATAGGTTCTTAATTGACAGACAGATAGACAGAGTTAATTTCGCAATTATAATATTAATATTGAAAATAGATTAGCATAGATCTTTGAAAAGGAACTTGTCTGTAAAAGCATAATTATTTATTATGACCTAGCTTTTAGCCCATGGGAACGTATTACCGGGAAAAAAAGTATCTTATGCATTACTCCAGGTTATAAACTATCTGTATGTCAAATTTCATTCAAATCCCTTGGGCCGTTTTTGCGTGATTCAGTAACAAATATACAAACATCCAACTTTCCCATTTATAATTTTAGTAGGAGTATAGAATATTCCTAAGAGTTAGGAGTAGTTGTTAGAAGATTCTAGTTGATATTAAATGCTTTTTGATTCAAATAAAATTACAGAATTTATTTAGTTAAATATTTTATTAGGTAAAGTCTAATATTACCTTATTTAATTGGGCTAATAATAATGTCAAAATGGCCGGTAAATCTACGCTAATTATATGATAATTATTATTGTCTTTGTTGCTATGCTAGGTCATTTTATACCTAATGTTTTGTCAACTGTGTTGGAGTCAGCTTCCAGTCTAACCGTATGCAGCTATAGAATACCAGTATTTTACATGAAGAGACTGCTTATCTGACCTCCACAACCTAGTTACTGAGTAATACGATACCTCTTGGTAAGACTGTCGGGAATCTGACGACCTTTAAAGTTTTTAAATTAATTTCTAATCCAATGCTTGATATGTTTGTGAACTCGTCTGTTAGACAGCGCCAATAACGCAATGAATATTTTCATACTGTCAAAATTAAAGGTATTGCAATTTTTTGTGTATTACTTAATTAACCGACAGTTTTACAATGTTATGATTTATGAATAGGCAAGTCATTCCTTAAAACAGGATTAGAGGCTAAGTAATAATTAATTTTAACGATAAATTTTGCGTGAAATTTAGAAATAATTAGGTTAAAGATTATTAAAAGTTTTGTGAGAAGGGCAATCATTGAACATTAAATTGGGGATGTCCTTTTTACAATACTATTTATTCTAGGTTATTCTCAATTTTATTTTAACTACTAACACTAGTAATAAATTGTAATTTGTTGACCAACACGTTGGATCATTGTCCGTAAAAAAGAGTGTAAAATAATAAAGAAAGAAATATTTAAGGATCACAAAATATGAAACAAACAATTTATCACATGTAAACGAATAAAAAAATGGGACTGGTGTTGTGTGCCTAGCAACAAAGCCAAATAGTAGCATTTATAGGTAAAAGATAAATATATGTCTACAATAGTACCTACAGGTATAGGAATTACAACTAGTTTATTTTTCAGTAAAGAAACACCTACCTTGCATTTTTAAAACGAAACATCAAAAAGCTGAAAAGTTTTCATTAAAATTATACTTTTAATTTTAAAAATCAGAATCGCCCTACGTGGTGGGGTGAATTTTAAATGGAAAAGAAATTAAAAAGAATATATTCTGTAACCATAAATGGTTAGTCATATAAAATGGCCACGAATTAAAAAGTATATCTCTTGCAAAAGTTTAAACAATTTGTCATTATTGACTTGAAAATACCAATCCAGAATTTTATTTTGCTGAAAAGTGTCATGGGAAGTATTTAAATATAGGTAGAATCAATCAATCATAGATTACATTATTTTTTTTAAATAGAGTCCGCTCAATAGACCCATAGAGAAATAGAAATGCCAAAGATATAATTTGAAGTTAGTTTATGTCGTTTTTACCACTTAAAACCAATGAAATATATTCTTTAAATTGAAAAATAATAATAAATCTTTGAAAAAGAAAAAAGAAAAATGCTTTTAGTAGCCAATAAGTGCTAGATTGTTGTGTTAGACTGAGATCTAGACTTTTTGGGGTTATAAATAGCACGTGCTCGATCTAGACCAGATTCTAGCCGGTACTAGCTAGACGTAATGTTGTATTAAAAAGAAACAAGCGTAAAATGAGGTTGTCACACTTTGGTTTTATTTAAAGTAAAATGGTATCCAAGGAGTTTCATGCTGGTCTATCCATAGGAATCTACGTTTTGAAAGATGACCATAGAAAATTGCATAGATAAAATAATTCATAATCATTTATAGAAGTATCTTAATAATTAAATTGAATGTGTAATTTGAATATGTGGTTCAGAATCCGAAATAGAATCTATTCGTCCTATATCTAAATACTTGCCTTCTTTTTAATAAGTTGGTAAGAGGTTTCTTTAACATACTTTTCAGTCATATTGATTAGATCAAGTCGGACACCAAAAATAAAAAAAACCACAAGTTCTTATGGCAACTAAAATGACAATAATTCGTGACAAACAAAGAATCATTTACTTCTTACTTTTATATTAATTTATTTATGTACTGTCCGAGATATTGAATTAATTAAATTACACCTCGCATAGGTAGAATAGACTTTTATGTAGGTAATTATTTTTCTTAAAATATGGTACAAAAAAGGTTAGAAATATAAGTACCTATAAGTTCTAAATACTTTGCTTAGGTACATTAATACATACCTACCCTACATACTTATACTCTCGCCGTTTTCCATTTTCTATATTCCATGCTCCTTTTGGCTCGTTTACGCTCATACATCCGGTCATACACACACGCCAGTTGCGAGTACTACGCACCTTACCTTCCTGAAGAACATCACCAATAAGCTCGCTATATGTCCTCCTAGGGCATCCCTTCCCGGTGTTTCTACTCATATCTGCCTTGTAAATACCTTTTGTAAGCCGTCCTTCATTTATCCTCTCATCATGAGTAGGTACGATGTAAACAAAAACACTTTAATTAATTACTACTATTGAGGTCATCATCAATTCAGCCGAAAGACGTCCACTGCTGGACATAGGCCTCCCCCAATTTCCGCCACTTCAACCGGTTCAGTACTTCCCGGATCCAGCGGATTCCTGCGGCCTTCACCAGGTCATCGGTCCATCTTGTGGGAGGCCTTCCAAGTCTACTCTCTCTCTCTTGTCTTCTTTAATTTACTGAGGTCATTGTTCTTAAAATACTATTTACCATTATTTTTTTACCGGTCGTATTTGGGCACTTAGACTTGGTTCTGAGACATGGTCAGTCAGAACGGACCTCATAAGGCTGAAAATCACCCAAAGGGCAATGTTCAGTACCGTGACCCTGGCACATTGGCAACGGAAGGAGCACGGGTGGGTTTTAGTCAGTAAAAGTCTGACACGCCCTCCCGCTCCGCCCAGAGCGGGAGACGTCATTTGATGATTTCCCATTAAAAAAAAAGAGCAATGTTCAGGACTATGCTTCGAGTTTTTCTTACGCGATCTAATCAAAAATGAAGAGATCCGTGGGAGAACCAAGGTAACCGACAGAGCCCGAAAAATTGCCAAACTTAAGTGGCAGTGGGAACAGATGGCTAATGGAGCCGGAAGGTTCTGGAATGGCGACGGCGTACCGGAAGACGTACCGTTGGAAGGCCTCCCACAAGATGGTCCGATGACCTGGTGAAGGCCGCAGGAATCGGCTTGATGCGAGAAGTACAGAATCTAACGAAGAGGCGGTACTTGGAGGAGGCTTATGTCCAGCACAGGACGTCTTTCGGCTTAAATAATGATGATGATATAAATAACAAGAATATTCTAAAAAAGATACTCAATAAAAAAAGCCACAGCAAAATTTAACAGAAAAAAAAAACTTTGTAATGCAATTTGATAGACACTAAAAGAATGATATTAGGACAGGCCTCGTATTGTTTGGATAAAATTGACATTTGATATCCAATGGCCTATAAAGTGTGTGACATCCTACACTTCGTCGACTACATCCTACACTTGAACGATTATACATTTACAATACTTTCTTTGGCCATAATATTTATTATATCATTCTTACATACAGAAACGTGTCACTCCAAATTATGGTACAGTTACGAACTCACGACGTATAGACGCAAAATGGATTTTAAACCTTTTAATCCATTTGGTTTAAAACGATTTAAAATCACATTTAGCCTTTTAATATTGGCTTAAAATATTTATTTTTTATTCCCTGATTATCAACGGTTCAAATGGGTAAACCCTTAGAAAACGACTTTTATAAAATAATTGTGGTAATCAATTTATAAATTAAGCGACACATTATTGCAAAATATATCTATTACATTGTGAATATAATACAGCCTATAAAAAGAATTATCATAGCCAGCTTCACTGCGGCCTTCGTGCAACGTCATCAAAAAAAAAAAAACTGCACAATGGTAAAATTTACTTCAGCTAGTTTAAAAAAAAACATCACCATCATCATTTCAGCAGTAAGACGTCCACTGCTGGACTTATACCTCCCCCAATTTGGGGAGATTTGCCATAATCACTACGCTTGGCAGGCGGGTTGGCGATCGCAGTATGGTATGGCACTCTTTAGTAAGTCCCTTAGTCGCCTCTTACGACAGCCACGGGAAGAAAATGGGTTGGTGGTATTCCTTACGTCCCGCACCACACGGAACCGGTTTAAATGTGTTGTACTCTAATCCCGTAACACCACTATTAATCAGAATCTGAATCAAAATGAAGGATTCTAATCCATCTACCAGGGTCGCGAGATTCGTTCGAAAGAGTTACCGTGGCCCTGGCATATGGGCAACTGAAGGAACACGGGTGGGTTTTAGTCAGTAAAAGTCTGACACGCCCTCCCGCTCCGTCCAGAGCGGGAGAAGTCATTTGATGATTTCCCACCCAAAAAAAAAAAGGATTCTAATCCATCGCTTCATATGGTCGAAAATTTTGTCTGCTCAACGTAAACGTAAAAAACGGAATGGATGTGGTTGAGATGTCAAAAATGACATTCCAAGGCATGTCTACTGGTAGTGTATTTATGTAATTACCTCGTTTGTGTCGTATAGTTTAATTGCGAAAATTGTCCTGAAAAGTTTTAGAATGCCTAGACTTCATCTGTCTAGCCTTTTCCCAACTATGTCGGGGTCGGCTTCCAGTCTAACCGGACCAGTATTTTACATGGAGCGACTGTCTATCTGACCTCCACATCCCAGTTACTGGGTAATACGATAACCCTCGGTAAGACTGGCTGTCAGACTTTCGGGCTTCTGACGACCCGTAACGAATGTCTAAGATCTACGAAAGACCAGCCGGGTCTTGATATGTCAAGACGGTCACCCATCCACGGACCAACCGCGGCAAGCGTAGCCTAACCTGAATGATCAACCCGTGCGGCTGTTATTACTTAGCCACGAGCCATATATGCATGTGTAATAGGTAAGTAGGTATGTAAATATGATGACGTAAAGCCGTCAGATTTGACCTAACAGTAAAAGTTATACCTACAACAATATAGGTATAGACTATACTAGTTCTGTCTCTTTCACTCTTAAACTATTTTCTTTTTGTTCTTTTTTGTACGCTTGATAATATGAAATGGCTAGTAAATTCTTGCGTAAATTTTTATCATAATTTTTGGTTCTTGTTGCCATGACAACCCAAAAATATTTAAATACACCTACCAAATGCAGTTTCAGAGTCGCATGTTTTTATCAACTTTATAGATACATACATAAACACACGTCTACTTTCCATGTGGGAAGGAAGAAACTACGGAACGCCACCTGCTACGATCCTTACATAGTCCTTTTACCTCGTTTAAGTTCATACATCTGGTCATACACGCACGCCGGTTGCGAGTACTACGCACCTGACCTTTCTGAAGAACAACACCAATAAGGTCACTATTATTTCCTCTTAGGGCGTCTCCTCTCGGTGTTTCCATTCACATTTACCTTATAAATACGAAACATACATTTTCTTAAAACAAATCAAAATCACCTAAATATAAATGTAAAAGTTTGAATGTTTGGATGTTTGTTACTCAATCATGCAAAAACGAATTTGGATGAAATTTGGTACACAGATAGTTTATACTTTTTATCCCAGTAGTACGATCCCGTAGGATAATTTTCGAAGCCGCGGGCAAAAACTAGTTTTAAATAAAATCGTTTAAAACCATTTCTCAACTAATTATGTTTGGGTCAGCTTCCAGTCTAACCCGATGCAACTGAATACCAGTATTTTACATGACGCAACTGCTTATCTGACCTCCACATCCCAGGTACTAAACAATGTGGTTTCTTAAAATAAAATAAAATAACAAAATGATAATATATTCTCTCTGTTCAGTCACTATGTCTATGTCTTTTTTCTATTTTTTTTTTTTTTTGGAAGAAGAAAAAGGAAAAGAGTTTGTGTTGGCTTAGTGGTGTGACACTTGATTGATGAGATCCATCAACAAATAATTTGTCTGATAGTTATTTTAATTAGGTGTCGATAAACAAGTCATAAGTGAAAAGAAAAGAAAAAAAAAAGAATGAATAAAAAACACATTTCATTACAAAAAAGTAGTAAAGTATACTTGGATAAAGGAGGTTAATTTGTTTAAATTTTTTTTTTTTCAAAAGATTTATTTACATTTAACTAAAACATTTAAAACCAAAGTTGTGTGGATCTTAAGCCATTATACTGAAAAAAAAAAGTTGCCTTGAAAAAGGCGGGAAAACTATTGTCTATGATATTTTCAATATTGCAACTAAAGACAAAAATTAACGGACAGCTTCCAAGGACTAAAATAGTAAGGTATTTATGATAATTAATGTTATTCATCAATTATAATAAAACTAATTTATTTTATTTTTTTCACAAAGTTTTGTGGTAAAAATAGCACGTGCTTTTAAGTAGATACTTATTTCGAAAGAGTTACCGTGGCCCTGGCATATAGGCAACTGAAGGAACACGGGTGAGTTTTAGTCAGTAAAAGTCTGACACACTCTCCCGTTCCACCCAGAGCGGGTGACGTCATTTGATGATTTCCCACCCAGAAAAAAAAGAGATATCTACTGAAATTAAAACTTTATAGAATAGAAGATAGACTGACCGCGGCAAGCGTAGCTTACCCTGATCGATCGACGATCGATGCGGCTGTTACTACTTAGGCTCAAGCCCCTCATTACCAAAGCCAAGGCTTAAAATTAATAACAGCGGTTTTAAATAATTTATTTATAACTATTTACACTACCAGATCTGCAGGAAATTTGCGTAGACCAAAATGCTCAAAACCGAGCTGGCCGAACCAGCAGTATGCTGAGATATGAGCCTATTTGACCCTGCATTATCATCATCATTTCCATTGCTGGAGATAAAGCACCCCCCATTTGGGGGGTTTGCCATATTCGCCACGCTGGCCAGGCGGGTTGGCGATGGCAGTATGGTGGTAAAATGCATAGAGAACGCTGCTGCCCATTCTCTAGTAAGTCCCTCAGTCGCCTCTTACGACACTCACGGGAAGAAATAGGATGGTACTAGTTTTTACGTTCGGCACCACACAGACCCTGTACAGCCAGGTAATTGCGTGAGGGAGGAACTACTGTTAGAGTATTATTTCTAACCCACTTGTTTAGAGAAAACAGTGCAACAAACTGATGTCGAAGTCTGGTCTCATCAGCGGTGTCAATACGTTACACACTTAGAGTAAAGGTAACCGACTTAGCCTGAAGAACTGCCAAACTTAAGTGGCAGTGGGCAGGGCACATTGCTCGCAGAACAGATGGCCGATGGGGCTGAAAGGTTTTGTAGTGGCAACCGCGTACTGGAAGACGTAGCGTTGGAAGACCTAAGATGGACTGATGACCTGGTGAAGGAGGCAGGAATCTGTTGAATGCGAAAAGTACAGAGCCGGTTGAAGTGGCGGCGCTTCTGCCAGGGTCGCGAGATTTGTTCAAAAGAGATACTGTGGCCCTGGCATATAGGCAACTGAAGGAACACGGGTGGGTGTTTTTTTTTCTTTTTGGTTGGGAACTCAGCAAATGACTTCTCCCGCTCTGGGCGAAGCGGGAGGGCGTGTCAGACTTTTACTGAGTAAAACCCACCCGTGTTCCTTCAGTTGCCCATATGCTAGGGCCACGGTAACTCTTTCGAACGAATCTCGCGACCCTGGCAGGACGGGTGGGTGTTAGTCAGTAAAAGTCTGACACGGCCTTCCGCTCCACTCAGAGCGAGAGACGTCATTTCATAATAACCCACCAAGAAAAAATAAAAAGTGGTGGTGCCTGGTGGTATGTATCCAGCAGAAGACGTACTTCGGTTGAAATGATGATGATGAAGATGAGAGGACTTCCAAACGGACCCGTATCTTCATTGAAGAACTGAGAGAGCAGGTCCTCTAGTTAGGGCGTTAAATATAACCATTTGTGAACTCAGTTCTAATGCCCACCTTATAGTAACGGTATAGTTCGTTGAACCAGCCTATGACATCACTATGACGTCACTAAATCGGAGATATTTTTTCTCTTGGCTCTAACATCCGTTTATTTTTTAGATCAATTTAAATAGTGTCTATCGTAATCTGTATTCACGCCTGGTTTTAGGGGTCCGTAGTCAAAAGTTGGAAAAGGGTTCCCACATGAAACTCAATGAAAATAACTGGCGAAATATTATACTATCCCACTTCCTACTGATATTATAAATGTGAAAAATTGTATCTTTGGATGTTTGTTACTCAATCACACATAAACGGCTGAACGGATTTGGATGACATTTGGCTCACAGATAGTTCTTAATCTGGATGAACACAATAGTTTACTTAATTATATTTTTCACCCTCCACACGGGTGAAGAAGCTGGCAAAAGCTGTGCTCTATAGATCTACCTAAATCTTCAGGGAATACGTTCGTAACAGTTACCGTGACCCTGGCACAGGCAACTGAAGGAACACGGGTGGGTTTTAGTCAGTAAAAGTCTGACACGCCCTTCCGCTCCACCCAGAACGGGAGACGTGATGTGATGATTACCCACCCACAAAAAAAAAGGAATACGTGCGTGATACAATGTTTTTTTTTTTTATATTGTACCATGCATAACTAATAAATTTTAAACTGTACATATGAAAAGAGTCTACCACACCTAACAATACAAGAGAAAGAAGCATTATCAGCCTATCAAATCAAATGTCATTTATTTCAATTAATAGACTTAGACTTTAGACTGGCCTGTTAGTCTAGTGGTTAGTGACCCTGACTGCAAAGACTGAGGTCGTGGGTTCGATTCCCACCCAGGACAAATCTTTGTGTGATGAGCACGATCATTTGTTCTGTGTCTGGGTGTAATTTATCTATAATATGTATGTATTTAGAAATATTTAAGTATGTTTATCAGTTGTCTGGTTACCATAGTACAGGCTTTGCCTAGTTTGGGATCAGATAACGGTGTGTTGGTTGTCCTAAGATAAAAAAAAAAAA
This sequence comes from Aporophyla nigra, assembly GCA_947507805.1. NCBI lineage: Eukaryota > Metazoa > Arthropoda > Insecta > Lepidoptera > Noctuidae > Aporophyla > Aporophyla nigra. The sequence continues at coordinate 616,302 of OX382318.1, forward strand.
AAAAAAAAAAAAAAAAATAGGTTTAGAATCAGCACTTTTCCAACATCAACCACGTTTTCAACGTTCCCACTACTGAGACACAGGCGTCCTCTTTGTGAGAGGACCACGTGGGCTCAGAGCGCCTAAATATAGAAACAACAAAATTATCAAGAAAAAAAAAATTATGTACACACAGTAAAATACATTGTGATATGGCATAGTTAAACAATTGAGTACAAGGGTACTGCTGAATTCCTAAGAAATTTCTTCCAGCAGACCTGCGAAAGGAGAAATGAAAAGAAAATGTAGACAATAATGTGTGAAAACAAGAAAGAAAATATGAATGTGTGAAGTCTTAAAATATACTTACACACATATTATACATATGATGCAAGAAATTAACATATATTGTTGCTACGGAACCCACACTGATTTTGACTGATTTATGCTTGGCCGATTTATAGCGGTTTCACCTTTGACCATTCATTGTAACGATCATTAGGAGGCCCGTGTCTGAAATTATGATAAATAGGCATGATCTATAACTAGATATAACATTACGACAGTATTTTTCAAAGGGGTACCCTATATGAAACACCCATTTCGCCAGAACTTATGTTTAAGTCCCATTGAAATCTCATAACTGGACACGAATTGCCTTGGCTTTCATGGAAGTCTTTAAATAGACTCCGGACTCAGGTAAGCCGGAGTAAAGAAAACCTGTACAGGTGGAGATTCGTAGACGACTCAGTCCTGGAGTAAATGTGGTGCTGTCCCACAAACGACGAGGCACTTGATATCTTGTCCAGCATGTCCTACTGTTTGCACGCCACAGGAGTTGATGGACGCTACTGAAAATGCTAAGGTCATAGCCAAATTCTGGGCTGACTCTATTTAGATTGCTATCGACACGCTAAGAAGATGAAGAAGAAGTCCTATTTAAAAGGGGGCGAGACTATTAGCATCAGGCATAAATTCAGATTCCAGGTTACTACTGGGAATTCCGGATTTGGCTCCGTGAAGTGCCGGACGTAAAGAATAGCACCATGCCATTTTATCCCGTGGGTGTCGGGCAATGTGCTATTGAGTTTTTTAACCGACTTCAAAAAGGAGGAGGTTCTCAATTTGGATGCCTATATTTTTTTTTTTTTTTATGTATGTTCGGCCATAACTCAGTCATATATAGACAGATTTGCAAAATTCTTTTTAGGGTTCCGCACCTCAAAAGGAAAAAGCGGAACCCTTATAGGATCACTTTGTTGTCCGTCCGTCCGTCCGTCCGTCCGTCCGTCCGTCCGTCCGTCTGTCAAGACCCTTTTTGTCAGGAACGCGTGGAGATATCAAGCTGAAATTTATATCGAATACTCAAATCTACTGTCCCCTGGAGCTGTGAAAAAATCAAACTTCTAAGCTAACGTGATCAAAAGATATAGCCGTTTATGCCGCAAATTTTCGAAACTCGCAAGGGAATCAAAACCTAAAGGGTACTTCCAGTCGATCTAGAAAATTGAAATTTGGTACGAAGCAACGTCTTATAGCACAGATAAAGGAAAAATTGCGAAAACCGTAAATTTTTAATTACATCATATAATAAACAGAACAAAACACAGACAGAAATAAAACCAAGCCAAGAAACAGAACAGAACTACGACTCGATTGTCGTGATGGGTGAACTTTTACTTATATACCTACAGGTTTGTACGGAACCCTCGGTGCGCGAGTCCGACTCGCACTTGGCCGGTTTTTTTTTATTTGAAAGGGATTTATGCCGAAATGGTCCCATATAAATTTCATATAGATCTGATGATGAGTTCCAGAGATAGACACCGGAACTATTAAAAAATGACAGCAAATCAACCGCGATTTCTGCTATCGCATAAATATGCATTGTTTGTTTAGAATTAGTGCGGGGTGGATACCACAACTAAAAATTTAAAAATAAAAACTGTTTTACAAAAAAAAAAAATTGCACTCCGGGAGTGCCGGCAGAAGTGAAAACTTGATTATTAACGTTGAGCATGTTTGATATTTTGGAATGGTTAGGGAATAATTTGTTGTTCAATTTCCATATTTTAAGCACTTTATATTCACGAATTTTACGAATACACAACAATGTGATCACTACACAGACGGTCGAGCCATCAGCTGTCACCATCCATGGATGCGCGTGGCACGCTGTAACATAGACGAACATTCGCGCAAGCGCCCTGCGCCGCCTAAACGAAACAGTAGGCCCAGGCATACATTTTCGCCGCGCCGTAGAGAGGGGATAGCTGTCTACTCTCCATCCGTCCTACGCTTTTTCGATCAGGTCACGTGTCCTGACGCGAGTTTAAGATTTTATACCCATTACAGAAAAAGTGCTCAACGCCGCTAAAGAAGTTTTCACTTCAAAAAAAAACAACCGACTTCCTTAAAAACACTACAAAGTAAAAAATAACTTTAATTTCGGAAGTCGGTGGCAAAAAACCATAAATACAGATCCTAAGACACCGACTTCCGAAATTAAAGTTATTTTTCACTTTGTAGTGTTTTTAAGGAAGTCGGTTGTTTCTTTTTGTAAAAAAGTTTTCTATCCTAAATATCTCGGTAACAGCTCTGAGTTTGTATTTGTGCCCCGTTGATGGTATTCATCATCATTTCAGCCGAAAGACGTACTCTGCTGGACATAGGCCTCTCCCAATTTGGGGGGGGGGGGGGGGGGGGTTGCCACAATTGCTACGCTTGGCAGACGGGTTGGCGATCGCAGTAAGGTAATAAAATTCATAGAGAATGCTGCTGCCAATTCTCTAGTAAGTCCCTTAGTCACCTCTTACGACAACCACGGTACGAAATGGGACAGTGCTATTTTATTATTTATGTCCGACACCAAACGGAACGATGGCATTTAGGTTCCCCCTAATAAATGAAATTTCGATATAACTGGCGAAATATAGGTTTAAACTTTACTATAAGTACAAGATTGCCTAACCCCTTGCAAATATAGGCGTGATGTTATTTGATGTTATATCTAATAGTTGAATAGAAATCAATTATCAATTCACCCTTTAATAATCTAATAGGCCAACTCATATAATTATCCCCAAAATATAGGGTGTTCAAATACCCTATTTATACGCTATGGCCATATATTTTAATAAATAGACTAATAGAAATAGATGTTGATAGAGCAACCCTAATTTATAAACCAAAATAATATTCAAATTAAAAAGAGTTCACATAGTCTTCATTTAAATTCACCCCAACTTACATTAAAATGTAAATCTTACCTGTTTGCTTGTACAAGTTTTATTTAAATTATGGGAGTAACCTTGGAGATTTTTAAGGTCAAGTTGTAGCCCCTTTGACAAGGATTAGGGTGTTGTAAGGTCATCAAGGTTAGTTTATCACTCTGTCAAAAAAGGGTTAGATAGAATTTTCAGTCACTAAAATCGTTTTTAAGATGACATGGGAGTTGATGGGAGCTTTCTTACGCATTTTATAAAGGTACAGATAGCAATATTTTAGTTTGTAATGTGAATGTATTTTTTTATTCGCCGACAGTAAATTATTATTAAATTACTAACAGTTTAACAAACATATTAATCTGTTTACCTATATAAATGTAAATGTTTGCCTCACTTGGGAAGAGACTGGACCTTACGACACAGGGAATCCTATTGTGGGGTCGAGGGCATTTGTAAAAAACTAGCACCTAAGGTTTATTATAATCTGTTCTTTGTTTTTTCTAATATTATACTGCGTTTTATATAAACAGATTTAAAAAAAATATTATTATGATTTATAGTTACAAGGGTATAATATCACGAGAGTACAGAAATCAAGATATCATGGTCTGAATTAAAGTTTAAATTTTTTATTAGCAACTTTTAAAAAAAATATTTAAAAAAAACACAAAGATTTTCGTTGTCTTTGACAGACTTGTCTTCCAATAAACGCTACAATGAACTATTGCAATATCTTAGTAATCCAATAATCACCAAGACAGATATTCCGTTACTAAACCTTATATGGTTTTTATCCTATCGTATTTTTAGACGACAGAGAGTAGTTTAAACGTGGATAGGTGATCAATTTAACTTACCAAAACCCCACCGTGCCTCGGACAGCACGTTTAGCCGTTCCGGCTGTCATGCGTAGATCTTTGACAGTCGTTACTGGTCGTCAGATGGTCGAAAGTCTGACGTACACTTTACTATCTCTGTCTAACCCTTCGTAGAATATAGGCGTAGTGTTATGTTATATCTAATAGTTGAATAGAATCAATTATAAATTCACCCCTTAATAATCTAGTTTCTAAAAGGCCAAGTTATATAATTTTCCCCAATATATAGGGTGTTAAAACATACCCTATTTATGTTACCCTATGACTGTATAATTATAACAATAAATAGACAAATAGAAATAGATGTTGATAGGCCAACCCTAATTTATAAACCAAAATAATATTCAAATTAAAAAAGTTCACATAGTCGTCATTTAAATTCACCTCAACTTACATTTAAATGTAAATCTTACCTGTTTGCTTGTACAAGTTTTATTTAAAGTATGGGAGTCACCTTGGAGATGTATAAGGTCAAGTTTAGCCCTTTTGAAAAGGATTAGGGTGTTTTAAGGTCATCTAGGTTAGTTTATCACTGTCTCAATAAAGGGTTAGATAGAATGAAGATAAATATTCATTTATTAAAATCGTTTATAAGAAGGACTTATTTTGCAAGATAATATGGGAGTTTTAATACGCGTTTTGTAAAAATACAATAATAATATCTTGGTTTAGTACGTGACCGTATTTTGTGTTTATCCGTAAATAATAATAAAGTTACTGGGTACTACATGAATAGTTACTGGGGTATTACATGAATAAAGAAATCGTTAATCGTTTGTCGAAAGTTGTAAGATGTTCCGTGGATAGGTGAGGATCTTAATATACCAAAACGCCTCCGTGCCTCTGACAGCACGTTAAGACGTTGGACCGGCTGTCATTCGTAGACTTTGATAGGCGTCACGGGTCGTCAGATGCCCAAAAGTCTGACAAACAGTCATACCAAGGGGTGTCGTGTTACCTGGGTTGTGGAGGTCAAATAAGCAGTCGATCCTAGTAAAATACTGGTATTGAGCTGCATCCAGTTATACTGGAAGCCGTCCCCAATATATTTAGGAAAAGGTTAGGTAAATAGGCAAGTACCTAGATGTCTAGAAAGCCTTGCTAGAAATAGAGTGACTACTAAAGAGACGGTTTATAGATATGTATGGTAGAAGATGGCATATTGCACCGACCACTAAGAAATTGGGCACGAGGATGAAGATATGACCAACCTTATAATTACAGATTTTTTTGAAACTCAAAGAACGTGAAGCACTGCAATAATTTAGCTAGTTACACGTGGAAATAAATATGTTAATATATTAATAATATTAAGTTTGACACTTTACATTCAAATGTAAATTACAAAAGGGTGAATTTAAATGAATCCCATGTGAAATGAATTTTTTTTTTTTACTTGTTGAGGACCAATGGGGTTGGTCTATTTCTGTTTTAATTATTAGATGAATCATAGTTTGTAATAGATAGGGGAATAGACATAATGTATGTGGAGTAACCCCACTGCTGGTCGAATACATAATGTTATGTAATCTATATGATAAATGATTTTATTTATCTAAGTAGGTTTGTACAAACACTTTTAAACGTCAATCATATTCGTAAAACTAGATGAAGTCGTCGTTTCATAACTGACTATTCTGAGAAGAAAGGCCGAAACGAACTTAAAGGTCACAGTCTCTTTTAACTACCATTAAACCGTACAGGGTCGGCGTGGTAACGGCGTGAAACCAGCGCTGGGACTCTGTCTCGCATAGGGTCACAGCATTATGCTGAGTGATGGCCGTTTTGCGTGGATGTGACGCATGTTATCCCACACCTTATTTTTTATGTTTGTATACCTTTGATCTTTCTGTGTGTCATGTTTGCCGCAAATAAACGTATTTTCTTTCTTTCTTTCTTTCTGGTAGATTACAACCAACTCCCACTCGCAGACAGAAGCCCTATGTCTCAGCAGAGGGAACGTTATCCGCTAACAAGCAGCTAAAATCCTATCCTACGAATATTATAAATGTGTAAGTTTATATTTTTGAATGTTTGTGATTCAGTCACGCAAAAACGGCCAAACGGATTTGGATAAAATTTGGCAAAAATGATGGTTTATTGATTTGAATTCAAAACCTACTACTAGACCTATTACTACTACTACTCCTACTACTTTCTGTGTGCAAAATTTATACCGGTAGCGTTTTGTCATGGATCGTTGAGCTCTCTAAAATAGGGTTGAGCTACACGATAACTATTCAATTCAATTCAATTCGTTTATTGCAGAACATAGAAATAAATACATTTTGAGATGTTGAGTAGATGCGCAGTTAATTATGTCTTACCAATTAACGCATGCAAAATATTATTTATAATTATTAATAGACACAAGACAATTTAATACAGTTATAAACAATATGCACACATGCCATCTGTTGGGACATGTCAGCCCAAAGCTGCAATGGCTCTTTCATCAAAAAGCCTTTCCAGACATGGCCCTGCATTGTTAGAGTCACATAAAATTCTAATATTATAATGTTTAGACTTTAAAAGAGACCATGACCTCTGAGTTTGTTTCGGCATTTCTTCTCGGGGACCAGTCAGCCATATTGACGTGTAACAGTGTCTTATAAGATCTACTTACATAAATAAACATTTCACTTAATTTTTAATTGGATTAACACATAGGATACTTTTGATCCCAGTAGTACGTTTCCGAGAGATACCTAATTTCCGACTTCCACACAGGCAAAGCCGCGGGCTAGGCCAAAATAAATGACCACCTGTCTCTCCGAAGAGTTCAAGGTCTTACTCTAATAGACAGGTCAGTGGACCTAAGTCCTGACATGTTGCAACATGTTTTATACTACCATATCTGTACTAATATTATAAAGCTGAAGTTTTGTTTGTTTGGTTGAACGCGCTTATCTCAGGAACTACTGGTTCGAATTGACGAATTCTTTTAGTGTTGGATAGCCCATTTATCGAGGGAAGCCTAAGGTTTGTGGCTATATAACTTTGCGCTAGAATCTTTCGGAGCCGAGCAAAAAGAGAAACGGTCAGAATACGGATACTTCACGGGTAGGCGATTTGACAAGACGGGTCGGGCGACCAATGAATTGACGCGAACGAAGTCGCGGGCAGAAGCTAGTTGTGTTATAAACCTGAGTAGACGATGTGGCACCTTGTATATGGCTTCTTACAGCTCGCAAGACTACTATTAAGAGCGTAGGTAGCGTCTGTGACTAACAAATAAGTGTAGACACGAATGGTGGGATGAATTGAGAGAATTGTTTCAATTTTGTACGTATTTTCGATTTTTGGATAGTAGAACTTGATAAATGATTTTATTTCTGTTAGTAGATCTTTACTAACACTTTTACACGTTAATCATATTTTTAAAACTTGATGAGGTCGGGGTTTCCTATCTGACTACTCTGAGAAAAAAACACTACAAAGTCAAAAATAACTTTAATTTTGGAAGTCGGTGACTTAAGATGTGTATTTAAGGTATTTTTGCCACCGAATTTAAAAATCGGTTCACCCAGTCAAAAGTTCTGAGGTAACAAACATAAAAAAAAATACAGATGAATTGATAACCTCCTCCTTTTTTTGAAGTCGGTTAAAAAGGCCGAAACAATCTTTTAAAATTCAGACTTAATCTTGGTCAGATCATGTGAAGACCACGTGGACTGGTGTTTGAAATGATACAATATTTTGAGGAAGGTATGAGTGGACCTGTCCAGTCTGTGCACGCATTTGTTACTAATCGTACAGCTCAACTCAAAACTTCAGCAGCTCAACGATTCGATGAACAATAGCAAAGAAAGGACATTTAGTTAGGCCACATAAAATACTCAGACTGCCAGATCATGATTACTTAAATAAAGAAAAAGTACAATATAGAACATACATATTTTGCTTACATCATATAATACCATCAGGCACATCAGTGGCTTATAATGTTCCCACTGCTGGGACACAGGCATCCTCCCTCTCTGTGAGAGGAAGAGGATTCGATTAAGCTACGCTTGCCGCGGCTGGTCCGTGGATGGGTCAAGACCCCTTCGTGCCTCGGAAAGCACGTTAAGTCGTTGATCCCGGCTATCATGAGTGGATCTTTGACAATCGATACGGATTGTAGAGGTCTGAGAGGCAGTCACTCCATGTACAGACGCCAGCACATCAAGCTACCCGAAACTATTAAATTTTCGCAATCAATTTTGAACCTTATACCAAAGTTGAAAACCTATTAAAGAAATTTGACCTATTAAAGTAGTTTTATATTCTGGCGTCAGTACCTAAAAATACTGGTATTCAGTTGCATCCGGTTAGACTGAAAACCGATCTCAAACATAGTTGGGAATAAGCAGGCAGATGGATGGCTTTCTGCTTATCTCTCCTACATTAAAAGCGTGAAGTTCCCGGTAGGAGGGTGACGCAATAGCCACGCCCTTCCGACGTCAACCGATTGAATAATAACAACCAAAATTTTGTAACCATATCTGTGTCGCGGAACGGACCGAGTTTCGACTTTTTGGTAAATGTCTAGTATGGATGAGTTTTTATAGGGAATTTTTTACGGTCGTTGTAGTCTGTAAGGTCAGTACTGATATTGACTTACTTAATTGAGAACCATTAATGTTTTAAAAATACATATAGAAATAACATTATCAACATAAACTAGGGGGAATAAAAAACGTATTATTGAAGATAACTCAAAAACCACTTATCAGAACTTGACCAAATTTATATAGAACGATACGGTAAGTATACCCCTTAAAACTAAAGAACAATTTTTTAAATCGGTTCATAAATGTCGGAGTTCTAACATAAAAAAAAAACATATATAACCAAATTGTGAATCTACTACTTTTATGTAGTCGGTTCATATAATCAAATGCGTCTTCAATTGAGCTAGCTAGCGACATTTAAAATAAATGTTGTTGTCACCGACTTGCAAAATTAGAATTATTTTTCACTTTCTAGTGTTTATTGCAAGTTAGTTGTATTTGTTTAAATAATGTTTTATGTCATCAAGTCCCTACTACCCGTGGGGGCTTGATAACATAAATATCCTTCCCCAACCGGGAACCTCCCCACTAAATTATACAAGACCTTATCGAAATTCTTGAATCTCCCATAAAGCTGTCTCAGTTTCGTTTACAACTGGACAGCTGACAGACACACCTAGATAAACAGTATAAATCTTTCACTCACCAGACTTTCCTAGCTTCGTGACACGATATTTAGCGTCGAATGTCGGTGCGTTAGCAGCGCTCTAAAGACAACATTTCAATCAACAATCGCTAGGAAAAGGAGACTTCAATCTAAAGTACGCACGGTGACAAATCAAAATACACATTTCCATTATAAGCTGACTTCTCATTGTAGGAAAAGTCTATACAATGTGAGGTCTGTTAACACGATCGATGTAAACTGTCAGTCCTGTCACTTGAGAACACCGCATGGTTTGATTAACAAGATTAAAAGTTGGAAATACTTCTATCTTTTGAATATTCTTCTATTATTTGACATTTTATACATACAATTCTAATTTGAACTGTTTATTATTGGTTGCAATGGCAAAAATGACATTTGGTTTAAATAGGTTATTTTATCTTAGAAATGCTATCATTTATGTAGATTCTTTTATACTTTGTGAATATGAGAACGTTGCAGGCCTTGTAGACTGTAGGCAATTTTCCATTTTTATTAAATACTTGGTACTTGTTGACACTGTTCTTTCATACCTATTAATACTGTAATTTAAAACAATTGTGAAAAGCCAATTATTTTTAAAAGAGTAACCATGGACTTTCTTGCCGGCTCTTCTCCATGGGAATCAACTATTTGGAACCGTGCACCTAGCTTCGGATTTTTGATAAGTGCCCATGAAGGTTTATGTGAAATTAAAATATTTTGATTTGATTTGAATATATTTACTAGGTTTTATCGGCGACTTTGCCTGCGTGGAAGTCGTAAATTATTCCAAAGAAACGCACTATCGAAATAAAAAGTATAATTTGTGTTAATCCAGGTTAAATCCTATCTGTGTGCCAAATTTTATAGAAATCCTTTCATCCGTTTTTGCGTGATTGAGTGACAAACATCCAAACACCGCCACTTCGACTGGTACTATCCTTCTCGCATCCAGCGGATTCCTGCGACTTTCACCAGGTCATTTACCTTACAGGAGGCCTAATAATCACCAACATATGTATTTAACATGCATAATCTAGTTTAAAAACAAATCATAAACACTGAAGTACCATTCAAGCTTATTCCATAGCATATTCCTGAAAAGACAGTGTAAATTAAAACTCAATTCAGTAAAAAAAGCTATTACAAATCAGCACTCGATAACTTTACCAAAAACCTAGTAACTTCACCAAAAACCAAAATCTCCCCTTCCACTTCGACATAAGACCATGTGTACACGGCACTGAGCAAACAATAAGGCCCGGCGCACACTGCCAGACTGGTTTTTGTTGCAGACGTTAAAAAAATCGTCTACGAACGATAATGTGTGCGCGGCATTATTATTACTTACTACGGGTTATGAGTAGTGCTCAAGCCCATGTGTCTGCTGGTATTATTATTACCGAGTTCAGGATGGGTATAAAACGTTCGGTTGAGCTTTTTGAATTTTTTCGGATAATTGGTATGATATTTAACAGATTTTGTTTAGTAATGAAACGGTTTTATTTTAAATTTAGTTTTTTAATTGTTTTTATACAAAATTGAGTGCGTGTAGTAAAATGTGTTATAATGATTAAAAAAAAACTTAATTTAAAAAAAATCAAACGACTTCTCAAAAATAAACTACAAAGTGAAAATTACCTTAATTAAGGAAGTGAGTGTGTGATTTTGTATGTTTGTGTTTATGAAACCGACTTCGGGCTCAGTTTTTCTTATTTTTAACCGACTTTAAAAATTAGGAGATTTTTTGTAAATATTTCCAATATTCATTTTTTTGTAGATTGGATTTGCCTCTGGCATAACTTTAATTTCGGAAGTCACTTTTTTGTGTTTTTTTTCCAAGTACCTGTATAACGAAATTTAATTTTAATGTCTGTTAAATCTTAATCTCTCTCTCTTTTATTTCTCTTTTCTTAATCTTTTTTTAAAATTTAATATAAGTTATAGATCTTACTGAATTGTAATGTTGTAATGAATTTTATGTAAGTATTTCTAATTTGCCTATTGGGACTTAGAAATTGGGGGAGGTCTATGTCCAGCAGTGGACATCTTTCGGTGGAAATGACGATGATGATGAAGATGAAGAAACATCTAATCGTACAACCTTCCACATTAATTATTTTTTAAAGTATTTATCCCTGTACCTAGTAAGTTCCCGCGGGATAATTTCCGACCTCGATAGAAGCCGTTGGTAAAAATAGTATTCTTATAATTTAAATGAAAATGAAAACATTAAGGGGCTCGCAAAAAATAAAAATACCCGCAGGTGTCGATCTTCAAGATTAAGCAACGGCTGCTGAGGTCGGTCGGTGGTAGGGTGACATCCATTCTATACCGACCGGTGTTTGCCTAGGGAAGCAAGTTCACCTGTTGACCCTGGCTGTCACTTGTAGATCCATGGCAGTCGTTCCACCTAATCAAGAAAAGCCCGAAAGTCTGGCTCTAGTCTTACCTAGTGGTATCTTGAGACTCAGTAACTGGTTTGTGGAGTTCAGATAGGCCTCTCCACGTAAAATACTGGTATTTAGCTGCATCTGGTTAAACTGGAAACAAATTTTGAAAGGAATGAATTTTGGGCCAACCAAAATTTTAAAAACTTTATATTTTACTATTTATAATAAATAACCTACATAAAAATGGAGGAGGTTATAGTATATTCCACTGTATTTTGTTTTTAAGTATTTTCTCCGCCAGTGGACTGATTTCAGAAATTCTTTTTTTATTTTATTTTTTAATGGATAAGTTATTCTTCAGTGATGGTTCCATGTAAAATTTATTAACTTTGCTTGGGTAGTTTCTGCGTTAGCTTCGATATTACGTATTTAATCCACTTTGTTTATAACTATAACAAAAAAGTCTAAAATTATAATATCCTTAGGACAACCAACACACTGTTATCTGATCCCAAACTAAGCAGAGCTTGTACTATGGCAACCAGACAACTTATAAATATATTAAAACTTTTATGCAAAAGAAAACTACTTCCAATAAACACTACAAAGTGAATAGAAACTATAATTTCGGAAGTCAAGTGGCAAAAAAATTAAAGTACAAATCAGAAGACACCGACTTCTGAAATTGAAGTTATTATTTACTTTGTAGTGTTTTCTGGAAATCGGTTGTTATAGCGCACGCTATGATGAAGAAGAAGAATAAACAAACAGACAAGTATACACAAAATCTCCCAACCTCTAATAAATTCCTCAACCGTCCTTACATAGACCCAGAAACTCACATAGAAATAGATAAGATATAGAAAAAATATGCCCAAAAAAATACCGCTCTCTGATTGGCTGACCCTTTTTTTCACCTAGTAGGGCCCTTTACTACTTGGAACGTTGTCTAGGATAGTACAAACTGGTTAAGGGAATGCTCAGCCAATCGTGAAAGATTATTTTATTTACTTGTTTAAACAAATGTTTGACTCTTCTGTTATCTATCTGTGCATCTTTCTTGGTTTTCTATATTATGTACTATTTTTAACCGACTTTGAATGAGGAAGTAAAGTTATTGACGTGTTTTATGTAATGCGCCAATTTTTGTTATTTTTTTAGTAGCAAGGTCTTAGTATACCTACAGGGTAAAATTAAGTTAGCTGGCAAAACTTTATCCACGTATCCACGACACTTATTTTTAAATGTCGTAGTACCTTGCTGAGTTACAGCATTATGCTGAGTTACAGCAATATGCTGAGTTACTGCATTATGCTGAGTTCCAGCATTATGTTTTATGCTGAGATATACCATTTAACCACAGTTTTTTTGTTTAAGCATGGTGTGTTTAGTTTGCTCTGTGATATTCCAGTATAAATAGTTTTTCTTCTTTTTCTACACGTGGGTAAAGTATTGCCAGGTATGTGATATGGAGGAATGAGGAAAATATCGTAAGGAAAGTTTAAAGTATGAATGCCGATGGCTATAAGAGTAGAGGGAGACCAAAAAAACGCTGGATGGACTGTGTGAATGATGACATAGATAGACAGGGGGTAACTACTGAGATGACGACTAATAGAGAAGTGTGGAAGAAAAGACGTGTTGCGCCGACCACAAATAAATTGGGATAAGGACGGGAGAATGATGATGTCTAGGTATAGACCCAATCAGTAGTAAAAAAACATTGATAACTTTTGACGGACTACAATTAAAAAAATATATATTTACAGGAATCCATACTAATATTATAAATGGGAAAGTGTGTGTGTCTGTTTGTCCGTCTTTCACGGCAAAATGAAGCGACGAAATGATGTGATTTTTTAAGTGGAGATAGTTGAAGGGATGGAGAGTGACATAGGCTACTTTTTGTCTCTTTCTAACCCCCCACGTCCATAAAATGGGGGGTGAAGAAAGAAAGAAAGAAAAATATTTTAATTGGGACACGCACAGGACATAAAAACAATGAGAAAAACATAGAAACATTACACACATTTTTAATCTCAGGAACTACTGGTTCGAATACAAAACATCTTTTTGAGTCGGGTAGCCTATTTATTGAGGAAGGCTATAGGCTGTATAACATCACGCAACGATCAAAAGGAGCGGAGCAGCAACAAAAAAATGGATGAAAACTGGCAGACTGCGATGCGACGGGAAGGGTCAGGGGAGCAAATATCTGACGCGGACGAAGTCGCGGGCAGAAGCTGGTTAAAACTAACTAAGCTTTAAACTGTTCCGTTCCTGTTTTTTTTCTGGCACACATTTCAGATACTTTTAATTTTCTGTCCTTTTTGAAGTCTCATACGACTTTTTTTTATTTTTGCGGTTTTTACTGTAAACGGAGTAGGGTGCCAAGTTTAGGTGTCGTAAAAAGGAATTAAATGTGAAATCAGTTGGTAGCATGTGGCAAGGTTCCAAAGTCAATTATTTGTTTAAGGATGGCAGGGACATCGATCCGCCTATTTTAAAGATGAATTCGGCACTTGATTCTAGACCGTAGCGTACACCGTCCCACTGCTGAGCAAAGGCCTCCCCCAAATTACTCCAGGCATCCTTTTCCAGGGCCAACTCTATCCAACCCTTGCAGTACGCGTCTAGGTCGTCTCGTCACCTCTTCTTGGACCGGCCTCGGCGGCGCCGTCCATCTTCAGGCACCCACTGTGTGAAGACCATTTATTGACGATAAAAAAAAAAAACTGGTGCTTCGTAGAAAAGTGCAATAGACTTCCCCGAAGTTCCGCAACTTCAATCGGTTCTGTGCTTCCCGCATCCAGCGGATCCCTGTGTCCTTCACAAGGTCATCGGTCCATTTTGTGGGAGGCCTTCCTACTCTACGTCTTCCGATACAAGTTTTAGCTCTAGTTAAATTACGACAAAAAGCTTTATCAATGCTCACATGTATTATAATCAACCTACAGGGTTCCCACAGCTGGGACACAGGCCTCCTCTCAGTAAGAGGGTGTAGGTCATCCACCACGCGGGCTCAGTGCGGGTTGGTAGATGTCACATGTCTTCGAATTTTTGGTTCTAGAACATGTCGGTTTCCTCACGATGTTTCCCTTCACCGTTTTGAGAGCAGTGGCGATGAAACTATTTACACAAAATAAAGCGCCTGCCTGGGTTGGTACCTAAGACCTGTAACTCGTAATTCCGGGCCGTTACCACAGTGTCACCACTGCTTTCTTGTACTCCGCAACCTACAAATAAATAATTGTGTTATGCTTGTAGTGTCAAAAGAACAGCTTTTTTACTAAATGCAAACGAAAATATACGGTTTCAATGACAAAAATCGATTTTTGAAATTTCACCTGTCTATTTGTTTCGGCAAATCTCCGAAACGGTTGGACCGATTTTAGCAGAATTTTCACTGACAGTATTTGATGTTAAATTTTCCTTTCATCATTTCAGCCGAAAGACGTCCACTGCTGGACATAGGCCTCCCCCAAGCTCCGCCACTCCGACCGGTTTTGTGCTTCCCGTATCCAGCGAATTCCTGCGGCCTTCACAAGCTCATCGGTCCACCTTGTGGGAGGCCTTCGAACTGTACGTCTTCCGGTACGCGGTCGCCACTCCATTTCTTTCCTTTAAAAGACACGGAATCTTAAAAAAGTCAGTACCATAAAGGCGTTATACACCCGTCTCTCAAAACTCATGCTTAGCACATCGCGACACGTGCTACCACCGAATGTCCTTACACGTGACACCTATTTCGGGCACGTTCAGCCTCATTGCTATTTAGAGGCGTAGTAACGAACAGAATCAGGCCGCTATTAGCATGTCAAAGTATTTGTTATCAGCACTGATAAGCGCTTATCATTGGGGGCGCCGGATCGTCTAACGTTAGTTTGGGTCGTTGCGACTGTTGCTAGAAACAGGGTAGGTAGAGTGGTGAGATTATTTGTTATTGATAAAGGGTTGTGATGTTCTTCAGAAAGGTCAGGTGCGCAGTACTCGCAACCAGCGTGAGTGTATGACTAGACTAGATGTATGAATGTAAACATGGCAAAAGGAGTATGTTAAGGATCGTAGCAGGTGGCGTTCCGTAGTTTCTGCCTATCCCCATGGGAAACTGGCGTTAGTTTATGTATGTATAATAGGTTGTTTGACGAAAGCAAGTTGTAGGTCGTGAGTCGGACCCGAGCAGGCATTTCATCAGCAAAACTCTCAAAACGGTGAAGGAAAACATCGTGAGGAAACCGGCATGTTCTAGAACCAAACATTCTAAGACATGTGACATCTACCAACCCGCACTGGACCCGCGTGTTGGATTACTGCCCACTCCCTCTCACTGAGAGGAGCCCTGTGTCCCAGCAGTGGGAATATTATAGACTGACTATGCATCAGCCTACGGCAGTCCACTGCTGGACATAGGACTCTCTAATCGAACTCCATTCAGCTCGATTTTCGACAACCCTCATCCAGCTGCTACCAGCCACCCTGCGAAGATCGTCGCTCCACCTAGCCTGAGGGCGTCCTACCTTACGTTTGCCGATTCGCGGTCTCCACTCAAGAACACGTCTACTCCAACGGTCATGTTCAAGTTCTATAGCTAACGTGGCCAGCCCATTGTCACTTCAGCTTGCTAATTCTGTGAGCTATGTCGACAACTTTGGTTCTTTGCCAGATCGCCTCATTCCGGATTCTATCACTCAGAGAGACTCCCAGCATAGCTCGTTCCATAGCTCACTGAGCGACCTTGAATTTATAGACCAGCCGTACCGTGAGTGTCCACGTTTCGGCCTGATATTTAAAAACAGTATTTTTACCAAGAGGCTAAGAAAGGTTACTACCTTAAAGGTTACATTAAAATCATTATCTATGCTGTCCCAAAAACATACTTAGCTTGAAGATACGAATCTGCACCGAAAAGTCTATAAATCTATGACCAAAACATCTTGAGCTGTCAGGGTGGCGCTGCTTGTCAATGTAACTTTTAAAATACAGTACATTTACAGCGTTAGTTCCAAAAAAAACCACTAAGGGGTATCGTGTTTTTAGTAACTGAGTTGTGAAGGTCAGATAGGCTGTCGCTCCATGTAAAATTCTGGTATTCAGCTGCATCCGGTAAGACTGGAATCCGACCCCAACGTAAAAGGTCAAGAAGATTGATTTAGTTCCAAAAAATGGCCGCGTGTCAACGTAATTTGGTGGATTGTGAATGTTATCGTCTGATTGTTCTCTAGACAATTGTTTTGATGTTATCATTTGCATATTAAAGATAAGTTTTAGTGTTGGGAAATCATACTAAAAATCGTTTTTAAAACACTTTGTCGATTTTTTCCAAAGATCTGATTGTTTGCGCAAGAAAAAGAAGCAAATTATTTTACTTCTTTTGTTTATTCAAAAAATACAGTGTTCGTTTTTCAAATCTCGACACTAACCCGCTATGTGAATGTGGGCTTACAATATTTTGTGTGTTTCTTAGACGTAGGTAAGGACGTTAACATATCGCGACGGTATTTTATCACGCAATGAATGTCCCTCGGTGTTGAACCGAGCATTGAGAATCAAACAGAGTGCATCAGCGCGTCGAAAAAACACAGCGTTCGATTTTCAACTAGAAAAAGAAAACAAAGAAAATACGTTTATTTGCGGTAAACATGACGCAATGAAAGACCAGAAAGAAAAAAAAAAAAAACCTGGGGAAAACATGCGTCACATCCCCGCAAATAGGCCACCGCTCAGCATAATGCTGTGACCCTGTGCGAGACAGAGACCCACCGCTAGTTTTCAGCGACAGCCGGCGCTGACGTGATGACCTCGACCGATGCAGCAAACCAATGTACAATAAATACAAATATATAAACTCACGCTTTTTCTCATGGAGGCAGGCAAAAACTTATACTTATCCCTAAATAGAAATAATTTTTCCTAATGTGTGTTACGTATGATGCCAGACGTACAGAATAGCAGGATCCCAATTCTTACCGTGGGTGTTGTAAGAGGCGACTTAGAGACTTACTATAGAATGGGCAGCAGCGTTCTTTGTGTATTTTACCACCACACTGCAATCGCCAACCCGCCTGCCAAGCGTGGTGATTATGGCACCCCTCTCCTCAATTCAGGATGGGAGGTCAGACGTGTTTCGGCTGATATTATGATGACGTTCATACATAAACACACGCCTTTTCCTATGGGGGTAGGCAGAAACTAATTATTTTTCCTAAATGTAATAAATATAAAATACTAAAGCGGCAACTCTCGACCCTAAGCTGTGCATTGAAGATTTAATACGGCAAAAATATTCGCCGCGTTATTTTAACGTGCGTTTGTACGGCGAGTTAAGACATTGATAGCTATGTGGGTTTCTCGCCGACAGTGGAACAGGTGCTTTAAGGCGACGTTGCAGTACTTTTTAACTTTTTAAACCTCTATCATCATTTCAGCCGTAAGACGTCCACTGCTGGACATAGGCCTCCCTAAATATGGGGGGCTTTGCAATAATCGCCACGCTTAGTGGATTGGCGATCGCAGTATGGTGTATAAAATGCATAGAAAACGCTGCTGCCTATTCTCTAGTAAGTCCCTCAGTCGCCTCTAACGACACACACGGGAAGAAATGGGGTGATGCCATTCTTTACGTCCGACACCACTCGGACGATTTTAAACCTCTGTAAATCTAGAAAAATTACAAGTTTCCGTAAAAAAAAAAAATGTTTTAGGTAAATTGAACATAATGTCAAGTGCTGTGTGATGATAGAAACGTGAATTTAAAACAATTGACTCGATAAAAAAAAACAATCATAAAGATGACACTAAATCGCTTTTTATAACGTGTAACTTGAAGAGATTCCATCATTAAACCTTGTAAAACTTATACCAAAAGATAGGGCTTATTGTTTTTAGGACATGCTGAGAAAATGCAAATGTCCTGCAGATCTGGCACCGTCTTGGGACGGGTTGTCGAGCTCCCTAAAATAGGGTTGAGCTACACGATGAATGATACATACATGCCGTCTGTTGGGACAGGTCAGCTCAAAGTTGCAATGGCTCTTTCTTCAAAAGGCTCTTCCAGACATGGCCCTGCATTGTTAGACTCACATAAAATTGTAATAATATAATGTTTGCACTTTAAAAGAGACCATGATCTCTGAGTTTGTCTCGGCGTTTCTTCTCAGGGAACAGTCAGCTAGGAAATACCGGACCCATATAGTTTTTAAAATGTTGACGTGTAAAAGTGTCAATATTTCATTTGAAACATTTTATAATTTCCTTATTTTTTTTTCTCTACGAAACAATTACTCCCAAAATCTAGCAGTTCAAGCCAAGTTCAAGCGCTCGCAAAGACCGGCCAGTGTTCGCCGAGGCGTCTTCAACTACAAGAGAGCCATAATGGGCCTTCATTCATAGAATAGGAACTCATTCATGAGAATCATGTTATTGACAAACATGACATAATGGCAGACACACACAGAACAATTTAATGATTAAACCAACTGAATAATAGTCGAAACAAGTGTAGTTTTAATCAACAATAATAGATTTTTAACAGGCTAACTAGGTATACTTTTAATAGGGGGCCTCTTTGCTGAATGATAGGTAACTGTCGAACGAGCTTAAGCTAGATTTTCCGTGTTGTATGTGGATGGTGAGTGACCACTTAGACCATATACTATAATATTATAAATCTGAAGAGTATATTTTATTGTTTGGTTGAACGCGCTAATCTCAGAAATTACTAGTTTAAATTGAAAAAATCTTTTTGTTTTGAGTAGCTTATTTATTGAGAAAAATTTTAAATTATATAACATTACGCTACAATTAATAAAAGCGGAGCATCGATGAAAAATGTTGCAGAAACGGGGGAAAGTTATTCTTTCATCGTATCATGTATGACGGAATTGTTCCTCTTAAAAAGAAGAGTTTGTTTGGCTGAACGTACTAATCTCAGGAACTACGTTTAATTTTGGATAGCCCATTTATCAAGGAAGGCTATAGAATATATAACATCACACTAGGAGCCTTAGTCCATTATATATTCGGTTTCCTACACGATGGTTGAGTTGGATGGTGCTGATGAGACTGGTCATATCTGAGCTGCCACGGCTTATTTAAGTTATTTTTTTTTTTTTTACATTGTTCTCACATGTAGAGGCAACAATAATTATTTACAAGGATTTTGTAATATCTTGATTTAAAAGAGCGTCGGTTTAAAAGAAGATGTAGTAACAAACATTGACCAGAGTATGCTTAGACGGTTTGGTCATGTTGAGAGCATGAGTGAAGGACGGCAGATGTGACTAGATACACCGGAAAGGGACGTCCTTGAAGAACATATAGTGACCTTAATGGTGATGTTCTTCAGAAAGGTCAGGTGCGTAGTACTCGCAACCGGTGTGTGTGTATGACCAGATGTATGAACGTAAACGAGGCAAAAGGAGCATGTAAGAATCGTAGCAGGTGGCGTTCCGTAGTTTCTGCCTACCCCCATGGGAAAACGGCGTGATTTTATGTATGTAAGTGTATGTAAAAGAGTGTGCTTGGAGTTTCTTGCCCGTTTATTTATTTATTTAAACT
Source organism: Aporophyla nigra (assembly GCA_947507805.1). Classification (NCBI taxonomy): domain Eukaryota; kingdom Metazoa; phylum Arthropoda; class Insecta; order Lepidoptera; family Noctuidae; genus Aporophyla; species Aporophyla nigra. The sequence goes on from OX382318.1 coordinate 636,519, forward strand.
TCTCGCACACAGAAAGGTACAAAGGCGGACTTAATGCCTTAGGCATTCTCTACCAGTCCACCAAGGGTGGTGAAGACCGTGACCCTGGCACATGGGCAACTGAAGGAACACGGGTGGGTTTTAGTCAGTAAAAGTCTGACACGCCCTCCCGGTCCGCCCAGAGCGGGAGAAGTCATTTGATGATTTCCCATCTAAAAAAAAAGGGTGGTGAAGACATTATATGGCAGGTGCCGGTTCTTCTCTATAGAGGTTTACGTTTTGGAATGGGCAACTAGCTTCAATTTTCTGTCTCACTTACCGACTCTTTTACACTTCAAAAGTGTCTGTAAATGGTTTAATTGAAATAAATGTTTTAAGTTTGACGTCCCAACTGTCATTTGTAGAAATTTCACTGTTGTTACGGGTAGTCGGAAGCCTGAAAGACTGGCTACCAGTCCTATTGAGGAGTATTGTATTGTCCAGTGACTGGGTTATGGAGTACCTTCTTGTAAAATACTGGTATTCAACTGCATCCAGTTAGACTGGTAGCCGACCATAAAAAGGTTGGGAAAAGGCATGCCTCTACATACAAACAAACATACAAGTGAAGCTAATATAAAGCGTGTAAAAATAACTTTAACGGGGTTATTTTAAGTTCTGATTAGTGGTTTTGAGTTAGTTTCAATGATACGTTTTTCCCCAACTCAGTTTATGTTGATCAAACAAAAATTTTGTTTAAAAAAAAAAATTGTTTAAAACAACTAAATAACACGCTTCCATAGAAAACCAAACTAAAAAGTAGAAAATAATGGAAAAAAGCGTGGGGTGCTTTTTGAGGTATTTTTTAATTGATATCAAGCATCCCACTTTTTAGTTTGGTTTTCTATGGAAGCGTGTTTTTTTAACCTATTATTTATTTTCAATTTTTTTAGGGTGTTTTGAAGTTCATGCCGTATGTCAGCGTAGTTTTCAAAGACAGTTTTTTTTGCTATCCTGGTAACCCCGACAAGGATACTGGCAAAAATTTATATAATTATTGTATTGTCATCCGTCTTTGACAAGTATGCCAAATTTCATGTTAATCCAACGTTTTGAAAGGCGTCAAAATCATGTTCTAAGTTTCCGTTACATAGCAACCTCTTTCCAAAACAACAAAGCTATAGCAAAAAAAAGAAAATACAGACCCAGAGACATTTTTTGGTTCTTTTCGTCCCTCTTTGGGACAGGCAAAGGGAGCTGAGCCCATACAGCCCAGACCCAGAGACATCGACTTCGGAAATTAAAGTTATTTTCACTTTGTAGAGTTTTTTTTTTTATTGGATTTCGATTTTTTGAAATCTTGAACTACATACGCAACAGTGTTGTCCATCAGACTAGTGTTAGTGGAATCCTTAGTCAATCGATTTCGATAATACATTATTCGAGTAATAACATTATCTCACTTTCTTTTCCATATCTTGAATCTTTCTTATCGGACAAAGAACAAGTTTTAAAACAAAAGAGTCTCGTTGGCTATTTCTAAATATTGTGTTTTTGTGTACATACATTTGGACTCGCTATAATAATTATATCTTGGATATCTCAAGACGAAACTCCTTGACCAGTGCGTGTTGCCAGTTATGACCTATGGCGCTGGAACGAGGTCGCTTACAATGGGCCTCATAAAAAGGCTGAAAGTCACCGAAATGGAGAGCTACGTTATGCTTGAAGTTTCCCTACGCAATCGAGGAGATCTGTAGAAGAACCAAGGTAACTGACAAAGCCTAAAGGATTGCCGAACTTAAGTGGCAGTGGACAGGGCAATTGCTCGCAGAACAGAAGGTCGATAGGGCCGAAAGGTTCTAGAGTAGCGACTGCGTACTGGAAGACCTAGCGTTGAATAGCCTTCCACAAGGTGAACAGATGACCTTAAAATAGTTAGAGACTGGATGCGAAAGGTTGATAACCAGATGTTCTGGCACAGCTATTGTAAGAAGCCAATATCTAGCAGTGGACTGTGATAGAATGGGATGAAATAGGTCTCCACTTAGAACTTTTGGAGAGTAATCGTGATAGTGAAATAGTTTTGGTGGTGATGAGTTCGTGTCAAGTGTCATCAAAAGTTTTTCTAAAGCAACTTCATCATCTACCTAGCCTTTTACCAACTATGTTAGATTCGGCTTCTTGTCTAACCGAATGCAGCTGAATATCAGTATTTTACATGGAGAGACTGCCTATCTGACCTCCACAACCCAGTTACAGGGTAATACGATACCCCTTAATAAGACATCCCGTGTCGTGCCGGACGTAGAGAATACCACCATCTCATTTCTTCCCGTGGTCGTAAGAGGCGACTAAGGGACTTACTAGCGAATGGGCAGCGGGGTTTCCATGTATTTTACCACCATACTGCAATCACCAATACGGCTGCCAAGCATGGCAATTACGGCAAACCCCCCAAAATTGGGGGAGGCTTATGTCCAGCAGTAGACGTCTTTCAGCTGAAATGCTGATGATAATAAGGCTGGTTGGCAGAATGTCAGACTTTTAGGCTTCTGACGACCCCTAACGACTGTCAAAGATCTTCGAATGACAGCTGGGACCAACGGCTTAACGTGCTTTCCGAGGCACGGAGAGATCTTAGTATGTAAACATGGTCACCTACCCACTCACCAACCGCGGCAAGCGTAGATTAACCTAAGCCATACGCCTCATATGACGTGGTATGATGGACTTAAACTTGACAGGAGTATAGTCCTCCAGACCTTATTTCGGCCATGGCGGCCAGTCCATCGGCGCGGGAGATATTATAGTGCAGGCGTGTGTGCGCAGACAAAGGGGCACTCACTGTTCCCTCACTCTCATAGTCCTCAGGGACGGCTATCCGACACGACCGGAGAGAGATCAGGCGCAGGACCAACGGCGACACGTGCTTGACAGGAGTAATGAGTGTACTACAAACCTCTGCCTACCTCTCCGAGGAATACAGGTATGAAGTTCCATTATATCAATTGGCACTTTTATCTCGACCTCCTTGCTATCGGTTGTCTGCAAGGACAGACGAAAGTAATATAATATACGTATCGAATATTATATCTATTCGACCCAAGGGCGATAACCTGATAAAGTTTTACCAGGTGGTCCATGAATTTATAATCAGTCTATAATGTCTTATGTGGGACGTTCCCAGCAGTGGGAACATTATAGGCTCCTCTCAGCTTATAATCTACGCCCAAAACTTCCTGAGCCGTCAAGGTGGCGCGTCTTGTCACGTTGTCTGCCAAAATACAGTAAATTTTGTTCCCATAGTTGGGACAAGGCTAGGCATAGGATCTGCCTATCTGTATTAGTTCGCTAAAAATAAATAATTTCGTGAAACCCTGGTGACTTCTCTACGGAACCCCTAGGTTCCGCGGAACCGTCTGTAGGCAGTAGCGACTGCTTAGCTGACCTCCGGAACACAGTTAATGGGTAATACGATACCCAAGGGGTCGGATGGGATCCACTTTTGAAGACGAGACCCTTATACTCCTTAACACCTCCAAAGAGGTAGCGTTATCCTCACTACAAATACAACAATTACATTTTATATTTTAAAAATAAATACCAGTGTTGACATCCTCAAATATTTGGCAGGAGATCAAGTATTTGTATTGGTTTCTTATTTAGTTTTATTAGTGTTGCCAGATACTATATTAAAGAGGGTTTATGTGGCTAAATAATTGAGATGAGAGAGACAGAGGGGCTTGTGGCTAAGTGATAACAGCGGCACGGGTTGATCGATCAGGTTAAGCTACCCTTGCTGCGGTTGATTCGTGGATGGGTGCCCATCTTTACATACCAAGACCCCTCCGTGCCTCGGAAAGCACGTTATCTGTTGGTCCCGGCTGTCATTCCCAATTTTGTTGAGGTTGGTTTTCCGTATAACCGGATGCAGCTGCTCCACCACCCAGTTTACTGGTAAACACGATACTTCGTAGTAAGACTTGTTGTCCGCCTTTCTGGCTTTTGAGGACCCGTAACGACTGTCTCAGTTCTCACGAATGAAAACCATTTCGAGTTCGATCCCTATATTCCCCGCCCCTTGAATTATTGATGAAACTCCTAACACAATAATAGTAATATGTTATCTTTACTAGAGAATGGGCAGCAGCGTTCTCTATGCATTTTACCACCATACTGCGATCGCCAACCCGCCAGCCAAGCGTGGCGATTATGGCAAAGCCCCCCAAATTGGGAGAGGCCTAAGTCCAGCAGTGGACGTCTTACGACTGAAATGATGATGATGATGATGATCCATTGTGTTATAGCCACTCATCCAGAAGTCGAACTCGACAAGTGTAACTTAACCTCGCTCTACATTTTTCTTTACAAGACATGAACTTTAACCATCTGGAAAAGCATATTTAGGTAAGTAGAAGATTTTAACAAAAAACAAAAATAAAAAAACCATCTAACTTTAAAAAAAAAAAAAACACTACCATAGGAAAAATAGGTAACTAACTTCGGAAGTCGGTGTCTTTGGATCAGTATGTAAATTTTTGTCACCGACTTCCGAAATTATAGTTTTTTTTTTCAGTGTCCCATTTTTCAAAAGTCAGTTGATTTTTTTTTTGCAATTTTTATAAAAATCTTTTTAGTTGTGGTACCTTCCTCACTCTAATTCGTATACCACTTGTTGCTACGTAAACAACAGTGACAGGAGTATTAGAACATCATCAAGATACAAAACGCGGACTAAATACGTATTGTAGAAGCTAACGTAAAAACGACCCAAGCAAGGTTAATACAATTTATAAGGGACAATCCCTAAGGCATACCCTATTTATTTATCAAAATATTTTTTTTAAATCGATCTACAATTCCCAAAGATATCACGGAACACATAAAAAATATTAGAATTATTGAACACCTCCTCCATTTTGAAATCAGTTAATAATACAAATAATTGATAACCCACATTGCACGCCACCCATCCAAAAGTTGACATAAACAAGTGCAGATTACCCGTCCGTTACCTTAAGGTCCTTTCTTGGGTATTGTTCGTCAAATTCTTGAGCTCTTTAATTTCTGAGTTGAGCTACATGATTATGATTACTAATGAATGCGTGCACTGATTGGACAGGTCCTCTCAATCTGTATGGTTCTTTCCTCTAAAAACCATTTTAATCACCAATCCACATGGTCTTCACAAGATCTGACCAATATTATATCTGGACTTTAAAAGAGACTGTGACCTCTGAGTTTGCTTCTTAAGTTATGTTACTTGAATTAAACCATTTTTTTTTAAAAAAAATTTTGTAGTTGAATACGTTTCGGCGAACACTGGCCGGTCGTTGCGAGCGCTTGAGCTGCTAGATTTTGTAATTGTTTCGTGGAGACAAAATGATAAGGAAATTATATAATATTTTCTCAGCATGCCCTAAAAAACAATAAAACCTATCTTTTGGTATAAGTTTTACATGGTTTAATGATGGAATCTCTTCAAGGTACACGTTTTAAATGGCGATTTAGTGTCATCTTTATGATTATTTTTTATCGAGCCAATTGTTTTAATTCACGTTTCTATCTTCACACAGCGCTTAACAGTATGTTCAATTTTCCAAAATATTTTTTTTTTTTACGGAAACTAGCCATTTTGCTAGATTTACAGAGGTTTAAAAAAGTTAAAAAGTACTGCAACCTCGCCTTAAAGTAGTCAGATAGGAAACGCCAACCTCATCTAGTTTTAAAAATATGATTGTCTGTATAAGTGTCTGTACAAATCTACTTACAGAAATAAAATCACCTATCCTTTTTCCTGATTTTGTTTCGGCCTTTCTTCTGAGAGTAGTCAGATATGAAACACCAAGCTCGTCTAGTAAAAAATATGATTGACGTGTATAAAAATACATTTAGACTAAATAAGGCTGTCTCTACAAAGGATTTTCCTAATACCAGCATTATTATTGATAATAATAAATAATTTTATTTCTGTAAGTTGGTTTGTACAAACACTTTTACACGACAATCATATTTTTTAAACTAGATGAGGTCAGCGTTTCCTAACTGACTACTCTGAGGAAAAAGGCCGAAACAAACTCAGAGGTCACAGTCTCTTTTAAAGTCCAGACATAATCTTGGTCACATCATGTGAAGACCATGTAAATTGGTGACTGATGTGGTCAAAATTAATATGTCAAAGTTATACAGACGCCCAATATTTGTTAGTCGAACAAAGGGTTCCGGCAAATCCAGCAATACACCAGAACATACCACTCCAAATTAAGTATGATTCTACCTCAATTCAGTATGAATAATTAACAAACTCAAAACTCTACTCAATTTGATGTACATATAGACTAATAGCATCTACCCTCGGCTTTGTTCGCATGAAATTTCTTGTCCCACAGACCCACCGCGCCGCATCGCGTCGCCTACTCGAGCTATTGCTTCTTTTCGTGTTCTTTCTGACGTTTTGCTCGCTTCCTAAAAGTTATAGCCTGATGTTAAATAATCTATAATCTTTCTAAAGAATTGGGCTACTGAATGCAAAAAGATTTTTTGTATTCTAACGGGTAGTTCCAACGATTACTGCGTTCAACAAAACAAACTCTTAAACATTATTGTATTAAGTATAGATTTCCATGTATATGTTTTAATCGAACAGTTTAAGGGGTGAGTTTCACCCCCGTTTCACCCTGCACCACCCCATTTCACCCCCCTGCACCCCCGTTCTGTATTTCTGGTTCTACTGATGCCCAAATTCCCAAGGCAACTCTCTCTTAGTGTGGGAGTGGGATAGAGGTATTGGTGTGTATGGGTGTGAGAGAGAAGGGTATAGTCTGCAGTCGTATGCGCGGCGGGTGCAGGTGTGGTGCCAGTGTTGGCGTGGAGCAATGAATCAGTAGTTAGATAGATGTTACGATGTTTTGGGCATTTTTTTATACTGTCAAGTACTTGTTGGCAGGCCTACACTGTCCTTCCATACCTATACACACTAGGAAATCAAATTATTTATCTATGAAAGTTTCTTGCCTCCATATGAAACGACTAATTAAAACCGTGTACTTAGCTTCTGACGTTTCATAAGTGCCCGTGTAGGCTTATGTGTATGTGTGAATTTAAATTTGACATAGTATTGATTACTATGCCCAGCCGTGTGACAATAGAGTAAGAAAAGTTAGTTAATATCAAAGTAACAAATCGATCAATCAGCGAGGTTCGGGAGGGTTCGCGTCACCGCCCGACATGCTAAAGTGATGTGATAATGTTTTAAGTTTACACTTTTGTTGGCAGTCCCCATGACTGCCTATTTATATTTTACCGTGTTTATAATAAACCTTTTCTTCTTTTCAGATTTGGAATACCACAGCAAGGATGCACAGACTTCATCATTTAATAAAATGTAAGTATAGTTTAAGTAGTCCAGCAGATGTTTGATAGTCAATGATTTTAATAGTCTGAAAATGCGGTTCTCTGTTCCATACAAACTAATTTACCTACTCGAACAAAATGTGTGAAAATGCAGATAATTCTGTATGAGTGATTAGATTCCGTGGGCGTTGTTTTATATGTACACAACATGCTTTGAAAATTGATAAAAAAATGGTGCAACTAGCAAAATAATTCCACGAACAGTTCAAAAGACATTTTCTTAGATTTGTTTCGATTTATTTTTTTCTGGCACTATCCTCTGAAGCTTAAATATACAGCAAACATAATTAAATTGCAGCACAATTTGAGAGTTTACTCTCTTAGTCCATCATCATCTGCTTAGCCTTCTCCCAATTATGTTGAGGTCAACTTCTAGTCTAACCGGGTGCAGCTGAATACCAGTATTTTACAGGGAGTGACTACCTGTCTGACCTTCACAACCCAGTTACTGCGTAATACGAACTCCTTTGTAAGACTGATTGTCAGACTGTCGGGTTTCTGACAACCTGAAACGACTGACAATGATCCAACGGCTAAACATGCTTTCCGAGGCACGGCATGACTCCTCAAGGTATGTAGAGTCATCAACGATCCACGAACAAATCGCGGCAAGATTAGCTTCACTTGAATGACCGCTGAAGCTGCTATGACTTCTCTACAAGCACCTCTACTATCTAAGTCCGTCACAACGAAAATATGGTTCCTTATGAAACTAATTCAATATTTCAGAATGAACCCTACACACTTTGGGAGTAGGGACATCTGCCACTTCGTGGTGTATTGCATTCTTAAGGCTAGCCACAAAGTAAATCTAATATCCGTAGGTGTCCTATAAGATTCCTTGCTTGGGAAATAGGCCTACTGATTTGCCCCAACAGCTTCCAAACATTATCAGAGCCTTCTCATCTGGCCAGAATCGGTACCATCACATGCAACGGCCGAAATGTATTCGTCTATTGTTCATGACACGACTCAATCGCAGAGTTACACACTGAAATAATTATATGGTAAATGATTTAATTTAATGTTATGTTTTTCGTTTTGTTAATTACTTACATAATATTGTATAGAATCAAGTTTTTCTAACTTAACAGAAAGCTGTGCTGCTAGTTTTTAGCTAAAGCACTAGCAAAAGGGTGGCCGTTTTGGGGGACTGTCTTATGTCATTTTGACATTCAAAAAGTGCTGCCTCCTAGTTTGAATATTTTTTTTTTGATTTTGAAAATCTCCAAAGCCGAGAGGGTGTGGCACTTCGACCATGCGGGACGTCGCCTTACTTCCCCGCTGTCACGGCGACCTCGCCCCGCCGGGCCGGGCCTCGCTCACGGCGGGGTCAACGTCCCGGCGGCCACTTCCGCGACCTAACACACCTACCTACATTTATATATGTATATCTACCTGTTTCACAGACAGCGGCGCTCTGAACTGTGATCTCGGAAACTAATTCTTGCTGTTCTGTGCAAATTAATCTGTTTAGCCTTTCCCCATTCTAACCTGATGTCACAGGTTCTTCATCATCATTTCAGCGTTTATACGTCCACTGCTGGACATAGGCCTCCCCAAATTTGGGAGGCTTTGCCATAATCGCCAAGCGGCAGGCGGGTTAGCGATCGCAGTATGGTAGTAAAATGCATAGAGAACGCTGCTGCCCATTCTCTAGTACTCACAGAAGACACTGGTTCTTAACACGTTTTTCTTAACTTCACCTGTATGTATGTTATTTGTAAGTATGTAACTATGTTTGTAACAGACTCCTTTGGAATTGATTTTAACAAAACTACGCTGACATACGTCACAAAATTCGAAACACCGTAAAAAGTAAAAAAAAAAAAACTTAAAATCACGCTTCCATAGAAAACCAGTGTTTTTTTTAAACTATTATTTATTACATGGAGTGACTGCCTATCTGACGTCCATAACCCAGTTACTGGGTCTGTGCCCCTTCGTAAGGACAAAGAGCTCCCTACTGCGATTTAAAGAGTGTTCATGGAGTTTCTTCGCTGGAATTTTTTTATAGGAAAAATGTAATTCTGTAAGCTCGATCGTTTTTCTGTGGTCTAAACATAAAGTCCATTTTTTAACTGACTTCAAAAAAAGGAGGAGGTTATCAATTCGTCAGATTTTTTTTAATTTAGTATTTTTTTTATGTTTGTTACCTCATATCTTTTGACTGGCTGAACCGATTTCGATGATTTTTTTTTATTTGAAAGTTGTTGCTTCCTGAATGGTCCCATTTTAATTTGGTTCTGTTCAGATAATGAGATTCAGTATTTGAGCGACAAATGAAGTCGGTGGCAAAAAAACCTTAAATACAGATCCTAAGACACCGAATTCCGAAATTTAAGTTTTTTTTAAGGAAGTCGGTTTTTTGTTAGATTAAATATTGTAACCTTATAGATAACTGTAGTTTTGAGCCGGCAGATCGCTCGGGTCATAGGGCCCGAGCGCGCGTCTCCTTTTTAAGGAAATTTCTCTTCGACTGGTCGACACTTCACCTGACCAGAGGGCTGGTCATTCTTTGGCCAAAGAATTAGCATTGCCATCCAACGTGGCAATGCTGCCAGTCTTCTGGGCACGTTTCCGGATGACAGTCATGCGGACGAGTGCTTCGATGCCTAAGTGTTCGTTTGTTTTTATATTTATTTGTATAAGCAGTAATTTATTTTAGTATCTTACCTGTAAAATTTTTGATAATAGATTGAAAGTAAATATCAACATAGTTGGGAAAAGATAGAAGTTTGAGTAATTTATTTGGTCCACACAAGTGTCCTTTCTTTGGTTGTCTCGTTCGTTGAGCTCCTTAAGCTTAGAGGTAAGGTGCACAATCACAGACAAATGTGTGCACTGACTGGACAGGTTCACTCAATCTATGTGGTTCTTTCTTCAAAAGACAATTTCAGCCACCTTTACATGATCTGTCCAAGAGACTGTGACCTCTGAGTTTGTTTCGGCCTTTCTTCTCAGAGTAGTCAGATAGGAAACGCCGACCTCATCTAGTTTTAAAAATATGATTGACGTGTAAAAGTGATTGCACAAACCTACTTGGAGAAATAAAATCTTTTATCATTCAACCAAATTATATCTGTTCACCTCTATAGGAAATACTAGCATGAATATTATATATTAATACCAAAAAATACAGTTGCTAACTACGAATCTGTATTTAGATACTGACGTTCTAATTGATAATGGAAATCTAGATATAGATAAGAACAACCTGATATGAGGAATTAGGTAGCTTTGCTGGTGGGTATCTAACTCAGTCTTTCAGTAGCTTTATACACAGTTCTTAAAGTTAAAATTAAATAATTTATTTCAAGTAGGCTATTAAAAGAAATTTCATCATCACCAGCTGCTTCCAGTATAACCAGACGCAGCTGATTTCCACAACCCAGTTACTGGGTTACATGATACCTTTTGATAAGACTGGTTGACCGTAACTACTGTCAAAATCCATAAACGTCGACCACCGGCTTAACGTGTGAGGTAGGGGGGTCTTGGTATGTAAAGATTGTCACCCAGCCATGGACCAACCCCAGCAATCACAGCTTATTAAAAGGCGCTAATAATATCATAATTTACAAGAACTTAGAATTAATTCTAGTTGATCCGTCCTAATAGTAGTTTTATATGGAGAAAAGTGGGCAAGAAACTCCTTTGTCATAACTGTTTTCCAATATTTTGAATAAGAACATTAATTATTAAAAAAAAAAGTAATTTATTCAAATAAGGTTGAGAATCAGCACTTTTCGAACATCAAAGTGACATAAGACAGTACCCGGCACGCGCGCCCTTCACCACTACCTACTGCTTTAGCTGGGGAGAAGAAGTGGCACAAAAAACTGTCCAGCAGTACAGCTTTCAATTCAGTTAGAAGAACTTGATTCTACACAATAGTAGGTACGACAAAGTAATAAATATAACGAGACATAGGACATTAAATTAAATAATTTGCCATAAACTAAGCTTGCTTTAAGCCAATATACTAAGAAATACATTAAAATTACCTACCCAATAACATGAGACTTAAAACATGTACTCTGCTTACCCCTTTCCAGAATACCAGCGTGATGATTATAGGGCTCAAATTCATAAATTATAAATCCATAGTCATACTCATCTAACAACAAAACATACCCTTTAATTCCATGAGAATCAAGACCCAAGGCAAACCACCCTTAGAAATAAACGCTTAAAATTATCATAAATCTTCAAATAACTTACCTATCTATTCAAAACACCTCTTAAAAACTTGAACCCTAAAAATAACATATTTTATCATTCATTTGTAAGGTCTTAAGCTCGTAAGTCGGTCATACATCGTGCGACCCCCAGTCGCAATCAAGGACGCTCACAATGGGCCCAGGACGGAGCCCTGTGGAACATGCACAAAAAGGTACAGCAAAAATCAACTTGCTTGCCTCTTATCAATTATTTTTCAACCAGTTTAAGGTTCAGTAAGTAAAATGTTAATCACACAGGCCAATCTCAACCTTAAAGCGTCGTAAATAAGGTGAAAAGTTGTAGTCAGCAGTGTCAAAGGCTTGAGTAAAGTTGAAAATGGTGCGTTGTAAAAATTGCTGTTGCTATGTCGATGCGTACTTAAGATTTACTTGCGTATGTCTCGTGATGTCTTTAATTGGTGTTATCTTCTCGCTATTTATGATTTGGGATAAGCTGAAATATGTGTTCTTTTGGTGTAATGTTGCCACTGGAGTGAGAGATTTCACTTGTGGTTATTAACGTAATTGTATAATACTGTAAATGTTTACACCAGAAAATGTGGTCTAATTTACTTTGATTTGCTAATTTGAATATTTTTTAAGTCATTAACGTTGGCTGCTTAGCCTTTTCCCAACCATGTTGGGGTTGGCTTCTAGTCCAAACGGATGCAGCTAAATACCAGTATTTTACACGGAGCGACTGTCTATCTGACCTCTACAACTCAGTTACTAGGTAACATAATAATCCTTGACAAGGCTGGTATTCAGACTATCGGGCTTCTGAAGACACGTAACGATTGTCAAAAATCGACGAATGACAACCGGGTCCAACAGCTTATCGTGCTTTCCAAGGGACAGAGGGGGCTAACCACTATATGGAATAAACTTTCACTCCATGTTGTCATTCCGAGTGAATCTTTGTCAGATGTTACAGTCAGTAGTCTGAATAGCACTCTGATAACTTTCAGGTCATGGAATAAATACACAAGAGCTCATTACAAGATATGAATAAAAAATTGCAATTTTTCGTTTGTCCCAGCTGTCGCTCGTGGATCTTTGACCGTCGTTACGGTTCGTCAGAAGCCCGACAGTCTGACAACCAGTTATACGATGGGGTATCGTTTTACCCAGTTACTGCATTGTGTGGGTCAGATAGGTAATCGCTGCATGTAAAATACTGGTGCAGCTGCGTCTCATTCAACCAGAAACTTCAACATGGTTGGGAAAAGGCTAGGCAGATGATGATGACGACAAAGAAGAAACCATAAGTTGGAAAACACTTCCGTAGCTTCTCTGTTTAACGATAATTCGCTAATACACACATTCCTATCCGCATAGTTTCTCAAACAATAGCATTAATTGATTTGGCATAACGCCAGGATGCTCCGGATGTAGGCAGAGAGAGCACAGCATCATTTATATCTTAGTTTGAATGAACTGTGCTCTGTTGATCAGCTGCTTTAGCACATTTTGACGCTAAATTAGTTTATTTTGTTTAGAAAATAATGTCCTATTTATTATACAGGGTTCCATGTAGTGTCGGACGTAAAGAATAGCAACATCCCAATTCTTTCTGTGGGTGTCGTAAGAGGCGACTAAGGGACTTACTAGAGAAATGGGAGCAGCGTTCTCTATGCATTTTACCACCATACTGCGATCGCCAACCCGCCTGCCAAGCGTGGCGATTATGGCAATTCTCCCCATATTGGGGGAGGCCTTTGTCCAGCAGTGGACGTCTTTCGGCTGAAATGATGATTATATAGGGTAGCTGACAATATTTTACCCACGTGTTATCGTTATCGGAAACGAATTCAATAAAAAATTCGTGCTTAGTTCAAAACTTTAAATGACATACTGACGTGTACATTTTACCAATCGACTGTAATGTTATGGTTTTTTGAAATCGCGATGGGTAGAGGTCAATGCCCGTAGGCTGCGATAAATTCGTATTATGCAACTGACACATTTTGTAGTATATGTAAAAAAGTTAGTGTACTTTTTCCATAATCTGTCGTTGTTACTATAACATTTTATTCAAAACGAGATACTTGACAATTACAAATTTTGTGGAATTGTCAATTCACATACATACATATAAAAACTCACACCTTTTTCCCTATGGGGGTAGGCAGAAACTACAGAGCGCCACCTGCTACGATCCTTATGTACTCCTTTTGCCTGATCTACGTTCATAATCTGGTCATACACACACGCCGGTTGCGAATACTACACACCTGACCTTTTTGAAGAACATCACCAATTAGGTCACCATATGTCCTCCTAGTGCGTCTTCTTCCGGTGTTTCCAAGCACATCTGGCTTTATTCATCCCTTCAATATGAAACACGGCTCACCCGTGTAAGAGCTACGGTGCCACAAATAGAGATACACACACAGGGTGTTGTAAGTTTGATCGCTAAACTTACAACACCCCTGTTTTTGTGTGAGGGGTTAAATATGATAACAAACCATAGATCAGTTTTGCTACAAACGGTAAGACTTAAAAGTGTAACAGAAAAGTATCTACATTACTAGAAACGGCAATGAAGTTGACACAATAACACACAAATACATATAACCAACAAGGTAAAGGACCGACCACCCAGCGGTGCAACGCCCCGTGGGGGGGTATAGTTTATTCTTAGGTAATCAATAAAGTATTTCGTCTGGGTCTAGACAGAGCTATGCGTTGCTAGATGCCACAGCCCACGGGAACGCTATGGGACGGTCGATGTTAGAGACTACATTGTCATCAAATTCCTTATAAAGTAAGCGAAATACTCTATATGGGAATTTAGTTAATCGAATCTCTTATATTATTATTTTACACTCCTAAGAATTTTATTGAACATTCTAATACTATTAATATTATCTAATATCCTCTGAGTTTTTTTCGGTCTGTCTTCTCAGAGTAGTCACATAGGAAACGCCGACCTCATCGAGTTTAGTAATATGATTGACGTGTAAAAGTGTTTGTACAAACCTAATTGCAGAAATAAAAATCATTTATCAAAAGATCTCCAGTTGCATCTGGTTTGACTGGAAGGCGACCCTAACATAGTTTGGAGAGGGCTAGGCAGATGATGACTTTGAAGACAGTTCGTGACCATGTATATTATTTATGTAACTTTGAGTATATAATTCCACCACTGGTGATGACCACTGCTCTCAAAACGGCGAAGGAAAGCATCGTGAGGAAACCGGCATGTTCTAGGACAAAAAATCGAAGATATGTGACATCTATCAGCCGGCACTGGACCCGCGTGGTGGATTGTAGCCCACTGTCTCTTACCGAGAAGACGCCTGTGTCTCAGCAGTAATGTTCCCATTGGTGAAGGGCGGGCGTTTTGGGGGGACTGTCTTATGTAACTTTGACGTTCAAAACGTGCTGACTCTCAGCCTAGTTTGAATAAATGACTTTTGATGAATTTTTTTTTATAAACTGATTATGCTGCAACTTATTATTATCGCCTGTCTAATCTTCTCCTAACTATGTTGGATTCTAGCCTAACCGGATGCAGCTGAATACCAGCTTACATGGAGCAACTGTCTATATGCCCTGTGCAACTCAGTAGTAAGGTAATTCTATACCCCTTGGTAACACTGGTTGGCAGATTTTCCCATTTCTGATGACCCGTAACGACTGTCAAAGATACGCGAATGCCAGCCGGGACTGACGTATTATCTCAGTATGTAAAGATTGTCGAAACAATCAATCAGCAATTAACCTGAGTGCTAACTCTTGATTTTAATTCCGATCGATTGATATTGGAATTTTGACGTTTGGTAGTCTTGGTTTCGACGCTAGCGCCAAAATGTGTTTAAATTGGGTGTCCATTTTGGAGAACTAAGTGGAATCGGGATCGGGCGTTGTTGTTGTTCCAATGTTGACGCTATTGTTTTCAAGAGTACTGAATCACGTTTATGCAAAATTAACATTGGAATCGTATTGGCTTTGGATTGGAATTCAAATTAGGTTGAAGAGTAAGCCCCCTGATCGATCGATGTGGCTGTTATTGCCAAGCCATAAATGCCACACGCTTCGGTAAATAATAAATGTTTCGTTTTTGATACGGGGGGGGGGGTCATAAAGGCGACTAATAGGTTTAAATTGTTGTAAATATATGCTTTGAACGACTCCCGTAATTGAGTGGGGGGGGGGGGGGGGGGTTGTAGACTTTGATGTATATTTGATGAGTTTGAAGTCAAAGTAAAGAACGAATGAGTCTTTATAAACTTGGTAACATGGCCTTTTGCTGGATAAGACTTTACGTAAGGTCCTTTACCTTATCTTTTCTCGTTTATAGAAGCAACAAGAATATTGTACCCAGAGATATCTTGAGGAAAATGTCGTGAGTAAAGTTTTGAGTATGAATGTTGATGGCTATAAGAGTAGAGGGAGACCAAAGAAACGATGGATGGACTGTGTAAATTATGATATGGATAGAAAGGGGGTAACTACTGAGAAGACGACTAATAGAGACCGACGATCGAGACCTTTTTGCACCGACTTCCGAAATTAAAGTTATTTTTCGATTTGTAGTGTTTTTTTTAAAGAAGTAGGTTGTTATTTTTTTTCAAAAAGTTTTTATTTGTAACTTTTTAGTTATGGTTTGTACCCCGCACTAATCTAATCGCGTTATTCGTTCATTTGTCGCGCAAATACTTAATGTAAATTTAAGACTTATATAGTTTTCACATGGATCCCATTGTCAAAATGGAACCAAATTAAAATGGAATCACACGGAAAGCACCAGCTTTCTAATAAAAAAAGAACCATCAAGATCGGTTTACCCAGTCAAAAGTAATGAGCTAACAAACATAAAAAACAGTCGAATTGAGAACCTCCTCCTTTTTTTGAAGTCGGTTAAAAAGACATGTTGCGGTGACCACAGATAAACTGGGATAAGGGCAGAAGTATGATCATATGATTTTGTAATATCTTTTTAGGGTTCCGTTGCCAAATGGCAAAAAACGGAACCCTTATAGATTCGTCATGTCTGTCTGTCTGTCTGTCCGAGTATGTCGCAGCCACTTTTTTCCGAAACTATAAGAGCTATGCTGTTGAAACTTGGTAAGTAGATGTATTCTGTGAACCGCAATAAGATTTTCACACAAAAATAGAAAAAAAAACAATAATATTTGGGGTTCCCCATACATGGAACTGAAACTCAAAAAAAAATTTTTCATCAAACCCATACGTGTGGGGTATCTATAGATAGGTCTTTAAAAATGATATTGAGGTTTTTAATATTATTTTTTTCTAAACTGAATAGTTTGCGCGAGAGACACTTCCAAAGTGGTAAAATGGGTGTGTGTCCCCCCCGTAACTTCTAAAATAAGGGAATGATAAAACTAAAAAAAATATATGATGTACATTACCATGTAAACTTCCACCGAAAATTGGTTTGAACGAGATCTAGTAAGTAGTTTTTTCTTAATACGTCATAAATCGTAAACCACAATTTACCTTTCATTCAGTCAATTCAAATACTTATAAAAATTAAAAAAAAAACCTTTAATTTCATAAACATAAACCTTATGCATAAACCATGAATACCTGCAGGTTTGTACGGAACCCTCGGTGCGCGAGTCCGACTCGCACTTGGCCGGTTTTTTAAAAGAGTATCCTTGCCGTTTCTTTCCCGTTCTTCTCCATAGAGATCTACGTCTTGGAATGACCAACTAGCTACTATTTTCCGATTAACTGATCGACTTTTTGACACTTCAAAAGTGCATAGTACGTTCTCATACCGTGTGGTGGCGGACGTAAAGAACAGCATCATCCCAAATCCTCCCGTAGGTGTCGTAAAAGGCGACTAAGGGACTTACTAGAGAATGGGCAACAGCGCTCTCTATGCATTTTACCACCATACTGCGATCGCAAACTCGCTAGCCAAGCGTGGCGATTATGCCAAACCCACCCAAATTGGGGGAGGGCTTTGTCCAGCAGTGGAGGTAATTGGCTGGAATGATTCTCAGGGATAATTTCCAATATACACGCAGGCGAAGCCGCTGGTAAAAGCTATTTTATCTTATATATTAAAGTACAAGAGTTCACGAGGCTATCTGTAACAGATAAACATACATACAATGAAGGGTAATATTGCGCTATTGTGACTAACGAACCGACTAGACCTTTAATTTATAATATCACGCCTGTTTTGCTTAAAGTATAGGTAGAGATGTATTGCATAATTATCATACATTTCGCTATTGATGTCATTAAGTCAACGATCACCCGGATATACATACAAAAAAAAAAAAAAAAACTAAAAACTTGCTATCATAGAAAACTAAACTCATCATCATCATTTCAGCCGTAAGACGTCCACTGCTGGACTTAGGCCTCCCCCAATTTGGGGGGCTTTGCCATAATCGCCACGCTTGGCAGGCGGGTTGGCGATCGCAGTATGGTGGTAAAATCCATAGAGAACGCTGCTGCCCATTCTCTAGCAAGTCCCTTAGTCGCCTTTTACGACACCCACGGGAAGAAATGGGGTGGTGTTATTCTTTACGTCCGGCACCACACGGTACTAAACGAAACTAAAAAGTAGAAAATAGTAGAAAAAAGCGTGGGGTGCTGATATCAATTAAAAATACCTCAAAAAGCATCCCACGCTTTTTTCTACTTATTAATTATTTTTTAGTTCCACTAGCTACAAAAGCGTATTTTTTTGTTATTTTTTTTTTGCTATTCTGGCATAAATGGCTGAAATGATTGTATTTTCATCGGTCCTCGAGAAGTGTCCACAATTTCAAATTAATCCAACGTTTTGAAGGGAGTGTAAATCACGTTCAAAGATTCCGTTACATACATACCAAGTCAATAAAAAAAAGTTAAAATACAATAACATTTTATCCGACCTGGGAACCAAACCCAACCCCACACAATCAACGGTCATGCTAGGCCTAATATAATAATGTAGCAAAATAAAAAACAACAAATATAATTTAATCGACAAATAATCATATTTCTATATACACAAACAAATCGTCCCGGGAGACCAAGTAACATAAGGTAAAACGTCTATATACAATCATCCAATATAAATAGACACCTAACTTCCATAATAAATAGGCTAACTTAAAGACCACGTTATGTAAGTCGACCAACATCCCAAGATATTACGTCCATTTTAAAAAGAGCTCCCGTATTCGTAAGTAATAATGAGTCTGGGAGCTCAACGTATGTTGGTTCGCTATTGCTTATGTAAAACCAGTATTTCTGTTGGCTACGAATCGGGTCAGGGTGCATCGTTGAATTAAATAACTTAGTTCACGAACCCAGTTACATACATAAACTCACCCCCTCCTCCCATGAGGGTAGGCAGAAACTACAAAACGATCCTTACACGCTCCTTTTGCCTCGTTTACGTTCATACATCTGGTCATGCACACACGCCGGTTGCGAGTACTACGCACCTGACACTGAATAATATCAAAATCAAAAGTCATTTATTCAAACTAGGCTGAGAGTCAGCACTTTTTCACCGCATCACATGACAACCGATTCCCACATAACTTTTCAGTTACTGGTGCCACTTTCAGACTTCCTCTTATGTACTAATTTCTTATTCTATCCATTCGTGTAACACCACACATCCCTCTTAACATTCTCATCTCAGCTGCATGCAATTGCCTTTCATTCATCCCTTTTGAGACGCAAAAATCGAACTGGATTTCTGGTTTCTTAAGTTCTAAGTAAGCTTATTCTGGTAGTCATAGTAACTAAGTTGTTATTCGCAGATAGAAGGACGGTACTGCCTTTGCTCTTGACGGCATACACAAGCCGAATATCCCCGACGTTACCCGATGTTTGCCGACGAGCTCTTTGTAAAGGAGAGCTCTCCCGGGGATGCTTCGCCATATATGTATGTATATTTCTATAGTCAAATTATGCTGTATACTATTTTATTAATTTTTGGGTGTTGTTAAAGGCCGAAGGAAGGTTACAAAGTGATATCGCTTCGGAAATAACAATGGTGGTAAAGTCAAAAGTTTAAAAATCCTTATCGTAAATTTTATATTGATTTTAACAGTCGTATTTTCATGGAAAATGGCCAATTTTCTTTTTCTTTCTTTCAATATGTCAACGAACGTTATCATTTTTGCTCTACTCCCCAGCCATCGTCAGAAATCAGACTTGTATACAAAAGTATAGATCGTACTACAGCCACAGAGTAAAATTTTCAGTACGACAACCATGACCTACGTATATACACACTATGTTGTCTAGGCTGTGGCGCCTCGCACACATTCATAAGTCGAACTGCGAACTATTGAACGAATCATAACTATGTATTTGACATTTTTAGTTCAGATTTTCTTTTGTTTTTCTTTAATATTTTTTATTACTGATTTTTTTTTAGGGGCAAACAGAATTTGACTTTAGGTAACGAGGTTCGTTAGTTGAGAATAGCGTGAACAGTTTTTGAAGGAACAAAATAGATATTGTCCATAAAGTTGGTTATATTTAATTTTTCTAGTTAAAAAAAAGATTCGTTTTATTACCTATTTGCATATAAACTCACAAAACAGACATTTAACAGCCCTGGCTGCTAGTGCATTGGTTCCCTCTGAGTAATTTTTTAACCTTGAATGCACAATCAAGGCATAAATATGTGCAAACTTAGGGAAACTCAAACACAATATTATGAACATTATTCAGATCAGATTTAGTCATTAAAGCACTGTTTTTCCTTTTGTCAATCGTGGAAAAAGCCTATTAGTGAGTCCTTTTCCTATCATCACGCCTGCTTTCCACGAAGGTTAAGGCAGAGGTAATCCTACTTATCATAGTAGGTACCTAAACCCACATTTCGATAGTTATGTTTAAATCCCATTTGTAGAAATTTTGCAGTAGACCTCATGCGCAGCACTCTCGCTTGCGACCACTAGATCAATGAGTAGTATAAATGAACAAATAGTGGGGTAAATGTCGTGGAAAAAGTTGAGATGATGATACGGCTTGAGAAGGGATGATAGAGAAGCAGGCAAGAAAAAAGAGAAGTTGCCTAAATAAATTGAGATAATGGCAAGAGAATAGTAAAAATCAATTAAATAAATTAGTTATTGGAATTAATGTTATATTTTTTCTCAACCGTTTTGTTTTCAGTCTGTTGCAAATGAGTTGCGTAATTATATTCTATGGAAAGTCCCATTTTCTATTACTCAGTAGGTACCTCAACACTGAATGGTGGAAAACCCTGAAAACATTGTTTTGCATTATATGGTTATGACCTTACATTGTTGTTAGTTTAAGTAAAATAGTCGTTTACTAGGTATATTCTAGTATTTTCTGGGCCAGCTTCATCCGCATCATCAGCCTATAGCTGTCCACTGCTGGCATGTTCAATTGCACGTCATTCAGCTCAATACTCGGCTACTCTCATACAGCTGCTATTAGCCACCCTGCAGAGAATGCCCCCTATCTAGTCTAATGGTGACTCC
Source organism: Aporophyla nigra (assembly GCA_947507805.1). Classification (NCBI taxonomy): domain Eukaryota; kingdom Metazoa; phylum Arthropoda; class Insecta; order Lepidoptera; family Noctuidae; genus Aporophyla; species Aporophyla nigra. The sequence goes on from OX382318.1 coordinate 657,568, forward strand.
ACTCTAGAAAACGTCTGTCCGTGGAACTTTATGCCTCTTTTATAATCCGACTCTATAACCTACAGATATTATAAATGTGAACGTTTGTGTATTTGTAACTCAATCACGTGAAAATGGCGAAACGGATTTGTTTTAAACGAAAATAGTTTATAGCCTGAATTAATAAATAAAATACTTTTTATCGCGATATTCCCTCGGGAATTATACCCACTCGGAGGAACTGTCGCTACTAGTAATATTATAAATTAGTGTGAAAATATATGTTTCTTACTCAATCACACAACAAAATCAGAACGGATTTTGGTGAAGTTTGCCACACAGTTAGTGTATAACCTCGATCAAAACATACAATACATTTTATCCCAGGAATGCTTTCCCATTGGATAATTTTATACTTTGACGCGGGTGAAGCTGCGGGCAAAAACTGCTGCAGGCTGGTGTGAGTATTTTAATAGAGATCTTTACTCATTATGGACTTACTCACGCTAAGTCTCTTTCAGAAAAGTAATAACTGTTACAAAGTAGTCATTCCTGTATTTCTAAAGATTCATTTCTACTTCATTTTCCTTAAGGTTTCAAGAAAGCATTGACATTTTATTCATTCCTATAAAGTTTGTATTTTAAGCGACTGTTAAGAGAGCCTGACTCTTAAAAGGCCTTAAATTCTAAATCAGACTTGGTTCACTTGCCTGTGATTTGTATTAAAAAATTGGTTGCCTGTAAAGTCGGTATATGGGCGAAAGTTTTACGTGACAACGACTTTGAGTGGTAAAATAATTTTAATGTGAATATTCATTCGTATAGTAGGAAGAAGGATGAAATAATAGTAACAATTTAAAACATTTATTTATACAAAGAATTATATTTAAAACATTAATTTATACAAAGAATCTCGCACTGAATTTCATATTAACAAAATTTTATTTTTACGTTTTACAATTAACTGGCAACGTGTAAACTTGTATGCAGGCGCCTAAGCGAAATAGAAGCGCAAGACATGAACCGGTGTGTATGCCTATCTCTCTCACTCTCTCTCTCTCGCTCTGTCTCTCTCGCTCTTAGGCGGGCTAACTGTGCTCGAGTGGAAGGGACGCGTGCCTTTCACTTTTTATGTCTGTCTCTCTCGCTCTTAGGCGGGCTAACCATGCCCGAGTGGAAGGGACGCGTGCCTCTCACTCGCTCTCATTGTGAGCGCATAACGTGAGCGGAGCGTAACGCAGTTTCTTGAAGTGTCACCCGGCAAACCAATTTATAAGACGTTGTCACGTCAAAATCAGCATCACTTTTTTTTTTCGAAGTTGTTTTATAGGTTTCTTAGCTTGAATTTTTTATTACTAGATTTTGTCCGAGGCTTTGCCCGTGTGGACGTCGGAATTATCCCAAGGGAAAGCTCTACTTAACAGAATTAAAAGTAAGTGTTACTCAAGTAAGAAACAACCAAACACAACCTTTCAGATGTATAATATTAGTAAGATTATTGGAAAAAAGCTAAGCAAATGGTGGACATATGGATATTGATGAAAATAATATGTTGACGTGACACAAGTGTCGCTTGCAGTACCCTTCTATAACCTAATGTTTGTCTGATGTTGTGACTAAACCTAATAAAACCACAGACTTCACTGTAAACTTATGACTGCCGTTCATTCATAGTTAGAGATGACACTTTACTGTACGATTGTATTGTTTAATTTCATTTTTTTGTTACATAGTCTGTCAGATATATCTCTTGGAAATAATATAGAGGTGGCTTAACTATTTACATTGTAATTGGTCGTATATATTCGACAATTAACTAAGTATTGACTTGGTATGGAAGTATCTGTACTAATATTATAAAGCTGAAGAGTTTGTTTGCTTGTTTGTTTGCTTGAACGCGGTAATCTCAGAAACTACTGGTCCTAATTGAAAAATTATTTTAGTGTTGGGTAGGTTATTTATCGAGGAAGGCTATAGGTCATATAACATCACGCTACAACCAAGAGGTGCGGAGCAAAAATGAAAAATGTTGCAAAAACGGGGAAAATCGCAAGGGCAGGCGATTCTATACGACGGGAAGGGTCGGGGGAGCAAGAAATTTAATGCAGACGAAATCGCGGGCAGAAACTAGTCATCAATAAAATTTTGATTGACAGACCTTGCTAGATTGGCAATGTTAATCGCAGCATTTCATTTACGTTCCTGTACTTTATTACCGCTATCATTTAGCTCCTCCATATAAAAAACAGGTATTCAGTTGCATCCGGTTAGATTGGAAGCCGACGACAACATAGTATGGGAAAAGGCTAAACCGATGATGATGACTTTGGTTACCTGTCACATGCGGAGTTAATTATGAACACTTAATTTTTTATGTAATACTAGCGTCTGCCCGCGACTTCGTCCCCGTTAAATTTTTGCTCCCTTGACCCTTCCCGTCGCATCAAAATGCCTAGCAGTTTTCGACCATTTGTCGTTGCTGCTCCGCTCTTTTTGATCGTAATGTAATATTATGGAGCCTTCCTCAATAAATAGGCTACCCAACACAAAAAGATTTTTTCAATTCGGACCAGTAGTTCCTGAGATTAGCGCGTTCAAACAAACAAACTCTTCAGCTTTATAATATTAAGTATAGATATAGTATAGATGGGGTCAGCCTGTTAACATTTACCAGTAATAAATTAATACTACGCAGCATGCTCTTGAAAATATTCAAATGGGAAGATTATTTGGATCAAGGGCTCGATTCAAAAAGATACTCCTGGATAACGCACGCATAATGATAAGGTTCCCTTCTCTAGAGTCATGACCACCGGCAGCATGGACGCTGTTACCAATGCTATTAGGCTTTTTATAATCATCCCACCATCATATTCCAGCCTCACCAGATGCACCTAAATACCAATATTTTACATCTATCGACTGTCTATATGTCCTCCACAACCCAGTTACTGACTAATGTACTTTAAATTAAATAAAAAAACAAATGAAAATCTATTCAGTCTGTTGAGTTACTATGGCTATCTCCTTATCTGTTCTTCTTTTTTATAAGAAGAAAAAGGAAAAGAGAGTTGACTTAGTGGTGTGACAGTTCACTGATGAGATCCGACGACCTGACATAACTGTACGAATGGCAAAAATTCAAATACAAAATATTTATTTGCAAGAAATAGATAAGATTTACAAAGGAAGATCTTACAGCCTTAAAGTTACTGTATTTTTCCTGCAAGGAAGCGTGCAAATTATTTATGTTTAAATGTCAGACCTGATTTTATCATGCAGATTATATTATTAGTACATTATTATTACATTGTTATTATAATTATTACATTATTTGACTTTTATTTTATTTCATTATTTTCACACATTATTATTACATACAAGTGACATTAAATAATTCACAAAAAAATATAAAATAATACTCTAATCAAATATTTTTAAATTCTAAAAATTCCTTGATACCTACTATAGAAACACTTTTTCTGTAACCACGCTGTCAATTTTGTTTTAAAAACATTACCCTGCAACAATTTGAAATAGTTTGGTAAGGTATTATAAATTAATATACACATATTAAACACATTTTTCTTATAAATATCAGCCTGGCAGCCGGGACCAACGTCTTATCGTGGTTGTCAAAGTGGGCTACAATTTTATATATATATTTTTTTAATTTCATAACTATTTCTTAAAAATATATTGAATGTGTATTATCAAATGAATGATATTATTGTTTCCGTCAATTGAAACATGTCTAACTGTCTGGAGGGTTACTGTAAGTGAGCAATTAACAGTGCTCTGTAATATGTCTATTTATAGAAACTAGTGTGTTTTCCTGGAATGATACGATTCCTCGTCACCAGCTGACGTAATATGTGACACAGGCTGATCAATACGTGTGACACTTTATTTTATATAGTGCTTCTACTGGTATTTTGAGCTGGGATCTGCTGAAGTGTATTTTGGGCTGCTGAAATATGTATAGCAGCCACCAATTCTGTTTTTATGATTAGTCATTTAGAGGCACATATTTTTCAATATTTTAATATTAGTTCAAGGGCTGCATGCTTAAGAGATTTTGTTTTTTTTTTTTGTTTTTTTTTTAAATAATTTTGGATTAATATTCATTTTAAAGGGGGTTGAGTGGTTTGTTATAAATACCTTAGCATTCTGTTAATAATCAGCAGATCAAGGTAACTTTAGATGTAATGTTGCAATAAAGGCAGGAACATTTTTTAACATTAATGAGACAACTTGAGTCTTACTTTGTCAAACAATACTAATGAAGTTTTATAATAAAATAGCATAATTTTAACTGTTTCCAAATTGGCCTTTCTGTCTCACTAAAATCATAATTTTGGCCGGAATCTCAAGATTCTAAAATTCATAACCAATTATGATCCAATGAATATTTTCTTAAGGCCTAAAACTTTTCCACCCTAAAAATTTATAAAATTAAATCTTTATTCAAACACAAACCACAAACCCTACTGTCCCTTCGAAACAGTACAGTCGTGATCATAAAAAAGTCGTTCAGTAATTTCTTACTGTTGCTATGGTAAATGCAAGTTGCAGTGTTCTGGCTTTCACGAGTGCAGAGACGCGGGCACTCGCGGGGACGCTACGTGTGTGTGGGAGCTACTGCGTCTGAGTGAGTGCGCCCTGCCAATGCAGGCCCTCAGTACATCCCAATGCACCGAAGTGCAACGTCGTGTCGCATCGAATAACCTTTAAAATCTAATTTTTTACACAAAATAACACTTTTAGTGGCAATCAGAGCATAATTCCAGCATTTTGTTTTGTTTTCTTTCAAGGATTTCAGTTTTTTTTTTCGTAATGTCTTTGTTCGCCGGCCATGTTGGATTCGCGGAGGTGAGTAGCTTTCTATTCTCTATATGAAATTTCTTTTTTTTTAAAGTTGATTTCTGTAATGAGACCTTCATGTTTGGTTATTGATCTTTTTGCGTGATTCGGACTTTTTGGGCTTATTTTTTTGTGTTTAAAAAAAAACGTTTTTTTTTTGGAGAAAATGTGCTCTCCCTTTGTTGTTTGGTTAGAAAAGTGATATATTTTTTAATTAATCCTTTGTGACGTAATTGATATAGCGATCGATAATGATGACGGGCAGATGCGCAGAAGGTTGGCACCAAACTTCCTTGTCTTTAAAAGTCTTGTTAAAAACTAACCAAAAATTAATTAAAATTTTGTGGAATTTTAGTTTAAAATTTATGAAAAATCTTAATTTTAGCGGGAATCTGGCTTTATTAATACATATTGCGTCACAATCTTGGTCGGTAGGTAGCCATTTTGGAAATGGGCGTCCCCACCCCTTTGCTTCGATCGTATAACAAAGACGCCCACAGAGTTTGCTGGGATTTCAATTATTTGAACGAAATTGAGTTTTTCTCTACTTTAAATTTTCTTACTAAACAATTCTTCGATTCTTTTCTTCACCGGATAGAAATCTTTTTTTAGAAATTTGATTTTTTTGTAAAAGAACATGCCTTTGTTACAATAAACAACTTAAATACTGAAATTTTTATCCATCTTTTGGATTTGGCAGGACATCAATTTCATTGCATACAAATATGACTTTGTTCATGATCAGTTAGTCAAAATAATTGAAAAAAAAAATACTACTCCTGAATTTCTCAGTAACTGCCCGCAGTCTGTAGGTATTTGTCCCCGGTTGATGACAACAGGCTCGCCCCCTATTACATGGGACTTAAACATAACTGACGAAATCTGGGTGTACTATAAGTACACCTCTGCCCAACCCTGAGGGGACCAGGCGTGATGTTGTGTTGTGTGTTATCATCACCTGCATGGTGTTTTCCCAACTATTTTGCGGTCGACTTCCAGTCTAACTAGATGCAGCTGAGTACCAGTATTTTACATGGAGCGACTGTCTATCTGACCTCCACAACCAAGTTACTGGGTACCCGATACCCCTTGGTAAAACTGGTTGTTGACGACCCGTAATGACTGTCTAAGATCTACGAAAGACAGCCGGGACCAACGGCTTAACGTGCTTTCCGAGCTACGTAGAGGCCTTGGTATGTAGAGATGTTCATTCCACGGACCAATCGCGGCAAACGTATCACAAATAAAACGTGAAAGTTTAAAAAAATTAGTAACTTCCAAAAAAAACAGTACAATGTGAAAAATAACTCAAATTTCGGAAGTCGGTGGCAAAAAAAACCTTAAATAGGTACAGATCCTGAGACACCGAATTCCGAAATTAAGGTTATTTTTCAATTTGTAGTGTTTTTTTAGGAAGTCGGTTGTTCTTTTTTTTGTAAAAAGTTTTTTTTAAACTTTTTTGTTATGGTAGATACCCTGCACTAATCTAATCGCGTTATTCGTTCATTAGTCCCTCAAATACTTAATGCAAATTTAAGACTTATATGGTTTTCACATGGATCCCATTGTCCGAATGGAACCAAATTAAAATGGGACCACATGGAAAGTACCAGCTTTCTAATAAAAAAGAATCATCAAAATCGGTTCACCCGGTCAAAAGTTATGAGCTAACAAACATAACAAAAAATACAGTCGAATTGATAACCTACTCCTTTTCTTGAAATCGGTTAAAAACGAAAATATAAAACCAGAGACACCGATTTTCGAAACTACACTTAAAAATTCCCACCTTTGTTACGCTTTTACAAAATATAAAGGTAGCTGATGACCTGCCAGGGTCGCGAGATTTGTTCCAAAGAGTTGCCGTGGCCCTGGCATATAGGCAACTGAAGGAACACGGTTGGGTTAGTGACACGCCCTTCCGCTACATCCAGAGCGGGAGACGTCATTTGATGATTTCCAACCACAAAAAAAAAGTAGCAACGTATGAGCTTAAGAAAACTAAATCGCTTCATGTAGAATTCTGGTACTCAGTTGCATCCGGTTAGACTGGAAGCTAACCTCAACATAGTTGGGAAAAGGCAGGCAGAAACAGAGAAGTATGAAAGGTCCTTAGCTGAAATATTGTATACTTAATTCATACATCATCAGCCTATAATGTTCCCACTGCTGGGACACAGGCCTCCTCTCGGTGAGAGGGAGTGGGCCGTAATCCATCACGCGGGCCCAGAGCCGGTTGGTAGATGTCACATGTCTTCGAGTTTTTGGTTCTAAGACATGCCGGTTTCCTCACGATGTTTTCCTTCACCGTTTTGAGAGCAGTGGTGATGAAATTATTTACACAAACTAATGCACCTGTCTGTGTTCGAACCTATGACTTCCAACTCATAAGTCACGGCCATTACTACTGGGCCAACACTCATTCGCTGTTTTCCTCGTGTATTTTTTGTTACTAATTATAATTCAAAACTAAAGAATTCATGGCTTTTCAGGATCTGTTAGCTATGAAAATGACATGAGATTCAAGTGTAAGGAATTATTTGAAACCAGGTTTTGTCAGCGACTTTGGCCGCAACTATATATATAAAATTCAAAGTCCTGACTGACTGACTGACTGATATATCAACGCACAGCCTAAACCACTGCTCCTAGAGACATGAAATTTGGAGGGTGTGTTTGTTGTGAAGAGTAGGTATCCTTTAAGAAAGGGTTTTTTCAATCAATTTTCATTCCTAAAAGGGTGAAATGGGGAGTTGAATTGGTGAATTTTTCAACATCAACGCGGGCGAAGCCGCGGGCAGCAGTTAGTACACATTTAACCGTCCTCTTGAATCATTCTGTCTATTGTTGAAAATTGCATAAAATTTGTGGCGGAGTTTAAAAGATCTAAGCATAAAGACGCGGGAAGTGACTTTGTTTTATACTATGTAAAGATAAAGAAATACACCTTTGCCAACCCCTAGGAGAGTACAAGCGTGAAGATACATTACTATAAATCCATCATCAGGTCATTGAACCTTTGTCACCGTTTCTTGGCAACAGAACTTACCGACAGAATACTATCAACATATTGATGAGGAGCGTTAAAACCGAGGAATTTTAAATATTGATATCTGTTGCCAAAAATATTAAATATATCACGAAACACAAAATCCTGCATCGCGCAATCACAGTTTACCGCGCAACTAGCATTTATAGAACGTCCCCACATCAATCTTCGAGTAGTAGCCCACCAGACATGGCATTCATCTGGTCGAAGGATTCTCCCTTGATCCTTCCTTCTTCCTTGAAAAGAACCTGACGAAGTATCTCCACCAAGAAGTTTGCAGACGTGTACTTATAGAACACAAGGCGGGTTATCAAGCCATGCAGCAATCCTTTCCAGTTTTAGCTGACCTCACAATATATAGACTTTTCGTGCAATGAGAAATCAGCTTATACTGGAAATGTATAGCTAGTCAAATCATTGTTCAAAGCCAGAGCTTTCTACTGATAAATTTCTGATAGGAAATCCTAATAAAACTTTGCTCGACTTCACCAGTAGCGGAGCAGTTAGGTACCAAAATGAATCGTTTTATCGTGTGTCCATTGATCGCAAGCGCTACTGCTGACAATGAGGTCTCAGGTTCGATTTCATGTCCAGCTAGTGTCTAGTTATTGAGCTTTTACAACTAGAATATCTCAGAAGTAGCCTGGAGTTTTCATTTGTGCCTGATCAACCCCCTTTTACCTGGGGCTTAAACTTAACTGATAAAAATGGATGCACTATAGGTGCACCTCGACCTAACCCTTACATAGCTAGCTAATACGGGCGTAATGTAATGTAGTGCAATTCTTGTGAAAGAGCTTATCCGGGGAACTCGTTACATGATCATCTGCCTAGCCTTTTCCCAACAATGTTGGAGTCGGCCTTCAGTCCAACCGGATGGATAGGGTCAACAGGCGGAATCTATCACATGGGTCCAGTGTGGGTTGGTGGTCACGCGTCCTCGAATTTTTTGGTCGAAGAGAAGTCGTTTTCCTCACCATGTTTTCCTTCACCCTTTAAAGAGCAGTGGAGATGAAATCAACAATACAATACAGTGCCTTTTTGGGTTCGAAGTCAGGACACACAACTTTTAAGTTGGGCCCGGTACCACGTAGGTACCTACCACTGCTGAGAGCAGTGGTGGGCCAGAGCGCTTTGGGCAGAGAAGTCACCACTGCGCTCCGATAAGAAGCCGATCATCATGTTAAATAGCTTGCAGATAAAGAGGCGTATGTCCAGTAGTCGACTGCTATAGACTTCTTGAAAAAGGACTTAGAGAGACGTTTGAAAGAAGAAGACATGCCAAGCCAACCACCAATAACTTGGGATAAGAGAAAGCAAAAATAAATCGTTTATAGTTATCCAGAAATTCAATTATGTAGATCAGATAGGCAGTCGCTCCATGTAAAAAACTTTTTACCAAAAAATTTAACAATGAACAAAGATCACTCAAAGCGCCGATTCATAATTTTAAGGTTTATTATTTTTTGCTTTTCAGTTTTTTCGGCGGTAAAATTTTTTGGTAAAAAGTTATAAATAAATATTTAAAATAAAATATTTTTGTGGCTTTAATGTACTTATAATACTTGGCAAGGTGTACCCTATCCAATGAATAAAGAATTATCAAAATCGGACTACTCTTTATAAAGTTATGCGTGTTTAAACATTACAATGAGTGAGTGAACAATCAATCATCCCCTGTTTTCTGACCCTTAGGGTTTGATTTTTCCAAATTTATATGGGACCACCCTCGGAGTATACCCTTTCCAATAAAAAAAGAATTATCACAATCGGACCTCTATGTAAAAAGTTATGCGTGGTCATACATAAAAAAAAAACAAAAAAATTAACGCGTCGAATTGATAACCTCCTCCGTTTTTTTTCGTCGGTTAAAAATACAAGTATTTAGCTGCAATAAGTGCTCTATTGGTCTAGTGATTCCACGTCAGCCTGGTGTCTGGAGGTTGGCGGTGTGATACCCTCTTGTTTTGGAAAGCCCGTTAAGCAGATGGGCCTGCTCTTGATCTCGCTCCGTTCGTGTCGAATTGCCGTCCCATCGGACTATGAGAGTGAGAGTGCATATTAAAAGAAGGGAAGAGGCCAAAGGATACTTCCTCGAGGCAGCCCAGATCCATTGCGTTTATATGTCAATTTGTATACCATTGCATTAACTGTATCATTAAAAAGGGATAGTTCAACACACTGTGGACTGTATGCTAAGGTAAATTTTAATTCTAACGCTGGACCCCTGATGCCGTAGTATGGTTTACCAGATCAAAAGCCTTACTCATGTCTAGAAAGATTTTTGGAACACTGCGTTGCGAAGAATTGCAGTCCTGTATGTGTCGATACGAAGATCATGCAATCATTGTCAGACGAGTCGGTTCAACGGCCGCGATACTGTAATCAGTTATATTTTTAGCCTTGTTATTGACTGCCTTGATAGCACGCCAACTGGCCAGAGGGCTTTGTTCTAAGAGTTTGTTTGCTCACAATACTAAATAAATAAATACTAAAACTAAATTTGAGTGCTTCTTTTCTGATGCACGCCATTGTGTTTGCATAGAAGTATTAAGAAGAAAAAAATCTTATCTCACCAGCGCCTTCTGATCTGCCCCTCTCATTAAACACGTCGAAAAACACAGTCCCTTGTCGCCAGCAGAAACTGTTTCACCTGGCGAATATCTAGGCACATATTTGAATTTGTATCTTGTGTAGTATGTAAGAAAATTTTAATATTTTGTGCGTCTGTTCTACAAATAGTTTGTAAATAACATGTAGTTACTCATACTATATTTATCAATTTCATAAAAATCAAATTGAAGATAGGCGACTTTGGTTATAACCCGCCCTTATGGGCTCTATCATCATTAGTCACATCCTTACCTATCACAAGGTCAAGAGCTAATTTATATGAAAATGGATAGTTATTTAGTGACAGGGTTGTGGAGGTTAGATAGGCAGTCGATTCATGTAAAATACTGGTATTCAGCTGGATTAAGATTGACCGGCCGCAAAAATAGTTATTATAGTAAACTAGCTTCTGCCTGCGACTTCGTCCGCGTTAAATTTCTTGTTCCCCCGACACTTCCCGTCGCATCGAATCGCCTACCCGTGCGATTTTCCCCGTTTTTGCAACATTTTTCATTACTGCTCCGCTCCTCTTGGTTATAGCGTGATTTTGTATAGCCTATAGCCTTCTTCGATAATTAGGGTACCCAACACAAAAAAAAAACAATTCGGATCAGTAGTTCCTGAGATTAGCGCATTCAATCAAACAAACAAACAAACATACTCTTCAGCTTTATAATATTATAGTATAGATTGTATTTGTATTTTGCACCAGTGACAACCCCATTTTCATGTCCACGCAATCACAGTCCATTTCAAGGTTGTCTGGAAGAGATGGCTGAAAGCGATAAGGCCGCTCATTGTTTGTTTTTACAATAAAATATTAAAAAATAAAATATAGAAAAGGATATGATGATGATTTATTGAAATCGAGGGGTTTATTAAATGTACGTGTGGTGCAATTTGGAGAAACAGCATCGCTAGTACCTGCTGAACCAGTCAGCAGGATCTAGCGAGGCTGTCTGTAGTTCCCACAATATCAGCTATGGTTGAGACAAAGAGATTCCTCATCATAGCAGCCTATATTGTTCCCACTGCTGGGACACAGGCGTCCTCTGTGTGAGGGAGTAGGCCGTGAATCACCACGCGGGCCCAGTGCGGGTTGGTAGAGGTCACATGTCTTCGAATTATTGGTTCTAGAACATGCCGGTTTCCTCACGATGTTTTACTTCACCGTTTTTAGTTTTTAAACTCGACCACGCTTGAGGGAAAGCCATGGTCTATGGTGGTGCGAGCATGCCCAAAAGATGTCTGTTCCCTCTAGTTTCGAACGTAGACGGGTTATATGACATATGACATATACACCTTGTGGAATTGAATACAGACGTTGGCAGAGTTCCACACAGAGTCCCGACTACTGAAAAATTCTTTATCATCATAATTTCAACTGAAAATTGTCCTCTGCTGGACATAAGCCTCCCCCAAATTCCGCCAGTTCAACCGGTTCTGTGCTTTCCGCATCCAGCGGATTCTTGCGACCTTCACCAGGTCATCGGTCCACCTTGAGGGAAGCCTTGCAACTCTACGTCTTCCAGTACGCGGTTGCCACTCCTTCCGGACCCATCAACCATCTGTTCTGCGAGCAATGTGCCCTCTTCACTGCCATTTAAGTTCAGCAATTTCTTGTTATATCGGTTACCTTGGTTCTCCTACGGATCTCTTCATTCCTGATACGATCACGTAGGGAAACTCCAAGGACAGTCCTCTCCATAGCCCTTTGGTGACTTTTAGCCTTTTAATAAGGCCCATTCTGAGCTACCACGTTTCAGTTCCATAGGTGATGACCTATGGAACTGAAACGTGAAACTTGCAACACACAGTGGTCAAAGACTTTCGTCTTGAGACACTGCGGTATGTGAGACGAAAAGATAGCTCGTTTCAGTAGTTTAACACATACGAAAAATTCGTCAACCCGATAGAAAAAATTATCGCCTTTACCTTTAATAGTTTTAAAAATATATCCCTACTCTACCGTGTCTATGATAGAGCATTACCATAGGTCAGTTCTGGGATAGAGGCGCTCTGATTGGTCGGACGCTACATAGACAACAACATGTGGTCGAAGGCCAATGGCGGGCCGGGCCCTTTTTTACCTGAGTTTTTATTGACTTCGGGAACTCTAGTTGTAGATATGGTTTTGGGTGGGATCTAAGTTTTACATTTTGTTATTTTTTTTATTCAAAAACTTCGTAAGATCGAACTTCGTTTTTTTTTGAAAGAAAAGAAAAGTTACAGATTTCTTCCATACTTTTAAATACAATTCAAATAAAGAACACAAGCAAAAAAAAAAAAAAAGGATTTAGTATCCGCAAAAAAAAATCGCAAAGGATTTTCTGATTAACCACACTCATTGCATAGCCCTTATGCCTAGCTCAGCATGCTGCGGGACCTATATAAACGGCTTATAAGGCGATTCGCCCGGATTATATTCGCCCGTATCGAGCGAAACCTTAGTTTTAAATATTTTCTACTTTACTCTTTTCTGCGATTCGCTAAAAGTTTTTTTTTTGTTGGGTGAATTGACAACTCCTGAAATACGTATAGGCATTTTGCACGTTTTGAATTTTTTGCAATAAATTTTCGGAAAGTGAGTACTTACATGCCATACCTAAAGTCCATAAAAATTAAAACCTGTCATTTACTTAATACCTATTTCTTGAGTTGTCAAATCACCCACTAATAAATAAACTTCATGAGTAACAATAGAAAAAATATATACATAATTATGTATTTTAAATTGTCCATTCGCCCAATTCGGGCGAGTAAAATCGTGCGAATCACCTAACAAGCATAAAAACATACTAACATCACTAACATCAACTTCTTAAAATAGTCCAACAACGTTAAAAGGACAACCCATTCACCCCCACTTCCTCCAAAACGTTACATTTACAACAAAACGATATGAAATAAAAATATCTGTTCTATCCAATGGCCCTTTGCTCCTTGGCAGTTGGAGTCATCGTCATTCAGACACGGCGACCAATCACGAAACGCATAGATCGGGTCTATGACGCAGTAGAAATGTGCAGAAGGACAAATCTCAACAGTTTTATCACGACATTTATTTTTTTGTAAAGTTTTGCTTAAACAATAAGTAGACTAGAAAAAAAAAAATTACGTCTGTTTTGGGGAAAATATTTGATAGTGCAAAATTTGTATTAATCACTAACAGCTTTTGTAATTTACTTTGCCCGCGTGGAGGTCGGAAATAATCCCACGGGAATATACTTTTGGTCGCTACAATATCCTATGTGTTAATCCAGGTTATAAACTATAATTTTTCTAAATTTCAGACAGATTCGTTCAAACGTTTTTGCATGATTGAGTAACAGATATCTAAACATCTAAGTAAACATACAAACTTCCACATCTGTACATACATACATACAAATAAATGAAATTGAAGTGTCTGTTTGTAATTTCAAATTAACAGTTTTTCACTAAATGCATATGAAAGCATATATGGTACTTTCATCAAAAAATCATTGTTTTAAAATTTTGTCTGTCTGTCCGTTTGTTCCGGCTAATCTCTGAAACGGCTGGATCGATTTTGACGGGACTTTCACTTGCAGATAGCTAATGTTATAAGGAGTAACAAAGGCTACTTTTTATCGGAGTAGCATGTCCCTGTGTGATAATTTCTGAACACCACGCGGGTGAAGCCGCAGGCACAGCTAGTTTGTTATATAAATAGGATAGTAGGTTACAAGGTGCATTTTGTAGATTACATGCCACGGGATGGGATTTTCCATCACAAAAAATGACAAACTTCCATACGTATTTTATTTCCCTATATTCAATTCCTTAGAGGAAAATTTTCAAAAATCTTCCTTAATACATACAGCATTTTGGTTATCTAAGAAACTCTTGTGCAAAATTTCAAGCGTTTAGACCTAGCGGTTTAAGTTGTGCGTTATCTGTCAGAATTCATTTAATATTTTTCTGTATATGGACTTCATAATCCGGGATAAAAAGTATTCTAATTATTAACTAAATGTGTGCCAAATGTCACTCAAATCCGTTAAGTCGTCTTTGTGTAATTTAGAAACGATCATACGTACTTTCACATAAAAATTGTAGTATAAATTGGTGGGATATGACCTATAACAAAATGCATAGAGTTAAATATGCATAAAATATTGTTTTTTCAAATTTTATGTTTGACTCTTGCCATTTTGTAATAGGCCCCATTATAATTATAATTGATGCATATAAAATAATTAAAAAGACAAGGCTGTTTTTCGATTAATGATAATAAAGCGCAGTCAATCACCAAATGTGTCTTTACAGCCTTTAATCTCGAAACATTCATAAAACATATTAATTTCACCCAATGCTGAATAGGTAAAATAATCGAAATGAATAAGACTGGCCACTGTATAGAAGAAAATATAGAAAAAGCAAAATAAAATATTTTCAAAATCGTACTGCATAGTAAAATGTGTGGTAAAAAAAACCTTTTTCATCGGTTAAAAACATTTAAGTTAGAAATCATTTGATTTCTCTGACCTTGACAAATTATTAACAAAACGTGTCCCCCTTATCACAAGTTCGCCAGGCGTGAGTGCGTGACACTTCTGTATTAACATTAGTGGTGGTTCTATGATGCAGCCGATGCGTCGAAGGGACCGACCAATGGCAGGGCCGGACGCCCTAGTCGTACTATTGTTGATTTTTGGCCCTTCGAGGTTCGATACTGGCGGGCAAAACGGACATTTTATTTATTTATTTCGTTTCTTTTTAATATTTTCTCATTTTTTTTAAACTAATTTGTTTCTGTCTCCTCACATGGGTAGAAAGGTGTGAGCTTATGTACGTATGCAATTAGTAAAATTTTAAAGTCTTGTATAAAAAAAATCTAAATTAATGTTTTCTAAACAAAGACGTTTGCTGTGTTTTCTATTTCCATGAACAAAATATCTAATTATAATGTTTTGCTCCACTTGTATGAATGGGAGTAATTATCAATTAATTGACCTTATTTTTATTCAATATTATTTAATGGAGGAAGGAAAAGTTGTTTAAAACATTTGACCGCTATTAGGATAAGTCGCAGGTCATGGCCTGGAACCGTTTTTTTCTTTCCATACATTTGCAACACAAGTTTTGTCGTAGTATTTCATCATTTTCGTATTTACATCTCCCACTGTTTGTTTCTGCATCACCCACAGGTTGAGTGGTGAGAAAATGCCTAAAGCATTCCATTCCTAAAGAAGTCCACCTCTGTACATTTGTATGTTCTCTAAGTAATCCTACTCATTCATCATTCTCCTGCCTTTTATCCTAATGTATTTGTGGTCGATGCAACATTTCTTTTTCTCCCACACTTCTCTATTAGTCGTCATCTCAGTAGTCACCCCCTTTCTATCCATATCATAATTCACACAGTTGATCCATCGTTTCTTTGGTTTCCCTCTACTCTTATAGCCATCGACTTTCATACTGAATTCCTTCCTCACGAACTCCTACTATAATATTAATAATATAATTGTGCGGATGTTTGTTACTCAATCACGCAAAAACGGTCGAACGTATCTGGATGAAATTTGGCACACATATGTATAGTTTATAACCTGGATACTTTTTATCCCGATCGTAAGTACATTCCCGAGGTCATTATTTCAGACACCCACGCGGACGAAGCCACTGGTAAAATCTAGTATTTAAATAATAAAAGGATTCCTTGAAACACGACATTATTGTATGCTAAATAAAGTACTTTTTGTAATAATATTTCCCCTACTTAACAGGGTACTTACTTACGTAAATGAGTAAAAATGTAAAAATTCCAAGATGGCGCATGTAACCACACCCAGTTACAAAACGCATTGCCTTGAGTCTGATGCAACTGCTTTAATGTTCAAGCCGGCTTTTATATTACGATTTTAAATCCTTTAAGGCTAGGCAGAGTTGTTGGTTGTTGAACATTGATAGCTAAGCACTGTAATTTTTTTGACTGATAAATCAGCTCCTCTACCACCTCGTAGAGTTCCATTTCTTTACGTAGTATAAAACAACGTCGCTTCTCGAATTTGTACGCTTAGATATAGATCTTTTAAAATACGCAACTGATTTTAGTATGGTTTTCATCAATAAATAGAATGATTCAAGAGGAAGGTTTATATGTGTAACTAGCTTTTGGCCCCGACTTCATCCACGTCAAATTTTTGCTCCATGACCCTTCCCGTCGCATCGAATTTCCTGCCAGATTTCGTCCATTTTTCGTTGCTGCTCCGCTCCTTTTAAGTGTAGCGTTATGTTATATAGCCTTCCTGAATAAATAGGTTACCCAACAGAAAAATAATTTTCTAGTTCGGATCAGTAGTTCCTGAGATTAGCGCGTTAAATCAAATAAAAAAAAACTCTTCAGCTTTACGATATTAGTATAGATACGCGGGCGAAGCCGGTGGCAAAAGAAGGTATTTTATAAAATTGAAAGTTTGGATGTTTGTTAGGTACTCGACCACGCAAAAACGGCCGAACGGATTTGTATAGAATTCGGGAAACAGTTTATAACCTGGATTAACACATATACTACTGATACTTGTTAACCCGGTAGTACCTACGTTCCTCCACGTGGACGAAACCGTTGACAAAACCTAGTTGCTAATATTTTTATCACGGCATTGTAATTTAGTTTGTGCTTCGTCTTCTTAGAGTGTTGAAGCAAGCTATTTAGAGTCAAAATAGAAAACACTTAAACAGGTATTTTGACTGAAGTTCTGGTTTCATTAATACATACTCTGAAAAGGTCACAAGGATATGAGAACCATGCTTTCCGAATTAAAAGTGAAATTAATAAGTTATGATATCAACAGCCTAGCAACAATTTTATATTTGACTATCCTTAGTTTAGCTTCACAGAGCGTCGTCTCTGTCACTCATGTCTGGCTGACAGTCCCTTTCTAAAACTCGATGTGATATATTGACGCCCGGGCAAAATCAAAACCAAAGTCATTTATTCAAACTAGACTAAGTATCAGCACTTTTTGAACGTCTTATCAAAACATTTTATTTCATATAAACCTCCATGGGCATTTATGGAACGTCAGAAGCTAGGTGCACTGTTCCAATTGGTCGATTCCTATGGAGATTCCGGCAAGAAACTACATGGTTACTCTTTTAAAAATAACTGACTTATACAATGTTTTCAAATTACAGTGTTAATAGGTATGAAGGACAGTGTAAGCCTGTCAACAATATCATTTCATTTTCCTGGTGCCTTAGCTGGGAGGAATAACTGGCACAACAAACTCCCCAGCAGATAAAACAAATTATTAAGATGAAAAAATAAATAAATGCAGTAAAAGCCGCCTGAACTCCTCACAGTGCAATCTCAGAAGCCGTTGGCAACCAGTAGGTACGCCAATAAGGCGTCAAGATGTCGCGGCCGCGCCCAGTTACAAAACGAATCGCCTTGAGTTTAAAACTGATGCAATTTTATGTCCCACAGCCACGGCTGTTCTTAAGAGCTTTTTTAATTTTGTAATGAATAATTTAAATGTTACCAACTGTGGAGAACATAGCTATAGACAGAGGGGGAAACGATTTGGTTGAGAAACTCCGCCTTTCTTGAACCCTAACAAGTTAAAAAAAAATTACAACTGACTTTAAAAAAACACTACAAAGTAAAAATAACTTTAATTACAGAAGTCGGTGTCTTTGGATCTGTGTTTTAGCTTTTGTCACCGACTTCTGATAGTAATTTTTAACTTTATACCGCTTTTATTTTACGTAGATAGTTTTTTTTCGTTGTCAAAAGGGTTTTTATTTTTTACTTTTATGATACCTACCTCACCAATTCATATACCACTACTTGCTATATAAACAACACTGATCGAAAGTATTAGAACATCATTAAGTACTTCGATGGGTTGGATGATGGATGGGATGGGTACTACGATACCCCTTGGCAAGACTGGTACTCAGACTTTCGGGCTTCTGAAGATACATAGTGACATTCAAAGATTCACGAATCATAGCTGGCTTCATGTACTTTCTGAGGAACGGAAGGGCCTTGTCAGGTAAAAATTGTCACTCATCCGCGGAAAAACCGCGGTAAGCGTAGCTTAACTTGGTTAACAACCCATGCGGTTGTTATTACAATACAAACACATATGCACCCCCTCCCACATGCCCCTATTTTTTGATGGGCAGATATAATTAAATTCTATAGTTTAATTTGAAAGCAGACAAAATTAGCCTACTAACTTATACTTTTCTCATAGAGGGTTCTGCAACTCAAAAATTTCAAAACAAGTTTTGACATTTAAAATAATAACTGCTTTAATGTGAGATTATCCCTAGCAAGTTAATTTTGGCGCAAGTTATTTTTTTAACCCTTGAATTTGAATGTAAAGTAGACAAAATGTGCCTAAAAATATCAGACCATCTACGACGCGCAAAGTTCTGTAACAAAAAATTTATAAATCAAGTTTTGTTACAGGAAATAGAACCTTATTTTAATGGGAATCATCCCTAACAAGTTCATTTTGGCGGAATTTTTGTAGTTTTATTGATAGTAGGCCAAATGTCCCAACCACGTTGGTTCCAATTTATAGGAAAAAATGTAGAGACATTAATGAAACCAGACATTTCATTTCTTCTCTCATATCAGCAGAAACAATATGAGAATTGGCTGCTCATGTTATGGTAAGAAGTCAGCAGGTGGTAGTGAGGATGACTGTCCAGGGTGTGTACCACGTACATTTTAGAATCACCCCTGTTTTAATCAATATTGAATTCAAAATTAAAGAGACCAAAAGGGAAGATAGTTTTAAGTATCAATGTGATGGATGATCCAAAGAAAAGAGGCAAAGATAAATATTGTTAAGAGTAGGAGAAGATCAAAGCAACGATGGATGGACTGTGTGAATAGAGTGAAATATGGGTGTAAAGGGGGTAACTACTGATATGACGATTGATAGTGAAGTATGGAAGAAGAAGACATGCTGAGCCGCCCTCTAATAAATTGGGATAAGGACAGGAAGATCATGAAGCGGGTAACCAGTAACTGGGTTGTAAACAACAGAAAAGCAGTCGCTTCATGTAAAATACTGGTCTTCAATTACTCCCAGTTAGACTGGAACCCGATCCAAACATAGTTGGTAAAAAGCAAGTAGATGATAATGAGTTGTAGAGCGAATTCTTCTCTTGTATCGACACGATTTAAATGAGAACAGTGAACAAGGTACTTGGATGTCTGTAGTCAACAACGATCTGAAGATAACCCAAGTCGACGACTCAGAACTGAAACGTCTGGTGAAGAATGACGAGGTGAACCGACCCCAAATAAAATGGGGTAAGGTTAGGCCAAGAGAGAGAAAGAGAGAGTCAGTCAGCAAGTTGATTGCGAGGCAGACTGTTCAGCCGGTGTCGCCACTGGTAAAGACAATTTATATATAAATCTATAAGCCTCACATAGTAGTACCTATCTATAGTACAATTAAGTAGCTAATTAATGTTTATTCAGTAAGTTATGTTAAGTGACCTTAGTCATGACTTTCTAGAAATGATAAGGGGCTTGTAAGATTCCGAGAAAGTCGACGAGTAGACTGTGCTACTGGAATGTTAAAGGAATCGTCATATACAAGCTAAATTTGACCACTTTAATGGTCTATAGTGTATTATGTTGTGAAATTAACTAAAATACTTGCCGAAGAAGAAGGAAAAATCATCGTGAGGAAACCTGGGCTTGTGTTTAATGTAAGCCTGAAATTACCAAAATGAATTAAGTAATCGTGGAGATCAATACTAACAATAATAGACTGGCACACACACAATTGCAATGGCAAGGCAAGGCAGACACCAAAGAGAATCACATAAAAGGCGTGAGTGATATAGATAGACATATTTGGTCAATGAAATGATACGATACGAAAAGAGTTTGTTGCTATAGTAGTATCACTATTACTCTCTTCTTTGGCCTATAAGACATTAGCTCTTCAATATTCTGAATATGTTTTGAGGGGAATAGAAATTACTCCAAAATTGTGAGCACTATTGGCATCACAAATAACAAAAATGGTGTCTGTCTGTTCAAAGCTACATAATACTCTATGATTTGTTAAAAAGTCAATTTAATGTCCAAGCATTTTATTAAATTAACAAAATACTTGGTAAGTTCCTGCAAGATTGTAACTATCTCCTGATATAGTTTCAAGATCACCATTCAATGTTACATTTTAGTTTGCCCTATAGACGTCCACTGCTGGAAATAGGCCTTTCCCAACTTTCACCAAAACCCACATTGAAATAAATGACACTTTTTCTTCAGAAAAGTCTTACACCAGTTTTTTTTACAACCTAAAATTTCACAACAGCACGTATGTAAATTGATAAATCATATAGTAAGCGTTGCAAGGTCATAATTTCCAAAACTAAGCTAGGTATGTCTCGGCGCGCGCGCACAAGGCCGTGTGACGTAGGCAACATGGCCGCCGCAGCGACGAGTAACGTCGAGTTCGTTCATCCGCACGCACACAGGCGCACTTTATTACTCACTACTTTACGGGGACAGTTTGTTTCGCTGGGGATCGGCAGAGGAGTTCATTTGTTTGAAGAGTTTAATTTTATTGGTGTGGGTATGTTATTTATGATCATCACTGGCTATCAACTGCATTTACTTTAGAAGTATCTCGCTGAAAATGTTTGTCCAACGAAAATGTCGTTCGTTGACACCATACAGTATCATTTTCTTACCCAGTAACTGGGTTATAGAGGCCAGATAGGACATTCGCTCCATGTAAATCACTAGTAGACTGGAATACTGGATGCTGACCCCCACATAGTTGGTAAAAGGCCCGGCAGATGATAATGACAATATCTTGGACTTCAAGAATTTTCCAGAAATGTCAAAGATATGATGCTGTAAAATGCCCAAAACCCCATAGTTTATTTTCATTAGAGACTGACGAACATTTTAGAAAGCTTCAATGATCAATAAGAGATGGAAACATGCCTAATGAAACGCACATTCATTACGTCGTACACTCTTATCATCCCACGCAGCTCTACAAAGAAAGGGTCACTGTTTACTAGTAGATAGGAAGTTATAGAACCTACTCCGTCGATATTGTTATAGACGCGCCTTGTTATGTCTCCCTCAAAGCCAGGCAGAACTAATGAAACACAAATTTATTTCTGCAGTTTTACTCGTATTTTAGAGAAATTACTTCGTGTATTGAGACAAAAGTATCCTAACTTATAAAATAGGACATGTTCTATATCTGTGCCAAATTCCAATCAAATTGAATCAGTCGTTTCTACGTGATTGAATCACAAATATTCAAACATCTCTGGATTAACATCGGTAAATTTTTGTACTTAGGCCTCCCATCACTCAATGAGCTGGATTTTTAGTCACTCTTCTTCTATTCCGATTCTTCTATTCCTGTTCCTTATATAGACCAGTCACCTCGCGGTGAAGGTCACTCTACCTAGCATGAGATGACTGTAGATGGACGTCTAAAAGAGAAATGCTTTCTCATATAATTTCTCTCATAATTCTCCTACCCTAGTCGTCATCTCAGTAGTCACCCCCTTTCTAACCATATCATCATTCACACAGTCCATCCATCGTTTCTTTGGCCTACTCTTATAGCCAACGACATATACTCAAAACTTTCCTCACATCCCATGCCCATACCATATAAATACTATAGAACTGATTTCCACAAAACTAGCTCCCTGTGAGTTGGCGATTTAAAACTTGACATCTGGTTTCGTCTCGATGATATCCCTCACTGTAGTTAGGTACACATATTGGTAGTTTGCCAAACCGATAATTGTAAAAAGAATTATCAATCAAATGAATTTCATTTCATGACCAACTCAACCAGTACGAAAAGTACGGAATTAAAACAGCACTTACCTACATAATACGATTTCCTTTATCATCAAAACCACGCATTCTTCAACGATCGTATTACGACGCAGCATTCCTAACGTAAGCATCTTTTGTTTGTTGATAAGAACAAGTCTCAGGAACTGCTGATTCGATTTGACGGAACCTTGACATTGGTTGGACGGATGTTTTTGTAAAGATATGTATGTCTGCTTAACATACATAGTTGTTATATGACAACGTATCCTACACTGATTATTATGTGTGTCATACCATATTAATGATAAATTATAATACCAGACTTTTACTGTCCCACAGCTGGACAAAGGCCTCTTCTCACACACAGTAGGCCTGAGCATTGATCACCATGTTTGCGCAAGCAAATAGTGACAAAAGTAAGCTAATATTATGAAGATATTTAGATTTTTTGTATGTTTGTTTTTACGTTTTCACATTAAAACGCCTAATCAGATTTGGTTGAAATTTGCCACATGGGTAGGCCATGAACTGGATTAGGACGTAAAATACTTTTTATTTCAATATTCCCACGGGATTGAAAGTCATTTCTGAGTTAACACAGTTGACGCTAGTAACGCTGTGATCTTGAGCTGGCCTCGCGTAATGAGGAGCTTCAGTAGAATAAAAGGTCAGCTTATACTAGTTTCGTCACCAATGACGTCCTGCCTACTGTCACTTACAATTAATTGCTCATAATGCTGTCGTTGTGGACATTCTTAGTGGTGGTCATTCGGTGAAGCCTATGTCCAGCAGTGGACATCTTTCGGTAGGTATGATGATGGTCCTTGTGTCATAAATAAGCAATAATTAATTAAATTATAATTAGTAACCTTCACTCAAATTTTTAACGTTTTTTCTTAAATAAATGATAGTATAAATCATTTTTTTTTGCAACAGTCTACGTTCGACATCTTTACTGTACATATAAATAAATAAAAATAAAGACTACATACAAATACGAACAGGCATTTCTGTCTATCGAATTTACATACAAAGTTAAGCAAAGAAAAAAACTCAAAATGTCCGATTCGCTCCCGTGCATCATAGATCAGGGCGTGCAGGGCCTAATACTGAGGGGATCTTTCGTCTCACTCTAGCTTGTAACTCCGTCCCACTCTCGCCTAGCCGTACATTTTTGACACATGCACGTTTTTATTCGAATAAAGGGAGGGGTCGAATTTTTTTTCGTCGTCTCCCTTTTTAGGGGTACGCTTTTTCAAAACGTAATTTACCGCGGGGTGCGTTTTATGGTTTTTTTTTTCTGTCTGAGACTGGAGTGTGTCGAGGATTTTTTTTTCGTATTTTTTGTTTTTTTTTTTGTGATTCGTATTATGCTTGGTCCCTACATGGGCTCGTTTGTCTATTTGATTAAATGTAGAAGGGCTTGTCTGAAACGTTGAACGAATGATGTTCGATGTTCCTATTCGGTTAGAAGAAATTAAATGTTTATTTATGTAAGTAGATCTCATAAGACACTTTTATATGTCAATATTATTTGGTCAATATTTTTAAAACTAGATGGCGCCGGCAATTTCTAGCTGACTGTTCTCTGAGAAGAAATGTCGAAACAAACTCCAACGGGCATGGTCTCTCTGCCAGGGTTGCGGAATTGTTCGAAAGAGTTACCGTGGCCCTGGCATATGGGTAACTGAAGGAACACGGGTGCGTTTTAGTCAGTAAAAGTCTGACACGCCCTCCCGCTCCACCCAGAGCGGGAGACGTCATTTGACGATAAGGTTATGGTCTCTTTTAAAGTCTAAACATTCACCATACAAGACAGGACCAGGGGGGTAATTGCGGAACTTTTTATCGTTAGGAATTGGTTTAACATTCATAGTTAAACAACATTCATTGCGTTATTTACGTTGCTGAGCCGACAATTTATTCGAACAAATGACGCAATGGTTTAGAAATAATCTTCAATCCCATTCAAATTCTGATAAATAGTGCGTTTCGCAATTAGGGTGCAGGTTCCGTACTCTTGATTTTAATTCTGATCGATTGACATTGGAATTTTGACGTTTCGTATTCTTAAGTTCGACGCTAGCGCCAAAATGTGTTTAAATCGGGTGTCCATTTTGGAGAACTAAGTGGAATCGAGATCGGGCGTTGTTGTTGTTCCAATGTTGACACTATTGTTTTCAAGAGTACTGAATCACGTGTATGCAAAATTAACATTGGAATCGTATTGGCTTTAGATTGGAATTAAAATTAGGTTGAAGAGTAAGCCCCCAGGAGGAGTTCCATGACGAATTTTGAGGTTATTATTTAAATGTTCTGATGGGCATGGGCTGTCATTTGTGTAGCATTGACAGTCGTTACGGGTCGTCAGAAGCCCGAAAGTCTGACTTATAATTTTAATTTGTGCCTATCTAGACATTTAGACAAATAAATAAAATTGGGGTGTCTGTTTGTAATATTAAAATAGCCGCTTTTTACTAAGTGTATATGGATGTATACACGGTTCATATACCAAAACAACATTTTTTATATTTTTTGTCTGTCTGTCTGTTTGTTCCGGCTAATCTCTAAAATGGCTGGACCGATTTTGACGGGACTGTCACTGGCAGATAGTTGATGTAACAAGGAGTAGGTAACTTAGGCTACTTTTATTTTAGAAAAAAAAAAATAGAATCTCACGAAAAAAAAAACCAACGAAAAACTTAAACTTAAACCAATGTTAAAAATACCACGCGGACGAAGTCGCGGGTAATTACCTTTATAACCTGGATTAATGCATTCTTAATACATTAACCGCGGTAGTACGTCCTCTTGCGATAATTTCCGACATCCACGCGGGAGAAGCCGCGGGCAAAAGCTAGTTTGAAATAAATGCTTTGACTTTGTAAAATAAACTCCAAGTAAAATACTGACATTCAGCTGCATCCGGTTAGAGTAGTAGCCGACTTCAACGTAGTTGGGAAAAAGCTAGGCAGATGATGATTTTTTTTTGTATGTTAAGTCTGTCAGCTTACCTTTTTTTTACATGTAAATATTTTCTTGTTTGTGAATTAAAATGCTTATATGATTTTCTTTTTATTTTCAGATTACAACGAAACATATGCTGGATGTCCAAGTAAGTTTCCATATTATTATTATTATTTAATTTAAAACTGCGGTTTTATCGCTGACTTCTCTTATCGTATTCGTGAAATGGAAATTTTTAGTCTTCTACATCATCATCATTTCAGCTGTAAGACGTCCACTGCTGGACATTTGTCTCCCACAGTTTTCGGGGGTTCGCCATAATCGCCACGCTTGGCAGGCGGATTGGCGATCGCAGTATGATGGTAAAATGCATAGAGAACGCTGCTGCCCATTCTCTAGTAAGTCCCTTAGTCGCCTCTTACGACACTCACGGGAAGAAATGGGGTGGTGGTATTCTTTACGTCCGACACCACATGGATTATTTTTCAGCTTATGTTCCTATTGTTGGGACACAGCCCTCCACTATGTAAGAAAGAGTGGGCTGTTATCTACCACGCGGGCCCAATGCGGGTTGGTAGATGTCAGATGTCTTCGAATTTTTGTTTCTAGGACATGCCGGTTGCCTCACGATGTTTTCCTTCACCGTTTTGAGAGCAGTGGTGATAAAATTAAATACACAAAGTAAAATGCTTGGTGGGTTTGAATTTACGGTCTTCAACTCTTCATTTTAATTATTTCTTAATTAAGTAAATAGTCATTACAATTTTTATTATTGTCACCACAATAAGTTGTGTTACACAAATAATGGTAATTTCTGAATATCCCAAAATGACTAACATAGTTTATGCAAAATGAGACTATAATGTTCCCACTGCTGATACGGCCTGTGTATCAGCAGTGGGAACATTTATAGTCCAGTTTGGTATTTGTCACATGTCTTCGAATGTTTGGTTCTAGAACATGTCGGTTTCCTCACGATGTTTTCCTTCACCGTTTTGACGATGACTATGTAGGTACTCAGTCTATCAAGTTTGACTAACCTTGACAATATTGTCACGTCTTTTAATGAATATTTAATCTGACGTCATTTTTATTACATCACTATTTGGCTACAGTGTGGTATTGAGGAGTTTGGGACAACTTGGACATCGATTTGGCTTAATAATATAATATTATTTTTTTATCCTATAATTCCGCAGGTTTTATTTTGTTTTGTTTTTATGTAAAATATGTCCTGTGACACTTGGCAATACTCCAGCTTCCCATTAATGAGATAATTTTCGGAATCGTACTTGTAGTTGCTAAGACTACCCCCTGCTTTCAAAACTCACAAATGTTACCGATTTTTCATATTGTATAGTTCAGATTTATGAAAGAGGATTACCCTTTAGGGTAGGGTTATATGATGATGGTGAAATTATTACTGTAAATTGGACAAAAAAGACTTACATGTCAAATTTAAATTATGTTTCAAAACTTCGGAAAACATGGCGAAACTAGCTTGGTAGGCCAGTCTCTTTCAAAGTCTAGGTCAGACATAATCTTGATCACATCATTTGACGACAATGTAGATAAGAGCCTAAAAGTTTTTTGAGGAAAGAAACAGACGTTTGAGTGGACCAGGCCAGTCAGTGCAAACATACATACGTTTATGTAGGCAAGCATGAATATTTCCCCTTTAAAGTACTTGTTTTAATTATTGTCAACGTGAAAATTATGTGAATACTTTGTTTTTGTCTTTTTATTTTTTAATCAAGGCAGTTTAAGTAAATTACGGAGCCTCAAATGTCCGTTTTTTGGTATTGATTGTCGAATCGTTGAGCTCTCTGCATGATTACTGATAAATGTGTGCACTAACTGCACAGGTCCACTCAATCTGTGTGGTTTTCTCAAAAGACCATTTCAGACAGCAGTCCACATTTTCTTCACTTGATGTGATCAAGATTATGTCTGGACTTTAATATTCTCAGAGATATCAGATAGGGAACGCCGAACTCATCTAGTTTGTAAAATATGATTGACGTGAATAAAATAATTTATAAACAGTAATCGAGCAGCTCAACTCAGAACTTAAGAAGCTCAACAAAGGGCGAGGTAGGGTTAAATTGAAATTATCATAATACACACATCAACACGGTCTAGGGATATTTTTAAAAAAGCGAATTACTATCAATGTGTTAATTATTTATATGACATGTATATATTTAAAAGATACGTTATTTAATATTCTACCATTTTTTAATAATGGTTAAGGTATAGATTAAAATTTCAGGATTTTATGGAAACAAAATGAAGCATAGACGGAAACCGTATATGAATGAACTTTTAATTTGTGAGTAAAAACTGAAAAAAATAGAAAAATCATTTAATTTGTGTTTATAAACTTGAAGTTAGTAGTCTGAGAAAGCGCCCGTGATGTTCATAACACATCGGCAACGATTCGGCATGCTCAGAACAAGGTTGTCAATGTCTTGCTGCGGAATATTGTCCCATGTCCTTCTGAGGTGCGCAAAAAGTTGATCTTCTGTAGCCAGATTTTCAGGAACTTCCTTCAGAGCTCTTCTTTGCAGCATATCCCACGCATGCTCAATGGGATTTAGATCTGGCGATTGAGCAGACCAGTCTAAGGCCCTAACATTATGTGTATGTAACCAAGCTGCTACCGTTCTCGCCGTGTGTGCCCGGGCATTGTCGTGCATGAGCAGGAAATCTTGCCCCATTTGTGTTCTGTGGGGCAAGATTACGGGCCCCAGCACCTGTTGGACGTATCGTTCTGCCGTCATATTGCCCCGCACCCAAACGAGATCCGTCCGTCCTCCAAGACGAATTCCTGCCCAAACCATAATTGTTCCTCCTTGGTATGGGTGAACTTCCTGAGGGTTCTGGAGACGGCTCCATCGTCCAGGAACTCGCCAAACACGCGTCCTTCGTGAATCTGGATGGAAGCCGAACCTGGATTCATCCGTGAACAGC
Source organism: Aporophyla nigra (assembly GCA_947507805.1). NCBI lineage: Eukaryota > Metazoa > Arthropoda > Insecta > Lepidoptera > Noctuidae > Aporophyla > Aporophyla nigra. Next base: position 685,836 of record OX382318.1, read on the forward strand.
ACATTGGACCATTGGTCACGGCCCCAGTCCACGTGGTTCCGAACCCATTCTAATCGTCGTCCACGATTGCCTCTCCGTAAAGGTGGGACCCGGAGTGGTCTACGAGAGCGTAGATTGCTTTCATGCAGTCGCCTTCTTACAGTTTGGTCACTCACAAGCACTTGGTGTTCCACTCGCAGCCTTTGGACCAATTGAGTCGCCGTTGCATTTGGTTGTGCTCGCGCAGTAATTTGCAAAAATCGGTCTTGTCTGGGGGTAGTGATGCGACTTGGCCCCCGGTGCCTCTCCGCTACTTCACCCGTGGCACGATAGCGTGTCCACAATCTTGAAATTACATTTTGATGGGTCCCTATGGCCTCAGCAACATTACGCTGAACAGATCCAGCTTCCAGCATTCCCACAGCTCGTAACATCTCCGACCTCGTCAAATGTCGGCGTTGCATGGCTACAATACCTCAATTTTAACTTTATCTTTCGTTTAAAAATGAAAAAAAACTGTAACTAAACGTAATTCGTATTGTTTTCTAAATTTCGCACGAATGAAAATTCCCTCTCCTATACATCAAGACATTTTTATGCCACCGAAACAAAAGAATTTTCAAAAATTTGAATTTGGAATTAGTCTGAGATAAATTACAAACAAATCGGTGTATAAAAGATTCCAATGCGGCCAGTACTTTTCGAGTTATTTAATTGAGTATGAAATATCCCTAGACCGTGTTGATGTGTGTATTATAAGACCTTGAGACATTGCTACGTTCAAGGGCCAGGATTAAGAGAACCGGTCTTCTGAGAGAACCCTTTGAGTGTTGTTGACAAATTTTGAGATACTCATTTGGTTTGCAAAGATGTTTGTGCTGCGATTTTTTTTTTTGTCGCTGTCTTGAGTAAGCGACACCAAAAATAACATCGTCCTTTATATACTTATTCATACCGAAGTACTTCTTAATAATTGATATGCCATAATTTGTCTGGGTCACTGTAAAATCACTGAATCGTTTTCCATGAAGTTTGGCTTGACCCTGAGAACGGATGTTGTCTGGTCATAAGCCTCTCCCAGACTTCACCACTACACCTTGTCTTCCACCTTCTGCATTCAGTCGTCCCAACCGCGTTCTCCGGTCGTCGTTCCATCGTCGCTGGAGGGTTCCTATGCTATGCTTGTCGATACGCGATCTCCACTCTAGGACTCGTCTGCTGTACCGGCCATCAGTTCTTAGATATTTATAGGAAACCAGCTTTTACTCGCAGGTTCACCAGGCATGGAGCTCGGAAATATATTAGCTACTAGGATAAAAAGTATCTTACGTAGGGCATGCATACCCAGGTCATGGTCTACTCATTATGTGCCTATCCTTATTGTGTACCCGTGTGTCAAGTTTTATGAAAGGAAGAAAGTTTTTTTGACCCCCAGTTTTAAAGGACACATTGACAACAGAAGTATACCGTACCACAATACTATGTTTATTCTTTGAGTGAAAGTCTTAAAAAAAAAAAATTGTGGGCCTTAAACTTGTGCCAAATAGGTTCAGTATTATTCTAAGGGTTCAGTTCGGTAAGCCTGCAACTAATGTCTGACTTGTTTTTTCAGGTTTACCTAAAATTACAAGGACTTTTGCCCAGATCCGTTCAACCATTAAGACATAAATAGGTGACAAAGTATGTTTGTTACTACCGCGTTTGTAATTTTGGTTTGTATTCAGAAACTGTGCGGATAAAGTCGCAATCAAAGCACTAGTCTACCATGATTCACTCATACAGTTATCTTTTTAAGTTTACTTAAGATAAGATTAAAATATGGCTGTTCGTACGGACATAACAAGTGCATATTATATATAGTCTGTATGTATATATGTTCAGGCAACCAAGAAAAACTAAAAAAAAAATCGGCGTTGCCTATTCGGAACTATGTAGGGTCGGCTTCCCATAAAGCCGAATGTAGCTGAAAATCAGAATTTTACATGGAGTGACTGTCTATGTGACCTCTACAACCCAATTACTGGGTAACGGGATACCCTTGGTAAGACTACTGCGTTGATTTTGTCTTCATGACTTATTTATTAAATACTACCTTCTGCCCGCGACTTCGTCCGCGTTCAACTTTTGCTCCCCTGACCCTTCCCGTCGCATCGAATTGCCTGCCAGTTTTCGTCCATTTTTCGTTGATGCTCCGCTCCTTTTGATCGTACCGTAATGTTATATACTCTATAGCCTTCTTCAATAAATAGGCTACCCAACACAAAAATATTTTATCAATTCGGACCAGTAGTTCCTGAGATTACCGCGTTCAACCAAACAAACAAACAAACTCTTCAGCTTTATAATATTAGTATTAAATATACCATTTTTTTATTTGAAAAAACAATTTGACAGTCAGTAGACTGCCTCGTTGGTGTAAAGGGCACAAGCGCTACATCAGGATCGGGAATCAATTCCCAGGTCAGGCAGAGTTTTTGAATTTATCCATCAAGATTTTCTCATATCTATTGCGCTTTTTGTTTAAGGATCCGTGTTTATTGTTACTAACACAATGCAATGGATGTGGTTGAAAATAATTGTCAAATCATTCTTTTTTTAGTTCACGTAAACCTACACGGGTACCTATGAAAGGTCAAAAGGTAGGTTCACGGTTGTAATTTATTTTTTCCAATGGAGAAGAGCCTTCTAGAGTCCATGGTAAATAATGTTTTCTTTCATAATGATTTTGTTGAGTTCATGATTCGATTACGTCTTTGCATGACATTGAAATGTATGTGTCTGTTTATGCCAGAATTCTGAGTATTTTGGTGGTTCAGAATCGGGTTTGTGAACCTTCCGGCCATCACGGCATGTCGTGCAAGAACAGTTTAGCAAACGGAGTGTGAAGGTCATATTTTTTACTCTTCCTTACATTTATTTCTAATCAAGGACATTTTTTCTCAAGGATGTTATGGGAGATGCGTTATACAGGGTGGCAGAGGTATTAACGTACAATGCGTTACCATAGATTCAGTAGATGATTCTAAACCCCTCTAGGGTTGGAATTTTTCGTCGGTTATTCAAATAAAAGACCTACCATACGTTTGGTCCGCGTGTGTATTACACAATCCTTTGCAACAACAGTTGTTTTTTTTATAACCGACTAGCTGACCCGACAGACGTTGTCTTGTCTCTTTGATGATATTTGAGCACGTATTCTGTCAATTCTATGTCAAATGTCATAATGTTACATTGAAAAAGTTTGCATTGTCCTATTATATGGTTGTTAAGTATTCTTAAATAAGTGTTCTTAAATTTTCTAATTTTACGCGCAATTTTTAATTTTTTTTCTTTCATAAGAACCTTCTCCTGACAATTACAATCAAAACAAAAAAAAAAAGTGAAATCGGTCCAGCAGTTCACGCGTGATGGCGTGACCAAGGGAAATAGGGATTCATTTTTATATATATATATATACTTAGATGAATCATTTCTACGCTAGAGGGGGTTCTAGAATTATGTGCTTAATTTGCATGATTTCAGTTTGAGCGTCGATATCCGGGCGAGTGGACTTACTTTATTGTACCCTGTAAAGTCAGTAAATAAAAACTGAACTTCAACGGAAATGGTTTAGCTTAGTATGGGCATATGATGGGTAGGGAGGATAGGAAATGCAAGTGACTAAAAGAAACGTCATCATCATAATTTCGGTCGTAACACATCCACTGCTGAACATAGCCTCCCCCAAGCTCCACCACTTCGACCGGTTCTGTGCGTCCTGCATCCAGCAGATTCCTGCGGTCTTCACAAGATCATCAGTCCACCTTGCGGAATACCTTCCAACGCTACGTCTTTCAGTACGCGATCACCACTCCAGAACCTTCCGACCTAATTGACCATCTGTTCTACGAGCAATGTGCCCTGCCCACTGCCACTCAAGTTTGGCAATTCTTTGGGCTTTGTCGGTTACCTTGGTTCTCCTACGAATCCCTTCATTCCTGTTTCGATCCCGTAGGGTAACTCTAAGCATAGCATAGCAGGCAAAAATAAGATGGATGGATCGTGTGAAGAATTATATGACAGAGAAGGCACTGAATAATAGCGTGAAGATTGGCAGGGGAGAGTGGAGGAAGAGAACATGTTGTGTCAAACCCAAGCAACACAGGATGAGGGCAGGAAGATGATGATGACATTGGTGGCTGGCTAATAATTTTACCACGGCGTGAACCAGTCTTACCAACAGATATCGTATTTCCCAATAACTGGGTTGTGGAGGTCAGTAAGGCAGTTGTTCCATGTAAAATTCTGGTATTCTGCTGCGTCCGGGTAGACTGGAAACTGACCTCAACAGTAGTTGGAAAATGCTAGACAGATGATGCTGAGATATTCTTATAAAAGGTCATCATCATACTCATTTCAGCCGAAAGACGTCCACTGCTGGACATAGACCTCCCTCAATTTGGGACGTTTGAAATAATTGCCACAGCCAGAAGTATGGTGGTAAAATGCATAGATGCTGCTGCCCATCCTCTAGAAAGTCCCTTAGTCGCCTTTTACGACACCCATGGGAAGAAATAAGATACGTCAGGCGCCACACGGACTGGGAGGTCATACTTATAGAAAAAGAAGACTTCTATAATGACATGTGACCTTGAGGTTATAGGAGAGTCATTATTAGTAAAAGCGTTCGAAGACCAATGATGTCATAGTGACATCAGACCTGCACCCTGATTACATAACAGACTATTAATCAGAATTTGAATCATTTCGAAGGTTATTTCTAGTCTATAGCTTCAAATGAGCTTCAAAGCATTATATGTATCTATGTTCGGAAAATTTGCATGCTCAGCAATGTAAATAACGCAATGAATGACAATAACGCATGAAATTGACAGTTCAACAAAACTGTTAAAATGAAAGCAAATTAAAATGTTAAGCGAAGCATGAAATTGTGCTCAAGTGTTACTTATAAAACGAAGGTGACCACACTAATCACTAAGGAAGGATTTTTGAAAAATCATCCTGCGAAGAGTTTGGTTAGGGGCTGAAAGTTTATGTGGAATTTCTAATATCGGGTAATGGAAATATAGCATTGGGCAACACAGCACGTATATAAATAGACATCATTTAGAATGGACAAGGATTTAAAGTGTACTCTGTGATGTTCTAAACAATTTAAATTACGTTTCATAACTTTAAGAGATCAAAAAATACTGTGCTAAAATTAACATTTTTTTTAAATTGTCATAATTAAATAAGTCCAACTCTGCAGTTCCTCTTTTCCCCTTTCCACCCAGTACAAATTACTTTTTAATTAAATTAAATTTGCATTTATTTGGGTATCTAGTATATCTACTTAGGTAATGAAAAAAATGTTTTTCAAATTAACTTATTTTTTAAAAGTCGCCAAAAATTTAAAACTTGCGACTCCATAGTTCCTCTTTTCCCCTTTTCACCCAATTCACTTTTCTTTTATAATAGATTTTATTTTAATTACTTTGAGTACCTAGCTAGAGTCGCTCTATGTAAAATATGGGTACTCCGGTTAGAGTGGAAGTTGACCCAGACATGGTTGGGAAAAGGCTAGGAAAATATATAGACTCTAGGGAGTATTTAAACATTATTTGTAATTATTTCTGAAACAAAATTTAAGAAAGAATATAGTGACAAATTATATTGTTTATAATTAACTTGTTATTTGCAAGGATATAATGTTCACATAAATTTATTTATAATAAATGTTTTTGTTTGTATTTAGTACATGTCGTGTTGTATTTACCAGAAATATAGTTTTTTTTTTCTACTTTATAATAAAACAGTAATTTTCTTATTGAGTCTACGAAACTTAAGAAAAAAAAAATATCGTTATATAAAAAGTGTCTTCTTCTTAATAATAAATATACGAATTATATTAACTTTTTGAAACTGAAAATATATTTTTAATTACGGAACCCTACTAATAAATGTGAAAGTTTGTACGTATTGATGTTTGTTATTTAATCACGCAATAACGACTGAACGGATTTGGATAAAATTTGGTACAGAGATAGTTTATAACCCGGAAAAACACAAAGGATATTTAAAAAAAATATGAATCATTTACAGTGACAACTTTGATATTAATATAGTTTTAAATTGATATAATATATATAGGTGTGGTGTAATTTAAATAAAGAACTTAACGATTTTTAAAAGACCCCACAATTTATTTATTTGACATTGCTCGTTTTAATTGTATTTTTTGACTGAGATGTTTATTAAAATAAATATTTTCAATGTATGCATATATTCAAAATATTTTTTTTTTGCCTGATTTAAATTAGTTTGTACAGGGATCATAAGTTTTGTAACTAACTTTATGTTTTGTACCTAATTTCTTAACAAATAAATGATTGTGATTATAAATGAAGTAGGAGCTGAGTCAATCCAATATTTTCTTAATTTATCGTGTTTAGATATAGATAACCATTACGTTTTTGTAATTTACATCATCAAACTGATATTGAAATTAATTATCTTCAGTCGTAGATCCCAAAAACAGGACACTAATTTTTTTTTGTTATTTTTTTTTTGTTAATCATTTTATTTCGATATTGCTACCCATCTTTATCTGCGGAGTTTCGCTAGCTAAGTTTCAATTGACACTGAAAATAATTATATTCGTGGTATAATATTTATCTTACCTAGGTATGATATACAGACCCTGCCTTTATGTAGGTAGTAGGTACATATAAGTATCTACTACGTCTTGTTGCATTTTTTTTTGTTAATAAAACGTGATAGGTATTAAAAATAGGCTGCCTTATTTTTTTTAAATTAGATAAATAAACTGATTCTAAAAAAGTAGGGTATGGTATCATGGAGATTCCCAGTACGAAATAGGTTACCTACTGAAAAATTATAGGTTTAAGTAACTAAGTCTATAATTAAAATGTTATGACAAAAAGTAAGATTTGAAATTTGTTTTTGCCATATTTTACTTAGAATCTCATGATTTAAAATATTTTTCTAAATACACATACTTACATACCTACCTCCTTATGCAGGTATAGTCTGGCTTACTAAATTAAATAATTAAGAAGTTACAAATAAATATTATAAAACAGTCGCTAAATTGTTTATTTTTTAAGACGGTAATTAATTTTTATTTTTACGTTATATCATAAAAATATTTAAAGAAATAAATATAAAATTATACTCGCTAGGTTAGGACGTAGAATTTTTTCAGCATAATTGTATACATTTAAAAATAGAAAAATAACATTATTTAGTTTAATCCGTAATGTTTATTAAACATAGAATGATATAAAAAGAATGAAAAGTGTAAAAAAAATGTTATTTTCTATTTTATAGCAAAGGAAATATCGTGTATAAATTTTGACATTTTACGTAAAGTTAATTGTGGGTAAAATATTAACATTTTTGACAATTCAATATATGCTTTGTATCAATAAGTATTGAAATAATAAAAATAGAAATACAATCACTATTTATTGTGATTTAATTCATTAATTAAAGACACGTTTTTCTGAGAAAATATGATATGGAAACTTTAATGTTCTATCAAATAAAGAAATACTTTAAAATAAAATAAAAAAATATCTAAATATCATTGTCCATATTCATATTAGTCTAAAATGAAACAATTAAAAAATAATAATTTGTAAAGTGACCCAAAAAAAGAACATCGAAATGGAACACGGCACTAACGCCATGCCGTCTGGTGAGTAAATGTGATATAAAAATACTTTTACTACACGTAACAAAAAAAGCAGAAATATTTGACCTTATTCCAACCTCGTGGAGTGCATCCTGAGATCAATTTCGCGAAAACTACAAACAATTCCACGAAAAATATCCATTCTAAAAATAGAACGACCAGACCCTTACCTCTTTACGAGCTACAGACATGAAAAAAAATAAAAAAGAGCTCTCTCCAAACAGATGGCCCGTTCTTCCTGAATCCAAAACTATATAATTTTCATCGAAAATCAAATTAAAACAGCGGAAAAAAGCGGTCGATTTAAAAAAAGTTTGAGGTCGCAAGCGCGGGCGCCGGACCGTTATGCGATCGAGACGTAGCTCTTAAAAATATAGTGCTGTCTCGCTCGCTCGCACCCGCCTACCTCAGTCGCCCATCGAAAGGCGAGTTTATACCGCGGCCGTGAATTTTGATAGTCTGTCTGGCTTTTTTTTAAGGAAGTTTTTTTTCCGGGGACGCTTTGTAATTGAAGTCTGGTGAAAGGTGTTGTAATTTGTTGACTATGTTAAGATTAGATGCTCATTCAATGTGTACGGAATCGCGGTAATGTAGGAAGGTGTATTTTTTGTAGTTTTTATTAATTAGACGAGGAATTTTTGTGATAAACTTGTAAAGTGTGTCCGGTAAATACTTGAAAGTCTTGATTTAAAATGTTACAGGTAATCATTTTTAAGGTATTATACAAAATAAGTTCGCACTGTTATGTTATTAATAGCCACTAATTATTCTGTCACTTTAATTTATGACAGGACAACAATATTAAGGGAATACCAAATTAATTTTATGGTAATTGATCATAAAATGAATGATTAAATATAATGGAATGACTTGTGAGTTCATTATAAACGAATCAATAATTTTAGTTTTTTTATTAATATCTGTATCTGACTGTTGACGTATCATTATTTGTGTTAGCCATTGCACCAACGAATCGATATAGTAGAAATCTCTTTGAAAAGGTAAACATAAAAAACACGTAATCAATTTCTGAGATTAATTGATGATCAAAAACTATTTATTCATTTATATGCACTTTATTGTACAATAATAAATAATAAAAAAAACAACTATATTAATATTGTTAAAGAATCGTTTGATAAAAGAAAGCAAAAAATAAATCGTTTTTCAATTTAAAAAAGAAAAACATGAATTTAGTTATCATACAAAAACATTATCATAAACATCTTATACTTAATTAACCAACAAACTAATAATAATCTAATATCTAATTACAAAATAAAATTATGGTGAAGAAAGAAGGATGAAACCAGCACTTGGGTCACGAGAAGTACTTAAACATAGTCATAACAAGAGAAGACAATATGATCATAATTAGTTCTAGTTGAAAAGTTGAAACGCGTTATGAAAGACGTACGAATTGAAAATGAAACAAACAGACACGCAGACGAACAACTAAGATGAAACTAAGGATAAAGTTATAAAGCGTGTGTTATCCGGCTAACAAACTATACGTATGACTATCTCAACACCTACGATCCTACTGTATCAAGCAAAATAATAAATATAATATAATAAAATAAATAAAACAACTAATTTATGCAGTACTTGCCATGTATTATAAAACGTGTAACTTACACATATTTATACATTTATTACAATTTCGTGTTCAAGTTCTTACAAACATATTATTATCACAAAAATACACGAATTTGTCACATAACACATAAAAGACGCTGGAAATATTATCTTTTTGGTTATTATAACCTTAAAATATCGTCATAAAATTGCTATGGTGGGTTTAATAGTCAGTAATTTTGTTATAACTGTGTTCTGAACACTTGGATAACTGCATAAGGCTTCTTTGTTATTTTATTGAATTGTCTGCAAAGTTGACAAAGCGTGGTAGGTAGTGACTCTACAAATATCATAATTTTGATACTTAATATGATGTCTCCTTCACCTATATCAGCACAGATCTGCGTATATGAGAATAGCTTTATATTATAGTAAAATATGTATAAACCTGTCAGCAGCAGGTGGTAGCAAGGCTATCCTTGGTATGCTTTATGTATATTTAAGTAATACCATTCGAGATTTTTGCATTGGGCTGTAGAAATAACCTCCGTCACGTAAGCCACATCTTATTTTGTCATTTTTCAAATTATATTGTTGTCAAAGTAGGTTTTTAAAGACTAAATGACTTTTTCACTAGCATACCGAGATGAGGACTGAAAAAGATATATTGTAGGAAGGCAGAGGATTAATTAAGTTTTTTTTTTTTGAATACTGTCAAACAAATGATTAATATCTGTTATTTAAAACGCCCCTTGTTCCCAAAGATGGATTTAACTAACATGCAACAACAGACATGCCCTTGAAAAACCCGTCAAGGCCCACCACATATTATGCAGTAGACCTATTTTAATTATACCCAGTCCTGTTGAAGGAATGAAATATTTTTACACTTGAAATACTTGCAACCTTGACCAATACTGTAACCAGTTTCCGACGGGGTGAGCAGAATACCAACGTTTAATTTTGTTCGGTGCACTTCGACGCGAGCGGAATGTAGCAGAGTATCGCATGAATTTAGATTGCTCCTTTACTACTTTAGTCATGACATGATGTTTCTGTCTTTTTTTCTGGGGAACATTTATGAGGTTTTCGGTAACATAACATCACGCCTCGTTTGTCCAAAGGGTTCGGCAGAGGGTTACTTATAGTACACAGGCATTTTGACATATTACGTGCATACGAAAGATAAGGTGTGATTTTATTTGGAGTGGAGCCTAATTGGGCCTTTTTCATGTAGTAAGAGTTTAAGAGAGGGGAGGCCTATGTCCAGCAGTGGACGTCTTTCGGCTGAAATGATGATGATGATGATGAAGAGTTTAAGTAAGAATATCAGATGCCTGGGTTTTGTGTAGACCCGACTATAGAACGTGGGGGTCAGATTGGTAGGCTTTTCAAGTAAAATTCTGCTATTCAGCTGCTATCTCTTAGAATGAAAGCCGAACAACACATATTTGAAAAAATACGCTAGGCAAATGATGGTGAATAATGTGAATGATAATAATTATGTAAAATGACGACTGAGTTAAAGTTCTTATAATAGTTCATTCTGTCTTGACAACGCAAAGACTGGAAAATAATTCTAGAATGCGGTAGTTTTAAAGATATTTTAACACACTAGCGTCAAACCTACAAGGAAAACCACTAAAAGTCCACTAACGTATCTGAAAATTATCCTCGAACATACCACTGCAATATGCACTTTAAACATCTTCTCTTAAAGTTTAAATTCGCTTGCATGCGCAAGAGCATCGCAAATGCTATTTTCAGCACCGTCGGTCGAGATTGTTGCCATGGCAACGTTTAATATATGAATGAATTTATGACTGCGGGCCGCAGCGAGTGTATTCTATGCTAACACGAAATATTTATAGCATCGCTTGTCTCGTGTGGGGACAAAACGGCTTATTGTTCTATCTTTTGTACCGGCAACTGCATATGAGTACGAAATTCACCCTTACTACAACGGCATAAAGGCACTGTCAATCACCAATTGTTGTTACTGACGTGTGGTTGTTCGTACTAACGTTAGTTTGAGCATCAGTGGGTTACTAAAACTTAATACCTTTCAGACTATGGGGCCTATGTAACGAACGTTTAATAGTGACTTCAAAAGACAGAGAGAGATAAGAAATATGGCACTTACGGATGAGTGAAAAAGTCAACGTTAATTCTCATGCTGTCCCTGTCAGCTTGAGGTGTAATGTAGCAGACATACTTTTAGGAATATTTTAATGTTAAATGTTTGGTGAGCTATGTTTTTGTACAAAAGTAAATGTTTTTGGTAATTAACACAAGACAAAAGAATCGTTATAACTAAAATGTTATCTAATTACTGCTACTATTTTTAATTATCTTAAAACAATGATATGATTTTAAAGCTTAATATAATAATATGAACAAGTATACAAAAGAAAGAAAATGTATAGAAGAAAATAATCATAGAAATCAAGAACAACCATATCATGCTTTCAAAACGGTGAAATAAAACATTCTGAGGAAACCGGCCATGTCAAAGAACCAAAAATCGAAGACATTCGACATTTACCAACCTGCACTGGGTCCGCGTGGTGGAATACGGTTCCTTTCCTCTCACCAAGAGTCTGAAAAAGGCCTGTGTCTCAGCAGTGGAAATATTAAAGGCTGATTATATCTGATATGTATCCATTATCCAACACTAAAGGTTAGTGCAGGAAATATTTTAAATAAATATATTTATTTCAAACCACATGAAATCACTGTTAAAAAGTATAAATAAGTTAGAAAAATAAAAATGGCGTACATACACACAAACATGGTAAAAATAAGTGTAACCATTTACGCCAACAAGCCATAAAACAAATCTGTCATAGGTAGCCTACTAGCTTTCTTCATAAAGAAACTATCTTTTTCCAGCGGCTTTGCCCAATGGAGGTGGAAAATTCTGTCACGGGAACGTCCTTGCTATTGGGATAAAAATGTTATGTGTTAATCCAGGTTATAAAAGATCTGTGTGCCAAATTTCATCCCAATCCGTTCGGCCTTTTTTTCGTGATTGAGTAACAAACATCCAAAAATACGGACTTTCACATTTAAAATATTAGTAGGATATATCAGTATCATAATCATAATTACATATTTAAATAAAACTCATTACAGAACCAACTCTGCCGTAAAACGCAGTACTAACCCATTTTACCCACATGCTTTATTAAAACGCATACAATACATATTCTTCAGAAAATAACAGAAAAAATCCGCAAAAGTACTTGATACTTGCATCTCGACAGCATAAAAACTATGCACGGATAACCAGTGGAGTTTTTACACTACATTCTTTCTTGTCTAGCCTCTTAATTGACTGATTTAAGAGCTATTTATAACCATCTATAAATAGATAACGCTGTTGCCAAGCGGTGCATCGTTAGGGTCGATAGTGACTTGCGATTATACGACTTTTATGTGCGACAAGTTGTCGTTACGATAAATAATGTGTGTTAACATGTTGGCTGTAGAATGGAGGAGTTCTTGTAATGTTTTAAGGTAAAATTTATGTATTTTTAATTGTGTCGTTATAATTTATTGGAGAATTTAAATTAGCGTTAATCATTGAGTTAAGAAAAGTTATTACAAATAATTGTATTTTTTAATGAACAATATAAGGACTATTACTGTTCAAAAATTAAATTGTTTTATTAAAATGAATTAATTGAACCGAAAACATTTTGAAGTGCAAAAGAGTAACAAAAAAAAAATGAATAAAATTTGAGCAGACACAAACAGAAAACTGTTTATTCAATCATCATTTAAAACCATTAAATAACTTGAACGCCTTAATAGAACCCAATAAACGTCGGAAAATTCAAACCGAATGATAAATTAGACCCAATTTGAAGCTCCCGACCCAATAAACCGTGCCAAGTTAATATTTAATTTTTGCCGCGAGTCGAGCGTGCACAGCCGGCCTTACGACATAATGCGGTATTGTTTCATTCATAAGGCATTAATTATAATTCCTTGGCTTTAGTGAAAGTCGTTTTTTTATTATTAACTTTACATGGTAATTACATTGGCTTATTAAGTTTTTTTTTATTAAATCGTGATCCGGTTAAAGTTACTAAGTAACAATGTAGCAAAAATTTCATTGATAGCTTGATTAGTAAAACCAATTAAAATACATTGCGTTTTGCAAATTAAGCAGTGCATATTTAACACATGCAGTCGTCAATGTATTTCGAAAATTAACATACTAATGATTTGTAATCATTAAAGTGTTAAACTGAAAATATTTAATGCATTTACTTTGTTTCTCAGTAGAATATAAATAGAATCATCAAACGTCAAATTTCAGCCATATTCGTACAAATAAAAATGACAGGGGTATTCCAAAACGCCTGTAGGAATCAATTAGGCGCACAGACATTAAAAATGCACAGGAAAGACTAAACCTACAAACGAATTTTCAAAAAACAAAAACTTAAAAACAAAAGTACCAAGACTCCAACGGTGCGCTATATCGATCGAAATACAAGTTCCGAACAAAAAGTGGACCGGGATCGCATGTCTCGCTCGCACACGCACGCCGCCACTGCGAGCGAAGGAGACGGAAACACCGTAGCTCGCGCCCACGTTTCAGTAGGACGGTACATTGAACTCTATTTGAAGTGCGAACAAGAGAGATATGTCCGTCTCTTTCTAACGATACGACATAGCGCTAGCATTCGGATTTTGAAACATACCCTATTCGCCTACGGTCGGGGTACGAAAATTCCATTCTATATTTCGATTCGGCATGCTGAATTCGATTTCTTTTCTGTAGTTTCGGGTTCGTAGAGAATTTTCGTCGTGTTTTCTGTGTGTGAAAGTGTGGTAGGCCTAAATATGTGTTGCTAGGAACGAATTGACAATGTTGTAGTGCGAAAATCTAGTGTTGAATTCGATGATTATCGTATGGTGATTTTGGTTATTTTGAGGAACGTGCTTCGAAAATCACGGATGACATTTTTTTGAACGGATTTATTAATTCAAGCTGCTTTACTGCTGGTGACATTGGGAAAATCTTCAAGATAGGTATGTAATCTGGTACTTAATTGTTTCACCCCTTATGGTTTAGGGGTTGAGTAGGGTCTGAGCACTTAAAAATTTACATTAGACATATTTTAGAACCACGTGCATCGAGTAGAATAATGCAAAAAAAGTTGAAGTTCTAAGGAACTTTAGAGTCTTATTCCAACCCCCACTGACTCGTAATCAACCCTAATTTTATACGATATCTAGCCCTATGCACATCTCTGCCGATATTAGAACTTGCCCTCCCAAAAAATATCCCTAATTTTGGGTTAAGACCGGTCCATTAAAACGATACTGAAATTCACGATTCTATCATGTGGTACGGAAAATTTGTCCACTGTTGAACAAAAACAGATATTCTTAGTTAGAAAACGTCAATTACAACTTATGGCTTCGAATTTAGACACATGCGATGGTGGACTACCTATACCTCACTTCTTCATCTACCTGCCTTTTACCAACTATGTTGGAGTCAGCTTCCAGTCTAACTGGATGCAGCTGGATACCAGTATTTTATATGGAGCGACCGTCTATCTGACCTCTACAACCCAGTTACTATGCAGTCTTCAAAGTCAGACCATTCTTTTGACTTTTGTATCTCAGACTAGCTGTAACGATAGGTTTACGTATCCTCAGATACATTGATAAAAAAAATGGTCACCCATCCATTAACTGACCGAAGCAAGTGCAGCTTTACTTCGAAAATTGGTCCCTCCACACATTTTGTTTCATCTACCAGCCACTGTATTTATACCTACTTATATAAAACTAGCTGACCGTACAGACGTTGTCCTGTTTTCCTAGAACTTGATAGCAGCGCCATCTGTCGGGCTGATTTGTGAATCTAAATCATCCAGGGTGCCACCCAAACGCATACAAAAAAATTCATTCAAATCGGTCCAGCCGTTTAGGAGGAGTTCAGTGACATACACACGTATAGTAGAATTATTTACATATTTAAAGATATAAAAGAATTGGAAAAATTTTTTTCGTTAATCCCAGTTTTAGTCTCTAAATAAGTTCCTCAGCATTATTTGGTTCCCATATTCCTAAAAATGTTTAATCGTCTATATTCTCCTAAATATTTTTTTAATAAAATATTTTGTCTAGCCTTTGTTCTGATAGCCTAATAATCATAATCAGCCTTTACTGTTCCCACTGCTGGGACACCGGCCTCCTCTGTGAGAACCGTTAAACAAAATACAAAAAAAAAAAAAATAGAGCTGTGGAGGCCCAGGTTTGAACCCAAACAGGCACTATATTTTGTGTACATTATTTCATCACCACTGCTCTCAAAACGATGTAGGAAAACATCGTGAGGAAACCGACATGTTCTAGAACCACAAATTCAAAGTCACATCTACCAACCCTCACTCCCTCTCACTGAGAGGACCCCTGAATCCCTGCAGTAGAAATATTATAGGCGGATATTCCTTATACTATATATATTTTTTCCCTTGAAAGTAGGGCAAGTATTACTGTCAAAAATGGATGGAAGGGTACGATCAACCCCTCGGGCTACCCTATGTGAAAATTATATTAGAGTCAATGTGAAGTTGGGTAGGTGATTTTACCGTAACAATAAATTATGTATGCCTCCAAGAGTAATAATGTCACTGAGAGTTTCCTGTCATCATTATCTCAGCTGAAAGACGTCCACTGCTGGACATAGGCCTCCCCCAAGCTCCGCCACTTCGACCGGTTCTGTGCTTCACAAGTCAGGTTTTGAAAATCCGCCAAAAGTGACTCTGATAACCATCAGATCATTACGAAATAAATACACAAGAGAGTATTACATTTAAAAAAAAAAACATTTATTTCAGGCAAAACTCATAGGTATTAGAAAAATTAAGATAAAATGTCACGATGCTGCAGCAGAAAATAATGAAATGTCTTCGACAAAATAAAAGTCATAGAGTTGAAATAAAAAAAAATATCAAATTTTAGGGTCATAGGATTGGAATTTAAATAAAATGTCAACCATTAAATAATTAAAAAAAAAAATTACTGTTAGAAGCCCGAAAGTCTGATAAACAGACTTACCAAGAAACCATTTATTATCACTTTATGGTGCAAATTTATTTCTCGTCCTTATGTCTAGATCTAGTCTTCAGTTGATTGATTACTAAAAAAATATGACTACATAAATTCCACTATCGATCTATATCTGGTGAGCATGGATTCTACCTTAAACATATTCCTTTTCAAGGAAGAAAGTCTTACATACCATAAGTTCTTATATCTTAATTAGCAAAAAAAAAAATACCCCCTAAGCGGAGGTCCCTCGTACCCCACAGAATGAGCCCTTAGCATTTAGTCACTTCGATTTCAGTTTACAAGCCCTGATTGGAGGCTTTAATTGATTAAGATAGCCACAGCCGAAATCCGCCTAGGTTGACACTCGAAATGCTGATTTAAAAAAAAGAGATGATCACCTTATATAACTGAGCAAAAAATTACAACTAATAATGTAGTATGAAAATAAATAAATTGGTATAAGGAAGAAAAAAAATGACGAAGATGATCCTTTTGAGGAAATTCAGATCATATTCCGGCTCAAAAAGGTAGAATATGCCTTAAAAACTAAACCGTCTGATAAGAACAATCATCTCCTTTAAACAATGACGTCATAATTAGTCCATTGTCTAAAATCAAACTAGCAACACGTCTAGTTGTAGACGACCAGTAGAGGCCAGACATGACCCCCACTCAATTGTCGAAATAATATTAACTCATTGAGTTGCTCCTACTCCAGCTATTAATACCTTCATACCCTCTTCCCATAAGGGTAGAAACTATAGAACGCCATCTGCTACGATCCTTAAATACTCCCTTTGCTTAGTTTTTGTCCAGATATCTGGTCATACAAGCACGCCTGTTAAGAGTACCTGATCCTTCTGAAGAACATCACCAATAAGGTCACTATATGTCCTTTAAGGGCGTCCCCTCCCGGCGTTTCCACGCCTAATACTACTCTACTTACAAAACCCTTCATGTACATTTATTAAAAAAAAGAATAACCCTGTCTAAAAATTGGTCCAATATTGAGGAAACTTTAAACCTTGAAAAGGGAAGTGTCCTTAAGTCCTAATATGTAATGAAACTCGTTTAAACCATAATACATTTTCAAGGACCCTAAGATGTCTTAACATCTTCTTTATGGCATATATGGCACATAGCTAAGGTACTAATTGTACGATTTAAGACAATTTGGGGTACCACACCCCAAACCACAATTCAATTATTTATTTCAAATATCGAAAGACTAAGAGCAGACCCATCCCGGAATAAATCATTACCACAGTCTTTTGCTAGTTAAAGACATCGACCGTAAATGGCACAAATTAAATTGTTCGACTGCCTCGCTGAGCATGATGTCTAAAAGACGGGCAAAGAGCTATTGGGCTTTACTATCAGGAATTTCTGAACAACAGCCTGGATTTGAGTCAGGTTGCTAGCAAAAAGTATTATATGAAACTTAAAAATTACGGGCGAAATGTGGTGTTACTATCTGTCTTATCCTTCGGGCATTAAAAAAACCAGCAATACTTATAAAAAATAAAACAACGTAGAATGACGTAAAAGGGAGGAAGGTTATGCTCTAATAAATGCTATTAATGATCTAAAAAACCCTGAAGAAATAGAATCTAAACTTCAAACAGTTAGAATGTACGATTCTTTAGAGAGAAAATCTCGTTTAGCGTCTGACGTGTAAATATAACCTAACCTAGACGAACACGTGGCGGCGTGTAAAATCTAGATATGCAACGAAAGTGTTACGTAAAACCTAGACTTAGTACATTCATTTCTATGACTTCTTTTTCAGTCATTTGATGCCATGGCCTACTCTATCCTTAATCTCACACCTTTCTCCCATGGGGGTAAGCAGCAACTGCTGTTATCATCCTTTCATACTCCTTCTGCTTCGTTTACGGTTTTGCACGGACGCAGGTTGCGAGTACTACGCACCTGACCTTTTTGAAGAACATCACCAATAAGGTCATTATGTCCTCCTAGGGTAGCCCCTACCGGCATTTCCACTCACGTCGGCCTTTTGCTAGTCTCCTTTCATTTATCTTCTCAACAAGACCAAACCATCTAAGCATAGTCTTCAATCATAATTATTTCCACAGAACGTATACATATACTTTATAAGTTATAAATATTACTATCACTATTATAACAGTGTGTTACGTAATACATCACACAGTTTGGTTTCTCAAACTACAATTATTTTCATAGAATAAAAGATTCAGTCAAGACCATTTTTGTCACACATGTCCCTAAAAAGGAATACCCTAAGGGCTGGTCCCAAAAAATCAGATATTTATGTCGTTTTAGAACCCTACCCCAATATGCAACGTTTAGGTTCATCTTTAGGTTGTTTTAAGCCCCAAATCTAACATGCCAATTTTGACAGACTTATTCACAGGCAAGAAATTGTAAATTCAATATTAGGACCATTTTGGTAACCTAACCTATTATACGTTTTCAAATATTTTACAAAGCTTAGGTATTACTATGTAAAATTGAATTACGTAATACATCAATCAATATGACAAAGCAATCTAGATTTATTTTCATAAAAAAATATTGTCACGACCTTTTCGTCACAACTAACCCTAAAGGGAATTGTCCTAAGGGCTGGTACCAAAAATGTGGTGTTTAGGGCGTTTTATAACCCTACCCCAATGTGCAACGTTTTTCAGAGTTATTCACAACCTAGGAAAACGAAAATGGTCCTGATATTGATTCTAGTAGAATCAATATCAGGACCATTTTCGTGACCTAACGTAACCTATTATGGGTGTCACGTACATTACAAAGTATAGGTATATGGTACGTTACATTAAATTGCGTAATCGATCTTTCAATATGATAAAGCATTGTAGCAATCTTTCCATAACATTGAAAATTTTATTTAATATGAATAATTTTCATCACATCCAACCCTAAAAGGAATTTTCCTAAGGGCTGGTCCCAAGAAACTAGTTTTTAGGTCATTTTATAACCCTAGCCCAATGTGCAACATTTGACAGACTTATTTACAAGCCACGAATAGTAAATTCAATATCAGGATCACTTTTGTGACAGTTATTCCAACGTAAGCTAATCTATTCTGTATGAACACGTACTTTATAAAGTATCTATCATAATATCTAAGATAGCGTTACGTAATTGCTCATTCAATACGGCTTAGTAATCTAGAATTTTTACTTAACAGTAGGAAATGCCATTCAATTATTTCTACCGTTTTCGTCACAGCTAACCCTAAAAGGAATGGTCCTAAGGGCTACATGCTAAAATTTGTCCTTTCGGACGAGAGCTACCCGCGAAAAAACTAGTCTTTCGTTTAATTTACGAACCTAATCCAATGTGCAACATTCGACAAAATTATACACAGGCTAGGAATAATAAATTCAATATCAAGGCCACTTTTGGGACAGCTATTCCTAATCTAACCTAATATGCGTGTACACACACTTTCCAAAGTATAGGTATTACTATGTAACATTGAATTACGTAATAGATCAATCAATATGACTTGGCAATCTAGAATTATTTCCATAGAATAGAAAATTACGTTTAATATGGACCATTTTCGTCACAGCTAACCCTAAAGGGAATCCTAAGGGTTACATGACAAAAATCTGGTCTTGAGATCGTTTTAAATACCTAACCCAATGTGCAACATTTCACAGACTTAATCATAGACTAGGAATAGTAAAACCAATGTCAAGACCATTCTAGTGACAGCTATTTCTAACCTAAGTTAATCTTTTCTGTATGTACACATACTCTATAAAGTGTAGGTATTACTATGTTAAATTGAATTACATAATAGATCATTGAATATGACTTAGCAAACTCGAATTATTTCCATAGAACTGAGAATTTTATTTTATATGCACCATTTTCGTCACAGTTAACCCCAAAAGGGAATGGTTAGGACCATTCCCTTTTGGGGCTGCTACGAAAAATCTGGTCTTTATGTCGTTTTAATTGCCTATGCCTACAGCAAATCCAATATCAGGACCATTTTCTTGATAGCGATTCTTAACCTTACCTAACCTATTGTGTATGTAATGGTTTTCCAAGTATAGATATTACTATATAGCATTGCTTTACGTAATACATAGATTAACAATATGGCTTTGAAGTCTGGCATTATAACTCCATAGAATAGAAAAACACTATTTATCTAGTAAGAAATCTTAAGGGCAATCCCTAAAGGGAATGGTATAAAGGGTTACACCTCTAAAAAAAAAACCATGGGCTTTCTTTCCCGTTCTTCTCCATGAGAACCTATTTCTTTGACTTTGGAACGGGCAACTAACTTCATCTTTCATGTCCATTCAAACTGGCTGTAAATACTTCAAGTTTTATTTTGTTTAATCCTTAAAAAAAAATGATTTTTCTTTCCTTTTCTCTTGCACCTAGCTTCTGACGTTCATAAGTGACCATGTAGGTTTATGTGAAATAAAATATTTTGATTTTATTTTTTTATTACCCTGATAATTCAATGTGTGACCTTTGACATATATCTTTACGTGGCAGGAATAGAAAATACAATTTCAGGACCATTTTCGTCACAGATAACCCTAAGGGAAATGGTTCGTTGCTCTCTAAGAAACTGGCCCTATTGGTTAGGGCTGTTGATGCCCTATAAAACCCTATGATACCTAAATATGATTGAACGTTTTAAGTCAGAGTAGACCATTTTATATTTGAACTACCTTGGATTTGTTGATAAGTCTACACTATCCTCCCATACCTATTAACACTGTAATTTGAAAACATTGTAAATTTCAATACAGTAACCGTGGAGTGTTTTTCCGAATCTACCCCATAGGAAACGACCGATTGGAACCGTGTGCAAGTTTCTGATTTTTCATAAGTGTCCGTCTTTTGATTGGTATAAAAGATTATTTCTTTCAATATTGACTGATTGCAAAATTCAACAAGTTCGAACTACATAACTAAAGCAAACGTTACGAAAAACGTCAAAATTCAAAATAATAGAGCCCGCTAGTAAATTTATTCCGAAGAAGAATAAAATTTTAAATAAGGACCAACTAAGGTTAAAGGGTTTCCAGATAAAATACCAGTTTAATATAAAACAAATAGTCGTTTTAATGGTTAGAATAAGCAGTATTTTCCTTGCGATCTTTCTTTGCATCTGTAGATCTTTGACATTAGTTACGGGTCGTCAGAAGCCGGAAAGTCTGACAACCAGTCTTACCAAGGGGTATCGTATTACCCAGTAACTGGGTTGTGGAGGTTATATAGAGAGTCGCTCCATGTAAAATACTGGTAATGACCTGGATTAAGACATAGGACTTTTTATCCCGATGTTCCCACGGGATCCACAATTATGCAGGTGAAAACTCAGGGCTTAAAAAGTAAGTACGAGTACATTGTTAGCCCTTAGAAACGACTTCCTAAAAAAAATGTGTAAATCTGGTTCTAGACAAAATTAACACCTACATAGGCATTTCTAACTTGCTAACTACTGTCAAATTGTTGAGTCAACACATAATTTGGTGCTACGTCACATTCTGACATTCGACGTCAGAGTTTCTGAGAAGCATGTACGTAATCAGTCTAGGTACAACGTTCCCACTGCTGGAACACGGTCGCATTCACACGAAACATGCGAATTAGAAATTATTTATTCGAAAGATTATAATAGGTAAATACACTATTAAACCAATATAAAGAAAGGTAAACTATAATCCCTGTACTAGGATAAACCTGTATCACAAATTTACACTTTTTTTTAATAATAATTTATTTTCTGTCGTGATTCGCACGAAGTTATTTTATTTACGGGCGAATTGACAATTCCAGTAATACGTATTAGGTAATTGGCACCTTTTGAATTTAACGCAGTAAAGTAATGACTAAAGTTTGATTTCTCCCATTATATAGATTATATTATCTTATTAATTAAATTGCATAAAATTCGATTCACCCACAAATAAATTATTAATATTTCGTGATTCTGTATGGGAAATATTTTGGTCCCTTTAAAGGAGTGTAAAATGAGCTAAAGGCTGGAATACAACTTAAAGGATGAAAATTAGGGAAACTACCCTAGGGAGTATTTTTAAAAGGGACTTAAAATTATAGCTCCCTTCTTTCTTAAGACCTTACTGAATTCTAAGCTTTTTACTTCTATTGCATAAAATGCCCGAATTAGGGACCAATACTGAACTATAATTTTTTAAGAAAAATAAATAACCGACTTCAAAAAGGAGGAGGTTCTCAATTCCACAATGTTTTTTTTTTTTTGTTTGAATAATATCTGCAATATCTCTGGCAACTGTATATCGATTTCATAAAATCTTTTTTTTAAAGGATAGGGCATACCTCAGAGGGGTGGTTCCACTGCCAGGGTCGCGAGCCTTGTTCGAAAGCGATACCGTGACCCTGGCACATAGGCAACTGAAGGAGCACGGGTGGGTTTTAGTCAGTAAAAGTCTGACACGCTCACCCGCTCCAGCCAAGAGCGGGAGACGTCATGTGATGATTTCCCACCCACAAAAAAAAGGGGTGGTTCCATATAAATTGTATTAACTTTGTTTTGATAGTTATTGCATTAGCTTCGATAATGCGCTTTAAGTTTAACGAAGCAGTGAAATATTTCAGGAGACATTATTACCCAGTCTTAATAAAATGCAAGTAATTCCCGAAGACAGCTACGAGTATAATCAGCTTATTACTTTCCCCCTGCTGAGCCTCAAGCCTCGTGTCTGTGGGAGGGAGTGGGCCGTAATCCACCACGCGGGCACAGACTTCGTTAGTGGACTGCAATATTATCTCTTCAAATATTTTACAGTTTATAGTAAAATGGTTTTACTTAACAAAGGTTGTTCTAAAAAATTAAGTTGTTTTTCACTTTTTAGTTTTGGTGTCTACCCTGCACTAATTCGTATACTAGTGGTGGCCAGGTCAATAGCAGTGACAGGACTATTAGAATATCATCACGATAAACATAGTGGGTACCGTGTGGTGCCGGACGTAAAGAATAACACCACCCCATTTCTTCTCGTGGGTGTCGTAAAAGGCGACTAAGGGACTTACTAGAGAATGGGCAGCAGCGTTCTCTATGCATTTTACCATCATACTGCGCTCGCCAACCCGCCTGCCAAGCGTGGCGATTATGGCAAAGCCCCCAAATTGGGGGAGGCCTAAGTCCGGCAGTGGACGTCTTACGGCTGAAATGATGAATGATGATGATGAAACATAGTGGATTAAATACGTATTAACGAAACTAACGTAAAAACTAAAACAATAAAATCAATGAAATTTATATTGGACCACCCTTAAAGCATAACCAATCAATTAAAAACAATTAGGTTAAAAATGTATAACATCAAAATTTTTGAAATCGTTCAACAGTTGGCTGAGAAATCGGTGAACATACAAAAGAAAATATACAATGGAAACTATATAACCTCCTCCTTGTTGAAGTCAGTTAAAAAGAAATATCTTCATTATATTTAGGAAATCCAGGCCGAAGGACATCTAAGATCAATCATTATTCCATGGGGATCGGCATCATCCATTTTTAACCTTACATGAAAATGTTCCAAAATTTACAACCAATTACACTGAAGCTGTTGAACTAAATTAGATAACAAATTGTACACTGATAGAAAATATCTTCGAATATCAAATAAGGTAGCATTTATCCTAAAAACCGACTAAAAATATTTTAAACCAATTAAACACACTCCCTGAAAAAGCCAAATAAGTTATTTTCATCTTACATACTACTAACCCCATCTGTTGGCAGAACATGACAAAACTTTATCCAGTTACATGCTTTGAAAATAATATACCTACTAAGAATTCATCATTCAATGTTTATCGCGTTAATACATAATGACTGAGTGTCCCATTGGAATAGTGATTGTAATCGCGACCGCTAAAAGGAGGTCCTGGATTTGATCTCCAGGTACACCACTTCTAGAAAAAAAATGAGAAACCCTAGTAGCAGCCCCGGAGTCCTTGTACCCGGGCATAACCGTCAGAATCATACGACATTAATCATCGTTAATCATCATCATCATTTCAGCTGAAAGACGTCCACTGCTGGACTCAGGCCCCATTTGAGGGGCTTTGCCATAATCGCCACGCTTGGCAGGCGGGTTGGCGATCGCAGTATGTTGGTAAAATGCATAGAGAACGCTGCTGCCCATTCTCTAGTAAGTCCCTTAGTCGCCTCTTACGATACCCACGGGAAGA
The DNA here is from genome assembly GCA_947507805.1 of Aporophyla nigra. NCBI lineage: Eukaryota > Metazoa > Arthropoda > Insecta > Lepidoptera > Noctuidae > Aporophyla > Aporophyla nigra. The sequence goes on from OX382318.1 coordinate 710,392, forward strand.
AATGGGGTGGTGGTATTCCCAACTACATGACGTCCGGTACCACATGAAACAAATTTTTTTTACAAAAAAAAAAACTGACTTCCTTAAAAACACTACAAAGTGAGAAATAACTTCAATTTCGGAAGTCGGTCTATTCCTATACTGGCCAGGTGACATTTAAGACGTATATGGTTTTCTCATGGATGCCAATGTCAAAAGTAGACCAAATTGAAATGGGACCACATTGGCAGTACTAGCTTTCAAATAAAAAAGATTTATCAAAATTGGTTCTCCCAGTCTAAAGTTCTGAGGTAACAATCAATAAAAAAATAAAAAAATTGGGAAACTCCTCCTTTTTTCGAAGTCGGTTAAAAATATTCATGTTATTACAGAACTCTTTATCTTTGCACATTGTGTTATCACAATGACGGAAAACCATGACCTATGTAAAATACATTCGTACTCATTTTACATATAAATATAGTTTATATACAATACAATAGTCGGAAGTGGCGTTCCATGATAATTTCTTGTTGCTATGGGGGGTTTGTGTGTGTTCTACGTGGACTACGATATGGCCTGAGTCCTAGTAGTAGGCATGGTATACTGATTATACGATCCTGTGGTACTTAGTACAAAAAAGTAACTTCAAAAAACACTTTATTGCAAAAATAAACAAGTGACTTCCAAAAAAAGTCAAAAAACACAGTTATTTTACACTTTGTGTTTTTTTTGCAAAAAAGTCTGTCTGTAACGCTGTTACGACTAAACCGCTGAGCCAATTTTCATGAAATTTGTTGCGGGGTAAGTTTGAACCACAAGAAAGGACATATGCTATATTTTATCCCGCGAATTTGTCTGCGTCCGCGATAACCGACATTCATTTGGACGAAATCGCGGGCAAAAGCTAGTTATATATCTAATATCTTAGGACAACCAACACACCGTTATCTGATTCCCAAACTAAACAGAGCCTGTACTATGGTAACCAGACAACTGATAAATATACTTATATATTTCTAAATACATACATATTATAGATAAATTGCACCCAGACACAGAACAAATGATTGTGCTCATCACACAAAGATTTGTCCTGGGTGGGAATCGAACCCACGACATCAGTCTTTGCAGTCAGGGTCACTAACCACTAGACTAACAGGCCAGTCAAAGTTATGATATAGTTGAGTAGTTAATTTTGAAGGATGCAGCTGAATACCAGTATTTTACATGGAGTTGTCTATCTGACCTCCAGATCCCAGTTACATAATCGTCACTTTAAATTAATTGAAAACAAAAAAAAAAAAAAAAAAAATGAACTCTAATTTTCGTAATACAATTTTTTTCCTCTGTATAAAATTTCACCACCACGATCTCTGCCGTGCCTCGTAACTGTCGCGCCGTGATGGTTGGTCTCCGGCCCGTATCTGCAGATCTAGTTTGAGTCTGACTGGTGTCATTGCCTTTCGAACTGTCTGTGTGTATCCACTGTTACATACGTCACGGCATTTTGACGGATGCGAATAGTCTATTTTTTTTTTGTTTTTTTCTTTTCTTGTTTTTATAGTAGAGTATGGTTGGTATATATCCCACCCAAGCTTTAAATTTGTTGTCACTTAGAGTAATATCGGACATTTTTTCTTTTTACATTAAGGGTCGTAGCGTGATTTTTAATAGCTTATAACTATTATTAAGAATTGAGCTATCAAATGTAAAAAAGCCGACTAGTAGTTCCTGTGATTACCCCGTACATACAGGGTGTGGCGTAAGTAATGGTCCACCATTCAGGATTCGATGAACCAGATAATTAACTATAACAATATTTTTTTTTAACCATTTTTACCCAAGGGTTCCGAAAATATTTCATTTGTGTCTTTATTTACGAAATTTCTACCTTTTATTACATATTTGTTTGTAGTTTCACCATTATTTTCTCATTTTGATTTCTGTTAATTACTGCTGAATACTAGAGCTATCATGATAAATTATGATTTTTTTTATGTAAATTCAGCTCTTTTGAAGAAAAAGTTGGTTTATCTATAATCTCTTTTAACCCCAATTTTTAACACACCATCAAGTTCAAGAGCAATTTTTGTAAAAAAAAAAAAATTGGGTAAACTTACTAATAAACTAATTTTACTTTGTTTCCATTCTTAAAATTTGTATAAATTCTGTAGACAATCCATCTGTGTGACTTTTATTGAGAAATGGGTAAATTAAAGTCGTTAAGCAGGCGGTGCCGCATAAATATCTTCGTCTATCAGTCGATTTCCGAGTCACATCATCCTTCAGAAAACTGATCTATTGTTTCTTTGGTCTTCCCCTACTGTCGTATTCATTCTCATTCAAAACTTTTTAGGAGTAATTTTCCTAATTCTTCGTTATGACAAAGAATTAGGAAAATTACTCCTAAAAAGTTCACATGTGTCTCTCTGTATACACGGGGACCTTCAGGACTACCACCATCCTGCTTCCTACTTATATTATAAATGAGAATGTTTGGATGTTTGGTACTAAATAATGCTAGAACAGCCAAACGGATTTGTGTGACATTTAGTTTATAATCTAGATTAACAACACATAGGATACTTTTCTGGTGATACTTTCCATGGGGGATAATTTCCAAAGTCCCGCGGGCGAAGATGATGGCATATGTTCGTAAATCTTGTGATTGTCTTGTTACGGGTTACGGATTGGAGCCAGATATGTGGCACAAGTAGCATGACCAGCTAGAAATGAACGTCAAAATGACAGATTGTAGAAAGATTTATAAGGCGCGATTAAAAAAATAAGATAAGAAATTTCACTTTGTGTAGAACGAAATACGTGTCTTCTTCTTTGTCTGTTTTTTCAAGTACCTTGTTAACAGGTGTACACTGCCCTCCCATACTTATTAAATCTGTTATTTAAGAAACGACCAATTAGAACTGTGCACCTAGCTTCTGACGGTTCATAAGTGCCCATGTAGGTTTATGTGTACTAAAACATTTTCAATATTATCTTTCGTAGAGTAAAGATAGCAGTGTTAGTCACGATTTTATTACGTTCGTATAAAGTCAACTTACAAGACCGCTTTTGAGAATTCCTGAAAAAAAAAAAACGGAAAAAAAGTCGTATAAAAATCACGTGACCTTCCTTATAAAACTCCCGTGAGACAGCGCACACGCACCTCACCCACACAGCAACAGCGCAGAGCGCGTATCTCGGTAGCCGCCCGACCGGATCATTCGCTCGTTATGTGGCTCTGAATCACAGGGGTTACACCGGCGAAAGGTCAGGCGCGAGCGCCCGCTCGGACGGTGTTCTGTGTGAGCACATTTTGATACGATTTTTCATTTTGAGTTAGCTTTTGCCGCTTTTTTTTACTTAATCCGCCTAAATGTCAGTTATCAGGGAGCAGACAAAGACGCGAAATAAAAAATAGCCTATATCCTTTCTTGCGGTTCAAACGTACTCCGTACCAAGTTTCATCAAAATCCGTTTAGTGGTTTAGTCGTGAAAGTGTAACTGACAGACAGAGTTACTTTCACATTTAGATTATTAAGTATAGATAGTTTAGATTCGTAATAAGTATATATTAGTATGGATATAATAAGGATTAGTAGCTTTTAACCGTGACTTGCCAGCGTAGAGATCAGATATTATACCAAGCGAACAAATTACCTGGATAAAAAGTATACTATATGTTGGACCATGTTATAAACTATCTGTGTGCCAAATTTTATCCAAATCCATTAGGCCATTTTTGCGTGATTGAGTAATAAACATCCAAACATAGAACTAGCTTCTGTTTGCGGCTTTGGGAACGTACCACCGGAATAAAAAGTATTCTGTGTGTCAGTCCAGGTTATAAACTATATGTGTGCCAATTTTTATTAAAATCTGTTGGTCCGTTTTTGCGTGATTAAGTAACAAATATCCAAACATAGAAAGTTTCCCATTAATAATTTTTGAAGGATCAAAATCAACAGTAAAGTAGTGGAAAGTTTTTTCAAACTTCAGCAGTTTTCAAACGTCAAAATGACATAAGACAGTCCCCCGGTACGCGCGCCCTTCACCACTTCCTAGTGCTTTAGCTGTGAAGAAGTGACGCAACAACCTATCCAGCACAGCTGTCTGTTCAGTTAGATAAACTCGATTCTATATTTACAAAGTAATTAAAATGAAACATTAAGAAACACAAAATATTTAACTAAATAAATTACTGTAATAACTGCCTCTTTGAGGTCGGAAGAGCTTCTTGATCATGGGTCATGGGTTCGATTCTTAGGTCGGACAAACTGTTATTAGTTTTTTCTATCTGGGGTTTCACAGTAGCAGTGTGCAGTCTGTATTTGTGCCTGGTTGATGGCAATAGGCTCGCCCTCCTATTACATGGGACTGAAACATAGCTGGTTAAATATGGGTGTACTATAGGTACACTTCTACCCAACCCTTCCGGGAAACGAGGTGTGATGTTACGTGCGTTTTTTTTTTGGAACGAAGTTCCTTAAGGCGCGTTGTGAAAAGGGGCTAGACGGAAAAAAATATCACGAAAAGTTGTAACGACACTTTTTGCTATAGTAAGCTATTGTAAGCCGTGCGGCGTGCGCATGTTTCTCTGTCTGTCTCTCTCTCTTATAGAAAGCAAGCCAGATATTTTCATTTCTATTTCGCATTGAACAGTGTGGTGTCGCGACGATTATTTTTGGAACGAAGTTCCTTATGGCACGTTGCGAAAGGGGGCTAGACGGAAATTAAGAGAAAAAGTTGTAACGACACTTTTTTCCAAAAAAAGGAGGAGGTTTCTCAATTCGACCATATATATTTTGTTGTTTGTATTTGTTTGTTGTGAGTAGAGAGAGAGAGAGGGAGAGAGAGAGGGAGAGAGTGGGAGAAAGGGAGAGAGTGAGAGAGAGAGGGAGAGAGGGAAAGAGAGAGGGAGAAAGAGAGAGAGGGATAGAGCGAGAGAGAGAGAGAATATTTTTGTTGAGTGTATACAGGTTCTTTGTACATAATAAATAATAAAAAAAATAACAATCATGAATCCTGGAAAGGAACTTCGTTCCATCCGGGTGTCCCTTGACACCTCTCAAGTTTTTTGTTACGTCTTTGGTCTTCTAATGATGATTATATTCCGGCCCAAGAAGAGGTGGTGAGACGACCTAGACGCGTACTGCAAGGGTTGGATCCAGGTGGCCCTGGAAAAGGATGCCTGGAAGGATTTGGGACAGGCCTTTGCTCAGCCGTGGGACAGTGTAGGCTAACATAGTATAGTAATCTATACTGATATTATAAAGCTGAACAGTTTGTTAGTTTGTTTGGTTGAACGCGGTAATCTCGGGAACTACTGGTCCGAATTGAAAAATTATTTTTGTTTTGTGTAGCCTATTTATTGCGAAAGGCTATAGGCTACGTAACATCACGCCAGTTTTCATTGCTGCTCTGCTCCTTTTAATTGTAATTAAAAGGAGCGGAGCAGCAATGAAAACTGGACGAAAACAGACAGGCAATTCGATGCGACGGGAAGGGTCTGAGGAGCAAAAATTTGACGCGGACAATGTCACGGGCAAAGGCCAGTGATCCACACTAATATTATAAATGCAAAAGTAACTCTGTCTATCTGTCTGTCTGTCTGTCTCGCTTTCCTGCTAAAACTACTGAATCGATTTAAATGAAATTTGGTACACAGATAGTTTAGAGCCTGAGAAAGGACATAGGCTACTTTTTGTCCCGGTAGTACGTTCCCGCGGGATATTTTCCGACCTCCACGCGGGCGAAGCCGCTGGCAAAAGCTAGTAATTAATAAAGATGATTCATTTTTACTACATTAATATTAAGTATATTATAAATGTGAAAGTTAGTATTTTTAGATTTTACAATGTTTGTTAATCAAGCACAAACGGTTACCCAGATTTTAAAGAAATTTGGCACCCAGATAGAGTGAAACCTAGATTAACACATAGGATACTTTTTAGCCTTATTTAAATGTTACAAAAAACACCATAAAATAACAGTTATGGTTGACTGGTACAAAATGCTTCAGGCATTAAATCCGCCTTTGTAAAGTTTTTTTTTTTAACTTGTGCTTAATAATTTTAATAAACAATTAAATGAGCCATGACTTAAGGAACCCTAATTCCATCTACATAATCGTTCTGCCCCCCCTTTCCCCTTTGCCCCCCATGGCGTCACAGCATCCGCTTTGATCGTACGATACAGACCAGATCTGTTAGTCACTATCTCTAGAAACAAGATTATGTAAATCTTGTATGTATGTGTATGTGCGTTATATTCAAAATATTTCATTTCACATAAACCTGCACGGGCACTTATGAGACGTCAGAGGCTGGGCTGCACGTGTCGTAATTTCTTTGATTTAATATTAACACCTTTACTGCCATGGTTAAAATAAAATAAAAAATAAAAAAAATACTTAGTGTTATTTCACATATCATCACCATCATCATTTCATCCGTAAGACGTCCACTGCTGGACTTAGGCCTCCCCCAATTTGGGGGACTTTGCCATAATTGCCACGCTTGGCAGGCGGGTTGGCGATCGCAGTATGGTGGTAAAATGCATAGAGAACGCTGCTGCCCATTCTTTAGTAAGTCCCTTAGTCGCCTTTTACGACACCCACGGGAAGAAATGGGTTGGTGTTATTCTTTACGTCCGGCACCACACGGTACATTTTACATATATATAAACACATATATATCATAATTATTACATTATATACAGCCTATTTTTAAAATTTATTTCCTTATTTTTATTTTGACTTCAAACTTTCCACAATTTGTATGAGAGTGAATGTAAACAAAATTTATATTGACACAGGGGTTTTTGTGCTCTGAAAGAGCTGAAAGAGTAATAACCATGTCCGCCAGGCAGCAAAGACACGTTCAGATTTGGTATGTGTTGTCGATCACATAGTCCGACAAGGCGTGAATGGAACAAAAAGTGTCGGACACATAGTCCGACATGGCAGTTAACGTGTTAATAAAGTATTCTTTTTAATAGGGGGCCTTGTGACTAATTAATAACAGCGGCACGGATCGATCAAGTTAAGCAACGGTTGCCGTATATAGGTGACCAGCTTTAAATACCCCTCCGTGCCTCAGATAGCACTTGAAGCTGTTGGTCCCGGCTATCATTTGTGGATCCTGTTAGTCTAGTGGTTAGTGACCCTGACTACTAAGACTGAGGTCGTGGGTTCGATTCCCACCCAGGACAAATCTTTGTGTGATGAGCACGATCATTTGTTCTGTGTCTGAGTGTAATTTATCTATAATATGTATGTATTTAGTAATATACATGAATGTGTCCAGTAAATAGCACGAGATACTGCAGGGGGTGATAGCTTGGGTCACTACCTATCAATACAACACAATATATGTTCAGCAAAATCTTACGGATTTACAGTTTTACAAAAATTTCCGAAATACCGAAAAATCTCTACCTTGAAACAGATTTTTAAGCATCTCGTAATGAAAAAATCCTTTTCTAGTACTTTTTTTTACATCAAATTATTTGTGAATAGTTACTTTACTCATTGATAAGTCTTTTTTCTATCAAAGACAAGAATGTTTTCAAGAAATACTATTTTTTGTTTAAATTTCCACAGAACTATTTTCTTATCACTTAAGTTTAACCTACAGTGGTGAAAAAAAAAAAAAGTAAGATTTTGCTGAACATAATATATTGTATTGTATTGATAGGTAGTGACCCAAGCTATCACCCCCTGCAGTATGTCGTGCTATTTACTGGACACCCTGTATATGTATATTTATCAGTTGTCTGGTTGCCATAGTACAGGCTCTGCCTAGTTTGGGATCAGATAACGGTGTGTTGGTTGTCCTAAGATATTTATTTTCTCTTTGACAGCCGTTACGGATCGTCAGAAGCCTGAAAGTCTGACAAACGGTCACAAGGGGTATCGTATTACCTAGCAACTGGGTTGTGGAGGTCAGATTGACAGTCGATCCATGTAAAATACTGTCATTCAGCTGCCTTGCTGATCCCTACATAAATAAAATAAAAGTTTATTTCATCGATTATGTTAATTACATTGTTCACCGTGGAGTCACCTCTTAAGCAAAGATTTGCGAATTTGGCTAGACAGATGGTGAGGATAGTCTATGTTCAGCCATCTTTAGATCGAATGATGAGGAGCTGGTGTTTGTTCACCTCTGCCTAGCCTATCGAGGAAATCGGGCGTAATTTTATGTATTGAAGCTCTAAAAATAAGGACATGTGTCGTTCTGGAATACAACCCTTGTAGGCCTTGTATACTGTAAACAATTTTCTGTTTTATTCAGTACCTGGTACTTGTTGCCAGGCCTACACCTTCCTCCCATACCTATTAACACTGTAATTTGAAACCATTGTAAAAACCAAATATTTTTAAAATTGTAACCGTGGAGTTTCTTACCGGCTCTTCTCCATAGGAATCAACAATTTGGAACCGTGCACCTAACTTCTGACGTTTCATAAGCGCCCATGTAGGTTTATGTGAAATAATAATGATAATATTGATTTTTTTGATTGAACCCCTAAGTGATTCTTACAAGGGATTGAAGTCGGCAACAAAGTTAATATTATTAAATAGTAAAGTTTTAAAATGTCACTCTCTCCGATACAACGATTGGATGTTACTATAGGGATAAACCCTGTACGTTTATAATACGGTTCACCCCTCGACAACAAAGGGAAGAAATTAAGGGGTGAAATACAACCCGACGCGTTATGAGTGACAAAAATCGTTCTGTAAATATTTTTTTTGGATTTAAAATTTAAAGTAGAAGTAACCAGCGTGCGTGTTTGATAAACCATCACTCAGAATCTGAATAATTTTGTTAGTTATATCCATTGCTTATTAAATTCGACAAATCTGTCTACTTAGCCACGTAAATAAGGCAGTGAATGTTGTTGAATTGTGAATATGAAAAGTATTCGGCAATTACCCCGCAACGGAATACGAGGAGAACATATAGTGACCTTATTGGTGATGTTCTTCAGAAAGGTCAGGTGCGTAGTACTCGCAACCGGCGTGTGTGTATGACCAGATGTATGAACCTAAACGACGCAAAAGAAGTATGTAAGGATCGTAGCAGGTGGCGTTCTGTAGTTTCTGCCTACCTTCATGGGGAGAAGGCGTGAATTTAAATGTACAGCTTTTTAACCGACATCAAAAAGAAAGAGGTTCTCAATTCGTCTGTTTATTTATTTATCTTTTTTTTATTTATCTTCCGCGATATCACCGGAAATTGTGGATCGATTTACAAAATCTATTTTGTTATGTATAGGGTTTGCCTCAGAGGTGCTCCCATATACATATATTTTATTAACTTTGGTAGTTTTTGTGTTAGCTTTGATAGTACCATTTTTAATACACTTTGAGTATTTTGATATTGTTCTAATACTTTCTGTCACTGTTGAATACCTACATATTAATTAGTTTTATATAGATTGGTGTGGTGAGTTGGTATTCCAGTTTTAGCTGAGCTCATATTGGATACATTTTTCGTACAATGAGAGGTCAGTTTATACTGGAAATGTATAGCTTGATTTGACGACGTACCATAACTTAAAAATGAATAGTAAAAACTGTTTTTCAAAAAAAGATAAATTGTCTTCCTAAATAAAAAACACTCCAAAGTGAAAAATAAACTTCGGGAAACTTCGTAAGTCGATGGCATAAAACTAAATACAGATCCGAAGACAACTTCCGAAATTAAAGTTAATTTTCACCACGCAGTGTTTTTTCTCAAGCTGACATGTTTCGCCGTAGACTGGATTTGTGCCTGAATGTTGGCAATAAGCTCGCCCCCTATTACATGGGACTCAAACATAACAGGCATAATGTGTGTTGTCTACTTAACCCTTGAGGGATAACAGGACTGTTGTTGTATTTTTACGTTAAAATTGTTTTAAATAATATAATAATTTTAAAAATAAACGCGTTGATGTCTTTCGTTCTGGTCTTTAAATATCTTAAAGAAAGCTTATAAACGGTTATATAACTGTAAAATTAAGACATTCGAAGTGATGTTTAAGTCCTGCCAGGGTCGCGAGATTGTTCGAAAGAGATACCGCGGCCCTGGCATATGGGCAACTGAAGGAACACGGGTGGGTTTTAGTCAGTAAAAGTCTGACACGCCCTCCCGCTCCGCCCAGAGCAGGAGACGTCATTTGATCATTTCCCATCCAGGAAAAAAAGTGATGTGTAAGTTAAATTTCTATTATTTATAAAAATAAAGCGCTCTTAATATTTTTAAGCTATTTATCTCATCTTTTAATTTTTTTTCCCAACTATGTTGGGGTCAACTTCCAGTCTAACCGGATGCAGCTGAGTACCAGTATTTTACATAAAGTGACTGTCTATTTGACTGCTGCAATCCAATTACTGGGTAGTATGATACGCCTTGGTAAGACTGGTTGTCAAGACTTTAGAAGGTTAAGCAACGCTTGCCGCGGATGGTCTGTGGATGGGTGTATAAATATGAATATATAACATATCGAGACTCCTCCATGCCTTGGAAAGCATGTTATGCTGTACTGACATACTGACAAGAATACGCTTATGTGCCATCTAAACTTAAACATTTTTTTTTTTCGAATATCGGTTTTTTTTTATAAAGTGTTTTTTTTTTCACTTTTGATAGTGGTACCTATCTCACACTAATTCGTATACGGGTCGTTCTTCTTTTCTACCGACAATGAAACGAAGTTTTTCTGTTTTTTTTTTTTGGTTTTTAACTACCCATAATTGTGGTTTGTGTGTGAGATTTAAAAAAAAATTGCATCTGTGTTTTCATTAGGACTTATAAAAATTTTCTTTCCGGTTAATAATTTTTTTTAATGTTTGTTTTATAAAAAAATAACGTGACAAAGTGGACTTTTTCTGTGGAGACCACATTTCTGCTTACACCTCTGTCACGGCATTCTGCGGGAAAAAAACGTATTAAATATGCTGGTTAGATAAAATGAAAAATGACAAAATATTAATAGAAAATTACGGACGTTTATTTGAACCAAATTAAAAAAGCCGTATATATCCATACTCCAACGAGATGCCATAACAAGACGAAAGACAGACCGTTGTCGGTAGAAAAGTAGATCGACCCATACCACTACCCGGTACACAGTACCACTACTTGCTATGTAGGCAACAGTGGCAGGAAGCAGGAGTCATCTAGATATATAAAGTGGATAAAATACGTATTATCGAGGCTAACGTTAAAAATACCCAAGCTAAGTAAATAAAATTTATATGGAACCACCCCTGAGGCACACCCTATCCACTAAAAAGACATTTTTCAAAATCCCTCCACAATTGCCAGAGATATCGCGGAACATACAAAAAAAAAAACCTACAGACGAGTTGAAAAGCTCCTGCTTTTTGTAATCGGTTAAAATACAGAATTTCTTTGTCACTATATACTAGATAACTTAAATAGAACTTGCCCAGAGAAAGCTAAACACGCCATAATCACAGAACATTAAAAATACCCAAAAAATACTTCTCACTTCAAATGGAAGCAAAGCAGTATAAAAATAATCATAAAAAATTCACCCCTATTTAACACAATGGGGTTGAAAGCATACTACCCTCGATCACTTTCTTTTTTCTAATAATAATGACTTGGGGTGAAAGCACGTCTATGTTCCCATTGGCCAACACACCCCATCACAAGGGGTGGGTCAGAAAAACGAAATAAAATAACCAATAGTATATTTAATTGTTGTATTGATTTTTACTGGATCCTTGGATAAATTCATGGTTTAATAGGGTGTCAGATTTTAAGTCGAATAAAACTGCACATGGCTAGAGGGGCTCATTGCTTGCATTGCTAGTAATATCAGCCGTACGGGTTGATTGGAGGTTAAGTTACGCTTATCGAGGTCAGTCCATGGATGGGAGACTATCTATTATATACCAACATGCGTAGCATGACCACCGTAGAAAGGGGTTTAGTCGACGGAAGAATAGACAAAATTACAGATTGTAGAAAGATTACAGACAGAATTAAAGATTGTAGAAAGATTTGTACCGTTTTATGCTGGCGTAGCATGACAGTTCTATCTGACTGGCCTGTTAGTCTAGTGGTTAGTGACCCTGACTGCAAAGACTGAGGTCGTGGGTTCGATTCCCACTCAGGACAAATCTTTGTGTGATGAGCACAATCATTTGTTCTGTGTCTGGGTGTAATTTATCTATAATATGTATGTTTTTAGAAATATATAAGTATGTTTATCAGTAGTCTGGTTACCATAGTACGGGCTCTGCCTAGTTTGGGATCAGATAACGTTGTGTTGGTTGTCCTAAGATATTTATTTTATTTTTTATTTATCTCTATTCTACAAAGAATAGACAAAGTTCTTTCTAGACAAGACCCCTCCAGGCCTCGGAAACCAAGTTAAGCTATTACACCCGGCTATCCAGGGTTATCGTGGTACCCTAGTTACAAGGTTGTGAATTTCAGATAGACAGTCGGTCCATGTAAAATTCTGGTATTCAGCTGCATCCGGTTAGACTAGATGTCGACTCTAACTTATTTGGGGAAAGGCTATATAGCTGTGCTGATTATTGAGTGCACATATTTTTATTTTTTAGTTTTTCAGTACATGCGCTAATATAACCAGCTATATAATAATTAATTTGTGAAACGTATATCTATACTAATATTATAAAGAGGTAACATTTGTTTGTAAGTTTGTATGTAGGGGGTAATCTCCTGAACTACTGGTCCGAATTGAAAAATTCTTTCTGTGTTGGGTAGCCTTTTTATTGAGGAAGGCTATATAACATCACGCTAAAACCAAGAGGAGCGGAGCAGTAATGAAAAATGTTGCTAAAACGGGGAAAATTGCACGGGTATGCGATTCAACGCGACGGGAAGGGTCGGGGGAACAAGAAATTTATCGCGGATGAAGTCGCGGGCAGAAGCTGGTATGTAATAAAAACAAAACCCTTTACCGCCCAACGAAGTGGGCACAGGTCAGCTAGTAATTATATACAAAGATCTTAAACACAAGGGAGTGCGTTATTTTTTGCCATTATATAAGAATAACTAGGTTTTGCCAGCGGCTTCGCCCGCGTGGAGGACAGTAAATATTCCGCGGGAACGTACTACCGGGATAAAAAGTACCCTATGTGTTAATCCAGGTTATAAACTAACTGTGTTCCGAATTTCATCCAAATCCGTCCAGTATTTTTTGCGTGAAAGAGGAACAAACATCCATACAACTATACATGCAAACTTTCGCGTTTATAATATTAGTAGGATAGTAGGATATAGTAAGATTATAGTAGGATTAAATCAGCACTATTTACCTATCTATATTTATTTATATAAGTGTTTTTGTACAACCAAAGGTAATAAAAAAACTTTATTTTTATTTTTATAGACCTATATATAAAAGTGAAAGGTCACTCATTCATACATTCACTCACTGATTAATCACGAAATCTCAAAAACATCCGAAAGAGCTGAAAAAGGAGATGAAGTTGCGTGGAAAGTCCTTCATTTTCAAAGTAAACATCATTCAATTTATTATTTAGGCATGTCGTTGGAAACTAATGAAACAAATTTTCCGACACCCATGCAAAAGTTAGTTTACAAACAACTAAGTGGCAGTGAGCAGGGCACGTTGCTCGCAGAACTGATGATCGATTGGGCTGGAAGTTTCTGGAGTGCTAACTGCGTACCGGAAGACGTAGAGTCGACAAGCCTCCTACGACTAGAGCGATGACCCGGTGAAGGCCGCAGGAATCCGCTGGATGTGGGAAGCGCAAAACCGGTCGAAGTGGCGGTGCTTGGGGGAGGCCTATGTCCAGCAGTGGACGTCTTCCGGCTGAAATGATGATGATGATGATGACATAACAATATGATTAAAATATTTGAGGAGGTCATGTTGAAAGGATGGATGAAGGACGGCTCATAAAAGATCATTACAAGGCAGATGTGGTTGGACACGCCGAAACGGGACGCCCTAGGAGAACATAAATAGTGACCTTATTGGTGATGTTCTTCAGAAGGGTCAGGTGCGTAGTACTGACAACCGGCGTGTGTGTATGACCAGATGTATGAACGTAAACGAGGCAAAAGGAGTATGTAAGGATCGTAGCAGGTGGCGTTCCGTAGTTTCTGCCTACCCCCATGGGCAATAGGCGTAAGTTTATGTATGTTTTTAAGTAGTGAATTTCATTTCATGTCGAAATATATAGTTAATGAGCTTTTGCCAGCACTTTCGCCCGTGCATTATACATGAAAACCTTCCTCTTGAATCACTTTTAATGTAATGTTCTGTGGTTCGTATTGTTAATTACTTTGTCTACCTACTATTGAATAGAATCTAGTTTATCTAACTAAACAGACAGCTGTGCTGCTGGACAGTTTGTTCCGCCACTTCTTCTTCCCAGCTAAAGCACTAGGAAGTGGTGAAAGGCGGGCGTGCCAGGGGACTGTCTTATGTCACATTTTGACGTACGAAATGTTCTGATGCACAGCCTAATTTGAATGATTAGATCATCAAAACTCCCTCAAACGTATTTGGCCATCTTTATATTTAAGCTTTAACTGTCTCATGACAAGGCGTACGCCTCTTCTCGAACAGAAAAGCCAAGAGCACATTGGCGTAAAGATTTTTCCTAGGGTGGGCAGACGTCTAGCAATAAATAATCCGAGCAAATGTCTTAGAAGGTAGCCAGTTCTCTGGTGTGAGACGCAACATGTGTCGACACCCTTGCGCCATCCCATCTTCCCTGTACGATGGGCTGTGCTGGGGTGGGTGCTGCAGGTGCGAATAACCTCAAACGGCGAAAATATTCCAATCTCATTGGGAGTTATATATTCGAGCCGTTTGGAGTTGAAATATTAGGGCCATGGGGTCCGATTGCCCGCTTGGTTTTTTGAGACATAGCCAAGCGATTTGTTGACTCTTCACGTGACCAGAGGGCTAAAAAATCAGCGTCGCCATACAACGTGGCAATGCTGCCAGCCTTTTAGGCACTATTTATTTATTTAATACTTTACGCACACAAATGGTACAGAGGCGAACTTAATGGCATTGGCATTCTACCAGTCAACCTTTGGGTGATGCAGAGACAAACAGTGGTACACTGTTCCCATTGACAGCGATGTGGACGAGTTTTTTGATGGCATGTGATTCTTTTGTGTCTATTTTTATATACATGCACATATTATTAATAGTATTTTATGTCTGTTAGCCTATGTAACCAAAAATATTAAATAAGCTACCAAGACGCTTTCACTGTTAAAAAGTTATCAAATCAAATGTAGAAGCACTTTACTTACTTAACTTGGAATATTGTAGAGCCCGTTAGTCTACAAATTTTATACCTAGATTATTTTCTATGTTGATGTAAATGTGAGTGGAAACACCGAGAGGGGACGCCCTAGGAGGACATATTATAGTAACTTTATTGGTGATGTTCTTCAGAAAGGTCAGGTGCGTAGTACTCGCAACCGGCGTGTGTGTATGACCAGATATATGAATCTAAACGAGGTAAAAGAAGTATGTTAAGGATCATAGCTGGTGGCGTTCCGTAGTTTCTGCTTACCCCCAAGAAAAAAGGCGTGATTGTATGTATGTATGTATTTTCTATGTTATTTAGTACCTGGTACTTCTTGACAGGCGTTCACTGTCCTCCCATAGCCATAAATACTGCAATTTGAAACCAGTATAAAAGCTAATATTTTTCCCCTATTCAGTATCCTTTTCACAATGTGGCGTGTTCCTCATTGTAGACCATTTTCTATATTATTCAGTACCTAGTACTTGTTGACAGGCTTCACTGTCCTCCCATATCTATTAGCACTGTGATTTGAAACCATTCTACAAGCCCATTATTTTTCTTTATTCACTATCCTTTCAATCATGTGCCATCTTTCTGAACTACTTTGTAAAGTTAAAAGGTTTCATAGATATGTCAATTAATATTAAAAACACAAAAGAGATTCTAGTGTACGTCTGACTTACGTTTAAAAGGTTTTCGATAAAGGATAGTGTTCTGAGATGACGACTAATAGAGAAGTGTGGAAGAAAATGCCATGTTGCGTCGACCACTATTAAATTGAGGACAGAAGAATGATGAAGGTATTCTGTGGAACGCACTGTTTACCACGGTAGAATATAATTTGTAGGAGGGAAGGAAGTTTCCAGAGGGGTAATTGCGGAACTTTTTATCGGTAGGATTTGATTTAATATTCATAGTTAAACAACATTCATTGCGTTATTTACGTTGCTGAGCCGACAATTTATTCGAACAAATGACGCAATGGTTTAGAAATAATCTTTAATCCCATTCGAATTCTGATAAATTGTGCGTTTCGCAATTAGGGTGCTGGTTAGGTAGTAGGCACACCCATGCCAATCCCCCTCCCCCCCCCCCCCCCGTAAACACGCTCATGCACGAGCATAAATATTTACATTCTCTGCTACCTAAGAATTCTGCCTACTTGATCATCATCTTACTCACTTTAGCCGGAAGACGTCCACTGGTGGCTGCAGTCCTCCCCCAATTTGGGGGGCTTTGCCATAATCACCACGCTTGGCAGGCAGGCGGTTGCAGTATGGTGGTAAAATGCATAGAGAACGCTGCTGCCCATTCTCTAGTAAGACCCTTAGTCACCTCTTATGACACCTACTGGAGGAAATGGGATGGTGATACACTTTACGTCTACCATACACACGGAACCCTCATTGATCATGTGGTCTTATTCATTCTTAACACCATACATTGCTATTTTTTTTTCAGATGCTACTCCGTATCTACGGCTAGGTGCACGGCGAGCGCGCAATGGACGCGATCGTGACAGAGTCCGTCATATTCACACTGCTGTCAGAGAGACGGCTCGGTCCCAGGCTACATGAAGTCTTCTCTGGCGGGAGAATTGAGGAGTATATTCTTGTACGTTGATTTTTTTATCTATGAAAATAGTTTATAAGATAAGGTTAGATTGAGATTTTGCTGAAAAGAAAACGAAGTCGTTGCTGGACAGTTTGTTGCGCCACTTCTTCTTCCCAGCTAAAGGTAGAGCTAGCTTCCTAGTGGAAGTGGTGAAGGGCGGGCGTGCCGGGGGACTATCTTAGAATAAACAGGAATGACATGGTCCTGAGTTCGAACCCCGAATCGTACAAATAGTTTTTGTATTTTTCTATGAGCATTTCAATAATCATAATTATGTTCCTACTTCTTACCAATATGAAAGTTTGGATGTTTGTTACAATCACACAAATATGGTTGAATGGATTTATGTGAGACTTGGCACACAGATATTTTATAACCTATATTAACACATAGGATACTTTTTATTCCGGTAGTACGTTCTCGTTGGATAACTTTTAACCTCCACTCGGGTGAAGTCACTGGTAAAAGCTATATAATTATATAATTCTCAAAAGCAGTCCAACAATATTATTATTGTTGAACAGCATTAAATGCAGCGTTATTAATAAGAAAGTGTCATAGTCAGTATCATAATCAGCCTCTAATGTTCCCACTGCTGGGACATAGGCCTCCCCCAATTTGGGGGGCTTAGCAATAATTCGCAGGCGTGTTGGCGATCGCAGTATGGTAGTCAAATACACAGAGAACGCTGCTGCCCATTCTCTAGTAAGTCCCTTAGTCGCCTCTCACGACATGGGATGGTGCTACTCTTCACGACGGCACCACACGGAGCAATAACTTACGCAAAGTATAACAGCTGTTGCATTAAAACGGCATTGATAGTCCAGTGGTAGCGGACCTGACCCACGAATTGTAGACCGTAGGCTTGAAACTTAGACAGCCGCTTACTTTGAGTAATTTCATCACCACTGCTCTCGAAGTACCGTGTGGTGCCGGACGTAAAGAATAAAACCACCCCATTTCTTCCCGTGGGTGTCGTAAAAGGCGACTAAGGGACTTACTAGAGAATGGGCAGCAGCATTCTCTATGCATTTTACCACCATACTGCGATCGCCAACCCACGTGCCAAGCGTGGCGATTATGGCAAAGCCCCCCAAATTGGGGGAGGTCCAGCAGTGGACGTCTTACGGCTAAAATGATGATGATGATGATGATGCTCTCGAAGCGGTGAGGGAAAACATCGTGAGGAAACCGACATGTCCTAGAACGACATATTCGGACACATGTGACATCTATTGTTTGAGCAGATAAACAATTTTTCTTTCTTTCTTCTTATCTACAGAACCGCACTGGGCCCGCGTGGTGGATCGTCCTACGCCCTCTCATAGACCGAACACAAATGTCTCAGGCATGGGAACACTATAGTCAGATTATGTATTACTTTATATAAGTCTATTGCTCTCATAATACTGCGGAAACATGTGTGTGTAGTTTTCATACCAAGGTACGATTTTGGGCTTAATATTTCAACTAAGGAGCTTTCATACATAACTCTACATTGGCCGAGCCTTTTATGTACGACAAGCTTCTGCCCGCGACTTCGTCCACGTTAAATTTCTTGTTCCCCCGACCCTTCCCGTCGTGTCGAATTGCCTACCCGTGCGATTTTCCCCGTTTTTGCAACATTTTTCATTACTGCTCCGCTCCTCTTAGTTGTAGCGTGATGATATATATAGCCTTCCTCGATAAATAGGCTACCCAACATAAAAATATTTTTTGAATTCGAACCAGCAATTCCTGAGATTAGCGCGTTTAATCAAACAAACAAACAAACAAATTCTTCAGCTTTATAATATTAGTATAGATGTTAGATTCGGCTCCTAGTCTTACGGTTGCACCTGATTCCCGCGTGGTGGATTACGACCCACTTCCTCTGGTAGAGAGGAGGTATGTGTCCCAGCTGTGGGAACGTTATAGGCAGATATTGCTATGGAATTTACCGGCACTCTAGATTCGATCCTACGACCCACAACTCGTACGTCGCGGTACCATTGCACCACCACTGCTATACTGTATGAGTATACTTAAACTAGCTTCTACCCACGACTTCGTCCGCATCAAATTTTTCTCCCCTGACCCTTCCCGTTGCATCGAATTGTCTGCCAGTTTTCGTCCATTTTTCGTTGCTGCTCCGCTCCTTTTGATTGTAACGTGATGTTATCTAACCTAAAAACTTCTTCAATAATTAGGCTACCCAACACAAAAATAATTTTACAATTCGGACTAGTAACTCCTGAGATTAGCGCGTTCAATCAAACAAGCAAACAAACTCTTCAGCTTTATAATATTATACTACAGATGTACGTGGGAGATACGCTAAGACCCAATACAAAGTGACATTGTATCAGTCATAAGCATAACGATTATGGAGAAGTCAAGAATATAGAAGACAGACATAAGCCACCGAAAGATCCTGTCAATCTATACTAATATCTATATTAATATTATAAAGCTGAAGAGTTTCTTTGTTTGTATGTTTGTTTGTTTGATTGATTGAACGCAACTGGTCCGAATTGAAAAATTATTTTTGTGTTGAGTAGCCTATTTATCGAGGAAGGCTATAGGTTATATAACATCACGCTACAGCTAAGACAAGCGGAGCAGTAATGAAAAATGTTGCAAAAACGGGAAAAATCGCACGGGTAGGCGATTCGACGCGACGGGAAGGGTCGGGGAACAAGAAATTTAACGCGGACGAAGTCGCGGGCACAAGCTAGTTCTATTAATAATCATTGTAGAGTTACCAAAAGCTTTCAAAATCAAAACATTTTATTTCACATAAACCTACATGGGCACTTATGAAACGTCAGAAGCTAGGTGCACGGTTCCAAATTGTTGATTGCTATGGAGAAGAGCCGGCAAGAAACTCCACGGTTACTGTTTTAAAAATAATTGGCTTTTACAATGTTTTCAAATTATTGGGTAGGTATGGGGGGACTTCGAAAGTGATTGTCACTTGTCTAGACCCTCTGGACGGTCAGGTCCGGTACTTATGAGCTAATTGGTTACTATTGTTACCACGCCAAATAATTCGTTCCGATATGATCCCTTCTGTGCCTCGGAAAGCATGTTAAGCCCTTAGGCCCGACTGTCATTAATAGATAAATAAATAAATATCTTAGGACAACCAACACATCGTTATCTGATCCCAAAGTAGGCAGAGCCTGTACTATGGCAACCAGACAACTGATAAACATACATATATATTACTAAATACATACATATTATAGATAAATTACACCCAGACACAGAACAAATGATCGTGCTCATCACACAAAGATTGTCCTGGGTGGGAATCGAACCCACGACCTCAGTCTTAGCAGTCAGGGTCACTAACCACTAGACTAACAGGCCAGTCAGATCTTTGACAACTGTTACCGAAAGTCTGACAAACCAATCTTACCAAGGGGTATCGTGTTACTCAGTTACTGGGCTGTGGAGGTCAGATAGGTAGCCGCTCTATGTAAAATACTGGTATTCAGCTGCATCCGGTTAGACTGGAATGAAATATTTATTTATGTAACTTCAGTACATAGTATAAAACAAAGTCACTTCCTTCTGTCTGTCCCTATGTATGCTTAGATCTTTGAAACTACGCAACTGATATTGATGCGGTTTTTTTATAGATACAATGATTCAAGAGGTTTATACGTATTGTACGCGGGTGAAGCCGCTGGCAAAAGCTAGTGATCTTATAAGACACTTTTACTCGTCAATATTTTAATAACTAGCTGACTGTTCCCTGAGAAGAAACGCCGAAACAAGCTCAGAGGTCATGGTCTCTTTTAAAGTACAAACATTATATTATTAGAATAAGACCTATTGCAGCTTTGACCTGACTTAAAAATGACTGGAAGCCATTTCTTACATAATTGGAAAAAAAGCCATACAAATGATTGTCCATACCAGGATGTGCTTTCCAAAGAGCTTATTTTTATTCATCCTAAAACTTTCATAGGATAAGAATCAGCTGATCGATCAAACCATTCATTCCATTCAACATCTAATTCAAACTTTATTTCGCAAAAGATAAAGTTCAGATTTCTATACAAAAAGCTCAGTGTTAGTGTTTTAAAAAAAAATCTAAAATCTTACTTCATTGCAAAAACGACGAGCGGTCAATGAACTCTCTCTAACTGTGTGTGTGTACAGACGTTTAGACACAGATTTTTGTCTGTGTGTGTGTACCGCCTTTGAGCTTCGTTTGAATGTAGTGCGTTCGTGATTACAGACCTGTTTCAATGTGTGCGAGAACTTTGTTTATTTGTGTGCGTTCCAGACTTGTATAGACAGATAGTGTCTGTGTGTGAGTGGAACTCCTACTCTTTATGTTTGTGTGAGTGAAGTAGACGTGTCGATACAGGGCTGGGTTGGTGTGTGTGTACAGACTGGGCTTGTAAATGGTGTTTTTTTTTTTGTGAATTGATATATTTTTTTAAACGTTTGATTTTAATTGTCATTTTAAGGAATTATCATTTATTTAGTATGAAGTTCCCTTTGATTATATACCTGTCATTATATACCTGACAGGTATATAATCAAAGGAAGTACCTATTTGGAGTATTTTGTTTGTAAGGATTATGTTAATTTTCAATAAGATTCTTATATACATGCTTATAAGATTTGATCTTGTAAATCAGGGCTTTTGGTTTCCCATTAGACTTTAACCCCAGTAATGTTTAAAATGGGTCAAGGTTGTCAATGCTGATAACCTTTCTTATAATTATGGGATCAAATTATATATAAATCTATTAGTGTAGTATAATTGGAAGAACATAAAAAAAAATATTTTTATAAATCACTAACTTTTGCCAGCGCCTTCGTCCGCGTACATAATCAGCCTATATTGTTCCCACTGCTGGGGCACAGGCCTCGTCTCTTCGAGAGGGAGTGGGCGGCAATCTAACACGCGGGCCCAGTGCGGATTGGTAGATGTCACATGTCTTCGAATTTTTTGTTCTAGGACATGCCGGTTTCCTCACGATGTTTTCCTTCACCGTTTTCATAGCAGGGGTGATGAAATTTTTATAATTATTTATATAGTAAAGCGCCTCCCTGGGTTTGAACCCGTGACCTACATTTTGTAAGTCGGGGCGTTACCACTGGGCCACCACTGCTCTCTCCACCCGTGTGGTGGCCATAAATTATCTCACAAGATCGTACTATTGCGATAAAAAATATTATTGTATGTGTTAATTCAAGTTACTATTTATATGTGTGCCAAATTTCATCCAAATCTATTTAACTGGTTTTGCGTGATTGAGTATCAAACATCAGAACACACAAACTTGCACATTTGTTACATTAGAAGGATTTTCAAAAAATATATTTTGGCTCTTTAGCCAACAGACTTCGAATATTATATACATGTATAAACTTCATCCGCATCGCTGTCAACAGGAAAAATGCTCAAAAGTCTGGCAGCGTTGCCATGTTGTATGGCAATGCTGATTCTTTGGCCAAAAAATAGGCCAGCCCTGTGGTCACGTGAAGAGTCGACCAGCCGCTTGGCCCTAAAGCTTCAACCCCTAACGGCTCAAATATATAACTCCCAATAAGATTGGAATAATTTATTATTTCCTTATTTGACAAACTTATGATCTGTGGTGTATGGTAGCAAAATAAACGAAGTTACAAATCAATCAGTCAGTCAGTTACAATCTTTATTGTAAAAAATAACAACCTGTATATAACACGAGACACAAGGTACATCTGTGTGCGTGTAACTCCGTGTCCGCACACGTTCCTTTGCGTTGGTGTGCGTTGTCTGGATATGTCTGTGTGCGTAGCCTTTCAGGATACAGGATCGGCCGGGTTTTGATTTTTATTTGGTGATGTCACACAATTGACGTCGATTTAGTTAAGTTAGTATTAATAATTGATTAGTATCGTTGCACGGGTTGATCGTTCAGGTTAAACTACGCTTGCCACAGTTGGTCCGTGGATGGGTGACCATCTTTACATACCAAGCCCTTCCGTGCCTCGGAAAGCACGTTAAGCCGTTGGTCCCGGCTGTTGGTCCCGGCTGTTTTTCGTAGATCTTAGACAGTCGTTACGGGTCGTCAGAAACCCGAAAGTCTGACAACCAGTCTTACCAAGGGGTATCGTATTACCCAGTAACTGAGTTGTGGAGATCAGATAGGCAGTCGCTGCATGTAAAAAACTGGTATTCAGCTGCATCCAGTTAGATTGGAAGCTGACCCCAACATAGTTGGGAAAAGGCAGACAGATGATGATGTCGTTTGTGTAGTGGTTAATAGCGCTTCTGCCGAGTAGTTCCTGGGTTCGATTCTCTGATCCGGAAAAATTGACGCATTTCGATATTTCAGAAGGAGGTACAAATAAGAGCAGTGGTAGCTGTACATATTGCAAGTCGTGAGTTCGAACCCAGGCAGGCCCTTTTTTTATTTAGCCTATACAGTCCCACTGCTGGGCAAAGGCCTCCCCCACTTTCTTCCAGTAACTCTTGTCCCGCGCCACCTCAAGGCAGGCCCTTTACGTAGTGTAAATAATTTCATCACCACTGCTCTCAAAACGGTGAAGGAAAACGTCGTGAGGAAACCGACATGTCGTAGAACTAAAAATTCGTAGACATGTGACATCTACCAACCCGCACTTGGCCCGCGTGGTGGACTACAATCCACTCCCTTTCAAAATCAAAATCAAAATCAAAAGTCATTTATTCAAATTAGGCTGAGGATCAGCACTTTTCGAACGTCAAAATTACAAAAGACAGTCCTCCCAAAACGCCCACCCGCCGCGCACTTCCTAGTGCTTTAGCTGGGAAGAAGAAGTGGCCAACAAACTCCCCAGCAGCACACAAAGAAAGGAGGGTATCACCCGCGATTTTTCTTCATTTTCTCTTAGCTTTCTTTCACACTTTTTTCCTTCTTACTCAGCTCCTGAGGGTCGGAGCGTGATGTTAAACAGCTCATGAAAAATGTAAACCTTTTTTTTTAAATGTCCATGTCCATGTCTCCAGTTCTGCTGACATGTCTTTGAGGCGCGCTTGGAACACTACGCGCTGTCGACCCGAGCCTGGTCCTTACCGGGCGGCGAGCTACCCATTGCTCGCCGCCCGCAAGCTCGCACCTACGAAGGCCGGGAGTCCGGTATTGACTCCCGACGCCCGGGGCGTCTGCTCCTGCGGCGGCTATGAAATACCTAAACGTCTGACCATTAGTCTTTTCAAAAGGTATCGTATTACCCAGTAACTCGGTTATGAAGGTCAGATAGGCAGTTGCTCCATGTAAAATGCTGGTATTCAGCTGCATCCGGTTAGACTGGAAGCCGACCATAACATAGTATGGAAAACAAATGATGAGTTTCGCTTACCCCTATGCTTTCCTGCCAGGGTCTCGAGATTCGTTCGAAAAAGATACCGTGGCACTGGCACATGGGCGACTGAAGGAACACGGGCGGGTTTTAGTCAGTAAAAGTCTGACACGCCCTCCCGCTACACCCAGAGCGGGAGACGCCATTTGATGATTTCCCATACAAAAAAAACCAATGGTTTTAAAATAAAAGTTCAATGTCTAGGATGTGAACCCACGACCTCTCGCTGGCCAGACAATGTCGGTCGTTAGTCTGTTGGTGTTTATTACTTAACAATTGACTGTAAAAGCCATTTTAAGTTCAATTAATTGTTTTTATAAGTATTGTTGTGTCTAAGAAACCCTTTTAGACAAAGTTTATTTTTGTAAATTAAACATAAAAACTTCTGGAAGTCATACAAGAATCACATCAGGTTTTCACTTCATCGAATCTTTTTATTTTTTTAACTATAGCAAGCTAATAGAAAATACATTACCTACTTGTAAATTTGTATGTAGATGGTACCAGTCAAATTTCAAAAAATCTTTTTGTATTTAATAACCCAATTCTTCAAGAATGGATAGAATAAGAAATGAGTACAGTGTCACAAGTGGCACCGGTAACTGAAAAGTTGTGTGGGAATCGGTTGTCATGGTATGAGCACGAGATACGAAGGAATGAGGAAAATGTCGTGAGGAAAGTTTTGAGTATGAATGTCGATGGCTATAAGAGTAGAGGGAGACCAAAGAAACGATGGATGGACTGTGTGAATTATGATATGGATAGAAAGGGTGTGACTACCGAGATGACAAATAATAGAGATGTGTTTGTGTTTTGGGTGGGAAATCATCAAATGACGTCTCCCGCTCTGGGAGGAGTGGGAGGGCGTGTCAGACTTTTACTGACTAAAACCCACCCGTGTTCCTTCAGTGGTCTATATGCCAAGGCCACGTTAACTCTTTCGAACAAATCTCACGGCCCTGGCAGGATTTGTCGCACCCTGTGTTTCAAATATAGGTTAGTAGAAATACACCACTGACCTACCCCAATTCAATACAGTGTGCGGAACGTACGTATGTGTGTAAAGGACGTAATTATTTGTATAGGTTTTCCGCTCATCGTACACACACATCGATTTGGCGTGGTAAACTACAGTTTATGGATTTTAGTAATTTATGTGTGGGCGAATCGACGATACCAGAAGGGTAGTTGCGTAATACACTATCATTAAAAGTCGCGTTAATTTTAACAGTTCCATAACATTCATGACGTTGTTTGTTTAAGTTGGTAAGCAGATAATGGTGCCGATTCCCTTATTCACAAATTAAACTAAATTTAAGTTCAGTGCATCTTTTTCTTTCTATTTCATTAAGGAAAGGACAGAAGATAAATTTTAGTTTAGTCCTGTCAAATTAATCAGCGCTTGACGTAAATTGACGTAATTTTAGTAGGCAAGTTTTTAATCACGTCTTAACTTGTATGGAGTAGTAACAGGCGCTGATTAATTTAACAGGACTAAACTAAAATTTTTCTTTTGTCCTCTTCTTAATGAAATACAAAGAAATAGATGCACTGAACTTGAATTTAGTTTAGTTTGTGAACAAGGGAATCGGTACCAATGTTGATATTGTTATGAATATTACTTACCTGTTTAATTTATTTTACGTCGATGGTCCTAGTTTATCATTTGTGGTAACAGCTATGTGAACATAATTCTGCATTGCATATGTAAACTGTCACGCCCTTTATGCCAGAAAGCTTTTATTTTGGTATTGTGCTGTTACATATATGGCGAATAGTTTAATGTATGTTTTGTTTAATAATATTAATTACTTCCATAATACTAAATAGAATCTAGTTCTTCTAACTTAACAGACAGCTGTGCTGCTGGACAGTTTGTTGCGCCACTTTTTCTTCCCAGCTAAAGCACTAGGAAGTGGTGAAGGGAGGGCGTTTTGGGGGACTGTCTTATGTAACTTTGACGTTCAAAAAGTGCTGACTCTCAGCCTAGTTTGAATAAATTACTTTTTATTTTGATTGATTACCATTTTATACTTGTTTTTTTTTTGCTTGAGTATAGTTTTCATTTTTTTTTTGTTGGTATATTGGGTTGACTAGCTGACATATATGGCAAATGATTTAATTAAATGTTTTGTGTCTCTTAATGTTTACGACTTACCACTGTATAGAATCAAGTTCGTCTAAATGGACAGACAGCTGTGCTGCTGGACAGTTTGTTGCGCCACTTCTTCTTCCTAGCTAAAGCACTTGGAAGTGGTGAAGGGCGGGCGTGTCGGGGGACTAATGTAATTTTGACGTTCCAAAAGTGCTGATCCTGAGCCCAATTTGAATAAATGACTTTTGATTTTGAATGAATTATTAAGTAATTCATAGCCTTTTCATTAGGAAGGTTATAGCATAACTTTCAAGATGATTCAATTTCTGATTAAGAGTGTGTTACGTAATAAGGGTGCAATGATACGTAGGCAATTGGGTCGCTTTTAATACAATTTTAAGGAAAAAGTACACTAACTTTGTTACACCAAATACAAAACGTGTCAATTGCCTAACAAGTATTTCTGGAATTGTCGATTCGCCCACAAATAAATTAACATCGTGTGACTCAGAGAGAGTTAGTACGTTCGAGTCGACTAATAAGCCAGGTTTATACACCGAGTAGTGTCGGACGTAAAGAATAGCATCATCCAATTTCTTCCCGTGGGTGTCGTAAGAGGCGACTAAAGGACTTACTAGAGAATGGGCAGCAGCGTTCTCTGTGCATGTTACCACCATACTGCGATCGTCAACCTGCCGGCCAAGCATGGCGAACGTGGCAAACCCTTCTTCATAGGGGGAGGCCTATGTCCAGCAGGGTGTCAGTATTGTATGTGTCACTATGGGAACTTGTTGACGGTCATATTTTTTCTACGGCGCGGTTTATAATAACGTCTTAATATCTTAGGACAACCAACACACCGTTATCTGATCCCAAACTAGGCAGAGCCTGTACTATGGCAACCAGACAACTGATAATATACTTATATATTTCTAAATACATACATATTATAGATAAATTACACCCAGCCACAGAACAAATAATCGTGCTTATCACATAAAGATTTGTCTTGGGTGGGAATCGAACCTACGACCTCTGTCTTAGCAGTCACGGTCAGTAACCACTGGACTAACAGGCCAGTCAATACGCAAAAGGTATTTTTACAAGGCAGGTGTGACTGGACATGCCGAAAGGGGACGCGCTAGGAGAACATATAGTGACTATATTGGTGATGTTCTTCAGAAGGGTCAGGTGCGTAGTACTTGCAACCGGCGTGTGTGTATGACCAGATGTATGAACGTAAACGAGGGAAAAGGAGTATGTTAGGAACGTAACAGGTGGGGTTTTTTAGTTTCTGCTTACCCCCATGGGAAAAAGGCGTGATTTTATGTATGTATGTATGGTTTATACGCCGTGTGTAGACACGGTCTCCAGTATTTTATTACTGTAACCTATTTAGGTTAAATAAGTATTTTACCTAATACTTTGACGATAAAGTTGAAAATGTACTAAAGAAATTTGACAGATTGTAGTAGCTTTAAGTGCTGGCGTCTGTACCAAATGTTTTTTTTTTACATTTAGAGACCGGTTACGGTTAGTGGTAGGTTCAATACGAGGGAACAATTCCTGGGTCGGATGAAAATGTATTTAAAACATTATTTTTTTTTGTTTTATTAAAAGTGGTTTATGTTTTTGTTACAGGTTTAACTCAAAGTGGGATGCAGTGTAGAATATTAAAAACCATATCTTGGTATTCCTAATGGCTGTCGATTAAATCAGGAAGATGCACTTTTCAAAGGTTAGTGTCGGTTTTTCTATACAGATCTATACACATATATCATTATTATTATTATTTTCACATAAATAAAATTGAAGTATTAGTAATACAAACAATTATGGATGGCCAGCCTCGCCACCCCCTTCCTGACCGGCTTCTACTTTTACCCCACACAACAGCAAAGGCAGGATTATGTTTTATTACGTTTTACGGTTTTTATGTTGTTGTATATTCTTATAAAATTGCAAAACTGCATACAGGATGGCAAGGATATACATAGACTCACAACAATAAATGAAGTCATGAAATATACGAATTTGTGTGAGGTTGGTGTAAAAGCTCAAAAAAAAAAAAAAACTGACGTACGTAAAGAATTCCATCATCCCATTTCTTCCTGTGGATGTCGTAAACGGCGACTAAGAGACTTACTAGAGAATGGGCAGCAGCGTTCTGTATGCATTTTACCACCATACTGCGATCGTCAACCCGTCTGCCAAGCTTGACGATTAAGACAAAGCTCCCCAAATTGGGAAACGAAAATAAAAAGTTTATGAAAAAAAAAAACTTTTTACAATAACTACTACGAAGTAGATAAATAACTTTAATTTCGGAAGTCGGTAGCAAAAAACGAAAATACAAAAGCAAAGGTACCAAGTTAAGTCACTTTGCCGTATTATTATTGTTTAATCCGGTGGTTGTTTATTTTTTTTAAGTTTTTGTTTAACAGTATTTTTTGAATGAAAACAGTATAATACGGTTTTTAACAACATGCCTAACAACCCTAAGACCACCTCAGAAATTCCAATGAAAAACGTATTTCTTACTAATTATCTCAACAATCAGAATATAACCATCAATATGCACCAGCCATTCTAAGAAACCCTTAGCGACGTAAACACGGGGGTAGACAGAGAACTAAGCTGCCGATGTCTAGACAGCGGGGGCGTTGACCTCTGCACGAGACGAAACCCTTGACAATACAGACAGGGTGGGCAGAGGAGCTCAACCACTTTATTAATTTTATATTGAGAGTTTTGTACAAAGACAAAACGTTACTATGTGCTGTACTCAAAGACAGTCTTTCACTTTGTAATCAGTCTGCCTTTTCCCAACTATGTTGGGGTCGGAATCCAGTCTAACCAGCACGCGTAGCATGACCACCATAGAAACGAGTTTTGTCGACGGAAGAATAGACAAAATTACAGAATGTAGAAAGATTTCTATCATCTTAAGCACGGCGATGTTAAAACTGAAGAGAGGAAATATTTCTATTCTTCAGTCAACAAAATTCTACGATGTTGAGCATGGCGACTAATTTTTCTCTACTTTTGAGTTGGAATTTCAGTTGGAGGTACATTTTTTTTACAGAATTATATTATTTATAATCATCAATATAATACTCTAAGATCGTTTATTCCTACTGTATGACTATTCAATGAAAAAGTCCTTAGCGGATCCACCCTAATTACATTAGTTACCACTCTCTTGCTATGGAAAGAATAACTGTCTTTGTCTTCATAGAAACCCGAGTCTACGGGTCGCCCCTTACTCGGGCCGAAGAGATGTCGAGTTGAATAGAAAGCACTTTGTCTATTCTTGGTAGAATAAAGATAGAATTGGTCATGCTACGCCTGCAGATGCATCTGAACACCAGAATTTTACATAGAGCGACTGCCTACCTAACACGATACCCCTTGGTAAGACTGGTTGTCAGACTTTCGGGCTTCTGACGACCCGTAACGACTGTCTAAGATCTACGTATGACAGCCGGGACCAACGGCTAATGTGCTTTCCGAGGCATGTCACCTTTAACGGTTAAGTATACACAGCCAAATTAAATTTGCTAGAGAAACTCCATAGATGGGTTGATTGATATCTCAACATGATAAGAAACTAAATTATTACTACACTTCGGTATACTATTACTTTACTTATCCGATTTTTCTAAATAGCTACTTCAAGATATCATCATCATCATCATTTCAGCTGTAAGACGTCCACTGCTGGAGTTAGGCCTACCCCAATTTGGGGGGCTTTGCCATAATCGCCACACTTGGCAGGCGGGTTGGCGATCGCAGTATGGTGGTAAAATGCATAGAGAACGCTGCTGCCCATTCTCTAGGAAGTCCCTTAGTCGCCTTTTACGACACCCACGGGAAGAAATGGGCAAGTTATAGTTATTTCTAAAGTTATAGCCAGTGTTGAACCCAAAAAAACATCAAACTTTTTTTTTAGGGCTCCATTCAAATGTACTTATAGGGTCAACTTAAATTAGCTAGCGAAACTTAATAGACGTGATTTACGCGATCCCACAGCTGGACAAAGGCCGTCTCTCTGTGAGAGGGAGTGCATTGTAATCCACCCCGCGGGCCCAGTGCGGGTTGGTAGATGTCACATGTCTTCGAATTTTTAGTTCTAAGACATGCCGGTTTCCTCACGATGTTTTTCTTGATGGTTTTGAGAGCGACTGGGCCACATATAAGCTGAACAGGTAGGCTGGGGAGCATAGTAACAACTCACAGTTTAAATTCTGACTGGCCTGTTAGTCTAGTGGATAATGAACCTGACTGCTAAGACGGACATCGTGGTTTCGATTCCCACCTAGGACAAATATTTGTGTGTAGAGCACAATAAATTGTTCTGTGTCTGGGTGTAATTTATCTATAACATGTATGTATTTAGAAATATATAAGTATATTTATCAGTGGTCTGGTTGCCATAGTACAAGGTCTGCCTAGTTTGGGATTAAATAACGGTGTGTTGGTTTTCCTAAGATATATTATATTATTCTCGAAAACAATGATGTTGTGTCTAAGAGTCTCCAGTAGGAATCTTCTTAGAATCTTAGGTTAAGAGACTTGTTAGAAAATCACCCTCATTAGTCATTAAAAACAATTCAACTAGTGTTTTATCTACAACTTTATCAGGCTGAAATTTCAGATTTTATCTTACTAACTTCTGCCCTAGGGTACTTCTTTCATCATAAAAATGTAAGTTGGTCCATCATCTGCCTGCCTTTTCCCAACTATGTTCGGGTTGGCTCCCAGTCTAACCGAATACATTTTGATATCAATTTACATGGAGCTAGTGACTGGGTAATACGATACCCCTTGGTTGGTTTAGTTTTCAGTCTTTCAGGATTCTGACGAATGTCAAAGATGCAACAATGACAGGCAGTTCCACCTCAGTTGATCCGACAGTTTTTTGAGGTTAAATAGAGACACTTAACTTTTTATTAGCCAAAAGCAAAAAAAAAAAAAACTTTTTATTTCTATTACGTTCACTGCTGGACCGCTTAGCAGGCGGGTTGGCGATCGCAGTATGGTGGTAAAATGCATAGAGAACGCTGCTGCCCATTCTCTAGTAAGTCCCTTAGTCGCCTCTTACGACTCCCACGGGAAGAAATGGGACGGTGGTATTCTTTACGTCCGGCACCAAAAGGGTAGGTAAAGTATTGCTAAACTGTAATACAGGGTCAAATAAAATTATCTAACAATACTTCTAATAAGAATCCCTTCAAGTAAGGGTCTTTGTGTTGATTTTCTTTTTGTACATGGTATATCATCAAATGACGTCACCCGCTCTGGGTGGAGCGGAAGAGCGTATCAAACTTTTACTAACTAAAACTCACCCGTGTTCCTTCAGTTGCCCATATGCCAGGGCCACGGTACCTGTTTCGAACGAATCTCACGACCCTGGCAGGCATCGGTTCTAGCAGACCCCTTCAGTTGTGTTGATATTAGAATGTAATAGAAGTCACCTCAACCGCCCATGGGATGAGAAGGACGCAGTGTTGTGTCTGCGCTAAAAATACGCCTATTGATAAGGAGCGAGCCATAATACACGTTATCACTGGAGGAAAATCGTTGGCAGAGGTAGACTGTGTTGCCAGGTGGGAAAAGTTACCCGGTTTATAGGAAGTTGGGGAGTAATTGCTGCGGTTTTTGGGCTTCTGCTATACTAGAGGGATCTTTAGTGAGTTTCCATGCCATAGAAAAAGCTGAAAGCCAAAAACTCGCATCGCCTATCTAACTCCTTTAAGATGTCATCTAAAAAAATTATTCCTTTTTTCTCTAACCGCTTGAATGCTACGCGCGCATCTTCCTAAGGACGTTTGCAAAAAACACTTTTACAAGTCAGTCATATTTTAAAAACAAGACGAGGTCGTCGTTTCCTATCTGACTACCGTGAACAGAAAGGCCGAAACAAACTCAGAGGTCAGTCTCTTAAAACTCCAGACATAATGTTGGCCACATCATAGGAAGACTATGTGGATTGGTGTGTGAAATAGTCTTTTGAGGAAAGAACCACTCAGATTGAGTGGATAGTTTAGGTCCATAGTACTTATCGTTTTTATTAAAAGAACTCATTAGCAAAATTAATGCTTCCTTAACCAGAGATTTAGGCTAAGCATTGTCTTTCTGAGAATTTTAGATTCCCATTTCTTATTGGAATCATATTTTCGCTGAGTTTTATCTTCTCAAAAACATAGATGTGTAAAAAAATATTAAATTGTATAGCATAAAACAAAACCCACGCGTTCCAAACACAAAAGAGTCTATAATCCGTCTAGGTTTTATTAAAGGGCGATAAGGGCAGTATCGTTAGTTCGCTTGGCAACACCGTCCCGAGCAGGCTGTCTACGGCGAGCTGCCTTTGACTCACGTTAGTACCTCTCCAACTGTGATGGGGGATGCGCGCTCCATGTTCGAATTTTCCCGCGAAAATTATAGTCCTAGTTCTTTCGTAAATTTCTTTTTCGTGTTTTGTGATTTTTTGTTTTTTCTATTAGTGTTCTGTTGTTTAGTGGAAATAATTCATTAAAGTGTTTGTGTTGTGTAGAAAAGTGATTGGAAATAAGGTAGGTTCTGTAGGGATATTTAAAAAAAAAATTGTTTATAATCTGAAAGTGGGATTTACTTACCCATAACACAAATAGTGAAATATGGGTGTATTATTGACACTTCTACCTAGTCCTGCGAGAATTTAGGCGTGATGACTTTTCCATTATGTAGATTCCTTTTATATTTTGTGTATATGAGAACTCTGTAGGCCCTGTAGATAGTAGATTTGTAGACCATTTTCTATTTTATTAAATACCTGATACTTGTTGACAGCCCTACACTGTCCTTCAAAATATATTAAGAGTGTAATTCGAAGAGATTGTAAAAGCCAATTATTTTTAAAAGAGTAACCGCGGAGTTTCTTGCCGGCTCTTCTCCATAGGAATCAACAATTTGGAACCGTGCACCTAGCTTCTGACGTTTCATAAGTGCCCATGTAGAGTTATGTGAAATAAAATATTTTGATTTTATGCTATAGTAAGAAATTTGTTTTTACTTTAGAGAAAGAAATTGTGATAAAATTAATTATGATCAATAAAAATATTTATTAGATAAAGACTCGCCCCTACATGTGGCTTAGACATTGCTGTCTAAATATAGGTGAACTTCTACATCTGAGCATAAACTGTTCGGGGATTCAATTTTTGTTTAGGTAGTGTTAATTCTAGCGAATTCAAATTATTGCCCTAGATTTATCTGACAACCAGTCTTACCAAGGGAGGGTACTATCAAGTAGTCAACCCAAGTGGGTTGTAGAGGTCAGATAGAGAGTCGCTCCATCTAAAATAATCCAGCTGCATCTAGTTAGATTAGAAGCCGATCTCAATATAATTGAGAAAAGGCTAGGTAGATGATGATTTAAAAACGAAAATACAATTAAGACTTGACCGTGCGACCATCAGTTATAAGAGCGTGAGGTCTTAGGTTCGACTCTCAGCACGCGTAGCATGACCACCATAGAAAGAACTTTGTCTATTCTTGGTAGAATAGAGATAGAACTGTCATGCTACGCCAGCATAAAACGGTACAAATCTTTCTACAATCTTTAATTCTCTCTTTAATCTTTCTACAATCTGTAATTTTGTCTATTCTTCCGTCGACAAAACCCCTTTCTACGGTGGTCATGCTACGCATGCTGGTCGAGCAAAGTGGGGTTTTCTCTATCTGGAATTTGTCAGTACCAGCCGTGTGCAGTTGGCAACAGGCTCGCCCCCTATTACATGGGACTTAAACATAACAGACGAAATGTAGGTGTACTGTAGGTTCATCTCCGTCTAATTATACGGGAATTTCTGAAGGATGTGAGTGAAACCGTGAAGTATAACTAGTAGAACAATAAAAAGAATTTCCACTGAAACCCACCTCCACATAAATCCGAGACAGGATTCTTTCGGGCACTGAATCTTCACCGCAATGAAAGCGCCTAGAGTCGAAACTCGAAAAGAAAAAAAAAAACAGTTCGATTTTCGACTTGCTGAGATGCACTCTATTGAATTCTCAATTCTCAATCCAACACCGAGAGTAGAAATTCCATTGAGCGACACAATCCAGCCGCGATTTTAATACGTCCGTGTGGGGGGCTTGTCAATTTGGAGCAATTTTGCTAGCCATTACGCCGCCATTTTAACGACGGGCAAACTCAAGAGCAAGGTTGAAAACATTGTCGTAGGTCATGTCTCAGGTCAGTGAACGAACACACTAAGGTCAGCGCACTGTGGAACTTTTCCATGATTTTTCGCAAATAATAGACTTGATAAATATTAGGAGGGTTTGTGGCTAAGTAATAACAGCCGCATGGGTTGATCGTTCAGGTTAAGCTACCCTTGCTGCGGTTGGTTCGTGGATGGGTAACCTTCCAGTCTTGACAAACCAAGACCCTGCCGTGCCTCGGAAAGCAAGTTAAGCCGTTGGTCCCGGCCGTCTTTCGTAGATCTTAGACAGTCGTTACGGGTCGTCAGAAGCCCGAAAGTCTGACAGCCGGTCTTACCAAGGGGTATCGTATTACTCAGTAAATGGGTTGTGACGGTCAGATAGGCAGTCGCTCCATGTAAAATACTGGTACTCAGCTGCATGCGGTTAGACTGGAAGCTGATCCCAACATAGGTGGGAAAAGGGTAGGCAGATGTTAATTAGACTGGTGTCTCGTCTAGTGGTAAAAAGCACTACTGCTGAAGTGTTAGGTTCTATTCCTAGGCCGAGTCAAAGCCAAAGTATTTATTTCAAACTAGGTTTTGCCCGCGGCTTCGCCTGCGTGAATTTCGGGAACCTAATGCCAGGATAAAAGTATACTAAATGTTAATCCAGGTTATAAACTATCTCTATGCCAAATTTGATCCAAATCCGTTCGACCGTTTTTGCGTGATTGAGAAACCAAACATACAAACTGTCACATTTATAATACTACTAGCTTTTGCCAGCGGCTTCACCAGCGTGGTGGCCGGTTATTATCCCGCGAGAACATACTATCGGCAATAACAGTACCCTATGTGTTAATTCAGGTTATGAGCTATCTGTGTGCCAAATTTCATCTAAATCGGATCAGTAGTTTTTGCGTGAAAGAGGAACAGACATCCATACATACAAACTTTCGAGTTTATAATATTAGTAGGAAGATAGTATCTCTAGGCCAATCCGCCTACTAAACGTGGCGGTTATAGCTAACCCCCCCAAATTGGGTGAGGCCTATGTCCAGCAGTGGACGTCTTTCTGATTAAAGGATGATAATTATGAGGCACCTAATAAATACTTTTACGAATACGATCATAAAGATTCTAGTCGCCCCTACCAAAAGGTAGTTTTGTATGAAGAAGCATGGGCTAGAAACTCTATCATAGAAATGTTTTATAATATTTTTATACATTCATTTCATTCAAAAAAAAAAAAAACAAAATTCATTTATTCAAACTAGGCTGAGAGTCAGCACTTTTTGAACGTCAAAGTTACATGAGACAGTCCCCCAAAAACGCCCACCCTTCGACACTTCCTAGTGCTTTAGCTGGGAAGAAGAAGTGGCGGAACAAACAGCGGCGGCATTATAATAAGTGATAAGGATAACGATATAATAAAATAACCGCACCACAAGAAATCGTCATCATCATTTCCGCCGAAAGACGTCCACTGCTGGTCATAGGCCTCCCCCAATATGGGAGGGTTTGCCATAAAAACCACGCTTGGCAGACAGGTTGGCGATCGCAGTATGGTGGTAAAATGCATAGAGAACGCTGCTGCTCATTCTCTATTAAGTCCCTTAGTCGCCTCTTACGACACCCACGGGTAGAATTGGGATGGTACTATGTTTTACGTCCGGGACCACAAAGATTCCACAATAAGTAAATAGAATTTAAAATGAAGAAATGACGGATATAGTCATCATATGATACGCTAACGGAGCCCGCGGCTTCGCCCCCGTGGATGTCGGAGATCATCCCACGGGAAGATGATCAAAAACGATCCTGTCTTTGCTGTCGCACAATCAGGTAAAATGGAGCCAGTCAGCAAACCTGCTGGCTAGTCATCCATTTTGTAACCCATGACGCAAAAAGAGGGGTGTTATAAGTTTTGACCGCTATGTATGTATATGACCTAATCAGAAATTTAAAAAGTATTTTTGGAAACAGCCCTATATCAAAATAATAGGGTTGTTTTTTTAATAATAGTTTTATCATTTTATGAGTCAAAGTTGAGATCTTTAAATTTCTTATTAGGTGTCTATAATTTTTAAGGTGCGAAGTGGAGGCCTGCCTGGCAACAAGTACCAGGTACTTACAACAATTAGCCCGGTTAATCAGGTCTCTAATACTTCAATTTTATTTATTTGTAGATATAGATGTATGCGTGGTGCTCAGCACCGCGTTATGCGAGCTCAAGTCACGCTTCAAGCTAAAGTTAACTTGACGTGCATGAAACTCGCTAGATTAAACAATTGTCACACCAGGTTTCGCTACAGTAAGATTTCAGCTTTTCTTGCTGTGCACAACACTGGTGACATTCTTTTATCTCTTCAACTTCCTAGCGTGCTGCTGGCAAAAATAATATGAAAAAAATGTAAACAAAAGAAAGAAAGAAAGAAAATACGTTTGTTTGCGGTAAACATTAGGGGGTGTTCATTAATTACGTGATGCATTAAGGAGGGGGGGGGGGGGGGGGGTCAAGCTGAACCTTACCGAATCTCCATATTCCGAAATACTAGAAAACAACATTTATCTTGGTCTTGCGAACGCCACAAAGCCAGCCGAACGCAAAGCGAATAGGCACAGATAAACGTAATAACACTAAAAATAAGCATTTTGAAAAATATCATGTGAGATTATGGGGAGGGGAAGAGGGTCGAACTAAATATCACGACATCATCTCACCAGGTGGGAACTCAAATTTTCCCCACGTAATTAATGGATGCCCCTTACGTAAAGAAAAGCTGAGGGAATATATGTGTCACATCCACGGAAAACGGCAATCGCTCAGCATAATGCTGTGACCCTATGCGAGACAGAGCCCCAGCGCTGGTTTTCAGCGACAGACGGCGCTAACCTGATGACTTCGCCCGGTGCAGCGAACAATAAGTACAATAAATACGTATAATTATTTCTAAACGTAATTAATATACATACTTACATAATCAGTGCGGGTTGGTAAATGTCATATGTCTTAGAATTTTTGGTCCTAGGACATGCTGGTTTCCTCGCGATGTTTTCCTTCACCGTTTTGAGTGCAGTGGTGATGAAATCATTTACACAAAGTAAACCTACAACTCGGTAAGTCGAGGCCGATACCACTGAGCCAAGCAACATTACTTCAATGTATAGTTTTCCAAATTTCTTTGACCCAAAATTCATTAACGCGAATACCGTTCGCTGTTGCAGTCAATAATAAAGTCCTCACGTGTGCAGGTGACAGCATGCGGTGCAAGATGAGAGTTGAGCCATTGTCAGTGGAGAGACGCTGTATACACACCGGAGGTCTGAGCCTTCCGTGAACCCTCATTTGTGGAGTATGTCCTTGCTGCGACCTCCTTGGTGTGAAAATTAATAAGGTACAAGATCCGCCAAAAGAGTAAAGAATACGGATCTTTCTTCTCCTTCGGATATCCGGCATATCTACACTTAATATTATAAAGCTGAAGAATTTGTTTGTTTGGTTGAACGCGGTAATTCAGGAACTACTGGTCCGAATTAAAGAAATCTTTTTGTGTTAAATAGCCTATTTATTGAAGAAAGCTATAGGCTATATAACATTACGCTACGATCAAAAGGAGCGGAGGAGCAACGAAAAATGGATGAAAACTGGTAGGCAATTCGATGCGACGGGAAGGGTGAGGGGAGCAAAAATTTGACGCGGACGAAGTCGCGGGCAGAAGCTAGTTACTAATACAGATACATGGTGCTCAGCACTGCACTATGCGAGCTCGAACTACGCGTCAAGCTAAAGTTAACTTGATGCGCATGAAACTCGCTAGATTAAACTATTGTCACACCAGGTTTCGCAACCGTAAGATTTCAGCTTTTCTTGCTGTTTTCAATACTGGTGACATTCTATTATCTCTTCAACTATTTTAATTGTTGTTCTTCCTAGAGTAGTGTT
The DNA here is from genome assembly GCA_947507805.1 of Aporophyla nigra. Taxonomy (NCBI): domain Eukaryota; kingdom Metazoa; phylum Arthropoda; class Insecta; order Lepidoptera; family Noctuidae; genus Aporophyla; species Aporophyla nigra. The sequence goes on from OX382318.1 coordinate 748,857, forward strand.
GCCAAAAATAACACGGAAAAATGTAAGCAAAAGAAAGATTGAAAGAAAATGCGTTTTTTCGCGGTAAACATTAAGGGGCAACTATTAATTACGTGAGGCATTTAGCGGGGGAGGGGGAGGTGGTCAATCCAAATCTCACTAGCGGTGAGGGGGTCGACATTTGTCAAAATTGCCTCATGTAATTAATGGATGCTCCCTTACAAAAAGTAAGACCAAAAACACAAAAATAAAAGCTGAGGGAATATAAGTGTCACATCCACGCAAAACGGCCATCGCTCAGCGTAATGCTGTGACCCTATGCGAGACAGAGCCCCAGCGCTGGTTTTCAGCGACAGACGGCGCTGACCTGATGACTTCGCCCGGTGCAGCGAACAATAAGTACAATAAATACGAATACTTATTTCTAAATGTAATTAATATACATACTTACATACATACACATGTCTTAGAATAATTGTTCCTAGGACATACTCCGATTCCTCACGATGTTTTCCTTCACCGTTTTGAGTGCAGTGGTGATGAAATCATTTACACAAAGTAAACCTACAACTCGGTAAGTCGAGGCCGATACCACTGGGCCAAGCAACATTACTTCAATGCATAGTTTTCCAAATTTCTTTGACCCAAAATTCATCAACGCGAATATCGTTCGCTGTTGCAGTCAATAATAAAGTCCTCACGTGTGCAGGTGACAGCATGCGGTGCAAGATGAGAGTTGAGCCATTGTCAGTGGAGAGACGCTGTATACACACCGGAGGTCTGAGCCTTCCGTGAACCCTCATTTGTGGAGTATGTCCTTGCTGCGACCTCCTTGGTGTGAAAATTAATAAGGTACAAGATCCGCCAAAAGAGTAAAGAATACGGATCTTTCTTCTCCTTCGGATATCCGGCATATCTACACTTAATTATTATAAAGCTGAAGAATTTGTTTGTTTGTTTGGTTGAACGCGGTAATTCAGGAACTATTGGTCCGAATTAAAGAAATCTTTTGTGTTAAATAGCCTATTTATTGAAGAAAGCTATAGGCTATATAACATTACGCTACGATCAAAAGGAGCGGAGCGGCAACGAAAAATGGATGAAAACTGGTAGGCAATTCGATGTGACGGGAAGAGTGAGGGGAGCAAAAATTTGACGCGGATGAAGTCGCGGGCAGAAGCTAGTTACTAATATAGATACATGGTGCTCAGCACCGCACTATGCGAGCTCGAATTACGCGTCAAGCTAAAGTTAACTTGATGTGAATAATACTCGCTAGATTAAACTATTGTCACACCAGGTTTCGCAACCGCAAGATTTCAGCTTTTCTTGCTGTGCTCAATACTGGTGACATTCTATTATCTCTTCAAGTGTTTTAATTGTTGTTCTCCCTAGAATAGTGTTGCCAAAAGTAACACAAAAAAATTTAAACAAAAGAAAGAAAGAAAATGCGTTTGTTCGCGGTAAACATTAAGGGGCAACTATTAATTACGTGAGGCATTTAGCGGGGGGGGAGGGGGGAGTTGGTCAATCTAAATCTCACTAGCGGTGAGGAGGTCGAGAATTTGTCAAAATTGCCTCATGTAATTAATGGATGCCCCCTTACGGAAAGTAAGAGCAAAAATACAAAAGAAAACGCTGAGGGAAAATATGCGTCACATCCACGCAAAACGGCCATCGCTCAGCATAATGCTGTGACCCTATGCGTGACAGAGCCCCAGCGCTGGTTTTCAGCGACAGACGGCGCTGACCTGATGACTTCGCCCGGTGCAGCGAACAATAAGTACAATAAATACGAATACTTATTTCTAAACGTAATTAATATACATACTTACATAATCAGTGCGGGTTGGTAAATGTCATATGTCTTAGAATTTTTGGTCCTAGGACATGCTGGTTTCCTCGCGATGTTTTACTTCACCGTTTTGAGTGCAGTGGTGAAGAAATAATTTACACAAAGTAAAGCGCTTCCCTGGGTTCAAACCCACGATCTACAACTCGGTAAGTCGAGGCCGATACCACTGGGCCAAGCAAAATTACTTCAATGTATAGTTTTCCAAATTTCTTTGACCCAAAATTCATCAACGCGAATACCGTTCGCTGTTGCAGTCAAATAATCAGGTCCTCACGTGTGCAGGTGACAGCATGCGGTGCAAGATGAGAGTTGAGCCATTGTCAGTGGAGAGACGCTGTATACACACCGGAGGTCTGAGCCTTCCGTGAACCCTCATTTGTGGAGTATGTCCTTGCTGCGAACTCCTTGGTGTGAAAATTAATAAGGTACAAGATCCGCCAAAAAAGTAACGAATACGGATCTTTCTTCTCCTTCGGAGATCCGGCATATCTATACTTAATATTATAAAGCTGAAGAATTTGTTTGTTTGTTTGGTTGAACGCGGTAATTCAGGAACTACTGGTCCGAATTAAAGAAATCTTTTTGTGTTAAATAGCCTATTTATTGAAGAAAGCTATAAGCTATATAACATTACGCTACGATCAAAAGGAGCGGAGCAGCAACGAAAAATGGATGAAAACTGGTAGGCAATTCGATGCGACGGGAAGGGTGAGGAGAGCAAAAATTTGACGCGGATGAAGTCGCGGGCAGAAGCTAGTTACTAATATAGATACATGGTGCTCAGCACTGCACTATGCGAGCTCGAACTACGCGTCAAGCTAAAGTTAACTTGATGCGCATGAAACTCGCTAGATTAAACTATTGTCACACCAGGTTTCGCAACCGTAAGATTTCAGCTTTTCTTGCTGTGCTCAATACTGGTGACATTCTAATATCTCTTCAACTGTTTTAATTGTTGTTCTCCCTAGAGTCTTGTTGCCAAAAATAACACGAAAATATGTAAACAAAAGAAAGAAAGAAAATGCGTTTGTTCGCGGTAAACATTAAGGGGCAACTATTCATTACGTGAGGCATTTAGCGGGGGGGGGGGGGAGGGGGAAGTTGGTCAATCTAAATCTCACTAGCGGTGAGGAGGTCGAGAATTTGTCAAAATTGCCTCATATAATTAATGGATACCCCCTTACGCAAAGTAAGACCAAAAACACAAAAGAACACGCTGAGGGAAAATATGCATCACATCCACGCAAAACAGCCGTCGCTCTACATAATGCTGTGACCCTATGCGAGACAAAACCCCGGCGCTGGTTTTGCAGCGAACAATAAGTACAATAAATACGAATACTTATTTCTAAATGTAATGAATATACATACTTACATACATACACTTGTCTTAGAATAATTGTTCCTAGGACATACTCGATTCCTCACGATGTTTTACTTCACCGTTTTGAGTGCAGTGGTGATGAAATCATTTACACAAAGTAAACCTACAACTCGGTAATTCGAGGCCGATACCACTGAGCTAAGCAACATTACTTCAATGTATAGTTTTCCAAATTTCTTTGACGCAAAATTCATCAACGCGAATATCGTTCGCTGTTGCAGTCAATAAGTAGATCCTCATATGTGCAGGTGACAGCATGCGGTGCAAGATGGGACCTGAGCCATTGTCAGTGGAGAGACGCCGCATACACACCGGAGGTCTGAGCCGACCATGAACCCTCCCTTATGGAGGATGTCCTTGCTGCGACCTACTTGGGTACGAAGTCTTTACAAGTAAGCTATTTTACTTGTTTCCTATGCTTTCATGGTACACATATCGCACCTCCGGTGCAACAACGTCACTTATGCAAAATATGTAATATTTTCAGGAGAAACGTTTGAAAATTTCGACATCCTATTATAATGTATTGACTAAAGAAATTAACTGGTAATATTTAAACTACAACTTCGAACTTCATATTAAAGTCAAAGCGAACATTAAATACAATGTACCCCTTGTACATTAGCTACTTTTTCTCATACTCATTGTCAGATCAATTTTGACAAAATTTGCATAAGTGACGTTGTTGCACCGGAGGTGCGGAGGTGCGATATGTAAACGTTGAAACGAACACATTCTCCTGACCTTAACTTAATTTATTTGCGGTTGGCATAACATGTCTTTTTCTTCCACACTTCTCTATTAGTCGTCATCTCAGTAGTCACCCCCTTTCTAACCATATCATCATTTATCGTTTCTTTGGTCTCCCTCTACTCTTACAGCCATCGACATTCATACTCAAAACTTTCCTCACGACATTTTCTTCATTTCTCCGCATCACATGACAACCGATTCCCACATAACTTTTCAGTTACTGGTGCCACTTTCAGACTTCCTCTTAAGTACTAATTTCTTATTCTATCCATTCGTGTAACACCACACATACCTCTTAACATTCTCATCTCAGCTGCATGTAACTGCCTTTCATTAATGTCTTTTGTGGCCCAACATTCTGACCCATACAAGACAGCAGGTCTAACCATGGTTTTAAGTTTCAATGGAATGTGGGATTCGCAGATTGTTCCCTCGACCTGCCGCCTTTGTATGTGTTAATTCTGACATGCTTAATGTATGAAATGCTATATTAAATGTAGCACACGTTGGAACAAGTTAGGCTTCTTGCTACATTTCATGTTGCTTTACATTTCGCATTTGTGTACCCATAACCAAATTTTCTGTGTTTTCGGAGGAGTTCTTGGCTGAAGAAAAACCTAACAAAATTCGTACCAGTTTTCACCAAAGAATAGCTCTATAGCTTTCTACAGATAGTATATATTGTAAATAATAGTTTAAAAAACTAAACACATGCTTTCATAAAAAAAACGTGGGGTGCTTTCTGAAGTATCTTTTTATTTTAGTTAATATCAAGCACTCTACGCTTTTTTTCCATTATTTTCTACTTTTAGTTTGGTTTTCTATGAAAGCGTGTTTGTTAATTTTTTAAATTATTACATATTTATTTTCTACTTTTTAGTTCGGCTAGCTACAAAAGCGTGATTTTTCGTTTTTTTTCGCTATTCTGGTGATCCTGACCAAGATAATGGCACAAACTTATGAAATTATTGCATGGTCATCGGTCCTTGATAAGTGTCCTCAGTTTCAAATTAATCCGACGTTTTAAAGAGGGTGAAAATCACGTTCATAGATTCTGTTACATATGTAGACACATACCGAGCTAATAGAAGCGTGTGACGTGTAAAAGTGTTTATACAAACCTTCTTCATTTATCATTTACTACTCAGTGTTGCCATACGTGAAATTCCCAGTAAGCGATGTAAACAATACTTCAGCGTCGGTTAGCAACAAGTGCCTCACACACACATATGTATATCGCATATGTACATAAACAGTTGACTCGTCACAGTCGACCGGGTCAGAATCGGCCAGACGTGCTGACGCGGTCACGTGACCCGTGACATGTCCTTGATACACGCCGTTAGGTCAGCAGAACTCCAGGTTTTACATACATATATTTTTTTTTTAACACGCGTTTATTAGCTTCACCTGTATGTTTGTTTGTAACCGACTCCTTTGGACTTGATTTTAACCCACTTCAAACGGTCAGATTTCATTTAAACTTTGTAGACTTATCGAGTACCGATGACAATACAATAATTTCATTTTGTGCCATTATCCTCGCCAGGGTTACCAGGCAAGCAAAAAAAAACCTGTTTTCGAAAATTACGCTGACCTACGTCACAAAATTCGAAACAACCTAAAAAATAGAACTAAATGATAGTTTAAAAAACTAAAAACACGCTTCCATAGTTTTCCTATGTGTGTTTTTCAATTTTTTCTTGTAGTTGCTTGGTTTTCATGGGACTAAGTTACACGAGCCGATAGATCATGTAAGTCTATGCTTGCCGCGGTTGATTCGTGGATGGGTGACCATCTTTACATACGTCCCGGTCCCGGCTGTCGTTTCACAGTCGTTGTGGGTAGTCAGAAGCCCCAACATTCTGACATCCAGTCTTTCCAAGGGGTATTCTACTACCTAATTATCAGGATAGCAAAAAACTGTTTTCAAAAACTACGCTGACATACGTTACAAAATACGAAACACCCTAAAAAACAGAAAATATAGAAACGAAACGGAATAGGCATTATGATGTTACAAGCATCGCTTTGTTTCTAAGTTATGTTTTCTTCGAGATTCGACCTTACCTCTGCCAATTCTTGGTCTCCACTTGAAATGCCTGTGTTCTTGAGAACACTGGCAGTTCCATTCCTGTGGAACATTTTCTAATGGCTCTACTAAAAAAACTTTTTTACAAAAAAAAACAACCGACTTCCTTAAAAACACTAGAAAGTGAAAAATAACTTTAATTTCGGAAGTCGGTGTCTTAGGATCTGTATTTATGGTTTTTTTTGCCACCGACTTCCGAAATTAAAGTTATTTTTCACTTTCTAGTGTTTTTAAGGAAGTCGGTTGTTTTTTTTTTTTTTTGTAAAAAAGTTTTTATTTTTAAATTTTTAATTGTGGTATTCACCCTGCACTAATTCCAAACAAACAATGCATATTTATGCGATAGCAGAAATCGCGGTTGATTTGCTATCATTTTTTAAAGAGTTCCGGTGTCTGTCTCTGGAACTCATCATCAGATTTATATGAAAATTATATGGGACCATTTCGGAATAAACCCCTTTCGAAAGAAAGAAGAATTTTGAAAATCCATCTATATATGGCGGAGTTGTGGCCCAACATACATAAAAAAAAACATATAAACATCCGAATTGAGAACCTCCTCCTTTTTGAAGTCGGTTAAAAATCGTCAGACTTGTCTCTCACGCGTATAAGATCCTAATCAGTGTAATACTTGTCTGGCATACCAATGAACTAATACCAAAACAGATAGACACAAAGACTGATAAATAATTAATATTATTTTATGTTCCATTGATTGGTAGTTTGTTCACGTATATTCAGACGGTCAGTCTACTAACGTCGGTAGGCTATAATGTTCCCTTTGCTGGGATACAGGCCTCCGCTCTGTGAACGGGAGACATCTACGTGGGCACATTTCCTCTTGGTAAGAGTCACAGTCCCTCTGGTTGGCAGGCTTTCGGGCATCTGACTACCCGTAACAACTGTCAAAGATGAACAATTGAGCTCCTTAAGTTCCGAGTTGAGCTACACGATTTGTGATAAATGCTTGCACTGACTGGACAGGTCCACTCAACGTGTGTGGTTCTTTCTTCAAAAGACCATTTCAGTCATACATGGTCTTCACATGATGTGACCAAAATTATGTCTGGACTAGAGACTGTGACCAGAGGAGTTTGTTTCGACCTTTCGTCACAGAGTAGTCAGTTAGGAAACGCCGACCTCATCTAGTTTAAAAAAAATATCATTGGCATGTAAAAGTGTTTGTACAAACTTAGTTACAGAAATAAATCATTTAACAAATGACAGCAGATGGTCCCGCCATCAGCTTAGCGTGCTTAACGAGGCACGCCTCTTGTTATACCGTAATGGTCACCGATCCATGGATTAACCACAGGAAGCGTAGCTTAACCTGAGCGATCAACCCGTAGCTTTTATTACTTAGCCACTAGCTTTATATAATTTAGTACATTTTCCAAGGGGTTCGTCCCCGTATTATACAGGGTGTCCCAAAAATCAACGTCAAGCCGAAAACGGTTGATAGGCCAGGTGGTGCCAGTTATCAGAAAAATAATTTTAAAAAATCTAAGTTAAGTAGATACTTTTCAAATTATTTCATTACTTTTAATTTTTTTTTGTGAGTGATGTAACCCTGAATAACCCTTCTGGAAACTACAGTCAAATTAAAACACAACTACCTCATTTTTAAAGAAAACATCACTTTTTTGCTCCACCATGTACTAAAAATTATTACATCGCCCAACTTTCACTGACTGTACTGAAAAAAAAAATGCTTAACTTAGTTTTTTTTTTTTCTGATAACTGTCACCACCTGGCCTATCAACCGTTTTTGGCTTGACGTTGATTTTTGGGACAGCCTGTATATAAACCTTCCTCTTGAATCATAGAGTGATTCTATCTATGAAAACCGCATTAAACTCCGTTGCGCAGTTTAAAAGATATAAGCGTACAGACGCGGGAAGCGACTTTGTTTAATACTACGTAGAGATTATAATTAAAATACAAAGTATTTAATAGTATCCTTTCATATTGACTTCGTGATAAATAACAAAGAAATATGATGTATGTCTGTGTGTACGTGACAACCTCGCGAACGGCTGACATATTGATGATAAGTTTATAGCTACTTACTATTATAATTATGAGTTGTATTGTATTGTTCATACTTGGGTTGTACTATTGAATAGTAATTATTAACTTTTATTAAATTGCGCTCTTTTTCCCATGGGGTATGCAGAAATTACAGAACGCCACCTGCTACGATCCTTACATACTCCTTTTGCCTCGTTTACGTTCATACATCTGGTCATACACACACGCTGGTTGCGAGTACTACGCACCTGACCTTTCTGAAGAACATCACCAATAAGGTCACTATAAGTCCTCCTATTACGTGTGGACCCGGACGTAAAGAATATCACCTTCCTGTTTCTTCCCGTGGGTGTCGTAAGAGGCTACTAAGGGATTTACTAGAGAATGGGCAGCAGCGTTCTCTTTGCATTTTACCATCATACAGCGATCGCCAACCCGCCTGCCAAGCGTGGCGATAGTGGTAAACCCTCCCAAATACGTCCACAGTTGGACATAAGCCTCCCAAATTGGGGGAGGCCTATGTCCAGCTGTGGACGTCTTTCGTCTGAAATTATAATAATGTCCTCCTAGGGCGTCTCCTCCCGCCGCGATACTTTAAGTCCGCGCCAACGTGGTCTAAAATGGCATCATTCTGATTAGTAGGTATTGTATATTTCCGGTTCACTGTTCAATAATAACCCCAAAAAAAGTTTTAAAAAGCTAATAATATCGGCGACGGTAACAAAATAGTAAAAAGTGCATTTTTAACAAAAAAAAACTTCGCAAAAAATTATTATTAGCTTTAAGCCACCCTTTCTGATAACCCCAATACGAACGCGAACAATTGATACATTATATTTGACAATAGTTGTATAAAATCAATAAAATCAATACGTGGAGCGTGACGGGTTGAAATTCACCCCTGTTTTGGGGGTCCGTATGTGTGTTTTAAAAACCTTTTATGGAATTTACTTTTATTCATAAATGTGACCTACTAGCTTATTTATCTTATTTTTATTTAGCGATATGTGGGAGTATATCGTAATGTATCTACACCTCTCATAAACCCTTCGAGAAACAAGCGTGATGTTAACTTAGGCAGCTTTAGTTCTTGGACTTAGAAATTGTTCAATGAAATTCTTCAATAAGTAAAGTTTTGGACGAAAAAAAACGAACACCTTAATTAGGTAAGGGGGCGTCCATTAATTATGTGAGGCATTTTTGAGAATTTTTCGACCCCCCCTCCCCCCTTGGTGAGATATCGTAAGATTTTCCTCAACTGCCTCCCCTAATCTCACGCGAGATTCTTCAATTGTTCTATTTGGGCTGTAAACGTGTTGGATTATTGAGAAAAATAAAAAAACCTAAAAACAAGAAAATTTTCTTAGACCAAGAATCTTTTCTTCAAAATGGTATTCTTGGTTCAAGATTTTGGCTCTTGAGTCAAATTATTATTTTTTTATCAGGGTACTATTGTCTCAGATTTGGCCATATTTTATTGTAGAAATAATTTTTCACCCTATTTTGCACCGTTTTCTGCGAGAAAAATAATCACGTGATACTTGCCAAGACCCCCCTAAGTGAGATTTGGAAAGATTTAGCTTGATCCCCTCCCCCTACAGATAAGTTACATACTTATGAGAAATTGGTTGTCATTTTGTCATGGTATGGGCATGTGATATGATAATGAGGAAAATGTCACGAGGAAAGTATTGAGTACGAATGTGACTATAAGAGTAGAGGGAGACCAGAGAAACGATGGATGGACTGTGTGAATTATGATATGGATAGAAAGGGGGTGACTACTGAGATGACGACTAATAGAGAAGTATGGAAGAAACAGTCATGTTGCCCCGACCACAAATAAATAAGGATATAGGCAGGAGATTGATGACATACAAGAGTTATCTTTGACAGATTTTTAATTCCTTAAGTTACTCGTAGATAGCATTCATTCAAAACATAAACTCAAAATGCTATTCAAAGAAATCAAATACCCAGATTGCGTATCAACCAGAATCTGAATCATTTTGAAGGGTAAAATCTAAGCCTGCCAGGCTCGCGAGATTCGTTCGAAAGAGTTACCGTGGCCCTGGCATATGAGCAACTGAAGGAACACGGGTGGGTTTTAGTCAGTAACAGTCTGACACGCCCTCCCGCTCCGCTCAGAGCGAGTGACGTCATTTGATGATTTCCCATCCAAAAAAAAGCTAATACATTGCTTCACATGTTCGAAAAATTTGTCCGCTCATAAACGCGAATAACGCAATGAATTTAGTCGAACTGTCAAAATTAAAGCCATTCCTAATATAAGTGTGTTACACAATTCCTGAGAGTTTTGTTTTGTAACCCATCCATAATATGACCGACAAGGTGGCCTTAACCTCTTTCAGATAACCCTTTGAAATCCTGCCTGTAGTATTTATTTCTATACACGCTTTTTTCTCGCCTATAAAGGTAATAATCAGTTAGTACTCAATTAATATTGTAACATCAATCTTTCTGTTTTTGGATGTAGCTTAATACCAGTATGTTACATGGAACGACTGCCTATCTGACCTCCACAACCCAGTTACTGGGTAATACGATACCCCTTGGTAAAACTGATATTCAGACTTGAGCCTTTGTTTACCCGTAACCACTGCAAAAGATCTACGAATGACAGCCGGGTCCAACGGCTTAACGTGCTTTCCGAGGCACGGAGGGTCTCGGTATTTAGTGGATGGTCACCCATCCACGTACCGACTGCGGAAAACGAGGCTTGACCTTCGATCTACCCGTTATTATTTATCCACAAGCCCTTCTAATTACTTAAAATTCAAATTTGTAACATACGGAACCATTGCAACAAAAATGTTTTAATAAACTGCATTTCAGTAACACAATACCGTACATTTTTATAATCCGCGTAAAAAATAATTAGGTTCGCGCGCATTGACAGTTTTTTTTTATAAATTTACGCCACCGGCAAAGGAATCAGCTGCTCAGCCAGCATGGAAGACTCACAAAAGAGGTTTTTTAAAACTTTTTTTTTTAAACGCTAAAGGGATGCGGTACAATGCTGGCGGTTTTTTTTGCATTCCTTTTTGGAAACGACTAAAAGTTGCGAACGTTGGTTTAGTGAGGATATTATTTTTGTGGTGTTTTTTTTTTTTATGGAGAAAAGAGTGTTTTATAGGTCAATGTTATAATATAAATTATATTCAATTTTATAATAGCTACGGAAATATTTTTAGGAACGTTATAAAGTTATGTGACAAATCAGAATTAGGGGATTAAGTGCTACAAAGATTAATATTATAAACTAGTTACTGCCTGCGGTTCCGCTCGCGTGAATATACGAAAATTATACCATGGAAAAGTGCTACCGGGACAAAACGTAGCTTATGTAAACTAGCCCCAACATGTTCTACAATAGTACTTCACCAACCGGGGTTTGTCCTTGGGTGCATTTTCTTCTTCTCAGCCAAAGCACTAGGAAGTAGGTAGAGGGCGAGCGTAGCAAAATAAAGTTATGTGATAGTAAATTAGTTACAATTATTCGTATTCTAACTTTACATAAAACTAAACACAATTTTATACAATTTTTCGACACTTTTTCTCCCTCACAAACATTTCTTCTCCGCAAACAGATCCACACTAATCCATACATTTTGCAAAAAAAAAAAGCTTAACCCCCTCTTAACAAAGGGTAGTGTCAATTATAAGCGTATGCCGCGCCATCTGTTGGTGAACTTGTGCATTGTGTTCGGCTATCATCGGCAAACGTCGGGAATCATCGGAGATATTTGGACCACGTATCTTTGTTCCCTGTGGTGCGACGTAAAGAATAGCATCACCCCATTTCTTCCCGTGGATGTCGTAGAAGGCGACTAAGGGACTTACTAGAGAATGAGCAGCAGCGTTCTCTATGCAATTTACCACCATACTGAAATCGCCACCCGCCTGCCAAGGGTGACGATTATAGCAAACCACCCCCTTTGAGGAGGCCTATCGGCTGACGTCTTACGGCTGAATAATGATGGTGATGACTATAGTTGAGAATTTAAAAACTTAAAATTAAGCTCAAATATTAATATTTTTTGTGATATTCGTAGCATTGTCGTAGCACAATTGCTACGAGGCGTAGTTAATTGTCTACGAGAATTTTTATGTAAAGTTTTTGGTACCAAACTGTCAATTTCATACCAAGATCATCATCATCTGCCTGCCTTTTCCCAACTATGTTGGGGTCGGCTTCCAGTCTAACCGGATGCAGCTGAGTACCAGTATTTTGCATGGAGTGACTGCCTGTCTGACCTCCACAACTCAGTTACTGGGTAATACGATACCCCTTGGTAAGACTGATTGTCAGGCTTTCGTGCTTCTGACGACCCGTAACGACTGTCTAAGGTCTACGAAATACAGCCGGGACCAACGTCTTAACGGGCTTTCCGAGGCACGGACGGGTCTTGGTGTGTAAAGATAACAAGATATCAATTAAAAATACCTGAAAAACCACCCTAAGCTTTTTTTTTATTATTTTCTAGGAAAGCTTGTTTTTTAGTTTTTATTTATTTTCAAGTTTTTAGTTCGTCTAGCTACAACCAACACAACGTTGTCTGATTCCAAACTAGGCAGCGCCTGTACTATGGCAACCAGACAACTGATAAACATACTTATATATTTCTAAATACATACATATTATAGACTAGCTTCTGCCCGCGACTTCGTCCGCGTTAAATTTCGTGTTCCCCGACCCTTCCCGTCCCGTCGAATCGCCTATCCGTGCGATTTTCCCCGTTTTTGCAACATTTCTCATTTCTGCTCCGCTCCTCTTGGTTGTAGCGTGATGTTATATAGCCTATGTTACTTGCAGATAATGTAGCTTTCTAATGGTGAAAGAATTTTTAAAATCGGTCCAGTAGTTTTTGAGTTTATCCATTACAAACAAACAAACAAAAATACAAATTTTTCCTCTTTATAATATTAGTGTAGATAAATTACACCCAGACAAAGAACAAATGATTGTGCTCATCACACAAAGATTTGTCCTGGGTGGGAATCGAACCCACGCCTTCCGTCTTTGCAGTCAGGGTCACTAACCACTAGACTAACAGGCCAGAACACTACAAACCCTTTCTTGGCGGATATCTACTCTTCACAAAGAACACACCCTCCAAATTTCATGTCTCTACGACCAGCGGTTTAAGCTGTGCGTTCATATATCAGTCAGTCACTCAGTCACTCAGGACTTTGAATTTTATATATATAGAAGATAACAAAGTTCAAGGTCTAGCCTAGCGAGGGCAGTGACCCCGTCGCCCAGACTGCAGCCAGACTGATTTTTTGCCTGTGCTGAAGTAACCGGTTTCGGATACCTGGTTTGTATTAGGAAATCGTGTTGCTAGGCAGAAATCTACCTATACTTTTTGATTTTGTATGCAAGGGGTTATGTTTGGAATGACTAATTCGATTACGTATTTTTCTTCTTCAATAGGACGCTACTGTTTTGCCAAGTATCAAAAGATATAATGAATGTTAAAAATACAAAGGTATAAAATAAAAAAAAAAACACACTTTATTTGAACACCGAACTAAAAAATAGAAAATAATTTTCAATAGGTTTAAAATAAGAATAATAGACTGATTAAAAACAATAAAACTTTTTTGTTGTTAAGTCAATTGTTTCTTTTTGCAAAAAAGTTTTTATTTTTCACTTTTTAATCATGGTATCTACCCTGCACTAATTCGTATACCACTACTGGCCAGAGAGGTAATTGCGGAACTTTTTATCGGTAGGAATTGGTTTAATATTCATAGTTAAACAACATTCATTGCGTTATGTACGTTGCTGAGCCGAAAATGTATTCGAACAAATGACGCAATGGTTTAGAAATAATCTTCAATCCCATTCAGATTCAGATAAATTGTGCGTTTCGCAATTAAGGTGTAGGTCAATAGCAGTGACAGGAAGTATAGAACTTCATCACGATTAACAAAGTGGATTCTTCCTAAAATACGGTTGAGCTACACAATACACAATGACTGATACATACATATCGTCTGTTGGGACAGGTCAGCTCAAAGCTGCAATGGCTCTTTCTTCAAAAGACTCTTCCAGACATTGCTTTACATTGTTAGAGTCACATAACATTCTAATAATATAATATTTGGACTTTAAAAGAGACCATGACCTCTGAGTTTGTTTCAGCGTTTCTTCTCAGGGAACAGTCAGCTAGGAAATGCCGGCGCCATCCAGTTTTTAAAATATTGACCAAAAAATGTTAATGTGTAAAAGTGTCTTATAATATCTACTTACAGAAATAAACATTTCATTTCGATTGAATACGTATTATCGAAGCTAGCACTAAAACTATCAAAGCAAAAATATAAAGAAAATTAAAACAAAATAGATTTATGCTTTGACGGTCGGCAGTTCTCACCGTGAAGGCTTCCACGCAGCATGATGATGTGCTATGGGACCCACAGCACAGCGCTGAAGTTTAGTAGTCACCCGAAAAACAACGCAAAAATCAAATTGAATTTTTACAGATAAGACAAAACCAGTAAAACAAAATAAACAGTACTTGAATCTTCTGTATCTATAAAAGAAAAAGCAACCGTTACTGACTGATTGATCTATCAACATAGCTCAAACCACTGAATGGATTTCGTTCTTTGGCACGCAGATAGTTAATATGACGTAGAAATCCACTAAAAAGTATTTTCAAAAATTCATCCCCTAAGTAGATTAAAAAGGGGGTTCAAAGTGTGTATGGAAAAACAAGATTAGATAGAGTTTTTATTCGAAACTTCACTGAAGTACTTCTGAAAATAAATATGTAAATACGTATTGTTTTCGACATCCAGGCAAGGGAAGCCGCAGTCAAAACCTAGTTCATAATAAAACCATGGGCTAAGAAGACGTACTACAGGCCTTGTAGACTGTAGACAATTTTATATTTTACTAAATACCTGTTACTTATTGACAGTCCTACACTGTCCTCCCATACCTATTAACACTGTAATTTGAAACTATTGTAAAAGCCAATTATTTTTAAAAGAGTAAACGTGGAGTTGTTTGCCGGCTCTTCTCCATAGGAACCAACCAATTGGAACCGTGCAGCTAGCTTCTGACGTGTCATAAGTGCTCTTGTCGGTTTATGTGAAATAAAAATATTTTGATTTTACTACCAATACACTTCTGCCAGCCCCTTCAACGATTAAAAGCGTAAAGTTAGATTATAATTTAACCAATAACTGATACTACAGAACTATATACTCCACGAGTACTATTCCTTATCATCAAAACCGTTAATGGTCGATTCCTCAAAGACTTATCAGCTAGTCCACAGCCAATAGACGCGGGTTCTATTATCTATGTTTTAATAGTAAATAGTTTACTGATAACCAATCTATTTGAGTGCAGTAACTTATTTACTTAAGTATAGATCGAACGGTTAAAACCGACAGTGGCGATGGCGTTTCGGTCAGTTTTAAAATATTGTTGTAATTTTACAATCACAAGCCTATTGTAACTGTCCCACTTCTGGGCAAACTTTTCTAACACGCTTTTATTAGTTTCACCTGTATTTTTGTATGTAACTATGTTTGTAACAGACTCCTTTGGACTTGATAGTGACCCACTTCAAAAGGTCAGATTTCATTTAAACTTTGTAGACTTATCGAGGACCGTTGACAGTGAAATAATTACATAAATTTGTGCCATAATCCTTGCCAGGGTTTCCTGGATAGCATAAAAATAAAAACTCTCTTTTGTAGTTAACGATTAAAAAAATAGAAATTAAAAAAGAACTAAAAAAAAATCACGTATCCAATCTTTCAATTATTTTCTACTTTTTAGTTTGGTTTTCTATGGAAACGCATTTTTTTAGTTTTTAAACTAAATTTTTTTCACACAGAAGGCACGCTTACTCAAGATGGGTTAACAAACAGACTTATATTTATCTACTAGTTTAAGATAGCGGCATCGTTCGCGTTGAGTTCTGAAATTGTCCTACGGGATGTTTGTTATTAAATCACGTCAAATCGATTGAACGGATTTGGATAAAATTTAGCACTGAAATGGTTTATAACCTGGATTAATACATAGGATCCTTTACTCCGGTAGTACGTTCCCGTGGTATTATTTTTGACTTCTGATAAAAGTTTGTATGAGATATTTCAACTTAGCATTTTCTCATTCTTCTCCTGTTTATAAAAGGATCTCTATACAATGTTACTATATACTCACATTTCAAATTCATCATCATCATCATTTCAGCCGTAAGTCGTCCACTGCTGGACTTAGGCCTCCCCCAATTTGGGGGGCTTTGCCATAATCCCCACGCTTGGCAGGCGGGTTGGCGATCGCAGTATGGTGGTAGAATGCATAGAGAACGCTGCTGCCCATTCTCTAGTAAGTCCCTTAGTCGCCTTTTACGACACCCACGGGAAGAAATGGGGTGGTGTTATTGTACAAGTGTTGGTGTACAATCCTTAGATACTCCTTTTACCTCCGTTTATACGTCTTTTCATACACACAGTTGCGAGTACTAAGCACCGGAATTACTACGATTTTGAACAAACAATGTTTATATCTCTAAACAATGTTACTATATACTCACATTTCAAATTACTATGTCAAAATTCCCCCCACATTTAACCGCAATTCTTGGTATCAGCACATTTTCTTAGAAATAATAATAATAGTTTAATAGTCGCCATATCTGTCGTGTCTACTTCATTTCCGGTTATTTCGGCCGCTATTATTAATATATGTCTACGTCGCTATTAATAATATGTATATTATTGTAATGTTATTAGGAGGAAGTCTGTGGTAGTGGTTATGTGAGTCACTGTGTCAATTATGTCTAAATATCATCAATTCAAATCAATATAGAATAAGGTATAACAGGACGTAAAGAATAGAACCACTTCATTTCTTCCCGTGGGTGTCGTAAGAGGCGACTAAGGGACTTACTAGAGAATGGGCAGCAGCGTTCTCTATGCATTTTACCACCATACTGCGATCGCCAACCTCCTCGAATTGAGGGAGGCCTATGTCCAGCAGTGGGCGTCTGTGTTTTTGTTTTGGCTGAAATGATGATGATGACCCACAACCCCGATTTGGGGGTTTGACATACTCGCCAAGTTTGGCAGGCGGGTTGGCGATCGCAGTATGGTGGTAAAATGCATAGTGAACGGTGCTGCCCATTCTCTAGAAGTGTCGTCGTAGAAACCTATGTGATTGTTCCCAATCCTTGATTGGGAACAATCACATAGATTTCTTCTTAAAAGATTTTGAAACCTTAAATTTTTGTAATTATTTGATAACTTTACTAACTTTTTTGTTATGTCTTTTTTCAGGATTTTCAAGACTGGATAAGGCTGGAGTCCCCCGAAGTAAAAACAGATGACATCATGGAAACATCATGAAGAATTTGGACACCAAAAATCCTTTTTTAAACAGGTAAATATTTCAATGGTTTTTTTCTTACAATTATGAATAATCCGGGTTTTCCAGTGTATTCGCCGGCGGTCATTATAAACCTTCCTCTTGAATCACTGTCTATTGACGAAAGACGCATTAAAACAACAACAAACTAAATAAACATAGTCAGCTCATAATGTTCCCACTGCTGGGACACAGGCCTCCGATCTGTGAAAGGGAGTGGGCCCAATACGAGTTGACAGACATGCCAGCCAGACTCCTCGCGATGTTTTCCTTCACTGTTTTTAGAACATTGATGATGAAATTATTAACACAAAGTAGAGCTCCTGTGTGACTTCGAACTTACGACCTACAACTCGGTAAGCCGCGGCCGTTACCACTACTCTCTAATCCTAGCTATAACATTGTAATCATTTCTATCTATTACTTATATATTACCCCTAAATTATCAAAAAAACAATCAACTAACCTCTATAAAAATCATTTATAAATCCACCTCGGATTACAAAGTACCAGGGTCCCATAGCCCGTAGGAGCTGGCAAGTTGAACATAGCAACCAGGCGAGTCGATGAGCTATGTCTAGACGCCCCCCTCCCTGTACTCCACCCCCTCTGTCTAGACACTCGCTAGACGCCCCCCTTCCCTTCGCACCCACGCTTACACCTGGCGATTATTTAGGCATAAAATCTGTGTTTGGGTTATCAAAAACTGTTTTGAAAACATCTTCAAAAGGATAGAATATTTTTTTTACGAAAAATTACTGATGTGGTTCTCAGTACATATGACAAGAGACAAACTAATGCGTTAAGTTTAAAAAAAAAACTATTCTATTTCTTTTTTTATTCAGCTACAATCAAATTAGATGTCAAAAAACTTGTAAAAAGTTTAGGAAAATTTGAGTTTTTTTTTTTTAATTTATTAGAATTCAACAACTTTCTTAAAAATATGAGATTTGCACCCCACAGTAATTAAAAGGATACAATGCGTCATTACTGCCTTACTTTCCCCAAATACATTGGGGTCGGCTTGCAGTCTTACTGGATACCACTTGATAAGATTTGTTGTCAGCCGTTTGGGCTTCAGACGACCCGTAACGACTGCCCAGAAATGATAGTCGAGACCTTCAAAAAATATTCTTGGCCTAAAATAACGTCTTTTTAATTTCCTTTACAGGACACTATTTAAGTATTCATTTCTTTCTAATCGTTTTCTTCGATCGCTTTAAAAACTCGTACTTAAGTCATTTAAACGTAAAATTATCGTAAGTAATTTAGTACTTACTGTTACCACAGCTTTTAAAATTATCGATGAATGGCATCCCCTGCGCCCAACAGGTGGCAAGGGCTTCCTTACGTCAAAACTTTTATAAAAAGAACAAAAAACGTTCGGACCGTGAGAAAAGAAGACAGATGTTCGCACTGCGCAAAATGAAAGAAGCAAAAAACGGTGACTTTTTCGATAAAAAACGTAAAAATGTTTTAATTTTTTTTTGGAAGATTAGTTCCGTTTTATTTGTGAAGGATGATTGAAGAATTAACGGTAAAAGTAGGAAGTTTGTGTTTTGAATTCGGAACTAGATTTTTTTTTTCTTTTCTTGGTTTGGTGTTGTTTGGTTTATTATTTATGGATGGATGATATTTTTTTTCTGTTCGCTGTTTTTTTTTTGGGTTTTAGCGAAAATGTTCTGACTCTTTTTGTGATTTGAATTTTTTTCATGAAATTGTAATTAAATGGAATTAAATGAACTTAGAAGGTTGGAGAGTAGTGGTAGCCCAGTGGTAACAGTCGCGAATTACGGGTGTAGGTCGTAAGTTCGAAGCCAGACAGGCTCTCTACTTTGTGTAAATAATTTCATCACCACTGCTCTCAAAACGGTGAAGGAAAACATCGTGAGGAAACCGGCATCTTCTAGAACCAAAAATTCGAAGACATGTGACATCTACAAACCCGCACTGCCTACAGCCTACTCCCTCTTACTGACGTTGCAGATTCAGTGCACGAAAAATTCCTCCGCGATTTTATTACGTCCGTGAGTTCGTGGGCTTACGTCGTCGGTCGAGACTTTCATTCGTAGATCTTAGACAGTCGTAATGGGTCGTCAGAAGCCCGAAAGTCTGACAACCAATCTTACCAAGAGGCATCGTATCACCCAGTAACTGTATTGTGGTGGTCAAATAAGCAGTCGCTCCATGTGAAATACTGGTATTAAATATTCGAGAGTTAGTAGTCAAAATTATAATTTGTATCCTTATCAGTACCGGATGTAACGCATCAAGTTAATCAGACATTAACAATAAAATGTATTGTGTCACTCAAACGATAATTTTGACAAATTAACACTGTACAGAAGTTTATGTCTGATATTAAAATAGCTGTTTTTACTCATTAATTTTGATACCTAATATCAATACCTACTATACAGGGTTATTTGTAAAGCACTGGCAACCTCTCAAGACTATGTTACTAACATTATAATCAACAACTTTTGTTCTATAACTTTTGAAAATTCATCATATTTTCATACAAAAATCGGCCGCCCGAAAATAAGTCAAGTTCAAGCGCCCCTGCCGCCCTAACCGCGCTCCCCTCGCTAATGTACTATCGCTTTCTTTTGCTTCGTATAGACTTCGTAACATTTAGAGCGTTCAATTTAAATATTTTTATTTTTGTATGAAAATATGATGAATTTTACAGTCATAGAACAAAACTTGTTGATTATGATGTTAGTAACATAGTACAAATCAAATCAAATCACATTTATTTGTAAATGTAGGTTATAAATTACAATAGGATGTTATAAGAAGATGCACAGTTCGCTACATTTTACCCGAGAGCATACTAATAAAACTAAAAGTTAGTTGTGTCGATATCATAGACACACAATTAAAATAAAATAATTCAATTACTTATATCCTAACACACAATTAACACCTACAAACAGTTCTACACAATTAGCAATGTCAGAATGATAATAATGTAAACATAAGCACAAGAATATAAGACAGTGCAACATAAAATATTCGTGAGTCTGATAATAAGGAAACACATTTTAACAACATCTAAACCAATGAGGAGAATAAAATCATTAATATAATTGTAACATACTAATTATCAGTGGTGTCCTCCATAAACTCAGCTGTGGAGTAATAACATTTATAAATTAAAAATTGTTTCAGTTTCTTTTTAAACATGTCAATATTAAGATTTTTTATCGGTCGAGGAATTTTATTATAAATAACTGGAGCCATTGGATAAATAATAGGTTGGGGAAAAAGTTTCTTCGCATTTTTTAAGAAAATTCAAAACATTTTTTAATAAAGTTTATTTACATTTAACTAAAGTATGTAGGTACCATTTTGTTCGATAACTTTTTGCCATCTTGTAGGTAGGGACATGATCCCATTGCTATAGAAATTTTGGGACTTCTGGTTAAAATACCGCGACAAGTGGTTTTGGCAGTCCCCTCGTGATGTTAACCTGACAAGTCATCATATTCATCACTAGCTTCTGCCCGCTTTAAATTTCGTGTTCCCCCGACCCTTCCCGTCGCGTCGATTCGCCTACCCGTGCGATTTTCCCCGTTTTTGCAACATTTTTCATTACTGTTCCGCTCCTCTTGATTGTAGCGTAATGTTATATAACCTATGTTACTTGCAGATAATGTAGCTTTCTAATGGTGAAAGAATTTTTAAAATCGGTTCTGTAGTTTTTGAGTTTATCCATTACAAACAAACAAACAAAAATACAAATTTTTCCTCTTTATAATATTAGTGTAGATTTCAGCCAAAAGATGTCCCCTGTGGAACATAGCCCTCCAAAAATTTGGAAGGGTCACGCTTGGCTGTTGGGCTGGCGATCGCAGTATGGTGGTTAAATGCATAGAGAACGCTGCTGCCCATTCTCTAGTAAGGCCCTTAGTCGCCTCTTACGACACCCACGGGAAGAAATGGGGTGGTGTTATTCTTTACGAATGACTTAAAATATACCAATGTGATTCAATTCGATATTTACACTTACGCACCACATTTATTCAAATCCAAATAGATAAGCACTCTCAAGTCATTGAAAAATATTTTTCGTTTACGATTTCTAAGATACTAGCTTCTGCCCGCGACTTCGTCCGCGTCAATTTTTGCACCAGTGACCCTTCCCGTCGCATCGAATTGCCTGTCAGTTTTCGTCCATTTTTCGTTGCTGCTCCGCACTTTTTAACCATAGCATGATGTTATATAGCCTTCCTCAATAAATAGGCTATCTAACACAAAAATATTTTTTCAATTCGGACCAGTAGTTCTTGAGATTAGCGCGTTCAACCAAACAAACAAACAAAATCTTCAGCTTTATAATATTATATAGTATAGATTTATAGAAAGCATCGATTCTCTCAAAAACAAGGGACGATTTTGCGCTCGACTGTTTTCACTGGTAGCTCGCATGGTTGGATCGATCAGGTTTACCTACGCTTGCCGTGGTCGGTACATGGATCTTCACATACCAAGAGCCCTCCGTGCCTCGGAAAGCACGCTAAGCCGTTGGTGCCGGCTGTTATTTGTGCATCTTTGACAGTCGTTACGAGTCGTCAGAAGCCTGAAAGTCTGGCAACCAGTCTTACCAGAGTGGAGGTCAGATAGGCAGTCGCTGCATGTAAAATACTGATACTCAGCTGCATCCGGATAAACTGGTAGCCAGCCCCAACATAGTAGGAAAAAGGCAGGCAGATCTATACTATAATATTATAAAGCTGAAGAGTTTGTTTGTTTGAACGCGCTAATTTCAGGAACTACTGGTCCGAATTGAAAAAATATTTTTGTGTTTGGTAGCCTACTTATCGAGGAAGGCTATAGGCTATATAATATCACGCTAAAACCAAGAGGAGCGGAGCAGTAATGAAAAATGTTGCAAAAACGGGGAAATAGCACGGGTAGGCGATTCGACGCGACGGACGGGAAGGGTCGGGGGAACAAAAAATTTAACGCAGACGAAGTCGTGGGCAGAAGCTAGTCATAAAATAAACTTACATGGGCCATTATGGAACGTCAGAAACTAGGTGCTATAACGATTAATGTCCTATCTTTATAATTTTCAGGTCCTATGATGGTAGAAGACTGCTGACTGGATTGCTCCATGCTGAAGGGATTGATGCGGCCTCATGATGAGAGCAGCAGCAGATGTCAGCACCTGGTTTGTGGGAGCGACTGTTTCTTTGGTATAGTGGTTGCAAGTGAAATTACTGAGAAGTCTAAGGCTCGGGTCCTTGGAGTCTTTTCATGGAGGAAATCTTAGACAGTGCAAGTTCTCGACTGTCTGTGGGGAAATAAGACTTTTTTTTCTAGGCGGAAACCATCAAATGACGTCTCCCGCTCTGGGCGGAGTGGGAGGGCGTGTCAGACTATTACTGACTAAAACCCACCCGTGTTCCTTCAGCTGCCTATATGCCAGGGCCACGGGGACTCTTTTCAAGAAATCTCGCGACCCTGGCAGGTAGGTTCTGTCCCTGACTTATAAAGTCATTTTAGCGCGCCTACTAAGTACCTAATTAGAAATTAATTACATGGTCTTGAATGTAAGATGGCTCTAAGATAGGAAGACTAAAGAAACAATGGATGGAGTGTATGAATGATGATATGGATAGAAAGGGGGTGACTACTGAGATGAAGACTAATAGTGAAGTTCAAGCCAATCTAATTGTAGGTGGCGTCATCGTAGCTAGGTTCCAACTAGTGATGCGCCGGATATCCGTATTCATATCCGCAGATATCCGAGAGAGAAGAAAGATCCTTATACGTTACTTCTTTTGCGGATCTTTTATCTGATTAATTTTCATTACATAGATGAAGTTCTGTGAAATACGTGATTAAGTAGCAATGAAAAACTATTAAATTCCATTCAAATTATTTGTTATTTCTTAAAATCAAGTATTTAGTCACTAAACTGTATATAAAACAGAAGATAGACCCACGTAAAGAAATTTAAAACATTTCCTGTCAAGCAAAGCGTCAAGTGGTGTCAACTGCCGTTTGAAGGTCACGTGTATCGACAGCGATTGATTAAGAAAGTTAAGTTCCGTATCCGTATCCGCGGATCTTGACATCGTATATCCGAATTTGGATTCGTATCCGCGTATATACATTTTAAATGATCCGGTACATCACTAGTCCTTACGGCCAAAACTAAATTTGTTTTTTCGTTCATTCATTCCATTTATTGTGGTATAATAAGCACTTCACTGGTGACTTTTTTTTTTGAGATATTTATCGCTTATTAGCTGACCCAACAGACGTTGTCCTGTCTCTTTGATGATATTTGAGCACTCATTCTGTCAATTTACATTAAAAAAGTTTACATTGTCCTATTATATGGTTGTTACGTATTCTTAAATAAGCGTTCTTAAATTTTCTAATTTTACGCGCAATTTTTTTTTTCTTTCATAAGAACCTGCTCCTGACAATTACAAACACAACAAAAAAAGAAAAAGTGAAATCGGTCCAGCCGTTCACGTGTGATGGCGTGACCAAGGGAAATAGGGATTCATTTTTATAGATATAGATTCTAATAATGAAGCTATAACCTCCGGATTCATATAGCTTTCCAAAGGAGAAAGAATTTTTAATATCGGTCATGTAGTCATTTCAGTCGAAAGATGTGCATTGCTGGACATAAGCCTCCCCCAATTTGGAGGGATTTGCAATCACCACGCTTGGCAGGTGAGTTGGCGATCGCAGTTTAGTACTAAGATGCATAGAGAACGCTGCTGCCCATTCTCTAGTAAGTCCCTTAGTGTCTAAACACACTATGCCGAAGGTACGCGACCGAAGTTCGGCATAATTACGCTTGTAAGTCTGGCATCACACGATATGTGGTGTCTGAATTCATCCATTACACACATTTTCACAAACAATCAAATCTTTCCTCTTTAATTAAGAGTAGATGGAAAGTATCGGAAATTGAAACGCGTACTCAGCTGCATCCGGTTAGACTGGAAGCCGAACCCAACATAGTTGGGACAAGGGTGGCTTAATCTTCCACTATTATTATTTTCTTATTTTTTTTTTTTGTTTTTACTTATTTTTTTCTAGCACAGATCCTTTTTTTTTTCAATTTTTGTTTTTTTATTCTGGTAACCTTGTTTATTAAGTCTATATTACAATTTTAAATACCTACAGTTAATTTTGAGTAAGTTTTTTTTTTTTTCTTTTAGTAATGGTAACTAAAATACTTGACAAAAATTTAGTCTCTGTATTTAAAGTTGTAAAATGTGTTAAATCTATTATTATTTTATTCCTTACGTATTTTAGCATTGGCCCCCTCAACTGGAACCCGTAGATCCGAACTTGTGCGTTTAACCGTTGGGGAGACGCGACTGCGCGACTCTTCAGTCGCACGCAGACTTAGACTATTGTCGTATTTTGACGACTTTTGTCGTAATTTGACGACTTTTGACGTAATTTGACGACTTTTGACGTAATTTGGCTCCATTCCAAGCCTCAAATGCTCAACGAGTGACATTTTGATTATGTCACCGTTGCACCTTTTTTTTCATCTTCTCTTGTCACTAGCATTTGAAGGAGTTACAAAAGGAATACAAGTAATATACAGCAAATATTGCTAACATCACGCCGGATACCCCGAAATGTCAGGCAGAGGTGTTCCTTCCGGAATGTAGGCGTGCTGTTTTGGTGTTTGCGTGTCTATACTAGTATTCTTAGAACAAATCAGTTTTTGCGACTAAATAGTCGCGTGTCGGTGCGATCGTTGAGTCGCGAGTGTGTACGTCCCCCACACAAGTTTGGTGATACGCGGGCGCAGTTTTGGCGGGAATTCGTCGCTCTTCGCCGTTATGTTTTTTCTTCTTTTTGTTTTTTTTTTTTCTTTACTTTTTATTTTGCTGTGTAGTGTAATAAGCCTTTTTTAGTGTTATTTTGCGATGAAATTAAGAATTTGGATCTTGTATGTCAGCGTAGTTTTTCAGTTAGCTGTTTAAAGATCAAGTATATTACCATAAAAGGGTGTAAAAAGACGCTTAAGCAGTGACGTGCAGTGCATATAGGTATATAAGCAGTGCCTACCTCGAAACACCAACATAAGTCTGTAAATTACATTTAAATGTGTGTCCCGAAATTATTAAGAAACTAACAAAATTTTCAGCCCGTTGACGTCCACTGCTGGACATAGGCCTCCCCCAATTTGGGGAGGTTTGCCATAATCGCCACGCTTGGCAGGCGGGTCGGCGATCGCAGTATAATAGTTAAATGCATAGAGAATGCTGCTGCCCATTCTCTAGTAAGTCCTTTAGTCGCCTCTTACGACACCCACGGGAAGAAATGGGATTCTTTAAACTAAAAGACACCCGCGTTTGTCTGCATAGACTCGAACAGGCGGCCTAGTTTCTACCTGTAATGAACGCCACTACGCTTTACTAAGGGTCGTTTCACATCTGACGGAAGATCCGTCGCGTATGATCGGTCGCGTTTCGCCAGAACAGACAATTATATGAGAAAACATTCAACCGTTCACACTTAACCGATGATGCGTTAATGCGTCGAGCATACAGCGTCTGATCCGTTTCCGTCAACGCATTGTCGGCCGACGTAAAGAGCGGCAACGTCGCGCTACGCGTATATTGACTGATGCATTCAGACTAGGCGTAACATCAGCGGAGATCATTTGTGTACAGACCGTTCGAAGTTTTCTTGCATTGAAAATGTTTGGATACAGATTATCACGGAAGTGCATATTACGCCCGACGCATCTTCCGTCAGATATGAAAGTACACTATTTGACCGAATAGACGCGACCGATGATACGCTCGACGCATCTTCCGTCAGATGTGAACCGACCCTAAATCGAGTTACTTGATTTTCCTTTATTGTTGTAACTATGTAGTTTTAAATGTTAAAATACAACTAAAGTTGATTTCCTATAAAGAAAAATAGGTCTCAATTCTTAATTTGATCACATAAAAGGGATGTTTTAAACTGTGTCTAATAATAATATTATACACCCAAGCGTTAGGGTGGGAGTGACAGGGTAGAACGCAAAAATCAAATTTTCATACGTTTTTGCAGTTTGCACACAAAATCACTAACGAATTTAAAATTATTTTTCACTTTGTAGTGGGTTAGCACTATTTATCAGAATCTGAATGGGATTGAAGATTATTAGTAAACCATTGCGTCAATTGTTCGAATAAATTGTCGGCTCAGCAACGTAAATAACGCAATGAATGTTGTTTAACTATCAAAATGAAACCAATTCCTACTGATAGCAAATTACGCAATTACCCCTCTGAAACTAACCTGCAAATAGCAAAAACGAAAGAAAATTTGGAATTTCGCGGACTATCTTACCGCATCCTCTCTAACACACATCAAGCTTAGAATGGGATTGTCATCAACTTATTCTGAAGCTCGATGTTGTGCATTTTTTTTTTAAATCTTTTAAGTAGGTAGATAAATTTTTTTGTACGTATTTATTTGAGCACTTTTAGTAATACAGTGTGTCCCTAGATAAAATGCATAAATGAAAATGACAAAAGGGTAAAACTAGACCATTATTCATCGACGAAAAAATAGAAAAAATAATAGATATATTATGATCAACTAGCGTAATTTATCCCACGGAAACGTACTACCGGGATAAAAGTATCCTATATTTTAATCCAGGTTATAAACTATCTTTGTGTCAAATTTCATACGAATCCGTTTAGTCGTTTTTGCGTGATTGAGTAACAGACGTGCAAAAATATCTACTTTCACATTTATGATATTAATAGGATAAGTACGATTTTTTATTTTTATTGCCTATTAAAAACCGCCTGTATTTAAAACATATAATTAATTGAGTGTATTTAGTTAAAATAAAATAATCTTGATGGACGGATGAACAGTTATCAAATAAAATAAATAATCGCTCTTCATTTTGAAATGCCGATTTAAAAAATGATTTTTTACAATTGTTGTCTATGAATCTCGATCTTGTTTCCCAATTATGTTGCCGATGAATACTATATGTATAGTAATAGTTTAGTATATGATATAGTAATAATATTTGCACATTATCCAGGAACACACTGTATACTTAGTTGGCACTCTTCTGTAGTTTGAGTTAACTTAATAGAAATCTTGATTTAGTAGCTGTAGTTATTTTCTGCTAGTGTAGAAACTTAATTAAACGAGGCAGAATCAGAAAGAGAGAAAAAATAACCTGGCCTTAAAATAACGCCAGATTAAAACTTTTTCGGGTAATTTTATTTTTGAGTATCATATATAATGCGATTTATAAATTAAAAACATATTGTTTGTGCGTAGTATATTTCTATTTCAACTTATACTTACTTAGCCAGAGTTATCTAGGTATGTGATTTTAAACTGTCTATGAATTAATGTTTGACTTCCTAATTTTTCAATTTTTTTTAAATGTTTTAATACGTTACAGTTCGATATTTAGAAAGAGTCAAATTGCAGATTTTTATTCATTGTCGTATTATCCTCCATCTTGTATCTGTAAGATGTATCAAAAACCTAAGCGGCAATTCTGGTAATTTTAAGAACGTTCACAGTGTGATGTCAGTCTCAATCTGTCAAAAATACCTCTAGTTTCCAATACATTTTTGCATTGATTGTCGTCAAGATGAGACATGATTTTGAACGTTTTTTTTTTGAAGTGAAAACTTCTTTAGCGGCGTTGAGCACTTTTTCTGTAATAGGTATAAAATCTTAAACTCGCGTCAGGACACGTGACCTGATCGAAAAAGCGTAGGACGGATGGAGAGTAGACAGCTATCCCCTCTCTACGGCGCGGCGAAAATGTATGCCTGGGCCTACTGTTTCGTTTAGGCGGCGCAGGGCGCTTGCGCGAATGTTCGTCTATGTTACAGCGTGCCACGCGCATCCATGGATGGTGACAGCTGATGGCTCGACCGTCTGTGTAGTGATCACATTGTTGTGTATTCGTAAAATTCGTGAATATAAAGTGCTTAAAATATGGAAATTGAACAACAAATTATTCCCTAACCATTCCAAAATATCAAACATGCTCAACGTTAATAATCAAGTTTTCACTTCTGCCGGCACTCCCGGAGTGCAATTTTTAATTACGAGAATTGATCTTCTGGTCTTTTGTGAATTAAGCTACACCTATTTAATTTGTTAATTGTATATTTATGTATAAAACACAAACAGACACAAAGCGTTCATTTTATTGATATTTGAATGGCCATATTTATTTTCGTTCACTATGTACAGACGCCAGCACATCGAGCTTCTACAATCTGTCAAATTCCTTTAACAGTTTTTCAAATTTATCGCTAAAGCATTAGGTTCAAGGTTGATTGGGAGAATTTGACAGTTTCGGGTACCTTGATGTGCTTGCGTCTGTACTACAAATAATTTTATATATTATGTGAAAATAATGTCATCATAATCTTTTGTAAAGTTGTGGAACGAAATGGTTAGAAATTGTAAAAAAAAAAAAAAATTAAAAATAATTTACCAACATTGACTGTCAACAATATTATTAAAAATGACAGTTTGGAAAGGAAAAATGGAGCTGAATTTTTCTCTTTTTTTTTAGTAGCCAATTTAATCCTATCGCTACAGTTATGTATTACCTTTAAATGCGTTCATCATCATCATTTCAGCTGAAAGACGTCCACTGCTGGACATAGGCCTCCCCCAATTTGGGGGGCTTTGTCATAATCGCCACGCTTGGCAGGCGGGTTGGCGATCGCAGTATGGTGGTAAAATGCATAGAGAACGCTGCTGCCCATTCTCTAGTAAGTCCCTTCGTCGCCTCTTACGACACCCACGGGAAGAAATAAGATGCGTAACCGTCGCTCAATCTTGAAAAGATAAAAGCAAGGTAATTGCCTGAAGTGTTATTAGTCACGTACCATTCAGCAGCAGAACATGTCCTGCATGTGACGTAACCAAATATAAATGTTCATCTCTTTCTAACAACAGTAATCGGTATGGCTCTTTCCTATTCTTTGCGCATTGTTTGATTGTATGTACTAGTAAGTAGCTACATTCATGGCTTACCCTGTTTTTGAGTGCACTGACGGTCGTGTATGACGCGTCTATTTATAATATGTACATCATTGTTTAACTAGGCAAAGATTTTCTTCATAGTTTTCTAAATTTAATGTTTAATATTAATAGGTACACTTAATTTTACTAGATAAGTTTAATCTAGGTATATAATATTATTAGTTGAAAATGATTTTCATAATGTCTGTCAAATTGTTAAAATTATGCCGACTCTTGCACAGAAGCCTCTAATGTTTGACCTGTTCATTCCACGACTTTAAATTTCCCCTCTAGCCACATACAAGCAGCAGAGAAGAAGACCAAGAAGATTAAGAAGAGAAGACTATAACCCCGTAGATTGGGTGAGGTAGTAGGTTGTATAGTACTGCATTACAACTTTGGGAGAGACTGTACGGCCTACTAACTTTCCTGGTTTACGGAGCAAGCAACATTGAACCTTCTGGAAACGAGAAGAACCTGACCTGAGAAGAACATGGAGTAAGATTTTTTAGGTTAGGTTTTTTTCATTTCTATTTTTTAAATGTTTAAGTCGTTTTTTTTGTGTCTGTTTGTGTGTTTGCATCGTTTTTCTAAACTACGCTACGTTTTTTGATGCGGCTTTCACCATAGAAAATCAGCCTAAAATGTTCCCACTGCTGGGACACATGCCACCTCCTGCGGAGCGGGCTGCGACGCGGGCCCAGTGCGGGTTGGTATATGTCACATGTCTTCTAATTTTTTGTTTTCTTGGCGATGTTTTCCTTCACCGTTTTGAGAGCAGTGGTGATGAAATTAAATACAGAATTAAAGTGACTGTCTGCAACTCAGAAGTCGGGGCCGATGCCACCACTGCTTCCCCATATATTTCCCACAGGCTTTCACCCTAACAAACTAAAGATGTTTAAACGAATGTGAAATATTTTTTGGCATAATTAAGTGTTGTTTTCTTGTGCGGATGTTTTTTTAATGTATTTACATAAATATATTTAAAAAAAGTATTTATTTACAATTATTACGTAAAAAAATATACATATGTATAAACCAAAATGTAATATAAACTAATTTTAATATGAATAATTGACATTTACTCCATCTAGATATTGGAAAGCAAGTTAAAGATTTTTTTTTTCTAATTATACTTGATCAACATATTTTTATTATTGCACGTAAATTAATGTCTTAAAAAATTAATCGAAATTACAAAAAAGTTTATTATTAATTTAAACTGAACTGTTGCATTTTTTAAAAATTTAAACAACTGTACCTAATGTGTATATTTTTTGCGGGTGGGAAATCATCAAATGACGTCTCCCGCTCTAGGCGGAGCGGGAGCGCGTGTCAGACTTTCACTGACTAAAACCCACCCGTGTTCCTTCAGTTACCTATATGCCAGGGTCACGGTAACTTTTCCGAACAAATCTCGCGACCCTGGCAGGTACCTAATATGTTGCATGGAATAAAAGGCTTTTTTAATTTATTTATTTTGTATACAGTCAAGGAATTAATTTGTTTCTTACTATTGGTAAGTCGACGTGTCACCGGGACAAGACAAAACCGCAGCGAAATTTATCGTGCACTGGAATTTCTACTCTCAGTGTTGAACCGAGTATAGAAAATCCAACAGAGTGCAGCGGGAGTGAGTCTCAGACCGTCGTAAAAAAACACTGTTCAATTTTCTACTCTCGGCGCTAAACAGAGCGTCGAAGATCGAGTGCGGGGTCTAAAACCCGCTATCATTTTAATACGTCCGTGTCTACGTGGATGAATTCGGTAGAAAATTTGGTTCTCTACAAATGTCACCACTAAATTCGACTGGCCTGTTAGTGTAGTGTTTAGTGACCCTGACTACTAAGACTGAGGTCGTGGGTTCGATTCCCACCCAGGACAAATCATTGTGTGATGAGCACAATCCCTTTGTCTGTGTCTGGGTGTAATTTATCTATAATATGTATGTATTGACTTGTGTAAGTATATTTATCAGTTGTCTGGTTGCCATAGTACAGGCTCTGCCTAGTTTGGGATCAGATAACTTTGTGTTGGTTGTCCTAAGATCTTATTATAATTCGGTAGAAGATGTGACGCTCTCAAATGTCACCACTAAATTGCTTGTCATAAAATATTTCTACAAATCTTGACAAATATAAATGATTTCTGTACAGTATTCCTGGTTTTATTTATTTAATTACACATTTAATTCTAATTATAAAGTTTGACAGCCAGTCTTACCAAGAGGTATCGTATTACCCAGTCTCGGTTGTAGAGGTCAGATACGCAGTCGCTCCATGTAAAATACTGGTACTCAGCTGCATCCGGTTAGACTAGAAGCCGACCTCAACATAGTTTGGAAAATCCTTTTACTACAATTGTTGGTAATAAACTTCCAAAGCCCTCTCTCATGGCCTATTCTATGGCTCAGCAGTTATATACTTATTGCGCTACATGTTGCGGGTTCGATTCCCGGACTGAGCAAAAGAGTAATTTATTCAAATTAGGCTGAGAACCAGCACCTTTCAATATCACAAATGACATAAGACAGTCCTCCGGCACGCCCGCCCTTCACCACTTCGTAGTGCTTTAGCTGGGAAGAAGAAGTGGCGCAACAAACTGTGCAGCAGTATAACTGTGTGTTCAGTTAGAAGAACTTGATTATAAACAATAGTAGGTAGGCGAAGTAGTTAACGATACGAGACAGAACATTAAATTAAATAATTTGCCATAATTTCACGTACACATGCAATATACCAACAAATACAATGACTACGTATTATCAGGCAAAAAAAATAAACTAAAATCCCTAAAAATAAAAGGTAAGTGTAGAATCCTGTTGATCTGAAGTGATATTATACTTCACTGGCTCACCACCACATCTAGCGCTACCGTACAGACCTGCACGCGTAGTATGAGCACCGTAGAAATGGGTTTTGTCGACGGAAGAATAGACAAAATTACAGATTGTAGAAAGATTAAAGACAGAATTACAGATTGTAGAAAGGTTTGTACCGTTTTATGTGCGGGCGTAACATGACAATTCTATCTTTATTCTACCAAGAAAAGACAAAACCCATTTCTACGGTGGTCATGCTACGCGTGCTGCTTCACCGTCTCTGTTTCCCGCCATTGCTCCTGACTGACAGATGACATTAGTGACAGCAGCTGTCTCCGCTTCTGTGCATGAGACAGTGCTTACATTTATCTGTTAAATAGATGCAATGCACTACAGTAGGCATAAAGGGCGTGACAGCAAACACAGAGGCAACGCTGTATAATGTTCACCATAGCTGTTACGACCCGAGTTACCTACAACTCTAAGCCACAAATGATATACTCGGGGACTCGTTCTATGAAATCTATTTTTTAATATTCTGGGGTTTTTAAGCGATTCAACGTCACATTGGGATAACTAGGTAGGTAACTATTAATTATAAACCTGCTCAGGAAACCTGGACAGGAGTTGCCCTAAAAATCTTTGAAGAGACTCCAGGCCCAGAGGGGTAATTGCGGAACTTTTTATCGGTAGGAATTGGTTTAATATTCATAGTTAAACAACATTCATTGCCATTATTTACGTTGCTGAGCCGACAATTTATTCGAACAAATGACGCAATGGTTTAGAAATAATCTTCAATCCCATTCAGATTCTGATAAATTGTGCGATTCGCAATTAGGGTGCAGGTTAGCCAAGACGAGCACCGGTTCAGATGGAGATTCACTGACAATTTCGCCTTGGAGTGACAACGTGGTGCTGTTCCACAAACAATGGGTCACTTCATACCTGGACCAGCGTGTCCTGTACTCTACAGTAATGACATGACATTGTAATGACAGGAGCTGAACGACGCTAGTGATGACGCCAAACATGTAGCCGTATTTTGGGCCGAGTCCATTTAGATTGACACGGTACGAATAAAATTATTATAAATACCCTAAAAAAAAAAAATTACAAAGCGGGCAGGTCATCGGTTTCTCTTTTAGCGCTAATCTTGAGGTGTGTTGTGTGCGGAGATAAAAGTCGGTACACTGGCACAGGATAATTCAAGTTAGAATTAATTTAACTAGAATAGTTCGCAGTAAGAATAAGAGTAGTTAGCACAGATTGATAGGAGTTGACAGATAGAAAAGCATACTGAAAGTTATAGTGTAAATTTATAAGTTAACATGGCGGTCACTTGCAAGGCGGTTAGCTTACTTCCGCCCGCATATACAAAAATTACCGCAAAACAGGGCTACTTTGACTTCCAGGGTTACTTTGACAGATTTTGGGGCTACTTTGACAGAGCGCCAAAATCGGTTTTCACGTGTGCGTGAAGCAAGTGTGCGTGAACTCGAGTGATATTGCGCGAGGCGCGGGGTGTGGGGAACGCGTCATAGTTTGTTGTCATTGTTTTCATTTAAATCCATGTAGTTTTCAATAAAATAATAGTTTTTTTGGTCAATATGATGTCAAAGTAACCCATGCTTTTACTATCTTTGACGTCAGTTGCATTTCGATGTCAAAGTCGATGTCCCTGTCAAAGTAACCCCCACTTCTGGGGTTGCTTTACATTTAATAAATTAAAAAAAGTAGGGAGTTAGGGGGGTGGTAGGTTTTAAATTTGCCATAGATCTGATAACCAAAGGACACATTGTTCTGTTGGCGTAAAAAAAAGTGAAATTCGAGCCGTAAAAAAAAAGTTACAATCCAAAAACCTCCAAAACCTGTTCAAAGTAGCCCCGTTTTACGATACTTATTTTAATGATTTTACAAATATACTATACAATTTAGAGAATACATTATTATTTATTGTTACTACACCACAACTTGAAAGACGAGACATATCCAATATAGCCTCAAAATCAGTTTAGAATGTTCCCCCTGCTGGGAAACAGGTCTCCTCTCGGTGAGAGGGAGTGGTGTAATCTACCACGCGGGCCCAGTGCGGGTTGGTAGATGTCACATGTCTTCGAAATTTTGGTTCTAGGACATGCCGGTTCCCTCACGATGTTTTCTTTCAGGATGAATAAACAAGTTCAAAGTAAATTATAAAGTAAAGCGCCTGCCTGGGTTCGAACCCACGACCTACAAACTCGGAAGTCGGAGCCAATACCACTGGGCTACCAGTGCTTTCAAAACGGTGAAGGAAAACAATGAATAAAAACTTTATTTTACACGAATTTCGTGAATTAGGTGTATTGGGACAATCAAGTTGCTACTGCTGGGGAGCAGTAGTCAGCCGTCATATGCCGATCCTAACGGCCTCGGTACCTCTCCTCTATCGTTTTTAGGTCCTGGTGAAACCACTTCTCTTGTTATCGCTATAGGATTCAAGATTCTCTGGAAATTAATCAAGATGACTCTGGCGGTAGTGCACTTTGATGAACATATTACATTCTAAGTTCTTGGAGTTCTCTACAAGGGGAAAAATAACATTTTCCGAATGAAAAAAAGGTAGCAGGTCTTGCTACCTTGTACGATAGAACGTCACTTTTGTATCTGTCGCCAACAAGTTTCTTCTTTTAATCTGGAAGATACTTCCGCAGATTCTTTAGGTAGCTCAAGAATCCTTATCAAATCATTCAATTCTTCTTGAGTAAGAGGTTTTGGGCCTGTAGACGCTATGCCTTCGAAATCACTGTCGCTACTCACTTTATTAAACATTTCGTCAAATGATGTTTCACGGGTAGGCCGAAATGTTGGAACAGGTACTTCCTCTGAATGCGGCAAAGGTCTTCTAGCCGATTTTAAGTCTGGGCAAACCATTTTTTTAACGTTAACACCACGCATATCAACACAGCAGAAGTAACAATCTCCGATGTATTTTTAGGGTTCCGTTGCCAAATGGCAAAAAACGGAACCCTTATAGATTCGTCATGTCTGTCTGTCCGAGTATGTCACAGCCACTTTTTTCCGAAACTATAAGAGCTATGCTGTTGAAACTTGGTAAGTAGATGTATTCTGTGAACCGCATTAAGATTTTCACACAAAAATAGAAAAAAAAAAAAACAATAAATTTTGGACATACATAGAACTGAAACTCAATTTTTTTTTTCATCAAACCCATACGTGTGGGATATCTATGGATAGATCTTCAAAAATGATATTGAGGTTTCTAATATCATTTTTTTCTAAAATAAATGGTTTGCGCGAGAGACACTTCCAAAGTGGTAAAATGTGTCCCCCCCCGTAACTTCTAAAATAAGAGAATGATAAAACTAAAAAAAATATATGATGTACATTACCATGTAAACTTCCACCGAAAGTTGGTTTGAACGAGATCTAGTAAGTAGTTTTTTTTTAATACGTCATAAATCGTAAACCGCAATTTACCTTTCATTCAATCAACTCAAATATAAAAATTAAAAAAAAAAAACATTTAATTGCATAAACATAAACCTTATGCCGGTTACCTTGGTTCTCCTACGGATCTCTTCATTTCTGATTCGATCACGTAGGGAAACTCCAAGCATAGCCCTCTCCATCGCCCTTTGGGTGACTTTCAGCCTTCTAATAAGGCCCATTGTGAGCGACCACGTTTCGGTTCCATATGTCATCACTGGCAACACACACTGGTCAAAGACTTTCGTCTTGAGACACTGCGGTATGTGGGACGAGAAGATATTGCGTAGCTTCCCAAACGCTGCCCAGCCGAGTCGTATTCGACGATTGACCTCTTTCTCGAAGTTGGACCTACCTAACTGGACAGTCTGTCCTAGGTACACATATTCGTCCACAACTTCGAGTGTAGCGCCTCAGATCTTCACTGGAGTGGGTATCACACGAGCATTGGACATGACCTTTGTCTTGTCCATGTTCATCCTGAGACCCACTCTTTCGGAAGCTCTACTGAGGTCATCGAGCATTGTACTGAGGCCCTCCATAGTCTCAGCCATGACAAATATATCATCGGCAAACCGAAGGTGAGTGATGTACTCGCCATTGATGTTGATGCCAGCCCCTTTCCAGTCCAGAACCTTGAAGACATCCTCCAGTGCAGCGGTGAACAGTTTCGGAGAAATAACGTCTCCCTGTCTCACCCCTCGCTGCAGAAGGATAGGTTTCGAGGTCTGGTCCTGAAGTCGAACTGACATAGTGGCGTTTTCGTACAGACACTTCAGCACCTCGATGTACCGATAGTCGATCTGGCACCGTTGAAGAGACTGCAGTACAGCCCAGGTTTCGACCGAATCGAAGGCTTTTTCGTAGTCCACAAACGCTAAACAAAGAAGCAGGTTATACTCTTCGGTCTTCTGTATAACCTGCCGCAGCGTATGTATGTGGTCCACGGTGCTAAAGCCTTTACGGAATCCGGCTTGTTCGGGAGGCTGGAAGTCGTCAAACCTGCGCGCTAGACGGTTCGTGATGACTCTTGAAAACAGCTTGTAGACATGGCTCAGAAGTGAGATGGGCCTATAATTCTTAAGTAGGGCATTGTCACCCTTCTTAAAGAAAAGTACCACCACACCTCTGTTCCATGCCTGTGGCGTTTTGCCCTCGAGTATGACGGAATCAAACAGCTTCTGAAGGGCCTTGAGAACGGGTTTCCCGCCAGCCTTCAGGAGTTCAGCCGTAATTCCGTCATCACCCGGCGCCTTGTTGTTTTTAAGCTGCTTCAGAGCCATCCGAATCTCGTACAAGCTGACGTCCGGGATGTCTTCGGTGTAATGTCGGGTCAACCTAGCTCTTGGGTCATTTGCCAGATTTTTAACGGGGTTACTTGTTGACATGTATAACTGTCCATAGAACCTCTCAATCTCCTTAAACAGCTCAGGTTTGGCGGATACGACTCTGCCATCATCGGTCTTCAGTTTTGTAAGCTGGCTCTGCCCAATAGACAGATCCCTAGTAAATACCTTGGAGCCCTTATTCCGCTCTATCGCGTCCTTGATCCGCTCTGTGTTATAGCGGCGAAGGTCGCTTTTCAAGGACTTAGAGATCTGTCTATTGAGCTGCCGGTACTCGAACGCAGCTTCTGAAGACTGCAGGATCATTCCGCGCCTCTGTTCCATGAGCTGTAATGTAGGATCTGAGAGTTTCTTTTTCCTATTAGTACGGCGGGTCTTGAAGAACTTAGACCCGACCGTATGGACAGTTTCCACAAACCCATCGTTAAAATCGTCCACGGAGCTCCCGAAGAATTGCTAAACTGAAGTGGCAGTGGGCAGGGCACATTGCTCGCAGAACAGATGGCCGATGGGGCCGAAAGGTTCTGGAGTGGCGACCGCGTACCGGAAGACGTAGAGTTGGAAGGCCTCCAACAAGGTGAACCGATGACCTTGTGAAGACCGCAGGAACCCGCTGGATGCGGGAAGCACAAAACCGGTCGAAGTGGCGGAGCTTGGGGGAGGCCTATGTCCAGCAGTGGACGTCTTTCGGCTGAAATGATGATGAAACCTTATGCATAAACCGTGAATACCTACAGGTTTGTACGGAACCCTCAGTGCGCAAGTCCGACTCGCACTTGGCCGGTTTTTTTTTGTTCTATTCATTGCTTAAGCACTCCGAATGTCATAGGTAGGTACGGCTTCTTTTACCACTGTCCTGTCTCAAGTGTCTACAGCCTATTTTACAGACATTTTGAGGTATCCACCTACGGCTTGTATTCATCCACAATTTTTGAATGAAAGTTAGAAAAATAAGATCTTTTATGAAAGTTTTCTGTACTTTTAAACTGTGTATGTAACAATACACATATATTATGGTTCATTGAGACAACTTTTTTGCGATGAAGACATAATATTAAAATCAATTTATTTATAGAAATGTACCGAGAAGTTAGCAAACCGAGCGCATGAAAGTACTGATTACAGCCAATATACAAAACTGAAGGTAAATCCAAAACTACACGAAGGAAAAAAAAATATTGTTTTTAGTGTTATCAATGGCTACTTAATAAAATCCATTATCGCTATCTCTGCACCAACCTGTGTTATTTGATGTTTATAATTTTGTTACTTATGGTTTGAGTTCATAAAATCTAAAAACAAAAGAAATAACGGCGCAAATATTCCAACCTAATTGGAAATTACATGTTCGAGCCGTTTGGGGTTGAAACTCTAGGGCCATGGGGTCCGAGTGCCCGCATAATATACCGAGACATTGCCAAGCGGCTAGTCGACTCTTCACGTGACCAGAGGGCTGGCCTATTTTTTGGGCAAAGAATCAGCATTGCCATACAACGTGGCAATGCTGCCAGCCTTTTGGGCACGTTTCCTGTTGACAACGATGCAGAAGAATTTTTTGATGCTTTGTAATTATTTATTTTTAAATACACATGTACATATTTTTTTTCTTTCGATTTAAACTTAGATTTTAAATTATGTAAATATTGCAAAAGAAATACTTTTGTTTTGTCGCGTTTTAGATATCGAAACCCATCACCCCGCTACCAACCTTGATTGTTAATCATCATCTGACCACGACTAAGTTAAAGTTTATCTATTCCTACTTTTCAGGCATGAGCTGTACCTATTCATTTTGCTATAAAACTTATAATGTGTAGCGACATCTTGTATTGGGTATAATTACTAATTTAACTATCGCCATCTAGTGTTGAATAGCTGAATCGCTACAAGTGATAACGTCAGCCGAATAATTAAATATATTTTCTTTATTGGGTAGATTAAACTTGCAATCATATTAAAATAAAAGGAGCATTATTCTGTTGAAATACATAAATAAAATAAATTAAAAATAATTTAATAAAAATATTCACAGAAAACAATCAGCTGGTGTTGAGTCACGCATAAAAAGTAAAACTAAAATTTTCGTTTTTGTAATGGCAGCACTGAAATTCTTCATCACAGGTTTATAATCCTTCAAGTAAATCTAAAGTATGCTTTATTGCATTGTGGAAAGGATTAAAATTGCACGAAATATAAAGTTAGTAAGACATTTTATCGTTTGAGTAGGAAGTGGCATAAAAATAGGATTGCCAACAATCTGAGTGACGTCAGGCCATTGGAGTCATGGAGCCTTCTAAAATTACATAGGAGCACAAGAAAATATATTTTTCCGACGTATACGCTCCATTTTAATACAATTAAATATACAAAAGTGTCGATAAAAGTGTACGACGCGAGTGTTAAATGAAATAATTGTCGTAAACACGACAGTCGAAGTTTTAACCGTGTGATTCTGTTACCAAGTTACCGGAGATTTTTTTTCATATTTTGTGAGTATCTAATGTATTTTCCACACGAAAACTGGTTATTAACGATCGATATTTACGTTTTGCCGTACCAAACACGTGATATAACGTGGTTAAATGGATTACATTTGTGTTTATAAGATCTTAGGCTGTCATGTTATG
The DNA here is from genome assembly GCA_947507805.1 of Aporophyla nigra. Lineage (NCBI taxonomy): Eukaryota > Metazoa > Arthropoda > Insecta > Lepidoptera > Noctuidae > Aporophyla > Aporophyla nigra. Next base: position 788,679 of record OX382318.1, read on the forward strand.
TCGCTAAATATATCGCTGGAGAGTGTATTTTTGGAATTATATTTGGCGATTTTGCGAGTGCGAGGCGGTGAAGACGTGTGAAAGTTGTAATTACGCTTCGAAAATGCTTTATAACGCGTGGCCTTGACGTTAAATCAAATTAATATCAGTGGTATCAGGTTACGCATTTTTTAACGGTAAGGTATCGTGTTATTCTGCCCTAAACTGTTTGGTTTTGTTATGTGGACTCTTTTGTGCGCGGAATGTCCGTGAAGGTTTTAATTGGATCAATTCTTAGTGCATGACCTTGGTTAATAGAATACGCATCGCGGTAACTGTGTTTTACTATATAGCGACGAACACGGCAGTATTTTTTTTTTACGAATAAGGGTTACCAGTTGCGAAATTTTAGGTGTTCTAGTAAGGAATTTGTTGGTAATTTAAGAAAAGGTCTGCCTGTACAAAACTGGCTTTATACTGTTGACTTTACCTTTCACTTTTCATGGAACCATGCTTGCTTAAACTAGTCCAAAAGTGTCGAATTTTTTTTATGACTACTTAATCATCTGCTTTTCTAACTATTTCGCAATAGAGTTTCCCAAAAAACTGTCAAAAAAAGTACCTACAGTCTTACAGCTTACCCTAAAAACGGGTATAATAAACCTGGCAACATTCTTCAATGTTATTGTAATTTGTACCTCTGCATGCTATCATGAATCCAGTCTTTGTTATACATTCGTTTGTATTGACAATAAGGCTCATTTTCTAGGTCATTTGAGATTAACAAAGGTGGATTGTACAAACATTACTTACATAGATAATAATCACACAGACATAACACACAAACTCACGCCTTCCTCCCATAGGGGCAGGCAGAAACTACAGAACACCACCTGGTGTAAATCCTACATAGCCCTGTTTGCACATACGCTGGTAGCAAGTACAACACACCTAACCTTTCTGAAGAACATCACCAATAAGGTCACTATATGTTCTCCTACAGCATCCCCTTTAGTAAGACTGGTTGTTAGACTTATGGGCTTATTATCACTGGTAACAACGGTCAAAGATCCACAAAAGACAGCCAGGACCAATGGCTTAACCCTTAAATGCATGATTTTTACTTTTTGCCCAGAACGCCACGGTCACGATAGCAAATCGTGACCGTGGCGTGCTGAGCACATTTTGGTTTGTCATCTATACATGACTCTGGCAGTCAAAAGGTTAATCAAATTAAGTTGACTTTTTTTTAAATGTGTTAGTAGAAATTTACGTCTTTATGTAATCAGAACTAACCTACCGAGAACAAAATGTGTACTGAAATAATAAACCACTTTTTTCCAATTACAAAAACAAAAAATGACTGGAATGGAAACGAAAAAATGACATTGAATTAGTTGATGGAAATTTCCAGCACAATGCATTTAAGAGTTAACATGCTTTCTAAGGCACATAGAGGTCTTGGTATGCAAAAATGGCCAGCCATCCACAGAACATCTGCTCCAAGTGTAGCTTATCCTGATCTATTGAACCGTGCTCTTATCACTTAGCCACAAGCCCTTTTACAAACCACACTGGAAAATAGAGATAAAACAAAAACATGTGTTACACAAAAATTATAATGTTTAATATGTGTAGTATTGTTATCAGAAATACTATGAAACAGCTGATTCTATTTATTATTGTATTGACATTGAGGGCCATTCACCTATAATAATACACATTAACTTTATTGGTAGCAGATTATTTGAGTGTAACGTAAACAAATTACTTACCTAAAGTGATATCCAAAATCTATTCTATATAAATATTACAAAGAGATAATATTTGTAAGTATGTAGGGTATAATCTTGGGAAATACTGAGACGATTCCGAAAATTCTTTCACCAATGGGAAGCTATAGTGTTGCTGAGTTTCATAGGATAATTATAACACGAAAAACGGATAAAGCATTAAAACACGAAATTCCACTAGGGTAGAGAAGCTAGTTGTAAATAAAAGTAAGATTCATATAATTATTCTATGAAAAGAAAGCTTTCAAGTTTTCTGTAAGGCCAGTGTTTATGTGATTCTGATTACATAATCAACATGCTTCTGCCCGCGACTTCGACCGCGTTAAATTTCGTGTTCCCCCGACCGTTCTCGTCGCGTCGCATTTTTCATTACTGCTCCGCTCTTCTTGGTTGTAGCGTGATGTTATATAGCCTATGTTACTTGCAGATAATGTAGCTTTCTAATGGTGAAAGAATTTTTTAAATCGGTCCAGTAGTTTTTGAGTTTATCCATTACAAACAAACAAACAAAAATACAACATTTTTCCTCTTTATAATATTAGTGTAGCGTACTGTGTGGTGCCGGACGTAAAGAATAGCATCACCCCATTTCTCCCCATGGGTATAGTAATAGGCGACTAATGGACTTACTAGAGAATGGGCAGCAGCGTTTTCTATGCATTTTACCACCATAGTGCGCTCGCCAACCTGCCTGCTAAGCTTGGCGATAATGGCAAATCCTCCCAAATTGTGTCCAGTAGTGAACGTCTTCTAGCTGAAATTATGAATGATGATGATGAGCCTGAACTGCCCCAGTGCAGGCCAATTTTTTTCGTAAGTTAAAGTACGAGTATTTGTAAAGTTATAAATAATCTATTTAAAGACCATTAAATGTTGGAAAAGTTTCCTTTTTTTCACATTCCTAAATTAATATGCTTAATATTTTGTCATCATCTATACAAATAAATAAAACTGGAGTGTCTGTTTTTAATATTAAGATAACCACTTTTTACTAAGTGTATATGGATGTATACACGGTACTATACCAAAACCAAATTTTTTTGCAATTTTTGTCTGTCTGTTTGTTCCGGCTAATCTCTGAAATGGCTGGACCGATTTTAACGGAACTTTCACTGGCAGATAGCTGATGTAACAAGGAGTAACTTAGGCTACTTTTATTTTAGAAAAAATAAATAATAGTTTAAAAAAACTAAAAACACGCTGAATTTTGAGACCTATGTCAGCGTAGTTTTCAAAGACAGTTATTATGAAAAACTTTTTGTTAAATACCACGCGGACGAAATCGCGGGTAACAGCTATTACCTATAATATAACCTGAATTAACACATCTTACCGCGGTAGTACGTCCTCCTGCGTTAATTTCCGACATCCACTCGGGCGAAGCCGCGGGCAAAAGCTAGTAAGTAATAAGTTCATGTGCATAATCAATCAATTCTTTGCATATAGGTAATAGGTAGAACGGGCTGGTGTCCGCAACTCCACGTCTGAGCGCGTATTTTGCGTACGGTTCTTTGCATATAGCATAACATCACACCATACCTTGTTTTCCCAAAGTGTTGGGCAGAGGTGTTACCTATAGTACACCCATATTACGAGTCATGTTTAAGTCCAATGTAAAAGGGGGTGATTCCAGGCTGCTACTGAGAAACTAGATAGAAGAACACAATAACACTGCCTGACCTGGGAATCGAACATGACCTCTTGCTCAGTATTAGCGCTTGCATATTATGGTGTAATTTTTTTTGTTATTTTTTTAAACCGAAGTCAATTATTTCATAATATTACCAAAGGTTATCTTATTTCTGAGCTTGTTTTTCAAGCCATTTTAAGTCAGTCAGAATTGTTGTGAGCCAGATCAGTCATAGTCACTCAAGGATTTGAAACATAAATTGTCCAGTTAAGGATAAATAATTGTGCATACGTATTCAAATTTCATATTGTGCCCTAATTGTAATTTAAATTAAATTATGATTTAGTAACATCATAACTCCAATTAAAGGTAATGTTATTTAATTATTTTTTTACCCTAAACTTCATGTCGTACACCTAGATCTAAAGTAAGACAACTCAAAAATTGTGAATTTTGAGTTATCATTGTATTCATATGCTCGATAACCCTACGCAGCTATCCAACTTAACAGGTTCAATAAAAACTTGAAAGATTAGTTGCTAGATGGCATTAGTCTTCTTTTGTTGAATCAATGCATGTTACCCCCCTCCCGCCTAAACAAATGTAACTTAAAATTCACAATTTTTGAGTTGTCTTACTTTAGATCTAGGTGTGCGATGTATCTTCCTACTAGCGAAGTAATAACAATCACAAAGTCCGATCGATCAGATTAAACGGAGCTTGCTGAGGTTGATCCATGGATAGGTGACCATCCATTACATACCAAGACCTCTCCGTGCCTCAGAAAGCAAATTAAACCATAATTTGTCCTGGTTGTCGTTTGTAGAATTGATAGTCGTTACAGGTAGTCATAAGTCCTAGCCTTATAACCAGTTTTACCAATGATTATTACCCAGTAACTGGGTTGTAACGCCCAAATAGGTAATCGTTCCTAGTAAATTACTGGTACTCAACTGCATCCAGTTAGAAAGGAAGCCGAACCCAACATAGTTGAAAAGGCAGGCAGATATCATGTCCTTCTGGAAAACACAACTTTAAAAACCTTTGTTCCCTTTTCCTTCCCCCCCCCCCCCTTTTCATTTTTTTTCCAGTTTGCTCTGCAATTTGTCTTGTACAAACTAAAATTTAATTATTATTATTTGTTAAGACACACTAGTTGAGCTTTAGCTGAAGCGAATGAATTAAAAAAAATTGAGATGTTTTATCTATTCTCGAAGCAATTCAGTGTCTCCATCACAACATTTTTCAGGAGCCTATTCCATACTATTTTTGTTTGTTTTTAAATAAATAATGTTACAGAATGCATGCACAAAGATCGTATTCTAATTGAGTAGTTAGTTTAGTTAGACAAGAATTGCATCAAAGACTTTGAAGAATTCTCCAATAACTTTCGGGAATTACCACGCAGATGGTTGTTGGCAATGTTGGCATGGATAGATTAATATATAGATCTTTTTTTTATAAAATAATTAGCTTCTGCCCGCGACTTCGTCCGCGTCAAATTTTTGACCCTTCCCGTCGCATCATATTTCCTGCCAGTTTTCGTCCATTTTTCGTGGCTGCTCACCTCCTTTTGATCGTAGCGCGATGTTATATAGCCTATAGCCTTCATCGATAAATAGGCTACCCAACACAAAAAGAATTTTTCAATTCGGACCAGTAGTTCCTGAGATTACTGCATTCAACCAAACAAACAAACTCTTCAGCTTTATAATATTAGTATAGATTAGTATAGAACCTACAATGACATAGGCATGCCTTTTTTTACTAGTCTCCACTACCCCACGCCTGGGCAAAGGTTTCCCTCCTCTCCTTCAATCTCTCGCGAGCCCGCGCTTCCTCCTTCCAGTTGTGACCATCGCCATCTTCTTGCGCATTTAAGTTACACAAATTTAAAAGATAATATAATTATAAATAAATCTATGAACCCTATATATATTTTGTACCTATTCATAGATTGCGTTATCAACTTATGTTATTTACATAGTCGGAAATATTTACTTAACGTAATTGATATAACATGTACTTACTATCTTTTGTTTTGATTAGCTGGTTGCTATGGAAACCAATATAAACAATACTCAAAAATTGACAACAAACAGTACTACAAGAGTGAATTTTTGTGTTTCTGTTTTTAAATTCTGAATTTGGCTTTACAGTCAGTAAGAAGCCCGTCTGATAACCAGTCTTGCCAAGGAGGAATGTGCAGGACAGATAGGCAGTCACTTATGTGAAATATTGGTAATCTCAGCAGGTAAATCAGTAGGTTAGAGTGGAAGCTGACCACAGCATAAATAGTGTACAAAAATCCAGCCCTTTTGGTCATCCATCTGCTTACCCAAAGGGTCATAATCAACCTTTGTTCGCAATGCTAGGACACAGGCCTCCTCTTGGTGAGAGGGAGTGGGCCATAATCTACAACGTGGGCCCAGTGCGGGTTGGTAGATGTCACATGCCTTCGAATTTTTGGTTCTAGGACATGTCGGTTTCCTCACGATGTTTTCCTTTACCGTTAGAGCAGTGGTGATGAAATTATTTATACGAATTAAAGCGACCTGCTTAGGTTCAACCATTGATCTAAGCCTAAACTGTCCTGCCAGGGTCGCGAGATTGTTCAAATGAGGTACCGTGGCCCTGGCATATGGGTAACTGAAGGAACAAGGGTGGATTTTAGTCAGTAAAAGTCTGACACGCCCTCCCGCTCCACCCAGAGCGCGAGAAGTCATTCGATGATTTCCCATCCAAAAAAAAAGTCTAAACTGTCAGTCTGTATGTCACAGGGCTGTATCTTATTAACCTTAATCCTAAGACCACATTCGCGTAGACGTAAAATATCGAGGCGAGATTTTCTCCCGCACTGGAATTTCAACTGTCGGTGTTGAACCGAGCATAGAGAATTCAACAGACACTGTTCCCTAGTGATCCCAGCGAAAAAACACTGTTCGATTTTCAACTCAAAATCAAAATCAAAAGTCATTTATTCAAACTAGGCTGAGAGTCAGCACTTTTTGAACGTCAAAGTTACATAAAACAGTCCCCCCAGAACGCCCGCCCTTCAACACTTCCTAGTGCTTTAGCTGGGAAGAAGAAATGGCAGCATTAAACAGTGTGTTGAATATCCTGTGTACGAAAAAATCTTTCTGCGATTTTAATACGTCCGTTAAGAACTTTACAAACGTTGGAATAAAGATCAAAATGGAATAACTGGCTCGATGAGTTACATCTGCTATAGAAATTAACCGTTTTTGGTAATGGTTTTAGTGATTCGAAACCCCTTTTTTTTTGTTGAGGGGAAATCATCAAAAAACGTCTCCCGCTCTAGGCGGAGCGGGAGGGCGTGTCAGAATTTTACTGACTAAAAACCCACCCGTGTTCCTTCATCTTGCCTGTGCAGTGCCTGTGCCAGGGCTCGGTAACTCTTTCGGAACAAATCTCGCGACCCTAGCAGTCGCGACCAAACGTGACGCAAATGTGACTCAAATTTTGCCAGGTTTTCTTACCCACAGAATGATTATAAAACATACCCTAAATGCTTATTTCTGTATATTAATATTAACTACAATACTTCAAGGCAACAGTTAATGGCCTTTTCTTGGCAAACCAACTCTATTGTACTTCGTAGATTTGCTTACCGTTCAACTGTGGACGATGACCTGATTTTGTAGGAATATTTAGTGACGCTTGATGAAAACATCAGTAGAAAATATCAATATATAATATAGTTCCGTTTGGCGTCGAACGTAAAAAATAGCATCATCCAATTTGTACCCGTGGGTGTCGTAAAAGGCGACTAAGGGACTTACTAGAGAATGGGCAGCAGCGTTCTCTATGCATTTTACCACCATACTGCGATCGCCAACCCGCCTGCCAAGCGTGGCGATTATAGCAAACCTCCCAAATTTGGGGAGGCCAATGTCCAGCCGTGGCCATCTTTCGGCTGAAATGATGAATGGTAAATATCACAACACCGCAACTGTAGTCTTCGTAGGGGTAGGCAGAGCTCATGGCTAAATAATAACAACAGGGTCGCACTTGCAGTGGTCAGTGTTTGGATGGGTGACCATCCACAATATATTGAGAATCCTCCGTGCCTCGGAGAGCACGTTAAGCTATTGGTCTCGACTGTTATTTATATATTTTTGACAGTCGTTACGGATTGTCAGAACCCTGAAAGTCTGAAAACCAGTCATACCAAGGGGTATTGTATTACCCAATTACTGGATTGTGTACCAGTATTTAAGATGGAGCGACTGCCTATCTGTTCTCCAGAACACAGTTACTGCGTAATACCATAAAATAAAAAATCAATCAAAATCAAAAGTCATTTATTCGAACTAGGCTGAGAGTCAGTACATTTTGAACGTCAAAATTACATAAGAGAGTCTTCCAAAAAGCCCGCCCCTCCATACTATACCCCTTGATAAGACTGGTTGTCAGACTTTCGGGCTTCTATCGACCCGTAACGACTCGATCTACGATTTATCTAACCAATATCTCTTTTTTGTTACAGCAAACAAACCCAAGAATTCTACAGAAAAGTTTATAAAGCTAAACAATGCAAAGAAAACGACCTCCGTCCAGAATTAAAATTAACTTAGACTAGGATAGCATAAGCCAAGAGTATATTAAGGATATGTGTAAAACACACTAGGAAAAGAAACTAAAGAACTCTGCCAAAATGCCTGTGGTATCCCCCTCCCGTTACAGCACCACCTCTTCAAGCCTCTCAGGGTCTTACAGATCGACCCTGACCTCATCAACTGTCGAAAAACCTTACTACAGGTCCACAAGCGGGAATTATGATACATTACGTAGTTACGACCGGACCGAATTCCGGTCGAGATTCTCTGATATTGATGGAAATAGGGAAAGGAAGACCCTGGTTGAGAGACAGAGGAGCTCTAGGGCTCCGAGCATCGCTGACTCAGACAGCGGAGTCTCCAGCAGCAGGTACAGGTCTGATAGAAGTGAGTCCAGGTCTAGAGATATCTCGACTAGTCGTAGTGAGAGTAGCAAGACCTCAACCGACCCCTTACCGAGGAATCGGAGACCTGTGCTGACTTCTGCAGATTTGGCTATGTCGCATGCGGAGTGGTATAACAAATATTCTCCAGCGAATTATATACCAATGACGCAGAGGATTCAGCAGCAGCAGCAGCAGCAGAACCAGAATTATGGGGAGATCTCGAGGTCAAAATCTATATCAAATGATATTGGAAGACCACCGGTAGCCGATCCCTCAAGACTTGCCAGGAAAGCAAGGAACTCGGCGGCAACAATTTCAGAGGTAATTTTTTTTCTTTCATTTTCTGTATCAATGTATTATATATATTTTTTTATTTTTATTTATAAGTACTTTTATTTTGAGTGTCTGCGAAATTTTTTTTTTTTTTTTGGTAGCTCTTTGGTTTTTCTTTTTTTTTTTTTGTGGATATACTTTGATGATTTTTAAATTGTAAAGGAGATAAAGTTTTATAAACGGATTGCATCATTGTTATATTCGTATTAAAAATTTGGTAGGTCTATCACAATATAAAAGTGATTCCAATCCAAATAAAAACCATAATGATTCAAAAATACAACATTTATATTTTGTAACGCGCGTCACTTAAAATTAGAAGAACATAAACACGTTATTAACAAAACATAAAATAATATACAGGGTTATTTGTAAAACACCGGCAACCTCTCAGGACTATGTTACTAACATCATAATCAACAACTTTTGTTTCATGACTTTTAAAAATTAATCATATTTTAGGTCATCAGATTTTCATACAAAAATCGGCCGCCCGTCTATAGGTCACGTTTAAGCGCCCCCTCCGCCCAAACCCCGCTTCCCTCGCTAATGTACTACACTTTCTTTTGTTTCGCATAGACTTCGTAACATTTAGAGCGTTCAATTTAAATATTTTTATTTTTGTATGAAAATTTGATGAACTAAAATATGATGAATTTTTAAAAGTCATAGAACAAAAGTTGTTGATTATGATGTTAGTAACATAGTCCTGAGAGGTTGCCGGTGTTTTACAAATAACCCTGTATAATTAGTACTTATAATAAAATAATGTTGGGAAATCCGAAAAAATTTAAGATACAAGTTGTCTACGTCATATGTAGATACGTAAATGGCTAATAATAAAAATAAGTTTGTTAAATATTCAAATACTTGATTTTATTAATATTACTGGCCTTGACCTGAAAATTGTTTAAGAGCGAGTCACGAATTCTTTAATACTTGTATCATTGTAAAACCAAGAAGGTTAGAAGAAATAGTATTTAAAAACAAAAAATTACGGCACTTAGTTAAAAATTATAAAACAATTTGAAAAAGGCAATCGTTTGTAGTTAATAAACAAGCAGAAAGGCGATCTTCGTAACTTAAAGAACGTTCAGAGTCTGATCTCAGTTTCAATCTGTCAAAAATACTTCGATTTTTCATACATTTTTGACAAGTTTTTAACATGCTTTTGACATTTGACTGTCGCCGAGATGAGACTGCGACTAGATTTTGAACGTTTTTCATTACGAGATAGGCCTTCTGGTATCTAGTAGAACATATTGAAAAAAATTTAACAAATGAGTTCGAATAAAATAGTAAACGTTAGTTAATGCAAAAAACAAAAAAAATCTGTTCAGAATAATAGCAAAATATTTTAGCTTGCTTAAATAGCCACACTCTGCATAAAAAGGTAAATAAAAAAAATGTTCAGAAAAATAGAAAAAATCTTTCAGGCTGCCTAAACCACACTCTGCATAGAACAAAGGTAAAGAAACTACGCGAAAAGCGATAAAAATAACACTACACACTACATAGAAATACTACAACTACACTACACGAGACACATTTAACTAAGAGAATCTGTAGCGTGAGGGAGTGACAATTTTACCACCATAATTAGCCTATAAAGTACGTCACAGCTAGGAGACAAGCCTCGTCTCTATGAGACGGGGTGGGCCGTAATCCAGCACACGGGCACAGTAGCTTTATTCTCCATTCCTTTCCAATTTTAGTCTAATAGGGCCTAGTGGTTAAGTAATAACAGTCGCACGGGTCGATCGTACAGGTTAAGCTACGCTTGCCGCAGTTGGTCCGTAGATGGGTGACCATCTTTACATACCAGGACTCTTTTGTGCCTTGGAAAGCACGTTAAGCCGTTGGTTCTGGATGTCTTTCGTAGATCTTAGACAGTCGTTACGGGTCGTCAGAAATCCGAAAATCTGACAACCGGTCTTACCAAGGGGTACCTATCGTATTACCCAGTAACTGGGTTGTGGAGGTCAAATGGGCAGGTGCTCCATGTAAAATACTGGTACTCAGCTGCATTCGGTTAGACTAGAAGCCGACCTCAACATAGTTGGAAAAAGGCTAGGCAGATGATGAGCAGCTAGCAGTGGTGGCCGTAGGTTCCAACGTAGACAGGCACTTAGTGTGAATAATTTCATCACCACTGCTCTCAAAACGGTGAAAGAAAACATCGTGAGGAAACCGGCATGTCCTAGAAACAAAAAATTCGAAGACATGTGACATCTACCAACCCGCACTGGGTCCGCGTGGTGTATTACGGCTCGCTCCCTCTCACCGAGAGGAGGTTTGTGTCCCAGCAGTGGGAACATTATAGTCTGATGGTAGTAAACCTTACCATCTGAAAGTTACCCAGTTGAAATACTGGTTAGACTGAAAGCTGACCACTCATTACATAGTCAGGTAAAAGCTAGGTAGATAGATGACTATTTACAAATGTCTCAGAATTTTCCATGTAGATACTTATCCTTGGAAAGTGTTAAGTATTTAAAATAACAGTTGAAACGAATTTCTGATCATGAATATTCTTAGCATTCTTTACTTCGTGATGAGAGGTCCTAATGTAAGTGAGCTTAGGTATTTCAATATTTTTTTTTGGAAAAGACTTATGTCTAGCATTGGTAAGCCTAATATAAGTTCAATAAGTTTTTTTTATGCGTAACATAACACCTGCATTGTCCCAAGGGTTTGGCAGAAGTGTACCTGTAGCAGACCCACTTTTCGCCAATTATGTTAGTCTGAAAAGGTGGAAACTCCAAGGTCTCCGTAATTCAAATTTTTCTTCAGTTTTTTGCAGTTTGCAGGTCATTTTCAGTTTTTATGTTGAAACAAAATATAATTCGTGACCGTAACAAATATGGATTCACAGAAGTATAAATGTTAAAATCATCAATACATCCTATTTAATAGTTTTTCATAAAATAGTCTCTCAATGCGTGCACTGATTGGACAGGTCCACTCAATCTATGTGGTGCTTTCCTTAAAACACCACTTCAGACATCAATCCACATGATCTGACCATGATTATATTGTCTGGACTTTAAAAGAGACTGACCTCTGAGTTTGTTTAAGCGTTTCTACTCATAGTAGTCAGATACGAAAAGCCGACCTCATCTAGTTTGAAAAAATATAATGGACGTGTAAAAGTGTTTGTACAAACCTACTTGTAAAAATAAAGTCATTTATCAATGGGATTAAATGTACTTAGAGGGTTGTATTGATGTGTTTCTTATTATAATTCAGTAAAGCCATATTTGTTACGGTTACGAATCATAATACAACCTCACACTGACCTACAAATTGCAAAAAAACGTAAGAAAAATCAAATTTCGGGGGTTATTTTAGCGCTAGGAGCCTACAGCCGGTCACAAATCCATTTGCCAAGCTGTTACTGATGGGAAAACCCAATAATACTTTGCCTGACAAGGAATCGGTCTCAGGACCTCATTCTCAGCAATAGCACTTGGGACTAACAGACCAAAGAGGCTGGGGACGAGGGTTTTACATCTTCTTTACCTTGTTTTTTACATGGGACTTAAACATAACTGGCTAGATGTGGTTGTACTTTACAGAGCATGGCGATCTGAGTTCGATTAATTGAATAATCGATTAAAAGTCCTAAATCGATCCAGGAAATCGATATTTCACCAACTAAATCAAAGTACCAGATATACAAAAAGACATATTTCACAAAATCCGTAACAAATGACAATTTTAAAATGATATATGTAGTTTACAGTTCCCAGTGCTTGATGTCAAAGCTTTTAAGGAATAACAGTCTGTCCAGCCGATTATTATGGTATCCTTTTTGTTAGCCATGAATGAATTGAAAATACGAATTCGAAAAAAAAAAACATTTTTTTGTGAATTTATTTTTTTGCGGAACGATCGCCATCCCTTTTGCACCACTGCCACCTTAGGAGAAAGCAGGCGTAATGTAAATTTTTTACTTAATATTTTGAACATAATTCGTCTTTCGAATCTATATTCTTATCTCTTCTCTCTCTGTATTGTCTATTCCTAAGTCTAAAAGAGATAGATATAATGTCATCACTCTCTCACTCTACAGATTATTTATGTTTGTGTGGTTTTCTGTCACTGTCAGTTGTCACTATGACAGCATGCAAAAAGTTTTTCTCATTTAGCCTTCTAGTTACATGATTGGCCGTTTGTTTTTCATGTGTTTTGAAATTCTATCTAGGTAAGGTAGATACAAACATTATAAAGTGACCGTTATAAATTTAATTTTGAAAAGAAATCATTTCCTTCTGAATAGGATGTGAAATAATTTCATCAGACGTCATCCTCCTATTATATAGTAAATCATTGTTTATTTGTTTCTAAATTATTCCTTGTTTTCAAATTCATTCGTTAAAATCTTTCGTGGTTGTTTTTTTTTTTCTATATACAAATCTTCATTCATATTCATCATCACAAACATTTCGGTAAAGTTAACAAACTGCCCCGAAGACGATCTCATCACCATCATCAGCTATGTTCTTTTTTCAAAAATTACCAAAACCACAAACAACTGGTTCCTTTTTCAAAAATTTCGCAGGCACACAAACATAATGTGTGCGCGTGTGAGTGTGTGTGTGTACGTTCTTTAACATCGCACTTAATAAAGAGCCAAACATTAAATTGACAGCTTCCAAAATAGTAGTACTTGCACCGATTGAAAGGCCCTAACTGCCAGCAAACGTTATACAATAATAACCTTTCAAAACGTGTCACCGTAGTAACATAGATGCGATATTTGCTTGTAATACCATTCACGTGTAACATTGATGCTACATCCTGCTACTTTATAACATCCTAGTACTCACGATTGATCAGTTAGCCAGTCAGTACCATGAATGATACACCAGGTATTACAGCAAAGCATGAAATGAATGTTGGACTAACACACACTGTTCACATGTCGCATTCTTACGTCACAAGAACCAAAAATAAGCATAATATTTGAAAACCAGAGACCGGAACGAAGATCGTATAAGGAAACCTCGCCGGCTTACAAGAGAGGGATGCTTAACGGTGTCAAGGATACGAACGGGAACGAAGTACCCTCGGTGTCCGAGATAAGAAAGAGATTCGACCAAAAAATGACGGTAACGAAACTACCAGCGAACGACTCGCGGTACACTGAACAGTATCTAAATCAGCTAAAGGACTGCGAAAATGGTACAGTAGGGTATACGAAAATCGTCTCTAAGGACGAGAAACCAGTACCAGTTCATCTACCGTACGAAAAAAATGGTTTGCGGTGGGAGCTTGGGTCGTCTAGCTCCCGATCGAACTCCAACTCTGATTTATCACTAAGTAAGACTATATCCGAGCCAGTGTGTCTAGCGAAACCATTACACGATAGAAATAGTTCCATGTCCACTTCTCTTACTTCAAAACTGCCTTCTGAACGTTTAGCCAGCATTAAAAGCCAGCTAGACCCAAACAATCCTATAGGGAAGATACTAGAAAAATCCACAGTCATCCACGTAGAAAATGGCGATTTAGATTACAAGAAACATAACTCTGAGGGAAATAAAATCAAAGATATAAAAAGTGATATAGAAAAGCAAACGAAAGCGCCAAAACACACATCTAACTTCGCTTCCTACATACAGATTTCGCAGCCTGTCTCCTCAGGGACGACGCCGAAAAAACAAATAGAATTAAATCATACAATTAGCGAGGAAGCTCCTAAGAATGATATCAAAGCTGAACCTAGAAAAGCAAGAGCCAATCTTAAGTATATAGACTCGGAAGATGAAAGAATACTTCTTGATAATGATATAGAATCTCCGAGTGGTACCGGTTTTGAGAATAAAACGTTTGAACATGAGAATTATTTGAAAAAGAGAACGGAAAAAAGTGAGGAAGGCACGAATCATTTGGAAGATGTTAAATCTATGGAGACTAGTACGGAGAGTACAATCAGTGAGCCTACTGATGACCTTAGTCCGGATACCCCTTCTGCGAGGCGAAGATTATTGGATTCGAAGGACTTAGAAGATACTAAAGGGGTAAGTATTCATTTTGTTTTGTAATATTTCGTGGTTGCTTCGATATCGTTCTTGAACCTCGTTAAAAGAGTGTTAGATTGTTTTCTTTTCTATCTTTGATTTTTTGCAATGGATTGAGTTTGACGAAAGATAACATTATATTAAATTAGGCTTTGATTTTAGCTGTTCATGTTTTGATATGTATAGTCCGTCTTATCGATTTCGATAGCGACGACCTTTAGAAATCTATTCCTTGCGTGTCTCCTTATGATTGCTCGCTAGACCGAATGTAGTTTTGAACGCCCGCCCGGCCACAACAAGAAGAATAAGTACTTAGTTCTCTCTTTGTTTATTTGGCACCTGTCGGTAATAGTATCCTGTTTCTTATCTTCGAAATCTTTGATATACCTATCAAACGACTTCAAATCTACTCAAAATTCAAATTAAATTCAGAACTACCTTCATTTTCAACTGACATTTGAGAATAGACAACCCTCCTGATTCTTCACATATTAATCATTAACTTTTTACCCGCGCCGTCGCTTGTTTGAAGGGTCGGGTATTACACCAACGGAGGCGTACTACGGGAATAAGACTCATTCTATATCCTCAAAGTGTCAATAATATTTTAAAAGCTAGATGAGGTTGGCCTTTCCTACCTCACTACTCTGAAAAGAAAGGCTGAAACAAATTCAGAGGTGACAGTCTCTTTTAAAATCCAGACGTAATCTTAGTCAGAAAATTTGAAGACTATGTATATTGATGACTGAAATGGTCTTATGAGGATAGAACCACACAGATTGAAAGGACCTGTCCAGTCAGTGCACGATTTGTCACTAACCGTGCAGCTTCTTTCGCTTTTCAAATATTAGGATGGTCTTTTCTTTTATTAAGTCCTCAATCCATTGCTGGACATTTAATTAGCCTCTCCTATTCTCCGAATACATAGATGACTTTTCAAATATTTCGCTGCCAATATCGAAGCAGCCATGAAACTCAGCACCTCATTTATATTGGCTCTTTTATATGCACGTTTTTATTTTTGTTTTCGTCAATTATTTTTTAAATTGGTGTGTGTTAGTTTTAGAATTTTATGTCCTTTTCAGGTACCATAGACAATGATGTTTGTTTTTTTTTTAGTGACAGGGTTTTTCGTTTCGTTGTTGATGTTTTTTAGGTTTGTCACGTAGCATTTTTGTCTTTGGAAAACATCTTCAACTAAGTTTTTTCTTCTTTTGATATAATGTTTTGGACTTCTGCTCCCAAAATAACAAAAAATGTGTGTATTTGATAGTTATTATATTACTTTCCTCACCGACATGTCTTAAAGTGGGTCTGCTTATCCCATACAGTCGACATAGATTTTTTTGAAGTCGCTTCATCTACCGAACGTTTTTCACTTCTTTCGACAGTTTGCATATCCACTGAATTGGAGATGTGTTTTTCGGACACATCCCGGAATAGACCAATCACGGAATAAAATTTGAATTTTGCGACCTTCATCTACCAACAGTCTAATATTTTATTGGGTATTAAAGTAATACCATACAAACTTCTTACCAGTCTACGTAGATACTAATGACATCTTCACTAATGTCAGGGACATTTTAATATTTGTCTATTGCGTGCGTTGAACAACAAAAAACAGTTGAATAACGCAGAATGTTCAGGGTTTTTGGTTGAACTCTTGCGTTTCAGCGAATATGTGGACTTAGTTGACGTTCGAACGGTCGTAATAATATCGTGGTCGGAATTTTTCGCGTACCTGATTTTCATCGCTCCGGTAAGCGCCGAGAGTTGTAAATCGAACAATGTGTTTTTTCGATGCCCTGTGGTGCACTCTTTTGGATTCTAAATGCTTGGTTCATTACTGAGGGTTCTCCGTTCTATATATACCAAAAGTTGAAAATCTAGTGCGCGATAATAATGTCTCCGCGATATTTTTACGTCCTGTAGTTCAGGGTAGGGAACTGGATTATTGTGTGTAAAAATGAATTCATGAATCAGATAATTTTAGGAGCTTCACTGTATAATAAATTTTCATACCAAATTTTATGATTATCATCGAGTTTCGTATTATTGAACCAAAAACGGATTGATTATTCAATGTAATTTAGAGTATTCCGTTTTATTCTATTTAAGAAATTAATAATTTAAGAAATTTTACCCATATATACTATATCTATATGGTTAAAACCATCCGACCAACCATGAGATGTTTCTTAGATTTGAAATTGTCAAGATATAACTTGACACACTACGACTGTATGCCAGATATTTTTATATCAGTGCAGTTGGAAAATAAACTACACTAAAACTACCTTATTTATTAGTTACCTATATAACACTACCCACCAGGGCCATTAAATGATTAAAACCGAATAAAACTCAACAAACCACCACCTCTGCCGACCTCCCTCAACACCGCAAGTACCAGGAAGTCATGAACACACGCAGATAGTCCATTTTAAAACTCACACACACTCCGCGCCACGTAGGTGTCACGCACACAAATACATGACCTCAATACAAATGCCAATGAACTGCCGACGGTATTACACACCTGTAGAAATTTGGATTTTTCTAGTTGTGTCCAGAATTGTAGGCTGAAAATCTGCAGCTCAAAATGTACAATAGATCGGACAGCCCCCACTTTTAAGTATCACCTTCTTTTGGAACCCGCATTCCTCTGCACTGTAGGTCTCTGCTATTGCTTTCCGTTTTTCCTGGTCTTCCGCTTCAGTACCCGTTGGGGTCTGCTTCAGAGGGATGTATGGTCTTCCACGGATGGATAGACAAAGAAATGAGTACATAAAAGGAAGTTTAAATGTGGCACCGGTAGCTGGAAAGTTGTGTGGGAATCGGTTGTCATGTGATGCGGAGGAATGAGGAAAATGTCGGAAGGTTTTGAGTATGAATTTCGATGGCTATAAGAGTAGAGGGAGACCAAAGAAACGATGGATGGACTGTGTGAACGATGATATGGTTAGAAAGGCGGTGATTATCGAGATGACGACTAATAGAGAAGTGTGGAAGATAAAGAAAGACTTGTTGCACTGACTCTAAGTAAACGCAGGATAACGATGATAATGATGTTGGGGTCTGCTTCTACTTTGTCGAAATCTTTCTCATTCTTGGCCTCAGTGAAATAATATCACGGTAAAGGTTCTCTCTATCTTCTATGTCCTTTTACTTATAATTTTTGCAACGGTGTAAGGCTCCCAAAAATAACCAGGCTCAGATCGTATCCTAGTTTCATGGACAGGATTTCTTACTTGGTTTGCTTTCAAGCCAAAACTATTTAAAAAAAAATGTTAATTGAACTGTCTCCAATGTCTCTATATCCTTAATCCACTCAACCAGGCCCTGGACCAGTTGAAAAAAAAAGTCAATTCGATCATGGTAATTGCCTGTTTCTGCTGAACTGCCAGCTATTTTTAAAGTTAAAAAATCTAGCTTTGTCCATTAAAATACATTATAAAACAACCAATTGGCGAAAATAAATGAAAGGTGACCTTGATATTTGCAATATGCAAAAAAATATTATAGGAAAACTCGTAGAGGTTTGTTGGCATAGTAGGTAAAACTTGTTCAAGATGAAGAGATAGTCGTAGAGATTTATTTTTTGATTTATCATAAAACAACAAATAGTATTACGTTACGAGACAACACTGGCTCCTGCAACACAGTTTTAAATAGCGCAGGAGTCTGAGAAATCTACAATTTGGTGTACAAGTTATTTGATGTCAAAAAAATCATTGCGTATTTATTGTATTTGACGAAATAGTAAAAAAATGATAAGGAGAACTTTCTTTTCTTTAACTTTCTTTTTTGACTGCGCGGCACTTTGAATTTTGGTCCCAATAAGGCTGATCTCTTTTATTATGAAATCTCTCAAAATTCTAACACAAACTCTTCAAGATTTAAGAGCCGTTGGCTAATGCAATCATTCTGTTCGTAAATTACACATTCCTTGAGCCAAATCATTGAACTTCGATAAACTAAAAATATCGAGTGGCTGAGATGTTAAGAATGTCATCTCAGTCTAGCAGCGAGATATGTCACACGTATGGGCTGATTTTGTTTGAGTTTTGATGAAAAACTGTGACATATACTTTGCCACTCTTCTGGTTAAAAACTGTCCTCTGTTTTTGGACTTTGTCACGGTTGGGCAGAGTGTTCCTTCTAAAACTAGTTTTTTTTTCTCCAGCGTCTCTAAATGTTACTAAATATTCACTCTGTCCATCTTAGACCTCATCCATCGCTTTCTATCAAGCGAGATCGTGTTCAAGAGTAGGCCCTTCTCATTTAAAAACATATTAAGAAGGGACTATAGTCGATGATTGGAGTGGAAACCTGTTGATTGAGCTTCAGGAAGTATAGGGTGTATTCTCGAGTGCATAGTATAGCATATCAAACTATAACGTTCCCACTGCTGGGTCTTCTCTTTGTGAGAGGAATTGAATGATCTCACATTCAAACCATGCTTAACTTTATATTACAACTATGATTTCTACATTTACTCGATCAGACTCATAGCTGAAGTATGTCCTAACACTACATACTTATTCCCTGCTGCCAGAAAACATTTCGCATCAATATATCCAAGCGACAATATCTAGTGAACGACCCGACGTCCCCTTTCCGATAGAAATTCGTGGCTAAAAATAAACAGCGCGAAATGTAACGTCTAGAAATAAAATAACGCGGGAAATTATCACAGCAGACGACTGCCACGCTTTTTAAAACGCCACGTGTCACGGCGCCATCTTGACAAAAAGCGCGCTAAAATTTTGACGTTTGCCAAACCTAACCTCTCTCATGTTGAAACTTTTTTCGCGTCTATGGTCCGTAACTGGCCGTTTGTATTTATCTGACGGAACGTTCCAAAAGCCGAAAATCTGTCAAGTTTAGCATTTATGACATTTGAGCTTTTCGATACAACATTTTTTGCAATCTATTTTTTCTTTGTAATTGTGATATTTTTTAAATGTTAAATGTGATTTCATCGTTCTATCCGGTAAGAGGAGTTGGTTGTTTATTTTGTATATGTTTTGCATAGGGAATTGCACGGAAAAATGGCGTATTTGTAATCTTTTCATAGTTCTAAGAATATATTTGTTTTACTAAGTGTTACGGCCTGGATGTTCGGTTTCACACGCGGTCTCCCAAGTTGTGGTATGTCATGTAGACAACGGTGTATGCTGGCTGGGTAACATAACTGGGGTTGGTGAATATGGCATTGTGCCCACGATCGTTATTCCTGAGTTCGATAAAACCCACGTTTACAATTGCAAATCTACTTCTATCTAAATTAGTATAGATATTATACTACATAATATAACATCACGGCTTGTTTTCGCGACTGGCTGTGCAGAGGTGTATACTATAAGTACACCCACATTTTGCTAGTTTTTAGATTTAAGTCCTATTTAATAGGGGGCGAGCCTATTGCCATCACAAATCAGGCTTCAGGCTGTTACTAAGAAATTCCAAAAACATTTTTCCCGACCTGGGAATCAAATCCAGGGTCTCGTGTCTAGCGCTTGCGACCACTAAACCAACGAGACATGACTTGAGTTCTTAACTTTTAATTTAACAATGCCTTTTTCTATGGCTAAATCTTTTTTAGAAATAAATCAGAAAACTATGTCACTTAAAAATGTTTTATAAGTAAAACTAGCTTTTGACAGCGGCTTCGCCCGCGTATTAACCTTCCTCTTGAATCAGTCTATTTTAAAAAACCGCATCAAAATCTGTAGCGTAGTTTTAATGATGTAAGCGTAGGTATAGGTACAGACAGAGGGAAGCGACTTAGTTTAATACTATGTAGTGATTATAGTTATTCTAGAGTGTTTCAGAAATGTGTGGTCATATTTTTGAATGGGGTGCAGAGCATCAAACTGAACAACTTTCTTTTTGGGACCAATATCTTAAACGCCAAAAAATAATAACTGACATTTGGATGGATTTGGTATTGAGAGCAGTGGTATTGGCCCCGATTGAAGAGTCATACTAGTCATGACGTTCAAATATTTCAAAAATCTTTACTTATATTCTTGAGCAAAACCCCAGGTGATATCCATTGATGTATACAAAGTGACGTAAAACGCGGTTAGCTGACCTTGGTAGACTGACGGCTGACGTGCAGTGACGTCATCAAACTGGTCATGGAGAACGCAACAGCACGCACGTGAACGTGTTAGCTACCAAGTCTGTAATTTAGCTTCCTAACTGATGTGTGCTTTAAGAAAAGCAACCTTAATCACTGGTTAAAATAAAGTCTAGTTTACGCTGCAACGTAATTTTTTATGACTTGTTTAATTGTAGACAGTCATTCTGATGTTAACTTAATGAAAATGGGATAAGGTTGATAATTGGATAAGGATTTGAGGAAGCAGAATAGTGTTTGTGTACGTTATGTTGTATCTAGGTTCAGTTAATTTGTGTCTGTGTATTCGTGTTGAATCGGTTTTTTTTTTTCCAAAAAGGCTGACAACTCAAATTCAAAGTGTTTATTTCAAAAGTCGAGGCTAACGGCCGGTTGTAGGTTCGAACCCAGAAAGGCGCTTAACTCAGTGTAAATTATCTCATCAGCACTGATCTCGAAACGGTGAAGGAAAACGTGAAGAAACCGGCATCTCCTAGAACCAACAATTAGAATGAAGTCCTATAGCGACCTGAGTGCTCGAAGGGGGTGGCTGAGATACGTTCGGAGTCAAAAACTAACGCACTGGATGCCCTTCTGGCCAGCTCGTCAGCAACATCGTTGCCTAGTGATTCGCTGTGTCCTTTATCCATTTCAGTGTCACTCATTCTTTTTCTGAGCAGTACGGTCTCTATTTGTGCCCATATCAGGGCAATAGGCTCGCCCTCTATTACATAGAACTTAAACATAACTTGCGAATTGTAGGTGTGTGAAAGATAGAAAGAAAGAAAACGTATTTATTGGAACACGCACGGAAACTAAACTAAAAATAATACTTGATAAAATAAAAATTAAGTTACAAACATAGGATAAAAACAGAATAAGTACAGGACTAAAGGACCCGTATCTCAGCATGATGCTCCGACATTTAAAAAAACTGTCGCAGCGCTGGTATTCTATTATGTTGATATGGCTTTTTGAGGAAAAACCTATGCAGATGACGCATCAGCTTTGCTCTAGGAGAATAAAAAAGCAAACTGGAATGTCGAGGTCAAATTTTTTAGAATTAAGTAAGTGTGAAAACATTAACATAACATAAACCAAAGCTATAGCCCATAGACATATTTATCTGAGCCAATACCAGTTGCGAAAAGGTGGATGATGTATTAAGGAATTCCAACTGTTATTCCATCATGATCCCAAAATGGAGCCACATCATAGGTAAACGATGATCGCCAATCACACCCTCTCAGCAGAATTGTAAACTTTACAAGTAAATAATGTAATTTTCTAAAAACATCTACAAAATGTGGATGTGTGAGGAGTCATGTGATAGAGAAGGGAGTGGATGAGTACGGCTGATCTCCTTCTTCTGTTCGTGTCCATGGTACTCGTACACTTTATACTATATCGTTCGAGCCCAGTAGGTGGCCACGTTTATTGCGGCATCAGTGGCATTTTTAAGATCATCCGAGGTGGCACTTGGGCACTCCAGGAAGTGGGGCATGGTCTGATCAGACGTACCGCACTCACACTGGGTGTTGGATGAGTCCGTAATCCCCCATTTTCCCAAATTTTTTCTACAGCGGCCTACTTAGGTATGCAATCGACTGAGAGCTTTCCATATATACCACTGCAGAACACGCCTGGAAGGCAAATGTTCCTGGGGCTTAACGAAGTCGGAAGATGGTGGATGTTACTCTTTCCATAGTTTGCTTCTCACAAAGGGTGGTTTGTCCTGGATGGCCTGCGTACGACTTTTAAGCCCGCCCGAAGTCGTTTTGTAATCGTAAAGATGAAATCGGGAATCAAAGTTTGGCTGATATAACATGAGACAATAAGGAGAAGAAGATGAAGACTCTATAATTTAGAACATTATGGATCCTATGGACCCAGTAGGGCACGGCAAAAGGGTAGGAGAGAGGAAACCCTATTTTAGGAGACAATTAAGTTGTAATTGTGGAAACAAGTCTCAATTTACATATAATCAAAGTCAGGAGATCGCGAATAAAGTACTTAATTTTTGTATCCACTAAAAATCTCACTTTCGGTCGAGGATTTAGAGAATTCGAGAACAGTCGTATTTTTTGCTTGTTAGCTCTTTACGTCGATCACGAGCGATGGATGAGGTCTACGATGTAAAGAGCATGCTCAGAGGATTCCTGATAGTAGACAAAACGTAAGATGTTCTGCTCAGAAGCTTCGTGTTCACACTCTTGCTTTGAAGACAAAACGTTTAAAAATTTCAAACTTTTGGAAACCGACTACTTACCGTTTGGACCAACATCTGCCTATTATTTTCCCAACCACGTCGGGATTGGCTTTCAGATAAACCAGATGGAGCTGAATACTAGTATTTGACTTGGAGTGCATGCCGATCTGACCTCCACAACCCAGTTACTGCGTAACTCTGGATGTATGATCATATCAGGATCGTAAAATTACGGAGGAATGAGGAAAATGTCGTGACGAAAGTTTTCAAGTATGAATGTCGATGGCTATAAGAGTAGAGGAAGACCAAAGAAACGATGCATGGACTGTGTGAATGATGATGTTAGAAAGGGGGTGACTACCGAGATGACGACTAATAGAGAAGTGTGGAAAAAAAAGACATGTTGCGCCGACCAGAAATAAATTGGGATAAGGGCAGGAGAATAATAATGCTTAAGAATCTAAAACTGACACTTTGCTGAACAGTTTTTATCCAAAAAAGGTTCTACTCTTTTTCGCCTTTCTAGCAAAATCACAGCGATTCACGTCACGATTATCTACGTTAATAGTTTTAAAAATAATGCTAAGTTACATAACACATGACGCGGATAACAATAAGATAAATGTTGATATGACATTATGATACTACATTGTATTTTTAGTCTAATACCTTTTGCGGAATTAAACAGACGTCTTGTTGCAAATAAGTGACTGTACTTCGCGTTTGTGAGACAAAAACTTGGTTGGTTGAAAATTACTGGACTTTTTTGGTGTGATTCGGACATTTTAGTTGGTTCATAATGCTGGACTGTTTGAGAGGGCACTTATTCTGCACTACAATTTGACTAAGATCTTCAACCAGTCTTACCACGGAGTATAGCGTTACCCAGTAACTGGGTTGTGGAGCTCAGATCCTCAGTCGCTCCATGTAAAATACTGGTATTCAGCTGCATCCAGATAGACTGGAAACCGACCCCAAAGTTGAGAAAAAGCTAGCCAGACTGCTGTCCTAGAAGATTAATCAAAGAAAAAACTACTATTGATTTATTTGCCAAATTAAACTTACTAGGAAAATAACTCAAGTTGAAACAAAGTCCGATACTGAAGTGAGAATTTGGGTGTAAAAAGAACAGTCACGTTTGGAAGTATTCAACTTTTTGCCGTTCTTGAGTTCAAGGTCGCGAAATCTAGACGGTTTCGACGTTTCCATGTCTAGAGTTTTATGTAAGACGTGCTTTTGAATCGTGCTTAGTCCTTTAGTTAAGTGTTGACAGATCAGCTGTGTGTTGCTAGACGGAATAATGAAACCGGATCAACTGTGTATTATTGGTGAACTTTTTAGTGCATTTTGACTGACCAAAAATTCCCTTTAAATACAAAAATATGGACCTATAAAATTGTTTGAACTGTTTGGTGCACATATACATTCTTTTTTTTTAATCAACAAGTCTGAATAATTGTCAAGATATTGACCATTAAAAAAAAATTAAAGTGTCAGTGTCAAAAAAATGTAGACACTCCCGCCAAAAGACTATTACATCAGACATAATTGTAAGGTCAGTGAACTTTGATGACGTCAGAGAAAAGTGTGACGTAATATTAGTGACAATGAGTGCTGTGTTAGTGGTACTGAGGAATGTGGTGATGAAGTGGGATTATCTGCCGCTTATCTGGGTGCAAATTGTGTTGGTAGGTTTTTCTGGATTATGTAATTTTAAATAAAACCAGGGGGCTTACTCTTCAACCTAATTTTAATTCCAATCAAAAACGAATACGATTCCAATGTTAATTTTGCATACACGTGATTCGGTACTCTTGAAAACAATAGTGTCAACATTTGAACAACAACAACGCCCGATCTCGATTCCACTTAGTTCTCCAAAATGGACACCCAATTTAAACACATTTTGGCGCTAGCGTCGAACTCAAGAATACGAAACGTCAAAATTCCAATGTTAATCGATCGGAATTAAAATCAAGAGTACGCACCCTGGTCCAAATTAGTAGGAAGAAGTTATTGTGTAGTAATCTTTGCGTCGAGAGCAGTGTTGGCCCAGAGGTGTCGGCCCCGACTTACAAGTCGTGGGTCGTGGGCTCGAACCCAGACAAGCGCTTTGTGTAAATAATTTCATCACCACTGCTCTCAAAACGATGAAAGAAAATCGTGAGGAAACCGGCATATGCTAGAACCAACAATTCGAAGACATGTGACATATACCAACCCGCACTGGGCCCGCGTAGGAGATTACGGCCCACTCCCTCTCACTGAAAGGAGGCCTGTATCCCAGCAGTGGGAACGGTATAGGCTGATCATGCTTATTCATTGCGTCGTTGGTCTAGTGGTCGTAAGCCTGACTGCTGAGCAGGCAGCTTTGAGTCTCGGTTTGTTCCCGGTTGATGGCCATTGCATAATCAGTCTAAAATGTCCCTACTGCTGAGACTCAGGCCTCCTCTCTGTGAGAGGGCGTGGGTTGTAATCCACCACGCAGGCCTAGTGCGGGTTGGTAGATGTCACATGTCTTCGAATTAATGGTTCTAGGATATGCCGGTTTCCTCACGATGTTTTCCTTCGCCGTTTTGAGAGTAGTGGTGATGAAATTATTTACACATAGTAAAGGGCTTTTCCGGCTCGAAACCTCCGGTGGCGCCCGTTACTACGGGGCTACCACTACTGTCAGTCCCACAAAACATGGAATGCTAACCCACTGGCCTTGACTGTATCATCCTTGACACAATTACGTCATCCGTTACATATGACGTCATCTGACGTCATATATCTTTGTCAGTCGTTACGGGTAGTCAGATGCCCAAAAATCTGACAACCAGTCTTAGGGGGGGGGGGGGGGGGGGTATCGTGTAGCTTAAATAAAGTCTTTTTGGTGGTGTTTGCTTGGGGTTTTGGTGTTTTTTTGACTTTTTGGTCTTTTTTTTTACCTATTGTGGTGTTAATTCTAGGTGCATCGTTTTTACATAAAATTATTTAATAAAATTTTTGTAACACAGTTTAAAAGAGTAAAGGTGGAGTTTCTTGTCCATTGTTCTCCTTACGAAGCTAGTTTTTGGAAGGCACGACTAGAATCAATTCTATTTTAATGTAAATTTTGATGTTTAAAAGTGCCTATTTGAAATAAATGCTCTTACTTTGACTTAGTAAGTTAACGTAACCACGTTTGTAAAAATATCGCGGCGGATTTCTTCGCGCATTGAAATGTCAACGCTTTGCTTAGTGTCAAGAGTTGATAACACAGCCCGACGTGACTCTTGCTCCTTGAATGAGAGTAGTCATTCCCCGTAGATTTTGGGTCACTGAATTCAAATTCGGCCTCGGAGTTGCTCCATCACATCACATTTTTTAGATATCCTAACCTAAAAGTGCAAAAAACACGATTTTAGCGTGTTTTCACGACAAATTAAGCTATCGAAAAAATACACACAATGCTTTAAAGTATAAGCATTGCTCTTACAAATGGCGTTGAGTTTGCGCTAATATCTAAATCTAAAATTTTTATATACATTCGATATACAATTTTTCATACAATTCATGTATCTATAAAAATTAGAAATTTATTCAAAATCAATTTCAAATTTCTCGATGATGAAAAAAGATATTCGCGCGCACGCACTCCGGTTGCGATAAGATATAGGCCTATAATTGAAAACATATTTAAAAAAATCTGTGGTTTTAATCGTGGTCGAAATCCACCATCATTAATTTCCTCCGTCCGCGTAATTTTCGTAAAAAAGGGGGTACACGTTTTTGCTTTATGTATTAGTATGAAGATAGATATACATTTAGAAAATGTAGTAATTAAATATTAATTTAAAAATAGTTTAAGTTTCTACTCGGTCACTGTATATTTTTAGAATGTATTTTTTTTTTTTTTACTTTGATTGCCCTTGATATATCATAGATCAGGGACTTAGGGTGATCTGGATCACTTCGTGTGAAGCGTCAGTGCATTCTATTAAAAAATAAATTTTAAACCAATATTAAACCGGTTTATAAGGTTGAAAATACGTTTTGCATCTATACTTCGGACTAAGACAGTACTGGTGAAATAAGGCTGCACTATACAGGCCTATCTGGCCGTGATGTTATTACCATTTCAAAATATTAAACAAAAGAATTCCCCAGACCACTGCAGTGAAAACTCCTAACACCATAGCTTTTACTATACTCGGTCGTGACCCAGAAACGGCCTTTGCAAACTTTTACCCCATAAAGTTCCCGCCGGGTTGTCTGTGAGTGCGGTACACACCTCATGCCTGAAGCTAGCCACGTGAGCCAGACTACATATATTTTATATCACCAATCGTTACGTAGCTACTGCCGATTGTGAAATTTGGCATCGGTTTTTGGCTTACACCCTTCTTACGGCGCCTGAGCAGTCACCGTCGCGCCATCACAGCGCAAATCACACGAAATAATGTGTGATCAAACGTGAAAAATGAAATTTCCCGCCGGTATAACCTAAACGCCATTTTTCCCGCGCATTCCGCTGTCAAAACTGACAGCGACCAACTCCTCGCCGAGCAGAGACAATGAAGTGTTGATTTTTATATATGTGACCTCTTTTAGGGCTGTTTGCCCTTTGAAAATTGAAAGTTTACTATGCGTGTTTAAAAGACGGTTTTTTTACAGTGTGTGCGAACTCTTTGTAAGATCGAAGGACGCTCTTTGAGATGTAAACTGTTTGTGCATAGACAATTGTGCCGTCCAAAGTTTGTGGTCAATAGATAAACTATATGAAACTTTTTAAACAACAACTTCTGCAACTGGACTGTGTAACTCAATAAATCAACATTTAATTTTAAAATAATATAAACTTGACATTTTTAATTTTTAGTTGTTAAAACTTTTAATTTAAACTTTAAGTGGTGTTTTAGCGAAGTTTCCATTTTTAAAATTTTTAGTATTGACAAGGACGCCCCACTTTTGGATCCCTTGTACTCCTGCTCTTCATTTCCCAAACTATCTTGGTCTATTCTAAGAAATTCAAATTTGAAAACTGCTCCCTCCAAAACCACACTACTCCACCACATCAAGAATTCAATTTTCGAATTTATCCTACGTATACACATTGAATATAAAAAAATATAAAAAACTTGAAAAAAGAATCATAAACTCGAACAAGGAGTTTCCATCTTGCCGTCCGTTACTCTATGCTCACTTACTACGAGGCCCTGGTGATTTTAGCATGCTTGACAACAGGCCTGATCGCACTAGGACATGAGGTAAGTCATAAATACTTTTCTGTTACTTGGACTTGACATTCGTTGCCATACGCACATGTACCAACGCAACGAAACAGCCAGCTTTAGTAGCTTCTAAAAATTCTATTACTAAAGTGTTCTAAGACGAGCCAGTTATTCCAACTTATTTTTACACTTAGAAACCTCTCAATTATTTTTATCCTTTAGAAACATTTAAAAATATAAAAAATTGTAGCCCACCGGTATCGGGAACAGGGTCCAACTTACCGGCGATCAGGGCTCCAGAGAGAGGAAACTCCTAACAATACGAGCCGTGTCCAGAAGAACTTTCTGAATCAAGTCCTACCTTCAAAACGTTCACCGTTTTGAGAGCAGTGGTGGAAAACATCGTAAGGAAACCGGCATGTCCTAGAACCAAAAATTCGAAGACGTGGCGACTACAAACCCGGACTGCAAGCATGGTAGGCGAATCATTTTGAAGCATAATAAAAATACTAAACCATAGCTTCATATATTCGAAAAATTTGTCAGCCCAACCACGTAAATAACGCAATGAATGTCGTTAAATCGGCGTGGCGTCATTTCTCAGTTTCCACAAAAGCGTTGCGTACATGTGCGTAATACAAACGAGTGTCAGACCATTACCTGAAACCTTCGTACGACCTAAGGTGTGGATGTCGACGGTGCTTCGAGCCGCGGCCACGCAGCGTCGCGCCGCAGCCGTCCCGCCCGCACCCGCGACCCTCGCAGCCTCGCCTGCCCCTCGTCGGGGGGCGGACCTATGGGGCCAATACATACCAGGTGGCTATTTATGTATATAGTCCAGATAGAGTAGATCTCGAGGAGAGAACCGTTGAGTAGATTTCTCTACGTATTGACTTTTTAAACTGTTACAAACATCATACTTCGAAATTCGCGTTAGACTTGACAAAACCTCAAAATAACTTAAATAATAACAGCCGCACGGATTGATCAATGGTTAAGCTACGCTTGCCGCGGTTGGTCCGTAGATAGGTGACCTTTACATACTAAGACCTCTTTTTTATTGTGGGAAATCATCGAATGACGTCTCCCGTGTGTCATGCCGCGTGTCAGACTTTTACTGACTAAAACCCACCCGTGTTTCTTCAGTTGCCTGTGCCAGGGGCACGGTAACTCTTTCGAACTGATCTCGCGACCCTGGCAGAACAGTGTATATGCTTAGGTGGTAAATATTGGCTTTAGACACAATCGTGGATCCGGTCGTGCACAGCAAAAGAAATATACACAGTAAGTAGGAAGAGATTAGGACCTATCGCTCTTACTGATGATGATGTTGTTTCTAAGAGCGGCCTCAGACGCGCCCGGTCGGTAACGGGCGCATGTCGCGGCGCGTGGTGCTTGGCGGTCGCGAGCACAGCCGGTACGCGGTGCGGCTCGCGGCGGTCACCTTCGCGCGGATGGTACGCCTCTGCGAGGGGGTACGCGAGGGTAAACGCAGCGTAATTTGCGTCACTTAGTAAAAAAAATGAGGTTTCCAAAAATTTAAACAGACTTCCAAAAAAAATAAAACACTTCCGTCTTTGGTTTTGTATAATTTTTTTTCCTCCAAAAAAGCCATTGGTTTTTTTTTGCGCAAATTCGCTGTACTTGCTGCGAAAACAATGACAGGAAATTTTTGAACATCAAGATTTATAATTATATCTATTTTTAGTAAGACCTCCCTCCCTCCTCTGTTCTGGTTCTGGCGTGTTTATGGTATCCCAAAAGATAACCCAGCCGTACCTTCGACCGAGCTTATAATTGAAAAATCGATTCATTCAATAATATAATCAATCAATACTACAAATCAATCAATACTACATGAAATTCCTCTGATGGATTTTTTTTGTTTTATTTCTTGTACAGCCTAAATTATCCCTTCTTCTCAGTGTAAAAAATCAAACAAGATTTTAGTGTAAATAATAACATTTTTTTAAATCATTTTCGTTTTCTGCTGAAATCTATTTTCTGTCGGACACTACTTCGATGGTATCCCTTCTGTATTCATATTATAGCTATCACATAATTTACATATTGTGCCGACACACAAGTTTTTATAAACGGTTCCAAAGAACTAATTTTTGCCATTAATAATAGGGCCATAAAAATAAATGCTACGAGTTTTCATTTACCCATATTCGCAGATTACGCTGCGTTTTCCCCTCGTCGTCCTTACATTGTCGCAGCGATTGACAGTCCGGTTTGTGGTATTAAAATAGATGTTGAGTTCTGAGTGAGTTTTACTAACATTACCTAAAGGCTACATTCTGAATTATGCAATTGTTTGCGTTAAGAGTTATCAACAATTCGGAACGCTCGTGGACGCACTCATACAACGACTAAATACACCATATAACTGGTATACACAACAAATTTCATCTTTGGTTAAGCAACGACTGTAGCTAGATGTACAATTTCGAAAAAAAAAAACGTTTTGAAAGGAATGATGCTACTCAAAACAAAACACTGTCATGTTTGACAGCACTCATGGGTGATATCGGCTATTGGGCTCATGCTTCTTCGAAACGGGTGTAATAAGCACGCTCAAATTGTTACAGCGCAATTCGGAATGTAGCCATAGTGTGTGAATTTAGAAATATGTAATAGGTATATTTCAATAAACTAAAATGCAACCTTCTGTTGTGTAAATTTTATGAGTAATTTTACATACACACAAAAATCCAGTCCGTCAATATTTTTAGCGTTATTGTATTTTCATCTCTATGGAGTTTACAATGTTTTACTTTTTGTCGGCCTGTCCTGACTTCCATTGTTCTTTTATATTTCTGTAGGAAGATAACTGGCGTCTTGAAGAATGATAAGTTTTCGACTTTCATAGTCAAATAGGTCAGAAATATCGTTTTGAATGTCGTTTCAATCTGTTTTTGGGAATAGAACTGTGAACATCATTCGGTAAGTATTCCATGAATGTTGGTGAGTTGACCTCCTAAGCGTTCAAAATAAGAATAGACTGACTTAAACTGACTCGTACGAACTTCATACCGATGTATCAGCTTTCAGAGAAGTGACGTTACTTTGACAGATTAAACATCGTAACTGTCAAATATGATAGATAGTTGAAGTTTTATTCTTATTTTGAATGTTTAAACCATAGACTGCACTGTTTTTGTGTTTTCCTTTTAGTTTTTTGTTCAGCATGAAGTTTAATCACTTACCCCTGTGTGCTTATTGATGCCCTTCGTTCCACTTCCCAAATTCTTTTATTAAAATTTTCCGTTGCGTTCAATTGTTAACTTGAGTTTGTTTTTTCCGTGTATTTAGTGGAACGCATGCGCATAGTTGTGTTTGAGAAAGTCGTGCGATTTTTTGTCGCAATTTAAATTTTTTTAAATTTTCTTTTGAAACCGCTTTTAAAGGAGCAGATCAGGCAAAGTAGTAAAAATGGTTGAGCATTTTTTTCATTGGTAGTATGTAACTGCAAAAATTTCGACTTAATTCGATTATTTTTTTTTACGATGCGACAAAAAGTCTTAGCGACTGGAAGAGTTTGACAAAAAATATTGTCTAACCCTTATCTGATTGGCAGGAGTTGGCCGGCGGAAAGAGTGGGCCTAGTGGGCTTCGGCGGAGCAGCGAGAGATCCGAGTCGATCTCCGAGGGCCGGACAGAGAAGCAATCGAGTCATACCAGTGGTAAGCTTCAGATACAAAATATATACGTAAAACCTGGATAAGTGGGATCTGAAGGGACCTATATTTTTTATCACTTATAGAGGCTTTTGATTTACCCAGTTTCCCAAATAGGCAGGTTAACATGACAGCTGTCTTGTTTATACAGGGTCCCACTATTTGTTACTCTTAGAACGCGTCATAACTTTTCTTAACCTGATAAATTGTCACACTTATACGGGCTATTGAGCTACATAGTCTCAATTATAGAGGTAAACATCGAAGAAATTAAGTCTCAGTTACAAAGGTTTGAAAATTTCCAGTAACTGAGGTATTTCAATGCGAAAGTGTCGGGGCCTCATTTTAAATGCCAATAACAGAGATTTCTCACATAGCCAGGGCGCACTTATCCAGGTTTCACTGTGTAAAAAAAAGCTTTTATCGTGCATTGTCACGAGAACCAAACTTGTGTGCCAGATGTCAGCCTAATAGCTTCAGTAGAAGTGGGTGAAATATTAACACTAACCTACGAAAAAAGGAAATGAAAAGGACCTTTTAGTCCTCGTAAATTTATGTAAATGACTTAATTTGAGTCGGCGCCAAACAATAAACGCTACAGATCAATCAAGGCCCCAAGTAAAATGATAATATAAGTAGGTATAATAACCAAGTATAATTCGTCCCCGTTCCTAACTGCCCCGTTGGCCTCGTGTTCGCAAGCACGACTGCTGAGCATGGGGTCATGGGTTCGATTCCCAGCTCGAGCAAAGTGTTATTGAGTTTTTCCATTAGGAATTTCTTAATACCACCCTTAGTTTGGGAGCTGGCGGTGTGATACCTCCGTGCCTCGGATAGCATGTTAAGGCATTGGTCCTGCGCCTGATCTCTCTCCGCTCGTGTCTGATTGCAGCCCCATCAGACTGAGAGTGAGGGAAGAGTGAGTGTCCCCGTGTCGTACACACCTACACTAAAATATCTTCTGCGCTGATGGCTAGTTTCTGTTGAGATAGGAAGGATTATATAATTCTTCGACTAAAGTATAATATGACTATTCCTAACAACAATTTAACTACACCAATCTCTTACAAATCGTACACTAACGCCCACCCATCATGTTCCAGGCCTGAACGGTCTCCGCAACATCGGCAACACTTGCTTCATGAACAGCGTACTACAGTGTCTCTCCAACACCAAGCCGTTGCTGGAGTACTTGACTGACGACAAATATAGCGACGATCTCAACACCACGCTGTCGTGCATGAAGGGGGCTCTTATGAAAGGTAAGAAGGCCCCATTTACCTGAATGATAACCCCTAAAACAACAGGGATGATTAAAATAGGGTCGGCATTTGGGGTAAAATAGGGTTGATCTTTCTGCAAAATACGTTTGGTCTTTGGGTAAAATAGGGTTGATCTTTCTGCAAAATAGGTTTGGTCTTTGGGCAAAATAGGGTTGGTCTTTGGGCAAAATAGGGTTGGTCTTTGGGCAAAATAGGGTTGGCATTAGGGGTCAAATAGGACACATGTTAAAATGAAGTTGACATTTGGGCAAAATAGGACACGACATATGGTTAAAATGGGTTTGACATTTGGACAAAATAAAGTTGGCATTTTTGGGGTATAATCGGACAAGAAATTGGGTTGAAATGGGGTTGACATTAGGGCTAAATATTGCATTGCATTTGGGGTCGAATGGGGTTAGTATTTTGAGTAAATATGAAATAAAATTGGTAGTCCGAAACATCCGAGGAAATACGTCGATTTTAA
The DNA here is from genome assembly GCA_947507805.1 of Aporophyla nigra. Classification (NCBI taxonomy): domain Eukaryota; kingdom Metazoa; phylum Arthropoda; class Insecta; order Lepidoptera; family Noctuidae; genus Aporophyla; species Aporophyla nigra. The sequence goes on from OX382318.1 coordinate 822,375, forward strand.
AAGAAATAGTAAGCAATAAACGCTTCATGAACAGCGTACTACAGTGTCTGTCTAACACCAAGCCGTTGCTCGAGTACTTGACTGACGATAAATATAGCGACGATCTCAACACCACGCTGTCGTGCATGAAAAGGGCGCTTATGAAAGGTAAGAAGCGTATTTAGACCCTATTTACCTGAAAGCTAACCCCTATGCTACATCAAAAAAAAAAAAAGATGATGAAAATAGGGTTGGTATTCGGGTAAAGTAGGGCACGAAATTTGGTTAAAATGGGGTTGACATTTGGGCAAAATAGGGTTGGCATTTAGTGTCAAATAGGAGACGACATTTGGTTAAAATGGGTTTGACATTTGGACAAAATAAAGTAGGCATTTTTGGGGTATAATAGGACACGAAATTTGGTTGAAATGGGGTTGACATTAGGGCCAAATAGGGTTTGCATAAGGGGTTAAATAGGGTTGGCATTTTGAGTAAATATGAAATAAAATTGGCAGTCCAAAATATCCGTACAAAATACATCGATCTTAAAAGAAATAGTAAGCAATAAACGCTTCATGAACAGCGTGCTACAGTGTCTGTGCAACACCAAGCCTTTGCTCGAGTACTTGACTGACGATAAATATACCGACGATCTCAACACCACGCTATCGTGTATGAAAGGGGCGCTTATGAAAGGTAAGAAGCATGTTTAGACCCTATTTACCTAAAAGCTAAGCCCTATGCTGAACTAAAAAAAAACGATGATGAAATACGGTAAAATAGGGCACAAAATTTGGTGAAAATGGGGTTGACATTCGGGTAAAATAGGGTTGTGATTTGGGGTCAAATAGGACACATTTTGTTAAAATGGGGTTGACATTTGGGCAAAATAGAGTTTGCATTTGGTGTCAAATAGAACACGATATTTGATTAAAAAGGAGTTGAAATTTGGGCTAAATAAGGTTGGCATTTGGGCTAAATAGGGTTGGCATTGGGCTAAATAGGGTTGGCATTTGGGCAAGATAGGGTCGGCATTTGGGCAAAATAGGTCGGCATTTGGGGAATTTCGAGGGAATGTCGTATATTTGCTGATTTACTTGATTTAACGGACGTTCTTTTACAGTTAAAATACTGCATTCCCGTAAGTTTTAATGCATCGTGTACCCCCCTTGAAGTGGTGGTAAAACTGGTAAATAACTATACTCCATTTGTTTAGGTAGTTAACTAAAGGTAAACAATCTTGATATGTCTTTTTATATAAAATAAATCGTATAAAAGACCAACAAATATTATTTAAATTAAGTTACTTACCTAACATCGGTTTAAGTAAATACCTAATTGTAAACATTTTTAGATTCAATTTTTAGACAGTTTTTTAGATAAAAGACATGTTAAGATTGTTTACATTTAGTTAACTACCTAAACAAATGGAGTATAATAACCTTACTCAAGTACAAACCTACTTCACATGATCCGCCCAATATTATATCTGGACTTTATAAGAGACTGTGACCTCTGAGTTAGTTTCGGCCTTTCTTCTCAGAGTAGTCAAATAAGAGACGCCGACCTCATCTAGTTTTTAAAATATGACTGACTTGTAAAAGTGTTTGTAGAAACCTACTTACAGAAATAAAATTATTTATAAAGTACTAGCTTTTGCCCGGGGCTCCCCCCCCCCCATTTTAGGGAAGTGGGGAGTTAGAAAGAGACAAAAAGTAGCCTATGTCACTCTCCATCCCTTCAACTATCTCCACTTAAAAAATCACGTCAATTCGTCGCTCCGTTTTGCCGTGAAAGATGGACAAACACACACACACACACTTTCCTATTTTCCTAATATTAATTAGTATGATTTATAAAGTATGTCCGATAATTTGACAAAAATGACAATGGATTTAACAAAAACCCTCGATCTTGTTCCAGCCTTCGGCATAGTAATCAAAGAACTTTGGCTCCGCGGCGAGAAGGACGCAGTGGTGAACACGACGGCTCTCAAGTCGCAGGTGCAGAGGTTCGCGCCGCGGTTCATGGGCTACAGTCAGCAAGATGCGCAGGTAAGACAGGAGGCTGCAACGGTGCAGGAGGTCATCATTTCAGCCGAAACACGTCCACTGCTAAACTGCTGACTGACCTGTTAGTCTACTGGTTAGTGACCCTGACTGCTAAGAAGGAGGTCGTGGGTTCGATTCCCACCCAGGACTGATCTTTGTGTGATGAGCACAATCATTTGTTCTGTGTCTGGGTGTAATTTATCTTTAATATGTATGTATCTATACTAATATTATAAAGCTGAAGAGTTTGTTTGTTTGTTTGATTGAACGCGCTAATCTCAGGAACTACTGGTCCGAATTGAAAAAATATTTTTGTGTTGGATAGCCTTTTTATCGAGGAAGGCTATAGGCTATATAACATCACGCTACAACTAAGGATAGCGGAGCAGTAATGAAAAATGTTGCAAAAACGGGGAAAATCGCACGGGTAGGCGATTCGACGCGACGGGAAGGGTCAGAGGAACAAGAAATTTAACGCGGACGAAGTCGCGGGCAGAAGCTAGTTTAGAAATATATAAGTATGTTTATCAGTTGTCTGGTTACCATAGTACAGGCTCTGCCTAGTTTGGGATCAGATAACGGTGTGTTGGTTGTCCTAAGATATTATATTAATAGGCCTCCCCCAAGCACTAGGCCCGGGTCGACGTGTGACGTGTTGTGTTCCATGCTCGCCTCTAAGATGTGTCAGCAGAACTGAAAGGGTCCGCTAAGACGAGATTTTTTCGAAAGAGATACCGTGGCCTTGGCATATAGGCAACTGAAGGAACGTAGGTGGGTTTTAGTCAGTAAAAGTCTGATACGCCCTTCCGCTCCACCCAGAGCGGGAGACGTCATATGATGATATCCCACCCAGAAAAAAAAGTGTCCGACTGAACACGGATTGTGCCGAAATCTGAAAATATACTTTGGCGTTTTTTGTCTCATTTTCGGCCGAAAACGAAAATGCCGCTTGCCGCGGTTGGTTCGTTACCACCAACGTAATGTGCTTTCTGAGTCACGGAGAAGAAGCATTTAAAGATGGTCACCAATCCACGGATCAACCGCGGCAAGCGTAGGTTAACCTGATCGACTGATCCATGCCGACTATATAGCCATAAGTCCCCTTGTCCTGACATAAATATTACAGATTATTTTGTCAATATTGCTGATATAACCAACGTGTTGTTCCCAGGAGTTCCTCCGGTACCTGCTGGAAGGTCTGCACGAGGATGTGAACCGCGTTACCACCAAACCCAAGCCCATACTCACCGAGATCGACGACAATCTGAGGTAACTACTATCCTAGCGTATCATCTTCATCATTTCAGCCATAAGACGCAATTTGGGGGGTTTTGCTATAATCGCCACGCTTGGCAGGCGGGTTAGGCATCACAGTATGGTGGTCAAATGCATAAAGAACGCTGCTGCCCATTCTCTAGTAAGTCCTTTAGTCGCCTTCTACAACACCTACGGGAAGAAATGGGATGGTGCTATTCTTTACGTCCAGCACCACATGAAGCGCGTAATCAGCCTATAATGTTCCCACTGCTGGGACACAGGACCCCTCTCTGTGAGAGGAAGTGGGCCGTAAGCTACCTAACTTCGGCCGAAAATACGTATTTCGTGCTTAGGGAGTAGACCAAGAATAAAGAAGCCGTGCATAAAACGCATCGCTTTAAACGCACACCTGTCTTCTGTCTGTGAGGAGTGGGCAGTAATTTACCACGAGGGCCCAGTGCTGGTAAGTAGACGTCACATGGCATCAATTGTTTGGTTCTAAGACATGCCGGTTTCCACACAATGTTTTCCTTCACCGTTTTGAGAGCAGTGGTGATGGAATAATTTACACAAAATAATGTGCATGGGTTCAACCTACTTCAGGAATCCGTAAGTCTAACAACCAGTCTGACCAAGGGGACTATTACCCAGTAACTGGGTTGTTGAGGTCAGATAGGCAGTTGCTCCATGTAAAATACTGGTACTCAGCTGCATCCTGTTAGACTGGTAGGCGGCTCCAACTTAGTTGGTAAATGGTTAGGCAGATGGTAATTTTTTCTCTACATAGTATAAAGCAAAATCGCTTCCGACGTCTGTACGCTTGGATTTTAACGTGGTTTTCATCAATAGACAGAGTGATTCAAGAGGAAGGTTTATATGTGTAAAACGCGGGCGAAGCCGCTGGCAAAAGCTAATTGTAAATAAATAAATAATAATATATTTTAACTCTTTTTAACCGACCTGTGTGTTTCGTTCCAGCGATGCCGCCAAAGCGTCTGAAGCGTGGAACCGCTACCTGCGCATGGAGGACAGCCGCGTGGGCGACATCTTCGTGGGGCAGCTCAAGTCCACGCTGCGCTGCACGCACTGCAACCACGACAGCGTCACCTTCGACCCCTTCTGGGACCTCAGGTAACATTACAGGGAGCGTGAGGTCTTTGTTGAAGTGGCCTAGTCCTTATATCGTTATTTCTTGAAGAAAGAAAAATAAAAGAAAGAAGGAAAATACGTTTATCGTTGTTTTTTTTTTTAGGAGTTTTGTTTATCACTTATTTTTTATCTCATTTAATCTTATATATTGAATTCTTTCTTCATTTTTTTTACATTGTTCTCACTTAAAAAGCCTTGGAATGAATGGGCTAGCTAGCTTCAAATTTCTAAGTAACAAACTCTTTAACAGATCTAAAGTGTCTATAAATGGATTAATATAATAATTTTATATAAATTTGTCCCACAGTTTGTCGATCCCGTCTCGGACCGGTAACATGAAACTACAGCAGTGTCTGTCGCACTTCACTCGTGAAGAGGAGATGGACGGTGATGAGAAACCGGTGAGTTTAGTATAAGACATCCTTCACAGCGTCCCGCCATCACCAGCTGGCGTGGCATGACCAATAGGGAACCATCATCCCGTGCCGGGCGCTGGGCGTAAGGACATACTGCACTCACGGACAAATAACACTACAAAGACACACATAGCACATCTCCTTTTGATTTTTATATTAATCCTCTTCCACTCAGTACTTAAGGACGCTATAACATTTTTCTACAAATATCGGTGGTTTTTCGGTACCAATTACATCAAGAGGAATCACAATTGCGAGGTCAATTATGCTCTAAATTAAAGATAATTTAATCATCTCCATAATTAAACCATAAAAATTTTATAGTCCCATACAATATTTTCACAAAAATACGGTTTCCCCACCGCAATAATCGTAGAAAATGAAAAATAATGGGGTCTGAATCGGTACCTATATAGTGAGATCAACTGCATATTTTAACTTCAAAATGACAAGAAATTGTGGCTAATATAATCTTCTACGTTTTGCCTAAATATTTTGTAATTAAATACATAACTTTTTTATTTATGAGTTAAATAAAGAACGCTCTCAAATTTCTTCATACATTTTTTATTCGCGGCTTGTCATTCCGCGCTCAGACGCGCCCTAGGAAGCACTGGCGTATCACTTTTTTGTGCGAAATAAATACGATCAAAATAATAATAAAGTGAGTGCCGTGCTGTATACTGTGGTTGAAAAATTTTGATACTTTTCGGGCAAAATTATGAGTACCAAACTTATTACCAGAACTTGGTTTAGAAATAAATAATTTAAATTCTATTGGGAATTATGGAGGTAGTGATGATTATGAATATGTATTCATTTACAAGAATTCAAGATGGCGGATGATTATTCAATAAAAAGTTATATGAACATCTATTTTCAATGTGGTAAGTAAATTATGCAAGTATCGTCCATTTTTGGAACGAAATTCTTTAATGTAGCTTGTGGTAAGGGTAAACAAGAGTGCTGACGCCGATTGTGAAGCCAAAATAAAAAGTGGCGGTTGCGAAAATTTTCAAAGTTTTCATCATGGGTGTCGTTTTCAAGATTTTCGAAGGTGCTGAAGCCGAAAACTCCATACAAATTACATTCGGAATAAAAAAAGACTAAGAAACATACTTCCTGACGGGATATCCCCCGATCCCGCAAGTTTTTCATTCAAAACGACGGGATATTTTAATTTTTTAAATAAAAAGTGCGCATAGCAACTTTGGGTAATTTTAGGATAGTGGTTACGAATGTTTCATCCAAATTTGATCTAAATACGGCGGGTATTGTTTTTAAAAAATAGATTATTTTCCATATTGGGGGTAGGGCTTATGAAATCATCGATTTTTAATTTAAAATGGTGGATGTACTGTTATGGTGAAATGTCGACATGGGTATCAATCTTGGGGGTTATGCTAGTATGTAGAAAATTCTGAATAGGTACGCGCTCCAATCTCAAAGGTGAGGTTCGGGCGTCACACAATTTTTGCTTAGTTTTCTTTAGAGAATATCCTGTATATTTTCAACGATAGTCTACGATCACAATCCGTTATATTTGTTTATTATAGAAAAATATTATTAAAGTTTTTTATTGTTACACCTCGTTTTTAGGGTTCCGTTGCCAAATGGCAAAAAACGGAACCCTTATAGATTCGTCATGTCTGTCTGTCTGTCCGAGTATGTCACAGCCACTTTTTTCGAAACTATAAGAGCTATGCTATTGAAACTTGGTTAGTAGATGTATTCTGTGAACCTTTTTTTCTAATTTTGTGTAATTTTTACACAAAATTAGAAAAAAAAAACAATAATATTTGGGGTTCCCCATTCATAGAACTGAAACTAAAAAAAAAAAACTTCAAACCCATACTTGTGGGGTATCTATCGATAGGTCTTCAAAAATGATATTGAGGTTTCTAATATCATTTCTTTCTAAACTGAATAGTTTGCGCGAGAGACACTTCCAAAGTGGTAAAATGTATGTCTCCCCGCCCGTAACATCTAAAATAAGGGAATGATAAAACTAAAAAAAATATATCATGTACATTACCATGTAAACTTCCACCGAAAATTGGTTTGAACGAGATCTAGTAAGTACTTTTTTTTAATACGTCATAAATCTTAAACCACAATTTACCTTTCATTCAGTCAACTCAAATATAAAAATTTAAAAAAACAATGATTTCATAAACATAAACCTTATGCATTAACCGTGAAAACCTGCAGGTTTGTACGGAACCCTCGGTGCGCGAGTCCAACTCGCACTTGGCCGGTTTTTTTTTTTTTTGAATTGACAAATTATTCATTATACCAAAAATCATAATGATCATGGTAATAAAACTTATTAATTGTCACCAAACGCAGAAAGTAAAGTTAGTTTACTACTAATTTTACTCAACATGCTAGTAAAATAAAATAAATAATACTTTCGAGTATCAAGATTAGTTAAGTAATGTATAAAATCGAGCAGACAATGGTTTCAGTGTGTGCGTGCGCGTAATGTTGTTGTGTGCCGACTCAGATACCTAAACATGAGCGATTCAAAAATGTTATAGCGTCCTTAATGCTTTTAAAATGTTGTTGTATGGAAGTGTAATTTTACTATTTTAAGGATGGAAGCCTGGAGATCTGTAATCCAGGTCCTGAACCCAGTACAGACTCCAGCTCTCACAAAGGTCTAATTTAGCCAAGAACTAAGAACCATGTACCAAACTTGTACCTTTTTTGAGAGAAAAAAAATAATAATAATAATAAATTAAATTTAAAAATTATCATCATCATCATAATGAAGCCGAAAGACAACCACTGCCTGAAAAACTTTATAACGTAAAAAACGAAAATTACGCTGAAGGAAGAGAATGAAATTTGGCACTGTTAACGTTTATATGGAGAAGGAATGCAGAAAGCTAAAATTTTATATAATAATGCATTAGAAACAATAACTAATTTAAAATAAAAAAAATCATTACACACACTACCATGCGTTTAACACACACACATATTCACTTTTGTTCATGGTTAAAGTATGTGGTCACACTGAGAAGAGATTAATATTATTTGTCTTAAATGTCTATACTCTGTATATTATAACATTAGAAAAAAGAGGCTCGCAGAAGCAGGAGTATGAAACCTTTTATTTCAAGTTAAGTTCAAACAATTTAAATAAATAATGTGAGCTTTTTTGTAACAATGTATGGCATGCATATAATAAAGCATTTACTATCGATATACTCGTCACAAGGCTTGGATAGGTACATGAAATGTAACAATTTTTAGTAACAACTAGCTGTGCCCGCGACTTCGTCCGCGTGGAATAGTGACTTTTCGGGCAGCATATTTTGAATTACATATGCTGTCGTTTGGGTAGCTAAAAATTTACTTTACAGTAATGCTTCTCTGTATACGATATTTAACGTATAGCCATCGGGGATGAAAGCATACAGGCTCCTAGGATCGTGCGAGAAACAGCTGATACTTAGATCTGCACCCACAACTTTCATTGTCTGACCTTGGGCTTTATTAATTGTCATCGCAAAACATAGGCTGACTGGAAACTGGACTCGTTTAAAACTAAATGGAAAATTGTTTGGAATGAGAGGAATCCGAGGAGTGAAAACACCTTCACCTTTTCCACACCCTGTTAAAATCTCTGCTTCTATCAGATTTCGTTGTAAATTGGTCACTTTTAACCTGGTGCCATTGCAAAGTTTTGGGGGCTTAAATTTCTAAGAAGCATTATAGGTACGCCTACTTTTAATTTTATTTTATGTGCTGGTAGTCCAGGAGCATTGAGGGATTCTAAAAATTCTACTGGGTACCTTGTAGATTCTCCTTCTTCCATGACTCTGTTAATGGAGATATACTCAACATAATCCCCCGGAAAATAGCTCAAAATTTCAGCGTTTATTGTTGCTGCATGGTCGTTTCGTGGCGTCAAAATAGCTCTTTCGCAAAGCCAGGAATTTTCGCAAGTTGGTATTTGCGTTGCGTTTCCATACACAGATGATATGAAGTCTCGCATTGATAAAACTATGTTGCATAGGTTTTCATTAAGAACAACTTTTCCTTGTTCCTGCGTATACACACCGTTACAAATCTCAAGTAGTAAATCTGAAAATTCTTGAGTATTTTCGTTGCCTCCAATTTGCGCACGCATATTTAATGTCAAACGCAAAGGGATAATGTAATGCCACAATCGAGAACTCTTTTTTTTTAATTTATGAACTGATTGACATGAAATAAACACTAAATGTTAAGGTGGATGGATGATTATCTCAGATGCCATTTTGTCGCTAGATGGCGCTAGATCCACAATTTGGAACATTTTCAATTTTTACGCCTAACTTAGAAATCTTTAATAGATAACTTTATTATATGCGAAACCTAGGGCATTAACTTGATTTTTTTAGATAGTCACTGTGCTTGTTAACTGGTCTCATACAAAGATTTGTACATTCTAAAGATTTAGCCGCTTGACTTTACTCTTTACACACACATGCAAAGTAAATAGTAGTAACTTTCGACACCACTAGATGTCGTTTTATTCAAACAGTTTAAAATGAAATTAATATAGGTACACTGTCCCTATAAGTTGTAGTAATGTGACTGAACCTAAATTGTAATGTGTAAATAGTCATCATCTCAGCCGCAAGACGTCCACTGCTGGATATAGGCCTCCCCCTATTTGGGGGGCTTTGCCATAATCACCACGCTTGGCAAGCGGGTTGGCGATCGCAGTGTGATGGTAAAATGCATAGAGAACGCTGCTGCCCATTCTCTAGTAAATCCCTTAGTCGCCTTTTACGACACCCACGGGAAGAAATGTAAGGCAGAAGAAGGAATGGAAGTGTAAATAGTGACGTGTACTAAATAAATAAAAGACTATTTATTACATTGTAAAGCTTTTTATTGTACCCTACTATAAATTAATAATATTTATTTAGTAAAAAGGGGTTAATATTTTCATAAAAATAATGTTTTATTTACTCTCACTACATTTACTTAGATAGTTTCCGTTTGGATTCAAACCATCGAGTCATACCACCATACAAAGATAACATACTTTTTTAAATATTTTGATATTTACAATTATGATTTTTAATTTAGTATTAGAAAGAATTATGTATGTAGATTACAATATAAATAACATCATACGTAACTATATATAACGGCACATGTATCTTACATAACAACACAAAGGGGTTGCTAGCTAACCATAACATTTATTAATGTTTCAAGAATACCTACTTATGATACAATTTTGAACTGCAATAAATATTCTTTTACAATTGAATTGTTAGGCTGGTACCTAAATACATGAGTGAAACTTATCTACACAGAAAAATCTTATGAACTAACAAAATAACACAAACTATACATCGCTACGTGCAAAAATAGCTTATTAATTATTCTATAATGTTCCCACTGCTGAGACTCAGGCCTCCTCTGAACTGTGGTGATGAAATAATTTACACTCAGCAAAGTGCCGGCTTGGATTCGAACCATCGACTCGTACCACCATACAAAGATACTTATAAATATTATAATAAAATATCTTCTTTTCTACGCGCTACTTTTTGCAGTCGCCGCCGCCGCCGCGCCGTATCAGTCTTCTGCTTGTCACTTTTTACTTCCATTTATATAATTTCCGTGCGATCTGAATCAAATGCTGGAAGACGCAGTTTTCGCTGCAACAAATGAATTTACACAGTTTTGTTAGACTATTCTTACTGAACCCACACCTCAGAGACCTGCGGAATAAGTTAGGAAATGAGTAAGACTTATATTTTTATACCTTTTAATTCCTTGATGTCTAGACATTTAGCATTTTTCTCAACTCTTCTCAATATAATTTCTGGCAGTACACGTTTTAAAAAATGTTACCAACTTCGGCATCATAGCGTTGATAACTTCCTCATCCCGGTTAACTTCTATGACAGTCAATGGTTGGGTGACAGATATAAAGCAAATGAAGTAACATTTATTCATTTTGGTAATTCGCAATTGACCCTGGACCTAGAATCAAAATAATAATAGCTGTTAAAAAGAAACAATCCAAGAAATACATTATTTTTATACATACATACCAAGAAATAATGATATTTGTTACACTGAACATTGTGTAAAATATGTTGTACTTTGGTATTGTCAAACATAAACTTCATCACAACAAACAAGCAAAAGCGTACTAATGTAATGAACACAAAAATATGGTATCAAGTTGGGACTTACCATTCCAGATGAAGAATCAAAGTTGTGACCATATGACCTTCTTCAAGTCAACAATACGGTACCCTACCAAACCTGATAAGTTGTCACTTGATGTTCTTTCCACAGTTAGTTGATAAGCTTCAGTCTCTGAATCGGGTTGTGGCCAATCAAAATCAACAGTCTCTACTTGCTCTGTAACAGATTCAACTGTATTGAAGCTAGAGCTGCAGGCTATGGCTTCGTATCGAATTTCTGGTATACCACGCGAATAGGTTTAGGGCGTATCTTAAGCTGTCGAAAGGTTGGACAGCTGATGACGATCTTGAGTTGAATGTGGACTGAAATAAAAGATATGTTAAAAAAACAGTGTTGAGAGACAGAAAAATATTGATAGGTCTGTAGGTACCTAAATACAACAGGGCAAACCGCGGTTTCTTCCACTACCTTCTGTTTCTTGTTACGCCATGCTTGCATGCTTGTTGTTCCTTCGCTTGCTTTCGGCTGCAAGGAAAAATGGCTGTAAACGAAGACTACAACACGAACCAACGAGTATCAAATAACCTCCACTCACGTAAATCTGATTCGAAATCTTATGGGAATCTAATTTACTCACTATAGATCACTAAAAGAACTTCCATGATGTCTTTTCAATACAGCTTGCACTTTTTTCCGTGATTTTCGCGGTCCTGAATACACATGTCGTATACATTTATGCAAGTTTATTAGTCGGGTTCATCTTAGGCAGTTCAGTTGCAATTCAATCTGAAATCAAAAAGAATAATTACAAACAACAGCAAATGTATCTTATTTATGAAATGTTTCAAGAAACAGAAATAACACCACCATCAAGCTGTTGTTTTCAGAGAGAATATCTGAAATTTGTATTGTAGTATGTCATGTGACGACAATCAACGAGTGTTGCTAACGTTTGATTTTGTATTTCATCTTCTAAATCTTACACTTTTGTAAAGTTTTAAGGGTAATTAATTACCATTATAATAATACTCTATATCACCTTGAAAATCATTCATTGCACATAAAAATAACACTTACCGTCAATAAAACACAAAAACGCTTCACTTTTGAATAAAAACCAGGGCTTTGAATAACGTTAAAAATTTGGTATCGTTACTTTCATCGGACGAAGATAACGTTATTAGTAGAGGTCACGTAATGCTTGGTAACGATACTTGGCATACGTTTTACCGGTAACTGAGTACCGTTAATTTTTTATTTATTTTCTTTCATCTCTTTCTTTCGTCTACATTATTGAAGTTGCATTTGCACCGTTTGATTGGCGATGTTGCCGTAGAGCGCCGCCGCCCATGGCGTGCCGCTTAGGTTGCGCAGGTTGACAACAACGCATTAGGTAACGATGTGATAAGAGAACGGTGTGGTGTAAAAGAAGATGTAGTGACAAAAATTGAAAAAAGTATGCTTAGATGGTTTGGTCATGTTGAGAGGATGAATGAAGGTCGGCTCACAAAAGGTATTTACAAGGCAGATGTGAGTGGAAACACCGGGAGGGGACGCCCTAGGAGGACATATAGGGACCTTATTAGTGATATTCTTCAGAAAGGTCAGGTGCGTAGTACTCGCAACCGGCGTGTGTGTATGACCAATTTTATGAACCTAAACGAGGCAAAAGAAGTGTGTAGAGATCGTAGCAGGTGGCGTTCCGTGGTTTCTGCCTACCCCCATGGGAAAAAGGCGTGATTCTATGTATGTATGTATGTAAAAGTATCGATACTAGTAACGTTAATTGGTAACGTTATTTTATAGATTCGATACCAAAGTATCGTTACCCGTTTTACCGTTAAAATATTAACTTTATGAAAATAACGTTACTTAACGATACTTATAGTGTGAATTTGGTAACGTTAACAAGCCCTGATGAAAACTGTTTCACGGATGGCACTCATTTGAATGGTTCTCAGTAGTAGGTAGCACAGTTTTTTTTAAGTAATAATAAACATGGTAAATATCTCGTTTTAAGTTCTAATGATACTGGTGTTTATTGTTTCGTGTGGATTTCATGACAAAGTCTCTTCCGAGCCCCTTTTCTTTAATAAAAAAACCTCGTCGTAAAGTTTAGTTGCTAAATTGGTGTCCAGATTCTTAAATATTATACCAAAATGTTAAATTTTGCGTTGAAGTTATAGTAACACCCACCACATTTGTTTACCATTTATTTTATTGAAATTTCAATGCGTACTATTTTTATTTTTGAATTCTTAGCAAAGTACGATCTTTTAAAATGTATGGTACGATCTTCTAAAAAATAAAGTTGGCAACCCTGCTTGACGCATTTTGTGTGTGCTAATAATACTAGTAAAATAAGCAATTATGAAAAATCAAAGTGGTTTGTCTGTGTATTCACTAATCTTGCTGGTTTCACATGAATTATAAAAGAATAGAAGAATAAATATGATTCAATCAATAGATGTACGTAGTACCTACGTTTCACCATTGTGTAGGTAGCTTCGCTGATCGCCTGATTTAGTTATAACTTACTTATACATCAAATTCTATTCTCTGATTTTATTCAACCCAAACCAATGGATTAGTACCTAAGCGTATCAGAATGTTATCAGTACCTACTTACATACATTAAAAAGATTTTTAAATCTGGAAAGTCGTGTACTAGTAACTACTTACTACATATTTAAACTAGATAATACAATAATTACATTAGTATTGTATCTGTGTGAACCAAGGGCAGATCGCAGAGATATTTTTTTCACTTTATGTAAAGCATTCTTTCTCATTCCATAATAAAAAACATTTTATCAATCATAAAATGTTAACTCCGCGGGCAAACCCGCGCGCCCGGCGCTAACTTGCTAGAAACACAATATTCTGGAAACGATTCGCAAGTTTTCAAGACTCAAGTAATCACGCATTGACGGTATGGCAACAACGCGGTGTGCGCGCGCTGCCTCTAGAATGGCAACGTCGCATTATCGAATTTAAAAGATAAAATGTTCGAATATCAAACAGCGCCATCTATTATGAATGTTTACTAATCGTAAACTCGTAACACAACAGCAACCAACTTTCTCAGTGGTTCTATAAATTTCTGTCAGATGGCGCGATTCAGGTCACTCACACATGTAAAGATTTTTCGTTTTTTATTCGGTCTAATTCTCCTAGAAATACTGTTTTTTTTATAAAATTTGGGCTATACGCGAACATAATACATTATAAAGTCTCATTACAGTTGCTTTTATTCTGCAGAAACTGTTTATTTACCGAGATTTCCACACCTGAAAAATGTATGGCGAGGGCTATCTAGGCATTCACCTTAAGTGAAGCTTACTACAATATATTAGTGAAAACCGCAACTAAATCGAATAAGCCGTTTCTGATATTAGCGTGCACAAACACACCGACAAACAGACAAAAAAAAATTAATTACAATTTCGGGTTCGGCATCGATATAATAACAACCCCTGCTACTTTTTTTATATATTTCCATTGTACAGACACCACTTTTCTACAATTTTATTATATGTATAGATCTGTTTATTACAAAATCACTGTTCTTTTTTCTGTAGAACGAAGCGGGGTTTGTTTAATTCTACTTTTCTTGGGGGACAATATTTTATCCTCATGGTCAACGTTGGGGCCACATTTTTTTCGCTGTTGACACGGATCAGCGCTATCAGCAGTTACAGAGTGTGCATGTTGCGCTTGCATGCCACTCGGGCCTGCATCGGGATCCATAGTTCCACGAAACGTACCAGTTTGTATGAACAACACAAAACTAACAATTATAACGATAACAAAAAAATAACAAAAGAAAAATCAACAAAATCACGAAAATTCAGCAATAACAACGAGAAAAGGCGTAGCATTCACAAGTACCAAGTGAATGACAACACAATTGACAACTGCAGAAAATTTACGCAATTTGACGGATGGTTGATAGCATAAATCGACAAAATAAAAAAACACGTGCTCCCATAACTTATGAAGGGAATACGTAACATTTTAGATTTGGTAGAATTATAGTGACATAAAAAACGTTCCCGGTACTGTTCACCCCTGCTTCTTTTAGATTTTAAGCATCGACACGACAATATAGAATGTAAAATCTAAACAATATTAAATGAAAGCCTTGTAATTTCAGAAGGTAGATAGGTTAAATAAGTATAATTAAGTGTGACAGCTATTATATAAATTGATTATATTTAACTCCACATCAGTCTTGACTGTAATAATATTTGTTGTAAATTTATTGCAAAGTGTGCACCTAAAAGAGCCTTTTTTAACTTCTGTCTAATGCTGTAAATGGAATATATATTTACATAAACTCACACCTTTTCCCCATGGGGGTAGGCAGAAACTCCAGAACGCCACCTGCTACGATCCTAACATACTCCTTTTGCGTCGTTTACATTCATACATCTAGTCATACACACACGCCGGTTGCGAATACTGCGCACCTGACCTTTCTGAAGAACATCACCAATAAGGTCACTATATGTCCTCCTCGTACGTCCCCTCCCGTCGTTTCCACTCACATTTGCCTTGTAAATATCTTTTGTAAGCCGTCCTTTACTCAACCTCTCAACATGATCAAACCAACTAAGCATACTCTTTTCATTCTCTTTTTAATATCTATAGTCATGTCAAAATAATTATCATAATGTCATAAAACGTTCAAACTTAAACTTTAAGTAAATGAAGGTCTAATTTCCACCACGGCGCGACCACTAGTAATCTATACTAATATTATAAAGCTGAAGAGTTTGTTTGTTTGTTTGATTAAACGCGCTAATCTCAGGAACTATTGGTCCAAATGGTTTTTTTTTGTGTTGGATAGCCTTTTTATCGAGGAAAGCTATAGGCTATATAACATCACGCTACAACCAAGAAGAGCGAAGCAGTAATGAAAAATGTTGCAAAAACGGGGAAAATCGCATGAGTAGGCGATTCGACGCGACGGGAACGGCCCCGGGGTACAATAAATTTAACGCGGACGAAGTCGCGGGCAGAAGCTAGTAATAATATAATTGTTTGTTCCAGACATGTTCCAAGTGCGGCGTCCGTAGAAAGTGTCTCAAATGGCTCACTGTCCAGAAGTTCCCGCAAGTTCTCGTCATACATCTGAAGAGGTAACACATACATCTACACCATCTTGGATTCATTTACATATCTTCAGAGCCTTCTCATCCTGCCACGGTCGCGAGATTTGTTCGTAAGAGTTATCGTGGCCCTGGCACAGGCAACTGAAGGAACACGGGTGGGTTTTAGTCAGTAAAAGTCTGACACGCCCTCCCGCTCCACCCTAGAGTGGGAGACGTCATCCGATGATTTCCCACCCCCAAAAAAAATACCTCCGTAGACAAGGGAGAAGACTCAAAATTGGTAAATTTTTGAGTCGGCGCGAAAAAACAATGAATGGAGCAGATCAACCAAGCTGCCATTATTTTACTTGGCGCCTATGTTTGTTTGGGGACAACTCAAATTTTGTTATTCACATCATCATATGTAGCCTATAATGTTCCCACTGCTGGGACACAGGCCTCCTCTCGGTAAGAGGGAGTAGGCCATGGCCATATGTAATTCACATACATATAGTAATATTATACAGGCTGGCGAAGTGTAAACTGTAACCAAGAATTCAGCACATGATTCTAACTGTCCGCTTAAAAAATTTTCGCCGGTTATCAAAAAAAAAAAAAAAAAAAATGAATGCCACCGGCTACGATCCTTAAATACTCTTTTTTGCTTCGCTTACACTGTATAATAAATGAATAATCTGCTGCACAATGCACACACCTACGTTTTATTTATTTATATATGCTTTGTTGGACACCAGAAAATACGTAACAACAAAAAAACATTTAACACTAAAATCTTACAATGGGCAGCCTTTTCGCTTTCAGCGATCTCTTCCAGGCAACCTTGGAAGAGACAATGATTGCGTGGACATAAAAATAGGGTTGTCACTGGTGCAAAATATAGATAAAGTTTACTATAACAAACACATTGATATAATCATATATATCCTGTATAATACATACCTAAATAGATAGATACTAAATATATAAGCTAAGATAAAAACATTTTACCAAAAAATTTAACCGCCGAAAAAACTGGAAAGCAAAAAATAATAAACCTTAAAGGAGACGGATACGCTTTCATACAATCTTGGGCCTGGATGTAAAAAGATGAAATTGGTGTCTATTGATAGGTACTATATTATTAAACAATCACTGAAAATTTTGGAGGTTTTGACAATCTGAGAACCGAGTTAAATAAAATTTAGGAAAAGTGAGGTTACGTAACAATCTACACTTAACAGCTGATTTTTGAAGTGCGATTCTCATTCTTTAAAATACAGTTGGGGTGTTAAATATAAAGAATATTATTATAATTCATCATCATTTTAGCCGGAAGACATTTACTGCTGGTCATAAGTCTTCCCCGATTCGGGGGGGTTTGCCATAATCGCAACGCTTAGCAGGCGGGTTGGCGATCGCAGTGTGGTCGCAAAATGCATAGAGAACGCTGTTGCCAATTCTGAGTCCCTTAGTCGCCTCTTACGACATCCACGGGAAGAAATAGAGTGGTGCTATTCTTTACTATTCTCTCTATTCTTAATCATTATATAAGTATTTATAGAAGGGCTGGTGGCTAAGTAATAACAGCCGCACGGGTTAACCGATCAGGTTAAGCTACGCTTGCCGCGGTTGGTCCGTGGATGGGTGACCATCTTTACATACCAAAGACCCTTCCGTGCCTCGGAAAGCATGTTAAGCCGTTGGTCCCAGCTATCTTTCGTAGATCTTAGACAGTCGTTATGGGTCATCAGAAGCCCAGTCTGACAACCAGTCTTATCAAGGGATATCATATTACCCAGTAACTGGATTGTGGAACTCAGATAGGCAGTCACTCCGTGTAAAATACTGGTACCCAGCTGCATCTGGTTAGACAGGACGCCGACCTCAACATAATTGGGGAAAGGCTAAGCAGATGATAATTTATATAGGTATTTCTAGAGTGAGGGAGAGAAAATAAAAATGTTCTTTACTAAAGATAACATGATTAAGTACTTTTAAAAAATCTTGGTCCGATAGTTACTCAGTTCTATATAATGTATCTACATGGGCGTTTTAAATGTTTACCTATACTTTATTATATTAATTCATACCGAACTACCTGCTAAATATCTCAAATATTATGTTCACTGATAACATGTGTGATTATTGGAGAGCGAGGAATACTGTCCTACCGTGATACAGTTTATACTATGATGTAGTACAGAGGTCAGTGTGAATTACTCTCTAACAACAAAACAACCATTTACGTTTGATATGAGATCTTATTTGTTTGTTTTTTATGCGTACATATAACTAATTGTACCTAAGGTTGTTATTGTGCTACTAGAAATAAGAATGTTGCCCCTAAAACGACCCACTGACCTTTTAGTTTTTATTATTATTTTGTTAGTATAATGGTGAAGGAAAAAATATTGTAAAGATTGCAACCCAGCGTGGTAGACGTTGGTGAGGTAAACAAGAAGTGAGTAAGTACTTACAGATTTTGGTGTACGCCATTGACGAATTACTGCTAATATCATTTCGTCATCCAAATCTCGACGATCTGTTGTATTACAGCGATTAGTCGCTATGCGACAATTTACACAACGATCCATGGTGTCGCTTTCCAATCGGTAGGCTGTTCGTAGAATCCAAAATGGCAAGTCCAAGTCCAACGTTGAAGCGGGGTTCTCCGTGTTAGGTATGGTCGCAAGGCAAGGGTCATACAAGAAAGTAGCTCCGAAGTCCGTAGAATGAAAGCAGGGGTTGAGGAAACATCAATAAAACTATGGGTGGAAACACGATACGCACATGCAATAAACAACATGAAACGAGTGAGTGTCAGCGTTATGTCATGCATGTCATGTCAGAGTTAGCACAGACTAAACATACATTAATCGATTAACAAACGTGGATCAATTTATGTTAATTATATAAATATTTAATTGGTTTAAGCTGTGCAGTATGTTATTTCTAATGGATTTAATTATTTTAATTGAATTAATCATCTGGTGAAGGCATCTTCTTAAATAGTATGAACGTTAATCGATTATAATTTAATCGATATTCCATTTACTTGGGAATCTTAACTTAATTTTAGGATTTCTCATTTTCCAGATTGTAAATTGAGTTGATTTTTCAGATTTCGATATAGAAAAATATAAGCTTTTTTTTAAACCATTTTTCCACTTATTACATTTTGGCCCAGAAATGCCCGTCTCCTTTATGAGTCGGCGCTTTGAGTGATCTTTGTTTATTGATTTTTCAGCGCCGACTCATAATTTTAAGGTTTATTATTTTTTGCTTTTCAGTTTTTTCGGCGGTTAATTTTTTTGGTAAAAAGTTTTTATTTTATATTTTTTGTGGCTTTAATGTACTTATAATACTTGGCAAGGTATACCCTATCCAATGAATAAAGAATTATCAAAATCGGACTACTCTGTATAAAGTTATGCGTGGTTAAACATTACAATCAGTGAGTGAACAATCAATCATCCCCTGTTTTCCGACCCTTAGGGTTCGATTTTGTTTTCCAAATTTATATGGGACCACCCTCGGAGTATACCCTTTCCAATAAAAAAAGAATTATCACAATCGGACTACTATGTAAAAAGTTATGCGTGGTCATACATAAAAAAAAAACAAACAAACAAAAAAAAAATACGCGTCGAATTGATAACCTCCTCCGTTTTTTTTCGTCGGTTAAAAATAAAAGGCGACTACAGATTATCACTGCCAGATTTTCTACCATTCTTAAAGACATTATATCAAATAAAGCTACAATTTCTTTCTTTTATGATAAATGGTACTTTATATTCGTTCCAGGTTCTCTCCAACGGAGCGCTTCCGAGGCAAACTGAACGTATTAGTGGAGTTCCCCCTGAACAACCTGGACATGTCGCCCTTCGCGGCAACCAGGGGCAACCCGGCCATCTACAACCTATACGCCGTCAGCAACCACTCAGGTACAAGTCCATCAATCATATCAAAAATATTTTTATTTCACATAAACCTACAAGGGTACTAATGAAACATCAGAAGCTAGGTGCACGGTTACAAATTGTTGATTCCTATGGAGAAGAGCCGGCAAAAAAACTCCACGGTACTCTTTTAAAAATAATTATCTTTTACAATGATTTCAAATTACAGTGTTTATAGGTATGGGAGGACAGTGTAGGCCTGTCAACAAGTACCAAGTACTTAATAAAAAAAAAGAATAAAAATTGATTGAAATTGTTGGTTGTGTTTCAAACTCATAGCTTTATTATTCAAATTAAACAATTATAGGCACTATTGAATTGGGAAATCAAGGGGTTGGTCGATGAGTCAAAGATGAAGCTGGTTGCTCATTCCAAACCTAGGTACCTATGGACAAGAATGGGCAAGAAACTACATTGACACTCTTTACAATGAAAATTGTTACATGCATTTATGTTGAAATCATACATGTGAGAATAATGTAAAAAGACATGCACATTAAAAGCGTCCGTCATTAAAACAAAAATAAAATAGCAATTCAGAAATTAAATTAAGCTGTGGCAGCTACTAGATGACCACTCCCTACTAATGGCGCCCGTTCAAGAACGTTTACTTTTTACATATTTTACATCCAAAGCAAGAGTCATCGTCAGCAAACAGTCATCTTCTGGGCACACTTGATCCATAATAGACCTCGTTAATTGGTTTTCGGAAATTTAAGTAACAATTCAGAAATTAAACTAACAATTCAGAAGTTAAAATAACAGAAATTATAATGACAATTCAGTAATTAAAATAAGCCGTGGCAGCTAAGAGGTGACCAGTCCCGACTGACGGCTCCTGTTCACAAACATGACGTATGGATATAAGCTCTATGATGTTTTTGCAGGTACAACATACTCGGGTCACTACACGGCGTACTGCAAGCATCCCTACACCGGCGACTGGCACGAGTATAACGACTCCAGGTAACATATTATTATTTCGTTTATTTATTTATATACATATTAATTACGTTTTAAAATATTTTTAGGAATGGAACTTACAAAAAAAAAAATTTATAAATAGTGGTCCACCGGTATCGGGAGCAGGGTCCAAGCTACCGGTGGTTAGGGCTCCAGACACAGAAACCTCCTCACAATGCGAGCCGTATCGAGAAAGTGGAATGTTGACTCGGCTGTCATTGTGCCGATTGTCGTATCAGCCAATGGGCTGATGGCTGAGACCTTCGACCAACATCTATCGAGACTCTCGTTAGGCGGGTGGATCAAGGGCCTGATTCAGAAGGTGGTACTTCTGAACACGGCTCGTATTGTTAGGAGGTTTCACTATATGGAGCCCTGACTGCCGGTAACTTGAACATTGTTTCAAATACCTAATATTCAAAAATAAAATGAATAATATGTATTTATTAATAAAATAGTGTTTAGACCTGCCATCTTGTATGAGTCAGAATGTTGGGCCACAAAAGGGATGAATGAAAGGCAATTGCATGCAGCTGAGATGAGAATGCAGAATGTTAAGAGGGATGTGTGTTGTTACACGAATGGATAGAATATGGAATAAGTACCTACATAAGAAGTCTGAAAGTGGCTCCGATAACTGAAAAGTTGAAATCGGTTGTCATGTTATGTGATGCGGAGGAATGAGGAAAATGTCGTGAGTAAAGTATTAAGTATGTATGTTGATGGCTACAAGAGTAGAGGGAGACCAAAAAAACGATGGATGGACTGTGTGAATTATAATATGGATAGAAAGAGGTGACTAGGAAAATGATGGCGATGTATCATCATTTCAGCCGTAAGACGTCCACTGCTGGACATAGGCCTCCCCTAATTTGGGAGGGTTTGCCATAATCGCCACGCTTGGCAGGCGGGTTGGCGATCGCAGTATGGTAGTAAAATGCATGGAGAACGCTGCTGCACATTTTCTAGTAGGTTCCTTAGTCGCCTCTTACGACACCCACAGGAAGAAATGGGATGGTACTATGAGGATGTATATTGGCAACCTTGTATGTGTGCATTTTTCTTTTTTTTTTTTGTTCTTAAGAGCGTTAACGTCGATTTTGGTTGTTTGACCCAAAAAGCGTACTTTTCAAACCATTTAATCTTCTCATAAAACGTATCTAACGAAAGTGTGAATAACTAAATATTGTTGGAAATATTTCGGTCTAAAAAGTTGACTGAAAACCTTTTTACATTAATAAAGTATTCGTGAATTCTAACCAGATAAACAAACATTGTTTTCTAAATTCCTTTTACAGTAGTCATTTCGAAGCTTAAAATATCCGAAACCACTAATAACATTTACAAACTAATAAACTTATTTAATTGTTCAGATCCTTGAGCAAAAAACTGAGAGACACTTTTTTGATTTTCAGCGCCTAACATAATAAATCGAACAATAAACAAAGTGAAAGTAACATGAAAAAGCGGTTGCTAAATTCATTATTTCTTCCAATAAATCTTATTTAATTTTACAAAATAAAAGTGTATTTTAATAGAAGAACATCTTCTTTAAAACTTGCAATAAAAAAAATCAACTAAATTAGTTTTATTATTTTTCTAGAATTATTTTAAAACTACTATAAAACCGTGCGCGGTAATAATTTTAAATCAGTCCGCCGCGAGGCTGTTCAGAGAGTGGACGTATCGCTCAGTGCTCTACGCGTGACCTCTCCCGACCCTTGGCCTCGAGTGAGTTTAAAGTGCGACCTAACGATCTTGAGTTGGTAAGTAAAATAATTAATTTTTATTTAGATAATTGAAAACATTTTTTTCGAAACAACAAAAATTGTTTCAGATGCCATGGGGAATAAAAGTAAAAAAACTAAACTAGTTTTATCGAGGAAAAGGAAGAGACTCAATCAAGAGGTTTTAGCTAAAGCTAGGGCTAAAAGGTTGGGTAAAATAATATTTTGAATAGAACTTCACCACCCTTGGTTGACTGGTAGAGAATGCCTAAGGCATTAAGTCCGCCATTGTACCTTTTTTTTGTGTGCGAAAAGTTTAAATAAATTAATAAACTTGATTTGTTATCTTTGTTGATTGAAGTTTGCTATATAAGGTCCTCGTTTATTAATTTATTTCCTTCTAGGGGATGATTCTACTGCTCAAATACATTTTTTTTTTTCTAAACGATCAATATCGAAATTGCAAAAAAAAATTCTTCTACAAACTAAACCGTCGATCATCTGTTTTTTTTTTTAACTTGCATTGTAATAATAATAATTTGATTTAATTTAAAGATTATTTCTTCTTTTTAGAGAATTTAACTAAAAGCTTGTTTTAAAAAATGTTTTTAGGGTTCCGTAGTAAAAGAGGAACCATTTATAGTTTCGCTAAGTCTGTTTGTCTGTCCGACCGCGGCTTAGCTCAGAGACCCTTAGTACTAGAAAGCTGGAATTCAATATGAGTAAACATATTAATCACGCAGACAAAGAGGTAAAATAAAATTCTGTTTTTTTTTTAATCTTCAGGCATTGTAAAGAAAATAATGTTGTTGTGAGTACGGAAGACGTTGAAATCCAAAACGAAGTAAAGGTAAAGCACAACTAACGTATTTTTTTTTACAATTTCATATTTACGTATGGCATTACATCTATCTTTTTTTTCAGGACTTAGCCTCGTCTTCCAAAACCAGGCTCAGCCCAGAACCAGCCACGCCATTCCAAACTTTAGAAGCGTCTGACTTGGTAATATAACTATCCGATTAATCCGTCAGCTGCTACAAGAGAAATAATGTATATTTTATTGTTACTCGGTCATTTGAGCACCTCGGGTGTGTAAACTTTAGTGAGAATAAAATACTAGACTAAAATTTCACACACTGAGATTAGACTATTTTCACTATTTCATCATACGTACAATATTAGTAAGTAGCAGTTAAGATGAGTAAGTTTTAATTTTCAGGTTCTCGAAGCAGAGGTTCCACTCGAAACCAATGTAGTTATTGAAGGTCGGAGAATAATTGATCTTCAGTTTTTTATAGATCAAATTAAAACAATCAATAACCACAATAGGGCACTAGGCTGTACTTTTGATAACCTGAATATCATTAAAGAGCGCAAGGACAGTCTGAAATCGTCATTTACGATGAAATGCAACATGTGTAATATGCAGTTTCAGCTGTTCTCCACTCAAACTAGCGTTGCAAAAATGGATGTCAATCAAGGAGCTGTGACAGGTGCATTAATGATTGGATCAGGAAAATCGAATTTAAATGAATTGTTAGCTTCCATCGATTTGCCCACTGTTACCCAGCTTACATACGAAAAATGTCACGATGAAATAGCTACGTGGTGGAAGTCAGCTGCAGAAGACAGCATGAAAGCGGCCGCACAGGAAGAAGCTTCTGAAGCTATTTCATGCGGTGACGTAAAAGATGGTATTCCAGTTTTAACTGTCGTAGCAGACTGTTGTTGGTCCAAAAGATCCTACAAGACGAACTATTCTGCTGCGTCAGGGGTAGCAGCTATTATTGGATACAGGACAGGTAAAGTGCTGCATATAGGTGTCAAAAATAAATACTGCATTGTCTGCGCTCGAGCAGCAGTCAAAAGTGTACCACCCGCAAACCACAAGTGCTTCAAAAATCACACTGGTTCTTCAACCAGTATGGAACAGAGTGTGATTGTAGAAGGGTTTAAAACATCAGTGGCGAGACAAAATGTTATATATGGCACTTTGATAGCTGACGGCGATGCCAGCACCTATAAAAAAATTCTAGAAAGCAGACCGTATCCAAACTACCAAGTCCAGAAAATCGAATGCAGCAACCATCTGCTCCGAAACTACAGTGGCAAAATTATTAACCTCAGCAAAGACACGTCAATACCTTTACAAGAAAGACGTTTTCTTACTGCTGATCGGCAAAAAAGGTTTCGGACGGCCGTCACACACGCTGTACGTTTTAGAAAGGCACAAAACTTAAGCCATGCTGAGCAAATAATTAATTTGAAAAAAGATATTCAGAATAGCCCCTCTCACATTTTTGGTGATCATCTCGCCTGTGAGAGTTACTATTGTACAGAAAATAGAAAAGAAGAAGACAATTTGAAGCCAAAACTAAAAGTTCTATTTAAAAAAATTATGGAGTATGCAACCCAGCTAGCTTTCCACTCTAAGAGCCTGCTTTATAACGTTACCAACAATAGAGCTGAACAGTTCAATAGTATTGTGGCAAAGTTAGTAGGAGGCAAGCGGGTTAATTTTTCATTAAAAGGCTCATACACTGTTCGATGCCATGCCGCTGTAGTTTCTTTTAATTCCGCACGGCCTCAGTACGCCATTTATAAATCCAAGTTTCATAGCAGTCCAGGTACACTCTTTATTTAATCCCAATCCTTAATTAAGTTTAGATTCCTTAAAATGAATACTAATTAATTTAAATGGATAATTTTTCTTTAGGTATCTCTCTAAAACGGATAGAAATGGCTCGACTCAAAAGGAAACAATCTGGAAAGAAAATTCGTCGTCTCAAGAGACGACTCATTTTGGATGACAAAGCGGATTATGGTGAAGAATGTCAAAAGCCAGATATGCTCAATGATGAATACGAGGTTGCAAAAAACAGTTTTCTACAAAATCTTCAAGAACAGGTAAACGCTTGATTAATTGCAAGACCCATCCATTTCATGTTTTTGTAAATGAATAAAATTTTCTTTATTTTGTTTTTAGGTCAACAATAGAGAAGAAGTGGAAAGAGATACCATTCTTCAAGCAGAAAGTGCACTTTGGCTGGAATTGCGAAGGTGTCTTTTAACGGCATCATCATTCGGCAAAGTGTGCAAAAGAAGAAAAAATATTAGCTCTGCACCACTTGTAAAAAGCCATTTGTATTCATATTCTCTAGATCATATAAGTAGTATAAGGCACGGAAAAACCAACGAGGCAATTGCAATCTCACAACTCGAAAATCAAGAGCATATTAAAATACGTAAATGTGGCCTCTTTATAGACAAAGATTTCTTTTTTCTGGGGGCTACACCCGATGGCGTGTTTGAGGAAGGGATCGTTGAAATTAAGTGTCCGATCTCAGCATTCGGTATTAATGCCGACGACGCCATCAAAGATAAAAAAATAAAATTCTGGCAATCAGATGGGACCATAAACCGAACACACGAATGGTTTTTTCAAGTGCAAGGACAATTACACATTGCAGATAAAAAATCATGTCTATTCGCAGTCTGGACGGGTAAAGAGTTGCCCATGAAAGTGGTAAAAATTACTCGAGATGATGAATTTTGGGAAAACGCAATGAAACATAGATTATTAGAATATTATAATAAGTGTCTGTTGCCAGAAATTGTTGACCCACGTAAGTGTAGGTCGATGCCACTACGGAGCACTACCTTTTAGTCATATTACTAAATATTGTTGTTACAGTAGATTTATTTTTTGTTTTTGCATTTAAACGTAAATTGATTTCATGTTTAGCAATGAAAGATTTTCCTATTATTGATTTCTTCTTATATTATAAACGTTATCAACAGATTTTTTTAGCTATGTCGATGTGTGGAACACACATGTCGGTTATCTTTCAAAGTTGGTAAAGGAAAACGTTTATTTAAATCTACATAAGTACAAGTGCTATATATTAATAAATATTATATTATAAATAAAGAATTCTTCGATATTGAAATATTTTATTTTAAAACTAGAATAATTTATAATTTGCTAGAGGACCATCGCGACTTCGTACGACTTCAAAATGTCTTTTAAATTATAGCCTATATATCATTATGATTTTTTTATGTACTTTTTTATCAAATGAGCAATTATTTATCAAAATTCATTCAGTAGTTTTTGTGAAAGAGTAACAAATATACATCCATAAATAAACTCTCAAACTTTCGCGTTTATTATTATTATTTGAAAATATGGTCTGTATGGTATTCTGATATATAATCGATATTAATTGAAATTTCATCAAAATTCGTTCAGTAGTTGTTACGGTAAATTGTTAAAATCATTCATCCATACATCCTCACAAACCTTTGTGTTTATAATATTATTTGTAGTAGGATTTTACATTTGTACAATATTTCTAACTTTTCTCCCCTAAATGGTATCTACTTACTATACTACGCATCCAAAACAGCCTTTTTATTTCACAAGGATGTAATAAAAATAAGAGTAGTAAATAAAATCTACTGACGATTAAATAAGTAAGTATTATTAAGCATTACGGATCAACTTGGGTTAGTTTGACTATAATGACGGGCAGCACACCAACTGTACGCACACAATCATGCGCGTATCTGTGTGAGTGGAAGGAGCACTGCAATTACCTAAACTTGGTGCTGCGGATTTCACGTTAACGCTCTTAATAAATTTACTTTAATTTAACTTCATATTTCATATTGTGCGTTTTGTTTGTGCTGAATAAACTATTTTTTTTTCTTTCTTATATAATGTAAAAAAAGAAAATAATAATTATTTCTAATAATATCAACCACAATAAAAATAAACAACAACAACAATAATAATCTTCTAACCACAAACTTTTTCCTTTCCAGAGTAAGCCCAATCAACAGTCGCAACGTAGTCTCGTCGGAAGCCTACGTGCTGTTCTACGAGCTGCAGCGGCATACGTAGCACATCCCGCGGCCTCGCTCGCTGTGACTTCTCCACGTGCGGGTATTTGTATAGAGGTGTGGCTCGTGACGTCGGCCGGCCGGTATGGTAGGGCTTTAATGATGCAAGATCAATAGTAATTTTTACAAATTAGACTGAGTATCAGAAGTTTTTGTACGTCAAAATTTAGAGAAGATGGTCTAGAACGCCCGTCCTTCACCACTTCATAGTGCTTTAGCTGGGAAGAAGAAATGATGCTAAAAACTCCCTAGCCAGTACCTTCAGTTGCGAGTCAAAAGTCAAATTAAATCAATAAAGCTTTTTCAAGATAATTTTTTACTCAATCCCTCGCCAAAATGAATTAGTAACAAGATCAAGAAGATATCTAATCTATATATCTCACCAATTTATCGAACAATTATTCTTTGGATATATTAAGTTGTAAATAAATTAATTCAAATTAGTACAAAGTGCAATAATAATTCGTCCGTAAAATATTGATAAATAAATACCGTTGGCTAAATATTCAATAAGTTATGTCTACAGGAAAATTTTCAGTTTCTCTAACAATATACAGGGTCAAATTAATTTTTTTAGCAATTACTTTACCCACGTGCAGGGCTGGTAATACTTTATCCCTGGGTATCGTTATCGAGAGCTAAAGAAACAAAAAAAAAATGGTTTTTGATGGGTGAAGATCAATGCCCGTACTTGGTCAGCCGTTTTTGTAATTTTTCGTGAAACTTAAATATTTTTTTACGAATTTCGAAAAATCGTAACATAACAGTCGTTTGGTTGCCTTAATGTACACACGGCTAGATATCAAGCTAAAAGTCTCCAGTTTTAGCTGACCTCGCGTTGTATAGATTTTTCGTACACTAAGAAGTCAGCTTATACTGGAAATGTATAAATTGATTTGAGTTTTGAAGAAAGTTGGAATGACGAAAATCTTTCTTTTTTTTTTCATAAATATTCTATACTGATACCCAGCGCGTGGGTAAAGTATTTCCAGGAAATTCTAGTTGACCCTGTATACCATACTAAGAATTATTTCGAAATACTTATATCATCCAAGTCTTAGTTCTACCATACCGGCCAATGACGTCATAATCCACGACATGACTGCAAATACAAAAAATTGTACAAGTATATTGAGAAGTAAGAAGATTAAAGCGAAATTTGTACAAGTTAGCAATATTGTTACGATATACATAGAAATTTACAAGCGTAAGTCGGTTTTGGGTTTGTAGTGATACAATTTTTTTGTAGTGGCAATACAAAATTATTGCTGGCAATACCGCTCAATGATCTACCTACATTTAATTTCAAATTTTGCATAAACTCACACGCCATCCTCCCATGGTGGTCGGCAGAAACTACGGGCTGATCGTTAGGCTTTTATATAGACAATACTAGCTTTTGCCCGCGCCTTCGTCCGCATAAATGTCGTTTATCACGGACGCGGACGTAGTCGCGGAATAAAAAGTAGCCTATGTCCTTTCTTTAGGTTCAAACTTACCCTGTAATAAATTTCATCAAAATCGGTTCAATGGTTTAGTCGTGAAAGCATAACAGACAGACAGAGTTACTTTCGCATTTATAATATCACAAAAAATATATAATATTATTTAATTCTACACATATTTTTGTATCACTACAAGTCCTAAGCCAGTAGCAACAGTACATAAAAAAGTATTTATTTTTACACAAAACAAATTGCCGTGATAGGAAAATTGTAGCCTTTATACATGTTAAATACTGTCTTCTTACTTCCGTTAGTATTGTGGCGCCATCTAGTATCCAAAAGACGAACAAAATTAGATAAAATTATAAATAAACTACTTTTATATTGAAAACGTTATATGGTGTAAGTTTTGTGAAGGTCCGAATTATTGCGGAATCAACTGGAACCCAATATGTGATCACTGGGTTTCTATATTTCAAGGTTTTCCAATTAATTACGTAATAAAAAACAAAAACTAAATTAAGAACGCAATTGCAAATAATACAAGTTGAATTTTGTATCCTACTGCAAAAAGCGTTACATTATGATTTTTGACATTTTTGTACGACACAGTATTCTTTTGACTGCTAGATGGCGCTGTAATAAATTGTGATGATGAATCTGATCGCTAGATGGCGTTGTTATAAAATCTGTTGTTTTAATGATACTTGGTCAATGCAATAATCTTGGTTGTTAGTATATCTTGGCGATAGTATAGTATGTTAGAAAGAGATACGTAGCACGCAATAGATTTGAGTTAGAAAAGGACACAGATAATTATTTTTTGTCCTTATTCTTGATCAGGACGAATTTTAGGTGGAAAATGGAACGAAATATTACTGTAAAGCAAAGCGTGCCATTGATTACCATGCTTGCTCACTTCGGGTTGACAATTTCAGACTTATAATTTTTTATAAGTTCAGATTTGTCAAAGTAATAGTTTCGCTTCCTATCACATGAGGTTCTGAATATCCCTTCGCGGAAGCGTGTTAGTGTCAAGATATACTAAGCAGTCAATATACATAAGTAATGGAGAAGATTTGATTAGATAGCTAAAGATATGTTTAATTTATTATTTAATAATAATAATTGTATTAATTTATTATTATTTTTTGAAGTGATGTGTCGTGGTTTTGCCTGAAAATTCACCTTTTTTTGGAAATAAGATAAGATTTTTTTTTGTATGTATATTGGGTGATCAGAGGTAATTATCCACCTTACATAGGAATTAACTAAGTGAGGTAAATACTTATATCTGGACACAGATGTATATGTTTTTAAAATGGGATACTTAAAGAATTTATGTTTAGATAAATATTTGAATAAGTATTTTAGAGCAGTAGTAGTACCTGATGGTATTGGCCCGACTTACGAATACGGTCGTGGGTTCGAACCCAAGCAGGCGCATTAGTGTAAATTATTTCATCACTGGTCTCAAAACGGTGAGGGAAAACATCGTGTGGAAAACCGGCATAGCTAGACCCAAAAATTCGAAGACATGTGATATCTGTCAACCCGCTCTGGGCCCGCGTGGTAGATTATGGCCCACTCCCTCTCACCGAGAGGAGGCCTGTGTCCCAGCAGTGGGAATAATATAGGCTTATTATTATCATGATTAGGTTTTTGGTCTAAATTTTCAGTATCTTCTATAAATCGTAGTTATTTTGAAAAAAAGGGTGAATTAGGCAAAAACACGACACAGCACTTACATCGTTGCCATTTTTCACAGCCCTCCCCTCATAATTTATTTACTAAAAAAATATTACTTATAATTATTGTTACTATAATTGTTTTCTTTTTCTAATTTTGATAGATAGCGCTTTTTCGAAAGTAAATGTGTGGTTGTAAAGATAGATATTATTATGCATTTTTTATTATCGAGTTATGTTACGGTTACTGCTTGGTTGCCTGTTAACGGTTTTCGGTAAAAATCGGTTAAATGTTTAACCTGTAGCTGCATTTTTTTAAAATATTAAATTAGTAAAATATTGTCTTCAAGCTTGCCTTGGACTTAGTCAATTATATTGGCTTTTTTATTCAATAATATATTAATTATTTTAAAAAAACCTGTTAAACAGGCAGCTAAGCATCACGCAAGTTCCTCAAACATTTTCATCCGTTAAAATAATAATCATGTTATATGTCAAACGTATGGCATTTTATTTCTATTTATACGTGCGTCTTGTTCGACGGCTCAGCGGCGACTGACCGATCCGTCGCGGATGATCCGCGTCCGCGCGTCACTCCGTCGTCAAAATAATGGTATTTACGTTACTAAGTGCTTTAGTAATAACATATTACCATTTGAATGATAATTATGGTACAAAAATATTGTAAAATCAAGTTATTAAGGTCGATATTTGAATGCGATGGGGCGTGAGTTTGGACTATTATATTATTTTTAAGGTTATTTTGATCTATTTGCTCATTTTGTAGTAGAGTTCTGAAGGAGCTCGTCTGGAACTACAACCATAAGACTAAGTGCGCACCAAAAGATTTAATAGTTGGGATATATAATCGCCAATGTATGAACAATACCAATTTATTAGAATCCGTGCACTCCAGCAAAAATCGCTTGAAAAATTATCTTTTTTTTTTTGTGGGTGGGAAATCATCATATTATTATGACGTCTCCCACGGAGCGGGAAGGCGTTCAGACTTTTACTGACTAAAACCCAACCGTGTTCCCTTAGTTGCCTGTGTCTGGGTTACGGTAACTCTTTCGAACAAACCTGCAACCGTGGCAGTGATACAATAGCCTGTCGAATGGTTCTGAATAGTCATGCAAATGGGCCGTCTACCGATAGAGAACAGTGGTTGGTCAGTGGTATCTGCTCCGCCTTACGCGTTGTTCGAACTCAGGCTCTTTACTTTGTGTAAAATATTTCATCACCACTGCTCTCGAAACGGTGAAGGAAAACATCGTGAGGAAACTGGCATGTCTTAGAACAAAAATTCGAGGATATGTGACATCTACCCGCTATTGCCTTGCGTGGTAGATTACGACCCACTCCCTCTCACAGAGAGGAGGCCGCAGTCCCACTAGTGGGAATATCATATGCTGGTTATAAATAATTGTTGTATTATAAAAATATTTTTAAATAATATGACAGTCCAAACTCCTAAACGGCGGGTTAGAATAGTGTGTTCAAAATATAAAAATAAATATATATATATTATATGAATTGTTAATGCTTTTCTCGATATACGGAACCGCTGGTAACTTAGCTTAAAAATAAATAAACGTGTTTTGTAATTTGATAGAGATCCCTAAAAGTTTGACATACGTATTCTTAGATTTTTTTATGGCAATAGGCTCGCCCCCTATTTCATGGGACTTTAACATAACTGGCGAACTGTGTGTGTATTATATAGCTACCTCTGCTTTATCCTCCGAGGAATTCAAGTGTGATGTTATATTAATTTTGTCTCTACAGAAGAAATTAAAATTCTTATTTTTAATGAATTTTTATTTTTGTACTAAAACAATTGTACAAAAATAAAAATATATTTCACCCGTCCATTAAAGGTTAGTGCAAGGAAATAATGAAACAAACTCAATCTCAAAATAAATATATTTATAAGTTATTTATTATAGAAAATAATCAATTGGTCCATATTTATAATTAATTTATCTAGTCAATCATTACTGTGTATTTACTCGCCATATTTATTTTTCTGTTAACATGTAGTAAAATTGTTGAAATGATAGTATTAATACGATTAGATTTTTATATAGCAAATGCAACTGGATTTTTGTACTTTTATGAATACGTATTTATTAAGTAAATAAAGTACAAGGCTACATTCACTTCAAGTTATAAAAACATAGTTCGTCTTTGCCTCACATCGTCTCTGTCTAAAATTCTATGCTAGTATCTCTAATGAAAAATCCATGAGGCTGCATCTCGGATGAAAAACCCTACTACGCCCTGGGAACAGCCGATATATAAGGTGAAATTAAATAAGCTGGAAAAAAACTCATAACTGATGGGTATGAAAAGCAATATCTAAAAATCATTGTTTAACTAAAGGATTTGATGTTTTTTTTTTGTGTTGTTACTTGAAGTATGAGCTGAGATTTTTTTTCCCTTTTGTTTCATCGTGTGATAGGTATTGATATTTACCAATATGTGAAAATTACACAAAAAAAAAAAAAACGATTTTGAGCTCATATTTCAAGTATACGTTAAGTGCGGTCGATGACCACACAAAAAAGTCCTCAATTGTTTTATCATGTTTGGAATCGATACCATCAACGTGCGGAGTTTTGTTACCCAATTTAATGTGACCGTGTATTCTGCTAAAATCGATGAAGTGAACTGTCAATTCAACCGATATTGACACTGTTGACAGGTCACTTCACATAGAATTTACTGCGTGTTTTTTTTTTACGGAGACCGGCTATACTTTATTTCTAGCCCATTCTTCTAAAGGTAGGTGTCGAAAAATCTTAGAATACGTATGTATGTCATGAGGGAAGTGTCGTTTATCTATTTTTACAAGAGTTTCTAATCTAGTTATAATGCCGATAGTTAAGAATGCTTAGACGTCGCGCTTACATCCCGCCTTAGTCAATGGTTAGTGTAAAAATATAGCTAAATATAGCCCGGTGTCGGCATTCGGCCTCGGAAAGCCGAATTCAGAAACGATTTTAGCCGAATTCGGCTTCCGAAACTCGATGTAAACGCGACTTTCGGCGTGGTTGTTTTTTCTTTTTTTTCTATAATTTTATCATTGTTATATTGTTTTTAACTTGAAAAGTTCGCGGGAATCTTATTTTTAACCAAAGAATTGCTAAATCGTAGTGTTTCTGTATTAATGATAAATAAAAATAATTTATTGTAATAATTATTATTTATAAATTGTAAAATCGTCGGCGCTCGTCGACTATTTATGTAAAAATACGTAACAGATTACTATTATATAAATATATATTTAAATGAGTAAATTATTATTTAATGTGTTTTATTTTACACCATATTGTGTCCCTATGTAAAACCAAAATTGCAAGTGGAGCAGGTGACCGAAAAGTTGTGGAAATTGATATGGAGGAATTAGGCACAGAAAAAGCATGAAAGAGTATGAATCTGCAAAAGAAATGCCTAAACCTGTCTGTATATGTTGATGTGAGCCTGAGAAAAAGTGGACAAAAAATATTTTATTTTTTGTTGATAAAGATTGCACAACGTGGGTATACCGTCGAACCTAACCTAACCGGGAGGAAATCCTTTTGGATGTTTACCGCCTGGGGTGGACGGACAAACCTGTCAGACGTCCTAGTAATTAAAACCACCCCGAGTCATCGCACACTTGCATCTGGGACTACGGTGACACTTATGTAGTAAAAAGCTGCTATTTTGAAACTACAGACACTGCAATATTATTAATTTGTATAGAAGAGCTAGGTAAATATAGTTTCCCAGAAAATAATCCAAAGCGGTATTTTAACACCAGTCATGGTGATCAATGCTCTTGTCTTTATCTCTATGACAGGCCAGCGGTCTCTTGCCCAGCAGTATAAAACTACATGATAGCCTGAGATAAGTTAGTAATGGTGGTAGTTTATAAGTTTACCACTTAAGAATACCTTCATGTGGAATGCAATAGAAGTATTGAAATTATTAGCAGTAGCCCATGTACACTTGTTTTACCTTTGATTCTGCATCTCTGTTAAAATTAAAGTAATTTTTGTTTTCCTCAAAATAAGGTCCCTTTTGGGTTGCTGACACTAACAAGTCTGTCAATACCACAGTGATCTTGATGCTCATTACAATAAGGTTGCTATTCTCACTGCTGACTGAGGTAAACTGAACAGGCTGTAGAATAGTGTACCTAGGGTTTCCATTTGACCCGATGAATCCAGCCTTAACAGGCTTTTAAGAGCCTAACCCGGACTTCGCCAGGATACTCAATACTTTTATTGCATTCCACATGTATTCTTAGGTGGTAAACTTATAATTAGATCATATGGACCCTGTCGGGCACAGCAAAATAAGTGAGTTAGTGAGAGAGGAAGCATTTGTTAATTATGTAGCATTACTTAGCAAACTACTATAGTAATATATTAAAGATAAATAATGGATTTCATTCGAGACCGGATTTTTCATCGCCAGAGCTATGTAAGGGCTACTACTATCACACAATATGACCATATAACATTGTAGACAGCACAAAGAATTTTACAATAAAACATTAAGAAAATTTTTGCCCTTTGAAAAAATATAGGTCTAAGGGACAAAGGATAGTAAAAACGACACAGGAAGGGACAAACACGAATACAGCCGGAAGCTCTGATAACATTGCAGAGACTAAAATAAAACAATAAGTACTTACCTATCTTGATTTTTTTTTAAAGAACCGGCCGAACTGCGAGTCGGACTCGCACAAGAAGGGTTCCGTACAACAAGGCAAAAAAAAAAAAAACGCCATAAAATACACGTTTCTTGTATGAAGAGACCCCCTTCAAATTTTGTTTTTTGTTTTAGCAGCAATAGCTCATGACATACACCCTGCTGATAGACAGACGGACGGACGGACAGCGGCTTAGTAATACTAATAGGGTCCCCCCAAAAAGACCTATTTTATTGTATTGGCAGAATATTACCAGACTTTCTTCATTAATTACTTATTTAAGAAATAGCAAGTAGGAGTATTAAATCACTGGTAGGAAAATAGGTAAATAGTAAATATTTTTAAATATAGGCCCAATAAATCCATCATCAAAAATCACAATCTAAAAAAATTTGACATTCATAAATATTGAGAAACAAATGTCACTACTTCAGGTACTAGCTAAAATGTTTAAACTTTCAATATGGCTGACAAAGTAAACTACTAAACTAGGAAATGTCAATCTGTTGACAAATGTGAATTTAAAAATCCGTGAAGATTTTAGTGTGATTTTGATGAAAATGTAATCGGGAATATCGAGTTAAGGAAGTTTTAAATATTACCTGTTTGTTTTTGTTGCAAGTATCTTCAAAAAGTGCTGTCGTTTACGTAAAAAGTTTTCGTGAAAGTTGTGTTCGAACCTTCATTCATTACTATCGTGAATAACTAGAAAACTATGTGGATAATTTGGCTTGTGCTTTTGCTTTACATGCTAGTTTATTATGATAGGTATGGGTTGTTTAATAACATCAAACCTACCTGCTTAATTTTTGGCTAAATTTCTCATTGCATGCAGCTTTTTCTTTTTCAAGTAAGTAGGTACATAGCGTCAATGGTAAACAAAGGCGAAGATTCTTATTCCCTCTTAGTAAGTGATTTTAATGTTTTATCATACGTAATCTTACTATAAACATAAAAACTGCAAAATACTTAAGTACTATGAAACCGTAACTTCCAAAGTTAAAAAATACCAAAACCACACACAAAACTCAGTTACAACACATACTTGCACAATTTCTTGGCTTCTGTCTTCCTTCTATTAATGTTTTTCGTTTAATTCAATTCTTTCGTACGAGATTTTCGTAGAGCAGCTATCGAAGTAACAACGCAACAAAAAGTAAACAAAAATTATCGTGTGTATGACATTTGTTCAAACTTTCCGCCGGCTACACATGTGACGTTTGAAAATGTTGCCATACTACAAAAATCATAACTGCAGCTGATCATACTTTTTTAAGAATGGAGCAAATACATTAATATTATTTTATTTAAGAAATACTAACCACAAATATGGTTAAATGTAATTAGAACTTAATTTTTTTTAATCCTTCAATGGCAGAATAAAGGCAACCTAATAACAAAAATATGAGCCGAGTCAGATGCATAAATTTGCAAATGGCGCCCGTCTGACGGATGATTGCTCGCGTCAAAATGCATTCGCGATGTTGCAAAAACGTGTAAAAAGCTATTATTTATCGTTAAAACATCTACAATTAACTTAACAAACGGTGAGTATTGAGATAAATCAATGTTATTGTTGTTACGTAACGCAATTTTGTTATTGTTAAACGCTTCCACAGTCCATCGACTGTCTCTTTCGTTTGTTATGATTCGTTCCTCATGATTATTTACAATCGCCGACGTATATGCATCTCTTTCGGTGCCACAGTTTTCTTGCAATGGGTTTTTCATTTTTAAGTGTCGGAGCGAGACCACGCAAGAGAGCGGGGGCCCGACGGAAAAATATGAACAAAATTTCGTGCTCTTAAAAATTATTGATTTTCCATCGTTAAAAAATAAGGAGACTTGAGTCGCTAATTGCATACGTGATGTGAACGACGTTCGGGCTCACAAATGTGAGTATTAAGTCTATTTTCGTAGTTTTCCCTTAAACGAAGGTTGTGAAAAGTCACATTTTTTCAGTAAAATGATCATCGACCATATTGTCGTGTGTTGTACTTGTATCACGTTCCGTGCGTCGCGTTCAGTGAGATTGTTTAAATATTGATTTTTTTTTATTTGCATGTGTGCGTCGGGAATGTTTATAACTTTAGTTGGGGCCTGCTACATGGTACTATTTTGGGAACGGCCAAATGTTGGCTTTGTACTGTCGAACACCATTGTGGCTCTCGCTTTAATACCGTACGGAAACTGTGTGTAATTTGTGTAAAATTCCCGACTGGTCGGTAAGTGATTTGAAAAAAAATACCTTCTGATTATTTGCGCATAGTTTTTTATCGGTCGTAACTCTGGCTAATGTTTGCCGCTCAGTTTAACGTAAAATACCGATAAGATATTAAATAACATAGTTTTGAGGCCTATTTTTTCAATAAAAGAGTACAGGAAAATGTTTCAGATAAGAACTCTGAATACTCGTACAGTGACAGTGTTGAAAAATGTGAATCATGTAAAAGTAGTGTTTTTTTTATATGAGTTTTTAAGACCTAAGTAACTAGTCAAAAATCTATGATTGTGCATTTTTCGGGCCAAGGCAAGTGTACCTGTACGTCCTATAAACATAGATAAGTCAAGAATTTGGTAATTTCCGGTTTGTCTTATCATTTTACTGTGAAAAAAACCTACGAATTTTTGATCTGTGCGTGTGAAAATGAGGAAAAATATAAGAATAATTGATAACAGTACGTTGTTACGAAAGTCGAGGTTTGCGTACCTTACAGGTTGTATATATCTACGTAAATCGTGTTTAGAAAACCATTTCCTCAAACATTTCAGAATATTTAAAATTCCTTCATAAATAACGCTACCATGCATGCTTTTTTTTGTGATTTAAATATGGAACTGTTCTTGACCTCAATCACGGTTGATGGAAAGCGATGTATGAGGTCTGCAGAACGAATGTGCCTAGAAGATTCCCGTTCACTCTTGCTTTGAAGGTCTCAATTTAGGAAGTAAGGGAACACACTCCAGGCCGAATGCTGTTTTGCATTATGTTACACAATATTTTTTCATATTTAATATTTGGACTTCGGAAGAGACCTTGATTGATTCCTGAGTTAAGTTCGCCTTTTTATCTACCTAGTCGGATAGGCTCATCTCCATCTAGCCATTTTTAAATCACCTTTTAAACGTCCATGCGTTTAAAGGTGATTCCGAAATCTATATTAATACATGAAGTAAAAACTTTGTACGCATTTTTTCGAAAATTCTGGAATGGAGGAGTATGTTATTTGGCACAGTTAAAGTTTGTATGGAGGAGTGCAGAAAGTTAATATTTTTATATGACAATGCATAAGAAATAAACTTATAATGTAAATTAATTATGGTCGAATTTCGACCACGGGGCGACTATTAGTTATAATAAAACCGAATCCGAAGCTGATAATTTTATGTCCTTTCGTGAGGTCCTCACTTTGGGGATATGTCTCAATAGGTATACATATTATTCACGATTTATGCCAAAAAAATTATCAATAATTTTCCAACTTTTTGTTTTTAACTAACTAGTCAGATTCTAATAAGGTAAACAATCTAAGTTAAAGTATAAAAAAGTCGAATACTCAATTTTTTATTGTATTCCATAATGTATTAAAAAGATGGTAATACAAATAAAAGATCAATATGCACCCTGTGTAGCACAGCAAAATTAGGAGAGAGGAATAGTGTTAGGTACCACTTCAAGCAATTTAATATAATTATAAATTATTGGATGTGTTTGTTTAGTGTAACTAAGTGTAATATTGTATATAGGACCTTACTGGTGAGGTTCTTCAGAAAGGTCAGGTGCATAGTGCTTGCAACCGGCGTGCGTGTATGACGAGATGTATGAACGTAAACGAGGTAAAAGGAGTATGTAAGGATCGTAGTAGGTCGCGTTCCGTACTTTCTGCCTACTCCTATGAGTTTGTGTATAATAATTATAGTATGTCAAAGTCAGTAATTTCTCGCATGTGTATCTGTCCCATTCGCGATTAGTTTCAAGACGTAAGTTAACCACTTTTCATATCATTGGTCTTATCTATTTAGGTCATCCTAGTCTTTCCTAGGGACTAAATACGTCCTCTGTTGATTCCCACAAAATCAAAATCAAAATCAAAAGTCATTTATTCAAACTAGGCTGAGAGTCAGCACTTTTTGAACGTCAAAGTTACATGAGACAGTCCCCCCAAAACGCCCGCCCTTCGACACTTCCTAGTGCTTTAGCTGGGAAGAAGAAGTGGCGGAACAAACTCCCCAGCAGAAACACCTCCACAGATGGATATCTGAGCGTGTCGATAGCAATCTAAATAGAGTCGGCGTCAAATTTCTTCTAGCTCAATTCTGGGCCATCAGTACCTTTAACGTGCAGAAAATGGGACGTGCAGGATAAGATATTACGAGCACCATCGTCTGTGGATTAGGATCACATTTACACTTTAGGTCAGAGTGAGTCCCCCAACAAACCAGGTTTTCCTATAACCAATCTGAGTCTGGAGTCTGTTTAAAGACTTCCAGGTTATCCAAGGTAACTCGGGTCCATCCTCTCAAATATGTTTGGATTTTTGTTAGTCAATCACGAACAAACGGATTTGAATGAAATTTGGTACACATATATTTCATAACCTGGTTGAACACATAGTATATTTTTTATCTCGGTAGAATATTCAATTTCCGACCTCCATGCGACCGAAGCCACTGGCTTAAGCTAGTAGATTTATATAATTAATGGAGATTCTACAATCTTGGATTCTACTGGCGTTTTACTTTGTGTAAATAATTTCATCACCACTGCTCTCAAAACGGCGAAGGAAAATATTGTGAGGAAACCGACCTGTCCTAGAACAAAAAATTGGGAAGGCATGTGACACCTACCAACCCGAACAGCCCACGTGGAAGGTTAGGTCCCGCTCCCTCTCACACAAAGGCCTGTGTCCCTGCAGTGGGAAAATTATAGGCTGATTAAGCGTTATGCAGACGTGGATGAAAAAGGGAGGCATATCCACCAAGGGAGGATACCAGATACAATGATGTAACAATTGTAACTGAACAGACAGCTGCTGGAAAGTTTGCTACGCCACTTCTACTTGCCAGCTAAATTCCTAGGAAGTGGTGATGTGCGGGCGTTTTGGGGGATCGTCTTATGTAATTTCGACGTTCAAAAAGTACTGTCGCCCAGACTACTTTGAAGGAATTCAATGATTTTTGATTTTGATGAAAACAATGTTATAAAAAGCGAGTAGATTAGATATAGTTTTGTGTAAATCCTGGACTCATTTCAGTCACTTAGCTTAATTAAAGTCCACACGTTGGCTTAGCTACGATTCTCTGTAACAGCGGTGCTTTATTTTACGATGTCGAAAAACAAACTAGAAGAACACATCAACTTAGTTATATCAATAATTTTTCAGTGACGCAATTCTCCGGTAAATTCCAAACTCTATGTGGCAGAAGCCGTAGCTGTAGAAGGGGTAAAATACCCAAGAAGCCGTAATAACATCAAACACAAAAGACATTTATTCAAACTAGGTTGAGAGTCAGCACTTTTTAAAACGACAAAATGACATAAGACAGTCCCGCGGTACGCGCGCCCTTCACCACTTCCTAGTGCTTTAGCTGGGAAAAAATCGTGAATATTCGAAGTCGGCCCAACATGGTTTGCCACTGGGTGGCGACTGAGAATTTCGGAAAGAAAATTTGATGGTATCTCCCTAATGATATCACTTATAAAACTACATTGGAAAATTTTGCCCGCCAACCCCCTCATCGCGGCCGTAAGACAGACAGCGATGAGGGGGTGTTGGCGATTCACGCCGCAGTGTACAGTGATTTGAAGTGGGGGCTATAATTTCCCAGTAGCCCGGTGGCAATCTATGTGGGGGCGACTGGGAATATTCGAGAAATAGCGCAAAAACTCCACAGCAGCACAGCTGTCTGTTCAGTTAGAAGTAGATTCTATACAATAGAATCCAGTTTAAGAAAAAGTTTGGTTTTATAGAGCGCCGTCTCTATCAGTGTAGAAGTTTCTTTCTGAAACCCGATGTGTCATTTAAACGCCCTTGTACTGTCATATTCAGAAAATGGGTGAGCCCTCATACGGCACCCACGGACAATTTTATATCGCTCACTGGATTTCCAGCTGCTCATCGCCGAGAGTCAATTATCCTGCACTGTTTTTTTGAGGTGCTGGAATGCACTCCGTTGGATTCTCAATACTCTACTCAACAGAGAGAGTCGAAAATCCAGTGCAAAAAAAAAAATCGTCGCGGGAAAATATCGCACATGGGATAGGTCAATTCGAGAACACAGGAAATGTGTCATATACCTACTCCAACTAATACTGATTAAAGAATTAAATGACAATCCTAATGAGCGCAGGAATGGTCTTTAAAAGTATGTGGTCATTGGCTACATGCCAGATCAATACTCGGAAAAAGATGAATTATATTGGTATTGTATTGTAACTAGTAGATTTCGAGCGAAAGGGTACTTCAGTGAGGTCTGAAGACTTCTACCGCGCCCTTTTTTTTTTGTTCCGTGCTGGAAAATCCTCATGGATGTCCTCCACCCTGGGGCTGGCGGAGGGGTCTATCAGATTTTTACTGACTAAAAACCACCCCAGTTTTCCCTTCACACATTTGGACTGGGGATCATGCTAATGCTAACTGGCTATTTTTATCACGGTATATCAATCACCAATAAGGTCACGATATGTCCTTCTAGGGCATCCCCTCCTGGCTTCTCCATCTTTCATTCGTCCTCTCAACATGACCAAACCATCTTAGCATACTCTTTTCAATTTTTGTCACTACATCTTCTTTGAAACCGCACCGTTGTCTTATCACATCATTCCTCAGCCTATCATTCTTAGACTGTCGTGCATATATAACCAGATATACGTACGTAGAACGTAGACGAGGCAAAAGGAGTATGTAAGGATCGTAGCTGGTGGCATTTCGTCATTCCTTGCACCACCATAGGAAGAAAGCGTGAGATTATGCATGTATGTATCTCCATAGTTCCATCTCATCATCATCAGCCACGCCTTCAGCTCGGTTCTCGGTGACTCTCATCCAGCTACTACCCTGTGAAGACCCTTCCTCCACCTAGCCTGATCCTTTAAATTAATAATAATCTTTCATTTATTCATTCACTGATAGACAACAGTCTTCCTAAACCTCTGGCTCTAGAAGCATGAAATTTTGCACAAGAGTTCCTTTTATACTGGCAGTAAGTACTGAGAATAGATTTTTGAAAATTTGCTCCTAAAAAGGCTAGCTTTTGCCAGTGATTTCGCTCGCGTGGAGGTCAGAAATTATCCCGCGAAAACGTACTACCGAGATAAAAAGTACCCTAAATGTTTAATACAGGTTTGAAACTCTCTGTGTGCCAAATCCGTTCTGTAGTTTTAGCGTGAAATAGTTAATTAAGATAATTTTGGAAGTCTGTGGCAAACATAATAAAGTAATTCGTAAATTACTGCGGAGTGGATACCATAACTAAAAAGTGAAACATTTTTGCAAAACATAAACAACCGACTTACAAAAAAACTTTTTACCAAAAAATTTAACCGCCGAAAAAACTGAAAAGCAAAAAATAATAAACCTTAAAATTATGAGTCGGCACTGGAAAATCAATGAACAAAAATCACTCAAGCGCACTTTTTCGGCGGGTTAATTTTTTGGTAAAATGTTTTTATTTTATAATTTTTTGTGGCTTTAATATACTTATAATACTTAACAAGATATACCCTATCCAATGAATAAAGAATTATCAAAATCGGACTACCCTGTATAAAGTTATGCGTGGTTAAACATTACAATCAGTGAGTGAATAATCAATCATCCCCTGTTTTCTGACCCTTAGGGTTTGATTTTGTTTTTCAAATTTATATGGGACCACCCTCGGAGTATACCCTTTCCAATAAAAAAAGAATTATCACAATCGGACTACTATGTAAAAAGTTATGCGTGGTCATACATAAAAAAAAAAAACAAAAAAAAAAAATATACGCGTCGTATTGATAACCTCCTCCGTTTTTTTTCGTCGGTTAAAAAAACACTACTATGTGAAGAATAACTTTAATTTCGAGAGCCTTTGGAGCTGTTTTAAATTTTTTTGCCACCGACCGATCGGCCGAGTAGTATACGACCATTACTGGCCGTGTCAATAGCAGTGACCGGAAGTATTAGACTATCATTACGATAAACAAAGTGGATTAAATACGTACTATCGAAGCGAAAGCAAAAACTTCCAAAGCAAAGTTAATAAAAATTATATGAGACCACGTCTGAAACATAAGCTATCCATTAAAAGGTAGAAAGGAACTTTGAAATCGTCCAGTTTTTTTTT
Source organism: Aporophyla nigra (assembly GCA_947507805.1). Taxonomy (NCBI): domain Eukaryota; kingdom Metazoa; phylum Arthropoda; class Insecta; order Lepidoptera; family Noctuidae; genus Aporophyla; species Aporophyla nigra. Next base: position 866,211 of record OX382318.1, read on the forward strand.
TTGCTTGGGAAATCATCAAATGACTTCTTCCGCTCTTGGGCGGAGCGGGAGGGCGTGTCAGACTTTTACTGACTAAAACCCACCCGTGTTTCTTTAGTTGCGTTGCCCATGTGCCAGGGTCACGGTGTCTCTTTCGTACAATCTCGCGGCCCTGGCAGGACCGTCCACAGTTGGCGGAGAAATCGTTGAACATGATAAAAAAAATATTAATATACACTGTAACATAGAACCTCCTCCCTTTTTGAAGTCGGTTAAAAAGAAGTTTCTATCCCTTTCTCCTAAATACGAGACTGCCTTTTTGAAGTTGAAATTTCCTTCAAAACTGCCTCTTCACTACATAGTATAAAACAAAGTCGCTTCCCTCTGTCTGTCCCTATGTATGCTTAGGTCTTTAAAACTTCGCAACGGATTTTGATGTGGTTTTTTAATAGATAGAGTGATTCAAGAGGAAGCTTTGTACGTATAATACGCGAGCAAAGCCGCTGGTAAAAGTTAGTAGTTCATAAATTACTTGACTTTCTTTAGCCCATAAAAACATAAAAATAACAGAAAAAAAGATGATAATTTTTCATATATTAAGGACCTGAGCACAAAATACAATCTCATTTGTTTTTGATGCCACATGTTTATCTCGGCATCGTTCTGTCCCTCTCTACGCCCCTGCGTCGCCGTTAGTCTGGGGTCCTGAAGCTATTTCGGGTCATTTTCTTCGGCTCGCTACAGCTACAGACCGCCTGCATACGTTTGATTTGGCCGCTGTCTTAACTGCGTTGGTTATTTGCGTTCTGTAATATAAAAATTGACTGCAACGTTGGACAAGCGCTACAACTGAGCACGAGGTCCTGTGTACGATTCTCAGGGCAGGCAACGTGTTATTGGGTTGTTTTATCTGGAATTACTCAGCAGCCTTGAGCCTGGAGTCTTTGAGTATTTGTGCGCGGTTGATGGCAATAGGCTCCCACCATGACATGAGACTTAAACATAACTGGCGAAATGTAGGTGTACTAATAGGCACACTTCTGCCCAACCGTTTGGGGACTCTTTATTTGTAGTTGAAACAAATTGGGTTTGGGTCTTCATTCATTCAGCCGGTCTATTCTTGATAAAATCTCACCACGTACACCAAAGTGATTATTGACTGCTCACTTCACACCTAACTTTTCACGGTGAGAGTTTTCAGAATAGGACTGCAGATATTCTGCTCTATGTTGGGGTCCGCTTCCAATCTAAATGGATACTGATAGCAATACAAAACTCCATGGTCAGACTAGTTGACAGACTATTGGGCCTCCGATGACCCGTAACGACTGTTAAAGTGCTTTCCGGAGGAAGGAATCGCAGTGTGTAAAGATTGACCACGGACCAACTTTGCAAGTATAGCTTGACCTGAAGGTTCGACCCGTGCGGTTGTTATTACTCAATTACAAACGTTTTCGGAAGTACCCTACATATTTGGCACAGTGCCTGTTATCCAGATAATTCTCCTAACGCTGCACACCGGAACACATCAAAACGGCTTTTCTCTGGAAGAAAACACAGTGATTCCCTAGATAACTATTTCCTGTATATTTCACATGCTTAAAATCATTGGTTTTGTCCAGTCACGGAACAAAACTTCGTTTTCGGCCAGAAAACCATTTTTCGGCCATATTTTCAGCATCATCATCCTATGAATGGTGCTGGACGTAAAGAATAGCATTACCCCATTTCTTCCCGTGGCTGTAGTAAGAGGCGACTAAGGGACTTAGGTACTAGAGAATGGGCATCAGCGTTCTCTATGCATTTTACCACCATACTGCGATCGCCAACCCGCCTGCATAGCGTGGCGATTGTGGCAAATGCCTATATCCATCAGTCGACGTCTTCCGGCTGAATTGATTATGATCTAAAACCCAGTAGGTATATCTTACCAAAACAGTTTTCCTAAATTCTCAAGATTCAATAGTATTACAATTTTGTTACAACGACGTCGGTATGACGTCATACACTTACAAAGACGTACTGTAAGCTATCTAGTGTTTACTGAATTCTATTAGCATGTATGGTGGTTTTTCTGTGACTGCTTAGTTTCCTAATTCGGAGGGATTTTATCGTATACTGGATTTTTAAGTCTCGGTATTGACCCGAGCATTAAAACAAAAATATGTCATAAAAACTTTAAAAAAAAAACAACCGACTTCTTTAAAAAAAAAAAATACTACAAAGTGAAAAATTACTTTAATTTTGGAAGTCGGTGTCTTAGGATCTGTATTTAAGGTTTTTCTGCCACCGACTTCCGAAATTAAAGTTATTTTTCACTTTGTAGTGTTTTTTTAAGGAAGTCGATTGTTATTTTTGTTTTTAATGTTTTATTTTTATTAACTTTTAAGTTATGGTATGTACCCCGCACTAATCTAATCGCGTTATTCGTCCATTTGTCGCCCACATACTTAATGCAAATTTAAGACATGGTTTTCACATGGATCCAATTGTCAGAATGGAACCAAATTAAAATGGGACCACACAGGAAGCACCAGCTTAAAAAAAAAAGTTTCATCAAAATCGGTTCACCCATTCAAAAGTTCTGACGTAACAAACATAAAAAAACAACAACAAAAAAACAGTCGAACTGAGAACCTCCTCCTTTTTTTGAAGTCGGTTAAAAAGGTCACACTATTGGCGTGCACTGCTTCATATGTTCCAAAAATTTGTCTGCTCACCTACGAAAATAACGCAATGAATACTATCGAACTTTCAAAATGAAAATCATTCCTTTATTACGTCACAAATTACCCATTAGATCTAAAAATTGAAGAAAAACTTATGTATTTATAATCCTTATCTCTGCGCTAGAATTGACTCGAGTGAGGGAAATGATTCATAACTGCACGATTGTGTCGTTACTATCAACGTCAATATGGTGCTCTTTCGTATCAAGACGCCAAATGACCTTGTGGGTTGGTTTTAATGATAGAATTTGTAGCTGTATTATAGTCCCATAATTAAAATAAGTACTAGCTTTTGCCCGCGACTTCGTCCGCGTCAAATTTTTGCTCCCCTGACCCTTCCCGTCGCATCAAATTGCCTGCCAGTTTTCGTCCATTTTTCGTTGCTGCTCTGCTTCTTTTGATAGTAACGTGATGTTACAGAGTCTATTCCTCAATAAATAGGCTACCCAACACAAAAATATTTTTTCAATTCGGACCAGTAGTTCCTGAGATTACCGCGTTCAACCAGACAAACGAACAAACAAACTCTTCAGCTTTATAATATTAGCGATAAGCATTTACTGAAGATACTTTTAAGTAGACTCGTCCGTAGGTCAGCATCCAGTGTAACGTTTCGTGTGGTGCCGGATGTAAAGAATAGCACCATCCCATTTCTTCCCGTGGGTGTCGTAAAAGACTACTAAGGGACTTACTAGAGAATGGGCAGCAGCGTCCTCTGTGCTTTTTACCACCATACTGACTTCGCTTACCAGCATGCCAAGCGTAGTGATTATGGCAAAGCCTCTCAAATGTCCAGCCAGCGTCTTTCGGCTGAAAGGATGATGAATGATCCGGGATAACCGCATGCAGCTGAATACCAGTACTTTACATGGAGCGACTGCCTATCTGACCTCCACAGCCCAGTTATTGGGAGATACGGTACCTCTTGTTAAGAGTGGTCTGACTTCCAGGCTACTGATGTTCCGTAACGTCCGTCGAAGATCCACGAAAGACGGCCGGGTTGGCTCAACGTGCTTTAGTCATATGCCACCTACCCTTATCAAACAATAAATTTTGACAGTAGTAAGCGATTATAAGATTTAAGACAAAGTGGGAGAGGACCACGGTTTTCAGATGAGATTATTTTCTTTTTAGACCGTGATTTTTCAGAAGTTTTAGTTTTTTCAGCCCTTTTTTTTGTGGGTGGGAAATCATCAAATGACGTTTCCCGCTCTGGGTAGAGCGGAAGAGCGTGTCAGACTTTTACTGACTAAAACCCACCCGTGTTCCTTCAGTTGCTCTTGTGCCAGGGCCACGGTATCTTTTTCGATTCAGGGCTCTACTAATGGTTTTACGAATGAAACTTCTCTGTAAAGAAACGCCTTTGTACAGTATTTTTTACTTGTGCATAAAGTTTTAATAAATTAAATTAAGAAAATAATTAAACGGTCACAGAGAGCAATTAAAAAACAAAATCTCTTAAAATTAAATCTTTCCCTCAGAAAGGAACGTATTAACCTTTCAAAAAGTTTAAGTAGTTGTACCATTGAGTTAGATGAATGTAGGGAAAAGTATGATACTGATATTAAGCTCCTATATAATGATATTCTACAAAAGGAGCACTTGCTAAATAATATTTTTGAGAAATATGAGAGGTCACAACAACAACTAGGTGAGCGAATGATTGAGGCTGGGGAACTATTAGACTTAGTGAAGTGCAATGCTGAGAGTTATGAGTCTCTGACCAATAACCTGTCATGCAGCTGTGCCAACCAAACACCACCTACTCAGCCTCAGCTTGACTTGTCTCCGCCGGTGTTGGTGCTTCCAGCAGAGCCATGTGTTAATATACACAGTAATAATAAGTCTATATTCTTTTGTGATGAATTAGGTTCAGGCTTTGGAAAAATGTTACTTAATTACCTTAGCCACAGTTTTACAAATCATAGTTATCATAACATAAGTTTCAATCAAATGATTAAAAGAATTGCAAGCACAAACCTAGATACTTATTCCACAATGGTTTTGCTATTAGGTAATAGTACTGGTATTACCAGAAAGGACATAGTGGATGGAGTAGACACCTTACTCAAGTTAAACATAGGGAAGCTAATGTTGTGTGCTTTCCCCTACTCTGATACTTTATCAGATATTGATAATTATTATATTTACAGGTTGAATAGTACTATTCACCAGTTGACATGTTGTCATAGTGACAAATTATTGTATTTTGATACTAATAAATTTATTAGTGGTTTTAAGTTAACTCAGAGAGCTTTATCTCTGTCTTGGAAATGTCGACATATGATTGCTATGTTGATAGCATATAATGTTAATCAGATTATAGCTAAAATAACCATGAATAGTGTTAGTGATGAGTCTATGTTGCCTAGTTTAACTACTAAATCTATAATACCAACATCCTCGGAGGCCACTACCAGTCAGATAGAGTTTTCTCTTCCTGCTGGAACTCAGACGGGCATTCTTGACTCTTCAGTTAGAGTAGTGGAGGTCACTCCAGATAATTCGTTAAACTAGGTAATAAGACAACAGAAGGTACCCTTTCAAATAACCAATTATTGTTAGGGAATAATAAAAAGATATCTTCTGGCATTATTAGTCATAAAAATAAAAAACCAAAGGGAGTGCAACACACTTTAAAATTGTATAATCAAAATATCCAAGGTTGCTCTTCCAAATTACTTGAAATAGAATTGTTTTTAGAAAACACCAAGTTTGATGTCATTTGCTTAACTGAACATTGGTTAAAAGATCATCAAGTAAAGTCAATAAATTATGAAAATTACTGTGTAGTTAGCTTTTTCAGCCGAAAACGCATGATACATGGCGGATCATTAATATTAGTTAAAAATTCTATTAAATCGAAAGAACGAAAGGACATCATTGGGCTGTCTGTTGAACACACTGTTGAGCTGTCCTGTGTTGAGCTTGATAAGCATGTTATAGTATGTGTATACAGACCTCCAAGTTACCAGAATCTATCTGTGTTTGATTCTGTAATGGAAGAGGTGCTAAAGAAACTTAGTACTAGTAGTAAGTCACTGGTCATATGTGGTGATTTTAATATTAATTTATTAGAAAGTAACTCAAATACTTTCAGATTATTAAGTCTTTTTAAGTCATTTAATCTGTCAAATGTTTTTATGGAACCAACCCGAGTGACAGCTTCTTCTGCCACTTGTATAGATAATATTTTTTGTAACTGTGATTACTTACACAAACAAATTGTAAATAAGTTGCCATCTGATCACAGTGGTCAAACAGTAACATTTTGCTCGTACATACCTCTACAAAAAATTCAAATAAGGTTTAGGCCAATGACATGTAAAAATCTAGAGAAATTTAATCATTCTTTGGCCAGTACATTATGTCTTCACAGTTTTAATAATGAATGTGACCCAAATGAGTTCTACGCCGAGTTCTTCTCATTATTAAACACGCAATTTAATGACAATTTCCCACTAAAGACTAAAAGTATTTGCACAAAGTTCTTATTTAGTGATTGGGCAACTCCAGGTATACGTAAAAGCAGAGAAAAACTTTTTGAACTTTATGGCGTAAAGCAACATATGACTAATAGAAGCTTTCATCAGTATGTTGCAAAATATTCTAAAATTTTTAAAAGTGTGTGCAGCTTGGCTAAAGCGCTTTATATTAGCAATAAAATAAAATCAGCGGATGATAAAATAAAAACTACCTGGCAAATAATAAATGATGAAACAGGTAGGAAAAAACAGCGTAATACTGAATTTAATTTAGAGTCTGCACATGGCCCCATTAACTCAGATATAGAAATAGCTCAGGAATTTCAAAATTTTTTCGTTAATATTCCCGTTAAAACTACTGAAGCTTTAAATTCGTCACCCGCGCTTTCCGCTGCCTTACTCAAAAAGAATGTAGGGGCATGCCCTTTAGAGTTCAGGTTTCAGCATACTAACCCCCAGGCTATTATAAAAGCTTTTAAAGATCTTAAAATTAAATCAACAGAAGATCTTTGGGGAATGTCTGTCAAATTTTGTAGTTCTATTATTGAAACCATTGCACCCTATTTAGCTTTCATATTTAACACCAGTGTAGACCAAGGAGTCTTTCCGGATCTGATGAAACACAGCAAAGTAGTTCCTTTGTTTAAATCCGGTGATAGTAAAGAACCAAACAATTATAGGCCCGTGTCAGTTCTGCCAGTTCTCAGTAAGGTGTTTGAAAAGTTAATGCTCAATCAAATGTTACGTCACTTTAATAAAAACTCCATCTTTCATGAACACCAGTTCGGTTTCACCAAAGGGCGTTGTACCACCGACGCTGGTGTTACCCTAATAAAGAACATTTTTAACGCCTGGGAAGAAGCACAAGATGCCATTGGAATCTTTTGTGACCTTTCCAAGGCGTTCGATTGCGTAAACCATGAGACACTTTTGCTGAAACTAGAGCACTATGGAATTAGAAATACAGCTCTTGACTTAATGAGATCATACCTGAAGGATAGAATGGTCAAAGTCCAAGTAAACGGCGTAAACTCATTGGGGTCTGAAATGGCAATGGGCGTTCCTCAAGGCTCGATATTGGGTCCATTCCTCTTTTTAGTATACATTAATGATCTACCCCATCTACTTCCAAACCAACCGAAGATGGTGTTATTTGCAGATGACACATCATTGATATTTAAAATCGACAGACGGTCTCAAAATCTTGACGACGTCAATAACTCCATTCTTCAGGTCCAAGACTGGTTTACGGTAAATAATTTGGTACTTAACAAAAAAAAAACCAAGTGCATTAGATTTCAATTGCCTAATGTCAGAGGTAGCGAATGTGACATCTTATTGAATGGGGAAAAACTGGAATTTATTGATCAAACGGTTTTCCTAGGAATCACGCTAGACGAGAAATTACAATGGGGACCTCATATAACATCTCTTGCGGGGCGGTTGAGCTCGGCCGCTTATGCTGTTAGAAAGATAAGACAGTTAACAGATGTAGAAACCGCGCGTTTGGTCTATTTTAGCTACTTCCACAGCATTATGTCGTATGGCATTTTACTGTGGGGTAGGGCTGCTGACATTGAATCCATTTTTATTTTGCAAAAGCGAGCTGTCAGAGCCATTTATAATCTATGTCGCGGCGAATCCCTCAGGGAACTATTTAAAAGGATTAATATTATGACGGTACCTTGCCAATTCATTTACGAAAATATTATGTATGTAAGAAAAAATCTACATCTTTTTAATAAAATAAGCGATAGACATAACTTTAATACTAGAAATAAAGACAAGATAGATCAACCATTTTTCAGATTAGCAAAAGTACATACATCTTTTATGGGGTACTGTGTTAAATGTTACAACAAAATACCTTCTGATATATTGCAATTAAATGAAAGGAGGTTTAAAAGTCATATTAAAAGTACACTTTGTAAACGAGCTTATTACAAATTAGAGGACTACATCCAAGATAAGAACGCTTGGAAACATGCTGGTCTCGCTCCATAGGACAGTCTCATAGGAGTTTATCAAACTAGTTGCTAACTTAATTGTGTAGATAATATTTATTTTTTCTTCTATGACACTGTTTTACATTCTGTAATTACTGTAACTCACACACTGACAGTTTATATGGGTAGTTCATATAATTGTTTTTTTATTTAACTGCTTTTGTTAATTTATTTTTATTTTCTTTTAATTTCATTTGTTGTGTATATATATCATTTGCATCGTTGTATATGTAAGCGGGCACGCCCTTTATGCCTGGAGGCTTTAGTAAGGTTTTAAGTTCTGTTTACGATTTTGTTTCATTATTCATTTCAACTTGAGTTTAGTTTTCAATGTTTTGTTGGTATAATGGCGTGTGCTAGCTGACATATGGCGAATAATGTATGTTTTGTTTTATTATATTAATAACTTATACAATATTGTATAGAATCAAGTTCTTCTAACTTAACAGACAGCAGTGCTGCTGGGGAGTTTGTTCCGCCACTTCTTCTTCCCAGCCAAAGCACTAGGAAGTGTCGAAGGGCGGGCGTTTTGGGGGGACTGTCTTATGTGACTTTGACGTTCAAAAAGTGCTGACTTTCAGCCTAGTTTGAATAAATGACTTTTGATTTTGATTTTGATTTTGAAATAAATAAAAGTGTCTGAAGTATAGTAAACTAGACCATATCTTTTTATTATAATTTTCACAATATTTTACTAGAGGCTGGCAGGAATTTTATACGAGCGACTTAAATGTATACATTTAAGTCAAAATTATACTCTCTTTCTACGACATAAAGCTGATATTCACCTGCATCTTAACTTTTTAATACACTATCAATCAGAATCCGTATCATTTTCAAAAATGTTGCTAATCCATTACTTCATGTGTTCGACAAATTTATCTCCTCAACAACGTAAATAACGCAATGTATGTTGTGACTATCAAAATGAAAGAAATTACCCTCTGATTGGGCTAGAATCCGATCCTAACCTAAGGTTGGATTTTTAATCGTATTCAGTAACTTGACAGTTCAAAGAAAAATAATGGTACCATATTAAAACTAATAGTGTTGGGGTAGTGAACGATTTCGCATAAAAAATGAATGATAAAAATGGTTTAAATTAAATGAAACTTTAAAAAATCGTTTTTAGGATGTGGAATATAGGAATAAGCAATATTTTTTAATAACAGTTATTAATTTTTTTATTTTATTCTGATAGAAACAAAACCAAATATAAAAATCATGTCATTTTACTTTTTTTTTTACTATAGTTATTTTATTTCCTCTGGCAGCCATAGACGTTGTATATATGTATATCGATATAGTATATAGCGTTTTTTTAGACAAGTTATTAAATTTAAAATACAAAGTTAGTATGTAAGTACATTATTTCAAGTTCATTCATTCTTGCACTACCTCACTATCTTTTTTTTTGTCAGAACCTGGTATCCCTCCAACTGTCAAGTTACTGAATAGGATTAAAAGTCCAATTTAGAAAATGGCTGCCTTTAACGATGCTGTATCTCGCTTCTAAGATTTACAATCAACATAATATTGTCCTCAAAATTTGACGTCTTCTTCTTCATACAACGTTCTTGGCTGTTTGCCAAGATTCGTTCAACTTACAAGACTGGTCATAGGTTCATTAGTAATACCACTAAATGGGACCTTAGTAATATTTTTGCGAGCACATTCATTCTACCATTAGAGTTATCGATCAGGTTAAGCTGCTACTCTTGCGACGGTTGGCGGTTGGTCCGTGGATGGGTGACCTTCCAGTCTCGACAAACCAAGACCCTGCCGTGCCTCGGAAAGCCAGTTAAGCCCCTGTTCCCGGCTGTCTTTCGTAGAGCTTAGACAGTCGTTACGGGTCGTCAGAAGCCCGAAAGTCTGACAACTAGTCTTACCAAGGGGTATCGTAATACCCAGTAACTGTGTTGTAGATGTCAGGTAGGCAGTCGCTCCATGTAAAATACTGGTACTCAGATGCATCCGGTTAGACTGGAAGCCGACCCCAAAATAGTTGGGCAAAGGTTAGACAGATGATAAATGGTCAAATTCTGATTGGTGGTATTTTTGAGTAAGTTTTAAAAAAGTCATATCACTGAAGATATGTATTTTTCTGGTTATTGTTATTTACTTCGCAAGTGAAGGTATACAAATGTGTGTGGGGTAGATAGTACGCACCAGAACCAAAAAGTGAATAAAAAGTTTATTTAAATAAAAACAACCGACTTCCAAAAAACATTGCAAAAAAAAAATATTCGGAAGTCGTTTCTTTGGTTTTGTATTTTCGAATTTTGTCACAGACTGCCGAAATAAAAATAATTTTTCACTTTGTAGTAATGTTTTTTTGGGAAGTGGATTTTATTTTCTTTTTCCATTTTCCCTTGGCAACCGTCATGCTATCGTCTTTTAACTAAATTTTAAATTATCTCATTCGTTTCCATACTCAACAATTGACATTCAGATCATCATCATCATCATTTCAGCCGTAAGACGTCCACTGCTGGACTTAGGCCTCCCCCAATTTGAGGGGCTTTGCCATAATCGCCACGCTTGGCAGGCGGGTTGGCGATCGCAGTATGGTGGTAAAAATGCATAGAGAAGGCTGCTGCACATTCAGATACATGCCTGCAAATCGGAAGCTGATTCAATAATACAAACAAACGTAGGTCCGTTACTCATCTACTAAATATGATTCTTTAGTAGCCTATTTATTCTGCATACGGTCTGAAGGTCGGAAGTCACTCAGCTGTTCCCTATAAGACAGTTTACGTAATACGTTGTGGTTTATTTTATTTTTGAATCAACAATGACGAAGTGTGACTTTTCTGTGGTCTTAAACACTTAACCTGGTATTAGCTAAATACGTAACTTATATAATTGCCCAGCACGCGTAGCATGACCACCGTAGAAATGGGTTTTGTCGACGGAAGAATAGACAAAATTACAGATTGTAGAAAGATTAAAGACAGAATTAGAGATTGTAAAAAGATTTGTACCGTTTTATGCTGGCGTAGCATGACAATTCTATCTCTATTCTACCAAGGATAGACAAAGTTTTTTTTATGGTGGTCATGCTACGCATGCTTGTATGTTTAAAACTCGTACTTTTTTAACTACATATTCAGCCTATATTGTTCCCACTGCTGGGACACAGGCCTTCTCTCTTCTTTTTTTAACTAAAGATGGTATTTAGAAACGAAACAGGGTGTTCCCTGTCGCTATGCCCTGTTTTTTGCCCATTCTTCTCCATACGAATCTACCTTTTGGAATTGGCGACTAGAATCAATTCTATTTTAATGTTAATGTTCAAAAGTGCCGATTTATAATAAATGCTTTGACTTAGAACTCCCGTCATTTTTAATCCGATTTGAAAAAAGTCTTTTGCGTTAAAATTATATGGGACCATATAAATTTGGTCAAGTTCTGATTTTTAGTTTTTGAGTTAGCTTCAATAACACGTATTGATGATGTAACAATACTTTCCTGTCACTGTTATTTACTTAGTAAGTGAACGTAACGGTACCATAACTAAAAATTAACTACTGTCTCCGAAAAAAACCAATAATAACTTTATTTCGGAAGTCTGAGTCACAAAACTAAAATACACAGAAACAAAGACACCCGACTTCCGAAATTAAAGTTATTTTTACTATGTAGTGTTTCTTATTTTTTTTGGTTAACGTTTTTTTATTAGCCCTCAACTAGCCGCTCCAATAGGAATCTAGTTCAACCGACGATCTTTGCGTGGGTCTCCCGAGTGAGCGCACTCGGCGTCTGTTGGACCCACACTGTGGCTATTTTAGACCACAGCTCGTTTGCATGTGGTGGTCCTTTTGGAGTCGTACATGGTCACTAACGTTTTTATTAACAGAATGATTGTCTATTGTTTCTTCGAGGAAAACGGAAATTATCCCACACAAACGTACTACAGGGATCAAGTAGTTTATAACCTGCATTAACACATAGAATTGTGGTCAGGTTAGTTCGAGTTTATAAACTATATGTGAGCCAAATTTTATCCAAATCCGTTTGGCAGGTTTTGTGTAACGAAAACCAAAACAAACATACAAACAATCACATTTATTAATACAAAAGATACTCGGCATATCATACGCCCTGAATGACTGTTTTGAAACTGAAATGACTGGATGGAATCTCGCTTCCTGATGACGTATCTATGACTTATTTTTTTATAATTTCAGTATTCGGTCTGTGTATAGGTGACCCATCGTTATATACCAAGACCCTTCCGTGCCTCGGAAAGTACGATAAGTACGGCTGTCATTGGTAGATCTTCGACGATCGTTGCTGGTCCTCAAAAGACCGAAAATCTGACAACCAGTCTTACCAAGGGTTACCGTAATAATCTGTGGGTGACTGTGTTATGGAGTTCCGTATTAAATATTGATATTCAGCTGCATCCGGTTAGACTGGAAGCCGACCCCAACATAGTTGGAAAAGACTAGGCAGATGATGAAGACTTTCCGTATCAGGATAACTACTTGCAGTTTTTGTTATTAATTCGAGCACTGGTGACACAGTGGTACCGGGTGCGACTTACGAGTTTGTAAGTAAAAGAGTCGAACCCAAACAAGCGCTTTACTATGTATAAATAATTTCGTCACTACTGCTCTGAAAACGGTGAAAGAAAACATCGTGAGGAAACCGAGATGTCCTAGAACCAAAAATTCGAAGACATGTGACATCTACCATCCCGCACTGGGCCCACTCCGTCTCACAGAGGCCTATGTCCGAGCAGTAGAAACATTATGGTTATTATTTTCAATATCAACAAGACATAACAACAAAACCTAATAGTTTACAATCAAACGAACGTGAAATGATATCACCAGTAGTAAGGATATAGTAAACTAATAGTATTATCACGTTTATAAACTGTTGTTATTAGAAATAACAATAGAAGTTGCATCATTACTATCATTTTGACGGTTGGAAAGTGTAAATAAAAAAAATAGTACCGTATGCGTACAAAGAAAACATAGGCGCCATGTTTTGTTATTAAAACTACGTGAAAATGTAGGGTATAATAACAAAAACATTAGATAGATGGATAAATCTATTATTTCATCATTATCATAATTTCAGCAGAAAGACGATCACTGCTAGACATTTTCCTCTCCCAATTTGGGGGGCCATAATCACCACGCTTGGCAAGCGGGTTGGCGATCGCAGTATGGTGGTAAAATGTATAGAGAACGCTGCTGCCCATACTCTATTAAGGCCGTTAGTCGCATCTACAACACGCACGAGAAGAAATGGTGCTGTTCTTTACGTCCAGCAAGCAACACACGGAACGTTCTTTTGGTACACAAAGAAGACAATACAACATATAAGGCACGATTAAATAATAAGTCATGATCAGCCTATAATATTGGTCCTGCCAGGGTTGCGAGATTGTTCAAACGAGTTACCGTGAACCTGGCATATGGGTAACTGAAGGAACACGGGTGGGTTTTAGTCAGTAAAAGTCTGACACGCCCTCCCGCTCCGCCCAGAGCGGGGGAAGTCATTTGATGAATTCCCATCCAAAAAAAAATTATTCCCACTGCAGCGAAACAAGTCTTCTCTCTGTAAGAGGGAGCGGACCGTGATCCACCCCGCGGGCCCAGTGCGGGTTGGTAGATGTCACATGTCTTCGAATTTTTCGTTCTAGGACATGCCAGTTTTCTCACGATGTTTCTCTTCACCGTTTTGAGAGCAGTGGTGAAGAAATGATTCATACAAAGTAAAGCGCTTGCTTAGGTTCCAACTCACGACCTACTACTAAGTCGCGGCCCTTACCACTGGATCACCACTGTTATCCCAATTATCTATACTAATATTATAAAGCTGAAGAGTTTGTTTGCTTAAACGCGGTAATCTTAGGAACTACTGGTCCGAATTGAAAAAATCTTTTTGTGTTGGGTAGCCTATTTATTGCGGAAGGCTATATCACGCTACGATAAACCTTTTGATCTTGCGAGCGGAGCGGCAATGAAAAATGGGCGAAAATTGGCAGGCAATTCGATGCGACGGGAATAGTCAGGGGAGCAAAAATTTGACGCGGACGAAGTCGCAGGCAGTAGCTAGTGACTTATAAAAATCATGAATCTGATATATTGAGTTACACTGCTGAGTGTCCTCGTTCCATAATAAATTGCGTTCAACTTGTCAACGTCTTAATTTGTTAGGTTTGGCATTGGTTCTAGACATCTTTGGTGTTCTGCGTCCCTGGTACTTTTAATTTTATAGTAACACTAGCTCTTGCCAGCGGCTTCACCCGAAATTTGGCACCCAGACAGTTTATAACCTGGATTAACACAGGATACTTTTTATCGCGGTAGCACGATCCCGGCGGATAATATACGACCTTCATGCGGACGATGCCCCTGGCAAAAGCTAGTCATTAATACGACAAAGAAGACAAGCACTAAGTTAATACCTGCTACAGGAATACATATACAATCACGCCTTTTTCCCATGGGGGTAGGCAGAAACCACAGAACGCCACCTGCTACGATGCACACTCCTTTTGCCTCGTTTAGGTTCATACAATTGGTCATACACACACGCCGGTTGCGAGTACTACGCACCTGAGCTTTCTGAGGAACATCACCAATAAGGTCACTATATGTCCTCCTAGGGCGTCTCCTCCCGGTGTTTCCACTCACATCTGCCTTGTAGATACCTTTTGTGAGCCGTTGCTACAGGAATCAAGCTCAAAAAACTTTTTTTATGCAAAAACAAAACCTTAATTTCGGAAAAATAACTCTAATTTCAGAAATCGGTGTTTTTGGATCTGTATTTTAGTTTTTGCAACCAACTTCCGACACTATCTACCCCGCACTAATTCGTATATCACTACTGGCCAGGTCAGTAGCAGTGACAGGAAGTATTAGCATATCATCACGATAAACATAGTGGATTAAATACGTATTATCGAAACTAATGCAAAAACTACCAAAGAAAAGTTAATAAAATTTATATGGGATCGCCCCTGAAACATAACGTATCCATTAAAAATATTTGAAATAGGTCCGCAGGTGACGGGGAAATTGATGAAGAAACATTTAAAAAAATAGAGTGGAACATAGAACCTCCTCCTTTTTTAAAGTCGGTTCAAAAGCGTTCGCATTTCCCCCACATACTTTAATTTTAACATCGTCATTATAATTTTAAATCATAGCCCAATATATCATTATCATCATCATCAGCTTATAGCAGTCCACTGCTGGACATAAACCTCTCCAATTGCACGCTATTCAGCTCTATTCTCGGCAACTCTCATCCAGCTGCTACCAGCCACCCTGCGAAGATCGTCGCTCCACCTAGCCTGAGGTCGTCCTACCTTACGTTTGCCAATTCGCGGCAATATCCTACTAATATTATAAACGCGACAGTTTGTATGTATGGATGTGTGGATGTTTGTTCCTCTTTCACGCAAAAACTACTGAACGGATTTGGATGAAATTTGGCACACAGATAGTTTATAACCTGGATTAACATATAGGGTACTTTTTATCCCCGTAGTACGTTCCCGCGGGATATTTTCCGACCTCCACGCGGGCGAAACCGCTGGCAAAAGCTAGTAATATTATAAACGCGAAAGTTTGTATGTATGGATGTGTGCATGTGTGGATGTTTGTTACTCTTTCACGCGAAAACTACTGACCCGATTTATTAGATGAAATTTGGCACACAGATATTTTATAACCGGGAGTAACACATAGGGTACTTTTTATCCCGGTAGTATGTTCCCGCGGGATAATTTCCGACCTCCACGCGGGCGACACCGCTGGCATAAGCTAGTGTTTTATAACTGATACCAAACCTGAGTCATAGGAGAACGTGTGTATGAAAAGTTTATCGTAATGAGGAATACGGAACTTAAAAATTGAATTTGGGAAAATACTAGGGCTTTATTAATTTATTAGTGAATGGACTTTTATCTGTCTTGTGGCGATAATGATAACGTTTGAACAATCTGAATGATAAACGGCCTTAACAGACCATTCGCACGAACTTGCTCCTTTGAAATGGGCGAACCGACATTTTAAATTATTATTTTCGTGAATCGCACGCAGTTCATTTATTTATGGGGGTTTGATAATTTTAGAATAACATAGATTTTAGGTATTTTGTGTTTTGAAATTTTGAATAAAAAGTTAAAGAAACTACGGGAAGTTAAAGAAAAAGTTTACTATAGCTACTACTAGGTACTTAAAACGTGACTTTTTTGCCGTATGTATACGTATTTGTGGAATTGTCAATTCAGTTACAAATAAATTCACTTCGTGCACATTACCTACAGTCCCTACAGATAGTCATTTCAGCCTAAAGACGTCCACTGCTGAACATAGGCTTCCCCAATTTGGGAGGATTTGCCATAATCGCCACACTTGGCAGGCGCGTTGGCGATCGAAGTATGGTGGTAAAATATATAGGGAACGCTGCTTCCCATTCTCTAGTAAGTCCTTTAGTCGCCTCTTACGACAACCACGGGAAGAAATGGGATGGTGGTATTCTTTACGTCCGGCAAACACGGAATCACATTATGTAGACACAATTTTAATTTATTGTCCTATTGTCTTCATCTTCTATAACATTATTAATGATAGTCAGAAACTTTGAATTAACGTCAAAGAATTAGCATACAATCAAATCAAAACAAAAAGACAATTTTGTAAATAATTAATTATTTATTTAACTAACAACACGCATCAAGATGGCGTTGACCCCGTGATCAGCTGTTTACAAGTCTACAATCACGTGAACGTAAAAAAATCGCGGAGAAATTTTTTCTAGCACTGAATTTTCGACTTTCGGTCTTGAATCGATTATTGAGAATACAACAAAGTGTATCTCAGCGTGTCAAAAATCGAACAGTGTGTTTCACTGTTCGATTTTCGACTCTCGGCGCTTTGCATAGAGTTGAAGATCCGGTACGCAAAAAAAAAAAATGGCCGCGATATTAGGACGTTCGTAAAAGGGCGACTAAATTAAGATAAAAGATTTTTCACGTCTTGTGAATTCAAGAATGATATTATAAAAGGCAGATTACTGGCTTATTAGAAAGAAAGGAGGAAAAAGAAAGAAAATACGTTTATTTGCGGTAATAATGAAGCAAAGAAAAAACACAACAAAAATATTAAAAAAAATAACTGGGAAAAATATGCGTCTCATCCACGCAAAACGGCCATCGCTCAGCATAATACTGCGACTCTATGCGAGACAGAGCCCCAGCAATTACAATCCTCGATAAATATCATAGTCTTATAACTAAAGGTCAATAATTCCGAACCTAAAATAAATCTTCACAATAATTCTTCGACTCGTAAGAATGACGCTTACTACTAAGAAACCGTCTGGCCTCAAATGTTGCTCCAAATTTAACCGCGCCTGTCGTGGACCCCCGCAATGTCTATTTTTGGGCGCCCCTAGGGTCGACGCCCGGACCCGTTGCAAGATAACACTCCCTTCCCGCTTTTTAGAGCCCTCATACATATTCCAGCCAGGATTTTTTAACAGACGGCGAAACATGGAACTAAGCTCTAATTTCAAATAATTTTGACGTTTTCCTTTATCACTAGCGCCACTCTGGATTGTCAAGTTATAGTGGTCTTGTAATGATAATGAAGGGCGTTTTTTTTTCGAGTCTATTTTTGAATTTAGAAGTGTTTTGAGGGTGGCGCGAATCTTTTGCGCCAATGTGAATGGGAAGATTTTAAAGGATTCCCATGCAATGCTTTTATTGATTTTAAGTTGAGCTTATTGTCTGTGGTTGGAAAATGGAATGAGATTACATTTATTTTTGTAAGTAATGTTTAAAATAACACCTTTGTCCGTCAAAAATGAGCTGTTTCATAACTGACTACTCTGAGAAGAAAGGCCGAAACAAACTCACGGTCACAGTCTCTTTTTTCAGACATAATCTTGGTCAGGTTATATGAGGACTGACTGTGATTTTTAAAATTTCGTTAGGAGAAGAATACATGGAACTAAAAATACATCGTTTTTGAGACTCGAAAGTGCCATGTTAATTTATTTTTAGCTTCTGTGTAACATCTTGATTTCATTTGGTAATTAAGATTCAACATATCGGAACCCCTCCGTGCCTCGGAAAGCACGTTATGCATTTGGCTGTCATTTGTGGATCTTTTACAATCGTTATGGGTCGTCAGGAGCCCGAAAGTCTGATAGCCAGCCAAGCCAAGAAGCATCAGGCTACCCAATAACTCGGCTGTCAGTAGCTCCAAGTAAATCACCGGTAGTCAGCTGCATCCGATTAGTTAGACTGGAAGCCGACCAAAACATATTTGAGAAAAGGCTAGGTAGATTGATTGCCTTTAGAAACCTTTTATGGTCGTGGTTTTGTCTAGTCAGAATGTGACTCAAATAACGACGCTTTTGAGACCCACATGTCACAGTTACATGTAATTTTATTTTTAATTTCATCATCATCATCAAAATTACAGCCGAAACACATCCTCTACAGCTACACATAGGCCTCTCCCAATATGGAATTTTGGGGTATGCCATAATCGCCACGCTTGGCAAGGCGGGTTGGCAGTATGGTGAATGTAAAATGCATAGAGAACGCTGCTACCCATTCTCTAGTAAGTCGTTTAGTCGCCTTTTACGAAAACCACGAGAAGAAAGTGGATGGTGCTATCCTTTACGAAAAATCCGTAAATTCTAAAATTTACCGCATAGTGCCGACTATGCGGTAAATTTTTGAGTTTACGGATTTTTTATTTAATTTCTTGTAATGAGCGACCGCACACATTACGCTCTTTCTGGGGCAGTTGCTGTCGGGTGATAGACAAGACATTCTTTTTTTTATTAAAGAGGAGAGAAAAATGGTGCCTGTGCCAACGATTCTATTAGCATAAATCAACGTTTAGTTTTTTCCTTCAAAATATAGACTGAAGCCACAATGGGGATTATTCTTTTATATTCGCGAAAGAATTTCTTTACTTTCAATTCTTTACAATGCTACTAATGCTATTTCCTATCCTACTAATATTATAATACACTAGGTTATGCCCGCGACTTCGTCCGCGTTAAATTTTTGCACCCCTGATCCTTCCCGTCGCATCGAATTGCCTGCCAGTTTTCGTCCATTTTTTGTTGCCGCTCCACTCCATTTGTTCGTAGCCTGATGTTATATAGCCTATAGCCTTCCCCAATAAACAGGCTATCCAACACAAAAATAATTTTTCAATTCGAATCAGCAGTTCCTGAGATTACCGCGTTCAACCGAACAAACTCTTCAGCTTTATAATATTAGTATACCTAGATGTGAAAGTTTGTGAGTATGTTTGTTACTCTTTCACGCAAAAACTACAGAACGTATTTGAATGAAATTTGGCATACATTCATAACCTGGATTGACACATCGGATACTTTTAATGCCGGTAGTACGTTCCCGGCGGATAATTTCCTTCCGACCTCTACGCGGTGAAGCCGCTGGCAAAAGCTAGTAATATTATAAATGTGAAACATTGGAGGTTTTGATGTTTGTATCTCATTCAAGCAAAAACGGCTTAACGGATTTGGGTGCAGTTTGGTTGACATGTGTTTTATGACCAGGATAAACACATAAGTTTTTATTATACAGCGCGACTCACTGTCATCCTCTGCCTGCCTTTTCCCAACGATGTTGGGGTCGGCTTCCAGTCTAACCAGATGCAGCTGAATACCAGTATTTTACATGGAGGAACTGACTATCGGACCTCCCCATCCACTTATTAGGTAATACGATACCTCTAGCTAAGACTTTCAGGCTACTAACGACCCGTAACAAAAGGACTATAAAAGATCTACGAATGACAGCCGAGACCAACGGCTTAGCGTGCTTTCCGAGGCACAGAAGTCTCGGTGTGTAAAGATGGTCTACCATCCACGTACCCTTAATTCCGACGATTCCGACGATTTTTGTTACGACTATTACGTATTGTATGTATTTATCATTATGTAGTGGAGAAAATAAACGTTTTTATTATATTTTATTATTCCGGTCCAGCCTGTCCCTTGCTGCTACCAGCGATGCCCTAAGCCGAGTTCTGTACCCCACAGGAGGTGTCCTTAGAGAGTAGTTGCTCTAGTTTTAATTTTTTTAACCCTGCTTGAATTTATTAAGGTAACCACAGGCAAGTCCTGTTAAGCAGCTGACAACCTTATAGGTTTGACCTGCGATATGTCATTCCGGACCAACCCTGGAAAGCTGTTATAACTTAGCCAAAACCTAAGTAACATATCTTAAAACCTGCCTGATTCTAATCCAGTAACTCAAATACTCGTACAATTTTTCGTGCGTCACGGCCGCGTCGTTTTCATACTCTACGGCAATACACAAACGTTCTTTATAAACATGGGAAGGTACGCGATAATCTTTACTATAATACTTCTCTTTCTCATGACTTGGTTAAATTGTAATAAACGCATGGTTAATCGAAGGTTAAGGTACGCTTACCGAGGTTGGATGATGGATTGGCGACCGTCCATAACATATCGAGACTCCTCGAGATAGCACATTTTTGATAGTCGTTAGGGGTCACCAGAAGCCCGAATTTCTGGCAATCAATCTTTCCAAGGGGTATCGTGTTATTCAGTAACTGGGTAGAAGTGGTCAGGCAATCGTTCCATGTAAAATACTGGTATTCAGCTGCGTCTGAAACTGGAAGCCGACTCAAACATCGTTGGGAAAAGGCTAGGCAGATAATGTACAGGACGAAAGGGCTTTATCTTATACACTGATACATAGCGACTGCCTATCTGACCTCCACAACCCAGTTACTGGGTAATTCGATACCCCTTGGTAAGACTGGTTGTCACTCTTTCGTTCTTCTGACGACCCGTTACGACTGTCTAAGTTTCACAATTGAGAGCCGGGACCAACTGCTTAACGTGCTTTCAGAGGCACGGAGGAGTTTTTTTTTTTTTGGGATGGGAGATCGTCTAATGACTTCTCCCGGTCTGGGCGGATCGGAAGGGCGTGTCAGACTTTTACTGACTAAAACCGACCCGTGTTCCTTCAGTTGCCCACATGCCAGGGCTACGGTAACTCTTTCGAATGAATCTCGCGACCCTGGCAGGCATCGGTCCTAGCAGACCCCTTCAGTGCTGCTGATATCTCTTTGAGGTGTGCGTGGTATGAAAATATGGTCACCCATCCACGAATCAACCGCGGAATGAGTAGCTTAACCCGATCGAAATGAAACTGCACATAATTAGGTATTAAAACAACCGTGTGATTCTCACACAGCATGGTTCTTAAACATAAAATCGTGTTTTAATAAAGATTCAGACATCATACAAGAGTTTCATAAACTACTAGCTTCTGACCGCGACTTCGTTCGCGTCAAATTTTTGCTCCCCTGACCGTTCCCGTTGCATCGAATTGCCTGCTAGTTATCCTCCATTTTTCGTTGCTGCTCCGCTTCTTTTGATGGTAGCGTGATGTTATATAGCATACAGCCTTCCTCGATAAATAAGCTACCCAACACAAAAATATTTTTTCAATTCGGACCACAAAATTTTTTTTTTTTTGGATGGGAAATCATCAAATGACTTCTTCCGCTCTGGGCGGTGCGGGAGGGCGTGTCAGACTTTTACTGACTAAAACCCACCCGTGTTCCATCAGTTGCCCATGTGCCAGGGTCACGGTATCTCTTTCGAACAATCTCGCGACCCCGGCAGGCATCGGTCTTAGCAGACCCATTGATTATTGCTGACATCTCTTTGAGGCGCGCGTGGAACACTACGTGCCGTCGACCCGAGCCTGGTCCTTACCAAGCTCAACAAACAAACTCTTCGGCTTTATAATATTATTATTATTATTATCACTAGCCTGCACTGTCCCACTCCTGGGCAAAGGCGTCCCTCCACTTCTTCCAACTATCGCGAAGCCGCGCGTCCTGCTCCCAGTTTTGATGGAACCTATCCAGCTCGTCCCGCCATCTCCTACGTGGTCTGCCGCGACCCCACCTCACTGTCTCAGGACACCAGTTCTGTGCTACTTGGGCCCACAGTTTGGTCGGCATGCGGCAAACATGTCCTGCCCAGTCCCATTTAAGTTGGGCAGCCTTTTGAGCCACGTCAACTATCTTTGTTTTAGAGCGCAGTATTGTGTTTCGGACGCGATCCGTTAATTTAACGCCGAGTATGCTGCGCTCCATTGCTCTTTGGCAGACCTTGAGTTTGGACTTCTGAATGTTAGTCAAAGACCAAGTCTGTGCACCATAGGTTAAGACGGGAAGAATACACATGTCCATGAGCCTGCGTTTCAGTCTCATAGGCAACTCACCCTTCAGTAGTTCTTTCATGGACCAGTAGCTCTTCCAGGCGTTTTCAGTTCGTCTTATGATTTCATTGTCCTTGGCGAAGCGAGACTGACAAATCTACGTTTATAATATTAGTATAGATTATTTTGTTTCTTATCCCAGTTACACAGTACTGTTTTCTATTAATATGCGTAATAATGATACTTATCCATCTTGTCTCTATGGTGCCGGACGTAAAGAATACCACCATCCCATTTCTTCCCGTGGTTGTCGTAAGAGGCGACTAAGGGACTTACTAGAGAATGGGCAGCAGCGTTCTCTATGTATTTTACCACCATACTGCGATCGCCAACCCGTCTGCCAAGCGTGGCGAATATGGCAACCCCTTTGGGGAAGGATAATGTCCAGCACTGGACGTCTTACGGCTGAAATGATCCATCTTGTCTTAAGGGGCCGTAGACGAACATTTTCCGATTTCGCTAATTTACATGACTATATTATAGGCGTGATTTTACAGTTAAAAATACTGTATTTCTAAAAGTTTTAATGCACAACATGAAAGATCATTTCAGTTGTGATCTATTGAATGAGCTACTTTTTTATTTTTATTATTTGATTTTGGATTACAATTAATCCAAAATCAAATAATAAAAATAAAAAAGTCAAATCGGCGACTGTCTTGTGAATTTTGCTATAAGAGGTTTAGAATATCACTTATTTACCAATTGTTTTGGCGTCTACATGGTATGACAAAACTACAATGTATTATTGTGAAAGTCATTTATATACATATAATGTACCTATCCATCCCTTTTTTTTAGGTTAGCCTACGCTGTCCCACTGCTGAGCAAAGGCCTACTCCATATCCCTCAAGGCATCCTTTTCCAGGGCCACCTCGATCCAACCCTTGTAATATGCGTCTAGGTCGTCTCGCCACCTATTCTTGGGCTTTCTTCGGCGGCGCCGTCCATCCTCAGGCACTTTTTACGACTGCCAAAAAAAAAATAGTCAAACATATTTTATTTATTCAAATTTTAGAGAAAACGGGCAAAGAATCGCTTTTGATTTCAGCTGCTCGGAACTCTCGTTCATAAAAAACTTTTTTGCAAAAAAAAAACAACCGACTTCCTTAAAAACACTACAAAGTGAAAAATAACTTTAATTTCGGTAGTCGGTGTCTTAGGATCTGTATTTATGGTTTTTTTGCCACCGACTTCCGAAATTAAAGTTATTTTTCACTTTGTAGTGTTTTTAAGGAAGTCGGTTGTTTTTTTTTGCAAAAAAGTTTTTATTTTTAAATTTTTAGTTGTGGTATTCACCCTGCACTAATTCCAAACAAACAATGCATATTTATGCGATAGCAGAAATCGCGGTTGATTTCCTGTCATTTTTTAAAGAGTTCCGGTGTCTGTCTCCCGAACTCATCATCAGATCTATATGAAAATTATATGGGACCATTTTGGAATAAACCCCTTTCGAACAAAAAAAGAATTTTGCAAATCCGTCTATATATGACGGAGTTATGGACGAACATACATAAAAAAAAAAAAAAAAAAAAAAAACATATAAACATCCGAATTGATAACCTCCTCCTTTTTGAAGTCGGTTAAAAATTAAAACAACAGAAATAAACGTCAGTTCAAGATAAACACATTTCCTGAAAAAATCAGCCAAAAAAATAGCGTATTAAAATGACGTAAATCTTGCATTACATTACTCGACAAAAACAAAGAAGTAACTGATTCATTAGATATTGTTATAATTGAAACGATATTTCACGTTTTGCAATAAAACCCAAGAAAATCCAGTTTATTACTCTAAAAGTATGTCTTTAAAATGAAGTAAACAGCGAAATCGACAAAATTTCGTATACGGCCTCAAGACCGAAAACATTTCAAACAGTCAGGCCATTGACTCCCGTCTAAAAACAACACAATATAGAACAGCATAGCCATAGGGTCACAGTCGGCCCCTATCGATTTTTATGTACCCACAGTTTGTTTCCAACAAAGTCTAGAGGAGAGCAGAGAATCGTATAGCTGTCTTCGTCGCACTTACGGCAAAAACTTCGGCAATTACGCGATGGAAGTTTTGCGCTGCATCCGCGTTTGTTTGCTTTTTTCGGGGGTTGTTAAGGGTAGGTTCTGATGGTGTGCGTTAAGGGATTGTCTGCGCTTTTGTTTTTGTGTAGTGTGAAAAAATATTTTGTTTTATTCTTCTTTTGGGTCGTGAAGATAAAGATAAAAAGATAAATTATTTATATTGAAAGGTGATAATATTTTGAATATGGTGCTTATAATATTTTTTTTCTGTATGTTATTATTGTCCCACTGCTGGGCAAAAATTTCCTTATACAGCTCACCTGTTCTGCCAGCTCGTGGTTAAATATTAACAACTGCATGGGTCGATCGAAGCTTAAGCTACTCTTGCCGCAATCGGATCTTGGATGGGTCACCATCCTTGACATATCGAGATCCTCCGGGCCCCGGAAAGTACGTTAAGTCGTTTGCCCCGGCTGTTACTTGTACATACACACACACCACACAAACTTTACACATACGCACATACCATACCTGAAATCACCTCTCTAGTCTCCACTCTGGAATTCGTATCCTGAGCCCCAAGATACACACTATCTAGTTTGGGGCTCACTGGTAAATATAAACTGTTACTAGCTGCAGGTAATATTTAAGCTACTCATATCGTCTAAACTTTATGTTAACCTATGTTTGCTTATTGTATTATCTGGACAGTAAATATTTTCTATTTCTATCATTGACAATGTTTATGATGACTTAGAGCCCGAAGTATTAGTTACTGGGTTGTGGAGGTCATGTAAAATTCAGCTTCATCCGGTTGACTGAAAACAGACTCCAACATAGTTGGGAAAAGGTTGGCAGATGATGATGATTTATTTTCTCATTCGAAATTACGAAGATATTTGTTTGATACAGTATCAATACTGATGAGTAATACCAATAGTACAGATACCACGTCTGGTACCGGTACTACGTCTGGTACCGGTACTACGTCTGGTACCGGTACTACGTCGGGTACCTGTACTAAGTCTTGTACCGGTACTACGTCGGGTACCTGTACTAAGTCTTGTACCGGTACTACGCCTGGTACCGTTACTACGCCTGGTACCAATACTACGCCTGGTACCGTTACTACGCCTGGTACCAATACTACGCCTGGTATTGGTACTTTGCCTGGTATCGGTACTACGTCTGGTACCGGTACCTACTACATCTGCTACCGGTACTACGTCTGGCACCGGGAACACACGAAGTGCCAAGTCCTGATGGAGTACGACATTTACTAATAATTATTTTCTCTCTTTTCAGGTATATAAATACAGTTCCAGTATTCAAACCTAAAAAATATACAGTCTAGTCTAAAAAGTTTCTACTTAAAATTATAAAAATAAACGAAAGTATTCGTTGTACTTAATAAATTAGCAAAAAAAAAAAAATTAAAAAATATTTTTTACCTGTTAGAATTAGAATTTATACACTGTGATAAAGATTTTGGTGGTGAAGTTTTTGAACTGTGCAATTTTTAAGTAAGGAATATATTGACGGTTTTGTGCAATTTTTTTTGGAATTGGAACGCGAAGTGTTTGGCCAAAGATATGTTTAGATAGTTGTGTAATAGTGTCAACAGAAGATGGCGTTACCTCCGCAACAGTTTTGTGTGCGCTGGAACTCCTACCACACCAATTTACAGGTATGTTTTTGGCTTGTACAGACGCCAACACATCAAGCTACTAAAATCTGTTCAATTTCTTGAATAGATTTTCAACTTTATCCCTGAATCATTAGGTTCAAAATGAATTGGCAGAATTTTTCAGTTTTGGGTAGCTTGATGTGCTGGCGTCTATACTATTTTCCCTCAAAATCATAAGTAATTTATTCAAACTAGGCTGACAGACAGCACTATTCGAATGCCCTAAAATTACATAAGACAGTCCCCTGGCACGCCCGCCCTTCAACACTTCCTAGTGCTTTAGCTGGGAAAAAGTGGCGCAACAAACTGTCCAGCAGCACGGCTGTCTGTTCAGTTAGAAGAACTTGTTTATATACAACAATATGTAAGTACCTAATTAATATTACGAAAAATGTCTTGGTCTATTATTTTGGTATGCCTATGTCCACGATGGAGTAGGCTATGCTTAGTTTCCCTACGCGAACAAATCAGAAATCAAGAAATCCATAGGAGAACTAAGGTAACCAACATAGTCCGAACAATTGCCAAACTTAAGTGGCAGTGAGCAAGGCATATTGCTCGCAGATCTAAAGGCCGATGGGGTCGAAAGGTTCTGAATTGGTGACCGCGTACTGGGCGACGCGGACGTAGCGTTGAAAGGACGCACCGATGACCTGGTGAAGGCCGCAGGAATCCACTGGATGCGAGAAGCACAGAACCGGTCGAAGTGGCGATGCTTGGGGGAGGACTATGTCCAGCAGACGTCTTTCGGCTGAATGATGATAATAATTATCATCATCATCATTTCAGCTGAAAAACGAACGCCACGCTTGGCAGGCGGGTTGGCAATCGCAGTATGATGCTAAAATGCATAGAGAACGCTGCTGCCCATTCTCTAGTCACGACACCTATAGGAAGAAATGAGTTGGTGCTATTCTTCACGTTCGGCAGGCACCACAGGGAACGAGGATAAGGATGAACTAATATTTCTTCTTTCTCCATTCCAGTCGGTATTTCCTCGACTGCTTCTCACAGAGCAGTTCGCCGACGTGACGCTCGCGTGCGAGTCTCGTCAGCTGCGATGTCACAAGCTGGTCCTGTCGGCCTGCTCCGCGTACCTCGAGCGACTGCTGCTGCAGAACCCCTGCGACCATCCCATAGTGCTCATGAGGGATATGCGGTAAGTCTTCTTCTGTGTTGTGGACCGCTTTCAGTGTAGTCAGCGGAGATCTAGTATTTTACATGGAGTGACTGCCTATCTAACCTCATCATAGTCATCATTACAAACGAAAGACGTCTACTGCTGGATTTAGGATCCCCCAATTCTTGGGGAATTTGCTATAATCGCCTCGCTTGTCAGGGGGGTTGGCAATCGCACTATGGTGGTGTAATGTATAGAGAACGCTGCTGCCCATTCTCTAGTAAGTCCCTTAGTCGCCTCTTACGACACACACGGGAAGAAATGGGATATGGGGTCTGACCTTTACCACCCAGTTACTAGGTATTACGAGATCCGTTGGTAAGACTGGTTGTCAGACTTTCGGGCTTCAGACAACCCGTAAAGACTGTCAAAGACGTGCTATCTCGAGGAGTCTCGATATATTATGCGACCCATCTACGATGCGACCGCGGTAAGCGTAGCTTACCCTCATGCGTCTATTATTATTAAGTGACGTTGTACGAAATATAAGGATTATAGCAAAGAATATGGCGTACCTACCCATGTTTACAAAGAACGCTGGTGTATTGACGTAGAGTATGAAAACGACGCAGCCGTGACGCACGAAAAATTGTACGAGTATCTGAGTTACTGGTTCTAGGACTCAGGCAGGTTTAAGAACTTGTTCATAATCATAATCATTTATTTGCAATAAGTATTGGTACAGTGTTGATCTTATAGTCAGTAAAAAGTTCCTAATACAAAGTCAGACATTTGACATGCAAAACATTACAATGTATTTAATGCTTAAATTTAATATTTCAAATAATCCAATGGCATGCTTTAAATGTTACTTAGGATGTGGGTCTAAAACCTACGGGGTAATTGCTTTTCATACTTGAAAAGGCAATGTCTTTTATTTTAAGAGTTCAACAACGACTATGATATCTAAAAACATATTTTAAAAACTAGATAAGGTCAGCGTTTTCTATCTGACTACTCTGAGAAGAAAGACCGCAAAAAGGTCTTAGACTCTTTTAAAGTCCAGACATAATCTTGATCAGAACATGTGAAGACGATGTAGAAAAATGGTGGTGTATTGGTACGAAATGAATGGTCATTTGTCCAAGGACCAAGCCAAGCGTAGCTCCACCTTGATCGATCGACCCCTACAGCTGTTCTCGCCTTGTGCTTCTTTAATTGCATTTTAATATGTTCATTATTTTATATGGTACAAACCGTGGTGCCTGATGACATTTCCCTTCGGAAAAAATAACGAACTTCCATACAAACATGTTCCACACAAATGTTCCCACTGCATATTTTTTTAAGCTAGATGAGGTCGGCGTTTCTTAACTGACTACTCTGAGAAGAAAGGCCGAAACAAACTCAGAGGTCACAGTCTCTTTTAAATTCCAGACATAATCTTTGTCACAGCATGTGAAAACCATGTAGACTGCCGATTGAAATGGTCTTTTGAGGAAATAACCACACAGATTGATTGGACCTATTCAGTCAGTGCAAGCATTTGTCTTGGTCATAATCAGTCTATATTGTTCCCACTGCTGAAACCTGAAACACAGTCTTCTTCTCTTCGAGAGGGAGTGGGCCGTAATCCACCACGCGGGCCCAGTCCGGTTTGGTAGATGTCACACATTTTCGAATTTTTGGTTCTAGATCATGCCGGTTTCCGAACGATGTTTTCCTTCACTGTTTGGAGAGCAGTGCTTATGAAATTATTTTCAAAAAAGTAGCCTGCCTGGGTTCGAACTCACGACCTGCAACTCGCGTAAGTCGGAGCCAATACCACTGGGCATACCATATAAATGTTTATATGGTATGCCCAGTATGGTAGCCCAAATATCTGAAGTTGTCCCACCTTCAGAAGAAATAAAACGGAATCCTGCATAGACAATATATTAACTGTGAATTTACCTGACACTTTTATAGAATGTACAGATGTTGATCACAGTGGGTTGTCTGACGGTCACGCGGGCCTGTTCTGTACACTTTGCTTAGAAAAGGTTGACCTTAAGAAACGGATTAATTATATACGTCTTTGCAGAAGAAAATATACTGACAAGAATAAAAGTGACTTCAGTGACTGCCCATGCCATGTTTATAAGCTATGTAGCCTATATTGTTCCCACTGCTGTAACACAGTCTTCTCTTCGAGAGGGAGCTGGTTATAGTCTACGCGGGCCCAGTTCGGGTCGGTAGATGTCACATGTTTTCGAATTTTGGGTTATGACATCATCAGCGTGAAATATTGCACAAGAGTTTATTTTATAATGACACCCCTTTTTTTGTGGTTGGGAAATCATCAAATGACGTCTCCCGCTCTTGGGCGGACTTTTACTGATTAAAACCCACCCGTGTTCCTTCAGTTGATAATGACACCCCTGAAAGGGGTAAGGCAGTGGTGAGTGGTGGCTCAATGCATTGAAATGAAATGTTTATTTATGTAAGGAGATCTTATAAGACACTTTTACACGTCAATATTTTTAAACTAGATGGTGCCGGCATTTCCAACTGACTGTTCCCTGAGAAGAGATGCCGAAACAAACTCAGAGATCATAGTCTCTTTTAAAGCCCAAATATTATATTATTAGAATTTTATGTATATCTAACAATGCAGGGCAATGTCTG
Organism: Aporophyla nigra; assembly: GCA_947507805.1. Classification (NCBI taxonomy): domain Eukaryota; kingdom Metazoa; phylum Arthropoda; class Insecta; order Lepidoptera; family Noctuidae; genus Aporophyla; species Aporophyla nigra. The sequence continues at coordinate 896,202 of OX382318.1, forward strand.
AAAGAGCCTTTTGAAGAAAGAGCCATTGCAGCTTTGAGCTGACCTGTCCCAACAGACGACATGTATGTATCAGTCATCGTGTAACTCAACCCTGTATTGCCATACTACCTACCATGGTATTGGAGTTAAGAGTTGTAGGTCGTGGTTTCAGGCGTTTTACTTTGTGTAAATTATTTCATCACCACTGCTTTCAAAACGGTGAAAGAAAATATCGTAAGGGAACCGGCATGTCCTAGAACTAAAAAATCGGAGACAAATGGCATTTATCAATCCGCACTGGGCCGGTGTGGTAGGTTACAGCCCTCTCCCTCTCGAAGATAGCGGGCCTGTGTCCCAACAGTGGGAACACTAAAGGGCTGATTATGAATTGATGAATGAATTTCCCATTTCTTCCCGTGAGTGTCGTAAGAGGCGACCAAGGGACTTACTACAGAATGGGCAGCAGCGTTCTCTATGCATTTTACCACCATACTGCGATCGCGAACCCGCCTGCCCAGCGTGGCAATTATAGCAAATCCATCCTAATTGTGGGAGGCCTATGTCCAGCAGTGGACGTCTTTCTGCTGATATGATGTCAATGAATTTAAGATTTTTATTAAAGTGACTATTCATTTTGATCCGTCTCTCTCTTACAGGTTCAGCGAGATGCAGGCGCTGGTAGACTTCATGTACAAAGGCGAGGTGAACGTGACGCAGGAAGAGCTTCCCAGTCTACTGAAGTCAGCTGAGGCGCTGCAGATTAGAGGTATGCTTATAGCTTTTAGCATTATCATCATCTTTCGCCTGAGTTAATATCGGAAAAATTAATAAGGGGATAAAAAGTTAATCTATGTGTTAATCCAGGTTATAGACTATCTGTGTGCCAAATTTGATACAAATCCCGTCAGTCGTTTTTTGCGTGAAAGTGTAACAAACATCAACATTTTCACATTTATTCATATGAGTAGGATAGTAGGATAGAGTATTAAGATTATAGAAGTCTCCACCAACCCTTCAAATAACGACAAAACAATAATGGAAGCTTTTAAAGAAACTCAAGCGTTTGTAAAATATGTGTACGTTTTGTATCCAACTTTATTTTTTTTTTAAATAGCCGGCCACTCGCTTGCCTTGTCAAAAAGTGAATTTTAACATTGAACTAAAAAAATTAAGCAAGCTTAACCTACTGCAATGAAAATATTGGTTATGAATGTTGTTAATATATTTTTTCAATTTTTAAATTCACTTTTTGACAAGGTAGACGTGTTTCTTATTTTTTTTTTTTTATATGTTACCATTTAGTGATATCGTGATATTTTTTTTTCTTATTACGTTTCAGGCATAATAGCTCCATAAGACAATTTTGTTCAACCATACTCATATTTTTTTGTTCACTCCAGGTCTATGCTCGAGCGACACCTCGAACCTGACGTCGGAGCTGGGCAAGCCTGACAGCAAAGACTTCACGGTCGCCAGCGAAGCTCTCGTCGCGAATGCGCAGCGGGAGAACGCTGTCAATGGTCAGTTTTAACACACTTCCAAAAAGAGTTTTTTTCGTCGTATAAGTATTTTTTTGTAGTTTTTTCTAAATTCGGGGTGGATTATGTTTTCATTTTAAAATGAGACCAACTTCGAAGTGCAACAAATTAAATAAGCTGGAAATATTTTACCCGCGTGTTGGGAATCGATATCAATCATCATTCTGGCTATGGCTCTTGTGATACAGGAATTCCTGGTACAAGAGCCAGGGCTACAATGATGTCTGCTGTTTTTGTAAATTTTCGTGGACTTCGAAATTTTTCACGAATTTCCTTAAACCAAAACAACAGTCGTTTATTGCCTTTATGTCCATATCATTTAAAGTTTTATTCAGAATTGGTATAATGTAAAAAAAAAAACTTTTCACTATTAAATATTTTAATAGTGATCGATATTAATACCAGACACGTGGGGAAAGTATTGCTAGCTAATTTAATTTGAGATAAGATAAGATCATTTATTTGCTTAAAACATGGTATACATAGGTGTTGTTATAAAAATGAGATCATACATGTTTAGCTTACAATTAAAGCATGCAAATGTAGGTGAATAATAAAATATGAATTTAAATACATTTATGTCCAAAAAAATCCTTAATATTATAGAAATTATTTTCATTCAGCCATTCATATAATTTAATTTTAAATAATCTGCAATTTAATTTTTTTAATACATTTGGTAATTTGTTGTAAACACGTACACACATAGCCAGGCAGCTTTTATTATATTTTGCTAACCTAGGGAGCTCGTCTAGTACAAGTGTAAATGGGTCACGCCGACTTCGAGAATTTATTTCTTCTGCTGTTTTGAATAATTGTTTATATTTCCTAACAAACATACATGCTTCATACAAATATAATGAAGGTAACGGTAGCAAACCAAGCTTTTTAAATAAAGGTTGACATGATTCATCAGATGGAATCCCATATATGGCTCGTAAACATTTCTTTTGGGCGACAAATGCTCTATTGTAGTCAGTACTATTTCCCCACATAATTAATCCATACCGCAACGAGGACTCAACATATGCACGGTATGACATCACAGCCGTTTTTATGTTTGTTACCTTTCTAATCTGTCTGAGGGCGTATACAAATTTATTTATTTTATTACAGACATTATCGACCTGTGCTTTCCAGTCTAAATGTTCGTCAATAACTACTCCTAAAAACTTAGTATTTGTCACTTGTGTAATTTGTGGTATGTTCATTTTAAAATTAAATTTATTTTGGTGAGATTGATTAAATTGTATATATACAGATTTTGTAAGATTAATAGATAAATTATTGTTATTTAAGTAATTAATTAGATTGTCTATTGTAGTATTTATGTCCGCTTCATGATCAGTAATTGATTTCATTTTTTTATCGGTAGTAACAATTATAGAAATATCATCAGCAAAAAGAAAGCACTTATGATTAGTCACCTTTACGATGTCGTTTATGTAGAGTATAAACAAGATAGGACCCAATATGCTACCCTGGGGAACGCCGCGTTTTACAATGTTATATTCAGACGAGAATTGTGACATGTCCCTACTCTCATCAAGTTTAGTGACAGTGACCCTCTGTTGTCGGTCAGTTAGATATGACGATATCCACTGAAGCGGCAGTCCTCTGATTCCGTTGGCCTCTAATTTTTTTTAATAATATTTCATGTGAAACTAGATCAAATGCCTTTGATAGATCAAAAAATAAGCCTGTCGTCAGCTGATTGCCATTGATATTGGTCAGTATTGTTTTCAAAAGTGAAAAGGTGGCTAAAGACGTGGACTTGTGTTTTTGAAAGCCGAATTGCTCTTTTCTGATGATATTAAATTTCTCACAATAATTAATTATTCTTTGATACATGCATTTTTCAAATATTTTTGACAAGATGGGTATTAGTGTTATGGGGCGATAATTATTTACATCCGCTTTATCACCCTTTTTAAATATCGGTTTAATAATAGATATTTTTAGTATATTAGGAAACACTCCTTGTGAAAAAGACAGGTTAATAAGATAAGTCAACACTCCACTTATTTCATCGACACAAGACTTAATTATTTTGGTGTTGAGTTCATCGTAACCTTCAGAATTGGTATTGTTCAACGATAGTATCAGTCGTTTCACCTCACTTTCGGACATGGGTGTGAGAAACATCGAGTTAGCAGTTAGGGTTTCACTGCGAGAATTATTTGTACAAATTTGTGTAGGGGTAGAATTTGTATAGTGATTATTAAAAGCGGTGGCTATTTCTACTGGTTTTGTGACTATTTTGTTGTCAATCTTAATGTGTTCAATAGTGTCTTTAGGGGTCGCATTGTGTATTTCGTCTTTTATAACTGTCCATGTGGCCTTACATTTGTTTTCATTATTATTCATGTATTTTATGTTAGCATTCCGTTTAGCATTGTAGATACATTTTTGTAGTAGATTAGAATATGTAGTGTATCTAGTCCTGTTTCTTAAATTTTTATTCTTGTAGTATTGGTATCGTAGGAAGCGTTTTATTTTAGAACTTTGTTTAAGACCCTTACTTATCCAATTTCGTTTTATTTTATTATTAACATTTATTTTTAATCTCACTTTTGGGAAACAGAGATTGTAAAGCAGACATATCATTTCATGGAAACAACTGAATGCTTTATTAGCATCGTTTTCCATATAAACGTCCGTCCAAGATAGGTTTTGTAGGCATTCTCTAAACTTATGCGTATAATCTAAGCTATAATCTCTTTTATAAATATAGTATATTGCGGGTTTTGTTGTTTTTAACCTTAGAGGGAAGCTTAGCATTTGTGCTGTGTCGTGATCAGAGAGATGAAGTGGTAGTACTCTTGCGATTGCGCCTGGTATATTGCTCAATATGTGGTCTATACAAGAAAGTTTCCGAGTGGGTACCTCAATATGAATTTTTACATTATAACTGTGTGCTAGGTCTTGAAATTGTTGAGTGATTTTGCTTTTTTTCAAGGTATTAATATTAAAGTCACCTGTTAAAACTATGCGTGTTTTTGAATTGTATTTCTTGTATAGATAATGTAAAACACCATCGAGCTTAGTTAAAAACTGATTAGGATCAGACTGGGGTGTACGGTATACGCAAATAATAACTAATTTCTCATTTCCTAATTCTATGCCGCACGCTTCGAATGTATTTAACGATGAAAATGTTTTTATAAACGGTAATTCTTTAAAAGTTAGACCCTTTTTGATGAGAATACACGTGCCACCTCGGTGTTTTTCCCTGCAAAAATTTGCTGCCATTTCATAATCCGATAACTTAAGATTGTTCTCATATCCTTTTTTAATAAAAGTTTCAGAGAGGCAAATCACTTGTGGGTCATTATGTAAATCTCGCATTTCCTGTAATGTTAACTCCAGTAATTCCTGTTTAGAGAGTACACTAGCAATGTTTTGGTGGAGTATCCTAAAGTTATGTGATGTGGGTGTTGTGTTTTTAGGTACGAAAAAACGTATCGTTTTTTACAACTAAGGGAATAATATGGTATAGTACCTATTTTGTGTTCTTCAGAAGGAAACCGCGAGTTTCCATTCTGTCCAGTTTGTCTACTGTTGACACTTTTGAAATAAAAGGGAATGGTCCCTTTTTTGGGTACATTAATTGTCTCCCTCTTTGGCAAAAAGCTTGATTTGCTACTCGTGAGATGTTTTTTGAGCTCGGCTGGATTTAAAAATTTTTGGTTATAATATTCGCAATCTAATATGTAATTTAATGTTTTGCAAATATCAGATAAGGTATGGTGTACGGAATTCGAGAAATGACAATTTTTATAATGTTTACAAATGTTTTTGATACGGTTATTCAATTTGTCGACATCAAGGTGGTCATTTTTAGAAACGTTCAATATAATAATAGTATTTTTTAAAATGTCTGTATTAAACATTTTAACTGAGATAACACATTTCCAATGTTATGGTCATTTTCACCCAGAGATAATACAAGTTTGTCACCTGGTTGTGGGTTGCTATTGGTACAGCTCTTGACTATTGTGTCGCTATATGCATTTGGTATCGTTTGGGCAAGGACTCCATATTTTTCATATTGAGTAGTCTTTCTAGAATGTATAAGAGCAGCAGCTAGACCAACGCATTGTTGCGCGCCAAAAATCCTTATTTTATTCTCAAATTCGTGCTTCCGTAGTTCTGTGGCAATGGAGTTTGTTGTAGAGGACTTTGCTGAAACAATCTGTTCCATTTTTGGGGAAATCTTAAGAGATTGCTTAAGAGCCTGTATTTCTGTAGTGAGAGTTTTTATCTCATTTTCTGCGTTCTGAAGCTCTTTTTGTAAGGCTGTGATGTTCTGTTGTAGATTTAAGTATGAACTGTTGTGATCAACATTTGACGTGAGTCTCGGTGAGGACGGGGTAGAAGACACGATGTGACTTAAACGAGACTGTCTTCTCTTTTTGTCATTATTAATAGGGCTGCTTTCTATAATTGTAGAAGAATGACATAGTGACTTTAATATTTTAATTTCTTTAGTCAGCTTGTTCACTTGTTTATTCAAACCATTATTTTCCAATATTGTGTTCTCCAACTCATTCTCCGCGCTTTCTAGTTTTATAGTAAGCTGGGCAATTGTATCCTGCATCTCGGACATTGATGTTATATTAGTCGTTGTACCGTCTACACTTTTTGATAGTTTGTTCGGTGTGGTCTCCAATTCGTAAGATGTGTCGTAATCGGTCAGTATATGCGAATCCCGGTTAGGGGGCGACTGTATTTTCTTTGTACGAGTTTGCTGGGGTGACTGTGTAGTAGGATACGTGGGTTTTTGTCTCATTGTTATATTGGATTTCTCTGTAGAATTTGCAGTATTTTTCCTAATACACATCTTACAGCGCCATTTGTTTTTTGATTCTTTATTCATTAATCGATATGTGTGTTCCGGATAACCATCGCAGTCAGGTTCGAATCTGTTGTTACAAACCGAGCACAACGCAGTTGTTTTTATGTCAACAGACTTTTTACATTTGTAACAAACGACTAGTACTGGCATCTTGCGGCCGTCCTTAGCAGTTTTTGTGTTCGTTAATTGGGATGACATGTGTACCTCGTTGCGTTGTTCGTACTACAACACCGACACAACTTTGTTCTATAGCATGCAGCTAGATGTCGATACTATTGATTGACGACAGCAATTCCACGTGATACCGCTACTCGGCGATAGATGGTGCTGTTATCAATTTTTGCAGCTATTTATTGGAATGACTTGAAGTTTTGAAAACAACGGTTTGGAGAAAGAAAAAAAAAACAATAACTTTTATATACACTTGAATTTGAGTCAGTTAGATTTAAATCACTAAGAGGTAAGTGTACTATGGCGAAAGGTAGTTCGTAGAGCACTGCAATATTATTATCACTCAGTTTTTGCTGTTTCAACACCAAACATTTCAACTGTTTATAAAGTCACAATAGTCGCACTTTTAACGAGGATAACATGATATGTTCTTAATCGACACTTATTACACTTAACTGTTTGATTTATTTGTAGATTTTCGCTTTATTACTATTTTTAACAATTATTTATATACAAGCTCAATGTCAACAGTGACGCAGCGACATCTGTCGTCAGGGGACCGACTTTTGACTTTGTATATACCCTTTGAAAATTTTTAAATACATTCGATATACAAATTTCTCGATGATGAAAAAAGGTATTAGCGCAAACTCAACGCCATTTGGAAGAGCAATGCTTATACTTTATACTATTGTGTGTATTTTTTCGATAGCTACATAACCGTGAAAACACGCTAAAATCGTGTTTTTTGCACTTTTAGGTTAGGATATCTAAAAAATGTGATGTGTTAGAGCAATTCCGAGGCCGAATTTGAATTCAGTGACCCAAAATCTACGGGGAATGACTACTCTCATTCAAGGAGCAAGAGTCACGTCGGGCTGTGTAATTATTTATTTGAATGCTACGCCTTCTCAACGTCCTCTCCTCAATTGCAGGCCCAACAACACACCAGTCAAAGCCAACAACTAACAACAACAACGCAACAACAACCAACGGTACTAAAAAGAGGAAGTCCGAGGACAGACCGGACATCAAGGAGGAGACCGTGGAAGAGGATGGACTTTACTACGGGGAGCTGGAAAACGATAATATGGAGTTTAACGAGGTGAGGAAACCGCATGCCCTACGAACGGGGACAGTTGGGGGAAATGTGGGAAAATTAGAGAAATTACTTTGTGTATCTAATTTCATCGCCACTGCTCTCAAAACGGTGAAGGAAAACATCGTGAGGAAACTGACGTCTTTTTTTTTTTTTTTTTTTTGGATGGGAAATCATCAAATGACTTCTCCCGCTCTGGGCGGAGCGGGAGGGCATGTCAGACTTTTACTGACTAAAACCCACCCGTGTTCCTTCAGTTGCCCATGTGCCAGGGTCACGATATCTCTTTCGAACAATCACGCGACCCTGGCAGGAACTGACATGTCTTAGAACCAAAAAAAAATTCGAAGACATGTGACATCTACCAACCCGCACTGGGCCCGCGTGGTGGATTATGGTTTATGATCACTCCTTTTTATAGAGAGAGGGCCTGTGTCCCAGCAGTGGGAATATTACAGGCTGATTATGCTATGTTATGTCATCATCATAATTTCAGCTGAAAAACGTCCACTGATGGACATAGGCCTCCCTGAAAGGGAGGAGGATTTGCAATAATCGTCACACTTAACAGGCGGGTTGGCGATCGCAATAAAGTGGTATAATACATAGAGAACGCTGCTGCCCATTCTATAGTAAGTCCCTTAGTCGCCTCTTACGACACCATACTGCGATCCCAACCCGCCTGCCAAGTGTGGCGATTAAGGCAAACCCCCCCCAATTTCGGGGAGGTCTATATCCAGCAATGGACATCTTTCTGCGGGAATGATAATGATAAATTTAGAAATACTCAATATTAAAACAAAGATGCCCTGCGAAAAGCAGATACAGGAAAAAACATGAATAGAAGGGGCAAATCTAGAATTTTTTCATTAAATTTTCAGGATGATGAACCAGGGAAACCAGGCAGTAGTCTAGGACAACCATCCGGTGAGTAAAATAATTGCAAAGAAAAAAAAAACAATTTTATGTTTTATTTTCATTATTTTTATTAAATAAATCAATGTTTGTTTGCAATGTGACTTCCCTCTCGTCACTTGCTTATTTTTTTTATTTTTATAATTTTATATTTTTTGAATATTTTCAATTTTTGTTATAAAACTAAATAAATCAAATTGGATTTCTAACGCGGTCAAAAACGTCCATAGACAAACGTGTGTGTAGAGTGAAGATCATATTGTGAATGGACATTGTCGAAAGAAAACGAAAGAATTAAAAAAAAATGTCTGTAAGGTAGGCCAATTTTTTTTAATATAAAATTCGGTAGTTTTTTTTTACATTTAGCTAAATAAAATTGAACCATGAATGTTGTCTTTTAGGGTTCCGTAGTCAAATGGCTTGTGACTAAATAATAAAAGTCGTGTCGACCAAAGGTTAAGCTACGCTTGCTGAGGCCAGTCCTTGGATGAGTGACCGTTCTTTTCAAACTGTGTCTCGGAAAGCACGTTAAGCCGTTGATCTCGGCTGTCAGGTTTCTTTGACAATCGTTACGGGTCCTCAGAAGCCCGAAAGTCTGACATCGGGTATCGTGGTACCCAGTAACTGGGTTGTGGAGGTCAGATAGGCACTCGCTGCATGTAAAATATAGCTGCATCCGGTGAGACTGTAAGCTGACCCCAACATCTTTGGGAAGAGGCAGGCAGATGACGAGCCAAATGGCTTAAACGGAACCCTTGAAATTATTCTTTTATTGGTCTTTTTGACTATCTTACAGACATTTGAGTCAATTTATTTTAATATTCTTCCTTTCATTCATGGTTCAATACTTAAAATTCCATGATTTAATTTAATTTGGGCAAAGCTGTACCTATAGTACACGTACATTTCGTCAGTTATGTTTAAGTCCCATGTAATAGGGGGCGAGCCTGTTGCCATCAACCGGGGACAAATACAGACTCCGGACTACTGAGAAATATCAGATAGAAAAACCCAATAACACCTTTGCCCGACCATGGATCGAATCTAGGACCTCATGCTCACCAGGAACGCTTGAGACCTCTGCACCTAAGAGGCAGTCCGGTCCACTAAGTGTTCTGCCCAACTCTTCTATAAAACAAGGCTTGATGTTATGTTACTTTCATTTGAAATGCCTTGTTGAGGTCCTGGATTGGATCCCAGTGTTATTGAGGTTTTTCTATCTGGAATTTCTAAGTAGCAGCCCGGAGTCTAGATTTGTGCCTGGTTGATGGCAATAGGCTCGAGAGAAAAAAGCTGGTGGGTACTATAGGTACATTTCTGCCTATGCCTTCGGAGAAACAAAGCCGTTATGTTATTTTATTAAAATTTTTCTTTTAGGCCGTCGCCCTTACCTCCGTGTGAAGCCAGAAAGCGAATTATTCTTCCAAACGAAACTACAAAATCTTGCTAAAGTTAACTCTGAATACATAAATCGACTCTCAAAAATGTCCACCAGTGAAATAAGAAATGAATTTTCAAAATATGGTTTCAATACGAACCCGACTGAAGAAGGTTATATACAGAAGACTAATGAAAAATCTGAAAATGATTACTATAAATCTTGGTTGGAACAAAACGGAGAATTGGAAGTGTCTTTACTAAAAGCCAGCCAAGTGAAGAAGACTAAACCAGATACCAAAAACCAGAAATCAGAAGTAGAGCTGATACCAAAGAGCAAAGATGGTGCTGCCAATAAAGAAGTTTTCCCTAAATTGGGGGAGAAATCTCAAATGCGAAGGCGGGGCAGACCGCCAATATTTAAAGATAGGAATGTAGATATCGGGGAGACTGTACTGAAGTCTGATTTGGACCAATTTTTGGAGGGGAAAGAGGTTAGTTCGTCAGGGTTGTCGCGTAAGGATTTGGAAAGGGTTATGATGGGGAAGTTCAACCCTAACAGAAGATACTCGAATGAGGCAATGTGGGCAGCCCTAATGGATGTTAAGAAAGGAGGGAGTATATACAGGTGAGTTGTTACTATTGACATCACACACACACATATACAAAAGGAGAATATTGGTGGGAGAAAAGGAGAACATATAGTCACCTTATTGGTGATGATCTTCAGAAAGATCAGGTGCGCAGTACTCACAACCGGCGTGTGTGTATGACCAGATGTAAAACGTACACGAGGCAAAGGGAGTATGTAAAGATCGTAGCAGGTGGCGTTCTGTAGTTTCTGCCTAGCCCCATGGGAAAAAAGCGTGAGTTTAGGTATGTTTGGTGAGCCATTGGTAATGGCCGTAACTTTCAAGTTGTAGGTCATGGGTTCGAACTCAGAACGAAACGAAAGACGTCCACTGCTGGACATAGGCCTCCTCCAAAGCTCCGCCTCTTCGACCACTACTGTGCTTCCGTAACAAGCGGATTCCGGTGACCTTCACAAGGTCATGATAGGCGCTTAATATTGTGATAATTATTTCCTCACCACTGCTTTCAAAAACGGTGAAGGAAAACACCGTGAGAACACCGGCATGTCCTAGAACCAAAAACTTCAAAGACATGGTTGTGACATCTACCAACCCGTTTTGGGCCCGCGTGCTGGACCTCCGTAAGGAGGCCTGTGTCACAGCAGTGGGATCATTATTGGCTGCTTGCTTAATTGACACACATACACACACACTCACTTACGTTCTTTAATTGGTGCACCTCTCAAGGGACATTTATTCATACAAAGTTGGGCCCAAAACTTAAAAGTCATGTGCAGCGACAAAAAAGTGTTATCCTGGTCGGGTAATCTTTTTTTAACATTTTTTACTTTTGCACCGAATCTCTACGACCATTCCTTCATCTGTTTTTTAAGATAAAAAAAAATCTAGTTTAATAAATTTTAATAAAATAACAAACTGCTTGTTGGCAAAAATAAATTAAAAGTGACCTTGATATTTAGTAAATATGCAATAAAATTGTGTTAGGAACACTGATATATTACCTATTCAAAATATATTTCTCGCTGTCTATAATCGCTGATCTCATTTGATATTGTGTATATTATTGTGTGTATTATTGTTTTCTGGACAAAAACTTTAAAAGAATGCAGGACAAAGCTACACGTTTTTGCACTTTCCGTTCAGTTTTAATGTTCGAAAAGTAAATACTATAGGTTCACTTCTGCCCAACCCTGGGGGGCACAAGGCTTCTTGTAGATTTATATTTATTTTTGTCTTTCAGAGCGGCCCAAACTCACAAAGTCCCGCGCAAATCCCTTCGTAACTGGATGAAGCGATGCCACATAAAGTCCTCCTTCCCTATGCCGCAGCAGCTGAAACAGTTCGTCGAAAACAGCAAAAAACAGAAAGAATACAAAAATTTCGACTTTAACGTCCCCGAAACACAGAATTACGAGAAAAGTGGCACCGAAACCGAGGCTTACGAGGCTGATATTGATTTCGGGAAACATTTCCTCACTTTCACTAACTCCGTTTCGAGTGAAGACGAGGGGGTGGCGAAAAATGAGGAAAAAGATGGTGATACTAAAATTGAGGATGGCAACTCTGCGGTGAATATGTCATTGCATGAATGAGCTGGTACAGTGCGACAAGGAACTTTTGGCGTTCGCTAGGGAGCGCTGTTTGTTAATATTTATGCAATTAAAACAAATTGGCCGTGGTTAGAACCTTACAGCTGTAGAGTGAATGTTAAAGGCACATCGGGTTTGGTTAAAGTGTCTCTATCACTCTTACCTCTGTGATAGTCTCTTTCTAAATCTTGATGTGTCATATTCAAAGCGTTCATCCAGCGCGGTCTGGCAATGTCCCATTTTTAGGGTTTTTTTTTTGTGATCATATTATTTAATTTAAATCTATGTACCTACATTTTTTTTCACGCAAGTATCAGATCTTTGGTTTAAAAAAAAAAAAACATTTACTCTAAAATAAAAATATTTGATCGTAATAAGAACTGCATAAATAAATATTTGAAATATTGTTGATTTTTATGAGGAAATATCAAAATATCCTTAAAAAATAGCATACTGACTTATAAATACAAACAACATAGTGCTCGGCTCGAAAAAAAAAAGAAATTTGATTTAAATTGAATAAAATAATCACGAAACACCACTTCAAATGCGGCGTTGCCAGCCCGCGTGGGATGAGCGCACTTAACACCCAGTTAGTGTTTATGTTGGTGGGGCTAAAAAGGACATGGGAAATAACCTTTTTGATAGCAAAATCGATTTTTCCGTGATATGAAGGCCAATTTCTCTAACAATCTACGTTAAAAAATGTAGTCGAAACAGAGGCATTGCAAAAAGATCGTGTTGATACTGAAATCATCCCTCAGGTCAGCAATTTTTGTCGTAGTTATAATGTTTGTAAAGAGGTAGAATTCCCAGACCCACCAACATAAGTCACTATACCAGCCAGTAGCGTAAATTTTGACAGCCCAATTTTGACATTGACAGCTGTCAAAGGTGCTTGTATGCAATTTTTCTGTTATATGCAATTCAAAGTTCTAGTATATAAGGTTTAAATTATGTTTTTTTTTTTCTCTGTTGAATAAACGACTTATTGTTATTTAGGATTGGATGTACGTTTAAAATATATGGCTATTTTTAAGAATAACTTCAACAAAAAAAAAATGCGCAGTTTTCGAGATTGGGGCTGCAAGAATTTTATAAAAAGTTAGGCCCAAAACGGCCAGTATACGAAAGATGAAAGAAACTGCCAAAGAAAAGCAAAGATAAACGAAAAATCTAATTTATGAAATTTTCTGAAATATGTTTAATTTTAATTAAGATCTACTATTTTATTTATTTTTTCCAAAGATATGAAATTTTTTCTTATACTTAGTAGTTTTGTGGTGTGTGATCATTTAGGATATCTAATGAATATTTGAGTAACAGAGTCCAAAAAAGTGATGCTAAATATATTTACACGTTCCGAATCTAGTTGTATTTTAAAACTCATGTTAAAAAAGGAGATTCTGTTTTCGATGGAGAATATAATAAATATTTAAGTTCAGTACATTAACAATATTTCTTCATTTTATCAAAGAAATATTGGCAATCAATCTGCCTGTCTAGACTTATGTAGAATGCGGGTGGACTAAAAATACTTTAGATTTCCTAAATGTTCACATACTGTCAATAAACATTGACTATGTAATACAAGCCTTCTGCCGGCTCCATACAAGTCACACAGTACCCACCGTCAAATATAATCCATCGAGTTATACAAAACTTCATACAATACGACCGATCTGAACATAGGCTCTGCGAACTTTCGCACGCGTTCTTTCAACCTATATTTTATAGGTATCTTTTGCTAATTTCTATCGGTTGACTAATGATAAGCATAAAATATATTGTCATAATTTACATTGGCATTCAGCTCACTACGCATAATTATATGAGGCATAAATATTGTAAACGCATTGTGATATTTACACATAATGATATTTTAATAGAAATACAATTTCGCGGCTCACGGATGGCCAAGGGACCACTTCCACTGCACTTTGACCAATCCAAAACAGTAATCCCCAAATTATAATAAATAATATGCCTTAAATATTTATCCAACTCTAAATTATACCAAAACATATTAGCGCAAATGACAGTTACGCCAACCTTTGCATTATGCCAAAGTGTTTTTACGCCACAGAATTATGTAAATAAAAGTTACGCGAAAATGTTATGCCAAACAAAATTATGCCTTACAATTGCCAAGAAAGAGATTCCCATTTCTGTATGTTTCTTTAAATGGCTGCGAGAAAATCGAAAGAAAAATAATATACAAATTCCGAATAGATTAAGCCCAGTTCACAAACTATGAACACTGAACCATGCGAGCTAACCTAAAATAATATATGAATCCTGATTATGCACCCCGATAGATGAATACGCATTTCCAAACGGAATAAGCCCTCTCTTATTCACATACGTCTCATGTCACTATTTGGTTCCTAAAAAGAATATATTGGTCCCGCCATGTTTCATCGGTCGTAGTGTATTTGTAGAGCATCATCTCTGTAACTCACAACTGTCTGACAGTCTCTTTCTGACGCTCGATGTGTCGTATTTACGCGCGGGTACTGTACAAAGTATTCCTATTATTATTTGTCCCGCAATATTGTACCCAAAGATAGATGTTTCTTAGGTAATTAGGAGAATGTCTCAAATGTTTTGTTTTGAATCTACTACTTATATACACCACAAATGTCTTCTACTGCTTTGGTAAAGTGGCGACTGCCTCCAAATGCCACGTTAGTTAGCAATGATGGGACTCAAAACAAAACAACACAACTGTCATTTATGACAGCGGCGATGGTGGTACCTCCTACGGATGTAAGCACGGTTAAATCGATTACATCGCAATTCGGAAGGCAGCCTATGTATCGCCACACGAAGAGGCTATTAATATACAGTATTTATATTTTTTAAATGGGGGCATTGTAGTACAATTTACATATATATTTTTTTACTTATTTGATAAAACCAAAAAAATTAACAGGATCTGATTGATTTAATTGTATATTATTTAAAAATCATACTGTCAAAAACTCTTAGTTTTAATTCTGAGTATGTTTAAAATTATTATTCCAATCAAACTACAGTTTATATGAGAAATAAAAAAAATGGTTATGATGTTGCCAGCTTATTTCGATAGTGTTGCAAGTATACAAAATATTTGAGACATTCTTCCATTATAATTATTTATTAGTAAGTTTGTCGTTATATGCTTGTGTAATAAATTAATTAGTTATATAAATTAAAATAATTATTATATTTAATTATTAAAATGAAATGATTGGCCTTTTTCAAAAACTGAGTGCTTGATGGGACTTCGTCCAAATATATATAAAGAAAAGACTTAAAATGAAATTTTTAGTGTTTAATATTAAAATTATATTAAGCTTTTTGATGTTGCAGTGGTTATTTTTAGAAATTTAACTCATTGAGTTGACCTAAAGGATTGTGGCAGTATTTTCTTTGAAGGGCTGTGCCCGTAACACTTGTCCGTTTATTAGACATAATTCAAGAGAAAAAAATACACCAAATCTAGGAAACTATAACTCATCTTTATATAGTATAAAACAAAGTCGCTTCCCGCGTCTGTGCACTAAGATCATTTAAACTACGCAACGGATTTTAATATCGTTTTCATCAATAGACAAAGTGATTCAAGAGGAATGTTTATATGTAAAATACGCAGCCGAAACCGCTGGAAAAAGCTAGCATTGATCAATGGTTATTATATTAAAGTGCAGTAGAACGCCGATTATCCGAATTAATTTGGACCGGAGTCGATTCGGATAATCGAAAATTCGGATAATCGGACATAGACTCGTAATCAAGAAAACGAGCTGTCACACATAGAATAAACTTTATTAAGTTTAACAAACACAGTTCTACAATAACGCTTACTTGAACATCTCGATCAGAGTAAGTTGCAACCCCATCAGGACTTAACAAAAATACAAACAACAATAATAGAGGTACATACACGCTTAGGACCGATTCGGTTAATCGGCGTTCGGATGATCGGCGTTCTACTGTATTATCAACAAAATAAACTTTATTTAAAGATGACCTGACAATATTATACTAAATTGCATATACCAATGTTGGATAGATTTTGAGAAAACCCTTTGTAAAAGATCAAAACCAGATAAAAAGTCATCCTATACAGCATCCTAACTGCGACACACACTACCAAGCAGAATCTGCATCATGTTTAAAGCATGAGTAATCCATTGGTTGATTTGTTTGGAAAATTTGTCTGCTTGACAACGGAAATAACGCAATGAATGTTGTGGAACTGTCAAAATAAAAGCCAGTCCTTCTGTTAGTGTCCTGGTTTCGTTTTTAGGGTTCCATACCTCAAAAGGTAAAAACAGAACCTTTATAGGATCACTTTATTGTCTGTCTGTCGGTCAGTCAAGACCCTTTATCTCGGGAACGCATGAAGATATCGAGTTGAAATTAAAACGATATACTCAAGTCTAAAGTCTCTTGAAGCTGTGAAAAAACCAAACTACTAAGTTAACGTGAAAAAGATAAGGCCGTTTATGCCGCAAAAAACGTATATTTCGACAATCTCAAGGGAATCTAAATGTAAAAGAGTATTTCCCGATGACCTAGAACTATGAAATTTGGCAAGTCATACCGTCTTATACTACAAGTATAGGGTAAAATCTGAAAACTAAATATTTATAATTAAATCATTAAAAACCCTCGGTGGGCGAGTCCGACTTGCACTTGTTACTTTTAACGTCAATATCCTAAGACATACTTATTGACACATCTATATTTTGTGTTTGTTAGCAAAAGCCACGGTATACGATTTTTGTCTAAATCAAAATTGACCTAATCTTCAAAAAATAACCACTGCACTATAACTATTAAGAAACGGCTTAAAATATTATAAATTATATTTGTATTAATTTATTTATATAATATGATATAATTATATACATATATTATAGTATTTTATAATTATTATTGTACTTAATTAGGATAAATTATGTTTGGGCATCGATTATATTGAGATTTTTAACTTTTAAAAACTTTACTCGGTGAGAATTTAAATGAGATTGTTGATCATTAAAATATTACACTTATTTTGGCTTCGGCTTCCAGTCTACCTGGATGCAGCTGAATATCAGTATTTTACATGGAGCGACTGACTATCTGACCTCCATAACCCAGTTACTAGGTAATACCATACCCATTGGTAAGACTGATTGTCAGACTTTCGGACTTCTGAAGACCCGTAATGTCTGTCGAAAATCTACGACTGACAGCCGGGAACAACCAACCGCGAAATTAACTTTCCAGGAAAGAAAAGAAAGAACAGAAAGAAAAAGACTGGGTAACACTATATGCCTTAGCAAGTCTGGTTGTCAGAATATCATTTCATATTTCAATGAATGATAATAGTGTTATATTTAGATGATCACATTTCCCATTTTCCTCACTGTGTATTTGTTATAGGCCTTAATACTTATACGAAGAAGAGTTAAATCTATAATAATTTGCTTTGTTATAATTCTGATATACAGTTTAACTATCCTGTCGGTTAACTATCGTGTTAGTTAAAATGATATTCTCAAAAATCCTGGCAGTAGTTAGTCTAATATCGTAATGGTTAACTTTTTCATATTGGGGATAGTTATTTAATCTTGTATTATTTATATAGTCAGTCTTTCTAGTTAGTATACTATGGAATTTTTAACTATTTAAGTAATTAATTATAAGGATAGTCAACTATCACACTGAGTATACTGGAATATAGTCTTACAACTTTTAAAACACTTTTATTAAAAATCTGTTTCATAGCTCATCCAGTAGTCAACTATCTTAACGATTAATAAACTATCCGTACGATTAACTATCGATGGTTTCATTCTGTATCTTTACCGTTTGTCAGCTCGTCTGATAGTTTACTATCTAAACGATTAATTAACTATCCCTGCGGTTAACTATCCGAATAGCCACGTTCAATGGCCTAGATATTACCTACGTTCCTATCAAATACTACTGTTCTAATGGTTTTAGTTATTTTTCTCTTGTAACACCGTGGTTTGTATATTTTTATGGTCTAGAAAAACGCGTATTGGATTTCAAACACGCGCCGAGAGTTGAAAATCGAACAGTGTGTTTTTTCGACGCGGTTGGATGCACTTTGTTTGATTCTCGACACTTGGGTCAACACAGAGAGTTGAAATTCAAGTGTGCTATAAAACATCGAAACTTAGAAAAAGTTTCCATTTGTAGAGTGTCGTCTCTATCACTACATTCTACAATCGCGGTTTGACTTTAAAAAGTACGTCAGACAGAAATATGAGTCTTATTCTTACGCGTGTAATGCTCATATTTGTATGTAAGCGAATGGTGTTAGCAAGCGATTTATTGTAATATGAATTTTAATTTGAAAACAATAAGGTTCACTTTCAAATGCAATGCTTGCTTGACTTATAACTAAATAAAATCAGAGGGTGTCTGTTAATTTTGCCCTGATATCTGTGTGACAGTCTTCTAAAACTCGATGGCCTATATGAGCCGTAAATCAGAAACTACCCACAAAAGTATACAAAACGCGCTATAACCCATGAAGTGCCTACTAGTATATAAATATATACATAATAATATAGATGTAAGTGTCTACTGTAGATATATACATTGTATTAAAACGCTAAGCCTTGCAAAGTTTTAATTGTGAACTGGTCTTTATACGAGCGTAGTCGGGTAACGGCGGAACAAGTTTTGTCTCCCAAATATTTTGAATCGTCATCTGAAGTCGATTTCCAGACTAAAGGCATGCAGCTGAATACCAGTATTTTACATGAAGCGACTGCCTATCTGACCTCTACAACCCAGTTACGTGGTAATACGATGCCCATTCGTAAGACTGGCTGTGAGCCATCTGACAACCCGTAATGACCGTCGAAAACCCACGATTTATAGCCGGCTGTAATGCCCTGGGTTTTTGACGGTCATTACGGGTCGCCACAAGTCTGACAGCAAATTAAGCCAATGGTTGGTCCCGGGACCAACCATCGGCTTAATTGGCTTTCCAAGAAAGTAAAGAAAGGAAGAAATAGACAAACAAAGAAAAAATAGACAAACAAAGAAAATAAAGAAAGTTATGAACAAAGAAAGAAAGAAAAAATATATTGAAAGGGGTCTTGGTATGTAAGGATAATCTACCTATCCACAGACCAACCGCTGCAAGCCTACCTTTTCCTGATCGATCGCTTCGTAAGGCTATTCTTACTTAGCCACAAAGGCCAGTTTACAATCAAAATGATAAATTCAGCTACATTGTATGTTTGTAAACAGTATTATGTTCTTCATTGCGTTCGTGTATCATTATTATTTACCGGTTGTACTTAATGTATGTCATACCAATTATGTTTCAATTAAATTGAGGTTTACCGTATGTATTGGTCGTTTTATTTGACGTGGCAACTCTAGAGTAACCCGCGAAATTCATTAAAATTTTCTATGACTAATTCATGAAGAAATATTGTTTAACTTAAAATAATATTATTTTTACAGCCTGTAAAGGAACTTACCCACTCCTTCGAATTTGCCGATCGATGAACGTATTTTCACCGAAAGCTTTTATTCATCGATCGACAAAATTGAAGAGTCTATAAGCATCTTAATTTACTCGTTGAATTTATTTGACAATTTGCAAAGGTACATACAATTTTCCCGCCCGCAAACAATTTATGTCCCCAAAAAGTATTTATTACTTTACAATGCTTCGGATATTTAAATCCTAGAAACCCAGAAGAGCGGCTTTTCCTCGCTTTTTACAAAACGCATGCTTTCCCTGTATTTTAATGAAGATAGTTCACTCTTAAGTTAAATTGCTACACCTGATTTTTATCCTTTTTTAATCCTGATACAGTATATTTAACAGAGACATGTAGTTTCCAATTATTTTTTTTTTCGTAGAATTAACTGAGACTTCAATGGTTGACCTACGTCATACCATTTTTTTTTAGTTTTTTAAAATTAATATTCCATTTTTTTCGTCACAATAGCAATTGAACTTCTGGCAAATAAGAACTCTTCCGAAAAGTATACTGGAAGTATAAATCCCAGGGTAGTCGGCGAAGTTCAATTTTTTTTAATGTTTATTGCAATTTGGAGGTCAGTTTCAAGCTGTATGTTGAACAAAATATGATTTACGACTGTAACAAATATGGCTGTACATTATTATAGTAATTAAAATCATCATTACAACCCTTTTAAGATAATTTAATTTCATCGAATGACCTTTTCATGAAATGTCATACAATGGAATTAAATGAACTTAGAGGCTTATATTGGTAATCTTAATAACTATAATTTTGTAAATACATACGATTTACGATCCCGAATCATATTTTAATCGACATACAACTCGCACTGACCTACAAATTGCAAATTACGTAAGAAAATGTATATATCTCGGGTCACCTTGGAGCTTACACCTCAATGACCCATCTTAGTTATTAAAGTAGCATACTTATTAATTATTCAATAAGTCTTAGATTAATTATTAGCAAACTAGAGTGAACTATCTTTCAGCTGTACACGTCATAAGTACTTTGGATTGGTACGACTACCCTCGTTCTATGAGACATCAACTGTGACTTTCGAAACTTCCCATTTAAGATTTTGGATTTCGAAAGTGAACATTCTAATATCAGTGTAGTTCTGGCAGTTCACGACCGCACGTCAAACAGTTGAACCTTATGTCAGTGTGCATAGGAAAACGTCATGCAGGGAAATGAAATGTCAGAACTGTACTAGTCTCATAGATAAAGAGTAGCCTTACAATTCCCCACGAAGCCTACAGCTGCCTGTAAGAAGCCAGGAAAAGAAACGCCCATGTTTCTTCACTCCCTCTTTTTTATGTTTCTATTTATAATTCTAAAGGGCGGTTTCTTGACCTTGCTTGTTTCAGGAGTTCGAACTTCAACGGAAATAGTGACGCGCCATTTTATTGATATGGACCACGGGATACCTCTAAACATACATGCAAGACCGCGACTAGTTGGAAGACGGCCGAACGAGATCGTCAACATAGAAACTGATGTTTTTCAAGAGAAATCTTATAAGCAATATTCCTCGCAGCATCTTAGAGACGCCTTAATCGCAGTCAAAAAAGGTTACAGTGTATACGCAGCGTCAAATAAGTACGGAGTGCCAAGGAAAACTTTAAGGAATTGGATGGAAAAGTATGATATTAAGAGTCAATTTTCCAAAGGTAGGCGCGGGGCAAGGACGCAGATTCTTGACCCCTTAGATCTCATGGTTGAGTCGAGGTCGGAAAAATATGATGATACGTTGTAAGTCTTTTTGTAATCTTGCCAAATGTAATGTTTAAGTTTTTTGGTAGCTCTATTCATAGGTACTCTCGTTAAAATAGTAGCCCAATAGTAAACATGAAACATATTTTAGAAATATTTCGTCTTTTTCTCTTGTTGTCTCTGTCACTTAATTTTTTATGACAGTCTCAACATGTCTAATTTAACGCTTGGGTATTGTTCTTTACTTTTAAATCTAATGACTGAAAACACAATTTTCTAATGAAATAACATTTTGCTCATTACTTTTTATACTTTCATAAAAGTTTGTAACAGTTTTCTAAAGGAACTTACAGACTTGATCGATTTTATTGATCGACAAAAATTTTAATCGAAATCTACCAGGCAAAAATATTTTTTTTAAAATTTATTTACTAATCGCATAACTAATCATTTTATCCGTCTGCCCTAAAGTAGAACAGTGCAGACGGATACGGAACAGTCCATTCAATTACTTCTCGACTTTTTGATCGACAGAATCAAAAGTCTGTAGCCAGTTTACCGAATTAACCAGTTCGAAAATTTTCGTAAACGAGGGTACCTCTATTCCTATTCAAGTATATTTATTCATACAACTACTATGGTACTACTAATAACCTCTGCCATTACATAATGTAACCATAAAGTATTTATAGCCGTATTCTCAAACGCCACTCAAGTTGTAAGCGATCGTTAAACTGTCTTAGCCGAAGTAGGCATGGGCGATTTTTTTTTTCACGCACTTTATTTTGAACTCTCGGTGTTGAGCTGAGCATTGAGAATACAATAGAGTGCATCACAGCGTGGCAAAAAAATACAATGTAGGATTTTCAACTCTAGGCGCTAAGCATTGCGTTGAAAATGCTATGCGCGCTATAAAATCACCCGTGGGTCTCCTACTTAGAAGTAATTTTATGTCACTGATTTTATATGAATACTTATATGGGCTTACTCTATCTCTGTCAAATCAAATCAACTCAGCCTATCGCTGTCCACTGTTGGACATAGGCCTCTCCCATGCTGCGCCACAACATCCTGTCCTCCGCCTTCCGCATCCAGTCTTTCCCAGCCACCTTTTTTGAGGTCTTCGGTCCATCTAGCTGAGAAGCGTCCCACACCCACGGTCTCCACTCCAGGACTCATCTGCTCCATCGGCCATCGGTCCTTCGACAGACATGGCCAGCCCACTGCCACTTCATCCTGCTTACTCTGCAAGCTATGTCGGTAACTCCAGTTCTTTTCCGGATAACTTCGTTCCTGATTTTATTCTTCAAAGAAACTCCGAGCATAGCTCGCTCCACTAGCTCGCTCTATCTCTGTCACTTTGACAGAAAGACTTTTAAGAACAGACTCAAACTTAAGTTCACCACCACCATCAGGCTAGCCATTTTCCTTTATATTGGGAACGGATTCCAGTCTAACCCGATGAAACCGAATACCAGTTTTTTACATGGAGTGTCTGCCTATGTGACTCCACAAAGACTTGTCAACAGACTTTCGGGCTCAAAGTTACGTGTCGTTTGAGAATACTGGGATTAGAGTTATAAGTAAAATAATCTAGATTTTTGTATCAATATACTTAAAACTGCTGTAAAGTTTAGGTAAACGGACTTTGTGTCTACAGGGAGATAGCGTTAAGAACCAAAGATTGTAAAATGTAGTCAAGGTAATATTAATTTAGGGAATTATTTACGGGCATATCTTTACTAGTAATATTTTGAGTAGGAATCCTGATCATCAACATTTGCCTGCCTTTTTAACCGACTTCAAAAAAAGGAGGAGGTTATATGTTCGACTGTATGTTTTTTTTTTTTTTTTTTATGTATGTTCACCGATTTCTCCGCCAATTGTCAACCGATTTTGAAAATTCTTTTTTTATTCGTAAGGGTATACTCCTGAGGTGGTCCCATATTAATTTTGTGAAGATTTGATGTATACTTTGGGAGATAAACGAAGGAACTCCTCAAAAACAAACAGTACACGTAATGTGATTTGGATATTGTACTAAAGATCAAAAATAATTGCTGGTTCTATCTATCCATCCGTGGTGAACTAATTATAGTCTTCGAAGATACCGCATGGAACTCCTCATCGGTGAACAGTACATATAGGAACTTACAGTGAAAGGTTAGAAGGTTAGGGGATAATTCTTTGAATATTATAGGCACGTTTAGACCGTTACTTGTATTCTTATATTCCGTTGAGCTGATGATGGAAGGTACAACTCCTTATCGATCAGGAGTTAGAAGATATCTTGTCCTAGATAGACATACTCGTTGACATCGAGAATTGATTCCTCAGCAGACACTAGAGATGGACTACTGATGATGAGTTCGGGAGACAGACACCGGAACTCTTTAAAAAAAATGACAGGAAATCAACCACGATTTCTGCTATCGCATAAATATGCATTGTTTGTTTGGAATTAGTGCAGGGTGAATACCACAACTAAAAATTTAAAAATAAAAACTTTTTTACAAAAAAAAAACAACCGACTTCCTTAAAAACACTACAAAGTGAAAAATAACTTTAATTTCGGAAGTCGGTGGCAAAAAAACCATAAATACAGATCCTAAGACACCGACTACCGAAATTAAAGTTATTTTTCACTTTGTAGTGTTTTTAAGGAAGTCGGTTGTTTTTTTTTTGTAAAAAAGTTTTTTCCGAACTATGATGTGGCTACGCACGTTAAGCGGTTGGTCCTTCGTCTGATCTCTCTCAGGTCATATCGGATTGTCGTCCCATCAGACTATGAGAGTGAGGGAAGAGTGAGTACCCTAGTGTCTGCGCACACACTTGTGCACTATAATATCTCCCGCGCCGATGGCTTCGTTGAAATTGGCTGCCATGGCCGAAATATAGTCTGGAGGAGTATATATCTGTCGACTTCCAGTCGACAGTTGGAAGTCGACTAAAGGAGCATACAGACTTGCATAATTTTGTCGATTTTGTAATTTTGTCAACGATTCGTCGAAATCACAAACCAATCAAGGGTTTTCCACTATTTGGTCAGCCTTTTCCCAAAAACCAATTTTACCTACCTATGTGAATGGTTATTGTTATTGTATACAAAGGTTTTTTGCGTCAATAAACTTATTTTATTTGAATAGTTGTATTGGGTTTTTTATCACTCGAACCAATACCGAATCGAGCAATTATAGCCTTTGAAAAGCAATAAGTAAAATATAACTTAGTAGGTATATGCGTGTTTCTCAATATAATGTAAAGATATGTCCTAAGATATATACTTTGTGTCTAGTCTAATTTATACTTTGTAATAAAAAAATATTATTAACTTTATTTAAAAGTTAAAGTGAGTGTGTTCTAGATTGCAGTGGTTTGAAATGTCAGAACGATCTACCACAGACTAGTTGCACTTTTAAAAGTCGGGAAAATTCATCTTTTATCACATTCACACTACGTCAAATTACCTTGTTAAAGCCATTTCAACTAATTGTCAAAAAATTACAGTTGTGATTTGGTAAACAATTTATTTCCCTGGTTTTCATAAATAGGGTAAAAATAAATTAGCTGGCAATACTTTACCTACCTAGTTGTCATTTTTTGTGTAACTTAGAAATTTACACAAAAAACTCTTTGTTGCCTTAATGTACATTCAGTGTCGTTTAAAGTTTTGAAGAAAGTTGGAATTTTACCATTCCAACTGAAGGAAAATAAGAAAAAAAAAGGAGGTTTATTACTTTAAGATATCGATACCAACACGTGAGTAACGTATTTCCAGTTAAGTTAATTTTACCCTGTATTTTACGTTCAGCGCTGGCGCATTACTACAATGGGATCATGTCCTGGCATTCAAAGGAAAAGTAGCCAAAATATTAACTAAATTAAAAAAAAAACTTTTTCACACCGAAATCAATGTGAAAACGTTTTGTTTTTTTTTATCTTTTTAACCATTTTCCCTGCTAGGGATATTATTAAAATAAAATAAAACCTTCAATATTATCAGTTAACTTACAACCTTTACTTATACCTGAAAATTGCAAAAATTTTAAGAATATTTGAATTTTGCGCAATATACCGGTGACATTTTTTACCGTCTCGACCTTCATATGGTGTGTTGTGTAACTAAAATAGAAGGCAGGAAGGCCTTCAGATTCATCGCAGGTGACTCAAGGAGCGCAGGAAGCGGGTGGACGGGGATGCGTGTGCGGCTCGTGCGCCTGCGAAAGATCAATGAAGCCGCCTGTCGGCCGGCTTCAAAGTATAGGACCGCGCTACGAAATCATTGATACATGCCGTGCATTGAGTAGGGTGCATATGATTTGATTTTCGAGAGATTTTAATTTTTTTTTGTTTTTTTTTTTTTCAAATCTCTGTTTTTGTTGTTCTAGTACGAAAATGTTACTTTAAATGTGTAGTATTTATTCCTAGATCAATTTCATTACATGTTATTCAAAAATAAAAATAATAAAAATTTCTATGCCAAAGGCTTCTACTCCGTTCACCTATTACCCCCATATTTTTTCAAGACGTTAAAAAATGTCACCCGGTATTATTTACGATTTTTTTTATTAAAAAAAAACCACACCTGTTTATAAAACGATACTAAGTGCCAATAGTTTATTACTTGACCAAAAACTATAGACTTATTACGATTCCTCGAATAGTCAGATACATCAATCACAATTTTAGTCGATAAAAGAAGTTATTTTTCAATACCTAACTGCATATATTTTTTTGTCTATTATACTCTTATTAACAACTAAAACAAGGTATAAAATTACTCTTTGCTTTTGAAGTGTAAACTTGCTCATTGCACTGACTGCTTCATTGGTCTAGCAGTCGTAAGCGCTACTACTGAGCCTGGGTTCGACTCTTAGGTCGAGCAAAGTGGTTATTGGGTTTTTCTACCCGGAATTTCTCACTAGCAGCCCGGTGACTGGATTTGTGCCTGGTTGATGGCAATAGGCTCGCCCTCTACTACATGGGCCTTACACATAGCTGGCGAAATGTCAGTGTACTACAAGTACACCTCTATTCAACCTTTCGGGGAAACAAGGTGTTATGTGAAAACATCTTTAGGCTCACTTTGGGGTCTTTGCGGACAGTGAATTAAACTCAACCGTCACGCTCCGGTCGGTGACGCTGAATCGCTTATACTCTGTTTCAGTCGTACGTTTTCACTTAAATCTCGTGGTCATAACTGATAAGCACACACCCTTTTTTAAATTAATTTAAACCATGATTTTCTGACTATTCGACTTACCCGACTGCATTGACTGTGTCTACACTGACTAATATACATAAAATTTTACCAATAGTTAACTATAAGTCAAATAATTATATTTTTAGTTCCTAATTCGCCAAAGTAGTGTTAATCCAACCCAAATTATTTAGTAAATTATTACTTTTTTTTGTTTGTTAATTATTTATAATTGTTGTTGATTTTGTTTTTCACTGGCAACGACTACTACTAAGTAAATTAATTGTAGGAAAATAATTATCGTACTTAAATAATTATTGTACTTAATTTTTTGATGTGTGAATAATTATAATATTTTTGTAATTTAATTAAGCTGTAGAATTATTTAGAGGACGTAGTTATTACATTTACGAGGTGGTCGGCTTGAGTAGAGTTATTAGTAAGCTTATAATTTAAATAATTAGGGATCTATATTTTCCTACTTATAGCGCTAGTCCGCCCTATTGGCGAGTTCCGCTTTCGCAAAGAAGTTAGTAATAACACGAATTAAGATTAAACCAGTAATTATTTAGGCAAACGAGTTACTTTTTGCGCAAAGATTTTATTGAAGTTTAAGAAATAAATTTTGCGCAGTATCAATTGAGTTAATCTGTGATGATATTAATTCAAAACAAATATTTGCATTGCTTATGTTTCGAAAAAAATTAAAGCAAGAAAGCTAGAGATACTTTTTTGTGCTAATGCCTGGTTTGGACGTCGATCTTGGCTGGTGGAAAGTGACAGATGAGGCTTACGATGATAGGAGTCTACCTAGAAATGTATTGTTCGTCCTTGCTTTGAAGGGTTTATAGCTACCTATAAACCCTTCAAAGAGAGAGAGAGAGAGAGGGAGAGGGGGAGATATACGCTAGGTGGGAATTCCATTCTTTGAATATGCATATAATTATTTAAAACACTTTAGTTCGAATCTGGTCTTATATGGCTGCCTTGATGCCACCTACAGAAAGGTGCCAGATGGCATATCAGTAGCCGGGATCACGCGGCAATATGGTATACTTAATTAATAGTAAAATTAGTTAAATTATAATTTATTTTACACTTTTTTATCGAGTTTAGTAAAATTTTAGTGTTTTTACTTATTTTACAATAAGCCAAAATAATTATTAATCTAAAACATATAATTGATGTACTTAACTAAATTGTAAGTAAAATAATTGTAATAAGTGAATTAATTATGTAACTTAATTATAATTACTCTGCGATTTTTTCGTGAATTTAATTTTCATTGAGTATGATTCTTATTTGTGTGACTGATTTTTGATATTTTATCTACGCAAACTTTTTTTAAATGTCAATTAAATCAATTACAGGCACTTTTAATTTGTCAAAGAGGCGGTCACTCAGAAAAAGGATGTTGGGCATTCCAAAGCGGCCACTATTTGAAATCAAGTGCAACGATACTACTTGTTCAACTCTTAAAATGGCTAGTTCATTTAATTATTTACTGTTTCTACTATGTAACTACCTTTTGAACTTGTACTGTTTATGTGTGATGCATCGATTGTCCCATTACTGGGATAAAACTTCAATAGTCATTTGTTCAAACTAGGCTGACAATCAGTATTTTAAGAATGTCAAAAGGCTCACCCGCCCTTTACCACTTCATAGTACTTTAGCTGGGAACAAGAAGTGGCGCAACAAAGTCCCCAACAGCACGTATATAGTCGGGTGTTATAAATTTGGCCTCTCTGTCATTCTGTGTATCAGTGAATCTGTCTATGACAACGTAGCTTCGAAACAGTTGGTCAAATTTCAATGCGTATTTTTGTTCAGAGGCTGTTCAACCGGAGTGGTTTTTACCTTTGTTTCAATAACTAATTAGTCGTTTTTTGCCTCGAAATCTTTTATTTAAATTTCCTATCACTGGGAAAGTTGCCATACTCAATGGAGATATAATCGTAGAGGAATATGCCAGTATCTAGTAGCTATGTGTTACGGGTGATTGTATGTACCTACGGATAATAATTATTAATAATAATGATTTTTGTCGTGTATTTCATGTTTTATTTCATTGTTATACCTTTTTACTGATATAATTAAATTCTTACCATCCTTTGTTTAGAAATGCTCCCTGTTATTATTATATCTTTTAAAATTAGGAAAATAATAATTATCTCCTAGTTTCCCATCACTGGAAAACTAGGAGATTAAAACGATATTTGCACTTAAATAAACACACAGTGAGAGCCAAAAGAAGAGGGTTTTCTCAAAAACAGGATAAAAACAGGGTAAAATTCTTTCCTAAAATGGGTGAAGGAAAACACCGTAAGTAAACCGGCATGTCCTAGAACTGAAAATTTGAAGACATGACGTGACATTTACCAAACCGCACATGGTCTTCGTGCCTGTTCGCAGAGGTTTGATTCCCATCTAAATATATAAAATTCAAAGTCCTGAGTGATTGACTGACTGACTGACTGACTGATATATCAACGCACAGCCTAAACCGCTGGTCCTAGAGACGTGAAATTTGGAGGGTGTGTTCTTTGTGAAGAGTAGGTATCCACTAAGAAAGGGTTTTTTGAAATTCCACCCCTAAGAGGGTGAAATGGGAGGTTGAAATGGTGAATTTTTCGACATCCACGCGGGCGAAGCCGTGGGCAGAAGCTAGTCAGTAATAATATTATAGGTTGATTCTCTAGAGTGAAAATACATGGACATGTTCTATACCAAATCAAACAAGAAGTAAAAGTATGTATATAATATTTTCTACACAAGTTCATAACCATTTCACTTATTAACCAAACTCCACTTGAAAATCTTTTCCTTCAGATTTCCCGATAGCAAACGTGCAGTGTCAGTACGACAGTCCATCGGATACCGAACTGGACCGGCCCGGAGGACTCGCACGGCCGCCGGACGACCACACGTACGACACGCGAGACGAGCCGCCCGCGTTCATCATACGTCAAGTTAATAATGTAAGTAACTTAGCCGGACACTAAGACCAGAATAAGCAAGCAGTAGTGGCAATTGTCTGATATTGTATATAATAGTGAGATTGTATCTTTTCAGGCCCTACACCTCCAAACTTCCCCACATCTCCAAAGTTCTCCACAGTTCCGCGAGATCAGGCCTAAGATCATGACCATAGGGCCGGGCCCGGCGGCTTCAGTTAACGTCATACATGTGGGCGATCAGGCGCAGCCTCCCAGTATGGTGAGTAGCGACATCTGTTGTTGAGTAGATGAACTAATTAGATTCGTGATAGCGCCGTATAGGTAAAGATATTAACCAATGAAGGACATCACATGACACAAAAAAATAAAGTCAGGAATGAATTACATTTTATTTAAATGGTGGCAGTAGTAGAAACATTGTTCTTTTTGGGACAAAACCGCAATGAATTTGCGTACAATATACAAGGATCTCTAAAACGAAATAAATTATGTCCTTCCGCCATTTCGTGTAAGATCCAGTTATTCATTACGTTAAGATACCACCTTACACTTACAACAGTGTTAGCCCTTCTGTAAAGGTATCAAAACATAGCACATAGGAAGGGGCGCGGAAAAAGACTGCTAAGCTAGACCAAATTGTTTACTGAACGTGCAGTGAGTTTTGCACACACGGCTACACATCAACCTATACATTTCCAGTTTTAGCTGACCTCGCATTGTATATATTTTTCGTACAATGATAAGTCAGCTTATACTGGAAATGTTTTGCTTGATTTGTGGCCGTGTGTACTACCAAAATAAAAATAATTATTTCCCGACGCCGATGTTGCATGCAATATGTTCTTTACAAATATGTAATTATTATGGATAGCCGCAAAAAAATATAATATCACAGAATGGGTGACCTCCTTTATAACCATGCCATCGCTTAGGTTTTAATTAAATTAAAAATTACGATAGGTATTTAGAGTTAAATTAACTTCTGCTTCTTACATCTCTATGGAGCAGCTTTTTGTTTTTTAACCGACTTCAAAAAGGAGGAGGTTCTCAATTCGGATGTTTATATGTTTTTTTTTTTAATGTACGTTCGGTCATAACTCCGTCATATATAGACGGATTTGCAAAATTCTTTTTTTGTTTAAAAGGGGTTTATTCCGAAATGGTCCCATATAAATTTCATATAGATCTGATGAAGAGTGCCAGAGATAAACACCGGAACTCTTTAAAAAATGACAGCAAATCTACCGCGATTTCTGCTATCGCATAAATATGCATTGATTGTTTGGAATTAGTGCAGGGTGGATACCACAACTAAAAATTTAAAAATAAAAACTTTTTACAAAAAAAAAAAAATAACCGACTTCCTTAAAAACACTACAAAGTGAGAAATAGCTTTAATTTCGGAAGTCGGTGGCAAAAAAACCATAAATAAAAGATCCTAAGACACCAACTTCCGAAATTAAAGTTATTTCTCACTTTGTAGTGTTTTTAAGGAAATCGGTTTTTTTTTTTGAAAAAGTTTTTTTTATTGTTTTAATTTTCCATAGTAATTTAAATAAGATATTAGATAGATATAAGTAATTTAATTTAAATATTCTAGAGTTGGCCGCATGGATTTGTTTTCTTTAAAAATATTTTACTCTTATAATACACGTTATGGTCCAGTTAGACTGGATGCAGCTGAGCATCAATATTTTACATAGACTGACTGCCTATCTGACCTCCACAACCCCTTTTCTGTGTAATACGATGACTCTTGGTAAGACTGGTTGTCTGATTTTCGGGTTTCTGACGACCTGTAACGACGAATGACAACCGGGAACAACGGCTTAATGTGCTTTTCGAGGCACGGAGGGGTTTATGTATTACAGTATTTAAAGGTGGTCATCCATTTACGGAACAACCAACCGCAGCACGCTTAGTTCAACGTGATCAATCGAACCATGCCACTATTTTACTTACCTACCGAAATAAAAAATCGAAAATAAGTTCCTCTATAACGCAGAATATTAGGACCTTCCGTTACAGCTGCTCCCCACCCAGCCGTCAGAGTTCAGCATCAACAAGCGCATCCGACGCAGCGAGGTTGTGTTACGTCAGGCCGCAGACTGCGTCAGTCGTGGGCTGACGTTCCAAACTGTTTCCGAGCAGTTCAATATACCTATCTCTACTATACGGTGAGTCATCTTCAGCCTTTTTAACACGTTTTTCTTACCTTTATACGTAGGTTAGTGTGTGCCTATGTAACGAAAACTTTTAACATGATTTTGACTCTCTTCAAAACGCCAGATTAACTCGAAATTTGGCATACTCATCAAGGACCGATGACAATACAATAATTTTATAAGTTTGTGCCATTATCTTTGCCAGGGTTACCAGGATAGCAAAAAACTGTCTTCGAAAACTACGCTGACATACGTCAAAAAAAAAACGAAATCTACGCTGACACACGTCACAAAATTCGAAACTACCTATAAAATAAAGAGTAGTTTATTGTTTTATTTTACTCGTCTACGGCACAGCCAAAGGAGGGCTATGTATGTATTACATAATCGATTCATTAGTCAATTATGAACAAACTACCTTTCGGGATTGTGTTTATTCTGTTACACCTTGTATACACCGTGATATTTTAGTCGTCTTACAAAAGTTGTCCACTCAATGTTATCGACATAATATATCTCTAGGCGTGATTAAAAATTGCTACTATTCATTAAGATAATTGGTACGAAGAAAAATAAATAATGCATTAGAATTATGAAACATCCTGTTAATAATGTTTAGGTACGTATCAGACGGTAAAGAACATACCTACCCAGCGCACGAGTCGACTAGATCATTCCATCTCCATTTTCCGTGAGACAAAATATCAAATTTCAAACTACGTCATGCGTCATCAAATTAATAATATTTTTATTTTTTAGTTATTCAAATGTTACTTTTTTTCTTATGGTTGTGTAGTAGTCTTTAGTTACATGAAGTTGGATGCCGTTGTAAGAAGACTAAAATGTCACGGTGTATAACGTTATGACACTAATCTTCGCAGTAGCCCACCTAACACAACACCGGGTGGTTGGAGGATCCTCCATTTTCCATGGTGGATGAGTGAAGTTTACACCCTGTTCCTCAAACCTCTATAGCTTCTTGTTTGGTATGAATATATTGGTGATAGCATCATTTGCATTTATCAAATTATTGTGAAACTTTGAACTGATGTTGTAGCGGCATCTACACCAGACACGACACAGTGAACTTTACTCCTTGTTCTTCATATCTCCAAACTGGTGACCCTAACGACCCTGGTCAACCACCTACTATGCTGACCTGAACACCTCTTGAATAAATGTTTCAGATTCTTCATGGCACGGAAAGGTATACTGCCGCGGCGTAGACGAGGGCGCAGTACTCAGGTAACTATCGAACTTAACGTTTTCTTCTCAAATACGAAACTTCAGTCGGTCAAACATGTTTCCATACCAGCCTTTCCCAAAATGAAGTGTTTTTTTCAATAAATGGGGGCGTTGTGTAAAGTCTACACAACGCCCCCATTTTTTTCTGAGTCTCTTGGCACCCCCCTTTAGGTCTGCAGCGCCCACAAGGGGGCGTTATCGCCCACTTTGGGAAAGGCTGTTCCATACTGTCTATCTACTACCGACTTGTGAGACAAATTTTGTTACAAGAGGTCTAAATCTTTTCTAGGTCTCTAAGCCTTATCTAATTCTGCTCAAAATACATATAAAATTTGAAATAAATATTGTGTTGGTGGCATTTTACAATAAAACCAATTTCTTACCTCGTCACAGCCAACCCGCCTCTGCAATAGCCCAGAGCCTCCCTTCCACATGCAACACTTCAAACTGCCCGACATGGTCGCGTTAAGAGCCGACGATGAGGACCAGCCGCCGCAGTAACACTACCCTCATTTCACATGGAAAAGTTCTTCGTTCTCTCGCGTCGTCTCTGTCACTCATATTTGAGTGACAGTCTCTTTCTAACGCCCGATGTGACGTATTTATGACAGACATGAAGTGTAAGTCTTCTGTAAATAAATTGACATGACTTTGTATGTAACCCAGATATTGTGTAGACACAGAATACTTTTTAGGTCTTTAAGCCAATCTTGCATGTTCAAGATAGTCAAATGTTGAGCAGTGCTGGTGGTGGAACCCTGGTAGCTACTTTATGTATAAATTTCATCAACACTGCTCTCAAAACAGTGAGAAAAACCGGCAAGTCCTAGAACCAAAAATTCGAAGACATGTGACATCTTAAATGGTTTTGCGCTGGACACATCTGCCGTATGTCAGACGATCAGTGGGCCAAACTTACGACCCAATGGGTCCCGCTCAATGGCAAGAGACATCGCGGCAGGCCCAGACGGAGATGGCGGGATGAGCCAGACTCTTTTAATAAAGACTGGTCCTTGGCAGCTCTGGACAGAGAGACGTGGAAAGAGAGTAAGGAGGCTTTCGCCCAGCAGTGGGACAGCAATGGCTAATAATAATAATGTGACATCTAACAACACACACGCCCGGTCCCTCTCTCAGAGACGAAGCCTGTATCCCAACAGTGGGAACATTAAAGGCTGATTTTGATGAAATGTATTATTAATTTCACACAATAATATATTTTTATGAAATTGACAAACAAACAATTGCAGATCTGACGGTTAGTGGACATGTGCAATACCAGAGGCATTAAAGAGACAATTCGGAAATGTCTTAGATGCCTCATACCTGGCATCTAACATTTAACTGAGAATATAACTTTGTGAATATTAGTATTTAGAATCTCAGTAATTTAAAAAACTGTATAAATATGATAATAATGTATGTAGCTGTAGAATTAGTCATGTAACGCACTTTGAGAGCAATAAAGTCGTATGTGTACATGACACCTTACTGAAGAATGGGGTCCTAGGTATGATTTCCAGGTTGAGCAAAGTGTTCTATAATGTTTCGTAGACCGGAGCCTGGATTGGTGCCCGGTTGGGTAATTTTAAAGAAGCTGTTAACTCGGAGAAAAATGATTAAACAGCAAAAAAAAAAATTCTAGCCTAAGTGTCTTCTTTCCAGACCTGGCCATGATTTTTTTTTACCTTCTACGATTTCAGAGTAGCCTTAAGAGAGCTACCGAAAATAAATCCATAATTTTGACCTGTTTTAAAGAAGATTCCAATTTTTTTTTTACATTATTTAATCATGAAGCTTTTTGAGAAAAATTTATTCCATTTTTTTTCCGAATTCCAAATTGAAAATGTAATACCGTCTTGGTGAGACTGGTCGTCAGACTTTCGGGAATCTGGACTGTGAAAGATGTACAAATAGCAACCGGATCCAACGGCTTAACGTGCTTTCAGAGGCTCAGACGGGTCT
The DNA here is from genome assembly GCA_947507805.1 of Aporophyla nigra. NCBI lineage: Eukaryota > Metazoa > Arthropoda > Insecta > Lepidoptera > Noctuidae > Aporophyla > Aporophyla nigra. Next base: position 931,089 of record OX382318.1, read on the forward strand.
TGGTATGTAAAGATGGTCACCCCTCCACGAACTAACCGCGGCAAGTGTAGCTTAACCTGGACGATCGACCTTTGCTAATAAGTACTTACGACTTTGTGAATCTCAGTTAGTATAATATTTATACAAATATATCTGTGAATCTAATAGGATGGACGATCTCTTTTAAATACTATTATCAATTTATGCCTATATGTTGTAAAAGACATGAAAAAATATTTGTAGACACATCACAATATGAAATATTATGTATAGCGTACCGGATACCTAGAACGAATATTATTTATTCAGTGCAGCTTAGTAACATGTTGCACCTTCAGATTATAGAAACCTAAAAAGAAATTTTAAGATTTTAACTTTGACTCATAAAATGACAAAACTCCTATGAAAATAGAACCCTATTATTGTGATATTGGGCTCTGTTTTAATAAGGGTTTTATAATTTTTAGTTTAGTTGCCATCTTAAAATTTCTTAATAGGTCCCCTTAATTCTGAAAGTGCGATGTACAGGGTAAAATTAAATGATCTGGCAATACTTTACCCACGTGTTAGGCATCTATATCGTACAGAAACAAAAAAATGTGTGCGTCAACTTCAAACAAGCACATACGCTTCATATACAACGACTGTAGAGTTATGCTAGCTAATTTGATTTGACCCTGTTGAATGAGTTTTATTTTAATATACATACAGAAAATTTACAGTCAATTTGCTAAGCAATCATTTTTGCAGACTACACGATATTGTAGGTATGGCCTCACAGAAAGACTAATAATTTATTAGAAATGACAAAATGAGCCTAATCCTTTTTTTAAATATTTTACATACAATAACCAATATGTATTTTATGGACTCAAAAATGTTTGAAAATATATTGACCTTTTTTTCTCGTTCTAAACAATATAAGGGTACATTCCGAATTATGCCTTAATCACACACGTCAAATATTCGCGGGATAGCGTTATTGCGCTCACGCTAATTCGGAAAGGATTCAAATTCATTTGAAAAAATATGTGTAAATAATATACATGGTATGATGCTTATGGTCTTACAAAATTGCACGCTAAAATCGATTACAGCGCATTTCGGGATGCAACCAATATGACAGTACCCATTTGGGTATAATAATGATTGTGAATATTATAGTTATTATAAAATAAATAGCGGTGGCCTTGTTGTATGGACAATTGTCACTATGTAATAATTAGAAGGACTCTGCTCTGCCTTTTGATATTTAGTATTGTTTTCTTGTCAAAGAAGTTGTATGTACGAAATTCCTTATCGCATTTCTCACTTATTTCCTCAACACTTGTGAAATCGAGAAACAAACCGAAAAAAGTGTATAATTTTGACTGTATTTTTGATGTTACAATTTTAAACACGTTTTTATAATAACTTTTTTTGACAGCGCCTTTATTTGGTGGTCCTAATCATTCAAGTTTTTCTACGGACGTGTGACTTCCACTTTACCCACCATTTTTAGTTTTTTACTCACAATCAGTTTTAATAAGTCATGTTCAGAATTGGACTTCAATTAACTGTACTAATAGAAAACAAAACTAAATATCAAACGGGCAACTGTATCTAAAAGCGTCTAGGCTTTACGTAGTTAACGCGACGATGTATATGGCACTAAATAGTGCTAAAACACTAAACACGTGTAGAATAGTAGACTAAAAGTACCATTTGAAATTATCATAACCACAAACAGTGTATTCCGAATTACGTCTCAAAATAATTAGTATAATATTTTAAGTGCCACACTAGCGCCCTCTCTTACCGAGAAGCTGAACTAACTGTTTTATTTTTGTAATAACGGATGGCGTTGATCGCTAAAATATTTTTACACGAGTTAATTTTCGGCAGCTATTTTTGAAATCAAAAGTATTTTTTATTATTGATAAGATCAGTATTATATTGAACAAATTTGTTTTTTTTTTTCTAAGTTATTATTAAATCTGCAATGTCCGTTGTTGGTCAGTGTTCGGATTTACCGGGTACATAACTTTGCACTTGTTGACTAATTCAACCGGTTTATCTGGATATTTTGGTTTTTGTTTGGTACATCATCTGTCTTTATATTATATGAAAAACGATACATTTTGTATAAAATTACTCTTTGGTATCACACTTAAAAATATAGTAAACAGAGGACAATTGTCGTAATTTTAAGAATGTTCACAATCTGGCCTCAGTCTCAAACTGTCAAAAATACCTCGAGTTTTCTTAAATTTTTGACAAGTTTTTGACGCGTGATTGCGACTAGATTTTAAACGATTTAAGTTATCGACCTTTATTTTTGCAGCTAAAACTAGACTTAAAGGTCAACATAGACAATAGAAAAATGCTTGACCAATAGGCCTTGATACATTTGTTTATATAATTTATGGTAGATTTATAGCTTACAGTAAGTACATACACACATTGATTTTGAACTAAATGGCACTTAAAATAGAGTTAAAATTCGTAAACACGAACGCTACGGAATAACTTCTTGCAAGCCATTTTCAGCTCTATCTCCGTCCGGATTTGGTTCAAAATCAATTCTAGCATATAACATAAAGACAGCTGATTTTAGACGTTGTAGCTGAGTGCCATGAAAGTAAAGCATCTGTATTGTACACGTAGCGTGTGTAGCTAAATATACAATGTCTAATAAAATCGTATTTTGTGTACAAACAAAACCCTTTTATTTTACCACCCCAAAATATCCTTTGGTTTCTTTTTTCTTGTGATAGCTAAATGACATTCAAAACATACATATATACATAAATTCTCGCTTTTTCCCATGGGGGGGTCGGCAGAAAGTACAGAACGCCATCGCCACCGGCCAGGATCCTTACATACTCCTTTTGCCTCGTTGACGTTCATACATCTGGTCATACACGCACGCCAGTTGCGAGTACTACGCACCTGACCTTTCTGAAGAACATCTATACTAATATTATAAAGCTGAAGAGTTTGTTTGTTTCTTTGCTTGGTTGAACGCGGTAATCTCAGGAACTCCTGGTCCGAATTGATAAATTCTTTTTGTTTTGGATAGCCTATTTATTCAGGGAGGCTATAGGCTATATTATATCACGCTACGATCAAAAGGTGCGGAGCAGCAAAGAAAAGTGGACGAAAACTGGTAGGCAATTCGATGCGACGGGAAGGGTCAGGAGAGCAAAAATTTGACGCGGATGAAGTCGTGGGCAGAAACTAATCACTAATAAAATCACTATATGACCTCCTAGGGGGACGCCCTCCGGACGTTTCTACTCACACTTGTAAATACCTATTTTAAGCCGTCCTTCTTCAATATTACTAAAAAGTGTAGATGTCAATTACTTTATCTTCTCAAGCTTCTGCCCGCGACTTCGTCCGTGTTAAATTTCTTGTTCCCCCGACCCTTCCCGTCGCGTCGAATCGCCTACCTGTGCGATTTTCCCCGTTTTTGCAAAAATTTTCATTACTGCTCCGCTCCTTTTAGTTGCCTTCCTCGATAAATAGGCTACCCAACACAAAAATAATTTTTCAATTCGGACCAGTAGTTCCTGAGATTAGCGCGTTCAATCAAACAAACTCTTCAGCTTTATAATATTAGTATAGATATTATAAAATTCGAATTTTTAACTTCGAATCGACTTTATACTACACACTCGACTTTCGACTTTTTACATTCTTTATGAACACAATACCAAAATTTGCCTTGCTGAGCGTGTGGTCCTGAGTTTTTTGTTCAGGTTAGGCAAAACTTTATTAGGTTATTTCAATAGGAATTTCTTAGTAACAGCACGGAGTTTGTAAGTTGGCGGTGTGATTGTGTGATACCCGCGTGCCTCGAAGCATGTGTCGCCGTTGGGCCTGCGCCTGATCTCTCTCCGCTCGTGTCTGATTGCCGTCCCATCGGACTATGAAGAGTGAGTGCCCTTCTGTCGCGCACAAACGCCTGCACTATAATATCTCCTGCGCTGGTGGCTAGTCTCCGTTGAGATTAGTAGCCATGGCCCAAATACAGTCTGGAGGACTATCTTTGGTAAGAAATTAAGTTACTGATCTTCACAGGCAGGCAGATGAACAGACGGACGGACAACGAAGTGATCCTAAAAGTGTTCTTCCTTTTAAGGTACGGCACCCTAATAAAAAGCGATTAAACAGTAAGTAGAGAATTCTAGGAATGGACAGAAACAAAAGGATAGAGAAGATAAGCTCTTGACAGAGATAAGCGGAAGAAAATAGGGGTGGCCTATGTCAAAGGACAACCTGACCAACCTGATCTATTTTATTTATTATTTATTTATATAACTCTAGCACATAAATGTACAAAGGCGGACTTAATGCCATAGGCATTTTCTACCAGTCAACCTTTGGGTGATGCAGAGACAAACCGTGGTAGGTGCAATGAATTTAAAGATGTTCAAATATAAACGTATTACCTATTTAAATCATAAACATAATACATATACCTAACTATATATAAATATAAAAACACATACATACATATACATAAATAATCGAATTTACTAAAAACAAATGGGACAAACAATGACGAAACATTACCGTTGTGATGATACTGCCAACTTCTTGCGAATGTGCTCGCACCTTATTAGCTTGGTATGTATCTATATTACGGAATATTTGAACGTGATTTTCACCCCTTTCAAAACGTCGGATTAATTTGAAATTTTGCACATATATTATCAAGGACCGATGACAATACAAGCAATGCAAGAATTAGCGACAAGTCGCTCTTATTAAGTTTTTTAATTCCTGGCTGGAGGCCTTAATTTAATAAGGTAGCCACAGGCAAGTCCGGTTAAGCAGCCGACAACCTCATGGGTTGACCAGGGAGATTTCATTCCATAAAAAAAAGCGGGACCATGCCGACCATGCCATATTTAAAAGAGCGATAGTAAGTAAATTAACAGTCCCTCAATTGACAGGAAGTGTATGCAAAACATGGTATAATATCCTCCGTCGGCTGCCGCCGTGCACTTCCGGTTCCTCTGAACAATAAAAAGGATATCCCATTATATCGTGTTTGCCCCATTTCCGTATGTGGGATGAAGAAAGTGGTGCTGTGTCGTCATTTCCCGTCTCGAAAAAGTTCTGACATTAGTGCTGCACGTAGGTACGTAGGATATACATTTTTGGCACTGATTTTTAAATAGGAGTGAGTCATTGGTATTCACAAGTATTCGATAGGCTTCCCTACCGAATCGAGCATCAGTCAATGTTCTAGTCATCATTCATCTTCAGTTCAGCCGAATGACGTCCACTGCTGTACTTAAGCCTAACCCAATTTGTGGGGGTTTGCCGAAATCGCCACGCTTGGCAGGCGGGTTGGCGATCGCAGTATGGCGGTTAAATGCATAGAGAACGCTGCTGCCCATTCTTTAGTAAGCCCCTTAGTAGCTCTCAGTGTCCCTCAGTGGACCCTTATTTTTTAACAGCCTCGTTGGTCTCGTGGTCGCAAGCGCGACTGCTGAGCGTTGGGGTCCTGGTTTTGATTCCCAGGTAGGGCAAAGTGTTATTGGGTTTTTTCATAAAGAATTTCTTAGTAACAGTCCGGAGTTTGGAAGTTAGCGGTGTGATACCTCCTCGGTGCGCACGTTAAGCCGTTGGTACTGCGGCTGATCTCTCTCCGGTCGTGTCGGATTGCCGTCCCTAAGGACTATGAGAGTGAGGGAACAGTGAGTGCTCCTGTGTGCGCGCACGCACTTGTGCACTATAATATCTCCCGCGCCGATGGCTAGTCTCCGTTGAGATAAAGGAAAATGATTAAAGCTCTCTTCCTCTATTCTAGTTAGAATTTAAAATGTTGCTGTGCCCTACAGGGTCCATAATTGTTTCTACATATATTAATACCCACCACCTGTGTACATTATGGAATGCAATAAAGATTTGAGATTTGAGATTGGCCGCCAGAAATACGGTCGAGAGGACTAAATGTGTTTGTACGTGTCGAGTTACCGATTATTATCAGAACAACAGGACGCGCCGTAATCCGTACCTACAGCAATAAAAATACAAACTTGAAGAAATGTGATAAAGACACATAAACCTTATCACTTCCTTTACACTAAGATTCTAATACAACTACAGGAAAAGGCTTTCCGTCTTACGATACCAATCTTAATAAAAAGCGGAAATAACGCATTATATTGACAACATGAAAAACAGGAAGTCTGTAATAAAAAGATATTTGTTTGTATGTAGGGGATATTTTCAAATCTCTGAACTCCAGACAGATTTGAAAAAATCTTTTTTGCGTTTGATATCAATTTTTGAGAATGGCTATGGGCTATTTAATGTCACGCTATGACCGTAAGAAGGTGTGTAGTAAAAACTTTTTTCAAAATAATAACAACCGACTTCCGTAAAAACACTAAAAGATGAAAAATAATTTTAGTGTCTTAGGATCTGTATTTAAGTTTTTTGCCACCGACTTCCGAAATTAAAGTTATTATTCACTTTGTAGTGTTTTTTACGGTAGTCGGTTGTTATTTTTTTGAAAAATGTTTTTATTTTTAACTTTTTAGTTATGGTCTCTACCCCGCACCAATTCCTATACCACTGCTGTCCAGGTCAAAAGCAGTGACAGGACTATTAGAATATCATCACGATATACAAAGTGGATTAAATTCGTATTTTCGAAGCTAGCGCAAAAACTACCAAAGCAAAGTCACTAAATTGTGTAATTGAAATGGGACCACACGGGAAGCACCAGCTTTCAAATAAAAAAATAATCATCAAAATCAGGTCAGGTCAAAAGTTCTGAAGTAAAAAACTTTTTTTTTTAATACAGTCGAATTGAGAACCTCCTCCGTTTTTTGAAGTCGGTTGAAAAGAGACAAAATCAGCAAGAAGGCAGCGAAAACGAAGTGATATCGCGGACGGGTGATCCGAAACTATAGTAGGATATCGAGATATTTCACGAGGGCGAAGTCGAAGGCATGTATAGTATAACATCACATTTGTATTGCAAAGACGCACGTCTTTAGGTCCACGTGGTCTCGGATGTAACGAATAGTACCTTCCAATTTCTTCCCGTGGGTGTCATAAGAGGCGACAAAGAGACTTACTAGAGAATGGGCAGCAGCGTCCTCTTTGCATTTACCACCATACTGCGATCGCCAACCCGCCTGCCAAACATGGCGATTATGGCTAACCCGCCCAAATTGGGGGAGGGTTATATCTTGAAGTGGACGTCTTTTGGCTGAAATGATGATGATGATTGCAAAGAGATAGGCAGCGATGTAAAGAACACTGATGTTTCGACGGTAATGTTTAACCTCTCAAACGTCCTTATGAGCCCCCGGGGGATCATAAGAAAAAATGCTCCAAATGTCCGCGTGTGCACCCGTTGGTTCATAAGGAATCGGTTGCCATTGGATGTAATTTTTTGATGTTTATTCATGTAGTAACATCCTCACGACATTTACTTTTTGGAACGAAGTTCCTTATCGCGCGTTGTGAAAGGGGGCTAGACGGAAAAAAATCTTACGAAAAGTTGTCACGACACTTTTTAACAGACTTCAAAAAAAGGACGAGGTTACTCAATTCGACTGTATATATTTTGTTGTTTGTATTTGTTTGTATATTGTTGTTTTTTTTGTTGTGAGTAGAGAGATAGAGAGAGACAGGGAGAGAGGGAGAGAGAGAGACAGAGAGAGATAGAGAGAGAGGGAGAGAGATGGAGATAGGGACAGAGAGAGGGAGAGAGGGCGAGATAGAGGGGGAGAGAGAGAGAAAGAGAGAGAGAGAGAATATTTTTGTTGAGTGTAAACAGGTTTTTTGTACATAATAAATAATAAAAAAAAACATAAAAATTATGAATCCTGGAAAGGAACTTCGTTCCATCCGGGTGTCCCTTGACACCTCTAATTTTTTTTTTCTATTTTTTTTACTTTTTGTTTACTTTGAATCGAACGCGCGGAACCGAGCGACGCGCGACGGGTTAAATCCCTGCATGTAGGTAATGCCTGTCTTTTTCCAACCATGTTAGGGTCAGCTTCCAGTCTAACCGGATGCAGATAAGTATCAGTATTTTACATAGCGCTGCTGCCTATCTGACATCTACAACCTAGTAACCTCTTGGGTTTTAAATTGATGATGATGTGACTTGAATATTTACGTCATGATGGGACGATACGAAATACAGGAAATAACAAATAATTTTTTGAACTCCATAAATCTTCAACTTAATCTAACATCGTTACAAAACATATCATTAGTGTCAAACTAAAGATTCAATCGAAAAGACTTTATTTTGAAAGCGTTAAGACGTACAATGCATAAGAAGGCGGAAGATTGGAAGTGCATGGATAAAAAAAGGTTGTTTTATAAATGGCCGCCACGTGTAGGCTGCACGCCACACGCCTTTGCCTCCGGCGTCGAAAAAAAGAGGATGTTCAGGGATGTGTAACCTTTTTGATATCTCTTATTTTTATACTCTGTAGAGTGTATATGTATTCATGTGTTTTGTAATAGGGGACTAAAATCTAATGGTTTTTATCAAATTATGATGATTACGCTTTGTACCTTTGATGCATTAACCGATTTCTTTAATAGACGTTACTGCAGGAAGACGCAATATTTTTCCGTGTGGTTCACGGTAGAACCTCTTCCACTCAACTGTGAGTTTAGTAAAAACAATAAAACTTGCAGAAGCATCTTTTATTAGCATCTTGTCAGCTTTGGGTTGTGCGATTTTAGTATGATGAAAACAAAGTTCAAAAACATTCAAAAATGTTACCATTATAAAATGTTGACGATACCCACATTTTTTGCACGACCGCCAACCTGTCAAACTTTGACAGCCACCCTCAACGGATGCGTGCAATTTCTCATTTACTACTCCGAAAATAAGCTGTTGTCCCTAAATCCGGCTTTACGCAAGATTTGTGACGAAAATAAGATCCTATTTAGGGCTTATTGTCGCGACAATAAAAGATTTTTTCCATCTGTCATTCTATACTTTCCCGCCGTTTCCGTTATGGCATTCTTCTTTTTTTTATTGGACGTGTGTCGGCAATGATCATGGTTATTATGCCTTTTTTTCGAAACCGGAAGTGATTTTACGGTCATCTGGTGTATGTTAGCGCTTGTTAAAAGCAGAGTAGGTAGTTGCAATGTAAAGTAGCAGTTTTCTAGTTATATTTTATTGAGGTTATTAAAAATAGGCAGGTTCGTTTAGAACCGGTACTTACCGACAAACGAAGGATGCATTTGACGAGTTTTTTCATTATTTTATTACTACGTCTACGTACTTAGTTTTCTCTTAGATATCGTAATCGTTTTAAACCGTGTGGCATAATCACAATTGTGGAATTAGGTTGGGTACTTAAAACTTATAGGTATTTGCAGACCATTGTTTAAATGAATACTGACGCCACCGGATAATATTTAACACCAAATATTTAAAAAAAAAACACGTTTCTTGTATGACCCCTTCAATGTTTAATTTAATTTAATTTATTTCTTGTTGCTATACCGGCAACTAAAATACATAAAAAAAATATCTTAGCACAATCAACACACCGTTATCTGATCCCAAACTAGGCAGAGCCTGTACTATGGTAACCAGACAACTGATAAACATACTTATATATTTCTAAATACATACATATTACAGATAAATTACACCCAGACACAGAACAAATGATCGTGCTCAACACACAAAGATTTGTCCTGGGTGAGAATCGAACCCATGACCTCAGTCTTAGCAGTCAGGGTCACTTACGATTAGACTAACAGGCCAGTCTGTAAAAAAATTAATTGTTTAACTATTACGGTTGATGAGATAAAGCCCGCTCACAGAGAGATGGAAAGATAACGGAGGCTTAGTAATAGAGGTTCCTTTGGAACCCTTAGGGTACGGAACCCTAGAAACAGGGTAGCAAAGTGTCTTCGCTACGTGACCAAACCAACTCTCCACTTAAACAAACCCTGTTGAGTCTGTCTTACCCTGGATTTTGTAAGATTGTCCTTGGAGTTTCTTGCCCATTCTTCTCCATAGAGATCTACGTTTTGGAATGGGCAACTAACGTCAAATTGCTAACTGACCGACTTTTTGGCAGTTTATAAGTGCTTCATTACATAGTATAAAACAAAGTCGCTTCCCTCTGTCTGTCTCTATGTATGCTTAGATCTTTAAAACTACGCAACGGATTTTGATGCGGTTTTTTTAATAGATAGAGTGATTCAAGACGAAGATTTATACATATAATACGCGGGCGAAGCCGCTGGCAAAAGCTAGTAAATTATATAATTTAAATAAATGGTTTGAGTTTTAGTTAGAGACCTACCTGACCCAAAACAACTGCCCTTCTTCCCAATCCTCATGAAGCATAAAAGTCTCCGAGAAAAATGTCTGTCAGAACAGATCGCTGTCATCCTAACGGATGGATAGACGAACAGGCCAACACGATGAAATTATTAGGGTTCCGTTTGTCCATTTGGCTACGAAGCCCTAAAAAGCGCGATAAACAATGTAACGATATTCTCGGACATGGTTACGTGGCCAATCTAACACACCACTTAGACCTCTACCTACCCCAAAGCGGAACAAACCATCACAAAGTAAAAAAATAACTTCACTCAAAATCTTAAAATCGCCTGCAGCCACAGACTACAAATCATTCTCTCACACGTGAGGTCCAAAACCGAATTATATCGAAAAAAAAAACCGGTAACGTTGTTTGTGGACGACATCCTGTCCGGACGTCCGGCCGGACTATAGCTGCGTTATATTGTCAAATATTATAGTAAAAATAAGGTAGTAGTAGTAGCTATTGTTGTGGCACGTCGTTTTCGTACATTTTTGTATTTATTTAGGACTGAGTTCAAATACAGCGTGTTCGATATCGACGCTCAAACTGTTTCCATGAACTCAGTAAATGAATAGGTACCACTTAGTCCCACGGTTCCTAACCTGGGGGTAATTACCGGGGGGTGAAACTGTTATTCTGCGGGGGTAATGAGCTGGTGGTGGTGGCAAAGATTAGACCAATAAGACCAAATCTAGCTCCCCAGTGCATTTCATGCCCTAACTGTGTAATCAAATGAAAAGTCGGAGCCGCGTTTCTAATAAAACGCGTGAAACGTACGGACATACGGTTTGTACGAATTGTATTTTAAAGTAATTGGTATTTGCAAGTTTTTTTTTATATTAAGTTTAGTAAAGTCTGTAAAGATTATATAGATATACATATAATGTGATTGTAAGAACTTACTCAATATTTTTGTGCAGTTTTTATATGTCTAACTAGCTTTTGCCAGCGGCTTCGTGGATGTCGGAAATTAATGCAAGAGGACGTACTACCGCGATAAGAATGTGTTATTCTAGGTTATATAGGTAATATAGACTCTGTGTGCTATTTTCGATCCAGATCCATTCAGCCATTTTTGCGTGATTGAGAAACAAACACCCAATCATACATATTTTCACATTTATAATATTAGTAGTAGTAGGATTATAATTCATATTACTTAGGATTCATAGTTTATGAAAACATCATGTGTGTTGGTGTTTTTAAAATAAGAGTAATAGTATTCAGAGTAAGAAGACTGCGACATAGGGCTTGGTTTAGTTGAATATAAGTCTTCCTGGTTTTTCTTAACGCTCCTATTTTACCTATACAGGCACTCAATCATTTACCAGACACCGAACATTATTATAGGAATAGTACTTTTGCCAGTGGCTTGGCCCGTATAGCTGTCGGAAAATATCACCCGGGAACCTACTACCGGGATAAAGTAGGTATCCTATCTGTTACGTATCCATGATATAATATATCTTTGTGCCAAATTCGATCTAAATCCGTTTGGCCGTCTTTGTATCATTGAGAAACAAACATCCAAAAATCTAAACATCTAAGCCATTTCGCGGTCTCTTACTTGGAATAATACTATTAGGTTTATTTTGAGTATAATGAACACACATGATATTCGCAATTACTATGAAGCCTACTGTACTACCCGGCCGCTGCCAACGGATGGACGGGACGGACGTACAACCCGCCAGCTGCTCTGCACCCGCTTTTTAAATCTCTAATATCTTCTAAGATATTCATTTAAATTACATGCTGTAAAGGGCCATATTTATCTATATTAAATGCACAATGTATTTAAGGTACTTAATAATTGGATAAGGATTAATGCTGTATTGCTTAAAATCGCTTCGTAAATAAGCCCCTATTTCTCGTAAAAAGTAAAAGATAAAAATGGTTATTGTGGGGTATCCCTAAGAGATAGACATATACCATTGCGACATTTTTGTAGGTCTTTTTAAGGTGTACAATACTGTAGTACATTATTTTGATCTATTTTGTAGGATTCAGCCAGGGTTTTTCGAATTTTGAGACGTATTTCAGCGTAGTTTATGACGTATGTCACCGTAGTTTTCAAAGACAGTTATTTTTTTTTTAAATAAAAGAATCTTTCTAAAATAAAAGTAGCCTAAGTTACTCCTTGTTACATCAGCTATCTGCCAGTGAAAGTCCTGTCAAAATCGGTACAGCCATTTCAGAGATTAGCCGGAACAAACAGACAGACAGACAGACAAAAATGGTAAAAAATGTTGTTTTGGTATATGTACCGTGTATACATATACACTTAGTAAAAAGTGGTTATACAGACACTCCAATTTTATTTATTTGTATAGATAAAGTCAATTTGTAATTATGTGTGTTTTGTTTGGTGTTCATTGGTAACATGAGAGAGAGTAGGAGAGGTAAATCAGATTCTTTAGCTAAGTCATAGGGGTGACAAGATCGAAAAGGTTAGGAACCACTGACTTAGTCTATGTGTAGATGAGTTTACAACCTAAATAATATAATTTATAAGAGTATCCATGTGGAGGCCCTTGTGGGTAAGTAATAACAGCCTACACTTGCCATGGTTGGTCCGTGGAAGGGTGACCATCTTTATATACCAAGACCGCTCCGTGCTTAGGAAAGCAGGGAAAGTCGTTGGTCCCAGGTGTCATTCGTAGATCTTTGACAGTCGTTACGGGTCGTCAGAAGCCCGAAATTCTGATAACTAATCTTACCAAGGAGTATCGTGTTACCCAGTTACTGAGTTGTGGAGGTCAGATAAGCAGTCGTTTCCTATAAAATACTGGTATTCAGATGTATCTGGTGAGACTGAAAGCCGACCCCAACATACTTGGGAAAGAGCTACGGAGATGTTGAGTCTACATGTTCTTACAACTTTCCACACGTACCAACTACACTTTGAAATTGCCAACTAGCTTCATATTTGTGACTGACCGATTTCCTGACCATTGAAAGTGTAAACCTGTAAACGGTTTAATTAAAATAATGCTTGAGTTCGGCCCACCAGAGTTGCAAATATTCAACTGCTTTATAACATCGTATAAAACAACGTCGCATTTCGTGTTTGTACGTTTAGATCTTTAAAACTCCGCAATGGATTTTAATGCGGTTTTCATTAATACACCGAGTGTCTCAAGATGAAGGTTAATATGTATAATACGTGGGCGAAGCCACTGTCAAAAACAAGTTATCAATAAATCAATTCTCTGCCGTTCTATATATTTTGTAAGTGTAGGTCCCACTTTTGTATGAAATAGGTTATGTTTTTTTTTTAAATAACTGACGCAATATTTCTACGCTGGGTGTGTAGAATCTTGTCTTGTTTTCAAGGTAGTAGTTAGCGCAGCGATGTTCCCTAGGTACATCCTGTATTACGAGATGAATTGACACGTACGTACCTACCTATAGAAGTTTTTGTTACTTTTTCAGTTGACTTGTTTAAGATCACGTTTTCTTACAAACAAGGAAAGGTAGAATTCTTAGTGGTAATTGAAGGTAACTTTATTTAGTTTAAAAAGTCACGTAGGTGCTGTTTTTTATGGAACATGGAAATTCATATTTTTATAAATTATAAAAGAATAATTTTAAAAAAATCGATCCCATAAGTATAGTCCGTTTGTATAGTATACAAAGGATTTAAGAATTGAGACTTTTATACATTTGTATATTATTATAAGTTAAAAGTCAAGTGCCATTAATTTATATAATACATACCTATGTGTATAGAAATTGTGACTTATCGGTGTGATTCTCCTAAACTACGTAATGAATTTTGATGCAGTTATCACCATCATTTAGAGAATTTATTCCGAAAGGTTTATATGTGATACCTATACATTAATATGAACTTCACATATAATAAAGAAATTTTGACGTTATTTCAAGTCGTAAAAACCACACGAAGCAGGGCGCGAAACCGAAAATATTCACTGGTTGAATACCTATCTTTAATCATTCAATCATTAAAAAAAAATACAGAAGTATCCTATATCTACACCTTTACCTTTTCAAAATAGGATTCGTAAAACCAGCATACCAACTTCCTGGTAATCCACAAAACACTTTACTAATACCAAAACAATAAAACGACATTTAAAGTCAAATAAAAACCGTAAAAACACATCCTCACAAAAAAAAAAAAACGTAAAAAAAATTAACATCTTTAACAGACGGACGGACGCCGCTGCCATTATAAAAGTTAAACCATTTTATTATAAAATCGTCTGTTTGTCTGTCCGGAAACCGTTTGAGAGACGGATGTCCACTGTAAACAATGCTGAGCCATATTTGTTAAGAGTTTTGTTATATAATAAGCGGTATAAAAGGATTTTTTATAGTTTCCTGAGGGATGAGGTCTTCCTTCCTCGTTTTTGTTTAAATTATTTTTATTTAGATACTTTCGAGAAATGGGTTGTGTGACAAATAAGTTCCTCTGTGTAAATATTATTTTATGTGAGGTTTTCCCATATAGCTGAACTTGGTCACTGTAATTAATTCCAACTAAGTTAGAAGACGTGTGGTGTCGGACGTAAAGAAAGGCAGCATTATATTTCTTCCTGTGGGTGTCGTAAGAGGCGACTAATGGACTTACTAGACAATGGGCAGAAACGTTCCTTGTGCATTTTACAACTCCGATCGCCAACCCGCCTGTCAAGCGTGGTGATTAAGGCAAACCCCTCCATATTGGGGATGGCGTATATCTAGCAGTAGACGTCTTTAGGCTGAAATCATGAAGTCAGAAGATGGACGGATGACATTGTTCCAATCGAACCCAATTGAAGCTAGCACTGGAGCCTGAGGATTGGCACCACAAAAGAGATCTTAACAGACAGCTGTGCTGCTAGGAAGTTTGTTGCGTCACTTTTTCTCCCTGATCTGTCTGTTTCATTGGTCTGAGGGTCTAGTAGTCGCAAGCGCTATTGCTGAGCGTGAAATCTTGGGTCCTATTCCCAGGTCTGGCAGTGTCGTTGGATTTTTCCATCTGGAATTTCTCAGTCGCAGTAGCCTGGAGTCTAAATTTATCCCCTTGTTGATGCCAATAGGCTCGCCCTGTATTACATGGCACTTAAATATAACTGGCCGAATATGGGTGCACCTCTGTCATTTATCCTTCGAGGAATACTTATTTTTATAGCAGTCTTTTGATAGGTTACTAAGGTACCCTAAAGTCCCTAAACCTATACTTCTAGCGTTCCCAACATTTCCATGAAACTTCAAATTCCCATAAGGTACGAATTTACCGTAGACTGCCGCATGCCATAGAGACGAAAACTTTAAGAACGTTCACAGTCTGATCAATCTGTCAAAAATCCTGCCAGTATTGCGGGCTTGTTCGAAAGAGTTACCGTGACCCTGGCACAGGCAACTGAAGGAACACGGGTGGGTTTTAGTCAGTAATAGTCTGATACGACCTCCTGCTCCACCCAGAACGGGACACGTCATTAGTTGATCCACAAAAAATTACTTCGATTTTCCTACACATTTTTGACATTTGATTGACGCCGAGATGAGATTGCGACTAGATTTTTAATTATTTTATTTACAGGAATTGGCCTTCTCGTTATTGCAAGGAATTTCGCTATCAGTGTACCGTAAGTAATATTACATTTCTCTTCGCTTAAAGCTCCATAGAAAGTGCCGTTGTCTAAAACATCTTGTGTTTGTAACTTGATCAGTTGGCTAAGGTCTGTTTGTGTGGGTTTCACAAGGTGTGCATTTTTTTCAAATAAAAGACAGGTGTCTACGACATGTTGTGGGTCGACACGAGCTTGGCTACGACTTAACGAGTATAAGAAAGAAGTGTGACTAGAAACTGTGAAAGAAAACATCGTAGGAATGAAAATTAAAAGACAAACCCGCTCTGAGCCAAGGTTTACAGTCTACCCGTTTTAAGAAGGCCTATCCTAGGTCCTTGCGGTGGGATGATTTTCAGTAAATTCTAATTTATAGTCGTCTGTCCAATTATTATGCTTGATCAATACAGGAGTTATGTTATGTGTTTTTTAGGGTTCCGTACCCAAAGGGTAAAACGGGACCCGACTAAAACTCCGCTGTCCGTCCGTCCGTCCGTCCATCTGTCACCAGGGTGTATCTCATGAACCGTGATAGTTAGAGAGTTGAAATTTTCTCAGATGATGTATTTCTGTTGCTGCTATAACAAAAAATACTAGAAAACAGAATAAAATAAATATTTAAGGGGACTCCCATACAACAAACGTGATTTTATGCTCGTGTTTGCTCGATATTGATAACGGCAATAGGTAGACGCTTGAAATATTCACAGAATATTTAGTTATATATTCACTATAAAAATTAATAATTAAATTAAAATGAAACAAATATTTAAGGGGGACTCCCACACATCAAACGTGATTCTTTTGCCGATAATGGTACGGAACACTTCGTGTGCGAGTCCGACGCGCACTTTGCCGGTTTGTTGTCTGTAGTGATTTTTTCATTTGATCATAAAATGGTCTCGAGTAAAACTTCTGAACCGACACATTTGTAAATACGTAATTTCAATAAAACACACTCTTTAAAAACATCACACAGCATCACTTTTTGAATAAACCACCTGGCTAACTATATAATCATGCCTAATGAAGGCTCTATGAAAAAAGACGACATAATTAGCATAAAGTATCATGAAAAAAGGTCGTTCCAAATTGCGGCCGCCATCCGGTGTTCGACGAAACATATTTGCGCGGGAAACCGAAAATAGCGTCCGCGTCGGAAACGCGCGTCCCTAATTATCTTAACTCAATTATTTTAAATGTATTTTGCTAAACATCACACGCCAAAATCAACCTTAATCTAAAATTATAGAGTGTATTTTCTATTCGAATCAATGTGCAGTTAAGTCGTTATCGAATACACAAATTATGCGGAAACGATTAGTTTCAGAGGCACATGCTGACAGGCAGGATGCGAGAAATTCATTATCGATTTTTAAAAGCAAAACCCTCCGTCTCTTTCACGCTAATAACTGTAAAAGTAAGCCAGAGCGAGAAAGAGTTTTGTATCCAGCCACAGTGGCGCATGCTTGCGAATATCACTAAGAATCAGAAACGTAATAATTACACGTCTCTGTCAAACAAAATCTAACCTTACCTCGATTGTGTAGAGATTACAGTTATCTGAATGATATTGAACTAAAGACCGTGTTTAGTCTAATGTTTGCGTCAGACATCTGCATTCATTCAAAGGTTGAGGAACGAACGCCCGAACATCATTCAACGTTCGACGCTGGTCGCGAGTAGTGGTGTCTGTAGAAAAAACCGTAAACATTTACGATATCTTATTGACGATATTGTGTTGAAATATAAGTGTCAAACTGTATTGATAGTGTGATTTTGTGATTAAAACAATTTTCTGTGACGAAAGGATTGCTTCTGCTATTTTATTAACGCGTCTGTGGTAAGTTGGATGATATTTAATTGTTAAAACATTAAAATATTTACCGTACTCTTAACAAATAATGTGTTAAAAATTGGTTTCTCTTTGGAAAATAGAGAACGTAGATTTAGAAATTGATTACAGTACTTTAAATTTATAATTCAGTATTCTTCTTTTAATTAATTTTTCTATTCTATTCTAAAAGATCTCATTCTAGATTAGCTATTTTTACTGTTAATAGAATGTAAAATACTTTTGTTATTTCCTCTTTATTTGTTGTGTCCACCAACTCAGTGTCCAAGTCCGTATTTTTAATAATATTTTCTGGGAAAATATATAAGGTCAAATTGATACCTACTTTACATATTTAATTTAAATCAAACAAAAGAATCAATAAACAAACCGTAAAAAATAAACCGAACTTCGCAAAAATTATATTCCAATCGTCGATGTTGTTTCTCAATTTAATTAAATAAAGTAAGTAGAGCAGCATTATTTCCAAACATTTTCTCATAAGTAACATAATACTTTCACTAGTTCAAACGCTTACAAATATTCAGAGCGTAACATTTAGCTAAATTCGATACCACAATCTACAAAGATTAGTCAATGACAGTGACAGTTGACCGATTCATAATCTATGCCAGACAGTAAGCCCAAGTACACACGAGCGATTTATTATTTTCTGCTTTCTGTTTTAAGCACAGCACGAGTTAAGAAAACACACTAATTCCAATTTATTTGGGGTCTGTACTACATGTCTTTTTCATCCTCACTTCTCAATTAATCGTCATCTCGGTAGATACTCCGTTCAAAGCCATATCAGCTTTCACCCAGTACATTCTTCGTTTCTTTGGTCTACCAAAACATTTCTGACAATATTTTCCTCATTCCTTCGCATCACAGACCCAGAACCATGTCAACGGATTTCCACACAATCTTTCAGTCACCGGTGTTATATTTTGAAAATAGAATGTGCGAAAAAATCGCTCATGCGAACCTATCTATGCCAGTCAATTATTTCTTCAGTTCTTTGCAATAAAAGTTTCTTAAGAAGAATCGCAATTTCAATTTAATTATTTCTTAAGTATTTAGCCTCGAGAAGTGTTGTAAAAATGTTTCTCAGGAGCTGTGAAGTGTCGCAAAATGATTATTGCAGACATAAAAAACACGACTGTTTTTGTGAGTTGGAGGAAACCTATCACTTCTTCATTAATTAGTTGTTTATTGAAGAGGTGACTGCCTGTCTAGTGGTCGCACACGCTACTGCTGAACACGAGGTCCTGGGGTCAAATCCCAGGTTGGGCATTGGGTTATTGGATTTTCCTTCCTATCTGGAATTTCTCAGTGGCAATCTGGAGTCTGTGTCCGGTGGATAGCAAAATGCTCGCCCACTATTCCAGGTGACTTAAACATTACTGGCGAAATGTGGATGTGCCATGGGTAGACCTCTGATTTTAACAATAATCATTCTCTTGCCTTCTCTCCACTAGTCCAATGTCTACTCTGGGATGCACATTCCCAGTTCGTTATCGGAAACAGTTACTTTCTGCCAGGGTCGCGAGATTGTTCGAAAGAGATACCGTGACCTTGGCACATGGGCAACTGAATAAACACGGGTGAGTTTTAGTCAGTAAAAGTCTGACACACCCTCCCACTCCGCCTAAGAGCGGGAGAAGTCATTTGATGATTGCCCATCCAAAAAAAAAAGGATGCACATTCGGTACGGTTCGCAATCCTTCCCTATCTTAAGGGCAGGTTTTTTCTACTCTTATGGCGCTCCCCGGTCTACTCCTTGGTTTGCAATGGTCTCTGTTGCATCAAGAAACATGAGGCTTCAAGGGCTAGTGCAAATCTTGGGGTTCATTCGATTAATCGAGTCTGATTAAACACGCTGGGATTGCTGCGATTAACTAATTAATTCACAGGTTTTTCTAGGTTTTCTATGGAAATGACATAGAGATTACATTATTTTATTGCGTCTTATGAATTAGTTAAATAAGGTAAGTATGTATCTAACTGGCCGTTGATCTATCTACCGCCATAACTACAGTACCGATGCCAACCCAAAATTACACATTCAAAAGACTTTTCCATTCCAACTTTCTTATTTGAACGCGTTCACGCTTTTCGCACAATGCGCCACACACGTAACACATTCATGTTCGCGTCATTCGCCATCCGTGTTCACTTCTACCACTATCTATTATTATGGTTAAACTACTCATTTCCCTCATAAAACTGACGATTGAATGCATAATGCTGGCCATACTTCCCATTCTTGTTATGTTCAATTTTATCCGTGTATTCCTGACTAGTTTTGAAGTAAAAAACGTCCTTTATTATTTTGACTAAAGTCTCAGACAATAATTAATAATAATAATAATAATATTCCACAACTATCACACAACGCCATCTAGTCCCAAGCTAAGCAGAGCTTGTGTTATGGGTACTAAACAACTGATAAACATACTTATATATTTCTAAATATATACATATTATAGATAAATTACACCCAAACACAGAACAAATGATCGTGCTCATCACACAAACATTTGTCCTGGGTGGGAATCGAACCCACGACCTCCGGCATAGCAGTCAGGGTCGCTAACCACTAGACCAACAGGCCTGTCAATTAGGCAGAACACGTGATTAAAAACCGTAAAACAAAATTTTATAGGTACTTACTAGTTCCATGGAAACAAGACTGGATCCCACGAAACTAACAACAAGAAAAAACAAATACACATACACACACATTTGTACCTTTGCCTCATTATTCACGTAAAAAAAACAATTCCCTCCATTGTTTTTGACACATATTCACACAGGAAGTCGGAAAGCGCGGGAAAGCGAAATAATAGCGGGAAGACGAAGTAACAATGGCGTAATTACTCGAAATTGCCGCCATTTTGGTAAGATTGCAGATTAGAAAGTAGAATAATGATAGTTCTGTTTTATAAACAGCGTGGCGTAACGGATGGGATGGTATATTTCCTGTAGATGTTTTAATTCGAGAAGGGATTGTTTGTCGAGTATTCATGTCATTTCATCCGCCATTTTTTAAACATAACATTCATCTGTCAATGATTGAATGATTTCCTGGACGGGCGTCATAAAGGCATATACAATAACTCTAAATGAATCAACGTATTACAAAAATAAGTATCAATTAATTTTTAATCATATTTTGTGTAAATCTCGGATGGTAATCAATGTGGTTTTCGTGAAAAAGTGGGTACTCAAATTTTGTTAACAGAAATAAAATGTCCCATTACAGTCTAATTTCTTACCTCAATCTTATTCTCTCAAGCCAAATTCCCCTAAAATCCGATACTCAACCCCAAACTTGCAAACTGTATCATCATCTGCGTGCAAAGGCTAAAGTTCCAATGGGGTCAGCTTCCAGTCTAACCGTATGCAGCCGAATACCAATATTTTACACAGAGCAACTGCTTTTCTAACCACCACAACCGAGTTACTAACCCCTTGGTAAAACTAGCTGTCAGACTTTCGGGCTTTTGACGACCCGTAACCACTGTCAAAGGTTTACAAATGACAGCTGGGACCAACGTTCGTGTTTTCTTCTTTATGTCTTGGTATGAAAAGATGGCCGTGTGGTGCCGGAGGCCGTGTGGTGCCGGACGTAAAGAATAACACCACCCCATTTCTTCCCGTGGGTGTCGTAAAAGGCGACTAAGGGACTTACTAGAAAATGGGCAGCAGCGTTCTCTATGCATTTTACCACCATACTGCGATCGCCAACCCGCCTGCCAAGCGTGGCGATTATGGCAAAACCCCCAAATTGGGGGAGGCGTCCACTGCTGGACTTAGCCAGCAGTGGACGTCTTACGGCTGAAATGATGATGAAAAGATGGTCACCCATCCAAGGACCAACCGCGGCAAACGTAGCTTTACCTGATAGAGTGACCTGAGGGGTAATTGCGTACTACACTATCAGTAGGAATCGATTTCATTTTGACAGTTCTGCAACATTCATGGCGTTGTTTACGTTGCTAAGCAAACATTTTTTTCGAACATAATATGAAAGAATGGATGACAAATAAGCTTCAAAATGATTCAAATTCTGATTAATAGTGTGTTTCGCAATTAGGGTGTAGATCAGCTGTACCTACTTAAAGCCCAATTCAGAAACCGTTCGACACACGTTCCTACTCAGGGTTACAATGGTAACCCTGAGTAGGAATGAAAAAAGAGAGGAAAAAGACTTTTATTATATGTATATTTTCAGTTAATGTATTTTAGTATTTTTATTTATTTAAATATTATAAATAAATATTTTATATAAATTATTTATTTATTCATATTCTATCTGTGTTATTATGTTGATGCCTATGGTATTTAAGAGTATGTGTCTGTATGGTAAGGGTTTATTTAATTTAATTTAAATAATACTTGAATAGTTTAACGTTTTAATTTAAACACGTGCGCGTAAATTGGAGGTAGTTGTGCGGTGTGCTCAGTAACACGACCCGACGCGACCGCTGACAGCTGGCGAAGCAGCTGATACCAGGCTTCCGATACTGAGGATGTTGTGATGTCGCGTAGGTTGTAAACCTTTGGTTTTATAAAATGACGTTTGTGAAATGTGCTCAAGGTGAATAATACAAAATTTTATTTGCAAATGTAACGAATATGGCTTTCACCTTCATCGTTATTTCAGCCGAAAGACGTCCACTGCTGGACATAACCCTCCACCAATTTGGAGGTCTTTGCCGTAATCGCCACGCTTGGCAGGCGGGTTGGCGATCGCAGTATCTTGGTAAAATGCATAGAGAACGCTGCTGCCTATTCTCTAGTAAGTCCCTTAGTCGGTTTTTACGAAATCCAAGGGAAGAAATGGGATGGTACCACAGGGAACAATTTTCAATTCATACTTATGAGTTCTCCAAGATATACTTGGGTCATTACTGACATTGGTAAAGGCAAAACATCGTGAGGAAACATGGTTTAAAGCCCGATAGACCGCGGAATACAAAGGAGGTGGGTAAAGTTTAGAACATTTTTCGCCTATCATAGTCATAAACATTTGATTTGATTTGATTTGAAAATTCAAAGTTAGTTAAAACAAATTAATGCTAGTTAAAAAGCCTATTTACTGTAGTATTTGAGAGACTAAAAAATATTTTGGTGCATAAAGCGTTTAACAGTTTATTTTGTAATGAAATTTTAAAAAAGTGCTTAAAATAACAAAACTTCAACGAATTTGCCAACTTAGGTAATTTTTTTTTAAATGACTTGCAATTTTTTTTCTTACTGTTTTAGAATACATGTAAAGGTCGATATCTAAACTTCACATAAACACAATAGCCGATGACGTCAATAAATACTTTGAATTTTCATGACTATGATAGGCGGAAAATGTTCTAAACTTTACCCTCCTCCTTTACTCATTACAGGAATATGTCCTTTAAGTCAAGTGATCAACCAATTTCAATTAAGTATCATAAGTTCATAATATAACGCCTTGTTTCTCCAAAGAGTTGTGTAGAATTGTACTTACCTATAGTACACCCACATTTCGTCAGTTATGTTTAAGCCTCATGTAATAGGGGCGAGGCTATTGCTATCAACCGGGTACAAATCCAGACTGAGAGATTTTAGATAGAAATATCCAATAACACTTTGCCCGAACTGAGAATCGAACACAAGATCTCATACAGTAACGCTTATAATTACTAAACCAAAGAAGCAGTAAATTAAATATCTTGCTTTGCAAATCAAAATACGACCACCTCCTTTTTAGGGTTCCGTTGCCAAATGGCAAAAAACGGAACCCTTATAGATTCGTCATGTCTGTCTGTCTGTCTGTCTGTCTGTCCGAGTATGTGACAGCCACTTTTTTCCGAAACTATAAGAGCTATGCTGTTGAAACTTGGTAAGTAGATGTATTCTGTGAACCGCATTAAGATTTTCACACAAAAGTAGAAAAAAAAACAAGCGAGAGACACTTCAGTGGTAAAATGTGTGTCCGCCCCCCCCCCCCCCCCCCATAACTTCTAAAATAAGGGAATGATAAAACTAAAAAAAATATATGATATACATTACTATGTAAACTTCCACCGAAAATTGGTTTGAACGAGATCTAGTAAGTAGTTTTTTTTTTAATACGTCATAAATCGTAAACCACAATTTACCTTTCATTCAGTCAACTCAAATATAAAAATAAAAAATAAAAAACATTTAATTTCATCAACATAAACCTTATACCTACATAAATCGTGAATACCTACAGGTTTGTACGGAACCCTGGGTGCGCGAGTCCGACTCGCACTTGGCCGGTTTTTTTTGGATGACAAATCATCACATGACGTCTCCCGCTTTGGGTGGAGCGGAAGGGCGTCAGAGTTTTACTGACTAAAACCCACCCGTGTTCCTTCAGTTGCCTGTGCCAGGGCCACGGTATCTCTTTCGAACAAATCTCGCGACCTTGGCAGGGTACCGCGTCCTTTATCTTTTATTCTTGACTCGATCACCCACAGATGACGATCAGCTAATATTATTTAAACCAGAAAGAAAACATTGAGATTGTTTTATCAAACAATTAGTAACACGTAATCACAACAATACTTAGTCATTCCAGTGTTTTACAATGACTCATTGTAGCGTCATTTCAAACTAATGATATAAGGAGTGTTTTCTGTATGTCATCGTCTGCCTGCCTTTTGCCAACTATGCTGGCGTCGGCTTCCAGTTTGATCGGAATCTGAATACCATAAAATTAACGTGACATTATTCTTTTTGATGACATTCAAAGAAAAAACTGACTGTGTATGTGAGTTCCATGCAGGCTAGATTGAATACATGACTTTATAACTGACTGGCGGTTTTGAGTATTTTGTATATGGTCTACACAAATGTCCTTCAGATCTGGTAGCGTCTTGTGACCGGTCGGTGAGCTCCCTAAAATAGGGTTGAGCTAAACGATGACTGATACATACATCCCTTCTCTTGGTACA
This sequence comes from Aporophyla nigra, assembly GCA_947507805.1. Taxonomy (NCBI): domain Eukaryota; kingdom Metazoa; phylum Arthropoda; class Insecta; order Lepidoptera; family Noctuidae; genus Aporophyla; species Aporophyla nigra. Next base: position 955,783 of record OX382318.1, read on the forward strand.
GGTCAACTCAAAGCTGCAATGGCAATTTTTTCAAAGGCCCTTCAGATATGCTGAACTGGTAATCCCGGAAATACAAAACTAAAAATATAATCAAATCAAAATATTTTTATTTCACATAAACCTACATGGGCACTAATGTGACGTCAGAAGCTAGGTGCACGGATCCAATTTGTTGATTTCTATGTAGAAGACCTGGCAAGAAACTACATGGTTACTCGTTTAAAAATAATTGGCTTTTACAGTGTTTTCAAATTACTGTGTTAATAGGTATGACAGTGTAAGCCTGTCAACAAGTACCAGATATGTATCAGAATTTTTAAAAAATGGTCTACAGTCTACAAGGCCTACCTCGGAGGGAACGTTCTCACATTCCTGAAATATAAAACAATCTACATACATTAAATAAGTACGTCCTATATTAAAATAAAACAAATGCCATGATGCACTACGTCGGAGCTGCGGCCACAGCTTGATTCCTAATCAATAAAAAAAACAAACTAACGGCCCACAGTGAGTCTAAACATCTGTCAAATAAATACTCAATTAAGGGTTTAATAAATAAATTGTTTTTTCATAAAAAAAAGTCGATGTATTGAGCGGAAGCGCGCGCGCCACCGTCTTCCCGCCAAACGGACGGACGCGCCATAATCGAAATCGACACTTCCGCCCGTTTCAAAAAAGGAACGCATTGTCGGTTTTTTTTTTATTATCCGTTGGCAAAGATATTACGTTTGTCTGCCTTGTTGCATCCTCGTTTTGAATGGGCCCTTTATTTTATTAATGGGGCACCAATTATGTAATTGTTTGTGTGTTGTTGTCTCCGAAACTCGGTGACCGATTTGGATGTTTTTATTGGTCATTTATTTGACGTTATTTGGCGTGTGACGTGTTTGTAATTTAGATGTTGAAGCGAATTCTTTTTTGTGTAGGTCAATTATTAATTAGAATAGAATATTTATTTGACATAAAGTACATAGATACAGAGTGACACTTAATTTAATGTGCAAATAGCCTGTTGCAAGATAAATGATCAATGTCCCCTATGCTAGGAAAATCCTGTGTTGTAGGGTCATCCATCCGTCCAATATAGATTTTATAATAGCTACTTACAATTTAGTAATGTGCTCTTAAAAAAAAAAAAAGACTAGACTAATACAATAAATTTTAGTATAAGAAACGGGGAACACAGTAAAAGTAGTTTGAATTAATTAATAACAAGGAAAAAGGAGTATTTTTTTGGTTTGCTGGTGTGTGTTAGTATAAGTTTTATTGTGTATGTGTAGGTGTAGACGGTATGTGTGAGTGTAGATATGTACGAGTGAGTGTTTATTAATCAATAAAATATCTCCATGACTTAACCGACTTATTTTAGATCAAACTATGCAAATAGAACAATGGTCTGACTCACTGTCAGATAGCCAGACAGACAACGGACCGTCTAGGTTCCGGCTGCTGCTACTAAGTTGCGGTGCCCCCGGTAAAGAACAGTACCATCCCATCTCTTCCCGTGGGTGTCGTAAGAGGCTACTAAGGGACTTACTAGAGAATAGGCAGCACCGCTCTCTATGCATTTTACCACCATACTGCGATCGTTAACCCGCCTGCCAAGAGTGGCGATTATGGCAAGCCCCCGCTTTTGGAGGAGGCCCAGCAGTGGACGTCTTTCGGCTTAAATGATGAATCCCGAGAACAAACTTTACTTCACAAAAGACTTGTTTAATTGAAAAAACTTTTTTGCAAAAAAAAAACAACCGACTTCCTTAAAAACACTATAAAGTGAAAAATAACTTTAATTTCGGTAGTCGGTGTCTTAGGATTTGTATTTATGGTTTTTTTGCCACCGACTTCCGAAATTAAAGTTATTTTTCACTTTATAGTGTTTTTAAGGAAGTCGGTTGTTTTTTTTTTGCAAAAAAGTTTTTATTTTTAAATTTTTAGTTGTGGTATTCACCCTGCACTAATTCCAAACAAACAATGCATATTTATGCGATAGCAGAAATCGCGGTTGATTTCCTGTCATTTTTTAAAGAGTTCCGGTGTCTGTCTCCCGAACTCATCATCAGATCTATATGAAAATTATATGGGACCATTTCGGAATAAACCCCTTTCGAACAAAAAAAGAATTTTGCAAATCCGTCTATATATGACGGAGTTATGGCCGAACATACATAAAAAAAAAAAAAAAAAAAAAAAAAACATATAAACATCCGAATTGATAACCTCCTCCTTTTTGAAGTCGGTTAAAAAATAGTTTTCACTAACCCGTAATATTTTTGCAAGACCTATCCAACGAAATCCCACACCATGGGATAGACGAGAAAAATAAAACATTCCCACTTTAAGTGTAGAGAAAGTACCATAAAAAGACTATTTTGATGTTATGTCACTACTTTGTCGGCGTGACTATTTAATGCATATCCATGCCAAATTACAGCTTTCTAGTGCTAAAACTGGGAGCTAATGTGGACACGGCAAAACTATTAGGGTTCTTTGTCGACAGAACCCTACAAAGCACGACCAAAATCGTTTTCAACAATAAAAATTATATATTTAAACATACAATTGGTCAAATACACGAAATAATAGCCAATCCCAGGCGGATATAGGACAAAAATCGGGAAATAACCGACAATGCACTGAATATAACAAAACCTATTCAAGATGGCGGATATGGCGGGCATTTTGCTACCGGAAACGGATGTGGCGAACGCTAATAGTTGTAATGGCGACATTTTTGTGTGTGTTATATAATTAGAAGGATGCGGGTCATTGTTGCATTACGAATTAAATAAATAAAAGAACGGATGGATCGATTGTTATTTGTGGGTTAAGCTGCGGTTTTTGCTGTTGAATTTTGGATGGGTGACCGTTTAGAAATAATTTTAGTTTGACTGCCTCGTCCCGAGAGGGTTACCATCTGACCGGATAAATCCGGTCTTGACCGGATTATTAGGTCTTAGACCGGACTCCGCCCGGATTTTACGTCAGACCGGATTTCTTACATACACATCCTCCCACTCGAGCAACGGGTGCTACACTAAGCGATTTGTCAGTATTTTTTTAGTATTTTGCCACACAACGCAAATGTGGACTGGTCTTTTCTCTTATGATTTCACAGTGGACCAAAGAAAGAAATAGACTTTCAGTGGAGTTAATAAGAGCCATATTGCTTACGCAATACAACTACAAACATGTGTCATGTGAGCAATAATTTTGTGAAATAGCTGTAAAAACTATTTTTTTGAAAGCGGTTGTTAGCAATCGGAAATATAAGTATCTATATATATAAAAATGAATCCCTATTTCCCTTGGTCACGCCATCACGCGTGAACGGCTGGACCGATTTTTTTTGTTGTTGTTGTGTTTGTAATTGTCAGGACAAGGTTCTTATGAAAGAAAAAAATTAAAATATTGCGCGGAAAATTAAAAAATTTAAGAACACTTATTTAAGAATACTTAACAACCAAATAAAAAGGACAATGTAAATTTTTTTAATGTAACATTATGACATTTGACATAGAATTGACAGAATGCGTGCTCAAATATCATCAAAGAGACAGGACAACGTCTGTCGGGTCAGCTAGTAAAATATAATTTGAATAAAAAGAGTAATAAATACGTTAATTTTTATTTGAAACATTATGACCGGATTTTTTTTTCAAAATCAGGATTTTTAGACTTGGCAGACAGGTTTTTGCATTTTTAGGCCTGGTAACCCTAGTCGGAGTTTCATTGTGAACTGGTTTTTGTCCCCGGCTTCGCTCGCGTGGATGGCGAAAATTATCCCACGGGAACTACCAGGACAAAAGGTAGTCTATGTCCTTTCCCAAGGTCTATTCTATCTCTGTACCAAATCTCATCTAAATCGGTTCAGTTGTTTATGCGTAAAAGCGTAACAGACAGACAGAGTTATTTTCGCTTTTTTATTAAATAATATAAATACATATAATAAGTAGGGATTTCTCAGTAGGATCCCGGAGTCAGGAATTGTGCCCAGTTGATTGATAGCAATAGGCTCGCACTATTACATGGGACTGAAATATAATTTAAGAAGTGGTGCAACAAGCTCTCAATCTGTGCTGCTGGACAGTTTTTTGCGCCACTTCTTCCCTGCTAAAGCACTAGGAAAGGCGAGCGTTTTGGGAGACTGTCTTATACCATATTGACGTCAAAAGGTATTGATTCTCAGCCTAGTTCCGAATAAATTGTAGCGGTATCTACACCGCCATACGCATCACACTGAAGTCAAATAAAAATCTTAAATCGCGCAAGCACAGTTTACCGCGCAACTAGCAAATATACAACGTCCCGATACCAATCTTCGCGCCTACCAGACTCGACACCAGTCTGGTCGGGGGCTCCTCCCACTTTACACCCTGTTTTATAAACCTCAATAAAATAAATTTTAAACTTAAACAAAACTTTTCCTATTTTTTCAGGACTTCAATCCCAACTATGCCTACTCAAGCTCGCTGTGATAGAGTGCCTCCTCCACACGCCAAATGGGATGCCCTAGACCTCAGAGTACTGCAAGAAGATGACCTTCCACTTGGTAAGTATTTTCGACCTGACTCCATACTTTAGTAGCTTTCTCCTGTCCTTATACTAATTTATTTGTGGTCGGCGTAACGTCTTTTTCTTCCACACTTCTCTATTAGTTGTTATCTCGGAAGTGACCCCCTTTCTAGCTATGTATATCATCTTTCACACAGTCCAGTCATCGGTTCTGTGGTCTTCCGATATGATTCGGCATAGCATATCAAACATTTATTAGTCGCCTTTCATTCACCCTCTCAACATGACCAAACCATCTAAGCATATCTGTAAGTAGGTTTGTACAAACACTTTTACACGTAAATCATATTTTAAAAACTAGATAAGGTCAGCGTTTCGTATCTGTCTTCTCTGAGAAGAACGGCCGTGACAAAGTCAGAGGTCACAGTCTCTTTTAAAGTCCAGAAAATCTTGGTCAGAGTATGTGAAGACCATGTAGATTGTTGTTTGAAATGGTCTTTTGAGGATCACACAGACTGAGTGGACCTGTCCAGTCAGTGCACGCATTAGTCGGTGCCTTATCACATCATTCCTCAGCATGCCATTCACAGTAACACACCACATGTTTCACAAGGCATTCATTGTAATATTTTTAATGTTACATACTACATAAGCCTTCTTCCCATGGGGGTAGCCAGAAACTACAGAACGCCACCTGCTATGATCCTAACAAACTCCTTTTGCCTCGTTTACGTTCATACATCTGGTCATACACACACGCCGGTTGCGAGAACTACGCACCTGACCTTTCTGAAGAACATCACCAATAAGGTCGCTATATGTCCTCCTAGGGCGTCCCCTCTACTCAGATCTGCTTTGTACGTTTATAAGTGTGATTATAATCCATTATTTTTCTTTTTACACAGATCCTCGCTCCTGGGGTCGCGCTGAAGTTGGCACGTGGGTGGCTCGACGTGGAGGTCTACCCGAGAGGTTCCCGATGAACGGGAAGGCGCTATGCCTCATGTCCAAAGACATGTTTGCCTCCAGAGTACCTCATAGTGGTCATGCTTTACATCAGGTTGGTAAAAGCTTTTATCGTTGACGAAAATAACTATTGTATCTATTTCTCAACACAGAAAGCGAGACAGCGTCCAGGAGGACGCAAAGAATATTACCATCCCATTTCTTCTCGTGGGTGTCACAAAAGGCGACTAAAGGACTTGCTAAAGAATGGGCAGCAGCGTTCTCTATGCATTTTACCATCATACTGCGATCGCCAACCCGCCTGTCAAGCGTGGCGATTACGGCAAACTCTCCCAAATTTGGGAAATCGATTTTTAGCGGTGTAGGGTAGATGGCCGGTCGGACAAATTACATAAAATTAAAAAAAAAACCTATATTAAAAGTGACTGAAATGGATTCAGTAGTCATCAATTATAAACCAACTACTTTTAGGACTTGCGTTTATACTGTTACACCTTGTTTAACAAAACATACATTCACAGAATATATCAAAAGTTAAATAAATCTAACATAACTCAATTCTATTTGTTTCAGGATTTCAGAAGAAGATTAGCAAAAGCGTTAGCACTGCAAGATTTACTTGAAAAAATGTCTTCACACTGACTTCAAGACATATTTAAAAGCTTAGAGGCTCATTAAGATACTAGAAAGACTAATCACATAGTACATTAAATAAAATAACCTCTACGAGTGGTGAATTGGTAATACTTACCCATCAGAACAGTGATGTAAGACCGTGGGTTCGAACCCAAGCAGACACTTAACTTAGTGTAAATAATTTCATCACCACTGCTCTCAAAACGGTGAAGGAAAATATCGTGAGGAAACCGGCATGTCCTAGAACCAAACATTCGAAGACATGTGCTATCTACCAACCCGCACTGGGCGTGCGTGGTAAATAGCCCACTCTTTCCCACAGAGAGGAGGCCTGTGTCCCAGCAGTGGGAACAATATAGGCTAATCATGCTGTGGGACGCACCATGAACAGTCAACCATCTTAACCATCTCAACTTAGACATACAGTTCTTACGAGAGAAGAATTAACTCTACGGCTCATCATCACCTGTCTGCTTCTTCCCAACTACGTTAGGGTCAGCTTCCAGTCTACTAGGATGCAGCTGCATACCAGTATTTTACATGGAGTGACTGACTATCTGATCTCCACAACCCAGTAACTGATTAAAACGATAGCTCTTGGTAAGACTGGTTGTTAGATTTTGGCGCTTCTGACGACCCGTTACGACTGTCGAAGATTTAAAAATTACAACCGCACCCAACAGTTTAACGTGCTTAAATAATGGATGGTCACCCATCCATAAATCGGCCGTGGCAAGTGTAACTTAACCTCACTAACTAAACATGAATCTTTGAAGATATGTCTTGGTTATTCTCTGGCATAACCTTGACATACTTTGGACATCTTAAATTCTTTAACAGTTTGCGAAAACATGTTTTTTAAGTCTTGCAACATTGACAATGTTATCTGATAGAACGATTTGGCAATGATCACAAGGTTGTGTGTCAAAATACAAAATGTCTTTTGAGAAATTGCGCAACTTAAGTTGTTTTTGTCACTCTTAGGTCATTCTTTCACATAAGCTTGGATTCTTTGGATTTAATTCCGAATATTTTAGGGTTCGGATATATAAACAGGAATGAAACGTAAAAAAAAAAAACTAAAAAATACGGTTTCATAAAAAAAAAAACAAACTAAAAAGTAGCAAATAACGGAAAAAAACATGGGGTGCTTGACTTTTGTTTTTGATTTTGTTAAAAATGAAAATCTTCACAAGCGCCATTTTGAACACCACCTCGGAAACCATAAATAAAAAGTTTTTTTTTGCGGTCAATGTAACTTTGGCTCAGAATTGTCATTAATTCTTTAGGTAATGCACTATTGACCCAATCAGGAAGTAGCGTTTTATAATAATTGTTAGTACTACCTATAACATTTGCACTTATGTTCCTATATGTTAGATAATTTTGTATATTTTTATACTTAGTAAATTTACTTAAATCATGTTGATACACTTGGAATACTACTACTACTTACATTGTGAACATTCGATACAAGAAAGGCATGTTTTTTATCAAAACTTTAAAAATTCCCATTTATGTCTCTAAAAACTCGAATCATATTTTGTCCAACATTGTATACACACTGACACAGGGCTTTTTTCTTTTGTGTTGTGGGTGGGAAATCATCAAATGACGTCTCCCGCTCTGGGTGGAGTGGAAGGACGTTGCAGACTTTTATTGACTAAAACCCACCCGTGTTCCTTCAGTTGCCTATATGCCAGGGCCACGGTAACTCTTTCAAACAAATCTCGTGACAGGCCTACGTATTGCAAAAAAAAAAACGGTCGTAAGAAAATTTTAATTTCGCAGGCAAGTCTGGCACAACCGCTTAAAGAGAAAGCAGAATCTTAAGTGTCTCATCATGATACGACAAATGTTAATAAATACGGTTACACACATCTTATAACTAATAACAAAATCATGAATACAAACCTCTCTTCATTTGAATAACAATTTCATAAAAAAGTCATTCAATAGAATTAAATGTACTTAGAGGGTTGTATTGATGATTTTATTTTTATAATTATGTAAAATCATCTTTTTTTTCGTTCGCGAATCTTAATAATCAAAGTTAATCAACATACAATGTCAGGAACCTCACCATGACCTGCAAATTGCAAAAAAAAACCTAACAAATTGGAAATTCGTGGAAAAAAAAGATTTTACACAAATGCATTCAGGGTTTAGAGTTTTCACAGTGTTCTAAATGATCAGACTGTTCAGAAGTTTCAAATTCTTCAGAAGGTTCAGAATGTTCAGAAGTTTCAAAATCTTCAGAAGGTTCAGGATTTTCAGTAAGTTCAGATGGTTCTAAGTGCATAAAATTTTCAGCGTCTTACGTTTCCACCTTAACTGAATTTTACGGTAGATTTGTAAGATGTGTGTAGCCAAAAATAATGTTAAATAATCAGTATTATTAAACCAATTGTTATTAAATAAATAGTTAAAACTTAATTATGATTTATGTTTGTATATTAGAATTGTACTTCTAGTCAAGGATGTAAATATAATCATTATGAACATTATAACAGATTTTTTATTTGATACATAACATACGTGCCGGACGTACAGAATAAGACCATACTAATTCTTCCCGTGGGTATCGTAAGAGGCGACTAAGGGACTTACTAGAGAATGGGCAGCAGCGTTTTTGTTTTTTTTTTTTTCTGGATGGGAAATCTTCAAATTACGTCTCCCGCTCTGGGCGGAGCGGGAGGGCGTGTCAGACTTTTACTGACTAAAACCCACCCGTGTTCCTTCAGTTGTCCATGTGCCAGGGTCACGGTATCTCTTTCGAACAATCTCGTGACCCTGGCAGGCAGCAGCGTTCTCTATGCATTTTACCACCATACTGCGATCGCCAACCCGCCTGCCAAGCGTGGCGATTATGGCAAAGCCCCCCAAATTGGGGGAGGCCTATGTCCAGCAGTGGACGTCTTTCGGCTGAAATGATAACATCACAACACTAAAAAATAGGCAGTTGCAGTGTAGCTATAGTATCTATACCCAAATTTCGACAGTTATGTTTAAGTCCCATGTAATAGAGGGCGAGCCTATTGACATCAATCGGGCACAATTCCAGACACCGGGCTAGTACTGAGAAATTCTAGATGGAAAACACTATACTCTAACTAAGAATTGAACCCTGTACATCATGCTCAGCAGAAGCTAATGCTTGCGACATCTTATGATAATATGAAACACCACGCTGCGCTCCAAAACGGGAATCCTAGACGTAGGATAAAGGCTGCCAGGGTAAAGTGGGATTGGGCGGGTGACACCAGCCGCATGCACAGCGATCGCTGGGCAATAGCCTCCACACAGTGGGTGCCTGAGGATGGACGGCGCAACCGAGGCCGGCCCAAGAAGAGGTAACGAGACGACCTAGATACATACTGCAAGGGTTGGATCGTGGTGGCCCTGGAAAAGGATACCTGGAGGGATTTGGGGGAGGCCTTTGCTCAGCAGTGGGACAGCGTAGGCTAATAAAAAAACTGGCCAAGTGCAAGTCGGACTCGCGCACCGAGGGTTCTGTACAAACCTGCAGGTATTCACGGTGCACAAGGTTTATGTTTATTTAATTTTTATATTTGAGTTGACTGAATGAAAGGTAAATTGTGGTTTACGATTTATGACGTATTAAAAAAAAAACTACTTACTAGATCTCGTTCAAACCAATTTTCGGTGGAAGTTTACATGGTAGTGTACATCATATATTTTTTTAGTTTTATCATTCCCTTATTTTAGAAGTTACGGGGGGACACACACACATTTTACCACTTTGGAAGTGTCTGTCGCACAAACTGTTCAGTTTAGAAAAAAATGAGATTAGAAACCTCGATATCATTTTTGAAGACCTATCCATAGATACCCCACACGTATGGGTTTGATGGAAAAAAAAATTAGTTTCAGTTCTATGTATGGGGAACCCCAAATATTGTTTTTTTTATTTTTATGTAAAAATCTTAATTCGGTTTACAGAATACATCTACTTACCAAGTTTCAACAGCATAGCTCTTATAGTTTCGGGAAAAAATGGCTGTGACATACTCGGACAGACAGACAGACAGACATGACGAATCTATAAGGGTTCCGTTTTTTGCCATTTGGCAACGGGACCCTAAAAATGAAAAAAAATGATAAGAGTAAGGTTAATTTTTTTTTTTAATTGTACAATATTTTGACAGGCCTGTTAGTCTAGTGGTTAGTGACCCTGACTGCTAAGACGGTGTTCATGGGTTCGATTCCCACCCAGGACAAATCTTTGTGTGATGAGCACAATCATTTGTTCTGTATCTGGGTGTCATTTATCTATAATATGTATGTATTTAGAAGCATATAAGTATATTTATCAGTTGTCTGGTTACCATAGTACAGGCTCTGCCTAGTTTGAGATCAGTTAACGTTATTTGTTCTAAGATATTATTATAATTATTTAGAATGTTTGCTTGGTTATACAACGTGTTCCTATTGATATTCCATAACTCTAAAATATTATTGACACCATGTCAAAGAATCAACTGACACATGATTTTGTTTTACTAGGTAATCTGTTTTTTTTTTTTCTTGAATATGGGTGTAAGTTTCATTGAAAAATACAAGTAAATCTTTTCATTCAAAACAATTATTCTAATTCAAAGCTAAGAATAAACACTTAAATAAATCTTAATATATTATATATAAATTACGCGTCACGTTGTTTGTCCGGGATAGACTCCTAAACTACTTAACCGATTTTAATAAAATTTGCACACCGTGTTGCAGTTTGATTAAACTTAAAAGATAGGATAGTTTTTTCTCAATTACTGATCTCAATATTTGCAAATTAAATGTTTTTTATAGGACAATGTGTGTTTTCATTGGTTAGTTCTATGAATCCTTAATGGATGGCGTGGGTTTCAGTTTCTAGATAATCTTCTTTAAATGCTTAGATCTTTTAAACTACGCAAAGGAGTTAACACGGGTTTCACCAATAGACAGGGTGAATCAAGACAGAGATTTGTAAGTATAATACGTGGGCGAAGCCACTGGAAAAAGCTAGTATATAATATACAATTAAATAAAGGTAAAAAAGAGCTCTTCCTCACTGGGCATCATAGAATTCGTCCGTATCGCTGTCGGTGGGAAAAGTGTCGAGAAAGCTGGCAGCGTTGCCACGTTGGGTGGCAATGCTGATTCTTTGACCTAAAAATAGGCCAGCCTTCTAGTCACGTGAAGAATATGCGATGTCATATTTCATATAGGGTGTTTTATGTGAATAATCGTGTCATCGAATTGTTTTGTATGAAAAATGAAACCAAAAAAACAAAACATACGCCTGTCGATTCATTTTAAATGGTCTCATTTTAATACCAGGGTATAAGGGGAGTTATGGGTCCGCCAGGGTCGCGAGATTCGTTCGAAAGAGTTACCGTGGCCCTGGCACAGGCAACTGAAGGAACACGGGTGGGTTTTAGTCAGTAAAAGTCTGACACGCCCTCCCGCTCCGCCCAGAGTCGGACAAAACCAAAATCAAAAGTCATTTATTCAAACTAGGCTGAGAGTCAGCACTTTTTTAACATCAAAATTAAGACACTCCTCAAAACGCCCGCCCTTCACCACTTCCTAGTGCTTTAGCTGGGAAGAAGGGCGTAACAAACCCCCACGTCATTTGATGATTTCCCACAAGCCCCGTTTTTATAGTGGTCATGCTACACGAGCCAACGAGGCAGACAAAAAATAGGAAGAAAGAAAAAAAAAGCAACACATAAATTCCAGAAGTATTTAAATGACGTAAATTAATTTGTTTGTTAAAACTTTGGAACGAGATCTTTTGCAGCACAAGATGCGTTAGCAGCGGCAGAAGTAGCGTTAGCAGCGGCAGAAGTGGCAGCACCAGTGGCGCCACACACAGCGCCTTCCGCCAACTTGGGGCCAGTGGTCGCCAGCTTCTTTGTAATACCATCCGAAGATGTCTTGAATTCGGTGGCTGCTTTACCTATGACTCCCTTGAACTCATCTAGGGTTACGTTGTTTGGTGCCTTGACAGCGTTAAAAAGGGCGCGCACTTTGTCTATCTGATTGGATTGGCCAGCTAGTGCTGCAACAAAAGATAATTATTATCAATCAATGTCAAAATATTTTCTTTGAGACGCTGGAAAGTGGTAACAGGACAAAAAAAACTATGGTATTCCTTATAACATCAGCAATCTGCCAATGAACGTCCCGTCAAAAGTGATCCAGCCGTTTCGGAGGTTAGTCGGAACAAAGAGGCAGAAAGCCAAACAAAAATTTAAAAAAAATTGGCATAGTAAGAAGCTGTTATTTTGACATTGCAAAGGGATACTTTAGTTGTATAGATAAACCTACAGGGGCACTTATGGAACGACAGAAGCTAGGTGTACGCTTCCATTTGGTTGGTTCCTATGGAGAAGAGCTAGCAAGAAACTCCACGGTTACTCTTTTAGAAATATTTGGCTATTACAATGTTTGCTGATTCCATTGCTTCAAGGTTTTAAAATTTCGTCTGCTCAATAACGTAAATAACGCATTGAACGAGCAGACTTTCATTACGTTGTCTACTGTCAAAATGAAACCCATTACGATTAATTGTCAATTTATGTGCTATGCAATTAATCCCGCGAGTACAGACGCCAGCGCTTCAAGGTAACCGAAACTGACGGATTCTCCCAATCAACCTTGAACGTAGGTTTGGCGATAACAAAATTGAAAATCTATTAAAGAATTTTGACAGATTGTAGTAGCTTGACGTGCTGGCGTCTGTACATACAACAAAACAGAAAATGGTCAACAAATCTAAAGCCTCTATAGGCTTTAGATTGTTCTCATAATATGTATTCATCAAACTAAAAAAATACACAAAAAAGATAAATAAAAATAAAACCTACTTAAACCAAATTATATTTCAATTATATGTACAGTTTTATTTTATATCAGGTATAAATGGTTATGCCTGATTTTTTATTTTGATACAAAACTAAAAAAAATATTTAATTAATATACTCTTCACAAAAGACCCCTGACTATTCTTCATAATGCTTCTTAAAAAAAGAAAAAAAGCAACAAAAAGTATTTAATGCGATTTGTACAGGAATATCACAGACTAAACTAAACAAAAACACTTGATAAAATGAAAAAAATATTTAAAAACAAAAGTAAAATCAAATAGAAAGTCCTGTACGAGGCCAACGGGCCCCTATCTCAGCATTATGCTGGGGATTTTAAAAGGGCTCACTGTGATGTCACGGTCTGATGCAGAAAATAAATATCTAAATAAAAGAATATAATATAGTATATAATCCTCCAGACCGTAATTCAACCATGGCAGCCAAAATCAACGGAGACTAGCCGTCAACGCGGGAGATATTGTAGTGCAGGCGTGTGTGCGTAGACACAGGGGCACTCACTCTTCTTTCACTCTCATAGTCCGATGGGACGGCAATCCGACACGACGGGAGAGACATTTGGAACTTTCAATCCTCGGTGTTGAATTGAGCATTCAGAATCCAACGGAGTGTATTCCAGCAAGTCGAAAAAAACACAATGTTAACTTTAAACCCCCCGCGGAAGTCACGAACGTTATCACTGGCGCACCACTGTCTGGCTCTTCTTAACTTTAATCTGACCGTATTCCCTAAAACAAATAAACAAAAAAAACACGTTCTAATAACATATATGTTTTTCAAAGTGATATTTCACAATAAGTACCTAAATTGTATACTAGGTGGTAAAACATATCACATGGCATAGTCAACCACTGCTTTTTTTAAATGTTGATACAATTATTTTGTGGTGATGACATTTGCTTTCAAAGAAATACTGAACAGACATCTTCTGAGCACGCGCCTTCCGTTACAGAACCCATCCATCGCTTTCCATTAGGCGTCATCGAGGAAAAGTACAGACCCATACGCAGAAAAGTAAAGTAAAAATATAAAATACTTACCGCTATATAGCTTCGACTAATACAATCACTTCAATCTTCTTTAATTCCAAAAATCTTCTCTTAAAAAACATTATTTTCGTTAGTACACCCACATTTCGCCAGTTGCGTTTAAGGGTCTAAACACACTATGCCGAAGGTACGCGACCGAAATTCCGCGGCAGATTTTACGTTTCGTCGTATTCGGCTGATATGACACACCATAAGTGCCGAAGTTATGCGGCAGAAATTCAGTTGTGTTTTTGTGTATTCAGCATAGAGAAAAATAATACGTATTCAGCGTCTCGAGCGCTGTCGTGGCGTCGTGTCTTGTTATATAAACAGCCGGACAGACAGACGCAAACGAAATTGATCCTGTTAGAGTTCCGTTATTATTTTTGAGGTGAGAAACCCGAAAAATGGACTATTTTACAGTAATAGCGATTGCAGAGGCTTTACACGAGGACAAATATAGGAAAGAATATTGGGTGCACCCATTGAATTCTACGAGACTGCCAGTTTCAACGTTATGCAAAGTACAGAGCCTATCCTGTTAATTTTTTCAATTATTTTCGCAACTGTTATTTCTCATCAGTAACAACATTTTGAAAAAAATATACTACATTCAGAGATTCCATTTCACCTGCAGAACGATTGATGGTCACTATACGGTAAACACAACGGGTGGACATGCGGGGCGCGTGCACCCCTGCCTCCCGCTGCTCGCCACTCCGGATCTTCGTTGGTTATTGAACCGAACTTCGGTCGCGTATAATGTGTGCTCGACAGAATACGTATCCGCCGAATTGCGGCTGAACTTACGCAGGACCGAAGATCGGCTGTATGCTATAACGCAACGTAATTTCGGCATAATGTGTCGTCAGTAATTCAAATAGCATTACAAGCGTAATTATGCCGAACTTCGGTCGCATACCTTCGGCATAGTGTGTTTAGACACTAAGGGTCGTCGGTTCACATCTGACGGAAGATGCGTCGAGCGTATCATCGGCCGCGTCAATTCGGTCAAATAGGGTGTTTTCATATCTGACGGAAAATGCGTCGAGCGTATCATCGGCCGCGTCAATTCGGTCAAATAGGGTGTTTTCATATCTGACGGAAGATGCGTCGGGCGTAACTTTGTTTTGCCACATTATTACGCGTAGTCTGAATGCATCAGTCAAAATACACATGGCGCGACATTGCCGCTCTTTACGTCGGCTGACAATGCGTTGACGGAAACGGAACAGACGCTGTACGCTCGACGCACTAACGCATCATCGGTTAAGTGTGAAAGGTTGAATGTTTTCTCATATAATTATCTGTTCTGGCGTTACGCGACCGATACTACGCGACGCATCTTCCGTCAGATATGAACCGACCCTAAGTCCAATAGGGCGAGCCTATTGCCATCAACCGGGCACAAATACAGACTTTATCCGTACCACAAAAAAATACAATTTACTGAAATTATACAAGACCATATAATTCTAAGCCAAATTTGTAACGGAGTAATATTACAAAATTTTACGAAAAGTCTAGAATTCCGCCTACCTATTCTGCCTACCTTTTCGGGGGTCGTCTCCCGGTCTAACCGGATGCAGCTGAATAAGTAGGAATGCAGGGATGCTGGCATGAGTGGGATGCAGTATTTAATACAATACAAACTTTTATTTCTGGCTACTAAGGCCCATAAAAACAATACATAAAATAATATAAAAAACAATAACAATAAACTAATACGTATTCTATAAAATAAAACTTAAGCTATCACAAAATCATCAAAATAATCTAGTCAAATAAATAAAATTGGAGTGCATGTTTGTAATATTAAAATAACCGCTTTTTACTAAGTGCATATGGATGTATACACGGTTCATATACCAAAATAACATTTTTTACAATTTTTGTCTGTCTGTCTGTCTGTTTGTTCCAGCAAATCTCTGAAAAGGTTGGACCGATTTTGACGGGACTTTCACTGGTCAATAATAAAAATGAAAAAATGATGATGATGATATTATTCATTATCTTTCTTAATATGGAGCGACTGCCTGTCTGACGTGCAAAGCCCAGTTATTGGGTAAAACGGTAGTCCTTGGTAAGACTGGTTGTCAGATTTTCAAGTTTCTGACGACCCGTAACGACTGTCAAATCTACGAATGACAGCCGGCACCAACCTCTAAGCTTGCTTTCCAGGTCACGGAGGGTTCTCAGTATGTAATGGATGGACCCATCCACGGACCGACCTCGGCATGCGTTGCTTAACCTGATCGACAGATTCGTGCGGTGTATTACTTATATATTTGTGTTAAACTTTTAAAAATGCGAAAGAATTATAGATTGTAAATACTTTTGTAACTCATACATAATATATTTGTAATTCCTGAGTTACGTTTGAAAATGCAAAAACACAATAAAATTTAACAATTTTGTGATATAGAGCCCAGCCTGCTGAGTATTCCTGTAGTCTGAGATTTTTTTCCAAAATTCAGTAACACTTAGGTACCTAGCTGGGAAGCGAACCAAAGACCTCACCAGCAGCACCTAGAGCTTACTACTACTAAAACAACGTGACAAGCTAAATAAGAAAGAAAGAAAACTTCAAATAATCCCAACAATGTTTTATTGAAGAAAAAATCGATTAAAATCGTTATTTTTTCGGAATAAGATCTTTCATAGCACTAGTGAAGGTACTAGTGGCGCCACCTACCGCGTCACGCAGCAACTTGGGACCAGACTCGGCCAGTTTCTTTGACAGCCCGTCGAAATTCGTCTTAAATTCATCAGCTACTTTATTCATGACTCCTTTAAACTCGTCTATGGTCACTTTGTTTTTATCAACGACATCGTTGAAAAAGCTGCGAATTTTTGGTTCTTGTTCCTTTACGGCACCTGGTATTATATTTGCTGAAACAAAAGTAAATAATTATCTTTTGCCTTTTCTCAATATGTCAGGGTCAGCTACCGGTCTAACAGGAAACATAAGCATTCAACAAACTGTCGTATCGAAAGTGACACATTTCGATGACCAGAAAGACAATTCTCTTAATGTCGCAGTCACCTCGGCGATAATCAAATGTTAAAAAGTTTACAAAAATGTATGGAAACTCGAGGTATTTTTGATAGACACACTGAGATTAGAAACCTAAATTCTCGTAATTAAAAACGTTCAAAATCTAGTCGCAGTTTAATCTCGGCGTCACTCAAATGTCAAATATGTATGGAAACTCAAGGTTTTTTTGAAAGATTGAGACTGAAATCAGAGTGAACGTTCTTAAAATAACGAGAATTGTCCCTCTGATTGACCTTGTCCCCGACAGTAAACAGCTGTCGGAAGAATAGCGGTTCTCTATTTGTCTTAAGTCAAAACTGACAAAAATGTTTGGGTTTTCGATTTGTATACAACTCCTACAATAACATTCGATTGATTTTTGATTCGGCACGGAAGCGTATTGAATGGTTGGTCTATTGGTACTATTTTTTTTTTATAAAGGGCGACTGCCTATTTAGCCACCGCAACCCAGTTACTGGGTAACACGATACGTCTAAACAAGGGTTATTTTGTTTACGGCAAAATTAATAATTATGAAATATTTTAACACTCGCTACACTAAAGAACAAAAGCACTTTTTTTTCTCTCCTAGTAAAATTAATGATTTAAAAAATGTAAAAAAATATTCTACCTTGCTACCATGGATGACCCAAAAAATGGTCCTGATGTGGTTATTCACTCCAGAGTATGTGCCCTGTGTCTGGGCAACGCTGACACCGTCCTAGTTTGATATAATATATTATACTGAAAAGCAAAAAAAGAAAAGTAAAAAATAAGTAAACATTTTGGTACTTCATGTAACAAACTCAATTAGGTGGAACCGCCACTGTATCACAAAAAAAAAATATATGAGATTTTCGCAATTTGCAGGCCACTGCAAGAAGATGAATATAATTTATACCATATTTTAATCAACATAGTCCTGACACCGACCGGCAAATTGCGTTAAACGTAAAAAAAAATTCGCGTTACCCCGGAGTTTCACCTTGATAAGGTTTTACACGAATTCATTCAGTGTTCAGAGTTTTCAGAGTGTTCAGAATTATCAGATTGATCAGAAATTTCAAATTCTTCAGAAGGTTCAGAATTTTCAATAAGTTCAGAAGGTTCTAAGTGCATAGAATTTTCAGGGTCTTGCGAGGTTGTTGGTTCCTGGGTTGCCTGCGCGGTCTCCGAGGTCTTCCCTGGACTACTATTTGTCAAGACGCGGCCAGTAACTTGAGAAACGGTGCTACCTACAGCGTCTTGGACAAACCGGGGATAATTTTCAGTCAGCTTGCTTGCCAACACATCGATATTTGTTTTAAGATCGCCAGCTAAAGTGGTTAAGATTTCTTTAAACTCGTCTAAAGTTACGTTTTTGGGGTCAGCAACATTGCTGAACAGGCTGCGAATTTTGTCTTCGTGTTGTTTTATTGCGCCTGGTATATTTGCTGTAACAAAAGTTAATAATATCTTCAGTCTTGCCTTTTCCCAAATTCGTTGGGGTCACCTTCTAATTTAATCAGAAGGAGCTAAATACCAGTATTTTTATATATGAAGCCACAGCGTATCTGACCTCTACAACCAAGTAATACCCTTAAGTAATCATTAAAACGAGAATTCTATGTATCTAAGGCCCACCGTTGGTGAAGAAGAAGCATCGAAAAAGTCGTTGATAGCTAGATCAACGATTTTGATCCGAACAAGCAATGTAAAAAAGATAGTAGGGCAAGATGTACGCATTATAGATACAAAATCAAAAGTAATTTATTCAAATTAGGCTAAGAATCAGCACTTTTCGAACATAAAAATTACATAAGTCAGTCCCACAAAACGCCCACCCTTCACCACTTCCTATTGCTGGGAAGAAGAAGTGGCGCAACAAACTCTCCAGCAGATAAATAAAAGCAGCCACACGGGTCTTGCTGCGGTTGTTCTGTGGATCAGGACCATCTTTACGCACCAAGACTCCTCCGTGTCTCGGCAAGTACGTTAAGCTGGTGATCCTGGGCTATCATTCGTAGATTTTCGACAGTCGTTATGGGTCGTTAGAAGACCGAAAGTCTGACAACCAACGTACCAAGAGGCATCTCGTTACCCAGTAACTGGGTTGTGGAGCTTTGTTGGTTGCTCATAATGGGCCTGATGAGAAAACTGAAAGTCACCCAAAGGGCAATGGAAAGGGCATTGCTTGTAGTTTCCCTACGCGACCGAATCAGAAATGAAGAGCTCCTTGGGAGAACCAAGGTAACCGACATATCCCGAAGAATTGCCAACTTAAGTGGCAGTGGGTAAGGCACATTGCTCGCAGAACAGATGGCCTATATGACCGGAAGGTTCTGGAGTGGCGACCGCGTACTGGAAGACGTAGCGTTGTTAGGCCTTCCATAAGGTAGACCGATGACCGATGGTGAAGGCCGCAGGAATCCGCTGGATGCGAGAAGCACAGAATCGGGTGAAGTGGTGGGGGAGGCCAATGTTCAGCAGTGGACGTCTTTCAGCTGAAATAATCAGTTTGGAGGTCAGATAGGCCGTTGCTCCATGTAAAATACTAATATTCAGCTGCATCCGGTTTGACTGGAGGCCGACTCCAAAATAGTTGGGAAAAGGCAAATGGTGATTTACTTTATACACCACCGGCAAATTTTCGTTTCTGGCTACAAAAAGAGCTATCAAAGACAGCACTAGTTGCTCGTTGCTGCAACTCTGTCTTTAGTTGCTATCTGTATTCGATAGCCCGGGAAATTCTTACGACTTTACGTCTTATGTTGATTGAAATATTGTTCGCGACAGTTGCAAATATGGCTTTACAGAATTAAAATCCTTAAGAAAGTCTTATATTTGCAAAATGTTACTTGTTTTGTTTTTTGTTTTAGAGATATAAGGTCAGATAGATCATCGGTAAGAAGAGCAGTGGTAAAAATTTCATCACCACTGCTCTCAAAACGGTGAAGGAAAACATCGTGAGGTAACCGGCATGTCCTAGAACCAAAAATTCGAAGACATGTGAAATCTACCAACCCGCTCTAGGTCCGCGTGGTGCTGTGTCCCAGCAGTGGTATCATGTAAGGCTGATGATGGATGACGGATGATGGAAGGTCGCGAATCATATCTAGTTCATCATACAACCTGGCACTGACCAGCAAGCGTAGCACGAGCACTGTCTTGTCGACGGAAGAGTAGACAAAATGGTGTTTCTTGTTACAGTATGACGGCAGCAAAGTAGAAAGAGTCAATTTCAAATTGACCGGTGCAATTCGCGGGTTGCCTTAGCGTTTTCCCTTTTTTTTTGGATGGGAAATCATTAAATCACGTTTCCCGCTCTGGGTGGAGCGGAAGGGCGTGTCAGACTTTTACTTACTAAAACTCACCCGTGTTCCTTCAGTTGCGCATGTGCCAGGGCCACGGTATGTCTTTCGAACGAATCGCTTTCCCCTTAATCGTGGATGGTGAGACCTATGTCTACCTACCTTACCTCGCTCTTGCATCCTTAGGTTCTTCTAGTAACATCATCTTTTTGACTGAGACGAATATGTTATTTTTGTGGAGTATGCTGGTGTTGGTGTGGTGTGTACTGTGTAGTGTTGGTAAATATAAAAAAAAACACAAAAAAAATATACAACTTTCGAACATCACTTACGTGTACATCAGATGCCAGAAATAGCGTTCTGTTCCCCACGATTTTGTAGAACTCAAAAAAAAAACTTTTAATTTTTTATTAAATGATTTGCTTCACATTTGCGTTAATTGTAGTAAAAGGTATTTAAAATAAATAAATAAAGTTAAAAGCACAATGTATATGAAAAGCCATTAAAATCCGCTGTCACTTTGAGAGTAAAACGAAACAGCGTAAGAATTAAATTCGTACATTACCTGTGGCTAAATATAATATATCAAGTTATTTTAAATAAATAAATGTTGCAAATTACAGTCACTGTAGATTTTTTTTTTCTTAAAAATGTTGCAGTTACGGCTTGTGAAATATTGTAGGTAATTTGCATTTTTTACACGAAGAGTTAGTACCCATAAATTGAAAAAGTAAAAAAATTTCTTTATAGAAACCTTGATGTAATGGAGATACTAAATGACAATTGTTTTTTCCAAAAACTTAAAAGACTTTTTCAAAAATACGTATTTCCAAGAACAATTTTTATGATATCTCCGCGCACCTTTTTCGTTTGTTATTATCGCGTTCTCACTCGATTGCATTGCGTTGAATGAAACAACAAGCTGTTTAGTCATGCTCACTATGTCCATAGACGCACTTTTGGCGTCTCAAATAGTAATATTAGTAGGTACTACAGTCTCTAGAAGCTGGCATAAAAGGGTGTTTAAGTGACCTCTACAATTATAAGAGGCATTGCAAATTAGTCGCATCCTAGAGTCAAAGCAGACATATCTCATGGGCCTGTGATTGTAACTGCACCCATCATCCTAAGCATAATATTCTCACTACTGGACACGGGTCTCCTCTTTGTGAACGGGATGCGCCGAAATCCACCTCGGATATCTAGGTTGGTGGAAGTTTCAGGGAAGTTGTCACGGTAGTCACGTGTTGCCTCGCACACTTGCACAGTTAGGTTTTGGGGACACCTCTTTACAATCTGCCCAGAGATGTGCTCTCACAGGCGTTGCACAGAGGGAATTTCGGATTGGAATTTTGAGATGTAACTGTACCGACTCCAGGTACAAATGATGACCACTGGGGATGTTTTAGCGAGGTAAAAATCCCTCACACCTCGGTCTTATCCCAAAACTCGGGCGTCTTATAAAAGTATCCGGTACGAAAAAAAACAAAGAAAAAAAAAACTTTGGTGGATGTTGCACGTTCTTTAATTTTTTGTTCTAGAACATGCCTGTTTCGAAGCTTTTCTTCACCGTTTTGAGAGCAGTGATGACGAATTATTTGACACGGGAAACTGCTTGCCACGATTTGATTCCTCCGAGCTACATAAGTTACGGTCGTTTCCATTAACTACACTAAAATCGCTCCCAGGCAAAGAAACGCCTACAAGCGGTATGTACGCCGGCCGGCGCGGCGCGCGCCTCGCAGCCCGCGCGTGGTACAAAGAGGGGAAAAATGTTTTGGAATTTGTATATAGGCGGTAACTACGAATCGGATTTGAAATATTAATTTTGTATGACACCACAATTCTTGAGAATGGTTGCAGGTTATTTAATATCACACTATGACCATTGGGACCCGAGCAAAACGGAATAAAGTCGAAGATAGCGCTGAATGAAAATGAAGTAACAGGGCTAGCGGGTTCGAACGAGACGCGGCGAGTCGTGGGCCAAAATATCATGCGGACAGAGTCGCTGGCGAATTGCTAGTTGTTAATAATAATTTATTTTATAAGTGTGTTTCGATGAATAAACGATAATAATTTATTTAATAATTCGGACAACATGATCTATTTTGTTAGTAAACAAGTGCTTAAAACTATGTTCACACATAATCGCATACAATTTAAAAAAGAACGGACAGTCATGACCTGTCCGCAATTACTCTCAAGATGCTGTTGCTACTCTTACGCACTCTGTGCAGCAAAGACGCCGCTTTTTTGCGCAGGATTGCGGCGCGTACCTCCATGAACATGGCGGACGCGCTACAAAACGGAGGGAGTCTCTGCAGCATCCGGAATGCGTTATTATATTGGACCCGCAAAGCGTTGAGGGTCCTTTGAGTATATGCTGTCCACAGGCTGCTGGAGCAGAACATTTGACAATAGGATTTGAATAATAAAATTAATAAAGGGCATTTATAGTAGTACTTACCACTCAACAACCAGGTCACTAAACTCTCCACATTATTCTGGCCTCCTTTCTGCATACCGGCGAAAATGGCTTCCATGATTTTCTGCTATTTCTTTTTGCCTTTTTGTTTTTTACTACAAAGAAATAATTGTATAAGACAATAAAATGACCATTTTTTGCTTGGCATACTCCAATGTCGAAAATGTTGTTGCATCTATGTGACCACGGATATGACAAATTAAAAAAGTTAGAATATCTATGCCACCATGGTTTAGATGATAAAAGGAGGCGCGCATATTATTCTGTGCTATTTTGCGCATTCCTAATATGTGTTCCCATGACTTTGGGGACAAAAATAATCCCCATCTAATCTCTTCACCACCCTTGGTTGACTGGTAGAGAATGCCTAAGGCAAATTGTCCGCCTTTGTACCTTTTTTGGGTGTGAAAGTTTAAATAAAAAAGTGAGCCGTCATGGGACGCCTGGCAGATGTGAAACATCGAAATTATTTTGTAAAGATAATATTTATAAAACATACTTAACGTATGAAAATAATTATGGTGTAATCAAAAATAACATATTTATTATATGCTAATTATCAAAATTCGGACTATTCTGTACCACCTTAGTCTGAAGGTGCTTCGAGCTTTCAAATAAAAAAAATAAAAAAATCATCAAAATCGGTTCACCCAGTTGAAAGTTCTGAGGTAACAAATATGTATAACATCATATAGCGTGGCTATGCGTCACCACGGCCATTCTCGCCACGCCAAAATTTAGGTTTACCCTCGCCTATAGATGTTTCACATCAAAAAGGTTGCCACTATGCGTCGCTCGACGTAATGATAAAGCTATTTGGTTCATATAACTGGATTTGATCTCTGTCTTAAACCAAGTATTGAGAATCCCACAATGTGTAGCGTAAGTCTCAGCGCTTCGAAAAATTGAATCATTAGTCAATCGCACGAATTTATTTGTGGATGAATAATGAACAAGACTTCTTATGGCCCGTAGGGTTGCTACTGCCCACCAGTTGGCCACATTCTGCCCTGCTAGAATCTATATCTGTATTATAAACCCTGAAGCCGATTCTAGGTGCAGCCATACTTAAGACTCATCATTATCAGCCACCTAGCCTTTTCTCAACTACGCTGGGGGTTCAAGCCTGCCAACCAGCCAATGCATCTGAACCAGTATTTTAAATGGAGCGACTGCCTATCTGACCTCCTCATGTTAGTTGGTGGGTTCGATACTCCTTGGAAAAACTAGCTGTCAGACTTTCGGGCTTCTGACGGCTCGTAACGACTACCAAAGATCTACGAGTGACAGTTGGGACCAACGGCTTATGTTGCTTTCCGAGGCGCGGAGGGGTTTTGGTTCCTATAAAAAAATTATCACCCATCAATCGACCGACAGTGGCAAGCGCCTCAATCCTTTCCACAAGCCTCTCTTAGAAAGAAATCTTAATTAAAACTTAAATAAGAACCCTGTCTAAATCTTTCACCGTTGAGGAGTTCCTTCGTCTGTAGTCAATCTTGAATGTATCATAGAATCAGGACATGCATCATAAGAATGCATTGTCTTCGAAACAGAACCAAGAAGTAAAATTTTAGCTCCGTTAGACAAGAGGAAGTGGTTTTAATTTAGCTTGCAAGATTTAACCTTAGCAAACAAACATACATACAAACAAACGCTTGTAAAAAACATTGTTACTTTAATATATAATCAGGCTAATAATGATACCACTGCTGGAATACAGGCCAAAGAAAGAGAGGACTCTGTGAGATGGAGTGGGCCATTATCCATCATGCCGGCCCAGTGCGGGTTGGCGAATGACATGTTTCGAATATTTGGTTCTAGGACATGTCGGTTTCCTCACGATGTTTTCCTTCACCATTTTAAAAGCAGTGGCGATGAAATAATTTACATAAATTACGTGTCTGCGTGGGTTCGAACCCCACGACTTACAATTCGTAAGTTACGGCCATTATCACTGGGCCACCGTTGTTTTACCATTATTAAAATTATAATAAGATCTCCTTAGTATTTGCTACAACGGAATGCATGGTTTTTTTTTTTTTTTTGCTTTTGGCAATTGAGCCGATGTGAATGCATGGTTGTTTCATGCACTCCTGTCCTGTCAGTGTCAACACTTGTCACATCAAAATAAAGTCTTTTTTTTATTGTTTGCTTGTTCTACTTATCCGGTTAATCTACCAATTCTGTTGAGCGTGCCCGCTCTCCGCAGCTCTGGGAAAGTGGGAGTCGGGTGTACGGCTGCAGGCGCTACCGTAACCTAACATAAGCACTACGCTCATTGACTCTACTTTCCAGTTCGCTACAAGTCTGCGTTTGGGTTCTCCTTGCGTGGCTCCGCATCGGTGTCAGAGCGGTGAAGCAGTTGATCGCCTCGGACACCATGGCCTTGCTTGCAGCAAGAGCGCTGGTCGGCTGGCACGGCACGCCAGCATTAATAACATCATCTGTCGGGCTCTTGTCACCGCTCGGCTCTAGAACCCAATGGCTTGGCACGCGATGATGGGAAGAGGCCAGACGGAATGACCATAATGCCTTGGAAGTTGGGTAGGGCTTTGGTGTGGGATGCTACTGTGTCGATACCCTCGCGCCATCCCATCTTCTTAGCACGGCAGGCTGTGCTGGGGAGGCTGCTGCAGGTGCAGAAAACCTCAAACGACGCAAATATAACAACCTTATTGGAAGTTATATGTTTGAGCCATTTGGGGTTCAAACACTCGGGTCATGGGGTCCGAATGCTCATCGAGTATTTATATTTATTTATCTCAAGCGGTTGGTCGACTCTTCGTGTGATGGGCTGGCCCATTTTTAGGTTAAAGAAACAGCATTGCCATCCAATGTGGCAACGCTGCCAGATTTTTGGGCACTTTTCCCACAGATAGCGATGCGGACGAATTGTTTGATGTCCAGTGAGCTCTTCCATTTTTTCCTTTATATACTTGTATATAATTTATTTATTCTAGTGTATGTTTTTATACTGCATTAAATTAAGATTTTTTCTGTTGTTAATCAAATAAAAATATTGTTATTCTACAGACAGGGCAGTGAATTGTTGCCTTAGTTCCATAGATACGCACGGAGCGCTAGTGTCGCAAAACTAGTAGTGTTTGCAGAAAAAACGGATGTTGTATCGATTTCGTGCTGATAGTGATGTATCACACTCGATAAAGAGAGTTGTTTTTGTGATGGATATATGATAACGGTTCTGTAAAAATACACACGATAAAAACGCAAGAAAATATTTTTATTACTGAGCGGCACTTTCGCTTTTTGTAATATTTATTTCTTAATATTTTTTTGGGCATTTATAGAACGTACAAAGCTAGGTGCATGGTTTCAATTGGGCATTTCCTATGTAGGTGAAACGGCGAGAAACTTCAAAAAAATATTGACTTTTACAGTGTTCACAAATAACAGTGGTTATAGGTAGGTTATAGGTATTAGAGGCCAATGTAGGCCCGTCCACAAGTACCAGGTATTTTTTACTTCTTAGTGAAATACTACTTAAATGGGGTAGGTTCTTATACCACTATTTGCTATGTAGACAACAGTGACAGAAAGTATTAAACCAACATCGAAATACTTAAAGTGGATTAATCACGTATTAAAGCTACTGAAGCAATAAACAATAATAATATAATAATATTTACATACACACCCCTGAGACATACACTATCTATTAAAAACGTTATTTTTTATCGTTCTATAATTGTCTGAGATATCGCGGAACATACAAACAAAAAAAAAAATACGAACCTCTTCCTTTTGGAAGTCGGTAAACATAGTAGTAAACGGGCAACAAAGAAAATGCTGATGAAGATTGTACTTTGTTACAGCTAATGAAGGCCAAACAAAGGAACAAGACGACAAGATTCGCAGTTTTTTCAAAGATGTCAATAACCAGAACAAAGTGAACTTAGAAGAATTTAAAGGAGTCGTAAATAAAGCAGCTACTGAATTTAAAACGGATTCTGATGGGTTAGCAAAGAAGCTGGCTACCACAGCTCCGAAGTTGCTGAGAGACGCCGTAGATGGCGCCACTAGTACCCTCACTAGTGTTGTGAAAGATCTTATTCCGAAAAAATGATTTTCCTTCAATAAGATTCTTCTGGAATTATGAATACTGTATTTTATTATCATCATTATATCGTTGGTGTATCTGCCGCAAAGATTGGCGGAATAAAGGAAGTAGGGCGATAGGAGCGGTCTGCACCCCCCCCCCCCCCCTCCCTCAGCTCTATAAAATCACCCTATAATGTTCCCAATGCTGGGACACAGGCCTCCTCCCTGCGCGAGGCAGTGGGCTGTAACTGACTATGTAGCCCAGTGCGGATTTCTAGATGTCAGATGTCACCGATTTTTTTGTTTTTGTTTTAGGATATGCTGGTTTCCTCACGATGTTTTTTTTTTTACCGAGCAGTAGTAAGAAATTATTTGAATAGCATAGTATTTTTTTTTTTTTTGGCTAGCCTGGGTTCAAACCCACGAGCGACTCGTAAGTCTAGGCCGATATTACTAGGCCACCATTGCTTGCCCTTCAGTCCCTAAATATTTCAGTAGGATTTCGGTAGGACGCCCTAAGCTAGGTGGAGCATCGATCTTCACAAGGTGGCTGGTAGCAGCTGGATGAGAGTTGCCGGGAAACGAGCTGAATGACCTGCAATCGGAGAAGTCCATGTCTAGCAGTGGATTGCAGTAGGCTGATGATGAAAAAGCAATTGGAAGCCCCCTATGTTTGTGTACCTATAAATTGAAGTGTGCTTAAATTTTCTAATGTAACTACTTAGGTGCAAAGTGGTGCTGGTGCCGTAAGTCATTGAGGCATCATAGTAAGCTGCCTAGCCCTTTCGCAGCTATGTTGGGGTCGGCTTTCGAATAACTGATTGCCAGTATTTTACTTATTACATGGCCTTGAAGGTCTTTTTCCACTATTTCCCCATCGGCATTAGTAAAAGATATAAATATTCCATATCGTTTTGAAATCCCGTAAAAGATTGACCAAATCCATATTTATTGGGCACAACTCGATATTAGGATCAAAATAACTTCTCAAGCACACAATAATCCTATTCAGCTGATTCAAATAAAATCCGCCATCTTGCCTCTTAGCAAGCTGTAAACACTGCACCGGTGTTGTTACATTTTGACAGAGATCTCTTAGCGCTAAACAGAGTATAAAAATAAGAATTTTGCTAATCAGTTCCTTACTTGATTGATTTAAATCTAAGAGACATTTATTTGTAACCACGGAGTTTGTAACACTGAAAATTATTACATTCGACAAAATTAACCCTTTCGCGGACGGTACTCGATCACGTGGTATATGTAGAATGACACAACAATTTTGAAATTTTCATGCGTTGTGGCGGAAAGACGTAACTAGTACAATTTTGTATGGCGAGTCAACGCGAGTATACGTTCTGCTTAAAACAAGTAAATTAAAATAGACGTGGTAGTACGTTCTGTCACCACTCGTAGCTGTCTTGGAACGTATATACACGTCACCGCCCATGAAAGGGTTAAGAAGCTCATTTTCAGCATTACCGCTTTCAACTAATAGCTAAGCTATTCACTATAATTAGCTTAGCCTCCGTACTGAATCGTACATCAATCAATGTTACTATTGGAGTCCTTTATGTATTAGTCCGATCCCAATGGAGACAAATCTTCGGCCCGGAAAATATTATAGTGAACAAGTGCGTGCGCATACTCAGGGGCTGTCGCTTTTCCCTCGCTCTCATCAGTCCAATGGGTCGGCAATCCGACACGATCGGAGAGAGACTCGGGGCAGGGCCAACGGCTTATCGTGCTTTCCGAGGCACAAGGGTATTACACCGCCAACTTCCAAACTCCGGACTAAGATATTCTCAATGGAAAAACCCAATAACAGTTTGCCCGATCTGGGAATTGAACCCAGGACCCACACACAGTAATCGCTTGCAACTTGCAACCACGAGACAAACGGGGCAGTTCTTGAAGTATGTAAAGTAAAGAAGAGTCCTTAAACGCTGTTCACAAATCCAAAACCCGAAAATGTTGTCAGTTTAAATCAAACAGACAACCGCTATTCTTCCGACAGCATTGTGCTGTAGGGGAGCAAGGCAAATGAGGTTATAGGAAGGTATCATTTTCGAAACTATAACCTGTCGAATGCTTGTGAATAGCTATGATGATCAACGACAGAGTCACTCAAGCCCACAAAGCAAGAGATCGCCTATCGCGCTCTTAAGGTAGCCTTTATGAATAAAACTCCTGTCCAAATTTGGTGCAACTAAAACGCAAGCTAGCTATTAAATTCACAGTGGGCTTAAAGACACCCAAATGGCGATGGAGAGGGCTATGTGTAATGCTTTGGGTAACCAACGACATAGCCTGAAGAATTGCCAAACTTAAGTGGCAGATGGGCAGTGCACATTGCTCGTAGATCGATGGGAGCAATGGTACTGCATACTGGAACACGCAGCATTGGCGGGGAACCCCACAAAATGCACCGAAGACCTGGTGAAGGCTGCAGAAATCCGTTAGATGCAAGAAGCACAGAACCAGTTGAAGTGGTGGACTTTGGGAGAGGCATTTGTCTAGCAGTGGACACTTTTCGGCTGAAATGATAGTGCTGATGAAGCTGTTACCGGACTGTTTCGGGTTTACCGGGATTTAATAACTTTGTCACGCTTGCTTTTGTATAAAACTCCTTCTTCTTCCATTCCATCTCTAGCAGTGGTTGTTAAACTTTTCCCTGCTAAAGAGCAGGCCCAGATCAGATAAAATGTGAATAAAGATGTAAAATTAAAATGAACAAAAACACAAGTTCAGTTCAACAAAGGATTTAATTTAAAAATTCAAAAGCAATTTTCCAGCTACTTTCCAGCCTGCAAGGCCTCTTTAAAAGCCTGGAGCCCTTTTATGGCTGCATCCACAATCTTCGGCCCTTCAGCAGCTAGTTGCTTGGAAACCTGGTCGAGAGTCTTCGACTGTTCCTTAGCTAATGTACCAACGATTTCTTTGAACTTTTCAAGCTCAACACGCTGTTTGTCGCGAGCATCTTTGAATAGAGAGCGGACCTTCTCATCTTTTCCAGTTTCGACTAGTTTAGCTGAAAAGGTTGATGAAGAGGTGAAATATTAATGTTTAAAGCAACTGATATCTGAAAAATCAACAGCTAGGTTGTGGAGGTCAGTTAAGTAGTCGCTCCATGGAAAATGATGGTATTTAGCTGCATCTGGTTAGACTAGAAGCAGACCCAAACATAGCTGGGAAAAGACTAGGTAGATATTGCCATAAATAAAAACCCAAGATACACAATTCCATGAAATAATGGCAAAAATCCACAGCTGGCTAGCCCTAAGCAGGGCGATACCGACCCGTCCTGTGCTTCCTGCATCCAGAACATTTCCGCAACCTTCATCAGAGTAGCTATTCACATTTTTGGTTACCTGATTTGACTTGCACCCGAACTGGGGAACATGGATACGGGGTAAAAACCCCATCATTCAGCATTGCATGATGCGACGTCGTGCCACGATGCGATGTTGTGACGTGAAAATCTACGACACGTATCGTAAAAATTCACGACAAGTCGTCAAATTGTGATACACAACATGTCGTTGTGTAGTGGAAACTGACCAAACAATCCTGCGCTGGTGCTGCATTTGAATTTCAATAGTCAGCGATGACGCACGAGATTAATGTATATCAATTAATATCTCTAGTAAAAGAGCATTGATGTCGTATCGAATATATGCGACGTCATGCTGTGTATTTTAACGATGCACGTCGTAAATTTTCTCGGCAGACATCACAAATCGTGATATGTCGTCGTAACGTGTGACGATGCGACATCGTATCGTGACGTGACGTCGTAACGTGAGACGATGCGACATCGTATCGGCTCTACACAGTGCTATCAGATTGTGTGTAAGCAAAACGAAAGTATCAGTTCAACAAAAATTTAATTTAAAAATTCACGATCAATTAATTGTCGGCCTTATAAGCCTCTTTAAAAGCTTCAAGCCCTTTTTTGGCTGCATCAACAAACTTCGGTGCCTGAGCACACAGTTGCTCCGATAGCTGCTCCATAGTTTTAGACTGTTCTTGAGCTATTTTAGCGATGACCTCTTTGAACTTCATCAGCTCAACACGCTGTTGGTCGGCGGCTTCTTTGAAGAGCGTGCGAACCTTCTCATCCTTTGCAGTTTCGACTAGTTTCGCTGGGAAGAAAAGTTCACTGAAGAGGTGAAATATGAAAGCTACGGCGGATTGCACTGTATACCACGAAATTCAAATGCTGTTTTTTTTTTGTTGCAATTTTCAGGTCAGTGTCAGCCTGTATATTGATCAAAATATGAGATTAAATGAACTTAGGGTTTTATTGATAATTTTGATAGTAAAAAGTAATAGTAATTTATTTCCAAACTTCCGGACGTCACTGAGGTCTGGACTCTTGAATTTGAATATCTTGTGGGAAAGGTGTTGATAATTTAATGTTTATAATTCTGTAAATACATTTGACGGTCGCAAACCATATTTTGTTCAACATATAGCCTAACACTGAGCGCGGGTTTTTTGTCATTTAGGTGTTAAAAAAGAAAATGTAGTTTTTAATTTATATTTCAGTTTACAAAAAGGGTTTTATGTTTGGAGTCTCCATGAAAGCAAACACTGTCTGTGTTAGGAGACTCCGCTCGTCCATAGTACAGCATAATCTTAATCTATTAAAACAAATTCGTCGGTACTTAAAATATAAAAAAATAAAAAGTATTTTAGTGAGAGTGTGACAACAACACAACTAAACTTTTGTAACAACTTTTTTATTCGTTGTTTTCGGTGAAGACAGATACTGAATTATTATTGTTGCTTTAGTTCCATAGATACGCACGAAACGCTAGTGTCCCACAACCGGTCGTGATTGCAGCGGAAAAAAACGGATATCGTATCGATTTCGTGCTGATTAGTGATGTACCATTCTCAATAATGATATCGTTGTAGACTTTCAACAAGTTTTATTTCATTTAATACGATATAAACGTACAATTAAACTCCAAGAAAAGGTTATACATAATACCTTCATTTAATTCTAGTTTTGAGACCAAAATGGATACAAACAAACATGAAAGGGCGGCATTTGCCCTGCAATGAGACACAACATGGCAGGCCCGTAAGGGGCCATCCATAAATTACGTCACACGTTAAGGGGGGGGAAGAGGGTCGACGAATTGTGTCATTGTGTGATAAGGGGGTGAGAGGGGCCCTAAATTTTGTGACGTCGCATTTCAAAATTGAATAAACATATTTAAAGTACTATTACAACACGAAATATGAACTATAAAAGAAAAAAAAATCAATGTCCAGATGTAAAATTGCAAAATATGTGACGTCACATAGGAAGGGGGGGTCTCACAAATGTGGCCAGCTGCGACAAGGACGGGGGGGGGGGGACAAAAAATCATGTTTGTGTGACGTAATTTATGGATGGCCCCTAATAAAATAGAAAGAAAAATTGGTGCCCTGGCTAGAGCCCTTAATTTATTGAGTCACCTACAGGCAAACTCGGTTGAGTAGCCGACCACCTCCCAGGTTGACTTGCGATAAGCTATTCACAAAAAAAGGTTTATTTGTCACAAAAATACGTGCATTCAAATAAATAAGGTAACTCCTGTATTACACAAACAAAAACTGACGTCTTCGTCACCTGCATACCTTCTGCGTCAGCTTCCAGTCTAACCGGTTGCAACTGAATACCAGTATTTTACATGGAGCGACTGCCTATCTGACCTCCACAACCCAGTTACTGGGTAATATGATACCCCTTGGTAAGACTAGTGGTTGTCAAACTTTCGGGCTTCTGTCGACCCTTAACGACTGTCTAAGATCTACGAAAGACAGCTGAGACCAATGGCTTAACGTGCTTTCCGAGGCACGGAGGGATCTTGGTATGTGAAGATGGTCACCCATCGACGAACCAAGCGTGGAAAGCGTAGCTTAACCTGATCGTGTAGGTTTTATTTTAAAATGATATAATGATGAACGCAATTTTCTTTCTTTCTTAGGTTCCTATGAAAAAAGAACCGGCAAGAAACTGCACGGACACTGTTTTAAATTAAAATATTCTTACAAAATGTGAAATTCCCAGGCGTTGATAAGTCAGAAAAATTAAGCTAGTTGCCTATGGACTAGAAACGGCAAGAAACTCCACGTACATTCTTTTAAACAAATATTGTTACAAAATATTAGTTTCATCGTCCATTTTGAAATTAGGTTTAGGTCCATATTGTTAAAACGATATAAATTAACATCTTCCCAAGTATTTTGGGGTCAGCTTCCAGTCTAACCTGATGCAACCAGTATTTTACACCGAGCGACTGCCCACACTGTCCTTGTCAGAAGTTTTGGCTTTCAACTACCTACAAACGACCTAGATGGTATGTAACTATGTATAACTACTTAGAGTATATAATATTCCTCCAGCGTTCCACCATGGCAACCAATCTTGGTGGAGAATAGCCATCAACGCGGGAGTCAACATGCTTTCAGAGGCACGAGGTATCACGCCACGAACTTCCAAACTCCGGGCTGTTACTAAGAAGATCCAATAACCCTGCCCGACCTGGGAATTGAACTCAGGACCTTACGCTCAGTAGTCGGGCTTGCGCCCACGGGATAAACAGAGCAGATCTACCTAGTAAGAACTAGAATATAAATGGTAATAGTATATTTACAAGCTTTCATCCATTTTATTAAATTTTCCACATCCGTCTTCCCAGCCTTTTCAAGATCTTTGAATACCTCGTCCATGTTCGACATTGTTTTTAGATTTTTGTGTTTATTTAAATATAAAAATAATGTTTTTAAATTTCTGCTAAAACATATGTCCAATAATCACGAATAAATTTCATATGTCATTATTATTCTATGGCTTGTTCTATGGTTATAAATGATGCTCTGTGTTCTATGGTCTAAAATATAGTTTTTATTAGGAAAAAGTTATGTTACGAGCTGGGGTCCGAGATAAAAAAAAAAAAACAATTTTAACCAGTAATCAGAATCACTTTTCTCGCTAGTAATTCACCAACAAATTCTCTTATTAATATGACTAGCTTTTGCCCGCGGCTTCGCCCGCGTGGATGTCGGAAATTAATGCAAGAGGACGTATAACCGCGATAAGAATGTGTTATTCCAGGTTATATAGGTAATATAGACTCTGTGTGCTATTTTCGATCCAGATCCATTCAGCCATTTTTGTGTGATTGAGAAACAACAACCCAATCATACATATTTTCACATTTATAATATTATTTGCCCGCGGCTTCGCCCGCGTGGATGTCGGAAATTAATGCAAGAGGACGTACTACCGCGATAAGAATGTGTTATTCGATGTTTTATATAGGTAATATAGACTCTGTGTGCTATTTTCGATCCAGATCCGTTCAGCCATTTTTGCGTGATTGAGAAACAAACACCCAATCATACATATTTTCACATATATAATATTATTAGTAGTAGGATTATAACTCATATTACTTAGGATTCATAGTTTATGAGAACATCATGTGTGTTGGTGTTTTTAAAATAAAAGTAATAGTATTCAGAGTAAGAAGACTGTGACATAGGGCTTGGTTTAGTTGAATATAAGTCTTCCTGGTTTTTCTTAACGCTCCTATTTTACCACAGACACTCAATCATTTACCAGACACCGAACTTAATTATAGGAATAGTACTTTTGCCAGTGGCTTGGCCCGTATAGCTGTCGGAAAATAACACCCGGGAACCTACTACCGGGATAAAGTAGGTATCCTATCTGTTACGTATCCATGATATAATATATCTTTGTGCCAAATTCGATCTAAATCCGTTTGGCCGTCTTTGCATCATTGAGAAACAAACATCCAAAAATCTAAACATCTAAGCAATTTCGCGGTCTCTTACTTGAAATAATACTATTAGGTTTATTTTGAGTATAATGAACACACATGATATTCGCAATTACTTTGAAGCCAAAGTAATATGAATTACAATCCTACTTATCCTGTACTGCCCGGCCCCTGCCAACGCGCTCTGCGCGCACTTTTTAAATCTCTAATATCTTCTAAGATATTTATTTAAATTACATGCTGTAAAGGGCCATATTGATCTATATTAAATGCACAATGTATTTAAGGTACTTAATTGGATAAGGATTAATGCTGTATTGCTTAAAATCGCTTCGTAAATAAGCCCTTATTTCTCGTAAAAAGTAAAAGATAAAAAATGGTTATTGTGGGTTATCCCTAAGAGATAGACATATACCATTGAGGACATTTTTGTAGGCCTTTTTAAGGTGTACAATACTGTAGTACATTATTTTGATCTATTTCGTAGGATTCAGCCAGGGTTTTACGAATTTTGAGACGTATGTCAGCGTAGTTTTCGAAGATAGTTATTTTTTTCTAAAATAAAAGAATCTTTCTAAAATAAAAATAGCCTAAGTTACTCCTTGTTACATCAGCTATCTGCCAGTGAAAGTCCCGTCAAAATCGGTCCAGCCATTTCCGATATTAGCGGGAACGAACAGACAGACAGACAGACAAAAATTGTAAAAAATGTTGTTTTGGTATATGTATCGTGTATACATCCATATACACTTAGTAAAAAGTGGTTATCTTAATATTAAAAACAGACACTCCAATTTTATTTATTTGTATAGATGTATAGACTAGCCTAATCGTCGATTATATTCACAAATCTCCACCACTCAACAGCAGTTAACGGCGACGTATCTAGATAGTACCAGAACAAATAATTCCGCTATTCGATAATAGGTGGCGTTTACAGATAAGCAGCTGATAATGTCTTTTTTATATCAAGGTTGAAATCCTCGTGGATGTCCTCAGACTCTTACTTCTGGGTGCTGTCAGACTTTTACTGACTAATACCATCCCAGTGTTCCCTCCCACACCTACGTCGGGGATCACGGGATCTAGTGTGACTTCCGCGATCCCCGATTGGTGACAGCCCGCCTCTGCGGGCCTCTTCACGTTATGTGGAGAGTGAGTTGTTAAACTCCCCCGCCCGCACATCACAGAGAGGCGCGCGTGGATCACTACGCGTCGCCATCTCAGGTCCTAAGGAATAGGGAGCAACGAATGTCCCCAGAAGCGTCGCCCCTGGACCCTTTGATGGAGGCTGGAGCGTGCTGTAGGAGCTGGAGGGGGCTGGGCTGGCGTTCCAGCAGTGGGAACAATATAGGCTGATTATTAATAAGATTAGGCTGCGACCTGGGCGCGGTGCCCTAAGCCGAGGTCCGTACCCCGCAGGGGTTGCTTTAGCGAGTAGAAGCTCTAGTTTTAAAATTTAAAGCTCTAGCTGGAGGCTTTAATTTACTAAGGTAGCCACAGGCAAGTTCGGTTAAGCAGCCGACAACCTCGTAGGCTGACTTGCAAGATATCATTAAATAAAAAAAGCTGTATCGACATTTGCTGTTTCGACGATGGTCCGCGTGTGCCTGAGTGCAAGTATGTCCATTGGACTTGGTTCAGTTGGACCAAGCGCTGTGATAAGTACCTAAGATAAGTTTATCAATGATTGAGCCATTTCTGAATTTTGAACTCTATTTCGACATTGTTAAAGTTCTAATTACAAAAAAACAACTTAAACACCAACTAATAAAGTTTAGTTTGCGCCGTCTTTTAAAATTTAACTTAATCTACGCTAGCGTAAAGTTCATATTCTATACGTGGAAATAACAACAATCGGAAGGCTGAGGAATGATGTGATATGACAACGGCTTAAAAGAAAATAATAATATAAACGAGGCAAAAGGAGTATGTAAGGATCGTAGCAGGTGGCGTTCTGTAATTTCTGCCTACCCCTATGGGAAAAAGGCGTGAATATATGGATGTATGGAAACAAGGACAACCATTGCCACCTAGATTCTTACTCAAAATAATCAAACATGTCTTAGACACAACTATGTATTTCCAAAATTTATTTTTAATACATCAGTCTTGAAATAAATATCTTAATAACTCGTTGACCCGATTGACGTTATCCTGTCCTTGAAACGTGAGTTATAAGTCTGACTTCATAACTAATTCCCAAAGAAAAAAAGACGTTCAGTTTATCCCGAATTCGAACATTTTCCAAGAACCTTCTCCAACTTTTCTTTCCATGCAAACCTAATGACGGACTATTCGGAATATAACGGACATTTTTGAACTAAAAATATTGCCATATCCGTCGACCCATTCTCAAGTCATGAGCTAAAGAAGACAGCATTTCAGTTTAATTTATAAAGAAGATTAGTTATCCAAAATGGATTTAGAAGAGATGTACATGACTTTATACGGAGCAAGCAGAACGAAAGACGGAGCAAAATACGAAATCGTAGAGAAATGGTTTAAAGAATGTGATATTATTGACGACAAATCTATTACAAGCCAACTATTTGAAGCCTCTTACGAAAGGGTGAATGCTAATAAGTATGCGTTAAGTTTAGTACAGTTTGTGCAGTTAGTTGGAATATTGTCGAGAGAAACTGATCAAGATGTGAGTTCTTTCGGAAAAAAGTTTCTAACCGTTAATCGTAAAATTATTGACGAGATTCAGGCTTCTTATGATTGATGTTTGAAGATTTTGAGATTGTTTGGGTCAGCTGAAAGTCAACCCTCTTATTTTATTGTACATTGTACCTATTTGACGTCCACAACCCAGTAACTGGGTAATACGATACCTTTTGGTAAGACTGCTTGTCAAACTTTCGGGATTCTGACGACCCGTAACAACTGTCAGAGAAAAGACAGCCGGGACCAACGGCTTAACACGCTTTCCAAGTATGTAGAGATAGTCACCCATCCACGGACCAACCGCGGCAAGCACAGCTTAATTTGATCGATCAATCCGTGCAGCTGCATTTATCCCAGTAGGCCCTAAGAACAGTGGTTAAAAATAAATCATCATTATTCTCCTGCCCTTATGCGGAACATGTCTTTTTCTTCCACACTTCTCTATCAGTCGTCATCTCAGTAGTCACCCTCTGTCTAACCATATCATAATTCACACAGGCCATCCGTCGTTCCTTTAGTCTTCCTCCACTCTTATAGCTATACATATGTATAGAAGATACAGTTTTAATTGTTTAAGTGACGGCTCTGAATGCGGCAGTTAGGGTATCAATCTGAGAATCAGGCGTTGACGTCACGAGTCACACAAACTATAGTAGGCTCACACAACACAAATTTATAGACATTAGAAGAGATAAATATAATGTCACTGATTATGACAATTACTTGTTTCTGGAAGCGTAGAGAATATTTACATGTACTTTGCACACGTAGTCACTTTGTCCATTCTCCAACTTTTTTTGCCACTCTGTCCATTGGAAAAGTATGTTTGTCACTTTATCCATTTGCAAACTTTGTCCCTACTCTTGTCATGTAGCATTTGTCCTACCAATTAATACAAAAGGATTATTCAGTAAAACACAAGCATAAAAATTAAATCTTTATATTTTGTTACAAAAATATTTTCATATTAAAACTACAAGATTAAAACTGTATAAATACAATACACGATTAAAATGATAAGTGTATAAACAAAACGTATAATAATGTATAAATGTATCTACTTTATTGTATAAACGCAAAAATATCTTAAGTTCTCATATACTTTTGTAATTAATTCCGTTATATACTATAACATTACGTTTGTTTCCTGATGGGATGAGTGGGCACGTATCTACGATTCGCCAGTTATGTTTAGCATAATCAGCCAATCCCACTGTTGGGACATAGGCCTGTACGGAGTGGGCCATAATCTAGCACGCGGGCACAGTGCGTGTTGAGTGATGTATTCGCATTTCTGTTTTAGGACACGCAGGGTTCCCCAGGATGTTTTTGAGAGCAGTGGTGATGAGATAAATTACATAAAGTAAAGAGACTGTTTGGGTTCGAACCCACGATTTTTAATTTATAAGTCGGAGCCGATACCATTGAACCACTGGTGCTCTCCGTTATTTTCAAGTCCCATGCCAGGTGGCGAGTCTATTGCCAAATTCGGACACATATTGGTATCCGCCAACCCCCACTGGGCCCACGTAGTTGATTACTGCCCGATCCCTCTCACAGAGAGGAGGCCTGTGTCCCAGCAGTGGGGACATGTCGATTTGCTCACGAAGTTTTGCTTCACCATTTTGAGGGCCGTGGCGATGAAAATAAATTATACAAAGTAATGTGCCTGCCTGAGTTGGATTCGACGACCACGTCAGTCAAGGCAGTTACCACTGAGACACCACTGCTCTTGAAATGTCTCAGACTGTAACTACACCATCAAACGGAACACTACAATGCTTTGGAGAAATAGGTGTGATAATTATAAAACGGAATCAAATACAATGTATATTATTTACTTTTATTATAGAAAATATAATGTCACTTTTAACAGCGTACATACTAACAAAGTCACTGGCACTATATTCATTTCAACTTTAGTACTTTTAAAGTTCAATATAGAATTAAAGTTATTATTCTGTTTTATATTTCATATCACCGTAAAATTGTAAATACCGTTAGATTATAATCTATCGAAGTGAAACAGTCAACTTTTGAAATAGCATGCGGCGGAACGCAAATCGCGCGCTGATTTGTTGTACGTCAAGCGCACCGCGACGGCCATATTTGTTTGTTCATTCATTTGTTGTTGAATGGAAATAGTTATTGTAGTTCACAATTTTTCGCTAGTTTATGATCTCGCTAGATCGATTGTAATTTAACGGTATTTACAATTTTAAGGTGATATATATGAGGACAGCTCATGTTGTGGTAACAATATAAGCAGGCCAGCAGGTGGTACAAAGGCTGACAATCCAGGATGTGAGACACGCATATTTAAGTATTGATCCATTGAAAACTATTGACTGGCGATATATTTTTTTTTTGATTATTTTTTGGTTGGTGTATAAAAAACTGGGAATACCAGCTTGTATAGAAAACCTTGGTTTTTATTGTAGTGTCAATGACAATGTTAATAAAATTATCAAAATAATACTAAATTATAAATTGTATAGTTCTCGCCTTTTCTTTTAAGGAGTAATAAATAAATGAAATACGATACAGATAATTAATCTTTATCGTTCTCAAGCGGAAGTATTAACACCATGTGTATTTCGGCTGAACTTTGACACGGTTCCACTGTGGCGCGGGCGGCCAGGGAGTTCCACACTGCGATATGTGGGTTGTGGTGGTCAGATTGTTATGTAAAAAAACCGGTATTCAGCTGCATCTGGTTAGACTGGAAGCCGACCACAACATACTTAGGAAGACAGATTAGAAGGCAGATGTTGATGTGGGCCAATTTATAGATTTTGTTATCAGCATTCAATTTATTTATTACTCAGTTTATCAGCTCACAATTCGAGAACAGCTGATCCGATATTGATGTTTTAGGTACATTTTGAAATCATATTTTCTTCTAGATTTATTACATTTTTATAGTGTACAATATTGAATCGATTTTTGAAAATATTAAGTTAAAATAAAGATAGATGAGATAGAAAAAAAATCTTTCACATATAAAAGTATCGTACATTATAAAAATATAATATTCATTTTTTTTTGTACAAATGGTAACTATTGAATTATACAAAAATGGAATATCGTTGCAACATATTATAATAAAACAGTTTGAAAAAAGGAAGTTTATCGGTTTTGGCTTTTAGAACCAAACGGCTCGAAGAAAATATATTTAGGGTACTTGTAAATGTGACAAATTGTCAATGGATATTTTGTCCACACATACTTTATTTAAAAATTATCATTTGACAGTTTGACGAACTAATTAAAACTGGGTGAATTTACAATAACTGAAATATTATTTCAAATATTTTATAGCTTTAAAAGCAAGCATTGCTTTTTTACAATAATTACACAGGTTTTTTTTAACGGGGAAAGATTATTTTCGCAAGTTTTTTTAAAATAATTTTTGAAATCGCATTTAATTGTACTGAGAGCGTTTTTTACAGGATTTTAAAAATAGCTCCCTATAGCGTGTGCTATGTATTAGTTAAACATTGGAAAGTAATAATATATTTCATACACAATACATTTTGTACGAATTTATAATTAATTTAAAATACGAAGCGATACATTTTGTTTTAGTTTAAAGCCGTGTTAGCTTCTAAAGGCTAGGTAGTGACGAAGTGGAAATAAGGGATTTTGTGAAGTGTAGATATTTTTGCGAAGACATATGAACGTAGACGAAGCAAAAGGAGTATGTTGACAATCGTAGCAGTTGTTTTTCTGTAGTTTCTGCCTACCACTATGGGAAGAAGGCGTGACTTAATGGGAAGACTCACAATTAGATTTAAAGATTAATTTCAGATACAGGTGTGCGAGGTCCTAATCTAGTGCACAATATTTTGTACTTTAATAACATACTTTTAGATATATAAAAAATGTAGGTGATATTAATTTACTCTAGTAAATAGCTACATCTCTTCTACGTATAAAAACCATAAAAATCTAAGCAAATATTTATAAAATCATAAATTGAATAAAAAAAAACACCACAAAAAAAAATCTAGTACTTTCACAAAACCTCAAATTTCCAACTTCAGTTGACACTCTTAATATTTACACATACACATCAGTCTTTATTCTTAGTTTCACTGTAACACTGCACTCTGTCCATCGGACATAACATCCATTTGGGAATTTATCCATTCAATACAAGGACATTCTGTCCATTGTGTTTTCTCGTCAATAGATGGCGTTATTAACAATTTTGTTTCCTGTCAATTTAATTTGTTTGTCAATGAAAACGTTACTGCTCGTTCCTTGTCTATTAGAGAAGTAGTTTTTGCCTAGAATTGACACTAATATAGGGTGATGCGAAATAAAGTGGCAAAAGATCACTATGACCAACCGCGTTTCTTTCGTAAAAA
Source organism: Aporophyla nigra (assembly GCA_947507805.1). NCBI lineage: Eukaryota > Metazoa > Arthropoda > Insecta > Lepidoptera > Noctuidae > Aporophyla > Aporophyla nigra. Next base: position 997,537 of record OX382318.1, read on the forward strand.
CGTGAATAAAACCAAAAATAACAGACGAAGGGTACATTCTGAATTATGCCATAATCGCTCATAATGCGCTCACATCAATAAGAAATGTTTGTTTCGATCTACGTAATTTCGTATTTACCTAGATCGGAAACACATAATTTATTATTGATAAGAAATTCGGCACTGTCGTAAAAAGCGCTAACATTCCTCACTCAACGTCGAAATCTGATCTGTATACACACAAATTCAAACACTATGATATTTTATAGCACACTGGTAATTCGGAACGGGTGTGAGCACGCTCAAATCGTTTACAGCGCAATTCGGAATGCACCCATTGTCTCAATGTTGACAGACTTTTCTATTTACGAAATAGAATACAATTTAGTTGTTTTTGCCATCTTATATGGTATCAACCAGACATATAGCTATATTAGGAGCTTGTGCGTGGCCAAAATAATGCCGCCATTTTGTTTTTCTTATACATTTCACAAAAACAATTACTCAGTGTACTGACATCAGCAAAATCATGTAACTTTTTTTTCTAAATAAGCGCCATCTACCGCTCACTTCACGTACCCAGTTTATCCGCGGGACGTTTGCCCAGCGTTGGGATGACATCATCCGTTGATGCTGGGCTCCTGACGTCTTTTGGGGATGAAGGAGACTGTCATCAAGTCATCTTCTTCTTGGAGGAGGCAGCCCTCTGCTGGTTTGCTGCGGTGGAAGAGTCTGGGGAGAAGAATTTGATGTTTTAATTTAATTCTGTGTATGATTTTATTCAAAAAAGTATCACTGTCAGGGGAATTCGGACATTCTTTTAAGAAATAACAATTTTTAACCATGCATACACTATTGTAACCAAATACAGTGGAAACTCATTTATCCGGCCCTCAGTTTTACGGATTCGCGATTATCCGGACTACCAACCGCGGTCAAATAACTTAATACCTTCAACTCTAGTTTAATTATTTTTTGTTGTTTCTTTATAATTACCTAGCATTATGTATTATGCAAAAATATGGACAAAACCGCTTTTCTTCGTACATTCGATACCCGGATTTTCGATTCTCCGAATGCAACAACAATTCGTCCGGTTAATCGAGTCTCTATTGTAAATCTTCTGAAAATCATAGTTTCATTTTGAAAATACAAGTTTTCAAAATGGAAGTATAAAATTTAAAAGATTTATTTTAAGTATTATTATTTAGTACAGTATATGCCTACATATGTATAACGTGCGCAAAACAAATTCATTGCAAATGCTAATGAATGATATGATACATTTGAGAAAAGGGAGGAAAGAGTAATTAAAAATTGCGTTGGATTTAAAACTAAGGTATGAAAAGAGAGAAAACATACAAGTTGGTTCCAGAGAAGTCACATCAGAAGGGCAATTCTGATAATAAAAAACGTTCAAAGTCTAATGTCAAAAATGGAAACTCGAGGTATCTTTGACAGACTGAGACTTGAGATCAGACTGTAAACGTTATTAAAATTACGAATACGAATTATTACATCACACATGCGTAGTAACAGAATAACAAAAATTAATAATTTCAAATAACAGTTAATACCACCACCAACACCCCACAAAAAATTTAAATAATAAACTATACAATAGTTGTACATTTTTATTGGTGAATGGGCCTGTTCTTGAACTCGGTCATGCCTGATGGAAAGCTATGGATGAGGTTTATGATGGAACGAGCGTGTACAGAAGATGCCTGGGCACTCTTACTTTGTTATCATGAATTTAGTGTAAGATTTTGAACACCCCTGCCCATTGTAGAAATTTTTCGTCGGGTTATTAAAAAAATAGCTCTGTCATACGTTTTGCCCGCGTAGGTATTGCACTTTTATATGAAACTAGATTTAGCCATCAGCTTCGACCGCGTATTACACATATATCCTCTTGAATCACTCTGTATATTAATGGAAACCGCATTAAAATCCGTTGCGGAATTTTAAATATCTTTTAAATTCAATATATCTAGAAAATATCTAAGCATATAGAGAGCGGAAGCGATTTAATTTTATACTGTGTAAGAAGATAACTGTTTTTTTTATAACTGAATGAAAATTTCTACTCTAGCTCTAGAATCACGTGCTTAATTCATGGTTTCAGTTTTCGCATCGAACTTCCTACCACCCTGTATGTAAATAAAAATGTTTGTACGGAAATAACAAATGTGATAATGTCTTTGTCACATATTAAGTTTTACTTATGAGGTCAAACAGACGGCCAAATCTTTTATTTTTATAATGACCACTGTGTTACGTGTATTATGAGTGTTTTTTCTTAATATTTTTATTATGTAAATAATAATTAAATATAAATAAAATTTTCAAAAAATAAATAATAACTTCAAACACAATGTAAATTGTTAATGAATAAATTAATTTGAATTGAAAAATTTTAATTGAACGAACATAAAAACTACGGATATTACTATACAGCCCAGTAAAAAAAAACATGAGTCGAACTTCTTAAACATAAAACGCAACCCCACTCTACAGTAGGGTAAAACGCAAAACACACAGACAGACAAGAACACACACAAACCACCACATCTATAAGAAACTACATACGTTATACTTCAACTTTCAATAGAGCAGATTTCCAAGAGTCACGGTTTTTGCTGTGATGAAAGAAAGAGAGGATTAGAAAGAGATAGCAGATACAACATACTATGGAAAAGAGAAAGATGTATAAATGAATTCAGGATCTTTGATAATTGTGATGTTTTGGGAGAATAAACTCAATCTCTTGCTAGATAAAGTTCATATTCCGTTGCTACCATTTTTTTAACGTTCTAGCTATACTAGTCTATCAAAAATCAACTTAAATGAAATAATGTTAAAGGTGATAGTAGAGTAAAAGGCGAATAAATTATCTAAGATTCTGAATTCAAATAAACATGAATTAGTGCTTAAAACTAGTTATACTAAACGCCAAGAAACGTGACAGTCGCGGCCATCATACGTGCGAGCAGGACAGAGAGTCTATTGTCTCGCTCTTTTGTTTTATGACCAATATGGTCAGGCATGTTAATTTAAATTAAGTAAGTAAATCTATGAAGAATTTTTACGCCAAGCTATAATAAGGGAAAAAATAAAGCAAAATACTTTGCCATCATCACCATCATCAGCAATCTATAATGTTCCCACTACTGGGACTCAGGCCTTCTCTCGGTGAGAGGGAGTGGGGTAATCTACCACGCGGGCCCAGTGCGGGTTGGTAGATATTACATGTCTTCGAATATTTGGTTCTAAGGCATGCCTGGATTGGGCACGCCACAATTGCGGCGGTAAATCCCCTCTTTGAGGAGTGGATAGAGAGGCGCCACGGCGTCCTCACCTTCCGCCTGACGCAGGTTCTCACCGGGCCTGCTTCGGTGGGTTCCTGTTCAGGATAAAGCGGGAGGAAACGCCCGGGTGTTTCCATTGCGAGGATCGTCTGGAGGACACGGTGGAGCATACGGTGGAGGTGTGCCCTGCCTGGGCGGAGCACCGCCGTGTCCTCGTGGTGGCGATCGGCGGCGGCGACCTCTCGCGTCTGGCCCTGGTGTGAGCCATGGTACGGAATGAGACGGCATGGGAAGCCGTCACCTCTTTCTGCGAAGCAGTAATCCTCGCAAAGGAGGAGGCGGGGCGCGTGAGGGAGTGGCAGTCTCTGCGCCCTCACGGCCCTAGCCGCCGCAGGAGGAGACGCCCCGGGCGTCGGGAGTCTATAGCAGACTCCCGGCCACCGTAGGCGCGAGCTTGCGGGTGGCGAGCAATGGGTAGCTCGCCGCCCGGTAAGGACCAGGCTCGGGTCGACGGCGAGTAGTGTTCCACGCGCGCCTCAAAGAGATGTCAGCAGCACTGAAGGGGTCTGCTAGGGCCGATGCCTGCCAGGGTCGCGAGATTGTTCGAAAGAGATTCCGTGACCCTGGCACATGGGCAACGTAAGGAACACGGGTGAGTTTTAGTCAGTAAAAGTCTGACACGCCCTCCCGGTCCGTGCGGGAGAAGTCATTTGATGATATCCCATCTAAATAAAAAAAAGGCATGCCTGGATTCGTGCCCGGTTGATGGCAATAGGCTCGCCCCCTATTACTAGTAATGTTCTGTTTTTGTTTGTATTTACTGTGCATGTCTCAAGTTTTTTCTTTCTAAGAAAAATTCGGCAGAGCGACGCAACGAATACTATTTTTTTTTTTTTTTTTGTATGATGGTTAAAAGCAAGGACTATATCGGCTAAAGCTTCAAAAGCGAACTACAAAGATACTTGCCGTCCAGTTAAATTACTTACAATTTATTTAATTCAATGACAGTCATGGAAATAAAATTTTGATGAATATGTTTATTTTATTTTTTGCCAGTTAATTAATTTATTTACTGACTGTAGAGAGATCACCAAAAGAGATAAGTAAGGGTCGTCCGATATAGTTAAGTCAGAAAATTGTAAAAACATTTTAAAAGAGTATCGGTGGAGTTTCTTGCCCATTCTTCTCCATACGAATCTACCTTTTGGAAGGGGCAACTAGAACCAATTCTATTTAAATTAAATGTTGACGTTTAAAGGTTTAACGTGCTTCCTGAGGGCAAGACCCCTCGTCTTGGTATATTAAGATGGTCACCCATTCACGGACTGACCGCGCCAAGCATAGCTTAACCTGATCGGTGGACCTGACTCTTATTACTTAGCCACATGGATGAAAGGTGTTCAGGTTTATACAGGTATACTAACTTGGCTAAAGGCGAGGCCCCTCGTTCACTGGGGTCTATTCGTTCGTCGAGGCCGCGGTGAACTGACACAGAGTCCAACTCCTCGAGGTGAATGGATTGAAGATATTCGGCTGTGCGGAGCTTTTCTAGTGTTGGCTTTTTGAAACTGTAAGAAAATTAATATGAATAAGGAAAAATATTGAGGATTTCATTGCGCACTATATTTTCATCTCTCGGTGTTGAGTTTAAAGTTAGAATCCAATAAAAAGCATCCCAGCGTATGATAAAAACAGTGCGTGGGAAAGAAACGCCACGCGAAAAAAAATAAACATTTAGGCTTAGACTTGATATTAACATGCTATATAATTTAAAAAAAAAAAAATTTTTTATTATTGAGTTCTGGTTTTCGTAAGCAAATAACTTGTATCCATTCAAGAAATATTTGGTACGACAGACAGGAGGTTTTTTATAGACAGATTTAAAAAAAAACAAAATAATTAATTAATAATAATGTTTAATGCATGCTAATTTATGATGAAGGACAGGCGAATGATAATTGCAATGCTTGTAAAAAGGCTGCAAAGTCATAAGTACTGACATAGTATAACACCAACATTGTTCACTTTGTTCGCAATAAACGTTTTTGACTTTGACTTTTGACTTTGACAGATTGACATTGAAATATTATGTACTTTTTCTAGATGTTATAGATTTACCTTGAATTTTGACAAAACATTAAAATTTTACGATACCCTTCCTCAATTTTTTTAAGAAATTTGTATCTGTGCCAACTTAACAAAAGATAGTTGTCACATTTACATAAAAATATGAAAGTAAATACGTACGTTTTGAGCAATAAACTGGAACACACGACTGACACTGAGCTCATCGCCATCGCTGCCGACGCCATCCACGGCTGAGGGATGAACATACAAACAATTGTGTTAGACAATTTTCCAAGAAAAATGGCGGAAATAAATGATTTTATTTCTGTAAGTAGGTTAAATTTTCAAATTTTAGTAATATTTTTGAGCAACAAACCACAGTAAAATTTGAATTTTAATAATTTTTTTCGCGGTTATTTCAATGTGCTTCATTGATTAAGTTTTTTTTTTTACATGTGTATTGCCTATTGATTGTTGATTCTGTGTGTGCGTACATGTGTATGTGTGTGTGTGTTTGTACGTGTATTTGTAAGTGTGTTTCTAGGTGTGTTTGTACGTGTGTTTGTAAGTGTGTTTCTAGGTGTGTTTGTGTGTTTTCTGGTATACTGATGCTAGAAAAAAATGTGAAATGTTTTGATCTTACCTGTAGTTGTAGTCCAAACATGGCGAAGGCCCCGCTGGCTAGCGGTATGCCCAGTAAGTTGTATACACTGGCGAACAGGAAGTTGAGGCGGACACGACGCACTGTGGTGCGGGACAGTTCCAGGCACGCTACTACGTCTAGGAGATCGTTCTGTGACAGAAAACTTGATATTATTATTTGATACTAGCTTTTGCTAGCGGGCTTCGTCCGCGTGGAGATTGTAAAATATCCCGCGGGAACGTACATACATACAATCACGCCTTTTTCCCATGGGGGTAGGCAGAAACTACAGAACACTATCTGCTACGATCCTTACATAATCCTTTTGCCTCGTTTCGGTTCATACAATTGGTCATACACACACGCCGGTTGCGAGTACTACGCACCTGACCTTTCTGAAAAACATCACCAATAAGGTCACTATATGTCCTCCTAGGGCGTCCCCTTCCGGTGTTTCCAGTCACATCTGCCTTGTAAATACCTTTTGTGAGCCGTCCTTCATTCATCCTCTCAACATGACCAAACCATCTAAGCATACTTTTTTCAATTTTTGTCACTACATCTTCTTTTAAACCGCACCGTTCTCTTATCACATCATTCCTCAGCCTATCATTCATAGTCACACCACACATGCTTCGCAAGGAACGCATTTCCACATCATTTATTCTACTTTCATGCTTCTGTAGTCACACCCAACATTCACTTCCATACATAAGCGTAGACACCAGTACACCATTGTGAACAGCCAGTCGAGCCTTATCGGACATCAACTGGTTGGTCACAATCGCATGTAAAGCACCATTTACTTTATTTCCCGCATTCACTCTTCTTTCCACATCTTTATCAATCTTTCCATCCCTTGTAAACAAACTCCCCAAATATACGAACTCAGTTACTTGCTCTACACTCTTATCATTTATTTTCACATCACACACCGATACGTTCTCTTCTCTTTCAAACACCATGACCTTCGTCTTAGTCACATTTATACGGAACGGGAACGTACTACCAGGATAAAGTAATAAAAAGTACCCTAAATGTTAATCCAGTTTTTGCGTGAAAGAGTAAGAAACATACATACATACTGACAATCTTATTTGGGTCGTTCTTCTTTTTTACCGACAGTGAAACGAAGTTTTTCTGTTTTTTTATTTTTTAACTATCCATAATAATAATTGTGGTTTCTGTGTGGGATTAAAAAAAATTGCATCTGTGTTTTCATTAGGACTAATTAAAATTTTCTTCCCGGCTAGTACTTTCTTTTTAAATGTTTGTTTTAGAAAAAAATCATGTGACAGAGTGGCCTTTTTCTGTGGAGACCACATTTCGGCTTACCACTCTGTCACGGCATTCTATGGGAAAAGACGTATTAAATATGCTGGTTAGAGAAAATAAAAATGACATAATATTAATAATAGATGAGCAAAATACGGACGTTTATTTGAACCAAATTAAAAAACCGTAAATATCAATACTCCAACGAGATGTCATAACAAGACGAAGGACAGACCATTGTCGGTAAAAAAGTAGATCGACTCATTTAACTATAGTATAGTCTTTGAGTTAGTCTTCATCAGAGCGGCAATTCTCGTAATGTTAAGAACGTTCACAGTCTGATCTCAGTCTCAATCTGTCAAGGATTTCACGACTTTTCACACATTTCTGACAAGTTTTTGACATTTGATTGTCGCCTAGATGAGACTGTGGCTAGAGTTTGATCGTTTTTAATTACTAGAATTGGTCTTCTGATATCAAAACGATGTTATGGACATTTGTAATTTTAATTAAACGTAAACAACTTAGAGCAGTGGTAATGGCCGCGGCTTACGAGTAGTCGGTCGTGGGTTCGAACTTGAGCAGGCATTTTGTGTAAATTATTTCACTCCGCGGTATCTCTTTCGAACAAATCTCGCGACCCTGCCAAAAGGATGGGGTCCTGGCCATGTAACAGCCCTCAGCCTCCAGGCATCATGTAGCAGCATCGAGACCCACGCGTGGGCCTGGCGAGTGGTCCCCACAGTACGTACCCGCATGAGCACCAGGTCGGCGGCCTCCACGGCCACGTCGGTGCCGGACGCGATGGCGATGCCCACGCGTGGGCCTGGCGAGTGGTCCCCACAGTACGTACCCGCATGAGCACCAGGTCGGCGGCCTCCACGGCCACGTCGGTGCCGGACGCGATGGCGATGCCCACGTCTGCCTGCGCCAGCGCTGGGGAGTCGTTCACGCCGTCGCCCACCATGGCCACCTTCTGCCCTTCTTCTTGCAGCTTCTGGATCTTTGCTACCTTGTGAGAGGGTAGGACTTCGGCGTATACTTTATTGATACCGACCTGGAGAAGAAGAATAGAACTTTATTTAAATTATTTTTCACAAAACATGTACCCAATGTAGTGTTGCAAAGGACTCGAGTCCTCGAGTCGTAATTTTAAAGACTCGAGTCAATTATGCAGGACTTAGTGAGCTCAAAAGGCTCGGAGCCTAGAGTCAAGCCGAGCCCGAGTCATTTAACAGCCACTCGAGTCTTAAGACTCGAGTCTTAGAAAAGGACTCGAGTCTTAAAATGAATTTGAGTATATGAATAACTCGTCAGATTTTTTTGTACTCATTATTACATCATAACCACTAATTTGAACTTATTGCCTTCCATTCGAGTCTTTTCGAATGACGAGCTACAAGTCTCATCTTCCTGCTCCGAGTTTTTCTTTAAGACTCGAGTTAATTTTAAGACTCGAGTCCTCTTTACGACTCGAGTCCATTTTAAGACTCGAGTCCTTTTTAAGCCTCGACTGCTTGACTCTAGACTTCGAGCCTTTTTAGCACACTGAGTCTTACATAATTGACTCGAGTCTTTAAAATTACGACTCGAGGACTCGAGTCTTTTGCAACACTAACCCAATGAGGTTTTCCATCAGCCAAAATGACGAACTTGTTCACAAACTATTATCCATCACCATCCCATTTCTTCCCGTGGGTGTCGTAAAAGGCGACTAAGGGACTTACTAGAGAATGGGCAGCAGCGTTCGCTATATATTTCACCACTATACTGCGATCGACAACCCGCCTGCCAAGCGTAGCGATAATGGCAAACCCCACCCCCAAATGCGGGAGGCTTATGTCCAGTAGTGGACGTCTTTCGGCTGAAATGATGATAATGAAGACTCTGACAATGCAGGGCCATGTCTGGAAGAACCTTTTGAAGAAAGAACCATTACAGCTTTAAGTTGACATGTTCCAACAGACGGCATATATGTATCAGTCATGGTATAGCTCAATCTTGTTTGAGGGAGCTCAACAAATCAAATCAAAATATTTTTATGTCACATAAACCTACATGGGCACTTATGAAACCTCAGAAGCTATACTTAGACTTTTAATCCTATAGGGAACATGCAATATTTTTATTTTTGTTTTCACTTTAAAGAATTCCATGTAGAATAGACCACAAATATATTAAAAAATTAAAACATTGTAATTTATCGGAGAAAATGCGGTTTCAAATTAACAGTTTAAATTTTCCCGCGAAAACAGACCTATAGTTCCGATGACGTCATTCCTATCTGTCACTGGCCGTATTTGTTCGTCAGCTTTCATACTTTTGCATTTTTTTCGACTTTCAAGATATATTTTGTAAAAATTTAAAATGGACTATCCATCAACATCAGGTGATCATAACAATACCACTAATATTCCGAAAAAAGCCGTGTTGACTCATCTTTTGTGCCAATGTGTCCCTGTCTACTTCAACAAAGTTTCGAAATAAATTGTTTTTGACTAGACGTTCTGACCCAAAATTGAGAAAAAAGTGATATTAAGCTGCAAAAAGAAATGACAATTATTCTCCAAAGACCACTATTCGATGCTGTGAAGAACACTTTGACGTAAGTCATAAGGCGAACATACTTGTATGTCGTGTGTGTTATACGTCATAAGGCGAATATACTTGTTATACGAGTATGCTTAGTTAATCTGCTTGTACGTAAAAACACATTAGTTACCTACCTAATACTTACAAAACTTGTCTATAGTAGATTTTTAATTTTACAGTTTGAGATCGACGTCAATAATTGGTAAAAGTTTAAAATGTCTGGAGGAAAACCTTTTTCCGAAAAAAGATCTCATGTCAACACTAACTCTTGGTAAATAAATTCCTGGAGTCTGCTTTGATAATCCCAACTATCATTTTTATTTAAAAAACGCAATTAATATTCCCATAAAATAATATTCACTTTTACAACCATAACCTCAACAAGTCGTCGTAACGGGAGTGACGTCACTAAACGCTGATTGGTGTTTTGAAATACGTTTCGTTTCAAGTAATTTTAATACGTAATTATTGTTAAAAATCAACATTATGTAAAATAAAAACATTGCAGTGGCCCTTCTTTTATACTTTTTTAACATTTAAATCATAAAAGTTTCATAAATATTATATTTGCATCTTCCCTATTCAGTAACTTGACAGTTCAAAGAAAAATAATGATACCATACTAAAACTAATAGTGTTGAGGCAGTGAACGATTTCGCGTTAAAAACGAATGATAAAAATGTTTTAATTGAAATAAAACTTTAAAAAATCGTTTATAGGATGTGGAATATAAGAATAATTAATAATTTTATAACAATTTTCTCCTTTTTTATTTTCTTCTAATAGAAACAAAACTAAATATAAAAATCATGTAATTTTGCCTTTTTTTTACTTTACTCATTTTATTTCCTCTGGCAACCATAAACGATATATATATCGATATACAGGATAAGTTTTTATCCAGTGCGCAAACTGTAACCATGAATTCAGCATATCATTCTAGACCCCCCCAGCGTAGAAAATTTTCGTCGGATATATAAAATAAAAACAGCTGTTCCATACATTTTGACCCTGTAGGTATTGCATTTTTCTATGAAACAGCTGATACACTGGTCAGCAAATAAACCGAGCCACCCGCTACCTAGGAACTCTGATTCGATTTTCTCAAAAAGCATAAAACTTACAACTATCAAAGTTATACCTACAAAAAGTGCGTTTCGTGGTGATTAAAATGACTACAAATTAATTCGAAAGTACCCTCAACTCACATTGTAATCAAGCAACAAACACAATGCTAACGATTTGCTCTGTTTTCACCAGAGTTTGAAATTCGCGTTCTTTTTCTCTACAATGAGGTTAGTCGGATATTTCTTATCATTTCTTTAGTTTTTGTCCATCGTTTGCTCAGACGCGTGTGTTTTTGCTACTTTTTTCGATTAATAATGGATACAACACCTCAGGAAGCAGCTCAAGCTGTAGCATTACTTCAAGCAGGCATTGCGCAACGTGAAGTCGCTCGAATGCTTCGAATCAGCAGATCTTCGGTGCAACGAGTTTACAGACGATACCTAGAGACTGGAGCATTCGATCGCCGTCCAGGTACGGGCAGACCTAGGGCTACATCAGCAGCAGATGATCGTTATATCCACCTTACTGTTCTGCGAAATCGCCACCTCAACGCAGTTCAAGTCCAACAAAGTCTGCGTGACGAACGCCAAGTGGTCATAAGTTAAGTACCGTCAGAAGGAGACTTGCTGAACGGAACCTGACCCCAAAAAGAGCTGCAACAGGCCCAGCATTAACGGTAGCACACCGTCGAGCACGACTTGAATTTGCTCGAGAGCATGTGGATTGGACATTAGAGCAGTGGAGTAATGTACTCTTCACTGATGAGACCAGGGTGAGTCTACATGGAAGTGATCGACGTCAGAGAGTATATCGTCGCCCTGGAGAACGTTATTCTCAGTGTTGCATCGAGGAAACTGTTGCTTATGGAGGGGGATCTGTAATGGTCTGGGGCGTCATCTCGTTAACAGCACATACAGCGTTAGTTTTCATCGAACCGACGGGCCGTACACGTGGACTGACTTCTCATCGCTACATTACTGAAATCCTCGCAGACCATGTGGTACCTTACGCAGCATATATCGGACAGGATTTGCAATTGATGCATGATAATGCACGGCCTCATGTGGTGACCCAGTATCTACGCGACGTCAGCATTCGTACGATGGACTGGCCAGCTCGAAGCCCGGACTTGAATCCGATAGAACACTTATGGGATGAGCTGAAACGTCGGGTTCGAGCCCGGGTACCTGCTCCAACAAGGCTTCCAGAGCTGCGAATCGCAATTGAAGAGGAGTGGAATACAATTCCTCAAGATTTTATCGTCAGGCTCGTAAGGTCGATGAATACAAGGATGCTGGCAGTTTTTCGAGCAAGGGGAGGGAATACGGAATATTAATCAAAAACTTTTTTTTTGATTTTATCTTTGTTTTTGGCTTTATTTTTTTTTTCACTTTATCATTACTAACGATTGTCACGACTGGAAAACGACTCTTCTTTGTAAAATCCTTAATAAACACTGAAATATTGATTAGACCCAATGAGTTTCCTTTCATTTTAATCGCCATGAAACGCACTTTCTGTAGGTACAACTTTGATAATTGTAGGTTTTTTAGTTTTTGAGAAAATCGAATTAGAGTGCCTAGGTAGCGGGTGGCTCGGTTTATTTGCTGTCCAGAGGATTAAAACTCCAGGTATAGGTACACGGTTCCAAATTGTTAATTCCTATGAAAAAGAGCCGACAAGAAACTCCATGGTTACTCTTTAAAAAACGTCCTGTCTCAAGTTGTTGAGTCTACTTACTTGTCTGGCTATAGCCACGGCAGTCTTCCTGTTGTCTCCGGTCAGAAGACACACTTGTAAGCCCATCTTTTTTAAACAGTACACTGCGAGGTGAGCTTCTGGTTTCACTTCATCGGCAACTCCTATTGTGCAGACTAGTTGGTCTGTGGGGGGAAGGATTTTTTTATTATACACGGTCATTGTCATTACAAGTATTTGTTAACACTAGAAGTGCGAGCGTCCCAAATTTGACCCATTTCGTTGTTCTTCCTGCTCTAATTAATATTTTATTATGCATATAATCGTAAATTTTTATGATTTTTTATGAAATATGATGATTATTATATTTATTATTTATACGAGACTTCAACCACGTAATTGCAATATACATATTTTTTTATTCAAATTTACTTCAGTCGGTATGTTCAGCGATTCTAGTGTTAGTAATCGTGTAGCTCAACTCAGAACTTCAGGAGCTCAACAATCCGATAAACAATAGGACAGTTGGGTAGCCCACATTAAGTACTTCAACTACCAGACCTGACATAACAGACGGAGAAGAACTAACGAAAGAAAGAGAGAAAATAAAAAGTACCCACATAGTACTCTCATTCACAGTGAACTGAAGTGAAATAATAATTCATCATTTTTACAAACGAAGGCTGAACCTACACAGGCTCAAATTAAATTAGCTGGGCATGCTTTACCCACCAACGTGTTGGGTATAGATATCGGGAACGAATGGAACAAAATAAAAACAAATGACTAGCAGGGTAATTAGCTGGCTGTATATGTGATAGAACCATAGTAAATTATGGCAAAAAAATTAAATGGGTCACAAGAAAAAAAAAAAATACTGTCCAATTGTAAGGCGATTTTTGCCAATCGTTACGGGTCAGAAGCATGAATCTGATAACCAATCTTAAAGCGTCGTATCATATTACCCAATTACTGGGTTGTAGAGCTCAGATAGTCAAATAATCCATGTAAAATAAAAGTATTAACCTGTAGCCGGTTAGACCGGAAGCCGACCCCAACATAATTGGCAAAAGGCTAGGCAGATAATGATGGTGACTGTAACGTCTTTGGGTCTTACCGTTGATAGCAGCCAGCACAGCAGTTCTGCCCAACTCCTCATCTTGCTGCATGGCTTCTTGTACTCTTCGGGGGACTGTTACTCCGTTTCTGGACATCCACTCGCGATTTCCTATGAGAACTACTTGTTCTACGTCCTGTAGAAAAATAGAAATGGTTAAAGAAACACGTCATAGTCATACTCAATCTGTGTGTCTACATGGTTTTCAGATGATCTGACCAAGATTATGTCTGGACTTTAAAAAGATACCTCTGTAAATATGATGTATTTTAATACGTGGCAAGTTTCTTTTCGTTTAGGGTACAACTCTACACAGTCTGACCAGTTATACTTGGATATCACCCCATTTTACCCTTTTTATTTTCTGGGTGGGATATCATCAAAAGACATCTCCCGCTCTGGGCGGAGAGGGAGGGTGTGTCAGAGTTTTACTGACTAAAACCCACCCGTGTTCCTTCAGTTGCCCATGTGCCAGGGCCACAGTAAGTCTTTCGAACAAATCTCGCGACTCTGGCAGGATCCAAGAGTACCCTTTTTTATATCGAGGTGGAAATCCACATGTATGTCCTCCGCCCTGGAATGGGCGGATCTGTCAGACTCTTCCTGACTAAACCCACCCATGTGTTCCGTCTTCCGCGATCCTCGACTGGTGCCTCACTTTAGGGGGGAGTGAGGTATTAAACTCCCCCCCCCCCATACATCACAGAGAGGCGCGCGTGGAACACTACGCGCCGACATTTCAGGTCAGAAGGAATAGGGGGCGACGGATGTAACCGAACTGTACCCTAAGCAGTGGCCGTAACTTACCTCTCCAGCGCCCGGTTGGTCTGTCCGTATTAACGTATGAAGCCTAGCTGCCGCCTGCGCCGAACTTAGAGCAGCATCGCCACCTGGAGACACGACCTCTACTGGTACGCCTTCTACTAGGAATGTACTGCCCGATCTGTGAATGGAATTACGTTATTTAGTGATCATATTATTTCAAAGGTCTACGAAGTCTGCAAACTTCAAAGTCCAAGCAACATCATTCAGCCGAAAGACGTCCAATGCTGGACATACACCTCCCACAAGCTCCGCCACTTCGACCAGTTCTGTTCTTCCCGCATCCAGCGGATTTCTGCAGCCTTCACGAGGCCATCGGTCCACCTTATGGGAGGCCTTCCAACGTTCAAGCATTTATTAATTCAACATTTTTTTTAAAAGAGTAACAGTGGAGTTTCTTTCCCATTCTTCTCCATACAAACCTAGCTTTTTGAAGTGGCGACTAGAATCAATTTTATTTTAATGTAAATGTTGACGTTCGAAACTGTCTTTTATGTGCTTATTTGAAATAAATGCTTTGACTTTGAACAATAACAGGCACTTTTGGACTGTCAAGGACTTGGTCAGTTAGTCAGAATCTTGAAACTGATTCCAAAGCGTAGATCTCTATGAACACTCTTTTACTTTTAAAATCTTGCTTACATTTTTGTTATTGTTATAGTCGCCTGTTTATTTTTTGGCATCAGAATGCGTCCAACAAGACTAATGGAAAACAGCGACAAGTGCCCATAGCGATTATGCAGTGTGTTCCCAGAAACTACGCGGTGGCGACCTAGTGTCTACGTAGAGTACACGCAGTGTCTAAATTGTGTCTATGTAGCGCCTAAAGTGTCTACGTTGCGTCAAAAGTGTCTATGTGGTGTCGAAACAGCTTCTATGTGTTATGAGTAAGTAACGTCACTATTGTGATGTAACATCACTAGCATATAAGAAGGCGAGCTGCCAAGCCAACATGGCGTCCTAACCGCGCACGGCTAACTCTTGTATGTGCTTAGAAGATAATAAGATAATAAACCAAGTTTAATTAAAGTCCAGTCATTGTCATTTACTTAAATAATACTCCGACCAAAACATGGTGTCAGAATTGGGTTCGCAATCTGTGTCGTACGTATATTAAGAAATTCTCGTGTGAAAAGTCGGCGTCATGTCTGAAGAAAATCAAAAGCCCAAGAAACTTTCTGGAATGTCCAGTCCGCAGCCCATGGTGATGAATGGTAACTTGGCTCAACAATGGAAAAAATGGGTACAGTCATTTAAATTTTATGTACGTGCGTCTGGCTTGGATGAAGAGAGTGATGGCAGAAAAGTTGCATTATTTCTACATGTCATTGGTGAAAAGGGCGTGGACGTATTCAATACATTTGGAAAAGACGAGGATAACATTACATATGACGAGCTTATAAAGTTATTTCAAAATCACTTTGCCCCAAAAGCTAACCTCACTTATGAATGTCACAACTTTTTCACATACAAACAAGGTGAAAATGAAACCTTAGACGATTTTGCTTGCACATTAAAACTAAGGTCTCAAAACTGTGAGCTAGGACAGCTGCAAGAACGCCTAGTCAAAATAATGTTTATATGTAACATGCATCAAAAATACAATTATATTAGAGAAAAATTATTGCTTGAAGATAAGCTGGATCTTGATAAGGCCTTAGAGATGGCAAAGGCCATGCTTGCTTCCAGACATCAAACAGATGAATTGACAGCAGAACAAAGTTCAGTCTTGTATAATATGAGTCAGTCACGTTCAAGATCAAAGTCCAACTCAAGGAACGCCAGTCAAAATAGTCAGCAGTCAAGACAGGAAGTTTGTACAAGATGTGGTCAGGTGCATCGTAACAAGTGTCCAGCATTCGATGTTAAGTGCAAGAAATGTGAAAAAGTCGGTCATTTTGCAGTCTGTTGTCGGTCATTTCAGTCAAAGTCAATAAGATATGTACAGTCACATAGTAATACACAACAGGTACAGTCAGAACAAGATGAATTGTTTATAGGTCATATTCAGTCATCCAAGTCATTGTCAAGTGAATGGACAATTAATTTATATATAAATAATTCACAAATAAATTGTATTATTGATACGGGTAGTGATGTTAATATTATGTCAAAAAGTGTTTATGATTCACTTAATATTAAAAATTTATTGTCTAAAACTGATGTAAAAATTAAGTCATACACTGGTAATAGTCTAGAGGTACTAGGTCAACAAAACTTACAGTGTAAATTTCAATTTAATGACCTCTATATGGCAAAACAAATTAATTTTATTATTGCAAATGTGAATTCTCCAACTGTATTAGGCAAACTTACTTGCTCAGAAATTGGACTAATTAAAAGAGTTTTTTGTGTAGACACTACAAGCATGCAAACGTCAAAAAGTGATAACAGTCAATTGTTTTCTGAAATAAGTCAAAATGAGTCAAATCCAAGTCAAGTAATATGTCCCAAAGTCACAACAAGTCAATCACAGTCATTACCATTACAGTCAAGTCAGTCACAAAATATAAATTTAAATAAACTTGTTGAATGTAATAACTCTGTTTTTACCGGTCTTGGTTGTCTTCCTGGCGAGTGTCACATAAATACAAATCCTGAGGTCCAGCCAAAAGTCGATGCTCCGAGGAAGGTACCATTTGCATTACATCATAGACTTCAACAAGAACTTGAGAAGATGGAAAAAATGGATGTCATTACCAAGGTCACAGAACCTACTGAATGGGTGAGTTCTTTAATCTTAATAGAAAAGAAAAATGGCCAATTAAGGGTATGTCTAGACCCACGTAATTTAAATCAGGCAATTAAGAGGACTCATTATCCTATTCCATCAGTAGACGTAGTCCGTGCCAAGGTGACTGGTGCAAGATTTTACTCCACCTTGGATGCAAGTAGTGGATTTTGGATGTGTAAATTGAGTGAGAAGAGTTCTTACCTCACAACTTTTAATACACCTTTTGGCCGATACCGCTTTAAACGTCTTCCATATGGAGTCAGCTGTGCTCCTGAGTATTTTCACAGAATTATGACTGAAATTTTTGGTGACATACCAGGGGTGGCAGTATACAGTGATGATATTTTAGCAAGCGGTCAAACATTACAAGAGCATAATGAGCGTCTTAATATAGTATTTAAAAGAGCGAAGAAATATAATGTCAAGTTTAATAAGGAAAAATGTTCATTCACCAAGGAGAGTATTAAATATCTGGGTCATATTTTTTCAGCGGACGGAATCACAGCTGATCCGGACAAAGTCAGAGCAATCAAAGAGATGCCCTCTCCTACCTGTCTAAAGGATTTACAAAGATTTCTAGGCATACTTAATTATTTAAGTCCTTTTATCAAAAATATGGCAGGCGAGACAGAAATTCTACGCCAATTATTAAAAAAATCTACTGATTGGCAGTGGACTGCTAATCATGAAACAACATTTCGTAGTCTGAAGCAATTAATATGTCAAGTTCCAGTTTTGGCACATTTTAATGTTCATGATCCTATTGTCCTACAAAGTGATGCTAGTAAGAGTGCTGTTGGAGCGGTGTTGTTACAAAATCAACATCCAGTATATTATGCTTCAAAAACTTTGACAGATACACAACAGAAAATGGCTCAGATAGAGAAAGAACTCTATTCAATCGTTTTTGCCTGCATCAAGTTTCATCAATTTATATATGGACAAACTGTAACTGTTGAGACAGACCATGCTCCTTTAATAACATTGTTCAAAAAGTCTTTAGTCGAGGTTCCAACACGTCTCCAAAGAATGATGTTGAAAATACAACCCTACAGTCTAAATGTAGTTTATAAGAAAGGTAGTCACATGTACATTGCTGATACCTTGTCAAGAGCAGCACTCTCTGAAATAAGTTCAGATGAATTAGATGATGATATCATTGTTCATGTAAATTTACTGATAAAGTCATTACCAGTCTCATCAGAACGTCTACAGTGGTTAATTAGCAGCACTAATGAAGATGAAAATCTGCAGATTTTGAAAAAATACTGTAAAGAAGGATGGCCATCAAGTAAAAATCGAATTCACAAAGATCTACATGAGTATTGGCAGTATAGATTTGATTTACATACAGAAAATGATTTAATTTTCAGAAGTAACAGTATAGTCATACCTAAAAAATTAAGGCCAGAGATTCTGAAAATAATACACAGTGGTCATCTGGGAATTGAAAGGTCAAAAGCGTTTGCTAGAGGACATGTATTTTGGCCATTTATGTCAACTGATATAAAAAACATTGTTCAGTCGTGTCATATTTGCTTGTCACATAGAAACTCAAATGCACCAGAACCACTTCTTCCACATGATGTGACATTACTTCCGTGGGAAAAAGTTGGTGTTGATTTTATGGATTATAAATCAAAAAAATACATAGTAGTACAAGATTATTACTCAAATTATATTGAATTAATGGCAGTGGCAAGTACTAACGCCAAAACAGTAATTGTTTGTCTTAAAAGTATCTTTAGCAGACATGGTATTCCAGTTGAGTTATTCTCTGACAATGGGCCACCATTTAATTCGGCAGAGTTCAAGAATTTTATTTGGGAATGGGGAATACATCATAATACGTCAAGTCCCTACATCATCATTTCAGCCGTAAGACGTCCACTGTTGGACTTAGGCCTCCCCCAATTTGGGGGGCTTTGCCATAATCGCCACGCTTGGCAGGCGGGTTGGCGATCGCAGTATGGTGGTAAATGCATAGAGAACGCTGCTGCCCATTCTCTAGTAAGTCCCTTAGTCGCCTTTTACGACACCCACGGGAAGAAATAGGGTGGTGTTATTCTTTACGTCCCTACATACCAAGGTCAAATGGGTTGGTAGAGTCGGCTGTAAAGATATGTAAACGTTTTCTAACCAAGTCAGAGGAGTCAGGGACAGATCCGTATCTGGCTTTGCTTCAATTCAGGAATACACCTAGAGGAAATCTACCATCACCAGCACAATTACTATTGTCACGCTCACTTAGAACACAATTACCAACAGTCACAAAAAACTTAATACCAAGAACAGTCAATTTTCAAGAATACGTAAAAATTAAGAAAGAAAATAAAAATAAAATGAAGGATTACTATGACAGAAAGACTAAACCATTACCAGAACTACAAGAAGGAGATGAAGTGTATTTTAAGAAAATGCCAGATACTCCATGGATTACAGGCACAGTAAGGTCCAAATGTGATCAGCCAAGGTCTTATACTGTTGAAGGATCAGATGGATTTACAGGAAGGAGAAACAGACAGCATATTTTGAAGCCTCAGCAGTCACCTCAAGCGGTATCTCAAGATATGTTTCGAAAAAGTCCAAATATCAAGACATCTCCTAATCCCCATACAGTAGCACCGTCTATTGAAGAGCGTACAACTCCAGTTGAAATGCGCACTAGGTGTGGAAGAGTTATAAGACCACCAAGACGGTTAGATTTATAAGAGTCAAGTAATAGCAATGGCTGTGAAGGACGGATTGATTTAGTTATAGTCTAGAATATATAGATAGAGACCTAGTTTAACAAACTGTTTTAATTTTGAGTTACTTATAGTCTTTGCTGTCCAAAGTTATTGTTAGTTTTGTCAATAAAATTGTTGAAAACTGTTGCAAGCTGTAAAATTATAATAATTCAACTTTTTCTAATAAGGAGGATGTTATGAGTAAGTAACGTCACTATTGTGATGTAACATCACTAGCATATAAGAAGGCGAGCTGCCAAGCCAACATGGCGTCCTAACCGCGCACGGCTAACTCTTGTATGTGCTTAGAAGATAATAAGATAATAAACCAAGTTTAATTAAAGTCCAGTCATTGTCATTTACTTAAATAATACTCCGACCAAAACACTATGCAGCGCCTAAATTGTCTATGTTGCATGAAAAGTGTCTTTTCAGAGTCTAACTTGCCTATGTGGTGTCCAAATAGTGACTATGAAGCACCTAAAGTGTATATACAAAATGGTAGTCGTATCGAAGCGCAAACTTTAACCATGAATTAAGCAGATGATCCTAAACTCCTGGTGAAGAAATTTTTCGTCGGTTATAAAAGAATGTACTGCGATTAAAAGCGGTGAAAATGTATAAAACAGCCTTATTTTTAAAAATTTATGTAATCGACGAAAACTTTCATCGCAAGGAGGTCCAGCATCATGTTTTAAATCAATGGCAGCACGCCTCCTAGCGTCTCGCCCCCTTTATAACGTTTAAACAGTGTCTATGCAGCGTATAATTAGCGTGTATGTCACTTTTTTGTGTTGTTTAACGAGCTGGTATGCACAGTTCCGTGTGGTGCCGGACGAAAAGAATAGTACCATCTCATTTCTTCCTGTGGGTATCGCAAGAGACGACTAAGGGACTTACTAGAGAATGGGCAGCAGCGTTCTTTATGCGCTTCACCACCATGCTGAGATCGCCAACCCGCTTACCAAGCGTGGCGATAATGGCAAATCCTCCTAAACTGGGGGAGGCCTATGTCCAGCAGTGGACGTCTTTCAGCTAAAATGATGGTAATGAGCGTCTATGCAGCGTCTAAACAGTATCTATGCAGAGCTTATAGTGTTTATGTTATGTTATAAGTGTCTTTACTGCATTAAAAGTGCCTATACCCGGGGTCGCGTGATTGTTCGAAAGAGATACCGTGGCCCCGGCACATGGGCAACTGAAGGGACACGGGTGGGTTTTAGTCAGTAAAAGTCTGACACGCCCTCCCGCTCCGAACTGAGCGGGAAAAGTCATTTGATGATTTCCCATCCAAAAAAAAAGTGTCATGTAGAGTTAAAAGTGTCTACGTGGCGTCTTAACAGTGTCTATGAAGCGCCAAAAAAGAAAATGAAAATATTAACCTCTCAAACGTCCTTATGAACCCCCGGGGGATCATAAGAAAAAATGCTCCAAATTTCCGCGTGTGTACCCGTTGGATCATAAGGAATCGGTTGCCATTGGATGTAATTTTTTGATGTTTATTCATGTAGCAACATCCTCACGACATTTACCTTTTTTTTCTATTTTTTTACTATTTATTTACTTTGAATCGAACGCGCGGAACCGAGCGACGCGGGAGGTGAATGATGATGATGTGGAAAGATCCACGTCCAAGAGCGAATTTCTCGTAGGTTGTTAGAGTCACCTGGCCTGGTTGTTGAAGTTGAGCAGGTTGAGAGGCTCCCTGTCGGCGATGCTCTTGAGCCTGGCGCGCAGGCCGCAGCCCGGCGCCGCCACGAAGCTCACGCACGTGAGGCCGCTGTGGCCTCCTAAGGCCGCACTGCACCAACGGACTATGGCTGTGGGAGACATTCATCATTCATCAACTATGAGTTCATCCAAAGCAGACATTAACCCTCTTTTTCATAAGTATTGCTTCAAGTAACGAGACGTTTTAATGTCAAAAATGTATGGTAAAACAATAGCTAATTGTAACTTAAGTTTAAACAACGTTTTTGAATAAACCCCATTAGTATTAATAAACTTTTAAATAGTTTTTATATAGTAAACAGTATTTTGTTGTATTTAATAAAGAGTATGTGTCAACTGCCAAGAGAAAACACATTTTATAAGTTCTTTAAAAATAATAATTATACGTAGGTAAATCAAACATAAACGAGACTTTTGGCCCTAAGCGCACAATATTAAAGCATAAGGTTTCTTGCTTCGTGAGGTAACGGGGGGGGGGGTGTCGGGGGGGGGGGGACAAGCAAGTTACGGACCGTGCGCGTTCGTTTCAGTACCCATCGTAACAATGTCTGAACGAGACGTTCCCTCGTCAATTTCTTGCCACGGAAGGTGTAAAACCAACGGAAAACTTGAGAAAATTGACTGCACAGTTCAAAGATGAGACGCTTTCGCGAGCTAGAGTATTTGCATGGTATAAACAATTTGTGAAGGGCCGTGAGAATGTAGAAAACGAGAGCCATAATCGCCGACCCCTGACGAGTATCACTAACGACAATATCGACCGAGTTAAACAACTTCTTGAAAGTGACAGGCATCTGACCATTAATGAGATTGCATCTGCAGTTGGTATAAGTTATGGGAGCACGTTTTCCATAATTACAAAGAAGCTAGGTTTTCGTAAAGTGTGCGCAAGGTGGGTGCCTCGCCTTCTGATATCTGAGCAGAAATTGTAAGAGAACAATTAGAGCGATTGGGCTGGGAGACACTTGAACACCCTCCCTATAGCCCAGACCTGTCGCCCTACGACTTTCTTCTGTTTGGTCCTCTTAAGGAAGCTCTAGGGGGGCGAAAATTCAACAACGATTTACATGCTCTTTGAAAAGGTTTCGTAGTCTATCATATGAGACACTTAAACTTTTAGACTAGTTTCTTATCTATTTTTTACTTTCTTTTCTTTAACATTGTTTTTTTTTAAATATATTTTTATAACATTAGTGTAACTGTCATGCATGTACAGTTCACCTCCTAGTGAGTTTAAAGTTTTAATTATTAATGGTAATCTGTGAACAGCGCTGTGGGTTACATTATTATTTATGTAACTTATGTTTTCCTTTGTGTAATATTACATAATGTAACTGTTTGTTGTTCCTACTTAATAAAATTAAAATAACGATGTGGAGGTTGAGGCTTACGTGCGCAATTGGTTGGAGACTCAACCGACTTCTTTCTACAAAGAGGGCATATCAAAATTACCTATACGCTGGGAAAAATGTGTCTCTAAAACAGGAAATTACGTAGAAAAATAAGCTGTTATTCTTTATTATCTAAGTGCAAATAAAAAAATAATAATAAAAATGTCTCGTTTATATTTGATTTACCTACGTAGTACAGAAAGTTTATTAAAAAGGAATTCTATGCTCACCTGAAGCCACAGGATGTTCAGAGTTAAGCTCAGCAGTGAGCAGACAGGCCAGCACGGAGCCCAGCGAGCTGGCCGAGCCCGTCAGTAGCGACAGCTTGGCCACCGTCGCACTGCCGCGCGTTATCGTGCCCGTCTTGTCGAAGATCACGGTCTTCACCTGAGGAGAAAGTTGGTAGGGTTGAATAAGGAACTTGTATTCTGCGTGATCCTGTAATAAAATCACAATCGGAAGAACAACAAATAAACAACGCAGTGTCTATGTAGTGTATATAGTGTCTATGTTGTCTATAGTGTCGATACAGTGTCTATGCAGTGTCTATAGTGTGTATGCAGCGGTTATGAAGTGTCTATAATATCTATACAGTGCAGCGTCTATGTAGTATCTATAGATTTTATACAGCTTATATGCAGTGTCTATGTGTCTAAACACACTATGCCGAAGGTACGCGACCGAAGTTCGGCATGATTACGCTTGCAATGCTATTTGAATTACTGACGACACATTCTGCTGACATTACGTTGCGTTATAGCATACAGCCGATCTTCGGTCCGGCGTAAGTTTAGCCGCAATTCGGTGGCAACGTATTCTGTAGAGCACACATTATACGCGACCGAAGTTCGGTTCAATTGCCGATGAAGATCCGGGGCGGATAGTAGCGGGAGGCAGGGGTGCCCGCGCCCCGCATGTCCGCCCGTTGTGTTTACTGTATAGTGACCATCAATCGTTCTGCAGGTGAAATGGAATCTCTGAATGTAGTATGTTTTTTCAAAATGTGGTTACTATTGAGAAATAACAGTTCGTCGAAAGACTGTATTGTCATGCGAAAATAATTGAAAAAATGAACAGGATAGGCTCTGTACTTTGCATAACGTTGAAACTGGCCATCTTGCAGTCTCGTAGAATTCAATTGCACCCAATATTCTTTCCTGTATTTGTCCTCGTGTAAAGCCTCTGCAATCGCTATTACTGTAAATAGTCCATTTTTCGGGTTTTCCCACCTCAAAACTAATAATGGAACTCTAACAGGAACACTTTGTTTTGCGTCTGTCTGTCCGGCTGTTTATATAACACGACACGACGCCACGACAGCGCTCGAGACACTGAATACATATTATTTTCCTTTGTGCTGAACACACACAAACGCAACTGAATTTCTGCCGCATAAGTTTGGCACTTATGGTGTGTCATATCAGCCGAATACGTCGGAACGTAAAATCAGCCGCGGAACTTCGGTCGCGTACCTTCGGCATAGTGTGTTTAGACCCTATAGTGTCTATGTAGTGTCTCTGCACCTTCTATAAAGTGTCTTACAGTGAAGCGTCTATTCAGTATCTGTAAGTGTTTTTGCAACGTCTATGACGTGTTTATCCTTTCCGACGTAATGCCTCTGTTGCGCCACTACGCGTTGCTGTAACGGTGCGCCCGTTCGAAATCATGGGTTCACTAAAATTACGATATCTCAGCAATTATGTATCGCACCTCTACAAACTGTATGCCATTGGAATTGTTATGAAACAAGCTATCTGATTATATAGGGTTTAGCCTTGTTGTACAGTTTAACCTTGTAATATATTGTTAATTCGAAGTTGAAACTAGGCTGAGCGACTTATTAACGTGTCTCCATACCTTATGCGCATTCTCGAGCGGCTCGGCCCCCTTGATGAGCAGCCCCATCTTGGCGCCCACGCCGGTGGCCACCATGACGGCGGTGGGCGTGGCCAGCCCCAGCGCGCACGGACACGCGATGGCGAGCACGGACAGCGCGAAGTGGAAGGCGGTCTGCACGATCAGCTCCCAGTCTGCGTAGCCTGCGTTCAGGTACATCTCCTGGAGGAGCGGATTGGGACGCTGTATTTTTTAACTGAGGTTTGGTTGTATACATACAACATTTATTAACATCATCTACCATCTTTAGTATTCTAAAGACGTTAGTGGACAAATATAATTCATCAATGCACTATGTTTCGGAATGCCGAAAAATGTCCTGCAATTCCCTGAGCACTTTTTGGGAAATATTTTTGCATACATGGGGTTCAGGGGACCATAGGAGATCAAGTTTTGAGTTTCGAAAGGTCAGGGGGTGTGGTTACCTACTTAGGGTCACGGTTGACCCTCCTCGCTGAAACTCGGAGCATAAAACCCTATTAGTATATAGAAGACAAAAACCAAGTTTCAACTCTCTAGGTTGACGTTGACCTGTGATATCTAGGGTCAAAAACCACACTTGGAGGTGAAATGTGGTGAATTTCTAATTCTAAATAGAATTATAGGACAGTGGACTACAATATAAGGTAGGTCTGACCTCTGGGAAATAATGGGAAGTGTGTTAATTATATTGTCTAAAATTCCCGAAAAAAAAAAAAAAATATATAATATAAAAAAAATCGAATTTTCAGGCCTTTTTATTGCTCTTATTATGCTTCTAGCAACACCAGGAGTTAGGCCGAAAACCAAATTCTGCATTCTTAACTCCCCTTCCATGAAATAATAGGATCTGACTGCTACAGTTATTGGCGCCCTCACCGGGATTTCAGCAATAAGAAAGGAATTAGGAATTGCAATGATGAATCATTTCATGCAAGTGTTGGT
This sequence comes from Aporophyla nigra, assembly GCA_947507805.1. Classification (NCBI taxonomy): domain Eukaryota; kingdom Metazoa; phylum Arthropoda; class Insecta; order Lepidoptera; family Noctuidae; genus Aporophyla; species Aporophyla nigra. Next base: position 1,023,514 of record OX382318.1, read on the forward strand.
AAGGCCAAGTGATTCTTATTATCTTGGTGTATGTTCGTAAATAATGGTTTTCTGTAAGCTTAGTATTTAGTTAAAATAACTCACTTACATAGCTCATAAGTTTTATTTTTGTACCTAACTTACTAATATAAAATGGATCTCTGTTATCTGAGGTAATATATAATTTAATTTTTAATTTATAGAGGGTATAATATTCAACCTGTAACATAATTAACGCAAGACCTCATATACCCTAATTAGAGTATTGAGTTAAAAGTATAATACAATGACCAAAATTATTATTTTCTTAAGCTGTTTTTATTTAGAAAAACTTGTTGATCTTATCATTACTTATTGAATTTAAAATTGTGTCTTATCACATTTAAATAAGATTTAATTTTCTTTGGCTCTCGCACAAAGGCGGACTTAATGCCTCAGGCATTGTCTACCAGTCAACTAAGGGTGGTGAAGAGATAAGATACAGGTAATATATACTGACAGGTGTAATAAGTTTGATCCTATCAATATTGAGGGCTCCGCTTATGATCCAGCAGACGAGAGTCAGCACAGACAGAAACACAACCAGAGGCACGAAGTACCTGTAACAATGAAAATATGAGGTTACATTTTGTTTCCCGTCAAGAAGGAACCCGGGTGGGTTTAGTCAGTAAAAGACTGACACGCCTTCCCACTCCATCCAGAGCGGGAGACGTCTAATGATGATTTCCCCACCCAGAAAAAAAAAATGGTTAGATTTTGTTTGGAGCATTCTTGAACGATGATGTCGGCGAGGGTACGGCGGGACGTAAGACGTCCACTATCGGAGACAGGCCTCCCCCGGTTAGCAGGCGGGTTGGCGATCGCAGTATGGTGGTAAAATACATAGAGAACGCTTGCGCCCATTCTCTAGTAAGTCCCTTAGTCGCCTCTTACGATACTCACGGGAGGAAATGGGATTCAATTCCATGGGAATGGGATCCCTTGTTGTTTTTTGGTTGCTGCCTATCCCCATGGGAAAAAGGTGTGAATATAAGTGTATGTATGTAACTTTTGGTGTGTGTATGTCTGGCCTGTTAGTCTAGTGGTTAGTGACCCTGACTGCTAACACTGAGGTCATGAGTTCGATTCCCACCCAGGACAAATCTTTGTGTGATGAGCACAATCATTTGTTCTGTGTCTGAGTGTAATTTACCTATAATATGTATGTATTTAGAAATATGTAAGTATGTTTATCAGCTGTCTGGTTGCCATAGTACAGGCTCTGCCTAGTTTGGGATCAGATAACGTTGTGTTGGTTGTCCTAAGATATGATTATATTATAAGTTACCCGGCTATAGTATCAGCCAGCCGCTGCACCGGCGCCTTGCTAGCCTGCGCGTCCTCCACCAGGCGCACTATCTGCGCCAGCGTGCTGGCCTCGCCCGTGTGCGTCGCCGACACTATCAGCGCTCCGTGCTGGTTTATACTGCCGCCTATTACTTACCCAGCTATAGTATCAGCCAGCCGCTGCACCGGCGCCTTGCTAGCCTGCGCGTCCTCCACCAGGCGCACTATCTGCGCCAGCGTGCTGGCCTCGCCCGTGTGCGTCGCCGACACTATCAGCGCTCCGTGCTGGTTTATACTGCCGCCTATTACTTACCCAGCTATAGTATCAGCCAGCCGCTGCACCGGCGCCTTGCTAGCCTGCGCGTCCTCCACCAGGCGCACTATCTGCGCCAGCGTGCTGGCCTCGCCCGTGTGCGTCGCCGACACTATCAGCGCTCCGTGCTGGTTTATACTGCCGCCTATTACTTACCCAGCTATAGTATCAGCCAGCCGCTGCACCGGCGCCTTGCTAGCCTGCGCGTCCTCCACCAGGCGCACTATCTGCGCCAGCGTGCTGGCCTCGCCCGTGTGCGTCGCCGACACTATCAGCGCTCCGTGCTGGTTTATACTGCCGCCTATTACTACTGAGTCTAAAGTAAAAAGAAGAGAAAGAAAATGTTATGTTTATTGTGGATTTCGTTAAGAATAGTTTTGTTGCGAGCTGGAGTGCAGGATAGATAAATTTATACCAATTTTATCAAAACACACAAAAACAGTTTAATCAATTAATCACAAATACCGCAGTAATCAGAAATGTCAAACAGAATCGATTCTCAAGAATCGGTACTTCACTGTATCGCTTGTATCGCATTCGTAACCGAACTGTCTTCCCAGTCCAGTATTAATAAGGAGAGCTGATCATTCTAGAATACTCGCGATTCTTTGCCACATTTCACAGTTAGCGGCGAAGTTTCCAGATAGTACCAGAGAAATAATTCCGTTATTTGATAAATAGATTGCGGTACAGGTAAAGTACTTTTATCAATATTTTTTGATAAATATTCAAGCATCCCACGCTTTTTATATTATCAGGTGACCAAAAGAGTTCGTGCGGTTTTTATGATAAAAATTTAAAGTCTTGTAGATTTATTTATAAAACGATTTATATGAGCAACCTCGCATTCTACAATATTTACCCATTGCATTTATTTATCATTTTATTCTTATTTTGTATTTTTTAGTATTTTGATGGTTAAATTGATTAATTGTACGAAAAATATTATTATTATAATTTGAAAGGAAAAATAGTAGTGTACCTTTTATTTTTGTTATTTTTTCCTCAAAACATTTACTTCGAGCATACCATATAGCTTACTTCTAAGAAGCAAGATCAAGGTACCAATTTATAAATCAAACAAATCAATTTTTTTTTTATTTTTTTTTTCACATAAACCGACATAGGTACTTCTGAAACGTCAGAAGCTAGGTGCACGGTTTTAATTTGTTGATTCCTATGGAGAAGAGCCGGCAAGAAACACCACGGTTATTCTTTTAAAAATAATTGGCTTTTACAGTGGGCTCCAATTACAGTGTTAATAGGTATGGGAGGACAGTGTAGGACTGTCAACAAGTACCAGGTACTTAGTAAAATAGAAAATTGTCTACAGTCTACAAATCTTACCTTTAGTCTTCGGTACTGGCATAGATTCTCCGGTGATGAGAGACTCGTCACATGTACTCTGTCCGAAGATCACCTTGCCGTCTACTGGAACTTTGGCTCCTGGCACTACCTGGTGACAAAGTAGGCTGGAATGAAGTCTCTATAACCGTAGAAGATGAATTTATTTACTTACATTTATGACTATAGGATCGCCTGTCACCTTTGATTTGAAATTCATCTACCATACCTAGGAAAGCAACCGTTATAGCACCTTTAAAACAACGGTGCGGTTTAAAAGATGTAGTGACAAATATTTAAAATAGTACGCTGCGATGGTTCAGTAATGTTAAGAGGATGAACGAAGGGCGGCTAATAAAAGGTATTTACAAGGCAGATGTGAGTGGAAACGCTGAAAGGGGACGCCCTAGGAGAACATATAGTGACCTTATTGGTGATGTTCTTCAGAAAGGTCAGGTGCGTAGTACTCGCAACCGACGTCTGTGTGTGACCAATTGTATGAACGTAAACGAGGCAAAAGGAGTATGTAAGGATCGCAGCAGGTGGCGTTCTGTGGTTTCTGTCTACTCTCTCTAAAAAGGCGTAAGTTTATTTATGTATGTATATAAAGCAAAAATGAATCTCATTCAAAATAGAGTGACAGGGACATGCGCCGACACGCAATCTGTGAAATAGATTCAGTACATGATTCTAGACTCCCAACTGTTGAAATGTTCCGTTTCCTTTAAAAAAATTGCAATGCACTTATTTTATGAAGAAAGTAACCCTGTGGCCCAGCAGTGAGACCATTATACGTTGATGATAACTATGGTCTACCTTCAGAACATCTCCTCGCTCGACCAAGTCCACTGGTATGCTCTTCTCACTGATAGGATGTCCGTTGTCATCTAAAGTTACCAGGACCGCTTCTGTAGGCTTCAGGGATAGTAGCTTTGATAGAGCTTCTGATGTCTTGCCCTAAAGGAAAAGAGAGAGTTTATGTATGTATTTATTGCAGATAGACACACAAAAGGCACTATTGAACGTCAACAATTACATTAAAATAGAATTGATTCTAGTCGCCCCTTCCAAAAGGTAGTATGGAGCAGAATGGGCAAGAAACTCCACCGTTACTCTTTTATTTTTTTACAATATTTAGTACACATATGTGAAGACAATGCATGTGTTAGTGTATTGTTATTTATGAAATGCTTTCCTGATATTGTATAAAGCAGGAAAGTTCATCATTATATCCACCCCGCCGAATATACACCATGACATTTTAATCGTCTCACAACGGCAGCCCATTTCATGTAACCAATGACTACTACATATCCATAAGAAAAAAATGAACATTTGAATACTAAAAAATAAAAAATATTATTCATTATGATGACCAGTGATCGGATATTCGGATGCATATTTATCTAATGTAACTATTTAGCTGTGAAAGCACGGAAGCGGCTTCGTATTTTTTATTAAAGCCGGGTTTCTTGGATCATATTTATTTAAAATTAATGTTTAACCCCAGATGCAAATACATATGTGTGTAGGGTGGTATGTGTTAGTTGAAACAACACACAAAACACGGCAAAACGCGCATTTCATATTAGCCAACATTTCAACTTCATGTGAATATGCATCTGAATATCCGATCTCTAATGATGGCGCATGACGTAGTTTGAAATTTGATAATCAGCTCACTTCATGTATCCAATGACTACTACACATCCATAAGACAAAAATTAACATTTGAATAACTAAAAAATAAAAATATTATTCATTATGATGACGTAGGACGTAGTTTTAAATTGATGTTTTCTCATGGAAAATTGAGAAATGATCTAGTCGACTCGTGCGCTGGGTAGGTATGTTCTCTACCGTATGGTACGTAAACATTATTAACAGGATGTTTCATAATTCTAATGCATTATTTATTTTTCTTAGTACCTATTATCTTAATTAATGGTAAGAATTTTTAATCACGCATAGAGGTATATTTTGTCGGATACATTGAGTGGACAACTTTTGTAAGACCACTAAAATGTCACGTTGTACATCTTACCGCTATAATACCTATACCCATAATCGCGTTATCAGAAAGAGAGAAATAAGGAAATACGTTTATTTGCCGTAAACATGTCACAGAAAAAGATTAAACACAACAAAAATATTAAAAAAAGCTGGGGGAAAACATGCGTCACATCCACGCAAAACGGCCATCGCTCAGCATAATGCTGTGACTCTATGCGAGACAGAGCCACAGCGCTGGTTTTTAGCGACAGCCGGCGCTGTCGTGATGACGTCGAACGGTGCAGCATACAATTAGGAAAAAAACGTATAAATACTTAATCTTAAATTCAATAAACTTAGTATTAAAAAGTGGCAACATTTCGTTGCGACTGCAATATGACGCACGCGTTCGGATTTCCGAATACAGACGATGATTGCCGAAGAGACCCTTACCTTAGCGATATGTTCCAGCCACCGTCCCAGAGACACGAACACGAGCAGCATGGGCGGCGTGTCGAAGAACGTCACGGGACTCGTGTCCTGCTGCATCGCCATCGCTGCTATCACCACGGCCAGGGAGTACGCGTAACTGTTGACAGAGAAATAGGTTCTTATCTGACCGCAATAATAGAAAGTTTTTAAATTCAGTCACAGGGTGGTAGGGATCTATGCGCCCTCACGCCCCTAGCCGCCGCAGGAGGAGACGCCCCGGGCGTCGGGAGTCCATTGCGGACTCCCAGCCACCGTGACTTTTAAATATTATAAAATTTTCTACAAGGTGTAACATAGTTAACGCAAGACCTCATACATTCCAATTAGAGTATTGAGTTAATAGCATGATACAGTGAAAACAATTTTAAAGCGTACTGCTATGACTAAGAAAATCATGCTAACCCTAGGATTACTTTATGCATTTAAAATTGAGTCTTAGCGGCTTAGGTATGACAAAATACAAAATTTTTGAAGAAACTAAACCTGTATTAAAAGTTACTGAAATCGATTCAGTACTCAAATATGAACAAAATAATCAGACGTCTATTTAGTTAAATTCTGTATTTTTAAGGCTTGTCAGAAGATGGACGGACTGCCATGGTTTTTCAGTAGTAAGAAAAATAAAACACATCTTCAGAATAGTTAAAATAGTTTTTCAGAAAGACAATATGATAAAAAAATCAACTCACCTAATTGTAGTAGTCATAGATATTAAAACATCCATATTAGATGTCCCGTGCCGTAAAGCTTTGTACGCTTGTTTGTAGAAGTGCCAGCCGCCGATGAACTGTGGGAGAGTAGGAATCATTAGATTTGTAACATCATCAACGTATATAGGTCCCACAGCTGGGACACAGATCCACCGCGCGGGCCCAGTGCGCAAGTGCAGGTTGGTAGATGTTACATGTGTTAAAATGTTAAGGGTACTTTGTGGTTGTATTGTAAGGGTGCTTTGTGGTTGTATTGTAAGGGTGTTTGTGAGTGTATTGTAAGGGTGTGTGTGGTCCTGCCAAGGGTGCTTACTCTGGAATATAATTCCGATAGATCGACATTGGTCAAACGTCAGTTGGTTGAGTTAAACGTCAGGGATTGGCTAGACTCACTGAGTCTAGCCAATCCCTGACGTTTAACTGACAATTCCAATGTCGATCTATCGGAATTATATTCGAGAGTAAGCATCAAGGTCGCGAGATTTGTTCCTGCCAGGGTCGCGAGATTTGTTTCAAAGAGATACCGTGGCCCTGGCACAGGCAACTGAAGGAACACGGGTGGGTTTTAGTCAGTAAAAGTGACACGCCCTCCCACTCCGCCCAAGAGCGGGAGACGTCATTTGATGATTTCCAATCCACAAAAAAGAAAGGGTGTTTCTGAGTGTATTGGAAGCGTGTTTGTGGGTGCATTGTAAGGGTGTTTGTGGGTGTATTTTTAGTTTTTGTGGGTGTATTGTAAAGGTTTTTGTGGGTGTATTGTAATGGTGTTTGTAGGTGTATTGTTAGAGTGTTTGTGGGTGTATTGTAGGTGTTTATTTAGTACCTGCACAGGAGTAGACAGCACAAACATGAGCAGGTTGTCCAGAGAGAGGCCGGGCAGCACGCAGCACATGTCCTTTGCGCTGTGTCCGTGAGACATGACGGCCATGAAGTATGCCATGGCTATCATACAGGGGCCTCCGAAGATCAGGGAGACTAGGAAGGCGTTCCGCCATTTTCTTATTTCTTCTCTGTGGTAAAAAGAACGTTGAGATTAAAAGTGTTGCTGCCACCCATCATTTCAGCCAAACGATTCTACTGCTGAACATAGGCCTCATCCAAAACGGGGGGTATGTCGTAATCGCCACGCTTAGCAGGTGGGTTGGCGATCGTAGTATGTTAGTAAAATGCATAGAAAACGCTGCTGCCCATTCTCTAGTAAGCCCCTTAGTCGCGTTTTACGACACCTACGGGAAGAAATGGGATGGTGCTCTTCTTTACGTCCGGGACCACACGGAACATAATTGTTGTTTTAGGTACAGTAAGCTACTACAATCTGTCAATTTTTTTAATAGATTTTCAACTTTATCGGTAAAGTTTTAGGTTCAAAATTGATTGTGAAAATTTGACAGATTCGGGTAGCTTGTTGGGCTGGCGTCTGTACTATGACCTTAGAATAATAACTAAAGCATAGAAGGAACGCTAAAAAATGAATTCTGTAACTACTTTTATACTCGTTTTATCTTACGGCACGAAAAAGGATGTGTGAAAGAGATAAATGATTTACTCTTTGTTTTACTTTTTGGCATTTCACAAGACGAACTGTCATTTGGTTATATTGGTTCTAATTCAACCCGGCCAAATTTGATAGTACTTTGCTTCAATGCCTGACAGTTCGTTCATTGAACTACTTGAATTGTTTGCATGTTCATTGTTTATGCGTTTGTTGTAATCTGGGTATGTTTTTGCGATATTTTAGTAAAATTTGTACTGTTAGATTGCACGAATTCTTTGTTTAACTACAAATAGTGAGTGTGTGGACGCTGTGGAGCAATGTCTTGTGTGGTTGGGGGCTGCAAGTCCCATTCATCGCGCAAAGAAAATAAACAAGAAATATTGACCTTCCATCGGTAAGATTTTGCAATTTTTTTTGTTGAATGTGAACTGATGAACGAATTTAAATACATAACAAATGTTGCTGAATCACTTTGTAGCGGAAACCAGACGTAATATCTATTCCAATAGAAGTTATTAGCGAATATTCGGAAACTGTTTTGAGGTTATCTTGATCATACATAGTGACGTAAATAATGTTGTCGATACTTTTATTTTACAGATTTCCTAAAGAAACTGTGAAAAAAAATGAATGGGTAAATTGTATTAGTACGGAATACAATAGGAGAAAAGAAAAAAATTATAGATGCAGATAACCAAACAATATCTTGGGATCATATAGAGCAGCTTTTAGAGCTGCAAGAAAATGGAGGTTTACATCTAGGTAATAAACTTAAAAGAGATCATGTTCATTACATTAGACAAAAAATGAAGGTCCGTAACTCAGGTCTGCAACTCAGTTGCAGATGCCTTACAGTATTGTCAAGAAAATTGTATTCCTGGCTTTGAAGACTGCAGCGGAACAATTAAATTTCTAAGAGTTTTTAATAATCTGTTTGATATTTTTAACAGTAGAAACATGCGTAGCAAAGGATGGAAAAAGGCACTAACTTCTATTTATCTCGAGGAAACCCAGATCTTCTTTGAGGCAGCTGCTTCATATATAAAAAAATTAAAACTTATGGACGGCACTTATGTTGTTAACTCCAACCGAAAAACTGGGTTTACCGGTTTTCTTGTATGCATGAAATCGTTATTGAAAATGTATCACGACGTCGTAGAAAATAATTCTTTACAATACTTGTGTACATACAAGATGTCACAAGACCATTTGGAACTATTTTTTGGTGCCATAAGATCTAAATGCGGATATAATAATAATCCGTCTGCACGTATGTTCCAAGCTGCATACAAAAGACTTTTGGTGCACGCTCAATTCAAAGATGGGTCCAATGGCAATTGCGTACCGCTTGAAAAAATCACAGTGTTGAATTGTACTGCTTCAAAATGTGTAGATTCAATTAACAAAAGCAGTGGAAATGTACGCATTATGAGCGATGAAATCATAGAGCCAACAAGTGCGGTTTTAAGTATCGTCGATTTAGACCATGATTATTTATCATCGTCTCAACTTACTGAATACTCAGTAGATGTGGTTCACTACATTGCAGGCTTTGTGGTTAGAAAGCTGAAAAAAGTTTTAAAGTGCGAAATATGCATGGAAAGTTTATGTGGTGATATAGATTCCAGACCGTCACTTATAAGAGTTAAAGATAGAGGAGGTCTAGTCAAACCATCAAAATGTGTAATAAACATCTGTAAAACTACTGAGAAGATTATACGGGAGCAAATTTCAAAGGCCGGTGGACAGTTTTTGGGTCGTAAAGAAATAATAATGATGATGATGAATAAAGTGTTTTCAACATATGCAGTATCAAGCGTTTTCCACAATCTTGTTCAGCATTGTTTAGAGCAAGATTTTGCTGAAAATCATCGAAATCTTCTGGTCAAATCTATATGTCAGATATATATAACAATAAGAATTCACTATTCAACAAAACAGGCGAATCAGCCTCATGAGAAGGTGCGTAGTTTTCTCACAAAAACGATTTTATTTAAAGGGCAGTAATATTAAAAAAAAAAAATTACCGCCACCAACTTCCGAAATTTAATTTTTCAAGTAATTTTTCACAATGCCGTGTTTTTTCGAAGTCGGTTGTTTTTTTTTTTTGTAAAAACGTTTTTATTTTTCAGTGTTTAGTGGGTCGGTTTGTATTTTATGGTGTGCAAATAATAAAGTATCCATCCATCTATTTGTCTTTTATTAAAGATTATTATCAATTTCCACTTTGTAGGATACAAAGTGGAAATTGATAATAATCTTTTAAATGTCTAAAATCCAAATAAATATGAGAAGTAATTTGAAGCAAGAGTTGCTAAAAACATTCGTAAAACCGAAGTCTCCCACGTTGGTTTAACGTTGTTGCAATTAATACATTCGGGGGTAGCCGGGTCAGGTTTAATACTTGGATACAATAAAAATTTGTAGGGAACCAAGGAGGACTTTAGTGATGATGATGACGAACTATTTAGTTCATACCTAAGTACGAACTAGATAGTTCGTCATCAATCATCGTTCGTTTTTGAAGTTCGTCCAAAATGAAACTACTTACTTACTTTTATTAATAAAGTAGTTTCATTTTGAACGAACTTCAAAAAAACGATTTAGATGTTAAATGTATAAATTGTAATTATAACCGAGGCACCTAGAAATTACAATGATATGCATAAAAAAAATACATTCACACATGCATTGTAAATTCTATCGATGTTGAAATTTAGTAGGTCACGTCACTAGTCTGAACATAATGAGTGACAAAAAGGTGACAACCAACGAAATTTCGAAACGTTTTCTGTATAGATGTCCTTCTCTAACATCGAAGCGGCTCCATGGGTCAAAATGAAGCAAGTATATTGAGTTCAGTTGCTATTTTAGCGTTCCTTCTATGCTTTAGTTATTATTCTAAGACTATGACCATGTCTTATTGTGCTACTGTTTGATTTTCCTTAATGAAATGAAATGAAATGAATTGCACCGATCCCAGCGTGGTTTGACCAGACTCGATTAATCGAATGAACCCCGAGATTTGCACTAGCCCCTGAAGTCTCATGATTCATGGTGCTACATAGGCCATTGCATATCAAGAAGTAGACCGGGGGGCGCTGTAATGGTAGGGAAGACGTGCCCATAGGATAGGAAAGGATTACGAGCCTACCGACTATGCAGCCTTAAGTAAGCATTGGACTAGTGGAGAGAAGGGTGATTTGTCTATAGGAGGGCATCTTTTCACGTCGTCGCCGGCATCTTGATCCAGGTAGAGCTTCACCGATGCATCTTTTGGTAGAGTTAACCGTTTGCTTGGCCCTTGTCTTTGTCGAGGCTTCGCTATGTTCCGTGTTGTTGTTTTCTTGGTCGTCTTCTGAGTTCTCGCTGATATCAGTTTCTGGTTTTTTTGTAGATATCACTAGCCGCTTTCTTGATCTTATTTCTGTCTACAGCAGTGTCCCTCCCAAACTAGATTTCCTTGTCGAAGTATTTCATGTCCTGTTTTAGGTTGTCAATTGATGATTTGGCCTTGTACTGCATTGCTGCATGTAACAGGTGTGGTTCAGAGCGTCTGAAGATGTGTGCTGGGTAGTACATCCTGTGGTTCTTGATGCGTTTTGTTATGGTTTTCCCAAGATTTGATGCATTTTCTTCTGTCTCGGTTTGTTCCTAGCGTGTTTGATCGATTCTCTCATGATAACTCGTTCATATATTCTCTGTTTTGAATGGATCGCCTTTGTGAGTGCTGATACTTTTAAGCCATATAACATACAAGGTGCGATAATGTCTCCAGCTGTGTCCGTCTAAAACTTGATTCCCATGTCGAAGTAAGTACTCGTATTTCATGTCCTGTTTTAGGTTGTCGTTCCATGTGTTAGTAGGTCGTTCGACCTTCTTAGATTTGGCCTTGTACTGCATTGCTGCATGCATGTGTGGTCAACCACATCCTGTGGTTCTTGACGCGTTTTGTTACGGTTTTCCGATTAAGATGTGATGTATTTTCTTATGTCCGCAGTTTCCTAGTTTCCTGGTTTCCTTTTACCTAGCTTGGTCAATCAAGTCATGACTCAACTCGTTCATTTCTTCTGAGTCTTGATCTTTTCGCTTTACTGACTGTGATAGTTTTAAGCCATGTCATACACAGTACGATAATCATTACATAAGTCTAACTAGCTTCCAGTCCATCTTTGAGTTTACTATGACTGGTAGTTATGATTTGGTGTTTCTTGTGGCCTGTTGGCATCGTTTTAGTTCTTCCAGCTCATCGGTAATGAGGATAAGGTAGTCCGCAAATGATAATACCACCGGGAGTGATGATGATTTTCTTTATTTCTTTCGTCGTTGGTCTTTCGCATTGTGTTCGATTATCAGTTTTGTTTTATTAACCGTTGGTATATGAAGGCCCTCGGACTTTTTATTTTTCACCCATTTGGATATCGGTATGTACTTACCCTGCCCTTTTTCGTTTTTGTTTGTTGCTTTTTTTTTCCTGTGGAATGTGTTGAGCGTTTGCATGTGTTTTGCGGGGTGTTTTTTTTTTTCCCCCTAGTCCGGTGAAGCAGGTTTTATCACGTTGTCTGCATGTGTCTTGTTCTGATATTTAACCTCTTGGAGTGTTGTCTGGCTTTCTTTTACGTGATTATGTATATTGGAGTTATTCGGTTGCTTGCTTTGCAGGAATTTTGCCTTCTGTAGGTTAGGAAGGGCTAATCGGTGGTCCCTTGAGTAAATTGGCTGAAGAGTCAGAGTTACCTCCGTTAGAATATTCCAGGGTACTTCGATGTTTTCATTCGTTGGGGTGATTACTACATTGCTAGTTTTTTTTTTGTTAAACAGTCTTGGTATTTTGGTTTGGTAGAATTTCTATTCAGCGCGTCACAGTTGCATTGTTTATGATTGATATACTTGGTCTCAACCGTTGTTTCATTCGTACCTTTTCATTGTTTTTGTGTTTGGTTTTTCCCTTTTTGTTTACTGTTCTATGATATTTGATCTTGGCAGTCCCCAAATTATTTTATTGTATTCTATTTGAAGTGTTTCCCTTTTGGCAATATTCATTAATAGTTCACCGTTGTAGTTGGAATTTTCATGGTGAAGCGTGTGTTGCATCAAACCTTTGCGTTGTATCTTATCGACCAATATGGGCGTTGAAGTGCCGTATTTGCAGCGCTCCTTTACTTGTTTTTGTCTAAACAAGTATAATACGTTTGTGAAGGATCTGATTGCTTTCTAAGTATAGCTGTTGGGGGTACCTCAAGGGTAGCTGACATCGCGTCCGTATACTTTTTACTGTAAACTGCTTCAATTTGGGCATTCTTTCTTAATAAATAAAGGAAGTGCGCGACGGGTGGGCGTTTTGGGGGACTGTTTTTTGTAATTTTGACGTTCAAAAAGTGCTGATCCTCAGCCTAATTTGAATAAATGACTTTAGATTTTAAAATTGCAGGGCCCCGGTGTGTGTTACCCGCAATTCCTGAGAGGTGTCATTCGTAGTGTGTGGAGATAAACTTTCTTGCATTCATCCCTGTTCCCCGTAGATTGGCTATATGAATGCCTTTACGTAAAAGTTCAGCGTCTACAAAATTTTTTTTTTTTTGGCTCGTTTTGAATCGCCGCGAACGTTTCAAGTTGCAATACTCAGAGATCTGGGCAAGTGTACTTTTTGCGGTTATGTTCAGGTTTCTGGTGTAGATACATGGAGTATCGTCTGCTATTATGTCTCATACATAACGGTGTAAGCAGTGTTGCTTCTCGTTGTTCGCACGTTGTTAATGGTATAACTTATTGGGGACTGTTTGTTTGAAGCTGACGTTTTGTGGCTTTTTCATGTACTTCTCATGTGTTGTACCGGTTACCTAAAGGTCTGGTATAATGTGTGGTGGTATGATGCGTTGATTGAACCTTGCGTTATGTTTATCCGGTTGTTGTTGTATTGTTACTTTGATCAGGACCCAGCTATCATAGTGCTTCGTGTAGAGAATGTGTATATTGGCGGATTCTCTCGATCGCCGTGCTACTGTTTGATTTTCCTTAAATAAATAAAATAAACACTCTGCGGTATATATAGGTACTTACTTGTGTTCTAAATAGTTGGTGGTCCCTCTGTTGTGCGGTGTGACTACACTGGCCTCGAAGCCGAGATTGTTGATCGCTTCACAAATGGTTCTTGGGCCTATCTGTTCTGCGTTGTATTTTATTTTGCCTCTGTGAACAAAAATACAATAAATACGTTTTAAATAGGAAAATACACTTTTCACTAGTCAGACTCAAATGAGTTTTTCTTATATTGAAATTTTAGGGAGCAGTGTTTATAGTAAGGCAAATTACGCGAGAACTTAATAAAAGTAAAACTTGAATTAATACAAATATTGCCTATGAAATTTTACGTAATTGGAGCGTTTTAACACGCTTTTATTAGCTTCACCTGTATGTCTATATGTAACTATGTTTGTAACCGACTCCTTTGGACTTGATTTTGACCCACTTCAAACGGTCAGATTTCATTTAAACTTTGTGACGATACAATAATTTAATAAATTTGTGCTATTATCCTTGTCAGGGTTACCAGTATAGCAAAGAAAAAATCTAAAAAAAAAAACTCTTTTGTAGCTAACGGAACTAAAAAACAAAATTTATTAGTTATTTTCTCCTTTTTAGTTTGGTTTTCTATAGAAGCGTGTATTTTAGGTTTTTAAACTATTATTTATTTAATTAGAATGTTTAAAGGGATGAGTACATAAGAGGAAGTCTGAAAGTGGGAACGGTAACTGAAAACTTGTGTGGAAATCGGTTGTCATGGTATGATCACGTGATACGGAGGAATGAGGGAAAATGTCGTGAGGAAAGTATTGACTATGAATGTCGATGGCTATAAGAGTAGAGGGAGACCAAAGAAACGATGTATGGACTGTGTGAATTATGATATGGATAAAAAGGGGGTGACTACAGCGAGGACGACTAATAGAGAAGTGTGGAAGAAAAAGACATGTTGCGTCGACCACTAATAAATTGAGATAAGGGCAGGAGAATGATGATTTTTATCGGCGGTTTTTACTATTTTTGTTAAAAGTTATATACTACACGAAATAAGCAATTAATAATTCATCATAATTATTCGTCAGAAAACACCAGTCACTATTCCCACTCACTAAGGACCTTCGTCCACAACATCGCAGTGTTAGACGCCAAAACAACCATGAATTAGCCTTACCAAGCTCAACATTAACTATGTTCCATTCAGGACCTTTAGCAATGGGCGTGAAAATTTATAACAAGCTTCCAAATTCAATTAAGGATATAGAATACGAAAATAAATTTAAGAACAGTCTCCAAAAATACCTTATATTAAAATCGTATTACACTTTAAAGGAATTCTTTGACGATAAGTAAACTTTGACATTCATACTTGTACACAATACTCACAACACCCACAATTTTGACTTACCTATTATTTTTATGATTATCGCTGTTTGCTTTGTTTTGAATTTTTTATTTTATTTTTTATTTGTGAATGTAAATGATGACCACTAAATTGTTCATAACCTATTTTAATTATTTACTATATTATGACAGCTACTTATTCAAATTACAAATGTTGGACACCTGTTAGACATGTTTAAATTAGTATTTTTGTTCAATGGTTTATTTATTTTAGTGACACTGTAGCACTTTACACTATTAATATTGCTGTGCCCTAGCAGGGTTCATGTATGAAACCTATATAATTTGTAACATCTTGTATACTACATGAATGCAATAAATAATGATTATGATTATTATAAAAGTTTTGTTTTTTTTTCTTCTAGTTACATACATAACTCTTGTACTAGGAGTTCCTGTATTACAAGAGCCAGACCACTCTTTTCCATAAAAATACGGAAATAATCGTGATCATAAAGGCAATTCTTGTAATTGAAAACGTTCAGAATCTTGACGCAGTCTCATCTCGGCGACAACCAAATGTCAAAAATTTAAGGAAACTCGAGGTATATTTGACAGATTGACACTGAAATCAAACTGAACGTTCTAAAAATGCACTCAAATCAAATCAATAATGAATCTTGGTTTTATAATTGAGATTCATACTAGAGCATTATTCTAGGTTTGCACGAAGTTTTACTCACTTGCAGGTAGTCAACGCGACGGTACAGGACACGACTCCGGTCAGCTTAAGTACACTCTTCTCTATCTTACTGACACACGACGCGCACGTCATGCCTTGGATCTGAAACAGAAGGTTCATCAGCATCATCGTTTCGTCCACTGGACATAGGCTTCCCCCAATTTGTGGGGTTTGCTATAATCGCCACGATTGGCAGGCGGGTTGGCAATCGCAGTATTGTGGTAAAATGCATAGAGAACGCTGCAGCCCATTCTCAAGTAAGTCCCTTAGTCGCCTCTTACGACACTCAAGTCCAGCTGTCATCTTGGATTTCATTTTAACGTCACTATCGACTTCAGCACCCTCGAAAACCTTGAAAATGACAGACTTAAAGATTTTTTTTAAAATTTCCACAGTCGCTATGTTGTATTTTATTTTATTCGATACCCACGGGGAGAAATGAGAAAAAGAAGGTTCAAGGAATATTAAAGTTCTTTTTCTTCGTCGTTTTACTGGATTGATTGATTTATGAGGGCCTGATTCCATGTTCCCGTGGCCCTGGCATATGGGCAACTGAAGGAACACGAGTGGAAAACCCACCCAGTCAGTAAAAGTCTGACACGCGACGGGAGAAGTCATTTGATGATTTCCCATCCAAAAAAAGGGCCTGATTTCATTACACAGTCGCTTGAAACACCTAGTAAATAAATAAATAGAAACTCTTCTCCTTACCGCAACGTGCAGGTCCCTCTGCCCGCTACCGTCACAGTCGCTGATGACGCTGGAAGGGAAGCCGAGCTCCGTGATACAGTTGGCGATGTCTGCCGCAGAGATCTTGTTGGGAGCGTACCGAACTTCCGCCTTGGCTGCCAATAGGGCCACGAGGATTGAGTGGACTCCTGTGGAAGAGAAGAATAATACTTAATTAATGAATTTAATTTTGATTTTTACTTTGTTTTTTTATTTTGATTTTAATTATGATTTTAATTTTATTTTACTGCCAATTTTTTGTATACGGGTATAATGCCTGAATTTTTTTTTTTTTTAATATAATTAAAATCTTCCGCATCGCCTTTGCCTTTAGATCCCGGAACCCCAGTCAGCTATTAGTCCAGCAGCTAAATACCAGTATTTTACTTGGAGTGACTGCTAATCGTTCCGTGTGGGGCCGGACGTAAAGAATAGCACCATCCCATTTCTTCCCGTGGGTGTCGTAAGAGGCGACTAAAGGATTTATTAGAGAATGTGCAGCAGCGTTCTCTATGCATTTTACCACCATACTGCGATCGCCAACCCGCTGTCAAGCGTGGCTTTCATGGCCACCCCCCCCCCCCCCCCCCGTCTTATTATACCTGAAATGATGACTGCTGATCTGACCTTCACAACCCATTGTTAAGACTGGTTGTCAGAAATTCGGACGACCCGTAACGACTTTCAAAGATCCACGAATCAACTAAACGTGCATTCCTAGGCATGGAGAGATCGCCTTAGTATGTATAGTTAACAGCCCACTCCCTCTAGAAGACCAGAGGCTGATTATGGATACCAGAGTTACAGAGTTATCACGCAACTACCATATATACAACGTCACGACCCTCAGCGTAATGTTACTCTATAAAACTTACCATATAACTTAGTGCAGTGCTTCTCGATGGCGGCGACACAGGAGGCGCACGTCATGCCGCGCACCTCCAGCGTGCAGCGCGCCAGCTCGCTGTCGGCGCTGGCCGACACTGTGCCCTGTGGGAAGGACAGATGGATTCATATACTTCAGTCTACAGGGGGAAGATTATAAATAAAAATATTAAAACGTGTGGGGTTGGGGACCTTGAGCGAAGATTTTAAAATTTTCACAGCTGCTATCTTGGATTTTAACCTCAATATCGAATTTAGCACCCTCGAAAACCATGAAACCGACAGCCATGAGGGGCCACCCATAAATTAAGTCACATGAATTTCATGATTTTTGGACCTCCCCCCCCCCGTCCTTGTCACAGCTAGTCACATTTGTGAGACCCCCCCCCCCCTCCCTAGTGTGACGTCACATATTTTACACCTAGAAATAATTATTGAATTAAAACAGCAGTTCCGAAATTAGTTTTATTTCAATTTAAATATTTTTTTTAATAAAATTAACGTCAAATCAAACACTACAAGAAATTAACAAAACAAAAAGCAATTAATTATATTAATTAAAGATCAAACTTCATCATCTTTAGTCCTTGGACTTTGAACTCTTTAAATTCACTCCTTTAAATTATTTGTAATTAGCATAGCAGCCACTTCATTCTCGTTTGGCTTATTCATTTATTTATTTTATTTATTTACACCAATAATGTCAGGTACACTCGTTGTGTCAAAATCTTATTCATCGAACCATACAGCATCATCGTCATCATCCAAACAAAGAGTTTCTCGGACACGTTTAGCAGCTATACTTTGAGCACGAATCTTCACGATGGACCAAACTTCTTGTTGTTTCTTATGTAATTCCTTGTGATGATTAATGGCCTTGTATAATGCAAAATATAGACCACAGAAGCCACATGATCGCTTAAACAAGTATGCCTCGACACTGGGGCAATAGCTATCATACGGATACGTGATTTACATAACACTTAGATTAAAATAGATTTTGAAATGTGACGTCACGAAATTGAAGACCACTTCCACCCCCTTGTCGCACAATGTCACACTTCGTCCACTCCCACCCTCCCCCTTAACGTGTGACGTATTTTATGGATGGCCCCTGATGAAAAATTTGCAAATTTTTGCAGCGACTATGTTGGTTTTTAATGTTGACCTCACTAACGGCTTTCTAACAGCATTCTCGAAAACTATAAAAACGACACCCGTGTTTCACAGCTACCATCGTGTTTTTTTAATTTTTCGTCACTATGATCTTCAGTACCTTGTTGGTCGTTGACTGCCTCGTTGGTCTAGTGGTAGTAAGCACTACTGCTGAGCATGAAGTCCTGGGTTCAATTCCCAGGTCCCCTATTACATGGGACTTAAGCATAACTGGCGAAATTTGTGTGTACTATAGGTACACCCCTGCCGAACACTTCGGGGAAACAAGGCGTGATGTTAGATTTATGTTATGATCTTCAGCACCCCTTAAAATGCTTTTTCGAGGGTGCTGAAGACATTATAAATGACTCCCATGACGAAAAATTCAACAATGTTCGGAGCAGCCATCTTGAATTTTCATTGTAACCTCGCTATCGGCTTCAGCACTCCCGAAACTTCCTGTTCGGGTCCATTGCTACAACTTATAAGTCGAGGCCGATGCTACTGGGCCACCAATTTTCTATGGCCAAGTATTTAGTTGCTATTATTTATTTATTTATTTATATAAGGTACTCCAACGACTTCTTCACTAATAACATGTTACTTATTACTAACTTATATCTATTAGTATGGTGAATTTGTCACTTAAAGAAGTACACAGCTTACAATGTATGATTTTCAATAAATGGTGAGTGACTCACATTAGCCTGAGTTCGACTCTTGACAGGAGTAGGTGGTTTAACCCCGTCACCGGAACCTTCCTCACTTCTACTTTGTGGTGTTGATTCTGTAACAAAACAATTTGGTTTTAACGCAACTAACTAATTCCGTGTAATATCGGACTTAACGAACAGCATCATCCGTTCAGCCGAAAGACACACAGAGCAGTGGACTGCTGGACATAGAATTCCCCTAATTTGGGGGGGGGGTTGCCATAATCACCACGCTTGTCAGGCGGATTGGCGATTGCAGGATAAAGACACAAATTTATAAAATTATTGTATTGTCATCGGTCCTTGATAAGTTTGCCAAATTATGAGCTATTCCAACGTTTTGAAGGGGGTTGAAACCATGTTCATAGTTTCCGTTACATAGGCACATACTAACGTACGTACGAAGCTAATAAAAAGCGTGTTAATTAAAAATGACTTACTATAGCAACACTAGACTACAGTCACTAAGTAAACTAACTATAGTCTTACCAGAGAACGCCTCAGGCGAGGTCACAGAGACAGAGAATCCCAGTCCATACACAGTGTCTGCCAGCTGCCGCGCCGACGTCGCGCCGCGCACGTGCCGCACGCGTGCCGAGCGGTCGGCCAGGGATACTGTGGCTGATGTCACGCCGGATATCTCACGAAGAGCTCCTAAAAGAACAGAAGAGAAGATAAGATGTTAATTTGTGACGGAAAATAAAACAACAAATTGTTCTCAACAACAAGATTGACAGACAGATGCTGCCCCAGCATGATGAGTCACTTCTTCCCAGCGAAAGTAGAATAAACTAGGAAGTCGTAAGCGTGCAATTTGGGAGACTGTATTATGTTATTTTGACGTTCACAAAGTGCTGATTCTACGCCAAATTTGATTAATTTGATAGAATCGAAAGTTCTTCCAATAGAAATGACAGATCATGCCGATGACTGACAGTGACACTTCCTGCTCGTCCACCGCACTTGTTCACATATGAGTAACATGAACATACCTTCAATAGTATCGACACAGGACTGACAGGTCATGCCGATGACTGTCAGCGACACTTCCTGCTCGTCCACCTCGCCTTTACACGCATGTGTTACCTACACGTACCTTCAGTACTATTGACACAAAACTGGCAGGTCATGCCGACAACTGACAGTGTCACTTCTTGCCCATCCACCTCGCCTGTGCACACTTGTGTTACACGAACGTACATTCAATAGTATTGACACAGGACTGTCAGGTGATGCCGACGACTAACAGCGACACTTTCAGCTCGTCCACCTCGCCTGTACACGCATGTGTTACCAACACGTACCTTCAGTACTATTGACACAAAACTGACAGGTCATGCCGACAACTGACAGTGTCACTTCTTGCCCATCCACCTCGCCTGTGCACACGTGTGTTATACGAACGTATCTTCAATAGTATTGACACAAAACTGACAGGTCATGCCGACAACTGACAGTGTCACTCCTTGCCCATCCACCTCGCCTGAGCACGCGTGTGTTACACGAACCTACCTTCAATAGTATTGACACAGGACTGACAGGTCATGCCGACTATTGACAGTTCCACTTCCTGCTCATCCGACTCGCTTGTTCCAGAAGACATGTCTATTAACGTGTCTGTTGGAATTTCTTTGGGTAGTAGATTTCTGGAATAGAAGAATACTTAACGTTAGAAAATTCTGCTGATGTGGGTATAATAATTATCATTTTATTATCAGGCTACTAAGGCCCATAGAAAAAATACCCAAAATAATCTTATACATTAAAAGTAAACTAATGCATATTGAAAACCTTATCAAACTAACCGTAATGATATACTTAATCATAGTCTCAATGCGGAGAAACAAAAGAAGGGATGAACTTGAATCAGTAAGCAGTAGGAGAATGCGACATGTGTGTAATCTATCAATGGAAACGTATAATTTTTATGGCAAGATTGTTTAAAATTTTGTTAGAGCACAAATATTGAGTAGAAGAACAAAGAGAAAAAGTGTATGTTCTTGTTATTTTAGTGAAAATACAGTGTGTAGACTGAATAGACCTAATAAACTGAGTAGACAAACATTTTAAAAAGTCCATCTACTAAAGAACCGTAGCAAATATCGTGTTAAACCAGTTTTTATAATCGTTTTTGTCAGAAGACCGAGTAGACCAAGTAGACTGACTTAGTTTCATGCTCCGTGATGTCACTGGGTACCTCGAAGCCCATGTTTTTTACATAAAAACGGACATCGTTCTCTACGTTGGTACGCGGCTCATACCTATCGTATGTCGTATCCTACTTTCTTTATTACAAGAATTGAGTACACGAACGGTACGCATGTCTCTCCTCTAAGAAAAAAAAAACCGTTTTTACGCTGGTCTACTACCAGTAGACTAAGCAGAATGAGTAAACCAACACCTTACATGTTCGTCTACTAAAGAAACCTAGCAAAGATTTAACTAAAACATTTTTTAATATTGGTCTTTCGTCAGTAGACTGAAAATACCAAGTATACTAACCTAGTTTCGTGCTCCGTGGTGTCACTGGGCACCTCGAAGCCCATGTCTTCTATATGAGACCGGATAGCCTCCTCAGTGATGGTGCGCGGCTCATATCTGAAGTAGCCTGCGTTTTCTGATAGTTCCACCTGCAAATTAAAAGGATGATGACAGTAATTATATGTTCCCAATGCTGGGACACAGGACTCTTCTCTTCGACAGTGGGCTGTAATCCACCACGTGGGCCAAGTGTGGGTTGGTGGATGTCCCATGTCTTCGAATTTTTGGTTCTAGGACGTACCAAGCAGCCCAGAGCGGGTTGATAAATGTCTTCGAAATCTGGTTTCCTCACGATGCTTTCCTTAACCATTTTGAGAGCACTGGTGGTGATGAGGTATAACCAAGTTTCTTACCTTAACATACTCAATGCCGGGCAGCTCCCTGACTGAGCCCTCGATGCTGCGCACACACGACTGGCATGTCATGCCATTGATAGGCACTCGAACTGCCAGCAGTTCCGAGCTGGACTCTCTGTGGACAAAAGATGAGGTAAGGTTAGTTGTGGGAACAAAGCCAGACGTCAATAGTATCGTAGATTTATAAAAATAATCCTTTAGTATTAGACAGTGAATCTACGTATATATAGTAGTGTTAGTTATGTAGCAATGGGTAGCTCGCCGCCCGGTAACGACCAGGCCCGGGACGACGACGGCGCGTTGTGTTTCACGCGCGCCTCAAAGAGATGGCAGCAGTACTGAAAGGGTCCGCTAGGGCCGATGCCTGCCAGGGTCGCGGAGTTGTTCCAAAGAGTTATCGTGGCCCTGGCACAGGCAACTGAAGGAACGCGGGTGGGTATTAGTCAGTTAAAGTCAGACACGCCTCCCTCTCCGACCAGAGCGGGAGAAGTCATTTGATGACTACCCACCCAAAAGCAGTTGAAAGTGCACTTTCTTACACCCCGCTACCGGGGCCCATGCCTGTAATCCATAAAAGCTTAGGCAGTATAGTATAGGTAAATACCACATTCAAACCCCCAAGATGCTACGCTAAACGGATCGCTGGAAAACTCGAGCTTGGACCCCTGCTGAAGTGTCAAAGACCACGTTTGACCATCAGACGCAAGAATGGGGGCAGTACACATTTACATCATCGTCAGTCTATAATGTTGCCGCAAAGAGATGTCAGCAGCACTGAAGGGGTCTGCTAGGACCGATGCCTGCCAGGGTCGCGAGATTGTTCGAAAGAGATACCGTGATCCTGGCACATGGGCAACTGAAGGAACACGGGTGGGTTTTAGTCAGTAAAAGTCTGACACGCCCTCCCGCTCCGCCCAGAGCGGGAGAAGTCATTTGATGATTTCCCATCCAGAGAAAAAAAAAAAAAAGTCTATAATGTTCCCACTGCTGCAACACAGGCCTCCTCTCGGTGAGAGGGAGTGGGCCACACTCGGGCCCAGTGCGGGTTGGTAGATGTCACATGTCTTCGAATTTTTGGTTCTAGGACACGCCGGTTTCCTCACCATGTTTTCCTTCACCGTTTTGAGAGCACTGTTGATGAATTAGTTTACACAAGTAAAGTGCTTTCTTGGGTTCGAACACACAACTCTTAAGTCGCGGTCGTTACCACTGCTCACACATGTTCATAATTTTCCCATTTGACACATAGTGCACCTCATACGCCATTTAAACATATTTTAACTGATTAGGCACGCTAGCAAATGTAAAACCATTTGTAAAGGCTAACGCTATGTTTTATCAAAACGTTTTTTTGTATATAAAAGAACAAATATGTATATATAAATTAACAAAACCATGTTTTCACTGAAAACAATTCAAATGTAATCAAAATAAACACCTGCATTTACAATATATTATATTGATAACCTAGTATTAATAGTAAAGAATATTATTTTGCCTATTACCCGCCGCACTAGCTTTTGCCCGCGGCTTCGGTCGCGTTAAATTCGGGGTAACACGGTTCCCCTTTCCTGATTTAGAACACAGAAGAGAACTCGGAACAGAATGTTATTTTAATACGCGACTGTAGACAATATTATATGTCTTTCCATTTGGGGATAGAATGTAAAGATTCTGGGCATTGGACACACGCGATCATGCTACATACAATTATCCATGGCAAAAGCACGACTTTTCTAAGTTCACCCCAGCCACCAAAAAAAGAAAAAAAAGTAGCCTACGTCACTCTCCATCCCTTCAACTATCTCCACCTAAAAATCACGTCAATTCGTCGTCCCGTTTTGCCGTGAAAGACGGACAAACCGACACACACACACTTTCCCATTTATAATATTAGTATGGATAACGTCATTATCGTCTATATTTCACGACGGGTTAGGCAGAGATTGACCAGTACCTTTGGAGGTACAGGGGAACAGGGTATCAAGTTCACTCAACCTCCGTAGAAAAGGGAAGATGCTCCGACCAGGGTGCTTACTCTCGAATATAATTCAAATAGATCGACATTGGTCAAACGTCAGTTGGTTGACTGGTAGACTGACAATTCCAATGTCGATCTATTGGAATTATATTCGAGAGTAAGCACCCAGACGGGTGTCGTGTGTGGTCGGCAACTGGCTGACGATTAATGTCGGGACGTTGTATACAGAGTGTCCCAAACATCAACGTCAAGCCGAAAACGGTTGATAGGCCAGGTGGTGACAGTTATCAGAAAAATAATAAAAAAAAATCTAAGTTAACCATTTTTTTTTTCAGTACAGTCAGTTAAAGTTGGGCGATGTAATAATTTTTAGTACATGGTGGAGCAAAAAAGTGATGTTTTCTTTAAAACTGAGGTAGTTGTGTTTTAATTTTGGACTGTAGTTTACAGAAGGGTTATTCAGGGTTACATCACTCACAAAAAAAATATGAAAAGTATTGTCAATAATTTGAAAAGTACTTAACTTAGATTTTTTTTATTATTTTTCTGATAACTGTCACCACCTGGCCTATCAACCGTTTTCGGCTTGACGTTGATTTTTGGGACACCCTGTATACATACGCGCGGTAAACTTTGCTTGCGCGATGCAGAATTTTGGGTGATGTCAGTGTGGAGCGTCTGTTCGCATCAGGTGGTGTAGATGCCGCTACAGAACTTTAGTACACCCACTTTCCATCCATCCATGTTTACCATTTACGTTAACGCCTACGTTACAGCCTATTGCCATCAACCACGCACAAATTCAGACTCCGGGCTGCTACTTGAAATTCCGGATGGAAAAACCTAATAACACTTTGCTCGACCTCGGAATCGAACTAAAGACCTCATGCTCAGTAATAGCACTTGCGACCACTACACCAAATACCCAGTTAAGCACAAAATATAAAAACTAATAACTACCGTAAAATTTCCTCCCCAAGCTACGTCACTTCTACCGGTTTTGTACTCCTCACATCCGGTAGATTCTTGCAGCCTTTACAAGGTTATCGGTCCACCTTAGAGGCCTTCCAACTTTACGTCTACGCGGTCGACACTCCACAGTCTTCCGGCCCCATCGGCCATTTGTTCTGTTCACTGCCATTTAAGTTTAGCAATTCTTCGGGCTATGTCGGTTACCTTGGTTCTATTACGGATCCTTTATTTCCGATTCGATCGCGTGAGGAAACTTCAAGCATAGACCTCTCCATTGCCCTTTGGGTGACTTTTAGACTTCTAATAAGGCTCATTATGAGCGATGAGGCGTAAAATGACCACAACTAATTCCTAAATTTCATAGTTTTCCCGATGTGTGACCAATCAGAAAATAGCTGATTAGACTTAGCTCATTACTGAACAGTTTTAAAGATAAAGGAACAAATAATAGTGTTTGTGCTAATTGTCTAACTTACAAAGACTAATTATATATTTCCAAGATAACATAACATCACGTAGGTGCTTAAAATCACGCCATCTTTCAATCGGGATAGGCAGAAACTACAGAACGCTACCTACTACAGTTATATTGAAACAGCTGGAGAAAACACACGATTAGAGGTCCACTTTAGCTGTGGATCGAAAGAGTTGAAAATCTTAAGGAGTAGCCGTTGCCCAGCAGTGGGATTATGTGGTTAACAGCAACAGTATGGTCACAACGAGAGATATGCAAAATATTTGTGTTCGTGTGACCCCTTGCTGCATCATTTTTACCAAAGTTTTCAATAAGTAATAAACTTATGTAGAACTCAAGATCTCGAGCAATGGGTAGCTCGCCGCCCGGTAAGGACCAGACCCGGGTCGACAGCACGTCATGTTCCACGCGCGGCTCAAAGACATGTCAGCAAAATTTTAAGGGGTCCGCTAGAGCCGATGCCTACCAGGGTCACGAGATTTGCACATCATTACAATATGGTAAATATGTTGCACAAATCTATGTACCTACGTATAACACCATGCATGCATTTTCTTTTAGTAATTGTATGTAAACACGTGTTTGAGCAAACAAAGTTATCTGAATCTGAGTTACCGTGGCCCTGGCACAGGCAACTGAAGGAACACGGGTGGGTTTTAGTCAGAAAAGTCTGATACGCCCTCCCGCTCCGCCAAAAGCGGGAGATTTCAATTGAAGACTGCCCACCCAAAACAAGTGCGAGTCGGACTCGCGCACCGAGGGTTCCGTACAAAATCAATACTCAATACTCGGCCTGCAGGTATTCACAGTTTGTGCATAAGGTTTATGTTTATGAAATTTTTTTTTTTTCTAATTTTTATATTTGAGTTGACTGAATAAAAGGTAAATTGTGGTTTACGATTGATGACGTATTAAAAAAAAACTACTTACTAGATCTCGTTCAAACCAATTTTGGTAGAAGTTTACATGGTAATGTACATCATATATTTTTTTTAGTTTTATCATTCCCTTATTTTAGAAGTTACGGGGGGGGGACGGGACACACATTTTACCAATACCAAAAATGACTGTGACATACTCGGACAGACAGACAGACATGACGAATCTA
This sequence comes from Aporophyla nigra, assembly GCA_947507805.1. Taxonomy (NCBI): domain Eukaryota; kingdom Metazoa; phylum Arthropoda; class Insecta; order Lepidoptera; family Noctuidae; genus Aporophyla; species Aporophyla nigra. The sequence goes on from OX382318.1 coordinate 1,050,187, forward strand.
TAAGGGTTCCGTTTTTTGCCATTTGGCAACGGAACCCTAAAAAAAAGGTCTGTATAAACTTTTGATGGCAACAGGCTCGCTCCGTATTACATGGGACTTAAACATAACTGGCAAAATGAAGATGTACTATAGGTACACCTTTGCCCAACCTTTCAAAAAAATAAGGCATGATGTTATGTTGTGAGAACCGCGTTCATGAACTTGACATTCAGAATAAAACAAAATGTTTTAATAACTAAAGATTCTACCAGCTCCATTTTCATAATATTATGGAATCAGATTTCTTCAACATCTGCTTTATGTTAAGATGTAATGAAATGTATATCCGCGATTCCGCGGATACGGATCCGAATACGGATATTTGGTGTCAAGATCCGCGGATACGGATCCGAATACGGATATTTGGTGTCAAGATCCGCGGATACAGATGTGGATAAGGATCTTAACTTTCTTACTCAATTGTCGATGCGCGTGGTCTTGAAACGATGGTTGACGCCATTTGAGGACAGGCCTTGCCTTGACAGGACATGTTTAGACTTGCATTGCGTGAGTCTTTTTAATTCTTTGTTTTTAGTTTAATACCACATTTTTTATTTTAAGGAATTCAAAATAATCTGAATAGAATTTAATACTTTTTCATTACTACTTAGTCCCTTATTTATAGAATTTCATCTATGCATTGATAATTAATTGATAAGGTAGAAGATCCGTACAAGATCCGCCAAAAAAGTAACAGATACGGATAAAGATCTTTCTTCTCCATCGGATATCCGAGGATACAGAAACGGATACGGATATCCGCCACATCACTAGTTAAGATATTGTAATATAAACATTGCCTTCTTTCTGGAACAGTTAGGTAAATATGTTTTGTTATGACTACTCTGTGGGCCTAGTACAAGTTTAATAGGTAACCTATTCGATTGAACGGAAACAATAATGGGAAAAATAATAAACGATTCAATACAAATTGACGTCAGTCAAGATAAAACATACTGAGGAAAACTGCATGTCCTAAAAAAAAATTCCTCCCGACCGCGGTTCGCCCTTGGTGGCCAATCTCAATAGAGATTCCTCAAGGTTTAAGATAAGAACTCTATCTGACAGATTCAATTCAACATAAAGATAGTACAGACGCCAGCACATCAAGGTACCCGAAACTGTCAAATTCTCCCAATCAACCTTGAACCTAATACCTTAGCGATAAAGTTGAAAATCGATTAAAGAAATTTGACAGATGGATAGGAGATAGGAGCTCGATGTGCTGGCGTCTGTACAATAACTTTCGAGGTCTTTATCAATTACAAAACAGAGCTGAAAAGATTAGTTCCCAACCAAATGTTGCTATGTCATCATCTGTCTGCCTTTTCCCTACTATGTTGGGGTCAGCTTCCAGTCTAACCAGATGCAGCTGAATACCAGTATTTTACATGGGGCTATCAACATCATCATTACAGCGAAAAGACGTTCACTGCTAGACAAAGGCCTCCCTCAATTAGGGGGTTTGCCATAATCGCCACGTTTGGCAGGCGGGTTGGCGATCGCAGTATGGTGGTGAAATACTTAGAGAACGCTGCTGCCGATTCTCTAGTAAGTCCCTTAGTCGCCTCTTACGACACCCACGGGAAGAAAAGGGGTGGTGCTAACATGGAGCTGTAGCGACAACTATTACGCAACATGCGAACTACGCATCACACTGACGTCACCCAAAATCCTGCATCGCGCTAGCAGAGTTTACCTCGTAACTAGTATAAACAACATGTTACTTCGACCTCATATATCGATAACGCCGTGAAAGTGGCGAAGTTTTCAGCCAGCAAAATTTAATAAATTGTCCTCCAGCGGCAGAGAGAAGAAGAGTTGTCACATTTTCGGTTTTTCGACTACGCGTAACGTATGCAATTACAAAAATACAAGTTGACAAGGACATTGACCCACACCCAGTCCTTCGTGGCGTCGATATTTTTTTTATTTATTGGTATTTATTTTACTGATGGTTTGCTGCACCGGTCGACGTCCTCACGTCGGCACCCGCGCCGGCTGTCACTGAAAATCAGCGCTGTGGCTCTGTCTCGCATAGAGTCACAGCATTATGCTAAGTGATGGCCGTTTTGCGTGGGTATGACGCGTGATTTCCCCCAGCTTTTTTATTTTTATTTTTGTATGTTTCTGGTCTATCTGTGCGTCAAGTATGCCGCAAATAAACGTATTTGCTTTCTTTCATAAATTACTTTTGCCATACATTTTCTTCGCAACAGCTGATTTTTTATTCGGTAACCGTCGAGAAATTTCTACGCTTAGGATTCTAGAACGGATTGCTGAAGTCATTGTTACAGTTTGCGCATCGATTTCCTTGCTACCCTGTATATGATGTAATCTAAGTACTTAATTAATTTATGATGATACGACATAAAAACATTGGGTTAGTGTGTCAGTGAAGATAAGAAGGCCGGTCATTGACCCCTACACGGTCATGGACCGAACAACTTGAACTCTGAATCGAGTTGCAAAAGAAAGGGTGAATACTTGCACTTTGAAATGGGCAACTAACTTGATATTTCAAACTGATCGACTCCATGAAAATGCAATACAATTTTTTTTTTAATGATTATTTGCAACTAACTTTTGCCTGTGGCTTAGCTCGCGTTAAATTCGGAGTAACACGTAATTTTTTTTGCTCCATACAATTTTCCACTCCCCATTTTAGGGAAGTTGGGGATTAGAAAGTGACAAAAAGTAGCCTACGTCACTCTCCATAAATCACGTCAAAATCACGTCAATTCGTCGTCGCTCCGTTTTGCCATAAAAACGGACAAACAGACATACACACTTTCCCATTTATAATATTAGTATGGATTGAAATCCCCCTGAAGGGCTGGAAATTTCTTGAGTTATTTTAGCACATTCACCTTAAGTGGCTCGTATCAACTCAAACTCAAAACCTTTATACAAAATTTGTATTTACAATATCAATATAGACATGGATGGACAGCGCTTTTACCAGACTCCACTCAATCTCAAAGGCTTTATTTCAAACCAGATTTTGCCAGCCGCTTCGCCCTTCCTCTTCACTCTGTCTATGATGAAACCGCTTGAAAATCCGTTGCGCAGTTTAAAAGATCTAATCGTGCAGACGCGGGAAGCGACGTTGTTTTATACTATGTACAGATAGAGCTAAACCAATTACAGCCACTTTTAAACTGACATAATCAGAAAATAATAGTTTAAAAAAACTAAAAAACACGCTTCCATTGAAAACCAAACTAAAAATTACAAAATAATGGAAAAATAGTAAAAGTATTTTTTATTGATATCAGGTACCCCACGCTTTTTTTCCATTATTTTGTACTTTTTAGTTTGGTTTTCAATGGAAGAGTGTTTTTTAGTTTTTTTTAACTATTATTTATTTTCTATTTTTTAGGGTATTTCGAATTTTGAGACGTATGTCAGCGTAGTTTGTGACGTATGTCAGCGTAGTTTGTGACGTATGTCAGCGTAGTTTGCATCTTATGTCAGCGTAGTTGGTGACGTATGTCAGCGTAGTTTTCGAAGACAGTTTTTTTGCTGTCCTGGTAACCCTGGCAAGGATAATGGCACAAATTTATGAAATTATTGCTTTGTCATCGGTCTTCGACAGGTGTGCAAAGTTTGAATGAAATCTGTTCGTTTAAAGTGGGTCAAAATCGCGCTATAAGGAGTCGGTTACAAACAAACATACAAATATACAAACATACATGTGAAGCTAATATAAAGCGTGTAAAAATGAAACTAGTGGCCCATTCCAAAGATAGTCCGTAGTAGATACCTATGAAAAAGAACGGGCAAGAAACTCCATGGACACTATTTTCAATCTAAATATAAACACTAGAAACCACAATATTGACTCAGAATACTTTCTGCATAATTTATATATCAACCGGTGCAAGCAGACGAACAGGTTTAATAAAACCAGGTTAGGAATGCTAGCAGCCACTACGTAGGGTAACCGGCGGTATACTGTTAAGGTCAAACCGTGTTAAAATCATCATTATTTCAGCCGAAAGACGTCCACTGCTGGACATAGGCCTCCCACGGGTCTATAGGCTTCTCGCATCCAGCTAATTCCTGCGGTGGAGGCTGTCTAACGCTACGTCTTCCAGTGCACGGCAGCCACTGTAGAGCCTTTCGTCGCCATCAGCCAACTGCTCATCGAGCAATGTGCCTTTGGCAATTCTTCGGGCTCTGTCGGATGCCTTGGGTCTACTACGGATTCTGCGACCAGAAGGGTGTCATATCTGCTGAACTATGTGTGACGTTTTAATGCTAGTTGCGCGGTAAATTCTGCTTGTGAATGATGGAAGACTGAGTGCGGCTGAGTCTGCGCTACCTCTTGTGAATTATAAAATACTAGTTTTGCCAGCGGCTTCGCCCGCGTGGAGGTCGGAAAATATCCCGCGGGAACGTACTACCGGGATAAAAAGTACCCTATGTGTTAATCCAGGTTACGAACTATCTGGGTGACAAATTTCATTCAAACCCGTCTAGTAGTTTTCGTGAAAGGGTAACAAACATACACATACATACATCCTCACAAACTTTCGCATTTATAATATTAGTAGGATTTCTCGTATACATGGCTAATTCTTTGTTGAGATTGGCTGCCATTATAGTAGAGTCATCACAGTCTGCTGGCTGTCTTGCCGGCTCTTCCCAGGCAATCACTCCATGTTAAATATTGGTATTCAGGTGCTTCTGAATAGAATGGAAGCCAACTACATCAAAGTTGGAATAAAGCAAGACAGATAATGATGACTGTCTCCGTGCCATATTTTTCTTAATAAAGATAATTTCAGTAACTGTGGAGTTTCTTGCCGGCACTTCTCCATAAGAACCGTGCACCTAGTTTCTGACGTTTCATAAATGCCCATGTAGGTTAATGTGACATAAAATATTTTGGTTTTGATTTGGAAAACAATTTTATGGCAATACATTTACGAACCGGTGTGTCATTTCGACAATGTTGCTGTGACAAAACTGGCTTACTTACGTAAAAGTAAATGGCATTAACCTACAAAGATTATGCGATTAAATGAGTTGGAATAGTATTTAATTACCATTATGGACGAAGCCGAGAGTGGGAAAGTGAATGACAGTAAAAGGGGGAGGGAGGGAGGGAAAGTTTTATTTAAATTAAACCATTTTTATCGTTCTTTCTTTACGCGAAATCATTGAACTGCCAATTAATCATTGAACTGTAGAGTTGTGATAAATAAATATATAAATAAGTTCAGGATCTCTGCACCATACGACCTAGGGTTACAGTCGGACAGTAGACCGGATTTCCAGGTTCAAACACCGACACCAACCTTTGATTTATCAACCTTCAGATGAATCGGAATCAGATGGATTAGAAAATTATTTCATTACTTTAAAAAGACCAACCAACCTACTGGCGAGAACTCCTCTCACTAGAGCCATCCGCGTGGTGAACGAGGTTCACGAGAGGGTTGATGTATTGTGGTGCAACTTGTGTGAATTCGCAAGAGTTAAATTATTTTATAATATGTTATTTAGATGTAGGTTAAGATTTAAGATGTATGTAGTACGTGATTTTATAGGATGTACTTATATTAAGGATTTATCATGTAAGGCCGCTATATCGCATTAGATCGCTGATCTGTAATGGTAGTGTAGGTAAGAATTGGTAAATAAATATGATAATTGATGATTTTTTTTTATTGTTTTTTTTTTTTGTTGGGTATGGCAAAAGAAGCATGAAAGTAGAATAAATGCTGTGGAAATGCGTTCCTTGCGAAGCATGTGTGGTGTGACTATGAATGATAAGCTGAGGAATGATGAGATAAGAGAACGGTGTGGTGTAAAAGAAGATGTAGTGACAAAAATTGAAAAAAGTATGCTTAGATGGTTTGGTCATGTTGAGAGGATGAATGAAGGTCGGCTCACAAAAGGTATTTACAAGGCAGATGTGAGTGGAAACACCGGGAGGGGACGCCCTAGGAGGACATATAGGGACCTTATTGGTGATGTTCTTCAGAAAGGTCAGGTGCGTAGTACTAGCAACCGGCGTGTGTGTATGACCAATTGTATGAACCTAAACGAGGCAAAAGAAGTGTGTAGAGATCGTAGCAGGTGGCGTTCCGTGGTTTCTGCCTACCCCCATGGGAAAAAGGCGTGATTCTATGTATGTATGTGTAAATATGATAAAATGCATTACATTTTCAAAAACTTAAAACTCTGTGACATCAATTAAGATAACACCGCAAAATACCAGAATGCAATATCATGCATACTTCATTATATCAAAGCAAGGTGACGCAATGACACTAGGCACGTATGTCACACGGTACCAATTTAGTACCGGCCACTAAGATGGCTGACGTAGCAGTGAATATTACGCGGATGACACTTAAAGTACCGCAGTTGTCGAAAATTTCATGTAGATGGCACTAAAGCTACCGATGCAGACGGCACTAACTCTAAAGTGACTCTTTAAAATTACACGGATTACGATAGTGTCTCGTAAGCGACTAAAATAACCACGGTCAATAACATTATGTTCTTGAATGTCATTAAAAGACATACTGCAGTCGGCATCATTTTCTTTGTCACTAAAAGTACCATTGACACTTTCTTGAATTAAACTTTAAGTATGTAGTAACACGATACTTATTGTAAAGCAATTTTAATGACATTAAAATAACCGCTGCAGACAATATTATATTATATTGTATTGTGTATTTCTGTTGCGGTTTAGATCAATTTAAAAGCCTACCTACCACCTAACCTATTGAATTTGTTATGGTACTTGATAGTGGTGCATACAAATTATTTAATTTTAAAGGATACTACAACGTCGACACAAACGAAAAAAAAACCAATAAACATACCGCGCGAATACACTTACTTGGCGGTACTGTTCCGTTGACCATTCTAGAAGCACCACCGCAGCTGATAAAATTTCAGATGACACTAAGTAAGTACCACTTCAGACGGCACTATTTAGTGCCGTCTGACATTGCACGAATTGTCATCGTGAGCTTCGAAATTTATGAGGAGTGGGGACAAAGTCTCTAATCATTTGTTGTATAATTTTATATCACCTGTATCGATTAGTCGACAGAACATTAACAGTTGCAAATGGACAGACAGATAACAGATTACAAGCTATTTTCAGATATCCGTAGAAAATTGATTGTGAAAAAAAAAAACGACTTCTGACACTATACAGGGTGTTATTAAAATCACTGTCATCCCTTCAGAGGGTAAAAGCTAAAATCTAGCAAAACGTTAAATATATTTTATACATTTTCTGCGGTTTTACCAATAAGTTTTAACTTATTATTCATGAAATACTTTATTCTTCGTGATACGTATAATATTATCTTTCAATTACACTTGGTGGAAAACAAAAACAGTCAACATTTTATAAAAATGCAAGGATTATTTTATTTGATTGAAGAATTTCTCAATTTGTCAAAACTCATATACATATAGTATTTATTTCAATAAAACCAATTACAGGCCGTTTTGAATTGTCATGAATTCATGAGACATATGAATCCAGTTGGCCATTCCGAAATGTACGAGTTTCCTATGAAGAAGAACGGGTAAGAAACTATTATTTTATCAAGAGAAGAAGTATTTTGATTTAGAAGAGTGTCCAGTTCATAACAAAATATTGGCTACCTCATTGAGTAGAAAGTCAGCCATGTTTGTTTTACATATTTTTTTGTTTGGCTCAAATACATAGCAATAAGATTATATTATTTACTTATGAAATTTGTACTTACTGCATAATGTGCGAAATTTGACGCATGTGACCCAATCTATATATATCCATAGTTGAAAAAGGTTTTTGACACAAAGAAAAATTAACTAAAACAATATTATTGTCCGTTTTTTACACGTATTTTATGCAATCAATCACATCAATCGCGTCAATACACTTAGATTTTTTAAACAGATCTCGTTTGTTGCTCACGATTTTTTACACAGTCAATATTTTTGACACATATATGACATTGAAAACATTAAATTTCGCGGGGAACTACCAAGTAGCCCAAACAGACATTCGACGATAAGATAATAAACCACAACACGAGATACGTATTAAACGTAGTAATAATATCACTATATTTCACAATCGTTTTGCACCGAAACTAATCAAAACAAGTCACAGACAAAAAATATAGCAATTAAAACAACATTTCCCGCCTCATTCGCGTTCGAAATTTGAATATAATGTATGACACAGACAATGCAAAGAGCGCGTTCGGTTTAAGGCGCGCGGAGTGCAAATTATTTGGTATTTGATCTTTGAAGCGCTTACAGCGCTGCGTGCAATGAGCGGGTTTTGTTAGCGAGTACATTTAGCAGCGCTGAAGCGCTTTATGTTTATTCAAGTCTGTGTAGTGTCGTGTGACTTGGTATAGCAAGTTGGTGTTTGGTATTATACATATTACTCATGACATAGATACATTTTAATTGAAATATTTATTCGAATTGCGTACTTATGACATAAAATCTCAATAAGATTGTTTCCGCTTTTAAGAAATACTTTTAGAGTTAATTTAAGTTTATTCAACTATAGAATATATTGATAAGAGCATTATAAGTAATTGAGATAAGCGCGTTTATTTTATTTTATTTTGTTAAAAATAGCAAACGCGGTATAATTAGACGTTGAAATAGATTAAGTAAGAGTTGAAGGTTAAAGAAAAAATATACAGGCGGAGTCAGATTAAATTAGCTAGCGAAACTCCGCAGACGTGAGGGTATCAATATCTTGACATGATATCATAGAGAGTAGTGGTGGGCCAGTGGTAACAGCCGCGGCTTCGGAGTTGTAGGTAGTGCGTTCGAACCTAGAAAAGCTCTTTACTTTGTGTAATTTTTTTCATTACCACTGCTCTCGAAACGGTGAAAGTAAACATCGTGAGAAAACGGACATGTCTTAAAAAAATCGAAGACATGTAGCATCTACCGACCTGCAAAGGGCCACGTGGTAGATCTCGGCCCCTCCCATTCACTGACAGAAGGTCTGTGTCCCAGCAGTGGAAACATTATAAACTGATTTTGCTTATATAGCACAGATTACACAAACACTGGCTTGAAAAAAAAATTTAACAGAATACTCTTTATTATACGAATTACAAATATACATGTGGAAATTGTTCATCGCTAAAACTGATCGACCATTTTTTTTAAAATCACCCTGTATAGGACAGAAGACAGGAAAACAGCATCATGAAATGGCGGCCGAGACCCACATAAAGACGTTATTGTAGTCTTTACATACAGGTCACAGTCACTGGGAAGGACACATAGATTGTGACAATGAATGAATGCATCTCTTTTATTCACAATCAGTTGACCGACTTCCGAGTGGAAAATGAAACATTTTTGGTTACCAGCGCAGCGGGGTGATAATTGAAGCGGTCCGCCAGGACCGATGCCTGCCAGGGTCGCGAGATTTGTTAGAAAGAGATACCGTGGCCCTGGCATAGGCAACTGAAGGAACACGGGTGGGTTTTAGTCAGTAACAGTCTGACACGCCCTCACGCTCTGCCTAGAGCGGGAGACGTCATTTGATGATTTCCCACCTACAAAAAAAAAAGCAGGGTGGTTGCATAACAGTAGGAAAAGTAGGAATTGCAATTTTTTTGACAGTTCAATAATATTCATTGCGTTATTTACGTTGATAAGCAGATAAATTTTTCGAACATATGAAGCAATATATTCGCAATATCATTCTAAATGATTCAGATTGTAATTGATAGTGTATTACGCAATTAGGGTGCTGGTCATTAGTAGTGCAGGTGACGGAATAATGATCTGCGTAGCATTTTCCCAACTATTCTATTTAAAAAAAAAAAATCACTTGACAATATTTTTAATTGAAGATCTCAATAGACAGCACTATTTATCTGTAGTTCCTATTTTCATCAGTCTTTAGTAATAATAATCGGAATCCGGCTCGAAGGACCATTTTTAATTAGACAATCAATCTGCCTATCAATTTCCAACTATATTCAGGTATTTTTGAAGTCTAATCAGGTGCAGCTGAATCTAGTATTTTACATGAAGCGACTACCTATCTGACCTCTACAACTCAGTTATTAGGTAACACAATACCCCTTGGTAAGACTTCTAGGCTTCTGCCTACCCGTATCAACCGTGTGTGATGATCACGTATGTAATAGTAGAATATTCTGGAACCCTTATCATCTTCTAACTATGACACGATAACATACTTTGAAAAGGCATTGAACAAAACCCGCATTATATGACGAATTAATTTTGTAAGATCAATTAAAACCAGAGCAAGCGTTGTCATCAATGCTCGTACCTTTTTGTATGAGTAGAGGCCTTTTATCCTATGGTGGGATAAATAGACTAGTATTATGATTATTATTTATTAAAAACTAAGCGCGCCAGTGTTTTCAATAAAACAGTCAAAATATTTTATAAGAAAAAAAAAAATAACAGGTTATATTTTAAAACCGCAGTATTTTTTTTTATGCTCACTCGAATAAGACAACCTGTATACAGTTAATTAATTAACTTTGTTTAATACCTAATAGATAAGCAATCATAAAGTCAAAACAAAAAGTATTTATACACGGCAGTCCACACAATGTCAAAAAATATAATGTATATTACAAAATAAATGAAAAAAGGCATTACTCACACGACCAAACCATCAAATCCCTTTCGAAAAAAAAAAAACTAGACCGCTCCTGACGGACAACCGACCAATAGCGAACGAGGGCGCCAAATAAAATAAACATGGCCGACAATGTTTTAAAAATTCACCTGTGCTTAGATTGGATAATGCTTAGTTTATTTTAGATATAATAATATTTGTAATAGAGCTATTACAAAACATTATTATATTATAAACGTTATGTGTTCATTAAACATTGACCGTTTTAATAATATGAATGGGCATTGGGTAAGTGTGAAATCAAAACTTAGTAAGTTGCATAATTTGAACGCGTGTATAATAGAGATGTTATAGATTATTATATTTTATTTATGAAATACTATCATATAAGAACATAGATTCTTTTATATTTTGTGAATGTGAGAACGTTGTAGGCCTTGTAGACTATAGTCAATTTTCTGTTTTATTATGTACCTGGTCAAGTACACAGACTGTCCTCCCATACCTCTAAACACTTTTGAAACCATTGTAAAATCCAATTATTTTTAAAAGAGTAACCGTGGAGTTTTTTGCCGGCTCTTCTCCATAGGAATCACCAAATTAGAACCGTGCTTCTGACGTTGTGTTGTAGTGCCTATGTAGGTTTATATGAAATAAACATATTTTCATTTGATTTGATTTGAGTCGGTTATAAAGAGGTCGACTAATCGGCGAACTAATCGGCCAAGCTGATCACGGTTTCGGGAGTATTCGGTAACTTCCGTCACCCTTTGTTTACAAATGATTCACACGCAAGTTGCTCGCAGCGTGTCGTTGATAAATGCCATAGATGTAATTTTATTTTCTTTACATCTGATTCTAGAGATGTATCAAAGGAAAGGCTCCTTACATTTAAAAATGTATAAGATTGATTGTATTTATTTATTTATTTAACAAAGGAACAGAAAAATACGTACAACGTTAGTGCTTATTTCTATAGAAATCTCTTCAAACATACCTGCGATAGGAGAGAAGACAAAAGAGATGTAGACAAAGTGTGTTCTAAAATAATTCTTAAATAAAAAAAATAATTAACAATCAAGGTTTTTCGTGTTATGTGATTCCTTTTATATACATTTTACTGAAAAATACATACAAAGTGAAAAGCCGAATATTAGGGGCGCTCTTTGCCGAATGGTCGCCGACTAGTCGGAACATCTCTAGTATAGATGTATCTTTGCTATTCATGTGCTGAGTTGAGTATATTATGTTAAACGGATCTTAAACTGTTTTAAACCGTTCGGTTTTAAGCTGAGTTTTTGGTTTGAAACGACTGAAAACCACATTTAGCGGTCTTATCATGTTTTAAAATGTTTTTTCCTTTTAACACGCTTTTCTTAGCTTCAAACGTATGTTAGTATGTGCCTATCTACAGGAAACTTTGAACATGACTTCGATAGAGGCCTTTCGCCAGTTAAGTCCCATGTATTAGGGGCGAGCCTATTGACATCTACTGAGCACAACTACAGACTCCGGGCTACTACTGAGAAATTCCAGATAGAAAACACTTTGCTCTAAGTAATAACAGAGCCCAATACTTCATAGTCAATAGTGCTTCCAGGATCGCGGATTTGTTGGATGAGTTCCCGTGGTCCTGGCATAGGCAACTGAAGGAACACGGGTGGGTTTTAGTCAGTCTGACACGCTCTTTCAATGGATGATTTCTGTCATTGGATGATTTCCTAAACCAAAAAATTAAAATAATAGTTTTAAAAAACACGCTTCCATAGAAAACCAGACTAAAGAGTTGAAAATAATGGAAAAAAGCGTGGGGAGCTTTTCGATGTAATTTAGTTTTTTTTTACTATTATTTATGCTATTTTAAGTGTGTTTCGAATTTTGTGACGTATGTCAGCGTAGTTTTCGTATCTTGTAACGGATGTCAGCGTAGTTTTCGAAGACAGTTTTTTTGCTATCCTGGTAACCCGGGCAAGAATAATGGCACAAATGTATGAAATTATTGTATTGTCATCGGTCCTTGATAAGTATGCCAAATATCGAGTTAATCCGACGTTTTGAAAGGGGTCAAAAACATGTTCAAAGTTTCTGTTACATAGGCACATACTAACATACGTATGAAGCTAATAAAAGCGTGTAAAAAAAAAATATTCAGTAGTGGCGTTTGCGATCACTACACCAACGAGACAGTTACTTATTATATTTTTGGTAAATTTACATTCTAAATATTATTTATTATGTGTTTTCAATACTCAATATGTTTATTGCTTTACCATAATGTGAACTTAGGTGGTCATTATATAATTGAGATCATTATGGACCCTGTAGGTAGGGTTGCCACCCGTACTTTATAATAAAGTATTGTACGTTATTTCACATAATTGTATTCTATACTTTATGAGAACGATAAAGTACACGAAAATACTTTATTTTGCAAGATTTGATTTCCCAAAGAAATCAAATCTTGCAAAATAAAGTATTTTCGTTAGTTAGTATTTTGAAAAGTTAAGTCGTAAGTACTTTTTCGTTAAACGAAATGTATGTGATACAAACTGCAAAAAGCAATAAAAAATATGTTTTTAAATATAATAATAAAGATAAATAAATCATACTTTAATTTTATACTATGTACTTTTTTTTTCTTACCTATAATAACCAATGTACTTTAACTGCAAGAAAAAAAGGTGGCAACCCTACCTCTAGGGCACAGCAAAAGGATAGGAGAGACGAAGCTCTGTTTTTGAAAATTATTTGGTCAGGAGATTGTGTAAAATAAACTAACATATCGCTTATTTATCTATACAACTAGATTCTGTCCGCAACGTCGTCGTCCGCGTCAAATTTCTTGTTCCCCCGACCCTTCCCGACGCGTCGAATCGCATACCCGTGCGATTTTCCCCGTTTTTGCAACATTTTCCATTACTGCTCCGCTCTTAGTTGTAGCATGATGTTATATAGCCTATAGCCTTCCTCGATAAATAGGCTACCCAACACAAAAATAATTTTTCAATTCGGACCAGTAGTTCCTGAGATTAGCGCGTTCAAACAAACAAACTCTTCAGCTTTATAAATATTAGTATAGATGTATTAACACAATTTATATGATTTTTATATAAGTACTTATGTATTATAATAATTCTGTTTATTAATTTATATGGATTGTTGTTCTTTCAAAAATAATTATTGGCTATATTGTTTAATTTATTAAGTACTAGCTGACCCGACAGACGTTGTCCTGTCTCTTTGATGATATTTGAGCACGCACTCTGTCAACTCTATGTCAAATGTCATAATGTTACATTAAAAAGTTTACATTGTCCTATTATATGGTTGTTAATTAAGTATTCTTAAATAAGTGTTCTTCAATTTTCTAATTTTACGTGCAATTTTTTTTTTTTTTTTCTTTCATAAGAACTTTCTCCTGACAATTACAAACAAAACAAAAAAAAAGTGAAATCGGTCCAGCCGTTCACGCCTGATGGCGTGACCAAGGGAAATAGGGATTCATTTTTATATATATAGATAACATTATTTCATGTTTAGATTAGCTCATCCATTGTTTTTAAATACCTACATAGAGAAGACTTAATAACGATATAGTTACATAATATTAAATATTCCGTGTAGTACCGGATGTAAAGAACAGCACCAGCCCATTCCTTCCCGTGGGTGTCGTAAAAGGCGACTAAGGGACTTATATTACGAGAGAATGGGCAGCAGCATTCTCTATGCATTTTACCACCATACTGCGATCGCCAACCCACCTGCCAAGCCTGGCGATTATAGCAAACCCCCCAAATTGGGGGAGGCCTATGTCCAGAAGTTGACATCTTTCGGCTGAATAGATGAAGAAAGAAGAAGAAAAAGAATATTAAATATTCATTGATCTGATATTATCATAGCTAAATGATAACAGCTGTACGGGTTGTTCGTAGGTTAAGCTACGCTTGCCGCGATCGAATCGTAGATAGGTGACCGTTTATTACATATTGAGACAAAAAATACGTTAAACCCGGCTGTCATTCGTAGATATTTGGCAGTCTTTACGGGTATTCAAGAAATAGCGTGCTGTGTTGTGGCTAGGCAGTTAGAAAAAATGTGAGCGCCATGGTATCTAATTTTAATTTAATAATTTAAATGAATACCTGTGACCTGGCCTCTGACCTGTGCTTCAATCCGGTCGACAAGTACAGACTTGAGTTTTTGAGATGACGATGACGATAAGGCGCCCCAAGTCCAACCGAATATTCGGTTCGTTAAACTTTTAACCGAATATTCGGACAATTATTGGTTTTCGGTCCATCACTACTTTTAATAGCCTACTTTAAAAAAAAAATATGACTGACTTTGAACAGTCCGTACAGACTAACTGCACTCCAAGAACTTCACGTAACTTACTGGGATTCAGCTACTTCCAGTTAGTGTCATACCCACGGGCACAGCAGCCGCCGACAGGTGTCGAGGGCTATAGTTTGCCTCTGCCGTTGACACTAGGGATGTTCCGGAGTTTCGATTTCGATTAGTCGGAACTTCCGATTGAAACTACACTTCAGATGCCGACTTCAGTTCCAACACTTTTAGATCGGATGTTAAAATCGGAAGTCGAAGGTGATAGTTGTGAAATAAATAAAATTCATTTATTTCAGGCAAAACCCAAATTACAAAACTCAAGATAAAATTTCAAAATGCTGCAGTGGAAAAGAATAAAATATCATCAGCGGAATAAAAAATAAAAACACAGAAATTAAATAACTAACAAGGAGACGGCAAGAGTGTGGGGTCCTTAAATAAAACGGACGTTCTGCGTGTAGTTAGTACTCAGTGAGTGTATTCATATACTCAAATCCTAGAGCGTACTACTTCGTCATTGCCGAGAAAAAAGATCCTGAAGTTTGAAGAAAAAAAACCTTTTTTTAATTAAAATTTAATAACGCGTTATAAACAATTCCTTTCAATCATTCATCATTAGCAATACACAAATCTGGATGATATTTTATCATAAAAACAAGAAAAACACGAATTTTGTCGACAACTTGCACAACAAATAACAACTTTTTTCAAACTTCAGGATTTTTCTTCTCGGTAATGGTGCCGATTCCCTTGTTCACAAACTAAACTAAATTTAAGTTCAGTGCATCTTCTTCTTTGTATTTCATTAAGAAGAGGACAAAAGAAAAAAAATAGTTTAGTCCTGTCAAATTAATCAGCGCTCCATACAAGTTTAGACGTGATTAAAAACTTGCCTACTAAAATTACGTCAATTTACGTCAAGCGCTGATTAATTTGACAGGACTAAACTAAAATTTATCTTCTGTCCTTTCCTTAATGAAATAGAAAGAAGAAGATGCACTGAACTTAAATTTAGTTTAGTTTGTGAATAAGGGAATCGGCACCAATGACGAAGTAATGCGCTCTAGCGTTTGAGGATATGACTACACTCATTGAGTACTAACTACACTAACTAACCTATGTTTGATTTAAGAACCCCACACCGTCTTTCTGTTAGTCTAGAAGCTGATTTAGCCAGCAACATCCACCATCATCATCCAACCAGCATCATCTTACATCACTTATTCCCGTGACCTCGTTTAGACAATCAGTGTTGACCGATCACACGATACAAATATTACAGCCAACAAACATTATTGTTTCATTGTCACCACACAGCTCAGTGTGTCTACCAGTTATTGTCTATGTGAGCAATAATACATAACATTACATTATTTAACTAACGTAATGTTGTTGTGTAGTTAGCCACAAGAGTGGCTAATGGCTAAGGGCCTTATCACACTAGCGGTTCACGAGCGGCTTTAAAGCGGAGCGAGTGCGCAGCGAATACGCCACGCATGCGCCGCAAATACGTCACGGACGCGCAACGAAATCGCCGCGGATAGAACCGTTACTGAGCGTATGTACGTCATAAACTCGCCGCGAACAGGCGTCGAAAACGCTGCGTAATCACCACGCGCCCACGGCGTCTTAGCTGTGCAGCCGCGACGTGATCGTGACGTATTAGCTGTGCGCCCGCTCCGCTCTGAAGACGCTCGTAAACCGCTAGTGTGATAAGGCTCTAAGTAAATGAATAGATAAATCGTTTATTTGGTGCACACAAAATACATAACGTTACGTGTGTTGTCGGACGTAAAGAATAGTAAGTACCATCCTATTACTTCCCGCGAAGAATTGCTAAACTTGAGTGGCATTGGGCAGGGTACATTGCTCGAAGAACAGATGGCCGATGGGGCCGGAAGGTTCTGGAGTGGCAACCGCGTACCGGAAGACGTAGAGCTGGAAGGCCTCCAACAAGGTGGACCGATGACTTTGTGAAGGCCGCAGGAATCCCGCATGATACAGTGCGCGACAAAATCTCGCCACGATATTTTAACATCGATGCTACGTGAACTAACAGTTCATTTATCTAAGCTACAGAATAAAAACGTACCAAGGTTTCTTACCTAGGTTTTTTTATAAATAAAAGGCTTATCAATTAAGCGGTAACCTAGAATTTGTTTTCAATGCTTGACACTGTTTAGAATAGAATGGCTCTATCTATACAGGGTCAAATTAAAAAAGCTGGTTATTTACTTGGTTATTTACTGGCTTTACCCACGTGTTGGGTATTCATACAGAAAACTTATTGAACAAAAAAATTGGCGTAGCGTACGGAGTCTCAATAGAATCAGAGGCCAGCTTATATCAGTTTTGGACTACTGTGCTAGCATCATCAGCATCAGCTTATAATGTTCCCACTGCTGGGACTTAGGCCTGCTCTCGGTGAGAGGGGGTGGGCCGTTGGGCACGCCACAATTGCGACGGTAAGTCCCCTCTTTTTAACCGACTTCAAAAAGGAGGAGGTTCTCAATTCGGATGTTTATATTTTTTTTTTTTTATGTATGTTCGGCCATAACTCCGTCATATATAAACGGATTTGCAAAATTCTTTTTTTGTTCGAAAGGGGTTTATTCCGAAATGGTCCCATGTTTTCATATAGATCTGATGATGAGTTCGGAAGACAGACACCGGAACTCTTTAAAAAATGACAGCAAATCAACCGCGATTTCTGCTATCGCATAAATATGCATTGTTTGTTTGGAATTAGTGCGGGGTGAATACCACAACTAAAAATTTAAAAATAAAAACTTTTTTACAAAAAAAAACAACCGACTTCCTTAAAAACACTAGAAAGTGAAAAATAACTTCAATTTCGGAAGTCGGTGGCAAAATAACCATAAATACAGATCCTAAGACACCGACTTCCGAAATTGAAGTTATTTTTCACTTTGTAGTGTTTTTAAGGAAGTCGGTTGTTTTTTTTTTTGTGAAAAAGTTTTTATAGAAGTAGATAGAGAGGCGCCACAGCCTCCTCACCTTCCGCCTGACGCAGGTTCTCACCGGGCATGGATGCTTCGGTGAGTTCCTGTTCAGGATAAAGCGGAAGGAAACGCCCGGGTGTTTCCATTGCGAGGATCGTCTGGAGGACACAGTGGAGCATACGGTGGAGGTGTGCCCTGCCTGGGCGGAGCACCGCCTTGTCCTCGTTGAGGCGATCGGCGGCGGCGACCTCTCGCGTCCGGCCCTGGTGCGAGCCATGGTACCGAGCGAGAGGGTATGGGAACCCGTCACCTCCTTCTGCGAAGCAGTAATGCTCGCGAAGGAGGAGGCAGGGCGCGTGAGGGAGTGGCAGTTTTTGCGCCCTCGCATCCCTAACCGCCGCAGGAGGAGACGCCCCGGGCGTCGAGAGTCGATCGCAGACTCCCGGCCACCGTAGGCGCGGGCTTGCGGGTGGCGGCGGCAAGCAATGGGTAGCTCGCCGCCCGGTAAGGACCAGGCTCGGGTCGACAGCGCGTAGTGTTCCACGCGCGCCTCAAAGAAATGTCAGCAGAACTGAAGGGGTCTGCTAGGACCGATGCCTGCCAGGGTCGCGAGATTGTTCGAAAGAGACACCGTGACCCTGGCACATGGGGACCTGAAGGAACACGGGTGGGTGTTAGTCAGTAAAAGTCTGACACGCCCTCCCGCTCCGCCCAGAGCGGGAAAAGTCATTTGATGATTTCCCGTCCAATAAAAAAGGGGTTGGGCCGTAGTCTACCACGCGGGACTAGTGCGGGTAGGCAGATGTCACATGTCTTCGAATTTTTCGTTCTAAGACATGTCAGTTTCCTAACAATGTTTTCTTTTACCGTTTTGTGAGCAGTCGCGATGAAATTATTTATACTAAGTAAATCACCTGCCTGGGTTCGAACCTGCGACCTACAACTTGTATTTCGGGGCCGTTACCACGGGGCCACCACCGCTCTCATAGCTGCTCGCTAGCAATCATCAGCAAAAGCCACATGATTTTAACTTCTACTGCATGATTGCATGTTGACTGCAAAGTGAAAGGTGCTGTGATTACCTCGTAATTTGTTATTACCTGTTCTTGTTGTTACGTTTTATCTTTAGTATTTAGCTTTATCTATACAAATAAATTAAATTGGAGTGTCTGTTTTTAATATTAAGATAACCACTTTTTATTGTATATGGATGTATACACGGTACATATAGCAAATAACATTTTTTACAACTTTTGTCTGTCTGTCTGTTTGTTCCGGCTAATCTCTGAAATGGCTGGACCGATTTTGACGGAACTTTCACTGGCAGATAGCTTTTTTTTTTTTTTTTTTGGATGGGAAATCATCAAATGACTTCTCCCGCTCTGGGCGGAGTGGGAGGGCGTGTCAGACTTTTACTGACTAAAACCCACCCGTGTTCCTTCAGTTGCCCATGTGCCAGAGTCACGGTACTGGCAGATAGCTGATGTAACAAGGAGTAACTTAGGCTAATTTCATTTTAGAAAAAATAAATATTAGTTTAAAAAAAAAAAACTAAAAACACGCTGAATTTTGAGACGTATGTCAGCGTAGTTTGTGACGTATGTCAGCGTAGGTTTCAAAGACAGTTTTTATGAAAAACTTTTTGTTAAATACCACGCGGACGAAGTCGCGGGTAACAGCTATTACCTATAATATAACCTGAATTAACACATCTTACCGCGGTAGTACGTCCTCCTGCGTTAATTTCCGACATCCACGCGGGCGAAGCCGCGGGCAAAAGCTAGTATATAATCAATCTATAATCTTCCAACTGGACACAGTCCTCCTCTCTGTGAAAGAAACAGGGCCGCAATCCACCACGCGGGCCCAGTCCGGGTTGGTAGATGTCACATGTCTCCGAATTTCGATTCTATGAGAAGTTGGTTTCCTCACGATCTTTTCCCTCATCGTTTTGAGAGCGGTGGTGACAAAATGATTTATAAAGCGCCTGTCTGTGTGCGAAGCTACTCGTAAATCGCGACCGTTACCACTGGGCCAGGGATTTCGACGCTCAAGCCTACTACAGATAGACCCTCAATCCCCCTCGATTTCCCTAGTAGAAAAACAAAAAGAAAACTTTATTGAATTTTTCCTGTAGACTCGCTTCACGTTCGCGTCGCGCCTGTTTGCTGGTCGTTGGCCTCATCAAATGGTTAGTGTATCAAGCACCCAATCTTGTTCAGTATACCGCTAAACTTCACGAGTACCAGCAAAACTAAACAAAAGCTCAAACGAACAATAGACTTTCCGAAACATATTCCATCGTCACTTTCATTCACAAGAACCGTATCACCGTAAAATAGTAGCCACACTGCAATTACGGGGACCATAAAACAGTTTTATAATCTGTGTTGACACAACAATGGCGGCTTTGTTTTTGGCGCGAACATTTACGCGGGAAGTGATGAAAGTGTCAAACGAACGTTACGATCCGCGCGTGTGTGCGTTTGAATTTAGAACTTGGTGAGGAAGTCACTGTAATTAATGAGGTTCAATTGTATTTTTGCAGGAACTGCACAGGCTGCACAGGTGTAGGCACACCCAGACCCCTCCGTGCCTCGGAAAGCACATTAAGCCGTTGGTCCCGACTGTCATTCGTGAATCTTTGACAGTCGTTGCGGGTAGTCAGAAGCACGAAAGTCTGACAATCAGACTTATCGAGGCGATTTCGTGGTTCGTGAACTGATCAATTAGGCGGTCACTCCATGTAAAAAACCGGTTTAGCTGCGTCCATTTAGTCTTGAAGCCGACCCCAACGTAGTTGGAAAAGGCAGGCCGATGATATTATATACCTATACTAACATTATAAAGCTGAAGAGTTTGTTTGTTTGGTTGGTTGAACGCGTTAATCTCAAGAACTACTGGTTCGAATTGAAAAAATATTTTAGAGTTGGATAGCCCATTTATCGAGGAAACCTATAGGCTATATTATATCATGCTAGGTCCCTTAGAAGCCGAGCAAAAAGAAAATTATGAAGTACTTACTTGCACAGGCAGGCGATTCGGTGCGACATCGACACCCCGTCGCAAGGAGTAAGAAATTTGACACGGACAAAGTCGCAGGCAGAAGTGTGTATAACGAGGGCTTAAAAATACTATCGATGCACTGACATGTTTATCGAATAGATATCTCTAAAGAGGAAAGTGTCATAGTATTTAATGTCAGTTATGATAACAAGCGCAACGGCTGATACAAGTGATGTCACACCTTTTTCTGATTGTCAGGCCGCAGATAAAGTATAACGCATGTTTACATCGGATAGTAACAGACTCTATCTGGAGATGAGATCCCATAATATAGTCTAGCAGTAATTATTCTTCTTCTTATTGTGTCGATAGCAATCTCAATACAGTCAGCCCAGAATTTGTGCCCAGAACTCGTGTAGCGAGCAAACAACAGGACACGCCGGACAAAATATTAAAATCAAAATCGAAGTATTAGGCTGAGGATCAGCTTTTTGAACGTCAAAATGACATAAGATAGTCCCCCGACACACCGCCCTTCTCCACCTCCTAGTGCTTTAGCTGGGGAGAAGAAGTGGCGCAACAAACTGTCCAGCAGTATTAAGTACCGCATTGTTTGTGGGACAGCACCACATTTACACTTCAGTGCAGAGTCATCTTTGAATCTCCACCTCGGCAGGTTTTCTATACTTCGGGCTACCTGAGTCCGGAGATATTTAAAGAGTTCCAGGATTGCCAAGGCAACTCGTGTCCAGATGCGAGATTTTCAGGAGATGGAACGAATGGGTTTGGTAGGGAAGCGACATGTCGCCACAGGCTTTGTATTTCCTTAGACTGTTCGCCAGTAAGTGGAAGGACAGACTTTAAAAAGCTGTTGCGGCTTTTCAGCTTTTATGACACGAGGATGATATCGTGCAAAGGGTGTCATGCGTCAGAAACCATCTTGGCTCGTTCACTTGAGCTGGCCACCGCTCTGCATCCGGTTAGAAAGGAGACAACATCAAAGTTGGAATAAAGCAAGACAGATCAAGATAACAAGAGAGAGAGAAAAACGAGAATGTCAGTCAGAATCAAATCGAATCAGATCAAATTTATTTCGGATATAAAAAATACATAGGTCTAAGCAACCGTGAAGTTTCTTCCTACTCTTCTTCATAAGAACCAACAAATTGGAACTGTGCAGCTAGTTTCTGTCGTTTCATAAGTGCTCATGTAGGTTTATGTGAAGTAATTTTAATTGAATGCTAGCTGTGCCCGCGCCTTCGCCAGCGTGGATGTCAGAAAGCCAGAAGCCTAGCCTACTCGTATCTCCGTATAACATCAGGTATCTGCGAGTGAAAGTCCCGTCAAAATCTGTCGAACCATTTCGGAGATTAGCCGGAACAAACACAACAAAATTTTAAAAATGTTTTTTTTTTAAATTATAAGTACCTTATTATTATCACTACATAGTATAAAACAAAGTCGCTTCCCTCTGTCTGTCTCTATGTATGCTTAGATCTTCAAAATTACGCAACGGATTTTGATGCGGTTTTTTTAATAGATAGAGTAATTCAAGAGGAAGGCTTTTACGTATTATAGGCAGGCGAAGCCGCTGGTCAAAGCTAGTTCAGAATAAAGCTGATTTTGACGTCAAACAGACATATATTTTTTCATTTGTATACATGATGAGGAACCTTTCAGACCGGCAATCATTTAACTTCGCCATTTCTCCTATCAGTTTTCTTGTAAACATAATCAGATAAATTAATCATCGAAATCCTAACGATATATTTGACTACCTTTGGCTATTTGCTTATAACCTTGAAACTATTAATTTTTTTATCTTCATGTGAAAGAATGAAGATGGGTGGTCGAGGAATCATCACGCAACTTGTGACCATGGATTCATGTGTGTCATGGACATGGTCATCTATACTAATATTATAAAGCAGAAGAGTTTTTTTTTTGTTTGGTTGTTTGAACGCGCTTATCTCAGAAACTACTGGTCCAAATTGGAAAATTATTTTGGTGTTGGGTAGCCTATTTATTGAGGAAGACTCTAGGCTCTTGCAACGAAAAATGGACGAAAACCGGCAGGCAATTCGATGCGACGGGAAGGGTCATGGGAGCAAAATATTGTCACGGACGAAGTCGCGGGCAGAAGCTAGGGGGCTTATAAAATAACTGGCTGTATCTAAGTAATACTAGTACATATTTACATACAAATCTCATCATCATCATCATTTCGGCCGAAAGACGACCACTGCTGGACATAGGCCTCCCCCAATTTGTGGCACCATAATCGCCAAGCTTGGCAGGCAGGTTGACGATCACAGTATGGTGGTAAAATGCATAGAGAACGCTGCTGCCTATTCTATAATAAGTCCCTCAGTCGCCTCTTACGACACCCACGGGAAGAAATGGGATGGTGCTATTCTTTACGTCGGGCACCACACGCAGCACAGCTCACACAGCTCTACCTATCCCTTTCTAGGAATGTATGCGTAGTAAAAAGAAAATCAATCGGCAAAATCACAAAGCGTCCGTACGCCGCTAAAGTCTGAACACAAATAAATCAATACAGTGCAATGTGGGTAGACATGACGTCACTGCGTGACACGGGAGGGGATAGCACTCCCACGCCGCCTACGCATAACGTCAACCGCACGTCCATTATAAAAATGGAACCAGGATTTCTTTTGGAGCCAGGTTTTTTTTTGTTTTTTGTAACGGATGTATTTTATTTATTATATAACTACCTTTTGCCAGCGGCTTCGCCCGCGTGGAGGTCGTAAAATATCCCGCAGGAACTTACTACCGGGATAAAAAGTACCCTATGTGTTATTCCAGGCTATAAACTATCTGTGTGCCAAATTTCATCTAAATCGGGTCTGTGGTTTTTGCGTGAAAGAGGAACAAACATCCACACATCCATACATACAAACTTTCGCGTTTATAATATTAGTAGGATAATAAAGTAGGATAGTTAGTGTACTGTCTCCTAAACTATTCGTTACCAGATACCTAATATGGAGAGAGGGGTTGCCATAATCGCCAAACTTGGCAGGCAGGTTGGCGATCGCAGTATGATGGTAAAATGCATAGAGAACGCTGCTGCCCATTCTCTAGTGAGTCCCTTAGTCGCTTCTTACGACACCCACGGGAAGAAATGGGGTGGTGTTATTCTTTACGTCCGGCGCCACACGGAACACAAATAAATAAGGTTGAAGTATCTGTTTGTAATGCAATAATGAAAGCTTTTTAATAAATGCATATGAAAAAGTATAAAAGTATTTGTATATTATAAATCGGCCAAGTGCGAGTCGGACTCGCGCACCGAGGGTTCCGTACAAACCTGTAGGTATATAAGTAAAAGTTCACCCATCACGACAATCGAGTCGTAGTTCTGTTCTGTTTCTGGGCTTGGTTTTATTTGTCTGTGTTTTGTTCTGTTTATTATATGATGTAACTAAAAATTTACGGTTTTCGCAATTTTTCCTTTATCTGTGCTATAAGACGTTGCTTCGTACCAAATTTCAAAATTCTAGATCGACTGGAAGTACCCTTTAGGTTTTGATTCCCTTGCGAGTTTCGAAAATTTGATGAAATTTGCGGTATAAACGGCTATATCTTTTGATTGCGTTTGCTTAGAAGTTTGATTTTTTCACAGCTTTAAGGGACAGTAGACCTGAGTATTTGTTATAAATTTCAGCTTGATACCTCCACGCGTTACTGAGAAAAAGGGTCTTGACAGACGGACGGACGGACGGACGGACGGACAACGAAGTGATCCTATAAGGGTTCCGCTTTTTCCTTTTGAGGTGCGGAACCCTAAAAACAACTAATATGCAAATGTTTGGCTGTCTCACTGTCTGTGTGTTTGTTTACGCTAATCTCCGAAACAGCTGCACCGATTTTGACGGGACTTTCACTGGCAGTTAAGATAAGTTATAAGGAATAACGTAAGCTGTTTGCCCGGTACCGCATTTCCATGTGGTAATTTCCGATATCCACACGGCCAAAGCCGCGGAGACAACTAGATGTAAGTATATTCTGGGCGAGTTATTTAATTTACCCCACATCCAACATTAATAGCACTTTTATTACGAAGCAATATAGTCGGTTTTCGCAGCTCAATCGCCACACAGATGTGGTTGACATTACTCGAGGCAATGCGAGGAATTTTTCATTAATGCTTAATAGAAGCGCTGGGTCATTGTGAAGTTCAGCCGCATCTTGTTTAAGGTCGAATATTTGAACGGAATTGCTGAGAGATATATCTTTATTTGTATTTTTGGTATTTAGGTCGTCGGGCTAAGATCACGTTTAAGGACGTAATAACATCGCTGTGGGATTTAATCGCCACTCATGAGAAGAAAACTATGGAAAAAGAGAACCATCCACCACCTTCGTAAAACCCCAGAAACATTTACCTTTCGGGCGTGATCTGCAGTGGCCTATATGGCTCTCAGTCTTTTGCGTACCCAAGTAGTCCGCTGTCTGCCAGGGTCGCGAGATTTGTTTGAAAGAGTTACCGTGACCCTGGCATATGGGCAACTGAAGGAACACGAGTGGGTTTTAGTCAGTAAAGTCAGACAAGTCCTCCCGCTCCGCCCAGAGCGGGAGACGTCATATGATGATTTACCACCCATAAAAAAAAGTAGTCCGCTGTAGACACAACTTGTCAAAGTGGGGGATTACGGACTCATCCAACACTTAGTGCGGGTGCGGTAAATCTGATCAGAACATGCCTCACTTGCTGAAGTATCCCAAGTGCCCGTTCACCTGCACCTCAGATGATCTTAATGTTGCCACAATAAACGTGGCCACCTACTAGGCTCAAATTATATAAATTAAAGAAAGTGTCCGAGTACCATCGACACGAGAATTAGAAGAAGAAGGGATTTCATCACGCACTGGATTATGGATTCATCCACTATTGTCAGATTCAAGAAATGTCAGATGTGTTTAAAACGCCAGATTCTGCGAAAGCCAGATTCTACAAACGCCAGATTCTTATATTGCCAGATTCTATTAATTAATGTCATATTTTTGTTTTAATTAATTACAATTTCCCTAAGTGCGTGTATAAAAATTCCCTAATTTGAAAAGTTGTTGTTGTTGCTAGTTGTTGTTTTTTTGCATTAAAAAGTGTACGCGCACAATTTTTTAATGCAAAAATGTGAAAAGAGCTCTTAGAAATATAAATTTTATTAGATATCGTAGGTATGGTGTTTGTCAACGTTGCCAAAATTTTATGAAAATAACAAAGACACTTATTGGGAAATTATTTAATAACAAAATAAGTATGGAAAAAAACAAAATTTCAAAGTTGTGGTATGGACTGGATTTTTTTAATTTTATTTGCTAGGGCGCCGTATATACCTGCCTAAGTGCATATCCCCACCTCAGTACTACAGATTATTTTTAATATAAATATTTGTATAAATGTGTCCTAAAGATACGCTTGCTTGGGGGACATTTCGTGACCGATAGCGATTATAGTACACCAGATAAATAAAATGTTTTGCAACGAATTGTAAAACAAGATTAGGGTTATCTACAATACAGTATTAAAATACCCGAAAAAATAAAAATTTCAAAGTAATTCGTGTTTGTAGATGTGAAGCTACCGGCCAGAGTCGTGAGATTTGTTCGAAAGATTTACCGAGGCCTTGGCATAGACAACTGAAGGAGCACCACGGGTAGGTTTTAGTCAGTTAAAGTCTGACACGCCCTCCCGCTCCCCTCAGAGTAGGAGACGTCATTTGAAGATTTAGCACACTCAAAAAAAAGGTGTGACGCTAAGATTAAAGAAGCGGTCACCGTCATATTAAAACGACTGTCATGACAACCTGTCATTTTCATCAGTATTTGACATTAAGGAGGATGCGGGAAGGTATCCCGCGAAATCCAAATTTTTTGTATGTTGATTAAAATATGTTTAGCGACCGTAACATGTATGTATTTAATCATTAAAATCATCAATACTCTCAAATTCATTTAATCCCACTAAATGAGTTTTTCACGAAATTGTCTTCTATCTACTAAACTCAAACCATCTCAATAAAAAAAAAACTTCATCAAACTTCTTATTCTCCTATGTACTTGTTCTAAGAGCAAAACAAAAATGTATCCTTTATCAATAAATTATTTGAAGAAAATATTATTGATAATAATTTTGTAATATTTGTTACGGTCGTGAATACAATTTCGATTATTACCATAGGACATCCTCCTTTAGGAGTCAGGTCTAGTTAGAATCCCTGGAAAACACTCGAGAGGCGAGGGTAACTCGGCGGCAGCTGAAAATAGCTTCAGATGCACGAAAAAAGCGCAGGAAGGCGAACTACATAAGTTACAAAAAAAATAAAATATATCTGCTTGGAAATCGTGCTCATAACTTTAAAGTCATTTTTCTGGAAACCATATTTTCGAAGCCGGTGATCACTGTAACTCGAGAACGGCTTTACCGATCGGGTTGAAATTTATATCACTTCTTCAATACATATTGTAGTTGTCCTCCGGATGAACGAAGGATTTTTCTTTCCATGTGACAATTTTTTTTTAGTCTAAAATTTACGTGAAATTTTGGTCAAAATAACACTTTTGACTTTCAACTTCCGCCATTTTGTGAAAAATGTAAATTTTTCAAAACCCATTGTTCAACCGGAGCACTATATCATTAACTAAAGATCCCCCTCTATTTTCTTGGTTTCAGATAATTATTCGTTGCAACACGAGTGTGATCACCACAAAATCTGTTGTTTTTTTTTTTTGCAGCGTCCTCGGCCATCGATACATATCGGCTTATTCTGGAATACATTTCTTTAAAAAAAATTGTCATGTTTAAATTAAATATATATCTTTTTAACGGAAGAACTTTTGTTGTAAATTATTTTATCGTTTGGCCAAAAAAAACGGAAGAAAGGCCATTTTTTAACGTTCTAACTAGACCCCTTAAGGAATATTAACGTGAAAGGTATTGAAAATGTATAAGACGGGGAACTAAGGAGTTTCTCTAAAAAGTGATCAGATAGTCGCTCCGTGTAAAATACTGATCTGATATACAAGTACATCCGGTTCGACTGGAAGCTGCCAACTTTTTCAAATTCATGGGCCACGTCTTATGAAAGTAGCATCGTTTAGGATACGATGGGACTGACATACGCTATGCGTAAAACCCTCTATAAATAAAGAAAAAAACATAGTTGGGATAAGGCTAGACTGATGATGAAGAGTCAAAAATTGTTCTTTTCATCCTGTTTTTTTTTTTAAATAAATGAAATTATATCTTACCCAATCTCCTGGTCATCCAACCGCTGGTACTTAACGCCACGCATCTTGCCGTCTCTTTCCCACTTATTGTTAAACACGTAGACAATACCACGGTTTCACTCACACAACACTGTCACTATTTAAACACTGAAAATAAACAGCTGTGTTTTTGTGTTCCTTTTTCGAACGTCAAGTTTGACAGAAAAGGTCGTTATTTTTTTTCTGTTAAATTCAAAAAAAGATCTAACATATCATTCTTTGCTCGCACAATCGGATAAAAACCCAATCGATGTAACTAACTGAACACTAGAACTAGTGTTGTGAATTTCGGAAAATTCTTATTTAAAAAGATCGCCCATTTTTTTTTTAAATATTTTAATATTATGTTGTCTAAAATTCGTCAGCAAAACGTCAAATGATAAAGTGTTGAAACGCGTGACTATCGACTGAAAATAACTCAATCATTAATTAATAGGTAAGCACACTCTAAGTCCTTTATCAAATAAGTAAGTACGTGTGTTTACCTACATGCGCATGCGCATAATTCTGCTCGAGTCCCGTGTGCAGACAGTGAAAGTCCTTTCAACTCATATAATCTTATTTACTTTAAAGGAAAATATATAATTTACCAAAAACACCAAATACGAATTATTTCGTATATGCAGATCTCAATTGTCACTCTTTGGCACTGTTATGAAAAAAATGTATTACCGTAGTACCTGACTGGTGGCAAGTTTGACACTGACAACGTTTTCATCATTTCAGACAAAACACGTCCACTGCTGTACATAACCCTCCCCCAATTTGTAGGGGTTCGCCATAATCGCCACGCTTGGCAGGCGGGTTGGCGATTGCAGAATGTGTAAAATGCATAGAGAACGCTGCTGTCCATTCTCTAGTAAGTGCCTTAGTCGCCTCTTATGACACTCATTGGAAAAAATGTTATGGTGGTATTCTTTACGTCCGGCACCACACGGTACGTGTCCAACGCAGACAGCGTTAAGGGCTGCTTTAGTATTTATTATATACTAACATAATTGTTTTCGTATTTGCCATCGACTCACTAAGAAGAAAAAGGGCTGTTCTTGCATTCCAATATTTCCGCTGGCATGATGTTGACCCTTCCTACTCGTGCGGTAGACACGCGTCATTCTACGTAAGCGTGTCCCGAGCGCACCGTTAACGACCCGTGCGCATCGCTTCTGTCCCGTGCGCACGATTCGTGCTTAGCCACGCGACTACGACATTTGCGAACTGACGCAGCATCAATTAGGTATTTATTTATGATACATACATACATAAACTCACGCCTTTTCCCATGGCGGTAGGCAGAAACTACAGAACGCCACCTGCTGCGATCCTTACATACTCCTTTTGCCTCGTTCACGTTCATACATCTGGTCATACACACATGCCGGTTGCGAGTACTACGCACCTGAACTTTTTGAAAAACATCACTTATCCTCCTATATTTATGATAGAATTTATTAGTATGTAACACTTATAATTCGCATATGAAGCATAATTCTCTTCGACAATACCGCAATGTTTGAAGACGAAGGTCTTCAACCAGTGCGTCTTGTCCGTTATAACATAGGGCGCCGAAACATGGACACTGACAGTTGGGCTGGTCCACAATAAGGTCGCTCAGCGCGCGATGGAGCGGGCTATGCTCGGAGTTCCTTTGAAGGATAAAATCAGAAACGAAGTTATCCGGAGAAGAACTGGAGTTACCGACATAGCTTGCAGAGTAAGCAGGTTGAATTGGCAGTGGGCTGGCCATGTTTATCGAAGGACCGATGGCCGATGGAGCAGACGAGTCCTGGAGTGGAGACCGCGTATCGGCAAGCGTAGTGTGGGACGCCCCCCAGCTAGATAGACCGACAACCACTAAAAGGTGGCTGGGACAGACTGGATGCGGAAGGCGGAGGACAGGGTGTTGTGGCGCAGCATGGGAGAGGCCTATGTCCAGCAGTGGACTGTGATAGGCTGAGTTTATTCATTGATTATTAAAGGGTAATGTGTTTAAGACAAAATTGACAGAATGGCTTCTAAAGTGTTGTTTTTATAGTATTATTATATAATATATAATATAATATTCCACAACTATCACACAACGCCATCTAGTCCCAAGCTAAGCAGAGCTTGTGTTATGGGTACTAGACAACTGATAAACATACTTATATATTTCTATAAACATACATATTATAGGTAAATTACACCCAGACACAGAACAAATGATCGTGCTCATCACACAAACATTTGTCCTGGGTGGGAATCGAACCCACGACCTCCGGCATAGCAGTCAGGGTCGCTAACCACTAGACCAACAGGCCTGTCAGTTTATGTATTAAAGAATTTATGGGACATACAAATTTAAATTTAGTGTAATTATTAATATATAATCAATATAAATTAAAATTTAAGTATGTAGTGAATAATAATTGTATAATAATTAATGTAATCATTGTGCTATGTGTATAATTTATATAATTAATATTTGCACGCTTGCTCGCAGGCAGAATACAATTACTCTTAGGTTATAAGATCTCACCTTCCCTAAACATGTATTTCTTGCAAATAAACATTTGATTTGATTTGATTTGACTGATGTAACATAATTAACGCAACATCTCATACATCCCAATTAGAGTATTGAGTTAGTTATACAATGATTCAACTTATTTTTATAAAGCAAACTGTTATTAAAGAAAATCGTGTCGATTCTAGATTTTTTTCTGAATGGATTTGGATGTAATTTTGCTCACAGATAGTTTATAAGTATGCTGGATTAACATGGGGCCGGTTGGGGGAACTAGATATTTCACGCGGAGGTCTTGCGCAGAAACTAG
The DNA here is from genome assembly GCA_947507805.1 of Aporophyla nigra. Taxonomy (NCBI): domain Eukaryota; kingdom Metazoa; phylum Arthropoda; class Insecta; order Lepidoptera; family Noctuidae; genus Aporophyla; species Aporophyla nigra. The sequence goes on from OX382318.1 coordinate 1,081,278, forward strand.
TTTGTAAATAAACAAATAACGATTAATTAAGTATGGTAAATACAATAACAGTGTTATTCAGGTATTTACGTTTCGTAGCATTATCATCAGTATTTAGTGACGAACAAAACAACTTAATCGGTAAGAGATTAGCCATTAATCCTTAGCAAGAATTTATTAAACCTTTGAATAACAAAGTAAAATGAAATCAGGATTCGGACACAACCCATTTAGGATGGATTCAACAAAACTTTTAAGTATAAGTAAGCCCAGGTACGCTTAGGCGGGTTTATCGCGCTCCGCTCGTGGGTACTTGGGCTAAGTGGCGGCCTAGCTTAGGGCTGATTTAACCAACGCTAGATTTATTTCTGATCGGACTGTAGATTGCTATCGACACGCTAAGAAAAAGAAAGTATCTTGGTACACACCAAGATTTTTACTTTCTGATCGGTTCTTTAGGATAACACTATCCTGAAGAGTGTGTTTGGACAGCGTGAAGTCAAACCACGCTTCCATCAGTTTCAAGATGGCCGCTACGCGGCGGCTACATTTATTTTTGGTAACCGTACATTTCTCCTTAAAATTAATTCAAGAAAAGTGTGTTTAAAATACAATTAAAAATACATAATTATTTACCCATTTAAACGCTTGTTATCACGACATTTTCTCCAGTTTTTCTAGCACAGTTACAAAACCAACTACACACGACACCAAAATGGACAACAAACTAAATCCGAAGTCCTTACTATTTTAACAACTCCACCAAAATAAAATAATCTGTCAAAATGGCGCCACTTGCAACGACAAACGTCAATCAAACGTCAATTTCAGTACATTTTAATTTAGTTCCCTTTTCTACCGCCGTCAAGTTATAGTGGACACTCAAACCAGTGTCGGGTGCAATTGGTATAACTGTGTTTGACTACGAAAGTGCTCAAGTGTGATGAGTGAACACTTGAAAAACCGATAACATTAGCGTTGAGTAGTTTTAATCAACATTAGATGCGTTATACTCGACTATACAGTCAATCACACCCTCTTACTACGTGGTATCATGTTACCTAGCAACTGCGTTGTGGACGTCAGATAGGCAGTCGCTACATGTTACATTCGGTTAGACTGGAAGCCGACCCTAACACAGATGGAAAAGGGCTACACAGATTGACAGTCTATTCATTCATATGAAAATGGTCCTTCAAGCCGAATTACGATTATTTTTCAATGCAGAAGAAAAAGTAACTACAGATTGATAGTACTGTTAATTGAGAACTTTAATGAAATCAAATCATTTACTGGTTTGTATTTATTTAATTACATATTATCAAGGTGTTTTTCCTGAAATTCTGCTGCATCTTTTGGACAACGTATGGGTAGATTGACTGGTGCCGATTCTGTTGTACACCGAACTAAACTAACTAAACTATCTCTAAAATTCCTTACTTTTGGCTATGAGAATTTTAACGCTATTCTGCAAGAAAAAATCTCTAAATTTAGAAATTATTTTGACACGACTAAAAACGAATTTGACAATCAACGTTGTTTTTTTTCTTTTGGTTTCGCAACGTGGTACTTGTGTGCGCTACGCAATTATTTTTTTAGAGACGAATGCGCGCGCAATGGGGCAGCCTGGACGTGTTTTATATGAAATTTTTCAGTTTTTGTTTGAAAAATTAAAAAAATATTACCCACGTGTTGAGATTTAAATGTTACGGGGTTTTATAAAGGGGGTCGAAAATTTCATTATTTTTGCGATAGGACACGCCATTTTCGAGATATAGGCAAAAGAAAAAAGAAAAAATACAGCACTGTTTTTGCACGTAAAGGCGAGGTGTTGGTGTGAATTTTTGTTCATGACCACTAGTTTTATTCCACACCTTTTTAATCGCGATTAAAAATAGTCAGATTTAGTCAAAATAGATTATTATAGTCAACATTTTTGGTGAAAACCGGCAAACTCAGAATAGCAAAATTGACTTTTTCACTAAACTAAGAACTCAGTGCAATCTTAGTGCTGTCCAACTAAAATATGAAAGAAAAAAGAAAGAAAAGAAAGAAAAAATGTTTATTCTGCACAAACAAAACGCACATCTTACGAATAAATACTTACAAGACAAAAATTTAAAAAAAAGAATCATATAATGCAACGTAGCCAAAAGCCCCGTATTCAAGTAAAAAAAAAAAAAAAAAACAATTTAGCAATATTGACATTAGGACTATTGACCATAGACAAAACAGAATATGTTACGACATTGACAATTACATCACACAATCAAAACAAAAACAAAATGCCGACAGAATGCCGATTGTAGATTGCATTAATTATCTACTCTTGTAACGAACAAACCACAATATTAAATAACAAATAAGCTGTGCGTCGCAGCTGTGCAAGAACGGGTCGTTGCTCAGCAATATGCTGTGACTTCAGAAGAACCTAGTGTCAACAGCGCTGATTTTCAGCAACTACCTTTCGAAAATGACGTAATGACGTCTGTGTGTGAGAGCCATGGTACGGAGCGAGAGGGCATGGAAAGCCGTCACCTCCTTCTGCGAAGCAGTAATGCTCGCGAAGGAGGAGGCGGGGCGCGTGAGGGAGTGGCAGTCTCTGCGCCCTCACGTCCCTAGCCGCCGCAGGAGGAGACGCCCCGGGCGCCGGGAGTCGATTGCGGACTCCCGGCCACCGTAGGCGCGAGCTTGCGGGTGGCGAGCAATGGGTAGCTCGCCGCCCGGTAAGGACCAGGCTCGGGTCGACGGCGCGTAGTGTTCCACGCGCGCCTCAAAGAGATGTCAGCTTTATTGAAGGGGTCTGCTAGGACCGATGCCTGCCGGGGTCGCGTGATTGTTCAAAAGAGATACCGTGACCCTGGCACATGGGCAACTGAAGGAACACGGGTGGGTTTTAGTCAGTAAAAGTCTGACACGCCCTCCCGCTCCGCCCAGAGCGGGAGAAGTCATTTGATGATTTCCCATCCAAAAAAAAAAAAAAAAAAAAAAAAAAAAAAAAAAAAAAAAAAAAAAAAAAAAAAAAAAAAAACGTCTGTGTGTGAGCTAATAAACTGGTAAGTATACTTATACTTTTTCACGAAAATAAAAGTGATACTAGATGAAAATAGAATATGTTAATATAATTGTGTTTATGCATGATAATATTATAATTAAAAATAAATATGTACATAAATTAAGACCGAAGAAGTAAGTACAACGATATTAAAAATGTTAATTAATAACAAGCATGGGAATGCAATGGTATGGCGGCCATTTGCATAATGGCATGGCGTTTGCCTACCAAGCTTTCGATCAAAGCGGCAAATTAATGACGTTAGTGCGACTTGATAGTGTTAAAACTGGATTATTTTTATTTCAGTGGGCCTAACAGATCATGGATCGATCGATGTGCGCAAGAGCAAGATGAACCGACATCAAAAGGAGAGCAAAACCAAACGCAGCCACTACCATTGCTCTAATTCCCTTCCATCTACATTATAGACCGGACCCAACCAGGGAGGAATCAGACAGAGGCCATTCTCACTGTTGGAAAGGCATATCCCTTGCCCGTACGCCATGACCCTCGAGGTAAGCACAGAATAAGCAGTAATTGTTATTAGATATTGTAAGTATTGTTTTGTTATTGTGTGGATTGTTGTGTCTTCATGAGATACACCTTTAAAACACTCAAAAAGTGCCTTTTTGTCCTCAGGACTCTGACGGGTGGAGGAATGTTATTCCAACAGTGTGTGGCGGCATATCTGAAGCTCCCCCTGAATGCCGCGGTTCTATGCTTCGAGGAGCAAAGAGGTTTGGTAGAAAAACGTGGTTCATATTTACTTTGTCTCCAACTTAGCTTTTCAAACAGATAGTGTGGTTTCTGTGTAGTGACTACTCCAAACAGTAAACTAGCCATATGTAACTTCCTCCTAGCAGCCATTTTCAAAATATTATTTTCATTTATATAAGGAGTGACATGACTTCTAGGAGGTATTTTTACACAAAATCGTGTACATGCATTTTGAATGCGTTGTATAAGCTTTTCTGTCCTTGATAATAGGCACGGGCCATACACAATATCACAGTAGTTTAGTCTTGATAAAATTAGGCTGTCCACTAATTGTTTCCGTAGATCAACACTCAGGTAGTCTCTAATTGAATATAATAGTTTCAGTCTATAAAAACAATTCCTCATGCAGTTACTAATGTGCTTTTCAAATCTTAGTTCCGGATCCATGGTTAACCCAAGGTTGCATGCTATCTCTACCCTGTCAATTTGTTCTCCTCCCATCACAACTTCTGGCTTGGCTGACAGTATAGCGCTGATCATTTTCCTACTTCCTAATACCATAAATTTAGATTTCAGTGGATTTAATACCAGTGAGTTATTCTTTGACCATACCATTACTCTTTCAAGATCATCATTGATTTTTTCTACTGCCTCTAATGTATTAGCTGGCTTAAAGTGTATATATAATTGGATATCATCGGCGTACATGTGATACTGGCAATACTGGAAGGACTTAACAATGTCAGCGCTATAAAGAATATACAGGGGGGGCCCTAAGATGGATCCCTGTGGCACACCACGTAGCACCTGGCGAGGGGGGGATGACATCCCCGATCCATCCTCCTTCTGAATTTCAACGAGCTGTGACCTATTTTGCAAGTAGCTAGCAAACCACTCTATTGTTTCTGCTTCGAAACCATAATAGGCCAACTTTGAAAGTAATAGAGTGGTGTTTATTGCATCGAAAGCCCGTGAAAAATCAAGGAGTGCAAGGATTGTTCCCTCCCCTCTGTCCCGTGCCTCTAGGATATTCCCCACTACATCAGAAAGAGCGGTGGCAGTCCCACGGCCTTTCCTAAAACCAGACTGCAGATCGGGTAGGATATTGTTTTCCTCTAAATATGCCAACATTTGGTTATAAACCACCCTCTCCAAGACCTTTGATAAACAAGGCAAAATACTAACAGGGCGTAGATCTTTAAAAGTACTAGGGTTACTCGTTTTTGGTAAAGGACGCACAATCGCACATTTCCATAAGTCAGGGAAAGTTTGGGTTTCAATAGACTTATTTACTATTCTAGTGATAGCATGAAGAGTGGTTGGTAAAGTCAGTGCTAGCATATCCAGAGTCACTCCATCAATCCCTTTAGCATTGGACCCCAAACTCTTTATAATTTTTGAAATTTCTTCCTCATTAGTATTTCGTAGCCTAAATTGTGTTGCACCAAATCTATGCGTATTAAAATATGAAAGCTGCGATGCAGGCAGTATGCACTGTCCTGGAACATTCAGGAATGCCTTATTGATCTCATCTGGGTCATTAAATTGTGCCGGAAGCATGCTTTCACTATGCTCTGAGAACACATCTGTTTTGAGATTTTTCCAAAGCTTTTTGGGATTTTTTATCTGACCATTAATGTGTCTGTCAAAGTATACCTTTCTTTCCTGCATTAGCGCTGTAATAGCTTGTTTTTTTAAGTCCAAATAATATTTTTTTGTAGTATCTAGCCTATGCATATGATAAGTATTCCTTGCCTCATCTCGCAGCTTAAACATTAATTTAATATTATCCGTTATCCACGGCGTGGGACGGTCTTTAAATATCTTACTTTTTATGGGGGCATGTAAGTCAAATAATTGGGTGATGGAGAAATTAAAAAGTTCAACCATGCTGTTAACATCTGGCAGCGAACCAATTTCAAACCATGGCATTAATTTCAGATCTACTGCAAAGTAATCTACTAATATGTCTCTTAGAGGCCGATATACAATGAGCCTAGGTTTGCTTTTGACCTTTTTTATTACAGTATCGCAAACAATAAAGGAGTGATGACCAAGTTCACTGATATGATTGACTAGCACATTACGAACCCCCACATCGGTGCAGATCACGTCTATAAGAGTACCACTATCCCCTACAAAATGAGTTGGTGACTTTACTACTTGATTTAGATGAGTGTAATTTAGGAATTCCATCATATCTTTAAACTTTGCATTGTTTGTATCCAAAAGGTTGACATTGAAATCTCCCAGCAATACCAAATGGTCGTAAGGCGCCAACGCACTAATACTGTCAGCCATTCCATCTAGAAATTTTGGCAACTCAAACCATGGTGGCCTGTATGCAGTGCCAATCAATAGTTTTCTGCCATTGATAGAGAGGTTCAACCACATCTGTTCCACATCAAACTGGTCTGAGTGTGGAAGAACACGAGCCCTAACTCCCGTTTTTATATAAAACGCCACTCCTCCGCCTCGCCCCCCGCGCACAGTCGCAGGGCGCGGCACGTGCTTCAGGCTATATCCTGGAACCTTAGGCGCGCGGCCCTCCTCCCCAGGCCTCAACCATGTTTCGTTGATTGCCATTATATCTACTGAGTGTTGTGACATGGCAATCATAAACTCGTCCTGGTTAGTTGCAAGAGAGCCCGCATTGAATAAACCAAACTTTAATAATTTTGTCTTAATCATGATATGTATAGAGTAATGGCTGTATATGTGTATGTGTATAGTAATGGTAGTATTTTATATATTTGTTATTGTTATTTTGTGTATTTCTTCTGTGTAAATAATTTCTGTATATAAGTTTTAGCTCCGGTAGTAAATTAATAACTGTGTTAACTTTAAAATAATGCTCCCATACAATATTAAGTGTAAATAATATATATATATTCTTTGTAAATAATGTTGTTAGTGTGTAGATAATAATATGTGTAAATAAAATAACTATTTTCCTCACCGTATGGCAGTACTCACTATGAAACTCGTACCTCCTAAATATAGTTAAGTTGTGTCACTTTGGTCTATTTCAGAATAGGAAATCGTCGTTTGACAGGAATAAACCAATTTTTAGTGATTTTTAGTTTAGTTTAGAGAATTTTGTACAACAGAATCGGCACCACTGACTATTAATTAAAATTAAAATGGTCCTTCGAGCCGGATACGATTATTAATAAAGACTGACGAAAAATGAACTACAGATTGGTAGTACTGTTAATTGAGAACTGTAATGAAATATTGTCATGGTGATGTTACAAGTATTCCGCTGCATCCTGTTAGACTGGAAGCTGACTCTATAGTTGGGGAAAGGCAGGTGATGTCGTCAGTTGCCCGCTGATATCATGAAACACGTGTGCTGGTCGCGTGCAAGTCATTAATACGGTATTGTTATAAAGATAATTAAGTTTATCGTCAATTATATATGTTATTGCGATGTAAAACATTGAGATAAGGAATAGATTGCAATCTACATCGGCGATTATTATTTGTAAAGACTTTTTTAGACAAATGTCGTATATTAAATAATAGTTTATTATCAGAAGATAATTTAAACTTTCTTCTATATTTATACATACACACAAATAAATAATACGAAGCGTATGTTTGTAATGTCTGTACAGGGTGACTGCCGAGATGACGACTAATAGAGAAGTGTGGAAGAAAAATAATAGTTTAAAAAAACTATAAAACATGCTTCCATAGAAAACCAAACTAAAAAGTAAAAAATAATGGAAAAAAAGCGTGGGGTGCTTTTTAAGGTATTTTTTTATTGATACCAGGCACCCCACGCTTTTTTTTCCATTATTTTCTACTTTTTAGTTTGGTTTTCTATGGAAGCGTGTTTTTTAGTTTTTTTAAACTATTATTTATTTTCAATTTTTTAGGTTGTTTCGAATTTTGAGACGTATGTCAGCGTAGTTTGTGACGTATGTCAGCGTAGTTTTCGAAGACAGTTTTTTTGATGTCCTGGTAACCCTGGCAAGGATAATGGCACAAATTTATGAAATTATTGCTTTGTCATCGGTCCTTGACAGGTGTACAAAGTTTGAATGAAATCTGGTCGTTTAAAGTGGGGCAAAATCGCGCTACAAGGAGTCGGTTACAAACAAACATACAAACATACAAGTGAAGCTAATATAAAGCGTGTAAAAACACATGTTGCGCCGACCACTAATAAATTGGGATAAGGGTAGGCGAATGATGATGTTGTTTATAATGTTCAAAATAACAGATTTTTACTAAATGCATAAGAAAGTTTAAAGAATACTTATAAAAAATTAAAATAAATTGTCTGTACGTTTGTCTGTTTGTTTGTTCCAGCGTCACTCTGAAACCGGTGGACCGATTTTTACGGGATTTTCACTTCCAGATAGCTGATAGATGTTATAAGGAGTAAGTAATAAAGGCAGGGTAATTAAAAAAGTAAATAAAGGCTTCATAACATTAAAAACGTGTCAATTGCCTAATACGCATTTCTAGAGTTGCCGATTCACCCACTAATTTATTAACTTCGTGCGAATCACACACAAAAATAAATTCGTAGTTAAAAGTGTCGATTCGCCCATTTAATAGGCGAGTAAGTTAAATGACGAATTTTTTTTTTGGGAGACATACCTTTATCTATTTATTTTTACTGTCAATTTTTGTATATGGGTATTTTGCTTGCAATAAATACACTATTTTATTTTAAGTTCGTGCGAATCGCCTAACAAGCCATTTAGAAGTAGGACCAAGGCTTCTGCTGACCGAAAAACCAGAACATATATTTAAAACGACTAAAAACATGGTATTTCTACCAATACTATCTATTTAATTAAGCCCTACTTATCTAAAAACAAATAACAGAACGGAAACAACAAACAATTCTGAGAAATACTGCCGTCTCTTTTTAACATACAGCTGTCTTTGTCGCGCGCCGTACTTTCACTGCAAAGCAAGGTTTTTCGTGGGATATTGCCACAGCAGTACGGCTCATATTATGTATTTATATGGTATATGTAGGCTCGTGGCTAATTAATAATAGCCGCACGAGTTGATCGTTCAGGGTTACGCTACGCTTGCCGCAGTTGGTGCGTGGATGAGAGACTATCTTAACATACGAAGACCCTTCCGTGCCTCGGAAAGCCCGCTAAGCCGTTGATCCCGGCTGTCTTTCGTAGATCTTAGACAGTCGTTACGGGTCGTAAGAATCCGGAAAGACTGACAACCAGTCTTACAAAGGGGTATCGTATTACCCAATAACTGGGTTGTGGAGGTCAGATAGGCAGTCGCTCCATGTAAAATATTGGTACTGCTGCATCCGGTTAGACTGGAAGCCGACCCCAACATAGGAAAAGGCAGGCAGATAATGATGGTATATGTGGCTATATACAAGGTGTAACATAATTAACGCAAGATCTCATACACCCTAATTAGAGTAATGAGTTAAAAGCATAATACAAACACCATTATTTTTGAAAAAGCTAACTGTTAATTTAATATTAAAGAAAAACCACCAACACAACAACAACGCCCTAGCATTATTTGTGCATTTAAAATCGAGTCTAATTGCCTTGAAATAACATTGAATTTCCTTTGGCTAAATCGGAGTAAGGCGTGCACAATTTTTGGGAAAAAAAATAACCTACTCATTAAAATTTACTGAAATTGATTCAGTAGTCAATTATGAATAAACTACTTTCAGGACTTGCGTTTATTGCGTTACGTCTTGGGGTACAACTAAGAGAGTCCATTGCCGACTCCCGGCCACCATAGGCGCCGGCTTACGCCTGGTAAGGACCAGGGTGCTTACTCTCGAATATAATTCCGATAGATCGACATTGGAATTGTCAGTCAAACGTCAGTGATTGGCTGGACTCACTGAGTCTAGCCAATCCCTGACGTTTAACTCAACCAACTGACGTTTGACCAATGTCGATCTATTGGAATTATATTCGAGAGTAAGCACCCAGTCCGGAGCCATCTATGAATTTCCACTTGAACAGGTTCTCAAAATGATATCGAGCTGCGTCCGGGTAGACGGGAAGCCAACCGCAAGATAGATGGGAAAAGGCTCGACTGTTTTTTTTATCATAACTAGGCCACCATTGTCTTCTATGTCAAGGTCTAACCACACTACACTAGTAAGCTACTTACGAACCGGGGCTACAACGATACAGAAATGGTTATTGCGCCATGCCCTTAAGGCGTACTGGTTAAGAGTATGTTGTAATATGTAAGTACGAACGGTATCAATGTCATAGGAAGGAAATAAGCGTATACAGGGCCAAATGAAATTAGCCGTTTTAACCCAGGTCGTGGTCTCCCTATGTGGGTGGGAGTTGCTTGGCAGGCGTAGGCGGATCGCAGCATGGTGGAAAGTGCATAGAGAACGCTGCTACACATTCTCCAGTAAGTCCCTTAGTCGCTGTCTACGATTCCCACGGGAAAAAACCGGCCAAGTGCGAGTCGGACTCGCGCACCGAGGGTTCCGTACAAACCTGCAGGTCATCATCAACATCATTCGTCATCATCGTTTATGAAATTAAATGTTTTTATTTTTTATTTTTATATTTGAGTTGACTGAATGAAAGGTAAATTGTGGTTTACGATTTATGACGTATTAAAAAAAAACTACTTACTAGATCTCGTTCAAACCAATTTTCGTTGGTAGTTTTCATGGTAATGTACATCATATATTTTTTTTAGTTTTATCATTCCCTTATTTTAGAAGTTACGGGGGGGGGGACACACATTTTACCACTTTGGAAGTGTCTCTCGCGCAAACTATTCAGTTTAGAAAAAAATGATAATAGAAACCTCAATTTTATTTTTAAAGACCTATCCATAGATACCCCACACGTAAGGGTTTGATTAATTTTTTTTTTGTGTTTCAGTTCTATGTATGGGGAACCCCAAATATTATTGTTTTAAAAAAAAATGATATTAGAAACCTCAATATCATTTTTGAAGACCTATCCATAGATACCCCACACGTATGGGTTTGATGAAAAAAAAATTTTTGAGTTTCAATTCTATGTATGGGGAACCCCAAATATTATTGCTTTTTTTCTATTTTTATGTGAAAATCTTAATGCGGTTCACTGAATACATCCACTTACTAAGTTTCAATAGCACAGCTCTTATAGTTTCGGAGAAAAGTGGCTGTGACATACTCGGACAGACAGACAGACAGACAGACAGACAGACATGGCGAATCTATAAGGGTTCCGTTTTTTGCCATTTGGCAACGGAACCCTAAAAATGGGATGGTGGTATTCTTTACGTCCTGCACCACACGGAGCTTATCAGACAACCTTTGGATGGATTAAGGGGACTGTCACTGTCAAGTGTGAGGTTTCCTATATAATCACACTGCTGGGCCACATACCTCCTCTCAATGACATGAGAAGAAGTGAACCGTAATTTACCACGCGGGCCCAATTCAGGTTGGTAGATGTCACATGTCTTCGAATTTTTAGTTCTAGGACATGCCGGTTTCCTCACGATGTTTTCCTTCACCGTTTTGAGAGCAGTGATGAGGAGCTTGTTGCTAAGTAATAACGGATCGATCGATCAGGTTAAGCAACGTTTGCCGCGGTTGGTTCGTGGATGGGTGACCATCTTTACATCCCAAGACCCTTCCGTGCCTCGGAAAGCACGTTTAGCCGTTGGTCCCGGCTGTCATTTGTAGATCTTTGACAGTCGTCACGAGTCATCAGAAGCCCGAAAGTCTGACCACCAGTCTTACCATGGGATACCTATCGTACTACCCAGTAACTGGGTTGTGGAGGTCAGATAGGCAGTCGTTACATGTAAAATACTGGTATTCAGCTGTATCCGGTTAGACTGGAAGCCAACCTCAACATAGTTGGGAAAAGGCTAGGCAGATGTTTTGAGAGCAGTGGTGATGGAACAATTTACACGTAGTTTACAAGTAAACAGTTGGCCGTTGCCACTGGACCACCAATGCTGACTGTGCCACTGACATTTCCAAGACTAACTTTATTCCAATAGGTTCAAAGCAGGTCTTGGACCTTTGTATCTTCAGCCTGCTAATATAATTCCTTGCCCTTGCCAGGACCTGGTTGCCATCTGGCTTGGAAGACACATAATTTCACGATACCTTTACGGGAATGCATTGGCTTGTTATCAAATACTAACTCAGCATTATTTATGCAATACAAACAATTGTATAAGTGCCAGATGAAGGTCAGTAGACTTTGGAGCTCGTGGAAGTTATCAACCGTGAAATATACAGGATAATTTTTTATCCAGTGCGCAAACTGTAACCATGAATTCAGCATATCATTCTAGACCCCCCAGCGTAGAAAATTTTCGTCGGTTATACAAAAAAAAAAGCTGTTTCATAGAAAAATGCAATACCTACGGGGTCAAAATGTATGGAACAGCTGATTTTTTTTTGTATAACCGACGAAAATTTTCTACGTTGGGGGGTCTAGAATGATATACTGAATTCATGGCTACAGTTTGCGCACTGGATAAAAAATTATCCTGTATAATGCCTGTACACCAAGAAGAGGTAGACAGAGTTGCAGTACACCCACATTTTGACCCAACTTCGTCCGCGTCAAATTTCTTGCATCCCTGACCCACCGCGTCACATCGAATCGCTTGCTCGTGCGGGGTCTTTTCGTGACTTCATTTCTTTTTCTTAGCTCCTAAGGGTTCTACCGTGATATTAAACATTTTATAGCTTTCCTCGACAGTTGAACTATTCGATCCAATCCCTATAAGGTTTTGATTCCCTTGCGAGCCTCAAAATATGAGCCATAAACGTAGAATAAACAGCCTTATCGTCAGATTTCGTTAACTTACATCTTTAATTTTGTTACTGCTTCAAGGGGTAGCATTACAGCTAGATATCTCCACGCATTCGTAAGAAAAAGTGTCTTGAGAAACGGACAACAAAATAATCCTAGGTCAACCAACACACCGTTATCTGATCCCAAACTAGGCAGAGCCTGTACTATGGTAACCAGACAACTGATAAACATACTTATATATCACTAAATACATACATATTATACATAAATTACACCCAGACACAGAACAAATGATCGTGCTCATCACACAAAGATTTGTCCTGGGTGGGAATCGAACCCACGACCTCAGTCTTAGCAGTCAGGGTCACTAACCACTAGACTAACAGGCCAGTCATTTTTTAAGGGTCAGTCTTTAAGGGTTCCATTTTTGTCTACTTTTCCGACTGGTGCCAGACGTAAACAAAATAGCACCATCCTATTTCTTCCCGTAGGTGTCGTAAGAGGCGACTAAGGGACTTACTAGAGAATGGGCAGCAGCGTTCTCTATGCATTTAACCACCACACTGCAAACCGCCTGCCAAGCGAAGCGATAATGGCAACCCCCTACAAATTGGGGGAGGCATATGTCCAGCAGTGGACGTCTTACGGCTGAAATTATGCTAATGTAGATCCCGCTACAATAACGAACAATAGAGCGTTAATTTTCAAAAAATCTTTCTACAAAGCTTACCTTCTTTATTGATTCCTGCGCAAAGTTTATTCTTCTAGAGTCAACAGCTGTCATCGAAAGAATGAATGTCACATATTTAACTGAATTGTGAGTTTAATCCCATGACAAATGAATGAACAACAATAATTCTCTCAGCGTCTATTTGACTAATTCAAACACAATAGTTAGACAATAGAAGTTATTTTATAAATATGGATAATCAAACGGAGTTATTTAAATTTTGCTTTTGTAGTTGGGTTGATTAAAGTCAAAAGTATTCAACTATTGTAGATGAGTGTAGTTCAAAGTTTCGCCACAAAAGACGCCAGCAGCAGAAAAAGTAAACAAATATTGTTTTTGCAAAACTAATTTGATTTTAATTGATATTCTATTAGTCATCTATACTAATATTGTTTGTTTGATTGAACGCGCTAATTTTAGGAACTACTGGTCCGAATTGAAAAAATATTTTTGTGTTGGGTAGCCTATTTATTGAGGAAGGCTATAGGCTATATAACATCACGCTACAACTAAGCGGAGCGGAGCAGTAATGATAAATGTTGCAAAAACGGGGAAAATCGCACGGGTAGGCGATTCGACGCGACGGGAAGGGTCGGGGGAACAAGAAATTTAACGCGGACGAAGTCGCGGGCAGGAACTAGTTTAGAAATAAAGAAATTGTATTATTGTGAAAGATGATTTGTGGCTAGAAAGGGGGGTAAATAAGCTACGCTTGCTGCGGTTAGTTCGTGACCATCTTTACATACCAAGACCCCTCTGTGCCTCGGAAAGCACGTTAAGCCGTTGGTCCCCTGCCAGGGTCGCGAGTTTTGTTCTGGCGATGGAGGAGGCGGGGCGCGTGAAGGAGTGGCAGTCTCTGCGCCCTCACGTCCCTAGCCGCCGCAGGAGGAGACGCTCCGGGCGTCGGGAGTCAATAGCAGACTCCCGGCCACCGTAGGCGCGAGCTTGCGGGCGGCGAGCAATGGGTAGCTCGCCGCCCGGTAAGGACCAGGCTCAGGTCGACGGCGTGTAGTGTTCCACGCGCGCCTCAGAGATGTCAGCCGAACTGAAGGGGTCTGCTAGGACCGATACCTGCCAGGATCGCGAGATTATTCGCGAGATTGTTCAAAAGAGATACCGTGACCCTGAAACATGGGCAACTGAAAGAACACGGGTGGGTTTTAGTCAGTAAAAGTCTGCCACGCCCTCCCGCTCCGCCCAGAGCGGGAGAAGTAATTTGATGATTTCCCATGCAAAAGAAAAGTGTACTGAAGACATCTGCTTATTAGAAGACTAAAGCCAGGAAGTCAGTCACAGATTTTAAGTAACTGGACTACGTGCGCCACGTCCGGCCTAGGTATTCTAGGTAAGTATTTTTTTTTGCTCCGGTTTACCTCTGATAAAATCACCCTTCGCCACTGCTACTTTGTACTTATTTATGCCCGGTTGATGGCAATAGGCTCCCCCCCCCCATTGTGAAATTTGGGTGTACTATAGGTAGACCTCTGTCCAACCCTACGAGGAAATATGGCGTAATGTTATATGTTAAGATAAACAGTCTTACTAACCTACATAAAAAATACTAGTACATTCTACGCCTTCAATACATTCCTACTATTTACCTTACTAAGTACTTCATATTTAATCTGAAAGATAAACACGTACTCCAAGTACTTAAAGACCAAAATGCCTTGACACTACAAAATGGCGGACGAAATGAAGGATGGCTTACAAAAGGTATTTACAAGGCAAATGTGAGTGGAAACGCCGGGTGACGTACTAGGAGAACATAATTATAGTGATCTTATTGGTGATGTTCTTCTTGAAGAGCTTGTAGCTAAGTAATAATTGCCGCACGGGTTAATCGCTACGCTTGCCGCGGTTTGGTCCGTGGATGGGTGACCAGTTTTACATACCAAGACCCTTCCGTGCCTCAGAAAGCACGTTAAGCCGTTGGTCCAGACTGTCTTTCTTAGATCTCAGACAGTCGTTACGGGTCGTCAGAAGCGCGAAAGTCTGACAACCAGTCTTACCAAGGGGTATCGTATTACCCAGTAACTGGGTTGTGGAGGTCAGATAAGCAGTCGCTCAATGTAAAATACAGGTACTCAGCTGCATCCGGTTAGACTGGAAGCCGACCCCAATATAGATGGGAAAAATTCTAGACAGATGATGATGGTGATGTTCTTTAGAAAGGTCAGGTGCGTAATACTGGTACGCGGCGTGTGTGTATGACCAGATGTATGAACGTAAACGAGGCAAAAGGAATATTTAAGGATCGTAATCATAATCATTTATTATTAATCATATATTAACGATTAGTGACAAATGCTTGCACTGACTGGACAGGTCCACTCAATCTGTGTGGTTCTTTCCTCAAAAGACCATTTCAGTCACCAATCTACATGGTCTTCCCATGTTGTGACCAACAAAATTATATCCGTTTCTTTTTTTTTATATACACATTGACATTGATAATTTTTATATATACAATGACATGAATATTTACTTTGTAAAGTATCATATTGTTTTTAACCCCCGACGGAAAAAGAGGGATGTTATAAGTTTGATAATTATTGTGAATGTGAAGTCTATGTGGGTCTTTTTTTAATTTTTTTTATTTAATTTTATTTTATTCTTTTTTTTTTCTTTCTTTCTCAATAATCATAATCTGGCAGTTTGAGTAATTTATGTGGCCTACCCGAATGTCCTTTCTTTGGTATTGTTCGTCACAGCGTTGGGCTCCTTATGTTCTATGTTCCGAGTTGAGCTAAACGATTAGTGACAAATGCTTGCACTGACTGGACAGGTCCACTCAATCTGTGTGGTTCTTTCCTCAAAAGACCATTTCAGTCACCAATCTACATGGTCTTCACATGTTGTGACCAATATTATGTCTGGACTTTTAAAAGAGACTGTGACCTCTGAGTTTGTTTCGGCCTTTCTTCTCAGAGTAGTCAGTTAGGAAACGCCGAACTCATCTAGTTTAAAAAAAAACATTTCATTGACTTGTAAAAGTGTTTGTACAAACCTACTTACAGAAATAAAATCATTTATCATTTATCATTTTATCATTTATTTGCAATAAGTATTGGTACAGTGTTGATCTTATAGTCAGTAATAAGTTCCTAATACAAAGTCAGATATTTGACATGCAAAACATTACAATGTTTTTAATGCTTAAATTTAATATTAGGTTGGGGAAAAAGTCTTTTCGCATTATAGTATGTATGAACTTGTAATAAAATCTCTTTGACTATACTATTTGTATCTGGCTGGTTTTGGTATCATTGAAAGTTTAAATTTTAAAGAACATAATTCCAAATTCAAATTAGGAAAATGTGTGATTTTCATTTGTTTTTCGTACCGTCAAGATGAGTGAATCTAATGAAGAAATTCGATACGTATTAAAATTTTACTACAAAAAAGGTAAAAATGCAACGCAAGCCGCGAAAAAAATTTGCGATGTTTATGGACCTAGTGTAGTGTCTGTGAGAGTAGCAAAAATTTGGTTTAAGCGTTTTCAATCCGGAAATTTTGATGTCAAAGATGCACGTCGCTCTGGTCGCCCTATTACGGATAAAATGAATGCCATTTTTGAAAAAGTGGAGCAAGATCGGCATACCAGTAGTTACGACGTAGCTGAAGAACTGGAAATTGACCACAAAACAGTTTTGGCGCATTTGAAAAAAACTGGGTACACAAAAAAGCTCGACATTTGGGTACCTCACGAGCTCACTGAAAGAAACCTAATGAACCGTGTACTCATTTGTGATTCTTTATTACGACGTAATGAAACCGAACCATTTTTGAAGAAGCTGATAACTGGTGATGAAAAGTGGATCACGTATGACAAGAACGTGCGAAAAAGGTCGTGGTCAAAGGCTGGTCAGGCTTCACAGACTGTGGCGAAACCCGGGTTAACTCGCAACCAGGTGATGCTGTGTGTGTGGTAGGATTGGAAGGGCATTATTCATTACGAGCTGTTACCACCAGGCAGGACCATCGATTCTGAACTCTACTGCGAACAACTGATGAGATTACAGCAAGAAGTTGAGAGAAAGCGGCCGGAATTAATCAACAGAAGGGGTGTGGTTTTTCATCATGATAACGCTAGACCTCACACATCTTTAGCCACCCAACAAAAATTAAGAGAGTTTGGCTGGGAGGTGTTAATGCATCCGCCGTATAGTCCTGACCTTGCACCTTCAGATTTCCACCTGTTTCGGTCTCTTCAGAATTCTTTAGGCAGTGTCAGGTTAACAACACGAGAGGACTGCCAAAACCACTTGTCGCGGTATTTTGACCAGAAGTCCCAAAATTTCTATAGCAATGGGATCATGTCCCTACCTACAAGATGGCAAAAAGTTATCGAACAAAATGGTACCTACATACTTTAGTTAAATGTAAATAAACTTTATTTAAAAAAAAATTGAATTTTCTTAAAAAATGCGAAGAAACTTTTTCCCCAACCTATTATTTCAAATAATCCAATGGCATGCTTTAAATGTTTCTATTATTAATTAATACATTCCAATACATTCATTATTAATATTATCGTTATATTCATTTAAAATAGATTATTAACGTTATTTATAAATTCATTTACAGAATAAAATCGTTTTTCCAGTAGCCAAGATTTTAACTTTATAAAAAATAAATTATTTGGTAACTCTTTAAAGTTCTTCGTAGCAGGTGGCGTTCTGTAGTTTCTGCCTATTCCCATGAGAAAATGGCGTAAGTTTATATCATAATTCTCCTGCCCTTATCTCAATTTATTAGTGGTCGACGCAACATCTCTGTTTCTTCCACACTTCTCTATTAGTCGTCATCTCAATAGTCACCCCCTTTCTATCCATATCATAATTCACACAGTCCACACATCGTTTCTTTGTTCTCCCTCTACTCTTAAAGCCATCGACATTCATACTCAATACTTTCTTCACGACATTTTACACAGTTTATGTATGTGTTCAAAAGGCGCTAGCAGCTTACGCCACTGTCCCAATTAGCCATAATGTGGCCGCCTTTTTCCAAGTATATTGTGGTCAGCTTCCAGTCTAACCGAATGCAGCTGAATATGAAGTCGAGTATTATACATTGAGCAGCTGCTTATCTGACCTCCACAACCCAGCCCTTCCTTTCGGGCTTCTGACTACCCGTAACGACTGTCAAAGATCAAAAAGCTTTTTCTCGACTTCATATGTTGTGGTTGGCTTCTATTCTAACCGAATGCAGCTGAATACCAGTATTTTACATGGAGTGACTGCCTATCTGCAACAAACCAGTTACTAGGTAACACGATACCCCTTGGTATGTCTGATTGTCGGACTTTCGGGCTTCTGACTACCCGTAACGACTGTCGATGAGCTACAAGCCTTTTCCCAACATGTTGGTGTCGTCTTCCAGTCTAACCGAATGCAGTTGAATACGAGGTCGAGTATTAAACATTGAGCGACTGTCTATCTGACCTTCACAACCCAGCCCCTCCTTTCAGGCTTCTGACTACCCGTAACGACTGTCAAAGATCAAAAAGCTTTTTCTCGACTTCATATGTTGTGGTTGGTTTCTAGTCTAACCGAATGCAGTTGAATACGAGGTCGAGTATTAAACATTGAGCGACTGCCTATCTGACCTCCACAACCCCGTTTACTAGGTAACACGATACCCCATGGTAAGACTTTCGGGATTCTGACTACCCGTAACGACTGACAAAGATCTACAATAATTTTTCCAATATGTTGTGGTCAGCTTTTAGTCTAACCGAATGCAGCTGAATACAAGGTCGAGATTTTTTATCTGACCTCTACAATCCAGCCCTTCCTTTCGGGCTTCTGACGATCCGTAACGACTGTCAAAGATCTACACAGTCAAAGTTAGTATGCTTTTCAGGTGCGGTTCAGAATTTACTGGTCTTTTGGGGCATACTCTGATATCTATAAGATAAAATTATTTCATACATTGTTAGATAAGCTTATCAGTATTTATGTTTAATTTATTTGTTATGGCGAGGATATTGGTAAATTTTATGGCCATATTTTGGGATCGTTTCGTAATTTTTTAAGTGATTGGGTTAAATTTATTTGATGATTTACCGATTGTTGGTTTAGAATTTGATGTCACAACAAATTACTACGATTTTGATAAGAATATTATGTCTAATAGTAGACTATAAAATGCTGAAAAACAACAACAGGTTTTTGTGTCCTGTGTCTAAAGAAAGGCTAAGCCTGTGGCGACACGGTGCTGCCCACCAAACCCATTCGTTCCAAAAACTCGCACCTGGACACGAGTTTCCTTGGCTTACCTGGAAGTCTTTGAATAGACTTCAGACTCAGGTAGGCCGAAGTAAAGAAAACCTGCTCAGGTGGAGATTCACAGATAACTCCGTATTGGAGTGTAAATGTGGTGCATTCCCACAGAGAATGCAGCACTTATTATCTTGTCCAGCGTGTCCTGTTGTCTGCACGCTACAGGAGTTGATGGACGCTACTCAAAGTGCTAAGCTCGTAGCGAAATTCTGGGCTGATTGTATATATAGATTGCTATGGAGTTATCGTCACGTCAAAAAGAAGCTATACGTAAATGTATTATCGTAGAGATCTACGAATCTGAGAACCGATCTGTGGATTGTTTTTATTTTCAACTAACATTGACATATTTTCTAGTCCGTTGGAACGATAAGCTTGGAATAGAGTAAAATAGATGAATAGGGTCAGAATGTAAATAAAGAACAGAAAATCTTTCCGCGGGGTAATTGCGTAGCACACTGACAGTAACAATGGGTTTCATTTTGCCAGATCCACATTTTTTTTAAAAAGATATCTCATAGTTGAACTTGAGAGGTAGTTCCTATTTATCCGCGTTTTCCTACGAATTCCTTGAAAAATAAAGGTCCTCCAGCCAAGGCTAAATAAACTTAAAAACTGAAGCGACTACTCGCTGACGGCATCCCCTGTGATGTATGGACCTCGGCTTAGGGCGTCGCTGGTAGAGAGCAGCAAGAGACGTCAGTCCAGTGTTATCAGGAGGGATGAGGAACAGGGTGTAAGGTTCACTCAAGCTCCATAAAAAAGGGAGGACCCTCCGACCAGACGGGGGTCGTGTCTGGTGTACAACTGCCCGGAATTTGAATTCGGGGCGTTGTATACATGGTAGTTTTAACTGTTCTTGTCCCGAAAATAACTAAAAGAAATGGACAGAAACTGGGTTTCAGGCTTAACCTGAAATGCTATGACAACAGACTAATTTAATGCTACCATACGGTCATCCGAGTCACCCCAATAATGTTAGAGGGTAACATACAAAAAGTTAATTAGATATTTCAATTACAAAATTTGCATTTGCCTCGTGACATTTTGCACTTTGATTCGAATAATTATCGCACATCGCTTTGTTAATCAAACGACGTTCTGTATTAGAAATTGGAAAATATCTATTAATAGGCGAGTACTTTTAAAACTAATAACTTTATCATTGTCTTTGATTATTTTTTCAATTTAAAAAACACCTTGAAAATAATTAACTAAAGTGATCAATAGACAGCATTATCTATTTACAGTTCTTTTTTACATCAGTCTTAAATAATCATCGGAATCCGGCTCGAAGGACCAAATATTTAAATGAATGAATAATAATATCAATCTGGCTAGCCTTTTGCCAATTATTTTGGGGGCAGTTTCCGTTTTAACCGGATGTAGCTGCATATCCATATTTTACTGCATATCTGACCGGTTAACCACTTGTAACACTATATGCCTAGGTAGAGTGGTTGTCAAGTTTTCGGGCTTCTGACAACCCGAAACGACTGTCAATGATCCTCGAATGACAGCCGGCATCAACGGTTTCGCGTGCTTTCCGAAATACGGACGGGTAAAGATGTAAAGATCTTGGTATGTAAAGATCCATCAATGGACCAATCAATCTGCAGCAAGCGCAGCTTAACCTTACTAACAGCCTCGAAATGGGGATAAAAATATTAAATTATCTTTGTCTGCCTAGCTTTTTCCCTATATGTAGACTATCGGCTTTTGACTGCCTGTGATGACTGTCAAGGTTCTACGAAAGACAGTCGGAACTGACAGCTTCCTGCCGGTCGGATTTGTTCGAAAGAGATACCACGGCTCTGGCATATGGGCAACTGAAGGAACACGGGTGGGTTTTAGTCAGTAAGTCTGACACCCGCACCGCCCGAAGAGGGAGACGTCCTTCGATGATTTTCAAACCACAAAAAAAAAACTGACATTTAACGTGAATTCCGAAGCACGGAGGAATGAATAGACAATGGCCATACATATTTGCTTATTGCCTCGTGTATTTCGATAAAATTATTGTTCAATCATAAGCAAACAATATAACTTACGGCGTACTAAATGTCGTTGTTAATATAATTATTTAGGTGCCATTTTATTTATCTACACTATACATATAATATTATAAAGCTGAAGAGTTTGTTTGTTGCTTATCTCAAGAACTACTTGTCGGAATTGAAAAAATCTTTTAGTGCTGTATGGACAACTTATCAAGGAACGCTAAAGGGGTTTTATAACATCACGCAATAACCATTAGGAGCCGACCAAAAAAGAAAAAGTCACGAATACAAAGTACTCGCACGAGCAGGTGATTCGATTTGCCGGGATGGGTCGGGGAAGCAACAAATTTGAAGAAGATGAAGCAGAAGCTAGTATATACTTATAACAAAGCTGACGAATTTGGTTCATTGTTTGAACGCGTTTATCTCTGGAACCGCCAGTCGTATTTGAAACATTCTTTTTGTATTTGATAGCTCAACTTTTGAGGAAAGTTATAGCCTATTTAACACTACGCTACGGGTCTTAGGAGCCGAGCAAAAAAAGAAACAAACGAATTAATAGCCTTTTTTATTTTTGGGTAGGAAATCATGAAATGTCTTCCCCCGCTCTGGGCGGAGTGGTAGGGCAGGTGCTAGACTTTTATTGACTTAAACCCACCCGTGTTCCTTCAGTTGCCTGTGCCAGGGCCACGGTAACTATTTCGAACCAATCTCGCGACCCTGGCAGGAAACGAAATATGACTGTTATTTTGTACATAGTGATCTTCAGACTTTCACGCAAACGAAGACGCGGGCAGAAGGTAGTTTTTACAATACATTTGTTTAATTAGCATTAAATTTTAAATGACGTGTCTTTTCAATGGCAAGATGAAATAAATTGTCTATTTACTTTAAAAATGTATATTAATTGGTCTGTGTTAAAACAGCTGGTGGAATTTTCGGTGTTTTTCTGCAATATGGCCTCGAAAAAAGGTGTCCTAAATGTTTCATGTAATTTTGTGTTATAAAGCAATGGTGGAGGTGTTGTGTTACCTAGTAAATGATTTTATTTCTGTATTACACGTCAGTCATATTTTTAAAACTAGATGAGGTCGGCGTTCCCTTTCAGACCAGGCAGGCACTTTAGCACCCCTTAATTCAAAAAGTTGAAGGAAAACATCGTGAGGCATGTTCCAGAACCAAAAATTCGAAGACATGTCACATCTATCAACCCGCATTGGACCCGCTTACAGAGAGGAGGTCAGAGAGACTAAAGAGGCGTCCATTAAATATGTGAGGCAGTATTGGCCTTTTTCGACCCCCCACCCCCGTTGGTGAGATTTGGCTAGAACCCCCCCCCCCCCGCCATAATCTCACGTGAGTTTTTTCAAAATGCATAATTTAGTGTAAATACGTTTATTTGTGCTTAGCTAGCTGTGCGTTGCATTTGGCTAGCTTGGCTGACCGGTGGCGGCATAAAAATCAAAGGGCTACTGTGCCGCATTACCGCGTTACTATTATTTTATAGGATCTAGCCATATTTTAGTAGAAAAATATGCTTTAATTATTTTATACCCGGTTTACTCGTATTTTTTTGCAGGAAAAACAATAATTACGTAATATTCGCTGGACCGTCCGCGCCTTCCCCCCTAAACCCCTCACGTAATTAATGGACGACTCCTTATACATATGGCAGTGCAATGCGATGGATAGAATATTACAATTTATTTCATTTTAATTTCATTTAAATTTTAAATATTTTATGTCATCCTTTCTTTTTTTCTTGTTGTATATTGGCACTTTGTACCTACTTAGTTAATTTGTAATCCCGTTAAAATTATTAAAAAAAAAAAAAAAAAAAGTGTTTATTCACAATGCTTTATGCTTTTTGCTTTATTATTTAATCGTGCTTTGTATGTTGTGTTCTGTCTTTTGTGTGCACCAAATAAACGATTTATCTATCTTTATCTATCCATCCTGAATATTTTGTATGTTGAACTGCACAAAATCGAGGTTTTTCTAAGGATATGCCAATCATATTAAATGCATTTGGTTGTAAGGAAGTGTCTACCACAATATGCTGTTAAAATATCTATTAAAGCACTTTCCAATACAAGTTCCTACGTGAAGAGGAAACGAGCAATAAACACCGGCTAACGTGAATAACAGCTATTATATTTATTGACTTACTAAGTGGGAGGAGAGGGGCTTCTGTCTAAGTAGTGGTACAGGCAACTGAAGGAACACGGGTGGGTATTAGTCAGTATAAGTCTGACACGCTCTTCAGCTCCACCCAGAGTGGGAGACGTCATTTGATGATTTCCTACCCAAAAAAAAAGGCGAAGGCAGAGCTGTTTCTAAAAGCACAAAATGAGGGGTGTCAACAATCAAAATCAAAAGTCATTTATTCAAAATAGGCTGAGGATCTGCACTTTTCGAACGTCAAAATTACATAAGACAGTCCCCCAAAACGCCCACCCTTCAACACTCCCTAGTGCTTTAGCTGGGAAGAAGTGGCGCAACAAACTGTCCAGCGGAACACGTCATTCGATGATTACCCACCAACAAAAACAAAAAAATCGCAAAAGGAAAATAGTTGAAGATAAATCGATGGCTACGTAAGACATATTCTAAGACGTAAGCTATTCAATTAATGACGTCATACATAATATAAACCAAATATTATTAAGTTTTTGGCGGCATCAATTACGTCACATGATCGTTCAGGTTAAGCTACGCTTGCCGCGGTTGCTCCATGGATGGGTGACCATCTTTACATACGAAGACCCCTCCGTGCCTCGGAAAGCACTCTAAGCCCCTGATGTCATTCGTGAATCTTTGACAATCGTTACGGGTCGTCAGAAGTCGGAAAGTCTGTCAACCAGTCTTACCAAGGGGTATCGTTTTACCCAGTAACTGGGTTTTGGAGGTCAGATACGCAGTCGCTGCATGTAAAGTACTGGTATTCAGCTGCACCCGGTTACAGCACATAGTTGTAGTCGGATCAGCTCCATCCAGAGGGGTCATTGCGTAACTTTTTATCGGTAGGAATTGGTTTCATATTGGTCGTTAAACAACATTCATTGCGTTATTCACGTTGCTGAGCCGACAACTTATTCGAACAAATGACGCAATGGTTTAGAAATAATCTTCAATCCCATTCAGATTCTGATAAATAGTGCGTTCCGCAGTTAGGGTGCAGGTCCCCTATCCTCTGCCCCCTATTACATGGGACTCAAACATACCTGGCGGAATTTGAGTGTACTATACCCCCCCCCCCCCTCTGCCCAAGTTTCGGGGAATTCAAACTTGATATTATATTTATAGGATCATTAAGATTAGCTTCATTTACACAGACCCATTTCTCAGTAATTACATTTTGAAGTCACCGATCGCATAAAAAATTGATTATGTGTTTATGATTTCACAATAATTTAAGAATAATCAAAGTATTGAGTGGGTTGTTTACAATAAAGTCAGTAAATATCCCATGTGATGACTTGGAACTGAAACGTGGTCGCTCACAATGGATTTGAAAGCTGAAAGTCACCCAAAGGGCAATGGAGAGGGCTATGCTTGGAGTTTACCTACGCGATCGAATCAGAAATGAAAACATCCGTAGAAGAACCAAGGCAACCGACATAGCCCGAATGACCAAACTTAAGTGGCAGAGCACATTGCTCGCGAACAGATGGCCGATGGGGCTGGAACGTGAACATACTTACGTGTCGTGCCGCGCCAGAAGCATATCGGTTTCATACATTTAATATGGTTAGGGACATATTTGCATGTCGTGTCGTGTCGCAACACGTTCTGTCGAATGTATGAAACTGAATGCTTCTGGCGCGTCACGACACGCCACGACACGTAAGTGTGTTTCCGCCTTTAGAGTGGCGACCGCGTACTGGAAGACGTAGCGTTGGAAGGCTTCTCAGAAGATGCACTTTTGACCTGGTGAAGGCCGCAGGAATCCGCTGGATACGTAAAGCACAGAATCCGTCAAAGTGGCGGTGTATAAATATATCCGTATTTTGTTCAAGTTTTCATCAAAGACCACGAAATCATAAGGGAACATGCAATATTTTTATTTATGTTTTCACTTTAAAGAATTCCATGTAGAATAGACCACAAATATATTAAAAAATTAAAACATTGTAATTTATCGGAGAAAATGCGGTTTCAAATTGACAGTTTAAATTTTCCCGCGAAAACGGACCTATAGTTCCGATGACGTCATTCCTATCTGTCACTGGCCGTATTTGTTCATCGGCTTTCATACTTTTGCATATTTTTTCAACTTTCAAGATATATTTTGTAAAAATTTAAAATGGACTATCCATCAACATCAGGTGATCATAACAATACCACTAATATTTCGAAAAAAGCCGTGTTGACTCATCTTTTGTGCCAATGTGTCCCTGTCTACTTCAACAAAGTTTCGAAATAAATTGTTTTTGACTAGACGTTCTGACCCAAAATTGAGAAAAAAGTGATATTAAGCTGCAAAAAGAAATGACAATTATTCTCCAAAGACCACTATTCGATGCTGTGAAGAACACTTTGACGTAAGTCATAAGGCGAACATACTTGTATGTCGTGTGTGTTATACGTCATAAGGCGAATATACTTGTAATACGAGTATGCTTAGTTAATTTGCTTGTACGTAAAAACACATTAGTTACCTACCTAATACTTACAAAACTTGTCTATAGTAGATTTTTAATTTTACAGTGTGAGATCGACGACGTCGATAATTGGTAAAAGTTTAAAATGTCTGGAGGAAACCTTTTCCTGAAAAAAGATCTCATGTCAACACTAACTCTTGGTAAATAAATTCCTGGAGTCTGCTTTGATAATCCTAACTATCATTTTTATTTAAAAAACCCATATAATATTCCCATAAAATAATATTCACTTTTACAACCATAACCTCAACAAGTCGTCGTAACGGGAGTGACGTCACTAAACGCTGATTGGTGTTTTGAAATACGTTTCGTTTCACGTAATTTTAATACGTAATTATTGTTAAAAATCAACATTATGTAAAATAAAAACATTGCAGTGGCCCTTCTTTTATACTTTTTTAACATTTAAATCATAAAATTTTCATAAATATTATATTTGCATCTTCCCTATTGAACTACTTTTGGATGTCTCCAAATGCCCAACGTCAGTCTAAAGGTCTCCTTTCAAGTTTTCGAAAAAAAGGACGGTAGACAGTGGTACCGTGTATTTTCCACATCACGTCAAATCATTCATAGATGAGAGATGAGCTGTCCTACACAGCCAAGCGTTGGTTTTTTCGAATCAAAACCGGTTTTGCGTCATAAAATTTAACATTAATAAGGTCTAGGGTTTTCCTCATGTTATTTATAATGTCCGGATGCGTTCGTTATGTCATTTATTCATTGCCAGCGTCGCTGATTAGTTCGAAAGAGATACCGTGAGCCTGGCACAGGCAACTGAAGGAACACGGATGGGTTTTAGTCAGTAACAGTCTGACACGCTCACCCGCTCCGCCCAGAGCGAGAGTCGTCATTTGATGACTTCCCACAAAAGAAAAAGTTTCAAGGCAAGCAAATGTTGGTAAACAAGTACTCCCAATACTTGTATACCTTGTTAGAATATATTGCTGATTTAAACTCGATCTTTTAATAAGTTACTCATCATCCGTAAAGTCAATATGCCTGCGTTTTCCCAACTATGCTGGAGTCGGCTTCCAGTCTATCTGGACGCAGCTGAATACCTGCACGCGTAGCATGACCACCATAGAAAGAACTTCGTCTATTCCTGGTAGAATAGAGATAGAACTGTCATGCTACGCCAGCATAAAACGGTACAAATCTTTCTACAATCTTTAATTCTGTCTTTAATCTTTCTACAATCTGTAATTTTGTCTATTCTTCCGTCGACAAAACCCCTTTCTACGGTGGTCATGCTACGCATGCAGTATTTTACACAGAGCGACTGCTTATCTGATCTCCATAACCCATTAACTGGGTAATACGATATCCTATGATAGGACTGGTTTTCTGACTTTTCGGCTTATGTCAGCTTCCAGTTTAACTTTGTTGACCCACGACCCACCCCGTCGCGTCGCATCGAATCGCCTGCCCGTGCGAGGTCTTCGTATTCGTGACTTTTCGCTTTTTTTCGTCTCCTAGAGGTCCTACCGTAATGTCATACAGTCTATAAATGGGCTATCCAACACTAAACGTAGTTCCTGACCTTAGTAAGTTTAACCAAACAAACTCTTCAACTTTATAATATTTAGATTTGATTACAATTAAAAACCGTTATTGTGAGCTAACCCTAAAAGATTTAAGAGAAACAATTCCGTCATAGTATATCTTTTGGGTTACTTTAACCGTTTACGCAGCGCACGCAACGGAAGCTCTTAAAAGGAATAACTTGTTTCCGTTTTTGCAATACTTTTCATTGATGCTCCGCTCCTATTGGTCATACCGTGATATTATAATAGCCTATAGCCTTCCTCAATGAATGGGCTACCAAACTCTAGAAGACTTTTTTCAACCAAACAAACAAAAAACTCTTCAGGTTTATAATATTAGTATAAAGATTATTCGAGATTCTCTCGCAGAATGAATCTTATTGGATAAATCTGTTCTGTAGCTCCATTGTAGAGTGTGGACGATGCTTGTTAGTAATCACCGACATCCTGGACTGATACAGGTTGTATTCAACGAGAAAATGTTTTGTTTTGTTTTTACAACTATCACACAACGCCATCTAGTCCCAAGCTAAGCAGAGCTTGTGTTATGGGTACTAGACAACTGATAAACATACTTATATATTTCTAAATACATACATATTATAGATAGATTACACCCAGACACAGAACAAATGATCGTGCTCATCACACAAACATTTGTCCACTGCGCTAAATTCAACTTTACTTACGTTTTCTGCTGTTTGCAGGTCATTGGCAGGTTGTCATCATCATTTCAGCCGTAATACGTCCACAGCTGGACATAGGCCTACCTCAATTTGGGAGGCTTTGCCATAATAGACACGCTTGGCAGGCAGGTTAGCGATCACAGTATGGTGGTAAAATGCATAGAGAACGCTGCTGCCCATTTTCTAGTAAGTCCCTTAGTCGCCTCTAACGACACCCACGGGAAGAAATGGGATACCTGGCCGATGACGACTAATAGCGAAGTATGGAGGAGAAGACATTTTGCACCGATCGCTAATTAGTTGGTGTTGGGAGGATGACGAGTGGAAAATAATATACACTAATATTATAAAGATTTTTTACGTAGGAGGGTATTATAATAGGAGAGCAGTGATGGCCCAGTGGTATCGGCCTCGGCTTTGGTCCAAAAAGCCAGTTCTCGTAATTAAAAACGTTCTTAATCTAGGCGCAGTCTCATCTCAGCGCGATCAAACGTCAAAAACTTGTCAAAAATGTATGAAAACTCGCGGTATTTTGACAAGTTGAGACTGAGATCTGACGAAGAACGTTCTTTACATTACGATAATTGCGCGTCTGGTCGTCACTTCGATCCCCGCGCTTTACTTTGTGTAATGGTTTTTTAAGACCACCAGTTCTGCTCTCAAAACGGTGAAGGAAAACATCGTGAGGAAACAGGCATGTTCCAGCAGTGGGAACATTATCGGCTGATTATTATGGGTAATCTTCAGAACTGATCCTGGTTACTATCTGGCTTTTATTTCTGTGAATAGGTTTGTACAAACACTTTTAAACGTCAATCATATTTTTAAAATTTTGATAAGCTCGGAGTTCTCTATCTGACAACTCTAAGAAAAACTCAGAAGACACAGTCTCTTTTTAAAGTCCAGACATAATCTTGATCAGATCATTTAGATTGGTATCAGAAATGGTCTTTTGAGGAAGGAACCACATAGACTGAGTGGACCTGTCCAGTCAGTGCACGCATTTGTCAGTATAATCGAACAGCTCAACTCAAAACTTAAAATGCTAAACTATGTTATCCCAGGAACAAAGTTGAAATAAAAAAAACCCATAAAACCTGAATACAGTAACGTTGTTTGGAAGCAAAAATAGGTATGGGTTTTCCTTCGCAATGCGTCAATGTATGACTTTGAACAAGGTTTTTTTGATGAATTGGACCAACTAAATGCACATTCATTGTATTGAATTTAAATACAAACATATCACATCCGTAACAAGCGAGCAATTTCGCATTATTATTTATCCAATTTCGCGCTAAATCGGTATTTGTAACACATAATAGTTTTATTCAAACCGGAGCGTTGTATTGGGCTCTGACTTAGTCAGTTACCGCATTCTAATCTGCCGTTTATAGTAACTTTCACTTAAATAGAGCTCGATGCAGAATTACGCAGAAACTAGTCATTACTTAATAAACTTATAAAACCACTTTATAGAATTCAACTTGGTACTAAAGTTACGCAGAAAAAATTAAGACAGACGGATCTATCAACAACCAAAAAAAAACAGTTGAAGACCAAAAATAAAATTCGAATTCAATTCGAAAAAGGAACACAGCACAAACCAAACTAGTCACAAATTTAAAAAAACTGGTAGAATTACCGAATCCGCGGAAAAAATCAGAGCATTTTGAATTTGGAAAGTGTTCCGAATCGCTTCGGGCGAGTTCGGCAACTTTCGCGGTACATAACGACTGACGGTTCGCGGGCGCGCGCGTGCACTGCCGTAGAGTCGACGAGATACCTTCAATGGAAGAGCTCTAGTGGTGGGAAATGGCGGACTATTATCATTTATCGATAGTATGTTTGCAGAACGTTCGTCTTGTGCAGATTTTTAAATTGGTCCTTTGATACGGATACGTCGTGTGGGTTAGAAATTAAGCCGTTTCGTTCAAAAAATGCTAACTTTCAGCCTAGTTTAAATAAATGACTTTTGATTTAGATACAAGTGATAAAAATGAGTGGACTTATTATCAAAGAAAAACTTTGCTTTGCTTGACATTCCTAATTCATTAGTTTTGCATGAAACCACAAAAAAAAACTACATTATTCATGGAATTCAAGATATAGAGGTTGGGTTTCCATGAAAGTGTACCGATGACCTAGTTAGGGTACTTCTTTGTGGCAATGCTTGAGGGAGGCCTATTTCCAGCAGAGGCTGTTTTCAGGCTGAACAATGATGAAAATGGTAACGAGATTAGAAGCAGACTAAGGGCCGAAAAATATAAAGGACGAAATTGAATTACTTAAGGAAGGAACACATTATGAGAACACACTTGAAGTAACGAAATCATAGTGTAAATCAGCTCTCATTCCATCTCTTTATGAGATGAGGCCTTTGCACTGCAGGAGAATATTTACAGGATGAATAAATGAATGAAATTAATTAATTAATGAAATACACTGCTTCAACGTGGTATGACCAGACTCGACTAATCGAATGAATCCCAAGACTTACACTATACCCTTATGCCTCACGTTTAATGGTGCTACATTGACCATTGTAGATCAAAATGGTAGGGAAGACGTGTCCCTGGGACAGAGAATACATCCTAGAGTAGGCAATGGACCAGTGGAGAGTCAGGTGCTGTATCTTTTAACGACGTCGCCAGAAGTTAGTTTAGGTCAGGGGTCACCAATGCATCTTTTGGCGGGGTTCAACTGTTTTCTCGGCTCTTTTCTTAACACAGTTACAGGTTGATATTCATATTCAATGCAATCGGATTTGTTATAAACATAAAAAAGCTGTTTAAATGTTCATATTATCAACTTGATCAAAGGTAAGTAAAAGTATGTTACATAACGGTGAATTTAGCGAGGAGAAATGTTTAAATTCCACACTTATTGAAATGGCAATACGTACCGGTTTTATTTCTTTAAACGGCAATTTTGACCTTTATTTGCTTTCTTTATCAACGAATTATCATGTTTTCACCATCAATTCCTAACTTGTTTTGTATGCAGCCTTATTTTAGATATACATAAAGGTTAAGGAAAACCGTTTTGTTTGGTGCCGGAAGTAAAGAATAGCATCGTCCCATTACTTACCGTGGGTGTCGTAAGAGGCAACTTAGGGACTTACTAGAGAATGGGCAGAAACGTTCTCTATGCATTTTACCTCCATACTGCGGTGCCTACCCGCCTGCCAAGCGTGGCGAATGTGGCGAACCCATCCAAATTGGGAGACGCTATGTCTAGCAGTGGACGTCTTTCGGCTGAAATGATGTATGATGATGATGAAGGAAAACTGAGCAAGAAGAAAGTTTTGCCCAGCAGTGAGATAGTCACTGACCAACATTACATCACGAGAAACAAACCCCTAAGTAACATTAAGTAAAAAGACAATCAAGACTTACTTCTCAATACATGTGTGTCGAAAAAGGCACAAGGGCTCAAAAATAAGTAGCTATGTAGAGCATAAATGCTAAAATAAACACAGTAAATGACAAATCGACTGAAACGAATATATTGTTTTATAAAAATAAACAAAGATCGACAACCTTCTATCGATAACAGCCCATCACTAAACAGATTACGCTACTTAGATCATAGTATCGCGTCAAAAGCGACAGCTGATCAAAAAAACAACTCTATCACCTTGGATTAAAGTTTCATATCTAACGTGTTATGAGACAATGATGTCTATCCGTTTGTCTCGAGTGCTCAATGACAAAGATAAAGATTCTGCAAACGGATTTGTGAGTAAACGAAGTATATTAAATGTACAAAAGAGGTCAGCAGAGGTGTAAAGTCCTGCCAGGGTTGCGAGATTTGTTCGAAAGAGTTACCGTGGCCCTGGCATATAGGCAACTGAAGGAACACGGGTGGGTTTTAGTCAGTAAAAGTCTGACACGCCCTCCCGCTCCGCCCAGAGCGGGGGACGTCATTTGATGATTACCCACCCACAAAAAAAAACCGGGGTAGCCTTTAAAGTTAATTTAATTACGATCCAGTCCGTCTCTTGCTGCCCTCTACCGGCGATGCCCTTAGCCGAGCTCCGTACCCCACAGGGGGTGCACGGAGCTTAGCCTTAGCGAGTAGTCGCTCTAGTTTTAAGTGTTAAAGCCCTGGCTGAAGACCTTAATTCATTAAGGTCAATATAATATCATTTAAAAAAAACCGGCCAAGTGCGAGTCGGACTCGCGCACCGAGGGTTCCGTACAAACCTGCAGGTATTCACGGTTTATGTATTATGTTTATGAAATTTAATGTTTTTTTTTAATTTTATATTTGAGTTGACTGAATGAAAGGTAAATTGTGGTTCACGATTTATGACGTATTAAAAAAACTACTTACTAGATCTCGTTCAATCCAATTTTCGGTGGAAGTTTACATGGTAATGTACATCATATATTTTTTTTAGTTTTATCATTCCCTTATTTTAGAAGTTACGGGGGGGGACACACACATTTTACCACTTTGGAAGTGTCTCTCGCGCAAACCATTCAGTTTAGAAAAAACTGATATTAGAAACCTAAATATCATTTTTGAAGACCTATCCATAGATACCCCACACGTATGGGTTTGACGATTTTTTTTTTATTTTGAGTTTCAGTTCTATGTATGGGTAACCCCAAATATTATTGTTTTTTTTTCTATTTTTGTGTTGCAAATCTTAATGCGGTTCACAGAATACATCTACTTACCAAGTTTCAACAGCATAGCTCTTATAGTTTCGGAAAAAAGTGGCTGTGACATACTCGGACAGACAGACAGACATGACGAATCTATAAGGGTTCCGTTTTTTGCCATTTGGCAACGGAACCCTAAAAACACATTTCACCAGTTAAGTCCCATGTAATAAGGGGCGAGCCTATTGCCATCAACTGGACACAAATATAGAAACTCGAAACATCCATCTACCCGCCTTTTCTCAACTATGTTGTGGTCGGTTTGCAGTCTAACCGGATGCAGCGAAATACTAGTATTTTTCATGGACCGACTGCTATGGCTCTATAACCCATTTACTTGGGGTAACACGATACGTGTTCTTAGTAAGACTTTACAGCTTCTGACGACCTGTAACTACTGTCAAAGGTCCGGGTTTGACAGCCAGAATCATCGGCTTAACGTGCTTTCCGAAGCACGGTGAGATCTCGGTATGTAAATATGGTCACATATTCACGGACTAACAATTACAACAACATAAAATATTTCGACATTTTTTATTTTGTTTAAGGAAGTTTTAGTTTGGTTTTTCCGACCTCAGCATAGTTGGGAAAATACTCAAAATGTTGTCGAGTGTCATACTCAACAATACTTATTCATACAAGGTCAAGTTAAATAAGAGCAGCTGGCAATATTTTAGATGTACATTACTTTTACTGTATAGAATAAAGTTCTTCTAACTTAACAGACAGCTGTGCTGCTGGGGAGTTAGTTCCGTCACTTCATCCCAGGTAAAAGTTCTAGGAAGTGTCGAAGGGCGGGCGTTTTGGGGGGACTGTCTTATGTAACTTTGACGTTCAAAAAGTGCTGACTCTCAGCCTAGTCTGAATAAATGGATTTTGATTTAAAAAAATAAAACATCATTTCAGCTTTTTTGTAAACTTTCAATGACACTGACATGTGAAGTAAGGTAACTAGTCGATTGTTACGTTATCGTATATTCGTAAAATATAAACCCAGTAACTGGGTTGTGAAGGTGAGATAAGCAGTCGCTCCATGTAAAATACTGGTACTCAGCTGCATCCGGTTAGACTGGAAGCTGACCCCAAAATAGTTGGGAAAAGGTTAAGCAGATGATCATATTCGTAAATATCTATGTTCTACGAAAAATTACTATTAACTACTATATTTATTAAAAACTAGCTTTTACCCGCGGCTTCGCCCGCGTGGATGTTGGAAATTAACGCAGGAGGACGTACTACCGCGGTAAGATGTGTTAATTCAGGTTATATTTTAGGTAATAGCTGTTACCCGCGACATCGCCCGCGTGGTATTTAACAAAAAGTTTTTCATAAAAACTGTCTTTGAAAACTACGCTGACATACGTCTCAAAATTCAGCGTGTTTTTAGTATTTTTCAACTATTATTTATTTTTTCTAAAATGAAAGTAGCCTAAGTTACTCCTTGTTACATCAGCTATCTGCCAGTGAAAGTTCCGTCAAAATCGGTCCAGCCATTTCAGAGATTAGCCGGAACAAACAGACAGACAGACAATTTTTTTTTAAATGTTGTTTTGGTACATTTACCGTGTACACATCCATATACACTTAGTAAAAAGTGGATATCTTAATATTAAAAACAGACACTCCAATTTTATTTATTTGTATAGATGTATAGATTAATACTAGGCCCATCGAATAATAAAAATAAAAAATATTTTTGATTTTGTTTTGTTCCATTACTTTTCAATATCGATGGATTAACTGGCTGGCTGGATTAATTAGCTGGCATTACTTTATCTACCTGTTTGGATAAACAGGTAGATAAAGTAATGCCAGCTAATTTAACTTGACCCTGTATTTATAATCTTTTTATGTTAAAACAAAATATTCTCTCGGACGAAGTCACGGGCAGAACCTAGTCTGTTATCAACGAAGTTGACACACTTTACCTATGTGCCAGAACCCTTATCATTTAAA
This sequence comes from Aporophyla nigra, assembly GCA_947507805.1. NCBI lineage: Eukaryota > Metazoa > Arthropoda > Insecta > Lepidoptera > Noctuidae > Aporophyla > Aporophyla nigra. The sequence goes on from OX382318.1 coordinate 1,116,337, forward strand.
CAAATTAATTTAATGTCTACAAGAGCGCAAAGGTCACATTTACTTACCGATATTATCATTTAAATACTTTACTAAGTCCTGATTAGGTACTGTTACCGTACAGACGCCAGCACATCAAGGTACATACCCGAAGCTGACAAATTTGGCCAATCAGTCTTGAACCTAATACTTTAGCGATAAAGTTGAAAACCTATTAAAGAAATTTGACAGATTGTAGTAGCTTCAAGTGCTGGCGTCTGTACATAAATCCTACTAATATTATAAACGCGAAAGTGTGTATGTATGGATGTCTGGATGTATGGATGTGTGGATATTTGTTCCTCTTTCACGCAAAAACTACTGACCCGATTTAGATGAAATTTGGCACTTAGATAGTTTATAACCTGGAATAACACATAGGGTACTTTTTATCCCGGTAGTATGTTCCTGCGGGATAATTTCCGACATCCACGCGGGCGAAGCCGCTGGCAAAAGCTAGTACATACATAAACTAACACCGTTTTCCCATGTGGGTAGGCAGAAACTGCGGAACGCCACCTGCTACGATCCTTACATACTCCTTCCTTCATTTTGCCTCGTTTAGGTTCATACATCTGGTTATACACACACACATATCGCACCCCCGCAGCTCCGGTGCAACAACGTCACTTATGCAAAAGATGTAATATTTTCAGGAGAAGCGTTTGAAAATTCCACATCCTATTATAATGTACCTACTGACTAAAGAAATTAACTGGTAATATTTAAACTACAACTTTGAAATTCATATTAAAGTTAAACCGAACATTTAATAAAGGGGTACATGAGCTACTTTTTCTCACACTCACAATCAGACCAATTTTGACAAAATTTGCATAAGTGACGTCGTTGCACCGGAGGTGCGATATTCAGATATTTACAAGGCAGATGTGAGTGGAAACGGCGGGAGTGGTTGCCCTAGGAGGACATAATATAGTGACCTTATTGGTGATTTTCTTCAGATAATTCAGGTGCGTAGTACTCGCAACCGGCGTGTGTGTATGACCAAATTTATTTTTTTAAGTTTTACTACCAACTTAAATTGACCGTATTATCAAATCACAACTGTTATTTTAGATATTATAAACGGCAATAGAGCAATGGTAACCCAGTGGTAACAAACTCAGGTTCACACCCAGACAGGTACTTTGTGTAAATTATTTCATTAACACTGCTCTCGAAACAGTGAAGGAAAACATCGTGAGGAAATCGACCTAGACATTAACATTTGAAGACATGTGACATCTACCAACCCGCACTGGGCCCGAGGGATGGATTATATTATAGCCCACTCGCTCTCGCAGAGGAGGCCGGTATCTAGGGTTGCCACCCGTCCTTTATAATAAAGTATTGTACGTTATTTCACATAATTGTATTCTATACTTTATGAGAACAATAAAGTACACGAAAATACTTTATTTTGTAAGATCTAATTTCTCTGGGATTTTGACAAGTTTAGTCGTAAGTACTTTTTCGTTAAACCAAATTTATGTCATACAAACCACAAAAAGCAATAAAAAAATGTGTTTTTAAATATAATAATACAGAAAAATAAATCGTACTTTATTTTTATACTATGTACTTTTTATTCTTACCTATAATAACCAATGTACTTTAATTGCAAAAAGAAAAGGTGGCAACCCTACCGGTATCCCAGCAGTGGAAACATTATAGGCTGACTAAGGTAAGTTAAAGAGTTTTATTTAACACGGCAAATTGATGTAGAGTGTTTCTTTGTTTAGAAATTAGATTTCCTGACTGTATTAGTACATTACGTAATTAGGAAAAACACTGAGATGATAGCTGAGGAAAGTATTGAGTATGAATGTCGATGGCTATAAGAGTAGAGGGAGACCAAAGAAACGATGGATGGACTGTGTGAATTATGATATGGATAGAAAGGGGGTGACTACTAAGATGACGACTAATAGAGAAGTGTGGAAGAAAAAGAAATGTTGCACCGACCACTAATAAATTGGGACGAGGACAGGAGAATATTTAATTAGAGAATGACTATGACGGAGATGAAAGCTAATAAATATTTCTCGAAGAAGACAAGAATGTATGAATTAAATGCACCGACACCAACATGGTTTTACTAGACTCGATTAATCGAATGAACCCCAAGATTTGCACTAGCCCCTGAAGCCTCTTGTTCCATAGTGATACAGAGATCATAGCATATCAAGGAGTAGAGCGATGGGGCGTTATAATGGTAGGAAAGACGTGCCCTTAGGATAGGGAAGGCTTGCGAGCCGTAATGAATATACATCCTAAAATTGGCATTGGACTAGTGGAGAGTGATATTTTTCTATGGTAGGCTATCTTTTAATGAGTTGTAGCCATCAGATTGATTCAGGTCGAGCTGCTCCGACTCCTAATAAATTGAAATAAGAGTAGGTTGATAATTATGATTTAATTATGATTTTGTTATTAAACGGTCGTTATTAATAAAATTTAAGTTTGTAAAGGCCATACTTTCAACGGTAAAATAAGAACGCCTACAATTATTTTCATAGCAAAGTTGCTGTGTATCAGCAACAAGCTGCTATACAAATTTCAGCAGGCGTTTTATTCCGAGCACGCTTACATTTACTTTCTAAATTATTTTAGCCACAAAATATTAGTTTTACTCTCTTTCATAAGAAATCAAAATTCATTTATTCAAACAAGGCTCAGAATCAGCACGTTTCGGTCGTCAAAATGACATATCTAAAGTTGCTGTAGTTGATGAAAAACTTAGCTTGTAAAAGTTAAATTTAATAAACCCCTAACAAAACAAAAACCTCTAAAAGCTGAACCGATGTTGATAAAACATGTCTAAGAACCACCGCTAAAAACCTATTTTTAAATTTTAAAAACCGCACCCAAGTCTTTTAACCTGTTTAGGAGCTATGGAGCCACAGATAGGCATACATAGCGGTGTTTTGTGTTTACTACTTGCCATTGTATAGAATCAAGTTTTTCAAACTAAACAGACAGCTGTGCTGCTGGACAGTTTGTTGCGTCACTTCTTCCCAGCTAAAGCACTACGATGTGGTGAAGGGTGGGCGTGCCGGGGAACTGTCTTATAAAATTGTGACGTACGAAAAGTGCTGATCGTCAGCCTAATTTGAATAAATGACTTTTGATTTTGATTTTTACACCCCTCATTTTGTGTTTTTAACCGACGAAAAAAGACGGAGGAGGTTATCAATTCGACGCGTATATATTTTTTTTGTTTTATTTTTTTTATGTATGACCACGCATAACTTTTTACATAGTAGTCCGATTGTGATCATTCTTTTTTTATTGGAAAATGTATACTCCGAGGGTGGTCCCATATAAATTTGGAAAACAAAATCATACCCTAAGGGTCAGAAAACAGGGGATGATTGATTGTTCACTCACTGATTGTAATGTATAACCACGAATAACTTTGTACATCAGACCAATTTTGATAATTCTTTTTTCATTGGATAGGGTATACCTTGCTAAGTATTATTAGTACATTAAAGTCACAAAAAATAACAAAATAAAATCTTTTTAACAAAAACTTAAACCGCCGAAAAAACTTAAAACCAAAAAATAATAAACCTTAAAATTTTGAGTCGGCGCTGAAAAATCAATGAACAAAGATCACTCAAAGCGCCGACTCATAATTTTAAGGTTTATTATTTTTTGCTTTTAAGTTTTTTCGGCGGTTTAAGTTTTTGTTTAAAAATTTTTTTTAGAAACAGCTCTGCCTACGCCTTTTTTTTGTGGGTAGGAAATCATCAAATGACGTCTCCCACTCTGGGTGGAGCGGGAGGGCGTGTCAGATTTTTACTGACTAAAACCCACCCGTGTTCCTTCAATTACCCATATGCCAGGGCCACGGTATCTCTTTCAAACACATCTCGCGACCCTGGCAGTCTGCCTACCCCTTCCAAGGAAATAGAGGCGTGATATAATGTTGTATTTAGTTGCTATGGCCCGTACACATTCCTCGACAATCGGCCTTACTATTATCTGTCCCAACCGGAGATAGTTCCAGCTCATTGACTATCGTTTTGATAGCAGACCGATTGGAGTGCAATTAATTGGGACTGAAATATATTCCTAAATCAGGTATTTTATAAGCCTTTAAATAACATCAAACACACACACACAAATTTCGCCACTTATGTCTCAGTCTCATGTAATAGGGGGGCGAGTCTATTGACATCATTTCATTTCATTTCATTTCATTTCATTTATTCTTGAACAATTTACATTGTGTTGAATATATAAGGTGTATCTATTCATACACGAAATATTTTAAGAGGCACACCTGTAGGTGGTAAAGAAGCTAAAGAAGCAAAAAGATTTTTTTTTATCTAAGCGTTTTTGAATTTTCGTAATTATTATAATTTTAAACCTGCTTGAGACGTTTTGCATAAAACCTTTACACCAAATTCTATAAATGTCCCGCCTGACGCCGCGAGGGCGGCGACCGGACAGCGCGAGAGCGGCCACTATAGAAACTAGAGTAATGGATGTTAAAAATAAGAAGGAGCCAGTATTTCATATATGCGTCAAATAGATACACCTTATACATGCAATTTCATGCATCATACCGGCACAAATCCAGTCTCCGGGCTGTTACTGAGAAATTCCAGATAAAAAATTCAATAACACTCTGCCCGATCTGAGAATCGAAACCAGCACCCTAATTGCGAAACGCACTATTTATCAGAATCTGAATGGGATCGAAGATTATTTCTAAACCATTGCGTCATTTGTTCGAATAAATTGTCGGCTCAGCAATGTAAATAACGCAATTAATGTTGTTTAACTATCAATATGAAACCAATTCCTACCGATAAAAAGTTACGCAATTACCCCTCAGGGTGCTCACTCTGGGTCGCGAGATTGTTCGAAAGAGATACCGTGACCTTGGCACATGGGCAACTGAAGGAACACGAGTGGGTTTTAGTCAGTAAAAGTCCGACACGCCTTCCCGCTCCGCCCAGAGCGGGAGAAGTCATTTGATGATTTCCCATCAAGAAAAAAAAATATATGGTGCTCACTCTTGATTTTAATTCCGATCGATTGACATTGGAATTGACGTTTCGCATTCTTGAGTTCGACGCTAGCGCCAAAATGTGTTTAAATTGGGTGTCCATTTTGGAGAACTAAGTGGAATCGGGATCTGTCGAGCCTTTTGAGCACACAGAGTCTTGACTCGAGGACACGAGTCCTTTGCAACACTACCAGAATCTCATGTTCAGTACAGGGCTTGCAACGATGCTGAAGAAATCCTTTTGCACGTACTTTTTGAATGCACAGGCATCGTCTAGATTAGGACAGAAACCCTCGGGACACCCAGATCTTACACGGATGCTCTCAACAGACCAGGACATGTAATCAACTTCTGGATCCCGAGGTGAGCTGGTAGGAATAACCACTCACGGCCGCCATGGCCCAGAATGGTCCACTTTAAGAACTAAATGCGGAAACCAAAACCACTAACATAGAACATAGGGACTGCCAAACTATTGCAGTATTTAAAAGAAGAGTGAAAGAATACTATCTCTCCACTTTGTCATAATTCCTCATGTTTTTTATTTTTATTTAAATTACATTATAATTCTTCGCGTCCAATACAATAACGCATTCAGGGTGCTGATGGGGTTGCCCCGATACTGCAGCGCATCAGGGATGTTTGCTGAAGCTCACGTGGATTTTTTTTTCTACACGGGGATGCGGAAACAGTGCGCATTTCTGGTCCGTTGGGTGCGGGACAGCGCCAACAGCATCCTATCTATGATAGCAAGTAGGCTGGATAGTGAGTTTGTGAACCACTGCTTCAAGGTTTCAGCTGGGCCTGCCACCTTGCAGCAGTGATGTCACAATCTGTTTTTTGCCTTTGTAAGTGTGTTACTAAGATAGTTTGTAAGCACATTGTTACTAACACTACTTATGAGTCTTGTTGCTCGAATTAATGATTAAATTAAATTATAATTAGACATATTTTAGTTATTTATATTCCAGAAATATGTATGTATGTCTATGTTCATATTTTTGGTGTTAATTAGATTATAATGTTCGATTTTATGTTTTTTACTTATTGTATTACTCACGTTGTCTAGATCTCTTTTTATCTTCTCTCCTATCGCAAGTATGCTGAAAGAGATTTCTATAGAAATAAGCATTATCTTTGTACGTTTTTCCTGTTCCTTTCTTCTTGTCTAAAGGGCATAAATAGTTAAATAAAATAGTTCTGATAAGGCTAGGTTCTAAGTATAGTGACTGCCCCGGAGGAGTTACCTCACAAAGACCTCTACTAATAGGTACTATGGAGTCACAATTGCTAGGTACTTGGTATATATATATACGTACCAACTGCCGTACGAACGTATAATTAACCTACATAATATACTATATATGTAGGTTAATTAAAAAGATCCATAAATATAATAAACATCTTGTACTTACGGAGGTTTTTTCTCCAGCATTTCCGTAGTTTCAACTGTAACAAAAAATAATTATAATAAGAGGTAGATATGTGTAAGTATGGTGTCGGATGTAAAGAATAGCACCATGCCATTTCTCCCCGTGGCTGTCGTAAGAGGCGACTAAGGGACTTACTAGTTAATGGGCAGCAGCGTTCTCTATGAATGTAATCACGATAGCGATCGCCAACCCGCCTGCCAAGCGTGGCGATTATGGCAAAGCCCCCAAATTAAGGAAGGCCTATGTCCAGCAGTGGGCATCTTTTGGCTGTAATGATGATGATAGCTCGCTGAGCGACTATGAATTTATGGACCACCCGTGTTCCTTCAGTTGCCTATATGCCAGGGCCACGGCAACTCTTTCGAATAGATCTCGCGACTCTGGCAGGTCTGTGTTGAGCTTGAGTCCCGCATTTTATCACCATTTTTGTTCCCAAACTGTGATCAAAATGTGTGACTCAAGTTTATCACAGTAGGCCGTACTCGCCCCGCGTGCGTGCACGCCCTCGTTTGTTTATATTAATTGTTTTAATTATTGTGCCCTTGTACTCATTATTGCGCTTAAATTACGCATTTTTTATTGTCTAATTGAGTTAAATAAACATATGTTTGGACTATTACAAGCGTTAGTTTGGTAATGCCTTAAAAATGTCTATTGATCATTGTTAGCCCAAGCAGGTGCGAACTCGTGGTGAATCAGACATTTTCTGTTGTTGCGTACATAACGACTATGATTGCTAAGTTTTTCTAGATGAAGTAGATTATTCCTGATTTCAGAGCAATACTGCCGAATCTAATGTCCCGCCTTCATCTCACGGCTTCGTTCATACTGATCCCTACTCCCAACTCGCCCGAATTTTTACATGCCTATTAACTGCAAGGGTACAATTTGTCGGAAAAGTGCTACGATGTAGAAAATTAATACTTATCTTGTCACGTATAAATTTTACTCTTGATCTTTTTCAATATATTTTTTAACAAAATAATTTACTTAGATTCCTTACAAATAAGTAGGTTGTCTTTAAATTAAATAAATACTTCCTATTTTTTTTTTTACAATAACCCTAAGCTTCCACGTGTCTGAACAAAAGAGTAAAAAAATGCTATAATTGCAGTGTACAAAATTCGGTGGCATGCGATGATACTTCTGTTTTAGTGTGTTTTAGTAATTACATAGAGCTCTCTCTCTCTCATTAATTTATAATGAAGAAAATTGATTCTAAGATCTCTAAGATAAGAAATATCCCTTTATTTTGATATTAAAATGCTGCCCCAGTGAGCGCTTTACTTGTGGGACTTTGTTACATTACATTAAGGCAACCACACGACTGTCAGGAAGTGGTGAAGGGCGGGCTGTTTGGGGGAGTCTTATGTAACGTTAACGTTCAAAAAGTGCTGACTCTCAGCCTAGTTTGAATAAATGACTTATGAATTTGATTGATATTGATTTTGTTATGTTTTGGTTTTTTGAAATTGGAAAAAATATAGAAGACAGCTGATCGATTATACTTCCTTCTACTGGCAATGTCTCACGCGTTATTTCTTCGAGTTTATTTTATTTCCATCTCTCTCTATCGTGATGTAATGATAAGTAGTAGGTCATTAAAATTAAAATGACTCAAACACATGCATTCAGAGCGATATCCGGCCACAGCCGATAGAAGGTCTCGCCCCTTTATCGTAGTAAACAAGTGGTATATAATTACAAAACTGTGTTACATGCAAACAGCTAGATTTATTAACGAGACTAAGCCCATGTAAACACAGACATAATAACTTCGCGGTAAGATTTAAACTCAAACTCAAAAGCATTTATTTCAAACAAATCAATTACAGGCACTTTTGAATTGCCAAGTGGCGGTGAGTCAGAAAGACGAAGCTAGTTGTCCTTTCCAAAGCGGCAAGAAACTCCTTGGAGAAAAACACGATTGTTTTGCACACTGTATCTTCAAGCAGTGGTTAGCGCCGCGTTAGCTAATTGAATTTGACCTTGCATTTGCCGCATATCAGATGCAATGTGGACTAAGACCACCACAACATGGGTCCCTAAAAACGTCATATCGTCGTTGCAAATTTAAAATCTCCTATTTGTAAAAAGTAACTTTTCGAGAAAAACGAAAAAAACAGTTTCCTGAAAAAGAAACTGAGGAAACATTCTTATTTTTTTAGATGTAAAGTGTAAAGGAATTAAATATAATGTATTGAGATAGAATTTGTCTTATATCAATGTGTCGTTCAGCGTATATTTATATAAATTTAATTATTTTTCTGCACATAGGAGATTTAAGTTGCAAATTTTTGTCACATAAGTGGATTTACAGCTTATTACATCAGGCACATAGGAGTTTTCGATGAGCAATAGACACGAGATTTTTTTTAATTAGCTATATTAACGATACATTAAGATATTCACATATGAGTTTTTGCAATAAGTAGATATACCAAATCGCTTTTAAAATATATGCATAACTCGTATTTGTGAAAATTGTTACATAGGAGATTTTAAATTTGCAACAACGATATGGTATCGCAGAAGACCCAGGCGTAGATGGCGTGGCGGGCCGAACTCGAGGCCTACCAGATGGATTGGTCCTTATTGGGTCAGAATAGAGTTGAGTGGAAAAAGGAAAGAGAGGCCTATGCTCTGCAGTAGGTCAACACAGGCAGATTATTATTATATGTATATTGTATTTGCAAAATAGAAATACTTACACGAGGAAGACATGGTGAGACTAGTTCCTTACAGCGTAATTATCACAAAACTTCACTTTACGTCCAGTCCATTATTATTGTTAAATCTGAAACAAAGATATATGGTTGATTTTACATTCTTAAGTAAAGTCTGACTAAAACTACAAAGATAAAAAATTGTTTGCATTTAATATTTAAATGAGCAGGAAGTAAAATAAACACACACAAATAAATAAAACTGAAGTCTTGTTGTAATGTCGAAATAACAACTTTTTCCCAAATGCACCATCATTTCAGTCGCAAGACGTCCATTCCTGGACATAAAAAAGCCTCCCCGAATTTAGGGCGGGTATGCCATAATCGCCAAGCAATCAGCAGGCGGGTTGGCGATTGCAGTATGGTGGTAAAATGCATGAAGAAGGCTACTGCCCATTCTCTCGTAAGTCCGTTAGTCGCCTCTTACGACACTCACGGGAAGAAATGCATATTAAATATTAATCTAATACATATGCATTTATTATTACGTACTGCACTTAGTAACAAAATGTATTTTTTTTTATTATACTGTCAGTTTTTACTGGAAAATTTCCTACATGGCTGGACCATAGCTGATGTTATAAGAATTAACATGAACTACCTTTTGTCCCAGTAGCATGTTTCTGTGAGATAATTTCTGACATACAAACAGGCAAAGTCACAGACACATCTAGAAAATAAATAAATTGTATTCGGGAAAGCCTAAATGTCAACAAACACTTTCATAATCTTTGTCCAATCGAAATTACAAACAAGAGGTTTCATTGTAAAGTGAGTTGTTTATGTTTACTGTTACTTTCTTCCTCATTGTGCTACATTGAAGGAAAGTAGGCTTCGGACTCAGTTAGACCGATGTAAAGAAAACCTGCTCAGGTGGAGATTCACAGATATCTCCGCCCTGGAGTGTAAATGTGGTGCTGTGCCACAAGCAATGCAGCACTTAGTATTGTGTCCAGTGTGTCCTGTTTGCACGCTACAGGAGTTGATGGTTGCTACTGAAAGTCCCAAGCTCGTAGCCAAATGCTGGGCTGACTATTTAGATTGTTATCAATATTCTAATAAGAAGTAGACTTGACATATATTCTTTGTCAGGGTAGCCTGCAAAATTCAAAATATGAATGACTTTTTCACAAAGTAGAGAGAAGCTATAGCCCGTGAAGTCCCAGCAAAATCGGTCCAGCCATTTTGGAGATTAGTCACAACAAACAACAATATTTTTTTTACTATGGTTACTGTGTATACTTTCACTTGGATTTAGTGAAAAGCTGTTATTTTGACAGTACAAACAGACACTTCAATTTCATATATATGTATTACCATCATGTAGCACATGATTCTAGCATAGACATATTTAATCCGTTAAAAAAATCTGCTGTTGCACTGAAAAGTGCAATACCTAAGCAATCAAAATGTAATAATATTATAAAAGGTCTCTACTTAACCCTGTATAGGCACTATAATATGTGAATAACAGATAATTAGAATAAAATATAAATATCTAAGGCAACACTAAGAAACCAAGGTCCAATACACTCTCATTAACATATTTAGGTCATCAACTTCTCACAATATCGATATCTTTTGGACATAAAGAGAATTATTTTTGATTTCATATCTTAAGCCAGTTAATCCTTTAAAATTGTGTAATCTCGTAAGAATTATGCACAATATCTACAGATAAACCTAACGATAGACCATCTTATTTGACGTTTGCATTAAAAAAATTCAATAAAACATCTAAACAATGAGAAAGTTGCATACGCCACAGACTTCACAGAAATCATTGTTGTGTTAGTTTGCTCGCTGTTTTTGTCACTATTATCGCTAAATACAAGTGGTTAACAATACTTACAAGCACCGCAGATTCCACCACAATGCTGTTGACCTTTATTTAGGCCGCCTAAACATACACTATTGCAGAAAACAGATTAAATTGTAAACTACTTTTTAACACGGACGAACACCTCACGTATTTCACGTTTTCACACCAGAAAACAATTTAGAAATTATTTAAAACACAATATGGAAGAAGCTCGTTTACTTGAAATTTATCAAAACTATTTTTCATACTTTGTTTGTTGATAATTTAAACAAAAAAATGCTATTCTGTGAACAGCAGGAAAATGTACTTTTCATTTCAATATGTCATGTTGACGTTTGCGTTCCGAACACCATAATTACCAAAATTATTTTCGAATGAATTATAAATAATAATTATATCCCAAACTGTAACAAAAATATGAAAAACTTAAGCTGACCTTTTATATTTATAGATGAATGGGAATGTGCCAGGGTAGCCCGCGAAATTCAAAAATTGAAGACAGAAGTCATTTTGTACATTTAAAACTGTTTTAGGTTTTTGAACGAAACAGTAGGGTGGTTCTAAGGTCATTTTTTGCATCTTCTTTGCCTGATAACATACAAAACAAAGCAGTTTATTTTTTAAGGAAATTTGTCATCAATGCAATATTTTTAATGATATCTTGTAGTTGATTTTAAGAGTTCGGGTTTGCCTGCGAATTCTTTAATAAATTAAGGCATCCAGCCAGGCCCCAGGGCTTATAAATTTAATAAAGCGTTGGTTGTTTTTTTATTTTATTGTATTGTTAAAACGATAGAAACTATCATTCCAAAATTAAAAGTCATTTATTCAAATTAGGCTGAGGATCAGCACTTTTCGATCGTTAAAATTACATAAGACAGTTTTATATACTGAATATTATTCTAAAACTCTGGCTAGTGGCCTTCATCTTGCTAAAAAAAACAATATTAGTATAAATTCACTACTGTATTGAATAGAATACCTTATAGGGGAGCTCCAGAGTAGCCCGCAAACGAGTGTCAGATTGTAGGTTGAACAAAATATGATTCCGGACCTTTAAAATGTATGTATTAACAGAATTATAATCATTATAATTATTAACACAACCCTTTAAGTTAATTTTATCTCATTGAATGTCTTTCACGAAATACGCATTCAGTGCGATTAAATTAACCAAAAATTGCAAAATACGTAAGAAAATTTGAATTTCGCGGGCTACTTTAACGCATCCACCACCAAATTCGACACCGATTAGATTGGTAATAGTTTTAGAGTTAGGCTTTATATTGCTATTTAAAAACATCAGTAGTCGTTATCTATGTACATTTGATTTTAATGCAGTAAAATGTAAGTAAACTTTTAAATCCATCGAGGAACTAATCATCCATGAACACTTCCCACCTCTATCGTTGTCAAGGGCGTTGACGTCACGTCACTTGTCAGATTGTCGACGTAAACAATCTCACGGATATTTCTTGTATTTATTGTTTATTTTTAAATAAAACTCGATTAAAACATGTCGGCCCATAACGTGAACGTTTGCGACATCACAGACGACGTGAAGGAAGTGTTAAAGAAGTTTCGGTTTCAGAAGCACACTTCGAATTCTGCGCTGATACTAAAGGTATTAGGATGAACATTGTTCTATTTTTTAAATCGTTATGCCTGTTTTATCTATCTGAAAAGTTTGTATATCTATTCCTCTTCATGTAACCTGGGTATTGATGGTTATTTTCCATAATTATATTGAATAGATCAGCTTCATTGGGTCTGAGTCATTGAACCGTATCTCCAGGCGTCCTTACGTCATTTTGGAATCGCTTATTATTTTATTAGTCCGAATGATTCATAGTGAATTGGCAATATAGGGAAACATCAATCATACGATGTAAATTGATGCAATTACTTAACATTTTGAGCAACTTTATTACGTTTCTATCAACCAAAGCATTTGCTATCTTTTCTTTTCACCACCCTAGGTTGTCCTAAAAAGTAGAGCTGTTAAAATGCAAAAGTATTTGTCAATTCCAACTGGTTTTTCTGCAGATTAGTGTGTTCCAACAAACCAACTCTTGAGCCTTGTTATAAATTAGGTTCCTTACTTTTTTCTTTTTGCCTGGCTCATAAGGGTGATGTTAAACATGCCTATACGATTTCTCAGGAATTGAGCTATCAAATTCAAAAACAACATTTCAAATCCAATTAGTTGTTCCAGAGATTAGCGCGTTCAAACAAACAAACTCATCATTTTTAACATTTGCCCATACACTCAATTTTTTCTGCCTTGTAGCAGTACATCAAACTGTATGACCAAAACTGAATGTTTTACGGTGTCCTATATTGTACCGATCCTCAGTAATGAAGTACGTGACTTAGAAGAGAGACACGTTTGGGCAGCGCCTTAACTTTCTGACTTAATAACCATCTTCTCTTCATATAATTTCCAGGTGAACAGAGAGAAGCAGACCCTGGAGGTGGATGAGGAGTTAGAGAACGTTGAGCTGGAAGAACTGCAGGACATCTTGCCGTCACACCAGCCTCGATTTATTGTTTATAGGTGAGCATAAAAATTTTATGATAAAATGAAGTGGCTCCTGCAGAAGTATTAAAGTGTGTGTATTGTGTTGTATAACATCCATATGGGTCGATTGATCCGCTTAAGCTACGGTGGGTCCGTATATGGGTGACCTAATTTAATTTTATAATGAATAGAGGAAAGCTAAGGATTGATGCCTAGAATAATTAGAAAGTTTAGAAACGAATCGTAAGTGCACTCGAAATGAAATGGCTGCAATTTTTGTACTGTGTTGTTGATACACAACATTAAAACTTTGCTATGAAATTATTGTAAGGCGTTCTTATTTTTACACGCTTTATATTAGCTTCACTTGTATGTTTGTATATGTGTCTGTTTGTAACCGACTCCTTATAGCACGATTTTGACCCACTTTAAACAACCAGATTTCATTCAAACTTTGCACACCTGTCAAGGACCGATGACAATGCAATAATTTAATAAATTTGTGCCATTATCCTTGCCAGGGTTACCAGGACAGCAAAAAAACTGTCTTCGAAAACTACGCTGACATAGGTCACAAACTAATTTGTGCCATTATCCTTGCCAGGGTTACCAGGATAGCAAAAAAAAAAACTGTCCTTGCTGACATACATCTCAAAATTCGAAACACACACTAAAAAATAGAAGATAAATAATAGTTTAAAAAGTACAAAATAATGGAAAAAAAGCGTGGGGTACCTGATATCAATAAAAAAATACCTTAAAAAGCACCCCACGCTTTTTTTCCATTATTTTGTACTTTTTAGTTTGGTTTTCAATGGGCTTCTATTTAGTTTTGGCAAAAATTATTTATTTATTCTATTATTTATTTATTATTGTCAAATGCCCAAACAGTAAGGCTTGCGGCTAAGGGTCGGTTGATCAGGTAAAGCTACGCTTGCTGCAGTCGGATTGTAGATGGGTGGCCATATTTACATACCGAAACCCCTCCGTGCCTCGGAAAGTACGATTAAGCCGTTGGTCCCGGCTTTCATTTGTGGATGTATGAAAGTCGTGACGGGTCGTCAGAAGCCCGAAAGTGTGGAATGGCAACCAAGTATTATCGTATTATGCAATAACTGCCATGGACGTCAGATAGGCAGTAACTCCAAGTAAAATACTGGTGCTCAGTTGTATCCGAATAAGACTGGAAGCCGATCCCAGCATGGTTGGGAAAAGACATGCAGATGATATAAGTTTTTTTTTTTTTTTTGTAAAAATGACAATTGTTTCGGGTTGATGTGTATAATGTTTGGTGTGGTGAATAGAGTGGTGAACAGACTCCTTTTTTTTTGTGGGTGGTAAATCATCAAATGACTTCTCTCGGTCCGGGCGGACCGGGAGGGCGTGTCAGACTTTTACTGACTAAAACCCACCCGTGTTCCTTCAGTTGCCTGTGCCAGGGCCACGGTAACTCAAATCTCGCGACCCTGGTGGTGAACAGACTCCTTGATAATTGTAAAGTGCTTTTATAATATTAGTGTAGATGTAAAGATGTTTGTTTGTACATTTTCAGTTACAAACTTGATCACGACGATGGCAGGGTGTCATTCCCGATGTGCTTCATATTCTATACTCCACGCGACGCGCACATGGAGTTACAGGTCAGTAGCTAAGAAACAGAAGTATATTTGTCTATTTTATAAGTATACAAAAGCTGCGGTGTTCTGTGTGGTGCCTGACGTTAAGAATAATACCACCCCATATCTTCCCATGGGTATTGTAAAAGGCGACTAAGTGACTTACTAGAGAATAGGCAGCAGTGTTCTCTATGCATTTTACCACTATACTGCAATCGCCAACTCTCCCGCCAAGCGTGGCGATAATAGCAAACCCCCCTTTTTAGGGGAGAAGTTTAAGTCTTACAGCGGACGTCGTTCAGCTGAAATGATGAGAAATAACTGGTAAAATGTGCTGACTCTGCCTACCCGTTCATAAACTACAGGCATAATTGTTTTAATATTTCCAGGTTATGTACGCAGGCACCCAAAGGGCATTAGCAGCGACCGTCGGCGCCCCTCGCTTACTCGAAGTAAGAGAAATAGACGAACTCACCGGTGACTGGCTGAAAGAAAAGTTGAAGAAGTAAATGGTCACCATTGCCCCCACCAATATTTCCAAAAGAAAAAAAAAGACATGAAAAGTTTGTATGAAAATATCTGAAAAATAATATTTTAGGCATGTTTTATAGTCTCCGTATAAGCACTATATGGCAATGCATAATATAAAAAGTAATAAATTATTAATTTAAGAGTCCGACCGAATTTAGTTTTCGGCCAAAACAATAATGTTTGCCAATTTTTTATAATTTTTTTGGGCGAAGAAGTAAATTACCAAGCCAATATGTACTTATAATTCAGAATAATTTAATTTAAAAGCAAAATAGTTGGCTAAACTAATTGCTTTTTCTCCCATTTTCCTTTCCGAAAATCAGGCCGAAACTCGCGTTCGTTTTCGGCCAAAAAAGAAAATCTATTTTCGGTTGGACTCCAAAAATAAGTTTGCCAAAAATGCGTACATAATTAAAACAGGCCACCAAGTACTGTTTTAATACTGCCATTGAATGTAATGCTTAAAATTTACAAGTTTTTGAGCACCAATTATAAAAAAAGACAACATAGAATTTATTGTGTGAAAATTACTCGAAATTTAAAATAATAAGTCTCACTCCCTTTTACTAAAAGCCTTATTAAGTCTCTGATTGAATCTGCTGTCAAATTTCACAGAAAGTTTATTCTTCTTCTTCATCGATATCAATCTAAATAGAGCCAGTCCAGACTTTGGCTACGAGCTTAGCACTTTCAGTAGCGTCCATCAACTCCTGTAGCGTGCAGACAACAGGACACGCTGGACAAGAGTGCCGCATTGTTTGTGGGACAGCACCACATTTACACTCCAGGGTGAAATCATCTGTCAATCTCCACCTGAACAGATTTTCTGAGAAAATTTATTACTATGTCAAAATACGTGAAAGAAAGAAAGAATCGCCCCATTGAATTGTGAACTAACTCTCTACAACTTACGTATCAAAACAAAATGACATTACGACGTTGTCGGTTATCCTTATCATAGACGCAAGACGAAGTTGCAGAATAAAAAGTTGCCTATGTCCTTTCTTGGGGTTCAAACTTACCCTGTACCAAATTTCATATAAATCGGTTCAGTGGTTTAGTCGTGAAAGCGTAACAGACAGAGTTTCTTTCACATTATTTTGGATTAGATTATGACATTATTTTGCAACACCAAGTAAAGAGAAAGGACTTTTAGTAAAAAAAGGGATGGACGAAAATATTTTGCACTTGTTTCAAGTATTATTGGTTTATCTCCCTTTTTAATACGGATTGTTCCCTATTTCAAGCAGAGAGCTGATGTTTATTGCCATTTAAGATTTTAATAAGTAATATAAAGAAATAAGCAACTAATTAAGTCTCGAAATTAAGGCCATATAGGTCAGACACTTGCATATTTTGCGTTTAAAAAGGCAATTTTGACGTCAAAAATAGATGGTTGGCATGAAAAGTACGACGTCTTAAAAAAATCGTCTGGCATAAAAAGTAGCCCTTTTTAATGTCAAATTGGTTTGTGTTTGTCGTTAAAAATAGATTGTTGCCGTGAAAAATTGCCTGGTTTGACGTCAAAAAAACAATGTTGACGTACAAACAGCCTACAATGACGTCAAAAATAGATTGTTGGCATGAAAAATTGCCTATTTTTGCGTCAAAAATTCCTAGTGTGTGAGTTTTTTTTTCCTAGTGAAATTATTTTTATTCTCTTCTTCTTTATAATAATTAAGTGTAGTATTTTGATATAAAGTATTTGTATAAAAAACGTAGTTTTGTGTATGTATTTAGATGCATAATATAGTTGGTTGGTTAGAGTGGCTGATAAGAGAACTATAATGTAAAACGCATAATTGAAAACGTTATTTTTGTCAACACCACATAATATAAATATTCCCAGTTATGCCAAAGTATAGTACCTATGCGAACTTCTCAAGTCGGGCAATAAAGACAAGCAAGAGATGAGGTGGAGGGTTTTGTTCCTCGTCAGTATTCATTCCAGTAAGCCAGAGGTGAGGAACAAGACTTCTTCCGGGAGAGATTCAATTAAATTCAATTTATTTACTAATTTACATTAGTTTTTGGACCGTTCTTTAATTAAAAAAAGAAACAATACAAGAAAGGCGTTTAAAAATTGACAGCGTGAGTCACCTCATGATTAAAATGAAGTTATTTAAGTATTTCATTTTTATTTAATAAATTATTTTTTTATTTAATTATTAAACTTTTGTTTATTTATTTAGTTAATTATTAAATCACTTTTCTTTATTCAATAAAATATAAAAAAAAAAACTATTAATTAGTTAGGGTCCGCTAATAAGGGTTCGCTACTTCCCTAATAGCTCACCACATACTGCCTCCTGGTTTCTGTATCTCTCTTGGTTCTGAGTCTGGCATCTCATACGAGTATTATAACTTGGTTGGTTTTGGTAAAACTGAAACAATATTTATTTTCTTCACACCATAATGCCAGTCATTTTAACCATAGTATTAGAAAATACGAGTGTCTTCGTTAATGTGTGAAAATAGTGTTTCTTGACGTGTTTTTAGCGTTATATTTATTCCAAGATGTATTCCAATTTACCTTTAAATTATTCCTTAAATTATTTAAGTTATTTGTAATTTTAATGTATGTTTTTATCACTCTCTCGCTTAAACCACACACAACCTAACACTAGACAGCATGTCCTAGAGCCAAAAATTGGAAGACGTTTGACATCCTGCGCAGTGGATTATGGCCCACTTCCTCTAACTGAATGGATGCCTGTGTCCCAGCAGTGGGAATAATATAGGCTGACTATGCTGTAAGGCAATTTTATTACTAAGGGTCGGTTCACATCTGACGGAAGATGCGTCGCGTATTATCGGTCGCGTAACGCCAGAACAGATAGTTATATGAGAAAACATTCAACCTTTCACACTTAACCGATGATGCGTTAGTGCGTCGAGGGTACAGCGTCTGTTCCGTTTCCGTCAACGCATTGTCGGCCGACGTAAAGAACAGCAACGTGGCGCCACGTGTATTTTGACTGATGCATTCAGACTAGACAGACGCATCTTCCGTCAGATATGAAAACACCCTATTTGACCGAATAGACGCGACCGATGATACGCTCGACGCATCTTCCGTCAGATGTGAACCGACCCTTAAAGACATGATAAAATCAAAAAATCAAATCAAAAGTCATTTATTCAAACTAGGCTGAGAGTCAGCACTTTTTGAACGTCAAAGTTACATAAGACAGTCCCCCAAAACGCCCGCCCTTCGACACTTCCTAGTGCTTTAGCTGGGAAGAAGTGGCGGAACAAACTCCCCAGCAGCACAGCTGTCTGTTATGTAAGTTAGAAGAACTTGATTCTATACAGTATTGTGTAAGTTATTAATATTATAAAACAAAACATACATTATTCGCCATATGTCAGCTAGCACACGCCAATATACCAACAAAACATTGAAAACTAAACTCAAGCTGAAATAAATAATAAAACAGATAACTACATACATTAAGAATTTATATTTAAATGCAAGACAAGATTACCTTGCCATTATATTAAAAATAATTTTATATAATAGTACATTTATTTATAATACACAGGGTGTGCTTTTGTCATAATAATCTTTTTGTAATATTTTTCATATGGATAGATTTATCTTTTTTTACAGAAGGCTTCTTTCTTTATGTCAGTTTAGTGGTCGCAAGCGCTACTTTTGAGCATTAGATCCCCGGTTCGGTCTCCAAGACGGGCAGTGTTATTAGGTTCTTAAATCTGGAATTTCTCAGTAGTAGCCCGGAGTCTGAATTCATCTGCCTAGCCTAGTTGTGGTCAGCTTTCAGTCAGAAATTGACCAACACACAGTGAGCAGTGTGTGTGTAGTACAGTGGTGGCATATTCATGATCATCTACCTTCCTTTTCCTAACTATGTTGTGATCGGATTCCGGTCTAACCGGATGCAGCTAAATACCAGTATTTTACATGGAGCGACTCCGTATCTGACCTCCACAACCCAGTTACTGGGTAACAAGACACCCCTTGGTAAGACTGGATGTCAAACTTTCGGGCTTCTGACGACCCGTAATGACCGTCAAAGATCAAGGAAGCCTTCCGTAAATTAAATTAATATTTTTTTTATTTAACTTGTAACGTATAACTACACCAAAGCTTTCTAAAATAAAAATAATATTATTTAGCTTAGTGTTTACGAAGTGTGTTATAAATAAAACTACCGGAGCTTGCCGTCCCATCGGACTATGAGAGTGAGAGTGAGTGCCCCTGTGTGTGCGCACACACGCCTGCACTATAATATCTCACACGCCGACGGCTAGTCTCCGTTGAGATTGGCTGTCGTGTCCGAAATACGGTGTGGAGGACTACAAATAGTATTTAGATCTGTAGCTTATTTTAGCAAACATTAAGAAATCGAAGTACTTAGTGTAAGGCCACTTGCTAATCAAAGCGATAATTTTTCAACGAACCCAAACGCGTGTTCGCGCCGATAGATGGCGCTCTTTCGGTTTTCCGAACAAATGAGTGATATCGCATATTCGCCCGAGCGATCGCTTTGATTAGGAAGGCATCAGATTTAGCGTATGCAAAAAATCTAGCCGCTGCCACAGTGTATTCGTAGACTTGGTTACCACAAGTAAACCACTATAAAAATACTATAGCGGTTATACATCGTTTAATGAATTTGAGTACCTTGTCTTGTGGGTATTTATAATAATGCGCACAAAATGGTTTTGTCCTCCACATTGTCCTTTAATTTTTTATCAAGAATAAGATTTTTCTAAAATATTGTAATTAATTAATAAAGTGTGATTTAAAAAATGCTAAAGTTTACTCGGTCCGATACATTTCATTTCACGATACAAAATACTTTTCACTTGTATCACGTAAACCGAGACTGTTCAACGGAACGTATTAAAATTTAGCACGAATAATTTTTTTGTGTGACGTAATTTAAGGATCGAAAATATCCATCTCGACGTTAGTATCCATCTTTTTTGCTATATAAGTAATAACTTATAATAAGTCTTATATATGTAGTATACAGTGATTTTAAAAGCATTTAAATGTTTTTGTAACCTTTGTATAAAAGACAATTAAGTAATAAAATATTATTCATATGAATATGGTATTTTTTTATTTATATACCTACCTCTATAAACAAATGGTCGCCATAGTGACTGCTAACTACCGTAAAATGGGGCTACTTTGCACATGTTTCGGTAGTTTTTTAACCGACGGAAAAAAAAACGGAGGAGGTTATCAATTCGACGCGTATATTTTTTGTTTTTTTTTTTTATATACGACCACGCATAACTTTTTACATAGTAATCCGAATGTGATCATTCTTTTTTATTGGAAAGGGTATACTCCGAGGGTGGTCCCATATAAATTTGAAAAACAAAATCAAACCCTAAGGGTCAGAAAACAGGGGATGATTGATTGTTCACTCACTGATTGTTATGTTTAACCACGCATAACTTTATACAGAGAAGTCCGATTTTGATAATTCTTTATTCATTGTATAGGGTATATCTTGCCAAGTATTATAAGTATATTAAAGCCACAAAAAATTATAAAATAAAAACTTTTTACCAAAAAATTTAACCGCCGAAAAAACTGAAAAGCAAAAAATAATAAACCTTAAAATTATGAGTCGGTGCTGGAAAATCAATGATCAAAGATCACTCAAAGCGCCGACTCATAATTTTAAGGTTTATTATTTTTTGCTTTTCAGTTTTTTCGGCGGTTAAATTTTTTGGTAAAAAGTTTTTTTGATGGTTACTTTTTTTGACACCCATGATTAATGATGTTTATGCTCTAACAGAACAATGTGTCCTATGGTTATCAAACCCATACTAATATCAAGCCCCACATGCCATACAGTTATATATACAGGATAATTTTATAACCAGAGCGCAAATTTTTTTTGGTGGCAGTATCAGTAATAGAACACATTTCAATCATTTTTTCAATACTTTTTTTTAAATTTTTATCCGACCTTAAATCAGTAAACTGTGGACACCCTACATATTTCGTACCTAATATGATATCGACAATAGGAATAGGTCAGTAACCACGTGGTAGGTGGGTACTTCGAACTGCTTAGAATTTTGACCGATTGAACATTTGGTAGGTACTAATAGGTCAGTAACCGTGCGCCAGCGTAGGTACTTCGGAATTCTTAGAATTTTGACCGATTGAACAGGTGGTCGGTCGTTCACCTTCGCTGCCGCGCCGGCGCCGCGCGCAAGTTACCATAAAAACCAGTTTCAAAATAGACATCTTTCGTTAACGATAACTTAATTTTTTGTACTAAGATATATCAAAACCAAAATGATTATTATAACTCGTTTAAGTTTCATTTGTTAAAATTTGCGCACTGGATAAAAACTTACCTTGTATATATATTTTTTATGCGTCAAAGTTACTTCGAATGCGGAGTTTCTTTGACAAGGCATTTAAATGCAACTTACGTCAAAGATCTATCTTCCTCTTGCCCTTCTCCACACTCTTCTGCTTGCCTCTTAATCCCTTTTACCGAGCCTAATCACTTAAAGGAACATGGTCATCGGAAGAAGTCTGGCCTGTTGTCGAAGGCACAGAAGAAGTTGAGGTGATAGGTTCGAAAGTCGGTTCATCCACGATAGCCGAGTCAGTTTCAACTTTTTTTTTTTTTTTGTTAGACATCTCGTAGTTAATCTGAAAAAGATTCTGACTACTTAAACGGATTTTCGCCCGGCGATTTCAACTTTTTAGACCTCCAGCCGGGTCATAGCAAAATTAAAACTAAAGCGAAAGTCCTAAGGGTAACCCGAGGGGGGTTCGCACCTCGGCTTAGGCGATCAGAGGGCAGCAAGGGACATGCTGGATCTGGGTTAAATTATTTAGGGGCTAATTTAAAGCTACAGGCGCAGCATCGCGGGCTGGCTCATGCAAGGGTCGGTAGGGACTATTAAGTCGGGGTCGCGACGACGGACCTCGGCGGCGAGGTCGGTACGGTTTGTGTCTGTGTGTCTTTCGAACTATACTTGTCTCTCAGTTTCAACAACTGAATCTTCGCTTTTTATGTCTGGGACATCGTTTGTTGTCGGGCTTGGGACATCTTGGCAGTTGTGTAACTGGTTTATGAATCACTTTTTTCCTCTTCTGTGTCGAATTCATTCAGGGTCGTAGCCTCTTGTCTCTTTTAAAAATTCCAGAAGCTGCTTTCGAGGTTGTAGTACCAAAACACATCATCTGCCTAGTTTGTCCCAACTATTTTGGGGTCTTTCACTCGAACTGGATGCAGCCGAATACCAGTATTTTACATAGAGCGACTACCTATCTAACTTCCTCAACCCAGTTAATGGGTAATACGAAACCCCTTGGTAAGACTGGTTGTCAGATTTTCGAGAAATCGTGTATCGTAACTGTCAAAGATCCACGAAATAGGCACGGGGCCAACTGCAAAACGTGCCTTCCGAGGTACGGAGAAGTTTTGCTTCTTAAACACACTCCATCTATATGGCAACCGACGTGAGTGCTGCTGAGCTCAACAAGCAGATTATTCATATAATCAATAAAAAGCCTCCGGGAAGTAAGACCTCCCAGCCTAGAGCCGCACTCGAGTTTGTATGGGTCAGATAACGCATTAGACCATTTGACGAAGTTCCCCTGCTTGTCACACCAAAAAGATAATGGTCTCTAACCAATGCAGTAGGAACTCCCGCCTCCAGAATCTTCTCCCACAGGCCATTATAAGAAACCAGGTCGAAGGCCTTCGAAAGGAAAGGAAACAAGCATACACAGGTGTTTTCTGGTCAGTATAATATTTGACAGTATGCTTCAAGGCCAGTATTGCACTATCAGTAGATAACCCAGCACGAAAACCAAACTGTATGTCATGTAACTGGGTGTACCTAACGAGGTGTGAGTCGAGCACACAGTAAAGGCAAGGTATGAAAAATAAAACTACCCACATACAAAAAACCAGTTCTATTTAAACTTTTTTCCCATTAGCTTGGCAGACGGTGTGGGACATCCAGTCAGGTCGATTCCTTGCTTCTTCATATCTGAATAGTCCAATTCAGCCAGGACCTCGAAGCCACATTTGGCTGCTAGGACCTGGG
Organism: Aporophyla nigra; assembly: GCA_947507805.1. Taxonomy (NCBI): domain Eukaryota; kingdom Metazoa; phylum Arthropoda; class Insecta; order Lepidoptera; family Noctuidae; genus Aporophyla; species Aporophyla nigra. The sequence continues at coordinate 1,140,094 of OX382318.1, forward strand.
AGGCGGTTGCTGTGAAGACCGTGGCTGTTGCTTCAATTCCAAAAGCTTTAGCGAGTGTTATTCTGGAAAAAATAAAACGTTTTCGAGTGAAATCTTTTTGTGGAAGTTATGCGTGGTGTGGTGGGGGTCGCGCATTTTAGGGAGTGTAGGACAATACGCCGCACTCGCAGTCTTATCGGACCAGCCGAAGCGACAGCACGTCTAACACAGTAATGTTGGAAACAGTATTTTATTGCACACAGCTAATTAGCTAACCTGACTAAGACACCACAAGGCGTTTTTAGCGATTTCGGTGATAACTAAATAGCATAATTAAAAAGTGAAAAAATATTTTTTTTTCTGCTAAACGAGATTTTACTTTGTAGTGTTTTTTTTTTTTTTGTAACTATCATCATCAGCCTATATTGTTTCCACTGCTGGGACACAGGCCTCCTCTCGGTGAGAGGGAGTGGGTCGTAATCTACCACACGGGCCCAGTGCGGGTTGGTAGAAGTCACATGTATTCGAATTTTTGGTTCTAGGACATGCCGGTTTCCTCACGATGTTTTCCTTCACCGTTTTGGGAGCAGTGGTGATGAAATTACTTACAGAAAGTAATGTGCCTGCCTGGGTTCTAACCCACGACCTACAAGTCGTAAGTCAGGGCCTGTCGGCCCTCCATTGGCCCACTGCTCTTCACAGCCGCATTACACTTAGTACTTGAATTTTCTAATGATTGCTAAACGAAATAAACTACGCTAGTGTCGCCATCTACTGCACTCTGCATCTACTGCTCTTTGTAATTATGTTACTACAAAATAGGTTTCCATACGAGATCTCATCACCACGCATTCGTTTATACGAAGACAACCGATTATAGTCGAAGTGCATAATTTATCTGGTGGATCAGTAAGTATATTACCTTGCTTCAAACAGTTTAGCCCCAATATTCTGTCCTCTGTATTCAGGCAAGACTGTCAGTCCACTCGACGTGATATATCTGTCGACGTTGTAATGTTTGAAGACATCTACCAGTAGTGTATAATTGGGGTTCCTGGATCAGAGATCCAGTCACCCCAATTATACATTTGATGTGAACTAGACAATCAGTCAATCGATCAATATTTTGAGAAGTAGCCAATCAGTCATTCTATCAATATTTTGTGAACTAGACAAATCAGTCAATAAATCAATATTTTGTGAACTAGACAATCAGTCAGTCAATCAATATTTTGTGAACTAGACAATCAGATAGTCAATCGCATCAATCTATTCTGCTCCACGTTACAATTACTTTATATTTTTGTTTCTTTATAAAACAGATTTCTTGATTTGGCAACATAGTCTGTTCCTTTTACAGCGTTTAAATAAAAGCAATCAGGGAAAAATATGGCATGTTGCATCCAAGGATCATTGTAATACTCCCAATCTTCGATGCCAACCCCACACGAAAAGCACATAACTTTATCGTTTAAACCATTTCCACAGTAAAAAAAACCTGCATCAGCCATTTCCATTACCAATCTTCGTTCTGAATCTACTGTAGCCCAATAATGTCGAAATGAACATAATCGAATTTTGTGTTTATTATATATGTCGTAACGCGGGCTGAAATAAATTTGAATCATTTTTTTAGAAGGTCTCGATACGGGTATGTATAAAAGAATAATGAAGTCTTGTACCTGGTGTTCTCAATTTATAAAGAAATTAAAGCACATTTCGTTATGGTATTCTATGTCTAACGCGTTTATTATGAAAATGAAACCAAAAACAATTACTCATAGAAAAAAGCATTTATTTCGATATATTGTTATAATACAAAGAGCTAACAAATTACTTATTTATTTTTTCAGGACAGCCTTTATCTTCTAAATTATAAACAATTAAAAAATACTGTTATCATCAGTCCACTTTTTTAAACATGTTACATTTTTTAAAGCACATACATTCGAATGATACACACAGCTAAATATATTACTAGACGTTTTATAATCATCAAATAATTTTTGTAAACTAGGACAGTTCTTATCTTCTAAATTATATACATTATCATGTTTTAATAGGTTTCTTAGCCACGACACTTTTTCACACCCTTTAACGTAAATGTTTTTATCTTTTAGATAAGGTTCAATACATTGCAATGATTTTAAGTATGGTATAAAACCTTCTTTCCACAAAATTTTTCTGTTTCTCTCTATCCAATTAACTTGCGATTTTTCTTTTTTTGTAAGATTGTAAAATGAGAATGGTGGTTTGATTAATAGCACCATAATTTGATTTCTGCATGCTATTGCTATTTCTTTGACAATAAACTCGTTATCTTCCGTCTTAAACCCTTGCACATCGACTATAGCGATCATGATAATTTCCTTACAATACTACTCAGGGGTTTATATTCAATCAGGCGATCGTTAATGATAAGACAATATGCGGATGTATTTTCTGGAATATCTTCAGAACTTTCTATTTCTAGTCTCACATCTATAGCCCCAGTCTTCAAAGCCTCGTTCTGTCTTGAGCAATCAATTACAAATAAAGGAGCCTTTTCTTTAAATTGAAGCAGATCAAGCATCGGTTCACATCGAATGTTATAATAAGACTGACGAAATTTGGTATACATCTCATATAATATACAATACTTATCTTCAGGAAATTTTGAATTAACAGATTCGTATGGGTAATAGTTAGAATTTAAGAAAAGAGTAACATTAGTTAATTTACCATGGTCAAATATTGAACTGTCTCTAGATTTAGTGTTTTTTCTATTTGTCTGTAACCCAAAGATCACATACCTCGGTTTCTCGAGTTGTGAAGCAGTCTTAATAACCCAGGAATGTTTTGTAGTCTTAGGTAATAAAGGGTATTCGTACAAGTCCCAGTTTCTAAAAGCTATTTGTATAGGGCGATCTTTCTCTAAATGTTTCAGTAAAGTTAATCTTTCCCGATCTGAAACTTTTATATGAGGCACGCGCCATTGCAATCTCTCTATATTTATTTCAATCGAGTCGTTATTTTCAAGAATAACACTATTAAGCTTAGAACTACTTCTGTTAAGTAGAAGTTCATGTTTACAGTTAATGATAATTTTATCATAATCTTCCGCAAATCCCAAAACTTTATTCAGGGGTATAAGAGTGCTAAAAATACCGTCATTATCTTTAATTCCATTCAAATTCCAACCCCAAACACCAGCAGCTTTGCTTTCTCCCTCACTCATAGACACATATGATTTTAAAGTTGTAGTAATTCCTGCATTTTTTATTCGATCTATCTCAACACCGTTAATTTCATATCGAATGTCTTGAAATAGAAATGATATAGGATTATTTGTGAAATTAACAGACTTTCGTGTAAGTTTTCCTGATGCATCTTTAGAAGACACAGTGGCTCGACCTTCAACGTAAATGTAACTGGCTGAAGGTAATATGTACACATCTTGCTGATTTATAGGTATTCGTATTTCATCATTTTCTTTAAAACTGTTGCTGTATGGATTATAAGTGTGATATTCATAACTCACTATAGAGTTATCGAACTGCGCTGAATCATTTATATTAAGAAAACTCATAATTTAAATCCCAAAGCTTGAAGAAACAATTTATTCTCTTCAGTGATTATTTTTATACTTCGCGTATGTCTGCGTCTTCTGACGATACGAGGGCGAGTAAAGTTATTCACTTTGGCGATTGATTTTATATTATACACTATCATTTTTTGGCTATAATATAATTGACATTCGTTTCTTTTAACAGACAGCGTTAAAGTGTTGACTTATGAGTAAGAAACTTTATTTAAAGTAATAATTTAAAAAGACTGCTTTTTCCAAAATTCTTTAAGAAATTTTATACATAAATGTCCACAGTTAAATAAGTTATTATTTTGATAATTATTGTAATTATAATGGATGTCGTCAGAACCCACGTAACGAACAAATTCTATGGGTGGTTTTAAGTTTCCGTAACTATCGAAATATTCAACATATTTATTTATAATTACATAGGCTACCCAATGTGTACCGGAATTTTTTGAATCATCCAAATTAATGACTCCACACTCTCGGGAAAACGGTGATTTTGGTAAGGTATCTCTCATATATACTCCACGAAAATATGGAATGTTTTCCGTAAATTGTATGATATCGATATTAGTAAGAGCACGGTTAGGTAGCCTGCGATTTAGTTTTTTTTCTTTAAATTTAGATATAATCGAAGTCCATTCTTGTAACGGTTTAGCCGCAATCCGTTTCCAATACATACACCTTCCACTTTCTTATGTTGTCGTTCCATTTGTTCCAAACGCTTTTTTGCAGCCTTATATTCGTTGATAGTTTTGACGATTCCAGCAATTCCACTTGCTATACTTCCAGCAGCAGACAGGCCAGCAAATATAGGAATTAAAGGTAAAACACCACCGGACTTAGGAATGGGTATGATCCGTGGGAGCTTCGTAGATGAATTATGAGTTAACTCCCTAGCAGCTGCGTATGCCAATTCTATCAGTTTTTTCTTACACTTTGGCTTTAATTTTTTAATGCATTTTCTTGTATGGGAGACTATATTTTTAAAGTTTTTTTTGAGGCCATATCCAGAACTCACTTTTGATAGCATTACGTTGTTAACCACATTAGCAGCAATTTTTTCTCCTGTGTTTGCATCTGAAGACAGAGCACGCTTCTTCGCCATCTTTAGTAAAATGATATCTGCTTTGTGACGATCTTTCAAACTTTTGGATTTATTGTAAGCGATATCGTGATGTTTGCAATACTCATCTAACTTATTTACACCTTTATCACCACGAGCCAATCTTTTATGTAATTTAGTTCCAGGACCACAGTAAATATATCCCGGTAAATGGAGTTCAAATGGTAAATTATTAATTAAATTATTCACAAGTCCTTCTCCGTTCATGTATACAAACAGAATAGAACCTAAATCATAGATCATGGCATTATAAAGCCCTTACAAAACATTTGTATCATCAATCCAACTATTTTCTGATGATGGTAACCCCAACCATTTCACAAAAACTTTTCTCCTTTTATGTTTCAAAACTTTTTCAACAAGGTAAACATCAGGATGTTTGGTAATTTGTAATTCTTGATCATAAAATGCTCCTAAAATAGGCTGCTGTTTAATGTCTTGTAATAAATATGTAGTAGGATTTGTATTTTGAACCTTACTAATCTTAAATATCTCTGTTGACCAATTAGGAGTATAGCCTTTTTCAAAACAACCTTTATGTTTACTTATTCGAACAAAATCACCCATCTTGAACTTACGACGCTTTGTTTTTATTTGTTGTCGATTAAAATATGTATTTAGTAGTTGAGCTTTATTTCTATGATTGACTCGAGCTGGTGGTAAACCAATTGTTGTATGTATTGTTTGATTATATCTGTTAATTATTTTACCAAGTGTACCGTCAGTCCATTTATAATTCCCTTTTAAACTGAATTCCTTGTAAAGCTTACTTTTTATCGTCCTTATAAGTCGTTCTACAATGGAGGCCTTTTTGGTTGAATAAGTGCTGTAGTGATTGATGGAATTATTTTTCATAATTTTTTGAAAACTTGCGTTGTAAAATTCTGTTCCTAGATCTGTTTGCAAGTTTCTTGGGATGCGTTTTTCACTACTCAATATTGTATTGAATGCTTTAGATACAGATTCTTTATTTTTTTGTTTAAGTGGAATAGCCCAAGCATACTTAGAGAATCCATCGATAACCACTAAAATATATTTACAGTTAGAATTGAATTTGGAAATGCTTTGCATATCCATTAAATCGGCTTGCCAAAGATCATCAATATCTTTTAATATTACATGTCTTCGAGAAAAATTGATTCTTGCACTTCTGTGAATTTCGTTTACGATGTCTCTTTTCACTTTGCTCATTCTTTCAACTGTCACTTCTGAACTACAAAATTAGACTAAGTAACAGAGTCTATGATAAGCCCTTTTATTCTTGTATTACACCCGCTTCTTTTAGTTCTTCAATAATTGATAAAATCTCGTTATCAAGATTAGTATTACCTGCAGTTTTAGAAGCGATCAAAAGTTTAAGCCTGTCCACTAATTCATTAGGATCATCCCAATAAACAAGTTCAGTATTTTTTTTATATTTTTTAAGAAACGGTAAACCAGCCCCTCTTTTTTGCCTAGATTTAACTTCTATTGGTACTTGTAAGCATTTATAAGACTCAGAAAATAATGGTTTGACCACTTGAGAATATTTTAGACCTTTATCACCTTTAAGTTGACCTGCAGGGTCAAAGTCTCTTTTATGAGCATTAGTTGTCAGGAGTATTTCTTTGTAAACCAATTTATCTTTTAAATTGACTAAACTTAAATCAGGTTTTTTGCGAAGCAATAGTTCTTTTAGACCAGGTGTTATTGTATACTGTTTATTAGCTACGCAAATGTTAAACACTTTACCAAAGTTCTCCTGAGTGGTTGAGAAATTAACTATTGTATTTCCGATCATATGTTTGTTATTCTCACTACGTACACCAAATGGTATATTCATATCCTCATATATTTCAATGATATCTTCTTTTTTCAATGATGTATTTGTATCTTTTTCCGATCCATTATCTCCTTCATCTTCTGAATAAAATTTTTCTAACGAGCTTGACTCATTAGATGATTCATGTTTGTACATATCATGAGATTTATCACGCAAAAATATTGTTGAACCTATATCAGTGTGTTTAATTTCGTCATCATAAGTATCTTCATTTTTTATTGTAGAAATTTGCTTATTAGCTACGATTGCATTTAGAGGGTCTGCGAGAGGCTTAAAAAAATATTTCAAATGAGTGTCGGTTTTAAACTCATAATCTTTCATTTGTTTCACTTTTGCCTTAATAGCATCCGCAGACTTTATTAATTGATCTGTAATGTTGTGGTCCATTATACGACTTATATTAAGAAGTATTTATGCTCGAATGATTTATTTTTTTAGCAGTCATAATTTATATAGCCGTTAATCACAATAAATAAACTTGTCGAATGATTGTCTATATCTGCCTTTGTTTAATTCACAATCCTTATTAATAGTCAAAAAATCATAAGGATGTATCCAGATTTTAGAACACATATCTTTAAACTTTGACCACTCTATATCAGAACTAACATGTTCATCGTATATATGTTTCATGTTAACTTCATCTTGCTTGAAAATTATCAAAAAGTTAACATTGTCACGTAATAACTGCTTTGGTATTTTTGAATACGTTTGAGATAAATAAAAACAATCTATACTTCTATGTCTGCCCATTGTAAAATAATTTCGTATGTTAATTTGTTTTTCACAAACCACGTCATCAAAAATAATAACAGAATTCGGTAATGCATCGTTAGGATGAATAACTTCGTCATCAAAATTAAATATAAAAAGTTTTACTTCTGGCACCCTTTCTAAGATTTGTTTTAGAAAAATATATTTTGGTTGAAAACTAGTCTTTGAATACAAGTAAACATTTTTAAACCTTAAACCATTTTCGTGGATTAATAAACTAATCATGACGTTCGTTTTCCCGCAATTCGAAGGACCACATATTATACATCTTATATTATTCGGAAAAAGAACACTATGCTTTGCGGGTAGTTTAGTTTTCTCTACCTCAATATTTTTTACTTCTAATGAAACTGGTTGCTTGACCCACTTCATGTTTGTATCTGTCAGAAAAAAATATATGTTCTAGTATTTATAATGCTTATCAGGAACACTAAGTAATTATAACCCGCAAAAATCAGATTTTTGGTATTTCTTTTAGCTTTAGTTTCAACGAATAAGTACACAAATAAATAAAAATGATCGTATATACTTAGATAATATCTGTGCAGGTAATACTGAACAAGGGTTATAAATAAAACCAGCAAATATAGAGTACAACTAAATATGTATGTATTAATTAACCAACAATATAATTATTCGATTTTATATAATGCTCGACAATTCTCATATTTAAATATATCATATAAGTTTGCAATTGATGTAAAATATAAAAAAATATTGAATTAACATATGTAATCACAATGACCCCAAGGTACAGTATCTACTTGATTTCCCAGAACATGCCTTTTATCGTCTATCCTGTTTAAAACGACTTTATTTACTTCTTGTGAGAAAAGCACATGCTTCATTGATTTTATCATATTCATCTTACGCTTTAATGTTAAGTTTTTAAATAAAACATCCTTATAATTAGATGATTTTAAACATCTTGTAACAGGCTTTGATACACCTTTAGCTTTGTTTATTTGAGTATTTAATGATTTAATGCAATATAGCTTTGCTCTTAAGCCCGTAAATTCGGTTATTGGGTCACCTCCTAACTCGTCTTTAAATAAACCAGGAACTTTTTCGTTCACCTTAGGAATAAAGTAATGATTATTAGTTTCAAAATTACTTGTATCGAATGCTGATAAATTATCACGCATATCTTTATAAAAGTCTTTAGTATGTATTAAATACAACAAACTATCAGTATCAGTGTAACATAATTTAGCTTTGTCACCATATTTATTCTTAATGAAATTATAGTGATAATTGTACAGATGCCACTTAGAGAATTCTAGCACCGCAAACCCAATATATATTGGTCTGTCTAAAACAAGTTTCATGGGACTCAGTTGTATTGCTATGAAGTTTTCATTAAAGATAGAAACACTTTTTAAATTAGGTTTTGTGATTAATTTCTCAGCACCTACTATTTTATTTGTTATATTTAAGTCATCACTCCATTTGGTTATTAATTTGACCTCCACTTGCTTACGTTTATTTTCAATAGTTTTACCAAATATTGAATTATTAAGAAGCTTAAAAAAATCTCTTTCGAATGATGTTGAAGCTGCTTGTCGTAAGCTAGTATTCAAGTCTATATACTTTTTCAAAAAAGATTCTTGTTTAAAACATAGGATTCTATGAATTTTTTTTAAAATTAGGCCATTTTTAAGACATGCTTTTAAATGAATATAATGAATAATGTAGTTATATTTATCATACAAATTTGCAATTAACTTTGGTGTTTTCCCTCCAATAGGTATGAATTTCTCTGGAGCAAAAGGCAAGTCGCTATGGAAATTATGTAAATGATTTGGATATGCTAAATCTACTTCTAAAACATAACCGTACTCGCCATTATCAGGAACATCCGATAAATTAAAATTTTTGATATCATCCTTTTTCATAAATTTAAACTCTGATATCGGTAATTTTTTAGTCATAGCATATCCATAAAGATTATTACAGTCTAAATATATCAAATATGTTGATGGTTTAGAATTATCGAAATTAGGTAAATAAATGTTATTGGCTTCAGCATATCGGTGAGAACACTGAGCTAATCCTCCACGTATTCCTTTTTCTAACATTTTATAAATTTCGAAATCATTGATCAATTCTAACTGAACACCTGTGTAAAGGAGCATAGCGTCCCAACTTAATCCAGGCGAAGTCACATAATATGCAGGATCGAGTTTATAGTGCTGCAGACAAATATTTCTAAAATTTTCAAATATATCACATAATAATAGTACATCACACTTTAAGTACAGGTCAGTATATTCACCGAGAGAACTAATATTAAAACATTTCCACACAGTTTGGGCATGTTGATATTCAGTATCTGTTATATGTTTCATTTGTAAACTGTTATAAAAATGATTCTTTGCTGGAAGTTGTGTTTCATTATATGCTTCCCATGAACAAATATGCTCATACGGATATACACCTTTGCTTCGCAGTAAATTTAACTGACTTTTATCTGAGAAATGTGATGATAAATGATTAAAATCGTTCTCCGTTAAACTTTTACTCAAATTGTCAAGACTTGAACTAAGAAATTGAAATGAATCTATAAATTTAATCTGTATAGGTTTACATCCTGTTTCAGCTTTGATTATTTTAGTTATGCTGATATATTTTTCTTTCGTTTTTGGTATAATTTTTATCTCACCATCATATTTCGATAATTCTGTAATAAATATATGAGAATCATAACCAGATAAGTTATGAAAGATAACCGGGATAAATGAACACACTCTATAAATTAAATTGCAGTGCGAGTGTGCCGCGCCTCTATACTCGGATGTAATATGATCATGATCACAAACTTTATCATCAAATAATAAATGATTACAGATATGGCATGTAGTTGCTTTACTATAATTATCGGTTTGCTTTTTCGTCATAGATCTCATGGGTTTCTTAGTCATTAAAATTTTGTGAATTACCTTCGCTTCTTTAATTAATCTCTTAACAAACACTTTTACACAGTCAGGTCCTCTGTATGTTACGAATTTGTTCAAGCTACTATCATGTGAGCAACATACATAATATGCAAAACAAGACGGTTGATGTAGTTTATTTTTTATCGTACTTTTATCATTACATTTTTCTTTATAATTTAATAGTATACTTTCAAAGTCAGCATAAATCACAAAGTTAATTTTTTGCTTTCGCTCATAATTTTTGAATTGTAATATATTGTTTTCATCAGGCAGTATGGTTAAAATTTGGGAACAACTATGAGAATGATACTTTTTTTCGGAAGTAAAAAATTGCAAACATGTTTCACATAAATGCATTTGACCCTTGTGACAAGTAACTTGCCGTCGCACTAAGCGTAAAAGGTTTTTTATCAAGCAATAATGTCCTTTATTTTGTTTTTCAAAATACAGTAAGTTAATGTGTTTATCTTTCTTACAATTCGTCACATAGAGAGGGCCGGTTACAGTACAACGTTCATCTAATCCGTAAATATTAATACTGAACTCGCAATTATTCTTTTCAAATAACCTGATATCTTTAGGTAAAGGTGGAAATGAAATTCCTTGAATATTAAATATTGAACTAAAGTGTGGATAGGAGTTTGTTCTACATGCGTTACTTTTTGCTGGGAATAATGCTGCAACAATACTCCATAAAAAACAGTATTCATCATTATTGCGTATATTCAAACAACTCTTTGTGTTTTTAATAGCTCCTGGTAGCTCTAAATAAGTACCACCCCGCATGGGAGAATATTTATTTATATTTATTTCTAAATGACTTGTACAGACAAATGACCATCCAGATTCACAATGCTCAAATTCAGTAAGTTTTCTTTTAAATATTTCTATTATATTTGAGAATAAATTATTAATGTCAGTACTGCTGTATATAGTTTCATATTTCGTATTAAATGACTTGAGCTGCTGCTCACTTAATTGTGGTAGTAAAAAGTACGCAAACAGCTCGAAGTTAACTTTAATGCAGGTATGTTCCAATAATGATAACTCAATGATATTCAAAACATCCTTTCGCTTATCACTCAAGAACGCCTCTAGTATGAGGTACTCGTCTTCTATTGATGGGTTTAAGCGATAAGTCATGATCCTATTTCTAAATGCCGTAGCTACAATATCAATATTATCAAACTTTGACTTTATTAAACAATTCGATTTATGAATATTCGTTCTCTTATGATATCTGTATTTATGTTCTGGGATCTCAATTTTGCATTTATCACAATTAATATACTTTGGTAAGCAATCTGGCTCATAAACATTCGTATCATATTCAATTTCTGGAATATCAATCTGGGATTTAACTTTATCAAACTTTGACTTATTCGTATCAAATTCAATTTCTGGAATATCAATCTGGGATTTAACTTTATCAAACTTTGACTTATTTGTATCATATTCAATTTCTGGAATATCAACCTGGGATTTAACTTTATCAAAATTTGACTCATTCGAATCATATTCAATTTCTGGAATATCAATCTGGGATTTAACTTTTTCAGGAATATCAATCTGGGATTTAACTTTTTCTGGAATATCAATCTGGGATTTAACTTTATCAAACTTTGACTTTATTAAACAATTCGATTTATGAATATTCGTTCTCTTATGATATCTGTATTTATGTGCTGGGATCTCCATTTTGCATTTATCACAATTAATATACTTTGATAAGCAATCTGGCTCATAAACATTCGTATCATATTCAATTTCTGGAATATCAATCTGGGATTTAACTTTATCAAACTTTGACTTATTCGAATCAAATTCAATTTCTGGAATATCAATCTGGGATTTAACTTTATCAAACTTTGACTTATTTGTATCATATTCAATTTCTGGAATATCAACCTGGGATTTAACTTTATCAAACTTTGACTCATTCGTATCATATTCAATTTCTGGAATATCAACCTGGGATTTAACTTTATCAAACTTCGACTTATTCGTATCATATTCGATTTCTGGAATATCAATCTGGGATTTAACTTTATCAAACTTTGACTTATTTGTATCATATTCAATTTCTGGGATATCAACCTGGGATTTAACTTTATCAAACTTTGACTCATTCGTATCATATTCAATTTCTGGAATATCAATCTGGGATTTAACTTTTTCAGGAATATCAATCTGGGATTTAACTTTTTCTGGAATATCAATCTGGGATTTAACTTTTTCTGGAATATCAATCTGGGATTTAACTTTTTCTGGAATATCAATCTGGGATTTAACTTTTTCTGGAATATCAATCTGGGATTTAACTTTTTCTGGAATATCAATCTGGGATTTAACTTTATCATTATCAGAATTTGATGAGCCATCGACGGGGTGTAAAACTGGAAAAAAAAGACACAACATTTTTTATTGTATAGTTTAATTATTGAGATTAAATGCGGTTACAAAATTCTATATTAAAATAAACTCTATGTAAGTATAATAATTAATGTGGTATAGCTTAAATCTCATAATGTAAACTATTGGTAAGAGCTTATAAAAGTAGGAGTACATTTTTTAAACTCCTTCCGGGTGCTTGTTATGTAGGCGTTTAGGCAACGCCAGGACTCTGAATCCTCATCACATTTGTTTTTGATCGTGATTACCGAGTGGCGCCATCTATTTACTGGTTGGACCCGCTCTATTTCATTACATTTATATACTTTGAGTTCTATATAGAACTCACCTCTCTTCTGCTCGTTCATTTGACGTGAAAACCCGTTCGCCAGTCTCCTAGTGATGTACGAGTATATCGGGGCATTCTTCTTGTCCGCAACCACCTCAATTTCATCGTCGTCACTGTCGCTCCCGAACAACTCGCGAGCCGTTGACTTGGTGACAGGAGTGATTGGGTGAATAGTCGCCTTAGTTTTCTTACTCGTAGACGGCTGGGAGCTGCTCGTTGACGAAGGCTTGCGCTTTTTGTTCTCCTTCGGCTTGGTTTTCACCGATGCATGCTCCTCGTCCGTCGATTCGTCCTCCATAGGGAAAATATAGTCAGCCGTGTTCTTGGACCTGTAATAAATAAAAACAATGAATGAGTACATAACAGTAACAATTACATTTAGTTTTAATCGTGTAGGCGATATTAATTGAATACACTTATTACTTGAATGAATGATTATTAAAAATTATGAATCAATAAACGGTTTAATGTTTATAGATGTAGACTCACTAACTTAACTGAATTATGGAAGAGGGTAATGAATAACTATAATACTATAATGATTGAATAGTTAATTAAGTGGAAACAACACAAAGTAAATTACATTGAAAAGTGAGTAGATATTATGTACTTACATTTTAGAAGATTAACGTTGCTTTGGTAGTTAGTAAGTTCTGGTAACTAGTTTGGTAGTGAGTTAGATGTAACCGCTCCTAGTTGAAGTGTTGATGTGATCCAGCTTCTGCAGGATGCACTCTTAAATAGTGCAAAATCCGCGTCACGATATCCCATATAAGGAATAGATCACGCGTTACAGAAATGCTTTATCAGCCCTTACACCCAAATATGTAATAGTTTACGTTGTAGAAAAATATCTTCCTAAACAATAAATATCGAGATCTTGCAATTTGAACTTTATCTTCATAGTTAAAGATACTTAAACTCGATAAGTCAGTGGGTGGTCCAGTTCTGATGTCTATTAGGTGCCGCTCTGGATGATGCCGCTTTCTGTGTGTATTGACTTTTAAGTCACCAGTTCACAGATAGCGATGCGGTGCGGTAGCATCGCGGTGATGTTTTGTATTGTTTAAATCAGTATGAGCGCGCTAACACATGATGCGGACACGGATAATACTGATACAGTAAGTTAATAGTACAGCGATCTATAAAGTTAAACTACTGCATCATTACTATCCTGTGTTGTGGAGCAGTACCCAAGCCTTCCCTAGCTAGCATTGAAACGTCATCACGACGCTATCGCATCGCACCGCCGTCTATTTACCGCTGGCTTTATATTATGGTATGCATTTAATTGTAATCTGAAACGGTATAGCGTCGCTTTGTCGCGAATATATGAAATTACGTTGACACGTGCTATTAGACTTTTTTCATAGCAATTTTGAACTTTAAACCCATTAAAAATTATTTAATAGAACCCTATATAAAGGATAAAATATCTTGAAATATCAATTATTATTTAGTTTCCTACCAGCAAGCGCAAGTAAATCAACGAGTAATAATTATGTCGGTGAGTATTAATTTAATTCTTTTTTTATATTTGTTTTTATTAAAAAGTTTAAAACTTGGTTTAATAACAGATCCTACCATCATATTATTGACTTTGAATAGTGAAATGCTTGCAACAAATACTTTAATGCATTTTACGCTCAATTCACTTTTTCATCACACGAATTAGAATATTATGTAGACCTTTTATTTCAGTAATGTGAATGTGTAAATTTTATTTTTTAAATCAAGACATGGTTTTTTAGTTCAAACACATGAGAATAGTAATGTGGGTAGAGTAGTCGATAAGTGGTGGTATTCGTTATAGGCCTTGGGTTCGATTCCTAGCTGAGTTAAAGCCAACAGTTTGGTACATGGCTACATATCAATCTATTGTAATATTCTGTAGCCATGCATATAGCATGTAGGATTATTTATTGTTTGAATAAAGGCCTATAATAAGAGTTAGGTATTATTAAGGTTTATTAGTTATTCATACGTTTTTATTCATTTTTCAGGACTCTGAAAACGATCTGTTTAACTTCATTCCTGCGAATCCACCAGCGGGGCAGCGAGGTGAAAGGTTGTTAAACCTCGATGGACCGAATAATAAGAAACTAAAAAAGTCCCCCGCTATATTTTCTTATGTGAAGAAACTTACGCGGGGGTCTAATGTCATCGGGGGAAAGGTGATTAGAATTGAAATCTATGATGCTGAAAAGTTTAGTGACAGTGAAAGCTCTCAGTGCAAATGTGATGCCGAATTATGTATACAACATGTTGTAAAAAATATGTATATGGATAATGTATATAATTCTGTTAAGGATATTGTTGTAAAAATCTCAGACTCAATGGATATTCATTAATAAATGTATCATAATATTATTCTGATTCAATCTTTTATTTACCATTTTCCCCCTTCAAAAACTTCTTATAGAAAAGGTAAATCAAAAACTCACTAACATGTTCTACCTTTTTTTCTATCGTTATTGAGAGTCTAAATAGGGCTTCAATCAGTATTCATCACACAAGCCTACCCCAATTTAATATAGTGGGGATAGAGACGAGCTAGTAACCAATGCATCAAACGTATTATCAAAGATTTGTACCTAGTAATGGGCTACTTTATGGGCTTTAGTCACTTAGTCAGTGTAAGGACGTGTTGTGCTTGTGATTATCAATAACGTCAAGGGGGGCTAGGGGGGGGGGGGGGGTGAGAATAAAAGTGATGCGTTATGGAGCACATCCGCACTATTTCGACAGCATCGCACTGCAATGAATTGTACATATTTTAGAATACTCGAATACATACATAAACTCACACCTTTTCTCATGGGTAGACAGATACTACAAAACCCCCCCTCCTGCCATGATCGTAATAATCGCATCGTCATGGAATGTTCTGCATCGAGGTATTCGAAATAATATGAACTAAATCATGTTATTTCGAATACTTGAATGTAGAACCTAAGTAAATAAATTAATGAAATGTTTTGAAACATATTGATCGATTGACTGATTGCCATGTTCAAAAATGTTGATTTATTGACTGATTTGTCTAGTTCACAAAATATTAAGAGAATGACTGATTGTCTAGTTCTCAAAATATTGATGGATTGACTGATTGTCTAGTTCTCAAAATATTGATCGATTGACTGATTGTGTAGTTCACATCAAATGTATGATTGGGGTGACTGGATCTCTGATCCAGGAACCCCAATTATACACTACTTCTACCAACTCCTCAGCAGTGATCAGTGTCCGCAGGAGCTTCTTCCAGGGTTCTCCTTGCACCTGGAAGAAGAATGGAGAAACAGTCAGAAAATACATTTGTAGAAAAAAACTTGTGTGGTCCCGGTCAGGAACGAAGTTCTTTAGGCTATACTCGCAAAGCGACATCCAAGTTACATAGCTGCCATCTTAGGTTTACATTTTGACATCACTATCGAGTTGAGCACTCTCGAAAACCATGAAAACGATACCCATTATGAAAAATGTTGACCTGAATTTAGTCATAATGTAAATTCAAGATGGCTGCTGCGCTTATTTAAGATAAAATGATTTCTTTGGTTAATTCACTCTTTTCTTATTTTAACGTTCATCATTTCAGCTGATTATTTCCACTGCTGGACATAACCCTCCTCCAATTTGGGGGGCTTATGCCGCACGCTTGGCAGGTGGGTTGACGATCGCATTATGGTGGTAAAATTCATAGAGAAGTCGCTCCTTATGACACTCACGGGTAGAAATGGAATGTAGTGGTATTGTTAACGTCCGGCAACCCACGTAACATATTCAAAATCTTATCTAGTATCGAATAACCTTGTAAATATTACCTATAGATAAGCGACACCTACTGTAATATGATATAACGAGTGCAGGTGATCGAAAATTATATCTCAATGATTGTGTTATTAAGTATAAATAAAAATAATCAAACATATGATTTTGTTTATCATTATTGTGATTGTGATGATAAAAATTCCGAGTGTAGCATCGTACCTGCCAGGGTCGCGAGATCTGTTCGAAAGATACCGTGGCCCTGGCATATGAGCAACTGAAGGAACACGGGTGGGTTTTAGTCAGTAAAAGTCTGACACGCCCTACCGCTCCATCCTAGAGGAGACGTCATTTGATGACTTCCCACCCAAAAAAAAAGGTGAGATAGAAAGAGAGTGTTGTATCTTTCTTTTCTCTCATCATCGTGCATTTACTCAACTGTGTTGGCGTTGGCTTCCACTCCAATCGAAAGCAGGTGAATACCATTATTTTACACTAGCTTCTGCCCGCAACTTCGTCCGCATTAAATTTCTTGTTCCCCGACCCTCCCGTCGCGTCGAATCGCCTACCCGTGCAATTTTCCCCTTTTTTGCAACATTTTTCATTACTGCTCCGCTCCTCTTAGTTGTAGCGTGATGTTATATAGCCTATAGCCTTCCTCGATAAGTAGGCTATCCAACACAAAAATAATTTTTCAATTCGGACCAGTAGTTCCTGAGATTAGCGCGTTCAATCAAACAAACAAAACTTAGTAATCCCACATATGCACTTTTTAAATTAGCCCCAATGCTTAATGTTGACGCACTGCTAACAGCTTATCACGGCTTAGTATCGTCTAATTTAAGATACGGAGTTATTTTTTGGGGAAACTCCACAAACAAAGATGTTATCTTTAAAACCCAGAAGAGGTGTCTAAGAACTATGTTTGGACTCCATTACACTGAAAGTTGTAAACCAGTGTTTAAAAAATATAAGATTCTGACGCTTCCGTCTATGTACATTTTTGAAACCATAATGTTTGTCAAAATGAACCCACATCTATTTCCTTTGCTATCAGATAAAGTCATTCGAAATAGACGCGACAACAGCAAACTTTGCATCCCAAGATCTCGAACAGCGTTACTACGTAAAAGTGTATTCTGTATGGCGCCAATCTTATATAATAAATTACCAAAATCTTGGAGGGAAGATACAGCCGCAAAATTAAGAAATAGGTTAAAAAAGGTTTTGTTAGAGAAAGCCTATTACAGCACTAACGAGTTTTTGACTGATAAAATAACATAACCCTGACTTGTTTATGAAACATGGATTATTTTCATTATTATTTAAGGAATGAACTTTAACATATTTGAATTATTATTATTTTTGATCATAACATTAATTTATTATTTTGACCATTATAATGATTATTCATGTAACATACCATTTGACATTTGCAGTTCAGAACTTTTTTGTACCGTTCATTATTGTTGTTTAGTAATGCATGTGTAACTGTGATGATTCAGATCTTCTTGATCAGTAATATTTTGTACGCCATCAAGGCAAAACATGACAGTGATTCAAACGAACTTTTATGTAACATCGTGCATTTATGTGTATACTCATGTTTTAGCAAAATAAATATCTTGTATCTTGTATCAAACTCTTCCGATTTATAATATTATCTATACTAATATGGAGAAAAGCTTTAGGCTATAATATCACGCTGCAATCAAAAGGAACGGAGCAGCAACGAAAAATGGGCGAATACTGGCAGGCAATTCGATGCGACGGGAAGGGTCAGGGGAGCAAAAATTTGACGCGGACGAAGTCGCGGGCAGAAGCTATGTATAGATATAGAAGTATAGACGTTCAGTCTTTCAGGCGCGTTATTCTCATCATAATATCATCTAATCACACTTCAATTCCGTGTGCGACAAGTTCCGGGTATGATCACAATCACGATACGATATAATATCAGCACCCTAGTCGCATTACACATTTCCATTTGAATAATTTCGACAATATCCATTACTTCATAAGTTCGAAAAATTTGTCTTTTGATTTTGGGCCTTCCACATACAGCTCTAATTCTAGACCCACCTTATCAAAATCCTCTTCCGCATCATCCTTGCTCCTAACGAAGACTATGTTGAACCCGACCAGATCTTTGGGCTGTCCGTCCACTTCAGTGAAGCAGGCTAGACTTGTGTTCAACGAAACGTAGTCTTCCCAGTTCGATCTGATTGTTGCTATGGAAACTGGATCTTTGTTTATTCCTGGAATTGGAGAAGAAGATGGGTTATTGCCAAATGTTTAGAATGACTCGGCTACGTTAAGTTTTCTGATTTTGTGTGCGTTCATCATCATAATTTTTGCCAAAATACGTCCACTGTTGGACATAGGCTTCTCGAAAATTGGGGGAGTTTGTCATAATCGCCACGCTTGACAGGCGGGTTGGCGATCGCAGTATGGTGGTAAAATGCAAAGAGAACGCTGCTGCCCATTCTCTAGTAAGTCCCTTAGTCGCCTCTCACAACACCCACGGGAAGAAATCTATACATTTATACAAATAAATAAAATTGGAGTGTCTGTTTTTAATATTAAGATAACCACTTTCCTGCCAGGGTCGCGAGATTGTTCGAAAGAGATACCGTGACCCTGGCACATGGGCAATTGAAGGAACACGGGTGGGTTTTAGTCAGTAAAAGTCTGACATGCCCTCCCGCTCCGCCCAGAGCGGGAGAAGTCATTTGATGATTTCCCATCCAAAAAAAAAAAAAAAAGAAAAGATAACCACTTTTTACTAAGTAAGTGTATATGGATGTATACACGATACATATACCAAAATAATATGTTTTACAATTTTTGTCTGTCTGTCTGTCAGTCTGTTTGTTCCGGGTAATCTCTGAAATGGCTGGACCGATTTTGACGGAACTTTCACTGGCAGATAGCTGATGTAACAAGGAGTAACTTAGGCTACTTTTATTTTAGAAAAAATAAATAATAGTTTAAAAAAACTAAAAACACGCTGAATTTTGAGACGTATGTCAGCGTAGTTTTCAAAGACAGTTTTTATGAAAAACTTTTTGTTAAATACCACGCGGACGAAGTCGCGGGTAACAGCTTATTACCTATAATATTACTTGAATTAACACATCTTACCGCGGTAGTACGTCCTCCTGCATTAATTTCCGACATCCACGCGGGCGAAGCCGCGGGCAAAAGCTAGTAATTAATATTTACCTAAAATATGGCAAAGCGGTTCGTCTCTTAAAAACGTCTCCTCCATCATGTCTAAGCATATTTTCCTTGTGCTCTCATCCATGTCTCTAATTTGGTACCTTGAAAAACAAAAGAAATCTGTTCTTCAAATGTTTTCTGGAAAATGTCGATGGTTTCTCCATAATATATCAGACAATTACGTTCCCACTGCTGGGACACAGGCCTCCTCTCTGTGAGAAAGAGTGGGCCGTTTTCCACCACGTGGATCAAGTGCGGGAAGATGTCAATTTCTTCGGATGTTTGGGTCTAGGACATGCCGGATTCCTTACGATATTTTCCTACTCCGTTTTAAGAGCGATGGTGATGAAAAAATTAACACAAAATAATGTCTGCTCTTCTTATCAGCTGGAAATGTGGAAACTCATATCAAGGTCACTTCTTCTCTTCATTATTATTACTCCAGTCGGAAGACGTCCACTGCTGGACATAGGCCTCCCCAAAACTCCGATACTTCGGCTGGTTCTGTGCTTTTCAATTTCAGCGGATTCCTGGGGCCTTCACCAGGTCATCGGTCCACCTTGTAGGCGACCTCCCAAGTCTACGTCTTCCGGTACGTGGTCGCCACTCCAGAACCTTTCAGCTCCATCGGCCACCTGCTCTGCGAGCAATGTTTACTTGTATCCTACCGTCTTTCTAGCCGTGTATTTGCCTAAGTTTTCACGGGGAAATTTTAGTAGAGATCTGCTGTATTTCATTCAATTACGTTATTATCACAAAAATTGGAAAAAACGAACACCTTGTTCTCTAATAAGACCACGAAGGTCTGTAGCAGCATCTACATCCCCAAATGCGAACTTCGTAACACACTGACGTCTCGCAAAATCCTGCATCGCGCAAGCAAAGTTTACTGCGTTGCCAGGGTCGCGAGATTTGTTAGAAAGAGATACCGTGGCCCTGGCATATGAGCAACTGAAGAAACACGGGTGGATTTTAGTCAGTAAAAGTCTGACACACCGTCCCGCTCTGCCCAAGAGCGGGAGACGTCATTTGATGATTTCCTACCCACAAAAAAAAAAGAGTTTACCGCGCAAGTAGCTTATATGCAACGTCCCGATATCAGTCGTCGGGCAGTAGCTCACGAGACGCTACACGCGTCTGCTCAGAATCTCCTCCCTATTTTATGAGTGAGTGAACTTTACGCCTTTTTTCTCATACCTCTACAGATTTGCGTTTAAAATAGTTGGTACCTTACTTTAGTGCTGGCTTTCCATTCCTCTCTCTGCCTTCGAACCGGCTCCACACCTGTCCTATTGGCACACTAGCTGGTCTTTCCCACGGCATCTGTAAACAAGAAAAGATTCTGAAGACTGACCTCGACTACCTCATCGGATATTGATCAGGGGATTTTCTCACAAAATTGCAAAACTTCCTGTATTGCAATTTGTTGAGGAAATTGCACTGAAGTAAATTAAAGTCTAGGTTTATAAATAAAGAAAAATAAATGAAAGAAATGAATGAATGGTACATGAATAAATAAAGAATTCAATATTATCAGTGTGATTTTTTTGTATGTTTGGATGTTTAGAGGTTTAGAGGTTTAGATATTTGGATATTTGTTTCATGACCGATTGGATTTGAATGAAATTTGGTTTTATAACCTAGATGAACATATAGGATATTTTTAACCGACGAAAAAAAACGGAGGAGGTTATCAATTCGACGCGTATATATTTTTTTTTTGTTTGTTTGTTTTTTTTTTTATGTATGACCACGCATAACTTTTTACATAGTAGTCCGATTGTGATAATTCTTTTTATTGGAAAGGGTATACTCCGAGGGTGGTCCCATATAAATTTGGAAAACAAAATCAAACCCTAAGGGTCAGAAAACAGGGGATGATTGATTGTTCACTCAGTGATTGTAATGTATTACCACGCTTAACTTTATACAGAGTAGTCCGATTTTGATCATTCTTTTTTCATTGGATAAGGTATACCTTGCCAAGTATTATTAGTACATTAAAACCACAAAAAATTGTGAAATAAAAACTTTTTAACAAAAAATTCAACCGCTTAAAAAACTGAAAAGCAAAAAATAATAAACCTTAAAATTTTGAGTCGGCGCTGATAACTCAATGAACAAAGATCACTCAAAGCGCTGACTCATAATTTTAAGGTTTATTATTTTTTGCTTTTCAGTTTTTTCGGCGGTTGAATTTTTTGTTAAAAAGTTTTTTTAATACGTTCCCGTGGGATCATTCTCGACCTACACGGCAAAGCAGCTGGCAAAAGCTAGTCAGTCTACAACGCAGTGCTGGTACACAGGCCTTCTTCTCCGTCATCTCCCGGACTCAGTGTGGGTTGGTGATGTCACAAGTCTTCGAATTTTTTTTTTTTTTAAATTCGATTCAAAGTAAGTAGAGGTGGCGTGGCCCGTACTTGCACGGCAAAAGCAAGAACTATGTGTCACTGAGATGAAAATGTTGCGTTGAATGTCCGGAGTTACGCGGAGAGACCGCGTTAAGAACTCACGCAATCGCGGCAGCCTGCATATCCGTGACATAGCAGACACATTGCAGGAGTGTCGCCTACTTTGGTACGGGAACGTATTACGGAAACCGGCAAGCTATGTGGGGAACAAATGTCTGGCCATACCGCCTCCGCCGGGTCCCTGTAGAAGGGGAAGACCCAAAAAGTGCTGGCTTGACGTCGTAGCGGATGACATGCGTACCAACAAACTCACCATAAGGGATGCACAAGACCACAGTGGAGAGTTAAAAGCGGACCCCGGGCTCCGAAAGGATGCAACCGGGATAACGCAAGGATGATGATGATGTTTTTCATTTATTTTTACTAAGTTTTTTTTTTTTTTTTTTTGATAACAATTGAATAGCTAGCCAATTTTTTAAATTGACGAACATATTTATTTTTAATCATACTTATTATTTGAAACAATTTATTTTAAATTTTTCGTACCGTAGATTTATTAAATAAAAAATTTAATAGGTAAATCACAAAACTATTTTTTTATTGTAATATGTACTGTTACTGTTTTTATAAATATTTCTTATTGTTATTTCTATTCTTTTAACACGCAAATGTTGTAAATTATATTACATACAATAACTGCATTAAAAAAAAAAATGATGTTATTTTCATTTAATATTAAAATCTTTACAGAATAAGATAAAACATATATCGCACCTTTTAAATAATAAAAAAAAAAACTAACTTCCTGTTAAGATAAAACAAATAAAATCCACGAAGAAAGTTAAAAATAACTTCACATTATTCAAAAAATCCGCGTATTATCAATTCACAAACCGCGTATTATATAATTTTAGCGTATTATTATATTTACTTACATTATTAAACGGGTAATGTGTTCACTATAACAAGTTTTCCACGTGACTGTGAGTTTAGACGTCAAATCCAAGAGTGCTCCTATTACCAACGTATTAGTACACAAAAATAATCGAAATCCAACCTTATCGTGTCGAGATAAGGATGTAAACGATAGCAGATGTTAGGAGGTAAATTTTGATGTAAATATATCAGTGAGATGAATGTGTGTGTGAGAGTTTGTGTCCATTGGAAACAGATGAATCATAAATTTATGCTAATTGATATGACATACTGAAGACATGCTTTTGTTATGGATGCATAATTTTGTTTTGTTTTCAATGGTGACCTTGCTATTGCTGTTATGCTTGCCATTTTCATGGGGGTTTGGACGACAAACCCTAGGGAAGGGACACATAGAAATTGGAAAACTATGGGGGAGATCTTCGTTCAATAGACTACAAATGTAACTATAAAAATATCCCATAGGAACGAGCGACCGGAATAAAAGAAGTTAGGTATTTCTTTAAACATCAGCTATCTGTCAGTGACAGTACTGTCAAAAATCAGTCCAGCCGTTTCGGAGATTAGCACACAAACAGACGGCCTGACAGACATAATTTTTTTTAAATTTTAATTATCTGATTTATTTTCGGATGCATTTATTAAAAATAAATAAAATTCAAAAAACCCTGACAGTGACGGTAAACGTCACTGTCAAATCACAGTGATCTTTATTTTCGTTACAATAAGGTTGCTATTGGGTTGCTGCTGTTAGAGTTAAAAGGTACTTACCCAGTGTCGCCATTTTGTTTTTCATTTCTGCCAAACTGCGATTTGAACGCTTTCTGCTTTTTATCTGCCCAGCATCCTACTTTCGTAACACACTATCAATGAGAATCTGAATCATTTTGAAAGATATTGATAATTCCATTGTTGCATGTGTTCGAAAAATTTGTAAGCTCAACAACGTAAATAATGCAATGAATGCTGTTGAATTACCAAAATGAAAGCTGTTCATCTTGTCAGTGAGTTACGCAATTCTGCCGCTGCTCAGCATGCTGTTTTTCAACCTGAAACATTAATAATATCTTAGGACAACCAACACACCGATAACTGATCCCAAACTAGGCAGAGCCTGTACTGTGGTAACAGACAACTGATGAATATACTAATGTACATGTATATTTCTAAATACATACAAATTGTAGATAAGTTACACCCAGGCACAGAACAAATGATTGTACTCATCACACAAAGATTTGTCCTGGGTGGGAATCGAACCCACGACCTCAGTCTTAGCAGTCAGGGTCACTAACCACTAGACTAACAGGCCAGTCAAATGCCAGGCCATTACGTACATTCTTCACGACTGAAGACGAAAACAGTTATTTGATTGAGTGTTATTGTATTACCCAGATGAACGTAAATGAATTCAAATTCAAATTCAAATTCAAATTCAAAATAGAAGCAAAAGGAGTATGTAAGGATCGTAATGGATGGTGTTCTGTAGTTTTTGCTTACCCTTATGAGAAGGCAGGAGTTGTTATTGTTATACTCGTATGTATTATTGTGTAATAATAAAAAATCAAACTATAAATGTCCCTCTGCCAAGCAAAGGCGACTTTATACAGAAAAGGCAGAGTGTACTACGTGAGCTCGATAAATGGATGTGCGAATAACAGTTGTGCGACAAAACTGTACTGCGACTCACCATAGTTCGAATGCACGCTTGTGCGACACACTTAATCTAGTCGTTTCTAGGACTCGCCGGCCGCTGCCGCGGCACCGCTCGTTTCGCTCGCTCGGCTCGTGCGTCACAGTTTTAACCTAACCTAACCTAGTGTACTATGTGAGCTCGAGTGTGTCGCACAAGCGTGCATTCGAACTATTGTGAGTCGCAGTACAGATTTGTCGCACAAGTGTTATTCGTACATTCATTTGTCGAGCTCACGTAGCACACCCGAAAAGGCATGGGTATTGATCACCACGCTTATTAAAGGTCCATTTAGGGATAAGAACGCTGACTGTGAAGAAACTTTACATGGGTTGACCCATGTAAAATTTCTAAATGACGTTTTCTCATGTCTGTAATGGTGGATGCGGCCTGGCTTCCTTCTGGTGCCAGACATAAAGAATAGCACCATCTCTTCCCGTAAAAGGTGACTAAGGGTCATACTAGAGAATGGGCAGCAGTCAAAGTCAAAGCATTTATTTCAATTAGGCCCAAAAAAGGCACTTTTGAACGTCAACTGTTACATGAAAAAAAAAAAGAATTGATTCTAGTTGCCCCTTCCAAAAAGTAGATTCGTATGGAGAAGAATGCGCAAGAAACTCCACCGTTACTCTTTTAAAATAGTTTTCAGTATTTATATACAATATTTATACAATTATATGTGAAGACGATGCACCTACAATAAAAAAAAATACCATACCACAACAGGTAAAAGAACTGAAAATGAAGCAATGAGAGATAAATTGATTATATGATAGATACATGGTGCTCACATAATTACAAAAACATTGTAAAGGTAATAATACGAGTTTCCTAATATATTTACAAGTTACAGGTGTATGAGTTACAGTAATTACAGAATGTAAAACAGTGTCATAGAAGAAAAAAAAAATCTATACAATTAGCAGCGTTCTCGATCGCCAACCCACCTGTTAAGCGTGGCGATTATAGCAAACCCGCCAAATTACGGGGACGCCTACGTCGAGCAGTGGACGTCGTTCAACTGAAATAATGAAGATGAGACGGAGTTTTTAGAAAAGTAAAAACAGATGGACGGGTCGATCAATCAGGTTCAACTACGCTAGACGCAGTTGGTCCGTGGATGAGTGACCATCTTTACAATACCAAGACTCCTCTGTGCCTCGGAAAGCACCCAGCTGCCGTTCGTAGATCTTCGACAGTCGTTACGGGTAGTCAGAAGCACGAAATTCTGACAACCACGCTTACCAAGAGGTATCATGTTTCCCAATAACTGAACTGTGGATGTGGACGTCACATAGGCTCTGTTTGAAATTTTGGTATTGATCAACATCCAGTTAGACTGGAAGCTGACCCCAACATAGTTGGAAAAAGGCAATCAGATGATGACATATCTGTAATGGTCATAGTGTACATTGTAAAGAGTATTCAATTTATGTCTATAGGTGTTATAATATATAACTACCAACTGCCCGCGGCATCGCGTGCGTGGATGTCAGAAATTATTCCTCGAAACGTGGTACCAGAAAAAAAGCCTTTAGTCGCGGCAAAATCGTTCCAGCCCTTTCGAATAATACCCACAAACAGACAGACGGGTAGTGAAACGGACAAACATTTTTAATTGTGTTTTTTTTTTGTTATACGTATATACTTTCATACGCATTAAGTAAAACGGCATTATTTTGACATTACAATGAGACACTTCAATTTTATTACACGCTTTATATTAGCTTCACTTGTATGTTAGTATGTTTGTATGTTAGTATGTTTGTTTGTAACCGACTCCTTATAGCGCGATTTTGACCCACTTTAAACGACCAGATTTAATTCAAACTTTGCACACCTGTCAAGGACCGATGACAATGCAATAATTTCATAAATTTGTGCCATTATCCTTGCCAGGGTTACCAGGACAGCAGAAAAACTGTCACAAACTACGCTGAAATACGTCTCAAAATTCGAAACACCCTAAAAAATAGAAAATAAATTATAGTTTAAAAAAACTAAAAACACGCTTCCATTGAAAACCAAACTAAAAAGTACAAAATAATAGAAAAAAAGCGTGGGGTGCCTGATATCAATAAAAAAATACCTTAAAAAGCACCCCACGCTTTTTTTCTATCCGTCAAATAAGATACCGTGACGTAAGACAACGGAAACCAACACCATACCATCACGAGCACATTGCCGATATCTATTTATAATCTATTTCCTTATCATTGCAAATGTACCAGAAAAAATATATATATTCGCGGTTCACACAAGTTTGTATTGTTATGACTTATCTCTGAAATAACTGTGTTGTTTTTGTAATTTATTCCCGTGGGTGTCATAAAAGGCGACTAAGGGAATTACTAGAGAATGGGCAGCAGCGTTCTCTATGCATTTTATCACCATACTGCGATCGCCAACCCGCTTGCCAAGCGTGGCGATTATGATAACCCCCCCCCCCTCCCCCCCCCAATTGGGGGAGGCCTATGTCCAGCTGTGGACGCGTGTCGACTAAAATTATGGTGAAATGATTTGTAATTTCAATCGAAGATGGTGTTTCAGTGAAAAGTATTTTTATAATATACCTAGTAGCTTTTGCGAGCGGCTTCGCCTGCGTGGAAATCGAAAATTATCTCACAAGAACGAACAACCGGAATACAAAAGATCATCATCGTCAGTCTATGATGTTCCCACTGCTGGGACACAGGCCTCCTCTCGGTGAGAGGGAGTGGATCATAATCCACCACGCGGGTCCAGTGCGGGTTGGTAGATGTCACATGTCTTCGAATTTTTGGTTCTAAGACATGTCGGTTCCCTCACGATGTGTTCCTTCAGAGGTATCGTGTTACCTTGTAACTGGGTTTTGGAGGATGGATAGACAGTCGCTCCACGTACTATCAGCCGAAAGACGTCCACTGCTTGTCATACGTCTCCCTCAATTTGGAGGGATTTGCCATAATCGCCACGCTTGGCAGGCGGGTTGGCGATTGCAGTATAGTGGTAAAATGCATAGAGAACACTGCTGCCCATTCTCTAGTAAGTCTCTTCGTTGCCTCTTACGACACCCACGGGAAGAAATGGGATGGTGCTTTTCTTTACGACAGGCACCGCACGGGTTGCTCCATGTAAAATACCGGCATTCAACTGTGAGACTAGAAGCTGACTCCGAAACAGTTGAGAAAAGGCTAGGCAGATTACAGAATCTATACTTACTTATAATATCTATACTAATATTATAAAGCTGAAGAGTTTGTCTGTTTGTTTTTTTGTTCGGTTGAACGTGCTCATCTCAGGAACCACTGGTCCGAATTGAAAAATTATTTTAGTGTTGGGTAGTCTATTTATTAAGAAAGGCTATAGGCTAAATAACATCACGCTACAATTAAAAGGAGCGGAGCAGCAACGAAAAATGGACGAAAACTGGCAAGCAATTCGATGCGACGGGAAGGATCAGGGGAGCAAAAAATTTGACGCGGACGAAGTCGCGGGCAGAAGCTAGTTATTGGTATTTATAGAGTAACGAGGAAGTTGTCCGGAATAGCTCATATCGTGATGTGTATTATCCAGTTGTTTGAACTGAGTAACAGACAACTATGGTCTTCCCCTTTTCGTTTAGACAGTACATCTATATTTAAACACGCCTATAATAGCTTCATAAACGCGTAGGGTTGCCAGGCGTCTGGATAAAGCCGGACACAATCAGGCTTTTTGGTTGTGTGTCCGGCCAAATTAGACAGTGTCAGGCCTGTCCGGGTTTTTGTTAGGCTTTTCAAATTTGATATATTTTGCCTTGGTTTCCGCTCCACCCGCCTCACCTTGTGTCGCTAGCGAAGGCGAGCGAACTAGCACTGTCCTCCCCGCCTTATTACTACTCAATTTTAAAGGAAAATTAGGTTTTAAAGCATGTGTCTGCCAATCAAAAATATTAATTCGTTTATGTTACTCATTTATTTTAACGTTATTTCATTAGTGTTTTGTTAAATTTTGTTTTAAGGTTAAATAATTAAAGATGTCAGACCTTTTTCCCAAATGTCCTGCTAAACTGACTGGTCTGTCTGGCTTTTCGGTTTTAAGACCAGCACCCTAATTGCGAAACGCACAATTTATCAGAATCTGAATGTGATTGAAGATTATTTCTAAACCATTGCGTCATTTGTTCGAATGAATTGTCGGCTCAACAACGTAAATAACGCAACGAATGTTGTTTAACCAATTCCTACCGATAAAAAGTTCCGCAATTACCCCTCGGGCAACCTTAATGCGTATGAAACTGTGTAATTGTGTATCTATGTAACGGAATCTATGAACGAGATTTTCACCCCCTTAAAAATATCAGATTAATTTGAAACTTTACACACTTATCAAGGACCGATGACATTTATTTATTTACTAACTAGCTTTTGTCCGCGGCTTCGCTCGCGTGGATGTCGGAAATTAACGCAGGAGGACGTACTACCGCGGTAAGATGTGTTAATTCAGGTTATGTAATAGGTAATAGCTGTTACCCTCGACTTCGTCCGCGTGGTATTTAACAAAAAGATTTTCATAAAAACTGTCTTTGAAAACTACGCTGACATACGTCTCAAAATTCAGCATGTTTTTAGTTTTTTTAAACTATTATTTATTTTTTCTAAAATAAAAGTAGCCTAAGTTACTCCTTGTTACATCAGCTATCAGCCAGTGAAAGTTCCGTCAAAATCGGTCCAGCCATTTCAGAAATTATCCGGAACAAACAGAAAGACAGACAGACACAAAAATTGTAAAAAATGTTGTTTTGGTATATGTACCGTGTATACATCCATATACACTTAGTAAAAAGTGGTTATCTTAATATTAAAAACAGACACTCCAATTTTATTTATTTGTATAGATGTATAGATTATTTGTATAGATCGAATTAATACTTTACGCACACAAATGAACAGAGGTGGATTTAATGCTATAGGCATTTTCTACCGGTCAACCGTTGGGTGATGCAGAGATATACAGTGGAAGGTGCAATAAACTTGGTGAATAAATATTTAAAATATAAACGCATAAACCAATTTTAACCATAAACACACAACAGACACATTACAATCTTTTCATACATTAATTGTGCCATTATCCAGTATCACCAGGATAGTCATCATGCACAGGTTGGCGATCGCAGTACGGTGGTGAAATGCATAGAGAACGCTGCTGCTCATTCTCTAGTAAGTCCCTTAGACGCCTTTTATGACATCCATGAAAAGAAATAGGATAGTGCTTTTCTTTTCGTTCGGCGCCACACAGATAAACTACAGTTGAATTGTATAAATCACTTCCAATTACAATCCAAACGATTTCATCATCATCATCATCATTTCAGCCGTAAGACGTCTACTGCTGGACTTAGGCCTCCCCCAATTTGGGGGGCTTTGCCATAATCGCCACGCTTGGCAGGCGGGTTGGCGATCGCAGTATGGTGGTAAAATGCATAGAGAACGCTGCTGCCCATTCTCTAATAAGTCCCTTAGTCGCCTTTTACGACACCCACGGGAAGAAATGGGGTGGTGTTATTCTTTACATCCGGCACCACACGGTACACGTCCGGCACCACAGGGTACGCCTTTTATGACACCCATGAAAAGATTTTTTTTTAATTAATTCATTTATTTCAGACTTAGTCCATAATTACAAGTTATAAATCCATTAAAATAACAAAAATAAAATCCAATAAAACACAACAGTAAAATCATAACCAATAAAAAAAAAAACATATGCATATAAAAATTACAATAAAATTAATTGAAATTAAAAATATAAATTAAAATAAAATAATACACATAAAAACAATTAATTATAAAATTAGACATACACAATAAATTTACAAACGCATGTCAAATAATTTCATTTGCATTTCTGGACGTTCATTTCTAATAGAAAAAAATCCACTGGCATTCCATCCACTATGACGTTTAACAACCAGTCAACTAGCAACCCAGAAAACATTTGTAATCTTTTTTCAGACTTTTTTAATTCGGTTTTTGAACCATCCACTTCTGCTAATATTCCATCCACGCATGACGACTGCTCTGGTAGCTGCACTCTGTTAAATGACATACGATTTACAATGGATGAAGTACTTCGTGCGCTGAAGGCATTGGATCCTTCTAAAGGGCAAGGACCGGATGGTTTACCAGCAAGCTTCATAAGAGAGACAGCTGTTAATTTGTGTGCACCTCTTCATATTATATTTAACCAATCTGTCTCTCAAGGTTGCTTTCCTCAAGCATGGAAACTTGCAAATATAACCCCTATTTACAAGTCAGGACCTAAAGACGATGTCGTGATTTATCGTCCTATATCAATACTGTCAGCTTTGTCAAAGGTTTTCGAGAGACTAGTCCATGACAAAGTATACCCAGTACTACACAATACTATCATTCAACAACAACATGGATTCGTCAAAAGGAGGTCTACTACAACCAACCTGGTAACTTTTGTAGACTACTTATTCAACAACATGGACTCTCGTGTTCAAGTTGACACTATATACACTGATTTCCGGATAGCCTTTGACAAGGTTGACCACCAACTTCTATTGAACAAGATTGCTTTCAATGGTATACGTGGAGATCTTCTGAGATGGTTCTCTTCTTACGTATCTAATAGAACTCAGAGGGTTGTGATGCATGGTTTTAGTTCTAGCACCCTTAATGTTACGTCTGGAGTGCCTCAGGGCTCGATTTTAGGACCTCTTTTATTCATTATATTTATAAATGACATCAATAAATGTTTTCTAAATTCAAAATTACTGCTATACGCAGACGACCTGAAAATTTTTAGACCTGTTAAAAAGTTGCAAGATTGTCTACTATTGCAAGATGACCTAGACAGGTTCTCTGCGTACTGCTCAGCTAATAAGCTACAACTTAGTGTTTCTAAATGTAGCTGTATTAGTTTTACTAAAAATAAAACTCTTATCAGGCATCCATACTCTTTGAATAATGTCATTTTAACTAGGAATACACTAGTACGCGATCTTGGTGTTCTATTGGATGATAAACTACACCTTGACGTTCATGTTGATAAAATTATAAATAATGCTTTTCGTATGTACGGTTTTGTGATGAGATCAGCCACAGAATTCGTTCGCCCATATACATACTTACATCTCTACAAATCGCTAATAAGGTCCCAGTTAGAGTATGCTGTGCCGGTATGGAATCCCTTCTATAGTAAATACTCAGACGCAATAGAAAAGGTTCAGAGTAAGTTTTTGAAAGCCATGCATTTCCGTTGTTTTCGTACTTATGCTTCTTATTTCGACCTTCTGAATAAGTATACGCTACACAGCCTCAAAGCAA
This sequence comes from Aporophyla nigra, assembly GCA_947507805.1. Classification (NCBI taxonomy): domain Eukaryota; kingdom Metazoa; phylum Arthropoda; class Insecta; order Lepidoptera; family Noctuidae; genus Aporophyla; species Aporophyla nigra. The sequence continues at coordinate 1,172,391 of OX382318.1, forward strand.
GACGTACTATTTTGGAGACAATGTTCTTATTTGATGTATGTAATAGCTTATATGATTGTATGGATATTACCAATAAGATAAGCTACGTTGTACCTAGAACAACCATAAGCCGTGGGGTGCGCGCACGACCTCTTTTTGCCGTATCATCTAGTCGTACGAATGCAGGCTTACGAGCACCCCTACGTCGCATCACTGGTCAATATAACAATCTTTTCCAGAGTATTGACATCTTTGCTCTAGCAACTGGACAATTTAGAAACCTTGTTAAGGAAACAATTTTGAATATTGCTTCCTAGTATATGACGTTGAAACTGTATTTTTTTTTAATTATTTCTTATTTTGTTTATATTTCTTTCTTTTTTTAATTGCATGCCTGTTTAGCTTAAGTTTAATTTTATCAGTAACAATGTATTTTTTTTTTGTACCTATAAACTGTAAGCGCACGTCGCATTAATTTTATAACTTTTTTTTATAATATGTGGAAAATGTTGTGGGTTACACATTTACTCACTCTTTAGATCATATTTTGTATAATATTGTAGTGTGTAACTGTTTGTTTTCCCAAATAAATAAAATAAAAATAAATAATACGAGGAGAAGCGCTAACATGAAGCTGCATCCACCTCTGTATCAGGAACAGGTCCCACCGCTCGGACAACACCCTCAGGAGACTGAGCTGCTTCGCAGGCGATTTAGAAGTGAAGCGCTCCCCTTCCTTATGATGGCGAAAAAGTCATCGGGAAATGGGATAGTGCTTTTCTTTTCGTCCGGCACCACACAGATAAACTACAGTTGAATTGCATAAATCACTTCCAATTACAATCCAAACGATTTGAAGGAAATCAATTGCTTCATATATTTGAAAAAAACATCTGCTCGACAATGTTAGTAACGTAATAGGTAGGTGTAATAAATACCTGATGGCTGCATTTGACTCAGTGGAACGCAGAGAAAAAGGCTCATAGGTGACAAGACGATGGTGGCTCGTCATCACAGCCTGGCTGATCACCGTAATGAAGCTTGGCTGTCGATCTTCTACAGACTCTTGAGATCTTCTACTTCCGTCATCAGCCTTTTTACTACCGCACTATCAGTCGTAAAGCACGGTACAATCCACACTTGGTTGATATCCCGACCACTCAGACGTCGATCTCAGAAATTCTCCTCTACATGCACATATCGAAAGTGTGGTACTCACTGTCAGCGCTCCCGATTTGACCCGTCTACCCTCATTTCAAGAATAAACAGGTATCTTCAGGATTCTTCTTTTTATTGATTTTCTTTTAAAATTATTTCTTTTTGCTAACTTATTTTTTGATGTATTATATTGTGTGCCTTTGAGTTTGTGCTAAATATATGTATTAACTTTTCATTCTTTTCTTCTTTTTTTCTGTGCACGCTCGTTCCATCATAAACCTCATCCATCGCTTACTATCAGGCGTGATCGAAGTCGAAACGAGTTTAAGCATATTTTCATAACTCAAAACAGTAAGTTTCTTTCTTCTGTTTATAATAGTCAAAAACACTCCTATGGCAGTGAGATTTAAGAATAATATGGTGCAAATAAATTACTTAAGTATTATTTTTAAAGTAGAGGCCATTAAATGTGAAAGGTTTGTAGTTGTAGAGCGCGGTAATGTGACGTATGTACCTACTCCACACTCATTCATCCGTCATTTTACCGTACCGTAACAAACAATGGACACAAGTACTCAAGTAGTCAAGTGTAACGTGATTCCAATGACGAATCGCTCACGGTATCTATTTGTGATAATAATAAATGTATGTGTATTTATCTTAAGACCATGGCAACTGAGGTAAATCGATAAAGATAGTTATCTAAATATTATCAGATTTTTTTGACTGGCCTGTTAGTCTAGTGGTTAGTGACCCTGACTGCTAAGACTGAGGTCGTGGGTTCGATTCCCACCCAGGACAATCTTTGTGTGATGAGCACGATCATTTGTTCTGTGTCTGGGTGTAATTTATCTATAATATGTATGTATTTAGTAATATATAAGTATGTTTATCAGTTGTCTGGTTGCCATAGTACAGGCTCTGCCTAGTTTGGGATCAGATAACGATGTGTTGGTTGTCCTAAGATATTTATTTATTATTATTTATTTAATTTAATTTAATATGAGTTGTTGTTTAAACAATATTTTCTGGTTACATGCATGCATGCACTCACGCCTTTTTCCCATGGTAGTGGGCAGAAACTACACAACGCCACCTTCTAGGATTCTATTGCCTCGTTTAAGTTCATACATCTGGTCATACACGCACGTCGGTTACCAGTACTATACACCTGACCCTTCTGAAGAACATCACCAATAAGGTCACTATATGTTCTCCTAGGGCGTCCCAATCCGGCGTCTCCAGTCACATTTGCCTTGTAAATACCTTTTGTTAGCCGCCCTTCATTTATCCTCATAACATGAGCAAACCATTTAAGCATACTCCGACCCCGATTTAACAGTCCCTCCCGACCCTTGCATGAGCCAGCCCGCGATGCTGCGCCTGTAGCTTTAAATTAGCCCCTAAATAATTTAACCAAGATCCAGCATGTCCCTTGCTGCCCTCCCCCAGTGATTGCCTAAGTCGAGGTGCGAACTAATTCATAATTCTATTATGAACCCCCCTCGGGGTTACCCTTAGGACTTTCGCTTTAGTTTTAATTTTGCTATGACCCGGCTGGAGGTCTAAAAAGTTTAACTTTTTAGAAATCGCCGGGCGAAAATCCGTTTAAGTTGTAATAATCTTATTTCAGATTAACAACGAGATGTCCTACAAAAAAAAAAAAAAAATAAGCATACTCTTTTCAATTTTTCTCATTACTATCTTCTTTTAAACCGCACCATTGTCTTAGCACATCATTCCTCTGCCTGTCATCCATAGTCACACCACACATGCTTCGCAAGGAAGCATTTCCACAGCATTTATTCTACTTTCATGCTTTTTTTTTCCTGGGTCCTCTTAATTAATATCGGTATTGTGGTTTCATCGGGTGTCCTGTGTGGTGCCGGACGTAAAGAATATCAGCATCTCATTTCTTCCCGTGGGTGTCGCATAAGGCGACTAAGGGACGTACTAGAGAATGGACAGCAGCATTCTCTATGCATTTTACCACCATACTGCGATTGCTAACCCGCCTGCCAAGTTTGGCGGCCTATGTCCAGCAGAGGGCGTTGTTCGGCTGAAATGATGATGAATGATGGTTTCGGTATTTCGGTTTCTAGTGCAAAGTGATAGCGAAGAAGATCGCACGGTTAAGCACCGAACTAACACTGGATGGATGAAATGGCGGCAGTTAACATGCGAACAATCTGCGACTCCCAACCCCCCCCCCCCCCTCTTTTTTGTGGGTGGGAAATCTTCAAATGACGGCTTCCGCTCTAGGGTGGAGCGGAAGGGCGTGTCAGACTTTTAGTGAGTAGAACCCACCCATGTTTATTTATTTATTTATTTAAGGATCGCCAACAAATGTTACATTCAAAAATTTCACAGATTAGATTATAGGAATATAACATACACTAAATGCACATTCAATTATAGGCAACCACAGCTTGCACATTGTAATTAAAAATAAGTAAACATACATCAAGACCGTTTAGATAAGATCAAATAGTAAATAATCGAACAAAAATTAATCAAACATTCATAAAATCAAATAATAATAAAGACTATTACATAATAATAAACTAAAATACGAATAAAATCATTAAATAATTTAAACTAAGATACTAATTTAATTTAATTAAATCACAATAAGATAGGTTAAAATACAATTTGAAAACAATTTCTCTAGATATATCTTTAAAACATCATAAAATCATAGTGTGGTTAGCTAAATTAGGATATAAAAAAAAAACAATCAGATAAGATCATTTAGCAACTAACACTAACGCAATCAAAAACCCTGGGCTGAAAAGTATGAATTTAGTTTCTTTTTAAACATTTTCACTTTGTTATGATAAATGTCGAGCTCCGCCATTCGACAAATAGCATTGTATAGTTTGGTGGCTCTAGAAAGGGGGGAGTTACGCCCTAAATTAGACTTATATGATACCTCCTTGAATAGTTTATAGGTGTGCGAACGAGGCAGTTTGTATGGTACGTTAATTGCAACATTTGTGCCAATCATGGACGCTACCACTTTTTTTAGGAGGACGACATCCAAGATCTTTCTGCGGTTGGTTAGACTTACAAGCTTGAAGTGGAGGGCACGGTCCTTATATGACTTTAGAACCTTTGCTTTGTTGTTCTGATACGCTAGGTGATAGGCGAATTTTCTCTGGACTCGCTCAATGCGTTGCTCATGCACAGCATATTGTGGTGACCATACTTGAGAACAATATTCTAAATTACTACGAACTAGCGTGTTATATAACATTATTTTCGCTTTATTGGACTTGAATGGCTTTGTGGTCCTCAACACAAAACCCATCATTTTATTGGCATTAGCTATTATTTTATCCATATGGCTATTAAATGTTAATTTGCTATCCAAAATTACGCCTAAATCACGTACATGGGAGACTTCCTTTAGTTGCACACCCGAGAGAGTATATTTAGTGTTAAACACGTTTTTGTTTCTCGTAAACTTTATGTGAATACATTTTTCCGTGTTTAAAACCATTCTATTTTCTTTACACCATTTGACTTATCTATTTAGGTCACATTGCAGTAGTTTCGCATCATCCGCCGACTTAATAGGTAAAGTCAATTTAAGATCGTCAGCGAAAAGAAACGCCTTTGCATGATGAAAGCTCTGGACAACAGAATTAATGAAAATGTTGAATAATGGTGGCCCCAAATGCGAACCCTGTGGCACACCAGACGTTACGTTGAACTCCTCAGATCGGACACCATTCACCACAACGTAGCATTTCCGTTTACGTAGATAGGATTCAAAATGTTCCTTCAGTTACCCATATGCCACGGTAACTCTTTCGAATAGATCTCGCGACCCTGGCAGCCACACCCCCCTTAAATCTAAGGGTAAATATATAGAAAACAATGGATAGACCTGCTATCTTGTAAGTATGGGTCAGAATGTTGGGCCACAAAAGGAATGAATGAAAGGCAAATGCATGCAGCTGAGATGAGAATGTTAAGGGGAATGTGTGGTGTTACACGAATGGATAGAATAAGAAATGAGTATATCAGAGGATGTCTGAAAGTGGCACCGATAACTGAAAAGTTGCGGTGGCACGAGGAAAATATCGTGAGCAAGAGTTTCCTTTGAAAGAAAGAAAGAAAATACATTTATTTAGCACAGTTGAAAGGCATATAATAGTTAATACAGCAGGAAAGAGTAAAAAATAAAAAAGTGTTAGGTGAGATGTCAGAAACTAGCATTATAGTGTGCCTCACGGCTGCGCCAAAAAGGGCCAGGCTTTGGCTTATGCCTAAGTAATAACAGCCGCACGGGTTGAGCGATCAAGTTAAGCTACGCTAGCCATGGTAGGTCATGTAGTCAAGATAGGTGACCATCTTCACATACCGAGATCTGTCCATGCCTCGGAAAGCACCTTAAGCCGTTGGTCCCGACTGTCATCCGTGGATCTTTCACAGTCGTTACGGGTCGTCAGAAGCCCGAAAGCCTACAGTCTTACCAAGAGGTATCGTATTACCCAGTAATCGGATTGTGGAGGTCAGATAGGCAGTCGCTCCATATAAAATTCTGGTATTCATCTGCATCCGGTAAGACTGGAAGTCGACCACAACATAGTGGGGAATCGGCTAGATAGGTAGATGATTATTAAAAGGTTGGATAGTGACGTATGTTTACGAGTAATTACTTTTTTTTGGCACTGATTTGACATTTCTGTGAAGCGTGGCATTTTTCCCTATCTATTGGCATTCGTGGAATTTCAGATAAAATTTTTATGTTAGTTATATTATATAATTTATATACATACATAAACTGACGCCTTCTTCCTAAAGTGGTAGGCAGAAACTGAAGAACGCGAACACCTGCTACGATCCTTACATACATGCTCCTTTTGTCGCGTTTACGTTAAAAACATTTTTAGAATGTTAGTTTTTTTTTTGGTCATTTGCCACTATACCGTAAAGCTTATGAGCTCTTATTACAGTTAGAATGTTTTGTTTAGGAGACATACGACCACGGCTATAAGATGAAAATATTTTCTTGTTTAATACTTTTTATATCGTCATTTTACTGTAGTCGTGTTTTAGTTTATGAGAAAACCTTTATGAACCTGCGTGTTAGGTTACAGCCCACTCCCTCTCATCCTCTAGTCTTCCTCCATTCTCTCCTCTCAATTCATTCTAAACATTTTCCAGCTTCTGTTGCGACTTCTCTAATCTGCTCTGGATCTCAGACACATCTTAAACGACAAGAACAATGTCACAAGCCTTCCTGTATGTCCGACGTCAGAGCGTCCATGATCAACAGGAAGAGGTAAGGACTTAGAGCTGGCCCCTGGTGCAAGCCTGCAGCCACATTGAACTCGTTGGTATTGCCAGCAGCTGGCCGGACGTAGCGAGATTGACTGTACAAGCACGAATTAACTCTACATACTTCCCAGGCAACCCTTTCTCTTTCAAGGCCCACCACAACACATCCCGAGGTCCCCTATCGTACGCTTCCTCCAGATCTAAGAACACCATGGTCCGTAATGTTAATTAAATACTTCTCTATTATTTTATACAATCAAGTTCTTTTAACTTAACAGACAGCAACAAACTGTCCAGGAGCACTCCTAAACAGTTTGTTGCATCACAATAAGTCTTCCCAGCTAAAGCACTAGGAAGTGGCCAAGGGTGGGCGTGCCGGACGACTGTCTTATGTGATTTTGACATGTTCAGAAGGTGTACATTCTCAAACTAGTTTTAAAAATGACAAAAATCTAAATAAAAATCAGAAATTTTATTTTCAATAAGTGCAAGTTTTTCTTCCTTACATACTACCTCCATGTGGTCCCGGATGTAAAGAATAGCACCATCCCATTTCTTCCCGTGGGTGTCGTAAGACGCGACTAAGGGACTTACTAGAGAACGGGCAGCAGTATTCTCTACACATTTTACCACCTTTCTACGATAGCCAACCCGCCTGCCAAGTGTGGCGATTATGGCTAACCCCCCTCCCCCCAAATTAGAGGAAGCCTATGTCAAGCAGATACTACATAAATACCGCTCAAAATCATAACCTAATTTTGCTTCGCCGTAGTCGCATAAAAACCAAGCTATATAAAGGCTCTACAGTACCCTGCCAGGGTCGCGAGCCTGCCAGGGTCGTGAGATTGTTCGAAAGAGATACCGTGACCCTGGCACATGGGCAACTGAAGGAACACGGGTGGGTTTTAGTCAGTAAAAGACACGCCCTCCCGCACTGCCCAGAGTGGGAGACGTCATTTGATGATTTCCCATCCAAAATCATCAGCTACAGTATTATAGCTATACCTCTTACACTCCTTTTCAATGAATACACGCGTGATATTATGATATATGTAATAGCTTGGTGCATTTAACGACCTTGAAACCTCCTCAGTTCCTTTGAACCCATATTTATCTCGCACGCAATCAATATAGATGTTCAGTTGCGTTCCATTAGTTCTCTTCATTGGTTCAATCAATATTTATTGAGCAATACATACTGATGTCGGGACAATTGACTTTCAATCGGGACATTTAAATTTTGCTTCTCGAAAATGTTCCGTCTGTTATTGTCTGTGTTTAAAGGCGGAGAATTACTTGCAACATTTGTTTCTAATACATCCCATCTTCTTAGCACAGCGGGCTGTGTTGGAGCGGCTGCTGCAGCTGCAGAAAACCTCAAACGGCGCAAATATTCCAACATTATTTCTAAATTATATGTTCGAACGATTTGGAGTTGAAACTCTAGGGACCGTAGGGTCCGAGTGCCCACATAGTATTCCGAGACATTGCCAAGTGGCTGGTCGACTCTTCACGTGACTAGAGGGCTGGCCTATTTTTTGGCCAAAGAATCAGCATTGCCATACAACGTGGTAATCCTGCCAGCCTTTTGCACGTTTCATGTTGACAACGATGCAGACAGAATTTTATGATGCTTTATGATCGTTTTATATGTATATGTAATTTCTTTTTACACGCTTTATATTAGCTTCACTTGTATGTTTGTATGTTAGTATGTTTGTTTGTTAGTATGTTTGTTTGTAACCGACTCCTTATAGCGCGATTTTGACCCACTTTAAACGACCAGATTTCATTCAAACTTTGCACACCTGTCAAGGACCGATGACATTGCAATAATTTCATAAATTGTGTCATTATCCTTGCCAGGGTTACCAGGACAGCAAAAAAACTGTTTTCGAAAACTACGCTGACATACGTCACAAACTAATTTGTGCCATTATCCTTGCCAGGGTTACCAGGACAGCAAAAAAAAACTGTCTTCGAAAACTACGCTGACATACGTCACAAACTACGCTGACATACGTTTCAAAATTCGAAACACCCTAAAAAATTGAAAATAATTAATAGTTTAAAAAAACTAAAAAAACACGCTTCCATTGAAAACCAAACTAAAAAGTACAAAATAATGGAAAAAAAGCGTGGGGTGCTTTTTTTTAGGTATTATTCTTTAAGACTTAGATGTTAAATTACGTAAATATTATAAGATATTCTATATTCTAATACTTCATTCGAGGCGAGCTTGGTTACAAAACGGGCAATACACAAGACGCGGTGGTAATTCTCATCTCTCAACCTTTTTCCAACCATGTCAGGGTCGGCTTCCAGTGTTAACGGATGCAGCAGAATACTAGTATTTTACATGGAGCGACTCTGACCTTCACAACCCAGTTACTAGGTAGTACAATATCCCTTGGTAAGACTGGTTATCAGACTTTCCGGCCTCTGGCGATCCGAATCCGAAATAACTGTGTAGAATCTACGAGGCACGAAGAGGTCTTGATAAGTTGGTCACTCATCCATGGACCAATAACGGCCAGCCGAAGCTGTACAATGAAGGGCGGGAGTTTGCGGGACTGTCTTATGAAATTTTGACGTTTAAAAAATGCTGACTCTCAGCCTAATTTTAGTGAATTACCTTTGATTTTGATTTTCAATCGCCTTAAATTCGAATTTTTTAGTTAATAAAGTGTATTACAATGTTTTAGATTTTTTGAATGAAAAGGACTTTTCTATTTCGACTTCTAATATATACAGGGTGTTTGGCAGAACGTTGAACATACGAAAATGGTGGATAGGTGGGGTCATCTGCTACTTACTTAGCCCTAATTTATTTGGCCCTGGCGCCCTGGATAATTAAAAAAAAAATTGTTGCTTTCTTCTAGTTTCACCACTTTCTTAACTTTGAAGTGTAATTTTTATTAAAAATGAGTAAAACAGGCGATTTAAAAAAAAATATCTTTTTAATTTTGGCATATTCTTATAATTCTTAGAATTTTAAGGACTCATAACTTTTTTTATAGCTAACATCTGAATAAAGCAATAATTTTATAAGAATCTGCCAACATTAGAGATAAAAAAACTATTTTATATTACCTGTTTTACCCATTTTTAATAAAAAATACACTTTAAAGCAAAATAAATTTTGAAAAATATCCAGGGGGCCAGGGCTAAATAAATTAGGGCTGAGTAAGTAGCAGATGACCCCACCTATCCACCATTTTCATATGTTCAACGTTCTGCCAAACACCCTGTATATATGGTTAAGAATAAAGATTTAATAATGTGAATTTTTAATCAATTGACTTTTGGACATACTGAACATATTAATTTATTTTTAACTATAATATCTTGATATCAATTATTATTTATTTCTTGTGTATTTTGTAATGAAATGACTAAGTAAATGCAAATTAAATGTAATTTTTATACCTACAAAATTTGTACGTGGTTATTGACAAAACATGGACGCTCACAACATATTAATCTAATACCTTGCATGCCTGATTAGTCAGTTTATGTAAACGCATGTTTGACTCAGGCGCGGTCGCAGTCTACCATTTTGGGGGGGGGGGGGGGGGGTCACCATGAGTACTAAAGAATATTTTTAGGAAGGTACATCCTCTTCCGTCTAGTAGTCGCAAGCGCTACTGATCAGCATGATGTCCCGGGTTATAATCTTTTTGCAAATGTCCATCGGAGTCTCCGTGGCTCAAGTGAGAAAAATTTTAAGATAGTAAGACAGGCAAATCGTTCAGGGTTTCGGCAGCATGACTGTCTTTGGGGGGGTCATGACCCCTAGGACCCCCCCCCCCCCTCGGACCACGCCTGGTTTGACAAATAAATTATCTTTCTTTCTTTCTTACTCATCATTCTCCTGCCCTTATCCCGATTTATTAGTGGTCGGCGCAACATGTCTTTTTCTTCCACACTTCTCTATCAGTCGACATCTCAGTAGTCACCTCCTTTCTATCCATATCATAATTCACACAGTCCATCCATCGTTTCTTTGGTCTCCCTCTACTCTCATAGACTATCGACTTGTAATCTACACTTACTAATATTATAAAGCTGAAGAGTTTGTTTGTTTGTTTGGTTGAACGATATGAACTCAGGAACTACTGAATACAATTGAAAAAAAACTTTAGTGTTGGGTAGCTCATTTATCGAGGAAAAAATATAACATCACGCTAGGAACCTTAGGAGCCGAGCAAAAAGAAAAAAGTCACGAACACGAAGAAATCGCACGGGCAGGCGATTCGATGCGACGACGCGGGCAGAAGCTAGTTGACGATAAATTGCTTAGCCACAAGCACTTGTAATACCATGGGTAAATAAAGTATCATATTTTATGGTAATACAAACAAATTCTGCATATAAAACAGAAGTGCGTCGGTAGTTCTAACTATTGTATGTACCTACACGAGTTTCCTTTACAATTTTCCTTATCATGCAGAGTTGATGACGGATATATTAACTAAGTGTTTATGTTGAAAATAGACTATATTACTCTAGACAAATAAAGGACGGCCAACTTGTAGATAGTGTACTAATATCTTTACATAGTATAAAACAAAGTCGCTTCCCGCGTCTGTACGCTTAGATCTTTTAAACTACGCAACGGATTTAAATGTGGTCTTCATTAATAAATAGAGTGATTCAAGAGGAAGGTTTATATGTATAATCCGCGAGCGGAGCCGCTGGCTAAAGCTAGTTTCATGATAAACTATAATAAAACGATATTTTTATAAATTAATACTATTAATGTAGAAACATCGAATACATGGCATATTTGAGTTCGAACCCAGAGGGGTAATTGCGTAACTTGCTATCAGTAGGAATTGGTTTCATATTGATAACAACATTCATTGCCTTATTTACGTTGCTGAGCCGACAATTTATTCGAACAAATGACGCAATGGTTTACAAATAATCTTCAATCCCATTCAGATTCTGATAGATAGTGCGTTTCGCAATAAGGGTGCAGGCTTTGTATCAATAATTTCATCACCACTGCTCTCAAAACGGTGAAGGAAAACATGGCGATGAAATCGGCCTGACCTATAACAAACAATCAAAGACATGTGATATCTACCAACTCGCAAAGGGCCGTCGTGGTGGATTATGGCCCACTCCCTCTCACCGAGAGGAGGACTGTGTCCCAGCAGTGGGAACATGGCAGGCTGATTATGATCTGGAACAATTGCATTGGGCATCAAATAAGAAGGAAGGCTAAATATATTCGTATTTGGGTCGTTCTACTTTCCTACCGACAGTGAAATGAAGTTATTCTGTTTTATTTTTTTGGTTTTTTAACCCCCGACGCAAAAAGAGGGGTGTTATAAGTTTGACGTGTCTGTCTGTCTGTCTGTGTGTGTGTCTGTCTGTCTGTGGCATCATAGCTCCCAAACGGATGAAGCGATTTCAATAAAAAAAAATTTAACTATCCATAATTGTGGCCTGTATGTGGGATTAAAAAATTAATTGTTTGTGTTGTCATTAGGACTAATTAAATTTTTCTTTCCGGCTTATATTATTTTTTTAAATGTTTACGTTTTAGAAAAAAAATAATGTGGCAAGTGGCCTTTTTCTGTGGAGACCACATTTCGGCTTACCACTCTGTCACGGCATTCTACGGGAAAAAGACGTATTAAATATGCTGGTTAGAGAAAAACCGGCCAAGTGCGAATCGGACTCGCGCACCGAGGGTTCCGTACAAACCTGTAGGTATTCACGGTTTATGCATAAGGTTTATGTTTATGAACTTAAATGTTTTCTTTTTAATTTTATATTTCAGTTGATTGAATGAAAGGTAAATTGCGGTTTACGATTTATGATGTATTAAAAAAAAAAGTACTAGATCTCGTTCAAACCAATTGTCGGTGGAAGTTTACATGGTAATGTACATTTTTCTTTCTTTTCTTTCTTATTTTAGAAGTTACGAGGGGGGGGGGGACGACACATTTTATCACTTTGGAAGTGTCTTTCGCGCAAACCATTCAGTTTAGAAAAAAAATATATTTGAAACCTCAATATCATTTTTGAAGACCTATCCATAGATACCCCACACCTATGGGTTTGATGAAAAAAAAAATGAGTTTCAGTTCTAAGTATGGTGAACCCCAAAAATTTTTGTTTATTTTTTGTCTATTTTTGTGTGAAAATCTTCATGCGGTTCACAGAATACATCTACTTACCAAGTTTCAACAGCATAGCTCTTATAGTTTACGAAAAAATGACGAATGCCAGACATGAAGAATCTATAAGGGTTCCGTTTTTTGCCATTTGGCAACGAAACCCTAAAAAACCGTAAATATCAATACTCCAACGAGATGCCATAACAAGACGAGAGACAGACCGTTGTTGGTAGAAAAGTAGAACGACCGATTTATCCGAGCAAGCAACCCTGTAATAAAGTAAGTATGAAAATAGAGTATATTACTCTAAGAAGGTTATTCAGCGTTGACTGTTGTCATCTCATTTCAATGCTTTTCCGGTTTATTTCCGGTTGTGAGGAAACTGTTTGTCATGCAAGATATATGACCGTTTTCATTAGGGGGCGTCCATTAATTACGTGAGGTGTTCTAGGGGGGAGGGGATCAAGTTAAATCTTTCCAAATCTCACTTAAGGGGGAGGGGGGGTCTTGGCAAATATCACGTAATTATTTTTCTCGCAGAAAACGGTGTAAAATTGCGTGAAAAATTATTTCTACAATAAAATATGGCCAAATCTGAGACAATAGTTCACTGATAAAAAAATTAACTTGACTCAAGAGCCAAAATCATTTTGAAGAAAATGATTTTATTGAGTCAAGAGAATAAATTCTTGAGTTAAGAAATTATTCTTGGTCTAAGAAAATTTTCTTGTTTTTGTTTTTTTTTTCTCAATAATCCAATACGTTTACAGCCCAAATAGAAGTTTTGAAGAATCTCACGTGAGATAAGGGAGGAGGGAGGGAGTTGAGGAAAATCTTACGATATCTCACCAAAGGGGGCCGGGGGTCGAAAAATTCTCAAAAATGCCTCACGTAATTAATGGACGCCCCCTTACAAGCTTTTGTTCAACTAACGAAGTTTGTATGTATTATATGTATATTCGGCACAAATCTTGGAAGCTAAATTGGAACACTTATCGCGAATGCGGAGTTCAGTTAGCCAATTCAAAATAACCCTGATAGGGGTTGACAGGAATACATGCTGAGGAGTCCTTCTTGGAACCAAAAAATTGAAGACGTGTCATCTACCTACCCGCACTGCGCCCACGTGGTAGATTATGCGTCACTCCTCACAGGAGACCTGTATGCCAGCAGTGGGACAATTATGGGCTTGTTATGATCCAATCAATTTGCCTGCGTTTTTTTGTGTCGGGGATGCAGCTAAATACCAGTATTTTAAATAAAGCGATACGTTTCTTGTGGTTCCGGACGTAAACAAAAGCACCACCCCATTTCTTCCCGTGGGTATTGTAAAAGGCGATTAAGGGACTTGTTACAGAATGGGCAGCAGCGGTCTCCATGCATTTACCCGCCTGCCAAGCGTGGTTATTATGCTAAACCAAAGCCCCCAAATTGGTGGAGGCCTATGTCCAGCAGTGGACGTCTTTAGGCTGTAATGGTGATGATGACATGGAGCGACTGTCTATCTGACCTCCACTACCCCGTTTCTGAATAACTCGATACATCTTGGTAAGACAGATTATCAGACTTTTGTGCTTCTGACGACCAGTAACTTCTATCAAAGATCTGAGAATGACAGCCGGGATCAACCGCCCAGATGTACCTATTGGATGGTCACCCATCCACGTACTGACCGTAGTAAGTGTAGCATAACCTTCATTGCACCCGTATGGCTGTTATCATTTACATTCCAGCTGAGGCATCTGACCTACAGAACCCACTGCAGCCGTGTGGCTGCCATCATTTAGCGTCCATCTGACCTTCACAAGTCCATAACCCACAAAATGGAGTTCTTGTTAAGGTTACTCAGTTCCATGACTTATAAAAAACAATTAAACGTACAAAAGAGAGTAGAAAACAAAGCTGTATACATGTTGTTGCTAAAACAAAATACACATGATGTTTCTAAAATAAACAATCTGTTCTAGGAACGTACTGGGTGCTGCCAGGTGCTAAGCGCTTAGTGATGGGACGAGTCGATAGACAAGTAGCGACATCTACACGGCCACATGTAAACTGAGCATAGCACTGACGTCACGCAAAATCCTGCATCGCGCAAGCAGAGTTTACGACATCCATCGTCGAGTAGTTGCCCACCAGACATGATACCCGTCTGGTAGGAGAATGCTCCCTGCAGTACGGAGGTTGTGTGAAGTTTATATCCTGTTCCTCATACCGCCAAAGTTTTATATGTCTATAGTCTTGCTAGCTATACCAGGTCGAATGCAGTTGTCATTTGAGTCTAGTTAATTAAAAATTAGAGTATAGCCTTTACTGTGATTTTTAATTTGCTAGACTAAAATTACAGCTGCGATATTAACAGTTGTTAAAGAAAGAAAAAACTGGAGTTACAGACATAGCTCGCAGAGGAAGCAGGTTGATGTAGCAGTGGGCTGGCCATGTTTGTCGAAGGACCAATGGGCGATGAACCAGACGAGTTCTGGAGTGAAGACCACGTATCGGCAAGCGTAGTGTGGGACGCACCCCAGCGACCGTCACTACGGACGGACGACCTAAAGAAAGTGGCTCGGGCAGACTGGATGCGGAAGCCGGAGGATAGGGTGTTGTGGCGCAACATGGGAGAGGCCTTATATCCAGCAGTAGACAGTGATAGGCTGAGTTGATTCAGTGATTAAAGCTGTCATTTTGATAAAATTAAAAATCAAAGTTTAGTCAATATCACAAACGCTGCCTCTCCTCTTGGACTTACTCGCTATACGTGTTTTCTCTGCACTATGACGAACGCTAACGCTGTCGACTTAGCTGAAAACCCAATCATACTTTTAAAAACTAGATGATGTCGGCGTTTCCTGTCTGACTACTGAGAAGAAAGGCCGAAAGTTCATAATAATACAGTCTAGACATAATTTTGGTCACATGTGACCACGTAGATTGGTATCTGTAATGGTATTTTGAGGAAAAAACCACACAGATTGAGTGGACCTGTCCAGTCAGTGCACGCATTTGTCACTAATGGTGCAGCTCAACTCAGAACTTGAGTAGCAATTAAATACGACAGACGGACTCAATTGAATTGCCACTGAAATACCAAATGTATGCACATCCTGTGTTACCTGGCTATGTCGGTTACCTTGGTTCTCCTATGTATCTCTTCATTTCTAATCGATCACGTAGAGAAACTCAAATCTTAGTCCTCGCCATTGTCCTTTGAGTGACTTGTTATATAACCTTAACTCAGGCTATAGGAGTCCACTGCTGGACATAGGCCTCTCCCATGCTGCGCTACATCTCCCTGTCTTCCGCCTTTCGCATCCAGTCTGTCCCAGCTACCTCCTAGAGGTCGTCGATCCATATAGCTGGCGGGCAGCCCACACTACGCTTGCCGATATGCGGTCTTAAGACCAGGGCTCCTCTGCTCCATTGGCCATCGGATCTTCGATAGACATGGCCAACCCACTGCCACTTCAACCTGCTTACTCTGCCAGTTATGTCGGTAACTCCAGTTCTTCTCTGGATAACTTCGTTTCTGATTCATTCTTCAAAAAAACTCCGAGCATAATCTGCTCCATAGCGCGTTGAGCGACCTTTAATCTGTGGACCAGCCCAACTGTGCGTTTCAACACCGTGTATTATAAGGCTGAATGCATTGGTTGAAGACCTTTTTTTTCTGGGTGGGAAATCATCAAATGACGTCTCCCGCTCTAGGGTGGAGCGGAAGGGCATGTTAAACTTTTACTGACTAAACCCACCCGTGTTCCTTTAGGTGCCCATATGCCAGGGCCACGGTATCTTTTTCGAACAAATCTTGCGACCCTGGCAGGTGGTTGAAGACCTTAGTGTTCAAACATTGCAGTATTGGTGACGAGAAGACTTGACGAAGTTTTCTAAGCGCAACTCAACCCAACTGGATCCCCCTGTCGACTTTTTTCTTTTCTTTCTTTGATATAATATATCCTGCCCGTGTGGAATTGTGCGAGTATTTATCTCAGGTCTATCGATATTTCCAAACCCCATCACTACAGGAGTAATTTTATATTTCCCCAATTCGCTTTAGTTTCTCTGTGTGGTTTCAGATGTATTAGAGCCGGAGCGCGGATCGGTCGCGGCCGGGCTATTTTTACTCTCGACAGTAATTCGTGATATTTCAAGTTAAAAATATACCGTTTCTATTTTCAGTTCAGTGTTTTTTTTTTTCTGTGTGTGGAATATGATTTTGAATTGGTGAGTAAGTAGTTTATTTTTTCATTTTTCGAGATTTTGAAGACGGTTTTGTTTTGTTGTTCTATTATCAGCTGTTTTTAAGCTTTGGAAAGTGGTTCTGTCATATTATTACGATTTTCTTTACCAGAATTTGATATAATGGTATATATAACACGGTGTATTTGGACAGCCAATAATGTGATATCGTTCACCGCTTTCATTAGAAAACCAATGCTTAACAGGATGTTTTAAAGGGGGCAGTTCCAGGGTTGCCTGAGAAATTCAAGTTTTAATAAGTTTTTTGCAATAAACAGGTCAGTTTCAAATTGTATGTTGATTTGCGACCTGAGAATTGCAAAAAAACGTTACAAAATTTGAATTTCGATCTATCTTGCCGCTTCCATCTTTAACGATATTTCTCTGCATTCTTTATTTAAATTTTTCATCAGTATAGGTTATGTTTTCTTTGTGTCTGTATTTCTTCTGTGTTGTTTCAAAAGTTACGATTATTCTTTTAATGTGTAGTAAAACTTCAGTTATTCTTAACGGATAGGCGTCAGAATGATATCTTGCACACGGTTCTCTTCGGCACGCCCCCTTACGTTGAAACTTTTACGATTTGACTAATATACAGAGTGTTATTAAAACGAGAAACATACTTTGCGGGAATGTAGTGCTTGTGAAAATGGTCAATTTTTATCATGAAACCAATTCTGAAATCATGAAAAAACTGACAAAGTGCAACTCCGACTTACACTCGAAGGGATCCGTACCATAAGGCATAAAGCCGCCGAAAAAAACACGTATCTTGTATGAGGACAAATCATTTTTAATCTCATAATGATAACTTTATTTTATTTTTGTTATTTGTTGTTATATGAAACCGGCTGTTCTACATTAAATAGCGTCAGATTTGATGCACCATCACACACATTCCAATGATTGTTAATTTTTGTTTAAAAAAAAAAATCTTATTACATTTTCAATAATCTCCGAGATACGAATTTATGCATAATGGTGTACTGATTTCTATGTGACTGGTATAAACGTAGTTTGGGAGCCAAGGCACCTTTGATAAAGACACTTCTGTGTGTTTAGAATGTGATATTTCTATAACAAAGTGGTCATTTTTTTTAATAATGTATTAATATAATGCTATCTTTGTATGGAATAGCTTCATTTTTTTAAATACCTACTGTTTTTTATGAAAATTACTACAACAAAAAAAAATCTGTTGTTTCCAACGAAAGTTCGGAACTGCGAGTTTTTCAGACTGAATGGTAAAAGGTTGTGCCTCGATTGTGCCTCGGGGTAAGAACCACACTCTATACACGGTACATACTACATAATTATAAGTAAAGTTATTGTTGTTTATATATAAAGTTGCAGTTTGGCACTTTGTCTTTTTGCTGGGACCATAATTTATCAGCTGTTATCTCCGTCGCAATACTTTGAGTGTAGTTTTGGCAAGTAAATTTGTCTGCGAAGACAATGCATGTGGTTGAGCTTGCAAACTTTAATTTATACACAGAGCGTAGCATTTAATGTTTGGTATTTTATAAACAAATAAGGTACCATGTCCTTGAGCTCCAGAAAAGTAATATTTATTTCGAATCAATAAATAAATAAACAAATAAATACAAATCTTTAAGCGATCTTTGATATCTTTTTATGCTTACAGAAAGTACGTGTTTTTTTTTTTAATTTACAGTTTTGTACTATCTTACATTATTCATTAATTCGTTATTCATTCATTAAGATTTACCTACGATGGTATACTACAGAATTGATAGGAAGCAATTGAAAATAAACAACTACCACAGGTTACAAACAATATTTCTTAAGGTAAATACGGCATTTTTTATTATTACTTACTAGGTGAACAATCTTGGGCCTTCTGAATCCTGGAGACCGCCTGAATCTTGAAGAGTGGCCTGTTAGTCTAGTGGTTAGTGACCCTAACTGCTAAGACTGAGGTCGTGGGTTCGATTCCTACCCAGGACAAATCTTTGTGTGATGAGCACAATCATTTGTTCTGCGTCTGGGTGTAATTTATCTATAATATGTATGTGTTTAGAAATATATAAGTATGTTTATCAGTTGTCTGGTTGTCATAGTACATGCTTTGCCTAGTTTGGGATCAGATAACGTTGTGTTGGTTGTCCTAATATATTACTATTATCTTAAAATAAATCTGGTAAATTATATTTGGATAAAACAAAAAAAGAGAGAGAGATACAGCCGAGTCATATGTAATATTAAAGAAGAGTCCGCCCTTCATCACTTCCTAGTGCTTTAGCTGAGAAGAAGAAGTGACGCAACAAACTGTGTCCAGCAGCACAGCTGTCTGTTAATGTAGAAAAATTTAATTCTATTCAACTTTATATATGTAATTAATTAATATTACGGTAAACGAGATAAATTAAATTATTTGTATATGTCAGCTAGCACACGCCAAAATATCAACAAAAAATTGAAGTTTGAAATCTTACTAATATTATAAATGTGAAAGTTTGTGACTATGGATGTATGTTTGTTACTCTTTCACGCAAAAACTACTGATCGGATTTAGATGAAATTTGGCACACAGATAGTTTATAACCTGGATTAACTCATAGGGTACTTTTTATCCCGGTAGTATGTTCCCGCGGGATAATTTACGACCCCCACGCGGGCGAAGACCCTGCTAAAAGCTAGTAAATAATAAAAAACTAAAACGTAAACACAACTTACATGATTCAGCTTGCTTCGCTCGCTCCGGCATTCTCATCATTATCAGCCTTTATTGTTCCCACTGCTGGGACACAGATCTTGTCTCTGTGACAGTTGATGGATCTTAAGATTTCTAAGACATTTTTTTAATGCGTGGGACATCATCAAATGAAGACGTCTCCCGCTCGGGCGGAGCGGGAGGGCGTGTCAGACTTTCACTGACTAAAACCCACCCGTGTTCCTTCAGTTGCCTATGCCAGGGCCACGGTAACTCTTTGAAACAAATCTCGCGACCCTGGTAGGCTTGTTCTAAGACATGCCGGTTTCCTCACGATTTTCCTTCTATACAGACTAATATTTGTTTAATTTATGTGTATATTTACCTCGACGGACACAGATTTGCGTAACACTGACTATACATTTATTATTCTGATGATGTTTGGTTCATTTCTGGACGAGTTGCTATGCTCGGTTTTAGAAGTAAACAATGTTTCCAACGTTACCTAGTTATAGTTTAGGTTACTGTTTTTAGGGTTAGGTAATTGTTTTTTTTTTAAGTAATGAGTTTTTCTTCGGTACGGTGATAAATCAAGCTATAATTTTCCACTATAAGCTGACTTCTCATTGGGGGCCATCCATTAATTACGTCGCACAAATTTAATGATTTTTTGACCCCCCCCCCCCTGTCCTTGTCACAGCTGGTCACATTTGTGAGACCCCCCCCCCCCTCCCTAGTGTGACGTCACATATTTTTCAATTTTACATCTAGAAATTGTTTTTTTTTTTAATTTTTCTTTCATAGTTCATACTTCGTGTTTTAATAGTACTTTAAATATGTATATTCAATTTTGAAATGTGACGTCACAAAATTTAGGGCCGCTCCCACCCCCTTGTCTCTCAATGTCACAATTCGTCGCCCCCCTCCCCCCTCCCTTAACGTGTGACGTAATTTATGGCTGGCCCCTTGTACGAAAAATATAATCAATGCGAGCTCAGCTAAAACTGGAAATGTGTAGCTTGTTATGTAGCTGTAAGTAGAGTAAGTGCAGTCAGTGTCAAAAATATTGGGTGGAACAGACTGTTCAAAATGATTTTAACAACTATGGAAATTAAATATTAACTCAATGACACAAGGAATGTTTCAGAATGAAGACTGTTCATGACAACTGTCATTCTGACAAGACATTTATCCAATTGAGATGTAGTTTAATTTTCTGAGTTGTTGAGCTCATTTTGAACAGTCGGTTCCACCCGATATTTTTGACACTGACTGCACTTACAACTATTTAAAAACAATCTGGATGAAAACTACTTAATCCATAGATTAAAAAAAAAAAATGGCGATGTTTCGGGAGGGCCTATGTCCAGTTGTGGACATCTTTTGGTGGAAATGATGATGATTTAGACATCGGATTAATATACCTAGGTGTTATCGTAATTATTACTCACAAACTGGCAGAATATGCATACAATATGCTCTAATACTAAGGTCCAATATGCACTAAATAACGTGAAATATCATATTTTTCCATTAATTTTGCAATAACGTACACTTAATTCAAAATGTTGACAAAATAGAATTGGAATTCCTTACCAGTTGTAAAAAATTGACATAATATTTGTTATTGTACGCATAATAACTTAGATAAAATTATTTTAAAGGTATCTTCTGTGGTACGGCGTAGCATTTCGTAGCGCGGCGTAGTAATCTCGTAGGCCGTAGAGGCAAAACTTTACATTTATTCTTTTTTTTTTATTGTTCATGGATATTTTTTTTAAATTACTATGCCAAATACAAGCTTTTACAAATAATTAAGTTAGTATGAGTTAATTGGTAAAAGAGTGTTCTAATTCTGTTATTTTTAATTAACATACGTAAAAACCGTTTATAGTACAACTGTTACACTTAGAATTTATAATGAACAAATTTAATTGACGTTATCTTGTCCACATTAAAATTTAGTTTGTGAATTTGGAAGATATAAAAAGATCCAATAGATCAAGGATCTTCAGTTTTACGAATTTTGATAAGAAAAAAAAACTGAAGAACTTTTCCTCATAAAGACGTCATTCAGGCTCTTTTGGACATTTGAAATCAAAAAAAAATCAAAAAAATATGCTACATCGGTCCAGCCGTTCTTAATATCAAATAATGCGCTGACCAACGAACAACATTTTATTTTTAAATTTCAAATAGGCATAGGACATAAAAGGCTCTTTTGAACGTCAACATTTATTTTGAAGTAGAATTAATAATCAAAAATAATAATAAATTTTATTTATTTCTAACAAAAGGTTTACAGATTTAAGTTATTTGGTAACAAAAGGTATACAGTAGTAAGTATAGTGGTAAAAGGTAAAAACAAGTCGAATATTCTATGCTGTAGAAATCTGTAGACAATTGGTGAGCCCTGCCTCTTAAACTAGGGTTACCTGTATCTTAAGAGACAGTGTTCAACTATAGGGTTGATACAATAAGATTTATACTTGACAACTTATTCGCCCATTCCAAAAGGTAATTTCGTATGAAGAAAACTTAACAAGAAACTCCACCGTTACTCTTTTAAAATGTTATACAATATTTTGCACACTATAAAGCTGAAGAGTTTGTTTGTTTGATTGAACGCGCTAATCTCAGAAACTACTGGTCCGAATTGAAAAATTATTTTTGTGTTGGGTAGCCTATTTATTGAGAAAGGCTATAGGTTATATAACATCACGCTACAACCAAGAGGAGCGGAGCAGTAATGAAAAATGTTGCAAAAACGGGAAAAATCGCACGGATAGGCGATTCGACGCGACGGGAAGGGTCGGGGAACAAGAAATTTAACTCGGACGAAGTCGCAGGCAGAAGCTAGTTAATTATAATTGATTAAATTCGTTCTCTGAGCGTGGCAATAAGTCACGGTTTTGCCTAACAAATCAAAAATATTTTCACCGTCATTATTTACAAAAAATCTTAAGACAATATAGGGCGGAAATTATGAATCATTCCAAAGCTAATAGGAATCGTAGGAGTCTGGGTGATCAACCTGCAGTGTTGCTATTAGGAAGACGTCATTCACTCCCAATGGTGCCAAGCCAATGTTCTGACTAGAATGCATGACTTCTGCTGAATTAAAAATAATACATTTACTAACAAGGACAGAAACTACAAAACGTTCAATATTACGATAACCTTTGTCGATACATCAACGCTCCTATGGTGCCGGACGTAAACAATAGCACCATCACAATTCTTCACGTAGTGTCGTAAGACTAAGGGACTTACTAGAGAATGGGCAGCAGCGTTCTCTATGTATTTTACTATCATGCTGCGATCGCCAACGCGCCTGCCAAGCGTGGCGAATATGGCCAAGAAGGCCAACCCTTCCAAACAGAGGGAAGGATATGTCTAGCCGAGACGTCTTTCGGCTGAAATGGTAATGATGTTTTAAGGTCTGTGGACCTAGAACAAACATGCGGAGTAACTGTGACTTACTCGCAACAGTTTTCGTGTTATCAATCAATCAATTAACTCAGACTATCACAGTCCACTGCTAGACATAGGGCCCATGTTGGGCCACAAAACCCTGCCCGCCTTCCGCATCTAGTGTGTCCCAGCCACCTTTTTGAGGTCGTCGGTCCATCTAGCTGGGAAGCTTAGCTTGCCGATACGCGGTCTCCACTCCAGGACTTTTCTGCTCCATCGGCCATCGGTCCTTCGACAAACATGGCCAGCCCACTGCCACTTCAGCACGCTTACTCTGCGAGCTATGTCGGTAACTCCGGTTCTTTTCCGAATCATTTCATGGTAGTCCATGCAATATGTACAGACGCCAGCACATTAAGCTACTGAAATCTGTCAAATTTCTTTAATAGATTTTCAACTTTATCGCTAGCAGATATCTAGTTACTGACTCATCACATCTAGGATACTATCAACACTTTACCGCTAAACCATTACGTTCAAGGTTGATTGGTAGAATTTGTCAGTTTCGGGTACCTTGATGCGCTGGCGTCTGTACTACCTTGAGAAATATGTAGCAAATCATTAGGTGCTTGCCTTGCGCTATCTGTACGCCTTCCAACTGGAGTGAACCCTTATTCATTATGGGTATTAATGTTCTGCGACACGTGTCGCTAGAAATGTCTTGCAAATGTCGTCAAACATTTTGTACACCGTTTTCGATCGGCCGTTGTCGTTCGACTTCACCCGACATCCCTAGCGACATGTGTTGATTCATTTAATATCTACTGTATTTAATAAGTACTTGTAATATCACCGGTACCCATACTCTTCAAACCAGAACACAGCAATGTTTTGTAGCACACTAGTGGTAGTTGGAAGGCCTCCCACAAGGCAGACCGATGACCTTGTGAAGGCTGCTGGAACCCGTTGGATGCGGGAAGCACAGAACCGGTCGAAGTGGCGGAGCTTGGGGGAGGCTTAGGTCCAACCCCCCCCAGTGGGTTCCCGCATTGACGAGGCGGGGGGGCTCAGTAGCCGTGGTTTAGAACCCCACGGTGAAGCTAAGAGGAACCCGAGGAGGGGCCGCTCGTCAGGGCTTTTCCGCTCAAAGCCGACGACGTAGCGGCCAACGCGGTGTCGTTTGGCGACATCGCGAGGGTTGGAGGCCGCGGTGGGAGAGGAGTGCCGGTATTGAGGTGCGCCGCTCTCCCTACCTACCGCGGCCTGAACGGGGTCGCCACCGTCCGATGGCGAACGCGGTGGGGCCGCAGGGGAAGAGGAGTGTTGGTATAACGTTGGCCACTCTCCCTATCCCCTGCGGCCGAAAACTGGTAGGCGGCGGGGCCATAGTCCTGACCCGTCGCAGGGGGACCAAGGGTGTCATTCAAGGGGTCGTCTGGCGCCTATATGCTAATTGGTCCCCGGGGTGGTCACGGCGTGTTATGTGTTCATGCGCGCCGTGAATGGGGGTATCCCTCAGAGGTGGGTCCGGCGACGGACAGCCGCGGCGGGTTCGCGGAAGAATTTTTTCGTTCCCGTGTTCCCGCCATAAGCGGTGTAGGAGGACACCGTGGAGTTTTAGTGGGTTGGAGTCCCACATAACTGCGCTATTTCCCCTTAGTAGCGCAGTATGCATGAGCATTTCTCCACGATAAAAAAAAAAAAAAAAAAAGGCTTAGGTCCAACACGCGGAAATGTTTCGGCTGAAATGATGTAGATGATGATAGTAGTAGTAATTCCTCATTGAGTTTATCCACCAGAAATTACTTAGTAACAGCCCGAAGTTTGGAACATTGTGTGATACCCCCGTGCCTCAGAAAGCACGTTAAGCTGTTGCTCCTGCACGTCTCCCCAGTTGTGTCGGATTGCCGTCCCATCGGGCTATGAGAGTGAGGGAAGATACAGTGCACCTATGTCTGCGCACACACTTGTACACTATAATATCTCCAACACCGACGGCTGGAGCCACTCTGTCCCTTGCTGCCCACTCTCATTGATGTCCTAGGCCGAGGTCCTTCCCCCACATAGGGTACTCTCAGCATGTAGTTGCTTAGTTTTTAAGTCCCTGGCCCTGGCTGCGTCCTTAATTTATTAAGACACGCAGCCGAAAACCTAAAAAAAGGCGATGAGATTGGTCGCCCTGGCCGAAATTCGTTCTTAGTTATTCCTAGGTCAAATTATATTACAAGAAAAATGCATCAGAATAATTAAGAGAACCTCACCTACTTTCACAGAAATATCAAAAGTTTTTACATTTTAAAATGTTTAGCCGGTTTGTTGAGTTATTTTTACTTGCTTGTTAAATGACTTTTGGCAAATAACACATGTTTTTTTTTGCTTTCGAGTATCACTCAACACATCTTTATTATGAGGCGCAGAAATAGGGACAATTGCTACAGGAATTTAGGTACGTTTAATCTGTCTTCCGTATTGTTCTGCCCAGTTAGGAAGATCCAGGTAAAAATACCATTTCCTTTCAAAATATCACGCCTGTAATATCTAAAAGGTTAAGTAAAGGTATGGCTACCAAGAGTACACCCATATTTCGCCTGTATGTTTAACTCCCATGTAATAGGGTTCCTGATGGTAATAGGATTGCCATCCATGTAGAGCAAAGTTGAGAAATGTCTAAGCTGATTCGGTTTCAGTTTAAAGACATTTATTTTCTCCAACACCAATTACACTTCAGATTGATTGTGTATTTTTTATTCGAATAAAAATGATCCTTCGAGCCGGATTCCAGTTAGAATAGAATAGAATTTTTATTTGACATAAAGTACACAGATACAGGGTGACAATTTAATATGCAAATAGACTGGTACAAGATAAATGATCAATGACCCCTATGCTAGGAAAAACCTGTGTTACAGGGGTACTCACAATTTAGTAATGTAGTAATTATTACTAAAGACTGAGAGAAAGAATAAAAATAGAACTACAGGTATGTATCCTCAGGAGCTCATAAGTTGGTGCCGCTACCACCGGGTCACCACTGCTCACAACTTTTGACTGTGTAAACCGATTTTAATGATTATTTTTTTATTTGAAAGCTGGTGCTACCTGTGTGGTCCTATTTTAATTTGGTTCCATTCTTACAATAGAGTCCATGTGAAAACAATATGTCTTAAATTTTGCATTAAGTATTTGCGCGACAAATGAACGAATAACGCGATTAGATTAGTGCGGGGTATATCCTTAAGACCTTAAATTAAGGTCTCCAGCCAGAGCTAATAAACTTAAAAACTATAGCGACTACTCGCTAAGAGCATCCCCTGTAGGGTTCGGACGTCGGCTTAGGGCGTCGCTTGTAGACGGCAGCAAGAGACGGGCTGGATCCGAATGGTTATTACTTAGGGACAAATTTAAAGCTACAGGCTCAGCTACGACGCGGGCTGGCAATTCGTCGAGCAAGGGTCGGAGAGGATGTGGTCGGCGCAACATGTTTTTAACCGACTTCAAAAAGGAGGAGGTTCTCAATTCGGATGTTTTTTTTTTATGTATGTTCGGCCATAACTCCGTCATATATAGACGGATTTGCAAAATTCTTTTTTTGTTTGAAAGTAGTTTATTTCGAAATGGTCCCATATAAATTTCATATAGATCTGATGATGAGTTCCTGAGATAGACACCGGAACTCTTTAAAAAATGACAGCAAATCAACCGCGATTTCTGCTATCGCATAAATATGCATTGTTTGTTTGGAATTAGTGCGGGGTGGATACCACAGCTAAAAATTTAAAAATAAAAACTTTTTTCCAAAAAAAACAACCGACTTCCTTAAAAACACTACAAAGTGAAAATTTTTCACCTTGTAGTGTTTTTAAGGAAGTTGGTTGTTTTTTTTGGAAAAAAGTATTTTCTTGTTCTATACTTTATTATTAGTTGTCAACACGGAAGTCACCCGCTTCCTAGCCATATTATCTTTCACAACGTTTCTTAGACATGTCTGCTCTATTATTTACCAACATGATGACGTAAGCCACACAAGACATAACAAATCGTTTGAATTTGATAGATAATCAACAGCTGACTATGATTGTACATACGCATATAGTATTTTTATCTTACGAAGCGACGCGCGCTTTACTTGTGGTTACTTAGTGTACAAACACGATGTGCATGTGTGTGTAAGCGCAGGAGTTTTCGGTACCGTCCAGCTTTTATTAGCTTCATAGTGTATGTTAGTATGTAAATGTATGGTAAATCTTTGAACATGATTTTGACCCCCTTCAAAATGTTGGATTAACTCGAAAAATTATCGAAAATTGATAACAATACAATGATTTTATCCTTGCCAGGGTTACCAGAGGGGTAATTGCGTAACTTGCTATCAGTAGGAATTGGTTTCATATTGATAGTTAAACAACATTCATTGCGTTATTTACGTTGCTGAGCTTACAATTTATTCGACCAAATGACGCAATGGTTTAGAAATAATCTTCAATCCCATTCAGATTCTGATAAATAGTGCGTTTCGCAATTAGGGTGCAGGATAGCAAAAAAACTGTCCGGTGGCTAAAGTAATCTGTGAGTTGTAGAGCTGTTGTGCGCTGTTAGAAGCGACAATATGACAAGGACTTATTGTTCATGATATGATTTTGATTTATTTTTTTATTGCCTTGCATTCCGTTTTCGAAAACTGTATTGCTCGACTCTGGTAGAACCATTGCATGAAGTTTTCATAGATATTTTTCTTCTAGAGTCGCATCAGGAAGGTCACCGAAGCACAAACCTTTTGTGGTTTATTTTGATGTGTTGTTGTGTTAAAATATTTAGGTTTACATGTAACGTTGCCCCGTAGAATCTCAGCTACGCATCAGGCCTTTACACTAGTTAATAGTTGTAGTTAAAAACACGAAATTTACCGCGATGCAAACCTTTTCTGGTTTACCTGTATGTGTTGTGACTAGTGATGGGTCGAGAGAATATTCTCTCACTGAGAATATTCTCGGATCGAGAATATTCTGCAACATTCTGCAATATTCTTTTTGACAGAGAATTTACGAGAATTTAAAGTTGGAAGTAAAATTGTTAAATTTTTATACAATACTAACTTTTGCCCGCGATTTCGTCTGCGACAAATTTTTGCTCCCGTGACCCTTCCCATCGCATCTAATTGCCTGTCAGTTTTCGTCCATTTTTCATTGCTGCTCCGCTCCTTTGGATCGTAGCGCGGTGTTATATAGCCTTCCCCAATAAATAGGCTACCCAGCACAAAAATAATTTTTCATTTCGGACCTGTAGTTCCTGAGATTAGCGCGTTCAACCAAATAAACAAACATACAAACAAACTCTTCAGCTTTATAATATTAAGTATAGATATGTATGTTGATTTCAGGGTCTAAAGTCAACTTCTTTTGTTGTTATTTTATACTTTACTCAAAAAGGTTACTGTATGAGATTTCAGAGTGGAAATTGCTGAAAAAGTTAAGCCCGTTGCGTGGTTACAAACATTATATCCTAAAACAGAATTAGGAGTAATGGCCCTGAAAATTTTGACTGCTCCAGTAACTTCTGATTCTCTGGAACGCTCTTTTTCCACATTTTTAAATATACATTCAAAAAACGTAATAAATTAAATACCGAAAGAGCAGCCAAAATTTGCCTGATTGCTCACAATTGGAAAATCATAAATAAACAAAAACCAATAAACAAAGAGTCCGAAAAACCACAACCAAGTACATCTGCCACAAGAGAAATAGAAGAGCCTACACTCAATTTAGAATCAGAAGAGAACACATTTGAAGAAGAGGCAGACGATGAGCCAGTAATCTTGACGGAAACAAACCATATCAACTTAGATGACATGGATCAACTGTTGTCAATGAACGAATAGTATAAGTAATTTTATTTCAAGAATTGTTCGGATTGTCATTGTTATTTTGTTTTTAATTATTTACACCGTAAACTTGGTTTTTATTTTATTAAAGCTGATTATTTGTAGCTCATAAAGTTTGTTTTAATACAGAAATCCTAATTTAACATTTATACCAAACGAAGTTTAAGAGAATTTATGAGAATTTTCTCGGAAATATTCTCGAGAATGTTCTCGCTCAGGAGAATTTACTGACAATTTAAGTTGTAGAGTAGTTTATTTTAACGTACCATAAACTAATACTCGTAACTTCATAAATCGTTCAAATGCACTCAAAACTATTACTCTAAAAATAGACCGATTCAATACAGTCATCCAATTTTTAAATTCTCGTAAATTCCCTTCCAAAAGAATATTCTCGAGAACTTAACAGCAAAGTTCTCGCAACGAGAATATTCTCGGGAATTTACCATCACTAGTTGTGACTTGTATTCAAATATATAGATATCATGCAACGTTGCCGCGTACTATCTGAGCCACGCATCAGCTTCAGTCTCTCATGTTTTTGCCAAAACGATGAACAGCCGTTCCTCAATTAATTATAATAACGTTTTACGTGACTTTTTTCTGCCCTTTCTTAAAACCTTTTGATGTTTAAATACGAGTTTATCTCTTATATACAATCTGTGATGAATTTCTGGTTCTAGAACAAGCCGGTTTCCTTAAGATGTTTTCCTTCACTGTTTTGAGAGCAGTGGTGATGAAATATTTTACACAAGATAAAGCACCAGTCAGAGTTCGAATCTACGACCTATAAACTCATAAGTTGCGGCCTGTTCCACGGGGCCACCACTGCTCTCGTCGAATTCCTTGCCAGACTCTATTTATTGAAAAATTTACGATTGTGAGAAAGAATAAATGTTGCAGTAATGGCTTGTGTTCCGATATACATACATACATAAATTCACGCCTTTTCCCATGGGGCTAGGCAGAAACCACGGAACGCCACCTGCTACGATCTCTACACACTCCTTTTGTCTCGAGTTCTGATATAGGAATGGTCAATTCTCCCAACTCTCAGCCGTTGGCTTGTGATGCTATTTGTTTATTTACAAACGTACACACTAATTAATCATATCAAATACGTGTTAAATCTTCCAGCCAACTATACCGGATGACATTTTTTACCGTCTCGACCTTCATATGGTGTGTTGTGTAACTAGAATAGAAGGCAGGAAGGCCTTCAGATTCATCGTAGGTGACTAAAGGAGCGCGGGACGCGGGTGGACAGGGATGCGTGTGCGGCTCGTGCGCCTACAAAGATCAATGAGGCCGCCTATCGGCCGGCTTCAAAGGGTAGGACCGCGCTCCGAAATCAATGATACATGCCGCGCATTGAGTAGGGTGCGTATGATTTGAGTTTCGATAGATTTTAATAAAATAAAAAATGTTTTTTTTTTTCAAATTTCTGTTTTTGTTGTTCTAGTATGAAAATGTTACTTTAAATGTGTAGTATTTATTACTAGATCAATTTAATTACATGTTATTCAAAAATAAAAATAATAAAAATTTCTATGCCAAAAGCTTCTATTCCGTTCACCTATTACCCCCATTTTTTTTCAAGACGCTAAAAAAAGTCACCCAGTATTTAATTACTTGTGCGTGCACAGTCTTCACTGAAACGTGTTTCAGTGCGTAGTACCTATGAATCTGATAATACTCATTGAGGAGCATATTAGTATCTGCCAGAGTCGCGAGATTTGTTCGAAAGAGTTACCGTGGCCCTGGCATATAGGCAACTGCCTTCAGTTCCTTAACACGGGGGGAAGGGGGGGGTTAGTCAGTAAAAGTCCGACACGCCCTCCCGCTCCGCCCTTTGGGCGGAGTCGCGAAGCGGGAGTCGTCATTTTATGATTTCCCACCCCTGAAAAAAAATAGGGTCGTATTAGTATATACCTTCGCTGCAGGAGATATTATAGTGCAAGCGTGTGTGCGCAGACACAGGAGCACTCACTGTTCCCTCACTCTCATATTCCGATGGGACGGCAATCCGACACGACCGGACCGAGATCAGGCGCAGGACCAGGCGACACGTACGCACCGTGGCCCGGGGGTTACCACACCGCCAACTTCCAAACTCCGGGCTGTTACTAAGAAATGTCTGATTGAAAAATCCAATTACACTTTACTCGACCTAGAAATTGAATCTACGCTTAGCAGTCGCGCTTGCAATTACGAGACCAGTCACAGAGCTGAGTGGCAGGGTCTTGGACGCGCAAGCTTTAACTACGAATATACTGCATGATTCTAGAACTCCTATAAAATTTGCGTCATTCGTGTATGTTTTGCATTGTTCTATGGAAACAGTCGATTTTTTTTGAGAACCGAAGTACTACTTTTCATTCACAATTATGGACTGGATCCGAATGCTACGCGTCGAAAGACACATTTATTAGTTTATTTGATTTGTTTTCGATAACGATAACCAACACGTGGACAAAGTATTGCCAGCTAATTTAATTTTCACCCTGTATACTACTTCCTATCTTCTTTACATAGTAAATAACAAAGTCGCTTCCCGCGTCTGAACGCTTAGATCTTTTAAACTACGCAATGGATTTTAATGTGGTTTTCATCAATAGACAGTGATTCAAGAGGAAGGTTTAATATGTACTGGGTGTCCCAAAAGTAGTTGCTGAAATTAATCGCAGTAATTTTTAAGCGTTTGGAGATTTTCAAAAAATAAATGATAGCGTTTGAAAGAGAAAAGATGGAGGTTTTATTTTGGTATACGTAAATTAATATACAAACAGGCACTTCTGTAAAGAGATATTGGATTAATTCATTGATAGTCATAGATTCTCTCGACATTTTCATCTGCGGTCACTGATACGGGTCGGCCTGATACATCGTGTCTACGGTCTTGTATGGTTTCATACTCTATAAAATTATCGAGAATCCTGTCAAAAAAACATAATTAAAAAAAAAAAGTAACACGGAAAATGTCAAAAAGTGCCTTGCCACTGGGTGACGCAATACATTTAAATATGTGCATATTACGTTCTCACCTTTTATGAGTGTTTTCACTCGCAACTCTATGCGTTCCATACTTAGTGTGAAATCCCCTATAACCAGCGCTATACACTTTTCCTCTAGAATAGAAGCACTCGACAAGATAAACCGTTTCTTCCATCGTAAGGTCACTCATTTTGACTAGATCGTTGTTGCTTCTAAGAAAGCTAGAATAAAACTGCAGGGTCTCAGGTATGCTAACCTCAAAAGTACAGTCACTACTCAAAATGTAAAGGGGAAAAATATACATTTAGTTTCAGCAACTACTTTTGGGACATCCTGTACAATACGCGGGCGAAGACGTTGGTAAAAGCTAGTATATTATAATACTCTTCTTTATCCTGCAGTGGCACAATTCCTCACGGTATATTCTGATATATTACAAAACATAATTATTACTATATTCTTGAAGATACTTTCGTCTCAGTTAAACGGAGACAATACCCCGCGCTCACACGCGCGTCTGCAACATAAAACTAAATATAAACTGAAGTAAATAAACATGTTATTACCTAATATATGACTACGCTTATATTCCACGACTGGGTAAGCAGAGATGGGTATGTTACACCAACATTTTATCTGACTATGGCGAAACAAAAAGGGGGTCATGATTGTACCGGTATGTATTTATAAAACATGTCCCGTAATTAACGCACACCCTCTTAAGGGGTCATTGTACTCATCATTATGAACAACTTTTACTATGGGACCAAACCTGAAATCGCGCAAAAAAAAATCAGCTGTTTCATACATTTTGGTCGAGTAGGTATTGAATTTTTGAATGAAACAGCTGATTTTTTTTTCGCGATTTCAAGTTAGGGGTCATAGTAAAAGTTGTTCATAATGATGAGTACAATGACCCCTTAAGAGGGTGTGCGTTATGTTACATGTTGTATATGTATACAAAGTGTAACAGAATGAACACATGTCCTGAAAAGAGTTCATCATTTCAGTCGAAAGACGACCTCTGCTGGACATAGCCCTTCCCCAAGCACCGCCTCTTAGACCGGTTCTGTTCTCCTCACATCCAGCGGATTCCTGCGACCTTCACCAAGACATCGGTCCATCTTTTGGGAGGCCTTCCAATGCTATGTCGTCCTGCACGTGGTCGCCACTCCAGAACCTTTCAACCCCATCGGCCATCTGTTCTACGAGCAATGTGCCCTGCCCACTGCCACTTAAGATTGGCAATTCTTCGGGCTATGTCGGCTTTATCAAAAGTATATTTTGCCCTACCTATCGCAGATTGAGCCAAAACAAATAATCACAACAAGACAGCGGCAGGCAGGCAACAAGACTCAATTTTTAAATGCATCAAGTAATGCTAGAGTCAACACGATTTTCTTAGAATTAACAGTTCGTTTAAAAAACCGGCCAAGTGCGAGTCGGACTCGCGCACCGAGGGTTCCGTACAAACCTGCAGGTCATCATCATCATCATTCGTCATCATCGTTTATGAAATTAAATGTTTTTTTTTTTAATTTTTATATTTGAGTTGACTGAATGAAAGGTAAATTGTGGTTTACGATTTATGACGTATTAAAAAAAACTACTTACTAGATCTCGTTCAAACCAATTTTCGTTGGTAGTTTTCATTGTAATGTACATCATATATTTTTTTTAGTTTTATCATTCCCTTATTTTAGAAGTTACGGGGGGGGGGACACACATTTTACCACTTTGGAAGTGTCTCTCGCGCAAACTATTCAGTTTAGAAAAAAATGATATTAGAAACCTCAATTTCATTTTTAAAGACCTATCCATAGATACCCCACACGTAAGGGTTTGATTAAAATTTTTTTTTGTGTTTCAGTTCTATGTATGGGGAACCCCAAATATTATTGTTTAAAAAAAAATGATATTAGAAACCTCAATATCATTTTTGAAGACCTATCCATAGATACCCCACACGTATGGGTTTGATGAAAAAAAAATTTTTGAGTTTCAATTCTATGTATGGGGAACCCCAAATATTATTGCTTTTTTTCTATTTTTGTGTGAAAATCTTAATGCAATAGCACATCTCTTATAGTTTCGGAGAAAAGTGGCTGTGACATACTCGGACAGACAGACAGACAGACAGACAGACAGACATGGCGAATCTATAAGTGTTCCGTTTTTTGCCATTTGGCAACGGAACCCTAAAAACAATAGTTTTAGTCATTGTATTATACTTTTAACTCAATACTCTAATTGGGATGTATGAGGTATTGCGTTAATATTGTTACATGTTGTATAAGTTAATGTCAGAATGTTGGGCTACAAAAGGGATGAATGAAAGGCAATTGCATGCAGCTGAGATGAGCATGTTAAGATTGTGGTGTTACACGAATGGATAGAATAAGAAATTAGTACATAAAAGGAAGTCTGAAAGTGGCACCAGTAACTGAAAAGTTGTGTGGGAATCGGTTGTCATGGTATGGTCACGTGATACGGAGGAATGAGGAAAATGTCGTGAGGAAAGTATTGAGTATGAATGTCGATGGCTATAAGCGTAGAGGGAGACCAAAGAAAAATGGATGGACTGTGTGAATTATGATTTGGAGAGTAAGGGGGTGACTACTGAGATGACGATGAATAGAGAAGTGTGGAAGAATAAGATATGTTACGCCGACCACAAATAAATTGGGACCATGGGCAGGAGAATAATAAAATAATAAATAAATATCTTAGGACAAACAACACACCGTTATCTGATCCCAAACTAGGCAGAGCCTGTACTATGGTAACCAGACAACTGATAAATATACTTGTATATTTCTAAATACATACATATTATAGATAAATTACACCCAGACACAGAACAAATGATCGTGCTCATCACACAAGGATTTGTCCTGGGTGGGAATCGAACCCACGACCTCAGTCTTAGCAGTCAGGGTCACTAACCACTAGACTAACAGGCCAATCGAAATAATGATATGTTGTATAAAGTTAATCTGCCATAGTATCAACATTCTGGCGAATTCGTGCAAAGTTCATAATAATATATTTTCAGCAAGATATTTGCAGAAGTATGCAGTTTGGTCTCGATTCTGATTTTATTCATTTACGTCAGTGATGTCTCGTCATGCATTTATTTTATGGCTCGTGTAACAGTAATTATATTCTAATTTAATACTCGCTGTCTTTATAAATTCATTATATTAGTTGCTATGTCCAATTATCCACATGAGACGAACGAATGACGGAGATGTCGTGAGAAACGTTTTAAAATTAAAGAAAAATTTAAGAAATGATGGATGGACTGTGTCTGATTATTACCATCTCAGTCCGGTATCACCCATTACTGGGTACGGATTTTCCCTGTGTGTTCGAATCAGGAATGAAGAAATCCGTTGGAGAACCACGGTAACTGAAAGCACCCGAAGAATTGCCAAACTAAAGTGGCAGCGGGCAGGGCACATTGGAGAAATTAAATCCTAAAATCGCCATCTTAGTAATATGTATCTATAATATTATTGTCGTTACATAGGCTTACAAAACAAAACTATAAATAAATACAATAACACAGGCGCCATACTAACTGGTTGTCGAAAGACGACCTGGCATGCGCAGGAGTGTCTCGGACGCTATATTTAGGAATCATTATTGACACTTACAAAGAGGATTGTTATACTGATATACCTACCAACTGCTGTCACTATTTAGTCTGCAAATTTTTTAAACAAGAAAGAAAGAAAAGGAAAGAAAGGAAAGAAATGAAGAAAGAAAAATGTGTTTATTGGCATTATATCACAAATAAGAAATATGCCCGTCATTTGGTTTACTTAGGACAAACCATCAATTTAGGTAGGTCTAACTTCGAGAAAGTGGTCCATCTTCGAATCCGACTCGGCTGGGCAGTATTCGGGAAGCTACGCAATATCTTCTCGTCCCAGTGTCTCGAGATGAAAGTCTTTGACCAGTGGGTGCTGCCAGCGATGACTTATGGTACTGAAGCGTCGTCGCTCACAATGAGACTTATTAGAAGGCTGAAAGTCACCCATAGGGCAATGGGCTGTGCAAAGTTTCTCTACGCGATCGAATCAAAAATAAAGATATCCGTAGTAGACCCAGATAATTGACATAGGTTGAAGAATTGCCAAACTTGAGTAGCCGTGGGCAGGGCACATTGCTCGCAGAACAGACGGCCGATGGGGAGGAGAGGTTCTGGAGTGGCGACCGTGTACCGAAAGACGTAGCATAGAAAGGCCTACCATAGGGTGAACCGATGACCTGATGAAAGCCGCAGTAATCCGCTGGGTGAACCTAAATTCGAACCTTTAAGAACCTGTTTTTTGAGCGGTTTTTCCTTATAGCATATCGGAACGAGCTCTTACGGAGTTACATAAATTGTAGATTATTTAAACTACTGATGACTTTAATGACTATATTAATTTGCGGATTCTTAACAGCATAGAGTTGCATTCGCTTATATTTCAGAGGCGACCTGAAAGAAAAAATACGCTAGGCATGCGTCAAACATCTTCCTTAAAGAAACTTTAAATCGGCTGATGCAGAACTGGTATATTTTGGAACCTTTATTTGGTACCGATACTCCGGAACTAGACAAAGAATTCTAAAAAAAAAAACTTCTGGAGAAGACTTTTTAAGAACCAAAATGATTGGATTGGATTAGCTGGAACCGAAATTGTAACAGTTTTCAATCCCTGCTTTTGGTGACTGTCCATAAAAAATAAAATAAAATCAATAAATAAACAACTTCTATTTATAAAACAATACCTAAATCACAAATCACTCATAGTTAATACTAGAAATAATTTGAAGCGTTGCCACGATCCATCAATTGAAAAAGGTCATCGCTCTAACAAATATAGGCCACGATATAAATAGAGAGCCTAGGTTACTACTATGTCGGAAGACCAAAATTCACCTAGAGAAACACTGCGTTGTTGAGGTTAAATAGGCGGTCATCATCATATCAGCCGAAAGACGTCCACTGCTGGCCATAGGCCTCCCCCAATATAGGGGCTTTGCCAGAATCGAGACGCTTGGCAGGCGGGTTGACGATCGCAGTATAGAGGTAAAATGCATAGAAAACGCTGCTGCCCATTCTCTAGTAAGTCCCTTAGTCGCCATTTACGATACCCACGGGAAGAAATCGGGGTGATGCTGTTCTTAGTGTGCTCCATGTAAAATGCTAGTACTTAGCTGTATCCGGTAAGACTGGAAACCGACCTCAACATAGTTTGCAAAGGGTTAGGCAGATGCAGCGGCGTGGCAGCGGACTGGCCATGTTTGTCGAAGGACCGATGAACGGTGAAGCAGACAAGTCCCGGAGTGGAGACCGCGTATTGGCAAGTGTAGCGTGGGACGCCCCCCAGCTAGATGGACCGAAGATCGAAAAAGGCTGAGACAGCCTGTATGCGGATGGCTAAGGATAGGGTGTTGTGGTGCAGCCTGCGAGAGGCTTATGTCCAGCTGTGGACTGCAATAGCCTACAAAGTTCCCACTGCTGAAACACAGGCTTCCTCGCCGTGAGAGATAGTGGGTCGTTATCTACTACGCGGGTTGGTAGATGGCACATATCTTCGAATTGTTGGATCTAAGACATGCCGGTTATCTCACGATGTTTTCCTTCACCGTTCTGAGAGCAGTGATGATGAAATAAAAGCGCCTGACTGGGGTCAAACCATAGTTCGTCTGTTACCACCAGGCCACCACTGCTTTCAATTCAGGTAAATGATAGCCGGAAATTGCTCAGATGAACACCAAGATTGCCAAGAGTATGACAAATATTTCTTACCTGTCATTAGCATTTCTGGAAACAATGCCACACGTCTTGGAACAAAGCCGTTCGTTTGTTTGTCCTAGATTTATATTGAGGTGTTTCCTCGAGCGGTCATCAGTAAGGTCATTGTCTTCTCATTCTGACACAGTAACCAAAATAAATCGTCTGGAAGCATTTCAATGCGAGTGAGAGTGCGGTTTTCAAATTTAAGTATTTCTGTTATTCTTAAGCAACCTTAACCAATTTTGGTTTAATTAATTACTGGATTTTACTTTTTCATTCATCATTGCAGCCACTCACCGCCATTGGCCTCGATAGGGGGTTGCTGTAATGGCCACGCTTGTCAGGCGGGTTGGCAATCGCAAAAAAGGAAGGTTGGAATCGCGCTACAACATCAACTTTAAGTCGTTCGTGGTACGAGTTCCAACCGACCATCTACAGACCTGCCAGAGAGGACTTTTGGCCAAAAGGTGTCGTATATCGACGTTTCCGAGGACGGTTACGTGACACCACGCAGCGGAACACGACGCCGTCATCATTACGTGTTTGGTGACAGTTTTAGTTTAGTTAAGTTTTATAGAATATGTATT
The DNA here is from genome assembly GCA_947507805.1 of Aporophyla nigra. Lineage (NCBI taxonomy): Eukaryota > Metazoa > Arthropoda > Insecta > Lepidoptera > Noctuidae > Aporophyla > Aporophyla nigra. Next base: position 1,210,528 of record OX382318.1, read on the forward strand.
ATTAAATTTTTATAGTTATTGTTTTTATGGGCCTTAGTAGCCTGAAATAAAGGATTGCATTGTAAAAAGCTGCTGCTCTTCTCTGGAAATCCCTTTCTTGCGGGATAGTGCTATCCTTTAACGTCGGCCACCACACGTAACACCACCACATCCTAACCGGTTGCATCTGAATACTACTAGTATTTAGCTGCAACTGGTTACAATATGGTGGTGTTCCGTCCTTGTATTACATGGAGCTACTGTCAAAGCAAAAGCATTAAATTCAAATACGCACATGAAACTCAGTTTTAAACATCATCATGATCACAATTTTAGCTGAAAGACGTCCACTGCTGGGCATAGGCCTCCCCCAAGCACTACCACTACCACCGGTTCTGTGTTTCATGCATCCAGCAGATTTCTGCAGCCATCACCAGGTCGTCGGTCTACCTCATCTACCTTATGGGAGCCTTTCCAATGCTATGTCTAATAGTGCGTCTTGAGGTTGTCGGCTGCTTAACCGTACTTGCCTGCTACCTTAATAAATTATGGTCTTCTCGACTTAAGCGACTACTCGTTGAGGGCACCTCGGCACTTCGGCTTAGGGCATCACTGATAAAGGGCAGCGAGGTACGAGCTGGATAGGAATGGCAGTGCGTTTTAGCATTTGAACGTCATTTAAAAACCGAATTGATTCTTGTCCCTCCTCCCAAAAGGTAGTGTCGTATGGCAAACGTGAACGCAATCGTCGATCGAAACGTATCTGTAGAGCTGTTACTACTTAGCGACAATTTAAGTTATGAACCCCATAAAAAACAATGCAATCAGTTTTTCAGCCGTTGTCAAGCAATGACGATTCACGTTAAAAGGACAACGTATTGTTTGGCAAGACATCGAGGACAGAAGCCGGTAATGGGGCGCGAACTTTGCCAAGCAGACCGTGGGATTAGTGGCCAGATACTTCCGAAAGATATTTGTATTTTTGAGGGTAATTTTAGACTGTTTTTCCCTGTTTAACAATACATGTCAGTCGACGTAGGCAGACGTAATATATTCCATTCTTGAAATGACACTGATGTGTACTTTAAGGCAACCAAACGACGGAAAAGATGATTTTTGTAAATTCGTAACAAATATCAATGTTCCACGAAAAAATACGAAACCAGCTGCTCGATGCATTACTGTTGCTGCTGCTGAATGCCCGTAGCCGTTCAGCACATGCTGACATCTCTTCGAGGCGCACTTGGAACACAAAACGCCGACGACCCAGGCCTGATCCTTACCGGGCGGCGACCTACTCATTGCTCACAGCACGCAAGCCCGCAACCACGGTGGCCGGGAATCCGTTATGAACTCCCAACGCTCGGGGCGTCTCCTGCCTCGGCTAGGGGCATGAGACGCAGAGGTTGCCTCTCCCTTACGCGCTCCGCTTCCTCCTTCGTGAGCATTACTACTTTATGAGGACACGGCGGTGCTCTGCCCAGGCAGGTCACCTCCACTGTATGCGCCATCGTATCCTCCAAGCAATCCACACACTGGTAGTACCCGGATAACATGACTCCGATGATAACATTGATTGATATTCAACTCGCTACGGAAACGCATGAAATGGTTGTGAATATCTATGCAGGTTTTCCTGTCTACTAGGACGTGTTTATCCCTCAAGGTCCCGCCCCAGAATGCACTGCACCCAAGTCAATCCCCCCGACAGGTATAGGTACATAGCCCTAGCTACATTCTACACTTGCATCTATTTTCAACCAAAGTTCACTATCTAAACATTGGAATTGGCACGAGCACAATTCATCGCTAAGACGATATTCCTTTGATTCAAAATAAACCTAAATTGCTTTCATATTTATGTTTTTTAACTGCTCACGTCTACTGCAGAGTTAAGCAAATTATTCTATTAAAATTAAAAGTCATTTTATTACAAACTTGGCTGAGAAATATATATTATATAGTTCTCAATACCGTATTTCGTAAGAACGGAATCTAGCCATCGGCGCGGTAGATATTATAGTGCACTAGTTTACACTACCTCATCTACCTTGTGGGAGCCTTTCCAATTGCGCAGACACAGGGGCAGCCGCTCTTCCCTTACACTCATAGTACTTAGGGACGGCAATCCAACACGAACGGAGAGAGATCAGGCGCAGGAACAACGGCTTAACGTGCGCACCTAGGCATGGAGGTGTCACACCGCCAATTTCCAAACTCCGGGCTGTTACTAAGAAATAACTATCTCACAGAGAGAACCAGCACTTTTTGAACGTCAAAATTATATAAGACAGCCCACTTCCTAGTTCTTTAGCTGGGAAGAAGAAGTGGCGCAACAAACTGTCCATTGTGTCTGTTCAGTTAGAAGAACTTGAATTTATTAAATTATAGAACTTAATACCTCATATCAAGCTAGTCGCCAATAAACCAAAAGGTAAAATGCATATACTATATACAACAAGTAAGTTTTTTCATTAAATGTTTTTTTTTTTTTTTTTTTTGTTACAATGCCCCGAAGATGACACACGATCTCAGCCGGACACCTACTACGAATGAAGTGTCGGGTGCCAACAAACTGACAGGCTTAGTACGCCGTGGAAAATAGAGTGATACTTCCTGTTTAATAAGACAGTTTTTGTCTAAGCATTTCTTAAAAATCTGTGCTAGATTTGGTGGTCTAATTGGCGGAAAAACGAAAATGCAACGAGTAATAGGAAAAGTGAGTAATTGTCCAAAAAAGTCTTTATAAATGGTAACCTATATTGTATCAACTGTGTTGTATTGTTGTGTGAAAATCTTAATGCGGTTCACAAAATACATCTATTTACCAAGTTTCAAAGTTTCAACAGCATAGTTCTTATAGTTTCGGAAAAAAGTGTCTGTGACATACGGACGGATAGACAGACAGACAGATATGACGAATCCATAAGGGTTCCGTTTTTTGCCATTTGGCTACGGAACCCTAAAAAGCGGTCCACCTGGCTTCTTAGTCAGTAAAGAGACTTCCAGATCTCATTTCTTTCTCTGCATGAGAAGTAGAATGGCTTCTGTTGATAGTCGTTTTGAGATACCTATAACATTAAAGTTGTTTATCATCTGCCTAGTCTTTTCCCAACTATGTTGTCAGCTTCCAGTCTAACCGCATGCAGTTAACCACGAGTATTTTACATGGAGCGACTGCCTACCTGACCTCCACAACCCACTTACTGTTACCCTGTTAATACTCTTTGTTCGGACAGTGGGCTTTTTGGACGAGTTGGGATGTACTCTGTTGAATTCTCAATGCTCTGTTCAACAATCTGCAATTCAGTCTGCGATAAAATAGCGTCGCGATATTTATACGTTCGTGCGAACGTGGACTTGCAAGTAGACAAAGTTAAAAAAAAAAAATGAAATATTGTTTATTCTGCACATAAAATAAAAAAGATGCAATAAAATACACACGTAGAAAGTAGCCAAAAACTCCGTATTCAAGTTAAAAAAAAAAAATGGCATGTGTGCAATTCACACGTGGTAGAAATGAAACCTTCAAAATTTTTGGCTTCAAGATAATGATACGAATGTAAAATTATGGGAAGAGGATAATTGTAGGTTTTAGTAATGATTATAGTGATACAAAGTTTGATAATTATTTAACATTTTATTATTCGTATATATTACATCGATTTATCGCGACAATATTCTGCATTCGTTTTTTTTCCATATTTATATAAATAATATATAGTTACGATAGTATATTTGAAATAATAATAATATGTAAAAGGACATAAACATTTTTGATTAAATTCTAATATGTACAGGTACATAAAACGTTTTTAATGTGTTTTAATTTTTTGAAGTTCAGATGTGACAATATTTGCCGTATCCATATTTCTTTCGTCCATGGTCATGACGTCATGTATTTCCTATCTCATTTTCTCCCACGTTAAATCTTATGAAGTTATGTGTGTCTCTTTTTACCGTCGCTTTTTCGTTTCATTGAGTTTCAAATCACAACCAACGGCGCTAAAGAAGTTTTCACTTCAAAAAGTTACAATATTGTCAATTTTTTGCTTGCTTGTTACTTTTGCATTTGTAATATTACTATCGATACTATCTCATATGGATTTAACAGTATATTTATTCTAATATTTCTTCGTTCTAAAAGTCAATTAATAAAATTACGCACAGCACAGATTACCTGCTAGAAATTCTTTAAAACTTTTGTATTATTTTCTTAACTGCGATAAATCCATTTTCTTACATCACAAAATAATTGCTAGATTATCGCGTCCATTCATTCGAACTTCAAATCTGGCATATCCAATTTATCATTCTACAAATCAACTGTCACTTTTCCGCCATTACTCTTTGTAGTTTTAAGTGTATTGGCGCCAAGGCATTATAAATAGATGGCGCTTTGTTTTACAGAAGTGGGTGAACATCTTTATCAAAGAATTGGCTGTATTTTAAGAAAGTATATTCACGGAATCTCCGCTCCTATAAAGTCTAGAAATATTTATAAAATTCGTGTTTGCGAAAATGCGTTGAGCGTACTTTAACTTTTGTTAAAAACGTCATAATTATGGCTGTATTCCGTAATGGGAAGCTAAGATTCAATGGCTGAGCAGCGGTGGCCCAGTGACAACAAAATCAAAATTCATTAACTCAAATTAGGTTGAGGATCAGCACTTTTCGAATGTCAAAATTAAAACAGTACCCCAAAACGCCCGCCCTTCACCACTTCCTAAGTGCTTTAGCTGGGAAGAACTGGCGCAACAACCATTGAACGGATTTCAATGAAATGTAGTACACAGACAGTTTATACCCTGGGATACAAAGATCTTACGAATCGTAGGTCCTGGATTCGAACTCAGACAGGCCTGCTATGGTATCGGAACCGGACAGGGTCGCGAGATTTGTTCGTAAGAGTTACCGTGGCCCTGGCACAAGCAACTGAAGGAACACGGGTGGGTTTTATTCAGTAAAAGTCTGACCGCTGTACAGCAGCATTAAATGATTACACGATCAAAGAAAAAAAGAAAATACGTCCATTTGCGGCATAAATGACGCAAAGAAAGACCAACAAAAAAAGAAAAAGCTGGGGGAAAATGCGTCACATCCACGCAAAACGGCCATTGCTCAGCATAAAGCGGTGCCCCTATGCGAGACAGAGCCCTAGCGCTGGTCCTGCCAGGGTCGCGAGAGCGGCCAGGATCGCGAGATTGTTCGAAAGAGATACCGTGACCCTGGTACATGGGCAACTGAAGGAACACGGGTGGGTTTTAGTCAGTAAAAGTTTGACATTTCACACACTTCTCCCGCTCCGCCCAGAATGGGAGAAGCAATTTAATTTTGATGATTTCCCATCCAAAAAAAAAAAGCCCTAGCGCTGATTTCGCTGGTACTTGCTTGTCTCTCACTTGTAGTTTACTGTTTTGCATTCCTAACTCTACTTCGGTATGACAGGAGAAAGGGTTGTATGTGCTTATCCCAATCGCTTATGTCATGTCTGCTTGCTACAACATTAGACGTGGGGTATGAACCCACGCCCACAAGTGGGAATATTTACCCTGAGCCCCCGCTCGTAACACACATCACAATAACCATTTTTCCTTTCTTTCTAACGCTTACGCTATTTCTAGTCGATCATTTTAAAATTTCCCTGGTAGTTCTTGCATTCGTTTTTCGAACGCTGATTGTAACATTTTTAGAATAGACAAGAATGCCAGGAAATTAAAATTGTGAATATTTTGAAATTCAGAGCCGAGTGGAATGAATGACCGGTCACCAACCTGATTTGCAATCGTGGTGAATGTGGTGGGTGGTTCGTTTCCTTCAAAAGCGTCTTGTTTATGGTTTGAGATTCGAACTCCAAATTCAAACTCAAAGCTTTTTATTTCAATTATATACCAATTATAAATAATTTTCCTGTTGACAACAGACAACAAAATCGATCTGTTAAAAACACACTTTTTTTGCTAATCTATAATGTTAAGTATATTGGATCACCAACCTACCTGCCAAACGCGGTGATTATGGCAATCCGGGGGGGTTATGGCCAGCTGTGGACGTCTTTCTTCTTAAGTGAGTGAGTGAGTGATATTGCTAGGCAAAGGCCTACCCTTGTCACTTCCAAAACTTCTTCTTTTCAGCGATCTCTGGTCATATTAGCCCTGAAGATCTTATCAGATCGTAACATCACGTTCGCCGTGGCCTACCTCGATGGTGATGTCCTTCCTCAGGCAACCAGTGAGTGACGATCTTTGCCCATCTCTCCGGGTGCATTCGCGCGCGCGACGTGTCTGGTCCACTGCCCCTTGCCTCGCTGTTTTTCCTCAAATCACTACTTGCGTTTTGGAGCGCAGGGTGGTGTTTTTAACACCAAATTACACATTTCCAGCCCCTCAAAATTCCACGACGTGGCATGAAATTATAGACAGCTTTTCAAAAACCAATTAAAACTTTTTTTAAATTTAAAAACTCTAACCTCAAAGCCGAGTACTGAGCAACGCAATTACATTAAACTTTCCCGCGTATTTTGGTCGATTTAAAATGGCGTCCGTGAAGGTCAATGTCAGGTTAAAAACGTTTGAATTACGCATAGAGTCTGTAGTTCAGGGTTGTCTGTGGTTTTAGACGGCTGAAATCGGTTTGAAATTTTGAATGTGAAGTAAAAAAATATAATTTAAATCGCTTTTCAATATCTGCAGCTTTTTTTTTTTTGCTGGGTGGGAAATCAAATGACGTCTCTCGCTCTCGGCTCTGCCTTGTTTAGGAAGGCGTGTCAGACTTTTGCTGATTAAAACCCACCCGTGTTTCTTAAGCTTGGAAGTTGTATTTTAAAACTTACCATCATCGTAGATATGACATGGTTTTTGAAGCGATCACAATTTTTTTTTTTTTGGAACGGAACAGTGTTCCAAGCTTCTTCTTTCCATGGATCAGATAATAATAAACAAATATTTCATAGTATTTGGCGCGGTATACGAAGGTACATCCTTTGCATTCACTGAGACAACACAAATCTTAAAAGCCAGAAACGATTTTGTATCGATGCGTGACGGTAAACATTAATTACGATATTTGTAAAACTGAACTGAAGCCTTAAATAGGGAATGAAATGATGTTCACACGAATGAGGCGGTTCAAGAAAATACAGGTTGTACAGTACCAGTTGTTGACACAACGTCATATGGCATATGTACATTAAATGCTACGTTACATATTCCTTTTGCGTCGTTTACGTTGATGCATCTGGTTATACCGTGTGGTGCCGGACGTAAAGAATAACACCAATCCATTTCTTCCCGTGGGTGTCGTAAAAGGCGACTAAGGGACTTACTAGAGAATAGGCAGCAGCGTTCTCTATGCATTTTATCACCATACTGCGATCGCCAACCCGCCTGCCAAGCGTGGCGATTATGGCAAAGCCCCCCAAATTGGGGGAGGCCTAAGTCCAGCAGTGGACGTCTTACGGCTGAAATGATGATGATGATGATGATCTTGTTATACACGTACGCCGGTTGCGAGTATTACGCACCTGACCTTTCTGAAGAACATTCTCCTATAGCGTCCCCTCCCAGCGTTTCTACTCACATCTGCCTTGTTTTCTTATGTTAGTCGCCCATCATTCATCCTCTCAACATGACCAAACCAAACAAGCATACTCTTTTCAGTTTTCATCAAAAATGGCACGTATTCCTATTTCCAATTTTAGCGTTTGTAGTTTTAGCAGACCCATTTCTCAGTGTTGCCAGCCCTATCTCATAGAACATGTAACGTATTAGTCTCCCTGATTTATTCTGTTCTCCGTAAAAACGTTTAAAAATATAATGATATTATTGTTTTTATGAACATTTTCCTGTGACAGTTCTATATATTACTATTTCTTTATTTTCGTACGGTTTCCTGCTGTCTATAATTTGCGTTTTATCTTGTATTTTAGAACTTTAATAAATTGTGTGTAGACGACAAGTCTGTCCTTTTTGTATTAGATTTTCTTTTTATGTTTTCATTTAGTCATCATCATGATCATTCTTTTGCCCTTACTAATATTTATTTGTGGTCGACCCAATATTTCATTTTTTAACACGCTTTTATTAGCTTCTCCTGTATGATTGTATGTATGATAGCTTGTAACCGATTCCTTTGGACCCGATTTTGACCTATTCCAAACGGTCAGATTTCATTTAAACTTTATAGACTTATCGAGGACCGATGACAATACAATAATTTCATATATTTTTTTAACTATTATTTTTTATACATAATTATAATTTGGAGAGATTTTGACTATGGTTTACTAACTTATTATTTTTATTGTTCCTATTATCAAAGCTTTGGAATAATTCAACTTGGACTGTTATTATAAATTTTGGTACGTACCTATTAATATTTTCATGCCATTGCTTTGGCAAACGGTACCTATGACCTATTTTAATCTGCACTTTTAACATGTCTTGCATGTTGTATGTCTTATTGTATACCAAATAAATGATTACCGTACTTTATTTTCTACTTTCTTCCACACTTTCACACACTTTTTCTTCCACTCTATTTGTCGTTATCTCAGTTGTCACCCCCTTTCTAACCATCATTCACACAGTCCATCCATCGTTTCTTCGATCTTCTCCAATTTGGTATAGTATTTTTATTTCACGCTGTAACGACGTACGCTTTACTTGTGGTATCAAACTTGTATTCAACGATTCTGCTAATACTAAATAGCCCAAGTTATTATGACCAATTTAGAAGATAGAATGGCGGTTGCCAGCCGCGACCTTGGCACCTTACTTTTTATTTATCTTTAACGTGGAGAAATGCTCATGCATACTGCGCTACCACGGGGAGATAGCGCAGTTATGTGGGACTCCAACCCACTAAAACTCCACGGTGTCCTCCTACACCGCTTATGGCGGGAACACGGGCACGCAAAAGCATTTTTCCGCGAACCCGCCGCGGCTGTTCGTTACTGGACTCTCCTTTGGGGGGTTCCCCCTATTCACGGCACGCCAGAACACATATCACGCCGTGACTACCCCGGGGACCTAGTAGCATATAGCGTCTTGGACCATGGCACCTAACTAATCTAACCTTTTTTGTTTCGGTGTGCAAAATCGTCTTGGATTACCTCCGCCATAGGGTGGGTCTGTCAAATTCTTACTGACTAAAAACTACCCCGGTGTTCCTATCTTATACTTGGACCGGGGATCATGGACACTTCTGCGCCTTCCTTCCACGCTGTTGACTGTAAATGAATTCCATTCTGATTGTCAGTGAGTGATAAAGTCAAGTGCCAAATTCGGAACTATAAGATGATTAAAGTTTAGAGGGGCTCGTGTTTAAAGTAAACACAGCCGCACGGATCGATCGATCAGGTTAACCTGTGCTTGGTTCGTGGTATCCAGATTTTCAGCAGGTAGAACGAATGGGTTTGGCAAGAAAGCGCCATATTGCCACAGGCTTAGTCTTTCCTTAGACCGTTCGCCAGTAAGTAGTGTGGAATTATTCACATAGTTAAATTATAAATAATAATCGAGTTGACTTCCAGAAGGGCTTGTGGGTAAGTAATAACCGCAGGGTTGATCGTTCAGGTTAAGCTACGCTTGCCGCGGTTGATCCGTGGATGGGTGACCATACCAAGAGTCCTCCGTGCCTCGGAAAGCACGTTAAGTCTTTGGTCCCGGCTGTCATGCGTGGATTTTTGACAGTCATTACAGATCGTCAGAAGCCTGAAAGTTTGACAACCAGTCTTACCAAGGCGTATCGTATTCATATTTACTGCGTTCTGGAGATCAGATAGATAGTCGCTCCATGTAAAATACTGGTATTTAGCTGCATTCGGTTAGACTGGAAGCCGACCCCAATATAGTTGGAAAAAGGCAGGTAGATTATGAAGATGATAAAAGTTACCAATAGTAAATGAGGTAACGAACAATCGCTAATATTAACGATCCGATATACGTCAAAAATACCACCGGTTACGAAAGCTATGCGAAAAATTTCGTACAATCTGTTATTCTACCGTTCGGTAGGAACATAAAAATAATAATAGAATGCGCGAGTTTCGTAGGAAGATGTAAATATTTCTCGAAATAATACTGTCTATGTTCTTATGTACGAGTTTGACGGCTTAAGTATGAGGGTCAAATTTAATTAGTTGACAATACACACGTATTGGGTATCAATATCGAAAACTAATAAAAAAAACGTATTTCATATTATTTTTAGGCAATAATGACATTTTGTTTAAATAGTTTATTATGTGTTATTTACGAAATACTATTATTTATTGTAGATTCTTTAATACTTTGTGAATGTGAGAATGTTGTAGGCCGTGTAGACTGTAGACAATTTTCTATTTTATTCAGTACCTGGTACTTGTTGATAGGCCTACATCGAGTTACAGTGTTAATAGCTATGGGAGGACCCATAGCTATTACCACTGTAACTTGAAACCATTGTAAAAACCATTTATTTTGAAAAGAGTAACCATGGAGTTTCTTGCCGGCTTTTCTCCATAGGAATCAACAAATTGGAGCCGTGCACCTAGCTTCTGACGTTTCATACGTGTCCATGTCGGTTTATGTGAAATGAAAATATTTTAACACGCTTTTATTAGCTACACGTGTATGTTTGTAACCGACTCCTTTGGACTCGACTTTGACCCACTTTAAACGGTCAGATTTCATTAAAACTTTGTAGACTTATGGAGCGTAACCGACGACAATACAATAGTTTCATAAAGTGCCATTATACTTGCCACGGTTACTAGGATGGCAAAAAAAAAACTGTTTTCGAAAACTACGCTGACATACGTCACAAAATTCGAAACACCCTAAAAAATTTAAAATAAAAAATAGTTTAAAAAAACTAGAAAACACGCTTCCATAGAAAACCAAACTAAAAAGTAGAAAATAATGGAAGTAAAGGAAAAATGGGTGCTTTTGAGGTATTTTTTTAATGAAATCAAGCACCCCACGCTTTTTATTTTCTGCTTTTCAGTTTTTTTTAAACTATTATTTTTGATTTTATTTGATTTGATTTTACGTATCACGTATTTTATATTAATTCACTTGAAGTCCACGCATTCCTGAGAAAACAGTCCGCCAAACAGACGGACGGACAACGAAGTTATCCTATAAGGGTTCAGTTTTTCCTTATGTGTCAGAAATTTTGAATTTCGCGTCATAAATGGAAGGAATCAAGTTAAGTAAGTTATATCGAGAGGGGGAGGCTTTTGCCCAGCACTGAGTCAAAAGGTATTGGCTAAATAATAAAATGTATAATTCTCTACCAAGTCTTTAGAATGATAACTAAACTAAACAGTATAAATTCGTAACTGGTTTATTATAAAAAAACATTCAAGTTTATCTGTCAAAAGTCAGAAACCCGATCCCGTTATTCTTTTAGCCCGCGTATTGCATAATTTTATAAAATTGCAACACAAACCCGGGGAAACTTCAGAACAGAACGATTCACAAGAGAATTTAAACAAACTCGAGTATTTTCGGAGCAATCTTATTTTAACTAAATACATAACAGACTCTCGTTTATTCACCTTTTTTTCATGGTGAAAGTCTTGGAACTGAAGAGAGTATGGATTTTTTAAATAGGTAACATAATGCATGTTGTTGAACTGTCAAAATGAAAGCCTTCATTAAAACTTTTCTACTATTAGTGTGACACGAAATTAAACCGCAGGATGATACTCGTAAGATGATAAAAATTACCAATAGTAAATGAGGAAACAGGACAATCGGTAATATTAAAGAAGAAGTATTAAAAATATCATCAAGAAGTTAAGAAACTGAAGAGAGTTTGGTTTTTTATTAAAATAAGTATTAGGAAACTGTACACAAACATCCTTAAATGATTTCAAACAACCATCCACAATAATAATTTTCTAGAATTTTAGACTCAGCCACTCTAGTTCCTCCAATCCATAGTTCGCTCCAAAACCGAATGAACAAATCAATTGCCAGATCGCGATTTCCTTGAAGAACGGCGCGATTCGGCAACCGATTCTTCTCTTACCAACCACATTTGTGGCAACACTAAGCCGTGACAGCTTAGTGTTGCTACAAAAATAATCGCTCCGAATCTAATTGATATGAAAGTTTAATCGTTTTTTTATTACAAATTAATGAATCTGACATCTGGTATCCAGCTGTTTTAAGATGAAAGACAGATACACAATGACTTAAACAGCAAAGTCTAATGACCTGGCAGGTCTTACCGACAACCTAGTTATTGCTACGAACTCTTACTGTAAAGAAATAATGGTTGACCAAATTGTAAAAAGATTTTAACGGCCATGACACCGCAATGTTTGGGTTTCACAGAAAGACACAATAAAGAAATCTCAATAAAACGTTCATTTAAACTGCTGTTTACAATAATACAATAGTTTTCTTACATTTGGCAGTAGTAGAAAGAAATAATAAAAATTCTTTTTTTTTGTGACTGTTGTAAATGTCAACTTTTTGCTTTCCTTTGATTTTATATCTAGGTCAACAAACCTGAAACATTTATTTTTAAATAGCTGTAGGTACTACTATCCGATTAAGTTTATCATCTTTTCAGCCAAAAGACGTCTACTGCTGGATATAGGCCTCCTCCAGTTAGGAAGGGTTTGTCATAATCGCCACGCTTGGCAGGCGGCTTGGCGATCGCAGTATTGTGGTAAAATGCGTAGAAAACGCTGCTGCCCATTCTCTAGTAAGTCCCTTAGTCGCCTCTTACGACACCCACGGGAAGAAATGTGATGGTGCTGTTCTTTACGTCCAACACCATACGGAATAATATAGCTAAAATGATAACGACGACGATGACGATTACATAAATTAAATCGAAAGTCACCTTTGCGGCGTGAGCCTCCCCCAACTTCCTCCATTTTTCCCCATCTCTGGTTTGAGCAACTACATTATATCATTCAACGTCAATCTTCTGCCCCTATTCCAATTTATTAATGGTCAGCGCAACATGTCTTTTAATAATAATATCTTAGGACAACCAACACACTGTTATCCGATCCCAAACTAGGCAGAGCCTGTACTATGGTAACCAGACAACTGATAAATATACTTATATATTTCTAAATACATACATATTATAGATAAATTACACCCAGACACAGAACAAATGATTGAGCTCATCACGCAAACATTTGTCCTGGGTGGGAATCGGACCCAAGACCTCAGTTTTAGTAGTCAGGGTCACTAACCAGTCAGTTTTTCTTCCACACTTCTCTATTAGTCGTCATCTCAGTAGTCACACCCTTTCTATCCATATCATAATTCACGCAGTCCATCCATCGTTTCTTTGGTCTCCCTCTTAAAGCCATCGACATTCATACTCAATACTTTCCTCATGACATTTTCCTCATTCCTCCGTATCACGTGACCATACCATGACAACCGATTCCCAAACAGCTTTTCAGTTATAGGTGCCACTTTCAGACTTCCTCTTATGTACTCATTTCTTATTCTATCCATTCGTGTAACACCACACATCCCTCTTAACATTCTCATCTCAGCTGCGTGATATTGCCTTTCATTCATCCCTTTTGTGGTTCAACATTCTGACCCATACATATACTTACATACTCATCTAAGCAACTACATTATAAAAGCTTTTAAATACGGCAACTCGAGTTCGGATATTTTGTAACTGTGCTTCACTAACCGATTCTATTACATAACACATTATTAAAAACAAAAGCTGATTATTGAATCTCGCTGAAATGTAGAGCAAAAACGAAAACTAAACAATTTTGACTTCAACCATCAATTGCATTGGCATTAAAATAAACTTCAGGCATTAACTGATGAGATCATACAATCTGTGTTTTTATAAAATCGTGAAAATCTTTGTTCCATTGGTATAGCTAACGAACTAAAGAAAACGAGCGAAGCCACAAGTTTAATCTACGCAAATAGTGCAAAAACAAAACGTCATTTTTTTAACGAATTTGCGCGCAATTTTTTCAACGAAACGTCAGTAATTCTTTCTACCACCATAGAGCAGTGGCCACCCTGCCTTTACTTAGTGTAAATAATATCATCACCACTGTTCTCAAAACGGAGAAGGAAAACATCGTGAGGGAACCGGCATGTCCTAGAACAAAAATTCGAAGATGCTGATTTGTTGCAATTTTGATCTTCAGAATCATAACGGAAAGTCATCTTGCACGTGGTATTTTATTATTCCAAAAACAAAACGTATTTTTTAATAGTAGAAAACAATTGTAATAGTGACAAATCATACGGGTTTCTATTAAAAAACTTAACAAAATTGTCTTTGACTTTTGTTTGAAGCCAGAGACATAGACAATCTATACTTAATATTATAAAGCTGAAGAGTTTGTTTGTTTGTTTGATTGAATGCGCTTATCTCAGATACTCCTGGTCGAAATTGAAAAATTCTTTTTGTGTTGGGTAGCCCATTTATTTCACGCTATGGTTAAAAGCAGCGGAGCAGCAAACGAAAAATGGACGAAAACTGGCAGGCAATTCGATGCGATGGGAAGGGGAGCGAAAATTTGACGCGGACGAAGTCGCGGGCAGAAGCTAGTTATTGATAAAATAAGATAATATTTATTTGCTTAAACATTTGTCATACATACAGAAAGACATGCATGCATGATGCTGATGCTTGATGCTGTGATTAGGCTGTTTACAGAGTTTCGTTGGTCATAAAATATAAAAGGTTCAGTAATGAATTTATGACGTAAGATTTTGCCAAAACACCGTCTCGTTAAATTTGTTCCATCACCACTGCTCCCAAAACAGTGAAGGAAAACATCGTGAGGAAACCTTAAATGAGCGAATGGGATCTCCTGCTCCCTTTCCGCAGCCTCCTTCTGCTACACGACTGTTTCGCAAAAGGATACGACCGCGTCCCAGGACTCCTCGCTACCGATCATCAAGTTGACAACGGCCGACAGTGACAGGTCGCTGCCTACTCCTGAGATGAGAGCACGGCGCAATGCTTCTTTCACAAAATGTCACGTTAGGAACTCCCAAACCATAGCTCATAACAATAGAAACAGACTGAGTGGCTTCCAAAAGCTACACCGTGGGAACCAAAAACCGTATGACTCACAAAAAAATCCAGCTGCGAAGAAAATCTAAACAGTTTCCACTACATATCGAACGTTTAATGCCAGTTCTTTGAAATCTGCGCCGCTCCGCTGTGGTTTAATTATAAAACTATTTATATCTCGCTAAGTCATTAAGAAGGTAGGCAGAGCAGTGTTTTCTTACGTATGACGTCTGATGTAGGTATGTCGGTTCTTCCTTTGGGGAAAACAACAAGAGATATATAGAGATATTGCTGTTTTGATTTTAAAGTTCCGTATCCAACCGAACCCTGTGAATTGAAATGAAATGTTTATCTATGTAAGTAGATTTCATAAGACACTTTTACACGACAATATTTTGTTACAATAACTAGATGGCGCTCGTATTTCCTAGCTGACTGTTCCCTGAGAAGAAATACCGAAACAAACTCAGGGGTCATGGTCTGTTATAAAGTCTATTATTTCATTCATCATCATTAACAGCCTGTATTGTTCCCACTGCTGGGACCCAGGCCTCTTTTTGGTGAGAGGGAGTGGGCCGTAATCCACCACGCTACAACAAGATAACAGAACACATATACTTCTAATAAAAAATGACAGCAAAAAGTGTCTAGAAGTGAATCAAACCTCTTTAAAAATAATCAGTTAATTCAAAATGGCGCGGGCCATACCAAGGTATTAATCTAATTGCTTACCAAACGAAGAACCAGGAAGTAATACATTAAATATCAGCTGCTTCTACATTAGATTATTTCAATCAATTCATATAAGAGTCTCTTATCAAAATACTTAAAGTTTTGACATGCAATTTATAAATCGAACGCGCTTGGAACGAATCCAAGATGGACGCGATTGTTACTACCGTTGTTTATGGTACGTCCTGAGAATATATTGGCAAAAGGTGGAATTATTTGAATATTTACATTTTTACTTTCAAATAGATAGTTGCTCGGTACGTTCAAAATTAATTACGTTTTTTCGGTTAACGAGCCCGGTTGCTTCAGAAAACACGTTATCGTCATTTGTCTTTGACAGTTGTTACGAACTGGTACGGTAGCATCTGACAACAAGTCTTACCAAGGTATCGTGTTACCCAGCAACTAGGTTGTGGAGGGCAAAGTTGTTCCATGTAAGAGATTGGTATTCAACTGCGTCCTGTTAGACTGAAGCCTAAACGGCTAGGCGGATTGGTTTTAGACTATCAAATACTTATGTAGTTGCTTTGGTTTGTTTAAAATTATTTTGACGTCTGTTTGGTTAGATTGAAAATAACGCGAAAAAGAATGCAGGTGTTTAATTCAAAATGGCGTTATCTTGTACGAGGCTTGTATCTTAACGTTTCTAATTTTTATTTCTTTCGTAAATAGTTTTATTATATTAAAATTTTGGAGCTACTACATTTTAGTATTCCGTTAAAATAAATATCTTATTTTCAGTAGAAAGTCAGATAAATAAACCCAAGTAGCCAAACACAGCGAAAAGGCCATTTTCGTTTGACCTAATATCAAATCTCTTTCACTAAAGGAATATTTTGACACCTCTCATGACGCGGAGTAGGGCTTTGTAAAAATTAAGTCCTCACATTTTTACAATTTCTTTACATCGAAAAATAAACTAATGTATGCAGGCGTAAAGCTAATTAAAAATGTGACATTTCTTACAATATTTTGTTGCTCCACGTCAAAATTTTACAAGTCCATTACTAAAGGGAAATACTTCAACTTCTATTTACTCAGTGGAGGAGAAAGTTGGCCATATTTTGCAGTGGACCACTTAATATCTGTCATGTTACGTTCCCAATTGTTGGCAGCTTCCAGAATGACGTCATAATGAAATGCGCTTTGTTTGGACTTGTGATGAAAACAAAACTTCACGGTAGTATTCCTCGAAGTTGTAGGCAGAGACAGCCATAATACCTACTCTGTATTTTCGAAACAAAAAAACCAAAAGTTAAAAACGCTCAAATGTACCTAACGTTCATTCCGATCCAGCTTTCCACCACCATTAGCCTATTCCTGGTCCATTCTTGCTTCCCTCTTTTAGCGACCTCGTAGGCCGAGGTCGATACCCCACAAGGGGTGAGGAGTTCTTAATTTACAAGCCATAGGCAAATCCGTCAACCTTTTTTTTTTCGTGGGTCGGAAATCGTCAAATGACATTTCCCACTCTGCGCGAAGCGGGAGGGCGTGTCAGACTTTTACTGACTAAAACCCACACGTGTTCCTTCATTTGCCTATATGCCAGGGCCACGATAACGCTTTCGAACAAATTTCGCGACCCTAGCGTCAGACAACCTTTTCAGTTGTGTTTCCCTTAGATCGATTCGAGATTCGAGATGTCAAAAGGTGGGTGAATTAACATGACGCTTGAAAGACGTTTTTGAAAACAATAACAAATTACTGGAAACGTCTAAAGTGCAAAGACACATGCAACTGATGTAGCGCAGTGAGCTTTGCGCTTTAGTATTGTCGAGTTATTCTCTTGCCGTCATATGTGCTCTAACGTCACTTAGCCAGGTGTCATTTTAATTTAGCTAGCTTGTTCTTATATCATCATCGTCATTCTCCTGCCCTAAGGGCTGAAGAAACATGTCTTTTTCTTCCACACTTCTCTATCAGTCGTCATCTTGGTAGTCACCCCCTTTCTATCCATATCATAATTCATACAGTCCATCCATCGTTTCTTTGGTCTCCCTCTACTCTTATCATAATGAACCTATATTGTTCCAACTGCTGGGACACAGGCCTCCACTCTTTAAGAAGGAGTGGGTTGTAATCCACTACGTGCGTGCAGGGCGGGTTGGTAGACGTTATTGTCTACGAATTTTTGCTTTCCTCACGATGTTTTTCTTCACTGTTTTGAGAGCAGTGGTGTTGAAACAAATTTAACGATACATTCTTTTGCCAATATTTTCTATCATAAATTCATTCCTAATCCCTTTATATTTTATGAGTAAGGAATCTCTGTAAACAGCCTAATCACAGCATTAATAATTGTCTATGTCTCTTGCTTCAAACAAAAGTCAAAGACAATTTTATCAACTTTTTAAAAGAAAAACGTAATGATTTGTCATTATTACAATTGTTTTCTACTATTAAAAAGCACGTGTTGTTTTTGGCATGTTAAAATAGCACGTGTCAGATGACTTTCCGTTAAATGATTCTTATGAAAAGCAGTGCAACAAATCATCGTTTGCATAGTTTTTTCAAATACAATGTTACAATCGACTTTCAGTCGAACGGGATTTCCGCTAACCACTCACGCTTCCAACCACTAGACAAAAGAGACAGTAAGAAACAGTCTATTAAATATCTAAGAGAAAAAAGTACGCTAAACGTCAGATAAATGTATTTCGTTCCATAAGATGGTACCTGAGCGGTCTCACGGCCCGTTAATGGACGGGCCGCACCATTACCAGATTTATCAGCCTATATTGTTCCCATTGCTGGGACACTGGTCTCCTCTCAGTGAGAGAGACGGGCCGTAATCTACCACGCGGGCCTAGTGCGGGTGATAGATGTCAAATATGTCTTCGAATTTTTGGATCTAGGACATGCCGGTTTCCTCACGATGTTGTTCTTCACCGTTTTGAGAGCAGTGGTGATGAAATTATTTACACAAAGTAAAGCTCCTGGTTGGATTCGAACCACGACCTACAACTAGTAAGTCGGAGCCGATATCACTGGGTTACCACTACTCTCGGGCCACACCCTGCTGGGCCAAACCGTCAGGCCGTGAGAACTGTCGAATTCGATGATTGCGCGTGCTTTCCGTTGGGAGTCGGTAAGTTCAAAGGCGCAGCGTCGTCCCAGTCGCGGCCTGAACGGGCGCATGTCTCTTAGCTTTTCTCACATGAAAATGCTCAGTGCGGGCCGCGACAGGCCTCGACAGACGCAGCAACGCCTGGCGCGGCCTGACAGGTAATTGCCCGTGGGACCGCGGCGTTAGCAAAAGCATACTAACTACCTATGTAAGATGTACGTAATGTACAATGCAAAAGCTATTTACAAAAATGCACTTAGATTACGGAATGCAACGCCAACTATATTTCATACGCTACGAAATAGCACAATTTATTTCTGCCCTCGTATAAATTATTGTCTATGCCCGTTATATCATTGAGTCTTGTTTTGAAAACGTGATCTTTTCAGATAAACAATGTCTGTTATGTAAGGATAAATTAAATTATTTGTTCAGTGTGTGGTCGGTTGGCATAAATCTATACTAATATTATAAAGCTGAAGAGTTTGTTCGTTTGTTTGTTTGAACGTGCTAGTCTCAGGAACTACTGGTTCGAATTGAAATAATCTTTTAGTTTTGAATACCTTATTTATCGAGGAAGGCTATAGGCTATATTATACCAGACCCATAACCTCGACCCTTAGGAACCGAACAAAAAGAACAAATGTCACGAATACGAAGTACTCGCATGGGTAGGCGATACGATGCGACGTGGTGGGTCGTGTGAGCAAGAAATTTGACATGGACGAAGTCACTGGCAGGAGCTAGTGGGAGATATTTTAAAACTTTTTAAGCGGTTTAATTTTTTGTTAATAAGTTTTTATTTTATAATTTTTTGTGACTTTAATGTACTAATAATACTTAGCAAGGTATGCCCTATCCAATGAAAAAAGAATTATCAAAATCGGACTACTCTGTATAAAGTTATGCGTGGTTATACATTAAAATCAGTGAGTTAACAATCAATCATCTCCTATTTTCCAACCCTTAGGGTTAGATTTTGTTTTTAAAATTTATATGGGGCCACCTTCGGGGCCACCTTAGATTTTGTTTTTCAAATTTATATATACCTTCGGAATATACCCTTTCCAATAAAAAAAAGAATTATCACAATCGGACTACTATGTAAAAAGTTATGCGTGGTCATACATACAAAAAAAAACAAAAAAAAATATACGCGTCGAATTGATAACCTCCTCCGTTTTTTTTTTCGTCGGTTAATAATGGGTTTTTTCGGTTAGGCAGAATTAATATCAAAGGCAACTCAAATAATTAGCAAATAAATAAATATACTCACGCCGTTTTCATGGAGGTAGGCAGAAACTATAGATCGCCACCTGCTACGATCTTTACATAGTCTTTTTGCTTCAACTATGATCATACTCGTATATCTGGTCATACAAACACGCCAGTTGCGAGTACTCCGCATAGGACCTTATTAGTGATGTTCTGCAGAAAGGTCAGTTTCTGCAGAACATCACTAATAAGGTCCTCCTAGGACGTCCCCTCCCGGCGTTTGCACTCACTTCTGCCTTGTAAATACTTTTGTGAGCCATCCTTCATCTGCTAGGGTCGCGAGATTGTTCGAAAGAGATACCGTGACTCTGGCACATGGGCAACTGAAGGAACACGGGTGGGTTTTAGTCAGTAAAAGTCTGACACGCCCTCCCGCTCCGCCCAGAGCGGGAGAAGTCATTTGATGATTTCCCATCCAAAAAAAAAAAGCGATCCTTCATACAACATCCAACATCCTTTCAATATGACCATCTAGGCGTAGTCTTTTCAATTTTTGTCATTACATCTTCTTTTAAACCGCACCGGTTGTCTTATCACATCATTCCTCAGCCTATCATTCTTAGTCACACCACACATGCTTCGCAAGGAACGCCTTTCCATAGCACATCACTTCCATACATAAGCGTAGGTACCAGTACACCATTGTGATCAGGCAGTCGAGTCTTATCGGACATCAACTGGTGGGTCACAATCTCATGTAGAGCCATTTACTATATTTCCCGCATTAACTCTTCTTTCCACGTCTTTAAACCACACTGTTGTCTTATGACATTACAAGCTCCTGCCCGCGACTTCGTCCGCGTTAAATTTCTTGTTCCGACCTTTCCCGTCGCGTCGAATCGCCTACCCGTGCGATTTTTCCCGTTTTTGCAACATTTTTCATTACTGCACCGCTCCTCTTTGTTGTAGCGTGATGTTATATAGCCTATAGCCTTCCTCGATAAATAGGCTACCCAACACAAAAATATTTTTTTCAATTTGGACCAGTAGTTCTTGAGATTAGCTCGTCCAAACAAACAAACTCTTCAGCTTTATAATATTAGTATAGATTCCGCAGCCTATCATGTAAAGTCTGAAAAATAGTATCAAAATAACAATATTTATACGAATCCACTGACCTCTACTACCAAAACAAATTAGGCACACATTATAAGGTTAAATCTTACGATAAATTTACGTTAAATCAACATCTGTTACACTGCGAATAACAAGCAAGCATCGATGGACGAGAATCAGAAACTAATATTTAATGCTGGCAAGGTTAAAATGTGCTGCCAGCTATTATTGGTTCATAATCAGGTCATTGTTTTAAATTAACTGTTGAAAGATCGATGGTGTTGGTATGGTTGCATTCTTCAGACGTTTGGCGGTGATATTTGACATTGTATCGTCTGTTATCACTTTCTGTTATGATTAAAATGTTACTAATAGCTGTTGATCGTTCAGGTTAAGCTACGCGTGTCGCGGTTGGTCCGTGGATGGGTGACCATCTTTACATACCAAGAACCTTTCGTGGCTCGGAAAGCACGTTAAGCCGTTGTCTTTCGTAGATCTTAGACATAAGGGTCATCAGAAGCTCGAAAGTCTGACAAGCAGTCTTACGAAGGGGTATCGTATTACCCAGTAACTGGGTTTTGGAGGTCAGATAGGCAGTCGCTTGGGAAAAGGCAGGCAGATGATGAAAATGAGCTATTTAAATAGCAGGCGTAGAGGCTCCGTGTGGTGCAGGACGTAAAGAATAACAGCATCCCATTTCTTCCCATGCGTGTCGTAAAAGGCGACTAAGTGACTTCCTAGAGAATGGGCAGCAGCGTTCTCTATGCATTTTACCACCAACCTATGACTTCCCTGTCAAACGTGGCGATTATGTCAAACCCTTTTCTTGGGGGAGACAATGTCCAACAGTGGATGTCTTTCGGCTGGAAATAATAACAGAGGATTAACGGTCAAATTGAATTAGGTAGTTACGGCAACTAGACAGACGTGATGAGTATGATTAACTAAAGATAATCAAACAAGAAATAAATAATTTGTGGTGTACTTTTTTAGGATCACCAACCGCAGGTGGTGTTTCTTGCTATTTTATCTATTACATAATATTGAGGGTTTTTAGTACATATAAACAGTACAATAACCTTCATGTGAGCTATTTATTGCAAACGTTTATGATTTTATTCCTCTCTAATTTAGAAATATCATCTTCGAAGCAATAATAATTACTGTCAAAATAAGACGACAATAAAAGAATATAAAAATAAACAGCTAAAATTAAAAAAAGACAAAGCATTTAGGTATTCTAATCTTTAGAAGTTACAGATCAACATAAATCATTTTATTTACGTTCAATAGTTCAATCACTCGAAAAATTTTGACACGGAATCCAAGATGGCCGATTCGTAGATCAA
Source organism: Aporophyla nigra (assembly GCA_947507805.1). Taxonomy (NCBI): domain Eukaryota; kingdom Metazoa; phylum Arthropoda; class Insecta; order Lepidoptera; family Noctuidae; genus Aporophyla; species Aporophyla nigra. Next base: position 1,233,013 of record OX382318.1, read on the forward strand.
ATAAATTACGATAATTATACGAAAAACATGACAGATAAATACGTTTTCACTAACAGGAGACAGGCAGACTGAAGATATCATTATTTGAATTTTAGTTATTTTGAATTTACAACTCATACAAGTCAATGAACTTTGTCGAGTTTTGGGAAAGACGAAATTAAAATAAAATGTGCGAGTCATTTTCAGGAAATGCCGTTTTTATTTCAACTGAAAGCGAATTCGGCACGGTTTTAGTACCTTTAAACGGTTCTTATTTAAGTCTTCCTGGAAGGCAAATTAGGGTAGTTTCTAAATGAGTTCTCTTCCAAAAACCAGGCACGTCCAAGCGGGTCTCAGGTCCGGTTGAAAACCAGCATCAGGAACTGGTCATCTCTTAGCTGGCACATCTTATTTAAATTTCTGATTTATTACTTTTATTTTTATATATGATGAATACTTTTAACGTGCACGTGTTTTTACATCGTTCGCATGTATAATTCCAACATAAACGATAGGACGAATTTTTTGTAAAAATATTTTGATTTCAAGTAATCATTGAGTTTCTTGCCCGTTCTTCTCCATAGGTTAGGTACCTACTACGCTTTGGAACTGGCAATCAGCTTCATTTTTCTGACTGACCAACCCTTTGATAATTCAAAAGTCCCTGAAAGGGGTTTATTTCTTTCTTCTTTTCTTTCAAAAGAAAAACACTGCAAAGTGCAAATTAACTTTAATTTCGGAAGTCGGTGGCAAAAAACGTAAATTAAGGTTTGAGAAATTTATTTCGCTCAAAAAGAATACAATTATTCACTTCTATGAGGAAAACATGATAATTAATATATAAGACAAGCGACGCTTTCGCTTGGTAATAAACTAAAATTAAGATAATTATATAAACGGTAAAAACTTACAATTTATGCATTTTTCAGATGGTGCTTTAACCATACACACGGAATTTCGAAATTAAAGTTATATTTCACTTTGTAATGTTTTTTAGGCATAGTATTCGTGTGTATTTTCATTCGACATTATTAGAGGTCTGTGGAAATCGAATATTTGTAATAAAAAAAAAAATTACCTTTTTAATCTTATATTGATGAGAGCCAAACTTAAGTGGCAGTGGGCAGGGCACATTGCTCGCAGAACGGATAGCCGATGGGGTCGGAAGGTTCTGGAGTGGCGACCGCGTACTGGAAGACGTAGCGTTGGAAGGCCTCCCACAAGATGGACCAATGACCTGGTGAAGGCCGCAGGAATACGTTGGATGCGAGAAGCACAGAACCGGTCGAAGTGGCGGTGCTTGGAGGAGGCCTATGTCCAGCAGTGGACGTCTTTCGGCTGAAATGATGATGATGATGATTGATGAGAGCAGTGGTGGCTCAGTGGTATTGGCCCCGACTTACAAGCTGTAGGTCGTGAGTTCGATCCCAGGCAGGCGTTTTACTTTGTGTAAATAATATCATCACCACTGCTCTCAAAACGGTGAAGGAAAACATCGTGAGGAAACCAGCATGTCTTAGAACCAAATATTCGAAGACATGTGACATCTACCAAACCGCACTGGGCCCGCGTGGTAGATCATGATCCACTCCTTTTCACCGAGAGGAGGCCTGTGTCCCAGCAGTGGGAACAAAACAGGCTGATTATGAATCTCATATTGATTGCTATCATCAATCTCTTTCATACTAAATAAACATTTAATCCTTAAAAGACCATTAGGTATAATTTGCAGTGCGTATTTTTAAATAGCAAGTGATAAAAGTAGTTGTTTACATTTTCAATCCGCGCGGGCGTGAATTTGTGAATCTTTTGTTTTGTGACTGAAGAGCGTGTTGTTTTGCTACAACAATGGTTTTTCATTCGTCGGAAATCATGTTAAGCCAGAAATCTCGCTGTCATTGGTGTTTCTTTGACTGTCGAAATTGGTCGTGAAAAGCTAGAAAATGTGACAACCAGTCTTACCAACGGGTATCGTATTACTCAGTAACTGGGTTAAGGAGGTCAAAGAGGCAGTCGCTCCATATAAAATACTAGCTTTTGCTAGCGGCTTCGCCCGCATGGAAGTCGGAAATTATCCCGCGGGAACATTCTACCGGGATAAAAAGTACCCTGTGTGTTATTCCCGGTTATAAACTATCTGTGTGCCAAATTTCATCTAAACCGGGTCAGTCGTTTTTGCGTGAAAGAGGAACAAACATCCATACATGTATACATCCATAGCTCCCATACATACAAACTTTCGCGTTTATAATATTAGTAGGCTTCAGCTGCATATGTTTTGACTGGAAGTAGACACCATCATAGTTGAAAAAAGGCAGGAAAATGATGATAACCTGCTAACTCTTAATCATAGGTAGATTACTTAGAAAAAAACACAAAGGTAATTTTCATACACTGTACGAAACCGTGGCTGTAACAGTGGGTTTTTGTAGGCATCTAGCGAAAATTATCACTTGATGAATATAAAAACATAATTTAGATGATCTGTCCTAGTTAAAAAGCGATTTTTATCTCATCTGATGTGGTTTTTGTAACTAAGTACTGGCAGTTATGTTATCTGAGATACAGAAGTCGACAAAAAAGAGGATCGGTCCACAAAAAATCTAGGCTGTAAGATGTGTGGTCTGTTTCAAAAGTACCTAGTAAAATACCTAGAAAATAATGGTAAAACCGTGGGGTGCTTGATATCAATTTAAAAAAATACCTCAAAAGCACCCCACGCCTTTTCCATTATTTTCTACTTTTTAGTTTGGATTCATATGGAAGAGTGTTTTTTTATTTCTTTTTTCAAATTATTATTTATTTTCAATTATTTAGTGTGTTCCGAATTTTGTGACGTATGTCAGCATAGTTTTCGAATTTTTGTGCGTTTTTATTATTTTCGTAACCCTGGAAAGGATAATGGCACATGAAATTCATCGGTCCTCGATAACTATAAAAAGTTTAAATGAAATTTACCGTTTGAAGTGGGTCAAAATCGAGTCCACAGGAGTCGGTTACAAACAAACATACAAAATACAGGCGAATCAAATAAAAAAAAAACGCGTTAAAAAGCGTGTTAAGAATGTAAAAAAAATAGACCATTTGACATCCAACGTGTTGGTATAGTTGTCAACTGATTTAAGCTGACCCTGGAATATAGTTCTTCAGTACAGGTGTATGTCACTCAACTCCTCTTATGGCAGATAATGAGATATTTAAACTTGAGCTTCTAATTTTCAGTCATCAGAGGGACAATTCTCGTAATTTTAAGAACATTCACAGTCTGATCTCAGTCTCAGTCTGTCAAAAATACCTCGAGTTTTCCTATATATTGTCCACGAGATCTGTCGACTTTGATCAGATTATTTTGGAACAGCCAATAGTTTCACACTCCAAAATCGACAAAAAGGGAATGCATTTAAGAAAACTTAGACGCAATTAATTTAAAATTAAATATCCTTTAATATTTTTTTTGTTTTTGTTTAGCCTATACTGTCCCACTGCTGGGCAAATCGTTTAATAAAACTTCTAAACCCACACACATTTATAATTGCACAACCACCCGTATTTAATACGAACCCAACTCCATAATTAACCTATCATAAACCAAAGACTTGACATCTTTCGCCATAAAAAAGTCCACATGATTAAACTGTTTATAGGGAACTTTGTAAAAACCTACCACATTACTTAAACCACTGAACAGTCTAGCGACGTCTGAAGGATGAGCCAGCCAATCCGACTCACCATATATCAAGGTCACAGGAGCCACTACGTTCTCTAAGGCATAACTTGGAGGGACCTTAACGCCATATCTTATCAAATTTTCCTCCACACCGTAGTCAAATTTCCGAAAATCTTTCGACAAAATTCCTTGTCCAAAGTGTGCGAACTGCTTCATAGATGCTCCTGAAGGTACATGTCCAAAAATCACTGGCAGATTTGTCACATTTAGCTGGGAAAAGTCGTACCCAGACATAAGAAACAGCGTGTTGCTGCATAGAATCTCGGATATAGATCCGGTGCCGCAGATCAGGAGTTTTAAAGCCCGGATCAAATTATTGTCAGGTAGAAATTCGTATAAACCCAAACTTTTTGATAATCCGTGTAAAATGAAGGTTCCAGGAGACATGAGACGTACTATTGGTGATCGTACGTTTTCCATATAAGCTACCGGAGATAATGCAAACATTAACGCTATCTTCTCATTGTAGTCAGGTCTTTCCGAAGCCATCACAAAAAATGTTGTTGTCCCTTGCGAATGTCCGATATATTTCAAAGATGTCTCATTCGTTGCATTCAGTACATAATCAATCATGGCTGGTAGATCGTAGACACCGATTTCATCCCAAGAAAAGTCCCAGAAATCCGCGTCCGAGGGCTCCAAAATTATATGCTTTCTAGAATGTTTGTTACCACGTGCGTTGCCCATCCAGACGTCATATCCTGCTTCGGCTAGCAGATAAGCCAGTGCACTCTCTCTGCCAGCCACCACGAAGTCATCAGCACTTCCTAACAGTCCATGCATAAGGAACACAGGTTGTCCTATCCCTGGTATCCTAAACACCGTCAACTCGTATCCATCTTCAGTTTCCACATCATGTACTTCAACTGGAAACCCATATTTGTTAATTAAATCAGTTATGCCTAACTTGGCGTCTTCATTCAAAGTTGCGTTACTAAAATCGATTATAAATCGATCTATTCTGTCTCCATTATTTGTGTCACTGACGAAATTTAGAAATGCAACAGGTCCTAAAGCCCTTGCTATAGCATTGGGCATCCAGGTCACTGCGTTTACCGCTGCTGCGAAGACATTTGAATAAACACGCGTTGTCAAACTTAAAACTGGATCCTTCGTAATTTCTTCAACTATATTCCTCGACGTTTTTTGTATTATTGGCTGAAATAGGTTATCCTTATCCATCACTGCTCCATCGCAGATGACGTATACAGCAGCAAAGATTATCAGGTGTTTTTTGGCCATTTTTGCTCGGCGAGTTTTCCAGTTGATAACTTTGTGTGGACTGAAGAATATATGGAACTGTACTACCGACCTTGGGCTCGTTTTTGCTCACTCATCTTCCGGTTATTTGTGTGGTTATTGTGAATACTTAATGATCGTTGTAACGCCTCTGTTGTGTTCTATTTTGACCTCGTTTGTCAAAGTTTTTTTGTAATTCAAGTTATGTTACTACTGTAAGGTTTGTAGTGGCGCTTTGTACTTTCTGCCTACCAGCAGTGGGGAAAAGCGTGAGTTTATGTATTTAGGTGACCAGTGTGTCACTAAAGTCTTTAAGCCATTGCTCTCGGCTGTCAGTCTAAGATTAGGCAGTCCGAAAGGCGAGTAATGTTTGCTGATGTCAGACAGTGGATAAGTGCAGACCATACGAAACATACAGAGATCCCTCTGTGCTTCAAAAAGCACTTGAAGCCGTTGGTCCCACCTGTGATAACTGGATCTTTGACAGTCGTGGGTTGTCAGAAGCCCGAAATTCTACTATCCAGTCTTTCCAAAGGGTATTAAGTAGCTCAGAAACTGGGTTGTAGATGTCAGATAAGCAGTTTTTTGTTTCTTTTTGTTGAAAGTGCTAATCTCTGGAACTTAAATAATTGAAAGATGGTAGTTAAATAATACATTCAAGCACTCAAAATTGAAGTAAATGTATAAACAACAACATGCATCAGCGAGCGCCTTTCACTTTTTCCCCACTCCGTGGCCGACCGTCACGCGACATGCAACACACAGACGAAAAAGTGTGAGACGATGCAGTAAAAGTAACAGTTTAAAATCTTTTTCATTTGATTACTGAATACTTGCGAAAGGCTGTAGAATGTTTAACATCACGCTAAGACCCTTAGGAGCCGAACAAAACGACAATAAAGTCAGAAAAAACTTTAAGCCAAAATGTTTAGCTCGGTGAGCGATGCAATGCTATGGGGTGGATTGGGCCATTTTTTTTACCTGATCATGGAACACGTCATTTTGAAGTTGCCTTGCTTCACATCTTAGAAAAATATATCTGGTTAACAACGTAAATAACGCAATGAATGTCATTGAATTGTCAAAACGAAATCCATTCCTACTGATAGTCTGTTATACCATTACCTCACTAGTTTAGAATATTAGTAGCATGGCAAATTACCGAGTGCAAGAAACTTTGAGCATCACTGGTCATTGAAAAATTCCTGCCTACTTGATTCTGCATGTTTATATCGTTATAACCTTTGTTCTTGCGTAATACAATAACTTGATTGACGTGAAGAAGTCTTTGTACAAACCAATGTACTGTTTAGCCCACTGCTGGGCAAAGGCCTCTCCCCATAAATTCCAATACTTTCGATCCAGGTAGAAAGTTGACCACTCGTCGTGAGTTTTCCCCGTGCCATCTCGCTCGTCCCGCCATCTTCTACAGGGTCTGTCGTGTCACCTTCTGGCTGTGTCAGTGCTTGCAGACGAGGTCAGCCTAGTCCCACTTTAACTTAGCGGCATGTTGAACCAGTATGGTGTTTTTGAGACCTACTTAGAGAAATAAAATCATTGAACATCCTACTATACTAATCCTACTAATATTATAAATGCGAAAGTTTGTGAGGATGGATGTATGTGTATGTGTATGTTTGTTACCCTTTCACGAAAAAACTACTGGACGGATTTAGATGAAATTTGGCACACAGATAGTTTATAACCTGGAATAACACATAGGGTACTTTTTATCCCTTTAGTATGTTCCCGCGGGATAATTTCCGACCTCCACGCGAGCGAAGCCGCTGGCAAAAGCTAGTATTATAAATGTGAAATTTTGTGAGGATTTATGGATGTTTGTTACTCTTTCACGATAAAACGACTGAACGAATTTGGATGAAAGTTGGCACACGAATAGTTTATAATACGTAACCTACGTTTTATCTCGGTAGTACGTTCTCGCGGGGTAATTTCCGACTTCCACGCAGGCGAAGCTGCTGGCAAAACATAGTTTATCGCAAAAGCTAATTACAGACCAGAAGTACTTAAGTATGCCCTGGGATAATTAAATCAAGACACATAATCTTCGTTCGCAGACTAGTGTCCAATTATGTAAACAAATATGAGTGAGTTGGATGAATGATGGATTCCCACAAATAACCATAAACCGCACGACAATTAGAAAAAACCAAGAAGTTTTTAATTGTATACTCACCCCGATGGACATCCTTTTAAATACAAAAATATTGGTTACAAAACCATTATAATAATATTGTATTATCATCCGGTTTACATAAGCATCCAAAATTTCAGGTAAATCGGAAACCGGGAAATGGTGCTTTAACCAGCAAGATTTGATTCCACACAAACACCGGGAATTCATTCATTGATTTATTTTTCTGCCGAAAGACGTCCACTGTTGGACATAGGCCTCCCCCAAGCATATTGGAGGGGTTTGGCGTGGTCGCTACGCTTCACAGGCAGATTGGCGCAGTGTGGTAGTAAAATGCGTAGTGGACGCTGCTGCCAATTTCCCAGTAAGCTTGTAGGTGCTATTGTATACGTCCAGCCAGGCGCGGTCGCAGCCTAACATTTTGGGGGGGGGTCACCATGAGTACTGAAGAATATTTTTAGGAAGGTACATCCTCTTTGGTCTAGTAGTCGCAAGCGCTACTGATCAGCATGATGTCCCGGGTTATAATATTTTTGCAAATGTCCATCGGAGTCTCCGTGGCTCAAGTAAGAATAATTTTAAGATAGTAAGACAGGCAAATCGTTCAGGGTTTCGATAGCATGACTGTCTTGCGGGGGTGGTCATGACCCCTAGGACCCCCCCCCCCCCCTAGTAATGATAAATTGACCAATCAGGCCCGCGCGTGGTGGATGCCAGCACTCTTCCTCTCATAGGTCTCATCCTAGCAGTGGGCTGATTATACACCTTCTTCAGGTCGTTACCACCAAGACATGTAAATAAATAATTTGTGTCATCAACTGTCCAAAAAAACTCTTACAACGAAACGGTTTCGCTTTCTCGGAAGTTATTTTGAGAATAATGATTCTCAAAAACATGTTTGTTACTGGGTTTACTTGGAAAAGATAAAATGAATCAACTGACACATTACATTTTGAATTGTACCAATAGGTATTTTATTTTTATATATTTTTCTTTTTGTATGCAAAACGCCTGCTGTTTTGACACTGCAATCATTTGCTTTACGCTATATTGTAGGTAAATAATATCAGGCGTTACAAAAACAAATATTAAATTTTGTTTTTCATTAAATATATGTTTCAAATAACATCACAACGAATTACATCGGGCATTTATTTAAACCTTTACCTTTTGCATTTAAATGTAAAACGCGAAAAGCGCGCGAAAATGCAATCACCCAACTAAGACCGCCATTTTGAAATTTTGACACAACACGGAGCGTTCAGATTCAGAATCATTTGTAGTCAAATTCTATTTACGTTTCACGTAGGCGTCACCTGCTGGAAACTATTGCAAGAATACTCCGTCCCAAATATTTATATTGTCCTAAATATCTTGACGAGCTTGACTGCTGTTTGTGTGTATAATCCATAATAGAAAGTCTTTAAAATAAAACATGTGGTTTGGGTAAATAAAGTCGTGATTTTCGATCGATGTCTGATTCCGATATTATGCCATGATTACTCCTAGGGTTGGATTTAATTTAAGTGTAGGTCAGTGTAGCTCATTGCAGATCAAACCACTTTAAGTCTTTAAATGTTCCATGAAGAGGAGAGAGCGTACTTCCATCGTTGACCTTGTGTTATTCATATTTAGTAATATTAAAATAATATAATTAAAGACAGTGGTAATAATAAAACATAATATTACGCCAATAATACACCCATATTTCACCAGTTATGAGCTCAGCAGAAGCGTCTGCGACTCTACCAAGGATGAAGGCAAAACCATCTATCAATTGCACAAATTCAGACAAATAAGACGTAAAGAATAGCGTCAATCTCCTTTTTTCCCGTACATGTCGTAAGTGGCGACTAAGGGTCTTACTAGAAAATGGGCAGCAGCGTTCTCTTTGCATTTTACCAAGATAGTGCGATCGCCAACCCGCCTGCCAGGCGTGGTGATTGCAGTCCTCCGAATCAAGGGAGGCCTATGTCCAGCCGTGGACATCTTTCGGCTGAAATGATGATGATGATGACTCAGTCTATCAATCAGGCATAAATTCAGACAATTGGCTGCTACTCACAAAATTCCTGAATGCAAAATTGAATAAGACTGTGCCTGACCTCAGAACCTCTCGTTCAGCAGTTTTCTTAGCGACTACTTGACGCATGAGGCAGCTAACCAAAAAAACAAATGCATTTTTGCGCATATCAGCCAAACCTATTAACTAAAAATATTGCTTGTACAGTTTACGTCGCAGAATATACGGTGACATTGACATGGTTGTAAGATTATTTAGTGTTTCAACAGCTAGTAGACTCAATAATATTTACAGCTTATGATATTTTGTAAGCTTGATATTATTTTTTTATTTGAGACGTTTAACCTAAAAAAATATAACTACATAATATGCAGACGTTTATCACTACCTACTTTTACTTCTTCATTACTTACTAGAGAATGAGCAGCAGCGTTCTCTATGCATTTTACCACCATACTCCGATCGCCAACCCGCCTGCCAAGTATGGCGATTTTGCCAAACTGGCAAACCCTCCCTTAGGGGGACGCTTATATCCAGCAGTGGACGTCACACTTACAGGCATGAGGAACGGTGTGAAGTTCACTCAACCTCCGTTGAAAAAGGAGGACCTTCCGACTAGACGGCTGTCGTGTCTGGTGGGCAACTGCCCGACGATTGATAACTCTTTGCCAACTGCCCGACGATTGATAACTCTTTGCCAACTGCCCGACGATTGATAACTCTTTGCCCAACTTGAGAATCGAACCCAGGATCTATAGCTCAGCAGTAAAGCTGGCGAACAATAGACAAACGAATGCTTTTGAATTCTATCATGTTTTATGGTACTAATGAATATAATTTTTTTGTTACAGGTATGACAGATCAACCAAGCAAATTAATTCCCGCCGAAAAGTTAAAAGAACTGTTTTTTAATTGAAACAAACTAAACGCATTTGCATTAAGTAAATACAAACATTGTTATGTAAAAAAACGAAAATAAATGGCATTTCGAAAAGAAATTATAAATATATAAGTGTTTGTGCAAAAGAGATAAATTAATATCGAGTGTGGCTGATAGAAAAGGACACAAGATGTCGCTGGTTGCTCCAAGGAGAGTCCAACTGGACTGGGCGCCTTCGATAATACCATGGTAAGATTCGTTTATTTTTATCAAAAACGCTATTTATAAAAGAGCCATCATAATCCAAAACTCCATAAATAAAAATAAAAAAAATAAAATTGTTTGTGGTATCGCCGTAAAACTTTAACCTTTTCCAAACAGAACGAAGACATATTATTATGATAATCCCCATCTCATACACCAATAGAAGTTGAATCCAGTTTTGCACGCTTCCAGTTTCTTAAATTCGACAGTTGAAGACATTCGAGGAAACTAGCGCCATCTGTCTTAAAACGATAGCCTTCCACTAGACTGAAGGCATATTGTTCCCTTTGCCTGTGAAGACGAGACTACAACGCACGCAAAGTTCCATTCGTAAACTGAAAGTTGCTCGAATATTTTCCTGCCATCTTTTGACGGTTTATGAAATTTTCAATTTTCGAACGAGATATTTATTTTTCGTTCATTCGCCTGCCTTTGAGCTTTGGTGCGTTTTACGTATCATTGTACATCCGAATACTATTTAACCTCAGACTATAATCTGAGTATTTAACATTACAAAGAATTGCTCAGAAAGGTCAGGTAGTACTCGCAACCGGCGTGCATGTGCTGATGCAGATGTATGAACATAAACGAGGCAAAAGGAGTATGTAAGGATCGTAGCCTATATAGGTGGCGTTCCGTAGTATCTGCCTACCGCCATGGGAACAGGGCGTGAGTTTATGTATGTAGTATAAAGAGTTTAAATGAGTAGGCAACTTCAATCTTGGAACCCAATTCTCAATTCTTTATTGCGTACCATAATGTTAAAGCATAGTTGGAAGGGAAATCATTATTTAAGTCACAATTATGGACCCTGTCGGGCACAGCAAGATCAAGTAGGAGAGAGGAGGAAGAACACTGGGTGCTTAATTAGAAGTCATATTTTTAGTTAATAATATTATACCTACTATTTATTATAACAATGTATAGATTTTAAGAATTATAATTATTGTTTTATACACTTGTTCAATTAGTAACTGTAAACTGTTAACCCTACCACCATGACAATTCAGGAGACCATGAGCCCATTTATTGGCACCTCATGACCTGTCTAGCCCAGCTATATCGTATTCAGCTTCTAGTAGCTGAATTTACCAGTATTTTTCATAGAGTGACTACCTATTAGACCTCCACAGCCCAGTTACTGGAATTAGACATCAAAGTCAAATCATTTGGACCTAGAATAAAGTTACTATTCCGCAGGAGGTAAAAAAATCCACACTAATATTATAAATGCAAAAGTAACTCTGTCTGTCTGTCTGTCTCGCTTTCCTGCTAAAACTACTGAATGGATTTAAATGAAATTTGGTACACAGATAGTTTAGGGCCTGAAAAAGGACATTGGCTACTTTTTATTCCGCGACTTCGTCTGCGTCCGCGATAACCGACGTTTACACGAACGAAGTCGCGGGCAACAGCTAGTAGAGCAATAATCAAAGACAGATGATACATGGTATTCACATATTATTATTTACAAACATGGTAAAGTAAGTTATCACACGGTTCCTCTTGGTAAGACTGGTTGTCTATGTTTCGGGCTACCCATAATCGGGGTCAATTCTTTAACCACGAAATTCATAATTTGGGCAGAAGTTACGAATATTTCTGACTCTTTTTCACATAAAGACTGTGCACAAACAGTGTAATAATAATAAGGGAGCTGGGATCAGTGCTACGTACAGACAGTAGCACATCGAGCTACTACAATATGTCAAATTTCTTTAATAAATTTTCAACTTTATTGCTAAATCATTAGGTTCAAGGTTGATTGGGAGAATTTGACAGTTTCGGGTACCTCGATGTGGTGGTACAACGAATGACGGAACACGGTTTGACAGTTGTTACGGATAACTGTCAAACCGTGTCGTCATTCATTCCCACGATGCATTTATGCCCGTCCAATAAAGTAGGAGCAGGGTTCATTCAAATACTATGCATATTTAATTTCATCATCACTGCTCTCATAACGGTGAAGGAAAACTTCGTAAGGAAACGCGCATATCTTAGAACCAACAAATCGAAGACATGTAATAAATGTCTTAAACCGTATGTGACATCCAGCAACTCGTACTGGGCACACGTAATGACAGGACCCGGGCCCGGGCCTGGGCTCGTGATTATGACTTCTCTCTCACTGAGAGGAATCTTGCGGGACGAGCAGGTCTCTGTAATACGCTTGAGTCACGCATTTTATCATGTTTTTTTTTTTTGCTCCCAAACTGTGATAATAATGTGTGACTGAAGCCTATCACAGTAGGCCGGTCTCGCCCCGCTGTGTAAACATCATATTAGTAACTAGCTTTTGCCCGCGGCTTCGCCCGCGTGGATGTCGGAAATTAACCCAGGAGGACGTACTACCGCGGTAAGAATGTGTTAATCCAGGTTCTGCGTGCCATTTTCGATCCAGATTCATTCAGCTATTTTTGCGTGATTAATAAACAAACACCCAATCTATATATATAAAAATGAATCCCTATTTCCCTTGGTCACGGCATCACGCGTGAACGGCTGGACCGATTTCACTTTTTTATTTTTTGTTGTGTTTGTATTTGTCAGGAGAAAGTTCTTATGAAAGAAAAAAAAAATTAAAATTTACGCGGATAATTAGAAAATTTAAGAACACTTATTTAAGAATACTTAACAACCATAATATAATAGGACAATGTAAACTTTTTTTAATTACAGGACAACGTCTGTCGGGTCAGCTAGTCATACATATTTTCACATTTATAATATTATGCTAGTTAGTAGGATTATGATTCATAAGTTGTTACCCGCGACTTCATCCGCGTGGTATTTAACAAAAAAGTTTTTCACTAGTTTTATTTTTTTCGTGATATTCTATTTTTTTTCTAAAATAAAAGTAGCCTAAGTTTACTCCTTGTTACATCAGCTATCTGCCAGTGCAAGTCCCGTCAAAATCGCTCCAGCCTTTCCAGCCAGTCAGTCCGGCCAGTCTAGATGTCTAGATTATAGTATTCATTTAGTGGGAACCTTATAATCTAACTATGCTTAGGCAGGGGCTTGTAGTTAAGGGAAAATAGCTGCAATGGATCGACCCTCTCGTAGCAAGCGTAGTTTAACCATTAGGTTACAATAGGCTTGCTACGAGAAGTCCGTGGCTAAAATAAAATAATAAAATAAATATCTTAGGACAATCAACACACCGTGCACCGTAACTAGGCAGAGCCTGTACTATGGTAACCAGACAACTGATAAACATACTTATATATTACTAAATACATACATATTATAGATACTGCCCCGTTGGTCTCGTGGTCGCAAGCGCGACCGCTGAGCGTGGGGTCCTGGGTTCGATTCCCGGGTCGGGCAAAGTGTTACTGGGTTTTTCCATTAGGAATTTCTTAGTAGCAGCCCGGAGTTTGGAAGTTGGCGGTGTGATACCCCCGTGCCTCGGAAAGCACGTTAAGCAGTTGGTCCTACGCCTGATCTCTCTCCGGTCGTGTCGGATTGCCGTCCCATCGGACTATGAGAGTGAGGGAAGAGTGAGTGCTCCTGTGTCTGCGCATACACTTGAGCAATATAATATCTCCCGCGCCGATGGCTAGTCTCCGTTGAGATTGGCCGCCGTGGCCGAAATTCGGTCTGGAGGACTAGGTATATATATATATATTATAGATAAATTACACCCAGACACAGAACAAATGATCGTGCTCATCACACAAACATTTGTCCTGGGTGGGAATCGAACCCACGACCTCAGTCTTAGCAGTTAGGGTCACTAACCACTAGACTAACAGGCCAGTCCAAAATGTGGATGGGTGACTATCTTTGCTTAATCAGATCCTTCGATCCTTCCCATACCTCGGAAAGCACGATGTCGGTCCTGGCTGTCATTCCTGAATCTTTGACAGTCGTTACCTACGAGTCGTCAGACGCCCGGAAGTCTGACAGCCAGTCTTACCAAGGGGCATCGTATTACCCAGTAATTTGGTCGTGGAGGAGCCGTGAAAACATTTAAGGCTGTTTGCTAAGGGTATTTTTTTTTTGGATGGGAAATCATCAAATGACTTCTCCCGCTCTTGGGCGGAGCGGGAGAGTGTATCAGACTTTTACTGACTAAAACCCACCCGTGTTCCTTCAGTTGCCCATGTGCCAGGGTCACGGTGTCTCTTTCGAACAATCTCACGACCCTGGCAGGCATCGGTCCTAGCAGACCCCTTCAGTTCTGCTGACATCTCTTTGAGCTACCCATTGCTCGCCGCCCGCAAGCCCGCGCCTACGGTGGCCGGGAGTGTGCGATCGACTCCCGACGCCCGGGGCGTCTCCTCCTACGGCGGCTAGAGACGTGAGGGCGCAGAGACTGCCACTCGCTCACGCGCCCCGCTTATTGTTAGGGTTCATTCTGTGTGATTTATGATATGGATAGAAAGGGGGTGACTACTACACGCGTAGCATGACCACCATAGAAAGAACTTTTGTCTATTCTTGGTAGAATAGAGATAGAATTGTCATGCTACGCCAGCATAAAATGGTACAAATATTTCTACAATCTTTAATTCTGTCTTTAAACTTTCTACAATCTGTAATTTTGTCTATTCTTCCGTCGACAAAACCCATTTCTACGGGGTGGTCATGCTACGCGTGCTGAGATGACGACTAATAGAGATGTGTGGAAGAAAAATCATGTGGCGCAGACCCCAAATAAATTGGGATATGGGCAGGAGAATGATGATGTTAGGGTTCATTCCTATGTACTTTCGGATGGTCCCGTATCTTTTTTGACGGAATTAAAGAGTATTAGGCTCCCGAAGATACACGCACGTCGGTTGCGAGGAAAACGCAACTGTCCTTTCTATAAACAGATTCTCGAGGGTATCCAAAGGCTACGGAACGAATTCAGAAGGCTTTCGGCTCCTCAGATAAAGTGGGTCAAGGTGAATCCTAGTTCCCTATATAAGGACTTGTCCCTGGACATGCGCAGTACGTAACCGGTCTACTTTGAAAAGCTTTGTTGGGATCAGGGTTGAGACTTGAAAGTAAGGGATAATGTGAAGAGGGTAGGCAGAGTTCTATGACTTGTTTTTATTTTATGATTATGATTTAATTACTAGCTTTTGCCCGCGGCTTCGCCCGCGTGGATGTCGGAAATTTTGTTGCCAACCATACATTTAGAATATAGCTTCGAAACTGACGTTCTTTCATACAAACTGCCACCCCCTATTTCACCCTTTTACGGGGGGAGTTTCATAAAATCCTTTCTTAGCTGGCGTCTCCTTTCTATAATCTACCTCTGTGCTAAATTTCATCTTTGTAGGTCCATTAGTTTTTGAGGTTTCCTGATTAATCAGTGAGTGAATGAATGAATGAGTGACCTTTCACTTTATATATGTATAGATTTGAGCATCGTCTATTGAAACTTCTTCATAATGCTTGGACCAATAGCTTAACGTGTTTTTCGAGGCACGGATGGGTCTTGGTATGTGAAGATAGTCACTCATCCAGGGACCAAACGTAGCGAGTGTAATTTAACCTGATCGGTAGACCCGTGCGGCTGTTAATACTATTATTACTCATTTTACTTATTCCTTTTTCAAAGCATTTGAAACACAAGACTCAGTCGAATGATATTCAGACTCAAAATTCGTTGCAATCCAACTTACAATACAAACTGCCGTTGGTCTCGTAGTCTGAAGACGGTTCAGCATTTGGTGCTAGGTTCGATTCCTCGGTATAGTAAAGGGATGTTAAACGGTTTTTCCACTAGGAATTTCTCAGTAACAGGCCGGAGTTTGCAAGTTGGCGGTGTGATACTCCCATGCCATGGTGCGCACGTAAAGCCATTGGTCCTACGCCTGATCTGTCTCCGGTCGTATCGGATTGCCGTCCCATCGGACTGTAAGAGTGAATAAAGACTTGTGCTCCTGTGTCTGCGCACACAGTTGTGCACTATAATATCTCCGGCGTAGAGGGCTAGTCTCCGCTAAATTGGCGCGCTTGGCCTAAATTCGATCTGGAGGACAATACATTTGAATGCAGTTTTTCAATTTATTGTTTAAATAACATCGCATCCTATCACATAACAATTAAAAACCAGTAGCAGCTATCTATTGCAGAGACATAGGCCTCCGATCTCCATTTATTTTTAGGTTTTTTTTTTATGGGAAATCATCAAATCACGTCTCCCGCTCTGGGTGGAGCGGAAAGGCGTGTCAGACTTTTACTGACTAAAACCCACCCGTATGTTGCCCATATGCCAGAGTCACGGATTTTATTTCTAGCTTACAACACACCCATGCCACTTTTGTAGAAAGCCAAAGGTTCATTCTCTTGAATGAAAGGCTGGAAATATTGGAAATAAATAGATTGTTATTTTTATAAACAATAATTCGGTATTTACTATCTCATCTGATAAATAGTAGGTCAAATAAATAAAAAACTTCATTCCGTAATAGTTATACATAAAATATATACAACAATAAGTCTTACATAATTCCGCACAAATGTCACCTGTAAACCATGCATTGCAGTACCGTGCGGAACCCTAATTTTACACCGCATAGGTCACTAACCTTCTTACAGCGATACCCGCTCACTTCACTGCGTCAACCAGAAAAAAAAAAAACTGTCCGTCAGCTGAGCGAGCGCGGCCAACTTCATTCAGTTGAAAATGTATCTGTCATGGCTACGCGATCGATGCTAGTCTCCAGTTAAAAATTACTGGAAAACATAAAAAATATGTCGCGGCAAACTCTGAAGGACGTCGCTCGCGCCTTCGCAAAACTATAATTATTATATTTAACGTATCGCTATACTAGTAAAGTGTTTATTGTGTGAATTTCGAGCGTATCTAAATTTGTTCCTTGTCAGACGGACCAGTCGTGAAAATTTTCACGGTGAGTATTTGTGTTTTTTTGCGACGCTCACGTGTGCGTAGGCGGTCAATTTAAGAGATAGTAATGTGTCTTATTTGTAAATATGTGTATTTAATTGAGAAAAAAATGTCTTTTGCTTGAATAAAAATCGATTATAAGTGGGTGGGATTGCTGGGACCTGTCCCTGTCTCACTTGTGTATAACCCGGCAGCGTGTGAGAGTGACGTAACAATGCGACGTCTGCATCGCGTCGCAGTCCATTCAAATCGGCCGGGTAACCATATCTGTTCCTTTCTAGCGTAATGTCTTATTAATTTTAGTTATTTTTCTCGGGATTCTTTCACAGTTTTCTAAGTAAAACTCAAATGAATCACGTTACGAATGTGTTCTATGGGAGTTTGCGCGTCATTCGCGATAATCAGACCAACAGTTTTGTTCTTAAATAGTCGTGTATTTAATCGATAATGAGTGTTCATCTAATCGGACGATACTCCCGTAAGAGCGAAAGTTGCGTGATATTTTTAATATTGGAAAATGTCGCGAGTGCAAAAAGTAATAAACTGTGGATGGTTTTGGCGTCGAATTAATTAATTTGCGGTGAAGGAGTGTCGTATATTACAGGTGTGTCTCTCCACCCTTTAGAAATAACAATAAAGTGCCCGATAAGATTCCAAATACGAGTTTATTAGCTGTATAATCCACTTGCCTTGTGCTGTTCGACTGGAATTGAAAAAATAAATAAATGTCAAACTCCTTTTCAAACTCAAATGACTACATTTCAAAACTGTTGTTGTTGATTACAATCTAAAATAAAATAAGAATCTTTGCGCCTTTATTTGTTACTTGAATAAGGAAGTAATGTTTGCATAGTTTTTGTAACTTTTTTTGTAGTTTGAAACCACTAAGTAGCTTTTTAACAAAGCCAGACTTAAAATCTTGCCAGTCTATATTTTGCTGCAGAAATTCGCTTTGCAGACCCTAAGGTCAAAAGGTGACTGCAGTAGGATGTCTGCAACCATAATAATCTTTAGTTTTTTTTTATTACTATACCCAGGGAACTGCATTTACAGATCATAGATAATGGACTGATTCAAAAAGTTAGGAGCAAAAAGTTTTTTTGAATTTTTTTGCTACAATATAGCTAGAGATGTATAAGTTTATTTTCAGTGAAATCTGGTTACTGGTCTACAATCCTGGAATATTTCGAAGCTATACTGATATTACATTACTCACAGTGTTACACATAATACAGTAAAAGAATATTCTTTGATTTAAGTATCATCATTTGTTACGCTTTTTCCCAACCATGTTGATAATGGCTTCCAGTCTAATGAGTTACAGCTGCATACTAGTATATTACATGGAGTATCTGCCTATCTGATCTCCACATCAACCACAAACCAGTTACTGAGTAATGATGATAAGACTAGTTGTTACTGTTAAATGATTTTCTTTAATTAGGTTTGTGTAAACTACAAGCACTTTAACACAACAATCATATTTTAACTAGATAAGGTCGGCGTTTCCCATCTGATTACTCTGAGCAAAAATGCTGAAACACACTCAGAGGTCATAGTCTCTTTAAAGTACTGACATAATCTTCATTTTGGGAAGACAATGTAGATTGGCGTCTGAAATGGTCTTGTGACGAAGAACAACACAGATTAATTAGGCCTCTCCAGTCAATTGTCAAACTTTCACACTTCTAGGTGCCTGTAACACTAGCCAAAAATCTATTAATGCCAGTTGGTACCGAATGACATCCAGTCAGTGACTCATTAAACCCGCCCTGAGCCAGTGTAGTGGTAGCCTACTCCGTCTTACAGAGAGGAGGCCTGTGTCCCAGCAGTGGGAACATTATAGCTTGATTATATTATGCTATTCAGTGACTCATCCATAAATAAGTAGATTCTGCTTACTCTGCTGTAAATTTGACCTTTTAGAAGGTCATCACTAATGGTCTTTAGTATCTCTTTGAAGTGTATTCTCTCCTGGTACCTTAGCCATTACTTTTTAAATAAAATAAAGAATTATTCATTATAATATGACTTTTGTAAAGTGACATATAGTGACCTTATTGGTGCTGTTCTTCAGAAAGGTCAGGTGCGTAGTACTCGCAACCGGCGTGTGTGTATGACCAGATGTATGAACGTGAACGAGGCAAAAGGAGTATGTAAGGATCGTAGCAGGTGGCGTTCTGTAGTTTCTGCCCACCCCATGAGAAGAAGGCTTGAGTTTATGTGCTGTTTATGGCTTCTATGGGCAGGCATTTAACATTATATCCAAATAGGAATCAACTTTATTGTTTACTAGCTTTTGCCAGCGGCTTCGCTCGCGTGGAGGTCGGAAAATATCCCGCAGGAACTTACTACCGGGATAAAAAGTACCCTATGTGTTAATCCAGGTTATAAACTATATGTGTGCCAAATTTCATCTAAATCGGGTCAGTAGTTTTTGCGTGAAAGAGGAACAAACATCCATACATCTATAATAGGAGTAGGATTTCATTAAACTATCTGCTATTTGCTCACCATTTCAGGATCAGGATTTGTATGAGATTATCTGCCTGAAACCAAAGTTTCCCAAAAGTTATCTAAATGTAGTGAAATTGTCAGTAATAATATTGTGTGTACTTGAAATATATTGATGATCAGTGTTTTAAAACACTGCCTTTCGTGCAGGTTCTTTGTATACCATAATAGTTTAATATCAATTAATGAAATTGGTCCCCGAATATGGGCTTTATGGAGTGCAGAGACAAATTTTCAGTCCATATGTGGGCCCTATCAACCAATGAAAATGAGACATAAAGCTGTTCACCACTTGTAAACTTGAACAAATTGGCACAAAAACTACAATCTCTTAAAAAATATTCAAATTTTTTACTGATTTTCAATTTGCTGAAGACCAAAATGAAAGCTGCAATCAACCTTTGTATCATAGTTTCGGGTTAGAGATATCTTTATTTCCCATAAGAAAGAAATTTCACTTACATGAGAAATATTTCAGTTCAGTTTGTTCTATGTCTTCTATGTCTAGAGGTCCCAGGTGGGCCATGGTGGCCATCAGTGGTTATTCTAACCAGCCCACCTCACTCCAGAAGTTCACAATATCTCCTGGTCTATGGAGAACATCTGTGTAAAATCCTAGCATAGTAAAGATATAGTTTGTGCAAGTTCCGGTTGACCAATGCAAACATTTACTTAATTATTTTACACATTGTCAGCTTTTCCATCTTTGAACTCAAAACTTATTGCTTATAGTTGTTATGCTATCATGGTACTTATATACCGATACTGAGTACATTTCTTCCTCATAAATTCCATCTGGCAGTTTATTTGCAGACAGTAAAGAAGTACTTACATCCCACGCAATGCTTAAGAGCCATATTACTTTTTGTTTCATACCCATCTTTTGTTCTCCAGACCTTTATTATGTTTGTGTTCAGAGAATAATAATGTAAAAGGTATATCAATATGCATGGTACCCTGCCATGGTCGGATTTGTACGAAAAAGTTACCGTGGCGCTGGCACAGGCAACTGAAGGAACACGTTTGGGTTTTAGTCAGTATAAGTCTGACACACCCTTCCGCTCCACCCAGAGCGGGAGACGTCATTTGATGATTTCCCACCGAGAAAAAAAAGTATGTGTGGTACCCTTGGTGAAGGAAAAAAGGAAAAACCCTTTAGAAATATGGCAGGATGACTTGATGAGGACTTCTGGAAAGACATGGTAGACTAGACAAGCAAGGTTCAGAGAAACTTGGAAAGGGTCCGAGGAGGCCTTTGGCAAAGGTCACAAAGGGACTCAACAGATTTTTTTTTTTGTTATCAACTGAAATGGGGCTATAAATAAATGTATTAAAGTCAGCATGTAAGAAGTCTTCTGGTGAT
Source organism: Aporophyla nigra (assembly GCA_947507805.1). NCBI lineage: Eukaryota > Metazoa > Arthropoda > Insecta > Lepidoptera > Noctuidae > Aporophyla > Aporophyla nigra. The sequence continues at coordinate 1,254,007 of OX382318.1, forward strand.
AGAAAAACTCAAGTGTCACTTATCATCATGGATATGTCATTCATCATCATTTCAGCCGAATGATGCCCACTGCTGGACATAGGCCTCCCCTCCCCCCATTTGACGTACCATCTTGTATCTTTCCGTGGGTAAGGCGACTAAGGGGCTTACTAAAGAATGGGTAACAGCGATCTCTTTTCATCTTACCACCATATTGCGATCGCCCACCCGCTTGCCAAGCGTGGTGATTATGGCAAACCCCCCTCCCCCCCAAATTGGTGGAGGCCTATGTCAAGCAGTGGACGTCTTTTGGGCTGAAGTGATAATTCTCAGACGTTACGGGTAGTCAAAAGCTCGAAAGTCCAGTCAGACTTCGGACTACCCGTAACGACTGACTACACAACCCTAATTTTATGTTATGTAAGCTGACTACCGATGTTTCTACCTACACCATCATCATAATCTCACCAACAGCTGGGTATAACCCTCTTCCTTTTTACACGCTTTATATTAGCTTCATTTGTGTGTTCTGCCGTCATAAGAAAGAAGGCCGTAAGTACGTCAACGTTGATTCCGAGATAATTGACGTTTTATCTAAAATTATGGCCCAGGATCTACTGAATGGTTTTAGTTAGTGATTCTTGTTTTATAAGATGTCAAAAAATATAGGCTTTATTTTTAACCATAATTTATGTAAATTCATAAACGCGTATTGTTTTTATTTTAATTTTTCCCTTTTGTATTAGCAGAAATATAATAATAAATTGTGAAATACTTATCTGAAAGGGCGTAATAGCGTAGAATGTAATTGCGGCTTTTCATAGAAGGAACTCGATCTTCCTAAAGCCGAAATCTTTGCATGTAAAGCCTTAAATGTGCAGTTGCGCCTTTTTTTGATAGTAAACTAAGTTACGAATCGTTTTCAAAGCAGGCATTGCAGCATAGTTATTTTGTCTAAAGGAAATAAAAGCCTTCGTCAGTCGATTGTAAACAAGACTTATTAAAATGAAACCAAAACTATTTACTAAAATATGTACTTTATTATTATGAGTCAGTCTCTTATGTTCTATTTTCAGTCAAACTTAAAATAATACGTAAGACACAAGTAGGTACATGACTAACACCAGTTACCTTATTACTATGAAGCGTTTTGAAGTAACCAATTCTTGCTAGTAATAATAAACAAATAATTTTTGAAGGAACATCTTTATTAATCACATTTTTCTCATTATGTATCTAAACAAAATCATCAAAACATATTATATACTCATAAAACAAAAATATATCTCTTGACAATAAAATAACACACAACACAATCAATAATCATTTTAAACAGTTTACATATAGGAACTTTTACAAGCACTCTGAATCATAATTATCTTTCATTTCACAAAATAAAAACATAATTATCTTCTGAAACAATGTCAACAGAATCCCACAAAACTACTAATAATATAATTTTAAAACATCAGCTTATATAGATAAAGGAACTTCAAATAGAAGTGAACCTAATAATAAAGCACTGAGAATCACATATTATAATTAACAAACTTAAACAAAAACAGTTCTAACCTATTAAGTAATCTCCTTAACGCAAGTAACAATCAAGTTTCGGGATTGAACAAAAAATCAGTTAATCAACGAATTTATCCACGTAATTTTATATTATTTCACAGTTAGTTACTATTCATGAATTATAATGTAAAGTAAATAAACATTACTTACCAAGATATCAATATTATTTCAAAAGAAAAAACGGCTGCCGCGTCGTCCCGTCACCGCACACGCACACTGCACTTCGCGTGGACTCTTTTTTTTTATTTTTTCTGGATTGGAAATCATCAAATGACTTCTCCCGCTCTGGGCGGAGCGGGAGGGCGTGTCAGACTTTTACTGACTAAAACCCACCCGTGTTCCTTCAGTTGCCCATGTGCCAGGGTCACGGTATCTCTTTCGAACAATCTCGCGACCCTAGCAGGCATCGGTCCTGGCAGACCCCTTCAGTATTGCTGACATCTCTTTGAGGCGCGCGTGGAACACTACGCGCCGTCGACCCAAGCCTGGTCCTTACCGGGCGGCGAGCTACCCATTGCTCGCCGCCCGCAAGCTCGCACCTACGGTGGCCGGGAGTCCGCTATCGACTCCCGACGCCCGGGGCGTCTCCTCCTACGGCGTGAGGGCGCAGAGACTGCCACTCCCTCACGCGCCCCGCCTCCTCCTTCGCGAGCATTACAGCTTCGCAGAAGGAGGTGACGGCTTCCCATGCCTTCTCGCTCCGCACCATGGCTCGCACCAGGGCTGGACGCGAGAGGTCGCCGCCGCCGATCGCCTCCACGAGGACACGGCGGTGCTCCACCCAGGCAGGGCACACCTCCACCGTATGCTCCACCGTGTCCTCCAGACGATCCTCGCAATGGAAACACCCGGGCGTTTCCTCCCGCTTTATCCTGAACAGGAACCCACCGAAGCACCCATGCCCGGTGAGAACCTGCGTCAGGCGGAAGGTGAGGACGCCGTGGCGCCTCTCTATCCACTCCTCAAAGAGGGGACTTACCGCCGCAATTGTGGCGTGCCCGGCGCTGGGTTGCGACAATCGTACTCGCCATGTCGCCATGAGATCCTGCCGGAGCTCTGTCCACCGTGTCGCGATTTGTCGCGGCAGCGGAGTTTCGCCACGGCCTTCCGCCTACTCGCGCCACTCCCACATGTGGGCGAGGACCTTTGCCTCCAGATCCCATGGCGGCACTCCGGCAAGGAGGCTCGCCGCCTCGCACGAGACCGTGCGGTATCCCCGGATTACCCGGATGGCCATGACCCTCTGGGCCGCACTTAACCGGCGCGCTAGGCGCAGCCTCAACGAGGGCACCCACACCGGTGCCCCGTATAGGGCCATGGACCGCACGACCCCCGCGTAGAGCCTCCGGCAGGAGGCGTTTGGACCCCCTAGATTGGGCAGGAGCCGCTTTAAGGCAGCCCCAGCCCGCTCCAGTCTGGGAGCCAAACGTCGGAAGTGCTCGAAGAAGTTCCACCGGCTATCGAGGACAAGTCCCAGGTACTTCATCGTCGACTCGACGCCGATGTGAACCCCTCCTTTCAAAATACTCTCCCCGCGCCCACTTCCGCACGCGTGTCCCTTCAAAAAACTTATATGAAAAGCCCTTATTGCGAAGTTAGGGCTTTTTACCGTAGTAAATTGAGAGGTTTTGCTTATTTAAAAAGCCTTAATTGGTAATTGCGGCCTTCCAGACTAGCAATACGAAAATACTAACAAAAATGGCCGTTATTGTGTAATTAAGGCTTTTCAGATTCAAAAAACAGAATTTATGTCGTAGTTAAGCCTAAAATCCTTATGATATCTCTAATCTCATACGAGTTAGAGCTTTGTGAGTAAGTCCATAAGATAGCATTTTCTTTGCTGATTCCGAATATGTTAATAACACATTTTTGACAAAATTGTCAGTTACGGCCTTTTTTCTTATGACGGCAGTGTTAGTATGTTTGTTTGTAGCCGACTCCTTATAGCGCGATTTTGACTCACTTTAAACGACCAGATTTCATTCAAACTCTGTAGACTTATCGAGGACCGATGACAATACTATAATTTAATAAATTTGTGCCATTATCCTTGCCAGGGTTACCAGGAAAGCAAAAAAACTGTCTTCGAAAAGCGTGATTTTTAGTTTTTTTAAACTATTATATTTCCGCCATACTTCTCGGTTCTGTGCGTCTCTTATCCATGTGTTTCCCTCGACTTTGACGATCTCATCAACACAACGCGCTTTTGGACGGCCTTGGTTCCTTTGACCTAACCTTGGCCTCTATTCGGTCACAGCATTACTCCATCGGAAATCTCCACGTCTAACTAGATGTCCTGCCCAACTCCAATTGAGCCGCATCGCCCCCTGCCAGGGTCGCGAGATTTGTTCGAAAGAGATACCGTGACCCTGGCATATGGGCAACTGAAGGAACACGGGTGGGTTTTAATCAGTAAAAGTCTGACACGCCCCTCCGTTCCACCCTAGAGCGGGAAACGTCATTTGATGATTTCCCTTTCCCACCCAAAAACAAAAAGCGCATCGCCCCTACATATTCTACTATACTTGCCTGCGTCATTTTTCCAGGAATTAAAACCACCCTCTCTCCGTTGTGAAGGTACAAAGGTCAGTCTGCCAAATATCACAATCGATTTTGTTTTGATGGGTCGCTCGTAAACTCATAACAGGCAGAGGTCGCTTTGATTCGCATTTGAAATGGAGCTGAATTTTAACAAGGTTTTTTGCTTGTGAAGAAAATGAGATAACAGATCGGTTGAATAACGTACTAATATTATAAATGTGAACGTTTGTGAGGATGTATGTGTGTTTGTTACTCTTTCATGTTAAAACTAGCTTCTGCCCGCGACTTCGTCCGCGTCAAATATTTGCTCCCCTGACCCTTCCCGTCGCATCGCAGCCTGCCAGTTTTTGTCCATTTTTTTGTTGCTGCTCCGCTCCTTTTGACCGTAGCGTGATGTTATACAGCCTATAGCCTTTCTCAATAAATAGGCTACCCGACTCAAAAATAAATTTTCAATTCGTACCAGTAGTTCCTGAGATTAGCGCGTTCCACCCCCCATTTTAGGGAAGTGGGGGGTTAGAAAGAGACAAAAAGTAGCCTATGTCACTCTCCATCCCTTCAACTATCTCCACTTAAAAAATCACGTCAATTCGTCGCTCCGTTTTGCCGTGAAAGACGGACAAACAGACACACACACTTTCCCATTTATAATATTAGTATGTATGGTGTAAAACCTGTTCGGCACACAGATACTTTATAACATGGATTAACACATAGGGTACTTTTATCCTGGTAGTATGTTCCCGCGGGATAATTTCCGACCTCCACGCTAGAGAAGTCGCTGGCAAAAGCTAGTATTAAAATAAACATAACTCCTGTGTTCCCTGTAAGGGTCGACAGAGGTGTATGCTCTACCTACATTTCGCCAGTTATGTTGTTCGTATTGGGACCGACAGCTTAGTACGGCCATGATTCTAGTTTCGTACAGTGTGACTATGTTTGAGACAATAGAGCCTGCCCTGAAACCTCATAATTCTTCTGTCTTTTTTTCCAATTTATTAGTGATCGCCGCAGCATGTCTATTTCTTGCGCACTCCTCTATTAGTCGTCATTTTAGTAGTCACCCCCTTTCTACCCATATTCACATAGTCCATCCTTCGTTTCTTTGGTCTCCCCCTATTCTGATAGCCATTTTCAGCCAGCTAACTTTTCAGCTATCGATGCCACTTTCAGACTCCCTCTTCCGTACTAATTTCTTATTCTATCCATTCGTGTAACACCACACATCCCTCTTAACATTCTCATCTCAGCTGCATGCAATTGCCTTTCCTTCATGTCTTTTGTGGCCCAACATTCTGACCCATACAAGACAGCAGGCCTGCCCTGAAACTTAGCCCTATAGAAATCAGCTAGAACCCAAGTTATCTGTATGCCATAACCTATCATAAAAACCATGTCAAACGTGAGTTGCGTTGGCTTACGTGCGGGAAGTCTGTTACAAGGAGACCTACGGTAACAGACGGATATTGGGGAGGAATAGGGGTTTGTGTTCGTCGCGCACTGTACACAGGAAATGGTTTTCTCATTGCCTATCCCACAGACAGTCTGCATCGCAGTCTGCTGTCTGTTGTGTTGTCTGTGACAGACTCATAGGAACGATGATGGCTAAACGTGTTTTGGCCACAGTCAGAGAAGTTGTAGGAGTGAATCAAACTCGACTCCACCGTACAATGTTTATAACTCACTAGCTTCTACCCGTGACTTCGTCCGCGTTAAATTTCTTGTTCCCCGACCCTTCCCGTCGCGTCGAATCGCCTACCCGTGCAATTTTCCCCGTTTTTGCAACATTTTTCATTACTGCTCTGCTCCTCTTGGTTGTAGCGTGACGTTATATAGCCTATAGCCTTCCTCGATAAATAGGCTACCCAACACAAAAAGAATTTTTTAACAATTCGGACCAGTAGTTCCTGAGATTAACGCGTTCAATCAAACAAACAAGCTTTATAATATTAGTATAGATGTAATGGAAACCGATTACGACAATAGGCAATCATTCTTCATTTCAGTGACATACAATGTATAACCTAAACATACATTTTTGTACAAGAGTTCCTTATACAATGAAGGCACTTAGGAAGATTGTATTGAACAATATCCACCTAAAGTGGAAGAAAGATTTTTGTACATTTCGTCTTTTTTGCCGACGGCAAATTGACAACGTATACTCGGGGTTTTAACGTCCAATTTTGTAAAAAGAACTTCAAATTGTCCAGCAAGATCGATGTTCAAATATGGTTGATTTTAGGGGTGATGGCGTAACACGGTATCAGTAGGAATCGCTTTAATTTTGAAAGTTCAAGACCATTTTGCGTTGTTGAGTAGACAAATTTTTCGAACATTATGAAGCAATGTAATAGAAATAATTTTCAAAATGATTCAGATTCTGATTGAATTAGGGTCATAGAGCCTCTCGATCTGCCAGGGTCGCGAGATTTGTTCGAAAGAGCTACCATGGCCCCGGCATATAGGGAACTGAAGGAACACAGGTGGGTTTTAGTCAGTAAAAGTCTGACACGCCCTCTCGTTCCGGCCAGAGCGGGAGACGTCATTAGATGATTTCCCACCCACAAAAAAAGGGTGTGTGCTGTAATTATGATCTCCGATCGCAGCATGGTGATAAAATGTAAAGAGAACGCTGCTGCTCATTCTCTAGTAAATCCCTTAGTCGCCTCTAACGACATCCATGGGAAGAAATGGGATGTAGCACTATCCTTGCGTCCAGCACCACACAGAACGCAATCAGGGTGCTGGGTCCTAAAGAAAGTTAATCTTTAGTAATGCGGCCGTTTGAAGTTTCCTCGCAATGAATTCCTCCACTATAGTGAATGTGGCAAAAAATTAGAAGCTAATTAAAATAACTTCATTGCAAACAGAAATTAATTTCAATGTCGGGCTGCTTTAAGCTGCATAGAAAATAACTTAAATGCCCTTGACATGCCTTGTACTACTAAATAACTTATTTAAGTATGGAAAAAGTTATGAGCAAATATTTGGCAACAACATACTAATTTATATATTTTTTTGGGTTGGCAACATTATTATAATGGTTTTTAAAAGGGGGTCGTAGCTAAATAATGACAGTTGCCCGGGTCGATCTCCAAGGTGAAGTAACACATGCTGAGGTCAGTCAGTGGATGTGGATACGAGATCTCCGTCCCTCAAAAAGCATAATATGAAGCCTTTGGTCTCGGCTCTCATTTCTCGATCGTTGGCAATTGTTATTAGTAGTCAGGATCCCAAAAGTCATACCCAGGGGTACTGTGTTACCCAGTAACTGGGTTGTGAAGGTCAAATAGGCAGTCGCTCCATGTTAAGTAGGTGCTTATGTTCAGCAACATTCGGTTAGATTGGAAGCTGTCTGCACCAGAGTCGGAAAAAGCAAGCAGATGCTGGATACTTTAATTTTATGCTTCGTTGGTCTAGTGGTCGTGACCGGTCTATTCAGAACAGTATTATTGGTCTTTTCTTATAAGGAAACTCGGGTTTGGCGGCGGCTTCGCCTACTTGGAGATCTGAAACTAACCCACGGGAATGTAATATCGAGATAAAGTGTGTCCTATCCAGATCATGTAAGCCAAACATCGAAATCCGTTAAATCAAAAAATCAAAAATCAAAAGTCATTTATTCAAACTAGGCTGAGAGTCAGCACTTTTTGAACGTCAAAGTTACATGAGACAGTCCCCCCAAAACGCCCGCCCTTCGACACTTCTAAAACTTCTTCTACGTTAAAGCGAGAAAAGGACACAAACAGAGTTCCTTACGTATCCTATTAATATTATAAATGTGAAAGTTTGTGAGGGATGAGCAGTCAGTGTCACTAACCACTAGACTAACAAGCCAGTCAAAAGAAATTTATTATTATTATTTGTAAAACGCTCCCATTTTAGTTCTAAACCTTTGCAGCATCAAAACTGACAAGATTTCTTTCAAAAACACATGAATAAATAAGTTTATCATGCTCAGCGATCATGTAAGAGAACTTCCCCATTGTGTTTACACACACATACATACATATGTATATACTCGCTATTGTGTACAGGAATAACACGGGGCTACTATTATGGGTTTTTATCAAAGAGGTTTTCTGAGTCATCGTACTGCCCTTATCCTGAGATCAGAGTTTCATTTCCGGCTCAGGAAAAGTGTTATTGGGTTTTTCCATCAGGAATTTCTGGAGCCTGAATTTGTACCCGGTCGATGGTGTCGGGGTATAACGAACAGGGTGTAAATTCATACCTCCGTAGAAAAAGCGAAGGATAGGAAGAATCCTCCGACTTCTTCCACACTTCTCTATTGGTAGTCATCTCAGTAGTCACCCTCTTTCTATCTACATCATCATTCACACAGTTTATCCATCGTTTCTTTGGAGTGCCAATTTTCTTTTAACCATCCCCATTTTACCCCCTTCACCCCCACTTCCCCTGTCACCCTGGTCGCCATTAATGAAATGCGTATTCAGCTAAATTTGACTTGAATCACATCAGCCGTTTCGGTGATTAGCTGGAACAAACAGACAGATATAAAAATAAAAATATATGAGTATTTACTTTCATATGCATTTAGTAAAAAGCTTTTATTTTAAAATTGGAAACAGACTGCTGAGAAAAAAAATTGTTATTACGTTTTTTCATTAATATTTCTGAATAACAGCCCGTAGTTTGGAAGTTGGCGGTGTGATACCCCGTGCCTCGTTAACCGTTGGTCCTGCGCCTGATCTCTCTCGGGTCGTGTCGGTGTGCCGTCCCATCGGACTGTGAGAGTCAGGGAAAAGTCGAGTGTCCCTGAGTATGCACACACACTTGTGCACTATAATATCTCCCGCGCCGATGGCTAGTCTCTGTTTAGATTGGCCGCCATGGTCAAAATACGGTCTTTTTTTTTGGATGGGAAATCATCAAATGACGTCTCCCGCTCTTGGGCGGAGCGGGAGGGCTTGTCAGACTTTTACTGACTAAAAGCCACCCGTGTTCCTTCAGTTGCCCATGTGCTAGGGTCACGGTGTTTCTTGCCGAAATACGGTCTGGAGGGCTTATATTTGTATAGATGGGAAAAGGCAAATCAACTTTCAAGGTCTTTTGTCCGCTCGGCTTCTGAACAAAGTTTTCTTTGAACTAAGCGCATCAAAGTTTCAACTTGTAGGAACTTTTAACGGCGGGTTGTGTTTCACTAATTTTTTGCGCATGTTTTTCTTTTCCGATGTTTAATTAATTTAATTAAATGTTGAGGATAGCTGCTTGTGCAGCAGTTACAGTTGAAAAGATAATCCGTTCTTTACCCTACTAAGGCGAAGCAAAAAGGTGTGTTATGATTTTGACCATTTTGCCCAAATAACTTTTTAGAGCTTGATTTTTTTGTAAGTAGTCGAGTTTTTGAACTTATTTTACTAATATGAATACATAATTATTGGCATTGTCTACAAACGTGTCTTCGACAGTGCCAATAATTATCGCACTGACCCCACAGTAAATCAGCCTATAATGTTACCATCAAGCATCCCAGCCAAAAAATGTCCACTGCTGGACCCAGGCCTCCCCCAATTAGGGGAGATTTGCCATTATCACCACGCTTGGCAGGCGGGTTCGCGATTGCAGTATGGTGGTAAAATGCATAGAGAACTCTACTGCTCATTCTCTAGTAAGTCACTTAGTCGCCTGTTACGACACCCACGGGAAGACCCATGGTGCTATTCTTTACGTCCGGAACCACACGGAGCACACCCTGTTTAGTTTGCCTCAATCAAACACTCGACATATCTCGTCCTTTGTCGCGCCAATGTGACAGAGACGAGATATTTGCCATACAGCGTGGGAGTGACGTGGGTGGGTATTTGATGGTCATGATGTAATGGAGACTTGATTAGAACTAATCTAGTTGCGCTATGGATTATTTTGTGACCTCTATTTGTTATGCATTTATTATAAACGATAGATGAACTGTGTGAATTATCATATGGATAGAAAGGGGGTGACTACTAAGATGACGACTAATAGAGAAGTGTGGAAGAAAAAGACATGTTGCATTGGAGAATGATGATATTTATTATGCTTTTATTCTCATACTAGCTGTTGCCCGTGGCTTCGCCCGCGTGGATGTCGGAAATTTTGTAGCGTTAGTTTTTTACCATAATTTAAATTGAAAATGAAGGACTTTCCTCTCCACTTCATCCCCTTTTTCAACTCTTCGGGAGTAGAATTATCAAAAACACTGAGATACATTATAATCTAATTTTGAATCGTCACTCTAAACACAAAATTTGAATTATCTAGCTTCAAAATTGACTGAATCTTCCATCTCCTATTTGACCCCTTTACGAGAGGAATTTCCTAAAAGCCTTTCTTAGCTGACGTCTCCTACTCATAATCAATCTCTGTGGCAAATTTTATCTTCTTAGGTCCAGTAGTTTTTGAGATTTCATGATTAATAAGTGAATGAATGAATGTATGACTGAGTGGCCTTTCGCTTTCATATAAAGTCCGTCCGCGACGTCTGCGTTGAAGAAACATATCCAACAGCAGCACTCGACAATTGTGTTGAATCATTCGGAGCAGCGGTGGCCCAAAGGTATCCGCCCCGACTTTTACCGAGTTTTAGGTCGTGGGTTCGAACCCAAGCAGCCGCTTTACTTTGTGTAAATTTCATCACCATTGCCCTCAAAACGATGAAAGAAAATATCATGAGACAGGATCGAAGGACATTTTTAGGGACCTTGACGGTATGAGGTAATACCGCCAAGGTCCCTAAAAATTTCCTTTTTATGGATAGGAAAACTTTTACCGACTAAAACCCACCCGTGTTCCTTCAGTTGCCTATGTGCCAGGGCCTCGGTAACTCTTTCGAACAAATCTCGCGACCTTGGTAGACTAATAATGTCCTTAATCTCATTTCGCCACCTATCCAAAATTCCCATCCACCCAAATTGCCCCATATATCCCGAACGAGGCATTAACCCCAAGGTATTACTTGTCTATGATTAATAGTCTCACGACAGGCGTCCTAACGACATTACCTATAAACTAGACCATATCGAATACTAGTCTAGGCCATTAGACATGACTGCCACGGTTCATGGTCTGATATTAGGCGACGAATGAATAATGGTGTTCTTAATGGACAGTAATGTTTTTGTGGACTAAGTAAGAAGTTTGGTTTTCATCAGGGAAGTGTGAAAAATTATAGCTAATACAATCTGTGATCGGTGGTGTAGTGTTTGGCCCTTTTTTTATCGTGGAGAAATGCCTCATGCATACTGCGCTACCACGGGGAAATAGCGCAGTTATCTGGGACTCCAACCCACTAAAACTCCACGGTGTCCTTCTAAACCGCTTATGGCGGGAACACGGGCACGAAAGAAGTCTTCCGCGAACCCGCCGCGGCTGTCCGTCGCCGGACCCACCTCTGAGGGATACCCCCATTCACGGCGCACATGAACACATAACACGTCGTGACCACCCTGGGGACCAATTAGCACATAGGCGCCAGACGACCCCGTGAATGGCACCCATGGTTCCCCTGCGACGGGTCAGGATAGTGGCCCCGCCGCCTACCACTTTTCGGCCGCAGGGGATAGGGAGAGTGGCCAACACTCCTCCTCCCCTGCGGCCCCACCGCGTCCGCCATCGGACGGTGGCGAGTGTGGCGACCCTGTTCAGGCCGCGGAAGGTAGGGAGAGCGGCGCACCTCAATACCGGCACTCCTCTCCCGCTGCGACCTCCAACCCTCAGCCGCGATGCCTCAGATACTAAGACATCGCGGCCCGCCTCAGTTGCGATGTCGGCAAACGACACCGCAACCTACGTGTTGGCCGCTACGTCGTCGGCTTTGGGAGGAAAAGCCCTGACGAGCGGCCCCTCCTCGGGTTTCTCTTAGCTTCACCGTGGGTGTCCAAACCACGGCTACTGAGCCCCCCCGCCTCATCAATGCGGGAACCCACTGGGGGGATGTAGTGTTGGGCCCTTTTTTTTTTTTTGATCACGAGGTGGAAATCCTCATGGATGTCCTTACTGACTAAAACCACCCCGGTGTTCCGTCCCACACCTACGTCGGGTGGTCCCCGACGTAGGTGTGGGACGGAACACCGGGGTGGTTTTAGTCAGTAACAGTCTGACAGAGTCCTCTGCCCACCGCAAGGTGGAGGACATTCATGAGGATTCCACCTCGAGATCAAAAAAAAAAGGAGTCTGTCCGCTGCTTAACCGGATTTGTCTGTGGCTGCCTCAATCAATCAAGGCTTCTACCCAGGGCTAAAAAACTTACCACCTCCTGTGGGGTACGGTCCTTGGCTTTTGGGCATCGCTGAAAGGGGGCAGCGAGGGACGGACTGGATCAATAAACTTACGTGGGACAAAAATGTCGCCCGTTTATAGGAACCAATATGTCTTCCGCGATCCCCGACTGGTCCGCCGGTCCGCCTTCGCGGGCCTCCTCACGTTGGGGGGGAGTGAGGTGTTAAACTCCTCCCCATACATCACAGAGAGGCGCGCGTGGAACACTACGCGCGACCATCTCGGGTCCGTACAATAGGGGGCGACGGATGTCATAGTGTTGGGCCCTGTGGCAACGCTTGCGACTTACCGAGTAGTAGGTCGTAGGTTTGTACCCAGACAGACGCTTCACTGTGTGTGAATTATTTCATCACCACCTTTTAAAAACTGGGGTTGTGTTCCGTGTGGTTGTCGTAAGAGGCGACTAAGGAACTTACTAGAGAATGGGCAGCAGCGTTCTCTGTGCATTTTGTCACCATACTGCGATCGCCAACCCGCCTGCCAAGCGCGGCGATTATGGCAAACGCTCCCTCTAAACTGGGGGAGGCCTATGTCCAGCAGTGGACGTCTTTAGGCTGAAATGATGATGATGATGACGATACCCCTTGGTAAGACTGTTTGTCAGACTTTCGGGTTTCTGACGACCCGTAACGACTGTCTAAGATCAACGAGACAGCCGGGACCAACGGCTTAATTGTCCACCCATCCACGGACTAACCGCGGCAAGCGTAGCTTAACCTGAACGATCGACCCGTGCGGCTGTTGTAACTTAGCCACATGCCTTTTAAACTACTATGACTAAATATTCTGCGACAAACGAAAATTTACGTCGAGATCTAACATCCCATAAAGTAGGCTGAAATCGAAACCGAGCTAGAATTGCGAGGTCGTCCTTGTGCCGGTCTAGGCCGGGACAAGGACGTCCTAAGACGCAGCATCGCACAGATCAATACTGAATACCTACGGTACGGAGAAATGCTAACAGCTGGTTGCATCGAACTTCTACATAACTATTAGACGCCGGCAGTTTCTGTGTATTTAAGAAACATTCGTAGCGTTCTAAAAAAACAAAAAAAAAAAATAGCAATAGTTTAAAAAACTAAAAAGAAAGTGCTTTTTCAGGTATTTTTTAAGTGAAATCAAGCACCTTACGCTTTTTTTATTATTTTCTACTTTCAGTTTGGTTTTCTATGGAAGCTTTTAATACACTTGTAGCAATTAACACGAAATCTCTACATAAAACGTGGAGGTATGACCTTTAACTGCATGCGACTACCCACCTTTACAAACACTTTATTCCAGCATTTTTTCACGATTGATTTTACTATCCATGCCAAATTTTTTCCATTTTCGCTTGTGTTTTATTTCACTGCATAGAAAAGTGATTGGACTTTTTAATGTAATTGGATGACTTTTTTTGTAGTTTATTGGAATAGTTTGGAAGTGTCTGCTTCGTAACAAGGTAAAAATATAACCTCCACGAACGGGAATATTCATTCGTAGATAACAGTCATTAGGTGCATTTAAGATGCCTTATTCTTTCGGTTCTTGCTTCTGTAAAGGCAAGACGCAAAACCGCGATACAACTTTAGTAAAACAACTTTTATGAAAAGTACATGGAAATGTTTCTTACCAGAAAAGCGTCGCACCGTTGCATCGCGTCCTTCTGCCTGTGCTCCCACATTGAGAACATGACCGGATTTGATTCCAGGCTGAAATGATAATCCTAGTTCACTGTTGGTCTCACTAAAGCTTTTGCAATCCATTTGAAGTCCTAATCCGATTGATCCTTTTAAAAGGTCAGATGAAAATCTTTTGTGTGTCTGTTAATAGGCGCCATATTGTTAATTTAAGTTTTTGGTTTCTTTTGTTGATCTTCTAGATGTACAAACTCCTTAAATCTCGTTAATATTTGACTGTTTAACGCATCTTACATTGTAAAAAGTGTCCTATTATACTGAATGTTTATTTAAGTCTCAACAGCATAAATAACGCAATGAATTTTGTTGAACTGTCAAAATGACAGCTATTCCTACTGGAATATTACGCAATTACCCCATTCTCTTCTTATTGGAAGAAATAAACGATTGAAGGCATTACAGAATTTATAAGTTAAAAATAATTCTGTCATAACAAACAATGCTTGAGGAAAGTCATGTTTTAATACCAACTTGACTACGTTTGATGGTACATCAATTTGTATAATCGATGCGTTTTATCCGCGTGGCTCTACTTGCTATGTTAATTTGACATCGGCAGGGGAATATTAAGTAGTATGAACCCCCATCTCTGTATGAAGACAGGTAACCCAGTTGCTCATGATTTTAAAGAGGTACCTTATAATGTAAGTAGAGTTAGGTTAGGTTATGGAATTGTTCGAAAGAGTTACCGTGACCCTGGCACAGACAAATGAAGGAACAAACACTGGAAGACAAGATGTCGAGGTCCGGTAGCAAGATAGGCGGACGACATTGTTGCCATCGCGAGGAGTTATCCAGTAACTGGGCTGTGGAGGTCTGATCGGCAGTCCCACCATGTAAAATACTGGTAATCAGCTGCATCAGGTTAGACTGGAAGCCGACCCCAACATAGTTGGAAAAAGACGTATACAGAGTGTGGCGTAAGTAGTGGTCCACCGTTCAGGATTCGATGAACCAGATAATTAACTATAACAATTAAAAATTTTAACCATTTTTACCCAATTTTTTTTTTTACAAAAATTGCTCTTGAGTTTGATGGTGTGTTAAAAATTGGGGTTAAAATTAGAGAAGAACCAACTTTTTCTTCAAAAGAGCTGAAATTGAAAGAGCATAATTAATCATGATAGCTCTAGTATTCAGCAGTAATTAACAGAAATCAAACTGAAAAATAATGGTTTTTGTTGAAACTACAAACAAATATGTAATAAAAGGTAGAAATTTCGTAAATAAAAGACAAAAAACTGGCCAAGTGCGAGTCGTACTCGCGCACCGAGGGTTCCGTACAAACCTCCAGGTATTCACGGTTTATGCATAAGGTTTATGTTTATGAAATTAAATGTTTTTTTTTTTTTAATTTTTATGTTTGAGTTGACTGAATGAAAGGTAAATTGTGGGTTACGATTTATGACGTATTAAAAAAAAACTACTCACTAGATTTCGTTCAAACCAATTTTCAGTGGAAGTTTACATGGTAATGTACATCATATATTTTTTTTAGTTTTATCATTCCCTTATTTTAGAAGTTACGGGGGGGGGGGGGGGTCACACATTTTACCACTTTGGAAGTGTCTCTCGCGTAAACTATTCAGTTTAGAAAAAAATATTAGAAACCTAAATAGCATTTTTGAAGACCTATCCATAGATACCCCACACCTCTTTCGAACAATCACGCGACCCCGGCAGGCATCGGTCCTAGCAGACCCCTTCAACGCCACACCCTTATATGTCGATGTATGTTTTATGGTAATTTCATAATTAATGAACTGAGAGTTACTACGTTACTGCACTAGTGCAATAATACTTTATTTTAGAATAGTATATTTAAGATCATCTTGAATATAGGCCAGACGATTATCGGGTAACATGTTTTGGAACGAAACGAATTTATCTGACATTTAGCGTACTTTTTTTTTTCTTAGATGTTTTATTAGACTTTATAATAAGAACTGCCTCGTTGGGTGGAGTTAGGTTAGTTCCTGGATTCAGTTCTGGAGGCAATTAGGTTTTTCCATCAGGAAATTAACACAGGTACATTAAAGACTGATGCTGCATTATACTGCCTGCCCTTTTAGGCATTACGGGCATTATGTTATCATCATCATCATCATCATCATTTCAGCCGAAAGACGTCCACTGCTGGATATAGGCCTCCCCCAAGCACCGCCACTTCGACCTGTTCTGTGCTTCTCGCATCCAACGTATTCATGCGGCCTTCACCAGGTCATCGGTCCATCTTGTGGGAGGCCTTCCAACGCTACGTCTTCCAGTACGCGTTCGCCACTCTAAAACCTTCCGACCCCATCGGCCATCTGTTCTGCGAGCATTGTGCCCTGCCCACTGCCACTTAAGTATGGCAATTCTTCGGGCTATGTCGGTAACCTTGGTTTTCCTACGGATCTCATCATTTCTGATTCGATCATTATGTTATGTTAAAGAAAATATTCATTCTCTTGTCCATACTTCTCTATTAGTCGTTATCTCGGTAGTCACTCCCTTTCTAACCATATCGACATTCATACGTCGTCTTTCCATCGTTTGTTTGGTCTTTCTCTACTCTTAGAGCCATTCACATTTATACTTATAATATCCCCAAGATTTTTCAATTTTTTTTGTAGTGGCAAAAATGATACTTTTGTCATGTTGAGAGGACGAATGAAGGGCGGCTAACAAAAGGTATTTACAAGGCAGATGTGAGTGAACACGTCGGGAAGGAACGCGGTATACGTGACCCTTTTGGTGAAGTTCTTCAGAAAGGTGAGGTGCGTAGTACTCGCAACCGGCGTGCGTTTATGACCAGATGTATGAACCTAAAGGAGGCAAAATGAGTTTGAATCGTAGCAGGTGGCGTTCTGTAGTTTCAGCCTTCCCCCCATGGGAAGAAAATCTTGAGTTTTTGTTACATTTTCCTCATGTTAGAATATTATTAGAACAGAATGTTATTTGTTTATAGTGCATGCATATCACTCGCATTTTTAGTTTATCGGCTGAGTCGAGCATGTGGGTGTATCTAATGCATAGTAATTTTACATGTTGTGCTATTTAAAGGAAGTGCAGAAGATAACTCTTAAGAGAGTTTGGGAATTTTATAGGTGTTACATTGAGAGGAACATTAATTACAGAAAGTGTTAGAAAGACTCATATTGGAAGAATTTGTTCTGTTGCAACTCCGTTGCAATATGAAATAATTTTCACAAACTATAGTGCCTGCTTGGGATGGTACCCACGAGACACGACCTACTCGTCAGTCGCGGCCGTCACCACTGGGCCACCATTCCACTCCTGAGCCAAGTGTTGTAGCGCAATTGGGGAGAGGCCTAAGTCCAGCAGTGGACTGCTTGGGCTGAGTTGATTGATCGACTTTTGTAATGCTTCTTAAAGGTACATAGCTGCATCCAAGTAGACTTGATGCCGACCTCAACATAGTTAGGAAAAGGCAGTTAGATGACGATGAAGAGATAAGATTTTGCATCAATACTCGGGGATGTTGTCAAGTCAACATAATAACATATTAAACATCATTTGTGGGGTTATCGCTATCAACCGAGGCTCATTATTTACTTGCTAACTGATATTAAATGTTTGTGCATCATTATTTATCTAGTTTTGGGTTCACTTCGTATGTTAATGCATGATTTATTTATAAGCGCACTAGATGCGTCTGTGACTTCTCTTGGAGCGTTTTTAGGGTTCCGTTGCCAAATGGCAAAAAACGGAACTCTTATAGATTCGTCATGTCTGTCTGTCTGTCTGTCTGTCTGTCCGAGTATGTCACAGCCATTTTTTTCCGAAACTATAAGAGCTATGCTGTTGAAACTTTGTAAGTAGATGTATTCTGTGAACCGCATTAAGATTTTCACACAAAAATAGAAAAAAAACAATAATATTTGGGGTTCCCCATACATAGAACTGAAACTCAAAAATGTTTTTTTCATCAAACCCATACGTGTGGGGTATCTATGGATAGGTCTTCAAAAATGATATTGAGGTTTCTAATATCATTTTTTTTAAGACAATAATATTTGGGGTTCCCCATACATAGAACTGAAACTCAAAAATGTTTTTTTCATCAAACCCATACGTGTGGGGGTATCTATGGATAGGTCTTCAAAAATGATATTGAGGTTTCTAACATCATTTTTTTCTAAACTGAATAGTTTGCGCGAGAGACACTTCCAAAGTGGTAAAATGTGTCTCCCCCCCCCGTAACTTCTAAAAAAAGGGAATGATGAAACTAAAAAAAATATATGATGTACATTACCAGGTAAACTTCTACCGAACATTGGTTTGAACAAGATCTAGTTAGTAGTTTTTTTTTAATACGTCATAAATCGTAAACCATAATTTACCTTTCATTCAGTCAACTCAAATACAAAAATTAAAAAAAAAAAAAAATTTCATAAACATAAACCTTATGCATAAACCGTGAATTCCTGCAGGTTTGTGCGGAACCCTCGGTGTGCGAGTCCGACTCGCACTTGGCCAGTTTTTTGTTCTATGAAATGTGAATATGTCCTTTTTTGGTGGTTGAGAAATCATCAAAGGACGTCTCCCGCTCTGGGCGGAGCGGGAGGGCCGGTCAGACTTTTACTGACTAAAACCCAACCGTGTTCCTTCAGTTGCCTATATGCCAGGGCTACGGTAACTTTTTCGAACAAATCTCGCGATCCTGGCAGGCTTGTTAGGTATCCGATAAATGATATTATTTCTGCAAGTAGGTTTGTACAAAAACTCTTACACGTCACTCATATTTTTAAAACTAGTTAAGGTCGGCGTTACCTATGTGAGTACTCAGAAAAAATGCCGAAACAAACTCAGAGGTCACAGTCTCTTTTAAAGTCCAGACACAATCTTGGTTATATCACCTAAAAAGCCACATAAATTACTTCTTTATGTACGTACTAACACTTTGAGTTTTCCCCCCTACAAACTTTCTAATTACACGTTTTATATTAGCTTCACTTGTATGTTTGTATGTATGTTTGTTTGTAACCGATTTCTTATAGCGCGATTTTGACCCACTTTAAACGACCAGATTTCTTTCAAACTTTGCACACCTGTTAAGGACCGATGACAATGCAATAATTTATTATTGTGCCTTTACCCTTGCCAGGGTTACCAGGACAGCAAAAAAACTGTCTTCGAAAACTACGCTGACATACGTCACAAACTAATTTGTGCCATTATCCTTGCCAGTGTTACCAGGACAGCAAAAAAAACTGTCTTCGAAAACTACGCTGACATACGTCACAAACTACGCTGACATACGTCTCAAAATTCGAAACACCCTAAAAAATAGAAAATAAATAATACTTAAAAAAAACTAAAAAACACGCTTTTTAAGGTATTTTTTTATTGATATCAGGCACCGCACGCTTTTTTCCATTATTTTGTACTTTTTAGTTTGGTTTTCAATGGAAGCGTGTTTTTTAGTTTTTTTAAACTACTTACCTATTATTTTTTACGATTTACTTAGATAAGTATACCCAAGATAACCACATTATATACCAAGACCCGAAAAGCACGTTAATCCATTAGTCCCAGCTGTCATTTGTGCATCTTTGACGAGATTTGCCCCTCAGGTCATACACGCACGCTGGTTGCCAGTACTACGCACCTGATCTTTCTGAAGAACATCACCAATAAGGTCACCACATCGTTCGTTTGGATGAACAGGGTATTAACTCAAAATTTACGATTTTTTACCTAAAAATACAGTCCTACTAAAAATTATGCGATCTTTCTAACTAACGAATATGGTTGCATAAGAACGTAAAAACAAAGCTAAAAACAAATGTTAAAACAATTTTTATGTGAATTTTTAAAATAAATAAACATTTGATAATAAATTATTAAGACAATAGTATAAAAATTAGAAAAAAAAAATATTATCAATAATTATATAATTAATAATAATAAATGTTTGCTTTCATTAAATATTATTTTTAAAATTTACTCCTAATATTTGTGGAACATGGTAGTACTTATGAATGCTCCTTACTCACAACTAAATGAATTAACAAATCATGAAAAAATAGGATGGCATAGCAAAATAAACATTATATTAAAAAAAATACAAAAAAATAATACTCGAAAGGTCAAACATAGACTCTCAAAATTGCATTTTATGAAAATATAATTTTCTAGTTAGTACTTTGGTTTATAAGTATTTTTTGTGTAAAAAGGTATTATTATATTCTTGCCTGTAGATTTTCTATTTTTTCTCAGAAATAACAAATTTAACAAACTCGTGAAGAGAACAAAAACGTTATCAATAAAGTAAGTTTACAAGATATATATGTGAGGTTAACCAATTATTAACGGAAATGGAAATATATTGATTTGAAAACTTCAAATCACTCTCCTGAAAAATAGGCTTTTTTGAGTTAATACCCTGTTCATCTGAACCGACGATATGTTCTCCTAGTGCGTCCCCTCCCGGCGTTTCCACTCACATCTACCTTGTAAATCCTCCACATTATACCTACCTACCTTTTCTTATTGATTGGAAATCATCTAATGACTTCTCCCGCTCTGGGCGGAGCGGGAGGGCGTGTCAGACTTTAACTGACTAAAACCCACCCGTGTTCCTTCAGTTGTCCATGTGCCAGGGTCACGGTATCTCTTTCGAACAATCTCGCGACTCTGGCAGTTGATCGCCCTTCATTCATCCTCTCCACGTGACCAAGCCATCTAAGCGTACGCTTTAAATTTTTTTTTGTCACTACATCTTCTTTTAATTCACACCGTTTCTCAGCAACGTTTATCACTCATAGATCCCTTGCATAGACATTACTTGGGAAAAGACTTGGCAAATGATAAAAATCCTTTTCTAGAACTCGGTCTTCTCTGTGAGGGCGGGTGGGCCGTAGTCCACCGCGGCGGCACGGCAGTCAGTTCTTTATCAAATTTAATTAAATAAAACAATAAATTACAAATTATCATCGTATATTTCTGTAGTATCTATTGAGGCCAAATTAATTGATTATTTGATTGATATTTTGTCCATTAGCTGTGAACCATTTATCTGTGCGTGGTAGTGCATCTGCCAAGTTCTTGTTTGTTCTATTAAATATAAAAGTTGTAAAGTTTTTTGAGCAGTGTGTTTGAAGTGACTTTAAAGGTAATTAATTTTGTTGAGGACTACCGAAAAGCAAGTAAAGCCGTTGGTCTCGGCTGTGTTTCGTAGATCTGGGACAGTCCTTACGGGTCGTCAGAAGCCCAAAAGTATGAAACCAGGCTTACCAAGGGGTATCGTATTACCCCGTTACTGGGTTGTGAAGGTCAGATAGACAGTCGCTCTAGTAAAATACTGGTACTAAGCTGTATCCGGTTAGACTGGAAGCCAACCCCAACATAGTTGAGAAAAGGCAGGCAGATAATGACTTCCTCCTTGGTCTAGTGTTCGCAAGTGCTACCGCTGAGTGTAAGGTCCTAGTTGCGAATCCCGGGTCGGGCAAAGAGTTATTTGGTCTAACTGTCAGGTCTTTCGCCGACCGTAAATAAAAGAACATGAAAACTGAAATTCAATTATAGATACTTTACAGCTCCTTATATTATTGTTTCCTTGCTAAGATTTGTCGTATTCGTGCGATGTGAAAAACTATAAAAGTAGTGAGACGGCAGCCATTGCCTGCGTCAAAGCGTTTGTTTTTCCGACACGAAAAATACATTATGTCCTAATGCAATTATCACGTTATATTTCCGCCGCATTAGATCAAATCGATTCAGTAGATAAGTATACAGGGTTATTTGTAAAACACCGGCAACCTCTCAGGACTGTGTTACTAACATCATAATCAACAACTTTTGTTCTATGACTTTTAAAAATTCGTCATATTTTAGTTCACCAGACATTAATAAAATAATTAAAATATTTAAATTGAACGGTCTAAATATTACGAAGTCTATGCGAAACAAAAAAAGCACATAGTACATTAGCGAGGCGAGCGGAGTTAGGGTGGCGGGAGCGCTTGAACTTGAACTATTTACGGGCGGCCGATTTTTGTATGAAAATCTGATGAACTAAAATATGATGAATTTTTAAAAGTCATAGCACAAAAGTTGTTGATTATGATGTTAGTAACATAGTCCTGAGAGGTTACCGGTGTTTTACAAATAACCCTGTATAGTAGTAGAGTAATATAATTGTAGTAGAAGACTAGTATCAAGTCAATACTGTGTACAGTACAATTATAATGCCCAATGGGGACTGGCACTGTACTCCCTTATACAGGTTATTCTATAACCATTTGACAGTCCTTGGCAACCATAGTTGCCAAAGTGAAACTCAGTAGTCCGGACTGTCAAGTGGTTATCCTAGCTGGGAATGCAGCACCTCACTTAATCTACACCCTAATTGCGAAACACACTATTTATCAGAATCTGAATGGGATTAAAGATTATTTCTATACCATTGTGTCATTTGTTCGAATAAATTGTCGACAAAGCAACGTAAATAACGCAATGAATGTTGTTTAACTATCAATATGAAACCAATTCCTACCGATAAAAAGTTACGCAATTACCCCTCTGTACTACAATGCTCTTATGATGAATAAACAATTTCAATTTCAAATAGTATAATGAGCCTATATTGTTCCCACTGCTGGGACACAGGCCTCCTCTCTTCTAGAAGGAGTGGGCCATAATCCACCACGCGGGCTCAGTGCGGGTTGGTAGATGTCACATGTCTTCGAAGGCACTACCTATTCGACTTCCAAAATCCAATAACGGGGTGATACGATACCTCTTGGTAAAAGACTGATTGTAAAACTTTCGGGCCTCTGATAATCCGTGTCAAAGATAAACAAATGACAGCCGGGACCAACGCCTTAACGTGCTTTCCGAGGCACGGACGGGACTTGATATGTATAGATCAGCCTTTCCCAAAGTAGGCGATAACGCCCCCTTGTGGGCGCTGTAGGCCTTAAAGGGTGGTAAGAGACCCAGAAAAAGAATGAGGGCGTTGCTTATACTCATCGCCCCCATTTTTTTCACAAGGGTTCGTTATCGCCCACTTTGGGAAAGGCTGGTATAGATGGTCACGTATCCACGGGCCAGCTGCGTGAATCATGGCTTAATCTGGTCGAATTACCTGTGCAGCTGATATTACTCGGCCACAATCCTCCACACTTCAGTAACTTTTTGTATGGCAACTAAAAACAGCTGTGTTAAAGAGACATCCAAGGCTGTTTAATACAGCTGGTTAGACAGCTGATGTCTTTCACGTGACTAGTTCTAATAAAGGTTTTATAAAGGTTTACTGTCACGACATAACACATTAGCTACTTCATTTACCTACTCGTAAGTTATTTTAACTTCGAAAGCCACGAATTTTGAACTGACTTCAAAAGAGGGAGGATTTTCTCAACTGGAAAATTTTAACGAACTTCTTTTTTTTGTTATATTTTAGATCTCCGTTATTTATATACCGACTAGCTTTTGCCAGCGGCTTCACTCGCGTGGAGGTCGGAAATGGTCCTACAGGCCCCAAATATTAAAATGCGATCTATCTTAATTACCACTTATTTCTCAATAATTACGTTCAAAATCTTAGTCTAGTATTATGTTCATTAATTGTTCATTTAATTTAGTGTGTTTATAGGATAAGTTTTTTATCCAGTGCGCAAACTGTAACCATGAATTCAGCATACATTTTGACTCCGTAGGTATTACATTTTTCTATAAAACAGCAGTTTTTTTTTTTTTTTGTTAAACCGACGAAAATTTTCTACGCTGGGGGTCTAGAATGATATGCTGAATTCATGGTTACAGTTTGCGCACTGGATAAAAACTTATCCTGTATAGATTAAATATTTATTTACACCAATGACTATAATTTAATTGAAGAGTCATAATCATTCGATATCGTAGTCTGGATTCTACGAACTAATATGAATGATCCAAATTATTATACAACAATATGCTTCACGCTTGCAACATTTAAAACAGAAAAAGGGTCGATCGCGGCATTTAAGCCTAGTAAATTAAAAATCAGTGTTTACGCGCATTTGTTTTAACTTGTATTACATTTCATGATTCGTTTGACCAATCTACAGAGATAATACGTTTTCAAAGTAATCTTTGAAATGCAAAATACCTATTTCCTTTTTCTATCTAAATGCTTTTTTTTAGAAAAGCGTTTTCTGTATTATTTGAAATACCTTTTAGGGCATATTTGCAATATGCAAAATACTTTTCTATAAGTATTGTCAAACGATTGACTGATTGCGAATAGTGTTTTTTTCTTACAATGGCAACGGTGAACTGAACTGACAAGTTTGACCACACACGACACGGACCGAGAACGTAGATTTTGTATGGAGGCCTCCTTACTCACTCCGTCAGTCCATTGCGCATGTTTCCATACAAAAATAATATAATATCTCTTAGGACAACCAACACAACGTTATCTGATCCCAAACTAGGCAGAGCCTGTACTATGGCAACCAGACAACTGTTAAACATACTTATATATTTCTAAATACATACATATTATAGATAAAAATAATGAAAATAATGAAACCAATTGCGAGTCTGTGAACAGTTAAGCGATTTTGCACCATACGTAGTGTAACAAACCTGTGTCTCAGCAGCGGTCACGTTATAAATGTAGTGCAACAATTAATGTCACCTTGACCGGCCCTGCACTTGTATTGTCCTTGAAACGGTTATGATACGACGGACCATGTTCCAACCAGCCATCAATCTTTATCTTTACATGGTATAAAATTCACTCGGATTTCGTGTTTTGAACGCTAAAATCTGTTAAACTACGCTACAGATTTGAATGCGGTTTTCATCAATAGATAGAGTGATTCCAGAGAAAGGTTTATATGAATAACTAGCTTCTACCCGCGACTTCGTCCGCGTCAAATTTTCGCTCCCCTTCTCGTCGCATGGAATTGCCTGCCAGTTTTCGTCCATTTTGCGTTTGCTGCTCCGCTCCTTTTGACCGTAGCGTGATGTTATATAGCTTAGCCTTCCTCAATAAATGGGCTACCCAACACAAAAAGAATTTTTCAATTCCGACCAGTTGTTCCTGAGATAAGTGCGTTCAATCAATCAATCAAATAAAAACTTTTTTACAACAACCGACTTCCTTAAAAACACTACAAAGTGAAAAATAACTTTAATTTCGGAAGTCGGTGTCTTAGGATCTGTATTTATGGTTTTTTTGCCACCGACTTCCGAAATTAAAGTTATTTTTCACTTTGTAGGGTTTTTAAGGAAGTCGGTTGTTTTTTTTTTTGTAAAAAAGTTTTTATTTTTAAATTTTTAGTTGTGGTATTCACCCTGCACTAATTCCAAACAAACAATGCATATTTATGGGATAGCAGAAATCGCGGTTGATTTGCTGTCATTTTTTAAAGGGTTCCGGTGTCTGTCTCCCAAACTTATCATCAGATCTGTATGAAAATTATATGGGACCATTTCGGAATAAACCCCTTTCGAACAAAAAAAGAATTTTGCAATTCCGTCTATATATGACGGAGTTAAACATCCGAATTGAGAACCTCCTCCTTTTTGAAGTCGGTTAACAAACAAACAAACTCTTCAGCTTTATAATATTATAGTATAGATTATAAGTAAATAAGTAATAAGTACTACGTGTATTACGCGGGCAAAAGCTAGTAGTTAATAAAAGAAAATCGTCATAAAACTTTACCGAACTTGGCTGTGTTTTGTATAACGTCCGTTTCATTTTGTTGCAGGGAACAAGAGCCGACGTGCGAGAGAGACGCATCTTTCAAACAACAGGCGCCGCACCAGTCTAATAGATCAGGTACATTGTGCTTATTATCAATTTTTTTGTGGGTGGGAAATCATCAAACGACGTGGGTTTTAGTCAGTAAAACACTGACGCGCCCTTTCCGCTCCAACCTAGAGCGGGAGAGGTCATTTGATAATATCCCACACGAAAAAAAAATAGTCTGTCGCCCTGGGCGGAGCGGGAGGACGTGTCAGACTTTTACTGACTAAAACCCACCCGTGTTCCTTCAGGTGCCTATATGCCAGGGCCACGGTATCTCTTTCGAACAAATCTCGCGACCCTGGCAGGTGCTATAACAGATGTTATTATCATAGTTAATCATCAATAAAATAGTCATAATTAAAAACAGTCGATCATACATTGGTTCATGTGTGGTGTCGCACGTAAAGAATAGCACCATCTCATCTCTTCCCGTGCGTGTCGTAGAATGTGACTAAGGGTATGGGCAGCAGCGTTCTCTATGTATTTTACCACCATACTGCGTTCGCCAACCCGCCTGCCAAGTGTGGCGATTATCGCAAATCCTGCCTAATTGGAGAAGGCCTATGTCCAGCAGTGGACATATTATATTATTATATGTGGTAGTCTTTCGGCTGAAATGATGATGACGATGAAGTAAATTAAACTGGGTTGTAGAGGTCAGTTACGCAGTAGTCGCTCCATGTAAAATACTGGTATTCAGCTGCATCACGTTAGACTGGAAGCCGACACCGATGTAGTTAGGAAGAGGCAGGCAGATGATGACGATAATTGTATAATTAATAAAGTTAATCATCTACAAAATACTCATAATTAAATACTGTGTCAGTCGACGTATTAAAATCGCGGCGTGATTTTTTCGTACGCTGTATTTTCGACTCTCGGTGTTGAACCGAGTATTGATAATCCAACAGAGTACATCCCAGCGGGTCGAAATAACACGCTGTTCGAATTTCGACTCTCGGCGTTAATCCCTCCGCGATTTTATTATCATCATCATTTCAGCCGAAAGACGTCCACTGCTGAAGATAGTCCTCTCCAACTTGGGGGGCTTTGCCATAATCGCCACGCTTGGCAGGCGGGTTGGCGATCGCAGTGTGATGGTAAAATGCATAGATAACACTGCTGCCCATTCTCTAGCAAGTCCCTTAGTCGCCTATTACGACACCCACGGGAAGGAAAGGGATGGTGCTATCTTTACGTCCGGCAACTCAAGTAAGGAACACACTGAATATAAACATGGATTTATTAAAACTCTTTGTACAGGCGGAACACAAATCTTACGACATCCACGGGAAGAAATGGGGCTAAACTGTTTGTTTCGATTACAGAATCCTCCACATCATCAGCAGACACAGCGTCGCAGGGTTCAGGCTCGGCTGCAGCTGCCCCCGCACAGCGAGCTCGACGACATGAACCACAGGTAACCAAGCGCTTCTAACAACCCAGTGTCATACAAAAAGAAAGAAAGAAAAATTGTTTATTCTGTACAGACAAAACGTACAATACGAGAAAAAAGAGTACATATAAAAACTTTTTTAGAAAAAAAAAAAAAACAACCGACTTCCTTAAAAAAACTTTTTTGCAAAAAAACAACAACCGACTTCCTTAAAAACACTACAAAGTGAAAAATAACTTAAATTTCGGAACTCGGTGTCTTAGGATCTGTATTTATGGTTTTTTTGCCACCGACTTCCGAAATTTAAGTTATTTTTCACTTTGTAGTGTTTTTAAAAGGAAGTCGGTTGTTTTTTTTTGTAAAAAAGTTTTTATTTTTAAATTTTTAGTTGTGGTATTCACCCTTCACTAATTCCAAACAAACAATGCATACATAACAATATGCGATAGCAGAAATCGCGGTTGATTTGCTGTCATTTTTTAAAGAGTTCCGGTGTCTGTCTCCCGAACTCATCATCAGATCGATATGAAAATTATATGGGACCATTTCGGAATAAGCCCCTTTCGAACAAAAAAAGAATTTTGCAAATCGTCTATATATGACGGAGTTATGGCCGAACATACATAAAAAAAAAAACATATAAACATCCGAATTGAGAACCTCCTCCTTTTTGAAGTCGGTTAAAAATGCACACAAACAACGTAGCTAAAAGCCGCGTATTTATGTCAATAAGAATGGTCAAGAGCGAGTCGAACTCACGCACCGAGGCGGGTTCCATCATATATAAATATTTTATAGTATTACTAGTTTCTACCCGCGACTTCGTCCGCGTTAAATTTCTTGTTGCCCCGACCCTTCCCGTCACGTAGCATCGCCTACCCGTGCGATTTTCCCCGTTTTTGTAACAATTTTCATTACTGCTCCACTTCTCTTAGTTGTAGCGTGATGTTATATAGCTTAGCCTTCCTCAATAAATAGGCTACTCAACACAAAAATAATTTTTCAATTCGGACCAGTAGTTCCTGAGATTAGCGCGTTCAACCAAGCAAACAACCACCTCTTCAGCCATATAATATTATAGTATAGAAGAGACAGACAGCAAATATCGCATGAAAGGGGCATAAGTCAACGTTCACACGGACATAATAGAATCGCGGCGGATTTTTAGCACGCACTGGATAGTCAACTTTCTGTGTTGAACCACTTGCATTGAGAATCAAATAGAAGGCCAATTCCTTGAAAACGATCAAAATCTAGTCGTAGTTTCATCTCGGTGAGAATCAAATGTCAAAAACTTGTCAAAAATGTATGGAAAGCTCGAGGTATTTTTGACAGCTTGAGACTAAGATCAGACTGTGAAAGTTCTTAAAATACGATAATTTTCCCTCAGATATAATATGTGTCCTATTAGGTAATATCTTAGGACAACCAACACACCGTTATATGATCCCAAACTAGGCAGAGCCTGTACGTGCCTGTACTATGGCAACCAGACAACTGATAAATATACTTACCTGTATATTTCTAAACACATACATATTATAGATAAATTACACCCAGACACCGAACAAATAATTGTGCTCATCACACAAAGATCTGTCCTGGGTGGGAATTGAACACACGACCTCAGTCTTAGCAGTAAGGGTCACTGACCACTAGACTAACAGGTCAGTCAAAAAGGTCTCTGTTAGAATAAAAATATTGCTCGTTTACAACGAGCAATATTTTTATTGTGGTCTTCGGTTTAAAAATAGTTGTGTGCTGATAAAAGGTCGTGTTGATAATAATATTATTAAATAATATTATTAAATAATGTTACGAAGTCATTGGAGCAAGCTGTTTTGCAGATTATACAATGCGTCACTGTTCCAGTAACTTGAATTTGTAGAAGCAGATTCTTTGTAAACCTATACTAACCTAGTGGTCTAAATTCGACCATAATTCACTCATACATAAACTCACGTATTTTTCCTATGGGGGTAGGCAGAAACTACAGAACGCCACCTGCTACGATCCTAACATAGTCCTTTTACCTCGTTTACGTTCATACATCTGGTGATACACATACGCGGTTGCGAGTACTACGCGCCTGACCTTTCTGAAGAACATCACCAATATAATCACTATATATCTTGCCTCGTTCACGTTCATACTTCTGGTCATACACACACGCCGGTTGCGAGTACTACGCACCTGACCCTTCTGAAGAACATCACCAATAAGGTCACTATATGTTCTTCTTCTAAAATACGTGGGACTATCAGGAAGTTTTGCGAAAATAAAAAGAAGTGTTGTGTTATATTTTCAAAATACTCTCCACTAGCCTCTATTCAAAGTTTCATGCGTCTGAACCAGTTTTCGAAACACTTTTTCCAGTCCGCCGCAGACACATCGTTTACAGCCTGCTCGAACGCTGACAGCGCATCTTCCGGCGACGAAAATTGTATCCCTTTGAGCTGATTTTTAATTTTTGGGAATAAAAAAAGTCACACGGTGCTAGATCAGGGCTGTAAGGAGGGTGACCCAGAAGTTTGACCGGCGTGCTGTCCAAGAAGTCCGTTGTTTTGAGCGCGTTGTGCGTGGGCACGTTGTCGTGGTGGAGCAGTAGCCGGTGGAGCCCTGTCTTTGGTCGCTTGTTGCTCACGACAGAGAAAAC
This sequence comes from Aporophyla nigra, assembly GCA_947507805.1. Classification (NCBI taxonomy): domain Eukaryota; kingdom Metazoa; phylum Arthropoda; class Insecta; order Lepidoptera; family Noctuidae; genus Aporophyla; species Aporophyla nigra. Next base: position 1,283,871 of record OX382318.1, read on the forward strand.
TTCTGCCAAACATTAGGTAGTATACCTTTCGGAGTTGATGCTTCTTTGGTTCCGTAAAGGGATTGACACCAAGTAGCCAGTCAAATTGAAAAAGCTCGCGATCAAAATCTTCCCACCGCTTCTAGATCGCTTCACTTTAGTAGGCGTTGATTCGTTTTGAAACACCCAAACCGTCGACTAGCGCTTCGTTTCTGGATCGTATTGATAAATCCAGGACTCATCACCTGTAATAATGTCACAAACACGCCGAGACGACCCTGCTTCAAATTTGTTTATCATATCACGGCACCATTCCACCCGGGCCTGCTTCTGTGCATCGGTGAGGTTGTGCGGCACCCAGCGTGAAACTATCCTCCTCACGCGAAGATGCACGTGTAGAATCTCGTGAAGGCTTACCGATCCAATCTGCAGTATGTGTTGAATCTCCTGATACGTAATTCGCCTATTGTCTTGGATAAAATTTTCGACTACTAGCACGTTTTCCTCCGTAACAGCCGTCAAAGGGCGACCACTTCTTTCTTTATGCCCCAAAGTTAGTCGACCACGTTTGAATTCGTTATACCAACGATACACAGTTGCCTTGGAAGGGCCTTCATCCATTAATGTAATTTGAAGTGTATCGTATGATTCTTCCGGTTTCAGGCGACACTTGAAATCGTAAAAAATCATAGCGCGAAAATGTTCCCGGCGCAAATCTATTTTCCAATGAGACAAGATAATTTAATTAGCTCGCAAAAAATGTGGAGGGAAATTTTGAAATTGGAGCGTACCTATTTTTACTTATAAATAATCATTATTCTTATAATAGTTTATAACTGGCCAGTCTCTCATATAAAAAAACTTTTTTCGCAATACTTTCTGTGTGGCCTGGTATAAAGATAAGCGGGCATTAGAACGTGGATCTGCTCATGAATACTGAAGAAAAAAAAAATTGAAAAGAAAATATTTTTTTTTTAGATTTAAATCTTTGACAGTTTACACCCTTTAAGGTATTTAACTACCATGACAACAAAAACATATGCGTACTATTTTTAAACAAGGACAAAATACATTTGTAAATTTTATTGCTAGCCATGGACGTTTTTCAGCTGCAATGCTAATGATGTTGAATTATTTCGCAAATTCCTCGGTTCTGCCTATTCAGTTCACGAAAAATGTATTAATTGTTCTTTTTTTTCGTTTTAATTAATTTGTGTTATTTCTTGTTTCAGAGGGAAGAGCGTCGGCAGGAAGCGGCTAGCGCCCCGCGCATACAACCCAACCCTTTATTGAGGTGAGTGATCACATTATTACTTTCAAACCAACATGTTTCGGAAAGTAAAACGTAGACCATGATCAACCGTATCATAATAGGGATTGTGGCTTAGTAATACACGTTAAGTCGTTAGGGGACGTCCATTAATTACGTGAGGCGTTTTTGAGAATTATTCGACCTCCCCTCCCCCCTTGGTGAGATATCGTAAGATTTCCCTCAACTCCCTCACCCCTCCCCTAATCTCACGCGAGATTCTTCAAAACTTCTATTTGGGCTGTAAACGTGTTGGATTATTGAGAAAAAAAAAAACAAGCAAATTTTCTAAGACCAAGAATAATTTCTTAACTCAAGAATTTATTCTCTTGACTCAAGAAAATCATTTTCTTCAAAATGGTATTCTTGGTTCAAGAATTTGGCTCTTGCGTCAAGTACATTTTTCTGTCAGTGTACTATTGTCTCAGATTTGGCCATATTTTATTGTAGAAATAATTTTTCACGCAATTTTACACCGTTTTCTGCGAGAATAATAATTACGTGATATTTGCCAAGACGGGGGTCTCCCCCCTAAGTGAGATCTGGAAAGATCTAGCTTGATCCTCTCCCCCCTAGAACAACTCACGTAATTAATGGCAGGGCTTTGAATAACGTTAAAAATTTGGTATCGTTACTTTCATCGGACGAAGATAACGTTATTAGTAGAGGTAACGTTATGCTTGGTAACGATACTTGGCATACGTTTTACCGGTAACTGAGTAACGTTAAGTTTTTATTTATTTTCTTTCATCTCTTTCTTTCGTCTACATTAATGAAGTTGCATTTGCATCGTTTGATTGGCGATGTTGCCGTAGAGCGCCGGCGTCCATGGCGTGCCGCTTAGGTTGCGCGGGTTGACAACAACGCATTAAGTAACGATAAAAGTATCGATACAAGTAACGGTAGTGGTAACGTTATTTTATGGATTCGATACCAAAGTATCGTTACCCGTGTTACCGTTAAAAAATTAACTTTATGAAAATAACGTTACTTAACGATACTTATAGTGTGAATTTGGTAACGTTACCAAGCCTTAATTAATGGACGCCCCCTTAGTAACAGGGACTATTCGTAGTCATTCGTAGGTCTTTGACTATCGTTACGAGTCGTCAGAAGCCCGAAAGTCTGACAACCAGTCTTACCAAGGGATATCGTATTACTAAGAATCCGGGTTGTTGAGCTCAGATAGGCAGTAGCTCCATGTAAAATACTGGTATTCAGCATGATGATGCTGCACGAGTAGGTCTTCATCAGAAGGCTATATCGCACCCCTAGATCTAAAGGGAACTAACTCAAAATCCTTAATTTTTGACTTATATACTCAAAAATTAAGAATTTTGAATTAGTTCCCTTTAGATCTAGGGGTGCGATATTATATTATTTTATTAGCCATTAATGTCCCACTTCTGGGCGAAAAACCCTCCCTACTCTTTCCACGTATCTCTGTCCAGAGTTGCCAAGGACTTTATTAAAAGAGTCCACCTCAGCCCGCCATCTCCGTATGGGCCTGCCGCGATATCTTTTGCCATATTCTTACTTTCAGCTGTACGACGTCCACTGCTGGGCATAGGCCTCCCCCTAATTTAGGGGGCTTTACCATAATCGCCACGCTTGGCAGGCGGGTTGGCGATCGCAGTATGGTGGTAAAATGCATAGAGAACGCTCTCCTGCCAATTCTCTAGTAAGTCATTTAGTCGCCATTTACGACACCCACGGGAACATTGCCACATTATTGCTCTGGAAATAACCCCAGCATTAACGTAGGTCATTCATTCTATACACTCAAACCCTGAGATTTGCCCCGAGGTCTCTCTTTGACTTTCCACAGACGACGGGTATGAAAAGAAGCTCTTATGAATAAATGAGAATCAAGCGAGGTGTTGGAAGTAGCACATTGCACTGTGCTAAGTTCTGCTTACCTTGTTGTAGGAGTATAGCGTGATGACATTATGTACTGTATTTACCGAAGAGGTAGCAGAAGTGTATCTTCCAAATTTCGTTATCAGATATTTTATCGTAATTATTAAAACAGACTCTGTTTCCATTCATAGTACACATACATACAATCACGCCTTTTTCCCATGGGGGTAGGCAGAAACCACGGAACGCCACCTGCTACGATCTCTACACACTCCTTTTGCCTCATTTAGGTTTATACAATTGGACATACACGCACGCCGTTTGCGAGTACTACGCACCTGACCTTTCTGAAGAACATCACCAATAAGGTCACTATATGTCTTCCTAAAGTTCACTCACCCTCCATAGAAAAGGGAGGATCCTCCGACCAGACGGCTATCGTATCTGGTGGGCTACTGCTCGACGATTGATATCGGCACGTTGTATGCTAGTTGCGCGGTAAACTCTGCTTGTGCGATGCAGGATTTTGCTTGACGTCAGTGTGATTCCTAGTTCGCATGTGGCGATGTAGGTGCCGCCAGTGTTGTGTACGAATACAGACTCCAGGCTCCCACCGAGAATTTGCTGATGGAAAATATATATCACTTTGTTCGACCCAGGATCGACTCCAGGACCTCATGTTGATGTAGCAGTCGGTATCTGTACTGCTACATCAACGAGGCAGCCGATGGGTGCATTCCGAATTGTGATGTAATCTATTTGAGCGTGCTTATACCCGGTCTGAATTAGTGGAAGATCGATCGATGTCCCGTAAATGACGTCATGATATGCGTCATCTTGCAATAACACCGACCATGCCCGAAATTAAAATGTCAGATGTGTTGTTTTGATTCGCCTTCGTATCTTTAAGCATTTTCGAAAGACTGCTTTTGGCTACAGTCGCCCTCGCCACCAACGGAGAAGAAATGTGTGGTGTATAGAATTTATATATGGCGTAGAAAAGTTTGACGTTGAGCGAGCGTGAGCACGAGCGGTCGGAATTATTGACAGGTCTCAGCTGTCATAATCACGATATTTTAATTGGAACGCAAATTACTGATGTTAGCGCTTGAGCGATCGGTAATAATGGGCTAGTATCCTCCAACTCCACGTCAAAGTATGATAGTAGTGACAATCTCACGCAAGGTACCTCGGTTACCGAAGTACTTTGCCCAATATGTGGTGACCAGTTGACCACCGGGCAGTTTAACACATGAGCTGCTATCTTGTCGACCTCTATGTAGGCCCTGCACAACCAACTGTCTGGGAGTCCTTTGACAAAGAGGTGTTTATAAAACGACCTACGGCCAGAGTTAAAGGAAAACATCGTGAGGAAACCGGCATGTCCTAAAATCAAAAATTCCAAAACATGTGACATCTACCAACCTGCACTGGGCCAATACGATTCCAACGTTAATTTTGCATACACGTGATTCGGTACTCTTTAAAACAATAGTGTCAACATTGGAACAACAACAACGCCCGATCTTGATTCCACTTAGTGCTCCAAAATGGACACCCAATTTAAATACATTTCGGCGCTAGCGTCGAACTCAAGAATACGGAACATCAAAATTCTAATGCCAATCGATCGGAATTAAAATCAAGAATAAGCACCCAGTTCCTTCAGTGGGAACAGTATAGGCTGATGTTGATAATGCAGAGTTATAAGCATAATTCGGAATGAACCATATGTGTACGTGCGTTGTTACTCGTTGTATGCCTTTGCAGCAGACCTTCAATACCTATGTATGTTGTGCCCTTGAGCCGGCGACCGTAAATTTACGCTCAGTTACACATTCAAGTGACTGGATTATGTATAGAACCACCTGATATATTAAGAGCTAAAGGATAAATAACGCGAGTACTTGGCTTACGGTATTTTTGTACCTGTGCATAGTTTTAATACATTTAACGCATCCCTCCCATTTCTTTCCGTAGTTGTCGTAAGAGGTGACTAAGAGACTTACTAGAGAATGGGCAGCAGCGTCCTCTATGGATTTTACCACCTTACTACGATCTACGAACCCGCCTGCTAAGCGTGGCAATTATGGCAACAAAATAAATACATGTATTATCCCTAATTAAACATTCACAAGGTTTGCATACGCATTCCTCTTAATGTAAATACTATTTTACACCTACTTTCTGTACAGACTTATAAAACATTGATAAATTCAGCCGCATTTGCGTAGGCGGAGCGCTCATCATAATATTAAAGCGAGATCTTCTCCAGTTAAGGTCGAAGGTCAAACGTGGCACCCGTTTGAACTTTACAGAGTTCGTGTTATAAAGGTTTTGCTTTTTATTAGGGTATACACGGTTGAACTTGCAACCTTGGCCTTCCAGGGCTGGTATATTGAACTAGGGTTTATAAAATGCAAAGAGTGTAATTTTATTCTGTTGCGTACATACAAACACACGCCTTTTTGGGTAGAAAGAAATGATGGACGGTCATCTGCTACGATCCTTACGTACTCCTTTTGCCTCGTTTACGTTCATACATCTGGTCATACACACACGCTAGTTGTAAGTAGGTACTACGCACCTGACCTTTCTGAAGAACATCACCAATAAAGTCACTATTTGCCCGCCCTCCTAGGGCGTCCCCTCTTGGCTTGTCCAGTCACATCTGCCTCGTTTCGCACTTCATTCATCCTCTCAACATGAACAAACCATCTAAGCATACCCTTTTTAATTTTTGTCATTACTTCTTTGTTTTAATCCGCACCTATCATTATGTTGGTACCATTATTTTGAGTTTCGTAGGCAGTTGGTGATGTTGGTAGCATTATTTAAAGCTCATCTACTCTCCGCAAATGGGAACTAATGCCTGCCGTCTGATGGATCGACCCGTATAGTTATTACTTACGCACAAACCCCTTTATCAACTATAAACAATCTGCAGCGGCATCTACACAGACGTCAAGCAAAATCCTGCATCGCGCAGGCAGAGTTTACCGCGCAACTATCATATATACAACGTCCTGACATTAATCGTCGGGCAGTAGACCAGCAGACATGACACCCGTCTGCTCGGAGAATCTTTCCTTTACCACGGAGGTTGAGAGAACTTAACACCGTGTTCCTTATACCTCTAAAAACTGTTAACAAAGAAAGAAAGAAAGAAGAAAGAAAATACGTTTATTTGCGGCAAACACGACGCACAGAAAGAGCAGAAGTAAACAAAAATAAAAAATAAGTTGTGGAAAAACATGCGTCACATCCACGCAAAACGGCCATCGCTCAGCATAATGCTGTGACCCTATGCGAGACAGAGTCCCAGCGCTGGTTTTCAGTGACAGCCGGCGCTGACGTGATGACGTCGACCGATGCAGCAACAATCATTAAATAATTACTAAAATGTTATTTATCGTTAGATGTAATAATTATATTTAACAATAGAAAAAAAAAACAAAAGTGGCAACATTCCGTCCCGACTGCAACCAACAACCGCCGCGAACAATGATTACTGCTAAATGTATTTAGTTATTTGTGGTGCATTAACAGGTTCTCTTTTCTTTTGATCGACTAACTCGTTAAAGCACTAATATCTGACTGCTCTCTTCTCATTCCAGGTCCCGGACCCTCCCGAACTTCGGAGGCCGTCAGTCGCGCGAGGCGTCGAGGTGTGACACCTCCCGCCGAGCTCACCACATCACCATGGCGTCCGAGGATCTGCTGCAGCCGGGCCACGTTGTCAAGGAGCGCTGGAAGGTATGCACCTGGTTCCTCATAGCGAGATTCTGCCAGAATGATGATTCGTCGTAAGTTCGAACCCGAACACTTTTTTTACTGTTTTATTTTATAAAAATAATACAAATAGACCAATAAGCCGGACAAAGACAGAGAAGTGGCAGGCGTTCTACAAAGCCAAAGTTTTCCTAGAACTCGAGGTGCCATATAACAGTTCGAATATGTAATAAATAAATAAATAAACTTTATTTCCAGTTTTACAATTCGTCTTATTTAATTGTAGGTTCATACAGAGTTATGAACTTCTGTCACCCAAGCTAAGATTCAACTACAGGCGCTTTATATGTGTTAGCATTATTTCATCACCACTGAGCCTCAAAACGTTGAAAGAAAAAATCATGAGGAAACCGGCATGTTCTACATTAAAAAATTTAAAACATGTGTCTTTTACTAATACGGACTGGGCCCGCGTGGTGGTTTACGACCCACCCCACTCCCTCTGACCAAGAAGAGACGGGTGTCCCAGCAGTGGGGTCATTGTAGTTTGATTATACAGGATGTCCCAAAAATCAACGTCAAGCCGAAAACGATTGATAGGCCAGGTGGTGACAGTTATCAGAAAAAAAAAATTAAAAAAATCTAAGTTAAGTACTTTTCAAATTATTGTGACTACAAATCTTTACTTTTCATATTTTTTTTGTGAGTGATGTAACCCTGAATAACCCTTCTGTAAACTACATTCCAAAATTAAAACACAACTACCTCAGTTTTAAAGAAAACATCACTTTTTTGCTCCACCATGTACTAAAAATTATTACATCGCCCAACTTCAACTGACTGTACTGAAAAAAAAAAAATGCTTAACTTAGATTTTTTTTTATTTTTTTTCTGATAACTGTCACCACCTGGCCTATCAACCGTTTTCGGCTTGACGTTGATTTTTGGGACACCCTGTATATCATTAAAGTAACAAATTACTCTTAGAGATAATTAATTATTTTAATATTAAACTAAATTGATATACTAATAACCACTTCACCTTATTCAAAACCAAATATATATCTTCATGCCCTCAACTCTTCAGGTGGTAAAGAAGATCGGTGGCGGCGGTTTCGGCGAGATCTACGAGGGGTTGGACCTGGTGACTCAGGAGCAGGTGGCACTGAAGGTGGAATCTGCACGGCAGCCGAAGCAGGTTCTTAAGATGGAGGTGGCGGTGCTGAAGAAGCTGCAAGGTGGGTAGTTAGTGAAAATTGTCTGAAATGAGTTGACAGTTGGATGGTGAAACGGCGAAAATGGCAAAAAAACATGGGATTACAGCGGCTAGAACTATTAGGAATTAAAACGGCGGCATCTACGAGTGTAGATCTCGCCTTTTTAACTCTTCGTAGTTCTTAGATCTTCGAGGGTCTAACGGCGGGGTCTGCTAAAGAAGTCTGAAGGAAGGAAAATGTATTATTTTTTACGACCTTGATTTACATTCTGTGATTAACTCACACACTACTGACTTACATAACTTATTGAAATTTTAGGAAAATCGTATACTTGTTATTACAATGTTTGTTAATATGCGAGCACCATGTTAAGGCTCGTGCAGACTAACGCGCCGCGAAGGTCGCGCGCGATTCGGCGATTTATATGCGTAGAACAATTTCTATGAAAACGCGCTCGAGGCTTCACACAAGGGCTACCTGTCGCGCCGCGTCACGGTCGCTCCGCGTCGAGTAGCGCGACAACATAGGGCCTTATCACACTAGCGGTTCACGAGCTTCTTCAAAGCGGAGCGATTGCGCAGCGAATACGTCGCGGACGCGCATCAAATACGACACGCATGCGCCGCGACTACGTCGCGGACGCGCAACGAGATCGCCGCGGATAGAATTGTTACTGAGTGTATTGTACATCATAACCCAACAAACAAAAATTGCTCTTGTAGTGGCTTATATTGCCAAAAATAATATTCTTATAGGAGCCGTATTATCGCTAATAAGGGTGCGTTTGGGCACAAATTATAAAGACAATAACCTTATACTTCCCTTTTAGTTGCTTTATTGTCCGCTTTTTTTCCTTATACGTGTTTTACTATGGTTCGATACAAGGGAGTTAAATTCATTGCGGCAAATCAAAGGCTCTTAAAAAGCCATAGGCCCTTATAGCCATCTGTTTATGATTCTGCAATAAGTCTTTTTCTTAGTGATTTACATTTTCGTAAAAGTTTCGCGAATAAAGAGAAACGTCAACCATTTTATTAAAAAGTGAATGGTAAGTTATTATTTTATGTAGTTTATTTACCTGATTTATGTGCTCGTTTATAGTGAAAAGTGTATGGGAATTCAAATGCATGATAAAATGTGGTACGCAGTGTCTTATAGTATCAACCCGCCCTTGAATTATAGCTGTTTTTGTGCTACAAACGTTATTAATTATTTAGTCATGTTATAAACAGTGCTATTATGAGAGCAAAACGATTCGCACATCGTCTACAAGGAGTCTATGAGAGTGAAGACTTTATAATAGCATCATTTCCTGTTTATGCTATCGCCATTTTACATATCGTTAGGGTTCCTTTCTCACGAACAAAATCCTGTACCTAGCTAGTCTTGTTCCCATATATATAAAATTTATGTTTCACTATGGTTGGGTTGGGTGAAAGAGATCTCTTTATAGGGATAAGCTTGCTTTTGTGCACTAGTTTTAAGTTTGAAATTTAATTATAATTGTAAGTACACAATAAAGAATATAATTATAAATATAATATGTTTGTCCGCAGATATTGCATTGGTACTTTATTTGTTTTGAGCAATGTACGCGCATCCAATGGCATTTTGTTTGGCATTACATGATGTAATATTTTTAATAGGTCACTTAAAGCGATATGGGAAATGTTGAATTTCACTGCCCATTCTCTGATATCACTACGAATATCAATATTCTTCAACTCTTCATTTAAAAATATTATCATTGTCATTATATTATTATTGTCTATATCAATATCGCTACAATTATATTCTTCTTCACTGGTTTCCTTTTCATTCTTATTTTCTATAAAAAAATCCTCTGCGGAACAACTGGCTGATTCGTTAGTATCTGCTTGGTCTTTTTGTAGTATCATAGGAGTAGAGGTGGTGGTTGTAATGTTCAAAACCATGTTTTCGTAGACTTTTTTTTGCTTTTCTTCTGTAACCACCGCTCCTTTTTAACTTCTTCCAGTCTTTTGAATCCATTTTTAAAATGTAAATTCCCCTCCGTAATAAATTCACACAATCTGTTGTACTTCAAAATGGCGAATCTAGTTATGTAAAACATTTTAATGTGACCATATAGAGAATAATATCTTTATAATCACTGTATAAGGGAATACGGATTGCTTTCACCCTTGTAAATATCACATAAAATGTTAAAATTTGTTTGTTGGATAGACCTCTTATCAAATGCTCCTATAAGTTAAAAAGCATCATAATTACCGTGTGCATTACTTTTCTAAGAATAATTGACCATATTAAAAGCCTTTATATGACTTTGAATATTATATGGCTAAAAAGCAATGTAACTAGCCTCTATAAGAAGAACACATTTTGAACCCTTATTGTAGCCATATTAATTGTATTTATTAACGTTTACCCAGCCAAATTATAAGAATAAAGGTAATATTAGCCAAATCTTCTAATAATGTGCTACTATAAGGAACATTGACATAATAAATGCTCTTTTATAACAAATATAAGAGTTTAGACCTTATAGATTTAATTTTATAAGCTTAGTTTGTTTGTTGGGAAACTCGCCACGAACAGGCGTCGAACACGTTACGTAATCGCCACGCGCCCGCTGCATCTTCGCTGTCCGCCCGCTCCGCTCTGAAGACGCTCGTAAACCGCGAGTGTGATAAGGTCCTTAGGGTACATTTTTTGTGACGTAGTTTCGCGAATTCGCCGCGACGCCATACAAAATGTACCACAAGCTGTCGCGCTGCTCGTCGCGGCAGTGTGGAAGGTGTTGCCTCGCGATAAATCGCAGAATCGCCTCCGCGACACGTCCCGCGATATGCCGCGCCTGTTTGTACCAGCCTTTCATCATTAATTTATCTCTCATTGCTTCACTTTTCATACTTTTTATCTGTTGTGGTTTGGTAATTTTATTCTAGATGCATCGTCTTCACATATAATTATACTATTAGTGAATATAAATGCGTTCCTTTGCATGGTGTGACTGTAAATGATAGGCTGAGGAACGATGTGATAAGACAACGGTGCGGTTTAAAATAAAATGTAATGACAAAAAATTTAAAAAGCCTGCTTAGATGGTTTGGTCATGTTGAGAGGATGAATAAACGGCTAACAAAAGGCATTTACAAGGCAGATGTGACTGGTCACGCCGGAAGGGGACGCCTTAGGAGAACATATAGTGACCTTATTGGTGATGTTCTCCAGAAAGGTCAGGTGCGCAGTACTCGCAACCGGCGTGTGTGTATGACCAGATGTATGAACGTGAACGAGGCAAAATGAGTATGCAAGGATCGTAGTTGGTGGTGTTCTGCAGTTTCATGGGAAAATAGCGTAAGTTTATGTATATACGTATGTATAAAATACTACTATTAGTGAATATAAATGCGTTCCTTTGCATGGTGTGACTGTAAATGATAGGCTGAGGAACGATGTGATAAGACAACGGTGCGGTTTAAAATAAAATGTAATGACAAAAAATTTAAAAAGCCTGCTTAGATGGTTTGGTCATGTTGAGAGGATGAATAAACGGCTAACAAAAGGCATTTACAAGGCAGATGTGACTGGTCACGCCGGAAGGGGACGCCTTAGGAGAACATATAGTGACCTTATTGGTGATGTTCTCCAGAAAGGTCAGGTGCGCAGTACTCGCAACCGGCGTGTGTGTATGACCAGATGTATGAACGTGAACGAGGCAAAATGAGTATGCAAGGATCGTAGTTGGTGGTGTTCTGCAGTTTCATGGGAAAATAGCGTAAGTTTATGTATATACGTATGTATAAAATACTGTAAAACATATTAAAAGAGTAACAACAGAGTTTATGTTCATTGAAATATTATTATTATGTTTATTTGACTGGCCTGTTAGTCTAGTGGTTAGTGACCCTGACTGCTAAGACTGAGGTCGTGGGTTCGATTCGCACCCAGAACAAATCTTTGTGTGATGAGGATAATCATTTGTTCTGTGTCTGGGTGTAATTTATCTATAATATGTATGTATTTAGCAATATATAAGTATATTTATCAGTTGTCTGGTTACCATAGTGCAGGATCTGCTTAGTTTGGGATCATATAACGGTGTGTTGGTTGTCCTAAATTATAATTTTTCATTCTTCTATATTCCAGGTAAAGAACATGTGTGCCGTTTCATCGGCTGTGGTCGAAATGCTCGCTTCAATTACGTGGTGATGCAGCTGCAGGGTCGGAACCTGGCCGAACTGAGACGAGCGCAGCCTAGAGGCGCCTTCTCTCTGTCTACTACCCTTAGGTGAGGAACGAGGATGTTGGTCTAGATGTCTAACTTCCTCTCCAGCCCGTAAACTATCTTTATGCAGGAAACTCAGGTGGATCCTTCGCTCTGTTGCCGCGTGAAGGAATGACAAAGCTACAAATATTTTCACGTAGATAATACTAAGTTTTGTCCGCGACTTCTTCTGTGTGCTAACCTATGTCACTCTCGGCCCATCGACGTCATCATTTCAGCCGAAAGACGTCCACTGCTGGACATAGGCCTCCCTAGAGCACCACCACTTCGACCTGTTCTGTGCTTCTCGCATCCAACGGATTACTGTGGCGTTCACCAGGTCATCGGCCTACTTTGTCGGAAGCCTTCCAACGCTACGTATTCCAGAACCTTCCGACCCCATCGGCCATCTGTTCTACGAGCAATGTGCCCTGCCCACTGCCACTCAAGTTTAGCAATTCTTCGGACTATGTCGGTTACCTTGGTTCTCCTACGGATCTCTTCATTTCTGATCCGAAATTCGGCAAATAAACTGACGATGGACGTAAAGAATACCACCGACGTATTTCTTTCCTGTGGGTGTCGTCAATGCGACTAAGGGACTTACTAGAGAATGAACAGTAGCGTTCTCTGTGCATTTTACCACCATACTGCGATCGCCAACCCGCCTGCCAAGCATGGCGATCATGACAAACCCTCCTAATTCAGGTCTGTGTCGTGAAGTGGACGTCTTTCGGCTGAAATGATGATGATTATGTATGACTGGGCCATGTCTCTATGTCGGGTTTACTATCTAGTAATATTTTTGTTTATAATTTATATGAAAACTTTGTTTGTTTCAGACTGGGACTACAAATACTCAAAGCTATAGATTCTATTCACTCCGTAGGCTTCCTACACAGAGATATTAAACCTGTAAGTATCACTATTTATTATTATAGTCTTCTTCTTAACGTGTCGATAGCAATCTAAATATAGTTAGCCCAGAATTTGGCTACAGCTTGGCACTTTCAGTAGCGTCCATCAACTCCTGTAGCGTGCAGCCGGCGTAGCATGATCAATTCTATATCTATTCTACCAAGAACAAAAAAAGTTCCTTATGTATTTTAATTCTGTAAAAATGTTTCTATCTCATCAATAGTAAAGAGAAATAGTTATCATACTTGACATCGTACTCTTGTCGACTGAAGAATAGAAACATCTCTTTTCTTCAGTTTTACACAATTTTTCTACGATACAATTTATCATTTTGTCTTCTCTTCCGTCGACAAATTCCGTTTCTATGGCGGTCATGCTACGCGTGCTGACAACAGGATACGCTGGACAAGATATTAAGCCTTATTTAGCCAAGAATAGCGTTACAGTAGTAGCATAAGATGTGTAAAATTGATATGTAATGTGATGCAGCGGTCTGCCAGGGTCGCGAGGTTCGTTCAAAAGAGATACCGTGGCCCTCGCACACAGGCAACTGAAGGAACACGGGTGCGTTTTAGTCAGTAAAAGTCTGACACGCCCTCCCGCTCCGGCCAAAGCGGGAGACGTTAATTTATGACTTCCCATCCACAAAAAAAAGTGATGCAGCGATGGGAACATTTATAGGCTACTGATGATGTACCAACCTCTCGTATGGGATGGGGCCATCTGAAAGCCGAGTTCAAAGCCAAAATTAGTTAAGCTCAATGACTATGAACCCAAGAAAAATTTAGAACGAATCTAAATAAAACCGGCGGTTCAATTTTTTGTTAAAAAGTTTTTATTTTATAATTTTTTGTGGGTTTAATGCACTAATAATACTTGGCATGGTATAACCTACCCAATGAAAAAACAATTATCAAAATCAGACTACTCTGTATAAAGTTATGCGTGGTTATACATTGCAATCAGTGCGTGAACAATCAATCATCCCCTGTTTTCCGACCCTTAGGGTTCGATTTTGTTTTCCAAATTTATATAAAAGAATTATCACAATCAGTCTAATATGTAAAACCTCCTCCGTTTTTTTTCGTCGGTTAGTAAAATAGAAATACAAAAACTGGCCCAGAGCTTTATTTTATGTTATTTTTTGTTATTGTATACAATTTTAAGTGAAATAAAAGTGTGATATTGTCAAAATAGTATGAAAACATGGGGGTGCCAAATAATACTAAGTTTTCGCCAAATATTTGAGTCTTAACTAACTGAATACGAACAAGAACATCAATATTTATTTTCTAATTACCAATATCGAATTTAACTAAATGACTACACGACATTCAGCCATCTGGTTAAACGTTGCCCTCAATGACATGGCTAGTTGTCTTTTAACTATTGGATGCTGGCGTTTACTTAACGGCCTAGGAGTCCAATTAGCTGGCTAATTTAACCTGGGTGCTTACTCTTGATTTTAAGTCCGATCGATTGACATTGGAATTTCGACGTTTCGTATTCTAGAGTTCGACGCTAGCGCCAAAATGTGTTTAAAATGGGTGTCCATTTTGGAATCGAGATCGGGCGTTGTTGTTGTTCCAATGTTGACACTATTGTTTTCAAGAGTACCGAATCACGTGTATGCAAAATTAACATTGGAATCGTATTGGCTTTAGATTGGAATTAAAATTTGGTTGAAGAGTAAGCCCCTAGATGGCTGCGATATATCTAACGTGGTCCTCGATTTGTTTGCAGAGTAACTTCAGCATAGGGCGGCACCCGTCCAACTGCCGCAAGGTGTACATGCTGGACTTCGGGCTGGCGCGCCAGTACACCACCAGCAACGGGCAGGTGCGCCCGCCCCGCGCCGCCGCCGGCTTCAGAGGTAACGGGAAGTTTTTTTTAAACGCCAAACTCACCATTTATTATGGAAACTATGTTTTAATCATTAGAAAATGGTACAATATAATTACATACACAGCGCGGAGCGTTCAAGTACGATACGTGTAGCGTCTAAAAAGTTCAATTCGGCACTAAAATACGAGTGTGGCATAGCGAGTTACCAACAGACGGCAACGCGCGGGGGCGGGGGGTCGTTCGGATTATAGAGGTATTCGGATTAGCTTGGGTACGGATTATCGAGGCCCTACTGTATTAAGTAATTTTGCAAATATTATCTTGTCGTTTTCAGGAACCGTCCGCTACGCGTCAATAAACGCGCACAAGAATAAAGAAATGGGCAGACACGACGATCTGTGGTCCCTATTCTATATGCTCGTAGAGTTTGTGAACGGACAGCTGCCGTGGAGGAAGATCAAAGACAAGGAGCAGGTAAGTAAACCCACAGTAGACCATAAATATACCGAGTATACCATCAAAAGACCGAATAGACTGCCAGTAGACCGAATAGGCTGGCAGTAGACCGCCAGTAGACCGAGTAGACTATCACACATTACAATTGCTTGATTAAATAAGTCACGTATTCGTCCACAACTGACTGTCCAGTTAGGTAGATCCAACTTCGAGAAAGAGGTCAATCGTCGAATCCGACTCGGCTGGGCAGCGTTCGGGAAGCTACGCAATATCTTCTCTTCCCAAATACCGCAGTGTCTCAAGACAATAGTCTTTGACCAGTGTGTGTTGCCAGTGATGACATATGGCACTGAGACGTGGTCGCTCACAATGGGCCTCATAAGAAGGCTCAAAGTCACCCAAGGAGCAATGGAGAGGGCTATGCTTGGAGTTTCCCTACGCGATCGAATCAGAAATGAAGAGATCCGTAGGAAAACCAAGGTAACCGACATAGCCCGAAGAATTGCCAAACTTAAGTGGCAGTGGGCAGGCACATTGCTCGCAGAACGGATGGCCGATGGGGTCGGAAGGTTCTGGAGTGGCGACCGCGTACTGGAAGACGGAGCGTTGGAAGGCCTCCCACAAGATGGACCGATGACCTGGAATATGTTGGATGCGAGAAGCACAGAATAGGTCGAAGTGGCGGTGCTTGGGGGAGGCCTATGTCCAGCAGTGGACGTCTTTCGGCTGAAAAAAAAAGTAAGTCAGTATACAGACTCCACCGCAGTCTTCTGCACATTAGATCTATGGTTACTGGTCTAAATGTTTGTGGTGTTTGTGAACGAACATCGCCTGATGTGGAAGTTAAGGGAGAACGAACATGTGGTTGGATCGCCAGAAAACCAATAATCGACCGAGTAGACCACAGTCTACTGCAAACAGTAAATCTATGCTCCCAGTTCTATGAATGTTCGTAGAGTGAACGAAAATCTCCTAGCTAGCAGAACCGGTGGATAGGTACCGACAAAAAAATGCCATAGTTTCTTTCCAGATTGGTGGATAACCATCTTTATATACAAAGAACCCTCCGTGCCTCGGAAAGCATGTTAAGCCGATGGTCCCTGGCTGTCATTCGCGGGCCCGAAACCCATCTGAAGCCCGTCCTTTACCAATTAACTGTATTTTGGAGGTCAGATAGGCATTCGCTCCATGTAAAATACTTTTGCTCAGCTGCATCTGGTTAGACTGGAAGCTGATCCCAGCATAAGTTGGAAAGGCAGGCAGATGTTCAACACTGTTCTCGATTATACCTAGCTTAACAACCATTTTCTCAACAGGTCGGCCTCATGAAAGAGAAATACGACCACCGTCTGCTCCTCAAGCATCTCCCTTCAGAGCTCCGCCAGTTCTTGGAGCACGTACAACAGTTGGAGTACGCCGACACGCCAGACTACGCCATGCTGACCTCACTGCTGGAGAGGTGCTGCAAGAGGAGAGGCATCAGGGATACTGATCCGTATGATTGGGAGAAAGATGTGAGTGGCTTTTTGATCATAGATTTTAGTATAAAGCGGTAGTACGCCCAGCTACATATCTTCTTCTTCTTCGTAACACTCTTGTCAGAGCGGTCGTGGTCCTCGTGAAATTTCTTGACTAGGGGCTGATGTGATTCGCCTCACGATTTGTCGCCATCCAATCCGATTTTTGGAATTGTGGGTGCACGTATATAATGGATCGCCCACTGCGGATTTTATTTGGTGAGTCCAGCTCATGGGTGACTGTCCACGTGGTCTAGTGCCCTCCACTCTACGCTGCACGACAAGGCGTTCTAAAGAGTCACCGTCATGCCTTGAGACGTGAACGAAGTATTTTAATATGCGCGTTTGGACCAGATCAGATAGACGCTTTTTGATATTGAGCTCTTGGCGTATCGAGATGTTGGTACGAAACTCGTTCCACGATACCCCAAGCATTTTTCTCCAGCACCTCATTTCCAGAGCGTCTATCTTTTGCTTCTCAATGTCGCGAACCGTCCACGTCTCAGCAGCGTATAGGAAAATAACGAAAACCAGTGTCTGAACAAGTCGGACCTTGGTGACTTTTGTTAGTTTTCAGAGTATCCATCGATGATTTACATACATTTGAGCTACATATACAGCTATACATTTCCGCTATAATCTGACTGACTGTACCGTGTGGTGCCGGACGTAAAGAATAACACCACCCCATTTCTTCCTGTGGGTGTCGTAAAAGGCGACTAAGGGACTTACTAGAGAATGGGCAGCAGCGTTCTCTATGCATTTTACCACCATACTGCGATCGCCAACCCGCCTGCCAAGCGTGGCGATTATGGCAAAGCCCCCGAAATTGGGGGAGGCCTAAGTCCAGCAGTGGACGTCTTACGGCTGAAGTGAGTGAGTGTGATAATCTGACTGCTCATTGTACGGCATATTTATACAATGCGAGCTCAACTAAAACTGGACATGTATAGCTTGATGTGTAGCTCTGTGTACAAGAATCTTTAACGTATTTTTTTTTAATACAATTTATGTGATAGTTGTGTATATGTCATTCAGGCGCCAAAAGGTCCTCAAATCTCTGTACAATCCTTTCAAATTTATTAACCTCTAGCAGCAAAGTCAAGTGCAACCCAACAGCAACCTTGTTGCAACCAGAATAAAGATCACTTTGATATTGAGAGACTCGTTAGTGTGGTAGCAACCTTATTATAACCAGAATAAAGATCAATATTATACTGACATAGGTACAGTGTAAAGAAAACTTGTTAAAACAATTTTATCTGTATGAATTTTTAATATGACGTTGAAAATTCTGTTAGGAGGTTACTTTTTTAGATTTTGAGAAAATTCAGAGCCCATAAAGTTTGATTCCTACTCGATTAAAAACAAACAAAATTACATTTCAGGCATATTTGTTTTGACAACAACTTTAAAATTTAATAGGTGAGAATAAAATAATATAATATAAAATAAAATGCAATAGGTAAACCATTATTTGTAATATATTTACATTGTATATGTTCTCTAGTTACATTGTGTATGTTTGTCCAAAATGTCTGGGTTTTTTATATATGTTTTTCATTGAAAATTCCTGTTGGAAATTGTGTATTGTCCGTTTTTATTTATTATGTGTTATTTTTCATTTGTGATGGTTTTATGTGAAAATGGGGGATGTTTTGTTAAGATATCATTGTATCTTTTAGAGCAGTGGTGGCCCAGCGGTATCGGCCTCGACTAAACGAGTTGCAGGTCGTGGGTTCAAACCCAAAGAGGCGCTTTATTGTTGTGTAAATTATTTAATCACCACAGCATGCGAAGCCTGACCACCTTAGAAAGGGGTTTTGTCGACGGAAGAATAGACAAAATTACAAATTGTAGAAAGATTTGTACCGTTTTATGTTGGCGTAGCATGACAGTTCTATCTCTATTCTATCAAGAATAGACAAAGTTCTTTCTACGGTGGTCATGCTACGCGTGCTGCTCTCAAAACGGTGAAGGCAAACATGGAAACCGGCATGTTCTAGAATCAAACATTCTAAGACATGTGACATCTACCAACCCGCACTGGGCCCGCGTGGTGGATTATGGGCCATTTCCTCTCACCGAGAGGAGGCTGGTCTCCCAGCAGTGGGATCGGTATCAGTATCGGATCGGTATGTCTTCGAATTTTTGGTTCTAAAACATGCCGGTTTCCTCACGATGTTTACCTTCACCGTTTTGAGAGCAGTGGTGATGAAATAATTTACACAAAGTATAGCGCCTGCTTGGGTTCGAACTCTACTCGTAAGTCGCGGCCGTTAATCGTCAAGTTACTGAATACGATTAAAAGTCGGAAGTATAAGTTCAAATAATACGTCTGAATGGGTTTTTAACCGACTTAAAAAAATGAGGTTATCAATTCGACTGTATTTTTTGATTTTTTTTTAAATGTTTGTTGTTTTAAACTTTTGACTGGGTGAAGCGATTTCGATGTTTTTTATTTGAAAGCTGGTGCTTCCCGAATGGTCCCATTTTAATTTGGTTCCATTCGGACAATGGGATCCATGTGAAAACTATATAAGTCTTAAATTTGCATTAAGTATTTGCGCGACAAATGAACGAATAACGTGATTAGATTAGTACGGGGTATTTATCATAACTAAAAAGTTAAAAATTAAAACTTTTTACAAAAAATAACAACCGACTTCCTTAAAAAAAACAGTACAAAGTCAAAAATAACTTTTATTTCGGAAGTCGGTGGCAAAAAACCTTAAATACAGATCCTAAGACACCGAATTCCAAAATAAAAGTTATTTTTGACTTTGTAGTGTTTTTTTAAAGGAAATTGGTTGTTATTTTGTTCCACGAAATATTCTTAGTAGTTATGCTCGTATATTATGTTTTCAGGCGGTGTCAGTGTCCCGTACACGTGCGGCAGTACACGCCGCACCCGAACACGTAACTCCTCACGACGCTATGCCCGACACTGTGAGTATTGATAATAATATCTTAGGACAACCAACACAACGTTATCTGATCCCAAACTAGGCAGAGCCTGTACTATGGTAACCAGACAACTGATAAACATACTTATATATTTCTAAATACATACTTATAATAGACTAGCTGACCCGACAGACGTTGTCCTGTCTCTTTGATGATATTTGAGCACGCATTCTGTCAATTCTATGTCAAATGTCATAATGTTACATTAAATAAGTTTACAATGTCCTATTATATGGTTGTTAAGTATTCTTAAATAAGTGTTCTTAAATTTTCTAATTTCCCGCGCAATTTTTTTATTTTTTTCTTTCATAAAAACCTTCTCCTGACAATTACAAACACAACAACAACAAAAAAGTGAAATCGGTCCAGCCGTTCACGCGTGATGGCGTGACCAAGGGAAATAGGGATTCATATTTATATATATATATATATATATAGATAAATTATATCCAGACACAAAACAAATGATTGTGCTCATCACACAAAGATTTGTCCTGGGTGGAAATCGAACCCACGACCTCAGTCTTAGCAGTCAGGGTCACTAACCACTAGACTAACAGGGAAAGGGCATCTTAGGGAATAATATATCGCAGGTCAACCTAGGAGGCTGTCCGCTCATCCGTCGCCCCCTCCTCCTTAGGACCCGAGATGGCGGCGCGTAGTGTTCCACGCGCGCCTCTCTGTGATGTACCGGGGGGGTCTAACACCTCACTCCTCTCCTAACGTGAGGAGGCAACGGTCGGGGATCGCGGAAGACGCATTAGATCCCGTGGTCCCCGACGTAGGTGTGGGACGGAACACCGGGGTGGTTTTAGTCAGTAACAGTCTGACAGAGTCCTCTGCCCACCGCAGGGTGGAGGACATTCATGAGGATTCCACCTCGAGATCAAAAAAAAAAGGAGTCTGTCCGCTGCTTAACCGGATTTGTCTGTGGCTGCCTCAATCAATCAAGGCGTCTACCCAGGGCTACAAAACTTACCACCCCCTGTGGGGTACGGACCTTGGCTTTGGGGCGTTGCTAGAAGGGGGCAGCGAGAGACGGACTGGATCGGAATAAACTTACGTGGGACAAAAATGTCGCCCGTTTATAGAGTCATTGCCGTACCAATTTAAATTCGCAAATCGCCTAGGCACACGTAATTAAACTGTGTTTGTTTTCGTGTAGAGCGGGACGTAAAGAATACCACTATCCCACTTCCTCCCGTGTGTATCGTAAGAGGCGACTAAGGGACTTACTAGACAATGAGCAGCAGCGTTCTCTATGCATTTTACCACCATACTGTGATCGCCAACCCGCCTGCCAAGCGTGGCGATTTTTGCAAACCCTCACAATTGGAGTAGGCAAATGTCCAGCAGTGGACGTCTCACGCCTGAAATGATGATGATCTCGCAGGTCGGAAGTTGTCGGCTGCTTAACCGGACTTGCCTGTGGCTGCCTTAATAAATTGAGGTCTTCAGTCAGGGCTTGTAAACTGAAAATTAAGCGACTACATGCTAAAGGCTACCCCTGTGGGGTAAAATCCCTGACTTCTGGCGTCGCTGGAAGAGGGCAACGAGGGAGGGGCTGGATTGAAATGAGCTTTCGTGGAACAAAAATGTCCCCATTCATGGAGTGATTGCCGTATCAATTTTAACTCACAAAATCGGCTGTTTAATTTCAGAACCTAATATCTGTCATTTTTTTTAAAACGGGTGATTTTGCAATTTTCTACGTTATAGACCACCCTCCACATACTAGGCTAGCAAAAACTCCTAGAAATTAGTGAAATACGAAGTCACACAAAGTCGGAAACCTAGTGTCTACAGCAAAGTTTAGTTCTACATAAATCGTATTTCGGTTCTCCTGTAAAATTTAGTTTTATGCAGATACTGGGTTTTGATATTTCACAGCCGATATGTCCTAGGCACAAATTAAATCATGTATTTTGAACTGTATTTACAGCTCTATTTTTCTAATACCCGCAGACACGGCGGCGTCTAGAAACAGAGGCAACAACAGCGGTGGCCACAGACACACAGACGGGCGCACACAAAGACAAACACACAGACAAGAGAGTGCATCCCGCCTCGCCCAGGCACGCGCCCAACCATCTCAATGGATATGTAAGTATTGCCCAGTAGGGATGTCCGATCTGAATCGATCTTCTGAAAGATCGATTCAGATTTCTCTCGACCATATAATATTTTTTTTTATTTAGGTACATAAAGGTTTTGTAGTACATAAGGGACTTAAAAAGTAAGCATTATTAGTAAGGTACATGGTACAACGAATTCTTGGGTGAAACGCTACTCTCCTAGCTAGATCACTGAGTAATCTGTATTTAGGAGAGACAGTTTCCACTCCCAGTTTGAGTAGCACAATAATCATGTTAGTAAGCTTTAGAGCTTATAATGTAGAACAAAACAAAAGGAAAAATCTTAAAATTAAAATGACTAAACATCAAAAACTAAAATTAAATAAAACAATTACAATAAGGAGTATTGGTGTGGTCAGTCCAGTGAATGTGTGTATGTGTTAGTGTAGGGGTGGGTGAGTAAGTGTGTAAGGGTGAATTTATGTGTGTGTAAATGAAAAATAGGAAATAGGGTAACTTTCATGTAACTGTCAATAAATACTTTTCAGTCTCGTCATAGGTTTTATTCAGGAGGAATGCACGTAAGGTGACTTTGCATTTGCTGTGTGGTAAATTATAGATATATAAGGATGCATTAATTTTATTGTACAAGCAAGGGTCAAGATAGTAGAAAAATCTCTTAGTGTATTTAAACTTAGTTTGTGGAACAGTACAAATAATATCTTTCCTTCGTTTGGTAATAGTAGTAAGAGGAGTTTTTTGGTGTTGGAGAAGAACGGTTTGCAGAATGAAATGTTGCCTTACGTTGAGGACACTACAACTTTTGTAAAGTTCAGTGGTTGGAAACAGAATAGGTCTAAATGTTGCAATTTTTAGTATAGCTCTGTGGGACACTTCCAAAGGTTTAAAGGCAGTTTTTGTGGCCCCACCCCAGCACATAATACAATAAGAAATAATAGATTGGCATAAGGCGTAATATACATTGCGAATAATAGGCTGCTTCGCGACGTGTCGAAGAGTTTTAAAAATATAAATTAGTTTTCTCACTCTGCATGTAAGTAAGTTAATATGTATTTTATAATTCAGGTACTGATCTAGAGTTATACCTAGGTACTTAATATGATCAACTGTGTCAATAAGTGGACATTGACATGTGTATAAATGAGTACTGTTACAGGAGTGAGCTTTTATAGTGATGGGAATATCAGGTTGTGAGGTCGGTGAGATAGAGAATGTCATTAAATTCGTCTTAGAAGTGTTAAGTGTTAAAGCGTGGGTACAAAGCCAGTTAAAGGCAGAATTAAAACCATTCTGTGCAATTGTCTGAAGTTCTGACCACGAATTAGCAAAAAAGGTAAGAGCTGTATCATCTGCAAAGGAAACAATTTTTGCGTTTGTGATTTTGAGATTGCAGAGGTCATTTAAAAAGACGAGAAACAGCGTAGGACCGAGTATACTACCCTGAGGCACACCGTAACAAATAGGGAGCTCATCGCTAAGATGGTCACCAATTTTCACCATTTGCATTCTATTTGTCAGATAGCTTTTTAAGAGATCAAGCTGCAGTCCTCTGACGCCTGCTTTCTCTAGTTTGAGTAAAAGGATTGAAATAGGAACGGTGTCGAAGGCTTTAGCGAGGTCAAGAAATACTGTAAGCACCTTTTTACGACTGTTGATTCTCTCGACTATGAAATTGGTAACCTCATGAACTGCATCACAGGTTGACATATTTTTCCGGAACCCGAATTGTTGAGAAGAAAACAAATTATTTTTTTCGAAAAAGCCTACCAATCTCTTATTGATCAGGCGCTCAAGAACCTTTGAAAGGGCGGGTAGTACTGCTATAGGGCGATAATTACTAAAAGAGTTTCCATCGCCACCCTTAAAGAGAGGGTGTATAATAGCCTTTTTTAAAGCTGACGGAAATACAGCAGAACTAAAATAGAATAGCGATTTTTTTAATCAATTCAACAGGATACGATCTTCGCCTGATCGAATCGTATGCGCCTATAAGATTGAAAAATCGTATCATCTAAAACCTAAACTATGTACCGTACGAACTACAACTTGTCGTGTATGTTAGCATTCCCTTTCGAACGTCTGTTTTCTATATTAAATTGTTCATTTAGAACAGTATAAAACGTGTTTCACATTACAGTTTGCAACTGTCTACATTTAAACTTTTCAAAATTAATAATTTGGGCAGACGCACTGGATCTATTCTATTGCGGCTATCTGTTAAAGTATTTCTAGCTAGAGAAAACAGACATTCGGAAGGAAATGTTAACATACCCGACAAGTTGAAGTTAGTACGGTACGTAGTTTAGGTTTTAGTTGATACGACTTACTGGCTGAATCGCCTATTACTGCTATCTGTCACGACGGCGTCCATGGAACACTTTGTAGTTGATCTATTAACAAGATTTAGTTAAAATAAATAATTTTGCAGGCATACTGTGCTTTTTTATGGAGTTTCTCGCCGGCTCTTCTCCATGGGAATCAACAAATTGGAGCCGTGCACTAGCTTTTGACGTTTCATAAGTGCCCATGTAGTTTTAGGTGAAATAAATATATTCTTATTTTGATTGTTTCATTATTGTTATAAAATTACGATACGATCTTCCAAAATCGAGTAAGATCGATTCAATACAATAGGATTAAAATCGTGAATCGATTCACGAAGTTACGATCCGTTATGATCCAGAAGATCCATTTTGGTTCCTGAAAAAGTGTAAATAGAACTTAAAACCTAAATAAAAGAGTCCACGTATAAAGGGCGTGCCCGCTTACATATACAAAGATGCATTCTGTTACAAATACAATGATGCATATAGCTATTAGTATCGATAATTTAATAACTAATGTTTTTCTTTGCTAACAGTCTACCACAGACAAGCCAGTTACAGACAAAGAAGCGGAACCTAGAACGACGCCCGCGCCATCTCCCGACAGACATGCCAAGGTAAGACAATATCGCTATACACATATCATATAAGGAGTTAAAAAAATTCACGTCAAATATTATATTGATAGTTTTTTTAAAGTAGGGAAATTAATTAGCTTTTTAATTTATGCGTTTAAAGTTGGTATATAAAATAAGTAACATAATTAATGCAAGGCGTCATACACCCTGAAGGGGTCTGCTAGGACCGGTGCCTGCCGGGGTCGCGTGATTGTTCGAAAGAGATACCGTGGCCCCGGCACATGGGCAACTGAAGGAACACGGGTGGGTTTTAGTCAGTAAAAGTCTGACACGCCCTCCCGCTCCGCCCAGAGCGGGAGAAGTCATTTGATGATTTCCCATCCACAAAAAAAAAAGGCGTCATACACCCTAAGTAGAGTATTGAGTTAAAAGCATAATACAATGCCCAGAATTTCTATTTAAAGCTACAGTTATTGTTAAGAAAACCGTGTTGATCCTAGCATTACTTTATGCATTTAAAATTGAGTCTTATTGTCTTATAATTTGTGTATAAAAATCAATTGCTATACGTTAGTCTCGTTAAAACTCAAAAACGGATTAACCGATTTGGTACAGGGGTGGTTTTAAAAATACGGAAAACCTCGAAATTTGCGTGTTCTATGGGAATTTTGTATGAATTATTGAAATTTGAACAGGGAATTGTCTGTTGGGTTAAAGATAGATTCTTGAAAAATTCCCATATTAAAAGTTACTAAAATCGATTCAATAGTCAGTTGAAGAGCTCTATTCCAAAACGTACGAAGTACATTTCTTAATGCTTTGGTTTTTTTTTATAATTTTGTCTATTCCGTGAAACGCAACCTTCAAACCGTATTCATATTTTTTTCCAAATCAGACAAGATTTTTTTACCAGTCGCCTAGAAAATACTATTTATTTTATAGCAGTTGACACTGATATAAAGTAGTACGTGAACTTTGAATTTATTATTATGTAAATAATTATTCACAAATTACCTCATTTAAAAATACCGGGTATCATCATTGCCGCCTTCTTTCAAAAATAAAACCTATAAAATAATTATGAATTTGAAGCTGGGTTTTCAACACTAGTTTACCTTTAAAATAAATATATAAACCGACTTGAAGTGGAACCAGCTCTTAGGATAAAACTTTCGTCATTTTCCTTGAACTTGGATTCTTTGGGCTTCGGTTTAAAAGTATTAAGTGGGTCATGAAGGGGCAGTGTGAAAATTACCTCGCCATGGCAGAACAATGTTTAGGAAACACTGTCTTAGACCACTATGGAATAGAGTTCTTCATAGATAGATTCATTTATTTGCCTGAAATATGGTATTTTACAGATTTTAAAACACACAATAGTTTATCATATTCCGCCAACTAAATTCGCCATGCAAATTTTGAGATATAATGATGATTTTACAACTTTAAACAAAATAATTAAATTGCCATGTCAAAAAAGTGCTAAATAATAAAATGTCCACATATCAAATTACAAATGTAAAAAAATATAATTGAATTACAAATGTCAAAATAAATATAAAATGTATTTTTTTTTTACATATGTCCAAAAAAATTTAATTATTGTACAAATTGTTACATTTAATACTCATGTCATGTAACTTTCCCATTTGTCCTAAAATCCAGAAATTCCCTAACAGTGTAAAAACAATTTTCGATGAGCCATGCTCTAAGATGCTCTTGAAATAAGCTGGTTCGCAGTTCTATAATAACCTTCGGTATATTATTAAATATGTTTTTTGCCATTCGATTACTGTTTTTACGACAGTACGCTGTCCTACATCTTGGCATTGACAATTTTGTTGGATCTCTTGACATTTTGCCCACCTTATAAATATTGTCGCTATCGACTTTGCTGATTAAGTCAGAATGTTTTTTTTACA
Organism: Aporophyla nigra; assembly: GCA_947507805.1. NCBI lineage: Eukaryota > Metazoa > Arthropoda > Insecta > Lepidoptera > Noctuidae > Aporophyla > Aporophyla nigra. Next base: position 1,310,840 of record OX382318.1, read on the forward strand.
AATACTACGATTTCCAAAATATATAAGGACGCTAATGTTAATAGTATATGCCTTTTAAAAAAAAACTTTTTTCCAAAATAAAACAACCGATTTCCTTAAAAACACTACAAAGTGAAAAATAACTTTGAGTTCGGAAGTCGGTGTCTTAGGATCTGTATTTAAGGTTTTTTTGCCACCGACTTCCGAACTTGAAAGTTATTTTTCACTTTGTAGTGTTTTTAAGGAAGTCGGTTGTATTTTTTTTGTAGAAAAGTTTTTTATTTTTAAATTTTTAGTTATGGTATTCACCCCGCACTAATTCCAAACAAACAATGTATATTTATGCGATAACAGAAATCGCGATTGAATTGCTGTCATTTTTTAAAGAGTTCCGGTGTCTGTCTCCGGAACTGATCATCAGATCTATATGAAATTTATATGGGACCATTTCGGAATAAACCCCTTTCGAATAAAAAACGAATTTTGTAAATCCGTCTATATATGACGGACTATATATGCCCGAACATACATAAAAAAACAAAAAATATAAACATCCGAATTGAGAACATCCTCCTTTTTGAAGTAGGTTAAAAATAGGCCTGCACGATTCAACTATGAACAAACTACTTTCAGGACTTGCGTTTATTCTGTTACACCCTGTATACATACCATATTTACATTAAAACACTTAGAAAAAAAACCAGTTATTTAATTACTCGCTTATATAAAAGTATTATTGTATTTAGCAACAACAAGAGACCAGCAACTCCGCACTGACCGGCACCACGACGCGGCCCGAGCGGCAGAGCGTGCCGCCCTGCAAGCCCAGGCCTGTCGCTGTCGGTATGTGGGACCTTATATCTAATGGTGTGTAGCAACAACAAGAGACAACTCCGCACTGACCGGCACCACGACGCGGCCCGAGCGGCAGAGCGTGCCGCCCTGCAAGCCCAGGCCTGTCGCTGTCGGTATGTGGGACCTTATATCTAATGGTGTGTAGCAACAACAAGAGACAACTCCGCACTGACCGGCACCACGACGCGGCCCGAGCGGCAGAGCGTGCCGCCCTGCAAGCCCAGGCCTGTCGCTGTCGGTATGTGGGACCTTATATCTAATGGTGTGTAGCAACAACAAGAGACAACTCCGCACTGACCGGCACCACGACGCGGCCCGAGCGGCAGAGCGTGCCGCCCTGCAAGCCCAGGCCTGTCGCTGTCGGTATGTGGGACCTTATATGTGTAGCAATAAGGAATATGCATGTAATACAAATAGGGAACATGCAATATTTTTATTTTTGTTTTCACTTTAAAGAATTCCATGTAGAATAGACCACAAATATATTAAAAAATTAAAACATTGTAATTTATCGGAAAAAATGCGGTTTTAAATTGACAGTTTAAATTTTCGCGCGAAAACGGGCCTATAGTTCCGATGACGTCATTCCTGTCACTGGTCGTACTTGTTCGTCGCTGGCTTTCATACTTTTGCATACTTTTTCGACTTTCGAAATATTTTTTGTAAAAAATTAAAATGCACTATCCATCAAAATCAGGTGATCTTAACAATACCACTAATATTCCGTAAAAAAGCCGTGTTGACTCATCTTTTGTGCCCATGTGTCCGTGTCTACTTCAACAAAGTTTCCAAATAAATTGTTTTTGACTAGACGTTCTGACCCAAACTTGAGGAAAAAGTGATATCAAGCTGCAAAAAGAAATGACAATTATTCTCCAAAGACCACTATACTATTCGATGCTGTGAAGAACACTTTGACGTAAGTCATAAGGCGAATATACTTGTTATGTCGTGTGTGTTATACGTCATAACGCGACTTGTTATACGAGTATGCTTAGTTAATCTGCTTGTACGTAAAAACACGTTAATTACCTACCTAATACTTACAAAACTTGTCTATAGTAGATTTTTAATTTTACATTTTGCGATCGACGTCGATAATTGGTAAAAGTTAAAATGTGTAAACCTTTTTCTGAAAAAAGATCTCATGTCAACAGTAACTCTTGGTAAATTCCTGGAGTCTGCTTTGATAATCCCAACTATCATTTTTATTTAAAAAACGTAATTAATATTCCCATAAAATAATATTCACTTTTACAACCAAAACCTCAACAAGTTGTAACAGGAGTGACGTCACTAAACGCTGATTGGTGTTTTAAAATACGTTTTGTTTCAAGTCATTTTTAATACGTAATGATTGTTAAAAATCAACATTATATAAAATAAAAACATTGTAGTGGCCCTTCTTTTATACTTTTTTAGCATTTAAATCATAAAATTTTCAAAAATATTTTATTTGCATCTTCCCTATTCTTTCATGAATTATTAAATATAAATTGTATTGTCAAGAAACATATTTGAGCCTGACGACCTTCTTTCCTATAGTGCGATGGAACAATTTATTTTTTGTGTTCTAATAGATAAGATTTCCTTTCCGTTACAGCATCTCGACCGTTTAATGTAATATTACTTCAAAGTGACAAAGAGTTTGAGCTATTACAGTACATATAGCATCGTATCGTTCTCATCCTGGAGATCACAGTTGGCTCTCAGTAGTCCATAAACCGTGAAAGCCTACGAAAACTAACCTCCCCCCCCCCCCCGCAGGCGGCGGGCCCACGCTGGCGCGGCTGCGCGTGGTGACGGCGCCGCCCACGTGCGTGCAGGAGCTGGCCTCCGCCTCGCCCGCCACGCCAGGTAGCTACTGTATGTCTCATAGCGATCTTATGTATTTATTCATTTCATTTTCATCCAATTTTAGACTGACTTCTAAAAGGAAGAGGTTCTTAATTCCTCTGAATGTATTTTTTGTATGTACAGACGCCAGCACATCAAGGTACCCGAAACTGTTAAATTTTCCCAATCAATTTTGAACCCTAATACTTTAGAGTTAAAGTTGAAATCCTATTAAAGAAATTTGACAGATTGTAGTAGCTTTAAGTGCTGGCGTCTGTACTTAGGTATGATTGACGATATTTCCAGAAGTTTTTAATATATTTTTTTAGTATTCAAAAAGTCATTAATGTCTAGTTTATGTCTCAAGGGTGGTCCGAGATGAATTTTATAACTTTGCTGGGGTAGTTTGCCGCCCATGTGCGTGCAGGAGCTAGCGTCGACCTCGCCCGCCTGTATTACTTTCACGAGGTAGTTTTGGTGTTAACTTCGACAATACATGTTAAATACACTTTGTTAATCTTGATGATTATCTGATAAACATGATTAACTATGTTTAACTATATTTAACTATGTAGTATTGTTATTTTTTATAAAACCCTTTTTTTAATATTACCGGTGGAACAAAACAAAACACAAGATGAACAAATTGAGTTCCATATAAAAGCGGCCTGATATAGAAATACTGTGTGCAGTATGTATTGGCTTCAGCACCCTCGAAAACCATGAAAACTATCTCTTTTTTTAATTAAATATAATACAAAATCGCATTAAGGGAACATAACGCTGTTTCGTTATATGACAATTTCTACATATACTGGGTGACTTTTTTTAGCGTCTTGAAAAAAAATGGGGGTAATAGGTGAACGGAGTAGAAGCTTTTGGTATAGAAATTTTTATTATTTTTATTTTTGAATAACATGTAATTAAATTGATCTAGCAATAAATACTACACATTTATAGTAACATTTTCATACTAGAACAACAAAAACAAAAATTTGGAAAAAAAAAAAACAAAAAAAATTATTTAAATCTATCGAAACTCAAAACATACGCACCCTACTCAATGCGCGGCATATATCATTGATTTCGGAGCGCGGTCCTACCCTTTGAAGCCGACTGATAGGCGGCCTCATTGATCTTTCGCAGGCGCACGAGCCGCACACGCACCCCTGTCCACCCGCGTCCCGCGCTCCTTTAGTCACCTACGATGAATCTGAAGGCCTGCCTGCCTTCTATTCTAGTTACACAACACACCATATGAAGGTCTAGACAGTAAAAAATGTCATCCGGTATGCATATATACAACGTCCCGACATCAATCGTCGGGCAGTAGCCCACCAGACATGACACCCGTCTGCTCGGAGGATCCTGCTGCACTACGGAGGTTGAGTGAACTTTACACCCTCCTCCTTCCGATCCTTATTCCTCCATAGAACTTCGTTACAAAAAGAAGTGTTTTTTTTTAGCAATAGCATTTTCTTTTTCATATCAGTCCACTGCTGGTCATAGGCCGCCTCCAATCATTGTCACATACCGATCCTACCCTTGTGAATTATGAAGACTATAAAATAATTATATAATCAACAGGTGAAGCAGTCAGTCCTAGGATAATGGCTGCCGACGTGGACAGCGTACATTCAGACACACATTTCAAGAGAGGTCAGTAAATAGTGTTTTTATTTATTTAATTTTAAGAAGGAAGGTACCTATACCGGGTGTAAGGGACAGCCCTCCACAAACTGACAGAGTGTATTCAGCTCCTTATGTTTAATCATATTCCACCGGAATTTTTCTCAGGTTTTTTTAAACTTTTTTTTTCAGCGTTTTCAACTTTATTTAAATGTAATATTACATTCTCTGAAAGCAGTACTCCATTTATGTAAACAATATGGCTAAAATCAAAAAAACAGCAATGGATGTTGAAATAATCTAACGAACGACGCGTAAAATCAGCTGTTCACTTCCTGTCTAACTACAGAGTTCATCGAACTCGTCGTCGGCGATTGCACAAAGGCGGCTTTCCGAATTGATCCGAGATAAATTGCGTGTGAGGAAATTAAACAAATCAGGTTTATTGGATTCCCATAACGGTCCTGAAATAATTTCTTGTACTGGTCATATCAGTATGATATACTGAATCCACCCCATCAGTTTGTGGAGGGCTATCCTTTACACCCAGTATTATAGGGTAGGTATTATAGTGCGGACCGTGTGGTGCCGGCCGTTAAGATAACGCCATCCCATTTCTTCCCGTGGGTGTCGTAAAAGGCGACTAAGGGACTTACTAGAGAATGGGCAGTAGCGTTCTCTATGCATTTTGTCACCATACTGCGATCGCCAATCCGCCTGCCAAGCGTGGCGATTATGGCAAAGCCCCCCAAATTTGGGGAGGCCGAAGTCCAGCAGTGGACGTCTTACGGCTGAAATGATGATAATGCAGGCGTGTGTGCGCAGACACAGGGGCACTCACTCTTTCCTCACACTCATAGTCCGATGGGACGGCAATCCGACACGACCGGAGAGAGATCAGGCGCAACACAAGACACGGGAGTATCACACCGCCAAGTAACATACTGAAGCTACGCTTGTCGCGGTTGATTCGAGGATGGGTGACCATCTTTACATACGAAGACTCCTCCGTGCCTCAGAAAGCACGATAAGCCGTTGATCCCGGCTGGCATTCGTAGATCTTCGACAGTCGTTACGGGTCTTCAGAAGCCCGAAAGTCTGACAACCAGTCTTACCAAAGGGTAGCGTATTACTCAGTAACTGGGTTTTGGAGGTCAGATAGACACGCGATGCGATTGTGACCAACCAGTTGTTGTCCGATAAGACTCGACTGGCTGTTCACAATGGTGTACTGGTGCCTACGCTTATGTATGGAAGTGAATGTTGGGTGTGGCTACAGAAGCATGAAAGTAGAATAAATGATGTGGAAATTTGTTCCTTGCGAAGCATGTGTGGTGTGACTATGATTGATAGGCTGAGGAATGATGTGATAAGAGAACGGTGTGGTTTAAAAGAAGATGTAGTGACAAAAAACCGGCCAAGTGCGAGTCGGACTCGCGCACCAAGGGTTCCGTACAAACGTTGTAGTACCTTTCAAATTATTAAAAATATTTTTAAAATATGACGTAACTAAAAATTTACGGTTTTCGCAATTTTTACTTTATCTGTGCTATAAGACGTTGCTTCGTACCAAATTTAAAAATTCTAGATCGACTAGAAGTACCCTTTAGGTTTTGATTCCCTTGCAAGTTTCGAAAATTTGCGGAAATTTGCGGCATAAACAGCTATATCCTTTGATTGCGTTAGCTTAGAAGTTTGATTTTTTCACAGCTCCAAGGGACAATAGACTTGAGATTTATATATAAATTTCAGCTTGATACCCCGACGCGTTCCTGAGAAAAAGGGTCTTGACAGACGGACGGACGGACGGACAATAAAGTGATCCTATAAGGGTTCCGCTTTTTCCTTTTGAGGTGCGGAACCCTAAAAATTGAAAAAGTATGCTTAGATGGTTTGGTCATGTTGAAAGGATGAATGAAGGACGGCTCACAAAAGGTATTTACAAGGCAGATGTGAGTGGAAGCACCGAAAGGGGACGCCCTAAGAGGATATATAGTGACCTTATTGGTGATGTTCTTCAAAAAGGTCATGTGCGTAGTACTCGCAACCGGCGTGTGTGTATGACCAATTGTATGAACCTAAACGAGGCAAAAGGAGTATGTAGAGATCTTAGCAGGTGGCGTTCCGTGGTTTCTGCCTACCCCCATGGGAAAAAGGCGTGATTGTATGTATGTATGTCTAGGCAGTCGCTCCATGTAAAATACTAGTACTCAGCTGCATCCAGTCAGACTGGAAGCCGACCCCAACATTGTTGGGAAAAGGGTAGGTAGCTGATGAGTTTTCGATATTAACCCATAATTGTTGTGGGCTCTCTAAGAGAACATGGGTTATGGTATAGGTTTGGGTTACGCTGTTATTAAGAAATTCCCCCTTCTCACTTGGATGTCTGTAGTCAACAATGACCTAAATGAAACAATGAATGAAGCAAGCCCAAGTGATTGATTCGACGACCCAGGGTGCTTACTCTCGAATATAATTCCAATAGATCGACATTGGAATTGTCAGTCAAACGTCGGTGATTGGCTGGACTCTGAGTCTAGCCAATCACTGACGTTTAACTCAACCAACTGACGTTTGACCAATGTCGATCTATTGGAATTATATTCGAGAGTAAGCACCCTGGACAGCAACATCTATCGAAGAATGACGAGGAGAGCCGACTCCAAATGAAATGGGATAAAACTAGGCAAAGAGAGAGATTGCCCAACGGCAATATCTACCGCATGATCAACTTATCTAGTTACATTTTTAACCCCAACGGAAACAGAGGGGTGTTATAAGTTTAACGTGTGTATCTGTGTGTTTGTCTGAGCCATCGTAGCTTGCCAACGGCTGAATTGATCGAAATGCACAAAGGACATCATTGATTTCACACTCAAAAATTATAGAGTCGGCCAGAAAAAATTAAAGCTGTTTTCTTATGGGAAAAATATAAAATAAATACTTTCTGTAGTCTCCTTTCATTCATCTTCTTAACATAACCGAAACATCTAAGCATTCTTTTTGTCACATTTTTTGAAACTTGCCATAAATTCATGAATTTCTATTAATACAAAAATATGATCATAAAAAAAATTAACCTATGTTATACATTATTGAGGGTTACGGAACCCGTTGGTTTGAGTTCGACACGCACTTGACCGCTATTGTCACAATAACGTGTGAAAATCAGTCAAACAGCTGACCTCGTTCTAAATACACGCATTTTATAAATAAATACTCAGTAAATAAGTCATTAGTGAAGACGAAGGTAATACTATCTTTTGTGGAACAGTCCGGTAGCTAAGATGTTGACTGGTGAGTGTTTCTCTGTAAAATACTAGCATAACCACCATATAATGTTCCCACAGCTGGGATTCAGGCCTCCTCTCTGTGAGGAGTGGTCTGTGATGTACGCGGGCCCAGTGCGGGTTGGTAGATGTCACATGTCTTCGAATGTTTCGGTTCTAAGACATTCTTTTTTTTTTTTGGTTCCTGTCAGGGTCGCCAGATTTGTTCGAAAGAGATACCGTGGTCCTGGCATGAAGGGACACGGGTGTGTTTTAGTCAGTAAAAGTCTGACACGCCCTTGCGCTCCACCCAGAGCGGGAGACGTCATATGATGATTTCTCAAACAGAAAAAAAGACATGCCGGTTACCTCACGATGTTTTTTTTTTTCACCGTTTTGAGAGCAGTGGTGATGAAATTATTTACTCAAAGTTAAGCGCCTGTCTGGGTTCGAACTAGGGTCACCTTTTTTCATGCAATTAAAGTACTTTGGTTATTAAAGGTAAGAAAAAAAAGTACATGGTATAAAAATAAGGTACGATTTATTTTTGTTCGTTATTATATTTCAAAACATATTTTTTATTACTTTTTGCAGTTTGCATCAAATAAATTTCAAGTTGCAAAAAGTATTTACGACTAATCTTTTCAAAATCCCAAAGAAATCAAATCTTGCAAAATAAAGTATTTTCGTGTACTTTATTTTTCTCATAAAGTATAGAGTACATATTTGTGAAATAACGTACAATACTTTATTATAAAGTACGGGTGGCAACCCTAGTTCGAACCCAAGATCTACAACTCGTAAGTCGAGGCCGATATCACTTGGCCGCCACTGCTCTCATTTAAAATGAATAAAATTAAGACTTTATTTAATAGTGAACCTCATACCTCTAAAAGACAGTCCTCCAAAACGCCACCTTCCTCATGACTTTTGCGTATTTAATCGCTCAATGCGAACAGTGATTTAGTGTCATTTTGTATTTAAGACCTATGTCTGTATTGCCAACAGGAGCGCGTCGCACAGCCCGCGCGCGCGCCGACCAGAGTTACACACAGTTCGCCGTAATGGACGACGAAAATGTGTCTGCATTGCAACAGGTAAATATCCAGGACCCCTACAGAGGTCTACGTGACCAAAAAAAACAATGTCGGCAGATAATATAGTCTGTAAATTATGAAATGTCATAGAAGTGCCCGTACTGAGAGGAAAACAACTCATGCGGTTGATTCACTGTGGGTCTCCCTCTGAAATATTGTGGCGAGTCCACCGCATGTTTTTTGTATTGCATAGAGATATATGAAGTGCGTGATATAAATGTTTGCATGTCACAGTATTATGACTAAGGCCCGGCGCCCACTATCGGTGGGCATCGGTGCGGCTCGGTACAGCTCGGGCGCCTTACGGCGGCTTCGGGCGACTTCGGGCGCTTCAGAGCTGCGTCGGGCGACTTCGGGCTGCCTCGGCAACCGTAAGCATGGCTAAGGACGCCGTAGCTGATTTTGGGTAGCCTCAGAATAGTTCGGGCGGCAGAAACATCGCAGAGCAGTCGTAACGTTACGTGAAAACAGTTGTGCGTGTGTATTTATAATGGTGGATTGGGACTTAGTTCTCATTGTTCATCTTGCTACCCGAAGACCGTCTCGGAGTCCTTAGCCATACTTACGGCTGCCGAGGCAGCCCGAAGTCGCCCGACGCAGCTCTGAGGCGCCCGAAGCCGCCCAAAGCCGCCGTAAGGCGCCCGAGCTGTACCGAGCCGCACCGATGCCCACCGATAGTGGGCGCCGGGCCTTAGTGTTTTGGATTTGTTTAATTATTTATGTTAAGACCGAAATTGTACCAACACTTATCGCAAATTAATTGATTTGATTTGAAGTACCGCACTCTGCCGAGAAACCGAACAAGTAGTAATATACGATTATTTTTTTGGGTACCGGTAAATATTTCTATCTTGCGAAAAAGTAGACTTAAATAGGAGTTATGGCCGTCTAGGGATTTTCCATGAACTGTACGGTAAATTCTGTTTAAAAAAAAAAAAAAAAAAACTCCGTGCGTTTTTTTCGCCGCAGGGCGTGGACGCGTGACTGCATTTATTCTAGCCCTAAACTGAAAAAGATGGATTCTTTAGAAATAAACAGTTTTAACTTTACTTTGTTTTTGCATGCACATCAACAAAAATATTTTTTTTATTGTTTTAGGTCACAAAAGGCGGAGCGCTGACTCTGGTATCACTATGGAAGTCTCAGTTCGACGATTCGGAAGAGACCACAGACAACGAATGGAAACAAGAACAGTTACAGGTCAGTCATAGACTAGTACTTAATGATTTTATTTCTTTACGTATAGGAATTGAACCGACGGTAGTTGGAGGTGGTGGTTGTGGGTGCAGTTTTGTAAATTATTTTATTTCTGTTAGTAGGTGTGTACAAACACTTTCAAAAACTAAACGGGGTCGACCTTTTCTATCTAGCTGTTCTGAGAAAAAGGTTTCTTTTAAAGTCCAGACATAATCTTGGTCAGATCATGTGAAGACCATGTAGATTGGTGTTTGAAATGGTCTTTTGAGGAAAGAACCACACAGATTGAGTGGACCTGTCCAGTCAGTGCACGCATTTGTCAGTAATCGGGTAGCTCACCTCAGAACTTAGGCTTCTTTATATACAGGCGTGATATATTGTGGTATCCAGTGGTCTCGAACCTACCGATTTTTCGGTATGTCTACCGATATGGGCTCTGTTCTACCGAAGTACCGAAATATAACGAATATTCTACGATTTCACAGTACACATGGAAATTCTCTTTACCGATTTTGGGTACAAATATACCGTTTTAGCTGGCAATTTTACCGATCTCGCTCTATGACGTTCGAGACCACTGGTGGTATCTTACGAAGAGCTTTTGGAAAGGCGCTGCAATTAAAGAATTCAAGGAACTCAAACAAATCATCTTAGTATTTTTTTTTATGAAAATGATTTATTTTAGAGTTCATAAGGACCCACGTATTTGACATTAATTGCTTTTTCACGCGATCCTGAGAAAAGGGTCTTGACTAACAGACGGATGGAGAACGAAGTGATCCTATAAAGATACTCTATAACTCATCAAAGATATTTTGATCGTATTGTAATATTACTTACACTATTTGTGGTCATTGAATCCGTATTCGATGAGAATGGCACAGCTGTAACGGCATCTGCACCGCTACATGCGAACTACGTTTAATACTGACGTTAAAATTCAGCATCGCGCAAGCAGAGTTTACCACGCAACTAGCATATTTATAACGTCCCGACATCAATCGTCGGGCAGTTGCCCACCAGACGACGGGAAACAGGGACAAAGGGAAACCCCTCCTCCAAGCTTCCAGAACGACTGAGTCCGCAGAGACCCAAAGGCAACCTGCTACCGCGACCATCACATAGATTTTCTACTCAATCAAGAGTCATTCTTAAGGGCCAGTCATCGCGTCAAATGCCAGCTATCGCATAGTCCGCAATGACAGGGCTAACGCTTGTAATCCACCACGTCACCCCACTTAGACTCCATCCCTTATCAGTTCGACTCTATCGCTGACACAACGGCCGCGATCGACTTATTTACTGAACACGTACAATCATTCCTGAACGACTGTTCAAGGGAAGTTGCAGCGATGGTCATCCATCGCTGAAACCCAACACTCGTGTGTCTAACAAGTCCACCGTATCGTCGAACACATAAACGTTGGTTTCCAACGTGGTTTGATGACAGGTGCTATATTCTTCGACATAGCGAAAGCGTTCGACAAAGTCTAGCATAACGGCTTATTATACAAGCTGTACCAAATTGGCGTGCCGGAGCGTCTCGTGCTCATCTTACGAGACTTTTTGTCGGAACGCACTTTTTGCTGTCGCAACGAAGGGGCACTATTCTCCCGCCATCCTATTCGTGCAGGAGTCCCTCAGGGCTCTGTACTAGCTCCTCTGATTTTTACGCTATTCACTAGCTATATCCCCGAAAGTAAAAAGGCACAGTTGGCACTATTCGCATACGACACAGCCATTTACTTTACGGAGCGCCGTCAAGATGAGATAGCTCGCACTCTCCAAGCCGTAATTGACAAGCTCGCTGCGTGGTTCAGGAAGTGGATAATCGAAGTTTATCCCGACAAAAGTCAAGCGGTCCTCTTTTCAAAGCCGTGAGTTACACCCTTCCCCCATCTCTCGGTAGACTCCACTTCGTTTTAAATGCATGAATGAAATTGTCACTCAAGTGCAACAAGTGCATTTACTCCGCTAGCATTAGGCTAATCATGACCTATGCCTGCCTATACACGTGTGACAAGACTCTTTGCACACGCGAAACCTCATCATATCCATAGGATGCAGACCACCCTAAACCGCTTTCCTTTGTATTTCCATTACCTTCTGTATGCATAGAAAAAAGTAAAACTCCTGAAAAATGTAACCTATCCCGTTCGTAGCCGAGATGGAGAATTTATCGAGCACTTTTCTCGCTCTTAGTCCTACGTTCTCTAAATTGATACAACTGTTCTTCGTGAGTCGACAAAGCCACTCATTGTATGAATGGACAAACCACATAATGGTGTTGAAGTGTGAAGTTGCATCCCTGAAACTTGCCGGCGCACGGTGGATCGAAAATCGGCTGTAGAAGACATAGGATCTCGATTTCTTAAATGTTTTTTTTTTTTGCTGGAAATGACTTCTGTTGATCATTACTATGTACAAAAATGACACCCGAGTTAATTCTGCCCAAAAACTAAGGAAATATATTTTTTTTACGAAAAATTTGTATGAAGCTAGTATGAAAAATCGAATTATCTCCTAAACGGCATGTTTAACCGTAATATCCTTGGAGGTGGTCATAGTGCTAATTATTTATGATTTTTTGGTTGCCGATTTGACGAAAAATATAATGCCGTTTTTTTAAAAAAATCGTCAAAATATTTTTATTTATTTTTACATGTAAAACGATCCCTTTTAGTGTCCAAGTTAAAAAGTTCGATATGTTATTAACCCAAATATTAAAAACACAAAAAACAAGAAAAATTAAATTAAAAAATTGCTGTTTTTTACACATTTTTATTAATTTAAATAAAAAAATATTATCAAACACTTATTTAAGTAACATATAAAGAGTTATATTATATACAAAATAATTTCATTTAAGGAATTAATACTAAGCATTTGTAAAATAAAGTAAAATAAATAAAAAAAAAGACAAAATATCATTAACTATTACAAAAAAAAAACCCAAACAGACTCAAATACAAATTTACAAATAAGTACATATATAATTTTTTTACAAATTTTCCTTATCACTCTCGTTGTCACACTCCAATTCTGAGTCAGCATCCAGATTGGATATATCCAAAAACTCGAACTCAGTTTCCTGAAATTGAATTAAGTCGAGAGTTTCAGCAAAAAAGCTCTGCTTTTTCTTGGCATCTAACTTAGGCCTTTGTGCACTTAGCAAAGGATCCGAAGAAACAACAAGCATATTTAAAATGTCTTGATTGGAATCCTGCCTGCTTCTTTTCCGCGAATGATGTTCTCGAAACCTCCTAAAATCTTTGTTTTGAGACTCTGAGGCTTCTTCTGAGAGAGTCCCAATCGGCACAATATTATTTTTCTCAATTATGTCAGCCCCATGGATTAATAATTTATGAACGGTTGACGACATGTAGTATCAGTCGTATAATAATACGTACTTTTCTGCTGTTTTGCGGGCATAATCTCTAAATTTTATTATATCGACCTGCTCTCCAGATGTAATTGCTTGTAAAATTTCAGCAAATCTTTTGATGAGGTCTTCATCCAAACCGGTTATAGCTGCGGTTTTATTAGGAAACTCAAAGAATTTTCTTGCAGTATTCCCGTCATTGGTGGTTCCCGAGCCTTGTTTTACTATATCAATCAACAGATTGAGCTCATCTTTGAAGTTATTTTGAATTATTTTCTTCCTTGTCTGTAGCATTTCTTTGTGCTCATCACTTCTCGCTGCCCACCGTTTGAAGTCGAGCCTGTATGCAATGTGTAACAGACATTCCATACAATTTATACGGGCGTGTAGGGATGACAAGCCAAATTCATACAGGTCAGAACACACAATTTTTGATGTTACAGCATCTAAGCGGTTCATTTCTGTAGGTTTTGCTAAGCACAGGTAGCACGATGCATTTGATCTAGCTTCAGAAAGGTAAGTGCAAACTTTAGCGTCGATCATCGTCATCATTAGTTCATGAGTCACCCTATTATTATTATTGCACTCTGTGGGGATAAGGGCCTCAATTTCTTCATCCATTTGTTTTTTCAGCTCAAGGACAACTGCTTCACTCTCCTTTACAAAAGTAAACTGAACTGGACGACAATACAAAACTGAGCATGGTTTTGGGTTCGTCCATAAGATGTTGTCTCCATCTGTCAGTTTAAGTGGCACCAAGGAGGTCATGAAAATGCTCGAGTCATCTTCCTCACCCTCCATTTTCTGCTTGTATCGGCTTTGGTTAGAATCACCATCAAATCCCCACTTGGATATCAGCTTCAACTGCTTGTTATGCACTTCCTTAGAAAGGCTTTGAAGGATTCTTGTAACTGTGATATCAAGTAAAGCTTGAAGTGTAATCCTAGCCGATGAATCAGTAACTGTCACTGATTGCTTCGGAGGGTAGCAATCAAGCTTAGTTTGTTGCACTTTATAGTAAGATGGATAAATATCCTTAGCACCTTCCCGAATGGCAGCCTCTCGCAACGTAATATATTGCCACTTTGAGAGTTTTAGCGAAAGAAGCAATCCAAGCGCCTTTTCTGACGTAAATATGATTGTTTTCGCTGGTTTCTTAAGCGTTTCATTTAATTTAGCGGCTGCTTCAGGATTTTTCATCATGTATTCGAGGACAGAGGCGATATCTCCATGCCCTTCTTCTTTTAAACGTGCTGCAGCTGCATATGCCAATTCACTGGAATCTTCGCCTGTGTGTTCATCAGATCTTCTCTTTTTTTGTTTACTTCCCAGATCTTCGAATGGTTTACGGGATCTTTTCGTCATTGTTCCAATGGACGTTGATGTCGACGGATCTGGAGAGACTGAGGGCGCTCTTGGTATCTCATCATCTCATCTTGGTTCTTGATTAACTAAAGTTTGCACAAAACTCGGCCAATCAATATTTGCTCCCAACCAATTCTCGTACTTTCTCCTGAAATTATCAAGGAATCGGTTGGATTTCTGCCACCTTTGTAAAGCGGCTCGCGTAAATCTCCGACAAAATTCTTTGAGAACAACACGATCTTCGTCAGACAGGCAATCGCCTATGCGGGATACAACTGCACTGAACAATACTTCATGATCAAATGAAGTACTCTCACTTCGTAGAAGAACAAACAAGTCTAAATTCGTGATTAAACTTTCCATTCTAAGATTTTACAGTCGCAGATTTAGTGTTAGCAGTTACACAGTTGTGAACAAGCTAAATTATAAAACAAAACTGTAGCCCTTTTATTGCAAAACGCCAATAATTAGGTAATTACCCTCATTAGTTATCTTCTCATTAGCTAATGAAAATTTATAATTGTCACTAACTATTCTTAGAACTCATAGCACTGCTAATTAACAAATTAGCTTACTTATCAGGAACAGTTGAATGTAATCCATAGTTGGCATTGTCGTGAGATATTGAAAATCATTAAATCACCTATAAAGACTCATTAGAAGACCTAATCAGTGTAGTTACTTAATCACTTCTTTTCGGACTCATTAGAAGAGTAAACAATTGGTAATTTGGTTGTATGAAAAGTTTTAAAACTCATGATGTGTTGATAAATATCTAGCTCAAGCATAGTTGTCTACGTGTGGGTGTACTATAAACCTCTGCCAACTCCTTCGGAAATATAGGAGTGATGCTATTTTATGTTACGTGTAGTTAAAAGTCCGTGTTCTTCAACATAAACACTAAAAGGAATCGTTTCATATGACAAAACAAATGAAAATATTTTGACGATTTTTTAAAAAAAAACGGCATGAAATTTTTCGTCAAATCCGCAACTAAAAAATTATAAATAATTAGCACTATGACCACCTCCAAGGATATTACGGTTAAACATGCCGTTTAGGAGATAATTCGATTTTTCATACTAGCTTCATACAAATTTTTCGTAAAAAAAATATATTTCCTTAGTTTTTGGGCAGAATTAACTCGGGTGTCATTTTTGTACATAGTAATGATCAACAGAAGTCATTTCCAGCAAAAAAAAAATAACATTTAAGAAATCGAGATCCTATGTCTTCTACAGCCGATTTTCGATCCACCGTGCGGCGGCGCCCATGGCGGGAATGATCAATTTGGTTAGGACGCAGGGTCCGTCGTCCGTAGTCCGTAGTCCGATTACGTCGTTGACAAATAATTTTACACGTTGTCGTTTGCATAATGTGACAAGCTTCTATACATGACCATGGTTTTTATAGGCTGACTAACTGTTCATAAAACTCCTTACGTTATCCATGTTTTAACTGACTTGGTTCCCGGTTGGCACAGCGACGAGCGTGCGTTGTAACTTACGTAGTCAAGACGTGGTTATTTTCATCGTATATTGTGACGGAAATGACCAGATTCTACTATGGTCAAGGTTTTCGTAAGGTGACCTTACCCATAGTATCCATTAGTATCCATAACAATCAAAATCATTACTAAACCTACATTTATCCTCATTTACCCACAAACTGTATATAGCGGCATCTACACCGCCACATGCGAACTATGAAATCACACTGACGTCACGCAAATCCTACATCGCGCAAGCAAAGTTTACCGCGCAACTACGTGTATATACAATCATCGGGCAGTTGCCTCACCAGACACGACACCTGGGTGGGAGGATTCTCGCTTTTCTACGGTGGATGAGTTAACTTTACACCTTGTTCCTTATACCTCCAAATGTACCATTGCAATATAGAAGCAAGTAAATCTACTTTATTCTACAAAACAATTGTTTAAATGTGCTCTAACTTATAGGCGACAGCGTCACAGTTGTTTTTTCAATTTGCAAGTCAGTATCAAGTTTTAAGTTGTATGATGATCTAAATATGATTTGCCACACCACAACTTGACACTGAACTGCAAATTACAAAATTGGAGGTAAATTTGAATTCCGCGGGGTCCTTGTAGCACTCGTACATCGTTGACGTATCTTTTCCGTCGTTGTCATTTGCATCGAATACAGACTGTCAAGGTTATGGGTTTTCATAGACTGTTAACGTTAAGGGAACATTAAAAAGTAAGGTTCAATACATTAAAAATACTCCTTACTTTAACCATATTTATGAGAATGAAATGGAAAGTTTGCAAGTTTGACATAGTCCCCGGTCCCCCCAGTCCCCGGAGCACCGCGGCGCGCGTGCGGCGTCCGCGGTGTCGTCGTGCTCGCACGGCGCGCGCACGCAGCTGCACACCACCACCACCACGCACCACACGCAGCACACCGTGCAGCACGCACAGCTACACCAGGTATGTTGACGCGCTCCCCGGTCCCCCCAGTCCCCGGAGCACCGCGGTGTCGTCGTGCTCGCACGGCGCGCGCACGCAGCTGCACACCACCACCACCACGCACCACACGCAGCACACCGTGCAGCACGCACAGCTACACCAGGTATGTTGACGCGCTCCCCGGTCCCCCCAGTCCCCGGAGCACCGCGGTGTCGTCGTGCTCGCACGGCGCGCGCACGCAGCTGCACACCACCACCACCACGCACCACACGCAGCACACCGTGCAGCACGCACAGCTACACCAGGTATGTTGACGCGCTCCCCGGTCCCCCCAGTCCCCGGAGCACCGCGGTGTCGTCGTGCTCGCACGGCGCGCGCACGCAGCTGCACACCACCACCACCACGCACCACACGCAGCACACCGTGCAGCACGCACAGCTACACCAGGTATGTTGACGCGCTCCCCGGTCCCCCCAGTCCCCGGAGCACCGCGGTGTCGTCGTGCTCGCACGGCGCGCGCACGCAGCTGCACACCACCACCACCACGCACCACACGCAGCACACCGTGCAGCACGCACAGCTACACCAGGTATGTTGACGCGCTCCCCGGTCCCCCCAGTCCCCGGAGCACCGCGGTGTCGTCGTGCTCGCACGGCGCGCGCACGCAGCTGCACACCACCACCACCACGCACCACACGCAGCACACCGTGCAGCACGCACAGCTACACCAGGTATGTTGACGCGCTCCCCGGTCCCCCCAGTCCCCGGAGCACCGCGGTGTCGTCGTGCTCGCACGGCGCGCGCACGCAGCTGCACACCACCACCACCACGCACCACACGCAGCACACCGTGCAGCACGCACAGCTACACCAGGTATGTTGACGCGCTCCCCGGTCCCCCCAGTCCCCGGAGCACCGCGGTGTCGTCGTGCTCGCACGGCGCGCGCACGCAGCTGCACACCACCACCACCACGCACCACACGCAGCACACCGTGCAGCACGCACAGCTACACCAGGTATGTTGACGCGCTCCCCGGTCCCCCCAGTCCCCGGAGCACCGCGGTGTCGTCGTGCTCGCACGGCGCGCGCACGCAGCTGCACACCACCACCACCACGCACCACACGCAGCACACCGTGCAGCACGCACAGCTACACCAGGTATGTTGACGCGCTCCCCGGTCCCCCCAGTCCCCGGAGCACCGCGGTGTCGTCGTGCTCGCACGGCGCGCGCACGCAGCTGCACACCACCACCACCACGCACCACACGCAGCACACCGTGCAGCACGCACAGCTACACCAGGTATGTTGACGCGCTCCCCGGTCCCCCCAGTCCCCGGAGCACCGCGGTGTCGTCGTGCTCGCACGGCGCGCGCACGCAGCTGCACACCACCACCACCACGCACCACACGCAGCACACCGTGCAGCACGCACAGCTACACCAGGTATGTTGACGCGCTCCCCGGTCCCCCCAGTCCCCGGAGCACCGCGGTGTCGTCGTGCTCGCACGGCGCGCGCACGCAGCTGCACACCACCACCACCACGCACCACACGCAGCACACCGTGCAGCACGCACAGCTACACCAGGTATGTTGACGCGCTCCCCGGTCCCCCCAGTCCCCGGAGCACCGCGGTGTCGTCGTGCTCGCACGGCGCGCGGCACACCAGGTATCATGGCTATCAACAGTTGTCACCAAGCTACGACCAGCTTCGCCTCAGTTCTTGACACAATTCCCTACAGTTGTCACCATAAACACTCACATTTATCACCACAATCACCCACAGCTCTCACCACAATCACCCACAATTCTCAACACAACCACGCATAGTTGTCTCCACAATCACAAAAACAGTTCTCAACAAAATCACCCACAGTCGTTACCACAATCACTCACAGTTCTTAACACAATCACTCAGTTCTTACCACAATCACCCACAGTTTTCATCACAATCATCGACAATTGTCTCCACAATCACCCACAGCTGTCACAGAATCACCCACAGTTCTCAACATAATCACCCTCAGCTCTCACCACATTCACCCTCAGTTCTCACCGCAATCACCCAGAGTTGTCACTACAGTCACCTACAGCTATGACCACATTCAACCACAGTTGTGACCACGATCACAGTTTTCAACATTAGTAATTAAATAACTACACCACGCACACAAATGACTTAATCACCATGTACGTACAAGAAACACAGATCGTCTCTCGGACCTTTCGACTTTGCCTTCGATAATGTCAGTCCATCAGCACCCTAGTGTTAAATATTCGATAGCACTAGGGAGATGAAGGGTACTCTATTACGTGGTCTGTTGGTCTGTTTATCAAACAAAAACTGTTCAAAGAAAAGTAAGAAAAATATTTTATTGGGAACTCAGACTTCAAATACTAATAGTAAAAAACAACATGAAAACTACAACAATTTTACACTATTACACACAGCTATCACCATATTGAAATTATATTTGCATTTTGCGACGTGCAAAACTCAACTCTTATTTCTAGCTGAGATATTTTCTTTTGCATATGATTTTTATGATATATTTACTCGTATACAAGCAACTCGCTTCTACCCGCTACTTCGTCCGCGTGAAATTGTTTGTGCCCCCGAACCACCCCGTCGGCGTCGCATCGCCTGTCAGCGCTATTAATTGATTTCCGCCTCTTTAAGTTTTTTTTTTTCTATTTTGCTCCGCTCCTAAGGTAGCGTAGCCTAGCATACCAGCTCTACTTTGTATGACAATGAACACTATATATTTTTGATTTATGTAATCCATAGTGTTATAGTTTTATTTTACTATATACAACGTGTTACTTAATTAACGCAGGACCTCATACACAATTAGAGTATTGAGTTAAAAACATTATACAATGACCAAAATTAATTTTTAAAAGTCAACTGTTATTATTAAGAAAATCGTGTTGACCAGCATTACTTTATGCATTAAAAAATGAGTCTTATGGTCTTGAAATAAGATTACATTTTCTTTGGCTCAATCGGCGGTAGTGGTTGCAAATTACATAATTTTTGTAAAATACCCATATTAGAAGTTGTTTAAATCGATTCAGTACTCCATTATAAATAAACTATTTTGAGGACTTGCGTTTATACTGTTACACCTTGTATATAAAATCTGCGAAACTGCAAACCATTTTCTCGACAGTGTGTCATCGTCAATTCGAGTCTAACCACCAGCCCCTTGTTACAGGCCGCCCAACAGCCAGAAAAGACATCACCGCCAGCAACTTCTTCAGCTCCTCCGCCACCACCCATTGCCGTAGCCCCAATCCCACCGGCACCGGTGCCGTCCCCCACCCCCACCCCCACACACACGCGGCCAATAACTGCCAGGCTGCACAGCGAGCCTGCCCGGAAGGCGGAGCCGACTGCGAGGAGGAAACAGCTGCACTGTCTTTATATACCAGGGATTGATGCATATCCGAAGCTGCAGCCCAGTTTGCCTAGGTGTTGGTCACTTCCTGCTATCGGTGAGTTTTAATACTAGTAACATTATTCTAATTTTAGTAGCAGCCTGGAATCTGTATTTTCAGTGAATAGGTTACTTTGAAGCAAGAGTGTACCATTTTCGACAGCCTTCTTACTTACTAGAAAGAAAGAAAATACGTTTATTTGCGGCAAACATGACGCACAGAAAGATCAGAGGTATATAAACATAAAAATAAAGTGTGGGAAAACATGCGTCACATCCACGCAAAACGGCCATCACTCAGCATAATGCTGTGACCCTATACACAGACAGAGTCCCAGCGCTGGTTTTCAGTGACAGCCGGCGCCGACGTGATGACGTCGACCGGTGCAGCAACAATCATTAAATAAATACTGGTACATAAATTATCCTTAGATGAAATAATTATATTTATTTAACAAAAGAAATAATAATAATAATAAGAGTGGCAACATTCCGTCCCGACTACAATCTGACGCAGGCGCCGCCAGCTTTAGTAATCTGTGAGAATACTGACAGACAGCGAATTTGACAATGACGTAGGTAACTACAGTCTATTGATTACGTAAGAAATTACATCATGGCGGCGGCGCTTAGATGGCGTCACAGAGTACATTGTAGGCGTTACACAATGAGTAATAGTGTAGTGAATAGTGAATGTTATGATAATAGGTAGTTAATGGGAACTTGTGTGGTGGTGTTTTACTATCATGTAAGAAAGCGGTCGAACGTGAGGTAATCTATAGAAATGGAAAAATGCGGTCGCCCGCTTTTTTGGGTTTTCGTTGGTATAGTAGACGCAAGCGCTAGTGGTGAGCATGAAGTCCCGGGTTTGATTCCCTGGTCGGGCAAAGTGTTATTGGGTTTTTCTATCTGGAATTTCTTATTACCTGCCCGAAGTATAAATTTGTGCCCGGTGGATGGCAAAAGGCCCCCCCTATTACCTACGTGGGACTTCAACTTAACTGGTGAAATGTGGGTAATATTATGTTATTCTAATAAATAAATAAACGTAAATGTTCTGTGTGGTGCCAGAGTTAAAGAATAGCAACATCCCATTTCTTCCCGTGAGTGTCGTAAGAGGCGATTAAGGGACTTACTAGAATGAGCAGCAGCATTTTCTATGCATTTTACCACCATACTGGGATTGCCAACCCGCCTGCCAAGCGTGGCTATTATGGCAACCCCTCCGGAGGCCCATCTCTGTCTCTTACTGCTTATGGCTGAAATTATGATAATTGACACGAAAAAGGTCCTCTGTACGTCACTGCTGTCTCAGAAATCTAAAATTTGACCAACACAAACCCCTCCCCTCCAGGCTGTCGCGTCCGTTCGCTCCGCGCGCCGCTCCTGCAGCAGGCGTCGTTCGACGGCAGCGGCGGCTCGGTGCGCTACCGGCTCGACGTCATGCGCGGCGTGGCCGCCAGGCATGACGACGAGCCCGCGCCGCCGCAGAGAGCGCTCAGCGCACCCGTGAGTATCCACTGTCTAGGCTGTTCTTTACTAAGTAGGGTCGAGTTCTAGTCTCGGATGGGATGTAGTATAGATATAGTCCCGGATGGAACTATATACAGGGTGTTTGGGGCGCATGGATCGATACAATTTTTTGGCAGTTAGGTGGTTTTTGTTGCATAGATTAGAACCCTAAGTGTCGCTGTTTTTTATAGATTCTATTTTAATGTAACTGTTGACGTTCAAAAGTGCCATTTATGAGTTTCACTGATTCATTTTTAAGTATTTTTTTTTATGTCTGTGCTAAGAATTTGTTTTATTTAGGATAATCGTACATTAAAGAATGCAATAAAAGTTATTTGGTGCAAATACAACAACATTCCAACAAAATTATGTCGCTTTAAAGACGATAATTCAGGTAATTTTCAATAATAGACAAGAATAATAATAGTTTAAAAAACTCGCTTCCAAAAAAAACTGTCTTCGAAACCTACGCTGACATGCGTCACAAAATTCGAAACATTAAAAATAATGGAAAAAAGCGTGGGGTGCTTGATATCAATTAAAAAATACTTCAAAAAGCACCCCACGCTTTTTTTTAATGTTTTTAATTGGGTTTTCTATGGAAGCGTGTTTTATTTTCGTTTGTTTTTTTTTTTAATTTATTATTATTCATATTGTTTTGTACGTTCCCTTAGAGTCTGTCCAGCTCGTCCAGCACGCGCGCGCCGGCCGCGCCGCCCGCGTCGCCGCCGGGCGCCACGGTGTCGTCGCGCCTGGAGATCCGCGTGCGGCCGCCCGCGCGGGACGAGCCGCCCACCTCCGGTACGTCAATTGGAACCTTTACCATACTATAAGCATAAGCCTTGCGCGCGATACGAATAAAAAAAAGAATATAGGTTCCGAGAAATAAAATGTCAAATTTCTAACCCCATCGGTATTTTTTATTAGTCTAGAGCAGCCTTTCCCCAGAGCCAGAAAAAAAAACATTTTTTTTCTGGGTCTCTTACAACTCTCCTTTAGGCAGGCAGCACCCACATGGGGGCGTTATCGCCCACTTTGGGAAAGGCTGGTCTAGAGTGCAGACTGCTAAGCAAAAGCCTCTTCCAAATGTCATCAGTACAGACTCGAATTAATTATCTGCGAGTAAATTACTGAATTGCAGGTTTTGTGAAGCATGCATCCATGTGGTACCAGACGGAAAGAATAACATCACCCCATTTCTTCCCGTGAGTGTCGTAAAACGCGACTAAGGAACTTACTAGAGAATAGGCAGCAGCGTTCTCTATACATTTTACCTCAATACTGCGATCGCCAACCCGCCTGTCTGGCGTGGCGATTATGGCATAGCGCCCAAAATTGAGGGAGAACTAAATTCAGCAGTGGACATCTTGGCTGTAAACATAGAACTTGTAAAGTAAATAAAATCAATAATGTGTGTTGTTGCAGTGAAGATTCAGTCGGTGATCAGTGGCGAGACGCGACCGAATCACGACGAAGCCTCTGTCTACTACGACGCGACGGAGCATCACCGGGACAAACGGTAAGTTATATGCAAAAAACACTGTCTTGAAAATAAATATACGCATTTTTCCGAGCGAAAACCCTCCGTGTGGGGAGAATGAAGGGTTATATGAACTCCTACGGACCAAAACCCCTAAGGTGCATAGTACAACCTTTCTGTCTTCTTCTTCGTAGCGTGTCGATAGCAATCTAGATATAGTAAGCCCAGAATTTGGCTACGAGCTTAGCACTTTCAGCAGCGTCCATCAACTCTCGTTCATCACAAGATAAAGCAAAAATTCTTTCAGAGATCGACCGCAAAACTTACTGCGACTTTCTTTGTGTCTAAGGGACCCAGCGAGATGAAACCCAAAGCCGGCCACAGATCCCTGGACTTACGCTTATTGTTGAGATCTATCACCCCAAGCCGGAAACTGTTCTGTATTAATGAATGAATATAACAGGGCCGAGTCCATTACTACTAACCGGGCACAAGTACAGGCTGTCACGGAAAAATGCCTGAATGTTGAAATGAAATTTTTCCTTCAATGTAATTTATACGGATTTTAGTCAATCTTTTGACCACATTGACTAGGGTACTTCTATGAAAATGAAAATGAAAAAGGTTTATTCGAATTAACAAGTTTAAACTTACATCAGTGGTGATTGGAGCCTCCTTTTAAGCGTATAAAGCCTGTATTAGGAGACTCCGCTCTCCCATACATTATTATTATTTATAAAATACTTGTTTATTTCTACTTCCAATTTATACAAAAGAAATAACACTATGATACATTAAATGTATTAAACGGTATGCAGAGTTCTATGTAAACTTTCTTTAGCTGGAATTCACGGCGACCGATATCGATGTTTTCCTCCTATATTAAAAGCAGATCACAAGCAGTAGTATTACAGGGTTTTATCTTTAGTTGGAATCTGATACCATCTGGAGTTCCACAGGGATCAATTTTGGGGCCACTTCTATTTAATTTATAACAGATTTAAAAAAAAATGATTTATTAACTCGAAATTGAACGCACAAATACTATGTGGGTAAGTCTAGAATAGAAAATTTATAGAAAAGTGTTAAAGATTTCTACAATGCAAGGCAAGGCAATGCTCAACAGATTACACTAATCGATACAAAAGATACTATTGCCTACCGCTGGAAAACAGACGTCATGTTAATGATATTACTTGATAGTTAAATGTCGCTAAAAGCGATAGAAGAAACGAGCATTGATCGCCCCCATCTACATTCGAGTATTGTCTTTGGTTTCAGTTCATCGACTCGCAGCGGGGAGAAGAGTCAGAGTCCAGCGGTGGAGAGGACACGGTTAGACGCTATACCGGACAGGTAGGCAATGCTTATACAAATGATTTTGGACCACCTTGGGTCGAAATTCACCATCGGTTATTAAAAAAACTAGACTTATCACCGATTTCCGAAATTAAAGTTATTTTTCAGTTAGTAGTTTTTTTTTTTTGGAAGCCGGTTATTTTATAAAAAAGGTTTTGATCTATTTTGTTCTGTAATTTCTTAGTTTTATATAAGATCTAGATTATTTAACGTTTCATGAATTAAATAGTACTTTTACGAAAAGTAATGAGTTTATTTTTCTTTTGCAGGAGCATCATAGCGCTTAGTAAGAAAGAAATCACCAATGCTGGCGGCGACGGATCACAGAGTTTGCGAGATGTATGTATACATTTTATTTAGTATTAAATATTAAACAAATGCAGGGCGAGCACGGCCTATCAGTCACGGGTTTTTACACGCTTTATATTAACTTCACTTGTATGTTTGTTTGTAACCGACTCCTTATAGCGCGATTTTAACCCACTTTAAACAACCAGATTTCATTTAAACTCTGTAGACTTATCAAGGACCGATGACAATACTATAATTTCATAAATTTGTGCCATTATCCTTGCCAAGGTTCCCAGGACAGCAAAAAAACTGTCTTCGAAAACTACGCTGACATACGTCACAAACTAAGCTGACATACGTCTCAAAATTCGAAACACCCTAAAAATAGAAAATAAATAATAGTTTAAAAAAACTAACCTAACCTAACTAAAAAGTAGAAAATAATGGAAATAAAAGCGTGGGGTGCTTTTTAAAGTATTTTTTTATTGATATCAGGCACCCCACGCTTTTTTTCCATTATTTTCTACTTTTTAGTTTGGTTTTCTATGGAAGCGTGTTTTTTAGTTTTTTTAAACTATTATTTTGTTCCCCAAATTGTGATAAAAATGTGTGACTCAATCATATCGCAATAGGCCGTAGTAACAGCCGCACGGGTTAATAGAACAGGATAAGCTACGCTTGCCGCGGTTGGTCAAAGAATGGGTGACTATCATTACATACCAAGACCCCTCCGTGCTCCGGAAAGCACGATAAGCCTTATAATTAGTCCCGGCTGTCTTTCGTAGATCTCTGACAGTTGTTACGGATCCTCAGAAGACCGAAAGTCTGACAGTCTTACCTTGAATGGCTATCGTTATTATTATCACCATTTCATCCGAAAGATGTCCACTGCTGGACATAGGCCTCCCCCCCCCCTCGTCATGCCATAATCGCCACGCTTGGCAGGCGGGTTGGCGATCGTAGTATGGTGGTAAAATACATAGAGAACGCTGCTGCCCATTCTCTAGTAAGTCCCTCAGTCACCTCTTACGACATTCACTAGAAGAAATGAGATGGTGCTATTGTCAACGTCAGGCACCACACAGAACATATTCTATATGACTGGCCTGTTAGTCTAGTGGTTAGTGACCCTTATTGCTAAGACTGAGGTCGTGGGTTCTATTCCCACCCAGGACAAAAATTTGTATAATGAGTACAATCATTTGTTCTGTGTCTGGGTGTAATTTATCTATAATATTTATGTATTTAGAAATAACGGGTGATTCATTTGGAGGTACTTTTTTAAAACTAAAAAAAAAAAATTACAAATGTATCGGGTTATCTTTATTATGTCTTTTTTTTTTTAATGTTTATTTAATCCATAATGTTACAGTTTTATTTTTACATATCATCTGCCAAACTGCAATGCAATTTGTTGGCAGTAGGCTCTCGTGGATTTAGCACGACTCTTTGCTTTAACATAAAAACTAAATGTAATTTAAAACTAAGACAAAACTATGGCATGGTAGGCAAACACTCCGTATGTGGATACGGTGTAGTTGTCCACACAACGACATATTTTACAACCACAGCTACAACACACAGCGGCATCAGCCAACGAACGTCACGAGACCATCCCATAAGTACCTACTTAGTATTTGGTAAACGAACTTAGTACCCACGACATTAGCCGACCGAGGCCGCCGATAGACCGCAGCAACTATGGACACATTGACATGTAGTGTTTCCTTAAGACACTTTTAAGGTGATTTTTACTTTTGACACGATCGATCATTCCCTCAGGTAATTCATTAATTAGTGTCGGTATAATCCACCGTCTCGTGCGCTTACCATAGTAATTGTTTACATTTGGCACCTGTAGTTTCTTTTTCTTTGCAAGGCGGGTTGGGTAGTTATGTACCTTTTCTTTTTTATGTTTGTTAATATTATGTTGTTCAAGAATCACTGTCATTTTTACTTTCATATCCACTGGTATATACTGTATATTGCATTTTTTAAATAATTTTTCATACTCTTTGTTCAAACTGTGTTTAGTTCTTTTACTCACTAACATTTTTAGAAGTCGTGTTTGCAGTATTTTAATTTTGTCTAGATATGTTTTAAAAGTAAGTCCATAACCACACAACCCATAATTGATAGTTGAATCGGCAAGTGCATAGTACAGTGCATACAATAATCCTCTCTTGACGACAGGTTTCAGGGTATACAATTTACCCAGAACGGACCGAACTTTATTACAAACCGTGTCTATGTGTATGTTCCATGCAAATTTAGTATCAATGGTCAATCCTAGGTACCTGTATGTTTTTACTTGCTCCAAGTTAATACATTGACAACTTGATTTGCCATTGTGAAGACATTCATAACTATGACCTTTGATGCATAGGCCAATGTTTTTCTTACTCGAATATGGGGAATGTATTGGCATGCACTTAGTTTTATTAATATTAATTATTATCCGTTATCATGCGCCCATTTAATTATATTATCCAAGTCCTCTTGTATTGCTTCTTGTATGGAGGTTAGGTCTTTACCACTGAATATGAGACACGTGTCGTCAGCGTACATGTAAGCTTTACAATTTTGTATAACATTACACATACTATTAACGTGGATAATATAACCAACAGGCCCATATACAGATCCGGTAGGAACACCATATTTGACAACACCCTCAATACTTTCCGCATTAGCAACCCTAACTTTAATAGTTCTTAACTCTAGGTACTGGCGAAACCATTTATTGATTGGTCCACTTATCCCACACTCATCCATAGCCTGCAACAAGCCGTCGTGATCCAGGGTGTCGAACGCTTTTTTGAAGTCTATAAATACAGCTACCACTATGTTTTTATCATTTAGGTAATTATTTACATCGTCCGTAAATCTTGCTAACGCTGTTGCTGTACTTCTATTTGGTCTAAAACCATGTTGAATATCGGAAATAATATCATTTTTGTCTAAATAAGCTGTGATTTGATTAACTATAAACTTCTCCATAATCTTATTGGTTGTATTTAAAATAGCTATTGGTCTGTAATTTGTATATTCCAAATGTGAACCTTGTTTGTAAATTGGTCTAATAATTGACTCCTTTAATCTTTTTGGGTATCTACTTTCTTTCACACATAGATTAATAAAATATGCAATAACAGGAGCAATGAAATTCTTGATTTCTTTTAAATCTTTTACCCTAATGCCATCTGATCCCGGCGACTTGTTGCAGTCCAGTGAGTCTATTATTCTGGCAATATGCGTGGGCGTTGCTTTATTGAACCTAAAACTAACATTACACGGTTTAACATAATCATATCTATTTAAGAACATCGTGTTACACTTATGCTTGATATTGTCAATTTCCGTTGTGAATGTGTTACAGAAATGATTACAAATGGTTACCAAACATTCTTTTTTATGTAAATATCTCTCTATAACACTATCTACTGTTACTTTACTTCTACCCAGCCAGTTATTAATGTTCCCCCATATCTTACGCATGTCCCCTTTACATTTTTGTATTTGGTCACGCCTATGACGATTGACGATTTATAAGAGTGTTTATAGCATTTGAACAACCGACACCTTTCTGATACCCAAATTGACTTAAATTAATGATTTTGTTTACATTTAAATGTACCATTAGTCTAGTTTTGATGATTTTTTCAAATACCTTTGATAAAGTTGGCAAAAGAGATATAGGTCGGTAATTTTTCGGATTAGTCTTAGTACCTTTTTTGAAAATGGGAACGACTTTAGCCAGTTTTAACTGGTCTGGAAAGATAGCCTCTTCGAAACATTTGTTAAAAAAATCAGAAAGAGGGATTGCTAAAGAGTCTATATTCTCCTTCAAAATCGATATTGGTAAATCATCAAAACCACATGATTTTTTATTGGCCATTTTACTAATAATCTTTGTAATTTCAGATGGTGTAGTTGTATTTAAGGTTAAATCACTTCCAACTCTTTTTGTACTATCGAATTGAATAACACTACCCGATTTCTTCCCGTGGGTGTCGTAAGAGGCGACTGAGGGACTTACTAGGGAATGGACAGCAGCGTTCTCTATGCATGTTACCACCACACTGCGACTGCCAAGCGTGGCGATTATGGCAAATCCCCCAAAAAAATGTACCGGTCAAATTGATGGTGCATGGGGTAGGCCCATGCCCAGCAGTGGACTTCTTACGGCTGAAATGATGATGATGATATAATGGTTTATTGTGTTGTTCTCAGCGTTCGACCGGCAGTGCCAGCACGTCCCGCATCCCGGTGGCGTGCGGGGCGGAGCAGAGACTAGCCAAGTGCGCCAGCTGGAGCGGCGACGGACCCTTGTCTCCCGACGTGGCGGACCTTACGCCCGGTTAGTATATACTACTACAGTTTTACCAGAAAATGTATGCACTTCGATGAATTTCATGTTCCCGAATCAGCACAATTTTATTATTTTTATGCAGGTATTTCCGAGTAAGTATTGAGTATGAATGTCGATGGCTATAAGAGTAGAGGGAGACCAAAGAATCAATGGATGGACTGTGTGAATTATGATATGGATAGAAAGGGGGTGACTACTGAGATGACGACTGATAGAGAAGTGTGGAATGCAATTCTCAAGATAACACAGGCAAATCATTTCTATCACCGTTTTTTTTTTTAAATTCAGTATGTAAATATAATGTATGTGCAAAATGTTATGACATATATTCTTGTTTATAATAATTGTAATCATTTACCGTATTTTTTTTATTTGTGCATATTTTTATGTTGATTTTTAAACCTTGTAATAATCAAACTAGCTGTTACTTTTTAACCGACTTCAAAAAGGAGGAGGTTCTCAATTCGGATGTTTATATGTTTTTTTTTTTATGTATGTTCGGCCATAACTCCGTCATATATAGACGGATTTCCAAAATTCTTTTTTTGCTCGAAAGGGGTTTATTCCAAAATGGTCCCATATAATTTTCATATAGATCTGATGATGAGTTCGGGAGACAGACACCGGAACTCTTTAAAAAATGACAGCAAATCAACCGCGATTTCTGCTATCGCATAAATATGCATTGTTTGTTTGGAATTAGTGCAGGATGAATACCACAACTAAAAATTTAAAAACAAAACTTTTTTCCAAAAAAAAACAACCGACTTCCTTAAAAACACTACAAAGTGAAAAATAGCTTTAATTTCGGAAGTCGGTGGCAAAAAAAACCATAAATACAGATCCTAAGACACCGACTTCCGAAATTAAAGTTATTTTTCACTTTGTAGTGTTTTTAAGGAAGTCGGTTGTTTTTTTTTGTAAAAAAGTTTTTTAAAGCTTAGATTTGGCCATTAATGAGACCGTGTCAAAGAATCAACTGGCATATGAATTTTTATTAAGTAAATCTTGAATATACACCCGTATTCAAGATTTACTTAACAAAAATTCATATGCCAGTTTCATGGATATGAGTGAATCATTTGCATTGAAACCAATCATTCTAATTTAAAGGTAAGAGAGTGCGACGTTATCATATTTCACATAAGGGAGTTTTACATAAATAATCGTGACGTCGAATTATTTAGTATGAAACAAAAATTCGTATGTCAGTTGATTTTTTGACATGGTCTCCCTAAAGTTATGGGATATCAAAAACCTTGTATTAATTGTTTTCTTTTTTTCGTTTTCAAGTTTTTTTTCTTTTGCTGTATTCTTTAAAATAAATGCAATTATTGGCAATAATTGCATTTATCTTTCTACTTCCTACATAGTCCAACAACTAGCCAGACCACAATCAGTCGACGAAAGACAAAATATTTTGTTGCAATGTCGAACGATTGTGATGTGGTTGCACCCTTACGTATTGTCTTTCGCCAAAATGCAGTATTTAATCAGATTGGTTATTTAACTTCATGCTCCAAGTAGGAAAAGAACCCCGTCAGGGTCGTGAGATTTGTTCGAAAGGGTTACCGTAGCCCTGGCAAAGGTAACTGAAGGAACACGGGTGGGTTTTACTCAGTAAAATTCTGACACCCGCTCCGCTCAGAGTGGGTGACATCATTTGATGACTTCCCATTAAAAAAAAAAAATGGAAAAGGAGTCCTTTTTAGACGAATTCCCAAAAAAAAAAGAAAATGTTTGTTTTTCTAAATTACTCCCCTCCCCTCCGCCTCCATAGACCCGTAACACAATAAAGACCTGTAGTGTCCCCCCGCAGCCCTCCGGCGGCGGCGCCAGAACGCGGGCGACAAGTACGCCGTAGACCCCGCGCGGGAACTGAACCTGCGGTTCGCGCGCCCGCGCCACCGCCAGCCACCGCACCATCACTCTAGGTAAGTGTCAACGCGGATTTTGTCGCTGCGACTAGTCGCAAAGTTTTCGAATGTGTCTGCGTTTTGTCGCTGCGACTAGTCGCAAAGTTATCGTTTGTAACTGGTTTTGTCGCTGCGACTAGCAAAGCTATCGGTTGCATGCCTGTTGACAGGCCTGTTGGTCTAGTGGTTAGTGACCCTGACTGCTATGCCGGAGGTCGTGGTTTCGATATTCGTGAGAGATATTCGTGGGACAAATGTTTGTGTGATGAGCACGATCATTTGTTCTGTGTCTGGGTGTAATTTATCTATAATATGTATGTATTTAGAAATATATAAGTATGTTTATCAGTTGTCTAGTACCCATAATTCAAGCTCTGCTTAGCTTGGGACTAGATGGCGTTGTGTGATAGTTGTGGAATATTATTATTATATTATTATTATTATGCACGTTTTGTCGCTGCGACTAGACGCAAATTTGTTGTTTGTATCTGCGTCTTGTCGATGCAACTAGACGCAAAATTGTCGTAACATCTGCGTCTAGTCGCTACAACAAGACACATAGCTGTATTCATTATGATAAAATTACACATTCAACATTCACAACATCATTCATTTTGGCGTCGTGTAGGAAGAAATCATCTTCTTTGAGTATTCAAAGAACTTCGGCGTCCGATATGAAAACGACATCAAACGTTTCGATGTTGAGTTTCGGAACACAAACATACTTTGCTCTGCAGTCTCGACACAGATAGCTATCACTTTACGACCGACTGCGGTCGCAAAGTCGTAACGATCCGGATGGAACGATATTTGGTAGTCTCGACAAAGGTATAAATTGTCATCGGTATTTAACCGATCTCTGTCGCAAACCGTAATGTTTACGAGTTTTGCGGCCATTTTTTGACAGCCCGCAAAGCGCTTCCCATCATAAACTATATTATTTTGGTGTTCGCAAGTAATTATAACAAAAAAATATGCGGATCGGGCCTACTCGACAGTGTGACTGTACTGATGAGACTTTTAAGTCCACTTATTATGGGTTCTGGACCACCTACTTGCGAGCGAGCGAGCATCGTCAGCAATCACCGCATTAGAGCCTTATATATTTTTGAAGGGAGCGTAGCGTTCGATCATCGTTTATAAATAAATAACATACATACATAAAATCACGCCTTTTTCCCATGTGTGTAGGCAGAAATTGCAGAACGCCACCTGCTACGATCCTTACATAGGTACTCCTTTTGCCTCGTTTGAGTTCAAACATCTATTAATACACGCACGCCGTTTTACCAGTAACCAGTAAAAAAAATAAGAAATAACCGCAAATCATGTTTATTCAATCAACTTTATTAAATCTCCTATATGTATCATTACAGTAACTTATCGGAGACTTACACAATCATCTTCAAATTACACACATTCTTATAATTTATACGCTGTTTTCATGAGACATGTTGCGTTCCTATCCACATGACCTTACCAGTGCTGCAGCTCGACAATACCAAAGAGGTTTCGTTTCATTCTTTCGATTTTTCGTCCACCTCTTTTGGTTTACTTTTAAAGTTTTGTGTAAGTTTTTAAATTTAATATAATGTGCTTCTTTGGCATTGATATTAAAATAAAAAGAAATTAAGGGTTTATGAATGGAATCAGTGTGTTCTACATGTATAGTACCTACTACACTCAAGAAAAAATTTAAAAGAACCCAACAAAAAACACATTTACACCATCACTATCGTGTGTACTAGCCACATACGTTAGTAAATGCTATTTAAATTTAAGAAATTGGATTAATTTTTTAAATACAGTTTGCTTTTTATTATTTGGTATCGGAAAGACCTATGCGAGGAGACAGTTTCATGACAACTGGGCGATGATCGACGGAGAGCTCTAGGGGTAATTTTTATTACACGGTTTTACTGCGATATTTTGATGTAGTTATATTGAGCATTTTTTATACAGGGTTAAACTTGCGTATTTTTTATAAAGGTTTTTACTTAGGTACTTTGTTATACAGGTTGAAATTTAAGTTTTTTTATGTTCATCATCATCATTTCTGCTGGACTTAGGCCTCCCCCAATTTGGGGGGCTTTGCCATAATCGCCACGCTTGGCAGGCGGGTTGGCGATCGCAGTATGGTGGTAAAATGCATAGAGAACGCTGCTGCCCATTCTCGAGTAAGTCCCTTAGTCACGGTTTACGACACCCACGGGAAGACATGGGGAATATTTATGTTCATATTAAGGTTATTTATTATACAGGCTGAAAGTTTTGTTTTCTTATACGGAGTTATACTTGGGATTTTAATTATACATGGTGAAACTTGGGTATTTTATTATACAGAATGAAACTTGGGTATTTTATTATACAGGGTGAAACTAGGGTAATTTATTATACAGAATGAAACTTGGGTATTTTTATACAGGTTGAAACTTGACTACTTTTATACAGGTAAAACTAGGATATTTTTTATACAGGTTGAAACTTTGCTACTTTTTATACAGGATGAAACTTGGGGCATTTTTAATAAAGGGTGAAAATTGAGACCGTCTTATACAGGGTGAAACTTGGTCACTTTTATACAGGTTCGTACTTGGGTAATTTTTTCTACAGGGTGAAATATGGCTACTTTCTTATACAGGGTTATACTTGGGTACATTTTTATGCTGACTGACATTTTGGTATTTTTTATACAGGATTATAATTTGGCACTATTTTACAAAGTAATACTTGAGTAATGTTTATACAAGGTGAAACTTAGGTATTTTTTTATATAAGGTTGTACTTGGGGAATTTTTATACAGGTTATTACAAAGTAATACTTCGAGGAAATCTGATACAAGGTCAAACTTGGGTTTTTTACACAGGGTGAAATTTGGGTATTTTTGATACAGGGTTATACTTGTGTATTTTTTTTTTCTACAAAGAAATACTTGAGTGCTTTTTTTTTTTCAGGGCGAAACTTGAGTATTTTATACAGAGTGTTACTTGGATATTATTTGTACAGAGTTATACTTGTTTAGATTTCTATACAAGGTGTAATTCGAATAATCTGTGCCGGGTTTAACTGGGATATTTTGTGGTACACAGCCGCAGCACGTCCCGCGGCGTGCCAGCCCTGCTGCTGTCGTCGCCGCCGGCGTCGGGCGGCTCGTCGTCGTCGGGCTCGCCGCCGCCGGGCGCGCCGGCCGCGCCGCCCGCGCCGGCGCCGCAGCACAACGCGGCGCGCGCGCGGCGCTTCCGGCCGCTCTCCATCGCGCCCTAACACACGCATGCCATGTGAGCTGAATATACGACCAACCTACGTATTTTGAGTTCATTCAAACGTACGAAATATGTAGACAATTCATGACTTGGACCTTTAGGGGGTCGCAATTGCATTTCTTCTCCACTATCACGCCTTAAACGAGTCACCCTGTATATTGTGTTAGAAATTGAAAATTTTTAATTATATTTTGTTTTGTAAATATTGAGTTAATTTTAAAAAAGCGGTGCGTTATTTATTTTATCGAGGGTGTTTTTTATGTGTCAATTTGGTGCTTTTAGACTATGATACTGCCAAAAAGCCCGATCATCACAAGTTTAAGTAATATTAACTTAATATATTCATAATTGCCACTGAAAGTACCACATTTGGCACATAAAAAACATACTAGAACATTATTTTGCTATAAATGCTTAATATAGTGTTGTATCTCTTAATTATTTATTAGTTACATTTAAAATGCCACGTTGACACTAAAAGCGTCCGCGTGCATACAAAGTGACATTGAGTAGGTGTACATTTACAATATACCGTACACAACTTTGGGTGTTAGAAAAAGATAGTCGGTGAACTACGGATTTGTAGAGCGCTATCTCTGTCTCGAAAATCAATCTTCTTTATTAGAAATTGGACTTTTATTACACGACCAGTCTTACCAAGAGCTATCGTGTTCCTCTTTAACTGGGTTGTGAAATCCTGCATCCGGTTAGACTGGGAGCCAACCTCAGCGTAGTTGAGAAAAAGTCTTGTATAAAAATAGTCGTTTAGTTTTATTTATTAAGTGGTTTAAAAAGCTCTCTATATTATTATCTATATTTTTAAGTTATTCGAAGAGACAACGACAAAATCATGGAAACGACAGAGATAGCGCTATACAAATACGATTTCACACGACTATCTCTTCCTACTAGATGAAGTCATATGACTGTACGATGTAGATAAATAAAGTTTCATGAATATGGAGATAAGAAACAAGGGAATATGTATAACAGTCACTTTTCTTCAATCTATAATGCTTTGAAAAGTCAATAAAATCTATCTTCTTCTATCGCAGTATATATTTTAGTCAGTGATCAAGCGAGGCTGACTATCGTAGAGGCTATCACAGCGCTGAATAAAACGTCAGTTTTGAATCACGTATATTTCCATCGTAAAACATTCACTGTCACATAAGGGCTTCCTAAAATACAGCTCCAAAAAGATACTACCTCTAACTCCATGTTTTTGATTGGTGGTTATATATCAATGAAAACTAAGATATGAATGATGGTAAGATATGATAATGTAGAATACTGTGATAATCACCACCACTTGCAAACTTATTGGGGATTTCGACTAAAAACACAAACAATATAGAAAGTCGTAATTCATGTATAGAAACTGTCAACAGAATTTTATTAGCTCTAGAGACCGGCGCGGTGATTCCGTGCTCTGTGGATCTATTCTAATATTATAAAGCTGAAGAGTATTTGTTTGGTTGAACGCGCTAATCTCAGAAAGTACTGGTTTGAATTGAAAATATTACATGACGCTAGGACCTTTAGGAGCCGACCAAAAATATAAAAAGTCACAAATACGAAGACCTCGCACGGGCAAGCGATTCGATGCGACGCGCGACGGGAGCAAGAAATTTCGAAGTCGCAAGTAGAAGATAGTAAGCAATATTTTAAAGGCTTTTCTAAGCAATATCGATAGTTAGAAGTGATATTATCTATACAATTGTGGGATAATTATATCTCGCTTGGCAAAATAAATGGTATTCTAAGGACGTTGATTCTCAATATAGTTATAATTTCAAGCTGAACTTGCTTGGAACGCAATGTGCTATAATATATATTTTATCAATACCATAAGGACACATCCTGTTTCTGAGAGATTAGTCAATATGATCTGTTGTCGAATATCAAGTGAACTTATATGATTAGTTGTTGTTATTGTTCAACAGTTAGAATAGGTAAAATGAGATGTAGACAGCAGGTTGACTTGAATTAATTCAGAAACTCGGATCAGATATGTGTTTTTAACTAAAATTTCACTTGAAAGACGCTTTCACAGTATTTCGCACAGTTTCAGAGACAAAAAGATGTTCTAACAGCTGGCTGTTTCAACGTTTTAATAACTATATACTAAGTTTGTGAGAAAGAGGTTAAGTCAAATATCGTCGAACTAAGATTTGAACCGAAGACCTTTCATATCTCAATTTATATTAACTACTGAACTATAAGTGATATAGTTATAGTTAAAAACACATACAAGTTGTTTGGTCGTCTAATGTTAATTTTTAAAGGGTAAATGGACTAGGTTAAAACAGATAATTTTGACTTAATATTACCTTTGCACTAAGTCTGAATTTTACAGTCAAAGAAATTATTTCAGATGAGCCAATTACAGGGAATTTTAGTGTGTGAAAAACTTCATCAGCAAATCAGAATGAATCAAAATATTCAGGTTACTAAGAAACCACAAAAACATTAACTAAACGATGACATACACAAACTCACACTTTTTCGCTATGGAGACAGAGCGCTATTTGCTACGATCCTGACATACTCCTAATTCGATTAATTTTGGCTTCAAAACATGTTCTAACCCCTTACGCCGTTTAAGAATTGACATTACAAAACCAATCTGTATAATTGTTGTAACGAGCATGTCATGTACAAAATTCGTTTCTACCCTCTTAATAAAAAAAGTTAAAATATTTTACAAAAAATGGGTGCAACAAAGTGCAAAATTTGTTAATATATGTATGTATCGGCTGATTGGAAAAATAATATTTTAATACTTCTCTATCCTTTACGTCGATACATCGATAGTTTTAGGAGTATCGGTATATCGATGGAACGGTGGGATAGCGTAATTTTTAAAATACTTAGATATGATTAAGGTATAATAATGTTTATGCTTTTGAACTTATCGACTGGGCTATATTGTTACTGTGTTTAGATAGAACGATGTATTTTGTGTTTCAATTTGTAAAAACTATCGTCAGGGAGTAAAATAACATTAATTAGACCTTTCAAAGGATTCACAATAATCTGTAAAACAATCATATCAGCCTATTTACTTCTTTTACATATCCCAAAATATAGACAGCCTATAGCAGTCCGATGGAGATAGGCCCTCCCTAATCACATCACATCGCAAAAATAATAGTGAAAAATATGATTAGACACAAAATATATCGACATTTAAAACGAAACAGAAAACAAAATGTAATAGATTTATAAAGAATTGTCACAAGATTATGTTGTAAAATTCAGTATATGCTGTGCAGCGATATTCAATTTTAAGAGGTAAAATGGGATCATTTTAACCCAGGTAAAATGGGGTCATTTTAACCCAGGTAAAATGGGGTCATTTTAACCCTGGTAAAATGGGTCATTTTAACCCAAGTAAATATAGGTGTCTGATTTAGATAATCAATTCCTACCATCGTGTATACTCACTCACAAAATTGACATCACTGTACAAAGCATTCATCGCTCTGAGAGAAAGTGAAAATATTAGTTTAAAATCCAACTCAGTGGTGATAGTACTGTTACATAAGTACTGCACATAACATCACACCTATGCTCTCCCAGAGGGCAGGCAGAGGTGTCTAGTACGCTCACATTTTGCTAATTATTTAATAGTACTACACTATTAAATAATAATAGTATGGACGAGTTTAAAACGAATCTATCAGGCGTATGTTTAGTTTGATGATCTCGGCACGAATTTTTTTTAATGGTATCATTGTAATATTGTTTAGTTTCCTGGCAAAACTGGCTTCATAGACAATATAGAACGTTTAAAAAATTAAACAATCTATGATATACGAAGTGAGTGACATAATATTGCACCTGTATTTCTTGAAGGTATAGGCAGAGATGAATAGCAAAGGTCTAATTATGAAATGTGTTGCCAGGTATCTATTGAATATTATAATAGTATCAATATTATGTGTTATGTGGTTTGTGTGCGTGTGAATACACACCTTTATATAAACAGCCTTGTATTCCTCTAGAGGGTGGGCACATGTTGTTTGTGCAATATTAAAACCGACCGAGTTTCCGACTTTGTGTAACTTCGTATTTGACTAATTTCTTGGAGTTTTTGCTAGCCTAGAATGTGGAATGTCTATATCGAAAAATGTAAAAACACCCGTTTAAAAAAAAACCAGATACTACGTCTTGAACAGCCGAGTTGCATATTGAACACTTCCGTTATACATGTGTGTGGTAGTCACACGCACACAACCACCCACACGATACTGTATAAACATATATATATTAAGTAGACGCCATCGCCATTCAATTCTAGTCTCGCTGCTTAGTTACTGCTATGTAATGATTATTATTAAAATATTAATAGAAATAAGTATTACGATATTATTAAATATTAATAAAAAAAAGAATATCTGAAGCTGGGCTCAGCTTCGCTCTTGTCTTAAAGCGTGGAGCACACTTGTAACACGGTTACACTGCCGTCGGGTGTCATACGTGTAGCCTGATTTGTAATTAACACACTTGTGACACATTTAGGCGAAAGCGACAGGGCAGACCGCGCCATTGAAATGTTTGTTTAGTTTTTTTGCTATTTGCAGGTCGTTAATTAATCAAATTTGATTTGCGATCGAAACATACGTATTTAAAGAATTATAGTAATTTAAATCATTAATCCTATTAGTTAAAATTACCATATTGAATGACTATTTCCTAAAATCATGTATGGTGTTATATTGATGTATCTAACGATGATAATTCATCATCATCATTTCAACCGAAAGACGTCCACTGCTGGACATAGGCTTCCCCCCAGCTCCACCATTTCGACCGGTTTTGTGCTTCTCGCATCCAACGGATTCCTGCGGCCTTTACAAGCACATCTGTCCACCTTGTGGGAGGCCTTCCAACTCTACGTCTTCCAGTACGCGGTCGACACTCCAGAACATTTCGGCCCCATCGGCCATCTGTTCTGCGAGCAATATGCCCTGCCCACTGTCACTTAAGTTTAGCAATTCTTCGGGCTATATCGGTTACCTGTTGTCAGATGATAATTCTGTGAAAACATGTTTGTTACTACCCGCAAATTATATTTTGATCAACATACTATATAATACAGACCAGTAATATCCAAAAAAAAAAAAAAATTGAATGTAACGGTCTACCTTACCGCATTCCTCTCAACAATGTGTGACAAGTATAGTGTACGATGTGGTCTCGTCTCGCAGACACGCTGCCGTCTCACGGTCGTACGTAAATATATATAAACTAAATCATACATGTATGTAATAGGCCCGATGCCACTCGCACGCCTAAATATAATGTTATTTTGCCATTTATTTTATATCTACCGAATGCACAATGAACTTTAATAAAAGGTAATTGTCCTTGTTTGTGTGTTTTATTTATTTACTTGCAACCCCGCCTTGTTTCGCTCTGATGCAGTTTTCATGTGAACACGATATTCTGTTCACGACACAGCAAAAAGTACTACGCTTGCGCTTGCGCGTTCGTTACGTTATACAATCGTTTAGCTTCTTAGGTTCTGAGTTTCGTGCACGATTAGTGACAAATGCGTGCATTGAATGGACAGGTCCACTCAATCTGTGTGGTTCTTTCCTCAAAAGACCATTTCAGACATCAATCTACATGGTCTTCACATGATGTGACCAAGATTATGTCTGAATTTTAATTAAGAGTCTGTGTCCTCTGTTTGTATAGGCCTTTCTTCTCAGATTAGTCTGATAAGAAACGCCGACCTCATCTAGTTTAAAAATAAAAATTGACGTAAAAGTGTTTGTACAAACCTACTTACATAAATAAAATCAATTGTCATTTATAGTAGTGTTTAATAAGTATTATTAAGTACTTCCTTTTTAACCCCCGACAGAAAATGACGTTATGAGTTTAGCGTGAGTATCTGTGCGTCTGTCTACGGCATCTAAGCTCCCAAACGGCTGAAACGATTTTGTTTTGTCTGAGTGGTAATCGAGAGTGCTCTTAGCTATCATTCACGAAAATCTATTCAGCCGTTTGATTATCAGCTCTTTGCTGGTTGATGAAGGGATTTGAGCATCTTTCACAGGTCTGATCTAGTCGAAATTTGATATTCTGTTACTCCAATTATATTAGAAGAACAAAGTAAACTTGAACTGTTGCTGCAGCATCACCTGGAACTTGCAGGATACCCAACTGCCTCGCCAACAAACAGCAGAAGTATCGTATCTGGGCTCATTGGAAAGGTCAATTAATAGTTTATAGATAGATGGTGATCAGGGTCTGATGATGGAGTGGGAATAAGGATAAGTTAGGAACTAACTTCACTGTGAGAGATATCTTAAAGCTGCGCAGATTTAAGCGAGGCATGTGTCGATCGTAGCCTATTATTATATTAGGAGTTCAAATTCAGGAAATTCATTTTGTTTTAGTTTTTACTATCACTGGATCCTAGGTCTGAATTAAAATTTTGGATTTGAATTTAATTTTAAAAATCCCCGTCACGAACAAATTACCTTTAAAAAGTAAAAAATACCATTTGTTGGCCAATAATAGATATTGTTACGAGCTGGGGTTCGGGATAAATGAATGAAAACCAATATTACCGAAACAAAAAAACTTTTGAATTAAATAAACACAAATACCGCAACAACAAGAAACGTCACAAGGAATCACTTGTCTCGCTTGTACTGTATCGCTTGAATCGTATTCGATCGCATCCGTAGCCGAACTGCCCCTCAGCCCGACAATCCGCTATTTATGAGCCGAGCAGAACTTTCGCGAACAATCGCGACACTGCCACAGTTCCAGGTAGCGTAGAAACTTCCAGTTATTACCAGAGCCAACTGTTTACTGTTTAATCCCGCTATTCGATAATAGATGACGGTGGCGTCTACGTACAATTGTTCATGTAGTAATTGCTACTTGATAACAGATGGCGTTATCGTGTCGTTTCTAGTCTTTTCGATTTGCGTAACACTGCCATACACTGCCTACACTCCTCCTGAGGAGTTAGCGTGATGTTTCTAGACTTTACGATCTACGTAACAATATTATTATTAGTATAGTATTTACAAAATTACACGAAGGGGCCGGCAGCCAGATGTATGCATAGACACATATGGCCAGCTAAGTCCTATGTACGTCATAGTAGTTCACATATGTCAATGTAAAAGGCGCTTATGGACTAAAAGAAATGCTAAAGGAAACACACAAAAATCAGTGGCCGATCTAGCTGTACAGTTAGCGCTTACGACCACTAGACCAACTACTTCATGCATTTTTAAATATCATATTCTATTAAGTATTGATCACAACAACCATCTTTTCGCAACAAAAACCTAGGGATACCAGTGTCAGCAAAAAACTATTGCAATAGTAAAAATAAAAATACCATTTCGGAAAAAGCAAGAAATATTTAATACGCATTTTATTACAGTTTTAACCAAAATCAAAACTTCTGTTATCAAAACAAAATTAAAAGGTATTTTCTACTGTTCTTTTCATGAATATCGGCACAATTTATTTTATATGACCATAATCTTATGACAATTGCCTGGAAGTCGACCAACACATAGTTGGGAAGAGACGCTACACTTCATTCATTTTCTCTCTTTTTTTACACTGACCATGAAAGTGTTACCATTCACGGTTTTCTAAGGATATCAAGTTTCACCAGACGATGAGAGCTAAAGGGCAAAACTAGTTAATCATATAACTATACAGGTTTATTACTAGTTTGCTGTGCAGAATTCATTATAGCAGCAAAATCTTTTACGTCCGGTGAATCCAACATGTCCTCCAAAGAAATATTCTGCTCTCTTATATTTTGAATTATATCCTGACTGCTCATTTTATCTCCTACGGGTATTTTTAGAGATTCAATCTTATTATCAGCAACAATCACAGGATTATGACTTACATCACTGTGACGTCTCTTGACATGATTATCCAACAGCGACTTCCTAACCGACTTGTACTCACAAAACTTACATTTGAAAGGTTTGTTACCCGTATGTATAGTTTCATGGCAAAGTAAACTCTCTTTCCTTGTTGCTCTATAATCACAAAAACGACATTTAAAACCGTTCCCCATATGCATAGTAGATACATGCTTCTGAATCTCGTATTTATGTTTGCAGGAGTAACTGCATTCGTTGCATTTATGTGGGTAGTGACATTTCTGATGTGTCACAAACTGACATTTGAATAGCGTAGTAAACGGACATTCTCGACAGATCAATTCTCCTTCGGATTGGCTGCGTTTATTGTGCAAAGCAATTTGGTCTTTAGTTTTAGTAGAGAAGTCACAATTGACACATTTGTAGGGACGGTTGTGATTGCCAGTGTGATGCCTTTGGAAATGACGTTGTACGGAGGCTTTGAAACGAGATGCATATTTGCACATTATACATTGGAACGGACGATCTTTGGAGTACGTTTCTATGACTCTAATGCTCTTCCATTCTATCTCACAGTCCGGATCCAACATATAATTATTACTTTTCTCATGAACGCTCAAATTTGCTTCATCAATTTGCATTGGGGTCGGTTCAAGTTCAGGGAGATCATATTCACCGTTAGTTTCATTCAATCTGAAATCGGGAGCCTCATCATAATGCATAGATTTATGTTTCTTTGACTCACACATGTAACTTGTTTCAAATTCGCAGGTGGAACATTTTATTATATTAGTCTGTTTGCTTCTCCGTTTATGAACATTCAATCTCCATCTTACTTTAGTTGAAAAATCACACAGATCACATTTGTTCGCTTTCTCAGATACTTCATTGTGTATTTTAGCTAGATGCCTGGAAATATGTCCTTCATACTTCGTCACAAAGGGGCATTTATCACATTTAAAAATCACTTCTTGTTTATTGTGTACTTTACTATGCTTCATATAATTATGCCTGTAAGCACTTGCATAGTTGCAATGCTCACATTTGTACTGCTTTTCCAACTTATGCTTTCTTTTATGAGCTTTTAAATTCCATTTGAAATGAGTTGAGTATGGGCAGTCGTCACATTTAAAACATTCAAGTTTATCTTGGAGTGCCTTCAACTCATGTTGAATCATCATGTGCCGTTGTAACGAAGTTGGATACTTCGTCGAGTAATCACATTCGGCGCATGAAAACGGTCTAGCGTTGGTGTGACCTAGTATATGGAGGCTCAAACAGTTTTTGTATATTGTAGTGTATTCGCAAGAATCACATTTCAGGGTTTTTTTCATGCGCTGCGTCGGTGTCTTCTTTTGTTTGTAAGTTCTGGAATATGAAATTGACATGTTAGATGTAGTGTAGTTTCAAACTCTGCGCGAGAGTTAAAAACTCATTTTGC
The DNA here is from genome assembly GCA_947507805.1 of Aporophyla nigra. Lineage (NCBI taxonomy): Eukaryota > Metazoa > Arthropoda > Insecta > Lepidoptera > Noctuidae > Aporophyla > Aporophyla nigra. The sequence goes on from OX382318.1 coordinate 1,354,836, forward strand.
AATAAGATAGAATTTAACTTCAAAAGTCATTTATTCGAATTATGCTGAGAATCAGCACTTTTCGAACGTGAAAATTACATAAGACAGCCCAGAAACACCCGCCCCCTCCACTTCCTAATGGGAAGTATTAATTCCTAGCTGGGAAGAAGAAGTGACGCAACAAACTGTCCAGCAGCACAGCTGTCTGTTTAGTTAGATAAAGTTGATTCTATACAAAGTAATTAACATTACGAGACACAGAACATTAAATTAAATCATTTGACTGGCCTGTTAGTTTAGTGGTTAGTGACCCTGACTGCTAAGACTGAGGTCGTGGGTTCGATTCCCACCCAGGACAAATCTTTGTGTGATGAGCACAATCATTTGCTCTGTGTCTGGGTGTAATTTATCCATAATATGTTTATATGTATGTATTTAGAAATATATAAGTATGTTTATCAGTTGTCTGGTTGCCATAGTACAGGCTCTGCCTAGTTTGGGATCAGATAACGTTGTGTTGGTTGTCCTAAGATATTATTTGTCATAAGTCAGCTAGCCATACCAATACACCAACAATTAAACAAAATTATTTTTAGTACCAAAACGAATGCGTTTTGATATAATGTAATGTGTGTTGTTATGTCTCTCTTGGGGTATAATAGTGGACGAAGACCAAAGGAACGATGGATGGACTATGTGACGTTTTAGGGACTACTCACGCTTATTTACCAGAGACGCCTACGCGTCTTCATACAAAATCGTAGTTTTCTATGGGCAAAAGCTGAATAGAGCTGAATAAGTGTGAGTAGTGCCTTATATGGCTAGGAAGGGAGTGACGAGTAATAGAGAAGTAATAAATAAAATAAATTACAAATATTTGCATTTTTTTTTTTTATAGAATTCCACCATCCATTCCAATTCAATTCCACTGCTGGAAAAAGGCCTGCCCCAAATCCCTCCAGGCATCCTTTTATAGGACCACCTCGATCCAACTGCAATACGCGAAAGACGTCTCCTAAAGTCGTCTCGCCGACGTAAAAATATCATTTGAAAAATGTTGTAAATTGCTAAATAATTAAGTTGGGCCACGGTTTCACACAAGACGAGTTTTTTTTTTTTTTTTTTGTTTTGGCCGTCATCAATAATAATTACATATTTTTAAAGAACACAGCACGCATTATTTTTTACTAAGGCATCAAAATCGAGAACCATTTGGGTTCAGAGATTAATTATAACAGGTAAGAATGCGAACACCGGCGACGGGAACCAAATATTATTCGTTCAGGTAAAAACCTGTCTTAGCAGTCTCTTACGGCACCCCTTCTGAATTGCCCTTTTTTTTTTGTTGGGAATCACATCTCGCAGGTGAACCTATGAGGTTGTTGGGTGCATAACCGAACTTGCCTGTGGCTATCTAAACCGATTTGAATAGATCCGACGCTACTGGACTTTCGTTCTTCAGTGTATCGCCTACTTTCTACGAGGATGGACGTTGTCGTGTTGTATTGGTACTGTCGTCGTCTGCGTCGGAGGAAGCCCCGGCATTAATGGATACATCCATTTTTCGGCAAAAAAATTATTTCCGCTGTGTGGGATTTTTTACTGGATGAACGTGAACTGGCTCATACAACTACATACGCTAATAATATATAGGGTGTATCTATTCATACACGAAATATTTTAAGAGGCACACCTGTAGGTGGTAAAGAAGCTATAGAAGCAAAAAGATTTTTTTTATCTAAGCGTTTTTTTAATTTTCGTAATTATTACAATTTTAAAACTGCTTGAGACGTTTTGCATAAAACCTTTACTCCAAATTCTATAAATGGCCCGCCTGACGTTGCTAGAGCGGCGACCGGACAGCGCGAGCGCGGCTACTATAGAAACTAGAGTAATGGATGTTAAAAATAAGAAGGAGCCAGTATTTCTTTTAAATGTGCGTCAAATAATTTATAAATATAAAATTTTGAAAAAAAATACGTTTCGGATTTTTTTTTTTCGTTGCTGTAGCTTCTTTACCACCTACAGGTTATATACTTTTAAACGGACCTGTAAAACGGATTGCTGCTTATTTTGTCGGATCGGTATTTTTACTGGATCCGGAGTACTGTATTCTGTGTGAACTCGCTCATACAACTACATACGCTAATAACATATACGTTTAAACGGACCTGTAAAACAGACGTTCTATGTGTACGCGCCCTAAGGGGTGGGGTACGGTCGTCGGCTTAGGGCGTCGCTGGAAGAGGGCAACAAAGGACGGGCTGGATTGATATCAGTGCTCTGTTTTTAACCGACGAAAAAAAACGGATGAGGTTATCAATTCGACGCGTATATTATTTTTTTTTATGTATGACCACGCATAACTTTTTACATAGTAGTCCGATTGTGATAATTCTTTTTTTATTGGAAAGGGTATACTCCGAGGGTGGTCCCATATAAATTTGGAAAACAAAATTGAACCCTAAGGGTCGGAAAACAGGAGATGATTGATTGTTCACTCATTGATTTTAATGTATAACCACGCATAACTTTGTACAGAGTAGTCCGATTTTGATAATTATTTTTTCATTGGATAGGGTATACCTTGCCAAGTATTATTAGTACATTGAAGCCACAAAAAAGTACAAAATAAAAACTTTTTAACAAAAAATTAAACCGCCGAAAAAACAGAAAAGCAAAAAATAATTTAGTTTTTTGTAACCTTTGTTTTAGTAACCCCCGACGCAAAAAAGGGGAAGTTATAAGTTTGACCGCTATGTGGCATCGTAGCTCTTAAACGGGCGAAACTATTTGGGTGCGGTTTTTTTTTATTTCAAAGTAGGCTTTATATCGGTGGTTCTTCGCGAGGGGTCATGATTTATTTAATTTATAGATCGTTGTATTATATCTGAATAAGATAGGCTGAGGAATGATGTGATAAAATGGTGCGGTTTAAAAGAAGTAGAGACAAAAAAAAAAAATTTAAAAGAGTATGGTTTGGTCACATTGCGAGGATGAATAAAGGGCGGCTAACAGAAAGTATTTGGCTGAACACGCTTGTCCAGAATGTTCTCCTACGGCGTCCCCTAAGAGAACATAATAGTGACCTTACTGGTGATGTTCTTCAGAAAGGTCAGGTGCGTAGTACTCGCAACCGGCGTGTGTGTATGTTCAATTGTATGAACCTAAACGAGGCAAAAGGAGTATGTAGAAATCATAGCAAGTGGCGTTCCGTGGTTTCTGCCTTCCCCCATGGGAAAAAGGCGTGAGTTTTGTTTTTTTTTTTACCATCTTGCGATCGGCCTGATATGTCATTAACAGATTTGTTGTAGGTGTATTGACAGGTGAGAACTGTTCCTCCAGCGAAGAAGCTGTATCTTATTAAATTAGTTTTTTATTCCTTTATTAAACAACACATATGGGACCTTATTCAGTAAACTGAATAAGGTCCCATATGTGTTGTCGTTTGAGCCTTCTGACGTTGATGGGTTCACATAACACTGTTGCTAGGTTGTTAGTATGAGCTTTAATACGGCCTTTGTATGCTTTTACTCTGTGTTCGGCTTCCTCCTTAACGGTTTTCGTTTCTGTGTACTCGTGTAATTCACTGGTTCTGACAAAAAGCCGTGAGTTTATGTATGTATTTATCTGCTGAGGAGCTGTGCAAACCATAACAGACGGGCGTTTTAGGAGACTGTCTTATGAAAAAGTGAGCCTAATTTGAATAAATGACTTTGGTTTCTTTATTTACAATATCTTACAATATTTTATACCTATTTTAACTTAAATACAATCCACAAAATAACACTAAAATAAAAATATTATATACAATTAAATAAAGGTAAAGAAAAAAAAAATAAGGGAGGGGGGAAGAGCTCACTGGGCATCAAAGAATTCGTCCGCATCACTGTCGGTGGGAAAAGTGCCCAGAAGGCTAGCAGCGTTGCCACGTTGGATGGCAATGCTTATTCTTTGACCTAAAAATAGGCCAGCCCTCTGGTCACATGAAGAGTCAGCCAACCGCTTGGCGATGTCCCGAAATACTCGATGAGCACTTGGACCCCACGGCCCTAGTATTTCAACCCCAAACGGCTCAAAAATATAGCTCCCAATAAGGTTGTTATATTTGCGCCGTTTGAGATTTTCTGCACCTGCAGCAACCGCCCCAGCACAGCCTGCCGTGCTCAGAAGATGGGATGGCGCGAGGGTGTCGACACAGGTAGCATCCCACACCAAAGGCCTACCCAACTTCCAAGGCATTATGGTCACTTTGGTTTTATATTTAATAAATTAAAAAGCGAGCTTTATGATAATATAAAAATAATACTCAAACATACTCAGCATCAAGTGGATTCTCAGAGTTATCTTCATCATCATCCTCTACTTCCACCTTCACCCACACGCTGGCAAACATGTTTACCATGTCATTCTCATGCTGGTCCGAATCTTTGGAGTCTTCCGACATGGTGAGCTGGGAACACGAAAACCAACAATATTAAAAACTAGCCTCTTCGTTTGTGAGGACGTTGGAACCTAAGTCTAAGTTACATTAATGAATTGGCAAAATTGGTCCAGTCATTTCGGAGATGAGCCGAAACAAATAGACATACTTAAATTTGAATATTGATTTTTGGTTATAAGTACCCTAAATACTTTAATAAGAAATTTAGTAAAAAGTTGTCATTTTGTCATTACAATGATACAATAAAAAAATTAATTAATTTAATTTCTTTATTTTGTACTAGTTTTTGCCAGCAGCTTCGCCCGCATATTATACAAGTAAACCTTTAAAGAACGTAGTGAGGTACTACCTAGACAAAAACGGGCAAAATTTCGCAACCTACTTTATCAACCACCCTGTCATAAAGATGTGTATAAGAAAAATGTGTGTTTTAATTTATAATAACTTACCGAATGAACTGAAACTATTAAAGGGTAATGTGTTCAAGACTAAATTGACAGAATGGCTTCTAAAGTGTTGTTTTTATAGTATTAAAGAATTTATGGGACATACAAATACAAATTTAAATTTAGTGTAATTATTAATATATAAGTAATCAATATAAATTAAAATTTAAGTATTTAGTGAATAATAATTGTATAATAATTAATGTAATTAATGTAATCAATGTGCTATGTGTATAATTTATATAATTAATATTTGCACGCTTGCTCGCAGGCAGAATACAATTACTCTTAGGTTATAAGATCTCACCTTCCCTAAAAATGTATCATGTATTTCTTGCAAATAAACATTTGATTTGATTTGATTTGATTTGAACCTTCCTCTGGAATCACTCTGTCTATTGATAAAAATCGCATTAAAATCCGTTGCATAGTTTAAAAATCTAAGCATACAGACGCGGGAAGCAACTTTGTTTTATACTGTGTAAAGAGGTATAGATGTGAAACTTCATACAGATATTCAAATGATTAGAGAACAGATCACAGGTCACCTTAAAGGTATCCACCTTATTTTTAAAACATAGATCAGAGGGTTGTCACAAGGGCGGAGACTGATGGACTTAGAGAGTGCTAAACATGAGTTTTTTTAATTAAAAATTAGTAAAAGTTAAAACATGTTTTACAAATAAAAGCTTTGATTTTCAACAACAGTAAACAATATTCGAACAAAAATAATAAAAATATTTCACAAACTGTAAGGCACAACAACAAACGTTTTTGAGGTTTATACCGGTTTTGCTAAAAGTCACTCAGGAATCTTAGGACCTTCTTTGTATTATCATTATCGAAAGTAATAAAAGCGGTTACGGCCTAATATCTCAGCATATCAGTGATATACCAACGGGCCATATCTATTTTTGGATATTACAAAAAAAAAAAAAAAACTTGACGCTGAATTTGTGCGTAGCACGTTCTTTTTATATGAAGGATCATGAGTGTATTATTAATTAAGATTAAATTGCGTACTTACACATTTATTTCACGAATATGGAGCATAAAAATTAATACTTTTTCAATAATTTCCACTAGTGCTCACGAAAAAAATCAATCTTTCATTATTGTTTTGCGTTCGGAAACGATAGCATTGCATCATTAGAATCATAAAGGCGGAAACACACTTAGGGAGGCCGCACACAGACATACATTTGTATTAAAATAATTGTGGCGCCACATTTGAAACGCGACACATTTATCGCCCCCGTTTATTTGTGTGTAAACACGCACATCAAGGACCCATTTGTAGTAGGTGCAGTTTGTGTGGAGACGCTTGCCGCGCCACACGAATTCAAGATCGAACACGTTCGTTTTATGTGGCACCGCGCTCAAGAAAAATGAAGCCCAACATTAAATTTTTAGTCAACTTCAAAAAAGGACGAGGTTATCAATACGACTGTATTTTTTTTAAATGTTTGTTACCTCATTACTTTTGACTGGGTGAACCAATTTTGATGATTCTTTTTTATTAGGGTTCCGTTGCGAAATGGCAAAAAACGGAACCCTTATAGATTCGTCATGTCTGTCTGTCTGTCTGTCCGTGTATGTCACAGCCACTTGTCTCCGAAACTATAATACCTATGCTGTTGAAACTTGGTAAGTAGATGTATTCTGTGAACCGCATTAAGAGTTTCACACAAAAATAGAAAAAAAAACCAATAATATTTGGGGTTCCCCATACATAGAACTGAAACTCAAAAAAAAATTTTTCATCAAACCCATACGTGTGGGGTATCTATGGACAGGTCTTCGAAAATGATATTGAGGTTTCTAATATCATTTTTTTCTAAACTGAATAGTTTGCGCGAGAGACACTTCCAACAACTCAAACATAAAAAAAAAAAAATTCATAAACGTAAACCTTATGCATAAACCGTGAATACCTGCAGGTTTGTACGGAATCCTCGGTGTGCGAGTCCGAATCGCACTTGGCCGGTTTTTGAAATTTGGTGCTTCCCGAATGGTTCCATTTAAATTTGGTTCCATTTGGACAATGGGATCTATGTGAAAACCATATAAGTCTTAAATTTGCATTTAGTATTTGCGCGACAAATGAACGAATAACGCGATTAGATTAGTGCGGGGTATTTACCATAACTAAAAAGTTTAAAATATATTTTTTTTACAAAAAAATAACAACTGATTTCCTTAAAAAAACACTACAAAGTCAAAAATAACTTTAATTTTGGAAGTCGGTGGCAAAAAAAGCCTTAAATACAGATCCTAAGACACCGAATTCCGAAATTAAAGTTATTTTTTACTTTGTTGTGTTTTTTTTTAAGAAAGTCGGTTGTTTTTTTTTTCTCATTAATCGCCACATAAAAAAATCGTCGTCGTCGGACGATGATGTTGACATTCTGTTGCTGGTGCCACGCCACAACTGTGCTTCCGATGTGAGCATACACGATACATTTACTGTAAGCTGAATTAAAGCGTAGTAATTGTAGCAACGTAAATGTATGTTGCGTGTAGCGTGTGGCGCCGGTGTGCGTCCTGACTTACGTGTCGTGGCGTGTCATGACGCGCCAGAAGCATTCAGTTTCATACATTCGACAGCACGTGTTGCGACACGACACGACATGCAAATAATAGGTTGGGGAAAAAGTTTCTTCGCATTTTTTAAGAAAATTCAAAACATTTTTTAATAAAGTTTATTTACATTTAACTAAAGTATGTAGGTAGGTACCATTTTGTTCGATAACTTTTTGCCATCTTGTAGGTAGGGACATGATCCCATTGCTATAGAAATTTTGGGACTTCTGGTCAAAATACCGCGACAAGTGGTTTTGGCAGTCCTCTCGTGATGTTAACCTGACACTGCCTAAAGAATTCTGAAGAGACCGAAACAGGTGGAAGTCTGAAGGTGCAAGGTCAGGACTATACGGCGGATGCATTAACACCTCCCAGCCAAACTCTCTTAATTTTTCTTGGGTGGCTAAAGATGTGTGAGGTCTAGCGTTATCATGATGAAAAACCACACCCCTTCTGTTGATTAATTCCGGCCGCTTTCTCTCAACTTCTTGCTTTAATCTCATCAGTTGTTCGCAGTAGAGTTCAGAATCGATGGTCCTGCCTGGTGGTAACAGCTCATAATGAATAATGCCCTTCCAATCCCACCACACACACAGCATCACCTTGTTGCGAGTTAACCCGGGTTTCGCCACAGTCTGTGAAGCCTGACCGGCCTTTGACCACGACTTTTTTCGCACGTTCTTGTCATAAGTGATCCACTTTTCATCACCAGTTATCAGCTTCTTCAAAAATGGTTCGGTTTCATTACGCCGTAATAAAGAATCACAAATGAGTACACGGTTCATTAGGTTTCTTTCAGTGAGCTCGTGAGGTACCCAAATGTCAAGCTTTTTTGTGTACCCAGTTTTTTTCAAATGCGCCAAAACTGTTTTGTGGTCAATTTCCAGTTCTTCAGCTACGTCGTAACCACTGGTATGTCGATCTTGCTCCACTTTTTCAAAAATGGCATCCATTTTATCCGTAATAGGGCGACCAGAGCGACGTGCATCTTTGACATCAAAATTTCCGGATTGAAAACGCTTAAACCAAATTTGTGCTACTCTCACAGACACTACACTAGGTCCATAAACATTGCAAATTTTTTCGCGGCTTGCATTGCATTTTTACCTTTTTTGTAGTAAAATTTTAAAATGTATCGAATTTCTTCATTCGATTCACTCATCTTGACGGTACGAAAAACAAATGAAAATCACACATTTTCCTAATTTGAATTTGGAATTATGTTCTTTAAAATTTAAACTTTCAATGATACCAAAACCAGCCAAATACAAATAGTATAGCCAAAGAGATTTTATTACAAGTTCATACATACTATAATGCGAAAAGACTTTTTCCCCAACCTAATATGTCCCTAACCATATTAAATGTATGAAACTGATATGCTTCTGGCGAGTCACGACACGCCACGACACGTAAGTATGTTTCCGCCTTTTAGATCGAAGCGACTTTAGCTCTCTAATTAATAATTATAGAAACATTTTTGAGGCTGAGAGCAATGTCATTCATTTATTTAAATGTGCTTGCCCAACTATACCTTCTGCCACTTGTATAGATAATATTTTTTGTAACTGTGATTACTTACACAAACAAATTGTAAATAAGTTGCCATCTGATCACAGTGGTCAAACAGTAACATTTTGCTCGTACATACCTCTACAAAAAATTCAAATAAGGTTTAGGCCAATGACATGTAAAAATCTAGAGAAATTTAATCATTCTTTGGCCAGTACATTATGTGTTCACAGTTTTAATAATGAATGTGACCCAAATGAGTTCTACGCCGAGTTCTTCTCATTATTAAACACGCAATTTAATGACAATTTCCCACTAAAGACTAAAAGTATTTGCACAAAGTTTTTATTTAGTGATTGGGCAACTCCAGGTATACGTAAAAGCAGAGAAAAACTTTTTGAACTTTATGGCCTAAAGCATATATGGGCAACAACCGGCCCGCGGGCCGGATCCGGCCCGCTGTAAGTTATTATCCGGCCCGCGAGACATTTTGAAAAAACCCAATTTAAAAAATATTACATTAGGTACTTATACTCACGGGAGTGACAGTGAGGCGCCAAACATCAAATCCTTTGATGTTTGCCGCCTCACTCTTTGGAATCGCCGCCACTCGGCTTGCTCGATCAAATTCTTTGAGGTTTTGCCGCCTCACGGGCGACACATCAAAAGATTTATTGCTTCTCAATTATTCTAAACTAGTTTATTCCAGATTATTCCTTCATTTTGCCTATATAAGTGGGTGGATGGCAAGAACGTTAGTTCAGTTCTATTTGAGCTACCGAGGTGATAACTTGGACAAGCGATATCCTAGCGAACTGCTCGAGCTGTCAACGTGCTTTGTGACTTTGTGTGCATCTTGAGTGGTTACTAACTATAGTTTGTTATTAAGTTTATTGCACGAAAAGTAAACAAAAATGATGTCTGGTGGAAAGAAACGAAAAGTAGATACAGAGGGTCGCCAGTTTCAAGAAAAATGGACTGAAGAATTCTTTTTTATCTTGCACAATGGTAAGCCTATTTGTTTGCTATGTAATGAATCCATTTCAGTAATTAAAGAATTCAATATAAAGAGGCATTACTCAACTAAGCATGCTACGCTGCACTCACTGACAGGACAATTAAGAACAGACAAAATCCAGAAGCTTACCGCAAATTTGGAAAAACAGCAACAAATGTTTCATAAACAAAGAACACAACTTGATAATGTTGTGAAAGCTAGTTTTATAGTTAGCTCAAAATTGGCAAAGGCATTAAAACCATTTGCCGAAGGAGAATTTATCAAGGAGTGTATGTTAGAAGTTTGCAGTATTTTGTGTCCCGAAAAGAAAAATGAATTTGAAAAAATTAGTTTGTCAAGACGAACTGTTGTTCGACGTATGGAAATGATGGCTAATGATATAAAAACAACATTGACTGACCGTATGGCTGGTTTTGAATAATTTTCCATAGCATTAGACGAGAGCACCGATTTGTCTAGCACAGCTCAACTGGCTATATTTATTCGAGGTGTTGATAAGGAGTTCACTGCTACTGAGGAATTGCTTGCTTTACAGCCGCTTAAAGGAACCAGTACAGGAGAGGATATTTTTATTGAAGTTCAAAAGGTATTCACAAGTTTTGGCTTGCCATGGTCAAAATTAATTGGAGTATGCACTGATGGTGCACCTTCTATGGTCGGCTTACGTAAAGGTTTCATCGGAATTTTGAATGAAAAAGCAACAGAATTAAATGTGCAAAAAGATGATTTGATAGTCCTTCATTGCATTATCCACCAACAGAACTTGTGTTCTAAGTCCATTCGACTCCAGAATGTTATGAATGTGGTAGTAAAAACCATCAACTTTATTCGATCCCGAGGTCTTAACCATCGTCAGTTCAAGGCGTTTTTGGATGAAATTTCAGCTGAATATAACGACGTAACATATTATTGTGAAGTCAGATGGCTGAGCAAAGGAAAAATGTTGAAACGGTTTTACGAGCTTAGAAATGAGATAGCAGACTTTATGAAAATAAAAGATAAACCACTATCTGAATTAAGTGACCCAAAATGGATATGTGACTTAGCATTTCTGGTCGATCTTACAGGCTATTTGAATGATTTAAATTTGAAACTTCAAAAACAAGGACAGTTAGTGAATGATTTGTACAGCCATTTGAAAGCGTTTCAGATCAAACTACGCTTGTGGGAGTCACAGATGCTGTCTGGTAATAGTTACCATTTCAACACGCTCTCTGCGTATGAAAATATTGCTTATGCTCAATATGCTGAAGAACTCAAGTTACTGCCGGAACAATTTTCGAACAGATTTAGCGACTTCAAAAACATGGAAGACTGTTTCAGTTTATTTGCTACTCCTACAAAATGTAATGTACAAAATGCTCCAATACACTTACAAATGGAGTTGATCGAGATTCAAGAAAACTCACTCCTAAAATCCAAATTTGAAGACGTAGAGTTGTGCGATTTCTACAAAAAATACCTAGAAGAAGACAATTTTCCGCAGCTTAGAAAATTCGCAAGAAGATTGATTTGTGCGTTTGGCAGTACTTATAAATGCGAACAGTTCTTTTCATTGATAAAAGTTAATAAATCAACACATCGTACAAGACTGACTGACGATAATTTGGAAAATTCTTTACGTCTTTGTATCAGTCGAATTAATCCAAATATCGATGGATTAGTTTCCCAAATTCAAGCTCAAGTGTCTCATTGATTTCGGTGTATTTAACTTTCGTAGTTTGTAACAATTGCAAATTTAACGATTTAATTATAATGTACCATTTTTTTAAATTTCATTTTGTTATTTTAATAAATTGTACTATAATAACATTGTCGTATTATTTCATGTCTAACATCTATCGCAAAAAATATGATCACTACTTAAAAATGCACTAAGTACTTACCTACTTTTAAACGCGGCCCGCGAACGTAATTGCACGCTAAAGTTTGGCCCTCAACATGTCAAAGGTTGCCCATACCTGGCCTAAAGCAACATATGACTAATAGAAGCTTTCATCAGTATGTTGCAAAATATTCAAATTTTTTTTAAAGTGTTTGCAACTTGGCTAAAGCGCTTTATATTAGCAATAAAATAAAATCAGCCGATGATAAAATAAAAACTACCTGGCAAATAATAAATGATGAAACAGGTAGGAAAAAAAAGCGTAATACTGAATTTAATTTAGAGACTGCACATGGCCCCATTAACTCAGATATAGAAATAGCTCAGGAATTTCAAAATTTTTTCGTTAATATTCCCGTTAAAACTACTGAAGCTTTAAATTCGTCACCCGCGCTTTCCGCTGCCTTACTCAAAAAGAATGTAGGGGCATGCCCTTTAGAGTTTAGGTTTCAGCATACTAACCCCCAGGCTATTATAAAAGCTTTTAAAGATCTTAAAATTAAATCAACAGAAGATCTTTGGGGAATGTCTGTCAAATTTTGTAGTTCTATTATTGAAACCATTGCACCCTATTTAGCTTTCATATTTAACACCAGTGTAGACCAAGGAGTCTTTCCGGATCTGATGAAACACAGCAAAGTAGTTCCTTTGTTTAAATCCGGTGATAGTAAAGAACCAAACAATTATAGGCCCGTGTCAGTTCTGCCAGTTCTCAGTAAGGTGTTTGAAAAGTTAATGCTCAATCAAATGTTACGTCACTTTAACAAAAACTCCATCTTTCATGAACACCAGTTCGGTTTCACCAAAGGGCGTTGTACCACCGACGCTGGTGTTACCCTAATAAAGAACATTTTTAACGCCTGGGAAGAAGCACAAGATGCCATTGGAATCTTTTGTGACCTTTCCAAGGCGTTCGATTGCGTAAACCATGAGACACTTTTGCTGAAACTAGAGCACTATGGAATTAGAAATACAGCTCTTGACTTAATAAGATCATACCTGAAGGATAGAACAGTCAAAGTCCAAGTAAACGGCGTAAACTCATTGGGGTCTGAAATGGCAATGGGCGTTCCTCAAGGCTCGATATTGGGTCCATTCCTTTTTTTAGTATACATTAATGATCTACCCCATCTACTTCCAAACCAACCGAAGATGGTGTTATTTGCAGATGACACATCATTGATATTTAAAATCGACAGACGGTCTCAAAATCTTGACGACGTCAATAACTGCATTCTTCAGGTCCAAGACTGGTTTACGGTAAATAACTTGGTACTTAATAAAAAAAAAACCAAGTGCATTAGATTTCAATTGCCTAATGTCAGAGGTAGCGAATGTGACATCTTATTGAATGGGGAAAAACTGGAATTTATTGATCAAACGGTTTTCCTGGGAATCACGCTAGACGAGAAATTACAATGGGGACCTCATATAACATCTCTTGCGGGGCGGTTAAGCTCGGCCGCTTATGCTGTTAGAAAGATAAGACAGTTAACAGATGTAGAAACCGCGCGTTTGGTCTATTTTAGCTACTTCCACAGCATTATGTCGTATGGCATTTTACTGTGGGGTAGGGCTGCTGACATGAATCCATTTTTATTTTGCAAAAGCGAGCTGTCAGAGCCATTTATAATCTATGTCGCGGCGAATCCCTCAGGGAACTATTTAAAAGGATTAATATTATGACGGTACCTTGCCAATTCATTTACGAAAATATTATGTATGTAAGAAAAAATCTACATCTTTTTAATAAAATAAGCGATAGACATAATTTTAATACTAGAAATAAAGACAAGATAGATCAACCATTTTTCAGATTAGCAAAAGTACATACATCTTTTATGGGGTACTGTGTTAAATGTTACAACAAAATACCTTCTGATATATTGCAATTAAATGAAAGGAGGTTTAAAAGTCATATTAAAAGTACACTTTGTAAACGAGCTTATTACAAATTAGAGGACTACATTCAAGATAAGAACGCTTGGAAACATGCTGGTCTCGCTCCATAGGACAGTCTTAGAGTTTATCAAACTAGTTGCTAACTTAATTGTGTAGATAATATTTATTTTTTCTTCTATGACACTGTTTTACATTCTGTAATTACTGTAACTCACACACTGACAGTTTATATGGGTAGTTCATATAATTGTTTTTTTTATTTAACTGCTTTTGTTAATTTATTTTTATTTTCTTTTAATTTCATTTTTTGTGTCTATGTATCATTTGCATCGTTGTATATGTAAGCGGGCACGCCCTTTATGCCTGGAGGCTTTAGTAAGATTTTAAGTTCTGTTTACGATTTTTGTTTCATTATTCATTTCAGCTTGAGTTTAGTTTTCAATGTTTTGTTGGTATAATGGCGTGTGCTAGCTGACATATGGCAAATAATGTATGTTTTGTTTTATTATATTAATAACTTATACAATATTGTATAGAATCAAGTTCTTCTAACTTAACAGACAGCAGTGCTGCTGGGGAGTTTGTTCCGCCACTTCTTCTTCCCAGCCAAAGCACTAGGAAGTGTCGAAGGGCGGGCGTTTTGGGGGGACTGTCTTATGTGACTTTGACGTTCAAAAAGTGCTGAATCTCAGCCTAGTTTGAATAAATGACTTTTGATTTGATTTGATTTGATATAAAAAATAATTAGGAGACTGTTTTAAACTTTTCTAAACGTAATATTACTTTTGATGTTCAAGTTTTAATTTTTTTGAACGTCTTTCCGTGCTGTCAGCGGTACTTGTATGGTGATGGTGAACACCAAATTTTTTCTATGGCAATACACAGTCAGTATATTATAACGTACTCTGTGCCTCTGTGGGCTTTACCAATATAGTAGCTGTCATAACCTGTCCCTTGTCAGTGTCACTTGTCAGTTGTTGTCAGTGTCAAAAACATATTTTGGGTGAAAATTGTGTTCGTATTTCATATTGCGAAAATTAATAAAAAAATAAAGAGAAATGTACACAGAAGTGGATGTATTCGTCAGTAATTACACGATAATTGATCCCGAGATATATCAGCTGTGGATTGAAGGATGTTCTTGTAAGTGTTGGCCCAATAAACGAAAATTGTGTTATCAAAAATAATCTCTTTAAAATCTATTATAAATTCTATATTTAGGTCCAGTTTTAGATTTAGTAACCAATAATTCATACTATATTATCCACTTACATAAGAGAATAATATGGTATGAATTATTGGCTACATCTAACATTCGATTTATTTTCATTTTCTGACTAGATAGTGCATAGTTCTGCTTTAGACGAAGGTAGACAGTACCTTCTTAGCGTATCGATGGCAAAAATACACATAAAAAACATATTCTTAATATTTGTTTGCCCCAAAATTCACCAATGCTATACCATACTGTCTTAAAAACATTTGAGGTAACATTTAGTATCACATTACTAGCTAGTATTATTGGGAGCAGGGATAGCGCAGGGGTAGCGGCCGCGACTTACGAGTCGTAGATTCGGACCTAGACAGACACTGTGTTCTGTGTAAATTATTTCATCACCACTGCTATCAAATCCTCGCCATTTTGCGATCCAGCTGTGAGAGAATGTCCTAGAAACAAAAATTGGGGGACCTGTGATATCTACGCTGACCCTAGTGCAGGTTGGCCTGAACTAGATCTGTGTGGTTCATCCCACTCCTTGTGTGCCAGCTATGTCCCAGCAGTGGGACCAATATAGGCTGATTGCACATGAAAAAAAAAATTCTTTATTAAAAAGAACCCAGTTCTTAATAACTGATTGAAAAGTCTAGGCAGATAGATTTGCATCCTCTGGTAATAGGTAGAATGGGCTGGTGTCCGCAACTCCACGTCTGAGCGCGTATTTTGCGTACGTTTCATCCTCTGTAAAAATGGTAATTTATTTAGGCTAAAACTCTATTGTTAGAATAATACATTCAAAATCAAAAGTCAAATTAGGCTGAAGATCAACACTTTTCGAACGTCAAAATTACAAAAGACAGTCCCCCAAAACGCCCACCCGTCGTGCACTTCCTAGTGCTTTAGTTGGGAAGAAGAAGTGGCCAACAAACTCCCCAGCAGCACAGCTGTCTGTCCAGTTAGAAGAACTTGATTCTATACAATGGTATATAGTAAAACATTAAGAGACACTATATTATATATACTTTATAGGATGAACTCTATTCTAGGCTTAATTTCAAAGATAACATAACAGCACACCAATAATTCCTGAAGAGTAAGGTAGATGAGTACCTATAGTAGACTGTGGCTTCTGGACTAAGTCCTTCAGGTGGACCATGGAGGCTGTGGGTAGATATTCCAACCAGTCTACCCGCCTCCAGAACTGTGATATATCTCCTGGTCGGTGAGAAACATCTGTGTATCATCTGGGTGATGCCTGTTCATTCAAAGAGCACATGTGCCATAATTTCCTCAGCCTCCATGCAAGCCCTACATAGAGGACTGTCCGTTATGCCTATTGCGTAAGTGAGCAGTGTCCTGTAATGATCATGGTTACATTTCGCCAGTTATGTTCAAGTCCCATAAGAATAGATAGAATAAGAAATGAGTACATAAGAGGAAGTTTGAAAGTGGCACCAATAACCGAAAAGTTGTGTGGAAATTGGTTGTAATCGTATGGTCACGTGATATGGAGGAATGAGGAAAATGTTAGATGAGAAAATGATAGCTATTAGAGTAAAGGGAAACCAAAGAAACGATGGATGGACTGAATGATGGAATGGATAGAAAGGGGGTGACTACTGAGATGACGACTAATAGAAAAGTGGGGAAGAGAAAGAAATGTTGCGCCAACTAGTAATATATTGGGTTAAGGGCAGAAGAATGATGATGTTTGAGTCCCATATAATAGGGGGCGAGTCTATTGCCCAGAAAATATGTAGATAAACATAACCACTCCTTTCTTTCCCCCCACAATTTATTGTTGTTATACTAAATTTTTGTGCTTCTCGCATCCAGTGGATTCCCACGGCTTTCACAAGGTCATCGGTCCACCTTGTTGGAGGCCTTCCAACTCTACGTCTTCCGGTATGCGGTCGCCACTCCAGAACCTTTCGGCCCCATTGGCCATCTGTTCTGCGAGTAATGTGCCCTGCCCACTGCCACTTCAGTTTAGCAATTATTCGGGCTATGTCGGTTACCTTGGTTCTCCGGTCGAAGTGACGGAGCTTGAGGGAGGCCTATGTCCAGCAGTGGACGTCTTTCGGCTGAAATGATGATGATGATGATGATACAAAATTGAGACATAGTAGATCAAAATGTTGGCATAATATCAAATTTTATACCATGTACATTAATAGACTGCCTGCTATTCTTAATTGTCTAGGGTTATTTTTGTAAAGTTATTCTTGATAAATCATGAGAAGTAATATACTTTTGTAATATATTGATTTAAAAGACTGTCGTTAGAGTTTCTTGCCCGTTCTTCTCCATAGAGATCTACCTTTTGGAATGGGCAGCCAGCTTCAATTTTCTAACTGACTGAGGTATTGACAGTAAATGCTTTAAGTTTGAATAAGTATTTGTTTATCCTACTAATACTAGGAATGTGAAAGTTTGTATTTTATTATTAAATCACGTAAAAATGGCAAGACCGACCATCTTATAAAAAATTTACGTCGGTTATCAAAAAAACAAGTCTGCCTATTCATAGAAAATTGACATTTTGACCTAAGCAATCAGCATTTTTTTTTTTCTTTTAATAATTAATTCATTTTAATTCACAATTGCCAGCGATATCGCAGAATATACATAAAAAAACAGGGATTGAGAACCTCTCTCCTTTTTGAAGACGGTTGAACTGATAATAATATATGAAATCATTTGCAGCAAGCGAAGCGGTCTCCACATTACACAAGCGAGACTTTGCCAAGCAGCATGGAGCTACAGTGGAACTCATCGCTAGCGATGTCCTGGACCATTACAGGTACGTGAAGCCAGGGCCGGACCGTGAGTTTAGGGGGCCCTGGGCTAATACTACTTAGGGGTCCACCTAATTACTCAAAGTATAGAAAAAAATATTTGATTTATATTATAAGTACCTGGATGACCGAGCTTTTTTTTTTGAGTGGGAAATCATCAAATGACGTCTCCCGTTCTGGGTGTAGCGGAAGGGCGTGTCAGAGTTTTACTGACTAAAACCCACCCGTGCTCCTTCAGTTGCCCATATGCCAGGGCCACGGTACCTCTTTCGAACTAATCTCGCGACCCTGGCAGGCATCGGCCCTTCAGTTTGCTGACTTTGAGGCGTACGCGGAACACTACGCGCCGTCGACATGGGCCTGGTCCTTACCGGGCGGCGAGCTACCCATTACTCGCCGCGTGGCCGGGAGTGCTCCGCCCAGGCAGGGCACACCTCCGCCGTATGCTCCACCGTGTCCTCGAGACGATCCACGTAATGGAAACACCCGGGCGTTTCCTCTCGCTTTATCCTGAACAGGAACCCACCACAGCATCCATGCCCGGTGAGGACCTGTGTTAGGCGGAAGGTGAGGACGCCGTGGCGCCTCTCTATCCACTCCTCAAAGAGGGGACTTACCGCCGCACTTGTGGCGTGCCCAGAACTGGGTTGCGACAATCGTACCCGCCATGTCGCCATGAGATCACACCGGAGCTCTGTCCGCCGTGCCGCGATTTGTCGCGGCAGCGGAGTTTCGCCCCAGCGGCGCTTCGCCTCCTCGCGCCACTCCCACATGTGCGCGAGGCCCTTTGCCTTTGATTCGAAAGTTTGCCCTTGGGATTTGTGGACAGTCATGGCAAATGCAGATCTAACGGGAAATTGGTGACGCTGCATGGTGCATCCCAGTTGTCCTTTTGATGAATCAAGGGTTATCGTCGTACATGTACTTCTTTGCCGGATTGTTCACTAGTTACTATTTTTGCCTTTATTTTTTGATTACACAGATTTGTTACCATGACTCTTACACCATTGCATAGAGTCCTTCTGATACGCAACAACATGATTAATGCATTTTTTTTTTCAATTTGAGTTCGTGTGGTGGCAAGTCTGAAATGCTGACACTATTGAGACTTTCTGTTGTAAATCCAACTGCTCCTTCAGGTTGATCTTTCATTGATTCATGGCTATAGTAGATTTTGTACTCTCCGGGAAGTTTGGCAACTATATCATCATTAATTTTTTCAACATCTTTTTTTAAAGGCGCGAATATTGCTCTCGATCTGATCGACATCTGTCATCTCCTCATAATTTTGATTGGCTAAGCAGTTACCAAATACTTCATCAATAAGATTGTTGTTTGAAATGATATTCTGTGGCAATTCAATTTCTTCCATAGGATTAAGGGGTCAGTTAGCCGTTGCCTAATTTTAGTTAATAACTAGCTTTTGCCCGCGGCTTCGCCCGCGTGGATGTCGGAAATTAATGCAAGAGGACGTATAACCGCGATAAGAATGTGTTATTCCAGGTTATATAGGTAATATAGACTCTGTGTGCTATTTTCGATCCAGATCCATTCAGCCATTTTTGTGTGATTGAGAAACAACAACCCAATCATACATATTTTCACATTTATAATATTATTTGCCCGCGGCTTCGCCCGCGTGGATGTTGGAAATTAATGCAAGAGGACGTACTACCGCGATAAGAATGTGTTATTCCAGGTTATATAGGTAATATAGACTCTGTGTGCTATTTTCGATCCAGATCCATTCAGCCATTTTTGCGTGATTGAGAAACAAACACCCAATCATACATATTTTCACATATATAATATTATTAGTAGTAGGATTATAACTCATATTACTTAGGATTCATAGTTTATGAGAACATCATGTGTGTTGGTGTTTTTAAAATAAAAGTAATAGTATTCAGAGTAAGAAGACTGTGACATAGGGCTTGGTTTAGTTGAATATAAGTCTTCCTGGTTTTTCTTAACGCTCCTATTTTACCTATACAGACACTCAATCATTTACCAGACACCGAACATAATTATAGGAATAGTACTTTTGCCAGTGGCTTGGCCCGTATAGCTGTCGGAAAATATCACCCGGGAACCTACTACCGGGATAAAGTAGGTATCCTATCTGTTACATATCCATGATATAATATATCTTTGTGCCAAATTCGATCTAAATCCGTTTGGCCGTCTTTGCATCATTGAGAAACAAACATCCAAAAATCTAAACATCTTAGCAATTTCGCGGTCTCTTACTTGAAATAATACTATTAGGTTTATTTTGAGTATAATGAACACACATGATATTCGCAATTACTTTGAAGCCAAAGTAATATGAATTACAATCCTACTTATCCTGTACTACCCGGCCCCTGCCAACGCGCTCTGCGCCCACTTTTTAAATCTCTAATATCTTCTAAGATATTCA
Source organism: Aporophyla nigra (assembly GCA_947507805.1). Lineage (NCBI taxonomy): Eukaryota > Metazoa > Arthropoda > Insecta > Lepidoptera > Noctuidae > Aporophyla > Aporophyla nigra. The sequence goes on from OX382318.1 coordinate 1,375,044, forward strand.
TTTAAATTACATGCTGTAAAGGGCCATATTGATCTGTATTAAATGCACAATGTATTTAAGGTACTTAATTGGATAAGGATTAATGCTGTATTGCTTAAAATCGCTTCGTAAATAAGCCCTTATTTCTCGTAAAAAGTAAAAGATAAAAAATGGTTATTGTGGGTTATCCCTAAGAGATAGACATATACCATTGAGGACATTTTTGTAGGCCTTTTTAAGGTGTACAATACTGTAGTACATTATTTTGATCTATTTCGTAGGATTCAGCCAGGGTTTTTCGAATTTTGAGACGTATGTCAGCGTAGTTTTAGAAGATAGTTATTTTTTTCTAAAATAAAAGAATCTTTCTAAAATAAAAATAGCCTAAGTTACTCCTTGTTACATCAGCTATCTGCCAGTGAAAGTCCCGTCAAAATCGGTCCAGCCAATTCCGAGATTAGCGGGAACGAACAGACAGACAGACAGACAGACAGACAAAAATTGTAAAAAATGTTGTTTTGGTATATGTATCGTGTATACATCCATATACACTTAGTAAAAAGTGGTTATCTTAATATTAAAAACAGACACTCCAATTTTATTTATTTGTATAGATAATTGGCAAATTGTCGTTGCTCTATATCAACGTGCATATTTTCTTCTAGTTTAAAAGTCTTAAAAACGGACCATAAGGAGCGAGCGCTTGATAGAAAGATCTAATAACTCAGTTTTATTTGCACGTGGCTGTACAGGCAGACATTCGCGAAAATCTCCTCGTAGTACTATTACTTTTCCACCGAAATGGAGATCCAAATTTCCAATGGATCGTAAAAGTTGATCAATGCATCAAACCATATTTTAGAAGCATTGGACCTTCATCCATAAAAAAATATCTATAGGTGTGTTTAAGTTGATTATCGATAAAGTTGATTATTGAAAACACGAATAAAACGACATTTTCTTTAAATGAATCATAGCTAGATCGATTTATCGCCCCCGAAACCCTCTGTACACTAAATTTCATGAAAATCGTGGAGCTGGTTCCGAGATTCAGATATACAAGAATTGCTCGTTTAAAGAGTATATTATGCCTAGTGTTATACAACCGTAATTAATACTACTAGTTATAAGTAATTAAAAATACTAAATAAAAATTATAAATAATGGTACTTATAAATAATTCTAGCAAGACAGAAAGAGACAGAGTCTGAGAGGGAAACAGTGGAGCACGATTGAGATGAATGTGTATTGGCAGCCGAACATTTTAACTGTCAGTTCGAAATACCAACACCTGAACGTAGACTTGAAATAAATGAATTGAATGGGTTTGATTAATCGTAGGATTCGCAGAGCTGCAAACCATATGATCTGTTTAATTTATTAAAATTATGGATTCTTTCGCATTATCGTCTATTTTTGACTTTGACTTGACTTAGCTGGGGGCCCCATGAATCCACGGGGCCCTGGGCTGAAGCCCAAAAAGCCGTATGATAGATCCGGCACTGCGTGAAGCAACAATTGAGAGTAGTTTTCGACCTCGACTTACGAGTAGTTCGTGAGCTCAAACCCAAGGCACTCTACTTTGTGTAAATAATTTCATCGTCACTGCTCTCAAAACGGTGAAGAAAAAATCGTGAGGAAGCATGTTCTAGAACCAAGCAGTCGAAGCTGTGACATCTACCGACCCGCACTGCGCCCGCATGGTGGTTTTCGGTCCACTTACTCTCACAGAGGAGACCTATGTCCTAGCAGTTTGAAAATTATTGGCTTATTATGCTAAATACCAATTAGAGTGACCCCTAGCTTCTTTATGCCTAATTACCTACGTTATGCTCGCATCGTTTCAAACGATTCAGAGCCTTATTTTATCATACAAATAAGGTTAAAGTTCGCTGGTACGCGGCGAACCAAATGTGGTATCTCAGGGACTTAGAGGCTAGTCATCATTTTTCTGCCTTTATCCCAATTTCCTAGTGGTCGGCTCAACATGTTTTTCTGCACGCGTACCATGACCACCATAGAAAGAACTTTGTCTATTCTTAGTAGAATAGAGATAGAACTGTCATGCTACGCCAGCAGAAAACGGTACAAATCTTTCTACAATCTTTAATTCTGTTTTAATCTTTCTACAATCTGTAATTTTGTCTATTCTTGTGATTCTTCCGTCGACAAAACCCTTTTTTACGGTGGTCATGCTACGCATGCTGCTGTCGTTTGCTTAATAGTAAAGCCACTTTCATTAATCTAGGGCCACTGATTCTCAAAGTGGTCCAGGTAGACCTCAACGGGGTCCATGGAGACTCGACGGGAGATAATAAACTACGTAAAAAAATTAAGGGAGCAAAAAAAAATCCAAATTTTCCATGTTGACTAAATCCCTGTCTACCGATACCAGTAAAATTTAGTTTTTTATTTCTCGTATAAAAACTCCGTCACGCTGTACTACGGATCCGTTTCAATGTTCCTTGGCTGTGTGAGGTCCTCTTTGAGGCTTTCAAGAGCCGCTCGGAGCACGTCCAGCTGGTTGGAGGTGCTCTTTATGTTTGTGTCGAGGCGTGAAAACCCAGCCTCCATTAAAATAAATAAATATCCTAGGACAACCAACACACCGTTATCCGATCCCAAACTAGGCAGAGCCTGTACTATGACAACCAGACAACTGATAAACATACTTATATATTTCTAAATACGTACATATTATAGATAAATTACACCCAGACACAGAACAAATGATTGTGCTCATCACACAAAGATTTGTCCAGGGTGGGAATCGAACCCACGATCTCAGTCTTAGCAGTCAGGGTCACTAACCACTAGACTAACAGGCCAGTGTACTATATTGCTGCCGTATTGTACACATGGGATCCCCCGGGACTCTAACGCTTTCCTTCCTCGTCATTTCGTGTTCCTTGAGGCTTTATCCACTGAAAATATATGGAGACTTAAACAGCACTGTTGTCAAGTCTTCAAATTCATTAATTTGTACCATTCTAAATGTTGTTTCTTCCGTGTATTCCAGGACATTCGCTCTTTTGGAGCGCCTGCTCACAGTACCATCGAAGTTATCAGAACAGATGATATTCCAGATCGACGAGGCTACTAAACAGATGCTTATTGAGAAGTAAGTACTTTGTATTTTTCGATAAATCAATCAAAAATAATAATTTTTCGTTTAAATCTACATGGGCACTTATGAAACGTCAGAAGTTAGGTGCACGGTTCCAAATTGTTGATTCCTATGGAGAAGAGCTGGCAAGAAACTCGACGGTTACTCTTTTAAAAATAATTGGCGTTTACAATGGTTTTGGCAAATTATAGATTTTACAGGTATGGGAGGACAGTGTAGGCCTGTCAATAAGTACTTAATAAATTAGTAAAAGGTTACAGTGTAGAAGACCTACAACGTTCTCACATTCACAAATGATAAAAGAATCGACATATAAGAAATAACTAGCTTCTGCCCGCGACTTCGTCCGCGTTAAATTTCTTGTTCCCCGACCCTACCCGTCGCGTCGAATCGCCTACCCGTGCGATTTTCCCCGTTTTTGCAACATTTTTCATGATTGCTCCGCTCCTCGTGGTTTTAGCGTGATGTTATATAGCCTATAGCCTTCCTCGATAAATAGGCTACCCAACACAAAAAGAATTTTTCAATTCGGACCAGTAGTTCCTGAGATTAGCGCGTTCAATCAAACAAACAAACTCTTCAGCTTTATAATATTAGTATAGATGCAAATGTATAAACCTATTTATAGTAAAATGCATAGAGTACGCTGCTGCCCATTCTCTAGTAAGTCCCTTAGTCGCCTCTTATGACACCCACGGGAAGAAATGGGATGGTGCTATCCTTTACATCGGGCACCACACGGAACAAAGCACAAGAGCTCTAAATATGATTTATGCTGATATAATTTTTAAACTTTCAGATATTATGACCTTGATGATGCTGTGATCAGAGAGCTACTTGGAAGGAAACTATCTTCAAGACACAGGAAAGACTTAGATGAGGTAATGTTTAAACATTCGTTGACTTTTTATCAAATCTTCAAAAAATGAGGGGGTTCTAAATTCGGTTGGATTTTTCACCTCAGAACTCCATCATTTATAAACCGATATTTTTCTTTTATTCTTCTTTGGTTTAAAACGATATTTATTTACCTTCTAGCTTCTGCCCGCGACTTCGTCCGCGTCAAATTTGTGCTCTCCTGATCCTAACCCTTCCCGACGCATCGAATTGCCTGCCAGTTTTCGTCCATTTTTCGTTGCTGCTCCGCTCCTTTTGATCGTATCGTGATGTTATATAGCCTGTAACCTTCCCCAATAAATAGGCTACCTAACACAAAAAGATTTTTTCAATTTGGACCAATAGTTCCTGAGATTACCGCGTTCAACCAAACAAACAAAAGCTTTATAATATTAGTATAGATTCTCAATACATCTCTCAATGTCTCATTCTCCTCTCGCCAGGTAGCGGAACGTTCAGGAGCCCCGCTCCGCTGTTGTCGCCGTCAGTTCGACAACGTTCGTCGAGTCTTCAAGGCAGTGGAAGAAATGCCGGGGAACGTGGTCGCTAATATCAGAAGCACGTTCTTGCTGTCTGAACCTCTGGCCAAGTAAGTGGTCCCCTGATACTTAAAACTATTGTTACGAGCTGGAGTTCGGGGTAAATGAATTAAAAACCAATTAACCAAAACACACAAAAACAGTTTAGTAAACTAAACACAAATACCGCAATAATTGGAAACGTTAAATAGAATCACTTGTATCGCTTGAATCGCATTCGTAACCGAACTGTCCAACAATCCGCTATTTATATGCGTCGCAGAACATTCTCGAACAATCGCGACTCTGCCACAGTTCACAGTAGTGATGGATTAATTAGCATTCGCATTCATTGTTAGCATGCGAATGCTCATTTAGCATTTAGCAAATTAAATGTAGTTGCGAAATTCTGTGAAGTGCGAAGTGAATTTATCGCTTCGTAATTTCATACTATCATATTACGTCAAAGCGTCGACGCACGCAGCGGTAGTGTTCGCTCTCCGTCGCACCCACGGGAAGTCCGGAATACTAATCTATCGGTTTCACGTGAACGAGACTTCGCGTGTGAAAATTATTAGCAGGTCCTGCGAACTTGCGAAGAATGGGTTAAGCAATTGTTATCTTATTAACTTTGATTTGCGCGTACTTAGGGTTTAATATTGAATGAACGCTTGTGATTGTTTAATTTATTTAAATTATTAGCATTAGCAGGGTGGTGCGAAGAATGAAATTTAGCAATTATTACCTTACTGTCTTTGATTTGCTCGTACTTAGAGTCGTGTATTGATTGAATGAATGCGTGTTTGTTTATTTAATAATAATTTGTTTGGCACGTGCATGGCGCGCGTCTTTTTGTTTAATATATTTAATTATGTGATCAATCTAATCACATTAAATATGCATGTGTATCAGAATTAATAAAAGGTTATCGGCAAGTACCTACGTAACGGTAAACTAAACGCTCGCTAGGAGACGTCCTAAGGCGAACGCGCTTTTTAATTCGCATATTAACAAAATTCACATACTTCATTATTAGCAATTATCGTCATATTAGCAAATAGCATAGCAATAGCAATTAGCATGCTAAGACTCAAGAATTCACATGCTAATGAAATTTATGCGAAATCGCATTAATTGACATTACTAGTTCACAGGTAGCGTCGAAGCTTCCAGATATTACCAGGGAGATTTGTTTAATTCCTCTATTCGATAATAGATGGCGGTGGCGTCTACGTGTAATTGTTCGTATAGTACTTGTTACTTGATAATAGATGGAGGCATATGATATAAGGATATATATGACATAAGGAGTGATGTAAACAAACGTAGTTTTAAAAGTAAATTAAAAAAATATTATTTGGAAATGTGTGAAAGTGCTACCTCGTAATAGTAATTAACTATAATTACCTTATAAGTTTATTTAGTGTATAGAGACTCACCGACCCCACAGTCAAACCACTACTATGGTTTTGTGTGGCTTAGTTTATAAGTTATACTTACAAAAAAAAAAAAAGAAAAAAAAAATCTTCAAAGGTGTAACATGATTTGAACTGAAATTAGGTTTTTAACACACTTTTATTAGCTTGATGTGTATCTATGTAACGGAATATTTGAACGTGATTTTCATCCCCCTTCAAAATGTCGGAATAATTTGGAACTTTGCACACTTATCAAGGACCGATGACAATACAGTAATTTCATAAATTTGTGCCGTTATCCTAGCCAGGATCACCAGAGGGGTAATTGCGGAACTTTTTATCGGTAGGAATTGGTTTAATATTCATAGTTAAACAACATTCATTGCGTTATTTACGTTGCTGAGCCGACAATTTATTCGAACAAATGACGCAATGGTTTAGAAATAATCTTCAATCCCATTCAGATTCTGATAAATTGTGCGTTTCACAATTAGGGTGCTGGATAGCAAAAATTAAAATATTTCACTTAAAGCTTAGGCCCTGACATCAGTTTTTAGGTAATACCTTAGTACAAAATGCCTTATTACGGTGGATTTGTCGATAAAATTGATCATATTGCTCCACCTTTACGGGTCGGATACCAGTGACCAGACACACTGTATAGGTATTTATAATTTCCTGCCAGGGTCGCGAGATTTGTTTGAAAGAGATACCGTGGCCCTGGCACAGGCAACTGAAGGAACACGGGTGGGTTTTAGTCAGTAAAAGTCTTGATATCTCACCCACAGAAAAAAGGGATTTACAATTTGACGGTGACATATAGATTGTATTGTTTATTATTTGCAGAAAGTACGGAGCGGTGGTGTTCATCGCTTGCATGCGGTTCGAGACGGCCAAGAGGAAGCTCACCTACTTGACATTCAATGATTTCTATCATTGTGCACAGGTAAGATGGTTATAAATTTAGTTTTAACGCTTGATCTGACTAATTTAAAACTCGTTTAATCAAATAATATCAAATACAGCTATCAGAAACTTTAATAAAAATCACTTGTGGCTGAGTTATAACAGTCGCACGGATCGATCGATCAGGTTAAGCTGCGCTTGCCGCGGTTGGCTTGTGGATGGGTTACCATCTTTACATACCAAGAGTCCTCCGTGCCTCGGAAAGCAATTCAAGCCGTTAGTCCCGGCTGTCATTTTTGCATCTTTGACACGTCGTTACGGGTCGTCAGAAGCCCGAAAGTCTGACAACCAGTCTTAACAAGGGGTATTACCCATTCAATGGGTTGAGGAGGTCAAATAGGTAGTCGCTCTATGTTAAATACTGGTATTCAGCTGCATCCGGTTAGACTGGAAGCCGCCCCAACATAGTTGGGAAATGGCTAGGCAGATTATGACTTTTTCTCACTTGTAGTTCACTATTTCTGATTCGTAACCGAACTGCTTCACATTCTAACAGTCCGCTATTTATTTGACGAGCTTTATCTTCTAGAATATTCGCGGACATTCGTGTAGCTCTACCACCCGGTCGTAGATGGCGCGGCCTCTCTAGATAGTTCTAGAACAAATCTCGAGAATATTCGCGCGGTTCCGCCACTCGATAACAGATGGCGGTAGCTATGTCTTATCGATCTGGTGTGACGTAGATCGTAGTTTCGTTACTCGATAATAGATGGCGCTTTCTATCCTACATCACAATACTGTTAAATAATCTAACTAAGGTATTATTTGTATAGCATGCCCATACCATGTACCACCAGGAGAGAAGTGGTGGCCCAGTGGTATCTGCCCCGCCTTACTATTTGTAGGTCGAGGGTTCGAACCCAGTCAGGCGCTTTATTATGTGTAAATAATTTCATCACCACTGCTCTCAAAACGGTGAAGGAAAACATCGTGAGGAAACCGACATGTCTTAGAACCAAAAATTCGAAGACATATGTCATAGATACCAACCCGCACTGGGCCAGCGTGGAGGATTACAGCCCACTCCCTCTCACCGAGAGGAGGCCTGTGTCCCAGCAGTGGGAACAATACAGGCTGATTATGAGGACAGAAAGTGCCATCGATTAACAGAACTACGATCTGTGTATAACTAGATCTATAAGACATAGCTACCGCCATCTGTCATCGAGTAGTGGAACCGCACGAATAGTCTCAGGATCTGTTCTGGAACTATCTAGGGAGGTTATCTACCTTCTATGATCGGGTGGCAGAGCTACACAAATGTTCGCGAATATTCTGGTAGATCAAGCGATCTCCTGACTTTGATTTTGATGAATTTAAAACGCGTTCCCGCGGAATATATGCCAGGGTCACGGTAACTCTTTGGAACAAATCTCGCGACCCTGGCAATTGGTCATAAGCCCTGATATCAACAAGCAGTTATAATTAATATTGTTAAACTGTGTTTTTTTATTTACTTAAATACGAGGCTTTTGGCTACGTTATATGTGCATTTTATATACCTTTGTTATTTTTTTATGTCGTAATGCGCGTTTTGTACAGAATAAACAATTATAACTTTCTTTCTTTCTTCTTTTATACCATGACAACCAACATTTTTTGCATTTTTTTCAGAAACTGGTGCTAATTATTTTTTTAATGATAATGTTCTTGTTATTTGTTTGCAGGCTATAATGACGAGTTGGACGTACAGCTGCACGGGCCCGGAGTACTACGACACGGAGATGGACCGCGAGTTCCTGCTGGAACTTCGGGAGCTTCGCATTCTTCTGGACAAGGAGAAGGAGCATAAGCAGTACGTATGCCTATGCTTCCTTTATTTATTCACTAGCTTTTGCCAGCGGCTTCGCCCGCGTGGAGGTCGGAAAATATCCCGCGGGAACGTACTACCGGGATAAAAAGTAGCCTATGTCCTTTGTCAGGCTCTAAACTATCTGTGTTGTATGTCTGTGTAATTGTTTCATTGAGATTTTCAAGCTATTGTACGATCTGTGTTTTCCATTAAAAGTGGTTAAAATAAATACAATAAGAAGAACTAAGTGGCTGTCAAAAGGGATCAAACTATGCAGTAAAAAGAAAAGACAACTGCTATGGCAGTTTAGACTTAATCGTAGCAATATTAATAAAACCATATTATATAATTACTCTAAAATGTACAAAAAAATTATCCACTTAAGATAGACAAAAAGCACAAAACAACTACAATATAAAAACATCCAAAAACAAATCGAAAACTGCGTGGCAAATTATCAATCGTGGAAAGTATAACGTACCTAAATCTAATATAAATAAAATTAAAATGGGAGGCTGCGTCATATCTCATCACAAGACTATTGCAGAAGCTTTTAATAATTTTTTTATTGATAAAATACAGCCAAAACTGGGTATCAACTGCAGACCTAGGGCGTGTACATTAGACTACAATAATAAAACTATGTTTATGGCACCTAGTATACCAGACGATATTAAAAAGATAATCATGTCCTTGCATAATACAAGCAGTGTGGGATATGACGGTATTGGTACTTATATACTAAAACATGTTGCGGATGAAATCTGTGGTCACTTGAGTCATGTCATCAATCTCAGTATTAGTGCAGGCGTTTATCCTGATGCTCTAAAAGTGTCTATTGTCAAGCCACTATTTAAGAAAGAAGATAGGGAGCTAATGGAGAACTATCGGCCTATATCACTAATTCCCATAATTTCTAAAATATTTGAAAAATACATTTACAAGGAATTAAATTCATTTATAGAAAAACATAATATTTTATGCGAGGAACAGAAAGGATTTAGAATGGGTAAAACTATTAATATGGCCATTTATGATTTTTTATATAATGTTACAAATAACGTTGATAAGAGGAAACCGGTCTGTGGCGTATTTTGTGACATGACTCAAGCCTTTGATTATGTGCACTATGGTACACTCTTAAATAAACTTGAAGCATATGGAATTAGAGGAAATGTCAACAATCTAATTAAATCTTACTTACATAACAGGACTCAAATAACACATATAAACCAAATTAATATGACAAATAAACATGAAATTGTATTTCAGTCCTCAGAACGTGTAGTTTCGTTTGGTGTGCCACAGGGGAGTGTTTTGGGGCCGCCTTTATTTATATTATATATAAATGATCTACCGAAAGGCATCCCTCAACCTCTGACACTATTTGGCGATGATAGCACCATAACGATACCTTGCAAAAATGTTGATACTTATGAAAGTGACATAAATGATTCTATAGATTTAATGGTAAAGTGGCTAGATGACAATAACTTAAAAATTAACCTAACTAAAACTAAATTAATACATTTTAATCAACGGATCAATAGTAAAAGTAATTTAAATATCCACTACTATGACCAGCCTATAGAAGAGGTAGATACAACAAAATTTTTAGGGCTCCACATTGATAAAAAACTGAATTGGAAAACACATATCGAAATCGTATGCAAGAAAATCAGTAAATCTGCCTATGCCCTGTACACATTGTCGTCTATAATAGGTGTGGAGGCATTACTTACAGCTTACTATGGTTTAACAGAATCCCATCTACGCTATGGTGTCATTTTTTGGGGCAACTCAACAGAAAAAGACATGGTGTTCAAGGCTCAAAAGAGATGCGTTCGTTCAATATTTAAAATTAAACCTACTGATAGTTGCGTGCCTTACTTTAAAAAATATAAAATGCTTACTTTGCCATGTCTGTACATTTTAGAGGTATCTGTATTTGTCAAAATAAATCCACACCGGTTTAAACGACTAGATGAAGTGGTCCCACGTAATCGGCGCGACAACAGTAGGATATGCTCTCATACTGCGAGAACAGCCCTCATGCGCAAAAGTGTTTTTTGTATGGCTCCTACGATATTTAATAAATTGCCTAAAAGTTGGAGAGAACTGCCCTTGTCACTTTTCGAAATTTTTTAATTAATAAAGTGTATTACAATGTTTTAGATTTTTTGAATGAAAAGGACTTTTCTATTCCGAATTAAATGAATATAATTATATGGTTAAGAATAACAATTTAATAATGTGAATTTTAAATATTTTGGACTTACTGGACATAATTTACTTTTACTATAATATCATGACATCATTTAATTTTTATTTCTTGTGTATATTGTAATGAGATTTTAAATGATTAAGTAAATGTAAATGAAATGTAATTTTTATACCTACAAAATTTGTACGCCGTTATTGGCAAAACATGGACGCTCACAACATATTAATCTAATAACTTGCATGCCTGATTAGTCAGTTTATGTAAACGCATGTTTGACAAATAAATTTTCTTTCTTTCTTTCTTTCTTTCTGTGTACCAAATTTCATTTAAATCGGTTCAGTAGTTTTAGCAGGAAAGAGAGACAGACAGACAGACAGAGTTACTTTTGCATTTATAATATTAGTGTGGATAAACTTCACGCGAACGAATTCGCAACATCTAAACAAATAAATAAAATTGGAGTGTCTATTTCTAATATTAAGATAACCACTTTTTACTAAGTGTATATGGATGTATACACGGTACATATACCAAAACAACATTGTTTTAAATTTTTGCCTGTCTGTCTGTTTGTTCCGGCTAATCTCTGAAATAGCTGAACCGATTTTGACGGGACTTTCACTGGCAGATAACTGATGTAACAAGGAGTAACTTAGGCTACTTTTATTTTAGAAAAAAAAATTGAATATCACGAAAAAAAAAACGACCGAAAATTTTTTTGTTAGTCGCGTGTAATTACCTATATAACTTGGATTAATGCATTCTTAATACATTAACCGCGGTAGTACGTCCTCTTGCGATAATTTCCGACATCCACGCGGGCGAAGACTCGGGCAAAAGCTAGTCTATCGTATAATTAATTTATCTCTCATTGCTTCAGTTTCAATTTTTTTACCTGTTGTGGTAGGTATGCTTATTTAATTCTAGGTGCATCGTCTTCCCATTTAAATATTGTATACTAATATTGTAAATCATTTTAAAAGAGTAACGGTGGAGTCTTGCCCATTCTTCTCCATACGAATCTACCTGTAGGAAGAGGCGACTAAAATCAATTCTAATGTTAATGTTCAAAAATGCCTATTTGAAATAAATCGTTTGAGTTTGTTGCGGGAAGATGCTATTAAAAATAATAACTGTACAAATATGAAAAGTTTAAATTTCTAACAGTGTGTCCATTTTTTCAGTTTGATCTGCATGCGTCTCAGACCAAAGTTACTGGAGAAGTCCTATCAAGAGTTGGAACTGAATTTCAGGTAAGAAATTTCTGAAATAACTAGAATATCAAAAAAAAACCATTTATAATATGACTAGCTTCCGCCAGCGGCTTCGCCCGCGTGAAAATTCAACCCCCCAATTCACCCTCTTAGGGATGGAATTTCAAAAAATCCTTTCTTAGTGGATACCTACTCTTCACAAAGAACACACCCTCCAAATTTCATGTCTCTACAACCAGCGGTTTAGGCTGTGCGTTGATATATCAGTCAGTCAGTCAGTCAGTCAGTCAGTCAGTCAGTCACTCAGGACTTTGAATTTTATATATATAGAAAACGAGCACTGTTGGCCCAGTAAAAGAGCCACGAAGGCGTGTCAGTATATGGATGGTCATGATGAACGGTCACTCATCCACAAACTGACCTCGGCAACCGTTGCTTAACATTGAAGATCGACCTGGGCGGCTGTAATTATTTAGTGTTTGCCGTAATCGCCACGCTTGGTAGATCGCAGTATGGTGGTAAAATGCATAGAGAACGCAGCCCATTCTCTAGTAAGTCCCTTAGTCGCCTCTTACGACACCCACGGGAAGAAATGGGATGGTGCTATTTATTCTTAACGTGCGGCACCACACGGTACGTGTGTTATTATTTAACTGAATGTGTTTTAAAATAATATTTTTTGATTTTCAGACTATACACTCGCGCTTTGGTCGGCCTGGCTTGCAACCTACACCGCGGCAGAGAGCTGAGATCTTTATTCATTGATCTGCTTGAGAGGTAATTATTTATAACTAGCTTTTGCCAGCGGCTACGCCCGCGTATCATACATATAACCCTTCCTCTTGAATCACTCTGTCTATTAATGAAAACCGCATTAAAATCCGTGGCCTAGTTTAAAAGATCTAAGCGTGCAGACGCGGGAAGAAATGTCGTAGGGAAGGCGGAAAGTCACTCATTCATACATTCATTCACTCACTGATTAATCACGAAATCTCAAAAACTACTGCACCTATGAAGATGAAATTATCCACAGAGGTAGATTATGAGTAAGAAACATCAGTTAAGAAAGGATTTCAGGAAACTCCCCCCGTAAAGGGGTGACAGTTTTTATGAAAGTCCGAAAGTTTTTCAAATTTTTTGTATTGGCCGACTAATAAAAATAAATTTATACGTATTTCACTGTTTTTGATTTTGTGATCTGGTGAAATTTATTATTTAGGTATATTGTTTGTAACTAACGCAACAAGATTTCCGACATCCACGCGGGCAAAAGCTAGTTCTTATTATTTCTATAATTTTCAGGTGTGTGGAGCCTCTAAGATTGGGTTCGTGGCCCAAAACGGATCTGGCGCAGTTCCTGAGCGCCTATGAGCAGTGTGCATTGCAGATGGATGTACTAAGGTAATTCTTATTGTTACGAGCTGGGGTTTGGGATAAATAAGTTTGCTTTGAAGCTTCTAGATAGCACCAGAGAGATCTAATTTCGCTATTCGATAATAGATGGCGGTAGTGTCTACGTATAATTGTTCGTGTAGTACTTATTACTTGATAATAGATGGAGTTAGCGTGTCGTTTCTAGACTACGATCTACGCAACATTATTTATTTATTTATACAAACTACCTGTTACCCGTGACGTTGACTGCGTATACAGGATCAAATTAAGTTAGCTAGCAATACTTTACCCACGTGTTGGGTATGGAAAACGAAACACATTCAATTATTTTTAATTTTTTCAATTAATTTATTTAATCTCTTTTCACAATATTGGTTCCTTAAAAATTAACAATTTTTTTGACTATTATTACCTATATTCCAACATTCTAAGTAACTGTTGCCTTTTTATTCTTTATTTATTCATTCAGACATTATGATCTATTTTGTGAGTAAATAAGTGCTTAAAACTGCTAGTTCACACATAAACGATACAACTTAAAAAGACAGTCGGACAGTCATACCTCACCGCAATTACACTCATGATGCTGTTGCTACTCTTACGCACTCTGTGCAGCAGAGATGCCGCTTTTTGCGTAGGATTTCCGCTAAACCTGGGCATCATATTATTTTTTTTACTTTCCGGAGGTTTTTATTGTACATACACACACTCACGCCTTTTTTCAATGGGAGTAGGCAGAAACTACGGAACGCCACGTACTACGATCCTTACATATTCAGTTTTTATCTTGTTAAAATTATATACTTATTATTATTTTCTTTGTTACAGGGAAGCTGATTTGAAGAGCGTTTGGGAGAGATATATGAGAGTTATCAGCCGGTGTTTGCTTACTATGTATCATATTTAATGATGTTGTATTTCTTCACTATATAGGGCAGAAGAGACATCCATAGGCACCTGATACCAAGTATTCAGCATACAGGACATCATTCTGAACCCCCCATTATCATTATTTCAGCCGAAAGACGTCTCCTACTGGACATAGGAATCTTCCACGCTTGGCAGGCGGGTTGGCGATCGCAGTATGGTGGTAAAATACATAGAGAACGCTGCTGCCCATTCTGTAGTAAGTCCCTTAGTCGCCTCTTACGACACTCACGGGAAGAAATGGTGAACCACCCTGTGGAATATTTTTTTTTGTGAGCAACCAAAAAAATGTATGGTACAGCTATTTTTAACACGCTTTTATTAGTTTCAAACGTACGTTAGTATGTGCCTATGTAACGGAAACTTTGAACATGTTTTTGACCCCCTTCAAAACGTCAGATTAACTCGAAATTTGGCAAACTTATCAAGGACCGATGACAATACAATAATTTTATAATTTTGTGCGATTATCCTTGCCGGGGTTACCAGGATAGCAAAAAAAACTGTCTTCGAAAACTACGCTGACATACTTAGGTACGGCACAAAATTCAAAACACCCTAAAAATAGAAAATAAATAATAGTTTAAAAAACACCTGGATCACGTTTTTCAGTTTTTCTTAACTATTTTTTTAACTCGGATGAAAATATTAACAAAACGCAGTTCAGAATTATGTAGTGTTTCCATGGTAACAGGTTGAAGTCCCTACCACTCTATATTCATATACTCTAGTCTTTAAATAAGCAGGAATTAAAGTAGTATCTCATCTGCCTAGCCTTTTCCGAACTATGTTGGGGTCGGCTTGTAGTCTAACCGACAGTATTTTACATGGAGCGACTATCTATCTGACCTCCACAACTCAGTTACTGGGTAAAACGATTTTTTTTTGTGGGTGGGAAATCATCATATGACGTCTCCCGCTCTGGGCGGAGCGGGAGAGCGTGTCAGACTTTTACTTACTAAAACCCACCCGTGTTCCTTCAGTTGCCTATATGACAGGGCCACGGTAACTGTTTCGAACAAATCTCGCGACCCAACAATACCCTTTGATAAGTTAGCTTTGTCTACAGATAACTGTCTCGTTGGTCGAGTGGTCACCAGGGCTCAGCGACCATATAACCCATAGACGCCTAATGCTTGATCTAATGCACCAAAACAATTCTGTCAACTAGCTGAGGTATGAGGAAGCGGGGTACTGCATTCTGATTGGCCCTACCAAGCCAAGGTCATTACATATCACTAGAGATGGGACAGGTTTAAATAAAACACCAGGTATCGATGTTTGTGTTAAAATTGTATTGTAAATAGTAAAACGCTTATTAATACCTATATTGAATTGGCTTTCTAACTTCCTATTTCTTAATAATTTTTTTTTTATATTTCTTAACATATTACACTATGTGTTGATGGGAACCAGTTCTCTCGCTTGGTTGCAATAACCCATTTATTTTTTACATCAGGATCTTGTTGGTACCTAAAATCAATCATAGTTTCACAATTAATTTAATATCTATTGTAATTAGTGATTCAAAAGATCTTCGTATAAATAGTATGTATAGGATTTTGCTTTATCGAACAATTTTATTTGTGTCATAAGATTTGGTGTATCACTAGTTATGTTTACCAAATAATAGAGGAAATGAGATAGCTAAAAAATTACATTCAGAAGAAAGAGACGCAACCATGAAAGACATCAACGAGAGTCCTTGCACCTCTTTTCACCTACAAGTTTGACCAGTATAAGATGAACTCCGATAAATAATAGGAAAAAAATATTATTGTAATTATGATTATGTAACTATTGACTTACCGATGAAATGTTATGCCATCCTTACGGAAACTCGGAAGTTTGGCTATTGTTACCACACCAACGTATTTTCCAGGGGGCCATTTATAATATTTATTTTCACCAATTTTAATTTACTAACGCGGAAGTGTTTACGGCTCACAGAAGTGGTCAATACTGAAACGAAATTGTTGAGTGGTATCCTGTATCAGATCTATAAGTCTGATGTGTTGACAGACATCGGTCGCCTGTTATTAGGCGTCTATGAGTTACATGGTCGCTGCCAGGGCTACTGCTGCGTATGTGGTCTTGGGTTCGATACCCATGTCGGGCAGTGTTGTTGTTTTTTAGGGTTCCGCACCTCGAAAGGAAAAAGCGAAACCCTTATAGGATCACTTTGTTGTCCGTCCGTCCGTCCGTCTGTCAAGACCGTTTTTCTTAGGAACGCGTAAAGGTATCAAGCTGAAATTTATACCAAATACTCAGGTCTACTGTCCCTTGGAGCTGTGAAAAAATCAAACTTCTAAGCTAACGCAATCAAAAGATATAGCCGTTTATACAGCAAATTTCCACAAATTTTTGAACTCGCAAGGGAATCAAAACCTAAAGGGTACTTCCAGTCGATCTAGAATTTTGAAATTTGGTACGAAGCAACGTCTTATAGCACAGATAAAGGAAAAATTTTGAAAACCGTAAATTTTTAGTTACATCATATAATGAACAGAATAAAACACAGACAGAAATAAAACTAAGCCAAGAAACAGAACAGAACTACGACTCGATTGTCGTGATGGGTGAACTTTTACTTATATACCTACAGGTTTGTACAGAACCCTCGGTGCGCGAGTCCGACTCGCACTTGGCCGGTTTTTTTTTGTCTGGAATTTCTCCGGAGACTGCATTCGTGCCCGGTTGATGGCAATAGGCTCGCCCCCTATTACATGGGACTTACCCGATAAAATGTGGGTATACTATAGGTACATCTCTGCCCGAACTTTTGTGGAAACAAAGCGTTATGTTATGACCATTTCAGACATCAATCTACATGGTCCTCAAATTATCTGACCACGATTATTTCGGGATTTTTATATACACATTGACTTTGATGAATTTTATTTTGTTTATACAGGGTGTCCCAAAAATCAACGTCAAGCCGAAAACTATTGATAGGCCAGGTGGTAACAGTTATCAGATAAATAATAAAAATATCTAAGTTAAGTACTTTTCAAATTATTGACATTAATTATTTTTTTTTGTGATTGATGTAACCCTGAATAACCCTTCTGTAAAATACAGTCCAAAATTAAAACACAACTACCTCAGTTTTAAAGAAAACATCACTTTTTTGCTCCACCATGTACTAAAAATTATTACATCGCCCAACTTTAACTGACTGTACTGAAAAAAAAAAATGCTTAACATAGATTTTTTAAATTATTTTTCTGATAACTGTCACCACCTGGCCTATCAACCGTTTTCGGCTTGACGTTGATTTATGGGACACCCTGTATAAATGACGTGAATATTTACTTTGTAAAGTTGTATATTGTTTTAATTATTGTGAGTGTGAAGAGTATGTGGGTGTATTTTTACACGCTTTATATTAGCTTCACTTGTATGTTTGTATGTTTGTATATTTGTATGTTTGTATATTTGTATGTTTGTTTGTAACCGACTCCTTATAGTGCGATTTTGACCCACTTTAAACGACCAGATTTCATTCAAACTTTGCACACCTGTCAAGGACTGATGACAATGCAATAATTTCATAAATTTGTGCCATTATCCTTGCCAGGGTTACCAGGACAGCAAAAAAACTGTCACAAACTACGCTGACATACGTCTCAAAATTCGAAATACCCTAAAAAATAGAAAATAAATAATAGTTTTAAAAAAAACTAAAAAACACGCTTCCATGGAAAACCAAACTAAAAAGTACAAAATAATGGAAAAAAAGCGTGGGGTGCCTGATATCAATAAAAAAATACCTTAAAAGCACCCCACGCTTTTTTTCCATTATTCTAATTCAATTTCAATCATGGTCTGGCAGTTTTGAGTAATTTATGCGGCCTACACAAAAGTCCTTTCTTTAGATATTGTTCGTTGAATAGTTGTGCTTCTTAAGTTCGGAGTTGAACTGCACCATTAGTGACAAATACGTGCACTGACTGGACAGGTCCACTCAATCTGTGTGGTTCTTTCATCAAAAGACCATTTCAAACTCCCATCTACATAGTCTTCACATGATCCGATCAAGATTATGTCTAGACTTTAAAAGAAACTGTGGCCACTGAGTTTGTTCCGACCTTTCTTCTCAGAGTAGTCAGATAGGAAACGCCGACCTCATCTAGTTTAAAAAATATCATTGATGTGTAGAAGTGTTTGTGTAAACCTAGTTACAGAAATAAAATCGTTTATCATTTGTGTAATGTATGACACGATAAGGCTCGCCCCTTATTATAATATCTCTACCTATCTCTCCGGGGCCAAAAAGGAGTATTTTAGCTTTTAAGATTTCTACAATGCAAAGGTTTTAACTTTTAAATCTTAGTATGTATCATTAGTTTAAATCAAAATCAATGTATCGCTAAAAAATGTTAATTCAATAAAAAAACAACTTTTATTCGAAACAATGTTTTATTTTATTCATTCATTATTTATTACATAAAAAACAACCTTAAAAATATATAAAATAAACTAGAAATTACAAAATAATTACATAAAATCATTATTTCTGTTATCACAAAACTATTTACAGTATAGACATTATTTTTAGATACAGAATTAGCTGTCATTGAAATAAATACGCTATCAAAATCATTATTGGATCGAATTTACAGTAACCGGGCTTAGAAATTTTTCGCGCATCGCATTTTAAACCTTGATTATTGACCTCGAGCATTTAGAATCCAAGCGAGTTAAGAAACACTTTTGGATTCTGAACTCTCTTTAGTTAAACATAGCGTTCAAAATCTTTTGCGCAACAAAAAAAAAATCGCCCATGCCATCAGGCGGACTACGTAACATCGAATTTCAACTTTTTCTTCAACTTGATGTGCCTACTCCCTAATTGCGTAACATACATTCACAATCCAAGGGTTTTGAAGCAAAATCCTCATCCACTGCTTCCTAGGTTTGAAAATTTCGTTTGCTCAGCAATGTAGATAGCGCAATGGATGTGGCTGAACTGTCAAAATGAATGTTGCGCAATTTGTGGGTCTCGTAATGTCACATGTTATTTTAGGGAATGTGGTATACTACATTCAAAAGGCAAATAAATACATTCAGTCATAGGACAATTTCACATTTTCAATACAATGTTTTTTTTTTTAATTTTTACAGTATTTTTCGGCTCACACAAGCTTTTATTACAAATTGTTTTTTAACCAGTTTGTTTTGCATTACTCTTTTTTATTATTTTTAAATATAACGTCTGCATAAATTGAAGTCATCTTTTAAGTTGATACAAAAACTTGTCAGATTAGTTTAAAATATCCTCCATGAGGAGGCGATAATTAAGTACGCGGGGTACACCACGGCACGAGCATGCGGACATGAGATACAACTCGTGCCGACACGTGACACAGCTTTAGCCGACACGAGATACAGCTTTAGCCGACACGAGATACAGCTTTTGCCGATACGAGATACAGTTTTGCCAACATGAGATACAACGTAAGTACGTAGACATCAAAGTTAAGATACCAACTTTTTTTTTAAGTACAATTTTGACAAATATTTTCCGAATAACTACTCAGTCATTACGTCATGCTTCTGCTTACCTCATTTAGTATTAAGCTTCATTATAATCAAAGGCACAGGAATTTAATTCTAATTAGCAAATACAATACTAGGATATGATTGATGTGCCTTTGTGGCGCAACTGTCGCCCAATAGTTGCGCGATAGTTGGCCGCTTTTTGCTGTCAATTTATTTATTAAAACTTCGCAGTTTATAAATACTATGTCCCTGTTTTTTAATAAGGATTTAAGTATAGGACCGAATATATTACATAATGGAATTACAAAGGGTAGCAAATTACAAATTCATTTCACTATACATATTACAATATCTCGATGGAAAAGTTTAAGTAACTATCACTTTCTAGACACGCGGCAGCGTGTCAAGCCAAGTTCAAGTAAAATAACTGGCGAGCAGCACCGTGTGTAATATTATATTTAAGATTACGTCTTTAGTAAGACTCGAATTACAAAACCATTTTCAAAATGGCGGCTTCAGTGCAGAATGAGAGAAGAAAGTGACAGCTGTCAAAAAGGTTAATACGCATTTCAAACCATAGCTTCAGTATGTATTTCCATTTTTGTCATGAAATCACAACAGACTGACTTCACATTTCAGAAATTTCAGGCAAAATGACAATACAATGTGACAAAAAAATCAAGCGATTCTTTTTTACAAATTTTAAATATTAAATACACATAAATTTATTTGATTAGGAATGTTATTTTTCTAAGAGAAATTCATTCGTTCCGATGCCTAGTTGGACACAGACTTATAATTCTAGAATCACATCTCTTAAGAACTAGACAATTTTATTATTAGTTTGGAAATAAACATTAAGTTTTTTGACGTTGTATAGAAGTTACATTATGACTTATATTTCAAAGGTTTTATCCATACCGGATTACTTTAAGCCGTTGTTCCCGGCTGTCGTTCGTAGATCTGTGACAGGCGTTACGTGTCGTCAGAAACCCGAAAATCTGCTAACCAGTCTTACCAAGGGGTACCTTATTACTCAGTAACTGGGTCGTGGAGGTCAGATAGGCAGTCGCTCCATGTCAACATAGTTGGGAAAAGGCTAAGCAGATGATAATGATGATGTTCGTATCGGATTCTGTAGCTTGAAATAAAACAGCAGAACTTTGGTATTTATCTGATTTGAAAGGTTCCAAGTTAATTATTGAGCACTTTAAAAAAAATATAGCTACTAGTTTGAAAAGACTCGACCTCTCCCAGATTAGGACAAATCCTCAGGGAATCCAGATCTTACACGGACGTCAACAGACCAGCAGATATAATCAACTTCTGGTGGGAGGTGGGCTGGTTGGAATAACCACTGACGGCAACAATGACATCACGCATGATGAAATAATGTCCACTTGAAGCACTCAGTGTGGAAACCAAACTTTTTATAACCGGGAATAGCATCTCGCAGGTCGACCTAGGTTGTCGACTGCTTAACCGGACTTGCTACCTTAATAAATTAAGGCCTCCATATTTTTATCACAGCACGAGCGTGCGGACATGATATACAACTCATGCCCGAGATACAACTCCTGACGTTACAAGCTACATCTCCAGCCGACACGAGATACAACTCCTGACGTTACAAGCTACATCTCGAGCCGACACGAGATACAACTCCTGACATTATGAGCTACATCTCATGCCAACACGAGATACAACGCAAGTTAGACATCAAAGTTAAGATTCGAACTACCTTAATAAATTAAAGCCAGGGCCAGGGCTTAAAAACTTCAAACTAGAGCGACTACTCGACCCCTGTGGGGTACGGACTTCGGCTTAGGGCATTGCTGGTAGACAAGGACAGGCTTGATCGGAATGCTATTGTTACCACGGCGTGAGTTACTCTCATACGCTACTGACACAAGAGAAGTAAAAATAAGCCTGTTTTAATGTAACTTCCATACAGTGACAGGGAGATCGACGCGCAACAAACCAAAGTACTTGATTCTGTATTCCGTTCCGTTGAAATTTTTCGTCAGTTATACAAAAATTAAATTGCTATTTAATACATTGAGCAGTGGTGGCCCAGTGGTACAGACCCCGAGTTGTAGGCTGCGGGTTCGAATCTAGGCAGGCACTTTGTGTCGATAATTTCATCACCTCTGATCTCAAAACGGTGAATGAAAACATCGTGAGGAAACCGGCATGTCTTAGAGACAAAAAATCTAAGACGTGACATCTACCAACCCGCACAGGGCCAGCGTGGTAGATTACGGCCCACTCCCTCTCACCGAGAGGAGGCCTGTGTCCCAGCAGTGGGAACAATATTGGCTGATATGATGATGATGACATTGACCGCGTAAGTATTGTTTTTTTTTTTAAAATATCTACGAATTTTTTTTACGCTTGTCTAGAACCATGCGCTGTATTTCATCGTTACAGTTTCTAGGTCGATTTCCGTGCCACTTTTTATTATGTCGTTTGATTATAGATTCGTAAACTTATCATATGTTGTGTTTCCCGGCTTTACCTGTTTACTTAACGAGTAATTATGTACATTGAGCCAACTAACATTTTGAGCTTCAATACAACTATGCTAGTTTCGCTGCAACGACCAAATATGACTTTGAATGTAGCTAAATGTACCTTATTCGTATGAGGATAGTGTTCATATTAGCACGAAACGCTGGATCAGTCGCTTATATGAATATGTAGGTTTGTAATAAGGTTCATTTTCGTATGAAATGCCTAAGAACGGCCAAGGAAAACAACGTGAGGAAATATTTCGTCACGTTTTCCTTAGCCACATACTAGAACCAAAAATTCGAAGACATGTGACATCTACCAACCCGCACTGAGCCCGCGTGGTGGAATACGGCCCACTCCCCCTCTCACAGAGAGAAGGCCTGTGTCCCAGCAGTGGGAACATTGTGTAGTCAAAGTCATATTCGGCAAGCAAAAAGCATCATTTTGAAGGTAAGTCGGGATTTAATAGAAAGTATATAACTATAAATTTTGTCATTTTATTAATAACGTTATCTTGCACTTTTAATCTCAATTTTTTACAATAATATAATAAATATTAATAATTTTTAAGTCTGTCATAATTATTAGACAACATTTTTTTTTATCATACAAGGAAGTTTTCTCTTCCATTTTTTTTTAGGTTTTTTTTGGTACTTTTTATGAACTCGACTATCTAAGAGATCCTTATAGGTAACATATCCATAATAACAAGAATGGGCGCACAATAGGCAACATTCGGCAATTTTTTGAAAAAGAAAATCTGCTCAAGATCTATACTTCAATGCTAATATTATAAATGTGAAATTAAGTCTGTCTGTTACGCTTTCACGACTAAACCACTGAACCGATTTTGATGAAATTTGTTACGGGGTAAGTTCGAAACCCAAGAAAGGATATATGCTTCTTTTTATACCGCGACTTTGTCTTCGTTTATTTATTTAAAATAAATAAATAAATAATAAATAAATTTATTTAACCATTTATGTACACACATATATAAACAGACAAGAAGAAAAGAACAGAAAAATTAGTACAAAGGCGATAACCGATATTAACGCGGACGAAGTCGCGGGCAAAACCTTGTTTCCTATAAATTGTTAGTATGATGCTAATACATACAATACAATCGCTTGATACAGAAGCAAGAAAATACTACTGTATTCTGATATTTTTAATCTTTTTTTTTAAAGTCCGGCAACATTTTGTACCGAGTGTCTATGTTGCCACTATACAAGTCGGCCAACTGTTGAGCCACAGTTGCGCTACATTTTATAATGTAACTTCCTGTTCTTTTTCGGGTCTACCCGACTAATTTCGAACTCAAGACGAAATCTCTTATCAGTTACTAGCCAAAAGGCGAAAAGACGCAACAGCTTTTTGAAGTGTGTCCTCCCACTTACTGGCGGACAGTCTAAGAAAAGACTAAGGCTGTGGCGACATGGCGCTTCCCTACCAGACCCATTCGTTCCAGCTGTGAAGTAAAAAACTCGCACCTGGATACGAGTTCCCTTGGGTTTCCTGGAAGTCTTTAAACAGACTCCGGACTCAGGTAGACCGAAGTAAAGAAAACCTGTTCAGGTGGAGATTCACAGAAGACTCCGCCCTGGAGTGTAAAGGCGGTGCTGTCCCACAAACAATGCGGCACTTGATATCTTGTCCAGCGTGTCCTGTTGTCTGCACGCTACAGGAGTTGATGGACGCTACTGAAAGTGCTAAGCTCGTAGCCAAATTCTGGGCTAACTCTATTTAGATTGCTATCACGCTAAGAAGAAGTTACTAGCCTAGCTAATATACTGCCTATTGTGCGCCTAATCTTATACAATCAGTCGATTTCACCCAGCGTCGAAGAGCGACCTCAGAAAAACAATATTTTGTACTTACATATTCGAGTTTATCCCAACACGACTAATTGTTTTGTGGTGAAACTCTAATTTCTCTAAAGCTAGGATATGCAGAACTCAATATTTGAGTCTTGAACTGAAACCTAGTATTTATTGGGAAAAGTTGCTGGCAACATGCAGTGTTAGTGGCAACATATTTATGTTGCATATTAGATTTTTACAAAAGTTACGCAATATTGTTGACAGTTTCGCAACATTTCAGTATAGGTAGCTACTTACCAATATTTCAGAAACTGGATTCACGAAAGATCTGTCACCGGCAACATTCGTGTGGCGGGCAACAGTTGCGCGATTGTTTGGCAACATTTTCTCCAATCAATACTAGACTTAACGGAATAAAATCTTAGTTTGAAACATGAAAAGCGATCACTTAAGCTTCTTGGACTTGGCAAGGTCTAAATATGGACCTAAAAATATCCATTTATATCTAATCTGAAAAAAACAATACTGGATCTAAGGAACCAATGATTGACTTCGTTTTATTTACGTCTCTACTTTAAGATATTAGAAATCCGATTTGGACTTTTGGTTAAGCTACACTCGCTGCGGTCAGTTTATGGATGGGTGACCATGCATTTTATACGGAGACTTGTCCGTGCCTCGTTGGTCTCATTATCAGAAGACCGAAATCCTGACAGCCAGTTTTACCAAGGGGTTATCGACTTACCCAGTAACTGGGTTGTGGAGGTCAGATAGGCAGTCTCTCCATGTAAAATACTGGTATTCAGCTGGATCCGGTTAGACTGGAAGCCGACCCCAACATAGGAAAAGCCAGATATTAAATTTTAACATTGCATCTTAACAATCCAAATAGGACTCCTAAATATCTATAATGTAAATCTCTTTACCAGTAACCTCCAAAATCAGTCTATCACACACTTTTACCTCCAAAAATTAACAGTCCCACACAAAACCGGTTCCAAATCTCAAAAAAACGGACCTCTAAAATCGTCCATCACTATTTTCGACACTCAAAACCGTAGCACTCCTGACAACCTCAAAAATAGTCCATCACTTCGTTTTTTGACAGTCAGAAACCCAATCCCAGAGTCTATTGACCGTTCTGACCTTCAAAACTTTTCACCACAACTCAAATTCGGAGTTTTATTCTTCAGAAATAATAACTGGACCTCTAAATGGGCCTTAAAGTGCTTTTCCAGGTTTAAAGCGATGATTAGGGCGGTAGCGGGCGCGAGATACTGGTCGCACTGTATTTCTAGTTGGTTGTAGCGTTTTGTAGGATTCTGTGTAGCTCGCTACGTGCTTAGGATGTTTCATTTCTTGATTTTCTTTAAGCTTGTAAGTATAGCCAAAAATCACGATGCAAATATTTATCTTCCTTGATTTTCTTGCATTCTGCGAAGTTTAAACCACAACGATTGGATAGATACGTTGGCAAATCCTGCTATTGACACACCAGTATAGAAAATGCCTGATATTTAGCCCCCCTATTACATGGGAGTTAAACATAACTGGCGAAATACGGTTCTGTGATAACACTTCTGCCAAACTGCCCTCAAATTGTTGATAAAATCGCGCCCGCTCCCGCTTCCGCTTAAGCTTATCACCTGGACGCAGCCTAAAGGCCCGTTTCGCTCGCTGCTAACATCTTATTCGAGTAGCGCGAGGCCGGCCACTTTATCTCATATGTCAACCTCGCAAATTTTCCTCTTTTGTGGGAGACCATATTTGTCCTTTTTTATCACTTCCTGCTTCAGACGGAGGTAAGTTTCTAGACGAGCGAGACCGTATTCCTGGAATGAAATGAGGTTAGAAATTAGTTCTTCTGTCCTTATCACAATTTTATCCCCTTATCCCCGTTTCTATCCATATCATAATTCACACAGTCCATTCACCATTTCTTTGGGTTGGTCTCTCTCTACTCTTAGCCATCAACATTTATAATAAAATTAGATTATTTATATTAATATTATAAAGTGGTAAAGAAGATCACCCAGTCAGGGATAATAATAACATATTTTAAAGTACGCATAGAACGCGTTTTTTTTTTAAGGTGTTAATGTCAAGAACAATTTGGGTTCGAAGATATACAACGAGAATTAGAACGTTGGTGGGTACGGGATAGTTCTTGACCGCCGCCTATATTTTTGTCCCAAATCGCAAATCCAAAATTAAAAAAGAATAAAAAATTTAAAAAAATATTAATTTAAAAAATAAATAAAAAACGATTAATTAATTAATTTAAAATTATTAAATTAATTAATTGAATTAAGGTCTTTAAAATTAAATTTGGGTTACATTACTCCATGTAAATAATATTACATGCATATCATGAGAACGATGAAGAAAGTTGTATTTTGTTCACTCACCCAATATCCAAAGGGAATCTGACTCTTAGAAGCGTTGACAATAGACCATAAAGTCCAGAACAGATGGCTGACGCAGGCGAAGGCATCGACTTCCTCCAGTAACTTGTTGACATCATCCAGTGTGACCTCGGGCTTATCCTGGTTGTTCAAATGGTAGTATTTCAGGTATTCACGAATGAATATTTCCTGTAAAAATGTAAAGGAAATGGTTGAAAATTATGCCTAAATAAGTCTATAATGTTCCCACTGCTGGGACACCGGCCTCCTCTCGGTGAGAGGAAGTGGACTGTAATCTACCACGCGGGGCCAATGCGGGTTGGTAGATGTCACATGTCTTCGAATTTTTAGTTCTAAGACATGCCGGTTTCCTCACGATGTTTTTTCCTTTATCGTTTTGAGAGCAGTCCAGAACCTTTCAGCCCCATTGGCCATCGGCCCCATCTGTTCTGCGAGAAATGTGCCCTGCCCACTGCCACTTAAGTTTGTCATTTCTTCGGGCTATCTTGGTTACCTTGGTTCTCCTACGGATCTCTTGATTTCTGATTCAATCACTCAGAGTAACTCTTAGCAAAGCCCTCTCTATTGCCCTTTGGGTGACTTTCAGCCTTCTAATAAGTCCGATTATAAGCGACCACGTCTCAGTACCAAAGTTTCGTCTTGAGACGCTGCGGTATTTGGGAGGAGAAAATATTGCGTATCTCCCGAAAGCGCCATTAAAATCATCTATACAACCCTCTAAATTCATTTAATGCCGTGAATATTTCAAAAAACCTTAGAAAATTTTATGCGGAATAACTTAACACACCCTCATTAAACAGATGAAATAACAATATAAACTACACAAAAATTCTCACCTTCTGCTCCAAACTGGGCGTATTATCCTGATTTTCATAATAAAACGGGTGTTCCGGATTCGTATAATCAAACGCCCATTCCTGGAAATGATTGGCGATATCGAACCCTCTATAATTGTACGCACAGTATTCAAAATCAATCAGCACAAGTTTTGGCTCGCCCGAATCTGAAAAATGGCTCAGAACTGTGTCTGAAGTATTCGCGTCCTCGAATTGCAGTCTTTCGAAACTCTCTTTGGATTCGGTCTCTCTATTCGAAAGTGGGTCTTCTGCATTATAGTTGTGAACGAAGACTGTTGAGCCGTCGTCTTCGGGGGCCGTTTGGTGGGCATCCTCTATTAAGAGGATGTTGCCTGTTGAGAAAATTTTGGGTGGTTACTATTGCCAGAAACAAAAAGTGGGTGGTAGCCTGGATTATAAACTCGAGAGCATTTTGTTTCAATTAAAACCATTTGCAGACACTTTTAAATCGGCGAGTTAGAAAGTTGAGTCTAGTTGTCCATTTCAAAACGTAGCTGGAACCCTACACAAATATAAAATTAAGAATATTATAAAAAATATAATGTTAGTATCTCTCTTTCTTTGCCTAGCCTTGTTTCATATCATTTGGGGTCGGCTCTCCTCGTCATTCTTCGCCAGATGTTTCGGTTCTGGGTCGTCGTGACTTGAGCTTGCTTCAGGTCATTGTTGACTACATAGGTATTAAGGTTAGGCAGTATATTCCCATGAAATAATTTCCGACAACCATGCGGACGAAGCCACGGGTCTAGTCTAAAATATTCTCTTACCTTCCTGCATGTCATTGTGACAGAATACGACGAGCGAGTCCACCGAAGCCAGGAACTTCTTCAACCATTCGATTTCCTTCTCCAGGTCCGTTTCTTTCAACTGCTTTATAATGCGCTGCTCTTCTTCGTTCTAGAAAGAGAAAGACGTAAATTAATATCAGTTGAATAGTCTGTGAAAGAGCTTGTCCAGCACGCGTAGCATGACCACCGTAGAAATGGGTTTTGTTTATTTTTGTTAGAATAGAGATAGAATTGTCATGCTACGCCAGCATAAAACGGTACAAATCTTTCTACAATTTTTAATTTTGTCTTTAATCTTTCTATAATCTGTAATTTTATCTATTCTTCCGTCGACAAAACCCATTTCTACGGTGGTCATGCTACGCGTGCTGGGAAGTACTTGAACGCTTACTCAGATATGAACCTGCTTGGTCCTTATGTGGCCTGATCAAGATTATGCTCTCAAATGGGACATTACGGGGTATAGAGATGGATATAATTATTTAAAGTCACTAAAATAGATATCAAATCAAATCGAAATATTTTTATTTCACACAAAATCTATATGGGCACTTATGAAATGTCAGAAGCTAAGGTGCAGCGTCAGAAGATAAGTAACCAGGGTCGTCGGATATAGAAGATAAGTTTTTAACTAGTTCCCAAATTTTAACAAATTAAACTTAAACGAGTTTTTATTTTGATATATCTCAGTACAAAAAAATTAAGTTATCGTTAACGAAAGATGTTTATTTTGAAACTGGATTTTTTGGTACCTTTCGCGCGGCGCCGGTGCGGCGGTGAAGGTGAACGACTGAGCGTAGCTACTAGTACCTAACAGCTGTTCGATCGGTCAAAATTCTAAGAAGTTCGAATTACCTACGCCGGTGCGCGGTTACTGACCTACTGCTATTTCGATACCATTTTACGAAATATGTAGGATGTCCACAGTTTACGGATTTAAGGTCGGATATTTTTTTTTTTTAAAGTATTGAAAAAGTAATTGAAATACGTTCTACTACCGATACCGAAACACAAAAAAAATGCGTTTTTATTTTACAAACTTCGTTTGGGTACGTACGAATTGATGTGAAGTTATAAATACAAAACAATTTTATAAAAAAAAAAAACAACCACGTCCTAATAAACACTACGAAGTGAAATAACTTTAATTTCGGAAGTCGGTGACAAAAAGCTAAAATGTAGATCCAAAGACACCGACTTCCGAAATTTAATGTTGTTTAGCTAAGACACTCACCTTGCCCTGAATATTTCCAGACAACCTCTCCTCCTTGACAGTCTTCAACCACTTATACATGGTCTTCCAGATCCAGTTGGGCTCCTTGTTCAGAGGCACCTCCATGGAATGTATGGCGGCCATCTTCTCCGCTATCTTCATTGACAGGGACGGTTCTGCTAGCTCCTTTGTGAGGAGAGGACGAGCCTGAAATGTTGGGTGTGTATTTAGTATGGTGAATCATGGTGGTTAGTTTGAAATAGGGTCGGATGGGCCTGAATTAGAGTGTGATAAGGCCTGAATTACGGTGTAGTAGGCCTGAATTAGGGTGCGGTAGGCCTGAATTAGGGTGTGGTAGGCCTAAATTAGGGTGTTATAGACCTGAATTAGGGTGCTATATGCTTTATATGGGTAGGTATAGGGGACATTTTAATGGATTTGTTGTTGTGTAATCCTAATTTCAGATACGTGCTTTCTGAGTTCAAAATATCGGCCATCTCACAAATATCAGCCTAAAATGGGGCCCCCATTTAAGTCCTTTTAGGCGGTTTTTTGGAAAATTGATGGTGTATTCCTAATACCGGCTAAGTGCAGTTTTGAATTTCAAATAGCGGTTTTCAACCATATAACCAGCTTGCTATCTTTAGCAGTTTTAAAATAGATTCTTTAGTAGTAGACATACTGGCCGATTCTTATGAATTTTAATATACATACTTACTCAATCAAAAAAATATATTTATATTATGATTTTTTTTCTTCGTTCACCTAAAAAGCGCTATAAAGCGTCCATATATATTTTCAAAAATAAATAAACAGATAAAAAAAATCCCTGTAAATCCACTACGAACAAAAATCAACCATATTTCTTAGACATTAAATGTCAAATTACATACCACGCGTGCGTTTCCGGCTTATGACGGAGTTCCAGTGTCCGGTATATGGTCCCACTCGTAAGCGGGTCTTTCGCGATATACCTGGGCTGCAACTGAGAATTTCCTAACAGAAATACCCAATTACCGGCTTCGAAAGCCGAACATACGATCACCGAAGACAACCAATGACATAGTACCACAGATAAAATAGAAATTCAACGATTTATATATCTATACTTAATATTATAAATGCGAAAGTAACTCTGTCTGTCTGTTACGCTTTCACGACTAAACTGCTGAACCGATTTTAATGAAATTTGGTACAGGGGAAGTTTGAACCCAAAGAAAAGGATATAGGCTACGTTTTATTCCGCGACTTCGTCAGCGTCCGTGATAACCAACATTCACGCGGACGAAGTCGCGGGCAAAAGTTAGTTTGTAATAAAAAATAATATATCTATTTATTGCCGACACAAAAATAATTTACTTCTTTATAATATTCGTAGAATAAGTTACTTATAAAAAACCCTACCATTTATTTTTCAGGAAAGTAAAACAAAATAACAAGAAGCCGCCAAAAAATTTAAGGTGTCAAGATTTGAGAAATAATAATAGTATAATCTTAGCAATTTATTAACGATTTTGGTTCTCTGTTGAGCTGCACGATTAACTGAGAAATGCGTGCACTGACTGGACAGGTCCACTTGTATGTGGTTCTTTCCTCAAAAGACCATCTCAGACACCAATCTACATCGTCTTCACATGATGTGACCAAGATTAATAGAGACTGTGACCTCTGAGTTTGTTTCGGCCTTTCTTTTCAGAGTAGACAGATGGGAAACGCCGACCTCAAATAGTTTTAAAAATATCATTGACGAGTAAAAGTGTTTGTACAAACCTACTTGCAGAAATAAAATCATTTATCAATGGATTTTAAAAGTCTAGAAATAAGCTTATTTTTTTTTCTCTTACCTGTATACTTTACCATTATCTGTTATAAAAAACGAACCTAATATTCCACAGATAACGTAGTTGCATCGGTATAAGAATAATTTGGCGCCAAAATTTGACAGTAACACCGCCATCTTGGTTTTTCAGTACTACAGGGAATATGCATGTCATCATCTACCCGCCTTTTCTAAACTACGTTGGGGTCGGCTTCCAGTCTAACAGGATGCAGCTGAGTACCAGTATTTTACATGGAGCGACTGTCTATCTGACCTCCACAATCCAGTTATTGGGTAATACGACATCCTTTTTGAAATGTTTTTTTTGTGGGTAGATACTCTTCTAATGACGTCTCCCGCTCTGGACGGAGCGGGAGGGCGTGTCAGACTTTTACTGACAAAAACCCACCCGTGTTCGTGTAACGTAAGCATGTGTCTCTTCTGCCAGGGTCGCGAGATTCGTCCGAAAGAGTTACCGTGGCTCCGGCATATGGGTAACTGAAGGAACACGGGTGGGTTTTAGTCAGTAAAAGTCTGACACGCTCTCCCGCTCCGCCCAGAGCGGGAGACGTCATTTGGTGATTTCCCACCCACAAAACAAGAAAAAGCATGTGTCTCTTCCGGAATGGCGGACCTTGATTTTTAGACCCTGATTTAAATTTGTCCAAATACAAAAGGATGAATGATGATGTGTTTAATCATTATAATAATATTGTTATCTTAATTGAATTTTAACTATGAATATAATTTATGTCATAGTATTATGACTAAGTGTTTTGGATCTGTATAATTATTTATGCTAAGCAAATAATTTAATTTGATATTTTGAATCATATGCATTAAAATGATTCGAATTTTTAAATGATATGCATGTTCCCTATTTCTGTGTTAAATTCACAATATTTAATGACAACGCCCTCTATCAATCGGGCACCAAAGATCCTTGCAATACTATTAAATTCAAAATTACCAGGCATTAATTCACATTAGACTGAGAATCAGCCCTTTTTGAACGTCAAAATTACATAAGACTGTCCCCCAAAACGCCTACCCTTCCCCACTTCCTAGTGCTTTAGCTGGGAAGAAGAAGTGGCGCAACAAACTGTCCAGCACAGACTAAGTTTTCTTTCTAGCCAAATTTCAATCTAGTCTTACAATTTTTACTATTTACCTTCCTTAAAATAAAAACTAGTAAAAAAAATCAACTTACAGGAATGTACTCCTCAATTCTCCCCCCAGAGAAGACTCCATGTAATCTGGGACCGAGCCGCCTCTCTGACAGTAGTGTGAATATCACGGACTCTGTCACGATCGCGTCCATTGCGCGCTCGCCGTGCACCTGGCCGTAGATACGGAGTAGCACCTGAAGAGAGGGAGTAATATATGATGAATTAAGTTTTTAGGCTTTAGCGTCATGGTATGAGGGGAACATGGAATAAAAAATCTATTTGCCTGCGATTTTGCTACTATGTAGGGGTCGGCATCTAGTCTAACCGGATGCAGCTGAATACCAAGTATTTTACACGGAGCGACTGCCTATCTGATTTCTTAAACCCAGTAACTGAGAAATTAGATACCCTTTAGTAGGGCATGACTGGTTGTTAGATTTCCGTTTTTTTTGGAGGGAAATCATCAAATGACGTCTCCCGCTCTTGGGCGGAGAGGGAGGGCGTGTCAGACTTTTACTGACTAAAACCCACCCGTGTTCCTTCAGTTGCCTATGTGCCAGGGTCACGGTATCTCTTTCGAACAATCTCGCGACCCTGGCAGGCATCGGTCCTAGCAGACCCCTTCAGTTCTGCTGACATCTCTTTGAGGCGCGCGTGGAACACTACGCGCCGTCGACCGGAGCCTGGTCCTTACCGGGCGGCGAGCTACCCATTGCTTGCCGAACCAAGCCCCTCACATTATATTATATCCTTTTTCATTACTCACCTTCCTAGGTTCCTCAAGCGAGGTAAAAGAGTAACTTTTAACGACACTCTTCTGCCTCGTCCTACCCTCCAGGTTATCCGAGGAGTCTGTATCATCGGGAGAGCTCTCGCGCTTCTGGTAGCCACCCCATTTGGAGGTGTCCTCGGGGAGGGCGACGTAGTAGAGGAAGTTGGAGAGGCCTCCGCTGGGGAAAGAGAGAATATCTATGATTAGACGAATCAGAATGTAGTTAGCTATAAGAATGTAGTTTTACATATTTGATATGGTGTACAAAAATTCAATTGTCATTATTATACAACGTGTAATATAAATTATCGCAAGACCTCATACACCCTAATTAGAGTATTGAGTTAAAAGCATAGTACGACCAAAACTTATTTTTTATTAAGAGAATCGTGTTGATCCTAGCATTACATTATGCATTTAAAATTGAGTGTTATTTCCCTGACATAAGATTGATTATGTTTTTTTATGCAAGTTGCAAAAAAAAACAACAACAAATAATAGTTTAGAAAAATAGAAAATATTTTATTGTCCAGGTAATACAGTAAGCAAACATATGTTAACATAAAGTTTAGACGACATGAGTAGCTTAAATATTACCTACAGCTAATTGCAGTATATTATTAGCTAGTGAACCCCAAACTAGACAGTTAGTCTGTATCTTGGGGGTAAACTATTTTTTTATTGGGGTAAAACTATTTTATGTTTTTTAGTTCGGCTAGCTACAAAAGAGTGTTTTTTTTTTTGTCATCCTGTTAACCCTGGCCCTAATGGCACAATGAAATGATTGTATTGCGACCGGTCCTCGATAAGTCTACAAAGTTTAAATGAAATTTGACTGTTTGAAGTGGGTCAAAATCAAGTCCAAAGGAGTCGGTTACAAACACAGTTACATACAAACATACAGGTGAAGCTAAAAAAAACGTGTTAAAAATTTAATTACGAAGCACTGGCCTTCTGTAAAACTCAAGCATCGTTACACGTGGAGGCCTTTTCAAATGCTTTTTATCAATTCGTTTTAAAGTAGGCACTTATAAAACACGATGGCCGACAGCTCAAAAAGAGACGTATACGCATTTAGTATCTCGTTATCAGTTCTTACTAAACAATGCGTATGTTATCATTTTGTAATTTTCCAGTGTTCTACTAACCCATCGGTTATTGCGTTGTTATAAAAAAAATTAACTGATTCTTTATAACATCATCTTTCGGATAACCGACTCTATGATAAATGATTTTATTTCTGTAAATAGTTTTGTTCAAACACTTTCATGACAATCGAATTTTAAAAACTAGATGAGGTCGGCGTTTCCTATCCATCATTTCAGCTGCATGACGACCACTGCTGGACTGCTGTCCCCCAATTTGGGAGGCTTTGCCGTAATCGCCACGCTTGGCAGGCGGGTTGGCGATCGCAGTATGGTGGTAAAATGTATGGAGAACGCTGCTGCACATTCTCTAGGAATTCTCTTAGTCGCCTCTTACGACAACCACGGGATGAAATGAGATGGTGCTATTCTTTTCGTTCGGTACCACATGGAACATAAGTTTGTTTGTAGGAAGTTATCTCTGGAACTATGAGTCAGAATTGAAAAAATCTTTTAGCATTTGATAGCTCAGTTCTTGAGGAAGGATATATGCTATTTAACCCGTCACGCGTCGCTCGGTTCCGTGCGTTAGATTCAAAGTAAAAAAAAAAAGTAAATGTCGTGAGGATGTTGCTACATGCGAATAAACGTCAAAAAATTACATCCAATGTGGCAACCGATTCCTTATGATCCAACGGGTGCACACGCGACATTTGGAGCATTTTCTTATGATCCCCGGGGGCTCATAAGGACGTTTGAGGGGTTAACATCTCGCTACGACCCTTAGGAGATGAGAAAAATGATGTAACAAATGTCAAAAATCTGCGAGTGAAAGCCGGGACAAACTGCTTAACGTGCTTTCCGAGTCACGGAGGGTCTTGATGTGTTATCGATGGTCACCCATCCATTTCCGTGTGGTGTCGGACGCAAAGAATAGCATCATCTTATTTCTTCCCGTGGGTGTCGTAAGAGGCAACTAAGGGACTTACTAGAGAATGGGCAGCAGCGTTCTCTATGCATTTTACCACCATACTGCGATCGCCAACCCGCCTGCCAAGCGTGGCGATTATGGCAACCCCCCCCCTCATACTGTGGGAGGTCTATGTCCAGCTGTGGACGTTTTTGGGCTGAAATGATGATGATGGTCACCCATCCACATGTCGAACTTGGCAAGCGTTGCTTACCCTTGAATATTGACCAGTGTGGCTATTAGTATTTAGCCTTTATGATTTATATTACTTTATTATGCTTTTTCTTTTTGTGGGTCATCAAATGACGTCTCAGACTTTTACTGACTAAATCCCACCCTTGTTCCTTCAGTTGCCCATGTGCCAGGGCCACGGTAACTCTTTCGAACAGATCTCGCGACCCAGGCAGTATGGATGTCCCCTAACGCACTGCTTAATGCATGTCTAATTGAAGTGTTTTTTTGACGTGCTCAGATGCATTTTATTGGATTCTGAATGTTCGGTAAAACTCCGAAAGTTGAAAATTCAGTACACGTTATAATCCCTCCTCGATATTTTGACACCGACTTATCGAGAACAACTCTTGAAAAAGTAAAAGGAATTATCACAAAAACATAGTTTCTCAATCTTTTTACCTTACCCACCCAAATTACTTTGCCTCAAGAAATGTGTAAAAAGTTTAACTCCCAAAGAGGTTCTTGTTCACAGATAAAAACCTACACGGTTTTATAAAAGAGAAGTTATGTAAAAAATAAAGTCATTTCGTTCTTTTTACTGGGCCATTAACTTTAGTATAAAGGTTTGCACGAAACGTATAATATTTTTTTGCAATACTAATTTTGGTAGGTGGTTTAAGTCAACGACTATGAGCGGATATCATGTAAAATTTAAAAAAAAAAACGTCGATATTTTAAAATCATTTAATGATGCTATGACAGCGACAAAATTATCAATGCCTAAATGAGTACGTGGACTTTGGTGTAACTTCGATTATAACCAAAGGTGAGCAAGTACTACCAGGTGAACGAGTAAGCTGTTCCACGATCATTTCAGAATTTATAATCAAAATGACGTAATCTTATACTCAAATAAAAATTATTGATGTTTTTG
This sequence comes from Aporophyla nigra, assembly GCA_947507805.1. Lineage (NCBI taxonomy): Eukaryota > Metazoa > Arthropoda > Insecta > Lepidoptera > Noctuidae > Aporophyla > Aporophyla nigra. The sequence goes on from OX382318.1 coordinate 1,411,550, forward strand.
TCATTGGTGCTGTCATTCAAATTTTTGTCATGTGAAGCAATCGCTGTTACTAAAGAAACGATGAATAGACTGTGTGAATGATGACAGGGATAGAAATAGGGTGACTACCAAGACTACGACTAATAGAGAAGTGTGGAAGAAAAAAAACCATGTTGCTCTGACACCAAATAATTAGGGGTTAGGGCAGAAGAATAATTATCTCATGCAATCATTAAGAGTTATAAAGAAAAATCATTAGTCAGCCCATATACTTTGAAGCTGTTTTATTTTTACACCGAGACGCTGTGTATTCTAGTACACAAATTAATATTTTTCCTTTTATTAACCGACTTCAAAAAGGAGGAGGTTATCAATTCGGATGTTTATATGTTTTTTTTTTTTTTTTTTTTATGTATGTTCGGCCATAACTCCGTCATATATAGACGAATTTGCAAAATTCTTTTTTTGTTCGAAAGGGGTTTATTCCGAAATGGTCCCATATAATTTTCATATAGATCTGATGATGAGTTCGGGAGACAGACACCGGAACTCTTTAAAAAATGACAGGAAATCAACCGCGATTTCTGCTATCGCATAAATATGCATTGTTTGTTTGGAATTAGTGCAGGGTGAATACCACAACTAAAAATTTAAAAATAAAAACTTTTTTGCAAAAAAAAACAACCGACTTCCTTAAAAACACTACAAAGTGAAAAATAACTTTAATTTCGGAAGTCGGTGGCAAAAAAACCATAAATACAGATCCTAAGACACCGACTACCGAAATTAAAGTTATTTTTCACTTTGTAGTGTTTTTAAGGAAGTCGGTTGTTTTTTTTTGCAAAAAAGTTTTTTACATTCTGATATCCTTTTTTCCTAAATTCTTTAATGTTTATTGTCTTTAATTGAGAGAGAAAAACAAGATTCTCACGTACTGTAACGAAAGACGTTCAAACGTTTCAGTTTGCTCGTTGATGCCCTTGGCGCATAATATTAGTATACATATTACATTCAGGTGTATACTTAATTTCAACTCAACTTTCCATACCGCTACCGCTCATAACATATACCAGAACCCCAAACAACAGAACTATATAGTCCTGCTTAAAGTCAAGGTTACTTGTATTTATTTACATTTTTTGCGTCTCTGTATATAAAAGCTTATATAATCGACTTCTTTTAATACATAACCTTAGCTTGGCCTTGGATACCGATGGAAAATTAAACGTAGTACCGCGATGTCTCTGGTTTGACACAAGACGTTTATAAATGGTATTCGAAAAGATACTTAAGGTGAGAAGCGCCAAAGTGCAAAATTTAAATGTATTTATACGTTTTTTGCGATTTGCGGGTCGGTGTCAAGCTGCATTTCAGATCAAAGACATCCACTACAAGACATAGGCCTCTCCAAAACAGGGAAGTTTTGCCATAATCGCCACGCTTGGCAGGCGGGTTGGCGATCGCAATATACTGGTAAAATGCATAGAGAACGCTGCACGCTGCTGCCATTCTCTAGTAAGTCCCTTAGTCGCCTTTTATGACCCTCACGGGAAGAAATAAAACGGGTAAAATCTCAACTAAAAAAAAAAACCGACCGACTTAATAATAAACGAAAAAATTACCCACAAAATGAAATGATGCTTTTCAACTCCTTTACAAGTTGTGAAATATTTTTCATTGACAAATCTCACTTGAGTTTCTAATACCTAACATATCAAATAATGTAATTACTAATATTATTGTGATATCTTATCATTATAAACATGTTTATTCTATACTACCTTATCTCTGACAATTATGAAACTGGAAAGTACAAGGTTTAAACCGGTTGCAATCGACTTAACAATCGAATTTTAAAAGAGGTTAATATATTGTACTATAGACCCAGAGAATAAAAATCTTCACAGAAAATTCAACTCTCATTTCACTTCCTTAGGGATGGAATTTCAAATAACCCTTTCTTAGTCGATACCTACTCTTCACAAAGAACACACCCTCCAAATTTCACGTCTGTAAGACCAGCGGTTTGGACTGTGCGTTGATATATCAGTCAAGTCACTCAGGACTTTGAATTTTATATACCGGGTGACATTTTATAACGTCTTGAAAAAAAATGGGTGTAATAGGTGAACGGAGTAGAAGCCTTTGGCATAGAAATTTTAATTATTTTTATTTTTGAATAACATGTAATAAAATTGATCTAGCAATAAATACTACACATTTAAAGTAACATTTTCATACTAGAACAACAAAAACAGAAATTTGGAAAAAAAAGAAAAAAAAAACAATTAAAATTTATCGAAACTCAAATCAAACGCACCCTACTCAATGCGTGGCATGTATGAATGATTTCGTAGCGCGGTCCTACCCTTTGAAGCCGGCCGATAGGCGGCCTCATTGATCTTTCGCAGGCGCACGAGCCGCACACGCATCCCCGTCCGCCCGCTTCCTCCACTCCTTGAGTCACCTGCGATGAATCTGAAGGCCTTCCTGCCTTCTATTCTAGTTACACAACACACCATATGACGGTCGAGACGGTAAAAAATGTCATCCGGTATATAGATTTTAAATGTAAACTTGAATATAACATAACGTTTGTATTATCTGAACTGATGGTTTGAGTATTTTGTAGCGGCATCTACACCGTCACATGCGAACTACGCATCAAAATGTCGTCATGCAAAATCCTGCATCTCGCAAGCAGAGTTTACCGCGCAACTAGCTCATATACAACGTCCTGACTAAATCGTCGAGCAGTTAAAAAAATAAAAATACACCCAGGCACCATATTTTTGTGACTTGTTGTTAGTATCAACTGATGTGACGCCGCGCCTAACATACGGAAATTATTGCAACAGAAACATTGTCAGAAATCTTACTAATTGCATCTATTGATACAATCAATTTGATGTCTAAAGAAAGAAAGAAAATATGTTTATTTGCGGTAAATATGACGCAAAGAAAAACTGACCACAACAAAAATATGAAAATAAATAATAGTTTAAAAAAAAACTAAAAAACACGCTTCCATTGAATCCTAACTAAAAAGTACAAAATAATGGAAAAAAAGCGTGGGGTGCTTTCAGGTATTTTTTATTGATATCAGGCACCCCACGCTTTTTCTATTTTTTAAGGTGTTTCGAATTTTGAGACGTATGTCAGCGTAGTTTGTGACGTTTGTCAGCGTAGTTTTCGAAGACAGTTTTTTTTTGCTGTCCTGGTAACCCTGGCAAGGATAATGGCACAAATTAGTTTGTGACGTATGTCAGCGTAGTTTTCGAAGACAGTTTTTTTGCTGTCCTGGTAACCCTGGCAAGCATAATGGCACAAATTTATGAAATTATTGCATTGTCATCGGTCCTTGACAGGTGTGCAAAGTTTGAATGAAATCTGGTCGTTTAAAGTGGGTCAAAATCGCGCTATAAGGAGTCGGTTACAAACAAACATACAAGTGAAGCTAATATAAAGCGTGTAAAAAAAACTGGGGGCTGTTGGCTGTTGGATTGGGCTGGCTGGGGCTGGGGAATGTCTACTTTGTCGCTTGATGCTCTGTGTTTTATCCTTTTTTTTTTTAAATAAACTTTTATTACATTTCATAAAATCTTTTTTTTGCACAAGTTCCAATAGTTATTAAAACAGGAATCTTTAGTGGCCCGCCGAAAACTTCTAAATCGACCGTTTGGCCCGACTGCTAAAAAAGTTGAACACCCTTGCTGTATACCTGTGCTAAATAAATTTTTATTTTCTGTCTTTCTTTCACTGACCGGACAGGTCCATTCAATCTGTGTGATTCTTTCCTCAAAAGATCATTTCAGGCACAAATCTACATTGTTTTTACATGTTCGAACAAAATTATGTCATCATCTACCGAGCCTTTTCCCAACTATGTTAAGGTCGGCTTCCAGTCTAACCGGATGCAGCTAAGTAGGTATCAGTATTTTACGTGGAGCGACTGCCTATCTGACCTCCACAACACAGTTACTGGGTAATACGATACCCCTTGGTAAGACTGGTTGTCAGACTTTCGGGCTTTTGACGACCCGTAACGACTGTCTAAGATCTACGAAAGACAGCCGGGACCAACGGCTTAACGTGCTTTCCGAGGCACGGAACGGTTTTGATATGTAGAGATGGTTGGTATGAAACAAAATTATGTCTGAACTTTAACCCTTTTTATGGTAGAGGTAGTATACATGCCACCAATAAAATTATGTATTTGTTTTATTCAACTGTATTGTTGATAACGATTTTATTTTTCATTGATGATAACATATACACAGCGACCATATAACTCATGGACGCCTAATAACAGGCGACCGATGTCTGTCAACACATCAGACTTATAGATCTGATACAGGATACCACTCAACAATTTCGTTTCAGTATTGACCACTTCTGTGAGCCGTAAACACTTCCGCGTTAGTAAATTAAAATTGGTGAAAATAAATATTATAAATGGCCCCCTGGAAAATACGTTGGTGTGGTAACAATAGCCAAACTTCGAGTTTCCGTAAGGATGGCATAACATTTCATCGGTAAGTCAATAGTTACATAATCTATACAAATAAATAAAATTGGAGTGTCTGTTTTTAATATTAAGATAACCACTTTTTACTAAGTGTATATGGATATATACACGGTACATATACCAAAACAACATTTTTTACAATTTTTGTCTGTCTGTCTGTTTGTTCCGGCTAATCTCTGAAATGGCTGGACCGTTTTTGACGGAACTTTCACTGGCAGATAGCTGATGTAACAAGGAGTAACTTAGGCTACATTTATTTTAGAAAAAATAAATAATAGTTCAAAAAAACTAAAAACACGTTGAATTTTGAGACGTATGTCAGCGTAGTTTGTGACATATGTCAGCGTAGTTTTCAAAGACAGTTTTTATGAAAATCTTTTTGTTAAATACCACGCGGACGAAGCCGCGGGTAACAGCTATTACCTATAATATAACCTGAATTAACACATCTTACCGCGGTAGTACGTCCTCCTGCGTTAATTTTCGACATCCACGCGGGCGAAGCCGCAGGTAAAAGCTAGTCATAATTACAATACTCACACACCTACTGATTTTAAACCTACACGTGTTTCTGACAAATAAATGCATCTTATCTTATCTTAATAATTTTACACATTATTTTATACATTTCCGCAAATATCCCATCGAATTACCAATTTGAAAAAATACTTAAAAATTTCATTATTAACATACTAAGAATTTATTACTATACCATATCTAGTTTTCGCGGCCTTATAAAGGGTTAAAAGAAACATTCACTCGATGATGATTTTGTAATATCTCGATTTAAAAGACTGTCGTTGGAATTTCTTCCCCGTTCTTCTCCATCTACACTTTAGCTCGAATGAGCATCTAGCTTCAAGTTTCTGACTATCTGACGGCCTCCTTGACATTTCAAAAGTGCCTGAAGTTAGTTAAATGTAAATAAACGCTTTGTGTTTGTTCGCGTGTAACTCACCCATCAAGAGTTGACCTCGTAAGTTAACCGATACTCGATCGACCTTCCACACAAAACAAATAACTCATGTACGTTTAAATTTTAAACAGTCATGAACATCCGTGTGGTGGTGCCGGACGTAAAGAATAACACCACCCCATTTCTTCCCGTGGGTGTCGTAAAAGGCGACTAAGGGATTTACTAGACAATGGGCAGCAGCGTTTTCTATGCATTTTACTACCTTATTGCGATCGCCAACGCGCCTGCCAAGCGTGGCGATTATGGCAAAGCCCCCCAAATTGGGGGAGGCCTAAGTCCAGGAGTGGACGTCTTACGGCTGAAATGATGATGAACATCATCTGCAGAGCGTTTTCTTAACTATGTTAGGGTCGCCTTCCAGTCTAACGGGATCCAGCTGAATACTGAATTATCCTGGCGAGGATCACCAGAGGGGTAATTGCGGAACTTTTTATGGGTAGGAATTGGTTTAATATTCATAGTTAAACAACATTCATTGCGTTATTTACGTTGCTGAGCCGACAATTTATTCGAACAAATGACGCAATGGTTTAGAAATAATCTTCAATCCCATTCAGATTCTGATAAATTGTGCGTTTCGCAATTAGGGTGCTGGATAGCAAAAGCAAAAAGACTCGCTTTTGTAGCCAGCTGAACTAAAAGACAACAAGCAAATAAAATATTGTTTCTTAGTTTTTAACACGCTTTCATATGTATGTTAGTATGTGCCTATGTAACGGAAACTTTGAACATGATTTTGACCCCTTTAAAACGTCGAATTAACTCGAAATTAGGCATACTTATCAAGGATCGATGACAATACAATAATTTTATAAACTTGTGCCAAGCTTGTGCCATTATCCTTGCCGAGATTACCACGATAGCAGAAAAACTGTCTTCGATAACTACGCTGACATACGTCACAAAATAATAATAATACGAAAACTACGCTGAAGTATGTCAGCGTAGTTTTCGTATTATTATTTTTTGTAATGTAACATGTACGTGTAATTTTTGTTTATTTGCTATGTTAATTTTGTTATGTATATAACAAAATAAATGATAGTTTAAAAAACTAAAAAACGCTTCCATAGAAAACCAAACTAAAAAGTAGAAAATAATGGAAAAAAGCATGGAGTGCTTGATATCAATTAAAAAATACCTCAGAAAGCTTTTCTGTGGCAGCATGTTTTTAGTTTTTTTTAAACCACTTATTATTTATTAAACAGCCTTACCTTATCCTTTTGAAGTCTAGCTCCTTAGGGTCTACGGTCTTCCAGGCCCCATGGAGGTAGTTCCGACAGATCCTGCCGGCCACTTCCCTCATCTCCTCCTCCGTGCCACACATTTGAAGTTTCTGTAATAGGAGAGAAAATATTTTCAATAAATAGAAAGGGACAGAGAGAGAGGGAGGCAGTTGATGGTTTTCGAAGGTCCTGAAGCAAATTGCGAGGTCAAAATCAAAATCGTGGCTGATTTTCGAAGTTTTTATCATGGGTGTCCTTTTTATGGCTTTCAAGGGTGCTAAAGACGTTAGTGAAAATTAAGTTTTGGTATTTTAAATATGGAGAAAACAACATTTTTTATATTCTGATGACCAACAAAACCTGCTCCAAATCTACGTTACGTTACGGACCATTTAGCCAGTTATGTTAGTCCCATGTAATAGGGGGCGAGCCTATTGCCATCAACCGGGCACAAATTCAGTCTCCGGGCTGCTACTGAGAAATTTCGGCTAGAAAAACCCAATAACACTTTGTCTGACCCGGGCATCGAACCCAAGGCTTAATGCTCAGCAGTAGCGCTTGCGACCACTAGACCAACGAGGCAGCCAACATTCGGTTCATCATCATCATCATCATTTCAGCTGAAAGACGTCCACTGCAGGACATGGCCTCATTTGCCCATAATCGCCACGCTTGGCAGGCGGGTTGGCGATCGCAGTATGGTGGTAACAGGCGCGGTCGCAGCCTAACATTTTGGTGGGTGTCACCATGAGTACTGAAGAATATTTTTAGGAAGGTAAATCCTCTTTGGTCTAGTAGTCGCAAGCGCTGCTGATCAGAATGATGTCCCGGGTTATAATCTTTTTTCAAATGTCCATCGGAGTCTCCGTGGCTCAAGTGAGAACAATTTTAAGATAGTAAGACAGGCAAGTCGTTCAGGGTTTCGACAGCATGAATGTCTTTGGGGGGGGTCATGACCCCTAGAACCCCCCCTCTCGGACCGCGCCTGGGTGGTAAAATGTATAGAGAACACTGCTGCCCATTCTCTAGTAAGTCCCTTAGTCACCTCACTCACCTCTTACGACACCTTCGAGAAGAAAATGTGATAGGAATATTCGGTTACATTACAACAATACCATTTGTCAAGGCATGTCATCAGTTGGCATTCTGCCTAACTCACCAAGATTTATAGTCTAAAGTTATTTAATTGTTGTAAATATAAACAACTTTATATTTATGAACTTGTCTACATTACTCATGTTTAGTGATTAATTAATTACATACACTTGGCCATATCGTTGTACGGGAAAAGAATTGACCACTTCCTTATAAAAAGACAGGCACACTCTGTGTTTAAGACAGATACTTATTAGTCCTGACTCCTGCCAGGGTCGCGAGATTTGTTCGAAACAGTTACCGTGGACCTGGCACAGGAGACTGAAGGAACACGGGTGGGTTTTAGTCAGTAAAAGTCTGACACGGTCTCCCGCTCCGCCCAGAGCGGGAGACGTCATTTGATGATTTACCGATCACAAAAAAGGGCTTGTTAGTCGATTAGCATGAAATTTCTCGCCCGAAACAGTCAAATCGTCATTTAGAAATATTGTAATATTTTTTATAGGCGACTCGTCCAAACTAAAATTTATGGGCGAATCGACAATTTTAGAAATACGTATTAGGCAATTGAAACGTTTTGTATTTTATGTAATAAAGTTAGTGTACTTTTTCCTTAAATTTTCGTTGTTTCCTTAACCATTTATTCAAAACGTTTTACCCATAGATAATATAGTCTTTGCGTTTTACCTAATAGAAATCGTACAGCGGTGATTTTATGTTATGGAATGGTGTACACAATGCACGGACATACGATCGTAACAATCGCGGGAGATTTGCTGTTTAGTCATTGACGAGTTCCATTGTCTATTTCCGAGGACCTTCATAAAATCCTAATATACTATAGTCTAAAACATTCCTTGATAAATATGCTTTCAAATTACGGAAACCCTATCCAAATCGGAACAGTAGTTTTTGAGAAAATCGCGGACATACAAACAAACATACATACATGTCAAATACACAACCTCTTTCAACTCAACAGTCGGTTACAAATAAATAATTACGTTTTATAAATGTCACTGTCATCTGCCCCGCCTTTTCCCAAATATATTGGGTTCGGCTTCCAATCTAGAAGGATGGAACAGAATACTAATATTTTACATGGAGTGACTGCCTATCAAGAGAGAGAGAGAGAGAGAGAGAGAGAGAGAGAGAGAGAGGGAGAGAGAGAGAGAGAGGGAGAGAGAGAGAGAGAGAGGGAGAGAGGGAGAGAGGGAGAGAGAGAGGGAGAGAGAGAGAGGGAGAGAGAGAGAGAGAGGGAGAGAGGGAGAGAGAGAGAGAGAGCAGTTGCGCCCCAATGGTATGGGCCCCGACTTACGAGTTGTAATTAGTCGGTTCGAACCCAGGTAGGCGCTTTACTTTGTGTAAATAATTTCATCACCACTGCTCCCAAAACGGTGAAGGAAAACATCGTGAGGAAGCCGGCATGTCCTACCAACACGCACTGGGCCCGCGTAGATTACGGCCCACTTCCTCTCACCGAGAGGAGGCCTGTATCCCAGCAGTGGGAACAATATAGGCTGATGATTATGACTGCCTAATTGACGTTCACATCCCATCCGATTTGTAAATGTGTCTTTATTATTAATCAGTCGATTACTATCTTACTACAGGGCAATGAGCTGTACTCAAACAAAGAAAAAAACAGGCATGCGAGTCGGACTCATGCACGAGCGTTCCGTACCATTATCTATAAAACGAAAAAAAAAAACCGGCCAAGTGCGAGTCGGACTCGCGCACCGAGGGTTCCGTACAAACCTGCAGGTCATCATCATCATCATTCGTCATCATCGTTTATGAAATGAAATGTTTTTTTTTTAATTTTTTATATTTGTGTTGACTGAATGAAAGGTAAATTGTGGTTTACGATTTATGACGTATTAAAAAAAAACTACTAACTAGATCTCGTTCAAACCAATTTTCGTTGGTAGTTTTCATGGTAATGTACATCATATATTTTTTTTAGTTTTATCATTCCCTTATTTTAGAAGTTACGGGGGGAGGACACACATTTTACCACTTTGGAAGTGTCTCTCGCGCAAACTATTCAGTTTAGAAAAAAATGATATTAGAAACCTCAATTTCATTTTTGAAGACCTATCCATAAATACCCCCACACGTAAGGGTTTGATGATTTTTTTTTTTGTGTTTCAGTTCTATGTATGGGGAACCCCAAATATTATTGTTTAAAAAAAAAATGATATTAGAAACCTCAATATCATTTTTGAAAACCTATCCATAGATACCCCACACGTAAGGGTTTGATGAAAAAAAAAATTTTTGAGTTTCAGTTCTATGTATGGGGAACCCCAAATATTATTGTTTTTTTTTCTATTTTTGTGTGAAAATCTTAATGCGGTTCACTGAATACATCTACTTACCAAGTTTCAATAGCACAGCTCTTATAGTTTCGGAGAAAAGTGGCTGCGACATACTCGGACAGACAGACAGACAGACAGACAGACAGACAGACAGACAGACATGGCGAATCTATAAGGGTTCCGTTTTTTGCCATTTGGCAACGGAACCCTAAAAACACGTTTGCTGTATGGGAGCCCCCTTAAATATTTATGTTATTCTGTTTTTTAGTACCTATTTGTTGTTATAGCGGCAACAGAAATACATCATCTGCGAAAACTTCAACTGTCGGTTCATGAGATACAGCGTGGTGACAGACGGACGGACGGACAGCGGAGTCTTAGTAATAGGGTCCCGTTTTATCCTTTCGAGTACGGAACCCTAAAAAGCAGCATGAATATTAAATCGATACCAATATAATTTTACGTGGGCGTAAACCAGTATATTCATATTGCAATCTCCTTTTTTTCTGTAGGTCCTCTGCGCATGCGTGAGGCCCGGGTCGCCCGGGCTTGTTCGTTTCAACATGCAAAAAATTGCAGCGCTAGTTCGTATCAAAAGCTTGTTCTATTCATCTGTGAGTTCGCCAACGTTTTTAGTACCATTTCCATTTTCTCATTTCATTTTCATTCATTCACTGATAGATACGCACAACCCTAGAAATATGAGATGTTGCACTAGAGTTCCTTATGTAACGAAAGTAAGCAACACAGGATTTTTCAAAATTTATCCCCGTAGGTAATTTTTTTTTGTACCTAATCAACATTCAAATTTTATTAACCTTAAGACTGGACTGAAAAAGGACAAAATTTCGTATATGGCCTCTAAGTTAAGAGGACATAGCTCGCAGAGTAAGCAAGCTGAAGTGGCAGTGGGCTGGGTGGCTGGCCATGTCTGTCGAAGGACCGATGGCCGGTGGAGCAGACGAGTCCTGGAGTGAAGACCGCGTATCGGCAAGCGTAGTATGGGACGCCCTCCAGCTAGATGGTCCGACGACCTTAGAAAAGTGGCTGGGGCAGACTGGATGCGGAAGGCGGAGGACAGGGTGTTGTGGCGCAGCATGGGAGAGGCCTATGTCCAGCAGTGGACTGTGATAGGCTGAGTTGAAGTTAAGAGGCAGTATACGAAATTTTGTCCATTTTGCTGATTTACTTGATTTTACAGTTAAAATACTGCATTCCCAGAAGTTTTAATGCACAACAGAAGAAATATTATTTCATTTTTTATGTAACGAATGAGCTCTCTTTTTAACCGACTTCAAATAGAAGGAGGTTCTCAATTCGGATGTTTATATGTTTTTTTTTTTTATATATATGTTCGGCCATAACTCCGTCGTATATAGACGGATTTGCAAAATTCTTTTTTTGTTCGAAAGAGGTTTTATTCCGAAATGGTCCCATATAATTTTCATATAGATCTGATGATGAGTTCCGGAGACAGACACCGGAACTCTAAAAAATGACAGCAAATCAACCGCGATTTCTGCTATCGCATAAATATGCATTGTTTGTTTGGAATTAGTGCGGGGTAATACCACAACTAAAAATTTAAAAATAAAAACTTTTTTACAAAAAAAAAAACAACCGACTTCCTTAAAAACACTACAAAGTGAAAAATAACTTTAATTTCGGAAGTCGGTGGCAAAAAAACCATAAATACAGATCCTAAGACACTTTTTTTTTGTAAAAAAGTTTTTTTAGGGTTCCGTTGCCAAATGGCAAAAAACGGAACCCTTATAGATTCGTCATGTCTGTCTGTCTGTCTGTCCGAGTATGTCACAGCCATTTTTTTTTCCGAAACTATAAGAGCTATGCTGTTGAAACTTGGTAAGTAGATGTATTCTGTGAACCGCATTAAGATTTTCACACAAAAATAGAAAAAAAAAAACAATAATATTTGGGGTTCCCCATACATAGAACTGAAACTCAAAAATTTTTTTTTCATCGAACCCATACGTGTGGGGTATCCATGGATAGGTCTTCAAAAATGATATTGAGGTTTCTAATATTTTTTTCTAAACTGAATAGTTTGCGCGAGAGACACTTCCAAAGTGGTAAAATGTGTCCCCCCCCCCCCCCCGTAACTTCTAAAATAAGGGAATGATAAAACTAAAAAAAATATATGATGTACATTACCATGTAAAGTTCCACCGAAAATTGGTTTGAACGAGATCTAGTAAGTAGTTTTTTTTTTAATACGTCATAAATCGTAAACCACAATTTGCCTTTCATTCAATCAACTCAAATATAAAAATTTAAAAAATAATAATTTCATAAACATAAACCTTATGCATAAACCGTGAATACCTACAGGTTTGTACGGAACCCTCGGTGCGCGAGTCAGACTCGCACTTGGCCGGTTTTTTTATTTTTTCGAGAATAAAAATTGGAGATTTAGGTTATTTTGAAAGGTTAGTTTCTACCAATTTTTTTTGCATCTCTCTGTGTTCCCGACCGGCGCACAGTGGGCTGAAAATCGGTTTTCATAGATTTAGGGATTTCAATTTGCAAGTGCCGGATTTTTTGCCGGACATAGCTTCAATTATTCATTATTATTATACAAAAATCACACCCGACTTAATTCTCCTCAAAAACGAAGGATTTTTTTTTTTTTTTACGAAAATTTTGTACGAAGCTAGGATGTAAAAAGCTAATTATCTCTTAGACGGAAAGCTAAACCCTTATTTTTTTAATTCGTTAAGATATTTCTATTTATTTTTACTTAGGAAACGGTTTGCAGCCCACTGTGCGGCGTTTCCGACGACTAAAAGAAAGGGCCGGGGCAGACTGGATGCGGAAGGCGGAGGACAGGGTTTTGTGGCGCAGTATGAGAGAGGCCTATGTCCAGCAGTGGAGTGCAATATGCTGAGTTGATTGATCTCCCGGTGTAGAACCTAGCATTGAGAAGCCAACACAGTACATCCCAGTGTGTCGAAAAAACACGCTGTTTGATTTTCAACCTTCAGCGCTGAGCAGTGAGTTGAAAATCCCGCCACAATCTTATTACGTCCATTTGAACTTTGTTTAATACCGTGGCCCTGGCATAGGCAACTGAATGAACACTAGTGGGTTTAGTTAGTAAAAGTCTGAGACGCCCTCCCGCTCCGCCCAGAGCGGGAGACGTCATTTGATGATTACCCGACCATAAAAAAATAATAAAAAAAACTAGCCAATTGCCCCTGCTTAGCACCGTTACAATAAATGTCAAAACATAGAGATTCCTGTTCCTTCACTAAGTTAAATATTATTGTAATATGGATGAAAAACTTCCGGAAAAATACACTGAATAGTAGTGAGAACCGTATCAATCTCATTGTGTGGTTTAGATCTATCGCACTGATGGCAATCATGCCGTCATCCGCAAGAAAAACGGTATCCTTGATCTGCAGAATGCGTGGCAGCTGCAACGGAATTCTAAAGACTGTAGCTGATAGAATCTCTTCGCCGCTATCAGCATCATCATTTCAGCCGTAAGATGTTCACTGCTTGACATACGCCTCCCCCAAAAGGGAGGGATTGCCATAATCGCCACGATTCGCAGACGGGTTGGCGATCGCAGTATGGTGGTTAAAATGCATAGAGAACGCTGCTGCCCATTCTCTAGTAAGTCCCTTAGTCGCCTCTTACGACACCCACGTGTAAAAATGGGATGGTGGTATCGTTTACGGCCGGCACCACAACGAACAAGATGACTCATGCAGGTGTAAAGCGGACACAGATAGTAATTAACAAACAAATATAATGCTTAATGGCATTTCCATCTATAATTAACAGACGAACAAAAACATGACTCAGTTTCCTTGAATATTAATTAATGTCTTGAATGGTTTACGATTGATGAAGATAATTCGTTTTTCTATAGAAAACATGGTCGGAATAAGAATAATGTGGCCTTTATGTCACTCAGTCTAACAATGGATCTAGGCTGAAAGTATACCTGCCAGGGTTGTCGATTTGTTCGAAAGAGTTTCCGTGGCCCTGGCACAGGGAACTGAAAGAACACGGGTGGGTTTTCGTCAGTAAAATTCTGACACGGCGCTCCACCCAGAACGGGAGACGTCATTCGATGATTTCCCACCCAGAAGAATAAAGACTGAAAGTATAACCGTAGTACTAAGCTGTTGAGCTGCAAGATAGTTGACAAAAGCGTGCACTGGCTGGACAGGTCCACTCAATCTGTGTGGTTTTTTCCTCGAAAGACCATTTCAGACACCAATTTATATGATCTGACCCACATTATGGCAACATCATCTGCCTGTCTTTTCCTAACTATGTTGGGGTCGGCATCTAGTCAAACTGGATGCAGCGGAATAACAGTATTTTAAATGGAGCCACTGCCTATCTGACCTCCACAACCCAGATACTGGGTAATGCCTTTTGGTATACTGGTTGTTAATCTTCCTGGCTTCTGAAGACCCGTAACGACTGTCAAAAATCTACGAAGACTATATCTGGTCTTTAAAAAAGACTGTGACCTCTGAGTTTGTTTCGGCTTTTCTTCTCACAAACCTCATCTAGTTTTAAAAATATGATTGACGTGTAAAAGTGTTTGTACAAACCTACTAACAGAAATAAAATCATTTATCTTCCCTAATTGCGTATAACACTTCATCTGTTTGAAATTAATTTATTAAACCGCCCTTCTTATCATTTATCTGACTAATAACCTTTATACGTAGATTAGTGATAAGCCGTACGATTGTATTTTTAATTGATAACATAAATCCTACATGAGTGTTAAGTCGGCCGTTGCTCCACACAAGTGCTCGTGGGTAAATACACACTCTTCTTGGAACATCGTACACTTACTTTTACAATGTTTGTAAACATGTGAGCACCATGTATCTATCACAGAATTAACCAGTACTACGCATCTGACCCTTCTGAAGAACAAAACCATTTCACCAATAAGGTCACTATATGTTTTCCTAGGGCGTCCCTTTTCAGCATTTCCAGTCACATCTGCCTTGTAAATACCTTTTTGTTAGCCGCCATTCGTCCATCCTCTTAACATGACAAAACCATCTAAGCATACTCTTTTTATCACTACATCTCTTCTTTTAAACCACACCGTTCTCTTATCACATCATTCCTCAGCATATCATTTATAGTCCACCACACATGCTTCGCAACGAACGCATTTCCACAGCATGTATGTAGAATATTGTAAAAAGAGTAACGGTGGAGTTACTTACCCATTCTTCTCCAAACAAAACTACCTTTCGGAAGGGGCGACTAGAACCAATTCAATTTTAATGTAAATTTTGACGTGCTTAAGTGCCAAAATCAAAACATTTATTTCAATTACGCCCTTGAAAGCCCTACTTTGAGTTTGACTTTGAAACAATAAATAACAGCAGCACGATTCGATCGAAGGATCAGTTACTATTGCCGTGATCGATTCATTGATGGCCTACTTTTCATACCTAGACCCCCTGCGAGCCTCGGAAAGCACAATAAACCCAAGGTCTTGGTTGTCATTGCAGATCTTCGACAGTCGTTACAGATGGTCAGAAGCCAAAAAGTCTGACAACCAGTCTTACCTAAGGGTCCTAACAGGATAGCGAGATTTGTTCTAAAGAGTTACCGTGGCCTTGGCATATGGGCAACTGAAGGAGCACGGGTGGGTTTTAGTCAGTGAGTCTGCCCTCCCATTTGATGATTACCCACCCACAAGAAAAAATGCCTTACCAAAGGGTATTGAAACTTTGGTTGTGGAGGTCAGAGATGATTACCCACCCACAAGAAAAAATGGCTTACCAAAGGGTATTGAAACTTTGGTTGTGGAGGTCAGATAGGCAGTCGCTCCATGTAAAATACTGGTTCAGCTGCATCCGGTAAGACTGGAAAACTCCAACGTAGTTGGGAAAAAGGCTAAAAAAAGAATTAAAGCAGATTATAAAAGGATTATGCCATATTTCAGGTACCCTTCATCTCTTTAACATTATCTTATCATAAACAGCCTTTATTATCATTTATCAGACTATAATATAACCTTGCATTAGTAGATTTCTGATAAACCAAACGATTGTATTTTTATTGGGTAACCTAACGTGTTCCGTGTGGTTCCGTGTGAGACGTAAAGAATAGCACCATCTTATTTCATCCCGTGGGTGTCGTAAGAGGCGACTAAGGGACTTACTACAGAATAGGCAGCAGCGTTCTCTATGCATTTTACTACCATACTGCGATCATCAACCTGCCTGCCAAGCGTGGCGATTAAAGCAAGCCCCCAAAAATATGACTAGCACTAAACTGTCGAAGTGGCGGTGCTTGAAGAGGCCTATGTCGAGCAGAGAACGTCTTTCGGCTGAAATGATAATGACTGCCTGTTCTGACCTTCACAACCTAGTAAAACATACCAAGACCCCTCGGTGCCACGGAAAGCACGTTAAGCCGTAGGTCCCAGCTGTCATTTGTAGATCGATGAGTCCTCAAGGAAGTCTGAACACTAGTCGATGACGAGACTGGGATGTGGAGACCAGGTAGGCTATCGTTCCATGTAAAACACTGGTATGTAACTTACACTGGAAGGCGACGTTAACATAGTTGGGCAAAGGCTAGGCAGGTGTCTATTGCAGAGAAATCGAGACTCCAGGAATAAATAAAAAATTTCAGTTCAGAAAACGCTATACAAAAAAGTGAGCCGTCGCGGGACGCCTGGCAGATGTGAAACATCGTAATTATTTTGTAAAGATAATATTTATAAAGCATACTTTACGTACCGTACTGTACCGTGTGGTGCCGGACGTAAAGAATAACACCACCCCATTTCTTCCCGTGGGTGTCGTTAAGGGACTTACTGGAGAATGGGCAGCAGCGTTCTTTATACATTTTACCACCATACTGCGATCACCAACCCGCCTGCCAAGCGTGGCGATTATGGCAAAGCCCCCCAAATTGGGGGAGGCCTAAGTCCAGCAGTGGACGTCTTACGGCTGAAATGATGAATGATGATACTTTACGAAAGGAAATAAATATGGTATAATCAAAAACAACATATTAATTATATATTAATTATCACATCAAAAAAAAATCGCATCGATATTGGAACTTCGTTGCCTAAGTCCACTAATTTTCAGTATGGGCCCACTGTGCGTCGCCACGCTCGCCACGCCAAAATTTAGGTTTACCCTCGCCTATAGATGTTTCACATCAAAAGTGACAGGAACCCGGCTTGGCTAATTAACATTATCAGCCTATATTGTTCCTACTGCTGAGACACAGACCTCCTCTAGATGAGTCGGAGTGGGCCATAATCCAGGCGGGCCCAGTGCCGGTTTCGTATTTTTGATTCTAAGACATGCCGCTATCCTCATGATGTTTTCGTTCACCGTTTTGAGAGCAGTGGTGATGAAATAATTTACACAAAGTGCCTGCTTGGGTTCGAACTCACGAGCGACTCGTAAGTCTCCGTTACAACTGGGCCACCACTACTCTTGTCTTATCACTGTCAGTGAAACAATTACAGGTTGATAATTATCAGACTTATAAATAACTGCAGCCTGTTTGCATTTTGACAAGAAAATAACAAGAAAATTAACATCAATTAAAAGACTATTTTAAATACCATTCATTAACACAAATTGCAATTGATAGTCTACACTTTACAGTGATTGCAACCATAATTTACAATTAAAATGCATTTAGCATCACCACTGATTGAGCCCCGACTACGAGTTGTATGTAAGGACTTTGGTTCGAAACCAGACGGGCGCTTTACATTGTGTAATTAATTTCATCACCACTGCTCTCAAAACGGTGGAAAAAACTTCGTGAGGAAACCAGGCATGTTCTAGAAGCAAAAATTCGAAGACATGTGACAAACCCGCACTGGGCCCGCGTGGTAGATAAATAAATAAATAATATCTTAGGACAACCAACACAACGTTACCTGATCCCAAACTAGGCAGAGCCTGTACTATGGCAACCAGACAACTGATAAACATACTTACATATTTCTAAATACATACATACTATAGATAATTTACACCCAGACACAGAACAAATTATTGTGCTCATCACACAAAGATTTGTCCTGGGTGGGAATCGAACCCACGACCTCAGACTTAGCAGTCAGGGTCACTAACTACTAGACTAAGCCAGTCAAACAGACCACTCTCTCTCACTGAGAGAAGGTCTGTGTCCCAGCAGTGGGAACATTATAGGCATTATTACGCTAGCATCAATACTGATTATTTTAAAGTTTTTTTCTCCAATACGAAGAAGACTTTAGTTTATGTATGTATTAATGTTTGAAAGGCGAAGATATATAGGGTATCGCTGACTAGTGTCCCGCAACATGTGTCTCCAAAGACATTGCAGATGTGTTTACTAAAACATCAGATATGTTCGCAGAGACTCGTATGGATAACTGATACGCAACCGCGCGTGCACGTGTCGCTACTGTTGCAAAGGACTCGAGTCCTCGAGTCGTAATTTTAAAGACTCGACTGAGTTATGCAAGACTCTGTGTGCTCAAAAGGCTTGGGAGTCTAGAGTCAAGCTGAGCCCGATTCATTTAACAGCCACATGAGTCAGAAAAGGACTCGAGTCTTAAAATGAATTCGAGTCTATGAATAATTCGTCAGATTTTTTTGTACGCATAATTACATCAAAACCACTAATTTGAACTTATCACCTACTATTCGAGTCTTTTGGAATGATGAGGTACAAGTCTCATCTTCAAGCTCCGAGTTTTTCTTTAAAACTCGAGTTCATTTCAAGACGCAAGCCCTCTTTAAGACTCGATTCCTTTTTGAGATTCGAGTCCTTTTTAAGACTCGAGTGCTTGACTCTTGACTTCGAGCCTTTTTAGCACACTGAGTCTTACATTATTGAGTCGAGTTTTTAAAATTACGACTCGAGGACTCGAGTCCTTTGCAACACTACGTGTCGCTCCCCTGATGCAGCGGGTGCGGAGCAGCGCTAACAGCATCACATCAAACGGACACAAATGCAGACTCGGGGCTACTACTGAAAAATTCCAGTTGGAGATATCCAATAACACTTTGCCCGACCTGAGAATCAAACTCGGGCCCTCAGAGACAGCAGTACTTCAGGTACCCGAATTTGGCTCATCACCATCATCATTTCAGCCGAAAGACGTCCACTGCTGGACATAGCCATAGCCTGGCTGCTGGTCTAATCCTATTTTGTATAATTTTAATTTTTGTTTTGTCTTGTCATTAAGTTATTTGTTGTGAATGATGTAATAATTTTAATTTGCACTATATGTTTAATAATGTCTTTTGGAGGCACTCATTAACCTATATTCTGTTTTTAATATGTGGATAATGCAGTGGGCTGCAATATTGTTATATGTACCAAATTTTTTGTTATGTTAAAATTATATATTGCAGCTGTTTATTGTCCCTTAATAAAATAAAATAAATAAAATAGGCTTCCCCCAATTTTGGGGGATTGCCATAATCGCTACGCCTGGCAGGCGGGTTGGCGATCGCAGTATTGGGAGAGGCCTATTTCCAGCAGTGGACGTCTTACGGCTGAAATGATGATGATGATGAATGAACAGTTTAATATGCATTTAGTAATAATCTATTATTTTGATATTACAAACAGAGATTTAAATTAATTTACTTGTATAGATTATGCTGGTCAAGCTCTTGTCGTACACACTGATATGTGTGGATTGAATGAAAGTATTGACCGATACAATGAAAGGTCGTCCCTAAATATCTTAAAAAAAACACTAGATACGTATGAACAGTTCACTTTATTTACTACACTACCAATCTTACATATATAAAAATTTCGTGTCACGATGTATGTTAATGGTAAACTCCGTTGCTACTGAATTGACTTTGATCTAATTTCGTAACCAGCTGTTATTTGGTCCAACTTGAAAGATAGGATAGTTTTTATTTCAATTATTGTATCTAGGTTTATTCAAACCTGTGTTTCGGGCGAATACGGGCAATAATGCTGAAGAGTAAGTTTTTTTTGGTTTTAACACACAAAAAAAGTCTAAATCATTTACCGTATATTTTCTTTTTTTTTTCTTTTGTATATGGTCATACTTTTTTTTTAAATGTAATGTTTTGATATTTTTTTAAATGTAATGTTTTGATTTTTTTAAATGTAATGTTTTGATTTTTTATAATGGTTTGTTTTTACTTTATTTTAATGTTTTCATCCGTGTTAACTTGTTGTGGGTGCCTACCTAGATAATAAGAGCATGATTTGTTACTCCTATAGTTGGAAGCATAATAAGCTTATAACGTTCCCACTGTTGGGACACAGGCTTCCTCTTGGTGAGAGGGAGTGGGCCGTAATTACAACTTAGAAACTAATCAAAAAGAAAAAGAGTCAGAAAGAACACTAAGGGAAAACAGACTACGAGTAATAGCGCAGGCGGGCGATGCGACGCGACGCAGTGGGTCGGCGGCCGACATTTCACGCGGACGTATTTGCGGGCAGAAGCTTGTACTTCGTCATATAGAGTTTTACAAATCCGATGGATGACCCTGTTTACTCTTCAAAAGGTGATAATAATTATGACGTATCACTGTAATTACTATTAATCGCTGTAATTAATAATGAATGATTGCACTAATAGTAATAACACTGAGATTATTGAGGTGACTATTAATAATAGATTTACTTCGGCATCAGTTGTTAAGGGATTCATTATTTATTAGTTTATAATATTTTTCTTATTGTTTTCGTGGGCATACAAAACCGGTGTGTGCGAGTATGACCAGGGGGTAGTTGCGGAACTTTTTATCGGTAGGAATTGGTTTAAAATTCATAGTTAAACAACATTCATTGCGTTATTTACGTTGCTGAGCCGACAATTTATTCGAACAAATGACGCAATGGTTTAGAAATAATCTTCAATCCCATTTAGATTCTGATAAATTGTGCGTTTCGCAATTAGGGTGCAGATGTATGAACGTGAACGACGCAAAAAGAGTATGAAAGGATCGGAGCAGAGGTGGCTGGTTCAGTAGTTTCTGTCTATCCCCGTGGGAAAGAGGCTTGAGGTGACTCTATGTATGTGTAGGTACTGTGGCAACTTCTACCCAACTCTTCGGAGTACAAAGTCGTGAAGTTCATGTGAACTAGGCCACTGACAAAAAATGATTGATTATCACAATTCTAGCAGTTCGCAGGGGGTGATAGACTGATAGTAATGATAAAAATTTCAGGGCCGAGTTTTAGTCACGCGATAAAAAAAATATCGTAAGGTAATTATCAGATAAGCCTATAGGCTATCTTTTGCGATATCTTGGGTCTTAGACTGTAGACAAGATAATGTTATCTTGTTTTATAAAACGTGTGTGAGTGGGGTGATAAATGCTTTTGGCTTCGATGCATGTGACGACGTTTTTGATATGCAGGAGATTTACCAAGCTCATCATCATTCAAATTAGGCCGAGGATTCTGGAGTGGCGACCGCGTACCGGATGATTTATGTAAGAATTTACGAAATCTCGAAATGGCTGGTGGGCACTTCCCATAACCCACGGGCTGGTTTTTATTTTGGCCAGCGGCTAAGCATTGCCATACAACGTGGTAATGCCGCCAGTCTCTTTGGTACATTACCAGTCGACAGCGATGAGGATGAATTTTTCGACGCTTTATTTTAATTCGTGTATAGTTTTAGTTAAGTCAGGATATTATTTTGTTATTTCTATTAATTAAATAGTTAGCTATAATACACAAATAAAAAACCTGTTACGTATAAATAACATGATATTACAAGCAAGAAGTATATTAATAAATAAATATTTGTTTTTTGTAGAGACCTGTTATCTATTACGAAAAGATAAAATCTGACACATATTTTTATTTAATAACAAGGTTATGGAATATTTTTACTGATATCTGATAAGTTTTACTAATGGAAATATCGAATCGGATTCCAAAGTAAAAACCTTGAACTGGGCTGTATCCTTTTGATAAAGAAACAAAGTACATACGTATACTTACATAAACTCAAGCCTTGTTAGGGGTAGGCAGAAACTACCGAACGCCAGGTGGAGTTCTGCAGGCGTATTTCTAATTATAATTTCTATTTAATTCTTCCCAAGATAGAAACAAACTATGGAACGCCACCAGCATGCGTAGCATGACCACCATAGAAAGGGGTTTTGTCGACGGAAGAATAGACAAAATTACAGACTGTAGAAAGATTAAAGACAGAATTAAAGATTGTAGAAAGTTTTGTTTTATGCTGGCGTAGCATGACAGTTCTATCTCTATTCTACCAAGAATAGACAAAGTTCTTTCTATTGTGGTCATGCTACGCGTGCTTCTACGATCCTTAAATACTTTTGCCTTCCCTAATTTTACTGTTATAATACTGTACTTTTATAAAATTTAATGCACTCGATGAAAGATCATTTCATTTACGTATTAGCATTCAGAGAATGAGCAACTTTTTTATTTTTATTACGCAATCTTGATTAATCGACCGCAAACCAGCGACTGATTTGTGAATTTTGGAATATAACATACTTACGAAAAAAAAACCGGCCAAGTGCGAGTCGGACTCGCGCACCGAGGGTTCCGTACAAACCTGCAGGTATTCACGGTTTATGCATAAGGTTTATGTTTATGAAATTAAATGTTTTTTTTTTTAATTTTTAAATTTGAGTTGACTGAATGAAAGGTAAATTGTGGTTTACGACGTATTAAAAAAAACTACTTACTAGATCTCGTTCAAACCAATTTTCGGTGGAAGTTTACATGGTAATGTACATCATATATTTTTTTTAGTTTTATCATTACCTTATTTTAGAAGTTACGGGGGGGGGGACACATTTTACCACTTTGGAAGTGTCTCTCGCGCTAACTATTTGGTTTAGAAAAAAATGATATTAGAAACCTCAATGTCATTTTTGAAGACCTATCCATAGATACTCCACACGTATGGGTTTGATGAAATTTTTTTTTTTGAGTTTCAGTTCTATGTATGGAACCCCAAATATTATTGTTTTTTTTTCTATTTTTGTGTAAAAATCTTAATGCGGTTTACAGAATACATCTACTTACGAAGTTTCAACAGCATAGCTCTTATAGTTTCGGAAAAAAGTGGCTGTGACATACTCGGACAGACAGACAGACAGACATGACGAATCTATAAGGGTTCCGTTTTTTGCCATTTGGCAACGGAACCCTAAAAAGCACGTTCGTAAAATCGAGCACTTATTTTAATGTTTATGTTTATTCTTCCAAAAACAGAGCTTTACATTTCCTTATGATCTAAGTAAATTAATATCTAGGTTAACATGAATAATAAGACTAAGACGCATAGGAGCATTTTGCTTATGAACTCCACACTAGGTCGAGCCTGTCTCGTGGAGTTCATGAGTGGGATTGCCGTATGACTTTGCTTACATTACTACATGCTACAGTTGAGATGTTTAAAGTAGTTAAAACAAACTTGCAGCATGCGGGCTGCCACTTGCCCAGAGTTTTGGCATTACTGTTCAATGTTTGTATCGCACACTGTTACTTGCTTGACAGTCTGATGATGACCACCGTGTCGTACCAGTAATTAAAACCAAAACAGGAGACTCATCAGATCTGTCGAAGAACAGGCAGATTTCTCTGGCAACGATTGTCACTAAAGTGCTG
This sequence comes from Aporophyla nigra, assembly GCA_947507805.1. Taxonomy (NCBI): domain Eukaryota; kingdom Metazoa; phylum Arthropoda; class Insecta; order Lepidoptera; family Noctuidae; genus Aporophyla; species Aporophyla nigra. The sequence goes on from OX382318.1 coordinate 1,435,316, forward strand.
GACAGTGTGCCTAACGTACAGCTACAGCAAATCAAGTAAAGCAGTGATATCAACAAAACTTCTTATACGGCTTCTTAAGACAAGCCTACTTTATACAGGGTGTGGCGTAAGTAGTGGTCCACCGTTCAGGATTCGATGAACCAGATAATTAACTATAACAATTAAACATTTTAAACATTTTTACCCATTTTTTTTTTTTACAAAAATCGCTCTTGGACTTGGTGGTGTGTTAAAAATTGGGGTTAAAATTAGAAAAGAACCAACTTTTTCTTCAAAAGAGTTGAATTTACATAAAAAATCATAATTTATCATGATAGCTCTAGTATTCAGCAGTAATTAACAGAAATCAGAATGAAAAAAATAATGGTTTTTGTTGAAACTACAAACAAATAGGTATGTAATAAAAGGTAAAAATTTCGTAAATAAAAGACAAAATTGAAATATTTTCGGAACCCTTGGGTAAAAATGGTTAAAAATTTTAATTGTTATAGTTAATTATCTGGTTCATCGAATCCTGAACGGTGGACCATTACTTACGCCACACCCTGTATGGCAAGTGGAAAAGATTATGAGACAGCCTCTCATACAAGTTAATAATTATAACCCGGAAGTCTACTGACCTAATGACCAGTCGTATTAAGGGGTATCGTGTTACCTAGGCCTTGCGGGGTAACACGATACCCCTTACATGGCGCGACTGCCTACCTGACCTTCATTAAAAAATTAAGGTCGCTTCTTGTTATCTGTCGAACATTTTCTCTACTATGTTAGGGGTGGCTTCCAGTATAAACGGATCCAACATCCCACCAAAAGTCATTTATTCAAACTAGTCTGAGAGTCAGCTATTTTTGAACGTCAAAGTTGCATAAGACAGTTCCCCAAAACGCCCGAACTTCACCATTTCCTAGTGCTTTAGCTGGGAAGAAGAAGTGGCGCAACAAACTGTCCAGCAGCACAGCTGTCTGTTAAGTTAGAAGAACTTGATTCTATACAACAATATGTAAATAATTAATATTATGAAAAGAAAACACACATTAAATTATTTGCCATATGTTAGCTAGCACTTATTACGCATTATTTTACATGGGCGACTGCCTTTCAGTTTCTTTGGTTATCCTGCGGATCTCTTCATTTCTGATTCGATCACATAGGGAAATTCCAAGCATAGCCCTCTTTATTGCTCTTCGAGTGACTTTTAGCCTTCAAATTAGGCCCACAATGGGCCTTATTAGGTAACTTAATACACAACGAGTATAAGTATGTAGGAAGTACGGAAGACATAGAGTTGGGAGGCTCCACAAGGTGGACCGATTACCTTGTGAAGGCTGCAGGAATCCGCTGGATGCGGGAAGGATAGAAACGGTCGAATTGGTGAAGCCTATGTTCAACAGTGGAGATTTTTAGGCTGAAATGATGAGGATTATGAAGTAATATGAGCTGGTATCCGCAACACCACGTCATTGCGCATATTTTTGCGTACCTACGGGTGGGATTATTTGATGCACCCCAGCTCCTCAAGGACGGTCAGCAATGCCTTAGTGTTAATGATGTTCCACAGAGGAATCAGGTCAGACTATTATGAGTAACTGTGAATGCAGGAAAATGACAAAAGGAAGGAAAGAAAACCAAATGGAATAAGGACAACTACACCATTTCACATTCAATTCATTCCATAGGAAGCAACAATTTATACGCACTTTTGATTTGTCAAACAGTTGGTCAGTTAGTCAGAAACCACTTTGGAAAACGTGGAGAACCATTAGGAAGACAATAATAATAAATAAATAAATATCTTAGGACAACCAACACACCGTGATCCCAAACTAGGCAGAGCCTGTACTATGGTAACCAGACAACTGATAAATCTAATATATAAAATTCTCGTGTCACAGTTTTCGTTGCCATACTCCTCCGAAACGGCTTGACCGATTTTGATGAAATTTTTTGTGCTTATCCGGTATCTATGAGAATCGGCCAACATCTATTTTTCATCCCCCTAAATGTTAGGGGTAGTCCACCCCTAATTTTTATTTTTTATTTTTTAGACAAAATATTTAATTTTTATTTTATTATGATTTAGCATTGAAAAATACATACAACTCTAAATTTTCCGGCAAAAAGTTTGTCGGGTTAGCTAGTATCATTATACAGGGTGTCCAAGAACCTGGCGTCCAACTGGATTCCCACGATGCCCCAAGTTCTAACAGTACTCAGAAAAATATTTTAAAAAATCCACCCCATGTACTTACAGAATTATACTGATTTCAAAAAAAAAAGGGGAAATGAGCACCCTGTGACATACTTTTGAATGCTGTGACTGCTAATGCTGATAATTTCGATATTTCTTGGAGGTTTTGTAATCTAGGGTATTGCTGTGTCTAAATAGAATGTAAAAATAATGTACTTATTGTACCATTTTAAAATAAAATATTATTTTAACTAAAGGTGATATGGAAAACTATTGAATTTCGCAACTTTGACCGACTGTAGTGTAAAAAAAATGTACCAAAATAGTATGGCAAGTGACGTCAAATTTTGACGCGTTTATTCCTCTTTTTAAAAAGGTATAATACTTACACATTAATTTGAAAAAAAAAAAATTTTGATAATATTTTTACTCAACAACCCAATTTTTACGAAGTGCCTACCTACTAACGGTAACTGTCGGACCCTTTCTTATCTTAGAAACTGTTATGTTACTACTATTATTTACTTCGGTTCCAAGAGTGAGCAAGAAGGAAATACACACAGGTAGATGGGTTCCCAGTAGAATAAAAGCAAAGAATGTTAGTTTAAAGATATTTTATTACAATAAATGTTCAAAATGTTGACCACCCGCGGCAATACAAGCTCTCACTCTCCTTAAAAAGGACCGCTTTATGTTTCGCGAGTAACTTTTTTGACGTATCACCTGCACTGCTTGTGTTATCTTCTCACGAAGGTCAGCGATTTCATTAATGGGCTTCGCATAAACGAGCTCCTTCATAGTTCCCCAGAAAAAAAAATCCAGCGGATTTAAGTCAGGTGAGCGGGCTGGCCACGGGATTGTTCCTGATCGCCCAATCCACCTGTTCGGGTATTGCTCGTCCAAAAACTCTCTAACGGATACGCGAAAATGTGCTGGACAGCCGTCGTGTTGGAACCACATATCTGGTGGGGTCTCTTCTAGTAAGTTTGGCAAATCATTTTGAAGAAAATTTAAATATGATTCGCCAGTCAAATTCTCGGGCATCTCAAATGGACCAATAATATTCCCACAGAGAATACCGGTCCACATGTTCACTTTGAACCGGTACTGGGATCTATCTTCTCGCATCAAGTGCGGATTTTCCACATGCCACTCGTGCAAGTTGTGTAGGTTCATGTAGCCATCCTTCTTAAATGTTGATTCATCTGACCACAAAATTTTGTCGATAAAGTTTTCGTCTTCTCGATGTTTTTGCAGGATTGTTTCACAAAACGCGACTCGGCTCGGATAGTCTCGAGGTAAAAGACTTTGCACTCGCTGTACGTGGTACGGATGATATTCTTCTTTTTGGAGAATACTGTGTGCTGTGCTCTTCGGTATCCCCGTATCAGCTTCTATTCCTCGCACAGAGATGCTTGGATTTGCCGACACCGCCTCTAAAACTTCATCGCGTATGAAGTCATTTACGGGTCGTCCTTCACCAGCTACTTGATTGGGGAACCGCCCGTCACATAGTGATCTGTGCACATTAATGAAAACTCGATGGTCGGGATATCGCGTAGCCCTCGGATACCTTTCTCTGTAAAGTCTCGCTGCAGCTCGTCCATTACCTCTACATTCTCCATAAATGTAGTGCATATTTGCGTATTCTTGCGGAGTGTAGGTCGCCATGGTAGCACACACAAAACACAAACTGTCCAAACACAGGCAAAGGTCGTCGTAAAGAGTTCGTTTCAAAGTCCAGAGCACAAAGAGTAATCGAGTCCAATAAACAAAGCTTTAAATCGTAGTACGTGATCAATGGTAACAATAAGAGAGAGGTGCGTAGTAACGGCAGGAGGCAGTGACGCGTACTGACCGTACTGTTATCCTAAATAGCACGATCCCAGATAGCGTCACTATCTATCTCACTCGCACCTCTAACCTTTTTCTCCCTCACTCTTACCTGAATAATGGGGTACCATAAAGAAGAACCAGCAAATCGCAAAGATAGTTTCTGTCTTGCTCCCTCCTGTTGTAATAACGAATCACTATGGTGAGATGCATGCACATACCGTCCCTTACGGTCTAACCTGTTTTTTGAGAGGCCTGTTGTTATTTTTATGAGCATACTATAGTAATTCTTTAGAGGTTAGATTCAATTCGTCGTAAATTTTTCTTTCTAAGAATTCTGTAAGACATCGTAAAAATTGGGTTGTTGAGTAAAAATATTATCAAAAATTTTTTTTTTCAAATTAATGTGTAAGTATTATACCTTTTTAAAAAGAGGAATAAACGCGTCAAAATTTGACGTCACTTGCCATACTATTTTGGTACATTTTTTTTACACTACAGTCGGTCAAAGTTGCGAAATTCAATAGTTTTCCATATCACCTTTAGTTAAAATAATATTTTATTTTAAAATGGTACAATAAGTACTTTATTTTTACATTCTATTTAGACACAGCAATACCCTAGATTACAAAACCTCCAAGAAATATCGAAATTATCAGCATTAGCAGTCACAGCATTCAAAAGTATGTCACAGGGTGCTCATTTCCCCTTTTTTTTTTAAATCAGTATAATTCTGTAAGTACATGGGGTGGATTTTTTAAAATATTTTTCTGAGTACTGTTAGAACTTGGGGCATCGTGGGAATCCAGTTGGACGCCAGGTTCTTGGACACCCTGTATATTTCTAAATATATACATATTATAGATAAATTACACCCAGACACAGAACAAATAATTGAGCTAATCACACAAAGATTTGTCCTGGGTGGGAATCGACCCCACGGCCTCAGTCTTAGCAGTCAGGGTCACTAACCACTAGACTAACAGGCCAGTCAATTCAAACAGTCCAAGGACACTCTTGTATATCAAGATGCTTCATAATCCTGGTTACTTTATTCTTTTTGCTCCATCAGACTATGGCAATCTACGGCCCTCTGCATTGTCATCTCACACCTTAGGACAATCAGACTATATTTTTACCACTGTTGCACGCGCAGCATGACCGCCATAGAAACGGAATTTGTCGACGGAAGAGAAGACAAAATGATAGATTGTATCGTAGAAAAAACCGGCCAAGTGCGAGTCGGACTCGCGCACCGAGGGTTCCGTACAAACCTGCAGGTATTCACGGTTTAAGCATAAGGTTTATGTTTATGAAATTAAATGTTTTTTTTTTAATTTTTATATTTGGGTTGATTGAATGAAAGGTAAATTGCGTTTTACGATTTATGACGTATTAAAAAAAAAACTACTTACTAGATCTCGTTCAAACAAATTTTCGGTGGTAGTTTACATGGTAATGTACGTCATATATTTTTTTTAGTTTTATCATTCCCTTATTTTAGAAGTTACGGGGGGGGGGGGGGGGGACGACGACACATTTTACCACTTTGGAAGTGTCTCTCGCGCAAACTATTTGGTTTAGAAAAAAACCTCAATGTCATTTTTGAAGACCTATCCATAGATAGACTCATACACGTATGAGTTTGATGAAAAATTTTTTTTTTGAGTTTCAGTTCTATGTATGGGGAACCCCAAATATTATTGTTTTTTTTTTTTCTATTTTTGTGTGAAAATCTTAATGCGGTTCACAGAATACAACTACTTACTAAGTTTCAACAGCATAGCTCTTATAGTTTCGGAAAAAAGTGGCTGTGACATACTCGGACAGACAGACAGACATGACGAATCTATAAGGGTTCCGTTTTTTGCCATTTGGCAACGGAACCCTAAAAATTGTGTAAAACTGAAGAAAAGAGATGTTTCTATTCTTCAGTCGACAAGAGTATGATGTCAAGTATGATGACTATTTCTCTTTACTATTGATGAGATAGAAACATTTTTACAGGATTAAAATATATAGGGATCTTTTTTTGTTCTTGGTAGAATAGATATACAGGGTGTCCCAAAAATCAACGTCAAGCCGAAAACGGTTGATAGGCCAGGTGGTGACAGTTATCAGAAAAATAATTTAAAAAATCTAAGTTAAGTACTTTTCAAATTATTGACATTACTTTTCATATATTTTTTTGTGAGTGATGTAACCCTGAATAACCTTTCTGTAAACTACAGTCCAAAATTAAAATACAACTACCTCAGTTTTAAAGAAAACATCACTTTTTTGCTCCACCATATACTAAAAATTATTACATCACCCAACTTTAACTAACTGTACTGAAAAAAAAAGTACTTAACTTAGATTTTTTTTATTATTTTTCTGATAACTGTCACCACCTAGCCTATCAACCGTTTTCAGCTTGACGTTGATTTTTGGGGCACCCTGTAGAACTGGTCATGCTACGCCGGCTGGTACACTCACTTCTCTGTGAGAGGGAGGAGGAGGGAGGAGAAGGGAGGAGCCTGTTATCTACCATGAAGGCCCATTGTGGATTGGTAAAAGTCACATGTCTTTGAAGTATTGGTTCTAGAACAGGTCTTCAATCAACCCGCACTGGGCTCGAGTGGTGGATTACGGCCCACTCCCTCAAACTGTGAGGAGGTCTGTGTCCCAGCTTTGGGAATATTATTGACTAATTCACCATCTGCCTAGCCTCTTCCCAACTATATTGGGGTCGGCTCCCAGTCTACCCAGATGCAGCTGAGTATCAGTATTTTACATGGAGCGACTGCCTATCTGACCTCCACAACCCAGTTACTGGTTAATACAATAACCCTTGTGGTAAGACAGGTTGTCAGACTTTCCGGCTTTTGAAGACCCGTAATGACTAAGATCTACGAAAGACAGCCGGGACCAATGGCTTAACGTGCTTTCCGAAGCACGGAATATTAATATTGGCTAATTATGCTATTTAAGTATATAAAAGTAAAATCTACACTAATATTATAAAGAGGAAAGATTTGTATTTTTGTGTGTGTGTATGTTTGTAATGAATAAACTCAAAAACTACTATGCCGATTTCAAAAATTCTTTCACTATTAGAAAGCTAAATTCACCTTAACCACCAAAACCCAACCACAAGCTATATTTATTGCTAGAAAAGATTAGGGATCCCTAAAACTTTAGTAAAGTAACTCAAGGTGTAAAAAAAGGCCATAAAACATCTTTCGTCGCATACCCTGCGGAAACTATTGATGATAGAACAAAAGTATGTTCTACAATATTAAAGAACATATCAATAACTACAAAAATCTTTGTGATACTCTATGTCCAACTATTATCGTTATGTCACAATAACCACTTTTTACAATTTTAAAGTTGACAGAAATACCGACCAAAATTAGACCATGTTATTCATACTTCTGTTTTTAATAAATCATATTGTTTACAGACTGTTTCAATTCATGTAGATTACTTTTTGGATTGTTCAAATTGGCTATTTCATTCAATAGATATTACGAATTTAATCTATACTAATATTATAAAGCTGCAGAGTTTGTTTGTTTGTTTGATTGAACGCGCTAATCTCAGGAACTGGTCCGAATTGAAAAAATATTTTTGTGTTGAGTAGCCTATTTATCGAGGAAGGCTATAGGCTATATAACATCACGCTACAACCAAGAGGAGCGGAGCAGTAATGAAAAATGTTGCAAACACGGGGAAAATCGCACGGGTAGGCGATTCGACGCGACGGGAAGGGTCGGAAAACAAGAAATTTAACGCGGACGAAGTCGCGAGCAGAAGCTAGTAAGTCATTAAAATAGAAAAAATAAACAACCCGTGCTAAGAGGCAAAAGCGAGTTCATGGGGAGAAGCCAGAAATCCTAACAATAATATATGTAGCAAACAGATCGCCAGTACCTGATAACACTTTTAATTTAGTACAGATGACCTCTGACATTTTGATTATCTGTGGAATAAACTACCACCCGGATACAGTTATCACATATACTTCAAATATCTTAAAAGAGACACAAACATCAATATAATATTGTTAGAGTAAAATTATCGGTATGCTTAGATGGTTTGGACATGTGGAAAGGATGAATGAAGGGCGGCTTACAACAGGTATTTACAAGGCACGTGTGACCTAATTGGTGATGTTCTTCAGAAGGGTCAGGTGCGTAGTACTGGTAACCGGTGTGCGTGTTGACCAGATGTTTGAACGTAAATGAGGCAAATAGAGTATGTAAGGAACGTAGCAGGTGGCGTTCTGTAGTTTCTGCCTACCCCCATGGAAAAAGACATGAGTTTATGTATGTATGTAGTAAAATTAAAAAGTGAAATTTTACTTAATAAATACAGGGTGTGCCAAAAATCAACATCAAGCCGAAAACGGTTGATAGGCCAGGTGGTTATCAGAAAACAAAAAAAAAACCAAGTTAAGTACTTTTCAAATTATTGTGACTACAAATCTTTACTTTTCATATTTTTTTTTTGTGAGTGATGTAACCCTGAATAACCCTTCTGTAAACTACAGTCCAAAATTAAAACACAACTACCTCAGTTTTAAAGAAAACATCACTTTTTTCTCCACCATGTAGTAAAAATTATTACATCGCCCAACTTTAACTGACTGTACTGAAAAAAAATGCTTAACTTAGATTTTTTTTAAATTATTTTTCTGATAACTGTCACCACCTGGCCTATTAACCGTTTTCGGCTTGACGTTGATTTTTGGGACAGCCTGTATATATTTTGTTTAAATAAATTTAATGCACTGAAGTATTTCTTCCCATAGGTGTTGTGAAAGGCGACTAAGGGACTTACTAGCCTGTCAGGGTCGCGAGATTGTTCGAAAGAGATACCGTGACCCTGGCACATGGGCAACTGAAAGTCTGACACGCCCTCCCGCTCCGCCCAGAGCGAGAGAAGTCATTTGATGATTTCCCATCAAAAAAAAAAAAAAAGGGACTTACTAGAGAATGGGCAGCAGCATTCTCTATGCATTTTACCACCATACTGCGATTGTTAACTCACCTGCCAAGCGTGGCGATTATGGAAAAAACCCTCCTTTGTGGGGAGGCCTATGCCCTCAGAAGGGACTGACCACCTCTTTCGTATAGTGGTTGCAAGCGCTGCTGCTGATCATGAGGTCCTGAGTTTGATACCCAAGTTGGGAAATGTATGATTGGGTTTTTTTCATCAGGAATTTGGTTAAAATTTCTATTAGGGGCCATCGATTTATGGGACGGGGAGTGGGGGGAAGGGAGGGGGGGGTGGTGGGCTACACCCTGTACCATCCCCACTATGCAGAACCCCATGGTTATGGAGATATCCATGGTTAAAGTTTTTAGGTTAGAATATTTTTCGGCGTCGAATTGAGGGTGGAAGGAGGGTGTGAGGTGGGGTGCGCATAGTTTTTTTATAGTAAAGTCGACGGAGCCCCGCTTCGCGGGGCTCCTACTTCTGTGTTGTTTAAAAAAAAATAACCACGAAGATGATGGCGGGGTCTTTGTTCACTCGCTTCGCTCGCTCACTAGACCCCGCCATCCTCTTCTAACCTAACCTGTCCGAGTCGGGGTGCCCCGAGTCCAGAGCTCGCTTCGCTCGCTCTTGAAAAAAAAGACATAAAGTTGAATAAAATACACCTCTACCGTCAACGGAACGTTAAATGTCAACATTGACGTCTTACAGAACAATTTAGCCAACCTAAAAATTTGCAAATGGTGTGCTATTTGACAATTTGTATGGAAAAATGGAAACTTTAAACATTTTTATCTCATAAACCGTGAACATCTGTAACTTGAAACTTTGTAAAAAGCTTTCTATTTATGAGTACTGTCTACACAAAAAATATGAACTTCAAAATCAATGGCCCCTAATGGAAATTCTATCCCGTGACTTAAACATAACTGACGAAATGTACGTATAATAATAGAGGTAAGTACCCCTCTACTTATGTTGTGATTAGAGGAAATTTTACATTTAATGCTGTGCCTAATGCATTGTTTACGTTCACAACTAGGCGATTACAAATTTTCATGACGTCTAACGAATGTAGCACTAATAAAACATGTACAATATTACTTTATAACGCTTAGGTGGAAAAACACACGATTAACCTAAAATAACGCTTCAAATTCTCAACAAAGCCCACTTTTATTACACTCTAATCATTTTCCAACACTTTCAAGGCAAATGCAAGGTAAATTAGCGCTAATTAAAGGTTTTTTCGAGTTATAAGCAAAAAAGTTTACGCCTTTTTAGAGGGATATCTTAAAACACGTCTTATTACTAAATTATTAATGGATACTCACCAAATAACTGTTTTTATTCATATCTAGGAACCTCTTATAGCTATTCCTAGCCTGCATCAGTAAATTCTTTATTGTACACGACATTTCTCCAGTATTTTCGATCGATATCTATATATATAAAAGAAAGTCGTGTTAGTTACTTCACTTATAACTCAAGAACGGCTGAACCGATTTAGCTGAAAATTGGCAGGGAGGTAGTTTAGAGCCAGGAGAAGGACATAGGATACTTTTTTTTTTTTTTTTTTTGCTTTTGGCAAAGGATACTTTTTATCCCCTTCGACCGCGTTCTCGTGTGATGTGACATAAAACGTCAAAGAGAATACATTTCACTATAAAACGTGGTATGACAAAAACTTTGCCTTCGAGGTACCAGGCGGTCATAACTTGGTATGAGCTTATTAAACAGCAGTGTCAGCCAGAAAACGCTTTATGCCTTCGAAGTAACAGGTTATCATAACCGAGTAGGAGCTACCCAAACATATGAGTATCAGCTAGAAAACGCTTCCCAGATCACCACCGCGTACCAGGTTGTCAAACTTGGAAGGTTTATTACAACATTTTGAATCTTAGGCGATACGAAGTTCGCTGGGTCAGCTAGTCACACATAAAATATGCCCGACCAACCGGTCCACCATATGACAGCTGGGGTTGCCATGAGTGAATTATAAATACTCGGGACCATGTCAAAGTTACTGCAGAAATGCCTGCTTGAAAAATTATAATGCAAATAAGTTAACATTGTAAATAACTATTGTTATCATTGAAACGCATTTCTTTTAACGATTATTGATAGCATGCGTTTTATTGGCGTAACAAAGGCAACTTAACTAAATAAAGTATTTTATGTAAGTATGAAACAAACCAACAATTTAATATGTCTGTCTTAGGAAATAAGATATGTCTGTTAATGATAATAAATATATAATATAAATAATGACTCATTGTTAACATTTTATGGTTTATAAATAGTGACTATTCACGAACAATGTGTTTTATTGCATTACCTTAGCGCAAACAAATACAGACATGATGGAATATCACAATGTTATGTTTGAGAATACCTTATCTTAAAGACGTGCTGTACTTGGTTAAATTATTTCAACATATAAATCTGTAAACAAATAACTACTGTTGAAAACTTGACACATTTGAATCGTCAAATAAATAATGAATGTGATGTACGAACAATTACGGTTATGTAGGAAAGTTTTTTTAACGTACGTCAGAATCATAATAAGAGCATAGTACTAAGTTGCCTTTCTCCGAATGGATGCAATATAATTATTCAAGTTCACGTGAAGTACGGGAAGTGTAAAAAATGGCAATGATGTTATGACATTCTTTTTTTTTTCATTAGATATTGATTTTGACAGTGATAGAATGTTACCTGCAGTGCAAAAAAAATCACCTGCTTTGAATGTTTTTTTTTTTTTTTTTGTCAAAAAATAAATAAACATATTTATGATATCGGATAAATACAAATCGTAGGTATTATTATTGTAGCACAAATCACACTGCAACGGAATTCGCGGTTAATATATCTGGTGTGACGAATGCTTTGTTATTTTCTAATTTATCACTGTAAAACTGTTTATTTATGCCAATTAAATTGTTGTTACAAAACAAGGTGGTTAATTTTGTTGGTTAAATTTGGTACAAAAAATTACATTGTTAAAAAGTCTAATAAAAAAACTGATTTTATTATGAAACATGGTTCGAGATATCTTCCGAGACCATACGTCACAGATGGTTCGACGTTGTTCATGCAAAAAAAAATACACATTTTTTTGTAATCTTTTCAGTTCACCTAACTAACATAACCCTGAAAACCAAACAAAAGATTACCTTTGCCATTTCAACACGAGTCCCACGTCCAATACAGTAAATAAAGGTTTAATTCTTTAATTTCGTTTTTAAAAAATCACTGACGAAACGTTTACTTGAATACGTCTACACTTCACAGTCTAAAAATATGTACTGACGGAGCCAGCATGAAATGAAGAGCACGGAAATTCGATAGCGTGACGTGATTGGCGTTTCCACGGGTGCGAAAGAGATGGAGCACCGCGGATACTGCCGATCGTTACCGATATTCTGCGAAATACTATCCTTGTTACGTAGGAATCCACAGGGTTCGTCATTATGATAAGGCGACCAAATGTTGAAATCATTAATTTTATTCATTCCATAAGAGTGATTTGTGTGTTATTGGTGCGTTAATCATATTCAGCTGTTTACACATTGATTAATAATAAGTTTTACTTATCGTATGGTGGTATTTACGGTAAATACAGTAATATCCTGTTGTATTGAAAACTAAAGCAAGCGCCTATAGATACCTACATTGTTTTGATCAGTGTGGTTTGAGTAGATTGTTATCAAAATATTTACGTCTGACAACCAACTATTCCAGGTTTATACACATTCTTGTCTTGATATGAAATGAACGAAACTGTAATCACTTGTATAACATTGATTGTTTATTTTGAGAAAAAACTAACATTATAATTAAAAGTCAGAGAACTCAAAGAAACAAATAAATGAAATAAAGACTAAAATCATTCATGTTTTACCTTAGATACCTACCTACAAATTTTTTGAAATCTGTAGATTCTTGATACAATATAGCTGAACAGTTTGTTTGTTTGTTTGAACGCGCTAATATCTGGAACTACTTGTCGGATATAGAACATTCTGTTTGCATTTGATAGCCCAATTCTTGAGGAAGGTTATGGGCTATTAAACATTATGCTAAAACCCTTAGGAGCCGAGCAAAATGAAAAAAAGTCGAAAAGAACGCGAAGTAATAATAGCCTGCTACGACATTCAGAAGCTGAGAAAAAATAACAAGTCAGAAATAATGTTGTGCAAAACGAAGTAACGGAACAAAGATAAAGGATAATGTGCATGACACGATTAGTCACACAGTGGGCTGAATTGGACGGTGACAATAATTCCAAGCAGTGGTGACGAACTCAGGCAGGTGCTCTGCTCTCAAAACGGTGAAGGAAAACATCATACGGAAACCGGCATGTCCTAGAACCAAAAATTCGAAGACATGTGACATCTACCAACCTGCACTGGGTCTGCGTGATAGATTACAGCCCACTTCCTCTCACCGAGAGGAGGCCTGTGTCCCAGCAGTGGGAACAATATAGGCTGATTATGGAGAACGAAGTAACGGGACAAACGTATAGGATAATCTGCGATTACTCTATGAGTCACACAGTGGCTTGGAATGGACGGTGGAAATAACTTCACCATGGTCCACTGTCCATCTTCACAGTTAGGGTTGCCAGGTCTTAAAACCGAAAAGCCGGACAGACCCGTCAGTTTAGCCGGAAATTTTGGTAAAAAGGTCTGACATCTTTAATTATTTAATCTTAAAACAAATATAAACAAAACACTAATGAAATAACGTTAAAATAAATAAGTAACATAAACGTATGAATATTTCTGATTGGCAGACACATGCTTTAAAATCTAATTTTCTTTTTAAAATGAGTAGTAATAAGGTGGGGACAGTGCTAGTTCGCTCGCTTACACTAGCGACAAAAGGTGAGGCGGGTGGAGCGGAAACCAAGGCAAAATGATCAAATTTGAAAAGCCTAACAACAAACCGGACAGGCCGGACACAGTCTAATTTGGCCGGATACACAACCAAAAAGCTTGACTGTGTCCGGTTTTATCCGGACGCCTGGCAACCTGACGCACGGGCGAGATGTCGGAAGACGCGTCTCCACGCGGGCCAGCTGACTACGGGCGTTACTTTACGAATGTTAGGAATCTGGGACCCAATGTCGTTTTAGATAATGAGGTGCTTGAAACTGTACACTCGGCAGTTTTTCTCGGTATAACAGTAGACGCCAAACTTCAGTGGGGATCACATATATCAAGCCTAGCGGGAAGGCTCAGTTCGGCCGCCTACGCCGTAAGGAAAGTTAGACAGTACACGGACGTTGATACAGCTCGATTAGTCTATTTTAGTTATTTTCATAGCATAATGTCCTACGGCATTCTGCTGTGGGGCAAAGCCGCGGACATTCAAAATATTTTTGTTCTTCAAAAACGAGCTGTTCGAGCGATTTACCAACTAGGTGCGAGAGTTTCTCTGAGAGATTTCTTTAAAGATATTGGTATTCTTACGGTGGCATCACAATTCATCTTCGCCAACATCTTATATATTAGGCAAAATATACACCTGTACACTAAAAACAGTGATATTCATAATATTAATACTAGAAGTAGGGATAAACTACGTGCTCCCTTTCACCGGCTTCATAAGGTTCATAATTCTTTTGTTGGTATTACCTTTTATAACAAGCTTCCCTCTACTTTGCTAGATTTGCAGTTTAATGAGTTTAAAGCTAAAGTAAAATCCAACCTTTGTTCAAAGGCATACTATTCTATCAACGACTACTTAAACGATAAGAATAGTTGGTCGCTGTGATCAACTCAAGACAATGTTTATGTTCTTTCAATCCAGAATTAGTCTTCCTACTGAAAGTTTATATGGGTAGTTCATATAATTGTTTTTTTTTTTTTTTGTTTTTATTTAACTGCTTTTGTTAGTTTATTTTTATTTTCTTTTCATTTCATTTATTGTGTATATGTATCATTTGCATCGTATATGTAAGCGGGCACGCCCTTTATGCCTGGAGGCTTTATTAAGGTTTTAAGTTCTGTTTTCGATTTTGTTTTATTATTTATTTCAGCTTGAGTTTAGTTTTCAATGTTTTGTTGGTATATTGGCGTGTGCTAGCTGACATATGGCGAATAATATATGTTTTGTTTTATAATATTAATAACTTACACAATACTGTATAGAATCAAGTTCTTCTAACTTAACAGACAGCTGTGCTGCTGGGGAGTTTGTTCCGCCACTTCTTCTTCCCAGCTAAAGCACTAGGAAGTGTCGAAGGGCGGGCGTTTTGGGGGGACTGTCTCATGTAACTTTGACGTTCAAAAAGTGCTGACTCTCAGCCTAGTTTGAATAAATGACTTTTGATTTTGATTTTTTAGTTTATAAAGAAGGAAAATTTGAAATTATGGTCTAAAAACGTGATTTTCAGGGAAAATTTTGAAAAAACCTCTAATAACTCCACCGAACAAGACTCCAGCTCGCGGAACGCCCGCCAGAATACAGGTAAGGCAGGTAAGTTGCTATTTAAACTAATAAAAACAGGGTTAATAGTAAGAATTTTGAGATTAAAATAAAAATGTGGTTCCTGGCATCCTGTTGTATTTCCACCCTCCAATCCAGCACATCATTCATCATCATCATTTCAGCCGAAAGACGTCCACTGCAGGACATAGGCCTCCACTAATTTGAGAGTGTTTGCCATAATCGCCACGCTTGGCAGGCGGGTTGGCGATCGCAGTATGGTGATAGAATGCAGAGAGTACGCTGCTGCCTATTCTCTAGTAAGTCCCTTAGTCGCCTCTTACGACAGCCACGGGAAGAAATGGGATGCTGCTATTCTTTACGTACGACACCACACGGAACCGTCCAATCACATCAATCCAGGACACTAGCAATATACTATCTGTAACTATATCTATGTTTAACAAAATAAATGACTGATTGATTGATTGACACTGTGACTCATCGGACTAATTGGTAATCAAAAATTTCACGCGGTCCGCGGACGAAGTTTCGGGCGGCAGCTATAGTATATAACCCAACTAGTAAAATTACCTTTAAATCAAAATCAAAAGTCATTTATTCAAATTAGGCTGAGGATCAGCAATTTTCGAACGTCAAAATTACATAAGATAGTCCCCCAAAACGCCCGCTCTTCACCACTTCTTTGTGCTTTAGCTGGGAAGAAAAAGTGGTGCAACAAACTCCCCCAGCAGCACAGCTGTCTGTCCAGTTAGAAGAACTTGATTCTATACAATAGTAAGTAGTAAACATTAAAATACTCAAAACATTAAATTAAATGATTTGCCATATGTCAGCTAGTCAACCCAATATACCAACAAATAAAATTAATCTATACTCAAGCAAATCGAAATAAAAACTTGAGTCACACATTTTTATCACAGTTTGGGAACAAAAACCGTGATAAAACGCGTGACTCAAATCTAGTGCGCGAAAATCACGGCGATATATTTTTGTAAACATCGATTATTTTGACTCGAAGGATAACCGTAAGCCAAGCACATTCACCTTTATTTACATTCAACCAATGCACATCTTTTGTCCCCGAAAAGGGGTCGCGGTCGCCATTTTTTTTTGGGCATCCTTCCAAACTAGGCAGACAACAACCTTTTTTTTAATAAAGAAGGCACCTACAGCGTCCGTTCTGCATTGTTCTGATGATCTTTTATACTTTTTTGTTAAAACATTAGGTGCGGGGTCATTTTGACGGTTCAACCACATTCATTGCGTTATTTAAGTTTTAAGCACACAAATTTTTCCAACATACGCAGCAATGAATTAGCAAGCAATTAATTGACTTCAAAATTATTCAGATTCTGATAGTGTGTTACCCAATTACCCCGCTAGTTATACACATACGCTGGTTGCGAGTACCACGCTCCTGACCTTTCTGAAGAACATCACCAATAAGGTCAGTTAAATCTAGACAAGACCCACAGGGCAATGGAGAGAGCTATGCTTAGAGTTTACCTACCTTATTCGAATCAGAAATGAAGATATTCGCTGGAGAACCGAGGTAACCGACATAGCTCAAAGAATTGACAAACTTAAGTGGCAGTGGGCAGGGCACATTGCTCGCAGAACAGATGGGATGAGGCCGAAAGATTCTGGAGTGGCGACCGCGTACCGGAAAACGTAGAGTTGGAAGGTCTCCCACAAGATGAACTGATGACCTTGTGAAGGCTGCAGGAATATGCTGGATGCGAGAAACAACCCGTTGACGTGGCGCCGCTTGGAGGAGGCCTATGTCCAGCAGTGGACGTCTTACGGCTAAAATGATAATGATGAAATCTAAACAGGGTTACGGGTGGTCACCAAAATAGACGGACAAAAGTGGAGATGGAAAGACCACAAGATAAGTAGTTAGTTGTGGCAGAATAGCACCCCAAAGATGGCAAAACGAACGGGGAAGACAATATAAAAGATTCATTAGTTTCATAACCCATTCGTTTCACCTGCTGAAAATCTTGCACCTGGACACGAGTTGCCTTGGTTTTCCTGGAAGTCTTTAAATCGACGCCAGACTCAGGTAGGCCGGAGTAAAGAAAACCTGTTCAGTGGAGATTCACAGATGACTCCGCTCTGGAGTGTAAATGTGTCGCTGTCAACAATGCGGCACTTCATATCTTGTCCGGCGTGTCCTGTTTTTTGCACGCTACAGGAGTTGATGGACGCTACTGAAAATGCTAAACCCGTAGCCAAATTCTGGGATGACTCTATTTAAATTGCTATCGACACGCTAACAAGAAGAAGAATATAAAAGACTATCCATATATATATCTCATCGCCCACTCGCGCTTTTACTTCGTTTTCGCTATTACTCGGCTCCTAAAAGTCGTAGCGTGTTGTTAAACCCTAACCTTCTTCAAGAATTGGGCTATCAAATGTCTGTGGCTAGATGAATAAATTAAGGCCTTCTTCTGCCAGGGCTAAACAACTAAGCGACTACACGCTAAGGGCATTGCCTGTGGGGTACGGACCTCTTGCACCAAGGGGCGGTCTGAATTGGAATGATGCTCTACGAAAATTTCGGAACGTTGTATACAGGATCAGTTTTTATCCAGTGCGCAAACTGTAACCATGAATTCAGCATATCATTCTAGATCCCCCAGCGTAGAACTTTTCGTCGGTTACAAAAAAGAATCTGCTGTTCCACACATTTTGACCCCGTAGGTATTGCATTTTTCTATGTCACAGCAGATTTCTTTTTTTTTTGTAAAACCGACGACAAATTTCTGCACAAGGGGGTCTAGAATGATATGCTGAATCCATGGTTACAATTTACGCACTGGATAAAAACTCATGCTAGTTGAAAATGAAAATACCACAACCCAAACATAAAACTAGCCAACCAACGTTTCTGGTGCGTGTTTCGTATTTTTAGCATGTAGAAACTTATAAAGCTTCGAGTGAAAAAGAGAAAAATGGTTAAATATCGTTTGTTAGAAAGAAATGGACATAATTTGAACGATGGAGCGCGTCATTGCAAGAATGGTAATATATTACCATGTTGCACTCTACGTCAAATATGCGATGGTAATATATTGCCATTTTGCACTCAACTGGATAATTGACTACTGAATCGATTTCCCTCCGTTTTTGTTTTCTTTTGTATGTTTTACTCTTTTTGTGCATCATATTTGCCGTTCTTTCTTTCTTATTTTCTAGTATTTTTTAACATAGTATAGATTCTTACTTTCTTCCTCATGGGGGTAGGCAGAAACTACAGAACGCCACATGTTACGATCCTTACACCTATTGACTCGCTAACGTTCATACATCTGGTCATACACACACGCCTGTTGCGAGTACTACGCACCTGACCTCTCTGAAGAACATCACCAATAAGGTCACTATATGTTCTCCTAGGGCGTCCCCATCCGTCTCCACTCACATCTGCCTTGTAAATACCTTTTATTAGCCGCCCTTCATTCATCCTCTTAACATGATCACATGATCATTTTTCAAAAATTATGTAAATTATCATACCTACCGACCGCGACGTTGGAGCCAAAGAAAGTTTAATCTTATTTCAAGATGATATCAGTCACTTTTAAACGCATAAAGTAATGCTTGGGTCAAAAATAATAGTTAAAAAAAAACACTTTTCCATAGAAAACCAAATTAAAAAGTAGAAAATCATGAAAAAAAAAAGCGTGGGGTGCCAATATGCCGTGGGTATCAATAAAAAAAAACCTTGTTATTATTTTTTTCTATTTTTTTGGGTGTTTCGAATTTTGAGACGTATGTCAGCGTAGTTTGTGACGTATGTCAGCGTAGTTTTCGAAGACAGTTTTTTTGCTGTCCTGGTAACCCTGGCAAGGATTATGGCACAAATTTATGAAATTATAGTATTGTCATCGGTCCTCGATAAGTGTACAGAGTTTAAATGAAATCTGGTCGTTTAAAGTGGGTCAGAATCGCGCTTTAAGGAGTCGATTACAAACAAACATACAAGTGAAGCTAATATAAAGCGTGTAAAAATAGTTTTGGTCATTGTATTATTTACATACACATGGTACACATACAGCTAAAAAGCTAAAATAAATGAGTTTTTTTAAAATTAATTTTGAGGGTAGATGTTAAAATTAACATCTACCCTCAAAATTAATACTCTATTACCCAAAATGAGAATATTCTCATTTTGGGTAATAGAGTACCCCGTGGCTGTTGAGTCGATAATGCTTTTGACTCAATACTCTAATTGGCATGTATAAGGTATTGCGTTAATTATATTACACGTTGTTTACTACGTATACATTATGTTCACGCCTGTATTCCGCAATGGGTAAAACAGAGGTGCAAACTATGGCTTTGTATAATATATCACCATAACATTATGCTGCAACAACAACACTCTACAACAGTTGTTGTAGTAACGAAAAGGCCAAGCCACATATTTTGACTAAGGTGCAGAGTTTGTGAAGTTAGGGCTTGTAGAGCTAGGGCGTTTAGAGTTAGAAGCTTGACTCAACATGAGATCTGATAACTTTTTGACAGTGCGAGACATATGGTCTCGTCTTGGCAACATTTTATTTTTGGTGGGTTATTTACGTCCAAACAAACAAACAAACGCTTCAGCTTTATTATATTAGTATTTAGTACAGATTTCGATGAGGAAAATAAGGTGGATTTTCCTCAACGCTCTGGTTGAAAAAAATAACAATATAATTGATGTATATGGGAAAAAATTACGATCGAAAATCGAAATGTATTAGGTTCTCATTGCCAAATGTTCCCCAAGTAGATTTAAATTTAAAACTTGATGGCAAGAAACTAGATGCTATTTCGGAAACTGTATTTTTAGGAATTACTCTAGATTCGAAACTGCAGTGGGGTCCCCACATTAGAGCTATTTCAGGTAGATTAAGTTCAGCTGCATATGCAGTAAGAAAAATTAGGCAGTTGACCGATATAGGTACAGCTCGATTAGTATACTTCGCTTATTTCCACAGTATTATGTCTTATTGCGTTCTACTGTGGGGTTCTGCAGCTGACGTAGATTCAGTTTTCATTTTGCAAAAGAGGGCAATCCGCGCAATCTATAAAATGGGGTCTCGCGAGTCTCTTAGAAACAAATTTACAGAAATTGATATACTGACTCTTCTCTCTCTTTATATCTTTGAATGTATTTTGTATGTTCGCAAAAATTTAGGCCTTTTCAAAATAAGAAGCGATTTCCATAACATAAATACGCGTAGTAAAAATGAAATTGTGATACCTAAATTTAGATTAACTAAAACTAGTAAATCATTTCTTATAAACGGTATCCGCTTCTATAACAGGTTGCCAAAGTCTGTTACTGAACTTAGCTATGGAAAGTTCAAATCACACATCAAACGTGTCCTTATCAAAAAAGCATATTATAAGATAAAAGACTACGTTGAAGACAAGGAAGTTTGGCAATAATTCCTTCTGCACATGTGGCTTCCCTGGTAGCTCATTACAGGATGACCTGTGTCTATTAATTGCTCCCGAGTGACGATGTACATTTTGTATTCAAGTTTTACAGTTTTTACATTCTTTCACATTTACTCATTTTTGAAATTGTATACCTACAATTGTACTCTTTAATATTAGTTGTCATGGCAATAATGACATTTGGTTTAAATAGTGTAATATGTCTTATTTATGAAATAATATTATTTATGTAGATTATTTTATACTTTGTGAATGTGAGAACGTTGTAGGCCTTGTAGACTGTAGACAATTTTCTATCTTATTCAGTACCTGGTACTTGATAGGCCTACACCGTCCTCCCATACTATTAACACTGTAATTTGAAACAATTGTATAAACGAATTATTTTTAAAAGAGTAACCGTGGAGTTTCTTGCCGGCTCTTCTCCATAGGAACCAACTATTTGGAACCGTGCACCTAGCTTCTGACGTTTCATAAGTGCCTATGTAGGTTTATATGAAATAAAAATATTTTGATTTGAAACAGAATTATATTTAAAGGAGATGTTTCATTTTCGGCCATCAGATGTACAAGTAACGAAAAAGAGAAAAAAGTACCACAAATCGGGGAAAAATATTCTCTGGTGAATTTGAGCCTCATTTGTTGTGACAAAAAATAATAGTTTTTCAATTATTGCCATGTTTTATTTAACAAGGAGTATCGTTGGTTGCAGACTTCATTCGTTCTGAAATCATGTCTCATCAAATCAATGTTAAGCAGAAAATAATTTAAAAAAATGAATGTATTCATGTAGTAAAATATTAAGTAAAATGTCAAAAATAAACCCTGGTTCAACTGTAACATTATTATACGGGGATAGTTTAAATGTTAGAAAAAAAGAAATAATTCAATGTGTCCATTTGATGTTACATCTCAATGAGACCAACAATTGTAAATTCATTTTCTGCGCCTTGCCGTATTCACGATACTTGTCTGATGAGCAAAACAGGCACATTTATTATTTAAATATGCTAATTTATAATAGGACTAGTTGTCACAGTGACACTATTTCATTTTTTGATTGTAATCAATTTATTACTGATTACAAACTAACGAATTATACTTTGTATTTGCCACGTAGTTGTAGGAGACAAATTGCTAATCTTTTAGCATACAATTTACACCGTAACAATGGTACCTGTAGCATACCATCGGTTACTGTTAGTAGTGGTACTAACGCCACTTTTGATACACCTAGTAATTTAAACTATTAGGTGCAACAACAGGTAAGCCGCATGTGTTGAATGTTGTACATCAAAATATGCAGGGTTTGTCTGGCAAAGAGCTAGAGTTAAGTTTATTTGTTGAAAACTATGATGTTCAGGTATTATGTTTGACTGAACACTGGTTGAAGGAACATGAAGTAGTGTTTATGAATAATGATTTTTTTACTGTGCAAAGGGCATTTGTGAGGAAAAGTGCTATTCGCGGAGGGTCATTATTAGTTTTTGTTTCGAACAAGTTGAAATGTAAACAACGGTTAGATCTAGTTAATCTTTCCATTGAGCGCATTATTGAGTTGTCTTGCGTTGAATTGGAGCGTTATGTCATAATATGCGTTTATCGTCCCCCCTCTGGGGATTTTATTCATTTCGAATCAGTAATGGAGGATTCACTCAATAAATTAAAATCAATTAATAAATGTATAATTTTATGTGGAGATTTCAATATTAATATTTTAGATGTTACTCCATTAAGTATTAGACTGCTCAATCTGTTTAGGTCTTTTAATTTAATACCTAAACTTGTTCCTTGAACCAACTAGGGTCACGGCTTCTTCGTCGACTTGTCTTGATAATATATTTAGTGATTGTGATGCCAAAAATAAGTTCGTTTTAAGTGACTTAACGTCTGACCACTGTGGGAGTGTGGGGAAGCTGGCTAATAAGCCAGCTTCACTTTGCCACTACTTAAAAAGCCGCATAAAATATTATGCAGGCCTTATACAGCTAGTCGTTGCAATAAATTTAAAAATAATATAGCTCATAGGATTTTTTTTTTTTTTTTTTGGATGGGAAATCATCAAATGACTTCTCCCGCTCTGGGCGGAGTGGGAGGGCGTGTCAGACTTTTACTGACTAAAACCCACCCGTGTTCCTTCAGTTGCCCATGTGCCAAAGTCACGGTATCTCTTTCGAACAATCTCGTGACCCTGGCAGGAGCTCATAGGATTACACCATCTATAGTATAACGCGAGAATCCTAATGAAATCTATGGAGCCCTTTTTGATGTTGTGCAAAAAGAATACGAATCTACTTTCAAGACCAAAACTATTGATATTAATAGCACTTCCGTTAGCTTCAACCAATGGGCTACTCCAGGAATTTATAAAAGTAGAGCAAGACTATACGAGTTATATGGTTTGAAAAAATACAGATTTGATACTCCTTTTTTAGAGTATGTCAGTAATTATTCAAAATTATTTAAAAAAATCTGCGCTTTAGCTAAATCTAAAATTTTAAGCGATACCATAAAAAATCCAATAATAAAATAAAAACCACATGGAAAATTATTAACAATGAAACGGGTAAACCGGTTAAACAGGAAAAACAACTAGAGATTATGATTAACAGCAAATTGGTTAATAAAGCTGCCGTCATAGCTGAGGCATTTAATGAGTTTTTTGCCAACATACCTATAACTACGACTTGCTCCTTAAATTCCTCTTCGTCCTCGTCTAAAGCTGAAAACCTTTTGCATAGTTGTGTGCCCGGATGTAGTCGCTTATTTAGTTTCGAACATGTAACGCCTCGTGATGTGGTTAATATTTTTAACCCACTTAAGTCAAAAAACAATGGTGATTACTGGGGCATCTCCATTAAACTGTTAAGTAATATAATAGACATCGTAACCCCCTATCTAGCTGTTACTTTTAATAAATGTGTTGATTTAGAATCTTTTCCTGACCTCATGAAGAGTAGTAAAGTCATACCATTATTTAAAACAGGTAATAAAAATAACGTTGGCAATTTCAGACCCATTTCTATCTTACTCAAGCAATTGCTAAGACATTTTAATTTAAATAGCCTCCTTCATAATGAGCAATATGGCTTTACGAAAGGTCGTTCGACAACAGATGCGGGTGTTGCTCTGCTGAAACACATTTTCAATACTTGGGAGAACTCGCAAAATGCTATTGGAGTTTTCTGTGATCTCTCCAAAGCTTTTGATTGCGTTCACCATGACACGCTCTGTTCGAGCACGAGCTGTTCGAGCTATATTTGGTATATAGCTCGAACAGCTCGCTTTTAGGTAGGTACTAGAGTTTCTCTGAGAGAGTTGTTTAAAGATATTGGTATTCTTACGGTGGCATCACAATTCATCTTCGCCAACATCTTATATATTAGGCAAATTATACACTTGTACACTAAAAACAGTGATATTCATAATATTAATACTAGAAGTAGGGATAAACTACGTACTCCCTTTCACCGGCTTCATAAGGTTCATAATTCATTTGTTGGTCTTGGTATTACCTTTTTCAACAAGTTTCCCTCTGCTTTCCTAGATTTGCAGTTTAATGAGTTTAAAGCTAAAGTAAAATCCAACTTTTGTTCAAAGGCATACTATTCTATCAACGACTTCTTAAACGATAAGAATAGTTGGTCGCTGTAATTAACTCAATGTTTATGTTCTTTCAACCAGAATCAGAATTAGCTTTCCCCATCGTTGTGTATGTAAGCGGGCACGCCCTTTATACCCGGAGGCTCTTATTTAGGTTTTAAGTTCTATATACGATTTTATTATTTCAGCTTGAGTTTAGTTTTTTAATGTTTTGTTCGTATATTGGCGTGTGCTAGCTGACATATGACGCATGATTTGATGTATGTTTTGTTTTGTTTTATAATATTAATTACTTACATAATACTGTATAGAATCAAGTTCTTCTAACTTAACAGACAGCTGTGCTGCTGGGGAGTTTGTTCCGCCACTTCTTCTTCCCAGCTTTAGCTGGGTGCTTTAGCACTAGGAAGCGTCGAAGGGTGGGCGTTTTGGGGGGACTGTCTCATGTAACTTTGACGTTCAAGAAGTGCTGACTCTCAGCCTAGTTTGAATAAATGACTTTTGATTTTGATTTAGTAGTGTTAAAAATAAATTACTATTATTCTCTTACACATATTTTTGAGCAAACATAATTAAGTGTGACCATTTCATCGTTACAAAAATCTTAAGTCTCCATTTTTGAAGTGTGTTTCTAAACGAATTCAAAATAACCGCTTGCTAACTCTTAGGACAAACGTTAAAGATTTTTAATTTAGATTTTGTACATAAAAACCATTTGATATTATGAAAAAAATGTTACTTTATTTTATTCAGGAGCAAGTTTCCCAGCTTCGCTAAAAGGTACATGTTAGGGCCGGAGCCCCATATAAAAATGAAACAGCTACTTCTATCTTTCCATTATGTCCCAACTAATATTATAAATGCGAAAGTAAGTTTGTTTCGTTATTATAATCATCATTTCAGCCAAAAGACGTTCACTGCTGGACTTCGGCCTCCCCCAATTTGGGGGGGTTTGCCATAATCGCCATGCTTGGCAGGCGGGTTGGCGATCGCAGTATGGTGGTAAAATCCATAGAGGACGTTATTCTTTAATTCCGACACCACACGGACCTAGCTTATCTCAATTTTATCGTTTTGATATATTTAACCGACATAGCCCGAAGAATTGCCAAACGAAAGTGGCAGTGGGCAGGGCTTGCTTGCAGAACAGATGGCCGATGGGGCCTAAAGTTTCTGGAGTGGCGACCGCGTACCGGAAAACGTAGAGTTGCTTGGCCTCCCACAAAGTAGACCGATGACCTTGTGCAGATGGCCGATGGGGTCGGAAGGATCTGAAGTGGTGACTGCGTGCCGGAAGACGTAGAGTTGCAAGGCCTCCCACAAAGTGGACCGATGACCTTGTAAAGGCTGTAGGAAACCGCCCGATGCAAGAAGCACAGAAGCGGTTGAAGTGGTAGAGCTTGGAGGAGGCCTACGTCCAGGGTTGCCAGGCGTCCGGATAAAGCCAGACACAGTCAGGCTTTTTGGTTGTGTGTCCGGCCTGTCCGGCTTTTTGTTAGGCTTTGCAAATTTGATAATTTTTGCCTTCACCGGCCTCACTTTGTGTTGCTAGCGCCAGTGAGCAAACTAGCATTGTCCTCCCCGCGTTATTACTACTCAATTTTAAAGGAAAATTAGCTTTTAAAGCAGCTGTCTGCCAACCAAAAATATTAATTCGTTTTTAAACGTTAGTTCATTAGTGTTTTGTTAAATTTTAAGATTAAATAATTAAAGATGTCAGGCTTTTTTACCCAAATGTCCGGCTAAACTAACTGGTCTGTCCGGCTTTTCGGTTTTAAGACCCGCCAACCCTATGTCCAGGTATAGAACTGAATGCAGCTGACATGATGATGAATTGTGTAACATACTAACAGTCACAATTCGAAAATTTTAAAGAACTTCGTCTGCTCAATAACTTATAAAAAAAAAAATAACGAACGTCGATGAACTGTAAAAATGAGTCATGATCGATTGTCATTTTGTGCGTTTCGTAATTAATAGCCCTTCCACGTCAAACGACTTATCTTAGACTATTAATAACATATTAATATTAGTAAATCCCGGTTTCTTCAAAAGTATAGTACAGAGTAGCCATAACTACAAAAGCAAGCAGTCCTTGGAATAAAGAGTCAGCAAAGAACCAAAAATCAAAAATGAATTTCAATCTGTTCATTCTTGTCGCTCTCTTCGTGATCGTCGCTGTCTTCATACCAGACCAAGTGGCTGCCTGCATTCGGGACCGCGATGGTTGTCAACCTGATGGTAGCCAAGGAGACTGCTGCTCCGGATTCTGCCAAAAGAAACCTGGTTGGGTCGCTGGATATTGCAATGATCTATAATTATCACTGTTCAACCCTTATCCTAATTTATTTGGGGACGGCGCCACTGAATGGGCTGAGGATGTAATGGCCGTGTCAATATTTCTTATGTATGTTGAAAAGTTCACTAAAATTTGTGGATAAAATATTTGAAAACCTAAAAAAAATATTTTCTTTGGTATTTGGAGAAGGCCTACGACAGTGTGTGGAGAGAAGAACTGTGGTCAACACTATCCATGTACGGTGTAGAATAGCACTTGGTATGGACACTGAAATCTTTATACAAGGATTCCAGTGCTTGTGTTAGGGTAAATGGAGCATACACGAGCTGGTTCTCCATCTCGAGGGGTGTTAGACAGGGTTGTGTAGCGTCACCATAGCTGTTCAACTTGTAAATGGATAGGCGTGTGTATATGATCAGATGTATGAACCTAAATGAGGCAAAAAGAGTATGTAAGGATCGTAGTAGATGGCGTTCCGTCGTGTCTACCTACCCCCATGGGAACGAGACGAGAGTGTATGTATGGTATTTATCCTCTCTGGAGACACACACGTGAAGAAAATGTAAAATATGTGGAAAAGGTTGTTAAAATCATGGTTTGAGTACAAACTTCTGGCAATGCCGGTCTCAGTATTGAGTACTTGCAGTTTGCAGGCAAGCATATATTTGGAGAACAGTGGTGGCTTAGCGGTATCGGGTCCGACTTACGAGTTGTTTGTAGGTCGTGAGTTCGTATCCAGAAAGGTGCTATACTTTGGGTAAAAAATTTCAACACCACAACTCTCAAAACAGTGAAGAAAAAAACCGGCCAAGTGCGAGTCGGACTCGCGCACCGAGGGTTCCGTACAAACCTTCAGGTATTCACGGTTTATGCATAAGGTTTATGTTTATGAAATTAAATGGTTTTTTTTTTTAATTTTTATATTTGAGTTGACTGAATGAAAGGTAAATTGTGGTTTACGATTTATGACGTATTAAAAAAAAACTACTTACTAGATCTCGTTCAAACTAATTTTCGGTGGAAGTTTACACGGTAAATGATATTAGAAACCTCAATATCATTTTTGAAGACCTATCCATAAATGCCCCACACGTATGGGTTTGATGAAAAAAAAAAAATTTGAGTTTCAGTTCTATGTACGAGGAACCCCAAATATTATTGTTTTTTTTTTTCTATTTTTGTGTGAAAATCTTAATGCTGTTCACAGAATACATCTACTTACCAAGTTTCAATAACATTGCTCTTATAGTTTCGAAAAAACGTGGCTGTGACATACTCGGACAGACAGACAGACAGACATGACGAATCTATAAGGGTTCCGTTTTTAGCCATTCGGCAACGGAACCCTAAAAATCGGCATCTCGTAGTACCAAACATTCGAAGACATGTGACTTCTACAAACCCGCACTGGGCCCGCGTGGTAGATTGTAGCCCACTCCCTCTTGAAGAGAAGTAGCCCGGGTCCCAACAGTGGGAACATGATAGGTTGATTATACATAATATGCATATATTAAGAATCCTGACCATGCTATTTACCTTCTGTATATGTCACTCTAACCTATCCTGTGTGTAATTATTGTTCTTGTGATACCAAAAAATGTAACTGGGGACGTCACAGAAAAAATAATAAAAATGTAGGCCTATCTCTTTAGCGACTGTGATTGCGAAAGTCTTCGATGGTCTACTTGACGCTCAGCTCAGCAAGGACATTGAGTTTAATAACGCGCAGTTTAGCTTCTGTGAGACTTTGTCGAGTGAAAGTGGTATCTTAACATTGCCACATACTATCTAGCTTCGTTGACTTATCGAAAGCCTTTGACTTAGTGAACTACAACAGGCTATGGACTAAGCGTGGATACGTAAGGGCTCCTACTGAACTCATTAACATCTTGTCCTACTCGTACAAAAACCAGAAGAACTTCGTAAATTGGGAGTATGTTTTATCGGATGAGTATTTTGAGTATGCACTGAAGTGTGGTGTTCGACAGGGTGGCCCAACCCTCTCCAAAATTATTTAACTTGTATGTAAATCAGCTGTACAATAAGCTCCGTAACAGCCATGGTTGTCATATACTAGATAACGTCTGTGTGAATAATATCAGTTACGCTGACAACATGGTGTTGCGGAGCCCATTGCTCAGTGGCTCAAGGAAGAGATCATTTGTAACTCCTTCACACTTCACAGAAGAACAGTGTGACCACTCAGGACCGAAAGAGCTGAGAATATACACCGATAAATCAAAGACCGACTCTGTAACCGGAGTTGGAGTTTTCTCATGCCTTAACTTCAATATATCTAGATCATCATCATCTGTCTCTCTCTTGTTTACACGTCTACCAGGCAGAGTGTGTGGACACTATCTAAGCGGCGTTGAAGCTAGGAGATTAACCACCTTTATACTTCCCGACAGCGCCTTAGTTCTCCAATCAAAGGCCAAAAAAATATACATTACCTCGAAACTAACACTAAAATGTCCTGTCACAACGCACTGAAACGGGTTGTTATGCTTACCGCATCATGGCAACATAGCAATGGATAAAAAGGACATAAGTCACTAGGTAAAGACGTAGCTGATTAACTATCAAGGGATGAGTCCATCACGTCAGTCTGTGGACCCGAAACTATCATGCCATTCCGTTCAACCAACTACGCAGATCACTACAGTACTCAGACAGATTACTACAGGTCACTAACAGTCCAGCGAAGTTATACCATCCTTGAATAGCAGGCTGACGACTGACCAGGTTCTTTTTACGTCTGGACATAAAGGCGCGGGCCCACCGCAGCGCATGCTGTGCACGGGCACGCGGCGCATTATAGCTGCGTGTATTAATTTGTTTGATAACGTGGGTCTACGTTTCCACTGGAGTACACGAAGACCCACAACTATGTATAGCGTGGTACGGCGCACGGAGGGGCTACGCACGTGCCACTGCAATCCATGGACACGGGCTTCACTGCGGGAGATTCATCGTCAGAAGAACTGTATAGCAAAGTCAGTGCCAATGCCATTCTATGAATACCTCGATAAGATATACCTATACGAGAAAGATGAAATGCGTCCGTTCCATAAGGTGTATGACTGAAAACTGCGCTGTGGTAGCGAGCTGTACATAATCGTGGGTCATATTCGTGTACTCCAAAAACGTGTGGAAACGTAGACCCACGTCGACAGCGTTGAGCTATGTAACCGCCTATTCAAGCAAGCCACGCATGTATCAATGACGCTGTGTAGATGTCTGTCAGTGTAGATGCCGCTACATACTTCTGGAGGGATTTGGACTGGTTGCATCATTCCCATCAGCAGCCGAGGACTATGATGGCATGACCAACGACGGCCGGCATGGCCCACTGTCTTAGTTCTCACTTCAATGGCCATTTGAAGGACTGAGCGCAGAAACGAATCCCAGTAACATAGAACTGAGAACTACGATGAATAAATTCGGTGAAACTGATGAGATCACCCTAACGTATTCCTAACAGTGTTCCGCTACATGTGTTATTATTAGGTTTTGTATTAGGACAGCCCAGAGTTTGGAAGTTGCTGGTGTTATGTCCCTATGCTTTAGAAAGCAGGTTAACCGTTGATCCTGCGCCTGATTTTTCCCCGGGCGTGTTGGATTGCCGTTCCATCGCACTGTGATATCAATATGATTATGATTATGAGATATCAATATGATTGTAATACCAACATAACTGTGTTTGTAGGTAATAGTTCACAGGTCAAACAAGATGATATTACTGACAGTGTTACTGAGATTTTAAAGATTAATTGTAACAAAATTATTTTGTGTGCTTTTCCATATTTTGAGAAATTATCTAGTAGAAAAAACAAATATATTCATATGCTTAATAATCATATGCAGTTTTTGGTCAGTCACTTCACTACAGTGATAAACTTATATTTTTTGATGCCAACATTTTTGTTGATAAGTTAAAATCAACAAGGAACTCAGTGTATCTGCCCCTTATGTTTAGACATAAAATAGCGAGGCTATTAGCTTATATTAACTCAGACATTTAATAAGTAATATGTCGAAGTCTTGTTTATTTACTGTTGGTACTTATATTAACTCAGACATAAGTAGTATGTCGAAGTCGTGTTTATTTACTGTTGGTAGTGATACTAACACTACTATTGATACGCCTAGTAGTTTAAACTAGTAGGTGCGACAACGGATGAGCCGCATATGTTGAATGTTGTTCATCAAAATATGCAGGGTCTGTCCGGCAAAGAGTTAGAGTTAAGCTTATTTATAGAGAATCATGATGTTCAGGTGTTATGTTTAACTGAACATTGGTTGAAAGAACATGAAGTAGTGTTTATCAATGATGATAATTTTACCGTACAAAGTTCATTTGCGAGAAAAAGGGCCATCCGCGGTGGTTCTTTAGTTCTTGTTTCAAACAAGGTGAAATGTAAGCAACGTTTAGATTTAGTTAATCTTTCTATTGAGCGCACTATTGAGTTGTCTTGTGTTGAACTCGAGCGATACGTTATAATTTGCGTTTATCGACCCCCCTCTGGGGATTTCATTTGTTTCGAATCAGTCATGGAGGATTTACTCAATAAGTTAAAATCAAGTAATAAAAGTATAGTTGTATGTGGAGATTTTAATATTAATATTCTAGAGGTTACTCCATTAAGTATTAGACTTCTCAATCTGTTTAGGTCATTTAATTTGTTTAACTTGTTTTTTGAACCAACCAGGATCACGGCATGTTCGTCAACTTGTCTTCATAATATATTTAGTGATTGTGATGCCAAAAATAAATTAGTGTTAACTGATTTAACGTCCGACCACTGTGGTTTGCTATCCAGTTTCCCTATGCTATTGTTTAAAAAGGCGCGTAAACTTGAATGCAGGCCTTATACAGCTAGTCGTTGCACCAAGTTTAAAAATAATATAGCTCGCAGAATTGCACTATCTATAGTAGAACACGATAATCCTAATGCAATTTATGAAGCCCTCTTTGATGTAGTGCAAAAAGAGTACAAATCTACTTTCAAGACCAAAACCATTGACATTAATGGCACCTCCGTTGGCTTTAACCAATGGGCTACTCCAGGTATTTACAAAAGTAGAGCGAGGCCTTTACGAGTTATATGGTTACCGATTGGTTTACGGCAAATAACCTAGTTCTCAATGCCAAGAAAACCAAATGTGTAAAGTTCGCCTTACCGAATGTTAGAAATCTAGGTCCCAACATCGTCTTAGATAAAGAGGTGCTTAAAACTGTAGACTCGGCAGTTTTTCTGGGCATAACAGTGGATGGCAAACTTCAGTGGGGCCCTCATATTTCAAGCCTAGCGGGAAGGCTCAGTTCAGCTGCCTACGCCGTCAGAAAAGTAAGAAATATACTGACGTTGATACAGCTCGGTTAGTCTATTTTAGTTATTTCCACAGCGTTATGTCTTACGGTATTCTACTGTGGGGTACAGCAGCTGATATTCAAAATATTTTTGTCCTTCAGAAACGAGCTGTTCGAGCAATTTACCAGCTAGGTGCCAGAGTTTCCCTAAGGGACTTTTTTAAAGATATTGGTATTCTTACGGTGTCATTACAATTCATTTTCGCCAACATCTTATATATTAGGCAAAATATACACTTATACGCTAAAAACAGTGATATTCACTCTGTTAACACTAGAAGTAAGGACAAACTACGTGTTCCCTTTCACCGGCTTCATAAGGTGCATAACTCATTTGTTGGGCTTGGTATAACATTTTACAACAAGCTACCACCTTCTTTACTAGAATTACCTTTTAATGCGTTTAAAGCTTTTTTTTTTTTTTTTTTTTTGGATGGGAAATCATCAAATGACTTCTCCCGCTCTGGGCGGAGTGGGAGGGCGTGTCAGACTTTTACTGACTAAAACCCACCCGTGTTCCTTCAGTTGCCCATGTGCCAGAGTCACGGTATCTCTTTCGAACAATCTCGTGACCCTGGCAGGCATCGGTCCTAGCAGACCCCTACATTGCTGCTGACATCTCTTTGAGGCGCGCGTGGAACACTACGCGCCGTCGACCCGAGCCTGATCCTTACCGGGCGGCGAGCTACCCATTGCTCGCCACCCGCAAGCTCGCGCCTACGGTGGCCGGGAGTCCGCTATCGACTCCCGACGCCCGGGGCGTCTCCTCCTGCGGCGGCTAGGGACGTGAGGGTGCAGAGACTGCCACTCCCTCACGCGCCCCGCCTCCTCCTTCGCGAGCATTACTGCTTCGCAGAAGGAGGTGACGGCTTCCCATGCCCTCTCGCTCCGTACCATGGCTCGCACCAGGGCCGGACGCGAGAGGTCGCCGCCGCCGATCGCCTCCACGAGGACACGGCGGTGCTCCGCCCATGCAGGGCACACCTCCACTGTATGCTCCACCGTGTCCTCCAGACGATCCTCACAATGGAAACACCCGGACGTTTCCTCCCGCTTTATCCTGAACAGGAACCCACCGAAGCACCCATGCCCGGTGAGAACCTGCGTCAGGCGGAAGGTGAGGACGCCGTGGCGCCTCTCAATCCACTCCTCAAAGAGGGGACTTACCGCCGCAATTGTGGCGTGCCCAATGCGTTTAAAGCTCAAGTAAAATCCAACCTTTGTCAAAAGGCGTACTATTCCATCAACGATTATTTAAATAATAAGAATAGTTGGTCGCTGTGATTAACTCAAGACAATGTTTATGTTCTTTCTCCAGTATTAGCGTACCTAGTGATAGGTTCAATATAATTGTTTCCATATTTTTTTCCTGTTTATGCCAATTTTATTTTATTAGTATTGCATAATGTGGTTAGCTAGCGACCTCGACAAGTAATCATTCAATTCTTGCTTGAGCAACCGGCAGCAAGTTCGTCATGCTCCCTTAGATGTCAATGCTTGCGGTAGCGTCGGGGGTCGGGTTGCCCCCTTCCCTCAAATATGGCGAGGGGGGCAATGGCTGATCTTTGCGTTTTGCTCGTGAACGGGTGCTGCTTGTGGTGACTGGTCGTCTTGCTGACTTTGATGTTG
Source organism: Aporophyla nigra (assembly GCA_947507805.1). Lineage (NCBI taxonomy): Eukaryota > Metazoa > Arthropoda > Insecta > Lepidoptera > Noctuidae > Aporophyla > Aporophyla nigra. Next base: position 1,469,144 of record OX382318.1, read on the forward strand.
ATATTATTATTAATATTACTTACCTGTTTAATTTATTTTACGTCGATGGTCCTAGTTTATCATTTGTGGCCTCGAGTTGTAACTCAGGTCGTAACAGCTATGTGAACATTCAGCATTGCATATGTAAGCTGTCACGCCCTTTATGCCAGTTTTTTTATTTTTGCAGCCATGTTTCTATATACATATTTTTTTTGCTTATGCTTGAGTATAGTTTTCATTTTATTTGTTGGTATATTGGGTTGGCATATTAGGTTGGCTAGCTGGCATATAGCAAATCATTTAATTTAATTTGTGTCTCTTAATGTTTTACTATATACCATTGTATAGAATCAAGTTCTTCTAACTGGACAGACAGCTGTGCTGCTGGGGAGTTTGTTGGCCACTTCTTCTTCCCAGCTAAAGCACTAGGAAGTGCACGACGGGTGGGCGTTTTGGGGGACTGTCTTTTGTAATTTTGACGTTCGAAAAGTGCTGATCTTCAGCCTAATTTGAATAAATGACTTTTGAATTGATTTGATTTGATAGTGAGGGAAGAGTGACTGCCCCTGTGTCTGCGCACACACTTGTGCACCATAATATCTCACGCACCGAAGGCAGGTCTCCGTTGAGATTGGCCGAAATGTGGTCTGTAGGACTATTATTAGTGTCCAACTCAAGAAAAAGCTATCTTCTGTCAAAGAGAAGGAAGAGGAATGATCGCCACGCTTGCTCTAGATGGGTTGGTTATTTCTGACTTATACTTACTCACTTTATGTGTGTTGTATGTGTGGGTGGGTTTGTTGGTGTGTGTGTGTGCGCGGAAGTGGATGTGATTGTGGGGTGAGGGTAAAGATGGGTGCGGAGTGCCTGTATATGTGTATGTGAGGGAAACAATACAAAACAAAAAAATAAAAATTAAGGTTATTTAAAAATGTAATGCATTAATTAATTATAAATATTAAAAAAAAACTTTAAAAAAAACATAATAAAAAAAAAATTGGCACAGTCACTAGATGCTAAGTTCATTCGGTTGCGTCGACCCCAAATAAATTTGAATAAGTGCAGGAGAATGATAATGGTGGAACAGATCACTTGCAGTAACCAGCGACCCAGCCAGGCTCCTTGTGGCAGAATCCAGAGCAGCAGTTTCCTTGGCTACCATCAGGTTGACAACCATCACGGTCCCGAATGCAGGCAGCCACTTGGTCTGGTATGAAGACAGCGACGATCACGAAGATAGCAACAAGAATGAACAGATTGAAATTCATTTTTGATTTTGGTATTTTGTTGACTTGTAAAACTAAAAAAGACTGTTTGCTGTAGTAGGTATGGCTACTGTGTGACTTGACTGGATATTGGAAGTGCTTATATACTCTTGAGATACCCGAGTTTTCCTCATTTTAATATGATAATATTATTCTAAGATAACCCGCTTGGCCGCGCATATGCCAACAGGTTTGTCCACATACATATTATTATTTGAAATGCGATGAGGAAAACAAGGATACTTTTCCTTAATGCAAAAGTTTTTGAAAAATTGATATACAGCGTGTTTAAAAAATGTGTGGTGAATTTAAAGAAGTGGTATAGACCATTGAGTTGGACAATTTTCTCTATTGAACTTGCATCGTAATCGAGAGACAAAATATCAACTGTTCGCTATAAAAACTTTAATATCGACAAACAATGCGGCACTTAATATCTTGTCCAGCGTGTCCTGTTGTCTGCATGCTACAGGAGTTGATGCTGCGCTGGGAATCGAATTCCAGGAGCTGATGCACAGCACAGCAGTATTAGTTTTTTTATTCACGGTAAGTTCAGGGGGAGCCGGGGGAGACCGGGTTGTGTAGCTCCAACCCATTTCTTCCCGTGGGTGTCGTAATAGACGACTAAGAGACTTACTAGAGAATGAGCAGCAGCTTTCTCTATGCATTTTACCACCATACTGCGATCGCCAACCTGCCTGCCAAGCGTGATTATAATGGCAAAACGCCCGAAATTGGGAGAGGCCTATGTCTAACAGTGGACGTAGTTTGGCTGAAATGATGATGATGATGAAGTTCAGGGGAACACAATTAATTAATTTGTTCATTATAAAATTCAGCACTTGCACAACAGTTTAAGTTCGCTTACACTTTACTAAACAAACTCAAACTTCGCACTAGTTCAGTGTTCTCAAGGAGTTGCATTGCCTCAAAATTCACGTCAAATCAAATCAAATCAAAAGTCATTTATTCAAACTAGGCTGAGAGTCAGCACTTTTTGAACGTCAAAGTTACATGAGACAGTCCCCCCAAAACGCCCACCCTTCGACACTTCCTAGTGCTTTAGCTGGGAAGAAGAAGTGGCGGAACAAACTCCCCAGCAGCACAGCTGTCCGTTAAGTTAGAAGAACTCGATTCTATACAGTATTATGCAAGTAATTAATATTATAAAACAAAACAAAACATACATCAAATCATGCGTCATATGTCAGCTAGCACACGCCAATATACGAACAAAACATTAAAAAACTAAACTCAAGCTGAAATAATAAAATCGTAAATAGAACTTAAAACCTAAATAAGAGCCTCCGGGTATAAAGGGCGTGCCCGCTTGCATACACAACGATGAGGAAAGCTAATTCTGATTCTGGTTGAAAGAACATAAACATTGAGTTAATTACAGCGACCAACTATTCTTATCGTTTAAGAAGTCGTTAATAGAATAGTATGCCTTTGAACAAAGGTTGGGTTTTACTTTAGCTTTAAACTCATTAAACTGCAAATCTAGGAAAGCAGAGGGAAGCTTGTTGAAAACCGGCCAAGTGCGAGTCGGACTCGCGCACCGAGGGTTCCGTACAAACCTGCAGGTCATCATCATCATCATTCGTCATCATCGTTTATGAAATGAAATGTTTTTTTTTATTTTTTTTATATTTGTGTTGACTGAATGAAAGGTAAATTGTGGTTTACGATTTATGACGTATTAAAAAAAAAACTACTAACTAGATCTCGTTCAAACCAATTTTCGTTGGTAGTTTTCATGGTAATGTACATCATATATTTTTTTTAGTTTTATCATTCCCTTATTTTAGAAGTTACGGGGGGGGACACACACATTTTACCACTTTGGAAGTATCTCTCGCGCAAACTGTTCAGTTTAGAAAAAAATGATATTAGAAACCTCAATTTCATTTTTGAAGACCTATCCATAGATACCCCACACGTAAGGGTTTGATGAAATTTTTTTTTTGTGTTTCAGTTCTATGTATGGGGAACCCCAAATATTATTGTTTTAAAAAAAAATGATATTAGAAACCTCAATATCATTTTTGAAGACCTATTCATAGATACCCCACACGTAAGGGTTTGATGAAAAAAAAAATTTTGAGTTTCAGTTCTATGTATGGGGAACCCCAAATATTATTGTTTTTTTTTCTATTTTTGTGTGAAAATCTTAATGCGGTTCACTGAATACATCTACTTACCAAGTTTCAATAGCACAGCTCTTATAGTTTCGGAGAAAAGTGGCTGCGACATACTCGGACAGACAGACAGACAGACAGACAGACAGACAGACAGACATGGCGAATCTATAAGGGTTCCGTTTTTTGCCATTTGGCAACGGAACCCTAAAAAGGTAATACCAAGACCAACAAATGAATTATGAACCTTATGAAGCCGGTGAAAGGGAGCACGTAGCTTGTCCTTATTTCTAGTATTAATATTATGAATATCACTGTTCTTAGTGTACAGATGTATATTTTGCTTAATATATTTAATAAGATGTTGGCGAAGATAAATTGTGATGCCACCGTAAGAATACCAATATCTTTAAACAACTCTCTCAGAGAAACTCTAGTACCTAGTTGGTATATAGCTCGAACAGCTCGTTTTTGAAGAACAAAAATATTTTGAATGTCCGCGGCTTTGCCCCACAGCAGAATGCCATAGGACATAACGCTATGAAAATAACTAAAATAGACTAATCGAGCTGTATCAACGTCCGTGTATTGTCTAACTTTCCTGACGGCGTAGGCAGCCGAACTGAGCCTCCCGGCTAGGCTTGAAATATGTGGGCCCCACTGTAGTTTCGCGTCTACTGTTATGCCTAGAAAAACTGCCGAGTCAACAGTTTCAAGCACCTCATTATCTAAGACGACGGTGGGTCCCAGATGCCTAACATTCGGTAAAGCGAACTGATGATGAAGTCTGTATTCATGAGCTTCTGCATATTTTTGTTAAACTATTGAAAATCGAGCTGAATGGCGTGCAATTGGAGAGGCTTATGTCCAGCAGTGGACTGCTATAGGGTGATGATGATGATGTTTGCGACATACATTTTGAAGTCCCGGTAAATGGCATGACCTTTTTTAACTGACTTCAAAATCGAGGAGATTCCCAGCTGTTCGTCTGTTTGTTTTTAGGGTTCCGCACCTCATAAGGAAAAAGCGGAACCCTTATAGGATCACTTTGTTGTCCGTCCGTCCGTCCGTCCGTCCGTCTGTCAAGACCCTTTTTCTCAGGAACGCGTGGAGGTATGAAGCTGAAATTTATATCAAATACTCTAATCTACTGTCCCTTGGAGCTGTGAAAAAATCAAACTTCTAAGCTAACGCAATCAAAAGATATAGCCGTTTATGCTGCAAATTTCCGCAAATTTTCGAAACTCGCAAGGGAATCAAAACCTAAAGGGTACTTCCAGTCGATCTAGAATTTTGAAATTTGGTACGAAGCAACGTCTTATAGCACAGATAAAGGAAAAATTGCGAAAACCGTAAATTTTTAGTTACATCATATGTATAATAAAAATATTTTTTTTAAATTTTAAACTTTATACCCATAGGTTTGTACGGAACCCTCGGTGCGCGAGTCCGACTCGTACTTGGCCGGTTTTTTTTGTTTATACATTATTATGTATGTAGAGCAGTGGTAGCCGTAGAGCAGGACTGGCCCAGAGGTATTGGCCCCGACTTATCGAGTGGTAGGTCTTGGGTACGAAGCCAGGTACAGGCGGTTTACTTTGTGTAAATTATTTCATCACCACAGCTCTCAAAACGGTGACGGAAAAGATCGTGAGGAAACCAGGCATTTCCCAGAAACAAAAATACGAAGACATGTGACATCTACCAACCAGCACTGGGCCCGTGTGGTGGATTACGGCTCACTCTCTCTCACCGAGAGGAGGCCTGGGTCCCAGCAGTGGGAACAATATAGGCTGAATACCTCAGGGGGTATGATTCAAGCAAAGTTAATAAGATTTATATGTGTCGACCTATATAAATTTTATTTACATTCCGTGAATAGTTATAGTTTTTAATCCACTTTGTGTGTAGAATTTCTTTGAAAGAAAAAAAGCAGTACTAAATAATACTGCCTTTCTTCCTTCAATGAAATTCTAGAACACTTTCTCTCACTGTTGTTTATACAGCAATCAGTGGTATACAAATTGGTAGTAGGTAGGTACCGTAACTAAAAAATGGAAATTAAAAACTTTATCAAAAAAAAAAAAAAAACCGCCTTCCGAAAAATAACTGAACAGATATAAAAATAGTTTCGGAAGTCGATGCATTTGAATCTGTATTTTGTTTTTTCTTGGTCTTTTTTATTTATGACATCGGCCGGGCCTAGACGTCACGTGCCCACGGGATGCCCGGGCACCACCCGTGTTTCTTCCCGACAACCATGGTCTTATGGAGAAACTTGATCAGTTGGGAGTGGAGCTCTGCGCCACAATGCAACCTTAAATTTGACCACACGTTTTTCAAACACGCTGTATAGGAAAAAATATGTAATTAACAATAATTTATACTAATGTATTCAGTTTTTTTTTGTAATTTAATTCCAAAACGAAATGTATCTAATATTTTTATAGATATTATGTTTTAGCTGTTTTGGTTTGACACACTAGGGTCCGAGTGCTTATCGAGTTTTTCGCCTAGCAACTGTCAGAGCGCTGAGTTGGAGACAAGAAACATGACGACATGGCGCTTCCCTACCAAACCCATTCGTTCCATCTACTGCAAATCTCACACCTGGACACGAGTTGCCTTGGCTTTCCTGGAAGTCTTTAAATAGACTCCGGACTCAGGTAGACCGGAGTAAAGAAAACCTGTTTAGGTGGAGATTCATAGAAGACTCCGCCCTGGAGTGTAAAGGTGGTGCTGTCCCACAAACAATGCGGCACTTGATATCTTGTCCAGCGTGTCCTGTTGTCTGCATGCTACAGAAGTTGATGGACGCTACTGAAAATGCTAAGGTCTGGTCTTAGTCTATTTAGATTGCTATCAACATGCCAAGAGGAAAAAGAATGTTGGTCTACAGATGAGCCTATCTATACTTATATTATAAAGCTGAAGACTTTGTTCGTTTGGTTGAACGCGCTATCACAGGAACTACTGGTCCGAATTGAAAAAAATCTTCGTGAAACATTTTGCAAAAACGGAGAAAATTTCTCCTTTTGAGAAATTCCGTTGCGTGCGCTGCGTAAACGGTTAAAGTAACGGAACAATCATGTACGATGGAATTGTTCCTCTTAAAAAAAGTCCGCCATAGCATATGTAAGTCTCTCTTTTAAGGTTGGCTCACTATAACGTTTTTAATTGTAATCAAATCTAAATATTATAAAGCTGAAGAGTTTGTTTGGTTGGTTGAACGCGGTAATCTCAGGAACTACTGATCCGAATTGAAAACATATTTTTGTGTTAGGTAGCCTATTTATTGAGAAAGGCTATAGGCTATATAACATCACGCTACGATCAAAAGGAGCGGAGCAGAAACGAAAAATGGACGAAATCTGGCAGGCAATTCGATGTGACGGAAAGGGTCAGGGGAGCAAAAATCTAGTGTCAATTAGAGTGTGTACTAAAAATAACAAAATGGGAATGTGTCGCACATCAAATTCAGTCAGTTCTTAAAAAACCAGCGATGGTCGAGTCGGACACGAGGTGCTCCGTACCACAAGGAAAAAACGCCGAAAAAAAAAACACGTTTCTTGTATTGAGACCCTCTTAATTTAATTTTTATTAAGTATTTGTTGATGTAGCGGCAAAAGAAATATTATATAATTTTATTGATTGCATGCTCGAAAAATAAATTTAAATCTAATATTATAAAAAAATCTCTCAATTGTAATCGTATTATCATTCTTTATTTATTGCATAATTTAAGTAAATGAAATTGTTTCTGATCCGATTTGGTTTTGTAGCTATAGCTAGCTTTATAGTAACTTATTTATTTATTTCAAAATATTTGTTAATCTTGATTATGCTCGTCTAGTGGCAACAACAGATTTTTAAAGGTCATCAACAAAAGACTAACTTGTTACCTTGAATCTCAGAACCTGCTCTCATGCAATCAATTTGGTTTTAGGAAGGATAAATCAACTAATGACGCTATAACAAATCTTACTTCTACCATTGTCGATAATCTAGACAGAGGAAGGAAAACAATAGGCGTGTTTCTGGATCTAGCAAAGGCATTCGACACAGTCTCTGTTCCTCTGCTTCTTAAAAAACTTGAACTTTTAGGAGTACGTGGAACAGCTCTAAAATTACTTACTGACTATATGTCTAATAGGATGCAATGTATCAGAATAAACGGTTTCATGAGTGACCTAGAATGTGTGACTTTCGGTGTACCACAAGGAAGTGTTATGGGTCCCACACTTTTTCTTATATATGTAAATGAACTGTGTGATTTACATCTGACCCAAGGCCGTGTCATAGCATATGCAGATGATACAGCCCTTTTATTTAGTGGGAAAACATGGGACGAGGCAAATGAACTGGCTAATGCAGGATTTAGACAGGTTTCGGAATGGCTACAGTCAAATCTTCTTACCTTAAACACACTTAAGACGAAATACATAGCTTTTAGCATTAGAAAGAGTGGTCAGCCACCTCCAGGCATTATTCACATAAATGCTCATACATGTAATGTGCCGGGGAAATGTTCTTGCCATGATCTTTCAAAAACTTCCTCACTAAGATACCTTGGATTAATCATTGACCAACATTTAAACTGGCAAGAACATGTCTCAACCCTTACCTCGAGAGTCAGGAAACTTATATATATATTTAAAAATATACGTTGCTTTTGTCCGCCAAAACTGATATTATTGGTGTATCTTTCGTTGTGCCAGTCCATCACAACATACGCTATTGCGGCATGGGGAGGTGCTTCCAAGACCGTTCTTATAGGTTTAGAACGAGCGCAACGTGCCGTTCTTAAGGTAATGAGTTATAGAAGATTTGGATACCCCACCTATTTGTTATACTCAGAATTATCTGTTCTTACAGTTAGGCAATTATTCATTAAAGACATAATATTAATTCAACACAAAAAAACACCAGACTATACGACAAAAAGAAGGCAAGATATTGTTTACTCCGTGCCTTATTGTAAAACATCATTTGCAAACAGATTTTCAAATTTTCTAGGACCATTCATGTATAATAAAATATCGAAGCACGTCCGTATTCGTAATTTTAACAGCCACGCTTGTAAAACGGAAATTATTAAGTTTCTTAATTCACTAAATTATGATGATACAGAAAAAATGCTCCAAATTACTCGTTAATAAAATAAATCACCAAAATACATAACACATTAACATTACACATTTCACGTCACTACACACACACTGATCAATTATTACAGATTTTAGGAAGATGAATTGCATAATTAAGACCTAACTTTTAATCTAATTTCGAATTTTAATCTTATTTTGAATTTTAATCTAATTTTGAATTTTAATCCGATTTTAAATTTGAATCTAATTTTGAATTTTAATTTAATTTTAATCTAATTCGGTTCAGCCATACACTTTGTAAACAAATTTTGCATCTGAATATTTTGCATATACTATGTCAAGTTTAACATCTACCTACAAGTTTTTTACAAAGATTAAGTTTACTGTGTGATAATGTCATGTTTTTTTGTTTATTTACCTCTATTTCAAATTATGTTGCACCTACTTTGCTTTGTTAATAGTAAACTAAGTAAGATTCTAGGAAGATTGATTTTGTCACAAGTCTGCTATAAACTGTACAATTACAGAGTAAGAGGAGGTCTGTTCCACCGTAATACAGTTTATACTAGTACGGGGAACAGAGTGAATCAGTTCTGTGCTAACAACCACAATATGTACTTACAGAGATACTTCAGACAAGATTTTTACCTACCTGTACTACTTATGAGATGCTCATTGAAATTGTGCTAGGTTGTTTTTTATTTGGCAAATAAAGTTGTTTTTTTTTTTTTTTAAATATGTCTTATCTGCGGATAATGCAGTGGACTGCAACATTACTACTTAAAGGGTTTAGAACCGATCAGACATCGACCTGCCGCCACTTTTTTTTTCGAATATTGGCCCATGTTGAGAGTGCTATGTATGGGTAGAAGGCACATAGACGAACAAAAAATGTCAATAACATGGTACCCCAAAGTGTCACGAAACCGAGATATTTGAAGTTAATAATCATTAAAACAGACTTGTTACGTGTTTATAGGCGTCAGATTATATGCAAATAATTGTTCCCAGGTTAATTATTATTCCCTTTATTACATTTGAACATTCTTATAAATTATATTTTTAAATATTAGTTAAAAAAAAAACATTTAAAAATATAAAAAATAGTAGCCCACCGGTATCGGGAACAGAGTCCAAGCTACCGGCGGTCAGGGCTCCAGAGAGCGGAACCTCCTGACAATACGAGCCGAGTCCAGAAGTACCGCTTTCTGAATCAAGCCTTTGATCCAACCGTTCAACGAGAGCCTCTTCAGGTGTTGGTCGAGGCTCTTGGCTATCAAACCATTGGCTGTAATGACTATGGGCACAATGATTGCTGAGTCCACATCCCACATGTCGACAACCTCGCGAGCCAAGTCAAGATACTTGATCTGTTTATCTTTCTCAGCTTTCACGAGGTTCTCGTCATGCGGGACCGTTATGTCAACAATAATTGTGCGCCGTTCTAGTCGATCCACCACCACTATATCAGGCTTATTTGCAACAACAGTCCTGTCAGTGATGATGGATCGATCCCAGTACAATGTGATATGGCCATTTTCAAGAAGTGGGTCGGGCACATACCTCTAGTACGGCACTTCTGATTCCACAAGGCTGTATTTCAGAGCAAGTTGCTGGTGGATAATTATTATTATTGTTAATTGGAAGAGAGTACATACATGAATTCTCTAACATATAAAAATGAATTATATGTTAGATAGGTACTACATGGTGCCCACATATTTACAAGCATTGTAAAAGTAAAGCAAGTAATAAGTCAATATGCGAGGTTAAGTAATCACAGAGTGTAAATGAATGTCATAAAAAATAATGGATTATAAAACGAAAATACACTCAGTTCGATTTTCAACCCTAGACGTTAAGCAATGGGTTGAATATTCCATAAGCCACCACCACTACGACATTATGACGTACTTTGGGACGTGGGCTTAGGGCGCCAGACGGTGGTGGGTGGATGATCAATATTATGAATATTATTGAATATAAAAACCGCCCTGAAAGCTTTTGTTGTGCACCCTTACTTCTGTAACAAGAATACTAACTGGAAAAGAAAATAACATCTAAATACATCATTAGCATTTCATTTCAACCGAAAAAACGTCCACTGCTGGACAAAGGCCTCCCCCAATTTGGGGAATTTGCAATAATCGCCACGCTTGGCAGGCGGGTGGGCGTTCGCAGTATGTTGGTAAAATGCATAGAGAACACTGCTGCCCATTCTCTAGTAAGTCCCTTAGTCGCCTCTTACGACACCCATGTGAAGAAATGGGAAGGTGATATTCTTTACGTCCGGGACCACACTTTCCTATGTGTCAATTATTCTAGCGTATGGTACTCGTCTCGGGTTGCAGCCGCAAAATCAAAATCAAAAGTCATTTATTCAAACTAGGCTGAGAGTCAGCACTTTTTGAACGTCAAAGTTACATAAGACAGTCCCCCCAAAACGCCCGCCCTTCATCACTTCCTAGTGCTCTAGCTGTGAAGAAGAAGTGGCGGAACAAACTGTCCAGCAGCACAGCTGTCTGTTAAGTTAGAAGACCTTGATTCTATACAATATTGTTTAAGAAATTAATATTATAAAACAAAACACACATTATTCGCCATATGTCAGCTAGCACACGCCAATATACCAACAAAGCAATGAAAACTAAACTCAAGCTGAAGAAATCAAACAAAATCATAAACAGAACTTTTAAAACCTAAATAAAGCCTCCAGGCATAAAGGGCGTGCCCGTTTACTTATACAACGATGCAAAATGCGTACATAAGATGAAGTTCGGAAGTGGCATCGGTACTTGAAAAGTTGTTTGGAAATTGGTTGTCATACATAGTATGAGCATATTATACGGAGAAATGAGGAAAATGTCGTTGAGGAAAGTTTTGAGTATGAATGTCGATGGCTATAAGAGTAGAGGGAGACCAAAGAAACGATGGATGGACTGTGTGAATTAGAAAGGGGGTGACTACTGAGATGACGACTAATAGAGAAGTGTGGAAGAAAAACACATATTGCGCTGACTTCAAATAAATTGGGAGCAGGAAAATGATATTGGTTATGATGATGTTAAATAAAATGAATAAATGTAAACTTAATTAAAATTTGCATACCTGTTTGCACGCAGAATACAATGACAATTTGATAATAAAATTTCACCTTTACCAAAACAATAAATTTCTAGCAAATAAATAAAACGTTTGATTTTAAAGGTGTAATGGTAAAAACCTCGTACAAAATCAAACAAAATATACAAAACTGAAATAAATGCCCATAATCTGCGTACCATCTGCCTAGCCTTTTCCCAACTACACTTCACACAAAAATTAAGGGAGCGAGAAAAAAATCCAAATTTTTGGGGGATTTTCAACAGGCTGTAACTTGTAGAAAAATAGTTCTACAGCAAATGAAAAAAAAAAAAACCTAATTGTAGCTCTAATTATCTAGTTTTTGGATCTGAGTTTGAATATTTTTAAATATTATTCATTATGATGACGCAAGACGTAGTTTGAAATTTGATATTTTGTGTCATGGAAAATGGAGATGGAATGATCTAGTCGACTCGTGCGCTGGGTAGGTAGGTATGTTCTCTACCATATGATACGTAAACATTATTAACAGCATTTTTCATAATTCTAATGCATTATTTATTTTTTATTTATTTTGCTTAGTACCTATTATCTTAATTAATCGTAACATTTTTTAATTACGCCTAGAGGTATATTATGTCGGATACATTGAGTGGACAACTAAAATGTCACGGTGTATATTACGTGAAGCAAGAACTTTGTACCAGTGTTCACGAAAATTACGCGGACGTAGGAGTAAAAAAATTGCCATATTTAAAGTTAAAGTGAAGAAAGAGTGCAGTTAACTAATATTTTATTATATAAATACTAGCTTTTGCCAGCGGCTTCGCCCGCGTGAAGGTTGGAAATTACCGCGGGAACATACTACCGGGATAAAAAGTACCTAATGTGTTAATCCAGGTTATAAACTATCTGTGTGCCAAATTTCATCAAAGTCCGATCAGTAGTTTTTACGTGAAAGAGTAAAAAACATAGATCCATATTCATAAACTTTCACATTTATAATGGTGCCGATTCTGTTGTGCAAAATTCTCTAAACTAAACTAAAAATCACAAAAATTTGGTTTATTCCTGTCAAACGACGATTTCCTATTCTGAAATAGACTAAAGTGACACAACTTAACTATATTTTAGTTTGACAGCACTAAGATTGCACTGAGTTATTAGTTTAGTGAAAATGACAATTTTGCTATTCTGACTTTGCCGGTTTTCACCAAAAATTTTGACTAAAATAATTTATTTTGACTAAAACTGACTATTTTTAATCGTGATTAAAAAGGTGTGGAATAAAACTAGTGGTCATGAACAAAAATTCACACCAACGCCTCGCCTTCACGTGCAAAAACAGTGCTGTATTTTTTATTTTGCTTATATCTCGAAAATGGCGTGTCCTATCGCAAAAATAATGAAATTTTCGACCCCCTTTGTAGCCCCGGAACATTTAAATCTCAACACGTGGGTAATATTTTATTACCAATATTAAGTAGGATGAACTTAAACGAGGCAAACGGAGTATGTAATGATCGTAGTTTCGTGTGGTGTCGGACTCTACCATCCCATTTCTTCACATGGGTGTCGTAAGACGCGACTAAGAGACTTACTAAAAAATGGGCAGCAGCGTTCGCTATGCATTTTACTACCATACTGCGATCGCCAACCTGCCTGCCAAGCGTGGCGATTATGGGAAACCCACATTTTCTAGGAGAGGCCTATGTCCAGCTGTGGCCGTTTTTCGGCTGAAATGATGATGATGATGATGAAGAATCGTAGCAGGTCACGTTCTGTTGTTTCTGCCTACCCTTGGGGACAAGGCGCGAGTTTTACCCGTGCAAATCTCATAAATACTTTTTCTTTCTTTCAGAACCGCGTCACGTTTGAAGTGATGGAAAACCCAAAGTACAAACAACGTGGAAAATGGGATTCTCCTCAGTGAGATAACCTAAACTAACCTGTTTACATTACGTCACGCTCGGAAAGTGAGCGAGACAAGTGAGTTACTATGTAACTTCGATTGAATGCTACTTAGAAGTTTTAGAGTCATTCAGTCATCATCTGCTTACCTATTTAAAATATGTTGGGGTCGACTTCCAGTTTAAGGGGGCACCCATCACTGTGACCCGAAAGAGACACCGTGACCCTGGCACATGGGCAACTAAAGGAACACGGATGAGATTTAGTCAGTAAAAGTCTGATACGCCCTCCCGCTCCGCCCAAGAGCGGAAGACGTCATTTGATGATTACCCATCCAAAAAAAAGAGGGGCACCCATTAATAACGTGAGGCAATTTTGGCGATTTTTTTAACCCCCCTCCTACCGTGGTGAGATTTGGTTCGAGCCTTCCTCCCCCCAATAATCACCCGTGAGATTTTTCAATATGCTTTTTTCTAGTGTTAATAAGTTACTCTGTGCTTATTTGCGTTGCGTTTCGCTGGCTTTGTGGCGTCGCAAGACCACGATAAATTTTATTTTCTAGTCTTAGGAACATTTTAGCGGAATAACATCTTTTACTTATTTTACCCTCACAATCTCACAATGTAAACTTCAAAACGTTTCAAAAATAAAACATTTATTTCGTGATGATTTATTACTGCCCTCCTTTTTTTTTTGGATCGGATATCATCTAATGACTTCTCCCGCTCTGGGTGGAGCGGGAGGGCGTGTCAGACTTTTACTGACTAAAACCCACCCGTGTTCCTTCAGTTGCCCATATGCCAGAGCCACGGTAACTCTTTCGAACGTATCTCGCGACCCTGGCCCTCAATGCCTCACGTAATTAATGGACGTCCCCTGACTGGATGCAGCTGAATACCAGTATTTTACATGGAGCGACTGAATATCTGACCTCCACACCCAGTCTCTGCGTGATACGGCACCACTTGGTAAGACTGGTCATCAGATCCGGCTTCTGACAACCCGTAACAGTTGTTAATGATCCACAAATGACAGCTGAGACCGAAGCTTGTACGTTCTTTCCGAGGCACGGAGAGATCTTGGTACGTAAAGATGGTCACCCATCCTCGAAACAGCCGCGGCAAGCGTAGCTTAACCTGAACGGTCAAACCGTGCGGCTGTTATTACTTAGCCACAAGCCCTTCGAACTACCCTCCAAAAATATAAATGCGCTTCTAAGAACCTTTTGATTCACCCTCGTAGTACACAGTTTTATCTCAAGAACTGTGCGTGATACTGTCAGCTCAGTAAGCCAATATCGATTCGTTGAATGTTACAGCTAAGTATAAACTTGACTTCTAATTTCTTATTTGACATTTGAGAGCCTTCAAAGTAAAATGTGGGTAGATATAATTATACTAAATCAATGTTAGCTCTGTGGTTAGGTCGTGAAGCTGATTTTAGACGTCCTTGAGGTGGTATGGTAAATTGTGGGTGGTATAGTAGGAGGTATTTATCTGATTCTCTTTTTACATTTCTGACTATTTTCTCACATTTCGTCGTTGTAACTAACTTAGGGTAGGTACTACGACCCCTGCCAGGGTCGCGAGATTTGTTCGAAAGAGTTACCGTGGCCCTGGCATATGGGCAACTGAAGGAACACGGTAGGGTTTTAGTCAGTAAAAGTCTGACACGCCCTTCCGCTCCACCCAGAGCGGGAGAGGTCATTGGATGATCTCCCACCCACAAAAAAGGGTACTACGACCAAATGGGTTAAGTGAGGTTTTTTTAATTCGCTTTCTTTTTGTTATTTCCCCTCAGGTTGGTTCTCGCATTGACGAGGCGCGGGGGCAAAGGAGCCGTGGCTTGGTCACCCATGGTGGAGTGAAGAGGAACCCGAGGATTTAGCGGTCAATAAAAAAGTTCCACATAACTGCGCTATCTCCTCGTGGTAGCGCAGTATGCATAAGCATTTCTTCACGCAAAAAAAGGTTTATTTTTATTAGTTTTGTTTTTTGTTATTTCTTTTGGTGTTTTTTTTTGCAATGTTATCTTTTTCACGACTTGATACAGGTTAGAACTGGCTTACAGCCTGGACTGCTTGACGAAGCGGTCGCAACCCTCTTCCCCCCTTCATAGAGATGAGCATATACCGCCGCCGATGGCTTTGGCCAGAGCCGCAGATTTGGAAAATGAGAATCTTGTTGGGAGGTGCCACAGCCGAGGATAGCGGCTGTAACGCGGCTCTGGGCCAAAACCGTTGTCCCGGGGACCGAAAGAGTTTCCGGCAGCACAATCGTCCTTGCTCTGTAAGAGCTAGAGCCCCGGCTGAGAGGAATCTACTCAGCTTGTCTTGAGCAGGGCCGGTTCCCAGCCCAGTGGAAAACATAGATTCTAACCTGTATTACCACATATGATATTTTTATCCCGGTTGTACGTTCCCGTTGGATAATTTCCTCCACGCGGGCGAAGCCACTGGCTAATTTATAAAGCGAATTTATAATATTACTAGGATAATAAATAAATAAAATAAAATAAGTTTATTACATATCATTTTAGCGTACATTGCATGTCGAGGAGTCTCCATTTAGGCATAAAAATACCTGTAGTTGAAGGCTCCGCTCTTCCCTTACAATTATAAATATACAAATAACAAAAGAAAAAAAAGTAAGAAAGAAAATACGATCTATTGTATATGTGCCTGAGTCTGATTGTATGTGTGTGTGTGTGTGTGTGTGTGTGTGTGTGTGTGTGAAAGAGAGAAGGAGATTTTGAGTGTAGGTAGATGGTGTGACTAAATAATCTATATTATACTAATATTATAAAGTTTGTTTACTTGATTGAACGCGCTTATCTCTACAAGTCATCGTCATCATCATCTCAGCCGCAAGACGTCCACTGCTGGACTCAGGCTTCCCCCAATTTGGGGGGCTTTGCCATAATCGCCACGCTTGGCAGGCGGGTTGGCGATCGCAGTACGGTGGCAAAATGCATAGAGAACGCTGCTGCCCATTCTCTTGTAACTCCCTTAGTCGCCTTTTACGACACCCACGGGTAGAAATGGGGTGGTGTTATTCTTTACGTCTCACGGTACTCTCTACAAATACCTGACGGATTTAAAAAAATATTTTTGTTTATGATAGCCACATCCATGAGAAAGGAAAAAAGCTATAGGCTATTTAATATTACGCTAGGATCACTAGCAGCCAAGGAAAGAGAAAAAACTGGATTTTGTGTTAGATTTTTTTAAGAGCGCTAAGCGAAAACACATTATGTAATAGTGCGGGCAGACTACGCGATGTGATGCGACATAGTGAGTAGGGGAACGAGAAATTTCACGCGGACGAATTCGAATGTATTATTATACTAAGTAAGTGTGTCCGTGCCATCACAGCCGGCCCTATCGGAATACCAGCGCTGCGGTAGTTGTTTTTTTACAAATATCGCAGCATTATGCTGAGATAGGAGCCTTTTTGGCCTCGCACAGGTCTTACTCTTTTATTTTTATATCTTTTAGTACTATTTTGTTATTTGTATCTTAAAAGTTTTATGTTTTTCTTATTGTTTTTATGTTCTGTGCTTGTCTCAAATAAAATATTGTTTTTTCTTTCTTTACTAGGTTTTGCCCGCGACTTCGTTCGCGCAAATGTCGGTTCTCGCGGACGCAGACGTAACAAAGCAAAAGTAACCTATGTTCTTTCATGGGGTTCAAACTTACCCCGTACCAAATTTCGTCAAAATCGGTTCAGTGGTTTAGTCGTTAACCTTATGCATAAACCGTGAATACCTGCAGGTTTGTACGGAACCCTCGGTGCGCGAGTCCGACTCGCATATGGGTAACTGAAGGAACACGAGTAGGTTTTAGTCAGTAAAAATCTGACACGCCCTCCCGCCATACGCAGAGCGGGAGACAACGTTTGAAAATTTCCCACCCACAAAAAAGTGGATGTCGTAAGAGGCGACTAAGGGAGTTACTAGAGAATGGGCAGCAGCGTTCTCTATGCATTTTACCACCATACTGCGATCGCCAACCCGCCTGCCAAGCATGGCGATTATGGCAAACCTCCCCAAAATGCATTTGGGAGGCCTATGTCAAGTGGACGCGTTTGTGAACATCATCATGGTCATCAACAAAAAACGTGTTACCAAGGAATTAGTATATGATTCTGAACCGCTCTTTGCTGAAATTATCATCAGCTATCGAAAACAAATCAGCTGTTTCATAGAAAAGTGCAATACCTACGTGGTCAATATGTATGGGACAGCAATTATTTCTTTGTGTTGATGTAGTTTAGGTTCACTTTTGTGTGTACGGGAAACTTGTTAGAAAATCACAAATGCGTCTGTCTTCAATGGTGTTTATTAGCGATTGAGTGAATGTTTTTTTTTTTTTGTCGGACGTCTCGTAGTTAATCCTGAAAAGATTGTTACTACTTAAACGGATTTTCGCCCGGCGATTTCTAAAAAGTTAAACTTTTTAGACCTCCAGCCGGGCCATTACATATGGCCCGGCTGGAGGTCTAAAAAGTTTCTAACGAAGGTCGAAGGTCTAACTTAAAAACTAAAGCGAAAGTCCTAAGGGCAACCCCGAGGGGGGTTCGAACCTCGGCTTAGGCGATCACTGAGGGAGGGCAGCAAGGGAAGTGCTTTTCTGGGTTTTGAGTGAATGATTCCTGCGTAGCTACTTAAATACATAAAATTATGTTAACGACGCAACACTATGTATCTATGTACCTATGAATGACTATCTTAATGATACTGACCTTTGTACTAAATAATATTTTTTTTTTTTGACATACTTACCTAATATTGACATTGTAGTTTATGATTATTATTCCAATTGTATTGCAGCTTTTTGAGTTAATTAATTATTATATGAATGTACCATGCCGAATATGTATTAGCTACTTGGTTGAAGTATGGGGATGCGCCGCTAAACCCTAATACCTATATAAACCAGATTCAAGTGATACAAAATAAATTAATTAAAACTCTATACAATTAACACAACCTAGCATCAACTAAACAAATATATAACGACACTAAACTATACAACATAAAACAACTTTATATATACAAAACATGTACCCTAATTAGAAAAATAATAACAAAGGAAACGCACTCGCAGTTGAATTTCAAAAAAACAAACCACGGATACTACACCAGAAATCGCAATAAACTCGAACTCAGACCACCCAGAACCAATTACGGGAAGAAAAATATTTTATATGAAGGAGCGGTACTGTACAATAAATTGCCAGAGACAATAATTGTCTTTTTTATTAATATAATTATTTCCAGTTTTTGCATTCACAATTATTGTGAATGCAAAAACTGGAAATAGTTAAAAAAAAATGTTAAAAAATCATGTTCAAAATAAAGTAACCTTTAGTTAGTTAAAAAAAAATGTATATATATATGTATTTGCTTACGATAGTAAAATAACTTATTGTATAGATTTTAAGTATTTAGAACAATAATATAAAATACTTTGTTTACCTTTTGTCGACTCATGGAGTCATTATGTTATTTTAAAACCGCATGCTTTATTTTTATATCTCATATTATAAGTGAACTGTTTGTGTTCTTTATGAGAATAAATTCTTTAAACCGATCTTATAAAATAATAATATTAATTGTTGATGTGTATTAATAATGTTGCATGCCTAATGTAAGGTAGATTGTACAAGGATCACCCATATTTTTTTGTCACATCTTATTACTGTACTATCTGCAAAAAAATAAAATGTAACGGAATCTTTGACGTGATTTTCAGCCCCTTCAAAAGGTCGAATTAATTTGAAACTTTGGACACTTATCTAGGACGGATGACAATATAATATTTAAAAAAAAATTGGGCCACTATCTTGGCCAGGACCATAAAGATAGAAAAAAAAAAATATATAAAAAAAATACCAATAGGGTTTCGTACTGCAAAAATGGCAAAAAAATCACGTTTATTGTATGGGAGCCCCCTTAAATATTTATTTTATTCTGTTTTTTTTTTTTGCATTTGTTGTTGTAGCGGCAATAGAAATATATCATCTGTGAAAATTTCAACTATCTAACCAACACGGTTCATAAGATACAGCCTGGTGACAGACGGACGGACGGACAGCGGAGTCTTAGTACCTAATAGGGTTCCGTTTTACCATTTGGGTACGGAAATCTAAAAATCACAATCGGACAGGAAAATTGAATATAATTTATAGTTTAAAGAAAGACGCTTTAATAGAAAAACAAACTTAAAACTTGATAATAATTTAAAAAAATAAAGATAAAGTGAATAATAAATCAAAACATTTTAATGTAAAAAATCGAATATCAATTGATGTAAATATTTTATCGAAAGATACTGATATAAATATAATTATGTAGAGTCATTTGAATTTGGCTACGAGTTTAGCACTTTCAGTAGCGTCCATCAACTTCTGTAGCGTACAAACAACAGGACACGCTGGACAAGATATCAAGTGCCGCATTGTTTGTGGGACAGCACCACATTTACACTCCAAAGCGGAATCTTTTGTGAATCTCCACCTGAGCAGGTTTTCTTTACTCCGGCCTACCTGAGACCGGAGTCTATTTAAAGACTTGCAGAAAAGCCAAGATATCAGGTGTCCAGGTGCGAGATTTTCAGCAATTGGAACGAATGTGTTTGGCATGGTATGATTTCCGAATTCAACGCGGGCCAAACCACGGGCAAAAACTTGTACCTATATGTATACAGTCAAGTTTTAAAATGCAACAGGTATTCTTACAAATTTATGATAAGGAAAATGTTCTTCAAAACACGATGCGGAGTCCGGTTCAGACTTCAGACATTATTATTGTAAACATGACTCCAAGGCGCAGTGACCCCATCCTCCGTTTTATTTTGCTTGTGGCTTTTGACTGGCCTGTTAGTATAGTGGTTAGTGACCCTGACTGCTAAAACTGAGGTCGTGGGTTCGATTCCCACCCAGAACAAATCTTTGTGTGATGAGCACGATCATTTGTTCTGTGTCCCGGTGTAATTTATCTATAATATGTATGTATTTAGAAATATATAAGTATGTTAATGACATACCTACATCTATTCTGATTGACATACTTTTATTCTCATTGACATACGTATTATTTAGTTTTGACATAATTGTGATATTTTTTAGAGTAGCCAGTCCGACATTTTTATTTTTTAAACATGATATTTAATTAACTAAATTTGACATATACATTTTTCTATGATTTGACATTTATCTGAAATCGTATTGTATTTTTTATTTGAGTATAATGTCATAATTGAATATTATTTGCATGCCCATGTGACGGTAAAATTTGGAGGACTTTACTATGTAAAAAGCAACACCTATATACTTATAACCCATTTTTGCAAAAAATAAATGATTTGATTTGAATGATTTGATTTGATTTAATCAGTTGTCTGGTTGCCATAGTACAGGCTCTGCCTAGTTTGCGATCAGATAACGGAGTGTTGGTTGTCCTAAGATATTTATAAGTAATAAGTGTGTGTGAGTAATAAGTGTGTGTATGTGTCTCATGCAAAGATTACTTTAAAAAATTGGGAATATTAACAGTACCAAGCTTATATATATTGGTGCTCTTAAGTCATTTTGCAAAGTACCTACATGAGTTTGAATCCCAAGAAGAACGTGAGATTAGAGAGAGCACGCGAAGAAAAATTTTCAAGCAAAAAATAGCACCAAAATTTAATATAGTAGGGCATTGCTCGAAGTACCAAGCTGTAGAGATATTTAATAAATTGCCTTCTGAGCTAAAGATTCTGATTTATAGCACCCACTCGTTTAAAACAAAATTAAAAGCCTTTTTATTAGAAAAATGTCTGTATAATATTTCTGAACTAATGTCACTCAGTAATTAATGATCTACCTATAGTTTTAATTTATTTTTGCCTTTTGACATTATATAATTTTTAGAAAACTTTTGACATTATATAATTTTTAGAAACTTTTGACATTTTATTTGAATTTACTTGACACTATATTGGGAACGGGTTGACATTATATTTTACACTTGTTTGACATTATATTGAAAACTGTTTGACATTACATTTAAAATTGTTTTTGGCATTATATTCGAAACTGTTATTGCACTACGAATATTTGAATTTCACTGGGAGGATAATTAATAGTTCATTGTTCTCTGTATTTTTTTTTTCTATTTTTATGTTAAATGCATGTGTAAATATTCAACACAATGTAAATTGTTTATGAATAAATGAAATGAATGAAAATGAATGAAATAAGAGCCGCACGGATTGACCAATCAGGTTAAGCTACGCTTACCGTGGCTGTTTCGAGGATTGGTGACCATCTTTACGTACCAAGATCTCTCCGTGCCTCGGAAAGCACGTTAAGCCGTTGGTCCCGGCTGTCATTTGTAGATCTTTGACAGTCATTACGGGTCGTCAGAAGCCGGAAAGTCTGACAACCAGTCTTACCAAGGGACGGTATCATTTTAGTCAGTAACTGGGTTGTGGAGATCAGATAGGCAGTCGCTCTATGTAAAATACTGGCAGCATCTGGTAAGACTGGAATCTGACCCCAACTTAGACGGGAAAAGGCAGGCAGGTGAAGATAGTTTTTATTGTATTTGTTGGTATATTGGCATGGCTAGCTGATATATGGCAAATGGTTTAATTAAATGTTCTGTTTCTCGTAATGTTAACTATTTTGCATACCTACTATTGTATAGAATCAACTTTATCTAACTGAACAGACAGCTGTGCTGCTGGACAGTTTGTTGCGCCACTTCTTCCCAGCTAAAGCACTAGGAAATGGTGGAGGGCAGGCGTGCCGGGGGACTGTATCTTATGTAATTTTTTGACGTTCTAAAAGTGCTGATTCGCTGCCTTATTTGAATAAATGACCTATGATTTTGGTAAAAAAAAAAACATTTCTTACAACAACAGATTTCAATACTTGACACTTCAAAAAAAGAAAAAGAGAAAAACAATTTTATTTTCGGAAGTCTGTGTCCTCAGTTTTGTATTTTCATTGTTTTGCTACCGACTTCCGAAATTAAAGTTATTTCCTCCACTATTGCAGGACCCTAATTGCGTTACGCACTATAAATTACAATCTGAATTATTTGAAGGATATTACTATTATATATATTAGACAAGTAATCATTCAATTCTTGCTTGAGCAACCGGCAGCAAGTTCGTCATGCTCCCTTAGATGTCAATACTTGCGGTAGCGTCGGGGGTCGGGTTACCCCCTTCCCTCAAATATGGCGAGGGGGGTAATGGCTGATCTTTCCATTATGCTCGTGAACGGGTGCTGCTTGTGATGACTGGTCGTCTTGCTGACCTTGCTGTTGATATTATTATTAATATTACTTACCTGTTTAATTTATTTTACGTCGATGGTCCTAGTTTATCATTTGTGGCCTCGAGTTGTAACTGAGGTCGTAACAGCTATATGAACATAATTCAGCATTACATATGTAAGCTGTCACGCCCTTTATGCCAGGAAGCTTTTATTTTTGAAGGCATGTTTACATTATACATATTTTTTTTGTTTTCATTTTATTTGTTGGTATATTGGGTTGGCTAGCTGGCATTATGTAGCAAATCATTTAATTTAATGTTTTGTGTCTCTTAATGTTTTACTATATACCATTGTATTGAATCAAGTTCTTCTAACTGGACAGACAGCTGTGCTGCTGGGGAGTTTGTTGGTCACTTCTTCTTCCCAGCTAAAGCACTAGGAAGTGCACGACGGGTGGGCGTTTTGGGGGGACTGTCTTTTGTAATTTTGACGTTCGAAAAGTGCTGATCCTCAGCCTAATTTGAATAAATGACTTTTGATTGTGATTCGATTTTGATTTTGATTGCATTGCTTCATATATTCGATAAATTTGCCTCACCAACAACGTAAATAACGCATTTGACGTTATTGAACTGTCAAAAGAGCAATTACCTCACTGGTTAGAAGATTAAGCATGGTCGTCACGGAATCACGCTTAAAATTGAAGGTTTTGTGAACAATGGAATGTGTTGTTGCATTGTTATATAAAAAAAACTAAAGAAAAACGCATCCGTCACAAATAAGAAATTTCATAGACACTCCTATTAACCCTAGATTACTAAACTATCGTAAAATTTACGACGGCAAAATCATGATTCCTGGAAAAAACAAAGTTCGCGTCGTTTCCGCGTCCCGTTTAAACTGTGTAGAACAAAAAAAAAAAAAAACTATTTTAATTATTATGTGATCTCTTCAACCCAAAGAATAAGTAATTGTAATTTCAAAAATAATTAAAATTTATAATTCGTAGATTTATTGTTTTATTTTCCTGTCGTATTTTTTACGAATGTTTAGTAACAACGTCACTTGTAGGATAGCTTAGTAATCTAGGGTTAACCCACACCTTTTTCCCATGGCGGTAGACAGAAACTACGGAAAGCCACCTGCTAGGTTCGATCCTTATACACTTTTTTTGCTTCTTTTATGTTCATACATCTGGTCATACACACACGCCGGTTGCGAGTACTACGCACCTGACCTTTCTGAAGAACATCACCAATAAGGTCAATATAATATGTCTTCCAAAGGCGTCTGGCATTTCCACTCATATCTGCCTTGTGCCACCTTTTGTAAGCCGTTCATTCATACTCTCAACATGACATACTCTTTTCAATTTTTGTCATTATATCATCTTTTAAACCGCACCTGTCTTATCACATCATTCCTCAGCCTTTCATTTGCAGGCACACCACACATGCTTCGCATGGAACGCATTTCCACAGCATTTATTCTACTTTCACGCTTCTTTTGCCACACCAAACATTTACTTCTATAATAAGTAAAGTCACACCATTGTGATCAGACAGTCGAGTCTTTTTTGATAACGAAAACATTTACAAAAAATTCAAATGAATTTTTTATCTGTTGTAGGTCATTTATAGAGCAAAGTTTTTCCGTTTTTAAGTAAAAACTTGTAGACAAGAAAAAAAGTAAATACTTAACAAAAACTTGTGTTTATATTAGAAAAAGATAGAATGTCTATATTTTTCTGAATAACCTTGGAATTTTAAATTAGCGTTTTTAGGGTTCCGTACCCAAAGGCCAACCCAAGGCCGTGCCCAAGGGTTCTATTACTAAGCCTCCGCCGCGTCCGTCGCCACGCGCTGCCGTCTGCGTCCGTCCGTCTGTCATTAGGCTGTACCTCATGTATTTGGCCCTGTACGTTTCATAAGAAGTTGAAGGTAATATTTTGATTAAAGGATCGTCGTGTCGAAAGAACTGAACCGATTTTGATAAAACATGTCAAAGAACCACCCCTAGAAAACCTACTTATAAATAAAATAAAAACCACACCCAAATTGGATCACCTGTTTAAAAGCTACGGTGCCACAGACGTACACACATAGCGGTCAAACTTAAACACCCGGCTTTTTGCGTCGAGGGTTAAAATTTTAAATAGAATGCTACAAAGAGTTTTTGGCGTTTGAATGACTTTGACATTTACGTTATTGTTGTTGGTAGACCTATAGGCTGCCGTCCGAATTAGAAAATATCGCTCACGGTGCTCACATCAATAAATTGGCGTTCCGATTTGGATATCATGATTATGACAGTTGAGAACTCAATACGGAACGCTCGTGAACGCGCTAACAGAGCTCATTCAACGTCAAAAACCATATTATACACCAAATAAAACTTGCTTACGGCGACTGTAACCAGAAGCACAAATTCTAATAAACCCAAGTTAGTTTGAGATATGATACCACCGAAAACAAAACTGTCATTTTTGACAGCGCTCACGTTGATATCAGTTTAGGGTATGGTCAGCGTTATCGAAAGATGCGTCATAAACTCATGACTTATCGCGCTTACGCCAATTCGGAACGGGTGTAAGCACGTTCAAATCGATGTAAGTGTAATACGGAACGCGGTGATAGTGACATTGTCAAAAAAAGCAAGATGGCGGCGTACGTTTCATTTTGGCCAAGTGTCAAGAGATCCTTGTACAGACGCCAGCACATCACGGTACCCGGAACTGTCAAATTCTTCGAATCAAACTTGAACCTAATACTTTTGCGATAAATTTGAAAATCTATTAAAGAAATTTGACAGATTGTAGTAGATCGATGTGCTGGCGTCTGTACCATTGTATGTGGAACTAAAAATACTTACCTTAATGTCTTTTTTCGACTTGTGCGCTAGTAACTTGTTTTTCTGGATAATCACCGAGTAATTGCTTGATTTCTGTAACAAAATATTGTATTTAGTTAAATGTAAAAGAGCTAGGACTTGTGGTGACATCTACACTGCCACATGGGAACTACGCTTCACACTGACGTCATGCAAAATACTGCATCTCGCAAGCAGAGTTTACCGCGTAACTAGCTTATATACAACGTCCCGACATCAATCGCCGGGCAGTTGCCCACCAGATACAAAACTCGTTGGGTCGGAGGATCCTCTCTTTTCTATTGAGGATTAGTAAACTTAACACCCTTCACCCTCGTTGCAAAACGCACTATTTATCAGAATCTGAATGGGATTGAAGATTATTTTTAAACCATTGCGTCATCGAATAAATTGTTAGCTCAGCAACGTAAATAACGCAATGAATGTTGTTTAACTATCAATATGAAACCAATTTCTACTGATAGCAAGTAACGCAATTACCGCTCTGTTCCTCATACCACTAACGACTCATAGATATGTGTAGAAAGAGGTGACTACCGAGATGTCGACTAAGAGAGAAGTATGTAAGAAAGAAACCCTAAATAAATTGAGCTTGAGTTCTTACCCTGGCAGGCACTTTAGTATGTGTATTTAATTACTTCATTACTAGTGTAAAACGATGAAGAAAAACGTCCTGAGGAAACCAGAATGTCTTAGAACCAAAAAAATCGTAGATAGGAAACATCCAACGACGTGCACCGCGCGCCCGCGTGGTGTACGACTCTCAAAAAGAAAAGAGTCCTGTGTCCCAGAGGTAGGAACAATATAGGCAGGCTGGATGCTTAAGCATTCGGGAGGCAGCATTTGGGAAGCTACGCAATATCATCTCGTCCCACATACCGCAGTCTGTCTCATAACGAAAGTCTTTGACCAGTGTGTGATGCAAGTGATGACATATGGCACTGAGCCGTTTACGCTCACAATGGGCCTAAGGATGGCTGAAAGTCACCCAAAAGACAGTGGAGAGAGCTATGCTTGGAGTTTTGTTACGTGGTGGAATCAGGAATGAAGAGATCTGCAGGCGAACCAAGGTAACCGACGTAGCCCGAAGGATTGCCAAATTTAATTGGCAGTGGGAAGGGCACATTGCTCGCAAGAACAGATGGCTGATAGGCCCGAAAGATTCTTGAGAGGCGACCGGAAGACGTAGAGTTGGAAGGCCTCCCAACAAGGTGGACCGATGACCTTGTGAAGGCCGCAGGAATTGACTGAATGCGGGAAGCACAAAACCGGTTGAAGTGGCGGATCTTGGGGGTGGCCACCATGTTACTATAATTTAATTAATTTATCTGAGACTTTTCAATTATTTTTATCAATAGTGGTATGGTAATTTTATTCAAGGTGCGTCGTTTTCTCATATAATTAATGTATATAAAATATTGTAAAACATTTAAAAAAAGTAATGGTGGAGCTTATTGCCCATTCTTCTCCATGCGAAACTACTTTTAAAGAAGGGGTGACTAGAACAAATTCTATTTTAATGGATTTGGGGAGGGCCTTTACTCAGGAGTGGGACAGAGAAGGCTAATTTAAAAAAAAATACATGTTACCATTGATCAGAATTTGCCAGCCTTGCGTCAAAAAAAATTTAGAAGGTAATTGAAAAATGAAAATGCTGTTCGATAGATTTTAAGCTCGTAGGTAACTGAACTTTTGTATGAAACAATCTATTTTATTTGTATATACGACGAAAAATTTCAACGCAGGGGGATCCAGAATGATGTACTGAATCCATGGTGATGGCGATATAAATCGTAATAGGTAAGGCGACCCAAAGACCAGCTCCCCATAGCCTGTAAGACGCTCCGTGGCACTATTGACGCGCCTGATCTGCATGCTGTGCTAGCTCGCTTTTTTGTGCCAGACAGTTACTGCCGCGGCAGAAAGCACAGGCTATTTGCTGTGCCTCCATGTCGCACCGTTGCGCGTGCTAAGTCCCCAGTACCACGTACTCAAGCCGCGCTTAGTGATCTCTTGGACACTAATCCAACAAACGATCTGCCAACAAATAAAATGATGGCGGATGAATTTGGTAAATAATTCCTCGCACGAGCTATTTATACATTTTTCATAAAAGACCTAATACTAAATCTGTTTTGAAGTAAACTCTAATGAAGTCATGATGTGTTAAAAATTATTAGCAATTAGTGTACACTTTATCACATATTGTGAGAGAAACGTGACTTTTAACAATAGATGTAATACTTTGTTTATTTAACACTTTTATAATAGCTACACGTCACTGCGTCGCACGGTTTTTCATCATTAAGTTATTTTCTTGGAGGTATGAGGAACAGAGTTTAAAGTTCACTAAACCTCCATAGAAAAAGGAGAATCTTCTGAAAAGACGGATGTCGTGTTCCTGCCAGGGTCGCGAGATTTGTTCGACAGAGATACCGTGGCCCTGGCACACGGGCAACTGAAGGAACACGGGTGGGTTTTAGTCAGTAAAAATCTGGCACGCCCTCCCGCTCCACCCAAGAGCGGGAGACGTCAATTGATGATTTCCCAACCACAAAAAAAGGGCATCCCCTGTGGAGTACGGACCCCGGCTTAGGGACTCGCTGGTAGAGGGTAGCAAGGGAGGGGCTGGTTCGGAATAACCCGACGATTGATATCGGGACGTTGTAATATGCCAGTTAAAAGATCTAAGCGTACAAACACGAAATGCGACTTTATTTTATACATACTTTATTTATTTTGTTTCTCAACAATGAGTACACGGTTTTTGGAACGAAGTTCCTTATCGCGCACGGAAAAAAATCTTACGAAAAGTTGTCACGACACTTTTTAATCGACTTCAAAAAAAGGACGAGGTTTCTCAATTCGACTGTATATATTTTGTTGTTTGTATTTGTTTGTATATTGTTGTGAGTAGAGAGAAAGAGAGAGACAGGGAGAGAGGGAGAGAGGTAGAGAGAGAGACAGAGAGAGATAGAGAGAGAGACAGGGAGATAGGGAGAGAGAGGGAGAGAGAGGGCGAGAGAGAGGGAGAGAGAGAGAGAATATTTTTGTTGAGTGTATACAGGTTTTTTATACATAATAAATAATTTAAAAAAATGTAAAAATTATGAATCCTGGAAAGGAACTTCGTTCCATCCGGGTGTCCCTTGACACCTCTAAAGTTTTTTTTTGTGGGTGGGAAATCAACAAATGACGTCTCTCACTCTGGGTGGAGCGGAAGAGCGAGTCAGACTTTTACTGACTAAAACCCACCCGTGTTCTTTCAGTTGCCTGTGCCAGGGTCATGGTATCTCTTTCGAACAAATCTCGCGACGCTGGCAGGCATCGGTCCTAGCAGACCCCTTCAGTACACTGTTACTTTATAATTTGTTTATTACTTTGTAAAGATAAAGATATTTACTATGTTCCAGACAATTCGAATTTATTTATAGATATAGAAAAGGTGTATCTCAATGTTTTTATAAGAGGGCTTTCCATCGACAAATACTTACCGTCGATATTTTTATCACACACTCGATTTTCAGCGCTCTTGTCTAGTTCCGAGAGTTGATAATCCAATAGAATGTTGTGTCGAAACATAGCGCCCGTACAAACTGTTCAAAGCCAATTAGGTAACGCGCGGATTTACCCGAGTTTTGACGAAAATAGCCGAATATTGATTTGTAACGTGACGCCCGCGCCTTCTGCGCCCGTAGGCTGTCCGGGGTTGACCTATGCCACAGTGTAATTATTACAGTAGGTCAGTACTAATCGGCACTGGGCCCGTGGTGGATTATGGCCCACTCTCTCTTACCGAGAGGAGGCCTGTTTCCCAGCAGTAGAAACATTATAGGCTGCTCATGATGAGATCATCGCGCATACGTCATTTGATAGGACCTGAGAAATATCTTTTAACCAAATTGAAAGAGGCGGTTCTTAATTTTTTTTATGGATAAGCTTTGCTTGGGTATTTTTTGCGTTAGTTTCTATAATAATTCTAATTCATTTTGCGTATCTTCAAGATATTTTAATACTTTCTGTCACAGTTGGTAACATAGTAGTGTGGGACACGAATTGGTGTCTGGTAGGTGGCATAACACAATAGTGAATAAATACTTTTTAACAAAAAATTAAACCGCCGAAAAAAACAGAAAAGCAAAAAATAATAAACCTTAAAATTATGAGTCGGCGCTTTGAGTGATCTTTGTTCATTGATTTTTCAGCGCCGACTCAAAATTTTAAGGTTTATTATTTTTTGCATTTCTGATTTTTTCGGCGGTTTAATTTTTTGTTAAAAAGTTTTTATTTTGTAATTTTATGTGACTTTAATGTACTAATAATACTTGGCAAGGTATACCCTATCCAATGAAAAAATAATTATCAAAATCGGACTACTCTGTACAAAGTTATGCGTGGTTATACATTACAATCAATGAGTGAACAATCAATCACCCCTGTTTTCCGACCCTTAGGGTTCGATTTTGTTTTCCAAATTCATATGGAACCACTCTCGGAGTATACCCTTTCCAATAAAAAAAAGAATTATCACAATCGGGCTACTATGTAAAAAGTTATGCGTGGTCATAAATAAAAAAAATAAAAAATATACGCGTCGAATTGATAACCTCCTCCGTTTTTTTTCGTCGGTTAAAAATATACAAACTTTTTTTTTTGGAACATGTTTCTTTCTAAATAGGTTTTAAGAGTTTTATTCTTACTAGGTGTGAATGATTGTCTATGTGGTTAAAGTCTTAAAGACTCGCCTTTCAGTGGTAGACTGGTATTATTTACACGAGCTGATCGTCAAAAACGAGATATTAATTATGTAGGCATCTGTGACGTTTAATAAAAAAGTTATGCGTGATGTAGTGATAATTGCGCAGTAGAGGGAGTGCGGGGAGGATGCACCTAGACATGGGCAATATGTATCACTAAAAAGAAAAGATTGATATGTATCTTTTGATCACTGGGATATGTATCACTCATTCATATCTTTATATCCTTTTGGATCCGCGCACGACACGAAGCGACGATGCACTGATGCGCCGCTCAGCGCGGTTCGCTTCGTTCAATTCAATCTAACGAATCAGTAAGAGCATAGATGCACGTGCTGTGCCCATAGCTGCTTACTCTTTAACTTACGTATCTTTCTGTTCTGATTTATTGCACTACTCGTTTCGTTCTTTTTAAGTATCTATTTTTATGATTGATCAATAGATACCCGAAAAAAATGAACTTTAATTTTTAGTTTATTATAATTATATTACAATGAAATTAATGACTAATGAATACAACATTGGTAGATGACGTATATCAGTTTATAATAGTCAAACACTTATTCTCGGTATTGAGAAAGTGCGACAGAACATTCTAAGTATCAGGTGCGAAAGAGATGTCTGGACTTTCCGAAGAGATATCGTGTCGCCAGATACAAAAGGACGACGATTGAACGAGTTGTAAAAGATACACTGATACATTCGGATTTGAACTGATATAAAGAGTGAGTGATCAGAACGGATTGATACATATCTTTTTTATCTATCACTCCTGAGTTACCCATCTCTAGATGCACCGCACTCGTAGTCTTGTCTGAGTAGCCGTAACGACAGCACGCCTTTTTTTTTCTGGGTGGTATATCATCAAATGACTTCTGCCGCCCTGGGCAGAGCAGGAGGGTGTGTCAGACTTTTACTGATTAAAACCCACCCGTGTTCCTTCAGTTGCATATGCCAGGGCCACGGTAACTCTTTCGAAATAAACCCGGGACCCTGGCAGGAGCGACAGCATGCCTAAAGCAGTAATACTGCAAACATTGTTTTATTGAACTTACCTAACCTAACCCGAATCTAGACACCACACACATTATACAAACTTACGTCCCGAACTGCAGTGTTGTAGTCCGGAAGGAATGCTGTTGAGTATGCTCCCGTTGACCTACTGTAAGTAGTTACACTGTGGCTATACAATGGTTGATGCATGTGTGCTGTTTGTGTGGACAGGTAAATTCAGGAGCAAATACTATATTGACTAGTACATTGGGTTAAGTTATTAACTTATTCAACGCGTAATGGGTATTTTGGACTAACAAACTCAATTTCAAAGCATTTATTTTAATTCAACTATTTACAGGCACCACACGGTACCGTGTGGTGCCGGACGTAAAGAATAACACCACCCCATTTCTTCCCGTGGGTGTCGTAAAAGGCGACTAAGGGACTTACTAGAGAATGGGCAGCAGCGTTCTCTATGCATTTTACCACCATACTGCGATCGCCAACCCGCCTACCAAGCGTGGCGATTATGGCAAAGCCCCCAAAATTGGGGGAGGCCTAAGTCCAGTAGTGGACGTCTTACGGCTGAAATGATGATGATTTACAGGCACTTCCGAGCAGTGGTGGTAACAACCGCGACTTACGAGTAGTAGTTAGTGAGTTCAAACCCAAGCAGGCGCATTACTTTATGTAAATTATTTCATCACCACTGCTCCTAAACAGTGAAGGAAAACATTCGTAAGAAAACCGGCATGTCTTAGAACTAAAAATTCGAAGACCTGTGACATCTACCAACCCGCACTGGGCCCGCGTGGTGGATTACGGCCCACTCCCTCTCACCGAAAGGAGGCCCGAGTCCCAGCAGTGGGAACATTATAGGCAGCTAATGATGATGATGATGATGACAGGCACTTTTGAATAGACAGGGAGTCGGTAAATCAGATAGATGAAAATAATGAAGTGAACTGAAATGTTTGAAATGTTCAAAGCGCATGACTGGGTCTGAACCTACGACCTACAACTCGCAAATTGTATTGTTGTGTACAATCGGCCGTTGCCACTGGGCCACCATTGCTGTACCAACAGAATGCATCTCGTCATAAAACAACATGGCGGCTGTCGTTCGTCTTTCTTTATAAACACAATGTGTCAAAGACAAACAATAGTTACATCTATTATCTGTTCATTGTTGTCCATAAATTAGTTTACTTTGTCTGTAAAAGACGTAGTTTTTACCTCATAAAAAATAGACAATGAAAGAAAAGTGGCGTTTTTCAATGCCGAACATGGCGATGCGCAACGAATGGTTCATGATAAGAAAAATACCATTGTTTAAATAACTAAACTTTCTATGGAAGCGTGTTTTTTTTTTAAATTATTATTTATTTTAATTTTTTTAGTTCGGCTAGCTACGAAAGTGAGTTTTTTTTTGCCAGCGCTCTCTTGGTAACCTTGGCAAGTATAAATAATGGGACAATGAAATTGTTGTATTATCATCGGTCCTCAAATGTCCTCAATAAGTCTACAAATTTTTTATTGAAATCTGACCGTATAAAGTGGGTCAAAATCAAGTCCAAAGGAGTCGGTTACAAACGTATATATAGTCCTCCAGACCGAATTTCGGCCACGGCGGCCAATCTCAACGGAGACTAGCCATCGGCGCGGGAGATATTATAGTGCTCAAATGTATGCGCAGACACAGGAGCACTCACTCTTCCCTCACTCTCATAGTCCGATGGGACGGCAATCCGACACGACCGGAGAGAGATCAGGCGTAGGACCAACGGCTTAACGTGCTTTCCGAGGCACGGGGGTATCACACCGCCAACTTCCAAACTCCGGGCTGCTACTAAGAAATTCCTAATGGAAAAACCCAGTAACACTTTGCCCGACCCGGGAATCGAACCCAGGACCCCACGCTCAGCGGTCGCAAACGTACATAGTTAGGTACATACAAACATTCCAGTGAAGCTAATAAAATCGTGTTAAGAATACCATAATATTGCTGTCTAATCGTCGTCGTCGTCTCAGCCGCAAGACGTCCACTGCTGAACATGGGCCTCCCCCTATTTGGGGGGCTTTTTGCTGTCTAGTGCCCTGCTGTAATACAGAGTGGCAGAAAAGTACATTATTAAGGAATGCAATGAAATTTTTCATTTATGTTTTTTAAAAAATGGTTTTCAAATCATAACAAGGATAAGCCTTTTTTCCAGGATTTCATTTTGGTACTTATGGTATTGAATCAAATATTGTGAAAGTAAGGATTTTTAAACTAGGTACTACATTAGAAATTTATAGAATGCGATAGATAAACTTTATAATTGTTTTTTTTTTTTACTGTAGAAGGCCGGTTTCCTATATAGTACTATTAAAAAGACAGCAAAAGGATAAACATTTCTTATTCATATTGATGTATTCTTTATTCTACACATTACAACATTTGAAATTAGTTTCAAAATACCGGAATCCCAGAGGCTTATCCTTACTAATATATACGTGCCAGTTCATTGATCCCATTTCAATCTACCTACTCCGACCTCTGCTAATAAGTCCCTTAGTCGCCTCTTACGACACCCACGGGAAGAAATGGGGTGGTGCTATTTATTATGTTCGGCACCACACGAAACAGGGATACACAAGTGTTTTTGTTATTAAACTGATTAGATAAATCATTATCTCTATCCACAATTTACTGAATATTAATTGAGAAGATTTTCCTGTTTGCAGTGTCTATACTTATTTTCAACAAACCGTTTTCCTGTTACCTACCTACTTAGCAACATTGAATGAGAAAAATGGTTTAACGTTTTGCATATTTTAATATTAGTGGATGCCCGAGCACTGCTCGGTTTTTTTTTTTGATAAAAAGACATTTTCTAAAAGTGAATCATACCTAGATCGACTTATCGCCCCCGAAAACCCCTGTATACTAAATTTCAAGAAAATCGTTGGAGCCGTTTCCGAGATTCAGATTATATATATATATATACAAGAATTGCTCGTTTAAAGGTATAAGATATATATATATCTTAGGACAACGAACATACCGTTATCTGATCCCAAACTAGGCAGAGCCTGTACTATGGCAACCGAATAACTGATAAAAATAGTTATGTATTTCTAAATGCATACATATTATAGATAAATTACACCCAGACACAGAACAAATAATTGTGCTCATCACACGAACATTTGTTCTGGGTGGGAATCGAATCCACGACCTCAGTTTTAGCAGTCAGGGTCACTAACTACTAGACTAACAGGCCAGTCGAAATAATTTATTATGCAAAACGTTATATTAAGCAATGTAGTTCTATTACAATGTATTGTTGTCTATAAGTCACAAGCTTACCTGTGTTCGATTCCCAGGAAAGTATTATTGAGATTTCCATCTGGACTCTATTTAGAATTTGAAATAATTTATATATATTATACAGGGTTATTTGTAAAACACCGGCAACCTCTCAGAACTATGTTCCTAACATCATAATCAACAACTTTTGTTAATATTTATACAGGGTGTGGCGTAAGTAATGGTCCACCGTTCAGGATTCGATGAACCAGATAATTAACTAAAACAATAATTTTTTTTAACCATTTTTACCCAATTTTTTTTTACAAAAATTGCTCTTGAACTTGATGGTGTGTTAAAAATTGGGGTTAAAATTAGAGAAGAACCAATTTTTTCTTCAAGAGAACTGAATTTACATAAAAAATCATAATTTATCGTGATAGCTCTAGTATTCAGCAGTAATTAACAGAAATCAAAATGAAAAAATAATGGTTTTTGTTGAAACTATAAACAAAAATGTAATAAAAGGTAGAAATTTCGTAAATAAAAGACAAAAATGAAATATTTTCGGAACCCTTGGGTAAAAATGTTTAAAATGTTTAATTGTTATAGTTAATTATCTGGTTCATCGAATCCTGAACGGTGGACCACTACTTACGCCACACCCTGTATATTAACAATATTTAAAATATTTAAATTGGACGTCCTAAATGTTACGACGTCTATGCGAAGCACGAGAAAGCGATAGTACATTAGCGAGGGGAGCGCGGTTAGGGCGGCGCGCGGCGGAGGCGCTTGAACTTGACCTATCTACGGGCGACCAATTTTTGTATGAAAATCTGATGAACTAAAATATGATAAATTTTTAAAAGTCATCGAACAAAGGTTGTTGAGTATGATGTTGGTAACATAGTCCTGTGATGTTGCTGGTGTTACAAATAACCCTGTATAACACTAATTTTAGTGATCGATGCCTATAGGTGACATTTCTTCCCGCGGGACTCGTTAGAAGCGACTAAGGGACTTACTAGAGAATGGGCAGCAACGTTCTCTATGCATTCTATCACCATACTGCAATCACCAACCCGCCTGCCAAGCGTGGCGATTATGGCAAACCCCCCAAATTGGAGGAGGTCTATGTCATTATGATGATGAGGTCTTTTACATTGTCCTGTGGTCTATTGTTCATAAGGTTAACTGCTGACTATGGGGTCCTGCGTTCGCTTCCCCCAGTACGGGCAAATTTTTATTAGGGTTAAGTACTATCTGAAATCTATTTAGAATTTTTAAATAATAATTATTGGGTGTACTATAGGTACACCTCTGCCACATACATTTAGCCTGATATGGTTAAGAAAGAAAGAAAATATGAAGAAAGACCAAAAATAAAAATAAAAAAATCTGGTGGAAAAGATGCATTACATCCACGCAAAACGGCTATCACTCAGCATAATGCTGTGACCCTATGCGAGACAGAGTCCCAGCGCTGGTTTTCAGCGACAGTCGGCGCTGACGTGATGCCGTCGACCGGTGCAGTAAACAATCGAGTAAAATAAATACAAATACTTAATTCCAAATGTGATTTTTGAAAGTAGCAACATTCTGATCGACTGCAACAGACGCATGCGCCAACATGTAATAAGAGGCAAGATAATTGCCATCAATTGGATACAAATCTAGACTCCAGAGGGGTAATTGCGGAACTTTTTATCGGTAGGAATTGGTTTAATATTCATAGTTAAACAACATTCATTGCGTTATTTACGTTGCTCAGCCGACAATTTATTCGAACAAATGACGCAATGGTTTAGAAATAATCTTCAATCCCATTCAGATTCTGATAAATTGTGCGTTTCGCAATTAGGGTGCTGGTTGGTACTGAGAAATTCCAGATAGAAAACCCAATAAATTATAATGATAAATTATAATTTATAATCTAGACAAATAAATAAAATTGGAGTGTCTGTTTGTAATATTAAGATAACCACTTTTTACTAAGTGTATATGGATGGTACACGGTACATATACCAAAACAATTTTTCTTTACAATCTTTGTCGGTCTGTCTGTTTGTTCCGGCTAATCACTGAAATGGCTGGACCGATTTTGACGGGACTTTCACTGGCAGATAGCTGATGTAACAAGGAGTAACTTAGGTTTTACTTATTTACTTGATAACTTTTTATTTTAGAAAAAAAATAGGATCTCTCGGAAAAAAATAAAACGAATGAAAAACTTTTTTGTTAAATACCACGCGAACGAAGTCGCGGGTAACAGCTAATTATAATATAATATTGCCTTTAAATACATTGTTAGTTCGTAGTGATTTTCTCAGACCTTATTAAAAACGACTTTACCAGTGAAACCATTAAATTGTCATGAGAAAGATAACCTAAAACAATTCAGCACTTGATGAGCAAATTAACGCTGCCGCGCTAACAATAAGGGCAGCAAGTCGATTTTTTTCAAAAATGAGTTAAGTACGTATCCTGGATCGCCACGTAATGCTCTATAAACTGGTCTTACTCCCGTTTTTCTATATTCACTGGAACCTAAAAATATCATTAAGCATAACAGCAGTAAGTCAATGAAATGATTTTCTTTACTTAGCATAAAAGCAGGAAATATACTTACTTCACGGTAATTAGTGTACCTCCGACATTTTTATTCTATTTTGTTAATAATAAAATTGGTTGCCTGTAAAGTCGGTATACGGGCGAAAGTTTTACGTGACAACGACTTTGAGTGGTAAAATAATTTTAATGTGAATATTCATTCGTATAGTAGGAAGAAGGATGAAACTGTCTCTCTCGCTCTTAGGCGGGCTAACCATGCCCGAGTGGAAGGGACGCGTGCCTCTCACTCGCTCTCATTGTGAGCGCATAACGTGAGCGGAGCGTAACGCAGTTTCTTGAAGTGTCACCCGGCAAACCAATTTATAAGACGTTGTCACGTCAAAAACAGTAAGTGAACATACTGTTGTGTAAATGAGCGTAATCAAAAACTTTTTAGTATTGGATACTTAGAATATCAGCAGTAATCACACTTACTGTAAGTACAACTGTTCAAAAATCTTAGAATAAGTATAACACTTTTGTGATTTTATAATAATGCGGCTTTGATCTCATAGTTTTAAAGTATTTTTTAATAAATAATAAATGCTAACTCTCTGCATTTAAAATAATGCTAATATATTAGCTAGTTTTGGTACTTTTTTCTTGAATTATTAACATAAAACTCCATAGGAGTATTTATAGTTGCAGATTTTATTACAAGACTGATTATAATATTTCAGGAATAGGTACAGGAGTAGGTACCTATTGGCTCTAAGTATTGTTTAAAATAGTCTAAGTTTATTGTGTCTGTAATTTTGATACGAAATTTTGAACAATTAAAGTTTTGATTGTTGTAATTAAACATATTCTTTTATTTATTACTCATTGCTACGATTTCAACAAGTACAAACACTCATTAACTCAGTCCGTTTCACTACATATTAAACAAAAATAATAAATAAATAGATTTAGGTATAAAATATAGTAAGTTACTTACAAAAAACAAGACAAAAATGCTTTAGAAATTAAACGGTATTAACTTTTATTACATACTTTCAGAGCCTTGTACGAAAAAACCTGTACGTAATTCACTACATTTCAAGGTATGCATAGATTTCTCAATAAATGATCTTTTATTTAAATGATATATAATCAATCATACTATTTAGCTAACATCTTATCTTTTTTTGACCCCAAAGTGACACGTAATTTCATACAAAATGTAGATATCGTATGTATGGAATACTTAGCATTAAAGCAGCAACTAGGGTACTTACTGCGGTTATTCTAAGCAATAAGTATAAATAGAGTTAACTCGTACTAGACATAATAGAAGTTTTCGTCAATAAAATATATTATAATAAATAAATAGCAATTATTAACTTGGTATCATGAAAGAACTCCATTCAAGCTACATATTGAAAAAATCAGACCTACTAAAACTTGTAAGTTAAAGTAGAAGTAAGTAAAAATTTCATCGATAACTTTGATCGCCATTTTCTCAACTTTGAAATTTCCGACTTACTGCTCTTACCCTTAGCACGTCAGAACGGATGATGTGATAAGACAACAGGGCCTTAAAAGTATATGCAGAAAAAAAACCAAAAGAAAAACCAAAAAAAAAAGTATGTGTGCAATTCACACGTGGTAGAAGTGAAACCTTCAAAAATTTTGGCTTCAAGATAATGAGATGAATGTAAAATTTCGGGAAGAGGATAATTGTAGGTTTTAGTAATGATTATAGTGATACAAAGTTTGATTATTATTTTACATTTTATTCGTATACAGGATAAGTTTTTCTCCAGTGCGCAAACTGTAACCATGAATTCAGCATATCATTCTAGACCCCTAAGTGTCGAAAATTTTCGCCATTTATTTTAAAAAAAATCAGCTGTTCCATACATTTTGACCCTGTAGTTATTGCATTTTTCTATGAAACAGCTGATTTTTAGGGTTCCGCACCTCAAAAGAAAAAAGCGGAACCCTTATAGGATCACTTTGTTGTCCGTCCGTCCGTCCGTCCGTCCGTCTGTCAAGACCCTTTTTCTCAGGAACAGGTGGAGGTATCAAGCTGAAATTTATACCAAATACTCAAGTTTACTGTCCCTTAGAGCTGTGAAAAAATCAAACCTCTAAGCTAACGCATTCAAAAGATATAGCCGTTTATGCCGCAAATTTCAGCAAATTTTCGAAACTCGCAAGGGAATCAAAACCTATAGGGTACTTCCAGTCGATCTAGAATTTTGAAATTTGGTACGAAGCAACGTCTCATAGCACAGATAAAGGAAAAATTGCGAAAACTGTAAATTTTTACTTATATCATGTAATAAAAATATTTTTTTAAATTTAAAACTTTATACCTACAGGTTTGTACGGAACCCTCGGTGCGCGAGTCCGACTCGCACTTGGCCGGTTTTTTTTTGTAAAACCAACGAAATATTTCTGCGCAAGGGGGTCTATAATGATATGCTGAATTCATGGTCACAATTTGCGCAATGGATAAAAACTTATTCTGTATATTACATAGATTTATTCAGACGGTAAACACGAGTGGAAGGTGTACGAAGCAAAGCACAAAGAGAGCGACGAACATAAGAAACACTGTATAATGCTTCCTATCTCATTTTCTTCCACGTTACATCTTATGAATTTATGTCTGTCTCTTTTTAATGTCGCTTTTTCGTTTCATAGATTTTCAAATCACAACGGTACTAAAGAAAATTTCACTCAAAAAAAAAAACACGTTTCTTGCATGGAAACCCCTTTAATTTTAATTTTAATTATTTGTTGTTATAGCGGCAACAGAAATACATCTTCTATGATTTCAACCGTCTACCTATTACGGATCATGAGATATAGCCCGCTGACAGACAGACGGACGGACTAACAGCGGAGGCTTGGAAATAGGGTTTGTGGGTTGCTTACCCTTCGGGTACGGAACCAACCTTGAAAAGTACGGATGGTTTGGAAACGTTGAGAGGATGAATCGCGACTAAAAATGCAAATGTGAGTGAAAACGGCGGGAGGGGCCAAACGCCCTAGTAGGACATATAGTGGTCTTATTGGTGATGATCTTCAGAAAGGTCAGGTGCGTAGTACTTGCAACCGGCGTGCGTGTGTGTAGTATGATTGCATTTGCAATTGGTGGAACGACTGGTGTTCTGTAGTTCCTGCCTACCCCCACACGAAGTAACCGTGAGTTTATGTATGTATCTTCTATGTTTATGTATTTCTTAAATTTACATTTACAACGACACTATAGTAGTATTATCAGATAAGGCATTAATTACTCATTGAAACACAAATATTGCATTACTTTTTACGACATGTGGCTTATAGACGTCAACCATGTTATTTTTACGTCAGAAATCCACATGCCCAGAGCCACGTGACTCACGTGAGTGACAATTTAAATTTTACTACAAATTAGGGTAAAACTTTCCACGTGGCAACACCGTCAGATTTGCAAAGGTATTTTTTTTATTCGGCCTAAAATGGCAACCAGAAACAAATACTTTTTTCTTTGAAAGTGGAACTCTTTAGTAGGTATCTAGGCTTTTAAACACTTGCCTTCAAGCCGTTTTTCTCTCTCCTAGTTTGCTGTGCCTGGAGGTACCTTAGTGGTGATCATGTTTTTGTAAAACTTACCACCTAAGTTCTTTAAATCTACCCTAATATTATAAAGAGGAAAGATTTGATTGTGTGAAAAATGTTTGCAGTGGATAAAGTTAAAAACTACTTAATCGATTTTAACAGCTATAGGGGCACTTGCTCTTCCCTCACTCTCATAGTCCGATGGGACGACAATCCGACACGATCGGAGAGAGATCAGGCGCAGGACCAACGGCTTAACGTGCGCACCGAGAAACGGAGGGTCACACCACCAACTGCCAAACTCCGGGCTGTTACTAAGAAATTCCTATTGGAAAAACCCGATATCACTTTGCCCAGCCTCCCGCCAGGGAACCTCACGCTCAGCAATCGCGCTTGCGACCACGAGACCAACGGGCAAATCACATTAACAACTAAGCCATACATTTCACGAACAATCTCGCGACCCTGTCAGGCATCGGTCCTAGCAGACCCCTTCAGTGCTGCTGACATCTCTTTGAGGCGCGCGTGGAACACTACGCGTCGTCGACCCGAGCCTGGTCCTTACCGGGCGGCGAGCTACCCATTGCTCGCCACCCGCAAGCTCGCGCCTACGGTGGCCGGGAGTCCGCTATCGACTCCCGACGCCCGGGGCGTCTCCTCCTGCGGCGGCTAAGGACGTGAGGGCGCAGAGACTGCCACTCCCTTACGCACCCCGCCTCCCCCTTCGCGAGCATTACTGCTTCGCAGAACGAGGTGACGGCTTCCCATGCCCTCTCGCTCCGTACCATGGCTCGCACCAGGGCCGGACGCGAGAGGTCGCCGCCGCCGATCGCCTCCACGAGGACACGGCGGTGCTCCGCCCAGGCAGGGCACACCTCCACCGTATGCTCCACCGTGTCCTCCAGACGATCCTCGCAATGGAAACACCCGGGCGTTTCCTCCCGCTTTATCCTGAACAGGAACCCACCGAAGCACCCATGCCCGGTGAGAACCTGCGTCAGGCGGAAGGTGAGGACGCCGTGGCGCCTCTCAATCCACTCCTCAATTGCGGCGTGCCCAGCGCTGGGTTACGACAATCGGACCTGTCATGTCGCCATGAGATCCTGCCAGAGCTCTGTCCGCCGTGCCGCGATTTGTCGCGGCAGCGGAGTTTCGCCCCAGCGTTTCGCCTCCTCGCGCCACTCCCACATGTGGGCGAGGACCTTTGCTGCCAGATCCCATGGCGGCACTCCGGCAAGGAGGCTCGCCGCCTCGCAGGAGACCGTGCGGTATCTCCGGACTAGCCGGATGGCCATGACCCTTGGGGCCGCACTCAACCGGCGTGCTGGGCGCAGCCTCAATGAGGGCGCCCACACCGGTGCCACATAAAGGGCCATGGACCGCACGACCCCCGCTCTGACCATGGTGACGGAAAACATTGTGAGGAAACCGACATGTCTAAGATAAAAAACATAACATTGTATAACCTTGTTAACGGCAATTTTGATTGTATTCATTTGAACAATGTATTGTGCTATGCAGTCCCCAGAACTGTTCATAGACGGAAGGTGCGTGCTGGCAAACTATTTGCAGTAGGTCCCTGCCGATCTAACACTGGTGTACGTTCACCGATTCGGCGAATGACTGCAACCTACAATGAAACATTCGAACACATTGACATATTTACATGCTCTTTGAAAAGGTTTCGTAGTCTTTTATTATATGAGACACTTAAACTTTTAGACTAGTTTATTTTTTATTTTTTACTTTCTTTTCTTTAACATTGTTTTTTTTTAAATTATTTTTATAATATTAGTGTAACTGTCATGCATGTACAGTTCACCTCCTAGTGAGTTTAAAGTTTTAATTATTAATGGTAATCTGTGAACAGCGCTGTGGGTTACATTATTATTTATGTAACTTGTGTTTTCCTTTGAGTATTATTCATAGATATCGTGGTATTATTGCATAATGTAACTGTTGATGTTCCCACTTAATAAAAAAAATAAAAAAAAAACAAAACGAAGACATCTGATATCCATATGGTGGATTATGGCCCATTGCCTCTCATAGAGAGGAGGCTTGTGTCCCAACAGTGAGAACGTTATAGGCTGGTTGTAATTTAATTATAAATTATATATATTTATATAAGTGTATGTCAGCCGAAAGACGTCCACTGCGAGACATAGGGCGCCCCAAGCACCGCCATTTCGACATTTTAGTGCTTGTTATTTTTTGGGGTCGCTACGCTTGGCAGGCGGGTTGGCGATCGCAGTATGGTGGTAAAATGAATAGAGAACGCTGCTGCCCATTCTCTAGTAAGTCCCTTAGTCGCCTCTTACGACACCCACGGGAAGAAATGGGATGGTGATATACCGAAACGGTAATTGGTGTATGTGATTACAACAGCAATTTTTATCTAGTCATTAAAAAACTAAACACTATCTGTTATCTCCTATGCAAAGACATAACGGCTTTAGGGACGACAACAATTCGTTCATTCGTATTTACAAAAGGTTTTACGCTATCATAAAAATTCAAGACAGCAGCTATTTGGAACTTCAAATAAATATTTATTTATTTATTTATTTATTTATTAAAACTTTATGCACAAGTAAAAAATACTGTACAAAGGCGGACTTAATGCCTGAGGCATTTTCTACCAGTCAACCTTAGGGTGATGCAGAGACAAAACATGGTAGGTGCAACATAGGGATAGATAATTCGGAAAATAATACATATAAATACATAGATAGATACATACATAATTATATATATAAATATAACGAAAATAAAAATTGTCTGGAGAAATAACGATACGTGGAGGAGAAAACGAATCCAGCAAATCAGCGCTGTGATGAATCTGCCAACTTCTTACGAATATGCTCACGTACTTTCACTTTAAACGATAACCGACTGGTTGCCATCCTGATATTCAAAGGAAGCGCATTCCATAGAAAGACCGCCTGGACAAAGAAAGAAGATTTAATAAAACCAGAGCGGTGAGAAGGACATCGTAGAAGACGATTGTTAGAGGAACGGAGATTTTTACTATGTGCAGAGCACAAGTATTGAAACTGGGAAGTCAGGTAAGAAGGAGAAGTGGGTTTATCAAGTATGGAAAACAGCACTGACAGAGCCCTCAACTCTCTACGCTGACGGATGGGTAGCCATTTTAAAAGCAACCGGTGCGCGGACACATGATCATACTTACGAAGATTGAAAACGAATCGAATGCAGTTATTTAGAAGGCGGTCAAGTTTATTGAGGAGATCTGCATTCAGGTCATAGTAACACACATCGCCATAGTCAATTATGGGAAAGATTAGGGACTGTACAAGCAATGCCTTTATGTGTGATGGAAGAAGGTTTTTTAACCGATAGAGCGACCGCAACGTTCCCGTGACTTTTCTACTGACAGTCGTGACCTGCTTTCGCCAGTCAAGACAAGTGTCGACATGCAGGCCAAGATCCTTAACATCAGAGCTAAACGGGATTACGGAGTTGTCGAACATTACAGGTGGCACAGTTAACCCATTCAACTT
Organism: Aporophyla nigra; assembly: GCA_947507805.1. Taxonomy (NCBI): domain Eukaryota; kingdom Metazoa; phylum Arthropoda; class Insecta; order Lepidoptera; family Noctuidae; genus Aporophyla; species Aporophyla nigra. The sequence continues at coordinate 1,513,509 of OX382318.1, forward strand.
CCTTTTACTGTGGGGGCTCCCTACAATGATCGACTGACACTTTGCAGGGTTAACCGCCACCCCAAATCGATCAGACCAACTTTTAACCACCTCTAAATCCCGGTTTAGCTCCTCAACCGCATCGGATATGTTGTCAACACTTGCCTGGCAGTAAAGCTGCAAGTCGTCTGCATAAAGATGATACGCATTCCGAAGTTCAGTGGTAATGAGATTAATAAAAATAGAAAACAAAAGAGGAGATAAAATACCGCCTTGAGGGACGCCAGCTGTAAGATCACACAAACTCGACGAGGAGTCTCCAGCACGAACAGACTGCTGACGCCCCTGAAGATAAGAGGCAACCCATTCCAATACCTCCGGAGAGACCATAAGATAGGAAAGAATGGATAAAAGGACTTCGTGACTGACGGTATTAAAAGCATTGGAGAAGTCTATTAACACTAAGACTGTGACTTTAGTGTCTTCCATCCCCCGCCTAATATCGTCAGTCACTTTTAGGAGAGCTGAAGTGGTACTGTGCCCTGGCCTGAAACCGGACTGGAATGGACTGATGAGGGAATTGCAGTGAATAAAGTGCGAGAATTGTTTATGCACAACGGCCTCGAGCACTTTAGACAAAAAGGGAAGGATGGATATTGGGCGAAAATGACTAGGAATAGAGGGATACATATAAATACTTCTTAGGTCGATCTACACCCTGCCAGGGTCGCGAGATTTGTTCGACTGAGTTACCGTGGCCCTCAGACCAATAAAAAAGTATTTAATTGGTCTGAGCCGTGGCCCTGGCACAGACAACTGAAGGAACACAGGTGGGTTTTATTCAGTAAAATTCTGACATGCTCACCCGCTCCGCCCAGAGCGGGAGAGGTCATTTGATGATTTTACACCCACAAAAAAAAAGGTCCGTCTTTGAAATCAAATGTCTGTGTGTTTGTCTCTTATAGTACAAGAAAATAAGTAAATAAAAATAAATATGTTATGCAGGTATATAGTTACTTTGAATAATATATGTTTTCTTTCCAAGGATATCAATCGTTTCTCCATTTTTTCCAGTTTGCTTCTGTAGTCTTCTGATATACAGCGGCATAAGTTTAAGGACTCACTAAATACTCGCATTTTGCCTTTAAATGTTTCGAAGTCGCTTCGGAATCTGTAATAACAATAATTGATCGATTTCGACAAGAACTTTTTAAGAAGAACAATATCGTTATACATAATTTTTGTGTTGCTGTTGCAGCGCACGCAAAAATGTTGCAAAAACAAGGAAAATTTATTCCTTTTGAGAGCTTCCGCTCAAAAGGAATAAATTTTCCTTGTTTTTGCAACATTTTTCATTGCTGCTCCGCTCTTATAGTCGTAGCGTAATGTTATATAGTCTATAGCCTTCCTCGATAAATGGTCTATCCAACACTGAAATAATTTTTCAATTCGAACCAGTAGTTCCTGAGATTATCGCGTTCAACAAAACAAACTCTTTAGTTTTTAACCGACTTCAAAAAAAGGAGGAGGTAATCAATTCTACGGTTTTTTTTTTTACTGTTTGTTACCTCAGAACTTCTGACTGGGTGAACCGATTTTGATGATTCTTTTTTTATTTGAAAGTTGGTGCATCCCATGTGGTCACATTTTAATTTGGTTCCATTCTGACAATAGGATCCATGTGAATCTTATATAAGTCTTAAATTTGCATTAAGTATGTGAGCGGCAAATGGACGAATAACGCGATTAGATTAGTGCGGGGTACATACCTTAACTAAAAAGTTAAAAATAAAAGCTTTAAAAAAATAACAAACGACTTCGTTCAAAAAAAAAAAAAACGCTACAAAGTCTAAAATTTTTATTTATACTATTTTAATTTCGGAAGTCGGTGGCAAAAAACCATACAGATCCTAAGACAAAGTTATTTTAGACTTTGTAGTGTTTTTTTAAGGAAGTCGGTTGTTATTTTTTTAAAGCTTTTATTTTTAACTTTTTAGTTAAGGTATGTACTTTTTTTAAGTTTTATAATATTAGTATAGTATAGAAGTACAGATTAGGTTTTTTTTTTGGATGGGAAATCATCAAATGACTTCTCCCGCTCTGGCCGGAGCGGGAGGGCGTGTCAGATGTTTACTGACTAAAACCCACCCGTGTTCCTTCAGTTGCCCATGTGCCAGGGTCACGGTATCTCTTTCGAACAATCTCGCGACCCTGACAGGAATGAAGCAGCCTTAATCATCAGGCTAGCCTTCCCCAACTTTATTGGGGTCGCCTTACAATCTGACCTGATGCAGTTGGATACCAGTATTTTACATGCCACGACTGCCTAGCTGTCCTCCACAACCCAGTTTTAATTTGCTATGTCATAAGTACCTACATACCTTGTAATAGATGATGTTATAGATGTATTAGAAAGTGCATCTGGTGCTTCGACAAAGGTTATTGGACTAACGCTGCTCTTCTGTGCCTTAAGCCGTGGTCTGGTAGGGTCCTGAGGAACTACCCCATGATAAATAGTTCCATGTTCACTACTGTCAGACGAAGATTCTTTTATGACTACAATATTCTCTTCATGATGGAGTATCCGAGACCTTTTGTTACGAACTTTCTTAGTTGTCGACATTTTTTTTGGGGTTTTTTTTTAGAAAATTATAAAGATTTTTTGTTGTTTACATTGTCGTAATGAAAAGTCAATTTGATTGATTTGAAAACGCGAGATTTTCGATGACAAATGTTTTCGGTTTCACGAAGCAATTTTGATACGAAATGTTTGTAACAACAAATTGATAAAAAGTTCTTTAGTTTTGTTGTAATAAATTCAGTGAACTAGATAAAATCGGCAATGAATTTTAATAAATTGCAATACATGCAAAATTACACAATTTACTGCCATCTGTTGATGATAATACAAACCATTTGTGTTTGAAGTAAAAGTATAACTCAATACTAGATGGCGCTACAAATTTGTAAGTAGTATCGCTACTCGCCACAAGAGGACGCTGATTAGTACTGACATATTAAGATAGATGGCGTTAATAGTCTTGTTTGTTTCTGCTGCAGATTTTGAATTTTTGAACTTTGATGATCTTGTCTCGTCCTTTCAGCTAGTACTAAGTACCAAATAACAACTACCACAAAGTGCCAAGTTCGACGGCTCATCTTGCTGAGTTGACGCTGGCAGAATAGTCGACATTGGCTCAGTTGCCAAAGAGGAAACAAAAAAAAAACTTTGATGATGAATGGTAAACTACAGACTGGTGCCTTCAGTTAATAGATAGCAAGCGCAAGCGTAAAGGATATTATTGTCTTATGGATCCTTCAACAGTGATATCCATTCGAATCAACGTCTTAAAGATATTTTAAAAAGCAGCAAACGGCATATTGTTATTCTTCAGAAGATTATGTATGTTTGCTTTATATATTCTTAGCGTGTCGATAGCAAAACTAATATTGAGGAATAAGGATTAATTGTTTTTTTTTTTTAACTAAGTAATATTTGACGCACGGGTTGATGGTTCAAGTTAAGCTACACTTACCGCGGTTGGTCCGAGGATGGGTGACCATCTTTACATATCAAGACCCTTCCGTGCCTCGGATAGTATGTTAAGCCGTTGGTCCCGGCTGGCATTTGTAGATCTTAGACAGTCGTTACGGGTCGTCCGAAGCCCGAAAGTGTGACAACCAGTCTTACCATGGGCTATCGTATTACCCAGTAACTGGGATGTGGAGATGAGAAAGGCAGTCGTTCCATGTAAAATACTGGTACTCAGCTGCATTCGGTTAGACTGGAAGCCGACCCCCACATTTTGGAAAAAGGCTTAGGCAGATGATGGTGATGATTTATATTTTTTTTTTATGTATGTTCGGTCATAACTCCGTCATATATAGACGGATTTGCAAAATTCTTTTTTTGTTTGAAAGGAGTTTATTCCGAAATGGTCCCATATAAATTTCATATAGGTCTGATGATGAATTCCAGAGATAGACACCGGAACTCTTTAAAAAATGACAGGAAATCAACCGCGATTTCTGCTGTCGCATAAATATGCATTGTTTGTTTGGAATAAGTGCGGGGTGGATACCACAACTAAAAATTTAAAAATAAAAACTTTTTTACAAAAAAAAAAAACAACCGACTTCCTTAAAAACACTACAAAGTGAAAAATAACTTTAATTTCGTCGGTGTCAAAAAAACCATAAATACAGATCCTAAGACACCGACTTCTGAAATTAAAGTTATTTTTCACTTTGTAGTGTTTTTAAGGAAGTCGGTTGTTTTTTTTATTGTAAAAAAGTTTTTTTTAAACAATAGACTAGATTATCCAGGTGTTTTTTTTTTTAAATAAGCCAATTACCTACATAGTACTTAAATGTGAAATGTGAAGGTGGATCATTGTTTTTATTTCTCAGTTAATTTTAAAGATAGTCTAGCAGTTTGAGTACTTTATGCAGGCTACAAAAATGTCGCCTCTTTGGTATTGTTCGTCGAATCGTTGAGCTCTATAAACTCCGAGTTGAGCTGCCCGATTATCCACAGATTACCTAGTTAGGACACGCCGACCTCATCTAGTTCTTAAAATATCATTGACGTGTTAAAGTGTTTGTACAAACCTACTTACAGAAATAATACGAATACTACGTTGACATACGTCAGTAAATTAGAAACACCCTAAATAATAGGAAATAAATAAGAGTTTAAAAACTATAAAACACGTTCCATTCCATTTTTTTTTTAAACTATTATTTTTCATGAAATAGTCATTCATATTTAAATCAACATAATGTGGCCTGCAAATTGCAAAAAAAGAAGGAAATTAGAATTAAGCAAAATATAACATTACAGGATTAGTTACGGAAAGCGATATTGGTACCGATTCCCTTGTTCACAAACTAAACTAAATTTAAGTTCAGTGCATCTTTTTCTTTGTATTTATTTCATTAAGAAGAGGCCAAAAGAAAAATTTTGTTTAGTCCTGTCAAATTAATCAGCGCCTGTCACTACCTACTCCATACAAGTTTAGACGTGATTAAAAACTTGCCTACTAAAATTACGTCAATTTACGTCAAGCGCTGATTAATTTGACAGGACTAAACTAAAATTTATCTTCTGTCCTTTCCTTAATGAAATAGAAAGAAAAAGATGCACTGAATTTAAATTTAGTTTAGTTTGTGAATAAGGGAATCGGCACCATTATGTATCTAACATTACAAAAAGATGGTAATTATTAGAAAGGTACCTAAGTATACCTTTTATTTCTGATATAGTGCAAGAGTGCCCTCTAGCGCAAGAAAGCGTCAATAATGACCTAATGACAGTCGTATATTATTATTAGGAACCGTACCTATACAGGATGGCATTAATGCGCAATCTTTCACGATGGAGTCAGTAGCTACTTGTTCCTGATCCCCTCTGAATTATTAAAAAAAGCCGTTCCATACATTTTGACCGCGTAGTTATTGAACTTTTCTATGAAACAGCAATTTTTTTTTTTTGATAACCGACGAATATTTCTACCATAGGGAGTTTAGAATCATGAGCATAAATTTATGGTAACAGTTTGCGTCGCTACCCTCCCACCAATTATAAATGTAAATACAGGTAACTTCATTATTTCTTCTTTGTAATTGTTATGAAGACTCACTCATCATAATCTGCCTAGCCTTTCCCTAACTGTGTTGGGGTCAGCTTACAATCTAACCGGATGCATCTGAACACCAGTATTTGAAGATTGACGACTAACTTAAACTGTCGGAATATTCAAATCACAACTGTCAAAGAATGACAGTTGTATGAAACGTATCTGTTAGGCTTTATTTTCAGGGCAAATTGACGAACCGTGTAAATTTTTTATTTTTTTGGTTCGGTATAGTATATCCCTGCCTTCCTCATCGTGCATTACAGGCTTAATTTTATATAGGAAAGGTAGACAGAGCAGGGTAGTGAAAATAAAAATAAAAATTCAAATTTAATTATTTGTAAATTCCATTTATTTCAATTATTTTAATCTTAATTTGTAGACAATAATTAGAAAGAAACGGTTCATATCAATACATAATATACGTATATTGACTAAATACTTATTGTGAATATTTTTCTTTATATAAAAAGTACTTATTTTATTTTACAAAACCCCGCTGATTTCAATATTAAATAAAAAAAATGGTTTTATTTTATAAATCGATTTTAAAGTTTAAATGTCTTTTTTTAAGATTCAAATCAGCGAGTTTCGATTTTTACGACTAAATACCAATTGTATTAGATAGTCGACCATTTTGGCCAAAATGGATCATCCAATATGGTCAAATTTCTAATTCTTGACAATTTTTCTCTTAAAAAACATTACATACATTTATTGTGCTATACTTAGTTATAAAATACAATGTATTAAAAAAATACAAAGCAAGGGGCGGGGTGAATAAAAAATTAATACTTTTAAGGATTAAAAAAATTGGCAGTTTTTAAATTAAAAGTTTATAAAATTTAAAGCCCTTTTAAAATAAAAGTAAAAAAAAAACAATGTCGAGGAATGAAAATAAACGATAAATATCTTCGTAAAAAATACTAGGTTGTCGTGAAAAATTAAATATATCCTACCTATTTACAGATCTTTAATATTTATAAATAGTAAAAAAATTGAATAATATCAGAATTATTTCGAGCGCAGGTTCCGGATAAAAAAAAAAAACACTTCAGTTTTAGAGACCAGAAAAACGGTAACTTTTCTTATTAGGAACTCGAGTATTTTTGTACTGTGTTCAAAATATAAGAAAAAAAAACAATGTTTTAAAAAAATTGCGAATAATAATTTTATGGCACTTGTCCTCCATTACTTTTGTTACCAATTTTTTTTTTGTTTCGGCAAAATAAAAATCGTTTATTTCTTTCCTTCGAGACACTTGCAGCTACCGTCATGAGTATGTTTGGCGATTTCTGAGAAAGATGGATTAAAAGATACTCCTGGGGCTACCACCTGCTGGTTTGTCTGACTACCAGAAGTCTGGTAATCATACCTGATAATCTGTGGCTTAGTTGTATAAGTCACAATCTTGGGTTTAGTGGTGTAAGTTACGATTTCGGGTTTAGTTGTATAAGTTATAATTTCGGGTTTAGTTGTATAAGTTATAATTTCGGGTTTAGTGGTGTAAGATTCGATTTCGGGTTTTGTTGTATAGGTAACGTATTTAGGCTTAGTTGTGTAAGTGAAATATTCGGGTTTAGTAGTAAAAGTTACAATTTCGGGCTTCGTCGTGTAAGTTACAAACTTAGGCTCAGACTGGTAGTATTTCTTCTCAGTGTAAGTCGCGCTGAATGTATTTTGGATAGGCCCCTTAATTTCTGAGCCAAACTCCCCAGATTCTGAGAATTTCGTGGATCCAGATCCGAATTGGCTGTACTCTCCTGATTGGCTTTGGCCTCCAACTCCGAATCCTTTGATGCCTAAACCTCCTGATCCACTGATGAGTCCCGATCCAGACGAGATCGAACCCTTAATACCAGATCCTGTGGTTCCTGAAGTGAATTGGCTGTACTCTCCTGATTGGCTTTGGCCTCCGACTCCGAACCCTTTGATGCCTAAAGATCCTGATCCACTGACGAGTCCCGATCCAGATGTGACTGAACCCTTAATACCAGATCCTGTGGTCCCTGAACCGAATTGGCTGTACTGTCCTGATTGGCTTTGGCCTCCGACTCCGAACCCTTTGATGCCTAAAGTTCCAGATCCACTGGTGACACCCGATCCAGATACGACCGAACCTTTAATACCAGATCCTGTGGTTCCAGAACCGAATTGGCTGTATTGTCCTGATTGGCTTTGGCTTCCGACTCCGAACCCTTTGATGCCTAAAGTTCCAGATCCACTGGTGACACCCGATCCAGATACGACCGAACCTTTAATACCAGATCCTGTGGTTCCAGAACCGAATTGGCTGTACTGTCCCGACTGGCTGTATTGTCCTGACTGGCCAGATCCTTGGACGCCAAATCCTTTGATGACTCCTACTCCTGACCCAGAAATGGCTGTGGCTCCTGAGGAGACTGATCCCTTAACTCCACCACCGTAGGTTCCCTTGATACCGCTACCGAAGGTTCCCTTAGTTCCTGAGACCTGGGTGATAATCTTGTTTTTGGTGATCGTGGTGGTGGTGTATTGAGAGAAGCGGACGCTCTCAATCAAACCGATAGCCCATTCGTACCATTCCAGGTCGAATTTGAAGAATGAGGCAAGCTGGTTTCCAGTTTGGCAGCCTGTGAGAGAAAATCATAATATTAGTTTTGCATACTTGTAATACAATTTATATATATGGGGATGATATGTTTATAAACGGGGTGACTACTGAGTTAACGACTAATGGAGAAGTGTGGAAGAAATCTCAAATTAATATTTTGGGATAAAGGCAGGAGAATAATGATCATGGAAGGTACTGCCATTGCTATTGAGAACTGTCATGCAGGAAGGCTCTTCAAAGGTAAACATGTTATTTAGGAAGAGAAAAATCTGTTTTTTGCAAAAGCATTTTCTGTTGTAGTTTTTCAGCCTTTGTGGTAGAAAGAGCATGAATTGCTGCGTATACTGTGAACACCAAATTAATGATTGAGTCATCAGCACCAATTCACGCCAAACACAGAAAAATGAAAAAACGGTTGTACTACTACGGAGAAGCTCCTTCAAAATAGATGTTCTGCTATCTCTTTATGTTTTCATAACAGCCTTTGCCAAGGCATTTTTGCGTCTTTGATCTAAATACTAAGAAATAGAAGGAAGAAGAAGATGCTTACCAGAGTCCCATGAGTAGACTCCTCTAAGAACGAAGTGGTTGTCACCAGTTGTGCAAGCGAGGGCGCTGCCGATGTCGACCTGAAATGAGAATGTGATGTTAAAGTTTTAATCCAAGAGGCTATTGGTGGTGGTGGATCTTAGTGAAGTTATATCAGCACGATCCTGCCAGGGTCACGGATTTTTTCGATAGAGTAACCGTGCCCCGGCGCAGGCAACTGAAGGAACACGGTTGGGCTTTAGTCAGTAAAACTCTGACAAGCCCTCCCGTTCCGCTACGTCGGAAATCATTAAATGACTTCTCCCGCTCTGGGCGAAGAAATCCGCGACCATGATGCTAATGTTGCTCTGGATATAATTTCTCCTTTATGCGATTTCTTATGAAGGCTACGTCTGTCATGACGAATATTGGTCCTTCCAGAAGCCGTAGCAACTAAATCATTACATTCAGAATATCTTACCTTGCAAATGTTGTTAGCAGGGTTGGTAGGTTGTCCACAGACGCAGCTGTCCTGGTCGTAATGTTCCAAAAGATGGGGGTAGTCTTGCGTGATCTTGGACTGGCACTCTCCAGGGTTCAGGAGGGAGACGTTCATGCTGTGCATAACGCTGCCTAGGAGATGAGCTGGAAAAAGAAGAAAAAAAATACTGTTAGATTTGTTTTTTAGATACTTATGTCAGTGTCTGAAGTCACGCACCATCTAGCAGCAAAACATGCGGCAGCGAGTGACGTAACTAAATATGTATGTTCATCTCTTTCTAACAACAGGAATCGGCATGGGTCTTTCCTGTTCTTCGCGCATTGTTTGATTGTTAGTACGGTTAAGTAGCTATATTCATGGCTTACGCTGTTTAAGTGCACAGACGTTCGTGTAGGACGCGACTATTTATAAAACGTCATTGTTTAAGACTCTTTTGAAATTCGACCCGCGATTTCGCAAATCCGATCTACTGACCTCAAAACGATGGCAAATCTTTAAATTTTTCCAAATACCACAATCTGACATAATAGCTCCAATTGTTCCAAATAAATAAATTATAAACGAATTAACATAGAAACTATAGAAATTATAATAAATATAACACAATAGTGTTATGAAATCTATATTGTAAATATGAAATGATAGTTGCTCCATGTAAAATATAGATATTATACTGCATCCGGATTAAATCAAATTAAAAATTTATCTATTCAAACTAGGCTAAGAATCAGCATGTTTTAACCGTCAAAGTTACATAACACAGTTCTCCAAAACGCCCGCCCTTCACCATTTCCTAGTGCTTTAGCTGGGAAGAAGTGATGGCGCAACAAACTCTCCAGCAGCACAGCTCTCTATTCAGTTAGAAGAACTTGATTCTATACAATATTTGCTAGAATGGAAGCCGTGTGTGTAGCGTCTGTCTGCTCCATATTTCGCCTGTCAAAGTCCCATGTAATAGGGGGCGAGCTTATTGCCATCAGAATTAATAAATCACTGATTGAAACTCGTGGAAGTAGTTTGCCTCGCAGAAGACCAAAGAAACAGTATTTCTAGGGTTCCGTACCTAAAGGATGCCAACGGAACCCTGTTACTTAGCTTCCTCTGTCCGTTCGTCTGTCTGTCAGCGGCTGTATCACATGATCCGTAATAGGTAGACGGCTGAAATTTCTGCTGTATGCGTAGTTCTATTGCTGGTTATAACCATAAATAATAAATATACAAAATCTGTCCCTTTACAAGCAACGTATTTAAAAAATGTAGTGATAAATACTGTACGATGATACGGAACCCGTAGTCGGACCCGTGTGGGTCCAACTCGCACCAGGCTGGTTATTTTTTTGTTTTTAAAACTGTGTGGGGGGTTTTAAATGGGTTCTTAAATAATCTATGACATCTAAAAATCCACGCGGACGAAGTCACGTGCAAAAGGTAGCAAATATAATAGATAAATAACATTGCAATCTATAATTATGAAATGTCTAAACATTTTTTTGCAAGCGCGTGGCATTTTAAACCAATCAATTTTCATGCGTTTGTTAATATTCGACATGACAAGGTTAAGTGTCGGATTCTTTAAGATTCTGTTTGATAACAGAATACCATCTTTGCATAGTAAAAATAATTGTTGTGTTGTGGGTGTTTGATATCAATTAAAAAATACTTTTTTTTTTTGTAGGCATCTCGTAGTTAGTCTGAAAAAGATTCTGACTACTTAAACGGATTTTTTCCCGGCGATTTCTAAAAAGTTAAACTTTTTAGACCTCCAGCCGGGATAAAAAATACGTTAAAAAGCACCCCACGCTTTTTCCATTATTTTCTACGTTATAGTTTGGTTTTCTATGGAAGCGTGTTTTTTAGTTTTTTTAAACTATTATTTATATTTTGTAGGGTGTTTCAAATTTTGTGACGTATTGCAGCGTAATTTCCGAAGACTATTTTTTTGGCTATCCTTGTAACCTCGGTAAGGATAATGGCACAAATTTATAAAATTATTGTATTGTCATCGGTCTTTGATAAGTAAGTCAAATTTCAAATTAATCCGACGTTTTGAAGAGGGACAAAATCATGTTCAAAGTTTCCGTTACATAGGAGTATTAGCATACGTTTGAAGCTAATAAAAGTGTGTTAATAAAAACAGATTTGACAGTAGATTTACTGATCAAAATATTTATTGAGATTGCAATTCACAAGAAGGTACATAATTTCAAATGTATAATTAATTATTCAAACATAATTAATTATTTTACATTATGATAATCATGTACGAATTTTAATAACGCATCATTGGATAAAATTATTATTTTGATTTAATTTTTTATTAATTTGTCAATAGCCCAAGGCGATTGCAATATTTAATATTAGAAGTGATTTATTGTGAATAATTAATAAATAAATAAATAATTAATGTTTATCAATAACAGCACTGACGTATAAAATTGTCGAAAAATACAATCGGGAAACCTAGAATAAATTAATTCGTTCCTTCTCTGTTTAAAAAGAGGGAATTTATATATATAAAAAAAACAAATGACAATGTTCTTTTTCCAAATTAGGAATGACTGTCAAAAATGACAATAAAAATTTAAATAAAAATGGCTACGTTTTAAGATAATTATTTTTATTACGTTAATAAATCAAAATTAGGTTGTTTATTACTACTGAGCTCATAAATTTTGTCAAAGCCTACAGTATAGGTATCTGATTAACATAATTTGATATGTATCTATATGCCTATTTATCTTTTGCGATGGATTTACTAAAATGTTGGCGTGAAATCGTCAATGCGTAGCCTTGTCTAATTTCTATATTTATTTATTAAATCTTTATGGTGTACATTGCAGTAGGTTTTTTATTCTATTCTCGTTCCTAAGGAAAGAATGCCCTGTGAGGTCATATAGTGACCTATTGGTGATGTTCTTCGGAAAGGTCAGGTTCGCAGTATTCACAAAAGGTGTGCGTGTATGACCAGATGTATGAACGTAAACGAGCCAAAAGGAGTAAGGATCGTAGCATTTGGCATCCTGTAGTTTCTAGACTTCATACTGTGTGTATGTAAAATTGTTTTTTTAATATATTTTCTGTGGATAGCAATTTTGCATGAAACAGCTGACTTCGAATATTTTATATATATTTCAAAATAAATCCATTAAGTATTTAAAGAGGTTTATATTTAACGAATATTGTCACTCCTTAAAATACTTCTCTTTACAATAATAATCACAAAATAGTATTTCCTAAGTAGATTTCGAAATGTCATTTTCCGAATTCCTAGGTCGATTTAGAAATGTCATTTTCCTAATTCCTAGGTCGATTTCGAAATGTCATTTTCCGAATTCCGTGGAATATTTCAAAGTGTCATTTTCTGAATTCCTACTTACATTTCGAAATGTCATTTTCAGAATTCCTAGGATGATTTCTAAATGTCATTTTCCGAATTCAAAAACTCAATTTTGAAATGTCGCCAATTTCCGTAACAAACCGTATCTTAGGAAATAAACTGGCCATTGAATAGTATTACCATAAAATTACTAACATTCAACATTTGAAACGCATCTAATGTTACTAGTTTTCATTGAAATTACTAATTATAATGTTTTTAAGTCCGGTTCCTATTTTGCTAACGACCCGTTTACGTAACCGACCATAAATTATGATTATGTCTGACTTCTGAAAAGGGTAATTGGAAAATTGTGTATTCCTAGGAATAATCGTAATTTTGATAAAGTTTAAACAAGTGGCGCCACATTCCAGTTTTCTATACAATGTATAGATTGTAGAATTTACTTATAAGGAGACGGCAAGAGTGTAGGGTTCTTAAATCGAATGGAGGTTCCGCGTGTAGTTAGTACTCAATGAGTGTATTCATATACTCAAACCCTAGAGCGCACTACTTCGTTATTGCCGAGAAAAAAACCCTGAAGTTTGAAAAAAAATATTAAAAAATTAATAATCAGTAACATCCACTGTTGGACACCCTCGATTTATAGGGCCACGCTTGGCAGGCGGGTTGGCGATCGCAGTATGGTGGTAAAATGCATAGAGAACGCTGCTGCCCATTCTCTAGTAAGTCCCTTAGTCGCCTCTTACGACACCCACGGGAAGAAATAGGATATGGCTATTCTTTACGCCCGACACCACACGGAACAGCTTTGTGGTGGTATACCTAACTAATCTTGATTTTGACTCATATTCATCATCATCATCATTTCAGACGTAAGACGTCCACTGCTGGACTTAGGCCTCCCCCAATTTGGGGGGCTTTGCCATAATCGCCACGCTTGGCAGGCGGGTTGGCGATCGCAGTATGGTGGTAAAATGCATAGAGAACGCTGCTGCCCATTCTCTAGTAAGTCCCTTAGTCGCCTTTTACGACACCCACGGGAAGAAATGGGGTGGTGTTATTCTTTACGTCCGGCACCACACGGTACCATATTAGACCCTGATTATTATTAAAAAAAACAGCTGATTTTAAATAGGTCATGACTCAATGAAATCTTGAATCACTTGATTACGCGAAGATGGAACATACCTTTAAGAATAATTAAGAAATAAACAAATGACTACACAAATGTAAGTCGTAGGTTGGAACCCAGACAGGCGCTTTACCTAGAGTAAATTATTTCATCATCAATGCTCTCAAAACGGTGAAGGAAAACATCGTGAGGAAACCGGCATGTTCTACAACCAATTCTGAGATATGTGTCATCTACGAGTACCAAACCGCACTGGGCTCGCGTTGTGGAGGGCCCTATTCCTCTCACAGAGAAGAGGCCTTTTTTATGGATGGGAAATCATCAAATGACATCTCCCGCTCTGGGCGGAGCGGGACGGCGTGTCAGACTTTTACTGACTAAAACCCACCCGTGTTCTTTCAGTTGTCTTTATGCCAGGGCCACAGTAATCTGCCGGGGTCGCGTGATTGTTCGTAAGAGATACCGTGGCCCCGGCACTGGGCAACTGAAGGAACACGGGTGGGTTTTAGTCAGTAAAAGTCTGACACGCCCTCCCGCACCGCCCAGAGCGGGAGAAGTCATTTGATGATTTCCCATCCAAAAAAAAAAGGGCCACAGTAATTCTTTCGAACAGATCTTGCGACCCTGGCAGACATAGAAGAGGTCTGTGTCCCAGCAGCCACATTATGCTATGGTTATTCAGGAGCTTATTGATATAAGTATGTATGTATGATATAATCAAGTTGTTTATCTTACTTGTAACGCGTGGTAGTGATTACAAAATAACGCGGTAATACCCGCGAAGTCTCGACCGGTTACCTTGAGTAGCGTTAGCAGAAACATCTTGGTTTTAAGACGAAAATATTTTATTTTTTGTCTTCGCAACTTTTGAAGTGGAAATTGAAACTGAATCGTGTGTATAGTCGGCGTTGAATCGTGTATATTCGGCTTTCACTTTCATAGTGTGGGTATCGCACGCCATAAAACATCAAAATAGTAGTGTATAAAACTTTTGTAAAATGAGGGTTTAAGGTTGGTAAGACTAGCTGTCAGATTTTCAGGCTTCTTACGACCCTTAAGAACTGTCAAAAATTTAACACCTAGGATACAAGATTTGACATGCTTTCTGAGGCACAAAGTGGTAATAGTGACGGTCACCCATCTACGATCCGACCGCGGAAGGAGTAGCTTAACCTTCGAAACACTCGAGGGCTGTTGCGACTTATTAAGTATTTTTCCATTATGCAAAAAGATCAAACTTTATTTTTATTCTTAATGAGTAATAAAATACATACAGGTCATCGTCAACTGCCTGCCTCTTCCCAAAGATGTTGGGGGTCAGCTTCCAGTCTAACCAAATGCAGCTGAATATCAGTAGTTCTAAGTGGAGCGACTGCCTATCTGACCTCACAACCCAGTTACTGGGTAGCATAAAAGTACTTGGTAAAACTGGCTGTCAGATTTTCAGAGTTCTGCACGCGTAGCATGACCACCGTAGAAATGTCGACGGAAGAATAGACAAAATTACAGATTGCAGAAAGATTAAGGACAGAATTAAAGATTGTAGAAAGATTTGTACCGTTTTATGCGGGCGTAGCATGACAATTCTATCTCTATTCTACCAAGAATAGACAAAACCCTTTTCTACGGTGGTCATGCTACGCGTGCAGAACGAACCGTAACAACTGTCAAAGATCAACGGATGACAGCTGGGACTAACGTCAACATGCAGGTGAATAAAAATAAATGTAAAAATGCCTAATGTCATTGACAATAAAAAAACTAAAAAAATCCAATGCAAATATCATGTTAACAATTAAAAATATGCAAATCTTACAACAATCTCCGAATTCCTTTAAAATCGATGCGGTTTTTAATTGTTATAATAACAATTATATTTCGTGAGTAAAAAATTTGCATACAAGGAGAATGCCAAATAAAGAAACTATGCAAACATTTGACATTCAAGTAAATGTTCTAGAGTATTAATTAATAATTTTAATTAATACAACAATATGATCACGTTTTTACACTGATTTAGGTGAATTAAACGGGAAGGTAGACCCTGCTGGAGTAATTATACAAAACTAAACATTTGTTATTTATCTATACTAATATTATAAAGCTGAAGAGTTTGTTTGTTTGATTGAACGCGCTAATCTCAGGAACAACTGGTCCAAATTGAAAAAATGTTTTGTGTAGGATAGCATATTTATTGAGGAAGGCTATAGGCTATATAACATCACGCTACAATCAAAAGGAGCGGAGCAGCGACGAAAAATGGTCAAAAACTGGCAGGCAATTCGATGCGACGGGAAGGGTCAGGGGAGCAAAAATTGGATGCGGACGAAGTCGCGGGTAGAAGCTAGTTTTATATATTTTGAATATCTTTTCCTATTTTTTTTATTTTTACTTTTAAAGATCATTGATCATTGACTGGGTACAATATTATCATTATTGTTTTAACCTCTGATGCAAAAACAGGGGTTTTATAAGTTTGACCATAAAGTCTGTCTGTGGCACCATAGCTCTTAAACGGGTGCACCGATTTTAGTGCGGTTCTTTTTGTTTAAAAGTAGGCTTTCTGGCCATGGTTCTTAGACATGTTTTATCAAAATCAGTTCAGCCGTTACGAAACGACGATCCTTTAGTCAAAATAATACCTACAACTTCTTATTAATATTACAACACACTGGGTCCTATCAGAATACCAGCGCTGCGATACTTATTTTTAAATGTCGCAGCATCATGCTGAGATAGGGGCCCTTTGGCCTCGCACAGGACTTTCTGTTTTTTTCTTTTAAATTTTGTTTTTTATTTGTTTTTGTTTGTTTATAATTGATTTTTATTTTTATTAAGTATTGTTTTTTGTGTAGTTTCTGTGCGTGTCCCAATAAATACTTTTTCTTTCTTTCTTTCTTATTAAACTTAAGCGCCAATACGTTTTTTAATTTTACACTTTAGAGGTTTTTGTTTTGGTTGGGGATTTTTGGGTGAAACGTTTTCTAGACACCTATGTACCTTTCCTTCCTTTCCTTTCTGTCCTTCTGTCCCGTGTGGTGCCGGACAAAAAGAATAGCATCACGGCATTCCTTCCCGTGGGTGTCGTAAAAGGCGACTAAGGGATTTACTAGAGAATGGGCAGCAGCGTTCTCTATGCATTTTACCATCAAACTGCGATCGCCAACCCGCTTGCCAAGCGTGGCGATTATGGCAAAGCCCCCCAATTAGGGGGAGGCATGTCCAACAGTGGACGTCTTGCGGCTGAGATGATGATGATGATGATGATGTATCTTTACCTAAGTAACTATTGCCCTGCAGGGCACAATTCTCTACTCATACAGAGAAGAAATATGCTTTTATCATACTTTTTTACACTTGCTCTTTCCATGTTAACTAGTTTAGGGAATCAAAGATGGCATCATAAGAAAAAAAAAATGTTCATGACTTTTTGTCCTCTAAAAGGGGCCATATTCAGACTCACAAAAAGTTAATTTATTTGCGGGCGAATTAAAAATTGGCACGTTTTTATTTTTATGCACTTTATTATATCAACGTAGTTGCAGTGAGCTTTTTCTCATAAGTTTGTGACGAATAAATTATCTTCGTGTGAATCACAAAGATACAAAAAATATGGTATTAAATTAAAAGTATCGATTTGCCCGATTCTGTTGAGTAAATTCGTGCGAATCGAGTAACCTAGGCCCACCAACACCAGCGTGTTCTAATACGGAAATATTTTAAAAACAATAGTTCTCGAAAATCATGCTCCATTGACGCACCTACCTAATATAAATACCTTGGTTCCTATAAGGGAAATCAAGTTAGAACATAACCTTTAAGAATTTTAATGTAATTTATTCAATATTAATATTTGTTTGCAAATTCCGCGGTAGATCTTTGAGTTAACCTTGAATATTAAGATTCGTAATCTTCATGTACTTGAATGGTGAGGGGCTCTTGATTAAGTACTTAATAGGGTCTATCAACGTTTATTCACGAAATGGATGGCTTAACGTGATTTCGTACTTTCTACGGTGGTCATGGTACGCATGCTGGTTACATGAAATGTCGACCTTTATTTACATAATTTAAATCAGCTACGGTTATCGATTTAAATCAATTTCAGGATAAATCAAAGTTAAGATTCTTTATCCTGCTTGACTTTGGGCCTTCACGCGTTCAACCATTTTTGGAGCGTATATAATCTTGAATTATGTTGCTGTATCATTGAATGCCAGATTTTTTGTGTAGGTAAACAATTATTTATGGACTTATGTATAATATAATTATTCTATAATATCGCTCAGTGCGTGTTGCCAGTGATAAATTATATATGGCATTGAAACGTGGTAGCTCACAATGGGCCTCATAAGATGGCTCAAAGTCACCCAAAGGGCAATGGAGAGGGCTATGCTTGAAGTTTCCCTATGCGAATCAGAAACGAAGAAATCCGTAGGAGACCTAAAGTAACCGACATAGCCCGAAGTATTGGCAAACTGAAGTGGCAGTGGGCAGGGCACATTGCTCGCAGAACAGATGGCCGATGGGGCCGGAAGGTTCTGGAGTGGCGACCGCATAGTGGAAGAAGTAGCGATGACCTGGTGAAGGCCGCGGGCATCCGCTTGGTTGCAAGAACTGAACAGGTCGAAGTGGCGGTGCTTGGGGGAGGCCTATGTCCAGCAGTGGACGTCTTTCGGCTGAAATGATGATGATTGGCGCCCAACAGTGGGAACTTTATAAGCGGATTATTTACGTCATCAATTTAAATATTTGTCGTGAGATTCTAGTTTATTTATTTTGATTATTAATGTGAATGATCTCATAAGTTAAATATGTGTGACTGTGGTTTTGACTATCGTTTCCATGGTTACTGTAAAGGGCAATAAAGGCTATAAAACATAGTTTTGTATAGGTATGGTCTGTTACAAAAATGTTTGATGAAAATGTAAACAAATGTATTTGAAAAATGCTAAATTGAGTGTTTTGATATTATTATTATTTGAACATCTAAACCGAATTTTAAATCAACAAGAAAGAAATTGTTATTATGTTGCCATTTGGGGTTAATTTTTAATCCACTTCGAAAAAATGGAGGAGATTTTCAATTCAGTGTTTTTTTTTCGTTACTCCGTCATTTATAAATCGATTTGAAAAACTATTCTTTTGTTTGAAAAGGTATACTTATAGAGTGGTCCTATATATAAATTTGGTAAAATTCTGATTAGTGGATTTTTAGTTAGCTGCAATAGTAAGTATTTTTTTTCCATTTAGCGTATGTTAATGATGTAACTTCGAGTCATTGTTATTTACTCAGTAAGTGAAGGTATACGAATTTGTGTGGGTGTACCATAGCTTAAAAGTGAAAAATAAAAAGTTTATTAAAACCGATTATTTTCGTAAACCTAAATTTTCATCGATGAATTTTCAATTATGATTTAAATCAATAATTGTAGGAAAAAGTCGGGACTTAAAAAGTTGAAACCATTTAAATAAAGATGGACTGTGTTACTTATTGACTTAGTCAAAGATTGCGTAAGAATTTGACTTGAACAGTTGTTTAGACTTTTGGCACATCTTTTTGGAACAGATTGTAAACTATAAAACATGGTTTCAATAGACTATTACTATATAAAAGGATTGTCTTAGTGTGATCAACAACGTCTTAAAACAATAAAACCGGCCAAGTGCGAGTCGGACTCGCGCACCGAGGGTTCCGTACAAACCTGCAGGTCATCATCATCATCATTCGTCATCATCGTTTATGAAATTAAATGTTTTTTTTTTTTTTAATTTTTATATTTGAGTTGACTGAATGAAAGGTAAATTGTGGTTTACGATTTATGACGTATTAAAAAAAAACTACTTACTAGATCTCGTTCAAACCAATTTTCGTTGGTAGTTTTCATGGTAATGTACATCATATATTTTTTTTAGTTTTATCATTCCCTTATTTTAGAAGTTACGGGGGGGGGGGACACACATTTTACCACTTTGGAAGTGTCTCTCGCGCAAACTATTCAGTTTAGAAAAAAATGATATTAGAAACCTCAATTTCATTTTTAAAGACCTATCCATAAATACCCCACACGTAAGGGTTTGATTAAATTTTTTTTTTGTGTTTCAGTTCTATGTATGGGGAACCCCAAATATTATTGTTTTAAAAAAAAATGATATTAGAAACCTCAATATCATTTTTGAAGACCTATCCATAGATACCCCACACGTATGGGTTTGATGAAAAAAAAATTTTTGAGTTTCAATTCTATGTATGGGGAACCCCAAATATTATTGCTTTTTTTCTATTTTTGTGTGAAAATCTTAATGCGGTTCACTGAATACATCCACTTACCAAGTTTCAATAGCACAGCTCTTATAGTTTCGGAGAAAAGTGGCTGTGACATACTCGGACAGACAGACAGACAGACAGACAGACAGACAGACATGGCGAATCTATAAGGGTTCCGTTTTTTGCCATTTGGCAACGGAACCCTAAAAAACCCGGTTGCTACGCCCAAAAATAATTCTGTTTGTTTAACTAATGAGGTAATTTTTGAGTGGGTTCTACTAGGTTGTCTTTTATTTATCAAGCTTCTTAATATATGGAGTGTTTTTAAGAACATGCTATACTCTCGCAAAAAACTATGAGTCAGAAGTCAATATAATATATTTGTCACAATTTTGGCTTATTTGTCGATTAGCACGAACTTACTCGCCCGAATAAGGCGAATTGACACTTGTATATAATACTAGCTTTTGCCAGCGACTTCGTCCATGTAAATGTCTGTTATCGCGGACGCGGACTAAGTCACGGAATAAAAAGTAGCCGATGTCCTTTCTTGGGGTTTCAACTTACCCCGTACGAAATGTCATAATAATCGGTTTGGTGGTTTAGTCGAGAAAGCGTAACAGACAGACAGAGTTACTTTCGCATTTATAATATTAGTATAGGGTATATATAGATATGATTTCATTTTCTATTGGCGATTCGCACGTAGTTAATTTATTTGTGGGCGAATCGACAGTTTCAGAAATACATATTAGGCAATTGGCACGAATCGATTCATCATCATCATAATCATTTCAGCCGGCAGACGTCCACTGTTGGACATAGGCCTCCCCCAATTTGGGGGGCTTTGCCATAATCGCCACGCTTGGCAGGCGGGTTGGCGATCGCAGTATGGTGGTAAAATGCATAGAGAACGCTGCTTCCCATTCTCTAGTAAGTCCCTTAGTCGTCTCTTACGACACCCACGGGAAGAAATGGGACTGGAAAAATCTGATACTAAAGAAATACCAATTTTTTTTAGCATCCGGCTGCCTCTTCTATTTATCTACAAATATAATTCTCCGAAGCGGTACGGTTCGCAAATCAAATAATTAATATTCATTGGTCAAATAATTATTTATGTATAAATCAGTGTATGCCTACGAGGACGCGACGGACGGTAAAAAAACGACATTATTTGTTCTACCAAGGCTGTTCGTATATTTGTCTTGTGTGCAAAACACGTGTTTTTTAAAGTTAACGATTTGTAATTTTTCCTCGTAAAAAAGAAGCCATTTTGTTTGATTGACATACATAAAATCAAGCGTTTATTGGTTAAATGGGTAGGTATTTTGACATGTTTAAGTCCTGTATAAAAAACGAGACGATTGCTGTTCTGAGTTGAGCTGAATGATTACTGAGAAATGGGTGCACTGGAAGGAGTCAGCTTGAACCGATGCCTGCCAGGGTCGGGAAATTCGTTCGAAAGAGGTACCGTGGCTCTGGCATATGGGCAACTGAAGGAACACGGGTGGGTTTTAGTCAGTAAAAGTCTGACACGCCCTTACGCTCCACCCAGAGCAGGAGACGTCATATGATGATTTCTCACCCACAAAAAAATAAAATAAAAAAATGCATGCACTGATTGGACAGTTCCACTCAATCTGTGTGTTTCTTTCCTATTCGTTCTTCACATGATCGGACCAAGGTTATGTCTGGACTTTAAAAGAAACTGTGACCTCTGAGTTTGTTGCGGCTCTTCTTCTCAGAATAGTCAGATAGGAAACGTCGACCTCATCTAGTTTTCTAAATATGATCGACGTGTTAAAGTGTTTGTACAAACCTACTTACAGAAAGAATGACAGCGGGGACCAACGGCTTAACGTGCTTTACGAGGCACGGAGGATTCTTGGTATGTAAAGATGGTCACCCATCCACGGACTAACTGCGGCAAGCGTATCTAAACCTGATTAAGCAACCCGTGTAGCAGTTATTACTTAATCATGAGCCCTTCTAGAAGCTACATACATTTGTTTTAGGGTTCCGTAGCCAAATGGCAAAAAACGGAAACCTTATGGATTCGTCATGTCTGTCTGTCCGTCTGTATGTCACAGCCATTTTTTTCCGAAACTATAAGAACTATGTTGTTGAAAATTGGTAAGTAATGTATTCTGTAAGCCGCATTAAGAATTTCACACAAAAATAGAAAAAAAAAAACTAAATTTTGGGGGTTCCCCATACTTAGAACTGAAACTCATTTTTTTTTTTAAATCAAACCCATACGTGTGGGATATCTATGGATAGGTCTTCAAAAATGATATTGAGGTTTCTAATATCATTTTTTTCTAAACTGAATAGTTTGCGTGAGATACACTTCCAAAGTGGTAAAATGTGTCCCCTCCTGTAACTTCTAAAATAAGAGAATGATAAAACTAAAAAAATACATGATGTACATTATCATGTAAACTTCCACCGAAAATTGGTCTGAACGAGATCTAGTAAGTATGTAGTTTTTTTTTAAATACGTCATAAATGGAAAAAGGAATTTTTATAGATAATGGTACGGAACCCTTCGTGCGGGGTCCGACTCACACTTGTCCGGTTTTTTTATTAAATTAAAATAATGTAAATGAAATCGGTAAAAATGCGTGCAAAGCAAGGGCAAGTGACTAGTGTTATTTAAATGAGTTTTGGCAAAAATATAAATGTTTTAGGGCAAGGTTCTACACGACTATACAATTAAGTTGTAAAATTAAATAGAATTGGTCAAGATGACATTGATTCATCGAACTATTACTAAAGAAGAATGTTAATGATTCTAGTGTATCGTAGGAAAATTTTATAAATGGAATCATGCTCAGCCAAAAATGATCTTACTGCTGGGGCACAGGGTTGTAATATATCACGCGGGCATGTAAAATATCATAATATAGGACTTGCCGGATTCCTCACGATGTTTTCCTTCACCGTTTTGAGAGCAGTGGTGATGAAATTATTATGACAAAATAAAGCGTTTGCCTGGGTTCGACCCTATTACGTACAACTCGTAAGTTGATGCCGTTACCACTGGGCCACCACTGCTCTGGTCTAATATCTAATTGCGTAACACTCTATTAATCAGGGTTTGAATCATATTTGAAGCTTATTTGTCATCCATTCTTTCATATGTTCGTAAAAATTGTTTGCTTAACAACGTAAACAACGTCATGAATGTTACGGAATTGTCAAAATGAAAGAGATTCCTATAGATAGTGTATTACGCAATTACCTCTCAGGTAATCCATACTATCTATACTAATATTATAAAGCTGAAGAGTTTGTTTGTATGTTTGTTTGTTTGGTTGAACGCGCTAATCTCCGGAACTCCTGGTCTGAATTGAATAATTATTTTTGTGTTGAGTAGCCTATTGATTGAGAAAGGCTATAGGCTATATAACATCACGCTACAATCAAAAGGAGCGGAGCAGTAACGAAAAATGTTCGAAAACTGGCAGGCAATTCGGTGCGACGGGAAGGGTCAG
Organism: Aporophyla nigra; assembly: GCA_947507805.1. Classification (NCBI taxonomy): domain Eukaryota; kingdom Metazoa; phylum Arthropoda; class Insecta; order Lepidoptera; family Noctuidae; genus Aporophyla; species Aporophyla nigra. The sequence continues at coordinate 1,536,987 of OX382318.1, forward strand.
GGGAGCAAAAAATTTGACGTGGACGGAGTCGCGGGCAGAAGCTAGTCTTTACTTAAACTAATTCATTTAACTTAAAGTAACTGGAATTCTCAATGGTAAGGCGTCCGAGCGGTTTTACATAACCAAATTGCCGTAATCATATAAAATCATAGTTAATTCATAGGTACAAGCTATAAATAATACCAAGCTACCTAATAATTATAATGTACACTTGTTTCAAAGTGTTAATTACAAATTATTACTAATTACTTCGCATAGTTTTAATTAAAACTAAATATCCGGTTGCTTCTATTTTAAAATTTTATCTGTCATGTTATGTTTTGTTCTTTTAATGAGGTTTTTTAAATGTGTCTATGGTTTTTTAAGTGCCGTTTTGTTGTGGTCAATTTTGTAATTGTATTATTTATTGTACTTTTATTTTTTCTCTTTATTAGCAACTATCGATTCGAAAATCATCCGGATTCCTATTAACCCTTTGAATGCTGGAACTTGGACCCATGCGAGACACAATGGCTTTTTAATTGTTGCGGTAATCAACCGGTTCAATATGTTGGTTTAACAGTTCTGTATTAAATTCAAACCTTCCTCAATACAACATCTAAATGAGGGTGTAAATCGAATCGAATCCGTTGTGTACTTAGTTTAGAAAGATCAACGCAAACAGACATACAGACACAGAAAGTTAACCTTTATGATAGGCTTTAACTAAAGAATTAATACGCTTATGGATACCAGAAACATTTAACTATGATAAAAGGTATCGTTTATTGCCTTTCGACACTAAGAAGAAATATTATTTTAATTGATTTAAAATGTACTCGATGGGTTTTTTATTTTTCATGTTAAAATGGGTGGTCCTTTTTCTGGGTATTTGAATTCTTAAAGTAACCGAAACAATTTAAATAAGTTGCTAAATAAATGTTATTAAAATCTTCACTTGAATATTTTTTAAATTTTCTCAGAAAGCATTTGATTTTGACCCTGACACGAAATGCAAGTTCGTATTAAAAGTCTTTATTATGCATTTACTTAAGTTACCTCTCATTTTCATATATATAACAAAAACAATTTTTATTTACTAATTATTACCGAAAAAAATATAAATACTCTCGTTTTCACATAAAAATAATCTAAAAGATAACCTTTTATTATTAAGGTATAAAGAGCAAGAAAAAAATAATTGAAAATCAATAAAATAAAAATTGTTTTGCTGACGCTACGTATCGGCAATGGCCTCAATATTCTCGCACTTTCCTTTCGGACCTATTCGTATAACTTCGTGCCTCTTCGGGTCACAGCGTTATATCATGACCTCCCCGTTTGGGATGAGCAGAAATGTCATCATATACCTAGCCTTTTTGGTACCGTGTGGTGCCGGACGTAAAGAATAACACCACCCCATTTCTTCCCGTGGGTGTCGTAAAAGGCGACTAAGGGACTTACTAGAGAATGGGCAGCAGCGTTCTCTATGCATTTTACCACCAAACTGCGATCGCCAACCCGCCTGCCAAGCGTGGCGATTATGGCAAAGCCCCCCAAATTGGGGGAGGCCTAAGTCCAGCAGTGGACGTCTTACGGCTGAAATGATGACCTAGCCTTTCCACAACTATGTTGGGGTCGGCTTCCAGAACAACCGAATATTATAAATACCAGTGTATCACATGGAGCGACTGTCTATCTGACCACAACCCAGTTACTGGGTAATGCGATACCCTTTCGGACTTCTTACGACCTGTAACGACTGTCAAAGATCTACAAATGACAGCTGGGACCGACGGCTTAACGTGCTTTTCAAGGCACGGATGGGTCTTGGTATGTAAAGATGGTCACCCATCCACGAACCAACCGCGGCAAGCGTAGCTTAACCTTATTGATCGATCCGTGCGTCTGTTACAAATTCAACGTATTTATTTAAGTTAAATTATTTACAGGCACTTTTGAATTGTTATAAGAATTGGTTAGTCAATAGGACGAAGCTAGTTGCCAATTTCAAAGCGCAGTAGGTTTTTATGGAGAAAAACGGGCACGAAACTCCACGGACACTCTGTTTTTTATAAGAAAAAAAATTATAATTAAATATCTTAGGACAACCAACACACCGTTATCTGATCACAAACTAGGCAGAGCTTGTACTATAGCAACCAGACAACTGATAAACATACTTATATATTTCTAAATACATACATATTATAGATAAATTACACCCAGACACAGAACAAATGATCGTGAAACAAACTCTTCAGCTTTGTAGTATAGATTTTATATGGAGTGACAAAGATACCGGAATTATCACCAAAGCCTACAAAAAGACCTAGAAATATGCCAAAAAGAAACTTCCTAGACTTTAAGGTTACCTAAGGTCAAAAGCGATTAAGGTCACTTAGCTAACGCTTATTATTTAAACAAATAACGCCCCAGTTTGTACGAAAACTGATAAAATACACGTTTGTAATATGTTGAATAATCAGGTATCGATTTTTTAAATTATGCAAGAGGGGTTAAAAGTTAATTGCATTGTTTGTTGGTCAGTATTTCTGGTGGGTTTTTCCAGTTGGCAATACCATAAGTATATGACATAACTCATAATAAGCATATAAAATTCCTACTGCTGGTACACAGGCCTCTCTGAGAGCAAGTGGGCTGTACTACGCGGGCCCAGTGCGGGTTGGTAGATGTCACATGTCTTCGAAATGTAGGTACTCCTGTTTGTAGCTGTCTTCGTAAACTACGTTGACATACGTGACAAAAAAAAATACGAAAACTACGCTGACATACATGACAAAAAAAATACGAAAACTATGCTGACACACGTGACAAAATACGAAAACTACCCTGACACACGTGTCAAAATTTGAAACACTAAAAATAATAAATAAATAATAGTAAAAAAAAAAAAACTAAAATCACGCTTCTATAGAAAACCAAACTGAAAAGTATAAAATAATGGTTTTCTATGGAAGCGTGTTTTTTAGTTTTTTTTAAATATTTTTTTTGTAAACCTTTTTTAATTAGTCTCTTGTAAGATCATTGACTGTATGAATTCCAGTAACTCGCACGCTCTGGGCGCGTGAGGTGGCTTACTGTCCACACCCTCTCACTGAGAGGAGGCCTGTGTCCCAGCAGTGGGAACATTATACTCTGATTATATAACAAGAATAAATGCTGTGGAAATGCGTTCCTTGCGAAGCACTATGAATGATATGCTAAGACAACGGTGCGGTTTAAAAGAAGATGTAGTGACGAAAATTGGTAAGAGTATGTTTAAATGGTTTGGTCATGTTGACAGGATGAACGAAGTTGACTAGCCCAAGGTATTTATAAGGCAGATCTAGCCCAAAGTATTTATAAGGCAGATGTGAGTGGTCACGCCGGGAGGGGACGCCCTAGGAGGACATATAGTGACCTAATTGGTGATGTTCTTCAGAAAGGTCAGGTGCGTAGTACTCGCAACCGGCGTGCGTGTATGACTAGATGTTTGTCTAAACGAGGTAAAAGAAGTATGTAAGGATCGTAGCAGGTGGCATTCAGAAGTTTTTGCCTACTCAGATGGGAAAAAGGGCAATGGTCACGGTGCTACTCGTAAAAGCAGTTCATCATCATAAGCCTGCCTTTTTCCAACTATGTTTAGGTTGACTTCCACACTAATTAAATGCAGCTGAATACCAGTATTTTGCATGGAGCGACCGCCTAACTGATCTCCATTACCCAGTTACTGGGTAATACGATACCCTTCGGTAAGACTGGTTGTCAGATTATCCAGCTTCTGACGACTCGTAACCCACGGCTTTTCGTGATTTCCAAGGCACTGAAGGGTCTTTGGTAAGTAAAGATGGTCACCCATCCACAGACCAACCTCGGCGTGCGTAGCTTAACCTGATCGATCGAGCCGTGCGTAATAAAACGACACAATTAAGCCATTCTTTTTATTATATTTATGGCTGATTTAATTTCCCAATACTAGTCCAAAACTGTCTTAGAAAAGATTACAAAACTTAAAATTCATTGTCAACATCTTGAAACGATGTCGCTAGTGTGAATTTGTTTTATCGTTCACAAAAATTACCGTATCCTCTATCTCTACACCCATAAGATCGATTTTTGTATGAAAATTGAGTTTGTCGACGGTAAAATCAAGTTTGTTTGTGAGATTTGTCGGCCATTTTAATTTGGTCTCTTCTTAAGTGTTGCTTCAAAATAATATACATGAAACTAGCTTCTGCCCATGACTTTGTTCGCGTGATATTTTGGTCCCGGAACTACCACTCCGCATCGTATCGCCCGCGCTTTTTCGCCGTTATCATTTAGCGTTCTTTTTCATCTTGCTCGACTCCGAAGAGTTGCAGCGTGATGTTAAGTAACTTATAATTTTTCTCAAAAAAATTCCTTTAAATTGTTAAAAGATTTTTTCTAATCCAACTGGCAGTTTCAGAGATATGCGCGTTCAAACAAACACGACTCAAATGAGTTTAAATAAGTAGACAGATGTTTTTTCAATGTCTCACTATGCTGGTATATTTACGATTACGTATAGATACATGGAATTTTGTCAATATTATGTTTTATTTGCCCAATCTGGGTTTTGGGGACTGACGTTCTAAGTGACTCTAAGGTCAATTGTTACAAGTTCTTGTCCACGCCGTGACCACGTCTTTGTTTGTTATTTGACATAGTTCTTAAGCTTAAAAAAAACATCACTTAAGATATTATAACAAGATGATAGAAGGTTGGCCGGTAGATAATTAAGTGTTAAATAAATATTGCATGCTTAGTGGAAAGATTTTTTGTTCTGGTCGGTATTGGTACACTCTTATTAACCGACGAAAAAAAAAACGGAGGAGGTTATCAATTCGACGCGTATATTTTTTTTTTGTTTTTTTTTTTTTTTATGTATGTCCACGCATAACTTTTTACATAGTAGTCCGATTGTGATAATTGTTTTTTTATTGGAAAGGGTATACTCCGAGGGTGGTCGCATATAAATTTGGAAAACAAACTCGAACCCTAAGGGTCGGAAAACAGGGGATGATTGATTGTTCTCTCATTGATTGTAATGTATAACCACGCATAACTTTGTACAGAGTAGTCCGATTTTGATAATTCTTTTTTCATTGGATAGGGTATACCTTGCCAAGTATTATTAGCACATAAAAGCCACAAAAAATATAAAATAAAACTTTTTAATAAAAAATTAAACCGCCGAAAAAAACAGAAAAGCAAGAAATAATAAACCTTAAAATTTTGAGTCGGCGCTGAAAAATCAATGAACAAAGATCACTCAAAGCGCCGACTCATAATTTTAAGGTTTATTATTTTTTGCTTTTCTGTTTTTTTCGGCGGTTTAATTTTTAACCGACGAAAAAAAACGGAGGAGGTTATCAATTCGACGCGTATATTTTTTTCTTTTTTTTTCTTTTTGTTTGTTTTTTTTTATGTATGACCACGCATAACTTTTTACATAGTAGTCCGATTGTGATAATTATTTTTTATTGGAAAGGGTATACTTCGAGAATGGTCCCATATAAATTTGGAAAACAAAATCAAACCCTAAGGGTCAGAAAACAGGGGATGATTAATTGTTCACTCACAGATTGTAATGTTTAACCACGCATAACTTTATACAGAGTAGTCCGATTTTGATAATTCTTCTTTCATTCGATAGGGTATACCTTGCCAAGTATTATAAGTATATTAAAGCTACAAAAATTATAAAATAAAAACTTTTTAACAAAAAATTTAACCGCCGAAAAAACTGAAAAGCAAAAAATAATAAACCTTAAAATTATGAGTCGGCGCTGGAAAATCAATGAACAAAGATCACTCAAAGCGCCGACTCATAATTTTAAGGTTTATTATTTTTTGCTTTTCAGTTTTTTCGGCGGTTAAATTTTCTGTTAAAAAGTTTTTGTTGAATCAAATTGACACACTCCGTCATTTCATTTGATTGTAAAAAAAAGAAATATGTTAGTGCCCGTTCATCAATTTCTGTTAATTTTTTTGTTTTTAATGATTTATTTCAGAGTGAGTACATTTTTCAATGTTTCGTTTGTATATTGGCGCGTGCTAGCTGACATTTGGTGAATAATTTTATTTATGTTTTGTTTTTCGTAATATTAGTAACTATGATATTATTGTATACAATCAAGTTCTTCTAAATTAACAGACAGCTGTGCTACTGAACGGTTTGTTGCGCCACTTCTTCTTTCCAGCTAAAGCACCGGGAGTTGGCGAAGGGCGGGCGTTTTATTGGACTGTCTTATGTAATTTTGACGTTCAAAAAGTGCTGACTCTCAGTCTAGTTTGAATAAATGACTTTTGATTTTGATTGACCTGTATCTTGAATGATATGAAGAATGCCACTGATGCCACAATTAACATGGCCATGTAACAATCAAAATTAATAAGAAGACGAAGAAGATGCAATTAAAATGCCTAAAATGGGACACAAAATAGAGTACTTCAACATGTAAAAAGTTAAAATTTCTTACCTTGCAGCACAGATTTGCCCCATCCAGTCACAATACATTCTCCAGCACCATTGTAGAACGCATCCAGGGTATCAGTTGAAGATGGAAGGCAAATAGGCCATATGTTTTTGGCTAGCCTCAAGTTCTCAGTCAAAACTAAGATAGCGACGTCATTGATGAAGGTTCCAGCCTTGTATCCGGGGTGACGGAGGATGTTCTTGACCTGAACGATCTGGAACGGCAGGGGTTCTTCGTCGATTCCAAGTTTCCATTCTCCTCCCTTGATTAGCACGTTTTTGGCTTGAAGGCTGGGGAGAAAGGGGTAGGTTAGATTTTTTAATAGAACGAAAATGATTTCACTGGATATAGAGATTATCATCATCATCATCATTTCAGCCGTAAGACGTCCACTGCTGGACTTAGGCCTCCCCCAATTAGGGGGGCTTTGCCATACTCGCCACGCTTGGCAGGCGGGTTGGCGATCGCAGTATGGTGGTAAAATGCATAGAGAACGCTGCTGCCCATTCTCTAGTAAGTCCCTTAGTCGCCTTTTACGACACCCACGGGAAGAAATGGGGTGGTGTTATTCTTTACGTCCGGCACCACACCGGTATAGAGATGGTACATTATAAAAGTGATAAATTAAAAACTGATTTAGTATTATTTCGAGTTGGAATTCAGTGGAAAATATAAAGTAAAGTAAGTATAGCTTCCGAATTTTTAGTGGCTCTTTCAAGGACGATGCGCTAAGTATCATTAGACTCTACCGTTCCCAATGCTGGGACACAGGCCTCCTCTGTGTGAGAGGGAGTGGGCCATAATCTGCCACGCGAGCAGAGAGTTTGAGTTGGTAGATGTTACATACATGTCTTCGAATTTTTGGATCTGTGACATGACGGTTTCCTCGCGATGTTTTCTTTCACCGTTTTTTGAGCAGTGATGATAAAATGATTTACACGAAGTATAGCGCTTGCTTGGGTTCGAACCCACAATTCACTGTGGTAATAATTTTGTAAGATACTAGCTTCTGTCAGCGGCTTTGTCCGCGTATTATACATATAAAACTTCCTCTTGAATCATTCTGTCTATTCATGAAAACCGCATTAAAATCCGTTGAGTAGTTTAAAAGATCTAAACGTACAGACGCGGGAAGCGACTTTATTTTATACTATGTAAAGAAATATGCCTATAAATATTAAATATTATATTATAAAGCTGAAGAGTTTGTTTGTTTGATTGAACTCGCTAATTTCAGGAACTACTGGTCCGAATTGAAAAAATATTTATGTGTTGGGTAGCCTATTTATCGAGAAAGGCTATAGGTTATATAACATCACGCTACAACTAAGAAGAGCGGAGCAGTAATGAAAAATGTTGCAAAAACTGGGAAAATCGCACGGGTAGGCGATTCGATGCGACGGCAAGGGTCGGGGAACAAGAAATTTAACGCGGATGAAGTCGCGGGCAGAAGCTAGTATGCTTATAAAAGTAGAGGAAGACATTCATCTCTCACTCTACACCACTACCATCGACCTTCCATCAACTTTCTTCTCTATTCTTTTCTCTCTTCTATCTACTCTTCGTCTTTCTATCCAATAAGAATGTATTTCAGAACTTACCCGTCAACGCAGCTAGCAGAAGTGATGACGACATCAGGTCTGGTGATGACTCCTCCGCACAGAAGACTCTTGTTGGTCTGCAGCAGTACCATGGCTTGCCAGGGGATCTCTGCGAAGTCTACCTCCAGGTCCTTGCGGTTTCCGTAAGGTTTCTGTGGCTGTTGGAGAGGAAAATGGGTTTAGAATACAGTTAAGTGTCATTAGGGGCCCATCCATAAATTACGCCACACAAATTTCATGATTTTTTGACCTCCCCCCCCGTCTTTGTCACAGCTGGTCACATTTGTGAGACCCCCCCTAGTGTGACGTCACATATTTTGCAATTTTACATCTAGACATTGAATGATTTTTTTAAATTTTTCTTTATTAGTTCATATTTCGTGTTTTAATAATACTTTAAATATGTATATTCAATTTTGAAATGTGACGTTACAAAATTTAGGGCCCCTCCCACCCCGTTGTCACACAATGTCACAATTTAGGGCCCCTCCCACCCCGTTGTCACACAATGTCACAATTCGTCGACCCCCCCCCCCACTAACGTGTGATGTAATTTATGGATGGCCCCATATCTGCCTAGTCTTCCACCAACTATGTTTGTCAGCTTCCAATCTAACCGGGTGCAGCTGAATACCAGAATTATACATGGGGCGACTGCCTATCTGATCTCCGTAACCCAGTTACTGGGTAATATGATACTCCTTGGTTAGAGTGGTTGTCAGACTTTCGGGCCTCTGACGATCCGTAACAACTGTCTAAGATCTACGAAAGACAGCCAGGACCAACGGCTTAGCGTGCATTCCGAGGCACGGAAGGGTCTTGGTATGTAAAGATGGTCACCCATCCACGACCAACTGCGGCAAGTGTAGCTTAACCTGAACGATCGACCCGTGCGGCTGTTGTAGCTTAGCCACAAGCCCTTCCTCTTACGACACCCACGGGAAGATATGCAGTGGTGCTATTCTTTTCGTCCGACACCACACGGCACATTTTGATACGGAACGTTTTCTTGTATATTTAAGTAATTCAATAATGAGGAACCTCTAACCTTCAAGTTTAGAAGACTTTTAGTTAATTTATCACTATTGATAAAACATACAATTTACCTTGGGTTATATAATCGGTTGATTACCTTTGATAAGGTCTAACTGAGGTCAAAGGTTATTATTTTGACCTGTAGGTTCATTGTGTGTATTGTTATATAAGGTTTATGTGTGATCGTTTAAAAACAATCTAAAATTGGTATAGTGGTGGAAAGGGCGGTTTCTAAGTGTAAGACTGTGGGTTTGATTCTTGGAGTCAGTAGTAATAAAGTACTTTATTTCTTTAATTATTATAAAAGCGAAGATTGTGTGGGTAATTGCTTTTTAGTTTAATTATGCATATAAATCTTTCTCTTGAATCTTTTTCTAGTGAACGAAAACCCCATTAAAATCCAAAGCGTAGCGTACAAACACGAAATCTTTTTTTTAATACTATACAAAGATTTTGTTACTGGCAGTCGCCACCTAACCGAAGATAAAGAAGTTATTTGTGATGTATACTAGTTTTATATAGGATCAGTTTTTATCCAGTGCGCAAACTGTAACCATGAATTCAGCATAAATATCATTCTAGATCCCCCAGCGTAGAAAATTTTCGTCGGTTATACAAAAAAATAAATAAAAAAATCTGCTGTTCCATACATTTTGACCCCGTAGGTATTGCATTTTTCTATGAAACAGCTGATTTTTTTTTTGTAAAACCGACGAAAAATTTCTGCGCAAGGGGACTAGAATGATATGCTGAATTCATGGTTATAAGTGGGTTTGTACAAACACTATTACAAGTCAATAATATTTTTTGACCTAGATGAGGTCAGCGTTCCCTATCTGACTACTTTGGATGGATTTGAAGGTTATATCTTAATATATATAAATTACGCGTCACATTGTTTGTCCGGGATGGACTCCTATACTACTTAACCGATTTTAATTAATAAAATTTGCACACCGTGTGCAGTTTGATCCAACCTAAAAGAGAGGGTAGTTTTTATTTCAATTACTGATCTCAATTTTGCAAATTAAATGTTTTTTATAAGACAATGTGTGTGTGTTCATTGGTTAGTTCTATGAATTCCTAATAGATGGCGTGGGTTTCAATTTCTAGATAATCTTTACATGCTTAGATCTTTTAAACTACGCAAAGGATTTAACACGGTTTTCACCAATAGACAGGGTGAATCAAGAGGGAGGTTTGTAAATATAATACGCAGATGAAGCCGCTAGAAATAGCTAGTTTTTATTTAAATGGTAACATTATTACTTTAAATAGTTAAAGCACATAAATATCGTGAGGTTTTGAACCCTACAGCCGCAAGGTTGACTTGCCTAACAAGATAACGATGTGGCAAGGACAGCTATCATCAAACGATGGCATTTAAAAATATTTATACTCTCTCATATGTGATTGGGAAATCGAATTCTTGTAGCTAATTAAAGGTTTTAGTTACGTGTGTAACGATTTGTGGTTTTATTGAAACGCCAATTTATAATTGGTAAGAGGAGAGAACCGTGTGTTCATAAAGAATAGTACCATCTCATTTCTTCCCGTGGGTGTCGTAAGAGGCGACTAAGGGACTTACTAGAGAATGGGCAGCAGCGTTCTCTATGCATTTTACCACCTTATTACGATCGCCAACCCGCCTGTCAAGCGTGGCGATTAGGGGCCATCTATAAATTACGTCACACGTTAAGGGGGAGGGAGGGGGTCGACGAATTGTGACATTGTGTGACAAAGGGGTGGAAGAGGCCCTAAATTTTGTGACGTCACATTTCAAAATTGAATATACATATTTAAAATACTATTAAAACAAGAAATATGAAGTATGAAAGAAAATTTAAACAAAAAATTCAATGTCTAAAATTGCAAAATATGTGACGTCACACTAGGGAGGGGGGTCTCACAAATGTGACCACTAGGACGGGGGGGGGGTAAAAAAAATCATGAAATTTGTGTGACGTAATTTATGGATGGCCCCTTATGGTGGTGGGAGGCCTATGTCCAGCAGTGGACGTCATTTGGCAGAAATGATGTTGATGAAAAGGAGAGACAAATGGTAAGAGGGATGTGTGGTGTTACACGATCATCACCAGCCGCTTTTTCCAAATTATGTTGTGGTCAGCTTCCAGTCTAACCGGATGCAATTGAGTGACAGTATTTTACGTGGAGCAACTGCCTATCTGACCTCCAGGACCTGGTAACTGGGTAATTTGATACCTCATGGCGAAAATGGGAATTATGGGCTGATATTTAAATTCTTTTTGCCTAGGCAAAAAGGCTGCCAGGCTAAAATGGGATTGGTCAGGTCACACCAGCCACATGCACAATGACCGCTGGGCAATAGTCTCGATAGAGTAGGTGCCTGAGGATGGACGGCGCAACCAAGGCCGGCCCAAAAACAGGTGGCGAGACGACCTAGACGTGTGCTCCAAGTGTTGGATCGAGGTGACCCTGGAAAAAGATACCTGGAGGGATTTGGGGGAGGCCTTTGCTCAGCAGTGGGACAGTGTAGGCTAATTAATGTTAAAATAATATATGTCAGATACACCCTAGGCACGTCCTACTGTGAAGTTGTTGATGGTTGAAGTGAAATGTTGGATGAAGTCACATGTATTTATCACAGTTTGGGGAAAAAACCGTAATATAAACTCAAGACTATCACAGACTGCCTGGGTCGTGAGATTCGTTCGAAAGAGGTACCGTGGCCCTGGCATATAGATAACTGAAGGAACACGGGTGGGTTTTAATTAGTAAAAGTCTGACACGCCCTCCTGCTCCGCTGGGTGGGAAATCATCAAATGACGTCTCCTGCTCTTGGGCGGAGCGGGAGACGTCATGTCAGACTTTTACTGACTTAAACCCACCCGTGTTCCTTCAGTTGCCCATGTGTCAGGGTCACGGTGTCTCTTTTGAACAATCTCGCAACTCTGGCAGAGGAGTCTATCCTTGACTCGCTAAAATTTGGTTGTTAGAATACTAAATGACGATATTTTCCACGCCTATCCAAAACATTAGGCAGAAGGGCACATATAGTAAACCCACATTTCACCAAGTATGTTTTTAGGGTTCCGCACCTCAAAAGGAAAAAGCGGAACCCTTATAGGATCACTTTGTTGTCCGTCCGTCCGTCCGTCCGTCTGTCAAGACCCTTTTTCTCAGGAACGCGTGGATGTATCAAGCTGAAATTTATATCAAATACTCAAGTCTACTGTCTCTCAGAGCTGTGAAAAAATCAAACTTCTAAGCTAACGCAATCAAAAGATATAGCCGTTTATACCGCAAATTTCCACAAATTTTTGAAACTCGCAAGGGAATCAAAACTTAAAGGGTACTTCCAGTCGATCTAGAATTTTGAAATTTGGTTCGAAGCAACGTCTTATAGCACAGATAAAGGAAAAATTGCGAAAACCATAAATTTTTAGTTACATCATATAATAAAAATATTTTTAATAATTTTAAAGGTAATACAACGTTTTTACGGAACCCTCGGTGGGCGAGTCCGACTCGCCCTTGGCAGGTTTTTTTTTTGAAATCCCGTGTAATAGGGGGCGAGTCTGTTGCCATCAACCTGACACAAATCCGAACGGGCTGCTACTAAGAAATTCTACATAGAATTGAATTCAGAACCTCATTTTCATCATTAGCGGTTGTAGTTTAAACACATTCGTTACGACATATGTTTTTTTATCTATCATATATAATTTATTACTATTGCCTAGAATCAAAAGTTGATGCCAAATCATAAATAATAATTCAGAAGCTAGTTATGTTAATATATTAAATAAATAATAATTGGACATTTTGCAAATGCTAATTATATGATCAGCCAGATGTGTGTCTATGGTAATTTGAGGATTAATATTGATCAGAGATAATAATTATGATTATTATTGTAGTCTCTGCTTCTAATAATATATTTAGGTGTGCCTTAGCCCATCTGCGTAAAGAATTGTTAGAATCAATCATACAAATTCTACATCTAATATTTTAACTTTGATTTTAAAGACTTGTTACCCCACAGACGATTTTCTGACTAAATTCCATTGCATTTCATTTTTTACCTTTAAAACTTAATATTTTTTTACTCAGCTATCAAAAATATTTACTCTTGGGGGTCCAAAATTCCCTCCTTCTGCGAAGCAGTAATGTTCGCGAAGGAGAAGGCGCAGAGCGCGATGGAGAGGCAAACTTTGCGTCCTCATGCCCCAGGCGTCGGGAGTCCAAAGCGGACTCCCAGCCACGGTAGCTCACCGCCCGGTAAGGACCAGACTCGAGTTTCATCTCAAAGAGATGTCAGCAATAATTGAAGGGGTCCGCTAGGACCAATGCCTGCCAGGGTTTGGATTTATGCGAAAGAATTACCGTGACCCTGGCACAGGCAACTGAAGGAATACGGGTGGGTTTTAGTCAGTAAAAGTGTGTCACGCCCTCCCGCTCCGCCTAGAGCGATAGGCCAAAATAGGGTCTAGAACCACGTGCTGAATTGATTGTTAACTGTTCTATAGGAGATGGCTGCCTATCTAACCTTCACAACCCAGTAACTAGGTAACTTCTACGCACGGGCACACATAAAGCTATTCATCTCCAGTATAAGCTGACATCTCATTGTACGAAAAGCCTATACAATGCGAGGTCAGCTAAAACTGGAAATGTTTAACTTGACCTGAACCCGTGTATACATACCTAGTTTGCAATTTATAACTTAATTTTACTAACTTTAAAATCGACTCCATAATGTTAAACGTGATTTAAGACGTGTTTAAACAGTAATTAGGTATAATAAACATGAATTTAGCTGTTTATGTAAATTTTTAGTTCGTTTAGGTTAAAATTAGATGTCCGTGACTTGATTCGGGCAATTACTGAGAAACTGTAGTTACCTAGTAACTTAATTTGCTTGCTGTAAAACTCTTTGAAATAGCTGTAAATTGCGCTATTCTAATTCTTGCATGCCTTCAATAAAATCTATACGTAAAGCAAAAACTTGGTGTGTTTTGGACAAGTTAATCTGACATAGAAAATCTGAAGTTACTGTTTAACCTAACATTATTCATGTATCCACTTGGCGCAGCAGATATCAGTTAACTGGTTATAAAAACTCTAGAAAGATATATATTCAAGAAATACTCACGTTAAGAGTACCACAATCTCCAGATCCAGTGTATCTTGGCAGGTAGACTCTCTGGACAGACTCTCCGAACTCATTTTCAACTCCATATCCGCCATTTTGGGAAACGGAGAATCCTCCTCCCTGTACCAGCTTCTGACCCTGGCCTTGCTGAATTCCAAAGCCACCTCCTTGCTGTACTCCAAAGCCACCTCCCTGTTGCACTCCAAATCCACCACCTTGTTGTACTCCGAAACCAGAGCCTTGTTGGACTCCAAATCCAGAGTTTTGTTTGATTGTAGAACCGCCTCCTTGGGTAACTCCAAAACCAGATCCCTGGGTGGTGTACTGTCCTTGACCACCAGTAACGGCAAATCCTTGTCCACGGTTAACTCCCACGCCTCCACCTTGAACGACACTCTGACCTTGTCCCTGTCTGATTTCTGTTCCAAATCCTTGGGTGACTGTCTGGCCTCCACCCTGCAGTACGCCGAAGCCTTGACCCGTCGATACTCCAACTCCTGAGCCTTGACGGATTATTTGGCCACCTCCTTGGGTAACGCCAAAGCCTGATCCTTGTGTGACTTTGGTTCCCTATTAGAAGAAAAAAGGTTTTGTAATTTATGAGCAAACTTATAGCTAAATCTGGCTGGATTTAAAGCTGAGAAAATCTTGTTCATTTTGAAAAAATATTTATTTGAATGATGATTCATTTACTATAATTGACAACCATATTTTAGCATGAATCTGCAAAATTCTGATGTTCTGAATGATGCGATAATTCTTGACTGACAGCGTAAGCAGTTCAGCTGATCAATTTCAACTAATAATGTGTTATTATCCAAGAGCAGCAGTTAACTTAAGATTCTAAATCAATATGCTGACCATAACCAGTTTTTAACGAGCACAAAACATGTTGAAAGCCAAAATAACGCTTATATCCTCACCTGTCCTCCTTGAGTGTAGGATCCACCACCACCGCCAGTCTGTGCCTGGCCAAATCCTTGGGTAGTTTGAGAGTACGAAGAACCTTGGCCGTATTGACCGCCGGAACCTGTTGGTGAGAGGACACATGAAGATTTTTGCCTTTTTGGGGGTGGAGAAAATTTATGAGGAAGATTCTGGTAGTTTTGAACGGTAAACCTACTCTTGAATGTAAAATAACTCTACTGATTCGTATTGTTAGCCCGCTGCTAGGCCCAATGACCCCATGACTTTTAACTCTTTTGATTCAGAGCTTAATTGGACCAATAGTCGTGAGTATTTTTTCAGTTCGTCGCACCATCTTCTACGGGGCTTGCCACGACGCCTTCTGCCTGTATTAGGGCTTCAAGTAGTGGTTATTTTAGCCCACAGCTCATTAAGAAGTATATGGTAGACGTGGCCAGCCCACTCCCAACTCATTTAGTAGTAATGATAGTTAATGTATAATGCATGCCAAAAAGTGCTGATATTTCAGGGCTTCCAAATGACCACTACTTTGAATTTAACAGCTCATTTACTGCCCTGATCTTCAAAATTTAGTAAATAATTACTCTGTTTTAAACGAGGCTGCATTTGTGATCGAAAATAGAAAATTATATTTCTCTAATCTAGAATCTATTTTGAAAAATCGTTCATAATTAGCGTAACTTTTTCCCAACTATGTTGGGTACGGTTTCCAGAAACTGAATATCAGTATTTTAAATGGAGCTGTGAATCAGCACTTTATTACGTCAAAATTACATAAGACAGTTCCCCAAAACACTCGCGCTTCACCACTTCCTAGTGCTTTAGCTGGGAAGAAGAAGTGGCGCAATAAACTATCCTACAACTAGTCTAAAAAATCGAATATCAAGAAGTTGGTAGACCAACACCTTGACTACTTTGTTCAGCCGACCATACTGACCTTGAATTCCGACCTGACCCTGTCCTCCCGTCTGGTAAGAACCTTGGCCTCCTGTGGCGTAAGATCCTTTTCCTCCTGTAGTGTATGTGCCCTTACCAAACTCGTTCTTCTGGATGAAGGAGCCAGGGGTAGGCGTGGTTGATGAAGGGAATCCTTGGGTGACCTGGTTAGGGCCTTGTGTTGTTCTGTAAAGATTTTTACTGGTTAGTGGTCGTTTTTGAGGGAGTTGAAGAGTCTTTAGATTTTGATGTGAAGAGATTAGAACTACAAAGACAGAATTAAATGGTATGTGCAAGTAGTATAGTACCTACATATATTCTGTTTTGCATTTTGAAAATTCTGTTGTTCGGTTCCAAAAAGTTGATCGGTCGATCTTTTTAACGCAGTAGAATAAATTATGAAGATTTTTTCTAAAGTACCTATGTTAGGGTCGACTTCCAGTCTTACCGGATGCAGCTGAATATTAGTATGTTACATGATAAACTTCCTAGCTGGCCTTCAAAACCCAGTAACTGGTTAATACGATACCCATTGGTAAGAATTGGTCAGACTTTCGGACTTCTGACGACCCGTAACGACTGTCAAAGATCTACAAATGACAGCTGGGACCAACGGCTTCCGAGGACCGGAGGGGTCTTTGTATGTAAAGATGGTCACCCATCCACGGATCAACCGCGGCAAGCGTAGCTTAACCCGACCAATCGCCCCGTCCGGTACTTTGTCAACTAAGGAACCTCAATGTACAATACATAGTAAAGAATTTGTGGTTCTTTTTTCGGGTGGGAAATCATCAAATTACGTCTCCCGCTCTAGGGTGAAGCAGAAGGGCGTGTTAGACTTTTACTGACTAAAACCCACCTTCCATTGCCCATATGCCAGGGCCACGGTATCTCTTTCGAACAAATCTCGCGACCCTGGCAGAAAAATTTGTGCTGATAATGCAAAAGACTGTGCTAAGTTATAAATACCAATATCTGTACATTTTTAATTTGACAAAATATAAAACATGACGTAACAGTATAATTCTTACCTGAAGTTATTCAGATAAACAGATCCAGTAACCGGAGGCCTCACGGTGACTCCAGGTTGGTTATTCGAGCTTCCCCTGCTGTCAGGCACGTATCTACCGTCATTGCCTCCGAAGACACCGGGAACCCATTTGCCGAGCTGATTGGTGGGCCAGGGGTCAGTGTAGTAGGGGTCACGACAGCACTTGCCGATGCGACCTGATTCTACGTCCTTGCAGTCCTGTTTGAGGATTTGGTGGGGTTAGTGTTAGAGTAAGATGTAGGGAATTCAGAGGATCCAAATACGGTTTTGGGCACGCCAAAGGCATGTGCTAAAGATACTACTACTATACTACAGAAAATGCGTAAGACAAGTCTATTTTTTTTTTCTCTTGTGTGCTATACTAGGAACTGAACATTTTTAAGTCCTTTTTTGTGACAACTAGAGAGTAACATTATATTCAGAAGTTCATATATGCTCCTCCAGACCGTATTTCAGCCATGTCGGCTAATCTCAACGGGGACTAGCCTTCGGTGCAGAAGATATTAAAGTGCACAAGTGTGTACAGACACAGGTGTACTCACTCATCCCTCACTCTCATAGTCCGATGGGACGGCAATTCGACACGACCGAAGAGAGATCACCCGCAGAAGATGCGACATGAGTTGCTTAGGATAACCCTGAAGTCTTTAAGCAGACGTCGCAGCTAAGTTAGCCGGAGCAATTAGAAGCTGTTCAGGAGGAGATTTATAGATGACTCCACTTTGGATTATAAATGTCAGCTGCACGTTACTGGAACTGATGGACACTAGTGAGGACTGAGTCCATTTAGATAGCTATCCGCGGCTAAGAAGAGTATGGGATTGGTTGGCTAGCAAAAGCTAGTAGATAAATAAATATGGCAACGACTCTGCCAGTAGCGTCTATCAGTTTCATGCTATCATGTTACTCAGTATACTTACAGTCAAAGGCACTCTGTAGGCCTCTTGGTCCCTGGTGAGGGCGACAGTGGTGTTGGAGATGACTCCCTCCGCGGTACAGAATTCGACGGGTGTGCATTTCAGGGCAGCGGCGCAGCCGGATGGGATGTCGTCTAGTGAAAGATTAGATAATGTAGCTTCATATAAATCAAATACTATGGCAAAGGTATTGTTGAAAAATTTATATCTAATGAGGGAATATCTTCTGCTGAGTATATTATGCCTCCTAGTGAAAGTTAAAATTATAGGTTTAAGAAAAAAAATTCAGGCGATTAAGAGTTGTAAGAGACAGGCGATCGTTGATACCAGATCTCTGGTTCTGAATACATAGGAAGGACAAAAAATGTATTTAAAACGACCCTATTCCTTAAATATTTCCAAAACTTTGGTATTTCCAAGTCAAATGAATTTTGCTTTTAGGAAGATTTTGCTTAAACGATCGACAACAAAAGTAAAAATAAAAAACATTTGCAGCCAATTTCACAAAGATCTCTTTACTTCAAATCGCTTTTAAAAGCTTTTTTTTTGCTGTTATACACTTTAAAAGTGACGGAAACAACATTTAGACTCAATAGAGCAACTTAAAATGGAGGAACCTTTGAGATTTCAGCCTTCAGTCTTGGTAAAATAATCTACTTACTGTTCTGTGGTGGTGGTGGCCTGGTATTGGGGTTCGGGAACTGATCAAGAATCAGCCCTCCTTCTACGTAATGGGGGTTCTGGAAGCTGTCAGACCCAGTAATGCCATCAATTGGAGGCAAGTATTCCGGAGCTTTGGTTGACACAGATGGAATGTAGGTCGGTCTTGGAGTAGTGTAAGGTCGGGGAGTGGTTACAGGTCGCGGAGTTGAGAATGGACGAGGGGTGGTAACGAAAGATGGAGTGTATGCTGTAGAAACTAAATTGGTTCCGCTAGTTGAGGTATCAACGGGAGGAAGGTAAGGTATACCAGGTTTCAGACCAGTTCCGAACCCGCCAGGGCGGAAGACACCAGCGTTTTCAGAACCAGATGAGAAAGAATCGGTTTCTACGAAATTCGATTGGCTGGTCGACTTGAAGACTTCGTTGTTAAAGTTTCCAGCGTTGGATCCGAAACGGCCGGGCGTTGGTGCTGCAGTTGATCCGAAGCCTGAGGCTGTGGATCCGAACTTGTTGCTGTTGAATGCTGATCCTGTTCCGAACTGGCTTCCGAAGCCTGTAGTCGAGCTTCCTCTGTTGGCGTTAGCGTTAAAGCCTGTGTTGGTTTGGCCTGTTCCGAAGCCTGTGGAACCGAAGCTGCTCTGACTTCCTTGGCTTGAGCCTGATTGGCTGAACAGTCCCTGGCCATTGTTGCTGGAGCCTTGGAAGGTGCCTGATCCAACTCCTAGGGAACCTTGGAGGTTGGTGTTTCCAGCGAGGGAGGAGGTTTCGATTCTGCAGCAGATTTCAGACCTGGTGTTGCAATACTGTTTCTGTAACAAAAAAAAAAGTTGGGTTAGATTTTTGGCAAAGTTTAGATGTTTGGCTTAATTAATCCTAACTAATATGTTACACGCAAAAGTTGGTTTGTTATACTTTCACGCTAAAACGGCTGAATGGATTTGGATCAAATTTGACACACAGACTATTGACCTGAATAAGGATCCCATCATCGTCATCATCTGCCTGCCTTTTTCAAACTATTTTGGGGTCGGCTTCCAGTCTAACCGGATGCAACTGAATACCAGTATTTTACATTAAGCTACTGCCTATCTGACATTCACAACACAATTACTGGGTAATACAATACCCCTTGGTAAGTCTGGTTTTCAGACTTTCGGGCTTCTGACGTCCCATAAGGACCTTAATTGGGGATATTGAGTATAGTTTTCATTTTATTTGTTGGTATTTTGGATTGGCTAGCTGGCATATTTATTTATTTATTTGCTAAGGCACAAAGTCCCAATAAAAAATCATTTAATTTAATGTTTTGTGTCTCTTAATGTTTACTGCATACCATTGTATAGAATCAAGTTCTTCTAACTGGACAGACAGCTGTGCTGCTGGGGAGTTTGTTGCGCCACTTCTTCTTCCCAGCTAAAACACTAGGAAGTGGTAAAGGGTGGGCGTTTTGGGGGACTGTCTTATGTAATTTTGACTTTCGAAAAGTGCTGATCCTTAGCCTAATTTGAATAGATGAGTTTTGATTGATTAAGTTAGAAGTATTCTATATTTTCACTTTGTCAACACTTAAACAAGCCACATAGGCACTGCTCACATGTTTATTATTAAATACTAATACCGTTATCATTGGACTAACATTGACCTTTCAATTATAACAGAATTCAGAGAGCAATTTATTATTAAAAACATTTTAATTAAAAATAAACGAAATGTCAAATAAATTCTTGTTTTTAGGGTTCCATAACCGAGAGGAGTTTTCGTTGTCTATCAGAAAGCAGAGAAAACTATATGTTTTAGTAGGTATATATAATTTATTATGTGATTTATAGGAAGTAAGTCAATTAGGTGAAATTTCACAGAATATATGTTACAGTGGTCTCTAATTCTCTACGATGACAATTAATAGTAAAATTTCATCCCTAAAGGGAGAACAGGGAGATCTCCCAAAAAATTGCTAGGAAGAAATATTTACTGTATTTTGTTTGAAATAAAGCTGAAAAGTTTATTTTGTTTATTTAAACGCACAACTAACAAATGTATTTATAAAAATCATTTTGCATTTGTCAGCTGAATTCTTGAGAAAAAATATAGGTTACTTAACATCGCACCACAACCTTTAGAAGGCGAGTAAAAAGAATTAAAAGCAGAAATAGCACTAAGAGAAGACGTAATAATATCGAGGGAGGGCGATGAAAGAAAGAAAGAAAGAATAAAGAAAGAAAAAAGTGTTTATTGGCATTACATTTTCATAAATTAAGTTACATTACAATGTTACATTATGCTGTCATGTTATAGTTATTAATTATTTAGATTTTAAGGTAGGTAATTTGAAACTAGTTTAAGTATTATTAATTTTCAGTAACCCTTTTTTTAAGCTTGCGGAGTTTGCCTGTAAGTGATTGTTGCACTGTTGTTATACATTCTTGCATGTTTAGTTTTAAATAAAAACCTGTGTAAACAATTGTTGGTAAACCAAAATAAATAAAATAAATTACGTCATTAAAATATAAGTATAAAAAAGGAGAAAATGAATAATGCCAAAAGGGCCTCATTTCACGCGAACAGAGTCGCGAGCAGAAGCAAGTTATAAAGAACAAAGTGGTGGAACATTGCTAGAGCCAGCAAGACGCTGACCCTGTAGCTTTCAATTAATTTAAAATCATGCTACAACCCTTAAAAGCCAAACAAAAACATAAAAGTCAGAAAGTACGATAAGCGAAAACCAAGTAAGGGGTCATCCATAAATTACGTCACACGTTAAGGGGGGGGGAGGGGGTCGATGAAGTGTGACATTGTGTGACAAGGGGGTGGGAGGGTCCGTAAATTTTGTGACGTCACATTTCAAAATTGAATATACATATTTAAAGTACTATTAAAACACGAAATATGAATTATGACAGAAATTTAAAAAAAAAATTCAATGTCTAGATGTAAAATTGCAAAATATGTGACATCACACTAGGGAGGGGGGGGTCTCACAAATGTGACCAGCTGTGACAAGGACAGGGGGGGGGGGGGTCAGAAAACATGAAATTTGACTTAGTTTATGGATGGTCACTAATAGCGCAGGTGGGCGAAATGACGTGTTAGGAAGACAAAGTCGCAAGCAGAAGCTAGTGATGCATATTTAACATAAACTTTTGTTTCTGCTTTATCTAACCTACGGAACATTAGAAGAGCGAGTCCGACTCGCACTAAGCCATTTTTTCTAGCCAAACTGGGAGTGTGTCATATTTTATTTTTATCTAACGGTATTGAATACTTAATTGGATAAAGGTTACGGCCCTGTGATGATTAAGTATGGAAAAAAACTGGCTATAACAACAGTTTCTTAGAAAACCGGTTCGGTTCCCTTTTTTTTGTGGTTGGGAAATCATTAAATGACTTTTCCCGCTCGTGGCGGAACGGGAGGGCGTGTCAGACTTTTACTGACTAAAACCCACCCGTGTTCCTTCAGTTGCCTATATGCCAGGGCCACGGTAACTCTTTCGAACAAATCTCGCAACTCTGACAGTATTTGGCTCGCCCTATCGTGTCAAAAGATAGTCACCCCCTTTCTATCCATATCATAATTCACACAGTCCATCCATCGTTTCTTTAGTGTCCCTCTACTCTTACAGCCATCGACATTTACACTCAAAACTTTCCTCACGACATTTTCCTCATTCCTCAACATTGGGACCCTTATTTTATTATTTCATAAACCATACACAAACTGTCGTAATATCATTAAGAAAATGCATTATGTTTAATTAATACTTCTCATTACGGCCGAAACTATTGAATTGACATTTACCTACTGTACAGTCTTCATATTAATCCATACTTAGATGATAAAATAATGTGAAATTTTCTCAGTCTGTCTGTTTGTTACGGTTTGCGTAAAAACCGGGAATAAATCAAAATTTGGAAAGATCCCACCCGTGTTCCTTCAGTTGCCTATATGCCAGGGTTATGGTAACTCTTTCGAACTAATCTCGCAACCCTGGCAGGTGTATATAGGAGCTACATCTGCCATCAAACTGCTTTGCAGTTTGGCAGAAGTAAATGTTTTTTTATAAAACTGAGGTCCCCACGATCAACCCCTTTTTTAATTGTTTTTAGTAGGTTAGAAAGTATTTATGACAGAAAATCCACGCAGACAAAGCCACAAGAAGTAGCTTCTAAGAAATTAAACTAAAGAGCGTTCAATACTTAATTAAAATTGCATCACATACCGCTTAGTTTATCTACATTTAACTGCAAATCGTAAATAGTTACAAGTCTGTAATGGTGACAGAACGAAGATGGGTAATTGTTAGTACTAAGGCTTGGTTCCTTATACGGTCTGTCTTATAGTCTTCGTCTCTTATTTATATGTCAGTCGCAGTGTGTCAATTTATTTTGCGAAAGGTAAGCCTTGTTTTCATGGAACAAAATGTTGGGCAACTGTTGCTTAAGATTGTTGTTGCCAACTTTAAATGTTGCCAAGTCTAGAAAAGGTTACTTCTAGTCAAGCGTCAATTTCACGTTTGTTCCCGTGGGTGTCGTAAAATGCGACTAATGGACTTGCTAGAGAATGGGCAACAGCGTTCTTTATGCATTTTACCACTATACTGCGATCGCCAACCCGCCTGCCAAGCGTGGCGATTACGGCAAACGTCCCCAAATTTGGGGAAGCCTATGTCCAGCAGTGGACATCTTTTGGCTGAAATGATGATGATGATGTTGAGACGAGTGTGCACCATTGCTGATTGCATCATCGGTTATCATCAGGTGAGATAGTTGACTAACAGAAGTCTAGCTATAGTCTTTACATAGGATAAAACAAAGTTGCTTCCCGCGTCTGTACGCTTAGATCTTTTAAACTACGCAACGGATTTTACAAGCCCGAAATCCAGTCTGACAACCAGTCTTACCAAAGTGTATCGTATTATATATACCATACCTGCCATGGTCGTGAGATTTGTTTGAAAGAGACACCGTGACCCTGGCACATGGGCAACTGAAGGAACACGGGTGGGTTTTAGTCAGTAAAAGTCTGATACGCCCTCCCGCTCCGCCCAGAGCGGGAGAAGTCATTTGATAATTTCCCACCAACACAAAAAACCCTTTTCTATCCATATCATAATTCACACAGTCCATCCATCGTTTCTTTGGTCTTCCTCTATGCTTATAGCCATCGACATTCATACTCAAAACTTTCCTCACGACATTTTCCTCATTCCTCCGTATCACGTGACCATACCATGACAACCGATTCCCACACATCTTTTCAGTTATTGGTGCCACTTTCAGACTTCTTCTTATGTACTCATTTCTTATGCTATCCATTCGTGTAACACCACACATCCCTCTTGATCGATGAATATCACCCTTGAATTGCTATTGTGTAACTAGCCTAAGATCCGCCATTTTGAAAGACGTCTGTCTTTTATAAACCTGTCAATTTATTTGTGACAGTGACATGTGTACGTTATTTCGTCACAGTCTTTTGTATTGTGTTCTTTTCAAATACTTTCTTTGTACGTAGGTGTTGATTGCAAGATGCTTCGATCAATATAATTGCCTTGGTATTTAAAAAGTGTCTATTGCAAAGTAGTACGTATAGTATTTTTATATCACAAAAATACGCGCGCTTTTCTTGACCAAGTGTAGAATACGATGTCAATGTCTTCTGTGGTTCTTATTAACAATGTCGGTTATGCATTTTTACCAATATTGACTTTTTTATATAAATCGGTGGTTCCTTTTAACAATGTCGGTTCCACAAAAAGACTATTGTTCAGTAGAGCAGTTCAAAGTTTGTTTTGGCGATAAAAAAAAATTAATATGACTGTGGATGTTCAAATTTGCACTGATCGTTTTATGTATTGTTAAAAAGTGAGGGACCATCAATGTGTGTATAAGTACAGTAGCTCTCGGTACTGTCTGAGACAATGGTAAAGTCAATGATCAATAAAAGTTACTTACAACTTCAGCATATGCTATTTAAAAGTCACGTAACTATAATATATAGTAACATACATATATAAAGTCACGCCATCTTCCATGAAGTTAGGCCAGGCCTCCGTCACTCCATGTACTTGCGCGCTATAATTACCTACCGCCCGGCCGAGCGGTCTCGGGCCGTTTGCGGACCATTTTTAGTGCGGTTTTCGCAAGCGAAGCGCACACACGTTGTTCAATTTTAATCGTTCCATCCGTTTGTACGCTTGAGCATTTAGGCACAATTTAGCATGCAGCGGTTGCTGACGCGACGGAGTAGGCTATTATAGCAGTAGGTATTGGAAATTTTCTACTGAGTGAAGTATCTGTTACGTAGTAACTATTTAGTAATCTGTGGTTAGGCAGAAACGACAGAAAACCACCTGCAACAATCATTACATACTTTTTTGCCTCGTTTACGTTCATACATCTGGTCATACACACACGCCGGTTGCGAGTACTACGCACCTGACATTTCTGAAGAACATCACTAATAAGGTCACTTTAAGTCACTTAACTACATACATATACATATACTCACGCTTTTTTCCATGGGGATAGGCAGAAACTACAGAACACCTCCTGCCACGACCCTTACGCCCCTTTTACCTCGTTTACGTTCATACATCTGCACGCGTAGCATGACCACCATAGAAAGAACTTTGTCTATTCTTAGTAGAATAGAGAAAGAACTGTCATGTTACGCCAGCATAAAACGGTACAAATCTTTCTACAATCTTTAATTCTGTCTTTAATCTTTCTACAATCTGTAATTTTGTTTATTCTTCCGTCGACAAAGCCCCTTTCTACTTTGATCATGCTACGTATGCTGGTCATACACGCACGCCGGTTGCGAGTACTACGTACCTGACCTTTCTGGAGAACATCACCAATAAGGTCACTAAGTTACTAATGAATTCAACATATAAAGTTAAGATGTAATTTACGGAGTACTTAAGCAAAAGTCAATTTGATAATTATATATCAAAGTTAAAACCTTTTAATAAGACAAGTTTACATGTATGTTAAATTACAGTAACTAGTAATAATTTATTATTGAAAATAAACGGAATCGTTTAAGGTACGATCAAAATATTTGCTTAAATGTTAATTAAAAGATGTTTAAATATGTATTTCCATTAGGAATTTCTTAGTAGCTGCCTGGATTCTTCTTGCCAGGGTCGCGAGATTGCTTCGAAATAGTTACCGTGGCCCTGGCACATGCAACTGAAGGAACACGGGTGGGTTTTAGTCAGTAAAAGTCTGACACGCCTTCCCACTCCGGCTAAAGCGGGAGAAGTCATTTGATGATTTCCCACCCAAAAAAAAGTCTAGATTCTTATGTACTTTGTACTTAAAAGGCAATAGACTCGCCCTTTATTCCATGGGACGTACTCATAACTCAATATACCTACCTCGTTTTATCCCCATTATGTATAGGTTTGTTTCCCATCTAAACGGATGCAGCTGGATACCAGTATTTTAAATAGAGAGACTGCCCATCTGACCTCAAACGGCCTCTTTTAGGGTTGGATCTGGAGATTTTAAATACCTCGATTCGATTCATGACTGCTTTTTTGGTTTAGTGGTCGCAATGCCTCATGCTGAGGACCGAAAATGCTCTTGTCTGGATTTTTGCCCGGTTTAAATGATATGGCATGTTCAGTCTATAATGTTACCACTGTTGGGATACAGGCCTCTTGTGAGACGGGGAGGGCCATAATGCCCAAATTAAACCAAAATAATGACCCAATATGCTGCTGCGTCCAGCTACACCAACGACGCAGCTCTGTGTCCCGTCTACATTACACCACGAAGGTTGAGGAGATCGTGGAGTATGTACGTGTGACCTTGAGGGTCGAGAAGTTGGAACAGCGCCATAACACGAACTTCAAGTCTTTCGTGGTGCGAGTTCCATCATTAAATCGAGACCTTCCTCAAGGAAGAGTTTTGGCCGAAGGGTGTCGTGTATCGGCGATTCTGCGGAAGGCTACGCGACACCACGCAGTGCAACACGACGCCGTCACTTCGTGTACAATAGTTATGTTTACGTGGTTTTAATTTGTATGTATGTTAGTCTGTAAGGTATTTATGATATGGGTCTTGTAGCCCGAAATAAATTGATTTGATTTGATAATCCGCCTCGCGGGCTCAGTACGGATTGGTGGATATCCATATGTCTTTGGATTTTTGGTTTCCAGAGATGGCGATCTCCTCACGATGTTTTCTTTCACCGTTTTGATAGCAGTGGCTTCGACCTCACGACCTACTACCGAGACTACTTATTGGTCAGGACCGATATCACTGAGCCACCACTTCTCTCAGTGGCAATAGGCTCTTCCCCTATTACATGGTACTTAAACATAACTGGCGAAATGTAGGGGGTTCTATAAGCATACCTCTGCCCAACCCTTAGAGGTTTTACGCATGATGTTATTGTAAACAAAACCGCAGAACGTGGAATATCATCTACGCGTATAAAACTTGTTATTGATGTTAATTACAAATAAAAAACGCAAAGAAAAACTATTAGGATTCTCTGAACAATAGGACAATGGGTCGCACGGGGAAAAAACTTAATTGGACCATAGACAAACTGAGTTATTTCCTTGAAACAACGTCATAGAGAAAAAAAAAATACTTATATCCGGAAACGTTGCTATAACGTGGTTTTTATAATTAGCAAAATTTTACACCCGGTTTGTGAAAGATTATATTATCATTGGCAAAAGGAGTATGTAAGGATCGTAGTAGTTGGCGTTCCGTAGTTTCTGCCTACCCCAATAGGAAAAAGGCGTGAGTTCATATTATACTAGCTTCTGCACGCTAATTCGTCCGCGTAAAATTTTTTGTTCCGTGCCCTTCCCTTCGCGTCGAATCTACCCGTGCGATTTTCCCCGTTTTTGCAACATTTTTCATAACTGCTCCACTCCTCTTGGTTGTAGCGTAATGTTATATAGCCTTGCCCGATAAATAGGCTACACAACACAAAAAGAATTTTTCAATTTGGATAAGTAGTTCCTGAGATTAGCGCGTTCAATCAAACAAACAAACTCTTCTGCTTTATAATATTAGTATAGATTATCATTACTTGCCAAAACGGATGCATTTTTATCGGAAAAACTGCCTAAATGACTTTCGCAATCCAGTGACTGGGTAATATGGAACTCCTCGGTAAGACCGGGTGACAGTCTTCCGGGTTTCTGACGACCCTTAACGACTGCCAAAGATCCAAGAAGACAGCCGAAACCAAAGGCTTACGCGCTTGGTTATGTAAAGTCACCCATTCATAGACCGGCCGCGGCAAACGTTGCTTATCCTGAGCGATCGACCTGTTCGGCTGTTATTACTAGCCTTACGAAGTTAGAAAGTGCGTATCAATTGAAAATCACATTGGTACTTGCCCGGATCAGAACCTACAGCTTCGTGCATGAGAGACAAGGCCTGTATCACTCCTGCCAGGGTCACGAGATTTGTTCAAAAGAGATACTGTGGCCCTGGCATATAGGCAACTGAAGGAACACGGGTGGGTTTTAGTCAGTAACAGTCTGACACGACCTTCCGCTCCACCCTAGAGCGGAAGACGTGATTTGATGATTTCCCACCCACAAAAAAGGCCGTAATCACTGGGCCATCAAAAATAAAATAAAAGGATTACCTTCTATTAAAATTAATTGCAAAACCTAAACCACAAGACCAATGGAATGCAAATATTTGATGAAACAATACGTCAACAAATTGAAATGTTTACCCGACTAAGCGGAGCGCGTGTCAAGTGTTACGCAAAACATATATTGGACCAATTTTGTAAGACATAGCCAAAAATTCGCGTTCATTTTAAGCAACTCCACAAATATTTTAAAGATGACTTCGTCATTAACTAAATATTCATGAACAATACTATACTCCATTTGTTTAGGTAGTTAACTAAATGTAAACAATCTTAACATGTCTTTTATCTAAAAAACTGTCTAAAAATTGAATCTAAAAATGTTTACAATTAGGTATTTACTTAAACCGATGTTAGGTAAGTAACTTAATTTAAATAATATTTGTTGGTCTTTTATACGATTTATTTTATATAAAAAGACATATCAAGATTGTTTACCTTTAGTTAACTACCTAAACAAATGGAGTATAGCTAAGAGTCTGCATTTGTGCTCGGTTCATCAAAATCAAAACTTACTGATTTAAATAAGTCATCGTCATCTGCTAATATAGCCCTTTTCCAACATGTTGGGTCGGCTTCCAGTCTAACCGAATGCAGCTGAGTATCAGTATTTTACTATCTGACCTCTGCCACCCAGTTAATGGGTAATATGATACCCCTTAGTAAGACTGGTTGTCAGACTTTCGGGCTTCTGACGACCCGTAACGACTGTCTAAGATCTACGAAAGACAGCCGTCACCAACAGCTTGTACGTGCTTTCCGAGGCACGTAAGGGTCTTGGTATGTAAAGATGGTCACCCATCCACGGACCAACCGCGGCAAGCGTAGCTTAACCTGAACGATCGACCCGTGCGGCTGTTGTAACTTAGCCACTAGCATTAATTTACATAAGTATCTATGCTAATAATTTGACCTTTTGAATGTCAACATTACATAAGACAGTCCCCCAAAATGTCCGCCGTTCACCACTTCCTAGTGCTTTAGCTAGGAAGAAGAAGTGGCGCAACAAACTGTCCAGCAGCACAGCTGTCTGTCCAGTTAGAAGAATGGTTTCAAACGGGCACTGGCTTCCAGTCGCCCGTTTGAAATGGGCAACTTTGTCTTCGAAATCAATTATAAAAATCAAAATATTACAAAATTCTGGGTACGTTACTCATTTGGCTTCGATATTTGAAAAAATACGTCATGATATCATAATTCTGTGGCCATTTATGTCCTGTGTCCCAGCAGTGGGAACAATATAGGCTTCTTGTTCCCACTGCTGACTACAGGTCTCCTCTCGGTGAGAAGGCGGGCCATAAAACACCACGCGGGCCCAGTGCGGGTTGGTAGATGTCACATGTCGTCAAATGTTTGGTTCTAGGACATGTCGGTTTTCTCACGATGTTTTCCTTCACCGTTTTGAGAGCAGTGGTGATGAAATAATTTACACAAAGTAAAGCGCCTGTATGAGTTCGAATCTATGACTTACAACTCGTGGCCACCACTGAGCCACCACTGCTGCAATAATCTAGAGTTCATTAAGTTTTCCGAAATCATTTGCATAAAGTTTTCTATTACGGTAACACCTAAATTCAAGCCCTTTAAATTACAAAATGACCCTAAAAATAGAATAGAAATGTCTAAACGTCAAAAGAGCAACACTTTACCCGACTGTAAAAGGTCAAAGTTGCGTTATGCTTTGACAGCTAGCTGACCTAACTCCTAGAGTAAGCGCAATACGTGGCTTAGATATATGTTAGTATTATCCTTATCTTGAAATATAAACTTGAGGCCTAAATTGACAGGTAAGTCTTTAATGAAAATGTCAGACGCCATCTTCAGTGTGAAGCAATTTTTAGTTTTAATTAAGGCCCTCTTGTAGTTGAAGACGTTTCGGCGAACACTGGCCGGTCGTTGCGAGCGCTTGAGCTGCTAGATTTTGTGTATAATTGTTTCGTGGAAACAAAATGATAAGGAAATTATAAAATATTTTCTCAGCATGCCCTAAAAACCAATTAAACCTATCTTTTGGTATAATTTTTACATGGTTTAATGATGGAATCTCTTCAAGGTACACGTTTTAAATGGCGATTTAGTGTCATCTTCATGATTATTTTTTATCGAGCCAATTGTTTTAATTCACGTTCCTATCTTCACACGGCGCTTAACAGTATGTTCAATTTTCCTAATACTTTTTTTTTATGGAAACTAGCCATTTTGCTAGATTAACAGAGGTTTAAAAAAGTTAAAAAGTACTGCAACCTCGCCTTAAGATATAGTATGCACTATGGTAACCCACGAAATATGGCTTTATAGAATTACAGTTATTAAAACTTTTTACATAAAAAAAAAAATAACAACCGACTTCCTTAGAAAAAACACTAAAAAGTGAAAAATAACTGTAATTTGGGAAGTCGGTGTCTTAGGATCTGTATTTAAGGTTTTTTTGCCACCGACTTCCAAAATTAAAGTTATTTTTCACTTTGTAGTGTTTTTTTAAGGAAGTCGGTTGTTATTTTTTTTGTAATAAGTTTTTCTTTTTAACTTTTTAGTTATGGTATGTACCCCGCACTAATCTAATCGCGTTATTCGTTCATTTGTCGCGCAAATACTTAATGCAAATTTCAGACTTATATTGTTTTCACATGGATTCCATTGTCAGAATGGAACAAAAAGCACCAGCATTCAAATATAAAAATTAAAAAAAAAACCATCCAAATCGGTTCACCCACTCAAAAGACAGGTAAAAAAAATTTTTTTTTTTTTTATATACAGTGGAATTGATAACCTCCTCCTTTTTTTTTGAAGTCGGTTAAAAATCATCAAAATAAATCTCTTAGTTATTATATAGGTTTGGCTATATGCTTGTTTCGTGTAATTTATTTTAGTAGAACATCGTCCGATATTCACTGCTTTTGAGACCATCACAAGTTAAAAATTGTCATGAGTAAAAATATTCCAGGTACCATATTTAGAGCTTACAAGAGCGGCATTTACACAACTACCTATGGTCGGCTTCCAGTCTAACCGGATGAAGCTGAATACCAGAATTTTACATGGAGCGACTGCCTATCTGACCTTCATAACCCAGTTACTGGGTAATACGAAACCCCTTAGTAAGACTCGGGCTTCTGACGACCCATAATGACTGTCAAAATTTACCAACATCTTGGTTTGTAAAGATGGTCACCCATCCTCGGACCAAACCGCGGCAAAAGTTGCTTAACCTGATCTATCAAAGCGTGTGACTGTTTTTACTTAGCCACAAACCCTATCCTACTGAATGACTATTTTACGGAACCCATTGAATGGCTAATTCATGAAAAAACCGGCCAAGTGCGAGTCGCACTCGCGCACCGAGGGTTCCGTACAAACCTGGAGGTATTCACGGTTTAAGTTTATGAAATTAAATAGTTTTTTTAAAATTTTTATATTTGAGTTGATTGAATGAAAGGTAAATTGCGGTTTAAGATTTATGACGTATAAAAAAAAAACTACTTACTAGATCTCGTTCAAACCAATTTTCGGTGGAAGTTTACATGGTAATGTACATCATATATTTTTTTTAGTTTAATCATTCTCTTATTTTAAAAGTTACAGGGGGGGGGGGACACACACACACATTTTAAGTCATAAGTCATAAGTCATAAGTCATTTAATCATTTGTTTAACATAGGTACAATAATGAAGATGTTTAAAGAAAATAAAAAGTGCGCTATGCCATGCCATTGGGCGTACAAATGTTTGTGATAAAGTATAAAGCCAGCCAAGTATCGATGATAAAATAAATATGTTAAGCCTGAACAATAAAACAATTATAAAGAATTACATTATACACAATACAAAATAATTAATAATAAATAGCAATTGAAATTAAAGTTTATACATTGCATGTCAACACACAGAATAAGTTCAAATACAATACTAATGTCAATATAAAATACTTATGTCAATATGAAATACTAATGTCAATATACAAGAAACTTATATCAAAGAAAACAGTACATTTATTTTGTTGAGATGTCAAAATTCTGTTATTAAATTTTTGTCCGTTAAAAATTCCGAAATACTGTAATATGCTTTGTTTACTAGTAAGTATTTTAGCCGTTTCTTAAATAATCTTACATTTAACTCTTTGAATGACTGTGGTAAATGGTTAAATATGACTGGCGCCATGCAGAATACACTTTTATACAATAAAGCAGTGTGGGACCTTCTTACACATAAACTATTGATATCCCGTCGACTTCGTTCATTAATGTCTGTCATTTTTTTAAACAATTTCGGGTTGGTCTTAACAAATACGGCAACCTCAAAAATATATAAGGAGGGAAGAGTCAATATTCTGAATTTAATAAAAACATGAATTTAATAAAATTTACCACTTTGGAAGTGTCTCTCGCGCAAACCATTGAGTTTAGAAAAAAGTGATATTAGAAACTTCAATATCATTTTTGAAGACCTATCCATAGATACCCCACACGAATAGGTTTGATGAATTTTTTTTTTTGAGTTTCAGTTCTAAGTTTGGGGAACCCCAAAATTTACTGTTTTTTTTTTCTATTTTTGTGTGAGAATCTTAATGCGGTTCACAGAATACATCTACTTACCAAGTTTCAACAGCATAGCTCTTATAGTTCCGGAAAAAGTGGCTGTGACATACTCGGACAGACAGACAGACAGACATGACGAATCTATAAGGGTTCCGTTTTTTGCCATTTGGCAACGGAACCCTAAAAATCGACTGTAAAACAAGAATCTTTACGCGAACGAAGTCGTGAGCAGAGTCTAGTACATTATTTACTTATTTATTTATTAGGTAACTTGAAACTTGAAGTAAACACGACTTCTTCTTTAAGTACATAAATCATATGTCTTGCATATTTTGACGCGAATAATTTATCATCGTGTATTTAAACGGTAGGGTC
The DNA here is from genome assembly GCA_947507805.1 of Aporophyla nigra. Taxonomy (NCBI): domain Eukaryota; kingdom Metazoa; phylum Arthropoda; class Insecta; order Lepidoptera; family Noctuidae; genus Aporophyla; species Aporophyla nigra. The sequence continues at coordinate 1,570,283 of OX382318.1, forward strand.
CTATTAAGTGTAATATAATAATCTATGGTATTGGATAATAATACGTTGATAATAGTGATATTTAGACCCAACTAGTTAGGATCAGACCTACCTCGACGTAGAAAAATCATCATCTGCCTAGCCTTTTCCCAGGTATGTTGGGGGGTCAGCTTCCAGTCTGACCGGATGCCGCTGACTACCAGTATTTACATGGAGTGACTGCCGACCTGACCTCCACAACCCAGGTACTGGGTGACACGGTAAGACTGGTAAAGACTGGGGTCGTGAGATCTGTTCGAAAGAGTTACCGTGGGCCTGGCATATGGGCAACTGAAGGAACACGGGTGGGTTTTAGTCAGTAAAAGTCTGACACGCCCTTTCGCTCCACCCAAGAGCGGGAGACGTAATTTAATGATTTGCCACCCATAAAAAAAAGACTGGTTCTCAGTCCATAAGGAATTAATATCTGTGAATGACAGATGGGACCAACGCCTTAACGTGCTTTCCGAGGCACGGTGGTGTCTCGGTATGTAATGTATGAATGGTCACCCATCCACAAATTGACCGCGCCGAGTGTAGCTTAACCTTCGATAGAAACGTAACAAAATGGTCCAAAAGTAACAAACATCCATCCTCATAATTTTTCTCATGTATAAATTACTTGTTTCTATAAATTATTCGCTTTTGCCATTGGCTTCGCCCGCGGGAACGTACAACCGGGAGAAATATTGTCCTATGTGTTAATCCAGGTTATATAATAATTAAAAACTGATTGCCAAAATTGATCAAAATCCGGACAGTCGTTTTTGCGTGATTGCGTAACAAACATCCATGCTCACACACATTCGAGTTTATGATATTTGTAGGATAAACAACGTCAAATTAAACTTGCTATCTACACTAGTTGTTGGATTCCGACACCAAAACTCATCAAACAAAAAAAAAAAAAACAAAAAAAAAACAGAAGTTGTAAACAGTTCTAATGTAAAATTTTCTTTTCTAAATTATTTTTCGATATCAAAACTCAACACGTGCTTTAAGAATTGGCAGATAATTTAAATTTACCCAATAGATACATAATAGCATCTATTCAAAATACGATAGTACCCGATATTCAAATACATGTACTATCATTTATCATACCGTCGTGTACTGTCAAAAACACAAGTGTAAACATGTACCGCGATACGGGCGCTTGCAAAGCCTGCTTGTTTATTTCGTAACTCTAAAATATGGCTATGTTATGACCTTTTTCCTGACCTATGTGACTTGGTGGCTCGCTCCCTTTTACTTCATCGTCATCTGCCTCGCCCTTACCCAACTATATTGGGATGTACTTACCGAATAGATAAGGAACACGATACTGCGCTCTAAGAGACAAATCGTAGATGTCACCCAAAAAGCAGCCAAGTTCAAATGACCACCACATGTGGGTAGCGTTGCCAGACGTCCGGATAAAGCCGGACATAGCCAGGCTTTTTGGTTGTGTGTCCGGCCGAATTAGGAAGTGTCCGGCCTGTCCGGCTTTTGTAAGGCTTTCAGATGAACGATTCATTAAATTTTATTGTTGTTTCATTCGAATTTATGAAAACTTTATTGTAAATGATGAAAACCTTTTTTTACTTTTTTACTGTCGTGTTATAAGAAAAAGAAAAATTAAGGGCATCCGGCCTTTTACCCAAATGTCCGGCTAAACTGGCTGGTCTGTCCGGCTTTACAGGTTTAAGACCTGGCAGCCCTACATGTGGGTGTGACAATGTGTGGTTGCCACCACCACAACATGGGTCCCGGAAAACGTCACAGGCATCGCGGAAGACCCAGGCGTAGATGGCGGGACGAACTCGACGCCTACATGAATGATTGGTCCTTATTGGCTCAGGATAGAGTTGAGTGGAAGAAGGAAAGGGAGGACTTTGCCCCACAGTGGAACAATACAGGCTGATTATATTATATTACACAGGATTTTTTTTTAATCAGTGCGCTAATTTTTTTTTTGGTTGTTCAGTAATCAGTAACAGAACACATTTCAACTATTTTTTCAATACTTTATTTTTTATTTTTCTCCGACCTTAAATCAGTAAACTGTGGACACCCTACATATTTCGTAATATGGTATCGACAATAGGAATAGATCAGTAACCGCGCGCCGACGTAGGTACTCCGAACTTCTTAGAATTTTAACTGATCAAACAGCTGGTAGGACTTGTAGCTACGCTAGGTCGTTCACCTTCGCCGCCGCGCCGGCGCCGCGCGCAAGTTACCATAAAAACCAGTTTCAAAATAAACATCTTTCGTTAACGATAGCTTAATTTTTTTACTAAGATATATCAAAATAAAAATTGCATGGTTATTATAACTCGTTTAAGTTTAATTTATTAAAATTTGTGCACTGGTTAAAAATTTATCCTATAAATATATTGGGGTCTTCTTTCAGTCTAACAGGATGCAGCTGAATACCAATATTTAACATGGAGCGACTGCCTATCTGATCTCCACAATCCCAATACTCAATATCTCAATATCTTTATTGCTTTACCATAATGTAAACTTAGGTGGTAATTATATAATTTAGATCATTATGGACCCTGTAGGGCACAGCAAAAGGATAGGAGAGAGGAAGCTCTGTTTTTGAAAATCATTTGGTCAGGAGATGTCATAGAATAAACCAATATATCGCTTATTTATCTATAAAATGTATTAACATAATTTTTATCATAATTTTTATCATATTTTTTTTTTTTTTTTTAGTAAGGTAAGACTGGTTGTCAGACTTTCGGGCTTTTGAGGACCCGTAACTATTGTCAAAGATTTACAAATTACAGTCGAGATCAAGGGTTTAATATGCTTTCCGTGGTACACAAGGGATCTTGATATGTGGTGTCTCGGGTTATATATCAAACCGTTTTCATAAAGAGCTCCACTTAAGAGTTTGTTTGGTTGGCTGCACTAATCTCGGGAACTCCTAATTCGAATTGAATTTTAGATAGCACATTTATCTTGCACCTAGCTTCTGACGTTTCATAAGTGCCCTTGTAGGTTTATGTGGAATAAAAATATTTTGATTTGATTTGATTTGATATCGAGGAACCTTTAGAAGCCGAGCAAAGAGAAAAAGTCACATAATTATGAAGTACTCGCACGAGCAGGCGATTCGATGCGACGCGGTATGTCGGGGGAGCAAGAAATTTGACGCGGACCAAGTCACGGGCTGAAGCTAGTTTAAAATAATCAATAAATAAAAATAATAATTTCAAGTAAAATCGCATAAGAAACTACAAAGATTCGGAAACAGATTTTTTTTTAACCACAATTTCACAAAAAAAAAAACTTTTCCAACTAAATAAATTCGTCACTTTTGCCGTCAACTACATAAAGACACAAGCCAATGACACAATAACTGTGAACATTCATACATATGTATGAGAGATGTAGGTATGTTTTAAGTATGACTAGCTTCTTCCTTTGACTTCGTTCGCGTAAGAGTCGTAAGATACACATTTTTTTTCTTAAAGGCAAAAAGTTCAAACTTTTTTAGCCCAAAATTTAAATTGGAAATTTCTCATCGACTGGTCGACACTTCACGTGACCAGAGGGCTGGTCATTCTTTGGCCAAAGAATTAGCATTGTCATTCAACGTGGCAATGCTGCCAGTCTTCTGGGCACGATTCCTGATAACAGTGATGCGGCCGAGTATTTTGCCGCCTAAGTGTCGTTTTGTTTTTGTATAGTTAGTAATTTATTTTAGTATCTCTAAATAGATAGAAAATATTTTAAAGTAAGAGCCACATTTTCATAGAACCCTCGACCCTCGACCCATCGCGTCTCATCGCCCACCCGCGTTTTAACTTCATTTCGCTAAGCGTTCCTCCTGACGTTTTTTTCTCTTTGCTCGGCTTTTAAAAGTTGTAACGTGATTTTAAATAGTTTATAACCTTTATCAGGAAATCGGCTGTCAAATTCAAAAATAATATTTCAAATCCGATAAGCAGTTCCAAAGATTAGAGCGTTCAAACAACCAAATAAACTTTTATCTTTAGTATATGTAGATTACTAATAGATGTGGTATTTATATGTATGAAATGTATGAGATACAAGTCAAACAAGATTTATATCGCCTAAGGCAGTATTTGATTGTTTCCATTCATGATAATGTTATAATAATATTGTTTTGAAGTAGCTTTAAAGCGTGTCTCTAAGGCGTGGTTAAATACTGAGTAAATATACTCGTCAAAATAGTATGCAGTAATGTTTGTAGAATGTTGTAAAGATTTATATACTGACTGAATGACCTACCTGTGTGTATCACACCGTTTATTATTAACGTACGCAAATTCAGAAGGTATTTACAAGTCAGATGTGAGAGGATACGCCGAGAGAGGAAGCCCTTTTTTGTGGGTGAAAAATCACCAAATGACGTCTCCCGTTCTGGGCGGAGTGGGAGGCCATGTCAGACTTTTACTGACTAAAACCCACCCGTGTTCCTTCAGTTGCCTATATGCCAGGGCCACGGTAACTCTTTCGAACAAATCTCGCTTCCCTGTCAGAGAGAAGCTCTAGGATGACATACGGGATAAGTTTTTAACCTGTGCGCAAATTTTAACCAATTAAACTTAAACGAGTTATATAAAAATAAAAATTGCATGGTTACCCATGCAATTTTTATTTTTAACCGACTTCAAAAAAAGGAGGAGGTTATCAATTCGACTGTATTTTTTTAAAAATGTTTTTTACCTCATAACTTTTGACTGGGTGAACCGATTTTGATGATTCTATACTTTATGAGAACAATAAAGTACACGAAAATACTTTATTTTGCAAGATTTGATTTCTTTGGGAAAAGTTTAGTCGTACGTACTTTTTCGATAAACGAAATGAATGTGATACAAACTGCCAAAAGCAATAAAAAATATGTTTTTAAATATAATATTAAAGAGAAATAAATAATACTTTATTTTTATACTATGTACTTGTTTTTTCTTATTTTTGATAACCAATGTACTTTCATTGCAAGAAAAAAAGGTGGCAACCCTAGTCCTGACTTACGATTCGTAGGGAGTGGGTTCGAACCCACGGAAAGAAAAGGGTCCACAATCGCTGAACATACATTATAAAAATATAGTGGAACATAGTCGGTTAAAAATGCTTTATCAGTTAAAGTTAATGATTCATCAACTCCCACGCATCTCGCTGCCATTACATAAACCCACGTAATATTAAGATTGATGTGGTTTTGTTTAACATAATTGACATAATGATTGACAACAAAACATTATGCGATACGACGGAATGAATGCGAAAATTATTTTTAATCGACTTAAAAAAAAATAGTAAGTTCTGCAAGTATATTTCAATCAACATAATACCGGACATCTACCCACAAATTACAAAAAATGTAATAAAATAAATTTAATTTTGTCGCCTACTTTAACGCATCTATAAAGAGCTCTACAACAAACAACTCTGCCTACACTTTTAAGGTATTTACCGTGAACATACACATAATATCCTCAGGCAGGCAGGTCATCAGGTTTAGTACTATGTCGCAATGAGTACGTAGGTATATACCTACGTTCGACTTGGCGTCGCCAAACTAAAGGACATCGAGATACAAGAGCGTCAGCAAAAATGTCAGGCTTCAAAGTATTGTTTTGTTTTGAAATTTTGTTGGCGCCCTGCTGTGAGTTTGATTTATGAAGTTGGTTAAGTAATTTGTTGTGAATTCATATTCTGCCTATCATGTTCCCACTGTTGGGACGCAGGGGTTCTCGTTGTAAAAGGAAGAGGGTCATAATAATTATTAAAGTATTTTTTATTTAAATTACATAATTACGTCATTATTTTTGTTTTTATGTATGTATTTACCTAATGTTCCTATTTAGCTGTTAAAGCACGGAAGCGGCTTCGTATTTTTTATTGAAGCCGGGTTTCTTGGATCATCATACTTATTTATTTAAAATTAATGTTTAACCCCAGATGCAAATACATATGTGTGCAGGGTGGTATGTGTTAGTTAAAATAACACACAAAACACGGTAAAAAGTTAAAACAACACACACAACACGGTAAAAACGTGCATTCTATATTAGCCAACATTTCAACTTTAGGTGAATATGCATCTGAATATCCGATCTCTAATCATCATTCTATTAATTTTGACATACTTACCAATTAATTTATTTTTAAATCTGGCAAGAACAATATTTTATGTCGCATGCAAACATATTTGTACGCCTCGTGGCATAACATAGCGATCTATGTATTTTAATTTAATAACTGTATTTACTACCAAATTATGATTATGTTATTATTATTATGTTCCGTGTGGTGGCGTATGTAAAGAATAGCACTATCCTATCTCTTCCCGTGGGTATCGTAACAGCCGACTAAGGTACTTACTAGAGAATGGTCAACAGCGTTCTCTATGCATTTTACCACTATACTGCGATCGTCAACTCACCTGCCAAGCGTGGCGATTATGACAAAGCCCCGCAAATTGGGGGAGGCCTATGTCCAGCAATGGACGTGTTACTGCTGATATGATAATGTTGAGGAGGCCCATAAAGCCATTCCCACCCAAAGCAAATTTTACCAACTTTAATATATTAACATAAAATCACAACCTGTTTTGTTAACCGTACTTGCCTTGTTTCGCTAGTTGGACATCAAAATGTTTTCTTTACAATTGCTCAAGTCCATGTGCATATATAAATGTGTTAGCTTTTTATGCTGACCTTAATTTAGGTACACATGTTAAATTCTTAGCTTTTCTTAGTACATTTTTATTAGGTTTTTCATTTGTAAATTGGGAATAGATACTAACATCATACCGCGCCTGTATGTCACGCAGGGGTTGGCAGAGGTCTAAAGAATACAAAATAATGTAATATTATAATTTATTTCTGAGTATATGATATTATACCGTATAAATTGAAATACGAAACCATTATTATCTTTAAGAAAATCCTATTAAAACAAAGCCAAGGAGGTCTTCATTATTAAATAATATAAATTATAAGGACAGCTAGAGGCTTCGTAATTAATAATAGTATCTGCATTGGAGACTGTTTAGTTTACTGTGTTTACTTTTGCATAAATTCTTTAAGAGAGAAAGCTCTGGCGCTGCTCTCTTAAAGTTTAACACGATACCCCTTGGTAAGACTAATTGTCTGACTCTGTCGGCAGTCAGAATATTCATCATCATCATCATTTCAGCCGTAAGATGTCCACAACTCGGCAGCGGCGACCTCTCGCGTCCGGCCCTGGTGAGAGCCATGGTACGGAGCGAGAGGGCATGGGAAGCCGTCACCTCCTTCTGCGAAGCAGTAATGCTCGCGAAGGAGTAGGCAGGGCGCGTGAGGGAGTGGCAGTCTCTGCGCCCTCACGTCCCTAGCCGCCGCAGACGCCCCGGGCGTCGGGAGTCGATCGCAGACTCCCGGCCACCGTAGGCGCGGGCTTGCGGGCGGCGAGCAATTGGTAGCTCGCCGTCCGGTAAGGTCTACGCAAGTGTCGACGGCGCGTAGTGTTCCACGCGCGCCTCAAAAAGATGTCAGCAGAACTGAAGGGTTCAAACGAGATACCGTGGCCCTGGCATATGGGTAACTGAAGGAACACGGGTGGGTATTAGTCAGTAAAAGTCTGACATGTCCTCCCGCTCCGCCCACAGCGGGAGAAGTCATTTAATGATTTCCCATCAAAAAAAAAAACGTCCACAACTGAACGATATGAGGGGCTTTGGCATATTCGCCACGCTTAGCAGGCGTGTTGGCGACCGGAGTATGGTGGTAAAATGCATAGAGAAAACTGCTGCCCATTCTCTAGTAACTTATTATGAATACAAATGAATTTTTAATACACTAATATGAATTAATTTTATAAATAAATTAGTTACAATGACAAATGAATACGAAGACTCATATACAATTCTAATAATATAATGTCTGGACTTTAAAACAGACCATGACCTCTGAGTTTGTTTCGGCGTTTCGTCTCAGGAAACAGTCGACAAGGAAATTCAGGCGCCATCTTGTCTTTTAAAATATTGACGTGTAAAAGTGTGTTATAAGATCTACATATATATTTAAACATTTCATTTATATATGTGAGAACAATATTCTGTGTGGTGCCGCCAGGCGTAAAAAATAGCAACATCCCATTTCTTTCCGTGGGTGTCGGAAGAAGCGACTAAGGGACTTACTACAGAATGGGCAGCAGCGTTCTCTATGCATTTTACCACCGTACTACGATCGCAAAACCGTCTGCCAAGCGTGGCGATTAAGGCAAACCCCCCAATTTGGAGGAGGCCTATGCCCAGCAGTGGACGTCTTTCGGCTGAAATGATGATGATGTGTGATGGACAATGTAAAAAAAATAAGAAACAATTCTAATTTAACACTTACCGACCTGGGAAACGAATCTAGAGCTCCACAATCAGCGGTAGCACTTATAACCACTAGACCAACAAGTTCTAGAGATGCGTACAAGAATAAATTATATTTTATTTATAAACGCATGTTCGCGACAAACCCCGCCAAATGTCAAGGACAAAAATTAAAATGCCACAGCCGAAAACCGAACCCGGATCCTCCCAATTACAAATCATGTTTTATTCATATGTATGTATTTGTTTGCCTGTCTACAAAACTGATGGTTTCATTTTGATGAGACCTTTGTTAGCGAAGTACGATAAATTGATGTTGATTGTTAAGACTGTAAATAAATTAATTGAAACAGGTTTTTGAAGGTATTTTAGGTGTGGTTGAAAAGTGACGAAATTGAGGAAATCATTTGTCACTATAGGAGGAGGAGGAGGGGGGGGGGCTTGGGGCTACAAGATAACAGCTGTACGGACAGATCTTTGAGGTTAAGCAACTCTTGCCGAGGTCAGTCCGTGGATGGGTGACCATCCATTACAAACGTACTGAGAGTCGTCCCGACTGTCATTTGTAGATCTTGGAAGCTGATAAGTCTGATAACCAGTTTTACGTACTGTAGAACCCAGTAACTGGGTTGTGGAGGTCAGATAGGCAGTCACTCTAAAATACTCGTATTACATACTACCTAGCCTTTTCACTATGTTGGGAAAAGGTTAGACAATGTTGCGGTCAGCTTCCAGCAAAGAGAATAAAAAGTCTTTGGCTTCCAGTCTTACCAGATGCAATTGAATAAACAGTACATGAAACGACTGTCTATCAACAACCCAGTTACTGGGTAATATCATACGCTTCGGTAAGACTGGTTGTCAGACTTTCGGGCTTCTGCGACCCGTAACGACTGTCTAAGATCTACGAAAGACAGCCAGGATCAACGGCTTAACGTGCTTTCCGAAGAGGAGGTCATAATATTCTACCAGGGTCGCGAGATTTGTTCGAAAGAGATACCGTGGCCCTGGTATATGGGCGACTGAAGGAACATGGGTGGGTTTAAGTCAGTAAAAGTCTGACACACCCTACGCTCCACCCAGAGCGGGAGACGTCATTTAATGATTTCCCACCCACATAGAAAAAGGTTATATGTAAAGATGGTCACCCATCCACAGTCTGACCGCGGTAAGCGCAGCTTAACCTGATCGATCAACCAGTGTGCCTGCTATTATTTTCCACAAGCTCGTTATTAGGAGTTAAACATGTCAAAATATGGGTTTTAATATACAATTCAGCGTATGATGCCGGACGTAAATAATAGCACCATCTCATTTCTTCCCGTGGGTGTCGTAAGACGCGACTAAGGGACCTACTAGAGAATGGGCAGCAGCGTTCATTTTGGTTCGCCTGTTACTCTAGTGGTTAGTGACGCTGACTGCTAAGACTGAGGTCGTGGGTTCGATTCCCACCCAGGACAAAAGTTTGTGTGATGAGTACAATCATTTGTTCTGTGTCTGGGTGTAATTTATCTACAATATGTATGTATTTAGAATTATATAATTATTTTTATCAGTTGTCTGGTTACCATAGTACAGGCTCTGCCTAGTTTGGGATCAGATAACGGTGTGTTGGTTGTCCTAAGATATTCTCTATGCATTTTACCACCATACTGCAGTCATCAACCCGCCTGCCAAGCGTGGCGATAGTAGCAAACGCCCTCAAATTGTCTTTCATCTGAAATGATGTTGACAATACACCACTGCTAATCCCTTTCAGAAAAAACGGGGTAATGTTACGTAATATGATGATTCGCCTCATTAGAATAACCTCTGACCGTATAATGACACTTCAGTTAAATACAACTTGACCTTACTTCACTGTATCAATGTATTTAAGGTTAAATCATAAAAATACGTTTTTTTTATAAATACTATTTGTAATTCAAATATTTCCTTGATATTTGACAGGTATTGATTAATTATTTGCAAAGATTACGTGTGCGTATAGAAGTTGGTTGCTTAATTTGTGAGGTTAAGCTGTGCTTGTCGCGGTCAGTTTTGGGATGGGTGACCGTGTTTGCTATTTCTGTGGTTTTGGAAATGATTATCAAATGAATAAATAAAAGGTCGGAATCAGTAATTAAATATGTAGATTTTTCTGATTTGCAATAACGATATAGGTACGTACGTATTAAATTATGCCCAAGTTTTCATAGATTTTTTTGGTTTTAATGGGGTACCGGAATATTATAATTTTGGTTATAGAAAAAGTGTTAATTTATTTTATTTACGTTTATCCAGTCCCATTAAAAAAAAATCGAATTAAATACAAAAGTTTATTTCATAAAAATACAACCGAATTCCAAAAAACCACCTATGAAAAATACGAACTTAAATTTCGGAAGCTGGTGTCTTAGGCTTTGTATTTTGTTTTTTACCCACCGATTTCCGAAATAATGGTTTAATAAAAAACATACTTTGGGTATTCTGAATGAGGTGTCGTTCCGTAGTTTCTGCCTACCCCCATGGGAAAAAAGCATGAGTTTATTTAGGTATGTATTATTATACATTAAAACCTCTCTTATATAAACTGTTCTGCTCTTAAAAACTACAGTCCTCACATATTTGTTACTAAAAAAAAAACTTGCATAAAAAGCGGTTTAATTTTTTTTAATGAACTGGTCATATCAATCAGCTCTCATTTAAAACAAGCAGCATCCGGACACGGAAATAACACGTACGCAATCATTACGTAAATCAAGAAGCTAATAGGTATTATCAATCAATGACATCACAAGACCAGTCATGAAAAATAAAAAGGCTTTTAGCTAGACATTGCCACACGGTTGATCAATCAGCGGTAGTGGTGGCTGGCCCAGTCGTATCGACTTTGATTTACGAATTGTAAGTCCTGGTTTGAATCAAGGCAGGCCTTAGGGCCGATGTCTGCCAGGGTCGTGGCTCGTCGTGGGGGAAAGAGTTACCGTGGCCGTGGCACAGGCAACTGAAGGAACACGGGTGGGTTTTAGTCAGTAAAAGTCTGACACGCCATCCCACTCCGCCCAGAGCGGGAGGAGACGTCAATTGATGATTTCCCACCAAAAAAAGGCCGGCTTTACTTTGTGTAAATAATTTAATCACCACTGCTTTCAAAACGGGAAAGGAACACATCGTGAGGAATGAAAAACCAAAAACTCGAAGACATGAGACATCTACCAACCCGCGTGGTAGATTACGGCCCACTTCCTTCACAGTAAGGAGGCCTGTATCCCAGCAGTGGAAACGACTCTCCACGTGACCAGAGGGCTGGCATATTTTCTGGCCAAAGAATCACCATTGCCATATAAAGTGGCAACATTGTATAGCCCTACGTATTCCTGAGAAATATGGTCTTGACAGACGGAAATGCAGACGGACAGACCGACGACAAAGTGATCCTATAAGGGTTCTAGTTTTGCGGAAACCGAGAAAAGCAAAAAAAAATTATCACAAAAGACTCACCTGAGTGTTAGCCTGCAGAAGACCACCTCCATTGGTGTTTACGACTCCATTGTTGCACTGTGACTTCTGAACGCAGACGTATCCTTGTCCAGCACAGGTCTGCTGCAAATCACCTCCAGAGTTGTCATGAGCATTAACGTTTCCAGTGCTCTGGAAGATTTCATCGATGTTCTGCTGTGTCTGCTGTTGTTCGAAGTCGTAAGCGTTCTTCTGAGTGTTTTGGATACGGTTGACGTTAGCACCAATGGCTGGTGCGAAGGGTGCCGGGGAAGAGCCAGTGTAGCCGCTCCCTGAGTTAAATTTGTTAGAGTTGAAGGCGTTGAAGCCAGCTCCTTGGCTGCCCTGGCTGCCTTGGCTGCCTTGGGCACTGCCAAAAGCGTTTTGACTACCTTGGGCGCCAAAGCCAGTTTGACTGCCCTGAGCTCCAAAACTCTGACCACTTTGAGAGTTGGAACCGAAAGCGCTTTGTGAGCCACTACCAAAAGCGCTCTGTCCATTGAATCCAGCACCACCTCCAGATACACCACCGTTTAAGAATGGGTTGTTCGAGATATCAATCTCCTTTGTCGAAGAAGATTCGAAGGATTGCCTGTTAGCGAAGTTACCACCAGCTCCGTTAAATCCTGCACCACTAGCTCCATTGAATCCTGCGGCACCAGCGGCATTGAATCCTGCGCCACCAGCAAGCTTAGAGAAATCACCATTTAAGAAAGGATTTGCCCCCAAGTCAACACCTCCAGCACCACCGTTGCTTGAGCTGGAAAAACTAGAGGAGGATTTGCTGAACTTCTCGAAAGAACCACCAGTGCCTGCTGCGCCAGCTTTGAACGGAGAGTTCTGGTTCATCCACCAGAACGGACCACCATTGGGTGCACCGCCTTCGAATACGCTGTTTCCAGCTGCTTGGAACTGGAATTCGTTACCAGTATCAGCATTGGCTGCTGCGTTGAACGCTTGAAGGTTTCCGAATTTCTCGACGACTTTGCCGTCTTTTACTTTGAGTCCGGCACAGCCTTTCTCTGAGGAGCATCCTTCGAAGGATTCCTGTGTGTGTACTTCAGCGTTTGGTAGGTTCTTTAGGGCTGCTAGGAATTCTTTGGGGGATTTTAGGTTGTGTGCGCTGGAGCAGGTTGTGCAGCGCTCGGCTCTTGCCTGTGGTTCGCTTGCCTCTGCGGCTAGGATTGGCTCGTTGCTCTGAGTCAGTTCTTTAACATCTTCGATGTTTTCGGGGTGAGCGTTGGCCGCTATTACCAGTATGGCAACCACTATTGGAAATAGTGGCTTCATGGTTCTGTAACAAAGAAAAAGGGCTATTAGAACACGTGTCAGGTTATTTTGAGTTTGCTGAAATGGAAACTTATTAATAAAACTTTTCGATGTGTTTGATGTACGTTAGATTAGTTTTGGTTTAAATATTTTTATTTTTCCCACTATGATAGCTCAAAACATTATGTATGCTCAAAGAAAAACAATTTTTTTTTGACGCCGTCAATATTACGTGTTTAGTTATAGTTTAAGTTTTGTTGTATAGAGTATGTGTTCGTTTATAGTTATTATTTTATGCTTATTTATGTATTGTGTTTTATTGGTCTTGATTGCCTGAAATAAAGGATTGTATTGTGTTGTATTAAACACTTTATTGTAAACCAAATAACACAAATATATTTTTAACTAATCATTTATTTCTGTAAGTACGTCTGTACAAGCAGTTTTACACGTCAATCATATTTTTAAAACAACATAAGGTCGGAGTTTCCCATCTGACTACTCTGAGAAGAAAAGCAGAAACAAACTCAGAGGTCACAGTCTCTTTTAAAATCCAGACATAATCATCGTCAGATCATGTGAAGACCATGTAGATTGGTGTCTGAAATGGTATTTTTAGGGACGAACCACACAGTTTGTGTCTTGTCTGTCAAGTCTTGAGTCTTAGAATTTAATATATTATCGGTCGCGGTCTATGTAACATTTATCGATATTTTTAGTAATTTGATCACAGATACTATTAATAAAGCAGCCGACTTATAATAGCCGGAGGTTACTGCATAAAATCAGAACGAATTCCGACACCAAAAAAAAAAAAACATATGACACAGACAGGGTTACCACCTTTTTTTCTTGCAATTAAAGTACATTTTTTATTACAGGTAAGAAAAAAAAGTACAAAGTATAAAAATAAAGTACGATTTATTTTTCTTTATTATTATGTTTAAAAGCATATTTTTTGTTGCTGTTTGCAGTTTGTATCAAATCAGTATCTCTACTAAACAACTGCACAGCATCTTTACAGTCTATATTTAAATATTAAAGTAAATAAGTAATTCATTTTTTCTCAAATTCCGAGACGTTTTGTTTCTTTCGTCTCGCAATTTGCTATTCATCACAGAAAAAAACTATTCTGTGAATGCTGACGTGGCGGGAATGGACAATGAAAATGAAATTACTATAAAGAAGTTTAAAAAAAATCTTATCACTTTTATTAAATACTTTGCTGCCCTTTTTGTGCAGTTGATAGTTCTGCAAAACCCTCTTGCGAAATAAAGTATTTTCGTGTACTTTATTGTTCTCAAAAAGTATAAAGTACAACTATGGGAAATAACGTACAATACTTGATTATAAAGTATGGGTGGCAACCCTAGACACAGACAAAGCACAAAATTGACACTGAATTAACAATGTCAACTCGACTACTATTTAAAACGATTTTAGTAACTTGGCACATGTATGTATCTATGTTAACAAAATCTTTGTATGTGATTTTCACCCCCTTGAAAACGTCGGATTAATTTGGAACTTCGCACACTTATCAAGGACCGATGACAATACAATAATTTTAAAATTTGTGCCATTTTCCTGGCCAGGATCACCAGAATAGCAAAAAAAAAAAAAACGAAAACCCGCCTTTAGAACTAGCTGAACCGTTTTTTTTTAAATATATAATAGTTTGAAAAAAGACGCTTTCATAGAAATCCAAGCTAAAAAGTAGAAATAATGGAAAACGGGGGTGCCTTATGAGGTATTTTTAATAGATCTCAATCACCGCACGCTATTTTCCATATTTTCCTACTTTTTAGTTTGGTTTTCTATGGAAAAGTGTTTTATATTTTTCTAAACTATTACTTTTAGCCACAAATCATCTGCCTAGCCTTTTCACAACTATATTGGGTTCAGCTTCCAGTCTAACCGGCTGAAGCTGAACACCAGTCAATTATTTGGACTGATTGCCTATCTGATAACCATTAACCAGTTACTGGGTAAAACGATGCCATTTTGCAAGACTGGTTGTCAGAATTTCGGGCTTAAAATAACAGCCGGGACCAACGAAATAACGTGATTTCCAAGACACGAAGGAGTCTCGACATGCATGGTAACCCATCCAAAGACTGACCTCGGCAAGTGTAGCTTAACCTTCCACCGACCCATACGGCCACATGAGCCTCTAAACCAATTCCTTAAAATTCCCAAAATAAAAATAAAAGATGACACAGTACAAGAAATTCCAGTTGAACCACTAACGATTCTAACCACAGAATTAGCATATAAACAGTACAGTTTATTACCTGTGCGTCTACAAAACCCACTTGTTTGACAGTTCAGACACGTCTGCCTACTCCAAACACGGAAATGCCTGTCTGATCCCTCCTCTTAATCTTAAAAAAACTGACTAGATTTTTTGTTCGTCATCGATTTTATTTAGATCCGAAATTTAGCAATGCAAATATCATTTGGTTTGGCTTCTGTTGTGACCGCAGTTTCACTCGTTTTGACTATAACTACATAAAGTTCTCCTAAAATTGGTAGAGAACCCATTTTATCCCGTGGGTGTCGTAAGAGGCGACTAAGGGACTTACTAGAGAATAGGCAGCAGCGTTCTCTATGCTGCTCTACCAGCAATCCCCTAAGCCGAGGTCCGTACCCCACAGGGGGTGCCTTTAGCGAGTAGTCGCATTAGTTTTTAAGCCTTGGCTGGAGATCTTTATTTATTAAGGTAGCGATGGAAAAGTCCGGTTAAGCAGCCGACAACCTCATAGGTAAATACCAAAAAGAACACGGTTTTGTATGAGAGATTGAAACGAAAAAAAGCGGTACCATGCCATTTGATTCTATGACATGGTCTCAATAATACCTTAGAGATAAGGAATCTCAAAAGGAACACTTTCTATAATTCTAATAATGATATAATTTGACACATCAATTCTATGATAGTCTCTAGTTCTCAAGATAAGTGCACTTATGGATAGACAGACAGAGCTAATAAATAAATGTATTAGGAAGACCAAGGTGCTATTTTTTGTCCGTATATTCTTGTTAAGTATAGATTAGCAAATGTCTGTAAAAACGTGTCAAAAATGATACACACTAAGATTTTAGTACGTCAAGAATTAGGAAGATGATTCTCAGAATTAATAACACGCTTTATATTAGCTTCACTTGTATGTTTGTATGTTAGTATGTTTGTTTGTAACCGATTCCTTATAGCGCGATTTTGACCCACTTTAAACAACCACATTTTATTCAAACTCTGTAGACTTATCGAGGACCGATGACAATACTATAATTTCATAAATTTGTACCATTATCCTTGCCAGGGTTACCAGGACAACAAAAAAACTGTCTTTGAAAACTACGCTGACATAAGTTACAAACTACGCTGACATACGTCTCAAAATTCGAAACACCCTAAAAAATAGAAAATAAATAATAGTTTAAAAAAACTAAAACGCTTCTAAAAAAGTGTGGGGTTCTTTTTAAGGTATTTTTTAATTGATATCAGGCACCCCACGCTTTTTTTTCCATTATTTTCTACTTTTTAGTTTGGTTTTCTATGGAAGCGTATTTTTTAGTTTTTTTTTTTTAACAATTTTTTTTAGTGTTCTTCTGTTTCGTGTTAGGCCGAACGTAGAGAATATTCTCTCACCATCCTCTGTCTTCCCGTGAGTTTTGTAAGAGGCGACTAAGGAACGTACTATAGAATGGGCAGCACCGTCCTCTATGCATCTTACCACAATACTGCAATCGCTGACCCGCTTGCCAAGCGTGGTAATTATGTCAAATCCCTCCAAATTCAGGCCTATGACCAGCAGTGGACGTTGTTTGACTGAAATTATGATGGTGGTGATACATTTGTGACGTTTCCATCATCGTTATCTCTAACAGAACGTTAATCTGTCTCTGGCCTCAGATTTTAAACCATCTTACATAATATCATGGCATATAATTATGCCATGATATTATGTAAGTGTCGTGTGTTTTGTGTTGTTGTGTGTTGTGTTTTGTGTATGTTTTTGTGTTGTTTGTTGTGTTTTTTGTTATTGTGTGTTTATTGTGTTTGTGTGTGTTGTTGTGTGTGGCTAATGCCTATAACCTTCCCATAGCTGGGACAAAAGCCTGCTCTCTGTGAGAAGGTGGGCTGTTATCAACCACGCGGGCCCAGAGCGGGTTGGTAGATGTCACATGTCTTCGAATGTTTTGTTCTAGAACATGCCGGTTTCTTCTCGATGTTTTCCTTCACCGTTTTGAGAGCAGTAGTGATCAAATTATTTACACAAAGTCCCTATAACTAGTAAGTCGCCGGCCGTTATCAATGGGCTAATACCTACTCCTCAAAAAACTATCTGATGACTCCGAAATCCTCCGGGCAAAAGTGACCTTTTAAACAATATTTTGATAAGCTAAACAAGATAAGTTATGTTACAATGGGCTATCAAAAGTTCATGGCCCGGATTTGAACTTTGAACTTAATGTACCGACAATAGCTTAAAGACTTCTTAGATATTTGGCCAATCGATAGCTTTATCTAATACGTCTATCTTTTGAGATGATTAAATTCCTTTGATAATCATTATAAACTACCCCGTTGTGGTCTTGTTGTCTACTGTATGTGGGGTTTTAGGTTCGATTCCCAGGACGGGCAAAGTGTTATTGGATTTATCAATGTGTGAGTTTGGAATTTGGCGGTGTGATACCCCCGTGCCTCGGTGCGCACGTTAAGTCGTTGGTCCTGCGCCTGATCCCTCTCCGGTCGTGACAGATTGCCGTCCCATCGGACTATGAGAGTGAGGGAAGAGTGAGTGCCCCTGTGTCTACGCACACACGCCTGCACTATAATATCTCCCGCATCGAAGGCTTGTCTTCGTTGAGATTGGGCGCCTTGGCCAAAATATGGTGTGGAGGACTATATTTATGTTAAATCCAGTCAATAAGACTTTTTATAAGTATCTTCCCTTCCTAAACAAAAGGGTGTAGCTTTTAGCAAGGTACCATCTACGTTATCTGCTTAGCCATTTCTCAACTATATTGGAGTCAGCTTCCAATCTTATCGGATGCAGCTGAATACCAGTATTTTACTATTGGATATTCACAACCCAGTTACTGAGTAACGCGATACTTCTTTGTGAGACGGGTTGTCAGGCTCTCAGGCTTCTGACGACCCGTAACGACTGCCAAAGATCTGTAAATGACAGCCGGGACCTACATTAGTTGAATAATGATATCCACGCAAGATGTCCACCGCTGGACATAGGCCTCCCACAATTTGGGAGGGTTTGTCAAAATCACCATGCTATTCAGGTGGGTTGGCGATCGCAGTATGGTGGTAAAATGTATAGAGAACGCTGCTGCCCATTCTCTAATAAGTCCCTTAGTCGCTACTTACGACATCCACGGGAAGAAATGCGATGGTGCTATTTTTTACAATATACTAAGTGTGAACTCAGACAAAGCGTTTTTTTATTCTAATACTTATCGAAAACATTGATTTTTCATCTAAATGTCAATCTATTTTTAATAAACCTTTGGAATAATCTTCTACACTACTTATCATTCTAAAACCACTCTTAGTTGTCAACATATAAGTTGTAAATTACCTTCTTTACTTAAACACACAACTGCTATTCAATTTCAAACTTTGCGGTCTTAAAAATAAAGTTTGATTTCACGTTTTTGTTTGTATAATTGGTATCTAATTTGGCATTCAGCCTTGGATTTAAGCATAATAAAAATCAATACGTTTTGTTTGAAAATCAGGTGTTTTTCTACTAAAAAACCAAGTTTATAGGTCTTCGTACTTGCTAACCGCAAAATTCTCGTTTATGTATGACCGCAGAGCTCTCTGGAAAAACTCTATTGGTTTTTGGGTCAGGTGCGTAGTACAATTGGCGTGTGTGTATGACCAGATGTATGAACGTAAACAAGGCAAAAGGAGTATGTAAGGATCGTAGTAGGTGGCGTTCTGTAGTTTCTGGATACCCTTCCCCATGGTAAGAAGTCGTAAGTTTGTGTATCTTGGTATGTCTTTAAGGGGGTTTTGGCTGCCAGGGTCGCGAGATTGTTCGAAAGAGATACCGTGACCCTGGCACATGGGCAACTGAAGGAACACGGGTGGGTTTTAGTCAGTAAAAGTCTAACACGCCCTCCCGCTCCGCCCAGAGCGGGAGAAGTCATTTGATGATTTTTGCCATCCAGAAAAAAAAAAGGGGTTTTGGCCATCGCTCCTGTCATTCATAGGTCTTTGACAGTCAAGACAGTAGTCAGAAACCTGAAAGTCTGGCAACCAGTCTTACTAAGCAATCGTGTTACTCAGTAACTGGGTTATAGAGGTCAGCTAGGCAGTCGATCCATGTAAAATATTGTTATTCACCTGCATGGTTAGACTGGAAGCCGATCCAAAAAGGCTAGGCAGGTGATTATGGTCTCGGTATTAAGGTCTTCAAGATGTTCTTTTAAATACATAACTGAGTGCAAATACGATCTGCCAGGGTCGCGAGATTGTTCGAAAGCAAAGAGAATATAGTCTTTGTTCGAAAGAGATACCGTGACCCTGGCACATGGGCAACTGAAGGAACACGGGTGGGTTTTAGTCAGTAAAAGTCTGACATGCCCTCCCGCTCCGCCCAGAGCGGGAGAAGTCATTTGATGATTTCTCATCCAAAAAAAAAAGTGTAAATACGACACTCTTCAATTATACACCCATTCATTTTCTTTAGTATTGTGCGTCGAATCGTTGAGCTCCTTAAGTTCTGAGTTGAGCTACACGATTACTGATAAATGCGTGAATTAAGGCGCGGTGTTACCTCAATATTCACAAAACACTGGTGTCTTTGACAATCGAGTATGACGTAACGCAATGAAAATAGACGACACAAAAAATACAGTGGACAGAGAAGGGTTTAAAGAAAAATTCTAACCGAATAGAATAGTGAAAAATTGTTTGATATTCCCAATAAAAATTGTTTCACAAAAAAAAAAAACTTTGACGTCGAACATCTCTGTATTTTCAGCGATAACAACATTTTTTTTTTAAAGAGTTCAATAGAATAAACATTACTTTAAAACTTTAACCAGACAATTATTTAATTTAATGTGTGTAGTCCGAATAATCTAAATAAAACCCGTAAAATAAATGCCAATTCGCAGCTTAGTCACATCGTCAATCCAAA
Source organism: Aporophyla nigra (assembly GCA_947507805.1). Taxonomy (NCBI): domain Eukaryota; kingdom Metazoa; phylum Arthropoda; class Insecta; order Lepidoptera; family Noctuidae; genus Aporophyla; species Aporophyla nigra. The sequence goes on from OX382318.1 coordinate 1,590,560, forward strand.
TATTTATTCAATTTTCAACCTTATTTGTTGGAGCTGTAGCATGTAGTTGTAGCATTTAAAATCGTAGTCAGTCCGCGCCTTAACTGGGGAAATCCACTCAATCTTTGTGGCTCTTTTCTCAAAAGTCCATTCCAGACACCATCTACATGATCGAAAAAGATTTTATCTGGACTTTAAAGGACACTGTGACCTCTGAGTTGGTTTCGGCGTTTCTTCTCTGAGCAGTCAGATAGGAAACGGCGACCTCATCTGTGAAATTGTTTCTTCAAACCTACTGACAGAAATAAAATCATTTATCATCAGAACCCAAATATCGGGATCCCCCAGCTTAACCTCGCTAATTCTTCTCCAAACATTCTTAAACTAACATGACGCTTAACAAACACGAGGTAGGCAGAGGCCAAACGAAGTTGAACAAATATTTATATTAACCAGATTCATGAATAATGAAGAAAAACCTTGGTACGAGGTGCGATACCAAATAAATATATGATAAATAGGTATAATTGAGCTTGTTAGGACTTTGAGGTGGAGTAGGAAGGTAGTTCCGTTTTCTGGAGGTATCCGCTTCCGGTTTAAATAACATAAAGGTTACGTAAGTGTCGAGAATCAAAAATCTTTTTCGGAAGTCAGTCTTTGGATCTGTTTTTAAGTTTCTTGACACTAACTTCCGAAAATAAAATGATTTTTCATTTTGTAGGATTTATTTTTCCATTATTTTTTTTTGTTATGGTATCTATCCCGCACTAATTCTTATACCACGACTGTTCAGGGCAATAGCAGTGACAGAAACAAAAAGGAAAAAAGTATATTTGGAAAAATATCTGTGACATCCACTTGTAACACACCTAAATGGTCTGTATTCTACATTAAATAACAAAATATTTTATTTCACATAAACCTACATGGGCACTTATGAAACGTCAGAAGCTAGGCACGGTTCCAAATTGATGATTCCTTTAGAGAAGAGCCGGCAATAAACTCCATGGTTACTCTTTTAAAAAATAACAGTTTTTTCACTTTCAAATTACAGTGTTAATAGGTATGAGAGGACAGTGTAGGCCTGTCAACAAGCACTAAGTACAAGGCATACATGACCAGCCACTTCATCATTTCAGTCGTCGTTTGCTGGATGGCCTATGTCACCCAAGAACCGCCAGTTTGACCGGCTAATTTTTTGGGAGTTTTGCCACAATCGCCACGTTTGGCAGGTGGATTGGCGATCGCAGTATGGTGGTAAAATTCATAGAGAACGCTGCTGCCCATTCTCTAGTAAGTCCCTTAGTCGCCTCTTATGACACACTCAGGAAGAAACAGGATGGTGCTGTTCTTTACGTTTGGCACCAGACGGAACGAGCCGGCCAAGAATTGGCCCGGAATTGAGATTTATCATCTATACTAATATTATAAAGCTGAAGAGTTTGCTTGTTTGTTTGATTGATTGAACGCGCTAATCTCAGGAACTACTGGTCCGAGTTGAATAATTATTTTGTATTGGATAGCCTATTTATCGAGGAAGGCTATAGGTTAAATAGCATCACGCCACAACCAAGAGGAGCGGAGCAGTAATGAAAAATGTTGCAAAAACGGGGAAAATCGCACGGGTAGGCGATTCGAAGCGAAGGGAAGGGTCGGGGGAACAAGAAATTTAACGCGAATGAAGTTTAGTCAAAGTTAAAATTTTACGTGTTCCTATGCACGTAGCACTACAATATCGTCATTTGTTTATTTCTTAATTATTACTATAGATAGTTTACATCGTCGCCTACTCAAGTGATTCAAGATTTTATTGAGTCACCAACCGTTTGAAAACAGCTGGTTTTTTCGTTGTTTAATATTCAGGGTTCAATATGAGTCAAAATCAAGAAGTTGTGAAGGTTTTTGTTTTGTTTTTAGTTGCTTATCTACCTAGCTTTTCCCTATGTTGGGGTCGTCTTCCATTTCAACTGGATGCAGTTGAATCCCAATATTTTACCTTCTGCCCGCGACTTCACCCGCGTCAAATTTTTGCTCCCCTGACCTTTCCCGTCGCATCGAATTGCCTGCCAGGTTTCGTTCATCTTTCGTTTCTGCCCCGCTCCTTTTGATAGTAGCGTGACGTTATAAATAGCCTATAGCCTTCATAAATAAATAGGCTACCCAACACAAAATAATTTTTCAATTCGGACCAGTAGTTCCTGAGATTACCGCGTTCAACCAAACAAACAAACTCTTCAGGTTTATAATATTATAGTATAAATAAAAGAGTGCCTATTTGACCGCCACAACCCAGTTACTGGGTTACACGATTCGTCCGCTCGATTCCTTTTCCCAACTTTGTGGCGGCTTCCAGTCTAACCGGCCAGCTAATTACCAATATTTTACATACAGAAACTCCCAGCAGCACAACCCAGTTACTGGGTTATACGATTCCGAAATAAGACTGGTTGTCAGACTTTACGGTTTCTGAAGACTCGTGACGACTGTCAAAAATCCACGGATAACAGATGAGACCAACGGCTTAACGTGCTTTCTGAGGCACGGACGAGTCTTCGTATGTATTCGATGATCATTTATCCACAAACAGACCTCGTCAAGCGTAGCTTAACCTACGCTTGAACCGTTCCTGTGTTACTATCTAGCAAGAAGCACCCCTACTTCTTCTTTCAAGCGTGTCAATCGGAATTTGGTAACGAGCTTGGCATTTTCAGTAGCGTCCATCAACTCCTGTAGCGTGCAGACAACAGGACACGCTGGACAAGATATCAAATGCTGCATTGTTTGTGGGACAGCACCACATTTACACTCCAGGGCGGAGTCATCTGTGAATCTCCACCTGGGCAGGTTTTCTTTACTTCAGCCTACTCTGATGTCTATTTAAAGACTTCCAGGAAAGTCAAGGCAACTCGTGTCCAGGTGTGAGATTTTCAGCAGGTGGAACGAATGGGTTTGGTAGGGAAGCACAATCTCGCCACAGTTTTAGACCTTAAACCTAACTAAGTCATCATCATCATCGACAGCCTATAACATTCCCACTGCTGGGACACAGGCCTCCTCTCGGTGAGAGGGAGCGGGCCATAATCCACCACGCAGGCCCAGTGCGGGTTGGTAGATGTCACATGCCTTCGAATTTTTGGTCCTAAGACATGGTTTCCTCACGATGTTTTCCTTCACCGTTTTGAGAGCAGTGGTGATGAAATAATTTACACAAATTAAAGACCCTGCTTGGGTTTGAACTCACGACTTACTACTCGTAAGTTGCGGTCGTTACCACTGGGCCACCCCTGCTCCTACCTAAGTACAAAATATTAACTGGGGTCTATTTATTGAGGTCATACGCCATTTACACCGTACTAACTTTAAGTATTCACCCGTAATTTAAACACAGAAATATTACAAAACTATTACGCATCCTTCTCGTTTACAATCGATGAAAAAAGTGAAAATTATTTACCTTTTTAGTTAGCAACGAAACGGCATGAGAAATTTACATAATACCGGCCGTGAATCTTGTGTAGCGTCAGTATGTAGAATATAAGTACTTGTATCTACCTACGCGATGAAGATTGTGGTACACTGAAAGGGTATAGCTATGCTATGATAATATCTCCGTGTGAAGAATAGCACTATCCCATTTCTCCCCGTGGGTGTCGTAAGAGACGACTAACGGACTTACTAGAGAATGTGCAGCAGCGTACTCTATGTATTTTACCACCATACTCCGATCGCCACGCTTGCCTGCCAACCGTGGCGATAATAGCAAACCCCTGAAAATTGGGTGAGGCTTCTATTCAGCAGTGGATGTCTGTCGGTTGAAATGGTGATGATTATGATGAAGACATGGAACAACTGCTTTTCTGAAGTCTAAAACTCAGTTACTGGATAATTTAGTACCAAGGGGTATTGTATTATCTACATGGTCTTCTCATGATGTGACCAAGATTACGTCTGGACTTTAAAAGAGACTGTGATCTCTGAGTTTGTTTCGGCCTTTCTTCTCAGAGTAGTCAGATAGGAAACGTCGACCTCATCTAGTTTAAAAAATATGATTGAATTGTAAGTGTTTGAGTACAAACCTATACTTAGAGAAATAAAATCATTTATCATGAATTTTGAAGAAAATTGAAGCCGACTCTTTTTCTGCCTAGTCTTTTCCCTGTCTAAATAGACGTTTTGTTTTATACTATTAATTACTTACATAATACTGTATAGAATCAAGTTCTTCTAACTTAACAGACAGCTGTGCTGCTGGGGAGTTTGTTCCGCCACTTCTTCTTCCCAGCTAAAGCACTAGGAAGTGTCGAAGGGTGGGCGTTTTTGGGGGACTGTCTCATGTAACCTTGACGTTCAAAAAGTGCTGACTCTCAGCCTAGTTTGAATAAATGACTTTTGATTTGATTTGATGCAGCTGTAAACCAGTATTTTTTTACATGAAGTGACTGCCTATCTGATCTCCAAAATTTGGTAAGACTGGTTGTCAGACTTTCGGTCTTCTGAAGACCTGTAACTACTGCCAAAGATCTACAAATGACCGCCGGTTAGTAGTCAAAATATTTATTGAATCCGTTTTTTTAATTTCTCAACTATTTTTTTCTTCACAGTTTGCAAAGTTAAAAATTAATATTCAAAGTGATTAATCAAACGTTAGTTATTTATAATGTCTGATGATTTTGTAACTAATAAACTCTTGTGTGATCTGGTATTACAGAAACAAGATTGCGTTGATATTTTAATTATGCGTAGGTCAGATTTGAGATTGATGAGGTTAGAGTGATATTAGGCAAAGTGGCGCCAGTAGAAACCTCGAAATAGTCTTTTACATAAATTAAACTCGAACCTTCTTCCCATGGTGGTAGGCAGAAACTACAGAAAGCCAGCTGCTACGATCCTTACATACTCCTTTTGCCTCGTTTAAGTTCATATATCTGGTTGCACTAGTACTATGTACCTGACCTTTCTGAAGAACATCACCAATAAGGTTGTTACTGATTCATAAAAATGTTGATTTGCCAGAGTTTTCTAATCGTCATCATCATATCAGCCGTAAGACGTCCACTGCTAAATCGCCACGCTTGGTAGGCGAGTTAGCGATCATAGTATGGTGGTAAAATGTATAGAGAACGCTGCTGCCCATTGTCTAGTAAGTCCCTTAGTCGCCTCTTACGACACCCACGGGTAGAAATGGGATGATGTTATTTGTTACGTCCAGTACCACACGGATTTTTTAATACAATGATTAAATTCGGACTATTCGCTTTCTAATCACAATCAGAATAGACTAAAATCGGGACCTATATCTTTCAGACCAGAACACAGTAAGGGGCCATCCATAAATTACGTCACACAAATTACACGATTTTTTACCCCCCCCCCCCCCCCCCCCTGTCCTTGTCACAGCTGGTCACATTTGTGAGACCCGCTCCCTAGTGTGACGTCACATATTTTGCAATTTTACACCAAGACAATGAATTTTTTTTGTCGTTTTTCTTTCATAGTTCATATTTCGTGTTTTAATAGTACTTTAAATATGTATATTCAATTTTCAAATGTGACGTCACAAAATTTAGGGCCCGTCCCACCCCCTTTTCACATAATGTCAAAATTCGTCGACCCCCTCCCCCCCCTTAGCGTGTGACGTAATTTATGGATGGCCCCTAATAGGCCAGGTGGTTGTACTATCCAGGTCAAACAGTTCCACTAAAAGTTCAAAAAATTTTCGTTTAAGTTGACAAAATATTGAGACATCGATAAAGAACACGTGAATCAAGTGTCTTCCCCTTAACTTATAGTGAAAAGACGTTATTGGACGATTTCTTAGTTTTTTTATAGTTACTTAGCAGTTTAAGTTATGTTTAAATTACTCATTAGCTAATAAGCTAGATTGTAATGTGATTAAAGTATAATTAATTATGATATTTTATAAAGCAAAAAAAAAATCTTCAGCCGAGAGATGTCCACTTCTGACTCTCCCCTAAGCACCGCCACTTCGACCCTTTTTTTTTTGGGAGGATGGGAAATTACCGAATGACTTCTCCCGCTCTAGGTGGACCGGGAGGGCGTGTCAGAATTTTACTGACTAAAACCCACCCGTGTTCTTTCAGTTACCCATATGCCAGAGCCACGGACCGGTTCTATGCGGTTTTATGCTTCTCGCATCCAGCGGATTCCTGCGGCCTACATCAATTACGGAACTTTTTATCGGCAGGAATTGCTTTAATTTTCATAGTTAAACAACATTCATTGCGTTATTTACGTTGCTGAGCCGACAATTTATTCGAACAAATGACGCAATGGTTTAGAAATAATCCTCAAACTCATTCAGATTCTGATAAATAGTGCGTTTCGCAATTAGGGTACAGGTCAGCCGAAAAATGTAGAGAACCACACATTTTTTTAGAGCGTTACTATAATTTACATCTTTTCCGCACTGTTCTACAGTCTTTATCTTCAACAGTAAATTTCGCCTCACCTTGCGCCTACGCACCGTTTATTTAGTCAGCCTAGGACAAATGACGACGCCTATGTTCTAGACTATTATGTAAACGCCTCGGTTCTATTCTCTGACTAGTACTTTAACCTTTTTGACCGACTTAGAAGCGAGAAATAAGGTATTAGAATTGATTTTATCATATTTAGCGGTTCAGTGTGGAGCCGGACGTAAAAAATAGCACCATTGCATTTCTTCCCGTGGGTGTCGTAAGAGGCAACTAAGGGACTTACTAGAGAATGGGCAGCAGCGTTCTTTATGCATTTTACCACCATGCTGCGATCGTCAACCCACCTGCCAAGCGTCGCAATACTGGCAAACCCCTCCAATTGGTGGAAGCTTATGCATTACTTCAGCCTAAAGACGTCCACTGCTGTACATAGGCCTCCTTCAATCTGGGAGGTTTTGCCATAATCGCCACGCTTGGCCGGCGGGTTGGAGATCGCAGTATGGTGGTAAAGTGCATAGAGAACGCTGCTGCCCATTCTCTAGTAAGTCTCTTAGTCGCCTCTTACGACACACACGGGTAGAAATGGGACCGTGCTATTCTTTAGGCACTGCACGGAACTCTGTCTGTATTATAATAGTCTGTTATTATTATTCGTGAATTATATCTTTATATAAATATAACTAGCTGACCGTACAGACGTTGTCCTGTTTCCTAGAACTCGATAGCAGCGCCACCTACCGGGTCCAATAGTGAATCTAAACCATCCCGGATGCCAACTAAACGCACACAAAAAAATTCATTCAAATCGGTCCAGCCGTTTAGGAGTAGTTCAGTGACAAACACACGTACAGTAGAATTATACCGGGTGACATTTTTTAACGTCTTGAAAAAAAATGGGTGTAATAGGTGAACGGAGTAGAAGCCTTTGGCATAGAAATTATATTATTTTATCATTTTATATTATTATTTTTATTTTTGAATAACATGTAATGAAATTGATCTAGCAATATATACTACACATTTAAAGTAAAATTTTTATACTAGAACAACAAAAACAGAAATTTGGAAAAAAAAACCAATTAAAATCTATCGAAACTCAAATTATACGCAATGCGCCGCATGTATCAATGATTTAGTAGCGCGGTCCTACCCTTTGAAGCCGGCCGATAGGCAGCCTCATTGATCTTTCGCAGGCGCACGAGCCGCACACGCATCCCCTTCTGCCCACGTCCCGCGCTCCTTTAGTCACCTGCGTAGAATCTGAAGGCCTTCCTGCCTTCTATTCTAGTTACACAACACACCATATGAAGGTCGAGACGGTAAAAAATGTCATCCGGTATATATAAAGATTCTACTGTACGTGTGTATGTCAGCTAGTTTTAATATTGTATAATTATATTCCTGTAACATGCAAAGCATAAAGATACTACACATAAATAATAGTTAAAAAAAACTAAAAAACACGCTTCCATGGAAAACCAAACTAAAAAGTACAAAATAATGGAAAAAAAGCGTGGGGTGCTTTAAAGGTATTTTTTTATTGATATCAGGCACGCTTTTTTTTTAACTATTATTTATTTTCTATTTTTTAGGGTATTTCGAATTTTGAGACGTATGTCAGCGTAGTTTGTGACAGTTTTTTTGCTGTCCTGGTAACCCTGGCAAGGATAATGGCACAAATTTATGAAATTATTGCATTGTCATCAGTCCTTGACAGGTGTGCAAAGTTTGAATGAAATCTGGTCGTTTAAAGTGGGTCAAAATCGCGCTATAAGGAGTCGGTTACAAACAAACATACAAATATACAAACATACAAATATACAAACATACAAACATACAAGTGAAGCTAATATAAAGCGTGTAAAAAACAACTTTCACACGCAAAACGAAAGTGATCATGCTGTTAAAAAAAAATAAGTCCTTTATTATAGCAACCGTAAAACCTTCTCTTGCGCAGGGCTTTAAATTACAATAAAAATTCACTTTCGAAAACTTGTGTCAGCTCTGAACAAAGTACTGTATCCTTTTGGGTATATGATTGTTAAAATTTTAACGAAAGTCTGCTTAGCTGACGAACATTCTAATTTTCACATAAAATATATTCCTTCTTGAAAAACCCTGCTGGGACACAGATCTCCTTTGTGTGAGAGGGGGAGTAGACCATAAAACGCTGGACTAGTGGTTGGTAGATGTCACAAATCTTCAAATTTTTGGTTCTAAGACATGACTATTTTCTGACGATGTTTTCCTTCACCGTTTTGAGAACAGAGCTTAACCTTGGAGTTTACCAAAGAGCGATGGAACCCAGCATTCTTTTTGTGGGTGGGAAATCGTCAAATGACGTCTGCCACTACGTGGAGCGGAAGGGCTTGTCAGACTTTTACTGACTAAAACCCACCCGTGTTCCTTCAGTTCCCTATATGGCCAGAGTCACGGTTACTCTTTCGAACAGATCTCGCGACCCTGGCAGGAATATTGATAATGCCTTCGTTTAAATATGAGACATGGGATCAATTTATACAGACATAAGTGAACTACTACATTCTTTAGACATTGTAGTGACATCATTCTTTGGCCATCTGGACTAATGCCAAGTCTTATATTTTGGCTTTGACTATATGATGTCAAGCATTGTTACGAGTAGTTTAGTTCATAAAGACCATCAGATTCCATATTAGTTGCAAAAACTCTTACATAGTTGGTACAAATGGAGAACTACGTTTTGGATCACTAGATTCAACTTTCTTACTAACTGACGAACTCTTTGACTGTTAAAAAATATTTGTTTAAATTCAAATTAATGCTTTGAATTAAATTTTAATCATAAATAAATCTGCGTAGCTTTTTCCCGGCTATGTTTGGGTCGACTTCCAGAGTAATCAGATACAGCTGCCTTGACTCCGATATCCCAGTTGCTAAGTAACACGGAACCCTTTACTTATTGTAAGAATAGCTGTCAGACATGAATAACAGCTGAGACAAACGGATTAACGTGCTTTCTGAGGCTTTGGGCTCCTGCATACCCGTAAAGACTGTCGAAGATCTACAAAATGGCAGTCAGTACCAACTGCTAATGTCTTTCCGAGGTACGAGAAATGGTTAGTCATCAAAATTCATCATAGTTTAAAATGTTTCATTGTTTCTCGCCCACAATAGGCTACCTACTTATAAAATGTGGGTAAGCCCTCTCAAGGTTTTGATGTCAAGGTCATTCATGATGCGGCGAAATAGAATAAATAACGAAGAGTTATGTTTCTTTGATTTTACGAAAGCGGCAACTCGTGATTATTTTATTAAATCTAAATCTAAGTACAAATGTTTTTCAGCCAATCACTAGTTCATTAGTATTTATAAGTTAGTATGCGACAAAAGCTGCTAAAAGCTGTAAAAAAATAACTCAAACGCTTTGTTTAAATTATTTTCTGCTTTTTAGTTTGGTTCTTGTGTCTTTTAGTTTTTAAAACGAGTAGCTATTTTCAATTTTTTAGTACGGGTAAAAACAGAAACGTGTTTTTTGACTTTTTTTTCTATCCTGGTGCTCCTGGCCAAGATAACGGCACAAATTTATGAAATTATTGTATTGTCATCGGTCCTTGATCAGTATGTCAAATTTCGAGTTAATCCGACGTTTTATAGGGGGTCAAAATCGTGTTCAAAGATTCCGTTACATACATACGTACTGAGATAGTGTGTATGTAACGCCCCATTTCTTTCCGTGGATGTCGTAAAAAGCGACTAGGGGACTTACTAGAGAATGAGTAGCAGCGTTCACTATGCATTTTATTTACTAGCATACTGCGATCGCCAACCCGCCTGTCAAGCGTGGCAATTATGGCAAAACCACCCAAATTGGGGTAGGCCTAAGGCCAGCAGTGGTCGTCTTAAGGCTGAAATGATAATGTTGATACCCAACGTATAAAAGCGTGTTAATAATTACTAAGCAGAATTATAAACAATTTGAGGTTGGTTACTTCTTATGTAATAATCCATGGTGGAGATTAGTTATGCACGTTTTTAACTTAACCAGCTTCTGAATAACGTGTTGATAGTTTAAATAGTTAACTAGTATAATTAATGGTATAGGTTTTGATTATAAAATTGACTGTTTTATTTGTTAAATGGTTTTGAATGTGGCAGCGCGGGATAGAAAGAGTTTTTTTAATTTTTTATTTATTGATTCGATAGTTTTTTTCTTTTTCGAGATACTTATTGTTTGTTTTTACATTAATGGTTTTAGAACTGACTTCGCATTTTTTTAAATTATAAATTTCACGCACGAGGCAAAGTACTAATACAAGGGTAAAAAAAAATAAGAGAATCGTTAAAATGAGGTTATGTTTTTTTCCACAAAATTAAAAAGCTTTGAGATGCGACATTTCATAATAATATGCATTGATTTTTAATTACTTTTTTACTGTAAAATTTTACTTAAATACACAAACCCACATCATATACGCAAATGAATAAGTTTTCCAAAAAAAAACAACCCTATTTTTCACCCGTGTTTTTTTACTACAATTCAATCCTCCCTACATATTTACCTCAACAATTCTGCCAACCAATCTCCGCTAAAAAGGATGAAGTATACATACAAAAGTAACATGGTGACTAAAGAATTCGGTGGCGTCAAACCAGTTTGATGACCGGATCTCGTTTACCTTTGCAGTTACGCAACATCGGTTGCGCGTGCGTCGAAGAACTCAATGGTTACACAATCCATTTGTTTGTCTCCTGGGTTGAGGGTTAAATTTAACGGTTTAAATTAACTGTCCTATTGATTTTAGAGGATTACACTAGCGATTGGTTGAAAGAAAAATAGGTTAGGACGTCTTCATCATTATCAACATCATGTCTGCCGAAACACATCCACTGCTGGATATAGGCCTCCCCCAATTTGGGGAGGGGGTTTGCCATAATCGCCACACTTGGCAGGCAGATTGGCGATCGCAGTATGGTGGTAAAATGCATAGAGAACGCTGCTGCCCATTCTCTAGTAAGTCCCTTAGTCGCCTCTTACGACACCCACGGGAAGAAATGAGATGGTGCTATTTTTTACATCCGGTACCACACGAAACGTTATGTTAGGACATATAGTGACCTTATTGGTAATGTTCTTCAGAAAGGTCGGGTGCGTAGTATTGGTAACCGGTGTGCGTGTATGACCAGATGTATGAACGTAAACGAGGCAAAAAGGAGTATTTATAGATCGTGGCAGGTGGCGTTCTTTAGTTTCTGCCTACCTCCAATGGGAACATGACTTCACATGCACATACATATTTATATGCAGGTGTCAAAATGTTTTATTTGGGACAGTCAATGCCATAAAAAGGAACATTCTTAATCAGCCTATAACGTTCCCACAGCTGAGACAGAGCTTTCCTCATGTGACAGAAAGTGGGCCATAATCCACCACGCGACGGTCGGGGCCAGTAAGGGTTAGTAGCTATGTGTTCCATGTTTTTTTATCTGGAATTTCTCAGTAACCGGAGTCTGAATAAGATGGCAATCGGCTCGCCCCCTATTAGATGGAACTTAATAAAACTGACGAAATGTGTATTGTGCTTTAGGTACGCACCTCTGCCAAACTTTTCGGGGAACAATGCATTATGTTCTATAAAATTTTGAAATTAGAATAAAAGTCTTAAAATGCGGGATTGTCAACCTGCGGGTCATCGAGATTATATTAAATGTGACGAGTCCTCGAGACGATTTCACTTTTTTTAGTCTAAAAACCAGTTTAGAATACCTATATGTCTAGGAGCTACAAGATTTCTAGAAATACTAGTTTTTAAATTAATTATGTTAATTTAAGTAAAAGTGTTGGCAGTTTTTTTCTTTTTTGTAAATTACCTAATATTTAAGTAGGTATGTGTGGTGGGGTTTTGTAATACAATGCATAGGATTTAAATAATTACTGTCAACTTGTTTTTTTTTTAAATAATATCTTGATTCGCCTATTTTTCAAGTTAGATAATATATTTTGTAACGTATTTTTGTATTTTTGCGGGAAATTTAAAGTTCCTTATCGACTAGGGAAATTATTTATTTTTTATATATTTTTTTTTTTATTGCTTGTGAATGAAATCCTAATGAAAAACTTGAAAACACACCCGAAAATCAAACCAGGCAATATCGCTTGCGACCGCTAGCATAACATAAAGTACTAAGTTTCTGCTTAAAAATAATAGTTTAGCATGAAAGCATATTTTTTCGTTTTTTTGTTTTGCTATCCTGGTGATCCTGGCCAAGATAATGGCACAAATTTATAAAATTATTATATTGTCATCGGTCCTTGATAAGTGTACAGAGTTTGAATGAAATCTAGTCGTTTAAAGTGGGTCAAAATCGAATCGGTTGCAAACAAACATACAAACATACAAGTGAAGCTAATATAAAGCGTGTAATTAAGTTTCAAATGAATCTGACGTTTTGAACAGGGTGAAAATCACGTTCAAAGACCCCGTTACCAAGCTAAAATCGTGTTAAAAGAACCGATTACGACATTTCAACGTAACATCGAAATTTTATCGAATCGATAGAAGACGCGATACTGAGCAATATGCGACCTTGTAGCTCAATGTCGTATCTCTTTAGAGATGGCACCAAAAACTTGTACATACAAATACGAATACATCTATGTCCTCTATTAGTTTCTGCGTAAAATATTCCATTCGTACCGTGCGGTGCCGGACGTAAAGAATAACACCTTCTCATTTCTTCCTGTGGGTGTCGTAAGAGGCGACTAAGGGACTTACTAGAGAATGGGCAGCAGTGTTCTGGTTTGAGATCGCAAAATATATTTTTCTATGAGGTAATTCTAAGTCTAGATTTTTACAACTTGAGCAACTACAATTAGGTACAAGAAGTTTATAAAATATTGATTCAATAAAGTTATGAAAAAGGTGACTGAAATTACATACAATTATATGCATAAATTAATCAACTTGGTGCGAGGCGACTAAGGGACTTACTAGAATGGGCAGCAGCGTTCTCTATGCATTTTACCACCATACTGCGATCGCCAAGCGTGGCGATTATGGCAAGGCGGGAGCCTTACCATAATCTCGTTGGCTGTCGTAAGAGGCGACTAAGGGACTTTCTAGTGGTGGTTTTTGGGGGAGACCTATTTCCAGCAGTGGACGTCTTTTTTATTTTATTTTTTTGGATGGGAAATCATCAAATCACTTCTCCCGCTCTGGGCGGAGCGGGAGGGCGGGTCAGACTTTTACTGACTAAAACCCACCCGTGTTCCTTCAGTTGCCCATGTGCCAGGGTCACGGTATCTCTTTCGAACAATCTCGCGACCCTGGCTGGCATCGGTCCTAGCAGACCCCTTCAGTGCTGCTGACATCTCTTTGAGGCGCGCGTGGAACACAACACGCCGTCGACCCGAGCCTGGTCCTTACCGGGCGGCGAGCTACCCATTGCTCGCCGCCCGCAAGCTCGCGCCTACGATGGCCGGGAGTCTGCATTCGACTCCCGACGCCCGGGGCGTCTCCTCCTGCGGCGGCTAGGGACGTGAGGGCGCAGGGACTGCCACTCCCTCACGAGCAGTGGACATCTTACGGCTGAATTGATGATGGTGATTTGGAATATCCGTAAATATAATCATCAGTAAACTGTTGAACAGCTACAGCGATCTAGTTTACTTACATTTTGACTCATTTGGCAAGTTCCACAGAACAACCGTTAGCAATGTGTAGATTTATTTCGTGTATTTTTCATATTATTTTTCTATTCTTCTCTTCATAGACTGATTTTAATCTTAATTTTGTTCTTTAATATGTTTCTTATGTACTTTAATTTTAATTTTATAGCACAGTTCAAATTAGTATCATTGTTCTTACTTTTATTACTAACCTTAGTTAATAGAAAATCATGTTTATATTATATGAGTAGGTATATACAGTTGTATGTTGGCCAAAATAAATAAATAAAATAATTGTCTAGTACTTTTAAAACGTTCAAACAGATATGATAGGTGTAATTATATTAATAATGGATATAACCTTTGGCACTATTGTGATAGCTAAAACTAAATTCAATGAATTCTCATTAGCTTTGAATTTGAATAGAATGTGCTGACTCACAGTTATTTTGATCGCGTGGTAGGTTTGGTTTGTTTGTATTAAGGCTCCCACAGACAAGTAAAACAACTGAAGTTTTAAATCAAATCATAGCAAAATATTTTTATTTCACATAAACCTACATGGGCACTTATGAAACGTCAGAAGCTAGGTGCACGGTTCCAAATAGTTGATTCCTATGGAGAAGAGCCGGCAAGAAACTCCACGGTTATTCTTTTAAAAATAATTGGTGTTTACAATAGCTATAAATTACAGTAATATAGGTATGGGGGAACAGTGTAGGACTGTCAACAAGTACCAAGTACTTAATAAAATGGAAAATTGCCTACAGTCTATAAGACCTGCAACGTTCTCACATTCAAAAAGTATAAAATAATCTACATAAATAATATTATTTCATAAATAAGACAATACACTATTTAAACCAAATGTCACTATTGCCATGACAACCAATATTAAAGAGTACAAATTTTCATAGAAACTGTTTGACTTAAGTCGAGTCGCACGTCATGCCCGTCTGCAGGAGCCTTTAGGTCAGGGATACGTAACCTATTAAAAGCTTTTGGAAATTCAATTGACGAACTATATTTTTATATATATAGTCCTCCAGACCGTATTTCGGTCATGGCGACCAATCTCAACAGAGACTAGCCATCGGTGTGCGCAGACACAGGGATAATCACTCATCCCTCACTCTCATAGTCCTTAGGGACGGCGAGATCAGACGCAGGACCAACGGCTTAACGTGCTTTCCGAGGCACGGGAGTATCACACCACCAACTTACAAACTCCGGCTGTTACTAAGAAATTCCTTATGGAAAAACTCAATAACACTTTGCCCGACCTTTGAATTGAACTCGAGACCACGTTTAGCAGTTTAGAAGTTATGGTTGAATAACAAAACACACAAACATACATGAACCCTGAAAACATAACACTCCTTTTTTTGAGCAGTCGTGTAAAAAAGCTTGCATGCTCAAAACTCGTGTACTTATAAAAATATTATGAATAAAAAAAAAAACATCGAAAACTAAATTTTTCCAACAAAATCCGGTACATATTATGGTTATAGGTTTTCTATGTAAATGTAGTGTCCTTGGTATATTTCTACTGATGTTGTAAGGTAATAAGATTTATGATATTATTAAATTGTTAGGATGTGTCTAAAATATTATTTAGGGTTGCCACATAAATCAAAGAAAATGGTGGCTGAAAATACTGGCTTAAAAATCTGGTAGCTAAAATATACCGGAATAAACTATTTATAAAAAAAATACTAGTTTTTGCCAATGGTTCGCAAGATTATTAAACATAATAACTTCCTCTTGATTCACTCTGTCTATTGATAAAAACCGCTTTAAAATCCGTTGTGTAGTTTAAAAGATCTAAGCGTACAAACGCGGGAAGCGATTTTGTTTTATACTATGTTGAGATTCGTGTTTGATTAAAACTACAATCTAAGAGTTTTTGGATTTGAGAAGTGTCACGGGTATTGCT
This sequence comes from Aporophyla nigra, assembly GCA_947507805.1. NCBI lineage: Eukaryota > Metazoa > Arthropoda > Insecta > Lepidoptera > Noctuidae > Aporophyla > Aporophyla nigra. The sequence goes on from OX382318.1 coordinate 1,606,560, forward strand.
TTACCCTGTTACTGGGTTGTGGAGGTCAAATAGGCAGTCACTCCATGTAAAATTCTGTCTCCATGTAAAATTCAGTCCTCCTGAATAAAACGTACGACGAGACTGAAAAGTATTTATTGACAGCTACATGAAAGTTACCCTATTTCCTATTTTTCATTTACACATACATTCACCCTTACACACTTACTCACCCACCCCTACACTCACACATACACACATTCACTCGACTGACCACACCAACACTCCTTATTCTAATTGTTTTATTTAATTTTAGTTTTTGATGTTTAGTCATTTTAATTTTAAGATTTTTCCTTTTGTGTTTGATCTACATTATAAGCTCTGAAATTATGAATTATGATAATTTGTGATACCCAAACTGGGAGTGGAGACTGTCTCTCCTTAATACAGATTACTCAGTGATCTAGCTAAGAGAGTACCGATTCACCCAAGAATTCATTGTACCACGTACCTTACTAATAATGCTTACTTTTTAAGTCCCTTATGTACTACGTAACCTTTATGTACCTAAATAAATATTATAGTTAGGAAAAGGCTAGGCAGATGATGATCTCCCAGGAGTTTTACTAACTTATTTTTTCAAAAGATACTCATGATAAATGATTTTGTTACAGAAAGAAGGTAAACACTAAAACAATCGTATTTTGAAAACTAGATGAGGTCGGCGTTTCCTATCTGACTACTCTGAGAAGAAAGGCCGAAACAAAACTTAAAGATCACAGTCTCTTTAAAAGTCCAGACATAATTTTGGTCACATCATGTGAAGACCATGTAGATTGATGTCTGCAATGGTCATTTTAGGAAAAAACCACACAGATTAAGTGGACCATTCTAGTCATTCTATAAACATCGTTATTAAAATATACATTTCTACATATTTTACCTACAATGGATATACACAAAGCAAACCTTAATGTTATGAGTCAGAGCTTGTCATTCAAAAGATCTTTGTAGGCGGCGGAATAGGCATCTAAAGTCAACTTGAAATATTATTATGTTTGGCAAGAAATTTTGCTGTTAATACTAGGTTACTGTACCGTGTGGTGCCGGACGTAAAGAATAACACCACCCCATTTCTTCCCGTGGGTGTCGTAAAAGGCGACTAAGGGACTTACTGACGAATGGGCAGCAGCGTTTTCTATGCATTTTTCCACCATACTGCGACCGTCAACCCGCCTGCCAAGCGTGGCGATTATGGTAAAGCCCCCCAAATTGGGGGAGGCCTAAGTCCAGCAGTGGACGTCTTACGGCTGAAGTGATGACTAGTTTAATAGGCAGACACTGTATTCATGATAGGTATATACGGGCTGGTGACCGCAACTCCACGTCTTAGCGCGTATTTTGCGTACGGGTCAGAAATCGGTTATTAGATCCACTCCAGCTCCTCGAGAAAGGCCAGCAACGCCTTGATGTTGCTGACTATCTCACGTAGGGTACCTGGGTTATCGAAGTACTTGGCCCTTATATTATATATATCTTTAGACAACCAACACAACGTTATCTGATCCCAAACTAGGCAAAGCCTGTACTATGGCAACCAGACAACTGATAAACATACTTATATATTTCTAAATACATACATATTATAGATAAATTACACCCAGACACAGAACAAATGATTGTGCTCATCATACGAAGATTTGTCTAGGGTGGGAATCGAGCCCACGACCTCAGTCTTTGCAGTCAGAGTCACTAACCACTAGACTAACAGGCCCGTCAAAATCGTATATGTAATCGTGTATGTGGCGATCGCCGGGCAGATTAGAAGCACGTGCGTTGCTGTCTTGTCCTCAATGCAGGCCCTGCACAGCGGACTGTCTGTATTCATGATAATCCTCATCATCATTACAGCCGAAAGACGTCCACTGTTGGACATAGGCCTGCTCCAATTTGGGGATTAGCCATAATCACCCCGCTTGGCAGGCGGGTTGGCGATCGCAATATGGTGGTAAAATGCATAGAGAATGCTGCTGCACATTCTCTAGTAAGTTCTTTACGTCTGGCACTACCACGAACGGGGTCATATTATGTATAAACAAAAATAAATAATAGTTTAAAAAAACTAAAATAGTTTAAAAAAACTAAAAAACACGCTTCCATTGAAAACCAAACTAAAAAATACAAAAGAATGGAAAAAAAAGGTGCTTTTTAAAGTATTTTTTTATTGATATCAGGCACTTTGGTTTTCAATGGAAGCGTGTTTTTAGTTTCTTTTAAACTATTATTTATTTTCTATTTTTTAGGGTGTTTCGAATTTTGAGACGTATGTCAGCGTAGTTTGTGGCGTATGTCAGCGTAGTTTTCGAAGACAGTTTTTTTGCTGTCTTGGTAACCCTGGCAAGGATAATGGCACAAATTTATGAAATTATTGCATTGTCATCGGTCCTTGACAGGTGTGCAAAGTTTGAATGAAATCTGGTCGTTTAAAGTGGGTCAAAATCGCGCTATAAGGAGTCGGTTACAAACAAACATACAAACATACAAGTGCAGCTAATATAAAGCGTGTAAAAATACATATCAACTTTAGAAAATCCTCCTTATTTTCGTTGATTCATAAAGTACAATTCTATAAGTTTTTTTATTATAAACTAGCTTCTGCCCGCGACTTCATCCGCGTTAAATTTCTTGTTCCCCCGACCCTTCCCGTCGCGTCTAATCGCCTACCCGTGCGATTTTCCCCGTTTTTGCAACATTTTTCATTACTGCTCCGCTCCTCTTGGTTGTAGCGTAATATTATATAGCTTATAGCCTTCCTCGATAAATAGGCTACCCAACACAAAAATAATTTTTCAATTCAGACCAGTAGTTCCTGAGATTAGCGCGTTCAATCAAACAAACAAACAAACTCTTCAGCTTTATAATATTAGTATAGATATAACAATATTGTGTCAATAACGAAAAATGTTACACAACTATCATAATGGTCATAATAGTTTTTTTTTTCGCGAGTAATTTTGAATAACAGGTTTTATTATGGTGAGATCTAGGAAAGAAGCCTTTTATTTACATAATAATTGCTTTTTTAAACTTATCTAACAACTAATGATTTGGGTAAAAAGAATAACACGTGATTTAGCAGGTTAGAAAAAAACACCTCATGTAGCAGAGATGACAGCCACACGTGTCAATCAAATCGCCATCCACCTGCCAAGCGTGTCGATTATGGCAAATATCCTCATTTTTTAGGGAGGTCCATGTCCGGCGCGTATTTCCATTCCGTACATGGCCAAAACGCAACCATAGGAATCTTTAGATTGCCGGGCTGCGATTTAAGGGGTCGTAGAGGGGAGGGAGGGGGTAGGTGTAGTGCTCCTCCTGTGAGGGAAAAGTTTCGAAACCCTCCCCCTTTTTGAGTTTTTTTTTTTTAATATTCTAACCTAACTTTGAATTTTCGTGTATCGATATCGATTTAAAGGCCGGAAGAGGTGTGGGATTGACGAATAAAATGAAGGGGAAGTAGCAACGCTCGACAGGACACTTCGCTGACAGGGCTCGTCAAATGAATCAGATGTTTCCATAGGAGGTCACAGTTTTAACCTAACCTAACCTCCCCAAACCATGTCGTTTCTGGCACTCGCCGGCCGCTCGTCTATACAAGATTAGTTTGCATGCGGACTAGCACTGTATATTGTGGAACAATTAGTTACTTTGGCTACTACAAAGTGTACACGAGTATTTGCTTATTACTCTTGTAGTTGGAATTGGAAGACCTTGATTAAAAAGTGATTTCCAATCTATACGCGACTAGTTTTACACCCTTGCGTTCTACCCTTGTACAGAATGGAAATACGCATGTCTGGCTGTGAACGTCTATCGGCTGACATGATGGTGATCATGGGCGTACCCAGGTTCTGGGCCAGGGGGGGGCAAACCAGATTTATTATTATAAGCACTTGGTCAAATAAATAAACTTAAATTAAAATAGGTTTTAATTCTTTAAATATACAATACTTATTTTAAAAGTAACTTTCGACGGTTTGTGACGTCTTTCATGAAATAATCGCCCATAGCGTTAACAAATTTTCTATGTACACTGAGCATACAAACCCCATTTAATCTATTACAAACATGATCGATCTTAGCTACGTTTTTACGCGACTGAGTGTGCTGAATGACCTATCAAATGTAGTGGTGGAATAAGGTATTCATTGCCAGTAAAATTTCTAGAGCTCTCTTCACCTTCGGGTATAAAGATTCGAAGAAAAAGGAGTAGCCGACTCTTTTATTAACTGTGTTATTCCAATGCTTTCAAAGTCCTGCTACTGCTTATTCATCCAACAAGTGCGCCATAGTTCGACTTCAGATGTGATCCCTACTAATTCATAAAATTTAGATACTTCCTCAATACATTTTTGTAATAAAATAAAAAATGATCGCTAAGGGGCTCGCTATAGTAGACAGCCGGTTGATTTGCCCTCTGTTGTTGGCGGCTTGCTGTCTTAGGTCAACGCAGCTCAAGGTTCAAAGCCGCAGCAATTTCTTCAGCTGAATCGATTAAATTTTCACTCCCTTCTTCCGCGAAACGCCTGTGTTCTGCACATTTTATTATGTCCAGCGTTTTAGACTTCGGCACGCCACTATTGCGGCGGGTAGTTCCCTCTTTGAGGAGTGGCTAGAGAGGCGCCACGGTGTCCTCACCTTCCGCCTTACGCAGGTCCTCACCGGACACGGCTGTTTCGAGAGGTTCCTGTTCCGGATACGGTGGGAGGAAACGCCCTCGTGTTATCACTGCGTGGATTGTCTGGAAGATAGGGTGGAGCATACGGTGGAGGTGTGCCCTGCCTGGGTGGAGCACCGCCGTATCCTCTTGTAGGCGATCTCCAGCGGCGACCTCACTCGTCTGGCCCTGGTGCAGGCCATGGTACGTAGCGAGAGGGCATGGGAAGCCGACACCTCCTCCTGCGAAGCAGTAATGCTCGCGAAGGAGGAGGTGGGGCGCGTGAGGAAGTGGCAGTCTCTGCGCCCTCACGTCCCTAGCCGCCGCGGGAGAAGACGCCCTGGGCGTCGGGAGTCAATAACAGACTCCCGTCCACTATAGGCGCGAGCTTGCGGGCGGCAAGCAATGGGTAGCTCGCCGCCCGGTAAGGACCAGGCTCGGGTCGACGGCGCGTAGTGTTCCAAACGAGCCTCAAGGAGATGTCAGCAATACTGAAGGGGTCTGCTAGGGCCGATGTCTGCCAGGGTCGCGAGATTCGTTCGAAAGAGTTACGTACCGTGGCCCTGGCATATAGGCAACTGAAGGAACACGGGTGGGTTTTAGTCAGTAAACGTTTGACACGCCCTTCCGTTCCACCCAGAGCGGGAGACGTCATTTGATGATTTTCCACAGACAAAAAAATGTTATATCTTTGGGACGGGTGCAGCAGGGAATTGTATTTGTTAACCGACTTAAAAAAAATAGGTGGTTCTTTGTTCCAGTGTATTTTTTCAGGCTGATTTTTTTATAGATAGGTTTTGGCTTCAGGGTCCCATTTAAATTTTATTGACTTTGCTTTGATAGTTTTTGCATTGGCTTCGATTACGTATTTAATCCACTTTGATCAGCGTGTTGATATTGTAATACTTCGTGTCTCTGCTATTGACTTGGCCAGTAATAGTATACGAATTAGTGCAGGCCAGATAAAAACGTTTTTGCAAAAAGAAACAACCGACTTCCAAAAACACACTACAAAGTGAAAAATAACTTTAATTCCGGAAGTCAGTGGCAAAAAACTAAAATACAGATCCAAAGACACCAACTTCCAAAATTAACTTTATTTTTGCTTTCAGCGCTGCTAGCAAGTAGGTAGAATGGGTGTGCACGATTTTTAACACGTTTTTATTAGCTTCATACGTATGTTAGTATGTGCCTATGTAACAGAAACTTTGACCATGATTTTGACCCCTTTTAAAACGTCGGATTAACTCGAAATTTGGCTTATTTATCAAGGACCGATTACAATACAATAATTTTAATAAATTTGTGCCTTGCGGGGATTACCAGGATAGCAAAAAAACCGTCTTCGAAAACTACGCTGAAATACATAAAACAAAATGAAATTTACGCTGACATACGTCACAAAATTTGAAACACCCTAAAAAACAAATAATAGTTTTAAAAACTAAAAAACATGCTTGCAAATAAATTATTTTAAAAGTTCTATATTGTATTACAAATAGTAAAGAGAAATTGTTCTTCATTTTTATCGACAAAAGTAGTAGTTAGTATGGACGTTACCAAACTCCAGGGGGGGGCAGCTGCCCCCCTCTGCCCCCCCCTGGGTACGCCCATGATGGTGATTGTATGACCACACATAGCTTTTTACTGTATTCCAATTTTATCTCCAACACATTGTAGGCCACGTTGTGCGTCGTAAGTTCGAACTCAGACAGGCATACCATAAACAGTCTATATTGTTCCCACTGCTGGGACACAGGCCTCCTCTCTGTGAGAGGGAGTGGGCCGTAATCAACCACGCGGGCCCAGCGTGGGTTGGTAGATGTCTCATAAATCTTAGCTTGATATAAAAAACCTTAGTTTACGCATAGCGCTCTATAAGTTTTTTTTTTTCTTTAAATCCAAAGTATTCTTAACATAGTTTTTGTTTAAATTAACATACATTTATAACATTCCGAGACAAAAATGGTGATCTAAAAGCGTTACTCTTTTGTTGTGTAATGTCATTTGACATCTAGGTTGCGTAGATATCTAATAGATGGCGTGGTTTTCGATTTCTAGATACTCTTCTTTTTTCTTTACATAGCTTAAAACTAAGTCGCTACCTGCGTCTGTATGCTTACATCTTTTAAACTACGAAACGTATTTTAATGCGGTTTTTATCAATAGATAGAGCGATTCACGTGGAAGGTTTATATGTATAATAAGTGGGCAAAGCCTCTGGCAAAAGCCTAGTATTTGATATAATAAAGCTGAAAAGTTTATTTGTTTGTTTGAACGCGCCTAACTCTGAAACTGCCAGTCCGATTTGAATAATTGTTTTTATATTTCATAGCCTAATTCTAGAGAAACTATATAGGTTACAACTTCACCCTAAAACCCTTAGGAAGTTAAATGAAAACACAGTAAAAGTGCGGGCAGGCATGCCTGGGAAGCCGTCACCTCCTACCGCAAAGCAGTAATGCTTGCGAAGGTGGAGGCGGAGAGCGTGAACAAGAGCTAATCTTTGCGCTCTCTCACCCCTAGCCGCCGTAGGATACGCTCTGGACGTCGGGAGTCCATAGCAGACTCCCAGCCACCGTAGGCGCGGGCTCGCGGGCGGCGAGCAATGGGTAGCTCGCTGCCCGGTAAGGACCAGGCTCGGGTCGACGGCGCGTTGTTTCACGCGCGCCTCAAAGACATGTCAGCAAATATTGAAGGAGTCCGCTAGGGCCGATTGCCTGCCAGGGTCACAGATTTATTCGAAAGAACGCGGTTCGGTTTTAGTAAATACAAGTCTGAAAAACAAGGCGATGCGATGCGATGGGATAAGTCGTGGGCAGAAATCTACTGCCAAATAAAATGAGACACAAAATTTATTTGTTGGCTAGACGATTTCATTATAGACGAGACGCTACTAAAACCTAATATATATAACAAATAAGTAATAATTCCTTATCAAAGGTTAATGGTGTCACCCAAATATATTAACTTTTTAAATGGTTTTCTATACATTGGATACACTGTATATATTTATTATTACTATATAATATACATATTGACGTATAAGTAACCAGTTTGGAAGGACACGGGTCAATATATATAGTTTTTATTTACATAATAAATTTTAGTAATGTAACTTTAGGTTTAGGGTTCCGTAAGAAAAATGTTTTGAGGAAATTAGATTTTGAAGGTTATCGTAACTGTTCTCCCAAAAATATTAACACTTTAATTTGAAAATATTTTAAGGAACAATATTTTAAAAGAGTAACCATGAAGTTCCTTGCCGGCTTTTCTCCATAGTAAACGATATTTGGAACCGTGCATCTAGCTTCTGACGTTTCATATGTGCCCATGTAGGTTTATGTGAAATAAAATATTTATTTAATATTGAATACTAAATAAAACATTTACGTGTGTAAAAAGCGAATGCCACAGATATTTTTCCAAATAATCTTTTTTAATTGTTCTAAATCATGTCATGTCATTGTTCATTACTAAAAAAAAAAACATTAAATTATAGACAGCTTCATCATTATTATTTGAACTTTAAATATTCCACTTGACACTCAACATTAAAAACGTTTTTCTTATTCAGTGTTGACAAGTCAAAGGTCAGATAGGTAGCCAAGCATTCTTTTTCAAGAACCAGTAAATTATCAACTAAATAAATATATAGCAAGTCAACATAAAAATGATTCTAAGATTTTCGATGTATAAATAAGTAAAATAGCCCGCATTGGGCCCGCAAGAGGAAAATACGGCTCAATCCTCTTATAAAGAGGAAGCCTGTCCCAACAGAGGGGACATTTGTACAGTAAACTAGCTTCTGCCCGCGACTTCGTTCGCGTTAAATTTCTTGCTCCCCCGACCCTCCCCGTCGCATCGCATCGCCTGTCCGTGCGAGGTCTTCGTATTCGTGACTTTTTTATGTTTTACTCGGCTTCTAAAGGTATTAGCGTGATGTTATAAAGCGTATAGCTTTTCTCAATAAATGGGCTACCAAATACTAAAATAATTTTTAAATTAAAGCCAAAACAAACTCTTCAGCTTTATAATATTAGTATAGATTCTACAAAGATTTAATTTTTTAAATTCCAACTCTGTTACCAACCAACGAAAGGCCAACTACACAACTATGTAACAATATAAAAATCCAAAAAAAAAGATAAACTGTTTTGGTATACGGAACTCCTAAAAATAATGACATAATATATCTTATCTATGATTTTAAACGTTCCGACGAATTTGGCGATAGATATATATTTGACAATACCAATATGATTTATATAATAGGATGTTGAGTGGTGGCTCTATCTAATAATATATTTATTATAATAAATATAAAATATATTAACGACGTCTCCATAAAAGGAGAGTCATAAAACATGGTCACGTGTTTTTTGATTGGATTAACACGTTAACTGCCATGTCGGACTATGTGTCCGACACTTTTTGTTCCATTCAGGCCTTGTCGGACTATATGACCGACAACACATACAACATCTGAACATGTCGTTGCTGCCTGGCGGCCATGTTTTTGGAATAAATAATGTATCTTTGGAATAAATAAACTATTTAAAGTGAAATAAAACTAAGTACATTTTTTTGATATTTTCGGATTTTAGCCATGGCAGTTAACGTGTTAATAGCAAAAGGAGTTTTGTTGACTTAGCCTTATTCAAACTGTGTTGTGGTCAGCTTCTAGTCTTGCCGGATGTAGGTGAACGCCTGTATTTTTAAGCCCCGATGCAAAAAGAGGGGCGTTATAAGTTTGATCGCAATGTGTGTGTGTCTGTGGCGCCGTAGCTCTTAAACGGTTGAACCGATTTGGGTGCGGTTAAGGATCTAGGTATTAGCGCCGTAGGGTCCGAGTACTCATCGAGTATTCTTGGACATCGCCAAGCGGTTGGTTGACTCTTCACGTGACCAAATGGCTGGCCTATTTTAGATCAAAGAATCCGCATTGCCATCCAAGGTGACAACGCTGCCAGCCTTCTGGGCACTTTTCCCACCGACAGCTATACGTACGAATTCTATAATGCCCAGTGAGATCTTCCCTTTAATTTGCCTTTAGTTAATTGTATATTTTAGGTAGTTGCCGAAACCGAGATATGGAGAAGAACGGGCAAGAAACTCCATGGACTACATAATAAGACATTGATAAATTAACACTGGCACCTAACTGACGAACGTAACTTTAAACTATTGGGTGCGTAGCCCTAATAAGGCCAGAAGTGCTAATAGATATTTTTTCTTTAATTAAAAGCGGCATCTCTAACATTTACGGCGTCACAACATTCTTCAAATTCATGTCAGGGTAAAAAACACAAAGTAAACGCTCAAAATATACAATCTAAGATTATTATGTACAACTTTATAAAGAAAAAAAAAAAATTGTCTTTAATGATTGATATTTTTTTTTGCTATTCATTTAATGACACGTGGTTCATTATTTTGGTTTAACATTTTTTTTTTCTCAATTATATTTTCCATTTTAAATTGATTTGCATGTTTTCTTTTATATTTGTAATACGGTAATGTTTCACGCAGGACTATTTAAAAACAAAATAAAAAAATATTGAAATTGAAAAATATTACAAGCAGCTGGTATGAAAATAAATACAAAATATTTCGTTTATCGACACGCGAACCTCACTAGTGATCTCGATGTCAAAATGGCGTCGGAGGGACGATCCGGTGCATTTCACAATCACTTGCGAAAGTATGCAGCTGATAATAAAGTTAAAAAAACTAGCTTCACGCACCTCACGACAGAAGGTGTATGTAATATCACGCTATTACTGCACGAAGAGGGTAAGCAGAAGTAGGTAGTAGGTATATTTCGACACTAAAGTTTCTGAGCGAGTTTATAGGCTTTTTCTGAAAACATTCTAATGGAAAAACCCGAAAACAAATTCAAAATCAAAAGTCATTAAAAATTAAAACTAGGCTTTTTTTGTGACGTCTTCAGCCCTGGGCTGAGCGGGAGGGCGTGTCAGACTTACTGACTAAAATCCACCCGTGTTTTTCAGTTGCCTATGCCAGGGCAACGCTAACTCTGTCGAACAAATCTCGCGATCTTGGCAGGATTCAAATTTGGCTGATATTCAGCACGTTAAAATTACATAAGACAGGGAGGACTGTCTCATAAATAAAGTCATGGAAAAAACTAACTAAGAATCTACATTTCCATTCGGTTAATCAAAATCAAAACTTATTAAGAGGCACCACTTTTTGAACGACAAAATTACATAACACCAGTGGTGTGCATCACTATAGGTATATAAGCAGTGCCTACCTCGTAAAATCACCATAAGTCTGTCAATTACATTTTAATTTGTGTCCCGAAATTATTTAGAAACTAACTGAGTTATCATACTTAAAAGAAACCCGCGTTTGTCTGCCTAGACCTAACCTAACCTATACAAAAAAGCCTTTTGGAGGACTGTCTTATGATACGATAATCCTCCAAAACGCCCGCCCTTCATAACTTCCTAGTGCTTAGAAGCAGTGGTGCAACAAACTCTCCAACAACACAGCTGTCTTATCCTGGATTGAAAGTAAGACTACCCGCAATTGACCACTACTAGATCAGTGATACAGTCCATACTATAAAAAAGTTTAATTTAATTAAGACTATAAATTACACACAACATTGCACCGAAAACCATTTGACCAAAATAACTTGCAAATTGCTCATCTAAAAATGTAATCAGATTAAAAAACTGGGGTACCATACCATTTTAGATTATAAACGGGGGCAATCTTAAATGAATACATTATAGTATAGCTAGACTAGTGTTTGCCCTGGCTAAGCTCGCATTGCGGTTGGAATTTATACCACAGGGACGGTCATACAGTCACTCAAAGAGAAAAGTAAAGACAAGGACAGTGCGGAGACAACATACTGCATACTTTAGTGTACTGTGTCCCGGTAGTATGGTCCCCAAAAGAGAAAAGGAACCAAGGTCGTCAGATTTAGTTGAAATAAGAAACCGTTGGATATTTTCGAATGATAATTAATTTGATAAATGAAATGTTCGTTTTTTATATTAAATTAAATTTTATTCGAGAACATACATCAGTTTTTTTAATAAACTTCAACTATATCCGACGATCGTGGTTTCGGTGACCATACTAGCGGGACACAGTACATTAAAGCATGCAGTATGCTGTCTCGGCACTATCCTTGACTTTAGGCGACTTCAATTTTAATATGTCTACACTAACTAGCTGAATGCTGGAAAATATCTCACGGAAACAAATAAAAAGTACCTCATAAGTTAATCTAGGTTATAAATTATCTGTATGCCAAAATTAATTTCAGATCCGTCTCCTAGACAAATAGACAAAAATTCTTTTCACTTCGTCCGCGTCAAATTTTTGTTCCCCTGTCCCTTCCCGTCGCATCGAATTGCCTGCCAGTTTTCGCCCATTTTTCGTTGCTGCTCCACTCCTTTTGATCATAACGTGATGTTATATAGCCTATAGCCTTTCTCAATAAATAGGCTACCCAACACAAAAAGATTTTTTCAAATTCGGACCAGTAGTTCTTGAGATTACCGCGTTCAACCAAACAAACAAATTCTTCAGCTTTATAATATTAGTATAGATGTATAGATTAGACTGTTTTAGCGATTTAAGAAGATGTGTTTTGTGTATTTACATAAATGGCCGCGATGTATCCGCCTTGACGTCATTTATTGCGTAATAGACATTCCTTTAGCTCGAATTTCAATGTGACAAATAAGTTTTTAACACGCTTCTATTAACTTGGTATGTATGTATGTAACGGAATCTTTGAAAGTGATTGTCATCCCCTTTAAAACATCGGATTAATTTGAAAATCTGCAAACTTATTAAAGACCGATGACAATACAATAATTTCATAAGTTTGTGCCATTATCTTGGCCACGATCACTAGGATAGAAAAAAAAAACGACAATCGCGCTTTTTAACCGACTTCAAAAAGGAGGAGGTTATCAATTCGGATGTTTATGTTTTTTTTTTTTATGTATGTTCGGCCATAACTCCGTCATATATAGACGGATTTGCGAAATTCTTTTTTTGTTCGAAAGGGGTTTATTTCGAAATGGTCCCATATAATTTTCATATAGATCTGATGATGAGTTCGGGAGACAGACACCGGAACTCTTTAAAAAATGACAGGAAATCAACCGCGATTTCTGATATCGCATAAATATGCATTGTTTGTTTGGAATTAGTGCAGGGTGAATACCACAACTAAAAATTTAAAAATAAAAACTTTTTTGCAAAAAAAAACAACCGACTTCCTTAAAAACACTACAAAGTGAAAAATCCTAAGACACCGACTACCGAAATTAAAGTTATTTTTCACTTTGTTGTGTTTTTAAGGAAGTCGGTTGTTTTTTTTTGCAAAAAAGTTTTTTGTAGCTAGCAGATCTTACATTAATAAATAAAGGATACATATTATATAATGGGATACACTTGTGTTGGTCAGATAGACAGCTGTGCTGCCGAATAGTTTGTTGCACCAATTCTTCTTCCCGGCTAAATCATTAGGAAGCGGTGAAGGGCGGAAAAGTGCTGACTCTCAACCTAGTTTGAATAAATGACTTTTGTTTTTGGTTTTATTGTAGATAAGCAAACACTCCATGTAAAATACTGGTATTCATCTGCATCCAATTAGACAGGAAGACGACCCTAATCTAGTTGGGAAATCAAAAATCAAAATCAAAAGTAATTTATTCAAACTAGGCTGAGAGACAGCAGTTTTTGAACGTAAAAGTTACATGAGACAGTCCCCCCAAAACGCCCGCCCTTCGACACTTCCTAGTGCTTTAGCTGGGAAAAAGAAGTGGCGCAACAAACTCCCCAGCAGCACAGCTGTCTGTTAAGTTAGAAAAACTTGATTCGGAGAGGGCTAAGCAGATCAGTGAAATAAAATAATTAATAAATATCTTTACTAATTAAGGATGTAATTCCTTAATCTCTTAACAACTTAGTTAATCGTCACAAAAATTAAATATTAATGAATTTCTAGTTTCTTAATTGATCCGGCTTTGGCAAATGGTTAAATTAGTTTTGTACATCCTAGTGGGAGATGACCTACAATATATTAAAGTTGATAAAGGTAGAGGTATTTCATCATATTAGATCACAGGGTTACAGACCAAAGGGTATCGTGTTACCCAGTAACTGGGTTGTGAAAGTCATCTTTACCTAAGTATGTTGGGGTCGGCTTTCATCTGAATATCAGTATTTTACTGCCTATTTTACCTCCAGAACCCAGTCACTGGGTGAAACGATACTCTTTGTAAGATTGGTTGCCAGACTTTCGGACTTCTGAAGACCCGTATAGACTGCCACAGGATAACGTGCTTTCCGAGGCACGGAGGATGTTGTCTTGGTATTTAATGATGTTCACCCATTTTCGGATCATTTGCGACAAGCGTAGGTTAATCTGATCTGAGGTTTAGAAACCGCACTTTTTGAAGGTCAAAGTGACGTAAGACAGTCCTCCAAAACGCCCTTTTTCTCCAACTTAGCTGGGAAGAAGAAGTGGCGCAACAAACTCCACAGCAGCATAGCCGTCTGTTAAGTTAGAAGACATTTTCCAAGCGTAGTTCACACGGCTGCTATTGACGTATTTTGTAAGAGTAAAAATTCCTTATCAGTTAGCAAGTTTCTTTTATAGTAAGTGATAATAGCAGTTAAGGTTATAGTATGTGCAATGGTTTAAAAAGATGACGGTACCTAACTGATTTTATATAGGCTGTTTCGAAAAGGAAGATCACGATGTTGAATGTGAGAAAAATGGTGCAATTCTAGAGTTTGTAACTTTTATATCTTTATACAGGAGGCCTTTGTTTGTATATTGGCATGTGCTAGCTGACATATGGAAAATATTTTAATGTTTTCTGTTTCGTCATCTCATTCGTCAGCCTATAGTGTTCCCACTGCTGGGATACAGGCCTCCTCTCAGTGAAAGGGAGTGGGCCATAATCCACCACGCGGGCCCAATGCGGGTTGGTATATGATGATGATGTTCTATCTTTATATATATAGTTTTCTGTAATATGTATGTCACTTAACCCCTACTAAACGGCTGGACTGATATTGAAGACAATTTCCTCGTAATAAGCAGAAAACATGCGTTGTCAACGTTGTCAAGCAAAAAATCTCAAACATATATAATTCTTAGTTACTTATCGCGGGTAAATCCTAATGTTACTATGTATACCTATGAAGTAATGTCTACATTTTTAAACAATAGTGTTTATTAATATGTACCTAAGTGTCTACAAGCATTCTATGTGAGCAGAATAATTAAAATAACTAAGTTAGTTCTAAGCAAAGAAGGCACGTCATACGGTTATTTTTATTTTGTTTTTAAGGACTTATTTGTGAGTTATCGGGAGAGAAATCTACCCAGCAGTGGTATGATGAAAGTTACAACATTTTATCGATGTCAATAGTTTTTCGTCTAAAAAGTGACAATCGAATGATGGTCTATAGTTTATATCCTTAATTGGAATCTATATTTAATTTTGATCAAGTTTTGCTTTAAATAATTGATGTTATTAATATTATTAATTTACAAGAGAAAATTAAGTATGATTCTCAAAACGTGTGGTTTTTCAACTGTGTTTGTTTATAGTCTAATTTAATTATTTGATGCTAGAAATTGGCTAGTGAATCCGTTTCTTGTAATGTGAGCAAAATTGGTAGACTCAATCAACCTAGACTATTCCCAAACGATGTTGTAGTCAGCTTCCAGTCTACCCGGATGTAGCTGGATACCAGTATTTTATATGGAGTGATTGTTTGTCCGACCTTCCCAACCCAGTTACTGGGTAACACGATATACCTTGTTGAGAAATTCAGGCTTCTAACTTCCCTTAAAAACTGTTGAAGATCTACGAATGATAGCCGGGATTAACGCCGAGGCACGGAGAAGTTTTTCGCAGATTTTTTAAAGAAAAAATATTTATGTAGAAAAAAAAAAATACTGGCCTGTTAGTCTAGTGGTTGGCAACCCTGACTGCTAAAACTAAGGTCGTGGGTTCGATTCCCACCCTGGACAAATCTTTGTGTGATGAGCACAATCATTTGTTCTGTGTCTGGGTGTAATTTATCTATAATATGTATGTATTTAGAAATATATAAGTATGTTTATCAGTTGTCTGGTTACCATAGTACAGGCTCTGCCTAGTTTGGGATCAGATAACGTTGTGTTGGTTGTCTTAAGATAATATTATTATATTAACATATCTCGGGACCATAGGATCCCGGTCTTTTGGAAGGCGTACGAGGGGCCGAAGCCAACTCGCAGAGGCCCCTTAGACAATTTTAAATGATGAGGGGGCATATTATTACTATTGGTTACTAAACGTTATTTTTCTTAATATCTTAACTAGCTAGATCATCTTGAAATTCTCGAAAGCAATTAGCAGTTATTATTTAAATATATTTAATTGTTCTTTAGATGCAAAAAGTTATAATTATTTCTCATAAATTATTCATATTCCGGACGGATGTAGGTTTACTGAAAGAATTATTATTCAGACGTCTTCTGCTTTTTTATGATTCTTGTTTTGTTGGGTTTTTTCCTTAAATAATTTCTCAGTTGCGACTTGGGGACTATATTCGTGCCCGGTAGATGGCAATAGGCTCGCCCCCTAGTACATGGGAGTTAAACATAACTGGCGAAATTTGGGTCTACTATGGGGGGTCATAGGGCTTTCGGGACCGGGACCGCGGTCCCGGTATCCACCTAAAATACGTTAATTATTTTGCAGTAGTATTTTGGGACCACTAAAAAAAATTAAGTTAAAGTATAGTGAACGAAAAATAATACGAGAAAGAAAAATTAAACAAATTTTCTCATACATTTTGTGTGTTACAAAACGCGTTATGTCTTTGAAGTATTTGCATAACTTCCAATTTTTTCGTTGACCGTACTTTTCTAAGACATAACTTTGTTTATTTTACTTGTGGTCCCAATATACCACTAAAAATATTTATTATATTAATAGGTGGAATCTGGGACCGCGGTCCCGGTCCCGAAAGCCCCACGACCCACTATGGGTACACCTCTGTCATCTATTCCGGGATTACAGGCCTGGTGTTATGGAAAATACCAGGCCAACCAAAAAAATTATAGTTCGAGTTAATAACATAACATTACATAAAATCACACTTTTTTTTTCAAATGGTTAGACAGAAGTATACCTATAGAAAACCACATTTCGTCAGTTATGTTTAAGTCCCTAAATCTAGACAAAGAAAATTATAATGTAAAAGACGATGTACATAATATAAATAAATATTATTGTAAATAAGTTGACATACATTTAATTCAGACTAATTTTAACTATAAGGTTATCTCTCGATGTTTTCTTTGACAGATGTCAGTAACCAAGTATGTCCAAGGTGAACTCAGAAAGAAAGTTAAAAAAAATAATTAAAATCATATCCGTACTTGCCAGAATTAGAATTTATTATCTAATTTTAATTTTTAATCTAAGAATATTTTTAATTTTTCTTGTATAATGTCATGAATTAATTTAAATATCACATTGTTTTTTTATAGATTTGATGAATATATTATTTGTCATTGTTATTATTAAATATTGTGCAATATAAAAATGTAAGTTAATTTTTTATACAGTCAAATTCGCTTGTTATGTTTACAAGGTATCTAAATTATTAACACGTTGTATGTAGATTCATATCACATATATTATTGGCAAAATTGTCGACATCGGCACAATTGTAATAAAAATAAATATAATATTCGTAAAATTTAATTTTTTATTGTTTTCAGAACAGGTTGCAAAAAAAGACAAAAATATTTTTGCAACGATTTAAATTAAATCGCTATTAACTTAATAAAGTAAAAAAATACTCCGTTTAATAATTAACTCACTATAAAAGATTTAAAACCTCAAAAAAAAAATCGTCAAAAAAAACAAACCCCTAAACAATAGACATCAACGCGCGTCCCTAACCTTAACAAAAAAAAAAACTCATTTTTTTTAACTCACTTAAATTTAAATAAAAATAGCAAAAAAATAAAAAAAAACTCACATTAAAAAATTCACGGCAACCACTTCACACTGAATACCACACCACACTGAAATGAACCACGGCAGAACTTTGCTTATTACGTCTTTTTGGTATCACAGATGAGTTTTTTTTTATTTAACTGTTTTTTTTAGCGCGCGTGGCACATCACTTTCGTTCGTCGGATAAGAACAACCGCTGTTAAGATGCTGCGGACGCTTTTATAGAACTGTTTATGAAATTACCGTGACCTCGGTTTTCAAACTGCATGCCTTGGAACTTTAGTGCTGAATCATGTATTTTTCCGTTTTTTACTTTTTAGTTTAAGGATGCAGGGAAGGGTTGTGTTCGCTGTTTAAATTTTAGTTTGTAACTTAATTAAAATAACACGAAATGTGATTTAAAAAAAGAAGTTCTATTTTCAATATACAATATATATATATTTTATTAGTTTTAGTTGTGATGTAGAGAAGGGCTGTTTATTTAAAATTTGGGTCATAAAAATTTAAAGTGAAATTTGTTGTTTTTTTTTTGTGTCATTGCCAATATTCTTTGATCAATATGCTTAGCTTTTCCGAACAATATTTTGGTCGGCTTCCAGTCTAACCGGATGCAGCAGAATACAAGTTTCTTAGCTAATAGTGTTTTCAAAATATAATTTCATTATTTTTTATTAGGGTTCCGTTGCCAAATGACAAAAAACGGAACCCTTATAGATTCGTCATGTCTGTCTGTCTGTCTGTCTGTCCGAGTATGTCACAGCCATTTTTTTCCGAAACTATAAGAGCTATGCTGTTGAAACTTGGTAAGTAGATGTATTCTGTGAACCGCATTAAGATTTTCACACAAAAATAGAAAAAAAACAATAATATTTGGGGTTCCCCATACATAGAACTGAAACTCAAAATATTTTTTTTTCATCAAACCCATACGTGTGGGGTATCTATGGATAGGTTTTCAAAAATGACATAGATCGATATCATTTTTTTCTAAACCGAATAGTTTGCGCGAGAGATACTTCCAAAGTGGTCAAATGTGTGTCGTCCCCCCCCCGTAACTTCTAAAATAAGGGAATGATAAAACTAAAAAAAAATATATGATATACATTACCATGTAAACTACCACCGAAAATTGGTTTGAACGAGATCTAGTAAGTAGTTTTTTTTTTAATACGTCATAAATCGTAAACCACAATTTACCTTTCATTCAGTCAACTCAAATATAAAAATTAAAAAAAAGAGACATTTAATTTCATAAACATAAACCTTATGCATAAATCGTGAATACCTGCAGGTTTGTACGGAACCCTCGGTGCGCGAGTCCGACTTGCACTTGGCCGGTTTTTTTGTTTTGGCACCTTGAAGGTAAGTTCTTGTAGTGAAGCGGTGGTCCAGTGGTATCAGCCCCGACTAAAAGTTATAAGTCATGGGTTCGAACCCAGGCAGGCGCTTTACTTTGTATAAATTATTTCATCACCACTGCTCTCAAAACGGTGAAGGAAAACATCGTGAGGAAACCAGCATGTCTTAGAACCAAAAATTCGAAGACATATGACATCTACCAACCCGCACTGGGCCCGCGTGGTGGATTATGACCCACTCCCTCTCACCGAGAGGAGGCCTGTGTCCCAGCAGTGGGAACAATATACATAGGCTTATTATGATGAGGTAACTTCTTAATATTCAAATGAAATATTAAATCGTGATTTTTTATGTTGTGCAATCTCTTTTATGTGCCGAAATAAACAGCTTATTTTTCTATGAAATCAAATCAAAATATTTTTGTTTCACATAAACCTACATGGGCACTTATGAAACGTCAGAAGCTAGGTGCACGGTTCCAAATTGTTGATTTCTATGGAGAAGAACCGGCACGAAACTCCACGGTTACTCTTTTAAAAATAATTGGCTTTTACAATGGTTTTAAATTACAGTATTAATAGGTATGAGAGAACAGTGTAGGACTGTCAACAAGTACCAAGTACTTAATAAAATGAAAAATTGCCTACAATCTACAAGGCCCGCAACGTTCACACATTCACAAAGTATAAAATAATCTACATAAATAATAGTATTTCGTAAATAAGACACTACACTATTTAAACCAATCAGTGAATTAGGTGCAAATTATACTTCAATTGCAGTACAGATTATTGATAATACCAATTGCATTATTCTTTTGTTTCTTTACAATTTCTACTACTGTGGCTACTAACCATTTCGAGAAGATGACATTTTAATAACCACACTTAAATAACTTAGTATCGTGTGGTGCCGGACGTAAAGAATAACACCACCCCATTTCTTCCCGTGGGTGTCGTAAAAGGTGACTAAGGGACTTACTAGAGAATGGGCAGCAGCGTTCTCTATTCATTTTACCACCATACTGCGATCGCCAACCCGCCTGCCAAGCGTGGCGATTATGGCAAAGCCCCCTAAATTGGGGGAGGCCTAAGTCCAGCAGTGGACGTCTTATGGCTGAAATGATGATGATGATGACTTAATTAAAGAAGCTGTTGGTCCTGGCTGCCATTTATGGTCATTGACAGTCGTTTCGGGTCGTCAGAAGCCCGAAAATCCGACAAAAAGTGTTACCAATGGGTATTGTATTACCCAGTAACTGGGTTATGGATGTCAGACAGGCAGTCGCTCCATGTAAAATACTGGTATTCAGCTGCATATGGTTATAATTGCAGTGATTATAATTTGTTGTTTAATAGCACCATCCCATTTCTTCCCGTGGGTGTCGTAAATGGTGACTAAGGGATTTACTAGAGAATGGGCAGCAGCGTTCTCTATGCATTTTACCACCATACTGCGATCGCCAACCCGCCTGCCAAGCGTGGCGATTAAGGCATACCCCCCAAATTGGGGGAGGCCTAAGTCCAGCAGTGGACGTCTTATGGCTGAAATGATGATGATGATGATGATGACGATGATTATTATTACAGATTTTTTTGTTAAAACGGTGAAATCTGTCCATCTTTTGACAGAATTCCTCGATGGCATTTTTTTCATAATAATTGATTATCAGGCAAATGACCTCCTTTTAACTAGTTAAGACATCGGTATGTGATGTGGAGGAATGTGAAAAATGTCGTGCGGAGAGTTTTGAGTATGAATGTCGATTGCTAAAAGAGTAGGGGAAGAACAAAGAAACGATGGATGGACTGTGTGAATTATGATATGAATAGAAAGGGGATGACTACTGAGATGACGACTAATAGAGAAGTGTGGAAGAAAGGATATGTTTCGTTGACCCCCAATTGGAATAAAGGTAGGACAATGATATCTTCTACCCAGTTACTACGGGGTTCTAAACATTGGTAAACAAAAAATCGTCACCTAGAGCACATTTGTACGCCTCCTGACATAACATAGCGCTCTGTTCATCACATTTGTAATTTTTTTTACCTACGTTAACAAATAAATAAACTGAACTGAACCGAACTGGAAAAACCCGTGAAGGTCAGAAACTTCTTGTAAAAAATATATATATTCATTTGAAGTTTTATGTTTGAATGTGGATGTCTATGCAAGTAGATGAGGACCAAAGATACGATGGATGGACTGTGTAAAATGATGATATGGATGGAAAGGGGGTGACTTTTATGGGAATGAAATCTCACAAGTCTACCTATGAGGTTGTTGTCTGCTTAACTGGACTTACCTGTGTCTACCTCAATAAACTTAACCCTAGAGTACAAAACTATCCTACAAGTGACGTTGTTACTAAACATTCGTAAAAAATACGACAGGAAAATAAAACAATAAATCTACGAATTATAAATTTTAATATTTTAGAAATTACAATTACTTATTCTTTGGGTTTAAGAGATCACATAATAATGAAAATAGTTAAATTTTTTTTTTTTTGCTCTACACAGTTTGAACGGGATGCGGGAACGACGCGAACTTTGTTTTTTCCAGGAATCATGATTTTGCCGTCGTAAATTTTACGATAGTTTAGTAATCCAGGGTTAAAACTAGAGCGACTATTTGCTAAAGGCACCTCCAGTGGGGTAAGGACCTCGGCTTAGGGCATCACAGGGCAGCAAGGGAAATGCTGGATCGATATGATATAGGGAGTGACTACTGAGATGACGACTAATAGAGAAGTGTGGAAGAAATACTTGTTGGGTGGACCACATATAAATTGGGATATGGGCCGAAGAATGATATCCTCCTCTTAAATATGTGATGATTTGAGTACTAGCGCCATCTAGTTTTAAAAATATTGACCAACAAAGTAATGACGTGTAAAAGTTTCTTATAAGCTCTACTTACATAAATGAACATTTCATTTCATACCCTTTCCTTCTCTGTGTGAAGAGAGGCCTTTGCCGTTTTGTTCCACGCGCGCCTCAGAGAGATGTCAGCAAACTGAAGGGGTCTGCTAGGACCGATGCCTGTCAGGGTCGTGAGAATGTTCGAAAGAGATACCGTAACCCTGGCATATGGGCAACTGAAGGAACACGGGTGGGTTTTAGTCAGTACAAGTCTGACACGCCCTTTCGCTTCACCCAGAGCGGGAGACGTCATTTGATGATTTCTTACAGACAAAAAAAATGCTTTGCCCAGCTGTGGGAGAGTTACAGTTAGGTAATATTTTAGTTTAACACATACCGGTACTTGAGTAATCTCATAGCAATAACACAGTAATCAACAGCTTGGTTTTTTCATTGACCGTAATAGGAAGTTACTAATTATATTATCAATTTGTAATTAAAAAGTTGTTACGAGTAGGTCAACTGAACTCTTTGCTTTTTACTCAACTGCAATGAAAGGTTATGTTTTGTTAATTTATTTTGTACCGACGCGTTGGTCTGGTGGTCGGAAGCATTACTACTGAACATGAGATCCTGGGATCAATTCCCAGGTCGGGCCCTGGCACAGGCAACTGAAGGAACGGACGGGTGGGTTTTAGGCAGTAAAAATCTGATACGCCGTCTTCGCCCAGAGCGGGAGACGTCATTTGATGATTTAGTCTAGTTGTTAGTGACCCTGACTGCTAAGACTAAGGTCGTGGGTTCGATTCCCACCCAGGACAAATGTTTGTGTGATGAGCACAATCATTTGTTCTGTGTCTGGGTGTAATTTATCTATAATATGCATGTATTTAGAAATATATAAGTATGTTTATCAGTTGTCTGGTTGCCATAGTACAGACTCTGCCTAGTTTGGCATCATATAACGGTGTGTTGGTTGTCACAAGATATTTATTTCTCAATCAGAAAAAAAAGGTCAGGCAAAGCGTTACTGGTTTTTCTACCTGGAATCTCTCAGTAGCAACCCGGAGTTCAGATTCTTGGAGCCCAGTTGATGACAATAACGGAAAATAATCAGACTTACCGACATAGCTTGCAGAGTAAGCTAGCTGAAGTGGTAATTGGCTGGCCATGTTTGGCCACGAAGGACTGGTGGAAAAATATAATAAACTAGCTTCTGCCCGCGACTTTGTCTGCGTTAAATTTCTTGCTCCCCCGACCCTTCCCGTCGCGTCGAATCGCCTACCCATGCGATTTTCCCCGTTTTTGCAACATTTTTCATTACTGCTCCGCTCCTCTTAGTTATAGCGTGATGTTATATAGCCTATAGCCTTTCTCGATAAATAGGCTACTCAAAACAAAAATATTTTTTCAATTCGAATCAGTAGGTCCTGAGATTAGCGCGTTCAATCAAACAAACAAACTCTTCAGCTTTATGATATGAGTACAGATTTAAAATAAAGCTAATCAAATTTAAAGGCATCACGATAAATAGCATTAACTCATCATCATCATTTCAACCGTAAGACGTCCACTGCAGGACATAGGCTTCCCCCAAATTGGGGGGTTTTGCCATTATCGCCACGCTTGGCAGGCGGGATGGCGATCGCAGTATTGTGGTAAAATGCATAGAGAACGCTGCTGCCAATTCTCTAGTAAGTCCCTTAGTCGCCTTTTACGACACCCACGGGAAGGAATGCGATGGTGCTATTGTTTACGTCCGTCACCACTCCGAACAGCATTAACACACACACATAGCATTAATTAACCTAAGATAACCTAAAAGAGGTGTATCATGTGGTGCCGGACGTAAAGAATAACACCACCCCATTTCTTCCCGTGGG
This sequence comes from Aporophyla nigra, assembly GCA_947507805.1. Taxonomy (NCBI): domain Eukaryota; kingdom Metazoa; phylum Arthropoda; class Insecta; order Lepidoptera; family Noctuidae; genus Aporophyla; species Aporophyla nigra. The sequence goes on from OX382318.1 coordinate 1,630,378, forward strand.
TGTCGTAAAAGGCGACTAAGGGGCTTACTAGAGAATGGGCAGCAGCGTTCTCTATGCATTTTACCACCATACTGCGATCGCCAACCCGCCTGCTCAGCGTGGCGATTATGGCAAAGCCCCCCAAATTGGGAGAGGCCTAAGTCTAGCAGTGGACGTCTTACGGCTGAAATGATGATGATGAACCTTAAAGAGGCACAATCATAATTAATATTTTTAGGATCACAAAATAGATATAATTTGACGATCGATTAAAAACATGTCGATTTAAAATGTCTATACCTCCATTTGTATTGAAATGCGAACACGGGTCAATAGTTGAAATATAAAAAAACTTTAATGTTTGCGACAACCTTGAGAACTTATTCTTCGATTCCTTTGTGAGTCAATACTAATAATGACTTTTACATAAGTACTTTTACAGCACATATCTTCACGCTTATTAACAAAAGGGTTAGGCAGAGGTGTGTTGTTTTAATTCCAGAGTATATTCATAGGTACATAAACTCACGTTTTTTTCCCATGGAGGTAAACAGAAACTAGGGAACGCCAGCTGCTACGATCCTTACATATTTCTTTTTAGGGTTCCGTTGCCAAATGGCAAAAAACGGAACCCTTATAGATTCGTCATGTCTGTCTGTCTGTCCGAGTATGTCACAGCCACTTTTTAACGAAACTATTAGAGCTATGCTGTTGAAACTTGGTAAGTAGATGTATTCTGTGAACCGCATTAAGATTTTTACACAAAAATAGAAAAAAAAAAACAATAATTTTGGGGTTCCCCATACTTAGAACTGAAACTCATTTTTTTTTTTTATCGAACCTATACGTGTGGTGTATCTATGGATAGGTCTTCAAAAATGATATTGAGGTTTCTAATAATTATCATTTTTTTCTAAACTGAATAGTTTGCGCGAGAGACACTTCCAAAGTGTTCCCTGTAACTTCTAAAATAAGCGAATGATAAAACTAAAAAAAAATATATGATGTACATTACCATGTAAACTTCCACCGAAAATTGGTTTGAACGAGATCTAGTTCGTAGTTTTTTTTTTAATACGTCATTAATCGTAAACCCCAATTGACCATTCATTCAATCAACTCAAATATAAAATTTAAAAAAAAAACATAAACATAAACCTTATGCATAAACCGTGAATACAGGTTTGTACAGAACCCTCGGTTCGCGAATCCGACTCGCACTTGGCCGGTTTTTTCCTCGTTTAGGTTCATACAATTGGTCATACGTCGCCGGTTCCGAGTACTACGCACCTGACCTTTCTGAAGAACATCACCAATAAGGTCACTACATGTCCTCCTAGGGCGTCCCCTCCCGGTGTTTCCACTCGCATCTGCCTTGTAAATACCTTTTGTAAGCCGTGCTTCATTCATCCTCTCAACATGACCAAACCATTTAAGCATACTTTTATTTTTCAGAGTATAATTTGAATTAACTGCCTCGTTGGTCCTGAGTATGGGGCAAAGTGTATTGGATTTTTCCTTAAAGAATTTCTTAGTAACAGCTCGGATTTGGAAGTTGGTGGTATGATACTACCCCCGTGCCTCGGAAAGCACGTTAAGCCGTTGGTCCTGCGCCTGATCTCTCTCCGGTCGTGTCGGATTGTCGTCCCATCGGACTATGAGAGTGAGGGATGAGTGATTGCTCCTGTGTCAGCGCACACACGCCTGCACTATAATATCTCCCGCGCCGATGGCTAGTATCCGTTGAGATTGGCCGCCATAGACGAAATACGGTCTAGAGGACTATATATAATTTTAATTTAATTCTAATTCTGTGACCCTTGAATTTGACATTTTATTTTAATCCAATTCAGTGACATTTTTATTACTGTTGATGACATTTTATTGTACTCTGATGCAGCATTGTTATCACCATTCTATTGTACTACCTATGTTGTTTTTTTTATGTAGATTTTGTCTGAATTGTTAACGCTCTGTGGGCGAGCCAATACAGGGTGAAATTATACTAGCTGGCGAAAGTTCGCAGAAATTATGGGTAGATATAGAAGTAATAACACGATCAAAAAATATATTTTACTAGCTTCTGCCCGCGACTTCGTCCGCGTCAAATTTTACTCCCCTGGCCCTTCCAGTCGCATCGAATTGCCTGCAGTTTTCGTTACTGATCCGCTCCTTTTGATTGTTGCGTGATGTTATATAGCTTATAACCTTTCTCAATAAATAGGCTAGCCAACACAAAAAGAATTTTTCAATTCGGACAACTTTTTCTTGAGATTACCGCGTTCAAACAAACAAACAAACTCTTCAGCTTTATAATATTAAGTATAGATTTTTCGTAGATTATAAAAATTGAGTCATAATAGCCTCTCAATTAATTATTGAAGTATCAAGGTGAGGGTAAACGTCGTGACGCGCTCCCTGGAGGAGGCGACTGGTAAGATAGACAGTCGTTCCATGTAGAATACTGCTATTCAGCTGCATCCGGTTAGACTGGAAGCCGACCCTTCCTCGGCAGATCCATTGAGGAAAGATCATAACAATTCTTTTAGTTGCTATGGACAAAACTCGACAGTCAGATGACCGAAAAAGCACAAGAATAAAATTAAATAATTTAATTTGGTAGGTAAGTATCAATAGTATCTTAAAAGTTTGAAAATATCGCTATTTTTAAATGTCAAACTTGATTGTTTATTTTTTTTAAATCACGCTATTTACAGATGAATATGCTTAGTGATGTTCCGTGTAGTGTCGGACGTAAATGGCACTATCCCAATTCTTCCCGTGGGTGTTGTAAGAGGTGACTAAGGGACTTACTAGAGAATGGGCAGCAGCGTTCTTTATGCATTTTACCACCATACTGTGATCACCAACCCGCCTACAAAACGTGGCGATTATGGCAATCCCTTTGAGGGGGTTTATGTTCAGTGATGAACATTTTTTGGCTGAAATCGTGATTATAATGTTTCCACCGCATATTATGTTCCCAATGCTGGGACACAGGCCTCCTCTCGTTAAAAGGGAGTGGGTTATAATCCACCACGCGGGCCCAGTGCAGGTTCGTAGATGTCACGTATCTTCGAATCGATATGCCGGTTTCCTCACGATGTTTTCCTTCACCGTTTTGAAAGCCATGGTAATGAAATTAGTTATTCAAAGTCAAGCGCCTTCCTGGGTTCGAACTCACGTCGGGTGCCAGGAAATATCCCCTGAGACAGTATATCTCGAGTGTACTACGTGAGCTCGACAAATGGATGTGCGAATAACACATGTGCGACAAAACTGTACTGCGACTCACCGTAGTTCGAATGCACGCTTGTGCGACACACTGAATATAGTCGTTTCTAGCACTCGCCGGCCGCTACCGTGGCACCGCTCGCTTCGCTCACTCGGCTCGTGCGTAGGAGGTCACAATTTTAACCTAGTGTACTACGTGAGCTTGAGTGTGTCGCACAAGCGTCCATTCAATCTATGGTGAGTCACAGTACAGTTTTGTCGCACAAGTGTTATTCGCACATTCATTTGTCGAGCTCACGTAGTATATCGTGTGCCGTATCGTAGTCTGAGCGTTTAAAAATCCTCGACCACGTTCGCGGGATATACAGCCTCATTACCGATGACCGTGGGTGATGCATTCGATATGCAGTCAGCAGCGTACAGACCCTCCTATCCAGGGCGTCGAGTTCGGTCTGAGTCCATTTGAGTATTTTGAAAAAGTACATCAAAACCGGTATGACCCAACTGTTTAAGACCTTGTTTCCGCCTGATAGAAAACGAAGTGTGGTCATAGTAGAAGTGAAACTTCAACGTCCAAGTGGAAGATCTTCTTCCCTATTTTAAACTCCAGTCAGTTTTACTTACTGTTAAAAAAACAGAATCAAAAAAATTCGACAAATAAAAAATATTTCCAAAAAAAAATATTTCAATAAAATTATGTTAGTAAAAAAAAATCAAAAACAAATATTTCAAAGAAAAATATTTGATAAAAAAAATCAATATAATTTAGATTTTAAAAATATTTCAAGAAAAGACAATCCGAAAATATATTATTTTTTAAATATTTCATCTACCCCCTCCACGCGGCCGTAACGCTTCTTCGTGACGGAGGAAACCCTAATACCCCCCTCTAAATAGAAGTTTCATTTCAGAACTTTAAAATTATAGTTCGAACTCATGGTCACTGGGCCACCCCTGCGATCCACCACCTACTGGTTGGCTTATATTTTTACCATAACAGGAGCTGTTTATTTATTTATTTAACACTCTAAGCACATAAATGTACAGAGGCGGACTTAATGCCATAGACATTTTCTACCAGTCAACCTTTGGGTGATGCAGAGACACAGTGGTAGGTGCAATGAATTTGAAGATAAAAAAAAACGAAAAAACACGATAAATATAACCTATTTAAATCATAAACATAATACAATATATACCTATAAATATAAAAACACATACATAAATAATAGAATTTACTAAAACAAATGAGCTGAGCTGTTCACGTATACCTATATACTTCGTGCCGATACAAGAGAAGAAGAAACACTTTCCATTAGGTATTCGATAAGTATTCGACTTGTTTATCAAGAGACAACATAAAAATATTTATAGGTAACCGCACCCGGTGCGTCAAGGCCCTATAGTAGGGATGGGCAAAATCTGTTAATAATTTTATTTAACATATAAAAACATTGCGACAGACGGTCAGAAATGTTAAGGGAAATTACTATATTAAATACCTATTAGGTAATTGGCACATTTTGATTATAACTGTAGTTATTATTTATTTATTTACCTCTCACAACTATCATTACAGATCTTAAACCTAATTCGATAGTGAGGCCATCAACTATTATAATTATAACCTACCTAATATTATTTATTATAGATACTAACTTATAATTTTGATTATATAAATTTACATGTATTTAGTGTATCTATTTAATAGATATGTAAACACTGTCTCAAGCACATAAGAGGAGGCAGCTGCTGTCACTAATGTCATCTGTCAGTCATGAGGAACGGCGGGAAACAAAGACGGTGAAGCAGGTCTGCACGGTCGCGCTTGATGTGGTGGTGAGCCAGTGAAATGATATTTTTCAACTTAAATACGGAATCAATAGGATTCTACAATAACGTTAAGGAAACTTCGAAAAGTTAAGGAAAAAGTTACACAAAAAACAAAAAACACAAAGTTACACACAGTTATTACATAAAATACAAAAAATATAAATAGCCTAATACGTATTTCTGGAATAGTCGATTCGCTCACAATTAAATTAACTTCGTACGAGTCGCCTAAAACAATTATTATATTATTTAAACCTGACAATTCGTCGATTCGGGTGAGTTAATTTTTGCGAATCGACTAATTACCCACCAAAGTTTCATAACAATCAGTCGAATCATTTTCGAGTTTTAGCGAGATTGACGCAAGCCAAATGATTATTATTAATTATTAAACATATTTTTGTAAGGTGTTCTTTTAAAAAGTATTCTGTTCTATATAAAAACAGGATATAATTATATTGTTTTCGAAGTTGATATTTAAAACTTTTTTTTGGACTTGAAGATTTGTAAAAATAAAATTGATCATGTTTACTATACAAATTATACCTTTTTTTTCTTTAAAACAAATTGCATATTGCACGTCATACTTAATTTGAAAAACAATAAAGTGTAAATGAACCAGTTATTCGTTTATTTATCAATTGTAATTGCTCCCAGTGATTAATTAATTTATCAATAATAATTTAAATCGGGCTTTAGGTAAACGAAATATTTTTATTTAACTACGTTTGTTTTTAAATTATGTATCAATTTTGATGATCGTGATATTCTTTTCCTTTGATTGAGGCCTTTTTATTCAACTCTTGATTCATATGTTATTTAATTATTTGATTCAAATCATGATTTCATTGATTCGACTTAAATCCACCAACCCTGTTATAACCAATGATTTATACGACATCTCATTCATAACATTCTTTATAAAGATGACACACTGTCACATAATGACCTATAAGTAATTAAATACTATAGTTATTACCCTTATTTTGTTCGACGCAGACCTGAACCCGGATACGAGTGCTCGTAGGCGTTCCGCATACCTACATGGTTATATTTTTATCTCAGCTGGAAACTTAGTATAAGGCTTTTTTTTCTGGATGGGAAATCATATAATGATGTCTCCTGCTCTAGGCGAAGCGGGAGAGCGTGTCAGACTTTTACTGACTAAAACCCACCCGTGTTCCTTCAGTTGCCTATATGCCAGGGTCACGGTAACTCTTTCGAAGGCTGGAGACATGTTATGAGTAAAAGAATAAAAGCATGGTAGTCCCCCTTTTGGCATAAAATTGTAAGGCATACTACTGTTTGGCATACCGACAGAATCTGGAATAGGATAGAATCAGGAATGAGGTTAACCGGCAGAGAACCAAAGTGGTCGACATAGCTCATAGAATTAGCAAACTGAAGCGGCAATGAGTCGGCCACATTAGCCGTAGAACCGATGACCGTTGGGGTAGACGTGTTCTTGTGTGGAGACCGTGAATCGGCAAACGTAAGGTAGGACGCCCTCAGGCTAGGTGGAGCGACGATCTTCGCAGGGTGACTGGTAGCCAGTGGCGTGCACAGGGTTTTATGACCGGGAAGGCAGTTTAAAAAAAAAAAAAACCACTTTTGCAGTTGCACAAGTTGGTGAAGAAAAAACTCACTAGGTGGTTTAAAAGGTTGAAATGACGATTTTCTGATGATGCTAATAAAAGATTTCGGCCAGCTCAAATGACGAATCGAAGTGAGCGATTGTTGCAGAACACGTCGCTTGAAAGATATCTGATGTGGCCTTGAAAAAGGCCCTTCATGTGATTCGCATATGTAAATATATTTAATAAGTAAATTAAGTACTGATAACAGTAAAAGTAATGAAGTAAAACTACTCAAGTATAAATTAAATCTACGCGCCTATCTTTTTTTAGATATGATTTTAAATCGTCGTCTTTAAATTGTACCTTTTTGTGTGCGAGAAGTTTAAATAAATACAGGTCGCAGACATCCACCCGATGTCAACTGTCACCATGTAGCTATGCGGTTCGCCCACGGCCACACGTATCCGGGTTCGAGTCTCTGCCGAACAAAATAAAGAGTTATGGCTATAGTACTTAATGCCTTACACCCTAGGAGGATAAAGGTATATTATTGTGGCAAGGATGTGCAAATTGTAACCATGAATTCAGTACATGATTCTAGACCCTCTAGTGTAGAAAGTTTTCGTCGGTTATCATAAAAAAATAAATATAAAAATGCCTAAATAACACTAATTCAACCGAATGGTGTCTACTGCTGGACATACGCCTCCCCCAATTTCAGGGGGTTTGCTATAATCGCCACGCTTGGCTGGCGGGTTGGCGATCGCAGTATGGTGGTAAAATGCATAGAGAACGCTGCTGCCCATTCTCTAGTAAGTCCCTTAGTCGCCGTCTAAGACACCCACGGGAATAAATGGGAAAAAAATTGCAACTGAGAAATTCTTGAAAAACCCAATTACAGTTTGCAGAAAACGGTCACCCATCTTTAAAATTACCGCGGCATCTATTGCTTAACCTCAGACTAGTCAATCCGTTTTTAGCTGTCGCACTCAGCAATCAGGTTTTCGGTCACAAAGCAGTCTGCTACGAGAGAAGAAGAAGACGGTCACCCATCTTTAAATAACCGCGGCATCTGTTGCTTAACCTCAAACGAATTGTTTCTTTTTAGCCCTCTCACTTAGCATTAACGCTCGCCACCACAAGATGCTTCACCACGAGTGAACAATTCGGTCACCCATCTTTAAAATAACCGCGGCATCCATTGGTTAACCTCGAACTAACTATTACTTTTTGCCCTCACACTCAGACTCTCGCAACCACAAGATACTTGGCAAAGAAAGAAGAATTAGGTCACCCATCTTTAAAATAACCACGGCTTCTGTTGCTTAACCTCGAACTAACCGATTCGTTTTTAGCCATTAGAGAAAGTAATATTATAGACGTAGTTTGAGGTCTAAGGTCAAAGTCATATAACGTTTGGACTAAAGACCTGAATTCTTTAGTTATATAAGTAATCATTTATAATCTTCAACACATTTTTCATGTCTAAAAAAACAGGCCAACAGTGCCGAAAGTGGCTACGTTTTAACAGCCCCACGGGTCGATCTTCTAGGTTGAACAACACTTCCTATGACGGGTCGTTGAGCTCCCTAAAAATAGGGTTGAGCTACACGATGACTGATACATACATGCCGTCTGTTGGGACAGGTCAGCTCAAAGCTGCAATGGCTCTTTCTCCAAAAGGCTCTTTCAGACATGGCCCTGCATTGTTAGACTCACCTAAAATTCTAATAAGATAATTATAATGTTTGGACTTCAAAAGAGACCATGACCTCAGAGTTTGTTTCGGCATTTCTTCTCAGGGAACAGTCAGCTAAGAAATGCCAGCGCCATCTAGTTTTTAAAATATTGACTAAAAAAATTATAATAAATAATAGTTTAAAAACTATAAAACATGCTTTCATAGAAAACCTAACTAAAAAGTTGAAAAAATGGAAAAAAGCGTGGGGTGCTTGATATCAATTAAAAATTTAATACCTTTAAAAGCACCCCTAATTTAGTTTTTTGGGTTCCGTAGCCAAATGGCAAAAAACGGAACCCTTATGGATTCGTCATGTCTGTCTGTCCGTCTGTATGTCACAGCCACTTTTTTCCGAAACTATAAGAACTATGCTGTTGAAACTTGGTAGATGTATTCTGTGAACCGCATTAAGATTTTCACACAAAAATAGAAAAAAAAACAATAAATTTTGGGGTTCCTATATACTAAGAACTGAAACTCAAAAAAAAAATTTCATCAAACCTATACGTGTGGGGTATCTATGGATAGGTCTTTAAAAATGATATTGAGGTTTCTAATATCATTTTTTTTTCTAAACTGAATAGTTTGCGCGAGAGACTCCCAAAGTGGTAAAATGTGTGTGTGTGTCCCTGTAACTTCTAAAATAAGAGAATGATAAAACAAAAAAAAAAAATATGATATATGATGATGATGTATCTGTTGGTCTAGTGGTTAGCGACCCTGACTGCTATGCCGGAGGTCGTGGGTTCGATTCCCACCCAGGACAAATGTTTGTGTGATGAGCACGATCATTTGTTCTGTGTCTGGGTGTAATTTATCTATAATATGTATGTATTTAGAAATATATAAGTATGTTTATCAGTTGTCTAGTACCCATAACACAAGCTCTGCTTAGCTTGGGACTAGATGGCGTTGTGTGATAGTTGTGGAATATTATATTATTATTATTATTATGTAAACTTCCACCGAAAATTGGTTTGAACGAGATCTAGCAAGTAGTTTTTCTTTTAATACGTCATAAATCGTAAACCGCAATTTACCTTTCATTCAATCAACTCAAATATAAAAATAAAAAAAAAAAACATTTAATTTCATAAACATAAAACTTATTTATAAACCGTGAATACCTACAGGTTTGTACGAAACCCTCGGTGCGCGAGTCCGACTCGCACTTGGCCTGTTTTTTAAACTACATATTATTTGTGGTTAAACAGCTATACTCACAAAATGTTTGTTGATATTTAAAATATCTATTTTAAAAGTTGAAAGTTCAAGCCGACATGATTTTATTGTATTTTTATGTCTTAAAAACCACTTAAACGTACCTACTTATGCAATATTTTCTTGTTTTGTAGCACTTAGCACAGAATAATATGTCTGTGTGAATCATCAATACAAAATCTTCTTAACTTTTTCGAAAAAATCATTGAATCGGATAGTAAGTCCCTTAGTCGCCTTTTACCACACCCACGGGAAGAAATGGGTTGGTGCAATGTTCTTTCTTTCTTCTTCTCTTCGTTTTCTTCTTTTTTCTTCTTCTTTACGTCCGACACCACACGGAACATCACTAAGCTTACACGTCACAAAATAGCGTCATTTAAAAAATAATAATTTAAAAAAAATAAACAATCAAATTTGACATTTAAAACAGCGATATTTTTAAACGTTTAAGATACTTTTGATACCTACCTACCAAATTAAATTCTTTAATGTTATTTTTGTGCTTTTTAGGGTTCCGCACCTCAAAAGGAAAAAGCGGAACCCTTATAGGATCACTTTGTTGTCCGTCCGTCCGTCCGTCCGTCCCTCTGTCAAGACCCTTTTTCTCAGGAACGCATGGAGGTATCAAGCTGAAATTTATATCAAATACTCAAGTCTATTGTCTCTTGGAGCTGTGAAAAAACCAAACTTCTAAACTAACGCAATCAAAAGATATAGCCGTTTATGCCGCATATTTTCGAAACTCGCAAGAGAATCAAAACCCAAAGGGTACTTCCAGTCCATCTAGAATTTTGAAATTAGGTGCGAAGCAACGTCTTATAGCACAGATAAAGGAAAAATTACGAAACCCATACATTTTTAGTTACATCATAATATAATAAAAATATTTTTTTACGGAACCCTCGGTGCGCGAGTACGACTCGCACTTGGCCGGTTTTTTTCGGTCATCAAATGACTGTCGAGTTTTGTCCATAGCAACTAAAAGAATTATTATGATTTTTCTTTAATGGATCTGCAGAGCCTTTCCAACTATGTTGGGATCGGCTTCCAGTCTATCCTGATGCAACTAACATTATGCATGGATTTTGTCAAGAATGGCACAGATAAATAATATCCGGCGGCGCGAACGTCATATTGCTGTTGCAACGAAATGTTGCCACTTTATAATAAAGTGTTTTTTATAGTTTGTTTTAAAATTGTATTTATTTTTACTCTTTATTTGCCTTTTAATATTGTGTTATTTAAGATTTAGGATTGTTACTTCTTTTTACTCATGATTTGCTGCACCGTCCGACGTCACACGTCAGCGCCGGCTGTCGCTGAAAACCAGCGCTGTGGCGCTGTCTAGCATAGAGTCGCAGTATTATGCTGAGCGATGGCTGTTGCGTGGATGTGACGCATATTTTCCCCAGCAATTTTTTAAATATTTTTGGAACGAAGTTCCTTATCGCGCGTTGTGAAAGGGGGCTAGGCGGAAAAAAATCTTACGAAAAGTTGTCACGACATGCTTTAACCGACTTCAAAAAAAGGACGAGGTTTCTCAATTCGACCGTATATATTTTGTATGTTGCTGTTTTTTTGTTGTGAGTAGAGCGGGAGAGAGGGAGAGAGGGGGAGAGGGGGAGAGGGGGAGAGGGGGAGAGGGAGAGGGGGAGGGGGGAGGGGGAGGGGGAGGGGAGATGTGGTGAGGGGGAGAGGGAGAGAGGAGTAGAGGGAGAGAGAGAGAGGGAGAGAGAGGTAGAGAGAGAGAGGGAGAGAGAGGTAGTGAGAGAGGGAGAGAGAGTTAGAGAGAGAGGAAGAGAGAAGTAGAGAGAGGGAGAGAGGGAGAATATTTTTGTTGAGTGTATACAGGTTTTTTGTACATAATAAATAATTAAAAAATTATAACTATTATGAATCCTGGAAAGGAACTTCGTTCCATCCGGGTGTCCCTTGACACCTCTGAAGTTTTTGTTGTGTTCAGTTTGTCTTTGCGTCATATTTACCGCAAATAAACGTATTTTCTTTCAACTGAAAACCAGTATTTTACATGGAGCGACTGCCTATCTGACCTCCACAATCCAGTAACTGGGTAACAAGATAGCCCTTGGTATGATTCATATGAGCGGCTGCATAGAGAACACTGCTGCCCATTCTCTAGTAAGGGGCCATCCATAAATTACGTCACACGTTAAGGGGGGGGGGAGGGGGTCGACGAATTGTGACATTGTGTGACAAGGGGGTGGTTTGGCCCTAAATTTTGTGACGTCACATTTCAAAATTGAATATACATTTTTAAAGTACTATTAAAACACGAAATATGAACTATAAAAGAAAAAAAAAATTCAATGTCTAGATGTAAAATTGCAAAATATGTGACGTCTCACTAGTTGGGGGATTTCACAAATGTGACCAGCTGTGACAAGGACGGGGGGGGGGGAGGGGTCAAAATATCATGAAATTTGTGTGACGTAATTTTTGGATGGCCCCTAAGGCCCTTAGTCGCCTCTTACGACACCCACGCGAAGAAATGGGATGGCAGTACAAGGACGTTCCCTCAATGCTATGAGGGAAAACAACGGACGGCGAAAACGAAGAAGAAAATTGTTGTAAAAGATCATATTACATTTAAAAGAAAACATCATTTCCTTAGGTTGATATTTCCAGAATCGCCACATTTGGCAAATAATTGAATGAATGACCCATTCATTCATTTAGAACGAATGGTTTATTTATTAGCATGAATATAGGTAGATAGCATAAATTCTTAAGATCTGAAGATGGTTTTCACAATATTGCATAACAGCCTTTGTATTAATAATAAATAATAGTTTAAAAAAACAAAAAAACACGCTTCCAAGTTTTTTAACTGTTATTTATTTTCTATTTTTCAGTTCGGCTAGCTACAAAAGTGTTTTTTGCTATCCCGGTAATCAAGGATAAAGGCATTTGGCAGTAATGAAATTATTGTATTGTCATCGGTCCTCGATAAGTTTACAAAGTTTGAATGAAATCTGACCGTTTGAAGTGGGTCAACATCAAGTCCAAAATCCTTCACCGGTTTGAGAGCAGTGGTGATGAAATTACTTAATAATAATAATAATCTTTATTTCAAAAAAAGTGACAACATTACTTTAAAACTTACAAAAAGTAAAGCGCCTGCTTGAGTTCGAACTCACGACCTACAACTCGTGAACTCTCTTGTAAGCACGGCTACACATCAAGCTATACTTTTCCAGGATAAGCTGACACCTCATTGTAGGAAAAGCCTATACAATGCGAGGTCAGCTAAAACTGGATATGTACACCTTGACCTGTAACCGTGTGTACATAGGACATGTACCTCAATTAAATAATAATTATGAAGGTAGGTATAACCAAACAAAACATTTGAATTCAAAACAACGACATATTTATGTTTTTTTTTGCACACCCATCTTGTTTAAAACCGGACCGGCGACTGCTTACCGACACGGATGCAATTGACCCTTGAACTCATATTAGAACATTCATTTTGAATATTTTTACCAGATTATTCATTTGCCAAGAATGTTATGTATATTAAAACTAGCTGACGTACTACCGAGATAAAAGTATTCTCTTTTAAGGCGTAATCTTTCCGTGTACCAATTTTAACAAGTTAACTGCCATGTCGGACTATGTGTCCGACACTTTTAGTTCCATTCAGGCCTTGTCGGACTATATGACCGACAACACATAACAAATGTGAACGTGTTTTTGCTGCATGGCGTCCATATTTATTATTCTTTCAGCTATATTAAGTGACCCGCACGGCCCAAAAATCACTATGTCAACTTTTGTTTACCATTACTCTCATACACATAAGTCAAAATAAAAGTAAGGAATAAAATTATAAAAATACGCCGTATATAATGTAATAAATATGAGATATAGAAATAAATAAAATCATTTTAATTCGGACAACTAAGATGTGTTAGTAACAGTTTTCCTTAAAAAACACTATTGTTAGTAACTTAATCTACAGAAAAAATAATGAGAAGATCACCCACCAGTTCGACATAGCAAATGGCCACTAGGGTATGTCTTCTGACAAATTGCCTTATTATGGCAGAGGAAGTGTCTGCCACCACAGCCTTCAGGATGCTATTATGACTGCCTCTTATTCTGCTCAGTAGTGAGGCCGTTTTTAGGGTTCCGTTGCCAAATGGCAAAAAACGGAACCCTTATAGATTCGTCTTTCTGTCCGAGTATGTCACAGCCATTTTTTTCCGAAACTATAAGAGCTATGCTATTGAAACTTGGTAAGTAGATGTATTCTGTAAACCGCATTAACATTTTCACACAAAAATGGAAAAAAAAACAATAATATTTGGGGTTCCCGATACAGAGAACTGAAACTCAAAAAATTTTTTTTCATCAAACCCATACGTGTGGGGTATCTATGGATAGGTCTTCAAAAATGATATTGAGGTTTCTAATATCATTTTTTTTTAAACAAAAATTTTTAGGGTTCCCCATACATAGACTGAAACTCAAAAAAAAAATTTCATCAAACCCATACGTGTAGGGTATCTATGGATAGGTCTTCAAAAATGATATTGAGGTTTCTAATATCATTTTTTTCGAAACTGAATAGTTTGCGCGAGAGACACTTCCGAATTGGTAAAATGTGTGTCCCGTCCCCCCCGTAACTTCTAAAATAAGGGAATGATAAAACTAAAAAAAATACATGATGTACATTACCATGTAAACTTCCACTGAAAATTGGTTTGAACGAGATCTAGTAAGTAGTTTTTTTTTTAATACGTCATAAATCGTAAACCACAATTTACCTTTCATTCAGTCAACTCAAATATAAAAATTACAACATTTAATTTCATAAACATAAACCTTATGCATAAACCGTGAATTCCTGCAGGTTTGTACGGAACCCTCGGTGCGCGAGTCCGACTCGCACTTGGCCGGTTTTTTTTTTCGAATCCATCATTCAGCTCAGCCTATCGCAGTCCACTGCTGGACATAGGCCTCACCCATGCTGCGCCACAACACCCTGTCCTCCGCCTTCCGCATCCAGTCTGCCCCAGCCACTTTCCTAAGGTCGTCGGTCCATCTAGCAATTTTTTTCGAATGATAGCATGAAATCCATCAGTATGGTTCACCGCAAACATTTCTGAGGCACAATATATTGGGCACGCCACAATTGCGGCGGTAAGAGAGGCGCCACGGCGTCCTCACCTTCCGCCTGAAGCAGGTTCTCACCGGGCATGTGTGCTTCAGGGGGTTCCTGTTCAAGATAAAGTGGGAGGAAACGCCCGGGTGTTTCCAGTGCGAGGATCGTCTGGAGGACACGGTGTAGCATACGGTGGAGGTGTACCCTGCTTGGGTGGAGCACCGCCGTGTCCTCGTGGAGGCGATCGGCGGCTGCGACCTCTCGCGTCCGGCCCTGGTGCGAGCCATGGTACGGAGCGAGAGGGCATGGGAAGCCGTCACCTCCTTCTGCGAAGCAGTAATGCTCGCGAAGGAAGAGGAGGGGTGCGTGAGGAAGTGGCAGTCTCTGCGCCCTCACGTCCCTAGCCGCCGCAGGAGGAGACGCCCCGGGCGTCGGGAGTTGATCGCAGACTCCCGGCCACCGTAGGCGCGGGCTTGCAAGCGGCGAGCAATGGGTAGCTCGCTGCCCGGTAAGGACCAGGCTCGGGTCGGCGGCGCGTCGTGTGTCACGCGCGCCTCAAAGAGATGTCAGCAGCACTGAAGGGGTCTGCTAGGACCGATGCCTGCCAGGGTCGCGAGATTGTTCAAAAGAGATACCGTGACCCTGGCACATGGGTAACTGAAGGAACACGGGTGGGTTTTAGTCAGTAAAAGTCTGACACGCCCTCCCGCTCCGCCCAGAGCGGGAGAAGTTATTTGATGATATACAATCCAAAAAAAAGGCACAATATATGCATTTATGGAATAAATAATCTATTTAAAGTGAAATCACACTAAATACATTATTTGAATTTTTCTGATTTTCACCATGGCAGTTAACGTGTTCATTTTGAGCAGTGGTGGGCCATTTGTTTCTTTAGAGGTATGAAGATCAGGGTGAAAAGTTCACTCACCCTCCGTAGAAAGGAAAGGATCCTACGACCAGACAAGTGTCATGTCTGGTGGTTAACTGCTCGACGCCTGATGTCAACAATCTCGGTTTCCAGGCTAACTGGACGACGTGCTTGCTAAGATTGAGTACCAGGGCTCGGACAAAGTGCTATTTGGTTTTTAACCGACTTCAAAAAGGAGGAGGTTCTCAATTCGGATGTTTATATGTTTTTTTTTTATGTATGTTCGGCCATAGCTCCGTCATATATAGACGGTTTTGCAAAATTAGTTTTTTGTTCGAAAGGGGTTTATTCCGAAATGGTCCCATATAATTTTCATATAGATCTGATGATGAGTTCGGGGGACAGACACCGGAACTCTTTAAAAAATGACAGCAAATCAACCGCGATTTCTGCTATCGCGTTAATATGCATTGTTTGTTTGGAATTAGTGCGAGGTGAATACCACAACTAAAAATTTAAAAATAAAAACTTTTTTACAAAAAAAAAAAAATAACAACCGACTTCCTTAAAAACACTACAAAGTGAAAAGTAACTTTAATTTCGGAAGTCGGTGGCAAAAAAACCATAAATACAGATCCTAAGACACCGACTTCCGAAATTAAAGTTATTTTTCACTTTGTAGTGTTTTTAAGGAAGTCGGTTGTTTTTTTTTTTGTAAAAAAGTTTTTATTCCAATAATCATTTCTTAGTAACAGCCTAGAGTTTTGAAGTTGGCGGTGTGACCCCCCCGTGCCTCGGAAAGCACGTTAAGCCGTTGGTCCTGCGCCTGATCTCTCTCCGGTTGTGTCGATTGCCGTCCCATCGGACTATGAGAGTGAGGGAAGAGTGAGTGCCTCTGTGTCTGCGCACACACTTGTGCACTATAATATCTCCCGCGCCGATGGCTAGTCTCCGTTGAGATTGGCCGCCATGGCCGAAATACGGTTTGAAGGACTAGATATATTGGGTAACTCCGTGCCCAGACTCCACGTAAATTAGGTTTCTATGGTAACTCCACGGACAATTAAACTAGAGCCATTAAAGAGGTAACAGAATGCATTAGATGATATCACAACCAAAGCACGTTAAATCGATTAAATATTAATACTCCATTAAATAGGTGATTTCTAGTCAATGCAACATAAAACTATTTAATGACTAATGAGTCAGATTTAGTCATAAAAGAGTTATAAGTAGTCGGCAAGGCGACGCGACGACACGTTCATAGTGACAATGTCTCATTAATTTTTATAGCATTAAGACTTTTTTATCTTGGTTGGGAAATCATCAAATATCGTCTCTCTCTCTCTATGGGTGGAGCGGGAGAGCGTGTTAGACTTTAACTGTATAAATTCCACTTGTGTTCCTTCAGTTGCCTGAGCCAGGGCCACGGTAACTTTTCCAAACAAATTTGCAACGCTGGCAGGATAGCAGTAAGCCTAAGGTAATGATTTATGTCGCAGAAATAGAACCAAGAAGTTAGTCGTAGAAAAAAAATCACTTTGCCTGAAAATGTGAGGAAAGTTTTGAGTATGAATTCCGATGGTAGAAGAGTAGAGGGAGACCAAAGAAACGATGAGGGGACTGTGTGAATGATGATATGGATAGAGGTGACTACCGAAATTACGACTAAAAGAGAAGACGTGTGGAAGAAGTGGTGGATGTTGCGTCCACCACAAAAAATTATAATAATAAAGGCAGGAGAATAATGATCACTGTGCTTGATCCTGGTATCGTACCTGAGACCTCAGTAACAGTAGTCGGGCTTGCCATTACTACGGCATCTAGGAAGTCAAGAAATCAAAATAGAAGTAATTTATTCAAATTACGCTGTGAATGACTACTTTCTGAACGTCAAAATGACATAAGACAGTGCTTTAGCTGGCAAGAAGTGACGTAACAAACTGTCCAGCAGCAAAGCTGTCTGTCCAGTTAGATAAATTTGATTGTATTCAAAATAATATAGAAAAAAATTAACATTTAAATCACAAAACAGTTCAATCATATTCAGTTTAATTGTCCTTGTTCCATTGGGGTCGGCTTCTAATTTAACATTGAGCGATTTGCCTATCTGACCTCTACAGCCCAGTTATTGGGTAATACGATACCCTTTTGGGCTTCTGACTACCCGTAACGACTGTCAATAATATAATGTGAATAGGGTATACCTCAGGGGTGGTCCCATTTAAAATTTATTTACTTTGCTTGAGTATTTTTGGCATTAGCTTCGATACTACGTTTTTAATCCACTTTGGATATCTAGATGACATTCTACTGTTTACTGTGACTGTTGCTTACATGGCAAGTAGTGGTACACGACATTGGTGTGGGGTAAGTAATATTACTAAAGAGTGAACAATAATACTACTCCGAAAAAAAAAACACAGACATGCAAAAAAATAAAAAAGTAAAAATAATAGCTTTAATTTCGGAAGTAGGTGACAAAAAAAATAATGTTTCAACCAAAGGCACCGACTTTCGAAATTAAAGTTATTTTCGAAAAACTTTGTTTTTTTATTCATGCGCAGCTAAATCGAATCGATCTAATCGATCGAACAGTGTGCATATTATTCCGTGTTTAGGCAGCCTCGATCAAACCGTGCGCCTGTTATTATTTAGGCAAACGCACACGCCAAAATACCAAAACAAACATTCAAACTGTAATCAGAAATCAATACGTAAATAAATCCAGGCATAAAAGGCGTGCCCTCTTGCAAACTAGTCCTACAACTAGGTTAATAGTTACTTAGACCTATCTGATGTCAGTAGATGACGCTTTCTGGTCATATTTTGATGATGTTATTGTTTTAACCTTTAAAGACCTAATAATGAGCGTGAAAGACTACATTCCTGTAGACTTGAGTTTATGTCGCCGTGGAATTCTAAATACTGTTAGATTATAATTTATCTAGCGAGATTGTAATCTGTTGAAGATTGTTTACCGTAAAATGCTGCTTAACTCATTATTTTTCGATAGATTATAATCTATCGAAGTGAAACCGTCAAATTGTGAAATGGCATGCGACGGAACGCAACTCGCGCGCTGATTGAACGTCATGTGTACTGCGCCACCATATTTGTTTCTTGTCGAATGTAAATGTCACCGTAACATTGCGAACATCATTGGATAATAGGTTAGTAGAACTGTGACCAACTGCGCGCGAGCCGAGCGACCGAAGCGAGCCGAGCGACCGAAGCGAGCGGTGCCGCGCATGCGGCCGGCGAGCGCTACTTCCAGGTTGATGGCAATTACTTGGCTATTTAATATTAGCGCAAGATGTGATCCGGATCTGTTTTTGCAGTCACAATTTTTCGACAGTTTATAATCTCGCGAGATAGATGGTAAAACTTCACGCTCCTGCGAAACTTCTTTCCCAAAAAAAATCATATTAAAATTACAGTTTCTAAACGAGCATTTTACAAATTAGAGGATTAGATCCAAGATGAGAATGCTTGGAAGCATGTTGGTCCGGCTCAAAAGCACAATCTATCAAATAAAATATACAAATAAAATATTTTTCTTTCTTTCTTTATCAATCGAAATCAAACTGGTTGCTAATTGAATCGTAAAATTCATTATTTTTATGACATTGATTAACACTGACACTCAAACACAGATTTATTGATTGCATGTCTTATTTTAAGAAAATTGTATAACTGACTTTTACATTGTTTGTAAATGTTAGCGTCATGTTTCTATCATTTAATTAATTTATCTGTCAGTGCTTAATTTTTAAATCTTTTAGACTATTGTGGCAGGTATGCTAATTTTATTCTAGGTGCATCGGTTGCACATATAATTAATGTATATGTTACCGTAAGTGTGATTAATTGAAAATCTATACTAATATTATAAAGCTGAAAAGTTTGTTTGTTCGGTTGAACGGTAATCTCGGAACTATTTGTCCGAATTGAATAATTATTTTTGTGTTGGGTACCCTATTTATTGAGGAAAGCTATAGGCTATATAACATTACGCTAAAATCAAACGAAGTGGAGCACCAACGAAAATTGGACGAAAACTGGCAGACAATTCGATGCGACGGGAAGGGTCAGGGGAGCAAAAATTTGACGCGAACGAAGACGCGGGCAGAAGCTAGTAATTAATAATTTTCAATTAATTATATTTACCGTAATATATATAAGTAATTTTAAGATATTTTAAAAGAGTAACGGTAGAGTTTCTTGCACATTTTCTCCATACGAAACTACCTTTTAGAAGGGGCAACTAGAATCAATTCTATTTTTAACCGACTTCAAAAAGGAGGAGGTTCTCAATTCGGATGTTTATATGTTTTTTTTTTTATGTATATCGGCCATAAGTCCGTCATATATAGACGGATTAGCAAAATTCTTTTTTTGTTCGAAAGGGGTTTATTCCGAAATGGTCCCATATAATTTTCATATAGATCTGATGATGAGTTCGGGAGACAG
This sequence comes from Aporophyla nigra, assembly GCA_947507805.1. Taxonomy (NCBI): domain Eukaryota; kingdom Metazoa; phylum Arthropoda; class Insecta; order Lepidoptera; family Noctuidae; genus Aporophyla; species Aporophyla nigra. The sequence goes on from OX382318.1 coordinate 1,650,438, forward strand.
ACACCGGAACTCTTTAAAAAATGACAGCAAATCAACCGCGATTTGTTTGTTTGGAATTAGTGCAGGGTGAATACCACAACTAAAAATTTTAAAATAAAAAACTTTTTTACACAAAAAAAACAACCGACTTCCTTAAAAACACTACAAAGTGAAAAATAACTTTAATTTTGGAAGTCGGTGGCAAAAAGACCATAAATACAGATCCTAAGACACCGACTTCCGAAATTAAAGTTATTTTTCACTTTGTAGTGTGGTAAGGAAGTCGGTTGTTTTTTTTTTTGTAAAGTTTTAATGTTGACGTTCAAAAGTGTCTTTTATGTGACTATTTGAAATAAACGTTTTGACTTTACAGTTGAATAATATTCTTTTACATGGAGCGACTGCTTATCTGACCTCCACAACCCAGTTACTAGGTTGCATGATACTCAAGTAAGATTGGTTGCCAAACCTTCGGGCTGCTGACTACCTGTAACATTGTCTAAGATCTGCCTGCCGAGACCATCGGCTTAACGTGCTTTCCAAGTCACGGAGGGGGTCTCGAAATGTTAAGGATGGTCACCCGTCCTCGGACTGACCGCAGCTAGCTTAGCATAACAAAAGAAGAGAATACTAAAGGACGAGCATTGCCTGGACAGGTCCACTAAATCTGGATGTTTCTTTCCTCATTTCAGATACCTATCTACATAGTCTTCACATGATCTGGCCAAGATTATCTGGTCTTTAAAGAGACTGTGACCTCTGAGTGTTTCGACCTTTCTTCTCAGAGTAGTCAGATAGGAAACTCTGACCTCATCTAGTTTAAAAAATATGATTGACGGTTTAAAAGAAGATGTAGTGACAAAAATTGAAAAAAGTATGCTTAGGTGGTTTGTTCATGTTGAGAGGATGAATGAAGGACGGCTCACAAAAGGTAATAAACAAGGCAGATGTGAGTGGAAACACCAGGAGGGGAAGCCCTATGAGGACATATAGTGACCTTATTGGTGATGTTCTTCAGAAAGGTCAGGTGCGTAGTACTCGCAACCGGCGTGTGTGTATGACCAATTGTATGAACCTAAACGAGGCAAAAGGAGTGTGTAGAGATCGTAGCAGGTGGCGTTCCGTGGTTTCTGCCTACCCCCATGGGAAAAAAGCTTGACTGTATGTATGTAAGTATGTATAAAAATGTTTGTACAAACCTACTTACAGAAATATTATCATTTACGACAGCCGGAACCAACGGGTAGATGTGCTTACCGAAACGCTGAACGGTTTCGGTATGTAACTGATGGTCACCCATCCTTGGAGCTACAGCGGCTGGTGTTGCTTAACCCAAGAAGAAAATGTTAAAGGACAAACAGATCATTTAAAATTCTTCAATGAAAGCGGATCTCAGATCCTGGAAAACCCTACTAAGAAGGTTGTAGTAGTAAAAACGATGACAAATTCATGACATCAAAGTTGAACATTGCTTGAATAATTCATGTTTCTTCTTAAAGGGCAAATCGATGTTTATTTACATATATAAGGTGTCCTTTACACTACGCAACATTAATTTTTAACTGACTTCAAAAGTGAGGAGGAACTCAGTTCGTCAATTTTGTTTGTTTGGTTTTTTTCCACGATATCTCTGGTGATTGTAATAATCTTAATATATATAAATTACGCGTCACGTTGCGTTCAGGATGGACTCCTATACTACTTAACCGATTTTAATAAAATTTGCGTACCGTGGCCAGTTTGATCAAACTCAAAAGATGGGATAGTTTTTATCTCAATTACTGATCTCAATATTTGCAAATTAAATGTTTTTATATGACAATGTGTGTGTGTTCAGTGATTAGTTCTATGAATTCCTAATAGATGGCGTGGGTTTCAGTTTCTAGATAATCTTCTTTACATGCTTAGATCTTTTAAAATACGCAAAGGATTTAATAGGGTTTTCACCAGTTTTCACCAATAGACAGGGTGAATCAAGAGGGAGGTTTGTAAGTATAATACGCGGGCGAAACCGCTGGAAAAAGCTAGTGTTAATAATTAATTTTGATAATGTTCTAATACTTATTGTCGCTGTTGTTTATATAGCAAGAAGTGGTATGCGAATAGGTAGGCATTACAACCTTTTTTTTTTTTAAATAAAACGTTTTTCCAAAAAAAAAAACAAGCCACCGAGTTCCAAAAATGAAAACTAAAAAATAACTTTTTTTTGGGAATTAGTAAGTATAATCAGCCTATATGGTTCCCACTGCTGGGACACAAGCCTCTCTTTGGGAAGTCTGGCCATAATCCTCCACGCGGGCTCAGTACGGGTTGTTAGATGTCACATGTCTTCGTATGTTTGCTTCTAGAACATGCCGGTTTCCTCACGAAGTTTTCCTTCACCGTTTTGAGAATAGTGGTAATGAAATTATTTACAAAAGAGTTTGTCTGGGTTCGCACCTATGACTTACAACTGAAAGAGAGAAAATACGTTTATTTGCGGCAAACATGACGCACAGAAAGACCGCAGTATACAAAAAATCTTTTTAACAAAAAATTAAACCGCCGAAAAAAACATTAAAGCAAAAAATAATAAACCTTAAAATTATGAGTCGGCGCTTTGAGTGATCTTTGTTCATTGATTTTTCAGCGCCGACTCAAAATTTTAAGGTTTATTATTTTTTGCTTTTCTGTTTTATTCGGCGGTTTAAATTTTTGGTAAGAAGTTTTTATTTTGTAATTTTTTGTGGCTTTAATGTACTAATAATACTTGGCAAGGTATAGCCTATCCAATGAAAAAAGAATTATCAAAATCGGACTATTCTGAACAAAGTTATGCGTGGTTATACATTACAATCAATGAGTGAAAAATCAATCATCCCCTGTTTTCCAACCCTTAGGGTTCGATTTTGTTTTCCAAATTTATATGGGACCACCCTCGGAGTATGCCCTTTCTAATAAAAAAAGAATTATCACAATCGAACTACTATGTAAAAAGTTATGCGTGGTCATACATAAAAAAAAAAAACAAACAAAAAAATATATATATATACGCGTCGAATTGATAACCTCCTCCGTTTTTTTTCGTCGGTTAAAAATAGAAAATAAGGTGTAGGAAAACATGCGTCACATCCACGCGAAACGGCCATCACTCAGCATAATGCTGTGACCCTATGCGAGACAGAGTCCCAGCGCTGGTTTTCAGTGACAGCCGGCGTTGACGTCGACCGATGCAGCAACAATCATGAAATAAATACTAAAACATAAATTATCGTTAGATGTAATAATTATATTTAACAATAGAAAAAAACAAAATTGGCAACATTTCGTCCCGACTCGTAAGTCACGATAGTACTGGGCCACCATTTTCTGCGGGAAGTCCTGTTATTTACAAACGGCATCGCGGCAGGCCTCGACGGAGATGGCGGGATGAGCTGGACTCTTTTAATAAAGATTGGGCCTTGGCAGCTCTGGACAGAGAGACGTTGAAAGAGAGTAGGGAGGTCTTCGCCCGGCAGTAAGACCATAATGGCTAATCAAAAAAAATTAAGATTGAAACGTTGACTGAACGTTGACAGCTTTGACATTGAAAAGTTCGAAGTTGTCTATGATGTTTGCACAGTGTTGCTATTCGAATAAATTAAATAACTATTAAAATTAACGTTGTCGTTATTTCTTGTGCATTATTATCTTATACTATGAGTAGCATCTCTTAGTTGCGTTTATGAGAGTGGAAATTGGTTGTCATGTGATACCTACGGAGGAATAAGGAAAATGTCGTGAGGAATGTTTTGACTATGATTGCGGAGGCTATAAGAGTAGAGTGAGACCAAAGAAACGATGGATGGACTGTGTGAATTATGATATGGATAGATAAGGGATGATTACGAGATAACGACTAATAGAGAAGTGATGGAACAAAGACTTGTTGCGCCGACCACAAAAATATAGGACAATGCGACCTCTCGCCTCCGGCCCTGGTGCGAGCCATAGTACGGAGCGAGAGGGCATGGGAAGCCGTCACCTCCTTCTGCGAAGCAATAATGCTCGCGAAGGAGGAGGCGGGGCGCGTGAGGGAGTGGCAGTCTCTGCGCCCTCACGTCCCTAGCCACCGCAGGAGGAGACGCCCCGGGCGTCGGGAGTCGATTGCGGACTCCCGGCCACCGTAGGCACGAGCTTGCGGGCGGCGAGCAATGGGTAGCTCGCCGCCCGGTAAGGACCAAGCTCGGGTCGACGGCGCGTAGTGTTCCACGCGCGCCTCAAAGAGATGTCAGCAGCACTGAAGGGGTCTGCTAGGACCGATGCCTGCCGGGGTCGTGAGATTGTTCGAAAGAGGTACCGTGACCCTGGCACATGGGCAACTGAAGGAACATGGGTGGGTTTTAGTCAGTAAAAGTCTGACACGCCCTCCCGCTCCGCCCAGAGCGGGAGAATTCATTTGATGATTTCCCATCCAAAAAAATGAAAATTATATATTATCCAATCCTACTTAATATTATAAATGTGAAAGTTTGTGAAGATGGATTGATGTTTGTTACTTTTACACGCAAAAACTATAATAATTATAATATCCTTAAGACAACCAACACACTGTTATCTGATCCCAAACTAAGCAGAGCCTGTACTATGGTAACCAGACAACTGATAAATATACTTATATATTTCTCAATACATACATATTATAGATATATTATACCCCAGACACAGATCAAATGATTGTGCTCATCACACAAAGATTTGTCCTGGGTGGGAATCGAACCCACGACCTCAGCCTTAGCAGTCAGGGTCACTAACCACTAGACTAACATGCCAGTTAAACTATTGAACGAATTTTAGTGACATTTTGCACACAGATAGTTTATAACCTGGATTAATACATAGGGTACTGTTTATCCCGATAGTTCTACTACGTTTTTGCGGCATAATTTCTGACCTCAATGCGGGCGAAGCCGCGCACAAAACCTGGTCTCTCCTCATCAGCATCATCATTCCAGCTGAAAGACGTCCACTGCTGGACATAGGCCTCCCCCAAGCACCGCCACTTGTACCAGTTTAGTGCTTCCTGCATCCAGCGGATCCCTGCGACCTTCACCAGGTCATCGGCTCACCTTGTGCGAGGCCTTCCAACTCTACGTCGTCCGGTACGCGGTCGCCACTCCAGAACCTTTCGGCCCCATCGGCCATCTGTTCTGCGAGCAATGTGCCCTGCCCACTGCCACTTCAGTCAGTCAGTCAATTAATGCTATGAGAATAAACGTGGTTGATAACTAAATCAAGTTTATCAATTCTTCACCGGCCTAATCTAATTTAAAAAATATGATTGACGTGTAAAAATGTTTGTACCAATTTATTGGGATTTGCCATAATCGCCACGCTTGGCAGGCGGGTTGGCGATCGCTATATGGCGGTAAAATATCTAAAAAGTCCCTTAGTTGCCTTTCACAACACCCACCCGACACTCACCCAATTAATCCCGGGATTTGGGGCATATCCACTTTATTCTTTCGTTGTATGAAATCAGTGTAAGTGCATAAATAGCGCGCCTCAAAGAGATGTCAGCAGCACTGAAGGGGTCTGCTAGGACCGCTGCCTGTCAGGGTCGCGAGATTGTTCGAAAGAGATACCGTGACCCTGGCACATGGGCAACTGAAGGAACACGGGTGGGTTTTAGTCAGTAAAAGTCTGACACGGCCTCCCGCTCCACCCAGAGCGGGACAAATCATTTGATGGTTTCCCACCCCAAAAAAAAAAAAGTGCATAAATAACTCTACCTCATTCTGACCTCTCTGGTGAGAAGTATAGCTGTTGTATGGTCTGCTAGGCCACTTAATATACTAGTTTAATAGTTTGATAATAAGCTAGTGTCCTTAGTTAATGATTCTTACAATGTTTTCTCCATTAGAGACACGTGAAAGATATTATTACTGTTTATTAATATGCTTGACAATTGCTAAGCCTGTTTTTATTTGTTCCTGCAATTATTATTGTTTACAATTGGTAATTAAAAATTATGACTTTAGTTAAAAAGTTAAGTACCTCTAAAGGGAGCAGTAACCATTTTTTTTTGTGGGTGGGAAATCATCAAAGGACGTCTCCTGCTCTGGGTGAAGCAGAGGGACGTGACAGACTTTTACTGACTAAAACCCGCCCGTGTTCCTTCAGTTGGCTATGCCAGGGCCACGGTAAATGTTTTAAACAAATCTCGCGACCCTGGCAGAGTGACCATGAATTGAGTATTCTGAACATTCCTGTGTTGAAAAATTATAGCAGTTATTTAAAAAAAAATATTCGATACATTTTGACCGTGTGTTGTTCCGTGCGATGCTGAACGACAAGAATAGCATCATCCCATTTCTTCCCGTGGGTGTCGTAAAAGGCGACTAAGGGACTTACTAGAGAATGAGCAGCAGCGTTCTCTAAGCATTTTTCCACCATACTGTGATCACCAACCCGCCAGCCAAGCGTGGCCATTAGGCAACCCTCCCCCGTCCACAGCTTGCCTATGTCCAGCAATGAACGAATTTCGGCTGAAAAGATGATGAAGATGGTAACTGACATAGCCTGAAGAATTGCCAAACTTAAGTAGCAGTGGGCAGGGCACATTGCTCGCAGAATAGATGGCCGATGGAGCCGAAAGGTTCTGGAGTGGCGACCGCGTACTGGAAGACGTAGCCTTGGAAGGCCACTCACAAGATGGACCGATGACCTGGTGAAGGCTGCAGGAACCCGCTGGATGCGAGAAGCACAGAAGCGTTCGAAGTGACGGTGCTTGGGGTAGGCCTATGTTCACCAGTGGATGTATTTCAGCTGAAATAATGATGATGAAAGAATAATACATACAAATTATAACAACTAAAATAAAAGCTAAGTATTAAAAAAAAATACATTAACTTTATATCAACAATAATAAATAGACAATGGGCAAATAGCAATTAAAACAGAAGCCAATCGCAGCATCGGTTTGTGAATAATTTATAGACTTTATTGACAGTCATATCGTAAAATATAGGTAATCACCGACGCAGAGAATAATATTTTTACGATAATATCTTGAATAATTTATATGAAGACGAGCTTCTGCCCGCGACTTTTTCCGCATTAAATTTCTGGCTCCCCCGACCGACCCAATATGTTCCGGAATGCTGAAAAAAGTCCTGCAATTCCCTGAGCACTTTTTGGGAAATATTTTTGCATACATGGGGTTCAGGGGGCCACAAGAGGTCAAGTTTTGAGTTTCGAAAGGTCAGGGGGTGGTTACCTACTTTGGGTCACGGTTGACCCTCCTCGCTGAAACATCTCGGAGCATAGAACCTTATTAGTACATAGAAGACAAATTCCGAGTTTTCACTCTCTAAGTTAACGTTGACCTAAGATATCTAGGGTCAAACATAGCAATTTTGGCTATAATTGACAACTTCCTAGGGTCAAAAACCACACTTCGAGGTGAAATGTGGTAAATGTCTAATTCGAAATAGAATTATAGGACAGTGGACTATAAGATAGGGTAAGTCTGACCTCTGGGAAATGGTGGGAAGTGCGTTAATTATGTTGTCTAAAATTCCCGAAAAAACTAAAATTATAGCCTTCCTTGATAAATGGGCTATCCAAAACCAAAGGTGGTTCGTGAGATTAGTACGTTCAACCAAAAATTTATTATAGCTTTTAATTTAATATTGCTACAGTTCTGTGAACTAGTATGACTTGTGGTTTCATTTATTGCATGTTTGTGGTTTCCAAACTAAATAAAAACAATCAAAACATGTGCATCTTTCTTAAGTCCTATCAATTAGCGAGCGAGCCTATTGCCTTTTATACGGTTGCATAATATGCAGACTTAGGGCTGTTACTAAGAATTTCTTAATAACAAAGCGTCGAGTAATGAGATTCAATTAATTATCTATTGTTGTAAGACTACGCAATGACAATTTATCATACGGATAATCGAATTCAGGCCACCACATTCCTGTAATCACTTCACATATGTATATAATGATAAATGGGCTTATTAGTTGACTCGGCAAATGAATTCAACCGAATCTGACAAATAGTCACTTTTTAAAATATTTTATACTAGCTTCGTCCGCGTGGATGTCGGAAATTAACGCAGGAGGACGTACTACCGCGGTAAGATGTGTTTATTCAGGTTATATTGTAGGTAATAGCTGTTACCCGCGACTTCGTCCGCGTGGTATTTAACAAAAAGTTTTTCATAAAAACTGTCATTGAAAACTACGCTGACATACGTCTCAAAATTCAGCGTGTTTTTAGTTTTTTTAAACTATTATTGATTTTTTCTAAAATAAAAGTAGCCTAAGTTACTCCTTGTTACATCAGCTATCTGCCAGTGAAAGTTCCGTCAAAATCGGTCCACCCATTTCAGAGATTAGCCGGAACAAACAGACAGACAGACAAAAATTGTACCTAAAAAAATGTCGTTTTGGTATATGTATCGTGTATCTATATACACTTAGTAAAAAGTGGTTATTTTAATATTAAAAACAGACACTCCAATTTTATTTATTTGTATGTATAGAAGACTAGCTTCTGCCTCCAGATTCGTCGATCGGGACAAAAGGTGCCCTATGTCCTTTCCCTAGATCTAGTAAATCTCTGTACTAGATCTCATCAAAATTGGTTGGTGCATGCAACGCAATGCTCAACAAAGTCAGTAGTTTAGGCGTAAAAGCGTAACAGACAGAGTTACTTTCGCATTTATAACTAGCTTTTGCCCGCGGCTTCGCCCGCGTGGATGTCGGAAATTAATGCAAGAGGACGTACTACCGCGATAAGAATGTGTTATTCCAGGTTATATAGGTAATATAGACTCTGTGTGCTATTTTCGATCCAGATCCATTCAGCCATTTTTGCGTGATTGAGAAACAAACACCCAATCATACATATTTTCACATATATAATATTATTAGTAGTAGGATTATAACTCATATTACTTAGGATTCATAGTTTATGAGAACATCATGTGTGTTGGTGTTTTTAAAATAAAAGTAATATTATTCAGAGTAAGAAGACTGTGACATAGGGCTTGGTTTAGTTGAATATAAGTCTTCCTGGTTTTTCTTAACGCTCCTATTTTACCTATACAGACACTCAATCATTTACCAGACACCGAACATAATTACAGGAATAGTACTTTTGCCAGTGGCTTGGCCCGTATAGCTGTCGGAAAATATCACCCGGGAACCTACTACCGGGATAAAGTAGGTATCCTACCTGTTACGTATCCATGATATAATATATCTTAGTGCCAAATTCGATCTGAATCCGTTTGGCCGTCTTTGCATCATTGAGAAACAAACATCCAAAAATCTAAACATCTAAGCAATTTCGCGGTCTCTTACTTGGAATAATACTATTAGGTTTATTTTGAGTATAATGAACACACATGATATTCGCAATTACTATGAAGCCAAAGTAATATGAATTACAATCCTACTTATCCTGTACTACCCGGCCCCTGCCAACGCGCTCTGCGCCCACTTTTTAAATCTCTAATATCTTCTAAGATATTCATTTAAATTACATGGTGTAAAGGGCCATATTGATCTATATTAAATGCACAATGTATTTAAGGTACTTAATTGGATAAGGATTAATGCTGTATTGCTTAAAATCGCTTCGTAAATAAGCCCTTATTTCTCGTAAAAAGTAAAAGATAAAAAATGGTTATTGTGGGTTATCCCTAAGAGATAGACATAAACCATCGAGGACATTTTTGTAGGCCTTTTTAAGGTGTACAATACTGTAGTACATTATTTTGATCTATTTCGTAGGATTCAGCCAGGGTTTTTCGAATTTTGAGACGTATGTCAGCGTAGTTTTCGAAGATAGTTATTTTTTTCTAAAATAAAAGAATCTTTCTAAAATAAAAATAGCCTAAGTTACTCCTTGTTACATCAGCTATCTGCCAGTGAAAGTCCCGTCAAAATCGGTTCAGCCATTTCAGAGATTAGCGGGAACGAACAGACAGACAGACAGACAGACAGACAGACAAAAATTGTAAAAAATGTTGTTTTGGTATATGTATCGTGTATACATCCATATACACTTAGTAAAAAGTGGTTATCTTAATATTAAAAACAGACACTCCAATTTTATTTATTTGTAGTATAGATGTATAGATATTAAAAGTAGGGAAGTTGGTAATTTATGTGCAGAGTAATCGTCAATTCCAGAAATACATATTTGGCAATTGGCACGTTTCTTTGCCCCTGCGTTGAAATTTCTAGTAGGTAAAAAAAAATTTGCTCCGCCATACATTTTGATGTAACATAACTCTTCCTCCCATGCCTTTAAAATAAAATTGTTTATCGTCAATTATTTTTAAAACAGTAACCATGGAGTTTCTTGCCGACTCTTCTCCATAGGAATCAACAATTTGGAACCGTGCACCTAGCTTCTGACGTTTCATAAGTGCCCATGTAGGTTTATGTGAAATAAAATATCCTGATTTTGAATTTGTCCGATTCGGGCGAGATAATTCGAGTAAGTAATTTCAATAGTAGTAGTATTTCATTTTTTTTTTAAATTTGTTGTTGTATTGTTTGTATTGTTGTTTGTTGTTGTAATTGTTGTTGTTGTTGTTTGTAATTGTATATTGTTGTTGTTGTTTATTGTAATTTTGATTTTAATTTTGATTTTGTTTTTTTTTTATTCTGATTTTGATGTTATTTTAATTTTGTTTTTGATTTTGATGTTTATTTTAATTTTGATTTTAATAAATTTTTTTTGTTTTATATAGTCTCAATTTTGTTTAGCATCCTGGGAAGGAGCGAGGCAACCCCAACACAAGTATTATTAATTACTTACTGGGGCTATTTCATTTAAAATTTTGAAAATGTAATAGTTTGAGACCCAATAAACAATTTTAATTTTAATAAATGACATTTTTTAATAGAAATTCATGCTTGATCATTTTGTGTGGTGGCACTAACTCATCATCATCATCTGCCTGCCTTTTCCCAACTATGTTGTGGTCGGCTTCCAGTCTAACCGGATGCAGCTGAGTACCAGTATTTTACATGGACCGACTGCCTATCTGACCTCCACAACCCAGGAACTGGGTAATACTATATCCCTTGGTAAGACTGGTTGTCAGACTTTCGGGCTTCTGACGACCCGTAACGACTGTCAAAGATTCACAAATGACAGCCGGGACCAACGGCTTAACGTGCTTTCCGAGGCACGGAGGGATCTTGATATGTAAGATGGTCACCCATCCTCGGACCAAAAGCGGCAGGCGTAGCTTTACCTGATTGAGCGATCCGTGTGGCTGTTTTGAAGATGGATGGCTAGTTTTCGCAGTTCGTATAAATGAATGATATACTTTAGTGTCTACATATTGTATCTATCATCATCATCATTACCAGCAGCCTATCATGTACCCACTGCTGGGACACAGGCCTCCTCTCGGTGAGAGGGAGTGGGTCATAATTCACCACGCGGGCCCAGTGCGGGTTGGTAGATGTCACATGTCTTCGAATTTTTGGTTCTAGAACATGCCGGGTTCCTCACGATGTTTTCCTTCACCATGCGCTAGTCCGTCACAGTGAAATCTTTTGTGATGAGTAATGGTTCTTTTTTTGTGGGTGAGAAATCATCAAATGACGTCTCCCGCTCTGGGTGGAGCGGAAGGCGTGTCAGACTTTTACTGATTAAAACCCACCCGTGTTCTTTCAGTTGCCTGTGCCAAAGTCATTACCACTCTTTCGAACAAATATCGCGACCCTGGCCCAAATTATTATGTAAATAAAATTACAAATTGCTCAGGATGGGCCAACAAACTCCAACCATCTTGGGAAAAACACAAAGTTGATTGATGAAACACAGTATAAGCAACACGGCTATAATTTTTTATCCGCCATTTAGCGGAACTTAAATGCCGGATGTATAATGTACGACATAGGGAAATACGGCATAATTATTACTATATAGCTATTCTAATAGTACTTTATTTATATTGCTTATTACATAACTAGTTTAAATCAGTATTAATGAAAAACGTACACTAAGTACGTATGCTACATTATTATCATCATTATTTAGTTTGAGAAACTGTGCCTATTAGATATTATTACTTTCTTAAATATTGTCAATATATTCTGATAGCTGACGTAGCTAAAAAGTTGCCCAACTTAAATAGAACTGGGCAGGGCATATCCGCTGCAAGCCGGCCAAACTATGGGCCAAAGTAGCACAGAACTGTTGAGACAGTGAGGCGGGGTCGCGGCAGACCACGTAGGAGATGGCGAGACGAGCTGGTTAGGTTCCGTCAAACTGGAAGGAGGTCGCGCGGTTCGCAAAATATGGAAGGAGTGGAGATACTCTTTTGCCCAGGAGTGGGACAGCGGAGACTTGAAAAAAAACATTAGGACTGTGTAGGTCTTGTAATTTTTTTTCTTTAAATCGCTTTAGATTTAAAGATAATCTAGCAGTTTGAGTACTTTATGCGGTCTATCAAAATGTCTTTTCTTTCTTTGGTAGTGTTCATCGAATCGTTGGCCTCCTATGTTCTAAGTTGAGCTGTACGATTACTGACAAATGCGTGCACTGACCGCACAGGGCGACAAAATCTGTGTGGTTCTGTCCTCAAGACCATTTCAGATACCAATCTACAATGTCGCCAAATGAATTGACCAAGATTCTATCTGAACTTTAAAAGAGACTGTGACCAGAATTTGATTCAGCCTTTCTTCTCAAAGTAGTCAGATGGAAACGCCAACTTCATCATCATCATCATCATTATTTCAGCCGAAAGACGTCCACTGTTGGACATAGGCCTCCCCCAAGATCCGCCACTGCGACCGGTTTTGTGCTTCCCACATCCAGCGGATTCCTGCAGCCTTCACAAGGACATCGGTCTTGTGGGAGGCCTTCCAACTCTACATCTTCCAGTATGCGGTCGCCACTCCAGAACCTTTCGGCCCCATCGGCCATCTGTTCTGCGAGCAATGTGCCCTGCCCACTGCCACTTCAGTTTATCAATTCTTCACCGGCCTCATCGAATTTAAAAAATATGATTGACGTGTAAAAATGTTTGTACAAACCTACTAACTGAAATAAAATACGCGCGGCGAAGAAAAACGTCATCATCCTAGAAGCAAAAATTCGAAGGTATGTGAGACATTTAGTGGTGGTTAACGACCCATCCCGTATCACATAGAGGAAGCCAGCAGTAAGAACTGATTTGCATGTCCTACACAATAATGATTTCGAAAGACCAATAAGATGGATAATTCTTCTCCTTTATAGGAAGATTATGTACACATTACATTGACATGTCACGATGTTTTCTTGCAAACCACAATTATGACTAATTAGTGCAATTAAAAGCACGCGACGTAAACAATAGATACCTAGAATAGATCGATTTCTGTGATGGTTATACTTTTTACTATGATTTTGCTTTAGATCGTATCAGTTTCGCAAAAACAAATGGTATAGGGTAATTGTGTATTGAGTGACTGAGTGCCAAGACTAAGCTAGTGAAGCTTTGGTTATCACGAAGAATCTTCATCTTCAGATCACACTCTTTCTTTTTTTGTGTGGGGAATTCATAAAATGACCTCTCCCGCTCTGGGTGAAGCGGAAGAGCGTGTCAGACTTTTACTGACTAAAAAACACACATGTCCCTTCAGTTGCCTATATGCCAGGGCCATGGTAACTCTTCCGAACTAATCTTATGATCGTGGCAGGTATCGGTCCTAGTATACCCCTTCAGTTTTGCTGAAATCACATCGGCGCGCGTGAATACTACGCGCCGTCGACACGGGCCTGGTCCTCACCGGGTGGCGAGCTACCCATTGCTCGCCGCCCCCAAGCCCGCGCCTACGGTGGCCGGGAGTCCGCGATAGACTCCCGACGCCTGGGGCGTCTCCTCCTACAATAACTGACCGACTGACAATAGAGTTGGAAGACCTCCACCGATGACCTTGTGAAGGCCGCAGGAATCGGCTGGATGCGGGCAGCACGAAACTGGTCGCAGTGGCAGAGCTTGGGGGAGGCCTATGTCCAGCAGTGGACGTCTTTCAGCTGAAATGATGATGATGACTGACTAACAAGGCTAAACCTGTGCAGCTTTAGTACAAACGTAGATTCTTCATCTTCAAATCACAGGCAAAAGAAAATTCCGTCGTTATTATCTGTCTAGCCTTTTCTCAACTATGTTGGGGCCGACTTCCAGTGTAACCGGATCTGGCTGAATACCAATATTTTACATGGACAAATAATTAATTATTTTATTTCTGCAAGTAGGTTTGTACAAACACTTTTGCACGTCAATCATATTTTTAAAACTAGATGAGGTCGGCGTTTCCTATCTGAGTACTCTGAGAAGAAAGGCCGAAACAAACTCTGAGGGCACAGTCTCATTTAACATCCAGATATATACTTGAACACATCATGTAAAGACCACGTACATTGGTATCTGAAATGATCTTTTGTAGAAAGAACAACACAGATTGAGTTGACCTGTCCAGACAGTGTTCGCATTTATCAAATCAATTCCTCAAAACTTTACCTACATAGACCCTATGTGACCTCTACAACCTTCCTCCTTCGACTCCTCTGGTAAGACTAGATTCCAGACTTTCAAAAGCCCGAAAGTCTGAAAACTTTTGCCTATCCGTAACAACTGTCGTAGATCTACAAAAAGCAGGCTGAACGCTTAAAGGCAGAAACATACTTACGTGTCGTGGCGTGTCGTGACGCGCCAGAAGCATATCGGTTTCATACGTTTAATATGGTTAGGGACATATTTGCATGTCGTGTCATGTCGCAACACGTTCTGTCGAATGTATGAAACTGAATGCTTCTGGCTCGTCACGACACGCCACGACACGTAAGTGTGTTTCCGCCTTTAAACGTGCTTTCCGAGGTATAGAGGGTACTCGTTACGTAATGAGTGGTCACCCATCCACAGACCTAACGCGACAAGCGTAGCTTAACCTGGAAGAATCGATGAACCATGCAGCTGTTACTACTTAGACATGATCAACACCATTCTCCAGCCGCTATCCCAATTTATTAGTGGTCGGCACAATATGTCTTTCCTTCCACACTTCTCTATTAGTTGTCATCTCAGTAAACACCCCTTTCAATCCATGTCATCATTTACACAGTCCATACATCGTTTCTTTCGTCTCCTCTACTCTTATAGCAATCGACATTCATACTCAAAACTGTCACGAAATTATTCCTACGTGACGTTGGCACGGATTCTCCAATAAAACCTTGAGGTTTTTGGCAGTTACACTTCGAGGAAAAGTTACAAATTTAGTTATCTGAATCACTGTTGACTCACTGAGCTATTTCAAGGCAAATCGACGAAGGAAGAAACTGATTCAGGCAGGATATTTACTGTTTCAATGCCAGGTCAAGGCGTCTTCTTATGCAGATCAATGCTTGCCAATTACGAGTATTGATGAAAACATCACAAGTTCACCGAAATACAGTGAGCAAGCATGGTGGCTCACTGTATTTCGGTGAAGTTGTGATGTTTTGGTATTATTTTTAGGGTTCCGTACCAAAATGGTATCTGTCTGTCCGTCTATCTGTCACAGCTAGATATCTCAAGAACTACTAATTCTATAAACTTGAAATTTGGAAAACTTTTAGATAACGTTTGCTCAGCTATTATATTTTGCAAGAAAATATAAAAATATGTATATTTTTATGCAACATGGACTGGACCCCCGTCTCAGAGCGCCAAAATTCTCAAACATTTTCTTTTTTGCCGCATAGTTTTTGACTTTTAGATGAAAAACGACAAAAAAATATCATAGCTGCCCCCTTTGGATAGAGAAATATCTGAAATTAGTTTTTGTGATAGAATTTTATGTATAGATTACAGGAAATATAAAACGATCTCTCCAAATCGCACACTTTTCCAGAAACCATCGAAAAATATTATATTAGTTACACTATCGGTCAAGAGCTTGCATTGACCTAAAACTGTAATATTCTGTGCAATAAAATACTATGAAATCTATACTTACTTATAATAGTATAAAGCCGAAGAGTTTGTTTGTTTGGTTGAACGCGGTAATCTCAAGAACCTGGTCCGAATTGAAAAATAATTTTTGTGTTGGGCAGCCTATTTATTAAGGAAGCAGCAACAAAAAATGTACGATAGCCTGCAGGCGATTCGATGCGACGGGAAGGGTCAGGGGAACAAAAATTTGACGCGGGCGAAGTCGCGGGCAGAAGCTAGTATTTATATTTGATGGTTCGGAACCCTTGGTGCACGTCCGACTCGCTCTTGAACGGTTTTTTTATTTAGATAAGCATTGAATTTAATAGCAGTGGCAGCGGCTGATAGCAGTGGTGGCCCATTGGTATCAGCCCCGATTTAAAAGTAGTAGGTCGTGGGTTCCAACCCAGGCAGGTGTTTTATTTTGTGTAAATAATTTCATCTCCACTGCGCTCAAAAAGGTAAAGAAACCGGCATGTCCTAGAACCAGAAACTCGAAGACATGTGACAACTACCAACCCGCACTGGGCCCGCGTGGTGGATTACGGCCCACTCCCTCTCACCAAGAGGAGGCTTTTGTCGCAGCAGTGGGAACAATATAGACTGATAATGAATGAAATTTGGTAGTACTATAACAGCCTTTCCCAAAGTGGGCGCCAACGCCCCCCTGTGGGCGCTGCAGGCCTAAAGGGGGGTGGTTAGAGACCCAGAATAATAATGGGGGCGTTGTTTAGAGTCTACACACCCCACACAGTCTTTTCTGGGTCTCTTACCACTGTACTATAAGTATATATCTCTGCTCAAAACTGCGGGGCAACAAAGTATGATGTTATATGATTAAAATAAAAGAATATGATACAATATTATGAAAGTATATTGAATCATTCCTTAGCTTACGAAATTTAAAAACCCATAATAATACCAACGTCATAATCTTTTATTTATGTCCATTCGCAAGACTACGGTCTCCCTTTCACCCTGTGTGTCGCAAGAAGTGACTAAGGGTTTATACAAAGGCACTTTTAGTTAAGTTGTGACTCCAGCATCTTTCTCAATTTTGGCCATTTTAGGCCTAAAAATCATGGTTTGATCAAATTTTAATTTTCGACCATAAACCAGCCGAAACTCAGAAATTCGTGAAATGTTGAGCGAGTTTCGGCCTAATTTCAGCCGAAGACGTCCACTGCTGGATATAGGCCTCCCTCAATTTGGGGGGTTGCCATTATCGCCACGCTTGGCAGGCGGGTTGGCGATAGCAGTATAGTGGTAAAATACAGAGAGAACGCTGCTGCCCATTCTCTAGTAAGTCCCTAAGTCGTCTCTTACGACATCCACGGGATGAAATGGGATGGTGCTATTCTTTACCTTCGGCACCACACGGGACCTACTTAGTAAAGCTTGGCTTTTGTTTTCCACCGAAAATAAGACTAAAGCTGAAGTTTCTTTTTTGTTTTCAGCTAAAAATCTATTTTCGGTCGAACACTACTGCGGTAAGAAACATAGTTGTAAGTTTTTGGCAATAGCTCATCGCGGGAACAAATGTTCATCATCAGCAGCCTATAATGTTCCCACTGCTGGGACACAGGCCTCCTCTCGGTGAGAGGGAGTGGGCCATAATCCACCACGCGGACCCAGTGCGGGTTGGTAGATGTCACATGCCTTCGAATTTTTAGTTCTAAGACATGTCGGTTTCCTCACGATGTTTTCCTTCACCGTTTTGAGAGCAGTGGTGATAAAATAATTTACACAAAGTATAGCGCCTGCTTGGGTTCGAACTCACGACCAATCGTAAGTCGCGGCCGTTACCACTGGGCCACCACTGCAAGGCTCAGTGGAACAATATTTATGCACGGATCTTTGAAAAGCAAAGTACGGAACTTTGAAAGCTTACTATTATGATCTTTCGATGTTCGTACATCGTGAATATGAACATTCTCAATTATAAAATTCGACATTCGCCCAACACGTTCTCAGATCATTAGAAGGCAAATTCTCTTTCCAATGACGTCATTCGTGAAGGTTATATAAAGGTACCTAGATATTTTACAACATCCAATAAAAATGGTAGCAAAATATATTTAGAGAAAAAGGTTAAACCAATAACAACATTACTCATTAGAGCTCCAAATTCAACCGTTTGACAAATTATCGTTATTCCAAAATGGCGACTGTTAATTTCAGTGGGTGGGTCAATATTTGAGTCACCCACATCTGACCTTTAAGAGAGAAATATTAGGCGCCACTTATATTAGTTTGAGAGCAATATTGCTTAACGTATTGTTGAGGTAGTCTCCGTATGTTTGATAACCAGTGTTAACAATGGGTATCGTCTTTTTAATAGGAACAATTCCGTCATACATTTTTGTCGCGTTATTTTAACGGTTTACGCAGCGCACGCAATGGAATCTCTCAACAGGATTAACTTTTCCCCGTTTTCACAAAAAAAAATATAATGATTGGTTCTTGGCAGCTCTGAACAGAGAGACGTGGAAAGAGACTAGGGAAGCCTTCGGGGGGATTTTGCTTGTATGAAAAGTCTTATTCCTTCAGTGAAAATGATTAAGTTCGTAAACATATTTTTCAAAACTTTTTACAAAAAATATAACAACCGACTTCCTAAAAAAAAGACTACAAAGTGAAAAATAGCTTTAATTTCGAAAGTCGTGTCTTAGGTTAAGGTTTTTTGCCACCGACTTCTGAAATTAAAGTTATTTTTCACTTTGTAGTGTTTTTTTTTAGGAAGTCGGTTTTTTTTTGTATTTCTTTTTTATTTTTAACTTTTTAGTTATAGTAGATAGCACTAATCTAATCGCGTTATTCGTTCATTTCATTTGTCGCACAAATACTTAATGAAAATTTAAGACCTATGTGGTTTTCACATGGACCCCATTGTCCAAGAATCATCAAAATCGGTTCATCCAGTCAAAACTTATGAGCTAACAAACATTTTTTTTAAATACAGTCGAATTGATAACCTCCTCCTTTTTTTTGAAGTCGGTTAAAAAACTACGGGGTGTGAAGGGGTGTTAACGTACAAGTACCTACCAAAATCCACGCGAACCAAGTCGCGGGCTAATTGACAGTCTCCCACACATCTCTATAAACCGCCATCTCGGTGAAGTACTAGCGGAATAAAACTACTCTATGTGTTAATCTAGGTTTTAAACTAGCTGTTTGACAAATTTCATCCAAATTCGTTTTGTAGATTTTGCGTGAAAGGGGCCATCCATAAATTACGTCACACGTTAAGGGGGGGGGGGGGGTCGACGAAGTGCGACATTTTGTGACAAGCGGGTAGGAGGGGCCCTAAATTTCGTGACATTTCAAAATTGAATATACATATTTAAAGTACTATTAAAACACGAAATATGAACTATGAAAGAATTTTTTCTTTGTGTGTATGTTTAGATGTAAAATTGCAAAATATGTGACGTCACACTAGGGAGGGGGGGTCTCACAAATGTGACCAGCTGTGACAAGGACGGGGGGAGGGGGGGTCAAAAAATCATGAAATGTGTGTGACGTAATTTATGACTGACTAACAGACATCCATTATCAAAACAAACTTTCACATTAATAATATTATGTAGGATTATTAAAAAGCCTTGTCAATACCCTACCGCTAATGACCTTTAAAACAAACAACAAAGCATCACCTGCCGCCCATCCTATTCTATGCCTCATCAACGCTGCCTGTTGTAGTCTTATTTTCTCTAAACAACCTTGGCGCTTAGAATACATATGTGTCAATGTGTCATTTAGAAATGACTCACACAAAGCTGTTAGAATTGAAACTAATATTTTGAAATAATATCAAACGACTGTCTGTATGTTGTAGAACTTCTGCTAGAAATTTCATGTTTTAACACAACAAAAATTCTATGCCACTTTGAAATGTACAAGTACATAAAAACAAAGAATCACAAGACATCAAAAATTCCGCCGCATCGTTGTTTTCCCATTGGAAAAAGTACCCAAAAGGCTGGCAGCATTGCCACGTTGTATGACGATGCTGATTCTTTGGCCAAACACAGGCACGTGAAGAATCGACGAACCGCTTGGTTATGTCTCGAAAAACTATGTGAGTACTTCGATCCCTCGGCCCTAATGTTTCAACCCCAAACAGCTCAAATATGTAACTCCCAGTGAGATTAGAACATATCGCTGATTGAGGTTTTCCGCACCTGCAGCAGTCGCTCCAGCACAGCCCGTCGTACAGGGAAGATGGGATGGCTTAAAGGGTGTCGACGCATGTTGCGTCCCATATCAGAAGCCTGCCCACCTTCCAGGGCGTTATGGTTATTCCGTCTGGTCTCTTGGTCTTGGTCATGTTGAAAGGATGAATGAAGGGCGACTAACAGAAGGTATTTACAAGGCAGATGTGAGTGGAAACACCGGGACGGGACGCCCTAGGAGAACATATAGTGACTTTATTGGTGATATTCTTCAGAAAGGCGTGCGTGTATGACCAGATGTATAAACGCAACCAAAGCAAAAGGAGTGCGACGGATCGTAACATTCGTAACGTTTCTGTTTACCCCTATGGGACAAAAGGGTGAGTTTATGTATGTATGCTAATACATTACTATGTATGTTCGATAAATTTGTCTGCTCAAAAACATAAATACCGCAATGAATGTTACTGAACTGCCAAAAGACCACTAGACTAACGAGCAAAATATCTATTTAAATTCATCATCATCATTTCACCCGTAAGACGTCCACTGCTGGACTGGTCGTCTTGCTGACTTTGATGTTGATATTATTATTAATATTACTTACCTGTTTAATTTATTTTACGTCGATGGTCCTAGTTTATCATTTGTGGCCTCGAGTTGTAACTCAGGTCGTAACAGCTATGTGAACATTCAGCATTGCATATGTAAGCTGTCACGCCCTTTATGCCAGTTTTTTATTTTTGCAGCCATGTTTCTATATACATATTTTTTTTTTTTGCTTATGCTTTAGTATAGTTTTCATTTTATTTGTTGGTATATTGGGTTGGCTAGCTGGCATATAGCAAATCATTTAATTTAATTTGTGTCTCTTAATGTTTTACTATATACCATTGTATAGAATCAAGTTCTTCTAACTGGACAGACAGCTGTGCTGCTGGGGAGTTTGTTGGCCACTTCTTCTTCCCAGCTAAAGCACTAGGAAGTGCGCGACGGGTGGGCGTTTTGGGGGGACTGTCTTTTGTAATTTTGACGTTCGAAAAGTGCTGATCCTCAGCCTAATTTGAATAAATGACTTTTGATTTGATTTGATTTGGACATAGGCCTCCCCCAATTTGGGGGGCTTTGCCATAATCGTCACGCTTGGCAGGTGGGTTGGCGATCGCAGTACGGTGGTAAAATGCATAGAGAACGCTGCTGCCCATTCTCTAGTAAGTCCCTTAGTCGCCTTTTACGACACCCACGGGAAGAAATTGGGTGGTGTTATTCTTTACGTCCGACACCACACGGTATATAAATTAAATATTTAAATTCACAGACAAACCCAAATGCATTAGCTTGTTCGTTAACGATGTAAGTATTACAATATGTACATAGTTATTATGTCTAGCTCTCGGCATGTCCGTAGGCGTAGGGCGTAGAGGTTAAGTCACTGCTGGTGCACATAATAATAGGATGGGTGGGCCGCGTCAATTGTCAAGTGAGCTGATGATTTCATTATTATGGTAATGTTTGGGTTGAGGACTTAATTATTATTTTATGGCTAAAGGTTTACGAACTGGGCTTGTGGCTACGATTTTTTTAATTTAGCAGATCATAAAATCCAATTTTGTTAGTACTTACAAACATACACATCTTAAACAGTAGTGTTAGTACACACATTTTAACATATTAACAGCGGAACGGATAGTCTAGTGGTTAGTGACCCTGGCTGCTAAGACTGAGGTCGTGGGTTCGATTCCCACCCAGGACAAATCCTTGTGTGATGAGCACAACCATTTGTTCTGTGTCTGGGTGTAATTTATCAATAATACTAGCTTCTGCCCACGACTTCGTCCGCGTTAAATTTCTTGTTACCCCGACCCTTCCCGTCGTGCGTCGCATCGAATTGCCTACCTGTGCTTTTGCAACATTTTTCATTACTGCTCAGCTTCTTTTGATTGTAGCGTGATGTTATACAGCCTATAGCATTCCTCGATAGATAGGCTACTCAACACAAAAATAATTTTTCAATTCGGACCAGCCGTTCACGCGTGATGGCGTGACCAAGGGAAATAGGGATTCATTTTTATATATATAGATGTATGTATTTAGAAATTTATAAGTATGCTTATCAGTTGTCTGGTTACCATAGTACAGGCTCTGCCTAGTTTGGGATCAGAAAACGGTGTGTTGGTTGTCCTAAGATATTAATTTATTATTTATTTTATTATCATTCAGGTTAAGCTACGTTTGACGCGGTTGGTCCGTGGATGGGTGACCATCTTTACATACCAAGACCCTTCCGTGCCTCGGAAAGCACGTTAAACCGTTGGCCCCGCCTTTTTTTCGTAGATCTTCAACAGTCTCGTTACAAGTCGTCAGAAGCCCGAAAGTCTGACAACCAGTCTTACCAAAGAGTACGATTTTTTCAAATATTCGACAATTTTTAGTAACGCGATCTACCTAAATGTCTTTTCTTTAGTGGGTATTGTTCGTCGAATCGTTATGCTCCTTAAATTCTGAGTTTCGGGCTTCTGACGACCCGTAACGGCTATCGAAACAGACCAACGGCTTGACGTTCTTTCCGAGCCCCGGCATCATCATGACCCATCCACGGAATGACCGCGGTTAGTGCAGTTTAACCTGATCGATCAATCTGTGCAGTTAGTTTTTACTTAGCCATGGGCCTCATCGTAAGTAATGACTATAAATCACTCTTATAGTTGAGCTTCTTAAGTTCTGAGTTGAGTTGTTCGATTACTGACAAATGCGTGCACTGACTGGACAGGTCCACTCAATCTGTGTGGTTCTTTTCAACCCACAGGATCTTCACATGAAGTGACCTAGATTATGTCTGGACTTTAAAAGAGACTGTGACCTCTGAGTTTGTTTCGGCCTTTCTTCTCAGAGTAGTCAGATAGGGAACACCGACCTCATCTAGGTTTAAAAATATGATTGACGGGTAAAAGTGTTTGTACAAACCTACTAACAGAAATAAAATGTGTGATCTTTTAAGGAAGGGGGTTCAGAATCATACACTCTATCTAAGGTAACAGGTTAACGGCATAACCATGTAAATGTCTCAAAATCAAAATCAAAAGTCATTTATTCAAACTAGGCTGAGAGTCAGCACTTTTTGAACGTCAAAGTTACATGAGACAGTCCCCCAAAAACGCCCACCCTTCGACACTTCCTAGTGCTTTAGCTGGGAAGGGTCTATTAACTGCTCCCAAATTACGATGTGTTTTTCTTAAGTTTTTTACATACTTCTTTGACACCTACTCATTGTTTGACATTATATACCTACAATTCTAATTGGAACCTTTTATTATTGGTTGTCATGGCAACAATGACATTTGGTTTAAATAGGTTGTTATATTTTATTTATGTACATTCTTTTATATTTTGTGAATGTCAGAACGTTGTAGGCCTTGTAGACTGAAGACAATTTTCTATTTTATTAAGTACCTGGTACTTGTTGACAGACCTACACCGTCCTCCCATACCTATTAACACTGTAATTTGAAACCATTGTAAAAAACTATTATTTTTACACGCTTTATATTAGCTTCACTTGTATGTTTGTATATTTGTATGTTTGTTTGTAACCGACTCCTTATAGCGCGATTTTGACCCACGTTAAACGACCAGATTTCATTCAAACTTTGCACACCTCTCAAGGACCGATGACAATGCAACAATTTCATACATTTGTACCATTATCCAGGGTTACCAGGACAGCAAAAAAACTGTCTTCGAAAACTACGCTGACATACGTCACAAACTAATTTGTGCCATTATCCTTGCCAGGGTTACCAGGACAGCAAAAAAACTGTCTTCGAAAACTACGCTGACATACGTCACAAACTACGCTGACATACGTCTCAAAATTCGAAACACTCTATAAAATAGAAAATAAATAATAGTTTTAAAAAAACTAAAAAACACGCTTCCATTGAAAACCAAACTAAAA
The DNA here is from genome assembly GCA_947507805.1 of Aporophyla nigra. Classification (NCBI taxonomy): domain Eukaryota; kingdom Metazoa; phylum Arthropoda; class Insecta; order Lepidoptera; family Noctuidae; genus Aporophyla; species Aporophyla nigra. The sequence goes on from OX382318.1 coordinate 1,674,511, forward strand.
AGTACAAAATAATGGAAAAAAAGCGTGGGGTGCCAGATATCAATAAAAAAATACCTTAAAAAGCACCCCATGCTTTTTTTCCATTATTTTGTAGTTTTTAGTTTGGTTTTCAATGGAAGCGTGTTTTTTAGTTTTTTTAAACTATTATTTTTAAAATAGTAACCGTGGAGTTTCTTGCCGGCTCTTCTCCATAGGAATCAACGAATTCGAACCGTTCACTTAGCTTCTGACGTTTCATAAGTGGCCATGTTTTTCTTGATTTTGCGCTTACGTTCCTGTATTTAAATGTCGTTGATTACCATACAAATTTCTGCCACCCAGCAGCCTGTTTGGAGTGTCCATAGCCTGCGGTCACCACTCAACATCAGGTAGACCTTCAGCTTGTTTGCCATCAAACAACACAAACAAGTTAGTACGTGCGGTTATACATCAAGCTGCATTTCCAGTATAAACTGATCTAACATTGTATGGGATTTCCGTATAATGAGAAGTCAACTTAAACTGGAAATATATAGTTTAATATGTAGCTCTGTGTACATTGATGAACTTTTCAAATGCCATTTTTAAGAGTAAATAAAAGTTTGTTTTGCGGCTGGGTATAGTCCCACGTTTGCCGAATTGCGGTCGTCATTCAAGGATTTGTCAGCCACTGCCGACTTAAATATAGCTTGATAAATCTGCAAGGTATTTCTATTTATATTCATTTATTTTCAATTATTCCGAACCTGACCCGAAATCCTAACCCGGTCGCGGGTTCGGTTAGGGACTTGAAAAATATTCAAATATTTGTTCCGAACGTAACCCTGTTCCTAACTTGACCCGATGTATCGTTTCTATCATAACCAGAATTACAAAATATATATGCAGCATATAAACAACCATGGAGCATGCAGCAGGCATAGTTTCTGTTACGGCTCCGGCGCTGCGGGGCTCCGCGCCCACGCGGTCTTAAATTACACTCTAGGAGTATGGCAGACAAGACTAAGTGAAGTCGGTTTGGCAGCGATTTGTTTCTGTCCCTGACTAAAACAAAACAACATATTGAATTTTTAAGAAAATATGTTAAATAATTTTTTTTAAATTTTAATTCATTGTTAAAAATGCTATTTTATAAAAAATGGCCTTTTAAAATTATTTCAAAAAACTGCCTTGTTAGGCAGTTTTTTGGTTGTTAGTTTTTATTTTCGATACAGAGTTATTACTCTATATCGAAAATCGGGGTATTGATAGGAACGATAATATGTAATAATAATATGATAAGACAACTAACACACCGTTATCTGATCCCAAACTAGGCAGAGCTTGTACTATGGTAACCAGGCAACTGATAAATATACTTATATATATTTCTAAATATATACATTTATAGATAAATTACAACCAGACACAGACCAAATGATTGTGCTTCTCACACAACATTTGTCCTGGGTGGGAATCGAACCAACGACCTCAGTCTTAGCAGTCAGGGTCACTAACCACTAGACTAACAGGTCAGCCGAAACATTAGGTCAGGTTGGGAACAGGGTTACGTTCGGAACAATTTTTTTTTTTTTCAAATTCCTAACCTAACCCGTGACCGGGTTAGGATTTCGGGTCAGGTTCGGAGTAATCGTTTATGTTTTGTTTCTCACAGGTTAAAGACAGTTCTTACAATAAGCATGATAGTATTACTGAAATATACCTGTTAAAAATAATTAATACATAAACTCACGATTTTTTCCCATGGGGGTAGGCAGAAACTACGGAACGCCAATTAGGATCCTTACACACTTCTTTTCAAAGAGATGTCAGCAGAACTGAAGGGGTCTGCTAGGACCGATGCCTGCCAGGGTCGCGAGATTGTTCGAAAGAGATACCGTGACCCTGGCACATGGGCAACTGAAGGAACACGGGTGGGTTTTAGTCAGTAAAAGTCTGACATGCCCTCCCGCTCCGCCCAGAGCGGGAGAAATCATTTGATGATTTGCCGTCCAAGAAAAAAAAAAATCCTTTTGCCTCATTTAGGTTCATACAATTGGTCATACACACACGCCGGTTGCGAGTACTACGCACCTGACCTTTCTGAAGAACATCACCATCATCATTTGAGTGGCCTGTTAGTCTAGTGGTTAATGACCCTGACTGCTAAGACTGAGGTCGTGGGTTCGATTCCCACCCAGGACATCTTTGTGTGATTAGCACAATCATTTGTTCTGTGTCTGGGTGTAATTTATCTATAATATGTATGTATTTAGAAATACATATATAAGTATATTTATCAGTTGTCTGGTTGACATAGTACAGGCTCTGCCTAGTTTGGATCAGATAACAGTGTGTTGGTTGTCCTGAGATATTATTATCACCAATAAGGTCACTATATGTCCTCCTAGGGCGTCCCCTCTCGGTGTTTCCAGTCACATCTGCCTTGTAAACACCTTTTGTTAGCCGTTCTTCATTCATCCTCTCAACATGACCTAACCATCTAAGCATCCTTTTTCCATTTTTGTCACTACATCTTCTTTTAAACCGAGAGAGATACTTATTACAGGTTGATTCTATATGTGTAATACCAATGTGTGTTGTTTATTATTAAAGTAGTAATCCAAGGTGAAATTCTTCGAACTAACTACTAGAATATTATTTAATGCGTCAGACTTTAGAAGGTTACTTTGTGAGTAAGATGGGGGAAAAGGTCAGAGTTATGATTTTGATGAGTGACTGTATCTATCCTTTATTTGTTCTAGTAATATTATAAACTAGATTTTGCCAGTGGCTTCGTCCAAGTGGAGGTCGGAAATTATCCCTCGGGAACTTACTACCGAGATAAAAGTGTTATATATGTGTGTTTTTTTTATGGGTTGGAACTCATCAAATAACGTCTCCCGCTCTGGGCGGAGCGGAGGGGCGTGTCAGACTTTTACTGACTAAAACCCACCCGTGTTCCTTCAGGTCACGGTAACTCTTTCGAACAAATCTCGCGACCCTGGCAGATACTTATGGGTTAATCCAGGTTCTAAACTATCCTGTGTGCCAAATTTTATCTAAATCCGTTGAGTAGTTTTTGCGTGAAAGAGAAACGAACAGCCATCCATCCTCACAAATTTTCACATTTATAATATTAAGTAGGATAGTAGAACTAGCCGACCCGTGCAATGAATTTTTACTTATAATGATAAATTTTTCACTTAGGCCACAGGCCATATTTTTTATTGTGTAATCTTTGTCTTTTTAACTTTATTGATGCTCATTACTAAACTTAATACTGTATGTACTGCTACTAAAGCGCCTAGCGATTACACTTTTCCTTTTTTTCTAAACCACTATGTCTACCTGTGGACAGCGTTGTGGGTTACATCATTACTGAAATTATTTTGTTAAATTAGTTGTAAGTTCTTATAGGTACTTAATGTAACTGTTTGCTGTTCCTTTCCATAAAAAATAAAAATTAAATTAAATTAAAGAATACTATTAATCACAATCAAATAAAGCCAGTTTCACTCAGGAATAATATCGCTCTCTACTGGTGACAGAAATTTTTAAATCCACTTAGGAGTTTCAGAGATTATTACCTACAAACAAACTCTTAATAACTAATTTAAATAGACGGAAGTAGGATTGATTAACTATAGTTATTCTCTCACGTCTTCCCAAAATACTGAACGAATGACATTTCAAACTAAAAAATATCTTGAAAGGTACATATCGCACGAATTTTGAAGCACAAATCAAATAGGTCTGACATGACTATCTCAAACAATATCAAAATGTCAAGGTGAAGAATTAGTACAATGAACCGCTTATATTTATTGTTATAGGAAGATTTTTATGACTATCAATAAAATAATAAAAATATTAAATGACTAGTACTTTGCCACCGACTTCGTCTGTGTAGGTTTTGCACTATCGTATATAAAATTTCATCCCCTATGTCACCTCTTTTGCGCGCTTTGTGACGGGTCGTTGAGCTCCCTAAAATAAGGTTGAGCTACACGATGTCTGATACAAACATGCCGTTTGCTGGGACAGGTCAGCTTAAAGCTGCAATGGATTTTTCTTCAAGGGGTTTTTCCAGACTTGGCTCTGCATTATTAGACTCACATAAAATTCTAATAATATAATGTTTGGAATTTAAAAGAGACCATGACCTATGAGATTGTTTCAGCGTTTCATCTCAGGGAACAGTCAGCTAGGGAGTACCAGCGCCATCTAGTTTTAAAAATAAAAACCAAAAAATATTGACTTTAAAAGTTTCTTGTAAGATCTACTTACATTGATAAACATTTCATTTCAATTTTTGTAAATCCTAAAACACGTGTTTTATATTATTCAAATAAAAACGCTCAGAGTTTCTTTGAAAGATAAATCAAGAATGAAATTATCCGGAAAAGAACCGGAGTTACCGACATAGCTCGCAGAGAAAGCAGGCTGTAGTGGCAATGGGCTGGCATGTCTGTCGAACGACCGATGGTCGGTTGACGAGTCCTGGAGATCGCGTATCGGCAAGCGTAGTGTAGGACGCCCCCCAGCTAGATGGACCGACATCCTCAAGAAAGTTGCTGGGATACGGAAGGCGGAGGACAGTGTGCTCTGGCACAACATGGAAGGGTCTATGTCCAACAGTGGACTCCAATAGGCTGAGTTAATTTAGGGATATCAAAAATGTTTTAAAAAAATTGACACTCACTGGTCAAAGACTTACCTATGTCTTGAGACTCTGCGGTATGTGGGACGAGAAGATATTGCGTAGCTTCCCGAACGCTGCCTAGCCGAGTTGGATTCGACGATTGACCTCTTTCTCGAAGTTGGACCTACCTAACTGGATAGTTTGTCTTTTTTTACTTTTTTTTAAATTATACATTTAAATTAATTAACCCGTCGCGCGTCCTTATGAGCCCCCGGGGGATCATAAGAAAAATGCTCCAAATGTCGCATGTGCACTCGTTGGATCATAAGGAATCGGTTGCCATTGGATGTAATTTTTTGACGTTTATTCGCATGTAGCAACATCCTCACGACATTAACTTTTTTTTTTAACTTTTTATTTACTTTGAATCGAACGCGTGGAACCGAGCGACGCACGACGGGTTAGAAACAAAATTATAACCTAAATTAACTACAACTATTTACAAATTAAAAATCGAAAAATCATCCGCATCGCTGTCGATTGGTAATGTAGGTACCCAAGAGACTGGTGGCATTACCACGTTGTATGGCAATGCCTCTGACCAAGGTAAAAACCAGCCCTTGGGTCACGGGAAGTGTCTACCAGCCGTTTAGAAATTTCCTTAAATAGGCTAAGAGCAGTCGGACCCCACGGCCCGAGCGTTTCAACACAAAACGGCTCAAAAATATAATGACCAATAAGGTTATTATACTTACGCCGCTTGAGGTTTTCCGCAGCCGCAGCAGCGGCACCAGCACAGCACGCCGTGCCAGGAAGATGGGATGGCGCAAGAGTATCGACGCACGTTGCATCCCACACTAAAGGCCTACCCACCTTCCATGGAAATAAAGACATGCCGTCCGGTCTCTTGCCATCGACGCGTGCCAAGTTTGTCCTAGGTAAACATAATCGTCCACTACATGGAGTGTAGGGTCTCCGATCCTGATTGTTGATCGTTTACTTGCTAACTCACCGCATGAAAACTATACGGTGTAACGCTCTAGTACGCCCAAACATTGTTACTCGGGGTGGAGACCTGGTGTCCTAAAACACAGGTTTTGGCCTAACTTAGGCACCAGTCTCCCACAATATTGTAATGTGTAATAATAGCTTAAGACTAAATACGGACCAAAAACTTTTAAATATTGTGGTGAGAAAATAAATAAACTGTATTTTATTGTATTGTTTTATAACTCTATATCAAGGTCATCATTACAGCCGTAAAACTGTAACACATAGGCCTCCCCCAATTTGGGAGGGGTTGCCAAATTCGCCACGTTTGGCAGGCAAGTTGGCGATCGCAGTATGGTGATAAAATGCATAGAGAACGCTGTTGCCCTTTCTCTAGTAAGTCCCCTAGTCGCCTCTTACGACACCCACGGGAAAAAATGGGAATCAGAGTTGATTAATTGAAGACAATTTTCATTTATTTCACTATAAAACAACAGATGCAAACTTTTATTCCCCTACCTTAACTGTTTTGGGTTAGAATTACCTTTTTTTTTTTGGATGGGTAATCATCAAATGACTTCTCCCGCTCTGGGCGGAGCGGGAGGGCATGTCAAACTTTTTCTAACTAAAACCCACCCGTGTTCCTTCTGTTTCCCATGTGCCAGGGTCACGGTATCTCTTTCGATCAATCTCGCGACCCTGGCAGGCATCGGTCCTAGCAGACCCCTTCAGTTTTGCTGACATCTCTTTGAGGCGCGCGTGGAACACTACGCGCCGTCGACCCTAGCTTGGTCCTTATCGGGCGGCGAGCTACCCATTGCTCGCCGCCCGCAAGCTCGCACGTGTAGAATTACCTTAAAATTACATTATGAAATTTTATTGCGTAGCTTTCCGAACGCTGCCCAGCCGAGTCGGATTCGACGACTGACCTCTATCTCGAAGCTGGACCTACCAAACTACTTCGACCGTTGAGTCTCTCATCTTGATTGTTGATCGTTTGCTTACTAACGAATTCCCGGTAATCAGCAAGTCATACATAATTGATGAGATAACTATGGATACGAGTCAACTCAAACGATCACCACAAAAGCATAGTATTCAGATGAAATCATAGATAAATTATCAAAACAATCGTTGGCCTCTGACGAATTGATTTTGTACACTCATGCTAATACTGTATTGTGACCATGGGTTTGGGATTATCGAATACTTACAAAGGAAAAAAAACACGATGTATTTTTTTTTGTTCCGGCAAATATTTTTTTTTGGTTAATGAGTTAGTAATTAGTTGATTAAGAACTGATTATTATATGAGTTATTAAATTATATTTAGATAATATACTAGATTCTGCCCGCGATTTCGTCCGCGTCAAATTTTTGCTCCCCTGACCCTTCCCGTCGCATCGAATAGCCCGCCAATTTTTTTTTTTTGTCGATTTTTCGTTGCCGCTCCGCTCTTTTTGACCGTAGCGTAATGTTGTATAGCCTTCTTCAATGAATAGGCTAACCAACACAAAAGTAATTTCTCAATTCGGACCAGTAAGTTCCTAAGATTACCGTGTTCAATCAAACAAACAAATTCTTCAGCTTTATAATATTAGTATAGATAAGTAATAAATACACTACAATACACACTGTCGTAGGCTTTCTCCAAGTAAACGAAATTTAATATAATATGTATAATCAATATGTATATCATAGTAGATTATACATATTATATTAAATTTCGTTTACTTGGAGAAAGCCTACGACAGTGTGTGGAGAGAAGAACTGTGGTCAACACTATCCATGTACGGTGTGGACTGGCGCTTGGTACGGGCACTGAATTTTTTATAAAAGGATCCCAGAGATTCAATTTTTGTGTTAGAGTAAATGGGGCACCCTCAAACCATGGGCAAAACGCGTGAGCCTATTTATGTATTTGTGTGTATAATATTTAATCCATCAAATCAATAGCACCATCCCATCTCTACCCGAGTGTCGTAAGAGGCGACTAAGGGAATTACTAGAGAATGGGCAGCAGCGTTCTCTATGCATTTTACCACCATACTGTGATCGCCAACCCGCCTGCCAAGCGTGGCGATTATGGCAAACCCTACGATTGGGATCCCTGACAAACAATTAATAAGTTATACAATGACAAGCGACTTTATCTACCAGACAACATGCTCTATGTTACTTATAGTTATATTAAAACTAGACAACATTCTTATTAATTTACTTTGTTACATTTAATCTAGACAACCTTCTTATTACTACTTACTTAATAGTTACATGGTTAATCTATTTCGTCTATTAACCTTCTTGGTGGTTTTACAATACGACCTGACCTGGTTGCTACGCTTGAGGATTTATGAGATGAGGATTCTTGAAGTCTTGACTCCTGTCTGTCACCTTCCTCTCTCCCCTGCGACGAGTTGGATTGCATAGGAGGGTTTGCATAGTTATGTGAATACTTATGTCTTAAGTGTGTTCTATTTCTCCTATACTGTACACCATTGACATCCTCAACTACGTACGACCTATTGTTCATCAATCTTTGTTTGACAATAGCTTGTTCCCAGTTACTTTTGGGATTTCTTTTAAAATAGACATGGTCATTGTAATGTAACATTGACATTGACTTAGTATTTTTATCATAATACCTTGACTTATTGTCATCATTTTTCTTGACTGACACTTTGTAATCCTGAAATGATACTACTTTTGGCTTTAATCTCTTATATGATACTGGAATATTATCTCTCAAGTTTCTTGACATTAACAATTGAGCTGGTGATGACAAATTATTTTTTGGTGTATTTCTATACTGTAATAAAGCTATGTATGGATCTGTTTTGTTTTCTTTACATTTCCTTAACATGTTTTTTATTATTTTTACTGAACTTTCAGCTTGACCATTTGACTGTGAATGATATGGGCTAGTAACAACATGTTCTATGTCCCATTCTTGTATGAAATTTTTGAAATCAATTGACTGAAAAGGAGGTCCACCATCTGACACCAATGACAATGGTATTCCATGACTGTTTTGTATGATTACTTTCTACAGTGTTGACATTCTTTACTGTACGACTTATATCTGAGTGACTGACTAATGATCCGTTGTGTGTCTGTGTAAACTGTGAATACTGACGACTGTTTCTAAGTCGATGACATTGTGTATTGTGTAATCCCTCAGACTTGTGACTTTTTTCATCATTGAGATGTAAATATGGACTTTGACCTTTTCTCTTTTGACTATTTGACTGGACAATGGATCTCTCAGATATGTGACTATTTTCATCATTGAGATGTAGATAACTTTCAGTACATCTCTCAGATACATCACCACTTTCATCACAGAGATAATAGGAATGGGGACGTTGACTATTTGACTTGACGTTGGATCTCTCCGACTTGTCACTGTTCTCATCATTGGGATACGGTGACTGTGACTGTCCCCTCTGAAATACCACTACTGCTGTGTCTCTGTGTCCGTGTCCATGTCTACTGTTCTGACTGTGTGAGTGAGACTGACTATGTGTCACTGTGTGTTGACTGTTTGACTGACTACTATGTTTAGTATGATCCACATAATTATCTGAATGACTTTTACTCGACTTTAATTGACTGTTCAACATGCCAACAAAATATTCTTGACTACTGTTATCTGAATTAAACGATTGCAACTGACTTACTTTTTTATTCTTAAAACAATATTTAGCAAAATGACCAAAAGATTTACATGACCTGCATTGAGCGCCTTTCGCTGGGCATTTGTAGCGATGAGACTGCCCACAGCGGCTGCATTTCTTCGAGTTGCTGGTGTGGTCGCTGTTTGAAGCTGATGCTAACTTGCGACTGCTCGAAGCTGACTGGCGACTGCTCGACCTGCGACTGGAAGCTCGCTGTTGACCGTCTTGTCGACCGCGGCTCCTCCGACTGAGATGCATGACGTTTTCACTGGCGACACTGGTACCTTTGACGATTTTTTCAGCATCCTGCTGAGCGATTGTAAGTGTCCTTGCCAGCTCTTGCATTCTCTGATATGATAAATCAGGTTCTTGCAGTAACCTCTGACGTACATGTGACAAATCTATGTTGAGGTTTGCTATAAAAATATCTTTAATTAATGACTCCCTGAGCGTGCCAAACTCGCATTCTCTGCTTTTATTCTCCAAATCCGTGAGGAATTCGTCGATGTTTTCGGATTTTTCCTGTCTACGTGTGAAGAATAGGTATCTACACATCGTCACATTTCTTCTTGGCTCACAAAATCTGTCGAATTTGGACTTGACTTCGTGGAGTGTGCTTTCATCTATCTTTAGGTTGAAAGTATTAAATATATTAAGACCACGTTCTCCAATTAAATGTAGTAGAATGGCAATTTTACGTTTTTCAGTTGACTTGTCTAGGCCTGTGGCTAGCAAATATAATTCCAGCTGCTGCCACCATCTCTTCCACGCCTCCGCATTATTATTCGCTGGATCCGACGAAATGTGGAGTTGTTTTAAGTTCGTACGTAAAGCTTCTTGTCCGCCATTTTCGGCGTCACGCGTGGCTTGGTTTGGCATTTTCTTGACCGATCTTCTTTATTTTTATTACACGACTTCTGACACCATGTTGTGTTGTTAATAAATGAAAGATACTGTTTAATACACTTGGTTTATTGAGACTAGGATCACAGTTTACACAGAGACATTTAGGTCGTGGTATTTCAGACGAGACCCGACATAGCAGTGCCGGAGTGCCAGGTATCAACCGGAACCATAGATTACATCTAGTGGTGTACACATTAATAACATACTAAATAGTGATGTTACAACATCCCCCTTGTTGAGTTCAAATTAAACCCCTGACAAACAATTAATAAGTTATACAATGACAAGCGACTTTATCTACCAGACAACATGCTCTATGTTACTTATAGTTATATTAAAACTAGACAACATTCTTATTAATTTACTTTGTTACATTTAATCTAGACAACCTTCTTATTACTACTTACTTAATAGTTACATGGTTAATCTATTTCGTCTATTAACCTTCTTGGTGGTTTTACAATACGACCTGACCTGGTTGCTACGCTTGAGGATTTATGAGATGAGGATTCTTGAAGTCTTGACTCCTGTCTGTCACCTTCCTCTCTCCCCTGCGACGAGTTGGATTGCATAGGAGGGTTTGCATAGTTATGTGAATACTTATGTCTTAAGTGTATTCTATTTCTCCTATACTGTACACCATTGACATCCTCAACTACGTACGACCTATTGTTCATCAATCTTTGTTTGACAATAGCTTGTTCCCAGTTACTTTTGGGATTTCTTTTAAAATAGACATGGTCATTGTAATGTAACATTGACATTGACTTAGTATTTTTATCATAATACCTTGACTTATTGTCATCATTTTTCTTGACTGACACTTTGTAATCCTGAAATGTTACTACTTTTGGCTTTAATCTCTTATATGATACTGGAATATTATCTCTCAAGTTTCTTGACATTAACAATTGAGCTGGTGATGACAAATTATTTTTTGGTGTATTTCTATACTGTAATAAAGCTATGTATGGATCTGTTTTGTTTTCTTTACATTTCCTTAACATGTTTTTTATTATTTTTACTGAACTTTCAGCTTGACCATTTGACTGTGAATGATATGGGCTAGTAACAACATGTTCTATGTCCCATTCTTGTATGAAATTTTTGAAATCAATTGACTGAAAAGGAGGTCCACCATCTGACACCAATGACAATGGTATTCCATGACGAGCAAAAATAGATTTTAAATGAGTAATTACATTTTGAGCAGTACTGTTTTTATTTAATAATGCTATCTCTATGTATTTTGAGTAATAATCTGTGATAATTAAATAAACTAAACTTTCAAAATGCATTAAATCGATACCGACTTGTTGCCATGGATATTTACATATTTCAAAATTTTGTAGTGGTTCCTTTTGATTACATGGTTTGTATTTTGCACATACAAGACATTGTTCGACTAAATTCTTAATTTCACTTGACATATTTGGCCAATACAAAGATTCTCTTGCTAATTTCTGACATTTATTTATACCTTGGTGACCTTGATGTATTTTTTCTAGCATTTCTTTATACATTGACTGTGGTACTATTAATTTTGAACCTTTGAAAACTAAATCTTTAATTACATGTATTTCACCTTGAATATTCCAATATGGTTTGACTATTGAACTGACATTGTTCTTATTTTTGGGCCATCCTTCCTTATAATATTTTTTTAATAATTGTAAGGATTCATCATTTTTGGTTTCCTGTGCCAATTTTGTGCTGTATTCTTTTGTTATGGCTAAATTGGCATACATTAAATTGACATGACAAGACATTTCTGACTCATTTTCAGGTGTGTAATGGTCTTTCAAAGCTGCCCTTGACAAAGTGTCTGATATATACATTTCTTTACCTGGTACATGTATGACTTCTAAATCATACTTTTGTACTGTTAACATCATACGCTGTAATCTAGCGGGGACATCATGCAATGGCTTTTTGAATAAATAGACTAATGGCTTGTGATCAGTATGTACTGTGACTCTATGACCATATACATATTGGTGAAATTTTTCACAACCAAATTGAATTGCTAGTAGCTCTTTTTCTATCTGCGCGTATCTTTCCTGGGTTTCAGTTAAAGTTTTTGAACTATATGCAATTGGTTTGTTTTTCTGTAAAATGACTGCACCTAATGCTGATTTTGACGAATCAACTGACAAGACTAATGGAATCTTAGGATTGTAATGTGCTAAAACTGGTGAGTTTGTAATCTCATCTTTTAATTTTTTGAGACATTGACTCTGATTCTCATCCCAAGTCCAGACTGAATCTTTTTTCAAAAGATTTCTTAATACTTGTGTTTTTTCTGACAAGTTACTAATAAAAGGTCCTAGATAATTAATCATACCTAATATTCTCTGTAACTCTTTGACATTTTTTGGTGTGGGCATATTGACAATGGCTTTGACTTTTTCTTGATCTGCCCTGGCACCATCTTTACTGAAGACATAACCCAAAAAACATACTTCTGTGACTAAAAATTTACATTTTGACTTGTTAAATTTTAAATTGACTTGACGAGCTCTTTGCATGACTTTGTGTAATCTTTCATTATGAACCGACTCATTTGGACCATAAACTAAAATATCATCTATGAATATTAAGACTCCTTCGATATCACCGAATAGATTCATCATGACTCTTTGAAAGATTTCAGACGAGGCATTTATGCCATATGGTAATCTTAAATACTTATATCTACCAAATGGTGTTTGAAAGGTACATAATTCAGAACTATATTCATCCAGACGTAGCATCCAAAAACCTGAGAATGCATCTAAATGAGAAAAACATACAGCCCCTTCGAGCTGAGACCTAATCTCATCAATTGACTTAAGTGGATAAAATTCTCTCATTATGTTTTTATTCAAATTTCTAGGGTCTAGACAAATTCTTAACTGACCTGAACTTTTTAAGGTTATGACGACTGAGTTGACCCACTCTGTTGGTTTTGTAACCTTTTCAATAACTTGCATCTCCATCATGCGATCCAACTCCTCGTGTAATCTCCCTTGTAATGCAAATGGAACTTTCCTGGGCGGATCCACACATGGTACTGCATCAGGCTTGAGTTTAAGATGACAGACTGGAGGTAGACATCCAAGTCCCTGAAAAACATCATTATATTGTGTAAGAATTTGTTTACTAAAATCTTGTTTTGATACTGAAAAGACACGTTTTATTATTCCTAACCTTTCACATGTTGGTAGACCAAGAACATTTGGACAATCTAAATCTGCTATTATAAACATTATAGATTCGACGACGTCATCATTATTGATGCACAATTTACAATTTATGTTCACCTTGCCTAAAATCGGAATGGATTTTCCACCAAATCCTGTGACATTTATTTGACATTTGGCAAGTGACACTTTTGACAGGTTATGAAATGTCTGCTTTGACATTATGTTGACATCTGCACCAGAGTCTATGATGCATTTAACTTGTTTATTTCCTATTAACAAGTTAATTTCCCATGACTGTTTTGTATGATTACTTTCTACAGTGTTGACATTCTTTACTGTACGACTTATATCTGAGTGACTGACTAATGATCCGTTGTGTGTCTGTGTAAACTGTGAATACTGACGACTGTTTCTAAGTCGATGACATTGTGTATTGGCAGATGTAGATAACTTTCAGTACATCTCTCAGATACATCACCACTTTCATCACAGAGATAATAGGAATGGGGACGTTGACTATTTGACTTGACGTTGGATCTCTCCGACTTGTCACTGTTCTCATCATTGGGATACGGTGACTGTGACTGTCCCCTCTGAAATACCACTACTGCTGTGTCTCTGTGTCCGTGTCCATGTCTACTGTTCTGACTGTGTGAGTGAGACTGACTATGTGTCACTGTGTGTTGACTGTTTGACTGACTGCTATGTTTAGTATGATCCACATAATTATCTGAATGACTTTTACTCGACTTTAATTGACTGTTCAACATGCCAACAAAATATTCTTGACTACTGTTATCTGAATTAAACGATTGCAACTGACTTACTTTTTTATTCTTAAAACAATATTTAGCAAAATGACCAAAAGATTTACATGACCTGCATTGAGCGCCTTTCGCTGGGCATTTGTAGCGATGAGACTGCCCACAGCGGCTGCATTTCTTCGAGTTGCTGGTGTGGTCGCTGTTTGAAGCTGATGCTAACTTGCGACTGCTCGAAGCTGACTGGCGACTGCTCGACCTGCGACTGGAAGCTCGCTGTTGACCGTCTTGTCGACCGCGGCTCCTCCGACTGAGATGCATGACGTTTTCACTGGCGACACTGGTACCTTTGACGATTTTTTCAGCATCCTGCTGAGCGATTATAAGTGTCCTTGCCAGCTCTTGCATTCTCTGATATGATAAATCAGGTTCTTGCAGTAACCTCTGACGTACATGTGACAAATCTATGTTGAGGTTTGCTATAAAAATATCTTTAATTAATGACTCCCTGAGCGTGCCAAACTCGCATTCTCTGCTTTTATTCTCCAAATCCGTGAGGAATTCGTCGATGTTTTCGGATTTTTCCTGTCTACGTGTGAAGAATAGGTATCTACACATCGTCACATTTCTTCTTGGCTCAAAAAATCTGTCGAATTTGGACTTGACTTCGTGGAGTGTGCTTTCATCTATCTTTAGGTTGAAAGTATTAAATATATTAAGACCACGTTCTCCAATTAAATGTAGTAGAATGGCAATTTTACGTTTTTCAGTTGACTTGTCTAGGCCTGTGGCTAGCAAATATAATTCCAGCTGCTGCCACCATCTCTTCCACGCCTCCGCATTATTATTCGCTGGATCCGACGAAATGTGGAGTTGTTTTAAGTTCGTACGTAAAGCTTCTTGTCCGCCATTTTCGGCGTCACGCGTGGCTTGGTTTGGCATTTTCTTGACCGATCTTCTTTATTTTTATTACACGACTTCTGACACCATGTTGTGGTGTTAATAAATGAAAGATACTGTTTAATACACTTGGTTTATTGAGACTAGGATCACAGTTTACACAGAGACATTTAGGTCGTGGTATTTCAGACGAGACCCGACATAGCAGTGCCGGAGTGCCAGGTATCAACCGGAACCATAGATTACATCTAGTGGTGTACACATTAATAACATACTAAATAGTGATGTTACAACAGCCTATGTCTAGCTGTGTACGTCTTTTAACTGAATTGATGATGATGGTGATTATATTTAACACTAGACAAACAAGACTACACTTTTGCCAGCGGCTTCGCCCGCGTGGATGTCGGAAATTAACGCAGGAGGACGTACTACTGCGGTAAGATGTGTTAATTCAGGTTATATTATAGGTAATAGCTGTTACCCGCGACTTCGTCCGCGTGGTATTTAACAAAAAGTTTTTCATAAAAAACTGTCTTTGAAAACTACGCTGACATACGTCACAAACTACGCTGACATACGTCTCAAAATTCAGCGTGTTTTTAGTTTTTTTTTAACTATTATTTATTTTTTCTAAAATAAAAGTAGCCTAAGTTACTCCTTGTTACATCAGCTACCTGCCAGTGAATGTTCCGTCAAAATCGTTCCAGCCATTTCAGAGATTAGCCGGAACAAACAGACAGACAGACACACAAAATTTAAAAAAAATGTTGTTTTCATCCACATACACTTAGTAAAAAGTGGTTATCTTAATATTAAAAACAGACACTCCAATTTTATTCATTTGTATAGATAAAAAAGAGGTAAATATACAAAGATCCCTCCGTGCCTCGGAAAGCACGTTAAGCAGTTGGTCCCGGCTGTCATCCGTGGATCTTTGACAGTCATGACGGATTATCAGAAGCCCTAAAGTCTGACAAAAGTCTTATCAAGGGGCATTGTATCTTGCCAGGGTCGCGAGATTCGTTCGAAAGAGTTACCGTGGCCCTGGTATATGGGCAACTGAAGGCACAGGGGTGGGTTTTAGTCAGTTAAGTCTGACACGCCCTCCCGCTCCGTCATTTGATGATTTCCCATCCAAAAAAAAAGGGGCATTGTATTGGGCGATAACTGGGTTGTAGAGGTCAGATGGGCAGTCACTTCATGCTAAATTCTGGTCTTCAGCTGCATCCGGTTAGACTGGAAGCCGACCACAACATAGTTGGGAGAAGACTAGGCAATTGATGAATTGTGGAGGATATTTCAATGACAGTAAAAATGGTGCAAACAAAATCAATAAAATATTAGAATTTATGATTCACATCTATAAAAGTTGATAGATAATAAATTGAACATCAAAAGTAATATCTTTTTGGTAAGTTATGTGTGATGTACGACTGTTAAATTATTAATAAATCCAATTATTTAAACATTAATATAGATTAGATCCGCAAATAAAGGTTATTTTGTGGTCTGCTTCTGTTTTTTTCAAGTTCGTAATAAAAATTCAATCAATATGCGTTCAGTTCAGTGAGTCCGATAAACACAAGGTACTTGGCTAGTGTTGGTCTACCACAAATGACCTTTTTAACCCCCGACGCACAAAGAGGGGTGTTATATGTTTGATATATATGTGCCTGTCTGTGGCACCGTAGCTCTTAAACCGGTGAACCAATTTGGGTGCGGGTTTTTTTATATTAAAAGGTAGGCTTTCTAGCGGTAATTCTTATACAAGTTTTATGGAAATCGGTACAGCTATTTCAACATGACGATCCTCTGATCAAAATATTACCTGCAAATTTTTATTAAACTTAAAGCGGGCATACGTATATTTTTTTTCCTTTTAGAATTTTGTTCACCTTCAGCCAATGTTACGATCAGTTTGGGATTTCAAAATATTTTAATGGCATGATATTGGTACACATATTACATTGGTGTAATTGTTTTTATTTCTGTAAGTAAGTTTTGTACGATCACTTTAAAACGTCAGTTATATTTCTAAAACTAGATGAGGTCGGTAGTTCTTATGTGACTACTCTGTGAAGATAGGTTGAAACAAACTCAGAGGTCACAGTCTCTTTTAAAGTACAGACATAATCTTGATCAGATCATATGAAGCCATGTGAATTGGTCTCGGAAATGGTCTTTTGAGGTAAAAAAAACACAGATTGAGAGGATGTGTCCAGTCAAAGTCGCGTTTTACGACACCCACGGGAAGAAATGGGGTATGCTATTCTTATTTGTATAAAATGTTTAAATAAATAAAGAAATCTTTTCATCTTATCTTATCGACCCGTGCAGCTGTTCTTATTCAAGCCTCTCCTCTCGGACATCAGTAGCCATGTCCTATGGTATTCAAATCCCAAATAGTTACAAAATCATGGTTATATTAGCTTAAGTTCACGAACAATTGCGACGGTTAAAATAATAATTATTTCATTATTTTTAACAAGGAAATGATTGAGGTCAACAGGCTAATTTTTAGGGCTTAATTTATTCAAATATGTATCATAAATGCACGCTTGTTTTAACAAAAGATTTGCAGAATTTTTAATAAACTATAGCCCTATGTCCGAGGTCCCCAAATGACCTCTTAATAACTATTGATTCGACATGGTTATTGAGATCGATGTTCTTACCATAAAGCGTTGATTACCTGACATAGAAAAGCCTACAGGCGTCTTGTAAAATCTTGCATCGCGCCAGTAGAGTTTACTGCGCAACTACCTCGTATATAGGGTTGCCATACGTCCGAAATTTTCCGGACATGTCCGGTAATATAAGTCTTTGTCCGGAATGTGGAGGGAATCCTAAACCGTTCGGAATTTATTACATTTCAGTAAAGAGTGAAACTAAAAAAAAAAAAAAATATATTTTTATTTCAAAATAAGGTAACAATTGACATCATTAATTTCTTTTTAGTCAGCGAGGGCGCGAGAAAAATCGAAAATTTGCTTCATTCATTCATATGCACTATGCATAACGTCATTATTTACAAGAAAGTCAGGAATTTTCATCAAATGTCCGGAGTTTACTCCGGATTTCGATTTTTTTAATCTGGCAACCCTACTCGTATACAACGTCTCGAAATCAACAAGCAACAGCCCACCAGACAGAACACTCGTCTCCTCCCTTTTCTACGGAGGTATGAGTGAACTATATACCCTACTAGCTTCTGCCCGCGACTTCGTCAGCGTCAAATTTTTGCTCCCGTGACCCTTCCCGTCGCATCGAATTGCCTACCAGTTTTCGTCCATTTTTCGTTGCTGCTCCGCTCCTTTTGATAGTAGCGTGATGTTATATAGCCTATAACCTTCCTCAATAAATATGTTACCCAACACAAAAAGAATTTTTCAATACGGACCAGTAGTTCCTGAGATTAGCGCGTTCAAACAAACTCTTCAGCTTTATAATATTATATACAGGATAATTTTTTATCCAGTGCGCAAACTGTAACCATGCATTCAGCATATCATTCTAGACCCCCCAGCGTAGAAAATTTTCATCGGTTATATTAAAAAAAAAATCAGCTGTTCCATACATTTTGACCCCGTAGGTATTGCATTTTTCTATGAAACAGTTGATTTTTTTTTGTATAACCGACGAAAATTTTCTACGCTGGGGGGTCTAGAATGATATGCTGAATGCATGGTTACAGTTTGCGCACTGGATAAAAAATTATCTTGTATACTATAAGTATAGATTCCTCATATCATCTGACAAAGATTATGTCTGGACTTTAAAAGAGAATGTAACCTTTGAGTTTCTTTCGGCCTTTGTTTTCAGTCACGTCTCGTTCGGCCTTTCTTCTGTGTCTGCTTCCAGTCTAACCAGCTGAATACCAGTATTTAACATGAAGTGACTGACTATCTAACCCCATAACCCAGTAAGCGGGTAATACGATACGATAGTAAAACTGGCTGTCGGTTTCCAGCTTTTGTCAACCCGTAACGACTGTCAAATATCTAGAAATGTTAGGTGGGAACAACTACTTAGCGTGTTTCCCATATTTCCGAGATGTATTCTATATCCTGCTAGGGACGTGGGTTTGTCCGGAAGAGCTACCGTGGCCCTGGCACAGGAAACTGAAGGAACACGGGTTTTAGTCAGTAAAAGTCTGACTCCTGTTCCGCCCAGAGCGGGAGAAGTCATTTTTGATACCCACCCAGAAAAAAAAGTATGTTCTGGACAGTCACCCATCTACGTACCGACCTCGGCAGCTGTTGCTTAACCTTGAAGATTGAACCGCGTGGCTTTAAATACACAATCCCCTCAATATACAAATATAGGTACATACAATTGATATCATTATAATTGGGTAAAAATAATAGGAATGCGGAACTATCCACAATCTATAGATTACACAGTAAATATAATATAAATAATCAAAAGGTTTTATTTGTATACCATTTATAATACAAGTACGTGAAATGCGAAGGTTTGTAAGAGGTTAGAAGCCTATTCAATTTATTTTGCTGTCACAAATATAATGTCAGCGTGTATAACGCTATAAAGCTGTAACACTTGCGACCACGCGACCAACGGGGCAGATTGTGGGGTCCTGATTTGATTCCCAGATCGGGCAAAGTGTTTTGGGTATTTCCATTAGGAATTTCTTAGTAACAGCCCGGAGTTTGGAAGTAGGCGGTGTGATACCCCAGTGCCTCGAAAAGTACGTATCGCCGTCGGTCCTGCACCTGGGTGCTTACTCTCGAATATAATTCCAATAGATCGACATTGGAATTGTCAGTCAAACGTCAGTGATTGGCTGGACTCACTGAGTCTAGCCAATCCCTGACGTTTAACTCAACCAACTGACGTTTGACCAATGTCGATCTATTGGAATTATATTCGAGAGTAAGCACCCAGATCTCTCTCCGGTCGTGTCGGATTGCCGTCCCATCGGACTATGAGAGTGAGGGAAGAGTGATCGCTCCTGTTTCTGCGCACACGCGCCTGCACTATAATATCTCCCGCGCCGATGGCTAGCCTCCGTTGAGATTGGCCGCCATGGCCGACATACGGTCTGGAGGACTATATAGCTCTGTTGGGGCGTGGTCAAAATTGGAACTAACGCTGAGGACCACCATCTTGTTTTTGCAGTACTATTTCTCAGTTTGTTTACGGGTTCTTATGATTCTCAAGTGTATAGGAGATCGAAACAACACAAAGAGCCTTGGAAAGAAGTATACTGAACATAAGAAAAATACACAAAATCAAAAGAGAAGCCATTCGACAAAAAAACAAAGGTAACGGACGCCCTCACGCAAGCTCTAAAACTGAAATGGCAATGGGCTGCCCACGTATCACGTTATAAAGACGGTACATGGTCAGCTAAAGCTACAGAGTGGAAAGGGCCAGAGGGAAAACGAAGAGTAGGCAGACCGAAGAGAAGGTGGGCTGACGACCTCACTGATACAGCAGGAAACGATTGGCAGAATATTGCAAAGGACAGGGACAAATGGAAGGAACTGGAGGAGGCCTTCACCCGTGGAGGAGCCCATACCACATAACAATAATAATATTAACTTAGATTATAAGAAGAAGTAAACACACAAATAAATTAGATTTAGATTAGATTTATAAAAATATTTTTAATGGTAATGGGACATAAAGGCTTTTTTATTTTATTTTTTATTTATAGGTGGATGAAAGATTTATAGATTGACAGGCCTGTTGTTCTAGTGGTTAGCGACCCTGACTGCTATGCCGGAGGTCGTGGGTTCGATTCCCACCCAGGACAAATGTTTGTGTGATGAGCACGATCATTTGTTCTGTGTCTGGGTGTAATTTATCTATAATATGTATGTATTTAGAAATATATAAGTATGTTTATCAGTTGTCTAGTACCCATAACACAAGCTCTGCTTAGCTTGGGACTAGATGGCGTTGTGTGATAGTTGTGGAATATTATTATATTTATATTTAAAGAAGGGCTAGTCTGAACTTTTAGGCTTTACTTGATTTACATAAACAAACTCACCCCTTAATCCCATGAGGGTTGGCAGAAACTACAGAACATACAACATTGATACATCTGGTCGTGCAAGCACGCCAGTTGCTAATACTACGCACCTGACTTTTCTGAAGAACATCACCAATAAGATCAAAATATATCCTCCTAGGCCGCCCCTCCTGGCGTTTCGGCTCACACAGATCGCAGTATGGTGGTAAAATGTATAGAGAACGCTGCCCATTCTAGTATGTAAGTGGAAAAACGTGGAATTCTTTACGTCCGCAGCACCACATGGTACACAGTGTGCTGTATAAGAGCCTTATTACATGCTTATTATTTTATCTATTTGCCTGAAAATAAAGCTATTAGTATTATTATTTTATTAATCATTTCCAGCGAAATATGACTTCTGTAAATATACCTGTTTTGTGACAGTGCATAGTTCTCTTCTTTCCACAGACTGATAATTAAATTATGAATGAATCATTATTTTTTTACGAATCAATTCATTTCATATTTTAATCAATCATCTCTTGATCTGATGATGTTAATCAGTCGGTTTACAAAAAAATAAGCTCCGCAATCAAACATTCTATGACATCACGCGTGTAATACTTAAAGCTGTAGGCAGAAATGAAATGAAATGTTTATTTAAGTAAGTAGATCTAATTATCATCTACCTAGCCCTTTCCCAACATGTTAGGGTCAGCTCCCAGTCTAACCGGATGCAGCTGGATACCAGTATTTTACATGGAGCGACTGCCTGTCTGACCTCCACAACCCAGTTACTGGGTAATACGATAACCCTTGATAAGACTGGTGGTCAGACTTTCGGGCTTCAGATGACCCCTAACTACCGTCAAAGGTCAGCAAATGACGGCCCGTACCACAGCATTACGTGCTTTCTGAGGCACGGAAGGGTCTTGGTATGTAAAGATGCTCACCCATCCACAAAGCAACCACGTCAAGCGTAGCTCTACTGTTTGGCAGCTTATTATATATGAGCTAACTATGATGTAATGACCATCCGGAAGGCTCAGGTATATAATTATTATTTGATATTAAATATATTTATATATTAATAATTTTGTATTAAGAATAATATTTCTTTTTAACCGACTTCAAAAAGGAGGAGGTTCTCAATTCGGATGTTTATATGTTTTTTTTTTATGTATGTTCGGCCATAACTCCGTCATATAGTATAGACGGATTTGCAAAATTCTTTTTTTGTTCGAAAGGGGTTTATTCCGCAATGGTCCCATATAATTTTCATATAGATCTGATGATGAGTTCGGGAGACAGACACCGGAACTCTTTAAAAAAACCGGCCAAGTGCGAGTCGGACTCGCGCACCGAGGGTTCCGTACAAACCTGCAGGTCATCATCATCATCATTCGTCATCATCGTTTATGAAATTAAATGTTTTTTTTTTTTTTTTTTATATTTGAGTTGACTGAATGAAAGGTAAATTGTGGTTTACGATTTATGACGTATTAAAAAAAAACTACTTACTAGATCTCGTTCAAACCAATTTTCGTTGGTAGTTTTCATGGTAATGTACATCATATATTTTTTTTAGTTTTATCATTCCCTTATTTTAGAAGTTACGGGGGGGGGGACACACATTTTACCACTTTGGAAGTGTCTCTCGCGCAAACTATTCAGTTTAGAAAAAAATGATATTAGAAACCTCAATTTCATTTTTAAAGACCTATCCATAGATACCCCACACGTAAGGGTTTGATTAAATTTTTTTTTAGTGTTTCAGTTCTATGTATGGGGAACCCCAAATATTATTGTTTTAAAAAAAAATGATATTAGAAACCTCAATATCATTTTTGAAGACCTATCCATAGATACCCCACACGTATGGGTTTGATGAAAAAAAAATTTTTGAGTTTCAATTCTATGTATGGGGAACCCCAAATATTATTGCTTTTTTTTCTATTTTTGTGTGAAAATCTTAATGCGGTTCACTGAATACATCCACTTACCAAGTTTCAATAGCACAGCTCTTATAGTTTCGGAGAAAAGTGGCTGTGACATACTCGGACAGACAGACAGACAGACAGACAGACAGACAGACATGGCGAATCTATAAGGGTTCCGTTTTTTGCCATTTGGCAACGGAACCCTAAAAATGACAGCAAATCAACCGCGATTTCTGCTATCGCATAAATATGCATTGTTTGTTTGGAATTAGTGCGGGGTGAATACCACAACTAAAAATTTAAAAATAAAAACTTTTTTACAAAAAAAAAAACAACCGACTTCCTTAAAAACACTACAAAGTGAAAAATAACTTTAATTTCGGAAGTCGGTGGCAAAAAAACCATAAATACAGATCCTAAGACACCGACTTCCGAAATTAAAGTTATTTTTCACTTTATAGTGTTTTTAAGGAAGCCGGTTGTTTTTTTTTGTAAAAAAGTTTTTATCTAAATAAAGCAACAGACCTTTTTAACCGGTCCATAGATTGTTTTACATAAACAACGAGTGCTATTTAAATGCAGTACACACACATTACTTACAACATATTATTAGATTCGCCGCCCACAATCTAGTTGGTAATTGTACCAGAAATCTAGGAACTGACATTTTATACAAATGTCAGACTTAGACATTTTTAATTAATAAAATGCTGAATTAAAGCAACTATCTAATTTAATTGCAAGAGAAGTTCCTAAACGTTATATATGATGATATTTCAGCGGAAAGTCGGGGTTTTGGCGATCGCAGTATCTAATATAATATCTTAGGACAACCAACACAACGTTATCTGATCCCAAACTAGGCAGAGCCTGTACTTTGGCAACCAGACAACTGATAAACATACTTATATATTTCTAAATACATACTTATTATAGATAAATTACACCCAGACACAGAACAAATGATTGTGCTCATCACACAAAGATTTGTCCTGGGTGGGAATCGAACCCACTACCTCAGTCTTAGCAGTCAGGGTAGCTAACCATTAGACTAACAGGCCAGCCAGTCAGTCAGGGCAATCAGTATGGTGTTAAAATGCATAAAGAACGCCGCCGCCCATTCTCTAGTAAGTCCCTTAGTCGCCTATTACGTCACTCACGGGAAGAAATAGGTATCGCTAGCCTTTTCTGTGATCTTATTTCATTCTCAGCCCTCTAAAACTTGATTCCCTTGTCGAAGTATTTCATGTCATCAAACCCATACGTGTGGGATATCTATGGATAGGTCTTCAAAAATGATATTGAGGTTTTTGGAAGGGAAAATTAGTTTGAACGAGATCTAGTAAGTAGTTTTTTTTTAATACTTCATAAATCGAAAACCAAAATTTACCTTTCATTCAATCAACTCAAATATAAAAATAAAATAAAAAACATTTAATTTCATAAACATAAACCTTATGCATAAACCGTGAATACCTACAGGTTTGTACGGAACCCTCAGTGCGCGAGTCTGACTCGCACTTGGCCGGTTTTTCTTCTCACCAGCAACCCATATATTTACGCCCAGTAAAATGTTCAACAGTGAAGAATCCAGCTCCAATCGGCCTCTTGTCGTGACATATATAGTCATCATCACCTGCCTAGCCCTTTTCCAACATGTTAGGGTCAGCTTCCAGTCCAACCGGATTCAGCTGAATACCAGTACTTTACATGGAGCGACTGCCTATCTGACCTCCAGAACCCAGTTACTGGGTAATAAGATACCCCTTGGTAAGACTGTCTGTCAGACTTTCGGACTTCTGACGAACTATAACGACTGTCTAAGATCTACGAAAGACAGCTGGGACCAGCTGAACGGTTTTTTTTTTTTGTGGGTGGGAAATCATCAAATGACGTCTCCCGCTCTGGGTGGAGCGGAAGGGCATGTCAGACTTTTACTGACTAAATCCCACCCGTGTTCCTTCAGTTGCCCATATGCCAGGGCCACGGTAACTCTTTCGAACAAATCTCGCGAACGGCTTGACATGCTTTTCGAGGCACGGAGGGGTCTTGGTATGTAAAGATGGTCACCCATCCATGAATCGACTGCGATATTTGGCGACTTCGTCCGCGTTAAATTTCTTGTTCCCCCGACCCTTCCCGTCGCGTCGCGTCGAATAACCTACCCGTGCGATTTTCCCCGTTTCCGCAACATTTTTCATTACTGTTCTACTCCTCTTGGTTGTATCGTGATGTTATATAGCCTATAGCCTTCCTCGATAAATACGCTACCCAACACAAAAATAATTTTTCAATTCGGACCAGCAGTTCCTGAGATTAGCGCGTTCAATCAAGCAAACAAACAAACTCTTCAGCTTTATAATATTAGTATAGAAGTATAGATTAATCATGTAACACAGTTACAAACACTCTTCAATTATAGAAATCACTACATAATATTAAAACTTAATTTACTTCCATCTAGATTAAGAAGTGAAACCAATAATTTGCATAGTTATTGCAAATATTAATTGAATGCTATACGGAGTAAACATTTACTAGTAATTGACCTGGTTTTGGGCGCGATTCAGTGATGTTTTTCGACCTTGAAAATTGAAATGTAGTTTTTTTTCGTAAGGGAATCGGATGTGAATTAAAACACTTTTTCAAATCGGTTTGGTTTGTACCCGACTCGTTGAAGTAAAAAGGAAGCAAGAACTCATGGTGATTTTGATTGGTATGTATCTGGTGTTCCTGTCTGGTGTGGTCTGGTGCATCTGTTTCTACAAATGAGATTATTTCCTTATTTCATACTTTTAAGAGCGTCAGTTAAATCGAGCGAGAGTTAAATTTTTTGATTATTTTTTATTCGAGTCATTTATCTTTTTCTACGAACGGGTCTCTGTGACAAAAACCTAAATCTAATTTCCTTTCTAAAGTATTTCTCAGGAACATTTCGCCCGCGACTTTGTCCGCGTGAAATTTTGGCTTCCCATCGCCCGCCCGCGGTATTACTTCGATTTTACTAAGCGTTCCTTACGACTTTTTTTTCTGTTTTCTTGGCTCCTTAAGATTGTCAGCGTGATGGTAAATGATCTTTCTCAAAATCCCTTTTTTTTTCAAATCTGTCTGCTAATCTGTAAACTTACAAACATAAAAATTTTACTTCTTCTTTATGTAGACTCTCTATTGCCCGGGACTTCGTCTATGATCCACGATGAAAACTAGCATAAGTTCTTTTCTAGGTCCTGGTCTACCCATGTGCAAAATTTCATGCAAATCCGTTCAGCCATTTTATTGTCAGGCGGAGCGGGCGGAGCGGGAGGGCGTGTCAGACTTTTACTGCCTAAAACCCACCCGTGTTCCTTCAGTTGCCCATGTGCCAGGGTCACGGTATCTCTTTCAAACAATCTCGTGACCCTGGCAGTACATTATAGCTTATTATGCTATTTATCGTGAAAGCTTTACAAACAAACATACATATCATGAGTCCATGCAATATTAAGTTTAGAAGTATGTAGTATTGAGTAGCCGACTTACCGACCCGGTTCTCATCAAATAGTACCACAAGTTGACCTTAACTAAGTATTGATGTTAACTTAACTTTTAATGAACGATTACATTAATAGTTTAGTTTAGTTTTTGAAATTGTATTTTATTATTTAGTTTTAAGATCAATGTTTTAAATCTTTTGCATGCCTACGTGGTAAAATATGGCTGAACTCATACAGGGTGTGGTGTAAGTAGTGGTCCACCGTTCAGGATTCGATGAACCAGATAATTAACTATAACAATTAAATATTTTAAACATTTTTACCCAAGAGTTCCGAAAATATTTCATTTTTGTCTTTTATTTACGAAATTTCTACCTTTTATTACATATTTGTTTGTAGTTTCAACAAAAACCATTATTTTTTCATTTTGATTTCTGTTAATTACTGCTGAATACTAGAGCTATCATGATAAATTATGATTTTTTATGTAAATTCAGCTCTTTTGAAGAAAAACTTGGTTTCTCTCTAATTTTAACCCCAATTTTTAACACACCATCAAGTTCAAGAGCAATTTTTGTAAAAAAAAAATTGGGTAAAAATGGTTAATTTTTTTTATCGTTATAGTTAATTATCTGGTTCATCGAATCCTGAAGGTGGACCATTACTTACGCCACACCCTGTATATTTTTTGTCATCATTTGCCCAACCCATATTTGCAAAATAAAATTATCTTTACGTTATGCTTTACATTTACATAATATATCGATGAAGTTCTTTGATGAGTAAAGTTCCGACAGCCTCACAACCGTGAGTACCTAGTCTTTTCCCAACTATGTTGGGATCGGCTTCCAGTCTAACCGGATGCAGCTGAGTACCAGTATTTTACATGGAGCGACTGCCTACCTGACCTCCACAACCCAGTTACTGAGTAATACGATACCCCTTGGTAAGACTGGTTGTCAGAATTTCGTACTTCTGGCGACCCGTAACGACTGTCTAAGATCTACGAAAGACAGCCGGGAACAGCGACTTAACGTGCTTGAGGCACGGAAGGGTCTTGGCATGTAAAGATGTCCCCCCATCCACGGACCAACCGTGGCAAGCGTAGCTTAACCTTGTTAATTGACCCGCGTGGCTGTTATTATTTAGCCACAAGCTCCTAAACTCCTAAGGGTGTAAATCCTCATCAAGGTGTAATTGAATACTTACTAAAAATCTATTTGAAAATAATAGTTTAAAAAACTAAAAAGCACGCTTCATAGAAAACCAAAGTAAAAAGTTGATAATAATGGGAAAAAGCGTGGGGTGCTTTTTAGGGTTCCGTTGCCAAATGGCAAAAAACGGAACCCTTATAGATTCGTCATGTCTGTCTGTCTGTCTGTCCGAGTATGTCACAGCCATTTTTTTCCGAAACTATAAGAGCTATGCTGTTGAAACTTGGTAAGTAGATGTATTTTGTAAACCGCATTAAGATTTTCACACAAAAATAGTAAAAAAACAATAATATTTGGGGTTCCCCATACATAGAACAGAAACTAAAAAAAAAAAAAATCATCAAACCCATACGTGTGGGGTGTCTATGGATAGGTCTTCAAAAATAATATTGAGGTTTCTAATATCATTTTTTTCTAAACTGAATAGTTTGCGCGAGAGACACTTCCAAAGTGGTGAAATGTGTCCCCCCCCCCCCCCCCGTAACTTCTAAAATAAGGGAATGATAAAACTAAAAAAAATATGTGATGTACTTTACCATGTAAACTTCCACCGGAAATTGGTTTGAACGAGATCTAGTAAGCAGTTTTTTTTAATACGTCATAAATCGTAAACCACAATTTACCTTTCATTCAGTCAACTCAAATATAAAAATTTAAAAAAACTTGTAATTTCATAAACATAAACCTTATGCATAAACCGTGAATACCTGCAGGTTTGTATGGAACCCTCAGTGCGCGAGTCCGACTCGCACTTGGCCAATATTTTTGACTATTATTTATTTTCAATTTATTATTTCGCCTTGCTACCAAAGCGTGTTATTAGTTTTTAGGGTTCCGTACCTCAAAAGGAAAAACGGAACCCTTATTTATAGGATCACTTTGTTGTCCGTCCGTCTCTCTGTCTGTCAAGACCCTTTATCTCGGGAACGCGTGGAGGTATTAAAATGAAATACAATAGATTTGAAATTAAAATGAAATACTCACGTCTAAAATCTCTTGAAGTAGTAAAAAAACCAAACTTCTAAGTTAACATGAAAAAAAGATACGATCGTTTATGCCGCAAAAAACGTATATTTCGATACTCTCAAGGAAATCAAAACGGGTATTTCCCGTTGACCTAGAACTATGAAATTTGGCAAGTAATATTGTCTTATACTACAAGTATAGGATATTTTTCTCCCGTTTTTGCGTTCAAAAGGAAAAACGGAACCCTTATTTATAGGATCACTTTGTTGTCCGTCCGTCTCTCTGTCTATCAAGACCCTTTATCTCGGGAACGCGTGGAGGTATCGATTTGAAATTAAAATGACATACTCAAGTCTAAAGTCTCTTGAAGTAGTAAAAAAACCAAACTTCTAAGTTAACATGAAAAAAAGATACGGTCGTTTATGCCGCAAAAAAACGTATATTTCGATACTCTCAAGGAAATCAAAACGGGTATTTCCCGTTGACCTAGAACTATAAAATTTGGCAAGTAATATTGTCTTATACTACAAGTACAGGATATTTTTTTCTCGTTTTTGCTTTCCTGGTGATTCTGGCCAGGACATTGGCACAAATGTATGAAATTATTGTATTGTCATCGGTCTTTGATAAGTGTGCCAAATTTCGAGTTAATCCGACGTTTTTGAAGGGGGTCAAATTCACGTTCAAAGTTTCCGTTACATAGGCACATACTAACATACGTATGAAAATAATAAAAACGTGTTAAAAAGAGATAATTCCAAAATCATTGAGCACTGAATGTATTTTTAGTTATTGTTAAAGGTCAAAACACCTATAAAAACATGAACGAAATTAAAGGTCTTCTTAATAGGTGACCTGACCTTTGGATTTTGATACCATTTCGTAATAACGAGTGGGTAATCACATTTTAAAAGCAGCGGTGGCCTATTGGTATCGGCCCCGACTAACGAGTGGTAAGTCGTGAGTTCGAACCCAGGCAAGCACTTTACTTTGTGTGTTTAATTTTGTCAACATAACTCTCAAAATGGTGAAAGAAAATATTGTGAGGAAACCGGCATGTCCTAGAACAAAAAAATCGAAGACATGTGACATCTCCGCATTGGATCTAATTGCGGCTCACTTCCTCTCATAGGGAAG
The DNA here is from genome assembly GCA_947507805.1 of Aporophyla nigra. Lineage (NCBI taxonomy): Eukaryota > Metazoa > Arthropoda > Insecta > Lepidoptera > Noctuidae > Aporophyla > Aporophyla nigra. The sequence goes on from OX382318.1 coordinate 1,704,249, forward strand.
TAGCCTGTTTCTCAACCGTGGCCGATTGATTAAATACATTTTTGGGAGTGTACTATTATTAAATAACAGCTCAACTAAGATATGTTGCTTGAAGCCCGAAAGTCGAAAGTATAAGGTTACCATTAGAAAAAAAACTTTTTAACAAAAAATTAAACCGCCGAAAAAACATAAAAGCTAAAAATAATAAAACCTTAAAATTATGAGTCGGCGCTTTGAGTGATCTTTGTTCATTGATTTTTCAGCGCCGCAGCGTATTTTTTGCTTATAAGTTTTTTCGGCGGTTTAATTTTTTGTTAAAAAGTTTTTATTTTATATTTTTTGTGGCTTTAATGTATTAATAATACTTAGCAAGGTATACCCTATCCAATGAAAAAAGAATTATCAAAATCGGACTACTCTGTTTAAAGTTATTTGTGGTTATACATTACAATCAGTGAATGAACAATCAATCATCCCCTGTTTTCTGACCCTTAGAGTTTGATTTTGTAATCTTAATTTATATGGGACCACCCTCGGAGTATACCCTTTCCAATAAAAAAAGAATGATCACAATCGGACTACTATGTAAAAAGTTATGCGTGGTCATACCTAAAAAAAAAATATACGCGTCGAATTGATAACCTCCTCCGTATTTTTTCGTCGGTTAAAAATCCGATAACCACCATTTTCTTTTTTTTTTTTTTGGATGGGAAAACATCAAATGACTTCTCCCGCTCTGGGCGGAGTGGGTGGGTATGTCAGACTTTTACTGACTAAAACCCACCCGTGTTCCTTCAGTTGCTCATGTGCCAGGGTCACGGTATCTCTTTCGAACAGTCTCGCGACCCTGGCAGGCATCGGTCCTAGCAGACCCCTTCGGTTTCGCTGACATCTCTTTGAGGCGCGCGTGGAACACTACGCGCCGTCGACCCGAGCTTGGTCCTTACCGGGCGGCGAGCTACCCATTGCTCACCGCCCGCAAGCTCGCGCCTACGGTGGCCGGGAGTCAGCTATCGACTCCCGACGCCCGGGGCGTCTCCTCCTGTAAATAACACCGTGACGTAAAGGCAACCAAATGACTGTTATGTTTTAGTTTTTGGAAATTAAAAGATAAATGTATATTATATCTAAGTGATCTACGAAAACAGCAGCAGCTGAGCGATCTACGCGCGCCCCGCCGACACTGTTCGCCGATCGGTTACGGGCCTTCACCCATGCAATGGCGAAAAAAAAATCCTGAAGTTCCCACTGTTGGGACATGGGCTTCCTCTCTGTGAGGGGGAGTGGGCTGTAATCCACCACGCGGGCCCAGTGCGGGTTGGTAGATGTCACATGTCTTTGAATGTTTGGTTCCAGGACATGCCGGCTTCCTCTCAATGTATTCTTCACCATTTTGAGACCAGGGGTGATGAAATAATTTACACGTAAAGTGCTTGCAATTTTATCTGTTTTAAAATCTCATGTTGAAATAAATATTAATGGTTGTTGTTGTTTCTGTGAACAAATCAATCACGTCAGCTGATTTGACAGTAGATTTGGTTTTGCTGATTTGTCCTGAGCATGTTTAAATACCAGTAATTTATATTTACAGAAGAACTCTGGGTCAATTACATTTGCTGCCGGACGTAAAGAATAGCACTACCCCATTTCTCCCCGTGGGTGTCGTAAAAGGCGACTAAGAGACTTACTAGAGAATGGGCGGCAGCGTTCTCTATGCATTTTACCAGCATACTGCGATCGCCAACCCGCCTGTCAAGCGTGGTAAAACCTAAGGGAACCAAAATTTAGGGAGGCCTATGTCCAGCAGTGGACGTCTTTCGGCTGAAATCATGATGAAATTAACCTATTAAGCATTTTTTGCATGGAACATCATTCCAAGCTTTATCTGGAGAAGGTTGTTAGCTGCGCTATAGTTTATACTTTTGCAGCTCTCATCATTTTACTCTTTATACTTGTCTTATGTTATTGTTCCGTATAAACTTTTTGTTTGACATTTGACAAAAATTTAAAAGAGTACGCTTAGATGGTCATGTAGAGAGGATGAATGAAGGACGTGATGGACAAGGCAGATGTGAGTGGAAACACCGGGAGGGGACGCCCTAGGAGGACATATAGTGAACTTATTGGTGATGTTTTTCAGAATGGTCAGGTGCGTAGTACTCGCAACCGGCGTGTGTGTATGACCAGATGTATGAACGTAAACGAGGCAAAAGGAGATATAAGGATCGTTGAAGGCGTTCCGTAGTTTCTGCCTACTCGCATGGGAAAAAGACTTGACTTTATATATGTATGTAAACTTTTTTAAACTAAATAATAAATATCTTAGGACAACCAACACAACATTACCTGATCCCAAATTAGGCAGAGCCTGTACTATGGCAACCAGACAACTGATAAATATACTTATATATTTCTAAATACATACATATTGTAGATAAATTACACCCAGTTATTTTTTTCTTGACTCACTGTGCGCACAGTCTAAACGGATGTAACAAAACGACTTTTGTACTCGACCTTATAGTTAAAATGGGCCTACAAGCATTGACCTATAGTAAACTGATCTAATCTTATTCAACTATTCAGATGATCTAACTATGCAAAATAAATTACGCACCGATTTGAGCATGACATTACGCTCCACGCGTATTTACTAAGGCTCTGTACAGATGGAGCGTCTTCACAGTTACTAAGTACCAACGACTACGCCCGCGTGGAGGTCGGAAATTATTTCGCGGGAACGTACAATCGAGATAAAAAGTATCCTATGTGTTAATTTAGGTTATAAACTATCTGTGTGCCAAAGTTTATGCAAATCCGTTTAGTCGTTTTTGCGTGAAAGAGTATCAAACATGCACTCATTCATCCTCACAAACTTTCACATTTATTAGTAGAATAATACGATACCCTTTAGCAACAAAAGATTTGGTGCCAGACTTTCAGGCTTTTGATAATCTTTAACGACTGACAAAGATCTACAAATGACAGCCGAGACCATTGGTTTAGCATGCTTTCCGAGGCAAAGGGTATCTTTTCCTGTACAACCAATCCGAACAGCTGTCATTGTATAACCACAAGCCCTTGCGTATGGTTCTCTGCGGAATGCGCTCTCTCAGGAAATCAAGATGGGAACCAACCGATTGACTTTCAAAGTAAAATTTTGCGAGCACATTCGCAAGAAGTTGGCAGTATCATTACCTACAACGTTACGTTATGTTTAGTCATTGTTTGTCTCATTTGTTTTAGTAAATTCGATTATTTATGTATATTTATTTGTGTTTTTGTATTTATACTAGCTGACCGTACAGACGGTGTCGTGTTTCCCAGAACTCGATAGCAGCGCCATCTGTCGGGCTGATTTGTGAATCTAAACCATCCAGGGTGCCACCCAAACGCATACAAAAAAAAATCATTCTAATCGGTTCAGCCGTTTAGGAGGAGTTCAGTGATATATATACACGTACAGTAGAATTATACATATAAAAATATAGTTAGGTATATATATTATATTAATGGCATAAATAGGTTGAGCGTTTATATTTATATATCCTTAAAGTCATTGCACTTACCACTGCATGTCTCTGCATCACCCAAAGGTTGACTGGTAGGAAATGCCTAAGGTATTAAGTCCGCCTCTGTACATTAATGCGTTAAAAGTATTAAATAAATAAATAAATATGATGGTAGTAGATACTCAATTATAATATCGACGTAAACTTTGTACCCGCGATTAATTCGCGTCGCGTCAATATAAACAGGCCCTTACGAAATCCTATGACAAACAAATGTCACTTTACAAAATTAATAGCCTTTGTTCTTTATGTCATGATGAATAGGTGCCCAAAACAGGCTCACTGCAGCCTCCCATAATAGGCAGAGGCGTCGGATTGTGGCTGAGGTCGGAGTTCGTGCCGCACCTTTGGAGTTATTGAAGAGACACTCCTGATATTTATATCTGTTTGTATACTACTAGTATGTATATATATAAAAACAGAGAGAAAAAGAATCAGAGAGCATCAAAAACTTGTCTACATCGCTGTCGTTGGGAAAAGTGCCTAAAAAGCTGGCAGTACTGCCACGATGCTGATTCTTTGGCCAAATAAAAACTTTTTTACAAAAAAAAATAACAACCGACTTCCTTAAAAACACTACAAAGTGAAAAATAACTTTAATTTCGGAAGTCGGTGTCTTAGTATCTGTATTTATGGTTTTTTTGCCATTTTTCACTTTGTAGTGTTTTTAAGGAAGTCTGTTGTTTTTTTTTTTGTAAAAAAGTTTTTATTTTTAAATTTTTAGTTGTGGTATCCACCCCGCACTAATTCCAAACAAACAATGCATATTTATGCGATAGCAGAAATCGCGGTTGATTTGCTGTCATTTTTTAAAGAGTTCCGGTGTCTATCTCTGGAACTCATCATCAGATCTATATGAAATTTATATGGGACCATTTCGGAATAAACTCCTTTGAAACAAAAAAAGAATTTTGCAAATCCGTCTATATATGACGGAGTTATGGCCGAACATACATTAAAAAAAAATATAAACATCTGAATTGAGAACCTCCTCCTTTTTGAAGTCGGTTAAAAAGTAGGCCAGCCCGTCACGTGAAGAGTCAACCAACCGCTTGGCTATGGCTCGAAAAATCAAGTGGGCACTCGGACCCTTAGCTCTTGGGCCCTGCTCAGCCGAGTGGGATTCGACGATAATATTTGGAAAATATCTGGAAGAAACCTGAACTTTACAGTTTGAAATCTTCAACACAGCACAGTGAAGATGGGTGGAGCATCAGTGCTCCTACCTTCTCTAAATAAGAAGATGTCTCAGTCCTGACATTCACAGACTGATATGATTTTGCAACGATTTGATTAATATTTAGAAGAATGATTTAAATCTTAATTTAGTGATTTTATCTCAATGATTGATTGATGAATCTAGACATCCTTTTTGATGGATGGACAGAAATTAATAAAGACAAAATCAGCTTCTAGGTTTAATGAAATAGTAAAGGTTACGATAATGAGTTTAAAATTATATTTATATTTATATCGTTCTTATGAAATTGTGATCTGCTTTAAAACCTATTGATTGAAAAACTAATGCATTTCGAATTAAACTTGAACTTTATTTTTTAACTAGCCTCTGCCCACGACTTCGTCCGCGTCAAATTTTTGCTTATTTTTTTTTTCACCCATCGCATCGAATTGCCTGACAGTTTTTGTACATTTTTCGTTGCTGCTCCGTTCCTTTTGATTGCAGTGTGATGTTATATAGCCTATAGCCTTTCTCAATAAATAGGCTACCCAACACAAAAAGATTTTTTCAATTCGGACCAATATTTCCTGAGATTAGCGCGTTCAACCAAACAAACAAACTATTCAGCTTTATAATATTATATAGTAGGTATAAATATAGTATAAATTATGCACAGTGAGTGCCTCGTTGTGTTGTGGTTGCAGGCGTGACGGAGTTCGATACACAATTGACGCGAAGTGTTGATTGATTTTTGGAAACTTGAATTTGTGCCTCTTTAATGAAACTGTACTCATTATGTTTACCTAGGACAGACTGTCCAGTTAGGTAGGTTCAAGAAAACTTTAACTTCGAGAAAGAATTCTAAGACTATAAAATATTTAGATAATTAAAAAACAGTCTTAAAATATTATCCTTATAAGCACTAGTAGGAAGTGGTGAAGGGCGGGCCTTTTGGGGGACTGTCTTATGTAATTTTGACGTTCGAAAACTGCTGATCCTCACTAATATAAAAGAGTAAAAAAAACAATATTTTCAAGTATTTTATAAAAATATCACAGAAACCCAGTGCGGGAAAAAATCGCATCGCGATATTTTTACGTGCGTGTGAACGTGATCCAATCCTAATTTATTAGTAGTGGTCGGCGCAACATCTCTTTTCCTTCCACACTTCTCCATTAGTAGTTAAGTGCCCTGTTGGTCTCATGGTCGCAAGCACGACCGCTGTGGTCCTGGGTACGATTCCCAGATCGGGCAAAGTGATATTGGGTTTCTTCCATTCGGAATTTCTTAGTAACAGCCCGGAGTTTGGAAGCTGGTGGTGTGATAACCCGTAAGCCGTTGTTCCTACGCCTGATCTCTCCAGTCGTGTCGGAATGCCGTCCCATCGGACTATGAGAGTGAGGGAACAGTGAGTGCTCCTGTGTCTGCGCACACATGCCTGCACTATAATATTTCCGGCGCCGATGGGTAGCCACCGTTGAGATTGGCCGCCATGGCCGAAATACGGTCTGGGGGACTGTAATAATGAGTTCGGGGCTCTGTTTCGGCTCCTTCGATACTGCAGTGCATCCGTCGGCATGTTGGCTGATGTCAGCGTAGAAGACTTCTACGCAATTATGCATAAAAATGTTGCGTCGGTGGTGCGACGAGTTCGGGGGAGCCCGAATAGCGTCCTAAGGATAAATGGTGAGAGAACTGATACTGTTCTGCTCAGTAGGTTCACTGAACTCCATGTGTTGCGAGACCAATGAGCCTACTGGGCAGGGGTAGACGGTGTGCCTATTTTTTTTTTTTTAGTTTTAATTGCTAACATTAGTTTTAGACAAAACAACCTTGCCTTGCCTATGGACTTGTTTTGTGTGAAAATAAATGATTTTTATTTATAATTAGCTTTTGCCCGCGGCTTCGCCCGCGTGGATGTCGGAAATTAACGCAGGAGAACGTACTACCGCGGTAAGATGTGTTAATTCAGGTCATATTATAGGTAAAATAGCTGTTACCCGCGACTTCGCCCGCGTGGTATTCAACAAAAAGTTTTTCATAAAAACTGTCTTTGAAAACTACGCTGACATACGTCACAAACTACGTTGACATACGTCTCAAAATTCTGCGTGTTTTTAGTTTTTTTAAACTATTATTTATTTTTTCTAAAATAAAAGTAGCCTAAGTTACTCCTAGTTACATCAGCTATCTGCCAGTGAAAGTTCCGTCAAAATCGGTCCAGCCATTTCAGAGATTAGCCGGAACAAACAGACAGACAGACAAAAATTGTAAAAAACGTTGTTTTGGTACATGTACCATGTATACATCCATATACACTTAGTAAAAAGTGGTTATCTTAATATTAAAAACAGACACTCCAATTTTATTTATTTGTATAGATGTATAGATGTTTAGACGTATAGATGTACTAGCTATTGCCCGCGATTTACTTACTTTGTCCGTGTAAATGTCAGTTATAGTGGATGCAGACGAAGTCGCGAAATAAAAGTAGCCATATAGGCCTTTCTTGGAGTCCAAACTTACCCCGTACCAATTTTCATCAAAATCGGTTCAGTGGTTTAGTCGTTAAAGCGTAACAGACAGACAGAGTTACTTTCGCATTTCATCATCTGCCTAGCCTTTTCCCAACTATGTTGGGGTCGTATCAGTATTTTACATGGAGCGACTGCCTATCTGACCTCCACAATCCAGGTACTGGGTAAAACGACACCCCTTGGTAAGACTGGTTGTCAGACTTTCGGGCTTCTGACGACCCGTAACGACTGTCTAAAATCTACGAAAGACAGCCGGGACCAACGGCTTAACGTGCTTTCCGAGGCACGGTAGGGTCTTGGAATGTTAAGACGGTCACCCATCCACGGACAAACCGCGGCAAGCGTACCTTAACCTGAACGATCAACCCCAAAGTGTAGATTAGTCGTCATCTCTCAACCTACCCTTTTCTACCCATATACATTCAATCCATCGTTTCTTTGATCTTCGTTTCTACATCCTCATGATTATATTTAGATCAGATAATAAAGAAATATCGAAAGCATCTGACCTGACATTTTAAATCGTTCGTCCCAAGGTTTTTCTACACATTAATCATTTGTTTGGTAGCTACATAGTAAAATAGATAATATTTTTTAAGTTATTACCATGCTAACAGATGGTTATTGTTTTACATAAATTATACTTAACTTATACAATGTACTGGTACGTCTTTTATTTAGTTTTTATACTCATATATATTGAACCAATTTTTATTTATATGCCCATCAATGACTGTACCACATTTACTCACCAGGGCGGAATCATCAGTGAATCTCCACCTGAACAGGTTTTCTTTCCTTCAGCCGACCTGAGTCCGGAGTCTATTTAAAGACTTCCAGGAAAGCCAAGGCAACTCGTGTCCAGGTTTGGCGTGATTTTAAGCAGGTAGAGTGAATAGGTTTGGTAGGGAAGCGCCATGTCGCCACAGGCCTAGTCTTTTCTTAAGGCTACTACACACAGTGCCGGCGGCAATGCCGCCGGGTTTATGCCGAGCGGCTATGCGTGGCAAAGCCCAGCGGCTTTGAATGCCGCCGGCACTGTGTGTAGGAGCCTTTAGACCGTTCGCCAGTTAGTGGAAGGACGCACCTCAAAAAATGGTGCTGTCCCACAAACAATGCGGCACTTGATATCGTGTCCAGCGTGTCCTGTTGTCTGCAAGCTATAGGAGCTGATGTACGCTACTGAAAGTGCTAAACTCGTAGCCAAATTCTGGGCTAACTCTATTTAGATCGACACGGTAAGAAGAAGAAGAATGACTGTATCGCTATGTCCTATAAACAAAAAAAAAAACAGAGACAGAATTCAGACCCCTCTCACAGACAAGAGGCTTGTCCCAACAGTGGGAACATTATCAGCTGAATATGGTACGATTTTTACAGATTCCTGCTTTGTCCATGTTCTATACACAGTTCAGTTCACTACACTTTAGTATCATAATTTCAGCTGAAAAACTTCCACTGCTGGATATAGGCCTCCCCCAATTTGGGAGGGTTTGCCCATAATCGCCACGCTTGGCAGGCGGGTTGATGATCGCAGTATGGTGGTAAAATGCATAGAGAACGCTGCTGCCCGTTCTCTAGTAAATCCATTAGTTGCCTTTATTTATTTAAACTTCTCGCACACAAAAAAAGGTACAAAGGCGGACTTAATGCCTTAGGCATTCTCTACCAGTCAACCAAGGGTGGTGAAGAGAGTAAATGGCAGGGGCTTTGGTTGAGAGGAACAGTTATTGAAATACTATTAAAACTACAATAATCATATTGAATTATAAATAATAAGGGAATAGTAATATATAAATAGACCAAACCTAATAATACACATACACACATACATATTTACTATAATATATACTATAATAAATAAATATATATACTTATAATATATATATATATAAACTGAGATAGGCGATGAGACGACTCTACACTATTTGTTTCGAAAATAACTCTGCAATTTCCGCTTAAATGCATACCGACTGGTGGCCATTCTGATATCGAGAGGCAGCGCATTGCAAAGAAGAATGGACTGAATATGAAAGGACGGATGAACAAAGTCAGAGGTATGAGAAGGACAGAGTAGGAGAAGATTGTTAGAAGAACGCGGATTTTTACGGCACCCACGGGAAGAAATGGGATGGTGCTATTCTTAATGTCAGGTACCACACGGAACAAGCAAAGTTTATATGATACTACTCCTGAGACATACCCTATCTATTCAAGAAAGAACTTTCTAATTCGATCCACATTTGCTGGAGATATCGCGAAAGATACATACATAAACTCACGCCGTTTTCCCATGGGGGTAGGCAGAAACTACAGAACACCTGCTACGATCCTTACATACTCCTTTTGCCTCGTTTAGGTTCATACATCTGGTCATACACACACGCCGGTTGCGAGTACTACGCACCTGACTGTTCTGAAGAACATCGCCAATAAGGACACTAAGTATATGTCGTCCTAGGACGTCCCCTCCTGGTGTTTCCACTGACATCTGCCTTGTAAATACCTTTTGTTAGCCGTCCTTCATTCATCCTCTCAACGTGACCAAACCATCTAAGCATACTTTTTTCAATTTCTGACACTATGTCTTCTTTACTAAGCGAAAGATGCATACAAAACAAAATCCTCCTCATTTCTGAAGTCGTTTAGTTAAAAAATGGCGCCTACCGTGTCCGATCTCCTACCCGGATCAAACCATACACGTAACATCCTGCGGTTTTCACCTACAGAGCTAAAAACCCATTTAAAATAATAGGCTGTGCAAACATTTATCTTGAACCAAATAGTTTGGTATTTCCCAAAAAGAATGATTCATTGTTATAGATATATTTTCCTTATACGGATCTCCATAATATGTTGCATGCAGTGTAGGAATTCAGACATTTTTGAGTATTACACTATACAGAATAGCTGCGGTTGTTTCCGGACGTATAGAACAGCACCATCTCATTCCTTTCCGTGGGTGTCGTAACAGGCGACTAAGGGACTTACTAGAGAATGGGCAGCAGCGTTCTTTATAGATTATACCACCGCACTGCGATCACCAACCCGCATGCCAAGCGTAACGATTATGGCAACCTCCTCCCCTAAATTGGGGGAGGCCTATATCCAGTAGTGGACGTTTTTCGGCTGAAATGATGATGATGATGATGTACAGACTAGCAGTTGCCTGCGGTTTCGACTACGACCTTTTTCATACAAATATCCAAGAACAAAAGTATTTATAAATACATATATTAAAATTATGGTCACACCTCCTACATAGGTCAGAATATTGGGCCACAAAAGGGGATGAATGAAAGACAATTGCATGCAGCTGAGATGAGAATTTTAAGAGGGATGGGGTGGAGATGGGGGTTGCTTTCGTGGTGTTACACGAATGGATAGAATAAGAAATGAGTACACACCAGGAAGTCTGAAATTTGCACCGGGAACTAAAATTTTGATTAGGAATTCGTTGTCATGGAATGGGCACGTGATAAGGAGGAATGAGGAAAATGTCGTGAAGAAAGCTTTGTAGTATGAATTTCGATGTCTATAAGAGAAGCGGAGACCGAAGAAACGATGGATGGACTGTGTAAATGATGATTTGGATAGCTACCGAGATGACGACTAATTGAGAAGTATGAAAGAAAAACATGAAACGCCGAATTCATGGTGGACGGTTCAGTGGTTCAAGCATGAGAAGCGAATTAAATGTTTATTTTTTTTGCGATTGGACGTCCTGGATAGCTTCATTGCAAAATTGAACCCATATCGATGGCCCCACCGAATAAACGTGCAAGAGTTCTTACACGTGATTTTTTTCATTTTTCGTTTCTTTTGCTTATCCTGCACCTACTTAATTTTTTTTAATGAATTTTGGACTCAAGCACTCAAAATCAAAAGTCATTTATTCAAACTAGGCTGAGAGTCAGCACTTTTTGAACGTCAAAGTTACATGAGACAGTCCCCCCAAAACGCCCGCCCTTCGACACTTCCTAGTGCTTTAGCTGGGAAGAAGTGGCGGAACAAACTCCCCAGCAGCACAGCTGTCTGTTAAGTTAGAAGAACTCCTATTATAATAGTGAATTTCTTTATTCTGGGGAAATAATTAATTTAAAAATTGTAGGAATAATAGTTTATGCTATTATTACATGCTTTTTGAGTCGCCAAGTATACAATAATAAACAATGTTAAAACCTATTACATAAATGAAAACTGATCTCATTAACTCTAATATAAATGTATACGATCTTTCCAATCATATAATAGCAGAACAATGTAATGTAAACAAGCGTGTAAATAGTTATAGCTGGGACCTATCCATAGATACCCCACACGTATGGGTTTAATATGATGTTTTTTTTTTAAGTTTCAGTTTCATGTATGGGGAACCCCAAATATTATTGTTTTTTTTTTTCATTTTATTGTAAAAATCTTAATGCGGTTCACAGAATACATCTACTTACCAAGTTTCAACAGTATAGCTCTTATAGTTTCGGAGAAAAGTGGCTGTGACATACTCGGACAGACAGACAGACGGACAGACATGACGAATCTATAAGGGTTCCGTTTTTTGCCATTTGGCAACGGAACCCTAAAAAGGCTCAGAGGTCACAGTCTCTTTTAAAGTCCAGATATAATCTTGATCACATCATTTGATGACCATGTAAATTTCACAAAATGTCTATATTTTCTGCTTACCCGCGACATTCCTTCTAGATTTTGTTAGATAATAGAGTAGCGTTTCTATATTATAAAATATAATATCATTCTTTCTTAATAGAGTTAAAAAAATGGCCGTCTTAACGCAATTTTTATGAAGATGTAGAGTCGAGCTGTATACAGGTTGATACAAATGTCAATGTTCATTTCGGGATACATCACAAATATGTTGCTCCATACATTTTGTCGATCTTAGTGTTATACCCCAAATGTATAATTCAGATAAATTATGTAAACAAAGGGAATAACATATTTTAAAAGATCTCTCATAAAAAATGGCCGACAAAAAGTTAGATTTTCTTTGAAGTACTTGATTTTAGAATAGTCATTTCAATAATGACTATTTCTAAAATCTCTTCTTTCAATTGATCATTAAATTATGAATGAATCTTTATTTTTTTACGAATCAATTCATTTCATATTTTAATCAATCATCTCTTGATCTGATGATGTTACAAAAACAGTTTACAAAAAATAAGCTCAGAAATTAAAAATACTTACACTTATTATGACATCACGCGTGTATCCTTCAAGGGTGTAGGCAGAGTTGCAATACACCCTTATTTCGCCAGTTATATTTAAATCTCATGTAATAGGAAGTGCGCGTATTTGTATTAACCGGGAATAAATCCAAAAAAGCTCTCCGTGTGGTGTCGCACGTAAGTAATTTTTTCTTTACGCCGACGATACCAGTCTTTTTTACTTTGGCAGAGATATAGAACATATCGTTAAAGAAGCACAAATTGATCTTGATAGACTAGCTATCTGGTTCCAATGCAATCTGCTTACCATAAATGCTAGTAAAACCAAATACATGATATTTAATGCTAAAAATAAAAAAAACTTAATTCACATGGCGAATTAAATATAAATGGTCAACCATTATTAAAAACAAATACTGAAAAATATCTAGGTCTTACTCTTGATGATAAACTTACAATGAAACCTCATATTGAAAAACTAAGAAAAAAGATATCATCACTGACTGGTGCACTTAGAGGAATTGTCCGTTGTCTCCCACTACAAGTCAGATATATTATTTATAACTCTATGGTTAAACCACATCTTGATTACTTAATCGAAGTGTGGGGAAGTACTGCCAAAGCTCACCTTAAAAAACTACAAACATCTCAGAATAAAATTATTAAAGTCTTATTCAATTATGATTATTTTACATCTTCTGAAAAAGTTTTTAAAGAAACAAAATTAATGAACATTAATTAAATTTATAAATATAACACCTGCATACTTGTACGTAAAATAATCAATAAAGACATACATACACAAATAACATTTACAAAAAGAATGCAAATCCTAAAGCGCATGACGAGGCAGGCTAACCATATAATGTTAAGAGCACCAAGGACTAACTACGGTACAAGGACTGTCGTATATGAGGGGGCTGAACGCTATAACTCTTTACCTAAAGAAATCAAAGAATCTAAATCAATTCCAACTTTTAAAAGGCTATTAAAGCACCATCTGAAAAATGCATAAATTGTAAGTTTTTACCGTTTATATAATTATCTTAATTTTAGTTTATTACCAAGCGAAAGCGTCGCTTGTCTTGTATATTAATTATCATGTTTTCCTCATAGAAGTGAATAATTGTATTCTTTTTGAGCGAAATAAATTTCTCAAACCGTAATAGTACCATCACATTTCTTCCCGTGGGTGTCGTAAGTGGCGACTAAGGGACTTACTAGAGAATGAACAGCAGCGTTCTCTTCGCATTTTATCACCTTACTGCGATCGCCAACCCGCCTGCCAAGCGTGGCGATTATGGGAAACCCCTCAAAAAATTAACCAGTCAAACTGGAGGTTCTTCGGGAAGCTCTATATCCGGCTGTTCCGTATTTTAAAATTAGTTTTATTTAATTTTAAGTGTAATTAAGGTCTATTAATATAACTATATGTAAAATAACTGCCTAACTACTAAGGATTATTGTTTTCGTGCAAATTAACAAAGTAAAACACAGTGTTTGGTTACTTGTCGATACCGGTAACCTATCACGAACAGCTGATGTTCGATCTGCGGATTTAAACGGGGAGTATTGTTTATTTTGTTTTATAATTAGCATACAGTCGTCACTTATACTTAGTAACACATTTATCCAGTCTTAGTCTATTAGTTAAATTGCAATCTTTAAATAATGCAAAACTAGAACTAAACTTTTAATCTAGGCATCCTACCCACTTATGTAAAAGTAAAATTAAGGCAATAAAATCAATATATCTTGTACTTAATCTAATCTCAATAGTTGCATTTGGATAAGATACACCAGCCTATCTCATTACCATTACCACTAACATTAACTATTATCTATTATCTTTAATTTCTCCCATTTTCCCTTTTACTTCTAGCTTTCCATTTTTTTGTTTGTCTTTCTAATTAGTTCTCACTGTTCCTTTAATTATCCTTTCAGTACTTACTCTTGAAACCATGCCTGTGATGACCCGTAAAGCTGCTGCTCAGGAATTGGAGCTTAAGTTGAGAACGACCCTTCACGAACTACAGGCTTCCAAAAATAAATGTCAAGAGCTGTTAGACGAGAGAGAGGAAAGTGAGAAGGAAGTCGAGAAAGTTGTCTTCAAAAACTCAAGCTTAAAACAGGAGCTAGTAGACCTACATCTTCAATACCTCAGTGTTGTTGCTGAACGGGATCAACTAAAGGTGGTTACAGATGGTTTCAACAACTGTAGTAATTTGTATGAGGAGGCTTTATGTAAGGTTAGGGACTTAGAGGATGAATTAATCCATGCAAATGTCAAAATTCAACAGTTACAAAAGGATAAAGAACGTAATCAGGTCAAAGAAACTGACCATTTGTTTAACGAATTGTTTAATACAAATTGTAACCCACACTCTATAACGACAATTGACCTTACCGAGAATTCCTTACTGAAACATAACTGTAGTCATAAAATAAGTCAAAATAAATTAAAAAAATATGCAAGACTGAATAAAATTATTAAAAAATGTAATAAATTCAAGAAACATCAGAAACATTATTCCAAAAATATTCAATTAAGGAAAGAACGTGTTTCTCTTGTCAACAAATTGAAAAATTATCAAATTAAATTAGAAGATAGCATAAATATATATGAAATAGACACTCAGCGCTTACAGTCTGAAATTCAAGTTCTTGATGAATCCCTTAAGTCACTTTATAATAAATATGTATGCTCTAAGCACCAAATTAAGGAACATATCCTTGCTACAAATGAATTGGTAGACAGAGTGGATTTGCTGACTCTCAATAATACTCGGTGCACTTGTCAAAGGGTATCCAACCTTGATGCCCTCCAGCCTGAGGCAACGGTGGACCCGTCCCAAGTTGTGAGTAGTCTGCACTGTATCTCCATTCAAAATATACCTGATACTGTGCATGAACAATCTCAAGGGGTACAGTCAGTAGCTAGTAGTGTTACCCCTTGTTGCAGTCACCTTGGTTTTCAGTCCGTTATGTTCTCAGATAGTATAGGAAGAGGTTTAGGGAAATTAGTTAGTAACAAGTTGAATATTTCTAATCAAAATAATTGTTTGCCTGGGAAATCCTTTACAGAAATAATGTCATCAATTATGAGATATCAATATGATTGTAATACCAACATAACTGTGTTTGTAGGTAATAGTTCACAGATCAAACAAGATGATATTACTGACAGTGTTACTGAGATTTTAAAGATTAATTGTAACAAAATTATTTTGTGTGCTTTTCCATATTTTGAGAAATTATCTAGTAGAAAAAACAAATATATTCATATGCTTAATAATCATATGCAGTTTTTGGTCAGTCACTACAGTGATAAACTTATATTTTTTGATACCAACATTTTTGTTGATAAGTTAAAATCAACAAGGAACTCAGTGTATCTGCCCCTTATGTTTAGACATAAAATAGCGAGGCTATTAGCTTATATTAACTCAGACATAAGTAGTATGTCGAAGTCTTGTTTATTTACTGTTGGTACTTATATTAACTCAGACATAAGTAGTATGTCGAAGTCGTGTTTATTTACTGTTGGTAGTGATACTAACACTACTATTGATACGCCTAGTAGTTTAAACTAGTAGGTGCGACAACGGATGAGCCGCATATGTTGAATGTTGTTCATCAAAATATGCAGGGTCTGTCCGGCAAAGAGTTAGAGTTAAGCTTATTTATAGAGAATCATGATGTTCAGGTGTTATGTTTAACTGAACATTGGTTGAAAGAACATGAAGTAGTGTTTATCAATGATGATAATTTTACTGTACAAAGTTCATTTGCGAGAAAAAGGGCCATCCGCGGTGGTTCTTTAGTTCTTGTTTCAAACAAGCTGAAATGTAAGCAACGTTTAGATTTAGTTAATCTTTCTATTGAGCGCACTATTGAGTTGTCTTGTGTTGAACTCGAGCGATACGTTATAATTTGCGTTTATCGACCCCCCTCTGGGGATTTCATTTGTTTCGAATCAGTCATGGAGGATTTACTCAATAAGTTAAAATCAAGTAATAAAAGTATAGTTGTATGTGGAGATTTTAATATTAATATTCTAGAGGTTACTCCATTAAGTATTAGACTTCTCAATCTGTTTAGGTCATTTAATTTATTTAACTTGTTTTTTGAACCAACCAGGATCACGGCATGTTCGTCAACTTGTCTTGATAATATATTTAGTGATTGTGATGCCAAAAATAAATTAGTGTTAACTGATTTAACGTCCGACCACTGTGGTTTGCTATCCAGTTTCCCTATGCCATTGTTTAAAAAGGCGCGTAAACTTGAATGCAGGCCTTATACAGCTAGTCGTTGCACCAAGTTTAAAAATAATATAGCTCGCAGAATTGCACCATCTATAGTAGAACACGATAATCCTAATGCAATTTATGAAGCCCTCTTTGATGTAGTGCAAAAAGAGTACAAATCTACTTTCAAGACCAAAACCATTGACATTAATGGCACCTCCGTTGGCTTTAACCAATGGGCTACTCCAGGTATTTACAAAAGTAGAGCGAGGCTTTACGAGTTATATGGTTTAAAAAAATACAGGTTTGATACTCCTTTCCTAGAGTATGTAAAAAAATATTCAAAATTATTTAAACAGATTAGTGCTTTTGCTAAATCCAAATTTTTAAGCGATCAAATTAAAAATTCAAATAATAAAATAAAAACTACTTGGAAAATCATTAACAATGAGACGGGTAAATCGGTTAAACAAGAAAAACAACTTGAAATTTTGGTCGACAACAAATTACTTAATACGCCAGCTGACGTAGCACAGGCATTTAATGAGTTTTTTGCCAACATACCTGTAACTACGACTCGCTCCTTAAATTCGTCCCCGTCTAAAGCTGATAATCTTTTGCATAGTAGTGTGCCAAAAAGTAGTTGCCTATTCAATTTTGAACATGTAACGCCTCGTGATGTAGTTAATGTTTTTAACACACTTAAGTCTAAAAACACTGGTGATTTCTGGGGCATTTCCATCAAACTATTAAGTAATATAATAGACATCGTAGCCCCCTATTTGGCTGTTACTTTTAATAAATGTGTTGATGTCGGAACTTTTCCTGACCTCATGAAGAGTAGCAAAGTCATACCATTATTTAAATCAGGTAATAAAAATGACGTTTCTAATTTTAGGCCTATTTCTATCTTACCTGCATTTAGCAAAATATTTGAAAAGTTAATCCTCAAGCAGTTGCTAAGACATTTTAATTTAAATAGCCTCCTTCATAATGAGCAATATGGCTTTACAAAAGGTCGTTCAACTACAGATGCGGGTGTTGCTCTCTTGAAACACATTTTTAACGCATGGGAGAACTCGCAAAATGCTATCGGAGTATTCTGTGATCTCTCCAAAGCCTTTGATTGCGTGCACCATGACACGCTTTTGCGTAAACTACGTCATTACGGTGTCCATAACGAAGCTATAAACGTAATAAATTCTTACTTACATAATAGGTTCCAATGTGTAGATATTAATGGTGTAAAGTCTGCCGGGCTACCGGTTCAGTTAGGTGTGCCTCAAGGCTCTATACTCGGCCCATTCTTGTTCTTAGTGTATATCAATGACTTACCATTCTTTTTAAAGGGTATTTGTGACGTTGTACTGTTTGCAGATGATACATCTCTTATTTTTAAAGTAGACAGGAATAGACCAGATTTTGACGACGTGAACAGTGCACTCTCAATGGTTACCGATTGGTTTACGGCAAATAACCTAGTTCTCAATGCCAAGAAAACCAAATGTGTAAAGTTCGCCTTACCGAATGTTAAAAATCTAGGTCCCAACATCGTCTTAGATAAAGAGGTGCTTAAAACTGTAGACTCGGCAGTTTTTCTGGGCATAACAGTGGATGGCAAACTTCAGTGGGGCCCACATATTTCAAGCCTAGCGGGAAGGCTCAGTTCAGCTGCCTACGCCGTCAGAAAAGTAAGACAATATACTGACGTTGATACAGCTCGGTTAGTCTATTTTAGTTATTTCCACAGCGTTATGTCTTACGGTATTCTACTGTGGGGTACTGCAGCTGATATTCAAAATATTTTTGTCCTTCAGAAACGAGCTGTTCGAGCAATTTACCAGCTAGGTGCCAGAGTTTCCCTAAGGGACTTTTTTAAAGATATTGGTATTCTTACGGTGTCATCACAATTCATTTTCGCCAACATCTTATATATTAGGCAAAATATACACTTATACGCTAAAAACAGTGATATTCACACTGTTAACACTAGAAGTAAGGACAAACTACGTGTTCCCTTTCACCGGCTTCATAAGGTGCATAACTCATTTGTTGGGCTTGGTATAACATTTTACAACAAGCTACCACCTTCTTTACTAGAATTACCTTTTAATGCGTTTAAAGCTCAAGTAAAATCCAACCTTTGTCAAAAGGCGTACTATTCCATCAACGATTATTTAAATGATAAGAATAGTTGGTCGCTGTGATTAACTCAAGACAATGTTTATGTTCTTTCTCCAGTATTAGCGTACCTAGTGATAGGTTCAATATAATTGTTTCCATATTTTTTTTCCTGTTTATGCCAATTTTATTTTATTAGTATTGCATAATGTGGTTAGCTAGCGACCTCGACAAGTAATCATTCAATTCTTGCTTGAGCAACCGGCAGCAAGTTCGTCATGCTCCCTTAGATGTCAATGCTTGCGGTAGCGTCGGGGGTCGGGTTGCCCCCTTCCCTCAAATATGGCGAGGGGGGCAATGGCTGATCTTTGCGTTATGCTCGTGAACGGGTGCTGCTTGTGGTGACTGGTCGTCTTGCTGACTTTGATGTTGATATTATTATTAATATTACTTACCTGTTTAATTTATTTTACGTCGATGGTCCTAGTTTATCATTTGTGGCCTCGAGTTGTAACTCAGGTCGTAACAGCTATGTGAACATTCAGCATTGCATATGTAAGCGGGCACGCCCTTTATACCCGGAGGCTCTTATTTAGGTTTTAAGCTCTATTTACGATTTTATTATTTCAGCTTGAGTTTAGTTTTTTTAAATGTTTTGTTCGTATATTGGCGTGTGCTAGCTGACATATGACGCATAATTTGATGTATGTTTTGTTTTGTTTTATACTATTAATTACTTACATAATACTGTATAGAATCAAGTTCTTCTAACTTAACAGACAGCTGTGCTGCTGGGGAGTTTGTTCCGCCACTTCTTCTTCCCAGCCAAAGCACTAGGAAGTGTCGAAGGGTGGGCGTTTTTGGGGGACTGTCTCATGTAACTTTGACGTTCAAAAAGTGCTGACTCTCAGCCTAGTTTGAATAAATGACTTTTGATTTTGATTTTGATCCAGCAGTGGACGTCTTACGCCTGATTGATGATGATGATGATGATCAAGTGAGCACAAATGTATAGAATAGGTTTTTTTTTCTGATTCCGTTCTATAGTAAAAATTGTTTAACAGGCGGTTGGACCAACGGCTTAACATGCTTTCAGAGGCATGGCGGGGTATCAAATACTCTCGATGTATAATGGATGGTTACCCATCCACAAACCGACCGCGCCAAGCGTAGCTTAACCTTTGATCAACCCATCCATGAAACCGATAATGTCATCACTATCATCATTTCAGTGGAAAGACCTCACTTGCTGGACAAAGGCCTACCCCAAGCACCGCCAATTTAACCAGTTAATTTTTTGTTGGGATTAACCATAATCGCCACGCTTGGCAGGCGAATTGGCGATCGCATTATGGTGGAAACATACATAGTGAACGCTGCTGCCCATTCTCTAGTAAGTCCTTTAGTCGCCTTTTACGACACCCACGAGAAGAAATGAGGTGGTGCTATTCTTTACGTCCGGCAGCACACAGAACATTGACCAACTAAATCATACTTATAATGTATTGTTCTGAATTATAGTATTTTAAAGCTAATTTAAAAACAATTAGTAAACCATATATCATTCTGATTCAAAAGATATGCCATCTAAGGAAAATTTAAATTATATCTACCGCTTGTCTATAAAACACATCCTGTATACATAAGCTATTAGTTAAATGTCAGAAACGTGGTCATTTTACATGTGACTTAGTTTTAAGCTACCGTGGTGGTTATGTAACATCGCGCCTCGTTTCAGAGAGGTAGGCAGAAGCATTTACACATATTTGCCAGTTGTTTTTAGCATAAATCAGCTTACTTCCTTTTTGAGGCTAAATAATGACAGCCGCAGCTGCTGCGGTTGGTCCGTGGATGGGTGACCATCTTTACATACCAAGACCCCTCCGTGTCTCGGAAAGCACGTTAAGCCGTTGGTCCCGGCTGTCTTTCGTAGATCTTAGACAGTCGTTACGGGTCGTCAGTAGCCCGAAAGTCTGACAACCAGTCTTACCAAGGGGCATCGTATTACCCAGTAACTGGGTTGTGTTGTGTTTTAACTGCCCCGTTGGTCTCATGGTCGCAAGCGCGACTGCTGAACGTGGGGTCCTGGGCTCGATTCCCGGGTCGGGCAAAAGTGTTACTGGGTTTTTCCATTAGGAATTTCTTAGTAGCAGCCCGGAGTTTGGAAGTTGGTGGTATGTTACTACCCCCGTGCCTCGGAAAGCAAGCCAAGCCAAGCCAAGCAAGCGTTAAGCCGTTGATCCTGCGCCTGATCTCTCTCCGGTCGTGTCGGATTGTCGTCCCATCGGACTATGAGAGTGAGGGAAGAGTGATTGCTCCTGTGTCTGCGCACACACGCCTGCACTATAATATCTCCCGCGTTGATGGCTAGTCTCCGTTGAGATTGGCCGCCATGGACGAAATACGCCCTGGAGGACTATATATAACTGGGTTGTGTAGATCAGATACGCCATGTAAAATACCGATATTCAGTTGCATCCGGTAAGACTGGAAGCCGATCCCAACATTGTTGGGCAAAAGGCTAGACAGATGGTGATGATAATTAACAGTTTGCCTGACCCGAAGATGACCCCGGACCTTATGATCAACAGTAGCGCTTGCGATCACTACACCAACGAGGCAGTCTTGTACATTTAAGTACCTACCTATTTCGTATTTTCTTTTTACACGCTTTATATTAGCTTCACTTGTATGTTTGTATGTTTGTTTGTAACCGACTCCTTATAGCCGATTTTGACCCACTTTATACGACCAGATTTCATTCAAACTTTGCACACCTGTCAAGGACCGATGACAATGCAATAATTTCATAAATTTGTGCCATTATCCTTGCCAGGATTACCAGGACAGCAAAAAAACTGTCTTCGAAAACTACGCTGACATACGACACAAACTACGCTGACATACGTCACAAACTACGCTGACATACGTCACAAACTACGCTGACATACGTCACAAATTACCCTGACATACATCTCAAAATTCGAAACAGCCTAAAAAATAGAAAATAAATAATAGTTAAAAAAACTAAAAAACACGCTTCCATTGAAAAACAGACTAAAAAGTACAAAATAATGAAAAAAAGTGTGGGGTGCTTTTTAAGGTATTTTTTTATTGATATCAGGCACCCCACGCCTTTTTTTTCATTATTTTGTACTTTTTAGTTTGGTTTTCAATGGAAGCGTGTTTTTTAGTTTTTTAAACTATTATTTTTGAAAAAAAAAAAAGACTCATATTAAATTCATTGTCTTTTAATCTATGAGAAATCTAAAGTAACGTTCTTTATCATAACGACCCTGAAAGTCAGAACTCGGACGAAGCAGTAACGGTCATTGACATCTCATGCCTTTGTTGGAACAATTAACAGTTTTATTTGTTTTATTATAAAGATTTATATCTGTTTAATCAGAAATAACGAGATCCGTAGGGGAACCAAGGTAACCGACATAGCCCGAAGAATTGCCAAACTTAAGTGGCAGTGGGCAGGGCACATTGCTCGCAGAACAGATGGCCGATGGGGTCGGTAGGTTCTGGAGTGGCGACCGCGTACTGGAAGACGTAGCGTTGGAAAGCCTCCCAAAAGATGGACCGATGACCTGGTGAAGGCCGCAGGAATACGTTGGATGCGAGAAGCACAGAATAATCGAATGGTCGAAGTGGCGGTGCTTGGGGGAGGCCTATGTCCAGCAGTGGACGTCTTTAGGCTGAAAAAAACAGCACAAAGTGAAAATAATTTTGGTAATCGGTGTCTTTGGGTATGTATTTTAGTTTTATACTTATAAAGCTGAAGAGTTTGTTTGTTTGAACGCGCTAATCTCAGGAAGTACTGGTTCGAATTGAAAAAGTTTTTAGTTTTCGATAGCCCATTTATCGAGGATGGCCCTTAGGAGCTGAGCAAAAAGAGAAAAATCATGAATATGATAAACTGGCACGAACAGGCGATGTGACGGGGTAGGTCGGAGGTGGAAGAAATTTGCCGCGGATGAAGTCTAATTAGAAGTTTATAACCCGGGTAAACACATAGTGTAATTTTTATCCCGGTAGTAAGTTCCGGCGGGATAATTTCCGAAGTCCACGCGGGCGAAGCCACTGCCAAAACCTAATAAATTTAAAAAAAAAATACTAGATAAGACGATAATGTTTCCCCGAACCCGCTCCTTCAGAAATAACTCCACCACTTCCTACTTAAAAATTTCTATGAAATCAAACAAGACTACTTCAAAATCGTTATTTACATATTTGACAACACCGCAAAAAACGTAGTATAATGAGTAAAGTCGAGTATTTAAGAAAACACTTTTAAAATAGTCAGAAATACCGAAAAGCAAACATACAATGGGTCATAAAGTGTTTGAAATTCTAATTAATTCACACCTAAGTAAATTACGGGTATTACATACATTTATAATCAGGAAAATACCGAATGAATCATATTGTTTGAAAAAACAATTTTACTAAAACCGGCCAATTGCGAGTCGGACTCGCGCACTGAGGGTTCCGTACAAACCTGTAGGTATTCACGGTTTATGCATAAGATTTATGTTTATGAAATTAAATGGTTTTTTTTTTATTTTTATATTTACATTGATTGAATGAAAGGTAAATTGCGGTTTACGATTTATGACGTATTAAAAAAAACTACTTACTAGATCTTGTTCAAACCAATTTTCGGTGGAAGTTTACAAGGTAATGTACATCATATATTTTTTTTAGTTTTATCATGTCAAGAAGTGTCATCTTATAGACCTATAAGTCTCCTTCCGGTAATTGGAAAATTACTGGAAAAGATCATACTAAATAGAATGACAGAACATTTAGCAGAGATAATACCAACTCATCAGTTCGGATTTTAAGAAGGGCACGGAACATTCGAGCAAGTGCATAGACTGGTTGATGTCATAAGTAGATTCTCTGCTGAAGATACATTTGCTGATGAAAATCTGACGTCATATTAGATTAGGTATTGTTTGGAAAAACAGATTGCTAAGTAGCAGGATATATAAGAAAAAAAAAAGTTTTATCATTCTCTTATTTTACAAGTTACAGGGGGCGACACAATTTTTACCACTTTGGAAGTTCTCTCGCGCAAACTATTCAGTTTAGAAAACAATGATACCTATTAAAAACCTCAATATCATTTTTGAAGACCTATCCATAAATACCCCAGAAATTCAAAAAAATGTTTTTCATCAAACCCATGCGAGGTTTGATGAAAAATTTTTTTTTGAATTTCTAAGTATGGGGAACCCCAAAATTTATTGTTTTTTTTTTTCTATTTTTGTGGAAAAATCTTAATGCGGTTCACAGAATACATCTACTTACCAAGTTTCAACAGCATAGCTCTTATAGTTTCGGAAAAAAAGTGGCTGTGACATACGGACGGACAGACAGACAGACAAACATGACGAATCTATAAGGGTTCCGTTTTTTTCCATTTGGCTACGGAACCCAAAAACTGATTTTCTCCAATTTGAGTCAGGCTCGTCGCTAAATGATAACTACCGCAAGTCCATCGAAGGTTAAGCTACAGTTGCCGCGGTCAGATCCTGGATGGGTGACCAACACCTGACTTTATATACCAAGACCCCTTTAAGCCTCGGAATGTAAGAGTCCGGCTGTGTTTTCTAGATCTTTGACAATCGTTACGGGTAGTCAGGAGCCCGAAAGTCTGACAAGGTCATTCAGAAAGGTCAGGTGCGTAGTACTAGCAACCGGCGTGTGTGTATGACCAGATGTATGAACTTAAACGAGGCATAAGGAGTGTGTAAGGATAGTAGCAGGTCGTGTTCCATAGTTTCTGCGTAGCCTCATGGGAACCTGCCAGGGTCGCGAGATTCGTTCGAAAGACTTACCGTGGCCCTAGCATATGGGCAACTGAAGGAACACGGGTGGTTTTTAGTCAGTAAAAGTCTGACACGCCCTCCCGCTCCACCCAGAGCGGGAGACGTCATTTGATGATTTTATCCCATCAAAAAAAAACCATGGGAAGAAGGCGTGAGTTTTAGCAATGTCATCATTTCAGTCGAAAGACGTCCACTGCTGGACATAGGCCTCCCTCAATTTGGGAGGGCTTGCAATAATCGCCACGCTTGGTAGGCGGGTTGGCGATCGCAGTATGGTGGTAAAATGAATAGAGAACGCTGCTGCCCATTCTCTAGTAAGTCCTTTAGTCGCCTCTTACGACACCCATCATCATCATCTGCCTGCCTTTTACCAACTATGTTGGTGTCAGCTTCCAGTCTAACCAGATACAGCTGAATGCTGTTTACCTCCACAACCTAGTTATTGGGTATTACAATACCCTTCCACTGGCTGGAATAGCGCCACCAGAAATTTGCAGTGGCCAGCTCAACTGAAAGAGCCAAGATGGTTTTGGACACACGACACCCTATGCACGACAACATCCTCGTATCACAAAGGTTGAAAAGCCGCAACAGCTTTTTGAAGCGTGTCCTCCCATTTACTGGAAAACGGTCTAAGAAAAGACTAAGCCTGTGGCGACAAGGCGCTTCCCTACCAAACCCATTCGTTCCACCTGCTGAAAATCTCGCACCTGGACACAAGTTGCCTTGGCAATCCTGGAAGTCTTTAAATAGACTCCGTACTCAGGTAGACCGGAGTAAAGAAAATCTGTTCAGCTGGAGATTCACAGAAGACTCCGCCCTGGAGTGTAAATGTGGTGCTGTCCCACAAACAATGCGGCACTTGATATCTTGTCCAGCGTGTCCTGTTGTCTGCACGCTACAGGAGTTGATGGACGCTACTGAAAATGCTAAGCTCGTAGCCAAATTCTGGGCTGACTATATTTAGATTACTGTCGACTCGCTAAGAAGGAGAAGACGATACCCTTTCGTAAGACTGGTTGTCAGTCTTTCGGGCTTCTGACGACCCGTAATGTCTGTTAAAAATCTACAAATGACGGCCAGGACCAACGGCTTAGCTTGCTTTCCGAAGCACGGAAGGATCTTGGTATATAAAGACGGTCACCCATCCATGAATTAACCGCGGCAAGCGTAGCTAAACCTGAACGATCGGTCCGTGCGGCTGTTATTACTTTAGCCACAAGCCTCTTACGACACCCAGGGGAAGAAATGGGAATAGCAATGTATGCACCGTTAAATAATTTAAAAAATATCAATAACTAAAGAATTGTACTCTTCAAGAATGTTAATCTTTTTAATAAACATTGCAATATACATAGATAATGTTGGAATCTGTATTTCGCATCGTATATCACATAATAATGTTAAATCTATTAAGTTTTATAGATTTCACATAAAGTTATTGATTTATTGAAATATAAGTTGATATTTTTAAGTGTTTCATACCAAAATGGGAGTGTTGAGATATTTTTTTAATATATTTTATGATCTCGAGGCAAAGAGCAGATTTTATATCTTAAAGTGTTTAAAGTTTTCTGTATTGCTGTTTTGTTACGGTCGCGAATCTTAATTAGGGCTTGTAGACTGTAGACAATTTTCTAATTAAGTACCTGGTACTTGTTGACAGGCCTACACCGTCCTCCCATACCTATTAACACTGTTATTTGAAACCATTGTAAAAACCAATTATTTTTAAAAGAGTAACCGTGTAGTTTCTTGCCGGCTCTTCTCCATAGGAATCAACAATTTGGAACCGTGTACCTAGATTCTGACGTTTCATAAGTGCCCATGTAGGTTTATGTGAAATAAAAATATTTTGATTGATTGATTGAATCATATTTTGTTCAACATACAATCAACTCTAACTTGAAAATTGAAAAAAAATAAAAAAAAGAAGATTGGACAGCTTCCTCAGAGCATCACCCTTAAGTTCAATGTAACAGGGGGTGAGACTAATACCCTCAGCCATCTAAGCGCCGCCATGATGTAATTTCTATATTTTTTATTACGCAATCCACAGACTACATTAAAAGTAGGTATGTCACTGTCAAATTCGTTGTCTGTCAGTTTTCCCACAGATTATCTACTAAAGCTGGCGGCGCACAGTGGGTCGAAACTATGATTTTAGTGACTTAGGGCTCAACTTTGCTTTTTCACTTTTTTTTTTATGCGGATGGGTAGAGCTCATTAACCTCAATAATAATTGTTCTGATGTATTTTTTCCTAAACTTTATACTTTGGGTAGAAAAATGTGTTTTGTTATTTTTTTGTATGGAGCGGCTCAAATAAACTTAAATTCCTGCTAAGTAGCGTGTGATCCCGCGTTGAAACTTTATTTTTCATATACCTTGTCTGGTCTATTATCATTTGATGCTATAAACAAATGCATAAAGTTGCAACTCTGCCAAATAAATGGATCGAAAAAAATGAAAAAATACATAGAATAAAAAGCTTCATTTTTTACTTTCGTAAGTTATTTTAAGTTAAATTTGATATGGAATAGTAAGTAAAAGCACGTAATAATACACATAATTACTTAGCAACTAACAACAATACATTTAAAAGGCCCTAATTAGCTTAAATTTACTAATACTACATATATTAGTAAATTTAAGCTAATTAGGGACCTTTATTTAAAAATGTGGATATGAAATCAATTAATTTCTATTTGTGTGTTTAATTACTGTAATTAGCTTAACCTTTTACCTTATAAAAAAACAATGTTTTTCACTTTTAGTCATTACTGTAATATTAATTAGGATAATTAGTTAATGAGGGTAGTAGAAAAATTAGTAAACATTGTTTGTCACTGGATTCTGGAAGTATAAAATGACCATAATTTATTATATACTAACTAGTGTTCGTTTATTCGTACTACTACTAACATCTCGTGATTCTGATCGTCCCTTTTTCGTTATAATGGATAATTTAGTTAACAATTTAGATTTATTTATGATTTTAAGAGAGCAGGTCAAGTCACTGTCGGATAGTCAAAAATTCTTTCAATTCCTACAACATAAAATAAACGTGACCGAAGAGAACAGTGTTGAGCTCCAAAAATTCTGTACGCGCTTTTGTTCAAATATAAGTGCAAGATGGGAACGAAGTAGTCGCACGTTAGCACAGTTTGTAAGAAAAAATGGTGATTGGTTGGAACGTGCAATAAACTGGCCCGAAGGAATGATACCTGAAGCTGTGAACACTGAACAGGAAAGGCTCGAGATTTGTAATACTGAAGATGTCGAAAATCTACCACCATCTACTACAGAAGCTTCGACATCTACATTTACACCTCGAAAACCTTTCGAGGAATTGGGCTCCAGGCAAAAACGAAGACGCGTTGATCAAATTAACCAATCGCTTTCGTTATCCCCGGATGAACTTAAAGCTACTACAATTGCTAGTTTAAGAAACACCGGAAATGAGGATGTAGGAAAAATTATGAACCATTTACTAAATCACCCCGAAGATCTAGAAAAAGTTAAAGAGTGTTTAAGTACAAGTAAACCGAAAAGTAGTACATATTCACCCGATAAGGCACTGTCTTTATTAGTTTCACTTAAATTAAGTAAGTGGCAGTATATAAGCCTAAGAGAAGCAGCAAGTGAAAATAGGTCTGATTTATACCCTTCTTATTATAAAATAAAACAAGCGAAGGCAAAATTTTATCCAGGGAAAGAAGACATAATTATAACTGAAGAAGGAGCTGCTATTAAACTGCAAGCTTTACTCAACTTGACGGTATCTAGGCTTTTAGAAGTGATTACTTTAGATTTGGATTCGCCAACTGAGTTACTGCTAATAAGCAAATGGGGTTTTGATGGAGCCTCAGGTCAAAGTAATTATAAACAAAAGACTGAAGCAGAGTTTGATGACTCAACTATCTTCATGGCCAGTCTAGTTCCTATAAGGCTTCAACAATGTGATGGAACAATTGTTTGGGAAAACGATCGACCCTCATCAACTTTCTATTGCCGTCCGATAATGTTCAAATTTACCAAAGAAACGCAGTCAACAGTGGTAACTATAAAAGCTAGCATAACCGAAGAAATAGAAAGACTTCAGCCAATCAAGTTCAATCAAGTTGAAGTTAAGCATCAATTGCACTTGACGATGATAGACGGCAAAATATCGTCATATTTGTCAGACACATCTTCAGCTGTCTGTGATATCTGCAAAGCAAAACCGTCAGAGATGAACAATTTAGAGTCACTTGCTCAAAAAGAGAACAACGAAGAAGTGTTCCAGTATGGAATGTCATCTTTACATGCCTGGATAAGAAGCATGGAGTGCTTACTTCATATCGGTAAATATAATTTTATTAGTTCATAATTTTTTTCACGTTATATAGTTACTTGTGAGATTTTTATTTAAGTGATATTTCTTTTTGTTTGCAGCTTATCGTTTGGACTTCAAAAAATGGAGTTGCAGGGGCGATGACAAAGAAAAAATGTCACTCAGAAAGAGCGCTATACAGCAAGCGTTTAAGAAAGAATGCGGTTTACTTATTGACGTAGTCAAGCAAGGAGTAGGCACAACCAATGATGGCAATACTGCCAGAAGATTTTTTAGGGATGCAGAAACAACAGCTCGCATAACAGGAATAGATAAAGATTTAATAGAAAGGTTTCATGTGATTCTTCAGACGGTTGCATCTGGAGAGAGCGTGGATCTTTCTAAGTTTTCCGAATTTTGTAGAGATACTGCACAATTGTACGTTCACTTATATCCCTGGTATTATATGCCTTCCAGTATACATAAATTGTTAGTACATGGGAGTGATATAATTAAGCACTTTGGTGCCATACCTATAGGTAAACTGTCGGAAGAGGCAGCGGAAGCTCGTAATAAAGATTTCCGGAAATATAGAGAGAGTCATTCTAGAAAGGTAAGTAGAACGGCGACAAATGAGGATATTATACACAATCTTCTTTTGTCTTCTGATCCAAAGATCACAAGTCTAAGACCTCGAATGGTGAAACAAAATATAATGGTTCTCTCTCCAAAAGTCAAAGAGCTTCTGCTGATTTTTCCCACAGAATCCGATATAGATTTTATTGATGTAGATAATTTACAAGATAGTCATAGCGATAGTGAATAAGATTTTTTGGTAGTTTGTAAGTTTCTTGTTTTTTTTATTAGTTTATAAATGTCAAACTCATAATTGAAAGGAAATAGTAATGTTTGATGTTGTTTATAGTTAGTTTTTAGTTTGCTTGTGTTAGTTGTAGTAATGTTAGTTTACCTTTACTAATTTGTATTATTATGTACCTATCTTTACTTACTATTCAGTATTAAATCTAACTTAAAATAACATTTCATAAACATGTTAAAGTCATTAAAACAAAGAAATTGAAATTCATAGATCCCTAATTAGCTTAAATTTACTACTACTACATATATTAGTAAATTTAAGCTAATTAGGGACCTTTTAAATGTATTATGATTAGTGTGATTAGCTTTAAATTTACTAATACTACATATATTAGTAAATTTGAGCTAATTAGGGACCTTTTAAATGTATTATGATTAGTGTGATTAGCTTAAATTTACAAATTTACTAATACTACATATATTAGTAAATTTAAGCTAATTAGGGACCTTTTAAATGTATTGTTGTTAGTTGTTAAGTAACTATGTGTATTATTACGTGCTTTTACTTACTATTCCATATCAAATTTAACTTAAAAGAACTTACGAAAGTAAAAAATGTAGCTTTTTATTCGATATATTTTTTCATTTTTTTCGATCCATTTATTTGGCAGAGTTGCAACTTTATGCACACGTTAATAGCATCAAATGATAATAGACTAGACAAGGTATATGAAAAATAAAGTTTCAACGCGGGATCACACGCTACTTAGCAGGAATTTAAGGTTATTTGATCCGCTCCATACAAAAAAATAACAAAACACATTTTTCTACCCAAAGTATAAAGTTTAGGAAAAAATACATCAGAACAATTATTGTTGAGGTTAATGAGCTCTATCCATCCACATGAAGAAAAAAGTAAAAAAGCAAAGTTGAGCCCTAAGTCACTAAAATCATAGTTTCGACCCACTGTGCGGCGCCTGCGTCAGATTGCAGTCGGGACGGAATGTTGCCACTTTTGTTTTTTTTTTTTTCTATTCTTAAATATACACACACAATAATATACATTAACGATAATTTATGTTTTATGATTTATTTAATGATTGTTTGCTGCACCGGTCGACGTCATTACGTCAGCGCCGGCTGTCACTGAAAACCAGCGCTGGGACTCTGTCTCGCATAGGGTCACAGCATCCGTCGCTCAGCATACTAAACGATGGCCGTTTTGCGTGGATATGCCGCATTATTCCCACACCTTATTTGTTAGTTTTGTATACTTATGTTCTTTCTGTGCGTCATGTTTGCCGCAAATAAACATAATTTCTTTCTTTTCTTTCTTTAACGGAACACAAATCCAGAGTTCAGGCTCATCATCAGCACCCTATAATCATCAGGCCTCTTCTCGGAGAGAGGGAGTGGGCCATAATCCACCAACGACGAAATTAATTACACAAAGTAATGCGCGTGCCTGGGTTTGAACCACAGAACAGATCTTTATCCGTTCTGTGGTTTGAACCCACGACCAATAACTCGTAAGTCGGGGCCGATACCACTGGGCCACCACTGTTCTACAAATTAAAGTGGTACCAGATACTTAATAAAATAGAAAATGTTTCACAAATCTACTGTCTACAAGAGTACGTTCTCTCATTCACAAATAAACAAAAAAACTACGTAATATAAACCGTAATGTGACTGTCAAAGATTCACAAATGACAGCCGAGACCAACAGCTTAGTATGCTTTACGAGCACTAATTTTACCTGTCCTTCTTTATGGCTCAGAAACATGGTGCCTCTATACACCAGATATAAGGAAACTTGTCACATTTCACCTTAGGTGTTTGAGATCCATCATGAAAATTAAGTGGCAGGACCGCATTCCTAATACGGAGGTTCTGGTCTGTTCAGGCATGTATGGCATGGAGGCTTCGCTAATGCAGCGTTAACTCAGGTGGTGTGGACACGTTCTTCGTATGGAGGATCACCGTTTACCCAAAGTGGTTTTCTACTCGGAGATGGCAGAACGTAAACGGAAGCATGGCGGTCAACATCTCCGCTACAAGGATGTGCTCAAGAGGCATCTAAGCGCTTGCGCTATTGATCCCTCAGATTGGGAGGGGCTCACTTCAAATAGGTCGTCTTGGCGCTCTAGTATCTCCAAAAAAGTTGGCATTTTCGAAAGAAAGCGCCTTGATACTCTAACCGAAGAGACCTAAGCCCTCCTATACCTATTCCTTTAACTCTGCCGGCCAACTCTATTGCACTAGTTGTGACCGGGTATTCGGTCTGGCGAGCCATATTAGGTCACACAGTAGGAAATAATAATTGAAAAGGGTCGCCGTTATCGAAATCGATAAGGAGGACTATATACATATGCTTTACGAGCCACGGAGGGGTCTCGATATGTAAAGATGGTCATTTCCACGAACCGTGGCAAGCGTACCTTACCACGATCGACCCGTGTGGCTGTTATTACTTGGCCACAAACCTCTCCTGATTCTTAAAGACTTGGTAGCGTCCTATGACGAGTTGTTGAGCTCCCTAAAATAGGGTTGAGCTACACGATGACTGATACATACATGCCGTCTGTTGGGACAGGTCAGCTCAAAGCTGCAATGGCTTTTTCTTCAAAACGCTCTTCTAGACATGGCCCTGCATTGTTAGACTCACTTAAAATTCTAATAATATAATGTTTCGACTTTAAAACAGACCATGACCTCTGAGTTTGTTTCGGCGTTTCTTCTCAGGGAACAGACAGCAAGAAAGTGCCGGCGCCATCTATTTTTCAAAATATTGCCTAAAAAATATTGAAGTGTAAAAGTGTCTTATAAGATCTACTTCAGAAATAAACATTTCATTTCATGCCACTGGAATAATTAAAATCATTTCCGTATTATAATTACTATGTCTAATACATCCACTTTGTATCCTGAAACAATTATAATGCCCCTTACATCAATGGGCAAGCTGGACACATGATTCTAATTATATTTTTGCAGAAAAACTGTAATTAATTACTATTGTCGATAAAATATTGTTCACTTTGTTGTGGAGGGTTTAAATCAGCGGGTTTATAAAAGAACTGCTGTAAAACGGTGAAGGAAAATATCGAGAGGAAACCAGAATGTCTTAGAACCAAAAATTCGAAGACATGTGACATCTACCAACCCGCACTGGGCCCGCGTGGTAGATTACGGCCCACTCCCTCTCACAGAAGGTCTTTCTCAGGTTCCAGTAGAGGGTACATTATAGGCTCATTATACTAGCTTCGTTCCATCTGGTGCCAAACGTAAAGAATATCACCATCCCATTTCTACCCGTTGGTGTCGTAAGAGGCGACTAAGGGACTAACTAGAGAATGGGCAGCAGCGTTCTCTATACGACAACACAAATATACAATCACTGAAAAAGTTATGTATGTGTTTGCCCATAGTATAACAGTGTTGATAATTTTTTTAGATAAACTTTTTTGTAATTTTTTTATTGGATTCACTTCCAAACTTCATATTTTAAAATAAAAAAATAAGCTATATGGAGTCGACACTTCATCTGACCACCCCTGAAGAAATGGCGAAACCACCTCAGAGATACCGTGGCCCTGGCACAGGCAACAGAAGGAACACGGGTGGGTTTTAGTCAGTAAAAGTCTGACACACTCTCCCGCTCCGCCCAAGGGCGGGAGACGTCATTTGACGATATCCTCCCCCCCCCCCCAAAAAAAAGGGTCACAGTCCCTTTTAAAGTCCGAACATAATCTTATTCATATCATGCGAGGATAATGTAGATTGCTGTCCGAAATGGTCTTTTGAGGACAGAACTACACAGATTTGAGTGGACCAGCCCAGTCAGAAAACAATTGCATGGGAAGTTTTTGCTTGGTCTCTAGAATTTCAGCACATTTGCGACGCCTGTGATATTGCAGATATCACAGAAGGCGGTGACAACTTACCATGAGGTGAGCTGTCAGGTCGGGACCAGCTGATCTTATGGCCCAGCTCGACTACAAGATAGATGGAATAGTTAATAACCATAATTGATATAATTAAACCAATTAATTATTACAAATGACTATTATGTTACGACACGTTACGTTACATTTGCTTGGGCTTTGTCGTTCATTGTTTATTTAAATGAATAATATTCTTCCTATTTGCATATTTATTGTGTCTTGTCTAGTAGAAAATGAGAGCAACAGAAGTAACAGCGGCGTAATTGCGTAACACACTGCAGTTTCCGAAATGAGTATACGGCTAAAAGCCGAAAAACACTACGTCGACAGACTGAACACCGACAAGACTTTACTTCGACGGGTCTCTTCGCCGACAAGACACTTTGCCACTTTGCTGACAGGCTCATCAGCTTAATCTAGTCGTTTCGACCGCTGCCACGGCACCGCTCGCTTCGCTCACTCGGCTCGTGCGTATGAGGTCACAGTTTTAACCTAACCATTTTTTTTTTCAATCATTAACCAACTTAATCTGATTGCGTCGCTGATGAGCCCTGTAGGCGAAGAGTCCTGTCGGCGAAGTGTCCTGTCGGCAAAAAGTCCCGTCGACGTGAAGTCTTGTCGGTGCTCAGTCTGTCGGCGTTTAGTCGTACACTGTTCCGAAATAGCATCTAGTTCTTACTATCAAGTTTAAAATTTAGACCTACTTGGGGTACATATGATAATGAGAACTTAATACATTTAGTTTTTTTTTTACATTAAGTAAGAGATTATTAGCCCAAACCATTTCGAAAGAATAGCTAGACTATCGTTAACATGTAAGACATCCGTATCTTTTTTATCTATTTTAGAAATAAGTGAAGTGTCTTCAGCAAACAATTTTGCCTCGTTTACGTTAATACATCTGGTCATACACGTACGCCGGTTGCGAGTACTACGCACCTGACCCTTCTGAAGAACATCACCAATAAGGACACTAATGTCCTCCTAGGGTGCCCCCTCCCGGCGTTTCCACTCACATGTGCCTTATAAATAACTTTTGTGAGCCGTCCTTCATTCATTCTCTCAACATGACCAAACCATCTAAGCATCCTCTTTATAATTTTCCCCACTACATCTTTTTAACACGTTTTTATTAACTTCATACGTATGTTAGTATGTGCCTATGTAACAGAAACTTGGAACATGATTCTGACCCCCTTCAAAACGTCGGATTAACTCGAAATTTGGCACACTTATCGAATACCGATGACAATACTATAATTTTATAAATTTCTGCCATTATCCTCGCCAGGGTTACTAGGATAGCAAAAAAACTGTCTTCGAAAACAACGCTGACATACGACACAAAATTCGAAACGCCCTAAAAAATAGAAAAAGTAGAAATAAAAGCATGTTAAAAAACTAAAAAACACGCTTCTATACTATAACATAATATATAATAAACTATTATATTTTAAACCGCACCGTTGTCTTATCACATTATGCATCGCATTGTCAAGCATAGCTCTGTTAAAACAACTCTGCTTACTCTCTTGACATCTAAGTTACCTTTCACGACACCTACAGGTAAAGACGATGTCATTGCGACCTCTTATTAACAGGGAACCCATCACAAAGATACATTGTAGATAATTTATCATTGTTGAGAACGACCTTTGCTTAAAAAATGATGCTATTGTTATTTGCAATTGATGTAACAGAGTAGAGAGTGCTACAGAGACAAATAGTAAGTAAAAATCTTGAAAGATTTAATATTTAAGGGTATTTGCAAGTATACAAATGACCTAGGAATACGTACTTGGAAATGTATGTAAAAATATTTGAGTTTATTTTTGTCAGAAGACGCCCTGGGAGTCGGGAGTCCATAGTAGACTCCCGGCCACCGTAGGCGCGGGCTTGCGTGCGGCGAGCAATGGCTAGCTTGCCGCCCGGTAAGGTCGACGACACGTTGTTTTCCACGCGCAACTCAAAGAGATGTCAGCAGTACCTACTGAAGGGGTCCGCTAGGCCAATGCCTGCTAGGGTCGCAGATTCGTTAGAAAGAGTTACCGTGGTCCTGGCACAGGGAACTGAAATAACACGGTGGGTTTCACAAGTCACTTGATGATTCCCCAACCAAAAAAAAAAAAACAATAAAAAAGCTGTTGCCCCTATCTGGTTGTCATCTGTGAGTAGTGTAAAGTACTGATACTAAGCCGCATCTTGTCTAGACTAGAAGCCGACCCTAACATAGATGGGAAAAGGCTAGGCCGATAAAGATATCAGCTAGCACATACCAATATCAGATGGCCTGTTAGCTGGATTGCCACATCACCATTATCATCTTCCTCATTAGGATCTCAACACGGAATTACCCATGCTGGGTATAGACCTCCCCCTCTTTCCACCATACATCTTGGTTCCGTACGTCTCTCGTCAATGTGTTTCCCGCGACTTTGACGATATCATCTTGGCTTGATGAGCTGTTGGACGGCCCTGGCCACCATTCGGTCACTGCATTACTCCATCGGCCATCTCCTCGTCTAACTAGAGGTCCTGCCCAACTCCACTTGATGCGCATCGCCCTGTCCCCGATGTCGAAGAAATTATAATATTATTATAATTTGTAGATTGCCACACAATTAACAAAGTGTAAGTCTCTGTAGGAATATTTCCCCTTGTACTTTGAGTCTCAGAGTTTATTTATTAATATTGAACGCATATTTTTAAACGTGACCTTTGCAAAGGAATGTACTGATCGGTACAGAAGTGTTATTATAAATTGTTATGTTATGTTTTTTATAGAGTTGTTAAATATAGCAATGGCCAAGAAAATAAATACAACTTCGGAATCAAAGCCTAACATTTATACTAATCAATTTAACATCTTTTAAATAAATAATGGAATGCGAGGCATCTAAAATTATTGCTGAAAATATGTTATTACTTGGTGAGGTGTGTGAAGTGTTATTTTTTTTAACTTGCTTTTAATGAACTCAAAAGTACTAAATTAAACTTCGTTCACGCCTCAAACTTTCTAGGTTTACGTAAGTGTGCTTTTGAGTTCATTTAAAGCCTTTTTAAAACTAATAGTTTATTTATATTTAACTTTTTAGTATTTTTGCTATATCAATTTTCGTTTTTTTGCTAACTGGAAAACAAACAATTACACATTAAGAACGGCAAAAAATACAGTAATTAAATAAATGTGAAATCAACCACATTCTCCACAGATAAACAATACGACAACATGGTAAATTTTAAGACTAGCGTTGTAAACAATACAAATGAGGAATAAGTATTAATAGTAAGGAATCAACAACAAATAAAGCTGTTAACCGTACCGTGTGGCGTCGGACTAAAATAATAGCACCACCCTATTTCTTCCCGTGGGTGTCGTAAGAGGCGATTAAGGGATATACTAGAGAATGGGTAGCAGCGTTCTCTATGCATTGCAGACTACTAGCATTGCAGATATTGCGATCGCCAACCGGCCTGTGGCGATTATGGCACCCCCCCCCCCCCCACTTTGGGGAAGGCCTATGTCCAGCAGTGGAAATCTTTCGGCTGAAATGATAAAAGCTGTTAATAGTGCCGCTTAAGTGAAACAACAATATTATTTAAAAAAATATTGATCAAATCACTTTTCCACACAACCATACACAAAGACACCGTCCATTTTAAAATATTAATGTAGTACTTAATACTACAGTGTAGAGGAACGTCTTTATCTTAATGATTTACATAAAACTTTGGTAGAATTGGAGTGTGCTTGCGTAAGCGCATAGTTTCGTTTCTTGGTGACACGGTCGAGTTTTGTGAAATAGTTTATTTTTCTTTGGATTATGAAAAAGTATTAATTTGATGTTTTTAGAGCCATGTTTCATCATTATTTCAGCCGAAAGACGTCCACTGCTGGACATAGGCCTCCCCCAAGCACCGCCACTCCAACCGGTTTTGTGGTCCTCGCATCCAGCAGAATCCAGCGAAAGTCATATTTAATGATATACAAATCGTGCGCCCGATAAAAATTCCGAGTATTCACAGAAAAAATCATCCCCCCTTTTAAGACTCTTGGAGGATGAAGGAGGGAGGTGTGGTGGCACTTATGAATGAAAGGTCCTAGGTTGTAGGATGTCAATAACAACTGAAGGGGTCAGCTAAGACCGATGCCTGCCAGGGTCGCGAGATTAGTTCGATAGAGTTACCGTGGCCCTGGCACAGGCAACTGAAGGAACACGGGTGGGATTTAGTCAGTAAAAGTCTGACACGCTCTTCCACTCAGAGCAGGAGACGTCATTTGATGATTGATGATAAAAAAAGTTGTAGGTTTGCCAGCCAGGCACTTTGTGTAAATTATGTCATCACCACTGCTCTCAAAACGGTGAAGGAAAACATCGTGAGGAAACCGACATGTCCTAGAACCAAAAATTCTAAAACATGTAACAATCGACACCCACATTAACTTTAGCTTATTCAAAAACACAACACCTCACACTTATCGTATCTTTAACCTATTTTAAAAGTGTGTATAGGTGCCTTCACCTACGCAATTGCTAAACGTTTCTTAACATTCTGGCAATGAGAAGATATAACTTCAATTGCTCTTCAGTCAATCAAGGTCAAGATGGTTTTTGTGTGATATCTTTGTAGCCCGAGGCTTAACTGCCTAAATCGTTTCTTAAGTACCAGAATTAATATGCCTTTTCCTATGTTAGGGTCGGCTTCGAGTGTAACCGTATACAGAATCATGTACATTTCAGCTGTAAGATGTCCACTGCTGGACATAGTCCTCCCCCAATTTGGCAGGATTTGCCACAATCTCCACGTTTGGCAAGCGGGTTTGCGATCGCAGTATGGTGGTAACATGTATAGAGAACGCTGCTGCCCATTCTCTAGTAAGTCCCTTAGTCGCTGTTACGACACCCACGGGAAGAAATGGGGTGATGTTATCTGTTACAACCAGCACCACACGCATGAAACAGCCCTAAGTTCACTTAATCCCATTGAATCACTTTTTCATGAAATGTTTATTCAATAGGATGGAATGGAAAATGAAGTGGAATGAACCTTACCGTTTAAATACTTCTAAAACAGGTCGATAATAGTTAATTTAATAATAAATTATTATTAAATGTTATTGTGAGCATTGAGCAGTGGTCCTTTGGTAACGGGCGTGACTTAGGTACTAGTTGTATGTAGGTCGTAGTCCAAACACAGAGAGGCGCTTTTTAGGGTTCCGTACCTCAAAAGGAAAAACGGAACCCCTACAGGATCGCTTTGTTGTCCGTCCGTCTATCTGTCTATCAAGACCCTTTATATCGGGAACGCATGGAGGTATCGATTTGAAATTAAAACGATATACTCAAGTCTAAAGTTTCTCAAAGCTGTGAAAATAACAAACTTCTAAGTTAACGTGAAAAAAAGATACGCCCGTTTTTGCCGTAAAAATGACACTCTCAAGGGAATCAAAATGTATAGGGTATTTTCCGTTGATCTAGAAAGGCAAACCGTCTTATCCTATCTTATACTACAAGTGCCTATAGGGAAAATCTGAAAACTATACATTTGAAATTAAATCATCCAAAATTGATATTTAAGTAATAAAAAAACTATTTTTGATAATATGTATCTATTAATATATACGAAACCCTAGGTGGGCGAGTCCGACTCGCACTTGTTTTTAAATTTGCCTACACTGTCTCACTGCTGAACAAAGGCCACCCATAAATCCCTCCAGGCATCCGATTCCACAGCCACCGTGATCCAACTATTAGAATACACTTCTAAGTCATCTCGCCACCTCTTCTTAGGCCGGCTTCGGCTGCGCCGACTATCCTCAGGCACCCACTGGGTGGAGACTATTGCCCAGCAGTGGTCACTGTTCATGCGTCTGGCGTGAACCGCCCGTCCCGTTTCAGCCCGGCAGCCTTTTTGCCTACGTCTAGGATTCCCAGTAACGGAGCTCGAAAGCGCTTGCTCACCAAACCAAAGATTCGATGCAGTCTTATGTCAACACACTGCAATCACAGATGATAAACAAGTTCTCATTTAAAATGCAATGTCGCATCATATTAACATAATATTAATTTCGAAATTCCTAGATTTTATTAGCATACCTAATTATGCCAATAATTATTGACATAAAGATTTATTTGACAATATGACAACACAGATATAATAGGTAGCCATTTTTAATCAAATTCATTGTGAAAATTGTTTTTTTTTTACGAAAAAAATGTATTTATTCATAACTTTTATAATGTGTCAAATGGTTTAAGAATAAAAGGTTTGTTTTTCAATATTAATATTTTTTTAACTAGTTACTGATCGCGAGTTTGTTCGCGTGCATATTGTTCAATGATTTTATTTCTCCAGGTAGGTTTGTACAAACACTTTTACACGTCGATCATATTTTTAATACTCGATGAGGTCAGCGTTTCCTATCCGACTACGAAATAAACTCAGAGGTCACAGTCTCTTTTAAAGTCCAGACATATTCTTGATCAGATCACGTGAAGACCATGTGGATTGGTGTCTGAGGTGGTCTTTTGAGGAAAGAACCACACAGCTTGAGTGGACCTGTCCAATCAGTGCATGCATCAGTAACCGTGCAGCTCATCTCAGAACTTCAGGAGCTCAAAAATTAGACGAACAATATATGTTATATCTATACTTCTATACTAATATTATAAAGCTGAAGAGTTTGTTTGTTTGTTTGGTTGAACGCGCTAATCTCAGGAACTCCTGGTCCGAATTGAATTTTTTTTTTGTTATGGGTAGCCTATTTATTGAGGAAGGCTGTATAACATCACGCTACAATCAAAAGGAGCGGAGTAGTAACGAAAAATGGACGAAAACTGGCAGGTAATTCGATGCGATGGGAAGGGTCAGGGGAGCAAAAATTTGACGCGGACGTGTCGCGAGCAGAAGTTAGTACACAATATACTAAAATAACAGCCACATTTATCGGGCTTCGGGCCCCGTACCACTACGTCGCATCGCATCGCGTACCCACGATAATAGCTTTCTATATTTGTCGCTAAGTAATAACAACCGCACGAATAGATCGATCAAGTTAATCTATGCTTGCCGCGGTTGATCCGTGGAAGGGTGACCACGTTTACATGCGAAGAACCGTCAACGAGTAACCGTGGAGTTTCTTGCCGGCTCTTCCCCATAGGATTCAACAATTTGGAACCGTGCATCTAGCTTCTGACATTTCATAAGTGCCCATGTAGGTTTATATGAAATAAATATTATATTTTTTTTAAAACTTCCTTTTATGCTTGGCTCCTAAGATACCTACCTTCCTCAAGAATTCGTTTATCAAATGCAAAAAATTAAAAATCAAATACGACTTTTATTTTCGAATGGGCTTTGGGCTAAATAATAACAGCCGAACGGGTCGATCGGTCGGGTTAAGCTACACTTGCCGCGGTTGGTCCGTGGATGGGTGACCATCTTTACATGCCCAAGACCCCTCCGTGCCTCGGAAAGCACGTAAAGCCGTTGGTCCCAGCTGTCATTTGTAGATCTTTGACGGCCGTTACGGGTCGTTAGAAGTCTGAAAGTCTGACCACCAGTCTAACCAAGGGGTATCGTATTACCCAGTTACTAGATTGTGGAGGTCAGATAGGCAGTCGCTCACTGATATCCAGCTGCATCCGGTAAGATTAGAAGCCGACCCCAACATACCTATTTGTGAAAAGGCTATGCAGGTGATGATTGTAAATTCAGAGTAACCGCGTTCAAACAAACAAACAACTTTACTATATTAAATTATAGATTACTCAATTCCTGTGAATTTATAATTAATTTGTCAGATACAGTTATTTTCCCAATGTCGTGTTTACGACATTTTACTAAAATTAATTAAAATTAACATGTTTTGTTACGTTGTTCCGTTGCTCCAAGAGATTCTTTCTTAATTTCCTGTTACATATGTTAATTTTATCAATTAGTTACTGATAGGGTAACTGACCACAGTTTGTGACGTAAGACGTATTTCTGACATCTCCCAGCGTCCAGGTAACATAATATCACGCTTTGATTTTGCGAAAAGTATCTGCAGAGGTGTACCTATAGTACACCCACAGTTCGCCTGTTATGTTTATGTCCCATGTAATAGAATATAATAGAATAGAATACTTCTTTATTCGAGTAACCAAGACTCAACAACATTGTTAGTAAAACTTACGACTATGTTAGTAAGTACAGACTATAAACAAAACAAGGAAAAACATTACCGTGAAATATGCCAACATTGCCCCCAAGGGAAACTTTGCCCGAAGGACCATTTTTAAACATATCTTTGATTTGTGAAAATATCTTAATATTATGTCAATATTGATTGACTTTGGTCGAAAATAGGTTATATTTATGACAATACTGACTAAGGTGTTTGTTGCTAGTGTGGCTTAGTAACTCGTGGGAACTCGTCGAATGAGGTGTGTGTTTTTGCGGGCCAATTTTAGTGCAAATTTGAAAGTAAATTCTGCGAGATGGTGAAAACATAGGTTACTTTGCTTTATATCACATTGTAGAAAATTATTTGTAGATTGTATTAAAGTAGTGTCATTTCTCAGGGTCTTTCAAAACGAAAGTTATGTTGATGGGCAAAGTTATCTAGTAATGTTCCAACCTACGATTGACAACATTGCCCGCCATCAAAAAAGGCTTAGGGTTGGCACATTACGGAACTTAGTATTTTTTAACCGACTTAAAAAAGGAGGAGGTTCTGAATTGGGATGTTTTTTTTATTTATTTATAGCGCAGCTTATTTAATTTTAAACATATGTATTTCACTAAAAAAAAACAAAGATGACTTTAGTTATTGGGTACTGTGAGAAGCATTTGTGTTTAAATAAATTAAATCGTTTATTTATAAAAAGGACACATTTTTGTGGTTTAAGCAGGCGTTGGTCTTATGTCTGTATGTTGTTTAACTTTAAAAGTATCTATTTATCTATATATGTATGTATATCAGCTCTGGTTCTGCCTCTGGTACCTATTATACAGGCTCTGCTTAGTTTGGGGTCAGATAGCCCTGTGTGAGACACTTAAAATACTAATAAGCGCGAAACATTTTCAACGTTTTACTTTTATTTACCAAAATACATATTCTTTGTAGATAAGAGAAAAAAAAACAGAATAATTTTACCATATGCCAACCCTAGCACTTTTAAAAGGCAAAATATGGATTGTATGAAAAAGATAAAAAATGTCAGGGTAACATTGCCCAGTCATTTTAGTAAGAAACTTTTCATAGTGGCGTTTACATTCCTAAAGTAAACGCTATGTTTATCATAGTTCTTGTACTGGTTTTTATGTCATCTGCTTACAAGCCTTACTTGCGTCAAAAATCAATGTGGGCAAAGTTGGCTAAAAGTCCAGATAACTTTGCCCGCCAACAAAATCGCACAAATTTTGGATTAAATGTTGAAAAAGAGTAAATTTAGCTACACTAACACATGCATATGACCTTACAGTTGTAGTTGATGAAAGAAAATATTACGTCTCCATAGAAAAATCCTATTAAAATTGTAAAAAACCGAAAAAAGTGGGCAATCTTGGCATGTTTCACGGTACAAGAAATAAATTGCCGTTGCTCACCGTAGCGACACCCCATGAGACACGGCGCAACAGTGACCCACGTATTCACAGTCCAGGCGACTCGCAATCATGCGTTGGAGCTGCTCCACACCCTGCGCACCAGAGAGGCGCACCTTTTACGCATTGTTGCGTAAAACCAATCTACA
Organism: Aporophyla nigra; assembly: GCA_947507805.1. Classification (NCBI taxonomy): domain Eukaryota; kingdom Metazoa; phylum Arthropoda; class Insecta; order Lepidoptera; family Noctuidae; genus Aporophyla; species Aporophyla nigra. The sequence goes on from OX382318.1 coordinate 1,747,740, forward strand.
TGTGCGTCTGCGAACATTCCTGACGCGCTACAGAAACGGGGCAGCTCCACCAGTATCCTAAACGCATTGTTATATTGAACGCGGAAAGCGCTGTACGATCGTTGCGTAAGCCCACTGGCTGCACGTGTAAATGCAGTACAGTAGGCTCGAAAGAGCGTGATTTTTACGGAAAGTGAGCATCGTGCAAACCTACGAGCCAGCATGTAATAGAAGGCGAGCCTATTGGAGGGCGAACTAATGGTTTTTAAAGCTGGCAGTGTCACATATGCGAATATTCCAAATGTCGCACTTTGTGGAGAACCACTGCGAAGGGTGGACAAGTTTAAATATTTGGGCCACTGGGTCACTGAAGATCTAAAAGATAATTGTGACATTGAAAGGGAACGTAGGTCGCTGGCTGTCCGTTGTAACATGTTGGCCCGCAGGTTTGCGCGTTGTACGAAACCAGTGAAAGTAACGCTGTTCAAAGCTTACTGTCAGTGTTTCTACACGTGCAGCCTGTGGATCAACTACACTCAGCGGTCATACAGCGACCTACGCGTTCAATATAACAATGCACTGAGAGTGCTGCTGCGGCTGCCGTGGCGTAGTAGTGCGTCAGGGATGTTTGCAGATAATAATATTGATGGTTTTGCCGCCATTATTAGAAAAAGGAGTGCATCCCTGATGACTCGTGTTCGCGGCAGCACAAACAGTATTCTCAGTGTATTCGCAGATCGGTGGGATTCCCCGATGCTGCGGAGATGGATGCGGCTCCATGCTGAATTTTAATTTATATGTTTGTACCTGTGTATGTAATCTACTAACACTAGACGTTAAGAAAAATTGTTACTAACCCTATGGACTCCGGTCTGAAATAAAAATATTCTATTCTATTCTATTGCCATCAACCGAGCACGAATCCAGAGTCCGGGCTGCTGCTGAAAATATCCAGATAGAAAAAGCCAAGAACACTTTGTACGACCATTTTTTCTGGGTGGGAAATCATCAAATGACGTCTCCAGTCTCTCTCTGGGCGGAGCGGGAGGGCGTGTCAGACTTTTACTGAATAAAACCCACCCGTGTTCCTTCAGTTGCCTGTGCTAGGGTCACGGTAACTCTTTCGAACCCTGACAGGCTGGCAGGTCCTCGCGGGCTTTGTAGGTCCTGGGAATCGAACCCAAGATCTCATGTTCAGCAGTAGCGCTTGCTACAACTAGACCAACGAAGCAGTCTAGATAAGCCCGGCTTTTTTTCATTTTGTTGCAATTCTAGTAGATTAAATAAACTAAGAGAATTGTATCGATGAAATCATTAATACATTTCTCGTATGATAGGTACTAGTGCTCGCCTACTGGTCGAAATTCGACCATAATTTGTTAGAAAAAATGGCTTCCTGCACTTCTCCATATAAACTTTAATTGTGCCACTTTCATACTCCTCCGTCCGCGTAATTTTCGTAAGGAAAGGTACAAAGTTTTTGTCCGTAAAGGCCGCAGGAATCCGTGGGGGACGTTGGAGGAGGCCTATGTCCTGTACTGGAGTCTTTTAGCTGATGTGATGTGAGGATGATTTCACTGTAAATTCCCTAACAAAAAATGTTCACTTAAAGTAATATTAAGTTCGTTAGCAATATAATATATTATAACCGTAAGAACTGAGGTGTAACACAATAAGGATCGTCACTTGTGGCGTTCTGTAGTTTCTGCTTACCACCTTGGGAAGAAGGCGCGAGTGTATGTTTGTATGTATTACATTATCTGTCAAGCGCACCATTTACTAGTATGGATTCGACAATATGTTGCGTTAACGATACTTATACTGCCATCTACCTACGATATGTGGCAACACGATATGAAATGTACAATAAATAGTTCCGCTATTCGCTAATAGATGTCGCTGTGACCAATAGCTATTTTTTACTTACACTATGTTTTTTTACCAATTTATTTCATCTACTCATTATTCTTGCAAATAAAATAATTCATACTATGTAAGGTGCCTACACAAGCACACAAAAATAATGCGACAAAATTATAAGCTAATAAAAAAGGCAAGTTTAAGAGGCCGTACACGACATTTTACGGAGTTTTCTGATTAACCTGATATCATAAACATGATTTCTAGACTATGGTTCTAATTGTCTTTAAACCCATACAATACTATTATGGATAAAATAAAATTGGTATGGAGAATATGTTTTTAAAATGATTTTTTATTCCAGAAAATTGCAAAAAGCCAACGTCACGTGGTGTTCCCAGGCGGTCACCCATCCAAGTACTGACCACGCCCGATGTTGCTTAACTTCGGTGATCGGACGAGAACCGGTGTATTCAACGTAGTATGGACGTTGGCGAATGCTTTCCTAAAATTATGATTGAGTACAAAGATTCCTATGAATCATTTTTACTCCGATTTCTAACTAACTAAAACTAACTTAACTTAAATTAGTCCGATTTCTGACTTAAATTACTCCGATTTCTGACTTAAAGGTCGTTTACGAAATTTTGACAATTTGGCTGATTAACTTGATTTTACAGTTTAGAAATAAGAAATTCCCATAAATTAATGACATGAACATGAGAGATTGGTTCAGTTATTATCTAATGTTATTACAAACAATGAATATCTTGTGAATGCGCTCAGAGTACATACAAAAGAATAAAACCGTCCCACTAGCAATGAGGTGGAGCGTGCGAACTGCGCGCATTGCGATTCAACGTGACAATGCTGTCAGTCTTCTTATCACCTTCTGTTAATGTCTCGTTAAACTATAAAATCGAAGCATTTAATTTTGTAGTAAGTACTGTCAAGATAGTACGGGAAAAGATCACTAAATGTAAGTTATTCATCCAAATACTGTGCTTCTTCAGAAACGATATACTTACGCCAACGAATAATATAATCATCAAAACATTTTTAATCGCTTTTCCCGGAATCGAGTTCAGTTCTCGCCGCGAATTCTCCCTTATGTCTTCTACCGAATGAAAATGGGTGCCACGAAGTGGTAATTTGAGTTTAGGAAAAAGAAAGAAAACGGCTGGAGCCATATCTGGTGAATAAGGTGGTGGCTTGATGGTATATTTGTTGACTTTTCCTCAAAAATTCGTTCACAATGATGGCATTGTGCGACGGCGCATTATCGTGGTGCAAAATCCAAGAATTTTCTTTCCACAAATCTGGCCTATTTCGTCTAATTTGGTCTCTTAAACGGCGCTTAACGCTCAAATAATATTTTTATTTACAAGCGAACCTTCCGGCAAGAATTCAGAGTGCACAACACCGCGATAGTCAAAGAAAACAGTCAATATGACTTTGACTTTTGATCGATTTTTGGCGTGGTTTTTTCGGTTCAGTTGGAAGGCGCCACTCCGAAGCTTGTTGGCTAGTTTTCATGTCAAACTCATAAACCCACGTCTCATCACCAGTAACAATGCGTTTCATGAATGTTGGGTCGGAGTTGACTCGTCCTAGCATGTCCTCGGCGACTTTTTTGCGATTGAATGTTTGGTGAAAATTCCGGTCTTTTCGGACTAGCCGAACGGCAACATGTTTCATCCCCAAGTACCGACGGGTACGGACCGACTCGTGAGACACCGAAAGTTCGTCGGCTATCTCGCTCAAACTGGAATGAGGATTTTCAATCACAATTTCCTTCACTTTTGCGATCTTAACTTCAGTTGTAGACGTTGATGTCCTACCAGAGCGAGGTAAATCTTCCATCACATCTCGACCGCTTTTAAACGCTTCCACTAAACACGTATAAACTCGTGTTTTTGATAAAGTCGTACACCGTAACCGCCTTCTGTGACATATTCAGTAACTCCGAACACAAAATTCCATTGGCGATGTAAAATTTAAGACAAACTCCTTGTTCGATGTTTTTGTCCATTATGAAATTCACAATGCGCAAACATAGGTGCGTATTATTCATATCTAATTATAACTATTTCTACGCTACAGTTTATACTCTGCGCTACTTTTGCAGCTATCATCGTTTAATTGTTAAACTTGTCCTGTGTTATTGTTCCGTATTTTTTTGAACTAAAAACAGCACTGTTTTTAATCTAATTATCAAATGTAACTCAAACTCTGCGCCAAAATGGAAAACAGTTGTGCAAAACAAAAAAAAAAACATAAAATTGAATTTGGAACTATAATATTAATATATTTCATATAAACAAATCATCCACTCACAAAACTTTTTTGACTAAAATTAAGTGTATTGTTGTGATAAGGATGCTTACACTGCCACCTGTCTACGTCATATAGTAACTCGAGATTTCGGGTACGGTAGTTCTGCTATTCACTAATAGATGTCGCTGTTTGAATTCAAGTTACCTAATGGCCACTGAGAGAACAATAATATTTTTATTTTATTTTGTCTTGTGTTCTTTATCAAGTTTTGTATCTACTCAATATTCTTAATAGTTAAATAATTCATATTTTAACACGCTTTTATTAGCGATAAACATACGTTAGTATTTTTTAATGTTAGTAGATATGTTAGTATGTGCCTATTTAACAGAACCTTTGAACATGTTTTTGACCCCCTTTAAGACGTCGGATTAACTCGACATTTGGCATACTTACAAAGGACTGATGACAATACAATAATTTTATAAATTTGTGCTATTATCCTTGCCAGTGACCAGGATAGTCAAAACACAACTGTCTGCTTGATATCAATTAAAAATACCTTAAAAACATTAACTTTTTTTACTTTATTGCACCAACATAAGTTTACAAAAACAATGTACAACATTATATACTTTTAAACAACGGCAAGCTTAAGTTAGAATTAGTTTCTTAAACCAATGTGTTAGTCTTAGTCTAAGGTATTTTATACTAAACCATAATTTTAAATAAGTTATCGCCAACGTCCATACTACGTTGAATACACCGGTTCTCGTCCGATCACCGAAGTTAAGCAACATCGGGCGTGGTCAGTACTTGGATGGGTGACCGCCTGGGAACACCACGTGACGTTGGCTTTTTGCAATTTCTGGAATAAAATCGTTTTAAATACATAGTATTATTTTATTGTGATCCATACTATATTTTTTTACTTAGTATTGTATGTAATTAGTAAAAAATTTACTTGAAATATTGTTTTTTTCTAACACTACGTCTTCCAGTATGCGGTCGTCAGTCCAGAACATTCCAACCCCAGCGGCCATATTCTGTTCTATGAGCAACACAGAACCAGTCGAAGTGCTTGTGCATGTCCAGCAGTGGACGTCTTTTATACATATTATGATAATGTTTGATTTTTTTGTGTACTTTTTATGAGATTTATGGGATTAGATACATAGTCCTATGATATTTACTACGTGGATACATTGAAGTAGGTAGGTACCTAAAATTAAGTCCTTATTCTATTAATATCGGCCCACTTGGTATAATAGACGGAGAAGGTATAAGAAATATATAATTGTTTTAATTTTAAGACAATAACTAATTAGTTACACTGATAAAAGTGTGTAGGACTTGCACCCTGTAGGTTCCGTCTCAAAAGCTGTGCTCACTCAGCTGCCCAAATGTCCAATTCCAGGTAAATTTCTTTAATAAGTTTTTTTTTTTTTTTGTCAACAGACCTTAATTTCTTTTTTGTATTTATAATAAATATACACATTGTTTTGCTTATGAATTGTTTTGCATTTAAGATTTAAGTTTTGCAGCTAAAAGAAAAACCCTGTTTTGCGTTTTATTTTGATAATAAACCACATAATGCGTTTGGGCCACTTTCTGTGCCGTTGAGTGTATAAGTTCACCGCGAAAACTTTTATGATGTAGGCAAAGACAAAAAATTATTTTGTACTAAAGCTCTTTCGGAGTAGGTCTGTAAGAATCATAGCAGATGGCGTTCTGTAGTATCTATCTATCCCCATGGGAAGAAAGCGTGAGTTTATGTTCTCTTGTGCCTTTTTGTTGTTAACTTTATGTATGTATGTTACCACCATCAACGTCGTTTGCTAAACTCTAAAATCGTAGCATTTAATTATGTAGGATTGTTAAAAGATGCTTTTACTGCCATCTACCTAAGTCTTCTGGCAACACGATATGGAATGTTCGTTAAATAGTTCCGCTATTCGCTAATAGATGTCACTGTTTGTCTCAAATTCAAGTTTTTTAGTTACCACCAATAACTTTTTTTTTTCGTCTTTTATTTACCAACTTTTTGTAACTACTGATTATTCTTGCTAGAAAAAATAAGTCTTATTCTTTATTGTATCTACACAGGTTTACAAAAACAATGTTACAAAACTAAGCGCCATTCTGTAGGTTAGCAAAAGTCAGAATTGGGTTCTATAATAACAAACCTGAGTGAGAATAATTCTCGGGCATTCTTATACTGAACCATAATTTTAACTTCGTAATCGCCAACGTCCATACTACGTTGAATACACCGGTTCTCGTCCGATCACCGAAGTTAAGCAACATCGGGCGTGGTCAGTACTTGGATGGGTGACCGCCTGGGAACACCACGTGACGTTGGCTTTTTGCATTTTTACTGGATTTTTTAAAACTTTTTTGCACTACAATTTTATATTTTACTATAATCGATACTATCTTTATATTATAATTCTACTGTACATGTGTATGTCACTGAACTCCTCCTAAAGGGCTGGACCGATTTGAATGAATTTTTTTGTATGCGTTTGGGTGGCACCCTTGATGGTTTAGATTCACCATTGGACCCTGTAGGTGGCGCTGCTATCGAGTTCTAGGAAACAGGACAACTTCTGTACGGTCAGCTAGTTTAATTGAAAGGTGGCTTTTTGCATTTTACTGGGTTTTTTAAAATACTTTTTCTCTTGACCCTGATTAGGACATATGACCCTATGTTAGTGCATAGGACGAATCCGATTGTTACGCGGGTAGCTTATCACAGTACATAAATTAATAAACTTTGTGAGAAGATTTGATCGATAAAAAGTACCTATATAATTATTTCGACTTGCTGTGCAAATTGGAAAAGAGTTAGGCTAATTTTTAAAGTACTTATCCAGAAAAAAGGTCATTTCGAATCAGTATAATACAATTTATTACTTAAAATAACAAGGTTTAAATACAAAAAACGTACATAGGCTTAAAACATAACATCAAGGCACATTTTCAACGTATACGGTAGGTACACCTTTACATAAATTAAAGTTACTTATTAAATATTGCACGGTTTAATTTTAGTCTTACCCAGGGTTTTTGACAACTAAATTAAACTTTATTACATTAGCATTTAGTTACAGTTTTTTATCTCAAGAAAGACTCGCGTTTTACTTGTGGTTATCAAGCGTACAAATACACTGTGAATGTGTGTGTGAGCGCTGGGCGAAGGGCGAAGTCGGAAGTGTGTGTGTGTTATGTGCTGACGCTCCTCGTAACACACATTCACAGCGTTTTAACACTTGGTTACCACAAGTAAAGCACGCGTCGCGTCTTGAGATAAAAATACTGTATTTTAGGTATCCCTTCCATTTAGAGATGTCCAGTGACGTGCATTGCTTTTCTGTATAGGTAGGCACTAAGCCGCCTCTTCTTGTCTTGAATCGTGGGTTTCTTTTAGGTATGATAATTTAATTACTTTTCTTAATAATTTCGGGACACACATTAAAATGTAATTGACAGACTCATGGTGATTTTTCGACGTTGGCACTGCTCATGTGCCTCTATGCAATGCACGCCACTGGTGTCAAAATAATTTCTTTGACGTAATTTTCAAATAATCTGATGCTTGTAGGAAGGATCAACCAGTCTTACCAAGGGGTTTCGTATTACGCAGTAACTGGGTTGTGGAGGTCAGATAGGCAGTCGCTCCATGTAAAATACTGGTACTCAGCTGCAGCCGGTTAGACTAGAAGCCGACCCTAACATAGTTGGCAGCGGCGTGCAGTCCATATAGGCAAAAAGACACTGCAGACCCTAGGGTCTAGACCCTAGATCAGGACTAGTTACTAATATTTCAAAAATAAAAGAATTATACTAACAGTAAGTAATAAAACCATTCAAAAAGTTTAAATGCCTAATGTAAATATAATAGCAACGTTCATACCGTTCTATTTACTACGGCAATGCATTCATAACAGATCGCAACGCAAGCAGGCAGCGAACGATCGTGTCTTTATTTCATTCATAAATGTACGCATGTAGTGGTAATTTCTTCTACATTTTCGTATCTATACATTGCACACATAAAGCGAAGTCCTGCCGCAGGCTAACCAATCACAGGCGTCCCTGCGATATTATGTATGTAAGAAAAAATCTACATCTTTTTAATAAAATAAGCGATAGACATAATTTTAATACTAGAAATAAAGACAAGATAGATCAACCATTTTTCAGATTAGCAAAAGTACATACATCTTTTATGGGGTACTGTGTTAAATGTTACAACAAAATACCTTCTGATATATTGCAATTAAATGAAAGGAGGTTTAAAAGTCATATAAAAAGTACACTTTGTAAACGAGCTTATTACAAATTAGAGGACTACATCCAAGATAAGAACGCTTGGAAACATGCTGGTCTCGCTCCATAGGACAGTCTTAGAGTTTATCAAACTAGTTTCTAACTTAATTGTGTAGATAATATTTATTTTTTCTTCTATGACACTGTTTTACATTCTGTAATTACTGTAACTCACACACTGACAGTTTATATGGGTAGTTCATATAATTGTTTTTTTATTTAACTGCTTTTGTTAATTTATTTTTATTTTCTTTTAATTTAATTTGTTGTGTATATGTATCATTTGCATCGTTGTATATGTAAGCGGGCACGCCCTTTATGCCTGGAGGCTTTAGTAAGGTTTTAAGTTCTGTTTACGATTTTGTTTCATTATTCATTTCAGCTTGAGTTTAGTTTTCAATGTTTTGTTGGTATAATGGCGTGTGCTAGCTGACATATGGCGAATAATGTATGTTTTGTTTTATTATATTAATAACTTATACAATATTGTATAGAATCAAGTTCTTCTAACTTAACAGACAGCAGTGCTGCTGGGGAGTTTGTTCCGCCACTTCTTCTTCCCAGCCAAAGCACTAGGAAGTGTCGAAGGGCGGGCGTTTTGGGGGGACTGTCTTATGTGACTTTGACGTTCAAAAAGTGCTGACTCTCAGCCTAGTTTGAATAAATGACTTTTGATTTTGATTTTGCCATTCAATAATGGCGCAGGGACGCCTGTGATTGGTGAGTATTATCATAGCGCGCTGTGAGTATTATGCGATCAAGTTGAATATGTACGTAGCCTCAGGAACATTACGATTCGCTATGATGCAATTTTATTTGTCAACGTTTTAGTTATCAAAATTTAGAAATTGTTTGTTTACGAAAGGATCCATATTGATTTCGGACATGTGAAGCGCGCTGTTTTATGTTTTTATTTTGATTGAGTTTTCTTGTGATTAATTCATTTACAAACATTAATATTTAAGTAGATTTGTTGCTTATTTCAATTAGTTTTTTGAATTGTTTTAATTTTTACTTACTACGCTGTTTGTTTGTTTTTTTCAAAATGTTGGTCGATTGTGAGGTTTGTGTTGAAAATGTGTGTTTGTTAAAAAGTGTATCTAAATGGAAATGTGTACCTGAGTAACGAGAATTATAACCCAGCAAAGAGGTAATGCAACTCGTAAGTTTCATAGTAATATTTAAGAAACTAAAACCGGCTATGTTGTTGTTTACACATATTTAATTTTTTTTTACCCTTGCTAGTTTAGTAGTTCGAGTACAGTGTGGAATTGTTCGGGATTTGCAGATTTACATGATTACTATCCCACGGCTCGCTCAAAGATTTTGGTAATTATCGTATTGAGAGAAGTATTACGAAAAAGTTTTTCATTAAAACGTATTCTTACGTACCTATTTAAGAAACACACAAAGTCAACAACAAGTACCTACACATTTTTCTGAGCTTTCGACGGAAATAGAATTATTGGTCGAATGAAGACGCATACCAACTTTTTATGACGATGGTTTAAAATCATATTTAAAAAAAGATAGGCGCGTAGATGTCATTTATAAATGAGTTTGTTTACTTTATTATTTTTGCTGTTACCCGTACTTAATTTACCTATTAAATATATTTACATAATTATACGAATCACATGAAGGGCCTTTTTCAACTATCACTCACCTGGATCAGATATTTGAGGTGGCCGAAATCATTTATTAGCATTATCAGGAAATCGCCATTTCAACCTTTTAAACCACCTAGTGAGTTTTTCTTCACTAACTCGAGCAATTACGAAAGACGTTTTTTTTTTTTGAACTGCCTACCCGTTCATAAAACCCTGTGCACGCCACTGATAGTTGGGAAAAGGTAGGCAGGTGACGATGGCTTGTAGGGAGGATATTTTATTGCCAAGAAAAACAATTCAAAGACATTTTGTCATTTAAAAAATGTAATTATAATAAGTTTATTTTAAACATAACATTACGCCTTTTTTCCCCAAAAGGGTCAGGCAGAGGTGTATTAATACACTCAGATTTCGCCTCATCAAAGTTTTCTCGAAAACAACTGGGCCAATTTTTATACAACTTATACCAATAAGTACTAATATATAATTACAAAATATTAATTTAAAGAAAAACAGTCGAGACGTTTACAATCATTTTGATTCTATACAAATCAAATGTTTAAAGGAATGTTAAAATAAAATTCATTTTTAAATTGAAATAAATACATTCAGGGTGGCAAGGTCATCGTCGCAAAATAAGGAATTTAGTGAATTGATGAAAAAAAAAAATCAACACAAAGGTCTTTTTTTTTGTGGGTGCGAAATCTTCATATGATGTCTCCCGCTCTGGGTGGAGAAGGGCGTGTCAGACTTGCTGACTAAAACCCAGCCGTGTTCCTTCAGTTGCCTGTGCCAGGCGCCACGGTAACTCTTCGAACTAATCTCGCGACCCTGGCAGGAACACAGGGGTCTGTGTTGAAAATTTACTCTGCCATACATTTTGACAGCTAAGGCATTGCCCTTTTTCGTGGAACAGCAGACTATTTTTTCACGAACAATTTATACGCTTGGGAGAGTCCATGTGCTGAATTTATTTTTATAGTGTTTGCGTCGGTGACCTAGCCACAATTTAAATGCGACAATATAAAAAAAGAGGGGCATGGTTGCAAATGTAAAATGAATTTGTGTATTCAAACAAAAATAATAAATAGATTAATTTCATGAAAAATGTTTTTGTATTAAAACTAAGATAAAAGATCACGCAGGCTTCTAACCCCCGGAGAGTCAGGCAGAGATATACCTATAGTACACCTACATTTTGCCAGTTTTGTTTAAGTCTCATGTAATAGGGGGCGAGCCTATTTAAACCATATTATAAACATGACATCATTTACGTTACATATTGTATCTTATTAAAGTGAAACTTTTATTACATCTTCTCACACTTTTGCGTCTGTGTGTTGCATGTCGCGTGACGGTCGGCCGCGGAGTAAGGATAAAGTGAAAGGCGCTCGCTGGTGCATGTTGTTGTTTATGGATTTATTTCAATTTTGAGTGCTAGAATTTATTATTTAACTTATTTCGTAGGAATATTAAATTAACTATTTTTATGAAGCTATTGCATATATTCCGAAAATTTTTAGTTAAATGTCTATAATGTGAAAAAAAGTTTCACTTTTGCCGTGGTTTCATCAAAACCACACAATCCTTTTTTTGTATAATTATTTACAAAACAGTACAGAATGAATATTTTTTTTAACATGAAATACATCCATACATATATAAACTAACTTCTTTTTTATATGGGGGCAGGCAGAAACTATAAAAAAGTTATCTGCTACCATCCTTTCATACACCTTTTACCTCGTTTACATACAAATACAGTTTCAAGATCTTTACTAGAGAAATTCAATTTATTTAACATATAAAATACAACTGAAAATTTACATAACATGTGTGCTCATTAAAAAAAAAAAAACAATTTAACTAGTAGGTACATACATACATACATAAAACTCACGCTTTTGTCCCATGGGGGTAGGCAGAAACAACAGAACGCCACCTGCTACCTACGATCCTTACATACTCTTTTTGCCTCGTTTAAGTTTATACATCTGGTCATACACGCACACCGGTTACCAATACTACGCACCTGACATCAAGTAGTTATCTATACCTATATAGTAGTTAATAGGTACATAAGAATATAAAACGTAGAATACATTTCGAATTAATTGATCTTGCTAACTTCAGTTTTCAGTACATTTGTCCAAGAATACGGATAAAACTGAGATTTATGTGTATACAGTGTGTAAGAGAAATATGTACGGTCACCAAAATATTGTAGATCTAGGGTCTTCGAATATAATAACTGGAAAAAAAAATCTTAAGAAATAAGTAGTTCAGACGCCAGCACATCAAACGGCCCGAAACTGTCAAATTTTCCAAATCAATCTTGAACCTTATTTAATAGCAATAAAGTTGAAAACTTATTAAAGAAATTTGACAGAATCTAGTAGCTTTTTGTGCTGGCGTCTCTACCTTTGTACTCATTTCTTGATTATGTCGTATCACTTTATACTTTACTGTATACATAAATTATAAAATAAATAAATAAAAATTGTTGAAGTTTATTAAGAAACTGATTGGTTTTAGAATTTAATTTAATAATAAAAAAAAAACGTACAGTTCATTTAACAAATTTCATTTTATTCAAATATATGCATCCACCCTGGTTACTTATTTTTTTTGGTGACCGTACTTAAGTCTTATATAAGCTTGTGGTACAGATTATCAAACTGAATAGATTTCTCCATGGAAACAACATCTTGATTCCGAAAAATTAATCAACCACACATTTCTTAAAAACTGGGATTCAGCTACATCCGGTTAGACAGGGAGCTGACCCCGACATAGTTGAGAATGGGCAGACAGATAATGACTTGGATATATTTAAGTGTGGTATAGACCATAAAACTGACCAGTTTTCTTCATACCCCCAACATCGGAATTGCGAAAAAATATTTATTTATTTGTTTTTCACTTCAGGTTACAGAAATCATTGTAGCCCTGGCTCTTGCACTACGAATGTCTGTATCACAAGAGCCAAAAAAGCTAAAAAAAAAGACATAACTGATACACACTGTATAATTTCCTAACAAATTACTAAACACTGTTTCGAAAACATTATCATCAGTATTTTAGTAAAATCACTAGGAAAGTAGCAAAAATCCCAGTTTCACCTATACATGGTGTCAGAGAGAGATATCAATACACAAACTGTAACCATGAATTCAGCACATGATTCTAATCACCTTATTTCACCCCCCCCCCCCCCCCTCTGATCGAGAGTAGAAATTTTACGACAATTATTTAAAAAAACTGCAGCTTTATAAAAAGTGCAATATCTATGCGGTCATAATGTATGAACCAGCAAGTTGTTGTTTTTTTTTTTAATAACGGAAGAAAATGTTTAGCATAAACAGAGAATTTGGGGGGAATAAGGGGACTACCCCTCGCCATCTAGATTAGAAATTTTACGTCAGGTATAAAAAAAACAACTGCTGTTTCATAAAAAAGTGCAATACCTACGCGGTGAAAATGTTTGGACCAGCAAGTTTTTTTTTAACAAAAAACATTTCAACATCAACAGGGGAATTTAAAATCATGTAATGAATCAATGATTACAGTTTGCAGAACGGTGTCGTTACCATCCTGTATATATTATTAGTATAAAACAAAATACATAAAGAAATAAGTAGCTTAAAATTATAAATAATTGCATTTAAATACATAAAGTCTAATCTACTTCGTATACAATAAAAAACTAACTATATTTACAGTTTAACTAAAATATGAGATTACATACAAATTAAATAGTTTAACTAAACTAAAATACTAATACGATTTTAGGAAAGGGTACAGCCATAATATGTGAGACATTGTTGCCTTGCCGCGGTTGGTCCTTGTAGGGTGACCATCTTTACATCTAAAGACCTCTCTGTGCCTTGGGAAGCACGTTAAGACGTTTGTCTGTATTCATGGTTCTTGAGAGTCTGTATGGGTCGTCAGAAGCCCGAAAGTCTGACAACTAGTCTTACTAAGGGCTATCGTGTAACCTAGTCACTGGATTGTGGAGATCAGAGGCTATCGCTCTATGTAAATTACTGGTGTTCAGTTGCATCCGGTAAGACTGGAAGCCGACCTCCGAATAGTAGGGAAAAGGTAGACAGATGATTTTATGAGTGTAATTTTGTGTCAAAACTTGTCTTTATTGTGGAGCATAGGAAAAACTGACCAAGAATATGTCTGAATTTTAAGAGACTGTGACCTCTGAGTTTGTTTCGGCCTTTCTTCTCAGAGTAGTCAGAAAGGAAACACCGACTTCATCTAGGTTTAAAACATGAGAATTTTTCTGACGTGTAAAAGGGTTTTACAGCTATTTTGGGGCCTACTATTTTATATGGTATGTATAGAGTAAAAGCAGTGGTGGCTCAGTGGTAACGGCCGCGACTAACGAGTTGTTTATGTCGCGGGTTCAAACCCAGACATGCTCGTTAGTTTGGGTAAATCATTTCATCACCACTGCTCTCAAAACGGTGAAAGAAAACATCGTGAGGAAACCGACATGTCCTGGAACCAAAAATTCGAAGACTTGTGACATCTACCAACCCGCACTGGGCCCGCGTGGTTACAGCCCACTCTCTCTCTGAGGAGAGCCTGTGTCCCAGCAGTGGGAACATTATTGAGATAAATACGACATAGTATGGCTTAACCTTTGAAGGGTGGGGAACGTGCTAACATCTAAACACAGGATTTTAACTAAATTAAATAATTAATATTTAAAAAGTGTTTAAAATATCACTTCAGGCATCTTGTCTTAATTCATTAAATCTTTTAAAGTTTTATAATTCCAAATGATTTGGAAATTTATCGAATTATTGCTGGAATAATAAAAAGGCACTAATTGATGTGTCTTATAAATTAATATACCACAGTAATAAGACTTTAAAAACACTCTCAATGATTGGGGAACAAACATATCCCAACATTGGGTTTCAACTACATCCCACAACTGGGCAAACACACCCTACTTTTAAGGCTTCGCACCAACTGGGATTTAACAAATACATCACATAGATTATTTTATTAATTGTCATAAATAAAGGCACATTCAGAATTAACTTTTTAACAGGTAGAATTTTAAGCAGCCGTTGTGATTTCTCAAAATTCTATTCAACCACCATTTTACTTATAACGCCATCTTTACGTTACATTCACGTAATTTTGACGTAACATTCAAATCAACTCGACGTAATTTTAAGTCTTTTCGACGTGACTTTACGTTTGTTCGACGTAAAATTCACATCAACTCGACGTAATTTTACGTCTTATAGACGTAACACTCCCACCAACTCGACGTAATATTACGTCTATGCGACGTTACATTCAAGTCTGTTCGTCATAACATTAACGTCTTTTTGACGAAAAATTGACGTCTATTCTACGCAACACTCATGTCTTTTCGACGTAACATACACATCAACTCGAAGTAATTTTACGTCTCTTCGACGTAAGTTTACGTCTTTTCGACGTAATTTTACGTCTTTTCGACGTAACATATCAGTCAACGCAATGTCATATCGACGCGTCGAAATTAAAAGTTCAAAATTCAAATAAACCTACTCAAAACTACGCAACCAACTCTCTTAGCTTACTCTTTAAGAATCTAACTTTCTTATTGACTGCATTTTTATAATTACTTTTACCATTACTATCTAAATTCTTACTTCCCGTCTTTGATCTGCTTCTCACTCTCTCGTCGAACAGTTCGTAGAAGTTCGGGAGTGGTGTGTCCACTAGGTCTGGTGGTGGGAGTGGTGTTTCTGGTGATAGATGGTGGTGATAGCTGGCGGCCATGTTCTGTATGAAATGGGTGAACATGGCTGTCTCTGTGAACCATTCGAGGAAGTATTGGTTCTGTTTAGAGGAAGCTGCTTTTATGAAGGAGTCTTTCTGTAAAGAGACATTTTAATGTTAGTCACATAATTATAATAATATTGGGAAATATTTCTAATGATACATCATAGTTTCTGAATTTTAAGAACATCTTAAAACTTCTCGGGCACACTTTTTTATATAACATACATAAATACAAACAAAAACTCACGCCTTCTCAACTCTCAATCAATTCCTTTCCGTCGATTTTACGTGATTGAATAACAGACATCTAATCATCCAAATATCCAAAAAGACTTTCCAATTTATAATATTATACAACATGTAACATAATTACCCCAACACCTATACACCCTAATTAGAGTATTGAGTTAAAAGCATAATACAATGACCAAAACTTATTTTTTAAAGCTAATTGTTATTATTAAGAAAATCCTATGGGTTTTTAAACGTTTTTCTTAATAATAACAATTAGCTTTAAAAATAAGCATTACTTTATGCCTTTAAAATTGAGTCTTACTGCTTTCAAATAAGATTTTATTTTATTTGGGTCCTACGGCGATAGGTATGGCAAAATATATTTATTTTTTTAAATCCCCATATTAAAAGTTACTGAAATCGATTCAGTAGTCAATTATGAACAAACTACTTTCAGGTCTATTCTGTTACACCATGTGCAGTAATAATAACAAGATTTTTGGACCCCTAAAATTACCTTTATTTGGGGTTCATAAATGATAAATAATTTTATTTCTGTGAGTAGGTTTGTACAAACACTTTTACAAGTCAATTGTATTTTTTTTAAACTAGATGTGGTCGCCGTTTTCTATCCGCCACCGAAACAAACTCAAAGGTCACAGTCTCTTTTAAAAGAGAAGCATGCATTATATTACAGTATTCAAATATATTTTTAGAAAATCAAAATGGGAATCGATCGAATTCCGATTAAATACATTCTACAAAAATATGCGAGAAAATATCATACTCACATCAAAAACAACGCCATCCCTCCCCAAACAACCATCCTTAACTTCTCCAACGGAGAAGAACCTCCAAAAATCTCCCAAAATATCCACAAAGAACCGTAGAAAAGCTTCTGAAATCATGACATTCCTCGTCTTGGTATCTTCTGAACGATCCTTGTTCTTGCTTGTCTCCATTTGAAGGGCAGTCTTTAAGGTTTTATAGCAGGGGGTAGGCAGAATTGTAGATTCGTCTCCTTGATAGAATAGCACCTTTGATGGGTGTGTTAAGTCTATTAGCATGCCCTGTGGGTGAGAGAAAAAATGATTAAAAAACCGAAAAAATATACAAGATGCAGTTTTGAACCTGCAAAACGTTTCAGGAGGTTGTTATGAGACTCGTAAATAATCATATAACAATACGATACCAAATCAATAAATCAATAATACTTTTTATTTTAGATTTTCAATTTTATTGTTTTTCAGAATAACTCTGAATGGGGAGCGCGGCTTTGGATCTATGAAAGAAATGTCGGTTACATTTGTTTGTGTGTGTGAAAGCGCAGTTTAAGGACACGTACAGACTGGCCGTGTTTAAAAAAAGGGAGTTCACACTTACCGATTTCCGTAAATAAGAGTAAAATGAAAAAAAAAATACCTGCCCATTTAATTGTTAATTCGGGTCGAGAATCACTAACATGATTACCTCCTGAAATGTTTTGCAGATCCGAAACTGCACCTTGTATATGATTATTCAATATACATCCTTACATAGTCCTACTAATATTATAAATGCGAAAGTTTGTGAGGATGGATGTACGTGTATGTGTATGTTTGTTACCCTTTCACGAAAAAACTACTGGACGGATTTGGATGAAATTTGGCACACAGATAGTTTATAACCTGGAATTACACATAGGGTACTTTTTATCCCGGTAGTATGTTCCCGCGGGATAATTTCCGACCTCCACGCGGGCGAAGCCGCTGGCAAAAGCTAGTATTAAATAAATTCGCTTTTCGAGTTTTTACGCTTAGATCTTTTAAACTACTCAACGGATTTTAATGCGATTTTCGTCAATACACAGAGTAATTCAAGAGGAAGGTTTATATGTAAATACGCGAATGAAGCCGAGGGCAAAACGTAGTATTAAGATAATATTACTACGAACTTTAAAAGAGTCTTTTTTTTTGTGGTTGGGAAATCATCAAATGACGTCTCCCATTCTGGGTGGAGTGGGAGGGCGTGTCAGACTTTTACTGACTAAAACCCACCCGTGTTCCTTCAGTTGCTTATATGCCAGGGCCTCGGTTACTCTTTCGAACAGATCTCGCGACCCTGGCAGATTGTGTGTAGCGTGCGTGTATATGTGTGTATGTATGCCTGAAACGTGTGTGTGTGTGCATAAAAATCCTCATAAACATCCTCACCTCTTCAAACACCACGCCGCTCATATCGCCGTCGTGCGGAGTATGCAGCATGCCGGCCAGGATCGGCAGCGGAGCCTCCAGCACGTCGCGCTGGATCTCCGCCGGGATGGACGAGATCAGCGGCTGCTGCCACACGAACGGGTACAGAGAGCTCTGCAGGGCTTCCACGCACGATGATACGGATCTGGAGAGGAAGGAAAATAGTGATTAGTATAATAAATAAAAATTAATTAATTAAAATAGTAAAAAGCGTGGGGTAGTCGATATAAAACACCGGCCTAGTGCGAGTCGGACTCGGGCACGAAGGGTTCCGTACCATTATCGGCAAAAAAATTACGTTGCTTGTATGGGAGCCCGTCTTAAACATTTGTTTTAATTTAATTATTTATTTTTAAAGTGAATATATAACTTAATATTCTGTGCATATTTCAAGTGTCAACCTGTTGCCGTTATCAATATCGAGCAAAAATTAGCAAAAAATCACGTTTGTTGTATGGGAGCCCCCTTAATTTTTTTTTTAATTATTACCCATTTATTTATATTCAGAGATAAGTATAACTTATAAACAAAGCCCCACAAAACCGTAATAGTGGTTTGACTGTGGGGTGGACTGGACTATTATTTATTTTATTCAGTTTTTTGTATTTGCAGCAGCAACAGAAAATGTCAACTCTATAACTATCAAGGTTCATGAAATACAGCCTGGTGACGGACGGACGGACGGGCAGCGGAGTCTTAGTAATAGGATCCCGTTTTACCCTTTGGGTACGGTACCCTAAAAATACCTCAAAAAACAACCCACATATTTTTTCCATTATTTTCTAGTTTTTTGTTGCATGTTGCATGTTTTTTAATTTTTTAAGCGTGTCCAGAAGACTGGCAGCATTGTCACATTGAATGGCGATGCTAATTCTTTGACCAAAGAATGACCTGGGTTCGTTTCCGGATGAAAGTGATGCGGACGAGTACTTCGACACCCAAGTGTCCTTTTTGTTTTGTATTTATTTGTATAATTAGTCCTCATCATCATCATCTGTCTGCCTTTTCCCAACTATGTTGAAGTCGGCTTCCAGTCTAACCGGATGCACTAGGCGAGTATCAGTATATTACATGTAGCGACTGCCTAGTATACTGTATAGTTAGTCATTTATTGAATAAAAAGTTTTTTAAACTATATTTTAGTTCGACTAGCTACAAAATTGGGTTTTTTTCGACAGCACAATGATTTATAGAATTTTATCATATTTCACGTGTTTACTCTTACGTGAAATATGATAACGTCGCATTTTCTTACCTTATAGCTTAATTGAATTATTGGTTTTAAATGAAAAGAACGTACTGTAAGAAACCGGTCTAGGTCACTCTTTTTAAAAAAGGAAACGTTTTTGGCTATGAGACACTAACACAGTTTATTTAACTTTTACAATAATTATCGTGAGTGTAACACACGAGTGCACGGGATGAAGGATGGAAGACGACTGACTGGATGAGTAGAATGAGTGTATGAGGAGTCGAGGAGTGATGTGTCAGCACTCTGACAGGAATGCAGCATAAGGTGCCAGGTAAGCCAGAAAGGGTACATTGGATGGGTATAACAGTACTAATCATTGAAACTTACACTCGTATTCAAGAAGAAAACTCCATTACTATTTTTTTTTTTTTTTTTGTAACTCTAACTACTTTTGTAAAGCAACAAGTTTGTCTAAATAAAAACAGTTAGCTTTAAAAAAATAATCCTTACATTACTTTATGCATTTAAAATTAGGTCTTTTTGTCGTGGTATAAGATTGACTTTTCTTTGGTATGACAAAATATTCTTTTTTCTAAAATAAAGCAAAAAAGACGCGGACGTAGTCGCGGGCAAAAGCTAGTTAAATAAATATTGAGGCTTACTTCAACTGATCACCAATGATGATGACTTTTCTCTCCAGTAGCAAGGAGCCGAAGACCTTGATGACCAGCCCAGCGCCAAGTAAGTCTAGTAGCACTGATAAGTTGTCCTCGTCCACTCGAGGTTCTATGGGGCGTTTTATTGTTTTTAGCCTGGAATAGATAAGGATATAATATTAAATTAGAGCTGAACATAATTTCCTGCCATGGTCCCGAGATTTGTTCGAAAGAGATACCGTAGCCCTGGCATATAGGCAACTGAAGGAACACGGGTGGGTTTTAGTCAGTAAAAGTCTGACACGCCTAACCGCTTTGCCCAGAGCGGGAGACGTCATTTGATGATTTCCCAAACAGAGAAGAAAATAAAAATAAGCTTCTCCCGTGTCTTTTGACGAAATCAGTAATAAAACATTTTTTTTAATTATAATTTTTTTGGCTCACCAACATTTAAATACGCTAGTCGGCTAGTTACAAAAGCAGGTCTTTCGTTTCTTTTTTTGTTATCCTGATTATCCTGGCCAGGATAATAGTACAAATTTATGAAATTATTGTATTGTCATCGGTCCTTGATAAGTGTACAATCATTTCATTTCAGCCGTAAGACATCCACTGCTGGACTTAGGCCTCCCCCAATTTGGGGGGCTTTGCCATAATCGCCACGCTTGGCAGGCGGGTTGGCGATCGCAGTATGGTGGTAAAATGCATAGAGAACTCTGCTGCCCATTCTCTAGTAAGTCCCTTAGTCGCATTTTACGACACCCACAGGAAGAAATGGGGTGGTGTTATTTCTTTACGTCCGGCACCACACGGTACAAAATGTGCAAGTGTGCAAAGTATCAAATTAATCCGACTGTTCCGTCCCGTGACCACAGACAGCCGACAATACGACAGTTTTTTGTTTAGTCTGTGCGCCTGCGCATCGTGGCGTGTAACGGAGTGACAGCTGTCACTTGTCAGTTTGATTTTAACACTTGTATTTGATCTTGAAAATGGTGGGCGGGTTGGTATTTTGTCTTGAGAGCCTTTTTGTTAATTAATCTTGTTGAATCTATAGTTTTGTCGACAATTTGTTGTGATCTAATTTGTTTTGTGTATAAGCAACCCCATTTGACGTTTGAACGGATTTATTTTGGAATTTGATTGAAATAGTTTGAGGTTATAGTGTGACCTAGTGAAGCCGCGTGCTACCAACTTTAGCGTGTTGAAGCGGCCTTGCTCCTGGAATAACTTCACTACACAATACAATATACACTCATTTACATACATAAATCCAGGTGGGCTCAGAAATCGAGACCCCAGATTTCCTCAGTCAGGTGAGTGTTTGAATATTTGTTAATCAGCACCGCGCACGGCGGACACTTCGACCCACGCTTACCCAAGACCCGCCCAGCTGTGGCCCTTTTGCTGTCTGTCCTGAAACGGTAGGTCTGGCGTCGAACACCGACGTTTTGGAGGGTGTGAAAATCACGTTCAAAGATTTCGTTACATACATACATACCAAGTTAATAAAAGTGTGTTTATAAAAATAAAGTTTGATCACTCACCTAGGCATATCAAAATTAACAGTAACATTCTTGACTCCATTATTATTATTTTCCAAATCATAATAATCTAATACTCCACTTTCATTTCCCGACACATCCCTCCTCAGATCAGGTAACGTTTTACTCTTCGGCGAAATCTCGTAATTACTCGGTTTCTCGTAATCATTACTGGGTATATCGTAATCATTACTGGGTATATCGTAATGATTACTGGGTTCGAAGTCATGATGTTGGTTCTTCGAGTAATGGATGGTGATTTCTTCGCCTGGGTTCGGGAAGTCTGTTTCGAAGAGTTGTTGGAGTAACGAGTGTATTTCAACGTCGGAGCTCCCGTGGTGAGATTCGATTTCTTCTAAGACCTGGAATGATGAATTGGATATTTAGATTTTTTTTTCGTATCAGCACAGATTATAAGAATAGGTACTAACGTTGCTAAAGGTACCCACAAAACTGATGTCGAATGTCAAAGCTAAGGAACAACATAAAAGAGTTCTACAAAAGCAATAGAGCCGGCGCTCACTGCCCTGCCGGCACGGCACGGCATGGCACGACATGGCACGGCAAAGGATTTTATTACTAATCAAGTTATTATGAATCTTATTTCAATGAGTTTAGAGTTCATGTTACTTTATTTCGATACCACGATGCCGCGACGTGCCGCGGGATGCTGTGGCATGACGCGACGCGCCCCGGCATGCCGCGGAATGCTGCGGCATGACGAGTCATGTCGTTTCATTCCACGGGTTGCCGCGGCACGCCATTGCATCTCGCGAGACGTTTGAGTCACTTTGTGTCGAGGAATTATGATTGTTAAGCTAGTTGAAATAAGGTTGTAACTTGTACAGCTTAATACTAAATCCTAGTCAACCATAACGACACAAACAACTTCGAATCCGCGCGGAGCAAAACTGATTGATGCCAGAGTGGCTGGGCTTTCAGCAGAATGCCACGGCATGCCACGGGATACCAAGGGATGCCACGGCATGCCACGGCACACCGCAGCATGCCGAAGCACAACTTGGCATGCCACGGAACGCCTCGAAATGCCGCAGCACAATCTGCCGTGCCATGCCGAGCTCTGCCGGCAGTGAGCGCCGGCCCTTATCCATCAATGTGGCCATTATTTGATATACATACATACATAAATTCACGCCTTTTCCCCATGGGGGTAGGCAGAAACTACAGAACGCCACCTGCTACGATCCTTACATACGCCTCGTTTACGTTCATACATCTGGTCATACACACACGCCGGTTGCGAGTACTACGCACCTGACCCTTCTGAAGAACATCACCAATAAGGTCACTATATGTCCTCCTAGGACGTCCCCTCCCGGCGTTTCCAGTCACATCTGCCTTATAAATACCTTTTGTGAGCCGTCCTTCATTCATCCTCTCAACATGACCAAACCATCTAAGCATACTTTTTTAAAATTCTTGTCATTACAGCTTTTTTTTTTACATTGTTAATCGCACGAAAGTCAGTACACTCACCTGCATCTTTCATTATTAGGAAACGCTATATAAAATGTAACAAAATGTCATTGGAATCGATAGGAATAATATAATATTTTGTATAATTTATAGCGGCAAAATAGACTCAATGAAAGTTGATAAGGCCAACTATTGTTCCTATAATGGCAATTACTGTATGAATGATAGACAATTAAATTATTGACTGACTTTTCTTATCAAAAGGTGGGTAGTAAATGTCAATAGCGTATTATTTATTGGAATTCCTATACGTCTGGAATTCGAGATTTTGAACTTTTCCCATGTTAGTAAAATTTAAACACAAGCATTTATTTAAATTAAACCACTTTAGATTTGATACTAATTAAAACTGTATTTTTAAACCATTGTAAAAGCCAATTATTTTAAAAAAAAGTAACCATGGAGGTTCTTTCCGGCTCTTCTCCATAGGAATTAACAATTTGGAACCGTGCACCTAGCTTCTGATGTTTCATAAGTGCCCATGTAGGTTTATGTGAAATAAAAATATTTTGATATTGAACATACCTTATAATAAAATCCAGGAGCTCTGTACCTTCCTATTAAACAGTAGCAGAGTGGAAGACATGTAGTGGCGCCCTCTGGAAGCACTCGTCGGCAATAGCTGTGAAGGAAAAAAAATGCATCATAAATGGGTAGAAGCAAAACATCCCGCAAGAAACCTGGATTAGGACTTAAATCATACATAGTAAAGTGTGTTGGCCAATTCTTCAGTACAGGAAGCCTTCACCATAAAATTGGATGCGGAATAACAAACATTTCTTGATTTGCCAAAAGCTTTCGACAGAACGCAACATGTCAATTATTGTAAAAAGATACAAATATGGAACTTTATAAAAGTTGGCTATTTCTATTTTATTTGTTTCTACATAATATACTGAATGTGTCCTAAAATATATTTTCTTATCTATAGAATTCGATTGAACTTCATAGGCGTTCCGCAGGGTATTATTCTAAGTGCCATACTAACCTCGGCTAAGTTAAGAGTTTCAATAACGAATTAAAACCAGCACCCAATAGCGAATTTAAACGTAGCCGAAAGTCAAATAGCGAGATTTTGGCAGACCAACATTTTTTTAATATTTTCGAATGCAGATTGGAGAAAAGCTATTGCAATGCCGTATGGTTCGCTCACAATGGGTCTCATTAGAAAGTTCAGAGTCACCCAAAGGGCTTTGAAGACGGCTATGCTTGGAGTTTCCCTCCGCGACCGAATCAAAAATCAAGAGATCTGTAGGAGAACCAAGGTAAGCGACATAGCCCGAAGTATTGCCAAACTTAAGGAGTAGTGGGCAGGGCACATTGCTCGAAGAAAAGATGACCGATGAGGCCGAAAAGTTCTGGAGTGGCGACCACGTACTGGAAGACGTAGCGTTGGAAGGGCCCAAGGTGGACCGATGATCTGATGATAACTGCAGGAATCCACTGGATGCGAGGAGCACCGGTCGAAGTGGCGGTATTTGGAGCAGGTTGAAATGAAGATTAGGTGTGGGACATCTACAGGCAATTACTCAGTTACTCACCCATAAGCCCTCTCTCCTCGTTCGTCGGTAAGGACCAGAGAGTAACACTGCAGACTGCGCGCGTCCACCGACCACTCACTGCGCGGGGACGAGCTCATTGTCTCCGGGAAGATTAGGTTTTCTATGTGCGGTGGGACTGTCACCTGGAATGATTAAGGTAATGGTTAAAAACGTACCGTTTACCGTACGTAACGTTTTTGAAATTTTTCGAGGAACATAGATTTTTTTGCCAATTTCTAAAAACCAAAGCATAACAGTCGTTTGGTTGACTTAATGTACATGTTACTGTATTTTAAAGATTTGAACAAGTTGTAATGATACAATTTAATTTTTTTAGATAATTTTCGAAATCCTGTTGGGTACTCGTGGGTTAAATTATTTGATCCTGTATATGGGACTGACATAAGCTACCGTTTTCGGTAACTCGTATGTCTACAGTACTTTTTATTTATTTATATATACTTTATTTTACACCACAAAAATACATTAAAAAAAAAAACAATGAATACTACAAAATAGGCAGCCTTATCGCTTTCTGCGATCTCCTCCAGAACTTTTCACTGCTGAAAAGTACTATAGAAATATGAAGAAACTGCTGCCCGCGGCTTCACCCGCGCTTTATCAGAAATCATCCTACATGAACGTACTACCAGGACAAAAAAGAAGCTAGTAACGTTAAGAGAAAAAAACAAAACTCACCTGACTAGGAAACACATTCTTCACATACGCCTGCCCTGTCATATGATTCAGTCCAACCAAAAGGCACAAATTGAAGAGCCCCCGTTCCCTAGGCTCAAAAGGCAGGTCGATACACCCAGCCTTCTCATCGATACTCATATTGTCGAAGCTATCAGAGCTGGCGTCCAGTACGTCTTTCATTGAAAGAACGTTACCGTGAGAATCTGTAAGGTTGAATTTGGAATCGGTGTCCATCTTGGTTATGTTGCCTTGTGAAGTTCTGAAACTTTTCCAGGACCTGGAATGAAGAGAAATGAATTTTAAATCGTGTATTATAAGGTAGGTTTTATGTAGTAACCCATGTCTTCCCGGGGGTGTCATTAGAGGCGACTAAGGGACTTACTTGAGAATGGACAGCAGCGTTCTCTATGCATTTTACCACCATACTGCGATCGCCAACCCGCCTGCCAAGCGTGGCGTTTACGGCAAACCCCAGCTTGAGGGAGGCCCATATAGGAAATGATTATGATGCTAAGGACAGTGACAATGACTTACCTAAAGGTAGAATAAGGGTTGTCGATAAGTTCAGACTTGTAAGAACACACGGAGGTCTGATGTCTGAAGCGTTTGATGTTCTTCGGGTCTAAATACGCGACTCTTGTTGATACTCTTCTAACGTAGTTCTTACGTTTCTCTGTTAAACTTCTTGTTAGTTTTACTGATTCTGTGAAAAAGGAAAAATATATGGTTATAAATAGATGCCTGGTTTTGGCGTCTATAACTGATAGGTTATCTCATCATATAGGATAATTTTTGCAATTTTTCTTAATATAAAATATAATTGAACACTAAAATAAATGTTTCATTTACAAGCATATCAGTCAATCAATCAATGAAAAAAGGCACCCGACGCTTTTGTTTTTAGTACTGCATTTGTAGTTGGGTATAAATGAAAGGGCTTAATTAATTTACATGCACATTTTTCAATTTAATTTCAACTTCTAAATCTACGGAGCATTGTCAGTAAAGATGTTTTGATATAAGTTCTCAAGAAATATAGAACTATCACAAACATCTGGTAAAAACAAAACAAGTACCTTCACTAGTGCTGCCATCTGAGTGTTCTGTAGGAAAACTGCTTGGCTTATTGTTTTCGTCCATATTGCACACAGCCGTGACCGTCTCGAAGAGCTCGTTCATCAGGTCGTTTAGCTGGAAAAGGGAGAAAGGCAGACATAAGTACAGGAAAATTGAGAAAAATTACTTAGGTATACTTACATTAGTTATTAAGGTTTAATAAAAAAAGGTTTATTATTTTTGCTTTTTTGTTTAAAAAAATAATATAATTAGACATATAAAAGTGATTCCGATAAGCAGAATTAACAAATCTATTCCAAAAGAAATATTGAATATTGATTACTCTAGGGTCTAAACGGGGAATAAGCGTCGCAACAAACTTACAAATCTCTGTATACTCAAAAAATGTTAGTAACCATTCAAAATCTTTTGTCACTGAAAAATCACATAAACTTGTAGAAAGTGGATTCCAAACTACAAGAAACACGCTTTGCAAAGCCTGAATTGTAAAGAATTCCTATTGATTGTGTCCCAGTTCCAAGACAAAGTCGTTTCCCACAGTCACTTTCGTTTTAGTAGTAACGTAAGACATTTGTATGGTTATTGGTTTTAGGGGTCGTCCCTTAAACACGCAAGGTCGGTAAAAGATCACGGTTAATCACGATGGGGGAATGTGCGACGACGTAAACAAGGTTAAGGTGACGTATTAAATAATTATGGTTTTTTAGAATCTAGTTTATGATCTTTTTTTTTAATGAAAAAAATCTGATCCTGTTATTATAAAAATACGCAGTTGGGGTGAAGAAAAATAGCCTAAAACCTCACGAAGTATGACCCAGTGGTTTAACCCGCCTTGAGAATAAACGACCAATTGGAACCGTGCACCTAGCTGACGTTTCATAAGTGCCCATGTGGGTTTATGTGAAAAATAAATAAAAATGAATGTTGCTAAGCGCATAACTCGAGAAGGGCTCGACCAATTCGGCTTTTTTAGATAAAGATATATTTATTGCGTAACTGTGTACATTAAGGTCTTATTAATAAACATTACATTTTTGGTTTCAACAGTCTACCCAAGTCGGATTTGCAATATGCAATTAAAATTTTTGCTTTTGTATGTTTCTTAAGGCCCACGGAAGGTTTTAATAATAAAAAAAAGTGATTCGATGTGACGGGATGGGTCGGGGGAGCAAGAAATTTGACGCGGGCAGAAGATAGTGTGAAATAAATTATTTTCATTATGATAAAAGTGCCATAAAAACCTGTAGTGAAACTAGCATGTCTACCTACAGGACATTCATCATTTCACCCATCTACCTTCAAAACAAGAGTGCATAAGCATCTTCTTGATACGTTCCATCACAGACCTCATCCATCACTTTCCATCAGCCGTGATCGGGGTCCGGCAAGCCATGAGCAGGCCCATTCAATGATATCTGCTGGGTTTGTTCCGCCATTTCTTCTTCCCAGCTAAAGCACTAGGAAGTGTCGAAGGGCAGGCGTTTTGGGGGGACTGTCTTATGTAACTTTGCCGTTCAAAAAGTGCTGACTCTCGGCCTAGTTTGAATAAATGACTTTTGATTATGATAGAAACAAAAAAGAAAAAAAAAATCAGTGGGTGGGTGAAGCAAAGCGTAGCGCGATAGACGATGAAATACATCATACCAAGTGCCTGCCTGGGTTCAATGAACAATTCATGAGTCGGGGTGGCACAGTGCTACACCACTAGAGCAGCGGTGGTGAAGCAAGGCCCATAAAATCACAAAATTCACAACCTTTTTCACCACAAACACGATGAACAAACACTTCAACACTATTCAAATACCAAGCTATGACTAAACCAAACCAATTTCCCCTCCAATTGAGTCCAAAAACTGATTGTTTGAAAACATTTCAGTAGAGAGTGCAATATTTACCGTTGTACTGTGACCTTGATTTACATGATTGAGTTTTGGCTGACTAAGCCTTTGGACGACTAAACATGGTTTAGAATTCAAGGATTTATTGGAAGGACATTATCATCGTCATACCATAATCAGGTTATATTGTTCCCACAGTTGGGACACAGGCCTCCTCTCGGTGAGAGGGAGTGGGCCGTAAACCGCCAGTGCGGGTCAGCAGATGCCACATGTTCTCGAGCCTAGAACTTTTAAGGCAGGACCGATCTGCCAGGGTCGCGAGATTTACTCGAAAAGTTACCGTGGCTCTGGCATATAGGCAACTGAAGGAACACGGGTGGGTTTTAGTAGTAAAATTCTGACACGCCCTCCCGGTTCAGCACAGAGCGGGAGACGTCATATGATGATTTCCCACCCAAAATAAAAGTTGATACAACTGGGCCACGTCTGCTGTGACTGATTATGATGGTGAAGAGTGGGTGTTCTACACACACCTCTGCCTAACCCTCTAGGTAATACAGGCGAGATGTTACGTGTTATCAATAAGTGACAGATGCCCAAGTAAATAAATAAAGGAAGTGCAGTGTTGCTGTCAACGTGTGGTGTCCATTAGACTCGTAAACAAATCTTTAGTGACAATAATGTCAACATTATTCGCGAGGCCGTGTGATTTTCCATTTAGATTGTTATCTGTGTAGAAATTAGTGATGGGCCGAATATTCGTTTTAAGTTTGGTATTCGGCATATTCGGCAGGTTTACCGAATATTCGTATTCGGCCGATCTGTCGGCAAAACTGACAAACATTCTATCGAATTCATCATCATTTCAGCCGAAAGACGTCCACTGCTAGACTTAGGCTTGGCAGGCGGGTGTGCGATCGGAATATGGTGGTAAAATGCATAGAGAACGCTGCTGTCCATTTTCTAGTAAGTCCCTTAGTCACCTCTTACGACACCCATGGCAAGAAATGAGATGGTGCTATTTTTTACGTCCGGCACCGCACAGAACGAATATAATGTATTAAAAGGTCTTCATGCATATATGAAGTTGCATAGTTATTAGTACAAGAGGGCCCCTTTAATATAAACGAAAATGAATTATTACTAACACACGAGGAAGAAGATGCGTAACTAAGTAGACTAGATGATACAATTAAAATTAGGATCCCCCATCTGGGGTTAGCGGCATCAGCGGTGCGAAGCGAAGCGTTGGACAAGCAGACTTGATGTTTTGAAATGCACGATAAACCGCGCCAAATCCTGCCGAATATTCGGTTCGGTAAACACTTTATCGACAATTCGGTATTATTCATATTCGGTCCTTCACTTCGCAAGCGCGACTGCTGAGCGTTGGGTCCTGGGTTCGATTCCCGGGTCGGGGCAAAGTGTTACTGGGTTTTTCCATTAGGAATTTCTTAGTAGCAGCCCGGAGTTTGGAAGTTGGCGGTGTGATACCCCCGTGCCTCGGAAAGCACGTTAAGCAGTTGGTCCTACGCCTGATCTCTCTCCGGTCGTGTCGGATTGCCGTCCCATCGGACTATGAGAGTGAGGGAAGAGTGAGTGCTCCTGTGTCTGCGCATACACTTGAGCACTATAATATCTCCCGCGCCGATGGCTAGTCTCCGTTGAGATTGGCCGCCGTGGCCGAAATTCGGTCTGGAGGACTATATATAATCGTAAAGAATGTAGCGATGACGCTGAGATGATGACTGAATTTATGGTACCAGGTTGCACGGTAATATCTGTGCCACCCTGTATAGTTTTAAGTGTGAGTGTCTTTTAGTGTTAAGTAAGAAAATTAAACTTATATCAATGGGTTGACAAAGTAACGTTTGCAGTTAAAATTTACTTTGTTCTTTTGTACCAAACAGTAGGCAACTTAATCATTTTAAGTATTAATAAACGATGAGTTTATAGCTTAAGAACAGGGTTTTAATAATTATGTAAACGTGACAATGGTCACATAGATCATTTAAGAATATTAAAATTGATAATAATATCGAAATAACTTTCATTGTAAGAAAGATAACATTAAACATCTTTAAAAACATCATCATTCCAACTATGTTGGAGTCAGCTTCCAGTCTAACCAGAGTAGAGATGTGCCCCTCACTCATGAGGTGCCTCGTTTGAGGTACTCGTGATTGCAGATTGAAAGAGTTACTCGAATTTCAACATTGAACCACCTCACTCGTTCACGCGTCCTCACTTAAAAATTGACGCGAATACTCGTAGTTTCTGTCATGTCTATGTAGTCTGTGGTTTCTGTGCGAGGCGTTGGCGAGGCGAGAGCGAGAATGAGTATTGAGGTATTGAGAGAATGAGTGAGCGAATGAACCGACTTATTTCTTGTACAGAATTTATAGAATGATTGAAGAATTTTGGTATGTAGGTATACAATGAAATAATGATGTTTGGTATGTGTGTGATACTGATGTTTTGTAGAATTTTATTTAGATTGTCAAGAGATACAAAGAAATATGTGAAATGAGTTGCAGGGTAAATAAAAGACACGAAGCAAATAAAAAAAACTGAGTGTATTCATTGAGATCAAGTGTCATTGAATCGTTTATTTTGGCCGTTTAAAATTATGAGCGAAAGAAAAGTATGCGTGAGGGAGATGTCATAATCGGAAACGTGACTTCGTGAGTCGTGAGTACTTTACGAGTCGACGCTCCCCTCCGCCCCGCTGCCTCGGACTGTCGGCTGAATTCGGCTGAGTTCGGGTCGGGCTCGGCTCGTGAGGTGAATACGCCGACAGACGACTCCTCACCTCAAATGAGGGGTACCTCGTGAGTACCTCGCGAGGTAAAATGAGGTACTCCCTCAATCTCATTTTAAAATGACGAGTTACCCATCACTAAACCAGAGAGATAATTGCGTAATAAACTAATAATAGGCTTTTATTTTGGATAGTTCAACAACATTCGTTATATTCTTTACGTTGTTGAACAGACGAATTTTGCGAATATATGAAACAATGTATTAGTAAATTCTTATAAAATGATTTACATTAATAGTGTGTTCCGCATTTAGTTTGCAGATGCAGCTGCTGAATACTAGTTTTTTACATGGAGGGAATGCCTATCTGCCCTCTTCCACCCATGCTTCAAAGCATCAAAATCAAAGTATTTATTTCAAACTAGCTTCTGCCCGCGACTTCGTCCACGGCAAATTTTTGCTCCCGTGATCGCATCGAATTGCCTGCCAGTTTTCGTCCATTGTTCGTTGCTGCTCCACTCCTTTTAATCATAGCGTGATGTTATATAGCCTATAGCCTTCCTCAATAAATAGACTACCCAACACAAGAAGAATTTTTCAATTCGGACCAGTAGTTCCTGAGATTAGCGCGTTCAACCAAACAAACAAACAAATAAATAAACAAACAAACTCTTCAGCTTTATAATATTAATAATTTAATAATAAATAATATAGATTGTTCGCACATATGAAGCAATGGATAAAAGTCAATGTCAAAGCTTTTCAAATAAAACGCACTTTGAAACGTCAACATTTACATTAAAACAGAATTGATTCTAGTCGCTCTTCCAAAAGATAGTTTCGTATGGAGAAGAATGGGCAAAAAACTCCACCGTTACACTTTTAGAATGTTTTACAGTATTTTGTAAACATTAATTATAATGTAAAGATGATTATGTATCAAGTAATTACTTTATTATATAGATTCTTTTATATTTTGTGATTGTTAGAACGTTTAAGGCGTTGTAGACTGGAGATTTGTAGACCATTTTCTATTTTAGGAAGAAGTTACCTGGTACTTGTTGACAGTCCTACACTGTCCTCTCATACCACTTTCACTTGTAACCATTGTTGAAGGCAATTATTATCATCGTTTTTAGTAACCGTGGAGTTTCTTGCCGGCTCTTCGCCATAGGAATCAACAGTTTGGAACCGTGTACCTAGCTTCTGACGTTTCATAAGTGTCCATGTAGGTTTATGTGAAATAAAATATTTTGATTTGATGCACCTAGGACAAACCCGATATTGTGTACAATAAGAGAAAGTTTAAACCACATCACTAGAGCGCATTCATGCAAAAGAAAATTACCTGTTTCCGCCATTTTGAATAGGTTAATGCAACGCTGACCACAAAGAAATGATACTTGGTTATTTTAACACAGAAATTTTCTTCCTTGTTTATTATCTTTTATTTTTCTATCACACTAACACTGTATCCATTCGACATAGTGACAAAACAAAACTTATTTTAATTTTATTTTTTTCAACAAGTTTTTTCTTTTTATCCTTTTTTTATCGCACTACAATAACACTTTATCCAATCACCACAATATTTTGGCAAAAAAAAAAAACTAAAAAACTTTTTTTTGTTTCGAAAATTAATTAAAGATTTTTTCTCCGTAATGTAAGCGTTCGAAGCACTAACTATGCAGAATGATCTAATTTGTAATAATCACGAAAACATAATGTTTCTCGCACAGATAACTTCTTGTATGTAACACCGCGCATGGGTTTATGTAGAATGGAGCCATTTTGCATTATTTTTCCTTGTTAATTGATTAGAGATGAGGAAAAAAATAGTTTAGTATGGAAATATAAATAGGACTGGCGTTAATAAGAGCGTGGTAATGAATGAATCATCACATTTTGTAGTTTTATTAAATACATAAATCTTATTTAGTCTGACGTCATAAATAGTATAAAGATGATCGGTTTCCTGATTTTTATTGCCGATTTCATTTTCATTTTGGTTCTGGTTGTTTTGAAGTTTCACGAAATGTAGTGACGATACAATTAAATGTAAAGAAAAAAAAACAATTGAATATAGCAACTATCAGTTGCCAATGTCATTTCGACAGTATGGGATAGCAACCTTTCTTCTGGAATAATCTACAAAAAAAAAAAGACCTAGACAAATATCGTAAGAAACGAAAGACAAAATTACCATGTAGAAGGATTTCTACGGAGTGATGTCAAAAATGGAGAAACGAAATGTCAGTTTGTATAAAAGGAGTCTGTTCTTCGTAGCAATATAAAGCGTCATGCTAAGCCTGCTGTATGTATAAGGGTAGGTATTGTTACGGTTAAAGCAAAATTATTTATTTCGAAAATGTCATTTCAAGGCCAATATACAAATACTTACAACAATGAACAACGATTTCGAAATATAAAGCCGACAAAATTTCAGTAATTTCTTGCATTAAGATGCCAATGCTATTTGGAAGCGTATCAAAATATGTAAGGAAGCGTTTATTTATATTTGTTTTGTAGTGCATTCACATGAAATGAAACTCCACGGCATAATGGCAAACTCGGGGTTTTTGTCGGATAAAAAAATGTGTTGTTTTTTTTGCGATAATTAGATTATTATTTTAAAAATAGAGTGATGAACCAATTGATTTATTTTTCAAAGGAAATTCCAAAGTGGGAAAAATATAAGACTGTTTCCACAATCTTGAAGGAGAGACAATTGTCTCTCTTTCAAAATGAAAAACATAGTAACAATGCTTCTTTAAGGAAAAAAATAAGTTTGGGTTTAAATGAGTTTTAGTTTGTGTTAGTTCATCATGTACTATTTATTTTCAAATTTATGTTATAGGTATTTTGTACCGACCGTTTTTTGTGTTTATTAGTGGACGTTTTTTTATATTGCTTTCAATTTCACATTGTATATATTAGCTCGACGAGTCCAGCACGCGTTGCATGACCATCATAGAAAGAACTTTGTCTATTCTTGGTAGAATAGAGATAGAACTGTCATGCTACGCCAGGACGATCTCAAAAAGGTGGCTGGGACAGACAAGATGCAGAAGGCGGAGGACAGGGTGTTGTAGCGCAGCATGGGAGAGGCCTATGTTCAGCAGTGGACTGCGATAGGCTGAGTTGTTGAAATATGTTAGCTGTAGCTAGCTTACCTGCACAGAATAAAAAAAGAAAAACCAAAATTGGATGCCTATGTATGTTTTTACACAGAAAGACTTAACTAATATCGCTCACTACGCTATGCCACTCCTAAATTTTAAAACGTCCAATCCTAAAATAGACATTCACTTTAATATATACCGTTCCATAAAAAATACAATTTTTGTATCATAAATAACATTATTGATATCTTTAGGGAATGTACTCATTTGAGAGAGGAGATAAAAAGTACACTACGCCCCATCCGTTGTGCAAGAGGTTACTCATTGTCTGTATACGAATGTGTAACAAAGGAATTCATATTATATGGATGTAGTACGCACTCGTTTCAAGCTAAAGCCTTTCCAGTATTAGCTGACTTCTAATTGCACGAAAAGCCTATACAATGCGAGGTCAGGTAAAACTGGAAATGTATGGCTTGACATGTCGCCGTGTCTACCAGGGGCAGTCCACCGCATAATCTAGCAAACTCTGCTGTAACTGTAACATATGCTCATTGGCAAATTACATAATTACGACAAATAAACAGACTACCGGACTAAGTTATTCGTTTTGAAACGGAACCCTATGACTACTTGCCAGGGTCTCGAGATTTGTTCTAAAGAGATACCGTGGCCCTGGCATATGGGCAACTGAAGGAACACGGGTGGGTTTTAGCCAGTAAAATTCTGACACGCCCTCCCACTCCCCCTAAAGCAGGAGACGTCAATTGATGATTTCACACCCACAAAAATAAAACCCCTATGGTCCATGGATAAGCCTCCGCTGTCCGTCCATCTATCTGTCAGCGGGCTGCATCTCATGACCCGTAAAAGCTCCCGCAGACAGGCGCGACGCGACAGCGCGATGTGAATTTTGTAGAACTATTTCCGTAATGTCATAGAAATTGTTCCACGATCGGTCTTGTCGCGCTGTCGCGTTTCGTCTGTTTGGAGGAGCCTTTATACGTAGAAGTTGAAATTTTCCCAGAGTATGTTTTTTGCCGCTATAATGATAAATTTATTTGTCAGACAGCAGGATGGTCGAGTCTTTCAGCTAGAATCAATATCGTTTTTTTTTTTTTACGTTGTGGCTACGATTGTTCTCAAAACAGGAATTGCCTATTTGACCTTCAACTGGGTAACACGGTACCTCTTGATGAGACTAGTCAGACTTTCGGGCTTCTGACTACCCGTACCGACTGTCAGTTATCCAAAAAAAACTAAAATACACAAAACAATAATTTCTTGGTTCCCTCTTCAATATTGGATGTGCTTACAAATGAGGCTAGGTCATTACTAGTATTATTATGACGTTAACGATTATGATTTATTGCACTAGTGTTGTGCCTTAAAGTTGATCGATATCGACATATTTAAGTATAATAACCTTATTAGTCATTATATTTTTGAGCCGTTTGGCGTTGAGACCCACGGGCCGAGTCCCCGGGG
The DNA here is from genome assembly GCA_947507805.1 of Aporophyla nigra. Lineage (NCBI taxonomy): Eukaryota > Metazoa > Arthropoda > Insecta > Lepidoptera > Noctuidae > Aporophyla > Aporophyla nigra. The sequence goes on from OX382318.1 coordinate 1,783,479, forward strand.
TCCGAGTGCTCTTGGCCTATTTAAGAAAATCTCTAAACGGCTGGTGGACACTTGCCGTAACCCAAGGGCCGGTTTTTACCTTGGTCAGACGCCAAGCATTGCCTTACAACGTGGTTATGTCGCCAGTCACTTTGGTACAAGACCAGTCGACAGCGTTGCGGATAATTTTTTGACGTTATACTTTAATTCGTTAATAGTTAATTTAGATTATAATTTTATTTTTTAATTAATTTAAATCTTAAGTTTTTCATATTGACAAATCATCATCATCATTATTATTTTTGTTTTGACTGGCCTGTTAGTCTAGTGGTTAGTGACCCTGACTGCTAAGACTGAGGTCGTGGGTTTGATTCCCATCCAGGAGAAATCTTTGTGTGATGAGCTGAATTATTTGTTATGTGTCTGAGTGTAATTTATCTATAAAATATTTACGTATTTAGAAATATATAAGTATATCTATCAGTTGTCTGGTTGCCATAGTACAGGCTCTGCCTAGTTTGGGATCAGATAACGGTGTGTTGGTTGTCCTAAGATTTTTAGAGATTAGGTTATGATTATTATAATAAAAGTAGGAGTGTTTATAGTTGTAAGGCCAAACTTTAATTATTGCGGAATTTTTGCCAGGGTCAGGATTTTTCCAGTAGTAGTGAGATGTGTCAGAAATAGATTGATAGTGTTTAATGACATCCATGACATAGTTTTAATTGATCTTTCAATTTAGGGTCAGAATATCCGCATTTTTTGTTTACAAATATTAAAACAGTCGTTACAGTTGGGAGCCTTTTCAAATGTCCACAGATAACTTTGTAACGGTTATTTAGACCTTGCTACGTTATTCTGATGTAAACAATATTTTAGGAAAAACTAAATGTCAATATTATTAAAATAAATATTTTATTTGTATGGTTTGTCATTTGATTAACAGTTTGTCATAATTAATTTTAAAGTTCCGTACTTCTAGTCTTGCTGTTCGATAGGAAAACTCTTTAGCAATGTTGGTTTTGTAAACTAATTTAATTTAATGAAAATAACTAAATAAATTAAAAACTAGTTCAGGGATAGCGACGTTTTGAAGGTTGTGGGAAAGAATTTTATTAGTAATATCTCTAAGTATTACTTAAGATCACCGCTGCTCACAAAACGGTGAAAGAAAACATCGTGAGGAAACTGGCATGTTACAGAACCAAAATTCGAAGACATTTGACATCTAAGAACCGAATCTAAGACGTACTAAGTGTGGTGTCGGACGAAAAGAATAGCAGAATCCCATTTCTTCCCGTGGGTGTCACAAGAGGCGGGCACTTACTAGAGAATGAGCAGCAGCGTTCTCTATGCATTTATCACCATACTGTGATCACCAACCCGCCTGCCAAGCGTTGCGATTATGGCAAATCCCCCCAAATTGAGGGAGGCCTATGTCCAGCACAGGACGTCTTTTTGCTGAAATAATGATGATGACTTTTAGACTACTTACTAAACACCCGAAAGTTTCGGTATTCGGTGTCACTAACTGAAAAATCGATTGACAAAACTATCGATACTATCTCACCCCCTCTCTAAATACCCACTAATTAGTTTAGAACAATTTCGCGCCAACATCAGACGGCCCGACGCCTCTCACATGTAACATTTTAACACATTTTATAATTGCTTTGGGCCCATTTCACTGCGACATAAAAATTGTTATCAGCTGACCAAAATATTTACAAATTACTCTCTTATCTTGGGTCTTTGGGTTTACCTATTTATATTTTTTGTAATATTTTAATTTTTTATGTAATTAATATACGTCGTGTGCACGATGGAATTTCCTATCGGCAAGAATAAAAATCTTTTATCCCTTAGTTAACCCCCAAAGCACAGCTTGTTTGTAGACTCGGTGACCACAACTTTTTCTAAAACTCGTACGTTCTTTATAAACGGTCGGTTTAATCAACCAACTAGGCATATGTCTCGTAGTCCACTGCTGGACATTGGCCTCTCCCACGCTGCGACACAACACCCTGTCCTCCATCTTCCGCATCCATCGTCGGTCCATCTAACTTAGGGACGACCCACACTAAGCTTGCTGATACGCGGTCAACACTCCAGGACTCGTCTGCTCAACCGACCATCGGTCCTTCGAAAAACATGGCCAGGCCAGCCCACTGCCACTTTAATTCGCTTACTCTGCGAGCTATGTTGTCTACTCCGGGTACAGTTACAAAGAAAAACATCGTGAGGAAACCGGCATCGTGTCGTAGAACCAAAAATGCATACACCAAGCTACACCCGCTTGGTGGATTACAGTGTAAGTTTTGGATTTGTATAAACTCGATTGATTTAACGAGGCGGCTTGCTGTCGCCTTTCTTTAAAAAAAACCTTACATTTCTAAAAAAATTACGACCTTTAGTGAACACTCTACAAAAATCCGGCAGCGGCTGCTCGGATATCGTCGGCTTCTCAACTTAACCGGACTTGCTAGTAGCTGCTTCAATAAACTAAGGCCTACAGTCAGAGGGGTAATTGCGGAACTTTTTATCGGTAGGAATTGGTTTAATATTCATAGTTAAACAACATTCATTGCGTTATTTACGTTGCTGAGCCGACAATTTATTCGAACAAATGACGCAATGGTTTAGACATAATCTTCAATCCCATTCAGATTCTGATAAATTGTGCGTTTCGCAATTAGGGTGCAGGTCTCAAAAACTTAAAAAACTAGGCGACTACAATGCCAAGGACACTCCTTTTGGGATACGGCCCTCAAAATCATGTTTCATAGAAAAGTGCAAAGCCAACGTGGACAAAATTGATGGCAGAGTTTTGTGAACTGAATTTACGACAACAGGTCCCTGGTCCCAGGCCCCTGCCACTGCAAGTCAGAGCTACCAGTACCAGTCCCAGAAGTGGGATAACCCAACAGAGTGCATCACAGCACGTCGAATAAACAGCACTGTTCAATTTTCAACTCTCGACGCTAAGCAGTGCGCTGAAAATCGAATGCGCGAAAAATCCCACCGCAAAATTATTAGGCTGGTTATGTATCGTATTGTAAACACGGCTACACATCAAGTTAAAAGTTTCCAGTTTAAGCTGACCTCTCAATATACGGAAATCCAATACAATTTGAGATCAGATTATACTGGACATGAATAGCTTTAATTGTAGCTGTGCCTACAGTAACAAAGTGCATTGGTACTGACAATTAATAATTTCTATGAGCAACTAACCCACATACGACCGTTGACTCATAATTTGCCCGTTTGATAAGGATTAAAATTTGATACAATGTTTTTAGTCAGTTGAAATGTGGAAAAATACTAAAGTTTGTGATGTTTTGTGTCAATGTTAGTACGTAATGTATTTTGTTTTTAAAACCGTTTGTTTATTTACTTAGCTGAAGTTTCTTGCTCCCCCGACCCATCCCGTCGCATCGCATCGCCTGCCCGCACTATGGCTTCGTTTTCAATTACTTTTTTATATGTGCTAGGTCCCTAAGGGTTCCAGTGAGTCAGTGAAATGGTAAATTGCCTATAGCCTACTTCAAGAATTGGGCTATCAAAAGTACAATAATTTTTCAAATCCGACCAGGGGGCCTCCCTCCATCTTTTACGAAACAATGTTATTTCAAGAAAGTTTTGTTTCAAGATTATAATAACATTACTCATATTCGTACCATGAGTCCATGACCTTCATCGTTCAATATTGTTTTATTCCTGCTTAGTGCTGAGAAAGAACGAATGAGCTGAGTTCCAGAGACGCTTTCAAACAAACTCTACAACATTATTATTAGGTAGTAGTTTATGTAAAATTTAGATAAATTAGGAACACTAACTACCTACATTTAGATAAATCTTTTCGGAGAAATCTCAGAAAATTCTGTTCTAGTCATCTGCTGTTTGGAACCAAATTGGATCTCGCTAGATACACAATACAAAAGAACTACCTACCTATCGCGTGCCTTTTCCCAATTAGTTTGTGGTCGGCTTCCAGTCAAAACGTATGCAGCTGATTACCAGTATTCTACATGGAGTAACTGCCTATCTCTGCTCTGACCTCCATAACCCAGTAAGTCGGTAATACGATACCCCTTGGCAACACCGGTTATCAGACCTTCGGGCTCTTGACGACCCGTAACTCCCGTCAAAAAACTACCAAGTTCAAAATTATAGTCAAATTTCCTTGCTAAACTAGGTACGCAGACCTGGGTGCTTACTCTCGAATATAATTCCAATAGTTCGACATTGGAATTGTCAGTCAAACGTCAGTGATTGGCTGGACCCACTAAGTCTAGCCAATCCCTGACGTTTAACTCAACCAACTGACGTTTGACCAATGTCGATCTATTGGAATTATATTCGAGAGTAAGCACCCTGTATCTTACGGCTACATTTTGCGGCACCAATTTATAAAATACAAACTGTCTTATTTTTTTTTTACAGTGGCTGTCAAAACTGTGGTTGTATGGTCACCCATCCGCGGACCAACCGCGGCATGCGTTGCTTAACCTAATCATCTATCGATCCGTGCGTCTCTTATTACTTAGCCACAAACCTCTCAATAACTACCTATAGACCACCCACAAATATTTGGTACGTGCGTAAGTCATAGCGTAAATAGAGTAACCTATAGCGAACAGAAACCAATCAGCCACTGAGGCAACTGACCCAAATATGAGTAATAGAATTACGAATTGATGACGTCAAAACCTCATCCTACATTCTTGGATGACCATGTTCGGATACAAGTTAAGGAAGTTTCAGAGTTTTAGTTTTAAGATCATTTCAGACGCCAATGTGTCTTCACATAATCTGAACAAGATTATGGAGACTGTGACCTCTGAGTTTGTTTCGGCCTTCCTCCTCAGAGTAGTCAGATAGGAAACGCCGACCTCATCTAGTTTAAAAAAATATGATTGACGTGTTAAAGTGTTTGTAAAACCCTACTTACAGAAATAAAATATTAGTTAAAAAAAACTAAAAAACACGCTTCCATAGAAAACCTAACTAAAAAGTAGAAAAAAAATGGAAAAAAAGCGTGGGGTGCTTTTTAAGGTATTTTTTATTGATATCAGGCACCCCACGCTTTTTTGTTTTAGTTTTTTTAAACTATTATTTATTTTCTATTTTTTAGGGTGTTTCGAATTTTGAGACGTATGTCAGCGTAGTTTGTGACGTATGTCAGCGTAGTTTTCGAAGACAGTTTTTTTGCTGTCCTGGTAACCCTGGCCAGGATAATGGCACAAATTTATGAAATTATAGTATTGTCATCGGTCATCGATAAGTCTACAGAGTTTAAATGAAATCTGGTCGTTTAAAGTGGGTCAAAATCACGCTATAAGGAGTCGGTTACAAACAAACATACAAGTGAAGCTAATATAAAGCGTGTAAAAATCAGTTATCAATTGAAGAGAGGGTATAAACTATCGGTCAAATGTCAAATGAGGACTAAGAAAGGGTGCTTGCATAAAGGCTCCCACAGGCAGGAGCGACGTCACAGCGCGTTGTGACTCTGGTAGAATAATTTTTGACCCCAACATAAGTTGGTAAACGGCTAGGCAGAATGATTGAGATAAATAAAGGACAAATGGAGACAATAGCTTTACAAGAAACGGTCGAAGAAAGAGAATAAGACCACAGAAAAGGTGAGGTGATGACATCAGCTATTTCGCTGGAACAACATGGAGCAGAGTGGCCAGTGACAGGAATGGAGAAGGTCAGAGAAGGCAGGACCACGATAACTCTTTCTAACAAATGATGCGACCCTTGTAAGTAGAAATTCCCCTGCTATAGTTATTTTGATCAAATCATGCATTTGCTTTACTTTATAATTATATCGTTCTTCAATATTAAAAGGCAAGCCTTCAGCATGTCCTCGTTCCAATATCATTTAGCATTCATTAAAACTTGCACGCTCTTCGCATTAAAATCAGTTAAAATAATCAGCCCATTTACAGCTGAAATTGTTTATTCCAAATGAAGAGATTTCCAATTAAACGAATATCAACTTTATGCTGGTTGGTTGCATGCTAAATGAAATTGATTTCAGAATGAGTAGAACTATTGACCGTCATCAAAATGTTTAATGTTGTAACGCAAAGTGAACTTTCGTTATAGGTTTTAAAGTTGTTTTTCTAAAAACACATATTTGTTTGCTTGAGCAGTGGCGGCCCAGTGGCCAGGGCGAACCCAAGCAGGCGCTTTATTTTATTTCATCACCACTGCTCTCAAAACGGTGAAAGAAAACATCGTGAGGAAACCGACATGTCTTAGAACCAAACATTCGAAGACATGTGACATCTACCAACCCGCACTGAGCCCGCGTGGTGGATTACAGACCACTCCCAGTCGGAGAGAAGAAGCTTGTGTGCCAACAGTGGGAACATTATAGGGTGATTCATCATCATCATCATTTCAGCCGAAAGACGTTCACTGCTGGATATAGGCCTCCCCCAACTTGCCATAATCGTCACGCTTGGCAGGCGGATTGGCGATCGCAGTATGGTGGTAAAATGCATAGAGAACGTTGCTGCCCATTCTCTAGTAAGTCCCTTAGTCGCATCTCACGACACTAACGGGAAGAAATTGAGTGGTGCTATTCTTTACGTTTGGCACCACACGGAAATACGCTTATTATGGTATGTATATTGGTTTACGTTTGGAAGCGAAATCGCGAGTGCAATATACTTTAAAACCGTGTTTCAATTCGGCCTGTAATTGGCTGAAATTGAAGGAGCAACAAACATTGATGACCATGTACGCTCATTGCGTGTTTGTGAGTTGAAAACATTTAGTTCAGGTTTCTTTACGATGTTTTCCTTCACAGTAAATGCCGGGTCTTTTGGGGCTACAGGTTACCTCTGTTGGCAAAGTAGTTAGTCATCATTTCAGCCGAAAGACGTCCACAGCTGGACATAGGCCTCCCCCAAGCTCCACTTCGACCGGTTTTGTGCTTCCCGCATCCAGTGGATTCCTGCAGCCTTTACAAGGTCATCGGTCCACCTTATTGGAGGCCTTCCAACTCTACGTCTTACGATACACGGTCGCCATTCCAGAACCTTTCGGCCCCATCGGCCATCTGTTCTGCGAGCAATGTGCCCTGCCCACTTCAGTTTAGCAATTCTTCGGGCTATGTCGGTTAACTTGGTTCTCCTACGGATCTCTTCATTTCTTATTCGATCGCGTAGGGAAACTCCAAGCATAGCCCTCTCCATCGCCCTTTGGATGACTTTCAGCCTTCTAATAATGCCCATTAATGCCAAAAGCAAAAAAAAAATGCGCATTAATATGGCCATTATAATATGGGTTAGTGGTCACTAAAACTAGACCATCATAATCAGCCTGTATTGGTTCCACTGCTGGGACACAGGCCTGCTCTCGGTGAGAGGGAGTGCGCCATAATCCACCACGCGGCCCCAGTGCGGGTTTGTAGAGATCACATGTCTTCGAATTTTTCGTTCTAAGACATGGCGGTTTCCTCACGATGTTTTCCTTCGCCGTTTTGAGAGCAGTGGTGATGAAATTATTTGCACAAAGTTAAGCGCCTGCCTGGCCCAGTGGTGGTGTGTCGAACCCACACACACCACCACTGCTCTCCAATAGAGATAAGTAAAATCAGCGTGTTAAAATAGAGATTCGTGTGTAGTGCCGGTCGTAAAGAATAACACCACCCCATTTCTTCCCGTGGGTGTCGTAAGAGACGAGTAAGGGACTTACTAGAGAATGGGCAGCCGCGTTCTCTATGCATTTCACCACGATACTGCGATCGCCAATCCGCCAGCCAAGCGTGGCGATTATGGCAACCCGGGGGGGGTTGCCATAATCGCCCCCCAAATTGGGAGAGGCCTATGTCCAGCAGTGGACGTCGTCCAGCTGAGATGATGATGATTAGAGACTCGATTAACCGGGCTTATTGTTGTCGTTAGGTATTCGGATAATCGAAAATCCGGATAATAGGGAAGATGCAAATATCATATTTATGAAAATTTTATGATTAAAATGTTAAAAAAGTATAAAAGAAGGGCCACTGCAATGTTTTTATGTTACATAATGTTCATTTTTAACAATAATTACGAGTTAAAAATGACTTGAAACAAAACGTATTTCAAAACACCAATCAGCGTTTATAACAAGAGTGACGTCACCTCACTCCTGTTATGACAACTTATTGAGGCTATGGATGTAAAAGTTAATATTATTTTATGGGAATATTAATTGCATTTTTATTGTAAAAAATGGAAGGTAGGTTTATAAAAGCAGATTCCAGGAATTTACTAAGAGTTATTTTTCAGAAAAAGTTTTCCTCCACCCATTTTAAACTTTAATCCAATTTTTGACGTCATTCTCCAACTATGAATGTAATACATGTTATAGACAAGTTTGTAAGTATTAGGTAGGTTACTAACGTGTTTTCACGTACAAGCAGATTTACTAAACATAATAACAAGTATATTCGCTGACTTATTACGTCAAAGTGATCTTCACAGTTCACAGCATCGAATAATGCAAAAAGGAAAGAAAGCTATGCAATGAAGAATGAATGATGCATGATGATGATGTGATGTATTGTGGAATGCAATAAAGTATTGAGTATTGTAATGGTGTTTGGAGAAAACTGAAATTACTTTTCGCAGCTTGAAACCAACTTTTTCTCAGTTTTGGGTCTCAAGGTCCAGTCAAAAACAATTTATTTGGAAACTTTGTTTAAGTATACATGGACTCACTGGCTGGATTATTAGTGGTATTGTTATGATCACCTGATGTTGACGGCTAGTCCATTTTAAATTTTTCAAAAAAAACTATCTCAAAAGTCGAAAAAATATGCAAAAGTATGAAAGCCGACCAACAAATACAACCAGTGACAGACAAGAATGACGTCATCGGAACTATAGGTCCGTTTTCGCGGGAAAATTTAAACTGTCAATTTAAAACCTCATTTTTTCCGATAAATTACATTATTTTAATTTTTTTATATATTTGTGGTCTATTCTACATGGAATTCTTTAAAGTGAAAACAAAAATAAAAATATTGCATGTTGCCTATTGAATGTATGAAGAAAAGCAGCTTGTACTTATTATTGCATAATACATAATGCTATAATATTATAGATAACTATTAAAATAAAAAAATAAAAACATTTTTAGTAAGAAATTATTACTTACGTGATGCACTGATGGATGACACAATATTTTCTAGTGCTGCTAGATCCGACATGTCGGTGCATGGCATGGACTTCGAGGTCGACTTGAAGGTATAAAGTTATTTGATCGCGGTTGGTAGTCCGGATAATCGCGAATATATAATTTAATCCGTGACTGCTAAGACCGAGGTCGTAGGTTCGATTCCCACTCAGGACAAATCTTTGTGTGATGAGCACGATCATTTGTTCTGTGCCTGGGTGTAATTTATCTATAATATGTACGTATTTAGAAATATACATATAAGTAAATTCATCAGTTGTCTGGTTGCCATAGTACAGGCTCTGCCTAGTTTGGGATCAGATAACGGTGTGTTGGTTGTCCTAAGATATTTATTTATTTTAATCCGTATAACTGAGTCTCTACTATGATTTTCACCCCCTAATAGTAATAATAGTAACAACATCAGGTATATTCGAATTGATATCAAAGCACGCCAGCTTTTTTCCATTATTTTCTACTTTTTTTTCCTTTGCTTTTCGATGAAATCGTGTTTTTCTTTTTTTAACTTTGGGCCAGAATCCCAAAACCTCCGGACAACGACATTTCACAAACTTATGTCACAACTTACTAGATAAATCTCATCTCCCAGCTGTTTTATAATTACACATTATTACAATTTGGTCTGATAAGACGTTACGTACCTACTTCCTTATCTCGTGTACCGAACAAAGAATCATTATGATGTCATTGTTTTAGACTAAATATTAGCGTTTGTTATGTGCGTATACAACATTTTGTAGTCTTACAAAGTTTGTCCACTCAATGTATCCGACATAATATACCTTTAGGCGTGATTAAAAACTGATACCATTAATTCAGATAATAGGTACTAAGAAAAATAAATAATGCATTAGAAGTATGAAACATCCTGTTAATGTTTACGTATCAGACGGGTGGTCATTTGGAGAAAGAGACATTCTGAGAAATTAAAAGAAAGGGTAATTGTGCGAAAGAGACAATTTGAGAAATAAATATTTACGAAAGTGACATTGTGCGCTGGTCATTTAGCGAAAAAGACATTCTGAGAATGAAGATTTTACGAAAGGGACATTTTGCGACTGAACAAAGTTAAGCTGGAAGGGTATAAAGTCATTAGGTACTGATTAGATTTAACATTGTTGGCATGAATCAAAATAAAACTGTGTAGGAGTTAAATAATCTCTCTGCAACGGAAGCAGCTGTAAGGTCCCCTCTGCATTATCATAATCTTTGTCATTATAGACAACCTGATGATAAACCATTTTATTATTATGACTAGCATTTCGCCCGCAACTTCATCCGCGTGACTCACAGGAACTTTGAATTTTTTCGGGATAAAAAATAGCCTAACATAGGCTATTTTTTATCCCGAAAAATTCAAATACTTGGTAAAAATGTAGCTTTCTATAGGTGAAAGAATTTTTTAAATCGGTTCAGTAGTTTTTGAGTTTATCCATTACAAACATACATACAAAAAATCAAATCTTCCCTCTTTATAATATTATTAGTTTAGATAAAGGCAGTATTATTTTCAGCAGTAATTGGTTTCATTTGCTGTGTCTGCCTACCGTACACAGCTTGTCAAGAAAAAATAATACCAACAAGTACAAATCATACCCACTAATATTTGGAATAGGGGATCAATACAAGGTTTCTGTATAGTATGTTTATTTAATTATAAACTTATAGATAACCTTCAGAGTAACATTGGGAGTTCAGTTGGCGTTTGTATTTTTTATTTCTACTTGAGTATGCTTTCAATGATTTGTTGGTATATTGGAGTGTGCTAGCAGACATAATAAGGGTAATAAGGAAAAAAAATCTTGAATGTTTCGTATTTCGTAATGTTAATAATTCCTTACTCCGTTCAGAATTTCTTCTAACTGAACAGACAGCTGTGCTGCTGGTCAGTTTGTTGTGCCACTTCTTCCTAACCAAAGCACTAGGAAGTGGTGTAGGGCGGGCGTTTTGTAGGACTGTTTTATGTAATGTTGACGTTCAAAAAATGCTGATTCTCAGCCAATAAATGATTTTTTGAATCCGTTACATACATACGTAATAACAAGCTAATAAATTTGTTAGAGTTACATGCTAGATTATTTTAATTAATTTGGTATTGACATTTTTAGATTAGGTACATATTTAATTAAATGTTTATGGCGTATTTTAATATACTTTGGGTATGAATTTTTTTTCTTTTTAATGGAGTTTTTTTAGTCAAAAAGTTTAAGTCAAAAATAACTTTAATTTCGGAATTCGGTGTCTTAGGATCTGTATTTAAGGTTCTTTTGCCACCGACTTCCGAAATTAAAGTTATTTTTGACTTTGTACTGTTTTTTTTAAAGTAAGTCGGTTGTTATTTTTAGTTATGGTAGATACCCCGCACTAATCTAATCGCGTTATTCGTTCATTTGTCGCGCAAATACTTAATGCAAATTTAAGACTTATGTGGTTTTCACATGGACCCCATTGACCCCAAATGGGACCATTCGAGAAGCACCAGCTTTCAAATAAAAAAAGAATCATCTAAATCGGTTCATGCAGTCAAAAGTTATGAGGTAACAAACATAAAAAAGTACAGTCCCATTGATAACCTCTTCCTTTTTTTTGAAGTCGGTTAAAAATTTATGAATCTTTTTCCCTCACCTACAGCAAAAAACAACCTGACTCAACCACCATAGACCTAACAAAAGCACCATACCAAAACCATCGCTAAAAATACACCATAGAGACATAACATTCTATGACTCACAGCCCATGGCGCCCCTGGGAATGGCGATCAATCACGATACGATAACAGCCCGCTCCCATCGGGCTTGGTAGGGCTCATGAAGGTCACACCACGCCTTGGAAAAGCGCTGGCTATTTACACGCTTTATATTAGCTTCACTTGTATGTTTGTATGTTTGTATGTTTGTATATTTGTATGTTTGTATGTTTGTATATTTGTATGTTTGTTTATAACCGACTCCTTATAGTGCGATTTTGACCTACTTTAAACGACCAGATTTCATTCAAACTTTGCACACCTGTCAAGGACTGATGACAATGCAATAATTTCATAAATTTGTGCCATTATCCTTGCCAGGGTTACCAGGACATAAAAAAAACTGTCACAAACTACGCTGACATACGTCTCAAAATTCGAAATACCCTAAAAAATAGAAAATAAATAATAGTTTAAAAAAACTAAAAAACACGCTTCCATGGAAAACCAAACTAAAAAGTACAAAATAATGGAAAAAAAGCGTGGGGTGCCAGATATCAATAAAAAAATACCTTAAAAGCACCCCACGCTTTTTTCCATTATTTTGTACTTTTTAGTTTGGTTTTCCATGGAAGCGTGTTTTTTAGTTTTTTTAAACTATTATTTATTTTATACAGGCTTCGTGAAGTAGGGTGGATAACGGGTCTGGGAGATTTTATATAGGACATTCTGCCTTGCCTTTTTTCTACTATGTTGGGGTCAGTTGAGTACCAATATTTTTACATGGAGCGACTGTCTATCCGACCTACACACCCCATCACAAAGGAACAGGATACCCTTGGTAAGAGTGATTATCAGACTTCTGTCGAATGATTCAAATATCCACGAATGGGGGCCATCCATAAATTAAGTCACACAAGTTTCATGATGACCCCCCCGTTCTCACAGCTGGTCACATTTGTTATACCCCCCCCCCCCCCTGCTAGTGTGAGGTCACATATTTTGCAATTTTACATGCAGACATAGAATGTTTTTTAAATTTTATATAGTTCATATTTCGTGTTTTAATAGAACTCTAAATAAGTTAATTAAATTTTAAAAATGTGACGTCACAAAATGTAGGGCTCTCCCAACCCCTTTTCTCACAATGTCACAATTTGTCGACCCCCTCCCCCCCCCCCCTTAACGTGTGACGTAATTTATGGATGGCCCCATGACAGAGGGGCCAAAAAAGGTTTGGTATGTAAAGATGGTCACCCATCCACGGACAACCGCGGCAAGTGTAGCTTATCCTGATCGACAAGCGGCTATTATGATTTAGCTACAAGTTCTTGTTTAACATAACACATTAAGGACATTTAATATAATTATGTACCTAGCTATTTTTGTTGTACTCAGATAAAGCATAAAAATATCCCGTAAAACAATGACTGGGTTGGAGAGGCAGAAAAGTTAGTCGCTTCATGAAATGTAGGTACTGGTATACAGCTGCGCTGAGTTAGATTGGTGGATATTCCCTGGTGGGATTTTTGGAGGAGATCTGCACCCTAATTGCGAAACGCACTATTTCTCAGAATCTGAATGGGATTGAAGATTATTTCTAAACCATTGCGTCATTTGTTCGAATAAATTGTCAGCTCAGCAACGTAAATAACGCAATGAATGTTGTTTAAATATGAATATGAAACCAATTCCTACTGATAGCAAGTAACGCAATTACCCCTCTGAATAATTTTGGATGCTGGAAAAGTTCTTGAAGTTTGATTTACTTTTTTGGCCTTTTTAGAAGAAGAAAAGCGCTAAGAGTTATATTATTCAGCCTTGAGATAAATATTATATATAATTTAATATTTATTTCAACATACAAAAATCACAATACATATTTATCTCAAAAGACATCTACGCAGCCGTTCCAGTTGAGTTCTAACACCGCAATTTATAACAATATACAAAGAGACCAAGTACCATACAAAATAGATAACAGAGGTAAACATAGGTACGTCATTATGTGACGTCATAATGTAATATCACGTCTGTTTAGCCTGAAGGGCAGGCAGAGGTGTACAGTTCACCAACGTTTCGCATTTAATCAGATATGTACCATGTTTCGTGTGGTGCCGCACGTGAAGAATACGACCATCCAATTTCTTCCCGTGGGTGTCGTAAGAGGCGACTAAGGGAGTTACTAGAGAATGGGCGGCAGCGTTCTGTATGCATCGTCAACCAGCCTGGCAAGCGTGGCGATTATGGCAAACCCTCAAATTGATAGAGACTAATGAAAGAAAGAAAAAGAAAGAAAAATAGTTTATTCTGCACAAACAAAACGCACAACATGAAATAAAAAATTGTTACAAAAAAAGAAAGAAAAATGCACGCGTACAAGGTAGCCACCAACAGCGGACGTCTTTCAACTGAAATGATGATGATGGTGGAACCATCTCATGAAGGTGGAGTGTGGACCAAATTGACATTAACTAGACTCAAATCTAGACTCCAGGGTGCTACGAAGACCTGCCAGGGTTGCGCATTAGTTCGGAAGAGTCACCGTGGCCCTGGCACAGGCAACTGAAGGAACACGGGTGGGTTTTTAGTCAGTAAAAGACTGACACCCACTCCGCTCAGCACGGGAAAAGTCATTTTATTTATTTACTAGCTTCTGTCCGCAACTTCGTCCGCGTTAAATTTCGTGTTCCCCCGACCCGTCGTCGCGTCGAATCGCCTACCCGTCCGATTTTCCCCGTTTTCGCAACATTTTTCATTACCGCTCGCTCCTCTTGGTTGTAGCGTGATGTTATACAGCCTATGTTACTCGCAGATAATGTAGCTTTCTAATGGTGAAAGAATTTTTAAAATCGGTCCAGTAGTTTTTGAGTTTATCCATTACAAATAAACAAAAATACAAATTTTTCCTCTTTATAATATTAGTGTAGATTTACAATACATATAAACGTAAAAATAAACGTATAAACGTATTTTCTTATACTGTACCACAGTTGCAGCTGAATACTGGCAATTTACATCGAGCGACCATGTATTATGTACTTATGTAACAATAATGATAGTCCCTTCGTCGATTTTTTGGAAAATTACAAAAGGTGACGCAGTATCTTCCGTACTGGGAAACGAAGCCATGGTGAATCACCTCTGTTTTATGAAAGCCTAGTACAATTTGTTGTCGAATCATGTCTACTATGACTGCATAACATAACATCACGCTTAGATGGGGTAGACAGAGATGTACACCGACAGTACGCCAGTTTTTTTTTTGTGGGTGGGAATTCATCGTGTGATATCTCTCGCTCTGGGTGAAGCCTGGATTTGTGCCTGGTTGATGGCAATAGGCTCGCCCCCTACTACATGGGACTTAAACATAGCAGACGAAATGAGGATATACTATACACCTCTGTTCAACCCTTTGGAGAAACAAGCTGCCAGGGTCGCGACATTTGTACACGACACGGTAACCCTTTCGAGGGTTACCGTGGCCCTGCCACATAGGCAACTGAAGGAACACGGGTGGGTTTTAGTCAGTAAAAGTTTGACACGCCCTTCCGCTTCACCCTAGAGCGGGAGACGTTATTTGATGGTATCCCACCCAAAAAAAAAACGTAGTTGGGAAAAGGCTAAGCAGCTGATGGTTAAGGCAACACTCAAGTGTTGCGTTCTCAAGAACGGCAGGACCGTTTGGTAATTTCTTATTTTAAAATGTTCGATAATATAATTCCAATTAAGTTTTCATCACTCTCCTGCCCTTATACCAACTTATGTGTAGTCGGCGCAATGTGTCTTTTTCTTCCACTTCACGAACAGTCGTCATCTCGGTGACTACCGAAAGAAAGGGGGTGAGTGACTACGCACCCCCTTTCTATCCATATCATCAATCACACAGTCCATCCATCGTTACTTTCCACCCATAGAGAATATAACCACCCAACTCATATAGCCTTCGACATTCATACTCAAAACTTATGTTACTTAAGTTTTATGGAAAGAAAACTTTCCCGAATTTACAAATCCAGGAAAAGGGAACGGTTTTTTTTTTGTTCAATGCTATTTTTGTTATGAGTCTGTAGGGTCAGTTAATAAAATAAAAAGATTAATTTTATCATTACCTCTAGTTGAATCCATTCATCACGGAAAGTAACGCTCATAAAAACGTTTTTTTTATAATAAAACTGATTGTATTCAAATAATCAGCCAATTAGAAGAAACCTTGAAACACTTTTTTGTCTCACACAGAAATATTTTAAATCACTTTTTCAGTTCCAAAAGTGTTTAAAATATTAAACTTTAATTTGTTTTTATTTCACATGTTTCTTTGTTTATAAATTCACATTTTGTCTCATGTGTATTTTTAATATTTCGACGCATTTTAGCACTAATCACTTGTGTGCCGAATTCGGCGTTCGTAATCACTTTTTTCACACTTCCAAAACTGACCTAAAGTCAAAATGCACATTAAATGACACCTATTTTTGGCGTTTCATGATAACAAAATAAACACAAACAAGATAAAAACTTTAATTAAACTAATAAATTAATACACTTCGCGTATTTTTATTTTTAATTCGCACACTTTACAACTACCGTCTTTTCATGTCAAATTTTTGACAGTTAAATATTTTTTTTTGACGGTAGGTGTTTGTGTATTTTTTAACCGATTCAACATAAAAAAGGTAGTGAGTTTACGTGATCCCGACGCGCACTGGTGGCTGACTAGCGAAATGAAACGTGCCATAGCATGCGGCGTTGTAGGGCGGGTTTACATGGCGCTGTGTTGTAAAGGAGCATAGAACAGTTTTTTTTTTAGTTTTTTTTTTTTTTTGCTGGAGTATTCACTGGCTAATCACAAAAAGCACAAACATGATATACTCGTTGTAAAGCAATGTAAATGTTATTTACAAACGCTATTATAAAAGATTTTTTTGGGGACGCCCTAGGAGAACAATTAGTGACATTATTGGTGATGTACCTCAGAAAGGTCAGGTGCGTAGACTGCGTAGTGCTGGTTAACGGCGTGCGTGTATGACCATATGTATGAACTTAAGCGAAGCAAATGAGTATGTAAATATCGTAGCAACTAACGGTCTGTGGTTTCTGCCTCCGGTATGGGAAAATGTATCGAGGTACCTGTCTCTCTTCCAACACTTAGAAAATAAAAATGCAAGTGCAAGTGTTAATTCCAATCTCTTATACTGTATATATCTACGTAGATTTACACTAATTATAAAGAGGTAAAGTTTTGTAAGTTTGTGAGTATGTTTTTAGGAAAGGAATCTCTAGAGTGGCAATCAGTCGAAATTGAAAAATCTTAATGCATTTGATAGTCCGATTCTTGACGAAGGTTATAGCTTATTTAACACCTCGCTACGTTCTTTATGAATCGAGCAAAATTGAAAAAAAAATGGAAAGAATGCTAAATGTAATCGTAGTAATAACACGGGCGGGTGATGGGATACGACTACGACGCGACTGGTCGGGGGCCACCATTGAATATGAACGAAGTCGCGAGTAGAAACAAGTGTTGTATAAATACCAATAAAAGTCAAACATTGAGAACAAGAACTAATCTCGCAACCCTGACAGGCATCAGTCCTAGCAGACCCCTTCAGTTTGCTGACATCTCTTTGAGGCGCGCGTGAAACACTACGCGCCGTCTACACGGGCCTGGTCCTTACCGGGCGGCGAGCTACCCATTGCTCACCGCTCGCAAGCCCGCACCTGCGGTGGCCGGGGGTCGGCAATCGACTCCCGACGCGCGGGGCGTCTCCTCCTGCGGCGGCTAGGGACGTGAGGGTGCAGAGACTGCCACCACGCGCCCCACCTCCTCCTTCGCTAGCATTACTGCTTCGCAGTAGGAGGTCACGGCTTCCCATGCCCTCTTGCTCCGTACCATGGCTCGCACCAGGGCCGGAATGCGACAGGCCTTAGTCTATTATTTCTTCCTGTGGGACTAAGGGACTTACTAGAAAATGGGCAGCAGCGTTCTCTTTGCGTTTTACCACCATACTGCCTGCCTCACCCAATGTGGCGGGATTAAGGTAAATCCCGCCAAATTGGGTGAGGCCTATCTCCAGCAGTGGACTTCTTTGGGCTGAAATGATGATGATGATGATGATGATGATGCTCACCAAGCAACATCAATGAAGTAGGCAAAGCGTACGGTTGTACGGTTCCACGACTAAAACTGTAAGCCTCTATTCAAACAAAGTTGAGAAAAGGTGACAGTGTTGTGATGATGTATGAGAGAATAAAATTACAACAATAGTTTTATACTTTGTGAATGAGAGAACGTTGTAGGTTTTGTAGACTGTAGACAATTTTCTATTTTATTAAGTACCTGGTATTTTTTTATAAGCCTACACTGTCCTCTCATATCTATTATCACAATAATTTGAAACCATTGTAAAATCCAATTATTTTTAAAAGAGTAACCATGGAGTTTCTTGCCGGCTCTTCTCCACAGGAAATAACAAACTGGATCCGTGCACCTAGCTTCTGAAGTTTCATAAGTGCCCATGTGGGTGATGTGGGCATATGTGAAATAAAAATATTTTGATTTTGTATTCTCTTTGTAATATAAATCACCTCCATGTGAACTCATCTTCTTTACATACCACGGTTTGTTAACACGTGAGTCAGTGCAGATAATTATTGTTATATGTTATACAACAGATAACTATGTGTGGACGAGTGAAGAAGATAGTCATTTTGTTATGTCAACGGTCAAATTTTTTAACGCTATTCTATTTAGAGAAGCAATCTGTCTCTCCTAAACATCGCCTTTCCAAAGAGTAATTACTGCTGGAACAGAGGGTTTCTTTCGGTGAGAGGGAGGAGGCCGTAATTCACCACGCGGGCCCAGTACATGTGTACTACCAGACAGTAGATAAGAGAAAATAAATGTAGACATTAGTTAGTACTTAGTCAATGTGAATTATCGGTTTTAAATAAGCTTTATTTGGTGTAAGTCTCCAGAACCGCTGAGTTTGGCCATGACGGCCAAAACACGTCAACTGTCTTCTCGGGAGGTATAACAAGGTACAAGTATGCGCAGAATTAAGATCACTCAAACTGCTAACTATGGTGGCGTTGGTTTTCAGTCTAACTGAATGCAGCTGGATTAAGTATCGGAACCTTAAAATGAAATGCTTGTGTCTAAAATGGCTATGAGAAGTGGATTAGAAAGGGCCAGAATCTGCCCGAAAGTGATTTACAAAGTGGAAACTATTTACTCGAACGCTTCCGTGGGATTATTTCCGACATCCACGCGGCCGAAGCCGTGGGCGCGATTATAAATAAAATACGTTAGTATTACATTTTAAAACCCCTCTTTTGTGCCGGCATTTAGAAGAACTTGAGAGATTTTCGGAAGGTTGTCCCGCCTTACAAATCGCCATGTAAACCTCTGCTACGTCATTGCGTGCTCCTCACCCACGTGAGTCACAGATAATAACTATTACACAACAGATACGTCTGTCTGTGTGTATGCGGGGGCAAAAGTGTTATTGGTAAAGAGATAAACTAATTAAAAATGTATTGCAATACTGTGGAAATGTAGGTTGATTAAACTTGTGGAACAGTTTTTTGTTTTAATAAAATATAAATAAATCTTGTTTTTTTCTATTCTATTTTATTTTATTATTATCAAACTCCTGCTTATCATGTTTTTTTTTTCAATGTATTTGGAACGAAAAATTATGGATGATTAAAAAAAAAATAAACAAGTAAGTAAATCTTGTTATTTTTTTTTTCATTCTACTTGGGACGATTTAATTATGTATTTAGGTACTTACACATAAGCATATTGTCAAAATATTAAGGATTACTCGATAGTGAATAAGTCTAGTAGTAGTAGTTTCGTGTGATGCCGCCATGCCGGACGTAAAGAATAGCACCATCCCATTTCTTCCCGTGGGTGTCGTAGAAGGCGACTAAAGGACTTACTACCTTACCTTACTGCCTGTTAGTCTAGTGGTTAGTGACCCTGACTGCTAAGACTGAGGTTGTGGGTTCGATTCCCACCCAGGACAAATGTTTGTGTGATGAGCACAATCATTTGTTCTGTGTCTGGGTGTAATTTATCTATAATATGTATGTATTTGATTTTTGATTGTTTTGCATTCAACGCATACAGACGTGCTCATAAATGCACAATATCAGTAAAATAAATTAACGCTTACGTAAACAGTGACCCAGTTTAGTGTGTTATAGCGTGTTATTCAATAAATATTACAGTAATAAGTTACAATAATGAACTGACGATAATATATTCCTATAAATTGGTATATGGACGGCAGCCCCTTTACTCGCAGCGCCATGATACGACGTAGCCCGCCACCGACTCCGACCCCGGTACCAATACCGGCAAGGACACCACCCCAACAACCAAGACAAGACCAAGATGACGCTGTTGAAGTTGTATCCACTCCGGAGATTCAGAACTGGATGACGTCTATTGAGCAGTGCCTGAATGAGGTAGTTGCTATAGCTTCTGAGGGAAAGCTAAACGCTGATCAGAAGCTGAAAATAAGCAACCTTTGCCGGAAAGTTGGACATGGAACTTCACAAATGGCTGTGCAATACCAGTCACTAAAACAAAAGGCAATCCAAACACATGCCACCATTAAAACCATGACCGAAGCTCGAGACCTATCAGATTGTCTAATAGAGATGAACCGGACGATTCAGGAGTCCTGTACGAAGCGGGAAGCAACTTCATCGTCATTTGCAGATATGGTCAAGAAGGGGTCCAACACCTTTGTTCGTCCTAACACTTTTAGCTCCGTAGCCATTTACCCCAGCGACAACTCGAAGACCAGTGACGAAACCAAGAACATGGTCCAACAAATCATATGCCCTGGAGAAATGAAGCTGAAAGTGCGAGGCGTACGCAAAATTGGAAAAGGAGGCCTTATAATAAGCACGGAGACTAAAGATGACCTAGATAGGCTCAAACAAACAGTCCAACTTGCTTCGTCAGGCCTCACCGTCGACGAACCTAAAAAGCGCAAACCTCGCATTATAGTTATAGGAGTTTCTTCATCGATGGCTGAAAATGAGGTTTATAAATGTATTTATGAACAAAATTTGACCGACAAACTGCCCACTTTATCTTTAGATACATTTTTGGCCTCAATAAAACTTAGCCACAAATCAGGCAGGAAAGATGCTGAGAACTGTAACTACATTCTAGAAGTTCCAGCCGTCGTACGCAAAGCCCTCATTACACAAGACCGAGTTTTCATAAATTGGACGTCCTGCCCGGTACGAGACTTCACACTAGTAACGAGATGTTACAAGTGCCAGCAGTACGGTCATGCAGCCAAAACCTGTAAAATTGCTGTTTCTACATGTGGACATTGCGGTGAAGAAGGACACGCAATACAGGACTGCGCAAAAAAAGCCGAAACGCCTAAATGTGCTACCTGTTTGCGCTTTAAAAAACAAGCCAACCACCAGACGGGAGACGCAGATTGTCCGGCCAAAAAAGCTGCCGAAAACAGGTACATAAACTCAATTGATTATGTAGGCGCCTAAGAGCGCCACTTTTTTGTTTATATTATAGACCTAATTTTTATTGTTATCTTCTTTAGTTTTAGTATGGATCCTAACTTATTTACCGATATAGATAACTCATTTTTAACTGTGTCAAAAACATGTGACGTTGAGGATTGCAGACAATATCTTTCCGATCATGAAAAGTCACTAACTATACTAACCCAAAACATTCGTAGTATTTTTAAGAACATAGATAGCTTTAAAATTTTCCTGCATAGACTTAATTTTGATTGTGATGTAATTGTACTAACTGAGTGTTGGCTAGCCGGCCGCTTAGATAATCTCCCAGTAATACCTGGGTATAACTTATTGTATACCACAATAAACAGCAATCAAAATGGTGGTGTGGTCGTTTTTGCTAAAGTATGTTTAAAGGCAACAATCGAGGAACCTACTCTACAAGACTGTATGAGTAATTGTTTACTTATTAAAATTGGTGTGACTACAGCAATAATCGCTATGTATAGGTCACCCTCCACGAGAAACTTGGAATGCTTTCATAATTCCTTAAACCAGATATTTCTAGCGTTAACCTCATTTAAGAATGTTATCCTCACAGGGGATTTAAACATAAATATTGCTTCCGAAAACTGCGATGCAGGGACCCAAAATTACCTTAATATCTGCTCATACCATGGCTTTCTCCCCGCTCATACATTGCCTACTCATCAAAGCGGTTCCTGTCTCGATCATATGATGATCAAAACCAGCTTATCATATATTACACTTGTTACTAACGCAACAATTACTGACCATCACGCTGTCCTACTTTCCGTAAATTTAACGCTGCCTAAGGTAAATCGTCCCTTGACTAAAAGCAAATTAAACACAAATAAACTTGAATATGACTTATGCAACCTCGATTTATGTTTTGTTTACAATACCGCTGACGCTAACTTGGCTTTATCGTACTTAATACAACATGTCCAACAAGCAATATTACGTAACACCACTGTTTCTATAGTGGATAAGAAAAGTTATAATATTAAACCATGGATTACTCCTGGACTAATTCGATGTATAAGACACAGAGACAAACTCCATCAGAGAACAAAAAGATTCCCTGATAATTTAATCATTCTTACCACCTATAAAAGATACAGGAATTTCTGCAACAATCTGCTAAAGAATTTAAAAAATAATTACGATAAAAACGAATTAAGCAAAGCAGGTAACAATAGCAAGCAACTTTGGAAACATATAAAAAGCGTGACCAGTATGTCTAAACCGCGTGAATCAAATTCGAGTTTACTGCTTACTAATCCTTCGCCACTCCTGTCAGCTAACAATGTTAATAACTTTTTTGTCAATGTTGGAAAAACTCTTGCCAAACAGATTCCGAAACATTGTTGCGACCAACGTCTCCAAAAATCAAGCAAAATGTGTCACTTGAAATCTTTTGCTATGCTCGACACCGACGAAGACGAAATAACCCGAATTATTTCTGGTCTAAAAAATGATTGTGCTGTTGGATGGGATAACATAAGCAATAAGATCCTTAAACTCTATAAGCATATTTTGGCACCTCCCTTAACGCACATTTTTCGAATCTGTCTTTCCAATGGAATTTTCCCTAGATGCCTAAAGAAGGCAGTTGTAATCCCTGTGTTTAAATCTGGAAATAAGGACTTAGTTAATAATTATAGGCCAATATCGTTACTCCCCTCAATATCAAAAATATTAGAGAAAATTATAAACAATAGACTTGTGAACTATCTCGAACACAATAACCTCTTATCCCCTTCACAATTTGGTTTTAGAGCGAAATTATCTACAGCCGATGCGGTACATAGTTTGACCAATTACATTTCAAAAGAACTTGACAAAGGGAACCAGACCCTGGGTGTCTTCCTGGATTTAGCCAAGGCCTTTGACACAGTGTCTGTTTCTGTTCTTCTGGACAAATTACATAATATAGGAATAAGGGGAACGCCACTAAAACTATTCGCTGACTACTTACATGACCGATACCAATGCGTCAGAATAGGTACAACCTTGAGCGATGAGCAGAATTGTACGGGTTTCGGTGTTCCTCAGGGAAGTATTCTGGCCTCAACGCTCTTCCTGATTTATATTAACGACCTGTGTAACCTTAATATTAAAGCCGGCAAAATTATATCATATGCAGACGACACGGCGTTAATATTTAGCGCTAAAACCAGTACCGAACTCTTTGAAATCGCACAACTAGGTTTTAGTACTGTGACAAATTGGCTTCAAACAAATTTACTAACATTAAATGCTGACAAAACAAAATTCATTCACTTCTCCATGCGCAAGCCCCAACTCGACTTTACTAACCCTCACCTATATGCCCATCAATGTGGTAACCGCTCAGTTAACATGTGTAATTGTCCTGTTATCCTCAAAACAAGCAACATAAAATACCTCGGTGTAATAATAGACGACACACTGTCCTTCAGAAAACATATTGAAAGTCTCGTTAAAAGAGTGCGCAAATTAATATATGTTTTTAAAAAATTACGCACAGTCGCCGATTCAAAATTAATCACACAAGTTTATTTGGCCCTCTGTCAATCAATAATTCAATACTGCATCACATCATGGGGTGGCGCACCAAAAACGAATCTACTTCCTCTTGAAAGAGCTCAGAGAGCAATTTTAAAGGTAGCAAACTTCCATCCCTTTTTCTTTCCTACAGATCTGCTATACAAATCCTGCAACGTGCTGACTGTTCGCCAACTTTTCATAATGCACTTAGTATTAAAACAGCACACCATGCTTACCTACACTGCTGACAATACTAACAAAAGACGGAATGATATAGTATGCGCATCAAATGCAACCTCAAAACATGTTTTTGTAGAAAGGTTTTTTACATTCTTAGGCCCATATCTGTACAATAGGTTAAATAGAAAACTAAGTGTCTTTAAACTAAATTACTTTAGCTGTAAACAAATTATACTTAAATATTTACTAACCATCGATTATATACAGACGGAAGATCTACTTGTTGTCTGCAAATAGACCGACTAACATAAAATGCTATTTCACTTTTATTTTCCTAATTTTAATTTAGTTTTTTACTTTTTACTCATTGTTAATTTATTATATTAAGTATTAATGCACTTACTAGCCTGAAACACAGGTTCAACCTAGTTCAGGCAAATGAGCAACTGTGCTCTATTTTAATTTTTAAGTAATATTGTAAATGTGCCCATTTTTATAAATAAACGATTATTATTATTATTATTATTTAGAAATATATAAGTATATTTATCAGTTATCTGGTTACCATAGTACAGGCTTTGCCTAGTTTGGGATCAGATAACAGTGTGTTGGTTGTCCTAAGATATTATTATTATTATTATTATTACTACAGTATAGGCAGCAGCGTTCTCTATGCATCTTCCCACCATACTGCGATCACAAACCCACCTGCCATGGCAATGATGGCAACGCCTTTGGGCTTAAGTTCAGAAGTGGACGTCTTTCGGCTGGAATTGATAATAATAATAATAATAAACCCCGCAGGGCAGCATGTGGCGTGTTGTTGGGCAGTAGCGACCCCACGGACCCTATCTCCCGGGAGAATTCTTGTTCCTCATCTCTGGCTTGCCTTTATTGGCCAGCTGGATTGAACACTGAAGAGGTTCAGAGCTCCCACCTCATTCTTGCCTTTATTGGCCGGCTTGAGTGGAGATTCGCAAGAGCAAACGTGCTCGGGGAAAGGAAGTATTCCAGTAAGTGCTCGTAGGGGTCTTGACCATCTTCCGGGCTCTGGGATTGTTCTGAAAGCCGTGGAATACCTCTCCACTTCTCAAGCACCTCAGGAAGTGTTGCCCACTTGTCACTGCGTCACTATGTGCCAGCGACGGTTTCCGGGGGCCCATTATTGAGTGTGCAAGTCACCCCCTGCCATTTCATCCGTGTATATTCAAAACATTGATGCGGCAGGGGCCATAGGCCTTCCATAGTTCTTGGTAACCAGTCCATTTTAGCCAGCCAAATACATAGTCCAGCATCTTGGTTTCCATATCCTGCAATAGTCCAACACCAACCGGAGGTTGTCCTTGGGTGCACTTGCACAGTGCATACAGGGATAATCGTCGGTTAGTGCCTCACTTCATCTAAAATTTCTAAGGGGCCTCTGCGAGTTGGCTTCGGCCCCTCGTAAGCCTTCCAAAAGACCGGGATCCTAGGATCCCGAGATATATTAACATTATATAATAATAAACCCGCAGGGCAGCATGTGGCGTGCTGTTGGGCAGTAGCGACCCCACGGACCCTATCTCCCGGGAGAATTCTTGTTCCTCATCTCTGGCTTGCCTTTATTGGCCGGCTGGAGTGAACAATGAAGAGGTTCAGAGCTCCCACCTCATTCTTGCCTTTATTGGCCGGCTTGAGTGGAGATTCGCAAGAGCAAACGTGCTCGGGGAAAGGAAGTATTCCAGTAAGTGCTCGTAGGGATCTTGACCATCTTCCGGGCTCTGGGATTGTTCTGAAAGCCGTGGAATACCTCTCCACTTCTCAAGCACCTCAGGAAGTGTTGCCCCCTTGTCGCTGCGTCACTATGTGCCAGCGACGTTTCCCGGGGGCCCATTATTGAGTGTGCAAGTCACCCCCTGCCATTTTATCCGTGTATACAAAACATTGATCAGGCAGGGGCACATAGTCCCTCCATAGTTGCGGTTACCAATCCACTATAGCCATCCAAACCTATAGCCTAATTTGCTTTGTTTCCATATTCTGTAATAGTTCTGCTCCAACCGGGGATTGTCTTTGAATGCACTTGCATAGTGCATACAGGGATAATCGTCGGTTGCTGCCCCCTCATCATTTAAAATTGTCAAAGGGGCCTCTGCGAGTTGGCTTCGGCCCCTCGTACGCCTTCCAAAAGACCGGGATCCTAGGGTCCCGAGATATGTTAACATAAATAATAATAATAATAATAAACCATTTATTTTCAGGTAACAAAGACCCATAGATAAATACCTTAACCTAAGTATACATACGTTTAATAACAATTGTGTTAGTGTTGATGATGATGATGATGATAAATAAGTCTAGCTAACTAAACTGGTTGACTGAGAATAAGTCAGATGCATCACACCGGAACTTCTGCTAGCCTTTATAGTTTCTTTTAATATTTTTCGATTTTTTCTCGTGTTTATTTTTTGAGAGTGTGTGTGCACCAGTATGTGTCAAATACAGATCCTAAGACACCGACTTCCAAAATTAAAGTTATTTTTGACTTTGTAGTGTTTTTTTAAGGAAGTCGGTTGTTATTTTTTTGTAAAAAGTTTTTTATTTTTGACTTTTTAGTTATGGTAGATACCCCGCACTAATCTAATCGCGTTATTCGTTCATTTGTCGCGCAAATACTTAATGCAATTTAAGACTAATATGGTTTTCACATGGATCCTATTGTTCGAATGAAACCAAATTAAAATGGGACCATTCGGGAAACATCAGCTTTCAAATAAAAAAAGAATCATCAAAATCGGTTCACCCAGTCAAAACTTATGATGTAACAAACATTAAAAAAAAATACAGACGAATTGATAACCTCCTCCTTTTTTTGAAGTCGGTTAATAAATATGTTTATTTTCTTTATCCAAATACAAATTCGATAGTTCATAGAGCACATAGCTACTCTATCGAACAAATGATTGCCATAGGGAAATCATCTGTAGTATCTATCAGCAAACTGCAATAAATGTAAAAAAAAAAAAATGCATTTTACGGGCTAGCCTGGCCCTTTCCCCTTAATAATCTCAAAAACTGTAATTCTATTCTGAGCTAAAAAGGGTTACTGACGAAATCTACAAAAGGTTTGTATTTCGTTTACCAGACGTCACCAATGATGGCGTAGGTTGAAACCTACGTACTACAAATTCGTCAACAAAGTAAACTTTGGTTTATTTTTAACCGCATGTAAATTGTTGTGTTCTCCATTTTGCAATATTGTTGTAGTTCGTTTGTGTTTAACTAAACATTCCTGGAATTAGAATTGTATTCAAATCGAATTCCTTTTGTGTGATGAGATGATCTTCGGTCTGAATAAGCAGCAAAAACGTAACCATGAATTCAATCTGTGTGGTTCTTTCCTCAAAACACCATTTCAGTCACCAATCTACATGGTATTCACATGATGTGACCAAGATGATATCTGGAGTTTAAAAGAGACTGTGACCTCTGAGTTTGTTTCGGCCTTTCTTCTCAGAGTAGTCAGTTAGTAAACGCCGACCTCATCTAGTTTAAAAAAAATATCATTGACATGTAAAACTGTTTGTACAAACCTACTTCATCATTTCAGCCGTAAGACGTCCACTGCTGGACTTAGGCCTCCCCCAATTGCGGGGGCTTTGCCATAATCGCCACGCTTGGCAGGCGGGTTGGCGATCGCAGTATGGTGGTAAAATGCATAGAGAACGCTGCTGCCCATTCTCTTGTAAGTCCCTTAGTCGCCTTTTACGACACCCACGGGAAGAAATGGGGTGGTGTTATTGTTTACGTCCGGCACCACACGGTACCTAAACCTACTTACAGAAATAAAATCGTTTATCATTTATCAGCACATGATCCTCTGCCAGGGTCGCGAGATTGTTCGAAAGAGTTACCGTAGCCCTGGCACAAGCAACTGAAGGAACACGTGTGGGATTTAGTCAGTTAAACTCTGACACGCCCTCCGCGCCAAGTTTTGGCGTCTATCTTGCTGCTCCGGGCTGCATAAATAAGACAATGGTACCGATTCCCTTGTTCACAAACTAAACTAAATTTAAGTTCAGTGCATCTTTTTCTTTGTATTTCATTAAGAACAGGACAAAAGACAAATTTTAGTTTAGTCCTGTCAAATTAATCAGCGCCTGTCGCTACTCCATACAAGTTTAGACGTGATTAAAAACTTGCCTACTAAAATTACGTCAATTTACGTCAAGCACTGATTAATTTGACAGGACTAAAATAAAATGTATCTTCTGTCCTTTCCTTAATGAAATAGAAAGAAAAAGATGCACTGAACTTAAATTTAGTTTAGTTTGTGAATAAGGGAATTGGCACCATTTTCGCGCTATTTTCGATCGCGTAATCGCGTGACCGTGTCAACACGACACTGTCAGTTAGGACTAGGGTTGCCACCTTTTTTTCTTGCAATTAAAGTACATTGGTTTATTATAAGTAACAAAAAAAAGTACACAGTATAAAAATAAAGTATGATTTATTTGTCTTTATTTATTATATTTAAAAACATATTTTTTTATTGTTTTTTTGCAGTTTGTATCACATAAATTTCGTTAAACGAAAAAGTACTGACGACTAAACTTTTCAAAATGTCAAAGGAATCAAATGTTTAAAAATAAAGTATTTTCGTGTACTTTATTGTTCTCATAAAGTATAGAGTACAATTATGTGAAATAACGTATAATACTTTATTATAAAGTACGGGTGGCAACCCTAGTTAGGACGTAGGCTAAGGTCATTGTTTCATAATAAGCCTACTGTTTTGTAATAAAATAACTGTCATGTTAATTAAAATCAATCTCAATTTATTTCAACATAATAAAAAAAACCCATAAAATAAATCAAGGACAACACTTTTATCTCCGTCAGTACACACGATCTCCCATCTCTTTCTGACACAAACAAAAATGCACCTATTTCACTTATACCGTGAATTATGATCCACATTTTGTTTTGACCAAACAATTTTGCACTTAATTTCTTTAGTGGTAGAGTGTATTTTGCAACAACAGTAAGTGAACTTACATTGTTGTGGTTCATCAAAGTAACTAGTACTTTATCTTGATTCATTTAAAGTTTATTTTGGAGGATTAATAAATATTTCTGATGAGTAATTGTTTAGAAACAGTTTGATAATGAATAGATAATTGACTCGTGGTTATATTGTGCAGATATAAGCAGAGATGGGTACTATTATAATACTAGTATTGTTCTTGGTAAGGTCATGAGTTTTTGCCTTTTTTCCTAGACCCTAGAACTATCACAGGGACAGTGGTATACTGGGTGGCATGGGACATTGATGCGGAAACTGTAACTATAAATTCAGCACATGATTCTAGATAGACCCCCTCCTTTTTTTTGGGTGGAAAATCATCAAATGACGTCTCCCGCTCTGGGTGGAGCGGGAGGGCGTGTCAGAACTTTTACTGACTAAAACCCACAAAAAATTGTTCATCAAACCCATACGTGTGGGGTATCTATGGATATCTATGGATAGGTCTTCAAAAATGATATTGAGGTTTCTAATAATTTTTTTTTCTAAACTGAATAGTTTGCGCGAGAGACACTTCCAAACTGGTAAAATGTGTGCCCCCCCCCCCCCCGTAACTTCTAAAATAAGGCAATGATAAAACTAAAAAAAATATATGATTACCATGTAAACTTCCACCGAAAATTGGTTTGAACGAGATCTAGTAAGTAGTTTTTTTTTAATACGTCATAAATCGTAAACCACAATTTACCTTTCATTCAAACAACTCAAATATAAAAAATTCATAAACATAAACCTTATGCAAAAACCGTGAGTACCTGAAGGTTTGTACGGAACCCTCGGTGCGCGAGTCCGACTCGCACTTATGCGGTTTTTTATTTTATTTTTTACTCTTTCCTGCTGTATTAACTGTTATGTGCCTTTCAACTGTGCTAAATAAATGTATTTTCTTTTCTTTCTTTCTTTCTATGATCTACGAAAGACAACCGGGACCGACGGCTTAGCGTGTTTGAGGCACGGAACGGTCTTGGTATGTAAAGATGGTCACCCATTCACGGACCAACTGCGACAAGGGGAACATAACCTGATCGATCGACTCATGCGGTTGTTATTACTTATCCACAAGCCCCATCAGTCTATATCATTCCCACTGCTGGGACACATGCCGCCTATCTGTGCGAGGGAGTCGGCTGTAATCCACCACACAGCGTGGGCCCAGTGTGGGTTGGCGATAGTAAGTCAATTATAATAAATAAAATAAAAACTGCTATTTCATACAAAAGTGCAATACTTACGCGATCAAAATAAATGGAACAGTAGGTAATTTTTTAAAGAGGTCCAAAATTATGTACCGAATCTATGGTAACATGTTGCACGTCGGATGTTCCAGCAACCTTCTATGTTAGCTTACAGCTCTATTAGGTGCAACCTCAAAACAAACATTTTTGTTTAAATAGAGTAGTATAGGAACCACAATAATTTTCTTACAACTAACGTGACATTCTGATTGCTAATGGGCTTCTCATGTAAGACATAGAAAGATAAATGTTTAACAAAATAAATGATTGATTAAACAAACCTATCGTTATTTATTTTGCTCCCCCAAACATTACATTTAATCAACCCAAACATAAATCTACTAACCACGGGAATAGTTAAGGTGGATGGATGATTATCTCAGATGCCATTTTGTCGCTAGATGGCGCTAGATCCACAATTTGGAACATTTTCAATTTTTACGCCTAACTTAGAAATCTTTAATAGATAACTTTATTATATGCGAAACCTAGGGCATTAACTTGATTTTTTTAGATAGTCACTGTGCTTGTTAACTGGTCTCATACAAAGATTTGTACATTCTAAAGATTTAGCCGCTTGACTTTACTCTTTACACACACATACAAAGTAAATAGTAGTAACTTTCGACACCACTAGATGTCGTTTTATTCAAACAGTTTAAAATGAAATTAATATAGGTACACTGTCCCTATAAGTTGTAGTAATGTGACTGAACCTAAATTGTAATGTGTAAATAGTCATCATCTCAGCCGCAAGACGTCCACTGCTGGATATAGGCCTCCCCCTATTTGGGGGGCTTTGCCATAATCACCACGCTTGGCAAGCGGGTTGGCGATCGCAGTGTGATGGTAAAATGCATAGAGAACGCTGCTGCCCATTCTCTAGTAAATCCCTTAGTCGCCTTTTACGACACCCACGGGAAGAAATGTAAGGAAGAAGAAGGAATGGAAGTGTAAATAGTGACGTGTACTAAATAAATAAATAAAAGACTATTTATTACATTGTAAAGCTTTTTATTGTACCTTACTATAAATTAATAATATTTATTTAGTAAAAAGGGGTTAATATTTTCATAAAAATAATCGTTTTATTTACTCTCACTACATTTACTTAGATAGTTTCCGTTTGGATTCAAACCATCGAGTCATACCACCATACAAAGATAACATACTTTTTTAAATATTTTGATATTTACAATTATGATTTTGAATTTAGTATTAGAAAGAATTATGTATGTAGATTACAATATAAATAACATCATACGTAAGTATATATAACGGCACATGTATCTTACACAACAACACAAAGGGGTTGCTAGCTAACCATAACATTTATTTATGTTTCAAGAATACCTACTTATGATACAATTTTGAACTGCAATAAATATTCTTTTACAATTGAATTGTTAGGCTGGTACCTAAATACATGAGTGAAACTTATCTACACAGAAAAATCTTATGAACTAACAAAATAACACAAACTATACATCGCTACGTGCAAAAATAGCTTATTAATTATTCTATAATGTTCCCACTGCTGAGACTCAGGCCTCCTCTGAACTGTGGTGATGAAATAATTTACACTCAGCAAAGTGCCGGCTTGGATTCGAACCATCGACTCGTACCACCATACAAAGATACTTATAAATATTATAATAAAATATCTTCTTTTCTACGCGCTACTTTTTGCAGTCGCCGCCGCCGCCGCGCCGTATCAGTCTTCTGCTTTTTACTTTTTACTTCCATTTATATAATTTCCGTGTGATCTGAATCAAATGCTGGAAGACGCAGTTTTCGCTGCAACAAATGAATTTACACAGTTTTGTTAGACTATTCTTACTGAACCGACACCTCAGAGACCTGCGGAATAAGTTAGGAAATGAGTAAGACTTATATTTTTATACCTTTTAATTCCTTGATGTCTAGACATTTAGCATTTTTCTCAACTCTTCTCAAAATAATTTCCGGCAGTACACATGTTTTAAAAAATGTTACCAACTTCGGCATCATAGCGTTGATAACTTCCTCATCCCGGTTAACTTTTATGACAGTCAATGGTTGGGTGACAGATATCAAGCAAATGAAGTAACATTTATTCATTTTGGTAATTCGCAATTGACCCTGGACCTAGAATCAAAATAATAATAGCTGTTAAAAAGAAACAATCCAAGAAATACATTATTTTTATACATACATACCAAGAAATAATGATATTTGTTACACTGAACATTGTGTAAAATATGTTGTACTTTGGTATTGTCAAACAAAAACTTCATCACTACAAACAAGCAAAAGCGTACTAATGTAATGAACACAAAAATATGGTATCAAGTTGGGACTTACCATTCCAGATGAAGAATCAAAGTTGTGACCATATGACCTTCTTCAAGTCAACAATACGGTACCCTACCAAACCTGATAAGTTGTCACTTGATGTTCTTTCCACAGTTAGTTGATAAGCTTCAGTCTCTGAATCGGGTTGTGGCCAATCAAAATCAACAGTCTCTACTTGCTCTGTAACAGATTCAACTGTATTGAAGCTAGAGCTGCAGGCTATGGCTTCGTATCGAATTTCTGGTATACCACGCGAATAGGTTTAGGGCGTATCTTCAGCTGTCGAATGGTTGGACAGCTGATGATGATCTTGAGTTGAATGTGGACTGAAATAAAAGATAAATAAATGAAATAGGTACAGTTAAAAGTACACAGTTAAGACACAACACGAACCAACGAGTATCAAATAACCTCCACTCACGTAAATCTGATTCGAAATCTTATGGGAATCTAATTTACTCACTATAGATCACTAAAAGAACTTCCATGATGTCTTTTGAATACTGCTTGCACTTTTTTCCGTGATTTTCGCGGTCCTGAATACACATGTCGTATACATTTATGCAAGTTTATTAGTCGGGTTTATCTTAGGCAGTTCAGTTGCAATTCAGTCTGTAATCAAAAAGAATAATTACAAACAACAGCAAATGTATCTTATTTATGAAATGTTTCAAGAAACAGAAATAACACCACCACCAAGCTGTTGTTTTCAGAGAGAATATTTGAAATTTGTAGTATGTCATGTGACGACAATCAACGAGTGTTGCTAACGTTTGATTTTGTATTTCATCTTCTAAATCTTACACTTTTGTACCATTATAATAATACTCTATATCACCTTGAAAATCATTCATTGCACATAAAAATAACACTTACCGTCAATAAAACACAAAAACACTTCACTTTTCAATAAAAACCAGGGCTTTGAATAACGTTAAAAATTTGGTATCGTTACTTTCATCGGACGAAGATAACGTTATTAGTAGAGGTCACGTAATGCTTGGTAACGATACTTGGCATACGTTTTACCGGTAACTAAGTACCGTTAATTTTTTATTTATTTTCTTTCATCTCTTTCTTTCGTCTACATTATTGAAGTTGCATTTGCACCGTTTGATTGGCGATGTTGCCGTAGAGCGCCGCCGCCCATGGCGTTCCGCTTAGGTTGCGCAGGTTGACAACAACGCATTAAGTAACGATGTGATAAGAGAACGGTGTGGTGTAAAAGAAGATGTAGTGACAAAAATTGAAAAAAGTATGCTTAGATGGTTTGGTCATGTTGAGAGGATTAATGAAGGTCGGCTCACAAAAGGTATTTACAAGGCAGATGTGAGTGGAAACACCGGGAGGGGACGCCCTAGGAGGACATATAGGGACCTTATTGGTGATG
Organism: Aporophyla nigra; assembly: GCA_947507805.1. Lineage (NCBI taxonomy): Eukaryota > Metazoa > Arthropoda > Insecta > Lepidoptera > Noctuidae > Aporophyla > Aporophyla nigra. The sequence continues at coordinate 1,817,624 of OX382318.1, forward strand.
TTCTTCAGAAAGGTCAGGTGCGTAGTACTCGCAACCAGCGTGTGTGTATGACCAATTTTATGAACCTAAACGAGGCAAAAGAAGTGTGTAGAGATCGTAGCAGGTGCCGTTCCGTGGTTTCTGCCTACCCCCATGGGAAAAAGGCGTGATTCTATGTATGTATGTATGTAAAAGTATCGATACTAGTAACGTTAATTGGTAACGTTATTTTATAGATTCGATACCAAAGTATCGTTACCCGTTTTACCGTTAAAATATTAACTTTATGAAAATAACGTTACTTAACGATACTTATAGTGTGAATTTGGTAACGTTAACAAGCCCTGATAAAAACTGTTTCACGGATGGCACTCATTTGAATGGTTCTCCGTAGTAGGTAGCACAGTTTTTTTAAGTAATAATAAACATGGTAAATATCCCGTTTTAAGTTCTAATGATACTGGTGTTTATTGTTTCGTGTGGATTTCATGACAAAGTCTCTTCCGAGCCCCTTTTCTTTAATAAAAAAAACCTCGTCGTATAGTTTAGTTGCTAAATTGGTGTCCAGATTCTTAAATATTATACCAAAATGTTAAATTTTGCGTTGAAGTTTTAGTAACACCCACCACATTTGTTTACCATTTATTTTATTGAAATTTCAATGCGTACTATTTTTATTTTTGAATTCTTAGCAAAGTACGATCTTTTAAAATGTATGGTACGATCTTCTAAAAAATAAAGTTGGCAACCCTGCTTGACGCATTTTGTGTGTGCTAATAATACTAGTAAAATAAGCAATTTTGAAAAATCAAAGTGGTTTGTCTGTGTATTCACTAATCTTGCTGGTTTCACATGAATGAAATATGATTCAATCAATAGATGTACGTAGTACCTACGTTTCACCATTGTGTAGGTAGCTTCGCTGATCGCCTGATTTAGTCATAACTTACTTATACATCAAATTCTATTCTCTGATTTTATTCAACTCAAACCAATGGATTAGTACCTAAGCGTATCAGAATGTTATCAGTACCTACTTACATACATTAAAAAGATTTTTAAATCTGGAAAGTCGTGTACTAGTAACTACTTACTACATATTTAAACTAGATAATACAATAATTACATTAGTATTGTATCTGTGTGAACCAAGGGCAGATCGCAGAGATATTTTTTTCACTTTATGTAAAGCATTCTTTCTCATTCCATAATAAAAAACATTTTATCAATCAAAAAATGTTAACTGCGCGGGCAAACCCGCGCGCCCGGCGCTAACTTGCTAGAAACACAATATTCTGGAAACGATTCGCAAGTTTTCAAGACTCAAGCAATCACGCTTTGACGGTATGGCAACAACGCGGGGTGCGAGCGCTGCTACTAGAATGGCAACGTCGCATTATCGAATTTAAAAGATAAATTCTTGTCTAAATGTTCGAATATCGAACAGCGCCATCTATTATGAATGTTTACTAATCGTAAACTCGTAACACAACAGCAACCAACTTTCTCGGTGGTTCTATAAATTTCCGTCAGATGGCGCGATTCAGGTCACTCACACATGTAAAGATTTTTCGTTTTTTATTCGGTCTAATTCTCCTAGAAATACTGTTTTTTTTATAAAATTTGGGCCATATGCGAACATAATACATTATTAAGTCTCATTAAAGTTGCTTTTATTCTGCAGAAACTGTTTATTTACCGAGATTTCCACACCTGAAAAATGTATGGCGAGGGCTATCTAGGCATTCACCTTAATAGCACACATCATATAGCCAACGCCATCTCTGATTTTAGCCTTGAACTACCAACAATGAAAGGTTACATAAAGCTTCCGATACTCGCCGCTAGGCGCCACTAGTATAACTATGTTCATTGTTGCCTTCGGTTCGGTGGGTACCAATTATTATTTATCATGGTGATTTTCCTGAATACGATACGAGATACAGTTATTACCTTTTTATGTGGTGATAAAAAAGTAAAGCACCGCGTTTGTGAACATGGATTGTTTTAAATAACGGGACATTTTGCTTGAAACTAAACCCTCACATCTGTTTCAATTACTACCAGCGCTACAAGATTTTTGGCGCGAAGACAAAATCGAAACTAACGGCGCGATTTTCTTTTTTTTTAATTGCTCAATAGTAGATAACCCACTCAACGTCATTTTTACACGCTTTATATTAGCTTCACTTGTATGTTTGTTTGTAACAGACTCCTTATAGCGCGACTTTGACCCACTTTAAACGACCAGATTTCATTTAAACTCTGTAAAATTATCGAGGACCGATGACAATACTTATCCTTGCCAGGGTTACCAGGACAGCAAAAAAACTGTCTTCGAAAACTACACTGACATACGTCACAAACTACGCTGACATACGTTTCAAAATTCAAAACACCCTAAAAAATTATCTGCAGTGGGATGCCAACAAGGTGGCCACTGTCACAGGGTCTCGGGCCTGTCATTTTCAGTTTGGCTATTCATCCAATTATCCAGAAACTAAATTCAAAATTTAATGTATGGTACTTAGATGATGGAACACTAGGAGGTGATGTAGACACCGTTTTAAATGATCTAAAATTTCTAAAACAGCATTTTAAATCTATTGGCTTAGATCTTAACCCCTCAAAATGCGAAATTTACCTCTCTGACGTTACCGACAGACAATTGACCCTAGAAAAATTTAATTCAATAGCCCCACAAATCAAAATTTTAGAAAAAAGTTCACTGCACCTCCTAGGTTCCCCAATTTTGGAAGACAGCTTTGTTCCTTTCATCGACGAAAAAATCAAAAACTTCAACGACATTTCGGACAGACTCTCCAAATTAAACTTTTTTGAAGCCCTCTGATTCTTTTTTCTCTGTTTTTATAAACTTTACATACTTGTACATAATATATTAAATTTAGTGTTAAATAAGGAATTGTAAAATATTTAAATTAAATAAATACCTTTTTAAAACCCAAAAAAATAGAAAATAAATATTAGTTTAAAAAAACTAAAAAATCGTGAGGTGCCCGATATAAATAAAAAATACCTTAAAAAGCACCACACGCTTTTTTTCCATTATTTTCTACTTTTTAGTTTGGTTTTCTATAGAAGCGTGTTTTTTTTTGTTTTGAGAATATAAATGCTTAAAGTACACATTATCATCTTGCCTAGCTTTTCCCTAATTATGTTGTTATCGGTTTGAGGGGCTTGTGTCTAAGTAATTACAGCCGCACGGATCGATCGAATGAGTTAAGCTACACATCCCGCGGTTGGCTCGTGGATGGGTGACCATCTTTACATACCAAGACTCCCCCGTGCCTCGGAAAGCACGTTAAGGCATTGGTCCCGGCTATCATTTGTATTTCTTTGACAGACGTTACGGGTCGTCCTCGTCAGAAACCCGAAAGTCTGACAACCAGTCTTACCGAAGGAGTATCGTATTAGGGCAAAACTTGGCTAATCGGTGATAGTTTGATTATATTTGATCACAGAATTCTACTTCTTAAACAGATAGTTTTGCAAATTTACTATGTAAGAATTTGTTAAATTGCCTACAATAGTGATTATCTATATTTATACCAAATACCAAACTGACCACACAAAATAAATTTTATTTTACACAACCTAAAATGAGGTAATTCAGTGATACTTGAGTTATTATGTGATATAGGCTTGGTTATTTTGTGATATCAGTCAGGTCAATATGTGATAGTAGCGGAAACTGTAATGAATGAAAATCATATTTATGAATCAAATGTTTCATTTTAGTAATCAAGTTTTCACTTTATTAAGTAATTCTTAGACATTAGAATTGCACAACTAGCTTTGATTTCTTATTGTTAATAACTTTCAAAAACAAACATCAAATCAAAATAAAACTTATTCAGAAAGCTCACAATTTGAACAGAGGAAAAAACTAGTATTAATAACATTTTGGCATGTCGTATGATACCATTTTTACAGAACTGGCATTCAATCCATTCTCTACCATTTTTAAACTTTTTTTCTTTGATTTGTTCTGTAATCCAAAAAAGTTAGTAGGTATAAAAAATGCATAGAATAACAATAATGATAACATAAAAAAATCAAGTATCTTGACTTAGCACACGAGGTTGTCGACATGTGGGACGTGGATTCTGCAATCATTGTACCGATAATTGTTACAGTAAATGGGCTAATAGCGAAGAGCCTCGACCAACACCTCAGGAGGCTCTCACTGCGCGGCTGGGTCAAGGGCTTGATTCAGAAGGCAGTACTCCTGGACACGGCACGCATTGTCAGGAGGTTCCTCTCTCTAGAGCCCTGACCACCGGCAGCTTGGACCCTGCTCCCGATGCCGATGGGTCACTATTTTTTTTTTATATTTTTAAATGTTTTTGTAAGATTTTTGTAAAAATATTTAAAAATATACTCAATATGTAAGAAAATAAATAAAAAAATGATAACATTAGCCATGAAATATTTCATAAGACCAAACAGATCTCACAATAAAACCAAACATTTTAGACAAATTCATACACATTTGGGTATTCTGTGATACATAACAATCATGATTACCGAAAAACACGAATATTTTACTCTCCGAACTTAAGGATTTTGAATATTAGGAATGAAGTTTCTTTAGATCACAGATATACAAATATGCTTAAAAACTCTTACCTTATCATTACGTTTATCTGGTTTTCCCATTTTTTATGTGTTTTAAATAATATTTCAGTTTTTCTTTTGCCTAGTCTAATCACAAGTTGTCATAGAGGTTAGACCACAGTTAGCAATTAACAATACTTTTTTTTTAATTTTTGAGAAAGTTTACGGATACACTCTTTATGTTATCATAACCTATCTGAATAGCGCCATCTATACGCAAAATGTCACAGCTTTAGATTATATAGTAACTTAGATATAAAGGAAGAACAAACTATCACAGAATTACTGCATATCACCGATTAGCCAAGTTTTGCCCTACCCAGTAACTAGGTTGTGGTGGTCAATGGGCAGTCGCTCCATGTAAAATACTGGTATTCAGCTGCATCCGACAAGGCGAGGCAAGCCGCCCCAATATACCTACCAGAAAAAAGTTAGGCAGATGTTGATGAAACGTTTACACATAACTTCACCCTGCCTACCTTTTTCCCAACTATGTTGGGGTCGGTTTCCAGTCTAACCGAATGCTCCTGAATACTGTCCAGACTGCTAATTACGTAACACACTAACAGTAAATAATTTTAACAGTCAACAACATTCATTGCGGTATTTACGTTGATGAGCAGACAAGTTTTTCGAACATATAAAGTAATGGATTAGCAATATTATTCAAAATAATAATAATAAATAAATCAATATCTTAGGACAACCAACACACCGTTATCTGATCCCAAACTAGGCAGAGCCTGTACTATGGTATCCAGACAACTGATAAATATACTTATATATTTCTAAATACATACATATTATAGACAAATTACACCCAGACACAGAACAAATGATCGTGCTCATCACACAAAGATTTGTCCTGGGTGGGAATCGAACCCACGACCTCAGTCTTAGCAGTCAGGATCACTAACCACTAGACTAACAGAGCCTTTCTGATTGATAGTGTGTTACACAATAAGGGTGGAGGCTACACCGGACCTACATTAAGTATTGCCACGAGTGAAAATCTAAAAATCTCGCATCCAGACTTATATTCACAGAAGACTCCGCCCTGGAGTGTAAAGGTGGTGCTGTCCCACAAACAACGCGGCACTTGATATCTTGTCCAGCGTGTCCTGTTGTCTGCACGCTACAGGAGTTGATGGACGCTACTGAAAGTGCTAAGCTCGTAGCCAAATTCTGGGCTCTATTTAGATTGCTATCGACACGCTAAGAAATGGAGGCAAATTAAACACTAAATCAAAGGTGTTGCAACTCATTTTTGATTGCGATCGGTTTGTAAATAGGCTGACGAAATCACTGATGGAAAGTTATCCGCCTACAACGGTTTATAGACCTTTGCAACATCATACTCATGGGAATTAGGCTTTGGATTTAGGTACCGATTCGTAGCTGTCTATAGACTACTATAGGCATGTTCTACTATATGTAACGCAAGTCCTCATACACCCCAATTAGAGTAATTAGTTAAAAGCATAATATAATGACTAAATCTTTTTAACACGCTTTTATTACCTTCAAACGTATGTTAGTATGTAACGGAAACTTTGAACATGATTTTGAGCCCCTTCAAAACGTCGGATTAACTCGAAATTTGGCTTACTTATCAAGGACCGATGACAATACAATAATTTTATAAATTTGTGCCACTAACTTTGCCGGGGTTACCAGGATAGCCAAAAAAAAAACTGTCTCCGAAAACTACGACGACACACATCACAAAATTCGAAACACTCTAAAAATTAGAAAATAAATAATAGTTTTTTAGTTTCTTTAAACTATTATTTATTTATTTTAAAGCTATCTTTCATTAAGAAAATCGTATTTACCCTAGCATCACTTTACGCATTTAAAATTGAGTCTTATTGCCACCAAATAAGATTTTTGTTTAGCTCAAACGGCGGTCAGAAATAATAAGTATTTCTCTATGTTAATCAAGCTGGATAATCCCAAAGAGCTAGGAAGTTGAAGATCTATTTAATACGTGACGCAACTCTGTAACCCTTTTTACGAGTTCACGCGGACAAATTTGACACAGATAAAGTTTATATGGAGGAGTGTAGAAATTAATTTTTTTAATATTATTAGAACTACAGTAATAATAATAATAGCCAAGAGCCTCGACTAACACCTGAAGAGGCTCTCGTTAGGCAGCTGGATCAAGGGCTTGATCCAGAAAGCGGTATTACTGGAGCCACGACCACCGGTAGCTTGGACCCTATTCCCGATACCCGTGAGCTACATTTTTTATATTTTTAAATGTTTTTTATAATATTTGTTAGTACAATATTTACAATATAATTTATATTTTGGTATAGTGAAATAAAGGAAATAATAATCAGCTTGTGTTGTCCCACTGTAGGGCAAAGGTCTCCCTTTCCTTTTTCCACTCAACTGTATCCTGAACCAATAAGGACCAATCCCTCATGTAGGCGTCGAGTTCGTCCCTCCATCTACGCTTGGGTCTTCCGCGATATCATTTGACGTTTCGGAGACCTATGTTGTGGTGTGTACAATGATACAGTCACTACGCCGCTTCCAAACCAACCGAAGATGGTGTTATTTGCAGATGACACATCATTGATATTTAAAATCGACAGACGGTCTCAAAATCTTGACGACGTCAATAACTCCATTCTTCAGGTCCAAGACTGGTTTACGGTAAATAATTTGGTACTTAACAAAAAAAAAACCAAGTGCATTAGATTTCAATTGCCTAATGTCAGAGGTAGCGAATGTGACATCTTATTGAATGGGGAAAAACTGGAATTTATTGATCAAACGGTTTTCCTAGGAATCACGCTAGACGAGAAATTACAATGGGGACCTCATATAACATCTCTTGCGGGGCGGTTGAGCTCGGCCGCATATGCTGTTAGAAAGATAAGACAGTTAACAGATGTAGAAACCGCGCGTTTGGTCTATTTTAGCTACTTCCACAGCATTATGTCGTATGGCATTTTACTGTGGGGTAGGGCTGCTGACATTGAATCCATTTTTATTTTGCAAAAGCGAGCTGTCAGAGCCATTTATAATCTATGTCGCGGCGAATCCCTCAGGGAACTATTTAAAAGGATTAATATTATGACGGTACCTTGCCAATTCATTTACGAAAATATTATGTATGTAAGAAAAAATCTACATCTTTTTAATAAAATAAGCGATAGACATAACTTTAATACTAGAAATAAAGACAAGATAGATCAACCATTTTTCAGATTAGCAAAAGTACATACATCTTTTATGGGGTACTGTGTTAAATGTTACAACAAAATACCTTCTGATATATTGCAATTAAATGAAAGGAGGTTTAAAAGTCATATTAAAAGTACACTTTGTAAACGAGCTTATTACAAATTAGAGGACTACATCCAAGATAAGAACGCTTGGAAACATGCTGGTCTCGCTCCATAGGACAGTCTCATAGGAGTTTATCAAACTAGTTGCTAACTTAATTGTGTAGATAATATTTATTTTTTCTTCTATGACACTGTTTTACATTCTGTAATTACTGTAACTCACACACTGACAGTTTATATGGGTAGTTCATATAATTGTTTTTTTATTTAACTGCTTTTGTTAATTTATTTTTATTTTCTTTTAATTTCATTTGTTGTGTATATATATCATTTGCATCGTTGTATATGTAAGCGGGCACGCCCTTTGTGCCTGGAGGCTTTAGTAAGGTTTTAAGTTCTGTTTACGATTTTGTTTCATTATTCATTTCAACTTGAGTTTAGTTTTCAATGTTTTGTTGGTATAATGGCGTGTGCTAGCTGACATATGGCGAATAATGTATGTTTTGTTTTATTATATTAATAACTTATACAATATTGTATAGAATCAAGTTCTTCTAACTTAACAGACAGCAGTGCTGCTGGGGAGTTTGTTCCGCCACTTCTTCTTCCCAGCCAAAGCACTAGGAAGTGTCGAAGGGCGGGCGTTTTGGGGGGACTGTCTTATGTGACTTTGACGTTCAAAAAGTGCTGACTTTCAGCCTAGTTTGAATAAATGACTTTTGATTTTGATTTTGATTTTGCTGTGCCGCTTTGAAGGCAATATAACATGTTAGCCAAAACTAGGAATTTAGACATCTGCGAGTCTATGTCTAAATAATGATGTGATGTGTTTAATAGATTTAATTTGATTTAAGTATCTCTACGTGTTAATTAGAGTACTCAAAATGTTTCATTATCTTCTTTTTATTGTATGTCCTTTAATAATTTATAAACTGTTACCAAATTTAACCTATAATTAAAATTTTAACTTTGTTAGCTGAGTTACCTATTGTGCATGCTGTGGTCTCCTATAACTGAAGGAGAACACCTACTTAAAACCAGATGTTGCTATTTATTTATGTGGCAATGTATTGTGTGCATCTTTTGTTAGAGATCCTAAATAAATAATTTTTAAAAACATGATAGAATTTCGACTCCTGGGCGACTACGACTAAAAATAAAAACATGCAAAATACTCACATTTTCTCTATCCAAATCCAGCTGAGTATCCCTCTTAGGCAAAGTAAAACTGATGACACTGTCACACTTATTCTTAAACCGTCTAGGTTCAGTCGTGTTAAACTTTCCTTGCAGCTTCACATACTCTCCACTCAAGTTCTCTATAGACTTAGCATGCTTCTTAGATATCAAAATCGGCTTTGGTTTTAATACCACCGGCTTTTTCGCTTCAGCGTTCGGGAACCCATTTTCGAAATTCTGTCTCAGTTTTGCGAAATCGCTCTTTGGGAGCATGTCGGTTTCTGGGCTTGAATTCGGGATTATTGGGGCTGAAAGTGGGGTTTCTGGGGTTGGTGGTCTGGATTCGTATGGTATGTCGTATATTTTCGGGTCCTGAAACAAGAGAAAAGTTTGTGTTATTAAAATACATTTCGTCTTCATTTGGGTCTCCAAAGGGTGTAGTAGTCACAAATAGTGTGAGTGAGCACAAGGTCCTGCTAAATGTTATTAGATTTTTCTTTCTAGAATTTCTCAGGAGCTGCTTGGAGTCTGCATTTGTTCATGGCAAAAGGCTTTTTTTTTACGATGGGACATCATCAAATGTCTTCTCCCGCTCTGGGCGGAGCGGATCAGACTTTTACTGACTAAAACCCACCCGTGTTCCTTCGGTTGCCCATGTGCCAGGGTCACGGTATGTCTTTCGAACAATGTCGCAACCCTGGATGGCAACAGGCTCGCCCCCTAATACTTGGGACTTAAACATAATTGGCCAAATGTGGGTGTACTATAAGTACTCCTTTACCAAGCCTGAATCAAAGTGCATCGAAGAAACGTGATGTTAGATCGAATGTAGTTTTAACATTGCAGCCCCATTTTAATTAATCAGGAATCCTGATTCGGTCAAAGGACCTCTGCATTGGAGAGCAGTGCTGGCTGATATTTGCTCCAACTTACGAGTTTCAAACACAGACAGGCACTATATACTCTCTATATTACATTTTACAACCACTGCTCTCGAAACTGTGAAGGAAAACAACGTGAGGAAACCGGCATGTACTAGAACCAAAAAATCTAAGACATGTGATATTTACCAATCCGCACATAGAAGGAGGCCTGTGTCCCAGCAGTGGGAACATTATATGCTGATTATTCTCGCTTTCTTGCTCTATTTGAGACTCAAGGCGTGTTAATCCGCCGCAGGTGGAGACGCCCCGGGCGTTGGGAGTCAATAGCAGACTCCCGGCCACCATCGGCGTGAGCTTGCGGGCGGCGAGCAATGGGTAGCTCGCCGCCCGGTAAGGACCAGGCTCGGGTCGACGGCGCGTAGTGTTCCACGCGCGCCTCAAAGACATGTCAGCAGAACTGAAGGGGACTGCTAGGACCGATGCCTGCCAGGGTCGCGAGATTGTTCGAAAGAGATACCGTGACCCTGGCACATGGGTAACTGAAGGAACACGGGTAGGTTTTAGTCAGTAAAAGTCTGACACGCCCTCGTCATTTCATTTGATGATTTCCAACCAAAACAGTGTTTTTTTTTGTGGGTTGGAAATCACACCCTCCACGATGACGTCTCCTGCTCCGCCTCCGTCATCGTGGAGGGCGTGACAGACTTTTACTGACTAAAACCCGGGTTCCTTCAGTTGCCTACATGCCAGGGCCACGGTAAACCACAAATAGATTCAATGTCGTTTTAATACGGCAGTCTCATTTAAATTAATTAGGACTCCTAATTAAGGTCATAGGACCTTGCATTGATCTCCGAATTGCACTTGATCTCATATGTAGTGAGTGACGAAATGAATGTACCTAATTAAAAAATACATTGTAGTGCCATTGGGGTTAAAAACGTCTTGTGGTAAGCTTGGCAAGTGCAGTTAACTGTTTAGTTAATTGAATTCCTTTTAGTATTATCACATAAAATATTTATTATTTATTTATTTAACCATTTATGCACACATATAAATAGACAAGAAGAAAGGAACACAAAAATATGTACAAAGGTAATGCTTATTTCTATAGAAATCTCTTCCAGCATACCTGCAATAGGAGAGAATATACAAAGAGATGTAGACAACGTGTGTAATAGTAGAAGAAAAATAATACTATAATTTAAATATAAACATACAAAATAAAAATATACATACATACAAACATACATAAATACTTCTAGAATAAATATCACTAAATATATATTATACTAACAATGTAATTGAAATAAAAACATTCATGAGCAATTATGACAAAGTGGAGAGATAGTGTTCTTTCACTCTTCTTTATGATCCTGATTTCTTTTTTCTCTTCTATATGATAGTACCTATGCTGAAATTTTATGTAGAATATAATGTTAAAAAAAACGTGGGGTTTTTGAGGTATTTTTAATTGATATCAAGCACCCTACGCTTTTATAGTATGGAGTGCGAAGCATTACTTTTTGGACTGTGAAAGAGAGCTGTTGACCAATTATAAAGTTGAAACAAATTTTGTGTATTTTCTTTACTTATACAATGTACAGATTTCCAATAACTACCTTAGCACCAAAAAAACACCTTTCTTAACTTTCTAACTACCGTCAAAATGACAGAACTGACCCGAGAGAGCGTACCGAGTATACAATAAATATCAGCAATTAGTTTTGATGACTTTTTAAATTGTCTTTGTGTCCGATTGTCTATGCTTCCGAGAAAGTGACTGGATTTGAGTGCATGATGCTGAAGATCTGACTGTTATGTTATCTTTGGCAAATGACTGAGGTACTTATTGTTTACTATCTTTTGCAAGCGGTCCGCGTGCATGTGTCGGACGTACTACCGGAATAAAAAGTAACCTATGTGTTAATCCAAGTTTTAAACTATCTGTGTGGCAAATTTCACGCCATTCGTTCAAATATTTTTGTGTGATTTAGTAACAAACCTCCAAACTTTCAAATTTTTAATAGGAATCTTATACAGAGTTTGCTTGAAACAGCCAATCTCTAAAACTTCCAGGCGGAATTCAAAAATCTTTTTGTATGTGATAGCCCCATTATTGAGGAAGGTTGTAGGTTATGTACCACCACGTTAGGACTCTTATGAGCCGAGCAAAAATTAGGAAAGAACGCTAAGTGAAAACGAAGTAATAGCGCGGGCTGGGTATGCGATGCGAATAGTAGGCCGGAGGACAAGAAATTACTCGCTGAGGAAGTTGAAACGTTATATTATATTGTAGGATATCGATTTTGGCATAGTTGTATCTAGTCATTACGAAGTCATTATAATCCCGGCTGAGAGCTCAATAAAGAAAACGATTCTGCACAGACAGATGGTGCAGTTCTAAACACTTCTGTCTACCTGTCTATTCAGCTGCCTCCTTGACACCAGGCAGTTGAAATATTTCCAGAATTTAAATATAAGGGGTTTTAAATATATTATGTAGATTTATAATTATTTCAAACTACGTAAACACACAATTTTTCCTTTTTTTGTGGGTTGGAAATCATCAAATGTCGTCTCACGCTCTAGGGTGGAGCGGAAGGGCGTGTCAGACTTTTACTGACTAAAACCCACCCGTGTTCCTTCAGTTGCCTATATGCCAGGGCCACGGTATCTCTTTCGAATAAATCTCACGACCTTGGCAGACGTATACACACTTTATTTACTAACTGCATGAAAGAGGAACGTAACAGCTAGTAGGTAAATGTAATCAGAACGGACTTGATAAGTAAACAAAGCATGCACGACGCACCGTTGACACGCATTCTATCTCACACCGTCATTGGCATGTGGGTTTAGGAGTTAGGACCGACATTGTTAAAGGACAAGGCTGACAGGCTTTGAGAGAGTGTCAAATTAGCTTGAAATGGTCTGATATAAAGAAAGAAACAAAATCAATCAATCAAAAATGTGTATTTATTCTCTCTTCACAATATTGGTTCGCTATAAAAACTTGAAAGCTGAAAAATCAATGAACAAAGATCACTTAGAGCGCCAACTCATAATTTTAAGGTTTATTATTTTTTTGCTTTTCAGTTTTTTCGTTGGTTTAATTTTTTGTTAAAAAGTTTTTATTTTACAATTTTTTGTGGTTTTAATGTACTAATAATACTTGGCAAGGTATACCCTATCCAATGAAAAAAGAATGATCAAAATCGGACTACCCTGTATAAAGTTATGCGTGGTTATACATTACAATCACTGAGTGAACAATCAATCATCCCCTGTTTTCCGACCCTTAGGGTTTGATTTTGATTTCCAAATTTATATGGGACCACCCTCGGAGTATACCCTTTCCAATAAAAAAAGAATTATCACAATCGGACTACTATGTAAAAACTTATGCGTGGTCATACATAAACAAAAAAATATATACGCGTCGAATTGATAACCTCCTCCGTTTTTTTTCGTCGGTTAAAAAATGAACAATGTTTTTGACAATATTATATTCCAACATTGAGACTGGTGCCTGAAGTAGGTTTTTTAAAAAAAAGCCTGAGTTACAGGTCACCAGGGCCCCCACAGGAAAACAATAATATAGTAAAAGGACGATCATGTGAGAACTTAATTTAAAAAACCAAGAAGATTAGACAAAAATCTGCTGAAAGTTAAAAATAATAGTAAATATTAAAAAAGACAATTAAAAATGAACTAATGGTCCATACGAAACTAGGTATTTGTAGTGTCCTGAATAATGTACTAAATACATTTATTTAGCACAGTTTAAAACGCACCCAATAGATAAACAGCAAGAGTAAAATAAAATAAAAGTAGTGTGATGTTAGAAACTTGCATTATAGTGTGCCTCACGGCTGCGCCAAAAAGGCCCAGTTCAGCAAAAGCCAGACTAGTGTCTGACGCTAGTTTTTAACTGGACCTGAAGTGTGAGGTGACGGATGTACAATTTTACATCAGTTCTATATCAATAATGCAACGTGATGTGTAAATAAATTTGAATCAGAACAAAAAAATTATAGAATAATAGCTTCTGCCCGCAAATAGGTCCGCGTAAAATTACTTGTTCGAACAAAAATAATTGTTTTGGAATTCCACAAGGCAGTATTTTGGGCCCACGTTATTTTTAACCTAAGTAGAATATGTAGAATGAAAAAAAAAAAAAACTTACGAATGATGTCAGGATCATCACAATCATTTCAGTCGAATGCCGTCTACTGCTGGTCATAGACCTTCCCCAGTTTGGGGGGTTTGCCATAATCGCCACGCTTGGCAGGCGGGTTGACGATCGCTCTATGGTGGTAAAATGCATAGCGAACGCTGCTGCTCATTCTCTAGTAACTCCCTTAGTCGCCTTTTATGACACCCACGGGAAGAAATGGGGTGGTTCTATTCTTTACGTCCGGCACCACATGGGGCCATGTGCAATCATGAATTCATGGTTACAGTATACATTTTTAGTACGTATAATATTTTCGTCGGACATATAAATAATGTTTGCTGTTACATAAAAATGCAATACCCTACGTATGGAACAGCGAAATTTTTTAAATAACTTACAATAGTCGTTTATGTGCCTAAGAGTAAATGAAAGCTTTTGAAACTGTTCACATGAAGTGGAACCTACTACTGCTGCTAAAAATGTTTAAAGGAAACATAAATAAAACAAAGTAAACGAGCGTTGCCTCACAAGTCCTTGTGATAACGGTTAAGTTATACTTTCGCATGCGGTGCTGCATTACAATCTATGTTTTATGACTATTTCGTTTTTTAGACCTTGGAAGGGCAGAAAGTAAAGCATTTTTTGTAAGAGTTGGAAAATGGTTGAAACTGTTCACGGAGCTTTTAAAAATTACAAGATTTTGGCTTCGACCGAGTGAACCTCGGCTTCTTCAGAGAGGAACGACGCGACTTTGGTAGAAGAATTTCCATAAAGTTTTCACAGAAATTGTTATGTACCTAAGTGACGCCTAACTGCGGAAGGAAGTCTTTAAACATTTTTTTTTTTTGTCGAAGTTGTCCCATATTGGACGTCTTTGATGTTGAATTCATGGACATCCAAAATTCAAATTCATCCAAATCTCTCCATTCATTTTTTATTTCATGTGCTGTTTCGTAATGTGCTGGTTTCTTCGTAACAAACGCTATTGCTGAGAGTAGCGTTTGCTACAACCAAAGCTACAAGCTACAAGGCAGTCTTGTAGTTTTGACTGGCCTGTTAGTCTACTGCTAAGACGGAGGTCGTTGTTGATTCCCACCCAGGACAAATCTTTGTGTGATGAGCACAATATTTGTTCTGTTTGGGTGTAATTTATCTATAATAAGTATGTATTTAGATATATTAGTATATCTATCAGTTGCGTGGTTGCCATAGTACAGGATCTGCCTAGTTTGGGATCAGATAACGGTGTGTTGATTGTCCTAAGATATTATTATATTATTAGTTACGTGTCTTCGAAGTAACAACAATCAAATATCTCAAATTCTGCCACTGAAGTGTGAAAGTGTTGCAATCTTTCAGTTAGTCAATAAAGAAATCGAAAAGACTAGACATCATTGCATGACGACAATTAAATGGATTCCTTTGTTTTGGACTGACATTTTAAGTGCTTTATCTAGTAGGTTTATGAATATACGAATATTATAAGTACTAGCTTCTGCCCACGACTACGTCCGCCATAAATTGAGTGTTAAATTTTCCCCGTTTTTGCAACATTTTTCATTGCTACTCCGCTCCTATTGGTCGTAGCGTGATGTTATATAGCCTATAGCCTTTCTCGATAAATGGACTAAGCAACAATAAAATAAATTCTGAATTCCAATCCTGAGATCATAGCGTTCAACCAAACAGACAAACTCTTGAGCTTTATAATATTAGTCTAGATTTCACTTGCATGTGTGGTGTGACAGCATGTTTGGTTTCTGTCTAAAGGTCTAGGTCAGACTTTTTTTTTCTGGGTGGAAAATCATCAATGATGTCTCCCGCTTTAGGGTGGAGCGGAAGGGCGTGTCAGATTTTTACCACCCTTGTTCCTTCAGTTACCTGTACCAAGGCCACGGTAACTCTTTCAAAAAATCTCGCGACCCTGGCAGGGTGCCTAACGGCCTAGCATGCTTTCCGAGACACCGATTCACTTCGATAGGAAGGTTAAACAAACATACAAACAAAGAAAGCAAAAACAATTGCCACATTGCTCCTATATGAGTGGACTACCTGACAACTCGTAAGAAATGTTTATAATCATAATATTACAATCATACGCTACAAACAAACGTGAGTAAACATTATGTACACTAATTGATCATTGATGCTGCAATCATCGTGGCCACATACCAAGACCCTTCCGTGTCTCGGAAAGCACGTCAAGCCGTTGGTCCCGGCTGTTATCGTGCATCTTTGACAGTTATAACGGCTTGTCAGAAGCCCGAAAGTCTGACAAGTCATACTGTGGGATCTTGTTGCGCCACTTCTTCTTCCTAGCTAAAGCACTAGGAAATGGTGAAGGGCGGACGATTTGGGGAGCTGTCTTATGTAATTTTGACGTACGAAAAGTGCTGATCCTCAGCCTAGTTTGAATAAATGAGTTTTGAGCTAGGTAGATGATGAAAAAGAATAGCATCAACACGAAAAAAGAACATAGAGTACGGAATCCGGAGATCCGTGTGGTGTCGGACGTAAAGAATAGCACCACCCAATTTCTTCCCGTGTTAGAGGCGACTAAGGGACTTACTAGAGAATGGGCAGCAGCGTTCTCTATGCATTTTACCACCATACTGCGATCGCCAACTCGCCTGCTAAGCGTGGCTATTTTGGCAAATCGCCCCAAATTTGGGGAGGCTTATGGCCAACAGTAGGCGTCGTTCGGCTGATATGATGATGATCATAAAGCTTCGACCAGCACGCGTAGCATGACCACCGTAGAAATAGAAATAGAATTGTGCTACGCCCGCATAAAACGGTACAAATCTTTCTACAATCTTTAATTTTGTCTTTAAAAACAAAACAAAAGACAAAATTAAATAGATTTTGTCTATTCTTCCGTCGACAAAACCCATTTCTACGGTCGTCATGCTATGCGTGCAGGACAGAGCGGTGTCCAGATCATTCTAAAACACCCAGCAACTCGTGTTCGACGCCAATCCAAGACCTTGACCATAGGATTCAAACAACATTGTGGAAGCGTGCATGATCGTCGGCCTTGGGCAAAAGTGGTGCGAACTGTCCGCCGTGCGCGGAGCTGATTAACAAATATTCTATCACTCACCTGGATGAGGAATTCTGGGGTCTCGATTCCGAGCCTACCCGGATTTATGTATGTAAATGAGTGTATATTGTACTGTGTAGTGAATCTGTAAGTATTTCACGATTCCAAGCCGCGCAAGACGCTAGAGATCCTCACAGCATGCGGCGTTCTTACGGTCACACTATAACCTCAAACTATTTCAATCAAATTCCAAATAAAACCCGTTCAATATCGTCAAAAGGGGTTGTTTACACACAAAACAATCGGATCTCAACAAATTGTCCGCAAAACTATAGATTCAACAAGATTAATCAATTAATATTCTCAAAACCAAATAGCCAACCATCCTCCCTTTTTCAAGATCAAATACAAGTGGTAAAATCAAACTGACAAGTGACAGACGTCACTCCGCTACACGTCAAGATGCGCAGGCGCACAGACTAAACAAAAAACTGTCGTACTGTCGGCTGTCTGTGGCCACGGGACGGAACAACTCGGAAACGCAGAGTCCAGGTGACATCCTGGTAACAGCTGGCCTTACACCAGATGGCCATTGTCCTCACCACGATAATCCTCCACATATCTTTAAGGACTCAGAGAGTAGGCCACCGGTTTCTGACCCCTATTCATTCCTGTCGTAGTGTACGCAAACAGTGACACGCTTCGTTTTTACGGAGCGTGTTGACAATACGACAATACTACCGCTTCTAATACTCATGGTCAACGTAATAAACAAACATTAGTGAGTATTATACCTCAGCCGTTATGTCATGCAGTCAATGATCTCTAGCTGTCAAAGATGACTGCGTTTTGGATTTTCAAGTATCTTGGAGCTGTGAGTACATAATTATAGTCCTCCAGACCGTATTTCGGTCATGGCGGCCAATCTCAATGGAGAACAACCTCTCTACTACCATAGGACGAAGGCCTGAGTTTATGTATGATTATAATTATATACGTTCAATATTCAGTAAGCTTTATCACCTGATACGTTATACTTTCATTCTCACAGGTTTATGCGGGTTCCGCTAACCACAGTCACCGCAGGATGCTATATATATTTCTACTTACTCCGTAGTTACAATAGTTCGTTTCTATAATCTGTGTGAAAACTATTTTAAGTCTTTGTTTGACCACCGTCTACATATTGGGACCAGCCTCACCCCGCTAGACTGGTAGACGACTCCAAAATATGTGGGCTAAAAAGGCTAGCCTGGAAGAAAACGCCTATACATATTTTTTCAAACGTTTTGGTTCTACGAGTTTCTTCTGTGGTTTAGGCTCTAGTATTACCTACTTTGTTTATCAGTCAATCACGAAACTGTTTTGAATGGATAGAATTCCATGCTAATGACAAGCAACCATTTTCTGTGGTTTAGGCTCTATGTTACCTACTTTGTTTATCAGCCGAACTCCGAACTGTTTTGAATGGATAGATAGTTTTAAAAGACAATCTGTCTAGCCGTTTCCCCACATAGTAGCGTCTTCCAATCTAACCGAATGCAGCTGTTTGTTTTTTTTTTTTGCATGTACCATTATTTCCTAAAAAGTAATTTTTATCAAACAAATAGCACTCCTCAGTTTCTCAATTTAATTTTTTGATTATGTATTATTCCATACTTCTTTCATATCTATACTAATATTATAAAGCTGAAGGGTTTGTTTGTTTTGGACGCGCTAATCGCAGGAACCACTGGCCCGAATTAAAAAATCTTTTTGTGTTAGATAGCCTATTTATTGAGGAAGGCTATAGGCTATATAACATCACGTTACGATCAAAAGGAACGGAGCAGCAACGAAAAATGAACGAAAACTGGCCGGCAATTCGATGCGATAGGAAGGGTCAGGGGAGAAAAATTGACGCGGACGAAGTCGCGGGCTGAAGCTAGTATCGTATATAATGAATAGATGGCTGTCAGCATTGCAAGTCAGACTCATTCTGATCTAAGCCGTCCCTTGCTGCCCTCTACCAGCGACGCCCTAAGCCGAGGTCCGTACCCCACACAGGGCGTGCTCTAAGCGTGCTCTAGGGTTGAGTTTTAAGCCTATCTGGAGGCCTTCATTTAATAAGGTAGCCACAGGCAATTCCGGTGAAGCAGCCTTCATAGGTGAACCAGCGAGGAGTCAATCCCAAAAAAATGCGTGTCAGTTATTAATGCAAAAGTGATTCTGATGACTGTATCAGTGATTATCTGAATAAACTATTATTGTTTTGGCGTAAATTTATTTTTCCCGAACCCCAGCTCATAACAATAACAAGAAAAATGACCACGCTAATTCCTCAGTGTTTCATCGAATGTTTTCCTCAATTGCTCATCATTATTTACTATAGAGCAATGAGGTGTGTTTACAAACGGCTTCCGTAAATAACGCTCTGATCAAGAACCTGTCTCATGTGAAAGTTATGTGGTTATTTGCTCGCTGCTACCGGTTCTATGAAATATGGCGTCTATTTCTACTGCTGGGAGAAAATTTAATGGAGGAAGGAGGAAGGCTAGGATAATTATACTGGGTACCTAGCAAGAAAATCGACGTGCAATTTGTCACCTTAGATAAATCCATCATGTACTCAAGTACATGATGCCCTCTATAACCCAAAACATGCAGCCACGGTGCCTTCTGTGCTCCCTAAAATAGGGTCCATGATGGCTGATACATACATGCCGTCTGTTGAGACAGGTCAGCTCAAAGCTGCAATGGATCTTTCTTCAAAAGGTCCTTCCAGAAATGGTTCTGAATTGTTAGACTCACATAATATTCTGATAATATAATGTTTAGACTTTAAAAGAGACCATAACCTCTAAGTTTGTTTCGGCATTTCTTCTCAGGGAACAGTCAGCTAGGAAATACCGGAACCATCTATGTTTTAATGGCATGTGTAAAAGTGTCTTATAAGATTTACACTTCGGAAACGGCGAAGTTTTGGGCCAATAACATTTATTAACTGTCATGCCAGTGACGCGAAGAAGTCCATGACTCTGAACACCCACGCTCACGCTTCTAGCTAGATGGAGTGATGATCTTGGCAGAGTGGCTGGTAGATATTTGATAGAGGCCGAGGATCGAGTCTACTAGCATTCAATTAAAGAGACTTTCTTTCAGGAGTATCAGAATAAGAGAAATACCCTACTAACGATGGGAAAATAAGTAGACTCCGGATCCTAATGGAGAAGATTCATACGGGGTTTAGCTTTGATGAATGATTTAATGTAATGTTTTGTGTCTCTTAATTTTTACAACTAACTATTGTATAGAATCAAGTTCTTCTAACTTGATAGACAGCTGTGCTGCCCCTAGCTAAAGCACTTGGAAGTGGTGAAGCGGGCGTTTTGGGGGACTGCCTTATGTAATTTTGACGTTCAAAAAGTGCTGATTCTTAGCCTTATTTGAATAGTAGGTAAGAGTTGTGATATTTGGATTTAAACGAGTGTCCATGTATTTTCTTGCCCGTTCTTCTCCATAGAGATTTAAGTTCAACTTTCTGACTTACTAACCGACTCATTGGCAATTCAAAACTGCCTATTTGGGTTTAACTGAAATAAATGCTTTGAGTTTCGCGTTGGGGTGAGGGCCTTTGCCAAAAGCCACACTGAGGAAGGGAAGAGAGATATTTTGATAACAGAGTCTTAATTATTTTGCACTAGCTATTTCCAGCGGCATCGCCCACGTATTATACGTATAAACCTACCTCTTGAATCACTTTATCTATTTAAAAAAAACCGCATTAAAATCCGTTGCGTAATTTTAAAGATCTTAGCATACATGGGGATAGAGGGAAGCGACTTTGTTGTATACTATGTAGTGATGTAATGTTTAAACTTTTATATAGATATTTGAGGATACTTTTGTATGTCTAACAATGGAAAGGTGTAGTCTGATGATAGTGAGAATATTGTGACCTCCATAAAAGCAATTACTAGGAAATAAGTGCTATGGAAAAGGAAGAGTATTATTGGCTTCGTAAGAAATGCGGGCTTCCGACTACGCATTATTACAAATATGACGTATTACAGACACCATATGACTGTCTTCACTAACAATCGCCTGTGGTATCTAAACAAAAGCGAAGTTTTAGTTTTTCAACGTACGGTTTAGCGGGTCTTTTCTCAAATCACTACATCCGTAATTTCGGCCGAAGTAACGGGCGTTTCCTACTTTTCCGTCAGACATCAGAAGCTAGGTGCACGGTTTCAAACGAGATACCGTGACCCTAGCATATGGGTAACTGAAGGAACACGGGTGGGTTTTAGTCAGTAAAAGTCAGACACGCCCTCCCGCTCCACCCAGAGCGGGAGAAGTCATTAGATGAGGTCCCATCTAAAAAAAAAAAAGTTGCACGGTTTCAATTGCTTGATTCCTATGGGGAAGAGCTGACATGAAGCTTGAACCGAATGGCCACCGAAATAAAAGTAGTTTTGCAGTTTTATTACATTATAGATATATCTTTAGTTATTTTTTTATTACCTTTAAATACGATACTCTTAAAATCTGCCGAATTATGGGAAGAAAAGTATTTTTTACGATTGTTTCATCATGATATTCATAATACTAACTTCCTTTTCTGTTTTTTTTTAACCCCTTACGCAAAAAGAGTGTTCTTAGAGCTAGAAATAAGTTTGAGCGCTCTGAAACGGTTGAACCGATACGGGTGCGGTTTTTTATTTGAAAATAGGCTTTCTAGCGATGGTTCTTCGACATGTTTTTATCAAAATTAATTCAGCCGTTTCGAGACGACGATCTTTTGATCAAGAGGATTCTGTTTTAGTCAAGGGTTTTATTAATTTTTATTTTTTACAAGTAAGACTTTTCTTTAAAAAATTTTGTTCTGGAATGTAACACGCCGATTTATTGCGACAAAAACTAAGCGCTTTACGGTGTTTTACGTTTTAGCAACGCCATAATGACCCAATGCACGCTTAACCATTCTACCACTGTCCTCCTTTTTGGCAATCGTTTACATAACTCTGCATAACTATAAAGTTATTTATTACAAAACAAAAAATTTCGCTCTGAGCTCTAGTCTCTATATGAATGACCTTCAACCAAAAACCTGCTCTGAAATCTGAGAATAATATCATTTTTAACACGCCGTATTATATCGCTAAAACGAATCGTCGGACACGTCGCCTTGTAGAATTGGAGATAGATAAATGTCCATAGAGCATTGTTTCTGACATGATTTTGTAAATCGTTTGCATAATGTAAAGAATTTTGTCGATTAGCAACTGCCTGCGACTTTTTCGAGTGAGTTCTTTTTGATGTCCTATGGCAGTCGGCAATACTGGAGTTTCTCAATGGTGTAAGAATTTTCAGAATAAGGTCAGTAGTTCCGAAGTTTACTCCGTACAATACAAACTCACTTTTACCCCTTTGTGATATTATAGAATAGACTGAAGAAGAAAAAAGAGATCAAACAGAGCAGTGGTTTCCCTTTGGAAACAGCTGGCACTTTTGTGCATATAGTTTCATCACCACTGCCCTCAAATTGATGTAGTGAGGAAACCGAAATCGTACCGTGTGGTGCCGGACGTAAAGAATAACACCACCCCATTTCTTCCCATGGGTGTCGTAAAAGGCGACTAAGGGATTTACTAGAGAATGGGCAGCAGCGTTCTCTATGCATTTTACCACCATACTGCGATCGCCAACCTGCCTGCTAAGCGTGGCGATTATGGTAAAGCCCCCCAAATTGGGGGAGGCCTAAGTCCAGCAGTGGACGTCTTACGGCTGAAATGATGATGATGATGATGAGGAAACCGGATGTCCTACAACTACAAATTGTATGAAATGTGTCATCTACCAACCCGCACTGGCCCAGCGTGGTGAATTGCAGCCCACACCCTCTCACAGATAGGAGGCTTTCGGTGTCTTAGGATCTGTATTTAAGGTTTTTTTGCCACCGACTTCCGATATTAAAGTTATTTTTGACTTTGTAGTGTTTTTTTAAGGAAGTCGGTTGTTATATCGCGTTATTCGTTCATTAGTCGCCAATACTTAATGCAAATTTAAGACTTATATGGTTTTCACATGGATCCCATTGTCCGAATGGAACCAAATTAAAATGGGACCATTCGGGAAGTACCAGCTTACAAATAAAAAAAAATCATCAAAATCGTTCCCCCAGTCAAAAGTTATGAGGTAACAAACATTTAAAAAAATACAGACGAATTGATAACCTCCTCCTTTTTTTGAAGTCGGTTAAAAAATACATGTTGCGCCGACCACTAATAAATTGTGATAAGGGCAGGAGAGAATTATCATAACAGTTTTGACTCTTGTGACAATCGAATTCCACCCGCATTGGGCCCGCGTGGTAGTTTACGGCCCGCTGCCTCTCTTCGAGAGGCCTGTGTCCCAGCTGTGGGAACAATATAGGCTGATTATGTTATACACGAACTAATAGTACAAAAGCCGGGGATACACTGTTTTTCGTATCTATGAGTGGAAAACATAGACCAATATAATATGGGAATGGGATTTAGATAAATACATTATCGTTCATTCGTCATGAGTATTAGATTATTAGTTACACAGATAGGCAAATACGTACATACAATTAACCGATAAGTTGAAATAATAGTCGAACCGCGAAAAAATATATATAAAACAATATTTGTCTATGATCCCTTCGATCAATTTATTGATCGAATTATAATCCTATCCTATTCTGATAAGTGATCTAATTTCTGAAAGTGGGCTTGTACAAAAACTAGATGAGGTCGGCGTTTCCTATCTGACTACTCTGAGAAGAAAGGCCGAAACAGACTCAGAGGTCACAGTCTCTTTTAAAGTTCAGACATAATCTTGGACTGATCGTTTAGATCAGCCTTTCCCAAAGTGGGCGATAACGCCCCCCTTGTGGGCGCTGCAGGCCTAAAGGGGGGTGGTAAGAGACCCAGAAAAGACTGTGTGGGGTGTGTAGACTCTACTACACAACGCCCCCATTTTTTCCCTGGGTCTCTTACCACTTCACTTTAGGCCTGCAGCGCCCACAAGGGGGGCGTTATCGCCCACTTTGGGAAAGGCTGGTTTAGATTGATATTTTTGAGGAAACAACCACACAGTTTGAGTGGACCTGTCCAGCCAGGACTCGCATTTGGCAGTAATCCTGCAGGACAAGTCAACGACTCGACAAAAAATCCCAAAGAAAGGACATTTGGGTAGGCCGCGTACAAAACTGAAACTAACCAAGAGTACGATTAAAACTAACTGAGAAATCCCACTATTATTACACGCTTTATATTAGCTTCACTTGTATGTTTGTATATTTGTATGTTTGTATGTTTGTTTGTAACCGACTCCTTATAGCGCGATTTTGACCCGCTTTAAACGACCAGATTTCATTCAAACTTTGCACACCTGTCAAGGACCGATGACAATGCAATAATTTTATAAATTTGTGCAATTATCCTTGCCAGGGTTACCAGGACAGCAAAAAAACTGTCACAAACTACGCTGACATACGTCTCAAAATTCGAAACACCCTAAAAAATAGAAAATAAATAATAGTTTAAGAAAACTAAAAAACACGCTTCCATTGAAAACTAAACTAAAAAGTACAAAATAATGGAAAAAAGCGTGGGGTGCCTGATATCAATAAAAAATACCTAAAAAAGCACCCCACGCTTTTTTTCCATTATTTTGTACTTTTTAGTTTGGTTTTCAATGGAAGCGTGTTTTTTAGTTTTTTTAAACTATTATTTTTATTAATGTGAATGTTTTGACGGTTGTTACTCAATCACGCATGGTCTTCATATGATCGGACCAAGATTATATCTGGACTTTAAAAGAAACTGTGACCTCTGAGTTACTTTCGGCGTTTCTTCTCAGAGTAGTCGGATAGGAAACGTCGACCTGAATCTAGTTTTGGAAATATGATTGACGTGTAAAGGAATTGTACGAGTAATGAAATTATTTGGCCTTACCTGCGATTACCATTTATATCCATCACTATTTTTTTAGCCTCGTTCAGACTCTTTGATTTTATATTTTTTAGGACTATTTTGTTATTCATATCTTAAAAAAAAAGAATAAAAAGTTTCTATGTTCTTTTTATTGTTTTTATGTCCTCTGCGGGTCTTAAATATTTTTCTTTCTCTGAGTTCCCTGCGTTTCATCCATCCCCATCACATGCCCAAAATCCTATTTAACAAACATGAATCAGACCCTATACAAACGAATTCTGCTCACCCACTTATTACGTGCCATCATTACTCTGATGCAATCTCCGTCAAGCGTATCGGGGCTACAGCTTCCGGTGCTTTGTTTTTAAGATACTTACTTACTTGTTACTTTTCAGCTTGAGTGTTATAACAGGTTTTATTGATCACTCGGTTTTGAGACAGACATATTTACATTTTCAAATATGATGATTTGGCATCATTTGTCACCGTCATCATTATATTGCATCTATCCTAATTTATTTTTGGTTAAATAATCGATATCGACTGTTAAATGGTAATAGGGCGCCATTTTGGTCGAAAATGACTCATGAATTCCATCCTACTTAAAATATTCTGCTTTTTCGAATGCGCTTACTCCCATGGCTCTACGATGTCTTTAAAATTTTCACGATATGACAATAAACAAAAAAGTTATGTCATTGTTCTACAATTTCAAACTTTAAACCGCTCTCCTGAACAATTTTTTTTCCTGAACAGGTTTTTGTCGCTTATACCCTATTACTTTTTAATTGTCGATATATACTCTTCTGTTTCAATGGGCTGGCTATGACTGTAGAAGGATCGATAGCGGATGGAGCCGAAGAGTCCTGGAGTGGAGACCGCGTATCGGCAAGCGTAGTGTTGGACGCCTCCTACCTAGATGGAACGATGACCTCAAAAAAGTGGCTGGGATAGGCTGGATGCGGAAGGCAGAGGACAGGGTGTTGTGGCGCAGCATAGGAGAGGCCTATGTCCAGCAGTGGACTGCAATAGGCTGAGTTTATTAATTGACTCTCATATTACTCGTCATGTTGGTATTTACCTGCGTTCTAGCTATACTATCTAAGGACTGCCAATGCCAATTTTAAAATCTGCCTGACCTTCTCGAACTATCTAACGTGGGTTTTAGTCTAACTGAATGCAGCTGTATGCCTGTATTTTATATGGAGCGACTGCCTATCTGATCTCCACCACCACCACAGCTCAGTTATTGGGTAAAACGATTCCTCTTTTTAAGACTTGTTGTCACACTTTCAGGCTTCGGACGACCCGTAACGACTATCAAAGATCTAAACCGCTCTGGGTGGATCTGGAGGGCGTGTTAGACTTATACTGACTAAAACCCACCCGTTTTCCTTCAGTTACCTGTGTCAGGGACCAAGAGTTTAACGTACTTTCCGAGGCACGGTGGATATCTCTTCGTATGTAAAGATCCATCAATCTCGGCAAGATCGATCGAACCATGCATCTATTATTACTTAGCCGCAAGTTCTTCAAGGTTACCATGACTACACCCACAATTAAGCGGATTTAAGTCCCAACAAGCTAAGTGCAAGCGGACACAAAACCACACCAGAACTCAACCAGACTAAAGAGCTAAATTACTGCCAGGGTCGCGAGATTGTTCGAAAGAGATACCGTGACCCTGGCACATGGGCAACTGAAGGAACACGGGTGAGTTTTAGTCAGTAAAAGTCTGACTCGCCCTCCCGCTCCGCCCAGAGCGGGAGACATCATTTGATGATTTCCCGTCCAAAAAAATAAGTGCTAAATTCATTTCTGTCTTTCGTAACGTTACGGTGACCTTGTAGATCAATCAATTTTCACGGTTTAGTGTCAAATCTATAATTCGGAATGAAATTAAATGAAATGATGAAATTATTTGTTTGCATAAGATTTGAAGACACAAGAAAATGTTTGAAATAATTCCCTTTTAATAACATTGTTGTTACGGGTTGGTCTGAAGCCTGAAAGTCTGACAACCAGTGTTACTAAGGGGTATCGAATTACCCAATTACTGGGTGGTGGAGTACGGATAGGCAGTCGCTTCACGTAAAATACTGGGTAAAACACAAATGCTCGTACCCTCCTCAAATTGAAAAAAAATGTTAGGATTGAATAGCTGGTATATTTTTAGTCCTTTCCACCTATCATCTAACATGGTTTTGAAATGAAGTTTTGATGTAAATTGATATGAAGTTATCAAAAACTTGATAAATGAAAAATATATGACAAAGAACAATGTAATCGTAAGAGTCATAACTGTTGCATCCGCGATTCTAATATTTTGATCGCGGGTGCAACTCATTTTAGTCAACGTTAATTTTAATTAGAATGACAACATACCTTCTATTGCAACTGAATCAAGTTTTCCTTTTATTTCTTCTTACTTCTACAAAGTTTCAAAAAATTACCAATTTATTTCTTCAAGAAAACCAAACTTTCATTTCTTTTATATCGCGGGTGCAACTGACCAACAATGGTTTCTTATTTAGTCAATATTGTTAGAAAAATAATAATTAATATGTAATTTTTTATATAAGGCAATAAACAAAAGTTAGGACTTCAATATTCATCAGTGAAATATAACCTCAAACCACCGGTAATAGCGATTTCGTGGAAAAATTATCAAGTGTCGATGAATGGTTTGGATCAAGTCTTCAGGCGCCACCATTTCTGAGCACGCCAAAAAATTCAAATAATAACTTAAGTTCTTAAAAGTTTTTTTTATTATTAAATTTATATCTTTCTCTTTGTATTGGTATAAAAAAGAGTAACAAATACTGTGATTTAAAAATGTATGTCAAAAATCGTCTCCCGCGGAATCGCCCTATTGGCATCGATCCTCGATAAGTCTTCAAAGTTTAAATGAAATCTGACCGTTTGAAGTGGGTCAAAATCAAGTCCAAAGGAGTCGGTTACAAACATAGTTATATACAAACATACAGGTGAAGTGAGGTGTACCGTGTGGTGCCGGACGCAAAGAATAACACCACCCCACTTCTTCCTGTGGGTGTCGTAAAAGGCGACTAAGGGACTTACTAGAGAATGGGCAGCAGCGTTCTCTATGTATTTTACCACCATACTGCGATCGCCAACCCGCCTGCCAAGCGTGGCGATTATGGCAAAGCCCCCCAAATTGGGGGAGGCGTAAGTCCAGCAGTGGACGTCTTACGGCTGAAATGATGATGATGATGATGATACAGGTGAAGATAATAAAAGCGTGTTAAATAATATAATGTAATATATTGTTATTATGAATATTGGACGACCTATGTGGTAAGTTAATGTATCTGATAAGAATAAAAATCGTGACTGAGATAATATTACTTAATATTCCAAATAGAATCAGGTTTTAAAAAGAACCTGTCTAGGTTGAACCTGTTTGGTTCGTATTAATTCTAATTTAGGAATAAGCGAAAACAGGTAAAGCAGATGCATGCCTAGTTTTAATATCTTGGAAAATATAGTAAAGAAATTATGGCAACAACCATTATCAGCATATAACGTTTCCACTGATGGGACAATGGCTTCTTCTATGTGACGGGCAGTGGGCTATAATCTACCACGCAGGTCCCGTGTGGGTTGGTAGATATCACACGTCTTTGAATGTTTGGTTCTAGGATACGCCGGTTTTTAACCGACGAAAAAAAACGGAGGAGGTTATCAATTCGACGCGTATATATTTTTTTTTTGTTTGTTTTGTTTTTTATGTATGACCACGCATAACTTTTTACAAAGTAGTCCGATTGTGATAGTTCTTTTTTTATTGGAAAGGATATACTCCGAGGGTGGTCCCATATAAATTTGAAAAACAAAATCAAACCCTAAGGGTCAGAAAACAGGGGATGATTGATTGTTCACTCACTGATTGTTATGTTTAACCACGCATAACTTTATACAGAGTAGTCCGATTTTGATAATTCTTTATTCATTGTATAGGGTATGCCTTGCCAAGTATTATAAGTATATTAAAGCCACAAAAAATTATAAAATAAAAACTTTTTACCAAAAAATTTAACCGCCGAAAAAACTGAAAAGCAAAAAATAATAAACCTTAAAATTATGAGTCGGCGCTGGAAAATCAATGAACAAAGATCACTCAAAGCGCCGACTCATAATTTTAAGGTTTATTATTTTTTGCTTTTCAGTTTTTTCGGCGGTTAAATTTTTGGTAAAAAGTTTTTTGGAAGCAGTGGTGATGAAATGAATGACACAAAGTAAAACGCCTGCCTGGGTTCAAACACATGACCATGACTACTCGTAAGGCGGAGCCGCTGCCACTGGACCACCAGTGTTCTGCAGCACTTTAACACGTCAATCAAATTTATAAAAAAACTTTTTTACAAAAAAAAACAACCGACTTCCTTAAAAACACTACAAAGTGAAAAATAACTTTAATTTCGGTAGTCGGTGTCTTAGGATCTGTATTTATGGTTTTTTTGCCACCGACTTCCGAAATTAAAGTTATTTTTCACTTTGTAGTGTTTTTAAGGAAGTCGGTTGTTTTTTTTTGTAAAAAAGTTTTTATTTTTTAATTTTTAGTTGTGGTATCCACCCCGCACTAATTCCAAACAAACAGTGCATATTTATGCGATAGCAGAAATCGCGGTTGATTTGCTGTCATTTTTTAAAGATCTATATGAAAATTATATGGGACCATTTCGGAATAAACCCCTTTCGAACAAAAAAAGAATTTTGCAAATCCATCTATATATGACGGAGTTATGCCCGAACATACATAAAAAAAAAAAAACATATAAACATCCGAATTGAGAACCTCCTCCTTTTTGAAGTCGGTTAATAAAAATATAATAAATGGCCAGGCCAAAATGATTAAGGCTGCTTTTTTTTTATTAAGCAGACAGTAGAGTGGGTAAGAGCCCACTCTAGTGTCTGCTGAGGAATCAATTCTCGATGTCAACGAGTATGTCTATCTAGGACAAGATATCTTCTAACTCCTGATCGATAAGGAGTTGTACCTTCCATCATCAGCTCAACGGAATATAAGAATACAAGTAACGGTCTAAACGTGCCTATAATATTCAAAGAATTATCCCCTAACCTTCTAACCTTTCACTGTAAGTTCCTATATGTACTGTTCACTGATGAGGAGTTCCATGCGGTATCTTCGAAGACTATAATTAGTTCACCACGGATGGATAGATAGAACCAGCAATTATTTTTGATCTTTAGTACAATATCCAAATCACATTACGTGTACTGTTTGTTTTTGAGGAGTTCCTTCGTTTATCTCCCAAAGTATACATCAAATCTTCACAAAATTAATATGGGACCACCGCAGGAGTATACCCTTACGAATAAAAAAAAGAATTTTCAAAATCGGTTGACAATTGGCGGAGAAATCGGTGAACATATATAAAAAAAAAAAAAAAAAAAAATACATACAGTCGAACATATAACCTCCTCCTTTTTTTGAAGTCGGTTAAAAACTAGATGAGGTCGGCGTTTCCTATCCGACTACTCTGAGAAGAAAGGCCGAAACAAACTCAGATGTTACAGTCTCATTTAAAGTCCAGACATAATCTTAGATCATATGAAGACCATGTAGACTGGTATCTGAAATTTGAGGAAAGAACCACACAGATTGAGTGGCCCTGTCCAGTCAGTGCGCACATTTGTTAGTAGTCGTACAGCTTAACTCAGAACATGAGGAGCACAACGGTTTTAACGCTCTCTCTGCCACCCACAATAAAGGAACAGCTGACCTTATCTATTGCGGGAACAACTCGATAACCGTAATGATAATTACATATATGGAAATATTGATAACACGTATCAGGCCGTGTATTGAGAACACCTACATTTGGCCAATCGTGTTTCTAGCCTCATTAAAGGACGAGTCTATTGTAGTTTTGGCTCTTCTCCATAGGAACTATTGTAAAAACCATTGTAAAAGAAAATTATTTTTAAAAGAGTGACCGTGGAGTTTCTTGCCGGCTCTTCACTATAAGGATTAACAAATCGAAACCGTGCACATAGCTTCTGACGTTTCATAAGTGCCCATGTAGGTTTATCTAGACAAATAAATAAAATTGGAGTATCTGTTTGTAATATAAATATAACCGCTTTTTACTAAGTGTATATGGATGTATACACGGTTCACACTGCTGGATCGGCCTCCCCCAATTTGGGGGGTGGGCTATAATCGTCACGCTTGGCAGGCGGGTTGGCGATCGCAGTATGGTGGTAAAATGCATAGAGAACGCTGCTGCCCATTCTCTAGTGAGTCCCCTGCTACGACAACCGCGGGAACAAATGGTTTACAATAATCTGAAACTTTGTTGTTTTTTTTTAGGAACCAAATATGGAGGTTACAGACAAGGATATATACCATGAGGAATACCCCTTTAGAAAAAAAAAAAACGCCATCGAAACAAGCAACTATTAATTTATTCGTAATGAATATTCTAGACTAAATTATTATTATGCTAACAAAACCAGTTCTTTCTTAAACTAGTTTAAACTATCAACAAGATACATAAAATTAATTAAAAGTGTTGAACTTGATATTCGAGAGCTCATCAATCATTATTTAAATGTAGATGAGAATGATTTAAGATTTTGTTCTAGCAAAGGTAGTATGATCTATATTAGAGGAGTAGATGGACAGGGTGGAGCAGACGAGTCCTGGAGTAGAGCGTAGTGTGGGACGCCCCCCAGCTAGATGGACCAACGATCTTGGCTGAGACAGACTGGAATTTCTAGCTAAGCAATGGAAATATGATCTTTATTAGAGGAGCAGGAAGACAGAGTGGAGCAGACGAGTCCTGGAGTGGAGATCCGACTATCGGCAAGCGTAGTGTGGGACGCTCTCAGCCAGATGAACCAGATGACCTTAAAAAGGTGAATAGGACAAACTATGCCTGCCAGCGCCGTGGATTTGTTTGACAGAGTTACCGTGACCCTGGCACAGGCAACTGAAGTATCTGAGAATCATCGAGTACGAGAAAGTTGTACATTTTGGTGATATCGAAAAAGATTTTTAGATATAACATGTAACACTCTAACCCCCAAGATACAGACTAACGTCTAGTTTGGGGACCACCGTTCAAATTGTTACGTATGATGTACTTGACAAATCTATACAAATAAATAAAATTGGAGTGTCTGTTTTTAACATTAAAATAACTACTTTTTACTAAGTGTATATGGATGTATACATGGTACATATACCAAAACAACATTTTTTACAATTTTTGTCTGTCTGTCTGTCTGTTCGATCCGGCTAATCTCAGAAATGGCTGGACCGATTTTGACGGACCTTTCACTGGCAGATAGCTGATGTAACAAGGAGTAACTTAGGCTACTTTTATTTTAGAAAAAACAAATAATAGTTAAAAAAAACTAAAATACGCAGAATTTTGAGACGTATGTCAGCGTAGTTTTCAAGGACAGTTTTTATGAAAAACTTTTTGTTAAATACCACGCGGACGAAGTCACGGGTAACAGCTATTACCTATAATATAACCTGAATTAACACATCTTACCGCGGTAGTACGTCTTCCTGCGTTAATTTCCGACATCCACGCGGGCGAAGCCGCGGGCAAAAGCTAGTAAATAAATATTACTGTAGTCTACATTTGTTGAGAAAGCAGGAGCAGTGGTGGCGCAGTGGTATCGGCCCCAATTTACCGAGATGTAGGCTGTGGGTTCGAACCCAGGCAGTCGCTTTGTTTTGTGTAAATTATTTCATCACCACTGCTCTCAAAACGGTGAAGGAAAACATCGTGAGGAAACCGCCATGTCCTAGAACCAAAAATTCGAAGACATGTGACATCTACCAACCCGCACTGGGCCCGCGTGGTGGATTATGGCCCAATCTCTCTCACCAAGGAGGCCTGTGTCCCAGCAGTGGGAACATTATAGGCTGTTGATGATGATTCCAACTGCCTCGTTGGTTTAGTCATCTTGAGGAAACCGCCATGTTCTACGACCTACGACCAAAAATTCAAAGAAATGTAACATCTACCAACCCGCACTGGGCCAGCGGGATAGATTACGGCCCACTCCCTCTCACCGAGAGGAGGCTTGTGTCCCAGCAGCCCACATTCTTCCCACAGCTGCTGTGGGAACAATGTGGGCTGATTATGATTTATTGAGGCCGCGAATCATGACGGGACTGCTAAGACTGAGGTCGTGGGTTCGATTCCCACTCAGGACAAATCTTTGTGTGATGAGCACAATCATTTGTTCTGTGTCTGGGTATAATTTATCTATAATATGTATTATTTAGATATATATAAGTATGTTTATCAGTTGTCTGGTTGCCATAGTACAGGCTCTGCCTAGTTTGGGATCAGATAAAGGTGTATTGGTTGTCCCAAGATATTTATTATTTATATTTATTAAATTTTGTTCAACATACTGCTTGATACTAATCTGCAAATAGCAATCAACGTCAGAAAATTAGAATTTCGCGGAACACTCTGGAGCTTCCACCTTACTGCACCTCTGCTTTCCACTTCAGACAGCAGACATGTAATGTTATATTATGTTAAGTTCCACACATTTACAACTACTCGTGCCCCAAATTACTTGTTCTGAGAACAAATTTTTACACCTCGTACATTCATTCGTATACGTCATCTGACACCAGAGGAAGACAAAGACGGTGTGAACTAGGTTTGATTTTCATACAATGGTAAAATATTGCGGTTTACTACGTGGTCAGGGCTGGTAGAATGATGTTTTATTACACGCTTTATATTAGCTTCACTTGTATGTTTGTATATTTGTATGTTTGTATATTTGTATGTTTGTATGTTTGTTTGTAACCGACTCCTTATAGCGCGATTTTGACCCACTTTAAACGACCAGATTTCATTCAAACTTTGCACACCTGTCAAGGACCGATGACAATGCAATAATTTCATAAATTTGTGTCATTATCCTTGCCAGGGTTACCAGGACAGCAAAAAAACTGTCGACGCTGACATACGTCTCAAAATTCGAAATACCCTAAAAAATAGAAAATAAATAATAGTTTAAAAAAACTAAAAAACACGCTTCCATTGAAAACCAAACTAAAAAGTACAAAATAATGGAAAAAAGCGTGGGGTGCCTGATATCATTTAAAAAATACCTTAAAAAGCACCCCACGCTTTTTTTCCATTATTTTGTACTTTTTAGTTTGGTTTTAAATGGAAGCGTGTTTTTTAGGTTTTTTAAACTATTATTTATTTTAATTACTAGCTTCTGCCCGCGACTTCGTCCGCTTCAAAGTTCTTGCTCCCCCGACCCACGACTTTGCGTCGCATCGCCTGCCCGTGCGAGGTCTTCGTATAAGTGATTTTTTTTATTTTTGCTCCGCTTCTATTGGTCATAGCGTGATGTTATATAGCCTATAGCCTTCCTCGATAAATGGGCTACCCAACACTAAAAGATTTTTTCAATTCGAACTTTTAGAGATTGGCGCGTTCAACCAAACAAATGCTTCAGCTTCATAATATTAGCATAGTATAGATAAATGAAAATAAAAGTAATTTAATCAAATTAGACTTAGGCAATCAAAGGGCTTGTGGCTAAGTTACAACAGGCGCACAGATCGATCTTTCAGGTTAAGCTACGCTTGCCACGGTATGTCGTGGATGGGTGACCATCTTTACATACCAAGACCCTTCCGTGCCTCGGAAAGAACGTACGACGAACGAAGCCATTGGTCCCCGCTGTCTTTCGTAAATCTTAGACAGTCTTTACGGGTCGTCAGAGGCCCGAAAGTCTGAGGGGTATCGTACACCCAGTAACTGGATCATAGAGGTCAGATAGGCAGTCGCTCCGTGTAAAATACTGGTACTCAGCTGCATCCGGTTAGACTGGAAGCCGAACCCAACATGTTGGGAAAAGGCTAGGCAGATGGTAATCACCACTTTTCGAACATCAAAATTACATAAGACAGTCCCTCAAAATGCCCACCCTTCACCAGTTCCAAGTGCTTTAGCTGGGTAGACGCAACAAACTCCTAAAGAAATGGTATCTAGTACCTATGCATATAGTTTTTACAAAACATCTGTGTAAATAAACTACTGAAAAAACCTATACAACTGCCATATGTTACACTTGCTTCAACATAAGTTAATCTGAGTCATTTTAAGTATGACTATATTTAAAAACTGAGTCAGCCCTGAGTACTTGCTAATGTGGGATTATCTTTCTAGGTTATGTTGTAAAGAGAGGTAAGTCGAAAGGCTTTGAAAAAGTAATCTACATGTTTTAAAAGTGAAATACTTTACACATCCGAAAATTTTCGGAAGACATACAAAGTAGACATACAAGAGATTTCGTGTGATGCCGGACGTAAAGAATAGTTCCATCGCATTTCTTCCCATGGGTGTCGTAAGAGGCGATTAAGGGACTTACTAGAAAATGGGCAACAGCGTTTTCCAAGCATTTTACCAACCCGTGTCGACAGTGCGTAGTGTTCCACGCGCGCCTAAATGAGATGTCGGGAGAACTGAAGGGGTCTGCTAGGACCGATTCCTACCAAGGTCGCGAGATATGTTCGAAAGAGATACCGTGACCATGGCACATGGGCTTTAGAAGGAACACGGGTAGGTTTTAGTCATTAAAAGTCTGACACGCCCTTCAGCTCCACCCAAGAGCGGGAGATGTCATTTGATGATTTCCCACCGACAAAAAAAAGCATTTTACCAAGATATTGCGATAGCCAACCCGTCTACCAAGCTGAAGAGCACAAAAACTACTTTTCGACAGAGCACGAAAAAAAAACACTTTTCGTAGCATAAAATAAATAAGACAAAATATACACATAGCTTCTTAGTAGCCAAAAGCCTAAGTAGACACAGAAACACAGTTCTTCCAGAAACAAAGATATAAATGTAAAATAATTAGCGAGTTATCAGCGAATCGGCTGCCCTTGACCGGTTTTTTACGCTGGTATCTTAAGTTCGGTTATCTTGGGCCAGCGGTTCCTGGTGCCAATCTGTCTCTAGACCAACGTGGTGCTAGTGTTGGGTGGACACAGTTATCGATGGATTAATTTTATTCAGTCCGTTAATTTCTTTTTTCGAGGCTAACCACTCATAAAAGGACCCCGCGAACTTTACATTCTTATAATAAATCCAAGATGGTCGTCGTCGTGGTTTCAGCCAAAATACGTCTACTGCAGGACATTGGCCTCCCCCAATTTTAGGGGTTTGCCTTATTCGCCATGCTTGGCAGGCGGGTTGGCGATCGCAGTATGGTGGTATAAAAACTTTTTACCAAAAAATTTAACCGCCGAAAAAACTGAAAAGCAAAAAATAATAAACCTTAAAATTATTATGAGTCGGCGCTTTGAGTGATCTTTGTTCATTGATTTTCCAGCGCCGACTCATAATTTTAAGGTTTATTATTTTCTGCTTTTCAGTTTTTTCGGCGGTTAAATTTTTTGGTAAAAAGTTTTTATTTTATAATTTTTTGTGGCTTTAATGTACTTATAATACTTGGCAAGGTATACCCTATCCAATGAAATAGAATTATCACAATCGGACTACTATGTAAAAAGTTATGCGTGGTCATACATAAAAAAAAATATATAATACGCGTCGAATTGCTAACCTCCTCCGTTTTTTTTTTCGTCGGTTAAAAATGCATAGAGAACGCTGCTGCCCAAACTCTAGTTAGTCCCTTAGTCGCCTTTTACGACACGCACGGGAAGTAATGAGATAGTGCTATTCTTTACGTCCGGCATAACATAGCCACTTCTGTCCATAAACCGCTGGATTTAAGTATCTCACAACTCGCCTATTTCTAGCCAATCCATAATATTGACTAAGTATTGACCCTTTTCCGAATCAAAACAAACAAACCAATTAGTACAAGATACAATGTCAAAGATAATGAAGTTCAAGGGCTAGACTGACCCTAGATAAAACCTAGACCTTTTTGACATATCTAGATTTTATGACCGATCATCCAATAGATGGGTTTTCGATCTGATTAGAGAAGATAAGACTATGTGCTTATTGTTGAGTGGAAAAATCTGGAACAAACCTATTGGTAGTTTAATGGTTTTGCCTGTTTGTGGAGTACCTATACATAATCAGTCAATAATGGTCCCACAGCTGGGACACAGGCCTCCCCTGTGACAGGGAGTGGGCCATAATCCACAAGGCAAGCCCAAAGTGACTTAATCATTCTCATAAAAACCGGTCAAGTCCGAGTTGGACACGCACACAAAGGGTTCCGTACCACAAGGCAAAAACACGCCGAAAAATAGAGAAAAGAAAAAGACAGAGCGCCCCTTCAACTTTTTAATTTATTAATTGTTAGTGGCAATAGAAATACACATTCTGTGAAATATTCAACCGTATACCAGATCATGAGATACAGTCCGCTGGCAGACAGACGGGCGGATAGGGCTTAGTAATAAGGTCCCGTTGGTTACCCTTCGGGTACGGAACTCCTTAAAAGTAAGGACCTATTCCTTGATTATCATGGACACCAAAAACGTGAAAGATTGTGACGAAAACCATCATTTGAAAATCAGAATTTCGACTAACAGTCTGGACAGTTTGTTCCGCCACTTCTTCTTCCCAGCTAAAGCACTAGGAAGTGGTAAAGGGCGGCCGTTTTGGGCGAATATCTTATGTAATTTTTGACATTCAAAAAGTACTGACTCTCAGCCTAGTTTGAATACATGACTTTTGATTTTGATATTGAATTTAGTCACGAATAAAGTGTGGTGTTGTTGTTTCTCTGCTTGCTTGTTTTCTTGTTTCTTCTCTGTTTGAGAAGAGACATACACTGGAATTGTTTCCGGCAAATATTATCTACACTAAATTAAATTTGGGGTCAAATTCCAGTCTGAACAGATGCATTTGTCATACCAAAACAAACTGCGTACTGCGTAGGCATCCAAAAACACGTGTATCATTGATCTCCTTAGTTCAGAGATCATGTTATATTAAGATAAATTATAATAATTAATAAGGCTGTCTCCTTACGTATGTTTCAAGTACTGATATTGACAACAAGAAATGTTATGTAGATAACGTTTCTGCTAATAAAAGAAGAAATAAAACCAAAGTGCTGTGGTATTGTATAACAATTTAATCGGAGCCTAAACTTATAAATATTATTAAGAGGTAAAATTTGTTTGTTTGTAAGTTTGCATTTAGGGGTAATCTCTGGAACTACTGGTTTTATATTAGATAGTCCAATTTTTGAGGAAGGTTATAAGCCTCATACATCAGAAAGCCAATTCTCATAATTAAAAACTTTCAAAATCTAATAGCAGTCTCATCTCGACGATAATCAAATGTCAAAAATGTATTGAACTCGAGGTATTTTTGACAGATTGACACTGAGGTCAAAACTCAATACTTTTATTGCATTCTACATGTATTCTTAGGTGGTAAACTTATAATTAGATCATAATATGGACCCTGTCGGGCACAGCAAAATAAGTGAGTTAGGAGAGAGGAAGCATTTGTTAATTATGTAGCCTAAACTGATATCTTTATGTATATAATTCTACTGTACGTGTGTATGTCACTGATGTCCTCCGGTCAGACTGTGAACGTTATTAAAATTACAAGAATTTCCCCTATAGTCATACACGAACGCCGGATGCGAGTACTACACACCTGACCTTACTGAAGAACATCACCAATAATGTCAGTTCACAACGCGTTCCTTTTGAAATCCCATAAGTCTAGAATATTCATGAGACCATGTCAAAGAATCAACTAGCATATTATGTTGTTCCTGTTTTTGCTTTAACATTTCGTACAAAATAATTCCTCGTCACGATTATTTAAAATATATTACGTAATATACCCTAACGTGAAATATGATAACGTCACATTTTCATGGCTTTAAATTTGAATTATCAATGAAACTTACACCCGTATTCAATAAAAAGAAAAAAAAAAATATGTTAAATGCCAGTCGATTCTTTGACATGGTCTCATGAATACCATAAAGTTATGGTACTTATATCAGTAGAAACACATTGTAAATGTCCTCTTAGGGAAATGGAAACCCGTGGTCCTGGCACAGGCAACAGAAGGGACACGGGTGGGTTGTAGTAAGTAAAAGTCTGACACGCCCTCCCG
Organism: Aporophyla nigra; assembly: GCA_947507805.1. Lineage (NCBI taxonomy): Eukaryota > Metazoa > Arthropoda > Insecta > Lepidoptera > Noctuidae > Aporophyla > Aporophyla nigra. Next base: position 1,856,895 of record OX382318.1, read on the forward strand.
CTCCACCGAGAGCGGGAGACATCATTTGAAATTTCCCATCCACAAAATAAAGCGAGATGGAAACACCGGGAGAGGATCATCATCTCAACATGACCAAAACATCTTAGCATACTCCACAATTCTCACGTTTTGTCACACTCTATGTCGTAGAACATTTATCACAAACACAGGATGTTAAAATAAAATATGTAGTAGGTTTCAAATAAGTTCTATAAATATATATATGGAAAGTTCTCAAAACAACGGAATCAATGAGAGTAAAAGAGGACTGGGTTTAATGACTAAGCAATGTAATGATAATAGTACAAGTGTGTACAAGAGTAACCAGAGTTTCTTGCCGGCTCTTCTCCATAGGAATCAACAACTTGGAACCGTGCACCTAGCTTCTGACGTTTCATAAGTGCCCATGTAGGTTTATGTGAAATAAAAAATATTTTGATTTTGTACGCAGCCCGCGACTTCATTCGCGTGCATGTCGGAAAACAACAATTTTTTTGCACGGAACCCTAATATTTTTTTCTAAAGTGAAGATAATCTAGCCGGTTCGACGATTAAGCAGAACAATCAGACAGACAAAAATTTAAAAATAAATGTAATGTTTTCAGTACCGTATTTTTAATGTGCACATCTTTTTACATCGTTCTCACATTGATTATTTCAACTTAAATGATGTAACCAACTTTTTGATTTAAAAAGAGTCTACATAGAGTTTCTTGCCCGTTCTTCGCCATTGGAATCTACTACGCTTTAGAATGGGCAACTAGATTCATCACTCTGACTCACGGACCCTTTTTTTTTTGGATAGGAAATCATTAAATGACTTCTCCCGCTCTGGGCGGAGCGGGAGGGCGTGTCAGACTTTTACTGACTAAAACCCACCCGTGTTCCTTCAGTTGCCCATGTGCCAGGGTCATGGTTTCTCTTTCGAACAATCTCGCGACTCTGGCATGCATCGGTCCTAGCAGACCCCTTCAGTACAGCTGACATCTCTTTGAGGCGTGCGTGGAACACTACGCGCCGTCGACCCGAGCCTGGTCAACAGGAACCCACCGAAGCACCCATGCCCGGTGAGGACGCCGTGGCGCCTCTCTATCCAGTCCTCAAAGAGGGGACTTAACGCCGCAATTGTGGCGTGCCCAACTCACGGACCCTCAAAGGGTCCATTCAGAAATGCTTGTAATTGGTTTATTTAAAATAAATACCTTGGGTTTGACTTGCCTTTCAAATTATGTAACAACAATTAATTTAATGGCTCAGTTTAATAACAACAGAAATGCATAATCAAGATTGTATACGCACTTTCACTTGAGTTTGTTTACATAAAAACTACAATTCATTCGGTACAGCCGTTGCGGAGACAGGCGACAGTTAACATACTGACATAGTGTTCTTAAAATAGCATGCTGGGAAAAAGACAGCTGATCAATCGAAATAATATGAGCGAAAATGCTGGTATTTTACAAAAAAAGACCAGATTAAGGATGATGTGAAATAGACAATAACATACATACAATCACGCCTTTTTCCCATGGAGGTAGGCAGAAACCACTGCTACGATCTCTACACACTCCTTTTGCCTCGTTTAGGTTCATACAATTGGTCATACACACACGCCGGTTGCGAGTACTACGCACCTGACCTTTCTGAAGAACATCACCAATAAGGTCCCTATATAGTGTTTCCACTCACATCTCCCTTGTAAATACCTTTTGTGAGCCGACCTTCATTCATCCTCTCAACATGACCAAACCATCTAAGCATACTTTTTTCAATTTTTGCCACTACATCTTCTTTTAAACCACACCGTTAGACAATAACCTGTCTCAAAAATTACGCTTTCAACAGAGAAAAGTTTTTTCCAAATCAAACAAACAGGATGTTCTAGAGAATAGCGCAAACAAATAAACAAACTACATATGAACTAGATATACAGCTAAGTATGTGCCATGTGGTGCCGGACGCAAAAGCATACCACCACCCCATTTCTTCCCGTGGGTGTCGTAAGAGGTGACAAAGGGACTTACTAGAGAATGGGCAGCAGCGTTCTCTATGCATTAGACCACCACACTGCGCTCGCCAACCCGCCTGCCAAGCGTGGCGATTATGACAAACCCCCCAAAATGGGGGAGGCCTATGTCCAGCTGTGGACGTTTTTTGACTGAAATGATGATGTATTACCATTTTTCAAAAAAAAAAAAAAACTGCAAAGCTGAACCCATGACTCCGTTTCCCTAACTTCTGCTTTATCTCCGCAACTTCCCTTTACAGCAAAAACGTAAATAAAACAGACACATTTTTTCACCCTAAACACAACACCACTTCCTTCCCAAAATCACTTGAGCGCAGCATCCCTCTCAGAACATCTTACTACACTTATCTAAAAATAAACAACAAAAGATTTGAACCATATGTTTTTGACGTTCCTACCCTCTGTGAGTTATTTTTAGAACATGTCTGGTTAATTTTAACTGAAGGGGACTACCGACCGTATGTTTATTTTGAAACGCAATTATGAATGGAAAAAATTATGAGGAAGGTTTCGTTAGGCAAAGCTAATTTTGTAGATGGCGTGATCATAGCTAGGTCCCTAAGGCTGACAATTTTGACATTTCGTTTATTCATTCCATTTCATGTTCATAGAGTTTGGTTTTATTTCACTATTACGATATTTTAGAACATGGAAAGCGTCTGCATTTAATTCCTCGTAATCATTTTCTTCTAATTTTAAGGTCTTTCGGGAAGTGGTGGACTTCAATTTCGGAGTATTTAGGAACACAACACGATACGCCTTGTACTCTTATTGTGTAGCGGTTTCGGAGATTAGCCGGTACAAACGGACAGACAGAAGAAATTCGAAGAAAAGGCCTGCAAGACTAGACCGAACATACTTTCATAAGATTTAGTAAAAAGCTGTTATTTTGACATTACAAACGGACACCTCAATTTTTCCAACGTGCCTTATTAGAAGACTGAAGGTCACCTAAAGAGCAATAGAGAGGGCTATACTTGGAGTTTCCCTACGTGATCGAATCAGAAATGAAGAGGGTCTCTTCATTCCCTCTCCCTACAGGAGAACCAAGGTAACCGACATAGCCCGAAGAATTGCTAAACTGAAGTGGCAGTGGGCAGGGCACATTACTCGTAGAACAGATGGCCAATCGGACCAAAAGGTTCTGGAGTGGCGATCGCGTACTGGAAGATCGCGTCTTGGAACTTCTACGATATGGTTTTTTTTTTTTTTTTTGGATGGGAAATCATCAAGTAACTTCTCCCGCTCTGGGCGGAGCGGGAGGGCGTGTCAGACTTTTACTGACTAAAACCCACCCGTGTTCCTTCAGTTGCCCATGTGCCAGGGTCACGGTATCTCTTTCGAACAATCACGCGACCCCGGCAGGCATCGGTCCTAGCAGACCCCTTCAGTGTTGCTGACATCTCTTTGAGGCGCGCGTGGAACACTACGCGCCGTCGACCCGAGCTTGGTCCTTACCGGGCGGCGAGCTACCCATTGCTCGCCACCCACAAGCTCGCGCCTACGGTGGCCGGGAGTCCGCAATCGACTCCCGGCGCCCGGTTCTACGATATGGTGGACCGATGACTTTGTGAATACCCCAGAAATCTGGTAGATGCGGGGGGATAGCACAGAATAGATCGAAGTTGCGGTGTTAGGGTGAGGCCATTGTCCAGCATTGGACATCTTTTGGCCGATGTTATGGTGATGATATATTTGTATGTTACATAATGTGTAATGAATTATAGTGTGTATAGATTGATACAGGGCAGCACGCGTAGCATGACCACCGTAGAAATGGGTTTTGTCGACGGAAGAATAGAAAAAAATACAGATTGTAGAAAGATCAAAGACAGAATTAAAGATTGTAGATAGATTTGTACCGTTTTATGCGGGCGTAGCATGACAATTCTATCTCTATTCTACCAAGAATAAACAAAACCAATTTCTACGGTGGTCATGCTACGCGTGCTGGACATGTTGGCGCATGCCGGGCAAACTGTGGGGTCAATTAGCACAGAACTGCTGCCCTGAGACAGTGAGGCGGAGTCGCGGTAGACCACGTAGGAGATGGCGGGACGAGCTGGATAGGTTCCGTGAAAACTGGAAGGAGGACGCACGGGCTCGAGAAAGGTCGAACAAGTCGAGGGACGCCTTTGCCCAGGAGTGAGATAGTGAAGGCTAGTAAAAAAAAAAATCGATTGATACACACTACTTAAATAACTGTAAGTACAATTTAACACCGCTAATGTACATAATATTCTTCTCACCTCTAGTACAATCAGACCATGAAGATACTCCTAATAACAGTAGTAATAAACTGGTATAACCGCTATATATTACAGATTTTTAATTAGAACTATAAGATTAGTACCTATCGTCATAATATCAGCTTGTATAAGACACTAGCTTCTGCCCGTGACTTCGTCCGCGTCAAAATTCTTGTACCCCACCCCATCGGATCGAATCGCCTGCCCGTCTTCGTATTCGTGAGTTTATTTCCTTTTAAAGGCTCGTTCAGACTAGCGCGACGCGACGGTCGCGTGCGAATCGGCGATTTATATCCGTAGAACAATTTCTATGAAAACGCGCGCGACCGTTCACACAGGGGCGACCTGTCGCGCCGCGACACGGTCGCGCCGCGTCGAGTAGCGCGACAGCTTATTAGTACATTTTGTATGGCGTCGCGGCGATTTCGCGGCGATATCGCCGCGAATTCGCGGCCGCGACGCGACGCGACATGAGAGTATAAAAGACGGTGCAATCCAAGCTGAGCTCAGTAGTAGACGATCTTCGTCATAGGACGAAGGCAGGTCGGTGCGTGTTTGCTTAGCTTGGGGTCCGAGGTTCGATACCCCGGTCGACCGACATTGGTACCTACTGGTAGGTTAGGTGTTAGTTTTAATAGCTATCGGAGGAACTGTCCTCGTGAGTGGGCTGTCAACAAGTACCAGGTACTTAATAAAATAGAAAATTGTGTACTGTCCTATAAGGCCTACAACCTTCTCACATTCACAAAATATAAAAGAATCTATTTTAATGATAGTAGGTATTTCATAAATAAAATATAATAATAACCTATTTATAACAAATGTCATTATTGCCATGACAACCAATAATACAGGGTTCAAACTAGTTGTGGGTCTACAATCTATACTTAATAATATTATAAAGCTGAAGAGTTTGTTTGTTTGTTTGAACGCGGTAATCTCAGGAACTGAGACTGACCTGTTAGTCTAGTGGTTAGTGACCCTGACTGCAAAGACTGAGGTCGTGGGTTCGATTCCCACCCAGGACAAATCTTTGTGTGAGGAGCACAATCATTTGTTCTGTGTCTGGGTATAATTTATCTATAATATGTATGTATTTAGAAATATATAAGTATATTTATCAGTTGTCTGGTTACCATAGTACAGGCTCTGCCTAGTTTGGGATCAGATAACAGTGTGTAACGGTAGTCCTAAGATATTTTTATTTATTTATTTAACTACTGGTCCGAATTGAAAAATTCTTTTTGTGTTGGATAGCCTATTTATTGAGGAAGACTATAGGATATATAACATCACGCTACTACCTAGAGGAGCGGAGCAGTAATGAAAAATGTTGCAAAAACGGGGAAAATCACACGGGTAGGCGATTCGACACGACGGGAAGGGTCGGAGGAACAAGAAATTTCACGCGGACGAAGTCGCGGGCAGAAGCTAGTGTCAAATAAAGAGTACCTTGATCATGTGACACATATATGTAAAAACAAAAAAATGTACATCGTCATTTCATCAGCAGCCTATAACGTTCCCACTGCTGGGATACAGGCCTTTTCTCGGTGAGAGGGAGCAGGCCATGATTCACCACGCGGGCCCAGTGCGGGTTGGTAGATGTCACATGTCTTAGAATTTTAGTTCCAAGACATGCCGGTTTCCTCACGATGTTTCCTTCACCGTTTTGAGAGCAGTGGTGATGAAATAATTTACACAAAGTAAAGCGCCTGCTTGGGTTCGAACTCACGGGTCGTGGGGCTTTAGGGACAGGGACCGCGGTTCCAGAATCCACCTATTAATAAAATAAATATTTTTAGTAGTACTTTGGGACCACAAGTAAAATAAACAAAGTTATGTCTTGGGAAATTACGGTCAACCAAAAAAATTTAAATTTATTCAAATAAAATTATTTTTATAAGACGATATAATACTTTTTTAACAATGGCACCCTTTTAAAAGAATTAAACCTAAAAAAGAATATAAAATAATATTAAAAAAAGTAATCTTGAGTGTTTAAATCACCTATCGTCCCCCTAATCGTAATCACCCACCGAAACGTAAGAATAAACTTTTAAAAAATTTCACAATTAAACATAATCAACTGACATTAAAAAAATGCTATCATAATATACTAGCTGACCCAGCGAAAGTACCGACTCAGAGTCAATAAGTGATGTGTTGACTTATAAGGTTCCTACCAAGTTATAACAACCTGGTACTTCGAAGGCATAAAGCGATTTCTAGCTGACACTCCTAAGTTTGGTAAGCTCCTACAACCGAACGCAAAATACGCGCTCAGACGTGGAGTTGCGGACACCAGCCCGTTCTACCTATTCCTAAGCTCCTACTAAGTTATGACAACCTGGTACTTTAAAGGCATAAAGCGTTTTGTAGCTGACATACCAAATGTATGAGAAAGTGAATTATTATCTTTTTTTCCCGTAATTTTTTTGGTAACAGTACTTTAATTTCAATTTTCTTGTCATCCCAAAATACTACTGCAAAATGATTATTGGTTCTTAGGTGGAATCCAGGACCGCGGTCCCGGTCCCAAAAGCCCCACGATCCGAACTCACGACCTAAGTAACTCGTAAGTCGCGGCCGTTACCACTGGGCCACCACTGCTCTCATCGTCATTTGGGAGCAGTTAATAGACATTTACATGGTTATACCGTCGATGAGGTACAGGAAAACTGAGAAATGTAGGGTAGTTACCTATTTGGTGGTTACCAAATAGGTAGTTACCCTAGTTTTCTCAGTTTACGGTCTCTATTTTCGACTTCGATCATTGTAATCTAAAATCATTTAATATAATATGTTAGTATGAGTAAATTCAAACTGACTGATTCTGCTACAATACCGAAATAGTATAGGTTGCAATGGCAGTATAGTTTGGAAATATTTTTGCCTTTAAACATCCACGTTACATATGTATATCTCATCATCAGCCTATCATATTCCCGCTACCGGACACAGGTCTCCTCTCGCAGAGAGGGAGTGGGCCTTAATCCACCACGCGGACCCTGCGGGTTCATAGATGTCACATATTGTCGAATTTTATGGTTCTAAGACAGTTTGACACCGGTTTGAAAGAAGTGGTAAGGAAATTATTTACAAAACGACAGTTGTGTGTATAAGTGCGGGAGCTGACGGTACCGTCCTATCGTGGTATCGTCCGACTTCCGACTCGTCCGAGACATGACCAATGTGTGTTTGTGTTCGTGTATGTGTTATGTGCTGACACTACTCGTCTTCACGAACACACTCACAACGTGTTTGTACACTTGGTTACCAAAATGCGTTGCTCCTTGAGATAAAATTATGTAAGTGTGAACTTAATTCAAAGACGGTTGTATTTTGCTTAAAAACTTTTTAATCTGGTAGTGGATTAGGAGAGTGCACGCGTATCGGGCTGCGCGGCGCTGCAAATGCGGCGGAGACTTCTCTTTGAAATAGATGCGAACGGCGGGCGTGGCGTCCGCGAGAATATAGCGCCTTTTATTTGCATTTTTAACCAACTTAAAAAAAAAGTAGGAAGTTATCAATTCGTCTGTACTTTTTAATGAAAATTTAAAAAAAAATATGTTTGTTACCTCATGACTTTTGACTGGGTGACCCGATTTCGATGATTTTTTTTTAATTTGAATGCTGGTGCTTTCCGAATGGCTCCATTTTAATTTGGTTCCATTTGGACAATGGGGTCCATGTGAAAACCATACAAGTCTTAAATTTGCATTAAATATGTGTAAGACAAATGGACGAATAACTCAATATCACGCCAACTGATTTAGATGATTCTTTTTTTATTTGAAAGCTGGTGCTTTCCGAATGGTTCCATTTTAATTTGGTTCCATTCGGACAATGGGATCCATGTGAAAACCATCTAAGTCTTACATTTGCATTAAGTATTTGCGGGCCATATGAACGAATAACGCGATTAGATTAGTGCGGGGTATCTACCATAACTGAAAAGTTAAATAAAAACTTTTTATAAAAAAATAAAAACCGACTTCCTTAAAAAAATTAAAGTTATTTTTGACTTTCTAGTGTTTTTTTTTAAGGAAGTCGGTTTTTTTTTTGGAATTATGTTTTGGCATTATTCAATGAAGATAATACTTTGTCCAACATTTTTATTCGTATCTGCAGGGAGTTTAGTTGTTCAATAATTTAAATGGTGCTCTTCAATATTATAGTCAGCAGTCTGTCTCCAACGCCTGTAAATTTTTTGTCAATATAAGTAATTTGTTTGTCAAATTAATACTTTGTATATAGGCTAAGCATGTGTTGTACATCCTCTTACTATGCAGTAGGTATGCACCTAGCAAAATACCGCGGGCCATTAGCGGAGCCCCAGCATTCGCTCGGCCGTAGGCCGCTTCATCCCTACCGACCGAACATTACCGAACCGCGAGGACCATCGTACCATCGCGTCGAGTCGCTCCGGCCGCCCGGCCGCCGCGTCTCCCATGCACGGCCCGCGCCCTTCGGACGCCTTCGCCAGTCCACTAAATCTAGAAACCTCAGCCATGAATGCATGCCATTCCTAGATTGCGCCGTGTATGTTACATATTAGTGATAATTATCATTTTATAATACATATTTTAAAGTAGTGTTTAATTACATAGATAAACCTACCCCGAACACACAAAATATTATGTATATATCACTAACAATAATACCTCCTTAATACCTCTAATTGGGCTGGTGCACCTCGAGTTGAAATGGCTTGCGGCGGAGCGTGCGCCCGATTCATCGTAGAGCGCTAGGTCTCCGCTAGCAGTCAAGTGCGTGATGTCAGCTGCGCGAGGGTCAGTTCGAGTTCAAACGTCAACGTGTGAATGCGAGCGAACGACTGTGTGTGCATATTACAAGCCCCTGGACCGCATGCGCTGTTGTACTTGTGACCGCTAGACCAACGAAGCAGTTTGTTAGAAGTTACTATATTTACAATTAGATCACTCATTGGACATCATCATCATCAGCCTATAATGTTCCCACTGCTGGGATACAGGCCTCCTCTCGGTAAGAGGGAGTGGGCCATAATCCACCACGCGGGCCCAGTGCGGGTTGGTAGATGTCACATGTCTTCGAATTTTTAGTTCTAAGACATGCCGGTTTCCTCACGATGTTTTCCTTCACAGTTTTGAGAGCAGTGGCGATGAAATAATTTACGCAAAGTAATGCGCCTGCTTTGGTTGGAACTCACGACCTACTACTCGTAAATTAAGATTTCAAAATCATATTATGTAATCTCCCCATAAAAATCGTTGTATCGGAAAGTACACTTAACAAGTAGAAAACAAAGTCATTTTTCCGAAATCACATGAATTGGAAACTAAAAAGTCCGTCAAAAATCAACGTTTCACACCTAGACTTCAAACCTTGATTTTTAAACAACTACTATGTAAAAGTACTTCAAGCTTAGGTACCCCTAATTGGGTTGAGTTATGTGACATTACCTAACTTAAGTAGGTACCTAGGTCGACCGACCAGGGAATCGATCCTACGACCCGCAAACACCCACATACTTGCCGTCGTCCTCTGATTAAAATCGCTTACTACTGAGCTCAGCCCGGATTGCACCGCCATTTATACCATTTGTGTGGTGTCGCGGCGATATTGCCGCGAAATCGCTGCGACGCGGCGACGCCATACAAAATGTACTAAAAGCCTTAAAGGCTCGTACAGACAGGCGCGACATGTCGCGCGACCTGTCGCGGAGGCGATTCTGCGATAAATCGCGACGCAACACCTTTCACACTGGCGCGACCACTCATGCGCGAATCGCCCGCGATTCGCGCGCGACGAGCAGCGCGACAGCTTTTAGTACATTTTGTATGGCGTCGCCGCGTCGCAGCGATTTCGCGGCGATATCGCCGCGACACCACACAAAAGGTATAAATGGCGGTGCAATCCGGGCTGAGCTCAGTAGTAAGCGATTTTAATCAGAGGACGACGGCAAGTATGTGGGTGTTTGCGGGTCGTAGGATCGATTCCCTGGTCGGTCGACATAGGTACCTACTTAAGTTTGGTAATGTCACATAACTCAACCCAATTAGGGGTACCTAAGCTTGAAGTACTTTTACATAGTAGTTGTTTAAAAATCAAGGTTTGAAGTCTAGGTGTGAAACGTTGATTTTTGACGGACTTTTTAGTTTCCAATTCATGTGATTTCGGAAAAATTACTTTGTTTTCTACTTGTTAAGTGTACTTTCCGATACAACGATTTTTATGGGGAGATTACATATTATGATTTTGAAATCTTAATTTACGAGTAGTAGGTCGTGAGTTCAAACCAAAGCAGGCGCATTACTTTGTGTAAATTATTTCATCGCCACTGCTCTCAAAACTGTGAAGGAAAACATCGTGAGGAAACCGGCATGTCTTAGAACTAAAAATTCGAAGACATGTGACATCTACCAACCCGCACTGGGCCCGCGTGGTGGATTATGGCCCACTCCCTCTTACCGAGAGGAGGCCTGTATCCCAGCAGTGGGAACATTATAGGCTGATGATGATGATGTCCAATGAGTGATCTAATTGTAAATATAGTAACTTCTAACAAACTGCTTCGTTGGTCTAGCTCTAGGCTAGTCACAAGTACAACAGCGCATGCGGTCCAGGGGCTTGTAATATGCACACACAGTCGTTCGCTCGCATTCACACGTTGACGTTTGAACTCGAACTGACCCTCGCGCAGCTGACATCACGCACTTGACTGCTAGCGGAGACCTAGCGCTCTACGATGAATCGGGCGCACGCTCCGCCGCAAGCCATTTCAACTCGAGGTGCACCAGCCCATTTAGAGGTATTAAGGAGGTATTATTGTTAGTGATATATACATAATATGTTGTGTGTTCGGGGTAGGTTTATCTACGTAATTAAACACTACTTTAAAATATGTATTATAAAATGATTATTATCACTAATATGTAACATACACGGCGCAATCTAGGAATGGCATGCATTCATGGCTGAGGTTTCTAGATTTAGTGGACTGGCGAAGGCGTCCGAAGGGCGCGGGCCGTGCATGGGAGACGCGGCGGCCGGGCGGCCGGAGCGACTCGACGCGATGGTACGATGGTCCTCGCGGTGCGGTAATGTTCGGTCGGTAGGGATGAAGCGGCCTACGGCCGAGCGAATGCTGGGGCTCCGCTAATGGCCCGCGGTATTTTGCTAGGTGCATACCTACTGCATAGTAAGAGGATGTACAACACATGCTTAGCCTATATACAAAATTATTAATTTGACAAACAAATTACTTATATTGACAAAAAATTTACAGGCGTTGGAGACAGACTGCTGACTATAATATTGAAGAGCACCATTTAAATTATTGAACAACTAAACTCCCTGCAGATACGAATAAAAATGTTGGACAAAGTATTATCTTCATTGAATAATGCCAAAGCATAATTGCAAAAAAAAAACCGACTTCCTTAAAAAAAAAACACTAGAAAGTCAAAAATAACTTTAATTTCGGAATTCGGTGTCTTAGGATCTGTATTTAAGGTTTTTTTGCCACCGACTTCCGAAATTAAAGTTATTTTTGACTTTATAGTGTTTTTTTTAAGGAAGTCGGTTTTTATTTTTTTATAAAAAGTTTTTATTTAACTTTTCAGTTATGGTAGATACCCCGCACTAATCTAATTGCGTTATTTGTTCATCTGTCGCGCAAATACTTAATGCAAATGTAAGACTTAGATGGTTTTCACATGGATCCCCTTGTCCGAATGGAACCAAATTAAAATGGAACCATTTGGAAAGCACCAGCTTTCAAATAAAAAAAGAATCATCTAAATCAGTTGGCGTGATATTGAGTTATTCGTCCATTTGTCGCACACATATTTAATGCAAATTTAAGACTTGTATGGTTTTCACATGGACCCCATTGTCCGAATGGAACCAAATTAAAATGGAACCATTCGGAAAGCACCAGCATTCAAATTTAAAAAAAAATCATCGAAATCGGGTCACCCAGTCAAAAGTCATGAGGTAACAAAAATATTTTTATTTAATTTTCATTAAAAAATACAGACGAATTGATAACTTCCTACTTTTTTTTAAGTTGGTTAAAAATGCAAATAAAAGGCGCTATATTCTCACGGACGCCACGCCCGCCGTTCGCATCTATTTCAAAGAGAAGTCTCCGCCGCAGTTGCAGCGCCGCGCAGCCCCGATACGCGTGCGCTCTCCTAATCCACTACCAGATTAAAAAGTTTTTAAGCAAAATACAACCGTCTTTGGATTAAGTTCACACTTAAATAACTTTTATCTCAAGGAGCAACGCATTTTGGTAACCAAGTGTACAAACACGTTGTGAGTGTGTTCGTGAAGACGAGTAGTGTCAGCACATAACACATACACGAACACAAACACACATTGGTCATGTCTCGGACGAGTCGGAAGTCGGACGATACCACGATAGGACGGTACCGTCAGCTCCCGCACTTATACACACAACTGTCGTTTTGTAAATAATTTCCTTACCACTTCTTTCAAACCGGTGTCAAACTGTCTTAGAACCATAAAATTCGACAATATGTGACATCTATGAACCCGCAGGGTCCGCGTGGTGGATTAAGGCCCACTCCCTCTCTGCGAGAGGAGACCTGTGTCCGGCAGCGGGAATATGATAGGCTGATGATGAGATATACATATGTAACGTGGATGTTTAAAGGCAAAAATATTTCCAAACTATACTGCCATTGCAACCTATACTATTTCGGTATTGTAGCAGAATCAGTCAGTTTGAATTTACTCATACTAACATATTATATTAAATTCAATGATTTTAGATTACAATGATCGAAGTCGAAAATAGAGACCGTAAACTGAGAAAAGTAGGGTAACTACCTATTTGGTAACCACCAAATAGGTAACTACCCTACATTTCTCAGTTTTCCTGTACCTCATCGACGGTATAACCATGTAAATGTCTATTAACTGCTCCCAAATGACGATGAGAGCAGTGGTGGCCCAGTGGTAACGGCCGCGACTTACGAGTTACTTAGGTCGTGAGTTCGGATCGTGGGGCTTTTGGGACCGGGACCGCGGTCCTGGATTCCACCTAAGAAACAATAATCATTTTGTAGTAGTATTTTGGGATGACAAGAAAATTGAAATTAAAGTACTGTTACCAAAAAAATTACGGGAAAAAAAGATAATAATTCACTTTCTCATACATTTGGTATGTCAGCTACAAAACGCTTTATGCCTTTAAAGTACCAGGTTGTCATAACTTAGTAGGAGCTTAGGAATAGGTAGAACGGGCTGGTGTCCGCAACTCTACGTCTGAGCGCGTATTTTGCGTACGGTTGTAGGAGCTTACCAAACTTAGGAGTGTCAGCTAGAAATTGCTTTATGCCTTCGAAGTACCAGGTTGTTATAACTTGGTAGGAACCTTATAAGTCAACACATCACTTATTGACTCTGAGTCGGTACTTTCGCTGGGTCAGCTAGTATATTATGATAGCATTTTTTTAATGTCAGTTGATTATGTTTAATTGTGAAATTTTTTAAAAGTTTATTCTTACGTTTCGGTGGGTGATTACGATTAGGGGGACGATAGGTGATTTAAACACTCAAGATTACTTTTTTTAATATTATTTTGTATTCTTTATTAGGTTTAATTCTTATAAAAGGGTGCCATTGTTAAAAAAGTATTATATCGTCTTATAAAAATAATTTTATTTGAATAAATTTAAAATTTTTTGGTTGACCGTAATTTCCCAAGACATAACTTTGTTTATTTTACTTGTGGTCCCAAAGTACTACTAAAAATATTTATTTTATTAATAGGTGGATTCTGGAACCGCGGTCCCGGTCCCTAAAGCCCCACGACCCGTGAATTCGAACCCAAGCAGGCGCTTTACTTTGTGTAAATTATTTCATCACCACTGCTCTCAAAACGGTGAAGGAAACATCGTGAGGAAACCGGCATGTCTTGGAACTAAAATTCTAAGACATGTGACATCTACCAACCCGCACTGGGCCCGCGTGGTGAATCATGGCCCGCTCCCTCTCACCGAGAAAAGGCCTGTATCCCAGCAGTGGGAACGTTATAGGCTGCTGATGAAATGACGATGTACATTTTTTTGTTTTTACATATATGTGTCACATGATAAAGGTACTCTTTATTTGACTCTAGCTTCTGCCCGCGACTTCGTCCGCGTAAAATTTCTTGTTCCTCCGACCCTTCCCGTCGTCGTGTCGAATCGCCTACCCGTGTGATTTTCCCCGTTTTTGCAACATTTTTCATTACTGCTCCGCTCCTCTGGGTAGTAGCGTGATGTTATATATCCTATAGTCTTCCTCGATAAATAGGCTATCCAACACAAAAAGAATTTTTCAATTCGGACCAGTAGTTAAATAAATAAAAAAAAATATCTTAGGACTACCGTTACACACTGTTATCTGATCCCAAACTAGGCAGAGCCTGTACTATGGTAACCAGATAACTGATAAATATACTTATATATTTCTAAATACATACATATTATAGATAAATTATACCCAGACACAGAACAAATGATTGTGCTCCTCACACAAAGATTTGTCCTGGGTGGGAATCGAACCCACGACCTCAGTCTTTGCAGTCAGGGTCACTAACCACTAGACTAACAGGGTGCTTACTCTCGAATATAATTCCAATAGATCGACATTGGAATTGTCAGTCAAACGTCAGTGATTGGCTGGACTCACTGAGTCTAGCCAATCCCTGACGTTTAACTCAACCAACTGACGTTTGACTAATGTCGATCTATTGGAATTATATTCGAGAGTAAGCACCCTGGTCAGTCTCAGTTCCTGAGATTACCGCGTTCAAACAAACAAACAAACTCTTCAGCTTTATAATATTATTAAGTATAGATTGTAGACCCACAACTAGTTTGAACCCTGTATTATTGGTTGTCATGGCAATAATGACATTTGTTATAAATAGGTTATTATTATATTTTATTTATGAAATACCTACTATCATTAAAATAGATTCTTTTATATTTTGTGAATGTGAGAAGGTTGTAGGCCTTATAGGACAGTACACAATTTTCTATTTTATTAAGTACCTGGTACTTGTTGACAGCCCACTCACGAGGACAGTTCCTCCGATAGCTATTAAAACTAACACCTAACCTACCAGTAGGTACCAATGTCGGTCGACCGGGGTATCGAACCTCGGACCCCAAGCTAAGCAAACACGCACCGACCTGCCTTCGTCCTATGACGAAGATCGTCTACTACTGAGCTCAGCTTGGATTGCACCGTCTTTTATACTCTCATGTCGCGTCGCGTCGCGGCCGCGAATTCGCGGCGATATCGCCGCGAAATCGCCGCGACGCCATACAAAATGTACTAATAAGCTGTCGCGCTACTCGACGCGGCGCGACCGTGTCGCGGCGCGACAGGTCGCCCCTGTGTGAACGGTCGCGCGCGTTTTCATAGAAATTGTTCTACGGATATAAATCGCCGATTCGCACGCGACCGTCGCGTCGCGCTAGTCTGAACGAGCCTTTACTCGGCTCGTAAAGGTTCTAGCGTAATGTTATTTAGTCCTTAATTTGTTGCCATCCATTACAGTATTTAAGTTTTCATAACAATTAAAAAAGTTATAGTGAGCCAACCTTTAAGATAGACACTATTGCCGAAGTTTTTTAGATCTTTTTAAGAGGAAAAATTCCGTCATACATGATTGTTGCGTTACTTTAACCGTTCACGCTGGGCACGCAACGGAAGCTCTCAATAGGAATATTTTTCCCCGTTGTTGCAACATTTTTCATTGATGCTATTAGTATAAATATTTTATGTTTAACAAGAAACACGCAGAAGAAATCACGGGCAGAACCTAGTAGCATCTGCCAGGGTCGCGAGATTTGTTCGAAAGAGATACCGTGACCCTGGCACATGGGCAACTGAAGGAACACGGGTGGGTTTTAGTCAGTAAAAGTCTGACACGCCCTCCCGCTCCGCCCAACAGCGGGAGACATCATTTGATGATTTCCAACCCACAAAAAAAAAAGCTAGTAGCATGCAAATCAATAGAAAAGAGTCAAATCAACATCTTCTTAGATAAAAATTAAGAGAAAGGGCTAGAACAATAAATGAATTACTCTGTTCACCTCAGCACAAAGATATTAGATAACATAATAACACCATATTGTACATAATAGTATATTGCATAAGCCCCTTACAAATCGACACCTCCTACGTAGAGTATCGTAATCAACAAATTTCGATTTTTTACTTATCTTTAGAGATGCGCCGAATGTAGGTTCAACCGAATACGAATGTTCGGCCGAATATTAGGTCCAAAATGTACCGAACCGAATATTCGGCCGAATCATTCGGTTCACGTCTGCGATAATTTTACGATATTATTATTAAAAGACATAACAGTAATCCTGAGAATCAGATTTTATTTTGCTAACATTGTCATTCGTTAAAAAAAAAACTTAATTTGATTAAAACTTCAATTAAGTACCTACTAATGTTGATTCTTAAAGTTTCCTCTTTGTATTTTTTTTTTTCATTTGTGAACTAGTATTTGTTACGGAAGATATATTTGTTCATTGTTGATTTCATAGAAATTTAATTTAGTTTCATTTAGCATTTGTAAAAAAAGCAGAAGTTTTTTTTTTTAATTACAATTTTATTTAAATTGATTTTTAAAGTTAATCTTTTTTATTTTGTCAATAAATAATTGGTACAAAAAAACTTTTTTACAAAAAAAAAAACCACCGACTTCCTTGAAAACACTACAAAGTGAAAAATAACTTTAATTTCGGAAGTCGGTGTCTTAGGATCTGTATTTATTGTTTTTTGCCACCGACTTCCGAAATTAAAGTTATTTTTCACTTTGTAGTGTTTTCAAGGAAGTCGGTGGTTTTTTTTTTTGTAAAAAAGTTTTTATTTTTAAATTTTTAGTTGTGGTATTCACCCTGCACTAATTCCAAACAAACAATGCATATTTATGCGATAGGTCTTACTGGATTTTGCTAAAGGCCAAGTTTATGTTGCGCTAAGTCGTGTAAAGACTCTGGATGGTATTGCTCTTTGCGACTTAGAGCCAAACAAATTGCTCAAGAAACCGCATGACGAAAGAGCATTGCGTGAAATGCAACGATTAAGGCAATTGTAAATTTGTATAAAAATATAATAAATGGCCAGGCCAAAATGATTAAGGCTGCTTTTTTTTTTATTAAGCAGACAGTAGAGTGGGTAAGAGCCCACTCTAGTGTCTGCTGAGGAATCAATTCTCGATGTCAACGAGTATGTCTATCTAGGACAAGATATCTTGTAACTCCTGATCGATAAGGAGTTGTACCTTCCATCATCAGCTCAACGGAATATAAGAATACAAGTAACGGTCTAAACGTGCCTATAATATGCAAAGAATTATCCCCTAACCTTCTAACCTTTCACTGTAAGTTCCTATATGTACTGTTCACCGATGAGGAGTTCCATGCGGTATCTTCGAAGACTATAATTAGTTCACCACGGATGGATAGATAGAACCAGCAATTATTTTTGATCTTTAGTACAATATCCAAATCACATTACGTGTACTGTTTGTTTTTGAGGAGTTCCTTCGTTTATCTCCCAAAGTATACATCAAATCTTCACAAAATTAATATGGGACCACCTCAGGAGTATACCCTTACGAATAAAAAAAGAATTTTCAAAATCGGTTGACAATTGGCGGAGAAATCGGTGAACATACATAAAAAAAAAAAAAAAAAAAAAATACATACAGTCGAACATAATATAACCTCCTCCTTTTTTTGAAGTCGGTTAAAAAGTAGTGTCTCTTTCATTTACAAAAAGCTATGTACAACTATCGGAATAAACCACACTTATTTAGTAATTAGTTAACCTTACTGTTTAATAAAATGATCTTTTTTATTCTATTAACAATAATTTTAACATTCGGTAATTATTCGGCAAATCAACCGAATATTCGGCCGAATACGAACATGAAAAAATATGCCGAATGTGCCGAATACGAATATTCGGCCGAACATTCGGCGCATCTCTACTTATCTTTATTTTCATACTTCTATATATGCATATTTAGAAGTATGAAAATAAAGAAAAGTAAAAAATCGAAATTAGAAGTATGAAAATAAAGATAAGTAAAAAATCTAAATTTTGTTATATAAATATGCATATTTAGAAGTATGAAATAAAGAAAAGTAAAAAATCGAAATTTGTTGATTATGATACTCTACGTAGGAGGTGTCGAAATTACACTCGTCGGTTCAACGTGCGTTTATGACCTGGTGTATGTTTTTAATGATATCTCGCAGGTCAACCTGTGAGGTTGTCGGCTGCTTAACCGGACTTGCCTGTGGCTACCTTAATACATTAAGACCTCCAGCCAGGACTTAAAAACTTAAAACAAGAGCGACTACTCGCTAAGAGCACCTCCTATGGGGTACGGACCTCGGCTTAGGGCATCGCTGGTAGAGGGCAGCAAGGCACAAGCTGGATCAGAATTAAGCCAGATGCATGATCGTAAACGACGTAAAATAAGGATGTTAGGATTTTTTTTTTTTTTTTTTGGATGGGAAATCATCAAATGACTTCTCCCGCTCTGGGCGGAGCGGGAGGGCATGTCAGACTTTTACTGACTAAAACCCACCCGTGTTCCTTCAGTTGCCCATGTGCCAGGGTCACGATATCTCTTTCGAACAATCACGCGACCCTGGCAGGCATCGGTCCTAGCAGACCCCTTCAGTGTTGAGCCTGGTCCTTACCGGGCGGCGAGCTACCCATTGATCGCCACCCGCAAGCTCGCGCCTACGGTGGCCGGGAGTCCGCAATCGACTCCCGGCGCCCGGGGCGTCTCCTCCTGCGGCGGCTAGGGACGTGAGGGCGCAGAGACTGCCATTCCCTCACGCGCCCCGCCTCCTCCTTCGCGAGCATTACTGCTTCGCAGAAGGAGGTGACGGCTTCCCATGCCCTCTCGCTCCGTACCATAGCTCGCACCAGGGCCGGACGCGAGAGGTCGCCGCCGCCGAGGATGTTAGGATCAAAGCGCACCCACAGGAAGAAGGCGTGAATGTGGATGTGTATGTACGTATTAGGAGTAAAGTCCTCCTGAACGTTCGACATCCAGTCTTACTCAAGGAGTTACATCACCATCATTTCAGTCCTAAGACGTTCACTGCTGTACATAGGCCTCCCCTAATTTGGAGGGATTCGCCATAATCACCAAGCTTGGCAGGCGGGTTGACGCTCGCAGTATGGTAGTAAAACGCATAGAGAACGCTGCTGCCCATTCTCTCGTAAGTCCCTTAGTCGCCTCTTACGACACCCACGGGATGAAATGTGATGGTGTAATTCTTTACGTCCCGCACCACACGGAACAGTGTACTGTACAGACGCTAGCACATAAAGCTAATACAATCTGTCAAATTTGTATAATAGATTTTCAACTTTATCGCTGAAGTATTAGGTTCAAGTTCGATTGCCAAAATTTGACAGTTTCGGGTAGCTCGATGTGCTGGCGTCAGCCATAACAGTATATTACATAAACCCCATACGATTTACACTCATTTGTCCACTCACGCACCGTGATGTACCTCACTTTTACTTGGCATTCATAACAAATGACGTTTTAATAGCTTTTCACTTTTATTCGCGTGATTATAACAAAACTGAGAGTACTCTAACATTTAAGTCCCTTATAGTAGAGTCCCTCCATATTTCGGCCATGGCGGCCAATTGCAACGGAGACTACCCATCGGCGCGGGAGATATTATAGTGCTGGCGTGTGAGACACAGGGGCACTCACTCACCTCACTCTCATACTCCGATAGGATGGCAATCCGACACGACCGGAGAGAGATCAGGCGCAGGACCAACGGCTTACAGTGCGCACCGAGGCACGTGGCTATCACACCATCGGGCTTGTCAACCTAAAACCAACCCGTGTTCCTTCACTTGCCCGTGCCAGGGCTACGGTAGGTAACTATTTTGACCCAAACTTCTGCTGGGGAGTTTGTTGGCCACTTCTTCTTCCCAGCTAAAGCACTAGGAAGTGCGCGACGGGTGGGCGTTTTGGGGGGACTGTCTTTTGTAATTTTGACGTTCGAAAAGTGCTGATCCTCAGCCTAATTTGAATAAATGACTTTTGATTTTGATTTCAACCCGCGACCCTGGCAGGAGACGAGACGCCCTAGAACATAATTATATAGTGACTTTATATGTGATGTTCTTCAAAAATATCACGAGTGTAGTACTCGCAACCAGCATGCGTGTATGACCAGATGTATGAACTTAAACGAGGCAAAAGGAGTATGTAAGGATCGTAGCAGGTGGCGTTCAGTAGTTTCTTCCTACTCACTGAAGAAAGCATTGATATATATGTTACACTAGATTAGCAATTACCGCGTCAAAGCGTTGCCACTGGACATAAGGCCACAGCCTTATGCGTAGCTGACGTCAGTTCAGTGCTCTATGTGACGCCAACCGAGTGACACGTGGCAGAAAATATCCCCAAAATGGGTAAATGCGTTGTGAAAGAGTGTGATTCAAGATCTCAAAAACATAATAAATTAACCGGAATTACTTTCCACACGAAAGTTTATTGTTTCAGTGTTTATATCAAAGTAAAAACGCAATAAAATGTAAAATTTTGTAAATTAGGTTCAGTGCTACCACTAAAAACTTAGTTTTAGTTTCCCACATTTGTGGGAGTTTTTAATTTATTGAATAAAGGATTTTAAATATTTTTTTAAATAATAAAATCGTTGCAGGGTGCCTAAAGATGCAGTACGGAAATAAATATGGCGGTTAGTTAGTTTGTTTCCTGTTTTAAGCCCTTCAATTTCCTGAATTTCTTGTAAACCGTTTACATACTTCCATTCTATTTTATCGTTATTTTTGTTATAAAACGTTTTCTTTGATGCAAACCATTGCGAAACGCACAATTTGTCACAATCTGAATGGGATTGACGATTGTTTCTAAACCATTGCGTCATTTGTTCCAATAAATTGTCGGCTCAGCAACGTAAATATCGCAATGAATGTTGTTTAACTATGAATTTTAAACCAATTCCTACCGATAAAAAGTTCCACGATTAACCCTCTGTTTCCCACTAATTCGAGCATGTGACAAGCGTCTAATAAAGCAAATTATTCACTTACAAGAAACGAGTCTAAAAGGCAATAATATACAAAACTAATGTTACATAGCGGAGTATGATTTCACTATTATTTAATAAATAAAACATATCCAAAAAGAAAATGTCTTAATTATTTTCATTAGAGATAAACTTCTGACCCACATTCAATAAGAAATACATAATTCAAATATTTTAAAAATAATTTAACGAATAACGTTTCATTAAACGTTTTTATGGCTTAAAAGTTGGGTAAAATTTCGCATGGGTAGGCAACCCCATCCCGCCATTGCATGTTTATATTGCGATCTTTTTCTAATCTAAGCGCCAGTATTATTCTTGCGACTTGTGTGAGTGAGACAGATATATGTTTACTTTAAATGTTTAGTAGTGTCAAAGTTACGTCGTCGCGTTTAAATAGTGGTAACAGTTTTTTGACACATTTTATTGAGGTTTGCATCTCTAGTTATTTAACTCAATGGAAGAAAGCGTCAGTTAATGTATGTGTATGTATGCAATAAGGGTAAACTACCCCCGAAGGTATGACACCCAGTTTTACGGGGTATCGTGTTTGCCTATAACAGGGGGCTGACTCTTCAACGTAATTTTAATTACAATCTAATGCCAATACGATTCCAATGCCTGTTAATCTAGTGGGTAGTGACCCTGACTGCTAAGACTGAGGTCGTGGGTTCGATTCCCACCCAGGACAAATCTTTGTGTGATTAGCACAATCATTTGTTCTGTGTCTGGGTGTAATTTATCTAAAATATGTATGTATTTAAATATATATTTAAGTATGTTTATCAGTTGTCTGGTTGCCATAGTACAGGCTCTGCCTAGATCAGATAACGTTTTCTTGGTTGTCCTAAGATATATTAATATTAATGTTAATTTTGCATACACGTAATTCAGTACTCTTGAAAACAATAGTGTCAACATTGGAACAATAACAACGCCCGATATCGATTCTACTTAGTTCTAAAAAATGGACACCCAATTTAAACACATTTTGGCGCTAGCGTCGAACTCAAGAATACGAAAAGTTCCAATTCCAATGTCAATCGATCGGTATTAAAATCAAGAGTAAGCACCCTGCGCTATGTAGTACAGAGGGGTATTTGCGTAACTTGCTATCAGTAGGAATCAGTTTCATATTGATAGTTAAACAACATTCATTGCGTTATTTACGTTACTGAGCCGACAATTTATTCGAACAAATGACGCAATGGTTTAGAAATAATCTTCAATCCCATTCAGATTCTGATAAATAGTGCGTTTCGCAATTAGGGTCGGATGCAGATAGGCGGTCGCTCCATGGAAAGTACTGGTAGCTGCATGCAGTAAGACTGAGCCGACCCTTATACTTATAGTAGGGAAAAGGCTAGACAAAAGATGATGAATATTACATAAGCCCCATACAAATTACACTCGTTTGTATGCCCACGCACAGCCATATACCCCACTTTTACCTGACATTCAGAACAAAACGAGGTTATGATTGCATTTCACTTTTATGTTCGTGTATTGTAACAAAATTAAGAGCACAGTGTGTTATGACAACAGAGGGCAATTCTGGTAATTTTGAGAAAGTTCTTCTCAAACTATTCAATAGGGTTTCTTGACTGTAACGAGCATAAGGAAGGCTGCAGATAAAGACTCCATCTTGCTTGCCGCGCAAATGAAACTATAACCTTTGTAATGTGTTGGGATCCAAAACAAACCTCAGCAACTTCGCTGTTTTGCCGAGGCTCTGTAAGTAGTATAACGAATTATCGCGTAATGCGCAGAGGCACTGTCTAGCATAGAGTCGCAGCATTGTGCTGAGCGATAGTCGTAGTATCTAGCGTTCAGTACGTCCTACAATCTACAAAACTTCGTCATAACTTTTTCCACATTTGAAACAAAATTGCCATAGAAGTCAGAGACGACAGACGTCGTGGAGTTTTGGCTCTATATTAAAATGCCTACCGAATGTCATATTTGTGGCTGTTATTGGTCGTGACGACCATTTTCTCCGGTCCTCCCTTATATGGGACCACCCCAGGAGCAAAACCTATTTATTAACAAAATAATTTTGAAAATCTGGCCACAATTGGCGGAGAAATCGGTGAGCACCCATAAAAACAAAAAATACGTAGGTACAGTTGAACATAGACCCTCCTCTTTTTCGAAGTCGGTTAAAAACTGACAGATAATATAAGCAGTTACATAAGTCGCGCAATACTGTATCGTGTATCGTGTTTACTTTTACTTGACATTCAAAATTAATGAGATTTTGATTAGCTTTTCACTTTTTGCCGTGTGTTAGATCGGGGAGTAAATGAATTGCCTCAGGCGAAGTGGAATTAGACAAACATATTCGATAGACTTGCCAAAGCCCCTGCTGGGTCATCAGACACCAATGGTCTTACGATCTCGAAAGGATTTCCTTCAATCTTAACACCAAGTATTTCCTGATAATAACGTAGATTATCATCATCATCATGATTTCAACCGAAAGACGTCCACTGTTGGACATAGGCCTCCCAAAAAGGAAGGTTTGCCATAATCGCCACGCTTGGCAGGCAGGTTGGCGATCGCATTAAGGTGGTAAAATGCATAGTGAACGCTGCTGCCCAATCTCTAGTAAGTCCCTTAGTTGCCTCTTATGACACCCACGGGAAGAAATCGGGTGGTGCTATTCTTTACGTCCGACCACCACACGGAATTTCGTGAAAATATTCAATAGACTTGCGACAGCCCCGTCTGAGCCACCAGCCAATGGTCTAACGATCCCGACGGATTTCCTCAAAATCTCAATACTTAATTAAAAAGCAAGTATTTCCTCATTGTTACGTGGGTAATAGGCACTATTATAAATAATGGTTATGAATATTATTATGTATTATCAAATCATATACCTTTTCAACAACATTCTACTCATGTAAAACTACTAATGTAAAATTGACTCTTTCACGCAAAAACCGATACTGATCGGATTTGGATGAAATTTGACACGCAGATAGTTTATAACCTGGAGTACCAAATAGGACATTTTATCCTCGTAGTACGTTCCCGCGGTATAATTTCCGATTTCCATGCGGGTCCGCTGGCAAAAGCTAAAAAATTACCAAGTGGTTGGATAGACTTGACAATAGTGCAGCATGCGTAGCATGACCACCGTTGAAAAGAGTTTTGTCGACGGAAGAATAGACAAAATTACAGATGTTAGAGAACTGCTGTAGCTCTTGATAAAAATAGACCAGAAGAGAGTGAACAGACCCTTTATAGGACATCGACGAGTGTGTATTCATTTCTGAACACTGTTTTATTATATCCTAATGAAGAAGGTGATGAATAAAAACCATTTATCACAATTATGTGTTTTATTTTAATAAATTATTACAATGTGAGATTATTTTAATCTGACTAAGCGTGAAATCTTCTAGTAGAAACAATATTAACAAATGCAAGCCATTTGTGATGTAAGTGGGCCTTTTCTAATAAACATAATTTTAAGTAAGATTAATCGGATTAATGTGAAAGCGCATTTTATGTAACAACAATCTCATTGTTATAGGCTGCAGGAGCTGCAGCACAATCCATGTGCATTCCACAATTTACGTATGAAACAAACCTCAAAAAATGATTTTTGAAATAACCTCAAATGTAGGTAAACAAAGACCCATTGTACCAATTTGGCCATTATCAGGGAATCTGAAAATTGTGCTAGTAAAACCTTCCTAAATATTCTAATTTAAAGTTAAATTCCAGCCCTGTAACGCCAGGCCCAAGTTTCTATGAAGTTTGGGTTTCTCCTTTATATGAGACCACTCTATAAGGAAAAGAATACGTACAATTCCAAACAAAAGAAGAATTTATCAAATCGGTTTAAAAATGTCGGAGTTCTAAGGTACATGTAAAAATACAACCGAATCCAAATCCTCTTCTATCTTTTTGAAGTCGATTAAAAACCGCCAAATTTTCTGGGGTATATTCTGGTGCCAGCCCTAACTTATTCCTCTTTCATTGTCGTCACATAACAACGGCACTAACTACTATTACATGACTAACCTTCACTCCTAACTTGGAGATCAAGATGTATGAATACCAATTACATCACAATACTAATATTAATGAGCAGAGTCTATTTGTTTCGACATAGAGCTTGGAGCTGGTCCAAATAGGACATGTATACGGAAATCCCCAATGCAGAGCATTGTACTAAATCAGCTTATTATGTTCCCACTGCTGGGAGTCAGGCCTTGTTCGAAAGAGTTACCGTGGCATATAGCAAACTGAAGGAACACGGGTGGGCTTTAGTCAGTAAAAGTCTGACACTCTCGCTCCGCCCAAGAGCTGGAGACGTCATTTGATGATTTTTCAACCACAAAAAAAAGGATGTATGGATTTTGTGAAAGATACGGTGACTAGAAGGTTCAAAATATTATTCGCAGTCTCACATCGACGCGACGCCAGTCAAATGTGTGGACGGACGAACGGACAACAAAGTGATCCTGTAATGGTTCCGTTTTTCCTTTTGATGTATGGTACCAAAACAAAAAAACATCATACAGACGAATTGATAACCTATGAACTTCTTTTTGAAATTGGTTAAAAAGGACGATGATTATGAATAATTAATTAATAAATAGCGTTCATTGGTTAAAACATGGAGGTTGGAGTCGGTCCAACTAGGACAAATACACGGAAATCCCTAAACTATGGTATGTTTAGAATTTAGATCGGGTGTGCTAGAGTTCAATATTATATCTCCTGCACAATATGTGCTGTGTGAAAGGTATAAAAAAATAGAGTTACTCAGAATTTAAGCTTACTAGAGAATGGGCAGCAGCGTTCTCTATGCATTTTACTACCATACTGCGATCGCCAACTCGCCTGCCTGCCAAGTGTGGCGATTATGACACAACCCCTACAAATTGGGGCCCAGCACTGGATGTCTTACGGTTGAAATTATGAACTCAGAATTAAAATAATTTCCCTAAAATAGAATGTATTCCAATCAGAACAGAGACACGGAAATCCCTAAAATCTTTTCATCCACATTATTATTTGCTGGGAAATATTTGCTTGCGTGAAAGTTATAAAAACATCAAACGGGGCAAGCTAAATAAAACCGTATAAAAATAGATTTACTCAGGATTGAAATAACTTCCCGAAAATAAATACGTACATTGGTGAAAGAGTCATGAATATTGGAGTAATCGTTTAGAAGCAATTGGCTTGCATGAGAGAAGTGGTGGACCAGTGGTATCTGGCCCCAACTTACGATTTGTAAAGTCGTGGGTTCGAACCCAGGCAGGCGCTTTACTTTGTGTAAATAATTTCATCACCACTGCACTCAAAACGGTGAAGGAAAACATCGTGAGGATTCTGACATGTCCTAGAACCAAAAATGTCGAAGACATGTGACATCTTCCAACCCGCACTGGGCCCGCGTGATTATCGACCCACTCCACCTTGTACGTGTGTATTTTCTATATCTATCTGATTTTATTTTTCATAATGTGCGTTTAGTTTGTGCAGAATAAACAATTTTTCTTTCTTTCTTTCCTTCTTACACAGAGGAGACCTGTATCCCAGCGGGAACAGCAACTATATGGCATGCATACTACCGTAGTCCATAGGACAATAAATAAAAAAAACCCTTCTCCAATGTTGGTTATTTTATTTTATTATTAGGGAATCGTAGGAAAAGGAGGCTTTGTTATATAATGATAAGCTTATGACGTTGATCAACATTTTGTTGAGTATGCCAAGGTAACAAAATCATGGAAGAAAGCTGTTTCTTACACATTTTCTTGTGATACAAACACTTTATTGTCCATTTTCATCACTGTCAACATTATATGTCAATATTTTTAATAACTGTCTCGTTGGGCTAGTGGTCGCAAGCGATACTGCTGAACTTGAGTACCAGGGCTCTGCTCCCAGGTGAGGCAAAATGATATTGGGTTTTTCCATCAGGAATTTCTCAGAAGCAGTCCAGAGTCTAGCTAGCCCAAATGATGGGAAAAGCTCGCCGCTCGCCCCTTATTACAAGTGACTTAAAGAGAACTGTCGAAATGTAGGCATACTATAGATGATACACCTCTGCTAAACCCATCAAGAAATACAAACGCGAATCATGATGAAGGATGAGGATGTTACGTAGTTTTTAAACCAGAACAAAATCCCCACAAACATACCAACACCATCAATAAAAACGTTATGTTCCGCTTGCACTTTCCCTGCCTACCCACGCGCGATAAACAATTGACTTTCGATTCTCTGTATGAATAAATAATTGATACGTAATTATTAATTGAATAGCGAAGAACAGTGTGAGGAAACCTGCACCTAATTATAGAGGTAAGTAGGGGTCTTTCTTTGTGGAGGAACTCAACTGGGATAATACTACAACCATGCATGTTTCTGAGGCTTATTCATTTCTTTATAAATGAACGAAAACTTTGCCTTCTCAACACCG
Organism: Aporophyla nigra; assembly: GCA_947507805.1. NCBI lineage: Eukaryota > Metazoa > Arthropoda > Insecta > Lepidoptera > Noctuidae > Aporophyla > Aporophyla nigra. The sequence goes on from OX382318.1 coordinate 1,884,759, forward strand.
TAAATATTACCTTGATTCAAAAGTTTTGAGCCGCGCTGATTGAGTAGATGTGGTATCCATTTCCTTATTTATTTTACTTTTCCTACTGTGTTAAGTCCGCGAGCGACAGTGGCCTGACTGCAGTTGAGCTTACTTGCTATTTCATGCGTGTTTGAATATGAGTTCGCTTCGAAAATTACACGTCATCGATCAAGATCCAGTTCAGGTGGTCTACCTAACCTCTGCTTATCCTCAACGGGGGCATCGCCAACGAATTTCGACGTGCATCAGCCACGCTATGACCCAAACGGAACTCATATAATATCATATCGTTTCTATGAAGACAAAGACATAGTTATTCTTTTCATAGTAGGTGGATGCGCTACTAAAGAATAAGAATTTTTAATTGAATAGCATTCATTGGGTTTAAATGAACTCAGAAGGTTGCATTGACGACTTGAATGGTTACAATTCTGTAAAAATATTTCTATCCCTATGTGTCACAAGTTAAGCTTGACATCGTAGACTTTTATCGACTGAAGAATAGACACATTTCTCTCTTCAGTTTTAACATCGCCGTGCCGTGCCGCCATTGCCGTAAATATTTCTATAATCTGTCTTTATGTGTATTCTTCCGTCGACAAAACCCGTTTCTATGGTGGTCATGCTACGCATGCTGGCAGGAAGGGTTATTCCCAAAATACTCCAAAAAAAGTTCCCAAACGACTCCATGAGAAATATTATATTTTTAATTAGGTTTCATTCTACTCCATGATAATATTAAAATGTTCTCAAAGTAATCCACTCCATTTTATTCAATAAGCTAATTTAAATATGTAGGTACCGAATTACTATAAAAGGGTACTTGACGTACAGTCAGGCTCAAAAGCTTTGCAAATATATTTTTAAATAAAAAGAAATGTAAAAATAAAAGACTTTAATTCCTAGACTAGAATTTTAATTGGAAGATGAGCTAAAGCACTACAATTAGCCACGTGGTCTTTTTCTTCTTTGGTTTTAATCCCAACATCGCGACTTTTCCTCAATAAAGCTTGCTTAAAATGGAAGTTACATCCTTTTTTTTTTGGATATCAATCAATCAATTATCAATTATCATCAATTGACGTCTCCCGCTCTTGGGCGGAGTGGGAGGGCGTGTCAGACTTTTACTGACTAAACCCACCCGTGTTCCTTAAGTGCCCATGTGCCAGGGTCACGGTATCTCTTTCGAACGATCTCGCGACCCAGGCAGGTATCGGTCCTAGCAGACCCCTTCAGTACTGCTGACAATTCTTTAAGGCGCGCGTGGAACACTACGCGCCGTTGACCCGAGTCTGGTCCTTACCGGGCAGCGAGCTACCCATTGCTCGCCACCCGCAAGCTCGCGCCTACGGTGGCCGGGAGTCTATTATTGACTCCCGACGCCCGCGGCGTCTCCTCCTGCGGCGGCTAGGGACGTGAGAGTGCAGAGACTGCCACTCCCTCACGCGCCCCGCCTCCTCCTTCGCGAGCATTACTGCTTCGCAGAAGGAGGTGACGGCGTCCCATGCCCTCTCGCTCCGTACCATGGCTCGCACCAGGGCCGGACGCGAGAGGTCGCCGCCGCCGATCGCCTCCGCCAAGACACGGCAGTGCTCCGCCCAGGCAGGGCACACCGCCACCGTATGCTCCACCGTGTCCTCCAGACGATCCTCGCAATGGAAACACCTGGGCGTTTCCTCCCGCAAGTTACCTCCATTGATTATACATAGCATTGGGACATGTATTGCCCAGAACACTAATGATTGCTATTTCTAAGTCAACAATAACTGTATGAGGATTCCATCCAGGCACGTGTTGTTTTATTAAGTTCAGCATGACTAATCATGTATGACGGAATTATTCCTCTTAAAAAGTTCTAAAAAATAAAAACGTCTGCGAGAGCATAAATGTCTATCTTTTAAGGTTGACTCACTATAACTCTTTTAATTGTAATCAAATCTAAATACTATACTATCTCTAAACTAATATTATAAAACTGAAGAGGTGGTTTGGTTGAACGTACAAAGCTCAGGAACTATGTTAAATGTTGGATAGCCCATTTATCGAGAAAGGCTATATAACATCACGCTGCGACCAAGAGCAAAAATTTGACGCGGACGAAGTCGCGGGCAGAAGCTAGTTACAATTAATTAAAAAGTTTGATAATAATCAGTTCAGTAGTTTACCCTTAATATACATCCATCGTGACACGAGATTTTTATACTATCGGTATTTATGTCGATGGAGCATTTTGAGAATTGATAACGAATAATCGGTGGAGTACTTGGTGAATAGTTCCAAATACCTATGGAGCAGAATGGGAACAAAATAATAAGTATTTTTAAATAATAAAAAATCCTTGGAGTAACTTGGGAATGAATGTATGAAATTCTTATCTTTTTAGAACAAAAGAATGGAGTACTTTGGGAATAAGCCGGCAGGAATACGTCAAATTACAAGTGACTCTTTATATCCTTCGCAATCTACGTGTAAAAATAGATATACTATTTAACAACTAGGTCATTGGTTATCACCAGTTTTAAACGAACGTAAACAAGGTGAGAATATGTTTATTCAGTATATTGGGTATACATACTTAAATGAATTTATGTATAAATGTTAATAAATTAATACCTTGATAATCATGAGCGGTAGTGACACAGTGGTATTGGCCCCGACATATCGAGTTTTAGGTCGTGAAATCGAAACCAGGTAGGCGCTTAACTTTGAGTAAATAATTTCATCACCACTGCTCTCAAAACGGTGAAGGAAAACATCGTGAGGAAACTGGCATGTCTTAGAACCAAAAATTCGAAGAAATGTGACATCTACCAACCCGCACTGGGCCCGCGTGGTGGATTATGGCCCAATCCCTCTCACCAAGGAAGTCTGTGTTCCAGCAGTGAGAACATTATAGGCTGTTGATGATGATTCCAACTGCCTCGTTGGTTTAATAGTCGCAAGCGCTAGTCCTGAGCATGAGTCATCATCATCATCATCATTTCAGCCGTAAGACGTCCACTGCTGGACTTAGGCCTCCCCCAATTTGGGGGCTTTGCCATAATCGCCACGCTTGGCAGGCGGGTTGGCGATCGCAGTATGGTGGTAAAATGCATAGAGAACGCTGCTGCCCATTCTCTAGTAAGCATGAGTATCTAGGTTTTATGTCCGGGTTGGGCCAAGTGTTATTGGTTTATCCATCTGGAATTTCTCTCTAGCAGATTGGAATAATGCCCGGTTGTTGGCAATAGGTTCGCCTCGAAGATTTCAGAAGTGATGTTATGTCATGATAATGTATTTCTATTCAAAGACAACCAACCACTTTTTATGTGCCTGTCAGGGTCGCGAGATTGTTCGAAAGAGATACCGTGACCCTGGCACATGGGCAACTGAAGGAACACGGGTGGGTTCTAGTCAGTAAAAGTCTGACACGCCCTCCCGCTCCGCCCAGAGCGGGAGAAGTCATTTGATGATTTCCCATCCAAAAAAAAAAAACACTCTCTATATGTAAAGTAATTACGGCAAATAGTTCTTGAGAAACTAACCTGGTAAAGACAGACACCGAAGTGTCCAGTTTTTTACCATCGCATTGTAATTTATAAAGTTTATTCACATATTCAATTTAAGACTTAACATATTATTATTATATAAACGATAATTTTTAATTTATTCACATATTCAATTTAAGACTAAACATATTATTATTATATAATAAATAAACGATATTATTATTATAAAGCTTTATATAAAAAAAAATCGTAAAAAATCGAAAATCATATACTCGAATTCTCAGAAATCAATCAAAATTTGAATCATTTGGACGGTTATACCAAGTCGAGCCAAGTGTTATTGGGTTTGTAATCATTTCAGCCTAAAGGAGTCCAAAGCTGGAGGAAATAGGCCTACCCTAATTTGAAGAGATTTGCCATAATTGCCACGCTTAGCAGGCGGGTTGGCGATCGCACTATGGTGGTAAAATGCATAGAGAACGCTGCTGCCAATTCTCTAGTAAGTCCCTTAGTCGCCTCTTACGACACTCACGGGAAGAAATGAGTTGGTGCTGTTCTTTACGTCCATAATTACACATAATTATAATCATAAAAATCATCAGTGTTTTTTTTTTGTATGTTTATGGTCTGTCTATGCGTCATGTTTGCCGCAAATAAAAGTATTTTTCTTTACATATTTTTCTTCTTTACCCTCCAAGTTCATTCAATTCATGAAAAAGCGGCGTTATCACTTTAAAAGAAAGAGACAAAACAGCCGTGTTATATGCTCTCTTTCCAACAATATCAGTAGACCCTTCCTTTCGAGCAGTACAAAGATAAACACTATCGTATCGGCGGCTGCACTGCACAAGCGTGCGTAGCAAGCTATCGCCTTCAACGACAGGTTTTACATCCTGTGTGCCTTAGTACCGTCCAAATGTATGTTTGTTGTAATACTTTGAACATATAAGCAGGCACGCCTTTAAAGTATATCTGGGAACTTTTAATCTATACTTAATATTATAAAGCTGAAGAGTTTGTTTGTTAGGTTGAACGCGCTAATCTCAGAAATTACTGGTTCGAAATGAAAAATTATTTTAGTGTTGGGTAGCCCATTTATCGAGGAAGGCTATAAGCTATATAACATCACGCTACGATCAAAAGGAGCGGAGCAACAACGAAAAATGAACGAAAACTGATAGGCAATTCGATGCGACGGGAATGGTCAGGGCGGCAAAAATTTGACGCGGAAGAAGTCGCGGGCAGAAGCTAGCAAGCTATCGCCAATGACAGGTTTCACATCCTGTGTTCTTTCGTACCGTCTTATACATGTTTGTAGTAATACTTTTGACTTATAAGCGGGCACGCCTATAAGGTTTACCTGGAGGCTTTCATCATCATCATCATCATTTCAGCCGTAAGACGTCCACTGCTGGACTTAGGCCTCCCCCAATTTGGGGGGCTTTGCCATAATCGCCACGCTTGGCAGACGGGTTGGCGATCGCAGTATGGTGGTAAAATGCATAGAGAACGCTGCTGCCCATTCTCTAGTAAGTCCTTTAGTCGCCTTTTACGACACCCACGGGAAGACATGGGGGCTTTACTTAAGGCCTTTTAGGACAGAATGTGTGAATGACGATATGGATTGAAAGGGTGTGACTACTGAGATGACGATTATTAGAGAAGTGTGATGTCGGAGGTAAAGAATAGCACCACCCCATTTCGTCCCGTGCGTGTCGTAAAAGGCGACTAAGGGACTTACTAGAGAATGGCCAGCAGCGTTCTCTATCCATTTTACCACCATACTGCGATAGCCAACCAGCCTGCCAAGCGTGGCGATTATTGCAAACACCCCCCTTTGGGGGAGGCCTATGTCCAGCAACGGACGTTTTTCGGCACAAATGATGATGGATGATTACATTATTAAATTAACTCTCTAAACTCGTTTATAATGGGCCTTATTAAGAGGCTTAAAGTCACTCAAAGGGCAATGGAGGATGCTATGCATGCCTTAATTGGTAGGACATAAAGAACTGCGCATTTCCTCAACATCTTCAAATGAATTTATAACTATGTTCAGCAATAAATGTGGATTTTCCCTACGCAATCAAATCATAAATCAAGAGATCCGCAGGATAACCAAATTAACCGATGTAGCCCGATGAAATGCCAAACGGCAGTGGGCAGGGCACATTGCTCACAGAACCAATTGCCAAAGGGGCCGAAAGGTTCTGGAGTGGCGATCGCTTACCGAAAGACATTGAGTTAAAACGGTACGTAATACGGTTTTTTATATCTTAGGTATATTTTATCATTTTTTTTTTTTTTTGTATATCTATACTAATACTAATAATATTATAAAGCTGAAGAGTTTGTTTGTTTGATTGAACGCGCTAATCTCAGGAACTACTGGTCCGAATTGAAAAAATCTTTTTGTGTTGCGTAGCCTATTTATCGAGGAAGGCTATAGGCTATATAACATCACGCTACGATCAAAAGGAGCGGAGCAGCATATAACATCACGGTACAACTAAGAGGAGCATAGCAGTAATGAAAAATGTTGCAAAAACGGGGAAAATCGCACGGGCAGGCGATTCGACGCGACGGGAAGGGTCGGGGGAACAAGAAATTTAACGCGGACGAAGTCGCGGGCAGAAGCTAGTGTAATATATTTTGATTGTCGGATTAATTATTTTGTAACGTCCGTAAGTGTGTCCGTGGCATCACAGTGGGCCCTATCTGAATACCAGCGCTGCGGTAGTTGTTTTTAATTTTTACAAATATCTCAGCATTATGTTGAGATAGGAGCCTTTTTGGCCTCGCACAGGTCTTTTCTTTTAATTTTATACCTTTTATCTTTTTGTTACTTGTATGTATTCTAAAAGTTTCTATGTTCTTTTTATAGTTTTTATTATGTCCTGTGCGTGTTGCAAATAAAATATTTTTCTTTCTTTCTTTGAGTTGGAACGCCTCCCACAAGGTTGACGCAGGATTCCGCTGGACGCTGGAAGCATAAAACCGGTCGAAGTGGCGGATCTTGGAGAAGGGCTTTGCTCTATGATGATGACTCTTATAATTTTACTATGAGCGTACATATTTACCTTTCTTCAATAAATACTACAGTTATACATTCCCACAGTAATTTGTAAAGTAATGAGCGGTAAAGAGCGCGAGAGTGAACCGACACATTCTTTGTTAAGGCGCGGTGAGTACATGTAGCATCGCGGCAATAAATATAGTCACTTAGAAATAAAAATAATTTTGCAATATTAATTCAGTTAAAAAAATAAGTACACGGCTCAAATGAAAAATTTTTGGTATGTCTAAGTCCCATTTCTTCCCGTGGGTGTCGCCAGAGGAGACTAAGGGACTTACTAGAGAATGGGCAGCAGCGTTCTCTATGTATTTTACCACCATACTGCGATCGCCAACCCGCCTGCCAAGCTTAGCAATTTGTCAAAATGGCAAATCCCCCCAAATTGGGAGAGGCATATGTCCAGCAGTGAAAATCTTTCGACGGAAATGATGATGATGATGGTTTCTTAAATTGATTGTATTCCTTTTATTATCTTTACACAAAATATGAAAGTTAACACTCAACATTTTGAGAATTATGCGACGAAAATTAAATTTTTTGAGTTCTGATTAACATTTTTTTTTAAATGAAATATTTTAGGATAACTGTTTCCTTTGGACATTTGACAATACACTCTTTTTTTTCTAGCTTATAATATCTTACTAATATATTATAAACGCGAAAGTTTGTATGTATGGATGTCTGGATGTATGGATGTGTGGATGTTAGTTCCTCTTTCACGCAAAAACTACTGACCCGATTTAGATGAAATTTGGCACATAGATAGTTTATAACCTGGAATAACACATAGGGTACTTTTTATCCCGGTAGTATGTTCCCGCGGGATAATTTCCGACCTCCACGCGGGCGAAGCCGCTGGCAAAAGCTAGTGTACCAATATGCATAACTGTGCGACCAAAACCTGAGCGTATTAAAGTGACTTAAGGTTGTACGGCGCCTTAAGAGACCAGCTACATAGTAACGCCAGACAGACGGCTTTTGTACGATTCTCGGTAAAAATAGCAGTGTACTTGTGTGTGAATAGCGAGTGAGGGATAGTGTCGAGAGGATAGCGAACATACTATAGGATCGGAAGACCAATTTACGTACTTAAAAACTGTAAAATGCATGTTGCCATCTCATCTCAACTTCAAAAAACATTTTTGGTAAAAAAAAACAACTTACCTACATACTTCCAAAAAAAAAACACTTAAAAAGAAAAAAAAATACTTTTAAAAAAAATTACTTTTATTTCAGAAGTGTCTTTGGATCTGTACCTATGTTAGTTTCGTCCCACCGACTTCCGAAATTAAAGGTATTTTATACTTTGTAGTGGTTTTTTTAGCAGTCGCTTGTTTTTTTTTACCAAAAAAGTAGCCCACACTAATTCGTATACCACTACTGGCAAGATAAACAGCAGTGACAGGAAGTTAGAACATCATCAAAAACTATGCCAGAAGCAAAGTGAATAAGAATTATATAGAACCACCCCTGAAGTAAGCCTATCCATTGAAAAAAGAATTTACAAAATCGACCCACGAATTCCGGAGATATCGCGGAACATACATAAAAAAAAAACAGACGAATTGAGAACCTCCTCCTTTTCGAATTAGGTTAAAAACTTTTCAAAATGTAGGGACATTATAAATCTTCATTTGGCTATCAAAATCAAAAGTCATTTTTAGGGTTCCGCAACTCAAAAGGAAAAAGCGGAACTATAGGATCACTTTGTTGTCCGTCCGTCCGTCCGTCCGTCTGTCAAGACCCTTTTTCTCAGGAACGCGTGGAGGTATCAAGCTGAAATTTATATCTAATACTGTCTACTGTCCCTAAGAGCTGTGAAAAAATCTAACTTCTAAGCTAACGCAATCAAAAGATATAACCGTTTATGCCGCAAATTTCAGCAAATTTTCGAAACTCGCAAGGGAATCAAAACCTAAAGGGTACTTCCAGTCAATCTAGAACTTTGAAATTTGGTACAAAGCAACGTCTTATAGCACAGATATAGGAAAAATTGCGAAAACCGTAAATTTTTAGTTACATCATATAATAAAAAATATAATAAAATTTTAAACTTTATACCTACAGGTTTGCACGGAACCCTCGGTGCGCGAGTCCGACTCGCACTTGGCCGGTTTTTTACGAATAGGCTGACAATCAGCACTTTTCGAATGACAAAATTACATAAGACAGTTAACGGTAACAAAATTACGTAAGACAGTTCTCTAAAACGCTCGCCCTTCACCACTTCCTAGTGCTTTAGCTCTGAAGAAGAAGTGGCGCAACAATCTCCCCAGCAGCACAGCTGTCTGATTAGTTAGATAAACTTGATTCTACACAATAGTACCTATTGTATGCAAAGTAATAAACATTACGAGACACAGAATAATAAATGAAATAATTTGCCATATGTCAGCTGGCCATGTCAAAATACCACCAAATATAATGAAAACTATACTCCTTATGATAGAGAGGATGTCTGTGTCCCAGCAGTGGGAACATTATAGGCTATTTATGCTACTTCAGAAGCTAAATTGAATTGCCCCATTGAAAGAGAATGCTTTTGCCATGAATAACTAAAGAGCAGGATAGCGTTACAGCCGAAACACGTCTACTGGTGGACTTAGGCCTCCCCAAGCACCGCCACTACGACCGGTTCTGTGTCTCGCATTCAGCGGACTTCTACGGCCTTCACCAGGTCCACGGTCAACCTTGTGTAAGACCCAGCGTTGTAAAGTCGCCCGGTTTACAACGCTACGTCTACCGGTACGCGGTCGCCTCTCTAGAACCTTTCGGCCCCATCGGCCATCTGTTCTGCGGGCAAGATGCCCTGCTAACTGCCACTTAAGTTTAGCTGACATTACATACATACATGGGGTAAGCAGAAACTTTCATGTACTTACTCTTTTTGCCTCGTTTAACATTATACATCTGGTCACACACGCACATCGGTTAACAGTACTACGCACCTGACCCTTCTGAAGAACATCACCAATAAGGTCACAATATGTTCTAGGGCGTCCCCTTCCGGCGTCTCCGCTCACATCTGCCTTGTAAATACCTTTTGTAAGCCGCCCTTCATTCATCCTCTCAATATAACCAAAATATCCAAGCATACTCTTTTAATTTTTGTCGCTACATCTTCTTTTAAACCGCACCGTTGTCTTATTACATCATTCCTCAGCCTATCATTCACAGTCATACCACACATGCTTCGCAAGGAACGCATTTCCATAGCATTCTTTCAGCATTCTTTTGCCACACCCAACATTCACTTCTATCAGTGTACGACTAAATGCCGACAGACTGAACACCGACATGACTTTACTTCGACGGGACTCTACGCCGACAGGACACTTCGCCGACAGGACTCTTCGCCGACAGCGCTCATTAGCGACACAATCAGATAATGTAGGTTAATTAGTTTTAAAAAAAAAATGGTTAGGTTAAAACTGTGACCTACGGCCTGTGGCCAGAAACGACTAGATTATGTTGATGAGCCCTATCGGCGAAGAGTCCTGTCGACGAACTGTCCTGTCGGCGAAGAGTCCCGTTGAAGTAAAGTCTTGTCGGTGTCAGTATGTCGGCGCAGTGTCTGTTGGTGTTCATTCGTACACTCCACTTCTATAATATGTTGAATAGTTATTGCAATGGGATCTCCATGTTTGGCAACGAACGTTAACAGTTTCTGGTAATTATAATGCTATAATAATTATAATATGAGATTTCTACATACTATAAATACCATTTCACAACACAACGCGCGCGTTTGTGGTTTTCCTTGTATAGATATTATTTTGTGCGGTGGGTGTTTTAATAAATTTAGTTTAGAAGCTATTTTGATAGCGGTTTTATAAGTGATGATAGCCATTAAAAGTGCAGTCAACACCATGATCATCATCACTTCAGCCGAAAGACGTCCACTGCTGGACTTAGGCCTCCCCCAATTTGGGGGGCTTTGCCATAATCGCCACGCTTGGCAGGCGGGTTGGTGATCGCAGTATGGTAGTAAAATGCATAGAGAACGCTGCTGCCCATTCTCTAGTAAGATATCTTAATGATGTCATGTTACAAGAATTACCTTGAATTTTTTAAAGTCTATTTTAATTTAACAGTTTTACAACCGTCCCCGTTTGTAGATCAATTGACACTTTACAAGTATGTCAGCAAATAATTATTGTTTGCATACAACTTGACGTGCGAAAATGGTACTTAGCGCTGTGACGTAAGATTCGTTTTTGAATGAGAGGTGTTTTTGTAGTATGATTTGTGTGAGAACATAGAATTAAGAGCGCGGAATTTTCAGCAGTGGACGTCTTTCGGCTTTAATGATGATGATGAGGATGTTGATGATGATCATCATCAACGCAACACTCTAAGTTCATTTAACTCCATTCTTCCAGAGAGAGAAATGCGAGAACACATGTTCTTCCTCTCTTTCTCTCATACATATGTAATAGCCTCCTGAGACCCCTGGTATCACCAGTGAATAGCGTTGCCAGGCGTCCGGATAAAGCCGGACACAGTTAGGCTTTTTGGTTGCGTGTCCGGCCGAATTAGGAAGTGTCCGGCCTGTCCGGCTTTTGTAAGACGTTCAGTTTTTTTTTGGGATATTAAATAATTAATCATAATGATGAACGATTCATTTAATTTTATTGTTCTTTCATTCGAATTTAAGAAGACTTTATTGTAAATGATAAAAACCTTGTTTTACTTTTTTTGCTGTCGTGTTATACTAAGAAAAATTAAGGGCGTCCGGCCTTTTACCCAAATGTCCGGCTAAACTGGCTGGGCCGTCCGGCTTTTGGTTTTTAAGACCTGGCAACCCTACCAGTGATACACTTAGTTAAAAATTTATTTCCACGCCGTCTATCGGATTTTTTGTACGATGGTTAGCTAGATATCCTTTATATTTCTAGTCACTCACCATTTCTCTAGCTGTCAAATTACATCGATTGCAGTCAGTTTAAAATCGTTTTAAATATTTTGCCGTTACCGACATGTCGACTTTACGTAAAGATAAATATATATATTTATTTTAATTAGTGATTTGGTGTTTTTGTTTTTTTTTGTTTTAATTAAGTAATATTATACGTAAATTTTGTATTATTTTTAAATTTTTCTTTAATGAAATTTTCTTTCTAAAATAATTTGTTTCAATACCACTTTGAACCTAAGGTATCACTGGTGATACCCTCCCTTACGCTAAATGGGGTTGGAGTAGATTTTTTAATTTAAGGTTATTTATCTCTATGTTATATTAAGCCATAAAAATTAACTTCCATCAATTAATTATTCGTAAATACGTCGGGGGTCTCAGGAAAGTTTAACTTCAGTCGTGTGGTCTAAAGCACACTCGTTTGTTTTTTTTTACATTATACTAAATGGCAATCTGGGTAAACTACGTAATCTACCTACCCCTTAAGAATACAATCGTAAAGTAATACACGACAGAGTTTCATGAATATTTTTTACCGGTAGTCATAAAATTAACACGTCGGATACAAAATTCGCAATGCTATGTTAGTTTAAATTTTAACTGTCTCCCATCCGGATAACGGCCCCAACGATGAGCGCTTAACCTACTAATACCGTCCGTGGGAAAGTGACATCAGACACTGTATGTAGTATGTACTTACTCCGTGTTTTTACACTCGAGTTACGTAGCGCTCGACCAATCTTCAAAACTTTACCTCCAAATACAATATTTGGGGGCCAATATAGATCTCATTCATAAAATTTGTAGAGAATTTCTGTAATTTAATTTTAACGAATACTTTACCTAATCTTATAAATTTTTGCCACTACATCTTCTTTTAAACCGCACCGTTGTCTTATCACATAATTTCTCAGGCGCATGGGCAACTGAAGGGACACGGGTGGATTTTAGTCAGTAAAAATCTGACACGCCCTCCCGCTCCGCCCAGTGCGGGAGACGTCATTTGATGATTACCCACACACAACACAAAAAAAAAACCTTTCATTCATCAAGGTTTGGCCATTTTCAGAAGATGAATGAATGGCGGTTTACAAGGCAGATGTGACTGAACACGCCGGAGGGGGACGTTGTAGGAGAACATAATAGTGACCTTACTGGTGATGTTCCTCAGAAGGGTCAGGTGCGTAGTACTGGTAACCGGCGTGCGGGACTTGTGGCTAAGTAATAACAGTCGCACGGGACGAAAGACCAAGTTAAGCTACGCTAGTCGCAGTTGGTACGTAGATGGGTGACCATCTTTACATATCAAGTCCCCTACATGCCTCGGAAAGCACGTTAAGCTGTTGATGCCGGTTGTCATTCGCAGATCTTTGAAAGTCGTCACTGAGTTGTGGCGGTCAGTAAAATACACGTATTGAGCTGCCTCCGGTTAAACTAAAAGCCAACCCCCAACATAGTTGGGAAAAGGCTGAAACTCTTTTGTATTTTCTGAATTAAAATAAACCGCGACAACATGTCACACATTACCAGCATGAGAACTAACAAACAACATAATTACGAACGATAACAATTTTACTAGACAACAGTAGGTACAACAAAGACAATCAACACCCACCCGTCAAAATCCAAACCTCGACAACGGACGCTTAACCTGCGTGGGAATACACGAACATAATCACGTATCAATGATCGCATTAGAAACTAGGTGGAAGTCAGGAGAAAGTGGCAAGTGACAGACTAACATGACAGGTGACAAAGTACGTTTTAACGACATTCATTACTGGGCTAACTGTAGGCGCCATCTTTGTTGGGGTTCCGTACCCAAAGGGTAAAACTGGACCCTATTACTAGGACTCCACTGTCCGTCCGTCCGTCCGTCTGTCATCAGGCTGTATCTCACGAACCATAATAATGAGAGTTAACATTTTTGCAGACGATAATACGATATATTTCTGTTGCTGCTATAACAACAAATACTAAAAAAAAACAGAATAAAATAAATATTTAAGGGGACCATACAACAAACGTGATTATTTTTGCTCGTTTTTCTCGATATTGATAACGGCAACAGGTAGACGCTTGAAATATTCCCAGAATATTTTCACTTTAAAAACAAATAATTAAATTAAAATAAAACAAATATTTAAGGGCTCCCATACAACAAACGTGATTTTTTTGCCGATAATGGAACCCTTCGTGCGCGAGTCCGACTCTCACTGGGCCAGTTTTTTTACATACAGGCGATAGCGATAGAAATCTGTTTGTTTTTTATTTGATTCTCACGTTTATTTCCGCGGGAAGTGCTTGTGAATAAAATTAATCAAGCTCAATCGGTGTTATTATGAAGGATATTGCCTCATCCATTGTTCCGTGTGGCGCTGGACGTAAAAGAATAGCTCCATCCCGTGAGTGTCGTAAGAGGCGACTAATGCCCGTTTTCACCAACGACCCCTAAACTATACCCTATGTAGGAATCCCTTAGACTAAGGTACCCTTAAAATGCACCCCTTAACTAAATTCATTTTCACGAAACTAAGGGACACTCATATAGGGGCTACTTAATTAAGTGACAGATTTTTTACGTCATAGTCATTCCAAAACCGTATTTTTACCGATAAAATTTTTACGTTACATTTTTACGTCAATTCAGAACAAAATAAAAATATTAAACATTATGAACATGTTTTAAAAACAATAACGTTACACAATTTCATCTCAACATCGCAAAACTAACATATTTTCAATTTTTTTTTGTCAGTATAACTAAGTTCCAGTGCCTTTTTTTTATGTATTTTTAACCGACTTCAAAAAAAAGAGGAGGTTATCAATTCGATTGTATTTTTTTTTATGTTTGTTACCTCATAACTTTTGACTGGGTGGACCGGTTTTGATGATTCTTTTTTTATTTGAAAGCTGGTGCTTTCCGTGTGGTCCCATTTTAATTTGGTTTCATTCGAACAATGGGATCCATGTGAAAACGATATAAGTCTTAAATTAGCGGTAAGTATTTCTTCGGAAGTTGGTGTCTTAGGATCTGTATTTAATGATTTTTTTGCCAGCGACTTCCGAAATTAAAGTTATTTTCAGTTTTTAGTGTTTTTTTTTTTTAGGAAGTCGGTTGTTATTTTTTTTGTAAAAACTTTTTGACAGTGAAATTTCAGTTCAGGTTATTTCTTTAGTATTGTGTGTGGCTGTTAGTATTTGTCTGAATTTTATAGATACCTTTTTACAATGGCTGAGAAAAAGAAACGTGGTCAGAATTTTACAAAAAAAAGCAATTTGTTTGTTTTTGTTTTGTTTGTTTTTTTGGCAATTTTTTAAAAGCATAAATGGTGAAATTGCTTTCGGGCTACAAATACACAATCTATCTATATTTTTTACATTGATATGATAAAAGCGAAAGTAATTTTTTCTGTCTGTTACGCTTTCACGACTAAATCAAAGGGCCAATTTTGATGAAATTTGGTACGGGGTAAGTTTGAACCCCAAAAAAGGACATAGTCTACTTTTTATTCCACAATTTCGTCTGCGTCCAGGATAACCGACATTTACGAGGACGAAGTCGCGGGCGAAAGCTTGTTTTAAATCAAAAAACGGTCGAAAGCACTAACGAGGCGAAACACATCTCATGGATGGAAGTTACAAATGATTCTAATGCTATATGTTAACGAATCTCTGATTTTGTTTTTTTATGTTTCCTATGTCTTACGTGTTAATTATTGTAATTTAAAAAAATACATGCGTACATTAATAGAGAAGGCTCTATGTCGGGTGCCTATTTCATGTGATTTTCACCATTCTTGTATAAATACATACATAATACACACCATGAACATAATCTTTTAGTAAAATATATTTTGATTTTTAGAAGTAAAGATCAGTTTTTGTGGCTCTACACGAAGAAGTGCTACACAAACTGGTGGTGGACCGTCACAAATAAAAACAGACCCAAACCTGGACCCAAATATATATGTTCTAGTTTTTAAAGTAGCAATATCACGCTTTCCTTGGATAAACTTTATCTTGTAAAAAAACTCTTTACATCATATTGCGTGAAAAAGACTGGTCTTTCACGATAAACACGCGGCCATGTAAATAATCTAGGGGTGGCCAATAATTCCACCATCTCCACAGCTTCAACACTATCAAAATACTCACATCATAGATCTTCCATATTTTTTAATATTCAAGAATACGCAACTATCAAACAAGTTTAAACTAACCCTTAGCTTAGGGGTCGGTTAGGGGCCGAACATTCGGGCCCCTAAATATAAGGGATCTCTTAAGAGTTTAGGTGTCCCTTAAACGTTGGTGAAAATAAAACTTGCGATAAGTGATACTTAAATTGGCCTAGGGGCTCCTTAAAATTTAGGGGTCGTTGGTGAAAACGGGCATAAGAGGCTTACTAGAGAATGTGCAGCGGTGTTCTCTATGCATTTTACCAACTTACTGTGATCGCCAACCCGCCTGCCAAGCGTGGCGATTATGGCAAACCCTCTTAACCCTAATAATGTATGTTGATACTGTATTGTACTCTTCGTCACTTGTCCCTATAGGTTCATTAGAAAACCAGCGTCAGACAGAATCTGTCTGGCATTAATGCTGAAATGAACCTTTTTGGCGCAGCCGTGAGACACACACTTGTTGTTTTTTTTTTTAAACTTATTTTTTTCATGTTACGTTATTTTGTGTTTTACGAACTGTGGCAAATAAATGGTATTCTTTCTTTCTTTCTTTCTTTTTTGGAGGGCCTACGTCCTCCAGTGGACGTCTTTCGTTTGAAACGATGATGATAATTATTGCTTCATTGGTTCAAAAAAATTGTCTATTCACCTACGGCGACCTACGGCGGCGACGGTTAGGGGCGTACAAAGATTGCTTCTCTCTCACGCGCTCCGAATCCTCCTTCGCGAGCATTACTTCTCACAAGGTGGTGACGGGTTCCGATGTACTCTCACTCTGTACCATGGCCTGGACCGGGTCCGGATGCGAGAGATCGCCGCCGCTGATCGTCTCCGTGAGGACACGGCAGTGATCCGCCCAAGCAGGGCTTACCTCCATAGTGTCCTCCGGGCGATTCACACAATGGTACCCCAACGCCTTAATCATTAACCTTGAAAAATGGTCGACCATCAGTGTCTCCGATGGTACAGTTTTCACAAAGCGTGCCCATGGAGTTTCTTGTCCGTTCTTCTCCACCGTACTACGCTTTGGAATAGGCAACTAGCTTCATCCACCACCTTTTTTTTTTGTGGTCGGGAAATCATCTAATGACGTCTCCCGCTCTAGGTGAAGCCGAAGGGCGTGTCAAACTTTTACTGACTAAAATCCACCCGTGTTCCATCAGTTGCCTATATGCCAGGGCCACGGTAACTCTTTCGAACAAATCTCGCGATCCTGGCAGGTTTATCCACCACCTGGCAATTCAAAAATGGCTACACGTTGAGTTTCGGGTTTGTAAATGATTGAGTATTGCAAAGGGGGCTATTTATAGCTAATAAACACAGCATACTCAGCATACCTACCTACGGTGTTGAAGGCGTGCACAATTTCCAAGTCTGTACAATGTTTGTTTGCATACCGTTCCGAATTCATTTCTACGCAGAAATTCAAATGTTCTTATCTTTGTGGGGTATTCGCATCCACCTCAAACTTTTCGCGCCATTCAATCATTGACAGTTGACATAAGTGACAGGTCCGTCTCGAGAGATGTGCTTGAGCTAGTGTTTAAATATCGAATACACAAATTACTCGGGCACAAAGAAGCATAGAAGTAATAGTTAACTTGTGCATGTTATTATCAGTGACCTTGGGGTCTTATTAGCTAGACCTCGTCCATAATAAGGTCAATTGGCACCTGCGATAACGCTAATACTCGACTTATCCGAGTTTATGCATCTAATCTACGTATCACGTAGAGAACTAGCCTGTATTGTCCCAGTGCAGAGTGCAAACGCCACCCTCTGTCTTGTCCACACAATTCTGTCTTTTGGTAGGACCCAAAATCAAGCTCGCTTCGCCACCTTTGTCTCACCGGGGACTTCTTTGTGGGACCGAATTGGTGGTTCTCTTAGCCCGTTTGTAATATGATATACGGCAGATATGTCAGGCCCAGTCCCATTTAAAATGAGCGGTTTCTGGGTAACATCCGTGATTTTGGTTTAGCCGCACAGCGTTGTTCATTATACGGTCTGAAATTCAAACCCCCAGGATCATAGAATTATAGTACATATATATCGATGCCCAGGATACTGCGGTGTATGCATAAAATATGAAATGAACTTTTGATGGCTAAGAAAGGGAATGTAAGCAAGATAGAAATAGACGCTAGCTCTGCGCGCAAATTCGGCTGTCACTGGCATTGACAAAAATTACACGGGCCGTCAATATTTATGAGTAAACGGTGAAGTTCCGTGTGGTTCTGGACATAAAGAAAAGCACTATTCCATTTCTTCCCGTGGGTGTCGTAAAAGGCGACTAAGGGACTTATTAGAGAATGGGCAACACCGTTCTCTATGCATTTTATCATCATACTGCGATCGCCAACCCGCCTGCAAATCGAGGCAATTATGACAAATCCCTCAAAAAAATTACCGGTCAAATTGGCGGTGCATGGGGGAGGGCTATATCCAGCAGTGAAACAGAGAAGCCCACTGACTCGCAAAGTGTTGTTCAAGTTGATACTATAAGGGACCTTGGTGTTTTAATAGACAGCAGTTTGAGTTTTAGGAGTCATTACGACCATACGATTAACCGTGCATCTAAATTGTCAGGTTTCATTGTCAGGGAAATGAAAATTTTTAAAGACCCATTTCTGACTATTGCTATTTATAATAGCATTATAAGAAGTATTCTGGAGTACTGTAGTACGGTATGGAACCCTTTTTATCAGGTCCACTCTGATCGGATAGAGCGCGTTCAGAAAAGGTTTTTATATCACTTATGTTACTCGGATAATAAATGCCGTAGTCTGAACTCGTATAGCTCTAGGCTGAGCCATTATAAAATGAATTCTCTAAGCGCACGTAGAAAATCATTAGATTTCATGTTTTTGTTTAAATTAATAAACAATTTAATAGATGCTCCTGAGCTGTTAGAAAAAGTGACATTTAGTATTCCACGTAGCAGCAGCCGGTTAATAAACCGAAAGACTTTCGTCCTGCCTCATAGTCGAACTAATATTGGAAATTCTTCACCCATTTGCCGCATGCTTTCTCTTGCCAATTCTATTCGTGGAGAAGTAGATGTCTTTGCTGGTTCTGTAGCCTCAGTTAGGACTAAACTTTTAGTCTTAAATGTATAAGTATTTTTTTTTTATATCCTTTTATATTAATTTTCTCTTAACTTGTCTTTTTCTATGGAAAAGTTCTTATTTTTTAAGGTGTTGTTCATTTTTGATTACTTGCTTTTTTTTAAGATAAGTGTTTTACATAAAATATGCACGCTAGATTCACATCTAGTAGATGTCAATCAATAATATTGTGTTGTAACTGTTTTATTGCATTTGTGATTGTACATCAGTTTTGTGAATTACTTACAATAAAAAAAATAAAAAATAAAAAAATAAAAAGTACACAAAGGAGCAAAGGTTTGAGACAGGCTAAATAAGTTTCCCAAATTAAAATCATTCCAAGAAAATATCAGAGCGTTACAGTTGGTATAATAGGATTTTCTCCAGTACGAGTTGAGCTCACAGGAAACCATTTCACACGCACAAACATCCCGGTACATAATAAAAATTACGATAATCAGAATACGTCAACACGCAGTGAGCAAAGATGGCGATCACAGCTCTTCTCCGAAGAGGCCTTTGTCTTCCATTGGGATAATGATACCGTCTATCAACAGTAAAGTTGTTTTACACCCGTCAATTCATCTTCGATAACTCAAAACCACTACGCAAAACGATTATATTCAATAAAAGGCCCCATGGCTAAATAATAACAGCCAGCCAAACTACGCTTACCGCGAACAATCCGTGGGTGGGTGACCATCTTTACATATCAAGACACCTCCGTGTCTCGGAAATCACGTAAAGCTGTTGGTCCCGGTTGTCTTTCAAGGATCTTTGACAGTCGTTGAGGGTCGTCAGAATCCTGAAAGTCTAACCAGGGGCATAGGTTCCTGCCAGGGTCGCGAGATTTGTTCGAAAGAGACACCGTGGCCCTGGCACATGGGCAACTGAAGGAACACTGGTGGGTTTTAGTGAGCAAAAGTCTGAAACGCCCTCCCGCTCCGCCCAAGAGCGGGACACGTCATTTGATGATTACCCACCAACAAAAAAAGGGGGCATAAGGTTAGGTTAGGTTCATTCATGGATCTTTGACAGTAAATATGTAAGTAACGGGTCATCACAGTCCTGAAAGTCTAACCAAGCGGCGTAGTGTTACGCAGTAACACGTGAGTTGTGGAGGTCAGACAGGCAGTCGCTCTATGTAAAATACTGTTTACTTAGCTTCACTGGAAACCGACCCCAAGCGTGTTGGGAAAAGGCTCGGCAGATGATGATTCCATAGAAGGTGGAGTTAAAAGTACTCAGAAAAATCTTAATAATATCAATTCCTGACCAAGTCAAATGAGGGTTGGCAATCAAAGCATGCGAACGATCTGCCGTACAGCACTGATTACTGTTTTTTGATAAAAATCAAACTCTTTTAACTACCTACAGGAAGTACAAGAAACCTGATGACTCATGTTCTCAGTTCCCACCGACACGCTCGACAGCCGCGGGTACAGTTCCAACTGGCCAGCCGTGTCGTCTTATATCTTTATGCATCGATAACTTTAATGTGATCGGTTAGCTTTAGACCGCGACTTTGGATTTCGGATTTAATCTTTGACACTTTATAAATATAAGGATTTGACAGTTATACATCTGCATTAATATAAGGTAATCAGCGTATATGCATAATGTTCCCACTACTGGGACACCGGCCTCATCTCTTCAAGAGGGAGTGTCCCTTAATCCACTAAACGGACCCAGTGCGAGTTGGCAGATTTCACATGTATTCGAGTTTTTGGATAGGACATGTCGGTTTCCTCACGATGTTTTCCTTCACCGTTTTGAGAGCAGTAGTGATGAATTGATTTACAAACGGAACGAAGTCGTGGGCATAGCTCGATAGTCAAAGGCCTTGGTGCCAAGCAGAATCTGGGCCATCATCACTCATCCTATGCACCCCTTGTTATAAAAATAGAGACATTAAAAATAGCCTCTATGAAGGACGATACTTGATGAAGTGGAACCCACCCTGTGCAGTCAGCCCCGCTATGTAATACCTATTTTTACCACGCCCTAACCCCACTCCGGCTCTTAGACAGGTACACCTGAGTGATTTTATATAGTGCATTCGATTTTCAACCCTCGGTATTGAGCTGAGCAATGAGATTCCAGAAGAGCGCATCCCAGGGCGCCAAAAAGACACACTGCTGGTTTTTTTACACACAACCACAGCAAAACTTCACAGTTCTTAGTAAGTGAGTTTCGTAAGAAAAGGGTTTTAATATCCTGCTCAAGAGACAGGGAAAAACCAAAAAACTAGTTCAGCAACATTTCTGTCTCCAACCATAAATAATTAATTGAGTAAAAAGAAAGAAAAAATCTATTTTATATTTCCTGCTTAAGATAATACAGGGAAAAACAAATTACTGGCTCAGCAGGACCTGAATGACAGTCTGTCATTTAAGAATTTATTACTTTTGTAAAAAGGCTTTCGACTGAAACTATGATAGAGATTGATTGAGCTGATTTCAGGGCGTTCCGTGTAGTGTCAGCCGTAAAGAATAGCAGCATCCCATTTCTTCCTGTGGGAGTCGTAAAAGACGACTAAGAGACTTACTAGAGAATGGGCAGCAGCGTTCTCTATTTATTTTACCACCATACTGCGATCGCAAACCGGCCTGCCAAGCGAGGCGATTATGGTAAACCGGCCGCTTTTGGAGAGGCCTATGTCCAGCTGTGGACGTTTTTTTGGTTGAAATATACTGTGATTCAAAGTAAATCATTTGTCATATAAATTATTGTGGTTATACGTCACAACTCAGTAAAAAGGTGCGATAACAAAATAAAAAATAACGGGTATGACTAATTAATGAAGTACTGTGTGAATCATTATTTTAATAATTATAAATAATGTGGATTTATGCTGTACTAGCTTTTAAGCTGCGAGAGCTTCACTAGCGTACTACCGGAATAAAAGTATTCTGTTCTAAACGAGGTCACCTGTGTGCCGAATTTCATACGAATCCATTTCATAAGGCGTTGCCTAAACGTCAGTCGAGAGGCAGTCTCTGCGTCCTCACGCCCCTAGCCGCCGCAGCAGCATACGCCCCGGGCGTCGGGAGTCGATTGCAGACTCCCGGCCACCGTAGGCGCGGGCATGCGGTAAGGACCAGGCCCGTGTCGACGGCGCGTAGTGTTCCACGCGCGCCTCAAAGAGATATCAGCAAACTGAAGTGGTCCCTTAGGACCGACGCCTGCCAGGGTCGCGAGATTTGTTCGAAAGAGATACCGTGCTCCTGGCATATGGGCAACTGAAGGAACACTGGTGGGTTTTAGTCAGTAAAAGTCTGATACGCGCTTCCACTTCCCCCAGAGTGGGAGACATCATTTGATGATTTCCCAACAAAAAAAGGCGTCAAAATAACACAGTATTAGATGAACAACATACGTCATGAACACATTGAAATGACACATGAACATGACGTTTGAATGTTTGTTTCCATAGAGTATCTTGTCCTTTCTTCTCTATAGCAATGTACTACACTTTGGAATGGGCAACTAACTTCATCTTTCTGACCGACTTTTCTGACAATTCAGAAGTGCTGATAAATGGTACTAATATTGACATAAATGCTTTGAGTTACGAGTTTAACAGTTGTTTTTTACATTATTACAAGGAAAATTGACATTAAATCGGTGTAATTTTAAAATAGATAGTGTAATGTACGCTCAGCCACAGGCTATTCATTACCAGAGGGGTAATTGCGGAACTTTTTATCGGTAGGAATTGGTTTAATATTCATAGTTAAACAACATTCATTGCGTTATTTACGTTGCTGAGCCGACAATTTATTCGAACATATGACGCAATGGTTTAGAAATAATCTTCAATCCCATTCAGATTCTGATAAATTGTGCGTTTCGCAATTAGGGTGCAGGATAAGTTGACTTCTCACTGTACGAAAAGCCTATACAATGCCAGGTCAGCTTAAACTGAGAATGTACCTATAGCTTGATGTGTAGCCGTGTGTACGACATGAAATTCGTTCTATACTGTCATATTAATATTATAAAACTGAAGAGTTTGTTTGGTTGAACGCGCTAATCTCAGAAACTACTGGTCTGAATTGAAAAAGTATTTTTGTATTGGGTAGCTTATTTATTCAGGAAGGCTATAGGCTATATAACATCACGCTACAATCAAAAGGAGCAGAGCAGCAACGAAAAATGTACGAAAACAGGCAGGCAACTAGATGCGACGGGAAGGGTCACGGGTGCAAAAATTTGACGCGGAGGTCGAACGCGAAGTCGCGGGCAGAAGCCAGTCCTTAATAAATTTATAGCATGACATCGTAGCTTATGTGCCCAGGGTTGAGCAGAGGTTTGGAGCAATACTACACCCACATTTCGCCTGTTTTGTTTAAGTCCCATATAATAGGGGGTGAGCCTATTGCCATCAACCGGGCACGAATCCAGCCTCCGGGCTGCTACTGAGAAATTTCAATAAAATTCCTCGACCTGCACCCTAATTGTGAAACGCACAATTTATCAGAATCTGAATGGGATTGAAGATTAATTCTAAACCATTGCGTCATTTGTTCGAATAAATTGTCGGCTCAACAACGTAAATAACGCAATGAATGTTGTTTAACTATGAATATTAAACCAATTCCTACCGATAAAAAGTTCCGCAATTACCCCTCTGGAACCCAGAACCTCATGCTCCGCAGTAACGTAGCGAACATTTTTTTTCCGTATCCAATAGATTCCTGCGGCCTTCACAAAGTCATCGGTCCACCTTGTGGGAGGCCTTCCAACTCTACGTCTTCCGGTACGCGGTCGCCACTCCAGAACCTTTCGACCCCATCGGCCACCTGTTCTGCGAGCCATGTGCCCTGTCCACTGCCACTTAAGTTTGGCAATTTTTCAGGCTATGTCGGTTAGCTTGGTTCGCCTACGGATCTCTTAATTCCTGATTCGATCGCGTAGGGAAACTCCAAGCTTAGCTCTCTATCGCCCTTTGGGTGGCTTTCGGCCTTCTAAATAAGGCTTCAGACATATCAGCTGATAAGAATTAAAAGTAGGTAAACCTACTTATCCTGTAATCACAAAGTATTCTTTGATTTCAGTACATCGACCGATAAGATTGTTGTTATTCACCTGATTACGAAAAACTTTGTAGATTGCGTCGTTGGTCTAGTGAGGGTAAGCGTGACTGGTGACCGTGGGGCCATAGGCTTGATATCCGGGTCGGGCAGAGTTGGTCATCATCTGCCTAGCCTTTTCCTAACATGTTGGGGTCGGCTTCCTGTCTAACCGGATGCCGCTGAATACCAGTATTTTACATGCAGCCACTGCCTAGCTGACCTCCACAACCCAGTTACTGGGTAATACGATACCCCTTGATAAGACTGGTTGTCAGACTTTCGGGCTTCGTGAGAAAAACCGGCATGTCTTAGAACCAAAAACCGAACACATGTGATATCTACCAACCCGCACTGGACTCACTCCCTCTCACCGAGAGGTGTGTATCCCAGCAGTGGGAACATTATAGCCTGATTAAGCTTGTTATAGCCTGGCAATTTAAAAAAAGCAACGGAAATGAATGGGCGTAAAACAAAAGAAAACATTAATCAAACTAAGTGTAGCGGTTCTTTAACTAAGATAAACAAACAGACAGAGGAGAGTGCATCGTTACAGTCCATAAGTAATTACATATAAGGCTAAGAGCAACGCTCTCTGACTCACAACTTAAGTCTTAACACAATTACCAAAAATGTTTACACTATGAATACATCTTGTCTGAAAATCGGGACAGTGCGGTTCAAATCAAAATCAAAATCAATCAAAATCAAAAGTCATTTATTCAAACTAGGCTGAGAGTCAGCACTTTTTGAACGTCAAAGTTACATGAGACAGTCCCCCCAAAACGCCCGCCCTTCGACACTTCCTAGTGCTTTAGCTGGGAAGCAAATTTGAATGATTTCCGCCGAAAGAAGTCCACTGGTGAACATAGGCCTCCCCCGATTTGAAAGAAAGAAAGAAAAAGTATTTATTGGGACACGCACAGAAACTACACAAAAAACAATACTTAATAAAATAAAAAATCAAATATAAGAAAAAAGAAACAGAAGTCCTGTGCGAGGCCAAAGGGCTATCTCAGCATGATGCCGCGACATTTAAAAATAAGTGTCGCAGCGCTGGTATTCTGATAGGACCCAGTGTGTTGTGATGTCACGGATAAATACAGAAATAAATAGATTATAATAGGATAACGTATAGTGTGTAAAGTAACATAAAATAAAATAAAAAAATATGTCATCAATAATTGGGCGGTTTAGCCAAGCTTGGCAGGCGGGTTGGCGATCGCAGTATGGTGGTAAAACGCATAGAGAACGCTGCTGCCCATTCTCTAGTAAGTATTGATTTGTTCTTAGTTAACTGAGGACCATAGGAATGGTTTCCTAGGAATATGGTTCCTTATATGTAGGGTTACCTACCGTACTCTAAAATAGAGAACTTTTATTAGCTTCACCTGTATGGTTGTTTGTAACCGACCCCTTTGGACTGAATTTTGACCACTTCAAACGATCAGATTTTATTTAAACTTTGTACACATATCGAGGACCATACAATAATTTCTTGCCAGGGTTACCAAGATAGCAAAAAAAAAATGTCTTGTTAATTTAATCTTTCACGAAAACTACGCTGACATACGTTACAAAATTCGAAAACATAGTCGAAATACACCCTAAAAAATCCGTACTAAAATTATAAATGGGAAAGTGTGTGTGTCTGTTTGTCCGTCTTTCACGGAAAAACGAGCGCCGAATTGACGTGATTTTTTAAGTGGAGACAGTTGAAGGGATGGAGAGTGACATAGGCTACTTTTTTTTTTGGTGGCTGTGGTTAACTTAGAGAAGCCGTGCTTTTCCCATGGACAATTGTATGTAGCATGTATGCGCGTGTCCAATACCCAGAATCTTTACATTCTATCCCCAAATGGAAAGACATATAATATCGTCTACAGTAGCGTATTAAAATAACATTCTGTTCAGAGTTCTTTTCTGTGTTCTAAATCAGAAAACGGGAACCGTGTTACCCCGAATTTAAAGCGAGCGAAGCCGCGGGCAAAAGCTAGTAGAAAATAAATATGAAACTATACGTTTACTTTACTACGTATACTTTATCTTTACATGGTATGAAACAAAGTGGCTTCTCGCGTTTGTACGCATAAATGTTTTAAACTACTACTACTATTTCCTACTAAAACGGATTTTAATGCCGTTTTCACCAATGGATAGACTGATTCAAGAGGAAGGATTGTGGGTATGGTACACACCCCTTGTGGGGTTCAGACTTTGGCTTAGGGCGTTGCTGGAGTTTCGGGTTTCTGACGACCCGTAACGGCTTTTTAAAAGGCACGGTGGGTTCTCAACGTGATATCACCCGTCCACGAACTGACCGCGGCAAACGTAACTTAACCTTCGATCGACCCATCCGGCTACTATTAAATAGCCTGCACCCTAATTGCGAAACGCACAATTTATCAGAATCTGAATGGGTTTGAAGATTATTTCTAAACCATTGCGTCATTTGTTCGAATAAATTGTCGGCTCAGCAACGTAAATAACGCAATGAATGTTGTTTAACTATGAATATTAAACCAATTCCTACCGATAAAAAGTTACGCAATTACCCCTCTGGATGTTACTTAGTTTTGTTTCACCATTTCTTCTCAGGGGTTGTCAGATGAGACACGTAGATTCCATCTAGCAGTCGCGGAATTGTTCTAAAGATTTACCGTGGCATAGACAACTGAAGGAACACGGGTGGGTTTTAGTCAGTAAAGTCTGACACGTCCTGCCACTCCACCCAGAGAGTGAGACGTCATTTGATGATTACCCAACCAAAAAAAGACTACATCTAGCTTTTTTTTAAATATTACATGTAAAAGTAATTCTAATTCCCTTTTCCTGTTTGCAGGACAAAACAATTTCATTTCAATACTTTAATTAAGTTCTGTATACATTTTTATCTCTATAGTTATCAATGTTTTTGTTAGTATATTGGCATGTGCTAGCTGATATAAATAATATATAATAATTACTATTGTATTATATTACATAGAATCACATTCTTCTAATTAACAGACAGCTGTGCTGCTGAGGAGTTTGTGCACCACTTCTTCCTAACTAAAACACTAGGAAGTGGTAAAGGGCAGGGGTTTTGGAGGAATATCATACGTACTATTGCTGATTCTCAGCCTAATTTGATTTAATGACTATTAATTATGATTTGAATCAACTTGTAAATTACGATATTCCTCAACCATAGCTTTTTTTTTGTTTTTTTTTTTGGATGGGAAATCATTAAATGACTTCTCCCTCTCTCTCTGCTCTGGGTGGAGCGGGAGACTTTTACTGACTAAAACCCACCCGTATTCCTTCAGTTGCCCATATGCCAGGGCCTCGGTAACTCTTTCGAACGAGTCTCCCAACCCTGGCAGGCTCAATCATAGCTCACATGGAGTTAAACAGCAGATAACTTGATAAGTGCTATTATAAAAATCTAAACAATTATAGAACCATAATTTTTCTAAAACCATTCTTCTCCACTGTCAGGGAGATGAGAAATGGAACAAAAATGTGACCCTATAGTACCCTAGGGAAGGGAATGACCGTTGTAAAGATTGCAGGATGACTTGCTGAAGACGGCTCGAAAGACATGAGCTGGGCAGATAAGGAACATGGAAAATTAACAGTCAATTCTCTCCGTATTATACAAATTTTTGTTTGTTCTTTGCACTTGTTTATCATTATTATTGTAGATCAGCTTTTCCCAAAGTGACCCAGAAAAAGACCCAGAAAAAAAAAATGAGGCTGTGTAGAGTCTACACAACGCCCCCATTTTTTTTCTGGGTCTCTTATCACCCCTCTATAAGGCCTGCAGCGCCCACAACGGGGCGTTATCGACCACTTTGGGAAAGGCTGTTGTAGATTATGATTGTTATTGTGTATTATGATTTGTAAATGGTACTCCACAGACTACCTTCGGTATTGTCTCATCTTCTCCGTTAATACATCCAAAGATTGTCTTTTAATGATTGCTTACATCAAAATGTAGTTTGGTGAGTAATTAACTAATAATGATAACTTTCGTACCACCGTAACATCGTACCGTGTGGTGCCGGACGTAAAGAATAACACCACTCCATTTCTTCCCGTGGGTGTCGTAAAAGGCGACTAAGGGACTTACTAGAGAATGGGCAGCAGCATTCTCTATGCATTTAACCACCATACTGCGATCGCCAACCCGCTTGCCAAGCGTGGCGATTATGGCAAAGCCCCCCAAATTGGAGGAGGCCTAAGTCCAACAGTGGACGTCTTACGGCTGAAATGATGAATAATAACTTTGTAAATATTTCATGCATATATTATTAATGTTCACTAGCAAAAGTTGTCTCATCTTTTGAGCTATTAACATAATTATAAATAACTACTACAACTTAAAAGTTCTATGGCTCATCATGTTGCATTGCCATCACTATTTGACACCGGCAGAATATTCAATGCAGGCTCAGTAGTCAAAAAGAAAACATGAAGCTTGGTTGTAGCGATAAAATGCTCATTGTGTCACCCTATGTAATTTTTCTGTGTTTATATCTGTAATTTTTATTGTGTACATAATGAGGATATTCTATGCAACTATCTTTTGGAAAGGTTTGGAGAAGGCCTTTACCAATGGGCACATGGAGACTCAAGAACGGATATTAAAAATTTTATACAACTATAATTTTATCTGAAAACAATCTATAAAAAAAAACTAAGAATATTTTTTTTAAATATCTAGCACTCACCTCATTATTCTCGGTCCGCAAATCCTCCATACTCTTGCTATTCTTGAAAAGATTCAACGTACCATACGTGTTACGTCTCACAAACTTCACATCCTCATCCACATGGGGCACATCGTAAATAGGTTCATCATTTTCAACGTAAAACTTAGAATTTTTCACTTCACATTCACAATTGAGATGGCATTTGAATCTGCCATCTTTGTCTTCATTGAATTTACATTTTAAACACTTTTGGTTGTCCGATTGATTCGGATCTGTATTTTCACTGCAGCACGCACAGCATGTGTTAGAATCCTCATCGGTTTTTAGTCTAGTATATGGAAGACTTGACGTAGAGTTGTGTGTTATGGCACAGTTTAAGGAATTCAGGCAACGGGAGATAGGATCAGGGCTTTGGTTAGGTAGCAACGTACGGTTCGTGATATCCAGTATCTCAGTACATAAGTAGTGAATTTCTTTTGGTTTTTTTGGTGTCTCCGTAGTCCCTTCACGCTTTTGAAGTACTTTTTCTAACTTCTCAAGCATTCTTTTTGCTTCCTTCTTTTGTTGTTCTGTGTTTTCTGGGATTGTTGGGACTTTGAAGATACGTGGAGGTTTTGCAGGCGGTGGACCAGCAGGTAGCGGTTGCTTTAAAGCTTTTTTCAGTGTGTCTGTAAGTTTTAAATAAGGATTCTTACGTTCTAGACGTATAGTTTCACTGGAATCACATAATTCGTCCATTGCTTGAAGGTTTGTTAAATGAGTTTTTTCAGGCGACTTCTCAAATTGAGACATGAGTCGTTTAATTCTACCACTTTTATCTTCTTCTACATTTTCAGTCTCAGAACTAACACCGCTGTCTGTCATTGCTTCCTGTTTCTCATTTTCTTTCCGCTTTGGTTTGACAATGGTGGCATACTGGTCAAGGATATGTTGAGGAACCTCAGAATCTGGTATTGAATCAAATTGACTTTCAATCTCACTCACCTGCCCAACAATCTCAGCATATTCAGTTTGTGGAACAAAATTTTCTTTTTTCATTTGTTCCTCCAAAAAGTTCCCAAGCCTCTTCAGTCTATCTTTGCTTAATTTTCTCTCCATTTTGAATGAAAAATCACTGGTTTCCGACCTACCGTTACAACTACCGTGACGTTTGGGGCTATTTACAATTTTTTGACTCTTATCACAGCGAAATGCATGGCTCCTATGCAATTTCTTGCCCGGATCACTGCTCTGTCGCGATAGAGAATTTTTCGTATCACTAGCACTCCGTTTCACTTCGCTTTTACTGTATAAATAACTGGAGTTTGGTTTAGGCGACCATTCGTCACTGGCCTCTGATTCATTCCCGATATTATCCTGTTTAAATGATATTTCGTAATCGATATTTTCACTGTTTTCCTTCCCATAATTTGTAGGAAAAACATTCTTTTGTCTACACAATTGGGTTTCAACACGCTTCGGAATGTTTTCACTGTTCAAATTCTCGAATTTACTCTTTATTTCTTGCACCCTGTTCTTTGCTGATATCATTTCGATGCATAGTACATGTTTATTGGCACTAATTATTTACTCACAACGATTTTTATTAGCTTTTCAGATAAACACTACCACTAATACACTTTTAATACACCCATTTTGGAATTTTAATAAAAGAATAAACACGAAACAGACTGATTGTTTTTTTTTTCAAAACAGTTCAAAGCACTGGCTGCTGTAATAACGGACTGATTATAAACTGTGTTATCTTAAAAATGTGCGTTGTAGTAGGAAGTTGCACGACACAGTAGTTTTAATTGCGAAAGTGGAACGTCAATTGTTATTTTACTCGGTGTAACTATTTTGAAACACAATGCACTTGACAGAAAGTTTACATAAACAGTTGTTCGTTCGTACGACAAGCGCGGACCGAGGCCACGGCATGGCACTTCAAGTATTGCCAGACGTAACAAAAATCTACCCCGATTGAATTATCTTCGGAGAAAGTGATCGCATTTTTACATTTTATCTCACAACACTGTTTGATAAATAAAAGAATAGGTAATCATTTTAAAAACGTTTCCTTCTCATAGTTTTAGGCAATTCAGTCACTTCAATTAATTTTAATGCTCCAAATTCCACTCTATTTGATACCTACTGCGTAAACCTAATCTACACAAAGCGCCCGTTTTGCGTATTAAATAGCCGGTTTTTCCTTAACAACAGCTGTCCATATTAAATGTACATGGCTCTGATTCAGTACAATGACTAACAGCACCACAATATTGCCTTACATAGAAACACACACTTTATAGTAATAATAATTTTATTGCGAAGAAATCAAATCATTAATTAATTGAGTAAGTAACTAATTTAGTTGAGATGGCGGAACTTTACATATTAATATTTTCCCTGTTTATTTATATTATATGAAGTCTTCTCGTGAATGAAACAGTGACGAAGGCATTTGAAAGTAGGTACATACAAGGTACAACAAAAATGCATAAGGCCTAAAGGAATGGAAAAATTCTTACAAGTTTATGTGGGCCGTGATTCATGAGGATTTTTCTTTGTAAATTATGCTTACCTTTGCAGCTGCAACAGTATAATTTACAGGAACACGATAAAGATACTGAATTAATTAATCATTTCAAGATATAATTTTAATTGTCTTTTCTTTATCACCAATGTAATCTGAACAGTTAATCAGTTCTATGATAGTGAAATTCAAAGAGTTAAATCGTATTGGATATTGGATAATGTTTTTTAGGACATTGGTGAACTTATAGATTATCGTAAAATCAAAGATCACACAAAATTTATTGTTTTTTTTTTTTTGACTTAGTTTAGTAAACGTGAAAGCCATTTGTACTTTTAGTGTATTGAACAAATATCCCAATAAACTTATAGAATATTAACATCATAAGTACTATGTAAATCAATGTTCTTAAAAAAAAAGAAATCATATTCCTTAAAAATTAAATCACCAATGTTTCTTGAATGGATTAAACCTCCCCGAATAGAGAGATCATTTTTTGATCAAGATAACGAGCAGCTGAGATTCTTTATCCGGTCGGATATTCACAGCTCAGTCCGTATTACTTCGAAACTATTATCATTCATAAATTACGCGTTACCTGCAAATGTCCACGAATAAATAATAGTTAATAATAGTTAAATCGTAAATCGTTAGCAAAAATTACCAACAAGTGTTACAAAAGATATATCCGAAGGTATTTTGTGGATGAGTCATTTATTTTTCACTGACATCTATTGACAAGACATAACAGATAAGACACCTCGTTGCTAATTTCTCCCGCTAGAGGGACCATTGGACTCTACTAACTTATATAAAAAATTACTCTCTTTCTATAACAAAAACAAACTGACATTAAATAACTTATCATAACATAACATCACGATTATATGATGCTCTGTGATCACGCTAGTATTTTACGAGAATACAGATCACTGTGATATCAAAATATCAAAATCAGAGGTAAAGTTAGTGTGAACGGTTTGTAGGTGGCGCCATCTGATTCTTAATTAGTTTAGTATTTAAATTTGTTTTAGAATAAAATAACTTTAAAAGGCTATTGAGATACACTTACAACTTAAAAATAGAATTTTAATTAAAATAATTCCGTATATTTATTATTTGAAATGCAGAAATAAATCTGATTGTAGATATTGCTATCTAGCGGCGAGTAGCTGAACTTTAATCAGGGTATAGGTAAATATTTATTATAAGTTCGACGTTGATGTTGATTGAAATAGTTTGGCTTATTGACAATAGATGCCGCTTTCCATGTTCAATTTCTATGAAGATAAAAATAAAATATTTTCTAGTTTACAGCACAACTGGTTTAACTATTAATAAGTAGAGCAAAGTGTTATAGGGTTACTGGTTACGTATTGTCAATTTCTACTTTGACCCATAGTAAAACATGCACCTGATGAAAAGCGAAATGTATGTACCTATTTGTCTTCATCTATGTTTTTTACACCTCTGCTGGTGTCTTTGGGAAAAAGCGTGATATTTGTCATGTTGTCTGAACTAAGACCGGCTTGTTCTTGCCACAGAACGTTATGCCGTAGTACCAACTGTGAAAAATCCAACTTTTTGTTGTGTTTGTTAGCATTGGTTAGCATCAAATTGATGATATTGGACTTTGTAGCGTAAACTGAAACCATGAATTCAGCACATGATTCTAGACCCTTATTTTTTAGGGTTGCGTACCTAAAGGATAAAAAGGGAACCCTATTACTAAGACTCCGCTGTCCATCCGTCTGTCCGTCGGTCACCAGGCTGTATCTTATGACCAGTGATAGTTAGAGAGTTTACGTTTTCACAGATGATGTATTTCTGTTTTATTAAAATATCATTGGTTGCCGCTATAGCAAAAAATACTAAAAAAACAGAATGAAATAAATAAAGATTTTTATTAGTGACCGATGAAGGGGGCTCTCATGCAACAAACGTGATTTTTTTGCTCTTTTTTGTTCGATATTGATAACGGCAAATCGGCAAATCGGTGTATATAAATTATCCTTTTTGTATTAATTGACTGTGTAATTTTATTTACGGCAAATATTCACAGAATATTTAGTTATATATTTACTTTAAAATAAATAATTAAATTAAAATAAAACAAATATTTAAGGGGGACTCCCATGACAGCAAACCTTTTTTTTTTGCCGATAATGGTACGGAACCCTTCGTGCGCGAGTCCGACTCGCACTTGGCCGGTTTTTTTCGGTGAGAAATCATCAAATGACGTCTCCCGCTCTGGGTGGCGCGGGAGCGGATTTTCATCAAGAGACAGAGTACCTAATTCAAGAGAAAGGTTTATAATTATGTATAATCTCTTTCTCTCTCTCTCTCTCTCTTTCTTTCGCTAGCCTTATCATTGCCGTGAAACTCTGTAATTGGCTAAAAAGATAATTGTCATTATCTCACTATCATTGTGCAGTGGATGCTAGTAACTTTAACGCAACTGCATTGGGCTGTTCATTGATAGTGAGGTGAACATTCATAACACATGTAATAATTTAATAATAAGCTGTTGAGTTTCCAAATAAATAATACGCGGGCAAAACCTGTTAAATGTATACAACTGGCTTTTACCTGCAACTTCACGACTCACCGCATCACACCGATTTTTTTGCGTGATCGCTAGGGGTAGGGTTGCCAGGTCATAAAACCGAAAAGCCGGACAGACCTACCAGTTTAGACGGACATTTAGGTAACAAGGCCGGACATCTTAAAACAAAACTAAACATAAGACCAATGAACTAAATACACTTTAAAATCTTTGTAACATAAACTAAAAGTTTTAAAAGCTGATTTCCCTCTAGAATTGAGTAGTAATAACGCGGGGAGGACAGTGCTAGTTCGCTCACTTGCACTAGCAATACAAGGTGGGGTGAAGACAAAAATGATCATATCTAAAAAAAAGCCTACCAAAAAGCCGGACAGGCCGGACACCATCTAATTTAGCCGGACATGCAACTAAAAAGCCTGACTGTGTCCGGCTTCATCAGGACGCCTGGCTACCCTAGCTAGGGGTTGTAGTGTGATGTTAGCTGATAAATTTTCTCAGGAATTGAGCTATCAAATGCAAAAAGAGTGTGTCATATCGAACTAGTCGTTCCTGAGATCAGGCGCGGTCCGAAGGGGGGGTCCTAGGGGTCATGACCCCCCCAAAGACAGTCATGCTGTCAAAACCCTGAACAATGTGCCTGTCTTACTATTTTAAAATTGTTCTCACTTGAGCCACGGAGACTCCGATGGACATTTGCAAAAAGATTATAACCCGGGACATCATACTGATCAGTAGCGCTTGCGACTACTAGACCAAAGAGGATGTACCTTCCTAAAAATATTCTTCAGTACTCATGGTGACCCCCCCGAAAATGTTAGGCTGCAACCGCCCCTGCCTCGGATTCATTATCATTATGATTTCAGCTGAAAGACGGACACTGCTGGATATAGGCCTCCTCCACCGGTTCCGTACTTCCAGCGGATTCTTGCGGACTTCACCAGGTTATCGGTCCACCTTGTGGGCTGTCGAACTCTACGTCTTTCGGCACTTCAGAACCTTTCGGCTCCATCGGCCATCAGTTCAGAGAGTAATATTTTTCGGTCTATATACGTTTCCTTGGTTTTTCCATGGATCTCTTCATTCTTGATTCGATCACGTAGGGAAACTTCAAATATAACTTTCTCCAATGCCCTTTGGGTGAGTTCTGACCAAGATTATGTCTGAACTTGAAAGAGACTGACATCTGAGTTTCTCGGCCTTTCTTTTCAGAGAAGTTAGAAAGGAAACGTCGACCTCATCTTATTTATACTATACACTAATACTATAAAGCTGAAGAGTTTGTTTGTTTGTTTGTATGTTTGTTTGATTGAACGCGCTAATCTCAGGAACTACTCGTCCGAATTCAAAAATTCCTTTTATGTTGGGTAACCTATTTATCGAGGAAGGCTATAAGCTATATAACATCACGCTACAACGAAGAGGAGCGGAGTAGTAACGAAAAATGTTGCAAAAACGGTAAAAATCGCACGGGTAGGCGATTCGACGCGATAGGAAGGGTCGGGGGAACAAGAAATTTAATGCGGACGAAGTCGCGGGCAGAAGCTAATTTTAAATATGATTGACGTCTGAAAGTGTCTGTACAAACCTACTTACAGAAATAAAATCATTTATCATGTTTTAGTTGTAAATCAAACAAAGTGATATGTTAAAACAACAGTAAAATAAGAATAACTTGAGACATTAATCAAACAGATGTTATTTATCACCCAAAAATAACTAACTTAAAAACCGTAGGTAAGGGAGAGTTTATTGAACTAAGCATTATAAGTTATTTTTAGATCTAATTTCTTTTGAAGAAACGAACATCTTTAACCTGCGTCCTAACAGAAAGTCGATCATTCGTATGTTCGCGCGAACGTTGTACGGTTGGCCGGGATAGAACGGCACCATTTTTTTTGTTGGTGTGGGAAATCGTAAATTGACGCGTCCCGCTCTGGGCGTTGCAGGAACGCGTGTCAGAGTTTTACTGACTAAAACTTACCCATGTTCTTTCAGTTGCCTTTGCCAGGGCCACGGTAACTCTATCGAACACGTCCGCAACCCTGGCAGGCATCGGTCCTAGCAGGCCCTTTCAATTTTGCTGACATCTCTGTCGAACGGCACCCAAGTCGATGTTTATACGGTCGTAATGATATCTCGAATTTTTACGCGCATTCGATCTTCATCGCACTGCTTAAGACCTAGAGTTGAAATTCGAATAGTGTTTTTTTCGACGCGCTGAGATGTACTCTGTAGGATACTCAATGCTCGGTTCTACACCGACAGTTGAAAATTCAGTTCGCGATAAAATGCTGCCGCTGTCGCGTAACACACTTTCAGTCGTTGAAAATGATTTTAAGCCACTTGAATCGGCAGATCAAATTGAAAGTTAGCACACTTATGGCAAGGTAACTGACAGAGCCCGAAGAATTGCTAAACTTAAGTGGCAGTGGGCAGGGCACATTGCTCGCAGAACAGATGGCGGATGGGGTCGGAAGGTTATGGAGTGACGACCGCGTACTGGAGGACGTAGCGTTGGAAGGTCTCCCACAAGATTGACCGATGACCTGGTGAAGGCCGCAGGAAATACGTTGGATGCGAGAAGCACAGAACAGGTCGAAGTGGCGATGCTTGGGGGAGGCCTATGTCCAGCAGTGGACGTCTTTCGGCTGAAATGATGACGATGACACTTATGTCCCAATGTCAATACAATATTTTTAACCGACGAAAAAAAAACGGAAGAAGTTCTTAAGTCAACGCGCATATTGTTTTTTTTTTTTAATGTAGGACCCCGCATAACTTTTTACAGAGTACCCTGATTTTGATAATATTTTTTTTATTGGAAAGTATGTAACCTGAGGTTGGTTTCATATAAATTTGGAAAACAAAATCCTACCCTAAGGGTAGGAAAACAGGGGATGATTGATTGTTCACTCATTGATTGTTATGTATGACCACGCATAACTTCTTACAGAATAGTCCGATTTTGCAAGCATGTAGTAATTAGTAAATTAAAGCCACAAAAAAATTCTAAAATAGAAACTTTTTACAAAAAAAAAATTAAACCGCCGAAAATACTGAAAAGCAAAAAATAAGAAGCCAAAGTAATTTTGAGTCGGCGCCAAACAAGATTTGGTTATTTCTATAAATTTAAAGTATTTTGGGGATCTTATTTTTTTGCTTTTCAGTCTTTTCGGCCGTTTAAATTTTTTAAATAACTTTGTTCCTTTAATGCCCTGACCAGGATCTTCAGGAGACTTTTTATTTAAAAAATCCGGAGAGAGAGCCCGACCAACGGCTGTCACATCCAAGGAGGCACGCAAAATACCCACTCCCGACTATTCTAGTATAAACCCCATTTTAGTTTGCAATAGATTAGTTGCAATGGATTAGTTTGTAAAAGATTTAGATTCAAAATTGCAATGGGGTGCCCACATTAGAGTTATTTCAGGTAGATTAAGTTCAGCTGCATATGCAGTAAGAAAAATAAGGCAGATGACCGATATAGCTACAGCTAGATTAGTATACTTTGCTTATTTCCACAGTATCATGTCTTATGGTGTTCTGCTGTGGGGTTCGGCAGCTGACGTAGATTCAGTTTTCATTTTACAAAAGAAGGCAATCCGCGCAATCTATAAAGTGGGGCCTCGCGAGTCACTTAGAAATAAGTTTACAGAAATTAATATAAGGACTCTCCCCTCTCTTTATCTCTTTGAATGTATTTTGTATGTTCGCAAAAACTTAGGCCTTTTCAAAATAAGAAGCGATTTCCATAACATAATTACGCGTAGTAAAAATGAAATTGTGATTCCAAAATTTAGATTAACTAAAACTAGTAAGTCATTTCATATAAACAGTATCCGCTTCTATAACAAGTTGCCAAAGTCGGTTACTGAACTTAGCTATGGAAAGTTCAAAACACACATCAAACGTGTTCTTATAAAAAAGCATATTATAAGACAAAAGACTACGTTCAAGACAAGAAAGTTTGGCAATAATTTCTCCTGCACATGTGGCTTTACAGGGCATTATTTTTATCAAAGACATCTTTAAGAAAAAACTCCTCGGTGCGCCCTTAAATTAGGACATACATCTCTTTACTAGGTATCTAGCGAATACGCGATGTCATTCGCACGACGATCGCTTGGATTAGAACGCGGCCGGAGACAGGTTAATCGGTCAGTCGTAATTTTTCCATTTGGTTAAAAATACTTTGGTACGTACCTACCTTAAATCGATGACCATATTGTGATTATTTATAGGTACTAAGAAAGGAATTATCTTTTTGTGACGTCTTGGTTTTAATCGCCATACTAATATAGTATGTATAAGGATGGAATAAAGAAAGGATAAAATGATAAATGAAATTATCCGAAAAGAACTGGAGTTACCGACATAGCTCACAGAGTAAGCAGATTCGTGTGGCAGAGGGCTGCTAGATGTGTCCTGAGGTGGTGACCGCGTATCGGCAAGCGTAGTGTGGGACGCTCTCAGCCAGATGGACCGATGACCTAAAGAAAATGGCTGGGATAGACTGGATGCGGAAGGCGGAGGACAGGGTGTTGTGGCGCATCATGGGAGAGGCGTATGTCCAGCAGTGGACTCCGATAGGCTGAATTTATCTATACTTATTAATATTATAAAGCTGAAGAGTTAGTTTGTTTGTTTGATTGAACGCGCTAATCTCAGGAACTGCTGGTCCGAATTGAAAAATTCTTTTTGTGTTGGGCAGCCTATTTATCGAGAAAGGCTATAGGCTATATAACATTACGCTACAACTAAGAGGAGCGGAGCAGTAATGAAAAATGTTGCAAAAACGGGAAAAATCGCACGGGTAGGCGATTCGACGCGACGGGAAAGGTCGGGGGAACAAGAAATTTAACGCGGACGAAGTCGCGGGCAGAAGCTAGTTGTATAATATAATAAAGAAGCCACTTAAAAAAAACCAAAGTTGTTATGTCTGTCTGTTACTTCTTCACGTCTAAACCTCTGAACCTATTATTATCAGATTTTATAGACAGCTAGTCTGCGACCTGGAGAAGGACATTGGTTCCTTTTCATCCTGGATAATTGTATTAAAGATCATCATCGCAGCCGAAAGACGTCCACTGCTAGACATAGGCTTGCCCTAATTTAGGGGGGTTTGTAATAACCGTCATGCTTGGCACGCGGGTTGGCAATAGCAGTATGGTGGTAAAATGCATAGAGAACGCTGCTGCATATTAGTCAGTCCTTTAGTCGCCTCTTACGACACCCACAGGAAGAAATGAGATGGTGCTTATTCTTTACGTCAGGCACCACTCGGAACACATTGTATATTATAACAAAATAAAAAAAAATACAGTCGAATTGATAACCTCCTCCTTTTTTTGAAGTCGGTTAAAAATACAGAAGAAGTAAAGACAGCAATCAGTAAAACGAGTGGCGAAAAACACCTATAAATTAAAGTTTTATGATGAACTTCTGGCTAAGTAACAACAGACACACGCTCGATCGGTCCGGTTACGCTATCGCGCACCGAGGGTTCCGTACAAACCTGCAGGTATTCACGGTTTATGCATAAGGTTTATGTTTATGAAATTAAATGTTTTTTTTTTATATTTGAATTGACTGAATGAAAGGTAAATTGTGGTTTACGATTTATGACGTATTAAAAAAAAAACTACTTACTAGATCTCGTTCAAACCAATTTTCGGTGGAACTTTACATGGTAATGTACACCATATATTTTTTTTTAGTTTTATCATTCCCTTATTTTAGAAGCTACGGGGGGGGGGGGGGCACTCATTTTACCACTTTTCAAGTGTCTCTCGCGCAAACTATTTAGTTTAGAAAAAAATGATATTAGAAACCTCAATGTCATTTTTAAAGACCTATCCATAGATACCCCACACGTATGGGTTTGATGAAAAAAAATTTTTTTTCCATGTATGGGGAACCCCAAATATTATTGTTTTTTTTTCTATTTTTGTGTGAAAATCTTAATGCGGTTCACAGAATACATCTACTTACCAAGTTTCAACAGCATAGCTCTTATAGTTTCGGAAAAAAGTGGCTGTGACATACTCGGACAGACAGACAGATAGACATGACGAATCTATAAACGGAACCGAAACCGAACCCGAACCCGAACTCTAAAAATGGGTAACCATCGTTACATACCGACACTCCTCCGTGCTTCGTAAAGCACGTGTTGCTCCAGAGCCATTGCAGCTTTGAGCTGACCTGTCCCAACCTGCTCCGTGTAAAATACTGGTATTCAGCTGCATCTGGTTAGACAAGAAGCCGAACCCAACATAGTTGGGAAAAGGCTCTGCAGTTGATGATGTAATTATAGTCGGTAGGCTCAGATGGAGATGACGGAGTGAGCTGGACTTCTTCAACAAGAACTGGTCCTTAGCAGCGTTAAACAAAGAGAAGTAGAGATAGAGCGTGAAAATGCGTGCGTTTCACAGCACGAAAATGTTTTTTGTGGGATTATTATTTTATATTACACTAGCTGACCATACAGACGTTGCCGTTGTCCTGTTTCCTAGAACTCGATAGCAGCGCCATCAGTCGGGCTGATTTGTGAATCTAAACCATCCAGGGTGCCACCCAAACGCATACAAAAAAAAAAAAAAACATTCAAATCGGTCCAGTCGTTTAGGAGGAGTTCAGTGTCAAATAAATATCTTAAGATAACCAACACATCGTTATCTGATCCCAAACTAGGCAGAGCCTGAACTATGGCAACCAGACAACTGATAAATATACTTAAATATTTCTAAATACATAAATAGTATAGATAAATTACACCCAGACACAGAACAAATGATCGTGCTCATCCCACAAAGATTTGTTTTGGGTGGGAATCGAACCCACGACCTCAGTCTTAGCAGTCAGGGCACATTTGCATTTGCATTTTCATATGTATAAAGATTAGGATATGACTAAAATAATACAATTTCAGGTCATATCGTTTTATCTACCGTAAAAATGTCACAATAATACAGAAAATTTATATATAATTTTATATTCATTCAAATGTAAATAACACGACAGAGAAAAAAATGTTAAGTTAAGACTCATCAAGGATATAGTAAAAAAAGACAAAAAAATAGTCAAACGTTATAGACACTTATGTCAATCATTTAGTGATTTGTTATTAAATTGTTATCTGCCTTATGCAAAAAAAATTGATGCTTGATTAAAGATAATCCCGATGATAAAAAATATTAACTAGAATTTATTTACATGATTTGCCTTGATTGATTTATTGTCTTGCACACACATAATGTTTGATAAAGTCTGCTCAGCAACGTAAATAATGCAATGAATGATAAATGATTTGATTTCTGTAAGTAGGTGAAACACTTTTTCACATCAATCGTATTTTTGATGAGGTCGGCGTTCTGACTACTCTGAGAAAAAAGGCCGAAACAAACTCAGAGGTCACAGTCTCTTTTAAAGTCCTGACATGATCTTGGTCGCATCATGTGAAGACCATGTAGATTGGTGATTGAAATGGTCTTTTGAGGAAACAACCACACAGATTGAGAGGACCTGTCAAGTCAGTGCACGAATTTGTCACATATCGTGCAACTCAACTCAGAACTTGAGAACCTCAACAATTTGAGAAAAAATACCAAAGAAGGGACATTTGCATTTGGGTAGGCAAGAATGCAGTGTACGACTAAACGCCGATAGACATTGCACCGGCAGACTGAACACCGACAAGACTTTACTTCAACGGAACTTTTCACCGACAGGACTCTTCGCCGACAGGGCTCATCAACGACGCAATCAGATAAAGCAGGTTATTTTTTTTTAATGGTTAGGTTAGGTTAAAACTGTGACCTCCTACGCACGAGCCGAGCGAGCGAAGCGAGCGGTGCCATTGTAGCGGCCGGCGAGTGCCAGAAACTACTAGATTATGTTGATGAGCCCTGTCGGCGAAAAGTCTTGTCAGTGAAGTATCCTGTCGGCGAAGAGTCTCGTCGAAGTAAAGTCTTGTCCGTTTTCAGTCCGTCGTCGGCGTAGTGTCTATCGGCGTCTAGTCGTACACTCGCAAGGATGTTGTTGAAATGTCAAAACGAAAGTCATTCCTACTGTTAATGTATTACGCAATTACCTCGTAGGTCCTCATGGTCAGCAGGGCAATAAATGAAAATTATGATTAACTAGCTTCTGCCTGCGAGTTCATCCGCGTAAAATTTTTGCTCCCCTGACCCTTCCCGTCGCACCGAATTTCCTGCCAGTTTTCGTCCGTTTTTCGTTCTTGCTCCACTCCTTTTGATTGTAGCGTAATATTATATAGCTTATAGCCTTTCTGAATAAATAAGCTACCCAATACAAAAATATTTTTTCAATTCTGACGGAGTTTCTGAGATTACCGTGTTCAACCAAACAAACTATTCACCTTTATAATATTAGAATAGATTTCTGTTTATATGACTGTCATCTAACTTCCGCAAAAGTAGGACACATCGCTAGCATATTAATACTAC
Source organism: Aporophyla nigra (assembly GCA_947507805.1). Lineage (NCBI taxonomy): Eukaryota > Metazoa > Arthropoda > Insecta > Lepidoptera > Noctuidae > Aporophyla > Aporophyla nigra. The sequence continues at coordinate 1,926,874 of OX382318.1, forward strand.
CGGCATATAACAATCAGTTATTAATAATTCAAGCTAAAATATATATTTAATCATAATAGTACCATAAACATGGACCGGTGACCAGAGTAGGCAGTGACATGTCGCTGCCGGCCGTGGTCAAGTCTGTGTAAAATAAGGTGCTTACATTATTTTACTTAATAATAGGCATATTAAAGTATAGATACTCGGATTTACGGAACCCTAAAAACAGCTCACACAAGACCCGTGACGCCTTTAAAAGCTCAGAAGCAAAACTCCCCAGAAATGGTGTGGCGGGCCGAACATTACTCTTTTGTGTTATCTATATTTATATAATATGATGTGATTGTGTCTCGTCTCATATTGAGAAAAATGGCTTGCCATCTTCCTTGATCTTGCAAAGGCATTCGACACGGTTTCAACAGCCCTTCTCCTCAATAAACTAGAATGTGCAGGAATACGAGAAAGGAGACGGGCATTTCTGGGCCAAAATGTAATAAGTGGAGAAATGGTTTAAAAAAAAGCTTATATTTTTCTATATCAAAATCTGAAAAATCATTTCAATTTACAATCTGGAAAATGAGAAATCCTAAAATTCCAACACGGAGAACCCCCCTTAAACGTTGGACTTGGACTTGTCATTTTGGATTCTACGAACAGCCTACCGATTGGAAAGCGACACCATGGATCGTTGTGTAAATCGTCGCATAGCGACTAATCGCTGTAATACAACAGATCGTCGAGATTTGGATGACGAAATGATATTAGCAGTAATTCGTCAATGGCGTACACCACAATCTGTAAGTACTTACTCACTTCTTGTTTACCTCACCAACGGCTACCACGCTGGCTTGAAATCTTTACAATATTTTTTCCTTCACCATTATACTAACAAAATAATAATAAAAAATAAAAGGTCAGTGGGTCGTTTTAGGGGCAATATTCTTATTTCTAGTAGCATAATAACAACCTTAGGTACAATGAGTTATATGTACGTATAAAAAACAAACAAATAAGATCTCATATCAAACGTAAATGGTTGTTTGGTTGTTAGAGAGTAATTCACACTGACCTGTGTACTATATCATAGTATAAACTGTATCACGGTAGGACAGTATTCCTCGCTCTCCAATAATCACACATGTTATCAGTGAACATAATATTTGAGATATTTAGCAGGTAGTTCGGTATTAATTAATATAATAAAGTATAGGTAAACATTTAAAACGCCCATGTAGATACATTATATGGAACTAAGTAACTATCGGACCAAGATTTAAAAGTACTTAATCATGTTATCTGTTATTAACCACTTTTTACATCTTTCAGGTAAAATGCAGTGACCATGTTTGCCAAGCTTGCTGGTAGTTGGATCAAAGACCACCTCTTGTTATGAAAATAATATGGTACCTTAGTTGGGCTAGGTACCAAGATAATATAGTACCACCTGCACAGTTTCTAGAAGACAATTTAATCATAATTGAAGATAAATAAAAAATATAAGTAAAGAACATTTTTATTTTCTCTCCCTCACTCTAGAAATACCTATATAAATTATCATCTGCTTAGCCTTTCCCCAATTATGTTGAGGTTGGCGTCCTGTCTAACCGGATGCAGCTGGGTACCAGTATTTTACACGGAGTGACCGCCTATCTGAGTTCCACAATCCAGTTACTGGGTAATATGATATCCCTTATCCGTAAGACTGGTTGTCAGACTGGGCTTCTGATGACACGTAACGACTGTCTAAGATCTACGAAAGATAGCTGGGACCAACGGCTTAACATGCTTTCCGAGGCACGGAAGGGTCTTGGTATGTAAAGATGGTCACCCATCCACGGACCAACCGCGGCAAGCGTAGCTTAACCTGATCGGTTAACCCGTGCGGCTGTTATTACTTAGCCACCAGCCCTTCTATAAATACTTATATAATGATTAAGAATAGAGAGAATAGTAAAGAATAGCACCACCCTATTTCTTCCTGTGGATGTCGTAAGAGGCGACTAAGAGACTTAGAATTGGCAACAGCGTTCTCTATGCATTTTGCGACCACACTGCGATCGCCAACCCGCCTGCTAAGCGTTGCGATTATGGCAAACCCCCCCGAATCGGGGAAGACTTATGACCAGCAGTAAACGTCTTTCGGCTAAAATGATGATGATGATGATGAATTATAATAATATTCTTTATATTTTACACCCCAACTGTATTTTAAAAAATGAGAATCGCACTTCAAAAATCAGCTGTTAAGTGTAGATTGTTACCTAACCTCACTTTTCCTAAATCTTATTTAACTCGGTTCTCAGATTGCCAAAACCTGCAAAATTTTCAGTGATTGTTTAATAATATAGTACCTATCAATAGACACCAATTTCATCTTTTTACATCCAGGCCCAAGATTGTATGAAAGCGTATCCGTCTCCTTTGCTTTGAATGGTTTAAAAGCTACCTGACAAACCGAAAGCAGTACATAAAAGTAAACTCCTATTCTAGTGATCAACTCCCCATAGATTTTGGAGTTCCACAGGGCAGTGTACTTGGTCCCACGCTTTTCATTGTCTACATTAACGACATACTTAAACTCTCTGTAAATAATGCTGAAATAATAACCTATGCAGATGACACAGCCGTAGTATTTCACGGAAAATCGTGGGAACAAGTACACAGTACACCGTCTAGCAGAAGAAGGATTGTCATTAATAGCGCATAACTTGGACAGAAACCTCCTGACGCTAAATGGCAGCAAAACCAAATATATTGTTTTTTCAAAACCGCTGCTTCTAACCCACCGATAAACCTAAAACTTTAACTACATCAATGCAATTGTATTGTTTTTAGGATAAAAATTATAAGTGTTAAATTTAATGTCATCAATCATATTTTAGCTTTATAGTTTAAAAAACTTACTTTTATTTTAAGTTTTAATATAATCGTTTTTATTTTTATTGTGTAGCTTATGCAGTTTTCCACCGATTTACTCTACCGCAAAACGAGAGTTCTCAGAGTCCGCCAGCTTTTCATTTTTGGTGTCTGCATTAAAACGCAAAAAAAAATTATTAAGAGCAGGCCCGACTATATGTAGATCAATCATACATAAAAGAAATTATAAACTAAACTAAACTGTGCGATATTAAAAATACTACAACAACGACACACAACAACAACAACAACACAACAACAGCACACAACACACACAACTTTTTTTATCTTGAATACGGGGCTTTTGGCTACCTTGTACGTGTGCATTTTTCTTTTTTGTAACTAATTTTTATTTCATGTTGTGCGTTTTGTTTGTGCAGAATAAACTATTTTTCTTTCTTTCTTTCTGTCCCCCATTCGAAGGTAAGAAAATTGAAAAGAAAATGTTGCATATTACTGGTTACGACGACTCGGAACAATTAATATAACGAACCCGACCTGACAGTGAATTAAAAGTATACACATCACACATACACACCACACACACGCCTCGCATATACACCACAACGACTTCACACATACACTCATATCATTTCTAAAATCCCCTCTCTAGTCTCCACTCTGTAATTCGTATCCTGAGCCCCAAGATACAGACTAACTGTCTAGTTTAGGGTTCACTGGCAAATAATATACTGTAATTAGCTGTAGGTAATATTTAAGCTACTCATGTCGTCTAAACTTTATCTATATATATAAAATTCAAAGTCCTGAGTGACTGACTGACTGATATATCAACGCACAGTCTAAACCGCTAGTCCTACATACATGAAATTTGGAGGGTGTGTTCTTTGTGAAGATTAGGTATGCACTAAGAAAGGGTTTTTTGAAATTCCATTCCTAAGAGGGTGAAAAGGGGGGTTGAAATGGTGAATTATTTGACATCCACGCGGGACAAGCCGCTGGCAGAAGCTAGTGTTAACATATGTTTGCTTATTGTATTACCTGGACAATAAAATATTTTCTATTTCTATTTTCTATATAATCTGTAATTGTAAAAGCAAAAGTTCACTCATTCATACATTCACTCACTGATTAATAATCACGATCTCAAAAACGACTAGACCTAACAAGATGAGGCACAGAGGTAGATTATAAGTATGAGATGTCAGCAAAGAAATGATTTTAAAAATATCCCCCCGTAAATGGGTGAAATAGGGGTTGGAAGAAGTCTGTCAGTTTGAAGTTAGGTTTTGTGTTTAGGCTGACGATTAAAAATTAATTTATATATATTTCAGCGTTTTAGATAATTCTACCCCCGTAGGGCTGAAAAACGGGATGAAGTTATGTGTAACGTCCTTCAAATTAAACCTCATTAAGTTTATTATTTAGGCATACGGCAAAATTTTCGACATCCACGCGAGCGAGGCCGTGGGCAAAACCTAGTGATAAATAAACAATAAAGTCAAACTTTAAAAAGTTTGACTCGTCAAAAATTCTCATAAGGTCGCTAAGGAATAAGACAAGTAATATTGAAGTCGAGCGCCGTTCAGTCTTATACCAGCCTCGGTAACGAAACCATAGCGAGTCCTAATTTGGCCCTAACGCCATCTACCGCGTTGTGGATCAAACTTTTATATTCCCTTGTTAGCATTACTGCTGTAGTTATTTTTGAGGATTTTTCGACAAAGTATTGTCTGAAGGTAAGATTAAAAATGTCGTAAAATTTTAAAACAAAAGGTCAAATTATATTATCTAGCCAAAGTTCACTTAAGTACTCCAACCAATGTCAAAAATCCACGCATGACAATGACAGACAGGACCAACTTCTTAACGTCCTGTCCAAGGCACGAAGGGGTGTTAATATGTTTAAATGTTCACCCATCCCTGGACCAACCGCGACAGGAGTAGCTTAACCTAATAGATCAACATGGGCGGCTGTTGCTACTTAGCCACGAGCCCTTGCAAAAACCTGCAACTGCATTAAACAAAATTTTTCGGTTCCGTACCTCAAAAGGAAAAAGGAAAAACGGAACTCATATAGGATCGCTTTGTTGTTCGTCCGTCTGTCTGTCTGTCTGTCAAGACCCTTTATCTCGGAAATCGTGGAGGAATCGAGTTGGAATTAAATTGATAACAGTATAAAGTCTCTTGAAGCTGTGAAAAAACCAAACATCACGGCCGTTTATGCCGCAAAAAACGTATATTTTGACAATCTCAAGGGAATCAAAAAATATAGGGTATATCCTGTTGACCTAGAAATTTGGCAAGTAATACCGTCTTATACAACAAGTAGGTATAGGAAAAATCTGAAAACTATAAATTTTTAATTAAATCATAATAAAAAGACAGAGTCGTTATGCAAGGAACGGCGCGCCAAATTTTGAATTGAGTTAACCGTCTCATGTGGGGTATCGTATGAAAGATCGTTTTTTTTTTTTTTGGATGTGAAATCATCAAATGTCGTCTCCCACTCTGGGTGGAGCGGCAGGGCGTATCAGACTTTTACTAAAACCCACCCGTGTTCCTTCAGTTGCCTGTGCCAGGGCCACGGTAACTCTTTGGCTCCCAACGCCCGGGGTGTTTCCTTCTATCGCCAACCCGCCTGCTAAGCGTGGTGATTATAGCAAACCTTTTTCCGCTAAAATGATAATGAAACCTGTTTACGAAAATAAATAATATTATGTAAGGGTATGAACGCTTATCGTGTGGCGTCGGAAGAAAAGAATAGCACCACCCCATTTCTTCCCGTGGGTGTCGTAAGAGGCGACTAAGGGATATTACTAGAGAATGGGCAGCAGCGTTTTCTATGCATTGCAGACTATCAAACTGCAATCGCCAACCCGCCTGCCAAACGTGGCGATTATGGCAACCCCCCCCCCCCCCTAAATGACAAGCACCAAAAATAAATGGTGGACCGATGACCTTGTGAAGGCCGTAGGAATCCGCTGGATGCGGGAAGCACAAAACCGGTGGAAGTGGCGGAGCTTGGGGGAGGCCTATGTCCAGCAGTGGACGTCTTTCGGCTGAAATGATGCGCAAAGGCTGGAAACACAGGTATGAACGCAATCCTAAGCAATGGAAATTCCGGTCGTTAACTGGCAAATATTTCAGTCCGAATTGAGGTAAGTTCGGCCATTTTGTGCCGATTCGAAATAAGAAGTATTTTACGCACGAGTCATGTCTGAGAATACCTTTTTGTTATCAAGACCTTTTGACCCAACTGCCCAATGAGAGCCTCCTCGGGTATTTTCCCGAGGAATATCGATTATCACTGAAGTTATTAATGCCATGTCTTCGACTAAATCTGTACACATTATTAATTTATATCGCATTATATTGTTCTTCTAAACAATTAAGAGTTCTGTTTTCGTTTTATTATTTATTCTACCCGCGACTTCGTCCGCGTTAAATTTCTTGTTCCCCCGACCCTTCCCGTCGTCGCGTCGAATCGCCTACCCGTGCGTTTTTCCCCGTTTTTGCACCATTTTTCATTACTGCTCCGCTCCTCTTATTTGTAGGGTGATGTTATATAGCCTATAGCCTTCCTCGATAAATAGGCTACCCAACACAAAAAGAATTTTTCAATTCGGACCAGTAGTTCCTGAGATTAGCGCGTTCAATCAAATAAACAAACATACAAACAAACAAACAAACTCTTCAGCTTTATAATATTAGTATAGACTATATATTATAAGTATATAAGTATAGATTAGCTTTTGCTCGCGGCTTCGCTCGCGTTAAATTCGGGGTAACACGGTTCCCTTTTCCTGATTTAGAACACAGAAGAGAACTCGGAATAGAATGTTATTTTAATACGCTACTATAGACGATATTATGTCTTTCCATTTGGGTATAGAATGTAGAGATTCTGGGCATTGGATACACGCGAACATGCTATATACAATTGTCCATGGGAAAAGCACGGCTTTTCTAAGTTCACCCAAACCACCCAAAAAGAAAAAAAAAGTAGCCTACGTCACTCTCCATCCCTTCAACTATCTCCATTTAAAAAATCACGTCAATTCGTCGCTCCGTTTTGCCGTTAAAGACGGACAAACAGACACATTTATAATATTAGTATGGATATACGGGTAAAGTTATTAATGTTTTCTTGGTATAAATGTGTGTGTTAGCTGACATATGACACAAAAAATAATTAATTGTTTTGTTTGTGTTCGTAATGTTAATTACTTACTATTATTTAGAATCGTGTGGTGTAGGACATAAATAATAGCATCACCTACGTGGGTGTCGTAAAAAGCGAGTACGGGACTTACTAGAGAATGGGCAGCAGCATTCTCTATGCATTTTACCACCATACTGCGATCGCCAACCCGCCTGCCGAGCATGGCGATTATGGTAAGCCTCCCACAAAATGACAAGCGCTAAAATATCGAAGTGGCAGTAGATGTCTTTTAGCGGAGATGACAATCATGATGATGTTTATTATCAATTCTTCTAACTGAACAGACAGCTGTGCTGCTGGACAGTATGTTGCGTCACTTCTTCCCAGCTAAAGCACTAGGAAGTGGTGAAAGGCGGGCGTTTTGGGGGGACTGCCTTATGTAATTTTGACGTTCAAAAAGTGCTGACTCTCAACCTAGTTTGAATGAATAACTTTTGATTTTTACGCGGATTTATTGGCGTTTAGAGAATTTATTCCAGAAGGCTTTTAAGTAAAATACACTTGCATTTGTCCATGGCTTCGTCCGCGCGGAATTTCTTGTTCCCTGACTCACCCCGTCGATCACATCGCCTGCCCGCGATATTATTTCGGTTGGGCATAGCGTGCTTACTGACTTTTTTATTTTTGCTCGGCTCCTAGATTCTAGCATGATTTTAAATAGCCTGTAGCCTTCATCAAGAATTGGCCTATCATATGCAAAAATATTTTTTCCCATCAATCACACCTCTAGTTCCACGATTATCGCAATAGTGTATCTATTCCATAGATATGTAGACACTGTCACGCACACAAGCGGAGGCAGTTGCTGTCACTAATGACAACTGTCAGTCAGTAGCAATGGCGGGAAACAGAGACGGTGAAGCGGATCTGTACGGGAGCGCTAGATGTGGTAGTGAGCCAGTGAAGTGATATTATTCAACTGAAATACGGAATTAATAGGACTCATCAACCGCGTGCAAACAAATAAACTCTTCAGCTTTATTATTTACTTTAAATTATTATTAAACTTACATAATGACATTTGATTTAAATAGGTTATTATATATTTTATTTATGAAATACATACTTTCATTTTGTAAATGTGAGAACGTTGTAGGCCTTGTAGACTGTAGATAATTTTCTATTTGATTAAGTATCAGGTATTTGTTAACAGGCCTACACTGTCCTCCCATACCTATCTATTAATAATTTCATTTGAATTTGAAACCATTGTAAAAGCCAATTATTTTTAAAAGAGTAACCGTGGAGTTTCTTGCCGGCTCTTCTCCATAGGAATCAACAATTTGGAACCGTGCACCTAGCTTCTGACGTTTCATAAGTACCCATGTAGGTTTATGTGAAATAAAAATATTTTGATTTGATTTGACATAAATAGTGAAATTTCGTTGTTTTAAAAGCCGTAAAAGCTATGGGAAACAGGGGCCGTGTAGATCAGTAGTAGGTAAATGATTTTATTTCTGTAAGTAAGGTTTGTAAAAACACTTTTAGACGTCAAACATATGTATTTTTTTAATTGTAATAAATTTATTCCTATCTGAATAATACCCCGAGAAGAAAGGCCGAAACAAACTCAGAGGTCACAGTCTCTTTTAAACTCCTGACATAATCTTGGTCGCGTCATGGATATTGATGACAGAAATCCTATTTTGAGGAAAGAACCTCACAGGTTGAGAGACCCTGTCCAGTCAGTGCACGCATTTGTCATTAAGGGTCACAGCACACATATCAACTCGGAAACGGATCGTAACCGTATCAACTTGAGCCGTTTAATATGATTTGTATGAAACTCCCTACTGAAAAGCACACTAATCGGAATGGTAACGTAAACGATTCGCCTTGGGAAAAGCTCACGAACCGCGATCTGGCGCGTGGCAACCAGCGTTCCCCGCGCTTACGGATCGTCGTCCCCGCGCTAACGCCTCTCCGTCGCCGCGCTTGCGTCTCTTCGTCCACCCTTGCCCCTTTCAAGGCAACTTCAAAGTCGATTCAAACTGATCTGGTCGGCGAGCCGTAAGCGCGGCGTCGCCTAGCTGTAGCTGAGTCGACGTATCGGAGCTGCTGGTCCGCTTTGGTTCCGTGCTTACGTTAGGTTGACGACTGTTTGACGGCGAAGCGAAAGGCGTTACGGTGACGATCCCTTTCCGAGTTGATATGTGTGCTGTGACCCTAATCGTGTAGCTCAACTTAGAACATAAGAAGCTCAACGTTTAGACGAACAGTACCAGAGAGAGGACATATGGGTAGGCCGCATAAATTACTCAAACTGCCAAATCATGGATACGACTAATTGAGAAAAAACTTTTTACCAAAAAATTTAACCGCCGAAAAAACTGAAAAGCAAAAAATAATAAACCTTAAAATTATGAGTCGGCGCTTTGAGTGATCTTTGTTCATTGATTTTCCAGCGCCGACTCATAATTTTAAGGTTTATTATTTTTTGCTTTTCAGTTTTTTCGGCGGTTAAATTTTTTGGTAAAAAGTTTTTATTTTATAATTTTTTGTGGCTTTAATATACTTATAATACTTGGCAAGGTATACCCTATCCAATGAATAAAGAATGATCAAAATCGGACTACTCTGTATAAAGTTATGCGTGGTTAAACATTACAGTCAGTGAGTGAACAATCAATCATCCCCTGTTTTCTGACCCTTAGGGTTTGATTTTGTTTTCCAAATTTATATGGGACCACTCTCGGAGTATACCCTTTCCAATAAAAAAAGAATTATCACAATCGGACTACTATGTAAAAAGTTAGGCGTGGTCATACATAAAAAAAAACAAACAAAAAAAAAAATATACTCGTCGAATTGATAACCTCCTCCGTTTTTTTCGTCGGTTAAAAAAAAACAAAAGAAAAAATTACCTACCTATAAAATTTTACGTGGAAATAATTATTTCTATTGGTATTGAATAACAGATGTCATTTTTTTTACAACATCAACTTGAGATCGTGTTTTTTCTCCAGTTTTTGATCACTTGTTAACTGGGTAATACAGTACGTCTTGGTACAACAGAGGGGTAATTGCGGATTTTTTTATCGGTAGGAATTGGTTTAATATTCATAGTTAAACAACATTCATTGCGTTATTTACGTTGCTGAGCCGACAATTTATTCGAACAAATGACGCAATGGTTTAGAACAGTTTAGAAATAATCTTCAATCCCATTCAGATTCTGATAAATAGTGCGTTTCGCAATTACGGTGCAGGTTGCCAATCTTTCTGGCTTTTGACGACCTGTAACTATTATCAAAGATACACGAGTAACAGCCGGGACCAACGGCTTAACGTGCTTTCCGAGGCACGGAAGAGTCTTGGTATGTAAAGATGGTCACCCATCCAAAAACCAACCGCAGCAAGAGTAGCTTAACCTGATCGATTGACTCGTGTGACTGTTATTACTTAGCCACAAGCCTTTTAGTATTTCTAATATATCTTTATCAATTACTAGCTTTTTCCAGCGGCATCGCCCGCGTTTTATACTTACAAACCTCCCCCTTGATTCACCCTGTCTATTGGTGAAAACCGTGTTAAATCCTTTGCGTAGTTTAAAAGATCTAAGCATGTAAACGATTATCTAGAAATTGAAACCCACGCCATCTATTAGGAATTCATAGAACTAACCAATAAACACACACATATTGTCCTATAAAAAAACATTTAATTTGCAAATATTGAGATCAGAAACTATCCTATCTTTTAAGTTGGATCAAATTGCACACGGCGCGCAAATTTTATTAAAATCGGATAAGTAGTTTAGGAGTCCATCCCGGACAAACAACGTGATGCGTAATTTATATATATTAAGATTTATTATAATTGATTACTATGTACAAGTTAAAACGCAAACATTATGAATACAAGACAAAATTAATGTGTTTACGCTTTGGTATGTATAGATTCTTTTTTTGTTCTGATCAATCTTTTGAAATGACTTGCCGTATTTTTTTTACCCGCTTTTATTAACTTGTTATGTATGTATGTAACGGAATCTTTGAACGTGATTATCCCCCTCTTCAAAACATCGGATTTATTTGAAACTTCGCACACTTATCAAGGACCGATGACAATACAATAATTTTATAAATTTGAGCCGTTATCCTGGCCAAGATCACCACGAAAGCAAAAAAAAAACAGCTAAAAAAGTTTTTTTAGCTAGCCGAACTATAAAATATAAATAAATAATATTTTAAGTTTAAAAACAAAAAAACACGCTTTCTTATTTCATACTTCTATGGAAGCGTGTTTTTTAGTTTTTAACCTATTATTTTTATGTATAAAGTAGGTAAGTTCACGGTAGAACCACTATCAAAGAATGTTTACAACATTTCGAGAATATTGCTTTTCAAACATAATAACCTATATTGTTCCCACTGCTGGGAAACAGGCCTCCTCTTTTTGAGAGAGAGCCGTAATCCATCACACGGGGAGACCAGAACCCCGGAACCGGGCAAAAACTAGTCTTAAATAACGGAAAAGCGTTCCTGAAAGTATGTAATTTCATCATTTTTTTTCATCAATCGCCACGCTTGGCTGGCGGGTTGGCGATTGCAGTATGGTGGTAAAATGCATAGAGAACGCTGCTGCCCTTTCTCTAGTAAGTCACTTAGTCGCCTCTTACGACTCCCACGGGAAGAAATGGGATGCTGCTATTCTTTACAACCGGCACCACTAGCGTTGCCAACTTTTTTTTACACGAAATAAAGTATATTGAGGTCTGAGAAGAATGTTAAACAGTATTTTAGAAAAATAGTCAGTATTTTATTTATTTATTAATGTTTTAAATACATATTTTTTAGAGCTTCTCGCATACCTATAAATTTACAGTCTTTTTGTGTGAGCGTCAAAGTCAAACACTTATAGTGTTAAGCATTTTGATGCTAAAAACAGTATTTTGTGTACTTTATTTTTGTTCAACAGTAAAAAGTATTATAATCCGTGAAAAACAGTACAATACTGTTTATAACAGTATAGTTGGCAACTCTAAGCAGTAAGCACCATACGGAACAATATACACAAAACATAAATGAGTGCCCTGTTAGTCTAGTGGTTAGTGACCCTGACTGCTAAGACTGAGGTCGTGGGTTCGATTCCCACCCAGGACAAATGTTGTGTGATGAGCACAATCATTTGTTCTGTGTCTGGGTGTAATTTCTCATAAATCTATAATATGTGTGTATTTAGTCATATATAAGTATGTTTATCAGTTATCTGGTTGCCATAGTACAGGCTCTGCCTAGTTTGGGATCAGATAACGACGTGTTGGTTGTCCTAAGATTTTCCCGCGGCTTCGCCCGCGTGGATGTCGGAAATTAACGCAGGAGGACGTACTACCGCGGTAAGATGAGTTAATTCAGGTTATATTATAGGTAATAGCTGTTACCCGCGACTTCGTCCGCGTGGTATTTAACAAAACGTTTTTCATATAAACTGTCTTTCGAAACTACGCTGACATATGTCACAAATTACGCTGACATACGTCTCAAAATTCAGCGTGTATTTAGTTTTTTTTAAACTATTATTTATTTTTTTCAATAATAAAAGTAGCGTAAGTTACTCCTTGTTACATCAGCTATCTGCCAGTGAAAGTTCCGTCAAAATCGGTCCAGCCATTTCAGAGATTAGCCGGAACAAACAGACAGACAAAAATTGTAAAAATGTTGTTTTGGTATATGTATCGTGCATACATCCATATACACTTAGTAAAAAGTGGTTATCTTAATATTAAAAACAGACACTCCAATTTTATTTATTTAAATGATAAATGATTTTATTTCTGTAAGTAGGTTTGTACAAACACTTTTACATGTCAATGATATTTTTTTTTAAACTAGATGAGTTCGGCGTTTCCTAACTGACTACTCTGAGAAGAAAGGCCGAAACAAACTCAGAGGTCACAGTCTCTTTTAAAAGTCCAGACATAATATTGGTCACAACATGTGAAGACCATGTAGATTGGTGACTGAAATGGTCTTTTGAGGAAAGAACCACACAGATTGAGTGGACCTGTCCAGTCAGTGCAAGCATTTGTCACTAATCGTTTAGCTCATTCATTTGTATAGATGTATAGATTATACAATACGCTCGCCTCCTGTTACATAGGACTTAAACATAATTGTAAAAGTGTGGGTGTACCTACACCTCTGCTTAATCCTTTGGGGCATACAGGTGTGATCATTGATTATCATTATTTCAGCCGAAACACGTCCACTGTTGGACATAGACCTCCCCCATGCACCACCAAATTGACTGGTACTTTATTTGGGGCGGTATGCCATAGTCGCCACGCTAAGAAGGCGGGTTCGCGATCGCAGTATGGTGATAAAATGCATAGAGAAAGCTGCTGCTCATTCTCTAGTTATTCCCTTAGTCGCCTCTTACGACACCCACGGTAAGAAATGGGATGGTGCTATTCTTTACGTCCGGCAGACACGGAATACATGAGAGATAACTGATAAGTTACGCAAATTAAATAAAGTCGTTGAAAAAATGTTGAGCAATATAATGCTACTCAATGTTGAGAAAATGTTGCTCTATGTTTAACAAATATTGCTCCTTATTGAGCAAAGATTGGTAAATGATGTGCAAATATTGCTCAATGTTGAGCAAATATAGCTCAATAAAGAAAAAACTGTTGTCCAAATAAAACACTACAAAGTGAAAAATTACTTTAATTTCTGAAGTGTGTGTCTTTGGTTTTTCATTTTGGTACCTTTGGAATTGGTGACGATTAGGTTAGAATAAATGGTTAAGATGAAAAATTTATTTAAAAAACCGTAGTCCTAAAAATGCCGTAATTACTTTAATTTTCCAAGTGTTCTTTGTTTTGTGAGCATTACATTTAGGTTTTGCCATTACTTGTTTTATAAGCAACAGTGACAGAAATCATCAAGATACAAAAATTAAATTGAAATACGTATTAACGAAACTACCCAAACAAATTTAATACAATTTATAAGGGACCACCCTTGAGGCATAAGCTATGCGATAAATAAATAATAGTTTAAAAAACTAATACTAACTATTTATTTTCTATTTTTAGGTTCAGCTTGCTACAAAAGCGGGTTTTTCTTTTGCTGTCAACGGCAAAAATTTATTAAATTTTCATCGGTCCTTGATAAGTGTGCAAAGTTTCAAATTAAGTCAACGTTTTGAAGTGGGTGAAAATCACGTTCAAAGATTCCGTTACATACATACATACCAAGCTTATAAAAAAGATTTTTTAATATCGATCCATAATTTCCGGAGATATCACGGAACATATTAAACGAATTGATCACTTCCTACTTTTTAAAATCTATCATAAATATTCATTACTAACTTTTGCCCGCGACTTCGTCCGCGTTAAATTTTTGCTTCCCTGACCCTTCCCGTCGCTTCAAATTGCCTACCAGTTTTCGTACATGTTTCGTTGCTGCTCCGCCCCTTTCAATTGTAGCGTAATGTTATTTAGCCTATAACCTACCTCAATAAATATGCTACCCAACACAAAAATATTTTTTCAATTCGAACCAGTATTTCCTGAGATTAGCGCGTTCAACCAAACAAACATACTCTTCAGCTTTATAATATAATAATAATAATAAAAAAATATATATAATAAGTATATAGACTAACGAAAGATCACACTGTAGGGTTAAAGTTCCTTTTAAACACATTAATAAAAGTCAAAAGAAACAATCATATAATTAATGATAATTTTATACAAAGTCACAAGATAAGTGTTTTTTTTTTTTAATAATTATAAACAGAGCCCTTTGCTTGCTTAATTTATTTATAATTTATTAGTTCACAGTTGATTCAAGGTTTAAATTCAATTAATATGTTGAAACCTCTTCAACATAAAGGGCTAAGCATACAAACAAACCCACGGCGTCCTCACCTTCCGCCTGACGCAGGTTCTCACCGGGCATGTGTGCTTCGGTGGGTTCCTGTTTAGTATAAAGCGGGAGGAAACGCCCGGTTGTTTCCATTGCGAGGATCGTCTGGAGGACACGGTGGAGCATACGGTGGAGGTGTGCCCTGCCTGGGCGGTGCACCGCCGTGTCCTCGTGGAGGAGATCGGCAGCGGCGACCTCTCGCGTCCGGCCCTGGTGCGAGCCATGGTACGGAGCAAGAGGGCATGGGAAGCCGTCACCTCCTTCTGCGAAGCAGTAATGCTCGCGAAGGAGGAGGCGGGGCGCGTGAGGGAGTGGCAGTCTCTGCGCCCTCACGTCCCTAGCCGACGCAGGAGGAGACACCCCGGGCGTCGGGAGTCAATAGCCGACTCCCGGTCACCGTAGGCGCGAGCTTGCGGGCGGCGAGTAATGGGTAGCTCGCCGCCCGGTAAGGACCAGGCTCGGGTCGACGGCGCGTAGTGTTCCACGCGCGCCTCAAAGAGATGTCAGCAGCACTGAAGGGGTCTGCTAGGAGCGATGCCTGCCAGAGTCACGAGATTGTTCGAAAGAGATACCGTGACCCTGGCACATGGGCAACTGAAGGAACACGGGTGGGTTTTAGTCAGTAAAAATCTGACACGCCCTCCCGCTCCGCCCAGAGCGGGAGAAGTCATTTGATGATTTCCCCACCCAAAAAAAAAAAAGCATACAAACAAAGATACTATACTGTAGATATATTCTTTCTTCAAAAGGCCCTTCCAGACATGGCCCTTTTTTTGTGGGTTGGAAATCATCAAATGACGTCTCCCGCTCTGGGCGGAGCTCCCGAGGGCGCGTCCGACTCTTACTGACTGAAATCCACCCATGTTCCTTCAGTTGCCTATATGCCAGGGCCACGGTATCTCTTTCGAACAATCTCGTGACCCTGGCAGGCATCGGTCCTAGCAGACCCCTTCAGTGCTGCTGACATCTCTTTGAGGCGCGCGTGGAACACAACGTGTCGTCGACCCGGGTCTGGTATTTACCGGGCGGCGAGCTACCCATTGCTCGCCGCCCGCAACCCCGCGCCTACGGTGGCCGGAAGTCCGCCATGGACTCCCGACGCCCGGGGCGTCTCTTCCTAGAGGCGTGAGGAAGCAGATAATTCCTACCCCTCACGCGCTCCGCCTCCTCCTTCGCGAGAAATACTGTTTCGCAGAAGGAGGTGACGGCAGCCAGCCTGACATTTAAAAATAAACACTTTGATTATTTTTTCATGTCACCATCATCACTATTTTCCTGCCCACTCTATTTGTGGTCAGCGCAACAAGTTTTCCTCCACAGTTCTCTATTAGTCGTCATCTCAGTAGTCACCCCCTGTCTATCCATCCCATAATTCACACAGTCCATCCATCGTTTCTTTTGGTCGCCCTCTACTCTTATAGCCATCAACATTCATACTCAATACTTTCCTCACGATATTTTCCACACCATTTTTTGCCTGTTTCCATTGTTTTGCACAGCCCTACCATTGAAGGTTGTAGTTGTAGTTCAATTAGCCATTAGCCTATAATGTTCCCACTGTTGGGAAACAGGCCTCCTAACCGTGAGAGAGCATTGGCCATAATACAACACGCGGGCCCAGTGCGGGTTGGTAGATGTCGCATGTCTTCGAATGTTTGGTTCTAAGACATGCCGGTTTCCTCACGATGTTTTGCTTCACCGTTTTGAGAGCAGTGGTGATGAAATAATTTACACAAAGTAAAATGCCTGTCTGGTTTCGACCCTACGACCTTCCAAATCGTAAGTCACGGCCGATACCACTGCGCCACCACTACTATACAAAAGTTTTACGTTGTAAGTTAATCAGTAAAAACCGGTGTTTTTTTAATGGAGACTATTAATTAATTAGAGATGGATTATCCATGGTTTTTGTCAATATATTATGTTTGTGTCGTAGATTGTGATGGTAATGTTAGTCTGTAAAAAACTGTTGTTATATCGGAGTTAAGTTTTGAAGTTCCTCACAGTTTACGTAAATAAGGAGAGTGCGCAAAGGTATGTCTCAAAATTCAGTTTGTCTCACGTTTTTTGCTATTAGCAGTAATGTATTTATTTATTTATGTACGTACTAGTTTTTGCCCGCGACTTTGTCCGCGTAAATCTCGGTTAGGTAGCCTATGTCCTTTTTTGGGGTTCAAACTTACTCTGTACCAAATGTCATCAAAATCGGTTCAGTGGTTTAGTCGTGAAAGCGTAACAGACAGACAGAGTTACTTTCGCATTTATGATACTAAGTAGGGATAAAGTAATAAAGTACAGCACGCGTAGCATGAACACCATAGAAAGAACTTTGTCTATTCTTAGTACAATAGAGATAGAACTGTCATGCTACGCCAGCATAAAACGGTACAAATCTTTCTACAATCTTTAATTTTGTCTTTAATATTTCTACAATCTGTAATTTTGTCTATTCTTCCGTCGACAAAACCCCTTTCTACGGTAGTCATGCTACGCATGCAGATGTATTTAAAAAATTGTAAGCATTAAAAACTAATTAAATGAATTTAATGGCTGCCTTTGGACTTTGGAAGATAACTATTTCATGAAAAAAATATTCAATAGGATTAAATCAATTGTGTGTGTTGTAATGATAATTTTAATGATTATAATTCTATAAATAATAACTGTTACGGTCACGATTCATATTTGCTGGATTTTTTATTCGCTCATAACTAGCTAGACTTAAGGCTTATTTTGTTCTTTATTATGGTGCAAAGTTTCTAAGAATGTTTTATCAAATCAATTTATTTCCGGCTACAAAGACCCATATCATAAATACCTTACGGACATACATACAAATAAAAAACCGGCCAAGTGCGAGTCGGACTCGCGCACCGAGGGTTCCGTACAAACCTGCAGGCATTCAGGGTTTAAGCATAAGGTTTATGTTTATGAAATTAAATGTTTTTTTTTAATTTTTATATTTGGGTTGACTGAATGAAAGGTAAATTGTGTTTTACGATTTATGACGTATTAAAAAAAAACTACTTACTAGATCTCGTTCAAACCAATTTTCGGTGGTAGTTTACATGGTAATGTACGTCATATATTTTTTTTAGTTTTATCATTCCCTTATTTTAGAAGTTACAGGGGGGGGACACAAATTTTACCACTTTGGAAGTGTCTCTCGCGCAAACTGTTCGATTTAGAAAAAAATGATATTAGAAACCTTAATGTCATTTTTGAAGACCTATCCATAGATACCCCACACGTATGGGATTGATGAAAAAATTTTTTTTGAGTTTCAGTTCTATGTATGGGGAACCCCAAATATTATTGTTTTTTTTTTCTATTTTTGTGTGAAAATCTTAATGCGGTTTACAGAATACATCTACTTACCAAGTTTCAACAGCATAGCTCTTATAGTTTCGGAAAAAAGTGGCTGTGACGTACTCGGACAGACAGACAGACAGACAGACAGACATGACGAATCTATAAGGGTTCCGTTTTTTGTCATTTGGCAACGGAACCCTAAAAACCACGTAAACATAACTATTGTACACGAAGTGACGGCGTCGTGTTGCGCTACGTGGTGTCGCGTAGCCTTCCGCGGAATCGCCGATACACGACACCCTTCGGCCAAAACTCTTCCTTGAGGAAGGTCTCGATTTGATGGGTTGGAACTCGCACCACGAATGACTTGAAGTTCGTGTTGTGGCGCGGTTCCGACTTCTCGACCCTCAAGGTCCAGTTGGTCTTCACACGTCCATACTCCACGATCTCCTCAACCTTCGTGGTGTAATGTAGACGGGACTCATAGAGCTGCGTCGTTGGTGTAGCTGGACGCTGCAGCATATAGGGAGGCGCGGTCCGAGGGGGGGGGGGGGGTTCTTGGGGTCATGAGCAGACCCCTTCAGTACTGATGACATCTCTTTGAGGCGCGCGTGGAACACAACGCGCCGTCGACCCGAGCCTGGTCCTTACCGGATGGTGAGCTACCCATTGCTCGCCGCCCGCAAGCTCGCGCCTACGGTGGCCGGGAGTTTGCAATGGACTCCCGACGCCCGGGGCATCTCCTCCTGGGGCGGCTAAGGGCCTGAGGGCGCACATACTACCTCTCCCTTATGCACCCCATGACCTCTCCCTTAAGCCCCATGTAATAGATGGCGAGCCTATTGCCATCATCATCATCATTTCAGCCGAAAGACGTCCACTGCTGGACATAGACGTCCCCCAAGCTCCGCCACTTCGACCTATTCTGTGCTTCCCGCATCCAGCAGATTCCTGCGGCCTTCACAAGGTCATCGGTCCACCTTGTTTGAGGCCTTCCAACTCGACGTCTTCCGGTACGTGGTTGCCACTCCAGAACCTTGTTGCAGTGATGACTTATGGAACTGAAACGTGATCGCTCACAATGGGCCTTATTGGAAGGTTGAAAGTCACCCAAAGGGCGATGGAGAGGGCTGTGCTTGGATTTTCCCTGTGTGATCAAATAAGAAATGAAGAGATCCGTAGGAGAACCAAGGTAACCGATATAGACCGAAGAATTGCTAAACTGAAGTGGCAGTGGGCAGGGCACATTGCTCGCAGAACAGATGGCCGATGGGGCCGAAAGGTTCTTATTGCCATTAACCGGGCACAAATCCCGTCTCTGGGCTGCTACGGAGAAATTCCAAATGGAAAAATCCACCCCAGGACCTCATGTTCAGCAGTAAGGCTTGCTACCACTTGACCAACGAGACAGTAAATTAAATAAAGTAATTGAAAGATTGTTGAGCAATATAATGTTGCTCTATGTTTAGCAAATATTGCTCTATATTGAGCAAACTTTGGTAAATGTTGTGCAAATATTGCTAAATATGGAGCAAATGTTGCTTAATTGAAAAAAAAAACTATTCTTAGGTCTGAACTTAATAATTTTATAAAGAGAATACATTTGTGTTTTTTTGGTACTCCTAACATGCTAAAACAGCTGATCAATTTGAAATAATTTTATTTGATTTGAAAAATTGCATATGGGGAGACCATGAGCTTGAAAAGGGGATAGAACCAATATGGAAAAGTATTTATCCCGATAACTTCATTGGATTGGGACTTAAGAGGGTAAACGAGTGGGGAGTTGGGATACAGGTAGTCATTAGTAAAACTTTCTTAAATCATTGTTAGTCAGGATGTAAGAGAGATTTGCTGATTTCCTGATCAACATCATCAAAATTCATTCAACTATTGAGCAGAAAACACCAATTATCAAAGTTTTCCGTAGTACTCGCAACCGGCGCGTGTGTGTATGACCAGAGGGGTAATTGCGAAACTTTTTATCGGTAGGAATTGATTTAGTATTCATAGTTAAACAACATTCATTGCGTTATTTACGTTGCTGAGCTGACAATTTATTCGAACAAATGACGCAATGGTTTAGAAATAATCTTCAATCCCATTCAGATTCTGATAAATTGTGCGTTTCGCAATTAGGGTGCAGATGTATGAACTTAAACGAGGCAAAAGGAGTATGTAAGGATCGTAGTAGGTGGCGTTCCGTAGAATCTGCCTACCCTCATGGGAAAAAGGCGAGAGTCTATGTACTTGTTATAATCAAACCCCGAAGCTCCGGCGCTGCTAGGTTTGCTAGTCAATCCTCGGTCTGACTTGTAGTCTTAGTCAAAGCCCATACATATGAAGTTTTTCGGCCTCTGACTAAAGAATTTTCGTCAAACCTTTTAACTTTTCTGTCAAACGTTGTTCCTAACTTTTCCGTCAAACGTAGAAACGTCATAAAATAATCTGTTTCGGGTTTTACCGAGTCGATCCTAGAAGTAAGTTATTAAAAAAATATATATACAGGGTGTACCAAAAATCAACGTCAAGCCGAAAATGGTTGATAGGCCAGGTGGTGACAGTTATCAGAAAAATAGTAAAAAAAATCTAAGTTAAGCATTTTTTTTTCAGTTCAGTCGGTTAAAGTTGGGCGATGTACTCAATATGTTTATTGCTTTACCATAATGTGAACTTAGGTGGTAATTATATAATTTAGATCATTATGGACCCTGTAGGGCACAGCAAAAGGATAGGAGAGAGGAAGCTCTGTTTTTGAAAATCATTTGGTCAGGAGATGTCGTAGAATAAACCAATATATCGCTTATTTATCTATAAAATGTATTAACATATTTTTTTTATAAGTATCGATGTATTATAATAATTCTGTTTATTCATTTATATGTATTGTTGTTCTTTCAAAAATAATTATTAGTTAATTATATTGTTTAATTTATCAGGTATTTAATTTTATTTATACTTATTGCTGTTTGATTTAATTTTTGTTTTTTTTTTATATTATTTGATAGATTATTATTATTATATTATGTATTTAAAAAAATACATCATACATACAATTTAGTATCATTAATTTATTTTACATATACCTATAAATTGCGTGTTTATGATTAATTATTATTATCAATTATCATCATTATAGTATTTATTATCATATTAAATTATATATCTATTATTAATTTTTATCATTTAAATATTCTTCTAAGGAGTAATAGCATTTGTTAATTAGTAATTTCTTAAGATTGTTTACAAATATATTGAACTTTTCTTCATTCTTTATAATGTCAGGCAGTTTGTTGTATACTTTTATAGACATTACATAGGGACTTATAGAATGCATTTTTAACTTGGAGGTTGGTATGTTTAGCCTTGATCGGTGCCTAAGTGTGTATTGTGACTGGATATCTTCGCGCTTTGTGTAGAACTCTGGATACTTGCGGACAAATTTACATGTTTCTAGAATATAAATACTGGGTAGTGTTAAAATATTATGTTTTTGAAAGTGTGTGAATGTAATAACTTTTAGTACATGGTGGAGCAAAAAAGTGATGTTTTCTTTAAAACTGAGGTAATTGTGTTTTAATTTTGGACTGTAGTTTACAGAAAGGTTATTCAGGGTTACATGACTCACAAAAAAAAAAATGAAAAGTAATGTCAATAATTTGAAAAATACTTAACTTAGATTTTTTTATTATATATTTCTGATAACTGTCACCACTTGGCCTATCAACCGTTTTCGGCTTGACATTAATTTTTGGGACATCCTGTATATAAACGATTTATTCATTTGAAATTTATTTAGGGGTTTGTCTGAAGGCTTTCGTCAAACCTAGGATAAACTAGTCATTCCGGGAAGAGACTGTTTTTCGACCTTTGACTATGACATATGTTAGAGTTAAGCGTAAGTTTTACTGCAGCAGAAGTAGATTCAGTAATAAGGAAAATGGTGAGCGGAAAGTCTCCAGGGCATGACAGTCTCAGCATCGAGCATCTACGGTACGGTGGATTCCACCTTCAGAGAGTGCTTTCATTGTTTTTTAATTTGTGTTTAAGTCATTCATATTTACCTGAGAATTT
Organism: Aporophyla nigra; assembly: GCA_947507805.1. Lineage (NCBI taxonomy): Eukaryota > Metazoa > Arthropoda > Insecta > Lepidoptera > Noctuidae > Aporophyla > Aporophyla nigra. The sequence continues at coordinate 1,949,224 of OX382318.1, forward strand.
GATGCAAACCATAGTAGTTCCTGTTATTAAAAATAAAACGGGTGACCCTTCAGAGGTTTCCAACTTCAGGCCGATCTCTCTGGCTACTATTATAGCCAAAGTACTGGACAGTCTTATTGATCGTCACTTAGGGGCACACTTGAGACTGAACGATGCACAGTTTGGGTTTAGACCTGGTCTCTCAACAGAAACTGCTATTCTGTCGCTCAAACAGACAGTCCAGTACTATACTGCTAGGAAAACTCCAGTCTATGCCTGTTTTTTGGACTTATCCAAAGCCTTTGACCTAGTGTCCTACAACAGGTTATGGGTAAAGCTTCAGGATACCAGTGTACCCAGGGAAATAGTGCCTGTACTGATGCATTGGTATGATTTAAAGCAGAAAAATCATGTTAGATGGGCAGGCACACACTCGGATGAGTACAAGCTGGAATGTGGTGTGAGGCAAGGGGGGCTTTCCTCTCCTCGTCTCTTTAATTTTTATATTAATGAGCTGATCGAGGAGCTCCGTAGCACTGGGATCGGTTGCCATATAGATGGTGTATGTATAAATAATATAAGCTACGCCGATGACATGGTGCTCCTGAGCCCTTCAGTCTGTGCATTGAGAAACCTTGTATCTATATGTGAATTTTATGCAGAGGCCCATGGCCTCAAATACAACTCAGTGAAATCTGAAGTGATGGTTTTTAAGGCAGGAACCAAATGCTATGAGAACGTACCCAAGATTCTCTTAGATGGTACCCCGTTGGAGAGAGTTACTAAACTGAAGTATTTGGGTCACTGGGTCACTGATGATTTGAAGGACAGTATTGACATTGAGAGAGAGAGCGCAGGTCATTGTCTGTACGATGTAATATGTTAGCTCGCAGGTTTGCACGCTGTACAAATAAAGTAAAAATAACGTTGTTCAGAGCATACTGTCAATCGTTCTACACGTGCAGCCTGTGGGTTGACTATTTGCAGAGGGCGTACAGTGACCTGAGAGTGCAGTACAACAATGCATCCTGAGTACTGTTGGGGCTGCCGCGGTATTGCAGTGCGTCTGGCATGTTTGCCGAGGCCCACGTAGACAGCTTTGCTGCAGTTATGCGCAAGCGTTGCACCTCCGTCTTAAGGCGCGGTGTTACCTCAATTTTCACAAAACACTGGTGTCTTTGACAATCGAGTATGACGTAACGCAATGAAAATATACGACACAAAAAATACAGTGGACAGAGAAGGGTTTAAAGAAAAATTCTAACCGAATAGAATAGTGAAAAATTGTTTGATATTCCCAATAAAAATTGTTTCACAAAAAAAACTTTGACGTCGAACATCTCTGTATTTTCAGCGATAACAACATTTTTTTTTTAAAGAGTTCAATAGAATTAACATTACTTTAAAACTTTAACCAGACAATTATTTAATTTAATGTGTGTAGTCCGAATAATCTAAATAAAACCGTAAAATAAATGCCAATTCGCAGCTTAGTCACATCGTCAATCCAAATATTTATTCAATTTTCAACCTTATTTGTTGGAGCTGTAGCATGTAGTTGTAGCATTTAAAATCGTAGTCAGTCCGCGCCTTAACACGCATGCGTGCTAGTAGCAACAGCATCCTGTGTGTATTGTCAGACCGGTGGGATTGTCCGATGCTCGAGCGCTGGATACGACTGCACGCAGTCAAGTGAACATGTGCACGTGTATCGGATTATCCCATGATGTTTTTGTGTGGTTTAAAAAAAAAAAATTTTGTATATAGTTCTTAGCGTCTTGTCTCATTACTAACATTAGTTTCTCATAAGCATTTCTGTGTTACTAACAATTTTATGGATGTAAATCTGAAATAAATGAATATAATAATAATAATATGTACCAATTACCAACCGAACGAAAATAGAACCTTAATTCCTTATAAATAATAATTACAATACATTCTTATCAAGATTAATAATCTGCTCCAACATTAATAAATAATATCAAAAGAATGCATCATAAATCAGTATTATCTCAATTTATTTACATATTTAATAATAGTGTTATTATTATGTATTTTAGCTTGAATTATTATTAATTGGCTGATATATGCCGGTAGTAATATAAAGTTAGCGATGTGTCCTATTTTTGCGGAAGTTAAATAACTTGTTGTGTGAATTAATGAATTAATAAATAAATATAATATATATATTTTATTTAAAGAAACTTAAACATAAATGACAAAATATTTTAACAGGCTAGTTTAGGTCAGATTAAGTGGTGTAGTCATCTGTAGACGAAGGCAGAGCCTGTATTTCGGTTATCAGCGCCAGACCTCTCGAGTATTATACATTTAAATAGCTTTTGAACTGACTGTACAACTTGACATCAATTAATTAATTTATTCCGTAAAATCATAATGCATGAGCTCTTATCTGTTGTTGCTAACTTTCGTTTATTAATAATAGCTTTGTGCAGGATGACAATAAATATTTAGGGACCATTATAGTTTAAGACCATACATTGTAAACCTACATTCCTGCAAATAAATGAATTTGAATTTAATTAAAAATGATTCCATTTGTATCGTGTACTTCCATAATCAGTAAAAAAAGTGTCTACAAAAATAAAATAAAAATATTAAAAGTTTGAGTTGTGTTTACAAATTACAGCTGCAGAGTTTGTTAGTTAGTTTGAAAATCTTATCTCTGGAACTATCAGTAGGATATCAAAAGTATTTTAATTTTAATTGCTAAATTCTTGAGAAAACTAGGCTTCATCATTACTTTGCGACATTTAAGAACAAAAGATAGAAACGAAAAAATAAGCGAAAACATTTTCCTTGGATGGTTTTTCGAGGGTGCTAACGCCGACGCACAGAGCGGCCAGGGTCAGTGAAAAACCAATTTTGAAAAGTTGAAGGTAGGTCAAAAATTGTTATATTTGAATATTTGTTTCATCAAAATGCGCAAATATAAAGGTAATATTCTACAATCGGTCGACTAAAATGCGTTCAGTAAAAATTGAAGTTCTCTATTATGCTTTTTAATTTCAAACCGACAGAAGTCAGTGAAATTCTGAAACATAAATTCTATAGCTCAAACTATCTTTTTTAATATAATACTATAGATTTTTATACAAAGCATTTACTTAATGTGATAGTAGCGGTGAACTTAACAAGCTCTAATTGTACAAATAAAATTTACTTTATGAGCGTAAAAGAATAACATTTCGTTACTCTTTGCAATAAAACCTATATGAAAATATAATTATTCGTTGGCGTAAGTGTATTTTTTCTAAAAGAGCATATTTTGAAGGTGATAAAATAAATTTGGATGAAAAATATTTTTGTTTATCTTTTCCCTGTACTTTCTTGACAGATTAATATAGTTAGTAATATTTAATTTACTTGGGGTACCAACCAGGTCAATGTGTCATTTTATGATTTCCCACGCACAAAAAAAAGGGTTCTGTTCGGGCTGGGCGCCACTGCAACGCTTCAGCAATGTTTGCGGTGCGAAGCGTGGATAGTTTCCATGCCATCATGCGGACGTGAAGCGCTTCTCTTATGAAGCACATGCGGGCCAGCTCAAATGGCTTTCTGGGCGTATTTGTAGGACGCTGGGACTCGCCTATGTAGCGGCATTGGATGCGACTACACACTGCGGGTAGTCGTGTCCAGGGCTTGCCATAAACTAGCACTCCTGTGCGATACCACTTTGTAATTTCTGTGTTTTTGTATGTACTAACAATAGCTTCATAAGGTTTTTTGTATTACTAACAGTATATGGACAACGTGTGAAATAAATTTCTTAAATTAAATAGTGTTTTTATCTTGGTAGAGCGTTCCTGTAGGATAATTTCCGACAATCAGGCGGGAGAAGCCGCGAGCACAGCTTGTTCGATGGTATAATTAAAAACTACAAATAGTAAAAAAAAAACAACAGGTTATGCTGAGTAAAAACTAAGATCACGAACTAAGAATTGACGTCATTACTTTTTAGGGTTCCAGCCAGTTCATGGCAAAACTGAGCCCTAATTCATTGGAGTCTATTTGTCGGATCTCAGAAATTTTACTCGGAGACTATTTGCAATGTCACCAAAATTGTATACTTTACTGAAAAACTTTTTAGGTACATAGTTATGTAGTAATTTTATTCCAGTTACTGGATAATACGATATACTTTGGTAAAACGAACCGAAAAACCTTCTGACGACCAGTAACGACTGACAAAGATCCAAAATTACAGCCAGGACTAAATGGCGTAACGAGCTTTCCGAGGGACGGACGAATTTTTCGTCGGCTATAAAAGAAAACTGCTGTTTCATAGAAATAGTGCAATACCGGGTACCGGGTACCGTGTGGTGCCGTAAAAGGCGACTAAGGGACTTACTAGAGAATGGGCAGCAGCGTTCTCTGTGCATTTTACCACCATACTGCGATCGCCAACCCGCCTGCCAAGCGTGGCGATTATGGCAAAGCCCCCCAAATTGGGGGAGGCCTAAGTCCAGCAGTGGACGTCTTACGGCTGAAATGATGAATGATGTGCAATACCTACGTGGTGAAAATCTTTGGCGGCACTATTTTTTTATTAACCGACGAAAGACCTCTACGCTAGGTGGTTTAAAATCATGTGTTGAACTCGTGTGCTTTGCTTTCAGTTGGCGTATCGATGCCATCCTGTACCCTTTTTTTTTGTGGGTGGGAAATCATCATATGACCTCTCCCGCTCTGGGTGGAGCGGAAGGGCGTGTCAGAATGTACCGACTAAAACCCACCCGTGTTCCTTCAGTTGCTTATGCCAGGGCTACGATAACTATTTCCAACAATTCCGCGACCCTGGCAGGTATCGGTTCTAGCAGACCCCTTCAATGCTGCTGACATCTCTTTGAGGCGCGCGTGGAACACAACGCGCCGTCGACTCGAACTTGGTCCTTCCGCGCGTACGGTGGCCGGGAGTCTGGAATTGACTCCCGACGCCCGGGGCGTCTCCTCCTTTTTACACGCTTTATATTAGCTTCACTTGTATGTTTGTATATTTGTATGTTTGTTTGTAACCGACTCCTTATAGCGCGATTTTGACCCACTTTAAACGACCAGATTTCATTCAAACTTTGCACATCTGTCAAGGACCGATGACGATGCAATAATTTCATAAATTTGTGCCATTATCCTTGCCAGGGTTACCAGGACAGCAAAAAAACTGTCACAAACTACACTGACACAAACAAACAAACTACAAACACCCTAAAAAATAGAAAATAAATAATAGTTAAAAAAAACTAAAAAACACACTTTCATTGAAAACCAAACTAAAAACTACAAAATAATAGAAAAAAGCGTGGGGTGCCTGATATCAATAAAAAAATACCTTAAAAAGCACCCCACGCTTTTTTAAACTATTTTTTTTTTTGATCTCGAGGTGGAAATCCTCATGGATGTCCTCCGCCCTGGGGTGGGCGGAGGGGTCTGTTAGACTCTTACTGTATAAAACCACCCCGGTGTTCCGTCCCACACGGGGCGTCTTCTCCTGCGCCATCCTGTACCGTACAAAGTCAATACCGTGCATGCGTAAATGTTTATTCCAACTACAGAACCCTTACATTTACGTGGGCTGCAACGCACTAGGCCTGTTTTGTTTAATTATTAATATTTAAATCAAGTAATAAATTTTTGTTTTAAAACTGTTTTCATAAGTTCAATTTGTCTTATTTGCAATTACTTTATGATAATCAGTTTGAAAAAAAATACATGTATAATATTCGAAGTTCGCCTACAAAAAAAAAAAATGGAAGCAAAAAGATGCGTTTTATTTTAGGGAACCAAGGTCTTATTTTAAACCGGGTTCTGCACGCGTTTTCACCAGTGTGGATGTAGATTTCATAGGTTTTTTTTTAGCGGAACCCTAGTTACTTTCTAGTCTAAGTTACTCCTTATAACATAAGATAGCTGCGAGTGAAAGTTCCATCAAAATCGTTCCAGCCGTTTGTGAGATTACCCCGAACAAACAGAAAGACAGACGTTCAGATAGTTTTTTTAATTTTTTCTTTCAAGCTTTTATTGAACTTGCGATGTTTGTATGTATGTGCGTTCGGCATGAATCTTGGAAGCTAAATTAGAACCCCTTCCCTATGTTCGATTGGGCTCAAGTTTCGTGTACATATGTATCTTCGGTGACAATACAATAATATGGTAACACGGAGCTGTTCTGATGATGGAGCCGGAAGAAAGCCGTAGGAACTTCTTAACTGAACACAATAAACTTATATATTTTGTTTTTTTTGTGTTTTTTTTTACATTTTGTTTTTGTTATTTGTACCGTATACACTTTCATATGCATTTAATAATGAAGCTATTAATTTGACATTACAAATGGACTATTTAATTGTGTATAAATATAAATGTCTCTGATACAAGAGGACCTGAAAAGAGCGAATTGTTTTTTAACGGCACGGAACCCCAAAAAAACAGTCGAATGTCAATAAATCATATCGTTTCCTTCTTATCTAGCTTTTTGACAACTAACACTGGAAGATGGAAGGATGCTCAAATAATTCCTTTACCTAAAAAGTCAAATCCCTCATCCTTTTCTGAATATCGTCCAATATCCGTCTTACCATTTCTATCCAAAGTCCTTGAACGGTTAATCCACGATCAATTAAGCACTTTCCTTTCCAAAAATAATCTCCTCAACCCTTTCCAGTCTGGCTTCCGTCCTGGTCACAGTACCACCACAGCGCTTCTGAATATTACGGATGATATAAGGTCAGCCATGGAAAACGGTAATCTAATGGTCTTAGCTTTGCTTGATTTCAGCAATGCTTTTAATACCGTTGATTTCGATGTTTTGCTTGGAATTCTATGCTCTCTTAATGTATCTCCATTAGTAATTGACTGGTTTCGTAGTTACCTGTTCGGACGTCGGCAACGTATTTGCATCGGTGAGATTTTGTCTTCCTGGAGTAATACTTCTGCCGGTGTACCACAGGGTGGCGTTCTATCTCCATTACTTTTCGCAGTTTTTATTAACTCTATCTCCGATGAACTAATTTCTTCCTACCATCTTTATGCAGATGATTTACAAATATACTCTCGAGCTCCTCTTGGAAATCTGTCCGAGGCTATTTTGGTGATTAATCGCGATCTAGCCCGGATATGCGGTTGGAGCAAGAGGTATGGACTCATGGTCAACCCGATTAAGACGCAGGTTATTGTGGTAGGCAGTTCTAGAACTGTCTCAAGAATTGACTGGACGGCTCTTCCCCAAGTTTCCTTTGACAACTCTATTATCCCTTTCAGCGAAAAAGTTAAAAACTTGGGGATTTTCATAGACAAGAACTTCTCTTGGACTGCCCAGCTACAAGAAGTTAGCCGCAAGCTATTTGCATCCGCTGCATCTTTGAAGAGACTGCGTAATTTTCTGCCGACTGCCACCAAGATTGCGCTTGCACAATCACTTCTTTTACCCATCCTTGATTATGCTGATGCCAGCTATCTTGACCTTACCCAGGACCAACTCGATAAACTTGAGCGGCTTCAAAATGTCTGTATAAGGTTCATATTCGGTTTGCGCAAATATGACCATGTATCCGAATTTCGTGTGAAGCTCAAGTGGTTACCAATTCGCCTTCGCCGGAACGCTCATATTCTTTCCCTTTTATATAATGTGCTGTTTTCTCCTTACACTCCTCTCTATCTTAAGAATCGTTTCCAGTATCTTTGTGACTCCCACACAAAGTTGTTAAGGTCATCAGATAACTTAAAGCTTAAAATGCCAATGCATTCTACAACTTTCTTCGATAAATCCTTTACTGTTCAGGCTGCTCGTTTGTGGAATGCATTGCCAATTCATATAAAACGCGCACAATCTTTACCGGTATTTAAAAGACTCGTGAAGGAGCATTACTTGTTGTCGTGATCTTGTTTCCGTAGCTGTGATAATCTGTAGTCGTCTTTTATTTTCTTAGCTCATATATTTAGTATGTATGTATATAAGTATCTATTATACAGGATATATATGATTATTCTATGTATTTATTAAAGTAAATTGTATTTTGCACCAGTGACAACCCCATTTTAATGTCCACGCAATCACTGTCCATTCCAAGGTTGCCTGGAAGAGATCGCAGAAAGCGATAAGGCCGCCCATTGTATGTTTTTTTTGTGTTAAATGTTCTTGTTGTTATGTATTTTCTGGTGTACAATAAAGCATATATAAATAAATAAATAAATAAATAAACACTCAAAGACTATGTAAAAGATTAATTAATCCTGTCTACAGCCTAAGATAAATTAGGCTGGTTTATCATTCACGGAAGCAGCTAGAACGTTACACGTGATTGCTATTATAAATTATTAAAATTAAAGGTAAGCGTTTAATCATAGTATGTAAATCTGTTTTTTTGACTAGGGTTATCAACCATGAAATATTTTAAATGTATAATAATAACATCTTAGGACAATCAACACAACGTTATCGGATCCCAAACAAGGCAGAGCCTGTACTATGGTAACCAGACAACTGATAAACATACTTATATATTTCTAAATACATACTTAATTTATTATAGAAAAATTACACCCAGACACAGAACAAATGATCGTGCTCATCACACAAAGATTTGTCCTGGGTGGGAATCGAACCCACGACCTCAGTCTTAGCAGTCAGGGTCGGCAACCGCTAGACTAACAGGCCAGTCAATCGGTAATTAACTAGCTAAAAGCTAATAGAATAAAGACAAGATCTAGTTTTTAATGCAAAGGAATTCACAAAAAAAGTAATTAAAAGCCTCTGACCAAAAAAAAAACCTCTACAGAAAAAAATAATAGATAAGTATTGGCCCTTTGATTTTAATAAGACGCTGTAAGTAATATTTTGATCCAAGGATCGTCCTTCGAAACGATGAAACCGATTTTCAATTAAACTTATTTCTAAAAACTGTAGTACCTACGGTCTGTTACAACAAAATATAATTTTACAATGTAGGTAGGGTTAAATCAAACAAAAAGCAAGTAGCATAGTTTGAATCTGGCGTCCTAGCTAGGTTACATAGTAACCTACACTCTAATTGCGAAACGCACAATTTATCAAAATCTGAATGGGATTGAAGATTAATTCTAAACCATTGCGTCATTTGTTCGAATAAATATTCGGCTCAGCAACGTAAATAACGCAATGAATGTTGTTTAACTATGAATATTAAACCAATTCTTACCGATAAAAAGTTCCGCCCTGTATTAATGTTCACTTTGATAAAACATGTCTAAGAACCACCGAGCCTACATTTAGATTAAAAAAACCACAAACAAATCGAAACACGCGTTTAAGAGCTACGGTGCCACAGACATACACACTTAGCGGTCAAACTTATAACACCCCTCATTTTGCGTCGGGGGTTAAAAAGATAGGTAGAACTTTCAAAAAAATAAAGAACACGCTTTCATAGAAAACCAAACTAAAAATACCAAAAATAATGGAAAAACGTGTGAGGTGCTTGATATCAATTAAAAATACTTCAAAAGCACTCTCCGCTTTTTCCCATTACTTTCTACTTTTTAGTTCAGCAACAAAAGCGAGTTTTTAAATCCTGGCCAGGATCCTACCACAAATTAATGAAATTATAGTCTTGATCTACCAACCCGCACTGGGCCCGCGTGGTGGATTATGGCCGACTCTCTCTTACCCAGAGGAGGTCTGTGTCCCAGCAGTGGGAACATTATAGGCTGATGATGATAGTCTTGTTATTGCTGCAACATGTTGGCTCGGAGATTTGCCAAGTGTACGACTGAAGTAAAAGCTACACTGTTTACAGCGTACTGTCAGTCGTTCTATACGTGCAGTCTGTAAAATAAATAAATAAATATATGTTAGGACAACCAACACACCGTTATCTGATCCCAAACTAGGCAGAGCCTGTACTATGGCAACCAGACAACTGATAAATATACTTATATATTTCTAAATACATACATATTATAGATAAATTACACCCAGACACAGAACAAATGATTGTGCTCATCACACAACATTTGTCCTGGGTGGGAATCGAACCCACGACCTCAGTCTTAGCAGTCAGGGTCACTAACCACTAGACTAACAGGCCAGGTCAAAACACGCAGCGTCAACTACACGCAGAGGACATACAGCGCTCTGCGCGTTCAATACAATAATGCATTCAGGGTGCTGATGGGGTTGCCGCGCTACTGCAGCGCTTCCAGTATGTTCGCAGAGGCGGGAATAGATGGTTTCCACGCCATCATGCGCAAGCGATGCGCGTCCATCATGCGCAGGGTACGCGCCAGCCCTAAAAGCATCCTGAATGTTACAGCAGATAGGTGGGACAGCCTCATATACTGGCACATTGGATACGCCTACATGCCACTGTGGCGTAATAATATTTTAAATTTAATTCATTGGTAGACATAAGTAGTAACATTAGTTTTAAGTTGTTTGTATACTAACCAAATGGACTTTAAGGGTCTGAAATAAAAGATTTTTATTTTTTAGGGTTCCGCACCTCAAAAGGAAAAAGCGGAACCCTTATAGGATCACTTTGTTGTCCGTCAGTCCGTCCGTCTGTCAAGACCCTTTTTCTCAGAAACGCGTGGAGGTATCAAGCTAAATATTTTTTTATATCAAATACTCAAGTCTACTGTCCCTTGGAGCTGTGAAAAAATCAAACTTCTAAGCTAACGCAATCAAAAGATATAGCCGTTTATGCCGCAAATTTCCGCAAATTTTCGAAACTCGCAAGGGAAGGAAAACCTAAAGGGTACTTCCAGTCAATCTAGAATTTTGAAATTTGGTACGAAGCAACGTCTTATAGCACAGATAAAGGAAACATTGCGAAAACCGTAAATTTTTCGTAACATCATATAATAAAAATATTTTTTTACGGAACCCTCGGTGCGCGAGTCCGACTCGCACTTGGCCGGTATTTTTTATATTTTTATTTATTGGTCTTTGATAAGTGTACACTACGAAAGTTTCAAATTAATCCGACGTTTTAAAGGGGGTGAAAATCACGTTCAAAGATTCATACATAGATGTACATACCAAACTAATAGAAGCGTGTTAAAATAAATAGGCTTGTAAAAAGGAGCATCCGAAAAGACGTAAGATACTGGGTGTGGAGATTGTACATGTCCTAGAATACATCTACCTCGGCAAAATGGTCTCCTTTCAAGAGAAACAAGAAAAAGAAATTGCCCGCCACACTTAAAACGCCTGGAAGATAATAATATAATATAATAATAAATATCTTAGGACAACCAACACACCGTTATCTGATCCCAAACTAGGCAGAGCCTGTACTATGGTAACCAGACAACTGATAAATATACTTATATATTTCTAAATACATACATATTGTAGATAAATTACACCCAGACACAGAACAAATGATTGTGCTCATCACACAAAGATTTGTCCTGGGTGGGAATCGAACCGGCGACCTCAGTATTTGCAGTCAGGGTCACTAACCAGTAGACAAACAGGCCAGTCCAAGATGACCTTATGAAAGGAGATCTTCCAATTTGCCATCAACGGAAAATAATAGACATGTGCATTCTCCCTATCCCAACATACGGTGCTCAAACCTGGTCTTTGACAGTTCAGCAGAGGACCAGCTCGAGGTCTAAAAGCGAGCCATGAAGCGTAGTATCCTCGGAGTTAAACTTACCGATCGGATAAGCAACACAATACTGCGCTCTAAGACACAAATCGTAGATGTAACCCAAAAACCTACCATCTGCAGATCTGCACCCTAATTGCGAAACGCACAATTTATCAGAATCTGAATGGGATTGAAGATTATTTCTAAACCATTGCGTCATTTGTTCGAATAAATTGTCGGCTCAGCAACGTAAATAACGCAATGAATGTTGTTTAACTATGAATATTAAACCAATTCCTACCGATAAAAAGTTCCACAATTACCCCTCTGCTTGAGAGAGGACTTTTGGCCGAAAGGTGTCTTATATCCACGTTTCCGAGGAAGGTTACGACACCACGCAGCGGAACACAACGCCGTCAACATTACGTGTTTATTTTTTATAGTATTAGTCTAAACGCAATCATATTCTAATAGTTTTATTTGTAGAACTCTGGTAAAGTTCAGTTGTCAATGTTAATAACAATGTATTTTTTATTGATATCAAGCACCCCACGCTTTTTTCCATTATTTCTACTTTTTAGTTTGGTTTTCTATTCTACGGAAGCGTGTTTTTACGCTACTATTTATTCTCTATTTTTTAGGGTGTTTCGAATTTTATGACGTCAGCGTAGTTTTCGAGGACAGTTTTTTTTGCTATCCTGGTAACCCCGGCAAGGGTAATGGCACAAATTAATAAAATTATTGTATTGTCATCGGTCCTTGATAAGTATGCCAAATTTCGAGTTAATCCGATGTTTTGAAGGGGGTCAAAATCATGTTCAAAGTTTCCGTCTAACATACGTATGAAGCTAATAAAAGCGTTTAGAAATGTATGCTATATCTTATCGTCAATGACGCGCTCATTTTCTGATTATAATTTTATTTAATTAGTAATAATCAGAGGTCGGAGTAAGTAGATTGATTTTACGTACTCGCATCATGAATAGTCATAGAAATCATAACAAGGATAAGCCTTTTTTCCAGGATTTCATTTTGGTACTTACGGGATTGCATCAAATATTGTGAAAGTAAGGATTTTTAAACAAGGTACTACATTAGAAATTTATAGAATGCAATAGATAAAATTTAAAATTGTTTTTTTTTACTGTAGAAGGCCGGTCTCCTATATAGTACTATTAAAAAGACAGCAAAAGGAAAAACATTTCTTATTCATATTGATGTATTCTTTATTCTACACAGTACAACATTTGAAATTAGTTTCAAAATACCGGAATCCCAGAGGCTTATCCGTACCAATATATACGTGCCAGTTCATTGATCCCATTTCAATCTACCTACTCCGACCTCTGGTAATAATATATCAAACTCTCATTAAACATTACATTAAAATAAATAAATAAAACTAAATTATAACATATTTTTTAAGCAAAGAAAAAATATATAATTGGTTGTCAAGGTACTCATTAATTGTGTAAAATGCTTTAATCTTTACACAGTATAAAACAAAGTCGCTTCCCGCGTCTGTACGCTTAGATCTTTTAAACTACGCAACGGATTTAATGCGGTTTTCATTTATAGACAGAGTGATTCAAGGGAAAAGTTTATATCTATACTATATACTATTATAAAGCTGAAGAGTTTGTTTGTTTGTTTGATTGAACGCGCTAATGTCAGGAACTTCTGGTCCGAAAAATGTTGCAGAAACGGGGAAAATCGCACAGGTAGGGGATTCGACGCGACGGGAAGGGCCCGGAATGAAAAATTTTACGCGGATGAAGTCGCGGGCAGAAGCTAGTGTATAATACGCGGGCGAAGCCGCTGGCAAAAGCTATTGTTTCCTAAATTAAGAACAGCCTTGTGTACCTCCTCTCTGTGAGTGGGAGTGGGCCGTTATCCACCATGCGGGTCCAGAGCGGGTTGGATGATAGCTCTTAAAAGGAGGAGGGTAAAGATTAGAACTTATTTCGCCTATCATAGTCATGAAAATTCAAAGTATTTATTTACGTCATGTCATTCTGTTTATGTGAAGTTTAGGTATCGACCTTTACATCTGTCCTAAAATAGTAAGAAAAAAAATAGCAAGTCTTAAAAATCATCTAACTTGGCAAATTCTTTGAACTTTTGTTATTTTAAGCATATTTTTTCTAACTTTCGTTAAAAATAAACTGTTATGCGCTTTACGCACCAATATATTTTTTTGTCTCTCAAATACTACAGTGAATAGGCTTTTTAACTAGCATTCATTTGTTTTGGTGGATCAAGCGCTTAACAGTTTATTTTTTAATGAACGTTAGAAAAAGTCCTTAAAATAACAAAAGTTCAAAGAATTTGCCAAGTTTGATGTTTTTTTTTTAATAAGACTTGCTATTTTTTATTTCTTACTGTTTTAGAATAGATGTAAAGGTCGATACCTAAAATTCACATAAACACAATAACGACGTCAATAAATACTTTGAATTTTCATAAATATGGTAGGCGATAAATGTTCTAATCTTTACCCTCCTCCTTTTTGATGTTGAGATATCTAGAAGTCTTACCTCGGGGTATCGTGTAGATACCGTGACCCTGGCGCATGGGCAACTGAAGGAACAGGGGTGGGTTTTAGTCAGTAAAAGTCTGACACGCCCTCCCGCTCCGCCCAAGAGCGGGAAACGTCATTTGATGATTTCACACCCACAAAAAAAAGTGCTATCGTGTTACCACAAGTAACTGAGATGTGGGGTTTCAGATAGGTATTTGGTTCATGTAAAATACTGGTATCCTGCTGACTAACTACAGACTAGAAGCCGACCTCAACATAGTTGGAAAAATGCAAAAATTTATTGAGGACATGCCTCTTTCCCCACGATTTTTTCATCCACCGTTTTGAGAGCAGTGGTGATGAAATTATTAACTCACAGTAATACTGCAAACTCAGAGGTCACAGTCCCTAAGTCCAGAAATAATCTTGGTCAAACAATGCGAATACCATGCATATTGGAAATGTCGGAAATGGTTTTTTGAGGAAAGAAGTGTGCACGCATCAGTAATCGTCTAGACCAGCCTTTCCAAAAGTGGGCGATAACGCCCCCCTTGTGGGCGCTGCAGGCCTAAAGGGAGGGTGGTAAGAGACCCAGAAAAAAAAATGGGGGCGTTGTGTAGAGTCTACACACCCCACACAGTCTTTGGCGCCCACAAGGGGGGCGTTATCGCCCACTTTGGGAAAGGCTGGTCTAGACTCTAGCTCAACACACTACTTTTACTTGTTTATTTGTGGTTCATGTGTCTAAATTAATTTCATGTTTAGTTATATTGCATGTGTGACTGCTGTGAATGCGTATGCCCTAGAGGCAAAACATAGCGCCCTCAATGTTTACGAAATAAGAACTCATAATGTACTTATGTTTTGCAATAAATAAATGAATTGAATTGAAATGAATACTACTCGTAAAGGAGCTCAACTATCAGTCTGTTTGTAAACTACTGTTCAGCGCTGCCTAACCCTGCAAAGAAATACCAGCGTGATGTTACTAAGTATATTATTCCCGGAATGAAGGAGCAGCCCTATTTAGACTAAGTAATATTTATAGAACATAACGAACAATTTAACGTACTTAGCCAAAAAAATGCAACAGATCTATCAATTACTTTTGTGACGCACATTCACAAACTACGCACATGTGTGTACTTATCCGGTACGTTTTTACTGCTAAATGCCTAACTGATTTTGATAGATGTTGGCGTAGAAGTATAGTCCTCCATATCGTATTTTGGCCATGGCGGCCAATCTCAACGGAGACTAGCCATCGGCGCGGGAGATATTATATATATAGTATGTATAAGAATTTTGTTTACAAGTAAGTACCTACTAGAAAAAGAAGTTACATATTAATAATAGAATATGTGGGTTGTTTATATGTTGTAAACTACTCGACGAATAAATACTTTTTAATATTTAATTCTTAGTGAGGGTCCTTGTGGGTGCGAGCAATGGGTAGCTCGCCGCCCGGTAAGGACCAGGCCCGTGTCGACGGCGCGTAGTGTTCCACGCGCGCCTCAAAGAGATGTCAGCAAACAACCTTTAGTTTGCTGACATCGCCACGTTCGCTGACCCCTTGGTCTGCTTGGACCGATGCCTGCCAGGGTCGTGAGATTTGTTCAAAAGAGATACCTTGGCCTTGGCATATAGGCAACTGAAGGAACACGGGTGGGTCTTCGTCAGTAAAAGTCTGACACGCCCTCACGCTCCACCCAGAGCGGGTGGGAAATCATCAAATGACGTCTTCATTTGATGATTTCCCACCCACAACAAAAACCGAAGTTAAAATAATTAACACAAGGCAGATGATGATGAAATATATTACTGTCTAATAATGTATTTAGGAAATAGAATAGAACGTTTTTATTTCAGACCGTAGTCCATAGGGTTAGTAACAATTTTTCTTAACGTCTCGTGTTAGTAGGTTACAGACAGATACAAATATACAATTACAATTAAAATTCAGCATGGAGCCGCATCCATCTCCGCAGCATCGGGGAATCCCACCGATCTGCGAATACACTGAGAATACTGTTGGTGCTGCCCCGACCACGAGTCATCAGGGATGTACATCTATTTCTAATAATGGCGGCGAAACCATCAATATTATTATCTGCAAACATCCCTGACGCACTACTACGCTACGGCAGCCGCAGCAGCACTCTCAGTGCATTGTTATATTGAACGCGTAGGTCGCTGTATGTCCGCTGAGTGAAGTTGACCCACAGGCTGCACGTGTAGAAACACTGACAGTAAGCTTTGAACAATGTTACTTCCACTGGTTTCGTACAACGCGCAAACCTGCGGGCCAGCATGTTACAACGGACAGCCAGCGACGTACGTTCCCTTTCAATATCACAATTATCTTTAAGATCTTCAGTGACCCAGTGGCCCAAATATTTATACTTGTCCACCCTTCGCAGTGGTTCTCCACAAAGTTCGACAGTTGGAATACTCGCATATGGCCTGTTAGTATAGTGGTTAGTGACCCTGATTGCAAACAATGAGGTCGTGGGTTCGATTCCCACCCAAGACAAATCTTTGTGTGATGAGCACAATCATTTGTTCTGTGTCTGCGTGTAATTTATCTATAATATGTATGTATTTAGAAATATATAAGTATGTTTATCAGTTGTCTGGTTGCCATAGTACACGCTCTGCCTAGGTTGGGTTCAGACAACGTTGTGTTGGTTGTCCTAAGATATTATATTATTATTATTATATGATATGCCACACTGCCTACTTTAAAAACCATTAGTTTGCTCTTTGTGGCGTTATATTTGAGCCATTCAGCGCATAATATTCGCATATAGCGATCAGTCGCCTCAGAGCACCTATCGATGGGATGGGAAATGCTAATTATTTTCGATTAAATATATGCCAAACTTAAGCATAAAAGGGTGGCAAACATTAATTTAATTTAAATTTTTTAAGTACCAACTTAAAATTCAAATCAACATAAATTACATAATATCGAGCCACCTAACTTTAATCCATTTAACGACTTTTATGTATCAATTAAACCTACTGATAATTAAATAAATTATTCATGTTATTTTGGAGCTGGATTCTTTATCGTTAAACATTTTATTGGGCGTAGTTATGTGTTGCGAGTGAGACGAAAAACTTTGAAGACAATGACAGATTTCTAGGTTATATTTGAACTTTCCAAATGAAACGTGAGGTAGTTTCTAGACACTTGCTGCTCACGCGATGTCTAATGGTCAAAAGAGCTGCGTCACGCCGCCTGTAGCCGCTCTTGTCAACTCGCACGAACGTCAGGCTAGACTCTGTCGAAGCGCGCCAACTTCACGCTTGTGTATCGTTGTTGATTGACATTCCGTACTCATGACTCTTCCGATATAGTAAGATAATAAATTTGAAGAATTTGTATGTTTGAAACCTTTTAAAGAACTTTTACCCTGCAACGATGTCAAATCGACTGGCACTACATCGAAGTGTTGAGATGCTTGTATGACGCTGCCACGATGACTGTCCAGATCCAGGATCAAAAAACCAGCCCCATCCAACTGCTTAGAATAGTGAGATAGGGGGATTTGATATTCCCAAAACTGTTTACCAACGCTTTGGAAGAAGTGTTCAAGACGCTGGACTGGACCGAACTGGATAGGGTATCAACGTGAACGCTTTGCCGATGTGTGTGTCTTCTGAAGAAAGAACCTCACAGATTGAGTGGACCTGTCCAGTCATTGTACGCATTTATCAGTTATCATTAGAAATCGGATATTCAGATGAATATTCATCTAAAGTTGAAATGTTGGCTAATATGGAATGCGCGTTTTTACCGTGTTTTTTGTGTTGTTTTAACTAACACATACCACCCTACACACATACGTAATTGCATCTGGGGTGAAACATTAATTTTAATAAATAAATATGATCCAAGAAACCCGGCTTTAATAAAAAATACGAAGCCGCTTCCGTGCTTTCACAGCTAAATAGTAACATAAGGTAAATATGCAACCAAATATCCGATCACTGGTCATCATGCAGTTCAATTCAGAACTTAAGAAGCTCAACAATGAATTTCCATCTCAATCAACTCAGCCTATCGCAGTCCACTGCTGGACATAGGCCTCCCTCATGCTGCGCCACAATACCTTGTCCTCCGCCTTCCACTTCCAGTCTGTTCCAGCCATCTTTTTGAGGTCATCGGTCTATCTAGCTAACGGGCGTCTCACATTACACTTACCGATGCGCGGTTTCTACCGTGGCCCCGGCACTGGGCAACTGAAGGAACATGGGTGGGTTTTAGTCAGTAAAAGTCTGACACGCCCTCCCGCTCCGCCCAGAGCGGGAGAAGTCATTTGATGATTTCCCATCCAAAAAAAAAAAAAAAAGGGACTCATCTACTCCATCGGCCATCGGTCCTTCGACAAAGTTAGCCAGCCCACTGCCACTTCAAGGTGTTTTTTTGCAAGCTATGTCGGTAACCCCAGTTTCTGATTTTATCTTCCACGATGCATTTCTACCTAGTATATTTTTACAAGCTGGGGTTCGTGATAAATAGATTGAAACCAATTTTACCAAACACACACAATCTGTCTTCTCAGTCCAAGAATCCGCTACTTATACGCTGAGCTGATCATTCTCACCACAGATGACAGTTACCAGAAAGATAATTCCGGTATTCGATAATAGATGGCAATGGTGACAGATAATCCAGTTTTTATAGTACCTGCTACTTGATAATAGATGGCGTTAGCGTGTCGTTTCAAGTCTTTATGATCTACGTAACAATATTATTACCTAAGGCCATTCATCAACACTTAGCAACATAGTTATATCCGTTGTGAAACTTAATGAATCAATATAAGTAGATACAAAGGCAACGATTTACAACCATCTCGGTTCAGACACGCGATGATTAAAAAATATAACATTACAATGTCATTACATTGCCTTGAAGGTGTAATTATTAGTAATCGTTAGGATAGCTCCTTTAAAAATGGTGTTGTGGTAGGTTTTTCTGTGTTGAAAATTGTGTGAATAACACAGCATGACCGTTGACAGAGGAGAATGGAAGAAGGAATGGTGTTGCGTCGACCGCAAGTGACCAGCGGGGCGACCACGGCCTACAATTTTTTTTTGGATGGGAAATCAGACATCGCTTGACTCACACAATTTATCATAGTTCGGGCGATAAAACCGTTTTTTCTTAAAAGTCAAAGCATTTATTCCAAATAGGCACGTAGTAGGCACTATTGAACGTCAACATGTACATTAAAATAGAATTTATAATTAAGTCCCATGTGATAGGGGGCGAGCATGCATAGAGAACGCTGCTGCCCATTCTCTAGTAAGTCCCTTAGTCGCTTTTAACGACACCCACGGGAAGAAATAAGATGGTGCTATTCCTTACGTCCGGCACCAAATGAAACAGTGATTAGCACGTTCAAATAAAGAAACAAACAACTTCAGCTTTATTATATACAGGGTTATTTGTAAAACACCGGCAACCTCTCAGGACTATGTTACTAACATCATAAGCAACAACTTTTGTTCTATGACTTTTAAAAATTCATCATATTTTAGTGCATCAGATTTTCAAACAAAAATAAAAATATTTAAATTGAACGCTCTAAATGTTACGGAGTCTATGCGAAGCAAAAGAAAGCGATAGTATATTAGCAAGGGGAGCGGGGTTAGGGCGGCGGGGGCGCTTGAACTTGACTTATTTACAGGCAGCCGATTTTTGTATGAAAATCTGATGCACTAAAATATGATGAATTTTTAAAAGTCATAGAACAAAAGTTGTTTATTATGATGTTAATAACATAGACCTGAGAGGTTGCCGGTGTTTTACAAATAACCCTGTATACTAGCTTCTGCCCGCGACTTCGTCCGCGTTAAATTTCGTATTCCCCGTCCCTTCCCGTCGTGTCAAATCGCCTACCCGTGCGATTTTCTCCGTTTTTGCAACATTTTTAATTACTGCTCCGCTTCTCTTAGTTGTAGCGTGATGTTATATAGCTTATGTTACTTGCAAATAATGTAGCTTTCTAATGGTGAAATAATTTTTTAAATCGGTTTGGTAGTTTTTGAGTTTATCCATTACAAACCAAAAAAAAATTTCCTCTTTATAATATTAGTGTAGATATGTATATACTAGCGGCTTCGCCCGCACATTATACATACAAACCTTCCTCTTGAATTACTCTGTCTATTAATGAAAACCGTGTTAAAATCCGTTGTGTAGTTTAAAAGATCTAAGCGTACAGACGCGGGAAGCGACTTTGTTTTATACTATGTAAAGATTAGCATAGAAAATAGATAGATTGATGTCGTGCCTAAGGATTTACACAAAACATAGATTTAGTAAAATGTGTCTATTTAAAAGATCTTTTAATCTCGTGGAGATAAATGACTCACGTGTTTCCGTTAAATAAATAAAGATTATAAACAATAAAAAAATAATACCATGTCTTCATTTAAAAAGATTAGCGAGATGTTGGGTGTGCCTTTAGCAGTGGAATTATTTTTTACACGCTTTATATTAGCTTCACTTGTATACATGTATGTTTGTATGTTTGTTTGTAACCGACTCCTTATAGCGCGATTTTGAACCACTTTAAACGACCAGATTTCATTCAAACTTTGCACACCTGTCAAGGACCGATGACAATGCAATAATTTCATAAAGTGCCATTATCCTTGCCAGGGTTACCAGGACAGCAAAAAAACTGTCTTCGAAAACTACGCTGACATACGTCACAAAGTACGCTGACATACGTTACAAACTACGCTGACATACGTCACAAACTACGCTGACATACGACACAACAAACTACGCTGATATACGTCACAAACTACGCTGACATACGTCTCAAAATTCGAAACACCCTAAAAAAATAGAAAATAAATAATAGTTTAAAAAAACTAAAAAAACACGCTTCCATTGAAAACCAAACTAAAAAGTACAAAATAATGGAAAAAAAGCGTGTGGTAACTGATATCAATAAAAAAATACCTTAATAAGCACCCCACGCGTTTTTTTCCATTATTTTGTACTTTTTAGTTTGGTTTTCAATGGAAGCGTGTTTTTTTTATGTTAATACTGATGTTAGAATAACATCCGAGACCATTATTTTTTTTAAGGCAAATTTAAATACATGTTAGAAAGAAAAGAAAGAAAATACGTTTATTTGAAGTAAATATGACGCAAAGAAAGACTGAACACAACAAAAATATAAAAAAAGCTGTGGAAAATATGCGTCACATCCACGCAAAACGGCCATCGCTCAGCATAATGCTGTGACCCTATGCGAGACAGAGCCACAGCGCTGGATTTCAGTGAGAGCCGGCGCGGCGCTGACGTGACGCCGTCGACCGGTGCGACAAACAATGGGTAAAAATAAGTACAAATACTAAATTGTTTTTAGAGTTCCGCACCTCAAAAGGAAAAAGCGGAACCCTTATAGGATCACTTTGTTGTCCGTCCGTCCGTCCGTCCGTCTGTCAAGACCCTTTTTCTCAGGAACGCGTGGAGGTATCAAGCTGAAATTTATACCATTTACTCAAATCTACTGTCTCTTGGAGCTGTGAAAAAATCAAACTTCTAAACTAACGCAATCAAAGATATAGCCGTTTATACCACAAATTACCACAAATTTTCGAAACTCGCAAGGGAATCAAAACCTAAAGGGTACTTCCAGTCGATCTAGAATTTTGAAATTTGGTACGAAGCAACGTCTTATAGCACAGATAAAGGAAAAATTGCGAAAACCGTAAATTTTTAGTTACATCATATAATAAACAGAACAAAACACAGACAGAAATAAAACCAAGCCAAGAAACAGAACAGAACTACGACTCGATTGTCGTGATGGGTGAACTTTTACTTATATACCTACAGGTTTGTACGGAACCCTCGGTGCGCGAGTCCGACTCGCACTTGGCCGGTTTTTTTTGTCTATTTTTTATTAGCCTGCACTGTCCCACTGCTGAGCAAAGGCCTCCCCCAAACCCCTCCAGGTATCCTTTTCCAGGGCCACCTCGATCCAACACTTGAAGCACGCGTCTAGGCCGTCTCGACAGCTCTTCTTGGGGTGGCCTCGGCGGCGCCATCCAGGCTAAAAATGGGACTGGGCAGGTCACATCTGCCGCATGCACAGCAACCTTTGGGCAATAGTCTCCACACAGTGGGTGCCTGAGAATGGACTAAATCCTAAATAATAAAAAACAGTATTAAAAAGTGGCAACATTTCGTTGCGTCAGCAACGTGACGCACGCGCCGCTGGATTTTATTTGCTCCTAGAACAAGCAATGGCAAAAAATGGCATTTGTAGTATTTTATAGAACCTTAAGGCGCTTTTTATTGCATATTTTGAGAGATTTGGCATAAGCACATTCCACACAACTAATAGTGTTATTTTATAAAATAAAAGTCGTAGTGTAATGTTAATAGCCCATATCCTTCCTCAAGCATTGGGTTATCAAATGCCAAAAGAACTTTTCAAACATGACAATAGTTCCAGAGATTACTTTCAACAAAAGTCCTCAATCTTCAAGAAAAAAAGTCAAAATTAAAAAAAGAAAGAAAGGAAAGAAATGAAGAAAGAAAGTCTTCTTCTTTCTTAAAGTTGTTTCTTTTCTTTTTTTTTCTTTTTACTTTCTTTCTTTTCTTTTCTTTTAAGTCCGCCTTTGTACCTTTTTGTGTGCGAGAAGTTTAAATAAATAAAAAAATAAACAAACTAACTCACAAACTATAATATTATAAGTCCAAAAAAGAAAAAAAAATATATTTGTGTAGAAAAACTATTTTGTTTACTAGATGTTTGCAAAAATTAATTGTCAAAGCATAAATTGACACAAGCTAATTAAACAAAAATCCGTTCCATTACTTGTCCTGGGTGGTGCCGGCAATACAGAATAGCACCACTCCATTTCTTCCCGTGCGGGTCGTAAGAGGCGACTAAGGGACTTACTACTTAATGGGTAGCAGTGTTCTCTACGCATTTTACCACCATATGGCGATCGCCAACCCGCCTGCCAAGGGTGGTGATTATGGCAAACCCCTCAAATTGGAGGAGGCCTATGCCCAGCAGTGAACGTTTTTCGGCTGGTCCGATGTTCCATCACCAAAATAACTGATGTCACTCGGAAAGCTGCCACGCTTAAATGAAATGGTGCTGGACACATCTGCTGTATGTCAGACGAAAAGGGCCAAACTACGACCCAATGGGTCCCGCTAATGGCAAGATACATCGTGGCAGGCCCAGACGGAGATGGCGGGGTGAGCTCAGGCGCGGTCCGAAGGGGGGGGGGGGGGGGGTCCTAGGGGTCATGACCTCCCCCAAAGACAGTCATGCTGTCGAAACCCTGAAGGATTTGCCTATCTTACTATTTTAAAATTGTTCTCACTTGAGCCACGGAAACTCCGATGGACATTCGCAAAAAGATCGCTTGCGACTACTAGACCATAGAGGATGTACCTTCCTAAAAATATTCTTCAGTACTCATGGTGACCCCCCCCCCCCCCCCCCCCAAAATGTTAGGCTGCGACCGCGCCTGGTTGAGCTGGACTCTTTTAATAAAGTCTGATCCTTGGCAGTTCTGGATTAAGAGTAGAGAGGCCTCTGCTCAGCAGTGGGACGGTAATGGCTAGTAATAATAAAAATATAACACCTGAGGAAGCTCTTGTTGGGCAGCTAGATCAAGGGTTTGATTCAGAAAGCGGTACTTCTGGACATGGCTCGCATTGTTGAGAGGTTTCTCTCTCTGGAGCCCTGACCGGTACCGGTGGGGTACTGTTTTTATATGCTATTGTATACAAGATGCAGTTTTGAACCTGCAAAACATTTCAGGAGGGTGTTATGAGACTCGTAAATAATGATATAACAATACGATACCAAATCAATAATCAATAATACTTTTTATTTTATTTTTCAATTTTATTGTTTTTCAGAATAACTCTGGATGGGGAGCGCGGCTTTGGATCTATGAAAGAAATATTGGTTGCGTTTGTTTATATGTGTGAAAGCGCAGTTTAAGGATACGTACAGAAAGGCCACGTTTTAAAAAAAGGAGTTCACACTTACCGATTTCCGTAAATAAGAATAAAATGAAAAAAAACCTGCCCATTTTATTGTTGATTCGGGTCGAGAATCACTAACATAATTACCTCCTGAAATGTTTTGCAGATCCAAAACTGCACCTTGTATACAGGGTGTGGCGTAAGTAATGGTCCACCGTTCAGGATTCGATGAACCAGATAATTAACTATAACAATTAAAAAAATTTAACCATTTGTACCCAATTTTTTTTTACAAAAATTGTTCTTGATCTTGATGGTGTGTTAAAAATTGGGGTTAAAATTAGAGAAGAACCAACTTTTTCTTCAAAAGAGCTGAATTTACATAAAAAATCATAATTTATCATGAAAGCTCTAGTATTCAGCAGTAATTAACAGAAATCAAAATGAAAAAATAATTGTTTTTGCTGAAACTACAAACAAATATGTAATAAAAGGTAGAAATTTCGTAAATAAAAGACAAAAATGAAATATTTTCGGAACCCTTGGGTAAAAATGTTTAAAAAATTTAATTGTTATAGTTAATTATCTGGTTCATTGAATCCTGAACGGTGGACCACTACTTACGCCACACCCTATATATATTTCGTTCTTATATTATAAATGTTATTTATAGGTAGGGTAACTTAGCCGGTTTTCGGCCACTTAAGCGAACGTATGACTTTGTGACAATTTTTCTTCATGACATTAAAGTCGCAGACTAGTTTCTTAAATATTTTTGAACTCTAAATATAATGTAGTTTTGATATTTGTAGACCTTTTACTCGTCAACGTCACATTAAAATTACTAAAAATTAAAATGTCTGAAAATAGCGATTTCGCCTGTTTTCGGCCACCTGTTTCAGTTTCCGGCCATTATTTTGCTAGTTTTCGGCCACTAATCTGCTATTTGAAAAATGATCTCTATTTGCTAACTAGTAGATTCTATAATGGATTAAAAGTAAAAAATACGTATGAATCAACGATTTTAATTAAAATCTTTAAAATATTAAACATATAGAAACATTTTAAAAATAATAGTAGGAACATTGGTCAAAAAGAAAAAAAGTATAATATGGCATAACAAAAATAATTGGGATTACGGAAAAATATCTAACTCGTGATCAACATCCTCTCGGCCGTTGATCAACTTGCTTAATTTTCTAACTAGCTATTAAGATTAATTTTGAAGAAGTCCCTTTATGTCTGTATTGTTCGTGTGAGTGAAAATTTCGATTCAATTAGTTGATTTATTATCGTTAGCTTTTAATGGCCAAGAATCAGTTAGTAAATTATTAATTTTCGGACACAACGATTAGCTTAGGCCGAAAGGTAAATATTAAAATTCTAATTTTCGGCCGTCAAACATTCAATAACTAAAAAGTGTTATTACCACATAATTAGCTCAAAACATGTGGCCGAAATCTGACTACAAAAATGAGAAGCGGTTCTAATTTGTGTCTAAAGTATTTCTTTTCAAAGAATTCCTAATTTAATAATCAAAAGAATCAATTAAATATAAACGGTCTTCTTCTAGTTTTCGGCCGGCCGGCCGAGAAGTAAATAGTCCCCCAAATCATTATCTAGTTTCCCGGTCATCAAATTTAAATGTAAATAACATAATCTTTCTTCAATTTTAATTAAAATAACACTAATTAAACTTATCTCCCGTGCACGGAACATCAATTATATTTATGAAACCGATAAACAACTTTGTAACTTACCTTGCAAAAATTATGCGCGCACTATTTTTCTCACTAATTTTGACACAGGCGTGCAATGTAAGACTTTCGGAGGTCACTGACGACACAGTTGGATCATTAAAATTCTAAAAAATTCGAAAGTTGTAGGGTTTATAACAATACATTAAGTACGCGTTGTTTTTTTGAATGAGTAGGGTAAAGTGTCCTTATTATATTAATATAACAACGTACTGGCCGAAAACCAGAGGTGGCCGGCAAACCGGCTAAACTACCCTATGTGAAATAAAAATATAAGTAGGCAAAAACATATTTTTTTAAATTAGTAAATTAAGTTTGGTTTGGAAGTTAGGTCAGCCTTTGGTGTGGGATGCAACATGTGTTGACAAGCTGTTTTTTTTTTTTGCGTGGAGAAATGCTCATGCATACTGCATTACCACAGGGAGATAGCAGTTATGTGGGACTCCAACCCACTAAAACTCCACGGTGTCCCCCTGTGCTGCTTATGGTGGGAACACGGGCACATGTAATTCTTCCGCGAACCCGCCTCGGCTGTCCGTCACCGGACCCTCCTCTAGGGGATACGATACCCCCATTTACGGCGCGCCAGAACACACTTAGCACGCCATGATCACCCCGGGGACCAATGAGCACATGGGCGCCAGACGATGGGCAGCAGCGTTCTCTATGCATTTTACCACCATACTGCGATCGCCAACCCGTCTGCCGAGCGTGGCAAACCTTCCTAAATTGTAAGTCTTTCGGCTGAAATGATGATGATGATGTTTTTTTTTTCTTCAAGACTTAGCTTGTAAAAAAGATGGCACATACAACTTATTACTCTGTTGGTTCTAAGCAGAACAATACCGTGAAGCATCGCAGTTTAGCGTTCTGAAGTGAACGGCCCGCAGTCGGGCGATCGCGCCCGTAAAGATATCACGCGCCGCGGAATTGTATTAACAAGAAAAAAATATACGTCACAGTGAAGTTTCGTAGTAGTTTTTTGTGATTTTTTTTTATATATTTTGTGTTTTTTTTTTGTGGTGATTTTTTTTCATCTTGAAGTGATTTTGTGGATTTTTTTTTGTGGAGCTCCTGCTTTTTTAAATTGGGATTTTTTCATTGAGGTAGGTCTATAAATATTTTTTTACTTAGATGTGTAAAGTTTTCGTTTTTAATTTTTTATTTATTAAAATTAAATTAAAATCCAGAGCGTAAAAAATATTATATAAAACACCAATAAAACGAAAAACATCCTATTAAAACATTATTATTCGAACGCCGCCAAAAATTATTAGATTTAAAAAAAATAATTATTCCAAAACTCGGTCACCACCTATTATTATAAAAATGGAGTAATATTAACCGATTATTAAGACCACATTTGCATATGTTATGCATTATTATGTCACATTATTATATTTGCAGGTATGTCCACTTTCACTTTTAGTGGGGGGATTTAGGGCAGTGTGCCATGAAAGTATCTTTAAGATGAACGATAATGTGTTTACTTGAGATTTACTTTCATTTTCTTGTAATGCGCGCACGTATCTGTGGAGCTTTTGGAATAAAACATGTTCTTTTTTCGAATAATTGAGGATGGAAAAATCATTTTCATTTGTAGTCGTACAAAAGAAAAATGATTATTCGAAATTGGAGAACATAATTCATTTTTTAAATATGCACGTGAAATTCAAAATTTTTGTTGCTTATTTTTCTTTTATTTAGGGACAATAAACAGCTACAATATATAATTACATAATAATATATTACATAATTTTTTAAGAAGAATTACATAATACAATAATAAAACAATATTTTCTGCCTTCCACATTATTTAAAAATAATCAGCAATTCTTAGTCAAAAGCATACATAATTAGCCAATAATGTTCCCACAGCTGGGACACAAGCCTCTATTAGAAGAAATGGGTTTATCACAAGATTAGTTAAAATTATAATTATTGCTAACTAGCTTCTGCCTGCGACTTTGCCTGCGTTAAATTTCTTGTTCCCCCGACTCTTCCCGTCGTGTCTAATCGCCTACCCGTTCGTTTTTCTCCGTTTTTGCAACATTTTTCATTACTGCTCCGCTCCTCTTAGTTGTAGCGTGATGTTATATAGCCTATAGCCTTCCTCGATATATTTATCGTAGTCGTCAATAGACTACATAAAAAGATTTTTACAATTCGGACCTGTAGTTCCTGAGATTAGCGCGTTCAATCAAACAAACATACAAACAAACAAACAAACAAACTCTTCAGCTTTATAATATTAGTTATTGCTGCTGTTATTGCATTTTAATTCGTAATTTGGATGACACCAGCCAAAAACTGGTTGAACTTTAGAAATCAGGTTTTTTTTAGACTATTTTGTAATAATTCCGGACTAAGCGTTAATATTTATATAGCTTATTAATTGATTAATTCAGAATAATTACCAAGAAGATAAAGAGTTTTGTGTATGAATGTAGATACGAGTAGGGGAAAACTATAAAAAACCGGCCAAGTGCGAGTCGGACTCGCGCACCGAGGGTTCCGTACAAACCTGAAGGTATTCAAGGTTTATGCATAAGGTTTATGTTTATGAAATGAAATGTTTTTTTTTTTAATTTTATTTGAGTTGACTGAATGAAAGGTAAAATGTGGTTTACGATTTATGCCGTATTAAAAAAAAACTACTAATTAGATCTCGTTCAAACCAATTTTCGGTGGAAGTTTACATGGTAATGTACATCATAATTTTTTTTTAGTTTTATCATTCCCTTATTTTAGAAGTTACGGGGGAGGGGGGGGGGGGGGACACACTTTATCATTTTGGAAGTGTCTCTCGCGCAAACTATTCAGTTTAGAAAAAAATGATATTAGAAACCTCAATATCACTTTTGAAGACCTATACAAAAATACCCCACACGTATGGGTTTGATGAAATTATTATTTTTTGAGTTTCAGTTCTATGTATGGGGAACCCCAAATATTATTGTTTTTTTTTTTCTATTTTTGTATGAAAATCTTAATGCGGTTCACAGAATACATCTACTTACCAAGTTTCAATAGCATAGCTTTTATAGTTTCGGAAAAAAGTGGCTGTGATATACTCGGACAGACAGACAGACAGACATGACGAATCTATAAGGGTTCCGTTTTTTGCCATTTGGCAACGGAACCCTAAAAACGATGTATGGACTGTGTGATTGATGATATGTTTAGAAAGGTTGGTCTAATGGTCGAAAGCGCTACGGTAGAACAAGAGGCCTTTTTATTTTTTTTCTGGATGGGTAATCATCAAATGACTTCTCCCGCTCTGGGCGGAGCGGGAGGGGCGTGTCAGACTTGTACCGACTAAAACCCACCCGTGTTCCTTCAGTTGCCCATGTGCCAGGGTCACGGTATCTCTTTCGAACAATCTGGCGACCCTGGCAGGCATCGGTCCTAGCAGACCCCTTCAGTGCTGCTGACATCTCTTTGAGGCGCGCGTGGAACACTACGCGCCGTCGACCCGAGCCTAGTCCTTACCGGGCGGCGAGCTACCCATTGCTCGCCGCCCGCAAGCTCGCGCCTACGGTGGCCGAGAGTCTGCTATCGACTCCCGACGCCCGGGGCGTCTCCTCCTGCGGCGGCTAGGGTCTTAAGTTCAATTCCCAGGTCAGCCAAAGTGTAATTGGGTTTTTCTATCAGGAATTTCTCCAGGGATTTGTGGCCGGTTAATGGCAATACCTTTGCCCCCTATTACATGGGACTTAATCATAGCTGGTGGAATGTGGGTGTGCTTTAAGATACACCTCTACTCAACCCATCGGGGAAACAGAGGCGTGATGTTATATTATGTGATCTGCACCCTAATTGCGAAACGCACAATTTATCAGAATCCGAATGGGATTGAAGATTATTTCTAAACCATTGTGTCTTTTGTTCGAATAAATTGTCGGCTCAGCAACGTAAATAACGCAATGAATGTTGTTTAACTATGAATATTAAACAAATTCCTACCGATAAAAAGTTCCGCAATTACCCCTCTGGTTCGAAATGAGCTGACTACCGATATGACGAGTAACAGAGAAGTGTTGAAGATAAAAACTGTTCCACAAAAAAAAACAAAAAAATAACCGACGTCCATAAAATACTACAAAGTGAAAAATAACTTTAATTTCGGAATTCGGTGTCTTAGGATCTGTATTTAAGGACTTTTTGCCACCGACTTCCGAAATTAAAGTTATTTTTGACTTTGTAGTGTTTTTATGGAAGTCGGTTGTTTTTTTTTTTTTGTAAAAAAGTTGTTGTTTTTAAATTTTTAGTTTTGGTATCTATCCCACACAAATTCCAAACAAATAATGCATATTTATGCGATAGCAGAAATCGCGGTTGATTTGCTATCATTTTTTAAAGAGTTCTGGATTGAGAACCTCCTCCTTTTTTTGAAGTCAGTTAAAAATACATGTTGCGCCGTGACGCTGAAAGACACGATCTGTTGTTTCTGCCTACCCCTATCGGTAGAAAGCGTGAATTTATGTATTGGTATATGTTGTACTCGAGATTTTCATCACCTTGTATTTTTTACCTTTTTAGGTTTTACTAGGCTATAATGTTCCCACAGCTGGGACACAGACCATCCCTCTATGAGGGGTAGTGGGCTGTTATCCACCACGCGGGCCCAGTGCGGGTTGATAGATGTCACATGTCTTCGAATTGTCAGTTCTAGGACATGTCGGTTTCCTCACGATGTTTTCCTTCACCGTTTTGAGAGCAGTGGTGATGAAAAAATTTACACAAAGTAAAACGCCTGTCTAAATTCGAACCTACTACCTCCTCGTAAGTCACGCCCGTTGGCACTGGGCCACCACTGTTTCTACTACTAAGTCGTATAACAAAACTTGAAAAACAAAATTGGTTTACCTACACATCTTTTTTTAATTGTTTATTTCCAAAATACTTATTCTATATTACATTGATTTTGCCATACAACGAAAACCTCTCAGGGTTTATCTGTATGCTGGCGAGCCGTTTACATTTTTTGACAATAGTTTAAAATAATTTTAAATCAATCCAAAAAGAAAAAAAAAAACATGTTTAAAATAATATCATTACAATTCTACAGAAAACTTTTGTGTAAAGAAAAGTTTTGATTTAAGGCTCGTTCAGACTAGCGCGACGCGACGGTCGCGCGCGAATCGGCGATTTATATCCGTAGAACAATTTCTATGAAAACGCGCGCGACACTTCACACAGGGTCGACCTGTCGCGCCGCGACACGGTCGCTCCGGGTCAAGCAGCGCGACAACATAAGGTACATTTTGTGTGGCGTCGGTTCGCAGCCGCGACGACCTCGTCGCGCCGCGACTGTGGCGTCGCGGCCGCGAATTCGCCGCGACGCCATACAAAATGTACTAAAAGCTGTCGCGTTGCTCGTCGCGCCGCTACAAGGACGTCGCGTGCGATTAGCGCACGAGTTGTCGCGCCAGTGTGAAAGGTGTTGCGTCGCGATATATCGCAGAATCGCCTCCGCGACAGGTCGCGCGACATGTCGCGCCTGTCTGTACGAGCCTTTAGGCTTATAACTTTTCGAAATAGTTTTGTGTAATGTGTGTAGGTCTTCTGGAAGTTTATTAAGAAAGTAAGGTACTAAATATTTTGCTAGTTTGTGGGTGGGAAATCATCTAATGACGTCTCCCGCTCTGGGTGGAGCGGAAGAACGTGTCAGACTTTTACAGACTAAATCAAAATCAAATCAATTAATTTCGGGTTACAAAGACCCATATCATAAATACCTTACAGACTATCATACATACAAATAAAAACAATGTAAACATAAAACTATTGTACACGAAGTGACGGCATCGTGTTGCGCTGCGTCGTGTCGCGTAGCCTTCCGCGGAATCGCCGATACACGACACCCTTCGGCCAAAACTCTTCCTTGAGGAAGGTCTCGATTTGAAGAGTTAGAACTCGCACCACGAAAGACTTGAAGTTCGTGTTGTGGCGCGGTTCCAACTTCTCGACCCTCAAGGTCCAGTTGGTTTTCACTCGTACATACTCCCACCCGAAACCCACCCGTGTTCCTTTAGTTGCCTTTGCCAGGGCTACGGTAACTCTTGCGAACAATTTCGCGACTCTGGCAGTTACCTACAAATCTGCCTACTCTATGGAGTTATACATTCGTGATTATTATGTTTAGAGTTTGCGCAATACTAAAATCATGTTATTTATTCTAGAGAAATGCAGCGATGACCTCAATAAAACAGCTAGTGACGTGCATAAAAACGTGACAAAATGCATTTTGAATGATCTGTAAATCTGTTAACTACGCTAAAAATAATTTTATATCTATTCGACATTTCCATTTGCATTAGACGTGAGTTAAATATTTAATTTAAATATGTAAACACATTTTGTTTTTCAAGTCCTAGAAGTAGGCAGCAGTGGTGGGCCAATGGTAACAGCCTCGACTCACCAGCTGTCATAAGTTCGAATCCAGACAGGCGTGTTACTTCAAGTAGTATAGTATTAATCCCAGTTAATGTGTTAATAACAGATATTCTTCTCTTTTTTCTTTTCTGGCCTGTTAGTCTAGTAGTTACTGACCCTGACTGCTAAGACTGAGGTCGTGGGTTCGGTTCCCACCCAGGACAAATCTTTGTGTGATGAGCACAATCATTTGTCCTGTGTCTGGGTGTAATTTATCTATAATATTTATGTATTTAGAAATATATAAGTATGTTTATCAGTTGTCTGGTTGCCATAGTACAGGCTCTGCGTAGTTTGGGATCAGATAACGGTGTGTTGGTTGTCCTAAGATATAATTATTATATTTCATTGTACGAAGGGCTTGTGGGTAAGTTATAACAGCCGCAGGATAGTCAGAAGCCCTGAAATTCTGACATATAGTCTTACCTTAGAGTATTGCCCTTGTAATTTTAACTTCAAGGTCAATTTATAGTCACTCCCTGTAAAATAACTATTTATCAGCTTTATCGATTTGCCCTAGATACACTGTTATCTGATAACGAATCAAATTGATTGCGAATTGACATTGTAAATTCGTATGATGAAATCATCATTTGCCTAGCGTTTTCACAACTATGTTGATGTCGGGTCTAACCGGATGCAGCTGAGTACCAGTATTTTACATGGAGTGACAGTGTATCTGACCTCCAAAACCCAGTTACTGGGTAGTACAATACACCTTGGTAAGACTGGTTGTCAGACTTTCGGGCTACTGACGACCCGTAACGATCGTCAAAGATTCACATTTGACAGCCAAGACCAACGGCTTAACGTGCTTTCCGAGGCACGGAACATAGTACTTGGTCTTGATATGTAAAAATGGTCATTCATCCACGGGCCAACCGTGGTTAGCATAGCTTAACCTGATCGATCAATCCGTGCGGCTGTAATTAATTAGCCACAAGTACTTTTTTTTTGGATGGGAAATCATTAAATGACTTCTCCTACTCTGGGCGGAGCGTGTAGGACTTTTACTGACTAAAACCCACCCGTGTTCCTTCAGTTGCCCGTATGCCAGGGCCACGATAACTCTTTCGAACGAATCTCGCGACCCTGGCAGGAGCCACAAAGCCCTTCTGTGGAAATATTATTGATGCTTAAAATTACTTTCCTAAAATAAATTAAGTGCCTGCCTCGATTCGAACCAACGACCGACAACTCGCATGGTAGGGACTAATACCACAAAGTCATCACTACTCTTGCTTAGAAAGACATAGTTAGAAATTAAGAATTAGAAAAGCAGAACTCTATAGACTAACATCGGTGGTCAGAATACCCGTCGGCCACGTTTTCTAATAATTTCTATTGTTAAAGAACTTTCTTTTACATAAACACTCGAAGCATTTCGCCAAACCTTTTCTTTAAAGCTGTTGCCGCCGAAATCAGACACAAATTAATAAGTAATACCTACAATATTTAACATTTTCACATCTCGGGAACCGAACTCAGAACCTCAAGCTTCGCAGCCGCGGTTGCAACTACTAGACTAACGTGTGAACAGTGTTAATTAAACTTTATTACAATAACTTTATACAATCATGCTATTACGAATGTCAAATATAATTTATGCAAATTCCTTTAGGTTACAATTTTAATTTCTATATAAATAATTAATTTTTATTATACACTTAGCATGTAGTTGAGAATTATTACAGATACACGTGTCTTCTATTTTATTATTAATAATGATTAAATTATAATAATATACCTACTTCATATACAAGATTATGACCTGTGACATTATTCGTTATTGCGGGTAGTCAAAACCCCAAGGTCTGACAACCAGTCTTACCAACGGCTATCGTGTCACCCAGCAACTGTTGTGGAGGTTAGATGGTCTAGAAATGGCATTTCTACAACTACACTATCTTCACTACATATTATATTATATACAATCTAAACTAATATTATAAAGCTGAAAAGTTTGAATGTCTGTTTGTTTGTATGGGATTATCTGTTGAATGACTGCAGGATTAGGATCAATAAATTAATTTAAATAAAAATACAGTGAACATGAGCTTTTAGGTTATAAATTGTAAGGTTTATAAACTGCCCGTTCATTTTAAATTATTTTTGTTATATTATTGGGTGGCGAATCTCTCCCATTATTGAAATAATTATGATTGACATTTATGATTATTACTTTTATCATTCTTTTATTATTATTTTGACATTTATTTAATTCAGTAATACAATTTTAATGGACAGCATGATTGTGATAATATAATTAATTTAAATAAATAAGAAATGTGTAACTTTAGCTTATATTTGCACGCCAAAATTAAAGGCAGAATAAGAGAACAAATTTATATGTTTTACCAACACAGAAGGTTGGTAAAATATATGAATTTGTTCCTACCTAACCTTATTTACGCAAATAAATGATTTTTGATTTGATTTGATGGTTGAACGCGTTAATCTCAGGAACTACTAGTTCGAATTGAATTTTTTTTTACTGTTGCATAGCCCATTTATCTAGGAAGGCTATACTATAGAATATTGCACTAGAAATCTTAGGATCCAAACAAAAAGAAAAAAAAAACGAATACGAAGTACTCACACGGGTAGGCGATTCGATGCGATGGGGTGGGTCGGGGAAGGAAAAAATTGAATGCGGACAAAATTGAATACGGACGAAGTCGCGGGCAGAAGCTTGTATATTATGAAGCTGAAGTGTCTGTTTCTTATTTTGGTTGATCGCGCTAATCGCAGTAACAACTAATTCAAATTAAAAGTATATATATTTTTGGATAGCCTATTTATCGAGGAAGGCTATAAGCTGTATAACATCACGCTACATCCAATAGAAACGGAACATCAATGAAAAAACCGGGATTTGTTCCTTTATTGTACACAGCACGGAATACAACTGCTTTACAGTTTTGTATGGAGATTCGTAAAATGGTATAAATCATGTATTAATTACTCTATTGCAATTTAATTTCTAATAGCAAAATCATAAGGGAAAGCTAAAAATGAATCGTTTTTAGAGGAATTGCTTTAACTGGCTCCCTGATATACCGGGTGACATTTTATAACGTCTTGAAAAAAAAAATGGGTGTAATAGGTGAACGGAGTAGAAGCCTTTGGCATAGAAATTTTTATTATTTTTATTTTTGAATAATATGTAATGAAATTGATCTAGCAATAAATACTACACATTTAAAGTAACATTTTCATACTAAAAAACAAAAACAGAAATTTAGAAAACAAAAGAAAAAAATCAATTAAAATCTATCGAAACTCAAATCATACGGACCCTACTCAATGCGCGGCATGTATCAATGATTTCGTAGCGCGGTCCTACCCTTTGAAGCCGGCCAATAGGCGGCTTCATTGATCTTTCGCAGGAGCACGAGCCGTACACGCATCCCCCTCCACCCGCGTCCCGCGCTCCTTGAGTCACCTTCGATGAATCTGAAGGCCTTCCTGCCTTCTATTCTAGTTACACAACACACCATATGAAGGTCGAGACGGTAAAAAATGTCATCCGGTATAGCACAGTCGGTCTGTTATGTTCCCACAGCTGGGACACACAGGCGTCCTATATGTTAAAGAGAGCGGGCCGTGATCCGCCACGCGGACCCAGTGCGGCTTATACGTGAATAAAGTATAGCCAGCTAATTAAATTTGACCCTGTATTCAGTCCATAATATTCCCAGTCTTCGGAGTAGGCCATAATCCACCAAACGACCCCAGTTTGTTAGATGTCACATATCTGCGAATTTGTTGTTCTATGACATGCCGGTTCCTGCCAGGGTCGCGAGATTGTTCGAAAGAGATACCGTAACCCTGGCACATGGGCAACTGAAGGAACACAGGTGGATTTTAGTCAGTAAAATCTGACACGCCCTCCCGCTCCGCCCAGAGCGGGAGAAGTCATTTGATGATTTCCCATCCAAAAAAAAAAAAGACATGCTGGTTTCCTCACGATGTTTTGCTTCACCGTTTTGAGAGCAGTGGTGATGAAAGAATTGACACAAAGTAAGAGACTGTCCGAGTTTGAACCCAAGACCTACAGTTCGTAAGTCATAAGCGATTTACACAAAGAATAAAAATAACGGTTTTCATAAGAAAGTAATAAGTAGATGTAACCTATATTCAACCTCATTCTTTATTTCTAAATCTATACAAATTATTATGACGCAAATATGACAATATGAATACTTTAATAATTTCCATCGTTTCTAAGTACAGATAGTGGGAAAAGTGATGATGAAGTATTAGCTTTTGCCTATAACCTGCCTTTGCCCTCGTGGTTGTTGAAAACTATGCTACGGGAGTGTACTATTGGGACAAAACGTTTATAAAGTATCTGTGTGCTAAATTTTACCAAATCCGTTGTGCCGTTTTTGCGTGATAGAGTAAAAAACATCCAAATATACAAACTTTCATATTTATAATATTAGTAGGATTTCAGAATATTTACATGTTTAAGTCAAAGGCATGCCGTTTCGTTCAGATTTATAGGGAATATTTATTGAAAAAGGTATGAATATTTAAAAAAAATCACAGATACAATTATTGATAATTATATAATCTGTTTGTATAAAAAAAGTCATGAAAATATCTTAAGTAGTTCGAAAGAAATTTTGTTTTTATATTTTGAGTAGACCTTACTTCCTGAATTTATTTCAGATAGTATTTAACTAAAATACTAAAATATTCACTGATAGAATTGATGTGAATGCGGTCTAGTTTTACATATATTTTTTGTGTAACTAACGTACAATATTTGAAAGCGTAGTAACAGATTTAAAAGTCACGAAAATCATGTATCTGCCCCTTAAATCAGCTTAAAACCGCTTCACAGGCGATCGACGGTTAAGCCGTGCTATCCCGCGGTCGGTTTGTGGACTGGTGCTTTTGCCTTGGAAAGCATGCTAAGCCGTTGGTCTCGGCTGTCATTTGTAGATATTAGACAGTCATTACGGGTAGATAGAACCTCAAAATACTGACCAGTCTTACCAAGGGGTATTGGTTACTTAGTAACTGGGTGGTAGAGACCAAATGCAGTCACTCCATGTAAAATATTGTACTTGAATTCGGCTCCATCCTCAACTAGGGTTAAAAAGAGATCAGGAAAGACTAGGCAGCTGATGTTGATATCAAAATATCAACCGTTTTCACACTTTGCTTACGGAAACCGGCAGTAAAGCCATGTCTTTGAGAAATAATACAACAACAATACAATATAAATTTATTTCTCTCTCTACAAAGGTTGGCTTAGAATTAACATCTTAGGACTAGTCTTAATCAGTAAATGTGATCAAAAGCTCCTTTGCGAGAGACTGGAGTCCGTACTAGGGAAACCCTGTGTTACGGATCTCATTAATAATTGTTAATAATGTTTAGGAAGATTTTTTCTTTTGTCGTCGACTGTACACGAATTCAAGATGGCGCTGATTACAATTCACTGTTACACCGGTACCTTTCAGACGTCAATAGTTCGAGCAATGATTAAAATAAAAAATAAACAAAACATCATGCATGTTTTCCGAGAACGGATAAGTAGAGGTGTATTTATATTACATCCTTATTTCACCAGTTATGTTTAAGTTTACATGTGAGTAATAGGGGGCGAGCCTATCAAGCAGAACACACCATCCCATTTCTTCCCGTGGGTGTCGTAGTCGGCGACTAAGAGACTAACTAGAGAATCGGCAGCAGCGTTTTCTATGCATTTTACGAACATTCTGAGATCGCCAACCCAAGCGCCGCAACCCATCTGCCATGCGTGGCGATTATCGCAAACCATACCCCCCGCTTAGGGGAAGTTTATGTTCAGCAGTGGATGTCTCATGGCTGAAATGATGATGATGATGATGAGGGCATAAATTCAGAATCCGGGTTGCTACTGTGAAACTCCAGATAAAAATAATAGTTTAAAAAACTAAAAAACACGCTTCCATAGAAACCAAACTAAAAAATAACAAAATAATGGTAAAAAAGCGTGGGGTGCTTTTTAAGGTATTTTTTTATTGATATCAGGCACCCCACGCTTTTTTTCCATTTATTATTTATTTTCTATTTTTTAGGGTGTTTCGAATTTTGAGACGTATGTCAGCGTAGTTTGTGATGTATGTCAGCGTAGTTTTCGAAGACAGTTGTTTTTGCTGTCCTGGTAACCCTGGCAAGGATAATGGCACAAATTAGTTTGTGACGTATGTCAGCGTAGTTCTCGAAGACAGTTTTTTTGCTGTCCTGGTAACCCTGGCAAGGATAATGGAACAAATTTATGAAATTATTGCATTGTCATCGGTCCTTGACAGGTGTGCAAAGTTTGAATGAAATCTGGTCGTTTAAAGTGGGTCAAAATCGCGCTATAAGGAGTCGGTTACAAACAAACATACAAGTGAAGCTAATATAAAGCGTGTAAAAATGCCGTCTGTTGGGACAGGTCAGCTCAAAGCTGCAATGGCTCTTTCTTCAAAAAGTCATTCCAGACATTGCCCTGCATTGTTAGACTCACAAAAAATTCTAATTATATAAAAGAAAAAAAATAGAAAAAAAAAGAAAAAAAAAGAAAGAGAAAGAGATCATGACCTCTGAGTTTGTTTCAGCATTTCTTCTCAGGGAACAGTCAGCTAGGATATGCCGGCGCCGATTGACCAACAAAATATTGACGTGTGGTGCCGAATGTAAAGAATAGCACAATCCCATTTCGTCCCATGGGTGTCGTAAGAGGCGACTAAGGGACTTACTAGAGAATGGGCAGCAGCGTTCTCTATATATTTTACGATCATACTGCGATCGCCAACCTGCCTGCCAAGCATGGCGATTATGGCAAACCCCCCAAATTAGGGGAGGCTTATGTACAGTGGACGTCTTTCGTCTAAAATGATGGTGAATGAAATATTGACGTGTAAAAGTGTTTTATAACCAGAGGTCGGAGTAGGTAGATTGATTTTACGTACTCGCATCATGAATAGTCATAGAAATCATAACAAGGATAAGCCTTTTTTCCAGGATTTCATTTTGGTACTTACGGGATTTAATCAAATATTGTGAAAGTAAGGATTTTTAAACTAGGTACTACATTAGAAATTTATAGAATGCGATAGATAAACTTTAAAATTGTTTTTTATTTTTTTATTGTAGAAGGCCGGTCTCCTATATAGTACTATTAAAAAGACAGCAAAAGGATAAACATTTCTTATTCATATTGATGTATTCTTTATGCTACACATTTGAAACTTTTGAAATTAGTTTCAAAATACCGGAATCCCAGAGGCTTATCCGTACTAATATATACGTGCCAGTTCATTGATCCCATTTCAATCTACCTACTCCGACCTCTGTTTATAACATATCATTTCATGTCAATAAAACTGCTCGACCCGGGAATCAAACCCAACACCTCATGCTCAGTAGCGCTTGCGGCGTCTAGATCGACGACCCACTAAATTAAGACGTAAATAATTATTAAAAAAAAAAAACAAATACTCGGTCAACAACCACAATAATAGAGGAAGTCATAAAAGAAACCATTCATTATTAATTTATTATAAAAAATGACAATAAACAAGATAATAATTGATATAAATTCTGAGGTATGTCCTTTTTTTATTACAATTTCTTCTTTCATATCAGTACGGGGTTCGAGCCAGGCAGGCGCTTTTGTGTAAATAATTTCATCACCACTGCTCTCAAAACGGTGAAGGAAAACATCGTGAGGAAACCGGCATGTCCTAGAACCAAAAATTCGAAGACATGTGACATCCACCAACCCGCACTGGGCGCGCGTGGTGGATTACGGTCCAATCCGAAGAGTAGGACATTACTGACTGATTATGCAGGGTCAAATTAAATTAGCTGGCTATACTTTACCTTCACCTTTCCAAATTTTTTTTTTTTCGTCTTTCGATGGGCGAAGGTCAATGGCCGTAATCGATCAGTTGTTTTTGTGATTTCTCGTGGAACATACATATTTTTAACGAAGTTCCAAAAACCGCAACATAACAGTCGTTTGGATGCCTTTATAAATAAATAATAAATAAATATCTTAAGACAACCAACACAGCGTTATCTGATCCCAAACTAGGCAGAGCCTGTACTATGGCAACCAGACAACTGATAAACATACTTATATATTTCTAAATACATACATATTATAGATAAATTACACCCAGACACAGAACAAATGATCGTGCTCATCACACAAAGATTTGTCCTGGGTGGGAATCGACCCCACGACCTCAGTCTTAGCGGTCAGGGTCACTTAATAATATATAATAATATCTTAGGACAACCAACACAACGTTATCTGATCCCAAACTAGGCAGAGCCTGTACTATGGCAACCAGACAACTGATAGACATATATTTCTAAATACATACATATTATAGATAAATTACACCCAGACACAGAACAAATGATCGTGCTCATCACACAAACATTTGTCCTGGGTGGGAATCGAACCCACGACCTCAGTCTTAGCAGTCAGGGTCACTAACCACTAGACTAATAGGTCAGTCAAATTCTTTTTTTGTTTGAAAGAAGTTTATTCCGAAATGGTCCCACATAAATTTCATATAGATCTGATGATGAATTCCAGAGATAGACACTGGAACTCTTTAAAAAATGACAGCAAATCAACCGCGATTTCTGCAATCGCATAAATATGCATTGTTTGTTTGGAATTAGTGCGGGGTGGATACCACAACTAAAAATTTAAAAATAAAAACTTTTTTACAAAAAAAAAAACAACCAAGACCAATAGATCCAACAAGACTAATAGGTCACTAACCACTAGACTTACAGGCCAGTCAATGTACAGAGTATTATGTACAGAGTAATTTAAAGTTTTGAGCAAACTACTTATAATGAAAGAATACCGTTTATTTGACACAGTTCGTAAAACACAAAATAAAATAACATGAAAAATTAATTTAAAAAATGAAACATCATGTGTGTACGGCTGGATAAAATGATAAAAAAAAAAACAATTTCATTTCATCAGTTTTCAATAACGGTACCCAAAACGTAGTTTAAGTATTGCCAGCTAATTCTATTTGACCCTGTATACAGGATGTTTGGCGCATGAACCTACAACAATTTTTTGGGGGATGGGTGGGTCATGCGAGTCATGTGATGGGACAAGTTTCCCAATAGCAAAG
Organism: Aporophyla nigra; assembly: GCA_947507805.1. Lineage (NCBI taxonomy): Eukaryota > Metazoa > Arthropoda > Insecta > Lepidoptera > Noctuidae > Aporophyla > Aporophyla nigra. The sequence goes on from OX382318.1 coordinate 1,990,668, forward strand.
TTAAATTTGGCCCTCAGTAAAGAAAGAAAGAAAATACATTTATTTAGCACAAACTCAAAAGGCACACAAAATAATACAGCAAAAAAATACACAATATTAGCAAAAAACACAAATTAAAAAGAAAATCAATAAAACGTGTACAGTGCGATGTTATAAACTAGCATTTAAGCGTGCCCCACGGCTGCGCTAAAAAGGTTCAGTTCAGCAATAAAAACTTTTTTACAAAAAAAAAAACAACCGACTTCCTTAAAAACACTACAAAGTGAAAAATAACCCTAATTTCGGAAGCCGGTGTCTTAGGATCTGTATTTATGGTTTTTTTGCCACCGACTTCCGAAATTAGGGTTATTTTTCACTTTGTAGTGTTTTTAAGGAAGTCGGTTGTTTTTTTTTTGTAAAAAAGTTTTTATTTTTAAATTTTTAGTTGTGGTATCCACCCCGCACTAATTCCAAACAAACAATGCATATTTATGCGATTGCAGAAATCGCGGTTGATTTGCTGTCATTTTTTAAAGAGTTCCAGTGTCTATCTCTGGAATTCATCATCAGATCTATATGAAATTTATGTGGGACCATTTCGGAATAAACTTCTTTCAAACAAAAAAAGAATTTTGCAAATCCGTCTATATATGACGGAGTAATGGCCGAACATACATAAAAAAAAAAAAAAAAAAAAATATAAACATCCGAATTGAGAACCTCCTCCTTTTTGAAGTCGGTTAAAAAATGACAACTAGTGCCTGATGCTGATTTTCAACTGGACCTGAAACCAGTACAATTCATGTTTACGTTAGAGATCTCTAAATGTATAGTTTGTACGGAACCCTCAATGCGCGAGTCCAACTGACTTATATTACAAAAAAAAGGTAAAATACGACTTTACCGTTTTTTTTTAAATTTAAGTCATTAGAATACATAGACTAGCCATCTAGCAAATTATTACCCAAAGCTAATTCTACGTCAATGGAATTCCCAGAAAAACAAAATAATTATTATCTTGATTGTTTATAAATGATAAATGATTTTATTTCTGTCAGTACGTTTGTACAAACATTATTACACGTCAATCATATTTTTTTAACTATATGAATGAGGTCGGCGTTTCCTAACTGACTACTCTGAGAAGAAAGGCCGCAACAAACTCAGAGGTCACAGTCTCTTTAAAGTTCAGACATAATCTTGGTCAGATCATGTGAAGACTATGTGGATTGGTGACTGAAATGGTCTTTTGATGAAAGAACCACACAGATTGAGTGGACCTGTCCAGTCAGTGCACGTATTTGTCACTAATGGTGCAGCTCACCTCAGAACTTAAGAAGCTCAACTATAAAAGTGATTTATAGTTATTACTTACGATGAGGTCCATGGCGATGTAAAAACCAACTGCACAGATTGATCGATCAGGTTAAGCTGCGCTAGTCGCAGTCATTCCGTGGATGGGTCATGATGATTCCGGGGCTCGGAAAGAACGTTAAAACATTGGTCTGTTTTGACAGTCATTACGGGTCGTCAGAAGCCTGAAAATCTGACAATCAGTCTTACCTAAGGGTACCGTGTTGCAGTAGGAGACACCCCGGGCGTCGGGAGTCGATAGCGGACTCCCGGCCACCTTAGGCGCGAGCTTGCGGGCGGCGAGCAATGGGTAGCTCACCGCCCGGTAAGGATTAGGCTCGGGTCAATGGCGCGTAGTGTTCCACGCGCGCCTCAAAGAGATGTCAGCAACACTGAAGGGGTTGGCTAGGACCGATGCCTGCCGGGGTCGCGAGATTGTTCAAAAGATATACCGTGACCCTGGCACATGGGTAACTGAAGGAACACGGGTGGGTTTTAGTCAGTAAAAGTCTGACACGCCCTCCCGCTCCACCCAGAGCGGGAGAAGTCATTTGATGATTTCCCATCCAAAAAAAAAGGGTACCGTGTTACCGTGCTGTTTAACTGAGTTGTGGAGGTCAGACAGGTGGTCGCTCTATCTTCTTCATAGCGTGTCGATAGAAATCTAAATATAGTCAGCCCAGAATTTGGCTACGAGCTTAGCACTTTCAGTAGCGTCCATCAACTCCTGTAGCGTGCAGACAACAGGACACGCTGGACAAGATATCAAGTGCCGCATTGTTTGTGGGACAGCACCACATTTACATTCCAGGGCGGAGTCATCTGTGAATCTCCACTTGACCATGTTTTCTTTATTTCGGCCTACCTGAGTCCGGAGTCTATTTAAAGGATTCCAGGAAAGGCAAAGCACCTCGTGTCCAGGTACAACATTTTCAGCAGGTGCAACGAATGGGTTTGGGATGGGAACATCATGTAAAATACTGCACCTAGCTGCATGAAGACGTAGAGTTGGAAGGCCTCCCACGAAGTGGACCGATGACTTTGTGAAGGCCGCAGGAATCCGCTGGATGCAGGAAGCACAAAACCGATCGAAGTGGTGGAGCTCGGGAGAGGCCCATGCCCAGCAGTGGACGTCTTTCGGCTGAAATGATGATGATGATAAAGCTACATCTGGTCAGACTTGAATCTGACCCCAACATAATTTGGAAAAGTCTAGACAGGTGATAATAATTAGCTGATTTTAATAATAGTGGGAATTCCAGATAAAATAAAAATAGATAATATTATATTTAATTAATATCTAGTTTGTGTAAGATTCTCATATGCATATAAAGTATAAATTAATATTTGATTATCTTGTTTACCTATAATATTTTGTGTATTAAATTGATCAACTATTATTTTAATGTAAATATTGAATACAGCTTCTGCCCGCGACTTCGTCCGTGTCAAATTTTTCTACCCTGACCCTGTTCGTCGCATCGAATTGCCTGCCTTTTCGGTTTATTTTACGTTGCTGCTCCGCTTCTTTTGATTGTAGCGTGATGTTATATAGCCTATAGTCTTTCTCAATAAATAGGCTACCCAACACAAAAATATTTTTTCAATTCGCACCAGTAGTTCCTGAGATTAGCGCGTTCAATCAAATAAACATACAAACAAACAAACTCTTCAGCTTTCTAATATAAGTATAGATAGTATATAGTATAGATAGGAAAATTTAAATACAGTATGGAAGTAATTGGCCAGAAAAGTTGATTAATTTTCGGTTTCAATTCTATGATTCTGTCTACTTACTGTAAACAAAACTGTAATAATAATAGTTAGTTAAAAAAAACATTTATTTTCTTCTTTTGAGTGTAGTTTCTACGGAAAATTGTTTTTTTTTTTAACTATTATTTATTTGCAATTTCTAGGTTGTTTCTAATTCGAAGCGTAGTTTTCGTGAAAGAGTAAATTAACAAGAGAGTTTTTTTGCTATCCTGGTAACCCTGGCAAGGATAATGGCAAAAATTTATGAAATTATTGTATTGACATCGGGCCTCGATAAGTCTACAGAGTTTAAATGAAATCTGACCGTTTGAAGTGGGTCAAAATCAAGTCCAAAGGAGTCGGTTACAAACATAGTAACATACTTACAAACAAACATACATACAGCTGAAGCTAATAAAAGAGTGGTAAAAAAATTAAACCGCCGAAAAAACTGAAAAGCAAAAAATAATAAACCTTAAAATTATGAGTCGGTGCTTCGAGTGTTTTCAGCGCCGACTCATAATTTTAAGGTTTTTTATTTTTTGCTCTTCAGATTTTTGGCGGTTTAATTTTTTGGTATAAAGTTTTTTGTGGCTTTAATGTACTAATAATACTTGGCAAGGTATACCCTATCCAATGAAAAAAGAATTATCAAAATCGGACTACTCTGTGTAAAGTTATGCGTGGTTATATTACAATCAGTGAGTGAACAATCAATCATCCCTTGTTTTCCGACCCTTAGGGTTCGATTTTGTTTTCCAAATTTATGTGGGACCACCTTCGAAGTATACCCTTTCCAATAAAAACAAAATGATCACAATCGGACTACCATGTAAAAAGTTATGCGTCGTCATACATAAAAAAAAAATATATATACGCGTCGAATTGATAACCTCCTCCGTTTTTTTTTCGTCGGTTAAAATAAGGAAAAGTGTTCAAAGAAGAATGACGGGTTTGATTTTGGATAAGAAAAAAAATTACTACTAAAATAATTAGCTTTCTGCACTCCATCTCCATTTGAACTTCTACTTCGCCAAATTTCAAACCCCAATTGCATAATTTTCGTAAAAATGGCGACAAAGTTTTTGCTTAACGTCTTAATATATATCTACGTATCCTCAAAAACAAGGATTTTATAAAGAGCGGAGTTCTGACGTAACAAACATAAATTTAAAAAAAAACACAACCAAAGTGTCTAACCACCTCTTTTTTCTAAGTCGGTTACAACAATTAAACTAGTCTTTTGTTAATAACACAAAATATGTAAAAAACACCATTAGAACCTCAGTCTAGACAATTAATAATTAAGATAAACTTAATCAAGACAATATAATTTATTAATTTTTAATCCCACAGACCGCAATAAAGAATTCCTATACACATAAATGTATATCCGGGTCTTATACACACCCTGGACAGACCCGCTATGGTCTACTCCAAAAGGAATCGGGTTGTCGATCGCAGCATGGTGGTAAAATGTATAGAGAACGCTGCTGCCCATTAAGTAAGTCCCTTAGTCGCCGCTTGCGACACCGAAGTAGAAAGGATGAATGAAAGGTGACTAACAAAAAGGATACAAGACAGATGTGAGAGGACACGCCGGCAGGGGACGCTCTAGAAAAACATATGCTGACCTTATTGGTGATGTGCAGAGTTTTATTGACCAAAACCCACACGTGTTCCTTCAGTTGCCTATGCCAGGGCCACGGTAACTGTTTCGAACAAACCCGTGAGCCTGGCGGGACCTATGTTATACCTGAATTATAATTTTGAATCGCCATAAAGATGCTTTTTATTTGAAAATTGAGGTTATTTCTTTTGGTCTATCGCAGATATCATTTATCACAGCAAATGAACATATGTGTCAGTCAGAACCCACGAAAAGACGGTTGTTCTACCCTTAACAGGAAAACCACAATATTAAATGTTATTGCTTCAAAGATTTTTCTCAGGAAATAAACAATGATTTAACTAAGATAAAAACAATTGCATTTTAAATAAGCTATTTGTAGATTTTTTTGATATTATCCTGCACTTGAGTAATATGTATGTACTATTTCAAAATAAAGAAATAATAAAAATTAATAGTTTGTACTACGGCAAAAATCATTATTTCAATTTTAAAGAAGATTACCATCACATTTCTTCCCATGGGTGTCGTAAAAGGCGACTAAGAGACTTACTAGAGAATGGGCAGCAGCGTTCTCTGTGCATTTTATCACCATACTGCGATCGCCTACCCGCCTGCCAAGCGTGGCGATTATTGCAAACCCCCCCTTTGAGAGAATCCTATGTGCAGCAACTGAAAAGGTTATGACGATGATTGAAGAATATTATTGTCATTCAGAATCCATAAAAAGATGGTAGTTCTACCCTTAACAGGAAAACCACAATATTAAATGTTATTGCTTCAAAGATTTTTCTCAGGAAATAAACAATGATTTAACTAAGATAAAAACAATTGCATTTTAAATAAGCTATTTGTAGACTATTTTTGATATTATCCTGCACTTGAATAATGTGATGGACAGTTCTCGAAATTGTTTGCACTTAGACAAAAATCTTCTTTTGTCTCCATGCTTACCGGACGCCGCTATTTACCAGTATTTTATACAAATCTGACCTCCACAATCCAGTTCCCAGTAACTTCAAGTTTAGAATTCAGAATTCTAAAACATGTATACTGTATAGTCCTTTTCTTTTGGGTGGGAAATCACCAAATGACGTCTTCCGCTCTAGGGTGGAGCGGGAGGGCGTGTCAGACTTTTACTGAGTAAAACCCACCCGTGTTCCTTCAGTTACGTATGCCAGGGCCACGGTAAATCTTTCGAAAAAATCTGTGACCCTAGCAGGACAGCTTGCTTACTACCTAAGCTAGTGATAAGAAATAAGCAAGTCAACATCTGCAAAGTCTTTTCCCAACTATGTTGGGTTTGACTTCCAGTCTAGCAGGATGCAGCTGAATACCGGTATTTTACATGAAGAGACTGCCTTATCTGACCTCCACAACCCAATTACTGGGTTATACGATACCTCTTGGTAAGATGGTTGTTATGATTTCGGGCTTCTCACGATCAGTAAGACAGCCGGAAACGACGGTTTATCGTGATTTCCGAGGCACGGGGTTTTGGTATGTAAAGATGGTCACCCATCCACGAACCAGCCGAGGCAAGCGTAGCTTAAACTGATCGATGGATCCGTGCGGCTGTTATAACTTAGCCACAAAATCTACCGAGTGAAGTAAGCAAGTCAGATACTTAATTTTGAATTATATTAATATGAAGGATTTCAGACCCACGATTTAAGTGCACGTGTTTTGAGTAAAGCAAAATAATTAATTAATTTTGTAATATTTATTTTTATTCATAATTATTTTATTAAAATACATGCATGCTTGCATAGTGTCAGCCATGAATACCGTGGGAATTGTAAAAAAATCCTGACTTATTCCTTTTCTTAAACATAAATGGAACCTCTGTGCAAAGTTCCAGCTTGCTGGGTGCATGAATTTTTAAAGAAAAATTATGGTATGGTTGGCAAAATTTTACTTTGGTTCATAGAAAAAAGCACCTACAGTTTTTCAGTAAAATCCATACAGAACGCTGCTGCCCATTCTCTAGTAAGTCCCTAAGTCGCCTTTTACGACACCCACGGGAAGAAATGGGATGGTGATATACGAAAATTCGTGATAATTGCATATTTATCGTTACTACTTGGGTTTATCGCATCAAGTAAAGATAATGGGCCCTATTTCCCTTGTACGAACTATGGTTTCATCGCCCAGTTTCTCCCCAAACAGTAATTATACGCCAACCACTGTTTTGCAACATCAACCACATCATCGATCTTTAGGTATCATTTATTCCCTGCCAGGGTTGCGGATTCGTTTGAAAGAGTTAGGTACCGTGACCCTGGCACAGGCAACTGAAGGAACACGGGTGGGTTTTAGTCAGTAAAAGTCTGACACGCCCTCCCGCTCCGCCCAGAGCGGGAGACGTAATTTGATGATTTCCCACGGAAAAAAAAGGTAGCATTTATTCACGTTAATACCTGAGGCAATTCGCGTAATTTTAAGAACTGATCTCAGTGTCAATCTGTCAAAAATATCCTCGAGTTTCTATACATTTTTGACAAGTTTTTGACATTTGCGCCGAGATGAGACGGCAACAAGATTTTGAACGTTTTTAATTACGAGATATGGTCTTCTGGACTTTACCATCTGAAATAGAATTCATCCATAATTTATAATAATAATAATATCTTAGGATAACCAACACAACGTTATCTGATCCCAAACTAGGCAGAGCCTGTACTATGGTAACCAGACAACTGATAAACATACTTATTTATTTCTAAATACATACATATTGTAGATAAATTACACCCAGACACAGAACAAATGATTGTGCTCATCACACAAAGATTTGTCCTGGGTGGGAATCGAACCCACGACCTCAGTCTTAGCAGTCAGGGTCACTTACCACGAGACTAACAGGCCAGTTAAAGGATGATCATTCATTTTTTCATTTGTTTATTTGCTGCATCGGTCGACGTCATCACGTCAGCGTCGGCTGTCACTGAAAACTAGCGCTAGGGCTCTGTCTCGCATAGGGTCACAGCATCATGCTGAGCGATGGCCGTTTTGCGTGGATGTGACGCGTGTTTCCACAGCCATTTTTATTTATTTCTGTTAGTTTCTGGTCTTTCTGTGCATCATATTTGCCGCAATTAAACGTATTTTCCTTCAAATCGACAACACGTAGTGAGCAAACGTGGTGAATAAATTATCGTACCTTCTCCTTGGTAAGGACTTTGCCCAACAGTGGGGCAGGCCGATATAATTTCTTGCTTAATTTAAGAATAGTTGATTTATGAGTGAAGAATTCTATTAATTACGTAAAAAAGCCTTGAACGGAGATGCTTAAACGAGTAGGTTTTGTAATGTTTTACTGCATTTAACATGTCTACGCATAACTAAATATTATTAGTTGTGAAATTAATACGACTAACTCTTTGATCCAGTGGACGGAAATGCTATTACTGAGAAAGAGTTCCTGGGTACGGTTCCCAGAGGGAACTTTTTATCGGTAGGAATTGGTTTAATATTCATAGTTAAACAACATACATTGCGTTATTTACGTTGCTGAACCGATAATTTATTCGAACAAACGACGCAATGGTTTAGTAATAATCTTCAATTCCATTCAGATTCTGATAAATTGTGCGTTTCGCAATTAGGGTGCAGGTCAGCCAAAAGATTTTTTACTTTGGGAATGCCATCTTATAGGTCAACCTGTGAGGTTGTCGGCTGCTTAACCAGACTTGCCTGTGGCTATATCTTAATAAATTTAAGCTGCCAACCAGGGATTTATAACTTAAAGCTAGAGCGACTACTCGCTAAAGGCACCACCTGTGGGGGTACAGACCTCGGCTTAAGGCATCGCTGGTAGAGGGCACCAACGGACGGACTGGATCGAAATGAGGTCGACCAAAGAGTAATTGGGTTTTTAACCAACTTCAAAAAAAGGAGGAGATTATCAATTCGACTGTACTTTTTTATGTTTGTTACCTCATTACTTTTGACTCGGTGAACCGATTTTGATGTTTTTTTTTTTTAATCTGGTGCTTCCCAAATGGTCCCATTTTAATTTGGTTCCATTCGGACAATGGAATCCATGTGAAAACCATATAAATCTTAAATTTGCATTAAGTATTTGCGCGATAAATTAACAAATAACGCGATTAGATTCGTGCGGGGTATCTACCAAAACTAAAAAGTTAAAAATAAAAACTTTTTACAAAAAAATAATAACCGACTTCTTTAAAAAAAAACACTACAAAGTCAAAAATAACTTTAATTTCGGAAGTCGGTGGCAAAAAAACCTTAAATACAGATCCTAAGTCACCGAATTCCGAAATTAAAGTTATTTTTGACTTTGGAGTGTTTTTTTTTTACATCAAGGATTTATCATGAAGTTGATATCTGATGCTCCTGGAGGACATGGAGCGACTGCCTATCTGATCTCCACAACCCAGTTACTGGGTGACACGATAAACCTTGGTAAGAATTGGTTGTCAGGTTCTGACGACCCGTAACGACTGTAAGATCTACAAATGACAGCTGGGACCAACGGCTTAACATGCTTTCCAAGCCACAATAAATATCTTAGGACAACCAACACACCGTTATCTGATCCCAAACTAGGCAGAGCCTGTACTATGGTAACCAGACAACTGATAAAATCTTTATATATATCATTCTGCTGTACGTGTGTATGTCACTGAACTCCTAAACGGCTGGACCGATTTGAATGAGTTTTTTTATATGCGTTTGGGTGGCACCCTGGATGGTTTAGCTATCGAATTCTAGGAAACAGGACAACATCTGTACGGTCAGCTAGTTTAATTATATATTTCTAAAATACATATTATAGATAAATTACACCCAGACACAGAACAAATGATTGTGCTCATCACACAAAGATTTGTCCTGGGTGGGAATCGAACCCACGACCTCAGTTTTCGCAGTCAGGGTTACTAACCACTAGACTAACAAGCCAGTCAAAATCATGTAAAGATGGTCACCCATCCACGGACCAACCGTGGCGAGGGTAGCTTAACCTGATATATGACTGTTATTACCTAGCCACGGACCACCTATAATCTATCTGCAATTAATTATAAGTATCAATATATTCTCGTTAACTCTTACAATTGGTTATAACAGGTTTTAGTTCAGCAGTCGGGTTCGAACTCACGACCTTTAAGTGATTGTTAAGCAATGTATGACTTAATGCGACAGACATAATTGCCTCAATAGCTTGGACAGGTTTTGGACTCGAGTTCAAGTCTGGTTTACGCCTGGGTGTAAACCTGTGTGACTTCTTCAGGTATAATCAAGGTACTAAGTTGTGACTATGAATGATAGGCTGAGGAATGATGTGATAAGAGGACGGTGTGGTTTAAAAGAAGATGTAGTGACAAAAATTGAAAAAAGTATGCTTAGATGGTTTGGTCATGTTGAGAGGATGAATGAAGAACGGCTCACAAAAGGTATTTACAAGGCAGATGTGAGTGGAAACACCGGGAAAGGACGTCCTAGGAGGACATATAGTGACCTTATTGGTGATGTTCTTCAGAAAGGTCAGGTGCGTAGTACTCGCAACCGGCGTGTGTGTATGACCATTTGTATGAACCTAAACGAGGTTAAAGGAGTGTGTAGAGATCGTAGCAGGTGGCGTTCCGTGGTTTCTGCCTACCCCCATGGGAAAAAGGCGTAATTGTACATATATAAGTTTTGGTTTCCGCACTTAGTCCTTCAAGTGGACCATTGTGCGTGGGCCATGGTGGCCATCAGTGGTTACTCCAACCAACCCACTACCCTCCAGAATTTAACAATATCTCCTGGTTTGTAATCTCTCTTCATTCCCTCAGCGCTGAGGATCACGACTACATACGACGCGATTCCAAGTTATGCTATTCTGCAGGGTGTTAGATGCTGCTTCGGAGGCTTGAGGAACAGCAGGCATAGCAGGACCACCGTAGAAATGGGTTTTGTCGACGGAAGAATAGACAAAATTACAGATTGTAGAAAGATTAAAGACAGAATTAAAGATTGTAGAAAGATTTGTACCGTTTTATGCTGGCGTAGCATGACAGTTCTATCTCTGTTCTACCAAGAATAGACAAAGTTCTTTCTATGGTGGTCATGCTACGCGTGCTGGTCTGTAATCTCTCTTCTTTCCATCACGACTACATACGACGCGATTCCAAGTTATGCTTTTCTGCAGTGTGGACTGCTCGTTAGATGCTGCTTGAAAACATGAGGAACAGGGTGTAAAGGACACTCCCGACCAGACGGGTGTCGTCATCATCATTTCAGCCGTAAGACGTCCACTGCTGGACTTAGGCCTCCCTCAATTTGGGGGGCTTTGCCATAATCGCCACGCTTGGCAGGCGGGTTGGCAATCGCAGTATGGTGATAAAATGCATAGAGAACGCTGCTGCCCATTCTCTAGTAAGTCCCTTAGTCGCCTTTTACGACACCCACGGGAAGAAATGGGGTGGTGTTATTCTTTACGTCCGACACCACACGGTACCGTGCCTGGTTGGGTGTCGTGCATTGTAGGAAACTGCCTGACGATTGATGTCGGGACGTTATATAAATGCTAGTTGCGCGGTAAACTCTGTTTGCGGTAGGCAAGATTTCGACCTCAGTGTGATGTGGCAGTTCCCTAGATGCCCAACCGCCTCTTAATCACGTCTGACTATCTTTGCCGGTGCTCTACATCGAGCGCGTAACGCCATATCGTTCCCACTGCTGGGCAGAGATGTGACATTTTAAAAATAACAGTATTTGAAATGCAAAATAGAAAATACCTATTTCCATTTTGTATTTAAATACTTTTTTTAGAAAAGCATTTTATATTTTATTTGAAATACTTTTTAGGACATATTTTGTATTTGCAAAATGCAAAATACTTTTTGCTAAGTTTTGTAAACATCAAAGAATTAATAATTAATGTGATGAGAAATGGTACTTGTTTTTCTCACTATGGCAACACTGAATTGAACTGCTTTCTTGTCAGGCCACTTAGATAATTAGTTTTAGTTTTTTCTTATGGTGGCATGATTATGAGACCACACAGGAGAAAGATGAGCGACAGTGTATTTGAGCAAATTATTTTATTAAAATATATTAAGTAACTTTAATTTAAGTTATTTATCACAGTAAATTTACCAGCCTGTTAGCTGACTGAAATAAATAAACTTTTCAACAAAATAAAGATACTTTAAAACAAAAAGTATTTTATTTTAATAAAGCATTTTGTAAATACGTACCTACTTTGCATTTAGTATTTTAAATATAAAATGAAAAACTATTTTGTATTTTGCATTTGAAATAAGAAACTACAAAAGTATTTGCATTTTGCATTTGAATACATTTTATAACCTATTTTGCACATCTCTGCTGCTGGGATACAAGCCTCCTCTCTGGGAGAGAGAGTGGTCTACCACGCGGGCCCAGTGCGGGTTTGTAGATGTCACATGTCTTCGAATTTTTCTTTCTAGGACATGCCGGTTTCGAAACGGTGCTCTCAAAACGGTGAAGGAAAACATCGTTAATGTTTTTCCTTCACCGTTTTGAGAGCAATTTCTGAGAGAATGTAATGTTGTAAATAGATACAAAATCAACAGGATAAAATCGTGAATTTCTTGGAAAAATGCCCATAACCTTTTTAAAATTATATTTAACAAGCCGAGTGTTCGTTGGAAATTGTGCCATTTAAAGATAAAAGATCAAGAAAAAACAATGGTTTTCCGAGTTCAAAGTTTATTAAATATTAAACTTCCGCTCTGAAGTAAGGTCAAAGACTCTTATTTGTTATGTTTTTGTGTGCATTAGATAAAAATAGGTTGAACTGAGCATCGTTTGCTCAGGGTTACTAGGGTAACTTAGCCGGTTTTCGGCCACTTAAGCGAACGTATGACTTTGTGACAATTTTTCTCCATGACATTAAAGTCGCAGACTAGTTTCTTAAATATTTTTGAACTCTAAATATAATGTAGTTTTGATATTTGTAGACCTTTTACTCGTCAACGTCACATTAAAATTACTAGAAATTAAAATGTCTGAAAATAGCGATTTCGCCTGTTTTCGGCCACCTGTTTCAGTTTCCGGCCATTATTTTGCTAGTTTTCGGCCACTAATCTGCTATTTGAAAAATGATCTCTATTTGCTAACTAGTAGATTCTATAATGGATTAAAAGCAAAAAATACGTATGAATCAACTATTTTAATTAAAATCTTTAAAATATTAAACATATAGTAACATTTTAAAAATAATAGTAGGAACATTGGTCAAAAAGAAAAAAAGTATAATATGGCATAACAAAAATAATTGGGATTACGGAAAAATATCTAACTCGTGATCAACATCCTCTCGGCCGTTGATCAACTTGCTTAATTTTCTAACTAGCTATTAAGATTAATTTTGAAGAAGTCCCTTTATGTCTGTATTGTTCGTGTGAGTGAAGATTTCGATTCAATTAGTTGATTTATTATCGTTAGCTTTTAATGGCCAAGAATCAGTTAGTAAATTATTAATTTTCGGACACATCGATTAGCTTAGGCCGAAAGGTAAATATTAAAATTCTAATTTTCGGCCGTCAAACATTCAATAACTAAAAAGTGTTATTACCACATAATTAGCTCAAAACATGTGGCCGAAATCTGACTACAAAAATGAGAAGCGGTTCTAATTTGTGTCTAAAATATTTCTTTTCAAAGAATTCCTAATTTAATAATCAAAAGAATCAATTAAATATAAACGGTCTTCTTCTAGTTTTCGGCCGGCCGGCCGAGAAGTAAATAGTCCCCCAAATCATTATCTAGTTTCCCGGTCATCAAATTTAAATGTAAATAACATAATCTTTCTTCAATTTTAATTAAAATAACACTAATTAAACTTATCTCCCGTGCACGGAACATCAATTATATTTATGAAAACGATAAACAACTTTGTAACTTACCTTGTAAAAATTATGCGCGCACTATTTTTCTCACTAATTTTGACACATGCGTGCAATGTAAGACTTTCAGAGGTCACTGACGACACAGTTGGATCATTAAAATTCTAAAAAATTCGAAAGTTGTAGGGTTTATAACAATACATTAAGTACGCGTTGTTTTTTTGAATGAGTAGGGTAAAGTGTCCTTATTATATTAATATAACAACGTACTGGCCGAAAACCAGAGGTGGCCGGCAAACCGGCTAAACTACCCTAGTTCGTTTCCGGGTTGAGACAAAAATTGTGCGTCAGTTTAGGAGATTTTAGAAGAGCAGTGGTAACGGCCGTGATTTACAAGTGGTCCAAGGTTCGAATCCAGTCATACGCTTTATCATCATCATCTGCCTAGCCTTGTTCCAACTATGTTGGGGTCGGCTTCCAGTCTTACCGGATGCAGCTGACTACCAGTATTTTACATGGAAGAACTGTCTATCTGACCTCCACAACCAGACAGACGCTTTACTTACAAGTAATTCTACCCAACTGTCACCCACCGATCAGAATGAAACTTTGCACATCGATATACTAAAAATATTGAACCCGTGTTTTTTTATTTTTCCGGAATCCACTTTTTAGGGGTAGAAACCACCCCTTCAACCACACTCTACCCAGAGTTACGTGGGTTAGCCTACTTAGGGGTTATTAGGGGTGGTTTCTACCCCTAAAAAGTGGATTCCGGAAAAATAAAAAAACTCGATTTCAATATTTTTAGTGTTATATCGATGTGCAAAGTTTCATTCTGATCGGTGGGTGACAGTTGGGTAGGATTACGTGTTAGTGTAAATTATTCCATCACCACTGCTCTCAAAACGGTGAAGGAAAACATCGTGACGAAACCGGCATGTCTTAAAACCAACAATTCGAAGACATTATTTATAATAAAATGCGAGGTCTATTTAGAACATAATAATTATATTATCTTATTAAAATGTCGATTCGCCCGATTCATGCAAATGGACTAATTAGCTACGTTAGTCAACAAATCGAAGGCAAATTCCTTATATTACGTGCTAACATATCGTCATCATCATTAGCCTATATTGTTCCCACTGCTGGGACACAGGCCTCCTCTCGGCGAGAAGGAGTGGGCCGTAATCTACCACGCGGGCCCAGTGCGGGTTGGTAGATGTCACATGTCTTCGAATCGGTTCTAGGACATGCCGGTTTCCGTACGATGTTTTCCTTCACCGTTTTGAGAGCAGTGGTGATGAAATTATTTACACAAAGTAAAACGCCTGCCTGGGTTCGAACCCACGATCTATATCTCGTAAGTCGGGTTTGATACCACTAGACCACAACTACTTTTAACACGTGCTAACTAACAAATTAATTAACTCTTAATTTATTATCTCCTACTGTTAATTATATTGATCTGTGCATGTGCAAATTATTCATTCAACAGTAATCATGTTTTATGTTTTTTGTTCTGTCATTGTATGCAGTTGTTACAACCAATTATCACTAGGTAGGTATACCTTGCTATGTGATGCAATTACCATACAATTACCTGTGGCAGGACCTGGTAGTGGGGTCGCGAGATCTTATTGGGTCGCGAAATTTGTTTGAAAGAGATACCGTGGCCCTGGCATATAGGTAACTGAAGGAACACGGGTGGGTTTTAGTCAGTAAAAGTCTGACACGCCTCCGCTCCACCAAGAGCGGGAGACGTCATTTGATGATTTCCAACCCACGAAAAAAAGACATGGTAGTCAAGCGAATATCTATTTGCCCACGATTTTTATCGCGCACTGGAATTTGAACTCTCAGCATTAAGCTGAGGATTGAGAATCCAACAAAGTGACACATACATTTCAGCCGAGAGACATCTACTGCTGGACATAGCCCTGCCCTAAAATAGGGGAGGGGGGGGGGGTGCCGTAGTCGCCACGATGGGCCGGTGAGTTGGCAATCGCTGTATGGTGATAAAATTCATACCTATGAGTTCTGTAAACTTTTTGAAAGTCTGACAATAAATTACCATTAGGCGGGACAACATCTCAGCCGAATAAACCGTCCACCGGTGGACATTGGCCTCCGCTAAAAATGGGATTTGCCATAATCGCTCGGTTGGCAGGCGGGTTGGCGATTGCTGTATGGTGATTAAGTACTTACACAACTTAGAACGCAGCTGCCCATTTTCTAGTAAGTCCCTTAGCCGCCTTTTACGACACTCACGGGAAGAAGTCGGAGTGGCGGTGGAGTTTCGGCTTTTGTCGGGGTGCATTTAGCTTAACTGCAACCAATTCGGCTGCGGTCAAGATCGACAAATCAGGGCTGGTTCACAATTTAACGGCTGATAAAATCGGATACATTGTGAATCCTGTCGGTAAGTGCAGGCTCGTTTACAATTTGACGGTTTGATATGGATATATTATAACTATCGAAAATGAATACGTTAAATTGTAAGCAATATGGTAAACTTCACAATTTATCGACTGATTACAATCTCGCAGTGGTGGTCTAGTGGTAATGACCACAACTTACGAGTAGTTGTAGGTTAGGTCGTGAGTTCAAACCTAAGCAGGCGCTTTATTTCGTGCAAATTATTTCATCACCACTGCTCTCAAAACGGTGAAGGAAAACATCGTAAAGAAACCGACAATTCGAAGACATGTGACATCTACCAACCCAAACTGGGCCCGCGTGGTGGATTATGGCCCACTCACTCTCACCAAGAAGAGGCCTGTGTCCCAACAGTGGGAACATTATAGACTGCTAATGACGATGATCATAACAATTTCCCTAAATACATTATAATCTTACGGTTTTTATAATTTTACGGAGACATATACATAATATTAATATGTAATATCTTAGGACAACCAACACATCGTTATCTGATCCCATACTAGGCAGAGCCTGTACTATGGCAATCAGACAACTGATAAATATACTTATATATTATTTCGAAATACATACATATTATAGATAAATTACACCCAGACACAGAACAAATGATTGTGCTCATCACACAAACATTTGTCCTGGGTGGGAATCGAACCCACAACCTCAGTCTTAGCAGTCAGGGTCACTAACCACTAGACTAACAGGCCAGTCAAAATAACCAAGCTTATTCTGCCTATCAAACGGTAAACGACTAATCAAATAAAAAAATCAATTCGTTTCGTTAATGGAAACTTCCGAATGGCCCGGAAGTCGACAAAAAACTTAGCTAAGAAAACGCGAGACAGACGACATTGAAACTGCATGCCATGGCATTGAGAATTTTAATGACTAGATACTAATTAGAGATGATACGTACTTAATGAGGAAAAGATGTTACATAACATCAAGCCGTTATTCCCCTGAAGGTCAGGCAGAGGTGTACTTAAATAGGGTGGCAGAAATATTTTGCATAACCAGCCTATATTGATCCCTCTGCTGAGACACCGGCTTCATCTTGGTGAGAGGGAGTGGGCCGTTATCTACCACGCGGACCCAGTACGGGTTTGTAGATGTCACATGTTTTCGAATGTTTGGTTCAGTTTCTTCACCGTTTTTAACCGACTTTAAAAAGAGTAGGTTCTCAATTCAACTGTATTTTTTTTATGTTTGTTACCTCCGAACATTTGACTGGGTGAACCGATTTTGATGATTCTTTTTTTATTTGGAATTTTATGTTTCCAGTGTGGTTCAATTTGGTTCAGTTCTACAATGGCATCCATTACAAAACCATAATTAAGTCTTAAATTTGCATTAAGTATGTGCGCGACAAATGGACGAATAACGTGATTAGATTAGTGCGGGGAACATACCATAACTAAAAAGTTAAAAATAAAAACTTTTTTTCAAAAAAATAACAGCTGACTTCCTTAAAAACACTACAAAGTGAAAATTAACTTTAATTTCGGAAGTCGGTAGCAAAAAAATTAAATTAATACAGATCCTAAGACACCGACTTCCGAAATAAAAGTTATTTTTCACTCTGTAATATTTTTAAAGTTATTTTTCACTTGTAATATTTTTAAGGAAGTTGGTTGTTATATTTTTGAAAAAAGTTTTTTTATAGCAGTGGTGTTGAACTAATTTCCATCACCAATGAGGTCACTATGTGTCCTATTAGGATGTCCTCTCTCAGCGTTTCCACTCACATCTGCCTTGTGAGCCTAAATACCTTTTGTAAGCCGTCCTTCATTCGTCCTCTCGACATGACCAAACCATCTAAGCATACCCTTTTAAATTATTGTCACTACATCTTCTTTTAAACCGCACTGTTGTCTTATTACATAATTCCTCAGCCTATTATTCACAGTCACACCACACATGCTTCGCTAAGAATACATTTCTACTTGAGCACAAATCCAGGCTGCGGGCTCCTACTGAGAAATCCCAGATAAAATAATTTATGTCGATGATGTTTCAGCCTCTCGAACATATATTTATTACTATTGATAGACAATATTTTAACAGAATATGTCAATAGCTAACGAGTGGCGAAAATAAATGAAAGGTGACCTTGATATTTATAATTTAATAGTTATAGGAATACTCACAAAGACAGTGCTTGTTCAAGGTGAAGCAATGGTCGTAGAGATCCGGCGCAATAGTAAAATATAATAAGGAAGACTTCCCCAACCCGGGTAACTAATTTTCTTCGCTGACCGCCACTTTTAGTCTTGGGCCTAAATTTGTATGAAAAGTAACTCGTCGCCTTTAAAGCGAACGAAATCGCAGGCAAAGCCCAGTTGGCTGTAATAATGTCAGCAAGTACTTACATTACATGTCCTAACATATTGAAGAAACGTGTTCTAAGAAAACCAGTTTCTGATTATATAACTCTTGATAAGATGATGACACTTTCACTAGGCAGGCTAGCCTAGATTTTAGTCTAGATTTTATCGACTTGGCTAGATTTTCTCGTTTGATTTTTCTTTGAGTGTTGAAGGTAAACGAGTTGTTAGAGTAACTGTGCAAACTGGTCCTGGAGATTGCAAGAAACGGAAGATTTTTTTTTAAATTCGTTTATTCGTGGATATTATACATACTGCCTAACTGCAGTACAGTTTGTCGGCAGTGTTCTCGTGGATACAGCTTTTATATCCAAGTATAACAAAAAGAAAACAAAAAGGGGTTCACAGAAAAAATTAGCACATTATAGCCTCAGGTCGTCTTGCCCACCAGGCTGGCATGAGCAACACATGCACACTACCCAATCCTCCCGACCGCCGCCGCGCCGCTGCCGCCACACCACCCCGCCAGAGGGAAACAAGCAACCCAGCAGTAAAACATTAAGGTCGTGTCTGCAACATATTTCGTGTCGTCAACATACTTTACAAACCACATATTTCGGACAACGCCTATATCCGTGCACTGCACAAGCAGTCTCTCTAAAAACAAGCACATTAAAGAGATAGATACAAAAGGTTAACTCTATACAACGAGCGAAAACGCACGCACACACACACCGTTTTGCTTACACGAGAATCCGATCGACGTTAGGTTTTGGTCGAACGGAACGGAAGCTCGAAACGCGTCGTCTTCAAAAATGAAAAAGTGACCTCAAAAGGCATGTGAAAAATGTATTTTCTTAGCAAACTGCTTGAATTCCCACCAAAGTATGTTAGTAAGTGCAATTTCTGCTTGAATAAAGTACGAAAAATAACTTAATTTACACGATTTGGGACTAAAACAGAAATGTATGAAAAGCAGTATCGTACCAAGTGACGTCAAATTGTAGCCGCAACGGTAACGCACCTTTTTAATAGATTTTATAATAGTTATTTAAATATTACTTTTAATACTATTCTTGGGTTTATATGAACGTGGCGGAGCTTGACCTATGTCCAACAGTGGACGTCTTTTGACTGAAATGATGATGATGATGATATTAACGTGGTTCATTGATTTAGAGGAAAAGAAAAATACGTGCATATACCCTATTCCCACGAATTGAATTTATATCAACATACACTCTGACTGATAGCAAATAATCTAAGCGAATTTCACGGCTAACGTAACGCATCCCCAGTATGACATCGCCATACGGAAGTGTCTACGTGTGGGAGTCCGGGTTCCCCCGTCGCGTTGTAAGGAAGCCAACCTTCTGTATTATTCTGTGAGATGGCCATAACAGCAAGTTTTACGTCGCTCGACTCAATATTTCGCCACTCTGTTGCGACAGGCGGCCATCGGACCATGCCTTTCTTATATATCGTCGTTATGTCATTTACGGTTATTTGCCGCGTAAAAATGCAATGGAATTTGACGTTTTATTTAATACTGAGTGACTCTACAGATGTTGTGTTCGAATTTCAATAATTCGTACAAAAATCCAAAAGAAAAATAAAAAGACCGGCCAAGTGCGAGTCGGATTCGCGCACCGTGGGTTCCGTACAAACCTGTAGGTATTCACGGTTTATGCATAAGATTGATGTTCATGAAATTAAATGTTTTTTTTTTAATTTTTATATTTGAGTTGATTGAATGAAAGGTAAATTGCGGTTTACGATTTATGACATACTAGCTGACCCAGCGAACTTCGTATCGCCTCAGATTCAATAAATGTTGTAATAAACCTACCAAGTTTGACAACCTGGTACGCGGTGGTGATCTGGTGAGCGTTTTCTAGCTGACACTCATATGTTTTGTTAGGTCCTACCCAGTTATGATAACTCATACCAAGTAATGACCACCTGGTACTTCGAAGGCAACGTTTTTGTCATACCACGTTTTATAGTGACTTGTATTCTCTTTAACGTTTTATGTCACGTCACACGGGAACGCGGTCGAACGGGATAAAAAATATCCTATGTCCGTCTCCTGGTTCTAAGCCACCTCCCCACCAATTTTCAGCCAAATCAGTTCAGCCATTCTTGAGTTATAAATAGTGTAACTAACACGACTTTCTTTTATATATATAGATTAAAAAAAACTACTTACTAGATCTCGTTCAAACCAATTTTGCGGTGGAAGTTTACATGGTAATGTACATCATATATTTTTTTTAGTTTTATCATTCTCTTATTTTAGAAGTTACGGGGGGGGGGGAGGGGGACACTTTGGAAGTGTCTCTCGCGCAAAACATTCAGTTTAGAAAAAAATATATGATATTCTAATATCAAATATTTTTTCTTATTCTTTTTTTTTTTTTAGGTTTCTAAACCTCAATAGCATTTTTGAAGACCTATTCATAGATACCCCACACATATAGGTTTGATGAAAAATTGAGTTTCAGTTCTAAGTATGGGGAACCCCAAAATTTATTGTTTTCTTTTTCTATTTTTGTGCAAAAATCATAATGCGGTTCACAGAATACATCTAATTACCAAGTTTCAACAGCATAGCTCTTATAGTTTCGGAAAAAAGTGGCTGTGACATACGGACGGACAGACAGACAGACATAACGAATTTATAAGGGTTCCGTTTTTTGCCATTTGGCAATGGAACCCTAAAAACGATTTTTAAAAAAACACTTCAAAGTGAAAAACAACTTTAATTTCGAAATTAAAGTTAAGTATTTGTCACTTTGTAGTGTTACGTTTTTTTTGCAAAAAGTTTTTATTTTTCACTAAGTTATTCATTTTAATTATGGTATACGGTGGTGGTACCTCGAACGAATACGTATACCACTACTGGCCAGGTCAATAGCAGTGACAGGAAGTATTAGTACATTATCAAGATAAACTTGATCAGGGTAAGCTACACTTGCTACGGTTAGTCCATTGATGGGTGACCATCTTTACATACCAAGACTGTTACGTGCCTTTGAAAACACGTTAAGCGGTAGGTCCCAGCTGTGAATCTTGTATCTTAGACAGTCGTTACGGGTTGTCAGAAGCCTGAAAGTCTGAACCAGTCTTACCAAGGGATATCGTATTACCCAGTGTAGAATCCTGTTGATTCCGTATTTAAGTTGAATAATATCCCTTCACTGGCTCACCACCACATCAAGCGCGACCGTGCAGACCTGCTTTTCCGTCTCTGTTTCCCGCCATTGCTCCTGACTGACAGATGACATTAGTGACAGCAGCTGTATCCGCTTGTGTGCATGAGACAGTGTATATGTTACCCGCTAAACTCGATTTCAGGACAAACTAGTTTTTCCTAGGCTAAACTAGTTCTTCCTATACGCGATAGGATTAACTAGTATTGCCTAGTTCAAACTAATTTGTCCTAAGCCCGATAGGATAAACCAGATTAGGCCATTCATTTGGATCAGGCCAACGGTTTGTGAGATGCAGCTGCAACAAAAACTGGTCCACAAATAGATGCCAGTGCAAGAAGGGTATGATACTCTGCAATTCTAAGTACCACCAAAGTAAACCATGTAAAAATAAATAACAATTTTAATAATTAAGATATGATTATTGCTTCTTTAAAAAAAAAATACTTATTATTTGTTATAGTATGATTATTTTTTTTACCAATTATCCATAACTTTTAGCGACGAATCATTATGGTTTTAATAAAAATTATTATTTTTCCAATTACGGAGTATTTTATTCAGTTTATCTATTTATTTTGACTTTCTAGTTATACTATAATGTTTAGACTAGGCCATATCAGTTTATCCTAGAGTGTGCGTATTTATATCAGGATCAACTAGTTTGGCCTAGCCTAAACTGGTCTATTCTATCGAGCTTAGGAAAAATTATTTGGACTAGCCTAAAGTGGTTTATCCTATCGGGCTTAGGACAAATTAGTTTGGACTAGGCTATACTAGTTAATCCTATCGCGTATAGGAAGAACTAGTTTAGCCTAGGCAAAACTAGTTTGTCCACTACACCCAATAATTGAGTTGTGGAAGTCAGATAAGGAGTCGCTTCGTGTAAATTCTATGCATGCGGTTAGACTGGAAGCTGACTTCAAAGGGCTAAAAGACGTATTTTTTTACTATCATCATCTACCAAGCCTTTTTCCAACTACCTACTTTTAAGGTCGGCTTCCAGTCTTACCGGATGTAGCTGAATATAAGTATTTTACATGGAGTAACTACCTTATCTGACCTACACAACCCAATTACTGTTATTCATAATACCCATTGTCAATTTTAACGATCACAGATATAACAGTAAAAACCCATAGACAACATTAGCATTCTACATTTGTTTATTTGCCATAGATTCATATTATAGCTGTGATTTTCCATAAATAAACCATTGGGATCTCTATAAAAAAAAACTAGTAAACTTATAAAATAAATTAACTAACAAATTATATTAATATCGGTTTAGCAATTTCCGAGATTAATGGTTTAATAACAGACAGACGTTATAGAAATATTGGCTAGGATTAACCCGTGGTTTCGTTCGCGTATACCTCATAAATAAAGCTCTTCTTTAGCATTAAGCATGAATAATTCCATAATGTTCTCACTGTGGGCTGTTAGTAATCCACCACGCGGGCCCAGTGCAGGGTGGTAGATGTCACATGTCTTCGAATTTTTCGTTCTAAGACATGCCGGTTTCCTCACG
Source organism: Aporophyla nigra (assembly GCA_947507805.1). Lineage (NCBI taxonomy): Eukaryota > Metazoa > Arthropoda > Insecta > Lepidoptera > Noctuidae > Aporophyla > Aporophyla nigra. Next base: position 2,013,737 of record OX382318.1, read on the forward strand.
ATGTTTTCATTCACCGTTTTGAGAGCAGTGGTGATGAAATTATTTACACAAAGTAAAACGCTTGTCTGGGTTCGAACCTACGACCACCAATGATCCATCATCGGCATCATTTCAGTCAAAAGACGTCCACTGCTCGACATAAGCCTCCCCCAATTTGGGCGGCCATAATCGCCACGCTTGGCAGGCGGGTTGGCGATCGCAGTATGGTAGTAAAATGCATGGAGAACGCTGCTGCACATTCTCTAGTAAGTCCCTTAGTCGCTTCTTACGAAATACACCGGAAGAAACCGCTATCATTGCCACTGCATTTACCACTTCCTAGTGCTTTAGCTGGGAAGAAGAAGTGGTGCAATAAACTGTCCAGCAGTATCTACCACAAATTGAGGGTTTTGAAGAAAATTCTTAATCCATTCTCCTAAAAAAAAATATCCGCTTAAGGCGCTATCCAAACGTAGGACACCCTAAAACGTATAGTTTTTGTCGCAGTTAGTCGTATTAGTACATAATTATTATTAAGACGTTGGTCTCCTCTGTCATTCGTGAATTTTTGACCGTCGTTACGGGTCGTCAGAAGCCCGTATGTCTGACAACCAGTCTTACCAAGTCTTATAGTATTAACCGGTAACTGGGTTGTGAAGGTCAGATAGACAGTCGCTCCATGTAAAATACTGGTACTCAGCTGCATTCGGTAAGACTAGAAGCTGACCCCAACATATTTGGGAAAAGGCAGAGAAATTATGTTTTTTTTTTACTAATGGTCGCCCAGTGGTATTTCTAATGCATTATAATATAAAAACTAAAATTTGCCCGCGGCTTCGCTCGCGTTAAATTCGTGGTAACACGGTTCCCCTTTCCTGATTTAGAACACAGAAGAGAACTCGGAACAGAATGTTATTATAATACGTTACTGTATACGATATTATATGTCTTTCCATTTGGGGATAGAATGTAAAGATTCTGGGCATTGGACACACGCGAACATGCTACATACAAGTGTCCATGGGAAAAGCACGGATTTTCTAAGTTCACCCCAGCTACCAGAAAAAGAAAAAGAAAGTAGCCTATGTCACTCTCCATCCCTTCAACTATCTCCAATTACTTAAAAAATCACGTCAATTCGTCGCTCCGTTTTGCCGTGAAAGACGTACAAACAGACACACACACTTTCCTAATTATAATATTAGTATGAATATTAGCTTTCTGCTCTCCTCCTCCATATAAAATTTAACTACTGTGTCAAATTATATTTTCCACTGTTAGCGTAATTTTCTTAAAAATTGGTACAAAGTTTTTCCTTCACGGATATCTACACTATTATTATTATAAAGCTGAAGAGTTTGTTTATTTGGTTGAATGCGATAATCTCAGGACTAGCCTTCCTCAGTAAATAAGCTATCCAACACTAAAATATTTTATATTATTACCGCGTTCAACCAAACAAATAATCTCTAAACTATGGAATATATGGGATATATACAGGAAGATTTTTTAGTCACCGTCCAAATTTTTTCTAGGCATTAGGTATCATTCAATAAATCCATTTTTGAAAACAAAACGATACATAAAATTTTCATTTTTAATCATTTTCTCGAAAGAATTATCCGCTCTGCGTGGTCACTAAGTTAAACGTTAATAATACTACACTTGCCGCCCGTGAGAGTATGAAGAGAAAATTTGCAACTTTGTTTATTATTGTTTTCAATTAATTTCGGCGGCGCGCGGGGTGGGCCGCCGAAATTAATACCAAGCGCGGTGCGTACGCACCAGGTAATAGCCCGCACTATTACCTAGCGCGCGGCGGTGTCCAGAATCATCAACTTTTTATAGATAACTTTGTGATGTGATATCTCAATATTTTTGTATTAAGTGATACTAAAAGAAAAACTGGCCAAGTGCGAGTCGGACTCGCGCAACGAGGGTTCCGTACAAACCTGCAGGAATTCATGGTTTATGCATAAGGTTTATGTTTATGAAATTAAATGTTTTTTTTAAATTTTTATATTTGAGTTGACTGAATGAAAGGTAAATTGTGGTTTACGATTTATGACGTATTAAAAAAACTACTTACTAGATCTCGTTCAAACCAATTGTCGGTGGAAGTTTACATGGTAATGTACCTACATCATATATTTTTTTAGTTTTATCATTCCCTCATTTTAGAAGTTACGGGGGGGGGGGGGGGGACACACATTTTACCACTTTGGAAGTGTCTCTCGCGCAAACTATTCAGTTTAGAAAAAAATGATATTAGAAACCTCAATATCATTTTTAAAGACCTATCCATAAATACCCCACACATATGGGCTTGATGAAAAAAAAATTTTTGAGTTTCAGTTCTATGTATGGGGAACCCCAAATATTATTGTTATTTTTTCTATTTTTTGTAAAAATCTTAATGCGGTATACAGAATACATCTACTTACCAAGTTTCAACAGCATAGCTCTTATAGTTTCTGAAAAAAATGGCTGTGACATACTCGGACAGACACAGACAGACAGACATGACGAATCTAAAAGGGTTCCGTTTTTTGCCATTTGGCAACGGAACCCTAAAAACACGTATTAAATGATTTTCGCAAAATATTAATATATCATAATTTGGACGGTGACTAAAAAATCTTCCTGTATAAAATCAACATCATCGAGCAAAAGGAGCGGAGCAGCAACGAAAAACGGACGAAAAGTAGCAGGCAATTCGATGCGACGGAAAGGGTCAGAGGAGCAAAAATTTGACGCGGACAAAGTCGCGAGCAGAAGCTAGTACACTAATAAAATCAAATCTATGCCTATAGAATCAAATATCATAACATATTTTATTGCATATTATGTGAAATAGCTATTAAAGGTTATAAATTTACACAAAGCTAGTTATTATATTTAAAGTTATTCATACATAAATATAAGTTACTGAACTCTGTAACGTTAAAAACATGACTTTTGACAGTTATGGGTACCTATTCAAAAAAAAAATTTTAAAAGATTAATCTGACATCGTGCAAAATTATTGTTTATGAGTGGTGGTAGGGAGCTATTAATTCTTTAGTATATTATTAAACTAACTTTTGTTTGTAACTTCGTTCGAAATAGAAACTTTACACCTCTTAAAAGCCTTAACAGAGATAACAGAAAATAAAATAACAATAAAAAGCTTAAAGGAGCATAATTATAAAAATGGGACCAATTTCCTTATCTTCTTGAAAATAACTTTAATTTCGGAAGTCGGTGTTTGTATTAGTTTTAGGCACCGACTTCCGAAATTATAGTTATTCTTCAATTTACGTGTATTTTTAGAAGTTGGCTGTGTTTTTTTTTTTAATATTTTATATTGACTTTTTAGTTATGGTACCTACCCCACACGAACCCCACACCAATTCATATACCACCACTTGCAAATGACATTCTACTGTTTCATGTCACTATTGCTTACATATATGCAACAGTGACAATAAACAGTAGAATTTAAAACGTATTATCGAGGCTAAGCCAAAAATACCATTCAAGCTTATAATAGAACCAGCTTGTATTTTTGTGCTTCATTTTCAAATTGTTATATCTAAAAATAGTTTCGGCAAAACTCGCCTGTGACCTACAGACTGACACCAAAATACAATTCAATCGTATTCGTCTAACCAATTATAGCCGAAGGCGCTAAAAAGGCAAAAATTTTATTGCTCACCAACTCATGAATAAAATAGTTAAATATAATATGATTATAGAAATACATTGCCTTAACATTGTATAAAAACTTTATTGAGGTTAAAAATACTGTCACAATTTATCTGATTAGTTTTTCCTTGTCTTTTTTTTTCTGGGTGGGAAATCATGAAATGACGTCTCCCGCTCTTGGCGAAGCAGCAGTGTCAGAATTTAACTGACTAAAACCCACCCGTGTTCCTTCAGTTGCCTATATGCCAGGGCCACGGTAACTCTTTCCAACAAATCTCGCGACCCTGCCAGGTCCTTGTCTTGCCTTGGTGTGACTATGAATGATGTGATGAGACAATGGTGCGGTTTAAAAGAAGATGTAGTGACAAGAATTGAAAAGAGTATGCTTACATGGTTTGGTCATGTTGTGAGGATGAATGAACGTCGACTAACATGATGGCTGATGTGAGAGGAAACGCCTTTAGAGGACATATAGTGACCTTACTGGTGATGTTCTTCCAAAAGGTCGGGTGTGTAGTACTCGCAACCGGCGTGTGTGTATGACCAGATGTATGAACGTAAACGAGGCAAAAGGAGTGTGTTAGGATCGTAGCAGGTGGCGTTCTGTAGTTTCTGCCTACCTTGAACCATGGCTCCCATAATTTTTACCTCACTATTGGCTTCAGCACCCTCGAAAACCATGAAAACTATTTTATTCTCTCTTGTTTCTTTCACATTAATTAAAAACACCTTTTCGATGATTTCTACAATATTACTCCTTTTTTTTGGTGACGGGATGGAATCGTCGTGGATGTCCCCACTCTAGGGCGGGCGAAGGAGTCTACCAGACTTGTATTGAATAAAACCACACCATATTTCCTCGCACACTTGCAGCGGGGGCTACGGGGGCACTTAAGAACTCTTCAATGTAGCCTCCTAGTGGTGCTCCGTCTGATCAAGCGGGAGTAGTGATATGCTTAACACTCCCCGCGACATCTAAAAGGGGTGCGCGTGGAACATTACGTGCCACCAACTCAGGTATTATTTGATAGGGAGCAGCGGACGTTCCCGAGTCCGCCGCCCGGACCTATTTAGAAGGGCCGGAAGATGGCATTATCTGCCCTCTGCCGACGTCCGGTGCGCCTGCTGCGTGCCGGGAGAACACTCGTTACCTCCCTCTCCATTTCCGCCCTCCTCCTCATTTAACTCTTACCGCAAGCTGCATTAAGCAACTTCGCTCCAACAATGTACCTTTATTTTTTGGTGGGAATTCATCAAATCAAATCAAATCAAAAGTCATTTATTCAAACTAGGCTGAGAGTCAGCACTTTTTGAACGTCAAAGTCACATAAGACAGTCCCCCCAAAACGCCCGCCCTTCGACACTTCCTAGTGCTTCAACTGACGTCTCCCATTCTGGGTGGAGCGGGAGGACGTGTCAGACTTTTACTGACTAAAACCCACCCGTGTTCCTTCAGTTGTCTGTGCCAGGGCCACGGAAACCCTTTTGAATAAATCTCGCGACCCTGGTAGGCAATAAATGTACCTACAAGATCATTTTGAAAGGACAAACTAAATATTTCCTTTCGTGAAATATTGCCGCGAGTCTGCGATGCTATGTTTACGCACATGCCTCGTTGGAAAGTAAGAACGTAGTTACTGGCGCAAGTTCACTAGACCACTCGGTGTTGCCATAACCGGTGTGTTACGACAGATACCACTTGTATACCAGTTTCATGCAAGACATTTGTAGACGAATGTGAACGAAATTTTGTAGTAAAGTAACACAATTTGTGTAGGATTTAGAGGGGTCGTGGTTTTGTGGGGTTGGGGTTAAGGGGGCTCGCCGTTATGGGGGAATTTTTGGGTAGAATAGGATGGGTTTGTGGTTTAAATATTATGAAAATTAACACAATTTTTATAGGATTGGGAGGGACTCGTGGTTTTGTGGGGTTTATGGGTAAGGGGGCTCGTGGTGATGTGGTATCTGTGGCTAGAATAGGATGGGTTCGTGATTATTTATTATGTAAAGTAACACATTTTTTATAGGATTTGGAGAAGCTGGGATTTTGTGGACTTACGAGCCCCTCGTGGCTATGTGGGATTCGGGGATTTAGGACCAGTGGCTGTTTAGGGCTTTGTGGTTGGAAGTGACTAGTGATTATGAGGAGTTCGGGTTTAGGGGAGATGAAGGGCCGTTGGGGGGCAGGCTAGTGGATATGCATGGCTAGTGGCTTTGTGGGTTTAATATGAGGCATGTGGTCTTGAAATTTGTGACTAGAATTAAAAGAATGTATAGCTCTAAGTTCAAACTAAGTCTAACTGTAAACTAGGCTTTAAACTAGGGAGGGGGGGTGATAGTGACTAGAGGGGCTAGTGGCTAGAGGGGCTAGTGATTATGTGGAGACGAGTATCAGTTACTTGTTACGTGGGATAACTATATGGGGTAAGGCAAATTTGATTCTCGTGAACTAGGCAATTTATATATTGACTAGCTTTGGCCCGCGTGGAGGTCGGAACTTATCCCACGAAATGTACTACAGAGATAACCCTATGTGTTAATCCAGGTTAAAAACTATCTGTGTGCCAAATTTAATCAAAATTCGCTCAGTAGGTTTTGCGTGAAAGATAAACAAACATCGATACATCGGCACAAACTTTCACAATTATAATTGAGTGGAATTTTAAAGAACATACTATTCGAATGGATGACAAGTAAAAATGAAATCAGTGGCAGCCCAGTGGTTACAGCCGCGACTTACGAGTATAAAGGTCGTGAGTTCGAACCCAAGCACGCGCTTTACTTTCTGTAAATTATTTCCTCACCACTGCTCTCAACACGGTGAAGGAAAACATCGTGAGGAAACCGGCATGTCTTAGGACCAACATTCGAAGACATGTGACATCTACCAACCCGCACTGGGCCCGCGTGGTGGATTATGGCCCACTCCCTCTCACCGAGAGGAGGCCTGTGTCCCAGCAGTGGGAACAATATAGGCTGCTGATGTTGTACAATGAAATAAATGCGTAAATTAAAGATGATTAATACCCACATAAAAGTATGAAAATTCGCGACAAACTTGAAGCAATATTAAAATAATAAATAAATGAAAGACATTGACATTTAATTAATAAACAAATTTTTTAACCTTACGCAATATTCTAATAATAAATAGACCGGTTACGTGCGAGTCGATCTAATCGTTCGTGGGTTCCGTATAAGCAATTAAGAAAAATAGGAAAAAACTTTTATTTACGTATAGAAATGACGAATATCATTTGCATTCAGATGATTACGGGAACATTGACCATCATTATTTAAATAAAAGACTCAACATTTTAAGCAATGCATTAGGTATGTATTGTATGAAATATATGAGCAAAGCATTTAATCTATTAGCCTTTCCAAACAGATAGTGAGCCAGACAGAGTGAATAACAGTTTGTCTTTTATATTTGTAACTAAAGCAGATCCGGTAATGAGATGCCTTGTTTAAGTTCATACATCTGGTCAAACTCGCTCGCCGGTTGCGAGTACTACACACCTAACCGTTCTGAAGGACATCACCAATAAGGTCACTATATGTGAGAACAGAGGAGAATAGGGCGTCCCATTCCGGCGTTTCCAATCACACTTGCCTTGACCTTTTGTTAGCCGCCCTTTTTTTTTGGATGGGAAATCATCAAATGACTTCTCCCGCTTTGGGCGGCGAGGGAGGGCGTGTCAGACTTTTACTGACTAAAACCCATCCGTGTTCCTTCAGTTGCCCATATGCCAGGATCACGGTATCTCTTTCGAACAATCTCGTGACCCTGGCAGGCATCAGTCCTAGCAGACCCCTTCAGTACTGCTGACATCTCTTTGAGGCGCGCGTGGAACACTACGCGTCGACGAGCCGAGCCTGGTCCTTACCGGGCGGCGAGCTATTCATTGCTCGCCGCCCGCAAGCTCGCGCCTACGGTGGCCGGGAGTCTGCTATCGACTCCCGACGCCCGGGGCGTCTCCTCCTGCGGCGGCTAAGGACGTGAGGGCGTAGAGACTGCCACTCCCTCACGCGCCCCACCTCCTCCTTCGCGAGCATTACTGCTTCGCAGAAGAAGATGACGGCTTCCCATGCCCTCTCGCTCCGTACCATGGCTCGCACCAGGGCCGGACGCGAGAGGTCGCCGCCACCCATCGCCTCCACGAGGACATGGCGGTGCTCTGCCCAGGCAGGGCACACCTCTACTGTATGCTCCACCGTGTCCTCCAAACGATCCTCGCAATGGAAACACCCGGACGTTTCCTCCCGCTTTATCTTGAATAGGAACCCACCAAAGCACCCATGCCCGGTGAGAACCTGCGTCAGGCGGAAGGTGAGGACGCCGTGGCGCCTCTCAATCCACTCCTCAAAGAGGGGACTTACCGCCGCAATTGTGGCGTGCCCAGTTAGCCGCCCTCCATTCATCCTTTCAACATGACCAAACTATATAAGCATACACTTTACACTGTTTTGTCACTACAACTTCTTTTAAACCACACAACTATTAGTATACGAATTTGTTTTACTTACACGGGACATCGTTCGTAGAACTTTGACAATCGTTACGGGTCGTCAGAAGCCCAAAAGACTGACAACGGTCTTACCAAGGGGTATCGTTTTACCCAGATGCAGGTTTACGGACATACAAGGTCTGGAAATTAGCAGCATTAGTCAGACTGGAAGCCGACCCCAAAATAGTTGGAAATTGGCTAGATCGATTTTTGTAATTTTTTTTTTTTTTGGTGGTACATCTCGTCGTTAACCTAATTAAAGTTTTTGCTACTTAAACGGATAGTGGCCCGGCCTCCAACCGGGGCTTAGTATACTTAAAAACTAAAGCGAAAGATCTAAGGGCTACCCCGAGGGGGGTACGAACCTCGGCTTAGGCGATCGCTGATAGGGAGGGCAGCAAGGGACAGGCTGGATCTAGGTTAAAATTATTTAGGGGTTTTTTAGTTATAGACCTACAATCTTTTTATATTCCTTGACCGGCGATGAGACTGATGCGTAAGGAACCCTAATTAGGTACTAACCTAACTAGGAAATAATAAAATATGGATAATTTATAAACATGCTAATATTATGAGTTCTGACCTATTGTTTTGCGTGTTTGGAAGATACTTAAAAACCGCAAATGTGATCAAACACCCACACCTTTTTTCCGAGAGGGACATTATACCTCCTATTGATAAAATAAATAATAAACGACTAAATTAATCTGTGTCAGCTGCCGATCATGCCCTTTACGCCAGGAGGCTTTTATTTAGACACTTGCTTTTGCCCGCGACTTCGTCCGAGTAACTGTCGGTTAAAAATTCGCGGAATAAAAAGAAGTCTATGTCCTTTCTTGGGTTTCAAACTTACTGCGTACAAAATTTCATCAAAATCACTTCAGTAGTTTAGTCATGAAAGCGTAACAGACTGACAGAGTTACTTTCGCATTTTTTTAGTTTTTTTCGCAACTAGCTTCTGACGTTTCATAAGTGCCCTTGTAGGTTTATGTGGAATAATAATATTTTGATTTGATTTGAATATTAGTATAGATTATGCTATGTCTACATTAATTATTTTTTGCTTGAGTATAGTTTTCATGTTATTTGTTGGTAAATTGGGTTGCCTAGCTGACATGTGAGACAATGATTTAATTTACTGTTTCGTCTCGTATTAGTAATTTGTCTACCTACTATTGTATAGAATCAAGTTTATCTAACTTAACAGACAGCTGTGCTGCTGTGGAGTTTGTTGCGCCACTTCTTCTTCCCAGCTAAAGCACTAGGAAGTGGTGAAGGGCGGGCGTTTTGGGGGGACTGTCTTTTGTAATTTTGACGTTCGAAAAGTGCTGCTTCTCAGCCTCATTTAAATAAATGACTTTTGCGTTTTGATTTTTGAATCGACTTAACTTATATTGTCAATTGCCCACATTTTATTCACCCGGTTTTCATACTTTTAGAATCCCAACTAATATTATAAATGCGAAAGTAAGTTTGTTTGTTCATTTGTTACGCTAAAACGGTTGAACGAGTCAGGATGAAAATTAGATCAAGACCTGGGTAAGGACATAAGTTCATTCATTCGTTCTCAATCGCAGACGAATTCTCGGGTGACACCGAGTCTACACCTCATCATTCATATAATCATTATTTCAGATGAAACATGTCCACTGAAGGACATTGGCAACACAACAACAACACAACAAACAATACAACAACACAACAACAACAAACAACACAACAACAACAAACAACACAACAACAATACAACACGATTGGCAAAACAACAACAACAACACAAACAATACACGACAACAACACAACAACAACAACACAATCACACACAACACAGCAACACACACATCAACAACAACAATTGGGCAATTTTAACCATAATCGCCACGCTTGGCAGGTGTGTTGGTGATCGCAAAATGGTGGTAAAATGCATAGACGCTGCTGCCGATTCTCAGTCGCCTCTTACGACACCCACGGGAAGAACTGGGATGTTGCTATTCTTTACGTATAAAATCAATATATTTAAAACTTGTGTAGATGATTAAATGACTCTGTTTGTGGAGGTCAGATAGAACAGTCGTTAGACTGGAAGCTGACACCAAAAATATTCAGGAAAAGGAAAGACAGGTGATGATTTACAACTTATTATTGTATTAACTTCCTAATACACATGTTCATAGTTCATATATCCATGTTTAATTTATAATGCTATAAATTATTTTAATTTATTAAACTGTCTGCTGGTACATAAGTAGTATTTTGAATAATTTATACTGTTTCATATTTTCATAGTTTAACTTATTGTTTTGTTGTGGCTCGCGAAATTCAAAAGATTTTTTTGTCATGAATTTGTCATTCAAAACATACTAAGTTCCGTGTGGTGGACGTAAAGAATACCACCATCCCATTTCTTCCCGTGGGTGTAGTAAGAGGCGACTAAGGGACTTACTAGAGAATGGGCAGCAGCGTTCTCTATGCATTTTACCACCATACTGCGATCGTCAACCCGCCTGTCAAGCGTGACGGTTATGGCAAATCCTCCCAAATTGGGGGAGGCCTATGTCCAGCAGTGGAGTCAGTCAGTGGGATTAAATATACTTAGAGGGTTGTATTGATAGTTTTCATGCGTATAATTATGTAAAGCCGCGACAATTACGAGTTAGTACGAACCCAGACTAGCGCTTTCCTTTGTGTAGATCATTTCATCACCACTGCTCTCAAAACGGTGAAGGAAAACATCGTGAGGAAACCGACATGTTCTAGAACCAAAAATTCGAAGACATGTGACATCTACCAACCCGCACTGGGCCCGCGTGGTAGATCACAGCCCAATCCCTCTCACAGAGAAGAGGCCTGTGTCCCAGCAGTGGGAACAATATACTCTGATTATGAATTCGTCGTAGATTGTCAAAGAGTCGTTAGTAGATTAGTCAAAAAGATGAAATAATAATAATAAATAATAATATCTTGGGACAACCAACACACAATTATCTGATCCCAAACTAGGCAGAGCCTGTACTATGGCAACCAGACAACTGATAAACATACTTATATATTTCTAAATACATACATAATATAGATAAATTACACCCAGACACAGAACAAATGATTGTGCTCATCACACAAAGATTTGTCCTGGGTGAGAATCGAACTCACGACCTCAGTCTTAGCAGTCAGGGTCACTAACCACTAGACTAGTCAAAAAAAGTCGAAAGGAAATGTTTATTTCTGTAAGTAGATCTTATTAGACTCTTTTACACGTCAACATTTCAAAAACTAGATGGCTCCGGCACTTCTTAGCTGACTGTTCCCTGAGAAGAAACGCCGAAACAAACTCAGAGGTCATGGTCTCTTTTAAAGTCCAACATTATATTATTAGAATTTTATCTGAGTCTAACAATGCAGGGCCATGTCTGGAAGAGCCTTTTGAAGAAAGAGCCATTGCAGCTTTGAGCTGACCTGTCCCAGCAGACGGCATGCATGTATCAGTCATCGTGTAGCTCAACCCTATTTTAGGGAGCTGAACGACCCGTCACAAGACGCTACCCAAAGAGGTTATATTCTCTTTGACGCTACCAGATCTGGAGAATAAAGCTACTAGCTAGTTGCCTATTCCAAAATGTAGGTTCCTATTGAGAAAATCAGACAAGAAACTACAGTTACTGTTTTGAATAACGTTTTTAGTCAAACATACTTACAAGTATTTTTTATAACTAACAATTAATGTTTTTCTTCACGGCTCGTTAAGTTTACAAGGTAATTAAAATGGTTATTAGCATTAAATAGTTTTTTCAAATCATGTTTTTTTTTGCTGGCGCTAATTACGGCCTCTTATAGAAAAGACGCCTGTGTCCCAGCTGTGGGAACAAACTGACTATACATGTTTTTTTTTAGTGTATGAGATGATTTTTTGCTAAGTAAGTACAACCGTTCGGATCAGGTTAAGCAACGCTTGTCGCGGTTGATCCTTGGATGGGTGACCATTTTTAAAACCAAGTCCATGCCTCGGAAAGCACGTTAAGATGTTGGTCCCGTCTATAATTCATGATTCTTTCACAGTCGTTACGGGTCATCAGAAGCCAAAAAGTCTGGGTTGTGTAGTTCAGATATTCAGTCACTCCATGTAAAAAACTGGTACTCAGCTGCATCTGGTTAGACTGGAAGCCAACCCCATCATATTTTGGTAAAAGGGGGCAGATGATGAGTATGGTAACTAAAGTAGTAGTGGGTAGGGCACAATGCTCACCGAACTGATGGCTGATGGGGCCGGAAGGTTCTGGAGTGACGACCGCGTACAGCACGCGTAGCATGACCGCCATAGAAACGGAGTTTGTCGACGGAAGAGAAGACAAAGTGATAGATTGTATCGTAGAAAAATTGTGTAAAACTGTAGAGAAGAGTTGTTTCTATTCTTCAGTCGACAAGAGTACGATGTCAAGTATGATGACTATTTCTCTTTACTATTGATGAGATAGAAACATTTTTACAGAATTAAAATACATAAGGAACTTGTTTTGTTCTTGGTAGAATAGAGATAGACTTGGTCATGCTACGCCGGCTGGAAGACGTAGCGTTGGAAGGCCTCCCACAAGATGGACCGATGACCTGGTAAAGGCCGCAGGAATACGTTGGATGCGAGAAGCACAGAACAGGTCGAAGTGGCGGTGCTTGGGGGAGGCCTATGTCCAGCAGTGGACGTCTTTCAGCTGAAATGATGATGAGTATGGATGGCTTTTAAACTGAGGAAAACCAAAGAAACGATGGATGGACTGTATGAATTATGATATGGATACAAAGGGGATGACTACTGAGATGACGACTAATAGAGAAGTGTGGAAGAAAAAGCCACGTAGCGCTGACCACTCCATCACAATTTTGATGATGATCAAAATGATAAATACATCGAATTTATTTCTTAAAAATAGTGTTTTGAGAATAACAATCTTCATTGACTTTTAGTGTCATTTACATTCAATCCTAAACAAATGAAACGTACGCAATACATAATTATATTGACTCAGCGCGGGAATCGAAATGATGACCCTGAGCACGTAGTTAATTGCATAATCAGCCTATACTGTTCCCACAGCTGGGACACAGGCCTCCTGTCTGTGAGAGGGAGCGAGCCCAGCGCGGCTTGGTAGATGTCACATGTCTTCGAATTTTTGGTTCTAAGACATGCCGGTTTCCTCACGATGTTTTCTTTTACCGTTTTGAGAGCAGTGGTAATGAAATTAGTAATGTAAAGTGACTGCCTGGATTAGAACTCACGATTATAAATAAATCGGGGCCAATGCCCAGTTTGTAGCTACTAGCTTTTGTCGAAAATTATACCACCGGAACGTATTATCCTCATTCCTCAAATGACCATTTCAGTCACCAATCTACATGGTCTTCACATGATGTGACCAAGATTATGTCTGGACTTTAAAAGAGACTGTGACCTCTGAGTTTGTTTCGGCCTTTCTTCTCAGAGTAGTCAGATAGGAAACGTCGACTACATCAAGTTTAAAAAATATGATTGACATGTTAAAGTGTTTGTACGTACAAACCTATATCATCATCTGCCTTCCTTTGTCCAACTATATCAGGGTTAGCTTCCAGTCTAACCCGATGCAGCTGACTACCAGTATTTTACATGGAGCGACTGCTTATCTGACTTCCACAAGCAAGTGGGTAATACGATACCCCTTGGTAAGACTGGTTGTCAGATTTTCGTGTTTCTGACAACCCGTAACGAATGTCAAAGATCCTCTTATGATAGCCGGGACCAACGGCTTGATGTGGTTTCTGAGACATATGGTATGTAAAAATTGTCACCACACCACGAACCAACCGTGGCAAGCGTGAATGCAATTATTATTTATAAATAAACTAGCTTTTGCCCGCGGCTTCGCCCGCGTGGATGTCGGAAATTAACGCAGGAGGACGTACTACCGCGGTAAGATGTGTTAATTCAGGTTATATTATAGGTAATAGCTGTTACCCGCGACTTCGTCCGCGTGGTATTTAACAAAAAGCTTTTCATAAAAACTGTCTTTGAAAACTACGCTGACATACGTCACAAACTACGCTGATATACGTCACAAACTACGCTGACATAGGTCTCAAAATTAAGCGTGTTTTTAGTTTTTTTAAACTATTATTTATTTATTCTAAAATAAAAGTAGCTTAAGTTACTCCTTGTTACATCAGCTATCTGCCAGTGAAACTTCCGTCAAAATCGGTCCAGCCATTTCAGAGATTAGCCGGAACAAACAGAAAGACAGACAAAAATTGTAAAAAATGTTGTTTTGGTATATGTACCTACCGTGTACATATATATATCCATATACACTTAATAAAAAGTGGTTATCTTAATATTAAAAACAGACACTCCAATTTTATTTATTTGTATGTATAGATGTATAGATTGCTTGATGAATTATAAATGCTAACTTTATTTAATGTTATATAATTCTTAAACTACTTTATTACAATAATAATAATTGCATCAATAATATTGCTTGTAAATCAATGATAGATATAGGTAATCGATTGCTTAGACTTTTTCTAACTACTTATGTTGGGGTCAGCTTCCAGTCTGACCACGCGGAAAATCCGGAAAATACCGATTTTACACGGAGCGACTGCATATCTGACCTCCACAACCAAGTTACTGGGTAATACGATGCCTCTTGGTAAGACTGGTCAGACTTTCGCGCTTCTGATGACCCGTAATGACTATAAAAGATTCACAAAGGACAGCCGAGACTTTCTGGGTGCTTTCCTAGGCACGGAAGGGTTTTGCTGTGTAAATATGGTCACCCATCCACGGACCAACCGCGGCAAGCGTAGCTTAACCTGAACTAACGACCAATGCGGGTGTTATAACTTAGCCACAAGCATGAAACTTAATGATCTAACATTTAATACGCATTCCCCTTAAGTTTTAAGAATTCATGGAACCGGTTTTCGATGACAGATCATTTTTTTTTGAGTTATTTCTTTCAATAATAGATTAAAGATTCTATGTTTTCCTAAAACTGTTTTTCTATGTATGATTAATTAAAAGGAAACCTGCTGTTTTGTCGTGTCTATAGAAGTGCGTCATTTGTTTATTGTATTATTAATTAATAATAAAGAAATACTTAATAACATCGTGGCTGTGATATATCCGCATTTTTGCGCATATTTTATTTCTGCCCTAAGTCTTGTGATTGAGGATTTGTAACATTTTGAACGATATTGCTGATACAATGTTTCTTATATTGGAAAAGTTATCTGCTCAATAACGTAAATAACGTAATGAATGCTGTTGAACTGTAAAAATTAAAACCATTCCTACTCATGTCTTACGTAATCAACCAGCTGGTTAAGGGGATTACCTCGCTCAAATCCTGAAAATACGGTGTGTTTAAAGAAGTTTGTTGATGAATCCTTTTGTGCGTTTTCAATATAAAAAATATATGTTAAACTAAAGGTCATCACAAATACATTGTATTGTTTAAAATTTTAATAAACTTACTCAAATTTTATCAAAAAATCGTAACAAATAGGTCCTTTTTCAACCTAAATTGAAAATTTTCTCTATAACGGCTCAATAACTCGGCATGAATTTTATACCAAAAAATATGTAATGACGTATTTAACAATTTGTATTGATTTTTTTCTCTTATTTCTTTTAATATTTTAAAATATTTTATAAAACTCCGAATTTTCGCGAAAAGCACTATGTCACTCCCGCACTCGTCCCTCTCTCTCTCGTCGTTTCGTCGTAAGTTAGTACGGGGCAGCATGCTCAAGGTCATTGGGCAATGTAATGCCCTTAATATAAAACTTCATACCCAGGGTAGCAATAGGTAGAGATGTCCGCAAAAATTGAAGGTGTTCGCTAGAGGACCGATGCCTGCGAAGGTCGCGGAGTTGTTCGAAGGAGTTAATATAATATCTTAATAATATCTCAGGACAACCAACACACCGTTATCTGATCCCAAACTAGGCAGAGCCTGTACTATGACAACCAGACAACTGATAAACATACTTATATATTTCTAAATACATAAATATTATAAATAAATTACACCCAGACTTTATTGACGTCAAAATTGGAACGATGGTGGTGTATTTTGCATGATCTTAAAATAATAATCTTGTTTTTCTTGTTACAGGTAAAGATTGTTTCTTATCATTTACCCTTCAGACAAATTAGGTCAGAACACAGCGAAATAACTGGGTAAGTAGCATTAAATAATTTACGAACCTTCAAACTCGGGCCTCCTATATGTGAGGGGAGAGGATGTCGGTGGCAAAACAATAAAATTAATCAAAATATTTCATTTCACATAAACCTACATGGGCACTTATGAAACGTCACAAGCTAGGTGCGCGGGTCCAATTGAACAGATTCCTATAGAGAAGAGCCACCAAGAAAATGCACGGATACAGTTTTAAAAATTATTGGTTCTTACAATGGTTTCAAATTACAGTGTTAATAGGTATGGGAGGACAGTGTAGGCCTGTCAAGAAGTACCAGGTACTTAATGAAATAGAAAATGTTCTACAAATCTACAGTTTACAAGGCCTACAAAGTTCTCACATTCACAAAATATAAAAGAATCTACTTAAATAAAATATAAAACCTATGTACCAAATGACATGATTGCCATGACAACCACTAAGTAATAAAGATTTGAAATTAGAATTGTAGGTTTTTAATGTCAAATTATGAGTACATAGATTATATCAAAGACAAAAATTTGCATTGTAATAAAGATCCAAAGACATCGACTTCCGAAATTAAAGTTATTTTTAAATTTTAGTGTCTTTTTTGGAAGTCCAATTTTTTTGTTTTTCTATAAAGTTTTTTATTGCATATTCATTATGTTAAAGGGGTTAACCTGTTCCGAAATGTTTAACAGGATCTGATTAAAACAAAGTAGGTATTTTAAAGATGGCGCCCAAGAAGCGTCATTATCGTTAATAAGATATAGAACCGTGTGATACGGGGAAAACCATTGTTTTTGTAACGATCTATGTAAATTATTAAATGACTTCTTATTGGTTTGACAGAGAAGCTCGTGGGTAACAGCAACACGGGCGAATTGTAGGGTCGTAATTCATATAAAGTTTAATTATAATAACAATTAATAATAAAGTTCGAATCCAGACAAGCCCTTTATATTGGCCTCCCCCAGTTTGGGGGCCTTGGCCATAATCGCCACGCTTGGCAGGCGGGTTGGCGATCGCAGCATCGATCGTGGTAAAATGCTTGGAAAACGCTGCTGCCCATTCTCTAGTAAGTCCCTTCAAGCAGGCGCTTTACTTCGTGTAAATAACTTCATCACCACAGCTCTCAAAACGGTGAATGAAAAACATCGTGAGGAAACCGGCATGTCCTAGAACCTAAAATTCGAAGACATTTGACATCTACCTACGCGCACTGGGCCCGCGTGGTGGATTACGGCCCACTCCCTCTCACACGGTTCACGCTTGTGTCCCAGCAGGAGGAACATTATAGGGGCCATAATGATGGCACTAGGAAATGGTGAAGGGCGGGCGTGTAGGGGACTGTCTTATGTAACTTTGACGTTCAAAAAGTGCTGACTCTCAGACTGGTTTGAATAAATGACTTTTGATTTTAATGCTACACGGGTTACTAGAAGGTTAAGCTACGCGTACCGCGGTCATTCCGTGGATGGGTGACCATCTATTATACATATATCATGACCCCTCCTTACCTCATAAAGTATGCTTAGCCCAGCAGTCAGAATTCTGACAACCAGTCTTATCAAGAAGTATCGTTTAAACAGTAAGCTTCTTGAGTAACCTTATTAGAATAATTAAGTATTAATTATATTTTTACGTATATTTTTCTATCTTAACGACATTAAAACCTAATCTAGGATTTGATGTTATCTTTTTTCCTATGAATTAATTAGTTATCATGAAACTTGAAAATACTTTTTTTTTCATCTAATGATTATTACTATTATTTACGATCAAGTAAAAGCAATAATCTTGAGTTCTGTTAGGTACCTATTAATAATAGGTTTTTTTTTAAATACTTGACTCCCACATTCCCCTTAACTCAAAGGGAAGATATATAAACCCGTGGTCAGACCTGCTATCTTGTATGGGTCAGAATGTTGGGCCACAAAAGGGATGAATGAAAGGCAATTGCATGTAGCTGAGATGAGAATGTTAAGAGGGATGTGTGGTGTTACACGAATGGATAAAATAAGAAATGAGTACATAAGAGGACGTCTGAAAGTGGCGCCGATACCTGCAAAGTTGTGTGGGAATCGGTTGTCATGATATGTATATGCGTATCTTGACATCAAATATCCGTATTCTGATTCGTATCCGCGGATATAAAATCAAAGTCAAAGCTATTATTTCAAATAGGCACAAAAAGGAACTTTTGAACGTGAACATTTAAATTAAAATAGTATTGATTCTCGTCACCCGTTCCAAAAAGTAGATTCGTATGGAGAAGAATGAGCAAGAAACTCCAGCGTTACTCTTTTAAAATGTTTACAAATTTTTAACGATCCGGCAAATATAATACCTACATGCAGGTTAAAAATCATAACCTTGCTTTTTGCTTAGCCGTAGTCGGGTAAAAATACTGCAAGGCATCATGGAAAAAACTGACATATTTAAATTTCAGAGACTCGATTCGACACTGACATTCAACTTGATTCCTAAAACTAAGGTTACATTACTATTTATAGACATAAAACATTAATTTATCAATTTGTAGTAACTTAAATAATAACTTGACATATTCGCATTAATTATAATTTTTACTTATAAACAGGAAATATGTTTTTTAATTATTGTTTTCTCGAGGCAATATTTTTTTTTTAAATCTATGTTACCTAAGAAAATGTCTCATCACCATCATCATCATCATTTCAGCCGAAAGACGTCTACTGCTGGACATAGGCCTCACCCAAGCTCCACCACTTCAACCGGTTTTGTGCTTCCCGCATCCAGCGGATTTCTGCGGCCTTCACAAGGTCTTCTAAAAGAAAATGTCTAATCTAATGTTAATATTAGATTAATCTCTAACGTCTAATCTAATACTTTCATGGTATATCATATTATTATTGTCTGGTCTTGCCCATTCTTCTCCATTCGAAACTACTTTTTGGAAAGAACGAGTTGAATCAATTCTATTTGTAACCGACTTCAAAAAAAGGAGGAGGTTTTCAATTCGACTGTTTTTTTTTTAAATGTTTGTTACCTCCTAACTTTTGACTGGGTGAACCGATTCTGATGATTTTATTTCTGATGATTTTTTGTGATTATTTGAAAGCTGGTGCTTCCCGAATGGTTCCATCTTAATTTGGTTTCATTCGGACAATGGGATCCATTTGAAAACCATATAAGTCATAAATTTGCATTAAGTATTTGCGCGACAAATGAACGAACAACGCGATTAGATTAGTGCGGGGTATCTACCGTAACTAAAAAGTTAAAAATAAAAACTTTTTACAAAAAAAAATTACCACCGACTTCCTTAACAAAAAACACTACAAAGTCAAAAATAACTTTAATTTCGGAATTCGATGTCTTAGGATCTGAATTTAAGGTTTTTTGCCACCGACTTCCGAAATTAAAGTTATTTTTGACTTTGTAGTGTTTTTTTAAGGAAGTCGGTTGTTATTTTTTTCTAAAAAGTTTTTAGTAAAGGTTGACGTTCAAAAGTGCCTTATAGGTGTCTATTTGAAATAAATATTTTGACATAATCTATATATGCAAATCTTGAAACGGCTGGTTGTCACTTCCCATGACCCAAGGGCTGGTTTTTACCTTGGCCAGCGGCTAAGCATTGCCATACAACGTGGTAATGCCGCCAGTCTCTTGGATAAATTACCAATCGACAGCGATGCCAATGAATTTTTCGACGCTATATTTTAATTTGTAAATAGTTTTAATCACGGTTTACTTATATTATCAAATTTTAGTTTTAATATTTTCTTACATGTAATTTTATTTTACGCAATTAATACATAGGCGACGAAACCAAATGTCCTTTCTTTGTTATTGTTCGTCGAATCGTTGAGCTCCTAAACTTCTGAATTGAGCTGCAAGATTGGTGACAAATGCGTGCACTGACTGGACAGGTCCACTCAATCTGTGTGGTTCTTTCCTCAAAAGACCATTTCAGACACCAATCTACATGGACTTCACATGATCTGACCAAGAATATGTCTGGACTTTAAAAGAGACTGTGACCTCTGAGTTTGTTTCGGCCTTTCTTCTCAGAGTAGTCAGGTAGTAAACGCAAACCTTAATATGTAGTTATAGCAATATAATTGCCGTGTAAAAGTGTTTGTACAAACCTACTTACAGAGATAAAATCATTTGTTATTTATTAATCAATCTAAATTAAAATTTATTGTAATCAGAATTTTGACTTCATTTGCTGGTTATAGAAGGTACTAACTACTACCTATTCAACATTTTTCTAAGTTCCTTGTGTGGTGCAGGATGTAAAGAATACCCTGCCAGGGTCGCGAGATTATTCGAAAGAGATACCGTGACCCTGGCACATGGGCAACTGAAGGAACACGGGTGGGTTTTAGTCAGTACAAGTCTGACATGCCCTCCCGCTCCGCCCAGAGCGGGAGAAGTCATTTGATGATTTCTCATCCATAAAAAAAAAAAATCTCTCATGGGTGTCGTAAAAGGCGACTAAGGGACTTACTAGAGAATGGGCAACACCGTTCTCTATGCACTTTACCACCATACTGCGATCGACCATACTAGAACACCAGACTTAGCTAACAAAAATGCAAAAAATCTTATTTCATTGCAACATATTTTACAAATAGACATAGCGTTCGATATTCTGAGCTCTCAGACACAAAAACAGGTTTTTATCTAGGTCAATAAGTTTACCATTTCAATACTAATACCGACTAGTCGTAGTAAAAAAAATTCTTGACCCTTGAGATTGTTAATTGGCTGTCTATCACGCTGACAATGTTTTGATACTTTATCATTTGCCAGCTATGTTGGGGTCAGCTTCCAGACTAACTGAATACAGCTGAAACGACTGCCTTTTTGACCTTCACAACCCAGTTACTCGGTAGTACGATATTCCTTGTTAAAAAAAGGTTCTGACTCATGTGTAGTAGATATAGTCCTCCAGACCGTATTTCGGCCATGGCGGCTAATCTCAACGGAGACTAGCCATCGGCGCGGGAGATATTTATAGTGCACAAGTTTGTGCGCAGATATACATAGATAAACCCGATCTTTCCTCACTCTCATAGTCCGATGTGACGGCAATCCGACACGACCGGAGAGCGATCAGGCGCCGTGCTTTCCGAGGCACGGTAAGTATAGGTCATCAGAAACCCGAAAAACTGAAAACCAGTCTTTCACGTTGCAATGCCAAACAATGATCACTTACAGTTGAGCAAAGTTCTAAAAGTATTTGTTATTGTCCAGAATGATATGACCAAGATTAAATGCCGTTAAAAGACAATATGACCTCTGAGTTTGTTTAGGCCTTTCTTCTCAGAGTAGTCTGATAGGAAACGCCGACCTCATCTAGTGTTAAAATTATGATTGATGTGTAAAAATTTCTGTACGAACCTACTTGCAGAAATGAAATCATTTTGCATTTCACGTAGAATGTTGATATTACCATATTCAGACTCCGGGCTGTTATTGAGAAATTCGAGATAGACAAACCAAATAACTTTTGGTATTCATACCCAACACGTGAGCACAGTTTTGCCAGCGAATTTAATTTGACCCTGTATACACTTTCACAAAATAAAACCGCCGAAAAAACGGAAAAGCAAAAAATAATAAACGTGCTTTGTGATCTTTGTTCATTGATTGTTTAGCGCCGACTCAAAATGACTGAAAAGTTTATTATTTTTTGCTTTTCAGTTTATATGGCGGTTTTATTTTTTGTTAAGAAGTTTTTATTTTATAATTTTTTGTGGCTATAATATACTAATTACTAAATGCTTGCAAAATCGGACTATTCTGTAAGAAGTTATGCTTCAATGAGTGAACAATCAATCATCCCCTGTTTTCCTACCCTTAGGGTTGGAATTTTCTTTCCTAATTTTTTCATGGGACCACCTTCAGGATATATCCTTTCCAATTAAAAAAGAATCATCTAAATCGGTTCATTCTGTAAAAAGTTATGCGTGGTCAAACATAAGAAAAACGCGTCGACCGGAGAACCTCCTCCGTTTTTTTTTCGTCTGTTAAATAGCCTTATAAACAAACATTTCAATTAATTTAATTATATATACGTAAAGATGGAGGTATGGAGTAGTTCTTTGCAATTACAGTAATCTTAGTCGTCAAGGCTCCCATTTTTCTAGGTTACGACCAAGACCTAATATCTAGACCTTGTTAAGTAGAATCTGTATTTTATTACAAATTCATGTCGATCTTTCAAGATAAAACGCTACTTTAACTAAGTGCATCTTGTGAGAAAATATTCTTGTTCAGTTTTGTCGCGTCTTTCCGTACTAAGTTACAAGGAAATATGTGAGATATGTCGAGTGCGAAAATTAGTCGTGCACTTACTTAATAGCTTAGTAAGTGCATCTTAAAGGTTAATGCTAAAAACTAGCCCTGGAGAAGGTCGTGGTAATAGTAAGGTGTGAAGGATTTTTGTGGTATCACGACCAAGAACTAATATTTAGACCTTGTTAGGAAGAATCAGTATTTTATTACAAATTCATGTTCATCTTTCAAGATAAAACGCTACTTTAACTAAGTGCATCGGTTTTGTCGCGTCTTTCCGCACTAAGTTTCAAGGGAACATGTGAGATATGTCGAGTGAGAGAATTAGTCGTGTTGGTGAATAATGTACTTGGCGACTTCCTAAGTGCATCTTAAAGGTTAATGATAAAAGCTAGCCCTGGAGAAGGTCGTAATATCAAGTTATCAAGGTTTTTTGTGGTATCATCTTCATCTGCCTAGCCATTTCCCAACTATGTTGAGGTCGAATTCCAATATTATCAGATGCGACTGAATACCAGTATTTTACATGAAACGACTGCCTATTTGGCCTGAGTAACCCTTTTTTTTTGTGGGTGAGAAATCATCAAATGACGTCTCCTGCTCTGGGCGGAGACTCAGACTTTTACTGACTAAAACCCACCCGTGTTCTTTCATTTGTCCATATGCTAGGACCACGGTAATTCTTTCGAAAAGATCTCGCGACTCTGGCATGCATCGGTCCTAGCAGACTCCTTCAGTACTGCTGACATCTCTTTGAGGCGCGCGTGGAACACAACGCGCCGCCGATCCGAGTCTGGTCGTTACCGGGCGGCGAGCTACCAATTGCTCGCCGCCCGCAAGCCCGCACCTACGGTGGCCGGGAGTCCACGATCGACTCCCGAACCCTCACAGCACAGGCCAGTGCCTACTACGATACCAAAGGGTTAAAAGTGGGTCTAAATCATGTACTGGATTTATGGTAACACCTTTAAGAGTATTGGAAAGATTTTCGGGCTTCTGACTACCTGTAACGGTTCTCATAGAGCTTCGAAATTTGTTGCAAAATCGCAGTATGGTGGTAAAATGCATAGAGAACGCTGCTGCCCATTCCCTAGTAGGTCCCTTAGTCGCCTTTTACGACACCCAAGGGAAAAATGGGATGGTGCTGTTACCGGGGTGGGAGGAGGGGGAGGGGTATAAAGGTGTTAATTAACGATTGGACACAGCCTGCATATCCGTGTATTACGTAAAATGTTTGTATAAACAGTACGACACGAGGCTTCACTGTGTTTACATGAGGATATTTGCGTCTTGTGCTGAGACTTATAAAAAAGTTAAATTTGAACGCAGTAATCTCAGGAACTACTGGTCCGAATTGAAAAATTATTGTTGTGTTGGGTAGCATATTTATTGAGGAAGGCTATATAACATCACGCTACATTCAAAAGGAGCAAAGCAGCAATGAAAAATGGATGAAAACTGGCAGGCAATTCGATTCGACGGGAAGAGTCAGGGGAGCAAAATTTTTAATTTTTAATAATTAAACCTCTTTTTGACTATCCGCTTTTCTTTCGGATAAAGTGTATATACTAGTTAAGTATCATGTATATTACTACTTACTATGTAGTGACAGTGACAGGAAGTATTAGAACAGCATTAAGATACACAAAGTTGATTAAAAACGTATTATCGAAACTAACGTAAAACTACCAAAGCTTAGTTAGTAAAATTTGTTTTGCCCACCACTGAATACGCCTCACTCCGTTAAAAAAATATTTTATTGACAATTACCGGATATACAGGGTAAGTTTTTATCCAGTGCGCAAATTGTAACCATGAATTCAGGATATCATTCTAGACCTAGAAGTCGGTTAAAAAATCAGCTGTTTCATAGAAAAATGCAATACCTACAGGGTCAAAATGTATGGAACAGCTGATTTTTTTTTTTTGTATAACCGACGAGAGAAAATTTTCTACCCTGGGGGGTCTAGCGCAACATAAATCCAAAAAAAAGAAAACTAATGGATGAATTGAGAACCTCCTACGTTTGAAAGCCCATTAAAAAGTTATTTCTTTTGCTTTTCAGTGACTTAATAAAAAAATATTTTTAAAAAAAATTTTCTTCACTTGAGGGAGTTGGATTTTGTTATAAATGGAACCAACTTTGAAGTATAACCCTTTCAAATAAGAAAAGAATTTTCAAAATTAGACTCCTCAGTAAAAAATTCCTGCATAAAAATAAAAAACGAATTGAATTGAAATCTGCCAATTTTTTTTTTGCGTCGCCTAAAAAAAATCTTCCAATAAAAATGCAAAACGATTTTAGAGGATTCTATTAAATACTTCCCTATATATATCTTATACATAGTCATAACTATTGCAGTATAAGATCAACGCCAGTATGATGTAACAGCAGTTTCGTTACATAAGCCTGTGACATACAGACACACATTCTACTTAGGCGTTAGGCAAACGTATAGGCTCAAAACCAGTTATGTTGAAAGAAATATACATTTCTCGATGTTTATATCAGTTTTTGGTGGGTCATGACCGTGGTCTATCATGGTATTTCCTTGAAATGGGTTAGCAGAGAGCTGGGCTGTTGGGTTGTAAAAATTATGTTCCTATTTTTTTGTTCTTTAGGGTTCCGTTCCATTCTGTATCGTACCAGACGTAAAAAATAGCACCATTCCAATGCTTCTCGTGGGTGTCGTAAGATGCGACTAAGGGACTTACTAGAGAATGGGCAGCAGCGTTCTCTATTCATTTTACCACCATACTGCGATCGCCAACACGCTTGCCAAGCGTGGCGATTATGACAAACTCCACCAAATTGGGGGAGGCTTATGCCCAGCAGTGGACATATCCCTGGCCTTAGCCTTTGGGCTGAAAGTGATGATGATGAATGATGATCTTATTCGGGTCAGGAGTGAGGCCGTATTTTTGGGATGATGGCATGAAAGCCATCGGTATGTTACCGCCAACATTTCACGAGGCAGTACAAAAACGAGGCAGTCGCAACAGCATCCTAAAAACTTTATTGTATTGGACGCGTAGGACATCCCCAAAAACATGATTGTATTCATTGACATCCAACGACCTTTTTGACTAATTGACCCAAAGTTTACCGGTGTAAAAACTCTGACAATGAGCTATAAAAATAATACAATTTTTTTGACGTTCAAAAAGTGCTGACTCTCAACCTAGTTTGAATAAATGACCTTTGATGTTAATTTTGAATAGTTAAAAAAAAAAACAAGTTTCCATAGAAAACCAAACTAATAAAAAGTACAAAATAATTGAAAAAAAAAAAACGTAGGGTGCTTGCTAACAATTAAAATACCACAAAAAGCACCCATCGCTTTTTTTAAAACTATTACTATTTATATTAAATTTTTAGTGTTTTAAATTTTGTGGCGTATATCAGCGTAGTATTCGTGAAAGAGTAAATTAACAAGATATTTTTTTTTTGTCTTGTTATCCTGATAACCCTGGCAAGGATAATGGCACAAATTTATGAAATTGTTGTATTGTCATCAGTCCTCGATAAGCCTAGAGAGTTTTAAATGAAATCTGACCGTTTGAAGTGGGTCAAAATCAAGTCCAAAGGAAAAAACACGCTTCCATGGAAAACCAAACTAAAAAGTACAAAATAATGGAAAAAAAGCGTGGGGTGCTTTTAAGGTATTTTTTTATTGATATCAGGCACCCCACGCTTTTTTTCCATTATTTTGTACTTTTTAGTTTGGTTTTCCATGGAAGCGTGTTTTTTAGTTTTTTTAAACTATTATTTATTTTCTATTTTTTAGGGTATTTCGAATTTTGAGACGTATGTCAGCGTAATTTGTGACAGTTTTTTTGCTGTCCTGGTAACCCTGGCAAGGATAATGGCACAACTTTATGAAATTATTGCATTGTCATCAGTCCTTGACAGGTGTGCAAAGTTTGAATGAAATCTGGTCGTTTAAAGTGGGTCAAAATCGCACTATAAGGAGTCGGTTACAAACAAACATACAAACATACAAGTGAAGCTAATATAAAGCGTGTAAAAAGAGTAATCTTTAGATACTTGGTCAGTACACCGAGCAAATCTTCGTGCCAACATACTTATTACTCCACTGCCAGGGTCACGAATTTTCTTCGAAAGAGTTACCGTGGCCCTGGCATATAGGCAACTGACGGAACACGGGTGGGTTTTAGTCAGTAACTGTCGGACACGCC
Source organism: Aporophyla nigra (assembly GCA_947507805.1). Classification (NCBI taxonomy): domain Eukaryota; kingdom Metazoa; phylum Arthropoda; class Insecta; order Lepidoptera; family Noctuidae; genus Aporophyla; species Aporophyla nigra. The sequence goes on from OX382318.1 coordinate 2,040,598, forward strand.
CTTCCGCTTCACTCTAGAGCGGGAGACGTCAGTAGATGATTTCCCACACAAAAATAAAACGTGAAGCTAATAACAGCATGTTAAAAATAATAATGTTTACGTGGACAAAGACAGCGCTACTGTATAAAAGCGTGGTATGCAGAGCGCCAATCATTTATAATAATATCCCAAAGTGTGTTTAGTCATTAAATGCAGACCAGTTTAAGAAAACATTTAAAAAAATACTGACAGAAAAAGCCTATTATAATGTGAATGATTTTTTAAATGATAAATCGATCTTGAGAAATTGACTTAAATTATTATTTCATTATTTATTTTGTGTCGCATGCGTACTGACCTAATGTTTTTAATCTAATCATATTGTTTAATGTTAATAATCTATTTTTATTGTTACTCTTTTTATTTTAAATCTTATTGTCTTTCGACTAAATTTGTACACCAGCCATGGTCAAACATGTTGAGCCACAACCACCCACTTTGTAACAACCATACTATACCATGTATATTATCTACACATGTTTTTGCAAATAAATCTGTGGACATTAAACCGAGCAAATCTTTTTGCAAAAATTATATGGCACTTATATTTCTCCAATATAACCTTAAAAAAAAGTTTTAACAAAAAAAAAAACAACCGACTTCCTTAAAAAATGGATCTGGGAGGATCTGTGTTTAAGGTTTTATGCCACCGACTTCCGAACTGTTTTTTTTACGGAAGTTGGTTGTTATTTTTTTGTTAAAAGGTTTTTTTTGTTAACTTATTAGTTATAGTATGTACCCCGCACTAATCTAATCGCGTTATTCGTTAATTTGTCGCGCAAATACTTAATGCAAATTTAAGACTTATATATGGTTTTCACACGGACCCCACTGTCAGAATGGAACCAAATTAAAATGGAACCACACGGGAAGCACCAGCTTTCTAATAAAAGAAATAATCATCAAAATCGGTTCACCCAGTTAAAAGTTATCAGATAAATGTTTGTTACATTTAAAAAAAATACAGTCGAATTGAAAACCTCCTCCTTTTTTTAAGTCGGTTAAAAAGAGTAATGTTTACGTAGACATTACATCGAGCAAATCTTTTTGCAAAATTATATGGCACTTATATTACTCCAATATGAGCGTGAAAAACAAGATTTGTTGCCCAAGCCAAGGCAATAACAACAAAGTTGAATGCACCGAGCTCCAATTTAAACTCAGTTCCAAAATAACTACCTTTAGACGTGTTCGTGCGTGTGCGCACACCTGAGAAATAAATACAGGGTAGCAAGGACATTGACTCACAACCTGTTACCATTATATTCGGGAGTTTTTAGTCTACCCGCACGGTTTAATTCGCCCAAATCGGGCGAATTGTCGATGTTGTGTGACACGAATGACAGAGATATAAATTTTAATATAATACTCAGTTAATTAATTATTATACCATAAGATGACGATTGATGAAAAGTGACGATTTACCAAAATCGCGCAAATCTAATAATAAGCCGGATTCAGTACATAATTCTGAACCTTTTCGTCGATTAATTAAAAAACAAAATCGGTTCGATACGTTTTGACCGCGAAAATATTGTACCTACTTATGAATTTTAGTAATACTCATTGTTTTAACTTTATTTTAATATTAATCGGTTTTTTTTTTTTCGGTGGGAAATCATCAAATGACCTCTCCTGCTCTGGGTGGAGCGGAAGGGCGTGTCAGACTTTTACTGACTAAAACCCACCCGTGTTCCTGCAGTTGCCCATATGCCGCGGTAACTCTTTCGAAAGAATCTCGCGACCCTGGCAGAGTATGTTGTGTTTAGTTTTTGTGCGAATCACAATAAATACTTCTTTTTCTTTATTTCATTATTTCTTAAATAGTTGCTTTTTTTTAATAACCTCTAAAAAATGGTACGAATAACATTACAAACGTAACATACGATCGACCCAAGCCATGATTTAAAAAAATTGGATGGTTTAACATAATCCTATGTGGAATTTTAACAGCGGTTCCGAATTCCACAGAAAAATGTGTTAATCGTCAACATAAGTGTCATGTTTGTTTAAATTTAACGTTTTCTTGGCCTACTGTGACATCGCTTAAATCACACACTTTATCATATTTTGGGCGAAAAAACCGTTTTATAACCGACTTCAATAACGGTGGAGATTATAAGTCCCACTATACAGGATTTTTTTTAACCAGTGCGCAAATTTTTTTGGTGGTTCAGTATCAGTAAAAGAACACATTCCAACTATTTTTCCAATACTTTTTTTTTTAAATTTTATCCGACCCTCAATCAGTAAACTGTGGACACCCTACATATTAATACCCTATTGTTATTATAACTCGTTTAGGTTTAATTTGTTAAAATTTGCGCATTGGTTAAAAATGTATCCTGTATATTTATGCATCTTCACCGATTTCTTCACGAACTATCGACCGTTTTTTTTTTTTTTTTTTTTTTTTTTTAATGGGTAGGTTATACTTCATGGGTGGTCCCATATAAATTGTATTGCCTTTGCTTTGGTAGCTTTTGCGTTACCTTCGATAATACGTATTTAATACACTTTGTTTATCGTGATAATATTCTAATACTTCTTATCCTGGCCAGTAATTAGTGCGGGATAGATACCATAAATAAAATGTAAAAAAAATAGTTTATAAAAATCTATGGAAGCGTGTTTTTGCAGTTTTTGTTTTAAATGATTATTTATTTTCTATTTTTTAGGGCGTTTCGAATTTTGAAACGTAAGTCAGTGTAGTTTTAGAAAACAGTTTTTTTGCTTTTCTGGTAACCCTTGCAAAGATAATGGCACAAAATTATAAAATTATTGTAATTTCATCGGTCCTTTCCAAATGTCGAGTTAATCCGACGTTTTAATGGGGGTCAAAATCAAGTTCAAAGTTTCCGTTACATAGGCACATATAACATATTAACACACAAACATACCAACATACAAACATACTGACATACGTGGAACTAATAAAACCGTTTAAAAAAAAATATATTTTTGCAAAATAAACAACCGGCTTCCAAAACACACTACAATGTCAAAAATAACTTTAATTTGGGAAATAAAAGTTATTTTTCACTTTTCAGTATTTTTTGTTTAAGTCGGTAGTTTTTTTTCTTTTGCAATCAAGTTGTATCTACAGACAAATTATAAGATATGACATAATTTATCACGTCTTTGGTCCGCCCGTGCTCGCAGTTAAGTAGATCAAGATATGAGAGTAGTTCATAATTTGGTAATATAATATATCTGTTTTATGAGCATAGTTTAACATTATTTTAATTTTATTTTGACAGTCACATAATTTATCAGCACGCGTGTGGACCTGTTTTTTCACCATTTACGTAAGTTTTTTTCTACAAACGTATTTATGTTTTTCCTAAAAAAATGTATAAGGTGTATAGTATTCATACACGAAATATTTAAAGAGGTACACCTTTAGGTGGTAAAGAAGCTATAGCAACGAGAAAAAAATTGTCGAAATGTTTTTTTTCCAAAATTTTATATTTATGGTATTAATTATTTGACGCACATAAGAAATACTGGCTCCTTCTTATTTTTAACATCCGTTACTCTAGTGTCTATAGTGGCCGCGCTCGCGCTGTCCGGTCGCCGCCAGTCAGGCGGGCCATTCATAGCATTTGGAGTAAAGGTTTTATGCAAAACGTCTCAAGCAGTTTTAAAATTATAATAATTACGAAAATTCAAAAACGGTAGATAAAAATTTTCTTTTTGCGTCTATAGCTTATATATTGCGTGGGTGAGTAATATAGTATAGTTTTCCGTGTGGTGTCAGACGTAAAGAATAGCAGCATCCCATTTCCTCCAGTGGGTGTCGTAAAAGGCGACTAAGGGACTTACTAGAGAATGTGCAGTAACGTTCTATATGTATTTTACCACCATACTATAATATCTTAGGACAACCAAGACACCGTTATCTGATCCTAAATTAGGCAGAGCCTGTACTATGACAACCAGACGACTGATAAATATACTTATATATTTCTAAATACATAAATATTATATTTAAATTACACCCAGACGCAGAACACATAATTGTGCTGATCACACAAAGATTTGTTCTGGATGAGAATCGAACCCACGATCTCCGTCTTAGCAGTCAGGGTCACAAACCACTACTAGACCAAGCCAGTCAAACTTCGATCGCCAACCCGCCTGCCAAGCGTGGTCATTTTGGCAATCCCCTTCGCTTTGAGGGAGGCATATGTCCAGCCGTGGACATCTTTCAGCTGAAATCATGATGATGATGATGAAGCAATAATATTATTGATTGACTGGCCTGTTAGTCTAGTGGTTAGTGATCCTAACTGCTAAGACTGAGGTCGTGGGTTCGATTCCCACCCAGTACAAATCTTTGTGTGATGAGCACGATCATTTGTTCTGTGTCTGCGTGTAATTTATCTATAATATGTATGTATTTAGAAATATATAAGTATGTTTATCAGTTGTCTGGTTACCATAGTACAGGCTCTGCCTAGTTTAGGATCATATAACGTTGTGTTGGTTGTCTTAAGAAATTATTTTATATTATTTATTTAATAATAACCGCACGGGTGAATTAGTCAGGTTAAGCTACGCTTTACATCTATACAAAAGACTTGAAAGTTTATAAAACTACTCTCTACAGTGAAAGATACTTTCTAACGAGCTGTAATAACCTGACGGATAGATGTATTAGTAATTATTATTATAAATGTATTTGTCGGAATATCTTTTTGAAGTACGTTGAGATTATTCAGAAAAATCGGGTCAGTTTCTAACGGGTAAATAATTCTTCAGGTTTGTCGAATCAAGTAAAAGACAAGGTTTTGAAGAAAGTCGTCTGCAGAAGTAGGTTTTATCATTAACTAGCTTCTGCTCGCCACTTCGTCTCGTCGCAATTTTTGCTTCCCTGACCCTTCCCGTCTCATCGAATTGCCTGCCAGTTTTCGGCCATTTTTCGTTGCTGCTTCGCTTCTTTTGATCGTAGCGTGATGTTATATAGCCTATAGCCTTCCTCAATAAATAGGCTACCCAACACAAAAATATTTTCTTCAATTCGGACCAGTAGTTCCTGAGATTACCGCGTTCAACCAAACAAACAAACTCTTCAGCTTTATAATATTAAGTATAGATAATGAGCCTATATTGTTCCCACTATTGGGACATAGGCCTCGTCTCGGTGAGAGGGAGTGGGCTGTAGGTGTCACATATCTTCGAACTGTTGGTTCTAAGATATGCCGGTTTCCTCACGATGTTGTCCGTCATCGTTTTGAGAGCAGTGGCGATGAAATTATTTACACAAAGTATTTCATTTCATTTATTCATAAAACAATTTACATTGTGTCGAATATAAAATATACACATACAATTTACATAAGAATACAAGGAACTATGAATTATTGACTAACCTTCAAGTGAAAACTCAATTAATTAAAACAGTTTTGAATATAATGCCAAATAGTTAAAAAAAAATTTATCAAAACCGCTTTCAAAAATAATGACAAAGAGGTTTAAAATATAATGTCAACCAGTTTTCTATACAATGTCAAGCAAAATCAATTCAAAATATAATGTCAAAAGATGCTAAAATTATAATAATGTCAAAAGCAATTAAAAAAAAAAAATTTATGTTGATCATTTATTATTTTGTGACATTTCCGATATATTATACAAACATTTTTCTTATAAAAAGGCCTTTAATTTGGTTTTAAACAAGTGGGTGTTATAGATCAGGATCTTTAGCTCAGAAGGTAACTTATTAAAAATCTCTACAGCTTGGTACTTTGAGCAATGCTCTACTATATTGAAGTGCCTGCCTGGGCTCCAACCCACTGGGCCACGACTGCCCTCATATTACCATTACCAGATATTCAATCACATCATCTGTCTGACTATTCCTAGCTTTGTTAAGGTCGGCTTCCAGTCTAACCGGATGCAGCTGATCACCAGTATTTTACATGGAGCGACTGCCAAAACTCATTTTTTTCAGTTTTTTAACTGTATATATTATTTTGATATACAATTGTGATTTCAATTTACGAATTACGGACGTGGATGTGATCGGATACGGATGTGGTCGAATAATATTTGCGGTCGGCCGGAAAATGTGGAAAATTGGCGGGCGCTCAAGTGGCTATTTGACATCCATAATCCACTTATTGAGTAGGGGACAGTGGGGCTAGAAGTTACTGGGGTAGGTTGTTCCGACTCGTTGGGAAAACTGGTTGTCACTTTCGTGCTTCTGACGACCTTTAATGACTGAAAAAGATCCATGTATTACAGCCGGGACCAACAGCTTAACGTATTTTCCGAGGCATGGAGAGATCTTGATATATAACCCATCCAAGGAACGTCCGCAGCAAGCACAGCTTAACATTCGATAAAAACGGGCTGTTTTTAGAGTTCCGCACCTCAAAAGGCAAAAGAGGAACCCTTATAGGATCACTTTGTTGTCCGTCCGTCCATCCGTCCGTCCGTCCGTCCGTCCGTCCGTCCGTCTGTCAAGACCCATTTTTTCAGGAACGCGTGGAGGTATCAAGCTGAAATTTATATCAAATACTCAAGTCTACTGTCCCTTGGAGCTGTGAAAAAATCAAACTTATAAGCTAACGCAATCAAAAGATATAGCTGTTTATACCGCAAATTTCCACAAATTTTCGAAACTCGCAAGGGAATCAAAACCTAAAGGGTACTTCCAGTCGATCTAGAATTTCGAAATTTGGTACAAAGCAACGCCTTATAGCACAGATAAAGGAAAAATTGCGAAAACCGTAAATTTTTAGTTACATCATTTAATAAACAGAACAAAACACAGACAGAAATCGATTGTCGTGATGGGTGAACTTTTACTTATATACCTACAGGTTTGTACGGAACCCTCGGTGCGCGAGTCCGACTCGCACTTGGCCGGTTTTTTTTTTAGAGTCACGAGCATTTTATAAATACACCAAGTTAGTAAAAAAGCAAATACATTTTTGATATTGCAATATGCAAAATTTGTTATGTCGGGTCATCTTTCCGAGGAAATATCAGGTTTTAAAAACTGACTTATACTTAAAAGGTAGGTAGCTTACAATGCAATAACTGTTACGTAAAACATGTTTGTGTATGCAAATATTTTGGCGATTTTTGACCAAACTATAAGTAATTAGATTTTTTGGTTTCTTGTTAGCTTATTTTGAGTCCCGCAGCAGGGCAAGGACCGCCGCCTTTTCCTTTCAAGCCGTGTCTTGTTGCGATCTCTGGCCATGTTAGCGGTATATCAGCAAAGACATTCGACAGGCTATCGAATAAAAAAATAACCGGTCAAGAGCCAGTCGGACTCGGGCACTAAGGGTTCCGTACCATCATATTTAAATATTTTAGGGTATTTTGTCGTGTACAGTGTTGCAGTTTTAGTTCAGGGCCATTTTTTACATTTATCGTCAAAAGTCGAAAACTATGATGCCTAAAAAAAGAAAAATGTTTTAGAATGTGCTAACAGCGCTCTTACATAGGAAACCCCACATGCCCTAGCAGCTCTACTTCGAATTTTTAAGAGCCCCGTTCAGTCGCAGTTGCAAACACTAAAAAAGTATTTTTACACGCTTTATATTAGCTTCACTTGTATGTTTGTATATTTGTATGTTTGTATATTTGTATGTTTGTATGTAACCGACTCCTAATAACGCGATTTTGACCCACTTTAAACGACCAGATTTCATTCAAACTTTGCACACCTGTCAAGGACCGATGACAATGCAATAATTTCATAAAATTGTGCTATTATCCTTGCCAGGGTTACCAGGACAGCAAAAAAACTGTCACAAACTACGCTGACATACGTCTCAAAATTCGAAATACCCTAAAAAATAGAAAATAAATAATAGTTTAAAAAAACTAAAAAACACGCTTCCATTGAAAACCAAACTAAAAAGTACAAAATAATGGAAAAAAAGCGTGGGGTGCCTGATATCATTTAAAAAATACCTTAAAAAGCACCCCACGCTTTTTTTCCATTATTTTGTACTTTTTAGTTTGGTTTTCAATGGAAGCGTGTTTTTTAGTTTTTTTAAACTATTATTTTTTTATTTCTTATTTGCAAAATAGGGGTCTGGGGGGCTTTCGGGACTGGGACCGCGACCCACAGACTGAGTCATACCATCAGGGTTCCTTTTTCAGAATATTGGTAGGGACCCCTAATGACACATTTCAATAACCTGGTTTGCCTTGTTTCCAACAGCAAATAGCTGTCGGAAGAATAGCATTCGTCTATTTGATTTTATCATCAGCCTATAGCAGTCCACTGCCGCACATAGGCCTCTCCTATTTCTTCCAGGTTCGCGTGATTTGTTCGAAAGAGTTATCATGGCCCTGGCATATAGGCAACTGAAGGAACATGGGTGGGTTTTAGCCAGTAAAAGTCTGACACGCCCTCCCGCTCCACCCAGAGCGGAAGACGTGATTTGATGATTTACCACCCACAAAAAAGGCCTCCTATTTTACATCATTCAGCTTGATTCTCGGCAACTCTCATCCAGCTGCTACCAGCCACCCTGCGAAGATAGTCGCCCCATCTAGCCTGAGGGTATCCTACCTTCGATCAGGGTAAACTATACGTGCCAAGGTCGGTCCGTGGATGGGTGACCATATTTAAATACCGAGGTCTCTCCGTGTTTCGGAAAGCACGTTATACCGTTGGTCCTGGCTGTCGTTTGTCGATCTTAGACAGTCGTGACGGGTCGTCAGAAGCCCGAAAGTCTGACAACCAGTCTTCCCAAGGGGTATCGTATTACCCAATGACTGGGTTGTGTAGTTCAGGTAGATAGCCGCTCCATGTAAAATACTGGTACTCAGCTGCATCCGGTTAGAGTGAAAGTCGACCCCAACATAGTCCCGGTAAGGACCAGGCTCGGGTCGACGGCGCGTAGTGTTCCACGCGCGCCTCAAAGAGTTGTCAGCAGCACTGAAGGGGTCTGCTAGGACCGATGCCTGTCAGGGTCGCGAGATTGTTCGAAAGAGATACCGTGGTCCAGGCATATGGGCTACTGAAGGAACTCGGATGGGTTTTAGTCAGTAGAAGTCTGACACGCCCTCCCACTTCACCCCAGCGGGAGACGTCATTTGATGATTTCCAACCCACAAAAAAAAGCATTGACGCAGCAATCAATCTTGTGACCCCAAAATCGATTAAAGTTGAACGCAAGGTTAATTTAACAAGAAAACTCGTTAGTTGTGTAATTTATAGGTAATTTTTTAATATGTCCGGTATTTTGGAATGTTGTCAGTTATCAGGGCGGGTCAAATAAGATTGGTTAATTTGACTTATTAAATGACGTATCCGTGTGTTGTCGAACGTAAAGAATAGCACCAACCCATTTCTTCCCGTGGGTGTAGCAAGAGGCGACTAAAGGACTTACTAGAGAATGGGCAGCAGCGTTCTCTATGCATTTTACCACCATACTGCGATCGCCAACTCGCCTGCCAAGCGTGGTCTTTATGGCAAAGTCTTTCGGCTGAAATAATGAAGGTGAATGTTGTATGGGTTCACAGGTCTCTGTCAAATGGGTACCGTCCTACAAAAGTTGTGCCGAAAGCGAGAAAACGGTTCAGAGAACGCATATGGTAGATACGCGTTTTCTAAACCGTTTTCTTTTTCTAAGCCCAATCCAATTTCAGCCTGGCAGGCTTTTGCGGGCGGCGAGCTACCCATTGCTCGCCGCCCGCAAAAGCCTGCCAGACTTTGTAGTATTTTATGGACGTCTGTTATTTTTAATTTTTTGTACAAAAAAAAAATCTTCAACACTTCTCTGTTACTCGTCATCTCGGTAGTCAGCTCATTTCGAACCAGAGGGGTAATTGCGGAACTTTTTATCGGTAGGAATTTGTTTAATATTCATAGTTAAACAACATTAATTGCGTTATTTACGTTGCTGAGCCGACAATTATTCGAACAAAAGACACAATGGTTTAGAAATAATCTTCAATCCCATTCAGATTCTGATAAATTGTGCGTTTCGTAATTAGGGTGCAGATCACATAATATAACATCACGCCTCTGTTTCCCCGACGGGTTGAGCAGAGGTGTATCTTAAAGCACACCCACATTCCACCAGCTATGATTAAGTCCCATGTAATAGAGGGGCAAAGGTATTGCCATTAACCGGCCACAAATCCCTGGAGAAATTCCTGATAGAAAAACCCAATTACACTTTGGCTGACCTGGGAATTGAACTTAAGACCTCTTGTTCCGTCAGGAGTCTATAACGGACTCCCGGCCACCGTAGGCGCGAGCTTGCGGGCGGCGAGCAATGGGTAGCTCGCCGCCCGGTAAGGACCAGGCTCGGGTCGACGACGGCGCATAGTGTTCCACGAGCGGCTCCAAGAGATGTCAGCAAAAATTGAAGGGGCCGCTAGGGCCGATGCCTGCCAGGAGGTTTTTTTATCTCATTTCGTTTGTATACCAAATTGACATCATTATGTCAACGCTGACTGACACTGAAAACCAGCGCTGGGGCTTTGTCTTGTATAAGGACGTAGCATTATGCTGAGCGTAGGCCGTTTTGCGTGGAGTTTTCCCCAAGTTGTTCTTTTTTGTGTTTGTGTTATTTTTCTGCGTCGTGATGCTTACCGAAAATAAACTTATTTTTCTTTTTCATTGTTTCTTTCTTTATTTTTTCCTTCTTTATTTCTTTCTTTAAATGCTCCGCTCCATTGCTCTTTGGCAAATCCCAAGGCGGCACAAATAAAATAAGATTTTTCAATCTACTTTCTACCTCATCGAATGTTTTAATATACTTAAGATAAACGTAAAACAACTTTATCAATGTTAGTATAATTAATTGTTATTTATTTAATTAACATTACGAAGTAATTTTAATAAATCTTTAAATGACGTCACAAAGTGTAGAAAGTTCAATATCTATTAAGCTAAGAACACACATATACCTAAGTAATTATAAAATTATAATTGTTGTAATTAATTAATTTAATTATTGATTAATTAATTGTTTATGTTTAATATAGCATTTAAAATTATTAATAGGCGTGTGTAGTAAAGATAATATCAGCCTGAACTTTCCAGGTACATTATACATATATACAATTATTGGTTTTTTTGCGGTTGGGAAATCATCAATGACGTCTCCCGCTCTGGGCGGAGCGGGACGTGTGTCAGACTTTTACTGACTAAAACCCACCCGTGTTCCTTCAGTTGCCCATGTGTTAGGACCACGGTAACTCTTTCGAACAATCTCGTGATCCTGACAGGGAAATTATAGGCTCTCACACAGAGGCACGAGCTTTTATTTTTGTTAGTTTTCAATATATCGATATCCCAGGTCGTGGGTAGCATTTCCAGCTAATAAGAAAACATTTTTAATCCCTTTAAAATATCTAAAACTGTAATTGTGCAATTACATCCAGTTAATTTATGTTTTATTTAATTTTATTCATATTACTTATTAAATACTAGTCTAAATATAAACCCGCTGCAAAATTCAAAAATACATATTTATTTATCAAATATTATTTTTAGCTAAAAATTACGCAACAATTTTGCATATTTAATGTCATACAATATTCAGAAATCTAAAATTATTTCTAGGCATTGGCTAGCTAGATTACAAAACCGGATTAAATATAAATGTAGATCATTTGTTAATAAGAAATATAAAGTATAAAAATTATCCTTTCACTTCAGGTTATAAAACCAGCACGTGAAAACTTAAAAATATAAGAAAAATAATTTAAACTATTGTTCTAAAAAGAAAAGATTACATTTTTTAACCGACTTTAAAAAGGAGGAGGTTCTCAATTCGGATGTTTATATATGTATTTTTTTTATGTATGTTCGGCGATAACTCCGTCATATATAGACGGATTTGCAAATTTTTTTTTTGTTCGAAAGGAGTTTATCCCGAAGTGGTCCCAAGATCTGATGATGAATTTCGGAGACGTAATCTACGTACGTATCTCTTACCAAAACTCTTGAAAAAATGACAGCAAATCAACCGCGATTTCCGGATATCGCATAAATATGCATTGTTTATTTGGAATCAGTGCGGGGTAGATACCATAACTAAAAACCTTAAATACAAATAAATCCTAAGACACCGACTTCCAAAATTACAGTTATTTTTCACTTTGCAGTGTTTTTAAGGAAGTCGGTTTTTTTTATAAAAAAGTTTTTATATGTTCGTTTGATACGCTTTCATGCTAAAACAGCTGAATGGATTTCAATGAAATTCAACACATGGGTAGACCATGACCTGTATTAGGTCATGGAATACTTTTTATCCCGATATTGCCACGGGATCCAGACTTATGCGAGCCAAATCGCTTAGAGAACGCTGCTCCCCGTTCTCAACACTCAAACACTACAAAGTCAAAAATAACTTTAATTTTGGAAGTCGGTGTCTTAGGAACTGTATTAAAGGTTTTTTGCTACCGACTTGCGAAATTAAAGTTATTTTTGACTTTGTAATGTTTTTTTTTTAAGAAAGTCGGTTGTTATGTTTTTCCACAAAGTAGTGTTTTTTTTTAGGCAGTCGGTTGTTATTTTTTTGTAACAAGTTTTTATTTTTAACATTTTAGTTATGGTAGATACCCCGCACTAATCTAATCGCGTTATTCGTTCATTTGTGGCGCAAATACTTTATGCTAATTTAAGACATATTCACACGGATCCCATTGTTCGCATGGAACCAAATTAAAATGGGACCATTCGGAAAGCACCAACTTTCAAATAAAAAAAATAAAAAATCATCAAAATCGGTTCACCCAGTCAAAAGTTATGAGGTAACAAACAAAAAAAATACAGTCGAATTGATAACCTCCTCCTTTTTTGAAGTCGGTTAAAAAGTATTTAGATGCATCCGGCTTAACTAGAAGTTGACCCCAACATAGTTGGGAAATGGCTAGGTCCTCCCATACCTATTAACACTGTAATTAAAAACCATTGTAAAAGTCAATTATTTTAAAAAGAGTAACCGTGGAGTTTCTTGCCGGCTCTTCTCCATAGGAATCAACAATTTGGAACCGTGCACCTAGCTTCTGACGTTTCATAAGTGCTCATGTAGGTTTATGTGAAATAAAAATATTTTGATTTGATTTCGGATATTACAGGCACGAAGTATTTCTATTGTTCTGGTATCGTTTTATTTAGAGAATAATTAAATAAAACGCGAATGTTTTTGTCAGTTAATTTTTTGCTTCGTACAGCATTTTGTTATATAAGTACCTACTTCTGTTGATTTAATCTAATGACTAAAACTAACATTTATTTAATTTTACCTTCATTGTTAATTAGTAATTTCGTTTATATAACATTTTAATTGACGTCAAAAACTACATTAATAGGATTTTTTTATTTGTTTAGTTATTAACTATTGCTAATTAAAGGAGATCGTAGCTAAATAATAACAGCCGTAGGATCAATGACAGGTTAAGCTACGCTTGCCGCGGTATATTCCTAGATGGGTTGATGACTTTTCAAATGGACTGGCCTGTTAATCTAGTGGTTAGTGACCCTGACTGCTAAGACTGAGGTCGTGGGTTCGATTCCCACCCAGGACAAATGTTGTGTGATGAGCACAATCATTTGTTCTGTGTCTGGGTGTAATTTATCTATAATATGTATGTATTTAGAAATATATAAGTATATTTATCAGTTGTCTGGTTACCATAGTACAGGCTCTGCCTAGTTTGGGATCAGATAACGGTGTGTTGGTTGTCCTAAGATATTATATTATACCTTTTCCCAATTATGTTTTGGTTGGCTTCTAGTCTAACCCGGTGCAGCTGAATACCCAGTAATTTACATGGAGTGACTGCCTATCTGACCTCCACAACCCAGTTACTGGGTACCAAAATACCCCTAAGTAAGACTGGTTGTCGGACTTTCGGGCTTCTGACGACCCGTAACGACCGTCAAAGATTCATAAACCGAGACCAACGATTTAATGTTCTTTCCGAAAACACGGAACGGTGTCGGTATATAAAGACGGTCACCCATCCACGGACGGACCACTTATCGAACCGTACGGCTGTTTCTTCTTAGAGCCATAACACACTGGCGGTTCACGAGCGACTTCAACGTGGAGCGAGTGCGCAGCGAATACGTCGCGGTTGCGCATCGAATATGCCACGCATACGTCGCGAATACATCGCGGACGCGCAATGAGATCGTCGCGGATAAAACCGTTACTGAGTGTATTGTACAAACGCCAAGACACCGAGCTACCCGAAACTGTCAAATTTTGCCAAACAATCTTAAACCTAATACTTTAATTATAAAGTTGAAAACCTATTAAAGAAAGACAGATTGTAGTAGCTTCATATGTACGTCATAAATTCGCCACGAACAAGCATCGAAAACGTTGCGTAATCGCCACGCGCCCGCGGCGTCTTCGCTGTGCAGCCGTGACGTGATCGCGACGTATTAGCTGTGCACCCGCTCCGCCATGAAGACGCTCGTAAACAGCTAGTGTGATAAGGCCCTCCTATAATTTTTTTACATAAAAATATAATTACATATTTAATACCTACTTACTATAGACATGACAAGGACAAATTTTGAAAAAATATCGTGCGTATATTTGCCAATATAACTTTAAACATATTAAGGAAAGTCCGCGACGCGTTCATAAAATATTATGACAGACGATGACCCAGATGACTCAGTAAATGCATGTCGGCTTCAGAGCTGAGGGTCGCGAGTTCCATTCCCGTTTACGAACGATTTATGTTTCTTTTTAAATTTATTGCTTCATTCAAAATGGTATGGGTGTGTGGTGTGGAGGAAAAAGAGACATGTCATGTGGAAAGTTTTGAGTATGAATGTCTATGACTATAAGGGAAGGTGGAGACCAAAATATAATAGTAAAAAAAAAAAAACTAAAAAACACGCTTGTGGAGAAAAACCCAAAAAAAAAGTTATGGAAAAAAGTATGGGGAGCTTTTTGAAGTATTTTTAATTAATATCAAGCATCTCACGCTTTTTTCCATTATTGTCTACTTTTTTTTTAGTTTGGATTTCTATGGAAGCGTGGTTTTTAGTTTTTTTAATTATTATTATTTTTCAACTTTTTAGGGTGTTTCGAATTTTGTGACGTATGTCAGCGTAGTAGTCATTTCGGAGACAGTTTTTTTGGTTCTTGGTTACCCTGGCAAGGATAAAAGCACAGATTTATGAAACTATTGTATTGTCATAGGTCCTCGATAAGTCTACAAAGATTAAAATGAAAGCTGACCGTTTGAAGTGGGTCAAAATCGAGTCCAAAGGAATCGGTTACAAACAAACATACAAATATACAGGTGCAGGGTAAGCGTGTTATAAACTAGATGAAGTCGGCATTTCTTATCTGACTACTCTGAGAAGAAAATCTGAAACGAGTCGAGATTGCTAATACCGATAGGATTAAACCCGAAGCATTATTTTGACACATTAGACTGGCCTGTTAGTCTAGTGGTTAGTGACCCTGACTGCTAAGACTGAGGTCGTGGGTTCGATTCCCACCCAGGACAAATGTTTGTGTGATGAGCACGATCATTTGTTCTGTGTCTGGGTGTAATTTATCTATAATACGTATGTATTTAGAAATATATAAGTATGTTTATCAGTTGTCTGGTTGCCATAGTACAGGCTCTGCCTAGTTTGGGATCAGATAACGGTGTGTTGGTTGTCCTAAGATATTTATTTATTATATTTTTAAACTGTTTTCCTTGAGTGTACATTCTTTTCGAACAACACCGTTTCACCGAATTCCATCAAAATTCGGTTAGTTTGCTTAACCGTAAAGGCACGCCGCCATAACTATGAAAACTAGAGTTACTGTACTTGAACTTCTAAGAATTTAACTTTGTAAATAACCTTATGACTGTTGTTAAAAAAGGTCGTTGATTCGAAGGCAGGGAAAGAAAAGAAAGAAAGAAAAAAAAAATAGACATCTGTCACCAACATATCCCTTTTTTTTGTGGGTGTGAAATCATCAAATGTCGTCTCCCACTCTGGGCGAAGCGGGAGGGCGTGTCAGACTTTTACTGACTACAACCCACCCGTGTTCCTTCATTTGCTTACACTATGCCAGGGCCGTGTGGTGCCGGAGTACCGTGTGGTTCCGGACGTAAACAATACCACCACCCCATTTCTTCCCGTGGGTGTCGTAAAAGGCGACTAAGGGACTAGAGGTGTTTACTAGAGAATGGGCAGCAGTGTTCTCTATGCATTTTACCACCATACTGCGATCGCCAACCCGCCTGCCAAGCGTGGCGATTATGGCAAAGCCCCCCAAATTGGGGGAGGCCTAAGTCCAGCAGTAGACGTCTTACGGCTGAAATGATGATTATGATGATGCCAGGGCCACGGTAACTCTTTCGAACATTGTATTAATAGGTATGGGAGAACAGTGTAGGACTGTCAACAAGTTCCAAATGAAAGCAAACCGCCTCCTGTCTGAGTTCGAACCTACGAACATATAGAGACAGCAGTGCTGCTGGACAGTTTGTTGCACCACTCCTTCTTCCCAGCTAAAGCACTAGAAAATGGTGAAGTGCGGGCGTTTTGGGAGACTGTCTTATGTAATTTTGACGTTCGAACAGTGGTCCCAAACCTACCGATTTTTCGGTATTTCTACCGATATGGGCTCTGTTCTACCGAAATATAACGAATATTCTACGATTTCACAGTACACATGGAAATTCTCTTTACCGATTTTATACAAATATACCGTTTTAGCTGGCAATTCTACCGATCTCGCTCTATGACGTTCGAGACCACTGCGTTCGAAAAGTGCTGCTTCTCAGCCTCATTTGGATAAATGACTTTTTCGTTTTGATTTTTGTATCGACTTACCTTATATTGTCAATTCCTCACACATTTTACTCACCCGAATTTCTTACTTTAGATTCCTAACCAAAATTATAAATGCGAAAGTCAGTTTGTTTGTTCGTTTGTTACGCTTTTACGCTAAAACGGTTGAATAGATTCGGATGAAGTTTGGCATGATCCTCAGCCTAATACGAATAAATGACGTTTGATTTTGATTTATAAGTAATTTAGCCCGAAGAATTGCTAAACTGAAGTGGCAGTGGGCAGGGCACATTGCTCGCAGAACAGATGGCCGATGGGGAAAGATTCTGGAGTGGCGACCGCGTACCGGGAGACGTAGAGTTGGAAGGCCTGCTACAAGGTGGACCAATGACCTTGTGAAGGCCGCAGGAATCCGCTGGCAGCGGGAAGCATAAAACCGGTCAAAGTGGCGGAACTTGGGGGAGGCCTATGTCCACCAGCGGACGACATGAATGAAGTCGTGAGTGTTACGACTGGGCGAAAAGTGCTCTTCACTGCATTTCAATGTTACTTATAAAATATTATGACGCAAATAATAAGCATATAAGATGAAATTCCCACAATTGTCCATCATAACCTCTGAGAAGTTAGCTACGGTAGGTAATATCATAATAATTGTGGCAATGGACAAAAAAGTGTGATACCAAAATAAAAACAGAGGAAAATCTTGAAAATAAAGTTGAAATATTGTTTGAAGGATTCTCTCGAAAAAACGCCTTTACAAGATTCGGTGAAATAACATATTTGGTTTATTAATATACACCTAGCTCTTGCCACCGGCTTCGCCCGCGTATTATACATATAAACCTTCCTCTTGAATCACTCTGTCTACAAATGATAACCGCATTCAAATCCGTTGAGTAGTTTAAAAGATCTAAATGTACAGACGCGGGAAGCGACTTTGTTTTATATACTATGTAAAGATGACACATATACACATATAATTAATCTAACTTAATCTTATACAGGGTCAAATTAAATTAGCTGGCAATACTTTACCAACATGTCGGGTATTGATATCGAAAAGTAATGAAACAAAAACATAATTTATTTTCGTCTTTCCAACTGTATTCAAATATTTTTTGACAGTTGACATTCACATTATGGAAAACGACTGTTATGTTTTGGTTTTTGGAAATTCGTAAAAAATATCTGTTTTCCACGAAGAATCACAAAAACAGCTGATCGATTACCGGCGATGGGCGAATGTGAATGAAAAATGTTTTTTTTTCTTATGTCTGTTTTTTATTACAATCGTTATCGATATGATGTCCGTGGGTAAAGTATTGCCAGCTTATTTAATTTAAACCTATAGTTGAAATATTGTTCGTGATTGCAGGGTTCTCATGAAAAACACACGACATCGACGCGTAAAGTGTAACCATGAAATAAGCATAAAATTCTTAGGCGTACAAAATGCGTCGGTTTTCAAAGAGGTTGTTGATTGTTCTAAGACTGAGAGCCATAATTTCACAGTGTGTTTCTATCTGAGTACCCTGTCAGACAGGCGCGGTCCGAGAGGGGGGGTTCTAGGGGTCATGACCCCCCTCCCCCCAAAGACAGTCATGCCGTCGAAACCCTGTACGATTTGCCTGTCTTACTATCTAAAAATTGTTCTCACTTGAGCCACGGAGACTCCGATGGACATTTGCAAAAAGATTATAACCCACATCATTCTGATCAGCAGCGCTTGCGACTACTAGACCAAAGAGGATTTACCTTCCTAAAAATATTCTTCAGTACTCATGGTGACCCCCCCCCCCCCCCAAATGTTAGGCAGCGACCGCGCCTGCTGTCAGAAAAGGTACAAAACTATATTTTTTACGTTCTTCCTCAACCACTCCAAAATCAAGTATTTTTCTACGAATTAACAGATAATCACTTTCATTCACTTTCATCCATCACAAAAGACATTTTGAAGTGCCGTGGCGGTGTGCATCTGACCCACATTTGTGCCGTTGTCTCTTAACCATCATCTTAGAAAGTCACAGATAACTGTGAACTTGACGAGCGCAGTTAAATTTAACCGTGGTTTTGTAAACTGTTTTTTTTTTTTGTTTTTGTCGGTAAATTCTTGCGGTTTTAAAATGGCGGTGATTGTGGGTAGTTTGCACTTGTTCTAGATTTTTTTTTAGTAAGTGCTAAGGTTATATATTGTTTTTCTCGTGTTAATGAAAGAGAAATAAGACATGCTATATGTATTAATAGAAGAGGTGGCGAGACGACCTAGACACGTACTCCAAGGGTTGGATCGAGATGGCCCTGGAGAAGGGTACCTGGAGGGATTTGGGGGAGGCCTTTACTCTGCATTAGGACAGTGTAGGCTAAAAAAAAAGATAGCAGTTTCGAACCGAAAATGGATTTTCTGTCAAAGCCGAAGCGGAAAACAAAAATGATTTAAACATTAATATTTCCGCTATACACTGAAATGTATTTTTTTTTAACGCTTTTGGCGAGAAAGAGCAAATTATAGCCTTTAAAGGAAATAAAATACGAGAGTTCCATTCCAAAATTTCGTATTGTTGTAACAATTGATTATTTTAAATCTTCTATCAACTATTCGGTTTTCGGCTTGGCAGAAGCTTCGGCTGGTTTCTGGCCGAAAACTAAAATATGGCGGAATCATAATTTTTTCGCCGTAAATTAAAACGATGCTTCGGTCAGTCATTAAGTAATGCTCCGCCAAGCCAATGTCGCAATACCGCCTGCCAAGCGTGGCGATTATGGCAAAACCCCTCACATTGGGATGTGGGGGGAGGGGGGGGGAGTATGTCCAGCAGTGGAAGTCATTTGGCTGAAATGATGACGATGATGATGAAGATTATATTTTATGCCTGAAGGAGGGTACATTTTTATTTTATGCCCTTTTGTATATTGATTCTAAGATCTTTTTGAGTCGCCCTCGTATATCTGCGGATAGTTTGTTATATTTCGTGTTTGTTATATTCCACAACTATCACACAACGCCGTCTAGTCCCAAGCTAAGCAGAGCGTGACCATGGCGTGGTGAGATAGTGACCATTGTGAATGGAGCATTCCAGCCAGTCTCCCTGCATCCAGAAGTTGACTACATCTCCTGGTCTGTTGAGAACGTCCGTGTAAGAGCTGGGTGCGTGTCAGACTTTTACTGACTAAAACAGGCATCGATTCTAGCGGACTCCGTCAATATTTTGCTGACATCTTCTCGCAAGCCCGCGCCAAAGGTGGCTGGGAGTCCGCAATGGACTCCCGACGCCCGGGGCGTCTCCTAAACTGGGTGACGCCTGTATATTCGAAAAGTACATGCGCAATGGTTTCCCCAGCCTCCATGTAGACCCTGCATAGAGGACTGTCCGTTGTGCCTACCTAGATAGGCACAACGGACAGTTACAGCAACGGTTACTAGTGTTTGTTAAGCATTTTCTAGATTTTTTTATAATGGCATCACAACATCGTATGATACAGAAATTATGCAATTTTCGAAAGTGCTACCGTTACAGAAATATCTGTATTTACGTAATGTCTTTCGTCAGAAATGCGAATGTTTTGCTTAACTTTTAATAAAGATATTTTGCAAATTTCTTCTAATTCCAGAAACTGCATTGTGTTACGTTATATATTTTTTCGCGTTATTCAAAAATTGTATTCATTATCAGCTTCTTATTTTCCCACTGCTGGGCCACAGGTGTGTGAGGGAGTGGGCCGTAATCCACCACGCGGGCCCAGTGCGGGTTGGTAGATGTCATATGTCTTCGAATTTTTGGTTCTAAGACATGCCGGTTTCCTCACGATGTTTTCCTTCACCGTTTTGAGAGCAGTGGTGATGAAATTATTTACACAAAGTAAAACGCTTGTCTGGGTTCGAACTGACGACCGATAACTCGTAAGTCGGGGCGAATACCACTGGGCCACCACTGATCTCAAATATTAAAGTTCATTTGCTCCCATTTTATAACTATTTCATGAAAAAGTAATTCACTTAAATTAAAACTTGAGCGACTACTCGCTAGTTTTTAACCGACTTCAAAAAAAGGAGGAGGTTATCAATTCGACTGTATTTTTCTTTTTAATTTTTGTTACCTCATAACTTTTGAATGGGTGAACCGATTTTGATGATTTTTTTTTTTTTTTTTAAAGCTGGTGCTTCCCGAATAGTTCCATTCGGACAATGGGATCCATGTGAAAACCATATAAGTCTTAAATCTGTATTAAGTATTTGCGCGACAAATGAACGAAGAACGCGATTAGATTAGTGCGGGGTATCTACCATAACTAAAAAGTTAAAAATAAAAATAAAATACAAAAAAATAACAAGCGACATCCTTAAAAAAAACACCACAAAGTCAAAAATAACTTTAATTTCGGAAGTCGGTGGCAAAATAACCTTAAATACAGATCCTAAGACACCGACTTCCAAAATTAAAGTTATTTTTGACTTTGTAGTGTTTTTTTTTAAGGAAGTCGGTTTTTATTTTTTTGTAAAAAGTTTTTATTACTTTTTAAGCCCAAGCTGGAGGGTAATTAAGGTAGCCACAGGCAAGTCCACTTAAGCAGCAGACAAACTCATAGGTTGAGCTGCGAGACGTCGTTCTCAAAAATTAAAACGGACAATCTGCGTCAAGCGTAGTTTAATCTTATCGATCTACCCGTGCGGCTGTTATAACTTAGCCACAAGCCGGTCCTGTACATCATCATCATTTCAGCCGAAAGACGTCCACTGGTGGACATAGGCCTCCCCCAAGCTCCGCCACTTCTACCGGTTCTGTGCTTCTCGCATCCACCGGAATCCTGTGGTTCTCCTACGGATCTCTTCATTTCTAATTCGATCGCGAAGGTAACTTCAAGCATAGCCCTCTCCATTATCCTGCTAGGGTCGCGAGATTCGTTCGAAAGAGTTACCGTGGCCCTGGCATATGGGAAACTGAAGGAACATGGGTGGGTTTTAGTCAGTAAAAGTCTAACATGCCCTTCCACTCCACCCTAGAGGACGACGACGAGACGAGACGAGACGAGACGAGACGAGACGAGACGAGACGAGACGTCATTTGATGATTTTCCACCCATAAGAAATGCCCTCTGCATTGCCCTTTGGGTAACTTTCAGCCTTCTTATGAGGCCCATTGTGAGCGACCACGTCTCAGTGCCATAGGTCATCACTGGCAACACGCACTGGTCAAAGACTTTTGTCTTGAGACACTGCGGTATGTGGGACGAGAAGATATTGCGTAGCTTCCCAAACGCTGCCTAGCCGAGTCGGAGTCGGTCCTGCAAGCACTGATATTATTTTTGTCTTAATTAATAAAATATAATAAAGTAATAAAATACATACTTTAAGTTATAAATAAGTCGTCTCGTCTCCGCAATTCGAAATTATCAAGTTTTTATGCAATAAATCTTTAATTTTATTGCAAAGGTGAAAATCTTTTAATTATATGGCGACTGTTTGCGTTTTTGACAGGTCGTTCAATGATTTTATTAAGTAAACAAGTTTATCAATTGACTAGCTTAATCCCGCGACTTCGTCCGCATCAAATTTCTTGCCCCGACCCAACCCGTCGCCGCGTCGCATCGAATCGTCTGCCCGTGCGAGGTTTTCGTATTTGTGAATCTCTTTCCTTTTGCACGGCTCCTAAGGGTCCTAGGGTGATATTATATAGTCTATAACCTTCCTCAATAAATGGACTACTCAGCAATAATAGAATTTTTCATTTCGGGCCAGTAGTTCCTGAGATTACCGCGTTCAACCAAACAAACAAACTCTTCAGCCTTATAATATTAAGAATTATTATATAAGTATAGATTTTTAGATAGTTTTATTAATTTATAATGTATTTTGTTGCAGGTATGTATCCAGTTGGCAGATTCCTCTACGTCATTTGTCCTATGGAGAAGAATAGGTCAAATAAACAATCCAGCTAATATGTTTCAAAGTTTTCAATGTTCAATGTTTTATAATGGCTTATTAGTAGATGCGCTCAAATATGGAAAATCGACTCTTTTAAATGATATTTTATTTTCTATAGGCGACTATTTGTGGTCACGTTATTTATATTATTGCATGTACTTTTAGTAACCTTTTTACATAATCATATAGCTAATTAAAAAAAAAAAAACTGTGACTTTGCATTTGCAAAACGCGCTTCGTTTTAACAGTTTAACAACATTCATTGCGCTATTTACTTTGATGAGCAGACAAATTTTTCTAGCATATTAAGAAATGGTTTAGAAATTCTGATTGAATTCATATCACCGAGTACATAAAAGATCTCGAAAGAGACAAATCTATTTTGATTTGTTTCTTTCGAGATCTTTTATCTACTCTTTAAATGTTTGGGTATGTCTCATAATAAATAAAAAATATTAATAAAGAAACAGCATGACCTTTTAGCCCATCTCATAAAATAAAAAGACAAGTTATTAAAATAATAAAAGTAAGTTAATAACGTGACAATTTTGAGTACTTTATAGAAGAAGATGTGACATTTTCCATGTTATTATTAATACGTGTGTACTTAAGTATTATTTTTTATTGCTTTAAGGAAGTAATGTCAAAAACATTGTTATTTATATATTTCGTGCATATGCCTTGATAATTTCGCCACCTGCACCCTAATTGCGAAACGCACAATTTATCAGAATCTGCATGGAATTGAAGATTATTTCTAAACCATTGCGTCATTTGTTCGAATAAATTGTCGGCTCAGCAACGTAAATAACGCAATGAATGTTGTTTAACTATGAATATTAAACCAATTCCTATCGATAAAAAGTTCCGCAATTACCCCTCGGGACGCCGCGTGCCACGCTTTGCCACTAATGAAAATAAAAGTTGGTTTACAATTCGGCGATTTTTTATAAAAATCTTTTTTTTTTTCTTTAAAATATTATAGAATGTACGTAAATTACTTTCATACAGTAATTATACGTATGCTCTAATTACTGTTGAGTTGTTAATTTATAATAACACGCAATTAATTTCTTGTGCAGTCGTTAAATTTTAATTTAGTAGCAGACGAGCGGTTTTAACGCGTTTTTAGGCAGTTTATTTAAGCGTGACAGGTTCCATTTGTGACGTTTTTCTGTATTAGACTGAATAAAACCACTCTTGAGCATCATTTGATTCTTTAAAAAATTATAAGCAAAAATCTGAAATATTATTTCTGCTTTTACATTAGCAGTACTCTATTACGTTTTGTTAAGGAAATATTGCAAATTAACACTGATTATATCTTATTGATCCCCTCAGGAACAGCTAAAATGGTCTTACCGTGCAATCAACTAACCATGTCAAGAATTTTCTGCTGTGATGTAATAAACCAGCTCTGTCTACGGCTGCGACTGTCACTCGGAAAAAAAGTAACCTAAGTCTTTCCCAAGGTTCAAAATTTTATCGAAATCGGTGTTGCCGTACCGGAAATAACCCCCAACATGCAACAAATCTTACCTGTTTTTATAACATTAGTATAGACCAAACTAAATTTTTACTCTAAAGACAATTGAGGAACCATTTCATTGCGTTGTATCACAAGTGTTGAGCTTATCAAAATATTTATAAACGAAGCAACTTTACTTAGAAAGTTAAAACCGTCCATCCAAGCGATTTAACCGCCCGTCTATTCCCAATAAATTACAATCATCGTAAAAAACTACCAATTTAAATAAAAGTAACACGTGTTCATAAACTGGGGCGAATTTTCCCTTAAACAGCACTTTTTAGTAATTTTTGCAACACAAAGTGAGTAACTTTATGCAAAACAACACTGTTATTTGAAACCGTAATTTGGAATGAAATATTACGTAACACAAAAAAAAAATGTTTGTTTATATTACAGGAATTATAACATTACGCTTTTTAACCGCCTTCAAAAAAAGGAGGAGGTTATCAATTCGACTGTATTTAAAAAAAAATGTTTTTACCTCATAACTTTTGACTGGATGAACCGATTTTGATGATTCTTTTTTTTACGGAGAGTTCGGCAGGCTCAGTCGGTCTCATTACAAATCAAGGTTTTTCTCAACTTAGATATGAATTAAATCATCAACCCTGTTTTTAAACCGACTTCAAAAACAGGAGGAGGTTCTCAATTCGATTGTATTTTTTTTTATGTTTGGTACCTCAGAACTTTTGACTGGGTGAACCGACTTTGATGATTCTTTTTTTATTTGAAAGCTGGTGGTGGCGTGTGGATTCCATTTTATTTTGGTTCCATTCGGACAATGGATTCCATGTGAAACCATATAAGTCTTAAAGTTGAATTAAGTATTTGCGCGACAAACGGACGAATAACGCGATTAGATTAGTGCGAGGTACATACCATAACTAAAAAGTTAAAATAAAAACTTTTTACCAAAAAAATAACAACCGACTTCCTTAAAAAAACACTACAAAGTTAAAAATAACTTTAATTTCGAAACCTTAAATACGGATCCTAAGACACCGAATTCCGAAATTAAAGTTATTTTTGACTTTTTAAGAAAGTCGGT
Organism: Aporophyla nigra; assembly: GCA_947507805.1. Lineage (NCBI taxonomy): Eukaryota > Metazoa > Arthropoda > Insecta > Lepidoptera > Noctuidae > Aporophyla > Aporophyla nigra. The sequence goes on from OX382318.1 coordinate 2,065,895, forward strand.
TGTTATTTTTTTGTAAAAAGTTTTTTTCAAATACGAACCTAATAGAAATACTGTGCCTGTTACACAAGTAACAACGTTAGTCCATCATTTCAGCGGAAAGACGTCCACTGCTGGACATAGGCCTCCCCCTTGGAATCGCCACGCTCGGCAGGCGGGTTGGCGATCGCAGTATGGTGGTAAAATGCATAGAAAACGCTGCTGCCCATTCTATAGTAAGTCCCTTAGTCGGCTTTTACGACACCCACGGGAAGAAATTGGATGGTGTTTTTCTTTATGGCTGGCACCACACGGAGTCAGTTTTGTACACGAGAGAGTATTTTTTTTTATGGATGGGAAATCATCAAATGACGTCTCCCGCTCGTGGGCAGAGCGGGAGGGCGTGTCAGACTTTTACTGACTAAAACCCACCCGTGTTCCTTCAGTTGCCCATGTGCCAGGGTCACGGTATTTCTTTCGAACAATCTCGCGACCCTGGCAGATGTGAAGTACGTGACACTTGTACGAGCTTTACGAGCAGACTTTGTCTGGCCTGTTAGTCTAGTGGTTAGTGACCTTGACTGCTAAGACTGAGGTCGTGGGTTCGATTCCCACCCAGGACAAATCTTTGTGTGATGAGCACAATCATTTGTTCTGTGTCTGGGTGTAATTTATCTATAATATGTATGTATTTAGAAATATATAAGTATGTTTATCAGTTGTCTAGATACCATAGTCCAGGCTCTGCCTAGTTTAGGCTCAGATAACGTTGTGTTGGTTGTCCTAAGATATTATTATTATTCGTTTTTAAGTATATGGCAGTGTAGGTTAAGTTTACTAACATGGGTGCTAAAAATAATAGTTTAGTAAAAAGCGTTAAAAAAAAGCGTGGGGTGCCTGATATCGATAAAAAAATACCTTAAAAAGCACCCCACGCTTTTTTCCATTATTTTCTACTTTTTAGTTTGGTTTTCTATGGAAGCGTGTTTTTTAGTTTTAAACTATTACTTATTTTCTATTTTTTAGGGTGTTTCGAATTTTAAGACGTATGTCAGCGTAGTTTGATACGTATGTCAGCGTAGTTTTCGAAGACAGTTTTTTTGCTGTCCTGGTAACCCTGGCAAAGATAATGGCACAAATTTATGAAATTATAGTATTGTCATCGGTCCTCGATAAGTCTACAGAGTTCAAATGAAGTCTAGTCGTTTAAAGTGGGTCAAAATCGCGCTATAAGGAGTCGATTACAAACAAACATACAAGTGAAGCTAATATAAAGAATGTAAAAACATTGTTAATAAGACATTTGAGTCATTTGTTACTTGTATTTTTAAATATAAATATAGTTAAAAGCGAATTCCTACTACAAGCAACACCCAATTGGACTGGACTGGAGTGGTATACTGAATGCTAGATGCGGAAATTACGGAGCTATTTTCAAAACAAATAGCGTAGAGTCATCTCAATATCTCTCTCGGTTTAATCTGTGTATACAGGGTTATTTGTAAAACACCGGCAACCTCTCAGGACTATGTTACTAACATCATAAGCAACAACTTTTGTTCTATGACTTTTAAAAATTCATCATATTTTAGTGCATCAGATTTTCAAACAAAAATAAAAATATTTAAATTGAACGCTCTAAATGTTACGGAGTCTATGCGAAGCAAAAGAAAGCGATAGTATATTAGCAAGGGGAGCGGGGTTAGGGCGGCGGGGGCGCTTGAACTTGACTTATTTACAGGCAGCCGATTTTTGTATGACAATCTGATGCACTAAAATATGATGAATTTTTAAAAGTCATAGAACAAAAGTTGTTTATTATGATGTTAATAACATAGACCTGAGAGGTTGCCGGTGTTTTACAAATAACCCTGTATATATAAATATATATGTATGTAAGTATATATTATAGTAAATATGTATGTGTTTATAATCTATTTATATTTCCCATCTTATTTATAATTTGATATAGGATGTATTTTAATAGTATTTTTCAATAGCTGTCCGTCTCAACCAAAGCCCCTGCCATCTAATCTCTTCACCACCCTTGGTTGACTGGTAGAGAATGCCTAAGGCATTAAGTCCGCCTTTGTACCCTTTTTGTGTGCGAGAAGTTTAAATAAATAAATAAATATACTATCTTCTGCCCGCGACCTCCTCTGCGTAACATTTCTTACTCCCTGACCCTCCCCGTCGCATCGCATCGCCTGCCCGTGCAAGGTCTTCGTATTCGAGACTTCTTTACTTTTGCTAGGCTCCTAAAGGCCCTAGTGTAATGACATATATTCTATAGTCTTTCTCGATAAATGGGCTATCAAAGACTACACGTAGTTGCTAAGATTAGTGCGTTCAATCCAACAAACTGTTCAACCTTATAATATCAGTATAGATATACAGGGTTAAATTAAATTACCTGGTAATTACCATCATTTCAACCGAAAGACGTCCACTGCTGGACATAGACCTCCCCCAAGCTCCGCCACTTCGACCGGTTTTGTGCTTCCCGCATCCAGCGGGTTCCTGCGGCCTTCACAAGGTCATCGGTCCACCTTGTTGGAGGCCTTCCAACTCTACGTCGTCCGGTACGCGGTCGCCACTCCAGAACCTTTCAGCCCCATCGGCCATCTGTTCTGCGAGCAATGTGCCCTGCCCACTGCCACTTCAGTTTAGCAATTCTTCGGGCTATGTCGGTTACCTTGGTTTTCATACGGATCTCTTCATTTCTGAATCGATCGCGTAGGAAAACTCCAAGAGCCCTCTCCATCGCCCTTTGGGTGACTTTCAGCCTTCTAATAAGGCCCATTGTGAGCGACCACGTAGTTAAGTAGTGAGTATTAATTAATAACGGTATGAATAGTTTCCACTTTCGATACCCATAACGTGGGTGAAGTATTGTCAGCAAATTTAATTTAACTCTGTAAGTAGTGATTAACTAGCATTTGCCCGCGACTTCGTCCGCGTCAAATTTTGGCTCCCCTGACCCTTCCCGTCACATCGAATCGCCTGTCAGTTTTCGTCTATTTTTCGTTGCTGCTCCGTTCCTTTTGACTGTAGCGTAACATCATTTTATATAGCCTATAGCCTTCCTCAATAAATAGACTACCCAATACAAAAATATTTTTTCAATTTGACCCAGTAGTTTCTGAGATTACCGCGTTCAACCAAACAAACAAACTCTTCAGCTTTATAATGATAACGGTAAATATTCAGACAATAATTTTGAATCTAATTGGCCCACTGTGGTGTCTGGCCCTACTTATTAAATTCGACCTAACTTCACGCTTCTTAACTATTGAGGTGAGCAGGTATGGAGGTCATATTTACGTTGAAATATTAACAGGGGCTTATAGTAAGACGCGAGGTTAGTAAAAAGGTTCTGAGTCTTCTCTTGTATCGGAAAAACGGTGAAGGAAAAGACTGTGAGGATGTCGGCATGTCCTAGATCTGAAAACTCGAAGACATGTGACATCTAGCAACCCGCACTGGGCCCGCGTGGTGGATTATGACCCAATGTCCCTTAAAGAGCCTTTTGTCTCAGCAGTGGGAACGTTATTAAAATATGTTTATTTCAATTACATAGAATTCTTTAACATACATGATTGTTAGATCACCTTTTAAGCATATAGATGCTTGTGTTAGGTGTCTCCGAACTTCCACTTAACGTAACACAGAGTATACAATTAAAAAAACAGAATAATAAAATAAAATACAAAAAATTCAGAAAGGAAGGAGCGCACTTCCTGCCATGGTCGCGAGATTCGTTCGAAAGAGTTACCGTGGCCCTGGCATATGGGCAACTGAAGGAACATGGGTGGGTTTTAGTCAGTAAAAGTCTAACACATCCTCCCGCTCCGCCCAGAGCGGGAGAAGTCATTTGATGATTTCCTGTGATGTCTGTTATTATATACAGAGTGGCAGACTTCGATTTCTTCGTGGGTGGTGACTTCGACGAACCACATACAACCATAGATTTCGTTCATAATTCTTCATGGCTTATTTAAAAATAAAACTACTCCATACCTTTTAACCGTTAGTATTAGAGTAAAAACATTAAAAAAAAAAGCCTTTGTATAAAGTATACTTCTCACGGAAATAAAATCGAAAGTAATTTAGTCAAACTAGGCTGAGAGTCAACACTCTTTATTATTGGTTGGCGCTACACGTCTTTTTCTTCCACACTTCTCTATTAGCCGGTCATCTCAGTAGTCACCCTCTTTCTATCCATATCATAATTCACACAGTCCATCCAACGTTTCTTTGGTCTCCCTCTACTCTTATAGCCATCGACATTCATACTCAAAACTTTCCATAAAACACTAGCCATGTGATTTTTTTTAATTTGCATTTTTTTTTAAACTCGATTCCTTTCTAGGATCTTAGCAAGGTTATTAACAATCCACTGGCGCTTCTTAATTCTGACAGCTTTGAATCAACTTCTTGTCACTAAATCAATCTGCTTTATCTTTACTATGTATTGGGGCTGGCTCTCAGTCTAGATAGATGCAGCTGAATACCAGCATTTGACATGGAGCTACTGTCTATCTACCTAAACCACTATCTAAACACTATTCATACTCAATACTTTCCTCACGACATTTTCCTCTTTCCTCCGTATCACGTGGCCCAATCCATGACAACTGATTTCCACAAAAATTTTCGGTTTTTTTGTAACACGCTTTTATTAGCTTCATACGTATGTTAGTTTGTGCCTATGTGACGGAAACTTTGAACATGATTTTGACCCCCTTTAAAACGTCGGATTAACTCAAAATTTGGCATACTTATCAAGGACTGATGACAATACAATAATTTTATAAATGTATGTCATTATCCTTACCGGGATTATCAGGATAGCAAAAAAACTGTCTTCAAAAACTACGCTGACATACGTCACAAAATTCGAAACGCCTTCAAAACTCGCTTCGTTTTTTAGTTTTTAAAACTATTATTTATTTTCTATTTTTTAGGGCGTTTAAATATTTTTAACCGACCGTATGTATACCAAGCTCATAGTTTATTCTATAATTCAAGCTTAATAAAAATAACAAAATAATATATTAACTTAACTAAAACTATAATTATGTACACAAACTAAAATAAGGCGTCGAAAAATTCATCCACATCGCTGTCGACCGGCAATGTACCCAAGAGACTGGCGGCATTACCACGCTGTATAGCAATGCTTAGCTGCTGGCCAAAATAAAAGCTCTTGGGTCACGAGAAGTGTCAACCAGCCGTTTCGTATGTAGGGTTACGTTACCGGTGCCACTTTCAGACTTCCTCTTATGTACTAATTTCTTATTATAATAACTCTTGTATTTAAATAATGAAAACCAAGGGCTTCTTGTGAAACTTCCGTTAACATAATTGCTAATGACTTGCCTTAATTACTGTTACAATCGATATATCAGTAATTACGATTATTGCAATCGATTTAAATCGATTATGTTGATGAGTTGTTTTCATTGTTCATTTTTCTTGAGACTGCTAAGATTTTTTGCGTTTGTTTTTATGATTCATTGCAAGAGTCAGTGTTGAGTGTAAAAAAGGACCAGTAGGTACCTGGCCAAGAAACTAAAATGAAGTAATAAGTAGAAATGTATCTTTATAGAAATTTTAATAGAGAAAATCGCTTTCCGCCTCTGTACACTTAGATCTTTTTAACTGCGCAACGGATTTTAATGCAATTTTCATCAATAGATAGTGATTTAAGAGGAAGGCTTAGATGTGAAGAAAATTGTCTGGCAAAAGTTAGTAATTTAATTAAATAATCAATAAATTAGTATCTCTAGTAGATCTAAATTGGAAGCCGACCTATGTTGGCATAGTTGGGAAATAGGCAGATGATGAAAAAGAAGTAAGTTATGAGTATTTTCTCAAAGACATGATGTTTTGTTCCTTCCACAGACTAACTCTTTCTCAATGACCTACACCATTCTATTTTATTTATAGCTCAAAAATAATAGAAGTAAATCCATAAACCTCAACATAAACATATTCTACGCAACGTATATGAGCATTCTTGCGTGTGCGCATTGTGGTCAAGGATCGACGCGCGCCTCTGATTGGCCGGCGCCGCGTTCCATATTTGAATATACTCATAACGGTTTTTACAATTAGGTATTTGATGTTTTATGTAATATTTGTGTTTTATGAGCTCGTATTGCAAATTCTTTTTGGAGTTTTCTTATTGTTTAACAAAATCTTTATGTTACTGACCTCCACGCTCCCACATGATCTGACTAAAATTATGTCTGAGCTTTGAAAGTGACTTTGACTATTGATTTCATTTTGCCATTTCATCTCGGCCTGTTAGCCTAGTGGTTAGTGACCCTGACTGCTAAGACTGAGGTCGTGGGTTCGATTCCCACCCAGGACGAATGTTTGTGTGATGAGCACAATCATTTGTTCTGTGTCTGGGTGTAATTTATCTATAATATGTATGTATTTAGAAATATTTAAGTATGTTTATCAGTTGTCTGGTTACCATAGTACAGGCTCTGTCTAGTTTGGGATCAGATAACGTTGTGTTGGTTGTCCTAAGATATATTATATTTATTATATTATTACCTTGGTTCACCTACGGATCTCGTCATTCCTGATTCGATCACGTAAGGAAACTCCAAGCATAGCTCTCTCCATTGCCGTTTGGGCTCTACCACAAGCTGGACCGTTGACCTTGTGAAGGCTGCAGGAATCCGCTGGATGCGGTAAGCACAAAACCGATCCAGATAGCGGAGAGGATTATGTCCAGCAGTGGAGTCTTATGATGATGATGATTTTTTTCTCAGGGGTAGTCAGATAAAAAATATCGACTACATCTAGCTTTTGTTTAGGGTTCCGTGCGTGTTTATGAAAAATCTTTAAGGATCATTCGTATGTCTGTTTATCACAGCCATTTTGCTTGCTCTGAATCTACTGTTCCGTGTTATACCGGACGTAAAGAATAGCACCATCTCATTTCTTCCCGTGGGTGTCGTAAGAGGCGACTAAGGGACTTACTAGAGAATGGGCAGCAGCGTTCTCTATGCATTTTATAACGACGTCAGTTGACAGTCGAGACAAATCGTAAATCAGATTAGTCAAATTAAATCTATACACTATTATTATAAAGCTGAAGAGTTTGTTTGTGTGATTGTTTGATTGAACGCGCTAATCTCAGGAACTGCTGGTCCGATTTGAAAAAATATTTTTGTGTTGGATAGCCTATTTATCAAGTAAAGCTATAGGCTATATAACATCACGCTACAAGCTCCAAGAGGTGCGGAGCAGTAATGAAAATGTTGCAAAAACGGGGAAAATCGCACGGGTAGGCGATTCGATGCGACAGGAAGGTTCGGGGGAGCAAGAAATTTAACGCGGACGAAGTTGCGGGCAGAAGCTAGTATTATGATATCTTAGCAAAAGTGTAGTCATACAAAGAAATCGACTGCAGTCAGCGTAGCTTAATCTTCCCTCGACCCTTACGGCTGTTATCGGAAAACCACGGCACGTTCCAGATAGACACTTCAATTTTATTTATTTGTATAGATAGATAAATAAAAACATTGACTTCCGAAACTATTACTAAGTTGTTTTTTCCAAGTTGTTGACTACTTTTTAGGGTTCCGTTGCCAAATGGCAAAAAACGGAACCCTTATAGATTCATCATATCTGTCTGTCTGTCTGTCTGACGGCCGTATGTCACAGCCACTTTTTTCCGAAACTATAAGAGCTATGCTGTTGAAACTTGGTAAGTAGATGTATTCTGTAAACCGCATTAAGATTTTCACATAAAATAGAAAAAAAACAATAAATTTTGGGGTTCCCCATACTTAGAACTGAAACTCAATTTTTTTTTCATCAAACCTATACGTGTGGGGCATCTATGGATAGGTCTTCAAAAATGACATTGAGGTTTCTAATATCATTTTTTTTTTCAAAACTGAATGGTTTGCGCGAGAGACACTTCCAAAGTGATAAAATGTGTCTAACGCCCCCCCCCCCCCCCCTCTGTAACTTCTAAAATAACAGAATGATAAAAGTAAAAAAATATATGATTTACATTAACATGTAAACTTCCACCGAAAATTGGTTTGAACATGATCTAGTAAGTAGTTTTTTTTTATACGTCATAAATCGTAAACCGCAATTTACCTTTCATTCAATCAACTGAAATGTATAAATTAAAAAGAAAACATTTAATTTCATAAACATAAACCTTATGCATAAACCGTGAATACCTACAGGTTTGTACGGAACCCTCGGTGCGCGAGTCTGACTCGCATTTGGCCGGTTTTTCTTAGTTTTTTAGTTAAAGTAGTTTAACTTACAATGAATGAGGATTTGTAATAGTTGCATCAGCCTTTCAGTTACCTAACTAAGCAGAGTTATGTCTGTGCCCACTAGAGCAAGACAGCGATACAAGTGTTGGTAATCAAAGTAAGCGTTAATGATCTGCTTTTAACAATAAATGTTGCCGGCATACTAGAGAATGGGCAGCAGCGTTCTCTATGCATTTTACCACCATACTGCGAACGCCAAGACCCTTCCGTGCCTTGGAAAGCACGTTAAGCAGTCCCGGCTGTCTTTCGTAGATCTTAGACAGTCGTCACGGGTCGTCAGAAGCCCGAAAGTCTGACAACCAGTCTTGCCAAGGGGTATCGTATTACCCAGTAACTGGGTTGTGGAGGTCAGATAGGCAGTCGCTCCATGTAAAATACTGGTACTCAGCTGCATTCGGTTAGACTGGAAGCTGACCCCATTATAGTTGGGGAAAGGTTATGCAGATGATGATTATGATCGCCAACCCGCCTGCCAAGCGTGGCGATTATGGCAACACATTTTTATTAGGAACTAGCTGCTGCCCGCGATTTCATTCGCGTTAAATTCCTTGCTCTCCCAACCCTCCACGTCTCATCGCATCACCTGCCCGTACGAGGGCTTCGTATTCGAGACTTTATTTATCTTTTTGCTCAGCTCCTAAGGGCCCTAGCGTAATGTTATATAGTATCGCCAGCCACTGGTCACTGGCCTGTTAGTCTAGTGGTTAGTGACCCTGACTGCTAAGACTGAGGTCGTGGGTTCGATCCCCACCCAGGACAAATCTTTGTGTGATGGGCACAAACATTTGTTCTGTGTCTGGGTGTAATTTATCTATAATTATGTATGTATTTAGAACTATATATAAGTATATTTATCAGTTGTCTGGTTGCCATAGTACAGGCTCTGCCTAGTTTGGGATCAGATAACGGTGTGTTGGCTGTCCTAAGATATTTATTTATTTATTTATATAGCCTTCCTCGATAAATGGGCAATTCAACACTAAACGTAGTTCCTGAGATTAGCACGTTCAACCAAACAAACTCTTCAGCTTTATAATAAACAGGTTAAGTTTTTATCCAGTGCGCAAACTGTAACCATGAATTCAGCATATCATTCTAGATCCCCCCAGTGTAGAAAATTTTCGTCGGTTATACAAAAAAAAATCAGCTGTTCCATACATTTTGACCCTGTAGGTTTTTTTTTATTTTTGTAAAACTGACGAAAATTTTCTGCGCAAGGGGGTCTAGAATGATATGCTGAATTCATGGTTACAATTTGCGCACTGGATAAAAACTTACGCCCTCCCGCTCCGCCCAGAGCGGGAGAAGTCATTTGATGATTTCCCATCCAAAAAAAAAAAAAAACCCTGTATGGATTTGATTACATTTAAAAACGTAATAGTGAGCCAACCTTAAAATTTAGACATATCGTCGGTTCAGATGAACAGGGTATTAACTCAAAAAAGCCTATTTTTCAGGAGAGCGATTTGAAGTTTTCAAATCAATATATTTCCATTTCCGTTAATAATTGGTTAACCTAACTTATATATCTTGTAAACTTACTTTATTGATAACGTTTTTGTTCTCTTCACGAGTTTGTTAATTTTGTTATTTCTGAGAAAAAATAGAAAATCTACAGGCAAGAATATAATAATACCTTTTTACACAAAAAATACTTATAAACCAAAGTACTAACTAGAAAATTATATTTTCATAAAATGCAATTTTGAGAGTCTATGTTTGACCTTTCGATTATTATTTTATTGACATTTTTTTAATATAATGTTTATTTTGCTATGCCATCCTATTTTTTCATGATTTGTTAATTCATTTAGGTATGAGTAAGGAGCATTCATAACTACTACCATGTTCCACAAATAAAAGGAGTAAATTTTCAAAATAATATTTAATGAAAGCAAACATTTATTATTATTAATTATATTATATTATTGATAATATTTTTTTTGTAAGTAAATTTTATTTTTTTAAACTATTGTCTTAATAATAATATATAATAATAATAAATAATAATAATAAAACTTTTTATTTCAATCAACAAAGGATCATAAACACAACAATTATAAAATTAAAAGAAATGAAATGAAATGAAATGAAATGAAAATACATATACAAAAAACACATACAATAAAATAAAAACCACATAAAACGTTCTATTGCATTCGGTTGCTCAGTATGTGAATCATGTAGCAATGGTTCAGGTACTGAAAATCGAACCTCTGCGCGAATGCCCTCAGAATGCCGCTGGAACTAGCCCGAACCCTGCGCACCAGGGATGTGCATCGTTTCCGCATAGTAGAATAGAAACAGTCTACTTGCGACTCGGCGAACATCCCTGATGCGCTGCAGAATCTGGGCAGCCCCATCAGGACCCTGAATGCATTATTATATTGCACACGCAAGGCGTTGTAGTGTCGGCGCGTGTATGAGATCCACAGGCTGCTCGTGTAGAATGATGTACAATATGCTCTGAACAATGTTATTTTCACTTTGGTGGTACAACGAGCAAACCTGCGGGCAATCATATTTGCCCTTACCGACAACGCCCTGCGCTCTCGCTCTATGTCTGCATCGTCCTTCATATCAGAGGAAATGATATGCCCAAGGTATTTAAACTGTTCCACCCTCTTCAGTGGTGTTCCACATAATTTGATGGCAGGTATTAATGTCGGACATTTTCCTCTGGCCTGAAAGACCATGCACTCACTTTTTTTGACATTGTAAGTCAAGCCATGGCTGTGAGCGTACCTTTCACAGATGCCCAATAGTTTTGAAAGGCCACATACAGAAGCACTCAACAGCACCATGTCGTCCGCGTAACTTATATTATTGAGACATACGTCATCAATATGGCAGCCGACACGGGTGCTGCTGAGCTCCTCAATCAGCGCGTTGACGTAAAGGTTGAAGAGTTTGGGTGACGTTAGTCCCCCCTGCCTCACCCCACATTCCAAACTGTACGGCTCGGAATATGCGTTCGACCATCGCACGACATTGACCTGGTTATGATACCAAAATTTAAAGATCCTGCTGAGTTCCGAAGGCAAGGATATATCATTCAGTTTCCGCCACAGGATATCGTAATTAACCAGGTCAAATGCCCTGGATAAGTCGAGAAAACATGCATAAATGGGCGTTCGTCTTTCTGTGTTAATAATTTATTATCAAATGTTTATTTATTTAAAAAATTCACATGAAAATAGTTTTAACATTTGTTTTTTAGCTTTGTTTTTACGTTGTTATGCATCCATGTTCGTTAGTTAGAAAGATCGCATAAGTTTTAGTAGGACTGTATTTTTAGGTCAAAAATCGTAAATTTTGAGTTAATACCCTGTTCATCCAAAAGAACGATATAGTATTTCTTTCGACGCGCTGAGACTCACTCGCACTGAGGTTCTGTATTTAAATTTTTTGCCACCGACTTCCGAAATTAAAGCTTTTTTTCCACTTTGTAGTGTTTTTAAGAAAATAGGTTTTTTTTTTGTAAGAACGTGGAGCGAGGTGTTGAACTCTCCCCCCCTCCCCCCGTACATCACAGAGAAGCGCGCGTGGAACACTATGCGCCACCATCTCGGGTCCTGAGGATTGGGGGGCGAAGGATTTAAATGGTGTCCTACGTTAACCTAGGTGACCTCAATATATTTATACTCAGCAGGTACCTCTTAAAATTAATAAGATCCGGGTCCAAACACCAAAGGAATTTTACCCACATCAATATCTAAAACGATAATAAAAAAATTAAAAAAACTTATAAACAATAACTTAAAAAAAAATGGCGTCTCAACATTGACGTACGAAAACCGGTCGAAATATTATTATTTATTATAGGTTACAATAAAAACATGGGCCCTATGACGTTCGTTAGATTAAATATATGAATTATGACAGATTCATAAAAAAATAAAGGGAATAGGTATTGGCCAGTATTTAAATAGGTGAGCAGTGTGGCCAAGTGATTACGGCCGCGAGTTACGACTTTGTAGGTCGTAGGTTTGAAACCAGAAGTCGTAGGCAATTCTTTCTTCGATCAACTAAATTATACTAGATTTCTGATGAGCACATCGAAAACAGCTGGAAAAATAATACCACAAATAATGTTGCCGTCATATTTTGCAACATAGTATTTTCAACCTAATTACTCAGAAATTATATTTTATTTTGTCGATAAATATTTTTGTTCTTATTTTAAATACGTAAACGTTCAAAATCGAAGTAGTAAATATATTGCAAAGGATACACAAATAATGTTATAAATAATCTTATTTTGTAACATAGGATTTTCAACCTAATTTCTCCGAAATTATGTTTTATTTTTTCATAAATTTCTTTTTTCTTATTTTAATTACGTAAACATTTAACATGAAGTTGCAAATATATTGCAAATGATACACAATATTATAAATAGCCTTCTTTTGCAACCCACTTAGAAATTTTGTTTAAAGTTCATAAATATTTTCATTCTTATTTGAAAAAATATGTTTATTTTTTAATCAAAACAGTAAATACGTATATTGCAAACTATAATAAACTTTATGTTCGAATGTTAAGGTATATAATCAAGTTATCCTTAACCTAATGCTATTGTTGATCGATGAATTGCTATGCGAAATAGATTGGCAAAACAAGATGGCCGAGTAAGTAGAAAAACAGTTTTTTTTTATATTAATGAATGGGCCTTCTCTTGACCCCGATCTCGCCTGATGGAAAGCGATTGATGAGTTCTATGATGGAACGTGCGTGCCCACGGACACCCAGCCACCGTAGGCGCGGGCTTGCGGGCAGCAAGCAATGCGTAGCTCGCCGCCCGGTAAGGACCAGGCCCGTGTCGACGGTGCGTTGTGTTCCACGCTCGCCTCAAAGAGATGTCAGCAAACTGAAAGGGTCTGCCAGGACCGATGCCTGCCAGGGTCGCGAGATTTGATCGAAAGAGATACCGTGACCCTGGCACATGGGCAACTGAAGGAACACGGGTGGGTTTTAGTCAGTAAAAGTCTGACACGCCCTCCCGCTCCGCCCAGAGCGGGAGAAGTCATTTGATGATTTCCCATCCAAAAAAAAGCCGTATCTGAAACCTTAAGCTTGTTTACCATCCTAAGCTACATAAAAAAAAAACTATGTATAATTATTTCTACGCAGTCTCCAAAATTACTGTATTTTATTACTACTAGTAAAGGGAATCACCAGTTTCGGCTAAGCGTGGACAAGATGCCCGGTTAAAATTATTTTTACTAAACAATATTATTAATTCTGAAAGAAATATTTTTGCGCATCGCATAGTAGCCAGGTAAACGTGTAAAAAGTCTAAATAAAGAGTATTTTCACTGTTTCCACCAGTATCAAGCGCAGCCATTTGTATGACGTATTGTTGCCAGCTCGGAAATAAAATATCAATTTGAGTCTGTAATCGATTAGAATATCAATTATAGTTACCAAAAAAAAAGTGTTTGTCTGCACAACGAGTACCAACCAATACTGTAAAAGAATATTATACTTATTTACATTGTTTTAAAACAAAGCCGTTAGTGATTTTCAACATATATTTTTTTAGTTTAGATTATCGATTCTAAAAATCGATTTTTGTCAAATTATTTTTTTTCCTGGCAAGTCCTACTGTACCGCTTCGCCAAGTGGAATGATATCTGAGCTTTGACATTCGCTTTGCTCTCGTGCACTGTGGATGTTATTTTGCTTACTCGCCGCTTCGAACTTTTATTTTTCTTATCATGGACTCCGATACCGCTCCTCACGATGACCCGACCTTACCCTCGTACACTGAATCTGCACCTGACGTTGAACCTGGCGCTATTATGGACCTCGAACCGGCTTTAAATGACAACCACGGCACGAACTTGGACTCCTCTGCTACACGTACTTAGAGCGAGAATGAGGAATCAATGCGATGCGTTAATTGTGGCGTTGATGTAATGCATCGCAGAAGACACACGTTGCAGCTTATTGAAGTATTATCAATAATCCGGCAATGGACTGCTCCTCAAGTCGTAAGTACATTTTTCTAACGAGTGTTTAGTTTGGTTTCTGTCTCGTCGTTTGTTTATGTAAACTAAATAAAAATATTTTATTTACAGGTTACAACTTATAGCTTGGTCTGTCACTCATGCTGGACATTTATTATATAATAATGATCTGCAGGGCAGAGACGCTATAAAAGAATATTATTGTAATTGCCTTGTTGGTCGAAGAACGGTGGGTTGCTGTGCTCACGTAATGACCATTGTTTGGTATTTAAGCTGGGCTAGGCACGAAAATAATGTAACACCGCCAGCCCAGTTTTTAGACACTATTTTAATAGTTTATGACTCTGAATAAATTCAAAATAACAAATAAAAACTAATAGTTTTATTTTAACCACCCTAATACAACCCTATTTGTGTAAATAATCAGAATATATCAAAATACTATTGGCAAATAATATATTATAGAAAAGAATGCGCATAATACAAAGATTTTACCCGGCAAGTTTTCAATTTTTCACATGGCAGTTGAAGCATATTCTTGCATCTTGCTACAACTTTATTATAATATTTACTTTCCTATAGGTAAGTAGTTTTTATAATGCAAGTCTTTTATTAATAAAGATCTTGTCCACGCTTAGCCAGATCACCCTAACAAACTGAGCAATTCCCTTTGCTATAATTGATGTTTTGACGCACGATCATATTCATGTCTTAATTTAAATATACGTAATTATTAAAAATTAACTTAACTTTTCTTGTCTGTCCGTTCAATTCAATCCAATTCATTTATTTATTGTAAAACATAGGTACATTATTAGTTCTTATTTGGTAAATAAAGAGGGCGCTATGTTTTGCCTCTAGAGCGGCGCGGTGGAGCCTGTGTTGCTGCGTTCAACCCCAAATTAAATAAAAAATAATTTATTTAAACTAGGCTGAGAGTCAGCACTTTTGGAACGTTAAAATTACATTTGACAGGCCTCCAAAACGCTCGCCCTTTACCACTTCCTAGTGCTTTAGCTGGGAAGAAGAAGTGGCGCAACAGATATGTCAATAAGATGTAACTAGTTGCCCATTCCAAAGCGTCAAGAATAACGTACGAGAACGGACAAGAAACTCCGGTTTATCTTTTAAACTACGCAGCGGATTTTGATACAGTTTTTACCATAATTTATATAATTTATTTCGGAAGATTTATTTGTTTGATACAATATAGGGATACCTCATTTGTCAAGTTCGTCTAATTTTAACAAACAGCAGTGCTGCTGGACAGTTTGTTGCGCCACTTCTTCTTCCCAGCTAAAGTACTAGAAATTGCTGGAGGTCGGGCGTTTTGGAGGCCTGTCTTATGTAATTTTAACGTTCAAAAAGTGCTGATTCACAGCCTAATTTCAATAAAACCTCGTAGAAAAGCACTGCGTGACTCATGTAAAACTATTTCCATGAAGTTTTCAAAGAAAAAGTTCTACGAGAGTCGCGATGCGCTTTATGACTTTGGATCGCATTTTGTGTTTATACGCTTAAATCTTTTAAACTACGCAACGGATTTTAATGCGGTTTTTCATCAATACACAGAGTGATTCAAGTGGAAGGTTTATATGTATAATACGCGGGCGAATCCACTGACAATAGCTAGTATAAGATAAACACAAGTTTTTATTCCAAGCCAATATGGCTTGTAATTATTTTTTATAACTAAATTTATGTTTTATGGTTTTCCATACGAATTATGACTCTGATTTATTATAGTTAACTGGGACGGGACGGTGAGAAAAAACTTAATTTTTTTAGGTTTATATTTATTAACAGTTAAAATTGGTATGCAAATCTAAATTTATAGGCTTACAGTTTAAAGTAATTAAAATATTAATCTTCACCAATATTTTAAACCGGTAAAGTTTGTAAGTATGTTTGTAGGTAGTAATCTCGGGAACCACCAGTCAGTTTCTTTTTTTTTTGTATTTGATAGACCAATTCTTGAGGAAGTGTACAGGCTATTTAACACCACGCTATAACTCTTAGGAGCCAAGCAAAATTTAAAAAAAAGTCGAAAACACACTATGTTTAAACGGAGTAATAGCGCGGGCGGGCATTGGGATACGTAACTAGTGTTTCAAAGGACTCGAGTCTTAATTTTAGAGACTCGACTCAATTATTCTTTAAGACTCGAGTTCATTTTAAGACTCGAGTCCTTTTAAGACTCGAGTCTTTTTTTAATTTCGAGTGCTTGACTCTAGACTTCGAGGCTTTTGAGCACACTGAGTCTTGTATAATTGACTCGAGTCTTTAAAATTACGACTCGAGGACTCGAGTCCTTTGCAACACTATACGTAACGCGTCGGGTCCATAATTTCACGCAACCGAAGTCTATTATTGTCTTTTTTTTTAAATGGACCTGCATTGCCGAGTAAAAGCCTTCCCCAAATTCCGCATCCTATTCCAAGGCCACCGCGATTCAGCCCTTGACCATTCTTTTATGAAAGTTCTAAAAAGTCCCCATACAAAATTACTCCAATTAACCAAAATACTTAAGTTGCTTTTCTCTTCTTTCCAGGATTAAACCACACATGTAGCACAACTACCCTTTCGACCACTACCGACCACTACGGATCACTGCCGACCACGCACGACCACGCACGACCATGACGCGGCTGACGGTGGGCCAGACGGCCCGGAACCGGCTGTTCGGCTTAGCCCCGACCCCTGATAGAAGAGTGCCGCTCAGTATGTTGATCTCTCAGCAGAAGAAATTGAGTTGTGGTATGTAGTTTTATTTTATTTTATCATAAGGCATTTTTTTAAATTCAGATATGGGTAATAAATTTTTAAGATATGACAACACATTTTTTTTATCTGTGTAGGTATGTATAACGGCAATTGCCTTCGAAATTCAAATTTGAAATAAATATTTAATAGAGTTATTTGAATTTAGAGCATCACATTTTTTTTTTTACTGAGGGCTAATAAACCACTACAAAATATATAAAACATATGTATATATATATATACAATGCTTTGATAATTATAATTCTGTCAACACATTCATCTTACTGGATTCTAAGAACTAGTGTTTTACATAGAGCGACTGCCAATCTGACCTCCGTGTTGTGTATTCTTAAAACACACAAATCTATGCGTATTCCAAGTAAATAACCAAACTACGTCAAGACATGACGAATACAAGTTAAGCAACCCAATCCGCGGTCAAAAACAAGATGGTCGACCTTGCCAGTATTTCCGAAAATTATCACCGAGGCTAACATAATGAAATACTGTCTAATAATACGTTTTGGAAAGTTAGTTGGAGATGGCGAGGTTATGAAAGCGATGGGTGGCATTTAACGGGTTATGTTCAACCACGAATGTGATGTTGTAATTTGGGTTAGCACTGTGAATGCGGTTCTGTATATTTAAGACAAGATTTTGCCAGTGGCTCCGCCCAGAGCGGGAGACGTCATTTGATGATTTCCCACCCACAACAAAAAAGGGCCTGGAACTTCTGGAAGGGCCTTGCTTAGATATCTGCCCGGTTAAGATCCATAGGCTCGCACATTCCCGGTTAATTATGAGACTTAAACATAACCAGCGAGTTCCTTCGTGAGTTTCGTGGAAAACATATCTCTCTGCCTATCCTATTTCTGATTACCACCGTTATATTGTAGTCAAGTTAACCTCGTACAAAATGAAATAAAACTCGTACACTTTGTGCAATTTTTCCTTACACCACACTACCATCCGATTTTCGTAATACTGACCGATGGTGCAAGTCACAAGAGTTGGCATTTACATTAGTAATTTAATTTGTGTAATAAGTTGATAAGTTCCTTGTTCATTGAGTGCAGAAATCATAAAGTTATTTTAGTAGTTTATGACCCCATCATTTGTGACTACTGAATGTGACTTTATCGTTTCGATTCCTAAGTCGCGCAAATAGTGTCAAACTAATATGATCAAGATAAATTATTAGATATTTTGGACGTGTGTTTGTTACGCAGTCACACTAAAACGGCTCAACGGCTTTGGATGAAATTTGACACATGAGTAAACTATGACTTGAGTTTGGACTTAATATATTTTTATCTCGATATTCTTACGGGATCGAGAGTTATGCGAGTAAAACCGCGAGTCATATCTAGTAAGATATTTAAAAATATCTCAATAAAGTTCGATCATTGTTATGCAAAGTGCTACGTTCGCAGAGATAACTACGCTACCCGTGACCTTGATAAAATTAAATACCATGGATAATTGTTGCCACTTCGATCAACCAATCACAACTTTTCAAATCACATTCTAGGCAAAATCAAACTGGTTGCTAATTTAATTTTATAATTCATTATTTTTTATGACACTTATTTAAATTTTAAGATTACTTTAATTCACAAATTGACTTATTATTTTTAATATTCTCGGAAACACGTATACTTACTTGTAAAATTTGTATAAATATGTGAGCGGCATATATCCGCTCATAAAATTAATTTATCTGTAATAGTTTCATTTTTTATTGTTTATACCTATTGTGGTATGGTAATTTTATTCTAGTTGCGTCGTTTACACATATATATTTACAGAATTATTATATGTATGCAAATTAATATTTACGACATTTTAAAAGAGTAACGGTGGAGTTCCATGCCTATTCTTCTCCATACGAAACTACCTTATGGAGGGGGCGACGAGAATCAACTCTATTTTATTTAATGTAAATGTTGACATTTCAAAGTGCCTATTTGAAATAAATTCTTCACTTTGATAACCATCATTTTATTGACAGCACATCTAAACTCTCATTTCTTCGCGTGAGTGTCGTAAGAGGCGACTAGGGCTACTAGAGAAAGGGCAGCAGCGTTCTCTTTGCATTTTAACACTATACTGCGATCGTCAAGCCGCCTGCTAATCGTGGCGATTATGATAAACCCCACCAAACTGAAGGAAACCTATGTCAAGCAGTGAATGTATTTGGGCTGAATTGATGATTTTCACATCTAAAGTCTACTTACAAAAAGCCTTAATCCATTGTTTCTGTTGTGTGTAATCCTCATACATATTATATTATTATTTAAAAATTATAATAAAATGTAACATGTTTAATGTTTATTAATAATATTCAAGTACATCATACATTGCAATATGAACGGTGATCCCCAAACTAGACGTTAGCCTGTATCTTGTAAAACATGTATGGATTATTATAATCTAACTATTGTAATTAATTCGAAATAAAAATTAATTGAATAGAATTGAAAAACCGCTCATCGCTTGTAACATAAAAACAGCTAATCGGCGCACACGCAAATTGTAATGCATGTTACTCGCCGTTCTGTAATAGCCCGAATTAACATCGCCGACGCTTCACTGGCGGTTTCAAACCGCAAAATACGACAATTATTATGAATTTCCACGCTGTAGGTAAATATAAGAAAAACAGGCATTAGATTGTAGATGTGTAGCTTCTAGAACTGGCTTCTAGTGCTGGCTTCCAGTTCTGGCTTCCAGTTCCGGCTTCCAATGCCGGCTTCCAGTGTCGGCTTCCAGTGCCAGCTTCCACTGCCGGCTTCTAGAGCCGGCTTCCAGTGCCGGCTTCTAATGCCGGCTTTCAGTACCGGCTTCCTATGCTGAAATTTTTTTAGTTTGTAAAGCCACTAGTTTCGAATGACATCCAACAATGTTTGCCTACAGTAGCATGAACCATAATTATGGAAAAAGAAACGTAGATTACTATCTTTTGTTATCTTTTAACTTATCTTTACACTCTCGCAACTAGATAAGCAGTGAACTGAACTTGGTAATGAAATATTACTGAGATACTAGCTACTACTACTGGGGTACAGTGCTGGAAGCCAGTGCTGGCAGACAGCACTGGACAGTGCTGAAAGACAGCAAAACTAACTACCAAAACTAACTTAACAACTAACAATACTAACTAACTAAAAGGTAACTTTCAAAAGGCGCCCGGGCTTTGGGGATAAGACCAAGGACTGTGGGATTTTTACGTCACTAAAACCACCCCCCCAACCCCACCCCATGTACATATGGAAGGGGCACCGTTACCTCTCAAAAGACGGATCTGAAATCGGCTTCCACTCCAGGACTCGTCTGCTCCACCGGCCATCGGTCCTTCGACAGACATGGCCAGCCCACTGCCACTTCAGCTTGCTTACTCTGCGAGCTATGTCGGTAACTCCAGTTCTTTTCCGGACAATTTCAATAAACAGTTTCTGTAACGACTGAGAAGTATGAACTAAAAACCAGATTGAATTATTTATCTATATATATAAAAGAAAGTCGTGTTAGTTACTTCACTTATAACTCAAGAACGGCTGAACCGATTTAGCTGAAAATTGGCAGGGAGGTAGTTTAGAGCCAGGAGAAGGACATAGGATACTTTTTATCCCGTTCTGACCCTGGCATTTTTACCAAGATTTTTATTTATCCCGTTCGACCGTATTCCCGTGTGACGTGACATAAAACGTCAAAGAGAATACAAGTCACTTTAAAACGTGGTATGACAAAAACGTTGCCTTTGAAGTACCAGGTGGTCATAACTTGGTAGGAGCTTATCAAACAGCAGTGTCAGCTAGAAAACGTTTTTTGCCTTCGAAGTACCAGGTGGTCATAACTTTCTGCCAGGGTCGCGAGATTTGTTTGAAAGAGTTACCGTGGCCCTGACATAGCCAACTGAAGGAACAAGGGTGGGTTTTAGTGTAAGAGATTACTACTGATAGTGTATTATGCAATTACCCTCTGAGATTGATGTGTTAGGTAGAAAGCGCTTTATACCGTCGACGTACCAGGTTATCATAACTTGACAGGAGCTTACCAAACAAAGGATTGTCAGCTAGAAAACGCTTTATGCCTACGAAGTACCAGGTTATCATAACTGGGTAGGAGCTAACCAAACAGATGAGTGTCAGCTAGAAAACGCTTACCAGATCACCACCGCATACGAGGTTGTCAAACTTGGTAGGTTTATTACAACATTTACTGAATCTGAGGCGATACGAAGTTCGCTGGGTCAGCTAGTCTATATATATAAAAGAAAGTCGTGTTAGTTACTTCACTTATAACTCAAGAACGGCTGAACCGATTTAGCTGAAAATTGGCAGGGAGGTAGTTTAGAGCCAGGAGAAGGACATAGGATACTTTTTTTTTTTTTGCTTTTGGCAAAGGATACTTTTTATCCCCTTCGACCGCGTTCTCGTGTGATGTGACATAAAACGTCAAAGAGAATACATTTCACTATAAAACGTGGTATGACAAAAACTTTGCCTTCGAGGTACCAGGCGGTCATAACTTGGTATGAGCTTATTAAACAGCAGTGTCAGCCAGAAAACGCTTTATGCCTTCGAAGTAACAGGTTATCATAACCGAGTAGGAGCTACCCAAACATATGAGTATCAGCTAGAAAACGCTTACCAGATCACCACCGCGTACCAGGTTGTCAAACTTGGAAGGTTTATTACAACATTTTGAATCTTAGGCGATACGAAGTTCGCTGGGTCAGCTAGTTATTTATAAATGATAAATGACATATTAATTCAAATAAATTGATCTATTAAATCATTTGATCAATCCATGATTAACACTTAGTAGATCACTTCACTTTATGTAATAACCTGTAATTATAAAAAGTGGTTAGCCTTACCACTAGGGGTCAAAGTTAAGTTAAACTATTATGTACTAGTAACTTATATAAGGACAAATACTTGATTGTAACTAGACCACCTCGGTTTAAACGGTTGATTACAGGTAAAGGTCTGATAAGTTATATCAAGAAAAAAATAATTGACTTAATTTATGCCTAGTTGAATTTGTATCATATTTCTTCCCGTGGGTGTCGTGAAAGGCGAGTAAGGGACGTACTAGAGGATGGTCAGAAGTGTTATCTATGCATTTTACATAAAAAAAATATAGTGGAACATAGAACCTCCTCCATTTTTGAAGTCGGTTTAAAAGAAACGAAATGACACGGTCACTAGGTATTTCCAAAAAGTTCGCGTTATGAAAATTACCTTGTATATCATTAGACGTTTCCGGGAAACTATAAGTGATACATGCAACATACGTATATATTTTATATCTTTTTTATGGCATAAAACGTTACCTACTAAAAAATATAACATTATTTTAATTTCTTTCTTACGTTGTCACGTACACATGCCCCACGTGACATAGACAAACTCAATTTTTTTGTAACTTAAATAAAACTTAACTGTCTAGCAGTTCTGCTTGATATTTAAGTTTTTATTAAGTTACAGATCTCTTAGATCTTACATCAACTCAGCCTATCGCAGATTAAGTTACAGATCTCTTAGATCTTACATCAACTCAGCCTATCGCAGATTAAGTTACAGATCTCTTAGATCTTACATCAACTCAGCCTATCGCAGATTAAGTTACAGATCTCTTAGATCTTACATCAACTCAGCCTATCGCAGATTAAGTTACAGATCTCTTAGATCTTACATCAACTCAGCCTATCGCAGATTAAGTTACAGATCTCTTAGATCTTACATCAACTCAGCCTATCGCAGATTAAGTTACAGATCTCTTAGATCTTACATCAACTCAGCCTATCGCAGATTAAGTTACAGATCTCTTAGATCTTACATCAACTCAGCCTATCGCAGTCCACTAATGGACATCGGCCTCTCCTATGTTAAATGATAATGATAAATGATTTTATTTCTTTATTTAGGTTTGTGCAAACACTTTTAAAGTCAATAATATATTTTTTTTGAGCTGGATGTGGTCGGCGTTTCCTATCTGACTACTCTGAGAAGAAAGGCCGAAACAAACTTAGAGGTCACAGTCTCTTTTAAAGTCCAGACATAATCTTGGTCACATCATATGAAGACCATGTAGATAGCTGTCTGAAATGGTCTTTAGAGGAAAGAATCACAACACCCTGACCTCCGCCTTCCGCATCCAGTCTGTCCCAGCCACTTTTTAGGTTGTCGGTCCACCTAGCCGGGGGGCGTCCCACACTACACTTGCCAATACGCA
Organism: Aporophyla nigra; assembly: GCA_947507805.1. Taxonomy (NCBI): domain Eukaryota; kingdom Metazoa; phylum Arthropoda; class Insecta; order Lepidoptera; family Noctuidae; genus Aporophyla; species Aporophyla nigra. The sequence continues at coordinate 2,089,173 of OX382318.1, forward strand.
GCCTCCACTTCAGGACTCGTCTGCTCCACCAGCCATCGGTCCTTCGACAGACATGGCCAGCCCACCGCCACTTCAGCTTGCTTACTCTTGCCATGATAGCCACGCTAAGCAGGCGGGTTGGCGTTCGCAGCGTCGCGGTAAAATGCATAGAGACCGCTGCTGCTCATTCTCTAGTAAGTCCCTTAGTCGTCTCTTACGACACCCACGGGAAGAAATAGGGTGGTGCTATTCTGTACGCGGGCAAAACACGGAACGTATTAACTTATTGTTAATATTCTATAGCAATTTTGACTTGAATATACTGAAAACGTCTAGTTTCATTTGGCGAAATCTGCACTCAAACATTAAAAGATAGATTCTCACAGACGAAGTGTTATACAATAATGACTTTAAAAGATATATTTGTTAGATAACATCACACATAACTTGATGCTGTATTATGTAAATTAATTTGTAGAAAACTGTGTAAGTAGTCACAAGGTGAAGGTAGCTGGTCAAGTTGGAAAGTCGGTAGAGTTAATAGAGCTCTACAGAATTCGATATAATTTTTATGTGATAATATCAAGTTATCGATCAGGTCCGTGTAACCGAACGTAAAGAACAGCACCATCCCATTTCCTCCCGTGGGTGTCGTAAGAGGCGACTGAGGGACTTCCTTGAAAATGGGCAGCAGCAATCTCTATGCATTTTACCACCATACTGCGATCGCCAACCCGCCTGCCAAGCGTGGCGATTATGGCAAAGCCCCCCAAATTGGGGGAGGCCTAAATCCAGCGGTGGACGTCTTACGGCTGAAATGATCATGATGATGATGTCATCTGTTATGCTTATTTAACTGAATGAATACCTACCATTAGCTCATGCTGTGATAGCAACATTAGTCAGTCATCACCAGCAGAGTTCAAAATCAAAGGTCATTTATTCAGACTAGGCTGAGAGTCAGCAGTTTTTGAACGTCAAAATTACATAAGACAGTCCCCCCAAAACGCTCCCTCCACCACTTCCTAGTGCTTTAGCTGTGAAGAAGAAGTGGCACAACACACTGTCCAGCAGCTGCCTGTTTAGTTATAAGAACTTAATTCTGAATTATTAACATAGCTAAATACAAAAAAAAAGTATATATAGTGTCCCCACGTATATTTTGAGTATTGTCAATCGCGAAAGTTATATTTTCAATTGCCCTCAATAACATCGATCATAGTCAGTTTTGATGGTTTTATTAATTCCAATAATGAACCATCTCTTTTATGATGTATATCCGAATGAAAAGTCAATAATACTTGGCCTACAAAAAAAAACTAACTACATTCTAATTTCCCCATGGAAGCATTAAAGTGAAATGTGGTCAAACAACAAATTTCATTATAATCAAGGGCATCATAGTCTGTTCCAGTTAATTTTAACTGCTTAATTTGTTAGTTAGTATAATTGTTTTAGTGTGGTAGTTTTGTGTGGTGTCGGACGTAAAGCACAAATCAATTTCTTTCCGTGGGTGTCCTAGAAAGCGACTAAGGGACTTACTAGAGAATGGGCAGCAACGTTCTCTATGCATTTTACCACCATACTGCGATCGCCAACCCGCCTGCCAACCGTGGCGATTATGGCAAAGCCCCCCGAATTGGGGGAGGCCTATGTCCAGCAGTGGACGTCTTACGGCTGAAATGATGATGATGATAAAGTTATAACTTAACGGTTCCCAAATTAAGAATTTTTAAGTAAAAAACTATATTAAGTATGTTTGTACAAACACTTTTACATGTCAATCATATTTTTTTAAACTAGATGAGGTCGGCGTTTCCTAACTGACTACTCTGAGAAGAAAGGCCGAAACAAACTCAGAGGTCACAGTCTCTTTTAAAGTCCAGACATATTCTTGGTCACATCATGTGAAGACCATGTGGATTGGTGTCTGAAGTGGTCTTTTGAGGAAAGAACCACACAGATTTGACTATACCTGTCGAGTCAGTGCACGCATCATCATCTGCTTAGCCTTTTCCCACTATATTGGGATCAGATTCCAGTCTAACTGGATGCAGCTGAATACCTGTATTTCACATGAACCGACTGCCTATGTAACCTACAAAACCTAATTACTGAATTAACACAATACCCCTTGATAAAACTAAGAAAAACAACAAAGATATATTTGTACTAATATTAATAAAGCTAAAGAGTTTGTTTGTTTGGTTGAACGCGCTAATCTCAGGAACTACTAGTCCGAATTGAAAAAATCTTTTTCTGTTGGATAGCCTATTTATTGAGAAAGGTTATAAGCTATATTATATAATTACGCTACAATCAAAAGGAGCGGAGCAGTTACGAAAAATGGACGACAATTGGCAGGCAATTCGATGCGACAGGAAGGGTCACGGGAGCAAAAATTTAAGGCAGACGAAGTCGCGGGCAGAAACTAGTCTGTACTAATATTATAAAGCTAAAGAGTTTGTTTGTTTTGTTGAACGCTATGATCTCAGGAACTGCTGGTTCGAATTCAAAATGTCTTTTAGTGTTGTTTAGTCCATTTATCGAGAAAGGCTATATAACATTACGCTACGATTAATAGGGGCGGAGCAGCACTGAAAAATGTTGCAAAAACGGGGAAAATTTAATACGAAATTTAACGCGGATAAAGTCGCGGGCAGAAGCTACTTTGACATAAATAGAACACAAAATACAGAATAAAACTTAATTCTAGCGTGCAAATAGCCTGATATAAAAATAAATGGTCTGTGACCTCCGTGGTAGGAAAAACCTGTATTAATGACAGGGGTTAAATTGTCTAACTCTATCATAATTTGGCAGAGTGTCGCTGTACTTGTTAGTTTTATTTTAAAGGCCTCTACCTGATGGTCTGTGGTTACCATTGACTATGGACACTTTTGCAAAGCCAGAATATAACGCTGAATTTACTTTCTATTTATCGAATTTAAAGTCAAAGTCAAAGCATTTATTTCAAATAGACTCAAAAAAGGCACTTTTGAACGTCAACAGTTACATGAAAATAGAACTGATTCTAGTTGCCCCTTCCAAAAGGTAGATTCGTATGGAGAAGAATAGTCAAGAAACTCCACCGTTACTCTTTCAAAATGTTTTTCAATATTTGTATGTAATATTTATATAATTATGTGTGATGACGATGTACCTGAAATAAAATTACCATACCACAACAGGTAAAAGAATTGAAAATGTAGCTATGAGAGATAAGTTAATTGTAATTAAGTGTAATTGTACATTGTGCTCACATATTTACAAACATTGCAAGGTAAGTATAGAATTTTCCTAATGTTTTTAAAAGTTACAAGTCAGTGTATGAGATTTCTAACATCCAGCTTCTGCCCGCGACTTCGTCCGCGTCAAATTTCTTGCTCTGCCGACCCACCCTGGCGGCATCGCATCGAATCGCCTGCACGTGCGAAAACTTTGTATTTGTAACTTTTTTCTTTTCACAGGGCTCCTAAGGGTCCTAGACTGATGTTATTATAACCTATAGTCTTCCTCGCTAAAAGAATTTTACAATTCAAACCATTAGTTCCTAAGATGAGCGCGTTCAACCAAAACAAACTCTTCAACTTTATAATATTACTTAAGCTATAGCCTTCCTCAATAAATAGGCTACTCAACACAAAGAGAATTTTTCAATTCAGACCAGTAGTTCTTGAGATTACCGCATGCAAAACAAATTCTTCAGCTTTATAATATTAGTATAGATTATTGTTTATCAAACTATTGTATAGTATAGATAGATAAGTATGGAGGAAATACGTTCTTTGCGAAGCATGTGTGGTGTGGCTAAGAGTGATAGACTGAGAACTGATGTGATAAGACAACGGTGCGGTTTAAAAGATGTAGTGACTGAAATCGAAAAGAGTATACTTAAATGGTTTAGTCATGTTGAGAGGATGAATGAAAGATAACCAAGAAAATGTGTTTACAAGGCACATGGGAAAGGAAACGCTGAGAGGGGTTGTCCTAAGAGGACAAATAGTGATCTTATTGGTGATGTTCTTCAGAAACATCAAGTGCGTACCGGCAACCGGCGTGCAAGTATGACCAGATGTATAAACTAAAATGAGTATGCAAGGATCATAGTAGGTAGTGTTCTGAAGTTTCTGCTTACCTCTCGTTACTTACTTTGTAACATAAAATGGTTAATGTCTGTAGATAATCTTTCTTCAAGTGTAAAACCACAATTAATTTTAATTGATCTGCGGTCGCTAGTTTTCTTTATATCTTTGTTTTAATTGTGGAGAATCCAATGTCAGTGTTAAAGACAGACTCAGAAACTTCATACTCATCTTAGAAAATGGCACACTTATTTATCTATATTAATATTATAAAGCTGAAGAGTTTGTTTGTTTGTTTGATTGAACGCGCTAATCTCAGGAACTACTGGTCCGAATTGAAAAATTATTTTTGTGTTAGGTAGCCTATTTATTGAGGATGGCTATAGGCTAAAATCAAAAGGACCGGAGCAGCAACTAAAAATGGACGGAAACTGGCAGGCAATTCGATGCGACGGGAAGGGTCACGGGAGCAAAAATTTGACGCGGACGAAGTCGCGGGAAGAAGCTAGTTATGGAATATACATAACATCACGCTTGTTTCTTCGAATGGTTGGACAGAAATGTATCTATAGTACTTCCATATTTCGCCTGTTATGTTTAAGACCCATTTAATAGGGGGCGAGCCTATTGCTATCAACCGGGCACGAATACAGACTAGGGGCTGCTACTGAGAAATTCCAGAAAGAAAAACCCCAATAAAATTTTGCCTGACCTTGGAATTGATCCCAGGACTTCATTCCCAGCAGTAGTACAATCAGTGCGTCCTGCCTGTTTTGACCTACGGAGCCGAAACGTGGACACTCACGGTACGGCTGGTCCATCAATTCAAAGTTGCTCAGCGAGCTATGGAACGAGCTATGCTTGGAGTATCTCTGAGGGACAGAATCCGGAATGAGGTGATCCGGCAGAGAGCCAAAGTTATCGACATAGCTCACAGAATTAGCAAGCTGAAGTAGCAATGGGCCGGCCACATTAGCCGTAGAACCGATGACCGTTGGGGTAGACGTGTTCTTGAGTGGAGACCGCGAATCGGCAAACGTAAGGTAGGACGCCCTCAGGCTAGGTGGAGCGACGATCTTCGCAGGGTGGCTGGTAGCAGCTGGATGAGAGTTGCCGAGAATCGGGCTAAATGGCGTGCAATTGGGGAGGCCTATGTCCAGCAGTGGACTGCTATAGGCTGATGATGATGATGATGAGTAGAAAAATCGAAAATCGTGAATCGGCTTTACCATAATCGCCACACTTGGCAGGCGATTGGCGATCGCAGTATACTGGTAAAGTGCATAGAGAACGCTACTGCCCATTCTCTAGTAAGTCCCTTAGTCGCCTCTTATGACACCCACGTGAAGAAAACGGATAGTGCTATTCTTTAAGCACCAAACATACATCAACCATTATGAAAATAATAATATACGGCTCTGCCAATCTCTTCGGGAAAAAACCAGCGTGATGTTTATCTAAATCACCGATTCAGCTAACTATGTACTAAAGGAGATATTGTAGCCACAAAGTGTTGCTTAATGTTAACCGCATCGAAATCGGGTCAGCCGGTGCTCAGTCGTCATATCCGGCGTTTCTGCCTACTTCTGAGGTTTTAGAGGTCGTATTGAAGGTAATTTAATACTTTAAGTACATGAGGGAAACTAGTTAACGAGTCAGCCGAATGTAAAATAGAGGAAATTAATTGTTTAGCAAATTGGTTATGAACTTATATTGTACGTATAGGTAGGTATTCAAATGACCACTGTCAGTTAGCTAGTACTGGCAACTAGTAAGTTAGTGCTACAAACTTAGTGCTGGACTAGAGTGCTGGAAGCTAGTGCTGGAAGATAGTCTTAGAAAATAGTACTGGAAGCCAGTGCTGAAAGCCAGTGCTGAAAGCCAGTGCTGGAAGCCAGTGCTGGAAGCCAGTGCTGGAAGCCAGTGCTGGAAGCCAGTGCTGGAAGCCAGTGCTGGAAGCCAGTGCTGGAAGCCAGTGCTGGTTAGCTAGTGCTGGTTAACTAGTGCTGGAAGCCAGTGCTGACAGCTAGTAAGCTAGTGCTACTAGAGAGCTGGAAGCTAGTACTGGAAGCTAGTGCTGGAACATAGTACTGGAAGATAGTACTGGAAGCTAGTACTGGAAGATAGTACTGGAAGCTACTACTAGAAGCTAGTGCTGGGAGATAGTACTAGAAGACAGTGCTTGTAGATAGTACTAGAAGCTACTACACTACGACACTGAAAGTACATCAACCTAAAAATCGATACCTACTGGTATTATAATGCCAAAGTCCCGTATTTCTAAGCCTGTTTTTGTCAAGAAATTATGACAAATGAATTGCAAGTTTTAAAATTCCGTTATGAGACATTGCAGTTGACCTGTCGGTGACCTCAGCAACATTAAATGCACAAATAACAAAAATACTAAAAAGCTATTTACATCAGATTAGCAATCTGCCCACGACTTTGTTCGCGTGGATGCCGCAGTATACATAATATACTAAAATAACAGACACATTTTAATAAATTTCCCCTGTTTCCACGAACCATCGCGTTGCATCGCGTCGCCCGCCCGCGTTTGTTTCTTCGCTTTTGCTTAAGAGTCATAGCTAGATACTAGTGCGTTGGCTAAAAAGAACTGAAGCTTTTGAATTAGTGTAGTGTAAAAAGTGAATTAATAATAGTCACAATATTGTGCTATACATATAACACATGAACATAGTGTTTAAAAATTGTGTTAGACTCTAAGAAAGTGCTACGGACTTGTGTAAAAGTGCAAATGGACACTATTCTTAGTTTTAACATAATCTATTACGTAACATATTAAGTTAGAATGAATGTAGCCAAAAGGGCTAATAAGCAATTTCATTCTAACTTAATTGCTGATTAGCCTTTGTGGCTAGATCGTTATTAATTACTAAGAATTTATTCTTACTAAGAAAGTATTTAAAAAAAAAAAATCTAGATATTGCCTTCTTCAAGAATTGGACTAACCAATACAAAAAAAAAAAAAAACTCAAATCCGACGACTATTAGTTCCAGAGATTAACGCATTCAAACAAACAAACTCAGCTTCTCTACACTCTGCCAGGGTCACGAGATTTGTTAGAAAGAGATACCGTGGCCCTGGCTATAGGCAACTGAAGGAACGCGGGTGGGTTTTAGTCAGTTAAAGTCTGGAACGCCCTCCCGCTCGGCCCAGAGCGGGAGACGTCATTTGATTTCCCACCCACAAAAAAAAAAACTGGCCAAGTGCGAATCGGACTCGCGCACCGAGGGTTCCGTACAAACCTGCAGGAATTCACGGTTTATGCATAAGGTTTATGTTTATGAAATTAAACGGTTTTTTTTTATATTTGAGTTGACTGAATGAAAGGTAAATTGTGGTTTACGATTTATGACGTGTATTAAAAAAAAACTGCTTACTAGATCTCGTACAAACCAATTTTCGGCGGAAGTTTACATGGTAATGTACATCATATATTTTTTTTTGTTTTATCATTCCCTTATTTTAGAAGTTACGGGGGGGGGGGGGGACACATTTTACCACTTTGGAAGTGTCTCTCGCGCAAACTATTCAGTTTAGAAAAAAATGATATTAGAAACCTCAATATCATTTTTGAAGACCTATCCATAAATACCCCATACGTATGGGTTTGATGAAAAAAAAATTTTTGAGTTTCAGTTCTATGTACGGGGAACCCCAAATATTATTGTTTTTTTCCTATTTTTGTGTAAAAATCTTAATGCGGTTCACAGAATACATCTACTTACCAAGTTTCAACAGCATAGCTCTTATAGTTTCGGAAAAAAATGGCTGTGACGTACTCGGACAGACAGACAGACAGAAAGACAGACAGACATGACGAATCTTTAAGGGTTCCGTTTTTTGCCATTTGGCAACGGAACCCTAAGAAGTATAGTTAGAAAAACGCTAGGCAGACTAACGAGAGACATTTGACAATTCAACTTAATACTTAGTCAAAATAATTACGTCCTAGACTCTTTGCTAGACAGACATTATTTTTGTAGTAAAAAACCTTGTACAAAGTCACGTTCCTCGGTAATTAGTTTTTTGAACTAACCACTAAAATGATTACTTACCAAGATTATGTCGTTTTTTGTTTGACATGATTAGATATTCAATAGTGACAGCTATAAGGGGCTATAAGGGGCCATTCATAAATTACGTCACACGTTAAGGGGGGGAGGGGGTCGATGAATTGTGACATTGTGTGACAAGGGGGTGGGAGGGGCCCTAACTTTTGTGACGTCACGTTTCAAAATCCAATACTTTTATTTAAAGTAGTATTGAAAGACGAAATGTGCACTACCTATTTAAGGTTTTTTTTAAATATTTAATTTAACCTTTAACTTTATTTGTGTAAACAGAAGGGTCACGCGCCGACCGCCTAAGAGCCCTTTTATAAATGTTGTGATTTAATTGTTTCTATTTTTAAATTTATTTATATTAAATTGCAAAATATGTGACGTCACACTAGGGAGAGGGGAGTCTCAAAAATGTGACCAGCTGTGACAAGGACGGAGGGTCAAAAATCGTGGAAATTGTGACGTAATTTATGGATAGCCTCTAGGGTTCTGCAGACAGGTGCAACGCAACTCTCATCATTCATAATTTCAGCCAAATAACGTCCACTACTGGACATAGGCCTCCCCAATGCATTATCATACAAAAATATTAACTTTCTGCACTCCTTCTCCACATAAACTTTAACTGTGCCAAATTTCATACTCCTCTGTCCGCGTAATTTTCGTAAAAAGGGGGTACAAAGTTTTTGCTACACGTATTAATACATGAATTTTTCATTTTGTGTTTCAACCAGTGTGCAAATCTTTTTTTGGTGGTTCAGTATCAGTAATAGAACACATTTCAACAATGGTTTCATTACTTTAAAAAAAAAATATCCTACCTTAAATCAGTAAACTGTGGACACCCTACATATTTCGTAATATGTTATCGACAATAGGGTTAATAACCGCGCGCCGTAAGCACTTCGAACTTCTTAGAATTTTGATCGATCGAACAGCTGATAGGTACTTGTAGCTACGCTCGGTAGTTCACCTTCGCCGCGGCGCCAGCGCCGCTCGCAACTTACCATAAAAACCAGTTTCAAAATAAACATCTTTCGTTAACGATAACTTAATTTTTTTGTACTAAGATATATCAAAATAAAAATTGCATGGTTATTATAACTCGTTTAAGTTTAATTTGTTAAAATTTCGCACTAGTTAAAAACTTGTGCTGTATATAGATTTAACCACGAGCCCCCATTTGTCACTTTACCTGATGAGTATGATATTATATTCGTAATAGAATTTATGAATGACATTACAGACAGTAAAACCCACATTTCTAGGGACATCGTGAGGTCGTGATTTCTTATTTAAGTTGCTTGAATCATTTCGTTCAAATATTAAACTAACTGACTAATTTGGGTTAACCACCGTTCAAGGCAAGGTTCAGAGGAATTACTAGTTAACTTAAATGTTACTCATGTGTTAATTTACATAATACAACCTCAAGATTAAATTATGTGCCTTGAAATGACACTGACTCATGTTTTTAATATCTATGTTTTGCAGAAATAGAATTATTCTGACATTGGGGTTTCTTTTATTTTTAAACTATCTTGCTTATCCTTATGAACTAGTAAACTAAGTTGACTTCCTCACAGATGTAATAAAATCGCGGTGGAATTTTTTCGTACACTGGACTTTCAACTTTCGGCGTTGAACCGAGGAATGAGAATCCTTCAGAGTGCATCCCAGCACGTCGTAAAAAGTGTTCGTTTTTCAACAGAAAATCCATCATCATCAACATCTTTGCATTATCCCGGGTGCATCCTTTCGGAGCCCAAGGTCCGCTTTTCTGCTTTTAACTCTCCACTTAATAATAATATCTTTGGACAACCAACACAACGTTATCTGATCCTAAACTAGCCAGAGCCTGTACTATGACAACCAGACAACTGATAAACATACTTATATATTTCTAAATACATACATAAATTATAGATAAATTACACCCAGACACAGAACAAATGATTGTGCTCGTCACACAAAGATTTGTCCTGGGTGGGAATCGAACCCACGTCCTCAGTCAGGTCACTAACCACTAGACTAACAGGCCAGTCTAAATGGTGAGTTTGTTGGTACGCATGTCATCCGCTACAGCGTCAAGCCAGCACTTTTTGGGTCTTCCCCTTCTACAGGGACCCGGCGGAGGCGGCATGGACAGACATTTGTTCCCCACATAGCTTGCCGGTTTCGTAATTTTTTTGTTGAAAATCTATTGTGCGAAAAAAATCTCGCCACGACTTTTTTGCGTCCGTAGGAACGTGAGTATTATAAAGAAGTAAAATGTGTGTAGAAGGCTCAAAAGAAAATGGAGAGGGCTTTGTTTGAAGTTTCCCTACGTGATCGAATCAGAAATTAAGAGATCCGCAGGAGAACCATGGTAACATAGCCCTAAAATTGCCAAACTTAAGTGGCAGTGGGCAGGACACATTACTCGAATAACAGATGGCCGATGGGACCGAAAGGTTCTGGAGTGGGGACCGCGTACTGGAAGACGTAGAGTTGGAAGGGCTTCCACAAGCCGGACCAATGACGTCGTGAAGGCCACAGGATGCTGGAAACACAGAACCGGCCGAAGTTGCGGAGAGTGCAGCCTATGTCCAGCATTGGCATCTTTCGGCTGAAATAATGATGAAGATGCTGAAATGTTTAAGTTTGTATGTAGAGGGTAATCTACGGAACTTCTGATACGATTCCGAAACTTAGTTCACTAATGCCACAACCCAGTTACTGGGTATCGAGTTTAGTAAGACTGGTTGTCAGACTTTATCCGGGTTTCTGCATATTCAACTTATAATATTCCCTCTGCTGCAACACAGGTCTCCTCTCTACGAGAGGGAGTGGGCTGTGATCCACCACGCGGGCCTAATGCATGTTGGTAGATGTCACATGTCTTCGAATTTTCGGTTCTAAGACATGCCAGTTTCCTCACGATGTTTTCCTTCACCGTTTTGAGAGCAGTGCTGATGAAATAATTTGCACAAAACTAGCTGACCGTACAGACGTTTTCCTGTTTCCTAGAACTCGATAGCAGCGCCATCTGCCGGACTGATTTGTGAATCTAAAACATCCAGGGTGCCACCCAAACGCATACAAAAAAAATCATCCAAATCGGTCCAGCCGTTTAGGAGGAGTTCAGTGACATACACACGAACAGTAGAATTATATATATAAAGATAAAGCGCCTGTGTAGGTTCGAATCTACATCCTATAATTCTTCAATCGGGGTCTTACCTACGTCCTAGGTAGGTAGAAAACCTAAAGTGCAAAGGTCAAGTACCATAATACAAATATTTTTGTATTATGGTACTTGACGCTTTAAACGCTTCCACCAAATATATGTCAAGGTTTACCTCAAGGCATAAAGATTCGCCCTTCTTTGTTATAAATGCTAATTCCTCAGCAGCTTCCTATAAAAATAGGAAGCTAATTAATTTGTTGTCAATCTTTGTTGTCATCACAAATATTATTTATTAGATTAGGTAAATAGCTAAGGTATTTAAATTGTGATTGATGTAAATAATGGCGCCGTGCTTTTTAGGGGAACAAATAATAACTATGTTTACTAAACAAGTTTGTTTGATGGCTTGTAGAAAGGTCAAAGGCCTTTTCTGTTCATCCATTTCCTATTGAGACTTCTCAGTACGTACCAGAGTAGCCCGCGAAATTCATTTTACGCTTTATATTAGCTTCACTTGTATGTTTGTATGTTTGTATATTTGTATGTTTGTTTGTAACCGACTCCTTATAGTGCGATTTTGACCCACTTTAAACGACCAGATTTCATTCAAACTTTGCACACCTGTCAAGGACTGATGACAATGCAATAATTCCATAAATTTGTGCCATTATCCTTGCCAGGGTTACCAGGACAGCAAAAAAACTGTCACAAACTACGCTGACATACGTCTCAAAATTCGAAATACCCTAAAAAATAGAAAATAAATAATAGTTTAAAAAAACTAAAAAACACGCTTCCATGGAAAACAAAACTAAAAAGTACAAAATAATGGAAAAAAAAGCGTGGGGTGCCTGATATCAATAAAAAAATACCTTAAAAAGCACCCCACGCTTTTTTTCCATTATTTTGTACTTTTTAGTTTGGTTTTCCATGGAAGCGTGTTTTTTAGTTTTTTAAAACTATTATTTATTTTTAAGTATTTTTTTTGCACTCTGCAGTTCAGTGTCAGGTTGTATTTACCAGGGTCGCGAGATTTGTTCAAGAGAGTTACCGTGGCACTGGCATAGGCAACTGAAAGAACACGGGTGGGTTTTAGTCAGTACAAGTCTCACACGCCCTCCCGCTCCGGCTAGAGCAGGAGACGTCCTGTGATGATTTCTCACCCACAAAAAAAAAATGTCAGGGTATGTTGACTCTTTCATGAAAGAAGATGTTGAAAGGAGAGTAAAGGCGGGAAATATGAAATAAATGGTGCTATACGATGCTAGAAGATGTAATGACAAATATTCAAAGGAGTATGCTTAGATGGTTTGGTCATGTTCAGAGGATGAATGAAGGACGGCTTACAAAAGGTATTTACAAGGCAGATGTGATAGGAAAAGCCGGGAGGGAACGCCCTAAGAGGACATGTAGTGACCTTATTGGTGATGTTCTTTAGGACGGTCAGATGCGTAGTACTCGCAACCGGCGTGTGTGTATGACCATATGGCAAAATGAGTAAGGAATGTAGCAGGTGGCGCTCCGTAGTTTCTGCCTACCCCCATGGGAAAAAAGCGTGAGTTTATTTTTATTTTATTTTATTTTATTATGTTAGGGTGGCTTACAGCTAACAATACAGAATTAGTAGTGATGTAATCCATGATAAGCCATTTACAAGCCTCCACAGATAGCAATAGAGTATCGTTGTAAAGATTATAAACTATTCAATGACATATACGTTTTAACTATGTAAGTGATAACTAATTAATTAAGCTTAAAATTAACTAAATATAAGTTATACTAATTACATTAACAAAAGAATGTAGCTACACTGGCAGAAGTGCATGCATACCACTACTAGGATTCAGTAAATGGTTTTTGGATAAAATGGTACTAATGGACGCCAAGCTGCTTGCAAACAAATCGATTGACGGACATTCATTTTTCAAAATTTTGTTAAATGCCTTAACTGCGCGAATAATATAGGAATTACTGCGGTAAATTGTGCGAGCATATGGAACATGGAGAAGATTTCTCAAACGAGAATGTCGAGGTGAAACATTCAGAGACAGCTTAGAAAGAAGTTCAGGACATTCAATCCTTGATTGAGCTATTTTCACCAAGAACCTTATGTCAGATATATTTCTCCGAGTTAAAAGTGGGAGTAAGTGGAAGCGTGTACACCGTTCATTGTAGCTCAGATAAGGGATTTTAAATTTGTAACCTAAGTATCGCGTGAATTTTCTTTGTATTCGTTCCAATCTGTCTGAATGCACCCCATAATTCGGATTCCAAATTTGACTACCATATTCGAGGTGACTGCGGACGTAGGCACAGTACAGGATTTTTAAGGTTTTCATTTTATTAAAAGAACTAGCATTACGGATAATGAACCCCAAGGCTTTTGAAGCTTTTTTGGCGATATGGTCGACATGACACTCAAAAGTGAGCTTACTGTCCAGTATAATTCCAAGATCTCTAGTAACATGAGTTGGAGATAAGGGCTGATTTGCGACTGAGTAGTTAAAAATGATTATATATGTAAGGTGCTATATATGCGATTGTTATCAACCAGTTGATGTCTGCTGGATGTGTGCTGGTGCCTACGCTTATGTATGGAATCGATTTATTTATTTTACACGCTTTATGTTAGCTTCACTTGTATGTTTGTATGTATGTTTGTTTGTAACCGACTCTATAACTTATAGCGCGATTTTGACCCACTTTAAACGACCAGATTTCATTCAAACTTTGCACACCTGTCAAGGACTGATGACAATGCAATAACTTCATAAATTTGTGCCATTATCCTTGCCAGGGTTACCAAGACAGCAAAAAAACTGTCTTCGAAAACTACGCTGACATACGTCACAAACTAATTTGTGCCATTATCCTTGCCAGGGTTACCAGGACAGCAAAAAAACTGTCTTCGAAAACTACGCTGACATACGTCACAAACTACGCTGACATACGTCTCAAAATTCGAAACACCTTAAAAATGGAAAATAAATAATAGTTTAAAAAAAAAACTAAAAAACACGCTTCCATTGAAAACAAAACTTTTTTGTTGTATTTACAATTCGTGTACAAACCCACTGTGTGGAGACTGTTGCCCAGCGGTCGCTGTGCATGCGGCTGATGTGACCCGCCCAGTCCCATTGAATATTGGGTGTGGCAAAAGAAGCATGAAAGTAGAATAAATGATGTGGAAATGCGATCTGCGTGTTGTATTTACAATTTGACCCTGACCTGCAAATTGCAAAGAACTTAAGCAAAATGAAATTTGCTGCCAACCTTAGCGTACCCCCCTAAGCCCGTTGGACCGGCTGTCAATTGTGGATCTTTAACTGTCGTAAATAGGGTTGCCAAGCGTCCGGATAAAGCCGGACACAGTCAGGCTTTTTAGTTGCATGTCCGGCTAAATTCAACGGTATCCCGTCTGTCCGGCTTTTTATTAGGCCTTTTAAATATGGTCATTTTAGTCTTCACCCACCTCACCTTGTGCCGCTAGTGCAAGCGAGGCAACTAGCACTGTCCTCTCCGCGTGATAACTATAACTACGTAATTTTAAAGGATAAGGAGGTGTTTGCCAACCAAAAATATTATTTAGTTTATGTTACAATGGTATTAAAGTGTATTTACTTCATTAGTCTTTTGTTTAGACTAAAAAAAAAAAGATGTCCGGCCTTTTTATACATTTGTCCGGCTAAACTGACAGGTTTGTCCGGCTTTCCGGTTTTCTGCCCTGGCAACCCTAGTCGTAAAACTTTGACAGCCGGTCTTGCAAAGAAGGAACGTGTTATCCAGTAACTTGTTGGTGGATGTCAGATAGGCGATCGTTCCATGTAAAATAGTTTTATTTTGACTGGCCTGTTAGTCTAGTGGTTAGTGACCCTGACTGCTAAGACTGAGGTCGTGGGTTGGATTCCCACCCAGGACAAATCTTTGTGTGATGAGCACAATCATTTGTTCTGTGTCTGGGTGTAATTTATCTATAATAAGTATGTATTTAGAAATATATAAGTATATTTATCGGTTGTCTGGTTACCATAGTACAGGCTCTGCCTAGTTTGGGATCAGATAACGGTTTGTTGGTTGTCCTAAGATATTATTAAGATATTATAGTATTATTCAGCTGCACAGCTGCATCCAGTTAGAATAGATTGTTCGACTAGGCCTTATTTTTTTGTGGGTGGGAAATCATCAAATGACGTCTCCCGCTCTGGGTGGAGCGAAAGGGCGTGTCCTACTTTTACTGGCTAAAACCCACCCGTGTTCCTTCAGTTGCCTATATGCCACAGCCACGGTAACTCTTTCGAACAAATCTCGCGACCCTGGCAGGCATTTAGGCTTATGATGATGATAGAATTATTAACGAAATCTAAAATTTTCGTTTATATATAAACCACACAGAGTTTATTGCATTATATTTGCATTATTACTAACATTGATAGATACAAAAATTAAGTTATTGACCAATACTATACTATGAATCACATTAACTTTTATAATGCGGAAATAATATATACATGTCATATTATGAGGAGATAAAAGTTTGTAAGTTTGTATCCTACATACAAACTTACAAACTTTTGGATAATTTCGGTCACTAACTGTACGATTTGAGAAATTCTTTATGTACATATTTGATAGCTCAATGTTTGAGGTAGCTCAGTTCTTGAAGAATATCTTTAACATCTTTAATATCTTTAACATCTTTAATATCTTTAACATTACGCTACGACCGTAAGAAACCGTGTAAAACGCAAAAAAAAAATCGGTTGTCTGTAACGTCGGTTTACTGACGATAGTTGAACGTGACAACGTCATAAGAAAATACTGATGCGCGCTCTCGCTTGCACTTCAAGCCTTAAATGGAACGCCTCAGAGCGAGGTAACGCCGCATGAGTCATGTTTTTTCGTGCGTGCAGCCGGCTCCATCGAATTATAAGACGTTGTCACGTCAAAAATGGAAGAACGTCAAGAGAAAAATAATTATAAAGGTTCGTGCGACCGTCGCGTTGCGCTAGTCTGAACGAGCCTTTATCGCGGGCGATGCTATTAAAAATTAAATTCTAAAGTAGGTAACTCTGTTGGTCTGTGTGTCTGTCACCCTTTTCTTTTAACATAGAAGCATACTGTTTTCCCGGTAGCACATTGACTTGAGATAACTTCCGAATTGCAGGCGGGCGGAGCCGCGGGCAAAAGCTACTTTATTTAAATAAACAACACACAGAGTCTGTTGCATTATACTTATTTCTATTGGCAATATCGGTAGATACCAAAATAAAATTATTGGCAAATTTAGTAATCAGGTCGTTGCTAATACATTGGCTTGGTCTATGCTGAAATATTGTTTTAATAATCTCTGCGGCTGTTTAGAAATCTTAACTAACTGCCTCTATGGTCTATTTCAATACACATGGTCAAATTAAATTATATTAGCTGGAAATTCTTTACCACCGTGTTTGGCATCGATATTAAAAATGAATAAAATTGTCATCATTCCAAGATAAGATAAGATTTATTTTATTTTTTCCAAACTTAAAATGACACTGAAATGTTCTGTTCATCAAGGTACCCGAAATTTGACAGATTGTAGTAGCTCGATGTGCTGGAGTCTGTACATTAAAGTAACCAAAAAAAAGAGGAACCTAACCGGACCTAACTAGCATAATCTGAAAGAATTAACTATTCACCCATACATCCCATTACTATATAATGTATGTAGGTGCCTTTCGTGGAATAAAAATAATATTTAAAAATCGCACTAAATTAACAAAATTTGGTTTCGTTGAATGGAACGGTTTGGGTGCCGTACGCTAAAGTGTAATTAAAACTGGTGCTCTATATGGTATACCTCAACATTTCATAGAACATAGGCACCACGACTTAAATCAATTGGAAATTATAAGTTCGAGCCCTTTGGGGTTGAAACTCTAGGGCCAAGGGACCCCAGTGCTCACATAGTATTCCGAGTCATTGTAAAGCGGTTGGTCGACTCTTCACGTGCCCAGAGGGCTGGCCTATTTTTCGGCTGAAGAATCAGCATTGCAAGAGAACTTGGCAATGCTGCCAGCTTTTTGGGCACCTTTCCTGTTGACAACGATGCAGACAAATTTTTATGAAAGCGTGTTTTTCAGTTTTTTTTATTATAATTTTATACATGTTTCTTTCTTTAAGACTTAAATGTTAAATCGAAAACCTCATTACTCGCAGTCAGTAAAAATGACAATCACATTTCCCCGCTTTCGAAATCAATTAAAGTCCTATCAAACGGGAATACGATTAGAAATTACAATGGAATGAAATAAAAAAGAGTACGTCCTGCCTTGATAGTGTTGCCAATGAACTTGATTTTATCTTTAAACTGTGTCCTTATCAAGTTTGTGGGCGTGCGTTGTCGCATGGACAGCTGTGAGAGGATGTGGAGTGACCTTAAGATTTTGTTGGTGCAGTCTTTTATGTATTTAATTTTACAATTTTAAGGAAGCTTAGAATAGACATAAATGGTAATGAATTATAGAATCGATGACAGTTGCTAGTTACAAGCTTCCATTACATTTAGATATTTATTATTCATCATCATTTCAGCCGAAAGAAATCCACTGCTGCACATACGCTCCCCCAATTTGGGGTGGTTTGCATAATCGCCACGCTTGGCAGGCGGGTTGGCGATCGCAGTATGGTAGTAAAATGCAGAGAGAACGCTGCTGCCCATTCTCTAGTAAGTCCCTTAGTCGCCTCTTACGACACCCACGCGGGAAGAAATTTTTAATAAATTGTTGATGTAAAACACGCTTACCTCCGTGAAATATGATAACTTCGCATTTTCTTAGCTTAGAATGAAAAATCGTCTTCAAGAAAAAAAACCCACATCATATTTTTTTTTTAAATCACATGGCAGTTGATTCTTTGACATGGGCTCAATAATAGCCTAGAGTTATGGGATATTAATAGGAACACAGTGTATAGTAGATACACATTTGTTCTTCTCGAAGGGTTTGCTAGAGTTATAAAGGTAGGTACGCCTATATTTAGCCAATAATGTTCAAATCCCATGTAGGTTATAGGGGGTGAGCCTATTGCCATCGACCGGATAAAAAATCTAGACTACAGGCTGCTGTTGAGTCATTCTAAATGAAAAAAAAAATGCATTACTCGACCTTTTTTTTTATTGGGACATCATCAAATCGATGGTCCCTATTAACAATGTCGGTTATGCATTTTTACCAATATTCACTTTTTAACAATACATAAAACGATCAGTGCAAATTTCAACATCCACAGTGTAATAAAATAAAAAAAATCGCCAAAAAAACATTGAACTGCTCTACTGAACAGTAGTCTTTTTGAGGAACCGACATTGGTAATAGGGACCATCGATTTATATAAAAAAGTGAATATTGGTAAAAATGCATAACCGATATTGTTAATAGGGACCATCGAAATGACTTCTCCCGCTCTAGGCGGAGGGCGTATCAGACTTTTACTGACTAAAACCCACCCGTCTTCCTTCAGTTGCCCATATGCCAGGGTCACGGTAACTCTTTCGAACAAAGCCGTGACCCTGGCAGGCATTGCTCGACCTGAGAATCGAACCTAGGACCCTGTCAGCAGTTGGACTTACAACCACTAGACTAACAAGTCATGTTATATAAATAAAATCAATTCAGAACAGTATTCAGTGTAAAGTTAGATGTTGCACACAATGTATTGAGTTATATATTATGTATATTTATAAGTACATAAAATATACATAATTATAGCATACAGGTTAGGTCTCACTGCGAGCGAGAAATATACACCGTGACATTTTAGTGGTCACTCAATGTATCCGACATAATATACCTCTAGGCGTGTTTTTTTTTTACCATTAATTAAGATAATAGGTACTAAGAAAAATAAATAATGCATTAGAATTATGAAACATCCTGTTAATAATGTTTACGTGTCATACGGTAGAGAACATACCTACCCAGTGCACGAGTCGACTAGATCATTCCATCTCCATTTTCGATGAGACAAAATTTAAAACTGCATCATCATCATAGTAAATAATATTTTTAATTTTTTGTTATTCAAAAATTCATTTTTTTTTTCTTATGGATGTGTAGTAGTCATTGGTTACGTGAAGTGGGCTGCCGTTGTAAGACGACGAAAATGTCACGATGTATAATCGTTTATAAATTATTTTTTTTTGTTTTGGTGTCATCATCATCATCATACGTCCACTGCTGGACATAGGCTTTCCTCAATTTGTGGGGCAATCACGCAATAACGGCTGCTCAAATTTTTATGAAATTTGGCACATATATAGTTTTATAACCTACAACAGGGTTACTCAACGTGGGGTTCGCAAACCCCTAGGGGTTCACCATGCGACGGTAGTGGGTTCGTGACAAAATTTACGTAATGGCGGCTGGGTGATTGGCAGGCGCATGCGGAAAACATAAAGGCGCGCGCGCGACTGTCGCTCGCTCGTGGCGTGACACGGTGCGCGTGACCTTTTATTCAATTAATAAATTTGATTGTATTCTGTATACAATGTTATTCTTTTCTTGTTGGGGGGGGGAGGTTGGGGGTTCGTTGTCATCTGGAAACTTGAATGGGGGTACGTGGAGCCAGAAGTTTGAGAAATCCTGACCTACACACCCACATAGAGAGAAAAAGAGAGAAAATAAGATTTATTTGACACACAGAAACACGTGCATACAAAAAGATGAGATTACTTAATAAAAAAAAAACATGAAAATAACACAGATTTACTTAGTAACACAGAACATAAAAAGAAGCTAGATAACATGAAAGTAACAAGAAGGCTTTCACTCAGCATGATGCTGTGCTATGGAACCCACAGCACAGCGCTGATTTTAGTAGTTACCCGAAACGACGTACGCAAATCAAGTAAGGAATTTGTGGATTAGAAAAAACAATTCATAAAGTCAAATAGAATATATGTATATGTCAACGTGAAATTGTAAATACCGTTAGATTACCTATAATGTAACTAGCGAGATTGTATTCTGCCGAAAGATTGTGAACCGTCAGATTATAATCTCGCTAGTTAGATTGTAATCTTACGGTATTGACAATTTCACGGTGACATTTATGAACTAATAAGATATAAAATGCTGTTAAAATAACCATGCTTAAACAAATAATGGATAACTTTTAACAAGGATACTTTTATTACGGTAGTACGTTTCAGTGAAAAATATCCGAACTCTACGCGGGCTAAAAGATGAAACCAAAGATACGACATTTATAAATAAACTCAAACAAATATTAATCAAAAAACCATACTACACAATAAACGAATACTTACATGACATAAACATTATTTGTACACAGACGGACACCACACATAGCTAAATATTAGTATAGGATATATAATTGATCTCAATTTAATAAACGATGTACCTAATTAATATTTAGTGACATAATTATTTTAAAATTGTTAATTGTTATTAATTTATGCTTTTATTTGATTTTCATTTTATTTTTTGAATTATTAGTTGTAATACTTTTTGCTGTGCCCTACAGGGTCCATTATTGTACATTAGCCTTGAGCCACTTGAAAGAACTTTTAACATTATGGAATGCAAATAAAGATATGAAGAAGATGAAGAAGCCGCTGGCAAAAGCTAGTTTACTTGTAAACGTTTCAAGCTTTCATTATTGCAATTTCTTTCACTGCCCCACTCAAAGACGTCGCTTATTAATAATTTATCAATCATTCAGATTAATTAACCAGCAAGTGAACATAATATGCTCATTCAGTCTTTTTATGACAGCAGTGACAGCAGCAAGCCAACAGCAACCTTATTATAACTTGCACAAAGACCATTTTTATATTAACAGACTTGTTAGTGGTAGCCACTCAAAAGCATTCTTACTATATCAAGCACAAAGATCATTTTGATTTTGGCAATGACGCAAAATCAGTGTGACTGTGAATAGTCAATTTATCTGTCAATTAAAATTCATGACAGATTATTAAAAATAATGACATCTTAGATTTTTTCTTTTCTCAAATCGGCCAAATTAATTCTGTAATGACGTTGCATGCGGCCCTGGCATATGAGCAACTGAAGGAACAGGAGTGGGTTTTAGTCAGTAAAAGTCTGGCACGCTCCGCCCAAATCTGGAGACATCATTTGATCCATCCAACTCACAAAAAAAAAAAACTTTGCTTTCGTTTTAATCATTTTTTACACTCTTTTAAGCGTTGCAATTGCCACCAATTAAGTTATTAGGGCCCGACTCTAAATCGCTCGCAGACGAACCGCATCTCAAAACAAGTTTTCTGTAGTAAGAAACCATTACTTCACACAAATGTATTTATTTACTATGCGGTGACATATATTTAAATGCATAGTAGTCCACTACGATAAAATATAACGATCTCATATTGAAGATATACATTATATCTAAGATAAGTTATCTTTGAAAGCGGTAAATATGTATTTCTACCCCTTGGGTCCCACGTCCCCATTTCTTCCCGTGCGTTACCTAAGAAGCGACTAAGGGACTTACTAGAGAATGGGCAGCAGCGTTCTCTATGCATTTGACCACCATACTGCGATCGCCAACCGGCCTGCCAAACGTGGCGATTATGGAAAACCTCCCACAGTTTGGGGAGGCTATTATTTATTTTCAATTTTTAGGAGTGTTTCGAATTTTGTGACGTATGTCAGCGTAGTTTTCGAAGACAGTTTTTGTTTTGCTATCCTGGTAACCCTGGCAAGGATAATGGGACAACTTTATGAAATTATTGTATTGTCATCGGTCCTCGATAAGTCTACAGAGTTTAAATGAAATCTGGTCGTTTAAAGTGGGTCAAAATTAAGTCCAAACGTGTCGGTTACAAACAAACATACATACAAACAAACATACCGGTGACGCTAATAAAAGCGTGTTAAAAATGGGAGGTCTTTGGCTTGCAGTGGGACTCAAAATAAACTAACGAGAAACCAAAATCCAAATATATTTTGGTCAAGAATCACCAAAACATTTGCATACACAAACATGCTTTATGTAACAGCTATAAATGCAATCTAAGCTACCTACATATAAAGTATAAATTCAGCTTTTAAAACCTGATATTTGGTCGGAAAGACGACCCGAATACAATAAATTATGCATATTGCAAAATCAGAAATATATCTGCTACTTTTACTAAAGCCTCGGTCACACACAGCGAATACTCGCTGCGACTGCATTTGCTGAAAATAATGATCGCAACGACAATTCGCTGCCTGCCTGTCACACACTACGAGTTCTACACGAGAATTCCGACAGTCTGTTGGTGCGCAAATTCAAAATGTCGTCTGCTCGGAATGGCTATTCGCAGCGAGTACCCTGTCACACACAGCGAATACTCGCGGCGAATGCGCATTCGCTGAGAGTAAAATTGAACATGCTCAATTCAAATCGCGGCGAATTCAGCTCGCGGCGACTGAATCTATTCGCAGCGAATAGCCTGTCACAAAAAGCGAATACTCGCGGCAAGTAGGCATTCGTTGCGATTAATCGCTGTGTGACCGTGGCTTAGCTTGGTGTTTTTAATAAATACTCGTGGCTCTAAATAAAAAAATAAAAACAACCCGGTTAGATCGAAGGTTAAGCTTAGCATGCCGCGGTCGGTTCTTGGATGGGTTGCATAACAAGACTCCTCCGTGCCTCGAAAAGCACGTTAAACCGTTGGTCCCGGCTGTCTTTCGTGACTCATTGACCCCAAAAGTCTGAAAATCAGTCTACCGAAAGGTACGTATTACCCAGTAACTGGGTTTAGGTAGATAGACAGTAGCTCCATGTAAAATGCTGGTATTCAGCTGCATCTGTCTAGACTGGAAGCCAGCCCCAACACAGTAAAGATAAAGCAGATTGATTTAGTGACAAGAAGTTGATTCAAAGCTGTCAGAATTAAGAAGCGCCAGTGGATTGTTAATAACCTTGCTAAGATCCTAGAAAGGAATCGAGTTAAAAAAATTGCAAATTAAAAAATCACATGGCTAGTTTTTTAAGGAAAGTTTTGAGTATGAATGTCGATGGCTACATGAGTAGAGGGAGACCAAAGAAACGATGGATGGACTGTGTGAATTATGATATGGATAGAAAGGGGGTGACTACTGAGATGACGACTAATAGAGAAGTGTGGAAGAAAAATACATGTTGTGCCAACCACAAATAAATTGGGCAGGAGAACGATAATGTTCATCTGCCATCTGACTGTCGAAAATCTACTTATGACAGCCAGGATCAGCAGCTTACCGAACACGAAGGAGACTTGTTATAAACCTCTCGCCCCGTCCCGCTGCCAGTGACGGCAGCTCTGACGAAACCCTCAAAAAAGTATTTCGCTAGCGTCACTACGAGTCAGGCGCGGTCCGAAAGGGGGGGGGGGGGGTTCTAGGGGTCATGACCTCCCCCAAAGACAGTTATGCTGTCGAAACCCTGAACGATTTGCCTGTCTTACTATCTTAAAATTGTTCTCACTTGAGCCACGGAGACTCCGATGGACATTTGCAAAAAGATTATAACCCGGGACATCATTCTGATCTGCAGCGCTTGCGACTACTAGACCAAAGAGGATTTACCTTCCTAAAAATATTATTCAGTACTCATGGTAACCCCCCCCCAAAATGTTAGGCTGCGACCGCGCCTGCTACGAGTGCCCCAGGCACTTCAACTAAACCTAAGCCTGATGATGAGGGTTTCGTGACAGTGCAAAGAAAGAAGCACCGTTCGCAAGCCAACAAGAACCGCTGCGGGAAAGCTACTACGAAGCCCGAAGTCAGCTAGTGCGCTGTTAAGACGAACACTCCGGTGTAGATTTCCCGCCTACACTACACCACTAAAGCGGAAGACATTGTGGAGTACGTACGCCAGAAGACGAATTACATACCGAGGGTGCAATTACTGGAGTCACACTGCAACGTCAACTTCAAGGCGTTTGTGGTGCGTGTACCGAATTGTTACCTACCCGCCGTCATGGACGAAGACTTTTGGCCACAGGACGTGGTGTTCCGTCGTTTCCGTGGACAAGTGCCACAGGACAGGCTCACGGACAAGCAAATGAAGTGCTAATAACATAACATAGTCTAAGGTACTATTATTAACACAAGTTTTTGTATAATATGTATGTTAGTTTGTAAGGTATATATGTATATGGGTCATTGTAACCTGAAAATAAAAATGTTTATTATTATTATAAAGGAGATATTCACCCATCCAAAGATCGACCGCAGCAAGCGTAGCTTAACCTTGCTCGATTGACCTGAGCGGCTGTTACTTAGACCAGCTCAAGTGGCCGACATGATTCAATTAAGCTGATTTATAATTTTTCCACTTTTTAGGGTTCCGTTGCCAAATGACAAAAAACGGAACCCTTATAGATTCGTCATGTCTGTCTGTCTGTCTGTCTGTCCGAGTATGTCACAGCCATTTTTCTCCGAAACTATAAGAGCTATGCTGTTGAAACTTGGTAAGTAGATGTATTCTGTGAACCGCATTAAGATTTTCACACAATCATAGAAAAAAAAACAATAATATTTGGGGTTCCCCTACATAGAACTGAAACTCAAAATTTTTTTTTCATCAAACCCATACGTGTGGGGTTTCTATGGATAGGTCTTCAAAAATGATATTGAGGTTTCTAATATCATTTTTTTCTAAACTGAATAGTTTGCGCGAGAGAAACTTCCAAAGTGGTAAAATGTGTCCCCCCCCCCCCCCCGTAACTTCTAAAATAAGGGAATGATAAAACTAAAAAAAATATATGATGTACATTACCATGTAAACTTCCACCGAAAATTGGTTTGAACCGTTTGAACGAGATCTAGTAAGTAGTTTTTTTTTTAATACGTCATAAATCGTAAACCACAATTTACCTTTCATTCAGTCAACTCAAATATAAAAATTAAAAAAAAAAAACATTTAATTTCATAAACATAAACTTTATGCATAAACCGTGAATACCTGCAGGTTTGTACGGAACCCTCGGTGCGCGAGTCCGACTCGCACTTGGCCAGTTTTTTTTGCTTAAATTCTTAGGTCATCTTGGAAAAATACAGATGTTAATATTGATTAAAATCTTGCGGTTGCATGCGAGGTATTTCAACTCTGCATCTAACTTGTTTAATTAAAGTATATATGTGGTATATATCCTATATGTTGTATCTACTGTCTTCGTTTATTAATAACACCCAAAATCAAGTTGTTCAAGGGGTTATAAGAGATCGGATATTCAGATGCATATTCACCTAAAGTTGAAATGTTGGCTAATACGTAATGCGCGTTTTTACCGTGTTCTGTGTATTGTTTTAACTAACACATACCACCCTACACACATATCTATTTGCATCTGGGGTTAAACATTAATTTTTAAATAAATATGATGATCCAAGAAACCCGGCTTTATTAAAAAATACGAAGCCGCTTCCGTGCTAGAGCTAAATAGTAACATTAGGTAAATATCCATCCGAATATCCGATCACTGGTTTTTGACTGGCCTGTTAGTCTAGTGGTTAGTGACCCTGACTGCTAAGACTGAGGTCGTGGGACCGATTCCCATCCAGGACAAATCTTTGTGTGACAAGCACAATCATTTGTTCTGTGTCTGGGTGTAATTTATCTATAATATTTATGTATTTTTGATATATATATGTTTATCAGTTGTCTAATTACCATAGTACAGGCTCTGCCTAGTTTGGGATCAGATAACGGTGTGTTGATTGTCTTAAGATATTTATTTATTTATTTTATTATTTATTTATTAGTCGATTCGCACGAATCGTGCAAATCGCAGTGTTGCCAATTTAGCGACTTTGTCACTAGAAATGGCGACTTTTGCCTTACACTTAGAGAAAAAAAAAGTATAGACGACAAAAAATATTAAGCGACCTATTTGACGACATCCCAGCAGTGGGAACATTATAGGCTGATGATGATGAACAATTATTTCGCCCGAATCAGATGAATTCTCATTTTAAAATGATATTACATTTTGTATAGGCCACTCGCACGAAATCAATTTATTTGTGGGCGACTCGATAACTCCAGAAATACTTGTTAGGCAATTGGCACGTTAACACAGAGAGAGAATTTACAAAAATTTTGCGAGCTGCCAACGACTTACAATTTACTAGCATTTGCCAGCGGCTTCGCATGCGTGGAGATGGAAAATTATACCTTGGGAATGTACTACCGAAATAAAAAGTATCCTATGATCACTACCATCAAATTTGATCCAAATCCGTTCTACCGTTTTTACGTGATTGACTAACAATACTTTCACATTGAGTAGGATTTTTAAATATTGAATTTCAAATACCTAGGTTAAAAGATACAAATAAAATCAAGTTTCAAAACACGTGTCTAAATCGAAAAAACCCAATGATATAAATAAAAAGGTATCATTAAAATAAATAGGTAACATTATCAAAGATTCGATATTTTTCTCTGTATAAACTTGTTTTATTCAAAAACATATGGATAAATCAGCTGTTTACGAAGTCTCAGAATAGTCTAAAAAGTTCTCAAATAATACAACATTCTACAAGTAAAAGATAATATGTTGATATCTAACAGCTGGGTGATCCTGGATGTAAAGAATAGCACCAACACATTTCTTCCCGTGGGTGTTGTAACAGGCGACTAAGGGACTTACTAGAGAATGGGCAGCAGCGTTCTCTATGCATTTTATCATCATACTGCGATCGCCAACCCGCCTGCCAAGCGTGGCGATTTTGTCAGGGCAGTCAGGGTCACTAACCACTAGACTAACAGGCCAGTGATCGTAGTTTAGTGGTAAATTTTCCGCCGACAGACGTCTACTGCTGGAGTTAGGCCACCCCAAAGACGGTGTTTGCCATTATCACCACGCTTGGGAGGCGTGTTGGTGATCTCAGATAGCGAATACTACTGCCCATTCTCTAGTAAGTCCCATAGTCGCCTCTTACGACACCCACGGGAAGAAATAGGTTGGTGCTATCATTGACGTGACGGTACCACACGGAATACAACAAACCATACGAAAGTGACGAATTGACAAATTATTTCTAGTCATTCAAAAAGGGTGAATGTAGGAAGTGTTAAAACAAAAGGTTTTATTCATTTGTTTAGTCATAACACTGGCTGGTAGCCAAATTGTTAGTCAAACGGACACAATGCTTGTTCTTTGTGCGGTTAGACTGGAATGACTGAGGAGTTAATACTAGTTACAAAGATATTTGTCAAAAGAGGACAAGTAACCAGGGCCGTCGGATATGTCTCGAGTTTTTTTCGGAAGAGTTACCGTGGCCCTGGCATATAGGCAACTGAAGGAACACGGCTGGGTTTTCGTTAGAAAAAGCCTGACACGCTCTCCCGCTCCGCCCAGAGCGGGTGACGTCATTTGATGATTTCCCACCCACAAAAAAAAAGGGTCGTCAAATATAGTTGGAGTTTAGTAAAAAAACGATGAATTTAATAAAAATTAACTGAAGTATTTGTTTTCTAAGGTTCAAAGTTAAAGAAATTATTTCAAAATAGGCACATGAAAGCCACTTAAGAACGTCAACGTTTACATAAAAATAGAATGAATTCTAGCCGCTCATTCCAAAATGTCGTTTCGTATGGAGAAGAATGGGCAACTGCACTGTTACTATTCTTAAATTTTTTACTATATTTTAAATACATTAATTGAATAATTATATTACTATGCTATGCCACAGTAGGTTAAAAGAATTTAAAAATAATGGAGCAATGGCATAAATAACTAAATTACTACACAAACACTTACAAACATTGTATAAGCAAGTATTCGATGTTCCAAGAATATTAACAAGTATTAAGTTAGTGTGTCATCATCATCATCATCATCATTTCAGCCGAAAGACGTCCACTGCTGGACATAGGCCTCCCCCAAGCACCGCCACTTCGACCTATTCTGTGCTTCTCGCATCCAACGTATTCCTGCGGCCTTCACCAGGTCATCGGTCCATCTTGTGGGAGGCCTTCCAACGCTCCGTCTTCCAGTCCGCGGTCGCCACTCCAGAACCTTCCGTTAGTGTGTGAGTTTAAGTAATTACAGAGTGTAAATGAATGTCATAAAAATCAATGAATTATACAATTCAATTAGAAACCACTTTGATCTTGTCTGTTCTTTTAATTAAATTAATTTTTGTACGAAACCTACAATTTTAAAAATCCACGCATCTCTATGTAAGTTACGTCAAAGAAAATTAGAATTGCAAACTTAGTCAAAAAATAATAGTTAAAAATCTAAAAAACACGCTTCCATAGAAAAACCAAAGTAAAAAATAATAATGGAAAAAGCATAGCTTTTGAGTGTAGCTTTTGAGGTATTTTTAAGTGATATCAAGAACTCCAAGCTGCCATAATTTGTTTTTGTTTATTATTTATTTTCTATTTTTTAAGGTGTTTCGAATTTTATGACATATGTCAGCGTAGTTTTCGAAAATAGTTTTTTTTTGTTGCTATCCTGGTAACCCCGGCAAGGGTAATGGCAAAAATTTATAAAATTATTGTATTTTTATCAGTCCTTGATATGTATGCCAAATTTCGAGTTAATCCGACGTTTTAGAGGGGGTCAAAATCATGTTCAAAATTTCAGTTACATAGGCACATACAAACATATATATGAAGCTATTTAAGCAAAAGCGTGTTAAAAATTCGTAGTATTTTCATTTAATCCAATTTTTTGCCGACTTCTAAGATCCTAATAAAATTAATTATACATTAATTAATGATTAATTAACACTAAGCAACATCTATGAATACGGTTGTATCTAATAAAATGACGTCATTTCTCCGTCTGTGATAAAGGTTACTTTCCAAATATTTTGATTACTTATTAACATCGTCTTAACTTCAAAGTTATTGTAAATAATCTTCAATAACCATGAACTCTGTGTTATTGCGATAAAATACATTGTCTGCCTTGTTGGTCTAGTGGTAGTAAGCGCTACTTCTGAGTATACGGTCTTGGGTTCGATGCTCAGGTCGGGCAAAATGTTATTGGGTTTTTCCATTTTGAATTATTCAGAAGCACCCCAGAGTCTGGGTTTGTGCCCGGTTGATGGTAATAGGCTCGCCTCCTTTTACATGGGATTTAAACACATATATACATACATACATTCAACCCTTTTCCCATGGGGATAGGCAGAAACCACGGAACGCAACCTGCTACACACTCCTTTTGCGTTTCGTTTAGGTTCATAGAATTGGTCATACACACACGCCGGTTGCGAGTACTACGCACCTGACCTTTCTGAAGAACATCACCAATAAGGTCACTATATGTCCTCCTAGGGCGTCCCCTCCCGGTGATTCCACTCACATCTGCCTTGTCAATAACTGCAAAACGGCAAAATGTGGGTAAACTATAGGTACCTACACTTTTGCCCAACCCACCGAGAAAAAAGGAGTGATTTTTATGTTATGTTACTAGAATTTTCTCAAGTCCAAAGTTTTTGCAAACAATCTTCAGTAACATTGACCTTTGAGTTATGGAGATATTTCACGATGTTTACAAGTTGTTACCATTTTTCTCATACTTTAAACAATGGGGGTTTTTTTTTAAGACAATAAAACACATGTTTTCATTAATTTAATTATATGTTCGTTATTTTTCTAGATTCAAAATTCTAGCACAGTTAATGAAAAATTAGTTAATGTTTCGTTAATGAAAAATTAGTTAATGTTTCACTAACTCAAAGTACCATCTATGAATACGGACGTAATAAATTGACGACATTTCTGTGACAAAACAGAATTTCCAAATATTTATATTACTTATCAACATCGTGTCAAGTCTAAAGTTTTTGCAAATTTTCTTACGTTTTTTGCAATTTGCAGGCCAGTGCTTGGTTGTGTGTTGATTAAAATATTATTCGCGACTGTAAGACATATGTAGTTACAGAATTATAATCATTAAAATCATCAATACAACGCTCTAAGTTCATACAAGCTGTAGGAATGACTTTTTCTGTTTTTTTTTTGTTCCTAGGCCTTTATGAACTTGGAGGGTTGTATTGGTGATTTTGATGATTATAATTCTGTAACTACATACGTCTTAGAAAGAAAAGAAAGAAAGAAAATACGTTTACAGTCGCGAATAATATTTTAATCAACATACAACCTAGCACTAGCCTGTAAATTGCAAAAAACGCAAGAAATTTTGAATTTCGCAGGCTGGTTGGAGCATTCTCCTTAAATAAAACCATGGCCATTGATTTTTACTGTTAAAACATTTAACTAACTTCATTGGGCACTATAACTTCGTTTTCAGTTAGCGTTCTTATTTGTTTTCTTTTTTCATTTTGTTTTTAGGGTTTTAGCGTGGTGTTTATGAGCTTATAACCATTCTCAAGAAAAAATGGGCTAACAAATGGAAAAGGATTTTTTGAAATCTGACTAGTATTTCCAGAGATTAGCGCGTTCAAACAAATAAACAAACCAATTTTAGTATTTTTATTTTTTGCTTTTACTTGGTTCGATATAGTCTTAAGGTAGTGTTAAATAGCCAAAATCTTTCCTCAAGAATAGGACTATAAAACTCGTATATAACTTTTTCAAATGTGACCACTCGTTCCAGAGATAACCGCGTTCAAACAAACAAACAAACTTTTTAGCGTTATTGTAATAACTTTTGTTTTTGCTTAGCTCCCTTGTATCATAGCGTAGTGTTAAATAGCCTAAGCCTTATAACTTTACCAAGAAATGGGCTATCAAATAAAAAATTGATTTTTTAAATGCAACTGATAGTTCCCCAGATAACCGCGTTCAAACAAACAAAGAAATTTTTTAGCGTTATTGTAATAACTTTTATTTTTGCTTAGCTCCCTTGTATCATAGCGTAGTGTTAAATAGCCTATAGCTTTACCAAGAATTGGGCTATCAAATAATTTTTTTTTAATGCGATTACTAGTTCTAGAGATAAGCGTGTTCAAACAAACTAACAATCTCTTCAATTTTTTTTTTGTAGCTGGGAAATCATCACATGACGTCTCTCGCTCTTGGGTGGAGCGGGAGGGCGTGTCAGACTTTTACTGACTAAAACCCATCCATGTTCCTTCAGTTGCCCATATGCCAGGGTCACGGTAACTCTTTCGAACAAATCTCACGACCCTGGCAGAATCTCCTCAACTTTACTATTAATTAGATAACCTAGTATGTTTACAAGTTGCTTCTATTTTCCCATGCTGCAAACAATGGGGTTTTCTCAAGACAATAAAATGCATATTACGTACGAAATCGTCTGGCCATCTACGTAGTAATCAAGGTTTTTAAGTCACTAGAACATTTAAATTATTTATCTCATTTACGCCATCTGCCTAGCCATTTCCCAACTATGTTGGGGTCGCCTTTTTTTTTCTGGATGGGAAATCATCAAATGACTTCTCCCGCTCTGGGCGGCGCGGGAGGGCGTGTCAGACTTTTACTGACTAAAACCCACCCGTGTTTATTTATTTATTTATTTATTTTATTATTTATGTACACACAGTAAAATACAGAGTGATAAGGCATAGTAATAGAATTGAGTACAAAGGTACTGCTTATTTCTTAAGAAATTTCTTCCAGCAGACCTGCGAAAGGAGAAATTAAAAAGAAATGTAGACAATAGTGTGTGAAAACAAGAAGAGAAAATATGAATATGCGAAGTCTTAAACTAAAATATACTTATACATATATAATGCAAGAAATTAACATATACCTAAATAAATATATAAAGTTAAAATATATAAATAAACATAAATAATTATGTATATATAAATATACAAAATTATGAGGAAAGATAATGCTCTTTTACTCGATATTTGAATAGAGAAATAGTTTTCGTGTTCCTTCAGTTGCCCATGTGCCAGGTTCACGGTATCTCTTTCGAACAATCTCGCGACCCTAACAGGCATCGGTCCTAGCAGACCCCTTCAGTATTGCTGACATCTCTTTGAGGCGCGCGTGGAACACTACGCGACGTCGACCCGAGCATGGTCCTTACCGGGCGGCGAGCTACCCATTGCTCGCCGCCCGCAAGCTCGCGCCTACGGTGGTCGGGAGTCCGCTATAGACTCCCGACGCCCGGGGCGTTTCCTCCTGCGGCGGTTAGGGACGTGAGGTTGGGGTCGGCTTCCAGTCTGACCAGACGCAGCTGATTATTAGTATTGACTATAGACATGACGTGACTGCCTATCTGACATCTAAAATCCAGTTACTGGGTAATACGATATCCCTTGGTAAGACTGGTTGTCAGACTTTTGGGCTTCTGACGGCCCGTAACGCCTCTCCGAGATCCAACAATTAATAGGCTGATATTCGTAGTTCTTTGAAAGCCGTTACGGGCCTTCAGAACCCCCAAAAGTCAGACAACTAGTCTTACTAAGGAGTATCGTTATACTAAGTAACTTCAAATCAAATCAAATGAAAATATTTTTAATTCACACTAGCTTCTGCCCGCGACTTTATCCACGTCAAATTTTTGCTCCCCTGACCCTTCCCGTCGCATCAAATTGTCTGCCAGTTTTCGTTGCTGCTCCGCTTCTTTTGATCGTAGCGTGATGATATATAGTCTATAGCCTTCCTCAATAAATAGGCTACCTAACACAAAAAGAGATTTTAAATTTGGACCAGCAGTTCCTGAGATTACCGCGTTCAACCAAACAAACAAACAAACTCTTCAGCTTTGTAATATTAGTTAGTTATTTCACATAAACCTACATGGGCACTATTGAAACGTCAGAAGCTAGGTGCACGGATCCAGTTGGTTGATTACTATGGAGAAGAGCCGACAAGAAACTCCACGGTTACTGTTTTAAAAATAATTGGTAATGTACGTGACATAGGGTCGCTCCATGTAAAATACGGCCCCCCTTAGCCAAATTACAACCGTTTCGTGTCGAATTCCGTTCTCCAATCGGTAACGCCTCGGTATCAGCAATTGTAGAAAACGATAAGTCGGTAGCCATGTTGACGCGCCTGAGTCGGCCGCTTCTACAATCTCTTTAGAAAAACGACATTATAACAAAAGATGTAGCGTTAAACATTGTAGAAACGATAACAATTCATTCTATGATTTTGAACGATGTGAACTTGACTACGAATTTTCTATTCGTTTGTTCTAACCACGTGACTTAACGTTGAGATGATTTTATTCCCATACATTTGATTATAATAATAATAATATCTTAGGACAACCAACACACCGTTATCTGATTCCAAACTAGGCAGAGCCTGTACTATGGTAACCAGACAACTGATAAATAGACTTATATATTTCTAAATACATACATATTATAGATAAATTACACCCAGACACAGAACAAATGATTGGGCTCATCACACAAAGATTTGTCCTGGGTGGGAATCGAACCCACGACCTCAGTCTTAGCAGTCAGGGTCACTAACCACTAGACTAACAGTCCAGTCCATTTGATTAGTTTTCGTCTAGTGTTAACGATTGTAGATTATCAACTTGGCTAGGGGTACTTGCTGGTATTCAGCTGCATCTAACATAGTTGAGAAAAGGCTAGATAGGTTGAGTCTTAATGTCTCCGTTATGAGGCAACACGTCAGAATTCGCGTGATGACCACTTTCACAAAGCACTTTCATCTTTAGCATCATGGCGTGTCTTTATCTTGTCTTACACTTTAATACTTCTTACAATTTTTTAGCCGACTTCAAAAAAAGGCGAAGAAAAAAAACAGTCGAATTGATAACCACCTCCTTTTTTTGAAGTCGGTTAAAAATACTTGAGGTCGGTGTTTCCTATCTGACTACTCTGAGAAGAAAGGCCGAAATAAACTCAGAGGTCACAGTGTCTTTTAAAGTCCAGATATAATCTTGGTCGCATCATGTGAAGACAATGTAGATTGGTGACTGAAATGGTCTTTTGAGGAAAGAACCACACAGATTGAGTGGACCTGTCTAGTCAATGCACGCATTTGTCACATTTTCATTCATGTCATCATTTAATTTCAGGCGATTTTACATAACATCAAATCTTGTTTTCCTCAAAGAGTTGTGCACAGATGTATTTATAGTACACCTATAGGAGACTTAATAACGTATGAAATTGATTCTGACTTGCCTGTTAGTCTAGTGATTAGTGACCCTGACTGCTAAGACTGAGGTCGTGGGTTCGATTCCCACCCAGGACAAATGTTTGTGTGATGAGCGCAATCATTTGTTCTGTGTCTGGGTTAAATTTATCTATAATATGTAGATATGTATTTTGAAATATTATAAGTACCTATATTTATCAGTTGTCTGGTTGCCATAGTAAAGGTTCTGCCTAGTATGGGATCAGATAACGGTGTGTTGGTTGTCCTAAGGTATTTATTTATTTCCGCTCACAATTATCAGACCATCAGAACCTTATTCGTGATAAGGGGTCAATAATATAGCATCTGGCAGATTGCAAACCCATAAATTCATCACAGTCAAGAGAAAAGTGAAAGTACGACTGTCTCTGCCCACCTCGCTTCTATATTATCTCGACCGGTTTGAAGACACGTGCTAGGTCAATGGCACATCTATAAAGATGTGATGCAGAAGTACATCTCTAGTCACCACACGTGTGGCTTGAGGGAAAAGTTTGCGAGCAGAAAATCATTATCCTTTTTTTAAACGACTTCAAAAAAAGGAGGAGGTTATCAATTCGAGTGTATATTTTTTTTATGTTTCCTCATAACTTTTGACTGGGTGAACCGATTTTGATGTTTTTTTTTTTTTCTATTTGAAGTTGGTGCTTCCCGAATGGTCCCATTTTAATTTAGTTCCATTCGGACAATGGGATCCATGTGAAAACCATATAAGTCTTAAATTTGCATTAAGCATTTGCGCAACAAATGAACGAATAACGCGATTAGATTAGTGCGGGGTATCTACCATAATAAAAAGTTAAAATAAAAACTTTTTACAAAAAAAATAACAACCTTAAAACAAACACTACAAAGTCAAAAATAACTTTAATATCGGAAGTCGGTGGCAAAAAATCCTTAAATACCTACAGATCCTAAGACACCAAATTCCGAAATTAAAGTTATTTTTGACTTTGTAGTGTTTTTTTTAAGGAACTCGGTTGTTATTTTTTTTGTAAAAAGTTTTTAGGCTACCCTTTTTTTTTTCAATGTTTGAGTCGGCTGCCAGTCTAACCGAATGCAGTTGAATACCATAGCAACTGCTTATCTGACCTTCACGACCCAGGTACTAAATGATACCATACTCCTACTAGTAATACAAATTACTTGCTTCAGCCCGCGACTTCGTCCGCATTAAATTTCTTGCTCACCTGCTCGACCCATCGCTTTGAATTGCCTGCCCATGCACGTACCTTCGTAACTTTTTTCTTTTTGCTCGGGTCCAAAAGCTCCTAGCATGATGTAACACTACCTATAGTCTTCCTCGATAAATGGGCTATCCATCACAAACAAAAAATAAAAAACAAGAACCAGGAGTTCATAAGATTAGTGCGTTCAAACAAACAAACTCTTCAGATTTTTAATATTACTATGTCAATATATTGTACTAGCTTCTGCCTGCGACTTCGTCCGCGTTAAATTTCTTGTTCCCCTGACCCTTACCGTCGCGTCGAACTCGTGCGATTTTCCCCGTTTTTGCAACATTTTTCATTACTACTCCGCTCCTTTTGGTTGTAGCGTGATGTTATAGCCTATAGCGTTCCGCAATAAATAGGCTACCCATCACAAAAATAATTTTTCAATTCGGACCAGTAGTTCCTGAGATTAGCGCGTTCAATCAAACAAACAAACTCTTCAGCTTTATAATATTAGTATAGATTACGTTAATGTTGAAAATTATCCAAAGAGAACAACTCCCGGGATAAAAGGGTTGAAATTCGTTAGTTTCCAACCATGCCTAAATATTAAATGTAAGTAATGATGTTTATTTTGAAAATGAAGGACGCACAACTTCATCCCCTTTTTCAGCTGTTCGGGGTAGAATGATCAAAAACACTGAGATACGAATAAATTAAAAATTTACTCATCAGCCTAAATACAATAGCTTCGAAACTGATGGAGTTTTATGTTAACTTCCACCTCTATTTCACTGCCATACATTCGCGTCGTCAAAGTTGGGTAAAAACACAGGCTTTTCCACTACCTACTTAGCAGTAAAATCAATGAAAGAATTCTTATAACGTTATCTGTGTATAGGAGTGACCACCATATAAAGGTGCCACAGAGATCTTCCAAATGGAAAAACCCAGTCAGTATATCGCCAATTAAATTCACCGCAAAACCTTTTAACTCCACCAATCACTTCATCTATTCAACCTTACAAGGTGCAAAAATCCAAAGTAACAATTATTGCCCACTAGGTCACTGGGCTATTAATAATGCCCCGGGCTATTGAACACATAGCCCGGGGCAACAGCTTTCTAAATATTACATTGTAAAGTGCAACTTGTAACAATGTACTGATGAATGACATTCAAATAAAAGAATCATTTTTTATTCGACTACCTCGAAGCAAAATGGAGGTTTTTGATTGTGACCGATATGGGTATGGGTTCCGTGTGTTGCCGTAAAGAATAGCACCACCCCATTTCTTCCCGTGGGTGTCGTAAAAGGCGACTAAGGGACTTACTAGAGAATGGGCAGCAGCGTTCTCTATGCATTTTTACCAACATACTGCGATCGCCATCGCCGCATCGCCATCGCCTGTCAAGCATGGCGATATTAAATTGAATATAGCGCCATCTAAAGGCATGTCCTTTGTTTGTGTTTTTTTTAAAATGTATTAATTATTATCTATCGCCAAAACAATTGAAATAAATCGTAATTTCAGAAACTAAAATCCGACCACCAAAAAATCACAATCTTAAAAGAAAGATTGACGCCAAATATCCGTTTTCGTATCCGTATCCGCGGATATACATTTTTAACGATCCGCCACATCATTAATTCTAACAGTAGTAAGCGGCCATCTCTTTCAGACGAAAATATTTTCTTGTTTCATACTTTTTAGAGCGTAAGTTTTCAGTCGATGGGTCAATCGGGTTATATAAATTCAGTCATTTACTTGAAAAACATTCACCTTTCATCCTAAAGAATATTGACGTCTAAACTTTTTGTGTGCAGTTCATAAAGCTTCCCAAACTTTATTTGACAGACTTTTTGCGTCCAATAATTACCTACGTGTCGGCCATTTTGATGGACACTATTATACGTCAGCGACACTATTGCGGTTTGGACTGACAGCCGCCTGCGTCAGTGGTCTAAAACCCGGTTTACACACGCGGCGTGAACGACCGCGAAAACCGTGTGTCACGAGTGTAGATAGTTTCGCTGGTTCGTTCATTCGCTGTTCGCTTCATTCCCCGATTGATGTTACCGACACTGCGAACGTAGCTACACTCGCAGCTCATCGCAGTTGTGCACGAAATGTAGTCAGAAGTGGTCCTGCGTATGTTTATAATTAACCTATTTTAAAAAATGGGTACAACATCGAGGGTTTATCTCTATTCTATTCTCCATCTCGTTTTTACTAGGGAAGAATGAAAGAAAACTAATTTATTGTGAATCGTTCATAAACTAAACTATAAACAGAAATAAGACATACGAGGCCAAAAGGCTATTTCAGCATGATGCAGCGACATTTAAAAAATAAACGTCGCAGTGCGTCAAAGAAGTAACTATATTATTTTAATATAAAGATAATTGTAGTACGCTACAACACATACCTACAGCCACATCTACCTCCATTTCTTCTACGAATATCACGAAAAAAAACTGCGAAACTTTGCGAGTCCAGCGAACTTCGTGTGAAAATCTGTCCGTCTCCACAGACGGACACATTTTCACACGAAGTTCGCTGCGCAAACCGCGGCGTGAATTTTCGGCAAGATTCGTGCGCAAGTGTAGAGCTGGCTTTACAACTCCTAAATGTATCTGAGCCAATGACACGTTACAGGTTAAGAACCTGCAACCTGAACCTGCAACTGTTTAGAGCTGGAATATCGGTAGCGGAAACGGCCGTGACATACGAGTTGTAAGGTCGCTGGTTCGAACCCAAACACACTTTAGATAGTTGCCTATGCACGAAACGACCGCGGCAAGCGTACCTGAACCTTTGATCGACCCTTACGGCTGTTATTATTTAGCCTCGAAATCCTCAGTTAGCATATACTTAATCAGCCCACTGCTGGGACACAGGCCTCCTCTTGATAAGAAAGATTGGGCTGTTATCTACCACGCGGGTCCAGTGCGGGTTGGTAGATGTCACATATCTTCGATTTTTTGGTTCTAAGACATGCCGGTTTCCTCACGATGTTTTCCTTCACAGTTTTGTGAGCTTTGGTGATAAATGTAAATGCACCAAGTCCTTGTCTCCAAGATATACTAAATACACAAAGTGTAGTGCCTGTCTGCAAAATATAAATACAACTCGTAAACTATTTAGTAAATGGTCTAATTATTGAAATGGACTAAGATTATTTTATAATTAATACAACTTTGACATTTAGGAGCAATATCTAGAATATATCTAGGTATTCTAAATAAACCGGTCAAGTGTGAGTCGGACTCGCGCACCGAGGGTTCCGTACAAACTATTTAGAGATCTTTAACGAAATGATTTTTCCGTGTAGTGTCGAACGTTAAGAATACCACCATCCCATTTCATACCGTGAGAGTCGTAAAAGGCGACTAAGGGACTTACTAGAGAATGGGCAGCGGCGTTCTCTATGCATTTTCCCACCATATTGCAATGGCCAACCCACCTGCAAACACCTCCCTTTGGGGGAGGCCTACTTTTTACATTAACTTAGAAGTTTAATTTTTTCACAGCTCATGGGATTGTACTCTTGAGTCATCATTTCAACCGACATTAGTCCATCGTTGGACATAGGCCTCCCCCAATTTGTACTGGTTTTGCCATAATCGCCACGCTTGGCAGGCGAGTTGGCGATCGCAGAATGGTGGTAAAATGCATAGAGAACGCTGCTGCCCATTCTCTAGTAAGTCCCTTAGTCGCCTCTTACGACATCCATAGGCAGAAATGAGATGATGCTATTCTTTACATCCGGCACCCACACGTTCCGTGTACAACTACTCTTGAGTATACCTATGGTTTTAATTTCAACTCGATACCTCCACGCGTTTCCGAGATAAAGTCTTGACAGACAAACGGAGGTCAGTCAGATAGACGGACAACAAAGTGAGTGATACGTGATCCGTTCTTTTCTTTTGAGGTATGGAACCCTAAAAATGAGCACTAATGCTTATTAGCTCGAAAATCTTCCAGTTTTAGACAAAATGCTAAATAGAAATTATAACTAATTTAGAAGTTAATTTAAACTGAAAGAAATATTAAATAACTTGTTTTATGCGGATGCGCTAAGAAACGCAAGAAATTTAAATTTTGTTACGTTATTTTTGTTATTTGTTGGTCAGTGTCGTGTTCCATATTGAACAAATTATGATTCGCGACAGCAATTAAATAATAAATAAATAAATAATATCTTAGGACAACCAACACAACGTTATCTGATCCCAAACTAGGCATAGCCTGTACTATGGCAACCAGACAACTGATAAACATACTTATATATTTCTAAATACATACATATTATAGATAAATTACACCCAGACACAGAACAAATGATTGTGCTCATCACACAAAGATTCGTCCTGGGTGGGAATCGAACCTACGACCTCAGTCTTAGCAGGCAAGGTCACTAACCACTAGACTAACAGGCCAGTCAAATCAGAGAATCATAATCATTACAATTATTAATTCCACCTTCTATATTTCATGAGAATGTCATTAAATGGGATTAAATAAACTTATAGTACTGTTTCCTATTTATGACTTTAATGATTATACATACATACATAAACTTACGCCATTCTCCCATGGGGGACGGCAGAAACCACGGAACGCCACCTGCTACGATCTCACACTCCTTTTGCCTCGTTTACGTTCATACATCTGGTCATACACACACGCCGGTTGCGAGTACTACGCACCTGACCTTTCTGAAGAACATCACCAATAAGGTCACTATATGTCCTCCTAGAGCGTCCCTCCGGGTGTTTCTACTCACACCTGCCTTGTAAATACCTTTTGTGAGCCGTCCTTCATTCATCCTCTCAACATGACCAAACCATCTAAGCATACTATTTAAATTTTTGTCACTACATCTTCTTGTATACCACACCGTTCTCTTATCACATTATTTCTCAGCCTATTATTCATAGTCACACTACACATGCTTCGCAAGGAACGCATTTCCACGGCATTGATTCTACTTTCATGTTTATAATTATATAAATACATACTTATGTGTTACGGTCTCGAAAAATATTTTTTTCAAGATGTAACCTGACACTGTCATGCAATTAAAAAAAAAAACACTACAAAGTGAAAAATACCTTTAATTTCGGAATTCGGCGTCTTAGGATCTGTATTTAAGGTTTTTTTTTGCCACCGACTTCCGAAATTAAAGTTATTTTTCACTTTGTAGTGTTTTTTCTAGGAAATCGGTTGTTATTTTTTTGTAAAAAGTTTTTATTTTTAACTTTTTAGTTATGGTAGATACCCCACACTAATCTAATCGCGTTATTCGTTCATTTGTCGCGTTTGCGCGACAAATGAACAATGTAGTTACAGAATTATAATCATCAAAATCACCAATACAACCCTCCAAGTTCATAAAGGCCTAAGAACAAAAAAAAAAAGAGAGAAAAAGTCATTCCTAGAGCTTTATGAACTTAGAGCGTTGTATTGATGATTTTGATGATTATAATTCTGTAACTACATATGTCTTACAGTCGCGAATAATATTTTAATCAACATACAACCTAGCACTGGCCTGCAAATTTCAAAAAACGTAAGAAAATTTGAATTTCGCGGGCTGGTTGAAGCATTCTTAATACGAAATTCCTAAAAGGAAAAACCAAATAACAATATACCCGAACTTTCACACACACACAATACACAAAAAATTTCGTACTGGAAGACGTAGCGTTGGAAGGCCTCTCACAAAGTGGACCCATAACCTGGTGAAAGCTGCAGGAATCCGCTGGATGCGAGAAGCACAGAACCGGTCGAAGAAGCGGTGCTTGGGGAAGGTCTATGTCCAGCAGTGGACGTCTTTCAGCTGAAATGATGAGGATGTTCCGTGTGGTGTCGTAAAACATAAAGAACAGTACCATCCCATTTCATCCCGTAAGTGTCGTAAGAGGCGACTAAGGGACTTACTAGCGAATGGGCAGCAGCGTTCTCTATGCATTTTACCACCATACTGCGATCGTCAACCCGCCTGCCACGCGTGGCAACCCCAAACTTGGGGAGGCCTATTTCCAGCAGTGGACGTCTTTCCGCTGAAATAATCATGATGATGATGGGAATGGACTCCATGATCAGAAGTCGTTCTTGCAGATATGTAATTTAAATATTGTATAACGACTCTCAGGTTATTTCCCTTTAAAATATACGTCATTATGACGCATACCAATATAAATACATGCTATACATGTTTCACAGAAAAACGTATCTGTTGTTGTAATCTATATACCTGTATATTTAAATATTTATGCCATTTCGCGGATAATAACGGCGGTTCAGGTCAATTAGAGGTTAAGCTACGGTTGCCGCTGTAGGTATGTAGATAGGTGACCATCGATATCATATCGAGCTTCGTAGAGTAACAAAATAGAACTGCACCCCTAGCCAAGTTGATAATCTGCAATCGTTAACGCCAGTCGAAAACTAATCAAATGTATGGGAATGAAATCATCTCAGCGTTATGTCACATGGTTAGAACAAACGAATAGAAAATTCGTAGCCAAGTTCACATCGTTCAAAATACGTACTACAATGTTCAACGCTAGAATACATTGTAGAACGAGCGGCCGACTCAGGCGCGTCAACATAGCTATCAACTTATCGTTTTCTACAATTGCTGACACCGAGGCGTTACCGATAGGAGAACGAAATTCGACACGAAACGGTTGTAACTTGGCTAGGGGGGCAGAACAGATAGTCGCTTTATAGTAGGAACATAGTGCTCACACATGTGCTATGCAATTAGAAAATACTAAAAGATTACATTTATACAATGCAAAGATATCTAATTTTTACAATCTTCAGCAGCAGCTCCAATAATATTTGACCATCTTTATATACCAAGGCCTCTCCGTGCCTCGGAAAGCACGTTAAGCCGTTGGTCCCGGCTGTCATCCGTAGATCTTTGATAGTCGTTACGGAACGTCAGAAGCCCGAACATCTGACAACCAATCTCACCAAGGGATTTCGGTTTACCCGGTCACAAATTTAATTTAATTCTGTTCAGCCGTTTTTACGTGGTTAAGTAACAAAAATAGAAACTTTCAAATTTATAATATTAGTAGGACTAGTCGGTTATACATACGAAACTTAAAACAAAAATAATAGTTTAAAAAAAAATAAAAAACACGCTTCCATAGAATACCAAACTAAAAACTAGAAAATAATGGAAAAAAGCGTGGGGTGCTTCTTAAGGTATTTTTATTGATATCAGGAACCCCACGCTATTTTTCCATTAATTTCTACTTTTTAGTTTGGTTTTCTATGGAAGCGTGTTTTCTAGTTTTTTTAAACTATTATTTATTTTTTTATTTTTAGGGTGTTTCCAATTTTGAAACGTATGTCAGCGTAGTTTGTGTAGTTTTTTGGTATCCTGGTAACCCGGGCAAGGATAATGGCACAAATTTATGAAATTATTGTATTGTCATCGGTCCTCGATGAGTCTTGAGTTTGAATTAAATCTGTTTGTTTAAAGTGGGTCAAAATCGCACTATAAGGAGTCGGTTACAAACATACATACAAACAAACATACAATTGAAGCTAATATAAAGCGTGTAAAAAAAAACATTTTTTTGTAATTTTTTGTGTCTCTTTGTTCTGGCTAATCTCTGAAACGGTTAGAACGATTTTGACGGGACTTCTCGACTCATTACTCAAAGGGTAATACGGAACTCTATAACTAAGACTTCGCTGTCCGTCCGTCCGTTTGTCACCACGCTGTATCTCATGAACCGCGATAGTTAGAGAGTTGAAATTTTCTCAGATGATGGATTTCTGTTGCCGCTATAACAACAAATACTAAAAAACAGAATAAAATAAATATTTAAGGGATAAAAAAATCTTAAGACTTTTTTTGCCGTTTTTATAGATAATGGTACGGAACCCTTCGTGCTCGAGTCCGACTTGCACTTGGCCGGTTTTTTCTTTGTAGAACGTTCCCGCGGACACAGCTAGTAGCCAATAAGTCTGAAATTGAAATAAAATATTTAAAAAGGAGATAAAATCTTGACAAAAAATAGCTGAAAAACAAAGTTCAATGACATACAATGACGTTTAAAGCAACATTTTGTTTACAAGGAAAATTAATTAAGACAGCAATGATAATTTGACAAAGCGAAGCGAACTTTATACACGTATAAATTATTCAAATTGAATACAAAATTAGCTTACCTACAGTTTAATGAACAATTATTATTAATAAAATGTTTTATTAGTAATATTTTTTTATTTGTATATTAATTTATCGGTCGATCGAACAGGGTAAGCTACGCTTGCCGCGGTTAGTCCGTGGATGGGTAACCATCTTTACATACCAAGATCCCTGTGCTGTGTGCCTCGGACACAGCGCACGTACAAGGTACCCAAAAGCCCCGTATTTAAGTAAAAAAAAAGGTTTACAATGGTCAGGGCTTGGTAGCACGAATTGAGAGCCAATGCCTGCCAAGGTCGCAGATTAATTGTTCCAAAGAGTAACCGTAGCCCTGGCACAAGCAACTGACGGAACACGGGTGGGTTTTAGTCAGTAAAAGTCTGAAACGCCATCCCGCCCTGTCCAGAGCGGGAGACGTCATTTGATGATTTCTCACCAAGAAAAAAACAGGGCTAGGAACCAAAAACAATACAAAAACTCCGCACTCTCCGTACTTCTAAATTCGGTGTAATAATGTATAATTTGACATTTAATTTGAATCCCAATACTGTAACAGTTAAATTTGACATTTAATTTATTTAAATTCGGGCTCTGTGACCAGTAAATTTGACATTTTATTTATTTAAATTCCGACTCATCACATTGTATTTTATTTCAACTCTGTGACTTATTTCTATTTTGTTGATGACATTTTATTCTTTTCTGCTACAGCATTGTCACATCATGGGTTATGCGTGAAATAAATGAATTTTATTTAATACAAATAGATCTTCTGGGACCATTCCAAGTCATGTTGTTCCTATAAAACCTAGGAGGTTAAAAGGTGATTCTCGCTTGCTATTTAATAGTAAATGACATACATAACTGGATATTTTGCGGTCTTATAAATAATTTACTACACGATTATGTATAATAGCTTCTAGCTAAATACTAATTGTAATCAAGATGTCTTTGGTTTCCTAGATGTTAATAATAGACACGTGTGGAAGATTTAATATTATAGGTTTTGTATGGAATT
Organism: Aporophyla nigra; assembly: GCA_947507805.1. Classification (NCBI taxonomy): domain Eukaryota; kingdom Metazoa; phylum Arthropoda; class Insecta; order Lepidoptera; family Noctuidae; genus Aporophyla; species Aporophyla nigra. Next base: position 2,133,960 of record OX382318.1, read on the forward strand.
CGTATTTCTAAGATTCTAGTTGTTGTTTGCGTGTCACGCTTCTTCTTACCGTGTCGAGGGCAGAAATAACACACATGTCAATGTGTAAATGTTATAATGTTCCCACTGCTGGAACACAGGTAGGGTTGCCACATTTTTTTGCACTTAAAGTACATTGGTTATTATTTTAGATGAAAAAAAAAAACATAGTATAAAAATAAAGTAGGATTTATTTTTCATTATTATAACATATTTTTAATTGCTTTTTGCACTTTGTATAAAATAAATTTCTTTTAACAAAAAAGTACTTACGACTATTTTTTAAATTTAAATCCGACAGAAATGAAACCTTGCAAAATAAAGTATTTTCGTGTACTTTATTGTTCTCATAAAGTATAGAGTACAATTATGTGAAATAACGTACAATACTTTATTATAAAGTACGGGTGGCAACCCTAATCACAGGCCTCCTCTTTGTGACAAGGAGTGGTCTATTACCCACCATCCATCCATCCACGTGGGCTCACTGCAGGTCGGAAGATAGGTGTCTACGAATTTTTTGTTTTAGGACATGCCTCACGACCTTTTTCTCCACCAATTTGAGAGTTATAATAATGAAATCATTTACTCATAGTAAATGGAATCAAGGAAGTCAAGGAATAGTCAAACTTAAGTGACAGTGAACAGGGCACATTGCTTTTAAAACAGATGGGCGATGGTGCCGAAAGGTTCTGGAATGGTGACCGCGTACTGGAAGATTTAGGCCCGGCGCCCACTATCGGTGGGCATCGGTGCGGCTCGGTACAGCTCGGGCGCCTTAAGGCGGCTTTGGGCGGCTTCGGGCGCCTCAGAGCTGCGTCGGGCTACTTCGGGCTGCCTTGGCAGCCGTAAGCATGGCTAAGGACGCCGAGGCTGTCTTCGATTAGCAAGATGAACAATGAGAACTAAGTCCCAATCCACCATTATAAATACACACGCACAACTGTTTTCACGTAACGTTACGACTGCTCTGCGATGTTTCTGCCACCCGAACTATTCTGAGGCTACCCAAAATCAGCTACGGCGTCCTTAGCCATGCTTACGGCTGCCGAGGCAGCCCGAAGTCGCTCGACGCAGCTCTGAGGCGCCCGAAACCGCCCGAAGCCGTACCGAGCTGTACCGAGCCGCATCGATGCCTACCGATAGTGGGCGCCGGGCCTTAGCATTCTAAGGGCTCCGCGAGTTTCACAAGGTGAACAGATGATCTGCTGAAATCCGCAGGAATTCCCTGGATGCGAGATGCACAGAATCTCTCGAAGTGGCGGTGCTTTGGGGAGACCTATGTTCAGCGGTGGACGTTTTTCGCCTAAAAAGATTATGATAATGAAGATGCCCCAGTTCGAATCTTTGACATAGAACTCGTAAGTCGCGACCGTTTTCACTGTTCCACCACTGTTCTTCTTACCGAGAGATCGACCTATAATCATAGATAAAGACACGTGCCTCGCTAAACGATACAAAACGTGAGCGGATAACTACGGTGCCTATGTCTAGAATTAATTAAATTATTACGATATAGGTAATTCACCTATGACGTATGGTGTACCTAATTCATAAGCTTAAACAGAAATAATAAATAAAAAAAACTTTAGAGGTGATACCCGGATGGAACGAAGTTCCTTTCCAGGATTCATAATAGTTATAATTTTTAAATTATTTTTATGTACAAAAAACCTGTATACACTCAACAAAAATATTCTCTCCCTCTCCCTATCTCCTTCTCTCTCCCCCTCTCTCTCTCCCTCTCTCTCTACCTCTCTCTCTCTCTCTCTCTCTCTCTCTCTCTCTCCCTCTCCCTCTCTCTCTCTCGATATCATATATCTCATAATCGATATGAATTAAAATCAAGAGATCAAGAGATCACTCTGGACACCGTGACCCTGGCACATGGGCAACTGAAGGAACACGGGTGGGTTTTAGTCAGTAAAAATCTGACACGCCCTCCCGCTCCGCCCAGAATGGGAGAAGTCATTTGATGATTTCCCACCCCAAAAAAAAAAAGGCGCGCGTGAAACACAACGCGCCATCGACCCGGGTCTAGTCCTTACCAGGCAGTGAGCTACACATTGCTCGCTGTCCGCAAGCCCACGCCGCCCTGGCTGACCTGGGAATTGAACCCAGGACGCCAAGCGCAGAAGTCGCGCTTGTGACCACGAGACAAAAGGAACAGGTAGTCAATAACCGAGTTATAAAAGTGAGATAGACAGTCACTTCTTGAAAATACTGGTATTTAGTTGCACTAGAAGACCCCAACATAGATGGGAAAAGCCAAAGCAGATTGAATAAGACTACATTTATTTTATTTTAGTTCAACAAAACGCTAAGTCCAAAGTAAACTTGAAAGAACGTGCACGCAAAATAGGTAGACCATTAATGATTTCATTCATGTAAATACTTTACATGTTTAAACGACACTTTACAAGTAAATATTTGAATAGACGTGTCCCTATTGACCACTATCTGTCTAAGGACATGACTGCAAATATAGTCTATTGAACGTTCATTGGTGAGCTATGGCAGACGTATATGGGGTGATTATGATGCGAAACCAACCAGTCTTACCTAAGGTAATGTCATCATCATCATCCTTTCAGCTACATACGTCCACTGCTGGGCATAGGCCTCCCCTAATTTGGACTTTGCCATAATTACCACGCTTGGCAGGGTTGACGATCGCAGTATGGTGGCAAAATGCATAGAGAACGCTGCTGGCAATTCTCTAGTAAGTCCCTTAGGCACTACACGGAACCGGTATCGTGTACCCAGTAAATGTGTTGTGGAAATAAGATAAGCTGTCTCTCCTTGTGGAATACTGGAATTCAGTAGCAATGCTTGCGGCCGTGCTAGGCCCCAATCTATTCGGGATACGGTTGCTAGATGATGATGAACCTTATTACCAAGACATTTAGAGTACACATAGTTTTTACTTAAAAATTGTAGGGTTTGAACCAAGGTAGGCGTATAACTTTGTGTAAATAATTCCATCACCACTGCTCTCAAAACGGTGAAGGAAAACATCGTGAGGAAACCGGCATGTCATAGAACCAAAAATTCGAAAACATGTTACAACTAGCAACCCGCACTGGGCCCGCGTGGTAGATCCAGCCTACTCCATTTTGAACAGAGGAGGGCTATGTCCCAGCAGTGGAGAGACTATAGACTGATTAGGGTACAACGCTACATCAGTCTTGTTGGCACTTTCTAAGTATACAAGAAAAGCAGCTCATACCACCAGAATCTACCTAGCCTTTTCCCAAGTATGATGCAGTCGGCTTCCAATTAAAACAGATGCAGCAAAATACCAGTATTCTACATGAAGCGACTTCTATCTGATCTCCACAACACCACACATACATACATGCACGCCTTCTTTCCCATGGGTAGGCAGAAACTACAGAACGCTACCTACTACGATCCTTACAAGTTTTTGCCTCGTTTAAGTTCATACATCTGGTCATACAAGCACGCCGGTTGCGAGTACTACGCGCCTGACTTTTTTGAAGAACATAAAAATTTAAATCAAGTCATTTATTCAAATTAACGCTCGTCTCTCACCACTTCCTAGTGCTTTGGCTGCGAAGAAGTGGAATTGCCCAGCAGCACAACTTTCATCACCAATAAGGTCACTACAGATAGTTCAATCCACGATGACGCACCCCACTGCGCCCCTTTCCTTTATTTTTAACCGCTCTCAGTACAATTGTCAAAGAGTGGAGCGCGTCTTCATGGATTGAACTATCTATATTATGTCCTCCTATGGCGTGCTCCTCCGGTGTTTCCATAGTGTGTTTCAGAGATACATCTACCTTTTGATAGTTACTTTGTATGAAATTGTCGACATAATTCAGGCGTTTGAACTGCGATCTTTTGCTTAGCAAGCTGATGCCCAAATCTTAGCTGAAGATTCTTGTGAATCGGGAATTTAAACTCGCGTTTTTGCTTGAAAATCTACCTCACCTTTCCGAAGAACATTACCGATAACCAGTTACTGGGTACACGATAACTCTTGATATAGTCAATCATTGAGGCTCCTTAAACGCTCGCGTTTTTATACCGCTCTAAGTTTATAACTTAAACCATGTATAAAACAATAATTCACCATTTCCTCAGTCATTACACGTCTATTTTCACGAATCACTCATACATGCAAACGTACTTACTAACAAGAAAACAAAAACCTTTTGATAATAATAGACTTCCATTTTACTACTATCTCATAATGTCATACTATCTGATTAGTCCGTGTGGTGCCAGACGGAAGATTAGCACCATCCCCATTCTTCCAGTGGGTGTCATAAAAAGCCACTAAGGGACTTACTAGAGAATGGGCAGCAGCGTTCTCTATGCATTTTACCACCATACTGTGATCGCCAACCTGTCTGCCAAGCGTGGCGATTGGCAAGCATTCGTTATGTTTTTATTTTGGATTTGCCATTAACCCCCCCAAAAAAATAGAGGAGGCCTATGTCTAGCAGTGGACGTTTACGGCTGAAATGATGATGAGGACTATCTAAGGTGGCCCTTAGTAGTCAATAGCGGACTCCCGGCCACCGTAGGCGCGAGCTTGCGGGTGGCAAGCAATGGGTAGCTCGCCGCCCGGTAAGGACCAGGCTCGGGTCGACGGCGCGTAGTGTTCCACGCGCGCCTCAAAGAGATGTCAGCAAAACTGAAGGGGTCTGCTAGGACCGATGCCCACCAGGGTCGCGAGATTGTTCGAAAGAGATACCGTGACCCTGGCAAATGGGCAACTGAAGGAACACGGGTGGGTTTTAGTCAGTAAAAGTCTGACACGCCCTCCCGCTCCGCCCAGAGCGTGAGAAGTCATTTGATGATTTCCCATACAAAAAAAAGGTGGCCCTTAGTATAGTATGGTTCTGGGTTCGAGTCCCAGGTCTGGCAAAGTGTTACTAGGGTTTTTCTATCTGAAATTTCTCAATAGCAGCCCGGACTTTGGATTTGTGCCCGGTTAATGGCAATAGGCCCACCCCCCCATTTGCACGATCTGGGAAAAGAACCCAGGACCGCAGCGTATTTCAGCGGTAGCGCTTGAGACCATTAGACCAGGGTTTCTCAAAATTCTGGTTCCACGTACCCCCATTTAAGTTTCCAGATGACAGCGAACCCCCAACACCCCCTACCCCCAGAAAAAATAACATTGTATATACAATAAAATAAAGTTTATTAACTGAATAAAAGGTGACGCGTACCGTGTCATGCCATGAGCGAGCGACAGTGGCGCGCGCGCCTTCATGCTTTCCGCATGCGCCTGCCAATCACCCAGCCACCATTACGTAAATTTTGTCGCGAACCCCCTACCGTCGCATGGCGAACCCCACTTTGAGTAACCCTGCACTAGACCAACAGGGCAGTCTTACTATGGGCTGGAAGATGATAATAAAGAACCACTGGCTTTTAAAATCTAGGAAATGAGCATTACTCGATGACACCATGATTCACAGTAATAAATTAATAAAACATGAAGAAGATACAATTTACGACTACTTGTAATAACAGTCATAGGATCTTCGTTATTCCTTACCGAGAAAATACCAATAATGCTTATGACGAAATTCTATTACATAGTAAATAGAAGATTCTAGGAATACAGAGGGGCTCGACGATGAATAATAAAAACCACACGGGGGCTTGCCGACCCCTCATCATTTCAGCCGTAAGACGTCCACCGCTGGACTTAGGCCTCCCCCGATTTGGGGGGCTTTGCCATAATCGCCACGCTTGGTAGGCGGGTTGGCGATCGCAGTATGGTGGTAAAATGCATAGAGAACGCTGCTACCCATTCTCTAGTAATAATAATAATAATATCTTAGGACAACCAACACAACGTTATCTGATCCCAAACTAGGCAGAGCCTGTACTATGGTAACCAGACAACTGATAAACATACTTATATATTTCTAAATACATACAAATTATAGATAAATTACACCCAGACACAGAACAAATGATTGTGCTCATCACACAAAGATTTGTCCTGGGTGGGAATCGAACCCACGACCTCAGTCTTAGCAGTCAGGGTCACAAACCACTAGACTAACAGGCCAGTCAAGTAGTAAGTCCCTTACTCGCCTTTTACGACACCCACGGGAAGAAATGGGGTGGTGTTATTCTTTACGTCTGGCACCACACGGTACCCCGACCCCTAAATAATAATAATTCAGATTTAGCCCGTCCCTCGCTGCCCTCTACCAGCGATGCCCTTTTTAACCGACTTCAAAAAGGAGGAGGTTTTCAATTCGGATGTTTCTATTTTTTTTTTTTTTTTTTTTTATGTATGTTCGGCCATTACTCCGTCATATATAGACGGATTTGCAAAATTCTTTTTTTGTTTGAAAGGGGTTTATTCCGAAATGGTCCCATATAAATTTCATATAGATCTGATGATGAGTTCCATAGATAGACACCGGAACTCTTTAAAAAAATGAAAGCAAATCAACCGCGATTTCTGCTTTCGCATAAATATGCATTGTTTGCTTGGAATTAGTGCGGGGTGGATACCACAACTAAAAATTTAAAAATAAAAACTTTTTTACAAAAAAAAAAACAACCGACTTCCTTAAAAACACAGCAAAGTGAAAAATAACTTTAATTTCGGAAGTCGGTGGCAAAAAAACCATAAATACAGATCCTAAGACACCGACTTCCGAAATTAAAGTTATTTTTCACTTTGCTGTGTTTTTAAGGAAGTCGGTTGTTTTTTTTTTTGTTGTAAAAAAGTTTTTATTTATTGTGGAGAAATGCTCATGCATACTGCGCTACCACGGGGAAATAGCGCAGTTATGTGGGACTCCCCTCCACGGTGTCCTTCTAAACCGCTTATGGCGGGAACACGGGCACGTAAGAACTCTTCGCGAACCCGCCGCGGCTGTCCGTCGCCGGACCCACCTCTGGGGGATACCCTCATTCACGGCGCGCATGAACTCATAACACGCCGTGACCACCCCGGGGATCAATTAGCACATAGGCGCCAGACGACCCCGTGAATGGCACCCTTGGTCCCCCTGCGACGGGTCAGGACTGTGGCCCCGCCGCCTACCACTTTTCGGCCGCAGGGGATAGGGAGAGTGGTCAACGCTATACGAACACTCCTCCTCCCCTGCGGCCCCACCGCGTCCGCCATCGGACGGTGGCGACCCTTGGCAGCTAAAAGACGTAGCGTTTAAAGGCCTCCCGCCAATAGGACCCATGATTTGGTGGAGGCTTTAGGAATCCTCTGGTAATGTGAAGCATTGAACCGATTGAAGTGGCGGTGCTTGGGGGAGGCCTATGTCCAGCAGTGGACGTCTGAAATGATGATGATGATGATGATGACTCTAGGCAGATTCCATCTAGTGATTATATTAGGCAGATGTATCATAAGTTATAGATAGATTCATTTATTTGCCTGAAATATGGTATTTTACAGATTTTATTACACACAATAGTTCATCATTTTTCGCCAACTAAATTCGGATGATTCTACAACTTGAAACAAAATAATTAAATTGTCATGCCAAAAAAAAGAACTAAATAAAAAAAATGTCCACATGTCAAATTACAAATGTCAAAGAAATAAAATAAAATTACAAATGTCAAAGAAAAATAATTAAATTACAAATGTCCAAAACAAAAAATTACAATCCAAATAAAAATATATTATCACATGACAATGATCCTTCACCCGGGCTTGATAGGATGATTTTTGTAAGGCTGCGTTTAGAGTAGGTAGCGGAGCGATTAGCGATAATGCCTCGTGGAACTTCTTTAGACATGTCTACGCTTCAGCCTATAATGTCGCCACTGCTGTGCCACTGTGTGAGAGCAGTGGAGCTGACTCATGAGTTGTAGGTCGTGGGTTCAAACCCAGGCAGTTCCTGTTAGGATCACGAGATTTCTTCGAAGTTCGACTTACCGTAGCAACTGAAGGAACGCGGGTGGTTTTTAGTCAGTAAAAGTCTAACACGGAGGGCGTGTGTCTCCGTCCAGGGTGCTTACTCTCGAATATAATTCCAATAGATCGACATTGGAATTGTCAGTCAAACGTCAGTGATTGGCTGGACTCACTGAGTCTAGCCAATCCCTGACGTTTAACTCAACCAACTGACGTTTGACCAATGTCGATCTATTGGAATTATATTCGAGAGTAAGCACCCAGAGCGGGTGAAGTCATTTAATGATTTCCCACCCACAAAAAAAAAGGCCGGCACTTTACTTTGTGTATTATTTCATCACCACTGCTCCCAAAACGGTGAAGGAAAACACCGTGAAGAAACCGGCATGTCCTAGAAGCCATAAAATTCGAAGACATGTGACATCTACCCGCTCGCATTGAGCCCGCGTGGTGGATTATCATACGCTTCCTCTCATTGAGAGGAGACCTGTGTCCCAGCAGTGGGCTGATTATACTATAATATCTTAGGACAACCAACACACTGTTATCTGATTCCAAACTAGGCAGAGCCTGTACTATGGTAACCAGACAACTGATAAATATACTTATATATTTCTAAATACATACATTTTATAGATAAATTACACCCAGATACAGAACAAATGATTGTGCTCATCACACAAAGATTTGTCCTGAGTGGGAATCGAACACACGACCTCAGTCTTAGCAGTCAGGGTCACTAACCACTAGACTAACAGGCCAGTCAAACTACCACTATGGCATAGGCCGGGAGCGAACCGTAAACCACCACACAGATACAGTTCGCGTTGGTATATGTCATATATTTACGATTTTTTTGTCATTTTGACAGGTGACATATAAATTAAAACGGACGTCAAGTGCTAGCTTTTAAAGATAAATCAATTTACACATGTCAGAATAATATTAGGAGTAGTTTTTATTTCAAATGTTGATTGTTTTTTTTTAGACAAGTTTATAATAACCTCTAAAATTAATTCACGTGACAGTTTTTGTAGTTTAGTGACCGGGGAAAAACTTAGTTTTTACGAACCGACAACCTCTGTACGAAGGATAATGTTCCGGCAGGTTCTACTTTATATTTAAACCTTGGTTGTCATTCAGACTTACAAATGATAACTCACTTATCGTTTTAATTATCTTTATTATTTCCACCTGCTGAAGAAAGAAAGAAAGAAAGAAAAATAATTTATTTGAGACACGCACAGGATATAAAGAAAATAAAAAGAACATAAAAACCTTTGAAATAACAAAAAGGTAAAAATTATAAAATTAAAAAGAATAAGACCTGTGCGAGGCCAAAAAGGCTCCTATCTCAGCATAATGCTGCGATATTTGTAAAAAAAAAACAACTACCGCAGCACTGGTATTCAGATAGGGCCCACTGTGAACCACTGAAGCTGTCCCACCTGGACACGAGTTGCCTTGGGTTTTCTGGAAGTCTTTAAATAAACTCCGGACTCAGGTAGGCCGAAGTAAAGAAGACCTGTTCAGGTGGAGATTCACAGGAGATTCCGCCCTGGAGTGTAAATGTGGTGCTGCCCCACAAACAATGCGGCACTTGATATCTTGTCCAGCGTGTCCTGTTGTCTGCACGATACAGGAGTTGATGCTACTGAAAATGCTAAGCTCGCAGCCAAATTCTGTATTTTGTATGAAGTTTATTTTTTTTATTTTTTATATTATGTTTTCTTAGATAACAACTTTGTTGACTTTATTGTTAATGCTACTTGTATCTGTAAAACGCATACATACCAGAACTTAGATTTTCTGAATTCTGAATTTGATTTTGAGATTGGCTTTGACTTTTTATTTTCTTTATTTAGTCAATAATTAACTAACTGACACCTGGTTTAAAGTCTTATTTTCGTATGTAGCAAAGTAGCCTTCTAGACAATATCCTTGTCCAGGGAATAGGTTTTTTTTGTCTGGGTGGGAAATCAACAAATGACGTCTCCCGCTCTGTGTAGAGCCGGAGGGCGTGTCAGACCTTTACTAACTAAAACCCACCCGTGTTCCTTCAGTTGCCTGTGCCAGGGTCACGGTAACTACCTTGAAGAAATCCGTAACCCTGGATACCAATCGCCCCGCTACCTGCTCCGCTCTCCCAAGTACACAACCCTACATTGATGACGTATTTAACCACACTATTACCCAGAGCTTCCTTGACTGCTTAACCCGCTGTAATTAGAAGCATTATACTTGTTTACTACAAAGTAATTATGTCATTCATGACTTACCTTCAGTCCAGAGGTCAGACCGGGTGGCACGCCTATAGTTTGCTGATTGTCAGGCTACACTCGAAGTAATGAGATTATGCATAACTTTGATGAGATGGAGGGTTAACATGAACTAACCTAAGGAAATTAAGTTAAATCTTTAACAATAGGTTTCTCAGAGCTTATTAAAAAGAATAATAAAATCAAATTTCAAGTTGAGTAATTGCAATATAATTGTCTGTTGTTGTTTTTGCCAATTGCAAAACGTCATGGTTTGACCGCTGAATAACGGGTCAAAGACTTGAGCAGGCTTAGAGGTCGAGACTAACTAATAACAGATTCAGGGAGTGATGGGTCGATTCATCAGGTAAAGATATGCTTGCTAAGCTCAGTGAACCTGCCTGAATGACCCGATACCCCTGTGCCTCATATAGCACACTAGCTTCTGCTCGCGACTTCGTCCGCGTTAAATTTCTTGCTCCCCCAACCCTTCCCGTCGCGTCGAATCGCCTACCCGTGCGATTTTCCACGTTTTTGCAACATTTTTCATTACTGCTCCGCTCCTCTTAGTTGTAGCGTAATGTTATATAGCCTATAGCCTTCCTCGATAAATAGTCTACCCAACACAAAAATATTTTTTCAATTCGGACCAGTAGTTCCTAAGATTAGCGCATTCAATCAAAACTTCTCTTTATAATCTTCAGCTTTATAATATTAGTATAGATTTGATATTAGAGTTAGACTACAGTCTTTTCAATGATGGAGAAGACGTGGTCCAAAATTAATGCCTTGTCGCACTCCAGAAGAAAAAAATATTAATTCTTAGATTAATTCCTACACGTGAGGTTTTTCTACAGCTTTAAACGAAAAACAACCCAATAAATAAATGAAACATCGATCTAATAGGTTGGGGGAAAAGTTTCTTCGAATTTTTTAAGAAAATTCAAAACATTTTTTAATAAAGTTTATTTATATTTAACTAAAGTATGTAGGTACCATTTTGTTCTATAACTTTTTGCCATCTTGTAGGTAGGGACATGATCCCATTGCTATAGAAATTTTGGGACTTCTGGTCAAAATACCGCGACAAGTGGTTTTGGCAGTCCTCTCGTGATGTTAACCTGACACTGCCTAAAGAATTCTGAAGAGACCGAAACAGGTGGAAATCTGAAGGTGCAAGGTCAGGACTATACGGCGGATGCATTAACACCTCCCAGCCAAACTCTCTTAATTTTTGTTGGGTGGCTAAAGATGTGTGAGGTCTAGCGTTATCATGATGAAAAACCACGCCCCTTCTGTTGATTAATTCCGGGCGCTTTCTCTCAACTTCTTGCTTTAATCTCATCAGTTGTTCGCAGTAGAGTTCAGAATCGATGGTCCTGCCTGGTGGTAACAGCTCATAATGAATAATGCCCTTCCAATCCCACCACACACACAGCATCACCTTGTTGCGAGTTAACCCGGGTTTCGCCACAGTCTGTGAAGCCTGACCGGCCTTTGACCACGACCTTTTTCGCACGTTCTTGTCATACGTGATCCTTTTTTCATCACCAGTTATTAGCTTCTTCAAAAATGGTTCGGTTTCATTACGTCGTAATAAAGAATCACAAATGAGTACACGGTTCATTAGGTTTCTTTCAGTGAGCTCGTGAGGTACCCAAATGTCGAGCTTTTTTGTGTACCCAGTTTTTTTCAAATGCGCCAAAACTGTTTTGTGGTCAATTTCCAGTTCTTCAGCTACGTCGTAACTACTGGTATGCCGATCTAGCTCCACTTTTTCAAAAATGGCATCCATTTTATCCGTAATAGGGCGACCAGAGCGACGTGCATCTTTGACATCAAAATTTCCGGATTGAAAACGCTTAAACCAAATTTGTGCTACTCTCACAGACACTAAACTAGGTCCATAAACATCGCAAATTTTTTTCGCGGCTTGCGTTGCATTTTTACCTTTTTTGTAGTAAAATTTTAAAATGTATCGAATTTCTTCATTAGATTCACTCATCTTGACGGTACGAAAAACAAATGAAAATCACACATTTTCCTAATTTGAATTTGGAATTATGTTCTTTAAAATTTAAACTTTCAATGATACCAAAACCAGCCAGATACAAATAGTATAGCCAAAGAGATTTTATTACAAGTTCATACATACTATAATGCGAAAAGAGTTTTTCCCCAACCTAATATCTTATCTTTTACCTCAGTTTAAAGATAGGTTATATTTATAATGTCATAGGCTGAGCTAATTTCAAACAATGATGCGTCTTTAGATTATCCGATGTCATCCAACATTTATTTGTTTAGAAATGCCAAAATCCTAATTGTGTTCTAGTTTATTAACGTCAAAGGAAATCCAACATAGCGGACAGTGTACATTTAGTATGTCCTCTTAATTAATCTTTATTCTCTGATTTCGGCAAAAACTAAGAAAGATATCAGTGTTTATATATAATCGTTCATGGTGTAGTTAAAAATGCCAGTCAAAAAGTGGTACATTCAACCCACATAAAAAGGCATTGTTAATGTCAAATTGTTTTCACTAAAATAACAATTTGATATTAACCATGCCTTTTTATCGTAGCAGTAAAAGTTATTTTCGTATTGAAGTGTTACCACTAATATGCTGTTGCGGAACTTTGTTCTGGTACTATTGGTGCTATAGCTAAACGTTTACCTGGTGCTCTACGCGACACGGGTTCGTTTCTCCAGTAAAACAAATAACTGTTTTTGGATTATACAATACTGGAAAAGATGTGATGTCTCCTCGTTCATACTTTGCCACAAAAATAACATATTTTTTCTGTCTTATTTCAAAGCCATATTTATTTGTTTTTCTTTTGTTTCAGGTCGCCTGGCAGTGATTATGTTCAGTATATGCACAGTGGTGCTAGGGATCATACTGTCGTTCGTGCCATGGCTGGACTATATTATATTTAGAGTGAGTATTTTTTTCCTTATCAACATTATTATTATTATCTTATCTTTGGAGAGCAAGAGTGGCTCAGTGGTAATGGCCACAATTTACAAAAGCGCAGGTTCGAACCCAGCTAGGTGGTTTACTTCGTGTAAATTCGTGAAAAACAGTGAGGACCCGACATGGAATCAAAACTCAAATACATGTTGTAGTGAATCTATTTCTAAACACTGTCTCACACACACAAGTGTCAGGTAGCTGTCACTGAAAACTGCTGCCAATTGGTAAAAAAGGCGAGAAGGCAGACGTGAAGCGTACCAAGAACAAGGACCTTGGATGTGCTGGTGAGCCTGTGATAAACGTGATAAGAGTCCTGAAATACGAATAAAACGACACCACACATGTGACATCTACTAACCCTCACTGAGCCCGCGTGGTGAATCACAGCCCTCTCTTTGAAGAGACGAGGACTATGTGCCAGCAGTGGAAACATTATAAGCTGATTGCACAACATTATTCAATTTTCAGTAATTTTCATCTCCTAAATTAATTACCTCAATTGCCCAAAAATGCTGCCATTATATTGTATTTTTCGCACGCTAGGATTCAATTAAAGATACTTATATTTATAAAACGACTGATGTTCAATTAGATATATTTACTGTACAATTAAATTTGCAAAATTAATTATTAGACTGACTCATGTAGTCAAAAGACACAAAACATTTAATGACCGCGTAGATATTCTACCAGAAAATTCTAGGGTCTGGAATCCCGTGCTGAATTCGTAGTAATAGTTTGGACTTTGATGTCATTTACATCGTGTATATTAATATATTATAACTGTATGATCTAAACCAGCACATAAGTCACGCTTTTCTGTGACTTAAGTAATCGAGTGCATTCCATCCACCCCGGTCGTTCCGTCCCGTTAACGGGGCAGTTGGGAAAAATTGTTGCATCGACCCCGGTTGAACAGTCCCGTCGTTTAACGGGGTGGATAGCACAGATCTAGGCGCATCTACCCCGGTGTGTTTCTAACGAAGCCGACAACACAGATTGAGTGCATACGCCCCGGTACTGTTTAAAGAGGCGAAAATAGGAGTATTGTGTTTAGCAAAAATTACGTCTTATCAATAAAAAAGTACGAAAAGCGAAATGTGTTATTATCAGACCGAAATCCACGCGGTGACGTGGATAAAGCTAGAGTAATAAAAATCCGAACATTGTGGAAATTCTTAAGGCACCGCATTACTGCGGTGATGCCTATTAATACGAAATTATATCGCAACAAGTTCAAAGCTTATCGGAATCAACCCAGTGTAATCGTTTACAGAAATCTTTACTTATGGACAACTCCATACAACAAAAAAAAAATTGAATGTATGGATGGATAAATAACAGTAAGCTCCTGCCAAGTTATGACTACCTGGTACTTCGAAGGCATACAGCGTTTTCTGGCTGATACTCCTATGTTTAGCAAGCTCCTACCCAGTTATGACAACCTAGTACTTCGAAGGCATAAAGCGTTTTCTAGCTGACATACAAAATGTGTAAGAAAATGAAAAATCTCTTTAAACACTACCGGGGCGTATGCTACTCATTCTGTGCTGTCCGCTTCATTAAAAACACACCGGGGTAGATGAGACTGTAGATGGCACACCATCCACCCCGTTAAACGATCGGGTCGGCACTACTGGGGTCGATGCAACAATTTTTCCCAACCACCCCGTTAACGGGACGGGACGACGGGCGTGGATGGGATACACTCAAGTAATCGATTTTTTCACTACTTAAGTCACAGAAAGGCGTAATTTAAGTCCGGGTTTATATCACACGAGCTACAAAACAGTATACGATACTCATAATTTAACTAGTCTATTATTGCACGACATGAAATCAGCTACACTACAGTACGTAGTGACGGAGCTACGTGACCTAAACCCGCACTGAATTCGCGCTATTCTGTGAGTAAAATAGTAAATTTTTTTACTATTTAATTCACAGAAAAGTGTAACTTAAATGCGGGTTTAAGTCACACGGGCTATAAAATATTAAACGATACGGGACTTAAGTAAGTTTATTAAGGCACAGCGTTTAGCTTCAATTTACAACTACAACTACTTAAGTCACTAGTATCGTAATGTAGCTACTAAATACCTTTCGAATTTTCTAATTCTTTGGTTTTATTACAGGAATTGAAACTGTGGAACGGCTCCCTGAGTTACAGCTATTGGCACAAACCAGGCGTCATCAGACTCACGAAGGTGTATATCTTCAACGTGACCAACCCGCAGGCTTTTCTGGAGACCGGGGAGAAGCCCAAGCTTGTGGAGGTCGGCCCTTTTGTTTATAGGTTTGTACCTGATTTTTTTATTCAAGTATTAGTTGTTATCACTGTATCGTGTTTTTATTTCTTTGGATGTCTTTCAATATTCAATACTTTTATAGCATTCCTGTAGGTGTATTCTAAGGCGGTAAACTTATAATGAGATCATGTGGACCTTGTCGGGCACAGCAAAATAAGTGCGTTAGGAGAGAGGAAACATTTGTTAATTTTATAAGATTACTTATTGTTAGATTATTATATTAAAATAAAGATGTAATAATTTTCGGAGATAAATATATAACTATAATACAAAATATAAGCAGGTATCTATTATAGATGTAATAGAAATTTATAAATCAAATAAAGTTTTAAGTCTTGAGTACTAAGTTATGACTTATAAGTCTATCATTTAGGTATTCGTTTACTGAGAAGTAGATACCAAAAAGTGCCTATTTTAAAAAAAAAACTGTTTTTTTTAATGATGGTAGTAAATTTTTACGGGCGACATTTAGTCATGTTTATAAGTTAATTTGTTTAATAAATATAAAAAGAAATAACTGAATTATAAACTGTAGAAATAATTTTAGAGTTGACTTACATTTTCTAAGCCGATTAAAGCCGAAATATCGATATATAATACTCCGGTATTGTTCTATTTAAAAATATCGAAAATCCAATAGGTATTTAAAAAAATATCAACAGCTCCAGTTTGTGCCACAGAGAACCTTTGGGCTAGTGCTAATAAAAAATAATCGTGACTGCTCTATTACAGAAACTAAACCAAACTTATGATTGACGTTCGTTATGTCAATGCATGTCAAAATACCCATAAAAAAAAAAATAACCACAAACTAACTTTAACCGGAAAAAATATCACGAAAATTGTGGTTTTTTCATGAATCAATTCTTTGCCTTGTTAAATAATACGATGTGATCATCTATGTGTATTTAAAATATATAATATATTACATTGAATGACTATTTGTTTGTCAGTTTCCGACGGAAAAAACTAGAAAACTGACTGAAGGTGATAATTTTTCAGTGGTATTGGATTAAGTCACCGTTGACGCATATAGTTGTTGTAAATCCCCTGAAATTAACCTGAAAAGTCGTCATCAGTTGCACAAGAAATAACTAACTACTTCAAACAATTTGATAGAACGCAACGATCAAAATACGTAACGCAAAGACGAACGTAAAAAAATAGCACCATCCCATTTCGGCGACTAAGGGACTTACTAGAGCATGGGCAGCAGCGTTCTCTATGCATTTTACTACCATACTGCGATCGCCAACCTGCCAGCGAAGCTTGGCAATTATGGCAACCTCCCCAAATTCGGCTGAAATGATGATGATGATGATGAAATTATATTATACAGGATAATTTTTTATCCAGTGCGCAAACTGTAACCATGAATTCAGCATATCATTCTAGACCCCCCAGGGTAGAAAACTTTCATCGGTTATGCAAAAAAAAATCTGCTGTTTCATAGAAAAATGCAATACCTACGAGGTCAAAATGTATGGAACAGCTGTTTTTTTTTTTTTTTTTTTGTATAACCGACGAAAATTTTCTACACTAGGGGGTCTAGAATGATATGCTGAATTCATGGTTACAGTTTACGCACTGGATAAAAAATTATCCTGTATAATGTTCTGTTAGTCTGTGTGTTGTTAGTCTAGTGGTCGCAAGCACTACTGCAGGACATGAGGTATTAGGTTTGATTCCTAGGTGGGGAAAAATGGTATTGAGTTTTTCTATCTGGAATTTCTCAGAAGCTGTCCGAAGTCTGGTGTTGTGCCTTCGAGCCTAAACATAACTGGCAAAATGGGGGTATACTATAGGTAAATTTCTGCCCAAATCTTTAGGAAAACAAGGCGTAATTTAATATTATATTTTGTGAATGTGAGAACGTTGTAGACCTTGTAGACTGAAGATTTGTAGACCATTTTCTATTTTATTAAGTACCTGGTACATGTTGTCAGACCTACACTGTCCTCTCATACCTATTAACTAACACTGTAATTTGCAACCATTGTAAAAACCAAATATTTTTAAAATAGTTACCCTGGAGTTTCTTTCCGGAAAGTTTCTCCATAGGAAACAACCATTTGGTACCGTGCACCTAGCTTCTGACGTTTCATAAGTGCCCATGTAGGTTTATGTGAACTAAAATATTTTCTTCTAAATCTATACTTTATACTTTAATATTTATCAAGCTAAGGAGTTTGTTTGTTTGGTTGAACGCGGTAATCTCAGGAACTACTGGTCCGAATTAAAAAAATATTTTTGTGTTGAGTAGCCTATTTATTGAGAAAGGCTATAAGCTATATAACATCACGCTACAATCAAAAAGAGCAGAGCAGCAACGAAAAATGGTCGAAAACTGGCAGGCAATTCGATGCGACGAGAAGGGTCAGGGGAGCAAAAATTTGACGCGGGCGCAAGCTAGTTTTTAACACGTTGCGGGACGCACTGCATAAGCAGTCGATTTTGCGATGTTTGAAAATGACAGTACGGGCACCACCGTAAATTTTAAACTCTTCTGAACTGAGGTACGGGCAATACAGCTTTAGTATTCCTTTAGGACGCTACGGATATAGCAGTGGTCGTAACTTGCATGGGCAATTTTACGGCCATATCACATAATTTGAAAAAGTCGGTACCGCCCCGCAACGTGTTAATATGTTCCTAGGCAATTAATGACTAGAAATGGCTTACAGATAGACAACACCTTTTAATATATGGAACTCAAAACATTGCAAAAAGCTATTAAGTAACGTCCGCGCGTCCCTTATATGGGTTTTGGGAGTAAAAACTATCAACTCATTGCATGTCGTTATTATTATACCTTAATTTTGTTTATTACAAAAAAACGTAAAACCCATGTAACAAGTCATTTTGTTTTTAAATTACAAAACGAAATAAAAAAACATGTTTTGATACAAAAAATAACACTGTGGTAATTTGTTTGCAGCGTTTTTATTTTCAATTTTCGGTTTGTATAAAATGTCAGATTTTTTTTACTTTGCATTATTTTACTGGTCATTTTTAATACATTCTGTATGCACAATAATACAGAGTTCATGGCCAATTAACAATAGCCGCACGGGACGATCGATCAGGTTAAGCATCGCTACGGTCAGTCCGTGGATGGGTGAACATCTTTACCTACCCCTCCGTGCCCCGCCAGCTGTCTGCTGATTCCTGGATCTTTGAGAGTCGTTACGGTCTTCAGAAGTGTGAAAATCTGACAACCAGTCTTACCAAGAGGTATCGTATTACCCAGTAACTGGATTGTGGAGTTCAGATAGGCAGACGCTCCAATTAAAATACTGATATTCAATTGCATCTGATCAGACTGCAAGCCGACCCCGTGTAGTGTCGGACGTAAAGAATAGCGTCATCCAATTTTTACCCGTGGGTATCGTAAGAGGCGACTAAGGGACTTACTAGAGAATGGGCAGCAGCGTTCTCTATGCATTTTACCACCATACTGCAATCGCCAACCCACCTGCCAAGCGTGGCGATTATGACAAACTCCTTTGAGGAAGGCCAATGTCCAGCATGTTGACGTCACCAGGTGTGACGCATATTGTCCCCCAACTCTTATTTATTGTGTTCATGTTTTTCTTTAGTTTTTTTTTTTTTTTTGACGAATTTAATCAGGGTCTTATTTTGTCATGGGGCGGACAGCAAGCATCGCAGATTGTGACGTCTGAATCGCATGACGAAGATAAACAAAAAATAATGTTTTCAACAACAAATCTAATAACAAAAACTTTTTTACAAAAAAAAAACAACCGACTTCCTTAAAAACACTACAAAGTGAAAAATAACTTTAATTTCGGAAGTCGGTGTCTTAGGATCTGTATTTATGGTTTTTTTGCCACCGACTTCCGAAATTAAAGTTATTTTTCACTTTGTTGTGTTTTTAAGGAAGTCGGTTGTTTTTTTTTGTAAAAAAAGTTTTTATTTTTAAATTTTTAGTTGTGGTATTCACCCTGCACTAATTCCAAACAAACAATGCATATTTATGCGATAGCAGAAATCGCGGTTGATTTCCTGTCATTTTTTAAAGAGTTCCGGTGTCTGTCTCCCGAACTCATCATCAGATCTATATGAAAATTATATGGGACCATTTCGGAATAAACCTCTTTCGAACAAAAAAAGAATTTTGCAAGTCCATCTATATATGACGGAGTTATGCCCGAACATACATAAAAAAAAAAAAAAAACATATAAACATCCGAATTGAGAACCTCCTCCTTTTTGAAGTCGGTTAAAAACTGACAATACTCGGATTATAACGAAAAACATCAATTACATTCGTTTATTAGTAAAAAACAATTTTTAGGGTTCTATACTAAAAGTTTCTGGAGTGGCGACCACGTACTGCATGCGTAGCATGACCACCGTAAAAAGGGGTTTTGTGGATGGAAGAATAGACAAAATTACAGATTGTAGAAAGATTAAAGACAGAATTAAAGATATCTAGAAAGATTTGTACCGTTTTATGCTGGCGTAGCATGACAGTTCTATCTCTATTCTACCAACAAACGACAAAAATCTTTCTATGGTGGTCATGTTACGCGTCCTTTATGTAGTTATTAATCAATTTCAGGACTGACCATTGAACTTGGCACCCATTTAGATCTCACTTCTTTTGTCGTTGAAGTCAACAACCAAAGCATAATATCATAATATTGAACTTGGCTCTCATTTCACATTTATGATTTTGATGGGATATCATTACTTTTTGTACATAATGATCTTACAGTATTGATGTGCGCTAAATATTGAAACAATGTAATTAATACTAAATCCCAGTTAATAACGAATAAATACGAAAGTCGACTATACTCTTAGTTTTATGTACTAAAACGTAAATATTTAAAAAAAAATTAAGATTGATATTTAACTCGTTATATATTCACGTGAAGACCTTAAAATCTACACAAAGACCGGCTGTCATAAGTTTTGATTGCTGATTCTTACATTATTTTTTTACATACAGTTATTACGGGCACTAAGTATATAAGTGTTCCTAATAGAATCAATTAAGTGAAAAATAATAAAATCATAAAAATTTACCAGTTTCTGATTTATTCCTTTGTATTCACCTAATTATCTATCTGCATGCCAAATTTGAACTTTCTAGGTCTTCTGGAACTGGGTTAGAGTTTTGATCTATAGGTCAGTCAGTGATAAAAATGACGATTTTTGGACGTTAATATCTAAATAACCGTTTGAGATGTATTTATGAAATTTGGAGCACATATGTATCTCGCAAGTTTCAATATATGAGCCAAAGGTACGTTTATGTGAAATCGTTTTTGAGTTATGAGGGGGTCAAAAGTGGCTCCAAATGGTTCGTGTAATATTACATACGGTGCTGCTCGCCAGTTCTGTTACTTGAACTTGGCTTGACACGCTACCGCGTGTCTAGATCCATTAAAAAAGGAATTTTCAAAATCGACCAACAATTACTGGAGATATCGCGGAACATACATTCATTAAAAAAATACACATGAATTGAGAACGTCCGTCCGCCTTTCTGCATGCGTAGCATGACCACCGTAGAAAGGGGTTTTGTCGACGGAAGAATAGATAAAATTACAGATTGTAGAAAGATTAAAGACAGAATTGAAGATTGAAGATGAAAGATTTGTACCGTTTTATGCTGGCGTAGCATGACAGTTCGATCTCTATTCTACCAAGAACAGACAAAGTTCTTTCTATGGTGGTCATGCTACGCGTGCTGATGTCGGTTCTATCCAATCTAACCTAACTAGCCTGTATTGTCCCACTTCAGGGGCCTTGCCCTTTCCTCCCTCTCTCTTTTCCACAGAATTCTGTCTTATGCTAGTGCTGGCCCGTCCCTTCGTAGGAAGCTCGAGCTGCCATCTTCGTCTCGGCCTGCTGCGATGATGTCGTAGTATGATAAAGAACTGTCTGTCGTCTGCGAGCCTGACTCGTACTTGTCCGCTTTTTATTTATATCCAAAACCTCGGAATGACCCGGAATTAATGGGACTTTATGTATTTCAAGGTCATCCACATTTTTGAAGGGCCAAGAAGTGGCAGTTTAGATTTAATTATGTGTTTTATGGTGACCGGGGAAGTACCAAAGGGCAAGAGCAATAAAAATTTAGTAAATAAAATATACCACTATTGAAAAACATTTTAAAAGAGTAACGATGGAGTTTCTTTGCCATATTCTCCATACGAATCTACCTTTTGGAAGGGCGACCAGAATCAATTCTATTTTCATGTAACTGTTGACGTTCAAAAGTGCCTTTTTTGAGTCTATCTATACATACAAATAAATAAAATTGGAGTGTCTGTTTTTAATATTAAGATAACCACTTTTTAGTAAGTGTATATGGATGTATACACGATACATATACCAAAACAACATTTTTTACAATTTTTGTCTGTCTGTCTGTCTGTTTGTTCCGGGTAATCTCTGAAATGGCTGGACCGATTTTGACGGAACTTTGACTGGCAGATAGCTGATGTAACAAGGAGTAACTTAGGCTACTTTTATTTTAGAAAAAATAAATAATAGTTTAAAAAAATTAAAAACACGCTGAATTTTGAGACGTATGTCAGCGTAGTTTTCAAAGACAGTTTTTATGAAAAACTTTTTGTTAAATACCACGCGGACGAAGTCGCGGGTAACAGCTATTACCTATAATAAAACCTGTATTAACACATCTTACCGCGGTAGTACGTCCTCCTGCGTTAATTTCCGACAACCACGCGGGCGAAGCCGCGGGCAAAAGCTAGTTTGAAATAAATGCTTTGACTTTTGAATAACTATTTCGATCAACAAGTATCAAGACTTAATGGGCTAACTATTAACAGTTGCTCAGTTCGATCGAATGTTAAGCTACACTTTCCGAGATCGCTCTGTGGATGGGTGACCATACCAATACCACCATGGGCGGGTCGTCGCCATGGGTACCATAGGTGATCGAGATCCCAACCTGCCTAGGAGTCGGAAAGCACGTTAAGACGTTTGTCCCAGCTTTCATTTCAAGATCTTTGATAGCCGTTACGGGTAGTCAGAAGTTCGATAGTTTGACTACCAATTTTGCTCCAGTAACTGGGTTGTAGCTAGAGAATGGGCAGCAGCGTTCTCTATGCATTTTACCACCATACTGCGATCGCCAACCCGCCTGCCAAGCGTGGCGATTATGGCAAAGCCCCCCAAATTGGGGGAGGCCTAAGTCCAGCAGTGGACGTCTTACGGCTGAAATGATGATGATGATGATGAACTGGGTTGTAGAGGTGAGATAGGCAGACATTCCTTGTAAAATACTACTATTTATTTGCACCCAGTTAGACTGGAAGCCGACCCTTACATAATTGGGAAAAGGCAGACAAATGTTTACTCCGTGTGGTGTCGGACGCAAAGAATAGCACCATACCATTTCTTCCCGTGGGTGTCGTAAAAGCGACTAAGGGACTTACTAGAGAATGGGCAGCAGCGTTCTCTATACATTTTACCATCATACTGTGATCGCCAACCCTCCTGTCAAGCTTGGCGATTTTGGCAAATCCCCCCCAAATTGGAGGATGTTGAAGCCAATGTTGGAAAATTAAGTATTGTTGCTACTTTTGTGCATGTGGCCTTTGATCTTCTCAGGGTCATTCAGCGGTATAGAGGCTGTTCAATTTAAGATGTGTGCTGTTCCATGACCATGGTCAAAGATAAATACAATGGTAGCCAATGCTTCCAGGCACAATCATGCGTAGTGGAATCAGCCATCCAAATCTTAACCTAAAAGATAAAACTCATTTATCCCACTTCTTTATCTTAACTTAGTATATAACTAAGTCGCATTTCATGTTGGCACGCTTAGATCTTTTAAACTACGCAACGGATTTTAATGCGGTTTTAATCAATAGATAAAGTGATTCAAGAGGAAGGTTCATATGTATAACTAGCATCTGCCCCAGGCTTCGTCCGCGTCAAATTTTTGCTCCCGTGACCCTTCCCGTCGCATCGAATTGTCTGCCAGTTTTCGTCTATTTTTCATTGCTGCTCCGCTCCTTTTGATTGTAGCGTGAATTATATAACCTATAGCCTTCCTCAATAAATAGGCTACTAATATTTTTACAATTCGGACCAGTAGTTCCTGAGATTAGCGCATTCAACCAAACAAACTCTTCGGCTTTATAATATAAGTATAGATACGCGGGCGAAGCCGCTGACAAAAGTTCGTAATAATATTATAATTATGAAAATTTGTATGTTTAGATGTTTGGATGTTTGGATGGATTTAACCTGGATTAACACATAGGATACGGCGAAGCCGTTTTTAAAAGATAGAATCAAACTCTTTGTATTTTATTTCTCATAAACCTACATGGGCACTTATGAAACGTCAGAAGCTAGTGCACGGTTCCAAATTGTTGATTCCTATCGAGAAGAGCCGGCAGTGTTAGTAACCTACTCTTTTAAAAATCATGGCTGTCACAATGGTTTCAAATGACAGTGTTATTAGTTATGGGAGGACAGTGTAGGCCTGTCAACAAGTACCGTTACCGTTCCGTTTGCTGCTGAAAGTAAAGAATACCACCACCCCATTTCTTCCCACAGATGTCGTAAGAGGCGACTAAAGATCTTACTAGAGAATGGGCAGCAGCGTTCTCTATGCATTTTACCAACACATTGTGGCAAACCCCCCAGATTTGGGGAGGCCTATGCCCAGCAGTGGACATCTTTCGGCTGAAATGATGATGATGAGGTGGATTTTAAGAAACGGAATATATTTCTGTTTCAACTTTAAATCTATGTTAGTTCAATATTATACGCTTCATTTGTTAGTGTCAAGGTAATATTGAACTCAGTAAATAAAGTATATGTAAATAACCGTATTTGAACGGCGTGGCCTACATTTTTCTTTATGTTTAAGACCGGCTTATTACAGTTGGTAAATAATTATTCCTCAAAAGACCATTTCCGATACCAATCTATGTGGTCTTCACACGATATGAACAAGATTATGTCTGGACTTTGGAAGAGACTGTGACCTCTGAGTTTGTTTTGGCCTTTGAGTAGTGAGATCGGAAACGCCGACCTCATCTAGTTCTAAAATATAATTGAGGCGTAAATGTGCTTGTACAAACGTACTTACAAAATAATATAATTAATCATTTACAAACATTTATATATACTCACACCTTTTTCCCATGAGGGTAGGCAGAAACTACGGAACGCCATTTACTGCGATCCTCATATACTCCTTTTACTTCATTTAGGTTCATACATGTGGTCATATACGCACGCCGGTTGTCAGTTCTACGCACCTGACCTTTCTGAAGAACATCACCAATAAGGTCACTATATGTTCCCCTAGGGCGTCCCTTTTCGGTGTGTCCAATCACATCTGCCTTGTTTTGATCTTCATTCATCCTCTCAACATGACCTAACCATCTAAGTATACTCTTTTCAATTTTAGTCACTACATCTTTTAAACCGCACACAGTGCGAAGTGGTAGATGTCACAAGTGTTCGAATTTTTGGTTCTAGAACATGTCGGTTTACACACGATGTTTTCCTTCACCGTTTTGAGGGCAGTGGTGATGAAATTATAATACACAAAGTAAAGAGGGTTCTCGCGACCTGGGTTCAAATCTAATACCATGACGACCAACAACCGATAAGTCTAAATACCAGTATTTGTACATGGAGTGACTATCTTTGGGTCTACAGGGTTTAAATCAAAACTATGCATCAGATGATTTTGAAGAGCACAAACATTGCATTTTTTGTCCTGATTCTGGTTAAAGAAGACGTACTAGTGATGTGTCGGAGATCCGAATGCATATCCGTATCCGCGGATATCCGAGGGATAAGATAAATCCGTGTCCGTACCTTTTTTGGCGGATCTTTTACCATATTAATTTTCAATACATAGATGAAACTATATAAAAAGGTAATTAGGTAGCAATAAAAACAACTATTAAATTCATCATCATCATCATCATCATTTCAGCCGAAAGACGTCCACTGCTGGACATAGGCCTCCCCCAAGCACCGCCACTTCGACCTATTCTGTGCTTCTCGCATCCAACGTATACTATTAAATTCCATTCAGATTATTTATTATTTCTTAAAATCAAATATTTAGGGACTAAATTATAAACAAAACAAAAGAAAGATCCGCACAATATAAGTTGCTAGAAACTCTATGGTTACTCTTTTAAAAATAATTGTCTTTTACAATGGTTTTAATTTACTGTATTAATAGGTATGGGACAATTTAGGACTGTTAACAAGTACCAAGTACTTAATACAATGGAAAATTGCCTACAGTCTACAAGGCCTGCAACGTTCTCACATTTACAAAGTATAAAATATCCGTCTCCGCGGATCTTGACACCAAATATCCGTATTCGGATCCGTATCCGCGGATATACATTTATAACGATCCGGGACATCACTAATACGTACCTATGCAAGCAATTTAAAATAAATATTATATGCTAATTCAAGATTGGTGGATATTTACATAAATCTCCTTTATTAAGAAGCATAACCAAGATATGCCTTGTTGATAACGGTTTTGTCTTAATAAACCCATTTGTCATCGTAAAACAGCATTTTCGTGCAAATATTGTTAAAGATATTTGAAGTGTCTCTTTATTTGTTACGTTTTCACTGCTAAACGGCTGAATTGAACTGAAACATAACATACTGGACAGTTTGTTGCGCCACTTCTTCTTGCTAGCTAATGCTCTAAGAAGTGGTGAAGAGTGGGCGTTTTGGGGGGACTGTCTTATGTAATTTTGATAGTCAAAAACTGCTGACTCTCAGCCTAGTTCTTACCACTTTTTTTTACTTGTTCCTTCTTAGAAGTCGGTGAAATTACAAATATATTTCAAAAGTATTGCCAAAATATATTTTTTAAGGAATAAATAGGTACCTATATTAGTCCTCCAGCACGCGTAGCATGACCACCGTAGAAATGGGGTTTGTCTATTCTTAGTAGAATAGAGATAGAATTGTCATGCTACGCCCGCATAAAACGGTACAAATCTTTCTACAATCTTTAATTCTGTCTTTAATCTTTCTACAATCTGTAATTTTGTCTATTCTACCGTCGACAAAACCCATTTCTACGGTGGTCGTGCTACGCGTGCAGACCGTAATTCGGCCACGGCGGCCAATCTCAATGGAGACTAGTCATCGGCGCGGGAGATATTGTAGTGCACAAGTGTGTGCGCAGACACAGGAGCACTCACTCTTCCCTCACTCTCATAGTCCGATGGGACGGCAATCCGACACGACCGAAGAGAGATCAGGCGCAGGACCAACGACTTAACGTGCTTTCCGAGGCAAGGGGGTATCACACCGCCAAAAAAGGACGAAGGAAGGAAGGAATAAGTAATCTGACCTACACAAACATTTATTTGGTACCGGTAGAGTACTAATACTGACTAGAAATAAGTACCAAAACCTCAGATACTACGTCTGGTACCGGTGCTAATAGTACTGATACTACTCTGGTACCAGTAACACACCGTGGCCAATGGTACCGGTTCCCAAAAATACTAGCTATGTTTTTCTCAATAATTTGCAATTGCATTATCTTGAGCCTATAAGTTCCTCCTGCTAGGACATACACCTCCTCTCTGTGAGAGCGGAGTGAGTTGAAATCCACCACGCAGACCCAGTGCGGGTTGGTAGATGTCACATGTCTTCGAATTGTTGCATTGGACATGCCGGTTGCCTCACGATGTTTTGCTTCATTTCAAGAGCGACGAGTGGTGAAAGAGACCCGTTATTCCCGACCCTTGCATGAGCCAGCCCGCAATGCTGCGCCTGTAGCTTTAAATTAGCCCCTAAATAATTTAACCCAGATCCAGCATGTCCCTTGCTGCCCTCCCCCAGTGATCGCCTAAGCCGAGGTGCGAACCCCCCTCGGGGTTACCCTTAGGACTTTCGCTTTAGTTTTTAATTTTACTATGGCCCGGCTGGAGGTCTAAAAAGTTTAACTTTTTAGAAATCGCCGGGTGAAAATCCGTTTAAGTAGTCAGAATCTTTTTCAGATTAACTACGAGATGTCCTACAAATAAAAAAAAAGAGACCCGTTATTTCACAGTGTCGCGCACCTCGTAGAAAAATGGCATAAAGGAGTTTACCGGGGTGTTAAAATTGCCATAGAAAAATTCACATTCCTGGGCCGCAGCCACGGGCAAAGTGCAACTATATAATGATATAAAAATGGTCGATGTTATCTTAAAATACCTTGAATTCAAACAACTTAGGTTAGTTAGGGTCACAAATGATTGTTCTGAGAAATTTAATTTGTATGTTGGGATCTTTTATGTGGAAAATGTGTTTTATTGAAACAAAAAATGGGCGGAAGCGTACGAAGCGTAGTTATCAAATGTGATAAGTTACTGGGGTCGTCGAATTAAGTTGAAATTTATTAAGAAACCAGTGGATGTTTTATAATGAAATTTAATTTGGTAAATAAACTGTTGGTTTCCTATTAATTTAATCAGTAACATCCATCGGTGTCTTACTAATTTTCAACTATGTTAGCGCTTTTGGTGGCCTACCTATATTGTGAAACATTTTTATAATTTTGATATACCAATGCCAATTGTATAAGAAAGGAAGAAAAACGCGGACAGACACAGGTGGCACGGGCGTGCCACCTGACGCCGACTTCCCGCTGTATTTGGAAGGATATGTACGAAATAATAAATTAAGAAAGTAAAAAAAACTAATTAAAGTTGTGCATATATGGACCAAACCGACTAAAGAAAATCTAAACGCATCCCAACGTGATTTTTTAACTATTATTTTAATTATTCTACTCATTCCGGAATGGTTGAAAGTTCATTTAGGATAGTCCGAAATCTACGCGGAAAATAATCTTCGACATCTTTCCTAGGTACCTAAAGAACTAATTACTTACATACACTTGCTGTACACTTTTTCCAGATATTTTAGTCCCATGTAATAGGGAAGAAACCTTATTCATCGCTTTCAAAATCAAAAGTCATTCATTCAAACTAGGCTGAGAGTCAGCACTTTTTGAACGTCAAATTTACATAAGACAGTCCGCCCTTCACCATTTCCTGGGAAGAAAAAGTGGCGCGACAAACTCCCCAGCAGCACAGCTGTCTGTTAAGTTAGAAAAACTTGATTCCATACAATAATATGTAAGTAAATAATAATACGATGTTTTTTTCTTACAACTAAATGACCGTCTTCTGTTTCAGAGAAGACATGGAGAAAGTGAACATAAGATTTCATGACAATGACACGGTGACCTATCAACACAACAAGATTCTGCGCTTCGTTCCTGAGATGTCTGTGGATAAGAATCAGAAGTTGGTGGTGCCAAATATCCCTTTACTGGTAAGTAGTTTTTAACAGCTTTATTCGTATGTTAGTATGTGCCTATGTAACGGAAACTTTGAACATGATTTTGACCCCGTTCAAAACGTCGGATTAACTCGAAATTTGGCAAACTTATCAAGGACCGATGACAATACAATAATTCCACAAATGTTATCCTTGCCAGGGTTACCAGGAAAGCAAAAAAACTGTCTTCGAAAACTACGCTGACATACGTCACAAAATTCGAAACACCCTAAAAATAAGTAATAGTTTTAAAAAACACGCTTCCATTGAAAACCAAACTAAAAAGTAGAAAATAGTGGAAAAATGCATGGGGTGCTTCATATCAATTAAAAATACCTCAAAGCACCCCACGCTTTTTTACATTATTTTCTACATTTTAGTTTGTTTTTCTATGGAAACGTGTTTTTTAGTTTGTTTAAACTATTATTTTTACATACATACATATATAAATTCACGCCTTTTTCCATGAGGGTAGGCAAAAACTACAGAATGCCACCTATTATGATCTTTATTTATTTATTTAAATAACATGGGAGACTTACGGCTACAACGAACAGATCAAGAACAGTATATTAGTCAGAAAGCCAATTACAGGTCTCCACTTATAAGGAACAGAGAAAATAAAATATTTAATTCTAAGGACATTCACACTAAGTTACATTATATACAGTGTTAGAGCTGTGTTGCTGTGTTTAAATACTGTTGCTTCGTTTATCATGATACATCTAGTCATACACGCATGACGGTTACCATTACTGCGCACCTGCCCCTTCTAAAGAACATCACCAATAAGGTCACTATATGTCCTCCTAGGGCGTCTCCTTTCGGCGTGTCCAGTCACATCTCCCTTGAACCTTTCTCTATGGCATTTTACCACCATACTACTATCGCCAATCTTCCTGCCAAGAGTGACGATTATGGCCGACCTTCCTTTTTGAGGGAGGCCTATTTCCAGCAGGATGTCTTACGCCTGAAATGGTGAGGAAGATGAAGAGAGGTCAGATGTAAAATACTGGAATTCAGCATCTGATTAGAAGCCGAACCTAAAACAGTTGGGAAAACACTAGACAGGTGATGATTCATCTGCCAGGGTCGCGAGATTGTTCGAAAGAGATACCGTGACCCTGGCACATGGGCAACTGAAGGAACACAGGTGGGTTTATGTCAGTAAAAGTCTGACACGCCCTCCCGTTCCGCCCAAGAGCGGAAGAAGTCATTTGAGGATGGCGAGCTACCCATTGCTCGCCGCCCGCAAGCCCGCGTCTACGGTGGCCGGGAGTCTGCGATCGACTCCCGACGCCCGGGGCGACATTCAGTTGACGATTATATTACGATTAATCTTTTGTTTTATACTTTTAGACCGTGACCTCTTTCTCCCCAAACCTGGCGAGCTGGGTGTTCAACCTGCTGGTCTCCGGCCTGGCCATCACGTACCGAGATCGAGCGAAACCGTTCGTTCATGTTACGGCTGAAGAACTTGTTTTTGGGTAAGACGTTTTATTATTAACTAGTTTTTACCTGCGTCTGCACTCTTGCAGGTGCTGTCCCTGGGTGGGGGGTTCATCAAGGGAGTCATGACCCCCCAAAATCATTCAAGCTGTCGCGAGATTGATTGTTTTACTTGATTTAGTCATTTAAAACTGTACTTGTGTTAAGGTGACCGGGACTACTCATAGCTACAGATTTACTTCTAACATTAGCAATGCTAGTCGGTGAAGCGAACCCATAATATTATTAGTTTGCCAAACCAAAATTCGCTCAACACGTGTAAAGAAATTTTCACTTCCCACGGTTTATCCAGCAGGAACTGTGTAATTTATTCAGGATAAGAAGTAGCGTTTTCACCCTTTTTTTTTGGTCCGGGGTGGAAAATCCTCATAGAAGTCCTCCACCCTGGGGCGAGTGACGTAGTCAGGCTGACTCTCCCTGACAAAAACCACTCCGTGTTCCATTCTCATACTTGGACCGAGGTCCATGGGAAGTTGTATCCCTGCGTGGTTGAGGACGGCTCAGTACGCTTCCTTTACAGATGATCAGGTTATTATGATATACTATGCTATATCACTTTCTGACTCCTTCGTTAGTCTAGGTCGTCTGGCGCCCATGTGCTAATTGGTCCCCGGGGTGGTCACGGCGTGTTATGTGTTCATGCGCGCCGTGAATGGGGGTATCCCCCAGAGGTGGGTCCGGCGACGGATAGCCGCGCCGGGTTTGCCATAAGCGGTGTAGGAGGACACTGTGGAATTTTAGTGGGTTGGAGTCCCACATAACTGCGCTATTTCCCCGTGGTAGCGCAGTATGCATGAGCATTTCTCCACGCAAAAAAAAAGAAAAGGGGTCACAAGTGCTAATGCTGATCATGAGGTCCTGGGTTCGATTTCGGTGTTTCCAAAGTGCTATTGGGAGTTCCCATCTGAAATTTCTCAGCAACAGCACGGAATCTGTGAAATGTAGGTATGCTTTGGAAACGTCTGCCTAACCCTTCTGGAGCAGAAGAAAGACGGTCGTAATGTTCTGTTCTGGCCATCAAACTGTGTAGCTAGAGCCAAAAAACCAAGTCACAATACGACAGCAGCAAAGTTAGTTTACCTTTAGATATAATTTGTAATTTCGTGACCTGTGATGACCCAATTATTAACACTAACATATTATTTCCAGATACAACGACCCCCTAGTGACGTTGGCTCACTATTTCTACCCAAAAGGCAAAAGACCTAACAGCCAGATGGGGTTACTGCTCGCTGTAAGTATTACTAGTATTTTCAGACGACTATCGAAATTATTAACTTTGACAAAATTGATAATTGAATTTACAATAAAATTTTGGTGTTACTCAAAAATAAAATCATGCCAACATGGGTGGCTTCTAAATCTGCAGTTTGAAAACATGACCACAAAAATCTATACTTCTATACTATAAATATCTTAGGACAACCAACACACCGTTATCTGGAACCAAACTAGGCAGAGCCTGTACTAAAAAAATTACTGTTTGGTAGCCCATTTATCGAGGAAGGCTATAGGCTATATAACATCACAGTGTGATCTATAGGAATGGAGCATCAATAAAAAATTGTAAAAACGGTGAAAAAATATTTATTTTGAGAGCTTCCGTTGCGTGCGCTGCAACAATCATGTATGGCGTCATTGTTCCATTTAAATAGTTCTAAATAATAATCCGCAATAGCGTATGTTTTTTTTTAAGGTTGGCTCACTTCGTTTTTTATTGCAATAAATCGAAATATTATAAAGCTCAAGAGTTTGTTTGGTTGAATGTACTAACCGCAGGAACTACGTTTAGTGTTCGATAGCAGAAATGTAACTATCTACGTTTAAAATTTACTTATCTGCGTAGAAACTTAACGCGGACGAAGTCGCGTGCAGATACTAATATTAGATACACATTTTTTCAATATCAATCTTTAATATTTAACCAAAAATTGAGGCGAATATTCTCAAAAAGTTTCATATGTAAATTAAATTGACTGTAATAGATTAACGCTACATTATGTATAATTTTATTTCTTTATGTTTAAACTCAGGTACCCGCATGTGGGATAAAATTGTTCGAACTTTTTTGTATGGAAGCTGGCCGCCGCCATTTCAATTTTTTTTTCTAAATCGCTGCCCACGATGATAACAGTATATATGGGTAGAGGACATATAGACAAAAAAAAATGTCGAGTAACATGGTACCGCAAAGTGTCACGTTACCGAGATATTTGAAGGTAAACATCTTCAGATTCATACATACTATTTTCATCGTGAATAAAAAATCAAAATGACGGCGGGTCGATATGCCAGATCGGTTCTAAGCCCTTTGATACCTCGAACAGAATAAACTACTGGACCAATTTCATCAAATGAGATGTCATTTCGAATTGAAACCAATAACGAAATAACTTAACTACATTACGATTGTGAAAGAAAAGGAAAGCTTGTACCAATCCAATCTTGAAACAGACGTTAAGTTAGAGAAAATGATAATTACTTAACGAATTGAGTATCAACTTAAATTGTCTGTAAGTTGTAATGACAACTGCATGGAAAGTCTCAGACATGGTAAATTGCCGTAGATAGACATATAGATACATTTATTTGTCTGAAATATGTTATTTTACAGATTTTACAACACACAATAATTCTTTATATTCCGCCAACTAAATTCGGCATGCAAATTTTCTGATAATAGGTAATGGTAGTTCTAATTTAATTATTTTTAAACAAAATAATTAAATTACAGTGTCAATAACAACACGAAATAAAGAATTGTCTTCATATCAAATTACATATGTCAAATTTAATTTTCATGTCATGCAACTTTCCCCGTTTGTCCTAAAATCCATAAATTCCTTAACAGTGTAAAAACAATTATCGATGAGAACATGCTCTGAGAACATGCTCTGCTGTAATGTACTAGGTAAATTGATATAGTGTATAAGAATTCTGTTTACCGTATTGGCTTTCCAGTTTAGAGTGAAGATACATGTTATGGAAAATTCGCTAAAGAGGCCGGGAAATTCTAATTATTTTATTTATTTTTTATGCAATTTACAAGTCTATTTGATGATTAATAAAAACTTTTTTACAAAAAAAAACAACCGACTTCCTTAAAAACACTACAAAGTGAAAAATAACTTCAATTTCAGAAGTCGGTGTCTTAGGATCTGTATTTATGGTTATTTTGCCACCGACTTCCGAAAATGAAGTTATTTTTCACTTTGTAGTGTTTTTAAGGAAGTCGGTTGTTTTTTTTTTTGTAAAAAAGTTTTTATTTTTAAATTTTTAGTTGTGGTATCCACCCCGCACTAATTCCAAACAAACAATGCATATTTATGCGATAGCAGAAATCGCGGTTGATTTGCTGTCATTTTTTAAAGAGTTCCGGTGTCTGTCTTCCGAACTCATCATCAGATCTATATGAAATTTACATGGGACCATTTCGAACAAAAAAAGAATTTTGCAAATCCGTTTATATATGACGGAGTTATGGCGGAACATACATAAAAAAAAAATATATATATAAACATCCGAATTGAGAACCTCCTCCTTTTTGAAGTCGGTTAAAAATGATGATTTTTTCCGTGGGTATCGTAAAAGAGGGAAAAAGTAAAAAGGGACTTACTAAAGAATGGGCAGCAGCGTTCTCTATGCATTTTACCACCGTACTGCTATCGCCAACCCGCCTGCCAAGTGTGGCGTTTATGGCAAACCCCCCCAAATTGGGGGAGGGCAATGTCCAGCAGTGGACGTCTTTCGGCTGAAATGAAGATGATGAATTTTTCATGAAATGGGTATTCCTTCAATGGGATTAAATAAACTTAGAGGGTTGTACGTAGGATGTTCCATAAGTCTTGCAAAAATCTAACTATTTATTAAACTTTTTCAAAATAAGAACCATCACTGTTAATACACTTATGCATCCGTTCAAACCACGTATTAAACATAATCTCCCACTGATCCTTTGTGACACTGGCGCAGGCCTCATCCCATGCACTTATTAATTCGTCATCAGTTGCAAATCGTCGTCCTTTCAGCTGGCTCTTGATCAGCGGAAAGAGACCAAAATCACAGGCGCGAGGTCGGGGCTATAAGGAGGGTGGTCCAGCACAGTAAGCCCCGATCGCTTCAAAAACTCCTGAGTAATGGTCGCTCGATGAGCAGGAGCGTTGTCATGGTGCAAGTGCCAACTGCCCAGACGCGAGTTTGGTCGCAGTTTCTTCAGCTCACGGATAACTTGCGGCAAACAAACATCAGTGTACCAGGTAGCATTGACAGTCTTCTCATTGTCTAATACAATTCTAGCGACAATGCCTTTTTCTCTAAAGAAAACTGCGATCATCCTTTTTTTAATTGACCTTTGTTGTTTGACCTTAGTTGGGGTTGGCTCGTCTTCGAATACCCAGATTTTTGATTTTGATTTACTTGGAACATCAAAGTAGTACAACCAAGTTTCATCTCCAGTCACGATTGAGTTAACATTCTTCGATCGGCCTGAGTCATACTTTTTCAACATTTTTTTGCACCACTCTATACGCGCCTTGCGCTGACTATCGTCGAGAGTGTGGGGGACCCAGAAACAACATAACTTTTTCACTTTTAGGTCCTCGTGTAAAATTGAATTAAGTGTTGATGTACCAATGTGCAGAATCTCCTAAATCTGTCTGCACGTAATTCGCCTGTCAGTAGTTATCAGTTTTCTAACAGCGCCAATATTTTCTTGGGTCCTGCTTGTAATGGGTCGGCCCGGTCTTTCGTCGTCGTCTAAATTAAAGTTACCTCTTTGAGATTCCTTATACCACCTGAATACAGTAGAAAGAGAAGGGATCTCTTTACCAAAGGTATTAAACATGTCCTCGTGGCACTCCTGGTAAGATAATCCACGTTTGAAATTGTAAAAGAAAATCACTCTGTACTCGCGGTCACCAAGATTAGCCATTTTCACAATTTTTTCGATTTATTTACCAAAGATTACTGATGCTAAGCTCAACAAACACTGCATGCAGGGACTTGTAATAAGTGGCAGATAACCATACGCATAGTCATACATTTCCAAACTTGTTACATTCTTTCTATTGCAACACTTATGGAACAGCCTACGTATTAATGATTTTAATTATAAAAATTCTGTAGATTAGGGCTTTATGCATACTGTCTACATTTCCTTCGAAATGGTATCAGTGGTGAGCAAAAAGATAACCGCGCGGCCACGCACTTCTCTTAACACAGCTTAGTAGTAAGTGCCGACCGTGCGGCCATGGTTAAACCTTTATAACTTTCTGAATATTGGATCTATGAATTTGCGACTTACACTGTTATTGTTTTTCTTCTACCACACTATGTCCGAGCAATCGAAATGGACACAAAATATTAACAACAACTTCTTATTAAACTAAGAGCTCTTACACACGAGCGGCATGTTGCCAACGGCAAAGACTACCATATACGTATCGGCGACAGCCGTCGACGCGTCTCGACGGCAGCCGACGGCAGCCGACTGCAGCCGACGGCGGCCGACTGCAGCCGGCGACATGCCATTTTCAAACATCAGCGTCATCATCGCGTGTCGACGGCTGCAGTTACTTGCCGTTAGCAACATGCCGCTCGTGTGTAAGGGCTCTAAGGGCCAATACGTAGGTATATTTTTTACTCTTTAAAGGTTCGTCGGAGGTTTTTTTTAAATTTAACTTTTATACAATCATAGTGACCTGTCCAGTCCGTCTTTTTTATCTTGATCAATCTGAAACAAATGACATTCCCGTTTCGATTTACTTATTCTTTAGATTAAAAAAATTCTTCTTTTCAGAGAAACGGCACACTCGACGAAGTTTCAACGATGTACACGGGACAAAAGCAAATGGATAGATTTGGCTACATGGACAAGATCAATGGATTGGACCACCTACCTCACTGGAAAGACAAGCCTTGCAACGACATTCGGTAAGTCAAGTTACTATAACTTATTATCACGCCTGTGTCATGATTTATAACTTGACCCTATACAGGATAAGATTTTATCTAGTGCGCAAATTTTAACAAATTAAACTTAAACGAGTTATAATAACCATGCAATTTTTATTTTGATATATCTTAGTACAAAAAAATTAAATTATCGTTAACGACAGATGTTTATATAGAAACTGGTTTTTATGGTAACTTGCGCGCGGTGCCGAAGCGGTGGCGAAGGTGAACGACCGACCAGCTGTTCGATCGGTCAAAATTCTAAGAAGTTCGAAGTACCTACGCCGGCGCGCGGTTACTGACCTATTACTATTGTTAATAACATATTACGAAATATGTAGGGTGTCCACAGTTTACTGATTAAAGGTCGGATAAAAAATTTAAAAAAATATAAATGGAAAAAATTATTGAAATGTGTTCTATTACTGATACTGAGCCACCAAAAAAAAATGCGCACTGGCTTCAATAATTTTTCCTGTATAAACATAATAAACTGTAATTGGTTTGTTTGAACGCGCTAATATCTGGAACTGCCCGTCGGATTTTAACAATTATCTTAATATTTGACAGCCCAATTGTTAAGGAATGATACTATACGATCATATAATAATATACGTATTTTTCATTCATCACGCCACAACAATTAGGAGATAAGCAGAACGGAAAAAGTTAAAAGAAAACAAAGAATAACGCGAACGGGCGACGCGACGCGCTGTGACACGTCGCACACAAAAACACAAAGAATTAAATAGATAGTATTAAATGTATTAATCAACATCTATGTGGAAGATAATACGTTTTGACATACATAATTATGGAGGTATAATATAATTATAAGAAAATGAAGACGCATATAATTAAAGGCAATTAAGAGCGGCGTTATAATTATTATTGACATGACTTCTCTCGAGTTTTATAATTTCCGTAAAAACATTGTTATACGACAAATAACATCACGTCTCTTTCTATAAAGAGGTAGGTTGGGATGTACCTAATAGTGTACCCACAATTCGCTTTAATTGGCAAGCATGGGTAAAAATATAAATGTCATCATTCAAACTTGAATGACTTGGTGGCGAGCGCTACTGCGAGCATGAGGTTCCGAGTTCGATACCTAGGATGGGGAAAATGTTATTTGGTTTTCCATCAGGAATTTCTCAGTAGCCGTTCGGAGACTGGATTTGTGGCCCATTGATGGCAATAGGCTCCCCCCTATTACATAGGACATAGACATAGCGATTATATATAGCGATTTTGGAGCGTCGGGTCTCGGTAGAGTGTAAAATTAATTATAAGTAATACGGTTTTTATTAATATCTTAAGTATGTTTTATCATTTGTTTAATTTTTTAATTGTAATTTTTTTTTTCTTTTCATTCTGGGATTAATTTTTTTTGTCACATCCGTAAGTGTGTCCGTGGCATCACAGTGGGCCCTATCTGAATACCAGCACTGCAGTAGTTGTTTTTTTTACAAATATCGCAGCATTATGCTGAGATAGGAGCCTTTTTGGCCTCGCACAGGTCTTATTCTTTTAATTTTATAATTTTTACCTTTGTGTTATCTTAAAAGTTTTTATGTTCTTTTTATTGTCTTTATATCCTGTGCGTGTCTCAAATAAATTATTTTTCTTTCTTTCACATAACTGGTGAAATGTGGGTGTACTAGTAGCATACATTTCGCCAGTTAAGGTCCAGCCATTCCAGCCCGAATTATTCAATTTATAAATCACTGTGTCCTTATTTTGAATTATTTTGTAATTATTTTTATAATAAATTACTGTATCATCATCGGTCCTTGCTAAGTTTGCAAAATTTCAAATTAATCTGTTGTCTTGAAGTGGGCGAAATTTAACATTCAAGATTTCGTTACATACATGCATAGATAGATGGATACATTGCGAAACTAAAAAACAGCATGTTATAGAACAAAGCAAACTTGTTTTATATTTAATTTTATCAGTTCCATTTTAATCGTACAAGTTGACGTCTTTAAATAACATTCAGATTTCATTGTTAGAAAAGTTAATTTGTAATAAAAATCAAACAATGATTGCATAAAACAGTAAATGTCTCATTAACAATTATTACAAGTAATTTATTTATAGTTAAATGTGCAACCAATTACGTTAATCAGTAGCTAATAATACAAATAGTAATTTATTTGCTAATAAAAACTACTGGGAGTTAGTTAAGACTTCTTTAGACGTTTTCCTTAACTTTTATGTGTTTTGCGAAGGTGATAAAATAACAATTAAATAGTAAATGCTCTATGCTAAGCATTAGGCTAAGACCGAGTTCCAAACGACAAGACATTGGTGCCGATTCTGTTGTACACCGAACTTAACTAACTAAACTATATCTAAAATTCCTTACTTTTGGCTATGAGAATTTTAACGCTATTCTGCAAGAAAAAATCTCTAAATTTAAAAATTATTTTGACACGACTAAAAACGAATTTGACAATCAACGTGGCTTTTTTTTCGTTTGGTTTCGCAACGTGGTACTTGTGTCCGCTACGCAATGAATTTTTTAGAGACGAAGGCGCGCGCAAGGGGGCAGCCTGGACGTGTTTTATATGGAATTTTTCACTTTTTGTTTGAAAAATAAAAAAAATATTACCCACGTGTTGAGATTTATATGTTCCGGGACTTCAATAAGGGGATCGAAAATTTCATTATTTTTGCGATAGGACACGCCATTTTCGAGATATAAGCAAAAAATAAAAAATACAGCACTGTTTTTTCACGTGAAGGCGAGCCGTTTTGGTGTGAATTTTTGTTAATGACCACTAGTTTTATTCCACACCTTTTTAATCGCGATTAAAAATAGTCAGATTTAGTCAAAATAAATTAATATAGTCTAAATTTTTGGTGAAAACCGGCAAACTCAGAATAGCAAAATTGTCATTTTTACTAAACTAATAACTCAGTGCAATCTTAGTGCTGTCAAACTAAAATATAACTAGTTAAGTTGTGTCACTTATAGTGTCTATTTCAGAATAGGAAATCGTCGTTTGACAGGAATAAACCAAATTTTAGTGATTTTTAGTTTAGTTTAGAGAATTTTGTACAACAGAATCGGCACCATTATCTTGATTAAAAAGTATTAAACTATTTTCGTGAAATGTCTCAATTTTTCACGCTTTATATTAGCTTCACTTGTATGTTTGTTTGTACGTTTGTTTGTATGTTTGTTTGTACGTTTGTTTGTATGTTTGTTTGTATGTTTGTTTGTAACCGACTCCTTATAGCGCGATTTTGACCCACTTTAAACGACCAGGGTGCTTACTGCTTACTCTCAAATATAATTCCGATAGTTCGACATTGGAATTGTCAGTCAAACGTTTAACTCAACCAACTGACGTTTGACCAATTGGCTGCGCTACAGAAAAACAAAGTAATTGCTGTCAAGCAAAATTATCAGGAGGAGCAAAAAACCGAAAATCACAAATTTAAAACGTACTGGCGACAACTTCAGTACTTTTGTTATTTCATAATTTGTAAAATAATTAGCTCTATCTGTTTCAATGCAATTTTTTGAGTATTTTTTGGTAACTTTCCTTTAAATTGAAAAAAATATTTTTCTATAGACATGAAATTAATATTAAATAAAAAGAACAATTCAGTAAGAAAGTAACTATAGTCACTTTGTTTTTTAAATAATTTAATAAGAGATGGACGTTAAGTTTTAGTTTTAATAACAAAGCAAATGCATTTAATTGTTTTTTAACAAAGACAATGAAGACATTTAATACATTTGTCATTTTACTTGCTTTATTTTTACGTTAACAAAATTTGCCATTTTGGCCATTTTTTACAATTCAAAAACAAAGTAAAGTTGTTTGATTTTCTTATAGCTAGATAAAGGGGCTTAAAAAGAAATTTATATCAAATGAAAAGCCAATTAAATCATTTCACAACGTAAAAACAATGTAATCGACGTGCAATTACTTTGTTTTTGCTTAGACATTGTGGTTTACTTTGTTTTACCGTAGATATGTTAGACAAGTACCTGCAGTAACTAAATTTTACAAAATTTTATCTCGAAAAATAAAGCCTTTTCGATGATTCTGTGAATGTAGCAGTGTCCGTTACAGGCAAAATGTTCCAAATATGTAAAAAAACTGATTTTGAAAAATACGTTAGTTGCTTTGTTTTTCCGTAGCACAGCCGCAATGTCGATCTATTGGAATTATATTTGAGAGTAAGCACCCTGATTTCATTGAAACTTTGCACACCTGTCAAGGACCGATGACAATGCAATTATTTCATAAATTTGTGCCATTATCCTTGCCAGGGTTACCGGGACAGTAAAAAAATCTGTCTTTGAAAACTACGCTGACATACGTCACAAACTACGCTGACATACGTCTCAAAATTCGAAACACCCTAAAAATAGAAAATAAATAATAGTTTTTTTTTTTAGTAAAAAAAGCGTGGGGTGCCTGATATCAATAAAAAAATACCTTAAAAAGCACCCCACGCTTTTTTTCCATTATTTTCTACTTTTTAATTTGGTTTTCTATGGAAGCGTGTTTTTTAGTTTTTTTTAACTATTATTTATTTCTAGAACTCTTCGGTTTGTGGTGGGCGAAACCGCGATACGGTATATAAAGGGCAAACTTTGATGTACCATCTTTACATACAAAGACCCTTCCGTGCTTCGGAAAGCACGTTAAGCCGTTGGTCCCGACTGTCTTTCGTAGATCTTACACAGTCGTTACGTGTTGTCAGAAGCCCGAAAGTCTAACAACTAGTCTTACCCAGTCATCTTCAGCAGCCTATATTGTTCCCACTGCTGGGACACAGGCCTCCTCTCGATGAGAGGGAGTGGGCTGTAATCCACCACGCGGGTCCAGTGCGTGTTGGTAGATGTCACATGTCTTCGCATTTTTGGTTCCAGGATGTCTGTTTCCTCACGATGTTTTCCTTCACCGTTTTGAGATCAGTGGTGAAGAAATAATTAGCAATAATAAAACGCGCCTGCGTTCGATCCTACGACCGTAAATCAATCGCGGCAGTTACCACTGGGCCACCACAGCTCTTCCACTCATTAGGGGCCATCCATAAATTACGTCACACGACCCCGTCCTTGTCACAGCTGGTCACATTTGTGAGACCACCCCTCCCTAGTGTGACGTCACATATTTTTCAATTTTACATCTAGACATTGATTTTTTTTAAATTTTTCTTTCATTGTTCATATTTCGTGTTTTAATAGTACTTTAAATACCTATGTATATTCATTTTCAAAATGTGACGTCACAAGTTTTACCCTCCCACCCCGTTGTCACACAATGTCACAATTCGTCGACCCCCTCCCTCCCCTTAACGTGTGACGTAATTTGTGGATGGCCCCTTAGTCACTAGGCTATGGAGATCAGATAGGCAGAATCCCCGGTCGTAGGCTCAGGTCTACAAGGTGATCGACTTCTCCAAAAATAAACTAGAATTTTTATGTAAAAATATTCATTGTATTAGGTATCAAAGTTTTACGATATAATTATTTAAATAAATAATCTTGTGTACCGTTGTGACTAGGGTTGCCACCTTTTTTCATGCAATTAAAGTACTTTGGTTATTATAGGTAAGTAAAAAAAGTACATGGTATAAAAATAAAGTACGATTTACTTATCTTTGTTATTATATTTCAAAACATATTTTTAATGCTTTTTGCAGTTTGCATCAAATTAATTTCAAGTTGCAAAACGTATTTACGACTAATCTTTTCAAAATTCCAAAGAAATCAAATCTCGCAAAATAAAGTATTTTCGTGTACTTTATTTTTCTCATAAAGTATAGAGTACATTTATGTGAA
The DNA here is from genome assembly GCA_947507805.1 of Aporophyla nigra. Classification (NCBI taxonomy): domain Eukaryota; kingdom Metazoa; phylum Arthropoda; class Insecta; order Lepidoptera; family Noctuidae; genus Aporophyla; species Aporophyla nigra. The sequence continues at coordinate 2,176,045 of OX382318.1, forward strand.
ATAACGTACAATACTTTATTATAAAGTACGGGTGGCAAGCCCCCCAAATTGGGGGAGGCCTAAGTCCAGCAGTGGACGTCTTACGGCTGAAATGATGATGATGACGGGTGGCAACCCTAGTTGTGACAAATACCTATTTTGCAACACGTGTCGAAAAATGTGCTAAATTAAGAAAAAACCGTCGTTTATGTTGACATGCCATGACCCCACCGTGCCTCGGAAGACACGTTAAGCCGTTGGTCCCGGCTGTCTTTCGTAGATCTCTGACAGTCGTTACGGGTCGTCACAAACGCGAAAGTCTGACAACCAGTCTTACCACAATCATCATCATTTCAGCCGAAAGATGTCCACAGCTGGACATAGGCCTCTCGTAATTTAGGGGGTGTTGCCATGCTTAGCAGACGGGTTGGCGATCGCAGTATGGTGGTAAAATGCACAGAGAACGCTGCTTCCCATTCTCTTGTAAGTCCCTTAGTTGCCTCTTACGACAACCACGGGAAGAAATGGGATGGTGCTATTCTTAACGTCCGACATCACATGGTCTAATCTATACCTACTAATATGAAGAGTTTGTTTGTTTGGTTGAACGCGCTAATCTCAGGAACTACTGGTCACAATCGAAAAAATCTTTTTTGCGTTGGGTAGCCTATTTCTTGAGGAAGGCTATAGGCTAACATCACGCTACAATCAAAAGGAACGGAGCAGGAACGAAAACTGGAAGGCAATTCGATGCAACGGGAAAAGTAGGAAAATCTTTGACGCGGATGAAGTCGCGGGCAGAAGCTAGTATATACATATAATGAACAAGTCTGAACTAGTCAACGGGGTATCGTATTACCCAATTACTGGGTTGTGGAGGCTCGTGAAGCAGTCGCTATATTTATTTTCTGATTTATATTTTTGTATCAAAATCCTAAAAAGAAACAACGTATTTCAACTGCCTACTTATTTCGGTTCACGAGATACAGCCCGCTGAGAGACAGAGTTAGTAACACTTAAAATTAGATCTTCATTTAGGTAAATGGTCCGAAATTAATTACGTTTTTTTTTTTCTTAATTTGGTCCCGTTTTCCTTATTTAGGTACCAAGAAACAAGTTACACAAGTATATAGGAAGATCTTTTGACGTTTTTTTTTGTTTCAACGCTCTAATCTCAAGATTGAAAATATATGTTAGCATTTGACAGCCCAATTCTTGAGGAAGGTTACTTAAAAGCCCACTACGACACTTAGGAGACGAGCAAAAAAAGCCAGCCTAGCGCGTGTCGCGCCACGCATAGTGAAGGTTCCGTAGTTGGGAATAATCTATATAGGTATATAAAATTCAAAGTCCTGAGTGACTGACTGACTGACTGATATATCAACGCACAGCCTAAACCGCTGGTCCTAGAGACATGAAATTTGGAGGGTGTGTTCTTTGTGAAGAGTAAGTATCCACTAAGAAAGGGTTTTTTGAAATTCCATCCCTAAGAGGGTGAATTGGGGGGTTGAATTTTCACGCGGGCGAAGCCGCTGGCGGAAGCTAGTTTATACTAAGAACAAATTTAATGCTGTAGTCGATTGTTGTTAACCCATAGATCCCAATTTCATTTGTTACTTCAACTTATATTAATATGAACATAATGCAGCATTGCATATGCAAACGGGCACATACTTTATTTAAAAAATATCGTTTATTTCATATAACGTAACCCATATTAGAAAACAAAAAAATAATCAAATTATAAATACAAAGTCAAATAAATGTCACATAATTAAATACAAACCAGTAAATAAAATATAAATAACACATCAACACACAAATTAAATAAATTAAATTCAACATTCATAATCCAAAATCAATAATAATCAATAATCTTTTACAGTAGTCTCTTACGAGCGACACTAGGATATGTAACTTGTCTGTCACAGCAGTGTTGCACATACGGACAGTTCAACCTATTTGCTATCATACTCAGAACGACATTGGAGCTGGCCTGCACTCTGCGCACATATTTAGGTATTAAGTTCAGTTTACGTAAAGGCTCGTTCAGACTAGCGCGACGCGACAGTCGCGCGCGAATCGGCGATTTATATTCGTAGAACAATTTCTATGAAAACGCGCGCGACACTTCACATAGGGGCGACCTGTCGCGCCGCGACACGGTCGCGCCGCGTCGAGTAGCGCAACAGCTTATTTACGATTCGCGCACCAGTGGTCGCGCCAGTGTGAAAGGTGTTGCGTCGCGATATATCGCAGAATCGCCTCCGCGACAGGTCGCGCGACATGTCGCGCCTGTCTGTACGAGCCTTAAATTGTTTGTGCGTACGTTAATTATTATTATTTATTTCTGCTTAAATTTATGTTCAATGTTTTGCTGGTATTTTGGCGTGTGCTAGCTGAAATATGGCAAATAATTTAATTTCCAACGACACCCGCTACATGTGGTAGACGGAAAGAAAAAAACATCCTAACTTTCTTTTCCTCATCCTAAATTTCTTTTTTTTTCAAGGTATTATTTTACCAATTTGTCACAGCGACTAATATGTATGTCAATGCCAAAAAAATACAGCTTTCTAATACTGAGAGTCTGTGAACTAAGTTGCAGACGGTCGGATGTACATGGCGAAGCTATAAGGGCAAGGAACCCTAAAAACGTCTAAAAACCGCAGGGCGAAAACGAACAAAAGTGCGTGCGGGAAATGTGGCAGTTATTTTTAGTATATTGCGGCGTTTTACAAACGAGTGGTTGGCAGAAGGTAGACATAAATAAAAATATACCTGCGCACGACAACGCCAAACAAATATTATTTTTACGTCGCTTCAAGGCTGAATATTTTCCCTTAAGCAATCAATAACAATGTGCAAATATTAAGTTCTTGTTAAGAAATTATTCACTTACCGGGAATCTTTCGAAATATTCTTTATTTTTAACACCCTTTTATTACCTTGGAATGTACCTATGTAACCGTAACGTGTGGTGCCGGACGTAAAGAATAACACCACACCATTTCTTCCCGTGGGTGTCGTAAAAGGCGACTAAGGGACTTACTAGAGAATGGGCAGCAGCGTTCTCTGTGCATTTTACCACCATACTGCGATCGCCAACTCGCCTGCCAAGCGTGGCGATTATGGCAAAGCCCCCCAAATCGGGGGATGCCTAAGTCCAACAGTGGACCTCTTACGGCTGAAATGATGATGATGATGATGTATGTAACGGAATCTTTGAACGTGGTTTTCGCCCTCTTTAAAACGTCGGATTAATTTGAAGCTGCACACTTATCAAGGACCGATGACAATGCAGTAATTTCATAAATTCGTGCCATTTTCCTAGCCAGGATCACAAGGATAGCAAAATAAAACAAAACGTAAAACCAGCTTTTGTAGCCAGCCGAACTAAAAAATTGAAAATAAATAATAGTTAAAAAACACACTCTTATAGAAAACCAAATTAGATAATAATGGACAAAGGCTTTTTATCAAGGACCCAACGTGCTTGATAACATTTAAAAAATACCTCTTAATTAACCCCACACATTTTCCCCATTATTTTCTACTTTCCAGTTTGGTTTTCTATGAAATTGTGTTTTTTAAACTATTTTTTTTTTAGACTTGCCGCTTCAAAACTTTTCTACGTCATCTACATTCCGTTCTGCGAGCAATGTGACTATTCTATAAAAAAAAACTCACCGTGAAAATCAATGGGAAGCTATCAGTCCATCTACATCTTAGTTATGAAATGCGCTTTCAATCAGAACTGAAATAATTTCGAAGGATATTGCTTATCCAATATTGTATATTTGTATTGCTTCACGTGTTCGAAAAATGTGTCTGGTCATCAAAGCACATTTTAAAAGAGTAACGGTACTGTAATTGCTTCATTTTTAATTGTTTATACATATCGGCTGTGCTACGGAAAAACAAAGCAACTAACGTATTTTTCAAAATCAGTTTTTTTACATATTTGGAACATTTTGCCTATAGCGGACACTGTTACATTCACAGAATCATCGAAAAGGCTTTATTTTTCGAGATAAAAGTTTGTAAAATAAAGTAACTGCAGGTACTTGTCTAACATATCTACGGTAAAACAAAGTAAACCACAATGTCTAAGCAAAAACAAAGTAATTGCACGTCGATTACATTGTTTTTACGTTGTGAAATGATTTAATTGGCTTTACATCTGATATTAAAAAAAAAATTAAGCCCCTTTATCTAGCTATAAAAAAATCAAACAACTTTACTTTGTTTTTGAATTGTTAAAAATGGGCAAAATGGCAAATTTGTTATCGTAAAAATAAAGCAAGTAAAATGATAAATGTATTAAATGGCTTCATTGTCTTTGTTAAAAACAATTAAATGCATTTGCTTTGTTATTAAAACTAAAACTTAACTTGTCCATCTCTTTTTAAATTATTTGAAAAACAAAGTGACTGTAGTTACTTTCTTACTGAATTGTTCTTTTTATTTAATATTAATTTTATGTCTATAGAAAAATATTTTTTTCAATTTAAAGGAAAGTTACCAAAAATTAATCAAAAAATTGCTTTGACACAGATAGAACTAATTATTTTACAAATTATGAAACAACAAAAGTACTGAAGTTGTCGCCAGTACGTTTTAAATTTGTGATTTTCGGTTTTTTGCTCTTCCTGATAATTTAGCTTGACTGCAATTACTTTGTTTTTCCGTAGCGCAGCCGATATATATAGGTACTAGCTTTTTCCAGAGGCTTCGCCCGCTTATTATACTTACAAACCTCCCGCTTGTTTCAACCTGTCTATTGGTGAAAACCCTGTTAAATCCTTCGCGTAGTTTAAAAAATCTAAGCATGTAAAGAAGACTATCTAGAAATTGAAACCCACGCCATCTATTAGGAATCCATAGAACATACACATTGTCCTATAAAAACATTTAATTTGTAAATATTGAGATCAGTAATTGAGATAAAAACTATCCTATCTTTTAAGTTGGATCAAACTGCACACGGTTTGCAAATTTTATTAAAATCGGTTAAGTAGTTTAGGAGTCCATCCCAGACAAACAACGTGACGCGTAATTTATATATATAAAGATTAATAGAATTAATATATGCAAATTAATATTTAAGACATTTTAAAAGAGTAACGGTGGAGTTTTTTGCCCATTCTTCTCCATACGAATCTAACTTTAGGAAGGGGCAACTAGAATCAATTCTATTTTCATGTAACTGTTGACGTTCAAAAGTGCTTCTTTTGTGCCTAATTGAAATAAATGCTTTGATTTTGACACTGTCAGAATGAAAACCAGTCCTACTGTCATAAAATAACCCTTACATACTCGTTGTACAAAACAAAGTCGCTTCCCGCGTCTGTACGCTTAGATCTTTTAAACTACGCAACGGATTTGAATGCGGTTTTCATGAATAAACAGAGTGATTCAAGAGGAAGGTTTATATGTATAACTATCTCCTACGCGCGACTTCGTCCCCGTCAAATTTTCGCTCCCCTGACCCTTCCCGTCGCATCGAATTGTCTGCCAGTTTTCGTCCATTTTTCGTTGCTGCTCCGCTCCTTTTGATCGTTGCGTGATGTTATATAGCCTATAGCCTTCCTCAATAAAGAGGCTACCTAACACAAAACCGGACCAGTAATTCCTAAGATTACCATGTTCAACCAAACAAACAAACTCTTCAGCTTTATAAAATTAGTATAGATACGCGGGCGAAACCGCTGATAAAAGTCAGTATTATATACAATATTTTCCTCCACCATGACTTTAAGTGTTCCTACGTGCGTTTTCTTTAAGTAAACTCGACAAATAGTACTTTGTATACTTAAGTAATTATTATTTGTTCTGCAAACATAAGCTCTTCGCACAAGGGGGGTCTACCTGCAATAGTAAATAGAGCCTTGCACTGAACGTAGCACTTGTACAGACTCGTATACACGAGGAGATGTTATATACATAACAAATAATAAGCGAATGGATAAAAACGCTTACTTATTGTGATACTGAGACACTTCTGCAACACGACACACGCACACACACACACCCTCACACACACATATACACCCAAACCCACACACCCCAACCCACTAACAAACACATACACCCCCACACCCAAATACACCGAAACACACCACACAACTCCACACACGCCGAATATTGTAATGATTGTTCTTTGATTATTTAGCACCTAGTTATATTTCATCATCATCATCATCTTCAGCCTATATAGTTCCCACTGTTGGGATACCGGCCTCCTCTCGGTGAGAGGGAGTAATGTAACACACGGGCCCAGTGCGGGTTAGTAGATGTCACATGTCTTCGAATTTCGGGCAAAAGAAAGAAAGAAAGAAAGAAAAAAAGAAAGAAAAAGTATTTATTGGGACACGCACAGAAACTATACAAAAAACAATACTTAATAAAATAAAAAATCAATTATAAACAAAAGAAACAAATGCGATGCGACGCGCGACGGGGTGGGTCGGGGAAGCAAGAAATTTAACGCGGACGAAGTCGCGAGCAAATCTATACAAATAAATAAAATTGGAGTGTCTGTTTTTAATATTAAGATAACCACAGTTTACTAAGTGTATATGGATGTATACACGATACATATACCAAAACAACATTTTTTACAATTTTTGTCTGTCTGTCTGTCTGTCTGTTTGTTCCGGGTAATCTCTGAAATGGCTGGACCGATTTTGTCGGAACTTTCACTGGCAGATAGCTGATGTAACAAGGAGTAACTTAGGCTACTTTTATTTTAGAAAAAATAAATAATAGTTTAAAAAAACTAAAAACACGCTGAATTTTGAGTCGTATGTCAGCGTAGTTTGTGACGTATGTCAGCGTAGTTTTCAAAGACAGTTTTTATGAAAAACTTTTTGTTAAATACCACGCGGACGAAGTCGCGGGTAACTGCTAAATTAACACATCTTACCGCGGTAGTACGTCCTCCTGCGTTAATTTCCGACATCCACGCGGGCGAAGCCGCGGGCAAAAGCTAGTGCTTAAGTAAAATAAATAGCTTAGCAACGGCCTTTCGACGGGCGAGAGACTCGCCTCGTGTAAACGAGCCTTTTAAGGCCAAATTTGTCACATGTTACAGATCAACGGATACCATTATATAACAACGCTAATAATATTAGTACTTATCCTTGCGAAAAAGCATCATATTTCCGTCAACACGGTTGAAGTAGGTCAATGCCGTGATATTTTTTTGAAGTTATTTGCTTTTGATCGAGGTTTAGTAACTTTAAACAATATTGCAATGTCATTTTATATTTTTACAACGAAGTTCCTCATCTCATTGTTTCCTCTGCACTGCACACTTAGTGATCATTTGCATGTGTGTGTGTGTGGTGTGCTAGACCGAAAAATATAATGAAAAAAAGCGTGCGGTGCTTTTTCATTGATTTCAAGCACCCCACGCTTTTTTTCATTATGTTGTGTTCTTTTTAGTTTTAGTTTCCTATGAAAGCGTGTTTTTTCGTTTTATAATTTACTCCTTTTTGCCCGCGACTTCGTCTGTGTATATGTCGGTTATCGCGGACGCAGACGAAGTTGCAGAATAAAAACTAGCCTGTCCTTTTTTGTCGATTTAGATGAAATGTGGTTCGGGGTAAGTTTGAACCCCAAGGTTCAAACTTACCCCGAACCACATTTCATCAAAATCGTTTCAGTGGTTTAGTCGTGAAAGCGTAACAGACAGACAAAGTTACTTTCGCATTTATAATATTAAGTAGGGAAGTAGGGATTAGTACAGATTATTTATTTTCAAATTTTTAATTCGGCTAGCTACAAAAGCGTATTTTGTTTGCTGTCTGGTGATTCTGGTCAGGATAGTGGCTGAATTTTATGAAATTATTGTATTGTCATCGGTCCTTGATAAGTGTGCAAAGTTTCAAATTGATTCGACGTTTTGAAAGGGGTGAAATTCACGTTCAAAGATTCCGTTACATACATACATACATACAAAGCTAATAAAAGCGTGTCAGAAAGTGTAACATTTTTACCGACACAACGCGTCAGTTTCTTTACCTCATACGCCAAGTGTGAAGCGAAAAGAACTTTGTTCTAAATGGATGTTATAAGATGCCTCTCCATTTTTTTTTTAAGTTCTTTAACGCGACCCTCGCGTTGGCAAAAATTTTGCACAAAATTATGTCGTTTTTATTCAAAATGTCTTGTGTTCAAGTAAGTCGAAGATGACATTTAAATGAAAATACGCTATCTGCTTTTCAACAATCCTCATAACAACCGCACCGTCGAGTAATCCCCAAAAAACGGGACAGAGCCTGTCTTGTGCGGAATATTTAAATTCGGGACGTCCCGATTTCTAGCAACGCTGGTTAACAGCAAAAACAAAAACCATCAAAACACGTGCCAATCGTTTTAACTAACCAATTCTCTCTTTCTTTCCAGTGCATCCGAAGGTTCGTTCTTTCCACCTCGCTCGCTGACCAAGTCTGACACAGTCCACGTATACGATAAAGATCTCTGCAGGATCCTGCCTCTGCAGTACAGGGAAGATGTCTACAAAGATGGTAAGACTTTTATTTGACTGTGATTTTGAACTGGCAACTAAATAAATGAGTTTCTTTCTGTGCATTTTCTTCGCCTCAAAATTTAGATGCAAAGCTTCCCTTCTCTTCCTGACATATTGAAAAAGCGTTAGACAACTTATTAGAAAGAGCCAGAGTGAGATAAATTACATGGTTTTTGAGGGTGCTGATGATAAGGTGATAATAGAAATCCAAGTTAACAGCTGCAATAATTGTAATTTTTATCTGTCATGGACGTCGTTTTTATAGTTTTCGAGGGTGCTGAAGACGATAGTGATTGCTGCTATAATAATCTACGCGCTATACCTCTAAATAACACAGAAAACAGCGGGGTAATTACGTAACACACTTACTTACAACAGGAATCGTTTTCATTGTGCAGTTCAGCAACATTCATTGCGGTTTTTACGTTATTGAGCAGACCAATTTTTCAAACATATGAAGCAATGGACTCAGATTGTGACTGAGGCTTGGTTCCCAATGAACACCAGTGTAACTCCCATTCACCTACAATTAAATCTCTTTTCTCTTCCCCAGGCATCAAAGCAGGTCTCTACACGCCTCCATCTTCGACCTTCGAGAGTGCAGATATCAACCCTGACAACAAATGTTACTACCCTGGAGAGAAGTGTCCTCCTAGAGGTCTGCAGAACATCAGCCCCTGTCAATACAGTAAGTGTCACCAACAGCATCTGCTAAGCCTCTACCCAACTATAGTCTGTTCTAGAAGTACATAATATAGTACTTGGCTGAATAAAAAAAAAATGTGTGCAATTCACACGTGGTAGAAGTGAAACTTTCAAAATTTTTGGCTTCAAGATAATGAGACGAATGTAAAAATGTCAAATGTCTATTTGTCCACAGCCTGCTAGAAAAAGCAGCTAAAAGCACCCTTACATAAGGTTTTCCATTACCTCAAGTGTTAGAGCGAGACACAAAACATAATGACGTTGTTATGTGTCTGTCTCTTTTTACTGTCGCTTTTTCGTTTCATAGACTTTCAAATCACAACGCAACGGTACTAAAGAAGTTTTCACTTGAATAATACTATGATTTAAACTTCTTAAGATAAACACGAAACTTATTTTTAATTCTAGCTTTACACGTTGACTCTAGTAAGACTTAACGCATTTAAAATTGAGTATTTTTGCCATGAAATAAGATTAGATAATGAAAGAAATAAAATAATAAGAAAAACTATTTTATACCATATGTCACATTATTTAATATTTAATCTTTGTTTTACAGACGCCCCAGTATACCTCTCCTTCCCCCACTTCTATGATGCTGACCCGAGTCTGCTGCTGCCCTTCGATGGTCTGAAGCCGAACAAAAAGAAGCACGAGACTTACTTCATGATACAACCGGTAAGTCAATAATTTTTATATCACTATTTAACAGACACATTTTGGTGCGAGGCCCAAGTAGCAGAAGGCGAGTCGTTAGCCACAAATCCAGACTCCATAGCTTCTCTACTATCTACTGCAGGCTTAGCTTAGCATAACGTTTTTTATTTCTACAAAGAATAGACACAGCTGTTACTATGCAAAGTGACATTTCATTTCTCCATTTTTGACACCGCACCGTATAAATACTTCTACAACCTGTCATTTTGTCTTTCGTTCCTATCGATCTTTGTCTAGCACCCTATAAAAAAAAGATAATTATAGGGAATCGTTAAAATCATCAATACAACGTCTAAGATCATTATTTTAACGACGGTAATTACCTGAAGAAAAACGTAAAACAATTTGAATTCCTTTACCTGAGAACTACTACTTACATAGTTGCCCCACTCGTGAATCGTAGGCATGTTTGTAAACGCAAATCTCATTTTCACTTGAACATTTAATTCCATACATTACTAATTGAACGCCTAAATTCTCCTGTAAGGCACAGGTTTAGGTTTTTGGGTTTTAGTCAGTAAAAGTCTGACACGCCCTCCCGCTCCGCCCAGAGCGGGAGAAGTCATTTGATGATTTCCCATCCAAAAAAAAAAAAAGTGCACCTATACACCCACATTTCATCCATTTTATGAGTAATAGGGACGCCCCTTTTGCCATCAACCTGGCACAAATCTAGACTCCGAATTGCTACTGAGAAATCCTAGAGAAAAAATACCGAAACATTTTGCTCAGACCTAGAACCGCATACATACTAATTAAATTTTTTCCTCCTTTCCAGAAAATTGGAGTACCCCTAGAAGGCTTCGTGAGGGTACAACTGAATCTGAAGGTAGACCGCGCGCCGAACATTCCGATCAACAATATCAATAACTTTCCGGACACGATCTTTCCTGTTATGTGGATTGAAGAAGTAAGTAACTACTTACCTACTCATTATTATTTCAACCGAAAGACGTCCACTGCTACGCCACGCTTGGCAGGCGGGTTGGCGATCGCAGTATGGTGGTAAAATGCATAGAGAACGCTGCTGCCCATTCTCTAGTAAGTCCCTTAGTCGCATCTTACGACAGCCACGGGAAGAAATTGGGTGGTGCTATTCTTCAAGTCCCACACGGAAAAATTACCTAATAACTTAAAATGAACAGGATGTTACAGGAACAGTATTTATTGGCACGTGGTCATATTCAGAACTATAGCCGCCATATTGTTTAATCAACACAATAGGGAATATACATGTATTTGTTTTTCTCTTAATCTTTGAAGTTTTTGTTAATTTTGGTATATAATTTTGTCTTTTAACTAATTTTTCTGTTTTTCTTAATCATCTGTTTTTCATATTATTATCATAAAGATTTTGCTCCGACAAAAAAAGGTCCTTTCATATCTCAAGAAACATATGGATTTCAAAAGAATGAGACCGTGAATTGTGAGTTTATTGAGGTGTTTCTTCTTAGAGTAGTCGTACCTTTGTCTCATAGATCAGAAATATATTGGAAAACCCAAACCTTTTTATGTGTGCCAAACAATTGCAAAAACAAAAATCGAACTCCTAGGAAAAATACAAAATGTTATCTTTGCACTATTAAGAAAACGTATAACTGCCTACAGTACCTTTCTTCTATACCTAAGTCCGAAGAAAAACAAAATGTTATCCGAGAACAATTGATAGACATGTCCCATATGTTAAAGGCATTGTTGGCAAGCAAACGGTCAGTCGGACAATTGCCATCTCAATCTTTAAAGGAGAAAACCCATGTCGACATATTGACAGAAAACTTGGACATCCATTTAACGCAGTGCGACGCATCACTTTCATTTACTTTCTCAAGAGACAAACATTTTAATACTTAGGAACTAGACTTTCTCGGAAAATGGTTATTCAGTCACGATTGTCTTTTGTTTTCCCACTTTTCTTGTGAATGATTTTTGAACCTTTGAACTGCACCCTAATCTTGGAAAACAATTTTTTATTCTCATTTTAAAGGATTTTAAAGGAGATTGCTAACTCTATGGGTCATTTTTTATTTATTTTTGGTGGGTTAGCAACAAAAATTTGCTGCAAATGAAAGGCATTGTCGATTGTAATTGTATTACGCAATTAGCCTACTGTATTGGGATCCTTTTTGAAGAAAGGTCACTATGAGTTTTCCACAAGAAACTTAGAGGTACAGTCAACCGAATATAGTGATAACAATTTGACACTAAGAGTGCCGTTACGTTGTTGTAGCTGTAGAGGCAATTTTCGTAAAACAAGTGCAGTTGACTATACCTGAAACATTGTTATCAATCTGAAATGCAACAAGACTCATATCAAATTTTAAAAAGTTAAAGTTTTGGCACTGTCAACTCTAGTCTTAATTAAACATGAAACAAATTCGCGTCATCAGGTTATTAATAAAAGTTTCTGTTGAGTAGGTACGCAATACATGTCATTAAATCATTACGTAATTACAAAACAATATGAAAGTAAAGTGACACTTCTAAAGTGACCACTATAAAGTCTGCCAAACACAAAGTCACTAACCATCTCTCTTTTGTTTCCAGGGTATTCACGAGCTAACGACACCAATCTGGAGATGGATCTACCTTGCCACCACAGTGGGACCCATCATAGCACCAGTCATTACGTACTCCATGATCCTAACCGGCTTTCTGACCCTCGCATACGTCTTCATAAAAGCATACAAGAGCTTGGTGATCGGTCAGAATTCCCTCGAAATCGTTGAGTTAGGACGGCAGACTATTCGAAGAAGCTCGACTATGATTATAAATGGCTCGCATAAAATTATGCCAAATCGAGAATCAGCCTATATCCCCTTAAATCAATGTGGGGATAAGGTACAAGAACTCAGTTACGTAAAAACTGACTGTAGTTTAGAATTTAAAAATGTGTTGAGAAGTGATTTCGTTAAGTCTAGTTTTAGTGACGCTGAAAGGGAATCTTTGATAAGGTCTGATAATAGTTTTATTTTGTCGGAACATAGGTTTAATCAGGAATAGAGGGTGTAGGCATGTTTAGGTTTATATGCTGTCCCCCTTTGCTTTTCCAGTGGGTCTGTGATTTCACTTTGCTTTTGTTATAGTCGTGAAAACTTGAAAAAGTAAGAAAGATCAGCGGAGGTTAAAATTGTCATTACCCTCCGCAGTCGGGTAAAAAAAAAAATACACACAGCTAAAGCGTGCTAAATTCATCAGCACACACATAATTGAAACTTCTAACAGAATACTGAAATTATTAGTTTTTAGGACATTTTTATAGAAAATAAACCTGATAGGATCCCAACTTCACTGTTGTCAACGTCCTCAAATCAACTCTGACAAATCCAAAGTGACTGACAAAAGCAAAGTGTTGGCAATAAAATATTGTATATCAGGGTATTAAATACTTTATTTTTAAACGCTTTTGGGGGACGGCTTGGCCACAAACTGACACAGGTACAGTCAGCAGAATAAATTATTATTTTTAAATCATGTGACTTTAAAACCGTCGCATATTATTTGAGTTATAAAAGGACAGTGGCAGAAAATGGCACTGTATCCTGTCCCTCTTCGTAAAACGAACAAGAAGTACTTTTAGAATAATTAAGCACTCAATTATGACAACTAACCATAAGTATGACCTGCAAAAAATTATATAAAACTGTACCTGACCAGTTTTGTGGTTCATAGGCTATTTTAACTTTATATAGGGTTGTGTCGACGACTGATTGTAAAGGATTCCGATTTTAACGGAGTTCGCTTAGTTTTTAAAGGAATATTTGCTCATTGATTGTTTTCTGTCTATAATGTAGATAAGAAATTTATGTCCAAAAAAAAAAACTCCGTCAGTAATAACCCACTTAACAATCCACGTTTTAAACAATATTTATCTAATAGAATAGTTGATTCAAGTATATATTATAGACGGGTTAATATTCGATAACATGACATAGAAAGTTTTCATTGACCATTTCAACCAAACTGTTGACAAAACTAAAGTTAACTTTATAATTGTCAGAAAAAAAATCTTAGACATTATAGACAGAAACAAAATTAGGAATATTGGCCAAATTACCTTCAAACTTTGCCTTGATAAAACTCTAAAGATACGTAAATAAAATTATTATCATACTTTTTAAACTTGCCAATATAATTGGTCAAACAGACCGGGTTGGAATGAAAATGGCTCGAAAATTTAAAGGCGAGCCTGCACCCTAATTGCGTAACACACTATCATTCAAATTTGAATCATTGTGAAGGATAGGAACAATCCATGCTTTACAAGTTCGAAGATTTGTCTGCCCAAAAACGTAAACAAACGCAATGAATGTTGTTTAACTGTCAAAATTAAAGCCATTGCTACTGCTAGTGTGTTATGCAATTACCCTGCTGTATTATAAAACATTCCAAGTTTGTAATTAAGACATTCCTTCCTAAGAAAATGTGCTCAAATAATGTACTTATTTAATTTAAAAATATGTTTTTATATTTGCTCTTCTGAACGCCGGATTCTCAAACGGCACTTAACAGAAGGGACTTAATTTTAAGTATTGTTTGAGAATTCGGCTGTTAATTCTTGTTTGTTCATTTATTTCTTTTGGATTATAAAATTCTAAAAATTATTTTACTTATTGTATTTATAAAAATGAACAAAACGTATTTTAATTGAAATTCAAATGAGATTAAAAGATATAAGAGATATCACTCTATACTATATTATTAGGTATTTCTATGCACCCAGCGACTACAATCCTTTCATGGTTATTTTACCTCGGACAGCAGTAACCTAATTGCAACTCTATTGTAACAACAATAAAGTTCACTGTGATATGAAACTAGCAACTCATGACACGTGGCCAAAGTGACAACTAACGCCACCATCTTGTTTTGGTCGCCATTTTGTACCCAAAAATTGAAATGAAAAAAAAAAACGATGTTCTTATAGGTGGTAAAACCCTCAACATTTTTATCATTACTACGAGAGTGTACCCGCTGCCATTTGAGAGTAAAAATACTAAGATATTGTTTTGATTATTTCTTAATAATATTATCATGTCCATTTATACGATGAGCAATAACTTTTTGCGTTTTTAAACCAATGTCCTAAATATTGTTGGTAAATATGATTTTTCGTAATTTGAAACTCAAGTAACAGCCAGGGATTAATTTTATTGTAGACTTTCGTTGTAATATAAAAAAAAAACATGTAGTCGTATCCCATTAAAAGAAAACATTTCTTTATTAATTTTTGGGTACAAAATGAATGATATCCTTTACAAAATTTCGACAATAGCGTCTCCTCAATGTCAATGTTATTTAACCGCCAAAATATTTTTGAAACAGTAAAATATCTGTGAAAGGACTTGTCAATAAAAAAATGGCTGGATCTTACCAAACATCAACTATTTAGTCGATAAAAAAATCGACTATTTAGTCTATTCCAACCAAACTATAAATTAGAGTTTAGTAAAGCTTTAATGTATAAAGACTTTCTTTTTTCTATCGATAATATTATTTTATTTTTATTATAAAAAGGAAAATCGGTGGTTCTATAAATATTTTTATACGAATTTTAGATAATAATTGTACATAATAGTTAAGAACTTTTGTATCTAAATTTATTGTTTAATAAAAATATTATCAAGATTTAATTGTATTTTTTTTTTTGCCGCCCTTTCATTGTTTCTCCGCCCTACATCTGGAAAAAATAATTATCTCAAAAGGTACATACTTACCTCACTGGAACCATTGCCAAATCATTGTTGATAGCTATTTCAAATGTTGCTTGAATGTTACACCGAAGGGAGACAGTGACTCACGATGTTTTCCTTCACCGTTTTGAGAGCAGTGTTGATGAAATTATTTACATAAATTAAAGTGCCTACCTGGGTTCGTACTCTCGATCAACAAACAGGGATATGAAATCTCTAGCCGCTACAGGAGACTTTGGGCGTCGGGAGTCCATTAGGACTATCGGCCACCGCTGGCGCGGGCTTGTGGGCGGCGAGCAATGGGTAGCTCGCCGCCCGGTAAAGACCAGACCCGGGTCGTCGCCGCGGTGTGTTCCACGCGCGCCTCAATGAGATTTCAGCAGATTTGTTCGATAGAGTTACCGTGGCCCCAGGACCTGTACCAGTACAGGCAGTTGCCTGTACTGGTACAGGTCCTGGTTACTGACTAAAACCCACCGTGTTCGTTCAGTTGAACGAACACGGTGGGTTTTAGTCAGTAAAAGTCTGACACTCCCGCTCCGCCCAGAGCGGAAGAAGTCATTTGATGATTTCCAACGCCAAGAAAAAGGGCCCTGTCGGGCCCTTGTTCCCTGCCACTAGGCCAACCCTGCTGTTTAAATCATTTTAAATAAAACACAAAATCAGCCTAAAAATTATTTTATTGACTAGCAAAAATTATGCTGTACCATAAAGTATAACATGGAAGTTATTCTTAACACTAAACAAGCGCGTATAACTATTGTATACTAGGTCTGGACTTGACATCAAATTGCTCTCGAGCTTGGAATAAGTGGGGTTGCTCACTGGTGGGCAAAGTGTGGTGGGGAAAAAGGACGCTTTGATTTTACAAACGGTAAATTTTTTCACTCTGGTTTTGTCAGACTTATCTGGAAAACGGAAAAGGAACAATAAGAGAGCGACAACGTGGCTCAATCGGCATTTTCGGCCATTTTGTTTTGTAATCATTTCACAAATGGCTACCAATAGCGCCACAATGTCAATGTCATTTATACGTCAAAAGATCCGTTTAGTTAATATGAGTGAGTGATTTGACTATTTCTTTTTTGTTTAGACGGGCACGTTTAAATATTGTCCAGCCTTTTTGTGAGTTAACCGGCTCATTTACATGTTACTGAATTTATATACCCCTATGTTTTGTTGAACTGAAATAATGATCTTATTGTCTTTACTCCATCATGCAGAAGAAAAATATGGAGCTTATTGTATTTTTTTCGAAAACGTTATTTATACCTATTCTTTTTTTTTCTTAATATGTTGATAACTTACGAAATCTGTATGTATTTTAATTTCTGTAATAACCTTTCATATGTATAAACAACAATCAAAGCGTCCAGTTTTTTAAAACAAAACACGACCTCATTTGGCCTACATCGGCCTCACATTGGCCTAAATTCGGCCCCATATTGGCCTACTTCGGCCACCTTTGGCCTACAATCGGCCTCTATTTAGCCTGCAGGCCTCACAATGACCTACAGGCCTCATTAACGCTAATTACTGGCGATTATTCCAAGTCACAGTTCCGTTATATTTAAAAATACATTATTATCACTACGCGATGTATAAGTATAATGTATAATATGTACTAATACATAATTATAATAATATTATCATAAAAAAATCTTATTTTTTTTAACTTCACCATTCCTTTTACGTATATCCGTTTCCTCGTATAACAGGGTAATCACTGTTTCTTTTTTTAATTGGAAAACTGGAGTTTTGGAAAACATTTTTGACTATTTTTTTTATATTTTTTAATTTTACTGAACAAATAATTCTTCAATCGAATTAATTTGTGTTGTGTATCTTCTACATATAATTGGAAATAAAATGGATGTTTTTTTTTTTAAATATTATTACTTCAAGAATTGATGTAGGAATATTATTAATTGTATATTTTAACTGCAATTTCAAAATATTTTTTAGAAAACCTAAAAACCAGATTACCATTGAAAAAAAATCTTTACTTCATGATATTAATATTTTCCATAATTCCAGCTTTTGAATCCATTCTTAAGATCAAAAAATATCGTATTTATACTACGATTTTAAACTTAATTTTAAACATTTACTTTTAGATAATACTAATGAGATGCTACGATTTATATAAGGAAGACATGTATTTGACGGGCCTGTTAGTCTAGTGGTTAGTGACCCTGACTGCTAAGACTGAGGTCATGGGTTCGATCCCCACCCAGGACAAATCTTTGTGTGATGAGCACAATCATTTGTTCTGTGTATGGGTGTAATTTATCTATTATATGTATGTATTTAGAAATATATAAGTATGTTTATCAGTTGTCTGGTTGCCATAGTACAGGCTCTGCCTAGTTTGGGATTAGATAACGGTGTGTTGGTTGTTCTAAGATATTATTTATTTATTTGATGCAAGATTTGCAGAGTTAAGAGGATACAAAATACAGTGGCGTGCAGTCCATATAGGCAAAAGACACTGCAGACCCTAGGGTCTAGACCCTAGATAAGGACTAGTTACTAATATTTCAAAAATAAAAGAATTATACTAAAAGTAAGTAATAAAACCATTCAAAAAGTTTAAACGCCTAATGTAAATATAATAGCAACGTTCATACCGTTCTATTTACTACGGCAACGCATTCATAACAGATCGCAACGTAAGCAGGCAGCGAACGATCGTGTCTTTATTTCATTCATAAATGTACGCATGTAGTGGTAATTTCTTCTACATTTTCTTGTCTACACATTGCACACATAAAGCGAATTCCTGCCGCAGGATAACCAATCACAGGCGTCCCTGCGCCATTCAACAATGGCGCATGGACGCCTTTGATTGGTGAGTATTATCACAGCGCGCTGTGAGTATTATGCGATCAAGTTGAATATTTACGTAGCCTCAGGAACATTACGATTCGCAATGATGCAATTTTATTTGTCAACGTTTTAGTTATCAAAATTTAGAAATTGTTTGTTTACGAAAGGATCCATATTGATTTCGTACATGTGAAGCGCGCTGTTTTATGTTTTTATTTTGATTGAGTTTTCTTGTGATTAATTCATTTACAAACGTTAATATTTAGGTAGATTTGTTGCTTATTTCAATTAGTTTTTTGAATTGTTTTAATTTTTACTTACTACGCTGTTTGTTTGTTTTTTTCAAAATGTTGTTCGATTGTGAGGTTTGTGTTGAAAATGTGTGTTTGTTAAAAAGTGTATCTAAATGGAAATGTGTACCTGAGTAGCGAGAATTATAACCCAGCAAAGAGGTAATGCAACTCGTAAGTTTCATAGTAATAATTAAGCAACTAAAACCGGCTATGTTGTTGTTTACACACATTTAATTTTTTTTTTCCTTGCTAGTTTAGTAGTTCGAGTACAGTGTGGAATTGTTCGGGATTTGCAGATTTACATGATTACTATCCCGCGGCTTGCTCAAAGATTTTGGTAATTATCGTATTGAGAGAAGTATTACGAAGAAGTTTTTCATTACAACGTATTCTTACGTACCTATTTAAGAAACACACAAAGTCAACAACAAGTACCTACACATCTTTCTGTGCTTTCGACGGAAAAAGAATTATTGGTCGAATGAAGACGCATACCAACTTTTATGACGATGGTTTAAAATCATATTTAAAAAGATAGGCGCGTAGATGTCATTTATAAATGAGTTTGTTTACTTTATTATTTTTGCTGTTACCTGTACTTAATTTACCTATTAAATATATTTACATATACGAATCACATGAAGGGCCTTTTTCAACTATCACTCACCTGGATCAGATATTTGAGGTGGCCGAAATCATTTATTAGCATTATCAGGAAATCGCCATTTCAAACTTTTAAACCACCTAGTGAGTTTTTCTTCACTAACTTGAGCAATTACGAAAGACGTTTTTTTTTTTTTGAACTGCCTACCCGATCATAAAACCCTGTGCACGCCACTGACAAAATAGGCATTTTTTAGCTAAGATTACTTGGAAATTCAACTTAGATTGATTGATTCATCCAAACAAATGAGGTAGTTTTAGAATTGTGTACGTTCCAAATGAATTTAACAGTATACTAGTCCAGAAAAAGAATAGTAACTTTATTTCTATTTATGCAACTGGCATTTTCATTTAATTCAAATTCAGTGTTTTTTAAATAGCGTCTCAAAAGTACAACCCAAAAATAAAAAATTGGAAGTCCATTTTAAAAAACATTGCTTAAAACAAATATCATTATTGTATTTCTTACGATATTTTTTAATCTACAACCATTATCTTTTTCCGCCATCGCTTTACATCTAAATAGAGATGTGAAACGAATAATCGACTAATTTATTTTCGTTGAACTGACTAATAAGCTTAACAAAATAAAACCTTGACAAAAAAGACTAGAAAATGAAACGCCATTGTCGTTTGTGCAGGATCCCGAATATAACGAGTAGCTTTATTATTATTGTATTTTTATGGCTTAAAAGCAGCTGATGATAAATTATGACTGCCGTCTATGAACATCAGCAAAATCTCACAGATGTGTTACCATCCCAGAGACAAAGCAGTGTCTTATATTTTCTACAAGAACTAAGCTGGTTTAAAATATAATATTTACTAGTTTTTAACGGTCCTGCATAGATATATAATTTTTGTTACAATGTTTTAAAATCATTATGGAGGCAAAATATATGTTGCGTCGACCGCAGGAAAATAATAAGCAGATTTTAAATTAAGAAAATAATAGTTCTTTCTTTAGTCTTTTTTGCCAAGCTGTAAGTCTTTAGTGATGTGACTAACTAACTATATTTTAGTCGATTATTCGATTCAACATTCTTTGACTAAATTTTAAGTGTCAATTACGATTTTAATACTTTTTTCGCGTATACAATTTGGATTGAACGTTTAAGTTTTTCGAAGTATACTATATTTAAAGGGAATCGTATATTTTACAATCGTATATTCGTTTTTTTTTTTAATACTTATAAGCTAGGTTGGTTGGTGTGGAGTTACCGATACTGTTGAGCTTGAGAACATAAAATATATAGAAATCACATTAAAAGAAATACAGTCATAAAAAATAATGGTCATTTTTCACTTAGAATCTAACTTAAAAATAAAATATAGGAAACAGTTTATATTTCTTAATAATTAGCTGTTTTTATACAAAATAAACGACGAAATATTTTCAACTCACTTAGCCTATACTGTGTTTATTCTTCTACACCTGTTTTGCTCAAAAAAAATAATCATTTTATTATTTTGTGGTTGTAAATATGTATCGGTTCTCCACACCAATCAAAGAGAATCTTATAACTAATATGGCTGTGTAAGAAAATTAAAGGAAATTAATAATGAGTATATTTCAAAACTAATTACGTTTTTTATAAATAAATACATACAATATCTCAGTGGACGGTTTTATTCTAGTGTTTGAATTGTAGAAAATATTTTTAGCATCTATTTCTTGCGTCAGTCGGTCAAATGGGGAGAAGAAATAATAAAAGTGTTTAATTCACAACCGGCTTGTAAAATTGACAAAACGCTAAACAAAATGGCCTCTTTGAGGGCTTTTCGTCTATTTAAGGGCTTTTTAAGAGCCAATTTGACCAATAAAATTAAATTTTCACATCTAAACTGCGTTCAATAAGTGTCACAGCAGATGTATTAACTCCGTTTAGTTTAATTGGTGAAATCAGCCCTTAGTTACTCGTTTTTGGTAACATCGCTTGTGTAAAAGTTAAAATATTTTACAAAAAAGTAGCGATTTTTTTGGGATGACTAAATGCGTAGGTTTATTATTTTACATAAGTTTTATGAGAACAAAAGCGGGTTTGCCAAAAACGAGTTGTTTTTGTATGGTGATATTTTTATCTGTTGTTGAATTTACAATCCATTCAGTGAACTTTGATGTCTTATGGAACAAATATACAGAACAATATTTTAGACACAACAAAAAATAGTCTGACATTGAGGGTGAGTGACGTATGCAGGTGTTAATTTTGCTTCTTTTTAGATATTCTCAAAAATAATCATATACGTGTTAAAAAAATCGCTCAAATATTATGGGAGATGTTTTTCATGTTTTAAATTCAAGTAAAATGTAGCTTAACCAATGCGTTAAGAAATCGGTATTATTCGATTATTTGTAAAGGTACAATACACGAACGTAAGATAATGGCAGTCCGTTATCTTACGTTCGTCTTTTGTCACCTTTAACAGTTTAAATAAAACGTATATAAAAAGCTTAATGTTCTTAATCCCAGACTTTCTACGGCTTTTTTGTTCTGTAAGTTTAAAACACTGAACTAATCTCAGTTTACGAGAATCAGAAAAAATACAAGTATCAACCAATGTTGTTTATAGAAGTAGACTCAAAACAGGTAAAAACACCACCATCAAAGTGTATTTTTCCGTTGGTTTTGTCGATAATATGAATAGTTTTTTTTATAATATTTGAGGTATGAATTACGTATACAAATTTCTAGGTCTAGATTTTGGGTAGTAACAGTGTGATTTAGTTCAATTCATGTTGAATTGTTACCTATTTTTAAATAAATAGTATAAAACGGAGACGATTTTCGTATTTGTCTGCGTGACCGCCTATATTTCGTAAACTCATCATCTGCCTAGCCTTTTCCTAATCCGGCTTCCAGTGAAACCGGATGCTACTGAATATCTTACAAGGAGCGATTGCCTATAATATGACCTTTACAACCCAATTACTAGGTTCACTATCCCTTGGCAAATCAGACAGATTTTCCGGCTTGTGACGACCCGATTGTCAAAGATCCACGATTTCCAGCCGGGAACAACGGCTTGACGTGCTTTCCAAGGCGCGGATGGTCCTTGGTATGTAAAGATGGTAACCCATCCACTTATTAACCGCGGCAAGCGTAGCTTAACCTGATCTATGGACCTGTAAGGCTATTTCTACTTAGCCACAAACCCCTGCTGAGATCTTCAAAACTATATAGTGGATTTTGATGACTTATTTAGAGATTTTTTTCCAGAAGTTTTTATGCCCCCATGGGACAAAGGTGTGACTTTATGTATGTACTGTTTTATGTCCCAATAAAGTGAAACAAAATGTATTATTTATATTTTACTTAGTTATAGAAAGAGTCTTGATGTTTTGACATATCGCCACATAAGTACATTGCTCCCGTACGAATCACCATTTAAATTTCTGTTAGGTATATCATTTTATTCAAAAGAGATTTTATTTAAACCCAATAAATTGTTTTTTTGCTTTTTTTTAAGCGGTAATCGTACTCCAGTATGTATTTATTAATATTTAACAGATACTGTTAATTTGTTTATCCATTATATAACTTTTAAAATATCATTAAAATTGACGTTTAATTTTTTTCTTGTAAAACTAAAGTAACAAATTAATCTAAAAATTGTATTCGTATACAAATTGATATCGTATAGGTTTTTCGTATACAAGATGTTGATATCGTATACTTGACGATATTGGCCAAGAATTCAGTATTTTCTTTTAAATAATTTAACTTTCTAAATTACAAAGTCAGTTCACATGTTCTTTAAGATTTTCAATAAAGAAAAACATCGTATACTTCAATAGCTTTGACCTAAAAATAACGAATAGATTCTGTCCAAAATTTAAGACTTCTTGAATAAATATATTTGTTTCATTCTATTTTCGGTTACATTACGATTTATTTGTAAATTTTTAGTCTGGTCACTCTGTTACTACCCAAAACCCTTCTATTCTACACTTAAA
The DNA here is from genome assembly GCA_947507805.1 of Aporophyla nigra. Classification (NCBI taxonomy): domain Eukaryota; kingdom Metazoa; phylum Arthropoda; class Insecta; order Lepidoptera; family Noctuidae; genus Aporophyla; species Aporophyla nigra. Next base: position 2,199,415 of record OX382318.1, read on the forward strand.
TTTACGGTATACTGTCAATATATTTTATATTATGTCTTTTTTATATAAATAAATGAATTTCATAGTGACATGGCGTTTGTCATGAAAAGATTTTTTAAATTAATACGTATACATTGAATCGTAACTGGGAATCGACTAACTCGATTTAAATTTTTCGTTTGATTATGCGAGTTTTAGGAACGGGTACTGCACTAGTTTTGTGGGAATGTGTCAACTGTCAAAAATGATTTTCCCGCGTAATCTTTAGTTATACTGTATGGCAAGGGCTGAGTAAATGATATTAATATTGGTAATTATTCTGCTGCGCACCAAATAAACTTAATTTAGGTTATTGCTATCTTCAATTCTTCCTTCTAATAAAACAAGAAAAATGACGAAAATAAAATTAGAGCTGTCAAATTTTGTTAAACTAAGATTTTCTTCGACGAACTAAATTCATCATGCTTAAAATCACGCAGAATTCAAGGCTTTGAAACGTAATTTAATTTCACAGTTCTAAAGCGTCACTTTCCTTTTTCTTTCGGTGTTATATCAGTAAGAAATAGTAATAATACTTTTAATTTAGTTTAGATGGTGAACAAAAGAATCGTCACCAATGTCTGTTGAATAAATAAATAAATTTAAAAATGTAAATCTTTACATAGTATAAAACAAAGTCGCTTCCCGCGTCTGTACGCTTAGATCTTTTAACTACGCAACGGATTTTAATGCGATTTTCATTAATAGACAGAGTGATTCTAAAGGAAGGTTTAAATGTATAATACGAGGGCAAAGCCGCTGGCAAAAGCTAGTAATCAATAAAATGATCTTGTCAAACAAATTGTCAAAAATGTTCGTTGCTTCTGCTGGTTGACATTTTACAATGAAAAAAAAAAACTACATTTCTATTCAGAATCCAACAGTTTTACGAATTAAAAGACCTCCATACATTATGTATAGAAATCGGATATTCAGACATATATTCACCTAAAGTTGAAATATTGGCTAATATGGAATGCGCGTTTTTACCGTGTTTTGTGTGTTGTTTCAACTAACACATACCACCCTACACACATATGTATTTGCATCTGGGGTTAAACATTAATTTTAAATAAATATGATCCAAGAAACCCGACTTTAATAAAAAAATACGAAGCCGCTTCCGTGCTTTCACAGCTAAATATGTAGTAACATTAGGTAAATATGCATCCGAATATCCGATCACAGATTATGTACTATTCTTTCTCTTCTGACAGTCAACGAAATTCCCTACCAAATACTTCAGTACCAGTTCCCAAAACGTCACATTACCTTTCTAATGCATTGGCTGTTGTATGGGGTAGCTGGTGTGTTCCGGCGGGTCGCTCGTCGAGTCCTGTTCATCACCAGAAGGGTCACCTTCCTGGTCCTCGTCTTCTGATGACGAGAGGAGACCTGCAAATGTTGGAATAGGGAGTCAGTTATGGTTATTGCGAAATATTTTTGGTTATTTTTTGTTTTTGTTTTTTTTTATGTGTGTTTTTGTTTTTTTGTTTTTTGTTATTTTTGTTTTTGTTGTTTGTTGCCATTATATCTAAACGAATATTGTAAGTTAGGGGTCGAAGCCCTCGAGGCGGAGTGTACGACTTAACACCCACAGACGCCGACTGACTGAACTCGACAAGACTACTTCGACGGAACTCTTCGCCGACAGGACACTTCATCACCAGAACTTTTCGCTGACAGGGCTATCAGCGATGCAACTTACCTCAACCCAACGCACAATCTCACTAACCCACACGTGTTCCTTCAGTTGCCTATATGCTAGGGACACGGTAACTCTTTCGAACTGACTTCGAGACCCTGGCAGCGTTTAGTTGTAGACTCGTTACATTTTTGTAACGTCACATAAGGTTTTGTCCGAGTACTCATGGTCTCTTTAAGGAAATCTGACACCGGCTGGTTGACACTTCCCGTAACCCAAACATTGGTTTTTACCTTGCCCAGAGGCTAAGCATTGCCATACAACGTGGTAATGCCGCCAGTCTCTTGAGTACACTACCAGTCGACAGCGATGTGGGTGAATTTTTCGACGCTTTATTGTAGGTTGTGAATGGTTATAATGGCATAAGACGTCCACTGCTGGACATACGCCTCCTCCAAAGGGGTTTAGCAATAATCACCACGCTTGGCAGGCGGGTTGGCGATCACAGTTTGGTGACAAATGCATAGAGAACGCTGCTGCCCATTCTCTAGTAAGTCCCTTAATCGCCTTTTCCGACACCCACGGAAAGAAATGGGGTGATGATAAATGACTTACCGGCTGTGAACTGTGGGTTAGAGAGCGCATCAGGCCAGTACCTCTTGCTTATAGACGAGCCATTCTTGCCCTTTTTGCCACCTGGAAACATCACATAAGAACATTTCAGTATGTTAGTTTAGAGAAAATAAGGAGGCTGGGAATTTCAAACTTTATAGCGATAGAAATAGGGTATGTTTTGTAGTGGTCAAGTTGAATGCTACAAATAATGTGGCCTCAGAATCGTTCTTCAGGTGGTCAATTGTTTGATTGGCTCATGTGAATGAATTTTTAAATCATACTTTTTGATATATATGTCGGCAATAAGATGGTCGCTCAATTGACAAATCGGGACGCCAGCGCCACCAAGCGGCGCTCGACAGAGTCCAGAGTTAAGTTCGGTCTCTCGGTAGCGGTCAAGCAGTGATCGAGTTTAGAAACTGTCGCGCGTTCCGTATAGTTGTGAAGTGTACCTATAGTGTATGAATAGCTAGTGCAATTACTTTGTTCGTTTAAATTATAATTTGATTTGAAGTATAACGGTTTTTCTATTGCGCATCAACCAACAGTTCCCATAGTACGCCCACCCACAGCAAATCAAAAATATGGCTGATGTGAGCGAGATAGTCATGCCTTCTCCTACATATATATTGTTATTAAGACCTTAGTGATGACATTAGTACCTTGACATTATTATGAATTCTTGGATATTGTCATTTTTATTTTGACATTATAATTTATTATTTTGATATTATGACATACATTTTTGATTAAACTAGCTTATTGTTTCATATTTCTACCTCAGCAATGGTAGTATGTGTCAGAGTCATCACAGAGCATCTTACTGGCATTTTTTTAGTTCAGCCGTAAAGCTGCTCTACTGTGAAAGCATTCAATTATTTTTCATGTCTCGTGTTTTATTGACTGTTGCTAAATTAGCGTATTTTTCAATTAGACCCAATTTTCCAATACTCAGATAAAAGCAGCAATAACAACCTGAAGAATAAAGACTGTTATTCATCTGCCAACTTTTCAATTGTTATTTATCTTTAAAATTTTCATCAGTCATCCACAAAAAAATTACTGTTTTATAGAAAAAAGTGGAGACGTGGAAGTTTCCACGCGAATTTTAACGCAGGGGATTCTGAATCATGTCGTAAATCCATGGCAACAAGTTTTGCGGCAAAGTCCCAGCCACCGTGTATAATTAACGGGCTTCTGCTCGCGACTTCGTCCTCGTCCAATTTTTGCTCCCTGACCCTTCCCGTCGCATAGAATTGCCTGCCAGTTTTCGTCCATTTTTCGATGCTGCTCCGCTCCTTTTAATCGTAGCGTGATGTTATACAGCCTATAGCCTTCCTCAATAAATAAGCTACCCAACACAAAAATATTTTTTCAATTCAGCCCAGTAGTTCCTGAGATTACCGCGTTCAACCAAACAAACAAACAAACTCTTCAGCTTTATAATATTAGTATACGAGTAGATTAAATTTACCAAAAGGAGTAAGTATACAAGGATCGCGGCGTGTCGTTATATATGAGAAGGAAGTGTGAGTTCAAGTATGTGAATTTTTCTCTTTTTTTGAAGTCGGTTAAAAAGTCTGACACGCCCTCCCGCTCCACCCAGAGACTAATAGTAGGTATTCTCACCAGGTTTATCCGCACAGTCTAGCATGGGCTGCAAGATCCGACGTCGCGCGTTTATGAACCAGTTGTTGACCTGTAACAGCGTCAGCCTCGTCTGCGCTGCTAGAGTGCGCTTCTCTTCTTCTGTAGGGTATGGATGCTGTGGAAAGAGTTTAAAATATGCTTATACAGAGCCCAGAGCAGAGATTACAGTTAACAAACAGCTTACTAAACACACAAAGATTACATAATGACAAGCTTACAAACTTCACAAAATCCTTACTCCTGCTGTTGCTGCTGTTTGCAATTTTTTGTGAGTTTGTAACTTTTGAATGTTTGTGAGTTTAGTAAGCTGTTTGTTAAAGTTGTGAGTTTGTAATTCTAAAGAAAGCTTGTGTGATTAATAAGGAGTTTGTTAAGTTTATAATTTTTTCATGTATGTTATTTATATTATAGATTTAGTATTTGGAATTAAAATACGCTGTTTGCAAAATGTGTGCGTTTGTAATTATTTAATGTTTGTGTGTTTACTAGGGTGTTTGTGAGTTTGTTTTTTTTAATGCTTGCGAGTTTAGTATGACGTTTATCAAAATTGTCATTGTTAATTTCCTATGTTAATTTTGTGTTAAGTACGCTGTTTGCCAACCTTGTGAATAAGTTTTTTTTTAAATATTTGTGTGTTTATTAAAGTTGTATTTTATTAATGTTTCTGTGTTTAGTAAGCTATTTGTTTAAGTTTGTGAGTTTGTCATTCTTTAATGTTTACGTGTTTTAGTAACATGTAGTTTTTAAATTTTATTATTTGTGAGTTTGAGGTGGCGTGGGAGAAGAGTTCCTGGAAGAAATTGGGGGAGGCCTTTGCCCAGCAGTGGGACAGTATAGGCTAAACAAAAAAAAAAATTGTGAGTTTGGGTAAATGACCTGTATTGGCATGAGACGGGACGACCTTGACTCCTACCGAAAGGACTGGCCAGGACTAGCAAAATACAGAATTCTGTGGAAAAGGGAGAGGGAGGCCTTTGCCCTGCAGTGGGACAATACAAGCTAGTTAGATTAGATAAGTATTGGCATACAGTGCTCACCACAAGATGCTGGAACAGCCAGGCCCGCATCACTTGCGTGGCATGCCTGGGCAGCACTCCTCGCTTGCCTGACGAGTCCTCGGCACACTCGTCTTCTGGAGGAGGTGACCCTGAGACTGATGAGCAGGAGTTGTTTGAGTTTGTGCCTGTGGAGGAGAAAGAATTGGGTTTTAAGTAGGGTCTAACTTTTCCAAAGAATTGAGTTAATTTTACAAAGATTATGCAGATCACAGGACATCTAACCGTACCGTGGCCCTAGCACAGGCAATTGAAGGAACACGGGTGGGTTTTAGTCAGTAAACGTCTGACACGCTCTCCCGCTCCGCCCAGAGCGGGAGATGTCATCTAATGATTTCCCCTCACGATAAAAAAGGACATCTAATCATAAAAATCGGAATGGTACACACTGGTTCCAGTACAAACTGGGGATCGGCATTCATCAAAACAGCCGTTCCACCGTTTGATTTCGCAATTATTGGCGAGTGCGAGGCTTAGTAATAACAGCAGCACGAGTCGATCAATCAGGTTAAGCTGCGATTGACGCGGTTGGTCCGTGGATGGGTGGCCATCTTAATATACCAAGACCCACGAAAGCACGTTAAGCTGTTGGTGGTCCCAAGTGTCATTCGAGGTGTCAGTCGTGGTGAACTCCTGGTTCTTCAGCCAGGAATCATATCACTTTTTCATACCACAGAACTGTGATAGAGGAATTTTGGTATATATATTTTATGCAGTACCTGGTACTTGTTGACAGTCCTACACTGTCCTCTCATACCTATTAGGTTGGGGAAAAAGTCTTTTCGCATTATAGTATGTATGAACTTGTAATAAAATCTCTTTGGCTATACTATTTGTATCTGGCTGGTTTTGGTATCATTGAAAGTTTAAATTTTAAAGAACATAATTCCAAATTCAAATTAGGAAAATGTGTGATTTTCATTTGTTTTTCGTACCGTCAAGATGAGTGAATCTAATGAAGAAATTCGATACATTTTAAAATTTTACTACAAAAAAGGTAAAAATGCAACGCAAGCCGCGAAAAAAATTTGCGATGTTTATGGACCTAGTGTAGTGTCTGTGAGAGTAGCACAAATTTGGTTTAAGCGTTTTCAATCCGGAAATTTTGATGTCAAAGATGCACGTCGCTCTGGTCGCCCTATTACGGATAAAATGGATGCCATTTTTGAAAAAGTGGAGCAAGATCGGCATACCAGTAGTTACGACGTAGCTGAAGAACTGGAAATTGACCACAAAACAGTTTTGGCGCATTTGAAAAAAACTGGGTACACAAAAAAGCTCGACATTTGGGTACCTCACGAGCTCACTGAAAGAAACCTAATGAACCGTGTACTCATTTGTGATTCTTTATTACGACGTAATGAAACCGAACCATTTTTGAAGAAGCTGATAACTGGTGATGAAAAGTGGATCACGTATGACAAGAACGTGCGAAAAAGGTCATGGTCAAAGGCCGGTCAGGCTTCACAGACTGTGGCGAAACCCGGGTTAACTCGCAACAAGGTGATGCTGTGTGTGTGGTGGGAATGGAAGGGCATTATTCATTATGAGCTGTTACCACCAGGCAGGACCATCGATTCTGAACTCTACTGCGAACAACTGATGAGATTAAAGCAAGAAGTTGAGAGAAAGCGGCCGGAATTAATCAACAGAAGGGGTGTGGTTTTTCATCATGATAACGCTAGACCTCACACATCTTTAGCCACCCGACAAAAATTAAGAGAGTTTGGCTGGGAGGTGTTAATGCATCCGCCGTATAGTCCTGACCTTGCACCTTCAGATTTCCACCTGTTTCGGTCTCTTCAGAATTCTTTAGGCAGTGCCAGGTTAACATCACGAGAGGAGTGCCAAAACCACTTGTCGTGGTATTTTGACCAGAAGTCCCAAAATTTCTATAGCAATGGGATCATGTCCCTACCTACAAGATGGCAAAAAGTTATCGAACAAAATGGTACCTACATACTTTAGTTAAATGTAAATAAACTTTATTAAAAAATGTTTTGAATTTTCTTAAAAAATGCGAAGAAACTTTTTCCCCAACCTATTATTAACACTGTCATTTGAAATCATTGTAAAAGCCAATAATTTTTAAAAGAGTAACCGTGGAGTTTCTTGCCGGCTCTTCTCCATAGGAATCAACAATTTGGAACCGTGTACCTAGCTTCTGACGTTTCATAAGTGCCCATGTAGGTTTATGTGAAATAAAAATATTTTTATTTGATTTGTTTTGATGGGTACGTAAGAGCAGTGGTGGCCCAGTGGTTACGGCCGCGACTTACAAGTAGTAGGTCGTGAGTTCGAACCGAAGCAGGCGCATTACTTTGTGTAAATAATTTCATCACCACTGCTCTCAAAGCGGTGAAGGAAAACATCGTGAGGGAACCGGCATGTCTTAGAACTAAAAATTCGAAGACATGTGACATCTACCAACCCGCACTGGGCCTGCGTGGTGGATTATGGCCCGCTCGCTCTCACCTAAAGGAGGCCTGTGTCCCAGCAGTGGGAACGTTATAGGCTGCTGATGATGGGTACTTACCAGTAAAGGAGTCTGTAGACAGCAGCCCCGCACCTATTTGACTGATCGGCGTTGAACCTTGCACTACTAGTGACGCTGTAAACAGAAAAAAATATAGGAATTAATAACTAAATTCAGAAAAAATATATTTTAAGGTGAATGCTCCAACCAGCCCGCGAAATTCAAATTTTCTTACGTTTTTTGCAATTTGCAGGCCAGTGCTAGGTTGTATATGTTGATTAAAATATTATTCGCGACTGTAAGACGTATGTAGTTACAGAATTATAATCATCAAAATCAACAATACACCGTTCTAAGTTCATAAAGCTGTAGGAATGACTTTTTCTGTTTTTTTTTTTGGTCCTTGGCCTTTATGAACCAAAAGGGTTGTATTGGTGATATTGATGATTATAATTCTGAAACTACATATGTCTTACAGGCGCGAATAATATTTTAATCAACATACAACCTAGCACTGGCCTGCAAATTGCAAAAAACGCAAGAAATTTTGAATTTCGCGGGCTGATTGGAGCATTCACCTTAATCTATGCTAATATTATAAAGCTGAAGAGTTTGTTTGATTGAACGCGCTAATCTCAGGAATTAGTGATCCGAATTGAAAAACTCTTTTTGTGTTGGGTAGCCTATTCATCGAGGAAGGCTATAGGCTATATAACATCACGCTACAACCAAGATGAGCGGAGCAGTAATGAAAAATGTTGCAAAAACGGGGAAAATGGCAAGGGTAGGTGATTCGACGCGACGGGAAGGGTCGGGGAAACAAGAAATTTTACGCGGACGAAGTCGCGGGCAGAAGCTTATTAAATGATATCACATCACCTCATACTTTGGGGAAACTCTACGGAAAGAGAGACTGCCTTCAAGGTGCAAAAAAGATGCATTCGGGCGATGTTTAAACTTAAGCCTACTGATAGTTGTGAACCGTACTTTAAAAATTACAAAATATTAACTTTGCCATGTCTGTATATATATTCGAAGTAGCTGTGTTTGTTAAGACAAATCCGAGTCGTTTTAGACGTCTATCAGATGTCGTACCCCGCAATAGACGCGACATTAGCGTGCTAAGTCTGGAAACAGCCAAGACAGCACTTATGCGCAAAAGTGTCTTCTGCATGGCGCCTGTTATTTATAACAAATTGCCTAAGACATGGAAGGAGCTTCCCCTTTCATTATTTAAGAAGAGGCTCCGAAGCTTTTTAGTGGCTAAAGGATATTATAATTTTAAGGACTTCCTAGTTGAGAAAGTATTTTTAAGTTAGTGTAATATTTCGTTTAGTTTTTGAAATTGTATTTAATTATTTAGTTTTAAGATCAATGTTTTAAATTTTTTGCATGCCTACGTGGTAAAATATGGCTGAACTCCTATATTTTTTGTCATCATTTGCTGTTACCCATATTTGCAAAATAAAATTATCTTTATCTTTCACCGATGTGGTGATGTTCTTCAGAAAGGTCAGGTTCGTAGTACGGACAACCGGCGTGTGTATATGACCAGATGTATGAACGTAAACGAGGCAAAGAGAGTATTTAAGAATTGTAGCAGATGGCGTTCTGTAGTTTCTGCCGGAGTGGGCATGGAAAGAAGTCGTGAATACTTCTTTTTTACACGCTTTATATTAGCTTCACTTGTATGTTAGTATGTTTGTTTGTAACCGACTCCTTATAGCGCGATTTTGACCCACTTTAAACGACCAGATTTCATTCAAACTTTGCACACCTGTCAAGGACCGATGACAATGCAATAATTTCATAAATTTGTGCCATTATCCTTGCCAGGGTTACCAGGACAGCAGAAAAACTGTCACAAACTACGCTGACGTACGTCTCAAAATTCGAAACACTCTAAAAAATAGAAAATAAATTATAGTTTAAAAAAACTAAAATCACGCTTCCATTGAAAACCAAACTAAAAAGTACAAAATAATAGAAAACAAGCGTAGGGTGCCTGATATCAATAAAAAAATACCTTAAAAAGCACCCCACGCTTTTTTCTATTATTTTGTACTTTTTAGTTTGGTTTTCAATGGAAGCGTGTTTTTAGTTTTTTTAAACTATAATTTATTATTGTCATACTAAAAGAATTTACTTTTTGTTCTATAAGACCAGAGGGGTAATTGCGTAACTTTTTATAGGTAGGAATTGGTTTTGACGTGACAACGTCTTATAAATTGGTTTGCCGGGTGACACTTCAAGAAACTGCGTTACGCTCCGCTCACGTTATGCGCTCACAATGAGAGCGAGTGAGAGGCACGCGTCCCTTCCAGTCGGGCATGGTTAGCCCGCCTAAGAGCGAGAGAGACAGACATAAAAAGTGTTAAAATTATTTTACCACTCAAAGTCGTTGTCACGTAAAACTTTCGCCCGTATACCGACTTTACAGGCAACCAATTTTTTATACTGATAGTTAAACAACATTCATTGCGTTATTTACGTCGCTGAGCCGACAATTTATTCGAACAAATGACGCAATGGTTTAGAAATAATCTTCAATCCCATTCAGATTCTGATAAATTGTGCGTTTCGCAATTAGGGTGTAGGAAAGAGAATTGAATACCTACAGGAAAATATAGTACGTTTCAAAATATCTAATGAAAATGTAATCAAATGGCTTGGGAAACAGACCCGTAGAGTCAATGTGATATGCCATATACAAATTGAATGCTTAGAACAATTTCGTTTAATGTTCAAATATTATTTAAATTCTTTATTACGACCATAAAGATTCTTTTAATTTGACAATTGAAAATAATTTTATGACTTCAATTATTTATGTATGGTCAATATTTTTTCAATAACCATACACTTTATTTAAACAATAATTGTTGGACAAACTCACAAGTTATCAAGTTCTTCAAATAAAAATGAATGCATTCCTAATCGTATACCTTTAAACGAGCAATTCTTGTTTATATATCATCATTTTTCAGCCGTAAGACGTCCACTGCTGGATTTAGGCCTCCCCCAATTTGAGGGGCTTTCTCATAAACGCCACGCTTGGCAGGCGGGTTGGCGATCGCAGTATGGTGGTAAAATGCATAGAGAACGCTGCTGCCCATTCTCTAGTAAGTCCCTTAGTCGCCTTTTACGACACCCACGGGAAGAAATGTATATATATGTATATATAATCTGAATCTCGGAAACAGCTCCAACGATTTTCTTGAAATTTAGTATACAGAGGGTTTCGGGGGCGATAAAACGATCTAGCTAGGATTCATTTTTAGAAAATGTCTTTTTACAACAAACAAAACCGAGCAGAGCTCGGACATCCAGGTACTTCCCTTTAATGAGAGATTGCGTCAGAATTGAACCTAAACTTTTGTTTACGCTTCTACCAGATGGTTTTAGTACCAACTATAGGAAATCCATTTCAGCCGCAAAACGACCACTGCTGGACCCAATTAGATGCCAAAAAAGGGTCTCCCCCAATTTTCCATAATCGTTACGCTTGTCAGGCGAGTTGGCGATCGCAGTATGGTGGTAAAATGCATAGAGAACGCTGCTGCCCAATCTTTAGTAAGTCCCTTAGTCGCCTCTTACGACAACCACGGGAAGAAATGGGACAATGCTATTATTTTTGTTCCTGCACCACACGGAAAGCTATAGGAAATTGGAAAGATATAGTTAGTTGCCAAATGCGTGCACTGACTGGACAGGTCCACTCAATCTGTGTGGTTCTTTCCTCAAAAGACCATTTCAAATACCAATCCACATGGTCTTCACATGATGTGACCAAGATTATATCTGGACTTTAAAAGAGACTGTGACCTCTGAGTTTGTTTCGGCCTTTCTTCTCTGAGTAGTCAGATAGGAAACGTCGACCTCATCTAGCTCTAAATTATTATCTTGTTATTGATTAAATATTATTTATTTGTAAAAGTGTTTGTACAAACCTATTTACAGAAATAAAAAACTTTTTACAAAAAATTAACAACCGACTTCCTAAAAAAAAAACACTACAAAATGAAAAATACCTTTAATTTCGGAAGATCTCTATTTAAGGATTTTTTTGCCGTTTTAACTTTTTAGTTATGGTAGATACCACGCCCTAATCTAATCGCGTTATTCGTTCATTTGTCGCGCAAATACTTAATGCAAGACTTATATGGTTTTTACATGGATCCCATTGTCGGAATGGAACCAAATTAAAATGGGACCATTCGGGAAGCACCAGCTTTAAAAAAAAAAAGAATCATAAAATCGGTTCACCCAGTCTAAAGTTATGAGGTAATAAACATTTTTAAAAATACAGTCGAATTGATAACCTCCTCCTTTTTTTGAAGTCGGTTAATAAGCATTTACATTTAAATAGGTTACAGTTACTTACGTGTGTCTCGTGCTGAAGGTGCATAAGGCAGATCGCTGTGTGGCGGGTACACTGCTGGGAACGACGCCGACGACAGCGGGGCGGGGGGCGACTGTACGCAAGAAAACATATGGTTCAAATAATGGTTAATGGTTGTGGTTTTGACTGGCCTGTTAGTCTAGTGGTTTGTGACCCTGACTGCTAAGACTGAGGCCGTGGGTTCGATTCCCACCCAGGACAAATCTTTGTGTGATGAGCACAATCATTTGTTCTGTGTATATTCATCAGTTGTCTGGTTGCTATAGTACAGGCTCTGCCTAGTTTGGGATCAGGTTACGGTGTGCTGGTTGTCCTAAGATATTATTATTATTATATTCGCATAAAAAACTCCCAAAACGTAAACAGTCTTTTTATAAAAGAAATTAAATTTTGGTCAAAACATAAAGATCTTTGGCGATTTTTATATTTCGAACGCAAAATTCATAATAAAAAGTGTTATAGTATGATTCAATTTTTACATTTTGTTTTTTGTGGGATGTTTTTATCAAGTATGTCAATATTATACTCGTTTTGAATGTTTAAATTCGAATTTTATGATATGAGACTAGATAAAATAAGTAAGTACTATCTTTTGCCAGAGGCTTCTCCTGCGTATTATACATACTAGCTTTTGCCCGCGGCTTCGCCCGCGTGGATGTCGGAAATTAATGCAAGAGGACGTACTACCGCGATAAGAATGTGTTATTCCAGGTTATATAGGTAATATAGACTCTGTGTGCTATTTTCGATCCAGATCCATTCAGCCATTTTTGCGTGATTGAGAAACAAAACCCAATCATACATATTTTCACATTTATAATATTAGTAGTAGTAGGATTATAATTCATATTACTTAGGATTCATAGTTTATGAGAACATCATGTCTGTTGGTGTCTTTAAAATAAGAGTAATAGTATTCAGAGTAAGAAGACTGCGACATAGGGCTTGGTTTAGTTGAATATAAGTCTTCCTGGTTTTTCTTAACGCTCCTATTTTACCTATACAGACACTCAATCATTTATCAGACACCGAACATAATTATAGGAATAGTACTTTTGTCAGTGGCTTGGCCAGTATAGCTATCGGAAAATATCTCCCGGGAACCTACTACCGGGATAAAGTAGGTATCCTATCTGTTACGTATCCATGATATAATATATCAAACCAAAACCAAAAAAGAAACCACCAAACAACCAAATTCGATCTAAATCCGTTTGGCCGTCTTTGCATCATTGAGAAACAAACATCCTAAAATCTAAACATCTAAGCCATTTCGCAGTCTCTTACTTGGAGTAATACTATTAGGTTTATTTTGAGTATAATGAACACACATGATATTCGCAATTACTATGAAGCCCAAAGTAATATGAATTACAATCCTACTTATCCTGTACTACCCGGCCGGTGCCAACGGATGGACGGGACGGACGTACGACCCGCCAGCTGCTCTGCGCCCGCTTTTTAAATCTCTAATATCTTCTAAGATATTCATTTAAATTACATGCTGTAAAGGGCCATATTGATCTATATTAAATGCACAATGTATTTAAGGTACTTAATTGGATAAGGATTAATGCTGTATTGCTTAAAATCGCTTCATAAATAAGCCCTTATTTCTCGTAAAAAGTAAAAGATAAAAAATGGTTATTGTGGGTTATCCCTAAGAGATAGACATACACCATTGCGACATTTTTGTAGGCCTATCAAGGTGTACAATAGTGTAGTACATTATTTTGATCTATTTCGTAGGATTCAGTCAGGGTTTTTCGAATTTTGAGTCATATTTCAGCGTAGTTTATGACGTATGTCACCGTAGTTTTCGAAGACAGTTATTTTTTTCTAAAATAAAAAATCTTTCTAAAATAAAAGTAGCCTAAGTTACTCCTTGTTACATTAGCTATCTTCCAGTGAAAGTCCTGTCAAAATCAGTCCAGCCATTTCAGAGATTAGCCGGAACAAACAGACAAACAGACAGACAGACAGACAAAAATTGTAAAAAATGTTGTTTTGGTATATGTACCGTGTATACATCCATATACACTTAGTAAAAAGTGGTTATCTTAATATTAAAAACAGACACTCCAATTTTATTTATTTGTATAGGGTATAGATGTATAGATAAACCTGCTTCTTGAATCACTCTGTCTATTGATGAAAACGCATTAAAATCTGTTGCGTAGTTTAAAAGATCTAAGCATACAAACGCGAGAAGCTGCTTAGTTTTATATTATGTAAAGACAACAGAAAACCAATTCTTGTAAAGTTCAAAATCTAGTCGCATTATCACGGCGACAATCAAATGTCCAAAACTTGTCAAAAATGTATGGAATGTCGTATTATTTTTGACAGATTAAAACTGAAATTGAATTCTTAAAATTACAAGAATTGCCCTCTGATAGACAATAATTTTTTGCATTTAGAATTTATTTTTATCGGAATAAAGTGCAACCTTTAAAGTGATTATGTGCCAATATACATATAAATTTATCTAAGATCGTGTTTCAAGAAAATAAAGTATTATGTGGTGTGAAATAAATTGATAATTATAAAAGGTTAACATACATTTCATACCTGATATTGTGGCGAGTTCGACGTGCTCGAGTGCTCGTCTATCGAGCCTGACAGATTGTTGTTGCTTTCTACACCACCTGGAATACAGAATAGAAAAAAATGTATTAGCTTCGACTGTTTATTCTTACATTACATATTGTTACGTAGATCGCTAAGACGTAAAACGCAACGCTACCGCCATCTTTTATTGGGTAGCAGAACTACACGAACTAGAACGATCTAGAAACGCCACCGCCATCTATTTTGGAAAAGCAGAATTATCTGTACTGGAGCTATCTAGACATTGTCTGTTCATTAACAGACAGTTTCTAGATAGCTAGATTTCATTAAAACCGCATTTAAAAGCGTACAAAGACGGGATGCGATTTTTTTTTATACAATGTAAAGTTAGTAGGATATTCAGAATTGTAGATTCATAGGAAACATAGACATTCACATGAGTGACGCTGCGGGCGGATATACCCTCAGTCTGCGAGTTCTATCTTACCTGAAGAATAATCAGTCCTGAGCAGGTTTTCACTCTGCATCTTGGTCTTCAGGCACGCGATGTATCGCCCGCAGAAGTCTCGACATAGCTCCTGCACCTTCTCTAGTTCTAGCAGGTGGATCCTCAGCACCTGGAAGTTTAATACAATACGATTAATGGCTGACTCGTAAACATTTGCTACGAACTTCGATAAATTTGCAAAAAGAGGTGGTCGAATGAATGAGTATGCTTGGAGTATCTCTGAGGGACAGAATCCGGAATGAGGTAATCCGGCAGAGAACCAAAGTTGTCGACATAGCTCATAGGATTAGCAAGCTGAAGTGGCAATGGGCCGGCCACTTTAGCCGTCGAACCGATGACCGTTGGGGTAGAGGTGTTCTTGAGTGCAGACCGCGAATCGGTAAACGTTAGGTAGGACGCCCTCAGGCTAGGTGGAGCGACAATCTTCGCAGGGTGGCTGGTAGCAGCTGGATGAGAGTTGCCGAAAATTGAGCTAAATGGCGTGCGATTGGGGAGGCGTATGTCCAGCTCGTACCGTGTGGTGCCAGACGTAAAGAATAACACCACCCCATTTCTTTCCGTGGGTGTCGTAAAAGGCGACTAAGGGACTTACTAGAGAATGGGCAGCAGCGTTCTCTATGCATTTTACCACCATACTGCGATCGCCAACCCGCCTGCCAAGCGTGGCGATTATGGCAAAGCCCCCCAAATTGGGGGAGGCCTAAGTCCAGCAGTGGACGTCTTACGGCTGAAATGATGATAAAGATGTCCAGCAGTGGACTGCTATAGGCTGATGATGATGATGAATGAATGAAATGCACCGATCACAACGTGGTTTGACCAGACTCGATTAATCGAATGAACCCCAAGATTTGTACCAGCCCCGTCTTCTAAGCGTGTCGATAGCAGTCTAAATAGAGTTAGGCCAGAATTTGGCTAAGAGCTTAGCACTTTCAGAAGCGTCCATCAACTCCTGTAGCGTGCAGACAACAGGACACGCTGGACAAGACATCAAATGCTGCATTGTTTGTGGGACAGCACCACATTTACACTCCAAAGCGGAGTCCATGAATCTTCACCTGAGCAGATTTTCTTTACTTCGGCCTACCTGAGTCTGGAGTCTATTTAAAGACTTCCAGGAAAGCCAAGGCAACTAGCCCCTGAGGCCTCATGTTTCATGGTGCTACAGAGACCATTGCATTACAAGGAGTAGACCGGGCGGCGCTGTAATGGTAGGGAAGACGTCTCCTTAGGATAGGGACGAATTGCGAGCCGTATAGGATATGCACCCTAGAGTAAACATTGGACTAGTGGAGAGACGGATGGTATTTTTCTGGATAGGATCTTTTCATGACGTAGCCGGCATGTTGATTCAAGTCGACATTCACCGATGCATCTTTTGGTGGGGTTCAACTGTTTCTCAGCTCTTTTTAACCGACTTCAAAAAAAGGAGGAGGTTATCAATTCGACGGTATTTTGTTTTTTTAACACGCTTTACTAGCTTCACTTGTATGTTTGTTTGTAACCGACTCCTTATAGCGCGATTTTGAAACACTTTCAACGACCAGATTTCATTCAAACTTTGCACACCTGTCAAGGACAGATGATAATGCAATAATTTCATAAATTTGTGCCATTATCCTTGCCAGGGTTACCAGGACAGCAAAAAAACTTTCTTCGAAAACTACGCTGACATACGTCACAAACTAATTTGTGCCATTATCATTGCCATGGTTACCAGGACAGCAAAAAAACTGTCTTCAAAAACTACGCTGACATACGTCACAAACTACGCTGACATACGTCTCAAAATTCGAAACACCCTAAAAAATAGAAAATAAATAATAGTTTAAAAAAACTAAAAACCACGCTTCCATTGAAAAACAAACTAAAAAGTACAAAATAATGGGAAAAAAGTGTGGGGTGCCTGATATCAATAAAAAAATACCTTAAAAAGCACCCCACGCTTTTTTTCCATTATTTTGTACTTTTTAGTTTGGTTTTCAATGGAAGCGTGTTTTTTAGTATTTTTAAACTATTATTTATTTATGTTTGTTACCTCATAAGTTTTGACTGGGTGAACCGATTTTGATGATTCTTTTTTTTATTTGAAAGCTGGTGCTTCCCGATTGGTTCCATTTTCTATGTCGTCGCTTCGTTATGGTGACGTGTAGTGCCGGACGTAAAGAATAACACCACCCCATTTCTTCCCGTTGGTGTCGTAAAATGCGACTAAGGGACTTACTAGAGAATGTGCAGCAGCATTCTCTATGCATTTTACCACTATACTGCGATCGCCAACCCGCCTGCAAAGCGTGGCAACGTCTTGTGGCTAAAATGATATTGACTTCGCTATATTCCGTGTTGTTGTTTACATAGTCGCCTTCAGAGTTGTGTAAATTATTCCATCACCACTGCTCTCAAAACGGTCAAGGAAAACATCGTGAAGAAACCGGCATGTCTTAGAACCAAAAATTCGAAGACATGTGACATCTACCAACCCGCACTGGGCCCGCGTGGTGGATTATGGCCCTCTCCCTCTCAACGAGAGGAGGCCTGTGTCCCAGCAGGGGGAACGTTATAGGCTGCTGATGTGTTCTGAGTTATGACTGCTATCATTTATCTACTGGTTTTTTGTAGTAAGATATCGCTAACCGCTTTCTTGATCTTAATTCTGCCTGAAAATGTATTCTCTTGTCAAAGTATTTCATATCCAGGTATTTATGTGAATATTAGAAAACTGAGGTTAGGCAGACAGTATTTGACACTTACCTGAATGCTCTTAATCATAAGTCCATCTATCTCAGGATCGTCGACCAAGAAAGGTCTCCTGTCTCTCCTCTGGTGCTGAACGAAGGCCTGCAGGTCTGCGCCGAAGGCCTCGGCTGCCGGGGACTCTGCCCCTGCCGTGGCTTGCTCGCAACGCTCCAGCAGGAGCGCCAGTAGTGGGAAGAGGGGATGTCTGGAAGTTAGAAAAAGGTTATAAGCTACCGGAATGCTTTTTTTTACGTTTTCTGGTAGTATAATATAGTGTTAAGAGGCCGTATACGAAATTTTGTCGATTTCACTGATTTACTTGATTTTATTCATTCCACCATTCAACATTTCCATTTTACCCATTTCGTCGTAAAAGGCGGTTAAGGCACTTACTAGAGAATGGGCAGTAGCGTTCCCTATGCATTTTACTACCATACTATGATCGCAAACCCGCCTGCCAAGCGTGGCGATTATGGCAAAGCCCCCGCAATTGGGGGAGGCCTATGTCCAGCAGTGGACGTCTTTCGGCTGAAATGATGATGATGATGTTTTGATTTAAGACGTTCTTTTACAGTTAAAATACTGTATTCCCATAAGTTTTAATGCACAACATGAAAGATCGTTTCAGTTATTTTATAATGAATGAGCTCCTTTTTTATTTTTGTCGAGAATTATAATGCGAGATTTAGGTTATTTTGAAAGGTCTTTTACTGAAAATTCTTTAAAAAAAAATGCATTATTTTCCGGAAGTGGATTGATCATGAACTGAAATTTATTTCTGTTATTTTAACTTTATGAAAGTTTGGAAAAACTTTAATCATAAACAAATCATTGCCATGTTATGTAAAATTTGACTAAGTTAAATATTTTTTTAACCAAGTATGTTTCTTAATGTAAAAGTGATAAAAAAGTGATTCATACATTGTATAGATAATTTTCACAACGAAAATTCACATTGTAATGTTTTATTACCATATAAACGTTAAAACGATTCGTAAATATGTAATATTCTAAACGTTACAGCAAAATTTATAAAACAGTCACCGGTTTGATTTCGATAAATGAAAATAAAAAAACCGGCCAAGTACGAGTCGGACTCGCGCACGAAGTGTAGTGAAATACCATCTATAAAACCATATACCACCACCACCACCACCACCACCATCTACTTGTTGTTATAGCGGCAACAGAAATATTAACATTTGCGAAAATTTTAACTTAATATCTTTTCTTTTCTTTTGGACAACCAACACACTGTTATCTGATCCCAAACTAGGCAGAGCCTGTACTATGGCAACTAGACAACTGATAAACATAGTTAAATATTTCTAAACTGTTCTGTGTTGTAACTGTTCTGTGTTGTGTTTCTGTTCTGTTGTGTTGTGTGTTTCTATTTTTTAACTGTTTAACTATCACGATTAATGGGATACAGCCTGGTGACAGACGGACAGACCGACGGACAGCGGAGACTTAGTAATAATTCCCATTGAACCCTTTGGGTGCGGAACCTTTAAAAGTAGCTCATTAGTCAGAGTCCCCCCTTTCTATCCATATCATAATTCACACAGTCCATCCGTCATTTCTTCGGTTTCCCTCTACTCTTAAAGCCATTGACATTCATACTCAATACTTTCCTCACGACATTTTCCTCATTCCTCCGTATCACGTGACCATACCATGACAACCGATACCCACACAACTTTTCAATTATTGGTGCCACTTTCAGACTTCCTCTTATGTAAAAAGGTAAAAGTTCTTACATGAACAATACATACTTATACACGGCCCGTTTGTCCGCCTCGAACTGCGCCTGATCGGCGTCCGCGGCGGGCGCACCGCCGCCCTGCATCCCGCCAATATCACCAGCTTGGCTGCCTCATCTGGAACGAAGAAAAACACGAAGTTAAAAAGGATATAGCAACATCTGACTGGCCTCATTTGACTGGCCTGCCAGTCTAGTGGTTAGTGACCCTGACTGAGACGGAGGTCGTGTGTCCGATAAATCTTTGTATGATGAGCACAATTATTTGTACTATCATCATCATCATATCATTTCAGCCGTAAGACGTCCACTGCTGGACTTAGGCCTCCCCCAATTTGTACTATGTTTGGGTGTAATTTATCTATAATATGTATGTATTCAGAAATATAAAAGTATATTTAACAGTTGTCTGGTTGACATAGTACAGGCTCCGCCTAGTTTGGGATCAGATAACGATGTGTTGGTTGTCCTAAGATATTATTATTATCTGCACCGCCACATGTGTCTGACTTCACACTTATCCTGCATCGCACAAGCAGAGTTTACCGCCCAACTACCATATCGCACCCCTAGATCTAAAGGGAACTAACTCAAAATTCTTAATTTTTCAGTTATGCACACCTTCGAGTCTGTCATTTCAATACCTATCGACCAATAAACCAGATTCAAAACTATTTCCAACATTAGACTCCAAATATTGGAAATAGTTTTGAATCTGGTTTATTGGTCGATAGGTATTGAAATGACAGACTCGAAGGTGTGCAAAACTGAAAAATTAAGAATTTTGAGTTAGTTCCCTTTAGATCTAGGGGTGCGATATTTACAATGTCTCGACATCAATGGTCGGGCAGATTCCCACCAGATACGACATCTATTTGCTCGAAGGATCCTCCCTTTACTAAGGAGGTTGAGTGAACTTAACACCCTGTTCCTCATTCCTCAAAAAGGAGTCCTTTATTTCCAATGGGTATCAGCAGTTCAAATCAGAGGGGTAATCTAACAGAAAGAATCGCTTTTATTCAGATAGTTCAATAGAGTTATTTGCGTAGCTGGACAGACAAATTTTTTGAACATTATGAAGCAATCATCGTCATAATTTCAGCCGAAAGACGCTTCCAACAAGGGATATGCCGTAATCGCCACGCTTGGCAGGCGGTTTCGCAATCGTAATATGGTGGTAAAATTAATAGAGAACGCTGCTGCCCATTCTCTAGTAAATCCCTTAGTGGCTTTTTACAACACCCACGGGAAGAAATAGGATGGCGCTATTGTTTACATGTGGCACCACGCGGAACAATGGATTAGCAATATTTTTCAAAATGGTTCAGATTCTCATTGATAGCTAGTAAGTTACGAAATTAGGGTACAGAACTAGATAAGATAACGAGCGAACGTCTTGAGAACTCATTGGACACATTGGCCACAAGACTGATTTTGTGGTGCACCGTGGGAGGGGCTGACATCCAGCTGCATCAAGATGCGCTGGGGTAGCCAGAAAAATTTTCTTAGCGTTTTCCAATTTGTTGAATCCTATGGAGAAGAGCCGGCAAGAAACTCCACGGTTCATCATCATCATTTCAGCCGTAAGACGTCCACTGCTGGACTTAGGCCTCCCCCAATTTGGGGGGCTTTGCCATAATCGCCACGCTTGACAGGCGGGTTGGCGATCGCAGAATGGTGGTAAAATGCATAGAGAACGCTGCTGCCCATTCTCTAGTAAGTCCCTTAGTCGCCTTTTACGACACCCACGGGAAGAAATGGGGTGGTGTTATTCTTTACGTCCGGCACCACACGGTACTCCACGGTTACTCTTTTAAAAATAATCGTCTTTTACAATGGTTTCAAATTACAGTGTTAAAAGGTATGGGAGGACAGTGTAGGCTCGCGAACAACTATTAAAGGATATTAAGTTAAAAAAAAAAATTGAACGAGCTAGATCATTGTTCTTTTGTAATATTTACCAAAAATAAAGTAGCAATGTTCCTCTCTACTATCTATGTATCCGTTTACTTTTGGCTCATTAAAATTCCTAATTCAGGGAGTTAAGTAATGCACGGTATTATGGACGCAAATGTCCGCATCCCGCGTTGACGTCATCGCACGTCAATTAGGGCCTGACCTTACGTACTTAGTACATACAATATATGTGTGTTAGGCATCAATCTTGGAAGCTAAATTAGAACCACTTCCCGATGTTCGATTAGGCTCCAATTGATGTACATATGTATCTTTGATGATGATAAAATAATATGGTACCATGGAGCTGTTCTGTTGATGGGGAATTATAATCTCCTCTAGTTTGGGCTGATTTGTTTTGTTTTGGTCAATATTTTTTTGGATAAGATAAGCTATAAAAATCTTGCCTTAAGAAAAAAAAAATATTCACCTATATTTCGCAATCTTTATTATAAATCAGGAGCATGTGCAATTAGGGTTGCCACCTTTTTTTCATGCAATTAAAGTACTTTGGTTACTATAGCTAAGAAAAAGAAAGTACATGGTATAAAAATAAAGTACAATTTATTTTTCTTTGTTATTATATTTCAAAACATATTTTATATTGCTTTTTGCAGTTTGCATCAAATAAATTTCAAGTTGCAAAAAGTATTTACGACTAATCTTTAAAATTTAAAATCTCAAAGAAATCAAATTTTGAAAAATAAAGTATTTTCGTGTACTTTATTTTTCTCATAAAGTATAGAGTACATTCATGTGAAATAACGTACAATACTTTATTATAAAGTACGGGTGGCAACCCTATCTGCAATATACCCACTGCCACTCAAGTTGGCAATTCTTCGGGCTATGTCGCCCCCTATTACATAGGATTTAAACATAATTGAAGAAATGAGGTTATAATCTAGGCATCCTCTGCAAACCTTTCAAGACTACAGGCATAATGTTATGAGACAATCTCAAACTTAGCCTTTCCAAAAAGTTCCGAGCTAACACCATTTATCTTGACCCATTTTTACCCACTTTCCAACTGCCTTATAACACCCTATATCTAACAAAAAAACAGCCCACAAAATAAACTCTTAACTTGAACAAGCAAACCAATAAACAAACTAAAATAAACAGAAAACAAGAGAATAAACAATAAACAGCAGAAATAACAGACAACATCGCAAACCGACGGCTGGCAATAAAAAAAGATATTAAAACCGGGCAACACATTCATCACAAGTGTTGCCAGTAGATTGATATAAAATACCACTTATATTTTCTTTACTGTTTCGCTAAAGTAATAGTGGGTAGGGTAGCTTTTTAATATCAATGGGGGAGTTAGGAACTGTCTTGTAGGATATAAATAATTTAATCCTAATTTGGTTTGACCTTGAGTGATTACGGACTTAAAATCAAGCAAATACAATATCTACTTTAATCTTTGTTGAGGTTGGCTTTTTTTTTTGGATGGGAAATCATCAAATGACGTCTCCCGCTCTTGGGCGGAGCGGAAGGGCGTGTCAAACTTTTACTAACTAAAACCCACCCGTGTTCCTTCAGTTGCCCATGTGCCAGGGTCATGGTATCTCTTTCAAACAATCTCGCGACCCTGGCAGACATCAGTCCTTGCAGACCCCTTCAGTTCTGCTGAAATCTCTTTGAAGCGCGCGTAGAACACTACGCGCCGTCGCACGGTGGATCGAAAATCGGCTGTAGAAGACATAGGATCTCGATTTCTTAAATGTTATTTTTTTGCTGGAAATGACTTCTGCTGATCATTACTATGTACAAAAATGACACCCGAGTTAATTCTGCCCAAAAACGAAGGAAATATATTTTTTTTACGAAAAATTTGTATGAAGCTAGTATGAAAAATCGAATTATCTCCTAAACGGCATATTTAACCGTAATATCCTTGGAGGTGGTCATAGTGCTAATTATTTATGATTTTTTGGTTGCCGATTTGACGAAAAATTTAATGCCGTTTTTTTAAAAAAAATCGTCAAAATATTTTTATTTATTTTTACATGTAAAACGATCCCTTTTAGTGTCCAAGTTAAAAAGTTCGATATGTTATTAACCCAAATATTAAGAACACACAAAACAAGAAAAATTAAATTAAAAAATTGCTGTTTTTTACACATTTTTATTAATTTAAATAAAAAAAGATTATCAAACTCTTATTTAAGTAACATATAAAGTTATATTATATACAAAATAATTTAATTTAAGGAATTAATACTAAGCATTTGTAAAATAAAGTAAAATAAATAAAAAAAAGACAAAATATCATTAAATATTACAAAAAAAAAACCCAAACAGACTCAAATACAAATTTACATTGCATATGCCAATTCACTGGAATCTTCGCCTGTGTGTTCATCAGATCTTCTCTTTTTTTGTTTACTTCCCAGATCTTCGAATGGTTTACGGGATCTTTTCGTCATTGTTCCAATGGACGTTGATGTCGACGGTTCTGGAGAGACTGAGGGCGCTCTTGGTATCTCATCAACACTTGGTTCTTGATTAACTAAAGTTTGCACAAAACTCGGCCAATCAATATTTGCTCCCAACCAATTCTCGTACTTTCTCCTGAAATTATCAAGGAATCGGTTGGATTTCTGCCACCTTTGTAAAGCGGCTCGCGTAAATCTCCGACAAAATTCTTTGAGAACAACACGATCTTCGTCAGACAGGCAATCGCCTATGCGGGATACAACTGCACTGAACAATACTTCATGATCAAATGAAGTACTCTCACTTCGTAGAAGCACAAACAAGTCTAAATTCGTGATTAAACTTTCCATTCTAAGATTTTATAGTCGCAGATTTAGTGTTAGCAGTTACACAGTTGTGAACAAACTAAATTATAAAACAAAACTGTAGCCCTTTTATTGCAAAACGCCAATAATTAGGTAACTACCCTCATTAGTTATCTTCTCATTAGCTAATGAAAATTTATAATTGTCACTAACTATTCTTAGAACTCATAGCACTGCTAATTAACAAATTAGCTTACTTATCAGGAAAAGTTGAATGTAATCCATAGTTGGCATTGTCGTGAGATATTGAAAATCATTAAATCACCTATAAAGACTCATTAGAAGACCTAATCAGTGTAGTTACTTAATCACTTCTTTTCGGACTCATTAGAAGAGTAAACAATTGGTAATTTGGTTGTATGAAAAGTTTTAAAACTCATGATGTGTTGATAAATATCTAGCTCAAGCATAGTTGTCTACGTGTGGGTGTACTATAAACCTCTGCCAACTCCTTCGGAAATATAGGAGTGATGCTATTTTATGTTACGTGTAGTTAAAAGTCCGTGTTCTTCAACATAAACACTAAAAGGAATCGTTTCATATGAAATAACAAATGAAAATATTTTGACGATTTTTAAAAAAAAAACGGCATGAAATTTTTCGTCAAATCCGCAACTAAAAAATTATAAATAATTAGCACTATGACCACCTCCAAGGATATTACGGTTGAACATGCCGTTTAGGAGATAATTCGATTTTTCATACTAGCTCCATACATTTTTTTCTTATAAAAATTATAACTCTTCCATTTGTGCACATATTTACTTCATATGACATTTTATAGAACAGTAATGATCAGCAGAAGTCATTTCCAGCAAAAAAAATAACATTTAAGAAATCGAGATCCTATGTCTTCTACAGCCGATTTTCGATCCACCGTGCGTCGAACCGAGCCTGGTCCTTACCGGGCGGCGAGCTACCCATTGCTCGCCGCCCGCAAGCTCGCGCCTACGGTGGCCGGGAGTCTGCTGAGATTGGCTTCCAGTCTTATAGTTTATAGCTGAAATACCAATATTTTACATGGAGCGTCTGCCTACCTGACCTCTACAACCCAGTAGGTAACACAATACCCCTTTGCATGACTGGTTGTCAGACTTTCGGGCTTCTGACGACCCGTAACGACTGTCAGAGATCCGGGAATGACAGGCGGACCTAAGGCTTAACGTGCTTTCAGAGGCACGGCAGGGGTATGAAAAGATGGTCACCAATCCATGGACCAGCCGTGACAAGCGTAGCTTAAAGTCCAGACATAATCTTGGTCAGATCATGTGAGGACAATGTAGATTTGTGCCTGAAATAGTGAATGACAAAGAAAAGGCTTAAGGTGAGTCCGCCTTTGTACCTTTTTTTTGTGTGCGAAAAGTTTAAATAAATAAATACTCCAACCAGCCCGCGAAATTCAAATTTTCTTAGGTTTTTTTGCAATTTGCAGGCCAGTGCTAGGTTGTATGTTGATTAAAATATTATTCGCGCCTGTAAGACATATGTAGTTACAGAATTATAATCATCAAAATCATCAATACAACGCTCTAAGTTCATAAAGCTGTAGGAATGACTTTTTCTGTTTTGTTTGGGTTCCGCACCTCAAAAGGAAAAAGCGGAACCCTTATAGGATCACTTTGTTGTCCGTCCGTCCGTCCGTCCGTCTGTCAAGACCCTTTTTCTCAGGAACGCATGAAGGTATCAAGCTGAAATTTATACCAAATACTCAAGTTTACTGTCCCTTGGAGCTGTGAAAAAATCAAACTTCTAAGCTAACGCAATCAAAAGATATAGCCGTTTATGCCGCAAATTTCCACAAATTTTCGAAACTCGCAAGGGAATCAAAACCTAAAGGGTACTTCCAGTCGATCTAGAATTTTGAAATTTGGTACGAAGCAACGTCTTATAGCACAGATAAAGGAAAAATTGCGAAAACCATAAATTATTAATTACATCATATAATAAAAATATTTTTAATAATTTTAAAGGTACTACAACGTTTTTACGGAACCCTCGGTGCGCGAGTCCGACTCGCACTTGGCCGGTTTTTTTTTGTTCCTAAGCCTTTATGAACTTGGAGGGTTGTATCGGCGATTTTGATGATTATAATTCTGTAACTACACGTGGCAACTGTTAGGTCTTACAGGCGCGAATAATATTTTAATCAACATACAACCTAGCACTGGCCTGCAAATTGCAAAAAACGCAAGAAATTTTGAATTTCGCGAGCTGGTAGGAGCATTCACCTTAAGTGAACCAGTCCAGTCAGTGCACCCATTTGTCAGTAATCGAGTAGCTCAATTTTAAAACTAGAGGAGCTCAACGACTCGACGAACTAAACCAAAGAAAGGAGACTTGGGCGACATTCGAGTCACTTTTAAACACGCTTATTATAACCATAAGATGTAGTGCTGTCCCACACAATGATGCAATTAATATTGTGTCCAGCGTGTCCTGTTGTTTGCACGCTACAGGAGTTGATGGACGCTACTGAAAGTGCTAAGCTCGTAGCCAAATTCTGGGCTGACTATATTTAAATTGCTATCGACACGCTTAGAAGAAGAACCCAGATTTGCTATTTCATATTTCAGCAAAAATGCACAACACGCAAATACGTTCTTTTAGCAGGACTTCAAATGGAAACTTTGCATCGGATTTTCTTTTCCCCTCACAAGATATAGACGGAAAATAATTAATCCCAACCGATTTCGCTAAAATAAGGAAGAGGAAAGGAAAAATGTTTACTTATTTCCCTCAGTGTTTGTGGAGGCTGATCCTACACTATTTGCAAAAGGTTTCCGGTATTACGTATCTCCTAAAATGCGCTCTATGTATAAATATACAGAATTATTTTTCAGAGACCTGCCAAATTTAAGGGTATCGACCAGCATCGTAATCACGAAAAATGTATCAACTGTTGATAAATTCGTGATCACAATGTTAGTCCGTTACTTTAACACGAGTTGGCTGATAGATACTACGGAGTTCATACATTGGAGTAGACTCTATTTTTATTTTTTTGGTGTCGTCGTCATCCATGACGGCTCCCGCCGCGGAGCGGGAGGGCGTGTGAGACTTTTACTGAATAAAACCCACCCGTGTTACTCCAGGACAATAAATCCGCAACACTGGCAGGCATCGGTCCTAGCGGCCTTCTTCAACATGTGCTGACATCTGGCCCAAAACGAATTCGATTTTATTCTTGTGAATATGAGAACATTGTAGACCATTTTTTTAATTTTATTAAGTACCTGGTACTTGTTGACTGTCTGTCCCATACCTATTAACACTGTAGTATGAAACTATTGCAAAAGCCATTTTTTTTTAAAGAGTAACCATAGAGTTTCTTGCCGGCTCTTCTCCATAGGAATCAACAAATTGGAGCCGTGCACCTAGCTTCTGACGTGTCATAAGTCCCCCCATGTAGGGTTATGTGACATAAAATATCTAGATTTTGCTTCGTAGAAATTTCGACACAGGCGAGACTTCCCAAACCCTAATCCAGTTAGACTAGGAGCCGACCCCAGCATAGTTGGGTAAAGGCTAGGCAGAGGACCCGTGCAGTGCCGGACGTATAGCATCACCCCATTTTTCCGGTGTGTCGTAAGAGTCGAATCAGGGAGTTACTATAGAATGAGCAGCAGCGTTCTCTATGCATTTAATCACCCTAATGCTATCGCCAACCCACCTGCCAAGCGTGGCGATTACGGTAACCTCCAATGAAGGAGGCCTTTGACCAGCAGTGGACGTCTCAAGCCTGAAATGAAGATGATAAAGCAGAGAATGATGACATAATAATATCTATCTGTAAGAAAAATTAAAGGTTAGTAAACGCAGCATTTGAATGAGATGTTTTCTGTTAGATACCAAAGTTGTATCAATTGTATCAAGTTTGAATTGGATTCCTCTTTGATAATAGTAATAGTTTGACCCCCTTACAAAAGGCTGTCTTCGCCGAAACCCGGAAGTGTGAATGCACAATTGTACACCCTATAGGGATGGAGATTTTAATTTGATAGGGGTGAATAGCGTCGGTTATAGACACCTGCAAACGTAATTACTTTAGACTTGTGATTCAAAGACAATATGCAATATGGGGGTGATCTTAGATGTTGCTAATATGTATCTCTACTTATCGTATATTAGGTACTAACTAGCTTTTACCTGCGGCTTCACCCGTATTTATACATGGAAACTTTTATCTTGAATCACTCAGTCTATTGCTAAAAACCGCATTAAAATCTGTTGCGTAGTTTAAAAGATACATGCGTACAAACACGGGAAGCGACTTTATTTTATACTATGTAAAGATAGTAAAGCTGAAGAGTTTGCTTAATTCAACGTTCTAATCTCAGGAATTACTGGTTTGAATTGAAAAATTATTTTAGTGTTGGATAACCCATTTATCAAGGAAGGCTATAGACTATATAATATCACAATAGGACTCTTAAGAGCCGAAGGAGAAGAAACAAAGTCAGAAGGAACGGTAGGCGAAAACGAAGGCTCATATCTTTTCTATCGAGGATGAGTGATCGCCCATCACTCATCCTCGATAGAAAAGATATGATCCTCCGACCAGCACACGTAACATGACCACCATAGAAACGGGTTCTGTCGACGGAAGAATAGATAAAATGGCATATGTTAGAACGATGTCTACCTTTTTAAGCGTGGCGATGTTAAAAGTGAAGAAAAGAAATGTTTCTACTCTTCAGTCGACAAACTCTACAATGCCAAGCATGGCGACCAATTTTCTCTACTATTGGCACTTGGGGCTAGAAACATTTTTAGAGCATTATTATCAATAAATTATAAACACAGTACATCTAAGTACATCAGCTGATTCTCCTCAACTTTTATTGAAAATCACTTTAATACAATATACAAACTAACTCTAAATATTATGTACAATTAAATAAAGGTAAAAAAAAGGAAGAGCTCACTGGGCATCATAGAATTCGTCCGTATCGCTGTCGGTGGGAAAAGTACCCAGATGGCTGGCAGGGTTGCCACGTTGGATGGCAATATATAATAATAATTTATCTTTATGTTTCTCTCTTCTCAAAGGTTCACATATGTACATAGCACAGAGACAGGAATGCTGATTCCTTGACCTAAAAATAGGCCAGCCCTCTGGTCACGTGAAGATTCGGCCAACCGCTTGGCGATATCCCGGAATAAAGCCCTCTAAGTTAATTTAATCCCATTGAATAAAAAAATAGACCATTCTATTACCGCATCCAACCGTCTTTGTCTTCATAGAAACGCGAGTCTACAGATCACCCCGTAGAAGAGATGAAAATTGTATAGAAAGAACTTTGTCGATTCTTGATAGAATAGAGAGAGAATTGGTCATGCTACACCTGCAGTCGGGTAATGCGTGTTGCTACTGCCCGGCGATTGATGTTGGGACATTGTATAATTATGCTAGTTGCGCGGTAAATTTTGCTTGAGCGACGCAGAATTTTGCGTAGATTCTCTGGTTGAGAAGAGGCCTTTCCCCAACACGGTTAAACGAACAGCATTGATGCTCAACAATGGAAAAATTGACTACTTACTGAAAAAACGTTATTCTCTAACTAGATACACCAAATGTATACCATAGACCTACCCTCTCACAAATACTTCAAGCATAACAAATCGTATATCAATAAATAGCAAGTTTTCAACGTATATGTACGTGCCCTGTATACGAGCAGGCTACGTAGGACGCATCGTAATGGCGGACTTATTTCCCGCGCTTTTGCTCAAGTGTTGCCAAGTGTCGATAGTGTTGCGACGGCAAAGTATGGTTTGTTTATTTTAAATAAGATTTGATTTAAAACATACGACTATTTGCTTACGACGCCTGATGAAACAATATGAAATTGATGCTCTGCAGACCTTAGACACGGTGTTTCATATGATATCCCATAACTCTTGGGTATGATACCATGTCAAAAAATCAACTGGAATACTTTTTTTTTTTAAGTTTCATAATGGGTGTAGAGGTGTAGATTAGTACCAAGACTTTTCTTTTTTATTCTTGTAGGGATTGGTTCTCTATCTTCAAATGGAGAGGGCACCGTTACCTCTCAAAAGACCCAATAAGCAATGGGTATTTTCAGAGGTAACGGTGCATATCCATAAACCTAAAGGTACCTTGAGGAGTATCAAAGAGCTGACACAGAAATTATAAGGTTTGAATTAAGCTGGAAAGAAGAAGATTGACGGAAAAAAGCCTGATCTACCTGTATTTACTTTTTTACACGCTTTATATGAGCTTCACTTGTATGTTTGTATGTATGTTTGTTTGTAACCGACCCCTTATAGCGCGATTTTGACCCACTTTAAACGACCAGATTTCATTCAAACTTTGCACACCTGTTAAGGACCGATGACAATGCAATAATTTCATAAATTTGTGCCATTATCCTTGCCAAGGCCAAGGTTACCAGGACAGCAAAAAAAACTGTCTTCGAAAACTACGCTGACATACGTCACAAACTAATTTGTGCCATTATCCTTGCCAGGGTAACCAGGACAGCAAAAAAAACTGTCTTCGAAAACTACGCTGACATACGTCTCAAAATTCGAAACACCCTAAAAAATAGAAAATAAATAAATAGTTTAAAAAGAACTAAAAAACACGCTTCCATTGAAAACCAAACTAAAAAGTACAAAATACGCACGCTTTTTTTCCATTATTTTGTACTTTTTAGTTTGGTTTTCAATGGAAGCGTGTTTTTTAGTTTTTTTTTTTATTATAACTAAATAGTGTATTTGTTTGTTTGAACGCGCTAATCTCTGAAACTAGCAGTCAGGTTTCATAAAAACATTTTACATTAGAAAGCCCAATTCCTGAGGAAGGCTTTTAGCTATATAACATCACGCTATGATCCTTAAGAGACAAACAAAAAGAAAAGACCATTTCAGTCACCAATCTATATGGTCTTCATATGATGTGACTATAATTATTTCTGGACTTGAGTTAAAAGAGACCGTTGACTTCTGAGTTTGTTTCGGCTTTTCTTTCTCAGAGTTGTCAGTTCGGAAAAGCCGACCTCATCGCGTTTTAAAAAAATATGATTAATGAGTAAAAGTGTTTGAAAGAACCTACTTACAGAAATAAAAACAATTATCAAAAAAAAAAACAGAAAGAACCCTAACGAAAACGAATTTATGGCGCGGGAAGGCGATGCGATGCCGATCCGACGGAGGATCAAGAAATTTCACGCGGACGAAGCTACTTTATCAACACACAATGGTCAACAGCTACACATCTCATTAGGTTGTAATGAGTGTGAAAGGTTAATTTCCTCCGGGTTGGATTAGGCCATCTCATTGACATCACATCATTCTTGATGAGATTAAGTGACTTGAATATATCATGGGTAAAAGGACTGATTGACATTGTAATGCGGACGTAAAGAATTGCACTATCTCACTTCTTCCCGTGGGTGCCAGATTTTTTCAATCATATCTTTTAAAACTTTTTACAAAAAAAATACGAGTAACAACCGACTTCCCAAAAAAAAACACTACAAAGTGAAAAATAACTTTAATTTCGAAAGTCGGTGTCTTAAGCCGCGTACGCACGTACGAACAAATTTGTTGCGTTACATGATACGCAACAACTTGGTTCGCACGTGCGTACCACTATCGAACATCGAACACTCTGTTCGTCAAACATGTTCGCGGCGATCCTTGTAGTGTGTTCTGTATGGACGGTGTTCGAAGAGCTTTAATAAATGTTACGCAACAAAACTGTTCGTATACCTAGATCTGGGCGGGGTGCTATAAATATGGCTACTAAGATAGAGTTCACGACTGTTGTTCGCGAACTCGACTCGAACTATGTTTGCGTTCGTGTTCGAATATGCCATCCATACGTACGAACCAAATGTTCGGGTCTGGTGTTTGTGTTCGCTATGTTCGTGTTCGTACGTGCGTACGCGCCTTTAGGATCTGTATTTATGGTTTTTTTGCCACCGACTTCCGAAATTAAAGTTATTTTTCACTTTGTACTGTTTTTTTAAGAAGTCGGTTGTTATTTTTTTTTGTAAAAAGTTTTTATTTTTAACTTTTTAGTTATGGTAGATACCCCGCACTAATCTAATTGCGTTATTCGTTCATTTGTTGCGCAAATACTTAATGCAAATTTAAGACTTATATGGTTTTCACAAGGACACCATTGTCCGAATGGAACCAAATTAAAACTTTCAAATAAAAAAAGAATCATCAAAATCGGTTCATCCAGTCAAAAGTTATGAGGTAACAAACATTAAAAAAAATTGGATTGATAACCTCCTTCTTTTTTTGAAGTCCTTTAAAAACCACGGCGTTTCCTATTTGACTACTTTGAGAAGAAAGACCAAAACAAACTCAGAGGTCACAGTCTCTTTTAAAGTCCAGACATAATCTTGGTCACATGATGTAAAGACCATGTAGATAGATAGCTGTCTGTATAGAAAGTTGAATTTGAATTGGCTTTCAGAAACCCGTTATTTCTCCAAAACCTTTAATTCTGCTCTCTAAGCAAAAATACAGGTTTTTGTATGTATTTGCTAAGCCCAAGATTCGCCCCTTCCTAACAATGAGACCCAAAATCAACACAACAAACAGATCTAGCTAACAAAACTGCTGGACACTCTTCAGTCAATATTTATTTGGGGTTCAACCACAGTATAAATAAAGTAGAGAAGACACACTCGTTACAAATCGAAGAATGCGCTTAAAAGTTTTAGGGGTTCCTGCCAATATTGGACAGTAAAGTGTTTGCTCATAGCTTTTATTGAAACTATTTAGTTGGTAGTCATGGTAGCTCTTCAAAATTCAATATTTCTTACGTTTTTGCCAAATCGCTGGTCAGTGTCAGGCTTTATGTTGAACAAAATATAAATAACAACCGTAACACGTATGTATTTACAGAATTATAATCATTAAAACCATCAATACAACCCTCTCATCATCATCATTTCAGGCAAAGATGTCCACTGCTGGACCTATGCCTCCCCCAAGGGCAGGTTTTCCATCATCGCCACGTTTGGCCGGCGGGTAAGCGTTGCAGTATGGTGGTACAATACATGACCGGTGCTGCCCATTCTCTAGTAATACAATACAACCCTATAATTTCGTTTAATATCATTGAATATTTATTTTTTCATGAATTAGTCTCAAGTGGCATTGGGTAGCAGAATTTGAAAAAATATTTTTACTATTCTATTAATTCTTTGGCTATTTAACTACTAGTCTAAGGAACCGAGCATAAAAAAAGAAGTCAGAAGTAATAGTATAGGCGAGCGATGCGATGTGACGCGGTAGAACCGGAGTCGAGGGTAGCCGTTTTACTACAATGAAGGAAAACTTTTTGAATAAACTGAACCTTTTGCCAGAACCCCTGTTTTGTAAGCCGACTCACTATCTTTGTTAATAACATCTTCCGTCCTTTGTTTATACCCTAATTTCGTACCTTTCCTGTTTGCCAGATAGCTACCAGGAAAATTGTGGAAAATTTTGTAAAATATTGAAGTTTTGTGAAAACTTATCGCGAAGAATGTTTCAAGTGTTGGCGGAATGGAATTTTTATGTCCATTATGCGGGTAGTCTGTGTATGTTGGTAATTATAATGTTTTGTTGCGATAACGTGATAAAGGCACAGATAGAGGACAACTTGTAGCGGAAACATCGCTACATGCGTACTCCGCAACACACTGACCTCACGCAAAAATCCTACATCGCGCAAACAGAGTTTACAGCGCAACTAGCAAATATCCCTACATCAATCGTAGGACAATTTTCCACCAGACACTACATACATCTATTCCTATTCTGTTACAATCTCGCCGTGAGAACTTAGGTGAATTGACCTAAAAGTGAGCTATCATTCCATCGCAGGCGAGGAATTGACACTAATGGCTGCTTACTTTAAGCTCAGTTAACCCAAGTTATCACGGTGAGATTTTAACAGAATAAGTCGGCTGGTCGGAGGATCGTCCCTTTTCTATGAAGGATGAGTGAACAGTACACCCTGTGTCTCATACATTTAATAACGAATTAGATGGTACTTTTTCTAACGCTACTGCGATTTATGACTTCACCATAATCAGCCTATAATTTTCCCACTGCTGGGCCACAGGCCTCCTCTCTACGAGTGGGACGTAATTCACCACGCGGACTCGGTGCGGGTTCACAGACGTCACTTGACTTCGATTTCCTGCCAGGGTCGCGAGATTGTTCGAAAGAGACACCGTGACCCTGGCACATGGGCAACTGAAGGAACAAGGGTGGGTTTTAGTCAGTAAAGGTCTGACACGCCCTCCCACTCCTCCCAGAGCGGGAAAAGTCATTAGATGATTTCCCATCCAAAAAACAATGCCTTTGATTTTTTAGATCTAGATCAGATGATTCGTGTTCGGGAATGTTGTTTAACTATGAATATTAAACCAATTCCTACCGATAAAAAGTTCCGCAATTACCCCTCTGCTCAGCATTGCTGATTGTTCTCTCAAAAGTTGAAATAAAATTTATCATGTTGCTTTTTATTATCCCAAAGATAAGTTATTAAATCTGTCTAGCCTTTTTCCAATTATGTTGGTCGGCTTCTAGTCTAACGAGATGCATCTGAATACTGTAATTTTCATGAAGCGACTGCATATCTGACCTTCACAACCCAGTTACTGGGTAAGACTGTACCCCTTGGAGAGAGGAGAGAGATTCGTTGTCCGACTTTTATTCTTCTGACCAACCGTCTGACTGTCAAAGATCTATAGAAATAAAGAAAAGAAAGAAAGAAAATACGTTCGAAATGACAGATTATTTTAATAAATAATCTGTAATTTGTTATTAATTCATTACTGAGTCAAAAATACTGTTATAGTTAAATGCGTTTATTAGTTCGAAGACGTAAGTAAGAGGTGGATAAAATCATCAAAAAAATTAATCCTATAGAAATTTTACTTAAAATCACCTCTATCTCAACAGAATAATTGATGCAGTTTATAAAAAAAGTTATCGATAAGTCTATGTCCCATCACTACTCTCTCTCAACTAACGACACCGCGTCGGTAAAATAGACGCTAGAATATATTCTGTATGCAACCGTGAATCGTCGAAATGTCTCCAACTTTACATTTGATTTTCGTACAATTTATACCAACTATTATTTTTGCTTTGAAACGGTTTTCATTCAAAACAGACGCTTGTAGCAAAGTAACAGCCGCATAGTTTGATCGATCAGAGTTAAGCTACGCTTGCCGCGGTCGGTCTGTGAATGGGTGACCATCACTTGGACTAGGAAAGAACATTAAATAAGCTGTTTGTCCCGGATATCACGAATGTAAGTACAGTCACCAAAAGAAGTCATTTTTAATTACGAGGTTAGGTCTTCTGTATTCGGGAAGCCGATTTTGCAAACGTATGTAAATAAACGGACATTAATAAAAAACATTTAGGTGTTCAAATTAGGCTGAGGATCAGCACTTTTCGAACGTCTAAATTACATCAGATAGTCCCCCAAAACACCCCCCTTCACCAATTCCTAGTGCAAACTGTCCAGCAGAGCATTGATACTTTTCAATTTTTTACAGTCAGGAATTAGGATTCCCAGTGTCGTGAGATCCAGGCTTCTTCGTTCCGATAACACTTGTTGCTATACAGGTAATAGGAGTAAATACGTTAAATTTCATCTAATCTAAAACTATTACACAAAGATAAAAACAAACAATGCACCTAACACCATCTCTATATAAAACAGACAAAAAAACAAACGCCACACAAATTCCTTCGTTCCCCAATCACTAAAATAAAACAAATAGAAAAAAAACATGGAGTCCCTTTTCCCGCCATTTCGTTTTCCCTTCGAGGGCCCTTCAATTTAAACTCGTTCCATTCGAAAACGATAATTAAAAAGGAAAAATCACGCCGCCATCTTGCTTTTACATTCGGAAATCCTCTCGACGTGTTTCCCGCCTTTTGCAATTAGCTCAATTTCTGAACGTCGCGTCCCGTGTTGCTAGAGTGCAAAATTTAATTTGTTTGATTTTTTTCAAGTGGTCATTATTTTAATGGAGTTATAGGTTTGAAGTGCTATTCTTAAAATTGAGTTTTCACAGTTCAACTACGCGGTGATTGGATAAGAGTAAATAATTCTCATTTAACTGGGTTAGATATTTATTACAAATCAATGATCAAAAATGAGTAGTTAACCTTCTCTTGTGGGTATCATATTATAGTAATTACTAGCTTTTGCAAGCGACTACGCTCGCTTTGACGTCGAAAACTATCCCACGGGAACGTAATACCTGGATAAAAAGTATCCTATATGCTAATCCAGGCTATAATCTATTTGTGTGCCAAATTTCATTCAAATCCGTTCATCCGATTTCGCGTGACAGAGTAATAAACATACAAACTGACATTTTTACACAGCATAAAACAGAGTCGCTTCTCTTGTCTGTAAGCTTAGATCTTTTAAGCTACTCAACGGATTTAAATGCTGTTTAAATCAATAGACGTATCTATTCAAGAGGAAGGTCAATATGCATAACACACGGACGAAAGTTTATAATATTAGTAGAATAGTAGGATTATTTGATTGAACCATGGAGTAGAGGAAGAAGGATAAGAAGTGACAAAAGCAATTTTAAATTATGAACTCAATGGTTAATCGCCGGATCAATCAAAAGGCAATAAGCTTGATGGGACCTACAAAGGATCACGACCGCTACTAAGTCCTTGATATACAAAGGCATAGATATACAAAACACCGTTTTTAGTATAACAACGTTACTAGCACAAAACAGGGAATTATGGCACAAAAAATCTAGTCCTCCAGACCGTATTTCAGCCATGGCGGCTAATCTCAACGGAGACTAGCCATCGGCGCGGAAGATATTATAGTGCACAAGTGTGTGCGCAGACACAGGGGCACTCGCAGTTCCTTCACTCTCATAGTCCGATGGGACGGCAATCCGACAAGACCGGAGAGAGATGAGGCGCTAAAGCACGGGTGTATCACACCGCTAACTTCCAAACTCTGGGCTGTTACTAATAAATTCCTAATGGAAAATTCTAATAACACTTTGCCCGACCTAGGAAACGAAGCCAGGACCCCGACCACGCTCAACTGTCGCACTTGCAACCACGTTACCAACGGGGCAGTTAGAAAAAAGAAAAGGCACAAAAGAAAGCTAGCCTATACGTATAGCACAAGTTGGAACAAGACTGTCAATTATGATAACAAGTATTATTTAAACCAGGCAAATTATATTCAGACTAGCTTCTGCCCTACACTTCGTCTGCTTTAAATTTCTTGCCCCCCAATCCACCCCGTAGTATCGAATCACCTGCCCCTGCGTGGTCTTTGTATTCGTGATTTTTTTTCCTTTTACTCAGCCCTTTTGCTAGCCGGGATGTTATATTGTCTTTGGTCATCCTCGATAGTTGGGCTACCCAACACTAAAAGATTTTTTTCAATTCGAACCAGTAAATTTGGATAAGCGCGACCGACCAAACAAACTATTCAACTTTATAATATTAGTATAGATAGTATAATATAGATTTTTAACAGACCTCAAAACAAGGAGGCTCA
The DNA here is from genome assembly GCA_947507805.1 of Aporophyla nigra. Classification (NCBI taxonomy): domain Eukaryota; kingdom Metazoa; phylum Arthropoda; class Insecta; order Lepidoptera; family Noctuidae; genus Aporophyla; species Aporophyla nigra. Next base: position 2,237,174 of record OX382318.1, read on the forward strand.
ATGTGGAACGCATGTTTTCCTTTTATTAAGAACAAAAATGAGCCTGAAGACGACCGCCATTTTGTTTTGTAAATAAATTAGTCCTATTTCACCGCGAAAGGTCAATCTCGATTTCACGACTTTAAGTGCAAACGTTTCGTCACAGTTCTATTTAAATGTACTAGTATTGATTGAAATCTAATTTTATATCTGTTGCTATTTATATTAAAGTTCTGTAGTTGTATTTGTTCTGAATATAATATAGGCGAAGAGATCTTGGAGATTTTGACTAATTAATAAGTTTGTTCACACGGCTTCAAGTCAAGCTATAGGTACATTTCCAGTTTTAGCTGACCTCGCATTGTATAGGCTTTCCTTACAATGAGATGTCGGCTTATACTGGAAATGTATAGCTTGATGTGTGGCCGTGCTTACGAACACTTTTACACGTCAATCATATTTTTAAAACTAGATGAGGTCGGCGTTTCCTATCTGACTACTCTGAGAAGAAAGACCGAAACAAACTTCGAGGTCACCGTCTCTTTAAAAGTCCATAATCGGTCACATCACATGTGACCAAGATTATGTCAACCAATCAAGACTATGTCATGTATCTTCTGGTAACATGTGCACACATGTTATCTACCAGAAGATCAAGATTTTGGATTGGTGGAATCAAGTGGTGAAAATGTTATTCAGGTTTAACGTCTAAATTCAAACTTTAATATAAAAATAACAGCTTTACGAAAGCGATTTTTTTTTAAATACCGTGAAACATGCCAACATTGCCCACTTTTTTCAGTTTTTTACAATTTTCTTAGGATTTTACTATAGAGACGTAAGTATTTTCTTTCATCAACTACAACTGTAAGGTCATATGCATATGTTAGTGAAGCTAAATTTACCATTATTCAATATTTAATTCAATATTTGTTCGATTTTGTCGGCGGGCAAAGTTATCTGGACTTTTAGCCAAGTTTGCCCACACTGATTTTTGGCACGAGTAGGGCTTATATGCAGATGCCATAAAAAGCAGTAAAATAATTATGGCAAAAGCAAGCGTTTACTTTAGGAATGTAAGCGACACTATGAAACGTTTCTTAGTAAAATGACTGGGCAGTGTTACCCAGACATTTTTTCTCTTTGTCATACATTTCACATTTCGCCTTTAAAAAATGCCAGGGTTGGCACATGGCAAAAATTGTTCCGATTTTTTTTTCTTTTCTTCAAAGATTATGTGTTCAGGTAAATAAAAAGAAAACTATGAACACATTTTCTCTAGAATTTTTCTTCAGATATTCATGGATTACAAGCTTAAGATCTACTTTAGTAAGTGGAGAGCCAAAATCGCTAGAAGCTTGTAATACTCTTACAATTTGATTCTCTTCTGCAGCTGATAAAACAGTAGGATAACCCACTGATTTCAAATGTTTGTATTTTATTTTATTCAATATTGTGCGTCATGGGATACCAAGTTGCCGTTGAGCATCTTGTGAAGAAATTTGACCTGATTCTACTGACTCACATGCAAGTTTTAACATTTCTACAGTGTAGTTTTTATATAGCCTAGATCCAATGATTCGTCTTGACTTTTTCTGCTGAATTCGAGATTTATGTTTATTTGTGTGAAACAAACCATGCAACTCTGATAAAAAATAGTATTAATTATAAAATAAATTAAATACTTAAATATGTGGGATTGTGGGTACAGCTCACACACTAGATAGCTGATATACATATATATGTAGATAAATAGATACTTTTAAAGATAAATAACATCCAGACACAAGACAAACACGAATGCTCATCACAGTACCCAATAAGTAATGTCATGTTGGAATTTTATTCCTCAAATACATAATATGATTAAAAATAAAGAAGCTCAGCAGTAGCCATAAATGAAAAAAAAAAGGTTTTGTAATGTGCCAACCCTAAGCCTGTTTTGACGGCGGGCAATGTTGTCAATTGTAGGTTGGAACATTACTAGATAACTTTGCCCACCATCATAACTTTTGTTTTAAAAGACTCTGAACAATGACACTACATTAATAAACTCTCCAAATAATTTTCTATAACAGGTTATAAAGTATACTAACCTGTGTTTTCTCCATCTCGCAGAATTCACATCCAAATTTACACTAAAATTGGCCCGCAAAAACAAGCTCCTCATTTGACGAGTTCTAACAAGTTACTAAGCAGAATTAGGAACAAACACGATAGTCAATATTGCCATACATATAACCTATTTTCCATCAAAGTCAATCAATGCTGCCATAATATTAAGATATTTTTGCAAATCAAAGATATGTTTATAAATTGCTTTTCGGGCAAAGTTTCCCTTGGAGGCAAAGTTGGCATATTTCACGGTATTATATTTTCGTCTGCCTGTCTACCTTTTTGTTTGACGGGATATTCAGCAAATAGCTGATGTCATACGGAATAACATAGGCTCTTTACGTTCCCGTGGGGTAATTTCCGCGTCTTCGCGAGTGAAACTGGGGGCAGCAGCTAGTTCAGTAATAAAAAACAGCGGACTTCATCCCAATTAGTAAAAATCTCAATATCTTTGAAGTACTCAAATCTGTCATACTTTTATTTGATGTTAAATCAAAACACAGCCAAACTGATACTGAGTTGTCACCGCACGACGCTTATAGACATCCTGCAATACCGCAATAAAGCCGCATCTGCGGTCACTTATACCAAAAACGACTACTCATTTGTGTGTACTGTTATTTTTTTAAATCCTCAATATGAAAAGAGAAGACTTGAGTTAAATCAGATTGCAGTGAGCTGTCAATCTCTAGCGTCAGGTTGGATGACAGTTCTCTTCACCATTTTTCACTGTTTAAATTTTACAGTATAGACCATACATACGGAAACGTCTGGCCCATGAGGCCAGATTCGGTGCATTATATTAAGTACTTATACTTACTACCTCTTATGTACCTATGGACCATGACTTCAATAGTATTCTAAGGGTTGGCCCGCAACTTTCCAAAAGGTTGCAAATCTGTGTTATAGAGTGACGCAACAATATCGCGCTGACATCACAATAGACCTAATTCGAAGCCTAAAAATAAAAAACCATAAAATTTAATGAAACCGACAATCCTGACGTCCTGTTTATTTTTTTCGTCATTTTTTGCTTTATCAATAGTACTTATCTTGTCGTGAGAAAGCATGGAATTAGTAATTAGTCGTAATACACAGTGAAAATATGACCAATAAAAAAAATTTACAGCTTATGTTTATGTTAGTTTTTGTCAATTTTTTCGTTTCTTGTTAGTTTAAATAGGGCCCTAGTCGCCATTTTTGACTATTATTAAACCAATATTCAAAACAGATCAGCAGTATTAGAATCACGTGCGACCTCCGCACTAGCCGACTTTATTGTATATTTACGCTAAACGTTTGATTTGTAAGCCTGCTCGACTACACATGCCTCTCCTTTAGTTGACGTAGTGCTGCATGTGAGTTGACAGTTGCTAACGAATGGGAAGAATAACTACCCTCTTATTCATTGCATATAAATTGATGTACTGCTCTCTCTTTTTAAAGACATAGTAACGACAAAGACAGTGAATCGTGGCTCGTCGCTAATCGTAGGTTAAGCTACGCTTGATGAGGTCAGTCCATGGATGGGTGACCATCCACTACATACCGTGTCACAGAAAGCAACCAAAACTGTTGGTCCCGATGGTCAATCATAGCTCAAGGGCTATGATTGACCATCTACCTCGAGTCAAGGTTTGAGGTTGACTGTAGACCGGAAAGTCTAATAGGAGTCTTCTCACGAGAATGGCTTCCAGTCTAAGCAGAAGCAGCAGAATACCAGTATTTTGAGCGTACTATCGCTCGCTGTTACATTGTCAAAATAGTTTTCTGAAAGTTGAGTAGCACAGATTAATAAAAGCCGGTGGCGCGTGTGTCATGTAGCAGTCAGAACGGAATGTTGCCACTTTATATTTAATACATTTTTAAATAAGTATTTGTACTTATTTTACTGTATGTATGCTACAAGGGTCGAAGTCATCACGTCAGCCCCGGCTGTCGCTGAAAACCTGGGATGGAGCTCTGTCTCGGAAAGGGTCATAGCATGATGTCCCCTATCTTTTTCGTCTTTTTGTGTGTTTGGTCTTTCTTTGCGTCATGTTTACCAGAAATAAACGTGTTTTCTTTCTTTCACAGTGTTTTCAATGACTAAAATAACGAAAAAATACTACAGCAGTAATACGCCTTTTGCACGAAAGTAAAAACTACTCAGAAACTGAGGCAACGCTTAAACCGCATCGACTCCCAGAGCATACAAAGCTAAAATATTCACGAAGGGCGCCAATTTCCAGCAATTCTACCAGCACTGTAAAGGGCGAAGCGTAAACATATGTATAGATTTACAGTTTTCCCGGAAAGAAGGGTAAATAAACAGTCTGAAGACAATACTGTATAAATATGATAAGAACCAATCTTGGCACGTGATAGGGTTGCGCTGCAAAGGGGTTGAAATTACGTTTCTAGATAATTCTGGGTGTAGAAAATATAATTTTCCGGATGATCATTTAAAATGGAACAGAATGTCAACTTCATTATAGATCTCACATTAAAAGAAGAGTTAATTTTTGCAGACTGCTAGTTGTTTTAGAGTTTATGTAATTAAAATTGTAATAAATCACTCTGAAGGTGCTAGTTTTCTGAATAATAAAAAAAACCACAGACTTCCAAAAAAAAGGAAGTCAGTGTTTTTTATTTTCGTGTTTTTTGCTGCCAACTTTCGAAATTAAGTAATTTTTGACTTTGGAGGGTATCTTTTGGAACATGTTTTTTTTTTTTTAATAAACGTTTTAGGTTCCTTGTGGTGCCGGACGTAATGAATAGCACTATCCCATTTCTTCCCGTGGGTGTCGTAAGAGGCGACTAAGGGACTTACTAGAGAATGGGCTGCAACGTTCTCTATGCATTTTACCACCATACTGATATCGTCAACCCGCCTGCCAAACTAAATAATAATAAAAACGTAAACAGAACACTACCTAAATTCAGGTCATACCCTCCATTTTAGAAATCCACTGCAGTCTCCGTAACACAGAAAAACGAATAAAGATGCTCTCCCAAGGCACTTATTAACTCTCTAAGAATACGCAACGAAATTAACCGGAAGAGAAAATCGAAAGAGGAAGGAAAATCAAGTTTCCTCTTCAGTAATTAGCAAAACAGTGGGTTCTACTCAGAGATAAGAATTTTCATGTCTTTTGCTATTTTTGGAGCGTCAAGAGTAAACCTGCAGTTATCTTTTGACCTACAAAAGTTTATTCATAAAAAAACACAAACGACTTCCAAAAAAAAACACTACAAAGTGAAAATATCTTTATTTTTAAGGATATTCAGTGGCAAAGTAACGAAAACAGAAAACAAAGACATCCAATTCCGAAAGTTTTTTTTTTTTTGTCTTTCACTTTCTATTTGTGATACCTTCCCCACACAAATTCGTATACTTTCAATTGAAAAGTAAATAACAGTGACAGAAAATAATTATAACATCATCAACATAAACAAAGCGGAAAAAATTACGTATTATTGAAGGTAACTTACACATCAGAACTAGACCAAATGTACATGGGGCCCCTTGGTAAGGTCCACCATTTCAAACCATAGAAGAATTCTGAGGTTTTTTTTTTTGGATGGGAAATCATCAAATGACTTATTCCGCTCTGGGCGGAGCGTGACTTGGCGTGCGAGACTTTTACTGACTAAAACCCACCCGTGTTCCTTTATTTACCCATATGCCAGGGCCACGGTATCTCGTTTGGACAATCTCGCGACCCTGGCAGGCCTAGAAGAATTCTGATACTTGGCGACTGATGCCGACTAATTTAGGGAGACAACAGATCTTCGCTAACTGGCCTAGTTTTTGAGTTTCAAATGGGCCATGCTGGGGTAAGCTATCTCCAGATCGGCCACCTATAAACCCTCATAACTTTTGAGCCAGTGACAGACTAATTTCGACTTTTTTTGTGTTTTAAAATCCCTGATAACGTTCATGCCAGTGTTATTCACACTGTACTTTCCTCTCAGAAAATAATCAAAAAGTCTTTCAATTTGATTGTATCTGTTTCATAAATACGAGGTAGATAAATAGAAAACTTTTTTTTTTTTGAGGGTATTAATAAATTAATTGAAAGATCTGAAAAATGTATGTAATGTGTGTAAAAGGAAAAATAATTTAGTTTTTTTATTTCCACCCCTTATCCTCCATTCCGCGAACATAAAAACGCTCCCTCGTAGAAATACGGTTTGGATTTCAAATAAATTCATCACGGGTAGTCAAAAGCCCAAAAGTCTGACAAACTGTCTTACCACTGGCCTGCCAGGGTCGCGAGATTCGTTCGATTGAGTTACCGTGGCCCTGGCATATGGGCAACTGAAGGAACACGGGTGGGTTTAAGTCAGTAAGAGTCTGACACGCCACCCAAAAAAAAAGGTAACTCTGCATCGCAGTTACACGATACTCTTTGGTAAGACTGGTGACAGCGGTCTGCGTCTGGTGACGGGGACGATCACGGGACACTGCTCGCTAAACAAACATTTTTACACAGTAGGCATAACGGACAGTCCCTTTTGCAGGTCTTCCGTGGAGGCTGAAGAAACCGATACGTATGTACTTTTCGAATATACAAGCGTTGCCCAGATTAAGACAAAAACCCTCGGGCACCCACATCTTACACGGGCGTTCTCAATAGACCAGGGGCTTACTCTTCAACCTAATTTTAATTCCAATATAAAGCCAATACGATCCCAGTGTCAGTTTTGCATACATGTTATTCGGTACTCTTGAAAACTATAGTGTCAACATTGGAACAACAACAACGCCCGATCCCGATTCCACTTAGTTCTCCAAAATGGACACCCAATTTAAACACATTTTGTCGCTAGCGTCGAACTCAAGAATACGAAACGTCAAAATTCCAATGTCAATCGATCGGAATTAAAATCAAGAGTAAGCACCCAGGCGATACAGTTAATTTCTAGAGGGAAGTGAGCTGGTTGGAATAACCACTGACGGCCGCCATGGTCCACTAACAATGGTCCACTTAGAAACACACATAGAACATAGACTCGTGACAAAGACTAGAATAATATGCGACCGTCAATGACCTTTTTGTAGCACCCCTACGCAGCTCCTAACAATATCTAGTCTTTCATTGTCTCTACATTAAGTTAGCAAAATAGAAGGCATAATATTTTAAACAGTCGATAGACTCACTCTGAAAGCGACTTTGGCGCTAAGTAACAAAAGCTGACATTTTTAATTCGTTTTTTTTTCGACTGTTCGATTTTTAACTCCGGACTTATCTGACATTTCATGTCTTCTATGGTTTCTTTTAGTCTATGGGTTGGACATTACACCTGTCAAATTAGTTTCTGAATTTAAATATTTAAATAAAATTATTCTTTTATCGTACATTGTCACGAAAACCAAACGTGTGCCAAATTTCAGCCGGATAGCTTCAGTGGAAGTGGGAGAAATATTGATTGCAAAATTCCAGAATATACAAGTGAAGTTAAATAAAATAATAAAAACGAAATTTATTAGAAACCACGAATTAGCTTTACATATAAGTCTATCATTAGGAGTCTGCAAAGATCAATGTCAACGTCTCTAATTTTTCCACAACCAAAATCTTATTATATTTTGATATGACAAACGCCATAGGCTTTATAGACTCGATAGCTCCAAGAAAGGGTATCGTAATTTTCCCTTTTTTTTCCGCAGAAACCTTTTTCCTTGCCATAGTCAGCCCTGTTCCTGACACTGCAAGATATTCCCATCCCGTAGCCTGCACAGTACTCAATATTTGAACAGATGCGCGAGGGTGGCGGCTACGTTATTTTTATGCGACCTACATGAAAATGTAGCTACCCCCACGTAGTGTGGGAACGGTATCGATGTATCGATAGAGGGATAATTCTGTATTGTCTAATTTTTTGAGTTTAACAGTTTTTTACTTACATAAACACTCGTCTTTTTACGTGGGAATGTGCACCTGATACTATCCTTACATACTCCTTTTGCTAAAATCAATGTTATTCGTAAGTCATTATTTGGCTAGGGAAAAGTTGAATGTACAACTCTCAGTGTACGTAGAAATACCGTAAATTCGTGTTTTTTACCTAGGGACCTAAATGTACTAATTTACAAGCGTTACCATTATGAGCGGTTGACAGATTTTCCATTCAAAATCTACAGAACACAATCACAATAGACAGAACATTCCAACATTTGTAAATTAGTAGACTTGGCCCACAGATTATGGCACATTCAGTTCATTTGAACTTGCTACGATAGAGGTGAAATACGCGCGCCGATTTTGGACGCGTTTTTTCGTTTAGATTTTTTGCTGTTCTTAGTGTGAGACAATTAAAAAATATGTAAGATTTACCTATAATTTAAGAAATCTAATTTTCATCCTTGACTGTCTGCAATCAATCATAATAAAGTAATCATCTTGAGGACAATGACATTACCAAAGCAGCTTTGCCATAATGGGCAGTTGGCGCCTGTTCAATAGGTAAACATTTAAGGACAAAGTTATTCTGTCTATCTGTCTGTTACCTTTTCACGCCTTAACGTCGGAACGATTTCTATGAAATTTAGCACACGGGTAGACCATGACCCCATGTTCGGACGTAAGATACTTTGATCCTGGTAGTACGATCTCGTGGCACAATTTTTGGAAATAGAAAGTTCGATATTTTTAATAGCTATGATTCATACGGAGAGGCTTGTGTCTAAGTAATAACAGCCGCACGGATCGATCAATCAGGTTAAGCTTCGCTTGCTGCGGTTGGTTCGTGGATGGGTGTCCATCTTGACAAACCAAAACTTCTCCGTGTCTCGAAAAGCGCGTTAAGCCGTTGGTCCCGGCTGTCATTTGTAGATCTTTGACAGTCGTTACGGGTCATCAGAAGCCCGAAAGTCTGACAACCAGTCTTACCAAGGGTATCGTATTACCCAGTAAATGGGTTGTGGAGGTCAGATAGGCAGTCTCTCCATGTAAAATACTGGTATTAACCTGCATCCGATTAGACTGGAAGCCGAGCCCAACATAGTTGGGAAAAGGCTATTCAGATGATGACGACATTACTTGCGACGCTTTTCTGCCCAGATGTGACCTAAGCCTTGTTGTGAGACAACAAAAGAACTTGTATCAAGTAGGCTCTACCAATCATCATGCAGCGATCGTCTTAGGTCACCTAAGGTACTTATACTGTACCATGACGGGCCGTTGGCGCCGGTTCAAACGGTGAGCATTTACGGACTCATTGTAATTTAATTTAATGAATATTGAATGCTGCTACTAATACATCATCATTGGCATGTAATGAACTGCTGAATATGGGCGTCCTACTGACCTATAGGTACCTTGAACGATTAATAAACTTGCGACCTTATCGGAATTTGGCAATTTCGTTTTTGCATGCTTGAAATTCTAGTGCAAGAGGTTTTTGTAAAAGAATTATCTGGGAATGTCTTAGCATCATAACTATTTTAGGTGCAAAAATGTATTGGTTTTAAATTCATCCAACCAACAACCCAGGACAAAAAAGCGATGACGAAGAAGACATCAATATTGACCCATTGGAAAGGTTTAAAGAACATAGCGCAAATATAATTTAGCACATGTACCCACTCTGGACCCACGTGATGGCTGTTTCCCTCTAACAGAAAGAAAGTGTGTTACAGCACAGACGAGAAGAGGAACATTATAGGCTCAATATGATGGATCATTTCTAACTTCATCGATTTTCGTCACTACACGAATCCATCTCAACATTCTCATCACCACTGTATGCAATCTCTTTTCAACCTTGTTAATTATAAATTTAAGGATCTCGTAACACTCTCAAAATACGACAAAATACGTATTAAATTTTTCATACAACTTTAATTTTAAAACATGACGGTATTTAATACCTGTCAATTACGAGTGGTTCAGGGTCAGCCACATAACACTAAACACAGATTAAGTTAACTTATAATTATAGTTATCTAGTCATAATAACATAATTTTGGACATTGATGGTGCAAAGATGGAAATGAATCAGAAATTAAAATGGTTTCGTCATGATTTAGGAATTGAAAAAAACAAGTTTACTTCTAATAAAACACCATAAGAATATTGGATTCAGCAATCATTGTGCCGATAGTCGTCACTGCCAATGGCTTAATAGCCAAAAGCGTCGACCAACACCTAAGGAGGCTCTCGTTAGGCACCTGGATAGGGCCTCGTTAGGGCTTGATTCAGAAAGCGGTACTTCTGGACATGGCTCGCATTCTTAGGAGTTTCCCCTCTCTGGAGCCTGACCGCCGGTAGCTTGGACCCTGTTCCCTATACCGGTGGGCTACTATTATTTATTTTTTTAAATGTTTTAGGGTTCCGCACCTCAAAAGGAAAAAGCGGAACCCTTATAGGATCACTTTGTTGTCCGTCCGTCCGTCTGTCAAGACCCTTTTTCTCAGGAACGCGTGGAAGTATCAAGCTGAACTTTATATCAAATGCTCAGGTCTACTGTCCCTTGGGGCTGTGAAAAAATCAAACTTCTAAGCTAACGCAATCAAAAGATATAGCCGTTAATGCCGCAAATTTTCGGAACTCGCAAGGGAATCAAAACCTAAAGGGTACTTCCAGTCGATCTAGAATTTTGAAATTTGGTACGAAGCAACGTCTTATAGCACAGATAAAGGAAAATTTGCGAAAACCGTAAATTTTTCGTAACATCATACCTATAATAAAAGTATTTTTTTACGAAACCGTCGGTGCGCGAGTCCGACCCGCACTTGGCCGATTTTTTTTTCTAATATTTAAAAATATAACTTATAAGTTTATATGTCGAAATAAAGGATACACACGTGATTCCAGAGTACCAGGGTAACTGCGTAAGACACTAACAGTAGCAGTGGTGGCCTAGTGATGACGATCATTAATTACAAGTTAGTAGGTTCGAACACAGACAGGCGTTTTACTTTGTGTAAATTTATTTCATCATCACTGCTCTGAAAATGGTGAAGGAACATTGTGAGTAATCTTGCATATACTAGAACTAAAAATATCGAAGACATCTTACAGCCACCAACCCGCGCTAAGGCACACGTGGGGACACCACGTGTGCCCAAAGAGAAGAAGCCTGTCCCAGCAATAGGAACATTATAGCCTCAATAGCTTCTGCCCGCGACTTCTGCCGCGTTAAATTTCTTGTTCCCCCGACCCTTCCCGTCGCGTCGAATCGCCTACCCGTGCGATTTTCCCCGTTTTTTAAACATTTTTCATGACTGCTCCGCTCATCTTAGTTGTAGCGTGATGTTATATAGCCTATAGCCTTCCTCGATAAATAGGCTACCCAACACAAAAAGAATTTGTCAATTCGGACCAGTAGTTCCTGAGATTAGCGCGTTCAAACAAACTCTTCAGATTTATAATATTAGTATAGATTATGAACGTGATATCGGGGCGGGGCTATCGCTAACACGTTCAAAAAACATACTTCTAGAAGTGATTTTGGTAGCTCCACACATAAGGAGGCAATATAAATGAAGCCTGAGGCAAATACTTATAAAAATAATGTAATAAATAATTTCTTAACGCACCTACTTAGCTCGTCACGGCCTACGCACATTAGTTACACCCGAGGCTAAGTTTTAAGCAACCAATACAGTATGGTCAGAAATATGTGGTCATATTCAAAAAGGGTGTACTGTGTGGGTGTGTATATGTGGAGATCCATAAGAGAAACAAGGTAACCGACATGGACCGAAAAATAGTCATACTTAAGTGGCAATGGGCAAAGCACATTGCTCGCAGAACAGACGGCCGACGCGATGGGGCCGGAAGGTTCTGGAGTGCCGATCGCCTACTGGAAGACGTAGCGTTGGAAGGCCTACCACAAGATGGACCGATAAATATAAATAAATAAATATCTTTGGACAACCAACACATCGTTATCTGATCCCAAACTAGGCAGAGCCTGTACTATGGTAACCAGACAACTGATAAATATACTTATATATTTCTAAATACATACATATTATAGATAAATTACACCCAGACACAGAACAAATGATTGTGCATATCACACAAAGATTTGTCCTGGGTGGGAATCGAACCCACGACCTCAGTCTTTGCAGTCAGAGTCACTAACCACTAGACTAACAGGTCAGTCAGTACCGATGACCTGGTGAAATCCGCAGGATTCAGCTGGATGGGAGAAGCACAGAACCGGTCGAAGTGACGGTGCTGGGGGAGGCCTAAGTCCAGCAGTGGACGTCTTTCAGCTGAAATGATGATGACGATGATGACAATATGAGGGACATCATGTGCTGAGCCCCCTAGCTATATGGACCGACGACTTCAAAAAGGTGACCGGGTGCTCCCCGTGATAGAGTCCTTTGGCACAGCATGGGAGAGGCCTATGTCCTGCAGTGGACTGCAATAAGCTGCGTTGATTGATCGTTTGTACCACATCATTAAACATGACCAATAATTTCGGATCCATGCTGTATAAACCTTTGCATTACAAATAAATAGAAGGTATATCATAACAACACTTTTGAGTAAGATGATTAGAATCAGAAAACGGAGGTATTGAGAAAACGTCACTTGACTGACCAACTAACATTGTTTGATTTTTATCACTTTTTTCTTATGAAATCAAATGGTGACCACCAGTTTTTCTCTGTGCATTACCTATAGAGAGTAGAAGCCGGACTTTATTAGAAATATACACTTTTATTCCTGAATTACGATCTAATTGAAAGGCCTCTTGTTTTTTTATTTTCGTTTTTTTAAATAGTTTTGTACAACATTTTACATGCTACAGCTTTTGAGCTTCTACTCAGGGACTACCTTACAAATAGACCATAAGGTGGTCCCTGCATAGAAGCCTAAAATTTTAACAAACAGTCTTACGAAAGGTAATCCAGTACCTGGGTTGTGGAGGTCAGATAGGCAGTCGGTCTATGTAAAATACTGGTATTCCGCTGCATCGGGTTAGACAGAAAGCCGACCCCAAAATAGCTAGACAGATTGATTGATTTCAAATAAAATAACTGAAAAAGTTAATCTAAACCAATAGGAACTGAACCGTAGGATCATCATCATTTCAGCCGATAGACGTCCACTGCTGAACTAGACACAGAACCAGTTCTGTACTTCTCGCGTCCAAACATACAACAACTAAATTTTACAAAATAAAGACTACGTTATCAGAAGAAGGAATACACTGTTACACTTCTATATCTTCTATACTACGGTTAAAACAAATAAAGACTTATGCAATGACCGTTTTGAGTAGATGTGACGCATACTTTCCACCGAATTTGTTGTTTGTTTGTGTTCTTTCTTTGCGTCTTGTTTACCGCAAATATTCGTATTTTCTTTATTTATCTTATCATAACTCTTTCAGTCACGCTTTTACATTAAGAATATTTTGAAACGAATACTGTCATAAATTCAATAAACCACCAATCGGTCTCTTCTTGTTAAGTATGATTCAAGCTTTTATGATGATTCAAGATTTTATGATGATTCAACCGATTGTGGCTACATGGCTGGCACAGATTTTAATTAAAAAAATCGGAGAGAGGTGGTTAGTGACACTAACCACCAAGACTGAAAGAGTTAAAAAGTAACCGACAACATCTTTAAAAATTAATGTTAAGAAGAAAAGACTATCGACATATCATGTATCGATACTCGCCCACCACTACGCCGAAGAGCTCACCCTTTCCTATTTTGGCGCCCTCGGAAAATACACGAATTTGTATCTCAATGCCAACCTCTTCTATTATTTAACTAATATTAACATAAATTCTTTGGGCCCAGATGGAAACTCGCCTATATTCACGCCTCGAACGTTTAAAGGGATCGGCAGGTGCGTACGTTGTTTATTTAGTTTGGAAAATTGTGTGTACGTGGTTAATTTTGAGGTTATCTTTTTCTTTTTTGTGGTTTTAAAGTTTATTTTGGCAAGAGGCTTCAATTATGAAATATAAAGCCGATGAAAACCCCGATAACTTTCAATCTACTAGTAAATAAGCAACGTAATACGTTTTAATTTGAGTGTCACCTGGACAATTCTCGTAATTTTAAGAACGTTCACAGTGTGATCTCAGTCGCAGTCTATAAACTCCAAGTTTCCATACATTTTTGACTAGTTTTGACATTTGACTGTCGCCGAGACGAGACTAGACTTGGACAAATGAAATCTAGAGATGAAAGTTTTTAACCGACTTCAAAAAAAGGAAGAGGTTCTCAATTCGACTGTATTTTTTTAATTTTTAATGTTGTGAACCGATTTTGATGGTTCTTTTTTTACTAGAAAGCTGGTGCTTCCCATGTGGTAATTTGGTTCCATTCTGACAATGGGATCCATGTGAAAACCATACAAGTCTTAAATTTGCATTAAGTATTTGCGCGACAAATGAACATAACAGGTTAGGGAAAAAGTTGCTTCGCATTTTTTAAGAAAATTCAAAACATTTTTTAATAAAGTTTATTTACATTTTACTAAAGTATGTAGGTACCATTTTGTTCGATAACTTTTTGCCATCTTGTAGGTAGGGACATGATCCCATTGCTATAGAAATTTTGGGACTTCTGGTCAAAATACCGCGACAAGTGGTTTTGGCAGTCCTCTCGTGATGTTAACCTGACACTGCCTAAAGAATTCTGAAGAGACCGAAACAGGTGGAAATCTGAAGGTGCAAGGTCAGGACTATACGGCGGATGCATTAACACCTCCCAGCCAAACTCTCTTAATTTTTGTTGGGTGGCTAAAGATGTGTGAGGTCTAGCGTTATCATGATGAAAAACCACACCCCTTCTGTTGATTAATTCCGGCCGCTTTCTCTCAACTTCTTGCTTTAATCTCATCAGTTGTTCGCAGTAGAATTCAAAATCGATGGTCCTGCCTGGTGGTAACAGCTCATAATGAATAATGCCCTTCCAATCCCACCACACACACAGCATCACCTTGTTGCGAGTTAACCCGGGTTTCGCCAGAGTCTGTGAAGCCTGACCGGCCTTTGACCACGACCTTTTTCGCACGTTCTTGTCATACGTGATCCACTTTTCATCACCAGTTATCAGCTTCTTCAAAAATGGTTCGGCTTCATTACGTCGTAATAAAGAATCACAAATGAGTACACGGTTCATTAGGTTTCTTTCAGTGAGCTCGTAAGGTACCCAAATGTCGAGCTTTTTTGTGTACCCAGTTTTTTTCAAATGCGCCAAAACTGTTTTGTGGTCAATTTCCAGTTCTTCAGCTACGTCGTAACTACTGGTATGCCGATCTTGCTCCACTTTTTCAAAAATGGCATCCATTTTATCCGTAATAGGGCGACCAGAGCGACGTGCATCTTTGACATCAAAATTTCCGGATTGCAAACGCTTAAACCAAATTTGTGCTACTCTCACAGACACTACACTAGGTCCATAAACATCGCAAATTTTTTTCGCGGCTTGCGTTGCATTTTTACCTTTTTTGTAGTAAAATTTTAAAATATATCGAATTTCTTCATTAGATTCACTCATCTTGACGGTACGAAAAACAAATGAAAATCACACATTTTCCTAATTTGAATTTGGAATTATGTTCTTTAAAATTTAAACTTTCAATGATACCAAAACCAGCCAGATACAAATAGTATAGCCAAAGAGATTTTATTACAAGTTCATACATACTATAATGCGAAAAGACTTTTTCCCCAACCTAATACATACCAAAAAAAAAGTTAAAAATAAAAACTTTTTAACTTCTTTTTGTTTTTTTTTTTTTTTTTGTAAAAAGTATTTTTAATTAAGAGCATTGGCCTTTTTACACGCTTTATATTAGCTTCACTTGTATGTTTGTATATTTGTATGTTTGTTTGTAACCGACGGCGACGGCGACGCTTTATAGCGCGATTTTGACCCACTTTAAACGACCAGATTTCATTCAAACTTTGCACACCTGTCAAGGACCGATGACAATGCAATAATTTCATAAATTTGTGCCATTATCCTTGCCAGGGTTACCAGGACAGCAAAAAAACTGTCACAAACTACGCTGACATACGTCTCAAAATTCAAAACACCCTAAAAATGGAAAATAAATTATAGTTTAAAAAACTAAAAAACACGCTTCCATTGTTAACCAAACTAAAAAGTACAAAAAAATAGAAAAAAGCGTGGGGTGCCTGATATCAATAAAAAAATACCTTAAAAAGCACCCCACGCTTTTTTCTATTTTTTTGTACTTTTTAGTTTGGTTAACAATGGAAGCGTGTTTTTTAGTTTTTTTTAACTATAATTTATATGTTTGAATTTCACACGGTCGTAATAAAATTGCGGCGGAATTTTTTCGCGCACTGTAGTTTCAATGCACTGCTTAAGACCTAGAGTTGAAAATCGAACGCTGTGTTTTTTCGACGTGCTGAGATGCACTCTGTTGGATTCTCAATTCTCGGTTCAACACTGACAGTTTAAAATCCAGTGCGCCATAAAATCCTGCCTCGATATTTTCCCGTTGGTGAACTCGGACATAAGGCTCCAGGCTAACACTGCACCCTGCCAGGGTCGCGAGATTTGTTCGAAAGAGGTACCGAGGTCCTGGCACAGGCAACTGAAGGAACTCGTGTGGGTTTTAGTCAGTAAAAGTCTGACACACCCTCCCGCTCCAGCTCTGAGCAGGAGACATCATCCGATGACTTCTCACCCAAAAAAAAGGTTGAATACTGCATTGCGCAATTTATTAAGAGCTACTTTGGAGTTTATAGTAGATTACCGAAATTGTATTTGCATAGGTATAGACTGTTTGCATTAACTCAGAACTATGAATAAGCATACCATAATTAGCCTATAACGTTCCCACTGCTGGGACACTGGCCTCCTCTCTTCGAGAGGGAGAGGGAGTGCGTTGTAATCTACCACGCGGACCCAGTGCGGGTTAGTAGATGTCACATGTTTTCGAATTTTGGGTTCTATAAAATGCCGGTTTCCTCACGATGTTTTCGATGTTGCCTGTATGGAATCGAGCTAACCACCTATACTCAGAAGTCGGGGCCGCCACCTTTGGGCCACCACACTGGTCCTACTCAGAACTACGATCATTTTCAAAAGCATATGATGAAAATGTACCAGAAAAACGTGCAACAGAATCTGTAGTCCCACTTAGGGAAAAGCCAAGAGTTCTAATTTTAAATCACCAACATGTTTTTCATTTGTCAACTGAGTTTTTATAACCTTAATTTTCTTTGAATTATTTTCAATTACATTTTAATACCTACTGTTATTCTAACAATAATTAGGGGGAAGTGGGGCAGATTGATTCATAAAAATTGAAAATGTAATAATATGTGAATAAACATAATATTTTTAGTTTATTTTCAACTCAACGTTTAGCCAAATGTATAAACATTATAATGTCAAGGATAATAATTGTTTATGTTGTGACAGTACGGGAAAAATACGTGTTGTGTAAAAAATATCTTTTGAATCATTGTGCCCCACCAACGGGGCACTTAGATACATCACGTGGGGTACTTTAATACAGTGTGAAAGTTGTATGAAATTGGTTAAGTTATAAGACTTTCTTGAAAATTAACACTTCTTTTATTGTGAAGATACCATAATCAGTCTTACAAATTACTTATTACTTAATCAAATGAACAGTTTAGAATATTTTGTCTTCAAAAACGCTTGTGATGTTTTTGCGTGTAAAAGATTCCAGAAAGGCAGATTTTGAGAGTTAAGCTATGTTATATAAGGATAGTGTCTTGACAATATTTTGAATGTGCCAATCATTAAAACCTATTTCCAGTTTGCTTTTAAATGGAAAACTCAAAAAACGCTGACTTCAAACGGTTGTAATTTATGTGATGTATATTGTGGCAAAAAAAGATAGATAATCAAAACTTTAGGTGTTGGTAAGACTGTGTTAATGGCTGTTTCATCGAAATTTAGTATACGGTCAGGTGTGAATTTATAGCATTACATGCTCATATTTTTTTTTTAATCAGCTACTGAAGTCTTATTAAATGCAAAACTGCTTGCGGCACTTGTGTTTTTAGGCTTTCTTAGGCTAAGTTCCTTTTCCATTTTCTAAATCCTGCTGCCCAATCTTTCCCGGCACTTTTATTTTTTTTCCCCAAGAATCTGAATATTTACATCCTAAATATTTTGCATACTCATAAGCTAAAGATGAAAGTTGCTGCAAGGATAACCCATAATGCATCTTGAGCAAATCAGTACATATTCTGAAAAGACATTTTCTTGGGCAGTAAATACTTGAGCAACAGTATACTTTGACCCATACAAATTAGTAGATGACTTTTCGTTTTCCTCGCAATCTTTTCTGAACTTTTGAACACGATATTGCAGAGTTGCAGGTTTGATAAATCAAAATCAAAATCAAAATCAAAAGTCATTTATTCAAATTAGGCTGAGGATCAGCACTTTTCGAACGTCAAAATTACAAAAGACAGTCCCCCCAAAACGCCCACCCGTCGCGCACTTCCTAGTGCTTTAGCTGGGAAGAAGAAGTGGCCAACAAACTCCCCAGCAGCACAGCTGTCTGTCCAGTTAGAAGAACTTGATTCTATACAATGGTATATAGTAAAACATTAAGAGACACAAATTAAATTAAATGATTTGCTATATGCCAGCTAGCCAACCCAATATACCAACAAATTAAATGAAAACTATACTCAAGCATAAGCAAAAAAAAAATATGTATATAGAAACAGGGCTGCAAAAATAAAAAACTGGCATAAAGGGCGTGACAGCTTACATATGCAATGCTGAATGTTCACATAGCTGTTACGACCTGAGTTACAACTCGAGGCCACAAATGATAAACTAGGACCATCGATGTAAAATAAATTAAACAGGTAAGTAATATTAATAATAATATCAACACCAAAGTCAGCAAGACGACCAGTCACCACAAGCAGCACCCGTTCACGAGCATAACGCAAAGATCAGCCATTGCCCCCCTCGCCATATTTGAGGGAAGGGGGCAACCCGACCCCCGACGCTACCGCAAGCATTGACATCTAAGGGAGCATGACGAACTTGCTGCCGGTTGCTCAAGCAAGAATTGAATGATTACTTGTCGAGGTCGCTAGCTAACCACATTATGCAATACTAATAAAATAAAATTGGCATAAACAGGAAAAAAAATAAGGAAACAATTATATTGAACCTATCACTAGGTACGCTAATACTGGAGAAAGAACATAAACATTGTCTTGAGTTAATCACAGCGACCAACTATTCTTATCATTTAAATAATCGTTGATGGAATAGTACGCCTTTTGACAAAGGTTGGATTTTACTTGAGCTTTAAACGCATTAAAAGGTAATTCTAGTAAAGAAGGTGGTAGCTTGTTGTAAAATGTTATACCAAGCCCAACAAATGAGTTATGCACCTTATGAAGCCGGTGAAAGGGAACACGTAGTTTGTCCTTACTTCTAGTGTTAACAGTGTGAATATCACTGTTTTTAGCGTATAAGTGTATATTTTGCCTAATATATAAGATGTTGGCGAAAATGAATTGTGATGACACCGTAAGAATACCAATATCTTTAAAAAAGTCCCTTAGGGAAACTCTGGCACCTAGCTGGTAAATTGCTCGAACAGCTCGTTT
Source organism: Aporophyla nigra (assembly GCA_947507805.1). NCBI lineage: Eukaryota > Metazoa > Arthropoda > Insecta > Lepidoptera > Noctuidae > Aporophyla > Aporophyla nigra. Next base: position 2,256,834 of record OX382318.1, read on the forward strand.
CTGAAGGACAAAAATATTTTGAATATCAGCTGCAGTACCCCACAGTAGAATACCGTAAGACATAACGCTGTGGAAATAACTAAAATAGACTAACCGAGCTGTATCAACGTCAGTATATTGTCTTACTTTTCTGACGGCGTAGGCAGCTGAACTGAGCCTTCCCGCTAGGCTTGAAATATGTGGGCCCCACTGAAGTTTGCCATCCACTGTTATGCCCAGAAAAACTGCCGAGTCTACAGTTTTAAGCACCTCTTTATCTAAGACGATGTTGGGACCTAGATTTCTAACATTCGGTAAGGCGAACTTTACACATTTGGTTTTCTTGGCATTGAGAACTAGGTTATTTGCCGTAAACCAATCGGTAACCATCGAGAGTGCACAGTTCACGTCGTCAAAATCTGGTCTGTTCCTGTCTACTTTAAAAATAAGAGATGTATCATCTGCAAACAGTACAACGTCACAAATACCCTTTAAAAAGAATGGTAAGTCATTGATATACACTAAGAACAAGAATGGGCCGAGTATAGAGCCTTGAGGCACACCTAACTGAACCGGTAGCCCGGCAGACTTTACACCATTAATATCTACACATTGGAACCTATTATGTAAGTAAGAATTTATTACGTTTATAGCTTCGTTATGGACACCGTAATGACGTAGTTTACGCAAAAGCGTGTCATGGTGCACGCAATCAAAGGCTTTGGAGAGATCACAGAATACTCCGATAGCATTTTGCGACTTCTCCCATGCGTTAAAAATGTGTTTCAAGAGAGCAACACCCGCATCTGTAGTTGAACGACCTTTTGTAAAGCCATATTGCTCATTATGAAGGAGGCTATTTAAATTAAAATGTCTTAGCAACTGCTTGAGGATTAACTTTTCAAATATTTTGCTAAATGCAGGTAAGATAGAAATAGGCCTAAAATTAGAAACGTCATTTTTATTACCTGATTTAAATAATGGTATGACTTTGCTACTCTTCATGAGGTCAGGAAAAGTTCCGACATCAACACATTTATTAAAAGTAACAGCTAAATAGGGGGCTACGATGTCTATTATATTACTTAATAGTTTGATGGAAATGCCCCAGAAATCACCAGTGTTTTTAGACTTAAGTGTGTTAAAAACATTAACTACATCACGAGGCGTTACATGTTCAAAATTGAATAGGCAACTACTTTTTGGCACACTACTATGCAAAAGATTATCAGCTTTAGACGGGGACGAATTTAAGGAGCGAGTCGTAGTTACAGGTATGTTGGCAAAAAACTCATTAAATGCCTGTGCTACGTCAGCTGGCGTATTAACTAATTTGTTGTCGACCAAAATTTCAAGTTGTTTTTCTTGTTTAACCGATTTACCCGTCTCATTGTTAATGATTTTCCAAGTAGTTTTTATTTTATTATTTGAATTTTTAATTTGATCGCTTAAAAATTTGGATTTAGCAAAAGCACTAATCTGTTTAAATAATTTTGAATATTTTTTTACATACTCTAGGAAAGGAGTATCAAACCTGTATTTTTTTAAACCATATAACTCGTAAAGCCTCGCTCTACTTTTGTAAATACCTGGAGTAGCCCATTGGTTAAAGCCAACGGAGGTGCCATTAATGTCAATGGTTTTGGTCTTGAAAGTAGATTTGTACTCTTTTTGCACTACATCAAAGAGGGCTTCATAAATTGCATTAGGATTATCGTGTTCTACTATAGATGGTGCAATTCTGCGAGCTATATTATTTTTAAACTTGGTGCAACGACTAGCTGTATAAGGCCTGCATTCAAGTTTACGCGCCTTTTTACACAATGGCATAGGGAAACTGGATAGCAAACCACAGTGGTCGGACGTTAAATCAGTTAACACTAATTTATTTTTAAATACCTGATACCATATTTGTCAGCTGCTTTTCCAATAGACAGTACCCTCGAAGTAACATCTGATATGGCGAGCTTGATCGTACTTTCATCTATACTACGTCTATCGGTCTTTGGCTTGTACTTGCGTTCCATTTTCTAATAACAACAAAGGAATATATAATTTTAATTGAAATTTATATATTTTCACATTTTGTTGGGGCACCTTGAAACAGTTAGGGGGCACAATGACGTGTATCATTGTACCCCGTACTTCGCTGTATCTAAGTGCCCCAAAAGATATTTTTCAAAATATACGAATTTAGTAAATAAACTAACATTAAAAAAAAAAGAGTACTAAATCCTTAACATTTGATCCCTTAACTTACATTTGGTGTATAAAAATATTCACAGGATCGTACAGAAGACCGTAGAAACACTTTTACAAATTACGTATTTTTTTAGTTGATCGCACTCGAAACACGTTACGCGTTGTTAAATGCGCGTTGCGCGTTGTGTACTGGCTGTCTACGAGATCACATCGGATGCGATCAAACATATGTATGATCGTTTTAGAGGTGTCACCACTCGAATACATTCAATCGATTTTTAAATAATGCCTGTGTATCTATGTGCCCCTTGCATCAATGTGCCCCACCTCCCCCTAATAGTCGGCAAAAGTGGTGAGATATTAAGTTTAAAACTTCTAAATACTGATGAATGTGTTACTAAATCATTTTAGTGAGTGATTGCGGGAGAAATTAACCTTAGCAAGGTTTGAACCTGCCAGGGTCGCGAGATTTGTTCGAAAGAGATACCGTGGCCCTGGCATATAGACAACTGAAGGAACACGGGTGGGTTTTAGTCAGTAAAAGTCTGACACGCCTGTCCGCTCCACCCTAGAGCGGGAGACGTCATTTGATGATTTCCAACCCACAAAAAAAAAGCAAAGTTTGTAAATACTTTCCTTAGATACTTTTAGAACAGACAATAAGTAGAGTAATTGCGTCCCATCTTTAGCATAAGCATAATTAGCCTATACAGTTCCCACTGCTGGGACCCAGGCCTTCTCTCTGTTAGAGGGAATGGGCTGTAATCCACCACACAGGCTGAGTGCGGGTTTGTAGATGTCACATGTTTTCGAATTTTTGGTTCTAGGACATGCCGGTTTCCTCACGATGTTTTCCTTCACCGTTTTGAGAGCAGTGGTGATGAAATAATTTACATAAAGTATAGCGCTTAAAACGTCTTCTTAATACACAATGTTAACTATCGAGTTGAGCTGTACGGTTACTGACAAATGCGTGCACTCACTGGACTGGTCCACTCAATCTGTGTGGTTCTTTCCTCTAAACACCATTTTTGACACCAGTCTACATGGTCTTCACATGATGTGATCAATATTATGTCTGGACTTCAAAAGAGACTGTGACCTCTGAGTTTGTTTCGGCCTTTCTTCTCAGAGTAGTCAGATATGAAACGCCGACCTCATTTATAGTTTTAAAATAAGATTGACGTGTAAAAGTGTTTGCACGAACCTACTTACAGAAATAATATAATTTATCATTTGTTAATACCCTGTATTGAGTAGTGATTGCATAAGAATTTGGGTTAGTTTATACTTTCATCGCATACTTTTGTCTTATCACAGAACGCTATCCAACTTTAGTTGTAAAGCCTAACGCTCTGAGGAAACTTTTCATTTCCAACTTTATTTCGATTTGGGTAAAGTTCTCAATACAACAATAACAACGGCAACGGACTAAATTGACAGATTTGTAAAAAGAACTGTAAGTATTTATTTACATATTGGGTTCTTAATTCAAAATCTGGCTTGGTGGTATAAACGTGGTCTCGATAAATACTATATTTTGTAATAAGGGGGTTTCAGAACAGATATTAATTGCACTAATTGCGCCTGTTACTAGCAAGTCCTTTTTTCTTAAGATTTAAAAAGGTATTTCGAGGAATGAGGAACAGGGTGTAAAGTTCACTCAACCTCCATAAAAAAGAGAGGATTCTTCGACCAGACGGGTGTAGTGTCTGGTGGACCACTGTCCTACCATTGATGTCGGGACGTTGTATAGGCTAGTTGCGCGGTAAATTCTGCTTGCGCGATGCAGGATTTGCGTGACGTCTGTGTAACGCGTATGCGGGCAGTTGATGCCAGTATACACTACAAACACGAAAGCCGAGTAAGTAGTAGCCAAAACCAGTAAAAATGTGCAAAGGAACTCCCCGTAAAGAAGCTGCACTAAGAAGCCCACAATTATTTTTTTATACCCTTTTTAGCTATTTGCAGGTCAGTGTCAAGTTGTATATTGATTAATATATAATTCGCGACCGAAACACATATGTTTTGACAGAATTTTAATCATAAAAACTACCCTCTAAGTCTAATTACTACCATAGAATGAGTCATCGTCATCTGCCTTTAGTCTTGTCATCGTCATCTGCCTTTAGTCTTTTTCCAACTATGTTGAGGTCGGTTTCCAGTCTAACTGTAGGCAGCTGAGTACCAGAATTTCACATGAAGCGACTGCCTATCTGACCTCCACACCCCAGTTACTGGATAATACGATACCCCTTGGTAAGACTGGTTTACAGACTTTCGGGCTTCTGACGACCCATAACGACTGTCTAAGATCTACGAAAGACAACCGGGGGCATCGGCTTAACGTGTTTTCTGAAGCACAAAAGGGTCTGTATATGTAAAGATGGTCATCCATCCACGGACCAACCGCGGCAAGAGAAGCTTAACCTGAACGATTGACCCTGCAGATATTATTACTTAACCAAAAGCCCCTCAAAAAACAATTCTACACTATTTCATCAAAAAGTAATTCAGTGAACATGAACTTAAGAGTCCATATTTGTTTCTCACAAATTTTACAAAATATGATATGTACCTGTTCAGTAGTCTATACACCAGTCGAGACTTTAAACGTAGGCTCCTACAAAAGGAAAAGTAACTACTTTACACTACATGTTGAGTAAACAAAAAATGCAGTAAAACATATAAAGTAAAATAGTGGGTACATTAAAATTATCATTAATTCACGCATGTTAAAATGCCCATAAACGGCGGGCCGCTAAGTGAGCGTGATGGGCCGTGTGTGGTCTAAGTGATTTGTGGTGCAAGTTATAAGCGAAAGCGGTCAGTATAAATTACATGACGTCACAAATATCTATTTTAAAAGGGTTCCTTTTAGGTATGTGTTGGGCGCCACTTACTGGCAAAGACATCATTTACTCTTTTGAAGATAATTTAAATTGATAAGTTCATACAAAAGTTAAATCAAATTAAATTCCGCGCTTCATTCGCCGATAACTTTCTGACGGCTACATGCGGTCAGAGACTAAGCAAATTAGGGATTGAAATTTCGTTATTTTTTATTCCTATCGATGGTGCACACGGAGCCAATGTTGGTAAACCTTTCAGGAACTGTATTGAAAAACTAAGATGGCGGCATTATTACCAACTTTTAACACGTGCCAAAAGATGCTTGTGCAGTTGTATGGGTTATCAATTATCATGATATTGGCACTTACAAAGCAGATTTGAGTGGCAACGCCAGGAGTTGACGCCCTAGGAGGACATATAGTGACCTTATTGGTGATATTCTTCAGAAGGGTCAGATGCGTAGTAATCGCAATCGGCGTGTGCGTATGACTTGATGTATGAACGTAAACGAGACAAAAGGAGCATGTAAGGATCATAGTAGGTGGCGTTCCGTAGTTTCTGTTTACCCCCATGGGGAAAAGACGTGAGTTTATGTATGTATGTAATTATTATGATCAAATACCATAAAGACTCTACAGAAAGCACAAAACAAGTCTAGTCGAATAATTGTATTTATACTTCATGGTTTTTTTTTCTGCAAAAGACGCATCGCGTGAATAGATATGCTAGAAATAAAATCTACAAAACTGCCATCACCCACAACTTGTACCACACACTTCTACACTTGTTTTCCTATTAATTACTGACATAACTGGTTCTATTTCACACCGGCAGCTAACGGCGGTAAACAATTGGAGGCTAGATCGTGACTGACTGTATTAGAGGCAATCATCATTTTTAAACAGACCACACATTTGTGGGTAGTTATACCTACTTACGAATCAGTAACAAATTTCGGGTTGGATTCTGTTTTTAAAATCGAGTTTTGTTAAAACAAGAGGGGTAATTGCGTCACACACTAACATTAGGAGGGGGGATTTCATTTTGACAGTTGAGCAACATTCACTGCGTTTTTTACGTATTGCAGCAGATAATCTTTCGAACTTTTGAAGCAATGTATTAGCAAATTACGGTGCATCAAATTACTTTGTAAAGAGAGAGAGGAATTACTAACTCATCTAAAATAGTCCATCCCGCCATTTTCCCTTCACATAACAGAAAACCCTTTTTTACCACTTACTTCTCTTTTTGATTTATTGTTTTTAATCTGTGAGTTTATCATTGATTTTTTGCTATACCCTATACCTTCACATTTACTATTTAACTGATAATGTTAACCGTATGGTAGAATCCTGGTCATCTGTTATACAGGTAGTTCCAGTGCAGACACGAGTCTGTCACAAACTAAGGCCATATAGTTTTAAGTTTTTATGCCGTTGTTTATGAAGAGAAAATAAAGTATTTGAATTTGAAAATACGAAAATATCATACGCCTCACATCTGTTGCATGAAAAGCACGTTAATCCGTTGATCCCAACTCTGTCATTTGCTGATCTGATTTATTACATTTAGGAATAAGTATCTATTACTATTTATTTTACTAATTGTTTGCTGCACCGGTCGACGTCATCACGTCAGCGCCGGCTGTCGCTGAAAATCAGCGTTTGGGCTCTGTCATGCATAGGGTCACAGCATTATGTTGAGCGATGGCCGTTTTGCATGAATGTGACGCATGTTTTCCCCAGCTTTTTCTTTTGTTTTTGTATGATTTAGTCTTTCTTTGCGTCATGTTTGCCGCAATTAAGCGTATTTTCTTTCTTTCTTTCTTTTATCTGTGACAGTCGTAACGGGTAGTTAGATGCCTAAAAATCAGATAACCAGTCTGACCAAGGGTTATCGTATTATTACTATATGGTTTTTTCCTAGAAAGACCATTTAAGACACCAATCAATATCGTCTTCACAATCATGATCTGATTAATTTTGCAATCCAAAATATAAGTCAATCCTACACCATAGAAAATGAACCTCTAAGCATGCTAATTTTCTATTACAAAATTACAAGAAAGCTTAAAACTAGTCTTCGTTAATGAATTCCTGAAACTGTAAAATTCAGTGTAAGATAGTTTTACTGTGACTTACATAAACGTTTATGAGTTTGTCAAAGCATTTCAATTTGTTGCAAGAGGAACCGAGTTTCTATGCAGCTGAGAGAGCTGGGTGTTTCGATTTTACTGAATGTAATGATATAGATTTTGCGGGAGGAGGACTAATGAAGGAGGGGGGGATAGTGCATGAGCTTTAGATGTATGATATGAAATTGTAATTGACCCACTGCAATACTAAGGTCTACACAGAGAATAAATGAGCATTGATCGCTACGTTTGTTCGTTGCATCGAAACAGAAATATGTATTCTAGCAATGTTTTCCTCTACCAAAAGCCACTATCTTTTCTCTCTCTCTCTCTCGCTCTATTTGTCCCTCTCTTACAAGCTAAGATAGCAGTTTAGGTCTTACAAAGGGAAGACTGCCTTAAACCGTCCAGTCTACCAGTTTTTATGTCGATTCTGTGTATATTTTTCACAAGTTCTTCAAACTCAAAATATTTGACACAAGCTGCGTCTAGCGGTCTCAACCGCATTAGTCTCGAACCCACGGGAATATTGGTGAAAAGTATCCGCTGTCCTAATCTAGGTCATGGTTTACCCATTTGCCAAATTTCATCCAAATCCGTTCAACTATTTAAGCATCAAAGCGTAACAAACAAACATAACAAAATCATTTTTTTTTTTCTTCTATTTTCGTTTAGATAAACCTACATGAGCTCTTATGAAACGACAGAAGCTAGATGCACGCTATCAATAGGTCGTTTCCAATGAAGAGCCGACAGGAAACTCCAGAGTTACTCTTTTAAAACACATATAAGAGCAATACCTACTACATCAAACACCTACCCCCGATCACTCATTAGGCTCTGAAACCCGAAAAAAAACAAAAAATATCCTCTTGCAAAATTCTTTTATTTCTACGGAGTCCCTTAGTTAGGTAACCCTAAAATAAAGGGTCCGAAGTCCGTTATTACAGTATTACGGACAGGCCTGGTGCGGGTTGATTGTCCTATTTCTTTGTGATTCCACTTTAAATTTTTGAAGTTTTCAGGCGCAAATGTTCCCAGCTTGAGTTTGCCTTTTCTCGTTAGGTGAGGTTCCGGAGAAATGAGATTTTTGGAGGCAAAACGACTGGGATATACGAGGTATCTGTGGGTTAAGTTGTACAATTAGTAAGGAAGGAATGGAAGTTAGTTACATCTGATAAAATAAGGTTACTAGCTACGAAACTTTTGTGCTTGTTGAAATTATTTACTCGCGAAATACAGAGGCGGACTAGATGGCATACGCATTTTCTAAGTATTTCTACTAAACACTTGGGTGACGCATACATAGATGATATGCTACGTACTTGCAAACTTGCTTTGCTTTTGTCAGACTTGCATTGTTTTGGCGTAGTAAGAATCTTAAAAATAAGAAGTCTTTCCAAAAATTTACCTACTAAAACTACTACTACTACTACTACTAAATATCACGGCAGATTATATGGCGTGCCGGATTTTCAACTGTCCGTGTTAAACGGAGCATTTAGAATCCAACACCGTGCATCTCAGTGCGTCGAAAAAACACACTGTTCGATATTCATTGTATTTTTTTTTTTTTTTTTTTCGAAGTTTTATTTTTTTTATTTACAATATCTTACAATATTTTATACCTATTTTAACTTAAATACAATCCACAAAATAACACTAAAATAAAAATATTATATACAATTAAATAAAGGTAAAGAAAAAAAAAAATAAGGGAGGGGGGAAGAGCTCACTGGGCATCAAAGAATTCGTCCGCATCACTGTCGGTGGGAAAAGTGCCCAGAAGGCTGGCAGCGTTGCCACGTTGGATTGCAATGCTTATTCTTTGACCTAAAAATAGGCCAGCCCTCTGGTCACATGAAGAGTCAGCCAACCGCTTGGCGATGTCCCGAAATACTCGATGAGCACTCGGACCCCACGGCCCTAGTGTTTCAACCCCAAACGGCTCAAAAATATAGCTCCCAATAAGGTTGTTATATTTGCGCCGTTTGAGATTTTCTGCACCTGCAGCAGCCGCCCCAGCACAGCCTGCCGTGCTCAGAAGATGGGATGGCGCGAGGGTGTCGACACAGGTAGCATCCCACACCAAAGGCCTACCCAACTTCCAAGGCATAATGGTCATTCCGTCTGGCCTCTTCCCATCGTCGCGTGCCAAGCCATTGGGTTCTAAGACAGCTGGCACCCCGGCGGTGACAAGAGCCCGACGGATGATGTCATTAATGCTGGCGTGCCGTGCCAGCCGACCAGCGCTCTTGCTGCAGGAAAGGCCATGGTGTCCGAGGCGGTCAACTGCTTCACCGCACTGACACCGATGCGGAGCCACACAAGGAGCACCCAGACGCAGACTTGTAGCGAGTCGGAAAGTCGAGTCACCTAGCATAGTGCCTATGTTAGGTGACGGTAGCGCCTGAAGCCATAAGCCCGACTCCCATTCTCCCACAGCCAGCAGGCGGGCACGCTCAGCAGTATTGGTGGACGTATTAATGAGATTATTCCGTACCAACCTGCAGAGCGGCTCATCCCACTGTCTCTGGGAAGACAGGTTCTCGGGCTGAACCGTATCCGGACAAGCCACCTTCCAGGCATTCATGGCATCGGTCAAGCACGGCACTTCCGAGTGAATCTGAGAAGGAGCTAAGATTTTCGTGATTAACTTTTCAGTGCCGTGGACCGAGGACAGGAACGCCGGTAAGCTTACACTGGAAATTTTGCGGACGCCGAGCCCACCAAAACGAATAGGTAGTGTGGCTTGCAGCCACGAGCGGTCGTCCAATGCCACATTTAAAATGGATGTTAGGGTGCTTTTGATAATTTCATCGACTTTGTCTAAAAGGTGTGGGTGCTTCCATAAAGAGGAAGAGCGGAGATAATACATAAAATTTGGACTGAAACAGCAGTATCTGATGAGGGTGAATGCCGAATGTAAATTAATTTTAGAAAGTCTATCCGAGATATCGTTAAAATTTTGAATTTTTTCGTCAATAAAAGGTGAAAAACTGTCTTCGAGAATTGGGGAACCTAGGAGGTGCAGTGAACTTTTTTCCAAAAGTTTGATGTCTGGAGAAATTGAATTAAATTTCTGTATAGTCGATTGTCTGTCGGTATTGTCACAAAGGTACATTTCACATTTTGAGTAATTAAGTTCAAGGCCGATAGAGTGAAACTGCTGTTTTAGGAATTGAAAATCTTTTAGCACAGTATCTACGTCACCTCCTAGTATTCCATCATCTAAATACCACACATTGAATTTTGAATTTAATTGTTGTATTATGGGATGGATAGCCAAACTGAAAATGACTGGCCCGAGAGGATCACCTTGTTGGCATCCGACTGCCGATTCCAAAATGTTGTCTCTATATGATAATTTTCATTGTATAGAATCAAGTTCTTCTAACTGGACAGACAGCTGTGCTGCTGGAGAGTTTGTTGCGCCACTTCTTCCCAGCTAAAGCACTAGGAAGTGGTGAAGGGCGGGCGTGCTGAGGGACTGTCTTATGTAATTTTGACGTTCGAAAAGTGCTGATCCTCAGCCTTATTTGAATAAATTACTTTTGATTTTAATTTTGTTTAACTCTCGGCGCTAATCCGTTGAAGATCCGGTGTGCAGAAAAACCCGTCTTGATGTTATTAAGACCGTGTATGTCGACTATCTAAACCAAGCAAGGGAAGTTAGGGCAAGATAAGGTAAGGTAGATTGTATAAGGATCACCCATATTTTAACTATCACATCTTATTTACAGTACCTGCAATCTATGCAAATAAATTTCCCAACCCATCAAAGCTTTAGTAATCGAATTTTAAGTAAAGATTTATATCGCTTCGATGCATCCATTGCTAAAATATAGCTATTTGAATTTCTCAAATTCCCAGGTTGGAAATTCAACAACACGATTCCCCAAAAATCAGGTCAACCAATCTCTAAACATGTATACCCATACCTATACTGTCGCAAGAAAGCCTCGTCATCATGTAACACCACATAATCCTCAATTAACTCCCTTGGCGCGAGATAAGGCCCCATGCAGTCATGTCATATCAGCCGGAAGTTGTCTATTATCGAGCGAAGGCCTCCCCATAGATCCCCATAATTTACCCTTGCTCCATCAGGAACTAAAAGCCGTGGAAATTTCTGTCGAAAGAAAACATTGGACAAAATATTGCGGCGTATATTTTGATGCATATCATCCAAATTTACGAGTTTTCTAGGGGATTTGATAAAAACCCGAAGACAACACCACTAATTTAGAGTTATTATTTTTTATAAACAAGTGTTTGCACATTTCATTAAGTTTTCTGAAGTCTTGTTCCATTCTCACAATATTTACGAGGCTTCCCGTTGTAATATCATCACATTTTCCCCACAAACATTAATCAAAAACGTTATAGCTAATACATCAAAGCTGTTGTCTTTCACCCACAAATACACAGGCCACGAACTTATATCTCAACGTTATTAAATTCATCCATAACTTGTGGACGCCAATTATACAACGGCCTGGCGTCACTTGCTAGTAATGGCGCCCGTTCCCGCCTTTTTCGCTGTCAAAGCGGTTTTTTCGCGGGAAAATACGTACGATATTCGCCCCTCGAGTTTCTGCATTCTTGACAAAAATCTTGGCTACGGTATAAATTTAAAGTTACCAGACCTTTTTTAGAATTTTTTGATAAAATATTCTTTGGGAGATATTGAAGTGGGAATAGGGAAATCGGGCTGCTGAGGCTCCATAAATTAATTTTAGACAAATATAGCTATACGCATTGACATATTATATTACTACTATTTAAATCAATGGCTATACGTGCTATATGTCTACCGCTCTAATATTTTTCCTATCTAGGATCAGTCAGTTGATATATTGGCGTATGCTAACTGACATTTGGCAAATAATTTCATTTGTTTTGTCGTAATATTTTACTTACATATTATTGTATAAAATCAAGTTCTTCTAACTTAACAGACAGCTGAGCTGCTGAGGAGACTGTTACGCCACTTCTTCTTCCCAACTAAAGTACTAGGAAGTAGTGAAGGATGAGCGTTTTGGGGGGACTATCTTATGTAACTTTGACGTTCAAAAAGTTCTCAGCCTAGTTGGAATAAATGACTTTTGATTTTAATTCAGCTATAATTAAAATTTCACACTGCTTAATATGTAGCTGATGAAAATGCTATCATCTATTAACAATGAAGCTTTCTATTACATTAAATTAATCAACCTTACGCCATAAATGGCAGCATCTTGCCATCTTAATAACATCCTACGTATAGCTGCCATATATGGATTTAATAAACCCGCTATAAGAACGGTTAAGTCATAATTAGATAGGTGTTGAATGGTTTTTTAAAGTTCAAACAGGTTGTAGTTGAGATAGCTTAACAGTAACAGTAAATTTTGGAACTTGCCTAGGGGCTATGAAGAATATTGATTCGTAGACTGTAGCACATACGATGCACGATGAAGTTTTTGCTCGTACACCTTATTGTGTAACACACTATAAATAACAGTCCGAATCATTTTGGAGACTATTGACGATATTTTTTATTTTGGAGACGTAATTTCGTCATCATCATCATATCAGCCGAAAGACGTCCACTGCTGGACATCAACCTCCCCAATTTGGGGGGATTTGCCATAATCGCTACGCTAGACAGGCGAGTTGGCGATCGCAGTATGGTGGTAAAATGCATAGAGAACGCTGCTGCCTATTCTCTAGTAAGTCCCTTAGTCGCCTCTAACGACACCCATGGGAAGAAATGGGACTGTCGTAGTTTCTTAAAATATGTGTTAAACATCCGATTTTACATCGTATCTGAACACATGTGAAAACAAAAAATAACGGATTTTCTCCATTCATACTTTGAGTAACTATACTATAAGTGTTAAGCCGTTGGTCCTGCGCCTGATCTCTCTCCGGTCATGCCGGATTGCTGTCACATCGGACTATGAAAGTGAGGGTAGAGTGAGTGCCCCTGTGACTGCGCACACGCTTGTGCACTATAATGTCCCGCGCCGATGGCTAATTTCCGTTGAGATTGGCCACCATGACCGAAATACAGTCTGGAGGACTATATTAGCGTTCCGTCACCTAGAAAAAGCATAGCGCCAATCTCGGTTCGAACTTATGACGCGACGGTAATAAGACTGGGCCACCACAGCTCACCCCTACTTGGCTCTTGTTTAAATACTTTTCTTAGACAAATGAGCAGGAGACACAAAATCGACAGTTTTTGCTTATTGAAAACTTTAGCGAGGGCAAAAGATCTTTCAGATTCCACTACAGTTTTTACATGGATTGAGATTGACTGATATCAGCCAAATAACGGACTATCACTATGTATTTTGTACTATACTAGCTTTTGCCAGCGGCTTCACCCCTGTATTATACACTAGCTTCTGCCCGCGACTTCGTCCGCGTCAAATTTTTGCTCCCGTGACCCTTCCCGTCGCATCGAATTGCTATCATCCATTTTTCGTTGCTGCTCCGCTCGTTTTGATTGTAGCGTGATGTTATATAGCCTATACCCTTCCTCAATAAATAGGCTACCCAACACAGAAATAACTTTTTAATTCGGATCAGTAGTTCCTGAGATTAGCGCGTTCAACCAAACAAACAAAAAAACTCTTCTGCTTTATAATATTAGTATAGATATAAAAACCTTTCTCTTGAATCACTCGTATCTATTGCTGAAACTGCATTAAAAAACCGTTGCGCCTTTTGACTTTACACTATGTAGAGAATTTCATTTTTTAGCCTAAGCTTGCGCCAAATACTCTTCTAGTTAATAATTTCACAAACACATTTTTGTTAAGGATATCAAAAAAGTTTCAGAGCTAGTGGTAGTTAAAACTCTGGCTCGTTCCGCTTCAAGTTTTTACGTTTTGAACCCTCCGTCCTTTCAGCGGGTCCTGACACATCCTACGTATTTTCCGGTAGGTTGGGTACGATGCAAAATAGTATATTTTTTTAGGGTAGATAGTAATTTTGTATGTTGTAGAGGTTTACTTGTAAGTTTAGTAAAGAAAATATTTGAACTTTTTCACGACTTCATCGGCCTGTAATTTTTTGCTTTTAGAATAAATATCTAATGACTCCCTCCCGCCCATTGTCCCTACATACAAACTCGCAAACTTTACCTCTTTTTTAAGCGCTTATCTCTACTTAGTATAGTAGTATTATTCGTGTGCAGTCGGACATAAAGATTAGATACATCCCATTTGATCCCAGGGGTGTCAAAAGAGGCAACTAAGGGACTTATTAGAGAATGCGATCGCCAACCCGCCTGCCAACAGTGGCGATTACGGCAAACCCCTCCTAATTGGGGAAGGTCCAGCAGTAGACGTCTTTCGACTGAAACGATGATGATGATGTTAAGAGACCCAGAATGATTACCAGACACCTTTTATTTATTTTTTTTGGATGGGAAATCATCAAATGACTTCTCCCGCTCTGGGCGGAGTGGGAGGGCGTGTCAGTCTTTTACTGACTAAAACCCACCCGTGTTCCTTCAGTTGCCCATGTGCCAGAGTCACGGTATCTCTTTCGAACAATCTCGTGACCCTGGCAGGATTACCAGACACCTAAAACAAGAAATAACCTAAGTAAGCCTCTGAAGGTGTATTTTTCCCGCAAGTGTGACAACATAACAGAACATTACGCCTGTATACTCAAAGTTTTAGGCAGACGCCTACCTATAATACAGTCACATTTTTCCAGTTATATTAAAGTCCCATGTAGAAGGTAGTGTGGCAGCGCGCACGTCTTGCGCGCGCGCCACACGGAATAGCACTGGCGCTCAGCTGTGTGCGAGCCATATTTATCACCTCAGGTCTTAACCAAAACGTTAGATTTTGAGTATTTCGAGTGTTTTGTACTTCGTCGCTATTGGTGGAAACCTATTTAATATAGTTGAACCGTGACCCTGGCACATGGGCAACTGAAGGAACACGGGTGGGTTTTAGTCAGTAAAAGTCTGACACGCCCTCCCGCTCCGCCCAGAGCGGGAGAAGTCATTTAATGATTTCCCATCCAAAAAAAATATATAGATGAACCTCCTTACCACTAAAACTCATTATATTTTGTACATAGGTAGGCTTAATGATCAATAAATAATAATTATTAAATCTCAAATTCGGAGTTTTAATTCTACCATTGCCTAAACGCCAAAGTAGCTTGCCTACTGACATCGACCGAGCACGAACCCAGAATTCGGATTGCTGCTTAGATAATAACTGAAACGATCTTTCATGTTGTGCAATAAAACTTATGGCAATGCTGTATTTTAACTGTAAAAAACAAATACAGTCGAATTGATAACCTCCTCCTTTTTTTGAAGTCGGTTAAAAAGCACGTCTCTGAATTCAAGTAAATCGGCAAAATCGACAAGATTTTGTATATACGGCCTCATACGTTGTTTATCACAGAACACCTGATTACGAATAACATGCCATTATCGGTCATAGGCGGCAACGATTAACTTATGTGCCACAATTGTCCAATTCAATTGAAAAAGACGGACAGGAAGAAACAAACAAGGTTGTAGGATGAAAAAAAATTCCACAGGATTACGTAAGAGCGCACAAAATGTCGCAGCTCATGGGGCAGGATAAGCACTGATGAATTTCCGGTGATACTTCAAAAACACCGAAAAACCTAACTAATGAAAAAGAAGACCAAATGTACATTAACAGAAAAACGTTGCACCTGCCAGGAAACAGATATGTCACGACTTCGATAAGGAAACGAAGAGTAGGGATGGCATACCACCACGCACGCACCTCTAATCTGTGAGGAAGAGCTAAAAAAGCATCATACCATCATGTAGACAACTTCTGGACATTAGAATATCCACCAAACAGTTTTAAAGACATCAATCAAACCCGAAGAATGGCTTTACTGCAGAATCAGTTTCCTAGACCTACTACTGCATGCTATAACCATACACCAGACTTCACAAGACGCGTATGTCAAAGTCAAAAAGTCAAAGTCAAAGCATTTAAAAGGCACATAAAAGGCACTTTTGAACGTCAACATTTACATTAAAATAGAATTGATTCTAATCGCCCCTTCCAAAGGAAGATTCGTATGGAGAGGAATGGGCAAGAAACTCCACCGTTACTCTTTTAAAAATCTCGGCAATACGCGTTTTTGTTCGTTTGTTTGTTTTGTCAGTCAATAACCCTGACGGTAAGCGTTGATACGGTCGATGAAGGAGCACGTTTGTCTAGATGTTCGCTCGAGTACTTGAAGCACAAGGATAATCAGCCTAAATTGTGCCTACTACTGGGACACAGAGGTTCTCTCTTCGAGAGAGTGGGTTATAATCTACCTAGCAGGCCCATTACGGGTTGGTATACGTCACATGTCTTTGAATTGTTATTTCTAGGACATGTCGGTTTCCTCACGATGTTTTCCTTCATCATTTTGAGAGCTGTGGTCATCATCACCTGTAGTATTATTTACACACAGTAAAGCGTCTGCCTGGGTTCCGACCCGAGACATACAACTTGTAATTCAGGGCTGATACCACTGGGTCACCACTGCTCACTCTTGACAAAATCTTCCAAGTCATAGTTATCGGGAAATCGATTCCGACAAGGAGTCCCACTACTTAGCGGGTCCTTGTCATAATCGGAAAATCTTTCGATCCGATAAAAAGATTAGATAATGATCTATATTTAATTACAGACGTATGCATACATGATTAGATTGATTAGATAATTTTTCATGACGTCAATGACCCATTTTGATTATCACTGCACCATCAACACAAACTCACGCGTTTTCCTATGACAGACGGTACTACATCATCTCTTTATAACATTCGTTTAGTTATTTTTACTCAGTTTGGCATGTATCATTAATTCATCATCATCAGCTGGACATAGGCCTGCCGCAAGCACCGCCACTTCGACCGGTTCCGTACTTCTCGCATCAAGCGCATTGCTCCGGCCTTCACCAGGTCATCAGTCCATCTTATGCTACATGGATCTATTCTAATATTATAAAGCTGAAGAGTTTCTTTGTTTGGTTGAACGCGGTAATCTCAGGAACTACTTTTGTGTTGGGTAGCCTATTTATTGAGGAAGGCTTTAGGCTATATAACATCACGCTATGGTCAAACGGAGCGGAGCAGCAACGAAAAATGGACGAAAACTGTCAGGCAATTCGGTGCGACGGGAAGGGTCAGGGGAGCAAAAATTTGACGCGTACGAAGTCGCGGGCAGAAGCTAGTAATTGTACATGTACATTGAATACAAGACCATCCATTCCTAACTTGCTGGAGCATGTATAGCATGCTAAAAAGCATAGATATCTAGAGATATGCCTTCATTGCGGAATAGTAAGGAATCCTAGTGTCGCCGCTTATCTCCCACCCAAAAAATTACAACATTAACAAATAGTGTACTGACGACACACACTTAAAATTTAAATACGCACACCAAAAAGGAAGCAGCCACACTAAATCAATTTCTAATAGCACACATACATAGAATGGGCGGGGCATTCACTTGTAAACACTTGCTATTTGCGAACATCCAATGCACACGCATGCAATTAGGGAGTCGAAAGCGATGGTCGATTATTTTTATCGATATTTAATTTTAGCACATTATTGTATTATAATAACTTCGTTTAATTTTATTTAAATATTTTTTTTATATATCTATCAAAATATAGTTTAGTTTTACTCAAATAAAATGGGAATATGTTTTTAAAATGTTTTATTATCGGTTAAAAGGAACGCTCTCTGTTACATATCATGCTGTATAAATAAATAATATATTACTTAATCTTATTTTTTTTATTATTACTAAGAATATTTTAATATAATACGTTATGTTATACCTATGTGGGCTAAGTTTGTTACTACGTCTGAGGCCGGATTAGAGCCGAGAGCGTAATAATACAATGTTCACGAAAGTTATACGACATTTTTAACACATTTGTATAGAAATAAAATAAAATGTGAAACCCTCAGTATTATAGACAAAGATTTGACAAAATAGCGACGGACCGCGAATTTTCTAATTTAAACTTCGAACCTTAGATGGTCGGCCTCATGATTGACTAAGATGGGCTTGCGATTTAGTGATCAATACAATAATGTTGCGCAAAATATATTTTTATTTTCAACAATATTTTACCATCGCAATCTTCAATATTTATTATTAGTTTTCAGAGCAGTGGTGGCCCAGTGGTATCAACCTCAGTTGTAGATCGTGGGTTCGAACTCAGGCAGGCGCTTTACTTTGTGTAAATAATTTCATTACCACTGCTCTCAATAACGGTGAAGGAAAACATCGTGAGGAAACCGGCATGTCTTAGAACCAAAAATTCGAAGACATGCGACATCTGCCAACCCGCACTGGGCCCTCGTGGGGGTCATGGCCCACTTCCTCTCACCGAGAGGAGGCCTGTGTCCCAGGAGTGGGAACAATATAGGCTGATGATAATGATATTCAATATTAATCTTACTCGGTCAATAATATTGCGCAATATTATTAATAGTTTTTAATTTGATATTTGGTAAACCACCAAATAGCAAATAAAAAAAAAAGAATATTTTTGTATATCGAAAACAAATTATTGTAATTTTTTTACCAAATATAAATAATTGGATGAAATATAATATTTATTTATCATATTACTTATCATATTGTACAATAAATTAAAAACTGTTAATTTGTGAAAATCTTTAGGCATAATATAACTTTAAGTAACACACACACTTCACGAGTAACTGTATTGGAATTATAATGTTTTAATTTGGTTCGAACAACATTAAATTAATAAGGAATTTAACTGTTTTACTATACAAGTAATACGAGGATATCCATTGAGTTCTGTAAAAAAATATTCAACTGCAATAATACGCATATCGATAAAATCAGCCGCACGCAAACGATTGCACCTCTCTAAGTCGAAAACGTTCGTTTCGTTCGGGAAAATTCGGGCTAGTTCGGGTTAGTTCGTGTCGCTCCGCACGTAAGTTAGTAAATCATTTAAAAATTGATTTAAAATATAAAACTTTGACTTAATTGTTTATTTACCGGTGGTAGGACACGCCATTTGTCTTCAGGTTGATGGCATTTGGTCTATTTTTACAAATAATTACTGCACAACTCGGCATTTTGGTTTTTTACGCGTCAGTAGTGCACTGTACGCAGTTGCAAAGCGACTGAATGAAGCGTACAGCCGCCGTTCGAAAATACTATCAATTGATAGTATCGAGGCGGCACGTGCCACGCCCCCAAGGCATATCCCTCGATATCCGTGCTAAAAAGCGAATTTCAGACACTGCACCCAAAAACAAAGGCAGCAAAATGCAATGCACCAATTTATAAGAGAAGTCGCTACTTGCCAATATCGATACAAGTATGTATTATTTATGCTTCTATACCCTATTTCATAATCATTTTAAAGTTTATAGTAGCTATCAATTGCTTCGTTAGAAAAAATCGTCGGCACAATAACGTAAATAATGCAAGGAATACTGTTGAACTTCCAAAATGAAAGCTACTCTTAGTGTTGGTTGCAAAAAAAAGTAACTCTAGGAGTCTTCGTGACGGTCATCCTCACATGTCTTCTTCTTCCATTCTTGTCTATTTGTCGCCCTCTCAGTAGTCACCCCTTTTTAGCCTTATCATCTTTCACACAGTCCGTCCATCGTTTCTTGCAGTCATCATGAATTCCCCAGCATGCTTATAGGCCCAGTGGCTTTCATAATTTCATCATGATTTCAGCCGTAAGACGTCCACTGCTGGACAAAGACATCCCCGAATTTGGGGGACTTTGCCAGAAACGCTACACTTGCCAGGCGGGTTGGCGATCGCAGTATGATGGTAAAATGCATACCTAGAGAACGCTGCTGCCCATGCTCTTGTTGCCTTTTACGACACCCACGGGAAGAAATAGGATGATGCTATTCTTTACGTTCGACACCACAAGAAGTGGCTTTAATTGGAAGTAATAAATTGTTATGAAAGTTGAAAAGATCTACTACAATTTTTTGCTTATCGACAGCGACGCTTTAACCGAGCCACATACCACGTGTCTTTGTCGTGATTTTTTTTTTTTTTTTAATTTTAGGTTCTCGGTTTTTTATAACATGTGCATTTGTGACTTGTCAATCACTTTTATTTTTATGGGAAATCGTCAAATGACGTCTCCCGCTCTTGGGCGGAGGGCGTGTCAGACTTTTACTGACTAAAACCCACCCGTGTTCCTTCAGTTGCCCATGTGTCAGGGTCACGGTATCTCTTTCGAACAATCTCGCGACCCTGGCACTTGTCAATCAATCTGCCTAGCCTTTTCCCAACTAAGTTGGAGTCGTGTTCCAGTCTACCAGATGCAGCTAAATACTAGTATTTTACATACAGCGACTGCCTATCTGACTGTATATAAAGAAAACTTTAATCCGTTTAGGGGGCGTCCATTAATTACGTGAGGCATTTTTGAGCGCAGAAATTTTTAGTCGGTTTTGCAAAAAAAAAAACAGCTGTTTCATAGAAAAATGCAATACCTACAGGGTCAAAATGTACGGAACAGCAGTTTTTTTTTTTGTATACCTGATGAAAATTTTCTACCCTGGGGGGTCTAGAATGATATGCTGAATTCATGGTTACAGTTTGCGCACTGGATAAAAAATGATCCTGTATATTCAAAAGCATGTCTAGATACCCTGCACCCTAATTGCGAAACGCACAATTTATAAGAATCTGAATGGAATTGAAGATTATTTCTAAACCATTGCGTCATTTGTTCGAATAAATTGTCGGCTCAGCAACGTAAATAACGCAATGAATGTTGTTTAACTATGAATATTAAACCAATTCCTACCGATAAAAAGTTCCGCAATTACCCCTCTGGTCATCGGTTCTACTGATAATATGGCTAGCCCATTGCCATTTAGCTTACTAATTCTGCGAGGTATGTCTGAGTGTGTTGTATTTTTATTGATAGTGGAAATTGGAATAAAGACAAAGAATTAACTGTAAAAGGAAGAAGGCCATTGCCCCTCAGAAAGACAATTCACGCTAGCTAGATAGATAGAATACTCCCCGTTCTGTATACCATATAAATATTACAGATAAAAATTTAGAAAATTAACATATGGTGACACAATGGGCCATTAGACAGTGAAAAACTTTATTCTCTACATAATGTAAGGTATTTTTCCAGGCATTCATAATTCAAGATATGCCATTTGTCTTCTTGCATGTAAAAAGATTTGTGGCTTAAACAGCCAAGTAAATCCAACTACTAGGTGACATTGCTGCATCACACTATCATTAAATCCAATTTCCTTTTCATTTACCATTTCACACACAATCTATCCATCTTTCCATTGACCTTCCTCTCCTCACAACCAAAACCTCATACTAGGACTAGCTACACAAAGAATTGATAACTGTGCCTGCCCGAGTTTATAAAAGATGAATCAATTACGAGACCGATCCAACTGTCACTCATTAATGATTTAACTGTGACTAAATCGATGGTCCCTATTAACAATGTTGGTTATGCATTTTTACCAATATTCACTTTTTTATATAAATCGATGGTCCCTATTAACAATGTCGGTTCCACAAAAAGACTACTGTTCAGTAGAGCAGTTCAAAGTTTGTTTTGGCAATTAAAAAAAATATATAAGACTGTGGATGTTCTTTGCACTGATCGTTTTATGTATTGTCAAAAAGTGAATATTGGTAAAAATGCATAACCGACTTTGTTGATAGGGACCATCAAAAAAATTTTTGAGAGGATAAAAGGCCCAATAATCTGCAGTGGATTTTTAATGGACTCCTTTAATAACTATAACAATTTCGGGCAAACATATCAACCAACAGATTGATATGTCCACTAAAGATCATGAATATTTGCAATATTTTCTATCAACAACAGAGAGACTAGTAAATTCTAGTTAAATTTTACAGACAGCTGTGCTGCTGAGGTGTTTGTTGCACCACTTCTTCCCAGCTAAAGCTCGGGGAAATGGTAGTAGGAAGGGCAAGCGTTTTGGAGGCATTCAAAAATGCTGAGTCTCAGCTATTGAATAAATGAACTTTGAATTTCTTTTATTTCTTTTACCCATGTGTACAGACTAAGGCACTGTGTCAATTACGTCTGTGGTGAAGAAATATGGCTAGAAAAAATGGAGAAGTAATGTTAAATGAAGGTTCTTATTTCTGTGCTTTTTATTGCCACATGCTTGATGAACAGATCAGAAACAGTCACTGTTTTATAATAAAATAACATTTATAAGTAACATTTATTTAGCTGCCTCTTAAATAAGAAGACTCTCAAAAATGACAATCTGACTAGCCTTTTCCCAACTATGTTGGAGTTGCCTTTCAGTCTAACCCGATGCAGCTAAATACCAATATTTTACATGTAGCAACTGCCTATATGACCTCCAAAACCTAGTTACTGGGTAATACAATACCCCCAAATGGGCTGGTTGTTAGACTGTATTGTAGATCTAAACTAAAAAATTGTCCGTCTATTTGTTCTGGCTAATCTCCGAAACGGCTTGACTGATTTTGACGGGACTTTCACTGGCAGATAGCTGATCTTAGTATATTATTTATTTTTGTCCTGGTAGCACATTCTTGTGGTATAATTTCAGACACCCATTCAGGTGAAGCTCAGGGCACAGCTAGTTTCAAATAAATCTACATTATTAGTGCTACTTTTATGTAATAAAGAAAGAAAATACATTTATTCAGCACAGTTTAGAAGACACAAAATAGGTATACAGCGATAGTCAAAAAAAAAATTAAAATTGTTAAGTGTGATGTCAGAAGGATGTCAGAAACTAGCATTATAGTGTGCCTCACAGCTAAGCCAAAAAGACCCAGTTCAGCAAAAGCCAGCCTAGTGCCTGACGCTGGTTTTCTACTGGACGTGAAGAGTGAGGCGACGGATGTAAATCAGTTTTACATCAATAATGCAACATGATCTGTGAACTGACCTACCTATCTGTATAAAAATTGAAATTAGAAAACACTGAATCTAATCTATTTTTAGATTCAATTAAAAAAACAAAGGAATGTAATTATCAATTACGTCAGAGTCAAATGGCATTATAAATCCATATTATCGCGAAATCCCAGCTTAAATAAGCGATTTATATCTCAATTATATCAACATAAAATAGACTGCTATCTTAACAACTACTATGTAAACATTAGGTTATAAAATATTTATGTAATAACTCACCAATCAACGGAGAACAGAAATGAAAATAGTTTTATAGAAATAGTAGAAAATGTTAGTAAACTAACATTCGATTTATGAAATTGTTTACTTTTTTTTGCAATACTATTACTACGTCAATATGACACGCACTGCTGCCAACAACCCACAAAAATTAATCGATTTAAAAAAAATCGATAATCAATGTCAACTGTCAAACAAAGAAGAAAGCACAAAAGCCTGCTAACCACGTGGAGCGCCAAGGTCGAATTTATGTTTTCAACTTGTCAAGCGCGGCGTGTGATAAATTAATTCTACGGGCCGTTATCGTTCTACGACTTATAAAAGTTTCAACCTTATTCCGTGAATAGTAAGGTAGATTTTAGCCTGCGCACAAAGCCCACGCATAGTCGCCAACCCAGGCAATATATCTTAGGCCGTGTACTGCCCCTGACAGTTCGTAAACAAACTGGAGCTACCGCAACAAAGGGCTACTGTTATTTTACGCTGTAAATATTAAGTTTACGTCGAATATTATTACACATGAATTAAAATATGCTCCCAGTAATGTCTATTTTATCGAACGCTCGCCGATTATTGACTCCAATACACCCAAAGAACAATATTTGAATGAACTTACCAGAAGAAATCAACACGAGGTTGAGTTTCGCAGAGTCATCTGTGGTAAATCTTGCACATATCGATCAGCCTTGCAGTTCTCAAAAACACAGACGGGAGGAAAAAAAAAGAACGAAGAGGTTAGCACCAAATTTCGTCAACTAGCCGTCTATCACTCGTCACTGTTGTAGTAAATAGAGTTTTTATTGCTAACCGACGCGTAACGAGTCAGAAAACGTAGACTGGTCGTTAAATGATTCACTATCAAAATAAAAATAATCCGGCAGACGCTGCGTCGACGACCGCGCCACTGTCTGTCTGCCGTGCTGTCAATATTCGTCAAAACGAAAATGGCGACACCCTCGACGGAATACGATCAGCACCGGCCTGCCTGCACTACCTATCTCTCTCTGACATGAACAAGTGACAAGGACAGGGTATAGACGTGTTGTCTTCGGCCCGACCGGACTGATTTGTGATGTCACGCCCAGCGGCGTAACGTTTTGCGTAATTACACGTTCATGAACGCTTGTAAACTTGTTTTAATAACGTTAATTTACGATCGTTTCGTATATGAGGTCGCTAGATGAAAGTGTCGGCTGATAGATAGATTAATTACAGTGCAAAGCAAGATATTTTTTTAGTAATACGTCTTTGCGCATGCTAGGCCCATCCCACTACTCAATATCTGTCGTACGAGCGCCTCCTACTTCTTCTTATTTTATTCAGTACTGTTTTTTTGGATGTCTATCTCGACTGCATTAATACGATGCGAAGCAGTCGCAATGCAGTTTGATTAATAATAGAGTTGAGTTCATAAATTTATTTGTCTCCACACGTAATTGAGTTACGTTCGAGTTGTGAAATTCCATTTTTGTCGAACGCTTGCTTGCTTACTGAATATGTGCAGCGTGTTTATAAATTTTAATTGACTATTGTTCTGTTTTATTTTTGTACGATTTTAAAATGCAATGAGCACATGTCGTTGTAGTCCTAATTTTAATTTCAATGCAATGCTATTAGCATTTACATTATTTTATGAGGCATATAAGTATAGGTTTGAAAAACATCCTTGAAATTTCATTATGGAAAGTTGATTCAATTAAATTGATAGCGAGTATGATTGAATGTGAGTCAATGATATTTAATAAAATTTTAAATCGTGTATGGATTTAGTATATTAGTATTATCAAAAGATAAGAGATAAACTATTATTCATAATATAATTATTGACAATCGAGATTGTCACCACAAAAACGACTGTCAATCTAAAAATTGAACCAAATCTGACACTGACAGACGTCAGACAGACATGACAGACGACACAACTGAGAACTGAATGCTTGAGTCTTGGACCTTGACCTGAAATCGATTTAAATTGAGTTGAACTCGGTCTTTAACCAATTATAATGCGTTCCCTATTAGTTAAATGATACCAACCTATAGAAAATTCTGTTTTTCTTTTCATTTTCATACCTGCAGTTGCCATCACAGAGAAGTGGGATTTATTTATAAAAATATCTATTAGACATATTTTATACTATAAAAAATCTACTATGAACGAGTTTCTGTTTTACTTGATTGATTATATAAACAAACAAATACATTTGTTATTCCAATTTTTAAATTTTTACTGTAAAAAACAAACATATTTCTTTTTAAAGCTGGCCACCCTGACTATTTATTGTCAAAATCGGATGATTTGAATTAGAAAACTGATCTCGCAACTTCCGTCCGTTGCTCTTTGAAAAAGATTGCTTGTTGCACGCGAGCAAGAAATTGTGTTTTTAATATAATTAATAATTGAAAGTTTATATTAATCGTCACTATGTCTGAGAAAACTCACTCTTCACGTTTGTCGTCGTACAAAAGTGCTGGATCTGGAATGACGGTAAGTTACGCATTCCCAATATTTGTTCAAAAATCGAATCATGTTTTATTTTGTAAAACACGTTTTATCTTCATTTGTTTTGATTGAAATGTAAATAATTTCGATTCTACTTCTAGTCAGTTGTTTTAATTCACGTTATGTGCCAAAGAAAACATGGAACAGTTGATTTTTATACGAAATAACAGCATACCTTCAATTTCCTGAGAATATGTTTCAAATATTTTAAAATTTCATTTGGTTTATTGCTCAGCCTTCAATATTTTGAAAAAAAACAGTGTAATGTGACTTACATTGTACATTACACTGTTTTTAAAAGTTATTAAGGTTGTTTTACAATTATATCTTGCTAACACACTTGCTGATTCAATATTCTTTTACATTTTTACATTCAGTATTAGAGTTGACCATGTTACTTGTCATAAGATCGGTGGTCAGTGGGTATTATCACTTCATATGGAACTTTTTTGCTTAAATCTTTGTGCATATCCCCTTAAATGCATGATTTTTACTTTTTAACCAAATTAAATTTACTTTTTTTTAATGTGTTGGTGGAAATTTACATCTTTATGTAATCAGAACTAACCTACTGAGAACAAAATGTGTAGTGAGTTAATAAACCACTTTTTTCCAATTACAAAAACAAAAAATCACTGGAATGGAAACGTAAATTGGTTGATGGAAATTTCCATCACAATGCATTTGCAGGTTAAACACACCTTTCCTGGTATGTAAACCTATGTTTAAGCCGAGCAGAAATCTTGCAATCTAGTATCTCCCACTAGACTGGGAAAAGTAGGAAGTGAGTAAGGCAGGCCTTTGCCCTGTAGTGGAACAACATAGGCTTAATAATAATCCATACTTTCTACTACATATATGCGTAACATCATGCCTGTATTATCCAAAGGGATAGACACAGGTCCACCAATTGTAGACCCAGTCTTCGCCCAGTATGTTTCAGTCCCTCATAACAGGGGGCGAGCCTATAGATACTACATACATGGTGGCAGGCATAAGATATTATAGGTATGTAATAGTGAAAGTAACTCTTGTCTGTCAATATGTTACCTTTTCGTGATTAAACAACTGAACCAATAATGATGAAATTTAACAGAGAGGTAGAGGTAGCCTGGGCCCTGGGCCTCGAGAAAGTCATAAGTCACTTTTTTACATTTTAATTTAAAATTTTAAAAAGTGGCTTATGCTATTGCAAATTAATATTATAAAGTGAAAAGATTTGATTTTTTATATGTTTGTTTTTTACGCTTTCACACCAAAGCGACTAAACGGATGTGTATGAAAATTGGCGCATAGATAGACCATGACTTGGATTAGTACATATGATACTTTTACTACTTATTCTAGCAATGCCTGCTGTTTTTATCTGCAGCCTCATCATATTACTGCCTTTGTCACATTTTACTTGAGGTCGGCGCAACATATTTTCTTCTTCCATTTTTCATTGTCAGCCATCACGCTTTCATTCACTTTCTTCTCTATCATATAATTACTCACTCATCTTTTCATGAGCTTTCCACTTTCACTCAAAGCATTTATTTCAAAAAGGTTCAACATTTACATTCAAATAGAATTGATTCTAGTCGCCACTTCCAAAAGATAGTTTTGTATGGAGAAGAATGCACAAGAATCTCCACCGTTACTCTTTTAAAAATGTTTTACAATATTTTAGATATATTTATTAAATAATTATATGTAAAAACTCTCTCACTCCTTCCCCAAACATCAACATTTATAAATTTGTATTTATTTTCCAACAGGATCTCCGCCGTAAGCGTGCAGAGCTTAGCGTGGCTCTACGCAAGCAGGCTCGCGATGAGCAACTCCTCAAAAGAAGGGCACTGTCTCCGGAGGCAGGAGAGGAAGTCCATGAGAATGAGAAGACTTTTACTCCAGTGGAGATTGTGCAAGGTTTGGCAACCGGCTTAGTTAAAGTTCTGATATACTATACTTTCTCAAAACGGTGAAGGAAAAGCTTGTGAGAAAACAGGCATGAAGAAAAAAAACCGGCCAAGTGCGAGTCGGACTCGCACACGAAGGGTTCCCTATCATTATCGGCAAAAAATCAGCTTTGTTGTATGGGAGCCCCCCTTAAATATTTGTTTTATTTTAATTTAATTATTTGTTTTAAAGTCGAGCAAAAATAAATTGCTGTTTACGATTTATGACGTATTAAAAAAAAAACTACTTACTAGATCTCGTTCAAACCAATTTTCGGTGGAAGTTTACATGGTAATGTACATCATATATATTTTTTTTGTTTTATCATTCTCTTATTTTAGAAGTTACGGGGGGGGGGGACACATTTTACTACTGCGGAAGTGTCTCTCACGCAAACTATTCAATTTAGAAAAAAATGATATTAGAAACCTCAATATCATTTTTAGAGATCTGGTTTAGATGGAAAAAAAAAATTGAGTTTCAGTTCTAAGTATGGGGAACCCCCAAAATTTATTGTTTTTTTTTTTCTATTTTTGTGTGAAAATCTTAATGCGGTTCACAGAATACATCTACTTACCAAGTTTCAACAGCATACTTCTTATAGTTTCGGAAAAAAGTGGCTGTGACATACGGTCGGACAGACAGATAGACATGACGCATCTATGAGGGTTCCGTTTTTTGCCATTTGGCTACGGAAGCTTAATAAAAACTTTTTTACAAAAAAAAACAACCGACTTCCTTAAAAACACTACAAAGTGAAAAATAACTTTAATTTCGGAAGTCGGTGTCTTAGGATCTGTATTTATGGTTTTTTTGCCACCGACTTCCGAAATTAAAGTTATTTTTCACTTTGTAGTGTTTTTAAGGCAGTCGGTTGTTTTTTTTTTGTAAAAAAGTTTTTATTTTTAAATTTTTAGTTGTGGTATCCACCCCGCACTAATTCCAAACAAACAATGCATATTTATGCGATCATCAGAAATCGCGGTTGATTTGCTGTCATTTTTTAAAGACTTCCGGTGTCTATCTCTGGAACTCATCATCAGATCTATATGAAATTTATATGGGACCATTTCGGAATAAACCCCTTTCGAACAAAAAAAGAATTTTGTAAATCCGTTTATATATGACGGAGTTATGGCCGAACATACATAAAAAAAAAAAAAATATAAACATCCGAATTGAGAACCTCCTCCTTTTTGAAGTCGGTTAAAAAAGGAAGAAAATACGTTCAAAAATAAATATGACGCAAAGAAAAACTGAACACAACAAAAATGTAAAAAACTCTGGGGAAAATATGCGTCAAATCCACGCAAAACGGCCATCGCTCAGCATAATACTGCGACTCTATGCCCAGCGCTGGTTTTCAGCGACAGCCGCCGCTGACGTGACGTCGAACGGTGCAGCAAACTGCGTTCCTTCTATGTACCAATATTCAATTTTCCCTTCTACCCTTAACAGGACTCTGTTCAGATAACCTAGCCAAAATGACGACATACGCCCGCGCAGCTCGTCGCATGCTCTCCAGGGAACAGAACCCTCCTATCACTCCAATGGTTGCTGCTGGAGTCGTTAAACCTTTGGTGGACGCGCTGGATAGAGATGACTGGTAAGCAGAGCTTTCAATTTGACAATCAACAGCATTCATTCATCATCATCATCATCATTTCAGCCGAAAGACGTCCACTGCTGGACATAGGCCTCCCCCAAGCACCGCCACTTCGACCTGTTCTGTGCTTCTCGCATCCAGCGTATTCCTGCGGCCTTGACCAGGTCTTCGGTCCATCTTGTGGGAGGCCTTCCAACGCTCCGTCTTCCAGTACGCGGTCGCCACTCCAGAACCTTCCGACCCCATCGGCCATCTGTTCTGCGAGCAATGTGCCCTGCCCACTGCCACTTCAGTTTGGCAATTCTTCGGGCTATGTTAACCTTGGTTCTCCTACGGATCTCATCATTTCTGATTCGATCACGTAGGGAAACTCCAAGCATAGCCCTCCATTGCTTAACTTTCATTGCGGTATTTTAATTTTCCATCAGAATAAAAATCGAACGTATGGGCAGTGGTTTAGTACTATTCTTAAAATCGTAATTAGGCGCTGGTTATGATGTAACTGTGCCTACAAAAATATATTTTTTTAAGTCAATATCATTTACTGCAGCAGCAGACACGTATATGAAGGGGACTTGAGTGCGACTCGCCCCATAAAAAGGACTCGAGCGCACAAAAAGATTCGAGCTCTCATGTAACATTCAAGAGCATTTATTGTGTTTAATAATTATAGATAATAATATTGCGAGTTTAATTTAATTTTAACTATGAATATAATTTATAATGACTATAATAAATAAATAAATATCTTAGGACAACCAACACACTGTTATCTGATCCCAAACTAGGCAGAGCCTGTACTATGACAACCAGACAACTGATAAATATACTTATATATTTCTAAATACATACATATTATAGATAAATTACACCCAGACACAAAACAAATGATTGTGCTCATCACACAACGATTTGTCCTGGGTGGGAATCGAACCCACGACCTCTGTCTTAGCAGTCAGGGTCACTAACCACTAGACTAACAGGCCAGTCTAGTCAGTCAGACTATGTATAAATCCAAATGTTTGCATGTCACATTATGACTAAGTGTTTTGGATCTTTAATTATTTATGTTAACACCGTAATTGTACCAACACTTATTGCAAATAAATTGATTTGATTTGAGCTCATAGAGAATTTAGTTCCCTAGTCTTGGAGTCCTGTTATAATGAGTTTATCTTGTAGTTCATCATCCGAGTCCATTTATAATGGACTTGAAAAGTCGGAGTACTTTGCAACACTACTTATAGCAGCTACTGCTAGAGTAAATTCAATCCTTGGGTACCTTCATCCTGTCACAAGCACCACCCTTTGAAGATCTACAGCTGGATAAAGGGCATTCCAATTGCACATTTTACTTGATTCTTGGTCCGCTAGATGATAGCGGCTACTGTACGCGTAGCATGACCACCGTAGAAATGGGTTTTGTCGACGGTAGAATAGAGAAAATTGCAGACTGAATTAAAGATTGTAGAAAGATTTGTACCGTTTTATGCGGGCGTAGTATGACAATTCTATCTCTATTCTACCAAGAATAACCAAAACACATTTCTACGGTGGTCATGCTACGCGTGCTGCTGTAGTAAAGTCAATCCTTGGGTACCCTCATTCTTCCACAAGCACCTCCCCTGGAAGATCTACAGCTGGATACAGGGCTTTCCAAATTTCACATTTTACTTAATTCTTGGTTAGCTTGTCTCATCTAGATGCTGTCAGCAATCTGCTGATTTGTAAATGATATTTTTTTCAGTCCAATATAAAAATAATAGTTTAAAAAAACTAAAAACAC
Organism: Aporophyla nigra; assembly: GCA_947507805.1. NCBI lineage: Eukaryota > Metazoa > Arthropoda > Insecta > Lepidoptera > Noctuidae > Aporophyla > Aporophyla nigra. The sequence continues at coordinate 2,288,059 of OX382318.1, forward strand.
GCTTCCATTGAAACCAAACTAAAAAGTACAAAATAATGGAAAAAAGCGTGGGGTGCCTTTTAAGGATTTTTTTTATTGATATCAGGCACCCCACGCTTTTTTCCATTATTTTGTACTTTTTAGTTTGGTTTTCAATGGAAGCGTGTTTTTAGTTTTTTTAAACTATTATTTATTTTCTATTTTTTAGGGTGTTTCGAATTTTGAGACGTATGTCACCGTAGTTTGTGACGTATGTCAGCGTAGTTTTCGAAGACAGTTTTTTTTGCTGTCCTGGTAACCCTGGCAAGGATAATGGCACAAATTAGTTTGAGACGTATGTCAGCGTAGTTTTCGAAGACAGTTTTTTTGGTGTCCTGGTGACCCTGGCAAGGATAATGGCACAAATTTATGAAATTATTGCATTGTCATCGGTCCTTGACAGGTGTGCAAAGTTTGAATGAAATCCTGGTCGTTTAAAGTGGGTCAAAATCGCGCTATAAGGAGTCGGTTACAAACAAACATACAAACATACAAATATACAAACATACAAACATACAAACATACAAACATACAAATATACAAACATACAAGTGAAGCTAATATAAAGCGTGTAAAAATTAACAATTTTTGTAATAGGTCCAAAGTTGCCCAACACGAAATCGCGAAACAAAAAATCGTCTGCTCGATTTATGTACTCTATAAAATGTAGCGTGTGGTGCCGGACGTAAAGAATAACACTACCCCATTTCTTCCCATGGGTATCGTAAAAGGCGACTAAGGGATTTACTAGAGAATGGGCAGCAGCGTTCTCTATGCATTTTACTACCATACTGCGATCGCCAACCCGCCTGCCAAGCGTGGCGATTATGGCAAAGCCCCCCAAATTGGGGGAGGCCTAAGTCCAGCAGTGGACGTCTTACGGCTGAAATGATGATGATGATGAAAATGTAGGAGTGAACAGATTATTTTTTCGTGTTAGTTTCATAATTGTTCCCACAGTAAAAAATATTTTTCAGGATGTTGTATTTTCTTTTTTGCTAGCCTGCTCTGTCCCACTTCTGGGCAAAGGCCTCCCTCCTCTTGTTCCAACTATCACAAAGCCGCGCGTCCTCCTGCCAGTTTTGACGGGACCTATCCAGCTCGTCCCGCCATCTCCTACGTGGTCTGCCGCGACCCCCCTCACTGTCTCAGGGCACCAGTTCTGTGCTACTTGGGCCCACAGATAGCCGGCAGCAAACATGTCCTGCCCAGTCCCATTTAAGTTGGGCAGCTTCTTGAGCCATGACAGCTATCTTTGTTTTGGAGCGCAGTATTTGGTTTCGGACGCGATCCGCCGATTAAACTACGCTCCATTGCTCTTTGGCAGACCTTAAGTTTGGATGTTATACAGGATAATTTTATAACCAGTGCGCAAATTTTTTTTGGTGGTTCAGTATCAGTAATAGAACACATTTTTTCAATACGTTTTTTTTTTTTAATTTTTATCCGACCTTAATTCAGTAAACTGTGGACACCCTACATATTTCGTAATACTATTTTCGATCAATTGTAATAGGTCAGTAACCGCGACGGCGTAGGTACTTCGAAATTCTTAGAATTTTGACCGATCGAACATTTGGTAGGTACTAATAGGTCAGTAACCGCGTGCCGGCGTAGGTACTTCGAAATTCTTAGAATTTTGACTGATTGAACAGGTGGTCGGTCGTTCACCTTCGCTGCCGTGCTGGCGCCGCGCGCAAGTTACCATAAAAACCAGTTTCAAAATAGACATCTTTCGTTAACGATAGCTTAATTTTTTTGTACTAATATATATCAAAATAAAAATTGCATGGTTATTATAACTCGTTTAAGTTTCATTTGTTAAAATTTGCGCACTGGATAAAAAAATACCTTGTATATTTTATTAATTTTTTCTCTATTTATTTGCAGCGCTGATCTCCAGTTCGAAGCAGCTTGGGCCATCACCAATATTGCTTCAGGAACCCATGAACACACCATGGCTGTGGTTGATGTAAGTTAGATACAGATATTTATAGAGCTTTGGTTCTATTATGTAGCAAGCAGTTTTTGGATCAAGGAAAGATGTTTCAAAAGCAGATGGCAATTTACTAGAATATAATAATATTTATTTGCTAAAAAACATGGTATAAAAGATGGTAAAAAAATAAAATAACAAGAGCATACATGTTTCTGCTTAACAGTTATAAGCATACAAATTAACACAAGCATATTTAACATTTATAATCTAAAAATTCTTTTACACTATAAAAACAAGCCATTCATGCAGTTTATTTTTGCATAATCTCATATTTAAAATCTTGAGATTACTTGGTATCTTATTATATATACGTACACATATAGATATACAACTTTTATTATAATTAGCTAGTCTCGGAAGGAGATCCAGTACGAGCCTGTGGGGGTCTCGTCGGTTACGAGGATTAAAGTCATCTGCATTACAAAATAATTCCTTATGTTTCCTCACAAACATACATGTTTCATATAAGTACAGAGACGGTAGCGGCAACAAGCCAAGCTTTTTAAATATGAATCAATGAACTCAGCCTATCGCAGTCCACTGCTAGAGATAGGCCCCTCCTAAGCTACGCCCCTCCTAAGCTACGCTATAATAATCTGTCCTTCGTCTTCCGCATCCTGTTTGATGATGATGTTGATTTCATCATGAATACAGGCGAAAAACCTCCACTGCTGGACATAGGCCTCCCTCAAAAGGAAGGAAAGTGCCTTATTCACCACGCTTGGCAGGCGGGTTGGCGATCGTAGTATGTTGGTAAAATGCATAGAGAATACTGCTGCCCATTCCTCTAGTAAGGTGTCGATTTCCTAATAGTAATTTAGCCTGTTAGTCTAGTGGTTACTGACCCTGACTGCTAAGACTGAGGTCGGGTTCGATTCCCACCCAGGACTAATGTTTGTGTAATGAGCACAATCATTTGTTCTGTGTCGGAGTGTAATTTATCTATAATATGTATGTATTTAGAAATATATAAGTATGTTTATCAGTTGTCTGGTTACCATAGTACAGGCTCTGCCTAGTTTGGGATCAGATAACGTTGTGTTGGTTTTCCTAAGATATATTATTATATTAATTTCAATTCATTCATTTTTTACATACTGTATTTGCTACGTATGTTCATACCACTAGTCATACACACACGCACCTGACCTTTCAGAAGAACATTACCAGAAAGGTTACTATATTATGTTCTCCTAAAACCCATTGATCCCCTTTTCTTCCCGCGGGTGTTATAGAAGGCGGCTAAGGGCCTTACTAGAGAACGAACAGCAGCATTCTCTATACCCGTTTGCCAAACATGGCAATTATGGCAAACCCCCCCCCCCCCCCCCCCTCTTTGGGGGAGGCCTATGTCCTGCAGTGGAAGTTTTCGGCTGAAATGATCATGATGATGTTCTTTTAGGGAATCCCCTCCAGGCGCTTTTGAGATAATATTGGTTATATTTTTTCTACACACCAACATTAGTCTCACATTCACACACACAACACACATACATACATTCTCACTTACACACAATGCTAGTCTTACAAGCTTGCGTTAACGTTTAATACAGAACTGCAGATATCATCCATGATAGTCTTAAGTTATTTCATTTGTATAAAATTGATTAAATAGAAATAAACAAGTATTTTATAAATACTAATAATGCTTGGAAGAGCGGGGTCTCTTAATACAGGCTTTGTACGCTTAAAAGGAGGCTCCAATCGCCACTGATGTTCGTTCGTAACTTGTTGATTTGACCCTTTTTTTTTCATTTTTAACCAACTTCAAAAACAGGAGAGTATTTCTCAACGTCTCAACTGTATTTTTTTTTTTAATGTTTGTTACCTCACTACTTTTAACTGGGTGAACCGATTTTATTGATTATTTTTTTTATTTGAAAGCTAGTTAGTATTTGTTAGTAGTTCCTATTTGGTCCCATTTAAATTTGGTCCAATTCTGACAATGGCATCCATGAAAAAACCAAACACTATTCCTATTTTACTGCATTAGTGCGAGGTGGATACTAAAAAGTTAAAAATAACAACTGTTTAAAAAAAAAATAACAACCGACTTCCTTAAAAACACTACAAAGTGGAAAACAACTTTAATTTCGGACACGGGGTTACGGCCACTGACCAGAGTAGACGTGTATTTGGTTCTTGCGAAATTTGTATAATTAGTGCTCTTCAAATCTAATATTTCTGCTTAAAGGAAATAATTACCACATTGGTGTGAACTGTTCTGTGTAATTTGTGACTTTATAAGAAAGTGATAGTGGGCACTGCGCTAAGCAGCGAGCGCGGCGACGCGCTTCACCCCCGTGGAACGAGCTCAGTCGCTATTTTTTGACTCGCTCGCACAGTGACTCTGCGTTTGGTGTGCAAAATTGCGCGTGAGTAATATAATAATCAACTAACTTAAAACCCACCTACCTACGCTTTATGCGAGAAACTGACGTTTCTTAGTTGGATCATTGTAAACAAAGTTACAAACACATAAGATATGATGAATGTAACGCGATCCCCACCGAAAGCTGCTGTGGCTTCCCTGGAACATTTAACTAAATGTTCTAAGGCCAAAACCGAGTACATTGCGGGGATCGGCTCACAACCGGATTTATCTAAACTAAACGACGAACTAAATGAGGCCAAAGTTACTTATCGTAAGCGTAAACAACCTGAATGCGTATGTTCTGATGAGATAAAGCAAGTGAGAAATGATTTATCTCGAATTACCTCGCTATTGGAAAATTGCACTAGTCAGAACGCACAGCTGATGGATAAAATGAACGAGAGTATCATCGCGATCAAAACCGAGATGGCTGATTTGAGGGCTTCGCATGAGCAAACAAGAAGTTTAATTACTTCAAATGTAGCTGAAATTAGTGCTCAAATTCAAGATATCAAATCCACAACGGCAAAAATTGCTTCAGAACATTGTGATATGAAAAGTCAGTTATCTCAGATGGAAATAAAAGTGTCAAACAGTGAAGAGAAAATTAAAATGCTTGAAACCGATTTTAAGGAACTGAAACCAAGCCCGCAATCTACTAAAACAAATCAGTTATGCGTAAACGAACAAATTATTTGCGAAGTTCAGGATCGTAAAAAAAAGGGAAAACAATATCATTATCTTTGGCATACCAGAGCAGAGCTCCACTAGTACCCAGGAGAGAATACTCCAAGACGAATCTGACGTTTTACATGTTACTACAAAAGTAAGCGAGAACATACCAAAACCGAATAAAATCTATCGTATCGGGAAGTACAATGCCGGTAAAATGCGAAGAATTAAAGTCTGCTATGATAAGCCAGAGCCAGCCATGCTACTACTTCGCAATAAAGAAAAACTACCTGATAGCATTAAAATTTTCTCGGATCAAACACCAGCCCAACAAAAATATTTCCTGGCTATAAAAGATGAATTAACTCGCCGAACAGAAGCAGGAGAAAGGGATCTAACTATCAAATACATCAATGGTGTACCAACTATTATAAAACAAACAGCAAAAAACTCCAACAACCTATAAATGATACCTTGGCTGACTCTATAACCTATCAAATAGTAAACGATTACCAACAAATAAAAACTGAAAAATCACGCCTATCACTGCTATATTTAAACATACGAAGTATACGGAGGAGAGGAAAACTAGACGAACTTAAATGTATTATACAATCTATACCTACAACTGTACACATCATCTTGCTAACAGAAACTTGGATACAGAATGAAAATCAAATCTTACAACTACAGATAGACAACTATACGCATTATTACAATTATAGAACAGACAGAAGAGGCGGAGGAGTATCAGCATACGTACACAACGATTTAAACCATAGCCTCAGTAAATCAGTATACCAAGATGGAAACAATTACCTGTGGATACAAATTGATAAACTCGCACTGGATATTGGCGTTATCTACAACCCTGGGAACACGAACCTTGAAAGATTTCTGGATGTATATGACACACAATTACAACAACGGAAGAGAGCAATAGTATTTGGGGATTTTAACATTGACCTTCTGACAAAAAATAAAACACTAAAAAAGTACAGACAAGTAATTAATGAATCAGGACATAAAATATTAAACAAAGTCAATAAAACCTATTGCACAAGAGACTCTAATACAAAGAAATCTATTCTAGACCATGTCACCACAAATCTAAAAGATGAACATTTCAATATGGCTATCATCAATTCATCCATGTCTGACCATAAGCAAATATACCTACAAATTAATAAAATGAAACCTCCCCCTAAAATACGCCTAAATTACGAAATAATAGATTACAAGAAACTATATACTTCGATGGAATCATGTGGAATAGAAGACATATCAAACAACTACAGTGAATTAGAATTAAAGATAAAGCAGTGCGTAGAAGACAATAAAGTATTGCGCACAAAGGTCGTGAATCCACCCCAAGAAGATTGGGTTAACAATGATATAATTACCGGCATCAGCCAAAGAAACCATCTATGGGCACAGTACAGGAACGATCAGGAAAATGAGCAACTAGAAAATAATTATAAAGAAATGAAAGAAAAAACTACTAAATTAATACAAAACACGAAAAATTCGTACTATTATAAACTATTTACAAATTGTGCTAATGACCCTAAAAAAACATGGTCGCTTATAAATAAGTTAGCTAATAATAAAATAAAACAAAATGGTGCTCCTTCAAAGCTTTTAGTCGATGGTAATATAGTCTCTAACACAGATGAAATTTGCGAAGTTTTTAATCAATATTTTTCTACCATAGGATCGATACTGGCAGATAGAATACCGACAAAATATCATGACACCTCAACTCGATGTGTTTTCAAATCACAAAAAAACAATGAACAAGAACTTCTCACATTAGATCCATGTAGTGCTGATGAAATTACTAAAATTATTAATGATCTTGATCCAAATTCAAGCAGCGGTATAGATAGAATAAGCACAAAAGTCATAAAATGTGTTCAAAATTTGATCTCGGAAAGTTTGGCAAATTGTTTTAATAAACTCATGATTGACGGGGAATTTCCAGACACCCTAAAAATTGCAAAGGTGACACCAATCTATAAATCAGGGCCTAAAACCGACCCTGGAAACTATCGCCCGATATCTGTGCTACCAATAAAATCAAAAATTTTAGAGAAAATACTATATCGTCGTTTGTTGAAATACTTGGAATCTTTTAATTTTATATCCGAACGCCAATATGGATTTAGAGCTAAAAATAATACTACTGCCGCCACTATTGATTTGTTAACGAAAATTAGGGATAATATAGACAAGAAAAATATTGTTTTAGGTGTCTTTATTGATCTAAAAAAAGCCTTTGATACCGTTAGTCACAAACTACTATTAGAAAAACTAGAAAACCTAGGTATCAAAGGCAATGCACTTGAAATGTTCAAATCTTATCTAAAAAATAGACTCCAAGTAGTAAAAATAAATAATGTCGAAAGTACTGCTTTACCTATCACATATGGAGTCCCACAAGGGTCCATATTGGGACCGTTATTGTTTTTAATTTATATAAACAATATAACAGAGCTAGGACTACATGGCCATTTAACCTTATACGCGGATGACACATGTTTGTTTTATTTCGGAACTGATATTCATGACGCTATTTCACGAGCTCAAGAAGATTTAAAAATTCTATTTGAATGGTTCCAACAAAATTTGCTGACTGTTAACATCTCAAAAACATGTTATATTGTCTTTAAAGCTAAGAATAAAACAATTCCGATGCATGACCCGTTAACTATAGACAAAATTCCACTAGATAAAAAAACCTATGAAAAATACCTTGGCCTAAGAATAGAAAATTGTTTAACATGGAACAAACAAATTGACTATATTAAAAATAAAATTTCCTCACTAATTGGCTCACTCCGTAATATAAATAAATGTATACCCAAAAAACTCCGACTAAATATTTACAATTCACTAGTCAAATCACATCTATTATATCTCATAGAAATTTGGGGTAGCGCTGGTAAAAAGAAGCTTCAGGAACTACAAAGAATGCAGAACAGGATCATAAAGACACTATTTCACTATCCATACTTGACACCAACTTACAAAATTTTTAAAGAAACAAAGCTAATGAATATTAAACAATTATATATGTATAACACTTGTATTTTGATTAGAAAAATAATGGAAGGAAAGATTCACACAACCGTAAAATTCACCAAAAAGTCTCAAATATGTACTCGCAGTCTTCGTCGACCTAGCTTACTTGTCCTACCAAAGACACGTACAAATTATGCAAAAAAAAATATCACCTATGAAGGAGCACAATTTTACAACAATTTACCATCCCATATAAAAAATGTAAGCTCTTTCAGCACTTTTAAATCAAAACTTGCAAATTTTATTATTGAGTTGTAAATAAAACTGTTGAACCCATCAAAATTAAGCAGAACAAAAATGTAAGTGAAATTAGAATTTATATTGATGTCCGTTACCTAGAATAAGTTTATTACATTATGTTATCTTATATTCTCATGTAAGTGGCTCTTTGTCTTTTTGAGAATAAAGTATTTAAACACAAGTTGAAGGCAAAAAACTTAAATACAGATCCTAACACACCGACTTCCAAAATTAATTTTTCACTTTGTAGTCTTTTTCAGTAAATAAAAAGGTTTTTTTTTCTCTCCAAACCCAGGGCGGAGCAATCCCAAAGCTAGTAGCCCTGCTAGCCCGAGGCGGAGTGGTAGGCGAACAAAGCGCGTGGGCTCTAGGTAACATCGCAGGCGACGGGCCTCAAACCCGCGATTCAGTACTGGAACACGGAGCGCTGGCGGTTCTTCTACCGCTGTGTACTCTGGCCACGCCGCCCGGACAACTGAGGACTGCTGTCTGGACTTATAGTAACTTCTGCAGGTAATACTGGCTATCTTTGACCTGTCACTTCTGTGACTACTAACTCTCACTTAACTGTTTGTGAAGTGACTGTTTGTTTATTTATTTGTTATTTACTTATCAATTGTTTATTTATTTATTGATTGATTGATTGTTTTTATTTATTTATTCATTGAGTGTTTCTTTATTGTTGGTTTGTTGATTGATTATCTATTTCTTGTTTATTTATAATAATATCTTAGGAAAACCAACACCGTTATCTGATCCAAAACTAGGCCGAGCCTGTACTATGGCAACCAGACTACGCAAACTGTAACTATGAATTCAGCATATCATTCTAGACCCCCTAGGTTATGCAAAAAAACAATCAGCTGTTTCATAGAAAAATGCAATACCTACGGGGTCAAAATGTATGGAACAGCTGATTTTCTTTTGTATAACCGACGAAAATTTTCTACGCTGGGGGGTCTAGAATGATATACTGAATTCTTGGTTACAGTTTGCGCACTGGATAAAAAATTATCCTGTATATTTATAAATACATACATACTATAGATTTTGACCCAGACACTGAACAAATAATTGAGCTCATCACACAAAGATTTGTCCTGGGTGGGAATCGACCACGACCTCCGTCTTAGCAAGCAGGGTCACTAACCACTAGACTAACGGGCCAGTCCAAGTAGTAGGCGAACAAAGCGCGTGGGCTCTAGGTAACATCGCAGGAGACGGGCCTCAAACCCGCGACTCAGTACTGGAACATGGAGCGCTGGCCTTCCTTCTACCGCTGTGTACTCTGGCCACGCCGCCCGGACAAGAGGACTGCCGTTTAGACCTATAGTAACTTTCCGCAGGTAATACTGGGCTGGTTGGTGTTTCCGAAATTCCCAATAGCCAAAATCCGGGAATAAGGAAAAATTCGATAGTTTTAGCAACATTTACAGGTAAAACTACTTTTGTACAGGTTAGGTTTTGAGAGTTCATAGTGACTACAGAAGTGGAAATGTCACCCAAAATCTGTGCTTCCCGATAGCTTAAACGCTTATAGTAAAAACATTTCTGCAAGTAAAGAGCATTAACCTACCTAACTCTATGTATATATAATGCTTGCCGTGGCAGCCATTAATTAAGGCTACACTATAATATGTTAGAATATATGTAAGTACTTTATAACATGTAATTTTGTGGCCTGTCCTAGCCACCCCCATTAGAGCTACCGCTTTAGGTAACAGATAAATGATTTATTTATTTTCTCACCACAATATTAAAAAGTTTACAGGTCCATATTATATTTTTGTCTTAAGCTATTAATACAAATTACAATATTGTGGGAGACTGGTGCCTAAGCTAGGCCAAAACCTGTGTTTCAGGACACCAGGTCTCCACCCCGAGTAACAATGTCTGGGCGTACTATAGCGTTACACCATATCGACGGTTGAAAGGCTATCTGATCCAAGCGACACTCCTTGAAAGTTGCAGGCGGATTGGCGGTAATTCATCATCATCACCATCATCATTGCAGCCGAGGCCTCCGCACAATTTGGGGGGGGGGGGGGGGGGGGGTTGCCATAATCGCTACACTTAGCCGACGAGTTAGCAATCGCAGCATGGTAAAATGCACAGACTATGCTGTTGCCCATTCTCTAGTAAGTCCCTTAGTCGCCTCTTACGACACCCACGGGAAGAAATGGGATGGTGCTATTCTTTACGTCCGGCAGTACACACATCTGACAGTAATTAAATAAAAGTTTATTTTGTTACAGAAATAAGAACCCGTTGGTGAAGTTCGAATACGTGTCTCCTGCTTTGCCGTACATCTCTGATCTGTTGGAGATCACCGACCAAGATGTTTTGGGTAAGCAAGTATTAATTTTGACACTGGGGGGATTTAGGGCGAAGATCCAGTATTTAGTAGTACCGTTCCTGAAACCGGAACCTAATTTGGAATTTATGAGCCCCTTTATTTTACCGATTCTTCTTCAAAGCTACTTCATATGAGATGCTTCTGAAAAACAGGAACCAGAATCGAATTTTGTACCTGTTTTCCCAGTAGGCCTGTGTCCCAGCAGTGACAATACTATAGGCGGACTAACTTCTGCCCGCGACTTCGTCTAAATCAATTTTTTTTGTTCCCCGACCCACCCCATCGCATCGAATCGCCTGCCCGTGCTAGGTCTTCGTATTCGTGGCTTTTTATTATTTTTGCTCAGCTCCTAAGGGTTCTAGCGTGATGTTATATTGTCCATAGCCTTCCTCGATAAATGGTTTACCAAACACAAAATTATTTTTTCAATTCGAACAACGAACGAAACAAACTCTTCAGATATAGATTACTAGCTTTTGTCAGCGGCTTCGCCAGCGTGGAGGTTGGAAATTATCCCGCGGGAACATACTACCGGGATAAAAAGTACCCTATGTGTTATTCCAGGTTATAAACTATCTGTGTGTCAAATTTCATCTAAATCGGGGCAGTAGTTTTTGCGTGAATGAGGAACAAACATCCACACATCCATACATACAAACTTTCGCGTTTATAATATTAGTAGGAAGTAGGATGTGATGTTAAACCATGCTTTTTATACTTCCTTCTAGCGGACGCATGCTGGGCCCTATCCTACCTAACTGACGGGCCAAACGAACGGATCGAAGCGGTACAGATGACTCCTCAGCTGCTTCCTCGCTTGGTCAGTCTACTGGAGCACAAGTCTCCTGCAGTACGGACACCAGCCTTGAGAGCTATCGGCAACATGCTCACCGGCTCTGATGAACAGGTACCAATCAATTGCTTTTGTCCACTGCTTTTTTTTTTGTGGCCGGGAAATCATCAAATCGTCGTTGCAAATTTAAAATCTCCTATGTAACAATTTTCACAAATACGAGCTATGCATATATTTTAAAAGCGATTTGGTATATCTACTTATTGCAAAAACTCATATGTGAATATCTTAATGTATCGTTAAAGTATTCGCTAATTTCAAAAAATCTCATGCCTATTGCCCATCAAAAACTCCTATGTGCCTGATGTAATAAACTGTAAATCCACTTATGTGACAAAAAGTTGCAACTTAAATCTCCTATGTGCAGAAAAATAATTAAATTTATATAAATATACGTTGAATGACACATTGATATAAGACAAATTCTATCTCAATACATTATAATTCCTTTGCACTTTACATCTAGAAAAAATAAGAATGTTTCCTCAGTTTCTTTTTCAGGAAACTGTTTTTTTCGTTTTTCTCGAAAAGTTACTTTTTACACATAGGAGATTTTAAATTTGCAACGACGAAATGAAGTCGCCCGCTCTGGGTAGAGCGGGAGACCGTGTCAGACTTTTACTGACTAAAACCTACCCGTGCTTCTTCAGTTGCCTGTGTCAGGTAACTCTCAACAAATCCGCGACGCGAAGTCCGCTGCTGGATATAAGTCAGTTCTAAGATTCATCAGAAAACTCAGTCTTGTCTAAGACAGCTGACGGAGCAAAAATACAAGTTGTTTCTATTGATATAATATAACCATTAATTGTAAATTATTTCATCACCACTGCTCCCAAAAACGGTGAAGGAAAACATCGTGAGGAAACCCACATGTCCTAGAACAAATTATTCTATCAAATCAAATCAAATCAAATATTTTTATTTGTAGAAAATAGGTAAACAAAAGTACAGATGTCAAAAATAATATTTAGAATGTCTTGCCATCAATGGCGTACAAATGTTGCAATCAATAAATAATCAACTAATAGTAAAAATTCAAAATCAATTAACATAACTCATGTGGTAAATCAATATGCACAAATAAATCACAAATTGAACGAAATAAATTAGGTTAAAATATAATAAACCAATTAGATTAATTACAAATAGAAAATGTCAATAGAAATGTGTCTTCCAAAAATAAAATTATAAGAAACATTCATAATTAATAAACATGTGTTCTAAAATATGTGATCCCTCCCGTCCCACTGACGGATATCGGGTCAGCCGAAAAAAATCCTCTGCGTCCCGAACACGCGATATCGCGTCCTATGACTTCACGCGACTATGCTTTTTTTCTATGCTGTGATGGTGTTTACGGTTGTGAAGTCACACCCGATATCGCGTCGTGGGACGGGGGAGGTTAACCTTCGATCGAGCCGTGGGGCTGTTATTATGTAACTCCGAGCTCCTGTTGACTTTTGGGTATCGTATGAAAGAGAGCTATTTGCACATTCTCAAACATTTTTTTTTTAATTTTAGGCCTTATAGTTTCGACTTTTGATGAAAATGTAAAAAAAAATACCGCTCTCCCTTACCTCCGAAATATGCATAGAGAAAAATCTGAAATAATTCTATGTTATAGAAGTTAATATAAAGATTACAGGAAAATTATAACGATGTCTCAAAATAGCATAATTTTTCAGAAATCTTCAACAAAAATTACATTTAGTTTCACTATCGAAAGATGTCACTGACAATGGTCACTGCAATACGATATTCAATTATACAGGAAAAAAATTTAACCAGTGCAAATTTGTTTGGTGGGTCAGTATCAGTAATAGAACACATTTTAACTAATTTTTAACCGACGAAAAAAAACGGAGGAGGTTATCAATTCGACGCGTATATTTTTTTTTTTTGTTTTTTTTTTTTTATGTTTGGCCACGCATAACTTTTTACATAGTAGTCCGATTGTGATAATTCTTATTATATTTTATTAGAAAGGGTATACTCCGAGGGTGGTCCCATATAAATTTGGAAAACAAAATCAAACCCTAAGGGTCAGAAAACAGGGGATGATTGATTGTTCACTCAGTGATTGTAATGTATTACCACGCTTAATTTTATACAGAGTAGTCCGATTTTGATCATTCTTTTTTCATTGGATAGGGTCATGAGCACAGGTAAACCAACGTACTGGCCCACTGACCACCAGAAAATACCGGATCTTATAGATTTTTTCATATGCAAAAATATATCCACCAATTACGTCAGTCTGGAGGAAGGTTTTCATATGAACTCCGACCACTCTTCAATTATACTAATGCTTAGTCAAAAAATCTTACTCAAAGAAAGCCATTTAACGCTGGTTAATAAGTTCACAGATTGGGAAAGTTTTGCCCTTGATCTAGATAATATTATCGACCTTAAAACTCCGATAAAAAAGCAAGATCAGCTTGACTCAGAAGTGAACAAATTTATTGTTAACATCCAACAATGTGCGTGGAACAACACACCGCAATTAAAACGTAAATATAAGGGATTTATCTATCCTAGAGAAATTGTGGATTTACTGTCTGAGAAAAGGAAACAAAGGAAACAGTGGCAGCAAACAAGGTGTCCGCGAGATAAAACAACACTAAATAACCTAACTAAACGATTAAAGAGGAAAATTCTACAATTTGAGGATGAATCTCTGAATACAAACCTTCTGCAGCTAACCAATGACAAATCAACGGATTACTCCCTATGGAAAGCGACAAGAAATCTAAAAAGGCCGATTATACAAATACCACCCATCAGAGATAGCGACGGAAAATGGGCCATAAGCAATGACCAAAAAGCGTTAAGATTTGCTCAACACTTGGAAGAGACTTTTCAACCCAATGAAAGCTCGATAGAAATAATTGAGAGTGAAAATTTAGCACAAAATAAAAGAATTAAGCTTGTGACTCCTAACGAAGTAATGAGAGAAATTCAAAATAACATTAGCTCGAAAAAATCTCCGGGTTACGACCTCATTACAGGTGAAATTCTAAAACACCTCCCGCGCAAAGCTATAGTAAACCTGACCAAGCTTATCAATGCTGCATTTATATTAAATTACGTACCTGAGTCATGGAAGGTTGCTGAAGTCATCATGATTGCGAAGCCTGGGAAACCACCCCATGAAGCATCATCATATAGACCTATTTCTCTGTTGCCAGTATTATCAAAAGTATTCGAAAAACTGTTATTGAAACGGTTAAAACCATTAATAGAAGATAAAGACCTTATACCAAACCATCAATTTGGCTTCAGGGAAAAACACTCAACTATTGACCAGGTACATAGAATAACTAATATCATTGAAAAAACGCTTGAAAATAAAGAAGTTTGCGCCACCGTATTTTTAGATGTCGCGCAAGCTTTTGACAAAGTTTGGCATAAGGGTCTAATATTCAAGCTCAGGCGCATGCTGCCAGAATTTGCAGATATCCTAGAGTCATATATAACTAATAGAATGTTTAGAATACGGCAGGATGATGCTTATTCCGAGCTAAAAGCTATAAAAGCTGGTGTGCCTCAAGGAAGTGTCCTAGGCCCAATTTTGTACTTGTTATACACATGTGACATCCCAGAACTGGAAAACAACACCATTGCGACCTTTGCAGATGATACTGCAATTATGGCTACTGGATCAAGCCACAGAGAAGCAGTAGAAAAAGTTCAACTAGCTGTGAACAAAGTTTATGACTGGACACAAAAATGGAAGATCAAATTGAATGAGTCAAAATCAATTCACATTGACTTCACAAATAAACACTTGGACTATCATCCAATCTACATAAATGGCAAGCAAGTGCCTTATGCTAATACAGCTAAATACCTTGGCATAACTCTCGACGCGAAACTGCGTTGGAAAGCTCATGTCAAAAAGAAAAGACAGGAGCTCGATATACGTTATAAAAGTATGTATTGGTTACTCGGAAGGAAATCCTGTCTATCATTACATAATAAAATAACCCTATACAAGCATATTCTGATGCCAATATGGACGTATGGTATCCAACTTTGGGGCTGTACTAAACAAAGCAACGTCAAAATAATCCAACAATTCCAAAATAAAGTACTCAGGGATGCTGTCAATGCACCCTGGTACATAAGAAATGACGACCTTCACCGTGACCTAAAAATGGAATTCGTCACCACCATTATCCAAAAATTTGCTGAAGCCCACGAATACAGACTTCACCGACACGTGAATGTTGAGGCAATCCAGCTACTAGACAACACAGACTTAGTGCGAAGACTAAAAAGAACTAAACCTTTTGAATTAGTGTAGTGTAAAAAGTGAGTTAATAATAGTAACAATATTGTGCTATACATATAACACATGAACATAGTGTTTAAAAATTGTATTAGACTCTAAGAAAGTGCTACGGACTTGTATAAAAGTGTAAATGGACACTATTCTTAGTTTTAACATAATCTATTACATAACATATTAAGTTAGAGTTAAATTGCTTATTAGCCTTTTTGGCTAGATCGTAATTAATTACTAAGAATTTTGTTCTTATTAATAAAGTAAAAAAAAAAAAAAAATGGATAGGGTATACCTTGCCAAGTATTATTAGTACATTAATACCACAAAAAATTATGAAATAAAAACTTTTTAACAAAAAATTAAACCGCCGAAAAAACTGAAAAGCAAAAAATAATAAACCTTAAAATTTTGAGTCGGCGCTGAAAAATCAATGAACAAAGATCACTCAAAGCGCCGACTCATAATTTTAATTAAGGTTTATTATTTTTTGCTTTTCAGTTTTTTCGGCGGTTTAATTTTTTCAATACTTTTTTAAACTTTTATACGACTCTAAATCAGTAAACTGTGGACACTCTACATATTTCGTAATATGATATCGATAATAGGTCAGTGACCGCGCGCTGGCGTACGTACTTCGAACTTCTTAGAATTTTGACTAATCGAACAGCTGATAGGTACTTGTAGCTACGCTCGGTCGTTCACCTTAGCCTTTTATTCCACGAATTCTCCGTCCGCGATAACCGACATTTACGGGGGCGAATTTGCGGGCAGAAGCTAGTATTTAGATATGATAGTACGGAACCCTCGATGCGCGATTCCCACTCGCTGTTGAACGGGTTTCTGAAGCATAAATTTCTTCATTCCCTCCGCAGACCGACCGCTGCCTCGACGCCGGATGCCTCGACCACATCATAACCCTCCTCCGCTGCGGCAAGCCCTCCCTCATGAAGGAAGCCGCCTGGGCCGTCAGCAACATCCTCGCCGGCACTCACCCGCAGATACAACGCGCCATCGACTCCGGCATACTACAGCATCTCTTGCATGTCATTGCTACTGAGGACATCAAGTAAGTTGAGAAATTAAGTAAATAAGGCATCAAGTTCCCCCATTTTTAGGGTTCCGTTGCCAAATGGCAAAAAACGGAACCCTTATAGATTCGTCATGTCTGTCTGTCTGTCCGTCCGAGTATGTCACAGCCATTTTTTTCCGAAACTATAAGAGCTATGCTGTTGAAACTTGGTAAGTAGATGTATTCTGTGAACCGCATTAAGATTTTCACACAAAAATAGAAAAAAAAAACAATAATTTTTGGGGTTCCCCATACATAGAACTGAAACTCAAAAAAATAATTCATCAAACCCATACGTGTGTGGTATCTATGGATAGATCTTCAAAAATGATATTGAGGTTTCTAATATCATTTTTTTCTAAACTGAATAGTTTGCGCGGGAGACCATTCCAAAGTGGTAAAATGTCCCCCCCCCCCCCGTAGCTTCTAAAATAAGGGAATGATAAAACTAAAAATAATATATGATGTACATTACCGGTTTAAAGAATTTATTCTCATAAAGAACACAAACAGTTCACTTATAATATGAGATATAAAAATAAAGCATGCAGTTTTTAAATAACATAATGACTCCATGAGTCGACAAAAGGTAAACAAAGTATTTTATATATATTTTATATGTATATATACTTAAAATCTATACAATAAGTTATTTTACTATCGTAAGCAAATACATATATATTTTTTTTTTTTTTTTAACTAACTAATGGTTACTTTATTTTGGACATGATTTTTTAACATTTTTTTAAAAATATTTCCAGTTTTTGCATTCACAATTGTCTCTGGCAATTTATTGTACAGTACCGCTCCTTCATATAAAATATTTTTCTTCCCGTAATTGGTTCTGGGTGGTCTGAGTTCGATTTTATTGCGATTTCTGGTGTAGTATCCGTGGTTTGTTTTTTTGAAATTCAACTGCGAGTGCGTTTCCTTTGTTATTATTTTTCTAATTAGGGTACATGTTTTGTATATATAAAGTTGTTTTATGTTGTATAGTTTAGTGTCGTTATATATTTGTTTAGTTGATGTTAGGTAGTGGTAATTGTATAGAGTTTTAATTAATTTATTTTGTATCACTTGAATCTGGTTTATATAGGTTTTAGCGGCGCATCCCCATACTTCAACCAAGTATTCTATATGTGGTTTCACGAGTGCATTATAAATCAAGTTTCTAATTTTGTGCGGAATACAACCAGAAAGTCTACGTAGTGCTCCCGTAAGTGAAGAAATTTTTGTTCTTATTTTTTCTATGTGATTAGACCAAGTTAGTCTTGGATCTAGGGTTAAGCCTAAATATTTTTCACTTGTTGACTTTTGTAACGATTCATTATCTATAGTCAGGTTAATGTCACTCGGTATTTTTTTATTTTTAGCTGCAAAGATCATGTACGACGTTTTTTTCGGATTAATGGTAAGCAGGTTATACTTGAACCATTCGTTAAGTAATGATAGATCGTTTTGCGCTTCTCTAACAACTTCTTCAATATCACTTCCGAAATAAAAGAGACAGGTGTCGTCAGCGTACCATTTTTGTAATTGTTTGTTCATTACCATGTAAACTTCCACCGAAAATTGGTTTGAACGAGATCTAGTAAGTAGTTTTTTTTTAATACGTCATAAATCGTAAACCACAATTGACCTTTCATTCAGTCAACTCAAATATAAAAAAAAAAACATTTAATTTCATAAACATAAACCTTATGCATAAACCGTGAATACCTGCAGGTTTGTACGGAATCGTCGGTGCGCGAGTCCGACACGCACTTGGCCGGTTTTTTCCCGTGGCTGTCGTAAAAGGCGACTAAGGGACTTACTAGAGAATGAACAGCAGCGTTCTCTATGCATTTGACCACTATACTGTGATCGCCAACCCGCCTGCCAAGCGTGGCGATTATGGCAAAGCCCCCCAAATTGGGGGAGGCCTAAGTCCAGCAGTGGACGTCATACGGCTAAAATGAATGATGAATGATCAGCGACTTCGCCTTTCGTACATAATAAAAACATTCCTCTTGAATCACTCTGTCTATTGATGAAAACGACATTAAAATACATTGCGTAGTTTAAAAGATCTAAGCGTACAGACTAGGAATCCGAATTTGTTTAACACGTAGAGAAGTACAGATACTGTTGCGTACTACTGGTCCACAAACGCACTGGAGAGACCAATAGCGACATCTACACGCAGAAAACAATACCACACACTACGTCATAGCTATCTCTTGGCAGTGATTAGTTTTCATCCAAAATACTGTATCCATACCCCTCTCCTTGAATATTGTACCTTAAGATGGCTAATACAGAACTGATCGTTAAACCTGACGCATCGTTTTAATTTCAAAGAATCCTCAACACAATCTATATAACACACCTTGGTTTTCACCAAACCTCACTGCTGCTGCTACAGATACCTAATCTACGAATTTTTCTCACAGATGTCAAAAGGAAGCAGCCTGGGCAATCACAAACCTCTGCCTTGGCGGTACTCCGGAACAGCTGGACGCTCTCATCACAGCCGGCTTCCTGGAACCGTACTGCCAACTCCTCAGCGCTCCGGACTATAGAGCTATCTCTGTAGTGCTGGATGGACTTACCAACTTATTGCAGGTAAGCGTTATTCAGTCAAAAATGTTCCTACTTCTGAGACCTTTCGTAGGTACTAAGCTCTAAGTAGCTTCTGTATTCCGTGAGTTGCCAGACGTAAAGAATAGGACCTTCCCATTTCTTCCCCTGGGTGTCGTAAAAGGCGACTAAAGGACTTACTAGAGAATGGGCAGCAGCGTTCTCTATGCATTTTATCATCATAATGCTATCGCCAACTCGCCTGCCAAGCGTGGCGATTGTGGCTCCCCAAATAAACCTATCGAAGGGGCGGTTCTTGGGGGAAGCCTATATCCAGCAGTTGACGGTATTCAGCTGCATCCCATTAGACTGGAATCCGATTCCAACATAGTTGGGAAAAAGCTAGACAGTTTATGATGATAGTGCCTCTATTCCCGAAAATATTTAGGCATAGTAATAGAACACTCACGTTTTGCTAGATATGTGTTACTAACTTTTGCCAGCGGCTACGCCCACGTCGGAAGTAATCCAGTGGAACGTACAACCGAGATAAAAAGTACCCTTACCCTTAAATTGGCAGCGTACTCCACCAAAGACATACACTTTGAAAAAATCTAATGTAGTACTAAACTGAAAAAAATACCACTTATTATTATTTTTTGCTTGCAGTCATTGTATACTTTGGTAGCAAAAATATTAGGATGTGGTATAATGGAAAAAAATCCGTCAAATTCAAAATATCTTCGAAGCGGTCTAGTGTCTGTGCGACACGGGTAAGCTTTTTAAGTTTTTCTGTAGTTTTTTGGTTGGGACTTGTGATTATTAGGCTTTACATTGCTGGTGGACATTATAAATAATATAAATCATTCATAATTTTATGAATAAATTACGTAAACGTAATTTTATGACTTCGAAACTTTGTGTGTACTCCGTGAATACCGTTGTCAAGTACGTAGTATAGAACACAAAATATGCTTCGGTATACACGAAGTACATTACCAAGTACACAAACAAAAAGGAAACAGGCTTTTTTGGTTATTTTGATATAAAATAGCATCGGTTGAGGTGTGGATTGTGTGTCGTACAGCATGTTTATGTTTCTTCTTTAAAGTGCTTGTACCTGACACGATCCCTTTATATTTTAGCTTGGATCACGAAAGAAAATGCAAGTTCCGATGACAATTCTAGTTCAGATGACGAATCACGCTTCCTTTCAGCATCTTCACATAAGCTCAGCTCTGATTTACCTTCATTAGCCTCATAAGGAGTCTAATGAAGGTGGGTCAGAGCTGAACTTAAACACTAAAGACTGAACACTCTAGAAGACGACCACAACGACTCTGATAACGTATTTGACGTTAAAATTGATGATGTACCATTAACATCCACACTAAGAGGTTTTTCCGTCTCCGTCAACTAATAATTACAATGCCATACTAACGTTGAATTCAATTCGATCATTACCCACTCCATCTATAGAACTTCTGCAGTCATCAGTTGCTAGCACGTCTAATGATTCCCTGTGCCCTGTGATGACTATATCTAAACTCAACTAGCCTACAGCAGTAGTTGCAGTAGTTGAACAGCTGGTAAAAGACGTATTTCCGCCACGTTGATAAAGAATTACACGAGCTTCATAAGACACAAAATGCAACGGTTTTGGAATACTTTCACAGGTTCAATACATGGTGGAGGCAGTACATGAAGAACAAGCCGAAAGAATGTGGTTTCAAAAACTTTGTACACGCCGTTTCAGTTTCAGGCATTATAATATGATTTCATCATGTACGGTAGAGATGACATGTTTCTTGAACACACTTTTACAGCCAGAGAGAGATTCACTTGGGGTTGTGGTAGATATATTTTCGCAATTGCTGGATATATGCATTAACAAAAGCTAGATTCTTTACAGGCGAGATGGGAGACTTTAGTCTCTAAATGAGTTTAGACTTGATTTATTTGAAGGGTTACGTTGGAGTAGTATGGAAGGGAGAATAATTCAGAAACCTACAGCTGATCAGCTGGTGGACAGGGTTAGGTACGATGCCGTTGGACATTTTCCAGAGTCAGGAAATAAGCAGTGGCGCTGTAGATTTTGCAAAGAGGGAAGAACCAAAGTATTTTGCGTGAAGTTTTGCAACAAGAGAAATTGCCTCCGCCAATGTCGCACCTAATAAAAATGATTTAATAAGAATTATGACAAATAAAGTCAAGATTTAACTGAAATTTGGTTAATTGATATCGTGGCAACGTGCTCCACGTAGTACAAACATAAGAAGACATACTTTACACTAAAGTTGGCAATGTACTCCGTGGAGTACATACATTTTCGCGAAAACTGTAATAAGTAGATTTTTTTCACAATTTTTTTCAGTTCTCTAGTAACATAATAAACCAGAAAACAACAAAAAATGATTAAATATTAGAAATAAATTAATTTGCCAATTTAAGGGTTAATCCAGGATATAAACTATCTGTGTACCAAATTTCATCTAAATCTAATCAGTTGTTTTTGCGTGAAAGAGTAACAAACATCCATTCTCACAAACTTTCACATTTCCTAAATTAACTAATTTATACAATATTCTAGCGGCCTTGGATGCTAGAAAAGTTAAAATAATATTACATTCTCCTAATTGACAAATATTCATATTAAATTGGTCTTGAATCAAATATCTTTCCACTCCGTTCCAGACACGCACCATAATATGAAAAGCATCCTCGACCACATTGCATTCCGTACAATTTGGAGATGTAACTTTGCCCATCAATGCAGCAAAACTATTAAAAGGATGTGTCCGGATCATTGATTTCGGAGCGCGGTCCTACCCTTTGAAGCCGGCTGATAGGCGGCCTCATTGATCTTTCGCAGGCGCACGAGCCGCACACGCATCCCTGTCCACCCGCGTCCCGCGCTCCTTTAGTCACCTACGATGAATCTGAAGGCCTTCCTGCCTTCTATTCTAGTTACACAACACACCATATGAAGGTCGAGACGGTAAAAAATGTCATCCGGTATATTTGCACGAGATGACAATGACTGGCTGACTTCTTCTGTTTTTGTCAATGACTTCTCGTCGAAGTATTCTTTCCACAGTTCGCAACATTTTAATCTAACTAAACTTAAAATATTGGTTAAGATTAATTGTAGATGTTATGATTTGCATGTAACAAAGGTTTCCTATGAGGGTGGCATGTTCACTATGTGATCAAACCCTCGTTAATAAATTAAGATAAAAAAAAAACTTCACATTTATAATATTATATTAAGTAGGATTAGTTTAAGTCCCATGTAATGGTGGGCGAGCCTATTGTCATCAACCGGTTACAAAGTCTAGGGAGTCTAGCTCCCAGCTGCTACTGAGAAATTCCAGATAGAAAAACCCAGTAAATAACACTGCCTGTTCTGGGAATAGTACCCAAGACCTCGTACTCAGCAATAACGCTTTTGACCACTAGACGAGGTACTAAATAAATAAATTATTATTATTAATATATTCATATTATTACAGGCGGCTGTGAAGTACGGCCAAGTGGACGCTCTCTGCCTGAGACTGGAAGAAATAGGCGCTTTGGATCAGATTGAAGCCCTACAGCAACATGAAAATGAACAGGTAATGCATAACAGTAATTGTAGGAAATATGTTATGACTAGAAAGGGGCTGAGATAACGACGATAAACTACAAGTAGGCGCTAACTAATACCCTGAATTCA
This sequence comes from Aporophyla nigra, assembly GCA_947507805.1. Lineage (NCBI taxonomy): Eukaryota > Metazoa > Arthropoda > Insecta > Lepidoptera > Noctuidae > Aporophyla > Aporophyla nigra. Next base: position 2,311,286 of record OX382318.1, read on the forward strand.
GCACATGGAGCATTGGTGGCCCAGTGGTATCGGCCGCTACTTACAAGTTGTAGTTCATGGGTTCGAACCCAAGCAGTCGCTTTATTTGGTGTATAAATTATTTTATTTCTGCAAGTAGTTTTCTACAAACACTTTTCACGTCAATCATATTTTTAGAACTAGATGAGGTCGGCGTTTCCTATCTGACTACTCTGAGAAGAAAGACCGAAACAAACTCAGAGGTCACGGTTTTATTAAAGTCCAGACGTAATCTTGGTCAGATCATAAGAAGACCAACTGTAATGGTCTTTTGAGGAAAGAACCACACAGATTAAGTGGACCTGTCCAGTCAGTGCAAGCATTTGTCACAAATCGTGCAGCTCAACTCAACTGTAGGGATGGCGATTCCTTCCGAAAAAGATCGATTTTTAAATCGATTCGGATCGTAACTTGATAAATCGATTCATAAAAAAATCGAGGTCTAAAATATCGATTTCTCAAAAATCGATTTTTTACCAAGTCTGCATTTACAATGTAAATATAAATCCATTTTTATGAAAAACAAGATACCTTAAAGCCATCTCATATCTTTAGTTGAAGTATAAGGTCAACAATTATAATCCAACTAAATTAAAAAAACACATTTTAACTTATTTTGTACAGGGACTACAAATACTGTGATTTTGTATCATCATACCCATTGCTGTCCCTAATTTTTTGTACTAAGATTGAGCACCCTGGCCATATCGTGAGTAAAAAAAAATCTAATGTCAATTCTCTAGGGTGAAATATCGATTCACTGTATTGATTCAGTGTTACATATCGATTTAAAAAATTGATTTATTTGGCGCGAAAAATCGATTCTTCGATTAATCGATCTCGAATCGCCATCCCTACTGTATATTTGACACTGTATGTCACTAAGTATGTCTGATCAGAATCCTATGTACCTGTTTTTTTTTTTTTTGAGTGGGAAATCCTCAAATGACGTCTCCTGTTCTGGGTGGAGCGGACAGACGTGTCAGACTTTTACTGACCAAAACCAACCCGTGTTCCTTCAGTTGCCTGTGCTAGGGCCAGGGTAACTCTTTCGAACATTTCAGCGACCCTGGCAGGAATCCTATGTACCTGAATTCGTCATCAGAAGTGGGATATGTTCAAATCTATACTAATATTATAAAGCTGAAGAGTTTGTTTTTTTGTATGTTTGATTGAACGCGCTAATCTCAGGAACTACTGGTTCGAATTGAAAAAATATTTTTATGTTGGGTAGCCTAGTTATCGAGGAAGGCTATAGGCTATATAACATCACGCTACAACCAAGAGGAGCGGAGCAGCAATGAAAAATGTTGCAGAAACGGGGAAAATCGCACGGGCAGGCGATTCGATGCGACGGGAAGGGTCGGGGGAACATGAAATTTAACGCGGACAAAGTCGCGGGCAGAAGCTAGTGAAAGATAACGCTCCTTGTTTTAATGTTTTTTTTTTCTTAGTCTTTCTTAGAAACAGAGTTAGATACTTTATGATTTACTAAATATTCGTAATTCATTATTTTCCACAGATATACAAGAAAGTGGTACTAATCTTGGACAATTACTTTGCGGAGCAAGATGACCTGAACGCGCAGCCGACACAGACCGAAGAAGAATATCAATTCGGGACATCGGGCGACCAGAATATCAACTTTTAGTTTCCTTAATATCAATATCATCATCTTTCTGCCGAACCTTATATAAAAACGATATTTTGGTCAGCTTCTAGTCCAACCCAAGGGCTACTAAATACCAGTATTTTGCATGGGGCGACTGTCTAGAAGGAACCTTAAATAACAACGATGTTTTGGTCAGTTTCCAGTCTTACCAAGTGCTGTTATATACCAGTATTTAATATGAAGCTGTCTAAAAGAGAACCTCCTCATCTTTCTGCTCAACATCTGCCGAACCTTATATAACAACGATATTGTGGTCAGCTTCCAGTCTTACCAAGTGCTGTTGAATACCAGTATTTTACACGAGGCTATCTAAAAGAGAACCTCATCATCTTTCTGCTCAACATCTGCCGAACCTGTAATAACAACGATGTTGTGGTCAGCTTCCAGTCTTACCAAGTGTTGTTGAATACCAGTATTTACATGGGACTGTCCAAAAGAGAACCTCCTCATCTTTCTGCTCAACATCTGCCTAACCTTTAATAACAATGATGTTGTAGTCGGGTTCCAGTCTTACCAAGCGCTGTTGAATACTAGTATTTTACATGGGGCTGTCTAGAAGAGAACCCATCTTACATACTCTATTTATCTCGTTTACGTTCATACATCTGGTCATACACACACGCCGGTTACCAGTACTACGCATCTGACCCTTCTGAAGAACATCACCAATAAGGTCGCTATATGTTCTCCTAGAGCGTCCCCTTCTGGCGTGTCCACTCACATCTGCCTTGTAAACAATATCATTGTTCTAAAATGGTCTATCAAACTCAGTCGGCTATTTTTAACTTATTTTTCGCTAGATAATCATTATACATAGCTATTTCTGTACCAGTACGCATTTATACACAGTATTTCATAGATTGTTATGGTGGAGAAGAAAATACGACAGTAAATTTGACTTCGTATATCTATTATCAGCGTCGTGGGTTCAAACCCGAATGCGCTTTACTTTGTGTAAATAATTTCATCACCACTACTCTTAAAACGGTGAAGGAAAACATCGTTGGGAAACCCGCATGTCTTAGAACCAAAAATTTAAAGACGGTGAGTACCATTTGACTCTCGACTTCGTTTTTACAACCGATAACCATTGCAAATGTTTTCATTTACTTTCGTATTTCCTTCCCCACATTGTAGAAATCAGAGTAAGTCTAAAGCGCTTATGTAGCCCGCGAAGGTGAAATTTTCATACGATTTTTGCAATTTGCAGGCCGGTGTCAGGTTCTGATTAAAATATCCGCGACCGTAACATAATACCTATATGGCTTTACAGAATTATAATCATCAACAACCATTTTATGAATAAATCTTTCTATAACGATTTTCATTAGTAGAAATTCGACCACAATTCATTTAAATATTTATAAACAATAATCAGAGATATTAGCTTTTTTGCCTGATTTCATACACCTCTGTCCGAATAATTTTCATGGAAACGTTTTACCTACTTCACGTAGAGACGTGAAGACGTTCGTGGAGACGTAGAATTGGAAGGCCACGGTGGACCGAAGGCCGCAGGAATCCGCTGGATGCGGGAAGCTCAGAGTGCTCACTCTTGATTTTAATTCCGATTGATTGACATTGGAATTTTGACGTTTCGTATTCTGTTGTTGTTTTCAAGAGTACCGAATCACGTGTATGCAAAATTAACATTGGAATCGTATTGGCTTTAGATTGGAATTAAAGTTGAAGAGTAAGCCCCCAGAACCGGTTGAACTTAGGGGAGGCTAATGTCCAGCAGTGGACATCTTTCGGCTGAAATGAAGATAATGATTTATATATAGATTCTTCTGTAAATACATACGTGGTAGGGTCGCGAATCCTACTTGGTTCAGCATCAAACGGACACTGACCTGCAAATTGCTAAAACGTAAGAAAATTCATTAGCAGACTACCCCCTAGTTTTTCTCCTCCTAGAATCAAGCTGGCCTTGATGATTTAGTTAAAGATATATTAATAATTAGTGAGAATACATAGATTTTAAGATTTTAATTAGTGAAATTTTACCTTATAGATGAAGATCAAAGGCTGAAAAATCATTTAGGGACCAATACTTAGATATAAGATTACTGTTTTAATAAAAATATTGTTTTTCCAATTTAATCTAAGTAATTAAAATAATTTCTGTAAACGTAAGCCAATTTTCTTAGTTAAAAGTGATTTGAAATCTATTTGCAATCTCAGCGACAAAAATGAAGGAGAATTCTTTGTCAATAATAAACACTAAATAAAAAATTAGACAAAAATACATCGCTCAAGACGCCGCGTTTTCTATAACTAGATTTTAAGCCTAAACACTCGAAATTAAAGCTTATTATCTTTTGCATTATATTGTCTACCTAATTTGAAATGTTAGGGTATTTTTAAATGAGAACAAAAATGTTTATGGAATAATAAATATTATAAGGTTGGTTTCGTATTTAAAACAACTGAACGGACTGTATTTTAGTCGTACTTTGAAAATACAGTCAATTTTAGTAATTTTACAGTTTGATTAACATTTATTTTCCCTGTTCCATGAATGTTTGATTTTTGAGGAATTTTCATACATGTTTTTTTAAAAGATGTTTTACTTATTTATGAATAAAACAAATTGTTGAAACGTTTAAATCAATCTTCGAGCTTATCAGAACTGAAAATATTATAATTGTTAATGTAAGTTTTTTTTAATATAATAAATGCGTTATTTTTCGTAATTTTTCGATTTATTTATTAAATAACTAACGACCCAGGAATAAGTCGCGGTTTTAAAAAGAAGACCGCTTTTTTTGTGGGTTGGAAATCATCATATCGTCGGCCTAATTCGTTAACCTGCCAAGTTCATTTTTCCATAGTTTACAGGAGAAGAAAAAACTGTCTAACATATTTATCGCCTCAGCAATCCAAAGTCTGAAAGTTCTGAAAGTTGGTTCTTAAAATATTCCTCGATTTTTTGAAAGCATAACTAATAGCATAACCTACATAAATTTTAAGAAAATTAGTAATAAAATATATATAGCAGCTTTTCGAGGTGGAATTCATTTTGGTTGAGGACTTAGCTAGACTTAAATAAAGTATAGCATCTAGAATAGTTAATTGTACAATGAAACGAAAATATTAGTAACAAAAATTAATCAATTAGTCTCATAATAAGTAACAACACAGTATTCAATCTAAGATTGAGTTTTTATAAATAATCTGTAGATACCTGAGTAGTAAATAACACACGTTTACACGTTTTGTTCTTCTTATTACTAGTTTATAATTAATGTATACTAATATTATTTATATAAAGCTGACGAGTTTGTTTGTTTTGTTGAACGCGCTAATCTCAGGAACTACTGGTCCGAATTGAAAAAATATTTTTATATTGGGTAGCCTATTTATCGAGGAAGGTTATAGGCTATATAACATCACGCTACAACTAAGAGGAGCGGAGAACTATTGAAAAATGTTGCAAAAACGGGGAAAATCGATCGGGTAGGTGATTCGACGCGATGGGAAGGGTCGGGGGCATAGATATCTAGAGATATGCCTTCATTGCGGAATAGTAAGGAATCCTAGTGTCGCCGCTTATCTCCCACCCAAAAAATTACAACATTAACAAATAGTGTACTGACGACACACACTTAAAATTTAAATACGCACACCAAAAAGGAAGCAGCCACACTAAATCAATTTCTAATAGCACACATACATAGAATGGGCGGGGCATTCACTTGTAAACACTTGCTATTTGCGAACATCCAATGCACACGCATGCAATTAGGGAGTCGAAAGCGATGGTCGATTATTTTTATCGATATTTAATTTTAGCACATTATTGTATTATAATAACTTCGTTTAATTTTATTTAAATATTTTTTTTATATATCTATCAAAATATAGTTTAGTTTTACTCAAATAAAATGGGAATATGTTTTTAAAATGTTTTATTATCGGTTAAAAGGAACGCTCTCTGTTACATATCATGCTGTATAAATAAATAATATATTACTTAATCTTATTTTTTTTATTATTACTAAGAATATTTTAATATAATACGTTATGTTATACCTATGTGGGCTAAGTTTGTTACTACGTCTGAGGCCGGATTAGAGCCGAGAGCGTAATAATACAATGTTCACGAAAGTTATACGACATTTTTAACACATTTGTATAGAAATAAAATAAAATGTGAAACCCTCAGTATTATAGACAAAGATTTGACAAAATAGCGACGGACCGCGAATTTTCTAATTTAAACTTCGAACCTTAGATGGTCGGCCTCATGATTGACTAAGATGGGCTTGCGATTTAGTGATCAATACAATAATGTTGCGCAAAATATATTTTTATTTTCAACAATATTTTACCATCGCAATCTTCAATATTTATTATTAGTTTTCAGAGCAGTGGTGGCCCAGTGGTATCAACCTCAGTTGTAGATCGTGGGTTCGAACTCAGGCAGGCGCTTTACTTTGTGTAAATAATTTCATTACCACTGCTCTCAATAACGGTGAAGGAAAACATCGTGAGGAAACCGGCATGTCTTAGAACCAAAAATTCGAAGACATGCGACATCTGCCAACCCGCACTGGGCCCTCGTGGGGGTCATGGCCCACTTCCTCTCACCGAGAGGAGGCCTGTGTCCCAGGAGTGGGAACAATATAGGCTGATGATAATGATATTCAATATTAATCTTACTCGGTCAATAATATTGCGCAATATTATTAATAGTTTTTAATTTGATATTTGGTAAACCACCAAATAGCAAATAAAAAAAAAAGAATATTTTTGTATATCGAAAACAAATTATTGTAATTTTTTTACCAAATATAATTAATTGGATGAAATATAATATTTATTTATCATATTACTTATCATATTGTACAATAAATTAAAAACTGTTAATTTGTGAAAATCTTTAGGCATAATATTACTTTAAGTAACACACACACTTCACGAGTAACTGTATTGGAATTATAATGTTTTAATTTGGTTCGAACAACATTAAATTAATAAGGAATTTAACTGTTTTACTATACAAGTAATACGAGGATATCCATTGAGTTCTGTAAAAAAATATTCAACTGCAATAATACGCATATCGATAAAATCAGCCGCACGCAAACGATTGCACCTCTCTAAGTCGAAAACGTTCGTTTCGTTCGGGAAGATTCGGGCTAGTTCGGGTTAGTTCGTGTCGCTCCGCACGTAAGTTAGTAAATCATTTAAAAATTGATTTAAAATATAAAACTTTGACTTAATTGTTTATTTACCGGTGGTAGGACACGCCATTTGTCTTCAGGTTGATGGCATTTGGTCTATTTTTACAAATAATTACTGCACAACTCGGCATTTTGGTTTTTTACGCGTCAGTAGTGCACTGTACGCAGTTGCAAAGCGACTGAATGAAGCGTACAGCCGCCGTTCGAAAATACTATCAATTGATAGTATCGAGGCGGCACGTGCCACGCCCCCAAGGCATATCCCTCGATATCCGTGGTCGGGGGAAATTTAACGCGGACGAAGTCGCGGGCAGAAGCTAATCTGTAATATAACAATAATTATTATCATAACAGCCATTTAATATTGTATTAGACCTACAGGGTGTCCAGTAAATAGCATGACATACTGCAGGGGGTGATAGCTTGGGTCACTACCTATCAATACAACACAATATATGTTCAGCAAAATCTTACGGATTTTTTTTTCACCACTGTAGGTTAAACTTAAGTGATAAGAAAATAGTTCTGTGCAAATTTAAACAAAAAATAGTAAAAAAAGTACTAGAAAAGGATTTTTTCATTACGAGATGCTTAAAAATCTGTTTCAAGGTAGAGATTTTTCGGTATTTCGGAAAATTTTGTAAAACTGTAAATCCGTAAGATTTTGCTGAACATATATTGTGTTGTATTGATAGGTAGTGACCCAAGCTATCACCCCCTGCAGTATGTCGTGCTATTTACTGGACACCCTGTATATGCAACTGTCATTAATTAAAAAATAAAATAAAATGGTGACAATGTTATAAAAAAAAAAACAGATCAATGAATATTTCATGTGATTCTGTTTCAGTTTATGTTAGTACTATCATAAAATTCTCGTATATGATGAAAGCATTGTCAACATCTTAAGCAGAGGATACAATGTGAGTGTCTGCTGGCACGAAATTTACGTCTTCCAATAGAACAAAATTTGAACAGACACAAACACAACAAAGTCACATTTTCAGTTCAAAACTGAGGCCCCCCTAGGATTTAGCCGTATTTCGTTACGGAGATTGGCTGGTGGTCAGATAGGAGTTTTTCGTGCGTGCATTTCTGGCGTTTTTTATGATGATATTGTGATATGATGATTTACCATACGGTATATAATATTCTGAACTTTTTGTCTGATATAAAAAGTACATTTTGGTCAAAAATGGACTTAGCAGGTTAACGAATTAGGCCGACGATATGTCGTCTCCCACTCTACGTGTCAGACTTTTACTGACTTAAACCCGACCGTGTTCCTTCAGTTGCCTATGCCAGGGCCCAGGGCCGGACTGGGGCTTTAATTCAGTCCGGGCATTTCACAGACAACCGGCCCTCTGCCATTCGTAAAAGAAAACGATTGGTATAGCTAGCAGCCCGACCGGCCCACCGGGCCTCCGGCCCATCGGGCATTTGCCCGTTTTCCCCATATGGCCAATCCGGGCCTGCCAGGGCCACGGTAACAAAAGAGGACCGCTTGACTTTTGTCGGAATTGACTTCGATTCTCCACTTCCTGAACCAACGCCGAGCTTGTCGACTGCGGCTTGGAGATTGCAAGCAATCGCGTCGTGGCTGCGCCCAGTGAAGCAAATGGCTGTGTCGTCTGCGAACAGTGCCAACTGTGCCTTTTTACTTGTGATTATCGGTAGTGAATAGCATAAAAATGACGGGGGTCAGTACAGTGCCCTGAGGGATGTCTCGCAGTGCCCTCAGCCCTCTATATGGCGTGTATAAACTTCTAGATAATTTCCGAACATTTATGTATGTACTACTCGATCATAAACAGCGGTTAGCGGTTTCTATATAGGTAGTTCTAGTACAAATAATTCTGATATTCGATAATATATGGCGGTAGCGTGGCTTGTACGACTTGGCAATCTACGTAAAATAGGTTTTAGTAACACCACTAGAAAAAAAGTTGGTTGTAAAAATCTTACTAAATACGAATAAGTGTCACCAAAAGTATTTTCTAATACTAAATGATCAATCAAGACAAGACACAAAATTATCATACTTTTATCACAGCATAAAAACATACAGTAGGACGACGCCTTTGATCTCCTTGTAAATGCCGACAACGTGTAGGCATTGTCGCAACAGCTAGAGTTGTCTCAAGTAAACTTTTTTTAAATTTATTTTAGATCAACATTATTATTAACAATAATTAACAATTAGCAAAAATACCGTTTTTTAAACAGTTTTATTTAGCTGTTTGTTTATTTATTTGTTTGGGTCAAATCAAGTAATTTAAATTTGACCCAAAATGGCCGATTACATATTTTATCACTACTTCCTCAATATAAGTATCAAATGAAAGGGCTAGATTAGTAAAATAGAGTTTAATGAAAATAAAGATTAAAATGACATAGACAATGTACTTAAAGCTAAAAAATAATCAGTAGGTCCTATGCACAAAAATAAAATCGTTGGGCGTGTGATGTAGCGATTGACGTGATAGAAATTTCACACGCTTAACGATTTTATGTTACATTTTAAAACCGTTTAGCTTAAAAAGTTTTTTACTCTATTTTTATTTGTGAACCAGCTGTTAATTTTAGAAACTGTAACTGTAGGTACCATCTTTATGAATGGGCGACTGACAAATATATTCGGTTTTTAGACTTACTGGATTTGAAATTCCTGTTGTTGAATTTAATTATGTAAAAAATCCTCATCCTAATATATAATTTTGTCAAAAATTTTTTTGGGAAGCATGAACATGGTTTGGTGTTAAATTCTATTTGACTCAAATGCTCAAACAACTGAAGCCCAATGTTGGTTCCAGTAAAACTAAAAATTGCCATGAATTTTGTTTCAAGGCTATGAATGTAATCCACAAAATCATCCGGAGGGACTTGTAGTCCTCCGAAGCGATCACGGTTATTATTATAAGCTCTCTGACGAATGTATAAATTATTCTTATTTGCTTCGTCTGCATATGATGAGGCATAATTAACTATCGACAGGCATCGATGTATTTCAACACACCTTCGCAACAAATAACCGCAGATATAGAAGAACGCATTTTTTTCCGGAATGTTGTAGGTGCTTCCAAGAATTTCTTTATTCTGTGTTTGAGGTGGATCCTGGATAGAAACTTGAGGCTGAGGTGTATTTTTGGTAAATTCTACAAACTGTGTCAGTATGCTGTCGAAGTCTTCGGTACAGTTTGTAGCATCCGACAAATTTAGAATTTGACATAGAAAAATTTTTCGGAATGCCATGGTGTATTGTATGCAAGTGGGTTCCCGACAATTTCCGCCAGCCTGCCTCACGAGCCCAAATAAATTTTCCAGGCAATCATTGTTAATTCTTCTAGTGAGTATGTATTCGTATCCCTGAGACTTCATATCGTTATATAACTGCCGAAATGAATTAATTGTTACGTTGAAAGCATTGATGAATTTTATGATATTGGTAACATCACGAACTTTATTTTTATTTTTAACTTTCATGCTATTAAATAGATGCTGAGATTTATCAAGTAATTCTTCTTGGGCAGCAGTACCCCGATAAGGTTTATTGTAGGGTTTTGGCGAGTAAATGTTACTTGAGTTCAGTAAATCAAAGAGGTTATTCATTGTTTCAATAAAATCTATTGTGCCATTAGCAACTTGTAGAGAATCGGCTGATTGGTAATTTTTCAAAGCTGCTACCACAGAATTGCTAAAAACTTGAACGGCAAATCGAACTTTTTGTTTTTGAAAACTATTTGGCTGTATATGTGAATCTGTAAGACGAGGAGCTGATCGCATATGTTTAATTTTATCTTTTTCATACATGTTTATTATGTCCTCCCACCGAGCAGTTTTGCCATCAAACTCAAAATCATAATTCATTAAATTATTTCTCACACATTTCATTAAGTGAGGAACATCAAATATGTAGTAAATTCTGTGCCCATCAATCTCAAAAAATGAATTTTCCTTAGAGATTCCTAATGTTTTTGAAAATGCCAAAAAATCAGATCCTAGATCTGATACGAAAGCTCGTATCTTAAATCCAAGCAGTAAAAGACGTTTCACATTAGTAACTATCCATGATTTTAATTGATCATCAATTTTACTGCTGGAGATAAAAGAAAAGCCAATAGGTTGTTTCCACTTGGATGTTATACCTCGAAGCATTAAGGTAAAAGCATACCCTGCAGCAACTGGTTGTTGTTGCCCATCTACTTCATGAAGGCCTACTATTTTATCTTCCTTGGTGTTGAAGGATAAATTTAATTTCAAACTCATCTCATCCATACAAAGCACACATTCTTTTTGAGATGGTGACATATGCTTGATTGTAGCTGATAAAACATCCCACATTTGTTTGTTAAGTTTGGTTTGCATAGGCAGGTACATCTTGGCCAAAGTTGATTTAGACGGCAAACAAATAGTCTTCGATAAAAATCGATAAGCGAGCGGGCTTGTGTAAAACATATTTAAGCAAAACAATTTAAATTCTCTGCTATATCTGTTGTTTTTACAGTGTGGTTTTAAACACATTTGCACCTTTACAATCACGCTTAACTGTGGAGACAAAAATCTATCACAGCTTTTTAAAAACTGAATCTCGGTAACATCTTCATATTTTTCAGCGGTACATTTTAACTTTTTCTTTGTTTTGAGCAACTCTTTTCTGAGTTTCCTTTTTCGAGGAGTATGGTCAGTCAATCGTGCTGGTGTCTGGGAAGTACAATGCATATCTTTAGATTGTTTACTGTCAGTGTGTTCTGCAATATATGATGAAGGACCTGGTAATTCATGGTTTCTCTCTGCTATTTTTGGTTTTAAAATACGGCATTCATTGGGAAGAGACAATGTAACATCACCTAAATTTTTTATCTCAGGATCGGTTTGTGTATGGACCGAATCATTATTTGGTAAAAGTAACGTTGGTATAGCTGTTTTCTTGAGTGATTTCTTCCCATACATATCCTTTTCAAAATGCAAACTGCAAACGTATGTATTCTTTAGACTTTCGAAAGTTCTTCCAAATAAATCAGGTCTTCTACAAGCTTCTAACCAAAATTTGCATCTGAAATTTGTAATACAGGAACTATTATATTAATGTGCTTCGTCTATGCCTGACACGCAAAAATATACAATTCTAGATTGAGGTTGAGACAAACATATGTCACAATCCAAGATGGCGGATATTTCTCTAAATGAAATTTCATTAAGAGAAATATCTGCCATCTCGGATTTGAAAATTGATGTTATTCTCATAATCTTCACCCCAAGAAATCACAAAATTGACACGCAAACTATTTTTTTTTTTCAAATAATGTCCTCCGTCCTGGGTCAGGTACACTTGCACGATAGACATTTCCGCGAAAGACACTTGACCTCATTTTTAGGTTTCCGCACCTCAAAAGGAAAAAGCGGAACCCTTATAGGATCACTTTGTTGTCCGTCCGTCCGTCTGTCAAGACTCTTTTTCTCAAGAACGCGTGGAGGTATGAAGCTGAAATTTATATCAAATACTTAAGTCTACTGTCCCTTGGAGCTGTGAAAAAATCAAACTTCTAAGCTAACGCAATCAAAAGATATAGCCGTTTATGCCGCAAATTTCCGCAAATTTTCGAAACTCGCAAGGGAATCAAAACCTAAAGGGTACTTCCAGTCGATCTAGGATTTTGAAATTTGGTACGAAGCAACGTCTTATAGCACAGATAAAGGAAAAATTGCGAAAACCGTAAATTTTTAGTTACATCATATAGTAAAAATATTTTTAATATTTTTTTTTTTAATAATTATAAACTTATTACCCTTTTCCTCATGCACGCATAAAGATATCAAGTTGAAACTCATATCAAATACTAAGGTCTAATTGCCTTTAAGCTGAGAAAATACAGTTTTGTACGGAACCCTCGTTGCGCGAGTCCAACTCTGTTAGTACTGGCCATCATTCAGTACCGATTGACACTGCATGTCGTTTGTTTTATATCAAAAAAGAATAGTTGGTTGTGTCAAATAAAAAAACAATGTCTATGGATATACCTACGTATATTTTAATAAATAATTCCCTCACAAATTGGTAGCAGAGCGTGGTTGTTTGCAAATAAGAAAAAAATGGCAACAACTACGAGTTATAGAAATATAGAACCGTTGACCAAGTCAAACTATGATACTTGGTGTTTGCAAGCACAGGCGGTCCTGATCAAAAATGACTTTTGGGATATCGTAAGCGGCGAGAAAACTTTACCACCAGTTGCGGATGCGGCGGCGAGATTGGCGTTCAACAAAGAGGACTTGAAGGCAAGGGCTGAAATCCTACTTTTGTTATCACCGTCGGAATTAAAACAAATTAAAGTCTGCGCGACATCTAAAGCTGTATGGGACAAGTTAAAGGCTACTTATCAAAGCACTGGGCCTGCGAGGAAAGCTACCTTATTAAAACAATTGGTTCTAAAGCGAATGACCACAGGAGAAGATATACGTGACCACATAAATAACTTTATGGACATCGTGGACAAACTCGCAGATATGGATATAAAGGTACCTCCAGAACTGCTTAGCATAATGCTCCTCTACAGTTTGCCGACAACTTTTGAGAACTTTAGAATAGCCATCGAATCTCGAGACACCCTGCCTAATCCTGAAGATCTAAAAGTAAAGATTCTGGAAGAATACCAAGCAAGGAGTGGCAATGGACAGCCTGAAAGCTCAGAAGCCTATCACGTTAAGAAAAATAGGCAAAGGTTGTACTGTAAGAGCTGTAAAAAGAAAGGTCACACCATCGAGACATGTTGGGGCAAGAAGAAAAACCCGAATGAAAAGGACAACGGAAGCAAATACAATTTTAACGTTTGTCTGAGCACCGTAAATACAGACGCTGATGAAAATGCCTGGTGTCTAGACAGCGGCTGCTCATCGCACATGTGCGGTGACGAATCAAAGTTTTCTACTATGACCCCTGAAATTGGCACCCTAAAGTTGGCATCAAACAAATATACCAGTAGAATTCAAGGCAAAGGGATAGTTACAATCAGCACCGCTAAACACGGCTACAATTTCCATGACACACTGTATGTTCCGGATATTTCTGTAAACCTATTATCCGTCGCTAAAATAACGGACAGAGGAAATAAGGTTGTTTTTGAAAAAGAGAAAGCCTACGTCGTACACAAAACCGGTGAAATAACACTGACTGCTCGAAAGAGAGATGGGCTTTACTACTTTGAATCTGGACGAAAAGAGACTGCAAATTACAAAACAAAAAATGACAGTGACATAATGGAATGGCATCGCAAACTCGGCCACATAAATGAAAGAGACTTAAAGAAGATGTCTAAGGACAACCTAATGCATGGCTTAAACTTAAGTGATGAAGACATGGAAACATGTGAGACCTGCATCAAAGGCAAATTGTCCAGGTTACCTTTTCTAAGACACAATGATCTGTACACAACTGATAACCTGGAAATAATCCATAGTGACGTTTGTGGACCGTTCGAATGCGATACGCTAGCAGGATCAAAGTACTATGTTACTTTCATAGACGACTTTAGTCGCTATTGTCACGTCTATTTTATAAAAAGGAAGAGTGACGTTTTCAACGTTTTCAAAGAATATAAAAATGAAGTTGAGACGTTCCACAACAAGAAAATAAAGAACCTGCAGACAGACAATGGCACGGAATACCGCAACAAGGAATTCGATGTTTTTCTCAAATCGCATGGCATCCAAAGAAGGTTGACCACAATTTATACCCCTCAACAAAATGGGATTAGCGAGAGAAAGAATAGATCATTATTAGATAAAGCCAGATGTCTGTTAATCGAGGCCAAGGCACCTAAAAAGCTCTGGGCGGAGGCGATAGCAACCGCAAACTACCTTATAAATCGTAGCCCTTCCAAAGCACTGGATGGCAAAACACCATTCATGAAATGGCTTGGCCGAATACCATGTGGGCATCATCTTTACGTGTACGGCAGGAAGACCTTTGTTTTTGAAAAAGAACAAACGAGGCAAACTGACCCAAAATGCCAAAGAAGGCGTATTCATGGGTTACTCACTGACCTCAAAGGCTTACAGAGTGTACATACCCGAAGAAGATGATGTAGTGATAAGCAGGGACATAAAAGTCATAGACAAGATGTACTTCGAAGAAGAAAGTCAGAACTATGATAAACTTATTAACGAAAGAGAACACTCTCGGATACCTGAAAAAGAAAACAATATTAAAGGTAATGATAAGAAAAATGAAAGAGTACAACCCATAGAAATTGAAATAACCGAGAATGAAAAGGAAAATACCTTACAAAATTTCAATGAGCAAGAAGATGAAGTTTCTTCGGTAGAAGACATAGAGTCTTACGATGATGCATCAGAGGTTATAGAAATACCTGAAAATGGGAGGCCGCAAAGAGAGAGGCGTCCACCCGCGTGGACCAGAGATTTTATATTGGACCAGACTGAAGAAAGTCAACTACTTTCAGAGATATCCAATACATGCGATGAGAATGAAGATTCTGAATACTGGCATGATGCTATAAAAGCTGAAATTAGAGCACATGTTAAAAATGGAACCTGGAAAATAGAAAAGAAGAACAAAGACATGAAAGAAGTGGACTACAAAATGGTTCTTAAAAACAAAATAGGACCTGACAACAGTATTACAAAGAAAGCCAGACTAGTAGCACGGGGTTTCACGCAGCGACCAGGCGTTGACTTCAATGAGACATACGCTCCTGTAGCTAAACTGAGTTCGATAAGATCTGTTGTTGGAATAGCCATGGAAGAAGGCTTGAAATTGAACCAGATGGATGTTACAACGGCATACCTGAATGGTGAACTAGAAGAAAAAATAGTAATGAAGTATCCTGACTATTTAGAAGAATATCTGACTGAAATCATGGTTGAAGAAAGTAAACAGGAAAATTTAACTTTGTACAACAAAACAATGAGTATGCTAAAAGACATAAAAAACAACCCTAAAGGGAAAGTTTGTCATCTCATAAAAGCTTTATATGGACTCAAACAGGCAGGGAGGCAATGGTACAAGAAACTCGACACAGAATTAAAGAACATAGGTTTCAAAGCATCGGAAGCTGACCCATGTCTATACATACAAGAGAAAAGAGGAGTTAAAGTTATAATAATAATATATGTCGACGATTTGTTAATTGCCTATTCATGTCCCAAAAAGCTTCAAGAAATAAAAGACATGTTAAATGCCAAATTTGAATTAAAAGACTTAGGAACACCTAAACGGATAATAGGAATAGATGTTACCTATAAGGGAGATGAAATCAAACTGAACCAAGAGAAGTTCATAGAAGACACTCTTAAAAAATTTAAAATGGAAGATTGCAAGGCTACATCGACGCCCATAGAACCAGGTCTTAAGCTAGAAAAAGGAGAAAGAGGTGATAAGAACCATCTGCCTTACAAAAAATTTATTGGCACGCTCATGTATCTGGCTGTTGCTACTCGACCTGATATAATGTATGCCATTAGCTATCGCTCTCAGTTTAATGACTGTTACGGCGAAGAGCATTTCAAGTGCGCAAAAAGAGTGCTGCGTTATTTAAAAGGAACCAAAGGCGTTGGTCTTATATTCAGGAAAACTCGCCAAGAATTACATGGCATGGCTGACGCAGACTGGGGCTCATGCAAGCTGGACCGCGGCTGTTGAAATTGCGGGACGGCTTAGGAGTTTCGTGAACTCCTGG
This sequence comes from Aporophyla nigra, assembly GCA_947507805.1. Lineage (NCBI taxonomy): Eukaryota > Metazoa > Arthropoda > Insecta > Lepidoptera > Noctuidae > Aporophyla > Aporophyla nigra. The sequence continues at coordinate 2,327,860 of OX382318.1, forward strand.
TGTCCACGATCATGCCGTGAAGAGGAGTGTTAGTACTGGCCATCATTCAGTACCGATTGACACTGCATGTCGTTTGTTTTATATCAAAAAAGAATAGTTGGTTGTGTCAAATAAAAAAACAATGTCTATGGATATACCTACGTATATTTTAATAAATAATTCCCTCACAAACTCGCACTTGGCCGGTTTTTATTTGTAGGGATTTCGCATATCTTGAAAATGACACCCATGACGAAAAATTTGCATATTTTCGTCGGCGCCATCTTGGCCGCCGCACAATAAATAAATATCAGAGCAGCTACACGTCGCGCCGCCATGTTGGCTTTCTATGAAATAAACAATATTTTATTTATTTGTTTACCTTGCATCCATGCGCGGCAATTGATGAAATCGCAATTCTTTATTAATATAAGATGACGACATGCAATCCTTCACAGCACACGTCGTATGCACCATTTTAATAAAATTATTTTAAATTAATTAAAAATAAACTGACACACGATAGCCCTGAAAGTTTTCTCCCGAATTACTAACTACTAACACGGTCAGTGATGCCAACCCAAATTTTAGAAAATTAGTAGATTTTGTGCCAAATGTTGGTAGAATGTAAAATGCAAAATTGGTAGATCTACCACCTCAATTTAGAAGATTTTTTAAGATTAAAAATGCATGAACTGTTCTTAAAATGTTTATTTTTGGACATTATACATATTTTTATTGAAATAGTTTAACTGAAATCTTTCGCTGCTGTCAGAATCCATTATATAAATAAATGCACGCAACACAGAACAAACAGCAATCAGCACCGTTAATACATAGTTAATTAGTTTTTAAACGACGAAAAAAAACGGAGGAGGTTATCAATTCGACGTGTAATGATTTTGTAAAATAATATTTAAGAATAAGACTGTTTTCAACAAGCGACAGATGTCGCTAGTGCTTCCTGGAGCTTATGACATCCGTTTTGGTATTCATTTGTAGAATATCAGCATTAAAATATATATTTGTTTTGTATAATTATTTAAATTATTATTGTTTAAATTAAGAAAGTTTATTTACAGCTAATCATAAGTTTTAATGTATGTTTGTTAGTCAAGTGATTGTCTGTGCTATTGACTCTGCTGTGATTGGTCGTATAGCCGGCTGAATGTTCACATCCGTTTAAAGTGGGGACATTCAGCTCGTAACCGTTTTGCGTGGAGAGAGTCAGTCTATTTTGAAGTGTTGAACCGTAAGCATACCTGACGGAACTGTGCTAATTTTGCTATAAGTTTATTTATTAGTTAGTAAGTGATTGTTATTTACCAGATTATTATGGAAAGTGAATAAACATTTATTATACTGAACTCGAGGTGTATGATTTCATCACAGACGCGTATATTTTATTTTTTGTATGTTGTTTTTTTTTTGTTGTGAGTAGAGAGGGAGAGAGGGAGAGAGGGGGAGAGGGGGAGACGGGGAGGAGGAGAGGGGAGAGAGAGAGAATATTTTTGTTGAGTGTACCTATTCAGGTTTTTTGTACATAATAAATAATTAAAAAATTATAACTATTATGAATCCTGGAAAGGAACTTCGTTCCATCCGGGTGTCCCATGACACCTCTAAAGTTTTTTTGTGGTTTATGGCCTGGACTCTATGTATGCTTGACGCATCGTCGCATGGCTCACGCAACACATCGCAACGTCGCTCGTCGATATAAAAATAATTCAAAGCGGTGATATGTCAAACTAATTTAAAAAATAGGTAGTTTTTAGGTCTAGGGTGGTGGATAGGTAGACTCACGGAATAAAGAAAACTAGAGGAAGTGCCCCTCAGATATCGCGCGCGTGTCAACATTAAGCGCTGATGCGCAGCATTTAGCTTATTAGCCGTCAGATACTTGTCGCGATTGGTTGTCGCAGAAATACGCGAAATATTACAAATTATGCCTTGTTGTGCGGTTTTGACCTGCAAAAACGAAAGCAGAAAAAAAATGTATCTTGTGGAGGTGTATCCTATCATCAGTAACTACTAAACTTTGTTAATTTTTAATATAATTGATTTTAATTGCAATACCACATGTTATGACTTCAATGCAAACTATAAACAACCTTATTTTCATTGACACAAAGTCTTAATGCACTTAGTCGTCATCTGGAAAATCATAACCAAAATTCTAGTAACTTCGACGCTACTCGATTAGGGATGGGACACATCCGTAATGTAGGTCGGTATCGATAATTTTGTCTGATTTTAGTAAGGATTCAATAGCTCACATAGCTGGTAATTTATAATAAGACAGTTGATTAAAAAAATTAAGTGTGATATTTGCGTTAGTGCTTTAGTAACAGAAAAAAAAACAATCATTACATAGATTTATTATAGCTAAGGATAGAGGGGGATTATTATACCCATCAGAATCTGTGATTAAGATATGTCAGGTGTCCGAAACATTTTTAAAAGACGGTTACATATTTAATAAAGATTATATCATGGCTAAAATAATGCGCCAGTTCATTGGGTCATCGATATTCCAAAACATAAGCTATCATCAATTAGGGGAATTTCTTTCGTCTAATCATATTACTGACTTAATGAAAGCTATCACAGCAAAATATATTAATATACGATTTCATCATCTATTAAAATTAAACATAAAATTATAAAAACGGCAAGTAATTAAATAAATATGTATTATTTCAGGGTTAATAAATATTTTTAGTACTATCTGTTATCGTTTCATTTATCGTTAGCTTCTATCAGCGGTTTCACCCGCGTACCTGATTTTATGAAAATAACATTACCCCCGTACATACAAACATACAAATACCTCTTTAACATTGATATTTTAACGATAATCACCCTTTTCCGTTATTAAGCATTTGTATGATGTTAACAAATTATTACATTGCTCACTCGAATAAATTACGTAACTTCAATATTAAAATATCGATATATTTCCTCATCTCTTACTTTTGTTTTGCTACTCACCAACAGAGATTACAAGTGCATGTGAATATGACATCTATTTCAAAGGAGCTAGCGTTCTGAATAGAATGAATTGGTTACAGCGCCATCTAGCATTGAGTTGCTGAACTCGTTGTAAATTTGTCTATCTAAAGTTTCTAAACGAAAATCGTCTTTATTGTGTGTGTCATGTCAAATAATAACAACTTTCATGCCTTGTAATACGACTTAATTTTTGAAAGCAATACGAAGATGATTTGTAAAACTTGCGTGTGTAATTTGTAGCCAATCATATCACTGTTTTTTATGTGTGTAATGGACAATTTGCTATGCAAATGTGTGAGTTTGGCGACACTGGTTCCCGTGCTTAACCAGTGTAAGGGCACTTCTCTGTATTCTTTGTTCTGTGGGTAGACTGAAGTGAAAATCGGTAGATCTACCAAAAAGTTGGTAGATATGACAACACTGAACACGGTAGCGTATGCAGCTCGGGAGCGCCCTTACCCCGTCTCGCCCCTCACGCCCCGCACGATTGCCCTGTCTAGACGTCTTCGTCGGACGACTGTATGATTTATAGACTGTGCTTTTATGCTTCATATTTCGTTGATACAGATAAATTTCAACTTTTTAAATAATAGGAACTCAGGTGTACGTTTCGTTTTACGAACCTAGCTGACCGAAGCTGTGAAACGAAACGTTCTGCTTATGTCAGTTAGACATGCGCAAAACAGTGCGTTCTAAAGTGATGTCATATGACATTACTTTTCGTCCCGAGTAATGTTTCATTACACCATGACTCCAAACATGACACGAAATGATGCGTCATAGGCGATGTCTATTGTAATGAAATGCTCGCGTTGTAGAAGAAATACATCATTACATGAGATACCGCATATGATATGATATGTGATGTGAGATCCGTCCAAACGTACTTTTGCTTTTGTTTTCATATCCATAAAGTCGATTTTCCTTCATACTTTACCCCCAATCTACGGAATATTTCAATCAAAAGGGCATTCCAGGCTTAGGACTGATAATAAACATGGATTGCAAATATTGCAATATTGATTATTGACTATGACTATGACTATTGGCGTATTTAAAAATCGATTTTATGAACAATGATTGTTTTTTTTTTAGATTTATGTTTTTTTATACCTGTTTTGTTTTATTTATACGTTAATTACAACTAATAAATAGGTATTAACTGAGATAGTTTTTTTTCTCTTAAGACGTATCCGTCTTTCATTTAATGTCAGACCCGCTTTTGAAAATACACGCTCGCACGGTACGGACACATGAATTAATAATCAAACTACCATAAAAAATAACACTACATTCAGATTTGTTTTTGTTTCGTGTTACTGTTTTGTATTGTATCGCGCGCGCGCTGCAAAACATAACTGTCATACAGTGCGCGAAATGATAAAAACATCACCTAAGCAGTTCGCAATGTCAATATAACGTATACCTTAAAGTTAGAGCAATACGGTTCTAAATAATAGTTCGCTTCGCAGCAAACCGACCGGCGCATGCTTTTTCTCACTTGCACGCATAGCCAACATTACCGAGATAATACGTAGTTTACGAACGTCGAACCATGCCGCGGTCCGCAAGTCATGAAGTCATGTTTGAGTGTCATGTGCCATGTTTGATTTAGTCGAGTCATGTGTAATGAAACATTACTCGGTCGAGATACATGACGTGCAATGCAACACTCGCATTACTTACACAAGTCTAATGTCAGTCAAAGATGAGAATTGTCAGAAGTTGTAAACGAAGTAAACGAACACCGAGGCGTGGAGCGTGGAGCATAATCTTTTAATGTGTGTGAGTTCATTGTAATGCTTTTTTTAATTATGTGATAGTTTAATGTGGGAATTAGTTTTAAAATATAGTATTGGTGGGTCATAGACGAATAATATTTTACGAAACGCAACTGTATTGACAGGGGCTGCGTTCCGTATTATACTAAAATCGATTTAGAGCGGAATTTGGATTTATTAGAAATTTGTAATTTTGGCTACGCTACAGTGGCCACCTAACCAAACGAGAAGAAGAAACTTGTGTTGTAAGCAAGTTTTATATGGTGTTTATCGGTATTGACGTCGAGTGAGTACCTACTGTTAGCGCGCGTTGACGAGCGTTCTGTATTGTGACAGCTCTCAACTGTCGACATTTCAGCCGAAAGACGTCCACTGCTGGACATAAGCCTTCCCTCATTTGGGGATGTTTACCATAATCGCCACGCTTTGCAGGCGGGTTGGTGACCGCAGTATGGTGGTAAAATGCATAGAGAACGCTGCTGCCCATTCTGTAGTAAGTCCCTTAGTCGCCTGCTACGACAACCACGGGAAGAAATAGGATTCTTTACATCCGGCAACACACGGAACAATGAAAAGAAAATTGCCAAAAATATTGTTTTTTTTTTGTCAAAGTCAAATTAGACAAAGTATTTATTAGTGTGAGTTTTGGTGATACATTAGATCTAATAGTTAGGTTAGGTGAGCTCAAAAAACTACCCGTTACAATACACTATTTAACAATATAAAAATTTAAAATCGATATTAAATAATATAAATTAAGATAAATTGCTATCATAATATGATAGCAATTTGTTGACTTTACAACAATAGTAATTTAATATAATATCTATAGTATTATATTATATTAAATTACTGTTATATTTAGCATACATCCAATTTTAACAATAAATATTCAGAACACAATTAAAATGTCAAGTTATTGAGTTTTCAAGCATAAATACACAATTATCATTTAGTTTATTACAATTTGTCAAAAAGGAATTCGTCAATGGTATTGTCGTTATCGTCCCCATTTCTTCCCGTGGGTGTCGTAAAAGGCGACTAAGGGACTTACTAGAGAATGGGCAGCAGCGTTCTCTATGCATTTTACCACCATACTGCGATCGCCAACCCGCCTGCCAAGCGTGGCGATTATGGCAAAGCCCCCCAAATTGGGGGAGGCCTAAGTCCAGCAGTGGACGTCTTACGGCTGAAATGATGATGATGATTGTCGTAGGAACGATAATTATATTTTGAGTTGGAGTTGACAATACTGCGTCATACATTTACTGGCGACGAGGATAAAAAATGTAGAAATTAGAAGCGCTCACCTCACTACAGTGTGCTTTTAGGTAAAAGGTACGTGTGTTCGGAATTTTGACTCCTTGTAATTTTTCATTTATTGTGTGGCCTTGTGAGTGAGTCTGCATCATTATCTGCCTGCCTTTTCCCAACTATGTTGGTGTCGGCTTCCAGTCGATCCGGATGCAGCTGATTACCAGTATTTTATATTGAACGACTGCCCATCTGACTGCCACAACCCAGTGGGTCGGTACCTGTGTTTATATTAGGTTGGGGAAAAAGTCTTTTCGCATTATAGTATGTATGTACATGTAATAAAATCTCTTTGGCTATACTATTTGTATCTGGCTGGTTTTGGTATCATGGAAAGTTTAAATTTTAAAGAACATAATTCCAAATTCAAATTAAGAAAATGTGTGATTTTCATTTGTTTTTCGTACCGTCAAGATGAGTGAATCTAATGAAGAAATTCGATACATTTTAAAATTTTACTACAAAAAAAGGTAAAAATGCAACGCAAGCCGCGAAAAAAATTTGCGATGTTTATGGACCTAGTGTAGTGTCTGTGAGAGTAGCACAAATTTGGTTTAAGCGTTTTCAATCCGGAAATTTTGATGTCAAAGATGCACGTCGCTCTGGTCGCCCTATTACGGATAAAATGGATGCCATTTTTGAAAAAGTGGAGCAAGATCGGCATACCAGTAGTTACGACGTAGCTGAAGAACTGGAAATTGACCACAAAACAGTTTTGGCGCATTTGAAAAAAACTGGGTACACAAAAAAGCTCGACATTTGGGTACCTCACGAGCTCACTGAAAGAAACCTAATGAACCGTGTACTCATTTGTGATTCTTTATTACGACGTAATGAAACCGATCTATTTTTGAAGAAGCTGATAACTGGTGATGAAAAGTGGATCACGTATGACAAGAACGTGCGAAAAAGGTCGTGGTCAAAGGCCGGTCAGGCTTCACAGACTGTGGCGAAACCCGGGTTAACTCGCAACAAGGTGATGCTGTGTGTGTGGTGGGATTGGAAGGGCATTATTCATTATGAGCTGTTACCACCAGGCAGGACCATCGATTCTGAACTCTACTGCGAACAACTGATGAGATTAAAGCAAGAAGTTGAGAGAAAGCGGCCGGAATTAATCAACAGAAGGGGTGTGGTTTTTCATCATGATAACGCTAGACCTCACACATCTTTAGCCACCCAACAAAAATTAAGAGAGTTTGGCTGGGAGGTGTTAATGCATCCGCCGTATAGTCCTGACCTTGCACCTTCAGATTTCCATCTGTTTCGGTCTCTTCAGAATTCTTTAGGCAGTGTCAGGTTAACATCACGAGAGGACTGCCAAAACCACTTGTCGCGGTATTTTGACCAGAAGTCCCAAAATTTCTATAGCAATGGGATCATGTCCCTACCTACAAGATGGCAAAAAGTTATCGAACAAAATGGTACCTACATACTTTAGTTAAATGTAAATAAACTTTATTAAAAAATGTTTTGAATTTTCTTAAAAAATGCGAAGAAACTTTTTCCCCAACCTATTATTATAAAGATATAGTCAACCATTATCCATTTTTCTTCCACACTTCTCTATTAGTCGTCATCTCAGTAGTCACCCCTTTTTTTGTGGTTGAGAAATCATCAAATAACGTCTCTCGCTCTTAGGTGGGAGTGGGAGGGCGTATCAGACTTTTACTGACTAAAACCCACCTGTGTCCCTTCCTTGTGTTAGTAGTTTCCCATGTGCCAGGGCCACGGTATCTCTTTTGAATAAATCTCGCGACCCTAGCAGACCCCTTCAGTACGGAGTCACCCCCTTTATAACTATATCATCATTCACACAGTCCATCCATCGTTTCTTTGTCTACTCCTAGCCGTCGACTTTCATTCTCCAAACATTCCTCACATTTTCCTCATTCCTCCGTATCACATGCCCATACCATGACAACTGATTCCCACACAACTTTTCAGTTACCGGTGGCAGTTTCAGACTTCCTCTTATGTACTCATTTCTTATTCCATCCATTCGTGTAACACCATACAATGCCTTTTAACATTCTCATTTCAGCTGCATGCAATTGCCTTTCAGGCTTTCATTCATCCCTTTTGTGGCCCAACATTCTGACCCACACAAGACAGCAGGTCTTACCTTGATTTTATATATCTTCCCCTTAAGTTTAAGGGGGATGTGGGAGTCGCAGGTTGTTTCCGTGACCTGCCGCCATTTCATCCATCCAGTGTTTATTCCAGGCGCGGTCGCAGCCTAACATTTTGGGGGGGTCAACATGAGTACTGAAGAATATTTTTAGGAAGGTACATCCTCTTTGGTCTAGTAGTCGCAAGCGCTACTGATCAGTATGATGTCCCGGGTTATAATCTTTTTGCACATGTCCATCGGAGTCTCCGTGGCTCAAGTGAGAAATTTTTTAAGATAGTAAGACAGGCAAATCCTTCAGGGTTTCGACAGCATGACTGTCTTTGGGGGGGTCATAACCCCAAGGACCCCCCCCCCCCCTCGGACCGCGCCTGGTTTATTCTGTACTTAACCGTCCGATCTACTTCGCCATCGCTTTGCACGAGTGAACCGTGATACCGGAAGTTGGACCAGACCGGGAGAAGCACACCATCAAGCGCTATGGCTCCAGAGTTGGAGAGACCGCCGAAATCGTAAATTCGGTTTTGGTTTTGCTGATGCCACTTCTCCAATCTGCTCTGGATCTCAGACACATCTTCACCGACAAGAACAATGTCATCTCATACATGTAAAAATTATGGGTGAGAAAATAATTCCTTATTCAGAAGCAAGTAAAATTGTTCCCACTTCTGCACGTAGCGTTTTGCGTGGATGTGACTCATGTTTACACCCAGTTTTTTTTTTGTTTTTTTTGTGTTTAGTCTTTTTTGCGTCAAGTTTACCGCAAATAAACGTATTTTATTTCTTTCTTATTGCTATGTTGACACAGAACTCGGTCATATCGCAAAACTGTGTTTCTTAAGCTAAACTCTCATGTTCTCCTTTTTCTCCTATTTCTGATAAAACAGGTCAGCAGCGCACTACCTCTTCCCAACCTTCTCAGCTTAATGATGTGATCTTAATAGACCAATAAACACCCCCCTTAGTAAACTTCTGTTAATTTTAAAAACTTCATTCAATTTATAAACAACTGACTAACGAAAACAAACACAGTTATTTTTCACTTTGTAGTGTTTTCTTGTGCAAGTTGGCTGTTTTTTTATTCGTGTGGTGCCGGAATTCCGTGTGAATGAGAATGGACAGCAGCGTTCTCTATGCATTTTACCACCATACTGCGATCGCTAACCCACCTGCCAAGCGTGGTTATTATGGGAACCCCCCAAATTGGGGTAGGCCTATGTCCAGCAGTAGCCTTCTCATGGCTGAAATGATGATAATGATCTGCCTTTTTTTTTGGATTGAAAATCATCAAATGACTTCTCCCGCTCTGGGCGGAGCGGGAGGGTGTGACAGACTTTTACTGACTAAAACCCACCCGTGTTCCTTCAGTTGCCCATGTGCCAGGGTCACGGTATCTCCTTCGAACAATCTCGCGACACTGGCAGGCATCGGTCCTAGCAGACCCCTTCAGTGAGCAGACACTGCCTTTCCTCTTAATACTAACGAATCATTGAAGCTACCGCTAGCTAGCTGTAACACTGTTCACATTTTCTGCAGGATCTCCGACGCAAACGCCCAAAACTCAACGTGGGTCTCAGCAAACAGGATCGTGATGAGCAACTCCTCCAGCACGCTGTCTCCGGAGGCAGGAAAGGAAGTCCATGAAAATGAGAAGACTTATACTCCAGCGGAGATTGTGCAAGGTATAAATATAGAAAATATCGACTTGGATGTCAAGTGCGTATGTAGGACCTCCCCACAGTAAATGGCCCACATTCTATCCTTCGCTACATGCCTTGTTACCTGTGTATTAGAAGATCTTATGACTGCGTCAGTGAGCAGAGTTTGCGCAGCCAAATTTTGGATCAGTTCCGACAAGCCAGTCAAAAAGAAGAAATAAAAAAGACTAAGTGCGGAAACCAAACCTTAGGTTGAGTAATTAATGTGGCCTACCCAAATATCCTTTCTTTGGTATTGTTCATCGAATTGTTGAGCTTCTTAAGTTCTGACTTGAGCTGCACGATTAGTAACAAATGCTTGCACTGACTAGACAGGTCCACTCAATCAGTGTCGTTCTTTCCTAAAAAGACCATGTCATACACCAGCCTACTACGTCTTCACATGATCTGACCAAGATTATGTCTGGACTTTAAAAGAGACTGTGACCTCTGAGTTTGTTTCGGCCTTTCTTCTCAGAGTAGTCAGACAGATAATGCCGACCTCATCTATCTATACATACAATACAAATAAATAAAATTGGAGTGTCTGTTTTTAATATTAAGATAACCACTTTTTACTAAGTGTATATGGATGTATACACGGTACATGTACCAAAACAACATTTTTTACAATTTTTGTCTGTCTGTTTGTTCCGGCTAATCTCTGAAATGGCTGGACCGATTTTGACGGAACTTTCACTGGCAGATAGCTGATGTAACAAGGAGTAACTTAGGCTACTTTTATTTTAGAAAAAAAAAATAGTTTAAAAAAACTAAAAACACGCTGAATTTTGAGACGTATGTCAGCGTAGTTTTCAAAGACAGTTTTTATGAAAAACTTTTTGTTAAATACCACGCGAACGAAGTCGCGGGTAACAGCTATTACCTATAATATAACCTGAATTAACACATCTTACCGCGGTAGTACGTCCTCCTGCGTTAATTTCCGACATCCACGCGGGCGAAGCCGCGGGCAAAAGCTAGTTTAAAAATATGATTGACGTGTAAAACTCTGTGTGCAAACCTACCTACTTACAGAAATAAAACCATATATCATTTTGATTTAAAATCGTCCCAGTATGGAGAGTTTGGAGGAGCTCTTACAGTACATAAAAGAATATTCCGTCCACACTTAAAATCTTTTAACACGTTCATTGCCGATCACGCGATATCTCGTGATTCGGCTCTGCATAATATGGTCGATCACGCGATATCGCGTACTTGCTACTAACAATTTCATATACGCTCTAAATCTGTGGCCATATCGGATTAACCATCAATCTGTGTTTGGTACTCAACACGTTAATCAGGTCTGCGTTCCGATGACCTCGTCGAAAGGATGACATTCGCGCGGGCAGCTCGCCGCATACTAATTTCCGGGGATCAGATCTCGTCTATCAATCTCATGGTAACCGCTGGAGTCGTCGAACCTCTACTGGAGGCGCTGAACAGAAATATATGGTGAGTAGACCATCCCTTTATTATCATCAGCTTTTCTCACTCTCAGTTGGCATCATAATTAGCCTATATTGTTCCCACTGCTGGGACATAGGCGTCCTCTCAGTGAGAGGGAGTGGGCCGTAAACTAACATGGGGGGGCGCGGATTGGTAGATGTCACATGTCTTCGAATCTTTGGTTCTAGGACATGCCGGTTTCCTCACGATGTTTTCCTTCACCGATTTCAGAGCTTTGGCGAAGAAACAAATTAGACAAAGGACTTTCTGGTTTCGAAACCACAACCTATGTCTCATCCATTGGGGTGGATACCTCTGGACCAACACTGCTATTCTTTTTTGTTTGGGTGGGAAATGGTCAACAAATGAGGTCTCCCTGGGTGGAGCGGACGGGCGTGTCATACTTTAACTGATTAAAACCCACCCGAATTCCTTCAGTTGCCTTTGCCAGGGCTCTTCAGAACTTTTTCGAAGAAATCCATGACCTTGGCAGGCATCGGCGCCAGCGGACCCCTCCAGTATGTGCTGACCTACCACTGCTATTCTAACAACTCATTTGCTCATCAGTTAACAGGTAAGCAGGTTAAAAATATGTATCTTACAAGATGTGATTCTAAGATTTACAACTTATACGCAACTGTTTTATTTACAGCGATGATCTCCAGTTTGAAGCAGTTTGGGCTATCGCCATTATTACTTCAGGGACATACGAGCACACTATGGCAGTTGTAAATGTAAGTCAGATTCATCATTTATCATCATCATTTCAGACGTCCACTGCTGAACACAGCCTTCCCCCAATTTAGGGGAATTTGCTATAATCGCCACGCCTGGCAGGCGGGTTGATGATCGCAGTATGATGAAATACATAGAAAACGCTGCTGCCCATTCTGTAATAAGTCCCTTAGTCGCCTTTTACGACACTAACGGGAAGAAATGGGATTCCTTAGGCTGAGGATACATTAGACCGCGACGCGACCTGAGACACATGAGCGATTAAAACAAATAAATGAATGCGCACGTATATAAGGTTTATCTATTCATACACGAAATATTTAAAGAGGTACACCTGTAGGTGGTAAAGAAGCTATAGCGACGAAAAAAAAAATTGTCTAAATGTATGTTTTTCAAAATTTAATATTTATAAATTATTTGACGCACATATGAAATACTGGTTCCTTCTTATTTTTAATATCCATTACTCTAGTTTCTATAGTAGCCGCGCTCGCGCTGTCCGGTCGCCGCCCTCGCAGCGTCAGGCGGGCCAATCATAGAATTTGGAGTAAAGATTTTATGAAAAAGGTCTCAAGCAGTTTTAAAATTATAATAATTACGAAAATTCAAAAACGCTTAGACAAAAAGTTTCTTTTTGCGTCTATAGCTTCTTTACCACCTAAACAGGTGTACCTCTTTAAATATTTTGTGTATGAATAGATAAACCTTATCTAAGTGAGCATTAATTTATTTGTTTTAATCGGCCATGTGTCTCAGGTCGCGTCGCGGTCTAATATAGCCTAGTAATATTTGATGTACGGTGTAGCCACATAAGGTGTATGGCTACACCGTATATCAAATATTACTAGCGATCTTTGATTTCTTTAAGCGATCGGAACAACATTACTGTAATCACGGCATCGGCTACATCAACATATCAGCGAAATTGAAGCGAATTTATTATGAAATTTCTCACTTGCACGACTGGTTCAATAGTGCTACTAAATATGCGTGTGGTTACATTATGCGTGTAGTCAACCGCGATGGATGATTGCTAATTCGCTGTGTAGCATATGTACTGTAGCCACGTCATCGCCGAATATACGCCGGATTATCGCTTATAATGTAGCCAAACCATGTTTATCTCGTTTCGCTCTTCCAAGCGCATCGCAAACTACTGTAGCCTCAGCCTTATGTCCGACACCATACGGCACACGGCAAGTCCGATACAGATATTTAGAATGAGATGGGTCTTGTGCCTAAGTAATAACAGCCGCACGGGTCGATCGTTCAGGTTAAGCTACGCTTGCCGCGGTTGGTCCGTGGATGGATAACCATCTTTACATACCAAGACCCATTCCGTGCCTCGGAAAGCACGTTAAGCCGTTGGTCCCGGCTATCTTTCGTAGATCTAAGACAGTCGTTACGAGTCGTCAGAAGCCCAAAAGTCTGACAACCAGCCTTACCAAGGGGTATCGTATTACCCAGTAACTGGGTTGTGGAGGTCAGATAGGCAGGTCGCTCCGTGTAAAATACTGGTATTCAGCTGCATACGGTTGGATTGGAAGCTGACCTCAACGTAGTTGGGGAAAAGCTAGTCAGATGATGACGATGCCCATAAGAACAAATTACCAAAAAATAAAATCTTTCGTATACAGGCCGGAGCAATTCCAGGGTTAGTAGTCCTAAAGACTTCTGGTGGCATGGTCGGCGGACGATGCGCGTGGGCGCTCGACAACATCTCAGCCATCGCGCCTCAGTTGCACGACATCGTGCTGGCTTACAACGCGCTCGACGGAATGCTGAACCGATTAACGCTCAGCGCGCCCGCTGAACAGCTCATGACTGCTCTGCAGAGTTACTGCAACTTCTGCAGGTACATATTTTATCTGTTCTTTTCTTCTTGTCTGTTTATACCGGATGACATTTTTTACCGTCTCGACCTTCATATGGTGTGTTGTGTAACTAGAATAGAAGGCAGGAAGGCCTTCAGATTCATCGCAGGTGACTAAAGGAGCGCGGGACGCGGGCGGACGGGGATGCGTGTGCGGCTCGTGCGCCTGCGAAAGATCAATGAGGCCGCCTATCGGTCGGCTTCAAAAGGTAGGACCGCACTACGAAATCATTGATACATGCCGCGCATTGAGTAGTGTGCGTATTTAATTTTTTCGAAATTTCTGTTTTTGTTATTCTAGTATGAAAATGTTACTTTAAATGTGTAGTATTTATTGCTAGATAAATTTCATTACATGTTTTTCAAAAATAAAAATCATAAAAATTTCTATGCCAAAGGCTTCTACTCCGTTCACCTATTACACCCATTTTTTTTTCAAGACGTTATAAAATGTCACCTGGTATATGTGCATAAATGATTAAATAAATAAATACAATTAGTATCCTCAAAGAGATGTCAGCAGTATTGAAGGGGTCCGCCAGGACTGATGCCTGCCAGGGTCGCGAGATTTGTTCAAAAGAGTTACCGTGGCCCTGGCATATACGCAACTGAAGGAACACGGGTGGGTTTTAGTCAGTTAAAGTCTGACACGCTCAGAGCGGGAGATGTCATTTGATGATTTCCCAAACAAAAGGTACAATTAGTATAGTCCTCTCTAAAATACGTGCTCAGACGTGGAGTTGCGGATACCAGCCCGTTCTACCTATTACCTAGTCCTCTAAACCGTTATTCGGCCAATTCGGCCATGACGGTCAATCTCAACGGAGACTAACCATCAGTGCGGGAGATATTATACTGCACAAGTGTATGTGCAGACATAGGATCATTCCCTCTCCTCTCACTCTCATAGTCCTCAGGGACGACAATCCGACACGAGCGGAGAGAGATCAGGCGCAGTGGCAGGCACAGATGGCCACCGAAGCACGAGGGTATCACACCGCCAACTTCCAAACTCCGGGCTGTTATTAAGAAATTTTTACATACATTGAGTTTATGTAACTTACTTTTATGCGTAACTAGCTTTCGCCCGCGGCTTCGCTCTCGTTAAATTCGGGGTAACACGGTTCCCCTTTCCTGATTTAGAACACAGAAGAGAACATGCTACATACAATTGTCCATGGGAAAAACACGGCTTTTCTAAGTTCACCCCAGCCAATAAAAAAAAGTAGCCTATGTCACTCTGCATCCCTTCAACAATCTCCACTTAAAAAATCACGTCAATTCGTCGCTCGGTTTTCCCGTGAAAGACGGACAAACAGACACACACACTTTCCCATTTATAATATTAGTATAGATGTAATATCATTTTTTTCCCAAATAAAATAAAACAAAGTAAAATAAAATAAAACAAAGTAAAATAAAATAAAACAAAGTAAAATAAGCAATGCGTTTCTTGCGTCTGTGGGAACTGTGAGCTTACAGCAAGTAATAATATAGATTTATTTTGTAAGGTATAGTACCGAACATCCACTGGTGGACATTCGTTATGTGGAACCCGCTCTGCCGTATATATCACACATATTGGAGAGCCCCAATCAAGATGTTCTGGGTAAGCACACTGCAATTATTTTTATACATACCCTTGATACACAGACACACCCACACACATATCCACACCTCATACACGCACACACTACCCACACATGTACACACACCCCACACATGCACTCACACACATACCCACACACCTCTACTCACGCCAGCACACAATCTCTCTCACACACGCACGCACCCTCCACATCACTCACACACACTCTCATATAAGCGCTTTGACTTTGTTTTATTATATATTAGTAAAAATATTTTATTAAAGGTTCAGCCATTTTGACACGACGATCCTATCATCAAAATATTACCTACAATTACATTACATATTTTTATTTACTTTTAGAGATTTTCACTGTGGTCAGAGATTTATTAAGAACGTTTTCTTCCAAACTCCTATAGCTACTGCATGCCGGGCGCTAAAATATCTAACCAAGGACAGACCCAAATGTTGTATAGAAGCAGTACAATTGACTCCTCAATTGCTCCCGCGCTTGGTGAGTCTACTCGGCCTCGTAACAGCTATGTTAACATAATTCAGCATTGCATACATGTAATGTAAGTTGTCACGCCATTTATTTATTTAAGGAGGCTTTTATTTTGGTATTATGCTATATTTACATATTTTTTTTTGCTTGAGTATAGTTTTCATTTTATTTGTTGATATATTGGGTTGGCTAGCAGACATATGGCAAATCATTTAATTTTATGTTTTGTGTCTCTTAATTTTTACTACTTACCATTGTATAGAATCAAGTTCTTCTAACTGGACAGACAGCTGTGCTGCTGGGGGAGTTTGTTGCGCCACTTCTTCTACCCAGCTAAAGCACTAGGAAGTGGTGAAGGGTGGGCGTTTTTGGGGACTGTCTTATGTAATTTTGACGTTCGAAAAGTGCTGATCCTCAGCCTAATTTGAACAAATGATTTTTATTTGATTTCGCTTGCAAAAAAAAAAAACAAGACTTATACGCATATTTTTTAACACCACATTCAGAGTTAGCTGTCAGAAAGCCATTTAGGCGTCCATTAATTACGTGAGGCATTTTTTAAAGAATTTCGACCCCCCCTTGGTGAGATATCTTAAGATTTTCCTCAACTCCCTCCCCTAATCTCACGCGAGATTCTTCAAAACTTCTATTTGGGCTGTAAACGTGTTAGATTATTGAAAAAAAAAAAAACACAAACCTGTTCTATTGTGTGTTGTGTTTTATTGAAGACTAGCAAATACTAGTATTTGTGAATATTACCGTAATTTAAAATCACAATCATAAAATATAATGCATATCAAACAAAAATTAAGAAAAGATTTATTCTAATTCAGTCCATGAATTTAACTCAAGAATTTATTTTCTTGCCTCAAGAAAATCATTTTCTTCAAAATGGTATTCTTGGTTTCAAGAAGGCTCTTGAGTCAAATTAATTTTTTTATCAGTGTACTATTGTCTCAGATTTGGCCATATTTTATTATAGAAATAATTTTTCACGCAATTGTTCACCGTTTTCTGCGAGAAAAATAATTAGGTACGTGATATTTGCCAAGACGGGGGGGTTTCCCCCCTAATTGAGATTTGAAAAGATTTAACTTGATCCTCGCCCACTCTAGAACACCTCACGTAATTAATGGACGCCCTTTACAGTGCGAAATACATGGCAACAGTTTTAGATGGCATTTGCACAAACAGACAATATTACTAATTTTTTTATATTTTTGTTATTAATTTAACGTTTCTGTACTTTCTAATCATTTTTAAACGCTTTATATTAGCTTCACTTGTATGTTTGTTTGTAACCGACTCCTTATAGCGCGATTTTGACCCACTTTAAACGACCAGATTTCATTTAAACTCTGTAGACTTATCGAGGACCGATGACAATACTATAATTTCATAAATTTGTGTCATTATCCTTGCCAGGGTTACCAGGACAGCAAAAAAAAGTGTCTTCTAAAACTACGCTGACATACGACACAAACTACGCTGACAACGTCTCAAAATTCGAAACACCCTAAAAAATAGAAAATAAATAGTAGTATAAAAAAACTAAAAAACACGCTTCTATAGAAAACCAAACTAAAAAGTAGACAATAATGGAAAAATGCGTGGGGTGCCTGATATCAATAAAAAAATACCTTAAAAAGGACCCCACGCTTTTTATCCATTATTTTCTACTTTTTAGTTTGGTTTTCGATAGAAGCGTGTTTTTTAGTTTTTTAAACTATTATTTATTAATGTATTTGTATGCCTTTCTAGGTAAAACATGTTGAAACCCTTTTTATTTGTAGCATCGCACCAACTGATTTTAAACCCACACGCGTTTCTGACAAATAAATGCTTCTTATCTTATCTTCTTCTGTTCCACAGATTTCACAAAGAAGCAAGGACGTCAATCATAAACCTCGGCATACGGGCTACTCGTGAACAGCTGGACGCTCTAATTTCGGGTGATTTCCTGGAGTCCTACTGCCAACTCCTAACCACTCCTGACCACAGAGCTGGTCTCCGTGCAGTGTTGGGTGGACTTGATTACTTCCTACAGGTAAGACTAAGGGTTTGTTCGTTAACATGTTATGTTTCGTGAACATGTTTGGTTACAACTGGACCTAACCTAATTAGGGGGCGTCCATTAATTACGTGAGGTGTTTAGGGGGGAGTGGGTCAAACCTAATCTCACTCTATCGCACGTGGGGGAGAGGGGGGCCCGCAAAACCGCAAATAAGCACAAATTAACGTATTTACACTAAACTGCGCTAAATATCACAACATCTAATCATTTCGTATACCACTATTGGCCATGTCAATAGCAGTGAAAGGAATAGAAACTAATACATACTAATACTAATAGTGGATTAAAAACGTTAGCCAACGCAAAAATTACCAAAACAAAGTCACGTACATACACCTACACCTTGAAACATAACCTATCCATTAAACAAAGAATTTTTGAAATCGGTCCTCAGTTCGCAGATGTGTACATACATTTAAAAAAAAACCGGCCAAGTGCGAGTCGGACTCGCGCACCGAGGCTTCCGCACAAACCTGCAGGTATTCACGGTTTATGCATAAGGTTTATGTTTATGAAATTAAATGTTCTTTTTTAAATTTTTATATTTGAGCTGACTGAATGAAAGGTAAATTGTGGTTTACAATTTGTGACGTATTAAAAAAAAACTACTTACTAGATCTCGTTCAAACCAATTTTCGGTGGAAGTTTACATGGTAATGTACATCATATATTTTTTTAGTCTTAGCATTCCCTTATTTTAGATGTTACGGGAGGGGGGACACACATTTTACCACTTTGGAAGTGTCTCTAGCGCAAACTATTCGGTTTAGAAAAAAATGATGTTAGAAACCTCAATATCATTTTTGAAGACCTATTCATAGATACCCCACACGTATGGGTTTGATGATTTTTTTTTTTGTGTTTCAGTTCTATGTTTGGGGAACCCCAAATATTATTGTTTTTTTTTCTATTTTTATGTAAAAATTTTAATGCGGTTTACAGAATACATCTACTTACCAAGTTTCAACAGCATAGCTCTTATAGTTTCGGAAAAAAATGGCTGTGACATACTTGGACAGACAGACAGACAGACATGACGAATCTATAAGGGTTCCGTTTTTTGCCTTTTGGCAACGGAACCTTAAAAAACAGTGGAACATAGAATCTCCCCCTTTTTCTCCTCCGCGCGCAAGAGTATGCTCTCGTAGTGTGACGTCGTAATCAAATTATATCTAACCTTGAAAATTGTTAACAATACGGCCTATATTTTGAATGGTCAACCATAACTGTAGCACTGAAAGCCTCGTACTTAGTAACGCGGTTGAAAACTTACATGTTTTGTCGTTCGAAAATGTTGTTTCGTAGATCGTACTAGCGACTAGAAACGACACGCCACCACCATCTATTATCAAGTAGCAGGTACTACACAAACAATTATCCGTAGACGCCACTGCCATCTATTATCGAATAGCGGAATTATCTGTCTAGTAGTTTGTCTAGGCGTCGCCACTAACTGTGAACTGTGGTAAAAAATCGCGGGTATTCGAGAATGATCAACTCGCCATATAAATAGCGGGTTGTTGGATTGAGAAGAGAGTTTAGTTCGGTTACGAATGCCATAGGGGAACTACAAGCGAAACAAGTTATTCTGATTGTCGTTTCTGATTACTGCGGTATTTGTGATTATTTAATTAAACTGTTTTTTGTGTGCTTTGGTGAAATTGGTTAAAATTTATTTATCCCGAACCCCAGCTCGTAACAATATTGAACTACCGGACAGATAATTCGGCAATTCGATAATAGATGGCGGTAGCGATTACAGATAATCAAGAAAGAAAGAAATAATTTATTTGCCGTGAATGTAGGTACAAAATGAGATGTAAACATTGTAAAAAAAAAAAACAGTTCCAACACACTCTACCTTACGGCATGCTAAAGTAAAAACATAATTAAATCTACTCAATTGCACTAACAAGTTACAAAAAACAAAGAAAAAAAACCATAAAACATAAAGGTACTGTGCGAATCCAGCCTACTTTACATAAACTAAACATCAAAAACAACAATATTTCAACATCACCATTAATTCCATACTTTACATATTAGGATTTATTAAATTAATTACTTATTTTGCCTACGGAAAAAAAATTAAATGAAAGAAAATTCATAATTTTATTTGAAATAAAATATAATAAATTAATATAACATTACAAACTTTTATCATTCAAAAATTCTTGTATAGGATAGTAGTATCAAGTTCGTGTAGTACCTGCCACATGATAATAGATGGCGGTAGCGTGACGGTTCAAGTCTTAACGATTTACGTAACAAAAGGTATGTAACCTGCACGCGTAGCATAACCACCATAGAAAGAACTTTGTCTATTCTTGGTAGGATAGAGATAGAACTGTCATGCTACGCCAGCATAAAACGGTACAAATCTTTCTACAATCTGTCTTTAATTTTTCTAGAATCTGTAATTTTGTCTATTCTTCCGTCGACAAAACCCATTTGTACGGTGGTCATGCTACGCGTGCTGGAAGCTGAACAAAGTTAAAGGTGAAGGTATCATTCCGAATATTTGTATTAAAAACCGATAATAATATATATATATATATACATATACCACATATAATATTAATATCTTGGGACAACCAACACACCGTTATCTGATCCCAAACTAGGCAGAGCCTGAACTATGGCAACCAGACAACAGACACTAGACTAACAGGCCAGTCAATGTTACGCTAGTCTCTTATTTTATTTAAAAAAATACTCAATTGTCACAGAGGGCGTGTGAGTTTGGTATATTGGATGCTGTCGACCTAAGACTGAAAGAAATAGGCGCTTTGCAACAGATTGAAGCCCTACACCAGCATGAAAATAAAGATGTACGTATTACAGTAACATTATTTTCTAATATACTTGTATTTATTGCTTGCTATACCGGAAAGTTTTTTAACCAGTGCGCAATTTTTTTTCGGTGGTTCAGTATCAGTAATAGAACACATTTCAATTATTTTTTCAATACTTTTTTTTAAATTTTTATTCGACCTTTAATCAGTAAACTGTGGGCACCCTACATATTTCGTAATACTATTGTCCAACAATAGTAATAGGTCAGTAACCGCGCGCCGGCGTAGGCACTTCGAACTTCTTAGAATTTTGACAGATCGAATAGCTGGTAGGTAGGTATTTGTAGTTACGCTCGGTCGTTTACCTTCGCCACCGGCGCCGGCGCCGCGCGCAAGTTACCATCAAAACCAGTTTCAAAATAAACATCTTTCGTTAACGATAACTTAATTTTTTTTGTAAAATTTGCACACTGATGAAAACCTTATCCTGTATTTCTGTAGTCAGAGCAGAGGTGGCCCAATGGCAACGGCCTGACGTTGTTGCCCGGGTTAGTCGAGGGTTCGCACCCAGGCAGACGCCTTACCTTCTTTCTGTACATTATTTGTCCGTATTTATGGAAAATGGAACCACACGACAAATTTAGTATTTTACATTTTCTGAAGAATACTCATTTAAAAGTGGTCTAAATTCTCATACAAAAAATAGTATACCTTGTTTCCAAGGAATAAATCATGTGGTTCTTTTTTGTATAAGAATTTAGACCACTTTTAAATGAGTATTCTTCAAAAAAAGTCGTGTGGTTCCATTTTGCATAAATACGGACATTTCATCACCACTACTCCCAAAACGGTGACGAAAAACATCGTGAGGAAACCGCCATACCCTAGAACCACAAATTTAAAGACATGTCAGAAGCACGAACGTCTGACAACCGGTCTTACCAAGAGCTATCCTATTATATAGTCCTCCAGACCGTTTTCGACCACGGCGGCCAATCTCAACGGAGACTAGCCATCGGCGCGGGATACTGCTCAAATGTGTGCGCCGACACAGGAGCACTCACTCTTCCCTCACTCTCATAGTCCGATCGGACGGCAATCTGACACGACCTGAGAGAGATCAGGCGTAGAACCAACGGCTTAACGTGCTTTCCGAGGCACGGGGGTATCACACCGCCAACTTACAAACTCCGGGCTGCTACTAAGAAATTCCTAATGGAAAAACCCAATAACACTTTGCCCGACCTGGAATCGAACCCAGGACCCCACGCTATGCAGTCGCGCTTGCGACCACGAGACCAACGGGGCAGCTCATCCAAGAGCAGGCGCGGTCCGAGGGGGGGGGGGTCCTAGGGGTCATGACCCCCCCCCCCCCCCAAAGACAGTCATTTTGTCGAAACCCTGAACGATTTGCCTGTCTTACTACCTAAAAATATTCTTCAGTACTCATGGTGACCCCCCGCAAAATGTTAGGTTGTGACCGCGCCTGTCCAAGAGGTATCCTATTACCAAGTGACTGGGTTTTGGTGGTCAAACAGACGTTCGATGTTAAATAATAGCATGAAGCTGCATCTGTTAAACTGCACCCTAATTGCGAAACGCACAATTTATCAGAATCTGAATGGGATTGAAGATTATTTCTAAACCATTGCGTCATTTGTTCGAATAAATTGTCGGCTAAACAACGTAAATAACGCAATGAATGTTGTTTAACTATGAATATTAAATCAATTCCTACCGATAAAAAGTTCCGCAATTACCCCTCTGGTTACTGACCCCAATATAATTGGGGAAAAGACTAAGCAGAATGAATCAAAATCAAAAGTCATTTATTCAAATTAGGCTGAGGATCAGCACTTTTCGAACGTCAAAATTACATAAGACGTCCCCCAAAACGCCCGCCCTTCACCATTTCCTAGTGCTTTAAATTGTGATAATAACCCCCTTTTTTGCACAGATACGCGAGAGTGTGCGATACATGTGGAACAAGTATTTCGCGAAGCAAGAAGACCAGACAGGCCGCGCAAAACGAAGAAGAATATAAATTGGGGACAGCAGACAACTAGAGTAACGCTATACAGTGTGTAAGGGACAGCTCTCCATAAACTGACAGAGTGCATTCAGCTCGTTATTTTGAATCATATTCCACCGGAATATTTCTCAGGATATTTTTTGTTATTTTACGTTTTTTCAGCTTTTTCAGTTATATTTCAATGTAAAATTACATTCTCTGAAAGCAGCACTCCATTTATGTAAACATTACGGCTAAAATAAAAAAAACAGCAATGGATATTGAAATACTCTAACGAACGACGCGTAAGATCAGGTGTTCACTTCCTGTCTAACTACAGAGTTCATCGAACTCGTCGTCGGCGATTGCACAAAGGCGGCTTTCCGAATTGATCCGAGATACATTGCGTGTGAGGAAATAAAACAAATCAGGTTTATTGGATTCCCATAACGGTCCTGAAATAATTTCTTGTACTGGTCTTCTTAGTATGATATACTGAATCCACCCCATCAGTCTGCGGAGAGCTGTCCCTTACACCCTGTATAACGGCTTTTTGTAACTTTAGTTTCAACAATCATCAAATTAACACAAGTATATAATCATTATCATTTCTGCCGAAAGACGTCCACTGCTGGACATAGGCCTCCCCCAATTTAGGCGGCTTTGCCATAATCGCCATGCTTGGCAGGCGGGTTGGCGATCGCAGTATGGTGATAAAATGCATAAAGAACGCTGTTGCCCATTCTCTAGTAAGTCCCTTAATCGCCTTTTACGACACCCACGGGAAGCAATGGGATCAAAGAGAATATAACCACTAGAGAGCGTATAGGCCGATTTCTGCTTAGCACACGACTCACCACTGCGGGCCGGGGGACGAGGAAGAACGTGCGGCTGCAATTGGTCAATTCAAGGTCAAGTTGCGTAGGTATGCCCATCGTAGGGCTGCTCTACTTCATTAAGGGAAAATAGTCGATATCGATAAAATGGATTTTAAAATTGTGATAAATACTCAATTAAAATCAAAGGAATCATATTTAATCAAAATCAATCACTAATAAAATGAAAACTAGAGAATCCAAGAACAAAACTTTCGCCACTATCATATTCGACGAAATAGCAATCAGAAACGGTGTCTAATATCATCCCCAAGGCAGAAGGTACTATGGCCACGGTAGTTTTGGCGCCAGTTTACAAACGGATTGTCAAGACGAAGCTAAAGAAGCCACAGTATTTCAATTGAATAAAATTTTCATTCGTTTTAATTTAAATTTTCGATAAAGACTTTCAGCTATTAAAGGAAACAGCACTAATTTTTACGATAAAAATACAAAGTGAAAGTAAGGGATAGATGCATTAGAATTGTCTAATGAAAGAACGAGACTTTTCCAAAAGACATCAACGCGGGACTCACACAGTGTGCTGGTTTACCCAACCACCATTTTAAATAGACCCCTACGGTGGATCATAATCTGATTAAATCACAATAATTTTTCGTACTGTTTATTTACTGATGAAAATTTATGCGATCACTTTTGTAACTAGAAGTCTTGGAATGTTTCCCACACCACTTCACCGCGCATGAAGGTATTTTGATGCGTTATAATTGCAGATTTAGTTATATTATTTGCAATAATTTAGCGTGCACAGAGGTCTAACAATTGGTCACAACTAAAATGGCTACTTGAACCGCAGCCTATGCATAGGCGACAAAATACTAATAGTTTTCGAGCGTCGGGGCACTGTATGCGCAGTCAAGTGGTTATATAGTCTTTGAATGGGATGGTGACTAAAACCCACCCGTGTTCCTTCAGTTGCCCATGTGCCAGGGTCACGGTATCTCTTTGGAACAAATCTCGCGACCCTGGCAGGCATCAGTCCTGGCAGACCCCTTCAGTGCTGCTGACATCTCTTTGAGGCGCGCGTGGAACACTACGCGCCGTCGACCCAAGCCTGGTCCTTACCGGGCGGCGAGCTACCCATTGCTCGTCACCCGCAAGCTCGCGCCTACGGTGGCCGGGAGTCCGCTATTGACTCCCGACGCCCGGGGCGTCTCCTCCTGCGGCGGCTAGGAACGTGAGGGCGCAGAGCCTGCCACTCCCTTACGCGCCCCGCCTCCTCCTTCGTGAGCATTACTGCTTCGCAGAAGGAAGTGACGGCTTCCAATGCCCTCTCGCTCCGTACCATGGCTCGCACCAGGGCCGGACGCGGGAGGTCGCCTATTTAAATTTAAATATCCTAGTCGCCTCGCTAGGAAGAAAGTGAAATTATTCGGGGATTGTAGAGGGTCTTCTGAACCCTCCACAGTATTTTTTATCAGCGTTATTCCTGCCCTTATCCCAATTGTTTAATAAAAGTGTTCTTCGAAACATGTTTTTTTCTTCCACGTCTATTAGTCGTCTAAAGAAAATAACAACAGACTTACACTACAAAGTCAAAAATAACTTTAATTTTGGTAGTCGGTGTCTTAGGATCTGTAATTAAGGTATTTTTGCCACCGACTTCCGAAATTAAACTTATTTTTCACTTTGTAGTGTTTTGTTTTTTAGGAAGTCGGTTGTTATTTTTTTGTAAAAAGTTTTTATTTTTAACCTTTTAGTTATGGTAGATACCCCGCACTAATTTAATCGCGTTATTTGTTCATTTGTCGCGCAAATATTTGATGCAAATTTAAGACTTATATGGTTTTCATATGGATCCCATTGTTCGAATATAACCAAAATTTTATTTGAAAGCACCAGCTTTCAAATAAAAAAAGAATCATCAAAATCGGTTCACCCAGTCAAAAGTTATGAGATAACAAACAAAAAAAAGTGAATTGATAACCTCCTCCTTTTTTTGTTTGAAGTCAGTTAAAAACTAGATGGCGTCGGCATTTCGTAGCTGACTGTTCCCTGAGAAGAAATAGCGAAATAAACTCGGAGGTCGTGGTCTTTTTTAAAGTCCATATATTATAGTCTTTATTTCACTTACTTATTTTAACATATTATTTACATTTTTAAATATTAGGATATAAAAAATATAGAAACATTTAAAAATATAAAAAATAGAAGAAAAGAAATAAAAATACACTTTCAAAACAAAATCCCACGCGCACGATGCCCACATCTGTTTAGCAGCCCATTTTTGGGTCGACCAATAAAACAAACAAAACATAGGAATCTTTTGTTTCAGTAAATTTCTTAGGCTCTGTTACAATGATCACAGATGTCTGACCGTCCTTTTTAGAACAATAGGAATAGAACAAAAACCGGCCAAGTGCGACTCCGACTCGCGCACGAAGGGTTCCGTACCATTATCGGCAAAAAAAACGTTATTTTTTTGTCGATTAAATATTTATTTTATTTTATTTAAATATTTATTTTTAAAGTGAATATGTAACTAAATATTCTGTGAATATTTCAAGCGTCTACCTGTTGCCGTTATCAATATTGAGCAAAAACGAGCAAAAAAAAATCACGTTTGTTGTATGGGAGTCCCCTTAAATATTTATTTTATTCTATTTTTTTTAGTATTTGTTGTTATATTTGTTGTTGGTAATAGAAATACATCATCTATGAAAATTTCAACTCTCTAACTACGAGTATCATGGTTCATGAGATACAGCCTGGTGACAGACGGACGGATGGACGGACAGCGGAGTCTTAGAATTGCGGTTCCCGTTTTACCATTTGGGTACGGAACCCTAAAAACGACCCCAGGAAGAGAAAGTTTTTATACTTAACATTTTGTTTGGACTCATTTCTCGGGTTCAGTTGCTAACATGCAGTTACTCGCAACGAACGTATTTACGTCTCATCTGTGAACCATGTCTTCTTGTCGTCTCACCACTAAACAGAGGCATCACATCTTGTTCCTGCGAGACGAAGGACTAAACATTAGTCAAATTGCCGAGGAGCTGCATTTCACCGTAAGTTTTTTTGTTTTATTTATGTTTGCATGCGGATACGCAGTCTTAACCGCTCTTTTTTTTGTGTGTGGGAAATCATCAAATGACATCTCCCGCTCTGCGCGGAGCGGGAGGGCGTGTCAGACTTTTACTGACTAAAACCCACCCGTGTTCCTTCAGTTCCCTATATGCCAGGGCCATGGTAATTCTATCGAACAAATCTCGCGACCCTGGCAGACGTACTACATATCGCACACCTAGATCTAAAGTAAGACAACTCAAAAATTGTGAGTTTTGAGTTATCATTGTATTCATATGCTCGAAAACCCCTACGCAGCTATCCAACTTAACAGGTTCAATAAAAACTTGAAAGATTCATCGCTAGATGGCATGTCTTCTTTTGTTGAATCAAAGCATGTCACCCCCTCCCGCCCAAACAAATGAATACAATGATAATTGATAACTCAAAAATTCTCAATTTTTGAGTTGTCTTACTTTAGATCTAGGTGTGCGATATGAATTGTTTCTTGCGAACTATAATCGAAGATATTTTAGATTCAGAAGTTATGTTATGTCGTGATAAAATAACACAGATTTTTATAGCTATTACTTTTGTTGCACCACTTCCCAGCTAAAGCACTAGGAAGTGGTGAAGAGCGGACTTTTTGGGGGACTATCTTATGGAACTTTGACGTACGAAAAGTGCTGATCCTCAGCATAAAGGCTAATATAATAATTTAAATAATAATAATTGAATTTGAATAAATTACTTTTGATTTGATTTTGATTTATTGCTAACTTCTATCGGCTTATACATTATCGGTTTTTGTACCATAGACAATTATAGGATTGCATCTGACGCCCTTGATTCCCGCGTACTCCCGAATAGCCAGCGAGTGATCAAGCATTTTTAGCCATCCAACATCAGCCCACAATGTTCCCACTGCTGGGATACAGTACAGGCCTCCTTTTTTGGAGAGGGAGTGGGCTGCCACCATGCGGGTCCAGCGCGGGTTGGTAGATGTCACATGTCGATATTTTTCTACGACATGCCAGTTTCCTCACGATGTTTTTCTTCACCGTTTTGAAAGCAGTGGTGATATAGTAGATTATTAACCAAGGGGATAAAGCAGTGTCTTCTGTCGCGGTTGACGATTTAAATCGCGAGCGTAACGACTAACGAAGGACTCGAGGTTAACTCCCGAGCGTAGCGAGGGTGTTAAAAACTTAAATCACGAGCGAAGCGAGGGATCTAAGACGAGGCCTGAGTGTAGCGAGGGATTTAAGTTCACCCAAGACACAGCTTTATCACCGAGGAAAATACTCTACTTTTCGTACCATTTGCGAAAAAATTAACACAATAATAATATGAGATAGCATTTATTAAAAATAATGACAATTAAAAATAAATTAAAATAAACTTAACGTTTATGTATTTGAAGAAAACAAAATCGCGGCAAATTCCTAGACTAATATTTTTTTGTCGGAAAAGCAAAGGCATCAAGCTCATACGGCCTCGTCGGTTTTCGTAATTTTATTTAATAATCATAACTGCATAATAAATGCGTATTCCTTTTTCAAAAAGATGTATAATGCTTTATATACAAACTCAATGGTGTAAGCACAGATGTAGTTCAGTATAAATTTCGGTAAGTATTCCAAATTTAAATCACATTCTCCCCCTAGAGGATGAATGAAATTCAGTACAATTTTCTTTCCCTGTTTTTAACAGATTAAAAACACTTTTTGTGGCATAGAATATCACTTTTTTGAGCAAGTGGTACGACAAAATAATTTACACTAACTAAAGCGGCCTAGGTTTGAACACACGACCTACAAGTCGTTTGTCTGGTTTTTCACCACAGGGTCACCACTGCTCTAATTATATCTAGTCTTTAACACACAATTTAATATTTAATTTGGGTTACTTTTTGTTAGCATCTGTGTATTATATGCCACGATTGGCCACCCCCAGTATCTGGCTGCCAAAGGCCCGGGCCTATTGGGCCTTAGGGCAAATCCGCCAGTGGGGTTCGGAATTTATTTAGATAGGTAATAAATATTCAAAACAGGAACATCAATTGTTGAGCTCCAGTTCCGCACACAATCCTATTATCTAAGCATTTAACTATTACAATCTAAGGTAGAAATTATTTCAACTATTTGTGTAAAAAAAAATCAGTGGAACCGATTAATTTTCTTTCGGTGCATAATATGCAATTGGGTCCCACCTGCTACTAAACTTAATGCGGGAATTTAACTTAGGCTTTCAGCGTATAATATACTCTGTTTAACTGAAGTAGACTTTACTTTGTTTATGGTTTATTAACACGTTTTTACCCTTTATTCCCGATGTCCCCGTATGCCATATCCCCGTCACGGGGACAGCGGGACGTGAATAAATTTATTTCCCGCTGTCCCCATAACGTACAATCGGCTAACGGGGACAATGGGAAGTAAGCTTTTCACGAGTCGTTGTCCTCTTAAATCTGCATTCTGTTGTAAGCTTAGGTTTTAGCATGGGAAAAAGAAAAGGGGAATAAAACAAAATGTATTTATTGAATGAATTTTAACTTCAGGTAAAAAAAAAAATAACTTGAAAACAAGGTCTAAATCCTTTATATTAATCTACCTACGGGTACCAAGACTAATATACCAATATTCCAAACACTTTGTATGTGACGGTTAAAAAAGAAAAAACGGGGACAGTGGGCAATAATTTTTACTTATTTTATTCAACTATATTAACGGGGACAGTGTACGGGGATAACGGGAAGTATTTTTAAATATTTAATTGAAGTACCGCTGTCCCCGTAGGACGGGGACACGGCGTACGGGGACACCGGGAATAAAGGGTTTTTACTAGCTTGGAATGTATGTATGTATCGAAATCTTTGAACGTGATTTTCACCCCCTCAAAACGTCGGATTAATTTTAAACTTTGCACACTTATCAAGAACCGCTGACAATAAACTCATTTCATTTTAAACGAGAATCTTATTTATTTATATTTTGGTAATCCCCTCTTAATTTCCTTTATTTTGATACTCTACTCCATCATCATTTCAGCCGTAAGACGTCCACTGCTGGACTTAGGCCTCCCCCAATTTGGGAGGTTTTGCCATAATCGCCACGCTTGGCAGGCGGGTTGGCGATCGCAGTATGGTGGTAGAATGCATAGAGAACGCTGCTGCCCATTCTCTAGTAAGTCCCTTAGTCGCATTTTACGACACCCATGGGAAGAAATGGGGTGGTGTTATTCTTTACGTCCGGCACCACACGGTACAACTCTACTCCATAGGTTTTTTAAATTAACGTATTAGGTAGGTACCATTTCGCGCCGAAAATATTTTGTTTATTTTGATTTCCTTTTTTCAAACTCCTAATCAAGGACAGACGAATATAACGATATCTTAATATCGAAATCCATTTAGCCATTTGAAAAATATGAGGTAATAAAGTAATTTACAAACAAACATACATACAAGATACGCGCGAAAAACATAACCCTTCCTTAGCAGTCGGATAAAAAGCGAATGACCTATTTTGAGTCTATTAAGAAAATAATAGGTGTTAACTATTATTTTAAATGCTAAGTAAAGTCAATTTACTTTTTACAGAGAAATACTGTCCGTCGTTGGCTCCAGCGGTACGACAGCGAAGGGCATGTGCGGAGCCACCCTCCAGCCATTACTCCGCGTCATATCATCCCCCAGTGTGTGGAGGGAATGGTTCAGGCTTACGAGGAGGAACCTTTCACGCCCACCAGACTTTTTGCAGAACAGTTCAACTGTAACACGGTAACAGTCCGGCGTGCACAACATCGGGCGGGCGTACGCTGCCGAAAGCCCACTCGGAAAATAGTTTTAAATCAAGCCCAGAAGGCGGCCAGAGTTCGTTTCGCTCGAGATTATCGAGATTTTGACTTTTCACACGCAATATTTTCCGACGAAAAAAGTTTAAGGCCCAGGCAGATAGGTATTCGGCATTTATGGCGTGTGGATAGTACTAGGTACGAGCCGCCAAATGTTTCACCAAACATTGGAAGTGTAGTGGTCAACATGTGGGCCTGGATGAGTGCGGCAGGTCCTGGGGAGCTAGTCTATATCCCGGAGAGGTCAAACAGTAAGATGTACTGTATTGCACTCTGCATTTTGGATCTTCACAAGTTTTGTTTTGGATTTAAAAACTTTGTAAGTAAATATCATAAATGGTACTAAGTACCTACTTATTTATTTTTCATTAAAAATATCGCCACTTCTTACTATCCATTTACATAAACATCTTTTCAGTTTAAAATGGCTCCACACACGGGTTCTGCTACATCCGAGCAAATAGAGTACCTCCTCAATTTCTTGGAAGAGCATAGGGATCTAGCCCGCGGGAGATTGAGGAGTGTCGAAGGAAATGCCCGGGGAAAGACGCTGTGGGAAGAATTGTCAATTCCATGGGCGGTTGCACAAAAACAGTTCAGCAGAGGCAAAAGGTATGTACCTAGTGTTTTAATAATTAACTAGTGATCCGCTCCGGCTTCGCACGGGTGCAATTTCCAACCTTTTCATTTTCAACCTTCCTCTTGAATCACTCTATCTTTTTTTTTTCTTGCTTTTGACAACCGAGCCGTTGTCGACTATTCTGCCAGTGTCACGTTTAGACGGTAGCGCAGCGGCGAGCCTTGGACTTTGCACTTTGTGGTAGGTTTACAGATTCTGTTAGTCGCTGAAAAAACGAGGGCAAGTGAATCACTCTATCTACTGCGCATAGTAGTTTTTAAAATCTAAGCGTACAGACAGCGGGAGCGACTTTGTTTTATCTACACTAATATTATAAAGAAGAAAAATTTGTATTTTTGTTTGTTTGTTTATCCATTAACTCAAAAACTACTGGACCGATTTTAAAAATTCTTTCACCATTAGGAAGCTACATTATCTGATGTCCAGCTAAATTAGATGGTGTCCGGAGTGTCCGGCTTTTTGGGAGGCTTTTTAAAATATGATCATTTTTGTCTTCACCCCACCTTGTATTGCTAACCCAAGTGAGCGAACTAGCACTGTCCTTCCCGCGTTATTACTACTCAATTTTAAAGGAATATCAGCTTTTAAATTTTTTAACCAAAAATATTAATTAGTTTAAGTTAGAAAGATTTTAAAGTGTATTTAGTTCATTAGTCTTATGTTTAGTTTTGTTTCAAGACTAAACAATTAAAGATGTCCGGCCTTTTTACCCGAATGTCCGGCTAAACTGGCAGGTCTGTCCGGCTTTTCGGTTTTATGACCTGGCAACCCTATCTGCGAGTAACATATGCTATATAACATCACGCTACAACCAAGAGGAGAGAAGCAGTAATGAAAAATGTTGCAAAAACGGGAAAAATCGCACGGGTAGGCGTTTAGACGCGACGGGAAAGGTCGGGGGAACAAGAAATTCAACGCGGACGAAGTCGCGTTCATTGTAGTGACATAAAAATCTAATGCTTGCTTTAATATTCTGCAGGTAAGGTTTGATAGAAAACATTTAGCCAAGAAAGCTGCTGAGTCTCGGAGGCTTCAGCGACTGGAGGTGGTCCATCGATGGCACCCTCACTCTCCTATTGGCAGTTAAAGATCCTATCTATAATCGGAGAGAGGTTTGGTGAACGCCAAACTGGAGTCAGAGCGCCAGCCTTCAGTGAGGTAATATTTCTTTGAATTCTCAATTACTCATAATGATTAAGTATTAACATTTATCTATACTATACTAATATTATAATCTATACTTAATTAATATTATAAAGCTGAAGAGTTTGTTACCGTGTGGTGCCGGACGTAAAGAATAACACCACCCCATTTCTTCCCGTGGGTGTCGTAAAAGGCAACTAAGGGACTTACTAGAGAATGGGCAGCAGCGTTCTCTATGCATTTTACCACCATACTGCGATCGCCAACCCGCCTGCCAAGCATGACGATTATGGCAAAGCCCCCCAAATTGGGGGAGGCCTAAGTCCAGCAGTGGACGTCTTACGGCTGAAATGATGATGATGATGATGAAGAGTTTGTTTGTTTGAAAGCACTAATCTCAGGAACTACTGGTCTGAATTGAAAAATTATTTTTGTGTTGGGTAGCCTATTTATCGAGGACGGCTAGGCTATATAACATCACGCTACAACTAAGAGGAGCGGAGCAGTAATGTAAAATGTTGTTGTAAAAACGGGGAAAATCGCACGGGTAGGCGATTTGACGCGATGGGAAGGGTCGGGGGAACAAGAAATTTAACGCGGACGAAGTCGCGGATAGAAGCTAGTTTCAATAATAATAGGCAACATGCAATATTTTTATTTTTGTTTTCACTTTAAAGAATTCCATGTAGAATAGACCACAAATATATAAAAAAATTAAAATATTGTAATTTATCGGAAAAAATGAGGTTTTAAATTGACAGTTTAAATTTTCCCGCGAAAACGGACCTATAGTTCCGATGACGTCATTCTTGTCTGTCACTGGTTGTATTTGTTGGTCGGCTTTCATACTTTTGCATATTTTTTCGACTTTTGAGATAGTTTTTTTTGAAAAATTTAAAATGGACTATCCGTCAACATCAGGTATCATAACAATACCTTCTAATAATCCAACCAGTGAGTCCGTGTATACTTAAACAAAGTTTCCAAATAAATTGTTTTTGACTGGACCTTGAGACCCAAAACTGAGAAAAAGTTGGTTTCAAGCTGCGAAAAGAAATTTCAGTTTTCTCCAAACACCATTTCAATACTCAAAACTTTATTGCAATCCACAATACATCACAAATCATCATCATGCATCATTCATTCTTCATTGCATAGCTTTCTTTCCTTTTTGCATTATTCGATACTGTGAACTGTGAAGATCACTTTGACGTAATAAGTCAGCGAATATACTTGTTATATGTTTAGTAAATCTGCTTGTACGTGAAAACACGTTAGTAACCTACCTAATACTTACAAACTTGTCTATAACATGTATTACATTTATAGTTGGAGAACGACATGACGTCAAAAATTGGATTAAAGTTTAAAATGGGTGGAGGAAAACTTTTTCTGAAAAATAACTCTTAGTAAATTCCTGGAATCTGTTTTTATAAACCTACCTTCCATTTTTTACAATAAAAATGCAATTAATATTCCCATAAAATAATATTAACTTTTACATCCATAGCCTCAATAAGTTGTCATAACAGGAGTGAGGTGACGTCACTCTTGTTATAAACGCTGATTGGTGTTTTGAAATACGTTTTGTTTCAAGTCATTTTTAACTCGTAATTATTGTTAAAAATGAACATTAGGTAACATAAAAACATTGCAGTGGCCCTTCTTTTATACTTTTTTAACATTTTAATCATAAAATTTTCATAAATATTATATTTGCATCTTCCCTATTGTTTTTATTATGAAACAGAACTACCTATTATATGTAGGTATAGAAATTTAAAGTCCATTTTAAATTAAAGTAATCAAATCTAATTTAATTTCAACATTTCATGGTTCTAATTGGTATTAATCTGTTTTATTTTCAGACCATTGAACCAATTCCAAAAACCTCCAGTCACACAAGCCTACTTCCGAGCTTATCAGAGCCTCTTGATTTTCATGAGGAAATTGTGGAGTAGGTATGTGGAACCCAGCCAGGAAGACAGACAGCTGTCAGAACCTGCAAGTCAACCAACGGTATCACAAGAATTCCTGACTTCCACACTTTGTAAGTATTTTGTTACTGTGGTATTTTCAGTGATGCTATCATAGTTTTTTTTTAGTAACATGATAGAACATTATTCTGTATTTGACTTAAATATAGACAAAGAGATTAAACTTTAGCATTGAATAATACATTACTACTCTAAATTGGAGCAGTGGTGGCCCAGTGGTGGTGGACCGTGACTTACGAGTAGTAGGTCGTGAGTTCAAAACCAAGCAGGCGCAATACTTTGTGTAAATTATTTCATCACCACTGCTCTCAAAACGGTGAAGGAAAACATCGTGAGGAAACCGGCATGTCTTAGAACCAAACATTCGAAGACATTGTGACATCTACCAACCCACATTGGGCCCGCGTGGTGGATTATGGCCCGCTCCCTCTCACCGAGAGGAGGCCTATGTCCCAGCAGTGGGAACGTTAAAAGGCTGCTGATGATGATGACTTTAAATTGCAGAAAAACAATTTATTAATTGTTTACTGCAGGGAAATGAGGTTAGCTTGTAATTTATATCTTGTGTAATAAATGTAAAGAACATACTAGAAGAAAAAAGTACTGTTATCACTTAGTCTTTACTGTTATTTCTATATTTATATTAACACAGTAAAATGTGCCTATTTACTGAACCCATTCAAGTGTCTTAGGCTACTTTTTAACCGACTTCAAAAAAAGGAGGTTATCAATTCGTCTGTATTTTTTTTTTTTTGTTTGCTAGATCATAACTTTTGACTGGGTGAACCGATTTCGATGTTTTTTTTTTATTTGTAAGCTGGTGCTTCCCGAATGGTCCCATTTTAATTTGGTTTCATTCGGACAGTGGGATCCATGTGAAAACCATATTAGTCTAAAATTTGCACGACAAATGACCGAATAACGCGATTAGATTATTGCGGGGTATCTACCATAACCAAAAAGTTAAAAATAAAAAATAACTTTAATTTCGGAAGTCGGTGGCAAAAAAACCTTAAATATCTACAGATCTTAAGACACCGAATTCCGAAATTAAAGTTATTTTTGACTTTGTAGTGTTTTTTTTAAGGAAGTCGGTTGTTATTTTTTTGTAAAAAGTTATTTTTTTTTAAATTGTAAGTACCCATTTAATTTGGAATATTGTTTTGCAGACTCACAACCTGCACGTCCCAGAAGAAGACAATCTGCTGCTGGCTCTGATGTCAGAAACAGATTGTATCAATATGAAGAGGGGCGTGTAGAGAGACAGAAACACTCAGGAACACCGAGCTTGCAGGCATCAGGGCTGCCCTATTACAGCTGTGTGGCCTTATTAGAGAATTTTTAGATAATAGGAATTACGATTTGTTTGTAATGTTAGATTAATTGTTGCCTTTCTTTTTAATATTTTGTTTCTAGATAGAGTTAAAGTAAATAAAACATGATTATAAGTTAAACAATCAATTTTATTATTTTACTAGCTTCTGCTCGCATTAAATTTCTTATTCCCCCGACCCTTCCCGTGGCGTTGAATCGCTTACCCGTGCGATTTTCCCAGTTTTTGCAACATTTTTCATTACTGCTCCGCTCCTTAGTTGTAGCGTAATGTTATATAGCCTTCCTCGATAAAAGGCTACCCAACAAAAAAATAGTTTTTCAATTTGGACCAGTAGTTCCTGAGATTACCGCGTTCAGTAAAACAAACAAACTTTTCAGCTTTATTATATTAGTATAGACTAGCTTCTGCCCGCGACTTCGTCCGCGTCAAATTTTTGCGCCCCTGACCCTACCCGTCGCGTCAAATTGCCTGCTAGTTTTCGTCCATTTTTCGTTGCTGCTTCGCTCCTTTTGTCTGTAGCGTGATGTTATGTAGCCTTCCTCAATAAATAGGCTACCCAACACAAGAAGAATTTTTCAATTAGGACCAGTAGTTCCTGAGATTAGCGCGTTCAAACAAACAAACAAACTTTTCAGCTTTATAATATTAATATAGATTATAGTCAAAATGGAAAAAAAATGCAATGAACATATACACAATAGGTAGGATAAAGTTCTACCTTCATCCTATCTATTCCTTTCTAACAGTTGCACTAATACAGCTCTTGTCCTTCGACCTGCCTGTAGATTCACTTTGGCAATAAATTCTTTTATAGAAATCTAAGTGGTGACATGTGACATAGTTATACTGGCACCATTAAAATTTATATGGAGAAAGAATGTAGAAAGCGCTTTTTAGGGTTCCGTTGCCAAATGGCAAAAAACGGAACCCTTATAGATTCGTCATGTCTGTCTGTCCGTCCGTCTGTATGTCACAGTCACTTTTTTCCGAAACTATGAGAGCTATGCTGTATAAACTTGGTAAGTAGATGTATTCTGTGAACCGCATTAGGATTTTATTTTGGGGTTCCTCATACTTAGAACTGAAACTCAAAAAAAATTTTTTGATGAAAAAAAAAATTGTGGCGTATCTATGGATAGGTCTTCAAAAATGATATTTAGGTTTCTAATATTTTTTTTTTCTAAACTGAATGGTTTGCGCGAGAGACACTTCCAAAGTGGTAAAATGTCCCCCTCCCCCTGTAACTTCTAAAATAAGAGAAAAATAAAACTAAAAAAAATATATGATGTACATACCATGTAAACTTTCACCGAAAATTGGTGAACGAGATCTAGCAAGTAGTTTTTTTTAAAACGTCATAAATCGTAAACCGCAATTTACCTTTCATTCAATCAACTCAAATACTTATAAAAATTTAAAAAAAAAAATCATTTCATAAAAATAAACCTTATGCATAAACCTCGAATACCTACAGGTTTGTACGGAAACTTCGGTGCGCGAGTCCGACTCGCACTTGGCCGGTTTTTTTTAAATTATTTACTGTAGAATTACGACCACTGGGCGACCGACCACTAATAACTATTAATGACTCAGTTGTTAGACTATCTAGAATTTGATGCATCCTGAACCATTTCAATCTGGCCACAATGGTGCATTTGAATTAGGCATGATGAAATAAAAAGCGATAACGGAGTTTTAGTACATGTTTATTACAAAATGAAAGTGTACCTATGACATACAATGCAAATGGAGAGAATTACATATTTGAGTAACAGATCAAAATTTGTTACTATTTCTACATGTAACTTTTGATGATCTCCAATAATTAGGCAGAGGTGTGTCTGACAATGACATTTTGCCAGTTATGGTGAAGTCCCATTGAATAGGGGCGACTCTATTGCCATCAACCAGGCACAAATCGACACTCCACACTGCTACTGAGAAATTCCCGACCAGGGATTTGAAGCCACGGTCTCATGGTTAGCAGTAGTGCTTGCACCTAACGAGGCATTTGTTTTATGGATAATGTTATATTAAAAATTAATAGCTATGTGTACATGTAACTCATTACTGCTGGAATTTATTATATTCTTTACATATTAACTTAATTCTAGATGTAGGTTTTCTATGTTAGTCTACTTGGCGGTCTCCTTGAGTTTCTCCAGTTGCTGCCTGTAATTGAGAAATAAATTGATGTTAGTTTACATTAAATTGTTTCAACTGAAAGAAGGTACATACATTATCATCGTCTGCTTAGCCCTTTTCTAAGTTGGGGTCAGCTTCCAGTCTCAGAAAGTGCAGTGTACAAGTACATGAAGCGATTGCCTGTCTGACCTCTAAACTTTAAGGCTTTTGATGACTCAAAGCGATTTGATGACTCAAAGATAACACAAGTGACATTCAGGACCAACGGCTTAACATGCTTTCTGAGGCATGCAGGGCCTTGGTATGTAAAGACGGTCACCCATCCAAGGACTAAGCATTGCTTAACCTGATTGTTCCCACTGCTGGGTCACAGGCCTCCTCTCTGTAATAGGGAGTGGGCCGTAATCCACCATGGGCACCCAGTGCGAGTTGGTAGATATCACTTGTCTTAGAATTTTTGGTTCTAGAACATGCCGGTTTCCTTACAATGTTGTCCTTCACCGTTGAAAACAGTTGCTATGTTGCAGTCAAAACTCTTAACCAGTCAAAAGTACTATTGAATAGCAAAATCAGTCAAAAGTACTTTTGACTGTATGCTTTAGTCACTAATACTTTTGACTAAAATAACAAAGTACTTTTGCCCAATGGAGCTGGTTAAAAGTACTTTTGACTAAGTGATTCCGTCAAAAGTTAGTTTTGACTGATTGTATCAGTCAAAACTCTTAAAAAGTCGGAACCCCGGTCAACGGAAACCCGCTGCGCGGGGCTCCTATTTCTGAGTGGTTTAAAAAAAATAACCTAACCTGTCCGAGTCAGGGTGCCCTAAGTCACAAACTCGCTTAATAGTACTTTTGACTGATGCTTTATATTGCAGTTAAAACTACTTTTGACGAAGAGCGTCAGTCAAAGTACTTTTAACTGCAAATTTGCAGTCAAAAGTATTAATAACCAATAATTTTCAGTCAAAACCACTTTTGACCAACCTGTTCAGTCAAAAGTAGTTTTGACTGATTTTGCTAGTCAATAGTACTTTTGACTGGTTAAGAGTTTTGACTGCAACAGCTATAATATTGTTATGTATCAATTATGTAGGTATTTGGAAACCTTCTTGACTAATAAGGTATTTATAAGTACCCTACACTTGCATTTGTAAATCCAGGCAGTGCTACCTAGTGCTTGCTAAGAATAAAACAAATCGTCGTTGCAAATTTAAAATCTCCTATGTAACAATTTTCACAAATACGAGCTATGCATATATTTTAAAAGCGATTTTGTATACCTACCTATTGCAAAAACTCATATGTGAATATCTTAATGTATCGTTAAAATATTCGCTAATTTAATAAAATCTCATGTTTATTGACCATCGAAAACTCCTATGTGCCTGATGTAATAAACTGTAAAACCACTTATGTGACAAAAAGTTGCAACTTAAATCTCCTATGTGCAGAAAAATAATTAAATTTATATAAATATACGCTGAACGACACATTGATATACGACAAATTCTATCTCAATACATTATAAGTCCTTTACACTTTACATCTAAAAAAAAAATAAGAATGTTTCCTCAGTTTCTTTTTCAGGAAACAGTTTTTTTCGTTTTTCTCGAAAAGTTACTTTTTACACATAGGAGATTTTAAATTTGCAACGACGAAATGTTACTTAATGCTTGTTTTATTGAACATAATAAATATTTAATACACAAAGTAAAGTAGGCACCTGGGTTCACACTCACAACCTACAACTCGTAGTCTACATTTGTTCAAGTACTATCTGCATGAAACAGTTCTATTCACTTTGAACCAAAAAGTTGTTAGTTAGCACTGTTTGAACTGTCTTTATCAGTTCAGAATCAATATTAGATCATTATCTGCTTCGCCTTTACCCAACTTTGTAGGGGTCGGCTTCTACTGTAATTAAATACAACTAGAAACCAGTATTTTACATGTGACTATTGCCTATCTAATAACCACAACCCAGTTCTATTCCATATAAATATAGCGTGTGGTTATTGCTAAGCCCAATATTCGTAAAAACTCGTAAATCTGAGATCTGAGAAATTTAAGTTTTTTAAATTTGTTTTTTTGGGAGGACTCCCATACACAGCACAGTGCATAGTGTTCTGAAACCATTGTAATAGTCGGGTAGAATCTCCAAAGTTACTGTTTTAAAAAACAGAGTAACCATGGAGTCTCTTCTTCTCCATAGGTAATAGGTAATAGGTAGAACGGGCTGGTGTCCGCAACTCCACGTCTGAGCGCGTATTTTGCGTACGGGTGGGAAATCGGTTATTCGATCCACCCCAGCTCCTCGAGAAAGGCCAGCAACGTCTTGATGTTGCTGACTATCTCACTCTTCTTCTCCATAGGAAACAACCAATTGGAACCGTGTAACTGCTCCTGAAGTTCCATAACTCACTCACTCACTTAAACCTACATGGGTATGTAGGTTTAAGTGAAATAAAATGTTTTGATTTAATTTGCAAATAAAATGTTTTGATTAAGAGTTGCCTTTTATATATTACTTTAGAACGCAGCCGTTAAGGTAGGAGGCTCAAAATTATAGTATGCGCATTAGAGAAACAAGATTTCTGTCAGAATCAAATATCTTGATTGAATTTTTAAAAGACAAAGTATTCAAATCAAAACTAACCTCAACTGTTGGTTGAAATCGTCTTGTACGATGTCATCCTCCCAGTTGTCCTCCCAAACAGACACATCTTCGTCATCAGCATCCTCTGTTCCCCAGTCTAGAAAGAAAATAGCACAAAAATAAGGTAATATTCGAGAAAATATCTTTCCTTTGTAAGATTTTTTTTGTAGCAGGAATACTTACTTTCAGCGGGAAATTCTTCGAATTCGTCGTCTTCTTCAAGGAGACCGAGATCTACTTTCTGTTTGTCCGCCATTTCAGAATTAAATTCAATTTATTTCACAGGAGAATTGAGAATAAATTGTTTATTTAGCTTGCCGTCAAAGCAAAATTGCAAGTTGGATTTGACAAGTCACGGTGGTGGTGCTGCCAGGTTATGAAAATGCAATTCCGTGGTCAGGTAGGGGTAAATTTTATTACGTCTGGCAATTATCGGAAGTTTCTAGTAGAATTTAGGCAGTGTGTAATGGGCTAAAAAAATAGCAGAAGATTAAAAAAATCCGCTAGCAACATGATATACAGGGTGTCCAAGAACCTGGCGTCCAACTGGATTCCCACGATGCCCCAAGTTCTAACAGTACTCAGAAAAATATTTTAAAAAATCCACCCCATGTACTTACAGAATTATACTGATTTCAAAAAAAAAGGGGAAATGAGCACCCTGTGACATACTTTTGAATGCTGTGACTGCTAATGCTGATAATTTCGATATTTCTTGGAGGTTTTGTAATCTAGGGTATTGCTGTGTCTAAATAGAATGTAAAAATAAAGTACTTATTGTACCATTTTAAAATAAAATATTATTTTAACTAAAGGTGATATGGAAAACTATTGAATTTCGCAACTTTGACCGACTGTAGTGTAAAAAAAATGTACCAAAATAGTATGGCAAGTGACGTCAAATTTTGACGCGTTTATTCCTCTTTTTAAAAAGGTATAATACTTACACATTAATTTGAAAAAAAAAATTTTTGATAATATTTTTACTCAACAACCCAATTTTTACGATGTCTTACAGAATTCTTAGAAAGAAAAATTTACGACGAATTGAATCTAACCTCTAAAGAATTACTATTGTATGCTCATAAAAATAACAACAGGCCTCTCAAAAAACAGGTTAGACCGTAAGGGACGGTATGTGCATGCATCTCACCATAGTGATTCGTTATTACAACAGGAGGGAGCAAGACAGAAACTATCTTTGCGATTTGCTGGTTCTTCTTTATGGTACCCCATTATTCAGGTAAGAGTGAGGGAGAAAAAGGTTAGAGGTGCGAGTGAGATAGATAGTGACGCTATCTGGGATCGT
This sequence comes from Aporophyla nigra, assembly GCA_947507805.1. NCBI lineage: Eukaryota > Metazoa > Arthropoda > Insecta > Lepidoptera > Noctuidae > Aporophyla > Aporophyla nigra. The sequence continues at coordinate 2,369,795 of OX382318.1, forward strand.
GCTATTTAGGATAACAGTACGGTCAGTACGCGTCACTGCCTCCTGCCGTTACTACGCACCTCTCTCTTATTGTTACCATTGATCACGTACTACGATTTAAAGCTTTGTTTATTGGACTCGATTACTCTTTGTGCTCTGGACTTTGAAACGAACTCTTTACGACGACCTTTGCCTGTGTTTGGACAGTTTGTGTTTTGTGTGTGCTACCATGGCGACCTACACTCCGCAAGAATACGCAAATATGCACTACATTTATGGAGAATGTAGAGGTAATGGACGAGCTGCAGCGAGACTTTACAGAGAAAGGTATCCGAGGGCTACGCGATATCCCGACCATCGAGTTTTCATTAATGTGCACAGATCACTATGTGACGGGCGGTTCCCCAATCAAGTAGCTGGTGAAGGACGACCCGTAAATGACTTCATACGCGATGAAGTTTTAGAGGCGGTGTCGGCAAATCCAAGCATCTCTGTGCGAGGAATAGAAGCTGATACGGGGATACCGAAGAGCACAGCACACAGTATTCTCCAAAAAGAAGAATATCATCCGTACCACGTACAGCGAGTGCAAAGTCTTTTACCTCGAGACTATCCGAGCCGAGTCGCGTTTTGTGAAACAATCCTGCAAAAACATCGAGAAGACGAAAACTTTATCGACAAAATTTTGTGGTCAGATGAATCAACATTTAAGAAGGATGGCTACATGAACCTACACAACTTGCACGAGTGGCATGTGGAAAATCCGCACTTGATGCGAGAAGATAGATCCCAGTACCGGTTCAAAGTGAACATGTGGACCGGTATTCTCTGTGGGAATATTATTGGTCCATTTGAGATGCCCGAGAATTTGACTGGCGAATCATATTTAAATTTTCTTCAAAATGATTTGCCAAACTTACTAGAAGAGACCCCACCAGATATGTGGTTCCAACACGACGGCTGTCCAGCACATTTTCGCGTATCCGTTAGAGAGTTTTTGGACGAGCAATACCCGAACAGGTGGATTGGGCGATCAGGAACAATCCCGTGGCCAGCCCGCTCACCTGACTTAAATCCGCTGGAATTTTTTTTCTGGGGAACTATGAAGGAGCTCGTTTATGCGAAGCCCATTAATGACATCGCTGACCTTCGTGAGAAGATAACACAAGCAGTGCAGGTGATACGTCAAAAAAGTTACTCGCGAAACATAAAGCGGTCCTTTTTAAGGAGAGTGAGAGCTTGTATTGCCGCGGGTGGTCAACATTTTGAACATTTATTGTAATAAAATATCTTTAAACTAACATTCTTTGCTTTTATTCTACTGGGAACCCATCTACCTGTGTGTATTTCCTTCTTGCTCACTCTTGGAACCGAAGTAAATAATAGTAGTAACATAACAGTTTCTAAGATAAGAAAGGGTCCGACAGTTACCGTTAGTAGGTAGGCACTTCGTAAAAATTGGGTTGTTGAGTAAAAATATTATCAAATTTTTTTTTTTCAAATTAATGTGTAAGTATTATACCTTTTTAAAAAGAGGAATAAACGCGTCAAAATTTGACGTCACTTGCCATACTATTTTGGTACATTTTTTTTACACTACAGTCGGTCAAAGTTGCGAAATTCAATAGTTTTCCATATCACCTTTAGTTAAAATAATATTTTATTTTAAAATGGTACAATAAGTACATTATTTTTACATTCTATTTAGACACAGCAATACCCTAGATTACAAAACCTCCAAGAAATATCGAAATTATCAGCATTAGCAGTCACAGCATTCAAAAGTATGTCACAGGGTGCTCATTTCCCCTTTTTTTTTTAAATCAGTATAATTCTGTAAGTACATGGGGTGGATTTTTTAAAATATTTTTCTGAGTACTGTTAGAACTTGGGGCATCGTGGGAATCCAGTTGGACGCCAGGTTCTTGGACACCCTGTATAGTCTGAAATGTTATCATAATCTCATATCAACATACTAGTTAACTGGTTTTTTTTTGGCTCGGCTAGTTTTTATCAAAAACCAAGTTTTATGAAGAATAAAATATGTTAATCTTACAATATAAAACTGTAAATGGCTTATAACATAAAGACGATTAGATGTATACGTACCCAATCTTTTGAGTATGTGAAAACTAGCAGAGCGAAATCATGAGCTATAATTTATCTTATCCGGTTTGATGTAAATAATTAGGTTATTTGAAAAACCGTGTCCCGCATAGAATGGGTTCTGGGCCATGACGCGTCCCGAAGTAGCTTATATATCATTAGATAGTGCATAGCCCATATTGATAGAATGTCGTTCTTATGAGCGTAACTGGTGGGCTAGTTAGAAGAAAAAAAAAAACATTTAATGTGTGAAAATATCACCGATAATGTATTTGTGAAATTTTATAGAGCACTTTAATTCTCTTTGCGAGCAGAACACCTCCTCAAGGTGATGGTGGAAGCGGTTAGTTTTAACTTAGACCGAATTAAACTTTGACCGGCTAAGTTTCTGGATATACATATGTTATGCCGTCATGCAAGGAAAATACTCAATAAAACCCTACTGTTGTACCTGCAAAAATGGGGCTCGAACCGTAGGCTATTGCGCTCACATTGCAACTATTATTTGGTATTTTGACACAGCCAATAAAACCTCCATCAACAGAAATGGGAGATATATTTATAAGATATGACAGTACCGATGAAGAAACTTCACAGATGTAAACGTCAATTAACAAACCAGTGTTGGGTTGCATAAAATCATACGCCCACTTCCAATAACAATGGAACAATTTTTCCGTGACTGTACTCTTAAACCCCAATTCCTTAGTATGCAATTCATTAATGGACGCCCCATGGCCCAAATCAGGACACGGTTCTTTGAGAAGTTATATTTATAAATAGCAAGCATTGTAGAATCCGAAAAAGACGAGAACTTGTGTTTAAATTTATTTAAAAATTTTGTTTGTTCTCATAAATAAATTTCAGGATTATCTACAAACTTGGCACACGTTTCGATCTTAATTCTTTTGTCAGCGCAGACGGCAACTACGCATATTCTTAACTAGCTTCTGCCCACGACTTCGTCCGCATTAAAGTACTTGCTCCTCCAGCCTTCGTATTCGTGACTTTTTTTTTTAGCTCGGTTCCTAATGGTCCTACCTAGCGTGATGTTATATATTGTCTGTAGCCTTCCTCAACAAATGGGATGCCCGTGCTGGGCATCCCATTTAATGTAGTTCCTGAGATTAGTAAGTTCAACCAAACAAACCCTTCAGCTTTAAATAATTTCGATTAGATTACAATAATTAAAGACGTTGTAGTGAGTAAACTTTGAAAGATAGACATCTGCTATCCCGAATTTTTCTGTAGGACTTTTTAAGAGGAACAATTCTGTTGTACATGATTTTCGTGTTACTTCAAGCGTTTATGCAGCGAACGCAACGGAAACTCTCAAGAGGAATAAGGTTTCCCCGTGTTTGCAACATGTTTCATAGTTGCTCCGCTCTTATTGGTTTTAGCATAATGTTATTTAGCTTAAAGCCTTCCTCGATAAATGGACTACCAAATAATAAAGATTTTTTTAATTCCATCCAGTAATTCCTGAGCGCGTTCAACCAAACAAAGAAACTCTTTAACTTTATAATGTTAGTATAGTACAGAAAATGAACTTGACTCCCATTTTCCCATTAATGTTTTTGCTACTTTTCTAACAAATAGTCTCATAGTTTTGTAGCTAGGGGTTCTTCTTGTAAATTCAAATAAACCAACGACTAATATATTTTTCACACATTTATTTATTTATATCATCTTATAAAATAGTCATTGAATACATATCACTTGAAACTCCCAATGGGTTAACAAGCTCAAATCAAGTCTTATTCAAAAAAAATATATCACAAATTATCACATAATAATGAAAATCAGACTACATTAAAAAATGACTTGCGACAGTAATACATAATAAACTCTAATTTTACTTACAATGAACTTAATTTTCGGTGATTTAATTTACAAGTTTTTATAGAACGCTTCATCCTTTTTGATTTACAACACGCTTAGTACTTTTAATCAATTCAGCACAGATATTATAAAAATAAACTCAGAAATAATTAAATTTGCGACAAAATGATTTGTTCTTTAAAACAAATAAGTTGAGGATTTCCTAAATTGAAGCAAAGCGAATCATTACTTAGCGATATCGTTAAACGTATGATATTTTATGGAGATATATTATGATACATACATAATATTTTATTAAAATATAGGTACAGCAACACCAACGACTAAGAGAAAAATATTTAAAAGTGCGAGATTTTCGTATTGAGATACTTACAAAATAATAACTCAATACAAAGAATCATAAAAAATCGGATCAATAACATATTTATTTATAATGTACTTATATCAAAATAAAACTTCACTGGCCATACCAGGCATAGTTTGAAAGTCAGTCAAAACATGACATGTTCACAAATCTATTAACCGACCTCGGCGAATCAAGATCACCCATTTATTAGGGAGATTGAATCAACTGGCAGCACCGATAACATCTTCACAAAAAAGACGTAGGCAAGGAATTTTCATCTTCAGCCTAAAGTAGAACCTTAAACATATCAAAACTCTTTTTAACGACAGTTAAAAAGTAAATACTGGTGCAGAATCTTAGGTAATTCAAGATCCTGCACCACATCCACGAGGGTAGTCTTGAAATATCTCCTCAAAAATATTCTGGTTTGTGCCAGCAAGGAAGTCGGAGTTTTAGCACGATGGATTAAGGCTTCTTTCTGAACGGCTGTAATGGTGTTGTTCCTCTTAATCATGCAGAGGTCGAAGGCTTCAGCTGCTTCAAGAAGGAGATAGAAGATATGCTGGTACTCTTCTGACGTGACATTCTGGAGGTGGTTCAAGATACCGTCAGGGTCACGGAACTGAGTTTTCATGATGACCTGTAATTAATAGAAAGAAACAACGTAAGTTTTCCAGTTTTCTTTAAGAATCTTAGGCCTAGGGGGGGGGGAGGGGGTCACCATGAGTACTGAAGAATATTTGTAGGAAGGTACATCCTCTTTGGTCTAGTAGTCGCAAGCGCTACTGATCAGCATGATGTCTCGGGTTATAATCTTTTTGCAAATGTCCATCGGAGTGGCTCCGTGGCTCAAGTGAGAACAATTTTAAGATAGTAAGACAGGCAAATCGTTCGACAGCATGACTGTCTTTGAGGGGGTCATGACCCCTAACACTCCCCCCCCCCCCCCTCGGACCGCGCCTGGATTCGTATGTATTATATTACTACTACTTTCACAATACATATAATTACGTGAGTTGTTAGAAATTAATTACTTCTCCAAATCATCAGGGTATACAAGATGTACACACGGCTACATATGAAGCTATACATTTCCAGTTGTAGCAGACATCGCATTGTATAGGCTATTCGTACATTGATAAGTCAGCTTATAGGTACTGAAAATGTATTGCTTGATTTGTAGTTGACTCGTTGTGCGTACATATTTACTATTTATTTAATTAACCTAGTCATTCAATACAGTTAAACATAATCTCTGAGGGTATTGATGATTTTAAATGATTGTGCATTGACACTGACCTGCACATTGGAAAAAACGGAAGAAAACTGTGAATTTCGTGGGCTCCTTTTGTGAATGAAGAATTTCTATGCTACATTTAGATACTAACTTCCTTTTTTGTGGGTGGGAAATCATCAAATGACATCTCCTGCTCTGGGCGGAGCGGGGGGGCGTATCAGACTTTTACTGACTAAAACCCACCCGTGTTCCGTTAGTTGCCTGTGCCAGGGCCACGGTAACTCTTTCGAGCGATTTCGCGACCCTAGGGTCAGCAAGAAGAATGTCTATGCTAGGTTTTGATACTAACCCTGGCGCCGTATCTCAGCAGCAACGCCACAATCTCAGCACTCGGCTCCGGGTTACTGGCGAGGTACTCCGCCAGAGCTGGACGAAGCTGCGTAGCGTCTTCATCGTTGTACACCTTCAGGTTTGGGTCGGCTCCACTTTCCAGGAGAATCTGAGGAGTGGACGAGAGAAGAATTTATAACAGATAATCAAAGAAACATATAGGAAAGTCCTATTTTATTTGTATTTAAATATACATAGTATAAAAAATTATTCATCAGCATCATGATTTCAGCCGCAAGACGTCCACTGCTGCCTCCCCGGGGGTTTGCTATAGACTCCACGCTTGGCAGGCAAATTGGCGATTGCAGTATGGTGGTGAAATGCATAGAGAACGCTGCTGCCCATTCTCTAGTAAGTCCCTTAGTCGCCTCTTACGACACCCACGGGAAGAAATGGGGTGGTGTTTGTCTTTACGTCCGGCACCACACTGAACTCGATGCCTTAATCTTATGCCTGTTGTCTCAAAAGATGTTTTCGATACTTACTTGAACAATTTCTTGTCTGTTCGTAATGTTGTCGGAGCAAGCGACGTGCAGCGGCGATCCTATCACCGAGCTTGACGCGTTCACTTGAGCACCTGAAGAGAAATAATATCATAACATTGAGATGAGCTGCACGATTAGTGATAAATGCGTGTACTGACTGGACAGGTCCACTCAATCTGTGTGGTTCTTTCATCAAAATACCATTTCAGACAGCTATCTACATGGTCTTCACATGATGTGACTAAGATTATGTCTGGACTTTAAAAGAGACTGTGACCTCTGAGTTTGTTTCGGCCTTTCTTCTCAGAGTAGTCAGATAGGAAACGCCGACCTCATCTAGTTTAAAAATATAATTGACGTTTCAAAGTGTTTGTACCAACGTACTTACAGGAATAAAATCATTTATTATCATTAGTTTTGGAGCGTGCTATGACTGACGGTAAGAGTGGAAATCTCGTGAGCAAAAACTTCATACCACTGAAATGCGTATTTTGCGTTGAACGATTGGAGTCAATCTCAAAGACAAAGTGTGTAACATACACGTACTGCCAGGGTCGCGAGATTGTTCGAAAGAGATACCGTGACCCTGGCACATGGGCAACTGAAGGAACACGGGTGGGTTTTAGTCAGTAAAAGTCTGACATGCCCTCCCGCTCCGCCCAGAGCGGGAGAAGTCATTTGATGATCTCCCATCCAAAAAAAGGGGGCAGTTTTAAAGTAACGCCTATTACTAAGAAGTTGGCAGAGTCCAGGGTCAGGTGGTACGGGCATGTAATACGTAGCCCTTGACAATATAGTGAAAAAGTGCCTTATCGTGGTTAAGAACAACAGAGGGAGAAGTAGACCGCAATCTATCTGGATGACAAATTACCAGAAAGTTATGCAAAAGCTTAGCCTTACAGATGACGATGGATCACGGTCTTACCAGCAGACAGCAGCATCTGCAGCATAGCCACGTCTCCCTTCAGTATCGCCAGGTCTAGTGGGCTCGGCTTACTGAACTCGGGACACTCGTAGTTGACGCGGGCACCTTGCTTGATCATCAGGTTTACTACATCTGGGTTGCCTGGAAGAAAAATAGAGAGAATGGGAGAATTTTTTCGAGATAGAGGACATTTTTGAAGTGGGTTGCCTGCAAGAAAAATGGAGAGTATGGTAGATTTTTTTAACAATGGTTTTCTGGTCAGCGTAAGCCCATATTCGGTTAGATCAGCCTTTCTCAAAGTGGGCGATAACGCTCCCTTGTGGGCGCTGTAGGCCTAAAGGGGGGTGGTAAAAGACCCAGAAAAAAATGGGGGCGTTGTGTAGACTCTACACATTCTGGGTCTTTATCGCCCACTTTGGGAAAGGCTGGGTTAGATGTAAATATATCAATCAATATAAATTCGATCTGCTTAACGTCGAGAGTTGCAAATCGAATAGTGTGTTTTTTCGACGCGCTAAGTTGAACTCTACTGGATTCTCAATGACCTGTTCAACATCGAGAGTTCAGGTCATTGGTCCACCGTAGTAGGTGGTCTTCCAACGCTACGTCTTCCAGTACGCGGTCGTCACTACAGAACCTTTCAGCCCCATTGGCTATCCATTCTGCGAGCAATGTGCCACTGCCCACTTGTCGGTTACCTTGGTTCTCCTACGGATCTCTTCGTTTCTGATTCGATCACTTAGGGAAACTCCAAGCATACCCCTCTCTATTGTCCTTTGGGTGACTTTTAACCTTCTCATAAGACGCATAGCAGGCACTTAACTTTATGTGAATTATATCGTCACCACTGCTCTCAAAACGGTGAAGGAAAACATCGTGAGGAAACCGGCATGTCTTAGAACTAGAAATTCGCAGACATGTGACATCTGCCAATCCGCACTGGGCCACTGATTCTCACAGAGAGAAGGTCTGCGTTTCAGCAGTGGGTATATTATTCATGGGTGTAGTGGGTGGGCTGATTAAGCTGATATTATATTTATAAGGAAGTAAGCCTTATATAAGTCACCCAAAGAGCAGTGGAGAGGGCTATGCTTGCAGTTTCCCTACACGATCGAATCAGAAATGAAGAGATCCGTAGGAAAACCAAGGTAACCGACATAGCCCGAAGAATTGCCAAACTTAAGTGGCAGTGGGCAGGGCACATTCCTCGCAGAACAGATGGCCGATAGGGCCGGAAGGTTTTGGAGTGGCGACCGCGCACTGGAAGACGGACCGTTGGAAGGCCTCCCACAAGATGGACCGATGACCTGGTGAAGGCCGCAGGAATACGTTGGATGCGAGAAGCACAGAACAGGTCGAAGTGGCGGTGCTTGGGGGAGGCCTATGTCCAGCAGTGGACGTCTTACGTCTGTAATGATGATGATGATGAAGCCTTATATGTTCTTGTGATGCCGGACGTAAAGAATAGCACCATCCCATTTCATCCCGTGCGTGTCGTAAGAGGCGACCAAGGGACTTACTAGAGAATGGGCAGCAGCGTTCTCTATGCATTTTACCACAATACTGCGATCGCCAACCCGCCTGCCAAGCATGGCGATTATGGCAAACCCCCCTATTTGGGGGAGGCTTATGTGCAGTGGACGTCTTTCGGCTGAAACGATGATGATATTTATAAGGAGGTAAGCATTAATATCGAGATGTTACAGCTCAAAATATTCTTACCGCTTAAAACAGCATAATGCATGACAGTCCTGTAGTCGTTCCTCGCGTCAGCCATTGCGTTGACGTCGGCTCCAAAGCTGATCAGCAGCAGTACGGCATCCATACCCTGGGAATCAAGCTATCATCATGAATAAGCGGATTTGCAGCTCTAGAGGGCACTACGAAACTTCACGTCACTTCTAGATTGAGATGAAATGGAATGATTTTTATTTCAGTATTAGGATTTGTATTTGGTCATGTTGAGAGGATGAATGAACGGCGGCTAACAAAAGGTATTTCCAAGGCGGATGTGACTGGACACACGCCGGGAGGGGACGCCCTAGGAGAACATATAGTGATGTTCTTCAGAGGGGTCAGGTGCGTAGCACTGGTAACCGGCGTGCGTGTGTGAACAGATATATGAAACTAGCTTCTGCCCGCGACTTCGTCCGCGTAAAAATTTTTGTTCCGGGCCCTTCCCGTCGCGTCGAATCGCCTACCCGTGCGATTTTCCCCGTTTTTGCAACATTTTTCATTATTGCTCCGCTCCTCTTGGCTGTAGCGTGATGTTATATAGCCTATAGCCTACATCGATAAATAGGCTACTCAACGCAAAACTAATTTTTCAATTCGGACCAGTAGTTCTTGAGATTAGCGCGTTCAATCAAACAAACAAACTCTTCAGCTTTATAATATTAGTATAGATTAAACGAGGCAAAGGGATCGTAGTAGGTGGCGTTCTGTAGTTTCTGCCTACCCCCATGGGAAGAAGCGGTGATTGTATGTATTAAATCAATACGTACAGGTACATAACCATTTTGTTTGTTCTAAAAATAGTACCACACTATATAATCACGCCGCTGGTACTCAAATGGTTGAGCAGAGGTGTGTCATTAATTCATTATATTCAACTTTAGTTCTTGAACTGCCACAGGTACAACTTTGACATCAATTAATTTATTTATTGATTCCATAAAACCCTAATGCATGAGGTTGTATTTGTTGTTGCTGTCTTTTGTTTTTTAACCGATTTCAAAAAGGAGGAGGATTGTTGGAGGGTTATCAATTCGGATGTTTATATATTATTATTTTTTATGTATGTTCGGCCATAACTTCATCATATATAGACGGATTTGCAAGATTCTTTTTTGTTTGAAAGGGGTTTATTCCGAAATAGTCCTCTTTAAATTTCATATAGATCTGATGATGAGTTCCGGAGGCAGACAACGGAACTCTTTAAAAAATGACAGCAAATCAACCGCGATTTCTGCTATCGCATAAATATGTATTGTTTGTTTGGAATTAGTGCGGAGTAACTAAAAATACAAACTATTTTACAAAATAAAACAACTGACTTCCTTAGAAACACTACAAAGTGAAAAATAACTTTAATTTCGGAAGTCGGTGTCTTAGGATCTGTATTTATGGTTTTTTAGCCACCGACTTCCGAAATTAAAATTATTTTTCACTTTGTAGTGTTTTTAAGGAAGTCGGTTGTTTTTTATTTTGTAAAAAAGTTTTTTTGTGACATTAAATAATTGTACACCATATACCTAAAATGGTTGATTATAATTCCATACACTGTAAACCTACATTCTGGCAAATAAATAAATTTATATTTGAATATCTTTTAGTATTAATTCACCCATATTTAGCCATATTGGTTTAAATCCCTTTTATAGGCGAGCTTTTTACCCAAAACTCCAGAATCCAGGTTGCTACTGCGAAATCCAGAGAGAAAACGCCACAGAACAGATATCTGAAAACCCAGCAACACTTTTTCCGAACTAGGAAGAGAACCCAGGACCTCGTGCTACCATTAGACCAACAAGGCAGAAAAATAATATTTAATGGTGATAATTTTTCCGTATGTTACCTTTCTCTGCCTCGCCGCTTTCATAAGCGGAGTCAACCCAGCTCTGTCCCTCGAATCAGGATTAGCTCCGAAGGTCAGCAACAGCTCCAAGTACTCAGGGTCAGAGACCAGGTTGATCTCAGCGCCGAAGAAGTAACGTTTGTTTGGGTCCGCTCCATGTTCGAGGAGAAGACGGGCCACTTCCTGCAAATGGGAATGAAAATGATCAAATTTCGATCGAAATACAGACCAAAATTACATATGTGGCTCCAATGGCCTAGGATAAACTGTTTTTGTAATCATTTAGAAACGGTTTTAAAAACGCACGCACTCTCATTAGACTTCTTTTATGCCTACAAAGGAACTCATATGAAAATGCGTGTTGTACAGTACTAGAAATATTTTCATTTATTCATTTTTCAACATATTAAGTATATTTTTAAATATTTTAACAAAAATCTAAAAAAAAACATTTAAAAATATAAAAAATAGTGATCCATCGGCATCGGAAGCAGGGTCCAAACTGCCGGTGGTCAGGGCTCTAGAGAGAGGAACCTACTGGCTATGCGTGCCGTATCCAGGAGTACCGCCTTCTGAATCAAGCCCTTGATCCAGCCGTGTAATGAGAGCCTCCTGAGGTGCTGGTCGAGGCTCTTCGCTATTAGCTCTTCGATATTATTATTATGGTAAGTAGGTAAACGATTTTTGTAGTCGCTACAAAAAATAATTAATGGGCAGCATGGTTTATTAACTTAGGTACTCCACCATCACTATCTTTGCATACTCGAGACCCCACCGTGCCTCGGAATGCACGTTAACCCTTTGGTGCAGCCTGTCATTCATGATAAATGATTTTAATTCTGTAACTAGGTTTGTACGAACACTTTTACACGTCAATGATATTGTTATACTAGATGAGGTCGGCGTTTCCTATCTGACTACACTGAGAAGAAAGGCCGAAACAAACTTAGAGGTCTGTTTTAAAGTCCAGACACAATATTAAGTCATATTATGTGGATGGATCTTAGACAGTTGTTACGGGTGGTCAGAATCTCCAAAATCTGACAAGCAGCCTTTTCTAATGGGTATCGTATTACCCAGTAACTGGGTTGTGGAGGTCAGATAGGCAGTTGTTTCTTGTAAAATCCTATTACTAACTGCATTCGGTTTGACTAGAAGCCGCCCCTAATATAGTAAGGCAACGCAGACGATGAACTTTCGTTTATACGTTCGTGTATTGTAAAAATAATAGCTATTATTTTTACAAAACACGAACGTATAAATGATTTATTATAGCTAGTTGAATTTCTACTTTTTAGTTTAGTAAACAGTAGAAATTCGAATACAATATAATCATTAATAAATTTATCTTTATTTCATACATACGTCCATACATTTTACAAAGATAGCGTTCGTAGGGTTGTTAGTAGTACACACAAAGAAAATAATAAAAGGGTGTTAGTAATTTGTTAGTAAACAAAACAAGGTGCACAATAATAACTAAGACTATTTCCTATTTCTGTGCAGGTGTACACTTGCCCAGTACTCAGTAAACGGACTGTTAATTTTGCACTTTAACGTTCTGAAGACAGTGTTGGTGCTACCACGGACCCTGCCCATCACCGATGCAGTTCTTTTCCTAATGATAGAGAAGAAATCATCGATGGAAGCCTCCGCAAACATTGCGGAAGCACTGCAGTACCAGGGTTTTCTCAACACTGCCCTCAGAGCGTCATTGTAATGAACACGTACACCGCTATAAAAGCGGCTTTCTCGTTTTCTTTTTTATGGCTATCCTGGTGATCTTGGTCAGGATAATGGCACAATTTTTTGAAACTATTATATTGTCATCGGTCCTTGATACACGTGCAAAGTTTGAAATTAATCTGTCGTTTTTAAGGGGGTGAAAATCACGTTCAAAGATTTGATCGATTTGATTTTTTTTTCAGCTAATAAAAGCCTATTAAAAATCAATATCCCAGTACTGATTTAGCTTTAATAAGTTTCGTTTATAGCACGGTTATACCGAGTATTTTTAAAACATCTTGTGGAAGGACATTGATACGATCTGTCAAGTAACACTTACATAATGTTTGTTTCTGATGGCCAGTCTCAGTGGCTCATCACACAACGTGGTCCTGGGGAACTCTTCACCAGTGTCAGGTCTATAATCCACTGCTGCTCCGCTTTCTAGTAGTAACTTCACCAACTCGGTATATCTGGGAAAATAAATGTGAAAATCAGTAAATCATCTAAGTAAAATAAGAGTTATAGTGGTGTGAAATAGTATCTTTAATAGTTTATTTTTTATTGATCCTCCATCATCATCATCTCAGCCCGGAATCACCCACTGCTGAGCAGTGTCATTGGGTTTTTCCATTAGGAATTTCTTAGTACCAGCCCGGAGTTTGGAAGTTGTCGGTGTGATACCCCCGTGCCTCGGAATGCGCACTAAACCTGACATTTTTGGGCACGCCACAACTGCGGCGGTAAGTCCCCTCTTTGAGGAGTGGATCGATAGGCGCCACGGCGTCCTCACCTTCCAACTGACACAGGTCCTCACCGGGCATGGGTGCTTTGGTGGGTTCCTGTTCAGGATAAAGCGGGAGGAAACGTCCGGGTGTTTCCATTGCGAGGATCGTCTGGAGGACAAGGTGGAGCATACGGTGGAGCATACGGTGGAGGTGTGTCCTGCCTGGGCGGAGCACCGCCGTGTCCTTGTGGAGGCGATCAGAGGCGGCGACTTCTCGCGTCTGGCCCTGGTGAGAGCCATGGTACGGAGCGAGAGGGCATGGGGAGCCGTCACCTCCTTCTGCGAAGCGGTAATGCTTGCGAAGGAGTCGGGGCGCGTGAGGGAGTGGCAGTCTCTGCGCCCTCATGTCCCTAGCCACCGCAGGAGGAGACGCCCCGGGCGTCGGGAGTTGATAGCGGACTCCCGGCCACCGTAGGCGCGAGCTTGCAGGCGGCGAGCAATGGGTAGCTCGCCGCCCGGTAAGGACCAGGCTCGGGTCAACGGCGCGTAGTGTTCCACGCGCGCCTCAAAGAGATGTCAGCAATACTGAAGGGGTCTGCTAGGACCGAGATGCCTCCCAGGGTCGCGAGATTCGTTCGAAAGAGTTACCGTGGCCCTGGCATATGGGGAACTGAAGGAACACGGGTGGGTTTTAGTCAGTAAAAGTCTGACACGCCCTACCGCTCCGCCCAGAGCGGGAGAAGTCATTTGATGATTTTCCAACAAAAAAAATAATAATAATCCTCACATTTTTCAACACACTCTTCACACTCTCATTCTTTTTTCTTGTATTGTTAATTGCTCTTCGTCTCTACGTGAAGTCGATGTTTAGATATAGTAGAACCAAAGAACGAAAACGTTTAAAAACATTTAATAAACAAAGGCACTGGCAAAACTACTTAACAGCCGATATAAAAAATCTTTGCAAATATTGAAAAACAAATGTAAAGTAAAAAACATTAGTATGGTAATGTAAAGTAAAAAACACTACTGTATAATAAGCTGAATTATGAACCTAAATGCGTTGTCATAAGGGTCACTTTATAAGCAATTGTGTTGAAAAAAAAATTGATAAAAAGCTAACCCATGTTCTGCAGCGAGATGCAGCGCGCTGTATCCGCAGTCATCCCTAGCGTTGACGTCACATCCTCGCACCACCAACAGCCTGGTAGCCTCAAGATATCGCTGCCAGATCGCGTAGTGCAGAGGGCGAAGACCCTGGGTAACTGGCTCGTTTACCTGAAAATGTAGAAATTTACTTTAAAATATTTGAAAGGTATATTTCCTCCAAAACCCCCAATTCCTCCTCCTTACTTCTCAATCTGTCAAAAATAGACAAGTTTTGACATTAGGTTGTCGCTGACATTAGACTGTTTTTTTTTGTCGGTGGGAAATCATCAAATGAAGTCTCGTCCCGCTCTGGGCGAAGCGAATGAGCGTGTCAGACTTTTACTGACTAAAACCCACCCATGTTCCTTCAGTTGCCTATATGCCAGAGCCACGGTAACTCTTTCGAACAAATGTCACAAGCTTGGCAGGATAAGCCATTGAACGAGATTTTGAACATTTTCAAATCAAAATAATTTATTTCGCGCTACAAAGACCACGGAGCAAATACAAAGAAAACCCATATGTGCTTCGGTGGGTTCCTGTTCAGGATAAAGCGGGAGGAAACGTCCGGGTGTTTCCATTGTGAGGATCGTCTGGAGGACACGGTGGAGCATACAGTGGAGGTGTGCCCTGCCTGGGCGGAGCACCGCCGTGTCCTCGTGGAGGCGATCGGCGGCGGCGACCTCTCGCGTCCGGCCCTGGTGCGAGCCATGGTACGGAGCGAGAGGGCATGGGAAGCCGTCACCTCCTTCTGCGAAGCAGTAATGCTCGCGAAGGAGGAGGCGGGGCGCGTGAGGGAGTGGCAGTCTCTGCACCCTCACGTCCCTAGCCGCCGCAGGAGGAGACGCCCCGGGCGTCGGGAGTCGATAGCGGACTCCCGGCCACCGTAGGCGCGAGCTTGCGGGTGGCGAGCAATGGGTAGCTCGCCGCCCGGTAAGGATCAGGCTCGGGTCGACGGCGCGTAGTGTTCCACGCGCGCCTCAAAGAGATGTCAGCAGCAATGTAGGGGTCTGCTAGGACCGATGCCTGCCAGGGTCACGAGATTGTTCGAAAGAGATACCGTGACTCTGGCACATGGGCAACTGAAGGAACACGGGTGGGTTTTAGTCAGTAAAAGTCTGACACGCCCTCCCACTCCGCCCAGAGCGGGAGAAGTCATTTGATGATTTCCCATCCAAAAAAAAAAAAAAAAAAAACCCATATCATAAATACCATACAGACTATCATACATAAAAATAAAAACCACGTAAACATAAATATTGTGCACGAAGTGACGGCGTCGTGTTGCGCTGCGTGGTGTCGCGTAGCCTTCCGCGGAATCGCCGATACACGACACCCTTCGGCCAAAACTCTTCTTTGAGGAAGGTCTCGATTTGAAGAGTTGGAACTCGCACCACGAATGACTTGTACGCCAAACGAATGTCAATCAAGACTGCGTTTGCATTCACACTACATACATTCGTATCTATACTTTCTACGTGTGTGTCGTCACTTGTAAGCACTCCAAGATACTCAATCGTGTATTTCATTTCACAATATCCAACAATGGACCTCGGAAAACACGTCAAGCCTTTGCTAGGTTCGGAAACCATGTTAAGCCGTTGGTCCCAGCTGTCTTTCGTAGAACTTAGACAGTCGTTACGGGTCGTCAGAAACCCGAAAGTCTGACAACCACTCTTACGAACGGGTACCCAGTAACTGGGTTGTAGAAGTCAGATAGGCAGTCGTTCCATGTACAATACTGGTACTCAGCTGCATCCGGTTAGACAGGAAGCCGACCCCAACATAGTTGTGAAAAAACTAGGCAGTTTGATCTGGATTGGATCTTCTACCTAAGAACGGGGATCATTATGGACCCAGCCGGGCAGTATATTTATTTATTTTATTATTTATGTACACACAGTAAAAAAACAGAGTGATAAGGCATATTAAAACAATTGAGTACAAAGGTACTGCTTATTTCTTAAGAAATTTCTTCCAGCAGACCTGCGAAAGGAGAAATGAAAAAGAAATGTAGACAATAGTGTGTGAAAACAAGAAGAGAGATATGAATATGTGAAGTCTTAAACTAAAATATACTTATACATATATAATGCAAGAAATTAACATATACTTAAATAAATACATAAAGCTAAAATATAAAAATAAACGTAAATATATACATAAATACACACAATTATGAGGAAAGGTAATGCTCTTTTACTCGACATTTGAAAAGGGAAATAATTTTTAGATCTCGAATGCTAGGCGGAAGTGAGTTCCACAATCTAACAGCATGAACAGAGAAGGAATAGGAATAATAACTGGTTTTATGGGGTTGGGATTTAAGGAGGGATCTAAGGTGTGATCTGCACAGTGCATCGCTAGGGCGAGCGTAAGAAAAACGTTCACGCAGATAGGAAGGGTAAGACGGGTTGTGTAGGAGGTTGAAGAGGAGACATAAAATCCGAGTGTTCCTGCGAAGGCGGATTGGGAGCCACTTGAGTTCCTTGCGAAGATGAGAAACCTGGTCATACTTTCGAAGACCGAAAACAAAGCGAATGCATAGGTTTTGCAGGCGCTCAAGCTTGTTTAATAGCTCCTCAGTAGCATCCAAGTAGCACGCGTCAGCATAATCTATAATCGGCTGAATAAGTGTTTGTGCCAAAGAAATTTTAGTTTTCAAGGGCAAGAGACTTTGAAGGCATTTCAGCGAATGAAAGGAGAAATGTACCTTTCGACTGACCTCATTCACCTGAGCACGCCACGAAAGATTGCAGTCAATAACTACACCCAGATCTTTAGCGGTTTCTGTGTAGTCAATACGAACACCATCTAGATACAAAGGCATCAGAGATGCAACATCAGCCGTATTGCGAACAAATTACTGCCTATGATCATGGCCTGAGATTTAGATGGGTTAATTTGCAAACCAAATGACAGCCCAAACACTGATACAAGCCAGGTCACGATTCATTGCAGCAAGTGCAGAGTCCGCGTCAGTTACAGTAAAATGCCGGTATAGTCATTCTTACCTTAGCACCACAAGCCAGCAGTATCCGGATCTCATCTAGCGGCACCATCCTGATGATGGAGTCTGCTAGCTCCCGCTGCATCGACTTGCCGAGCGCCACCTCCGAAGGCATGGTCACTGGAACAAACATGATTCACATAAATTGACTGTTCGGAATCTCTAAGTAATGCTTTCTCATGTGGCTTTACATAACCAGTCTATACCGTTCCCACTGCTGGGACACAGGCCTCATCTCAGTAAGAGGGATTGGGCCGTGATCTACCGCGCGAGTTATGTACGGGTTGGTATTTCTGAATGCTAACAAAGTTTTTCGTCATTAAATGGTAGTAAACCTCACGTTAGATGTCTTTGATTGGTTGATTCAAGTAACAACAACGAATCTTCTGACCAAAATAATAACAACAAACATATATTATGTCTCCGCACATTAATTGAAATTCAGTGGTTCCTAAAGAGTACAGAACATTAACGTTCGTTCTCTATCCATATTATAATGTCTTGTAGTCTCAACTCTATTATATCTATTAGATTTTTTGAGAGGATAACACCATCTACCAGCTGAAAAGTTGGGTGGAAATCGGTTGTCACGGTATGGGCACGTGATACCGAGAAATTAGGAAAATGTCGTGAGGAAAGTATTGAGTATGAATGTCGACGGCTATAGAATTGGGGGAGACCAGACAAACGATGGATGGACTGTGTGAATGATGATCTGAATAGAAAGGGAGTGTCTACCGAGATGACGGCTAATAGAGAAGTGTGGATGATAAAGACCATGTTGCGCCGACCCCAAATAAATTGGGATAAGGGTGGAATGAACACCAACTATCAATGGGCCTTCAACCCTGCGCATTATCACAGGTTGATGATCACACTATTATAATTCAAGGTCGCTCAGCGCGCTATGGTGCGGGCTATCCTCGGAGTTTCTTTGAAGGATAAAATCAGAAACGAAATTATCCGGAAAAGAACTGGAGTTACCGACATAGCTTGCAGAGTAAGCAAGCTGAAGTGGCAGTGGGCTGGCCATGTCTGTTGAAGGACCGATGGCCGATGGAGCAGACGAGTCCTGGAGTGGAGACCGCGTATCGGCAAGCGTAGCGTGGGGCGCCCCCCAGCTAGATGGACCGACGACTTAAAGAAAGTGGCTGGGATAGACTGGATGCGGAAGGCGGAGGACAGGGTGTTGTGGCGCAATATGGGAGAGGCCTATGTCCAGCAGTGGACAGCGATAGGCATGTTGATTGATTGACAAGTCATTATTATAATTATCAAAGCCCAAAGAATCCTACTGATTGTCCTCCTAATAAGCGATCTCTTTAATAGCTTCGTATACGCATATAGAAGCGTCACAATCCTTCGCAGAAACCACAGAGTACACACACATTTCCTCTAAGTAAGAGAAGATTACTAACTTATAAAAGTAGGCGGCATCTTGACTCCTCAAAAGCAACAGCACTTGTTTTCACCCACAATAATAAAATCACTTTAAATACTTTTGCGAACACAAGACTCTCTAAGAGAGGACAAATTCCAACTGCAAGAAATGAATGTGACACCACTGCAGTCCAAAAGCAATAACTTGGCAATGATCTCTAAATCATTTCACTTCCAAAGCACCGCTTGAAACGTACTCTCTCCACGAAATTCGAGCCACAACTGACTTCCAATAATTTCTGTTTATGGCACATCAATACATGAAATCACATGGTTTGTCACAACAATATATTTGTAAATAGATAGGTAATATATTACGTAGATTCCTACCCGTGGCTATGGGCAGAGCAATCAGTCAACAAGGTGGTAATAAACGACTTGTTGATGCCGATGCCAACAACGTAAGTATTGTTTTATTGACACTAAAAGTGCGCATGGAGTCGAGGTTTTACTGTTTTTATACTTTCGACAAGCTTTTTGTGAATGGAGATGTCATCATCATGAGTGTAGCAGCATCTACACCGCTACATGCAATCTGCGCATCAAAATGACACGCAAATCCTGCATCGCGCAAGAGGAGTTTTCCGCGCAACTGGCATCTATACAACGCCCCGATATCAATTGTCGGGCGGTAGCCTATCGACACGACACCTGTCGGAGGATCCTTCCTTTTCTACGGAGTTTGAATGAACTTTACACCCGCTTCCTCATACCTCCAAATTGCTTCCCTTGCCCTATGGCCAATCATCTTCTCCTGTGCCAATGGCGATAAAGACTCAGTTAAGTACCAGCACCGGCACCAGTCTGAGAGAGTACCATAAAATTTATCTAGCAATCATCACCTTCTTAGCCTAAATTCGGTGAAGGAAAACATCGTTAGGAAACCTGCATGTCTTAGAATCAAAATTTTGATGACTTTCAGCCTAGTTTGAATAAACGAGTTTTGATTTTGAAAAATTTGAAGACTTGTAACATCTGCCAACCCGCACTGGGCCGATGTGGAGGATTGTGACCAGTCATTCTCAAAGAGAGGAGGCCTGTGTCCCAGCAGATGGAATATTATAGGCTGATCATGAAAAATGATAACTCAGTTTTGGCAGCAACAAAATTGTAATATTAGATCCTTATTCTAACCAAGCAACGAATGCTTGGCTAGAAGAAAAAAAATTAACCTTTCGGCGTAACCGTCGTCTATTTTCGTCTGCGACAAGGATTGCCCTCAGCGCGTTTCTCTTTGTTTATAATTCTAAATTGAGATGATAACCTAGCCATGTGTCTGCATCACATGTCGTGGTATCATCAGAGCTTTCTTTGTGTACTACGTCATCAGGCTCGTCCTTACTCTCAGGATGGGCAGCATTCCAAATGATAACATTAGGTGCGTATGTTTTTGCACGTGGTGGGTTTTGTATTATTGAAATGGATACCAACAGCGCATTGGCTTTTGCTACATCAATTGAAATTATTTGATTATTTTGAGAATCTCATTCATTCTCTTTTACAGTTAAACCCGCGTTCTTTTCAACGATTTTTTTTTTATTTTGTTAATTTGAGAACGTTGCAGGCCTTGTAGACTGTAGACAATTTTCTGTTATATTAAGTACCTGGTACCTGTTGACAGTCCTACACTGTTCCTCCATACCTATTAACACTGTAATTTGAAATCATTGAATAAGCCAATTATTTTTAAAAGAGTAACCATGGAGTTTTTGCCGTGTTCTTCTCCGTAGAAATCAACCAATTTCCGTGGTTTCATAAGTGCCCGTGTAGGTTTATGTGAAATAAAATATTTTGATTTGATTTCGCGGTAGGATTTTATGGCGCACTGGATTTTTTACCCTCGGTGTTGAACCGAAGATTGAGAATCCAACATAATGCATTCTAGCGAGTCGAAAAAACTTTTGTTTGATTGGTTATATTTTCAATTTACGGCGCCTAACAGAGCGTAGAAAATCCAGTTTGCGAAAAAACCGCTGCGATATTTTTCCGTCAACAGTGAACGGGGGCTAAATACTTTCATAAATTGCCTAAGCCTTTTCCGAACTAGGTACGTTTGTATCGGCTGCCAGTCTAACCGAATGAAGCTAAAAACCAATATTTTACATAATGCGACTACCTATTTTATCTCTACAACCCAGTTACTGGGTACCACAATACCTCTTTGTAAGTCTCAAGTTTCATCAATTAAAATATTGCCTTTTACTGATTTGACTGTTTATTTTGTTTCATTTTATAAATGATTTTATTTCTGTATGTACGTTTGTAGTACAAACGTACATACACTTACTACTACTAATACTTTGTACACACAATAATATTGCCTTTTACTGATTTCACTGTTTATTTTGTGTCATTTTATAAATGATTTTATTTCTGTATGTACGTTTGAAGTACAAACGTACATACACTTACTACTACTAATACTTTGTACACACAATAATAAATGTCAGTCGTATTTTTTTAAACTAGATGAGTTCGGCGTTTCCTAACTGACTACTGAAGAAAGGCCGAAACAAACTCAGAGGTCAGTCTCTTTTAAAGTCCAGACATAATCTTCGTCACAACATGTGAAGACCATGTAGATTGGTGACTGAAATGGTCTTTTGAGGAAAGAACCACACAGATTGAGTGGACCTGTCCAGTCAGTGCAAGCATTTGTCACTAATTTATTTATTTATTTAATTAAGATACACCAACAGTTGTTACAAATATTATACAGGTAGGAACATATGAGTAATGGTGTCTTAAATCTAACTGCACAACCAATTACAGGCAAACACCGCATGCAAAATGCTCTTTGTGATTATAACTTAAATCGAGCAGTTCAACTCCGAACAACGATGCGACGAACAATACCGAAGAAAGGGCGCAATTTTACAGCTTATTGATACTAAAATATGTTTAGCCTTATGTTGTTTTTTTTAAATATGTTTACTAAAATATGTGTAGCCTTTGGATTTAATCGTGACTTGCTGTTCTTCAGAAAGGTCAGGTGAGTAGTACTCGCAACCGGCGTGCGTGTATGACCAGAGGGACATTTCTCATAATATTAAGAACGTTCACAGCCTGATCTGTCTTAATCTGTCTAAAATACCCCGAGTTTCCATATACTTTTGACATTTGATTGCCGCCGAGAAGGCGACTGCATTCTGAACGTTTTTTAATTTCGAGAATTTTATTGATCTGCTTATATATAAACGTAAACGAGGCAAAAGGAGTTTCTAAGGATCGTAACAGATCGCATTCTGTAGTTTCTGCCTATCCTTATGGGAAGAAGGTTTGAATTTATGTATGTACGTGTCTGTCTATGCCTTTTTTTTGTGGGTGGGAAATCATCAAATGACGTCTCCCGTTCTGGGTGGAGCGGAAGGGCGTGTCAGAGTTTTACTGACTAAAATCCACCCGTGTTCCTTCAGTTTCCTATGCCAGGGCCACGGTAACTCTTCCGAACTATTCCGCGACCCTGGCAGGTATGTTTATGCCCTGGTATAAGTATTAAACTTCCAGCAACCTGGTGGAGAAGTCCAGAGTACACTGGAGCTTATTTTAATTCACTCGTAACTTGCTAATTCCACTGGATATATTAACATTTCAGCACAAAACATGCTCTTGGCAAAAACAACGAAATGCCATGTGCGTTTCGGGCAGAATTGTTTACTATATCCACAAATATAGGTAACTAGTGTGATGTAAAAGGCTTATGTTTAACTTACCACTAGATATAGTAACATATAACAGACAAAAATAGTAAATGATCACCAAAATTAAACCACACTCTTAATATCTTATAATGATTTGGTGATCATTTACTACTTTTGGATTAACAATGATTTATTTGGAGTCATTTTGCTTAAATAGGATAGCGAGATGTTAAAATTTTGAGTTTACTACGTGAGCTCGACAAATGGATGTGCGAATAACACTTGTGCGACAAAACTGTACTGCGACTCACCATAGTTCGAATGCACGCTTGTGCGACACACTGAATCTAGTCGTTTCTAGTACTCGCCGGCCGTTGCCGCGGCACGGCTTGCTTCGCTCGCTCGGCTCGTGCGTAGGAGGTCACAGTTTTAACCTAACCTAACTTAGTGTACTATGTGAGCTCGAGTGTGTCGCACAAGCGTGCATTCGAACTATTGTGAGTCGCAGTACAGTCTGAGTTTGCTGTCCAATTATGAGTTTGTTACGTGCTGGGACAAAGACCTCATCACGCTGAGAGGGAGTGACCGTAATCCACCACGCGGGCCCAGTGCGGGTTGGTAGATGTCACATGTCTTCGAATTTTCGGTTCTAGGACATGCCGGTTTCCTCACGATGTTTTCCTTCACCGTTTTGAGAGCAGTGGTGAT
The DNA here is from genome assembly GCA_947507805.1 of Aporophyla nigra. Taxonomy (NCBI): domain Eukaryota; kingdom Metazoa; phylum Arthropoda; class Insecta; order Lepidoptera; family Noctuidae; genus Aporophyla; species Aporophyla nigra. The sequence continues at coordinate 2,393,082 of OX382318.1, forward strand.
GAAATAATTAATACAAAGTGGTTTCTGTTACGAAGATTATTTGCTGATGCGAAAGTTTGAAAACAAAAACGAAAAGTAGTAGCTACGTAATCTTTCTTAGTACGGTTCAGAATGATGCCAAGTTAGTTTCACCAGTGATCTCAGACACTCGCAAACGGAAACCAAGGTATGATACCTATAATATTTTGGCGTTTTGGCAACACACAACATTTACAAATGAGTTCACGGACTAAAAATTAGATAATTACTGTCATCGTGATTTTCAGAGACCGATTACTCGGAATTGAGATGGGCAACAAAAAGTAGTGTGTCATTTGTTTTTTTTTTTTGTTTTCATTTCTGGCAGAGAACGTAGCTTCTTCAAGTACATAGATGTCGATGGAATAATTTAATAAGCATTTTTGTTAGATCTACAGACGCATTTCAGGGGTAACAGCTGGATGAGAGTAGTCTAAGATCGAGTTTGAATGGCGTACAATTGGAAGGTCCTGTGTCCAGCAGTGGAGCATCCCGCAGCTACTTACGAGTGGTAGGTCGTGGTTTAAAACCCAAGAAGCAGGCACTTTACTTTGTGTAAATTATTTCATTACCACTGCTCTCAAAACGGTGAACGGAAAACATCGTGAGGAAACTGCGCCCTAATTGCGAAACGCACAATTTATCAGAATCTGAATGGGATTGAAGATTATTTCTAAACCATTGCGTCATTTATTCGAATAAATTGTCAGCTCAGCAACGTAAATAACGCAATGAATGTTGTTTAACCAATTCCTACCGATAAAAAGTTCCGCGATTACCCCTCTGGTTTACCTTAGAACCAAACATTCGAAGACATTTGACATCTACTAACCCGCACTGGACCCGCGTGGTGAAATATGGACCTTTCTCTCTCGCTGAGACGAGGCCTGTATCCCAGCAAAGAAAAATAGAAAGGAAATACGTTTATGTACAGTAAACATGACGCAGAAAAAGACTAGACACAACAAAACAAAAGCTGGGGAAAAACATGCGTCACATCCACGCAAAACGGCCAACGCTCAGCATAATGCTGTGACCATATGCGAGACAGAGCCCCAGCGCTGGTTTTCAGCGACAATCGGCGCTGACGTGAATATCGTCGAGTACACACGACACGTCCTATCCCGGCGTTTCCAGTCACATCTGCCTTATAAATACTGTTTTTTAGTCGCCTTTCATTCGACCTCTTAACACAACCAAACCATCACATGATGCAATTAATTCAACATAACATCTCCTGGAATACTGCACCATTTCCCAAAGTTTGTTACCATTGATTACACCTATCGTAACATATTTTAACCAAAACAAACACAAGGTGTTACCTTGTGCGTAGAACCCATTCGAAACGTATACAAAACCAGAATATTATGGGCAGTCTGCCACGAACATCGACCTCATTCGTGCTTACGCGTACTCTTGATCCAAAAACGCAGAAAAATCATGATTTATATCAATTGTATTGCGTTGTAGAAAATATTTGTGTTTCTAGAGAGAATAACAAGGTCATAACACACAACATGTTTGGGTTTTTGGTGTATTGCGTAGGAAGTTTATAACGAAAGAATGTGCCTAAACATAGTAAAGATTTACTTTATTTTGGATGTGGATTTGATACGGAATTTTGATTTTAGGAAGGTTTTAGTCTTGTGTAGTTCGCGAACGAACTAGGTCGTAAGAGCGCTCCCATAGATGAACTACGCGAACTAGTTCCCTCATTCCCCGATCCTCAGTTCGTCAGTTCGTGACCGAATAAGCGAGGATGGCGTCAACCGAACTAATACACGGGACAAAATACAAAAGGTTTTTGTAATCACTAAACTAGTTATTTATTGCAACCATAAACCTTGGTATTATTTACAATCATGATCATTTTATGAATTATCATTCACAGATTTTTGCTGTTTTTTTAGAGTCCAAAAATTGTAAGTAAAAGTAGAAAATTCCAAAATCTTGTCGCATACAGTAGGAGCAAAATCAAAACGAGCGAACGATCTGCCTCTCTTTGATTCGAGCTGGGAGCTGACGAACTAGAAGAGCGAACTAGTTCGTTCAGGAGCGGCGAACTAAACTGAGCGATCTCAGTCGCGAACTATTATGCCCAAGACTAGAAGTTTTCTGCCTCTTAATAAGTTAAGGCTTAGAATTTGAAACCAACCACAGAGTTTGAAAAATACAAGTATAAACGTAAACGTTTTGAGAATGTGAAGCTCGATTAATTTACTACTGCAAACGTCTAAACTTTATATGGTCTCCTAAAAATGTTTATACCTTGAAAAGGCTATTGTAGTGTATCTATTTATTAGATATGTTAACACTGTCTCATGTACACAAGTGGAGGGAGGCAGTTGCTGTCATCAAGCACGAGAAATGGCGGGAAACAGGGACGGTAAAGCAGGTCTGCCTGCACGGTAACACTTGATGTGGTGGTGAGCCAGTTAAGTGATAATTATTCAACATAAATAAGATTCTACAGCTGTCATTGCCGGAATTCCGTTTTTTTAGTTAGGTTGGGCGTGTATAATCTTGTACACTATAAAATGTATCCCTAATGCAATAAATTCGGATAAATCATGTCGCAGAAAAACTCATTACCAGATTAAATTATTATAAATCTCCAACCAGGCTGTCTGGTGGAACACGTCGTCGTCATTTATTTAAAAGGAAAAGCAAAGATGGCCGACATCCAAAAACGCGAGAAAACGTGCAGTTTTCGCGCCAATTCTGCGTCAGGGAGTTTTCTCGAAATCTTTCACATTAAATTGAAATTAATTACGCATAATTTGCACATTTTGCACTTTTGAATTATAATTATTTGTGCTGAAATTAAGTAAATGAAATGCATTTTCTTGTCTATTCTAGCATTTTGTCGTTGAATTCGAGTTTTTATTCGATTATTAAGATGCTTGTCTCGCTGTTTTGTTCTTACTAAGACAGGCAAAGGTAATCCAGACCACACAGCCTTTTACCTGCCTTAATATCAAAAACTTTATTCAATCTTCTGGTGTTTTCGTAGTTTAAATTTAATTTTACAACTAATTTTTTTTTTCTGATGAGGTATTTGTATTTTCTAATAAAGAAATCGGTGTCAATCCATGTATGTAAAAAGATGCATTTTCCTGTTTCGAAATTAATGAAAAATCATGATTTTTGGATCTAATCACAGGGAAAAACAAACGATAAAACTACATTTTATGTTTAACCTGGTTTGCACTTATTTGAGTAGGCGAAATACAAAAATAACACAGATTGCGCAAAATCCACGTGTTTGTAAACACAAATCCCTCGTGGCGCCATCTATTATCCCGCAAACACAGCTAACCAATGAGTGTCAATGGCCCACATACAAACCAGCCTTATCTAACCCGTTCTGTCCTTTGAAATGTACCAGAATTGAAAGATTTGAGGTGTCAACAGTTATTCTGGTTTTCTTAGTCAATTTGGGATAGTTCCAACTGGGAAAATGCGTACCTTTCCGTAAGTACTTTATCGCAATTCAAGGTAAAATGTTATTTTCGGATTCGGGACGTTGAGCTTTCGCTTTGGTTGAAAAAAATATCGGTTGAGGTAATACTTTTTTGGGTGGCAAGTTTCTGGGAATGTCTTTGAACTGTCAAGGTTAATGGTGAATGAATGAGAGTGAATCTGGGGGCGTGACCCCGCCAAGACGAGCCAAGCGAAGCGCAAGGGCACTAACCGACCTTTTCGCGAAGCGCCTCGTCGTTTCTTTGAACCTTTGGTTTGGATTATACCTGTTAAACAAAATTTTCGAGATATGACGCCAATAGTTGACTTATTAAACATTAATGCATTTCTCTTATAGTTTAGATTTTATTGATATGCAAAAAACTCATATTCCGTCACTGACTCACTCTCGGATGATCATCAAAATTCTTAGGGTACATTTTGAAGTCCTGAAAGTTGGTATGTAAGCTAGCATTAGTACATTTAGTACACAAACAACAAAAACAATTAAAACTTTTACCCCCCGACCCCTTAAACTAAGGGATGGTAATTTGTATGAGAATTCCACAATTTTTGATGCTAATTTCTAAAAACTGATATAGGAACTCCTCCTTGTTATAAATAATAAAATACATATTTCAGATTTTTTTGCAAATCATCCTATAAATTAGAGGATGGAATTAAGCGCGCGCAAAACTCCGAATGTGTATCTGCTGTGATCTATATATATAAAATTCAAAGTCCTGAGTGACTGACTGACTGACTGACTGATATATCAACGCACAGCCTAAACCGCTGGTCCTAGAGACATGAAATTTGGAGGGTGTATTCTTTGTGAAGAGTAGGTATCCACTAAGAAAGGGTTTTTTGAAATTCCATCCCTAAGAGGGTGAATTGGGGGGTTGAAATTTCACGCGGGCGAAGCCGCTGGCGGAAGCTAGTGGTTTATAAAGCAAATACCTACAGCGCGGCGCGAGGTTGTCATCCGAACGGAAACGTTTGTTGCCGATTACGCCCGAAGTCAATACTCAAAATAAAAAAGATATATTCAAAAGCAACTTACAAAAAAGAAGTGAAATACCACCAAAATCATTTTCATGTAAAATGTTGCCAAGACGAGACCCTATAGCACGCACTGCAAAGTTATCTGATCTCATGTAGAGCCAATCTTCTAACGCTACAAGCCCTACCTTCACAAACACCTTAGTCAAAATATGTGGCTTGGCCGTTTTGCTATCGTCACTGATAAGGCGAAAAACGTCGCGTCGCGTCGCGTCTGTCGTGAGGTGAAAAACGTATTCACTATTCATTTGTTTTCTGTTATACAATAGTTCTTGTAGTAACGAACCAGCCAAACCACATATTTTGAATAAGGTGTAGAGAAGGTGAGAGGTGTCAACAACGTCCCGTAAGGTTTGAACATGCCTTCGTTTAACTTTTGATCTTCCAGAAGAGCCGATTTTTCTTAGCTTTATTTTCGTAAGCATTATGGTTCTTTCATTTTGTCACTGTAAATGTACTTCTCGTCACCAATACCGCAAAGCTTGAAGATTAAGGTCTTCAACCAGTGCGCCCTGCCCGGTATAACACCCGGCGCCGAAACGTGGACACTGACAGTTGGGCTGGTCCACAAATTTATAGTCGCTGAGCGTGCTATGGAGCGGACTGTGCTCGGAGTTTCTTTTAGGGTAAAATTAGAAACGAAGTTATCCGGAAAAGAACTGGAGTTACCAACATAGCTTGCAGAGTAAGCAGGTTGAAGTAGCAGTGGGCAGGCCAAACTTTGTCGAGGGACCGATGGCCGATGGAGCAGACGGGTCCTGGAGTGAATACCGCGTATCGGCAAGCGTAGTGTGGGACGCCCCCCAGCTAGATGGACCGACGACCTCAAAAAGGTGGCTGGGACAGACTGGATGCGAGGAGGACCTGGGTGGTGTGGCGCAGCGTGGGAGAGACCTGTGTCCTGCAGTGGACTGCGAGAGGCTGAGTTGATTGAAATAAGTATACTTATGTGTTTCTACGTGTGCTGTATTTTATTTAAATGTGTGTGGGTGTACATTGTCTTGAATTAAAAAGTGTTTTGTTTTGTGAATGAAAGATTATCTAGCTATCTATGTTTAATTTGGCAATGAACTTAGAAGCTAGAATGTGTGTAGGAGTGTAGCAACAGTTCAGTGGGTCTAGTACAAACGTGCGACGACATTGTAACGTAATTTCGAACGACTGTCAAATTTAATCCACTCTTGTCGCCTATAGTATTTAGGTACTTTTTAGACTTTATTAATATGAATGGGCAAAAATGACATCAGGAAAGTTTTGAGTATGAATGTGGAAGACTATAAGAGTAAGGGCACGCCACAATTGCGGCGGTAAGTCCCCTCTTTGAGGAGTGGATAGAGAGGCGCCACGGCGTCCTCACCTTCCGTCTGACGCAGGTTCTCACCGGGCATGGGTGCTTCGGTGGGTTCCTGTTCAGGATAAAGCGGGAGGAAACGCCCGGGTGTTTCCATTGTGAGGATCGTCTGGAGGACTCGTGGAGGCGATCGGCGGCGGCGACGTCTCGCGTCCGGCCCTGGTGCGAGCCATGGTACGGAGCGAGAGGGCATGGGAAGCCGTCAGCTCCTTCTGCGAAGCAGTAATGCTCGTGAAGGAGGAGGCGGAGCGCGTGAGGGAGTGGCAGTCTCTGCGCCCTCACGTCCCTAGCCGCCGCAGGAGGAGACGCCCCGGACGTCGGGAGTCGATTGCGGACTCCCGGCCACCGTAGGCGCTAGCTTGCGGGCGGCGAGCAATGGGTAGCTCGCCGCCCGGTAAGGACCAAGCTCGGGTCGACGGCGCGTAGTGTTCCACGCGCGCCTCAAAGAGATGTCAGCAGCACTGAAGGGGTCTGCTAGGACCGGTGCCTGCCGGGGTCGCGTGATTGTTCGAAAGAGATACCGTGGCCCCGGCACATGGGCACCTGAAGGAACACGGGTGGGTTTTAGTCAGTAAAAGTCTGACACGCCCCCCCGCTCCGCCCAGAGCGGGAGAAGTCATTTGATGATTTCCCATCCAAAAAAAAAGGCTATAAGAGTAGGGTAAAACAAAAACGATCCGTATGGAGCGTATGTGATCGAATCAGAAATGAAGAGATCCGTGGCAGAACTAAGGTAACCGATATAGCCAGAAGAGTTACCTAACTAAAGTAGCAGTGGTCAGGGCACATTACTCGCAGAACAGATGGCCGATGGGGCCGGTTCTGGAGTGGCGACAACGCAACGGAAGATGTAGAGTTGGAGGCCTAATACAAGGTGGACCGATTACCTTGTGAAGGCCGCAGAAATCCGCTGGATACGGAAAGCAGAGAACCGCGGAACCGCGGTCGAAGTGGGATGTCATTCCGCTGAAGAGAAAGATGTCTTTCCGTTGCCTATTTTATTATTTAATATTTCTACGCCAGCAATGGTAGCATGTGTGAAACAATGCTTAATGTAAGATCTTAACCGTATACTGAGAAATAAATTAATTGAATTGAATTGAGAAAAAGATGATGATGGTGTGGCCCTAAGAAACGATGGATGGACTGTGTTAAAAATGATATGGTTAGAAATGGGTGACTACCGAGAAGACGACTAATAGAGATAGTGGAAGAAAAAGACATGCTACACCGACCACTAATCATTAGGATATGAGCAGAAGAATGATGTTGGGTGCCGAATCGGCTACCGAATTATCTAACGACTGTAAGATGGTCGATGTCGGTCGTTAGGTGGCGAGATTGTTGCCATCGCGGACAAAACCTGCAGCAGCGTGGGGATTGGCACAAGAAAAGAGAGGGATTTGCCCGGCAGTGGGTGAAGTCGGGTTGTGGAATATGATTCTGGTACTAATGGTGCTTGTAGTAAAAAAAAAAAAAACTCCATGGGAAAGTTGTATTTTCCTTTCAAAAATCGTTCAAATTTACGTCGCGCGTTCGTGTTGGAGCTTTACTACTCTTATCATGAAAGTTACGAAATTGATCATTTTTGACAGTTATCCAATGTCGTTCCGAACCGGTTATAAATTGTTTGGACTTGATCACAATTGTATTAGCCAAACGACTGTTATACCTACTTATAATATAGAATTAAATGACTGAAAAATTCTTGATACCACGTTTGAAAATCAAAGACGAATGGTATGATAAATCTTAGTATGATTGAAATTTGCTTTTGATGTTTAACCAGCCGCCTCAAATTTAGCAAAACACGTTTTAATTAATAGGGGTTAAGGTAGGAAATTGCTGTTTTATAGATATCGATACTTTGAATTGACATTAATATTGATACAATTTCTAGAAAAATCTTGATTAAAAAAATGTGGCTTTTGGGAGTTTGTGGCACTGCCTTGGACTGGTTTTCCTCATATCTTAACGATAGATCGCAAAAAGTGGTGTTAGGGGAATATTCTAGTGACCAGACCACAGTACAATTTGGTGTGCCCCAGGGAAGCGTGCTAGGAAAATATATAGATATGAAAATCCGTCAAGCTAAAATTTTTACATATGCCGACGACACCGCAATCATATTTTACGGGGAAACTTGGAAAAAAGTTAAATTCGCGGTTGAAAGCGGGGTTAAAGCTATTGCGAACTGGCTGCAAAATAATCTTTTGACGCTTAATATTGATAAAACGTAGGCAATCAACTTTGCCATCTCTAAACGCTCCGCACCTAACTCTGTAACTTGTATACAGCTGCACTCCTGCGCTAGCCCAGAAAATTGTACTTGCCCTTGCGTCGAAGAAACAGACACTATTAAATATCTTGGAGTCTTTGTAGATAACCGTTTGTCATGGTCTACACATCTGAGTGCTGTAAGAGGTAGAGTTCGGAAGATGCTCCGTGTCTTTAAGCACCTTGGTAAAATTGCAGATGACTCAGTTCTGAAAATGGTTTACTTCTCCCTGTGTCAATCAGTCCTTAGCTATTGTATAATAGCATGGGGCGCGGCTGGTAAGACCTCGTTATTACAGGTTGAGAGAGCTCAACGAGCTCTCCTTAAAGTTGCCTACAGAAGACCATTCCGGTACCCCACTAACAAACTCTACACTGAAGTGGGAGTTCTTAGAGTCAGACAGCTTTATATCCTCTCAATTACTCTCAAATTTCACAAAACCTCCATGCGCACTTGTATCCGGTCAAGTCGTAGAGTACACTGGGAGAAAGCTCGATGCCGTAAAGCAATTGGTAGAAGGTCGTACGGTTTTATGGGACCGCACATTTACACAAAACTCAATAACCGACTCAAAATTCTACAACTTACTCAGAGTAAATGCAAATATATGGTTACTAAATAGCTTTTTACTCTGGACTATGATATGACTGAAACCATAGTAATCTAAATAATAAATCAAAAAAAAAAACCAAAAAATTGGTAAAAATACAGATCTGTATTTATATATTTATTATTGTTTATCGCTAGTTTCCACATATTACATACATCCTCAGTTTAACATTCAGACAAACTCTCAGCACCAACACGACTATCTTGATTAATCAACACACACACAAACACAGTCACAATCACACACAACATATAATACATGCATACGTAAATATACTAAGTTATCAATTTTTTTTCACTGTGTATTAGTATTAGTTTTCTTTGTGTATTAGTTTTAGATTAGATAAAATTAAGAAATTTATTGTAACCTACACCTATATAGCAATAAATGTAAATGGAACGAAGGAGCCTGGAACTCACGACACAGGGAATCCTAGTGTGAGTTCCAGGAATCAATCGCAAACAAATGTAGTTTCTTGAACAATAAAATTATTCTTACTCTTATTAAACCTTCATGGTGTGACATATTCGAGTGAAACTTCTTTTAAATTATACCGGTGAGATTTTTCTTTTAACACATCATAATGGCGATAAGCCTCCTTTTTCTATCTTACCTGAAAATACGTTAGTTTAAAATCTTTTCTTTTTTCACCCAAATTAATGAAAGCCATTATTAAAATTCGTATTGGGAAAAGTATTTTACATGAATCGGAAGTGGTAATATTTGAAACGGTGCCATACAGGCGTCTTAATACTAATAAATATATATACTATATATTAAACAAATAAACAACAGCATAGCAATAAAAGTAGCGCTAAATTACTTTTTGACGTAAGATAAAAATTTTATATGACGCCAACGCAAGGTTGTCGCCGACGTCGTCTATATGATCTCTCTGCCAATCACACGCGAGTTTCTATGGCAACCGTTAGTGTTTGACAGCTGCACCGCACGACGTGACCTTGTTAGTGCGTTCACATGTCAACGAATTGATTTATTTCATTCAATTGATTTTAGTTCATTGAGACTGTCTTACGTGATTTATTGTTTGATTTTAATCAGTTGTGATGAGGTGTATTTGTAGTAAGTCGGCTAATGTGATGAATGATGGATTGAATGAAATTGTGATTGTATAAACATCAACAACTTATTGATTCAATGAAGTATGTACTACCGGCTTCTAAAATAATGTTTTATCATATCGTGTCAAATCTTTTAACTGCTTAGCTGTTGAGACTTGAGCCTGTTGTTAATTTGTTTGTTTATAAATATGGTACTAATTATAAATATTATTTTTTTCTTTAAGTAGTTTATAGGTTCAATCAAAGAATTTTACACGTCAAAGATATTTAAAAATAACTAGATGAGGTTTTCGTTTCTCATCCGACTCTAAGAAGAAATGTCGCAACAAACACATTGGTCATAGTGTCTTATAAAGTCGAGACATAATCTTGGTCAGATCTTGCGAGAACCAATCACTATCATCATCATCTTTCCAGACGAAAGACGTTGACTGCTGGACACAGCCTCCATCAAGCTCCGCCACTTTGACCGGTTCAGCAGCATCCAGCAGATTCCTGCGGCCTTCACCAGGTCATCGGTCCATTTTGTGGGAGGCTTTCCAACTCTACGTATTCCGGTAAGCGATCGCCTTTCGGCCCCATCGGCCATCTGTTCTGCGAGCAATATGCCTTCCTTCATTTCTGCCGATCCAATTATTTCATTTCAACCAATCATAAAGTACGATATGTTAAAGAGATTCGATTACAGAAACAATCGAATCTGTCACTAAGAAACTTGAGAGCACTCAACTGTCGTCCGCCTTGCTTAAATATTCGAATTACTTTCGTTTACGTTTGTTGACCCAAAATACAACAACACATTAAAAAACGTCAAAATATTTTCAATATCGTTAAAAACAATTGCCAATTTAATGCGTATTAAAAAAACGAAGTGTCCGTAATTCCGTCGCATAAAATGGCGGCAAAACAAAAATCAAGATGGCGCCTATATTTAGCGCGGTTAAGATCTCTGGCCTCGGTAATGACCCCGATATACATATGCGCATTATGTGCATATCAGCGGAAAGTGCCAGAATATCTTCCGAATATGTACTTTCTGCGGCCTTGTTTTTGCAAAATACAAATAGGATAGGAATTTGAAGAGAGCGTTTGTTTTATTTCAGGAACTCAATGTACTGGTATAAACTTAGTACAAAAATGTATCTATTGTACATTGGAGGTGAGATAGGCCGTCACTCCATGTAACATACTGGTGTTCACCCGCATCCGGCAAGACTGGAAGTCGACCCCGAAGAAGCGAGCTCCGAGTGGACCCAACATGCTGCTGCGCCCTGCTGTGCCTACGACGCAGCTGTATATTTCACGTCTGCATCACTCCACGACGATTGAGGAAGTCGTGCAGTACTTGAAAGTTAAGACCAATTGGACTCTGGAGGGTCGAAAGGTTGGAATCGCGCCACAACATCAATTTTAAGTCGTTTGTGGTACGAGTTCCAACCCACCATCTACAGACCTGTCTGAGAGAGGACTTTTGGCCGAAAGGTGTCTTGTATCGTCGTTTCCGAGGACGGTTACGCGATACCACGCAGCGGAACACGACGCCGTCATCATTACGTGTTTAGTGATAGTTTAAATTTTGTTTCATAGAATATGTATTAGTTTATAGTTATTGTTTTATATAAGTAAATATTAATAAAACACAATAAATAAGTGTTTTTATGGGCCTAAGTTGCCTGAAATAAAGGATTGTATTGTATTGTATTCAAAATCAGCCTGAAATGTCCCCACTGCTAGGACAGGTCTCCTCTCTGTGATACGACTGAGAAGGGGTGGGCTGAAGTCTACCAAGCTGCACCCTAATTGCAAAACGCACAATTTATCAGAATATGAATGGGCTTGAAGATTAAATCTAAACCATTGCGTCATTTGTTCGAATAAATTGTCGGATCAGCAACGTAAATAATGCAATGAATGTTGTTTAACTATGAATATTAAACCAATTCCTACCGATAAAAAGTTTCGCAATTACCCCTCTGGTCTCATGCGGGTTGGTAGATGTCACATGTCATTGAATATTTGGTTCTTGGACATGATGATGATGCCATATTGAGACCAGTGATAGTGAAAAAATGTATACAAAGTAACACGTCTGTCTGAGTTCGAAACTACGACTTGCAACTCGTCAGCCGTTTCCACTGGGCAACCAATGCTCCTAAAAAAAAAGACTTTCGACGAAATCATTGCAATAAGGGAATGATCAAAAGCTAAACAATTCAGACCTACTAATAACTGCTTAATCTTGAATCTGATGTAGGTTTACTAAAATCAGAATTCACAACAATACTGATAACTTTTCTGAAAATGAATGGAAAACTGACAACGTAGTACGCAGTGTATGTAAAGATAAAAGATAAGTAAAGATTATGTCTGGTCTTTAAAGAGATTGAGACTTGAGTTTGTTTAGGCCATTCTTCTCGGAGTTGTCAGATTGGAAACGCCGACTTCATCTAGTTTTTAAAATATTATTGACTTGTAAGTGTTTGTACGAACCTACTTACAGAAATAAAATCATATATCAGTACTTTGGAAATTATATTAGGGAACTCCCATTAAAATATATTGAATATAAATTTTGTTTCTGCAGTCCAGCAACGCTTGTATAAATATTCAGAAATTACTTCGAATTTGTGTGGTTTCCGTTCATGTTAGCAGCAAAATTGAGTTATTTTCAGTGATTTACTGTTTCCCGTAGTTTACAAAATATCATAATACAATATAATATCTTTAACTCTCCACTGGTATTCACCTGCACTCGGTTATACTGGAAGCCGACCTCAACATTGTTGGGAAAAGGCAGGCAGAGGAAGATGATATTGTTGGTACAGTGGTATTTCACTGTCACAGAAAGCACGTTATGCTGTTGGTCCTACTCCTGATCTCTCTCCGGTCGTGTCGGATTGCCGTCCCTAAGGACTGTGAGAGGAAAGAGTGAGTGCCCCAGTGTCTGCGCACATACTTGACATTAAGAGACATTATAATATCTCCCGCGCCGATGGCAAGTCTCCGTTGAGGTTGGCTGCCGTGGCCGCGCGAAATATGGTCTGGATTTCACTTTCAAACCACTCAACTGGGTAGGTAAGAGAGTTAAGGATGTAATGAGATGTAAATATAGGATAGTTCTCAACAAACCGAGCGCAAATATTTACAAACAAAACCTACGCATTTATTTTTGATTCAAACCGTTTGCAATAAATCAGATTGATTATAATCCAAAGCTGCCAAGTATTATATAATAAGAATATTTGACGTCATCAAAATAAAGGCATCTGAAATCTTAACTCATTTATTCATCGTCATTCTCCTGGTCTTTTTTTTTTGGATGGAGAATCATCAAGTGACTTCTCCCGCTCTGGGCGGAGCGGAAAGGCGTGTTAGACTTTTACTGCCTCTCGTTGTTGTTACGGTCTCATTTGTGAGACCCCCCCCCTCCCTAGTGTGATGTCACATATTTTACAATTTTACATCTAAAAATAATTATTGAATTAAAACAGCAGTTCCGAAGTTAGTTTTATTTCAATTTCAATGATTTTTTAATAAAATTAACATCAAATTAAACATTGCAAGAAATTTGAAATTTTTTTTCCCTGGGGTGGTCACGGCGTGCTATCTGTGTTCTTCGTGGGCGCCGTAAATGAGGGTACCTTATCCCCCAGAGGAGGGTCCGGTGACGGACAGCCGCGGCGGGTTCGCGGAAGAACTACGTGTGCCCGTGTTCCCGCCACAAGCGGCACAGGAGGACACCGTGGAGTTTTAGTGCATTGGAGTCCCACATAACTGCACTATCTCCCCGTGGTAGTGCAGTATGCATGAGCATTTCACCACGTTAAAAAAAAAAGCTTTACAAGAGTGTAAAGCTTGCAAGAAGGGGAAGAGGGCTTCCCCATGCTTCTGTAGACTGAGCCAATAAAGGCTCGTGCAAACTAGCGCGACGCGACGGTCGTGCGCGATTCAGCGATTTATATCCGTAGAACAATTTCTATGAAAACGCGCGCGACACTTCACACAGGAGCCTTAACACTTTGCTGAACTGGAAATCGTTCCCAGAACCCCTTGCGCAGCAGTAGCGCTTGCGACCACTATACTGCCGAGGTAGTCTTTTAATAAATCAAGTTATGTCGACGACGAATTGCGTTTTACTTGGGTTTTTGTCTGGGTTAGATACGCATCTCTATCGACATACAACTGTAGCCATCAGGTAGGCTTTCACTATATCTGAAGGCCATTTCTCGTAAAGAAAAATGTTGTGTCACACATGTCAATAACTTCAAATGTATGGATTTCGAGGAGGTTTTTTTGACAGATTGAGACTAGGATTGCAACCTTTTTTTTGTGCAATTAAAGTACATTGGTTATTTATTATAGGTAAGAAAAAAAAGTACATAATATAATAAAAACTTTTTAACAAAAAATTAAACCACCGAAAAAACTTAAAAGCAAAAAATAATAAACCTTGAAATTATGAGTCGGCGCTTTGAGTGATCTTTGATCATTGATTTTTCAGCGCCGACTCAAAATTTTAAGGTTTATTATTTTTTGCTTTTAAGTTTTTTCGGCGGTTTAATTTTTTGTTAAAAAGTTTTTATTTTATATTTTTTTTGTGGCTTTAATGTACTAATAATACTTGGCAAGGTATACCCTCTCCAATGAAAAGATAATGATCAAAATCGGACTACTCTGTATAAAGTTATTCGTGGTTATACATTACAATCAGTGAGTGAACAATCAATCATCCCCTGTTTTCTGACCCTTAGGGTTTGATTTTGTTTTCCAAATTTATATGGGACCACCCTCGGAGTATACCCTTTCCAATAAAAAAAGAATGATCATAATCGGACTACTATGTAAAAAGTTATGGGTGGTCATACATAAAAAAAAAAATATACGCGTCGAATTGATAACCTCCTCCGTTTTTTTTCGTCTGTTAAAAATTTAGTACGATTTATTTTTCTTCATTATTATACCTACTTAAAAACATTTTTACTGCTTTTTTCAGTTTGTATCAAATTAATTTCGTTTAATGAAAATGTATTTACGACTTAACTTTTCAAAATCCCACAGAAATCAAATTTTGCAAAATAAAGTATTTTCGTGTACTTTATTGTTCTCATAAAGTACAGAGTAGAATTATGTGAAATAACGTACAATACTTTATTATAAAGTACGGGTGGCAAACCTAATTGAGACTGAGATCAGACTGTGAACGTTTTTAAAATTACAAGAATTGCCCCTCTGACATCAACCGCCAAGCCATTCCCTATTTCTCTCGGCTTCCAGTCCAACAGGATCGACTCTATCATCATCATCATTTCAGCCGAAAGACGTCCACAGCTGGACATAGGCCTCCTCCAATTTGGGGGGGTTTGCCAGAACCGCCATGCTTGGCAGGCGGGTTGGCGATCGCAGTATGGTGGTAAAATGCATAGAGAACACTGCTGCCCATTCTCTATTAAGTCCCTAAGTCACATTTTACGACACTCACGGAAAAAAATGTGGTGGTGCTATTCTTTACGTCAGGCACCACACACCTTGTAAATGTACTTATGTCCCATAATAAATTATTTAAATTAATCTCTTCCTTCCCTTTGATGAATGCTAATAGTGTTTACAGATAAAATGATAAACGTCAAAACGAAGCCAAGCCGCCATTTTGTATTCGCCAGAAACAAAATTGATGACCATAAACAGACAGTCACCTCTAATGCATGATAGGTCGATTACATTCGGATTTTGAATATAATATTGGCAATAACAACTATTCGTTCGGCCTATTTAAACCCTAAAGTAAACCTATTGCCAAATATCGAAAAATACAAAATTAAACGAGTAAATTGCTCACGAAAGTCTAAATACGGATCATTCAATATTTTGCCGGTAAATGAAATTCCTGTGATCAATAAGGTGAAAAAAAAATATATCTGCTGAAAACTTTAAAAATAGAATGCTTAGCTGCACAAATATTTCAAATAAACAAACTTTTTAAGTCATTGGTGCTTAGCTAACAAAGGTAATTGACCTAATGAAACAAAGGCAGCTTAAATACTAGCTCACCGGACATAAATAAAATACTACTTAAATTTAAAAGAGCACCTGTAATATTACGACACACAAAATTACATTAATACAGTAGAAACAGCCAAAAATTCTTACCTTTTCACCACCTGCCGACGAAAATAAAATCCACAGAGGAATAGTAACACAACGACCTTTGTCTCGCAGAGAAAAAGGCGCGAAATTTCCCGCGCTCTCACCTGTCAAACTACAAATGATAACCTCAAAATCTATTGTAAATCAATAAATATTGCTTTATTATTGGTTTGTTTTTGTTACTTTACTACTATAAAGACGTCCGCACAGGGAAATAGACGATAATGAACTGTTGTCGAGAGGTATAACTGAAATCTGGAGATTTTCCAAAATGGCAGCTTGCCAAATACGAAGTGCGTTGCGTCCGGCGACTTAGGGTGGATGGGGGCTGTTATCGTCCGTTCAGTTTTGATCTTTGAACTGTATTGGCGTATTTAATGGAAATAAGATTAAAATTGGATCAATACTTTCGTTTTATTGATGCATTTTTAATTATTAACTGACTTTTTTCTTTACTGGCGTGAGATTAAAAACAGAAAAGTGTTTCAATATTTTCAAGAGCTCTACTGTAGAGTAAATCATGTTTGAATTCAAAGGAGAGTATACCTACTGTCAATATTGAATTTTCACACGCACAATAGGAGTGCTATTACAAACCGATCCATGCGAACACACTAGATGACAGTAGGAATGGCTTTCATTTTGATAGTTCAACGAATTTTTGATAATATGAAGCATTGAATAATATATACCCTTCAAAATGATTTAGATTCTGATTAATAGTGTGTTACGAATTTAGGATGCCGACCATGCACCCACACACCCACACACGTCACGTTGCGCTTAAAAGTGGTATGTAAATCAAAATTGTTAATATGTTATGACAGTCATGACAATACCTTCGAATTGCACTACAGGGGCACTTAGGGGAATAATAAATTTTCTTGTTTCCCTATCCACCCTATCACATCGCATCGCCAACCTGCGTACTACTTCATTTTCGCTTAGCCTTCTCTATTCCTTTTTTCCGTTTAGCGCGTAACGCCTAGCTTTAATTTGTAGCATCATGTTAGGGTGTACTACGTGAGCTCGACAAATGAATGTGCGAATAACACTTGTGCGACAAAACTGTACTGCGACTCACAATAGTTCGAATGCACGCTTGTGCGACACACTCGAGCTCACATAGTACACTAGATTAGGTTAGGTTAGAATTACTGTGACCTACTACGCACGAGCCGAGCGAGCGAAGCGAGCGGTGCCGCGGGCGCTCCCGCCGGTGAGTGCTAGAAACGACTAGATTCAGTGTGTCGCACAAGTGTGCATTCGAACTATGGTGCGTCGCAGTACAGTTTTGTCCCACAAGTGTTATTCGCATATCCCTTTGTCGAACTCACGTAGTACACTCATAATGTTATTCAAATGTACTGTATGGCAGTTAAACTTCAAAATGCCATGTGCGCTTCGGGCAGGACTGTTTACTAAACTAAATAAAACAAGTACTACTAGCTGTGCCGCGCGATTTTAACCGCCTCACTCAGTCGAGCCATAGTGCGATGTTAAAAAGTCTATAACCGTCCTCAAGAAATGGGTTATCAAATGTTTTTTTTTTTTTCAAATCTGACTGATAGCTCCAGAGATTAGCACGTTCCAATAAACAAACAATTTCTTATTTATTATTAAGTAGTAGTATAGATTTGTAAGCTAAACTTATTTGGGCTTTTGTCCTATGCGTATTTGTGGTCAACTTTAATAACAAATCACTAGAACGGCAACAGTCCCTTCCACCCTACTCAGTAAAACACCTTGCGTCTCTCTTTGTATACCATTTGAGAACAAAGATTTTACCGAGACAACGAACTTGTGTTTATTACGAATATATCGAACTAAATATTTTGATTTGAACTGAATAAAATACAGCTGTTCACTTAAAAAAAATTTTGGCTCGAAATGGTAGAGGTTCAACTCACTCTTTTTAACCGACTTCAAAAAAGGAGTAGGTTTTAAGTTCCACTGTGTATATTTTTTTGTTTATGTATGTTCACCGATTTCTCCGCCAACTGTGAACCGATTTGAAAAAATCTCTTTTTAATATGGATAGGTTATGCTTTAGGGACTATACAGGGTTATTTGTAAAACACCGGTAACCTCTCAGGACTATGTTACTAACATCATAATCAACAACTTTTGTGCTATGACTTTTAAAAATTCATCATATTTTAGTTCATCAGATTTTCATACAAAAATCGGCCGCCCGTAAATAGTTCAAGTTCAAGCGCTCCCGCCACCCTAACTCCGCTCGCCTCGCTAATGTACTATGTGCTTTTTTTGTTTCGCATAGACTTCGTAATATTTAGACCGTTCAATTTAAATATTTTAATTTTTTTATTAATGTCTGGTGAACTAAAATATGACGAATTTTTAAAAGTCATAGAACAAAAGTTGTTGATTATGATGTTAGTAACACAGTCCTGAGAGGTTGCCGGTGTTTTACAAATAACCCTGTATATCTTCGCCTTTCAAACATTAATACATACATAAATTCTTCTTCGTATTGGGGAAAAAAAACTTTAAAATAATAAGTATGATATATAGACTCTGCTTTGATAGTGTTTGCGTTAGCTTCAATAATACGTATTTAATCCACTTTGTTTATCGTAATGATATTCTGATACTTCGGCCAGTGGTGGTATACGAATTAGGGCGGGGAAGAATAAAAACTTTTTGAAAAAAAGAAACAACCGAGTTTTTAGGGTTCCGTTGCCAAATGGCAAAAAACGGAACCCTTATAGATTCGTCATGTCTGTCTGTCTGTCTGTCCGAGTATGTCACAGCCACTTTTTTTCGAAACTATAAGAGCTATGCTATTGAAACTTGGTAAGTAGATGTATTCTGTGTGTAAGATTATCATACAAAAATAGAATAAAAAAACAATAATATTTGGGGTTCTCCATACATAGAACTGAAACTCAAATTTTTTTTTGCATCAAACCCATACGTGTGGGGTATCTATGAATAGGTCTTTAAAAATAATATTGAGGTTTCTAACATCATTTTTTTCTAAACTGAAAAGTTTGCGCGAGAGACACTTCCAAAGTGGTAAAATGTGTCCCCCCCCCCCGTAACTTCTAAGATAAGGGAATGATAAAACTAAAAAAAATATATGATGTACATTACTAATGTACACTTCCACCGAAAATTGGTTTGAACGAGATCTAGTAAGTAGTTTTTTTTAATACGTCATAAATCGTAAACCTCAATTTACCTTTCATTCATGAACTCAAACATTAAATTAAAAAAAAAACATTTAATTTCATAAACATAAACCTTATGCATAAACCGTGAATACCTGAAGGTTTGTACGGAACCCTCGGTGCGCGAGTCCGACTCGCACTTGGCCGATTTTTTTTTATTATACAAGTCCATCATCTGTCAAGCATTTTCCAGTTCTTAGTTTGGGGTCAGCTTCCAATCTAACCGGATGCAGGCACTCATACTTTAAATTGGAATAAGTACACACAAAAACAACAATTTCCAAAAACAAAAAACATTACTCGTACAAAGTGAAACAAACGTTTAATTTCGAAAATCGGTGTCTTTGATTTTGTTTATTTTCTATGTTGTTTTATTATGTGATAAAGTTTGTATACTATTCTTTCGAAGTTGTGGCTCCCACTCCACGCAAATTCTTATGCTTTAACTTGCTAAATAAAAAACAGTGAAAGGAATTTATTTTTATTTTTAGAGCAGAGATGTAGATACCTATAGTACCTACACCCACATTTCGACTATTAGATATGTTTTAGTCCCATATAATAGGGGGCGAGCCTATTGCCATCAACCGTATGAGAATAGAATCATCATCATCATCATTTCAGCCGAAAGACGTCCACTGCTGGACATAGGCCTCCCCCAAGCACCGCCACTGCGACCTGTTCTGTGCTTCTCGCATCCAACGTATTCCTGCGGCCTTCACCAGGTCATCGGTCCATCTTGTGGGAGGCCTTCCAACGCTCCGTCTTCCAGTACGCGGTCTGCGAGCAATGTGCCCTGCCCACTGCCACTTAAGTTTGGCAATTCTTCGGGCTATATCGGTTACCTTGGTTTTCCTTAAAATAGAATATCTCTGAGAATAGAATACCTAATCGTAATTTTGTAAGTAGGCAATCGGTAACTACTAAATTATTAGATAAATTAGTTTTTCCATTACGTTAGGTTATGGTTTGGCAACTTGCCAAACTGAGGTGTACTCATTTGTTACTCTTAAGTTTGTTTATTTTGGTTGTACGCGCTAATCCCAGGAACTGCTAGTTCAAATTGAAAAAATCTTTTAGTGTGGGTAAAGTTATCATAATTAGCCTACACTGTTCCCACTGTTGGGACACAGGCCTCATTTCTGTGTGAGGGAGTGGGCCGTCATCCACCACGCGGGCCCAGTGCGGGTTGGCAGATGGCACATGTCTTTGAATTTTCGGTTCTAAGACATGCCGGTTTCCTCACGATGTTTTCCTTCACCGTTTGGAGAGCAGTGGTGATGAAATAATTTACACAAAGTAATGCACGTCGCTGGGTTCGTACCTGTGGCCTACATTACGTGGGTAAAGTATTCAATTCAAATCAAATCACATTTATTTGTAAATGTAGGTTAAAAATTACAATAGGATGTTATAAGAAGATGCACAGTTCGCTACATTTTACCCGAGAGCATACAAATAAAACTAAAAGTTAGTTGTGTCGATATCATAGACACGCAATTAAAATAAAATAATTCAATTACTTACATACTAACACACAATTCCTAACACACAATTAACACCTACATACAGTTCTACACAATTAGCAATGTCAGTATGATAATAATGTAAACATAAGCACAAGAATATAAGACAGTGTAATTTAAAATATTCGTAAGTCTGAAAATAAGGAAACATACATTTTAACAACATCTAAACCAATGAGGAGAATAAAATCATTAATATAATTGTAACATACTAAATATCAGTGGTGTCCTCCATAAACTCAACTGTGGAGTAATAACATTTATAAATTAAAAATTGTTTCAGTTTCTTTTTAAACATGTCAATATTTAGATTTTTTTATCGGTCGAGGAATTTTATTGAAAATAACTAAACTAACAGCTAATTTAATCTGACCCGGGGCACAGGTATTAAATCCGACATCACACAGAATATTATTCCGTGTCCTGTCAGACGTAAGGTGTCGTAAGAGGCGACTAAGGGACTTACTAGAGAATGGGCAGCAGTGTTTTCTGTGCATTTTACCACCATACTGCGATCGCCAACCCGCCTGCCAAGCGTGGCGATTATAGCAACCCCCCCTAAATTGTGGGAGGCCGGTATCCAGCAGTGGACGTCTTTTCTCTGAAATGAAGACGAATGATGAGATAAATGAGTACGTAGGTAGATACGCAGTTAGTCTATAGAAATATAAACTGCGTACAAAGATCCTAGTCTTTTTCGCAGTAAATATTCTACCTCGTGTTGGCAATTTATAAATGACACGAGGTGATTGAAAGCAAATATATTATACCTGTTCAAAATAGTACTAGGAACTAATGACTAAAGCTCTGGCCACATTGACTAGTATTTCATTAATGTAGATTGTTTTATATTTTTCACCGACTTCAAAAAAAGGAGGAGGTTATCAATTCGACTGTATTTTTTTTATGTTTGTTTTCTCATAACTTTTGACTGGGTGAACCGATTTTGATGATTCTTTTTTTATTTGAAAGCTGGTGCTTCCCGAATGGTCCCATTTTAATTTGGTTCCATTCGGACAATGGGAAAACCATATAAGTCTTAAATCTGCATTAAGTATTTGCGCGACAAATGAACGAATAACGCGATTAGATTAGTGCGGGGTAGGTATCTACTATAACTAAAAGTAAAAAAAAAAAAAAACTTTTTACAAAAAAATAACAACCAACTTCCTTAAAAAAACACTACAAAGTCAAAAATAACTTTAATTTCGGAAGTCGGTGGCAAAAAAACCTTAAATACAGATCCTAAGACACCGACTTCCAAAATTAAAATTATTTTTGACTTTGTAGTGTTTTTTAAGGAAGCCGGTTGTTATTTTTTTTTGTAAAAAGTTTTTTTTGTGAATGTGAGAACGTTGTAGGCCTTGTAGATCATTTTCTATTGTAGTAAGTAAGTACCTGGGACATTTTTATAAGCCTACATTGTCTTCCCAGACCTGTAATTTGAGACAAGGCAATTATTTTTAAAAGAGTAACTGTGGTGTTTCTTGCCGGCTCTTTACCATAGAAATCAACCAATTCAAACCGTGCACCTAACTTCTGACGTTTCATAAATGCCCATGTACGTTTATATGAAGTAAAATATTTTGGTTTAATTTGATTTATGCAGTTAGTAAAAAGCTGTTCATTTGTGAACCTTTCTCATAAAATTGTATAAGAGAAAACACGAAAATTGGCTTAAAACCAGCGATAGGAATAGAGTCTATAGGCAAATAGTAACACAATGAGACATGCATAATTCATGATCACAGACTCATCCGAATTTCTTTGTTACGATTTTTGGTAGACGACACGAGTACGGGACGACATTACAATTATTTAATGTCGTATCAACAGTTGTATACAAGCTAGTTGAGCAAGGACGTTGTATATAAGCTAGTTGCGCGGTAAACTCTGCTTGATTTATCCATAGGATGCAGACCCTCCAGAATCGTTTTCTCCGACAAGCCACAGGTGCGCCTTGGTACGTTAGGAATATCAATCTGCACGTAGATCTCAGGATCCCTACGATCCAGCAGTACATGAAACGCGCTTCGAAGCGTTTCTTCGATAAAGCAGTGACCCACCGCAACCCTCTGGTTGTCGCGGCAGCTAGCTATACCCCCTCCCGCATTAGTCAAGTCCGCCGTCCGCGGCACATTCTCAGCGAACCCAATGATCTCACTACTCTTCTCCAGGAGAGTCGAAAAGAGACAAGTACAGTGAGAGCAACACACAGACACAAATCGTACCGACCTCGCCGCCGACGTCCGTCGTCGCGACCCCGACTTAACAGTCCCTCCCGACCCTTGCATGAGCCAGCCCACGATGCTGCGCCTGTAGCTTTAAGTTAGCCCCTAAATAATTTAACCCAGATCCAGCATGTCCCTTGCTGCCCTCCCCCAGTGATCGCCTAAGCCGAGGTGCGAACCCCCCTCGGGGTTACCCTTAGGACTTTCGCTTTAGTTTTAATTTTTACTATGGCCCGGCTGGAGGTCTAAAAAGTTTAACTTTTTAGAAATTGCCGGGCGAAAATCCGTTTAAGTTGTAAGAATCTTTTCAGGATTAACAAAGAGATGTCCCACACAAAAAAAAAAAACTCTGTTTGCGCGATGTAGGATTTGGCGTAACGTCAGTGTGATGCGAGCTTCTTTACGTTACGTTACATTCTTTTGCAAAAGGACCACACTGGTTTCAGCGGACCCTTGTCTACAAAGTGGACGTATTTGCCAGTAATTGTGCAGCTCAACCATTACTTAATCTGTATTACCCAAACAACTTCGTTCATGCGACGCGACACGACCGTTGCGTCGCGCTAGTCTGCACGAGCCTTTATAGCGCGGGTGAACGACCCTTAACTTCGTTTTCGCTAAGCGTTCGTTCTTTTTGCTAAGCTCCTAATGGTCGATGCGTGCTGTTAACCTACCTCAAGCATTGGGCTATCCACAATGCATAAAGAATTTTTAGATGTGACTGGTACTCTCTAAAGATTACCTTCTACCCTCATGCCGGCCACATTAGCTGTAGAACTGATGACCAGAACCGCGAATCGGTAATTGTATAGTAGGATGCCCTCAGGCTAGGTGCAAGGACGAGTTTCGTAGGGTGGCTGGTAACAACTGGATGAGAGTTGCCGAGAATCGAGCTGAATGGCGTGCAATTGGAGAGGCCTATGTGCGGCAGTGGACTGCTGTACAGCCTACAGCAGTCCGATGATCCATGATGACCCTCTACAAACATATAAATCTTTATAATTTTATGAAAAAAGTTGCAAAAACGGGGATAAATTATTCATTTTGAGAGCTTCCGTGGCATGCGCTACGTAAACGGTTAAAGTAACGCAAGAATCATGTATGACGGAAAAGTTCTTCTTAAAAAGTTCTTAAATGAAGTCCGCGATAGAATGTCTATCTTTTAAGGTTGTCTCACTACAACTTTTTAATTATAATCAAACTTAAATACTATAATATTATGCTATAAAGCTAAAGAGTTTGTTTGGTTGAACGTACTACTGTCAGGAACTACGTTTAGTGCTGGATAGCCCATTTATGAGGAAAGCTGTAGACTATATAACATCACACTACGACCTTTAGGAGCCGAGCAAAACTAAAAAACTCACAAATACGAAGAGCTCGCACGGGCAGGCGATTAGATGCAACCGACGGGGTGGGTCGGAGGAGCCAGAAATTTGACGCGGACGAAGACGCGGGCAGAAGCTAGTATTAGTATAAAAATTAAGATAACTTAGTCAGACGTTCATCCGACGTGTTATTAGCCAAACGACCCTCCCCAGCGCCGACGACACGACTCCGACACGGGGTGATAAATGTCGTGACTCGTTGGGTGTCAAATTAAATAACGTTTAGCGGCCTCGGATTAGACCGTGACGACATCTTGAAGGTTGAGGGTGTACTGGGAGGAGAGGTTTATTAAAATTTAATATAAAACAATCTAGTATACATTATACAAAGATTTCATTGTATAAAGCTGAATATTTTACTTCTCTATAAAACAAAGTCGTATTTTGCGTCTGTACGCTTAGATCTTTCAAACTACGCCACGTATTTTTATGCGGTTTTCATCAACAGATAGAGCTATTCAAGAGAAAGGTTTGCAAAAGTTTGGGTAATTTATATTATAAAGATGAAAAGTTAGTTTGGTTGAACGCACTAATCTCAAGAATTCGAATTGAAAACAATATTTTAGTAATTGATTGCCCGTTTATCGAGGAAGGCTATGGACTATAGAACATCACGCTAGGACCTTAGGGGCCGAGCAAAAATAAACGAAAAGTCACGAATACGAAGCACTTGCACGGGCGATTCGATGCGATGGAATTAAGAAATTTGATGCGGACCTAGTCGCGGGCAGAAGCTAGTTATTTTACAAAACAACTACAATAGAATGCCTGTATGTAGAGTGGGGCCGCTTGGCAGAAAGGTTGGCGATTGCAGTATGATGGTAAAATGCACAGAGAACGCTGCTGCCTATTCTCCAGTAAGTCCCTTAGTCGCCTCTTACGACACCCACGGGAAGAAATGGGATGGTGCTATTCTGTACGTTCTTCTTCTGTACACGGAAGTTGTATATAGTGTTCAACATATGTTATTTTGAAGATTGAGTCTACCCCACATATAACTTCGTTCGTCATCGTCTTTTTTACCCGGAACATATCTACTGCTTTACAGAGGGATGTAACACATAGGATAGTTTTATGCCGGCAGTACGTTATTTATTTTTGGATGGGAAATCATCGAATAACTTATCTTGCTCTGGGCGGAGCGGGAGGGCGTGTCAGACTTTTACTGACTAAAACCCACTCGTGTTCCTTCAGTTGCCCATATGCTAGGGCCACGGTAACTCTTTTGCACGAATCTCCCGACCCTGGCAGACCGGCAGTACGATCCCAAGGGACAATTTTCGACTTCCACGCAGTCGAAATCACTGGAAAAATCTAGTAATTTGAATAACTTACCTCACTTATGCTATTTCGCAGGTACACACGCAAAACTGGATCAATACTGAGCAGCTGTAGAAAGTTATTACGGCTAATGAAGAACTGCAAACTTTAAACCTCGCTCAACGCGAGTTAGCTAAAGCTAAAACTGATACAACTTAGGGGCTGGAAAAGGCACTAACACACTGGTTTCTACCCTAATAGCCACTGAAAATTTTGTATTATAACAATGTACAACCAAGTTGTTGCACTATGGAACTGGAAAACTTTAAAAGCCCTCCATGGTCTTTCAAAATTGGTTTTACCGACTGTATACCAGCGAATAACTAAAAAGCTTCTCAGCCTGAATATAAATAACCTTAGAATAATCGTAGGAACAATAATATATTATAATAATAAGAAGTTCTTATTATAATAATAATAAGAACCCTTTTAACAAACATCTTTATAATATAGGCACCACAGACAGGCCGCTTTGCAGGGGCTGCTTTGACGCCGAGGATTTAGCCGCCCACGTCATCTTGGAATGCGAGGCCGTGGCTTCTCAACGTGAAGAAATCTTTGGAACAATGAGGACGCTCCGTGAAGGATATGAAGCTCCTAAGAAGCTTTTGTGCGGAGCTAGGCTGGCTTTGTTAGCCAGAACACCCACGCACAACAGACTGGATGAGAGTCTAAGTGCATAAAAGTTATTAGTTAAAGTTATTTGTATGTATGTTAGTCTGTAAGGTATTTATGATATGGGTCTTTGTAGCCCGAAATAAATTGATTTGATTTGATAAAAGAGAGTCTCCATTATCATCGACACTTCCATGATCTGAAAGGCTTTCCAAGTTTCATCGTCTGCCTGCCTTTTCGCAACTATGTTGGGGTCGGATTCCAGTCTAACCTGATGCAGCTGAATACCAAGATTTTACATGGAGCGACTGCCTATCCTCTACATCTCAGTTCCTGGATAAAACAATACTCCTTGGTAAGACTGATTGTTAAACTTTTGGGCTCTGACTAACCGTTACGACTATCAAAGATCTACAAATGACAGAAACAACGGCTTAACATGCTTTTGGAGGCACGAAGGGGTCTTGGTATGTAATGAATGGTCACTCATCCACAACCTTACGACGGCAAGCATAATGTAAAGTAGTGCTGGTTTTGTGGGCAAATAATAGATTTGGCCACGAACCCAGCATTCACTGCCAGGGTCGCGAGATTGTTCGAAAGAGATACCGTGACCCTGGCACATGGGCAACTGAAGGAACACGGGTGGGTTTTAGTCAGTAAAAGTCTGACACGCCCTCCCGCTCCGCCCAGAGCGGGAGAAGTTATTTGATGAATTCCCATCCAGAAAAAAAAAACCAGCATTTATTATTTATATAGTACAACAAGTTAGAGTTTAATACAACATTCATTAAATCCCTTCACTCTGTTTCCGCACAGAACCACAAACATTCATTTGCATAATCATTCCGTAATGTTTCCACTGTTGGGAGTGAATTTTTGGTTCTAGGACATGCTGATTTCTGACATATTAATTTGCGTTATATAATTCTGAAAACTATTCTCTTTCCCGTATCACTAATTTATTTGGGGTTGACGCAACATGACTTCTGTTACATCCATATTTTCTATTAGTCCTCATTTCGATATCATGAGTTATTCAGAAACACAGCATTCATCTAAACACCAAAAAAAGTCCATTATTAGACATTCCCTTTCATCTTAGCTCTGACAGAATTCACTTGGAATTCTCATCAAAAATTAATAAATAAATTCTTCCGCCCGCCCTGTGTGTCGCCGCCCGATACCATCCCTAGCGAGCGCCACTCTCTCCCGGGTCTTCGCGGTGGAAGCACAAACAACCTCCTTACCATTTGACATATATACCTGTTTACTTATACTTAGTTACATCTGGAAAAAACGGTGAGTCTTTCTGTGAAAAGTTTCTGTGAAAATTGTGGGTTTAATGTCACCGAGTGTCTTTTTAAACGTAAATAAGTAATTAGAAAGAAAACCGGGAATGTACTAGTTAAGTAGTTAATTACTAAACAGTTTTGATATGCCAGCATCAGCCTAGCCTTTGCGGCTTCCAGTTTATCCGGATTCAGGTGAAAACCAGTATTTGACATTGAACAACTGCCTGTTTCTATCTATCTCAAAACCGTGAAGGAAAGCATCGTGAGCAAACCGGCATGTCCTTAAACCCGAAATTCGAAGACATGTGACATCTACCAACCCGCACTGGGCCCGCGTGGTAGATTACGGCCCACTCTCTGTCGAAAAGAGGAGGCCTGTTTCCCAGCAGTGGGAACATTAGCGGCTGGTGATGTTATACTTTCTGATTGTGGTAGAAATTTGTATGTATAGACACCAGCACATCGAGCTACTGCAATCTGTCAAATTAAATAATGTACCCACATTACAGGCTAATTATGCAGTTAATAGTAACAATTCATTGTATGTTCTATGATTATAACATATTAATATTCCGTGTGGTGTCGGACGTAAAGAATAGCACCATCCAATTTCTTCCCGTGGGTGTCGTAAGAGGTGACTAAGGGATGGGCAGCAGCGTTCTCTATGCATTGTACCACCATACTGCAATCGCCAACCCGCCTGCCAAGTGTGGCGATAATAGCAAACACCTCCCTTTGGGAGAGGCCTATGTCCAGCAGTAGCAGTAGTTTCTTGCTTTCTAAAGGCTCCCTCCCACAGACAGGCGTGAACTAACAGCGTGATAGAACTTTAGTGTAACAATTTCTATGGACACTAACTACCCCGTTGGTCTCGTGGTCACAAGCGCGACTGCTGAACGTGGGTTCAATTCCCAGGTCGTGTAAAGTGTTATTGGGTTTCTCCATTAAGAAAATTTTAGTAACAGCCCGGAGCTTGTAAGTTGACGGTGTGATACCCCCGTGCCTCGGAAAGCACGTAAAGCCGTTGTGGTCCTGCACCTGATCTCTCTCCGGTCGTGTCGGATTGCCGTCCCATCGGACTATGAGAGTTAAGGAACATTGAGTGCCCCTATGTCAGCGCACACACGCCTGCACTATAATATTCCCCACGCCGATCGCTAGTCTCCGTTGAGATTGGTTGCCATGGCCGAAATACGGTCTGGAAAACAATTTGTATTTAAACTTCATGGAAGTGGTTCTACCAGACTGGCCTTGTCTCTCTTGATCATCATCATCATCATTTCAGTCGTAAGACGTCCACTGCTGGACTTAGGCCTCCCCCAATTCGGGGGGCTTTGCCATAATCGCCACGCTTGGCAGGCGGGTTGGCGAGCGCAGTATGGTGGTAAAATGCATCCAGAACGCTGCTGCCCATTCTCTAGTAAGTCCCTTAGTCGCCTTTTACAACACCCACGGGAAGAAATGGGGTGGTGTTATCTCTCTTGATGCTATGTCAATTTATCCAAAGACTGATTCTAATACAAGGGATATTCCAGATGGTCTTCATCCGACCTTCAAACATATCGTTCCCGTCGACATGGCGTCGGTTCCCGACTGACAAGGGAACTCTCCGCATTCAGGACCTAACAGCAGATCTGCATGAAGAGGCTGTCGCACTGCTGACCCGGTATTTTATGAGGGATGAGCCTCCTTGCAAGTATATTGGTGAGTCAAGCCTTTTTCCCGCGGAAGAGCAGTGGTGGCTCAGTGGTAACGGCCGCGACTTACGAGTAGTACGTCGTGAGTTCGAACCCAAGCAGGCGCTTTACTTTGTGTAAATTATTTCATCACCACTGCTCTCAAAACGGTGAAGGAAAACATCGTGAGGAAACCGGCATGTCATAGAACCAAAAACTCGAAGGCATGTGACATCTACCAACCCGTACTGGGCCCGCGTTGTAGATCATGGCCCACTCCCTCTCACCGAGAGGCGGCCTGTGTACCAGTAATGGGAACATTTATAGGCTGCTGACGATGATGATGATGAAGCCTTTTTCCAGTTCATCATCTACCTAGCCTTTTCCCAATGTTGAGGTCGGGTTCAAGTTAAACTAGGCAGACAGGACACCTACTTTGAATATTTCTTCTGTGGAGGAAACGACCCCGTGGCCGTGAGGCCATCAAGCTGTTTAACCAATCAAAGTTTCCGAGTCATAGCATAAATATCATACTTTTGTCAAGAAATATTTAACTTCCACATAGATCTCAGGTCTCCCTACTTCATCTTACTTTTCACAGTTATTATTCCCTCCAGGCATCCAAAATTACCCATCAGCGGTAAAAGAACTACAGAACCTCTGGCGTACCCCTCTGAAAGAGAACCTTTCGCTGGTCTGCATTGAAGACAATGATGAACTGCCTCCGAAGATCGTGGGGGTCAATGTGCTGACTGTTGTATGTAAGGAGGATAAGGAAGAGCCGTTTCAGGTAAGATTTAGAATAGGATAGAATATTCTTTATTGATTTTGTAGGCGTATCGTACGCCTTGGTAAGACTGGTTGTCATACTTTCGGGCTTCTGACGACTCGTAACGACTGTCGAAGATATACAAATGCCAGCTGGACCAATGTAACGTGCTTTCAGAGGCACGGAGGGGTCTTGGTATGAAAAGATGGTCACCCAATCCACGAACCAGCCGCGGCAAGCGTTGCTTAACCTGATCGACCGACAAATGTCAATGTCTATAACTAAAAGCACTTAAAAACTTTAAATCTCCTCTAGACTGACGACAAGATCTGGGCGCAACTCTTCGGCGCCGTCGACCTGGTGAGCAAGGGAGTAGACATCTTCGAGAAGTACGGAGTGGACAAGTATCTGACAGCTTACGGGCTGGTGGTAGACCCAGCTTGGAGAGGATGCGGGGTTGGCAAGGAGCTGCTGTTGGCCAGGTAACTATGGAACATTTTCTTCGCCAAAAATAACGGACGAAACACTGCTACATACCGAGAATTGGAAAAATCCAAATAATCCTTTGCCCCGGGATTCATTTCAGGACCCCGTCGTCCATTTGTATCCTCATTTCGCTAGTTATATTTTAGTTCAAAAGTGGGCCGATTGCCACTAACGAAGCACAAGGCCAGATTTCAGGCAGATATGACTGGCTTGTTAGTCTAGTGGTTAGTGACCCTGACTGCTAAGACTGAGGTCGTCGGTTCGATTCCCACCCAGGACAAATCTTTATGTGATGAGCACAATCATTTTTTCTGTGTCTGGGTGTAATTTATCTATAACTATCTGACCCGACCACGGATATCTATGGACCCGACAGACGTTGTCCTGTCTCTTTGATGATATTTAAGCACGCATTCTGTCAATTCTATGTCAAATGTCATAATGTTACATTAAAAAAGTTTACATTGTCCTATTATATGGTTGCTAAGTATTTTTAAATAAGTGTTCTTAAATTTTCTAATTTCCCGCGCACTTTTTTATTTTTTTTCTTTCATAAGAACCTTCTCCTGACAATTACAAACACAACAACAAAAAAAAAAAGTGAAATCGGTCCAGCCGTTCACGCGTGATGTCGTGACCAAGGGAAATAGGGGTTCATTTTTATATATATAGATATATATGTATTTAGAACTGTATAACTATGTTTATCAGTTGTCTGGTTGCCATAGTTACAGGCTCTGCCTAGTTTGGGATCAGATAACGGTGTGTTGGTTGTCCTAAGAAATTTATTTATTATTATTTATATAAATTAATCCTACCGGGAAAGCCCAAAAAAACTGCCCGATCCAGGGTCGACGTTTATGAGGTAAATCGAAATAGACCGGGTAAAGTGTTAGCCAGTTATATTAAACTCACGCATTCTCCCCACGGAGGTAGGCAGGAACTGCAGTACTACAGTACATATTACGAACATTCTAAAAGTAAGTATACGATGTTCCAAGAATATTGACAAGTAATTAGTCAGTGTCAGTTAAAGTAATCACAGAACGAAAATCAATGTCATAAAAATCAAATTGAAGGGGTCTGCTAGGACCGATGCCTGCCAGGGTCGCGAGATCTGTTCGAAAGAGATACCGTGGTCCTGGCATATCGACAACTGAAGGAACACGGGTGGGTTTTAGTCAATAAAAGTCTGATACTGATAAAGTCTCCCGCTCCGCCCTAGAGCGGGAGACGTCATTTGGTGAATACACTCCCAAAAAAAAAAATGTCATAAAAATGATAAATTATATAATTCAATTAGCAACCATTCTTATTTTGTCTTAACTCTAGATTGTCCTATGGAACAGAGGGGTAATTGCGTAACTTACTATCAGTAGGAATTGGTTGCATATTGATAGTTAAACAACATTCATTGCGTTATTTACGTTGATGAGCCAACAATTTATTCGAACAAATGACGCAATGGTTTAGAAATAATCTTCAATCTCATTCAGATTCTGATAAATTGTGCGTTTCGCAATTAGGGTGCAGGACTAGATTGTATCCAAGTATTCTTATCTTCCTATCCTCAAAAAAAAGTGCACAACGTGTATTTGTCAGTTACATACTATAGCATCATCATCTGTCTAGCGTTTTCCCAACTATGCTGGGGCAGGCGCGGTCGCAGTCTTACATTTTGGGGGGGTCACCATGAGTACTGAAGAATATTTTTAGGAAGGTACATCCTCTTTCGTCTAGTAGTCGCAAGCGCTACTGATCAGCATGATGTCCCGGGTTATAATCTTTTTGCAAATGTCCATCGGAGTCTCCGTGGCTCAAGTGAGAACAATTTTAAGATAGCAAGACAGGAAAATCGTTCAGGGTACCGACAGCATGACTGTCTTTGGGGGGGGTCATGACCCCTAGGACCCCCCCCCCTTCGGACCGCTCCTGTCCTGGGGGTCAGCTTCCAGTCTAACCAGATGCAGCTGAGTACCGGTATTTTACATGGAGCGACTGCCTATCTGACCTCCACAACCCAGTTACTGGGTAATGTGATACCCGTTGGTAAGACTGGTTGTCAGACTTGGCTACTGACGACCCGTAACGACTGTCTAAGATCTACGAAAGACAGCCGGGACCAACGTCTTAACGTGCTTTCCGAGGCACGAAAGGGTCTTGGTATGTAAAGATGGTCACCCATCCACAGACCAACCGCGGCAAGCGTAGCTTAACCTAAACGATCTACCCGTGCGGCAGTTATTACTTAGCCTAAAAAAGTTCAAAAACGTATACTTGTAAGTTGAAATCATACATATAATTGCAGCAAAACCTTTTTCATATCTTCCTACACTTCCACACGCTTAGATATACCTTATATTTGTACCTTATACTTATTATACCTTATACTTATCCATAAAGATTAAATATTTGAAAAATTAATTAAATAACCCTATCTAATTTAATTTAATTTATTGTATATAATTTGATTCATTTATTATTTAATCCAATCTTAATTTATTTTGTAATTTATGAAACTATTTTTTTTCTCTTAATTGCATAATTTTAATTTTTTCCTATTTGTACTAATTTTGTGTAACTTATTTTAATTAATTAATTGTGTGTAATTATGTAGTGCATGTGGTGCTTTTTTGTAACTGGTGAGGCACTTAGAATTAAGATTACAATGTCATAATTATAATGTAACAGTGTACTCACTGTTGAAAAGCCAAAATAAATAAATAAATACCTGATTTCTATCCCGCAAACGATTAAAACCGAAATGCGCACATCTCTATTGAAACCCGCCATCCAATTACAGACGATATTACAGACGCCAGGCGGATTCTTTAGTCCCGGGGTAATGGGGAATTTATCGGGAATCTATCCCGGAATGCGGGACGTGCTCGAAGGTCTATAGGTTATTGAATATTAATTTATATGTAGGTTAGTTATGTAGGTTTCTCGAGTGTTAAGATTCTTTTGTGTGGATGAATCATCATTAGGAGCGCACCGAGAAATTTGTTGAGCTAAATGGTGCTGATGGCTATAAGAGTAGAGGGAGACCAAAGAAACTATAGATGGACTGTGTGAATTATGATATGGATATACCCGGTGACATTTTTTAATGTCTTGAAAAAAAAAAATGGGGGTAATAGGTGAACGGAGTAGCAGCCTTTGGCATAGAATTTTATTTTATTTTTGAATAACATGTAATGAAATTGATCTAGCAATAAATACTACACATTTAAAGTAACATTTTCATACAAGAACAACAAAAACAGAAATTTGGAAAAAAAAACAAAAAATCAATTAAAAACCTATCGAAACTCAAATCACACGCACCCTACTCAATGCGCGGCATGTATCAATGATTTCGTAGCGCGGTATATTTCGTGGCGCGCATAGTTCTAATCCTTTGAAGCCGACCGATAGGCGGCCTCATTGATCTTTCGCAGGCACACGAGCCGCACACGCATCCCCGTCCCCCCGCGTCCCGCGCTCCTTTAGTCACCTACGATGAATCTGAAGGCCTTCCTGCCTTCTATTCTAGTTACACAACACATCATATGAAGGTCGAGACGGTAAAAAATGTCATCCGGTATAGTCCTCCAGACCGTATTTCGTCTATGGCGGCCAATATCAACGGAGACTAGCCATCGCGCGGGAGATATTATAGTGCTCAAGTGTGAGCGCAGACACAGGGGCACTCTTCCCTCACTCTCATAGTGCGATGGGACGGCAATCCGACACGACCAGAGAGAGATCAGGCGTAGGACCAACGGCTTAACGTGCTTTCCGAGGCACGGGGGCATCACACCGCCAACTGCCAAACTTCGGGCTGCTACTAAGAAATTCTTAATGGAGAAACCCAGTAACACTTTGTCCAACCCGGGAATTGAACCCAGGACCCCACATTCAACAATCACGCTTGCGAACAAGAGACCAACGGGGCAGTTATGATATGGATAGAAATATAATATCTTAGGACAACCAACACACCGTTATCTGATCCCAAACTAGGCAGAGCCTGTACTATGGCAACCAGACAACTGATAAATATACTTATATATATGTTTAAATACATACTTAATATAGATAAATTACACCCAGACACAGAACAAATGATTGTACTCATCACACAAAGATTTGTCCTGGGTGGGAATCGAACCCACGACCTCAGTCTTAGCAGTCAGGGTCACTAACCACTAGACTAACAGGCCAGTCAAGAAAGGGAGTGAATACTTTTTTTTTTTTTGGAATGCGAAATCATCAAATGACTTCTCCCGCTCTGGGCAGAGCGGGACGGCGTGTCAGACTTTTACTGACTAAAACCCACCCGTGTTCCTTCAGTTGCCCATGTGCCAGGGTCACGCTATCTCTTTCGAACAATCTCGTGACCCTGGCAGGTAACGGTCCTAACAGATCCCTTCAGGAGATGACGACAAATAGAGAAGTGTGGAAGAAAAAGACATGTTGCGTCGACCACTTTTAAATTGGGATAAATGTAGGAGAATCCTGCCAGGGTAGCGAGATTTGGTCGAAAGAGATACCGTAGCCCTCTGGCATATTGACAACTGAAGGAACACGGGTGGGTTTTAGTCAGTAAAAATCTGACACGTCCTGCCGCTCCGTCCACAGCAGGAGATGTTATTTGATGATTTCCTACACATAAAAAACTTTTTTACAAAAAAAAAAAACAACCGACTTCCTTAAAAACACTGTGACAAGTGAAAAATAACTTTAATTTCGGAAGTCGGTGTCTTAGGATCTGTATTTATGGTTTTTTTGCCACCGACTTCCGAAATTAAAGTTATTTTTCACTTTGTAGTGTTTTTAAGGAAGTCGGTTGTTTTTTTTTTGTAAAAAAGTTTTTATTTTTAAATTTTTAGTTGTGGTATTCACCCTGCACTAATTCCAAACAAACAATGCATATTTATGCGATAGCAGAAATCGCGGTTGATTTCCTGTCATTTTTTAAAGAGTTCCGGTGTCTGTCTCCCGAACTCATCATCAGATCTATATGAAAATTATATGGGACCATTTCGGAATAAACCCCTTTCGAACAAAAAAAGAATTTTGCAAATCCGTCTATATATGACGGAGTTATGGCCGAAAATACATAGGTAAAAAAAAAAAAAAAAAACATATAAACATCCGAATTGAGAACCTCCTCCTTTTTAAAGTCGGTTAAAAAAAGGAACTAATCATCTTTCTGTTGCCACGAATCATTAAAAAAAAAAAAACTTGTTTTTATCTTCTTATTTATACGTTCGTACGCTATACAACAGCTGTAAGTTTTTGCGTATTCTGCTACATCCAGTCAGACTGAATGAGAACCGCAATTCATTTTGCAAAAGGCTGACAGATGACCAGTTTTGAAAACACGTTGAGTATTTGGTGTAGCAAGGACTTATGCTACGGCGTAGCAAGGATCAGTGCTACGACTTTAAATAGAAAGGAAGTCTGCTACGGCGTAGCTAGGACGTCTGCTACGGCGTAGCTAGGACGTCTGCTACGGCGTAGCTAGCACTGCTACGCCAGCATGCGTAGCTGTGGCGTGAATCGTCGTAATTATTTTTTTAATTTAATTTAGTCATTTATTTCGACCAACAAGACTCATAGTGTTAGTAACATGTACTTAGAAATGTACTTTTTAAAAAGACTCCTAAAATTAGAATGTGTATTAATTTATAAAAACTAGAGTTAAATAACCGGCCAAGTGCGAGTTGGACTCGCGCACAGAGGGTTCCGTACAAACCTGTAGGTATTCACGGTTTATGCATAAGGTTTATGTTTATGAAATTAAATGTTTTTTTTTTTAATTTTTACGATTTATAACGTATTAAAAAAAAAACTACTGACTAGATCTCGTTCAAACCGATTTTCGGTGGAAGTTTACATGGTAATGCACATCATATATTTTTTTTAGTTATATCATTCCCTTATTTTAGAAGTTACGGGGGGGGGACACACATTTTACCACTTTGGAAGTGTCTCTCGCGCAAACTATTAAGTTTAGAAAAAAATGATATTAAAAACCTCAATATCATTTTTGAAGACCTTTCCATAAATACCCCACACGTATGAGTTTAATGAAAAAAAAATTTGTTGAGTTTCAGTTCTATGTATGGGGAACCCCAAATATTATTGTATTTTTTCTATTTTTGTGTAAAAATCTTAATGCGGTTCACAGAATACATCTACTTACCAAGTTTCAACAGGATAGCTTTTATAGTTTCGGAATAAAGTGGCTGTGACATACTCGGACAGACAGACAGACAGACGGACAGAAAGACAGACATGACGAATCTATAAGGGTTCCGTTTTTTGCCATTTGGCAACGGAACCCTAAAAATCATTTCAGATTTTCAGAGTGATTGGTGTCTGAACTGGTCTGACCAAAATTTTGTCTGAACTTTAAAAGAGACTCTGTCCTGAGTCTCTGATCTCTGAATTTGTTCCGGCCTTTCTCCTCAGAGTGGTGAGATAGGAAACGCAGACCTCATCTACTAGTTATTCACTATGATTGGCGTTCAAGTGTTCGAAGAAACCTTCTTACAGAAATAAAATCATTCGTTTAAGGCAAAGATAAACATGCATTTTTAATCATTTTATTATTTAAATTAAAACAACAAGAGACTAAAAAGAATCAAATAAATTAAACAATATGACACAATATATTTAAAAATAAAAAAAAACAAATTTAAATAAAACATAGAAAAACTTGAAATAACTATGAGTGAGTCAAACCATATTTAAAAGATATTTTGTTCAGTTTTATCTAATCTATGTCATCTTTGTTTTTTTCTTTTCTTCAATGGCATTCCTTTTTATGTGGTATATTGGCTGGACACTATCATAGTCTAACTCGTTGTAATATTTATGCTTGTTCCTATCAGCAGGGTTCGGATAATAAGCTGCATATAACAGACCATCTACCTGATAAAGTTTAACATCTATCGAATGCTGAAATAGCACACCACTTAACAGCATTCGTTCTATTACAACACAAGAATCATTAGTAATTTTATTCCCCCAAATATTCAAAAACCGTAAAGTGTACGGTTTTTTTATCGTATTCAAAATATGGATCACACCACTATCTGTCAAATTGTTGCGACCTATGTCAAGGGCGCAGATTTTTGAGAATGGCAACCCGAAACTTAGCGCTATGGCTCCCGTGTCGTTTATTGAATTGCCTGCGACATTCAAAAGGAGGAGTTGAGGACCTTCGGCTAAGTATCTGGCTAATAGTTCAATTCCATAGTCACCAATCCTGTTGAAAGCCAAGTCCAAAAATAAAAGAGTTGTATTCTTTCTCAGTCCTCTTGCGAAATACTCCATATCGTGACTTATGAATTGATTCTTTTGTAAATGTAACTCGATTATACTAGAGTTCCTTTCCAATAAGTATTCGATATGATACGCTAACCATTTTGATTCATACGGATACCGATTAAACATCGGTATGGCCCGACTGAAATCTAAGACTCGTAGTGTTGTATTTGCTCCATGATCGCTTCTTAAAGCTGTAATAATTTGGGCGGTACTCGGTAAAGTTTGATTCGTTTCTCCTATATCCAAAAACTCAACGGAAGTATTGTTCATCAAGAAGCTAGCGAAAATTTCACCTCCTTTTGTGCCAAAACGATTTCCATTCAGTCGTAGATATCTCAGTTTGATTAACTTGGCATATTTTGCAAGTTTTTCTACTGATAATCTAGTTAATCTGTTATTCATTATGTTTAAATTGATGATGCTAGATCTACCCTTGACGAGGAGTTTTTTTAAGATTTTATAGAACCCTTTATCTGTGATGTTATTGTAGCTTAGATCGAGCTTAACGATGCGTCTTGGGGATTGTCTGATATATCGACAAATTGCTCGTACGTCAGTGTCCTGAATTCGACGTCTGTACCTTCCTTCGATGTCCTTCCCCCGAAGAATGAGGTATCCAGTCCCATCGGAGTTTCTCTCAGTAAACAAATTCAGTCTTATCTCGTTTATTTCTGGTTTGGGTATTTTTTTAGGTTTTCCGGTTATTTTTTCTAGAACGTCTACTGTGTTGCAAATACATTTGTGCTCCTTGTATTTAACCATTTTGCGTTTTATAATTATTTAAAATTAAAATGAAACTGTAGGTTTAGAAAAATACAAAATATTTTGTCTGTCAAAAACTATGTGACGTGATGAAACGTTTTTTTTACTTTTTTTTACTACAAACCCTGTAACCAAAGAGTTTCAAATCCTACTAATATTATAAATGCGAAAGTTTGTGAGGATGGATGTATGTGTATGTGTATGTTTGTTACCCTTTCACGAAAAAACTACTGAACGGATTTGAATGAAATGTGGCACACAGATAGTTTATAACCTGGATTAACATAAAGGGTACTTTTTATCCCGGTAGTATGTTCCCGCGGGATATTTTCCGACCTTCACGCGGGCGAAGCCGCTGGCAAAAGCTAGTAGTTTATAATGATCGTCGCAACGGCATACATAAACTTACGCCATTTTCCCATGGGGGTAGGCAGAAACTACAGAACGCCACGTGCTACGATCCTTAAATACTCCTTTTGTTTCGTTTACGTTCATACATCTGGTCATACACACACGCCGGTTGCGAGTAGGTACTACGCACCTGACCTTTCTGAAGAACATCACCATTATAGTCAATATTATGTTCTCCTAAGGCGTCCCCTTCCAGTGTCTCCAGTCACATCTGCTATGTACAAGGCAGCCTTTTGATAATCGCGCTTCATAGTTATACTATAATTTATTTAGCTTAACTATAATAATACCGGATAGGCATTGTTCTGTTTCCTAAACTCGATTGGGGCGCCACCTACCGGGTCTAAAATCATACAAAAATACAGAAGAATTATATATTGTGAAGATGGTACTTAATAACTCAGTCTACTCAGTGTGGGGCCTTACATTGCTTCCTTTGGTCAACCCCTGGGTTGGGTAGTGAATTTCCTTCTAGTTTTTTTAACCGACTTCAAAAAAAGGAGGAGGTTATATGTTCGACTGTATGTATTTTTTTTTTTTTTTTTTATGTATGTTCACCGATTTCTCCGCCAATTGTCAACCGATTTTGAAAATTCTTTTTTTATTCGTAAGGGTATACTCCTGAGGTGGTCCCATATTAATTTTGTGAAGATTTGATGTATACTTTGGGAGATAATCGAAGGAACTCCTCAAAAACAAACAGTACACGTAATGTGATTTGGATATTGTACTAAAGATCAAAAATAATTGCTGGTTCTATCTATCCATCCGTGGTGAACTAATTATAGTCTTCGAAGATACCGCATGGAACTCCTCATCGGTGAACAGTACATATAGGAACTTACAGTGAAAGGTTAGAAGGTTAGGGGATAATTTAGACCGTTACTTGTATTCTTATATTCCGTTGAGCTGATGATGGAAGGTACAACTCCTTATCGATCAGGAGTTAGAAGATATCTTGTCCTAGATAGACATACTCGTTGACATCGAGAATTGATTCCTCAGCAGACACTAGAGTGGGCTCTTACCCACTCTACTGTCTGCTTAATAAAAAAAAAAGCAGCCTTAATCATTTTGGCCTGGCCATTTATTATATTTTTAACCGACTTCAAAAAGGAGGTTCTCAATTCGGATGCTTATATGTTTTTTTTTTTTTATGTATGTTCGGCCATAACTCCGTCATATGTAGATGGATTTGCAAAATTCTTTTTTTGTTCGAAAGGGGTTTATTCCGAAATGGTCCCATATAATTTTCATATAGATCTGATGATGAGTTCGGGAGACAGACACCGGGACTCTTTAAAAAATGACAGCAAATCAACCGCGATTTCTGCTATCGCATAAATATGCATTGTTTGTTTGGAATTAGTGCAGGGTGAATACCACAACTAAAAATTTAAAAATAAAAAACTTTTTTACAAAAAAAAAAACAACCGACTTCCTTAAAAACACTACAAAGTGAAAAATAACTTTAATTTCGGAAGTCGGTGGCAAAAAAACCATAAATACAGATCCTAAGACACCGACTTCCGAAATTAAAGTTATTTTTCACTTTGTAGTGTTTTTAAGGAAGTCGGTTGTTTTTTTTTTGTAAAAAAGTTTTTTGATTAGGATTTGTTCAGTAAATAACCAGAGAATATTTGAATCTCCCATACTATACATACTTTGGGGTTATAAGGCGAAATGTTAGTGAACGATAGTGTTCTTCTAACTGAATAACACGGAGCATAATTTATTTGAATTTTGAGCTTTCCTACTGAGGAGTTTGATGCGCCACTTCTTCCCAGCATTATAGCACTAGGAAGTGGTGAAAGGCGAGCGTTTTGGAGGACTCTCTTAAAAAGTGCTGCTACTCAGCCTCATCATCATCATTTCAGCCGTAAGACGTCCACTGCTGGACTTAGGCCTCCCCCAATTTGGAGGGCTTTACCATAATCGCCACGCTTGGCAGGCGGGTTGGCGATCGCAGTATGTTGGTAAAATGCATAGAGAACGCTGCTGCCCATTCTCTAGTAAGTCCCTTAGTCGCCTTTTACGACACCCACGGGAAGACATAAAACGAGTTTATTTCTCACCATCATAGCAACCACGATTACTTATTAAAACGAACTTAATACTAATCTCGTATACAATAAACAACAATAATCCAGCAGCATTTGTGGTGGTAAAAGAGGTTTGATGACATGGAGTGGTGTTATTCTTTACGTCCGGCACCACACGGTACCCGGTACGGGTACTACTCAGCCTAGTTTGGATAAAATTCATTCCTAATTGACTTCGATTTAGATTTCATACACCCTACGCTTTTCCCATAAGCTACCTAACCGTTTTTTTTTTTACAGGATTCCGTTGTGCAAAGCGCTGAACATCAGAGTGACAGCAACGGTCTTCACGGCGGGAGCATCGCAAGCTGTAGCCAAGAAAGCAGGCTTTGTCGATCTATTTGAAATAACTTACGAAGAATTAGCTAAAAAAGGTTTTATATTTCCCGGAGTTGAAAAAGATACGAAGTCCTCAAAATTAATGGCGTTGGCCATTTAAAAAACAATGTTACGATATGGCATTTTTCTGAATTTACCCGGTTAAATGGGAGATTGTGAACGATTATTGACGTCGCGTTGTAAGTTTTGTCATAAAATTATGATCTCATTTTAATTTTAGTATGTTTATTAACTAAGCCTTTCCTATCAAGGAAATGTACCTGTATGATATTTTACTAAACATTACTACTGTTTATTAAATAGTGATGTTCTGAAATTATAAGTGTATTTAAACAAATATGTAAAATGTAAAACAATAAGCTTTTATTAAAGAAATGTACCCGTATGATATTTCACTAAATATTAGTATTGTATATTAAATAGAAGTGTGTTTACACAAATATTTAAAATTAGTTGGTAATAAGCTGCTAGTTAAATATACCTTCCTAATAAAACTGTTTCTCTAGTCAAAATATAATCCTGCAAACTAATTTTGTAGTTTCCTTTGTGAAATCTGAAATCAATATTCCTCATTACAATACAGAATAAAATTGGGGAACTCCGGGCGAAAACAAAAGGCGAACCCATCCACCTATTTATACAGATAATGCCTCGTAGTGATTAAGCTGAGCAAGCAGATTTAGCTTTGCAAAGTCAGCTCCCTTACATTGTTGTCAGGAAGGTAAAATCAGCTTTTTTCAAATGATGATGACGTGAGTACTAATGAGATAAAAATACGAAACGTTGTTTGTAAAAAAGTCACTTTGGTCATTGATATAAAAAGGACGAATAAGACGAATTAAATATGTAAATATGATCCAAGTTGTAGCTAAAGTCCGTTATGAATCTAGCTGATGACCCGAGAGCTAGGTTGACTCGACACTACACTGAAGATATCCCGGACGTCAGCTTGTACGAGATTAGGATGGCTCTGAAGCAGCTTAAAAACAACAAGGCGCCGGGTGATGACGGAATTACAGCCGAACTCCTGAAGGCCGGCGAAAAACCCGTTCTAAAGGCCCTTCAGAAGCTGTTTGATGCCGTCATACTCGAGGGCAAAACGCCACAGGCATGGAATAGAGGTGTGGTGGTACTTTTCTTTAAGAAGGGTGACAATACCCTGCTTAAGAATTATAGGCCCATCTCACTTCTGAGCCATGTCTACAAGCTGTTTTCAAGAGTCATCACGAATCGTCTCGCGCGCAGGTTTGACGACTTCCAGCCTCCCGAACAAGCCGGATTCCGTAAAGGCTTTAGCACCGTAGACCACATACATACGCTGCGGCAGGTTATACAGAAGACCGAAGAGTATAACCTGCCTCTCTGCTTAGCGTTTGTGGACTACGAAAAAGCCTTCGATTCCATCGAGACCTGGGCTGTACTGCAGCCTCTTCAACGGTGCCAGATTGACTATCGGTACATCGAGGTGCTGAAGTGTTTGTATGAAAACGCCACTATGTCAGTCCGGCTCCAGGACAAAGCCTCGAAACCTATCCTTCTGCAGCGAGGGGTGAGACAGGGAGACGTAATCTCTCCGAAACTGTTCACCGCTGCACTGGAGGATGTCTTCAAGGTTCTGGACTGGAAAGGGGCTGGCATCAACATCAATGGCGAGTACATAACTCACCTTCGATTTGCCGACGATATAGTAGTCATGGCTGAGACTATGGAAGACCTCAGTACAATGCTCGATGACCTCAGTCGAGCTTCCGAAAGAGTGGGTCTTAGGATGAACATGGACAAGACAAAGGTCATGTCCAATGCTCGTGTGATACCCACTCCAATGAAGATCGGAGGCGCTACACTCGAAGTTGTGGACGAATACGTGTCAGACTGTCCAGTTAGGTAGATCCAACTTCGAGAAAGAGGTCAATCGTCGAATCCGACTCGGCTGGGCAGCGTTCAGGAAGCTACGCAATATCTTCTCGTCCCAAATACCGCAGTGTCTCAAGACAAAAGTCTTTGACCAGTGTGTGTTGCCAGTGATGACATATGGCACTGAGACGTGGTCACTCACAATGGGCCTCATAAGAAGGCTCAAAGTCACCCAAAGAGCAATGGAGACGGCTATGCTTGGAGTTTCCCTACGCGATCGAATCAGAAATGAAGAGATCCGTAGGAAAACCAAGGTAACCGACATAGCCCGAAGAATTGCCAAACTTAAGTGGCAGTGGGCAGGGCACATTGCTCGCAGAACGGATGGCCGATGGGGTCGGAAGGTTCTGGAGTGGCGACCGCGTACTGGAAAACGGAGCGTTGGAAGGCCTCCCACAAGATGGACCGATGACCTGGTGAAGGCCGCAGGAATACGTTGGATGCGAGAAGCACAGAATAGGTCGAAGTGGCGGTGCTTGGGGGAGGCCTATGTCCAGCAGTGGACGTCTTTCGGCTGAAATGATGATGATGTAGCTAAAGTTGGCAGCACCATCTGTTGTGTGAATTCATATCATTTATTACGAGTCCTCTTGTGAGTCATTTGGTAAACTGTTTCTTAAAAAACTCGATAGATGGCGCTTATTGTGACCATATAAAAGATAGTTGAATGAAAATGCGTTATGATATATGTACTCCAGGGCCAAAAATTTTAATTAAAATGTACGATATAATTATATGTTATTCTATTATTTATTTGACCAAAGTTTTAAAATAATCTACAAATATTAAAAATGGGAGTTTTTACAAACCTACTGGCAATCATT
This sequence comes from Aporophyla nigra, assembly GCA_947507805.1. Taxonomy (NCBI): domain Eukaryota; kingdom Metazoa; phylum Arthropoda; class Insecta; order Lepidoptera; family Noctuidae; genus Aporophyla; species Aporophyla nigra. The sequence goes on from OX382318.1 coordinate 2,437,267, forward strand.
ACGAATAATGGCGACGCGTCCAAGTGCCATTACCTGTCAAACGGTTGTTGACTTTTCTGGGTGTATCTCTTTTCTTCGCGCATCAATTTTATAAATAAAAGCAAACATTATTATCGTTTACAATTAAGGAAAAAGAACTATACTTAATTATGTAGCGATAAAACCAATAAATCCTAATCACGCGAATTAACGCTGATGAGGTAAACTCTTGAGCCTATTTTCCTGCGAAAATAATAAATCGAACTGGCGAAAATTGTTTTCGTGATTACATCCTGTTTTGAAAACTCAAAACGTGAATTTTCTATTTGTGTCGTTTCTCGTTGGCTGTTTTCCGTGATTTCTGTGCGTGTGAGTGAAGTGTCAAAAAAAACCTTTATTTTTTTTTAAATAAAAGTTAAGTAATCAATAAAATAATTATTAGATTTATTTGTGTTAGTGAGAGTGTAAATAAAAATGTTAAACTTTGTGTTAAACCATGGATGGATCGCTTAAAAAGTTTTGACCCCCTGCATTGAAGGTAAAAATACTATTTCTATTTTTATTTTATAAAAGTTTTGATATTGTTTCAGTTCTGTCAACATGTCTGTTCTACTCTATTTTGCGTGTAGTCATTTTACTACTACGTTCGTAATAGTTTGTATAAACTAGAGGCCTTGTTTACTTATCATACAATGGTATAGTGTATTTTTTAGCACTGGATAGGCTTGTGTTTGACTAGTGTCTCGTATTGTAGTCTTTGGTGTCTCGCTGGATAGGCAATGATGCGGCCAGCGATTGTTTGTCTATTATTACATGATGTAGAAACCCAAGATTATTCTTAATTCAAATGATAGCACATCATTTGTGGGCAAAGATGGATAGAAGTTTTGCCCTTATTTGCCAACACTTTATATATTACGCTTTAATAAATCATTTTACACTGTTCTGTCATGGAACAGTGCACAATCATTGCATAATTGTTTGAAAAATAATTGCTCTATCAGCTCTACTCAAAATGATTTTCTCTGATCAAAATATAGTAGGAATTGTTGTACAAATACTTATTTCATGATAATATATCACCTGTAAACTGTATGCCCCGTTGGTCTCGTGGTCGCAAGCGCGACCGCTGAGCGTGGGGTCCTGGGTTCGATTCCCGGGTCGGGCAAAGTGTTACTGGGTTTTTCCATTAGGAATTTCTTAGTAGCAGCCCGGAGTTTGGAAGTTGGCGGTGTGATACCCCCGTGCCTCGGAAAGCACGTTAAGCAGTTGGTCCTACGCCTGATCTCTCTCCGGTCGTGTCGGATTACCGTCCCATCGGACTATGAGAGTGAGGGAAGAGTGAGTGCTGCTGTGTCTATATACACTTGAGCACTATAATATCTCCCGCGCCAATGGCTAATCTCCGTTGAGATTGGCCGCCGTGGCCGAAATTCGGTCTGGAGGACTATATATATATAAACTGTATTTAAAGCAATTATCTCTAAGTTCAATGCAATATCAAAACCCCCTGTGTTGCATACAATTTGTCACAGTTAAAGTTTATATGAAAAAGGAGTGTAGAAAGCTACTTAATATTTTTATTTAATAATGCATTAGAAATACATTAAGTTTTAAATTAATATGGTTGAATAACGTCCATTGGGGGACCACTAGTTATTTTTAATCTATGGTACCTATTCTGGATCCATAACCATATTATAAACTTGACTGGCCTGTTAGTCTAGTGGTTAGTGACCCTGACTGCAAAGATTGCGGTCGTGGGTTCGATTCCCAACCAGGAAAAATCTTTGTGTGATGAGCACAATCATTTGTTCTGTGTCTGGGTGTAATTTATCTATAATATGTATGTATTTAGAAATATAAAGTAAAATCAGTTGTCTGGTCAACATAGTACAGGCTCTTCCTAGTTTGGGATCAGATAACAGTGTGTTGGTTATCCTAAGATATTTGTTATAAACCACACCCTTTTCAAGCTATTCTGAGATGCTACAATGATGAAACAGTTCAAAAGGAATTGGACAACCCAGTAATTTTTTAAATTTAATAGTCCACAGCTGACTTTACCCTCTGCTGAGCCCACATAAGCCTCAGTTCCGTACGCTAAATACATGTGACGTGGAGTTGCAAATACCAGCCCATGTAACCTATAGGCCTCTCTTTTAATGTGCCAATTCACAGACTCTTGTACCTGCCTCATCCAGGTTCTAGGCTCCCGCAAGTCCTCATCATTTCAGCCGAAAGACGTCCACTGCTGGACACAGGCCTCCCCGATTTGGGGGGTTTGCCATAATCGCCAAGCTTGGCAGGCGGGTTGGCGATCGCAGTATGGTGGTAAAATGCATAGAGAACGCTGCTGCCCATTCTCTAGTAAGTCCCTTAGTCACCTCTTACGACACCCACGGAATGAATTGGGAGCAAGTCCTATTAAATAAGAATTGAAACTGGTTCCCTAAAAATCTTATTATTCAACTATTTAATAGTTAAACAGGTCAAATACCTCAGTCATTAGATAAAGAATTATTTCTGTATGATGTCATTCACATAGAAGACTTAAAAGTAATCTACATTAGGTACGGGTATTAGTGGTATACTTGTGGTTTAGTCATATTTGTGAAATAAGTGGTATGATTCAATTTGTGAGTTGTCTGCCTTTTTTATAACTGACTGGATTGTTGATCTAGCTTGGTCTGTATAATCCGTACTCCTCTGTAATCTGCTATTGGGTCAGTGATTTGTTAGGGGTTATTAGGGGGAGGGGGGTCATCACCACAACTTTTGGAAGGGGCAAAGAATCAATTCTATTTTCATAATAATAGGTTGGGGAAAAAGTTTCTTCGCATTTTTTAAGAAAATTCAAAACATTTTTTAATAAAGTTTATTTACATTTAACTAAAGTATGTAGGTACCATTTTGTTCGATAACTTTTTGCCATCTTGTAGGTAGGGACATGATCCCATTGCTATAGAAATTTTGGGACTTCTGGTCAAAATACCGCGACAAGTGGTTTTGGCAGTCCTCTCGTGATGTTAACCTGACACTGCCTAAAGAATTCTGAAGAGACCGAAACAGGTGGAAATCGGAAGGTGCAAGGTCAGGACTATACGGCGGATGCATTAACACCTACCAGCCAAACTCTCTTAATTTTTGTTGGGTGGCTAAAGATGTGTGAGGTCTAGCGTTATCATGATGAAAAACCACACCCCTTCTGTTGATTAATTCCGGCCTCTTTCTCTCAACTTCTTGCTTTAATCTCATCAGTTGTTCGCAGTAGAGTTCAGAACTGATGGTCCTGCCTGGTGGTAACAGCTCATAATGAATAATGCCCTTCCAATCCCACCACACACACAGCATCACCTTGTTGCGAGTTAACCCGGGTTTCGCCACAGTCTGTGAAGCCTGACCGGCCTTTGACCACGACCTTTTTCGCACGTTCTTGTCATACGTGATCCACTTTTCATCACCAGTTATCAGCTTCTTCAAAAATGGTTCGGTTTCATTACGTCGTAATAAAGAATCACAAATGAGTACACGGTTCATTAGGTTTCTTTCAGTGAGCTCGTGAGGTACCCCAATGTCGAGCTTTTTTGTGTACCCAGTTTTTTTCAAATGCGCCAAAACTGTTTTGTGGTCAATTTCCAGTTCTTCAGCTACGTCTTAACTACTGGTATGCCGATCTTGCTCCACTTTTTCAAAAATGGCATCCATTTCCGTAATAGGGCGACCAGAGCGACGTGCATCTTTGACATCAAAATTTCCGGATTGAAAACGCTTAAACCAAATTTGTGCTACTCTCACAGACACTACACTTGGTCCATAAACATCGCAAATTTTTTTCGTGGCTTGCGCTGCATTTTTACCTTTTTTGTAGTAAAATTTTAAAATGTATCGAATTTCTTCATTAGATTAACTCATCTTGACGGTACGAAAAACAAATGAAATTCACACATTTTCCTAATTTGAATTTGGAATTATGTTCTTTAAAATTTAAACTTTCAATGATACCAAAACCAACCAGATACAAATAGTATAGCCAAAGAGATTTTATTACAAGTTCATACATACTATAATGCGAAAAGACTTTTTCCCCAACCTAATATAACTCTTGACATTCAAAAGCGCCTTTTTGGGCCTATCTATACTAATATTATAAAGCGAGTTTGTTTGTTTGTTTGATTGAACGCGCTATCTCAGGAACTACAGGTCCGAATTGAAAAATTCTTTTTGTTTTGGGTAGCCTATTTATCGAGGAAGGCTATAGGCTATATAACATCACGCTACAATCAAAAAGAGCGGAGCAGCACCGAAAAATGGACGAAAATTCGTTGCGACGGGAAGGGTCACGGGAGCAAAAACTTAACGCGGACGAAGTCGCGAGCAGAAGCCAGTGTTGAAAATATAAACAAAACCGATCCTAAACGAGGCGGGTTGTTAAAATTTTCGCTTCGCTCGCGCTTGCATTCATAATTCTCATAGTTACTTGGGCTATCCTGGCTTAAATCGATAATGTAACTCCTATTTCTGTATAAAACATAAAACCGAACCCAAACACGAGGGTTGTAAAAAAAAATTGAGCTCGCTTCGCTCGTTATTGCATTCATAGTTCTCTTAGTAACCTGGGCTTTCCCAATGCATCGACAATGTAACACTGAGACTTCTAAGAAATTTCTGATGTTACAACCCAATTATACTACCCGACCTGGGAACCGAATCCTGGACCTCATGGCTCATCAGTAGCGCTTGCGACTACTAGACCAACGAGGTGATGTGCCTTCCCAAAAATATTCTTCAGTACTCATGGTGACCCCACCCAAATCTTAGTCTGCGACCGCGCCTGCCAGAGGAAGGAGTGATATGAAACGAATGACGTTATTGCGACGCACGCCATTTCGAAAATATTTACGAGTGGTACGCCAGTTCGAAAACACATTGAGTCGAAGACCGCCAGGTATATCGAATGTCACTATCGCGAACACGCTGATTCGAAAAACTGTTTGAATGGTATGCTAGTACAAAAGTCTTGGGTATTGAAATCCACTGTTGCGAATAGCATATTTCAATCTGAATTTGTCTGGGGATATATTTCATTGACCCATAGAATATAACCCACAAAATTGCGCGAGTTCGATCACCAGACAAATTCAGACTGGAATATGCTAATCGCAACAATGGATTTCATTACCCAAGACTTTTGTACTAGCACTGGCGATGGCGTACCACTCGTAAATATTTTCGAAATAGCGTGCGTCGCAATAACGTCATTCGAAATTTCATATCACTCCCGCAGTAGGAACATTATACCCTGATTATGAACTCTTCTCTTCACTCTCTCTAAGATACCTAGTCGCGACTAAACCAACTCACAAATAAGCAATCTGGAACTGGGAACCGGTACATAGAGCTGAGTGAGAGGTCAAAGCAGTTTGTACAACATACTCTATTTTCAGCAGTGAATGTTTTCTTGCTAATAAGATTTAGTTTCATAAGCTCTAATTTCTAAAACTTTCGTTTTCCTATCTCTAATTAATTCACTCTAATTGAGTTTAGTGGAGCACTTGAATGGAACTTGCGATTTTTCAGAAGGGCAAAGAGTAGATATATGACAGAGGCCAGAGAGGAGGTTTAATAAAAATTATAGAATCAAGTTCTTCTAACTGGACAGACGGCTGTGCTGCTGGGGAGTTTGTTGGCCACTTCTTCTTCCCAGCTAAAGCACTAGGAAGTGCGCGACGGGTGGGCGTTTTGGGGGACTGTCTTTTGTAATTTTGACGTTCGAAAATTGCTGATCCTCAGCCTAACTTGAATAAATGACTTTTGATTTTGATTTGAATACAATTTACAACATTGCGAAAACAGTGGTTGAAGAGTCATGAATCATGACTCTTCAATCGCTTTTTTTCGAATCGAATCAGTTCGAAGTTGATAAGTAAGACAATGTTGAAGTGATGAACCGATGATAGGGTTATCTGCAATGATTGAAGAGGTCTGATAGGACGGATGCCGGCTACGTCCGCGGATTTGTTGGAAAAAGTTACCGTGGCCCCCTGACACAGGCAACTGAAGGAACACGGGTGGGTTTTAGTCAGTAAATGTCTGTCACGGCTTCCCACTCCGCTCAGAATCATTCAAGTCACTCAAGTCATTTGATGAGTTTCCACCCAAAAAAAGGGTGATCTGTAAAACCTCTGAAATTTGGAAGAAAGTCGTTTTTTTCCGACATGTAAAGTTGGTTCTCTGTATCACTGCCTACTCTGTGACATCATTATCACGTTACAATTTACCGTAGTAATTAATTAACATTGCGAAACAACTGTTTTGACTTGTAACGGTATTTAAAATTAGCAGAGTCTGCTAAATTTGGGGTACTGTGTATAATTGGCGAAGGTTTTAGATATTGACCTAGATTTTTTCGAGGTATTTGGGTGGGTATGTGAGTTAGGTCTAAAAATCGAAGGAAACCGGCGTGTCCTAGAACCAAGAAGTCGAAGACATGTGACATCTACCAACCCGCACTGGGCCTGCGTGGTAGATTACGGCCCACTCCCTCTCACCGAGCGGAGGCCTTTGTCCCAGCAGTGGGAACGGTATAGACTGATTATGTTGTTTATACATATTAAGCAAAGAAGTCGATTATGCATTTGGCGCGTAAGTCGACGTAATCCAATCCTGGCGGGATTTTTATGCGCACTGGATTTTCAATTATCGGTATTGGGCCGAAGGGCTTGTGGCTAAGTTACAACAGCCGCACGGGCTGATCGTTCAGGTTAAGCTACGCTTGCCGCGGTTGGTCCGTGGATGGGTAACCATCTTTACATACCAAGAACCTTCCGTGCCTCGGAAGTTAAGCCGTTGGTGTCGGCTGCCTTTCGTAGATCTTAGACAGTCGTTACGGTCGTCAGAAGCTCGAAAGCCTGACCACCAGTTTTAACGGGACGTCAGAGTTACGGGCTTCTATATTTAGCGAGATATTATGAGTAGTGTATAATTGGGGTTCCTGGATCAGAGATCCAGTCACCCCAATTATACATTTGATGTGAACTAGACAATCAGTCAATCGATCAATATTTTGAGAAGTAGCCAATCAGTCATTCTATCAATATTTTGTGAACTAGACAAATCAGTCAATAAATCAATATTTTGTGAACTAGACAATCAGTCAGTCAATCAATATTTTGTGAACTAGACAATCAGATAGTCAATCGCATCAATCTATTCTGCTCCACGTTACAATTACTTTATATTTTTGTTTCTTTATAAAACAGATTTCTTGATTTGGCAACATAGTCTGTTCCTTTTACAGCGTTTAAATAAAAGCAATCAGGGAAAAATATGGCATGTTGCATCCAAGGATCATTGTAATACTCCCAATCTTCGATGCCAACCCCACACGAAAAGCACATAACTTTATCGTTTAAACCATTTCCACAGTAAAAAAAACCTGCATCAGCCATTTCCATTACCAATCTTCGTTCTGAATCTACTGTAGCCCAATAATGTCGAAATGAACATAATCGAATTTTGTGTTTATTATATATGTCGTAACGCGGGCTGAAATAAATTTGAATCATTTTTTTAGAAGGTCTCGATACGGGTATGTATAAAAGAATAATGAAGTCTTGTACCTGGTGTTCTCAATTTATAAAGAAATTAAAGCACATTTCGTTATGGTATTCTATGTCTAACGCGTTTATTATGAAAATAAAACCAAAAACAATTACTCATAGAAAAAAAGCATTTATTTCGATATATTGTTATAATACAAAGAGCTAACAAATTACTTATTTATTTTTTCAGGACAGCCTTTATCTTCTAAATTATAAACAATTAAAAAATACTGTTATCATCAGTCCACTTTTTTAAACATGTTACATTTTTTAAAGCACATACATTCGAATGATACACACAGCTAAATATATTACTAGACGTTTTATAATCATCAAATAATTTTTGTAAACTAGGACAGTTCTTATCTTCTAAATTATATACATTATCATGTTTTAATAGGTTTCTTAGCCACGACACTTTTTCACACCCTTTAACGTAAATGTTTTTATCTTTTAGATAAGGTTCAATACATTGCAATGATTTTAAGTATGGTATAAAACCTTCTTTCCACAAAATTTTTCTGTTTCTCTCTATCCAATTAACTTGCGATTTTTCTTTTTTTGTAAGATTGTAAAATGAGAATGGTGGTTTGATTAATAGCACCATAATTTGATTTCTGCATGCTATTGCTATTTCTTTGACAATAAACTCGTTATCTTCCGTCTTAAACCCTTGCACATCGACTATAGCGATCATGATAATTTCCTTACAATGCTACTCAGGGGTTTATATTCAATCAGGCGATCGTTAATGATAAGACAATATGCGGATGTATTTTCTGGAATATCTTCAGAACTTTCTATTTCTAGTCTCACATCTATAGCCCCAGTCTTCAAAGCCTCGTTCTGTCTTGAGCAATCAATTACAAATAAAGGAGCCTTTTCTTTAAATTGAAGCAGATCAAGCATCGGTTCACATCGAATGTTATAATAAGACTGACGAAATTTGGTATACATCTCATATAATATACAATACTTATCTTCAGGAAATTTTGAATTAACAGATTCGTATGGGTAATAGTTAGAATTTAAGAAAAGAGTAACATTAGTTAATTTACCATGGTCAAATATTGAACTGTCTCTAGATTTAGTGTTTTTTCTATTTGTCTGTAACCCAAAGATCACATACCTCGGTTTCTCGAGTTGTGAAGCAGTCTTAATAACCCAGGAATGTTTTGTAGTCTTAGGTAATAAAGGGTATTCGTACAAGTCCCAGTTTCTAAAAGCTATTTGTATAGGGCGATCTTTCTCTAAATGTTTCAGTAAAGTTAATCTTTCCCGATCTGAAACTTTTATATGAGGCACGCGCCATTGCAATCTCTCTATATTTATTTCAATCGAGTCGTTATTTTCAAGAATAACACTATTAAGCTTAGAACTACTTCTGTTAAGTAGAAGTTCATGTTTACAGTTAATGATAATTTTATCATAATCTTCCGCAAATCCCAAAACTTTATTCAGGGGTATAAGAGTGCTAAAAATACCGTCATTATCTTTAATTCCATTCAAATTCCAACCCCAAACACCAGCAGCTTTGCTTTCTCCCTCACTCATAGACACATATGATTTTAAAGTTGTAGTAATTCCTGCATTTTTTATTCGATCTATCTCAACACCGTTAATTTCATATCGAATGTCTTGAAATAGAAATGATATAGGATTATTTGTGAAATTAACAGACTTTCGTGTAAGTTTTCCTGATGCATCTTTAGAAGACACAGTGGCTCGACCTTCAACGTAAATGTAACTGGCTGAAGGTAATATGTACACATCTTGCTGATTTATAGGTATTCGTATTTCATCATTTTCTTTAAAACTGTTGCTGTATGGATTATAAGTGTGATATTCATAACTCACTATAGAGTTATCGAACTGCGCTGAATCATTTATATTAAGAAAACTCATAATTTAAATCCCAAAGCTTGAAGAAACAATTTATTCTCTTCAGTGATTATTTTTATACTTCGCGTATGTCTGCGTCTTCTGACGATACGAGGGCGAGTAAAGTTATTCACTTTGGCGATTGATTTTATATTATACACTATCATTTTTTGGCTATAATATAATTGACATTCGTTTCTTGTAACAGACAGCGTTAAAGTGTTGACTTATGAGTAAGAAACTTTATTTAAAGTAATAATTTAAAAAGACTGCTTTTTCCAAAATTCTTTAAGAAATTTTATACATAAATGTCCACAGTTAAATAAGTTATTATTTTGATAATTATTGTAATTATAATGGATGTCGTCAGAACCCACGTAACGAACAAATTCTATGGGTGGTTTTAAGTTTCCGTAACTATCGAAATATTCAACATATTTATTTATAATTACATAGGCTACCCAATGTGTACCGGAATTTTTTGAATCATCCAAATTAATGACTCCACACTCTCGGGAAAACGGTGATTTTGGTAAGGTATCTCTCATATATACTCCACGAAAATATGGAATGTTTTCCGTAAATTGTATGATATCGATATTAGTAAGAGCACGGTTAGGTAGCCTGCGATTTAGTTTTTTTTCTTTAAATTTAGATATAATCGAAGTCCATTCTTGTAACGGTTTAGCCGCAATCCGTTTCCAATACATACACCTTCCACTTTCTTATGTTGTCGTTCCATTTGTTCCAAACGCTTTTTTGCAGCCTTATATTCGTTGATAGTTTTGACGATTCCAGCAATTCCACTTGCTATACTTCCAGCAGCAGACAGGCCAGCAAATATAGGAATTAAAGGTAAAACACCACCGGACTTAGGAATGGGTATGATCCGTGGGAGCTTCGTAGATGAATTATGAGTTAACTCCCTAGCAGCTGCGTATGCCAATTCTATCAGTTTTTTCTTACACTTTGGCTTTAATTTTTTAATGCATTTTCTTGTATGGGAGACTATATTTTTAAAGTTTTTATTGAGGCCATATCCAGAACTCACTTTTGATAGCATTACGTTGTTAACCACATTAGCAGCAATTTTTTCTCCTGTGTTTGCATCTGAAGACAGAGCACGCTTCTTCGCCATCTTTAGTAAAATGATATCTGCTTTGTGACGATCTTTCAAACTTTTGGATTTATTGTAAGCGATATCGTGATGTTTGCAATACTCATCTAACTTATTTACACCTTTATCACCACGAGCCAATCTTTTATGTAATTTAGTTCCAGGACCACAGTAATTATATCCCGGTAAATGGAGTTCAAATGGTAAATTATTAATTAAATTATTCACAAGTCCTTCTCCGTTCATGTATACAAACAGAATAGAACCTAAATCATAGATCATGGCATTATAAAGCCCTTACAAAACATTTGTATCATCAATCCAACTATTTTCTGATGATGGTAACCCCAACCATTTCACAAAAACTTTTCTCCTTTTATGTTTCAAAACTTTTTCAACAAGGTAAACATCAGGATGTTTGGTAATTTGTAATTCTTGATCATAAAATGCTCCTAAAATAGGCTGCTGTTTAATGTCTTGTAATAAATATGTAGTAGGATTTGTATTTTGAACCTTACTAATCTTAAATATCTCTGTTGACCAATTAGGAGTATAGCCTTTTTCAAAACAACCTTTATGTTTACTTATTCGAACAAAATCACCCATTTTGAACTTACGACGCTTTGTTTTTATTTGTTGTCGATTAAAATATGTATTTAGTAGTTGAGCTTTATTTCTATGATTGACTCGAGCTGGTGGTAAACCAATTGTTGTATGTATTGTTTGATTATATCTGTTAATTATTTTACCAAGTGTACCGTCAGTCCATTTATAATTCCCTTTTAAACTGAATTCCTTGTAAAGCTTACTTTTTATCGTCCTTATAAGTCGTTCTACAATGGAGGCCTTTTTGGTTGAATAAGTGCTGTAGTGATTGATGGAATTATTTTTCATAATTTTTTGAAAACTTGCGTTGTAAAATTCTGTTCCTAGATCTGTTTGCAAGTTTCTTGGGATGCGTTTTTCACTACTCAATATTGTATTGAATGCTTTAGATACAGATTCTTTATTTTTTTGTTTAAGTGGAATAGCCCAAGCATACTTAGAGAATCCATCGATAACCACTAAAATATATTTACAGTTAGAATTGAATTTGGAAATGCTTTGCATATCCATTAAATCGGCTTGCCAAAGATCATCAATATCTTTTAATATTACATGTCTTCGAGAAAAATTGATTCTTGCACTTCTGTGAATTTCGTTTACGATGTCTCTTTTCACTTTGCTCATTCTTTCAACTGTCACTTCTGAACTACAAAATTAGACTAAGTAACAGAGTCTATGATAAGCCCTTTTATTCTTGTATTACACCCGCTTCTTTTAGTTCTTCAATAATTGATAAAATCTCGTTATCAAGATTAGTATTACCTGCAGTTTTAGAAGCGATCAAAAGTTTAAGCCTGTCCACTAATTCATTAGGATCATCCCAATAAACAAGTTCAGTATTTTTTTTATATTTTTTAAGAAACGGTAAACCAGCCCCTCTTTTTTGCCTAGATTTAACTTCTATTGGTACTTGTAAGCATTTATAAGACTCAGAAAATAATGGTTTGACCACTTGAGAATATTTTAGACCTTTATCACCTTTAAGTTGACCTGCAGGGTCAAAGTCTCTTTTATGAGCATTAGTTGTCAGGAGTATTTCTTTGTAAACCAATTTATCTTTTAAATTGACTAAACTTAAATCAGGTTTTTTGCGAAGCAATAGTTCTTTTAGACCAGGTGTTATTGTATACTGTTTATTAGCTACGCAAATGTTAAACACTTTACCAAAGTTCTCCTGAGTGGTTGAGAAATTAACTATTGTATTTCCGATCATATGTTTGTTATTCTCACTACGTACACCAAATGGTATATTCATATCCTCATATATTTCAATGATATCTTCTTTTTTCAATGATGTATTTGTATCTTTTTCCGATCCATTATCTCCTTCATCTTCTGAATAAAATTTTTCTAACGAGCTTGACTCATTAGATGATTCATGTTTGTACATATCATGAGATTTATCACGCAAAAATATTGTTGAACCTATATCAGTGTGTTTAATTTCGTCATCATAAGTATCTTCATTTTTTATTGTAGAAATTTGCTTATTAGCTACGATTGCATTTAGAGGGTCTGCGAGAGGCTTAAAAAAATATTTCAAATGAGTGTCGGTCTTAAACTCATAATCTTTCATTTGTTTCACTTTTGCCTTAATAGCTTCCGCAGACTTTATTAATTGATCTGTAATGTTGTGGTCCATTATACGACTTATATTAAGAAGTATTTATGCTCGAATGATTTATTTTTTTAGCAGTCATAATTTATATAGCCGTTAATCACAATAAATAAACTTGTCGAATGATTGTCTATATCTGCCTTTGTTTAATTCACAATCCTTATTAATAGTCAAAAAATCATAAGGATGTATCCAGATTTTAGAACACATATCTTTAAACTTTGACCACTCTATATCAGAACTAACATGTTCATCGTATATATGTTTCATGTTAACTTCATCTTGCTTGAAAATTATCAAAAAGTTAACATTGTCACGTAATAACTGCTTTGGTATTTTTGAATACGTTTGAGATAAATAAAAACAATCTATACTTCTATGTCTGCCCATTGTAAAATAATTTCGTATGTTAATTTGTTTTTCACAAAACACGTCATCAAAAATAATAACAGAATTCGGTAATGCATCGTTAGGATGAATAACTTCGTCATCAAAATTAAATATAAAAAGTTTTACTTCTGGCACCCTTTCTAAGATTTGTTTTAGAAAAATATATTTTGGTTGAAAACTAGTCTTTGAATACAAGTAAACATTTTTAAACCTTAAACCATTTTCGTGGATTAATAAACTAATCATGACGTTCGTTTTCCCGCAATTCGAAGGACCACATATTATACATCTTATATTATTCGGAAAAAGAACACTATGCTTTGCGGGTAGTTTAGTTTTCTCTACCTCAATATTTTTTACTTCTAATGAAACTGGTTGCTTGACCCACTTCATGTTCGTATCTGTCAGAAAAAAATATATGTTCTAGTATTTATAATGCTTATCAGGAACACTAAGTAATTATAACCCGCAAAAATCAGATTTTTGGTATTTCTTTTAGCTTTAGTTTCAACGAATAAGTACACAAATAAATAAAAATGATCGTATATACTTAGATAATATCTGTACAGGTAATACCGAACAAGGGTTATAAATAAAACCAGCAAATATAGAGTACAACTAAATATGTATGTATTAATTAACCAACAATATAATTATTCGATTTTATATAATGCTCGACAATTCTCATATTTAAATATATCATATAAGTTTGCAATTGATGTAAAATATAAAAAAATATTGAATTAACATATGTAATCACAATGACCCCAAGGTACAGTATCTATTTGATTTCCCAGAACATGCCTTTTATCGTCTATCCTGTTTAAAACGACTTTATTTACTTCTTGTGAGAAAAGCACATGCTTCATTGATTTTATCATATTCATCTTACGCTTTAATGTTAAGTTTTTAAATAAAACATCCTTATAATTAGATGATTTTAAACATCTTGTAACAGGCTTTGATACACCTTTAGCTTTGTTTATTTGAGTATTTAATGATTTAATGCAATATAGCTTTGCTCTTAAGCCCGTAAATTCGGTTATTGGGTCACCTCCTAACTCGTCTTTAAATAAACCAGGAACTTTTTCGTTCACCTTAGGAATAAAGTAATGATTATTAGTTTCAAAATTACTTGTATCGAATGCTGATAAATTATCACGCATATCTTTATAAAAGTCTTTAGTATGTATTAAATACAACAAACTATCAGTATCAGTGTAACATAATTTAGCTTTGTCACCATATTTATTCTTAATGAAATTATAGTGATAATTGTACAGATGCCACTTAGAGAATTCTAGCACCGCAAACCCAATATATATTGGTCTGTCTAAAACAAGTTTCATGGGACTCAGTTGTATTGCTATGAAGTTTTCATTAAAGATAGAAACACTTTTTAAATTAGGTTTTGTGATTAATTTCTCAGCACCTACTATTTTATTTGTTATATTTAAGTCATCACTCCATTTGGTTATTAATTTGACCTCCACTTGCTTACGTTTATTTTCAATAGTTTTACCAAATATTGAATTATTAAGAAGCTTAAAAAAATCTCTTTCGAATGATGTTGAAGCTGCTTGTCGTAAGCTAGTATTCAAGTCTATATACTTTTTCAAAAAAGATTCTTGTTTAAAACATAGGATTCTATGAATTTTTTTTAAAATTAGGCCATTTTTAAGACATGCTTTTAAATGAATATAATGAATAATGTAGTTATATTTATCATACAAATTTGCAATTAACTTTGGTGTTTTCCCTCCAATAGGTATGAATTTCTCTGGAGCAAAAGGCAAGTCGCTATGGAAATTATGTAAATGATTTGGATATGCTAAATCTACTTCTAAAACATAACCGTACTCGCCATTATCAGGAACATCCGATAAATTAAAATTTTTGATATCATCCTTTTTCATAAATTTAAACTCTGATATCGGTAATTTTTTAGTCATAGCATATCCATAAAGATTATTACAGTCTAAATATATCAAATATGTTGATGGTTTAGAATTATCGAAATTAGGTAAATAAATGTTATTGGCTTCAGCATATCGGTGAGAACACTGAGCTAATCCTCCACGTATTCCTTTTTCTAACATTTTATAAATTTCGAAATCATTGATCAATTCTAACTGAACACCTGTGTAAAGGAGCATAGCGTCCCAACTTAATCCAGGCGAAGTCACATAATATGCAGGATCGAGTTTATAGTGCTGCAGACAAATATTTCTAAAATTTTCAAATATATCACATAATAATAGTACATCACACTTTAAGTACAGGTCAGTATATTCACCGAGAGAACTAATATTAAAACATTTCCACACAGTTTGGGCATGTTGATATTCAGTATCTGTTATATGTTTCATTTGTAAACTGTTATAAAAATGATTCTTTGCTGGAAGTTGTGTTTCATTATATGCTTCCCATGAACAAATATGCTCATACGGATATACACCTTTGCTTCGCAGTAAATTTAACTGACTTTTATCTGAGAAATGTGATGATAAATGATTAAAATCGTTCTCCGTTAAACTTTTACTCAAATTGTCAAGACTTGAACTAAGAAATTGAAATGAATCTATAAATTTAATCTGTATAGGTTTACATCCTGTTTCAGCTTTGATTATTTTAGTTATGCTGATATATTTTTCTTTCGTTTTTGGTATAATTTTTATCTCACCATCATATTTCGATAATTCTGTAATAAATATATGAGAATCATAACCAGATAAGTTATGAAAGATAACCGGGATAAATGAACACACTCTATAAATTAAATTGCAGTGCGAGTGTGCCGCGCCTCTATACTCGGATGTAATATGATCATGATCACAAACTTTATCATCAAATAATAAATGATTACAGATATGGCATGTAGTTGCTTTACTATAATTATCGGTTTGCTTTTTCGTCATAGATCTCATGGGTTTCTTAGTCATTAAAATTTTGTGAATTACCTTCGCTTCTTTAATTAATCTCTTAACAAACACTTTTACACAGTCAGGTCCTCTGTATGTTACGAATTTGTTCAAGCTACTATCATGTGAGCAACATACATAATATGCAAAACAAGACGGTTGATGTAGTTTATTTTTTATCGTACTTTTATCATTACATTTTTCTTTATAATTTAATAGTATACTTTCAAAGTCAGCATAAATCACAAAGTTAATTTTTTGCTTTCGCTCATAATTTTTGAATTGTAATATATTGTTTTCATCAGGGAGTATGGTTAAAATTTGGGAACAACTATGAGAATGATACTTTTTTTCGGAAGTAAAAAATTGCAAACATGTTTCACATAAATGCATTTGACCCTTGTGACAAGTAACTTGCCGTCGCACTAAGCGTAAAAGGTTTTTTATCAAGCAATAATGTCCTTTATTTTGTTTTTCAAAATACAGTAAGTTAATGTGTTTATCTTTCTTACAATTCGTCACATAGAGAGGGCCGGTTACAGTACAACGTTCATCTAATCCGTAAATATTAATACTGAACTCGCAATTATTCTTTTCAAATAACCTGATATCTTTAGGTAAAGGTGGAAATGAAATTCCTTGAATATTAAATATTGAACTAAAGTGTGGATAGGAGTTTGTTCTACATGCGTTACTTTTTGCTGGGAATAATGCTGCAACAATACTCCATAAAAAACAGTATTCATCATTATTGCGTATATTCAAACAACTCTTTGTGTTTTTAATAGCTCCTGGTAGCTCTAAATAAGTACCACCCCGCATGGGAGAATATTTATTTATATTTATTTCTAAATGACTTGTACAGACAAATGACCATCCAGATTCACAATGCTCAAATTCAGTAAGTTTTCTTTTAAATATTTCTATTATATTTGAGAATAAATTATTAATGTCAGTACTGCTGTATATAGTTTCATATTTCGTATTAAATGACTTGAGCTGCTGCTCACTTAATTGTGGTAGTAAAAAGTACGCAAACAGCTCGAAGTTAACTTTAATGCAGGTATGTTCCAATAATGATAACTCAATGATATTCAAAACATCCTTTCGCTTATCACTCAAGAACGCCTCTAGTATGAGGTACTCGTCTTCTATTGATGGGTTTAAGCGATAAGTCATGATCCTATTTCTAAATGCCGTAGCTACAATATCAATATTATCAAACTTTGACTTTATTAAACAATTCGATTTATGAATATTCGTTCTCTTATGATATCTGTATTTATGTTCTGGGATCTCAATTTTGCATTTATCACAATTAATATACTTTGGTAAGCAATCTGGCTCATAAACATTCGTATCATATTCAATTTCTGGAATATCAATCTGGGATTTAACTTTATCAAACTTTGACTTATTCGTATCAAATTCAATTTCTGGAATATCAATCTGGGATTTAACTTTATCAAACTTTGACTTATTTGTATCATATTCAATTTCTGGAATATCAACCTGGGATTTAACTTTATCAAAATTTGACTCATTCGTATCATATTCAATTTCTGGAATATCAATCTGGGATTTAACTTTTTCAGGAATATCAATCTGGGATTTAACTTTTTCTGGAATATCAATCTGGGATTTAACTTTATCAAACTTTGACTTTATTAAACAATTCGATTTATGAATATTCGTTCTCTTATGATATCTGTATTTATGTGCTGGGATCTCCATTTTGCATTTATCACAATTAATATACTTTGGTAAGCAATCTGGCTCATAAACATTCGTATCATATTCAATTTCTGGAATATCAATCTGGGATTTAACTTTATCAAACTTTGACTTATTCGAATCAAATTCAATTTCTGGAATATCAATCTGGGATTTAACTTTATCAAACTTTGACTTATTTGTATCATATTCAATTTCTGGAATATCAACCTGGGATTTAACTTTATCAAACTTTGACTCATTCGTATCATATTCAATTTCCGGAATATCAACCTGGGATTTAACTTTATCAAACTTCGACTTATTCGTATCATATTCAATTTCTGGAATATCAATCTGGGATTTAACTTTATCAAACTTTGACTCATTCGTATCATATTCAATTTCTGGAATATCAATCTGGGATTTAACTTTATCAAACTTCGACTTATTCGTATCATATTCAATTTCTGGAATATCAACCTGGGATTTAACTTTATCAAACATTGACTTATTCGTATCATATTCAATTTCTAGAATATCATTCTGGGATTTAACTTTTTCTGGAATATCAATCTGGGATTTAACTTTTTCTGGAATATCAATCTGGGATTTAACTTTTTCTGGAATATCAATCTGGGATTTAACTTTTTCTGGAATATCAATCTGGGATTTAACTTTATCATTATCAGAATTTGATGAGCCATCGACGGGGTGTAAAACTGGAAAAAAAAGACACAACATTTTTTATTGTATAGTTTAATTATTGAGATTAAATGCGGTTACAAAATTCTATATTAAAATAAACTCTATGTAAGTATAATAATTAATGTGGTATAGCTTAAATCTCATAATGTAAACTATTGGTAAGAGCTTATAAAAGTAGGAGTACATTTTTTAAACTCCTTCCGGGTGCTTGTTATGTAGGCGTTTAGGCAACGCCAGGACTCTGAATCCTCATCACATTTGTTTTTGATCGTGATTACCGAGTGGCGCCATCTATTTACTGGTTGGACCCGCTCTATTTCATTACATTTATATACTTTGAGTTCTATATAGAACTCACCTCTCTTCTGCTCGTTCATTTGACGTGAAAACCCGTTCGCCAGTCTCCTAGTGATGTACGAGTATATCGGGGCATTCTTCTTGTCCGCAACCACCTCAATTTCATCGTCGTCACTGTCGCTCCCGAACAACTCGCGAGCCGTTGACTTGGTGACAGGAGTGATTGGGTGAATAGTCGCCTTAGTTTTCTTACTCGTAGACGGCTGGGAG
Source organism: Aporophyla nigra (assembly GCA_947507805.1). Classification (NCBI taxonomy): domain Eukaryota; kingdom Metazoa; phylum Arthropoda; class Insecta; order Lepidoptera; family Noctuidae; genus Aporophyla; species Aporophyla nigra. The sequence goes on from OX382318.1 coordinate 2,456,371, forward strand.
CTGCTCGTTGACGAAGGCTTGCGCTTTTTGTTCTCCTTCGGCTTGGTTTTCACCGATGCATGCTCCTCGTCTGTCGATTCGTCCTCCATAGGGAAAATATAGTCAGCCGTGTTCTTGGACCTGTAATAAATAAAAACAATGAATGAGTACATAACAGTAACAATTACATTTAGTTTTAATCGTGTAGGCGATATTAATTGAATACACTTATTACTTGAATGAATGATTATTAAAAATTATGAATCAATAAACGGTTTAATGTTTATAGATGTAGACTCACTAACTTAACTGAATTATGGAAGAGGGTAATGAATAACTATAATACTATAATGATTGAATAGTTAATTAAGTGGAAACAACACAAAGTAAATTACATTGAAAAGTGAGTAGATATTATGTACTTACATTTTAGAAGATTAACGTTGCTTTGGTAGTTAGTAAGTTCTGGTAACTAGTTTGGTAGTGAGTTAGATGTAACCGCTCCTAGTTGAAGTGTTGATGTGATCCAGCTTCTGCAGGATGCACTCTTAAATAGTGCAAAATCCGCGTCACGATATCCCATATAAGGAATAGATCACGCGTTACAGAAATGCTTTATCAGCCCTTACACCCAAATATGTAATAGTTTACGTTGTAGAAAAATATCTTCCTAAACAATAAATATCGAGATCTTGCAATTTGAACTTTATCTTCATAGTTAAAGATACTTAAACTCGATAAGTCAGTGGGTGGTCCAGTTCTGATGTCTATTAGGTGCCGCTCAGGATGATGCCGCTTTCTGTGTGTATTGACTTTTAAGTCACCAGTTCACAGATAGCGATGCGGTGCGGTAGCATCGCGGTGATGTTTTGTATTGTTTAAATCAGTATGAGCGCGCTAACACATGATGCGGACACGGATAATACTGATACAGTAAGTTAATAGTACAGCGATCTATAAAGTTAAACTACTGCATCATTACTATCCTGTGTTGTGGAGCAGTACCCAAGCCTTCCCTAGCTAGCATTGAAACGTCATCACGACGCTATCGCATCGCACCGCCGTCTATTTACCGCTGGCTTTATATTATGGTATGCATTTAATTGTAATCTGAAACGGTATAGCGTCGCTTTGTCGCGAATATATGAAATTACGTTGACACGTGCTATTAGACTTTTTTCATAGCAATTTTGAACTTTAAACCCATTAAAAATTATTTAATAGAACCCTATATAAAGGATAAAATATCTTGAAATATCAATTATTATTTAGTTTCCTACCAGCAAGCGCAAGTAAATCAACGAGTAATAATTATGTCGGTGAGTATTAATTTAATTCTTTTTTTATATTTGTTTTTATTAAAAAGTTTAAAACTTGGTTTAATAACAGATCCTACCATCATATTACTGACTTTGAATAGTGAAATGCTTGCAACAAATACTTTAATGCATTTTACGCTCAATTCACTTTTTCATCACACGAATTAGAATATTATGTAGACCTTTTATTTCAGTAATGTGAATGTGTAAATTTTATTTTTTAAATCAAGACATGGTTTTTTAGTTTAAACACATGAGAATAGTAATGTGGGTAGAGTGGTCGATAAGTGGTGGTATTCGTTATAGGCCTTGGGTTCGATTCCTAGCTGAGTTAAAGCCAACAGTTAGGTACATGGCTACATATCAATCTATTGTAATATTCTGTAGCCATGCATATAGCATGTAGGATTATTTATTGTTTGAATAAAGGCCTATAATAAGAGTTAGGTATTATTAAGGTTTATTAGTTATTCATACGTTTTTATTCATTTTTCAGGACTCTGAAAACGATCTGTTTAACTTCATTCCTGCGAATCCACCAGCGGGGCAGCGAGGTGAAAGGTTGTTAAACCTCGATGGACCGAATAATAAGAAACTAAAAAAGTCCCCCGCTATATTTTCTTATGTGAAGAAACTTACGCGGGGGTCTAATGTCATCGGGGGAAAGGTGATTAGAATTGAAATCTATGATGCTGAAAAGTTTAGTGACAGTGAAAGCTCTCAGTGCAAATGTGATGCCGAATTATGTATACAACATGTTGTAAAAAATATGTATATGGATAATGTATATAATTCTGTTAAGGATATTGTTGTAAAAATCTCAGACTCAATGGATATTCATTAATAAATGTATCATAATATTATTCTGATTCAATCTTTTATTTACCATTTTCCCCCTTCAAAAACTTCTTATAGAAAAGGTAAATCAAAAACTCACTAACATGTTCTACCTTTTTTTCTATCGTTATTGAGAGTCTAAATAGGGCTTCAATCAGTATTCATCACACAAGCCTACCCCAATTTAATATAGTGGGGATAGAGACGAGCTAGTAACCAATGCATCAAACGTATTATCAAAGATTTGTACCTAGTAATGGGCTACTTTATGGGCTTTAGTCACTTAGTCAGTGTAAGGACGTGTTGTGCTTGTGATTATCAATAACGTCAAGGGGGGGCTAGGGGGGGGTGAGAATAAAAGTGATGCGTTATGGAGCACATCCGCACTATTTCGACAGCATCGCACTGCAATGAATTGTACATATTTTAGAATACTCGAATACATACATAAACTCACACCTTTTCTCATGGGTAGACAGATACTACAAAACCCCCCCTCCTGCCATGATCGTAATAATCGCATCGTCATGGAATGTTCTGCATCGAGGTATTCGAAATAATATGAACTAAATCATGTTATTTCGAATACTTGAATGTAGAACCTAAGTAAATAAATTAATGAAATGTTTTGAAACATATTGATCGATTGACTGATTGCCATGTTCAAAAATGTTGATTTATTGACTGATTTGTCTAGTTCACAAAATATTAAGAGAATGACTGATTGTCTAGTTCTCAAAATATTGATGGATTGACTGATTGTCTAGTTCTCAAAATATTGATCGATTGACTGATTGTGTAGTTCACATCAAATGTATAATTGGGGTGACTGGATCTCTGATCCAGGAACCCCAATTATACACTACTATTATGGTCATCAATAAAGCATAAATCCAGACTCCGAGCTGCTACTATAAAAATCCTGATAGAAAAAACCTACTACCACATGGTCCGGACCTGGGAAACGTACCCAAGAACTCATGATCAGAAGTACCACTACCACTAGACCAACGAGACAGACTACTACACAGATACTATCAGGTACTCAATGATTCTACACTCCCAGGATTACTATCGGAGCCGTAAAATAGGGGCGCTTTTAAGAGCCTCCACTAGTGGCTATACTTAAGTGGGTACGTGTGGCTTCCTAGGCAGTCTACCCCTCAATAACTGATGCTGACTCGCAAATTTTCGTTCTACGCCATGATGTACTCTCGAATATTCCTCTTGAGTAACTTCGCAGATAATTACGACATCCTTTTGGGGTTAAGAGGTATGAAGAAAAGAGTGTAAAGTTTACTGATCCTCTATAGAAAAAAAACCGGCCAAGTGCGAGTCGGACTCGCGCACCGAGGGTTCCGTACAAACCTGCAGTTATTCACGGTTTATGCATAAGGTTTATGTTTATGAAATGAAAACTTTTTTTTTAAATCTTTATATTTGAATTGACTGAATGAAAGGTAAATTGTGGTTTACGATTTATGACGTATTAAAAAAAAAACTACGTACTAGATCTTGTTCAAACCAATTTTCAGTGGAAGTTTACATGGTAATGTACAACATATATTTTTATTTTATTTTATCATTCCCTTATTTTAGAACCTGTCTGTCTGTCTGTCTGTCCGTGTATGTCACAGCCGCTTTTTTCCGAAACTATAAGAGCTATGCTGTTCAATCAATCTATAGTCAAATTAGGAATCTGACTATAGATTAATTGCTTCGGAAACTACGTTAAGCCGTTTCTTCTGCGCCTGATTTATCTCTGCTCGTGTCGTATTGCCGTCCCATCGAACCATGAGAGTGAGGGAAGAGCGAGTGCCCCTGATTCGCACATACGCTTGCACTATAATATCTCCCGCGCCGATGGCTAGTCTCCATTGAGGTTGATCGCCATGACCGAAATACGGTCGGAAGTCACAGTTTCTTTTAAAGTCCAGACATAATCTTGGTCGGATCATGTGAGTACATCTCTCATCAACTGGTTGACACTTCACGTGACCAGAGAGCTGGGTCATTCTCTGGCGGCCAAAGAATTAGTATTGCCATTCAACGTGGCAATGCTGCCAGTCTTCTGCGCACGTTTCCAGATGACAGTGATGCGAACAATTACTTTGACGCCAGAGTGTCCTTTGTTTTGTGTTTATTTGTAAAGTTAGTGATTTATTTTAGTATTTTGCCTGTAAGGAGGAGTAGATTAGCTAAAGACGACTTACTTAAACCAAGTAATTCTAAATCAAATCGTAAAATAACTGTCTTCAGTTTGTGAGAAACATTTTAATTAGTCATTGTACAATTGTACTATGATGTTTTGAATTGAATATATTCACAATTAGCATACATTATGTTCTGGTGAAGTCATCGCAGTAAACTAATATGATTTATTTATTCTACTTTACGTCTGTGGCTTTAGATATAGGTACTGAAGAAGGAACTGATTTTAAAAACACGAAGGGAAAAAACGCCGAAGAAAGACGTTCCTTGTATGGAGAGACCTCTTTAATTTCTAATCTGTTTCTATTTATTCTATGCCAAAGTGGTAGAATGTAGAAGGATTCCTTAAATCATATAATCACCTTATTGTAAATACCTACATTCTGAGCAAATAAAATAATATTCTATTCTATTTTATTATTTATAGCTTTAGCCACAACAGAAATACTCGTACGCATTCTGTGAAAATACTGTACTATTTTATGAATATTTTACCTTATTTTTCTGAGCTCTGACAATAGCTAGGCTGGCCGCTCGATTTGGCTGTATCTCTTTTGCAGACTCTTTTTGTCAGTTCACGTTGTTCAATCTTGAAAACTTTTTATCTTCACTAACTTCATCCCCTCCCAATTTGTTTTCGGTCGTCGCAGCATGTCTTCTTCATCCAAATATCTCTTGCAGCCGCTTTCTCAGTAATCACCCCCTTACTGCGACCAGCAGGCTTCTTCTCTTTCTATACAAAGTGACATTTCGTTTCTTCATTTTTGACATCGCACCTTAGAAATCCATCTACAATCTGTAATTTTGTCTTTCGTTTCTAACGAACAATTCTTGTCTAGGTCCGTTTTTACGTAGACTATTTCACAAGAAAGATTTCTATCCCAGACTGTGAAAAAAACACCGACAAATGCCAGTTGTCTAGGTATTGAAAACAATTTAATTTTGTAATCGCCATACTAAAGACAGTAGAAAATTTTCTCTCCTCGACGGCCACAAAATATAACGGTAATCTAAAATCATGATTTACAGGAGAGGGGTTTAACGCAAAATTGTGATAATTAATAGAAGAAAAATGCTATCTTCTCCTACTTTACATAATTTAGTTAATAGGGCATTACCAATGAAATGGTTAAGGTCAATATTACTTTAGTATTTTTTTACGACGACAAAACGTTGATCGTGCAAAGCCTGCTGAGAGCTGTTGTGTCGGTTAGTAATAAAATAAAAGCAGGAAATATAATCCGCAGCTCTTCCATTATAATCCTTTTGTCTCCTGTCCAACACAGCAAGTCTATCCATTCTAATTGGATTGGCAAAGAGCCTCTGATGGCTTTTCTACTTCGCTGGGCAACAGAATATTTAGTAACAATACCACAGAATGAATAATACAGAAGGCTAGGTTCATACACCGAACGAAACGCTCGCAAACATAGTCACCGTCGTCGTTTTTGTCACACACTGGATATTCGTTGCATTGCACGGCTTAGAGCCGAAATTTGAAAATCGAACAGTGTGTCTTTTCGACGTGCTGAGATGCACTCTGGTGGATTCTCAACGCTCGGTTCAACAATGAGAGTTGAAAATTTAGTGCGCAATAAAATCCTGCCACGATATTTTACGTCCGTTTGAACGTCGATATAGACTCACTTCACGTATGGCGAGCAGAGGTGGCCCAAGGAAAACGGCCACGATTTACGTATTGTATAGGTCGTGGGCTCGAACCATTGCTCTCAAAACGCTGAGGGAAAACATCGTGAGGAAACCGAAATGTCCTAGAAACAAAAATTAGAAGATATGTGACATTCACCAACCCGCACTGGCCCGTATGGGCCACTCCCACTCACTGAGAGGAGACCTGTATCTCAGCATTATAGGCTGATTGTACTTATGCTACGAACAGCGATTGCAAGAACACTTGCGACTAGCTTTTGTTTGAGATCGCAGCGCGAGTGGTCGGAAATTATCCCGTGGTAGTGTATTCTTACTAGAGAATGGGCAGCAGCGTTCTGTATGCATTTTACCACCGCACTGCGATCGCCAACCTGCCTGCCAAGCGTGGCGATTATGGCAAAGCTCCCCATATTGGTGCTGGTGCTAGAAAATGATGATGACTATGTTCCCGTGGGATAATTTTCAAAGCCAAAAGGGCCAAACGTAGTTATCTTGTAATTACTAGAATAGGTTTCATACTACAAACTATGCAAGTCATAATCACTACAGTACTGACAGAGTGGCAATTCCAAGATACGCATATCTGTGTCATCTGTGTGCATACGACTGTTTCCGCTCGTTGTATTAAGTTGGCCTTCTATACCATTTCTATTCTATGACACCAACATCTCGTTACTTCCAAAGGGATAAGCAGAGGTGTAACAACACCCACAAGTCGCCAGTTAACTAGAAAATTTCCTAGTTTACATATTATTCACTAGATTTTGCCAGCGGCTTCGCCCGCGTGGAGGTCGGGAAATATCCCGCGGGAACGTATTACCGGCATAAAAAGTATCCTATGTGCTAATTCAAATTATAAACTACCTGTGTTCGAAATTTCATCCAAATCCGTTCAGTAGTTTTTGCGTGAAAGAGTAACAAACATCCATACAACCATACTCACAAACTTTCGCATTTATAATATTAGTGTGAAGCATTCAAAAAGAAAACTGACTGTGAATATGACTACCATGTAGGCTAGATTGAATACATGACTTTTTAAATTTCTGTCGGTTTTGAGTATTTTCTACATGGCCTACGCAAATGTCCTGCAGATGAGGTAGCGTCTTTTTTTTATGGGAAATCATCAAATGGGTTCTGGGTGTGTCAGACTTTTACTGACTAAAACCCACCCGTGTTCCTTCAGTTGCCCATGTGCCAGGGTCACGGTATTTCTTTCGAACAATCTCGCGACCCTGGCAGACATCAATGTGACGGATCTTTGAGCTCCCTAAAATATGTTTGAGCTACACGATGATTGATACATACATGCCGTATGTTGGGACAGGTCAGCTCAAAGCAGCAATGGCTCTTTCTTGAAAAGGCTGTTCCAGACAGGTTCCCTGCATTGTTAGACTCACGTGAATTCTAATAATATAATGTTTGGAATTTAAGAGAGACCATGACATCTGAGTTTGTTTCAGCGTTTCTTCTCAGGAAACAACTCAGCTAGGAAATGCCGGAGCCACGCGCCATCTAGTTTTTGAATGATTGTCCAACAAAATGGTGACGTGTAAGTGTCTTTTAAGATCTACTAACATAAATAAACATTTCATTTCATGTTATGACTAGGAAGCCAGCCTGAGCTGATGTCATAGTCTAGATTGGTTAGGTAAGCACTTAGAATAAGTAGAAAATGTCCTTGAGACTTGATAGCGAAATTGACAATGATATCATAGATAAGGAAGAGGGATATTATTCGAGAATTCGGTGGCCTAGGTGGCCGTACTTACGTCGCGCGTCGGTAGGTTCGACCCAGGTACTTAACTTTGTGTAATTTATTACTTGTGTTATGTACCGTGTGGTGCCGGACGTAAAGAATAACACCACCCCATTTCTTCCCATGGGTGTCGTAAAAGGCGACTAAGGGACTTACTAGAGAATGGGCAGCAGCGTTCTCTATGTATTTTACCACCATACTGCGATCGGCAACCCGCCTGCCAAGCGTGGCGATTATGGCAAAGCCCCCCAAATTAGGGGAGGCCTAAATCCAGCAGTGGACGTCTTACGGCTGAAATGATGATGATAATGAATTTATTAAATCACCACTGCTCTTAAACGGTGAAGGAAAACATTGTGAGTAAACAGGCATGTCCTATGAGGTATTCCACTAACAGCACTGATTTGAACAGCACTTGCCCGAACCGCACTTGAGACCTTCCACTAACAGCACTGAAACAAAATTCTGTAACGTGCTGATCGGTGGAACAATTTATCGTTATTGTATAAAGTGTCCGAACCGCACTTACGTTAAATATTTTTTTAGTGATGGGATGTATTATTTTCCAAGGCATTATCACCACTTTTTTCATGTATCTTATGTATCTATCAATTTAAGGCAGGCAAATATTTGGCTATCATAAATAGACACTGGTGCCGATTCTGTTGTACACCGAACTAAACTATCTCTAAAATTCCTTACTTTTGGCTATGAGAATTTTAACGCTATTCTGCAAGGAAAAATCTCTAAATTCAAAAATTATTTTGACATGACTAAAAACGAATTTGACAATCAACATGTTTTTTTTTTCTTTTGGTTTCGCAACGTGGTACTTGTGTGCGCTACGCAATGAATTTTTTTGAGATGAAGGCGCGCGAAGGGGGGCAGCCTGGACGTGTTTTATATGGAATTTTTCACTTTTTGTTTAAAAAAAAATATTAGCATTACCCACGTGTTGAGATTTATATGTTCCGGGATTAACAAAGGGGGTCGAAAATTTCATAATTTTTGCGATAGGACACGCCATTTTCGAGATATAAGCAAAAGAAAAAAGAAAAAATACAGCACTGTTTTTGCACATGAAGGCGAGGCGAGGCGTTGGTGTGAATTTTTGTTCATTACCACTAGTTATATTCTACACCTTTTTAATCGCGATTAAAAATAGTCAGATTTAGTCAAAATAAATTATTATAGTCTAAATTTTTGGTGAAAACTGGCAAACTCAGAATAGCAAAATTGACATTTTCACTAAACTAATAACTCAGTGCAATCTTAGTGCTGTCAAACTAAAATTTAGTTAAGTTGTGTCACTTTAGTCTATTTCAGAATAGGAAATCTTCGTTTGACAGGAATAAACCAAATTTAAGTGATTTTTAGTTTAGTTTAGAGAATTTTCTACAACAGAATCGGCAACACTATCGACTAGACTTGAATAATATTATCTAAGTACTCTTTTTTTCTCCAGTCTAGGATGTCTGACATCAGAAATTAAAATATATTTTTTTGTTATCTTAATCCGTCACTGTCAATGCAGAAATAAAAAAAAATGGTACAAAATCTAAAAAAATATTTTACGCGGCGCGTTGCGTTGTAATAATTGTTGAACGATCAACAGTTTCAGTTTGGAGATGAACTATACACAAACTGAAACCGTTGCCAGATTCACAGTTATTTTACCTCTGATTTTGCATTACCGTCCACATTCGCCCGTTTTACCATTCATTTCTCAGTAGGTGTTACGTTTCGAAATCTACATTTTTGACAATGGTTTTAAAGGTGTTTTACACAAGTTAGGTGTCTGATGACAGTTCTCAAACAATATTGAAATATTGTTAGAAATCTGTTGTTAGGCAACCTGTAGGAGCTGTTTTAAGATTACGCATCAGCGAATTCTATGTCGTTACTTCAGTCATCTCCTGCTATGTCTTTATACGCTGAGTAACTGCTTAAGAGGCGGTATACGACATTTTATAGATTTCACGGATTTACGTGCTTTTATAGACAAGTTTTTTCAAAATAATACTGTATTATTTCAATTTTGATCAAATTGATGAGCTACTTTTTTATCATTAGACTTTGATTTATTGACCTCAAACCGGTGACTGTTTTGTAAATTCTTCGGTAAGAGGTTTAGAATAACACATATTCACCAATCGGTTTAATGTTTTTTATGACGACGTCATCGGCAAAACGAATTCAGGGAGATGTGCTCGCGTTCACGATGATACCCTATTCTGAGCAGTGCAGCGTAATAAAGACGTCCTCCAACGCATTGGTAAACAGTTTTCTTCGGTTAAACCCGCTATAAATTTGACATTTTGTCCATTCGAAATATTTCATGTTTAGTCATGGCTTAGATTATTTCAATAAACTATTTTAAATCATTTGACATGGAAAATACCAGAACTTAAATTCTTTAACATTACTATTTCCTCGTAACTGTCAATTCACAATATTTCAGAGGTAAACTCGAACTCTGTTAAATTAAAAAAAATATAATAACGGATTGCTTTAAGTCACCGTCTACTAATCTTACGGTATAGGATATACGGAGTATTTACGAAAACAACAACGAGTAATTTTCACAAAAACTAAATAAACCACCATACGCCAGCTAGTTCTGAAAATAAGTTAGTAATACTACGAACTTGTTTTGGGCACTAGCTATGACAGGGCCATTCGAACAGTTGTCTTCCCCATTTACCCAGAAAACATGTAAGTTATTTGAATCCAACGGTTAGCTACTTGCATACGTTAATATTCAACCGCATTCATAACCTTCCATGCGCAGTTTTATAATCGATATGTTTGTAATATCCTGAACAAAGAAAAAATTCGTCCCATCACTAATAACTGTAACCAGGTGCGGTTCGGACACTTTATTCAATAACGATAAATTGTTCCACCGAACAGCACGTTACAGAATTTTGTTTCAGTGCTGTTAGTGGAAGGTCTCAAGTGCGGTTCGGGCGAGTGCTGTTCAAATCAGTGCTGTTAGTGGAATACCTCTGTCCTATTATAGAACTAGAAACTCGAAGACATGTGACATCTTCCAACCCGCACTGTGCCCGCGTGGTGGGTTACTTACCAACACTGCTCTTTCTCTGGAACCGGCATCTCGGTACTGAAATGGTAAGTACCGACTGCCGGTACAGCACCTGTACTTTTGGTAGGTACCGGTTCCAAGCCCTGCCACAGCATGCCATGACTTAGTTTTTATTTCGTTTCACGCCGATACGAAAGAAGCATTACACAACATACATAAATTCGCGGCTTTTTCCCTTGGGGGTAGACAAAAATTACAGACCAGGTTCTTTGTTTTGAGAATGAAATGTCGCAGGTCAGCCAGGAATTGCTAGTTAGCCAGAACTTAATAAAAGAAAGAAAGAAAGAAAATACGTTTATTTGCGGTAAATATGACGCAAAGACAAACTAAACACAATACAAATATAAAAAAACAATAGCTGGGGGAAATATGCGTCTCCGTGCGAAACAGAGCCCCAGCGCTGGTTTTCAGCGACAGCCGGCGCTGACGTGTGACGTCGGACGGTGCAGCAAATCATGACTAAAAAGAAGTAACAATAATAACTTAAAACTATGCGACTACACGCTAAAGGCACCCCCTGTAGGGTATGGACTTCGGATTAGTTATTACGTCGCTAGAAGAGGACAGTAGGGCACAAGCTGGATCGGCACGATTATTATTTAGGGACGCATTTAAACCTACGGGCTCAGAAGCGCGGGTTAGCTCGAGCAGGGTCGGTTTGTACTTCAGAGGGGTGATTGCGGAACTTTTTATCGATAGGAATTGGTTTAATATTCAAAGTTAAACAACATTCATTGCGTTATTTACGTTGCTGAGCCGACAATTTATTCGAACAAATGACGCAATGGTTTAGAAATAATCTTCAATCCCATTCAGATTTTGATAAATTGGACGTTTCGCAATTAGGGTGCAGGGCACGATCTGCTACCATCCTTACATACTCCTTTTGCTTCGTTCACGTTAACACGATAACATCCATCTATTCTCTAACGAATAGTACATAAGCACACTAATTATAGCGTTAATAGAATCATTGTGAAGGACGTGCGTGTGTGTAGAATCCTAATTATTTCTCGCACGCACCTACGGCTTGCTAGTATCGGGGTATGCGGCCTAATAGAACAATGATTGCGTGGAGACTAATGGTTTAATGAGTGTGTAGGTTCTTATCTTGCTAACTGATGTAGCAGCCAGCATTCCTCGAAGATGTTTGCAGGTACGCCCATAGTTCATCTTCCTAGCTTTTTCTAACTACGTCGGGGTCGGCTACCTGTCTTATCGGATGCAGCTGTATAGTAGTATTTTACAAGGAGCGGCTGCCTATCTGATCCCCAAAACCCAGTTACTTGGTATAACTATAGGAGGTATGAGGAACAGACTGTAAAGTGCACTCATCGTCTATAGCAGAGGTTCCCAAACTTATTTTCCTCGAAGACCACTTGCAAAAATTTTCCGCTTTCAATAGACCTGCTATATTTCTACAATATTCCCAAACTCGTCCAAAAATGTGAAGATTAGATCTAAAGTAGAGCCCAGTCAAATCTCCCGTGGACCCCTGGGGATTCAGCTGGACCACTTTGGGAATCATTGGTCTATAGAAATGGGAAGGATCCTCCGACCAGTTATGTCTGGTGGGCTACTTGCCCGATGATTGATGTCGGGACGCTAGTTGCGCGGTAAACTCTACTTGCGAGATGCAGGATTTTGTGTGAACTCAGTGTGATCCGTACTTCCCATGAGAAGATTTATACGATTTGTAAAAAAATCTCCACGTTAAAGTATATGTTCTATGTCAGTGGGTTTGGTTTTTGCACTCAGTCCTTTGAGTCGACTAAGTGCGGAGTAGTGGTTATTCCAACCAGCCCACCTCCCTCCAGAAGTTGACTAAGTGTCCTGGTCTGTTTAGAACGTCCGTGTAAGATCTGGGTGCCACGAGTGTTTCTGTCGTAATCTGGGTGACGCCTGTGCATTCTAAAGTGCAACGGTTTCTTCAACCTCCATGCAGGCCATGCAGAGACTGTCCGTTATGCCTATTATGTAAAAATGTTTATTTAGAGAGCAGTGTCCCGTAATTGTCCCCGTCACCAGACGCAGACCGTGCGGCTGTTATTTTGCTACAAGCCCCTCAGACCCATCATCATCAGCCTATATTGTTCCCACTGTTGGGACACAGGCCTCCTCTCTGTGTGGTCTGTAATCCACCACGCGGGGCCAGTGCGGGTTGGTAGATGGCACGTCATGTCTTCGAATTTTTGGTTCTAAGACATGCCGGTTTCCTCACAATGTTTTCCTTTAGAGTTTTGAGATCAATGGTGATGAAATTATTCATATGAACTGCGCCTGCCTGGGTTCGAACCCACGACCTATAAGTCGAAGTCGAGGTCGGTACCACTGGGCCACCACTGCTCGACGTTGTAGTTACCTATAGGTCTGATGGGCTTGTGGCTAAGTAAAAACAGTCACATGCAAACTCATAGATAACTAAAACAATAATTAATGACGTGAGCTCACTAAAAATATCCCGGCCCATAGTTCTCAGCGAGTTGGAGCACAAAGGGCTTATCTGTGGCCCAATTGAGGTCAATTAGTACGTATCAACGGATAGATTAAAGAAATTTAGCGTGGGCTGCTTCATGATGTTGAGTTTATTGTTTAATGTTGACTTCCTGATAGAGAAAGGGGTTTCGTTTATGTGAGCAGCAGTAATTTGTGTTCAGTTACCATTGGAAAGAATGACTGTAAGGTTGCTACAAGGTTTTTTTTTATGGATGGGAATCATCAAATGACGTCTCCCGCTCTGGGCGGAGCGGGAGGGCGTGTCAGACTTTTACTGACTAAAACTCACCCGTGTTCCTTCAGTTGCCTATATGCCAGAGCCACGGTAACTCTTTCGAACAAGCTACAAGGGTCTTTTGGCGATTGAATTACATTGACTGGGGATTGTCGCTGGTTGTTTTACTTCTGAAATTGTCAAACAAAATTGTTTCGATAAAACAAGATGGTAGAGTTCGTTCCAATTATGACCAGGCGGCTGCCCAGAAGTCTGTTACGCCTAGACAGGAACGCTACGTCTTTCAGTACGCGTTCGTCACTCCAGAACCTTCCGGCTCCATCGGCCATATGTTTTGCGAGCAATGTGCTTGCCCACCGAGTTTAAGTTTGGTAATACTTCGGGCTATGTCAATTACCTTGGTTCTCCTGCGAATCTCTTCATTTCTGATTCGATCGTGTAGGGAAACTCCCAAGTAAAATACTGGTATTCAGCTGCTTCCAGTTAGACTGGAAACCGACCCTAACATAGTTGAGAAAAGGCTAGACAGAATTATTATTTATCTATACTAATATTATAAATGCGAAAGTAACTCTGTTTGTCGATTTGATAACTAAACCAGTGAACCGATTTTGATGAAATTTGGTATTGAGGTAAGTTTGAACCTCGAAAAAGGACACTTTTTATTCCGCGATTTCGTCTGCATCCACAAAAATCCCATTAACTCAAAAGCTAGTTGCTTATAGAACTTGATGCACTTGTCCAGCAAATAATTCCTAGTCGTTATATTCTACGTATCCCATCCGCACTTGTTGGCAAACAGCTTTAATAGCGTATCACATTACTGCGCACGCGCACGTCGCCAGGGTTTCATCGAAGCTTCACAATAGAACACACATATACAGACAGATATATAGGAACGTACGCCATGGAGTAGTGAGGAATGGAGTGCTTAGATCTATCTCAAAATCAAAATATTTTATTTCACATAGACCTACATGGGCACTTATGAAACGTCAGAAGCTAGGTGCACGGTTCCAAATTGTTGATTCCTATGGAGAAGAGCCGGCAAGAAACTCCATGGTTACTCTTTTAAAATAATTGTTTTTACAGTGTGGGTGTAATTTATCTATAATATGTATGTATTTAGAAATATATAAGTATGTTTATCAGTTGTTTGGTTGCCATAGTACAGGCTCTGCCTAGTTTGGGATCAGATAACGGTGTGTTGGTTTTCCTAAGATATTTATTTATTATTTATTTATTTACAGTGGTTTTTAAATTACAGTGTTTTAATTCGATTTTGTTAATAATTACCGTATACAATCTTTTGGGGATCACCGTTCAAATTGCTATGTATGATGTGCTTGATTATTATTAAATAATAAAAATAATATTTAAAAAACCACTTGATTAAAAAATCTCTTGTAACCCCTTGCCAGGGTTATCAGGATGGCAAAAGAAAACTGGCTTCGAAAACTACGCTGACATACGTCACAAAATTCGAAACACACCCTAAAAGAATTAAAATGTTTAAAAAAACAAAAAAAAATGCTTCCATAGAAAACCAAACTAAAAAGTGTGTATGTAATATGTATTTGTGTTTTTGTATTTTATTATTATAGTCCGATCTAGTTGATTGGCTTCTTTCGCCGCCACATTTTAAAGTTCCGAAATAGAGTTTTAATGCAGACCATCGCGATAATAGTAATCAGTACTCCATGTCTTCGCTCCTCTCTGTCTAGGCCACTCACACATAACTCCACAGACATTACGTGAGCATAATGCTGACAAAGTGTAACATTTACAATTAGTGCTCACTTTGTGACGACTTCCTCTCGTGTCAGTTGCATCCTGAAAGTGCCATTCTATTGTCTTGGGAGGATAAGTGGCAATTGAGAATGTGATGCAGTTTAAAGGCGAATTTACTATGTTGGGTTGAGACATCAATGTCTGGACTTTGCTAGACTTTTACAACGCTTCTGAAAGCCTCCATCTTCAAGTTTCTGGTAGTCAAATTAGCACTTTTCTTAAATTTTTCTTCTCTTCTTTATAAACTACTTTCAGGACTTCCGTTTATATTATAATTTTGTAATATATATTTAAAAAAAATATATAAAAAAAAAACCACCACCACCACCATTTATTAAAATTACTTGACAACCAAAGAAAGAAAAAAATACCCACATAATTGTCACATTCACAATAATTAAATAATAATATAACATAACTTTATTTGCATCATAAAAGTACAACCTTTATTTTGGTATTTTAACATTTCGAAGGTAGACACTACTTAGTTAAAAATAAAATGTAATAGTTTACAAAGCAAATTTTCGTGTCTTTGTATATATGTATGTATAAAATATATCAAAGGGACATGGCATGACAAGAGCAACTGTAGCAATAACACCAACCCATTTATATGACTCTCACCATAAAATTTGCACCATCATAGACTCGAAAGTGAAATACGTATAGTTTGTAAACGATTGATCACAATTCTGCGCGCGGGCTGTTGGGGCATGAAAGTGGAAAGTGTGCCTACGTGAGCCGAGTACTGCGCTAACTGGACCAGTATGGTGGTACTTTTAATGGGCATGTATTTATTTAATCAGACTTCTAATAATTACCGCTTTGCACTCAACATCATCATCATCATCATTTCAGCCGAAAGACGTGCACTGCTGAACGAAGCCTCCGCCAAATCGGGGGGGTTTGCCATAATCGCCACGCTTGGCAGGCGGGTTGGCGATCGCAGTATGGTTCATAGATAACGCTGCTGCCATTCTCTAGTTAGTCCCTTAGTCACCTTTTACGACATCCACGGGAAGAGATGAGATCCACGTTAAGGCGCTGGTCCCAGCTGTCTTCTCTTATTGCTTTCCAGCTTGTATGGATCTTTTTGTCTCACGATATTTTTAGGTTAGATTCACGGCTGGATGCTGTACATCAAGTAGGTAAAGATCAGTCATCAGTCTAATAATCTCATGGCCCACAGCTGCCGGCAACCATAATATTATGCATATAACAAGTTTCCCACGATGCTCATTATATTGTATGTAGAGGTAGTCGGAACGCACGCATGGAACGCGTAAGTACTGTTTTGCTTTCATTTTGTTATTTGCGTGCGTGCGCCAGCTGTTTCTGTAGGGAAATAGTTTTTGTTTCCGCTTGTGGGACTTTGGCTTTATACGCCTGCACCCTAATTGCGAAACGCACAATTTATCAGAATCTGAATGGGATTGAAGATTATTTCTAAACCATTGCGTCATTTGTTCGAATAAATTGTCGGCTTAGCGACGTAAATAACGAAATGAATGTTGTTTAACTATGAATATTAAACCAATTCCTACCGATAAAATGTTTCGCAATTACTCCTCTGAATAGATAATTTGGACTTTTAAATACGCTTTTATTAGCTTGGTGTGTAATGGATGTAATCTTTGAATGTGATTTTCACCCCCTCCAAAACGCCGGATTAATTTGAAATTTAGCACACTTGTCAAGGACCGATGACAATACAATAATTTTGGTTTAGTGTCATTATCCTGACCAGAATCACAAGAAAAGCAAGAAAAAACGCTTTTGGAGCTAGCCTAAATAAAAAATAAAAATAGTAAAAAAAAAAAAACGAAAAACGCCTTCATTATTATTTATTTTCATCTTTATCTTCTTCGTCGTATCGATGTTTTTATATGTTGGTTCCTTTAGTTGCCTATGCCAGGGCCACCGCGGCCAACTATTTTGAACAAATGGGCGACCTTGGTGGTCCATATTGTCCCTGTTGTACTTACGTTGTGGTCGACGCACCATCTTTTCCCACCATAAATATTTTGTCATCTCTTTTTTCATTTCAAGCCATAATTCTCATCTTTCAAACAATTCATCCATCGTTTATTTAGCCTTACACTTCAGTTATTGCTTTTTTTAGTTTCAAATAGACTTGGCCTTCCATCACATGAGGTTAACTACCTTTGCCAACCCGTTTCTCAAATACATACGTGATCAGTGGCGTGCATTGCATATAAGCATATATATAAGCAGCGCCTACCACGAAAAATCACCATACGTCTATCAATTACATTTAAATGTGTGCCCCGAAATTATTAAAACTAACTTAATTGTCATACCTAAAAAAAACCGCGTTTGTCTGCCTAGACAAGAACAGGCGCCCTAGTGCCTACCTATACAGAAAAGCACTGGGCTTGATAAACCACTTATTTAATTCAATAATGACTCATTTATAACACTTAAAAAGTTTCCGTCATCCGTTATGGTGAAAGTGCGGCATTACATCACTCTGAGTCACCGGTCTGACCTTCAGAGCCGAGCCCCTGTGAGCTGTGACCTCGGTACACCCCTATGAGCCAGCAAGGGTTGGTGCCAATTATACTAACAATCTTGTTTGTTATTATACTGGGGTATTTGTTTTTACTGTGGGTAGGGTTTTGTGTCTTGTCCAGACGGATTTACTTGGAACGTTTCATTTCTAATCTGGAATTTTTCAAGTATTAAGTAATTAGATTACTATTTGAAAGGGAATACAGTCTTGAACCTATATGTATGTATGTTTGGTTTGCTCGGAGTTTGGAAGTTGGCGGTGTGATACCCCCGTGCCTCAAGCCGTTGGTCCTGCGCCTGATCTCTCTCCGGTCGTGTTGGATTGCCGTCCCTGAGGACTATGAGAGTGAAGGAACAATTATAAGAGTACTCCTGTGTCTACACACACGCCTCCACTATGATATCTCCCGCGCCAATGGCAAGTCTCCGTTGAGATGAGCCGCCATGGTCGAAATACGGTCTGGAGGATTTTATGTTTTTTCCTTTGCACTGTAGAGACCAAACGCGTGGCTAATCGACTTATTGAAATTCATTTTCGTGGTAAAACGGACTTGTTGTTGAAACCTCTTCCAATTTGCCATATGTCAGCTAGCACACATCTGCGTTTCATTCATCTCTCTTAACATTATGACCGGCATACAAAACGAGATCTAACCAAGATTCGAATCTATCGTTTGAATCTATAAGCTTCAAATTTAACCACCATCACTAAACTGTCACCTGCAAAGTTTAGCCTGCCAAATTACGCAGTGCGTCAGTTGTTTTTAGGTCAAGGGGAGTCGAAATAACGTTGCAATACTAGCTATAAAACAGGGTTATTGGGACATTGCCTGTGAGCAGTCAGTTACGAATTTATACCTAAGGGCGCGTACACATAGAACGTCCGATGTTACAGGATCCTTTGTAACTGATCAGTCGCTACTGGAGGTAATATTCACACAGCATTTACAGGACCGATTTTAACAGATCCGATGCTACTGGACTTTCGTTCTTCAGTGTATCGCCTACTTTCTACGAGGATGGACGTTGTCGTGTTGTATTGGTACTATCGTCGTCTGCGTCGGAGGAAGCCCCGGCGTTATTGGATACATAAATTTTTAAGGAAAACATTTTATTTCCGTTGTGTGTGGGATTTTGTACTGGATCCGGAATACTATCATGTGTGTGACCTGGCTCATACAACTACACACGCTAATAATATTACGTTTAAACGGACCTGTAAAACGGATTCCAGCGTATTTTGTCGCATCGGTATTTTTTACTGGATCCGGAATACTGCATTCTGTGTGAACTCGCTCATACAACTACATACGCTAATAACATATACGTTTAAACGGACCTGTAAAACGGACGTTCTATGTGTACGCGCCCTAATTTATAGGAGCTTTGGGAACTAGAGAAGTTTTGTTGTTGTGGAAAGGGGTAAATCTAATGTTATTATTTTTTAACACGCATTTATTTGTATGTATGTATGTAACGGAATCTTTGAACGTGATTTTCATCCCCCTTCATAACGTCGGATTAAATTGTAACTCTGCATACTTATCAAGGACCGATGACAATACAATAATTATATGAATTTGTGCCATTATCCTTGCCGGTGATAGCAAAAAAAACCGTCTTCAAAAACTACGCTGACATACGTCTCAAAATTCGAAACAAAAAATTTTAAAATAAAGCGTGGGGTGATTTTTAAGATATTTTTAATTGATATCAAGCACCCCACACTTTTTACATTATTTTCTACTTTTTAGTTTGGTTTTCTATGGAAGTCTGTTTTTTAGTTTTTTTTTTACTATTTTATTTTAACACGCTTTTATTAGCTTGGTATGTATGTATGTAACGGAATCTTTGAACGTGATTTTCATCCACTTCAAAACGTTGGATTAATTTGAAACTTTGCACACTTATCAAGGACCGATGACAATACAATAATTTCATCACCAGGATAGCAAAAATAAAAAACAAAAGGTTTTGTAGCTAGTCGAACTAAAAAAAAAAAACACGCTTCCATTGAAAACCAAACTAAAAAGTACAAAATAATGGAAAAAAACCGTGGGGTGCTTTTTAAGGTATTTTTTTATTATATCAGGCACCCCACGCTTTTTTTCCATTTTTTAGTACTTTTTAGTTTGCTATTCAATGGAAGCGTGTTTTTTAGTTTTTTTAAACTATTATTTATTTTCAATTTTTTAGGGTGTTTCGAATTTTGAAGAAAGGAAAGGTCAGTGGAGCTAAAATTTGACGCGGACGAAGTCGCGGGCACAATCTAGTAAGAGATAATACAATTGACTCAAAATTAGCCCTCATAAAAAGCTGGTAAAGCTTGAAGAGGTGAATTTTAACAGTAACACTACTGTAAAATTGAGATAATGTAGATCATCTGACACTTACACCGAAATAATAGTTAATACCTACGCTTTCATAGAAAACCAAACTGAAAAGTAGAAAATAGGTAGTGGAAAGAAGCGTGGGGGCTTGATTTCAAATAGAAAATACCTCATAAAGCACCCCACGCTTTTGTTCATAATTTTTAGAGGAGAAAATTTTATTGTTTCATACTCTTTAGAGCGTGAATTTTTAAATTTTCGGGACTTAGTTTTTGAACTTAATTTTTTAATACGTAATAATACCGCGTGTTCTTGGAATGACGCCCAGCAAGTAAGTTTATATAAGTAGTACGTATATATTGTTATTTCTGCAACCGCGTTTCTGACCACAGGCTTTGCGGTTACTGGAAATAATATATTTGTAGGCTGAGCAAAACATAGAGCTAGACAATTTTCTATCTTATTCAGTACCTGGTACTTGTTGACAGGCCTTTTTTTTATCTCGAGGTGGAAATCCTCATGGATGTCCTCCGCCCTAGGGTGGGCGGAGGGGTCTGTCAGACTCTTATTGGCTAAAACCACCCCGGTGACGTCCCACACCTACGTCGGGGACTACGGAAACCAATGTCTTCCGCGATCCCCGACTGGTGCCGGCCCGCCTTTGCGGGCCTCCTCACGGTGGGGGGGAGTGAGGTGTTAAACTATACATCACAGAGAGGCGCGCGTGGAACACTACGCGCCACCATCTCGGGTCCTAATGAATAGGGGGCGACGGATGTCCCCAAATCCGTCGTCCCTGGACCCATTTAGGGGGGCTGGAAGAGGGCGTTGTCCGCCCTCCGCCGACGCCCGGTGCGCCTGCTGCGGGCTGGGTGAGTGGAAGATATCTCCCGCTCCCTTTCCGCAGCCTCCTTCTGCGACATGACTGATTTGCAGAAGGATACCACAGCGTCCCAGGACTCCTCGCTGCCGACCATGGATTCGACCACGGCCGGCAGCGATAGGTCACTGCCTACTTCTGAGACGAGGACACGACGCGGCTCCTCCCAAGCGACACATTCTGCCAGCGTATGCCGCGCCGTATCCTCCCGGCAGTCGACGCTTGTTGACAGGCCGACACCGTCCTCCCATACCTATTAACACTGTAATTTGAAACCTTTGTAAAAACCAATTATTTTTAAAAGAGTAACCGCGGAGTTTCTTGCCGGCTCTTCTCCATAGGAATCAACAATTTTGAACCGTGCACCTAGCTTCTGACGGTTCATAAGTGCTCATGTAGGTTGATGGTTGATGATTTGATTTGATATGCCTATCATATCGGAAATTTTCAAGCTACCTAGTAATTTTTAAACAGTTAGCTTCGGCAGCCAACTTCCGTAAAAGACAGTAGTACAAACCTAAACTTAATAGATTATATAATACACTAGCTGACTCGGCAAACGTTGTTTTGCCGGGTGAAAAAGAGTGAAAATTTAGAGTTGTATGTAGTTTTCAATGCCAAATTATAATAAAAATTTAAAACTTTGTCAAAAAAATTAAAATAAAACATTTAGGGGTGGGTCACCCTTATCATTTAGCGGTATGAAAAATAGATGTTGACCGATTCTCAGACCTATCCGATATCCACACAAAATTTCATAAAAATCGGTCCAGCCGTTTCGGAGGAGTTTGGTAACAAACACTGCGACACGAGAATTTTATATATTAGATAAACTCACGCCTTTTTCCCATGGGGGTAGGCAGAAACTACAGAACGCCACCTGCTACGATCCTTACATACTCTATCTGCCTCGTTTACGTTCATACATCTGGTCATACACACACGCCGGTTGCCAGTAGGTACTATGCATTTGACCCTTTTGAAGAACATTACCAATAAGGTCTTTATTATGTTCTCCTAGGGCATCCTCATTCAACGTGTCCAGTCACACCTGCCTTGTAAATATCTTTTGTTAGCCCTTCATTCTTCCTCTCAACAAGACCAAACCATCTCAGCATGCTCTTTTCAATTACATTATCTAGTACATACATTGTGGCTTGTGGCTAAGTAATAACAGCCGCACGGGTTGATCGTTCAGGTTAAGCTATGCTTGCCGCGGTTGGTCCGTGGATGGGTGACTATCTTTACATACCAAGACCCTTCTTTGCCTCGGAAATCACGTTAAGCCGTTGGTCCCGGCTGTCTTTCGTAGATCTTAGACAGTCGTTACGGGTCCTCAGAAGCCCGAAAGCCTGACAACCAGTCTTACCAAGCGGTATCGTATTACCCAGTAACTGGGTTGTAGAGGTCAGATAGGCAGTCGCTCCATGTAAAATACTGGTACTCAGCTGCATCCGGTTAGACTAGTAGCCGACTTCAACATAGTTGGGAAAAGGCTAGGCAGATGATGACTACGTTACGTTAAAAAAATGTCTTCTATCCTTTTCAATTAAGGTGCGTCATATATTCCTAGAAAATACTATCAAAACACTATAAATTTATGGCATTTTTCCCCATAGGTCGATGACAAGCTCTTCCCCTGTAAAACCATCTTCATTTTCGGGACAAATTCTTAGAATACAGACTTAATCTATAGCATCCTTTACTCCCCTTTTCAGTGGTATTAATGCGTCATACATTTCTAGGAGCAGACATAAATTAATGGCGTCTTCCCCCCCATAGTTTGATAGCTTATCCTTTTTAAACCGTCTTCATTTTCGTGAAGGGTTTGAATTCTTGGAAAATAGACGTGATTAATAGTATTTTAGCTGTCCGTGTGGTGCCGGATTTAAAGAATAACGCACCGTCTCATTTCTTCCCGTGGGTGTCTCAAGAAGGCCTCTCGGAAGGCAACTAAGAGACTTACTATAGAATGGGCAGCAGCGTTCTATATGCATTTTACTACCATACTACGATCGCTGACCCGCCTGTCAAGCATGGCGACATTGGCTAAGCCACACAAATTGGGTTAGAGATATGTCCAGCAGTGGACGTCTCAAGACTGAAATGATAACCCGCAGGGCAGCTTGTGGCGAGCTGTTGGGCAGTAGCGACCCCACGGACCCTATCTCCTGGGAGAATTCTTGTTCCTCATCTCTGGCTTGCCTTTATTGGCCGGCTGGAGTGAAAACTGATGAGGTTCAGAGCTCCCGCCTCATTCTTGCCTTTATTGGCTGGTTTGAGTGGAGATTCGCAAGAGCAAACGTGCTCGGGGAAAGGAAGTATTCCAGTAAGTGCTCGTAGGGATCTTGACCATCTTCCGGGCTCTGGGATTGTTCTGAAAGCCGTGGAATACCTCTCCACTTCTCAAGCACCTCAGGAAGTGTTGCCCCCTTGTCGCTACGTCACTATGTGCTAGCGACGTTTCCCGGGGGCCCATTATTGAGTGTGCAAGTCACCCCCTGCCATTTTATCCGTGTATTCAAAACATTGATCAGGCAGGGGCCATAGTCCCTCCATAGTTGCGGTTACCAATCCACTATAGCCATCCAAACCTATAGCCTAATTTGCTTTGTTTCCATATTCTGTAATAGTTCTGCTCCAACCGGGGATTGTCTTTGGATGCACTTGCATAGTGCATACAGGGATAATCGTCGGTTGGTGCCCCCTCATCATTTAAAATTGTCTAAGGGCCCTCTGCGAGTTGGTTTCGGCCCCTCGTACGCCTTCCAAAAGACCGGGATCCTAGGGTCCCGAGATATGTTAACATAAATAAAAATAATGTCTTAGGACAACCAACAGAACGTTATCTGATCCCAAACTAGGCAGAGCCTGTACTATGGTAACCAGACAACTGATAAGCATACTTATATATTTCTAAATACATACATATTATAGATAAATTACACCCAGACACAGAACAAATGATTGTGCTCATCACACAAATATTTATCCTGGGTGGGAATCGAACCCACGACCTCAGTCTTAGCAGTCAGGGTCACTAACCACTAGACTAACAGGTCAGTCAATATGTCTAGTCAGTCAAATGTCAGTCAATATGTCTATTAATGATTTTTTCTTTTCAAGTATGATGCGTCACACATGTCTGAGAACCGACTTTATTCACAACGTCTTCCCCCCATATAGCATTGTTTCTCTCTAAAACGTTCTTTATTTTTGACGTTTTAAAAGCAGTCATGGCCCAGTGATAAAAGCTGCGGCTTATAACCTCTTTCGGCACAAAATCTATAATATAATAATATAATATAATATCAAATAATAATTATATAATCTATAAAAATATCATCCTTCAATTCCACTTATATTTCCTTTTCAGGTACGATGCGTCACCCATTTCTAGGAAACGTTATATAAATCCATGGCGCCTCCCCCCTTACTTCGATGTCTCATTTTATATTTTTGTGCAGACAGAGAATGAAATTATGGTGAATTCTTATTTAGGTCAGTTATCTTCTTTGTTCTTATAAGTGCTTATTTATAGTAGTTTTGTCATGGGTTAATAGTTGACGTTAGATGTTGCCCGCCTCTTGCTTCATCATCTTCATCAGCCTGTAATGTTTCCAATAGTGGTCTGTATCCACCACGCGGGCCCAGGCAGGTTGGAAGATGTCACATGTATTGAAATGTTTGTTCTAGGACATGCCGGTTTCCTCACGATCTTTTCCTTCACCGTTTTGAGAATTGTGGTGATCAAATTATTTGCACAAAGTCAACCGCCCATCTAAGTTCGAACCTACAAACTCGTAAATTGGAAGGTACGACCACAGGGGTAATTGCGGAACTTTTTATCGGTAGGAATTGGTTTAATGTTCATAGTTAAACAACATTCATTGCGTTGCTAAGCCGACAATTTATTAGAACAAATGACGCAATGGTTTATAAATAATCTTCAATCCCATTCAGATTCTGATTAATTGTGCATTTCGCAATTAGGGTGCAGAATTCAGCCACTTCGACAGCGTTATCGTTGGCCTCGCAAAAGGTCTTCCAAAGTGCAGGTGTTAGAGCACAAAGAGCACATGATATGCAGCATAGTATGCGAAGTGGCTCCACATTCACTCTGCGTCTCATCGGAGTACCTCTACCTGACCAACTTGTGATGGCAGCGGTCCAACTGGCTTCTTAGTCGTTCGAGAGATTTCCAGGTGTGCCCTGGCAGTTAGTTGCCCGCTGTTCTGGATTCTCAACATAGTCAGCTAGAATGGGAATGGGAGGTTCCCACTGAGTCACCACTGCTTGCAATATTACTTTAGGCATAAATGAAACCTCTCGAGAAAGTAGGTCATCGTCGTTCAACTGAAGTTATTAGTGTGAGGTTGACTTCACCCTTATGGGAAATCTTTGAAGAAGGGTGCTTCGGTTATTTATTATTAAGGTTTAGGGAAGGCACCGAAGGTTAGCATGTATAAGGTGGTACTTAAATCCCTTGAGCAATGAGGGGCTTGTAGGTAAGTAATAACAACCGCATAGGTCGATCGATCAGGTTAAGCAACGCTTGCCGCGGTCAATCCGTAGATGGGTGACCGTCTATAATTCTTTATATTTATCCATCCGTGCCTATGAAATCACGTAAAGACGTTGGACCCGGCTGTCATTTTTCGATCATTGACAGTCGTTACGGGTCGTCAGAAGCCCGAAAGTGTGACAACTAGTCTTACCTATTGGTATCGTTCAACCTAGTAACTGGGTTGTGGTGGTCAGATAGGCAGTCGCTCCATGTAAAATATTGGTATTCAGCTGCCTCCGAATAGACCAGAAGCCGACCTCAACATAGGAAAACGGCTAGGTAGATGATGTGATGTATTTTAGTAGAGAAAAGCCGAGAAATGAAAAGATTTTGACTTATGTCGTAAAATACACGTTACATGTTTTTAAAAGACTCGTAAAAGGAACACTACTTGTCGAGATGTGATCTTGTTCTCCTAATCTAACTGTAATTTTCTATGTACCTACTGTCTACATTTATTTTTGTGCCTTATATATTTAGCATGTATGTATTTATGTATCTATTAGTTAGAATATAAATATCTGTTTAGCAATTTTAGTACATTGTATGTTTACACCATTGACATACCCATTTTATGTCCAGACTTTCACTGTCCATTCCATGGTTGCCTGGAAGAGATCGCATAAAGCGATAAGGCCGCCCATTGTAGGTATATTTTGTAGTCATTGTAATGTTTTTTTGTTTTGTATTTTAATGGTGTACAATAAAGTATATATAAATAAATAAATAAATACATATTTTGGGCGCTTGCATTACTAACGCTATAAAGATTCATCAAAACTAAATTACTGGCATAGCCGCCAATTTTGTATAAAGCAACTGGCCATAATCTTTTGACGTAATCATAACCTTTTACAACACTCCATCAAAAAGGGGGGGTTAATCTTATCTTTGCCATTATAGCAAAAAGCATAAAATTATAACACAAAAGTGTTTCACGCGATCTTTGTTGTCGCTACCCCCCTTCCACCCCGCCGAGACGACGCCTAGCCACCCTCCTAGACGACGCCTAGCCCCCTTCTAGACGATGACATCACTCCTAATGTCTGTTCCAAAAGTATCTAAGGAAAGAGTAAACAAACTCATACTTTCATCTATATTTCGGAGGTTTCAACTGTCATGATTTCCAAAAATTTTAAGTGATTTTAAATCTATACTAATACTAGCTGACCCGACAGACGTTGTCCTGTCTCTTTGATGATATTTGAGTACGGATTCTGTCAATTCTATATCAAATGTCATAATGTTACATTAAAAAAGTTTACATTGTCCTATTAAGTATATGGTTGTTAAGTATTTCTTAAATAAGTAATCTTAAATTTTCTAATTTTCCGCGCAATTTTTTAATTTTTTTCTTTCATAAGAACCTTCTCCTGATAATTACAAACACAACAACAACAAAAAAGTGAAATCGGTCCAGCCGTTCACGCGTGATGCCGTGACCAAGGGAAATAGGGATTCATTTTTATATATATAGATTATAAAGCTGAAGAGCTTTTTTTACGCGCTAATCTCAGTAACTACTGGTTCGAATTTTTTTTTGAGTAGCCCATTTATCGAAGAAGGCTATAGACTATATGTATAACATCATGCTAGGAGCCTTAGGGGCCGAGCAAAGAGCAAAAACGTCTCGAATATAAAGACCTCGCACTGGCAAGCGATTCGATGCGACAGGATGGATTCGATGGGTCGGGGGAGCAAGAAATTTGATGCGGACGAAGTCGCGGGCATATGCTAGTACTAATATAAAATTGAAAGTTTGTATTTACCTCAAACGGTTTTGTATCTGTGTAGTCTTGACGTTTATAAAGTATCTAATTTGACAGTTACCGTAAAAGTACTGGTTTTTACTGGACTAGTTTGGTTCTTTCCGAGCTTCCGAATCAAAAGGTTGTCTTTAAGAAATCAATTATTGATATTATGTAGAGTAGCTAATCAAATAATTTGATAAATATTGCTATACTAGCTGACCCGACAGACGTTGTACTGTCTCTTTGATGATATTTGAGCACGCATTCTGTCAATTCTATGTCAAATGTTATAATGTTACATTAAAAAAGTTTACATTGTCCTATTATATGGTTGTTAGGTATTTTTAAATAAGTGTTCTTAAATTTTCTAATTTTCCGCGATTTTTTTTTAATTTTTTTCTTTCATAAGAACCTTCTCCTGACAATTACAAACACAACAACAAAAAATAAAGTGAAATCGGTCCAGCCGTTCACGCGTGATGGCGTGACCAAGGGAAACAGGGATTCATTTTTATATATATAGATTACACCAAGTCTGTATTCCTATTTCTTCCCGTGGCTATCGTAAGAGACGGCTAAGGGACTTACTAGAGAATGGGCAGCAGCGTTCTCTATGCATTTTACCACCATACTGCGATCGCCAACCCGCCTGCTAAGCGTGGCGATAATGGCAAACCCCCCCAAATTGGGGAGGCCACAGTCGTCCACTGCTGGACATATCCATCAGTGGACGACTTTCGGCTGAAATAATGATGATGATGCCAAATTTGTCTACGTGCAAATATTTAAATACAGAAATCTTTATGCTGAAAGAGGCACTCTACACTTCACAATTTATATGTCATCAGATTTTCTAACACAATATTGTTTGAATAACATGAATAATCATCAGTAACTGAAAAATCGACAAAATTAAGGTTATAAAATTAACCTCAAATGCCATCGACAGGTAACTTTTCTGAAACATTTGTTTACATTTTCATTTGATGCTTTTGACACAGACTATACAGCTGTGTTCCACCCTCATTTAATTTTGACATTACGAAAATATAATAAAGATAGCTTAGCTGTATCTTTCTAGGAATAACGATGATCCATTTATTTTTCTGGAACGTTGCCAGGATTTTGCGCCTTTTTCTTACTAAGGCTTTTCCTTTTATTAATTAAAGGATTGCTTTAACCCATTAGTACCCAAGCATCGAAAACATTGGATTTTTTAAAATCAAATCTTTAAATTAAGTTCTTAATACATAAAGAAAAAATAAAATGACAAATAAAAAATTCATCATCATTCATCATTTCAGCCATAAGACGTCCACTGCTGGACTTAGGCCTCCCCCTTGGGGGGCTTTGCCATAATCACCACGCTTGGCAGGCGGGTTGGCGATCGCAGTATGGTTGTAAAATGCATAGAGAACGCTGCTGCCCATTCTCTAGTAAAAAAATTCATAAATTACCTTTATTTCTGAGTCAGCCTATCCTATAAATATGACAATGGGAACATGTGACCAGAAATGATCAATTTGCAAAAAATCAATAAAATTACGTAAACATTTTTTTACAGTGAAAAAAAATTATTACATTAGAAAAGTTGTGTAAAATACGAATTTCATCAGAAACAATAAAAATAAGAGATTTAATGGTTTAAAAAAAATGTTGAATATAGTGTCTTAAAAATAGGACAGTGGGGAGGAATGGGTTAAGAAAATTGCGGCGTTGTTTCCGCATGCTATCACTTTTATTAAGAGAAGGGTAGCGACTTAGCAAGGCATGGAGTTTCGACTAATGTTTACCAGAGTAAGGCGAAGCAAAAATGAGGGTTATGATTTTGACCGGTACGTATGTGAGTATGTATGTTCATCTGTTCGCTCATAAATCCTAAACTACTTATCGTAATTTGACAAATGAGGTATCGTTGTGAGCGCCTTGATGGTCCGCTGGTTAGAAGCTAGTAACACATCCCCTTGGAATAATTTCCGACATCCAAGCTCCAGCTAGTTATTAAATAAAAAGCTAATTTTACATTCTTTCTCTATACATTGACATCACCAAAATATCCTTTGTCTTCTCAAAACCAATTTGGAACCTCCTTTTGTGTGCGTTTGCGGTATGACTACGCAATTTTCGTGAGTGTACTTTAGGGAGTTTCTTGTCATTAAATAAATATTCAAAACCCTTCTCGATTTCTTTGTTATGATATTTCGTACGTTCTCTAAAACATGGAAAAGCGGCCAGGTGCGTGTCAGACTCGCACTCGGTTCCGTACCACCGTTCGATATTTAACACTACATATTTTTTTCTAGAATGGGGATTTAAGTTTTTCTTTTATTTATATTATTTGTTGTTATCACGGATGGGTGACCATCTTTTCATATCAAGACCACTCCGTGCTCCGCAAAGTACTTTAACCTGTTGGTTCTGGTTGTCATTCATCGATCACTGAACGTCGTTACGGGTCGTCAGATGCTTGAAAGTCTGACAACCAGTCCTACCAAGGGATATCGTATTTCCCAGTTGCTGGGTTGTGGAGGTCAGGGGTAGTACTGGTATTCAGCTGCATCCTGATAGACTAGAAGTTGACCCCAACATAGTTGGGTAAAGGCTAGGCAGAATATGGTGTAATGGCGACCATGGTAGTATACACGCTGTCAAAATGAATTAAGTGTCTACCTATGACGGCTGAATAGATACAGCCCTGTGACAGACGGAAAGTAGTCTTAGTAAAAAGGTTCCGTTGATACCCTTTAAGTCATCATTTCAGCTGAAAGACGTCCACTGCCCAAAGGGGGGGTTTGCCATAATCGCCACGCTTGGCAGGCGGGTTGGCGAACGCAGTATGGTGGTAAAATGCAAAGAGAACGCTGCTGCCCATTTCTCTAGTGAGTCTCTTAGTCGCCTTTTACGACACCCATGGAAATAATTGGGATGCTGCTATTCTTTACGTCCAGCTCGATTAGTCTATTTTAGTTATTTTCATAGTATAATGTCCTACGGCATTCTGCTGTGGGGCAAAGCTGCGGACATTCAAAATATTTTTGTTCTTCAAAAACGAGCTGTTCGAGCGATTTACCAACTAGGTGCTAGAGTTTCTCTGAGAGATTTGTTTAAAGATATTGGTATTCTTACGGTGGCATCACAATTCATCTTCGCCAACATCTTATATATTAGGCAAAATATACACTTGTACACTAAAAACAGTGATATTCATAATATTAATACTAGAAGTAGGGATAAACTACGTGCTCCCTTTCACCGGCTTCATAAGGTTCATAATTCTTTTGTTGGTCTTGGTATTACCTTTTATAACAAGCTTCCCTCTGCTTTGCTAGATTTGCAGTTTAATGAGTTTAAAGCTAAAGTAAAATCCAACCTTTGTTCAAAGGCATACTATTCTATCAACGACTACTTAAACGATAAGAATAGGTGGTCGCTGTGATCAACTCAAGACAATGTTTATGTTCTTTCAATCCAGAATTAGTCTTCCTACTGACGGTTTATATGGGTAGTTCATATAATTGTTTTTTTTTTTAAAATTTAACTGCTTTTGTTAGTTTATTTTTATTTTCTTTTCATTTCATTTATTGTGTATATGTATCATTTGCATCGTATATGTAAGCGGGCACGCCCTTTATGCCTGGAGGCTTTATTAAGGTTTTAAGTTCTGTTTACGATTTTGTTTTATTATTTATTTCAGCTTGAGTTTAGTTTTCAATGTTTTGTTGGTATATTGGCGTGTGCTAGCTGACATATGGCGAATAATGTATGTTTTGTTTTATAATATTAATAACTTACACAATACTGTATAGTATCAAGTTCTTCTAACTTAACAGACAGCTGTGCTGCTGGGGAGTTTGTTCCGCCACTTCTTCTTCCCAGCTAAAGCACTAGGAAGTGTCGAAGGGCGGACGTTTTGGGGGGACTGTCTCATGTAACTTTGACGTTCAAAAAGTGCTGACTCTCAGCCTAGTTTGAACAAATGACTTTTGATTTGATTTTGATTTTGTCCGGCACCACACGGAATAACCCGATCACTTTGAGTACGGAACCCTAAAAAGGATGTAAAATATTCTGATGTGTGGGCTGTAGTGAGTTGTTCTTGACTCACTGTTTTGTTTTTGTGACTACGCAAAAAGATGGCCAAAAGGTAGTCGACCGTTTTTCCCAATTGGCATTGACGTTTTGAAGTCCTCAAAGATTTTATCTGATGATGAACGCGAAGATTTTGGAATATTTTCCTTTGTTGAATAAACCAAAGGTTGGTCTTTTATATTTATTTTGTGCATGATAGAACTGGCAGGATAGAATCGCCATTTGTCCCCTATTACATGGGTCTTGTAACGGCGCCAACAACACTACAAGCGAACTACGCAATGCACTGACGTCATGCAAAATCGTACATCGCGCAAACAGAGTTTTCCGCGCAACTAGCATCATCGTAATTTACAACGCGGGCCCAGTGCGGGTTGCTAGATGTCACATGTCTTCGAATGTTTGAGTTTAGGACATGCCGGTTTCTTCACGATGTTTTACTTCACCGTTTTGAGAGCAGTGGCGATGACATTATTTACATAAAGTAAAGCGCCTGCCTGGGTGCGATCCCACGACCTATAGCTTGTAAGCCGGAGCCGATACTATTGGGCCAGTACTACTCCTGCAGCTAGCATAATTATACAGGATAAGTTTTTAACCAGTGCGCGAATTTTAACAAATTAGACTTAAACGATTTAAAATAACCATGCAATTTTTATTTTGATATATCTTAGTACAAAAAAATTGAATTATCGCTAACGAAAGATGTTTATTTTGAAACTGGTTTTTATGGTAACTTACGCGCGGCGCTGGCGCGGCGGCGAAGGTGAATGACCGAGCGTAGCTACAAGTACGTACCAGCTGTTCAATCGGTCAAAATTCTAAGAAGTTCGAAGTACCTACCGGCGCACGGTTACTGACCTATTCCTATTGTCGATATCATAAATTACGAAATATGTAGGGTGTCCGGCGCGCGGTTACTGATTTAAGGTCGGATAAAAATAAAAATAAAGTATTGAAAATGTTGTTGAAATGTGTTCCATTACTGATACTGAAGCACCAAAAAAAAGTTGCGCACTGGTTAAAAAAAAAACCCGTATACAACAGCGTCCCCGAACCAAGGCGTGATGTTATATTATTACGCCTCCTAGAATAATCATGTACTACAAGGTTTAAAAAATGCACTCCATAGCACCGAAGGTTGAAAATCGAGTGTTTTTGCGACGCTCTAGAATACACTTTGTTGGATTCTCAATCCTCAATCCAACACCGAGAGTTCAAATCTCACCGCGATATTTTTACGTCCCTCCGAACGTGGTCTGAGTTTGCAATCTGTCATGTCATATGGTGGCCTTCTAATTGAAGACTCTTTTGAGGAGAGTAATGTAATATGAGTAAACGACATACGTTAGTATGGGTTTGTTGAGAAGTAATTGAAGTGTAATGAAGGTAGTGATAGGTTGTATTGTTACCGGTGAATTTCCCTGCCAGGGTCGCAAGATTCGTCCGAAAGAGTTACCGTGGCCCTGGCATATGGGCAACTGAAGGAACACGGGTGGGTTTTAGTCAGTAAAAGTCTGACACGCCGATCGGTTCCACCCATGGCGGGAGACGTCATTTGATGATTTCTCACCCACAAAAAATAAAAATAAATAAGCGGTGAAAGTCGTCATATGTGGGGCTTGTATCGCACATGGTTTTAGCATTATGCTGAGTGTGCACCGCTCTTCGTGGATGAGACTCATATTTTTCCAGAACTTGTTAATTTTTAACACACTTTTATTAGCTTCACCTGTACCATTGTATGTAACTATGTTTGTAACCCTTTCCTTTGGACTTGATCTTGACCCACTTTAAACGGTCACATTTCATTTAAACTTTGTAGACTTATCGAGGACCGATGACAATACAATAATTTCATAAATTCGCGTCTTTATCCGTGCCAAGGTTTCCAGGATAGCAAAAGAAAAAACTAAAAAAACGTGCTTCCATAGAAAACCAAATACGTCAAAAAGCACCCTACGTTTTTTTTCAATTATTTTCTACTTTTTACTTTGGTTTCCTTTGGAAGCGTGTTTTTTAGTTTTTTAAACATTTTTTTTACTATTATGTATTATGTTAGTATTCTTTCTCTGCGTCGAGTTTACCGCGAATAAACGTAGGTATTTTCTTTTTCTTGCGTCGTCACAAAAGCAATCTTTTGTATCAAAGTGTTGACCCGAAAATAACATTAAATATGCATAACATTTTTGGCTCTCGACGCACCATATTCGTGAATTTCATGAATATTTTCATCCGCCACTCGCTTGCAATGTGACTACAATAAATTAACTGTACGGGTAAGCAAAAACCAACCTAATTGTGATAAATACAAAAGTTATTTTCGTATAAATGCAAAGCTGACTAAATACGGACAGACCGATATTAATTAGTTCATTCTAAATTCGACCATATTCTTTAGTTTTTAACTCAGGTTTTTCCCTAAAGCATCTTTTGTGATGAGTTAAAGACAGACAGACCAGATCAATTCGATTTGAAACGAAAATCAACCTTATGTCTCAAATGTTCCGTCTTGTTTTCCCTTGCCAAAGATTTTGCTACGCATTTTGTGGCATTGGATGTAAGGAATGTAAACCGTAAGTCAGAAGTCATAAGAGTGAGTTTCGTTTGGATGTAGTTTCACGACAGTTGGACGTCGAATGGAAGACGAAACAGTCAAGTTTAATCAACTGTAACGCATATATTTTCACACCGTTAGTCATTCAAGTCAATAATATCAAATTTCTTGACCCTTTGAGTAACATGGGACGCTGAACACGAGATATTTTTGAAATAAACAAATATTTCAATGCAATTTTCTAGTTATAAATCGAAAAAAATATTTTTAGCGAATGAAAAATATTTTCTTCAATAAAAAAATGGACAAAAAGATTTCGCCCAACGTGGGGCTCGAACCCACGACCCTGAGATTAAGAGTCTCATGCTCTACCGACTGAGCTAGCCGGGCTGTGGTAGCGGAGTTGAAATTGGGGATTTCTATCTACGTAGTAGGCAATTAATACAAAGTAGTTTTATATTTAACCGACTGTTATTATTAAATGAAGGTATACGAGTTTTTATGTGCTAAT
The DNA here is from genome assembly GCA_947507805.1 of Aporophyla nigra. NCBI lineage: Eukaryota > Metazoa > Arthropoda > Insecta > Lepidoptera > Noctuidae > Aporophyla > Aporophyla nigra. Next base: position 2,490,992 of record OX382318.1, read on the forward strand.
GTGACAGTAGAATTGATAAATAATTTATGTAAATAAGGAGGAAGTGTGTTTGAGTGATTCAAGGGTTATCTTGTAGTTGTACGTACCTACGTAGTTTTGGTTAAGTTAATATATTATTTTGTTATTTTTATTAATCTATAAAATAAATGATTTTTTTTTAGTAAATGAGTGATATTTCATTCATATTTACATTTTACTCATGGCTGAAGTTGCTCATGAAAAATAAAGATGCCATAGTTGACGATATTTTTTTTTTTTAATGTACTTATAGAAATGACAGTCACTGTAATTAATTGTCATCATAAGAAGATAATTTCATACATTCATTTCTTTCTTTCTGTTAACTTCTTGCTTACGCTATTGTTTTATAATAATTAATTATTCCTATGATTGCTAGGAAGTATGATGATTTAATCAGTATGTTAGAAATGTCGTTATGAAAATAAAGGAACAATAAATTATTGTGTAAGTATGTAAGAATAATGTAGCTGATGATGTATTCCACAATTTTTCATGATGACAATCTCGGGTAAATTAATAAATAAATAGAAAATCATTAAACTTAAAAAAAGTACAATATTACTGACTACTGAGCTAGCAACACCAAGTACTGAATAAAAACCAAAATAACTGTTCTACCACGCTAATATCTGTAAATAAATATTGTAAAAAAATCGCGATAGTTTGTCTGTATGGATGTTTGTTCCTCTTTCACGCAGAAACTACTGACCCGCATCCTAATTGCGAAACGTACGATTTATCAGAATCTGAATGTGATTGAAGATTATTTCTAAACCATTGCGTCATTTGTTCGAATAAATTGTCGGCTCAGCAATGTAAATAACGCAATGAATGTTGTTTAACTATGAATATTAAACCAATTCCTACCGATAAAAAGTTCCGCAATTACCCCTCTGATTTAGATGAAATTTGGCACACAGATAGTTTATAACCTGGAATAACACATAGGGTACTTTTTATCCCGGTAGTATGTTCCCGCGGGATAATTTCCGACCTCCACGCGGGCGAAGCCGTTGGCAAAAGCTAGTCTTACATTATATACATACATAAACTCACGCTTTTTTCCCATGGGGGGTATGCAGAAACTACAGAACGCCACCTGCTACGATCCTAACATACTCCTTATGCCTCGTTTAGGTTCATACATCTGGTCATACACGCACGCCGGTTACCAGTACTACGCACCTGACCTTTCTGAAGAACATCACCAATACAAAATTTTGATTATATTTATTAACAAAATCTATTTATTTTCAGGTACTATATCAGCAGAAATCAGAACGATAAAATATTGTAACAATATTATTCGTAAGTATATTAGTTTTGTACTTGTAACGCCAAAGTTATCGATAGGTCCTCTTCTTATTCTTCTTCATGTCGCTGGCATGACAGATATACAAATTTTATCATCATCATATCAGCCATAAGACGTCCACAGCTGAAAATAGACTTTCCCCACTTTGGGGGGTTATGGCATAATCGCCATGCTTGGCAGGCGGGTTGTCGATCGCAGTATGGTGATGAGATCGCAGTATCATGTCAAGATGCTTAAAGAACGCTGCTGCCTGTTCTCTAGTAAGTCCCGCAGTCGCCATTAACGACACCTAGTGTGTAAATAGTAGTGAAGCTACGCCTAGTTATTTAGTCATTGAACACATGTGGGATGGTGTCGGATATTGCATATGTGCTGGAGTCATCATCATCATCATTACAGCCGAAAGACGTCCATTGCTGGACATAGACCTTCCCCAAGCACCGCCACTTCGACCGGTTCTGTGTTTCTCGCATACAGCGGATTCCAGCGGCCTTCTCGGTTCATCTTGTGGATGACCTTCCAACACTACGTCTTCCAGTACGCGGTCGCCACTCCAGAACCTTCCGTCCCCATCGGCCATCTGTTCGGCGAGCAATGTGCCCTGCCCTTTGACACTTAAGTCTGGCGATTCTTCGGGCTACGTTGGTTATCTTGTACTGCCGGCGTAGCATGACCAATTCTATATCTATTCTACCAAGAACAAAAAAAGTTCCTTATGTATTTTAATTCTGTAAAAATGTTTCTATCTCATCAATAGTAAAGAGAAATAGTCATCATACTTGACATCGTACTCTTGTCGACTGAAGAATAGAAACATCTCTTTTCTTCAGTTTTACACAATTTTTCTACGAAACAATCTATCATTTTGTCTTCTCTTCCGTCGACAAATTCCGTTTCTATGGCGGTCATGCTACGCGTGCTGGTGGCATGATGCATTTTCACTAACTTACAAACTCATAAAATAGTAGTCAATATTATTATTTCTCTCATTTCATCCTTGGCCGAATATTTTATACTAACTTTCAGTTATAGTCCCACTAAAACTAGCTACTATAGGCTGAATGTCAATAAATCTTTGCCTACAAAATATATTACGTGAAATGTTGCCAAGTTTCAGAAACGAATGTTATCCGTGCCCTTGCTTCGTATAAAATAATGTTTAATATAATGTACGCACAGTACGCATAAATCTGTGGACTATCAAATGAATTATTTTCGATGTCAGATAATAAGAACATTTTTATAGGGCTAACTGAACTTGAAACACAAAAAATCTGCATGGTCTTCACATAATGTGACCAAGGTTATGTCTAGACTTTTAAAAAGACTGTAACCTGGGTTTGTTTCAGCCTTTCTTCTCAGAGTAGTCAGTTAGGAAAACCCGACCTCAACAAGTTTAAAAAATAAATTGACGTGTAAAAGTGTTTGTACAACTACAAACCTACTTACAGAAATGAAATAATTTATCATTTATTATTAAAGCATTTACCGTTTACCTATTTCAGTCAAAACATTTACAGGCACTTTTGAACTAGCGTAGAGTCAGTCAGTGACAAAGATGAAGCTACTTGGTTGCTCGTTCCAAAGCATAGTAGTTATCTATGGAGAAGAACGGGTAAGAAAGTCCATAGATACTCTTTTAAATTATATTGTTACAAAGTGTAAGTTACATCAAAACTGTGCCTACTATCAACACACATAAAGGTGCCATTTAATTGATTACAATTAATTTAAATTCACTTCCTTTCTTTAAATTGTATTATCTGTATCCTTGTCAAAAATAAAAGTCCTTGCCAGTCCAAAAAAGAAATTCCCTCCAATAATGTCAATATCAACAAGGAGGTTTTAACCTCGCCAATAAATGAGTTCTTTTTTTAAATTACCCACGACTGCTTCCCGTCAAGTTCATTGGCGCTTCCGTTCGCTGTCAATTGTCGTAGGGACGTGCCTGTATCGATTTGATAAATCGAATATTTCCTAGTTGGGATTTTTATCGTTGGTGGTTTACTTTTTAATGTTGTATTGTTTTCTGATTTTATCAAAGATTTCAATCGTAGATTCGTGATGGATGTAATATGACGACACAATGTCACAGAGATGTTTTTTTTTTTGTGGCTTGGAAATCAAAATTCATTTATTCAAATTAGGCTGAAGGCACTTTGCGAACGTCAAATGTCGACATCAAATGACGTCTCCCGCTCTGGGTGGAGCGGAAGGGCGTGTCAGAATTTTACCGACTAAAACCCACCCGTGTTCCTTCAGTTGCCTATATGCCAGGGCCACGGTAACTCTTTCGAACAAATCTCGCGACCCTGGCAGGACAGAGACCTGATTTGATTGTCATGGAAAAGACATTATTATTTTGTGAGGTCACTCTGCTTCATCATGTTACCTAGCCTTTTCCCAGCTATGTCAAGGTCGGCTTCCAGTCTTCAGTACACCAGTACTTTACATAGACTGCCTATCTGATCTCCACAACCAAGTCATAGGGAAATACTATACCCCTTGGTATGACTGGTTGTGAAACTTTCGAACGGCTGTCAGAAGATCTAAAAATGGCAGCTGGGACCAACGGCTTAACGTTACGCTTTCGGAGGCAAGGAGGCGTCTTGGTATGTGAAGATGGTCACCCATCCTCGGACCAACCTCGCGCATTGTAGTTTAATCTGTTCGCGCATTGTAGTTCTAGCCACATGCTCCTCTAAAGTCTTAACCCTTTCACGGGAAGTTCTAATTACGTAGCTAATTGTTTCGACTGCCTTAAACGTTCCTAGAAATTACACAGCCCGACGTGACTCTTGCTCCTTGAATGAGATCCCGAGAGTAGTCATTACCCGTAGATTTTGGGTCACTGAATTCAAATTCGGCCTCGGAATTGCTCCATCGCATCACATTTTTAGATATTCTAACCTAAAAGTGCAAAAAACACGATTTTAGCGTGTTTTCACGGTTATGTAGCATCGCGACAAATTTAGCTATTGAAAAAATACACACAATACTTTAAAGTATAAGCATTGCTCTTCCAAATGAGTTTGCGCGAATATCTTTTTAGGGTTCCGTTGCCAAATGGCAAAAAACGGAACCCTTATAGATTCGTCATGTCTGTCTGTCTGTCTGTCCGAGTATGTCACAGCCACTTTTTTCATCATCGAGAAATTTGATTTTGAAAATTTCTAATTTTTATATACATGAATTGTATGAAAAATTGTATATCGAATGTATTTAAAAATTTTCAAAATCAATTTTCTCGAATATCTAAAATATGTGATGTGATGGAGCAATTCCGAGGCAGAATTTGAATTCAGTAAGCCAAAATCTACGGGGAATGACTACTCTCATTTAAGGAGCAAGAGGCACGTCGGGCTGTGTTATTCCTAAAATATTGACGATGAATTTTACCTCCCTACTTACCCTCCACAATTAATAAGAAATGGCGCTAGCTGTATCAAATATCGTAAAGCCAATACACTAAAGATTTTCGGCTGCATTAAAAAAAATCCACTAGGCAAATATTTTGCCTGTGCTCGCGAAAGGGTTAAGATAAGTTTATTTTAATTTTTGTAAAATAAATATTTTCTTGACATATCGTTTCCTTGAAAAACCAATGCTAACTACATTTCCGACTTTCCATGTCTACAAAGACAGAAACGCAATGAATATAATAAACACGGAAACGTTACAGAAATGTTATCTAAAAAAGTTGTGAAGGTTATTAAAAAAGAAAGGCAATTGGCGACGCGCCAATAAAAGTAACCGTGATTGTTATTATTATCTTCTTTATATCGATAATTTTACAACTAGCAGTAACTGAATCCTGCCAGGGTTGCGAGATTTGTTCGAAAGAGATACCGTGGCCCTGGCATATAGGCAACTGAAGGAACACGGGTGGGTTTTAGTCAGTAAAAGTCTGACACGCCCTCCTGCTCCACCCAGAGCGGGAGACGTCATTTGATGATTTACCACCCACAAAAAAGAAAAAGGAGTAACTGAATAAACGCGAGTCCTGATAGTCATCATCATCGTCATCATTTCAGCCGAAAGACGTCCACTGCTAGACATAAGCCTCCCCCAATTTGGGCGGGTTTGCTAATTGCCACGCTTGGCAGGCGGGTTGGCGATCGCAGTATGATGGTAAAATGTATAGAGAACGCTGCTGCCCGTTCTCTAGTAAGTCCCTTAGTCGCCTTTTACGACACCCACGGGAAGAAATGGAAGTCCTGAAAGTAGTTTGTTCATAATGAACTATTGAATCGATTTCAGTAACTTTTAATATGGGTATTTTGTTTAAAAATTAATTATATATTTTGCCATACCTACCGCTGAAGCGGGACCATTCAGCCAAAGAAAATTTAATCTTATTTTAAAGTTATAAGATCCAATTTTGAATGTATAAAGATATGCAAGTGTCGACACAATTTTCTCAATAAGTTGGCTATAAAAATATATTTGGTCATTGTATTATGCTTTTTACTCAATACTCTTATTAGGAGAGGTCTTGCGTTAATAATGTTACATGTTGTATACATTCATAATCGTTACCGGTCGTCAGAAGCCCAGAAAGTCTGACAACCAGTCTTACCAAGGGTTACTGTATTAACCAGTTACTGGATTCTGGAGGTCAGATAGGCAGTCGCTCCATGTAAAAGACTGGTATTCAGCTGCAAATACACCGTGACATTTTAGTCGTCTACAACGGCAGGCCACTTCATGTATCCAATGACTACTACACATCCATAAGAAAAAAAAATAACATTTGCATAACTAAAAAACATTATTCAATATGATGACGGAGGACGTAGTTTTAAATTGATATTTTGTCTCATGGAAAATTGAGGTGGAATGATCTAGTCGACTCGTGCGCTGGGTAGGTACGTTCTCTACCGTATGACACATAAACATTATTAATAGGATGTTTTATAATTCTAATGCATTTTTTTTAGTACCTATTATCTTAATTAATGGTAACAATTTTTAATTACGCCTAGAGGTATATTATGTCGGATACATTGAGTGGACAACCTTTGTTAGACGACTAAAATGTCACGGTGTATTTAGACAGGAAGTAGACCTCATAATTATTGGAAACAGGCTAGGTAGATGATCATCATCAGCCTATAGCAGTCCACTGCTGGACATAGGCCTCCCCAATTGCACGCCATTTAGCTCGATTCTCGGCAACTCTCATCCAGCTGCTACCAGCCACCCTGCGAAGATCGTCGCTCCACCTAGCCTGAGGGCGTCCTACCTTACGTTTGCCGATTCGCGGCGGATGATGATGATGATTAATTTGAATAGCCTCGTTGGTCGAGTGGTCGCAATAGCTAATGTTGATGCCTTGTTGGATTCTCAAGTCGGGGAAAGTGTTATTGGATTTTTCCATCTGGAATTTCTGAGTAGTAGCTCGGAGTCTGAATTCTTGCCCGCTTGATGGCAACAGGCTCGCCCCTCTATTACCTGGGACTTAAACATAACTGGCGAAATATGTGTGTACTATAGGTACAGTCACGAGCAATAAAATTTAATCACATAGCCAGATTCAAAAGCGATTCACTCTTAAAATAACGATTGCAACTTTAGGATAAGGCCTATTTCATAATAGTGAGGGTTCCAAAATACTAGGTTCGTAATAACTTAAAATTATAATCGGTACAATACGAGAAAATCACTTCTAAAAGTTGCTTAATGTATACATATTGGTGATGTTATGTTAATTTTAATGAGATTAAAGTTTCCCCACGATGTTTTCCTTCACCGAATTCAGTAATGTTACTTCAGAATGTCGATATCCCCTGCCAGGGTCGCGAGATTGCTCGAAAGAGTTACCGTGGCCTTGGCATGGGCAACTGAAGGAACACGGGTGGGTTTTAGTCAGTAAAAGTCTGACACTCCCTCCCGCTCCGCCCAGAGCGGGAGACGTTATTTGATGATTTCCCAACCAAAAACCGGCCAAGTGCGAGTCGGACTCGCGCACCGAGGGTTCCGTACAAACCTGCAGGTCATCATCATCATCATTCGTCATCATCGTTTATGAAATGAAATGTTTTTTTTTTTAATTTTTATATTTGTGTTGACTGAATGAAAGGTAAATTGTGGTTTACGATTTATGACGTATTAAAAAAAAACTACTAACTAGATCTCGTTCAAACCAATTTTCGTTGGTAGTTTTCATGGTAATGTACATCATATATTTTTTTTAGTTTTATCATTCCCTTATTTTAGAAGTTACGGGGGGGGGGGACACACATTTTACCACTTTGGAAGTGTCTCTCGCGCAAACTATTCAGTTTAGAAAAAAATGATATTAGAACCCTCAATTTCATTTTTGAAGACCTATCCATAGATACCCCACACGTAAGGGTTTGATGAAATTTTTTTTTTGTGTTTCAGTTCTATGTATGGGGAACCCCAAATATTATTGTTTAAAAAAAAATGATATTAGAAACCTCAATATCATTTTTGAAGACCTATCCATAGATACCCCACACGTAAGGGTTTGATGAAAAAGAAAAATTTGAGTTTCAGTTCTATGTATGGGGAACCCCAAATATTATTGTTTTTTTTCTATTTTTGTGTGAAAATCTTAATGCGGTTCACTGAATACATCTACTTACCAAGTTTCAATAGCACAGCTCTTATAGTTTCGGAGAAAAGTGGCTGCGACATACTCGGACAGACAGACAGACAGACAGACAGACATGGCGAATCTATAAGGGTTCCGTTTTTTGCCATTTGGCAACGGAACCCTAAAAAGGAAAAAACGAATGTCGATAACTAGTGTTGTACCGCTAGTTCTTGAGACAAAACAGTCGACTTATAAATACGAACGTCTTGTATGCGCGGGCGTCTGACTACACTTTGACCTTATTGTCATTATCTGTGTAAATTGAACAGATAACTTTTGAATGTCACTGACATAAGTGACTTTACGTCTTTTACTCTTTATTTATAGATTCGAGAGAAATTAAGATTCCAGGGAGATACTCATATCATCTTCTTAGACTTTTTACCAACTATGTTGGGGTCGGTTTCCAGTCAAACCAGATGCAGCTGAATATATTATGTATACTAGCTGACCCAGCGAACTTCGTATCGCCTCAGGTTCAATAAATGTTGTAATAAACCTACCAAGTTTGACAATCTGTTACGCGGTGGTGATCTGGTAAGCGTTTTCTAGCTGACACTCATATGTTTGGTTAGCTCCTACCAAGTTATGATAACCTGGTACTTCAAAGGCATAAAGCGTTATCTAGCTGACACTCCTTTGTTTGGTAAGCTCCTGAAAAGTTATGATAACCTGGTACGTCGTCGGCATAAAGCGTTTTTTACCTGACACATACCCAGAGGGTACGTAATACACTATCAGTAGGAATCCCTTTCATTTTGACAGTTCCACAAAATTCATGACGTTGTTTGCGTTGCTAAGGACAGGCAATTTTTTCGACTATATGAAAGAAAAGAAAGATTTTTTTTTCAATTTTTTCTTTCATAAGAACCTTCTCCTGACAATTACAAACACAACACAAAAAAAAAGTGAAATCGGTCCAGCCGTTCACGCGTGATGGCGTGACCAAGGGAAATAGAGATTCATTTATATATATATATATTGTAAGATATTATAGTCAACTTTTATATATATATACTTAGATATATTTTTATATCCCAGAGAAAACGTTGCTTATCTTAACAATTATATTTTTCCTCATAGCAGTGAATAATTGTATTATTTTTGAACGAGATAAATTGCCTCAAATCGTATCAGAAAATCTGCTGACGAATGTCATAAGCGGCTGTGATACGGCGACTAAAATAAACATCAATAAATCATGCAGGTCGATATGAGAAATGTGACAAGATTAAAATAATCAGGCTGTCAGGTACCGGTGGTAACCAGATTGAACGGCGTTTAGATAATTTTCTTCCAGTACCTTTTACCTTTTTCCCATTTCTTCTCGTGAGTGTCGTAAGAGACTAAGGGACTTACTAGAGAATGGGCAGCAGCGTTCTCTATGCAATTTACCACCATACTGCGATCGCCAACCCGTCTACCAAGCGTGGCGATAACGGCAAAGCCCCCCAAATTGGGCTTAGTCGCCTTTTATGATACCTACGAGAAGAAATGGGGTGATTCGAATTTGCTATAGGAAGAACGGGTTGGTGTCTGCAACTCTACATCTGAGCGCGTATTTTGCGTACGATGCTTTAACTGTGCGCAAAGGGGCAAAAGACTGATTCGTTTTCGTCTAAAGCTATCTGTTTCATTGAAAATCAGTACTGTGTAACACGATTACCAACCAACCTGCAATCTCTCATTTCAACCAATTATTTCAGTAATAAGACAATTACAGACAAGGCAAAGCTTTTGGGTGAGCTGAATGATGCTGATATCAACGACTACGTACATACATATACTCACGCCTTTTTCCCATGGGGGTAGGCAGAAACTACAGAACGCCACCTGCTACGATCCTTTTTTTTTTGGATGGGAAATCATCAAATGACTTCTCGCGCTCTGGGCGGAGCGGGAGGGCGTGTCAGTCTTTTACTGACTAAAACCGACCCGTGTTCCTTCTGTTGCCCATGTGCCAGGGTCACGGTATCTCTTTCGAACAATCTCGCGACTCCGGCAGACATCGGTCCTAGCAGACCCCTGCAGTACTGCTGACATCTCTTTGAGGCGCGCGTGGAACACTACGCGCCGTCGACCCGAGCCTGGTCCTTACCGGGCGGCGAGCTACCCATTGCTCGCCGCCCACAAGCTCGCGCCTACGGTGGCCGGGAGTCAGCTATCGACTCCCGGCATCTGCTGCGATCCTTACATACTCATTTTGCCTCGTTTAACTTCATACATCTGCTCATACACGCACGCCGGTTACCGTTACGCCTACGTCATAAAATCAATAGTACCTACAGATAAAATACTATACAGTAGTTATCTATGATCAAAATCATGCCTCTCACTATAATACACAATCATCTATATAAATTGTTCATAAAAAAACTAATAGTATAATCAACGACCATAATCTTCACATCAACGTCATTGTTGGCTTTTAAAAAGGTACAATTTTTATGTCGATGTGAAATTGAAACGGTATATCAATGTGAAGAAGCCAAGTAGAGACTTGGTAATCATGATAACTGTTAACCAAAAATAGCCTTCATTATATTGCAATGAGCCTGTGGAAAGCTTTATTGAAAATATATATTTGAAGAGTTGAGTATGTTGTTTCGAAACCCATCTTGCACTAACTTTTTACACGCTTTATACTAGCTTCACTTGTATGTTTGTTTGCAACCGACTCCTTATAGCGCGATTTTGACCCACTTGAAACGACCAGATTTCATTTAAAATCTGTAGACCGATGACAATACTATAATTTCATAAATTTGTGCCATTATCCTTGCCAGGGTTACCAGGACAGCAAAAAAACTGTCTTCGAAAACTACGCTGACATACGTCACAATCTACGCTAACATACGTTTCAAAATTCGAAACACCCTAAGAAATAGAAAATAAATAATGGTTTTCTATGGAAGCGTGTTTTTTAGTTTTTCTAAACTATTATTTTTCAAAGATGTTCATTGATTGCACTATGGATGGACTGTTTGAGAGCCCAAGTCTCTCTTATCTTCAAACAGCGGTCACTTAAAACCTCTTCGGTTAGAGCAATAGTTTCAGGAGTGAGTACTTCCACCGGTCGACCGTCATGGCCGATGTCTTCGACGGTTTCTCTCGTGAGCGGAAACTCTTTCACCCAGTTTTTTACTGTGCTGTATGAGGGGGAAGACTCCTTGTACACACCATCTAATCATCCTTTTATTTGGGCGGGGAGATAAGAACTTTCGATATTCGGCAATCGACATTTTTAAAAAACACGCGACTTTAGTTGTTTAAGCCACTGCTGAGCTGAGACTACGCTCTTCATGTCGATGCATGTTTGTATACAGGGTGTGGCGTAAGTAATGGTCCACCGTTCAGGATTCGATGAACCAGATAATTAACTATAACAATTAAACATTTTAACCATTATTACCCAATTTTTTTTTTTACAAAAAATGCTCTTGAACTTGATGGTGTGTTAAAAATTGGGGTTAAAATTAGAGAAGAACCAACTTTTTCTTCAAAAGAGCTGAATTTACATAAAAAATCATAATTTATCATGATAGCTCTAGTATTCAGCAGTAATTAACAGAAATCAAAATGAATAATTAATGGTTTTTGGTGAAACTACAAACAAATATGTAATAAAAGGTAGAAATTTCGTTAATAAAAGACAAAAATGAAATATTTTCGGAACCCTTGGGTAGAAATTTTTAATTTTTATAATTAATTATCTGGTTCATCGAATCCTGAACGGTGGACCACTACTTCCGCCATACCCTGTATATAGTAACACGATAAACGTACTGTCCGATACAACATAACGTGAATCAACATGTCGCGTAGAACTATATCAGGCCAATTCATTTTGGGACCTACTATGTAGATACCAAAAGCTAATAAAAAAGTGTTAAAAAAATTCTTCGCTCGAGCGTAGGTGCTAATGATAGCGACTCATCGTAATCTTTATGAGCCTAATGGCAATGACTGTTGGTTTCAACCACTACAGCTACCGCACCGCTAGCCGTTGTGGGAGGACAATGTCGGAATAATCATTTGTCATGGCAGGTGGAATTTAAGTAGTAAGGTTTTTTATGATTCTCCTCCTTATGGTCAGCGGGAACGGTATAGACTGATTATGTAAGGTAATTTTTAGGTTTATATAAAACTAGCTTCTGCCCGCGACTTCGTCCGCGTCAAATTTCTGCTCCCCTGACCTTTCCCGTCGCATCGAATTGCCTGTCAATTTTGTCGTTGCTGCTCCGCTCTTTTTGCTCGTAGCGTGATGTTATATAGCCTATAGCCTTCCTCAATAAATAGGCTACCTAACACAAAAATATATTTTCAATTCGGACCAGTAGTTCCTGAGATTAGCACGTCCAACCAAACAAAAAAACAAACTCTTCAGCTTTATAATATTCATCATTCATCATCATTTCAGCCGTAAGACGTCCACTGCTGGACTTAGGCCTCCACCAATTTGAGGGGCTTTGCCATAATCGCCACGCTTGGCAGGCGGGTTGGCGATCGCAGTATGGTGGTAAAATGCATAGAGAACGCTGCTGTCCATTTTCTATTAAGTCCCTTAGTCGCCTTTTACGACACCCACGGGAAGAAATGGGGTGGTGTTATTCTTTACGTCCGGCACCACACGGTACCCGGCACCACACGGTACAGTCTGTTTCTATTATGAGTTTTCATTCATATCAAGAGACAAAAAAACCGGCCAAGTGCGAGTTGGACTCGCACACCGAGGGTTCCGTACAAACCTGTAGGTATATAAGTAAAAGTTCACCCATCACGACAATCGAGTCGTAGTTCTGTTCTGTTTCTTGGCTTGGTTTTATTTCTGTCTGTGTTTTGTTCTGTTTATTATATGATGTAACAAAAAATTTACGGTTTTCGCAATTTTTCCTTTATCCGTGCTATAAGACGTTGCTTCGTACCAAATTTCAAAATTCTAGATCGACTGGAAGTACCCTTTAGGTTTGATTCCCTTGCGAGTTCCGAAAATTTGTGGAAATTTGCGGTATAAACGGCTATATCTTTTGATTGCGTTAGCTTAGAAGTTTGATTTTTTCACAGCTCCAAGGGACAGTAGACTTGAGTATTTGATATAAATTTCAGCTTGATACCTCCACGCGTTTCTGAGAAAAAGGGTCTTGACAGACGGACGGACGGACGGACAACAAAGTGATCCTATAAGGGTTCCGCTTTTTCCTTTTGAGGTGCGGAACCCTAAAAAATAATATTAGTATAGATATAATATTTTGATTTGAAGCAAGCTCTGAAGTAATAAAAGCCGTGACCCAGACAGCACGGAGTTTGGACTGGTGCCCGGTAATATGGCAAGAGGCGCCCTCTATTGAGTAAGACTTAAACATACGTGAACTTAGGAGATCCGTAGAAAAACCAAGGTAATCGACATACCCTGATGTTTTGCCAAAATGTCTAATACGTATTTCTTGAGTCTATTCGCCCACAAATAAATTAACTATTGAAATGTCCACTGTTATAAGATTTCCATAACCATCTATTCTTCTGCCAGGGTCGCGAGATCTGTTTGAAAGAGTTACCGTGGCCCTGGCATATAGGCAACTGATGGAACACGGGTGGGTTTTAGTCAGTAAAAGTCTAACACGCCCTCCCGCTCCGCCCAGAACGGGAAACGTCATTTGATGATTTCTGAACCATAAAAAAAAATATTGTCGGATAGTACGATATTTGTGAAAATGACTATCTTATAGTATTCTTAAATAAACAATATCAAATCCCACTGTTAAGGTGAATGCTCCAAACAGCCCGCGAAATTCAAATTTTCTTAGGTTTTTTGCAATTTGCAGGCCAGTGCTATACTCCATTTGTTTAGGTAGTTAACTAAATGTAAACAATCTTAACATGTCTTTTATCTAAAAAACTGTCTAAAAATTGAATCTAAAAATGTTTACAATTAGGTATTTACTTAAACCGATGTTAGGTAAGTAACTTAATTTAAATAATATTTGTTGGTCTTTTATACGATTTATTTTATATAAAAAGACATATCAAGATTGTTTACCTTTAGTTAACTACCTAAACAAATGGAGTATATTATATTATATAGGTTGTATGTTGATTAAAATATTATTCGCGCCTGTAAGACATATTTAGTTACAGAATTATAATCATCAAAATCATCAATACAACGCTCTAAGTTCATAAAGCTGTAGGAATGACATTTTCTCTTTTTTTTTGTTCTTAGGCCTTTATGAAGTTGGAGGGTTGTATTGGTAATTTTGATGATTATAATTCTGTAACTACATACGTCTTACAGTCGCGAATAATATTTTAATCAACATACAACCTAGCACTGGCCTGCAAATTGCAAAAAACGTAAGAAATCTTGAATTTCGCGGGCTGGTTGGAGCATTCACCTTAATTCAACATTAGGTTAGATTGCTTACTCCTATCCGGGAATGACACAGCACAAACCATTAATTGACCGTTTCAAACGAGTGCGACAATGAGACTTCACAAAAAAGCCTGTCCGTTTGTCCGTACGTTAAAAACGACGTATAAATGACGTTTGAGGGTACTGTTACCTGTCAAAGCTTAACTGCAGTTTTTGGTATGTGGTTCTGTAGTCGGTAGGTTTATAATTAAGTAGGTTTAGTCAGCGGCTTGGTGGCTTGGCAGTGGAGGTCGGAAACTATACCGTGGGAACCAACTACCGGGATAAAAAGTACCCTATGTGTTAGTCCAGGTTAAAAACTATGCGAAATCCGAAATTTGCAACACAGATATGTGTGCCAACTTTCGTTCAAAACCGTTCGGTACGAATAAATAAAATTAATAATATCAAATTTTTTTTTGTACCGGTGTGGCATTTTTAAAATTTACGACATTTACGCGGGCGACGACGGACACCACGGGCATCATGGTTCCTAAAAGTAACCAAATCATTACCATGTAGCTTCTTACAAAATGTGTAACTGCAAGAAGATGCTGCCAGGTGCCTGCGGGAAATAGCGCACATTACCCGCTAACAGTACCAATGGATTTCATTTTGACAGTTCAACGACATTCATTGCGGTATTCACTTTATTCAGCAGACATATTTTTGGTACATATGTAGCAATGGTTTAGCAATTATCCTTCAAAATTATTTAGATTATGATTAATAGTGTGTTTTTTTTTTTTTTTTTTTTGGATGGGGAATCATCAAATGACTTCTCCCGCTCTGGGCGGAGCGGGAGGGCGTGTCAGACTTTTACTGACTAAAACCCACCCGTGTTCCTTCAGTTGCCCATGTGCCAGGGTCACGGTATCTCTTTAGAACAATCACGTGACCCCGGCAGGCATCGGTCCTAGCAGACCCCTTCAGTACTGCTGACATCTCTTTGAGGCGCGCGTGGAACACTACGCGCCGTCGACCCGAGCTTTGGTCCTTACCGGGCGGCGAGCTACCCATTGCTCGCCACCCGCAAGCTCGCGCCTACGGTGGCCGGGAGTCCGCAATCGACTCCCGGCGCCCGGGGCGTCTCCTCCTGCGGCGGCTAGGGACGTGAGGGCGCAGAGACTGCCACTCCCTCACGCGCCCCGCCTCCTCCTTCGCGAGCATTACTGCTTCGCAGAAGGAGGTGACGGCTTCCCATGCCCTCTCGCTCCGTACCATGGCTCGCACCAGGGCCGGACGCGAGAGGTCGCCGCCGCCGATCGCCTCCATGTATGACATAATCCCTACAATTCACGACACCCACATTAAGAACGACGTAAACACTTCCATCGTTCAGGATTCCTCACTTAACTGTAGTAAACAGACTCCTAATAAAACTAGTGAGTCATTGGAACAAAATGGCCGGTCACTGTCAAGGTCAGAACGCCTTTAGCGGTATTACGAAGTGTGTCCGATTTAGTGTGGGAGAGACAGAGGGGAAGGGCAAAGTAAAGAGGGATGGATTGCCTGAAGAAGTATATGAAAGAGAAGGACGTAATTAGTGGGACTGTAGGAATAGCACTATCCCAGTTCTTCTCGTGGGTGTCGTAAAAGGCAACTAAGGGACTTAAAAGAACGGGCAGCAGCGTTCTCTATGCATTTTACCACCATACTGCCATCTCCAACCCGCCTGCCAAGCGTAGCGATTATGGCAAAACCCCTTTGGAGAAAGCCTATGTCCAGAAATTGACGTCTTTCGGCTGAAATGATGCGGACAAATCCAGACTCTGAGCTCCTACAGAGAAATTCCAAATAGAAAAACCCAATAACACTGTGTGACCTGGTAAAAGAACCCAAACCCTTAAGCTCAGCAGTAAGTTCTACCTATTACGGTTTTAAAAGAAACAGTCCTTCAGAGACGGATTTAAGTACACACGGCTACATATCTATACTAATAGCTGAAGAGTTTGTTTGTTTGGTTGAACGCGCTAATCTCAGAAACTACTTATCCGAATTAAAAAAATATTTTTGTGTTGGGTAGCCTATTTATTGAGGAAGGCTATAGGCCATATTACATCACGCTACAATCAAAAGGAGCGGAGCAGCAACGAAAAATTGATGAAAACTGGCAGGCAATTCGATGCGACGGGAAGGGTCACGGGAGCAAATATTTGACGCGAACGAAGTCGCGGGCAGAAGCTAGTCAACCTATACATTTCCATTTTTCACTGAGCTTGCATTGTATAGATCAGGGCTGTCCAAACTACATACCTTCGCGGGCTAATTAAATTTACTCCAAAAGCGGGAGGGCCGCAGAAACAAATATTTTCAGTTTTCAAGTAAAATAAATACAAGGTAACCATTTCTTTATTTATACGATTATTGGTTCTTCGTTAATTTAGCTTTAACAATCATATCGATATCAACGTCAACATTCATTGTTGCCAGGCATTGCATGAAGAAGTGACTTATCTGAACTGTTCACTGTTGAATACGCTTTCACATAAATAAGTGATACTAGACTATAACTGAAGAAGTAAAACAATTTTCTGATTAATTTTCACTTTAAAACATCCGTCGCGGGCCGCATGAAAACAAACCACGGGCCGTTGTCTGGACCGCCCTGGTATAGATTATTCGTATAATGTGATGTCAGTTTGAAATGTATAGCTTGATTTGTCGCCGTGGGTACAGTTAACAGGGTTCCATTGTCAACCTTGGGGTACGAAATACGGAACCCTAAAAAACTGGGCAGTCATTGAAACAAAATGGCCGGTCACTGTCAAGGTCAGAACACCGGCCTATAGCGGTAATAGGAACTGTGTTAATTTGAGGTTTTTTATTGAGGTGGGTGTGGTAATGGCGAAGTGGCAATATTCCCTCGTGGGACTAACGGCTGGTGGGTTTTTTATAACGGTTATTATGGCCAATGTTGCGTTTGGACGTTTAGTCAGCAGTTTTTTTTATAGCTATTTTAGAGCGATATGCTTACGGCTTTCCATAACATAATAGAAGTTCACTTTTTTATTTTATTTATTTTATATTCTGGCAACATGCTAGATAGGCTGTCAGAAAGTCACGTCTTTTGTTCTTTTAGTCATGTCTGAGGGGCGTCCCAACAATACGCTTGCCGATACGCGGTCTCCACTCCAGGACTCGTCTGCTCGCTTGGCCATCGGTCCTTCGACAGACATGGCCAGCCCACTGCCACTTCAGCTTGCTTACTCTGCAAGCTATGTCAGTAACTCCAGTTCTTTTCCGCATAATTTCACTTTTGATTTTATCCTTTTCTGAGCATAGCAGCTCCAGAGCGAACTGAGCGACATTGAATTTGTGGACCAGCTCAACTGTCAGTGTACACGTTTCGACATCGTACGACGTATGTCATAAGCGTAGACAATCTTTGTAAAATAATTACTTAGTCGTATTCAGTAATGGCGCCACCTTTTATATTTTTCAAACCCTTGGTGCATGATAATAAAATGTAGAGGAGAAATGAAAGGGTGATAAATTAAAGCAATTTACTGTGTGAACATAAGAAGAAGTGGGTTTTTCTACCTCCTTTTATAATGAAAGGGGTGATACTAGTATTTATCGAATTACACAATTTACGAGTTGCTGTTTTCAACCCATACAGACGGTTTGCTTAGTGCAAATTATTTCATCACTGCTTTCAAAACGGTGTAGGAAAATGTATGAGTGTTATTTTAGTATATCGTCGTTGCAAATTTAAAATCTCCTATGTAACAATTTTCACAAATACGAGCTATGCATATATTTTAAAAGCGATTTTGTATACCTACCTATTGCAAAAACTCATATGTGAATATCTTAATGTATCGTTAAAATATTCGCTAATTTAATAAAATCTCATGTTTATTGACCATCGAAAACTCCTATGTGCCTGATGTAATAAACTGTAAAACCACTTATGTGACAAAAAGTTGCAACTTAAATCTCCTATGTGCAGAAAAATAATTAAATTTATATCAATATACGCTGAACGACACATTGATATAAGACAAATTCTATCTCAATACATTATAAGTCCTTTACACTTTACATCTAAAAAAAAAAATAAGAATGTGGTCAGTTTCTTTTTCAGGAAACAGTTTTTTTCGTTTTTCTCGAAAAGGTACTTTTTATACATAGGAGATTTTAAATTTGCAACGACGATATAGTGTATCTTGCGAATTTCATGCGATTGACATCGCAGGCAGAGGCACGGCGACAAATCAAAGGATCGCGAGATTGTTCGAAAGAGATACCGTGACCCTGGCACATGGGCAACTGAAGGAACACGGGTGGGTTTTAGTCAGTAAAAGTCTGACACGCCCTCCCGCTCCGCCCAGAGCGGGAGAAGTTATTTGATGATTTTCCATCCAGAAAAAAAAAGCTATGCATTTCCAGTATAAGCTTACTTCTCATTGGACGAAAAGCCATACAATGCGAGGTCAACTTAAACGGGTAATGTATAACTTAAAGATACGTCCGTTTATACTGCAAATATTTCGACACTCTCAAGTGAATCAAAATGTATAAGTAGGGTATTTCCTGTTGACCTAAAACTATGAAATTTGGCAAGTAATACCGTCTTATACTACAAGTATGGGGAACAATCTGAAAACTATACATTTGTAATTAGATCATTAAAAAATAGGGTCCTTAAAATGCATAGAAAACGCTGCTGTCCATTTCTCTAGTTAGTCCTTTAGTCGCCTTTTACGACACCCACGGGAAGAGATAGGTTGGTGCTATTTTTTACGTCGCAAACTTACCCGCGAATAGGACGAAGAATCCGAAAGGTTTTCGATCATTTCGGCGCGGATAAGTGTGCGTTTACCTTTCAAATGATGATCATCTGCCTAGCCTTTTTCCAACTATGTTTGGTTCAGCTTCCAGTCTAACGGGATGCAGCTGAATACCAGTAGTTTACATAGAGCGACTGCATATCTGACCTCCAGTTTAGTTAGTCCCTTTAGAAGAGATGGGATGGTGTTATTCTTTACTTGCCCTCACGGAACGAACAAAGGTATACAATACGTACGGTAAATGCAAGTATTTTCAACCAGCGAACAATGCTGGCTGAGGTTGGAAGGTCAAAACTATGAATATAATGACGTTTGGTTCCTTTGCATACGTGCTGCGCGATAAATTTCACGCCTGAGGTGCATGATGCGTCAAAATCTATACGTGTACGTGGTGATAAAGAGGACACGCTAGGGCTAACTCACAACATTCGAATTTTCTTTCGTTTTTTGCAATTTGCAGGTCCGTGTCTTTTTTAACAGACTTCAAAAAAAGGAGGAGGGTATCAATTCGACTGTATTTTTTTTTTAATTTTTGTTACCTCATAACTTTTGACTGGGTGAACCGATTTTGAAGATTCTTTTTTTATTTGAAAGCTGGTGCTTCCCGTGTGGTCCCATTTTAATTTGGTCCCGTCCTGACAATGGGATCTATGAGAAAACCATATAAGTCTTAAATCCGCATTAAGTATGTGCGCGACAAATGGACGACAAACGCGATTAGATTAATACAGGGTTCATACCATAACTAAAAAGCTAATAAAAATTAAAACTTTTTTCAAAAAAATAATAACCTTCTTCCTTAAAAAAACACTACAACACTTACTTTTTTTGAAAAAGTTTTCTTGAGTTGGAAATCAACGAATGACGTCTCCCACTCTAGGTGGAGCGGGAGGACATGTCAGACTTTTACCAACTAAAACCCACCCGTGTTCCTTCAGTTGCCAGTGCCAGGGCCTCAGTAACTATTCCGAACAAATCCGCGAGCTTGGCAGAATCCGTGACCCTGACAGTTAAGCTACCACCTTATGGCGAAAGCGCAATGGTATCCCATTTTTAGGTCAGTAGGTGTAAATATGATTCGAAACCGTAAGAAATATATTTACGCCATGTTTAAACGCAGCGTCATGCATTGACGTTTTATCTCAACGTTTGACAGAACAATGTGTCATCATCATGACTGGCCTGTTAGTCTAGTGGTTAGTGACCCTGACTGCTAAGACTGAGGTCGTGGGGTTCGATTCCCACCCAGGACAAATCTTTGTGTGATATGCACAATCATTTGTTCTGTGTCTGGGTGTAATTTATCTATAATATGTATGTATGTATTTAGAAATATATAAGTATGTTTATCAGTTGTCTGGTTAACATAGTACAGGCTCTGCCTAGTTTGGGATCAGATAACGTTGTGTTGGTTGTCCTAAGATATTATAGATATTATATTATCATCATTTCAGCCGAAAGACGTCCACTGCTGGACATAGGCCTCCCCCAACCACCGCCACTTCGACCTATTCTGTGCTTCTCACATCCAACGTATTCCTGCGGCCTTCACCAGGTCATCGGTCCATCTTGTGGGAGGCCTTCCAACGCTCCGTCTTCCAGTACGCGGTCGCCACTCCAGAACCTTCCGACCCTTCCGACCGATCAATGTGTAATTCAACTAAATTTTTTGTAACATTTTAATTTATTATTATAACTCTCTTCTCTCTCTTTGTTTAGCTTCATTTGAATATTGACGTAGTAAACATATTTTTTCTTTTCTTTTTTGACATGCAAAGGTACTTTTCTTATTTTTTATGTTTGGATAAATCAATTATTAAGTTTGACTAATGTAATGATATTATAAATTTTTAGTTTATTGACTTCTATGAATATTTGTACGCGTTTTGGTGTAACATAGCGCGCCTGTATTTTTTATTTATAACAACTATTTTGTTGTACCTGTGTTAACAAATGATTAAATACACACTTAGGCACCGATCAAGGCTAAACATACCAACCTCCAAGCTAAAAATGCATTCTACAAGTCCCTATGTAATGTCTATAAAATTATACAACAAACTGCCTGACATTATAAAGAATGAAGAAAAGTTCAATATATTTGTAAGAAATCTTAAGAAATTACTAATTAACAAATGCTATTACTCCTTAGAAGAATATTTAAATGATAAAAATAAATAATAAATATATAATTTAATATGATAATAAATACTATAATGATGATAATTGATAATAATAATTAATCATAAACACGCAATTTATAGGTATATGTAAAATAAATTAATGTTAGTAAATTGTAAGTATGATGTATTTTTTTAAATACATAATATAATAATAATTTATCCAAAAAAATAATTAAATCAAACAGCAATAATTATAAATAAAATTAAATACTTAATAAATTAAACAATATAACTAATAATTATTTTTGAAAGAACAACAATCCATATAAATGATTAAACAGAAGTTAAAAGAGTTATTATAATACATAGATACATAAATAAAAATCATATAAATTATGTTAATACATTTTATAGATAAATAAGCGATATATTGGTTTATTCTACGACATCTCCTGACCAAATGATTTTCAAAAACAGAGCTTCCTCTCTCCTATCCTTTTGCTGTGCCCTACAGGGTCCATAATGATCTAAATTATATAATTACCACCTAAGCTCACATTATGGTAAAGCAATAAAGATATTAAGTATTGAGAAATGATTATGATTATGATGATTAATTCAATCATATACATATGCTAAATTCTTCCAGCCTAACCTACTTTTTATGTGATCCTCCACTAAGAGTGTTGAGTATTTTATTATTTTCCAGGCAACTATGACTGGTGAGTTTTGCCTTAAACATTATCAACAGTAAGCTATTTTACAAACCATAAAACATTAAATTGTAATTAAGAATTTCGTAAAGAACTTGAGGAAAAAGCAGAAAAAAAAAACACATATAATTATTGAACAAAAGATTTAATTAATTATCGATACTATTTGTGGCATTCTGACATCCCTAACAAGGCTAACACTACTTCAAACGAGTGTTACCACGTAATTAAGCTGGTTTTCCCCGTTTGTGGGGTAAGTGTTACTTTATGTGTCATTTTAATGACTTCGCGTGACAGCTTTTCCTAACCTATTTTCTACGCAATGTTATTGAAACTTGGCGTAAACCCTGGTTTGTTAAATGTAATGTGATATTTTTTGTTATTTTGGACAGACAATCAGATCTGACAGCAGATTGACTGTGCATAAACAGACTTTAATGTTCCCACTGCTGGGACAGGACACAGGCCTCCTTTTGGAGAGAAGTAGTAGTAGCCCGTGAATCCCGTGATCCATCACCCGGACCCAGTGCGGGTTGGTAGTATATCACATGTCTACGAAGTTTTGGTTCTAGGAATGCCGGTTTCCTCAAGATGTTTTTCTTCACCGTTTTGAGAGCAGTGGTGATAAAATTATTCAGATTCAGATAACTTTATTTGCTCAAACACGTGTTTACATACAATTACTAAAAGAAAATGCATGCATCGTGTTAAACGTACATAGAGTTGTGCAACATGCTTACTATATTGTCATGGTATGCAAATATTAATTAAGCAAATTAAATTAATTAAATTATAACAAATTAAGAATTAAAAAATAAAAGCAACTTCAATGAAAATGGACAATACTGACATAAGTAAATAAATTAAATTAAATTGATTGATTACATAATTAATTAGAATAGTAAGGAGTTAAATACAAATTTTTCAATATTCCAATTCAAAAATAAAACACACATCATCATCATCATTTACACAAAATAACCTGTATGGGCTCGAACTCTCAACCTACAACTCAGTAAGTCGGGGCCAATGCCTACCACGGCACTGGGCTACGACTGCTCTCCAAACTGCTAGACATAGGCTTCCTCCAATTTGGGGGGGTTTGCCATAGTTGCCACGCTTGGCAAGCGGGTTCGCGATCTCAGTATGGTGGTAAAATGCATAGAGAACGCTGCTATCCTATCGGACCTCCACAACCGAGTCACTGGGTAAAACCCATTGCTAAGACTGGTTGTTAGAGTTTTAGGCTTCTGACGACCCGTAATGATTGTTAAAGATCCGCAAATGATAGCCGGGATCAACAGCTGAACGTGGTTTCCGAGGCACGGAGGAGTCTTCGTATTCGTATGCCACCCGTACTTTATAATAAAGTATTGTACGTTATTTAGTATAATTGTCACACACAATCCCAGTCTTACAAGCACTGCATACCGTTTAATGTATCATAGTGTTATTTCTCTTGTATAAATCGGAAGTAGAATTAAACAAGTATTTTATTAATACTAATAATGTATGGAAGAGCGGAGTCTCCTAAGGCTTCAATCACCACTGATGTAAAAAACTTGTTAATTCGAATAAACCTTTTTCATTTTTTTTTTTCATTGTACTTTATACTTTATGAGAACAATAAACTACACGAAAATACTTTAGTTTGCAAGATTTGATTTCTATGGGATTTAGAAAAGTTTAGTCGTAAGTCGAATAAACCTTTTTCATTTTTTTTTTTCATTGTACTTTATACTTTATGAGAACAATAAAGTACACGAAAATACTTTAGTTTGCAAGATTTGATTTCTATGGGATTTAGAAAAGTTTAGTCGTAAGTACTTTTTCGCTAAACGAAATTTATGTGATACAAAGTATACAAACTGCAAAAAGCAATAAAAAAATATGTTTTTAAATATAACAATAAAGACAAATAAGTCATACTTTATTTTTATACTATGTACTTTTTTTTTGTTACCTATAATAACCAATGTACTTTAATTGCAAGAAAATACGGTGGCAACCCTAGTAAAGACGGTCACCCATTCACGAACTGAGGCTGTTGTTACTTAACAACAAGCCCCTCCTTCCAATCATGATGCACCAAAATAATCCTGAATTTGATCCCCCATAGCTATCCAAAAATAGCGTATTGACAAACTGTCTATTCTTGTTCTGAGTCACGACAAAAATTAAGTTTATTTCTGTGCCGAAGTGATCGGTATGTTGCAGTCATTGAGGTTAATTGTTGAATGACGGCGGTTTTAAACGGTTCTACGATGTTTTTCGGTGTTTTAGGATGTTTACTGTTGAGGAAGATTGCAGTTTTAATGTGAACCCGGATATAGTTTGGATGCCGTATATTGGGACGTTACATTACCATTAGTTACCGGCAATCTTCTTCTTAGCGTGGCTTGCCCAGAATTTGGTTAGCGAGCACTTTCAATAGCGTCCATCAACTCCTATAGCGTTCAAACATAAGGACACGCTGGACTACATATTAATCGCCGCATTGTTTCTGGGAAAACACCACATTTACAC
This sequence comes from Aporophyla nigra, assembly GCA_947507805.1. Lineage (NCBI taxonomy): Eukaryota > Metazoa > Arthropoda > Insecta > Lepidoptera > Noctuidae > Aporophyla > Aporophyla nigra. The sequence continues at coordinate 2,515,517 of OX382318.1, forward strand.
TCCAGGGCGGAGTTATCTCTGCCAGGGTCACGAGATTTGTTCGTAAGAGATACCGTGTCCCTGGCACATAGGCAAATGAAGGAACACGGGTGGGTTTGTGTCAGTAAAAGTCTGATCCGCCCTACTGCTCTACCCAGAGCGGGAGAAGTCATTTGATGATTTCCCGCCCAGAAAAAAAAAACACTGGATTTAGGGCTTGATCCGTCAGGATCAGCGCTGATATCGGCCGACGAACGTATCGCTACGCGCGTATAGCTACATCCCGCTGACGGTCCCTAGTTATGTCTGAGGTGTCGGCGTCCACCGTTGTGGTTATGGTTGGGTATGTCCAATCCATTGCTTCATAGGTTTAATAAATTTATCTGCTTAACAAAGTAAATGACGCAATGAATGGAAATGCGATCTTTTGTGTTATTATGTGTGTTAGCATTTACCTTGCCGATAGTACGTCACTGAGGAATACAATAATTTCCGACGACGCTGCGGACAAAATCTAGTGAGAAAATAAAAAAAGTCTGTAACAAAATATAGTGCCATGCGACGGGTGTCTGTTGTGTCTTACTACCCGACTGTAATATAGATGTTGGGACGTCATAAACTCTGCTTGCGCGATGTAGGATTTTTGTGTGACGTCAGTGTGATGCATAGTTCGCATGTACCAAAGTGACATTTAAATAGACTCCGGACTCAGGTAGGCCGAAGTAAATAAAACCTGCTAAGGTGGAGATTCACAGATTACTCCGCCCTTTTTTTTTGTGGGTGGGAAATCATCAAATGACGTCTCCGGAGGGCGTGTCAGACTTTTACTGACTAAAACCCACCCGTGTTCCTTCAGCTGCCCATATGCTGGGGCCACGGTAATTCTTTCGAACAGATCTCGCGACCCTGGCAGGATTACTCCGCCCGGAGTGTGAATGTGGTGCTGTCCCACAAACAATGCGGCACTTGATATCTTGTACAGCGTGTTCTGTTGTCTGCACGCTACAGGAGTTGATGGACGCTACTGAAAGTGCTTAGCTCGTAGCCAAATTCTGGGCTGACTCTGTATAAATGGCTATCGACACGCTAAGAAGAAGAAGAGGAAAGTGACATAAAAAAACAGGACTACAATGGATATGATTAAGGTGCATAATAGTTTCCTATACTTTCTTTCAAGTTGCCGTCAATCAGTTGTAAGTATTCAATTCTTCATCCATCCTGTCTTTAATTTCTCTTTGATATCACGATAAAGCTATTAATGGATTGAATCGATACCTTGTAAGGTGAAGTGCACGGTTGTCGGTTGTAACTTATAAATATTTCTTATTTAATATTTTTAAATTTTATTTTCTTATTTCATTGTTGTGTGTTGTCATTTGTCCTTGTTTTGTATTGTTTTTACTGACCTGGGCCTTTATATAACCGTAAGGCACACCTAATCCTGTCAGGGTTTTTTTTTTTTTTTTTTTTTTTTTTTTTTTTTTTTTTTTTTTGGATGGGAAATCATCAAATGTCAGGGTTATGATGATTTCCCGACCAAACAAAAAGGCACAACTAAACACAAAAGAAAGACAAGAAAGAAAAGACTAACAAAGAAAGTGTAGTCTTTTAGTTGTTGTTTTGTTTGTAATGACAAACAAAACAACAACTAAAAGACTTATACTATTAAGTTTAAAAAAAAAAACTTTTTCTAGCCTATTGTGTGCCTTTTAGTCTGTGCTAATAAATATATTTTCTTTCTTTCTTTTTAGTCTGTGCTAAATCAATGTATTTTCATCAAGTCAACTGGCATAGTTGACTAACAACAGACCGCATCTACCTCACCATTCAATCTAAACACTTCTGCTCACCTCCCAACCGGTACCGACAGCTTTCTAATATAATAAGCTATTAGGAGAACTCATATTGATGTTATTTGTAGTTTTAGCACTAAAACCGTTATAACTGAATGAGGACGAATATCTAGTTTTTTGAGATTGAATTTTTGATTCTGGTTAATCAAATTGGTCTGCTTGGGTAAAGTGGAGCAAGTTTTAGTTTTTTTGAATTTTAAATAAGCATTTAAAAGCATTGGTTAAATGAGAAATGATTTTATTTCTGTAAGTAGGTTTGTACAAATACTTTTACATGTCAGAGATATTTTTTTTTAAACTAGATGAGCTCGGCGTTTCCTAGCTGACTACTCTGAGAAGAAAGGCCGAAACAAACTCAGAGGTCACAGTCTCTTTTAAAGTCCAGACATAATCTTGGTCTCATCATGTGAAGACCATGTAGATTGGTGACTGAAATGGTCTTTTGAGGAAAGAACCACACAGATTGAGTGGACCTGTCCAGGCAGTGCATGCAGGGTTTAAAGCAAGTTTTAAAGCTACGTCTCATAATTAACCTATATTGTTTCCACTGCTGGGCCTGCAATCCACCACGCGAGCCCAGTGCGGGTTGGTAGATGTCGCATGTCTTTGAATTTTAGGTTCTAGGACATGCCGGTATCCTCACGATGTTTTCCTTCACCGTTTTGAGAGCAGTGGTGATGAAATAATTTAAACAAACTTAAGCGCCTACTCCGGTTGATACGTGGATGGGTGGCCATTTTTAAATTCCTTCGCTCATTCTTGGATCTTTGACAGTCGTTACGGGTCGTCAGAAGCCTGAATGCCTGATAACTAGTCTTACCAAGGGGTATGAAAGAAAAAAGAAAGAATATACGTTTATTTGCGGCAAACATGACGCACAAAAACACCAGAAACATACAAAAATATTTAAAAAAATGGGGGAAAACATTCATCACATCCACGCAAAACGGCCATCGCTCAGCATAATGCTGTGACCCTATGCAAGACAGAGCCCCAGCGCTGGTTTTCAATGAGAGCTAGCGCTGACGTGATGACGTCGATCGGTGTAGGTGCAGCAAACAATCAGTAAAATAAAATAAATACTAATACATTTTTATCGTATCAAATAGTAACTGGGTTGATTCACCTGTATTCGGTAAGACTGGAAGCCGACTCCAACATCGTTGGGAAAAGGCTAGGGAGTTTGATTGACTTTTGGCTTCTTTATTATAAGTTCTTTTGTGTATTAAAACAGTATTTCCAGAGTCAACCTTTCGGCTTCACGCCCCATTTGTTCGTGATAGGTCAGTCATGGTGTCCCTTGACATTTGTACAACAAATATTTGACGGGGATTTTGTACAGTGGCGTGTTTTTGCAGTGTATTGCTAATGCTGTATTATTTTTACGATTATACACACCGTTAGCAAATGTTCTGATAAGAAAATTTGATTTGGAGAGAAACCGAAGATAAATTGTAAACATGCGTGTACGCTGCACATCTATGAAACATTGATCGTATTAAAACTAACATAGTATGCCTATTACCGTTTTAGAATTGTTTTAGTGTTGTCATTACCACCAAACCACCAACACCACCACCAACACCACCACCAATACACCAACCAACACCACCAAACCATCAACACCAAACATCCGCCAACAGCCACCTCCAATATATAATACTTGCTTCTGCCCGCGACTTCGTCCGCGTAAAATTTTTTGTTTCGAGCCCTTCCCGTCGCGTTGAATCGCCTAACCGTGCAATTTTCACCGTTTTTGCAACATTTTTCATTACTGCTTCGCTCCTCTTGGTTGTAGCGTGATGTTATATAGCCTTCCTCGATAAATAGGCTACTCAACGCAAAAAGAATTTTTCAATTCGGACCAGTAGTTCCTGAGATTAGCGCGTTCAATCAAACAAACAAACAAACTCTTCAGCTTTATAATATTAGTATAGATTTGACTCAATAAAAATCTCTAGCTATCTATTTTCCAACTATGTTGACGTCGACTTCCAGTCTTATCAGATGCAGCTGTATACCTGTACTTTACATAGAGCAACTGCCTTTTTGAGCTCCACAACCCAGTTGCTGGGTGACACGATACAACTCATACTGGGCCCGCCTGGATTTCACAGAGAGGAGGACTGGGTCCCAGCACTGGCATCATGATAGGTTGATAATGTTACCATACCCCCTTTGGTAAGTCTGGTTGTCAGATTTTTGGTCCTCTGACTACTCATAAAATCAAAATCAAAAGTCATTTATTGAAATTAGGCTGAAGATCAGCACTTTTCGAACGTCAAAATTACATAAGACAGTCCCCCAAAAAGCCCGCCCTTCACCACTTCTTAGTGCTTTAGCTGGGAAGAAGAAGTGGCGCACCAAACTCACCAGCTGGCATAACAGGCATAACGACTCGACGGTCAAAGATATACAAATGACATCAAGGATCAACGGCTGCGGCAGTTTGTGCTAAATAAATGTATATTCTTTCTTTTCTATCTTTCTTTCTTAGCGTGCTTTCTGAGGCACGGACGGGTCTTGGTATGTAAAGATGGTGACCCGCCCACGTCAACTGCAGCAAGCTTAGCTTACCCTGATCCATCGACTCGTGTGAGTGTTAGTACTAAGACACAAGCCTGTATGAGTGGTAGTCACCATACAAAAAAGAAATTACCCCTCAGGTTTGGAAATCTGTTTATGTTATAGATATGGTCACCCATCCACGTATTTCAGCCACGAGGCCCAGGCTATAAACTTAAACTAACATAGTATATATCTATTACCGTTTTAGAAATGTTACTATTGCCATTGGCATATATATCTTCTATGTGTTTCACTGAATATTAAGCGGCTGGGAGAAATCTAACATATAATACCGGTTTATACGATAAAAATACCGGTTTTGCAATGCGATGCCTCAACACTATTGTTGGATAGGGTTGGCATTACAACGGTGTTTCGGTTTACGGTTCTTTATGTGTTACGCTTTTAGTCTCGATAGGGGTAAGCAGAGGTGCGTATACATTTCACAAATTTTTTTGTCTAGCTTCTGCCGGCGACTTCGTCCGAAAATACAGGGTCTTTGGCGCATAGACCGACAATTTTTTTGGGAATTTGGGTGGATCATGTTCTATCTTTCACCCATAGACCCCATGTTCTAAGTGTCAGTGGAGTCGAGTGGTAACGGCCGCGACTTACGAGTAGGTCGTGAGTTCGATCCCAGGCAGGCGCTTTACTTTGTGTCAATTATTTCATCACCATTACTCCAAAAAACGGTGAAGGATAACATCGTGAGGAAACCGGCATGTCCTAGTACCAATGAAGACATGTGACATCTATCAACCCGCACTGGGCATGCATGGTGGATTACCCCCCTCCCCCCACCCCTCTTACAGAGAGGAGGCCTGTGTCCCAGCGGTGGGATCAGTATAGGCTGAATATGATATGATGTTCATATTTATTTGACGTAGCTCCAACGTATTTAGATTTACGATACAAAAATATTTCGCGGTCTAAAATTATTTTTATTTCTGCGTTATCGAGCGTCAAATTGTATTTTCTTTCGGTGTGAGAACGTCATAGGATACCTAGAAATAGATTTCACGCTTTATTTTTTACCAGCTTTTGCCAGCGGCTTCGCCCGCGTATTATACAGGGTGTGGCGTAAGTAATGGTCCACCGTTCAGGATTCGATGAACCAGATAATTAACTATAACAATTAAAAATTTTAACCATTTTTACCTAATTTTTTTTTTTACAAAAATTGTTCTTGAACTTGATGGTGTGTTAAAAATTGGGGTTAAAATTAGAGAAGAACCAACTTTTTCTTCAAAAGAGCTGAATTTACATAAAAAATAGAAATTTTCGTATGGTTTTTATCGTGGTTCATAATTTATCATGATAGCTCTAGTATTCAGCAGTAATTAACAGAAATCAAAATGAAAAAATAATGGTTTTTGTTGAAACTACAAACAAACACCTATGTAATAAAAGGTAGAAATTTCGTAAATAAAAGACAAAAATGAAATATTTTCGGAACCCTTGGGTAAAAATGTTTAAAATTTTTAATTGTTATAGTTAATTATCTGGTTCATCGAATCCAGAACGGTGGACCACTACTTACGCCACACCCTGTATGTACATATAAAGCTCCTCTTGAATCGCTCTGTCTATTGACGAATACCGCATTAAAATCTGGTGCGTAGTTTAAAAGATCTAAGCGTACAAACGCGTGAAGCGACTTTGTTTTTACTATGTAAAGAAGATATCAACTTTACCTACACTTCTGATCTTATTGGTGATGTTCTTCAGAAAGGTGAGGTGCGTAGTATTCGCAGCCGGCGTGCGTGTATGATCGAGGGGGTTATAAGTATAACATACAGTCAGCGTTAATATTTAATATCGAGACGAACAGACTGTTCAAAATGATCTAAACAATAGTCAGTAGGTTACAATAAAGTAGAAAATAATGGAAAAAAGTGTAGGGGAATATCAATTAAAAATACCTCAAAAAGTACCCTACGCTTTTTTCCCTTATTTTCTACTGTTTAGTTTGGTTTTCTATGAAAGTGTGGTTTTTAGGTTTTTAAACTATTACTTTTATTGGTATAGAGATAAAGCACGTTTCGATTACATACATATTTCTTTATTACCTTTAGATTTAATTAAAGGTAATGAACTGAATGACTGAGTCAGCACGTAGTCGTGCCTAAGCTTAGTCAATGTCGCCAGAGACTACTGTTTCAGTAGAAATTGACTCAATTTATGCTGGTCGGTTTGTAGGTCAAGGTTGTATTGGGAAAGCTATATGTAGTAGTAGGTACCTACTTTAATTTCCAGTGGCGGATTTGCAGTCTTGGCTGCTCTAGGCCGTGTAGTACCAGCCGACCCTTTCTCAGCTCTCATAATTTAGGCACTACGTATGAATTTTCTTTCTTGGCAACTTTTATCGAAGAGATTATAGAAAACTTTTTTACAAAAAAAAAACCACCGACTTCCTTAAAAACACTACAAAGTGAAAAATAACTTTAATTTCGGAAGTCGGTGTCTTAGGATCTGTATTTATTGTTTTTTGCCACCGACTTCCGAAATTAAAGTTATTTTTCACTTTGTAGTGTTTTTAAGGAAGTCGGTGGTTTTTTTTTGTATAAAAGTTTTTATTTTTAAATTTTTAGTTGTGGTATTCACCCTGCACTAATTCCGAACAAACAATGCATATTTATGCGATAGGTCTTACTGGATTTTGCTAAAGGCCAAGTTTATGTTGCGCTAAGTCGTGTAAAGACTCTGGATGGTATTGCTCTTTGCGACTTAGAGCCAAACAAATTGCTCAAGAAACCGCATGACGAAAGAGCATTGCGTGAAATGCAACGATTAAGGCAATTGTAAATTTGTATAAAAATATAATAAATGGCCAGGCCAAAATGATTAAGGCTGCTTTTTTTTAACCGACTTCAAAAAGGAGGAGGTTCTCTATTCGGATGTTTATATTTTTTTTATTTTTTTTTTTTATGTATGTTCGGCCATAACTCTGTCATATATCGACGGATTTGAAAAAATATTTTTTTGTTTGAAAGGAGTTTATTCCGAAATGGTCCCATATAAATTTCATATAGATCTGATGATGAGTTCCAGAGATAGACACCGGAACTCTTTAAAAAATGACAGCAAATCAACCGCGATTTCTGCTATCGCATAAATATGCATTGTTTGTTTGGAATTAGTGCAGGGTGAATACCACAACTAAAAATTTAAAAATAAAAACTTTTTTACAAAAAAAAAACAACCGACTTCCTTAAAAACACTACAAAGTGAAAAATAACTTTAATTTCGGAAGTCGGTGGCAAAAAAACCATAAATACAGACCCTAAGACACCGACTACCGAAATTAAAGTTATTTTTCACTTTGTAGTGTTTTTAAGGAAGTCGGTTGTTTTTTTTTTTGTAAAAAAGTTTTTTTTATTAAGCAGACAGTAGAGTGGGTAAGAGCCCACTCTAGTGTCTGCTGAGGAATCAATTCTCGATGTCAACGAGTATGTCTATCTAGGACAAGATATCTTCTAACTCCTGATCGATAAGGAGTTGTACCTTCCATCATCAGCTCAACGGAATATAAGAATACAAGTAACGGTCTAAACGTGCCTATAATATTCAAAGAATTATCCCCTAACCTTCTAACCTTTCACTGTAAATTCCTATATGTACTGTTCACCGATGAGGAGTTCCATGCGGTATCTTCGAAGACTATAATTAGTTCACCACGGATGGATAGATAGAACCAGCAATTATTTTTGATCTTTAGTACAATATCCAAATCACATTACGTGTACTGTTTGTTTTTGAGGAGTTCCTTCGTTTATCTCCCAAAGTATACATCAAATCTTCACAAAATTAATATGGGACCACCTCAGGAGTATACCCTTACGAATAAAAAAAGAATTTTCAAAATCGGTTGACAATTGGCGGAGAAATCGGTGAACATACATAAAAAAAAAAAAAAAAAAAAAATACATACAGTCGAACATATAACCTCCTCCTTTTTTTGAAGTCGGTTAATAAAATATATGCTGTGATAAAATAACACAATGTATTACTTTTTAGTAACTTCTATCTACATATACTAATATTATAAAGCTGAAGAGTTTGTGTGTTTGTTTGTACGTTTGTTTGTTTGGTTGAACGCGCTAATCTCAGGAACGACTGGTCCGATTGAAAAATTCGAAATGCTTTTAGTGTTGGGTAGCCTATTTATTGAGGAAGGCTATAGGCTATAACATCACGCTACGATCAAAAGGAGCGGAGCAGCAACGGAAAATGGTCGAAAACTGGCAGGCAATTCGATGCGACCGGAAGGGTCAGAGGAGCAAAAATTTGACGCGGATGAAGTCGCGGGCAGAAGCTAGTTGGTTTATATGTATGTACATTGTCGGTGTGGGTAGTATAGACCATTGGATTGCATCTGACGCCCCTGATCGAGCATTATTAGCCATAGAAGGCTAAAAATGATCGAGCAAATCAGCCTATAATGTTCCCACTATTGGGATACAGACACAGACCTCCTCGCTTCGAGAAGGTGTGGGCCGTAATCCACCTCGCGGGCCCAGTGCGGTTTGGTAGATATGTCTGTGTCTGTGTTTGCACATATGTCTTCGAATTATTGGGTTCTAACTTCTAAGACATGTCGGTAAAAAAACTTAAGCTAACTTTTAATTTTAAACGCGTTGAAAAAGCAAAACAAACTAAAAGTTTTATATTTTCAAACACAATCTCCCCATTCTTAGTCCACTACATATTTCATAAAATGGCAACCCTGTCGACCAGCTGTCAAAACTGCAAGTTGATGTGACAAGTATAGTTCACACTTCACAGTTATTACGTCGTTAAGAATTATGCAAAGAGAAAACTTGCGGTGTAAGTAACTGTTACACAATGACGAGTAAATCACTGGTTTAGGAACTGGTGCGACTGAGAGTTCAGTTTACCGTCGCTTTTGTAAGGAGTGAAGAACAAATATAGAAGAGACATTTATTTAAGTGCATTATCTCTGTTCAACACACTAATTTCGTAACGCACTATCGATCAATATTGTTCATCCATTACTTTGTACGTTCGATGAAACTGTCTGCTCACCAACTTAAATAACGCAACGAATGTTGTTATTGAACTGTCTAAATTAAAACCATTCCTACTGTAAGTGTATTAACTATCTGCCAGGGTCACGAGATTTGTTCCAAAGAGATACCGTAGCCCTGGCATATGGGCAACTGAAGGAACACGGGTGGGTTTTAGTCAGCCAAAGTCTGACACGCCCTTCCGCTCCGCCCAGAGTGGGAGACGTTATTTGATGATTTCCCTAAAAAAAAAGAAGTGTAATACGCATTTACCGGCCGGCATTTGGCCGTGTTTGTTCGATACGAGTAATCAAGCTACATCATGGCTTGTGCAGTACCTAAATATGATGAACCTAAGTATAATTTGCCAGGCACATAAATATGAGTTTTGCTAATAATATGAGCTTATATTTTCGTTAAAGTAAAATTTTCACTGAATTACCACTATAACAAAAAAAAAATGTAAGTCTCCCCGAAATCATACATAAACTAATTGCATGAGTCAGCCCGCGATGCTGCGCCTGTAGCTTTAAATTAGCCCCTAAATAATTTAACCCAGATCCAGCATGTCCCTTGCTGCCCTCCCCACTGATCGCCTAAGCCGAGGTGCGAACCCCCCTCGGGGTTACCCTTAGGACTTTCGCTTTAGTTTTAATTTTTACTATGGCCCGGCTGGAGGTCTAAAAAGTTTTAACTTTTTAGAAATCGCCGGGCGAAAATCCGTTTAAGTTCTAAGAATCTTATTTCAGATTAACAACGAGATGTCACAAAAAAAAAAAAAAACATAAACTAAGCCAAATCGCGGAAATTCTGGACGTATGGCAACCCTTTTCGGGAACGTGATACAAAATGATCCCTATTGGTCTCGTGGTCGCAAGCGCGAATGCTGAGCGTAGGGTCCTGGGTTCGAATCCCAGGTCGGGCAGAGTGTTATGTGGTTTTCCATTAGGAATTCTTAGTAACAGCCCTGAGTTTGGAAGTTTTCGGTGTGCCACCCCAATGCTTCGAAAAGCACGTTAAGCCGATGGTCCTGCGCCTGATTTCTCCCCGGTCGTGTCTACTATGAGAGTGAGGGAACAGTGCCCCTGTGTCTGCGCACTCATTTGTAAACTATCTCCCGCGCAAAATTTGCGCTGCCATGGCCGCGTATTTCGGCCTTAGTCTGGAGGACTATATTTTGTTCAAAATTACAAGATTATAATAACGTATACTCATTAAATCAAGTGATGTTCATAAACTTACAATACACTTGTGTAAAGCATAACAGCTTCAGTTACGATATAACTGTTACACAATTGTAACGTAAGTCACTGGTTTTTTTGTAACCTTTGTTAGTTATTGTTATCGAGTTAATCTGGTCGGTAATCCAGTTTAGAAGTGTGTTAAGTAATGGACAAAAGAGATGGTTAATTTTTTGTGTGTTTGATTTATAAGTTCGACGCTGTTATGATTACGTCATCCGATTTCCGCTCTTATAATTTCTATAGTGATGATAATTATCGTGGTTTTCTACGTCACAGCATTACGATCCACAGGGAAGTAGAATGTATGGAAATATACGAGTACGCTTTTAAAGGAGACGGGCATTTCTGGGCCAAAATGTAATAAGTGGAGAAATGGTTTAAAAAAAAGCTTATATTTTTCTATATGAAAATCTGAAAAATCAACTAAATTTACAATCTGGAAAATGAGATATCCTAAAATTAAGTTAAGGTTCTCAAGTAAATGGAATATCGATTAAATTATAATCGATTAACGTTCATACTATTTAAGAAGATACCTTCACCAGATGATTAATTCAATTAAAATAATTAAATCTATTAGAAATAACATACTGCACAGCTTAAACCAATTAAATATTAATATAATTAACATAAATTGATCCACGTTTGTTAATCGATTAATGTATGTTTAGTCTGTGCTAACTCTGACATGACATGCATGACATAATGCTGACACTCACTCGTTTCATATTGTTTATTGCATGTGCGTATCGTGTTTCCACCCATAGTTTTATTGATGTTTTCTCAACCCCTGCCTTCATTCTACGGACTTCGGAGCTACCTTCTTCTATGACCCTTGCCTTGCTACCATACCCGACACGGAGAACTCCGCTTAAACGTTGGACTTGGACTTGTCATTTTGGATTCTACAAACAGCCTACCGATTGGAAAGCGACACCATGGATCGTTGTGTAAATTGTCGCATAGTGACTAATCGCTGTGATACAACAGATCGTCGAGATTTGGATGACGAAATGATATTAGCAGTAATTCGTCAATGGCGTACACCACAATCTGTAAGTACTTACTCACTTCTTGTTTACCTCACCAACGTCTACCACGCTGGCTTGCAATCTTTACAATATTTTTTCCTTCACCATTATACTAACAAAATAATAATAAAAGGTCAGTGGGTCGTTTTAGGAGCAAAATTCTTATTTCTAGTAGCACAATAACAACCTTAGGTACAATGAGTTATATGTACGTATAAAAAACAAACAAATAAGATCTCATATCAAACGTAAATGGTTGTTTGGTAGTTAGAGTAATTCACACTGACCTCAGTACTACATAGTATAAACTGTATCACGGTAGGACAGTATTCCTCGCTCTCCAATAATCACACATGTTATCGGTGAACATAATATTTGAGTTATTTAGTAGGTAGTTCGGTATTAATTAATATAATAAAGTATAGGTAAACATTTAAAAGGCCCATGTAGATACATTATATAGAACTAAGTAACTATCGGACCAAGATTTTTTTAAAGTACTTAATCATGTTATCTGTTATTAACCACTTTTTACATCTTTCAGGTAAAATGCAGTGACCATGTTTGCCAAGCTTGCTGGTAGTTGGATCAAAGACCACCTCTTGTTATGAAAATAATATGGTACCTTAGTTGGGCTAGGTACCAAGATAATATAGTACCACCTGCACAGTTTTTAGATGACAATTTAATCATAATTGAAGATAAATAAAAAATATTACTAAAGAACATTTTTATTTTCTCTCCCTCACTCTAGAAATACCTATATAAATTATCATCTGCTTAGCCTTTCCCCAATTATATTGAGGTCGGTGTCCTGTCTAATCGGATGCAGCTGGGTACCAGTATTTTACACGGAGTGACTGCCTATCTGAGTTCCACAATCCAGTTACTGGGTAATATGATATCCCTTTGTAAGACTGGTTGTCAGACTGGGCTTCTGATGACCCGTAACGACTGTCTAAGATCTACGAAAGATAGCTGGGACCAACGGCTTAACATGCTTTCCGAGGCACGGAAGGGTCTTGGTATGTAAAGATGGTCACCCATCCACGGACCAACCGCAGCAAGCGTAGCTTAACCTGAGCGGTTAACCCGTGCGGCTGTTATTACTTAGCCACCAGCCCTTCTACAAATACTTATATAATGATTAAGAATAGAGAGAATAGTAAAGAATAGCACCACCCTATTTCTTCCTGTGGATGTCGTAAGAGGCGACTAAGGGACTTAGAATTGGCAACAGCGTTCTCTATGCATTATGCGACCACACTACGATCGCCAACCAGCCTGCTAAGCGTTGCGATTATGGCAAACCCCCCGAATCGGGGAAGACTTATGACCAGCAGTGAACGTCTTTCGGCTGAAATGATGATGATGGTGATGATGAATTATGATTATATTCTTTATATTTAACACCCCAACTGTATTTTAAAGAATGAGAATCGCACTTCAAAAATCAGCTGTTAAGTGTAGATTGTTACGTAACCTCACTTTTCCTAAATCTTATTTAACTCGGTTCTCAGATTGCCAAAACCTGCAAAATTTTTAGTGATTGTTTAATAATATAGTACCTATCAATAGACACCAATTTCATCTTTTTACATCCAGGCCCAAGATTGTATGAAAGCGTATCCGTCTCCTTTCCGTCCAAGATTAAGTTATACATTTTATTGATGTGGACCATCGCGGTACAATTCAGTGCACATTAGGGTTTTCCTGTTTTTGTTATAGGTTGGATTACAGTGTCGCTACTTATTTCAACTTATTACCCTCTTAAATTCTTGCAGAGCAGTCCCAGTGGTAACGGCTGAGACTTAGTTGTTGGTTTGTACTCAGACTGACGATTTATTTTGTGAAAATTATTTCATTACCATTGCGAGAGCAAGCCAATGAAATAATTTCGTAACTATTTTTTTCTTCGTTTTGAGAAAAATAAATAAAAAAATCGTTATGTAGCCGGCATGTCCTAGAACCAAAACCAACCCACACTGTGCCAGTGGTGGTTTACGCCTCACTCCCTCTCATCGAGAGTAGGACTGTGTTGCTACACACATTGCTGGGAATATTATTGGCTGATTAAGACCTTCTTCTTTTAGCAACTGCAAAGCCACAAGGTGGATTTGTCAAAATGGAACACAGCATCTCTGCTTGGCAACGAAAATAAGTGTGTTGGTAGTATTTCCCTCGCCAACGCAAGCTTCATCATCGTTTGCCAAGTATTTTCCCAAGTATGTTTGGCGTCGAGTTTAACCGAATACAGTGGAATACCAGTATTTTACATGGAACGACTGCTGTTCTCTAGAAACCCTAACCCCTTGTTCAAAGGCAGTTATTTTGCAGAAAGGAATTCGCTATGTTCTGAACATAATATGTCAGGCGCCTTAAACATTTCAGTGTAACTAGCTACACATATATCATTACGTTTTCTAATAAGCACGAAATTATTATGCATCAACATAATCTTACACCATAAACTCCATACGTATAAAATAATACGCCATGAAATGTCACGAACGCGATGAATTACTTTAATTTATTCTGAACGCATCCGTAGGGCGACGGTGTTGCCAGATATAGAAGCTAAATTATCCCACGTGCGTTTTAATAATTACTGTTTTATCTGTTCTGCGCATCTTTGACAGGTTGATAAACGGTTTTTAAAGTATAGTTTTATGTTCATAAATCATTCTACATAAAACGGTTTTTTCTTAAAGCAAGAGTAGTAGTCAATAAGCTGTAGAGTATGAACGTACAATATGTGAATGTAAGCTACTAGAGAATGGGCAGCAGCATTCTTTATGCATTTTATCACCATACTGCGATCGCCAACCCGCCTGCCAAGCATGGCGATTATGGCAAATCCCCCAATTTGGGGAAGGTATATGTCCAGCAATGGACATCTTTCGGCTGAAATGATGATGAATGTACAGGATTTTGGACTCATATGAGTAGACGAAGACTAAAGAAACGATGGATCGACTGTGTGAAAAATGGTATGGCTAGAAATGACGTGATTATCGACATGGCGACTTATGAACACAGTACCATCGAAGAAAAAAGCATGTTGCGAATATTGCGACGACCCCAAATAAATCAGGATGGGTCAAGAGACTGATGATGATGAGTAGTACTTAGTCAGTAAGTTAGCGGATTTCGACAATCTTTTATAAGTACATGAATAAGTCGTTGACCTTTTGATAGATCACACAGAATTATGTATTTTTTTCGCACAAGTCGAGGTCGCGAACTCGCCAACACAATTCTTAGGCCAGGCGAAAGTTTAACCGGTTATTCCGTATAATAAGTACTTGCCAATTTTGATTTGTTGATTTTTATTTTAAAGGTGGAGCGATGATTATTAATGAATTTGGATGTAAGGATCCTGTTTTATATGTAAGAAAAACGTGAATGAAGTTTTTTTCGTTCCGTTTAAAATAATAAAATTATTTTTAGTAGGAACAAATCCTCGAAACTTCGTCCCATATTTCTTAACGTTAATGAAACACGATTTGGGGACAATTTAAAAAAAATTGTTTTATTTATTTTCTATTAAGCAAAAGCTTGTTAATAGTAAAAGGTGCTTAGTTCGTTTAGGTAAGGCAAGGTAGTTAGTTTATGAAACAGTTCTGCAGTTGATAACTCTATACTCTTTTGTTTGGGTGGGAAATCATCAAATGACTTCTCCTGCTCTGGGTGGAGCGGAAGGCCGTGTCAGACTTTTACTGAGTAAACCCCACCCGTGTTCCTTGCCTGTGCCGGGGCCACGGTAACTCTTTCGAACTCTCTCTGTGATATTCTGATGAATGATTTTACTCTGTAGGTGTCCTTCTTTTTTGCCGGTTGTACTTCGTATTTACGTTTATACCTCTACAACAAATACTTCAACTACTTCGCCCATGATCTTGCTACCCTGCCTGCACTCGTAAGTTCTAAGCGTGACATGTATTACCAGCACGCATGCGCGTGAAGCGTGACGTGTGTAAACTTCCGCGTATTATAGCGTGCATTGCATGTGATTCATGTGAATAACGTGGTTCTCATAAACTTGTACTGTCACTTTGTGGATAGGAGGGTTATTGGCCGGTTTCTGAAATACTCAAGTGTTATCAAATATGAAAACTCCGGTTAACAATTCCTCATAATTTCATCTGAAAGACGGCCACTGCTGGACATAGGCCTCCCCAAAGACCGCTACTTCAACCGGTTCTGTGCTTTTAGCCTTCGAATGTTTGTTCTCTGTATTGCCGGCTTCTTCGTGACGTTTTTCTTCAACGTTTTGAAAGTGTGGTGATGAAATTAAATACACAAAAGAGGTCTCTGCCTGGGTTCGACCCACGACCTACAACTCGCTACTACTAGTAAGAAATCTTAAATATGTCAGGTGCGCTCTGAATATCCACGTAGCTTCGTAAGCCACAACTTCTGACAGATCTAGATATCTCATTTGGGACTTCAATTACATTCAGGTCAGTCTGTTACTAATCTAGGCCAATGTAAATTAGTGGTCTAGATTCCAAGCTACATTTAATTTGAAAGACCTCGTATTTGCTTTTCAAGTTTAACTGTCAATGTTTTGCAGTTCTGATGACATTACGGGCCTACCAGTGTTTCGATTAAATCGATGTGTTATTTGTCAACTTCACTTGATGCCTTGATTTCTGCTAACTCCTTTGTAATCTTGATAATAACACAAAACAAATCGTGACGCGCGACGCGTGTCAACTTCCGCGCATTGTCGCCTATAATGCCATGGGAAATGCATTTTTCTCATATGGCAACACCTTTGATATTACAATAGTCTATTTTCAAACTTATTTCAAGCGCACAAAGTAGAAAATTTGTTGAAATGTTTCATGTTTGTGTTTTCTTGTAAGACGGTTTTTATTGTTGAGGAATTAAAGTCGATTTTACATAACTTTTGAATACAAATTGAATCGGTTCTTCTTGATACATATTTACAATTGGGTTTATGTTCTTAGGTTGTGACTTTAGGGTTCATATTTGGGTGGCAATTTTATGTAGTTGTTTTTTTTTTAATTTATTCTACAGCGTTTCATTTTTTGTTAGTTTTAAGTAGTTTGTTACATGCAAATATTGTGATCGAGTTTTTTTTAATGTATTTTGCTATTTCTGCCGTTCATTGACTCGTTGGTTCATTTAGGATGACTTTTACATACAGCAGACATGTTATACTGATTTCTAGCATTTTCAAAACAAACGTCAATGAACTTGACTGATATTTTAAAGATGGCGGAATTGCATTTTAGTTTTTGTAGGGTTTGTGGCTAAGTAATAACTGCACGGGTTGATCGATCAGGTTCAACTCCGCTTGGTCTAAGGATGGGTGACCCCTCCGTGCCTAGGAAGACACGTTAAGCCGTTGATCCCGGCTGTCATTCTTAGACCTTTGATAGTCGCTATGGGTACTCAGAAGCCCGAAAGTCTGACAACCAGTCTTACCAGTGGGTATCGTGTTACCCAGTAACTGGGTTGTGAAGGTGAGATAGGCAGGCACTTCATGAAAAATACTGGCATTCAGCTGCATCCAGTTAGTTTGGTAAGCGACCCCAACATAGTTGAGAAAAGGCTAGGCAGATAGAAATAGAAAATATTTATTGTCCAGGTAATACAGTAAGCAAACATATCGTCGCTTATCTTACTAACTGATGGAAATAACTTTGAGGTGATTTTTCAGGACAAGCTTTTTGCGGTTTCGCACTATGTTTGTTAAATTGTAACTCTGATAATAAGCGACTGATCAAAATAAAACGGTAAGGCTTGAAGATACAGATACGTTTATTAGACCGATCGTTTCGTCTTCTAAATTGTTTTAACTAGTATGAATAACTCATTTTTGACGAAAATACAGATACGTCTGTTAGAAAGATAAGCGACGATATGTTACCATCAAATTGAGATGAAATGAATAGTTTAAATATTACCTGTAGAATCCTGGTGATTCCTTATTTAAGTTGAATAATATCACTTCACTGGCTCACCACCACATCTAGCGCTCCCGTACAGACCCGCTTCACAGTCTCTGTTTCCGGCCATTGCTACTGACTGACAGATGACATTAGTGACAGTAGCTGCATTCGCTTGTGTGCATGAGATAGTGTTTACATATCTATGGAATAGATACACTACATTACCTCCAGCTAGTAACAGTATAAGTACTATTGGCAGTGAACCCCAAACTAGACAATTTATATCTTGGGGCTCGAATCCCAGAGTGGAGACTACAGAGACTTGATGATGATCATAGTTATTTCTATAGTTAGCATAGAGCCACCGACCACTGACCGCCTCAAAAGCCTAAACACCTATGAAAACGAATAATTAAACTATCCAATCTTCATAATAATCTATAATAGATTCCTATCGACTTTTTCCGCATTATAAGCTGAACAAAAACCTTAATAACCTGAGTACAGTTTTATGGTGTTTTTACTATCATTTGTTATGCTCTACTAGACTGCTGTTAGGATGTGTACTCATCTGCTGTTTACAAAGAACCCTGTCACAAAAAATTTAAAACCACCGACCAAACCAAAAACTTTAAAAAAAAGTTAAAAAAAAAAGTTTATATTTTGATAAAAAAAATCGTCGTTTCGAAACGACTGAACCGATTTTGATAAAACATCCCTAAGAACCACCGCTAGAAAGATTACTTTTAAATAAAAAAATCCGCACCCAAATCGGTTCACGCGTTTTAGTGCTATGGTGCCGCAGGGAGACACATAGTCAAACTTATAACATCCTGCTTTTGGCGTCGGGGGTTAATAAGACGCGATACAACCTAGACTTCATTCTAGACCTATTATATAAACGTAAAGTTTGTGAGTAATGTAGGAAGTAATCTCTGCCGCCGACTACAAATAATTTAGGATAAGGGTAGGAGAATGATAATGATGAAATTGGATCATATGGGTATGAAACTCTCCAGTCATGCTGCTATACACCTTGATTCTTTCTTTAGCATTATATGGAATCCCGGTACCTGTCATCAATGCATCTGCTCGATAAATCTTTTATTCGAACCTTATTTTTTATTGCAAACGGAAGCTGTTTTTGTTATTATAATAATGGAATAACGGAGAACAATCTAATAGCAAAAACCATCTAAAGGCCTTTTACAAAAATTGCCATCTTTTTTTTCTCCTCAACCGAACAATGTGCACCTGGCCTAACAATAGACTAAACAGTTAACTTTTTTACGCGTAAAGCAATGATATGTATCCGTCACGCAGCCTCTGGTTAATTGAGGAGGTTTTTATACGTTTAATTGTCTTTGTTCATTGATTTGTTTAGTAATTAGTCGTAATGTAGCTTGGCAATTAGTGTGACTGTACAGTATGTTAAAATGTTGTTTGTATTAATTTAAATGCACAAATCTAGAGTGCAGTTGTTGAAGCAGATAATTATATGATTTTTGAATTAGTGCGGCCATGTAAAACTGACCTACGTTAACTCTTCATAATATTTTTTTGCACCCAAAGATATTGATATCACTATACATAGTATAAAACAAAGTCGCTTCCGTCTGTCCCTATGTATGCTTAGATCTTTAAAACTACGCAACGGATTTTGATGCAGTTTTTTTAATAGATAGAGTGTTTCAAAAGGAAGGTTTATACGTATAATATGCGGGCGAAGCCGCTGGCAAAAGCTAGTTTATAATAATCTATAAGCTAACTTAATAAAAATGTATAATAATCTATACGCTAACTTGATCCACCGACTAGTGCGGCTGCTATTATTTACCCAAGCCCCTCGAGTAGTATTTTTTTTAGACGATTTTTAGTAAATGTCAAAGACTTATAACTTGCATCATTATCATTTCAGCCAAAAGACGTCCACCGCTGGACATAAGCCTCCCCCAATTCGGGAGGGGGGGTGCCATAATCGCCACGCTTAGCAGGCGGGTTGGCGATCGCAGTATGGTAGTAAAATGAGAACGCTGCTGCCCATTCTTTAGTACGTCCCTTAGTCGCCTCTTACGACACCCACGGGAAGAAATAGGATGGTGTTATTCTTTACGTCCGGCATCACACGGCACGAATAAAACTATACTTCATCTATGACTTGTATGCTGTATGCATACTGAGGAGTCAATAATATAGTTCGTATCGTAATATTTTGTTTCAAGTATCAATTCTTAGTAAAAACACCTTACAACTATCGATTCATTGTTATCCTGTACTATATTGTGATTGTAATCAATTGTGTAGCTCTGTGTATACGTTAGATTGGTAAGCATGGCCGCATGTTTGACCAATATTGATGCCGTATTTACAATCTGTTGGACAATACTGCACAGCAAGGAAAGAAAGAATCAAAAATAGATTTAATTGTCATAGTAACACATGCATTCAAGGATCCCGCCAAAATAAACAACAACGCTACTAGCGTTGTACTTTCATGACATTTATGCTCCCAAGGATAATGACAAACATAGAAATTGACAGCTAGCGTGGTGGCGCTACTGTGTCTACATAGGGTTACCAGTAAAAATATTCAAATTACCCAAATTTTTTATAGTCTCATTTAAAGCCGTAAAATATGCACGAAAAATTAAACTTGGAACACCAAAGACAACAATTTATTGTTCTTACACACACGTTTCTATTCGAAATTTCGAATGACGCGCAAAAAACTTAACTGCCGTACTAAATGTGAAACGTATATAAGTATCGTAAGATCTCGTGTCAATTCATAACAATCAAACTAGACTTTCTTTTTATAACACTAGTACATCTATCATTATTATTATCCTCATGACGCAACTAGCAAGAATAAAAGGTTAAGTGTCAGACGTTGAGGCATGTAATTCGATGGGTGTGCGAGCAATGTCAGCTAATTATGTAAATGAGAAAGTTTTTCGCCGTGATGTGAGTACGTATGGGTGAGAAATGTAGACTAGTGATAGACGTCGGTGACTTATGAAACGTCAGAAGCTAGATGCCCGGTTTGTTTTGGTCATTTCCTGTGGAGAATAGGATTTATGTTCCAATTTATTATCTTCAATTATTTAAATAATGTTATAAATTATTTTGCATGCCAGTTTTTAGCGAATTGTATTAGTTACTGTTTAAAAAACCCGACCATCTGTAATGTATTACAATTCTTGCAAATAATATTTCATTTCATTTCCAAATGTAACGGATGGCCACCCATCTACGAACTGACTTCGGCAAGCGTAGCTTACCCTTCGATCAACCCATGCATGAATCAGTGGCGTAGCTACCTTGGGTGGCACCCGGTGCGGAAGTTGGTGGTCTCACCCCATCGAAAGTAAAAAGCAATAAATTTAATATGATAAAGGACGTGAATAATTTATTATTTATAATATTGAAGAAATAACAAAACACAATAATAACTAAGACAGAAAAGGAATTGTTATACAATTAAAATTTCTTCTTTCTAGCTTTGACAGCTGCAAACTTAGCAATAACTTCATCGAAATTTATATTTTGTATTGCCTCGTGTTCGATGGCTAATACCAAGATTGCTAAGCCGCGTTTGGGTCATTGTTGCCCGCAAATAGTTTTTTATTAATTTTAATTTACTGAAACTCCTCTCACATGAAGCTACGGACACGCAAACCGTCATGAACAATTTCAGTGCAATCATAAGATTTGGAAGAGATTCTGTAAAATCCCATTCTACAATAAACTTTAAAAAATCTAGAGACACCCAATCAGTAACCGTAACATTAGCGGCTTTTAAGTGTCTTCGCAGTCTTGGTATCTCCAATAGTAATTCGGTTTCTGAACCTCATCATAAAAATCAGTAAATTTGACTGACATGACATTAGCCATTTTTGCATAACCCTATAAGTTTCGTCCATAGAAGTACTAGGAAATTAATGTAATTATAAAATTATCTTACTTGTAAAATATTCGATATGAATCAATCAATCTTTTTAATCTTCACAAAACAGCATTTAAGTTTCTAAAATATTGTTTTTTTCTTTTTATTATCTATCACTATAGAATAATACACGTTTAACAATTCACGCCCACGAAACATAACACACTTCCTTCACGAAACAAATTAGAAATGTTGCAACTGAACTGAGACGTCAAAGATCGCGAGTATGGGACGGGGAATCTCCCACGACAGCGTCAGGCTCTTTTGCGGGAATCCCCGAATTATACATAGAGCTGAGCTTAGTGCTAGTGGAGGAATCCCCGAAAATGAAATTTTTGTGCTAGCGCTTTATTTATTTTTTGTTTGTACATTATTCTTTAAGTTGAGAGACCGGGTGGGTGTCACCCCAAAAAAGGTACACCCGGTGCGGCCCGCCCCCGCCGCCCCCCTTTTGCTACGCCACTGGCATGAATATAAAGTCTATAATGTTTCCACTGCTGGAACACAGGCTACCTCTCTGTGAGGGGGATTGGGTCTTAATTCATCACACGAACCAAGTACGATATAGTAGATGTCACATGTCTTCAAATTTTGATTCTAGATTTACACAAACTTAACCACCTGTTAGGACTCGAACCTACGATCTTCAACTCTTAAAGTTGTGGCTGTTATTATTTAGCCACGAGCACCTCACTGGAAGTGACGTCACTAACAGATAATGTCATTGACCCGTGACTGCTTGTAGACACACAGTCGACTATTGTTGACAATTCTTCCATTGTAGTGGATGAGTATGGCGGGATGATAATCGGACTAATTGGCTTAAGAATGTTAATCACTATTTCTAACTACTGTATTTCATTTATACTAGTTTTATTATGATAGTTGGTATGAAGCGTGTTTTTTAGTTTAATTTTAAATCTATTTATTTTCTATTTTTTAGGCGTTTTGAATTTTGTGACGTATGTCAGCGTAGTTTTCTAAAATAGTTTTTTTTTTTTGCTTTCCTGGTAACCCTGGCGAGGATAATGGCAAAAATGTATTAAATGATTGTACTGTCATCGGCCCTCGATAAGTCTACAAAGTTTAAAGTAAATCTGACCGTTTGAAGGGGGTCAAATTCAAGTCCAAATGAGTCGTTTACAAACATACAGGTGAAGCTAATAAAACCGTGAACATTTACAGCTTAACCAAACGAGAGCTTAAACATATATTAAGTCATAAAATTTTCTGCATACTTCAGCTGCCATATACCGTAGGCTAGGGATGCCCGATTCTTTGCTTTGAATCGATCTTCAGAATCGTAATGGATCGTAACTTCGTGAATCGATTCACGATCTAAATCGTATTGTATTGAATCGATCTTACTCGATCTCAGAAGATCGTATCGCAATTTTATAATAATAATGAAAAGCACAATATGTATGAAAAATTGTTTATTTTAACATAATCTACTTAATAGATCTATTACATAGTGCACCACGGTCGCCGACATGTCAGATATGGCTGTAATAGGCGATGCAGACAGTGAATTGTAACAACTAAAACCTAAACAACGTACCGTACGAACTACAACATGTCGGTTATGTTAGCATTCCCTTCGGAACGTCTGTTTTCTCTAGCTGGAAATACTTTGACAGATAGCCGTTATAGGCTAGATTCAGTGCGTCGGTCTAAATTAGAAATTTTGAAAATTTTAAGTATAGACAGCTGGAATTTGTTTTGTGTAAAACATCTTTTGTACTTTTCATATTAATGATTTAATAGAGAAAACAGACGTTCGGAAGGGAATTTTAACATAGCCGACAAGTTGTAGTTCGTACTGTTTAGGTTTTAGTTGATACGATTTCTTCATACGATCGTTTAGACATACAATTAGATCTGGCGAAGATCGTATCCTGTTGAATCGATTAAAAAAATCGGTAGATCGTATGGCTATGAATCGATCTTCGGAAAGATCGATTTAGATCGGGCATCCCTACCGTAGGCTAGCGTTGGAAAGGTTATAAAAATTAAAGCATAAAAAAAAGTAAAATCATGGAATGTGAAGAATTATTTTTTACTTTTCCTATTATTATTACTTTCTTTAATTTATTTTTCTTCATAAATTCTAGTTTTAGATAATGTAGATACTGTTTTTGTTTCTCAATGTATATTCGTTTATTTACTATTAAGTGTTAAAGGTTACGAGGCTACAAGGTTATGTCTATGTAAGTCCTGGATTTTGAAAACCACCAACTTCCAAAATACAAGTTTGACTGAGTTTGGGATTTGGTAGATCATGTATTATGTGCTGCTGTACAACCACCAAACGTTATTAGTAAAAAAATTGTGAGCTCGTTTATTTAACTATTATGAGCAATTGTAAAATTAAGCTACGTTCAACAGCTTTAACACGTTGAGTGCCGATCACGCGATATCGCGTGATTCGTCGGCTCTGCATTATGGCCGATCACGCGATATCGCGTGCTTGCTACTAACAAGTTTGTATGCGCTCTAAATCTGTGGCCATCTGGGATTAACCATCAATCTGTGTTCGGCACTCAACGTGTTAAGCCAATGATGATTAAAGAAAAACTAATCCAAACCACAAAGCCATTGGTGAAAGCGTCAGGGTAGCCTGAAATATTAAAATTTTCTTACGGTTTCTTTTTCTATTTGCAGGTCAGTATGCTGGACAAAATATAATTCGTCACCGTAACACGTATGTATTTACAAAATTATAATCAAAATAACCCTCTAAATTCATTTAATTCCATTGAATCACTATTTCGTGTAAAAGTCATTCAATAGGATTAAATTGCAAAAAAACGCAACAATAAAAATTGTGTGTGTCAGCTCCAACGCACGACTTGAGTTTATGGTTAAAAAAATATATTTTCTCAATAAGAAATTATAAATATTTCAATTACTTGAAAACAATTTGAAAACAATTTGAAAAAAAAAAACTCAAGTTGTTATTTATTGTTGTTGACATGAGTTTACACATTAAGAAACTATTAAAAATATATAACGTTACGTAACGGAAAAAGTTTCATTTTACTTCCCCATAAATTTTCATACCGGTCTTTTATATGAAAATCGATTCTTAAGGAGTAAACTCCAAACATGAATTTCGCGAATTACCTTAGCGGAACCTCAATCATCATTATCATTCATCATTTCAGCCCAAAATCGTTCACTGCTGGTCATAAGCCTCGACCAATTTGGGGGGGTTTGTCACAATCGCCACGCTTGGCATGCGGGTTGGCGATCGCCGTATAATCGTAAAATACGAGGGAGCGTTTTTATGTTCGCGGAATGGAGGATAAGGGGTGGAAATAAAAAAACTAAATTATTTTTCCTTTTCAATATATTCACCTGCAAGACGAATACATTTTTCAGATCTTTCAATTAATTTATTTATACCCTCAAAAAAAAAAGTTTTCTCTTTATCTACAAAATACGCCGAAACTGCCTCCTTGACTTCATCATCGGTGGTAAATTTTTTACCCCGCAGCTCTTTTTTCATTTTTGGAAACAGATAATAATCACTCGGGGCCAGGTCTGGGCTGTAAGGTGGGTGATTCAAAATATCGAAGCCCACCTTATGCAGGGCAGCCAACGCAACGCGGCTCTTGTGGACGGGCGCGTTGTCGTGCAAAAGCAGCACACCTTTCGTCAATTTTCCCTGTCTTTTCTCTTTGATGGCTTCTTTTAGTCGCTCTAATATTGAAGCGTAGTATTCTCCGGTTATAGAAACACCTTTATCTTTATAATCGATCAATAATATTCCTTCCGAGTCCCAAAAGACCGTTGCCATGATTTTCCCAGCTGACTGTGACACCTTAAAGTTCTTGGGAGGTGCTGTGCCCTTTTTATGCCACTGCATGGAGTCTTGTTTCAACTCAGGTTCATAATGGTGAACCCAAGTTTCGTCTCCAGTAACAATTCGACTCAATACACCATCCTTGTCTTCACTACAGAGTTCCAAAAATGCACGTGAACACTCTACGCGTTGTTGTTTTTGCGGCGGCGTGAGCATTCTCGGCACCCATCTTGCGCTGACCTTAGTCATGCCAAGATGATCGTGCAGGATTTTAAAAATGGTTGTATCGGATACTCCAACCATTTCTGCGAGTTGTTTCTTCTTTAGTCGAGCATCGTCAAGTACAATTTTTTCGACTTTTTGGATAAGTTCTGGCGTGGTCACCTCGATGCTCCTGCCCGCCCTCGGGTCGTCTTCAAGGGATTCCCTTCCTTGTTTAAATAAACTGTGCCACTTGTACACCATGGTTTTTCCTGGACAAGAGTCGCCGTAAACCAATGACATCTCATTCAAAATGGTCGCAACAGATTTTCCTTGCTTGGTAAGGAACTTTATAACGGCACGATATTCGATTTTTTCCATATTTCACTTTTCACTCCCGATTATGTTGCTTGGTTGACGATAGTTCAAAGACTAATTGTCTAATAACAATCAAACCTCGTATTTATACTAATTATGAGTTACTGAACACGTTACGATCCTAATGAGCCTAATCACCCCCCTCCAACCCTCTCATTCCGCGAACTTAAAAACGCACCCTCGTATATAGAGAACGCTGCTGCCCATTATCTAGTAAGTCCATTAGTCGCCTTTTACGACACCCACGGGAAGAAATGGGATGGTGCTATTCTTTGCATTCGGCATCACACGGAACAGCAAAATCTCAATAATTAAGACCAATCTCAACATGCAGAGTGAAACAGAGGCATCATCATAAAACAGAGGGGTAATTCGTAATTCTTTATTGACATATTTGTTTACATAAATATTTGAAGCCTCTGACTCCTGAACTAGGTGTACCTGTATGTCAGGAGTCAGCGCCCTCTCCCATTTTATTTGTCTTAGACACTAATATCAATATAGGAAAACACAAAGTTAGTGCAACAAAATACAATTTTAAATAGGTAAAAACTTTTTTACAAAAAAAAAAACCACCGACTTCCTTGAAAACACTACAAAGTGAAAAATAACTTTAATTTCGGAAGTCGGTGTCTTAGGATCTGTATTTATTGTTTTTTGCCACCGACTTCCGAAATTAAAGTTATTTTTCACTTTGTAGTGTTTTCAAGGAAGTCGGTGGTTTTTTTTTTTGTAAAAAAGTTTTTATTTTTAAATTTTTAGTTGTGGTATTCACCCTGCACTAATTCCAAACAAACAATGCATATTTATGCGATAGGTCTTACTGGATTTTGCTAAAGGCCAAGTTTATGTTGCGCTAAGTCGTGTAAAGACTCTGGATGGTATTGCTCTTTGCGACTTAGAGCCAAACAAATTGCTCAAGAAACCGCATGACGAAAGAGCATTGCGTGAAATGCAACGATTAAGGCAATTGTAAATTTGTATAAAAATATAATAAATGGCCAGGCCAAAATGATTAAGGCTGCTTTTTTTTTTATTAAGCAGACAGTAGAGTGGGTAAGAGCCCACTCTAGTGTCTGCTGAGGAATCAATTCTCGATGTCAACGAGTATGTCTATCTAGGACAAGATATCTTCTAACTCCTGATCGATAAGGAGTTGTACCTTCCATCATCAGCTCAACGGAATATAAGAAAACAAGTAACGGTCTAAACGTGCCTATAATATGCAAAGAATTATCCCCTAACCTTCTAACCTTTTACTGTAAGTTCCTATATGTACTGTTCACCGATGAGGAGTTCCATGCGGTATCTTCGAAGACTATAATTAGTTCACCACGGATGGATAGATAGAACCAGCAATTATTTTTGATCTTTAGTACAATATCCAAATCACATTACGTGTACTGTTTGTTTTTGAGGAGTTCCTTCGTTTATCTCCCAAAGTATACATCAAATCTTCACAAAATGAATATGGGACCACCTCAGGAGTATACCCTTACGAATAAAAAAAGAATTTTCAAAATCGGTTGACAATTGGCGGAGAAATCGGTGAACATACATAAAAAAAAAAAAAAATACATACAGTCGAACATATAACCTCCTCCTTTTTTTGAAGTCGGTTAAAAAATGATATAAAATAAAATACAAAAACTAAAAAGCTAAAATAAATAAATTATACTATCATTATTAAATCGTGCTGTGTGTGTATGTGCGTGAGTTAGTGGGATGTGTGTATGTGTATGTATGTGTTCTATGTAAGTGATTTTTGTAGAATGAGATTAATTATTAATTATTTTCTCTACATCCTCATACCCAAGAGTAAAGAGCCAGTTCTTAACTTTAAGTTTACATTCGCGCAGTGTTAGCGGATAAAAATTTATTATTCTATTAATTTTATTGTATAAATATACAGAAAGAAAAGCGTTTTGTCGTCTTGCAAAAGCCGTGCGACATTTGAGGGATTGAATTACGTTGGGAGTTGTTCGCTTATTTAGAAGTATACCTGGATCGTATGGGGTAGATACGTGTTTTTTTGTAATTATCTGGTAAATAAAAAGTTGTCTTACTGTAAATACCCGGCACAACTCGTATAATGCCTTCGTGGGAAATCTGTATGGTTTGGATGACATCGTTTTTAACAAGGACCGTTGCGCTCTTTCCAGGCGTAAGAGATGCGTTTTACATGCACCTCCCCAAGCCCCAATACAGTAACCAATAACCGATTGTGCCAATGCAAAATAAACTACACGAAGGAGATTGCTGTCAGCCACTTGTCTTAGGTTTTTAAACACCCATGTAAGTTTCCTGACTCTTGACGAAACCATCTCGATATGTGGTTGCCAGGATATTTTTTCGTCTAAGATAACCCCAAGGTATCTGACCGTCTTAGATTTACTTAGAGTTGTACAGGTGCACTGTTGCGTGAAAGGTGATTTGCATGTGTGTATCCGGACAGCCACATTGGGTTGGCCAATTGCGGAACTTTTATCGGTAGGAATTGGTTTAAAATTCATAGTTAAACAACATTAATTGCGTTATTTACGTTGCTGAGCCGACAATTTATTCGAACAAATGACGCAGTGGTTTAGAAATAATCTTCAATCCCATTCAGATTCTGATAAATTGTGCGTTTCGCAATTAGGGTGCAGTTGTATAAATATTATACGTTCTAAAGCAAAACAATGTGCAATTTTTTACTCAGCATCTCATCATCAGAAGAAGACATTAAATTGCCATTTAATAGAGAGCTCTCAGACCAAATCGATTTATAAATACCAAAAGAGTAGCATAAAACACAATAATAATTACGTTTCTACGTATCATCTCAGCTAAACTATTTAAAACGCAATAGACATGCTCAATTATATAGTCGTCATTCTCTGTTAGGTTATGGACAAAACTGTGCGGAAAAACGTGCCGGAATTTCGCGCGTCGATTTCGACAGATCTATAGCTACCTTTGCATACGACTATTCCATGCGTCGGAAAGCATGTTAAGTCTTTGATCCCGGCTGTCATCCGTGGAGCTTCGACAGTCGTTATGGGTCGTCAGAAGCCCGAAAGTTTGACAGCCAGTCTTACTAAAGGGTATCGTATCTCCCAGTAACTGGGTTGTGAAGTCTGATAGATAGTCGCTCCATGTAAAATACTGGTATTAGCTGCATCCGATTAAATTGGAAGTCGACCCCAACATAGATGGAAAAAGGCTAGGCAGATGATGATGATGGCAACTATTATAATTTATTTATTTCTGTATTCGTTCGTGACATCACAACACACTGGGTCCTATCAGAATACCAGCGCTGCGATACTTATTTTTAAATGTCGCAGCATCATGCTGAGATAGGGGCCCTTTGGCCTCGCACAGGACTTTCTGTTTTTTTTTTCTTTTAAATTTTGTTTTTTATTTGTTTCTTTTGTTTATAATTGATTTTTTATTTTATTAAGTATTGTGTAGTTTCTGTGCGTGTCCCAATAAATACTTTTTCTTTCTTTCTTTCTTTAACATCACAGAATCGCACATTGTCCACCTAGGAATGTCACTATGAGAATATCTCTGCTTCCTTCGATAAAGCTCTCATACTAAGGATAAATCTGCGCGGAATTCCGCGCACAATATGTTGCAGCGTTTTCCGTTCATAAATTGTGTGTACCCATCCTAACAAGTGCCATCACTACATCAGTGATTCAGAGTAGATCTACTCGCGGCTAATTAGTTACTGGTTGACACTGAAGTGCCACGTGCCGAGTTATATGCGTATTGACAACATAATTATGTATGTATGGAAGTATGTTTATGGTGCAAGTCGAATTAATTACGCAGAAAATTGAGTTTAATTGTCAAACGTTAAGTTGGCGCTAATTGACATTGACAGATAGAGTGGGGTGATCTTTTCGGGCTGCCAGACTAAAATATTATGAAAATGGGAGATGGGAAAGTGGCTGAAAAGTTTGCCAGCATGAAAATTTAAAACCATATTTGAAAATTATATCACTGTAGCCAAAATAAATATTATTCTTCACTAACGCTCACTAGGTATATTGCTTGAGATTGAATAATTTAATCCTACTTCCTACTTTTAATATTATAAATGTAAAAGTATGTGACAATGTATGGATGTCTGTATGTTTGTTACTCTTTCACATAAAAACTGCTGAACGGATTTAAATGAAATTTTTTACACAGCAGATAGTTTATGAATCAGATTAACACATAGGGTACTTTTTATCCCGGTAGTACGTTTCCGCGGGTTAATTTTCGACCTTCCACATGCAAAGCCGCAGGCAATAGCTAGAATTTTCAGAGAAACAAAACTATTTTGACATACCTAAACTCACGCCTTGTTACCACGGGGGTAGGCAGAAACTACAGAACGCCGCCTGCTACGATCCTTACATACTCCTTTTGCCTCGTTTACGTTCATACATCTGGCCATACACACACGCCGGTTACCAGTAAACAATAATTATTATTGTAAAAAAAATTAAATGTATACAAACAGCTTACATACAGAACTGACTTTTCTAATTCATGTTTCACAAACGCATTTCTCAAACCGACTAATTTCAATATTGTCACCACAAAACGGTTGTAATGACCAACAAAAGCACTGAAAGTTACTACTTATTGTTTGGTCAAAGTTTTACGACTCATTGCGGAGAAACTAGCTTGTGAGGCTGTGACTAGGTAATATAAACATTGTCGTCACTCTCACTACAAGCTCATTTTATGATGATTTGCATGATGTAACATTACGACCGTTATTCCGGAAGGATGCAGAGAAAGAAAGAAAGAAAGTCGCGGATTTGATAGAAAGATTTACCGTGTCCCTGGCATAGGCAACTGAAGGAATACGGGTGGGTTTTAGTCAGTAAAAGTCTGACACTCCTGCTGAGCCCTGAGCGGGAGACGTCATTTGATGATTTTCCACTCAGAAAAAAAGGTTTAACGCTTGTAAGTTTATTTTTAAGAATAACTTCTAGTCTAATGATTAAAGCATTTCAGGAAATGGAAGACTCTGTATAATTTGACCTTTTTTTTTTCATTACGAGGTGGAAATCCTCATGGATGTTCTCCGCCCTGGGGTGGGCGGAGGGGTCTGTCAGACTCTTACTGGCTAAAACCACCCCGGTGTTTCCGTCCCACACCTACGTCGGGGACCACGGGAACCAATATGTCTTCCGCGATCCCCGACTGGTATAATTTGACCTGAGTCAACTTTCGAATTAAATCTTAAGTCATGCTAGCTCCAAAGTAAGCATTTGTCACTGGTCCTTTCCTAAAACATCTTTAGCTATTGTAACATCATCTTTTACATAAGACTACAGAGTCAAGCTCTTATGTAAATTACCACTAGACCACAAGTTCTGATGAAATTAGGAATTGACACAGAAATCTTAATTTTTGTTTAGTCTGTACGTTGTGAAATTAGTGTTTAGATTAAGAGACGCTGTCCGAGTTGGTTTCGTTTTAGTTTATATTATATAACCTGAACTTAGTGTCAATTTTATGATTTGTAGCTTCCGTGGAAGAGTAACTAGAATTTCGTCATGTTTAATGTTTTTTCCACTAAGATTGCGTTTACGTGTGTCTCAAATGACAAGTTGTATTTTTTGCCGGTATTGCTAGGTTGATTTTATTTTTTCCCCAGTTTTCACAACCTTTTGATGATTGTTATTTTTTTTAGTTCAGCGGGGTAGTTTCTAAACTCCCTAACAGTAGCTATTTCAGCCGTAAGACGTCCACTGTTGGACAAGGCCTCCTCCAATGTGGGGCTTTGCCATAATCCCCACGCTTGGCAGGTGGGTTGGCGATCGCAGTATGGTGCTAAAACGCATAGAGAACGCTGCTGCCTATTATCTAGTCGCATTTTACGACACCCACGGGAAGAAATGGGATTGTGCTATTCTTTACATCCAGCACCACAGTCCAGTCTAGTTAAGCAATTAGGGTCTGCACCCCTTTCTGATACAATAAACATTTAGGGAGCGATGTTTTTTTTTTTGTTAATATGCAATAAGTACTTACATTATTACAATCATGATTACCTATATGTTACACAATAATTTTAAACAAACTGACCCTTTTATCTTCAAAAATCAAAATCTAAATATTTTATTTCACATAAACCTACATGGGCACTTATGAAACGTCAGAAGCTAGGTGCACGGTTCCAATTGGACGTTTCCAGTAGAGAAGAGCTCTTTAAAAAAAGGGATTAAATATAATGACCACCATAAAATGCTTTGATACCCTTAGTTCTTTTACCAAAAATATATACTTGACACCAGAAAAATAAAGTCTAAAATTACAATAGTACTAGCTATTTTACTCACGACTGCACTTCAAAATGTATTCGAACACCAAATGTAGTAAATGATCACCAAATCTTAATAATTGGGTGAGCTCGACAAATGAATGTGCGAATAACACTTGTGCGACACACTCAAGCTCACTAGGTTAGGTTAGGTTAAAACTGTGACCTCCTATGCACGAGCTGAGCGAGCGAAGCGAGCGGTGCCGCGGCAGCGGCCGGCGAGTGCTTGAAACGACTAGATTCAGTGTGTCGCACAAGCGTGCATTCGAACTATGGTGAGCTGCAGTACAGTTTTGTCGCACAAGCGTTATTCGCACATCCATTTGTCGAGCTCACGTAGTACACTCTTTGGTGTTCATTAACTATTTTTGGGTTAACAATGATTTTTTTGGAGTCAGTTTGCTTAAATAGGATAGCAAGATGTAAAAACTTTGGTGATAGTTTTACATTGAAATGCTGGTTTAATTTTGGTGATCATTTACTACTTTTGGATTAACAATGATTTATTTGGAGTCATTAAGGTGAATGCCTAGATAGCCCTCGCCATACATTTTTCAGGTGTGGAAATCTCGGTAAATAAACAGTTTCTGCAGAATAAAAGCAACTGTAATGAGACTTTATAATGTATTATGTTCGCGTATAGCCCAAATTTTATAAAAAAAACAGTATTTCTAGGAGAATTAGACCGAATAAAAAACGAAAAATCTTTACATGTGTGAGTGACCTGAATCGCGCCATCTGACAGAAATTTATAGAACCACTGAGAAAGTTGGTTGCTGTTGTGTTACGAGTTTACGATTAGTAAACATTCATAATAGATGGCGCTGTTTGATATTCGAACATTTTATCTTTTAAATTCGATAATGCGACGTTGCCATTCTAGAGGCAGCGCGCGCACACCGCGTTGTTGCCATACCGTCAATGCGTGATTACTTGAGTCTTGAAAACTTGCGAATCGTTTCCAGAATATTGTGTTTCTAGCAAGTTAGCGCCGGGCGCGCGGGTTTGCCCGCGGAGTTAACATTTTATGATTGATAAAATGTTTTTTATTATGGAATGAGAAAGAATGCTTTACATAAAGTGAAAAAAATATCTCTGCGATCTGCCCTTGGTTCACACAGATACAATACTAATGTAATTATTGTATTATCTAGTTTAAATATGTAGTAAGTAGTTACTAGTACACGACTTTCCAGATTTAAAAATCTTTTTAATGTATGTAAGTAGGTACTGATAACATTCTGATACGCTTAGGTACTAATCCATTGGTTTGGGTTGAATAAAATCAGAGAATAGAATTTGATGTATAAGTAAGTTATAACTAAATCAGGCGATCAGCGAAGCTACCTACACAATGGTGAAACGTAGGTACTACGTACATCTATTGATTGAATCATATTTATTCTTCTATTCTTTTATAATTCATGTGAAACCAGCAAGATTAGTGAATACACAGACAAACCACTTTGATTTTTCATAATTGCTTATTTTACTAGTATTATTAGCACACACAAAATGCGTCAAGCAGGGTTGCCAACTTTATTTTTTAGAAGATCGTACCATACATTTTAAAAGATCGTACTTTGCTAAGAATTCAAAAATAAAAATAGTACGCATTGAAATTTCAATAAAATAAATGGTAAACAAATGTGGTGGGTGTTACTATAACTTCAACGCAAAATTTAACATTTTGGTATAATATTTAAGAATCTGGACACCAATTTAGCAACTAAACTTTACGACGAGGTTTTTTTATTAAAGAAAAGGGGCTCGGAAGAGACTTTGTCATGAAATCCACACGAAACAATAAACACCAGTATCATTAGAACTTAAAACGAGATATTTACCATGTTTATTATTACTTAAAAAAAACTGTGCTACCTACTACTGAGAACCATTCAAATGAGTGCCATCCGTGAAACAGTTTTCATCAGGGCTTGTTAACGTTACCAAATTCACACTATAAGTATCGTTAAGTAACGTTATTTTCATAAAGTTAATATTTTAACGGTAAAACGGGTAACGATACTTTGGTATCGAATCTATAAAATAACGTTACCAATTAACGTTACTAGTATCGATACTTTTACATACATACATACATAGAATCACGCCTTTTTCCCATGGGGGTAGGCAGAAACCACGGAACGCCACCTGCTACGATCTCTACACACTTCTTTTGCCTCGTTTAGGTTCATAAAATTGGTCATACACACACGCCGGTTGCGAGTACTACGCACCTGACCTTTCTGAAGAATATCACTAATAAGGTCCCTATATGTCCTCCTAGGGCGTCCCCTCCCGGTGTTTCCACTCACATCTGCCTTGTAAATACCTTTTGTGAGCCGACCTTCATTCATCCTCTCAACATGACCAAACCATCTAAGCATACTTTTTTCAATTTTTGTCACTACATCTTCTTTTACACCACACCGTTCTCTTATCACATCGTTACCTAATGCGTTGTTGTCAACCTGCGCAACCTAAGCGGCACGCCATGGGCGGCGGCGCTCTACGGCAACATCGCCAATCAAACGGTGCAAATGCAACTTCAATAATGTAGACGAAAGAAAGAGATGAAAGAAAATAAATAAAAAATTAACGGTACTCAGTTACCGGTAAAACGTATGCCAAGTATCGTTACCAAGCATTACGTGACCTCTACTAATAACGTTATCTTCGTCCGATGAAAGTAACGATACCAAATTTTTAACGTTATTCAAAGCCCTGGTTTTTATTCAAAAGTGAAGCGTTTTTGTGTTTTATTGACGGTAAGTGTTATTTTTATGTGCAATGAATGATTTTCAAGGTGATATAGAGTATTATTATAATGGTAATTAATTACCCTTAAAACTTTACAAAAGTGTAAGATTTAGAAGATGAAATACAAAATCAAACGTTAGCAACACTCGTTGATTGTCGTCACATGACATACTACAACAAATTTCTAGAGGTGGGTCGTTGTCGAATTTTTGACGGACGAAACGCAACCGTTCTTCCGACGACGAAAACGGTTGCAGAAAACGGTCGTCGTCGCAACTGGTTTGAAGAGCCGTCTTCAAACCAGTTGTTGCGACGACGACCGTTTTGTAAAAGACGAAACTTATCGAATATGGAACAGAATTGCGTTTTCGTTGCGTGAAATAGTTGCAGTTTCTTCCAAAGTTACAACTACTTATAAATGATCAATTACACAACTGACCAAAAAAAAAAAATGTAAACAAACATATGACGCGCTCACCGGCTCGTATTCCAAGATATTTATTTACCTATTATCCCAATTCAACATGCCGGGCGATTTTGCAGGTTTGACCTTCGCATCACGAACGACAGCATAGAAAAGTAGTAATAAAATATAGACTCTATACCATTGACAAAAGGTTCACTTTTAACTGTAAGAACTGGTTTGTGAACGAACGCGGTATGCTAAGGACGACGTTGCGACGAGTGTGATAGTTGAATCAATGCGTTCTCGACCGTATTATCTTAGCAGTAAAATAAAAAATCGCATCAAGTAATTCGAAGACTGGTTTGTGTAACGAAAACTGTTTCGATCCAAGACTTAAAAACAGTTTCGTTCGTCGTCGTAGTCGTCGCAGAACATAAAACGGTCTTTGGAACGGACGGACTAAGGACGACCGCGACGACGCGACGCGACGAGTGTGATAGTTGAATCAATGGGTTCTCGACCGTATTTTCTTAGCTGTAAAATAGATAATCGCATGTAGTAATTCGAAGACTGGTTTGTGCAACGAAGACTGTTTGGACCCAGGACGTAAAACGGTTTCATCGTCGCAAGACATAAAACGGTCTTCGGAAAGAGTTCGTTGTCGCAACGCCCACGACTACAAATTTCAGATATTCTCTCTGAAAACAACAGCTTGATGGTGGTGTTATTTCTGTTTCTTGAAACATTTCATAAATAAGATACATTTGCTGTTGTTTGTAATTATTCTTTTTGATTTCAGATTGAATTGCAACTGAACTGCCTAAGATGAACCCGACTAATAAACTTGCATAAATGTATACGACATGTGTATTCAGGACCGCGAAAATCACGGAAAAAAGTGCAAGCTGTATTGAAAAGACATCATGGAAGTTCTTTTAGTGATCTATAGTGAGTAAATTAGATTCCCATAAGATTTCGAATCAGATTTACGTGAGTGGAGGTTATTTGATACTCGTTGGTTCGTGTTGTAGTCTTCGTTTACAGCCATTTTTCCTTGCAGCCGAAAGCAAGCGAAGGAACAACAAGCATGCAAGCATGGCGTAACAAGAAACAGAAGGTAGTGGAAGAAACCGCGGTTTGCCCTGTTGTATTTAGGTACCTACAGACCTATCAATATTTTTCTGTCTCTCAACACTGTTTTTTTAACATATCTTTTATTTCAGTCCACATTCAACTCAAGATCGTCATCAGCTGTCCAACCTTTCGACAGCTTAAGATACGCCCTAAACCTATTCGCGTGGTATACCAGAAATTCGATACGAAGCCATAGCCTGCAGCTCTAGCTTCAATACAGTTGAATCTGTTACAGAGCAAGTAGAGACTGTTGATTTTGATTGGCCACAACCCGATTCAGAGACTGAAGCTTATCAACTAACTGTGGAAAGAACATCAAGTGACAACTTATCAGGTTTGGTAGGGTACCGTATTGTTGACTTGAAGAAGGTCATATGGTCACAACTTTGATTCTTCATCTGGAATGGTAAGTCCCAACTTGATACCATATTTTTGTGTTCATTACATTACGCTTTTGCTTGTTTGTTGTGATGAAGTTTATGTTTGACAATACCAAAGTACAACATATTTTACACAATGTTCAGTGTAACAAATATCATTATTTCTTGGTATGTATGTATAAAAATAATGTATTTCTTGGATTGTTTCTTTTTAACAGCTATTATTATTTTGATTCTAGGTCCAGGGTCAATTGCGAATTACCAAAATGAAAAAATGTTACTTCATTTGCTTTATATCTGTCACCCAACCATTGACTGTCATAGAAGTTAACCGGGATGAGGAAGTTATCAACGCTATGATGCCGAAGTTGGTAACATTTTTTAAAACGTGTACTGCCAGAAATTATATTGAGAAGAGTTGAGAAAAATGCTAAATGTCTAGACATCAAGGAATTAAAAGGTATAAAAATATAAGTCTTACTCATTTCCTAACTTATTCCGCAGGTCTCTGAGGTGTGGGTTCAGTAAGAATAGTCTAACAAAACTGTGTAAATTCATTTGTTGCAGCGAAAACTGCGTCTTCCAGCATTTGATTCAGATCGCACGGAAATTATATAAATGGAAGTAAAAAGTGACAAGCAGAAGACTGATACGGCGCGGCGGCGGCGGCGACTGCAAAAAGTAGCGCGTAGAAAAGAAGATATTTTATTATAATATTTATAAGTATCTTTGTATGGTGGTACGAGTCGATGGTTCGAATCCAAGCCGGCACTTTGCTGAGTGTAAATTATTTCATCACCACGTTCAGAGGAGGCCTGAGTCTCAGCAGTGGGAACATTATAGAATAATTAATAAGCTATTTTTGCACGTAGCGATGTATAGTTTGTGTTATTTTGTTAGTTCATAAGATTTTTCTGTGTAGATAAGTTTCACTCATGTATTTAGGTACCAGCCTAACAATTCAATTGTAAAAGAATATTTATTGCAGTTCAAAATTGTATCATAAGTAGGTATTCTTGAAACATTAATAAATGTTATGGTTAGCTAGCAACCCCTTTGTGTTGTTATGTAAGATACATGTGCCGTTATATATAGTTACGTATGATGTTATTTATATTGTAATCTACATACATAATTCTTTCTAATACTAAATTAAAAATCATAATTGTAAATATCAAAATATTTAAAAAAGTATGTTATCTTTGTATGGTGGTATGACTCGATGGTTTGAATCCAAACGGAAACTATCTAAGTAAATGTAGTGAGAGTAAATAAAACATTATTTTTATGAAAATATTAACCCCTTTTTACTAAATAAATATTATTAATTTATAGTAGGGTACAATAAAAAGCTTTACAATGTAATAAATAGTCTTTTATTTATTTAGTACACGTCACTATTTACACTTCCATTCCTTCTTCTGCCTTACATTTCTTCCCGTGGGTGTCGTAAAAGGCGACTAAGGGATTTACTAGAGAATGGGCAGCAGCGTTCTCTATGCATTTTACCATCACACTGCGATCGCCAACCCGCTTGCCAAGCGTGGTGATTATGGCAAAGCCCCCCAAATAGGGGGAGGCCTATATCCAGCAGTGGACGTCTTGCGGCTGAGATGATGACTATTTACACATTACAATTTAGGTTCAGTCACATTACTACAACTTATAGGGACAGTGTACCTATATTAATTTCATTTTAAACTGTTTGAATAAAACGACATCTAGTGGTGTCGAAAGTTACTACTATTTACTTTGCATGTGTGTGTAAAGAGTAAAGTCAAGCGGCTAAATCTTTAGAATGTACAAATCTTTGTATGAGACCAGTTAACAAGCACAGTGACTATCTAAAAAAATCAAGTTAATGCCCTAGGTTTCGCATATAATAAAGTTATCTATTAAAGATTTCTAAGTTAGGCGTAAAAATTGAAAATGTTCCAAATTGTGGATCTAGCGCCATCTAGCGACAAAATGGCATCTGAGATAATCATCCATCCACCTTAAATAGAATATCGAGATGTTAAAACTTTGGTTATAATTTTACATTAAAATGCGGGTTTAATTTTGGTGATCATTTACTCTTTTTGTCTGTTATAAGTTACTATATCTGCTGGTAAGTTAAACATAAGCCTTAAAAAAATAATTCGCCTTTACAATGGTGTCAAATTACAGTGTTAATAGGTATGAGAAGACAGTGTCAACAAGTACCAGATACTTAATAAAATATAAAATGGTCTACAAATCTACAGTCTACAAGGTCTATCTTACCACTGAAAATCTCTTGCTATTTAAACAAAACTTAAAATTAAGAACCCTACTAATACTTACCAGAACGGATATAAGCAACAATTACACATTTTATATCAGTCCGACACATTGTCGTCCGTAAATGGCGGCCATCTTCATGACGTCATTTTACCCGTATGGGCAACATATGGGCCTGTTTTTTATACTCTTCGACATTGTCATTTTTTATTGTTGATCCTCTATTAACGCGTAGAAGCATCTTTGTTTTTTTTTTTCATCATGTCCTTCAATGGTGATGTATCGTTCGTTTTTATTGTTTTAAAGTTGTTGGATTATAAACGGCGGCAGGGACAGCACAACCTGTTACCATGGATATAGTACAGGATTCAGGACCCCCCAACTAGCACTTTGCCCGCGACTCCGTCGGCGTGAAATTTGTAGCTCATGTTACTTCGGAAAAAATAGTTTTGGAGTTTATGCACTACAATCAATTTTACAAATAATTAAATATTTGCGCTACGTAATATTGGTGTAGACGAAGAATTTCTGCTTTTACCTACAAATTGCAAAAAAACTTAAGTAAGTAAGTGAAATTCAGTTTATTTATGTTGGAACAAACCGTCGATGGATTTTTCCTATCAAAATGTTAGTCTATGTCATCTGTAACCCTGAGACATTTACTAGTAGAAAATGCCTAACTCATTACGTCCGCCATAATACAGTTTTTTTTTGCTTCATCATGTTAGCAGAAAGACGTCCACAGCTGGACATAGGCCTCTCCCAAGCTGCGTGACTTAGACCGGTTCTGCGCTTCCCGCATGCAGCGGATTCCTACGGCCTTCACAAGGTTATTGGTCCATCTTTTGAGAGGCTTTCCAACTCGGGCCCCATCAGCCATCTGTTCTGCGAGCAATGTGCCCTGCCCACTGCCACTGAAGTTTGGCAATTCTTTGGGCTATGTCGGTAACCTTGGTCTTTCTGGGAATCTCTTAATTCCTAATTACATCGCGTAGGGTAACTCCAAGCATAGCCCTGTCCATTGCCCTTTGGGTGACTTTTAGCTTTCTAATCTAGGCCTATTGAAGTATTATTTTTTACTTGTGCATTACTAGATTTAGCGCCTACAATTCAAGCTTATAATTTGTCCAGTTCAAAGCGGCATGTATAACATTCCCATGACCGTTTATCTCATAATTCTCATTCAAAGATCAAAAGCTTACCGGTTCAGAAGAAATGCAGGAGCTCATACCTTCACGCTCCACATTCCGAAGTGGAGCGAATGTCACTGACAGAGAGGCATTCCACAAATTCACGCTGCCAAGACGCGTACCCAATGATCTTGAACTTAGAAATTCGGAATACCGGTCCCCGGCCTACCATTTTGGCACGGTGGTGCTCAAAGTTATGCTTTTATTTTGTCTTTACGTGCTGATTATAAAGCGTATTATCACGGGTTAAATTGTCTCATTGACCTAGTCTTCCATTTGTTTTTTTTTCGGCTGCAATTTAATCGATAAGCGTCCTAATGGCTGCTAATAAATTTCCCAAACCAGTACAGAACACGCATGGCAGATGTATGGAATTCCGTAGAAAGCTACGTTTTTTTTACTCTCTCTCTCTATCTGATCTCCCCAACCCAGTTTCTGGGTAATACGATACCCCTTGCCTTGGTAAGACTGGTTGTCAGACTATCTATAAAAATAAAATAGTATCATGTTATAAAAATCGTAAAACGGAGCTCAAAAAGCCTACGTTACTCCTCTTAATAACAGCTATCTGCCAGTTTCGTCCAAGTTGGTCCAGCCGTTTCGGAGATAACCCAGACAGACAAAATATTTAAAACAGGTTTTTTTTGTTATAAGTATTTACCGTTCATATGCACTTAGTAAAAAACTATTATGGATGTAGATAAAGATCGCAGTTTGTTGTGAACCAGACACGAGGACTCTGCTGTACATCCCTTTGGCAATGTTATTTCGGCGTCGCTTTTACGACGCCCTTGGGAACAGGGGTGGCCTACTCTTTCCGCAAATCCTCGCATGGATCGAAGCCTTCATGTTGTTACTTGCGGGGGTTATTGTGTATCACACTAATACTAGATCAACATTCATTGCGCTATTTACGTTGTTGAGCAGACACATTTTTCGAACATATGAAGCAATGGTTTAGTTATAACTTTCAAGCTAATTCAGATTTTCATTCATAGTATCTAGCGCAATTGGGATGCAGATTTCTGATGCAATATAAAATATCAGCCAATCTATTAAGGGCCCTGCCAGGGTCGCGAGATTGTTCGAAAGAGATACCGTGATCCTGGCACATGGGCAACTGAAGGAACACGGGTGGGTTTTAGTTAGTAAAAGTCTGACACGTCCTCCCGCTCCGCCCGGAGCGGGAGACGTCATTTGATGATTTACCATAAAATTTAAAAAAAAGGGTGTTATGCTGACTATTAAGGGCGGCTAACAAAAGGTACGCCCTAGGAGGACATAAAGTGAGTGACCTTATTGGTGATGTTCTTCAGAAAGGTCAGGTGCGTAGTACTCGCAACCGGCGTGTGTGTATGACCAATTGTATGAACCTAAACGAGGCAAAATGAGTATGTAAGGATAGTAACAGTTGGCTTTCTGTATTTTCTGTCTACCCAAATGGAAAGAAGACGTGAGTTTCGTGTATTTCGGCGGTTCGCGCAGAAGAAAGTATGAGAACCGCTGTCCAAAGTCTCGAATGACAAATTAATATGTAAATGACTTTCAATGAGATACGATATATGTATGTTTGAAATGTTAGTCAAAGAGAAATTTTGTGTAGTCGAGTTTATAGCTCTTCTACAATGGTTAATCGATGCTTTGATTTACAAGTTTTATTGGCATGATTTTACTTTTCTACTCCAAATAATTTGGTTATATTATTCTACATGAGAATAATGTACCGTGGTACCGTGTGGTGCCGGACGTAAAGAATAGCATCACCCATGGCATCACCCCATTTCTTCCCGTGGGTGTCGTAAGAGGCGACTACGGGACTACTAGAGAATGGGCAGCAGCGTTCTCTATGCATTTTACCACCATACTGCGATCGCCAATCCGCCTGCCAAGCGTGGCGATTATGGCGAAGCCCCCCAAATTGGGGGAGGCCTATGTCCAGCAGTGGACGTATTACGGCTGAAATGATGATGATGATGATGATTCTACATGATATTAGATCGCCAGCCATTACACATCGGAACTCCTCTGTGCCTCGGCAAGTACGCACAGCCATCGGTCCCGACTTTCATTCATAAATCGTTGACAGTCGATACAGGTAATCAGTAGCCCAAAAGTCCGAGGACCAGTCTTACCAAGGGGTACCTTGTTATCCAATAACTAGGTTGTGGAGGTCAGATAGGCAGTCGCTTTATGTAAAACAAGCTTCTGCCCTCGATTTCGCCGCGTCAAATTTTTGCTCCCCTGATCCTTCCCGTCGCATCGAATTGCCTGCCAGTTTTCCTCTAATTTTCGTTGCTGCTCCGCTCCTTTTGATCGTAGCGTGATGTTATATAGCCTATAGCCTTCCTCAATAAATAGGCTACCCAACACAAAAATAATTTTTCAATTCGGACCAGTAGTTCCTGAGATTATCGCGTTCAACCAAACAAACAAACTCTTCAGCCTTATAATATTAGTATAGATACTGGTAATAAGCTGCGTTTAGACTGGAAGCTGACCCCAATAGTTTAGAAAAGGCTAGGCAGATTGATCAAACTAGATTGCGAGAATTCGCCTGAAAGGAGATCGGAAATTATCCCAAAGGAACCTACTACCGGGATAACAATTTATTCCTGTCCTAACCCACGCACTACTGTTAAAAGGTAACAGACTGATAGGCAGAATTACTTCCACATCACTATTACTAAATAGTATAATACAAAGTCGGTTCCCTCTGTCTGTCCCTATGTATGATTAGATCTTTAAAACTAGGAACGGATTTTGATGCGGTTTTTTTAATAGATAGGGTGATTCAAGAGGACCAGCGACTTCGTCCGCGTTAAATTTCTTGTTGCCCCGACCCTTCCCGTCGCGTCGAATCGCCTACTCGTGCGATTTTCCCCGTTTTTGCAACATTTTTCATTACTGCTCCGCTCCTCTTGGTTGTAGCGTGATGTTATATAGCCTTTCTCGATAAACAGGCTACCTAACACAAAAATAATTTTTCAATTCGGACCAGTAGTTCCTGAGATTAGCGCGTTCAATCAAACAAACAAACAAACAAACTCTTCAGCTTTATAATATTACTATAGAATTAGATAATGGTCGAATGTCGACCACTGGGCGACCACGAGTGAAGATAATAACATTGCTATTTTATCCAAGGACATGTGTATGGCTTTTTCGTTTACTACCGGATTATATTCTTCGCTTGAGAGAATTCGGTCTTTTCTATGGCTTCCTCAAAGAGACTTAAATAAACAATTAACGAAGCCATGTACTTCCTGAATATGAGTAATGATTCTTCTATTGAAGTAATTTTGACACTATCCTCATTGCGGTTCTTAGAAAAACCTAAACTATACACCTTGACATTAGTCATCTTACAAAAGGTTGTCCACTCAATGTATCCGACATAATATACCTCTAGGCGTGATAAAATTGTAACCAATTAAGATAATAGGTACTAAGAAAAATAAATAATGCATTAGAATTATGAAACATCCTGTTAATAATGTTTACGTATTATACGGTAGAGAACATACATACCTACCCAGCGCACGAGTCGACTAGATCATTTCATCTCCATTTTCGATGAGACAAAATATCAATTTAAAACTACGTCCTGCGTTATCATAATGAATAATATTTTTATTTTTTAGTTATTCAAATGTTCATTTTTTCTTATGGATGTGTAGTAGTCATTGGATACATGAAGTGGGCTGCCGTTGTAAGACGGTAAAAATGTCACGGTGTATACTGAAAGGCGTTTTATATGGACGCTGTTATTGTATT
Organism: Aporophyla nigra; assembly: GCA_947507805.1. Lineage (NCBI taxonomy): Eukaryota > Metazoa > Arthropoda > Insecta > Lepidoptera > Noctuidae > Aporophyla > Aporophyla nigra. The sequence goes on from OX382318.1 coordinate 2,559,701, forward strand.
AATTTGTATGAGTTGTTTATTAACAATTTCGCATGTCATACCTCTGACAACCACTCTTATCAAGGGGTATCGTACACATACATACATACAATCACGCCCATGGGGGTAGGCAGAAACCACGGAACGCCACCTGCTATGATCTCTACACACTCCTATTGCCTCGTTTAGGTTCATACAATTGGTCCTACACACACGCCGGTTGCGAGTACCTACTACGCACCTGACCTTTCTGAAGAACATCACCAATAAGGTCACTAAATGTCCTCCTAGGGCGTCCCCTCCCAGGGATCGTGGTATCGTGTTACCCAGTAACTGGGTTGCAAAGGTCAGGTAGGCATCATCGTCATCAATTCAGCCGAAAAACGACCACTGCTGTGCATAGGCCTACCCCAAATTGGGGGGGATTTGCTGTAATCTGGATCTGCCGGATCTTGATATGTAATACTGCACCCTAATTGCGAAACGCACTATTTATCAGAATCTGAATGGGATTGAAGATTATTTCTAAACCATTGCGTCATTTGTTCGAATAAATTGTCGGCTCAGCAACGTATATAACGCAATGAATGTTGTTTAATTATGAATATTAAACCAATTTCTACCGATAAAAAGTTCCGCAATTACCCCTCTGGTCTCTCCCACCCATTGACTCATCGAAGCAAGTACAGCTTAATCGCTTAACCTGTGCCGCTGTTATTAAATAGCCACTAGCCACTCTTTCCTGTAGCTAGCTATATTTATAGAAATGTTTGAAAACCTTTGTCTTTTATTATGACATGGGTAATCATCATAACAGAAAACTTTAGCTTCCGTAGTCAAAACATCGCCTTTAACTTACATAACACTGAACAACATTACTATTACCAACCCAAGTAAATTAACTAATTTAAAAAAACTATTGGTCTTTGAAATTTGTTCATTTGCTTACATATACATACACGTATATAGTCCTCCAGACCGTATTTCGACCATGGTGGCCAAACTCAACGGAGACTACCCAGCGGCGCGGGAGATATTATAGTGCAGGCATGTGTGCGCAGACACAGGGGCACTCACTGTTCCCTCACTCACATAGTCCTTAGACACGACAATCCGACACGACCGGAGAGAGATCAGGCGCAGGACCAGTGGCTCAAACGAGGCACGGGGGTATCACACCGACTACTTCCAAACTCCGGGCTGTTACTAAGAACTTTTTAATGGAAAAACCCATTAAAACTTTGTCCGACTTAAAATCGAACCAAGTTCCCCATGTTCAGCAGTCGCGCTTCCGACTATGAGACCAACGGGGCAGTTAACACGCCTTCTTCCCATGGTGTAGAAACGCTACCTGCGACGATCCCTACATACTCCTTTAGCCTCGTTTACGTTCATACATCTGGTCATACACGCACGCCGGTTACCAGTACTACGCACCTGATCCTTCTGAAGAACAGCACCAATAAGATCACTATACTTTTGGCGTGACTAGTCACATCTGCCTTGTTTCTAAGCCGTCCTTCATTCATCCTCTCAACATGACCAAACCATCTCAGCATACTCTTGAAAATATTAGTCACTACTTAAAAATACAAATCTTTTTAAAGAACTCCCCTTTAACATCAACACCAAGACTCGTTAACAACAATGTCCAGTCACCTGTCACCCCTCAGCGGAAGTGGAACAGGTTTTAATTGCTGCATCGTTCCGTGTGAAAACTGGCGTGTTTTAAGTTTGTTACTCTAGACCAGTGATTCCCAAAGTGCTCCAGGAGTCCACGGGAGACTCAACAGGGGTCTACGTTGGCATGAAAAAATGCTGGTGTGTTCTTCGTCTACGGACTTTTATTTTCATTTTCAGCCCTCTCGACCCTGGCGTGCATCGGTCCTAGCAGACCCCTTCAGTTTTCTGACATCTTTTTGAGACGCGCGTGGAACACTACGCGCCGTCGACACGGGCCTGGTCCTTACCGGGCGGCGAGCTACCCATTGCTCGCCGCCCGCAAGCCCGCTCCTACGGTTGCCGGGAGTTCGCAATCGACTCCCGACGGCCGGGGCGTCTCGCGTCTCTCGTCACGCGCCCCACCTCCTCCTTTGCGAGCATTACTGCTTTGCTGAAGGAGGTGACGGCTTCCCATGCCCTCTCGTTCCGTACCATGGCTCGCACCAGGGCCGGACGCGAGAGGTCGCCGCCGCCGATCGCCTCCATGAGAACACGGCGGTGCTCCGCCTAGGCAAGGTACACCTCCACCGTATGCTCTACCGTGTCCTCCAGACGATCCACGCAATGGAAACACCCAGGCGTTTCGTTCCGCTTTATCCTAAACAGGAACCCCCTGAAGCACCCATGCCCGGTGAGGACCTGCGTTAGGCGGAAGGTGAGGAAGCCGTGGCGCCTCTCTATCCACTCCTCAAAGAGGGGACTAACTGCCGCATTTGTGGCGTGCCCAGAAATGTATAGGTTCACATGTAGCCGCGTGTACCAGGTGGCGTTCTATAATTTCTGTCTACCTTCATACAAAGTAGGCGTGCATTTATGTATGTATTGTACTTTGGTCATCGTTGTTAAAGACTAAATTATACATTTATGTATTCGGTACGATCCTTTCCCCTTCGATGTGCGCAGAATTTAAAGCGGTGTCTCCTGGCCATAGGTCTTGTTATATCTTTTACTTTATTAGACGTTTATTTTTCATCACTAGTCAACGTCATCATTTCAGTCGAAAGATGTCCACTGCTGGGCATAAGTCTCCACCAATTTGGGGGTTTGTCATAATCGCCACGCTCGGCAGGTAGGTTGGCGATCGCAGTATGGTGGTAAAATGCATAGAGAACGCTGCTGCCCATTTTCTAGTAAGTCCCTTTATGACACCCACGGGAAGAAATATTATACAAATAAACTTTCCTCTTGAATACTCTGTCTAATATTAAAAACCGCATTAAAATCCGTTGCGCAGTTTAAAAGATCCAAGCGTACAGACAGCGGAAGCGAATTCATTTTATACTATGTAAAGAAGATAAAGATAATATGTAGGTATCATCTTTTTAGCGTTCCGTTGCCAAATGGCAAAAAACGGAACCGTTATAGATTCGTCATGTCTGTCTGTCTGTCTGTCTGTCCGTTCGTGTATGTCACAGCCACTTTTTTCCGAAACTATAAGAGCTATGCTGTTGAAACTTGGTAATTAGATGTATTCTGTGAACCGCATTAAGATTTTCACACAAAAATAGAAAAAAAAAAACAATTTTTGGGGTTCCCCATACTTAGAACTGAAACCCAAAATTTTTTTTTTCATCAAACCCATACGTGTGGGGTATCTATGAATAGGTCTTCAAAAATGATATTGAGGTTTCTAATATAATTTCTTTCTAAACTGAATGGTTTGCGCGAGAGAGAGAAAATTGGTTTGAACGCGATCTAGTAAGTAGTTTTTTTTTAATACGTCATAAATCGTAAACCACAATTTACCTTTCATTCGGTCAACTCAAACATAAAAATTAAAAAAAAAAACATTTAATTTCATAAACATAAACCTTATGCATAAACCGTGAATACCTACAGGTTTGTACGGAACCCTCGGTGCGCGAGTCCGACTCGCATTTGGCCGGTTTTTTTCTATCTAGTGCATAACTAAACTTCATAACAATCTTTACCTATTACTTCTTTCATCTTGTTATCCATACGAAATACGATGCGATTATGACCGTTACGTTGCACAAAATAAAAGACATAATACCAAATATTAGATTAATCCGCTTTATCTAGCTACAAGTAGAACCATTATTTATCATTACTATGATTTATCGAGCCAATATATTAAGCCACAGACGTGCATACAATCCGTCAATTTCAAGTTGTGTCTATGTCATACTCAGACGAACGTAATTTACAATACAATTATTGCGATTCGTAATAGCTGTTCGGTAAATACGCTTTAAAACAGTTTCTTTTTTAATAACTCCCCAATAGGTGGATATATAAATTTGTACTTCATCATCAGCCTATATTGTTCCCACTGCTGGGACACAGGCCTCATCTCAGTGAGCTACCACACGGGCCCGGTGCGGTTTGGTAGATGACGCATGTCTTCGAATTTTTGGTTCTAAGACATGCCGGTTTCCTCACGATGTTTTCCTTCACCGTTTTGAGCGCAGTGGCGATGAAATTATTTTTAAAAAGTAAAGCGTCTGCCTGGGTTCGAACCAGTTACTAGGCCACCACTGCTCTCAGGTGTAACAGAAAGGTGTGGTCAAATGACACGACGACCGTACACTATAACACGACGTCATACATTAAATATATGTAAAACTGAAATTAAGAAATTCGTAATTTTTCCGCAGCGACTACGCACACGGAAGAAATTAAAAAGTAAGCCAGGCTTTTTTGCAAACGCGCGGTTCATATTTTTGTCAGAAAATTTTACATTTCGAAAAACACGTATTCAGAGCGAAGGTGTCGCTTCTATACAAGTGTGCAAGCTCTCTACAGAACTTTCGCATCTAAATTATAACGAAAAGTGAAAACTTCAATTTATATGCAGTACTGGCTGGCTTCCTTGTCGGGAATTGGCGCCATGTCCTGTATGGTTTTGAATTAAAAGTTGCCATCACTCAAAATTTCCTTCCATCAATCAAGCCAGCGTAAATAGAGAATCGAAAGTTACGTTTCAAATTGTAACATATAAACTAGGATATTATAAATGGTTCTGTGTAGAGCTGGACGTACAGAATAGCACCATCCGATTTCTTATCGTGAGTGTCATAAGTCATAAGAGGCGACTAAGGGACTTACTAGAGAATGGGCAGCAGCGTTCTCTCTGCATTTTACCAACATACAGCGATCGCCAAACCGCCTGCCAAGCGTGGCGATTATGGCAACCCTTCCCCCCCCCCCCTTTAGGGGAATCTGGGATCTGTTAGATTGAAGCAATTTCTATTTGACCCATATAAAACAAAGCTCATTTACCAACCCGCACTGGGCCCTCTCACTGAGAAGAAGCTTGTGTTCCAGCAGTGGGAACATTTATAGGCTGATTATGCTAAAACATAGGCGCCCCTTTTCAGTGCTTAGTAGACAGTATTTATACGATTTAACAGAACTGCTTTGAAATAAGCAGCTAGAAAAGTCAAACAGAAAATATACGCATAATACAGATTTTTTTTAACCAATGCGCAATTTTTTTTTTTTTTTTTGTTGGTTCAATATCAGTCATAGAACACATTTCAACTATTTTGTCAATACTTTTTTTTTAAATTTTATCCGGCCTTAAATCAGTAAACTGTGGACACACTACATATTTCGTAATATGATATCGACAATAGGAATAGGTCAGTAACAGCGCGCTGGCGTAGGTACTTCGAACTTCTTAGAATTTTGACCGATCGAACAGCTGGTAGGTACTTGTAGCTACGCTCGGTCGGTCACCTTCGCCGCCGCCGCCGCGCAAGTAACCATAAAAACCAGTTTCAAAATAAACATCTTTCGTTAACGATAACTAAATTTTTTTGTACTAAGATATATCTAAATAAAAATTGTATGATTATTATAACTCGTTTAAGTTTAATTTGTTAAAATTTGCGCATTGATTAAAAACTTATCCTGTATAATACAGGTCACCTTTGTGACATAATATTCTCAGTTGACGTTGAATCTATAAATTGAGTTTCACTATTGAATAACCTCTATCGTCCTGGTCTAAAAGTCTAGATACGGGCTAAAAAGAGGACGACGGGAGGGAGAGATGAGAAAAATCCATTTCAATTCCATAACTGGCATTCTATTGTGTGAATGATATCTAGGTCCCCTGTTAATATCGCGTTGAATACCAAGAGAATCTTATGTTATATTGTACTCGCTTTTGCCACCGGCTTCGCCCGCATGGATGTCGTAAATTATCACAAGAAGACTTAATCATAATTTCGACGGTCACTACTGGATATAGCCTCCCCCAATTTGGGGGTTTGTTTCCGCCACGCTTGGCAGGCGGGTTGGTGATCGCAGTATGGTGGTAAAATGCTTAGAAAACGCTGCTGCCCATTCTCTAGTAAGTCCCTTAGTCGCCTCTTACGACACTCACGGGAAGAAATGGGGTGGTGATATTGTTTACGTCCGGCACCACAGGTGACCGTTGCCTTTTATACCGGATGACATTTTTTACCGTCTCGACCTTCATATGGTGTGTTGTGTAACTAGAATAGAAGGCAGGAAGGCCTTCAGATTCATCTTAGGTGACTAAAGGAGCGCGGGACGCGGGTGGAAAGGGATGCGTGTGCGGCTCGTGCGCCTGCGAAAGATCAATGAGGCCGCCTATCGGCTGGCTTCAAAGGGTAGGACCGCGCTCCAAAATCAATGATACATGCCGCGCATTGAGTAGGGTGCGTATGATTTGAGTTTCGATAGATTTTAATTACTTATTATTGTTTGTTTTTTTTTTCCATATTTCTGTTTTTGTTGTTCTAGTATGAAAATGTTACTTTAAATGTGTAGTACTTATTGCTAGATCAATTTAATTACATGTTATTCAAAAATAAAAATAATAAAAATTTCTATGCCAAAAGCTTCTACTCCGTTCACCTATTACCCCCATTTTTTTTCAAGACGCTAAAAAAAGTCACCCAGTATATACAGATTAAGCACAAAATGGCGGCTACGAGTCTACGACATCGGTTGTATAGGATTAATTAGTTGTTGAGTCTTTCCTTATTGTTTTCCTAATTTTGATGTTAACGTACGTCAGTTATGGTGTTTTGAGGATTTAAAGGGAAATATGGGACTATGGACGTTATTATTGGGAAGTTAAATCTTATTTTTAATCGACTACAGCTTAACGTGGGCCACCACTGCTTACTGATGAATAATCTTCTCGAACTTTTATTATTCAAGTAGCTTCTGCCCGCGTCAAATTTTTGCTCCCGTGACCCTTCCCGTCGCATTGAATTTTACCTGCCAGTTGCCGTTCATTTTTCGTTGCTGCTCCGCTCCTTTCAATCGTAGCGTGATGTTATATAACCTATAACCTTCCTCAATAAATAGGCTACCCAACACAAAAATATTTTTTCAATTCGGACTAGGAGTTCCTGAGATAAGCGCGTTCAACTAAACAAACTCTTCAGCTTTATAATATTAGTATAGATAGATTGTCTAAGATTTTACACTGCATCAGAGAACTGCACCCTAATTGAGTAAAATTCTATCAATAAGAATCTTAATCATTTTTACACGCTTTATATTTTAAGTATAATAGCGCTCCATTGCTTCATCTGTTCCAAAACATTATCAGCTTAATAACGTAAATATCGCAATGAATGTCGTCGAACTGTCAAAATTAAATGTTAGTGTGTTATGCAACACCCCTTGGTCAATACTAGCAGTCTTCCGCTTTTCTAGTGCCATGAAGGTTAAGATAAATAAATTCTATTAATATACTACTATTGATAATAATAATTATCTAAAAGCAATAACAATGTCTAGACATGATAAATCAGTACTAGTTAGAATATTCTATTCAATATTATAATTAGAACTGAAGCATCAAATAAAATTGCCTAGCGTTTTCCCAACTATGTTGGGGTCGGCTCTCATACTGGTATTCAGCTGCATCAGGTTAGACTCTAACCTGATGCAGCTGAATACCAGTATGAGTGCCTGCCTATATGACTTCTACAACCCAGTTACTAGGTAATACGATGCCCCTTGGTGAATATTGGTTGTCAGTCTTTCGGGCTTTTGATGACCCGCAACGACTAGACAGCCGGCATCAACGGCTTAACGTGCTTTCCGAGGCACGGAAGGGTCTTGGTATGTAAAGATGGTCACCCATCCACGGATCAACAGTGGCTAGCGTAGCTTAACCTAAACGATCAACTCCTGAGGTGGCTAGGGGGCGTGAGGGCGCATAGCTTGCCTCTCCTTCACGCGCCCCGCCTCCTCCTCGCGAGCATTACTGCTTCGCAGAAGGAGTTGACGGCTTCCCATGCCGGGAAGCCGTCCGCCAGGGCCGGACTCGAGAGATCGCCACCGCCGATCGCCTCTTCCAGGAGGCACGGACAGGTCTTGGTATGTAAAGTTAGTCACCCATCCACGACCGACCTCTGCAGATGTAACTGACTTGTGACGAAACAGGCTTGTGGCTAAATGCTAACACCCGCACGGGTTGATTGAAGGCTGAAAGCTACGCTTGACACGATCGGTTCGTAGATGGGTACCATTAAGTAGAAACCGAGCCCTGCCGTGCCTGGGAAAGCACGTTAAGGTTCCGGCCATAGATATTTTAATGGTGCCAGCTGTCATATTTAGACCTTTGGCCGTCGTTACGGGTAGTCAGAAGCTCGAAAGCCTGACAACCTGTGTTACCAAGGGGCATTGTGTCTTATCGTGTTACCTAGTAAATGGTGTTTCGTTGGTGCCGGACGTAAAAATAGCACCGTCCCAGATCCTCCCGTGGGTGTCGTAAGAGGCGACTAAGGGTCTTGCAGCACCAGAATGGGCAGCAGCGTTCTCTATGCATTTTACCACCATACTGCGATCGCCAACCCGCATGCCAAGCGTGGCGATTATCGCAAAGCCCCCCAAATTGGGGGAGGCCTAAGTCCAGCAGTGGACGTCTTACGGCTGAAATGATGATGATGATGATGAAATATAACTGACAAAATGTGGGTGTACTATAGGTACACCTCTGCCCAAGCATAATCAGCCTATAAAGTTCCCACTGCTGGGACGCAAGCCTCCTCTCGGGAAGAGTGGGCCGTAATCCATCACACGAGCCCAGTGCGGGTTGGTAGATGTCACAAGTCTTTGAATGTTTAGTTTTAGGGCATGCCGGTTTCCTCACGATATTTTTCTTTATCGTTTCGAGAGCAGTGGCGCGAGATTTGTTCAAAAGAGATACCGTGGCCCTGGCATATGGGCTTAATATAACTTTTTACATAGTAGTCCGATTGTGATAATTCTTTTTTTATTGGAAAGGGTATTCTTCGAGGGTGGTCCCATATAAATTTGGAAAACAAAATCAAACCCCAAGGGTCGGAAAACCCTGCCAGGGTCGCGAGATTGTTCGAAAGAGATACCGTGACCCTGGCACATGGGCAACTGAAGGAACACGGGTGGGTTTTAGTCAGTAAAACTCTGACACGCCCTCCCGCTCCACCCAAGAGCGGAGACGTCATTTGATGATTTCCCACCGAAAAAATAGGCCCCCCCTAGACAGGCGCGACGCAACAGTGCAACGTAACTCTAGTAGATCAATTTCTATCAAAACTCCATGAAGATTGCTCAACCAGAATCCCGACGCGCCTGTCTCTGGCAACCTTAAAACAGACATGAAAAACAACAGTAAAATAATAAAGAACATCAATAAATAAGCCATGTCACACCATGGCCTCAGCTTTTATGTCTTTCTATGACGTCACTGGATATAATGACGTAATAAAATACCGGAGCCACTAACTCGTAGAAATGGCGAGTCGAAGTAAAATTATATATTAACTAGCTTCTGCCTGCGACTTTGTCCGCGTGAAATTTATAGCTCATCATCATGCCGCCAATTCGACTGGTTCTGTGTTTCTAGCATCCAGCGAATTCGTGATGCATTCACCAAAGGGGTAATTGCGGAACTTTTTATCGGTAGGAATTGGTTTAATATTCATAGCTAAACAACATTCATTACGTTATTTACGTTGCTGAGCCACAATTTATTCGAACAAATGACGCAATGGTTTAGAAATAATCTTCAATCCCATTCAGATTCTGATAAATTGTGCGTTTCGCACTTAGGGTGCAGGTCATCGATATATCTATAGCTCGAATAATGCGGCTTGCATTATTCCGGTACAAATTCTTTGCAAAGGTGAAAGAATTTTCAAATCGATTAAGTACTTTTTGAGATTATTCACAAACAATTAAACAAATAATCAAATCTTTTTATTATTCATCATCATCATCATCAGCCTATAGCAGTCCACTGCTGGTCATACGCCTCTCCAATTGCACGCCATTCAGCTCGATTCTCGGAAACTCTCATCCAGCTGCTACCAGCCACCCTGCGAAGATCGTCGCTCCACCTAGCCTGAAGGCGTCCTACCTTACCTACGTTTGCCGATTCCTTTTTTTTATTATTAGTTCGCTCATTATTATTTGCGCCTAATGGCCCTAGCGTGATATTATAAAGCCGATCACCTACCTCGATAAATAAGCTACTCAACACTAAAATAATTTTTCATTTCGAACCAGTAGTTCCTGAGACTAGCGCGTTCAAAGCAACAAACTCTTTAGCTTTATAATATTAGTAAGTATAGATTATAAATTATATTACAGTAATAAGTTTAAAAGTATAGATCTAGACACCAGAGAAAGTAGAGTCCAATGAAAATACTGATCGGTTCTGCTGTGAAATTTACAACTAAGAATTTCTAGTAATAAGTATTTTGTCTCGAGTCACCATTAACATCGCCTTTTCTATAAACTAACTGAAAATTGAAAGAGTAATAAAACTTTCATTTCTCTATTAACTTGCATTCAGGAAAACTATATGATTTAAAAATATTTATAAAGTAAAATCGCTTTTTGTGTCTGTATCTATGACTGCGCTGGTCTTCTAAACTATGCATCGAATTTTGATGTGGTTTTCACAATCATTTAGAGAATTTATTCTGGAAGATTTGTGTCTAAAAAAATATATATTAAACTTAAATAGGTACAGGCTTTTTGAGTCAAGTCGTAAAAAGATGAAAACTGTGCGAAGCAGGGGGGGGCGGTTCATTTGTTCGCTCTAAATGAAAGTATGACGAATTATATAGCACATCAATAGTTACTATTACGTTCATAATATTGCATGAAGTTGTATTTTTATCTCCTTAATGCATTTCTAATCGACATTTTTGATAACGAACAATTGTCAAGCTCAATCATCGATAAGAATTGATCTAAATTAAGATGCCAGATAACATTAAGTAGAAATAACTCTCTTGATTAAGATCTTTGATAATAATCAATTCAAATAAATAGCTGTGCTTTGTGAACCCAATTATTAGGTCTATAAAATATTTCAACATCGATAATAAAACCGGATATTTTTGTCGCCACATTTTTCCTTGCGTTCTATTTACGAAAAAATCTCCCGCATCGCGAAGGTAATTTCTGTGCTCTGGCAACTCCGTCATCGACCGCAGTAAGCCGCGAGCGGGGAGGGGGGCGTGCCGTCTGTCAAATCGAATTACGCTCTTGAGTTACATTCGCGATCATTTTCATTAGAAAAAAAGCTTTTTCATGAATTAATTCGCGCTATAATAGTGTATTGGTCTATTCGCTAATGATTTACAAACACGAAAGTTCCGACGCTGGCAGAATATCGTCTGTCCATTGCTTCGCGATCATGGCCATAGGGATTGCTATTTTTGTTTTGTAGCCCAGTTTTATTGTAAATATTGTTTTTATGTGTTGAAATTGTGGTGCAGTGGTGTTATTTCACGTTCTTTTATTTACTTTATTCACTGTGATCATCGACGGACCGTGAACGAGTTGCGCTTAGACATTTAGTTGCAAAAATACTTTCGAAATTCAGTCTTTGAGAAACGTATCGGTGCCAATGGTAGTACAAAAACAGATTTGTGTTCTTAAATGCAGTGCCAAAGTGTTGAAAGTTATAATTTTATAGTGAATCAAGTGTAAAAAAGTCGCCAAAATAAATCAAAACAATAAAATATTTATGGTAATCTCAAACTTAATTTTGAATTTCGAATAATCTTTTTTTTAAATCGCGAATGGAGTAATGTGTTTTTTGACTGTGGTTTTGAGTTCATAAATCATACTAAATGGCATTTTATTTGAATAAATTGCTCTATGTTAGTGTCATACGAAGATGAGGCGGGTTTTCGGTGTGTGTACTGACAGCTGGATGCTCTGCGGTCAGAATGTGAGGCGATAATCATTCCTGGCTGTCCTAGATGTTGTCTGTATGTCTATTTCTTTTTTAATTTTAAACACCCATGCTTAGCAAAGAGTTTCTATAACAAAATGGAACTATGGAATCTGTTTTAAAAATAAAAATTTAGTCTATTGTTTTTTTCTCATCAATATGCCTTATTTTTTAATTATTATCATGATTAGGTTCTATACCTTGTTTTTAAATTCATATGTTAACCTTTCTGAAACAATCAGTAGAAAATGTAGTAAGTAGACGTACTACCAATCAAAGCATTTAGTTAATTAATTTGTTGATTGGCTTACAATTTAAGATAGTGAAATATTGCTAGAGATGTCACAATAGATATTTGAAAGTTGTACCTACCAATTATAGACTCTTTTTTTCTATCGTTATTATGTAAAAAGCGATAATGAATAAACTCACTGACTGGTAAGAAATATACCTTATGGAGGAAGAGTTCCAAATTTTCTTATGTTTCTTGATATTTGCAGGTCAGTCTCAGGTTGTATGTTCGTTAAAATATGATTAGTGACCATAACAAATATTACTTTACAAAATTATAATCATTAAAATCATTAATACAACTTACTCATGCCATATAATGACGTGACATAATCCCACAGAATGACGTATTCAATATTCTTCTTTTACCTGACCACCATTTTGAGCATTTCACAGTGATTTCTACCGTAGATCTCTCTAGTTGTGACCTAATTTATAAAATAGAAATCGCTCTAAAAATATAACCTAATATTTCAATTTATTTACGTCATAGAAATACAAGGAAAATTTTAAAAAAGAAATCAGAATGAAGGAAAATAAAGAACAATAGACTATGTATAATTAATAATTTTATAAATAACTAACTTTTCTAAATATGGGTGTCATTTTACCTGTTTGACGTTTGTAAATTGTTATTTTATTTTTACTATTGCATGTATGTGTCACTTGATAAATCGCCTGAAGCAAATATTATGTTAAGGTGAATTCAGTGCATACTAATTATGATCAGCCGTAAAAGTTGATTGAAGGTTAAGCTACCTTTGGCCAGGTCAGTCTGTGGATGGGTGACTATCCATAACATACTAAGACTGTTTTGTACTTCGAAAAGCATGTTAAGCCATTGGTGCCAGACTGTCATTTGTAAATCTCTGATAGTTGTTACTTGTACTTGGAAGCCCCAAGTCTGACAATCAGTCTTACTAAGGGGTATTGTATTACTCAGTAACTGGGTTGTAAAATAAGTAGTCACTCCTGGAAGCCAACCCTAACATCCTTGGGTGACAGCATTTTTTTTTTGGATGGGAAATCTTCAAATTACTTCTTCTGCTCTGGGCGGAGCGGGAGGGCGTGTCAGACTCTTACTGACAAAAACCCACCCGTGTCATATGCCAGGGCCACGGTATCTCGTTTGAACAATCTCGCGACCCTGGCAGGTATCGGTCCTAGCAGACCCGTTCTGTGCTGCTGACGTCTCTTTGAGGCGCGCGTAGAACACTACGCGCCGTCGACACGGGCCTAGTCCTTATCGGGCGGCAAGCTACCCGTTGCTCGCCGCCCGCAACCCCGCACCTACGGTGGCCGGGAGTCTGCGATCGACTCCTGACGCCCGGGGCGTCTCCTCCTGCGGCGGCTAGGGACGTGAGGGCGCATAGACTGCCACTCCCTCACGCGCCCCGCCTCCTCCTTCGCGAGCATTACTGCTTCGCAAAAGGAGGTGACGGCTTCCTATGCCCTCTCGCTCCGTACCATGGCTCGCACCAGAGCCGGACGCGAGAGGTCGCCGCCGCCAATCGCCACCACGAGGACACGGCGGTGCTCCGCCCAGGCAGGGCACACCTCCACCGTATGCTCCACCGTGTCCTCCAGACGATCCTCGTAATTGGGTGACAGCATTATAACTCATTTAGGTTGGGATTGTTTGAGACTACAAATCCCCAAATTATCAAATAGAACTTTTACATGTAAGGCTCGATTGTATTTAAAGCATATTCTGTCTCTGTCATCTTCATACGATTGACAACAGTAGAACAATGTTGTAACATAGTCCATGTGATGCTGGATTCTTCCTCTGAGTGTCATAAAAGACGACTAAGGGACTTACTAGAGAATGGTCAGCAGCATTTTTTATGCATTTTACCACCATACTGCGATCGGCAAACCTCCTGCCAAGCAATGGCGATTTTGGTAAAGCCCATTCCATTGAGGTAGGCCTATGTGTTGCAGTGGACGTCTTAAAGCAGAAATTAGCCTTATAACTACACAAAATTGAGTTGCGTTTTATGTTTTCAAGTTCGTGTTCCTGATCAAGTTTTTGAATTTAGATTGCACTGCATTTAGCTTTAAAGAATGTTTAACACTAAATCACTATTGCTGTTAATGATGTTGTTGTTGATTGTTGATTCCGAATAAATGTGTGTACACTAATACATGTTTTAGAATATGTTGCATTTAATTTAGATCATATTCTTGGTATGCCATCATGTTAATGATTTGTTTAGTGCATCCTTATAGTTTTTGTTTTGTGTGTATATAGCATTGCATTATGAAACCTAAATGTGTTTTAAACTGTTACCATGGATTCAGTAGAAAATAATTCTTGAAATTTTTCATCGGTTATTAAAAAAAGTTGATGTGTGACCGCATAATTATTGCACTGTATCACGCAGCAAGTTTTTTTTTTTTTACTTGTGTAGATGAACACCAATTCGAGACTCCATCCCCGAGCGGGTCAAATATTGTCCTAATTTTTTCGATATTGGACACGCTCATCAAGTCAGCACTATCAGACCAATCTCGTTTGCTACTAAGGCTTGTAACCTAGCTATAATTTAATAAAATACTTGCTGCGCCCGTAGCCCACATTGAGGCGTGAATTTTTCGCGAATTGAATCTACAAAGTACTGCTGAGCGCCGAGAGCTAAAAATCGAATGCGATTTTTCGACGCGCCGGGACTCTCTCGCGCTGCGCTCTGATACTCAATGATTGGTACAAAACCGAGACTAGACATCCACTGCGCAAAATAATGATATAATCGCGCCGTAATTTATCGTCTAAGGGATACACGTACCAGGGTCGCGAGATTTGTTCGAAAGAGATACCGTGACCCTGGCATATGGGCAACTGAAGGAATACTGGTAGGTTTTAGTCAGTAAAAGTCTGACACGCCCTTCCGCTCCACCCTAGAGCGGAAGGCGTCATTTGATGATTTACCACCAGCAAAAAATAAAAAAGGGATATGGGTAGGGACATATCGTCACCCTCCGCGCTAACTGTCGTATCTAGCAATTCGTAATTTTTCAGGGCAACAGTTTTTCGGTCGGACGCTACAATCATGTTACTGTAGTTACGTTGGCTGTGGCTTTATTTATGAATTAATTCCTTTTTTTTATTGCTCTTGGCTTACTCTTTAAGTTAGTAGTAGCCCTAAAGCCCTAAGATATCTATTTATTTATTTATATTCATTTGAAGCAGATACGTCACTCTGTGAGAACTTTGTTTTTCAACTTGTGTCTGTTACGACGTGATTGTTTGGTATATGAAAATATAAATAAAGCTCTATTAATCCACACTAATATTATAAATGCAAAGTTACTCTGTCTGTCTGACTCGCTTTCCTGCTAAAACTACTGAACCGATTTAAATGAAATTAGGTACATAGTTTAGAGCCTGAGAAAGGACATAGGCTACTTTTTATTGCGGAAAAGGGAGGATGAAAGGTTGTAGGGAAGTATAGTCGTTTTTAAAGCTAGAATGATGAAACTTTTTTATTTGGCTTTTATTACATAATATATATTTATGAATTATATTTAAAGTTTGTTAAATTTTTACCCTTAAGCGGGTAAAATAACAATAGGTAATAGGGGATGAAAGTTTGTACGAAAAGGGGAATGACAAGAATCAGCGGAACTACTGGCCGGAATTGAAAAATTATTTTGTGTAGCCCATTTATTGAGGAACGCTATATAATATCACGCTACGGTCAAAAGGAGCGGAGCAGCAAACGAAAAATGGACGAAAACTGGCAGGCAATTCGATGCGACGGGAAAGGGAGCGAAAATTTGACGCGGACGAAGTCGCAGGCAGAAGCTAGTATCATATATTGTGAAATTGTACGCCGAAAGACGACGTTTATAAAAAACAGCATTTTCATTGCTAATAGGCAAGCTTATGGCTCGTTGGTGGTCAAATGTAGTAATTGTATTGGGGTTGGGTTTTGCTGTGATGCTAGTTTACATTTATTTCTTTCTGATATAAACAAAGTCTTCTCCTGTTGGTGCTTCCTATACTTTTCGCAAATCTTTAATTTCTCTTCTTCAGAACCTTTTAAATACGTCATGCACAAACTACACTGATCTTTTTATGGGCGATGGAAAGACAATTTCTTGGATTTAAAAACCCTTAAAAATTGTTCCGTGAAGCCCAGCTTTTCTTCATACAGAAATGAAGATAAGCTGGGCTTCACGGAACAATTTTTAATCTTTTCTTCAAACATGTGGTAGGTACATCTTGGGTAGCGTCAGTTCACGATGTAAGTATTCTCTAGAAGAATGGTCCCTGCAGTAATGAGATTCAACCTTCGGGAATCTCTCAATGTGCTGTTCGATCATTATTGTGCGAGCGACCTGTCACTCTACGAAGAATTGGTCGACAGACAGATTTGATTCCCTGCTCATTCAGAGTCCAACCGCCCGCACCCCACCCCCGTGCATACCGCAGTGTGACTTAATGATATGGCAATAAGCTTCTTATTCGTAAAAAAAGCTTTGATCTCTAAACGACGTAAATGCAAAAAAAAATAGTAATCATTATTGAAAAAAATTCTGCATCGGGACGAAAAAAATAAAATCTTACTAACTGTAGTAGATACGACAGATAGTGAGAATATTTTTTCCCTCCTTTTGCACATACGCTAAAAAAAAAACTTGATTATCTTCTAAACGGTAAACAATAGAGACACGAGGACTAGAGACACCTTTTCGAAACAAAGTTATGAACACGTAGGTAATGTCCGTGTAGATACGTCAGTTTGTGAGATACGACAGTTAGCGGGGAGGGTGACGATATGACATGTGTCTATGTCGTGTGTACATTGAGCAAATAAATAAATAAGCGAATAACCCTTGTAAATGATAGGCTGAGGAATGATGTGATAAGACAACGAACGATGCGGTTTTAAGGTGTCTTCAGACAGCGAGCGGGGCGTGACGTGACGCGACGTGGCGGGGCGCCGGCGCGACGCCGGCGCGGCGGGAGCCTTCACACTGCGGGCGCGATCACGTCCCGTCCCGCCGGCGCACAGTGGATCGTCCCCATACAAGAGGTCGGACATAGAATCAAAAATTGAAAAAGTATTTAATTAAAAAAAAAATCAAAATATACAGTTGCATTCCTCTATTAAAGAACAACACACATGTGCAAAACACACAAAAATAACTATAACTAGCAATGAATTTGATAAGCTAATTATGACATGAGCCAATCACACTGCAGAGCTTAAGGGCTGTGAACATAGTAATTACAATAACTCATTAGATTAAGCAAGTACTGTAGTGCTATTCCGTAAACATCTCACCGTGATAACTGGGGTGAAGTGAGCTAAAAGTGAGCTGTCAGTAGTGTCAATCTTAAGCATGAGATCGAATGACAGCTCACTTTTTTAGTCACTTCACCGAAGTTCTCACGGTGAGATTTTAACAGAATAGATCGGCTGGTAGTCGTTACTTAATGACTCATTAACGCTTTTGTTATGTTGCAACAAAAGCGTTCATAAGTCATTAAAGTCCTCAAAAATGCACCTGTTATTTAAGGAACTACTTAGTGATGACTAATTCTCAGTAATAAGTATACTTAATGTACCTCCATTCCATCAGTAATACACATACAAAGATAGTTACTATAGGCAAAATAACTCGGTAGGGGCACTCTGGGGGCACCATGTGTCCTTGAAGAAAATGTGGCATAAAATGGGTAAATAACAGTAGTGAAATCCACAAGTCGAACAAAGAGGGAATCATGAGATACATACATTTTTGTGTTCGTTTCCATACAAAAATAAAAGTTTTCATCGAATAGCGCCTAAAGTGCTGGTCAAATAAAAAAAGCGTAGAACAATTTTTGTTGTACTTTAATAGAGAAATGCAACTGTATATTTTGTTTTTTTTTTAATTAGATCCTTTTTCAATTTTTGATTCTATGTCCGACCTCTTGTATGGGGACGATCCACTGTGCGGCGCCGCGCCGCGATTCATTCATTGAAAAAATGTTGAGCGATTCAGACGTGGAAACGCTCTTGCTCTTATTTTTTAATGAAGTATCTAACTAATATCACAAAAAAAAAAAAATATGGTTAAATGCTTTAAATATGAGTATGCTTAGTCAAGTTCACAATATTTTTTATACTATAAGCCAAGACAGTCTAAAAAATCACAAAAGTTCGTTTCACTAAATTGAAATCACATGGTAATTATGAATTACCTTTCTTATCTCGCGATTTGCAACCCACTGTGCGGCGCCGCGCTGTCTTGTCACGTGAATGATCAAAAAGTTACAAAACAGAAAACCAAATCATTTCAATTGTTAGGAAGTTGGTCCTATGCTTTAAACCGAACTGTTTAAATTTTTTTGCCTTTTCAATAAGATTTAACGGGTTTCTTAGATTAAATGTATCAAATTATACACTTTAAATTAATTGAGTTTACTTACTAAATAAAGGATACAGTCATTGTAATAAACAAGCTTGCGTCGTGTGACTCTGATCACATTGGCATAAAGTTCAAATTCAATTGATGCACGTGCGCTAGTTGTTTGAAACTGTACTCGTAATGAAAATGTTTTAGTCAATCACAGCTAATGTCGGCGATCGCTCACTTTCATTCACTATCCATTACTCGTATCAACTAACATACAAAAATGTTATTAAATGTAAGACGCAGTCAATCAATTTAAAACTTGTGATACTTCTGCAATTTATCGCCATCCTGCCGACGCTGCGCTCGCGCCCCGCTCGCGGCACGCCGGCCTCTGAGTTGTATTCCGACTCGGCGCGGCGGCGGCGTGGCGCGTCGCGCCGAGCGCTCTGTGTGAAGTCGTCCATAATATCTAGTACATTACAACTACTCAGCGTCGCGTCGCCGCCCGGTCCCGCCGCGTCGCGCCCGCTGTGTGAAGACACCTTAAAAGAAGATGCGGTGACAAAATTTTAAAAGAGCTTGTTTATAGTTTCGTCATGTTGAGAGAATGAATGAAGGACGGCTAACAAAAGGTATTTATAAGGCAGATGGGATTGGACACGCCGGAAGGGGACGCTCTAGGAGAACATATAGTGACCTTATTGGTGATGTTCTTCAGAAGGGTCAGGTGCGTAGTACTGGTAACCGGCGTGCGTGTATGACCAGATGTATGAACTTAAACGAGGCAAAAGGAAAGGAGTATACCGGATGAAATTTTTTACCGTCTCGACCTTCATATGGTGTGTTGTGTAACTAGAATAGAAGGCAGGAAGGCCTTCAGATTCATCGTAGGTGACTAAAGGAGCGCGGGACACGGGCGGAAAGGGATGCATGTGCGGCTCGTGCGCCTGCGAAAGATCAATGAGGCCGCCTATCTGCCGGCTTCAAAGGGTAGGACCGTGCTACGAAGTCATTGATACATGCCGCGCATTGAGTAGGGTGCGTGTGATTTTTAATATATAGGTACGATAGGTTTTTAATTGTTTTTTTGTGTTTTTTTTTTTCAAATTCTGTTTTTGTTGTTCTAGTATGAAATGGTTACTTTAAATGTGTAGTATTTATTGCTAGATCAATTTCATTACATGTTATTCAAAAATAAAAATATCAAAAATTTCTATGCCAAAGGCTTCTACTCCGTTCACCTATTACTCCCATTTTTTTTTCAAGACGTTAAAAAATGTCACCCGGTATAAGTATAGTAGCAGATGGTGTTCTGTAGTTTCTATCTAACCCCATGGGCAAAATGCGTGAGTTTATGTATGTATACCCTTGATTACTTAAATACTGTCTAAACTTATCCAATGCGTATGTCTATAAACGAACGAAGTCGCGACCAACTCGTAGTCTTCACTAAGTAACTTAGTATGCCTAACCGCGCAGTATCCCCATTACACAGACCTAATGATCTAAGATTACAGTCGGTACTCGGTACCTAATTGACTCACACACGCATTGTTCCCTCGACGGTCATCAAGCGACTGTACGCACACTTGTGGATTCTGTGGTGATTAGTCAGTAGGCTACCTACATACGGTGGTGGAGTGGTGGCCCAGTGGTAATGTCCGCAACTTCGAGATTCGAACCCAGTCAGGCGCTTTATTTTGTGTTATTTCATCACCACTGCTCTCAAAACGGTGAAGGAAAACATTACGGGGAAACTGTTCTAAGAACGAAAAAATCGAAGACATGTGACATCTACTGAACCGTACTGGGCCCGCCTAGTGTATTACGATGGACTCCCTCTTATAGGAGGCCAGTGTCCCAACAGTGGGAACGTTATAGGCTCATTATGCTGTACATATACTGGTTTTAAAGTTCATGGGCGTCAGGGTTCCAAAGAGTCTGAAGTAGACACTAGTGCTCGAAACGATGATTCTAAAGGTACCAGTCACAAAAGTAATGCAAATGCCTTTTCTAAAGCAGTTTAGTTGTTTTCCAAATAAAAGAGGTGTACTATAGACCCTCATCATTTCAGCCGTAAGACGTCCACTGCTGGACTTAGGCCTCCCCCAATTTGGGGGGCTTTGCCATAATCGCCACGCTTGGCAGGTGGGTTGGCGATCGCAGTATGGTGGTAAAATGCATAGAGAACGCTGCTGCCCATTCTCTAGTAAGTCCCTTAGTCGCCTTTTACGACACCCACGGGAAGAAATGGGGTGGTGTTATTCTTTACGTCCGGCACCACACGGTACCGGACGGTACTATAGACCCTGCAGCTGATCAATCAAACTCAATCGATTGAAAACAGTGGCCTTAGTGTCTAAAATAAACTCACACTAAGCCCTCTGGTCTTAGTTAATTTAATGGTTGATGCAAGTTATCCTGGAAAAAATATGAAGACTACACACTACGCAGTGTATACCAAAACAGTATGATAATAAAACACAGCCAAACAATGGCTTTACAAACAAACGCTTTGCAGGTGCGTCCATCAATGGCCTTCAAATCCTCGGAACAGTTCACACTAGACGTAAGTCAGACACTAGTTGTGAGGAGTCACTAATTAAGTTGGGACCTAGAAATGTGCATGTTGGAGGGTTGGCCCACTAATAAAAAAATACAAAAATATTCAGACATGAATAGTCTATAGGTTGTTTAGTGATGGGTTAGTAAAAGAAAGTACTTCTCTATTAAATAAAATTCAAAGTCTTGGGTGACTGACTGATATATCAACGCACAGCCTAAACCGCTGGTCCTAGAGACATGAAATTCGGACGATGTGTTCTTTGTGAAAAGTAGGTATCCACTAAGAAAGGGTTTTTTGAAATTCCATCCCTAAGAGTGTGAAATGGGGGGTTAAATTTTCTGTGAAACTTTATTCTCGGGGTCGGATAAGACAAAGCAAGCAGTGCGATAAGATATTGTTTACCTGAATTAACACATAGGGTACTTTTAATAGGTAGTACGTTCCTGTGGGATATTTTTCGACATCCACGCGGGCGAAGCCGCGGGCAAAAGCTAGTAGTCTGTATTACTATTGTTAGTAAGGACACAAAATACAATTAAATTGCCTCAGCCCGCTCTCGAGGCTCAGGGTGGTAGCACCATAGCAACATCAAAGGCACCAATGGCGGGCTGTGGGCAAAAAAGTGTATAAAAAATCAAAAAGCTGCGCACGCTGACAATGATTCAGGACCGTATATTCTTCCGTCTAGGAATGGCTAGTGGCTAAGTAATAATAGCCACACAGTTTCATAGATCTGGTTAAGCTATGGTTGCCGCGGTTAGTCCGTAGATGGGTTACCACTTTTACATACCAAATTTGACTGCGAAAACGGAGGTCGTGGGTTCGATTCCCACCCAGGACAAATCTTTGTGTGATGAGCACAATTATTTGTTCTGTGTCTGGGTGTAATTTATCTATAATATGTATGTATTTAGAAATATATAAGTATGTTTATCAGTTGTCTGGTTGCCATAGTACATGCTCTGCCTAGTTTGGGATCAGATAACGGTGAGTTGGTTGTCCTAAGATATTTATTAGAGAACTGTGTCTACATTTTTAGCTACGCACACTAGCTGGCTGAGTCAGCTTCCAATTGTCCAGTAAATGTGTTTGTTGTTTGTTTATATGCACAATGAGTCTATGACGATAGGTGGAAGATAAATAACATCGTGAGTCTTGCGGCTGGCTGAATAGAATTTCTGGTAGCGTACGAATGACCCTGAGGATGACGGCCGTCGTCACTTGAAAAGGGCGCTCAAAGAAGCGGATTTGGGATGAGACAAAAGTGTAGTCCAGGAAAGATACTACCAAAGATCGTGGAGCCCGAAGATTGTATGTGTTAAAAACGGGTGCGATGTATCGTAAGCTTTTAGTGTAATCCTTAAAAACCGGTCGATGATGAACATAGATAGCTCTATCTTCGTTCTCCTAAAGGCTATGTGGTGGCGCCAAAACACTTTTTCCGGCATCATTGTATGTTCATGGAGAGGTCGGGAGTGTGCAGCCAAAGTGTTGGGAAAACCCCCCTTGTATCCTTCAAGACTTGCCATCTTCTCTCAAGCCAGCACTAGTATTATAGCCTGGCTAACTATTAGCCGACGTTCGCACGAACATAATAATATCGCTTCGGGAATTTTTAGCGATTGGAAGTTCAATGCACATCACAGCTTAGCGTCGAAAAATCCGAGTTAAAAATCGAACAGTTGTTTTTACAACGTGCTGAGATGCACCCTGTTGGATTGTCAATGGATTATCGGTTCAGCACTGAGAGTTGAAAAATTTACTCGCGATATTTTCATTTAAGACTAGCTTTTGCCCGCGGCTTCGCCCGCGTGGATGTCGGAAATTAACACAGGAGGACGTACTACCGCGGTAAGATGTGTTAATTCAGGTTATATGTTGGTAATAGTTGTTACCCGCGACTTCGTCTGCGTAAATACCACGCAACAAAAAGTTTTTCATAAAAACTATCTTTGAAAACTACGCTGACATATGTCACAAACTACGCTGACATACGTCTCAAAATTTAGCGAGTTTTTTAAAACTATTATTTATTTTTTCTAAAATAAAAGTAGCCTAAGTTACTCCTTGTTACATCAGCTATCTGCCAGTGAAAGTCCCGTCAAAATCGGTCCAGCCATTTCAGAGATTAGCCGGAACAAACAGACAGACAAAAAATGTAAAAAAATGTTGTTTTGGTATATGTACCGTGTATACATCCATATATACACTTAGTAAAAAGTGGTTATCTTAATATTACAAACAGACACTCCAATTTTATTTATTTGTAGATGTGTTCACTCTTCTAATGGTCTTAGAATACCACCTAGCTAACAAGCTTCTAACGCCCAATATCAATCTAGTTCTAATTTTTGACATTTCAATCCGTTTTTTATGCGAATCTTGGATTGAGTTGCCGTCTACAAATTTTGGAGAGGACGGATTAGAGATGATATAATTTCTTTTCGCTCTACATTGTGATTGTAGAATTCAGTAATTGATACGCATACGCGTTTTGGCAGGCGTTTCTGGTCGTCAGAAGCCTGAAAATCTGACAATCAGTCTTAAAATGGGGTGCTTATTACCCAGTTACGTTACTGGGTTGTGGAGGACAGGTAGGCAGTTGGCGGGTGCAGATGTAAAATACTGGTATTCAGCTGCATCCGCTTAGACTGGAAGCCGACCCTAACATGTTAGGAGAAAACTAAGCAGATGATGAGTTATTGACACGTTAAACCCAGAGAGCAGTGGCCCTAGTGTGTTTCTTTTTAACCAAAGAGTTTAATGTCTTTGTTTTTAACCGACGAAAAAAAACGGAGGAGGTTATCAATTCGACGCGTATATTTTTTTTTTTTTTTATGAGGCCTTCGCCCAGCAGTGGGACAGAAACGGCTAATAATAATAATAATACCTAGGACCGATGCCTGCCAGGGTCGCGTGATTGTTCGAAAGAGATATCGTGACCCTGGCACATGGGCAACTGAAGGAACACGGGTGGGTTTTAGTCAGTAAAAGTCTGACATGCCCTCCCGCTCCGCCCAGAGCGGGAGAAGTCATTTGATGATTTCCCATCCAAAAAAAAAAAAAAAAAGGTCGGAAAACAGGGGATGATTGATTGTTCACTCACTGATTGTAATGTATAACCACGAATAACTTTGTACAGAGTAGTCCGATTTTGATAATTCTTTTTTCATTGGATAGGGTATATCTTGCCAAGTATTATTAGTACATTAAAGCCACAAAAAATATTAAATAAAAACTTTTTAACAAAAAATTAAACCGCCGAAAAAACTTAAAAGCAAAAAATAAAAAAAACCTTAAAATTTTGAGTCGGCGCTGAAAAATCAATGAATAAAGATCACTCAAAGCGCCGACTCATAATTTTAAGGTTTATTATTTTTTGCTTTTAAGTTTTTTCGGCGGTTTAATTTTTTTAACCTTCTCGATTTAACCCATCGACGGCGTTTGATCGAGATCATCATCATTTCAGCCAAAAGATATCCACTGCTGGACTTAGGCCACCCCGAGTACCGCCACTTCGACCAGTTCTGTGCTTCTCGCATCCAGCGGGTTTCTGCTTCCTTCACCAGGTCATCGAGCCATCTTGTGGGAGGCCTTCCAACGCTACTTATTCCAGTACGCGGTCGCCACTCTAGAACTTTCCGGCCCCATCGGACATCTGTTCTGCGAGCAATCTGCCCTGTCCACTGCCACTTAAGTTTGGCACTCCTTTGATCGAGATGGTTGAAACAAACTCATACTAGGGCCACTGATCGTATCGCCGTCGAAATTTACGTTTAAAGAAAGGCATCGTAGCGTATTGTTTTCATAACAAAGTGACTACTAATCGTTTTGATTATGTCATATCGTAAATATCGAATAGAGGTATCTCCAGAACCGTGATATGGATCTGATTAACCGTAAAGATCTTCTATGTGACAGATCGACCTGTACAAATAGTACTATGACTACTTCAGACCGACATTTTCGGTTACAGTCCAGAACAGCTCGTTCAGTGAAATCCAATGGATTTGTCTGGATACCTACATTCAAGAGAAACGGTTTATAAGCTTTCGAACTTCTGCCGTGAAATTTTGCCCTTTGACCAGTCGCGTTGCGGCGTCGCGTTGTATCCCATCGCCAGCCCGCGATATTACTTCATTTTCTTTTATCGTTGTTTCTAGTTTTTTTCTTCTTTTACTCAGCTCCTTAGGGTAGTAAGATGATATTATATAAGTACCTTATAACATTCCCCAAGAAATGCAAAAGACTGTAAGATTTTTCTAATCCGGCTAAGTTCCAGAGATTAACCCATACATACAAATTTCGTCTTTATAATATTAGTACGTATAGATAAGAAGACAAACCTGCTTCATTCATAGTGTACTATAAGTTTGTTTACTAAACAGATAGGTTTACATTACAGTTATAATACTACGAAAAACCCCGTTATCGACAAAGAAACCCAGATATTTTTCTTTTGATGTTTATTCTGGGTTAATCACCACCGTAATTGCGTAATATACTGTGAGTCATTTTCAAGGATATGGCTTCTTGTTAGCGTGTCGATAGCAATCTTTACAGTCAGCCCAGAATTTGGCTTGGCAGTTTCAGCAGCGTCCATCAGCAACGCATGCAGACAACAGGACACGCTAGACAAAATATTAAGTGCCGCATTGTTTGTGGGACAGCACCACATTTACACCTCAGGTGTCATCTGTGAATTTCCACCTGAGAGCAGGTTCTTCGGTCTTCTTGAGTCCGGAGTCTATTTAAAGACTTCCAGGAAATTTCTGCAATATTTTCACGTTTCTGCAAACATGAAAAATTAAGTTTGGGTTAATTTTCCCAGATTTTTGTCCCATCATCATCATAATTTCAGCTGAAAACGTCCACTACTGAACCTATGCCTCCTTCCCCAATTCAGGGGGGTTGCCATAATCGCCAAGTTTGGCAGGCGCGTTGGCCATCGCAGTATGTTGGTAAAATGATTAGAGAATGCGGCTTCCCGTTCTGTAGCCTTTTACGACACCCACGGGAAGAAATGGGGTGCTGCTATTCATTACATCCGGCTCCACACGGAAGAATTGTGCCTGACTGAATGACTGATGGCAATAAGGTCGCCCCATTTGATATGGGAATCGTCATCAATTGCCGACTAAACCCTTATAGGTAATAGGTAGAACGGGCTGGTGTCCGCAACTCCACGTCTTAGCGCGTATTTTGCGTACGGGTGGGAAATCGGTTATTCGATCCACCCCAGCTCCTCGAGAAAGGCCAGCAACGTCTTGATGTTGCTGACTGTCTCACGTAGGGTACCTGGGTTACCGAAGTACTTGGCCCTGTATGTGGCGATCGCCGGGCAGTTTAGAAGCACGTGCGCTGCTGTCTCGTCGTCCTCAATGCAGGCTCTGCACAGCGGACTGTGACTAAACCCTTTCTATTCCACACAATAATAAACTAAGGCAATTGAGAAGAGAATCTAATTTCGTCTGCGATGAACCTTTAAAAAATTAAAACTTCCTTTCTGAGTAAAAATATCACGTTACCAGGTCGCCTTTGGTAATACTTTTACTGTATACGTTTATGTTCTATAAATGATGACGTTGTCTCATTGTCAGCGGGTAGCGGAGTGAGACGCGAATTTATAAAATATACGCGTGGAGGTTCGAAATAATGCTATAGAACGTATTACAGGGATAAATACTATCCTATATCCTAAGGTCATTTCTTCGAAACAAACAAAAACATGAATCATAATCATTATTAGAAGCGACTATTTTGACTAAATTATCGCCGCCGAGTACCTCAAGAATCGGGCTGTCAAAAGCAAACACATTGTTTAAATCCGAAATAACTAAACAAATTTTGAATTGATTTTTATTTTGATAGTTTCGCTTTCCGTAACCGTCCTTGCCTGACGTAAAGAATAGCACCATCCCGTTTCTTTCCGCGGGTGTCGTAAAAGGCGACTTACTAGAGAATAGACAGCAGCATTCCCTATGCATTTTCCTACCATACTGCGATCGCCGCCCGCCTGCCAAGTGTAGCGACTATGAAAAACCCCCCAAATTGGTGGACCCCATGTCCAGCAGTAGACGTCTTTCGCCTGAAATAATCATGATGAATATGATAGATTTAGAGCCGATTTTGCACTTGTAATTTGAAAACTTAACGTCCTATTTGTACACGAAAGCCCTTATTAAAGATCCAGAAATAAGCGCGTTCCAACAAAAACAAAACAGTATTTTCAGCTTTATAATACGATATCCGCTAACACACGAACCACGCCGAAAGTCCCACAAAAATCATAGAGCTACAAACCTACTTAGCACACATTTTATGACATTATAAAATGTTATGTCGGACTGCGTTCTCCTTTTACAATACACTAGCTTTTACCCGTAGCTTCACATGCATGGAGCTCGGAAATTATCTCACGGAAACTTATCAGCCTGTATTAATGTTTCCACTGCTGGTACGCAGGCCTCCTCTGTGTGAGGGAGTCGACCGTAATTCACCATCAGTGCGGGTTGGTAGATATCCTAAAACCAAAATACCAAGATATTGGACATGGATGGTCCGTGATCGATGACCGTGGATGGATGACCATCTTTATATATACCAGGACTCCTCCGTGCCTCGGAAAGCACGTTATGCCGTTGGTCCCGGCTGTCTTTCGTAGATCTTTGACGGTCGTTATGAGTCGTCGAAAGCCCCAGCCTTACCGAGGGGTATCGTATTACCCAGAAACTGGATTATGGAAGTCAAAAACATTATCATCATCCGCATCCGAATATTATAAAGCTGAAGAGTTTGTTTGTTTGATTGAATGCGTTAATCTCAGGAACTACTGGTCCGAATTGAAAAAATCTTTTTTTGTTGGGTTGTCTATTTATCGAGGAAGGCTATAGGCTATATAACATCACGCTACAACCAAAAGGAGCGGAGCAGCAATGAAAAATGTTGCAAAAACGGGGAAAGCCGTACGGGTAGGCGATTCGATGCAACGGGAAGGGTCGGGGGAACAGGAAAATTAACGCGGACGAAGTCGCGGGTAGAAGCTAGTCTATACTAATATTATAAAGCTGAGGAGTTTGTTTGTTTGTTTGATTGAACGCGCTAATCTCAGGAACTACTGGTCCGAAATGAAAAAATATTTTTGTGTTGGGTAGCCTATTTATCTAGGAAGGCTATAGGCTATATAACATCACGCTACAACTAAGAGGAGCGTAGTAGTAATGAAAAATGTTGCAAAAACGGGGAAAATCGCACGGGTAGGCGATTCGACGCGACGGGAAGGGTCGGGGGAACAAGTAATCTAACCCGGACGAAGTCGCGGGCAGAAGCTAGTTATCAATATTAATAGCCTCATAAACACATATTACTTATTTCGATTACAAGTAAGAGCGGAGGCAGTCGCACCATTTCAAATGTTGGTAGTATTCAGCTGCAATCGGTTTGACTGGAAGCTGACCCCAATATTGTTGGGCTAAAGGCTAGGCAGATGATGTAGATGTAGAAATTTTTTTTTACTTTCGCATTTGTTATATTACTAGTTTTTGACAGCGCCTTCACCCGCGTATTATACGTATAAACCTACTCTCCTCCCTCTTGATCACTCTGTCTATTAATGAAAACCGCATTAAAATCCGTTGCGTAGTTTAAAAGATCTAAACGTACAGACGCGGAAAGCGGCTATGTAAAGATATGGTTATTATCTATACATCTATACAAATAAATAAAATTGGAGTGTCTGTTTTAAATATTAAGATAACCACTTTTTACTAAGTGTATATGGATGTATACACGATACATATACCAAAACAACATTTTTACAATTTTTGTCTGTCTGTCTGTCTGTTTGTTCCGGCTAATCTCTGAAATGGCTGGACCGATTTTGACGAAACTTTCACTGGCAGATAGCTGATGTAACAAGGAGTAACTTAGGCTACTTTTATTTTAGAAAAAAAAAATAGTTTAAAAAAACAAAAAACACGCTGAATTTTGAGACGTATGTCAGCGTAGTTTTCGAAGACACTTTTTTATGAAAAACTTTTTGTTAAATACCACGCGGACGAAGTCGCGGGTAATAGCTATTACCTATAATATAACCTGAATTAACACATCTTACCGCGGTAGTACGTCCTCCTGCGTTATTTTCCGACATCCACGCGGGCGAAGCCGCGGGCGAAAGCTAGTTAATAATATATACAGGTTATCGTGGCCTCTGCATATACTATGCTGACACGAAAGAAAGTATCTACGGAAATATAAACATGGTCGCGATTTGAAACTGGTTTTTGTTGTAATAATGACCTAGTCAGACAGATAGGCGTGTGACTTAGTCGTCTAGACAAGATTGAGTGTGTGAATTCTGAATATTAAGGTGAATGCTCCAAACCAGCCCGCGAAGTTCATAAAGCTGTAATAATGACTTTTTCTCTTTTTTTTTTTCTTAGGCCTTTATGGACT
This sequence comes from Aporophyla nigra, assembly GCA_947507805.1. NCBI lineage: Eukaryota > Metazoa > Arthropoda > Insecta > Lepidoptera > Noctuidae > Aporophyla > Aporophyla nigra. The sequence continues at coordinate 2,589,253 of OX382318.1, forward strand.
TGGAGGGTTCTATTGGTGATTTTGATGATTATAATTCTGTAACTACATACGTCTTACAGTCGCGAATAATATTTTAATCAACATACAACCTAGCACTGGCCTGCAATTTGCAAAAAACGTAAGAAATTTTGAATTTCGCGGGCTGGTTGAAGCATTCACCTTAAACTAGTATTGTTGTATTTCATCCAGAATTCAAAGTAGCCTATGTTCCTCTCGAGGTCTCAGGTTGTCTATTTGGCGCGTCTATGTGTTAGCACGTCTTTTATGTCTGGAGGCTTTTATTTAGGTTTTAAAGTTCTGTTTACGTGTTTTATTCCGTGTGGTGCGGACGTGAAGAATAGCACCGTCTCATTTCTTCCCGTGGGTGTCGTAGAAGGCGACTAAGGGACTTACTAGAGAACGGGCAGCAGCGTTTTCGTTCTCTATGCATCTGACCACCATACTGCGATCGCCAACCCGCCAGCCAAGCGTGGCGATCGTGGCAAACCTCCCATTTGGCGGAGGCCTATGTCCAGCTGTGGACATCTTTCGGCTGAAATGATGATGATGATGACGTGTTTTATTATTTATTTCTGCTTGAGTATAGTTTACAATGTTTTTTGGTATATTGGCATGTGTTAGATGACATAATAATATGGGTTTTTTTTTTTGTATTTCGTTATTTTAATTACTTACATGTAAGTAGTACTTACATGTAGAATCAAGTGACTGATGTTGTGCTTGATATTCTTCAAAATTACTCTGTGTTTGTGCCTGCTTATGAGAAATGAGGAGAAAATTATGAGTATTTAAATGGCAACTAAAATAACCTGAAGATTTTTTTCAATTAAATTTGGTTTGACAAGTATTCGAACTCAAAACCAAGATATAAAAACGTATGATAAAAATTACCTCATTCTTCACAAAGCGCCTCTAACTCCCTAACATAAAACGCCACTTAAATACGATACACTTTTGTCTAATTCGGTTACCAGTACCTCAGATAAGCTTCGTTAACCCTCTCGAATGTTATCTGACAGATACTGCCAAGTGCCTAGCGTAGTTAGCGAGATGATAACGCTCAAGTGGCTGAGGTAGATTATAGCCAATTGTCTGTAGTAAGTGCTTTTGAGTAGTCTGTTTTGATTTTTCAAAGATAGGAGATATGGAATAGACCGCACCCATGTGCGCCCGGCGATTATATTTCGCGCATTGGATTTTCGACGTACTGCCCAGCGACGAGAGTTGAAAATTAAACAGTGAGTTTTTTGACGCGCTGAGATGCACTCTGTTGGATTATCGTTGCTCGGCTCAACACCGAGAGTTGAAATTCCAGTGTCTCGGTCTGTTAGAAATATAAAGCCGCCCATTCCAAAGCTTATACTGTATGTAGAGGAACGGCCAAGAAACTCCATGGGACACTTTTCTAAATTATATTGTTACAAAAAGCATCTTTGCTGGGATCCGATTTGATCAGCAAACATACACGTGAGATTTCAACTTCGTATAAATTTGGCAAAGATAATAGAAATCCTAGGTTTTACATCTCAATATCCTCTAAAACATAATATATCTTCCAAATTCCATGTTTCTATCATCAGCGGTTGTTGGGAAATCATGAAATGGCGTCTCCCGCTCTGGGCGGAGCGGGAGGGCGTGTCAGAGTTTTACTGACTAAAACCCACCCGTGTTCCTTCAGTTGCCTGTGCCAGGGCCACAGGTATCTCTTTCGAACAAATCTCGCGACCCTGGCATAGGCTACGTATTACCTGTCAATCAGTTCCTATAAATGTTCCCACTGCTGGGACCCAGGACTCCTTTCTGTGAGAGAAAGTGGGACGTAATGCACAACGCGGGTCCAGTGCGGGTTGGTAGATGTCACATTTCTTAGAATTAGCTAGATTTCTTGGATTTTTCTTTTCTTTCTTTCTTCATTTTTTTCTTAGTTTTCCTTTTTCTTCTGTTTCCATTAAATATTAAAATTTGTAAAGGATGGATCGACACACGTCTATTTTTGTCATTAAATTGTTAATTAACTGTGTTAACCCTCATGGCTGATCACTGTCTCTTAAGATACAGGTTTACCTAGTTTGTGAGGCAGCGTTGTAATACTTAAGCACAGATTTTAACACAGAGCCTGATTACGATGTACAATGTACAGTATTTCATAATGAACCACCTGGGTTCCCCATCTGTATTTTAGTGGCAAATAAATTTATTTATTATTTAATTTTCGGTTCCAATACACGCTGGTTTACTCCCGATGTTTTCCGTCACTGATTTGAGAGCAGCATTGGCCTACCTCTCGCAAATCAGGGCCATTACTGTTCAGTGATCAGTCAAGAAGTGCTTCTATCTACAATCCATAACTAACCAGCGTCCTTTATTGGTTTCCAGGGCTCCCCACACGGTTCGGTGATGTCGTGTCAATCGCTCGCCGCTCGTGCGTTCGCCGAGCCAGATAAAGACATGACTCACTGCAGTGGGTTCCACAGGTAAGAACTTGATGAAAAACCAGGAATATTGTGGCTTGGTGGCAACATCTAAATTACCATATGCGAACCACGCATCATACTAAATTCACGCCTGCAAGCGGGCCCAGTGCGGGTTTGTAGATATCATGTCTTCGAATTTTGGTTATAGGACATGTCAGTCTCCTCACGATGTTTTCCCTCACTGTTAGAATGAGGGAGTCGTAAACCACCAGGAGAATATATTATAGACTAGCTTTTGCCAGCGGCTTCGCCCGCGTGGAGGTCGGAAATTATCCCGCGGGAACATACTCCCGGGATAAAAAGTACCTTATGTGTTAATCCAGGTTATAAACTATCTGTGTGCCAAAGGAGATGTTTCATTTTCGGCCATCAGATGTACATTTATCAAAAAAGAGGAAAAAATACCACAAATTAGGGAAAAATATTCTCTGGTTAATTTGCGTCTGATTTGTTGTGTACAAAAAATATTAGTTTTTCAATTATTGCCATGTTTTATTCAACATGGCGTCTCGTTTGCTTGCAGACTTCGTTCGTTCTGAAATCATGTCTCATCAAATCAATGTTAAGTAGAAAATAATAAAAAAATGTGTGTATTCTTGTAGTGTTAAAAATAAGTTACTATTATTCTCTTATAAATATTTTTGAGTAAAAATATTTAAGTGTGACCATTTCATCGTTAAAAAAATCTTTAGTCTCCATTCTTGAAGTGTGTTTCTAAACGAATTCAAAATAACAATTTTCTAACTCTTAGGACAAACGTCAAACATTTTTAATTTTTATTTTGTACATAAAAACCATTTGATATTATGAAAAAAATGTTACTTTATTCTATTCATGAGTAATTTACCCAGCTTCGCTAAACAGTACACGTTATGGCCGGAGCCCCATATAAAAATGAAACATCTCCTTTCATCCAAATCCGTTCAGTAGTTTTTGCGTGAAAGTGGAACAAACATCCACACATCCATACATCCATTCATCCATACATACAAACTTTTGCATTTATAATATTAGTAGGATATTGAATTGCATTCTGTGTAGACGCTCTGAACTCACTTTTTTTTTAATAAGTACAGGATTAACTCCTAACGCTATGTGTTTTCAGATCAGTGCGGTTCAGCTCCGACTCTCGGAGCTCCACCAGAACCCCCAATGACCCGGAGAATAAAAGGGAGACTCCTGGTAAGTCTGTATTATTATTTTCCTTCTAGAAACTACCAACTAAGTACTATGGTTCGTAGATTGGTGATTGTCATTTGTTGTTATCAGGTAAACGCCGGTGCTTGTCAACTTAACGTGATCCTTTAGTTCAGCCTGTGCCAAAGTGGGCGATATCGCCCACAATAAATATGGGGGCGTTGTGTAGAGTCTACACACCCCACACAGTCTTTTCTGGGTCTCTTACCACCCCCCTTTAGGCCTGCAGCACCCACAAGGGGGCGTTATTGCCCACTTTGGGAAAGGCTGCTTTAGTTTGTTAAGCTAAAGTTTTGATCGTCCCGTGTGGTATTGGACGTAAACAATAACACCATCCCATTTCTTCCCGTGGGTGTCGTAAAAGGCGACTACGGGACTTACTAAGGGAATGGGCAGCAGCGTTCTCTATTTCGCCATTTTCGTTGCTATAATCGCCACGCTTGGCAGGCGGGTTGGCTATCGCAGTATGGTAGTAAAATGCATAGAGTTCTCTGCTGCCTATTCTCTAGTAAGTCCCTTAGTCGCCTTTTACGACACCAACGGAAAGTATGACGAAGAAGATCACGACTTGGTATATGGTTTGGAAAACGCGTTAATTGTAGCCGATTTAGACGTTGTTCGGGGACTTTCTAACATTTGACTTATCTTTAATTTCCAGGCTCCATATCGCTGACGGCGCTGACGGTAACCCCTGTGACATCACAGGGCTCGGCTATGAGTCAATCAGCACCCTCCGCGTCAGCCACTTACGATGTCGACGATACGGTGAGATTTTCTGACTTTCAGTTCTTCATGGCTGTTTGGTTTTAATTTATTTTTCTTTTGTGGTTGAGAAATCATCTAATGACGTCTCCGCTGTGGGCGGAGCGGGAGGGCGTGTCAGACTTTTACTGACTAAAACCCACACGTGTTCCTTCAGTTGCCTATATATCAGGGCCATGGTAACCCTTTCGTACAAATCTCGCGACCCTGGCAGGATGACTGTTTGGTCTAAGGGGCGATTCTCGTAAATTTTAGAGCGTTCAGTCTGATCTCAGTGTACGTAATTTTTTGCCAAGTTTTTGACATTTGATTCAGTCTTTATTTCACAGCCACATAAAAGGCACTTTTGAACGTCAACATTTACATGGAAATAGAAATTATTGTAGTCGCCCCTTCCAAAAGATAGTTTCGTATGGAGAAGCATGGGCAAGAATTTGTCGACGAGATGAGACTGTCGACTAGATTCTGATAAGTTTTTAATCACGAGAATTGGCGTCCTGGTTTAGAATAGAATAGAATTTTATTTTGCAAATATGGGTAATACACAAGTTGTTATGTTATGATACATTAAATCTCAGCCATATTTTACCATGCGGCATGCAAACATTTACATTATTTATATAATTTTTCCTTACATTTTGACAAACAGATCAATTGAAAAATATAACTATCATTCAATAGATCAGTTATAAATTATCATTAGAATACAAAAAAAAAATATCATTACAAATACAATTATTAAAATTATAAATACAATTATTTTCATTATAAATACAATTATTATTATTATCAATAGAATTATTATCATCAATGCAATTATTACGCACATATATTTTTCTCTGTTAGAAACTCAGTTACACTGTAGTAAGTTTTGACACTATAGAAAGTAATGTTCCTGTCTAAAAGAAGGTCCTGTGTATCATTTCTGGAGTCTCTCATAACCACTTGACAGTCCTTGGCAACCGTAGTTGCCAAAGTGAAACTACTCTCAGTAGTCCGGACTGTCAAGTGGATAGTAATAATAAGAAAAAATGATGTTCAAAAACTAATACACGACAAATGAAAAATCATGTTCTAAGAAATATGAAAGAAGAAAATATCCTTATCTGATAGTAGTGGTTGTACGCCATTTTGCCCTAAGTTAATGATCGTTTACATCATACGACCACAGCTTTTTTAATTCATGACTCTATGTCCTGTAAAAGGCAATGAACAAAACGTCAACAAAACAATGAAAATTTAAAGAAAACGTACACTAACTGTCTTCTCTCTGTCTTACATAAAATACAAAACGTTCCAATTGCCTGAACGCTACCACAAATTTTACATAGAAATTGTTCTACTAGCGTCTCCTCGCACTCTGGCTTCGCACCAGTCTGAAGGAGCCTTAATGCGTATTTTTGGAATTTTCGATTCGCCAAATTTAATTTCGGTTTTTCTGTAAAAAATAATGTTTTATTTAAAACTGTCGATTCCATTCGAAGGATGGTTAAATCCCCGTCCCTGCCAGGGTCGCGAGATTTGTTCGAAAGAGATACCGTGGCCCTGGCATATAAGCAACTGAAAACCCACCCGTGTTTCTTACACGGGTGGGTTTAGTCTGCAAAAGTCTGACACGCCCTCCCGCTCCGCCCAGAGCGGAAGACGTCATTGGATGATCTCCCACCCACAAAAAAAAGGTTGGTTAAATGGGACCATAGCCTTGTTTCAGATCGTCTTAGTTATATTAACCCCCATTTTATTGTGCAAAGGACGGCTACCTAATGTAAATATGCAGTTCATTTGCTTCCAGCCCGTGCCGCCAGTACCGTCCTGTCGGTTCCCTAAGCTCGAGGAATGCGCCCACTTCCACTACGAGCGAGTGTCGCTCGGCGGGCTGAGTATAGAGACTGTGAGGTGTGAGGATAAGTGCCAGGACTCCATGGATGAAGGTGAGAAAGAAGGTAAATAACAGTGGTTCTTTAAGTTGGTTCTAACGGGCTTTATATTGTGGCCTATGTTGGCCCAAGTGCAACTCTACACACTGGTCTAAGCTGGCGTAAGTGACCCTCTACACAGTGGGCCACGCTGGCCCAAGTGCCTGTTTATTCAGTGGCCCAAACTGACCCGCGCAAAGCCAAGAGCTTCTATACTCTGTGGCCTATGATGGCTCAAAAACCCTTATACACATTGGCCCAGGCGGTCCCAAGTGCCAGTTTATACAGTGTTCCAAGCTGGCCCACGCTGGCCCAAGAGCCTCTCTACCTTGTGGCCCATCATTGTCCAATGGACGAAGGTGAGGGAGAAGGTAAATTACAGTGGTTTAAGCTGGTTCCAACAGTCTTTACACAGTGGCCTAAGCTGGCTAAACTGCCCTATACACAGTGCATAGCCTCTATACTCTGTGGCCCATTTTGGCCCAAGAGCCACTCACTCTGTGGCCCATGTTGGCCCAAGAGTCACTCACTCTGTAGTCCATGTTGGCCCAAGAGCCTCTCTACTCTGTGGCCCATGTTGGCCCAAGAGCCACTCACTCTGTAGTCCATGTTGGACCAAAAGGCTTTCTACTCTGTGGCCCATGTTGGCTCAAAAGCTTTTTTACTCTGTGGCCCATGTTGGCCCAAAAGCCTCTTTACTCTTTGGCCGATGTTGGCCCAAAAGACTCTACTGTGTGGCCCATGTTGGCCCAAAAGACTCTCTACTCTGTGGCCCAAGTTGGGCCAATAGCCTCACTACTCTGTAAAACAACACATGTTATTCAAAGAGGTCCATAACAAAGTAGATCAGCTAATCTTTAATCTCCTATGAATAGGGTATTTTCCACTTTTTTTAAAACTATTTAATTTTGAAGACTGTGAAGGAATATTTAACAGAAAAATATTTTTTTCGTAATTAATCTCCATTTTCTGCATTAGAAGTGATTAAAATCTAATTTATTTTCAATGGTTTTAAATTTACCGCCAAAACGCTCCGTACGATGACGTTTACCACGGTGACGTCATCTTTGTGTAAACAAGTTGTAAACAGTATTTCGATCAAGTAATTTCGTATCTCAAATGGATAGAAAATGTTATTACTGGTTTGTGGTGCCTCTGTGTACAAATACTTCTAAAACTGCGCCACATAAACTATTTATACTCCGTAGCACAAAAATCGGGGTTGTTTGCAAAGAAATTTCCAACCATAAAAACATCTACTGTGTCAGATTTGCACTATCGGCTTTTATAAAACCAGCTTCCATTGTATTTCCATTAATCCATTCCAAAAATCCTAACTATATCCTAAATCCACTCCGAGATTTACAGATCGAGCACAGATCACATACCTAAGTCAAAATTGAATATACACAAAAATGACGTCACACGGTAAACGTCAGCGCACCGAGCGTTTTGGCGGTAAATTCAAAACCATTAAAAATAAATTAGATTTTTTTCACTTCTAACGCGTAAAATGGACATTGATTAGATAAATTTTATTTTTCTGTTGAATATTTCTTCCCAGTCTTCAAAAAGATACTGTTTTTAAAAAAACGGAAAATACCCTATTGTGGCCGATCTGGGCTAGAGTTCCATTTATACAGTTACCCATGCTACCTCACAAGACTCGATTCCAAATGGTCTAATCTGCAGCTTGTCCAAGATCCACTAATCAGTTTTTTCTACAATTTTCCAGGTTGGATATGCCTGAAGGTCCGTTCTCACGTGAACTCGTCGTGCGAGGAGAGTGCCGATAGAGCTGGAGCTTTGAGCAGCAGTTGGACGGAAGCCAGCGATGTTCGCGAGTGGACCCTCACAAGGAACCGGGATAATCTTCTGCAACTTGACGATATGCTGCATAGGTAAGGAAATCTTATACCTGAATATTTTGACCGATGCTGGTTTAGGAGCTCCCTCATCATATCAGCCAAAAGACGTCCACTGCTGGACATAGGCCTCCCCCAGTTTACGCCGGATTGGCGATCGCAGTATGGTGGTAAAATGCAGAGAGAATGCTGCTGCCCATGCTCTAGTAAGTCCCTTAGTCGCATTATAAGATAATACCCATGGGAAGAAATTGGAGGTCCCTATAGATAAATAAAATAAATGAAAATAGTTTATTGGTATAGGTTATTTAAACAAAAGTTTTCATATAAGGTATTTTTTAATATATATTATTTATTTTGTCTGTGGAATATTAACATTTTTTTTTATTAGTAATGGTATATTAACATATTCTGTTAGAAATAATAGTTGAGAACCAGAAAGTTTGAATTGTTTTTGCTGAAAATAAAATAAGAATCGCCCATTGGTTTTAAAGTATAATAAGCTATTTGTGGTTGGGTCCTTTTTACTAACCTGGCTCAGGAACCTTTGTACAGTGTTCTATGCTAATCGTCCTGTCGAAACGTCTGAACCGAGTTTGATGAAACATGTCTAAGAACCACTGCTAGAAATTCCACTTTTAATTAAAAAAATCCGCACCCAAATCGGTTCACCAGTTTAACACTTTTTGCGTGGGGGGTTAAAAATATAACGTGTTTCGAGGTACCATTAACTATTTTCTAATATCCATTTTTATCTAATTCCAGATGCATATACGACCGAAAAGTATCCGGCTTACCGAATCTCCGCGAGAAGATTTCACCGGCCCTCAACCGGTCAGAATCGGAGTACCAGCGTCTGATATCTGACTACGTGCACCATCTGTCCATTATAGCCGACGATTCCATCAACTGCGGGCCCGTGCTTAACTGGCTTCAGATGGACAATAAAGGTACAAAATTGGCCGATTTGACCCTTTATACTATGGCCCATGTTCGCTCATGTTAACCCTTTACACAATGGGCGATGTTGGCCCATTTGACTCGTTACAGAATGGCAGATGTTGGCCCATTTGATTCTGTAAATAATGCCCCATGTTGGCCCATTTGTTCCTCTATATAATAACCCATGTGGGCCCATTTCATCATCTAGAGAATAGCCCACGTTGGCCCATATGAACCTTAACACAATGGCCCATATGGGCTCATTTGATCCTCTACACAGTTGGCCCATGTTGGCTCATTTGTCCTTTTACAGAATGGCCCATTTCGGTCCATGGTGGCTCATGTTGACCTTTACACAGTGCCGGATCCTTAATCATCATCAATCATCAATATTTTATTCAGCAGATCATAAAATCCAATTTTGTTAGTACTTACAAACCTGCACAATATCTTAAACACTAGTGGTTAGTACACACATTTTAACAATTAGCAAATTATCTATAATTATTATTAATAATGTCAAAACAATTAATAGTGATGTCAAAATAATCAATAGCAATGTCAAAATCATTCATAATGATGTCAAAATTACTATTAAAAACGTCAATACCACCATTAACTATGTCAAAATCATTAATAACTGAAAATCCACAAATAACAGCCGGGACCAACGGCTTAACGTGCTTTGCGAGGCACGGACGGGTCTTGATATCTAAAGATGATCATCCATCCACGGACCAACTGTGGCAAGCGTAGCTTAACTGATCCGTCCGACTTAGCTACAAACCCGTCTTTCAGACGTTTATAAAACATATTTTAAACCATTACTTTTTTTTGTCCAAAAGGTCACAAACTGCTGGTAGCGAATGAAGACTCGTCATCAATCAACACGCCGGCTGTCGCAGCCGCTTACTCTGTTAGGAAATACGTGTCACAGGTAATTAAAATATTCATAATATACCCTCCTATCGTAAAAACTTCAAAACGAGTGTATATTGACATCACTACATAGTATAAAACAAAGTCTCTTCCCTCTGTCTGTCCCTATGTATGCTTAGTTCTTTAAAACTACGCAACGGATTTTGATGCGGTTTTTTTTTTAATAGATTGAGGTATTCTAGAGGAAGGTTTATACTTAAAATACGCGGGCGAAACCGCTGGCAAAAGCTACTACTTTATAAATAAATAAGTTCCGTGTGGTGCAGGACGTAAAGAATACCACCATCTTCATGTATTCCCGTGAATGTCGCAAGAGGCGACTAAGGGACTTACTAGAGAATGGGCAGCAGCGTTCTCTATGCGTTTTACTACTATGCTGCGGTCGCCAACCCGCCTGCCAAGCGTGGCGATTATGGCTATTAAAATAAAGTATCTCTAAATGAATTACTCATTGTTAAAAACCTCACTTATGGCTCAATTTTTAAACACACGCCTTGTGTTTTAATACTCTCATTATACAACAGTTTTATAAACGAGTATTTTTTTTTCACACTTTCAATGAAAAGGCTGGATTTAACGTAATTTTTTTCTGATTGTTCTGTTATTCGATCATTTTATATAATTTGACTTCTCTTTTCAGGCACGCGACGAAATCAGCTTCGAAGTAGGCGATATGATATCGATCATCGATATGCCTGGTAAGTTTTACTTTATCAATGTAACATTCTTAAGTCGTTTTTTATTTATTTAGTAGTTCATTCATGGGTTTTTAAATAATTACCCAGGAACAAATTAGTTTTACATTTTATTTCTATTTTTGATGAATTTCTTATTCTTAGTAAAGAAAGAATGCCTGTAAAAATATACCTATGTGTATATAAATTAATTTTTGTGCTCTATTTAAGCACAAATCACACCTACTAACTTATCTTGGTGATAAATGCTGCACTTTGCTATGAAAATATATTTATACACATGCCTTTTGAGGTCACTTTTGGCATTCTGAATATGTTGCTTATCGAGCTACTTTCCGTTCCACAAGAAGAACGTAACATAAATAATAAATAGTAAAATAAGTAACACAGTAAGTACAGTAATTTGTGTCTAGACTCTAATACAATGTATGTTTAATGAATAAAAGAATTTAAATTACATGCATATGCCCTGTGACAATTATACAAATGTTTACCCACAATGTTCCCCTTTAGGGGCTATTCATAAATTACGTCACACGTTTAGCGGGGCCGGGGGTCGACGAATTGTGACATTGAGTGACAAGGGGGTGGGAGGGGCCCTAAATTTTGTAACGTCACATTTCAAAATTGAATATACATATTTAAAGTACTATTAAAAGACGAAAAATGAACTATGAGACATTAAAAAAAAAAATCAATGTCTAGATGTCCAATTGCAAAATATGTGACGTCACACTAGGGAGGGAGGGGGGGTCTCACAAATGTGACCAACTGTGACAAGGACGGGGGGGGGGGGGTAAAAAAAATCATGAAATTTATGTGACGTAATATAAATTATGGATGGCCCCTTAGCATGGCATCCCCTTTGGCATTTGCCAATCAGGCGCCAAAATATCCATAAACACACGGCTACATATCAACCTATATATTTCCAGTTTAAGCTGACCTCTCATTATACCCAAATCCTATACAGTGTGAGATCAGTTTATACTGGAAATTTATACCGGAAATTTATACCTTGATATATAGCCGTCCGTACCACTGTTTGTGCCTTAGAATAAGATACGTATACAAACATACTAATGTAGCGTACGTTGTATATTAATGGCGCCAAGCTCTGTCAGGTCCGGCGGAGTCGCTGTGGTGGCGAGGCAAGCGCGGCTTCCGCGTCGGCTTCTTCCCGCACCACTGTGTCGCCGTCATCGGCGATAAGGTGCCCAGGCATATGACGCAGCCGCCTCCTATTGTGGGGTAACTAATATATAATATATGTATAGTCATAAGTCATTTATTTCATTACAAAATACATTGTGTTGAAAATATGACATCTAAACTAATATTATAAAGAGGAAAGATTTGATTTTTTGCAAGTATGTTTGTAATGGATAAATTCGATAACTACTAAACCGATTTTAAAAATTCTTTAGATATATTAATTACTAGCTTCTGCCCGCGACTTCGTCCGCGTTAAATTTCTTGTTCCCCCGACCCTTCCAGTCGCGTCGAATCGCCTATCCGTGCGATTTTCCCCGTTTTTGCAACATTTTTCATTACTGCTCTGCTCCTCATAGTTGTAGCGTGATATTATATAGCCTTCTTCGATACCCAACACAAAAAAAATCAATTCGGACCAGTAGTTCCTGAGATTAGCGCGTTCAATCAATCAAACAAACAAACTCTTCAACTTTATAATATTAGTATAGATAAAATATCACTTTTTTAAAGTTTTTTGTACTGTTATGTTTATTTAGTTAAATTTATTCATTGCATACATACGTTGGATGCGAGAAGCGCAGAATAGGTCGAAGTGGCGGTGCTTGGGGGAGGCCTATGTCCAGCAGTGGACGTCTTTCGGCTGAAATGATGATGATACATTTCTAATATATGGTGCTCATCGATATTTTATTCTTCAACATTTTAAAATAAATCAAATGTTTACATTCTTAATGAAGGTGAGATTTTATAACCTTAGTGTAATTATATTCTGCCTACAAGCAAGCGTGCAAATTTTAACTAAATTACATTCATTATTCACTACTTAAATATTTAATTTATATTGATTAGTAATATGCCTTTCTCTTCACCCCCCCACAGCTCAGTAGCCGTGGCACCGATAAAGCCAGTTCTCCGCAAACACGGCAAACTGATCTCCTTATTCCGAAGCTTCATACTGTCGCGACCTTCCCGGAGAAGTCTGAAGCAGCAAGGTATACTGAGGGAGCGCGTGTTCGGCTGCGACCTGGGAGAGCATCTGTTGAACTGTGGCCACGAAGGTGGGTGCTGTTAGTATGAACTCTGTCTTTATTTTCTTTCTTACTCAGATAATTTCTCAAAAAAATATTTTTTTTTTTTTTTGCTCGCCATCTTGGGCTATTTATTTATTGTGTAAAAGGGCCGTTTACAAAATGAAAAAAAATAATCGTGAATGTATCAACCATTTTTGAATGTCGCAATATCAAAAGTACCACGATAGCAGAAACTGTAAGAAGTAGTGTCTAAATTTGACCAGTCTTGAGAAGTAATTTTGGTAGGAACTCTGTAAGAAAAGTACTAGGCGCGCATAATACGTTAGGAGTTAGAAGTATTCCCCAACCTGTCTTCTAAAGCTTCATACTGTCGCGATATTTGACCTTTCGTGAGGGTGGGCAATATTGGTAGGATCTTTGTATCATAAGTACTAGGCGGGCATAATACAAAAGAATTTAGAACTATTCGCCAACCGCTGAAAACCGTTGTACTGTGTAAAAGGCCATTTAAGAAATAACTGGTCATCATGGGTAAGCGTCATAAACTTCACTTTCAAAACTAATAAATTAGACGCGTACGGAATAAGAGGCATATTGCCTCTTATTCCTTCAACTTATCGAGTCATATCTAAAAATCGAAAACAATATGTAGAAATTACACAGCTGGATCAAAACACAAAGAACGAAAAAGTCTATCGCTCGCGTGACAAAATAGTCAAATATGGTGTGCCGCAAGGGAGCGTGCTTGGCCCCCCTCTATTTATACTTTACATAAATGACCTGCCAAAAGTAACGGAACATCACATGACACTATTTGCTGACGATAGCACAGTTACTATTGACTGTAAGGATAAACTGAAATATGACAAACAAATATATGAAAATGACGTAACTAATACTATAAAATCAATAATAAACTGGCTTAATAACAATAATCTTAAGATACCCTCGACCAACACCTGTCGAGGCTATCGTTAGGCGGTTGGATCAAGAGCCTGATTCAGAAGGCAGTACTCCTTGACACGGCTCGCATCGTGAGGAGGTTTCTGTCTCTGGAGCCCTAACCACCAGTAGCTTGGACCCTGCTCCCGCTACTGATGGATCACTATTTTTTATATTTTTAAATGTTTTTTGTATTTTTTTTTGTAAAAATATTTAAAAATGTAATTAAATATGTTGAAAAATAAATAAAAGAATAATAATCTTAAGATAAATATTGACAAGACTAAATTAATGACATTTACCCAACGCAAAAAAAATAATATGAATATTCTTTACGAAAACAACAAAATAAATCAAGTTGAGACAACCAAATTCTTAGGGTTAATAATAGACCAACGGCTAGATTGGAAGGCACATACAACAGATTTGGCGAAGAGGCTTAGCAAATCCGCATATGCTTTATATAAACTTGCGCCAGTCATAGGAACGGACGCTATTGTTACGGCATACAATGGCATGGCTAGTTCAGTATTGAGATATGGAGTTATTTTTTGGGGAAACTCATCCAATAGGGAACTTATATTTAAAGCCCAAAAAAAGTGCATCAGGGCAATGTTCGGGTTAAAATGTACAGATACATGTAAACCTTTTTTTATTCAATTTAAAATACTTACACTACCCTGTATGTACATATTCGAAGTTGCAGTATTCGTTAAAACCAACACTCATCTATTTCCAAAGCTATCTGACAGAAATAACCGTAGTCGACGACACGTCACTATGCTATGTTCGAGACAGTCCAAAACAGCTCTGATGCATAATAGTGTTTTTTGTATGGCACCAACTATTTATGACCATATACCAGAATCAATTAAAATATTAAATATTCATTTGTTCAAAAGACATTTAAAGAACTTTCTGGTAAGTAGATCGTATTATAATGTAAATGAGTTTCTGAAGGAAAAAATATGACTATAATTTTAATGATCGACATGTCTTTTTAATTTTTTGTTTTTGGTGTATTGCAATTTACTGTTTTGACATCCGATTGATATTATTTGTTTATTTTGTGACGTTTTTGATTGAATCATTGACTGTTTTTTTATTTTTTATTAACTGACATTTGTTTATTTGTATATTCTAATCTAATTCTGTTGTGATAATCTAATATCTGACATCTTTTATTTAATGCTATTTTTATATTGATCACCGTCTGATTTATTTTTCTTTATTATTTAGTTAATTGATTGAAAATGTTTAATAGGTATATTTTTATTATTATTTTAATTACATTAAATGGTTATGGATATATTAACTTAAATTCCAGTTCTTCTAAGCTAATGACTGTAGTAGCTTCATGAGGTAATCAATGCATGGTACACTCACTGACAAATTGTTTTTTTTTTTACTAGGACATTTATTTGTTCATATTTGTACGCTTCTTGGCAAAACACAGAGAATCTAAGTATATTGTAACATCTCACACACCGTGTAACTACCTGTGTTTACAAATAAAAATTTCTTATTCTTATTCTTAAAAACGTTTGTTTGAAAAAAAAAAAAAACGTGAATTTATCTACCATTTTTGAAGAGAGTTCATACTAACAGTAGTATGAACTCTGTCTTTATTTTCTTTCTTTTACAGAGCGGTCTTAAAAAAAATATTTATTTTTGGTCCTCATCTTGTAAAAAAAGATAGTGCTATCATGGGCCATCGTCCACGTTAAAAAATACCATAAATAAAGATAAAAAATATCATGAATTTTTCAGCTAATTTTGAATATTAAAAGTACCAGGATAGCAGAAAATATAAGAGGTTTCTTGAGGGTGATTTTGGTAGGATCTCTGTTTCAAAAGTACTAGGCGCACATAATATGTTAGGAGTTCCCCAATTTGCGTTCCTCCATCTCGGAAATGAGTTGGACTGTGTTAAAGGGCCGTTTACAAAATGTCCGCTTGCGGGCGGCGAGCAATGGGTAGCTCGCCACATACATCTAAAGTACTAACACCCATTTTTCTCTCTCCAACAGTACCACAAGTTCTAGTGGAATGCGCGGCCGCCATAGAAGCCCGAGGGCCGGTAGACGGAGTGTATCGCCTGTCGGGAGGCGCCGGCCTCACGCAGAGACTCCGGGCTGCCTTCGACGCGGGCGACGCGCCGGACCTCTCGGCGCCGGCTACCATGAGGGACCCGCATGCTGTGCCTTCGTTGTTAAAGATGTATTTCCGGTGAGATGCTCATGTTTTACTGTTCTTCTTGTCTTGTATCGGTATGAAAGGATCGGAAGTTGTGAGGATATTGTTCTATGAAAGTGCCCAGGAGCGCGTCAGTGCGAATGTGTACAGTTAATTAAGAGAAAAAAAAAAACGTATTTTTTGCTTATGACCTGAGGGGCAATTCTACAGTCTGGTCACATTCTCAAACTGTCCATAATACCTCGTTTCCATACATTTTGGACACTCACGGTACGGCTGGTCCATAAATTGAAGTTGGTCAGCGAGCTATGGAACAAGCTATGCTTGCAGTATTTCTGAGGGACAGAATCCGGAATGAGGTGATCCGAATTCCGGCAGAGAACCAAAGTTATCGACATAGCTCACAGAATTAGCAAGCTGAAGTGGCAATGGGCCGGCCACATTAGCCGTAGGACCGATGACCATTGGGGTAGACGTGTTCTTGAGTGGAGACCGCGAATCGGCAAACGTAAGGTAGGACGCCCTCAGGCTAGATGGAGCGACGATCTTCGCAGGGTGGCTGGTAGCAGCTGGATGAGAGTTGCCGAGAATCGAGCTGAATGGCGTGCAATTGGAGAGGCGTATGACCAGCAGTGAACTGCTATAGGCTGATGATGATACATTTTTGACAAATTTTTGATATTTGATTGTCGCCGTGATGAGATTCTTGATTTTAAATGTTTTTGGGGTTCCGCACCTCAAAAGGAAAAAGCGGAACCCTTATAGGATCACTTTGTTGTCCGTCCGTCCGTCCGTCCGGCCGTCTGTCAAGTCCCTTTTTCTCAGGAACGCGTAAAGGTATCAAGCTGAAATTTGTAACAAATACTCAAGTCTACTGTCCCTTGGAGCTGTGAAAAAATCAAGCTAATGCAATCAAAAGATATAGCCGTTTATGCCGCAAATTTCCGAAAATTTTCGAAACTCGCAAGGGAATCAAAACCTAAAGGGTACTTCCCGTCGATCTAGAATTTTGAAATTTGGTACGAAGCAACGTCTTATAGCACAGATACAGGAAAAATTGCGAAAACCGTAAATTTTTAGTGACATCATAATTATAATAAAAATATATTTTTTAATTTTAAACTTCCTACAGGTTTGTACGGAACCCTCGGAGCGCGAGTCCGATTCGCACTTGACCGTTTTTTTTTTAATATGAGAATTAGCCAACAATAGTCATTAAACATACATGTTACCTTACATTTTTTTTTTGTCGGTTGGTAATCATCAAACGACGTCTCCCGCTCTGAGCGGAGCGGGAAAGCGTGTCAGACTTTTACTGACTAAAACCCACCCGTGTTCCTTCAGTTGCCTATATGCCAGGGCCACGGTAACTCTTTGGAACAAATCCCGCGACCCTGGCAGATGTTACATACCTTGGTTTGAAAACGGAATTAGTAATGACCAACTTTTTGTCAATTTTTACTCTAAAACGGTGAATTTGTCAAAAATCTCACACATAATATTATTTAATTTTCCAGCGTAAATTTCTTCGTGCCATGTACTATAGGTGCTATAAAAAGCGTTTGTCATATTCACAATTACTAATCAAATATAATATGTTAACATTAGAATCTAGACGTAAGTTTCTAGAAGCCAACATACTACGTGGTATTGTTCATAATCACTTCGATTCCATTGATCTGACTATAGTCTTTTCGCCATAAGATGAGTTCCCTGACAGTTCTTGTCTGACAATTGCAGTGACGTGACCTAACGAAATATAATCGATTTTTTTTATAATATAGATTCATTTGGCAAAGAAAATGGAATCGGATTATCGATTTTAGATTTTCAAAATATTTTTTTAATAAACTGGTCATCCAACTTCCTACTAATATTATAAATGTGAAAGTTAGTATGTGTGTGTGTGTGGATGTTTCTTATTCTTTCACGCATAAAGTACTGTACGGATTTTGATGAAACTTTACAGTATTATAGATTATACATCAGAATAAGACATAGGTTACATAACATCACGAGAGCAGAGCAAAAACCTGACATAACGCACTCGTACTGACGCGACGCGATCGCGATTACAAAATGGCCGCTCCGATTCATCTATTTTTTTGTCGATTAGTGTATTGAGTAGTGGCAATCTCTATTGGCCGACGTTCCGTTCAGCGCATTAGACATTTTTAAGATTTATACTTTTTTATTTTATTTACTTAATTTATTAACAGTTAATTATAACTACAATAATTTACTTAGTAATTTACGAAAGGCAATATTTTTTTTATCATTTCTTTTTTAAATTTTTTGCCAGTTAATTTTTTATTCGTCTAAAGTAGTATGCGTGCCACGGAAAAAAATGAACTGTCAGGGAACTCATCTTATGGCGAAAAGACTATAGTAAGTTGTGTTATGTGGTCCCCCGCACTGTGAATAAGCGTAGCGTCCGTGCAGGCACATTGTTCGCTGTAAATAGCTGTCGGACTAATTCAGGATTGCGCTGCCCTATTCGTCGTATGGTGGAATCTTATAATCGCAACTTCATTGATATTGATATCTTTGTATGTTCTAAATCGAAATTTAAGTCCAATGTTTTTAAAATCTTATCTGATGATAATAAGAAATAGTGACAGTCTACAATTTTAACTGTTTTAATTATTTTTAATACCTAATTAATTGTAATTTTTTATACTATCATTTCCTTTTTTTTTTGTAATAATCAAAAAAAAATTTTCTAAATTTTTATTTGTGATAATAAGAATCCAATCCCACATATTTTTAATGTAATTAAAAATTCATATATTTGTACTTTACCTTTTTTCATTTTTTTGTCATTATTAAACTGTATTGTGTTTTAATAATCAATCTTTTTTTTATATACCGGAATTACGCTCCTCTAGTGGCACTTTCTTTCTTTTTTTTACCTTATTTAATTATGTTAACATGCGGATAATGTAGTGGGCTACAATATTGCTAATACTACTTATGAGCCTGTATTATTGTAATATGTTAACATTTTATATTGTAGCTGTTTATTTTCCCATAATAAATAAAATAAAAAATAATTTGTCAACAGAGAATTACCAAATCCTCTCTGCACATACCAACTTTACGAGAGCTTCGTGAGCGCAGTTCAACAGGGCGACGAGGCGGCGCGACTAAGGGCCGTTCGAGACACGGTCGTGAAACTACCTCCACCTCATTATAGGTAAATATTACATTAAAATAGGATAAATAGGAAATAGGGAATACAGGTATTCCCCACAGGCAGAGCACGTAAAGAATAGCACCATCCCATTTCCTCCCGTGGGTGTCGTAAAAGGCGACTAAGGGACTTACTAGAGAAATGGACAGCAGCGTTATCCATGCATACTAAGGACCCTATTTTTTAATGATCTACCTAATTGCAAATGTATAGTTTTCAGACTGTTCCCCATACTTGGACCCTGTTAAGCAGAAAAGATCCAACCAACATTTTCCATCCAACTAGAGAATGGACAAGTGTCTCTCCTTTGAACATTTCAAAGTTTTCTCAGCCGCCATTTTCAGTTTATATTTTGAATTCGTCGACTTCAGTACCCTCGAAAACTATGGAAACGACATCCATGACACACGCGCAGTCGAGTCGCTGCGAACGGACGCGTTCACTATTATTTTGTTTTTTTCACGTTATAAGTAATAAGTTAATTATTAACGTCACTTAAAATTGGACATTATTGTCGGGCTCCGAAAACTCAAAGTTGTTGTGCCGCGTCATATTCTTGTCTTTTCGCTCTAGCCACAGACCTGTGAACAGATAGACAGTCAGGTTGTCAAGATGTCGGACTCGCCAAAAACACTCGCGCACTCACTTCCGGATCTCTCCGTGAACCAAACAGCTGAAGGATCACAAGAAAAAGTAAATGTCACACAGCGCCGCATGTATAAGCGTGGGCATGATGACGAATGCGAACTGCGTTTTGAGGAGTACACCAATAAAATATCTAAAATACTAAACGATTGGAAAAAGGATTTCGGACAGGACATATCAGAGATCAATATTACCATGAAGAACCTTAATCAAAGCACCCAGGAATTAAGGTCAGAAATAGCCGGTATCAGAGAAGAATACACTAAGATGAAAAATACTATTCATAGTTTGGAAACTAGACAGACCAAAATGGCTGAGGGACTTGAGTCACTTCAAGAGTCCATGCAATTCCACAGCAATGAATATGAAGATGTAAAGAAGAAACTCGAAGTTCATACCACAGAATTGAAGCATTTAAATACTGTTAAAACTGAATTGGCGGAGATTAAGGAACAAAATAGGAAACTGAGATCTGTTGTAAACGCAAACGAGCAACGTGACAGGCAATTGAATATCGAAATTGTTGGCATACCTGAACACAAAGATGAAAACTTGAATGAAATTATCTTTAAGATAGGTAAACATACTGATATAGAAATAACAAAGGATGATATTCTTCAAGTGAACAGAGTGACTGCGAAGACTAAGATTCAGGGTAGGCCAAGAAATATAGTAGCGAAATTACGCACTCGTCAGCTGAAAGACAACATCATTTCTCAAGCACGTAAACGTCGTCTGTCAACCAAGGACCTTGAAATTCAGGGAAAAGGAATCCCGGTCTATGTTAATGAACACTTAACAGTGTTTAATAAAAGTCTTCTAAAAAAAACTAAAGAGATGGCCAAAATTAAGGAATATCAGTTCACGTGGACAAAAAACTGCAAAATTCACGTGAGAAAAGCAGTTACTGTTCCTGCTATATTTATCATGGACGAAGAGGATCTGAACAAAATCGTTTAACTTTTAGAGCAAGTCTTCTGCTCACTGTTTATAATATTTTCTTTTTTCATTATGTTTTTGTTTGTAATTTTTTGCAGTACTCTTTACTTAATATCTTTGGTTGTTTGTCATTCGTTATTGCCGTGTCTGTGTTTACTGTGTTCTGTGTTTTGTTTGAGCAATGTGCGGTAGTTGGAGTTCGTGTAAAGGAAACGCGCTCGGTGAGGGTGCAGCGATTGAGGTACGCATCATATTTATATAATCTGGTCGCTCATGGGTTTGATTGTTACGGGAACGAAAATACGATGTTCAAAATATTATTCAAAAGGTATTTCAATGTTATAGCTATTCAAATAATTAAAAAAACCTTATTCAAATATATATACATTATAGAATACATAGTTCATTGCCTTCGTTACAATTATATGGAACTACAGTGGAATATTATGTCAGGCATTCTGCATACTTATACGACTTACCTAGAATACAAAATCATTACTGTTGCTATAGTCGCACTATCTCGGGACGCACCTACGCGTAGCGCATGTATTTTACATGTTAGCTATCTTGCAACGTATTATTATAACTTTTTAGCAACTTACCCACATTATGTTGCGATAGTAATTTGTTTATTCATTAACCTAAACATCTGTAGTGATTATTCGAAGCTTAAGCAAATTATCTTTATTGTAAATAATCGTGCGCTGGAGTTGTGTCACTCCTCCCCGGGAGTCATTCCGTTGCAGGACCCGATTACTACCAAGTATTATTATTCTACCCACGAGTGGCTTGGTATGTCCGTTATTTTTTTGTCTAATCGCCCTTTTTTTGTTATTTTTCTTGGATATACTCTCAGTAGACGAAACCTTTTACAATGAAGCCCCGAATCTTAAACGTTTACTATCAGAACTGCCGTGGTCTAAGGACTAAAACTACACAATTCCAACAAAACATTATGTGCAATTGTTATGATATAATTATTATAACGGAAACATGGTTACACAGCGGCATTTTTAATGGGGAATTGAGTGACGATAGATATGACGTGTTTCGTAAAGATCGTGACTTAGGCGCGACTGGCAAATCCTCAGGTGGCGGTGTGATGATACTCTCGCGACGCGAGCTGAGTGCGTGGTGCGTTGAGCACGAGCAAAATGCGATAGCTACGGAAATGTTGACCATAGTAATACCGGCTCGCGCGCTGTCGGCGACAGCTGATCTTTGCGTAAGCGTCGCCTACATACCGCCGGATACTCATCGGATACCCTCAGATATCGACTACGTCTTGCAAGGTGTCGCGAAGGCATTTACTCACAGCAATAATATACGTAATTGCCTACTTGTGGGCGATTTCAATCTTCCATGTGTAAAATGGAATTTAAGTGGACCGACTTTTTTGAAACAAGGTGCCGTCGAGGTGCAGAACGCTGCCGCGCGTTTAGTTAACGATTTGTCGTTTTTAGGAATAACACAGTACAATACACTACCCAACCAAAGGGGGCATACTCTTGATCTGGCTTTTTCCAACTTGCCACTTGAAATAACTGAATGTCTATCACCCCTTGTGAACCCTGACCTACCTCATCCAGTAATTACTATCGAAATATCTGACCTTACAGTTTCTCCACTCCGTGAGTTGTCCACTCCTAGACATAATTTCCGCAAAGCTGACTTCGAACTGTTGAACAGTTATTTTTCTGA
This sequence comes from Aporophyla nigra, assembly GCA_947507805.1. Taxonomy (NCBI): domain Eukaryota; kingdom Metazoa; phylum Arthropoda; class Insecta; order Lepidoptera; family Noctuidae; genus Aporophyla; species Aporophyla nigra. Next base: position 2,611,905 of record OX382318.1, read on the forward strand.
ACTTGATTGGAACTCAATTTTAGACAACACATCATCAAATGCTGCCGTGGAAACATTCTATAAAGTAATTCAAACAGGAGTTGATAAATATGTTCCTTTGAATCGAAGGCCAGGATCACGTAAATATCCTGTCTGGTATAGCAAATCTTTAATTAAAATTATTAAAGAAAAAAGCAAGGCACACTCGCGATGGAAACGGTATGGTAATTTATTAGATTATGACGAATTCGCATTATTACGACAAAGAGAGCGACAAGTTCACGAGATTTGTTATAATAAATACTTGCAGGAAATGGAAAGCAATTTGAAAAGTGATCCAAAAAAATTTTGGACCTACATAAAAAACATGCGTGGAGGCTCCAATTATCCTAAAATGTTATCTCACAATAACATCAATTATTCCGAAGGTCGGGAAATCTGTGAGGCTTTCAATGACTTCTTCCACGACGTATTTGGTGAACCCTCTGACTATAGCCTTGCTAATTCATTAACAATGGACGAAACGGATCACTGTCCTGACATAATTTCCAACTTACAATTCTCTTCGTCAACCGTGGAGAAGTCGTTGAGTGCCTTAAGCGTGGACAAGGGCCCTGGATGTGATGGTGTGCCCCCAGTATTTTGGAAGAACTGTGCAAAATCTTTGGCACCTCCAATTAGTACTATTTTTAATATTTCTTTAAAAGAAGGCACCTTCCCAAATGAATGGAAAAAAGCTCTCATTGTTCCAATACATAAAAAAGGTTCGCGGACAATGATAGGAAATTATAGGGGTATTTCTATACTAAACACAATTGGTAAAGTATTTGAAAAACTGATATACAACGCTATCTATCCATATATTCTCAGAGGAATCTCTTGCAAGCAACATGGTTTTTTAAAGAAACGATCGACTGTCTCTAATTTAGCCAGTTTCTCTAATTTCGTTCTTGAGAATACAGACAACGGGGGGCAGGTTGACGTGATCTACACAGACTTCGAAAAAGCTTTTGATCGTGTGGATCACGTCATCTTGCTCAGAAAGCTGTACAGACTGGGTATACGCGGGGATCTTTTACGATGGGTACAGTCATATCTATTTAAACGCTCACAAGCTGTCGTTCTAGGAGGTTACCGATCCAACTATATTGAAATCCCTAGCGGTGTTCCCCAGGGATCTCATTTGGGGCCTCTTTTCTACAACGCATATCTATTTGACATCACTGATTCTTTTGTACACTCTGATCACTTATTGTACGCTGATGACAAAAAAGTATTTTATAAAATAACATCAGCCGATGATTGTAAGGCCCTTCAAGAGGATCTTAATAACTTAAATAATTATTACGCAAAAAACAAGATCACTGTGAACGTTGCAAAGTGTCAGTGTATCAGTTACACACGTAAGAGGAACCCGATTGTTTGCTCATATAATTTTGATGGAATTGTCATAAATAAAGTCCCGATGGTTAGGGATTTAGGAGTTATGTTTGACAGTAAATTAATGTTCTCAGATCACATAGACCTTATTAGCACAAAAGCTTATAAAAACCTAGGATTCGTTCTTAGGTCATGTAAGGTATTTAAAAATATTGGAGCTCTTAAATCGGTATACTTTGCTTATGTGCGCAGCGTTTTAGAATACGCGTGCCAAATCTGGTCCCCCCAATACATAATTTATAAGAACCAAATAGAAAGGATTCAAAAAAAATTCACTAACCATCTTAATTATCGCCTCCGTAAACCCCCGATGTCTTACGCAGATAGCTGTCGAACCTATGGTCTGCTAACACTCGAGGAGAGACGTAAAGTGATGGACATGTGTTTGCTCTATGATATACTCACTGGACGCCTTGATTGCCCAGAATTGGTCGCACAGATAACTTTTAACACTCCTCAACGGCGCACTCGTCACACGCCAATGTTGCGCGTCCCTAAGCACTCCACTAACTATGCCACGAACTGTGTACTGACTCGCATTGCTCGAATTTATAACTCAGAATTCTCTGAAGTTGATTTATTTGACTGTAATAAAATTACATTCAAAAAAAGAATAGTGAAAACCATAAGCGGAGACAAATGACAAGCACCCAATCTTCTTCTTCTTCTTCTTCTTCTATCTTTCATTATTCAACCTTATTTGTTTAAAATTTTTCAAAATTGTGATCTAAATTTAACGTTATGTAATTTTGTATTGTATTGCATTTTTATTTCATTTCATAATTGCAAATATCCGGTTTTTATTAGTCCGTTCGTATGTATTAAACATATATCCCAGTTATACAGGGAAACCTATAATTGGCCATAATAATTGTAACACGCATATTTTGTAAAATATTTTTATGTATCGCTGTTGGTTACCTAAATAAATAAAATAAAAAAAAAATAAAATGACGACAAATTTGTAAATTTTTGGAGCTTCTAAGAGTATCTTCGATTTACATTTTGATCTCACTATCGACTAGCATCCTGGAAAACTATGAAAACGACACCCATGATTAATAAAAAAATCAAAGCCGCTATCTATGGCTTACATTTTGTCCAAACGATTGGCTTTAGCACCCTCGAAAACTATAACTATAAAAACGACACCCATGACGAAAAATTTGTATTTCTGTCACAGAACCCTCGCCTACTTGATGCGTCACTTACGTCGCGTATCGCTGCTGGGCGAGCAGACCGGCATGACGGCGCGGAATATGGCCATCGTGTGGGCTCCCAACCTACTGCGCGCCCCCAGGCCTCAGCATGCGCTGCAGGGCGTCGCCGTGCAGGTACGGACAGACTACCAGCTGTTAAACGATCATCTAAACTAATATTATAAAGAGGAAACATTTGATTTTTTGTATGTATGTTTGTAACGAATAGGCTCCGAAACTACTGAACCGATTTTAAAAAATTCTTTCACCAATAGATAGCTACATTTTAATGAAATAACATAGGTTATAATTTATTTTAAAAAAAAAATAGGGATCCGTAAGAAAATTGCAATATTGTAACCTAAGGTAGACCTGACGCAAAAAGTGGGGTTTTATAAGTTGTACCGCTATGTGTGTTTGTCTGTGGCACCGTAGCTCTAAAACGGGTGAACCGATTTAGGTGAAGTTTCTTTTCTTTAAAAATAGGCTGTCCAGCGATGGTTCTTAGATATGTTTTATCAAAGTCGGTTCTGCCGTTTCGACACGACGATTCTTTGATCAAAATACTACCTTCAATTTCTTATTAAACTTGTGGGCAAATACGTATATTTCTTTTTTGACTTTTTAGAGAATTTGGTTTTGGTCGGAAATTTACTAAAATTTTATTTTATATTATGTACAGGCGGTGGTGACAGAATTCCTGATCTGTTACGCCGAAGAGTTGTTCGCTCAGGAGCAGGGGGAAGATTCGGGGCCGGAGTCACTGGAGCAGGTAACATTTATAATCATTTACACATGTATTTAAAACAATTCAAACAGCAATTCCAACAATTCAACGCAACATGACGCGCGGCTTGTTGTTTGTTTAGAGAGCATCGTTAGTTGAGCATCAATTGTTGTCGAGTGGAGACGACGAAAATGCATCAAAAAATTGTTGCGGGTCGCAACAATGTTTTTGATGCATTTTTCGATAAAATTATAACCACTGCAGCAGAATCTCAACACTAGTTCCTCTGGCGACATGTTATCGACGACTGACGGAGTAGTAGATGCGTAGACAGACAACGTTGTTACACAAAAGTTCTGCGCTGACATTCAACATATTGGGCAACATGTTGTGCAACATGTCGTGCGCCAAATGTTGCCTACTGGAAACGCGGCTTTACAGAAAATGGATGCATGGTGTTATACGTACATACAGTTGTGCAACATGTTTACCATATTGTCATGGTGTGCGAATATTAATTAAGCAAATTAAATTATTACAAATTAAGAATTAAAAATAATAGCAACATTAATGAACATAGACAATAGGTACCGACATAAGTTCATACATTAAATTGATTAATCACATAATTAATTAGAAATAGGACTTAAATACAATTTTTTCAATATTCAATGTCAAAAATAAAACATAATTATGTCAACGTAAGTCCAAAACATTCAATAGAAACATCATAATACTTTACAAAGTAAAATATTCATGTCATTAATTTCGTTTCAGGAGCATTGCGAGTCTCAAGTTGAACTCCGTGGCAATGAGTCGTGTCGACGGCCCAAGAGTCTGCCCATAAACCCACCTACCAAGTTGTTGAGGTAACATTCATTTTTTAGCCTTTTCCCATCTATGTTGGGGTCGGCTTCCAGTCTTACCGCATGCTAAATACCTGTATTTACATCCTTGCTTACTGCGACGATACCGTTTGGTAAGACTTCTGGGCGTCTAGAATAAAGACAAAGATTTACAAATGATTATGTAAAGATGCTCTCTTTTCCTGCCAGGGTCGCGTGATTCATTCGAAAGAGTTACCGTGGCCCTGGCATATGGGCAACTGAAGGAACACGGGTGGGTTTTAGTCAAAGTAAAAGTCTGACACGCCCTCCCGATCCATGATGGTCAGTTATTTACGGGTTAACCGCAGTAAGCTTAGTCGGGGACTTGTAAAGAACTGTCCTCAGGAACTGTTTCTCGACTACAATGAAAAAATTGGTTAAGCTAAAATAGGTACATATTTAATTTTTTTAGTAATTTTTTTAACAAGGCAGGCGTATTTTTATTGATTTAATATTTTGTGGGTATTTTATAATATCTCATAGGTTTCGAGCAAAAATTATAATTAAAAAAGTAAAAATAAAAATACAAAAATGTAAAAATAATAAATAGAAAAGATTTTCATATAAGCTACCATTTTGGAAATATACGAGAGTAAAAAAAAGTTCTGCGAATCTAAGGCTACATTCCAATTAAAATTCATCTGTTTCTCACACAAATACCTCATCATCATTATCATCAGCCTATAATGTTCCCACTGCTGGGACACAGGCTTCCTCTCGGTGAGAGGTAGTGGGCCATAATCCCCCACGCGGGCCCAGTGCGAGTTGGTAGATGTCACCAAATACCGGGGTACAAATACCTATGCGGTCAAAATGTATAGAACAACTATTTTTAACAGACTTAAAAAATAAAAGGATTCTTTTTCCTCGGTATATTTTTTATTTAACATTACAAAATGAAATTTAACTTTAATTTCGTAAGTCGGTGGCAAAAAAACTAAAGTACAAATCCCACTTACATACAAAACACTGACTTCCGAAATTAAAGTTATTTTTCACTTTTTAGGAAATAGTTTGTTTTTTTTTTTTGCAAAAAATTTTTTTTTATACATACATAAACTTTCGCCTTTTCCCATGCAGAGGCAGAAATTAATGTTTAGTATTAAATATTGTACGGTCGTACGGGATCCTTTACGTACGAGTCAGACTCCTACTTACCTGGTTTCTTATGCTGCAGCCCTGTGTAGACCTCTGTCACGGTGTTACATCGAGTATTGAGACTGTTGATGTATAACTGTCCCCCCGCAGCCTGGAGGAGGCCCGGCGGCGCGGCCAGGCGGGCGGAGGCCCCGCGGCGCCCAGCCCGCGCCTGCCGCCCGCGTCGGGCGCCATCGCCGCCGCCGCCGCCGCCAACACACAGCTCCGACCCTCCTCGCATCTGCGACCCAAGTACATCGAGGTAATGTGCATTCCTATATTAATGTTATAAAGCTGAATCAGACAGGCACTTTTATCATCATCATCAAAAGCAGCAGCCTATATTGTTCCCACTGCTGGGACACACGCTTCCTCTCTGCAAGAGAGTGGTGGGGCCATGATCTACCACGCGGGCCCAATGGTGGTTGATAAATATCACATCCTCACGATATTTTCTTGCTAACCGTGGTAATGAATTCATTAAAAAAAAAAAAATGGTGCGTGTGATGTGTTTCGTCGCATGCCATTTCATAATTTGACGATTTCACTTCGAGAGATTGTAATCTAACGTAAAATAATATATTAAAATGTAAGCAGTATGTTACGACTCACAATCTTTCAACGGATTATAATCTCGCTAGATAGATTGTAATCTAACGGAAGGTGTTTACAATTTAAAAGTAACATATACAATTCGTAAGTCAAAGTCATTACAACAGAGCCACCACTGCTCACTGGGCCACTTAGGTTTCCAAGACTAACCTAATTCTCTTAGGTCTTGAACCTTTCTATCTTTGTCTGCTGATATTATGCCTTGATTTTGCCAAAATCAGACTGCCATCTGGCTAGGAATACACATAATTGCACGATCAGGTGACGCTCCGCTTACCACAGTCAGCCCGTGGATGGGTAACCATATTTACATACTGACACCTCTCTGTGTCTTTTTAAACGAAATATATTTCTTGTTCCAGGTCGGATCGGGTCCCAACAATCTACCACAGTACCACACCGTACTAGATTTACCTGCACCAGGTTAGTACATATTTAGATGACTACCTTTTGTTGTATTGTTTTGAGTACATTTTTAGGCTCGGGTCCAACTCAAACTCAAAGCATCTGCCAGGGTCGCGAGATCTGTTCAAAAGAGTTACCGTGGCCCTGGCATATAGGCAACTGAAAGAACACGGGTGGGTTTTAGTCAGTAAAAGTCTGCCTAGTCAGTAAAACACGCCCTCCTGCTCCGCCCAGAGCGGGAGAAGTCATTTGATGATTTCCCATCCAAAAAAAAAAAAAACAAAGCTAAAAGCATTTACTTCAATTAAAACATTTAGAGACAATTTTGAACAGTCAAAATGTGACAATTTTGATCAGTGAATCGAAAAGTTGACGCTAGTTGCCAATTCCGAAAAGAACGGCAAGATACTCTTTTCAATCAAAAATTTAATAACAAAAATTTGTAGTCATTGAAACAGTAGTTTCAATTTGATCCTCATAGGACTTAGAGGGTTGGATTGATGATTTTAATAATTATAATTCTGTAAAGCCATATTTGTTAAAGTCGTGAATAATATTTTAATCCTGCGAATTGCTAGAAACGTGAGAAAAATTTGAATTTCGCGGGATATCTTATCGCATTCCACATACAGACGCCAGCATATCAAGCTATCCGAAACTGTCAGATTTTCCCAATCAATCTGGAACCTTATACTTTAGCAATAAAGTTGAAAACCTATTAAAGAAATTTGATCGATTGTAGATTTTTTTTTGTGCTGGCGTCTGTACAAATATGGTCGCAGTTTCTGGTCTTTCTAGACTTTAAACAAGAAAAACTGCTATTTCTTTTTAACCGACGAAAAAAACGGAGGAGGTTATCAATTCGACGCGTATATATTTTTGTTTTGTTTTTTTTTTATGTATACGCATAACTTTTTTACATAGTAGTCCGATTGTGATAATTCTTTTTTTATTGGAAAGGGTATACTCCGAGGGTGGTCCCATATAAATTTGGAAAACAAAATCGAACCCTAAGGAAAACGAAAAGGAAATCCCTCCAAAGGAAAGGGAATCCCTAAGGAAATTTCTAAGGAGTCGGCGCTGAAAAATCAATGAACAAAGATCACTCAAAGCGCCGACTCATAATTTTAAGGTTTATTATTTATTGCTTTTCAGTTTTCGGCGGTTTAATTTATTGTTAAAAAGTTTTTAAGAAGCCGATTCAGTAATATTCAAAATATATCATCCATTTTCCCTAGGAAAGCGTGGTTTAAAGCGTTCTCCATCGGGCTGGCGCGGTCTGTTCACGCGCAGTAAGCAACAACGTGCCCGCAGTCGCAGGGAGCCCGCGCCGCATATACCGCGCACTCCCACTCCACCACAGGTACGTGAGGACTACGTGTAGCATCGTCAGCCTATACTGTTCCCACAGCTGGGATACAAGCCCTGCCAGGCTCGCGGATTTGTTTACAAGAGTAACCGTGGCCTTGGCACAGGCAACTCAAGGAACACGGGTGGGAATAAGACGTCATTTGAAGATTTCCCAAACACAAAAAAAAAGCTGGGACATAAACCTCCTCCTCCTCTGTGAGAAACAGTGGGCCGTTATCCACCACGCGGGCCCAGTGCGGGTTGGTAGATGTCACATGTTTTCGGATCCCTGGTTCTAGGATATGCCGGTTTCCGCACGATGTTTTTCTTTACCAGTTTGAGAGCAGTGGTGATGTCATTCTACCAGTTTACATGAAATCCCCTATTTCTTCTACAAGCGTATTGTCATGAAAAATATTTCTTCGAATATTGAGTTTTATTTTACGAAAACCGACTTACTTAAGGTGAATGCTCCAAACCAGCCCGCGAAATTCAAATTTTCTTACGTTTTTTGTAATTTGCAGGTCAGTGCTAGGTTGTATGTTTATTAAAATATTATTCGCGACTGTAAGACGTATGTAGTTACAGAATTATAATCATCAAAATCGCCAATACAACCTTCCAAGATCATAAAGGCCCAGGAACAAAAAAAAAAAACAGAAAAAGTCATAAGTCATTTATTTCATAACAAAATACTTTGTGTTGAAACATTTTAAGTAGGTATATCATAGATCGAACAAAATAATAATAATAATAACAAAAATACTACATTCACTGCATTCATATGTAGAATTCGTCACGTATTTTAAATATAACAATATCACTAGTAAAATATATGTCAAAAAAAAAAAAGTATAACAAAAACATTAAATTTTGAAAATTCAAAAATTAATATAAAAATAAATCATATAAACACAATAAGTCATCATTTACAAATAAATTAATTATGGTTGTCGTTTATCGTCAATGAACTCATCTACACTGTAATAGCCTTTCTTCAATAAAAATGCCTCAGTCATTCCTACAGCTTTATGAACTTAGAGCGTTGTATTGATGATTTTGATGATTATAATTCTGTAACTACATATGTCTTACAGGCGCGAATAATATTTTAATAAACATACAACCTAGCACTGGCCTGCAAATTGCAAAAAACGTAAGAAAATTTGAATTTCGCGGGCTGGTTGAAGCATTCACCTTTTAAACATTAATCGTCGTTTGTCTTGTATCGACGTTTCCGAGGACGGTTACTCGACACCACGCAGCGGAACATGACGCCGTCATCATTACGTGTTTAGTGATAGTTTAAGTTTTTGTTTCATAGAACATGTATTAGTTTATAGTTATTGTTTATATATATTATTTATTTATTGTGTTTTTATGGGCCTTAGTTGCCTGAAATAAAGTTTTGTATTGTATAACTAAATTTTCTCTTCTACAGGACATCCCAATGTGCTCGTCAAGCCTCGGCCTTCGTCCAGTGAAGTCGTGCGAGTCCCTCGCTTCGGACAGCGACACGCTCGCTCCGCTCGCCGAGCGAGCCGCCATACCGCTCAAACATCACACTAGGTAAGAGTTTTTGTTAGAAAATCAAATGAAGCAATACTCAAAAAAGTCTTTATTTCTGGTGTTTTATATGCTGAAAGAAGTGAAAGAAAGAAAGAAAGAAAGATAGCAATACAGTTAATGATTTTTTTATTTACTAGCTTTTGCCAAGCTCTGCCCGCGTTTTAACACATATAAACCTTTCTCTTGAATCACTTTCTAACATATAAACCTTTTTCTTGAATTACTTTTTCTATTGACGAAAACCGCATTAAAATCCGTTCCGTAGTTTAGAAGATCTAAGCGTACAAAAACGAAATGCGACTTTGTTTTATACTATGTAAAAATAAGTAACGTAAAAAACTGTTCTATGACGTTATTTTTGTTAAAGAAAAGGTATTATCCCATCAAAAACTAAATTTCAAAATGGGAGCCAAGTTCAGTATTAGGAGTATGGGTGGTTGCCAACTGCGCCGGCCAAAGAATTAAGATGTAAAGTAATCTAAACGGGTGTTCTATAGAAAATCAAATTAAGCAATACTCAAAAAATCTTAACTTCTGGTATTTGTGCATATCTGGCTCAACGTAGTCATTAAAGTTAATTATTCCGCGTAAATGTCGGTTATCAGAACGCAGACGATGTCGCGGAATAAAAAGTAGCCTATTTCCTTTCTTGGGATTCAAACTTACCCCGTATCAAATTTCATCGAAATCGGTTCAGTGGTTTAGTCGTGAAAGCGTAACAGACGGACTAGATTTACTTTCGCATTTATAATATTGGTATAAATAAAAACGTGAAAAAAAATGTTGTATGCCATTATTTTGTAAAAAACTGTGCCTCGGAAAGCATGGTAAGCCGGGCTCTTTTATGGATCTTTAACAGTCGTTACGAGTCGTCAGAAGCTCGAAAGTCTGACAACCTGTCTTACGTAGTGTTGTCGTATTACCAGTAGCTGGGTTGTAGAGGTCAGATAGGCAGTCGCTCCATGTAAAATACTGGTATACAGCTGCATCCGGTTAGACTGGAAGCCGCCCCCAACATAGTTGGCAAAAGGCTGGGCAGATAATGATGAAGTGGTCAATCTTGGCTCCAAATGGTTTCGGGTAATATAGCACACCCCTGCGGTTTCGCCAGTTTCCCTTTCTTAGCTTGACATGCTTTTTTTTTTGGATGGGAAATCATCACATGACTTCTCCCGCTCTTCGTGTTAGACTTCTACTGACTAAAACCCACCCGTGTTCCTTCAGTTACCCATGTGCCAGGGTCACGGTATCTCTTTCGAACAATCTCGCGACCCTATCGGGCATCGGTCCAGGCAGACCCTTCAGTTCTGCTGACATCTCATTGAGGCGCGCGTGGAACACTACGCGCCGTCGACCCGAGCCTGATCCCTACCGGGCGGCGAGCTACCCATTGCTCGCCGCCCGGAAGCTCACGCCTACGGTGGCCGGGAGTCAGCTATCGACTCCCGACGCCCGGTGCGTCTCCTCTTGCGGCGGCTAGGGACGTGAGGGCGTAGAGACTGTAACTCATTCACGCGCCCCGCCTCCCCCTTCGCGAGCATGACTGCTTCGCAGAAGGAGGTGACGGCTTCCCATGCCCTTTCGCTCCGCACCATGGCTCGCACCAGGGCCGGACGCGAGAGGTCGCCGCCGCCGATCGCCTCCACGAGGACACGGCGGTGCTCCGCCCAGGCAGGGCACACCTCCACCGTAAGCTCCACCGTGTCCTCCAGGTGATCCTCGCAATGGAAACACCCGGGCGTTTCGTCCCGCTTTTTCCAGAACAGGAACCCACCGAAGCTTGACATGCTTGACAGCGTTTTCAGATAATGTTTTCATAAAGTATGTCAATATAAACGTTTTGAAGTTTTTAATTAGAATTTTACGATATGAGAATTGATAAAATCGTTTTTCATTCTTTATTTCTTATTCTGAGGGCCTACAACTACCTCTTATAGCTAACTTCAGTGTGGAGTGGACTCTGTGCACGAATGTCACTATTATAATATTTATAGTATCACTATACTTGGCAAATAGCCAACCTATTGGCCAAGTATAGTGATACTATAAATATTATAACAAATTATAACTAGGAACCGAAGTGATGTCTATAGTTCATGGAAATAAAAATCAATTTTAAATGCATTAAGTACCTAATGCTAGGGTCAACGCGACGCAGAAGACTCCCCGGGCGTCGGGAGTCCATAGCGGACTCCCGGCCACCTTAGGCGCAGGCTTGCGGGCGGCGAGCTGACCATTGCAAATTGATCCGTATCCGCGGATATACATTTTTAACGATACGGCACATCACTAATCAGGTGTCTCTTATCACCCTACAAATATTACTTCCTTATGGCCTTTGCCGCAGCCGGATAAAAAAGGGCGGTTCTTCAATACGGTCCACAATACTACTGGAACCGTAAAATTGTATGTTAGTTTTTTGTTTTAAGAAGCCGCTCATCTATCGATGTCTGGCAACAGAGCGAGATGTTGCCGGCAACTGTCGCACAACTCTTGTCGCCTAGTGAGAAAGTGGATTTAAGGTAACCATGTAGAATATGTCGTAATCTAAGACATAACCATAACAAAAAAAAAAACATGACCACAGATAAATAATTAACAGTAGAGTATGAAGTTTTTCAACAGACTAAAAAAAGCATGCATTTGGTGTTTTAATACGTTTTTATTTGCTTCGTATACGTATGTATGTTAGTATGTGCCTATGTAACGGAAACTTTGAACATGATTTTGAGCCCCTTCAAAACGTCGGATTAACTCAAAATTTGGCATACTTATCAAGGACCGATGACAACACAATAATTTTATAAATTTGTGCCATTATCTTTGCCGGGGTTGCCAGGACAGCAAAAAAAAACTGTCTTCGAAAACTGCGCTGACATACGGCACAAAAATTCGAAACACCCCTAAAAAATAGAAAATAATATAATAGTTTTAAAAAAAACTTTAAAACTATTTTTGTTTTTATTCGCCGTTGAAGCCCCACTGCTGGGCGAAGGCCACCCTACTAACTTTCCACGTATCTCTGTTCAGAGCTGCTAAGGACAGATCTTTATTGAAAAAGTCCAGCTCGTCCCGCCATTGGTGTTTCTTTTTTTACAGTATGAAGACGGCCATTTTGGATATTTTGTGACGTTTTATGGCCTAGGACACATTCTAGCGTATGCCTGTGAGATTCATTTTAGGTTATAAATTATATGTTTAAACTTGAATGTAGAAGAACGCATTTATTTTATTTAGAGAGAATTTTTATTTTATTTTAGCGGATCCCAAATATTGAATTGAAAATATTTATTTCAAACTAACATCATAGTAAAAGATACAAGTCCATAATGATGTTAGTAGGTAGATACTTGTAGCTATGTTAGTAAAATTTAAAATGATTAATATTACTTATAGTTGCGCCCCGCAGTTTCACCCGCATAAGTCTCGATCCCTTAGGAATGTCGGGATAAAAAGTATCCTATTTATTTATTAAACTGGGCAAACCAATGACATATTTACAAATATAATCAATCACATTAGGTTATGATGGCTCTTTAGTACTGTGTAAATACATCACTTATAGACATGCACAACATTCAAATTAAAAATCAAAAACTATCCTATATCTTATTCTAGGCCATGGTCTACCTATGACTCAAATTTCATTCGAATCCGTTCAGCCATATTAGCTTGAAAGCGTAACAAACAGACATACAATAAATAAAATCGTTTCTCCTTATAATATTATAGTTTAGATGTGATAATTGACCTACGGAAGAACAGTGGTGGCCCAGTGGTATCGGTGCCCCGACTTACAAGCTTTTATTTGTGTAAATAATATCATCATCACTGCTCTCAAAACGGTGAAGGAAAACATCGTGAGGAAACCGGCATGTCCTAGAACCAAAATTTCGAAGACATGAGACATCTATCAACCCACACTGGGCCCGCTTAGTGTATAACAGCCCACTCCCTCTCAAAGAGAGGAGGCCTGTGTCCCCACAGTGGGAACAATATATTATATAATAGACCTAATGGCTTCGTCAGCGAATAGTATTCGCGTTGATGAATTTTGAGCCAAACAAATTTAGAAAACTATACATATACATTTTTTCGTGATATTTTTGTCATGAATACATTAAGAAGTTTAGATATTACAACAAGAGGATGCATGACCCAGCATGAATCTGATTTGTTAAAATAACACCGTCGCCAATCCAACTGCCAAGCGCGGTGATTTTATCTTTGCTTAGCTAAATCTCCATACTAAACTAATGTTTCAGCAGGAATTTCGATTTTCATCTATTGTCTGCTCCAAAAAACTCTGACTAAACGTAATAAAAGGATCAGAATTCGTGAGCCTACCTGTGGATGCCAATTTGTAGTGTCCTGTGCGATTAGTGTGATTTGATTATTTCAATTCTGCTGTGAGGCCTGTCTTACTCTAGCGAAACGTGGGTTTCAAAGAAAACCCATGAGCAATGAATTCAGACCACTGAAATGCGCTTGTAACGTTACGCGGGTGGAGTCACTCTCAAAGATAAAGTGCATAACGAATACGTAAGGGGGAATTTTAAGGTAACGCCTATTACTGCCTGCCAGGGTCGCGAGATTGTTCGAAAGAGACACCGTAACCCTGGCACATGGGCAACTGAAGGAACACGGGTGGGTTTTAGTCAGTTAAAGTCCGACACGCCCTCCCGCTGCGCCCAGAGCGGGAGACGTCATTTGATAATTTCCTATCACAAATTGCAGAGTCCAGGCTCAGGTGGTACGGAAATGTTATGCGCAGACCCGACGATAAAAAAAGCCAACCCCGCGTAATCGAGAGGCCAGGTTGCCCTCGCCTCTTTCGATTACGCGGGGTTGGCTTTTATATAATAAGATTATTTCAATTCTGAAATCGGGAATCCTTATTAATCACGATGTTTTTTAACTTAAATTTTAGGCGATGGTTTTCATTTTATGTTTTTGAAATAATTTTTGGATAAACTGGTGAGATATGAAGTTGGAACATTGTAAAAACAAATAAATGTTTTACTAATTCCGTTTAGTGAGTGATTGCTTAAGAATATAACTTTCATAGCTTTTCACAAGCATTCGACAGGTTATCGTTATGAAAATGACACATTTCGATAACCTGCAGGGCAATTCACCGTTACTTTAAAAACGTTCACAGTCTCCATCTATCAAAAATACCTTTAGTTTTCGTACATTTTTGAGTTTTTGACAATACAATAATTTCATAAATTAAATTTATGAACTTATCCTTCACAAGGATAGCAAAAAAAAAACTTGCTTTTGTAGCTAGCAGAACTAAAAAATAGAAAATAAATAATACTTTTTAGTTTGGTTTTCGATGAAAGCGTGTTTTTTAATTTTTAATATATTTTTTAAACTGCGTTTCCTATTTGACTACTCTGTGAAGAAAGGCCGAAAGACACTCAGAAGTCAGTCTCTTTTAGAGCCCAGACTTAATCTTAGTCACATCATGAGAAGACCATCTCCATAGCTGTCTGAAATAGTCTTTTGAAAGAACCTGAGTGGACCTGTCCAGTCAGTATACCCAATTGTCACTAATCAATCGTTCAATCGCTCAACTCAGTCTAAAATAGTCAGTACTCTGTTTAAAGTCCAGACATAATTTTTTGACCGGCCTGTAAGTCTAGTGGTTAGTGACCCTGACTGCTACGATGTATGTCGTGGGTTCGATTCCCACCCAAGACAAATCTTTGTGTTATGATCAGAATTACTTAGTTCTTTGTCTCAGTGTAATTTATCTATAATATGAATGTATTTAGAAATGTATAAGTATTTATCAGTTGTCTGGTTGTCATAGTACAGGCTCTGCCTAGTTTGGGATCAGATAACGGTGTGTTGGTAGTGATAACTTCTTATGCAAGGGTAAACCGCTTCGTTACGTAACGCGTTACGGCGCCAGTATGTCTGGCTTCCCTTTCTCTCACGTATACGGCAGCGGTAGGCAGGCCCGTCCTCTTTCACTCTAACCCACAGCGCCGTTTTTCGGACAGACGCTTCACCCTCTCTCTACTCAGAGTTTAGTGTGCGATAGACATTATACTGACAGTGAGCATATAACCTAAAACTATCACCGTTTCAATATTAAATAGTTCAATTTGGATTAGTTTAAGTTATCAAGGTTAAGAAGGGCTTGTGGCTAAGTAATATCAGCCGCACGGGTTGATCGTTCAGGTTAAGCTACGCTTGCCGCGGTTGGTCCGTGGATGAGTGACCATCTTTACATAACAAGACCCTTAAGCCTAAAGCACGTTAAGCCGTCGGTCCCGGCTGTCTTTAGTAGGTCTTAGACAGTCGTTACGGGTCTTCAGAAGCCCGAAAGTCTGACAACCAGTCTTACCTAGGGGTATAGTATTTCGCAGTAACTGGGTTGTGGAGGTCAGATAGGCAGTCGCCCCATGTAAAATACTAGTATTCAGCTGCATTCGGTTAGACTGGAAGCCGACCACAACATAGTTGGGAAAAGGCTAGGCAGATGGTATCACTTCTGTCGGGCGTTCCGAGACGCACACGTTTTTTATTAATTTTAAACGTCAAAACCCCACTTGTCCGTAGATCTTCTTCGTGCGACTCGTACTTCGAGCCGTGGCAGGCCGAGCTGGCCGACATGCGCCTCCGCCTGTCGCCGCAGGAGAGGGACCATCACATGTTCAGCGAGGAGGACGACACTCAACTACAGATGAATCACAAACAGGTCTGTATATACATAGACCGTTTTAGACGCTCGTACACGCCTTTTTTAACCGATGAAAAAATCGGAGGAGGTTCTCAATTCGACGCGTATATGTTTTTTTAATGTATGACCACGCATAACTTTTTACAGAGTGGACTGATTTTGATAATTATTTTTTTATTAGAAAGGGTATATCCCGAAGGTAAATGTAAATTTGGAACGAAAATTCCAACCCTAAGGGTAGGAAAACAGGGGATGATTGATTGTTCACACATTGATTGTAATGCATAACTTCTTACAGAATAGTCCGATTTTGCAAGCATGTAGTAATTAGTAGATTATGGCCACAAAAAATTATAAACCTTTCAGTCATTTTGAGTCGGCGCCAATCTAAACGGTTTTATTTTTAGGGTTCCGCACCTCAAAGGGAAAAAGCGGAACCCTTATAGGATCACTTTGTTGTCCGTCCGTCCGTCCATCCGTCTGTCAAGACCCTTTTTCTCTGGAACGCGTGGAGGACTTTTTTTTTTTTTCTGGATGGGAAATCATCAAATGACTTCTCCCGCTCTGGGCGAACTTTTACTGACTAAAACCCACCCGTGTTCCTTCAGTTGCCCATGTGCCAGGGTCCCGGTATCTCTTTCGAACAATCTGGCGACCCTGGCAGGTATACAGGGTTATTTGTAAAACACCGGCAACCTCTCGGGACTATTTTGCTAACATCATAATCAACAACTTTTGTTCTATGACTTTTAAAATTCATCAAATTTTAGTTCATCAGATTTTCATAATGTCAGATGCCGAATCGATACAGCGGCGATATCATTTAACAACATACTTTTGGCATAGTTGTAATAAGGTCTATTTTACTTTTTTATTAGTCCATTTGACGACGTGCTTACAAAGAATATTGGGTTGGATACCTATTGGAATCCTTTTTATTAATATGTATGTATCGATGTACCGATTAGATCCGCGAATACAGAAATCTTTAGCCGCGAATATAGGAATTGGGTCGCATTTTTTTAGCCCGCTAATTGTAAAAACGCGGATGAAGGAAGCGCGAATAAGGAGCTTTTACTATGAAAGTTGATTCTTAAGAAGTAAACTCCAAAACGTCAACATGAAACATCCCCATTGTTCCAGGGTGACTCTCTATGCTCGACGCCTCCCGAGTCAGTGCTGTGCAGCGCCGAGCCCAGTCCTCGCAGGAACCTGCGCGTCGACATACACCAGGCTAACGAGCTGGCCGAACGGTCAGTACTAATATACCTTTATTTTTAATGTAAGATTCTATTATGAAATCTAATACTAAAGCTGGAAGAAAGGACGAGGACCACGAGTTAGTATATGAACCACACTGACGTCACGTAAATCCTGCATTGCGCCAGCAGAGTTTACCGCGCAACTAGCATTATATACAACGTCCTGACATCTACCATCACATCCCACCAGACGCGACACCCGTCTGGTCGTAGGGTCCTCCCTGCATTACGGAGGATGAGTGAATTTTAAACCCCGTTCCTCACACCTGCTAAAACGCATGGTTTTTTTATAGTTTATAATCTGTTCATCGCAAATCGAGTAATTGTGAATTGGTATCAAATTTTGTTGCGTCAAGGAGCGCCATCTATTGACTTTCAACACACCTACGATCCATACATAATTAGTAGCGACATCTGTTGCTCAAAATAAGAGTACGGCTCGCTCGCGACAGCTTCGAGAAAGGTCGGTCCGTCCTCGCGTGTGATATATACCGCACTATCGTGTGTACGATAACTTTTGTAAAAAATGGAAGAATATATTTTATTGTAAAACAATACATGAGCCTTATTGAAGAAGCCCTGCCCGCCTCCTATCTTCATTGCCAAAACAAATTTGAATGCTATGGATAGTACCTTGTGTACTGTGTACGTTCAAAAATTGCGAGAATTGTCAATCGCAAGAATCCGTTGTATGCGAGAAGTGCAGAACCGGTCGAAGTGGCGGCTTATGTTCAGCAGTGGACGTTATTTCAGCTGAAATCTATGCAATTTCCACTACGTACACAGTGTAACTCAGCATTGCCCCCCAGGCGTCGCGTGGCCCTGGAGGAGCAGCTGTCGCAGATCGGCTACATCGACGGCGAGTCCCCCCGCGCGCGCGCGCCGCCCGAGAAGCGCCACTCCGCGCGCCCCGCCTCGCCTCGCCACACCGACATCGCTAAGAGGTAAGTAACTCAACGCGAACTTTAAGGCGCGAGCCACGGCGTCGAGCGGCAGTCGCGGCGACTAGGGCAGTGATCAAACGAGTTTAGTTGTTTTCGCCGCGAATAAGGAACACCGAGACTTTTATTGCTAAAGTACTAGCAAGGCCACCTATTTGGAAGTCTGGCCACCTGGATACATTCTGTATTTCTCGTACTTCTTGTGGAATTCTCCATCTATACCTCGATTCCTGTTCAACTCATGTACTCCAAAATCTCTTCCAAATATTATGTCTTGAATCAAAAAACGATTACTTTCTAAGTAATATCGAGATAACTTTGATAAAGACATTTCGCTCTCGGATTTCCTTACTGGTCGCGGCGGCGAACGTGTCTGCCCGTGGCCTGCGTCGTTCGCACCGCCGATCCCCGTGGCCAAGCCGTTAGTCATTCGTGGAGTGAGATCCAACTCATCGTATTGACACCTCGATTCGAGATACGCAATAAATTATAATAGTAAATTAAACCATAATTCAAAAAAATATTTAAATACACTACTGGAAAAAAATCAAGAGATCAAAAAAAAATCCAAATTTTTCGGCAATTTTCAACAGGCCGTAACTTCGAGAGAAATGGTCGTACAAGGAATAAAAAAAAGGAAATTGTAGCTCCAAGGATCTAGTTTTTGGATTAGAAGAATTTCCGAAGCCAGTCTCTTAGGATCTTTATTTACGGTTTTTTGCCACTGACTTCCGAAATTAAAGTTATTTTTCACTTTGTAGTGTTTTGTTTTAAGGAAGTTGGTTATTAATTTTTTTTAAGTTTTTTTTTTTCGATATAGCCTAATTATGATTTCATTGTCCACAGACTATGCAAAGACCGAGATAGTCCAATGAACTCTCTTACCGACTTCCCGACTTCCCTTGGAAACGTTAAACTCAGGTAAATATACTATGAATTTCCCTGACTTTACATACAATAACCGGAGTAAAATATAACACATCGAATTTCAGAGAGAGGTTACTTACCTAAGGTTGTGGAGGTCAGATAGACAGTCGCTCCATGTAAAATACTGGTATTCAGCTGCATCCGGTCAGACTGGAAACCAACCCCATTGGGAACAGGCAACAGCAGGCAGACAGGCAGTTTTAGAAAGAGACAGAAGTATGAGTGAAAGAGACGGTGATTGACAAAGCAAAGCCCATACCATCTAATCTCTTCACCATCCTTGGTTGACTGGAATGGAGAATGCCTAAGGCATTAAGTCCGCCTTTGTACATTATTTGGTTGAAAAAAGTTGAAATAAATAAATATACAAAACTGAACTTTTTCTGAAATTCGATGTGGTGTTTTAATGGTCGTGTTCTTGTGTTATATATATTTATGTTGGATTTGTGTTATATAAGAAAAATATATGCCGACAGACCGTTTGAATAAGAAAGAGATGCCTATATTATGTTATTTTTACATTATAATGATTGCATTATAAAAGCTCACAATCCTTAGAAATTAGTCTGTTAACCCACCGAGATAGGAACCTTTTTGGCCTCGCACAGGTCTTACTCTTTTAATTTTATATCTTTTACCATTTTGTTGTTTGTATTAATCCTAAAGTTTCTATGTTCTTTTAATGTTTTTATGTCCTGTGCGTGTCACAATTAAAAATATTTTTCTTTCTTTCTTTCTTTACCGTCTGTAGTCAAGGACGTAATAAAATTGATGCTGATTTTTTTAGCGCACTGCATTTTTAACGTACTTAGCGCCGAGAGTAGAAAATCGAACCGTAAAACTGACACTGTTCGATTTTCGACGCCCTGAGAAACACTGTTGGATTCTCAATATTCGGTTCAACACCCTAGAGTTGAAAATGACGATCAGTTTTACTAACGGGTATTTCATAATCCAGTGACTGGGCTGTGGTGATTTATTGCTAATTTGATGTTTTGTGTATTTGTAACTGGCGAAGTGTAATTTTTTCACTACAAAATTAAACGTATAGACATCTCTTTTAATTCTCTGTATACGCGTCTGTATGCCTGATTTACATTTTGAGAACAGACGAGCAATTCTTGTTATTTTAAGAACGTTCACAGATTAAGATTTCAGTCTCGAATCTGTCAAAATTACCACGAATTTCCATACATTTTTGACAAGTTTATGACACCGAAGTAACACTATACAGGATAAGTTTTACCAGTTTTTAACCAGTGCGAAAATTTTAACAAACTTAAACGAGTTATAATAACCATGCAATTTTTGTTTTGATATATCTTAGTACAAAAAAAATTAGTTATCGTTAACGAAAAATGTTTATTTTGAAACTGATTTTTATGGTAACTTGCGCGCGGCGCCGGCGCGACGGTTATAGTAAATGACCGAGCGTAGCTACTAGTACCTAACAGCTGTTCGATCGGTCAAAATTCTAAGAAGTTCGAAGTATCTACTACCTAGAAGCGGTTACTGACCTATTCCTATTGTCGATATCATATTATGAAATATGTATCCACAGTTAATTTTAAAAGAAAAGTATTGAAGAAATTGTTGAAATGTTATTTCTGATACTGAACAAAAAAAAAATTGCGCACTGGTTAAAATTTTTTCCTGTATACACGGACGTAGTAAAATCACAGCGTAATTTTTATCGCATACTGGATTTTTAACCATCGGTGTTAAACATAGCATTGAGAATTCAACAGAGTACAGTGCAGCTCATCGGAAAGTGTGTTTTACTGTCCGATTTTCAACTTTCGGTGCTAAACAATACAGTTGAAAATCACACCGCGACTTTATTTCGTCCGTGTGGCGACTATATTTGAGAGAACTTGTTAGTTATATTCTTTAGTTTGCCTTCACTATTAGTCAAATAGTAATTTTTATCTGTAAACACAAAAACTTGTAGACATACAGACAAGTTATTTAGCCATTTTGGAACGACAGCATTATAAGAATAGAAAACTTTTTTTTTTTTTTTTGAGTAAAATATGAAGCATCTGTTGTGAAATTCGTAACTTCGTCTTTGAATTCATTGGCACCCTTTTTGAAGGTCAAAGTACTCAAATTAACACAAAAAAAACATATATTAAAAGGATCTACTCTAAAATAATAATATAATATAAATAAATAATAATAATAAAATAGCAGTCAGGGTCGCTAACCACTAGACCAACAGGTCTGTCTAAAATAATACTGAAATGTCCTTTTTTTGGTATTGTTCGTCGAATCACTGAGCTCCTTAAGTTCTGAGTTGAGCTGCACGATTACTGAGAGACAGGACCACACAATCTATGTGGTACTATCCTCAACAGACCATTTCAGACATCACAGGAAGACACAAGATTTATGACTGCACTGTAAAAGACAGTGTGACCTCTGAGTTTGTTTCGGCCTTTCTTCTCAGTGTAGTCAGATAGAAAACGCTGACCTCCTCTAATTTCAAAATATAGTTAATGTGTTAAAGAGTAAATTATTTATCATACGTAGGTGCCAAATGACGAGTTACCGTGGCCCTGGCACAGGCAACTGAAGGAACACGTGTGGGTTTTGATCAGTAAAAGTCTGACACGTCCTCCCGCTAGAGCGGGCGAAATCTTTTGATAATTTCCCCCCATAAAAGGTGACAAATGAAACAGACAAACTTCGCAAATTTTGTTCATATTTCTACAAACACAACTTACATTTAAAAGGATAAATATTCTTTATATGATACTGTCGTTCTTCTAAAATTGTAATCAACAGAAACATCACAGTCTCGCATAGTTATACACCGTGACATTATCGTCTTACAACGGCAGCCCACTTCATGTAACCAATGACTACTACACATCCATAAGAAAAAAATTAACGCATGACTTAGTTTAAAATTTGATATTTTGTCTCATGGAAATTGAAGATGGAATTATCTAGTCGACTCGTGCGCTGGATAGGTATGTTCTCTACCGTATGATACGTAAACATTATTAACAGGATGTTTCATAATTCTAATGCATCATTTATTTTTCTTTGTACCTATTATCTTAATTAATGGTAACAATTTTTGATCTCGCTAAGAGGTATATTATTTCGAATACGACCTTTGTGAGACGACTAAAATGTCACGGAGTTTAAATAGGTATCACATTTTCAATAACACGTACATTTTACAAACTGTGTGAGCATTCACTGTTATTCTGTATTGTATTAATTAGATTGAGAATGGTGTTGTGGATTTTATTACATTTGTTTAATATGCATCTTTAGATTGTTTGAAGGGACAGAAAATATCCTATTTGACATACTTAAATACTAGTGATGAGCCGGATATCCGTATCCGTGTCCGCGGAAATCCGAGGGAGAAGAAAGATCCGTATCCGACACTTTTTTGGCGGATCTTTTGCCTTATTAATTTTCAATACGTAGATGTAATTTTTTATATTAGGTGATTAGGTAGCAATGAAAAGATTATTTATTAATTTCTTAAAATTTAATATTCAATATCCGTATTCGGATCCGTATCCACGGATATACTTTTTTAACGATCCGATACATCACTATTAAATAAATATTACTAACGTCAAAGGGGCTTACTAGTCTTAACTATTGTCAGTATACAATGAAAACCGTGGCGAATATACAGGGTAGCAAAGACATTGACGTGCAAACTGTAACCATCAATTCAGCACATGATTCTAGACCCTCTAGCGTAGTGATATATCGTTGTTCATCAAAAAAAAAGTCTAGTTGTCTTCATGTGCCAATACATACGTGGTCAAAATGTATGGCAGCATATGGCAGCGAAAAATTCCGCAGTTCAGAATCATGTACTGAATCCATTATAACAGGTTGTGTTTCGATATCCCTGCAAACCAACATAAGTTTATTTATTAAATATGACTCGTATTCTTATAAGTTGAAAATGACGTATTACTTAAAATTGTACAGAATAATAGCCTTTTTCAAATTTTATCCAATAGTAAAATTGAGTAGCTAATTAATTTGATAGTCACTGGAAAATGTCCTAATAAACTAACCATGTAATTTTTTTTGTGATATCTGTCGAACGAAAGACAACCTTACGAAGACACAAAGAAGTGCTATTATTCAAACAGTAATAAATCCACACCACCTAATAACCACACATAAATGTGTTAACAACCTAAATTTCCGCTTACACTGACATCTAACACTTTCAGAGAACGAAACTCCCCGAGAAAATCAAAAACTCGATACAGCGGCATGCACTTAGACACGGAGAAATCCACCAACAGACTAAGTTGGCATGGAAAAGATGGACACTCTACGTTGATAAAGATAGACTGGCCGAATGAAAATTCTGTCTCCACTCTCACCACGAGCACAATGAATTCAAGTCCCTTAACACCTATAACACCAATATATGATCCGCTAGAAAGCGACTCCGAAGTCAGTGAGACAAATAAACACACTATCCAAATCAAAAGTGAAGTTTGCAGCAATTGTGATCAAGAAAAATGCCTAAAATGCGAACTCAAAGCAACAGACTATGAAAATTTGAAAGATTTCACCGAAAATCTTCATGATAGTTTAGAACACAGTCCTTTACACTCCACTGATATTAGCTATCACAATTTGAACAGACTCTCAGCTGTTTCAAACTCCTCTAATTCCGAAACTGACAAGAAAAAAGATGATAATGACGTCATGAAAGTTATGACGTCATCACACGAGAGCTCTTCGAGTTACTCAAATGTCAGTTTGACGAAAGGAGATGAACTTTACGAATGTTACAATTACACACGACCGAATTACATAAACTTACAGTCTTCTAGTACCAGTAAAAGTTCGCCAGGAAGTCCTTTAAAAAGTCCTCTAAAATCTACTATTAGTATTACATTCCGATCTCCTACTAAATGTAAAAATTATGAAGATACTCCTACTAATGATAGGGACTCTGTGTATGAAGATATTGATTTGGAGAAAAATCTATCGATAGTCGAAGATGCCAGTATACCACAGACTGATGCATGTCTGCCTACCCAACAGGCTTGCCAACCTGATGATATCCAGGACCTGATAATCCTCGAAACACCGACAGAAACCAACCTAGATGACGATATTGATGTCTACAGCCAAGTCAAATTCTTCAAAAAGAGTGTAAATGAAGTCAACGCGATGCTTCTACCTGAAGATAGACATTACGAGAATATAGCGTTCGAAAAACAAAACGATTACGAAAATATTAATGTGGACACGTTAAAGATTTGTGATAAAGATTTGATAAATGAAGATGACAATTCTAAAGATGCATCTGAGAACGGAAATTTTAAAAGTATGAATGTTAGAGAGCTAGCTATTCGCTTTGAAAGTCCTACTGAGCAGAAATCTGCATTTACATTCGACAAATTCAAGGCTGAGATTAAATACCCAAGTTTGGAACGCAAAGACGAGAAAAGGGTTATAGAAATCAAGAATATTGACTTTAAAACTCCAACAGTATCACCAAAGTCGTATAGACTATCGAAAAACTCACACAACGCGAGATCGTTAGACGAAAACGCGTTTATAAAAGAGTTTGGTAATGACCAATCGAATGTTGATAGGAGAAAAAGTTTAGAAGTCAAAACTTCAAGCAAAAAGCTGCCAGATCTAAATCTTAACACGGACCATGAACACAAAGTAATAATAACTCCTACGACAGAGAACAAAATCTCTTTAATACAAAGATTCGATCGCCCAGACATCAAGAACCTTATATCTTTAGACGGTGACAAAAAACTCAGTCGCGAACGCATAGAGAAATATAAAGAGGAACGCAGAAATTTCCTCAGAGAGAAATACAGTTCACAATCTTTCCGTTCGAATCCCGAACAGCTGACTCGGATAAAGATTCGAAAAGATAGAGAAGATAAAATTGAAACGTGTGAGAGACTAAAAGATGAGATACCGAAGTTTGAAAGGAGGAATACGGTGGATTTGGGACAGAGGCTGAGGTTCAGTCTGGCTAAGAGTAGCAACAACCTGGAGTCGATCCCGTCACCTTCTAGTCCTGAGAGGGAGTTTCGAGAAGATAGGAGTTTTGAAAGGTAAGTTGGAGACATTGCTTGGGAGATATTTTTTTGGCTCATTTTCGTACAAAATTAATGAATACTGAAATGACGACTAATAGAAAAGTATGGGAGAAAAAGACATGTTGTGTCGACACCAAATAATTTGGTATTAAGGCAAAATGAAATACTTAAAAATCATGTAATTTTTTTTATTTTTTTTATTGTAACCCACATGAATTTAAAATAGCAGCTAATCAAAACAGCGTGGCAATACTTATCATTTTTGATACGTTTTTCTAAAAATCTTGATTATTTTACCTTCACTCGAAAGTTGACATGTCTATGAAATAAATGAATGAGCGATGTAAAAATATATCTTCCAAGCCAGTTCAATATTTTCTGTTTGATTTTTTGTTGTGTGTATTTAAATATTGGCTTTAATTCGTGAAAGATAACATCATAACTTTAGTTTTGCACAAAATTCTATGTGTATTTTGTTACGTAGTTTGCATTTATCGTATGGAAGTAACTATGCACTTACCGGTATACCTACTATTGGTAATCATACTTGTAAATTATAAATTCAAGTATACCGTTATGTGTAAATTACTTGTTTTTATTTTTGGTCCGAATAATTCGAGGAATTAAATTGGTTTTTTATCTAATTTGTGTTGTATTAAAAAGAACGTTACGTCTTCTTCATTAATTTACTAAAGAATCATTGTTTTATCAAAAAATATTTCCAGTATATTTCAGGTTCCTTCATTGGTATTTTGGTGCAAAACATTAACAGTTTTTTTTTTCGTTTTCTCTCTAGGAAGGAAAAAGTCTCGCCTTCATACAATATACGCGATATGACAGCAATTTTCGAGCAAAAGTCGCATCCACACACCGGTTGATATACCAAGTACTAATAAGTTTACCATAATCTGTGGTGGGACTTACGGCGATACCTGTAGACTCAGGTAAGATGGCCAAAATTACCAAAAATTGGTAAATTATGTTTAAAAAGTATTGGTGAAATTGTCACAATGATATGAAAGTGGTATGATTACCGCAAAATTATGTATTGTATGCTATGCGATCAAAAGGCGATACCTGTAACATAAGTAGGTTTGCCAAAGTTACCAAAAATTGGTAAATTATGAATATGAAGTATTGGTGAAATTGTCACAATGTTAAAATAATGACGAATCGGTTATAATTACCACAAAATTATATCGTATATTAATTGTGCTTGCTTTTTTGGTGAGTTTTGTTACTAATTATGAGCTAAGTCGTGAAGTTTGCTGAAGAAATACTTGAGTTATTTTATGTATTGTATAAAGTGACATCGTCATGAAATTTAGGAAAAATAAAATTGGTAAGCTTACCGCTATTTACTATAAATTAAAATGTAAAAAAAATATTGTAAGGTTTTTGCCTAGAGTTTAAGACGCCTAGTTTCTCTAGTAACTGGATTGTGGAGGTCAGATAGGCACTCACTCTATCTAAAACACTGGTATTCTATAGCATCAGGTTATAAACAAAATACCGGTAATATTTCCGGTATCATCGCCAAAGTCTCACCACAGTAGCCATTTAAATTGTTATCTTGTATATTAACAAAATGAAACTCATTTTATTGTGAAAATATTAATATTAAGTTGAATAAAGATATATTTACTTGTTTCAATATACATAATTATAGGTAAATTATTGTACCACCTTATTATATTGCAAAAAGCAAAATACGCATGACATTTGTAATTGTTTTCCAGCTTTATTTAACTTTATATTTTACAATTATACTCGGGTCATTACAAACGCTAAGTTAGATTCATAAATCAAATTTATCGTACCTTTCGCTCGCACTTACGACCCTTATGGAGCAGTCTTTTCCACGGTCGGACGGACGTAAAAATAACGCGTCGGAATTTTTCGTGTACTGGGTTTTTTAATGTACTGCTTAGCGCGGAAAGTTGAAAATGCTGTCTATTCGATTGTCAATGTTCAGTCTAACACTGAAAGTCGAAAATCCGGTGTTCGATATAATCTCACCTCGATATTTTGACTACTATGTTATTATTATTGACACATTGGTCTATCCTACTAATATTATAAATATATATATATATATATATATGAAAGTTTGTGAGTATGGATGAATAGATATTTGTTTGTTACTCTTTCACGCAAAAAACTACTGATCGGATTTAGATGAAATTTGGCACATAGATAGTCTATAACCTGGATTAACAGAGAGGGTACTTTTTATCCCGGTAGTACTTTCCCGCGGGATAATTTTCGACCTCTACGCGGGCGAAGCCGCTGGCAAAAGCTAGTGTATTATATATAACTGCGTTTGTACTGGCCCTAGTATATCTCGCCCCTCTATACATGTGGGTTTACAATACATTTCTGCCTTACTCTTTAGAAAACACAAGCGTTATGTACTATTTACCTACATTTATGTATTTTTAACAAGCAATATATTATAGTTATTATAAATAAGTCACTTGTTTCGTTATTATTATTTATTGAAGGTTTTTTTTTACTAATATTATTATTTCGTCGGTTAATCATCACAATTTGATTGGGTTTGAAGCGGTACTGGAAATACAGGTATGATTACCAAAAATTTACAGGTAAATGAAATACGTGGCCTGGTTTATGACAATAGATTCGACTATGTACTAGCCCCACTGAGGTGAATCCCATGCTGGATACTGGACAAGTCTTCTCACTTTAATGTATACGAAGTCTCTCGACTTTTCATGACAGTTTGAACACCTCCATACTATAGTCTGTGCCGGATGTGAAAAAAATAAAAATCATTGTCACCCGCCTTCCAATATATTCAAATATTTCAAAACGATACGAAAAAAATGTAAAGAAAGTGTCGCTAGCACGGTCAAAACGGTAATTTGAATACATTGGTAGGCAGGTGTTAACGACTTTTATTTTTTTCACATCTGGCACAGACTAGTTTCTCACATCAGTGACAAGCGATTCATTTGACCGTTACTGATACAGAGTGAAAACCGCTCGTAACTTCGGCGGAAATTACAGATTTAGTTCTTAGTAAGTTCGCCAGAGCTTTAGATCTAACTGATGAATTATGGGTGTAATATACACCTCTGTCCATCTCATCTAGGTCTATAGCCTTGATGTTATGTCATCTATACTTATAATAATATTATAAATGCGAAAGCAACTTTGTCTGTTTATTACGCTTTCACGCCCAAATCACTGAACAGATTTTGATGAGATGTGGTACAGAGATAGACTAGACCTTGGGTATAGGCTACCTTTTGTCCCGGTAGCACTTTCCCGTGGAATAATTTACTAACTTCACGCGGGCAAAGTCGAGGGCAGAAGCTAGTTGTAAATACTTCTTTGCCGCTTCAAAACCAAATCAAACAAGTATTATTATATTATATTGTAAACCATTAATTCTCATGCGATAGTTGTTTTACGAGGAATCTCAGTATATTTCTCATGGATATGATGTTATTGAAATATTGACTCTAAGGGCTTGGTAATAGGCGCCTTTTTCTGTTTAAAAGGGACTAAAATTTGCCTGTTTTTGACGTTTTGTGGGTGTTACAGATAGATTAATGCTTTAGGAGGTGCAAAACTCATTAAAGAAACTTTGAGTTGTAGAAGCATATGTAACTTCCCTCTCTTTTTATTTCGCACCTTCAGAATTATAGAGACAGAGACCAAATTAGAAATTTTAAGATTTCATCTTTGACTCATAAAATAATAAAACTCTTATAACAAAAGAGCCCCATTATTGTGATTTTAGGGCCCCTTTTAGGTACCTACATTACGTCCGGAATGTACATTATTACGTACGTTACGTATATAACGTACGTTACGCATATAACGTACGCAAACGTATATTACGTTTTAAGTAAACATTGTTACTTTATTAAAAACGTACAAAATCTACTTGCTATTACAACTCAGCGACCATCATTGTCAAAAAGGACATTATTCAGGTTTCGAACATTTTGTAAATTATTTGACATAAGTTTGACAATCTATTCGCTCATTTTTGCGTTAATCGTTTCCTAAAGCATTATTTAATCTATCTGTAACACCCTGTATATTAAAAAAGGTCATACAGATATTGGAATATTTATTGACTCTATTACTTACTCGATGAGCCTGTAAGCTTTCGAGTTCCTTAGTTAAAAAAAGGCGTCTTAAATATTAATTTGACAGGCGTTCGAATGTTTAAATGGTTTTCATTTTGATACAAATTTTCTGTTACACAACACAGCCAATCTTTGAGCCATTTATTGTATTTTAAACTTTATTCTGAGTATTCTGACAGCTGTTAAGTTTTAAATACAAAATTCACCACAGACCTCTTACGTCAGTTTTTGTAATAAGAACCGGTTGGTCGGAAAAAAATCTAAATTCAAAATGGCTCCATTGTTTAACCTGCTATTTTCATGTGATCCTCTTTATGTAGGCTTACTCAAACTACTGCAGTTGCATTTCTTACGAAATTGAATCTTATTTGTATAAAGTCCATGTTGACATTTGTATGAAACGCCTTGATCACAGTGGCTTTTAAGGATATCCACACTTACTTTGCAGGAATAAGGTTTATTTTCGAATAAATCGCTACCGTATTTAGCTTGTTAATTTCTTTGAATTTTTGTGAAACCAATCGTTATGTTAGATATTGTATAAAGTGAAAACCGTTTAAACATTGCCAACTAAAATGATATTGTGTTGCCATAATGAAAATAAAAAATAATAAAAATGCATTTATTACTATATTTTTGTAAGCAGTATTTATTCGATAGAATAGAGGCTGTGTAATATTTGAATCTTATAGAAATATAATAAAACAAGACTATGTAATGTGAAAATATGAAAAAAAAATACGTAAGAATGAATCTCGGGAACAATTCTGACTTTTCTGACTATATTGTTAGAACTTATTTCTGACGACGAAGCCAGAAATTGACTCAAAGGAAAACGGAAAGTTTTTTTTATATAAAATTGAAGTTGCATAGTCATATTATATTTAG
This sequence comes from Aporophyla nigra, assembly GCA_947507805.1. Classification (NCBI taxonomy): domain Eukaryota; kingdom Metazoa; phylum Arthropoda; class Insecta; order Lepidoptera; family Noctuidae; genus Aporophyla; species Aporophyla nigra. Next base: position 2,642,123 of record OX382318.1, read on the forward strand.
ATATGGTCGAATAAAAAATAGCTTTCTTTGTATATAAATACGCACCTCTTTTTGTAAAAAGTCGGTTAATGGAGTCGAAAACATATTTAGTTTGTGTACATTAAAATATTCTATAGAAATAAATTACTTTCTCTGAATGAATTGATTATATTTTTAACTCTCTATATTGTACTAAAATTTGATAAATATACAGTTAACTTAATCACGGCTCGTTTACACGTCTTTAGTAAGCAGGCAAGCCAAGATTTCCTGAATCACCTAGTGTCATCATTTCAACCGAAAGACGTCAACTGCTGGACAAAATTCTGAATTAGGTTATTGCTAAGTAAGAAAGAATTTCGCAATTATCAGTGGGGCAGTTCCTGTATTTTTTTTTAACGTTCGGAATTTAATCTCAGTCTCTTACTGTCAAAAAAAAGTTGACATAATATTGGAAGTTGAAAATTCAGTTTTTTTTTAGCACTCAATTTTCACTGTATTTCTTTGTTATTAATTCTCGCTGAGATGAGATTGTAACTAGATTTATAACGATTTTAATTACGGGAATTAGCCTTCAGGGCCATCATTGCAAAAACCTAGTCTGTTTAGAACGATACTAAACTGGAATGCTGATTGACATATCGCACACCTAGATCTAAAGTAAGACAACTCAAAAATTGTGAATTTTGAGATATCATTGTATTCATTTGTTTAGGCGGGAGGGGGGTGACATGCGTGATTCAACAAAAGAAGATACCATCTAGCGACGAATCTTTCAAGATTTTATTGAACCTGTTAAGGTGAATAGCTGCGTAGGGTTATCGAGCAAATGAATACAATGATAACTCAAAATTCTCAATTTTTGCGTTGTCTTACTTTAGATCTAGGTGTGCGATATCATAGACTGCATTCCGAATTGCGCTGTTATCAATTCAAGCGAATTAGTGTGAGCACCATAACGATGTACCGTAAATTTACCTAAATTAATATTAACGTGACAGTTGTGCTGTTTTGTTTTGAGTTATGTACAGACGCCAACACTTAAAGCTACTACAATCTGTCAAATTGTTTGGGAAAATTTGACAGTTTTGGGTAGCTTGATGTGCTTACGTCTGTACAACTCTTAACTTAGCATTTATGACAGCTCTGATATATAAATTGGAATGCAAAGTATTAATGTTAGCGCTGTCAGCAATTATGGCATAATTCGGAATGTAGCCTCAAGAGTCTATTTTTAACATCTTTATTTTCATCAGAATAAATAATACCAATACTCTCCCAGGCTTTTAAATCGAGCCACAGTATATTACCATAGGCAAAGTGTAAGGAAACTCCGTATGCGGTTTTAAAGCTGAAATACTGCAAGGCAGGTGTGACTGGCACGCCGGAAGGGGACGTCCTAGGAGGACATAAAGTGACCTTATTGGTGATGTTCTTCAGAAAGATCAGGTGCGTAGTATTCGCAACCGGCATGTGTGTATGACCAGATGTACAGGGTGACAAATGGGAAGTTGCCTAAAGTAATCACTTATCATTATATGATGAGTGCAGGGAAAAAATAAATAAAAATACATATTATATCACTGAAGTAGTCATTTTTATTTGAAATAATTTTCAGTTAAATTTAACTTTTTCAACAGACACATATTAAGTTTTTATTTTTTTTAATGACGAAATATGGCTAGGGAATAACTAGGTGTTAATGGTTAATATTTTCGAAGTGATTCCCATCTGAATTTGCACAATAATCAAACCGTTTTTGGAAACTATGCAAAACTTGTTCAATTTTAGATAAAGAAATACTAGTAATTCCTTTTCTAAAGCATCCCTCAATTTTTTTACCCCTGGAATAAAAGCACTCGATGAGATACACTTTTTCTTCGTTCATAAGGTTTCATTTTAAAGTATACGTATTGTCTTTTACGGCATCTCAATAGAAACAGTCAACATTCTAGAATGTACTTACGTGGGCCCATCCTTATACGATATGGTTAAGGGAGAAAGAGATGCATATACTTTAGGCAACTTCCCAATTGTCACCCTGTATGAACATAAACGAGGTAAAAGGTGTATGTAATGATCGTAGCAGGTGGCGTTCTGGAGTCTGGGAGTGCTTTAGCAACTAAATTTCCTTACTAATACTAAAAACGTGTAAACAGATTACAGATTAGTTCCTAAATGGAATTGAAACTTAGTATGTCTTTGACTCGGTGAAATCTTTACAGACAATAATCGTATCTAAATCAACGCTTTGAGAATATCATCATTCAAAAGTTTTTAGGATTTTTTGAAGTCATATATCGGTTTTATAGTATTAAAATAACTCATATTCGTTGATACATTAATTTTGAAACCATACTGATATTATAAATTGTAAAAGTGAGGTGTTTTCGAGTTTGATCTTTAACTTACTTTGAATAAAGCTGTTTTTGATAAATTTACTTGTAAAGTTTTTGCTAAATTTACTTAAGGTAAAGTTACGTGCACGTCTGTGGCAACAAATTCAGTTTTGCATTTATAATATTGTAATGCGGTATGATGATCCAATTCCGTTAAATTGTAAATAATATAAAACCGATATATTTAGCTGTGTTTCATAAAATTTTGGAGGTTTCTATAAATACTGGTTAACGGCTAAAACTCTAAAATAAGAAGTGTTTTAATCATTCTTAACAAACAGTGAAGGAAATGGTATGGAATAAGGTTGATTTAAGAATGTTAGCCGCTAACCAATTTTGAACGCTCCCAAAATCTTTCTTCCAAGTCGTATGCTAATTTCATGAAAGATTATGTGCACTGTATGTTGAAAACTTTTTCTCTGTATTTTGTATGATCTATTAAAGTGTTAGTTTGGTCACTCTACTAAATACACAGCTAAACTGGCTTTAATCTATAAATCAGAGAGTCAGATATTTTTTTGCAAATTTGATGACATGAAACGCGTGTGTTAAAAATGAATTGTCGTGACTTTTTTTTCTCCAGCTTTTATGAATCGCACGCTGCATAAAAATGGTAACGGTATACGATCGTTAATACAGGCACATCGTGTTTTCAGAAAAAGTTGTCTTTGTAGAGCTTTCGTCTCTGACACAAGGTGGGTCAATGCCTTCAGGCACGGGTGCCAAAAGCCCAGCGGGTATTTGAGTCTTGCCGCACAAACGGGCCGCTGGTTTTGCCAGGTTGCGAGGGGAGTTAGCGCAGTAAGCTTTCGGCATTCACGTAAACGCGAACAACACTTCGTGCGCTTTCTCTCGCACATCGCTCAACGTCTCGCTGTACAATAGAGAGAGCACGAAGTATGGTACGCGTTAACGCGTCAATGTAGCCGTTAGCATTATGCATTCTTGAAAAACAAATTAAAATATCGTTTAATTAAGATGAAGAAGCTGTGTAAGACGGATCACACACTGCACAACGCATCATGCATCGGGGCCCCGGGAACCGCAGCCAAATTCCCCGCACGGAAACAAGTTTTTGTTGAATTTGTATGCAAAAAATCACGCTTTACCGCTTTACCACCGGCATTGTATGTAGGCCTTTTTTTTCTGGATGGGAAACCATCAAATGACTTCTCCCGCTCTGGGCGGAGCGGGAGGGCGTGTCAGACTTTTACTGACTAAAACCCACCCGTGTTCCTTCAGTTGCCCATGTGCCAGGGTCACGGTATCTCTTTCGAACAATCTCGCGACCCTGGCAGGATTGTATGTAGGCCTTAAAGCTGTATGTGCCTTACAAGGCCTGCTTGTTCCGTTATTAGAAAATATATAATTAAAAACATAAAGTGCACATAATCTAATAACCAAACCGACTGTGACATTGCCAAATCGTATTTCTCTTTCAAATAATATTGTAATAATAAGCAACGCGAGATAAGTCTTAGGCCAAGATGAATATAAATTATTTAGCACGTACTTTCTCTTAGTAGTATTCTTGTCACTGTCGCACAACTGTCAAACTACAAATGCGAAACAGAGACGGGAACATATCTAAGCCAAATCACGTGCTAAATGAAGTTTATCAATCTCGACCTCAATATTTAAATTAAGAATATAAATATTAAAACGTATGTAAAATTGTAACGGAAAAAGGTGTAATTGTTGGTTTGGTACTCAGTTTGGTATGTGGGTAGTTTTGACGTTTCAAAACGGCCTTTGTAAGATGGTGGCGTTATGGCGATTCGAAATGGTGTCGCAGATTTTGTTTTTTTATTGATTTTAATAATTGGTGTTCTGTTATTATAGAATTACGTGAAAATATGTTATTATACTTAAGCTGTGACCTTTTGTTAATAATTTATTTTTCAATGTATTTAATTCTGTTCATTTATCGGGTAGATAGCATCTATCCAGATACTTAACGACCAAACTAAGTAGTGAATCAATATTTAAGTATAAACAGTGAGCTTTAAAGCGTTTCCACTTATGATGGCTATGGACGCAGAGGGCGCCACTGAGCGTCCCTTGTATTTACAATCTTGTAATATAAATATTTCTTTATTGTCGGCTTGTAGATGTAGGTTATGACGAATAAAAAGTATTGCGGAATTTTTGTATTTTTCTTTTTGCCTTACTCTACACAACGGGCCCGTTTCTCAGAACGAAAATAATAACCTTTACTCTTCCCTTAGTATAAAACACAGTTGCTTCCCGCGCCTGTACGCTTAGATCTTTTAAACTGCGCAACGGATTTTAATGCGGTTTTCATCAATAGACAGAGTGATTCAAGAAGAAGGTTTATCTTATAATACGCAGGCGAAGCCGCTGGCAAAAGCTTGTAAAAATATTTAAAAAGATGCAACACATTGGTACCGATTCCCTTGTTCACAAACTTAACTAAATTTAAGTTCAGTGCATCTTTTTCTTTGTATTTCATTAAGAAGAGGACAAAAGAAAAATGTTAGTTTAGTCCTGTCAAATTAATCAGCGCCTGTCACTACTCCATACAAGTTTAGACGTGATTAATAACTTGCCTACTAAAATGACGTCAATTTACGTCAAGCGCTGATTAATTTGACAGGACTAAACTAAAATTTATCTTCTGTCCTTTCCTTAATGAAATAGAAAGAAAAAGATGCACTAAACTTAAATTTAGTTTAGTTTGTGAATAAGGGAATCGGCACAATTGTCTGTTGATTAATCATTCAGCCAATTACACTGTTGTGCGCTTAATAATTTGTCTCACTAATTTTGGGATATTTCCGTTCGGAAAAACTGGCCCTTTGACACATCAAATGATTGAATTCAACATCTTAGGGCCTATGTACACACGGCTACATATCAAGCTATACATTTCCAGTTTTAGCTGAACTCGCATTGTATAATTTTTTCGTACAATGAGAAGTTACTAGCTTATACTGAAAATGTGTAGCTTGATTTTTGCCGTTCGTACACTGCGTTTCAGCGCCATCGCACATGCAAGGCAGAAAACACGCCGTTGATTTGGAATTACTGGTAGTATTTGGCAGGAATCGCCACACAATACAATCATTGCTGCTCTAGAACATTCGTCAATTAGTCAATGTGCATGATCTCCTCCCAAGTTATGATAACCTGGTACTTCGAAGACATAAAGTGTTTTCTTGCTAACACACCTATGTTAGGTGAGCTCTTCCCAAGTTCAAACCTGGTACTTCGAAGGTATAAAGCGATTTCTCAGTAAGTCCTCATCTATCTGGGTATGTAGTAGATCATTCATAATTCGCTTGAGTGCTTCCAATGTGCATTCGCGTTTGGCTCCATCGTACATTCATCCCATCATCATGATTTCAGCCGAAAGACGTCCACTGCTGGCCATTTCGACCGGCTTTGTACTTCTCACTGGCCTTCATCAAGTCATATGTCACTGAAACGTGGTCGCTCAGAAGGGGCCTCATTAGAAGGCTGAAAGTCACCCAAAGGGCAATGGAGAGGGCTTTGCTTGGAGTTTCTCTACGCGAATAGCCCGAAGAATAGCCAAACTTAAGTGGCAGTGGGCAGGGCACATTGCTCGCAGACCAAATGGCTGATGGGGTCGGAAGCTTTTGTAGTGGCGATCGCGTACTGGAAGACGTAGCGTGGGAAGGCCTCTCACAAGATGGACCGATTCATCCCATATGATAAATTTACTTGCTACCAAGGTCCAGCCGTCTTTGGTTTATAAACGGTGTAACCGACCCAATTTTGTTTTGTTTTTATTTATTGCAAATACAAAAAAAAACTATAAACATATCGCTTTAAAGACGATGATCCAGGTAATTTTCAAAAAGAAACAGAAATTGTATTTCGATTATAGTGACTTAGGACTTGGTGGGTGAAAGATATGTGGCGTTCCGCGCATAAAGGTACCAGTAGGGAGGTATTGAGTTAAGGCCGGATGTAGAATCTAGAATAGTCCCTTTATTATGCTGATTACAAAAAAAAAAATTGTAACTGACATCCAAAGTTGAAATTCTGAAAAAACTAGTTTCGAAAAAATGGAGTTTGAAAATTAAGGTTACAAAAAAACAATGTTCTACTCGTTTGTAACAAAGATTTTTCTACATAGATCCCAACACATTATATGCATCAATGTATCACTAACATAACCGATACTGTACTGCCAATATACAAATAGTATTAAAATTCAAAAACTCAATGTAAAAATTATGAAAATATCGACATTTTATAAGACCTACCGAGACTGACACCTGGTACCTGTTTAATAAACATTTCCTTTTAAAAAAATGTGCTTAGAAATGTTGTCTGTAGATGTTAATTGTATCAAATTTGTTCTAGAACAATAATTAATCAGTAAAAATCACAAAATGCCATATTTTCACCCGATTTTACAAAAACGCAATTAACTCTGAAACTAAATGCCGACATCTGCATCACCTGCGCACCTGATCATCGCGCACATCACCTTTATGCGCGGAACGCCACATATTAATTCCAAGTACATTTTTGAATTACAAGTATCAACCATTAAGAATCAACGTACACGCGATTTTTCAAACTAGAAAACATAACCTCAATAATCTATTAGTAAATAAAACAATAAAATGGCTTGAAACTTATAGTACCGATAAAACTAAGTAATAGAAAGGAAAAACAATGACTGGCATTGACTAAAAGATAAAATTCTTGGATACCTGTCATGTCGGCAGTTCTTTCGAAAACATTGTCATTCGGAGACTTTGTTCCGCTTCCGATTCCGCCAAATATCTTATGTAAACTTGGTATATCACAGCTAATACCATTACTCCTTATTGTTTTATTCATTTTGTATAAGTACAAAAGCAATAATAATTGATAGTTCATTAGAAATAAGTGAAATACAACTGAGAACATAACACAATGTCAGAGAAGCTACCTGTATTTGATAAACAGTGTTGCCACAAAAAATATATTTTAGTTCCAATTGGACATCTGGTACCTTTATGCGCGGAACGCCACATACTTATAAGCACATGACCCACCCAATCCCCCAAAAAAATGTTGTCAGTCCATGCGCCAAACACTCTGTAAATAGATAAAAGATATAAGGTAAACAAAAATAAAACAAACAAAATACAAAAGCAATCTTTATTTACATAGTGGAACTATCCATAACTATACTCGAGAGAAATGACAACAGTCTTAGATACTTGATCAATCATAGTCAACAATGGCGACGCGAGACAGTCTTACAAATTATTATGTCGAACAATTTCAATATATTAGAACGTGCTGTACGATAAAAGTGACGATCTTACAGATTGAAATAGGTAGATTCCCTTCAAGGTGATTGCAGTAAGGTAGCATGTGAAAATCAATTTTTGTTACGTTTTTTGCTATTTGCAGATCAGCGTCAGGTTGTAGTTTATTAAAATATGATTCCCGACAATAACAAGTATGAAATTTACGGAATTATAATCATTTGGTCCGTGGTGCCGAACGTGTACGTGGGGTGGCCCATTTCTTCCTATGAGTGTAGTAAAAGGCGACCAAGGGACTTATTAGATAATGGGCAGCAGCGTTCTCTATGTATTTTACTACCATACTGCGATCGCCAACCTGCCCGCCAAGCGTGGCGATTATGACAAAGCTCCCCAAATTGGGGGAGACCAATGTCCAGCAGTGGACGTCTTACGGCTGAAACGATGATGAAGATAATAATAATAATTTAAATAACCAATAGAACCCTCTCAGTTAAAGTAAACAAGTTATTGAAAAAATACTTATTCAAAAGTACACACTATTCACACCTAGCTTATTTTTGGCAACCCTAGTAGCACGTATTAATTTGCACCCGGTAAGCGGGTGCTGGGCATGGTCGCAGGACACCTATAACTACTTATATGTAGGACTCGGGGCGAGTTGTGGGCATGCGAACGAATTATCGTTCTACCCGGGAGCCGGGTGCTGGGCACTGAAAGTGTATGATCCCTTTGATCATACAACTATTTTATGGACTTAGATTTTGATGAGTATAATTCTGTAAAGCCATATTTGTGACGGTCGGGAATCATATTTCATTCAACATACAGCCTAACACACTGACCTGCCAATTGCAAGATTGAAGAAAATTTGAATTTCGCGGGCTACAATGACCCTTTGCCCTTAAAAACAATTACCACGGTCTATTACGATATTAATGTAGATTTTATAAATCAATTATATCTAAATAAATTGGATTTTTTTCCATTCCACCAACTTTCGCGTCGCCACTGAGTCATGACAGGCATATAACACATGAAAAAAGTGAAATTTTTAATACTGTTCTTGCAAGTTTTAGTGCGCAAGTCGACTGTACGAATTACACGTCTACCTTCAAAACAAGATTGAAGAAGCATCTTCTGGCACGCTTGTTCCATCACATACCTCATCAATCGCTTTCCATCAGGCTTAATCCGGGTCAAGAGCAGGCTCATTCAGTAACAAAAAAAATCGTAGTTCTGGAAAAAAACTTATGCGAGCAATGTATCTGTGCGATTACAATTTGCAAATGTAAACAGTGTTGCAAGTATATTACTTAGCGCAAGTTACTACTAGCGGATAGTATGTCAGGCATTTCTTGCAGAAGTTCTCTTGCATGTGAAAATGCCAGAGTTTAAGTTTTTAAAACTTCGCTTCCCATGTAGAATTGCCTGAAAGTTATAGTTGGTAGAAAATGTAGCAACTTGCAGTCTGCAAGTAAGTTTCAGAAGTCGACTTGCACAATAAAACATGCAACTAGATATCTTACGTGAGAAAACGTTGATTGAAACATTGATTGAGGCACTCCTACGGTAACTAGCCTCTAAAAAGCTCAGAAAGGACACAGTTACATTCAAAAAGATTTAATTTTTATAAATATTATTGCAGTTTCTTAGTACGTAGAAGTGTTTTAAGGCAAGATCTTACGCAACTTGCGACTTGCATGCATTCTACTTGCAGAATCGAAAGTGAGTGCAAGTTTTATGTTGCATACATTTTTAAATATTGCGTTCTATTAAAATTCTGTGCATTAAGAGTATGAAGAGAGAAATATAAAATGATGATTTAATTCTAATAACTATTTACATTTTGAAAACATTTGTTTCTAATATTACAATACTTTTAATTAAACTTTACGATTTTAGTCATGCTCAGGTTTCGTGCATTCGCGATTAATTACGAACTCAAACGAAGACATACTGATGATTCCGAAACTCGTCAACATATCCGAAACATGAACATGAGTAAAACTGTAAACATTTAAATAAAATTCACACAAACAGCATATTCTCTTTTCATTTATATTCTAAAACTAAAAAAAGGGAATATTGTTCACTTTGTAACAAGCTTATAAGCGAGAAGATATTTTTAATTAAAACATTTAAATTTAACAATTTTCATAGCACCTTGTTTCACTAATTGATTTAACAAATGTTTAAGCTTTGGTGGAAATTAAATTACTTATGTAACTATAATATTTAGAAATAGAAATAATAAGAAATAATATTTATTTGCATAAAACATGGTATATAAATTTGTTTTTTTTTTTTTTGTTGTTTAATTTGTTGTATATAAATTTGAATGAACTAAAGTTATTTCTAGGCAACCGAGCAACTTTGTGGGCAACCAGATTTGAATATGACAAATTGTCAACCGTAGGGGCGCTGTGATTGATTGAATGATATTTCAACAGCGAGGATAAATATTAAAATAATCGATTAGAGCGAGCTAACACTCGTTCCAAATGACCGTGAGCGGGATAACGATGTCCCAAAATTAATATCACCGTGACTGCTGTCAAAAATTACAGATGTACTGTTTTGTTTTCAGTCGCATCATACCTAACTTCCAAAATTGTGCTTTTGGCTACAGTCGCTAAGTAACCAAAGAAGAAACTTGTGGTATATTAAAATTATACAAAGGATTTGACGGGCATTGTGAGTGCGTTCATGAGTGTTCCGAATTACTGACAGTTGTCATAATCGTGATATCTAAATCGGAACGCAAATTATTCATGAGAGCGCCGTGACCGGTTATGACATAATTCGGAATTTACCCCTAATCGCAACAGTTTACGCATGTATAACAATTTGTCACATTAATTTCGCAATAATTTAACAGTCGAGAAAACTTCTCAGATAATAAATTACTAAGGCGTGTTCAGAAGCTAAGTAATGAAACATTTTAAAAATTAAAACAATTTTTTTAACGTTTAAAATTTAATTTACAACTACGAAGACAATAATTTTAAATCTACGCACAGTACTTAGAAAACTCAAACACACATACTATATAACAATATTAGTGAACGTTCACACGAACGTAATAAAATCGTGGTAGGATATTTAACATCGTGAGAAAACCAGCATGTCTAAGAACCAAAAATTCGAAGACATGTGACATCTACCAACCCGCACTGGGCCCGCGTGGTGGATTATGGCCCACTCCCTCTCACAGAGAGGAGGCCTGTGTCCCAACAGTGGGAACATTATTGGCTGTTGATGAAGATGATGAGGATATTTTAGCGCACTCGATTTTCAACTTTCAGTGTTGGCCCGAGCATTTAGAATCCCACAGAGTGTATTTCAGCGGGTCGAAACACACACAGAATGGAAATTCACTATAAGATTATACTAACTAGAATAATTACAATATTTTTACGTTCTAAAATCGACTAAATTAAAGTGACTATTTTATCAAATAACAGTACTAACCGGAAAATATCTTAATCATAAAGTCAAGCCTTCTTCCCATGGGGGTAGGCAGACATTTCAGAATGCCTCGTGCTAAGATCCTTACACACTCCATTTGCCTCGTTTACGTTCATACATCTGGTCATACACACACACCGGTTACCAGTACTACGCACCTGACCTTTCTGAAGAACATCACCAATAAGGTCATACTTGGTGAAGTAAACTGTAACGATGAATTTAGTGTATGATTCTGAACTGATTTTTTTAATACCGGGACCACAAATTTCAATGTAGGGGGTTGTTATTTTAATAGTATTAAAAAAACAATTGCTGTTCGATGTATTATGACCGCGCTGTATTGTACTTTTCATAAATTAGCGTTTTTTTTTTTATAACAGTCGGGAAAATTTCTATGCTAGTGGGGTCTTCCAGGGTCGTGGATTCGATCGGAAGAGTTACAGTGGCATTGGCACAGGCAACTGAAGGAACACGGGTGGGTTTTAGTCAGTGAAAGTCTGACACTGGGTGGAGCGGGAGGGCGCTCCACCCAGGGCGGGAGACGTCATTTGATGATCTCACACCCAGAAAAATAAAACAAAAGGGTCTAAATTCTAAAAATCATAATTTGATTTCATGGTTACAGTTTACGAGTAGTTTTCCTAACTCTGTTTATGATCACTGTGTGTAATTCCTTATGTTAGTAATAAATACTATTTTTGAGCACAATTTGTCATGGACATGATAATTTACGAGATGAGCGAGAAATGAACTGAGCGTGCGGAGCTAAGCGAGGTGTTAAGAGGATTCAAATATTACGTTAAACCTAGTGCATAGTGCGTCAGTTACATATTGATGTTACATTTTATAACATTACGCCTGTATATCTTGAAGGGTACAGATGCAATTTACGCCACTTAACTCTTCAGTCTTCGTCGTTAGTGTTACTAACCACCTCTTTCAGATTTTTTAAATTGAAATCTGTGCCATGTAGCCACAATCGGTTGAATCATCATTAAAGCTAGAATCATACTAAACAAGAAGAGACCGGTGGTTTATTGAATTTATGACAGTTTTAGTTTCAAAATATTCTTAATGTAAAAGCATGACAACGGAGTAAGGTCACCGAAATATTTTGACTGGCCTGTTAGTCTAGTGGTTAGCGACCCTGACTGCTAAGACTGAGGTCGTGGGTTCGATTCCCACCCAGGATAAATCTTCGTGTGATGAGCACAATTATTTGTTCTGTCTCTGGGTGAAATTTTGAATTTGAATTTTGAATTTATCTATAGTACGTATGTATTTAGAAATATATAAGTATATTTATCAGTTGTCTGGTTGCTATAGTACAGGCTTTGCCTAGTTTGGGATCAGATAACGGTGTGTTGGTTGTCCTAAGATATATATTATATTATAATATGTTACCGGGTTCGTCGAATATAGTTGAAGTTTAGTAAGAAACCTCTGGATGTTTTCGAATGTAAATTAATTTGATAAACTCATACACAACACACACACAGATCACAGATTCTTATTCACAGTCAACTCCACATCAAAATTAACACTGGTTAAATGAAAACCACCCTTACTGCTACAGTATAAAGGTGCTTCATTGACTTACGGTAGACTGTACTTCTAATACACTTGACTTTTTAATAATGATAACGAAAGATAAAGAAATTTAACATTTTTGTCTCTTATTTTAAATAACATAGTGAACTCTCACAAGTAACTTCGGCAGTCTTCGTAAATTACGAGCGCTACCGAAGCTGTCGGTTATCTTAATTTTGTTCAATAATCAAGACTACAACAAATTATTTTTCCCCTTAAGAACAACAATATAAGTATTTTTTGCATTATGACGTATTCAACATTCGCCATTTTTGCATTTTTCGTAACATCACACAATCTAGGACTCGTTTCTAGATTTCTAGGAGATCAAACCAATATTTATTTTTAATCTATTCAGCATTAACACTGTTCAACATAACAAATTATCTCACACTCTTACAATGCTAAATTCATTACCCTTTGTAAAATTAAGAATGATAATTACCCTAAAACAAAATTGTTTGAAGGGTTTTTTGAAGGGTAAATACCCTTCATAACCGAAAAGTCAAATATTTTTGCTAAAACACTTCAGCAGGTTTAGACACTAGGTAAAAATGTGGGCCTTTGGGCTTGCTAAGAAGGGTAAATATCCTCACAAGGGGTAAAGGAAGATGTAGCTAGAATTCGTTCAATACCAGAGGTGAAATACTTACCCATAGGGATTATACTCGGAAGAGTAATTACCCTTCTCCGCACATGGGTAAAAAATGCCACTAGCCTGTGATTTTGTTGAAATCGTTTTACACTCTTAGACATGAAGTAACATACTTACTGTTCGAAATGTGTAAGGGTAATTACCCTTCTTTAAAAAGGATAACAATGACACTAAGCCGTGTTTTAGTTACGAAACGTTTTGTACTTTTAGACATACAGTGACGTCCCGTGGGGGTCACCTTTCGACATTTCGTACTTTATTACCCTTCTTTACAATAGGGTAAAATATCACAAACCCAAGCTTTTGTTGAATTCATTCAGCATTAATATACACTAGATAACATACCCTTGGAAACTGACAAGGGTAATTACCATTCTTTCCAATAGGGTAAAAACCATTATCAAGTTTGCTATGCACTTTCTAAAGCTTAAATTTCAACCAATTTTGATTTTTTCTTACTAAATGCACTTAAAATACCATGATATTGTTTCTGGGCGTCCTAGAGAGGTTGTCGTCTATGGTAAGGTACATGTTGAAGGAGAAGAACATGGCGGTCGAAGATAGGAAGTGCCAGATGTCGTGTGCGTCGTAGAGTTGGAGTAGAGAGCATTGGCGGTTGCTTTGCCGAGATTGGGCCGGGGTTAGCTGTGGAAGAAATATAACATTAATATAACGTTTCTTGGTTATAAAGGTCCATATAGACAGTCGCTCCATCTAAAATACTGATATTAACTTACTAATATTTCGTGGAAGCCGACCCCAACATGCAGTTGGGAAAGGGATCTAGATCATTACCAGAGGTCGGAGTAGGTAGATTGATTTTACGTACTCGCATCATGAATAGTCATAGAAATCACAACATGGATAAGCCTTTTTTTCCGGAATTTCATTTTGGTACATACGGGATTGAATCAAATATTGTGAAAGTAAGGATTTTTAAACTAGGTACTACATTAGAAATTTATATGAATGCGATAGATAAACATTTAAAATTGTTTTTTTCTTACTATAGAAGGCCGATCACCTATATATTATTAAAAAGACAGCAAAAAGGTTTTTATTTCTTATTCATATTGATGTATTCTTTATTCTACACATTACTACATTTGAAATTAATTACAAAATCCCTGAGTCCCGGAGGCATATCCATACTAATATATACGTACCAGTTCATTGATCAATCTACCTACTCCGACATCTGATCATTAGATATAAACTGGCCAAATTTACTATTAAGCCGTTTTATTATGAAAATTTAATCAAATAGTCTTGTAGATAATTACTGCCGAGTGCCGAAATTATGAATCGGCGCTTTGAGTGATCTTTGTTCATTGATTTTTCAGCGCCGACTCAAAATTTTAAGGTTTATTATTTTTTGCTTTTCAGTTTTTTCGGCGGTTTAATTTTTTGTTAAAAAGTTTTTATTTTACAATTTTTTGTGGTTTTAATGTACTAATAATACTTGGCAAGGTATACCCTATCCAATGAAAAAAGAATGATCAAAATCGGACTACTCTGTATAAAGTTATGCGTGGTAATACATTACAATCATTGAGTGAACAATCAATCATCCCCTGTTTTCTGACCCTTAGGGTTCGATTTTGTTTTCCAAATTTATATGGGACCATCCTCGGGGTATACCCTTTCCAATAAAAAAAGAATGATCACAATCGAACTACTATGTAAAAAGTTATGCGTGGTCATACATAAAAAAAAAAAAAAACAAAAAAAAAATATACGCGTCGAATTGATAACCTCCTCCGTTTTTTTTCGTCGGTTAATTAAAAATACGAATTTACTTTAATTTTGTTTATGTAAACAAAATTAAAGTCAAAAGTCACATCATGTTTTTAGCATTTTGCTATTATGCTGAATGTTGTCCCAGACATGATTCTTATACATACGTTGAGAAAAGAATATATACAGGATAGTAGGAACATCAACCCGAAAATTGACACCATAAATGTAGCACATGATTCTAGACTAGCGTAGAAAAAAAACCGGCCAAGTGCGAGTCGGACTCGCGCACCGAGGGTTCCCTACAAACCTGTAGGTAAAAAGTTTAAAATTAAAAAAAATATTTTTATTATATGATGTAACTAAAAATTTACGATTTTCGCAATTTTCCCTTTATCTGTGCTATAAGACGTTGCTTCGTACCAAATTTCAAAATTCTAGATCGACTGGAAGTACCCTTTAGGTTTTGATTCCCTTGCGAGTTTCGAAAATTTGCGGCATAAACAGCTATATCTTTTCATTGCGTTAGCTTAGAAGTTTGATTTTTTCACAGCTCCAAGGGACAGTAGACTTGAGTATTTGATATAAATTTCAGCTTGATACCTCCTCACGATCCTGAGAAAAAGGGTCTTGACAGACGGACGGACGGACGGACGGACGGACGGACAACAAAGTGATCCTATAAGGGTTCCGCTTTTCCTTTTGAGGTGCGGAACCCTAAAAACGACTCTTTCATAAAAAAAGTGCAACACTTACTCGTTCAAAATGTATAGCAGAGCTAGTATTTTTTTTATAAATAACCGACAAAAAAATTCTGCGCTAGGAGGTGATTCATCCTGCCAGGGTCGAAAGATTTACCGTGGCCCTGGCACAGACAACTGAAGGACCACGGGTGGGTTTTAGTCAGTAAAAGTCTGACACGCCCTGTCGCCCCGCCCAGAGCGAGAGAAGTCATTTGATGATTACCCAGGAAACAAAGGGGGTGATCCATGGTATCAATTTGTGCGTTGACATCCGTGCCACTCTGTATAAATAATTAAGAAACTCACCGCCCAGTTAGTGTTCTGGTCCAAATAGAAGTAGCTGGATCCGAACCATATAGAGTACGTCATCGCTATGAATACCCAGCTGTGGAAAGAAAACAGTGGGTCAGAAGAGATCGGCCAAAAATGTAGATGTTATACAAGGATTTTAAAATATAAGTCACCAAGACATAAGCAGGGATTTTTATGCGACGACTAGGAACAATATCATGATATTGTTACCATGTAAATCGTTAAGACATGAAACGTCACGCTGTCGCCATCTATTATCAAGTAGGAGGATTATCTATAAACGCCACCGCCATCTATTATCGAATAGCGGAATTATCTATCCGGTTCTTTCTAGAGACGTCACCGATATGTATTGAAAAGATTTTGCTTAGATGGTTTGGTCATGTTGAGAGGATGAATGAAGGACGGCTAACAAAACGTATTTACATGGCAGATGTGAGTGGACACACCGGAAGGGGACGCTCTAGGAGAACATATAGTGACCTTATTGGTGATGTTCTTCAGAAGGGTCAGGTGCGTAGTACTGGTAACCGGCGTGTGTGTATGGATGCTGAAATGATGATGGTGGACGTCTTTGGGCTGCCAAAGACGTCCACTGCTGGACATAGGTCTCCCCAAAGCTCCACCACTTCGACCGATTCTGTGCTTCCCGCATTCAGCTGATTCCTGCGGCCTTAACCAGCTCTTCGGTCCACCTTGTGGGAGGCCTTCCAACGTAAGAGGCGACTAAGGGACTTACTAGAGAATGTGCAGCAGCGTTCTCTATGCATTTACCAACATACTGCGATCGCCAATCCGCCTGCCAAGCGTGGCGATTATGGCAAACACCACAAACTGGTAGAGGTCTACATATGTCTAGCGGTGGACGTCTTTCGGCTGAAATGATGATGATAATGGAAGCGGCTGTTACCACTCTGCTCCTCTCAAATGTTGGAGAGCGTATGCTAAATAAATAAATATCTTAATAGTAAGACAATAAAGTTGACATTACCTGTACCACCGTATCGATTCTCGATGCAGTAGCTTCATGACTATATAGAACAGCGTGTACAGGAACAGGTTGCTCATCAACACTAGTAGCAAGTGTGAGGCGAAGTCCCGGCTGTGTTGGGCAACACTGTGGAAAAAATACGTTTTATGTAGGTGAGCAACACTGGGGAAGATTCTCAAAAACCGATTCTCGACAACTACGTAAAGTTACGGAACATACATGTTGGTGATTCGGATACCACACGATACGAGGGACCTAAATTTTGTTTTTGGACGTCAACGTCGGAACATTGACGTCCAAAAATCAAATTTCCCTTCTGTTTAGGTTGGCAAAACTGACCAGTAAACTCTGTCAACAGTAAACTGATACGTTTTTATAATTAAACTGTATGTAGCATAAAAAGGTATAGAGGTGAACTTGAATTCTCTACCAGTTACAAACCTAGGACCTAACCCTTTATTAAATCCACACTTCCACACTAATATTATAAATGCAAAAGTAACTCTGTCTGTCGGTCTGTCTGTCTGTCTGTCTGTCTCGCTTTCCTGCTAAAACTACTGAACCGATTTAAATGAAATTTGGTACACAGATAGTTTAGAGCCTGAGAAAGGACATAGGCTACTTTTTATTGCGGAAAAGGGGTTTTAAGGTGTTGAAAGAGAGGATAAAAGGTTGTATCATCATTCTAGCTTTAAAAATGACAATACTTCCCAGTATTGTCATTTTTAAAGCTAGAATGATGAAACTTTTTTATTTGGCTTTTATTACATAATAATATATAATGTATATATTTATGAATTATATTTAAAGTTTGTTAATTTTTTACCCTTAAGGGGGTAAAATAAAAATAGAAAATAGGGGATGAAAGTTTGTACGAAAAGGGAAATGACAAGAATCGACGGAACTATTGGTCGGAATTGAAAAATTCTTTTTGTGTTGGGTAGCCCATTTATTGAGGAACGCTATATAACATCACGCTACGGGAAGGGGAGCCAAAATTTGACGCGGACGAAGTCGCGGGCAGAAGCTAGTCAGATATAAAGAGTAGAATAGTAGAATCTTATTTCAATCCAGCTCATCCCTTGCTGCCCTCTACCAGCGATGCCCTAAGCCGAGGTCCGTACCTCACAGGGGATGCCTTTAGCGAGTGGTCGCTCTAGTTATAAGCCCTGGAGGCCATAATTCATTAAGGTAGCCACAAGCCAGTTCGGTTAAGCATCCGACAACCACATAGGTTGACCTGCGAGATGTCAATTCTCAAGGAATATCTTTTGGCCAGCTATAGCAATGCCGAATCTCATCTTTATGCTTACATCATTATTTAATACTTTTTATAGTCCTCCAGACCGTATTTCGGCCATGGCGGCCAATCTCAACGGTGACTCACCATCGGCGCGGGAGATATTATAGTGCACAAGTGTGTGAGTAGACACAGGAGCACTCACTCTTCCCTCACTCTCATAGCCCGATGGGACGACAATTCGACACGACCGGAGAGAGATCAGGCACAGGACCAACGGCTAATATAAGAATAGTAGTATGTCACTCACCCATATGCAGCTATGGCCCAGTTGGCTAGATTAGCAATGATTAGAAGAACACATCTGCCGCAGTAGGTCGGTGTGATGGCCGCGAGAGGGCGCGACAGTAACTCACGGGCAGCTCGGTAGATTATACCGCCATCTAGTGGGGATATTACGAAACGTTACGGTATATTCACAATAATGTTCCCACGGCTGGGAGACAGGCCTCTCTGTGAAAGGGGTGGGCCGTAATCCACCACGCGGGCCCAGTGCCTGGTCAGTTGACTGGCCTGTTAGTCTAGTGGTTAGTGACCCTGACTGCAAAGACTGAGGTCGTGGGTTCAATTCCCACCCAGGACAAATATTTGTGTGATGAGCACAATCATTTGTTCTGTGTCTGGGTGTAATTTATCTATAATATGTATGTATTTAGAAATATATAAGTATATTTATCAGTTGTCTGGTTACCATAGTACAGGCTCTGCCTAGTTTGGGATCAGATAACGTAGTGTTGGTTGTCCAAAGATATTTATATTATATAGTGCGGGTTGGTAGATGTGACATGTCTTCGATTTTTTTGTTCTAGGACATACCAGTTTCGTCACGATGTTTTCCTTCACCGTTTTGAGAGCAGTGGTGATAAAATTATTACACAAAATATCTACCACGGTTCGAACTGAAGACTTATTACTCGTAAGTCGGGACCGATACCTCTAGGCTACTGTTATATGGCCAAATTTAAACAATCAAACTGTTTTAGTTTTTTTGATAAACAACAAAAAATTTGTACGCCGGGGAGTCTAGAATTACGAGCTGAGTTCTTGATAAATGATTTTATTTCTGTAAGTAGGTCTGTACAAACACTTTTACATGTCAATTATATTTTTTTAAACTAGATGAGGTCGGCGTTTCCTATCTGACTACTCTGAGAAGAAAGGCCGAAACAAACTCAGAGGTCACAGTTTCTTTTAAAGTCCAGACATAATCTTGGTCACATCATGTGAAGACCATGTAGATAGTTGAAATGGTCTTTAGAGGAAAGAACCACACAGATTGAGTGGACCTGTCCAGTCAGTGCACGCAATTGTTAGTAATTGTGCAGCACAATTCAGAACTTACTTGATTACAGTTTGCGCGTTAATGTCTCAGGTACCCTGTATTATCGCTGTCTTTGTCGTTCACACATATTGTTGTCACACACGTAAACTTTTTTTTTGTAGGTGGGAAATCATCAAATGACGTCTCCCGCTCGGGGTGGAGCGGGAGGGCGTGTCAGACTTTTAGTGACTAAAACCCACCCGTGTTCCTTCAGTTGCCCATATGCCAGGGCCACGGTGTTTCTTTCGAATAAATCTCACGGTACACGCACACTTAAAATTAAACATATTCTTATATTTTTATTACTAAAACTCACCCAATTTAAATCTTCCCAGGTAGTATATCTGGAAAGTCATTACCAAACAGGTCACCAGATGCAACACTGTGAATGCTATCCAGAAGTAGAAGTTAGCATTTAGCACTCCGACAAGACCTGGAGAAGAAGATTAAAATAATTTTTCATCTTACTCATTTCATTGAGGAGGAGTCACTCAGGAGTTCGATCGCGCCTTCTTACCGCGCGGACGTATCTTGCTTAGCTTATTATGATACTATTAATTAATTATAAATATATTTGTTAGAAATAATTGCGTCGTCAGTGATATAAGTGTGTCACGAGTGAGCATTACGAGGTTACTTGCGTTGTGTAAGAATGAGCTAAAGTATTTTTAAAGATATATAGTGTTTCTGTGTTAGATATGTCTAACACTGGATCTAGCCCGTTTGGCCGTAGCTAGATAGTGACGCGAAGTCCTCCGCCGACACCAACTCAAGATTTCCAGCCTGTAGACCCAAAGCCACAACCTCCCTTGGAACATGAGCTACCAGCCGAAGTTATTTCTACGCCGGAGGTACAGAAATGGATGGGGTCCATAGAAAAAATCCTAAATGAAGTATGCAGTTTAGTTGCTGAGGGAAAAATGAACGCAGACCAAAAGGTACGTGTAGCGAATCTTTGCCGTAGTGTCTCACATGGCGCATCTCAGATGGCTGTCTTATATCAAGCCTTAAAGCAAAAAACGATTCAAGCCCATAGTTCCGTTCAGCACTTACAGCAACAACAGAACATCGCGAACTCTCTCCTACAGTTCAAAGAGGTAGTTGAAGGCATTTCAAAGCCGACAGAACCCGCTTCGTACGCTAATATGGTCAAAAAAGGCTCGGATAATTTTGTGCGCCCAGCAAATTTAAGCTCAGTTGCCATATATCCCAGCGACAAAACCAAATCTAGTGACGATACCAAGTCTCTCGTACAGAAAATTATTTCGCCCGGGGAACTTAAACTACATGTCCGTGGCCTTAAGAAAGTAAAAAATGGAGGTGTTCTTATCAGTACCGACTCCAAAGAGGACATTCAAAAGCTCAGAAGCTTAGAAAAACTCGTCTCGTCGGGCCTTCAGATTGAAGAACCATCAAAGCGGCGCCCAAGAATCACTGTTATTGGAGTCCCGGTAGCCCTGACTGATAAGGAGGTTTTGGATTGCATCTACGAGCAAAACCTCTCAGATAAGTTGACCAATACAACTCGTGAGTCGTTTGAAGAACAAATAAAATTGAGCCATAAATCTGGGAAAAAAGACCTCCCTAATTGCAATTTTATTCTAGAAGTGCTAGCTAGCATCAGGAAGATCCTAGTCAATCAAGGACGAATATTCATCAATTGGACGTCACGATCGTTACTCGGTGTTTCAACTGCCAGCAGTTTGGACACGCGGCCAAGTTCTGCCGTGACACTAACCCGACGTGTAATCACTGCGGAGAGACTGGCCACACTTTTAAGGAATGCTGCACAAAGTCCAGTCCACCAAACTGTGCGACGTGCAAACGTTTTAATAGGAAAAGTGATCATAAAACTGGTGATGTAAATTGTCCTGCACGGAAATATGCCGAGGACAGCTATATCCATTCCATAGATTATGAAGGCGCCTAAGAGCGCTACCTATTAACCTATCCTTTAAGCACACTAGTAGTAGTTTTTGTTTGTTTATATTTATTAGGTGTTTATTTATCATGACTGATCAATTACTTAAGGACCTAGATCAATTTTCTGTGTCTGAAGTTATAAATTGTAATATTGATGAGTGTAAGCACCACTTTCCCTTGGGAGAGAAACCGCTGACCTTTCTCACACAAAATATTCGCAGCATAAATCGAAATATAAATGGTTTTGAAATATTGCTACAGAACCTGGGTATAAGTTGCGACATTATCGTCCTAACAGAATGTTGGTTGTCAAACCAAACCACTGTTTTACCATCTTTAGACGGATATGTTTCGCATAAAACCAACAGAAACATCAACCAGAATGATGGTTTAGTTGTATTTGTCAACAATAATTTAAGTACAACTGTAGAAGAACCTTTGCTACAAAATTGTAATTGCCTACTCATTAAAATTAATACAGATACGGCAGTTATGGCTATATACAGACCACCTTCTCAAAATGTCGCAAATTTCTTAGATTCACTAAACGTACAGTTACAAAGTCTTACAACTTTTAAACACATAATTCTAATGGGGGACATTAATATCAACTTTGCTTCCGGGAAAATGGACATTCATGCACATAACTATGTTAATATCTGCTCATTCCACGGACTCTTGCCAGCTCATTACCACCCCACGCATCAAAGTGGTTCATGCTTAGATCATTTCATTATAAAAACAAATAAACCAGCCAAAACATTTGTTACTAACTCTTCGATTACTGATCACCAAGCAGTTTTACTAATATTACAAGTTTCTTTACCAAGAAAAAATTGTTTACGCAGCTATACCAATGTCAACATGACACACCTCGAAAAAGACATACGTAATATTAATTTTGACCCAGTTTATAATTCCACCGATGCAAACTTTGCTATTAATTATTTTATAAATTCACTTCACTCTGCAATAATAAAGCATACAGTCGCCAAAATAACGCCAAGGAAGTACAAGTGCATTAAACCTTGGATTACACCCGGACTTGTTCGATGTATTAGGCATAGAGACAAACTTCACATAAAGTACAAACTTGAGCCTGAAAATGAAATTCTTTCCATTACTTATAAAAGATATAGAAACTTCTGCAACAACCTTCTGAAAAAAATAAAAAATGAATATGACAGAAAAGAACTGCAGAAAGCAGGCAAAAATAGTAAACTTATTTGGAAATTTATAAAAACAAATACATTTAGATCAAAACAACTTGAACCTCCACTTGACTTATTGACTATAGAGAACAACCCAATAGAATCAACAAATATAGTTAATTACTATTTCTCTAACGTAGGCAAAACCTTAGCAGAAAAGACCATACAATCTAGAGGTTCTTTCTCTCAAAACCAACCTAAATCTTTCCCCAGACTCAAATCTTTTGTCTTACTAGATACGGATGTCGATGAAGTATTAACAATCATTTCTGGATTAAAGGACGTTCGCGCGGTTGGGTGGGACGACATATCAAACAACATACTTAAACATTTCAAATACCTCCTTGCTCCGCCGCTAACTCATATTTTTCAGTTATGCTTAACTAATGGTGTATTCCCTAAGTCGCTTAAAAAAGCAGTGGTTACTCCTGTATATAAATCTGGTGACAAAAAATGTGTTAACAACTACAGACCCATTTCAGTTTTAACAGGGCTCTATAAGATCTTAGAGAAAATCATTAATATTAGATTAATGAAATATCTAGAGGATAACAAATTGCTTTCGGATAGACAATTTGGCTTTAGGCCCAAAAAATCAACTAATCAAGCAGTACATCAAATGACGGATTATATAACAACTAATTTGGATCAGGGCATGCACTCCATTGGGATCTTCCTAGACCTCGCCAAGGCCTTTGACACAATTTCCTGTCCTTTATTATTGGGCAAGCTTGAAAGACTCGGAATAAGAGGAACAACGCTTACACTGCTTTCTGATTATTTAAGAGACCGCGAACAATGTGTAAAAATTGGTCAGTACGTCAGTTCTGAGCTTCGAAATAGTAATTACGGAATACCACAAGGTAGTATATTGGGTCCTACTTTATTCCTAGTATATATTAATGACCTGTGCAGCTTAACACTCCAAAATGGTGTCATAATGTCTTATGCAGATGACACAGCTCTATTGTTTTCAGACAAGTCTCGAGAGGAGGTGTATAAACAAGCCCAGAACGGTTTTAATATAGTGTCTAATTGGCTACATGAAAATCTCCTAACACTAAATGCAGAAAAAACTAAACACATTTTATTCACTATGAGAAATACTAACCTGCCAACTACTAACATAAACATTTATGCGCATAAGTGCGGCAAGTACGCTGACAATGCATGTAATTGTCCTACTTTAGCAAAAGCCGATCATATGAAATATCTTGGTGTGACGATTGACACAAATCTGAACTTCCGTAAACACATTGATTTATTATGCACTCGAATGCGTAAATTAATATACATTTTTAAGAATTTACGATATATAACGGACTACAAATTAATTAAACAGGTCTATTTAGCTTTGTGTCAATCCATTCTTACATATTGCATAACTTCATGGGGAGGGGCTGCAAAAACAATCCTACTACCATTAGAACGTGCGCAGAGAGCTATCCTTAAGGTAGCCACCTTTCGCCCATTTAGATTTCCCACATACGAGCTTTATACGGCATGTAAGGTTTTAACTGTGCGTCAACTATTTATATTAAAGATAGTATTACACCAGCATAGCAATCTCCCTTATACCCCCATACCTATACATAAGAGAAGAAAAGACTTAGTTTGCATAAAGCCTCAAACTAGACATACTTTTATAAATAAATTTTATGGTTTTTTAGGTCCGTTCTTATATAATAAAATCAATAAGTCTCTAAGTATATATAGTGTAAATTGTAAAAAATGTAGTGAAATGTTAAGTGAATACTTAGCGACATTAAATTACTCAGACACTGAAAAATTGCTAGAAATCATGCAATAAGTTTATTAATGTTAAGGCAATTTTTATTTAATAATATAATTATTATGTATCAATGCTAGCTCTATGTACATTAATTTAATAGTCCAATAAAACACTCAGCGTTGTTACGTGAAGGCCTGAAACACAGGTTTGAATAAACCTACATCAGGCAGGTCGCTATTGTTTTTCATTAGGCCTTTATCCAATATATTATATAAGTTATACCTACACTAGATTTATTTTAGGCATAGTTTAATATTTGCTTAATAATTTTAATATGTAACTCTGTACTGATGTCACTTCTATGTAATTTATATGTGAACTTATGAATAAAAAGTTTTTTTTTTTTTTTTTTTTTTTTCATTTCAGCCGAAAATCGTCCAAAGCTGAATATAGCCGCCCACCCCCTCCCCCCCCCCCATTTGGGGGTTTGCCATAATCGCCACGCTTGGCAGGCGGGTTGGCGATCGCAGTATGGTGGTAAAGTGCATAGAAAACGCTGCTGCCCATTCTCTAGTAAGTCCCTTAGTCGCTTTTAAGAAATGAGATGGTGCTATTCTTTACGTCAGGCACCACACGGTGCCTCACTCATTTAAATAACACAAAAAACAGAACTGCCTTGTTGTTTGATTCCTAGGTCGGGCAAAGCGTTATTCGGTTTTTCTATATGGAATTTCTCAGTAACAGACACACACACCCGCACAACTCTCTCTTCAAGTGACAAGACAAGTGCGTTTAACAGTAGAAAAATTACACAGGCCGACAAAATCGGTATGTGAAAATTCACAAACATGAAAACTTCAAAATCCGATATCTCAGCGGAAAAAAAAAAATAAGCATTTGAAAGAGGAAGACTTGTTCTTTAATAATAGTAACCTTTATTTTTTTTTTTGAAAAAAATAATTCGTGAGTCTACATAAGCTCAAAATCCGGCAAAAACGGTACTTTATACGTTTTTAGGTTAGGATATCTCAGAAACCTGACGTGATAGAGCGATTCTGTGGCCAGATTCGGATTCAGCGCATCGAAACCTTCTCAAATGTATAGTCTAGTTTCTGGTTAAGAAGTTTGGTTAAATTTTGTTGGCCTGTATTATTATCGTCATCTGAGCTTTCACAAGGAACAAGTTTTCTTACAATAAAAGTGTTAGTTGAATTCGTAATATTTTCAACTCAAAACTTTGCTTTGCGAGCAGACTTCGAAAAAGCTACGCTTTGCTGTTAAAAACTAGTATTATAAAGGTTAAAGTTAGTACGTTTGGATATTTTGATCATTGGATGTTTGAATCACGCAAAACGGCTGAACAGATTTAAATTTAATTTGACAAACAGGTACTTTATAACCTGTATTAGCACGGTGAGTGCCGATCACGCGATATCGCCTGATTCGTCGGCTCTGCGTTATGGCCGATCACGCGATATCGCGTGCTTGCACTAACAATTTTGTATGCGCTCTAAATCTGTGGTCATATGGGATTAACCATCAATCTGTGTTCGGCACTCTGTTAACACACAGGATACTATCATCTCGGCATTACGCACCCGTGGAATTATTTCCGATCTCCACACAGGCGAAGACGCTGGCAAAAGCTAGTATCTATATATATAAAATTCAAAGTCCTGAGTGACTGACTGACTGATATATCAACGCACAGCCTAATCCGCTGGTCCTAGAGACATGAAATTTGGATGGTGTGTTCTTTGTGAGGAGTAGGTATCCACTAAGAAAGGGTTTTTTGAAATTTCATTCCTAAGAGGGTGAAATGAGGGATTGAAATGGTGAATTTTTCGACAACCACGCGGGCGAAGCCGTGGGCGGAAGCTAGTGTAATATAAAATACTTACCTATAAATATAATAAGCGCCAGGACTCCGAAGGTGGCATGTGCACGAGCGTTGATGTCCGGATGCCGAGACTGGTAGATCTTGACCATGCAGAGGACTGAGGTCACGTACATGAACGATGTGTCTGGGAAAACCGATATTAAAAGTTAATCGAAAACGTTTTGTGACACGAAGCCATAAGCATATTAGCCTGTAACGTTCCCATAGCTGGGACTCTTCTGTGAGGGAGAGACACGGAGAATAAGGCCTTTAGAACAAAAAGCGCGAAATTTAGAGCGTTGTATTGATGATTTTGATGATTATAATTCTGCAACTACATATGTCTTACAGGCGCGAATAATATTTTAATAAACATACAACCTAGCACTGACCTGCAAATTGCAAAAAACGTAAGAAAATTTAAATTTCGCGGGCTGGTTGAAGCATTCACCTTAATCTCTATTAGTGGCGACGTCTCTAGAAAGTACCGGACAGATAATTCCGCAATTCGATAATAGATGGCGGTGGCGTTTACAGATAATCCAGTCCGTATAATACCTGGTAGTTGATAATAGATGGCGGTGTCATCATTCTCCTGGCCATAACCCAATTGATTTTGGGGCGGCGCAACATTTCTTTTTCTTCCACACTTCTCTATTAGTCGTCATTTCAGTAGTCACCCCCTTTCTATCCATATCATAATTCACACAGTCCATCCATCGTTTCTTTGGTCTCCCTCTACTCTTATAGTCATCGACATTCATACTCAATACTATCCTTACGACATTTTCCTCATTCCTCCGTATCACGTGACCATAACATGACAACCGATTCCGACACAACTTTTCAGTTATCGGTGCCACTTTCAGACTTCCTCTTATGTACTCATTTCTTATTTTATCTACTCGTGTAACACCACACTTCCCTCTTAACATTCTCATCTCAGCTGCATGCAGTTGCGTTTCATTCATTCCTTTTGTGGCCCAACATTCTGACCCATACAAGACAGCAGGTCTTACCATGGTTTTATCGTAACGATCTATTTAACAATATCAAGGTATTTTAAGATGCCCAGCTAGCTAGAGCTCGCTTTTACAAGATAACTCACCGAACTGGAAGTTCATGCTATTGGGACAGACGTGGTATGCCGCGGAGAGAAGACCCTCGCTCACGAGCGCGATGCCCATCGCGTACAGTAGACCGAAGTGCTGTGGGATCCCGAGCTCCTTCTGTGGACAAATAGATACAATAAATTTTCCATTATCAGCCTATAATGTTCCCTCTCCTGGGCCTCCTCTTTTTGAGAGGGAGTGGGTGAGTGTGGGCCCAGTGCGGGTTGGTAGATGTCACATGTCTTCAAATTTTTGTTGTTTATGTTTTCCTTCACCGTTTTGAGAGCAGTCTTCATCATCATTTCAAACAAATTATGCACAAGGATCTGGCAGATCTCGACTGCCGGTCGAAGTCTAAGAAACGATTTTTGGTTTTGGAGCTTTTTGAGGTATTTTAATTAGTATCAAGCACCCTACGCTTGTTTTTGTAACTATTATTTTTTCTGTGTCATGTTAACCGCAAATAACGTTTATTTGCGGTTAACATGACACAGAAAAAATAATTTAAAATTTTCTTACTTTCTATTTCAATGTTTTCTCTCCTTACCTGCGCAGGAGTGTAGTGCTGGTGCGTGTTGTGTCTGCGCCACACCTGCATGAGGAACAGCAGCCCCAGCACCACGTAGCCGAGGTTCGAGAACACGTGGTTGAAGTCAGACAGCACCAGGAGAGGGTGGGCGCACAGGAAGTTGAAGTAGCACAGGTCTTGGTTCCCTGATTGGTTTAGGAGCTGTAACAATTGAGACATATTTTAATTAGTAATGTTAAATGATCGTTAAAAATGTATATCCGCGGACACGGATACGGATTTTAACTGTGTTACTCAATAGGGGTCGATACGCGTGACTCAGAAATTACCGAACACTACTACCATTTACCACCGTAACTCCGTCCCCGACCGTTCTCCGTTTTTTACGGTTACTTCTACTTCTTCTTAAACTATCGTTACGCGTTGACGATTTTCTTGACAGGATATGTTTCAACTTGCATTGCACGGATCTTTCTTTTGTTTTCTTTACAGTTTAGTCACTAAACATTAGATTTTAATAAATAAAAAATAATTTTAATGGAATTTAATAGTTTTTCATGGCTGCTTAATCTTTATATGCAGGATAAGTTTTTATCCAGTGCGCAAATTGTAACCATGAATTCAGCATATCATTCTAGACCCCCTTGCGCAGAAACATTTCGTCGGTTTTACAAAAAAAAAAAAATCTGCTGGTTCATAGAAAAATGCAATACCTACAGGGTCAAAATGTATGGAACAGCTGATTCTTTTTTTTTTTTTTTGTATAACCAATGAAAATTTTCTACACTTAGGGGTCTAGAATGATATGCTGAATTCATGGTTACAGTTTGCTCACTGGATACAAAATTATCCTGTATATAATTCTACTGTGATTATTATTTGCATTCAACGCATACAGACGTGTTCATCAATAAAAAAATAAATTAACGTTTGCATAAACAGTGACCCAGTTTTAGTGTATTATAGCGTGTTTTACCAATAAACACTATAGTGATGAGTTAATATAATGGACTGACGAAATATATTATTGTAAACTTATACTGGGTGACTTTTTTTAGCGTCTTGAAAAAAAATGGGGGTAATAGGTGAACGGAATAGAAGCTTTTGGCATAGAAATTTTTATTATTTTTATTTTTGAATAACATGTAATTAAATTGATCTAGTAATAAATACTACACATTTAAAGTAACATTTTCATACTAGAACAACAAAAACAGAAATTTGGAAAAAAAAAACAAAAAAAAATAATTAAAATCTATCGAAACTCAAATCATACGCACCCTACTCAATGCGCGGCATGTATCATTGATTTCGGAGCGCGGTCCTACCCTTTGAAGCCAGCCGATAGGCGGCCTCATTGATCTTTCGTAGGCGCACGAGCCGCACACGCATCCCTGTCCACCCGCGTCCCGCGCTCCTTTAGTCACCTACGATGAATCTGAAGGCCTTCCTGCCTTCTATTCTAGTTACACAACACACCATATGAAGGTCGAGACGGTAAAAAATGTCAACCGGTATATGGAAAGCAGCCCCTTTAATCGCAGCGCGATGATAAGACGGAGCCCACCACCTACTCCGACCCCGGTACCAATACCGGCAAGGACACCGCCCAAACAACAAGCACAGGACCAAGATGAGGCAGTTGAAGTGATGTCCACTCCAGAAATTCAGAACTGGATGGGGTCTATAGAGCAGTGTCTGAATGAGGTTGTTGTTATTGCTCCTGAGGGAAAGCTGAACGCCGATCAGAAGCTGAAAATTAGCAATCTCTGCCGGAAAGTTGGACATGGAGTTTCGCAAATGGCCGTTCAGTACCAATCGCTGAAACAAAAAGCAATTCAAACCCATACCTCCTTTAAAACCATAACCGAAGCCCGAGACCTATCCGATTGTTTAATGGAGATGAACCGGACGATTCAGGAGTCCTGTACGAAGCGGGATGAAACTTCATCTTCTTCATCTTTTGCAGATATGGTCAAGAAGGCGTCCAACACCTTTGTTCGTCCTAATACTTATAGTTCCGTGGCCATTTATCCCAGTGACAACTCTAAGACCAGTGACGACACCAAGAACATGGTCCAATAAATAATATGCCCTAGAGAAATTAAGTTGAAAGTGCGAGGCGTACGCAAAATTGGAAAAGGAGGCCTTATAATAAGCACGGAGACTAAAGATGACCTAGATAGGCTCAAACAAACTGTCCAACTTGCTTCGTCAGGGCTTACCGTTGACGAACCTAAAAAGCGCAAACTTCGCATTATAGTTATCGGAGTCTCTACATCAATGGCTGAAAATGAGGTTTATAAATGTATTTATGAACAGAACTTAGCCGACAAACTGCCCACTTTATCCCTAGATACATTTTTGACCGCATTAAAGCTAAGCCATAAATCAGGCAGAAAAGATGCTGAGAACTGTAACTATATTTTAGAAGTTCCAGCCGTCGTACGCAAGGCCCTCATTAATCAAGACCGTGTTTTCATCAATTGGACGTCCTGCCCAGTACGAGATTTCACACTGGTAACGAGATGTTACAAGTGTCAGCAGTACGGTCATGCAGCCAAAACTTGCAAAATTGCTATTCCTACATGTGGACATTGCGGTGAAAAAGGACACGCTATACAAGACTGTACAAAAAAATCCGAAGCACCTAAATGTGCTACATGTTTGCGCTTTAAAAAACAAGCCGACCACAAGACGGGAGACGTAGATTGTCCGGCCAAAAAAGCAGCCGAAAACAGGTACATCAACTCAATTGATTATGTAGGCGCCTAAGAGCGCCACACCCTTCTTTATATTTTAGCCGTAATTTTCATTGTTATTTCCTGTAGTTTTAGTATGGATAATAACTTATTTACCGATATAGATAACTCATTTGTAACAGTTTCAAAAACATGTGACGTGGAGGATTGCAGACAATATCTCTCCGATCATCAAAAGTCACTAACTATACTAACCCAAAACATTCGTAGTATTTTTAAGAACATAGATAGCTTTAAAATTTTCCTGCTTAGACTTAATTTTGATTGTGATATAATTGTACTAACTGAGTGTTGGCTAGCTAACCGCTTAGATAACCTCCCAGCAATACCTGGGTATAACTTATTGCATACCACAATAAACCGCAATCAAAATGATGGTGTAGTCGTTTTTGCTAAAGAATGTTTAAAGGTCACAGTCGAGGAACCTACTCTACCGGACTGTATAAGTAATTATTTGCTCATCAAAATTGGTGCAACTACAGCGATAATCGCTATGTATAGGTCTCCTTCCGCTAGAAATATGGATATCTTTCTCAACTCCTTAAACCAGATTTTTAAAACGCTAAGCTCGTTTAGGAATGTGATATTAACAGGTGATTTAAATATAAATATTGGCGCCGAAAACTGCGATGCAGGGACCCAAAATTACCTTAATATCTGCTCATACCATGGTTTTCGCCCTGCTCACACATTGCCTACTCATCAAAGCGGTTCCTGTCTCGATCATATGATGATCAAATCCAGCTTATCATATATTACGCTTGTTACTAACGCACCAATTACTGACCATCACGCTGTCCTACTTTCGATAAATTTAACGCTGCCTAAGCTAAATCGTCCCCTGACCAAAAGCAAATTAAACACAAATAAATTTGAGTATGACTTATCTAACCTCGATTTTTGCTTTGTTTACAATACTGCTGACGCTAATTTGGCTTTATCGTACTTAATAAAACATGTCCTACAAGCAATTTTACGTAACACCACTGTTTCTATAGTGGATAAGAAACGTTATTATATTAAATCTTGGATTACGCCTGGACTAATTCGATGTATAAGACACAGAGATAAACTCCATCAGAGAACAAAAAGATATCCTGATAATCTTATAATTCAAACCACCTATAAAAGATACAGGAAGTTCTGCAACAATCTGCTTAAGAATTTAAAGAATAATTACGATAAAAATGAATTCAGCAAAGCAGGTAACAATAGCAAGCAACTTTGGAAACATATTAAAAACGTCACCAATATGTCGAAGCGGTGTGAATCAAATTCGAGTTTACTGCTTACTAATCGTTCGCCACTCTTGTCAGCTAACAACGTTAATAACTTTTTTGTCAATGTTGGGAAAACTCTTGCCGAACAGATTCCGAAACATTATTGTGACCAACCTTTCAAAAATTAAGCAAAATATGTAGCCTGAAATCTTTTGCTATGCTCGACACCGACGAAGATGAGATAACCCGAATTATTTCTGGCCTAAAAGAAGACTGTGCTGTTGGATGGGATAATACAGGGTGTCCAGCGGAAATTTTTCGACTTCGAAATTAAATAAAAAATAAAGTAATACATTTTAAATATTTATTATATTTTAAAAACGTAACCAGGGTCTGCGGATTTTACTTATTAAAAATAATGTCCTCCAAGTGACGTCCATTTCTTGCAATAAAGCCTTGTAAGCGAACCCTCACATTGGCAAGTACGCGCGAACAAAGCGCTGGGGGGATAGCAGCGATTTCACGCCGGATATTTTCTTGTAGAGCAGTTATTGTACGGGGATTATTGCAGTACACTTTAGATTTAAGGTAATGCCACAAGAAAAAATCACACGGCGTCAAATCCGGCGATCGAGGGGGCCAGGGTATGTCTCCGTACTTGCTTATTAATTTTCCAGGGAAAATTTCCCTTAACCTCGACATTGAGACGCCGGCAGTGTGTGGAGTTGCCCCATCTTGCTGAAAATGAGTTCTATTGTTGCTTCCGTGAAACACTTGCAATTGCGGTACCAAAAACTCATCAATCATACGGCAGTACACCGAGGAAGTGACAGTTTCTCTCTCATTGAAAAAATATGGACCGATTATTCCATGAGTAGAAATGGCGCACCAGACTGTCGTTTTAGGGCAGTGCAAACTCTTTTGATGCCGTTCCCTTGGATTGTCGTGGTTCCAGTAACGCATATTTTGTTTATTTACGTAACCCCCGATTTGGAAATGTGCTTCATCGCTAAACAATATGTTTCCAAGCAGTCTGGGGGTCCGAAAACGTTCCAACATCGTTCGGGCGAACGTTTCTTTTAAAACATAATCGCTTTCGTTTAGTTTTTGTCAATAGGGAAGATGCAAATATAATATTTATGAAAATTTTATGATTTAAATGTTAAAAAAGTATAAAAGAAGGGCCACTGCAATGTTTTTATTTTACATAATGTTGATTTTTAACAATAATTACGTATTTAAAATTACTTGAAACGAAACGTATTTCAAAACACCAATCAGCGTTCAGTGACGTCACTACGGTTACGATACAAAGACTTGTTGAGTTTATGGTTGTTACAGTGAATATTATTTTATGGTAATATTAATTACGTTTTTTAAATAAAAATGGTAGTTGGGATTATCAAAGCAGACTCCAGGAATTTACCAAGAGTTAGTGTTGACAAGACATGAGATCTTTTTTCAGAAAAAGGTTTCCTCCACACATTTTAAACATTTACCAATTATCGACGTCGATCTCAAACTGTAAAATTAAAAATCTACTATAGACAAGTTTTGTAAGTATTAGGTAGGTAATTAACGTGTTTTTACGTACAAGCAGATTAACTAAGCATACTCGTATAACAAGTATATTCGCCTTATGACGTATAACACACACGACATCATCATTTCAGCCGTAAGACGTCCACTGCTGGACTTAGGCCTCCCCCAATTTGGGGGGCTTTGCCATAATCGCCACGCTTGGCAGGCGGGTTGGCGATCGCAGTATGGTGGTAAAATGTATAGAAAACGCTGCTGCCCATTCTCTAGTAAGTCCCTTAGTCGCCTTTTACGACACCCACGGGAAGAAATGGGGTGGTGTTATTCTTTACGTCCGGCACCACACGACATATAACAAGTATATTCGCCTTATGACTTACGTCAAAGTGTTCTTCACAGCATCGAATAGTGGTCTTTGGAGAATAATTCTCATTTCTTTTTGCAGCTTGATATCACTTTTTTCTCAATTTTGGGTCAGAACGTCTAGTCAAAAACAATTTATTTGGAAACTTTGTTGAAGTAGTCACGGACTCATTGGCACAAAACATGAATAAACGCGGCTTTTTTCGGATTATTAGTGTATTGTTATGATCACCTGATGTTGATGGATAGTCCATTTTAAATTTTTACAAAATGTATCTCGAAAGTCCAAAAAATATGCAAAAGTATGAAAGCTGACGAACAAATACGGCCACTGACAGACAAGAATGACGTCATCGGAACTATAGGTCCGTTTTCGCGGGAAAATTGAAACTGTCAATTTGAAACCGAATTTTTTCCGATAAATTACAATGTTTTAATTTTTTAATATATTTGTGGTCTATTCTACATGGAATTCTTTAATGTGAAAACAAAAATAAAAATATTGCATGTTCCCTATTTGCATTTTATAGGGATGAAGTTTCAATTTTTTTTCAAAATCATATGCACAGTTGACTTCTTAATGCCTGTAGAGGCGGCAATCATTCTCACTGATTTTCTTGGATTTCTAATGATTTCTTGACACACCTGTGCCACACGTTCTGGCGTTGCGGCTGACGAGGACGGTCCTGGGTGCGGCATATTAACCATTGTCCCGTCTTGTCGGAATCTTTGTACCCACGACCATATAAGCTGCGTGCTTGGGCCATCGTTTAACCGCCGAATATCAAAGTGGGAACAGAAAGCACGACGCGCTCGAATCAACGATTCACCACACTTTAGATATTGCTCCACCGCAAAAGCGCGGTGCGCTCCCGACCAGTGACTCATGGTTACTAACAAATCCGCAAAGATGACGCAACCAACGCTACCCCTCCTGCGCCACTAGCCCCGCTAACAAAAGAGTGATGATAATTTAAACTTGAAAAACTCCCGCTGGACACCCTTTATAAGCAACAAGATTCTTAAACTTTATAAGCATATTTTGGTACCTCCATTAACGCACATATTTCGAATCTGTCTTTCCAATAGAATTTTCCCTAGATGTCTAAAGAAGGCAGTTGTAATCCCTGTGTTTAAATCTGGAAATAAGGATGTAGTTAATAATTACAGGCCAATATCATTACTCCCTTCAATATCAAAAATATTAGAGAAAATTATAAACAGTAGACTTGTGAACTATCTCGAACACAATAACTTCTTATCCCCTGCGCAATTTGGTTTTAGAGCTAAATTATCTACAGCCGATGCGGTACATAGCTTGACCGATTACATTTCAAAAGAACTTGACAAAGGGAACCAGACCCTGGGTGTCTTCCTTGATTTAGCCAAGGCCTTTGACACAGTGTCTGTTTCTGTTCTTCTGGATAAATTACACAATATAGGAATAAGGGGAACGCCACTAAAACTATTCGCTGACTATTTACATGACCGATACCAATGCGTTAGAATAGATACAACCTTGAGCGATGAGCAGAAATGTACGGGTTTCGGTGTTCCTCAGGGAAGTATCCTAGCCTCAACACTCTTCCTGATTTATATTAATGACCTGTGTAACCTTAATATTAGAGACGGCAAAATTTTATCATATGCAGACGACACGGCGTTAATTTTTAGCGCTAATACCAGTACCGAACTCTTCGAAATCGCACAACTAGGTTTTAATACTGTGACTAATTGGCTTCAAAGAAATTTCTAACATTAAATGCTGAGAAAACAAAATATATTCATTTCTCCATGCGCAAGCCCCAACTTAAGTTAACTAACCCGCATCTATATGCCCATCAATGTGGTAACCGTTCAGTCAACAAATGTAACTGTCCTTTTATCCTCAAAACGAGCAACATAAAATACCTTGGCGTAATAATAGACGACACTCTGTCTTTTAGAATACATATCGAAAGTCTAGTTAAAAGAGTGCGCAAATTAATATATGTTTTAAAAAAATTACGTACATTCGCCGATTCAAAACTAATCACACAAGTTTATTTGGCCCTAAATCAATAATTCAGTACTGCATCACATCATGGGGTGGCGCACCAAAAACTAATCTGCTTCCTCTTGAAAGAGCTCAGAGAGCAATTTTAAAGGTAGCAAACTTCCATCCATTTTTCTTTCCCACAGATTTGCTATATAAATCCTGCAACGTGCTGACTGTGCGCCAACTTTTCATAATGCACTTAGTATTAAAACAGCACACCATGCTTACCTACACTGCTGACAATACTAACAAAAGGCGGAATGATATAGTATGCACATCTAATGCAACCTCAAAACATGTTTTTGTAGAAAGATTTTTTACATTCTTAGGCCCTTTCCTGTACAATAAGTTAAATAGAAAACGAAGTATCTTTAAATTAAATAACTTTAGCTGTAAACAAATTATACTTAAATATTTACTAACCATCGATTATGCACAGACAGAAGATCTACTTGTTGTCTGCAAATAGAACGAGTAACATAATATGCTATTTTACTGTTACTTTCTTAATTTTAATTTAGTTTTTACTTTATACTCATTGTTAATTTATTAAATTAAGTATTTATGCACTTACCAGCCTGAAGCACAGGTTCAACCTAGTTCAGGCAAATGAGCAACTGTGCCCTATTTTAATTATTAAGTTACTTTGTAAATGTGCCCCTTTTTATAAATAAACGATATTATTATTACTGTGCGTGTGTGTCACTGAACTCCTCCTAAACGGCTGGACCGATTTGAATGAATTTTTTTGTATGCGTTTAGGTGGCACCCTGGATGGTTTAGATTCACAAATCAGCCCGACAGATGGCGCTGCTATCGAGTACTAGGAAACAGGACGTCTGTACAGTCAGCTAGTCACTTATATATTTATAGAATTTCATCGGTGTATTGTAAATTAATAAGGTAAAAGATCCGCCAAAAAAGTAACTGATACGGATACGGATCTTTCTTCTCCTTCGGATATCCGCAGATCTACGGATACGGATATCCGGCACAACACTAATTTTAATATAGTACTTAATCGAATGATACCCTAATAATTCCATTTTAGTGTTCCAACAACATATTAGGTTGGGGAAAAAGTCTTTTCGCATTATAGTATGTATGAACTTGTAATAAAATCTCTTTGGCTATACTATTTGTATCTGGCTGGTTTTGGTATCATTGAAAATTTAAATTTTAAAGAACATAATTCCAAATTCAAATTAGGAAAATGTGTGATTTTCATTTGTTTTTCGTACCGTCAAGATGAGTGAATCTAATGAAGAATCGATACATTTTAAAATTTTACTACAAAAAAGGTAAAAATGCAACGCAAGCCGCGAAAAAAATTTGCGATGTTTATGGATGATGGTGTAGTGTCTGTGAGAGTAGCACAAATTTGGTTTAAGCGTTTTCAATCCGGAAATTTTGATGTCAAAGATGCACGTCGCTCTGGTCGCCCTATTACGGATAAAATGGATGCCATTTTTGAAAAAGTGGAGCAAGATCGGCATACCAGTAGTTACGACGTAGCTGAAGAACTGGAAATTTACCACAAAACAGTTTTGGCGCATTTGAAAAAAACTGGGTACACAAAAAAGCTCGACATTTGGGTACCTCACGAGCTCACTGAAAGAAACCTAATGAACCGTGTACTCATTTGTGATTCTTTATTACGACGTAATGAAACCGAACCATTTTTGAAGAAGCTGATAACTGGTGATGAAAAGTGGATCACGTATGACAAGAACGTGCGAAAAAGGTCGTGGTCAAAGGCCGGTCAGGCTTCACAGACTGTGGCGAACCCTGGGTTAACTCGCAACAAGGTGATGCTGTGTGTGTGGTGGGATTGGAAGGGCATTATTCATTATGAGCTGTTACCACCAGGCAGGACCATCGATTCTGAACTCTACTGCGAACAACTGATGAGATTAAAGCAAGAAGTTGAGAGAAAGCGGCCGGAATTAATCAACAGAAGGGGTGTGGTTCTTCATCATGATAACGCTAGACCTCACACATCTTTAGCCACCCAACAAAAATTAAGAGAGTTTGGCTGGGAGGTGTTAATGCATCCGCCGTATAGTCCTGACCTTGCACCTTCAGATTTCCACTTGTTTCGGTCTCTTCAGAATTCTTTAGGCAGTGTCAGGTTAACATCACGAGAGGACTGCCAAAACCACTTGTCGCGGTATTTTGACCAGAAGTCCAAAAAAATTCTATAGCAATGGTATCATGTCCCTACCTACAAGATGGCAAAAAGTTATCGAACAAAATGGTACCTACATACTTTAGTTAAATGTAAATAAACTTTATTAAAAAATGTTTTGAATTTTCTTAAAAAATGCGAAGAAACTTTTTCCCCAACCTATTATTTGTAACGTAGATCGTTAAGACTTGAAACGGCACGCTACCGCCATCTATAATAAAGTAACAGGTACTACACGAACGATTAATCCGTAGACGCCACTGCCATCTATTATCGAAAAGCGGAATTATGTGTTCCGGTAGTTTCTAGAGATGTCGCTTCTAACTGTTATTAAGCAGAGATTTACGAATACTCACGAATATTATAGGCGATTGAACTCGTCCTATAAATAGCAAATTGTGTGACTGAGAAACAGTGAACTACAAGCGAAACAGTGAACTACAAGCGAGACAAGTGATTCTGATTGACGTTTCTGATTACTGCGGTATTTGTAATTAGTTGATTAAACTGTTTCTGTGTGTTTTGGTAAAATTGGTTTTAAATTTATTTATCCCGAACCCCAGCTCGTAACAGTATCATAACACCTTTTATGTATTATACATATTTGCAAAAATGTATATTCTCTTTCCCATAGTATTCCCGTCACATGATACGGAGGAATGAGGAAAATATCGTGAGGAAAGTATTGAGTATGAATGTCGATGACTATAAGAGTAGAGGGAGACCAAAGAAACGATGGATGGACTGTGTGAATTATGATATGGATAGAAAGGGGGTGACTACTGATATGACGACTAATAGGGTGGAAGAAAAAGACATGTTGAGTCGACCAGTAATAAATTGGGATAAGAGCAGGAGAATGATGATTCTATTTTCCATAGTATGTTAGGCTACTTACCCTCTGGTACGTGACCACAAGTTGTATGACGGGTAACGTGTAGAACACAGCCACGGTGAGTACGTTCCACAGATACATCTTAGACCTAGCCGATAGGACTCTTGGGCGGCATCTGAAGAAAATAAAACATAACAATAATTGAGATAGAGTTGTTAAGATATTATATGTAGGCTTCGTTTTTAGAACGTACATCATTATGGCAGCTTTGTTCGCAAATAAAGATAAGAAGATTTGAGTTTTTCAATAGTGAACGACCGTTTCAATTTTTTTAAAACAAAACGATATTTTTGGTGACCAAAATCAAATAAAAATGTCATCATTTCAGCCCAAAGACGTCCACTGCTGGACACACCTCCACATGGAAAAATAACACAATATAGGTAGATTTTTAGGTGAAATTCCGTTTTTAACTTAGTGTTGAATTCTTTCGAGTTTCTTCCTCGAATTGGGCCATCAAATGCAAAAAAAGAATTTTCAAACTGGTGGTTCAGATAAGCGCATTCAAACAAGCTCAAAATAAATTAAGGGGTGTTCAACATGAACTTCTTTCATCGATTTTTTTCCATTATTGGTATAGAGGATATAAAAAAAAAGAATTCAAAACTAATATGCTCTGAAATACAGGAAGTTGGTGCCTTTGAATTGATGTAACAATTAACTAGCATGCGATTTGACAGCCAGTTTACAGACACCTTAATTAAACCAGCCGTTTAGAAAACGAACTCATAGTTTTCGTAGTGTTAGTTAATATTTCGTATCCGGCTCGAAGGACCAACCTTAGCGCGGGGATCAACAGAAGAGTGGACTGTATTTAAGGGAGGGGGGGAGGAAGGGCAATAGTTTATTGTCGTTCTTATCAAAAAATGTAAACTTCAACAATTAATTAAGTTAGGGGTGAGTATTGTATGTCGCAGTTGAAGCGACTGGTCGTCGGGTCGAGCCATGTGAGGATGGTGATGACGCGTTAGTCAAGCCGCTGTGTGCCGCGCGGTAGGTATTGTGTTGGATTCAATTCGTTCATGTTTGAACTTTAAAAGAGACTGTGTCCTCTGAGTTTATTCGGCCTTTCTTCTCAGAGTAGACAGATATGAAACGCAGACCTCATCTAGTTTTCAAAATATGATTGACATGTAAAAGTGTCTGTACAAACCTACTTACAGAAATAAAATCATTCCCAAGACAACAAAGCTTTTATAAAACTTAAAGTATAATTGTTTCTGGGCTATTCATCACGTATGTTGCACCTGCTATGTTTTATCTCTGCATCACCCTAAGGTTGACTGGTAGAAAATGCATTAGGCATTCAGTCCGCCTTTGTACAGAATATTTTTTTTACTTGTGCATAATATTTTAATAAAGAAACACTTGTGGCTAATTAATAACAGCCGTACGGGTTGATCGTTCAGGTGAAGCTACACTTGCTGCGGTTGGTCCATAGATAGGTGACCATCTTTATATACCAAGACCCTTCCGTGCCTCGGAAAGCATGTTAAGCCGTTGGTCCCGGCTCAGATAGGCAACCGCTCCATGTAAAATACTGGTACTCGGATGCACCCGGTTAGACTGGAAGCCGACCCCAATATAGTTGGAAAAAGGGTAGGCAGATGATGATAGTAAATAAATTATTCATTTATTTCTGTAGTAAAACTTACCTAGCCAAGTTAGCGACACACAGTTTCCCTCCAAGCCTGTAGATATCCTTGTCAGTATTAACATCATCCAACGTAGAGAAATCCGACTCAGTATCAGATGAGGAACTGCCGTCTGTTGAAAAAAATATTACATCTGTTATTTTATTTTACTCCGAAGATTCTAGTTTAACATTTTGTTACATCATCTTAGCTATATGCATCACTCGCTTTTGCCAGCGGCTTCGCCCGCGTTGAGGTCGGAAAATATCCCGCAGGAACATACTACCGGGACAAAAAGTACCCTATGTGTTAATCCAGGTTAAAAACTAATTGTGTTCCAAATTTCATCCAAATCCGTTCAGTAGTTTTTGCGTGAAAGAGGAACAAACATCCACACATCCATACATACAAACTTTCGCGTTTATAATATTAGTAGGAAGTAGGATTTATACTAATATTATAAAGCTGAAGAGCTTGTTTGTTTGAACGCGCTAATCTCAGGAACTACTGGTACGAATTGAAAAATTCTTTTTGTGTTGGGTAGCCTATTGTGTATTTATCGAGGAAGGTTATATAACATCACGCTACAACTAAGAGGAGCGGAGCAGTAATGAAAAATGTTGCAAAAACGGGGAAAACCGCACGGGTAGGCGATTCGATGCGACGGGAAGGGTCGGGGGAACAAGAAATTTAACGCGGACGATGTCGCGGACTGAAGCTAGTTGTATATGTAAGCGGGCACGCCTTTTATGCCTGGAGGCTTATATTTAGGTTTTAAGTTCTGTTTGCGTTTTTGTTTTTTATTTCAGCTTGAGTATAGTTTTCAATGTTTGTGTTTATATATTATCGTGTGGTAGCTAACATATAGCAAATAATTTATGTTTTGTTTTTCGTAAAATGAATTACTTACATTTTATTGTATAGAATCAAGTTCATCTAACTAAACAGACAGCTGTGCTGCTGGACAGTTTGTTCCGCCACTTCTTCCCAGCTAAAGCACTAGGAAGTGTCGAAGGGCGGGCGTTTTGGGAGACTGTCTTATGTAACTTTGACGTTCAAAAGGTTCTGACTCTCAGCCTAGTTTGAATAAATTACTTTTGATTTTGAATAATTTATAATGTGAAGGTTTGAGGACCACAGTGTAAAGTTCAAAACTTCGAAGAAAAGAGAGGATCTTCCGACCAGACGGGTGTCGCGTCAAGTGGGCTACTGCTCGACACTTCAATCCTGATAGTCGCGACGTCCCCGTAAGGGGGCGTGGCGGGCAGCACCGGAGCTATGCTCCCCGTCCGCGGAGGGTAATACGGTGGCCCGCTAAAACGGGCCCCTCGACGTGTTGCCCCTTAGGCTAACAATATGTGGGACGCGTTAGTTTAAAGGCGCGGGCCCACCGCGGCGCACGCTGCGCACGGGCACGCGGCGCATTTTAGCTGCGTGTATTAATTTGTTTGACAACGTGGGTCTACGTTTCCACCGGAGTACACGAATATGACCCACGACTATGTATAGCGTGGCACGGCGCACGGAGAGTCCACGCACGTGCCACTGCAATCCAATCCACGGACACGGGCTTCACTCAAGGGACGCCTGCGCCATTTGCGCCGCTGTACATATTCGTGTACTCCAGTGGAAACGTAGACCCACGTCGACAGCGTTGAGCTATGTAACCGCCTATTCGAGCAAGCCACGCATGTATCAATGACGTCAATTCATGCGTAGCCTCTCCGTGGGTTGCAGTGGACACAACCACATACATTTTCTTACAACGCGAAGCTTAATACACGTATGTAGCCTCTCCGTGCGCCGCGGTGGGCCCGCGCCTTAACGCGTCCCTGTGTGTGGTTGCTATTTGTGTCTCTGCAGGCGCGCCGCGGCGTTGAATTATGTTTCAACGCCGCTTTCTTCACAACGCCTTGGCAGTCAGTCCCCGCCAGGTGAGACCCCCGGTTACTCGGGGGAGGCCCGGCGAGAGACGACCAGCGACAAGACGCCGACTCGACGCTCCCACAGAGTAGGGCCCCCGCTTATCCCGTAAGCTAAGGGGCGGTGCTCGACACTTGATGTAGGGACGCGATGTGTATTTATGCTAGTTGCGCGGTAAACTCTGCATGCGCGATGCAGGATTTTGCATAACGTCAGTCACACTGAAGTTGTAGTGTAGTTCGTATGTGGCGGTGTAGATGACGCCACATGTGTAAATACAGGGGTGTGGTTAATCTTTCATCTATGTATTGACAGTTCTATTTAACTACATATACATAATTATTTATCTGTTTACTAGCATTTTCCAGTGA
Source organism: Aporophyla nigra (assembly GCA_947507805.1). Taxonomy (NCBI): domain Eukaryota; kingdom Metazoa; phylum Arthropoda; class Insecta; order Lepidoptera; family Noctuidae; genus Aporophyla; species Aporophyla nigra. Next base: position 2,685,198 of record OX382318.1, read on the forward strand.
CTTCGCCCGCGTATCTATACTAATAATATAAAGCTGAAGAGTTTGTTTGGTTGAACGCGCTAATCTCAGGAACTACTGGTCCGAATTGTGTTGGGTAGCTCATTTATTAAGAAAGGTTATAGGCTACATAACATTACGCTACGAACAAAAGGAGCAGAGCAGCAACGAAAAATGAACGAAAACTGGCAGGCAATTCGATGCGACGAGAAGCTTAAAAAAAATTGACGCGGACGAAGCGCGGACAGAAGCTAGTTATTACACTTATAAATATAAACCTTCCTCTTGAATCACTCTGTCTATTGATAAAAACCGGAGTAAAACTCGTTGAGTAGTTTAAAAGATTTAAGCGTACAAAGCAGGGACCGTCTTTGTTTTATAGGTACTATGTAAAGAAGATTATCTAGAAATCGAAACCCACGCCATCTACTGGATATCTACGCAACCTAGACGTCAAACGATACTATAGCATTGTATCGAACTTACACCGCCATCTATTAGGAATGAATAGAACTAACCAATGAATACAAACATTATGCTATGATTAATTTGCAAATATCTAGATAAATAATTGGGATAAAATCTATCCTATCTATTAGGTTGGGGAAAAAGTCTTTTCGCATTATAGTATGTGAGGAGTGTCTTTTCAAAAGGGGATATTTACATTTTTATTATTTATTCAACTGAGTATGCAGTCTTGTTCTTAGTGCTAAAATACACACTTTCATTACTTGAATCCTAATCAAAACGGGATATTCTCCAAGTAAAGCAGCTTCAAATATGAGTGTTCATTTCAGAACAGGATATTTACAGTTCCAAAATGTAAAAAATAATAGTTATTTTTCATTTCATAACAAGAGAGGACATTTACAATACAAATATTTACACTATACCAATTAGCCGTTTCAAAACGCGATAATTCCTTTTACATAGTATTTTATTTCCTTTAACTTTATGCTTTAGGCTTTATTTTTAGACATTTTACTCTGTAGAATGGAACGCAAAATATTTGTAATTAGCGTATATTTTGACGTCTGTCATTCAAACTATTTTCGCTCCGCTCCAAAGTGTCATTTTTGGTTTTGAGGTTCAGTGCTCTATTAAGAGATACTTTCAACTGGTATTGGACAAATCAGGATGTGAACTGTATAATAATTTAAAAAATATAATTCTGTTTAGTAGCATTAATAAATATGTCTTCAATTTTGGTCATTATTATTAAATAATAAGAATAATCTGTTTTATTATCATTTAAAATCTTGAGATGTACAATACAAAAACGGATATTTACAAAATAGTACACAACTAAAGAGGATATTATAAAAGATCCGTGTCAAAAGAGGTTATTATGATTTTTCTGAACTCTGTAGCTTTAAATTAACAAGTCATATTTTTTGGCAAAATGTGTAGTTAGAACACTGTAATGAAATAGTTTCATAACAAAAATAATGCTTTTCGGTAGGTCTGTAAATATTTCCCATGTAAGTTTTTCCCATTTTGTGAAAAATAAGATAGAATGTAGGTATCCCCTTTTGAAAAGACACTCCTCATGTATGAACTTGTAATAAAATCTCTTTGGCTATACTATTTGTATCTGGCTGGTTTTGGTATCATTGAAAGTTTACATTTTAAAGAACATAATTCCAAATTCAAATTAGGAAAATGTGTGATTTTCATTTGTTTTTCGTACCGTCAAGATGAGTGAATCTAATGAAGAAATTCGATACATTTTAAAATTTTACTACAAAAAAGGTAAAAATGCAACGCAAGCCGCGAAAAAAATTTGCGATGTTTATGGACCTAGTGTAGTGTCTGTGAGAGTAGCACAAATTTGGTTTAAGCGTTTTCAGTCCGGAAATTTTGATGTCAAAGATGCACGTCGCTCTCGTCGCCCTATTACGGATAAAATGGAAGCCATTTTTGAAAAAATGGAGCAAGATCGGCATACCAGTAGTTACGACGTAGCTGAAGAACTGGAAATTGACCACAAAACAGTTTTCATCATCATCATCATTTCAGCTGTAAGACGTCCACTGCTGGACTTAGGCCTCCCCCAATTTGGGGGGTTTTGCCATAATCGCCACGCTTGGCAGGCGGGTTGGCGATCGCAGTATGGTGGTAAAATGCATAGAGAACGCTGCTGCCCATTCCCTAGTAAGTCCCTTAGTCGCCTTTTACGACACCCACGGGAAGAAATGGGGTGGTGTTATTCTTTACGTCCGGCACCACACGGTACACACACGGTACAACAGTTTTGGCGCATTTGAAAAAAACTGGGTACACAAAAAAGCTCGACATTTGGGTACCTCACGAGCTCACTGAAAGAAACCTAATGAACCGTGTACTCATTTGTGATTCTTTAATACGACGTAATGAAACCGAACCATTTTTGAAGAAGCTGATAACTGGTGATGAAAAGTGGATCATTTATAACAAGAACGTGCGAAAAAGGTCGTGGTCAAAGGCCGGTCAGGCTTCACAGACTGTGGCGAAACCCGGGTTAACTCGCAACAAGGTGATGCTGTGTGTGTGGTGGGATTGGAAGGGCATTATTCATTATGAGCTGTTACCACCAGGCAGGACCATCGATTCTGAACTCTACTGCGAACAACTGATGAGATTAAAGCAAGAAGTTGAGAGAAAGCGGCCGGAATTAATCAACAGAAGGGGTGTGGTTTTTCATCATGATAACGCTAGACCTCACACATCTTTAGCCACCCAACAAAAATTTAGGAGAGTTTGGCTGGGAGGTGTTAATGCATCCGCCGTATAGTCCTGACCTTGCACCTTCAGATTTCCACCTGTTTCGGTCTCTTCAGAATTCTTTAGGCAGTGTCAGGTTAACATCACGAGAGGACTGCCAAAACCACTTGTCGCGGTATTTTGACCAGAAGTCCCAAAATTTCTATAGCAATGGGATCATGTCCCTACCTACAAGATGGCAAAAAGTTATCGAACAAAATGGTACCTACATACTTTAGTTAAATGTAAATAAACTTTATTAAAAAATGTTTTGAATTTTCTTAAAAAATGCGAAGAAACTTTTTCCCCAACCTATTATTAAGTTGGACCAAATTACAAATAATTACGAAGTTTGATAAAAATCACTTCAGTAGTTTCGGAATTTTCCCTTAACAAATATCTTGGCACGAGATTTTTATATATAACAAAGAAGATGTTACCTGTTCGTGAAGTGAACATATCGCCGTCGCCAACTAGACATTGTCGCGAGGTGCTCTCTCCACTCGTATCCACGACGTTGACATGACGTCGCCTTGTGGTGGGGACGTCATTGATGTTCAGTTCGTCGTGAGGGGTTAGAGGGGGTGTTAGTTGGCCTTCTGGGGGATATAAGAGAAAATTAATAAGTAAGTTAAGTACCTAGAAGAAAAAATAATTCTTGAAAACGTTCATAACTGGGTGCTTACTCTCGAATATAATTCCAATAGATCGACATTGGTCAAACGTCAGTTGGTTGAGTTAAACGTCAGGGATTGGCTAGACTCAGCGAGTCCAGCCAATCACTGACGTTTGACTGACAATTCCAATGTCGATCTATTGGAATTATATTCGAGAGTAAGCACCCTGTTCCGTGTGGTACCGAACGTAAAGAATACCACCACTTCTTCCCGTAACTGTCGTAGAAGGCGACTAAGGGACTTACTACAGAATGCGCAGCGTTCTCAATGCATTTTAGCACCGTACTGCGATAGCCAACCCGCCTGCCACGCGTGGTGATTATGGCAAACACCCCCCTTTGGGGGAGACCCATATCCAGTAGTGGATCGATCAGGTCATCTATGCTTGCCACGGTAGTTTCGTAGATGGGTTGGTCACCCATCTTTACACACCAAGACCCCTTGCGACACCTCGCGTGTCTTGGAAAACACGTTAAGCCGTAGGTCTCGCTGTCATTTTTAACCGACTTCAAAAAGGAGGAGGTTATCAATTCGGATGTTTATATGTTTTTTTTTTTTTTTTTTTTTTTATGTATGTTCGGCCATAACTCCGTCATATATAGACGGATTTGCAAAATTCTTTTTTTGTTCGAAAGGGGTTTATTCCGAAATGGTCCCATATAATTTTCATATAGATCTGATGATGAGTTCGGGAGACAGACACCGGAACTCTTTAAAAAATGACAGGAAATCAACCGCGATTTCTGCTATCGCATAAATATGCATTGTTTGTTTGGAATTAGTGCAGGGTGAATACCACAACTAAAAATTTAAAAATAAAAACTTTTTTGCAAAAAAAAACAACCGACTTCCTTAAAAACACTACAAAGTGAAAAATAACTTTAATTTCGGAAGTCGGTGGCAAAAAAACCATAAATACAGATCCTAAGACACCGACTACCGAAATTAAAGTTATTTTTCACTTTGTAGTGTTTTTAAGGAAGTCGGTTGTTTTTTTTTGCAAAAAAGTTTTTTGTCATTTGTAAATCTTTGAAAGTCGTTACGGGTCGTCAGAAGCCCGAAAGTCTCAAACAATCTTACGAATGGGTATCGTATTACCCAGTTACTGGGTTATGGAGGTCAGATAGGCAGTTGCTCCATGTAAGATACTGGTACTCAGCTGCATCCGGTTAGACTGGAATCCGACCCCAACATAGTTGGAAAAAGGCTAGACAAAAATGATAGTTGAAGTCTCCACGTACCTTCCTCACTGGGCTCTGCCGGCTGCACCTTCTTCCTACACAGCACCACCACGATGAAGGCCACGTAGAACGAACTGAAGAATGCCAGTGCAGCCCCTGCCGCGATAGCGTACTCCTGGTACGATATCGTCTGGATTATCCTGAAACTGTGGTACGAATGTCAAGAATTTTTGGGAATACTATCTCTCCGGTCAACCCATGAGGTTGTCGGCTGCTTAACCGGACTTGCCTGTGGCTACCTTTACGAATTAAAGCCACCTTAAATATTCATCGTAATGTGTGTCGTTTTCATGGTTTTCGAGGGTACTGAAGGCGATAGTGAATCAAAATAAAGATCGAGTATTTTAAAGATGAGTAAACGACGTATTCGGAGTTGAAGAAAAAGCGTAAACAATTTCCCCCTCATTTTGAATTTCCCCCTGATAGGGCCCGACACCTCACTGTTTTTTTTTTTAATCATTGTATACTGGGTTATTTTTGAGATAGAACATCGGATGAAAAAAAAACACAATATATATCGCGCGACTGTGTCGTGCCATCTAATAGTAGATGGCGCCACCTAGACATCAGCTAAACCAAGTATAGATATAGTATCAGCTTTACCTATATAGATCTTTATTAATCATTTTGCTATTTGCTTACCTAAACCTCTTAACCCTCCCGTCATTGGTGACGAGACGGACCTCCTCCTCCTGAGTCCAGCCGAGGTACTGAGCCACTTGGGGTAAGGTAGCGTTACTAGTCTTGTCAGTACAGTCCTCGTCTGAAGTCTTCACTATGAATACTATGTAGAATCCCACGGGGAATGTGTCTTGCTGGAATGAAAAAGGGATGTCACAAGGTAGTCTATAAAAGGGAGTGTCTTCAAAGAAATTATGTCTCATTCTGTGGATCGATCGACAATAAACACTTTTTACAAAAAAATAACAAACGACTTCCTTAAAAAAAAACTACAAAGTGAAAAATTACTTTAATTTCGGAAGTCGGTGGCAAAAAAACCATTATTTTTAACTTTTTAGTTATGGTAGATACCCCGCACTAATCCAATCGCGTTATTCTTTCATTTGTCGCGCAAATACTTAATGCAAATTTAAGACTTATATGGTTTTCACATGGATCCCATTGTCAGAATGGAACCAAATTAAAATGGGACCACACGGGAACCACCAGCTTTCAAATAAAAAAAGAACCATCAAAATCGGTTCACCCAGTCAAAAGTTATGAGCTAACAAACATTTAAAAAAAATACAGTCGAATTGATAACCTCCTCCTTTTTTTAAGTCGGTTAAAAAGAAATCTACATAATGAGATCTTTTCTATTTAACAAATTAAATTTGATTCCATAACATCCTCGGTTCATCCCACTCCCTTTCATCCTTTCATAAGAAAAGCAGACTGGATGTTGTGCCGCAAAATGGGAGAGGCCTATGTCCAACAGTGGACTAAGATAAGCAGAGTTTATTGATTAAAAGATTTTTTTTTTCTTTTTCATTGTATTGCATTATCATCTATTTCAGTCTAAAGTATAGTAAATATGGATTGCGAAATGTGAACCGTACTGACAAACAGACAAGAAATCGAATTCATAAAACTATAGTTAAAATCGAAACCTAATAAAGCTTACTAACTAAAAGTTACTTACTGTTAAGGTAATGCCTCCTCTTCTGGTCATAGTTAAGAAGTAGCCATCATATAATATGTCTCTTTCGTTATCGAACACTGGGCACTGAAAAGAAAAATTTATTTAAGTTAAAGAATATCTATATATATAAAAATGAATCCCTATTTCCCTTGGTCACGCCATCACGCGTGAACGGCTGGACCGATTTCACTTTTTTTTTGTTGTGTTTTTGTAATAGTCAGGAGATGGTTCTTATGAAAAAAAAAAAAAAATGCGCCGAAAATTAGAATATTTAAGAACACTTATTTAAGAATACTAGACAACCATATAATAGGACAATGTAAACTTTTTTAATGTAACATTATGACATTTGACATAGAATTGACAGAATGCGTGCTCAAATATCGTCAAAGAGACAGGACAACGTCTGTTGGGTCAGCTAGTCATATTATACAATACCATGGATTCAGTACATGGTTCTGCAACCCCGTCGTTTCAGCCGAAAGACGTTCCCTACTAGACATTTGCCTCCCCCAATTTAGGGGGGTTTGCCATAATCGCCACGCTTGACAGGTGGGTTGGCGATCGCAGTATGGTGGTAAAATACATAGAAAACGCTGCTGCCCAATCTCTAGTAGATTTTTTTTTCACTTTTCTTACTCTGTTATTCATCATCATCATCATTTCAGCCGTAAGACGTCCACTGCTGGACTTAGGCCTCCCCCAATTTGGGGGGCTTTGCCATAATCGCCACGCTTGGCAGTCGGATTGGCGATCGCAGTATGGTGGTACAATGCATAGAGAACGCTGCTGCCCATTCTCTAGTAAGTCCCTTAGTCGCCTTTTACGACACCCACAGGAAGAAATGGGGTGGTGTTATTCTTTACGTCCGGCACCACACGGTACTCTCTCACGGTACTGCTCTGTTATTAATCTATACATATAAAATTCAAAGTCCTGAGTGACTGACTGACTGACTGACTGATATATCAACGCACAGCCTAAACCGCTGGTCCTAGAGACATGAAATTTGGAGGGTGTATTCTTTGTGAAGAGCAGGTATCCACTAAGAAAGGGTTTTTTGAAATTCCATCCCTAAGAGGGTGAATTGGGGGGTTGAATTTTCACGCGGGCGAAGCCGCTGGCGGAAGCTAGTAATTATATATTTTTTTTATTCAAAAGTAAATGTTGGTAAATCTTAATATATATAAATTACGCGTCACGTTGTTTGTCCGGGATGGACTCCTAAACGAATTATCCGATTTTAATAAAATTTGCACACCGTGTGCAGTTTGATCCAACTTAAAAGATAGGATAGTTATATCTCAATTACTGATCTCAATATTTGCAAATTAAATGTTTTTTATAGGACAATGTGTGTGGTCATTGATTAGTTCTATGAATTCCTAATAGATGGCGTGGGTTTCATACATACATACATAGAATCACGCCTTTTTCCCATGGGGGTAGGCAGAAACCACGGAACGCCACCTGCTACGATCTCTACACACTTCTTTTGCCTCGTTTAGGTTCATACAATTGGTCATACACACACGCCGGTTGCGAGTACTGCGCACCTGACCTTTCTGAAGAACATCACCAATAAGGTCCCTATATGTCCTCCTAGAGCGTCCCCTCCCGGTGTTTCCACTCACATCTGCCTTGTAAATACCTTTTGTGAGCCGACCTTCATTCATCCTCTCAACATGACCAAACCATCTAAGCATACTTTTTTCAATTTTTGTCACTACATCTTCTTTTACACCACACCGTTCTCTTATCACATTGGTATCACTCTTATCGCGTGGGTTTCAATTTCTAGATAATCTTTTTTACATTCTTACATCTTAAGGATTTAACACAGTTTTCATCAATAGACAGGGTGAATCAAGAGGGACGTTTGTAAGTATGATACGCGGGCAAAGCTGCTAGAAAAATCTAGTAACAGTATAAATCTTAGAATATAGTAAAGGAATATAGTAAAGTATAATAATGCCTGTACTAGGATAAACCTGTATCACAGGCGGCATTGTATGACGCTGCCACGATGACTGTCCAGATCCAGGACCAAAAAACCAACCCCATCCAACTGCTGAGAGGGGTGAGACGGGGGATGTAATATCCCCGAAACTGTTTACCAACGCATTGGAGGACATTTTCAAGGCGCTGAACTGGACTGGACAAGGTATCAACGTGAACGGCGAATACATCTCACACCTTCGCTTTGCCGATTACATCGTCATAATGGTAGAGACGCTGGAACAGTTGGACCAGATGCTGCACAGCCTGAATGGAGCCTCCCGGCGGGTTGGGCTCGGCATGAATTTGGAAAAAACGAAAGTCATGTTCAACTCGCACGTCTTGTCGAGTCCAATCCGCATCGAGGGTTCGCTTCTCGAAGTTGTGAAGGATTATGTCTACTTAGGCCAAGTCATCCAACTCTGTAGACATAACTTCGAGAAGGAAGCCGACAGAAGGATCCAGTTAGGTTGGTCAGCATTTGGAAAACTTCGTCAAGTCTTCTCGTCACCTATCCCGCAATGTCTGAAGACTAAGATCTTCAACCAGTGCGTCCTGCCCGTAATGACATACGGTGCCGAAACTTGGACACTGACAGTTGGGCTGGTCCACAAATTCAAGGTCGCTCAGCGCGCTATGGAGCGGGTTGTGCTCGGAGTCTTTGAAGGATAAAATCAGAAACGGAATTATCCGGAAAAGAACTAGAGTTACCGACATAGCTCGCAGAGTAAGCAAGCTGAAGTGGCAGTGGGCTGGCCAAGTCTGTGGAAGGACCGATGGCCGGTGGTGCAGACGAGTCCTGGAGTGGAGACCGCGTATCGGCAAGCGTAGTGTGGGACGCCCCCCAGCTAGATGGACCGACGACCTTAGGAAAGCGGCTGGGGCAGACTGGATGCGGAAGGCGGAGGACAGGGTGTTGTGGCGCAACATAGGAGGGGCCTATGTCCAGCAGTGGACTGCGATAGGCTGAGTTGATTGATTGACAGGCGGCATGAGTTCTTAAAATTTATATATATTGTACTAGCTTTAGCCCGCAGCTTCGCTCGCGTTAAATTCGGGGTAACACGGTTCCCCTTTCCTGATTTAGAACACAGAAGAGAACTCGGAACAGAATGTTATTTTAACACGCTACTGTAGGTGTAGACGATATTATTATGTCTTTCCATTTGGGGATAGAATGTAAAGATTCTGGGCATTGGACACACGCGAACATGCTACATACAAGTGTCCATGGGAAAAGCACGGCCTTTCTAAGTTCACCACAGCCACCAAAAAAAAAAAAGTAGCCTATGTCACTCTCCATCCCTTCAACTATCTCCACTTAAAAAATCACGTCAATTCGTCGCTCCGTTTTGCCGTGAAATACGGAAAAACATACACACACACTTTCCCATTTATAATATTAGTATAGATTTGGTGTTTCACGAACTGTGCCCAAATAAACGGTATTTTTTCTTTCTTATAAGTCCTCCGTAGCTGGTCCAATCATTATAAAAGAAAATATTTACTCACCGAAAAGTTCTGTATGGAGACCACAGCACAAATATCATCATCGGACTCAATCATTACTATTACACTCTTAGGTCGAGATAGCCAACTTCTGGTCTCCAGATTCGTTCTTAGTAAATACCTGGAAATTATAATATTCAAAATAAATAAATTATTCCAAAAAATAACATATCTGTTGGTACAAAGGGATTGTGTGTGGTTTCGGCGTTGTTTAAAAACGTTCATTACGCAGACGAGTACAGACGAGTACAGACGCCAGCACATCTAACTATCCGAAACTGTCAAAATTTCTCAATCAAACTTGAAACTAATACTTCAGCGATAAAGTTAAAAACCTATTAGAGGAATTAGACAGATTTTAATAGCTTTTTGTGCTGGCGTCTGTACATTTGTGGTGATTTTTCGTAATTCATCATCATTTCTCCTGCCCTTATACCAGTTTATTTATGGACAGCACAATATTTCTTTTTCTTCCACATTTCTCTTTTAGCCCTTATCTCGGTAGACACCCCCTTTCTATCCATATCATCATTCACACAGTCCATCCATCGTTTCTTTAGTCTCCCCATACTCTTATAGCCATCGACATTCATACTCAAAACTTTCCTCACGACATTTTCCTTAATTATCAAAAATTACGCTGAAGCGACACGACAGAACGCGTCTCGACACGCCAGGAAGCATCACGACATCATTAGCAATCAGTCTCCTAGTCTTTTCCCAACTATGTAGAAGTTTTTTTAATTTTTTTATGGGAAATCATCAAATGACTTCTCCCGCTCTGGGCGGAGTGGGAGGGCGTGTCAGACTTTTACTGACTAAAACCCACCCGTGTTCCTTCAGTTGCCTGTGCCAGGGTCACGGTTACTCTTTCGAACGAATCTCGTGACCCTGACAGGCATCGGTCCTAGCAGACCCCTTCAGTGCTGCTGACATCTCTTTGAGGCACGCGTGGAACACTACGCGCCGTCGACCCGAGCCTGGTCCTTACCGGGCGGCGAGCTACCCATTGCTCGCCGCAACAATGTAGGAGTTGCCTGTCAGTCTAACCAGATACAGCTACCAGTATTTTACATGGAGCAACTGCCTTTATCCCCTCCACAGCCTAGTTATCAGGTAATACGGTACGCTTTCGTAAACTGGTTGACAGACTTTCGGGCTTCAGATTACTAAGATCTATAAAAGAGAGCCAGGATCAACGGTTTTTTTTTTTTGTGTGGAATACCATCAAATGAGTTCTCCAGGATTCAAAATAAATAAGTTGTTTCGAAAAGAGTATATTTTTGGGTACATTTCAAAGGGCTGTTTTGTGGGTGGTTATTCATCAAATGACGTCTCTCGCTCTGGATGGAGCGGGAGGGCGTGTCAGACATTTACTGACTAAAACCCACCCGTATTCCTTCAGGGCCACGGTAACTCTTTCTTTTTTTCTCGCAGATACGGTAGCCCTTGGTAAGATTGATTGTCACTCTTTCGGTTTTCTGACTACTCGTAATGACTATATCTACGTATGACAGCAGGGACCAACGGCTTAACGTGCTTTCCGAGGCACGAAGGAATCTCGATATGTAATGGATGGTCATCCATCCACAAGCCAACCGTGATAAGCAAGGCTTAACCTTCGATTATTATTAAGCCAAGACACAATTATATGATACACTAGCTTCTGCCCACGACTTCGTTCGCGTAAAATTTCTTGCTCCCCCGACCTTCACCATCGCCTGCTCGTGCAAGGTCTTGGTATTCGTACTTTTTGTCTTTTTGCTGAGCTCCTAAGGATCCTAGCGTGATATTATATACAACATGTCCCGTAATTAACGCACACCCTCTTAAGGGACAAAAAAAGAGGGGGAAAAAAATCAGCTGTTTCATACATTTTGGTCGAGTAGGTATTGAACTTTTGAATGAAATAGCTGATTTTTTTTTCGCGATTTCAGGTTTGGTCCCGTGGTAAAAGTTGTTCATAATGATGAGTACCCCTTAAGAGGGTGTGCGTTAATTACGTTACATGTTGTATAGTCTATAGTCTTCCTCGATAAATAGGCTATCCAAACACTAAAAGAATTTCTCAATTCAAACCAGAAGTTCTTGAGATCAGCGCAATCAACCAAACAAAGAAATTCTTCTGCTTAATAATATTAGTATAGAAGTATAGATTTATTATACATACATAAACATACGCCTTTTTCCCATGGGGGGACGCAGAAACTACGGAACGCCATCTACTACGATCCTTACACACTCCTTTTGCCTCGTTTAGGTTCAGGCAATTGGTCATACACAAACGCCGGTTGCGAGTACTACGCACCGACCTTTCTGAAGAACATCACCAATAAGGTCACTATATGTCCTCCTAGGGCGTCCCTTCCCTGTGTTTCTTCTCACATCTGCCTTGTAAATACCTTTTGTAAGCCGTCCTTCATTCATTCTCTCAACATGACCAAACCATCTAAGCAAGCTTTTTCAATTTTTGTCACTACATTCTCAGATTTATTATAGTAGAATATTTTTATATACATACCTATGAATACTCTCCGTATCATCCAACTGATTGCACATGTATTTCCTCTTTTCATGCTGGTAAGCCAGATTTAAATTATTCGACTGATCGAACGGAAAGAAGTAATACATGGGCTGACTCGGCGTGGTAGTCAAATTCGTGGTAGCATTCAGTCTGACAAAGAAGTCAGTGACGGTTTCTACCAAAATGGTGACGTTTATGGAGTCCGGAGACGAAGATGTCAAATGTATAATAGGGGTGTTTTGTGTCGATACATCTGAAAGAGAGATGGAGTGTTATTTTTGGGGTTTTGGGGATAAGTGTCAAGCTGATGCTAAAAGAAACTAACCCTATTATGGTTGTTTACAAATATGAGAGCAGTGGTACCGCGAACCATATTTGACTCAACATACAACTCGAAAAATTGGAAAAAAAAAGTAAGAAAATTTGAATTTCCCGGTATACCCTGGAACTTCCATCTTAATTTCAACATTATCTTAATATTATTTAAATTAAAGATTTGACATTGAAATAGATATTGATCCTCATGACGAACAGTTACTGTAGAGATCATAACTAACCCCAAGGAGTCATGGCAATCGCGGTCTTAAAACGTGCGAGTAGGTTAGAGATTTTTTTGAAACCGTATGCCTCGTGTCTTCTCGCTTGCACGTTTTATGACCACGACATACACGAACGTATCTGACGATACTGAACTCGGGAAATCTCGTTAAAATATATGTAAAAAACAGTGAAAACTATAATTATTTGAGAGTATAAAAAATATTGTCATATTAATGTCTAATTCCCATACGAGCATATTATTATATTATAAATATATATATAAAAGGTACAATATAATAATAAATATTTACGTATAAGAGGACCACAGTAGACTCTAATCCTTTTCCCACTGACTAAGACAGCGTGAACAGAAAGAGAAGGTAAATTAAAACGGGGGGGTCAACAACGTCCCGGTGAGTCGAAAAAATCGGGGTTGCCAAACATATGTCATTGTTTTTGACAGATTTATTAACAAACAAAACTGATCTAAAAGCTATGCTGAATTATTAATTGGGTTGCCAGATAAAAAAAATCATCTTGACATAATAAAAAGAAAAAAAATTTGCTTAAAAATATTTGAAAAAACCATACCTTTTATATTTCGCGTATCTGACAGCCCCTAATGTTGAATCTTTTAGAATATGATTAAAGAAATTAATAATTATTATTTACGATTATATTTTATACATATCTATAACTAAGCTTTATTTAGACACGAACGCGACTTAAAATTGACAACAGGATCAGCAAATAAAAACAAATAAGATCATATTAAAATACTATTCCAAAAATTCCCTTCTCATTAATGGGACAAAACAAAAAATAAAACAAAGAATTACCTTTTTTTTTCACTTACCACACGTATCTTCGTCTTCAGTAAACATATTATTATGAGGACAGAGAGTCCTGGATATGTTGGTGAATTGTTCCAGACTGACAGGAGTCTGGACCAGCATAGGCAGCTGCCATGAAAATACTCCTGGAAGTTAAATAATAGGTGTACAGTCAGCCACATGTCAGTGGTGCTGAGGAGTTTGTTGCTCCACTTCTTCTTCACAGATAAAGCACTATGAAGTGTTGAAGGGCGGGCGTTTTGGGGGACTGTATTATGTAACTTTGACGTTCTAAAAGTGCTGACTCTCAGGCTACTTTGAATAAATGACTTTTGATTTTGGTTCTACTTGAATTACATACAAAAAAAGTTACATTTAATATTGTGATCAAAAGATCCTCGTGTCGAAACAATTGAACCAATTTTGATAAAACATTTCTAAGATAGTAGCCACCGCTAGACAATCTAGTTTTAAATGAAGACAACTGCACCAAAATCGCTTCAGCTGTTTTAGAGCTACGGTGCCACAGACAGACACATAGCGGTCAAACTTATAACACCCTTCTTTTTACGTCGGATGTTAAAAAAGATATGAATAAATGTGTAGGTGTTGCCAATGTCAAATTATCGACCGGTTGACTGTACAATATTTAGTTTAGCTATCACCCAACAGGAATTTCTGTTGAACCCAGGGTATATAGACTCATTACTATGTTCCAGTTTCATGGTCGTGTTCAGAATGAATTCACGTGGACTGCCTGTAATGGTCGTCTTCGAGGAGGGGTGTATACCGGATGACATTTTTTACCGTCTCGACCTTCATATGGTGTGTTGTGTAACTAGAATAGAAGGCAGGAAGGCCTTCAGATTCATCGTAGGTGACTAAAGGAGCGCGGGACGCGGGTGGACAGGGATGCGTGTGCGGCTCGTGCGCCTACGAAAGATCAATGAGGCCGCCTATCGGCTGGCTTCAAAGGGTAGGATCGCGCTCCGAAATCAATGATACATGCCGCGCAATGAGTAGGGTGCGTATGATTTGAGTTTCGATAGATATTTTTTTTTGTTTTATTTTTCCAAATTTCTGTTTTTGTTGTTCTAGTATGAAAATGTTACTTTAAATGTGTAGTATTTAATACTAGATCAATTTAATTACATGTTATTCAAAAATAAAAATAATAAAGATTTATATGCCAAAAGCTTCTATTCCGTTCACCTATTACCCCCATTTTTTTTCAAGACGCTAAAAAAAGTCACCCAGTATAATATGAAGTTCCCCAGTAGCAAGATAATTATATTGTTACGTCACGCTACCGCCATCTATTATTGGGAAGCAGAACTACACGAACTAGAACCATCTAGAAACACCAACGCCATCTATTAACGAATAGCAGAATTATCTATACTAGAACTGTCTAGAAACGGCACCGCCATCTATGATCGAGTAGCACTACTACAGGAATTTTCGGGAATTATCTAGAAGTTTAAACTCGCCATATGGCGAGATGGTTGGCGGCACTGCAAGATGTTTCATTCCGATCCAGACCGACCCAGCTGCCCTCTATCAGCGATGCCCTAAGCCGAGCTCCATATCCCACAGGAGATGCCCTTAGCGAGTAGTTGCTCTATTTTTACGTTTTTTAAGCCCTGGCTGGAGGCCTCAATTTATTAAGGTACCCACAGGCATGTCCAGTTAAGCAGACATGTTCTGATCCAAACTGTCACAACCTGCTGTCCTCTCCCCAGGGATGCCCTAAGCCGAGATTCGTACCCCACTAGGGGTGCCCTAGGCGTGGAGTCGCTTAGTATTTTAAGGAATTCGTCCCTGGCTGCAGGCTTTGAATTCTCTTAAGGCAAGCACAGGATAGCCCGGAGATAACAATGAACATACCTTTCTGCTGTCTCGCAGTGATAAACAAAGGGTACGTCTTGTTAGCAAAGTCACTGGCAACCGTCACTCTAGCTGGAGTATCATACGTCTCCAGTTCCTGAAACATTTTAATAATTTAATTTAACGCCATCTGTCGGTGGAGTATATCAATTTTGTGTTTTGTGTTGCAATGTTTCGCCGCTAGATGGCGTTAAAAGTTTTTTGTTGCATTGCAGACTTTTATTGTTTTAAGTTTACTTCATTCATATGTTGCACCTGCTAATTCTTACGCTACCGGCTGTGAATGTTCACATGGAAGTTAATTTATTAACCACAATAGAGACGACAACATTAAACTATACATTGCCAGTATTTGCTGACCCGTCATCGTGGTCAACTACTGGATATTTATAGCTTGATGTGTTGTCGTTCAGTACGTGCGGACTCCATAGCAACCTAATTCGAACACAATACAATGTTATGGTAACAATTCTCGGAAACAAAACCACATGTACCTAACATGCGGTTTCGTTTTACGATTTTCAATGATTCATTGTTTCATATTACACAACAAAGTAGTATGTTGCAATCCTATTCAATAATTGGCAATAGTAAAAGAATTAGGAATACTCAGCAGTTTTATATATTGAAAAGCGCGATCATGATTGAAAAGCTTGTTGTTTCATTCAACGCAGTGCAAGCGCGTGAGAACGCCATAATATCGAACGAAAATTGGTGCGCGGGACTTTCCATTACATGTGCAAGGTTTCTTTACAGTGGTTTTATTTACCTTTTCAATGTATTAGTATATTATGAACAGCCAGAGATCAGATAAAATTAATAGCTGAATTTATTTTATTTTATTTGCTTCAGAAACAAGTTATTATTTTTACATAACAACCTATCATTTAGCATTTTGCCACCATACTGCGATCGCCAACCCGCCTGCCAAGCGTGGCGATTATGGCAAGTGGACGTCTTACGGCTGAAATGATGATGATGACGAACAACCTAAATTTAAACCACAAGATACCTGTGGGTTCAAAATATCTGTAGGAAAATTTGTTATAGCGCAATCACGTACGCGTGTTCTTCTGAGAATTATGACGGGTAGCCTACTCTTAAGATGAGATATGATCATATGACAGAGTGTTAAGTAACTTTATCAGCTTTCAAAAACCGGCCAAGTGCGAGTCGGACTCGCGCACCGAGGGTTCCGTACAAACCTGTAGGTATTCACGGTTTATGCATAAGGTTTATGTTTATGAAATTAAATGTTTTTTTTAATTTTTATATTTGAGTTGATTGAATGAAAGGTAAATTGCGGTTTAAGATTTATGACGTATTAAAAAAAAAACTACTTACTAGATCTCGTTCAAACCAATTTTCGGTGGAAGTTTACATGGTAATGTACATCATATATTTTTTTTAGTTTTATCATTCTCTTATTTTAGAAGTTACGGGGGGGGGGACACATTTTACCACTTGGAAATGTCTCTCGCGCAAACCATTCAGTTTAGAATAAAATGATATTAGAAACCTCAATATCATTTTTGAAGACCTATCCATACATACCCCACACGTATAAGGTTGATTAAAAAAAAATTAGTTTCAGTTCTAAGTATGGGGGACCCAAAAATTTATTGTTTTTTGTTCTATTTTTGTGTGAAAATCTTAATGCGGTTCACAGAATACATCTACTTACCAAGTTTCAACAGCATAGCTCTTATAGTTTCGGAAAAAATGGCTGTGGCATACGGACGGACAGACAGACAGACATGACGAATCCATAAGGGTTCCGTTTTTTGCCATTTGGCAACGGAACCCTAAAAACCAGGTTTAGCTGACTACAGTTTAAAGGGTTTAACTAACTACATTTGTCAGGTTCAACCACATACGTCATAAATAAATATATCTTACCCCAGCAAATTCCAGGATGTACTCTGTACTCTTATTCACAGCAACTGTGTATGGTATGTTGTATTTATATCTGTAACGAAAAATATTGTGTCATTAGTAATATGCATACTGACAGTCAATTTATTTTATCAGAATATTGTCACAGACATTGTTACGTAGATCGCTAACACGTAAAACGCCACGCTACCGCCATCTATTATTGGGTAGCAGAACTACACAATCTAAACACGACGCCGCCACCGCCATCTTTTATCGAATAGCAGAATTATCAGTACTAGAACTATCTAGAAGCACCACCTTGATCCCCATCTATGATCAATAATGGTCAGGAATGATCTAGAAGTTTAAACGCGCTAAATAAATAGAGGACAGGCGACACTGTGTTGTACCCGTGAAGTGCCGGACGTAAAGAATAACACCACCCCATTTCTTCCCGTGGGTGTCGTAAAAGGCGACTAAGGGACTTACTAGAGAATGGGCAGCAGCGTTCTCTATGCATTTTACCACCATACTGCGATTGCCAACCCGCCTGCCAAGCGTGGCGCTTATGGCAAAGCCCCCCAAATTGGGGGAGGCCTAAGTCCAGCAGTGGACGTCTTACGGCTGAAATGACTGGCGGCACTGGTAGACAGCCCCAGCCCGTCCCTTGCTGCCCTCTATCAGCGATGCTGTAAGAGGTCCATACCCCACACTGGGTGCCATTAGCGAGTAGTCGCTCTTGTTTTCAAGTTTTTTAAGCCTGGAGGCCTTAATTTATTAAGTTAGCAGGTGCACAGGCAAGTCCGGTTGCCATACCTTCGGTCTTCTGAAGACCCGTAACGACTGTCATAGTACTGTCGTAGTTAAACCTGATCGATCGAACCCTGCGGCTGTAATTATTAACGACCTATTCACGAGCCCCTTCATAAAGCAGTGGTGGCCCAATGGTATCGGCTTACGAGTTGTAGGTCGTGAGTTCGAACCCAGGTAGGCGGTTTACTTTGTGTAAATAATTTCATCACCACTGCTCTCAAAACGGTGAAAGAAAACATCGTGAGAAAACCGGCATATCCTAGAACGAAAAATTCGAAGACATGTGACATCTACCAACCCGCACTGGGCCCGTGTGGTACAGGAGGAGGAGGCCTGGGTTGCAGCAGTGGGAACAATGGACTTATGAGCCCCTTTATAGTATTATAGTATAGACTAGCTACCCGCCTCGGCTTCGCACAGGGTATGTGACGGAGATCGGAAAACTATAGAATGTCTCCCAGCGCGTGGACGGTAACGTAACGGGGCATGCCGGCCGACCGCCCGTTTCTCTGCGAGCGATTCATAATTTTAAATCTGTGATATCTTCTAAGTTATTCATTTTCATGAATAAGGATTGTTACTATATTGTTTAAATTTGCTTCGTGAATAGCCCATTTTATTTTTTAGTAATATGTAGGTAAAACACAAAAGGGTTAACCTTCCGAAATAAATTTTCAAGGATAGTGAACCCGTGTTTAAGAAGTAAGCAGAGAAAGAGCCTGACGAAAAGAGTGAAAGTACTTTTTACTATAAAAAGATTATAATAGTAACCAATTAATAATCTATACTGCTATTTTTTATCAACGTCGTCATGCATAACAAATAAGAATTTAATTAGCCCTGACTCATCCAATATTCTTTTATTTATCAGTATGTATAAAGGAAAATATTTATTTTAAACAAACAAGCAATTATGATAAATGAGTACATTGGCCACAAGCCTGATAAATATGCTATCTTTATTACCTATTGTAGTAAACACAAAATATATTGATTATTAGATAAGACGAGTCAAGGCACCACTGCAGTTCCGTGCTCTAGTTTTTTCCTGCTTCAATGCGCGGAAACGTGGTGCATTAAAAACCATGAAAGCAGTAAAATCGATGCTTTTGAGATGTGGTGTCGGCGAAGGCTACTTCGCACACCATGGACCGCCATGAGAACGAATTCGTATGTACGAAACGAAATCCAATATGTTACGAAATTGTATATGAAACATAATGTATCATTGTATATGTAAGCGGGCACGCCTTTTATGCCTGGAGTACTTTATTTAGGTTTTTAAGTTCTGGTTAAGTTATTGTTTTTATTATTTATTTCAGCTTGAGTTTAGTTTTCAAAGTTTTGTTGGTGTGTGCTAGCTGAAATTTGGCAAATAATTTAATTTATATTTTGTTTTCGTAATATTAATTACTTATATATTATTGTACAGACTCAAGTTCTTCTAACTAAGACAGCTGTGCTGCTGGGAAGTTTGTTACGCCACTTCTTCTTCCCAGCTAAAGCACTAGGAAGTGATGAAGGGCGGGCGTTTCGGGGGACTGTCTTATGTAACTTTGCGTTCATAAAGTGCTGACTTTCAGCCTAGTTTGATTAAACGACTTTTGATTATGAACGAATCCATACTAGATGAACGCAGCATCACCAAGGGGCTATCTACAATATGCCAGAAGCATGCCCTCAGTTATGCGTTCATCTAAGCATGGTCTGGAAATGCTTATGATACTGGGCAAAGTGGAAGGAAAACGCGCTCAAGGCAGAGCACTGGCAAATGGTCAGACGCGATCAAGAGGGCTGTTGAAGGCAGCATTTAGCGGCATCAAAACCGAGCGGTCTACGCTGCAAAAGACCGCATAACTTGGAGAAGCGTCGTATGTGGCCGGGATCCTCAGCATTGAGGGAACGACGGAGGCCCCTTCATGCCATGGAAACCTAGTTGACGGTAAACGCTCACTTGTCCGCGCCTAGAAGAATCTGAAGATTCTGACCAAGATTATGTCTGGACTTTAAAAGAGACTGTGACCTCTGAGTTTGTTTCGGCCTTTCTTCTCAGAGTAGTCAGATAGGAAATGCCGATCTCATCTAGTTTTGAAAATATGATTAATGTTTGTACAATCCGAATACAGAAATAAAATTATTTATCAATCTCAACACAACAATGCGCTTTTCAACAAACTATTAGTATAATTGTGTCCGATATATTTATCCCGTATGTTGCTTCTGCAACGTTTTGTCTCTGCATCACCCTAAGGTTGACTGGTAGAAAATTCTTCAGGCATTAAGTCCGTCCGCGCCGAATTAAGCAAAACCTTCGGAATTCTTCCGGCGATTCGTCAAATTCTGGCGCGAATAAATGTGCATTAACTTAAACGTTTGGTGCGACCGTCTGTCATTCGTAGATCTTTCACAGGCGTTACGGGTAGTCAGACAACCAGTTTTGCCAATAGGTATCATGTTGTACAGTAAATGCATGTTGGAACTCAGGGCAGTCGCTCGAAGTACTGGTATTTTTGACTGGCCTGTTAGTCTAGTGGTTAGTGACCCTGACTGCTTAGACAGAGGTCGTGGGTTCGATTCCCACCCAGGACAAATCTTTGTGTGATGAGCACAACCATTTGTTCTGAGTCTGGGTGTAATTTATATATTGTATGTATTTAGAAATATATAAGTATATTTATCAGTTGTCTGGTCGACATAGTAGAGGCTCCGCCTAGTTTGGGATCAGATAACGGTGTGTTGAATGTCCTAAGAAGAAGATATTATATTCAGCTGCATCCAGAATGGGAGCAGACCACACCATAGTTGGGAAAAAGCCAGGCAAATAAAACGAGATAAGCTAACTCAAGGCTATTGATTGACTTGGTGATACAATACAACGCTATCAATTAATCAGTACTTTTGAGAGCCTATCATTTTTTGTCGGTGTGGTGGTGGCGGACGTAAAGAAAGCACCATCACATTTCTTCCCGTGGATGTCGTAAAAGGCGTTTAAGGGACTAACTAGAGAATGGGCAGCAGCGTTCTCTATACATTTTACCACCATACTGCGATCGCCAACCCGCCTGCCAAGCGTGGCGATTATGGCAAACCCCCCCTTTTCAGGGGAGGCCTGTATCCAGCAGTGGACGTCTTTCGGCTAAAATTATGATTTGGGAATATTATAGGCTGGGCTAAGGTCTGCACACAATGGGTGCCTGAAGATGGACGTCGCCACCGCGGTCGGCCCAGAAAGCGCTGGCGAGACGACCTAGAGACGTACCGCGACGACTGGTTTGAGGTGGCGTGGGACAAGAGTTCCTGGAAGAAATTGGGGGAGGCCTTTGCCCAGCAGTGGGACAGTATAGACTAAACAAAAAAAAAAAAAATAGGCTGATTATAGTATGATTTTTTGCCTGGATGAGACCCACACAGACAAGTGAAGAATGGTAAAAAACCGGCCAAGTGCGAGTCGGACTCGCGCACCGAGGGTTCCGTACAAACCTGTAGGTATTAACGGTTTATGCATAAGGTTTATAAAATCAAAAGTAATTTATTCAAACTAGGCTGAGAGTCAGCACTTTTTGAACGTCAAAGTTACATGAGACAGTCCCCCCAAAACGCCCGCCCTTCGACACTTCCTAGTGCTTTAGCTGGGAAGAAGAAGTGGCGGAACAAACTCCCCAGCAGCACAGCTGTCTGTTAAGTTAGAAGAACTTGATTCTATACAGTATTGTGTAAGTTATTAATATTATAAAACAAAACATACATTATTCGCCATATGTCAGCTAGCACACGCCAATATACCAACAAAACATTGAAAACTAAACTCAAGCTGAAATAATAATAAAACAAAATCGTAAACAGAACTTAAAACCTTAATAAAGCCTCTAGGCATAAAGGGCGTGCCCGCTTACATATACGATGCAAATGATACTTATACACAATAAATGAAATGAAAAGAAAATAAAAATAAACTAACAAAAGCAGTTAAATAAAAACAAAAAAAAAAAAAAATATCAAAATCAAAAATCAAAATCAAAAGTCATTTATTCAAATTAGGCTGAGGATCAGCACTTTTCGAACGTCAAAATCACAAAAGACAGTCCCCCCAAAACGCCCACCCGTCGCGCACTTCCTAGTGCTTTAGCTGGGAAGAAGAAGTGGCCAACAAACTCCCCAGCAGCACAGCTGTCTGTCCAGTTAGAAGAACTTGATTCTATACAATGGTATATAGTAAAACATTAAGAGACACAAATTAAATTAAATGATTTGCTATATGCCAGCTAGCCAACCCAATATACCAACAAATAAAATGAAAACTATACTCAAGCATAAGCAAAAAAAAAATATGTATATAGAAACATGGCTGCAAAAATAAAAAACTGGCATAAAGGGCGTGACAGCTTACATATGCAATGCTGAATGTTCACA
Organism: Aporophyla nigra; assembly: GCA_947507805.1. Taxonomy (NCBI): domain Eukaryota; kingdom Metazoa; phylum Arthropoda; class Insecta; order Lepidoptera; family Noctuidae; genus Aporophyla; species Aporophyla nigra. The sequence continues at coordinate 2,707,889 of OX382318.1, forward strand.
TAGCTGTTACGACCTGAGTTACAACTCGAGGCCACAAATGATAAACTAGGACCATCGACGTAAAATAAATTAAACAGGTAAGTAATATTAATAATAATATCAACATCAAAGTCAGCAAGACGACCAGTCACCACAAGCAGCACCCGTTCACGAGCATAACGCAAAGATCAGCCATTGCTCCCCTCGCCATATTTGAGGGAAGGGGGCAACCCGACCCCAGACGCTACCGCAAGCATTGACATCTAAGGGAGCATGACGAACTTGCTGCCGGTTGCTCAAGCAAGAATTGAATGATTACTTGTCGAGGTCGCTAGCAAACCACATTATGCAATACTAATAAAATAAAATTGGCATAAACAGGAAAAAATATGGAAACAATTATATTGAACCTATCACTAGGTACGCTAATACTGGAGAAAGAACATAAACATTGTCTTGAGTTAATCACAGCGACCAACTATTCTTATCATTTAAATAATCGTTGATGGAATAGTACGCCTTTTGACAAAGGTTGAATTTTACTTGAGCTTTAAACGCATTAAACGGTAATTCTAGTAAAGAAGGTGGTAGCTTGTTGTAAAATGTTATACCAAGCCCAACAAATGAGTTATGCACCTTATGAAGCCGGTGAAAGGGAACACGTAGTTTGTCCTTACTTCTAGTGTTAACAGTGTGAATATCACTGTTTTTAGCGTATAAGTGTATATTTTGCCTAATATATAAAATGTTGGCGAAAATGAATTGTGATGACACCGTAAGAATACCAATATCTTTAAAAAAGTCCCTTAGGGAAACTCTGGCACCTAGCTGGTAAATTGCTCGAACAGCTCGTTTCTGAAGGACAAAAATATTTTGAATATCAGCTGCTGTACCCCACAGTAGAATACCGTAAGACATAACGCTGTGGAAATAACTAAAATAGACTAACCTAGCTGTATCAACGTCAGTATATTGTCTTACTTTTCTGACGGCGTAGGCAGCTGAACTGAGCCTTCCCGCTAGGCTTGAAATATGAGGGCCCCACTGAAGTTTGCCATCCACTGTTATGCCCAGAAAAACTGCCGAGTCTACAGTTTTAAGCACCTCTTTATCTAAGACGATGTTGGGACCTAGATTTCTAACATTCGGTAAGGCGAACTTTACACATTTGGTTTTCTTGGCATTGAGAACTAGGTTATTTGCCGTAAACCAATCGGTAACCATTGAGAGTGCACTGTTCACGTCGTCAAAATCTGGTCTGTTCCTGTCTACTTTAAAAATAAGAGATGTATCATCTGCAAACAGTACAACGTCACAAATACCCTTTAAAAAGAATGGTAAGTCATTGATATACACTAAAAACAAGAATGGGCCGAGTATAGAGCCTTGAGGCACACCTAACTGAACCGGTAGCCCGGCAGATTTTACACCATTAATATCTACACATTGGAACCTATTATGTAAATAAGAATTTATTACGTTTATAGCTTCGTTATGGACACCGTAATGACGTAGTTTACGCAAAAGCGTGTCATGGTGCACGCAATCAAAGGCTTTGGAGAGATCACAGAATACTCCGATAGCATTTTGCGAGTTCTCCCATGCGTTAAAAATGTGTTTCAAGAGAGCAACACCCGCATCTGTAGTTGAACGACCTTTTGTAAAGCCATATTGCTCATTATGAAGGAGTCTATTTAAATTAAAATGTCTTAGCAACTGCTTGAGGATTAACTTTTCAAATATTTTGCTAAATGCAGGTAAGATAGAAATAGGCCTAAAATTAGAAACGTCATTTTTATTACCTGATTTAAATAATGGTATGACTTTGCTACTCTTCATGAGGTCAGGAAAAGTTCCGACATCAACACATTTATTAAAAGTAACAGCTAAATAGGGGGCTACGATGTCTATTATATTACTTAATAGTTTGATGGAAATGCCCCAGAAATCACCAGTGTTTTTAGACTTAAGTGTGTTAAAAACATTAACTACATCACGAGGCGTTACATGTTCATTGAATAGGCAACTACTTTTTGGCACACTACTATGCAAAAGATTATCAGCTTTAGACGGGGACGAATTTAAGGAGCGAGTCGTAGTTACAGGTATGTTGGCAAAAAACTCATTAAATGCCTGTGCTACGTCAGCTGGCGTATTAACTAATTTGTTGTCGACCAAAATTTCAAGTTGTTTTTCTTGTTTAACCGATTTACCCGTCTCATTGTTAATGATTTTCCAAGTCGTTTTTATTTTATTATTTGAATTTTTAATTTGATCGCTTAAAAATTTGGCTTTAGCAAAAGCACTAATCTGTTTAAATAATTTTGAATATTTTTTTACATACTCTAGGAAAGGAGTATCAAACCTATATTTTTTTAAACCATATAACTCGTAAAGCCTCGCTCTACTTTTGTAAATACCTGGAGTAGCCCATTGGTTAAAGCCAACGGAGGTGCCATTAATGTCAATGGTTTTGGTCTTGAAAGTAGATTTATACTCTTTTTGCACTACATCAAAGAGGGCTTCATAAATTGCATTAGGATTATCGTGTTCTACTATAGATGGTGCAATTCTACGAGCTATATTATTTTTAAACTTGGTGCAACGACTAGCTGTATAAGGCCTGCATTCAAGTTTACGCGCCTTTTTAAACAATGGCATAGGGAAACTGGATAGCAAACCACAGTGGTCGGACGTTAAATCAGTTAACACTAATTTATTTTTGGCATCACAATCACTAAATATATTATCAAGACAAGTTGACGAACATGGCGTGATCCTGGTTGGTTCAAAAAACAAGTTAAATAAATTAAATGACCTAAACAGATTGAGAAGTCTAATACTTAATGGAGTAACTTCTAGAATATTAATATTAAAATCTCCACATACAACTATACTTTTATTACTTGATTTTAACTTATTGAGTAAATCCTCCATGACTGATTCGAAACAAATGAAATCCCCAGAGGGGGGTCGATAAACGCAAATTATAACGTATCGCTCGAGTTCAACACAAGACAACTCAATAGTGCGCTCAATAGAAAGATTAACTAAATCTAAACGTTGCTTACATTTCAGCTTGTTTGAAACAAGAACTAAAGAACCACCGCGGATGGCCCTTTTTCTCGCAAATGAACTTTGTACAGTAAAATTATCATCATTGATAAACACTACTTCATGTTCTTTCAACCAATGTTCAGTTAAACATAACACCTGAACATCATGATTCTCTATAAATAAGCTTAACTCTAACTCTTTGCCGGACAGACCCTGCATATTTTGATGAACAACATTCAACATATGCGGCTCATCCGTTGTCGCACCTACTAGTTTAAACTACTAGGCGTATCAATAGTAGTGTTAGTATCACTACCAACAGTAAATAAACACGACTTCGACATACTACTTATGTCTGAGTTAATATAAGTACCAACAGTAAATAAACAAGACTTCGACATACTACTTATGTCTGAGTTAATATAAGCTAATAGCCTCGCTATTTTATGTCTAAACATAAGGGGCAGATACACTGAGTTCCTTGTTGATTTTAACTTATCAACAAAAATGTTGGTATCAAAAAATATAAGTTTATCACTGTAGTGACTTCCCAAAAACTGCATATGATTATTAAGCATATGAATATATTTGTTTTTTCTACTACCCATATGAACCGATATGAACTACCCATATAAACCGTCGGTAGGAAGACCAATTCTGGATTGAAAGAACATAAACATTGTCTTGAGTTGATCACAGCGACCAACTATTCTTATCGTTTAAGTAGTCGTTGATAGAATAGTATGCCTTTGAACAAAGGTTGGATTTTACTTTAGCTTTAAACTCATTAAACTGCAAATCTAGCAAAGCAGAGGGAAGCTTGTTATAAAAGGTAATACCAAGACCAACAAAAGAATTATGAACCTTATGAAGCCGGTGAAACGGAGCACGTAGTTTATCCCTACTTCTAGTGTTAATATTATGAATATCACTATTTTTAGTGTACAAGTGTATATTTTGCCTAATATATAAGATGTTGGCGAAGATGAATTGTGATGCCACCGTAAGAATACCAATATCTTTAAAAAACAAATCTCGCAGAGAAACTCTAGCACCTAGTTGGTAAATCGCTCGAACAGCTCGTTTTTGAAGAACAAAAATATTCTGAATGTCCGCGGCTTTGCCCCACAGCAGAATGCCGTAGGACATTATGCTATGAAAATAACTAAAATAGACTAATCGAGCTGTATCAACGTCCGTGTCCTGTCTAACTTTCCTTACGGCGTAGGCGGCCGAACTGAGCCTTCCCGCTAGGCTTGATATATGTGATCCCCACTGAAGTTTAGCGTCTACTGTTATGCCCAGAAAAACTGCCGAGTGTACAGTTTCAAGCACCTCATTATCTAAAACGACATTGGGTCCCAGATTCCTAACATTCGGTAAGGCGAACTTTATACATTTCGTTTTCTTAGCATTAAGAACTAGGTTATTTGTGGTAAACCAATCCGTAACCATTGAGAGCGCACTATTCACGTCATCAAAATCTTTTCTATTCCTGTCTACTTTAAAGATCAGTGAGGTATCATCAGCAAATAGTACAATGTCACAGATATTCTTTAAATAGAATGGTAAGTCGTTAATATACACTAAGAATAAGAATGGACCCAGTATTGAGCCTTGAGGTACACCTAACTGAACTAGTAGCCCGGAAGATTTTACTCCATTGACATCTACACATTGGTGCCTATTTTGCAAATAAGAACTTATGACATTGAGAGCTTCGTTTTGAACACCGTAATGACGTAGTTTACGCAAAAGTGTGTCATGGTGAACGCAATCAAAAGCTTTGGAGAGATCACAGAAAACCCCGATAGCATTTTGCGAGTTCTCCCATGCGTTGAAAATGTGTTTCAGCAGAGCAACACCCGCATCTGTTGTCGAACGACCTTTTGTAAAGCCATATTGCTCATTATGAAGGAGGCTATTTAAATTAAAATGTCTTAGCAACTGCTTGAGTATTAATTTTTCAAATATTTTACTAAATGCAGGTAAGATAGAAATGGGCCTAAAATTGCCAACGTTATTTTTATTACCTGTTTTAAATAATGGTATGACTTTACTACTCTTCATGAGGTCAGGAAAAGATCCTGAATCAACACATTTATTAAAAGTTATAGCTAGATAGGGGGCTACGATGTCTATTATATTACTTAACAGTTTAACGGAGATGCCCCAGTAATCTCCAGTGTTTTTTGACTTAAGTGTGTTAAAAATATTAACCACGTCCCGAGGCGTCACATGTTCGAAACTAAATAAGCGACTACATCTGGGCACACTACTATGCAAAAGGTTTTCAGCTTTAGACGGGGACGAATTTAAGGAGCAAGTCGTAGTTATAGGTATGTTGGCAAAAAACTCACTAAATGCCTCAGCTACGTCGGCAGCTTTATTAACCAATTTGTTGTTAATCATAATCTCTAGTTGTTTTTCCTGTTTAATCGATTTACCCGTTTCATTGTTAATAATTTTCCAAGTGGTTTTTATTATAAGATAAGATAATCATTTATTTGCCCAAACATGAGTACAAAACATACAACACAACTTGTCAGCATGCACGAGATGTTTATGTTTATGAAATTATTTTGACGTGACAACGTCTTATAAATTGGTTTGCCGGGTGACACTTCAAGAAACTGCGTTACGCTCCGCTCACGTTATGCGCTCACAATGAGAGCGAGTGAGAGGCACGCGTCCCTTCCACTCGGGCATGGTTAGCCCGCCTAAGAGCGAGAGAGACAGACATAAAAAGTGAAAGGCACGCGTCCTACCACTCAAAGTCGTTGTCACGTAAAACTTTCGCCCGTATACCGACTTTACAGGCAACCAATTTTTTTTTTTTTTTTTAATATTTGAGTTGATTGAATGAAAGGTAAATTGCGGTGTATGATTTATGACGTATTAAAAAAAACTGCTTACTAGGTCTCTAGTACATCATATATTTTTTTTAGTTTTATCATTCACTTATTTTAGAAGTTACGGGGGGGGGGACACACATTTTACCACTTTGGAAGTCTCTCTCGCGCAAACCATACAGTTTAGAAAAAAATGATATTAGAAATCTCATTATCATTTTTGAAGACTATCCATAGATACCCCACACGCATGGGTTTAACAAAAAAAATAATAATAATTGAGTTTCAGTTCTAAGTATGTGGAACCCCAAAATTTACTGTTTTTTTTTTTCTATTTTTGTGTGAAAATCTTAATGCGGTTCACAGAATACATCTATTTACCAAGTTTCAAAAGCATAGCTCTTATAGTTTCGGAAAAAAGTGGCTGTGACATACGGACGGACAGACAGACGGACGGACGGACAGACAGACGGACGGACGGACGGACGGACGGATGGACGGACCGACGGACGGACAGACAGACGGACGGACGGACGGACGGAGAGACAGACAGACAGACAAACAAACAAACAGACATGATGAATCCATAAGGATTCCGTTTTTTGCTATTTGGCAACGGAACCCTAAAAAGAAGGAGTCTTTATTCAATAGTAGGTGGAACATGGCTGCCAATGACGCTAATGATGGTTCCTGCCTGCCTTAATTGGGAAAGGTATTTTAGCTTTTCATGTTGTTCGGCAGTTTAATTTTATTGTTAAAAAGTTTTTATATAAGTCGTAATAGAGGTATGAGGAACAGGTTCTAAAATTTGTTGGCTGAACTTGCTTTCAATGAAAATAGAACATCATTGTAATACTGTGGTTTAATAAAGATAAATACATTCTGTGAATATAAAACTAACTTCATTTGAATATAAGATGACAGACAGAACTCTATTCCTAGAACATAGTGCATCTTTATGGTGCAACAAAGTTCACCCATACTTTATAGAAAAGAGAGTAAGTATCCTCCAACTAGACCCTGCCCGCTGACGCATTAAACTCAGTTAGCGCGATGCAGGATTATGTGTGGGTCAAAGTGATGCGTAGTTTGCATATCACAATGTAAATGAATTTACAGTATTGTAAACAAATTAATAATTATAGATATAGTAAACAACTATTGTTCTTATCAATACATAAAATGTATTTATTTACTTTATAAATACAGCTGTTATATTGTTTTTACTACAAAGTAACTTGTAGACTAGCCACAAGGTTCAATTTCCAATAATTGTAACATGCAAAACTAGGTCTTGCCTTTTTGATAATAAAGTATGTTTTATGTGTAAACTGTAAAATAGATTTCAATGGTACGTGACATAGACTAGACATAGTTTAGTGTTAGAAGGATGGTGTTGATAAAAAAAAATATGTTCACATAGTCAGTTGGTTCCTGATAACAAAAACTGTGATTTTCAATTTTTTTTTTTAAGTGAAACCTTTGTTACATCGTCTCACACTTTTTCGTCTGCGTGTTGCATGTCGCGTGACGGTCGGCCGCGGAGTAGGGATAAAGTGAAAGGCGCTCGCTGGTGCATGTTGTTGTTTATGGATTTATTTCAATTTTGAGTGCTTGAATGTTTTATTTAACTTATTTCATATGAATATTAAATGAAGTGTTTTTATTATGCTATTGCATATATTCCGAAAATTTTTAGTTAAATGTCTATAATGTGAAAAAAGTTTCACTTTTACTGTGATTTCATAAAAACCACACAATCCTTTTTTTTGTTTATTCTTTAAATAGTATAAAAGTCAAATTTTGTGTTTGTATGCTTAGATGTTTTAAACTACGCAACGGATTTTAATGTGGTTTTTATCAATAAACAGAGTGATTCAAATGGAAGGTTTATATGCACAACAAACGGGCAAAGTAACTGGCAAAAGCTAGAAAAGATATAAAGAGCAGTGGTGGCCCAGTGATAATGGCCCTAACTAACTAGTCGAGTTCAAACTCGGAGAGGCCCTTTACTTTGTTTAAATAATTTCACTGCTCTCAAAATGGTGAACGAAAACATTGCAAGTAAACTACCATGTTCTTGAGGCCCCTCAAAGAGAGGAAACCAGTGTTCCAGATCTGGTCTGATCTGGTGGTCTGATAGTTAAAAAATATATTTATTTACACTAGTTCCATTAGCAGCTAGACTGGAAGCCGACCCTAACACAGTAGGCAGATGATGATCACTTATAACTAAGATAGTTTTGACCTATTGTAGTTGATATAACGTTAAATAAGTCATTGACTCTATACATTGTCAGCAAAAAAAAAAGGAAGTAGGTATTTGTAAATACTTGTGTTAGATGCCAGTGTTAATCACACTAAATCAATTACCGTTGCTAATTAAGAAACAGCTTGAAAGGTCCATGACATTCCTTAATCAGTAAATCAGAGTACATAATCAGATTATTAAATCTATTGACTCACGAAAAATCTAATGAGTATTTTATCGAAAGTGAAACCATAAAATGCAAGCAAAGGAATTTAATAAGTCGGTAACTATGAATTATAAAAAAACTCACGTATTGTTGTAGTGGAATATAATTCCTTCTTTGTTTATATTCTCTTGTAGACACAGGTAAGGCAGACCGAATAACAAAAACACAATTTTCACCCATCCTAGTAACGCCATTTTATTACAAACGGCATCAAATTGATATGTGATCGAAACGACTCATTTACTTTAAGTTTTAAACGATACTTTACAATTTATAGTGATACAAATGGCAATTTATCGGGGAAAACCAAATTGAAGTCCAAACACCGAAGATTTCAACAATCAAACCGATATGTCAATGTCAAATCAAAATGTCATTAATGAATGCTAGGCTGAGTATATATCGACGGTCCCTATTAGCAATGTCGGTTCTGCAAAAAGACTACTGTTCAGTAGAGCATTTAGTACTACTGCTCGAGCAGTTCAAAGTTTGTTTTACTACTAACTTAGTTACTATACTCTATGTACTAACTCTGTTGCGCGGAAACCGACAATATTATCTTTAAAACCGGCTTAATATCATGATTTTCAACAAAAACAATAAAATAACGTACGATAGATCTTTTTATTGTGATTTTATTTATGTAAAAAAGTGAATATTGGTAAAAATGCATAACCGACATTGTTAACAGGGACGATCGATATGTTCCTGACTGACTTCCTGTGCATTAGCTAGTACCGTATAGAGTGGCAACCCGATAGCGTCTTTTGTATGCTGTCCGCTAGAGGGCGCGTAGTACTTGACGTACGGCTGTGGCCTGTGACACGTTCGAGCGGTAACTGCTCGCGCTCAATATAAAAATCTAGCTAATAAGTGAGTTTGTCAAGACTGTTCTGTGTGTTAAAGCTGTTTTTCTTGAACAATAAACTGTTATCGTAATAAGTGAGTCCTAATTTGCTCCCCACCGACGCTATAATCAACTAAAACTTCAAAAATCGACTAACACTGCAACCATGTCGCACTTTTTTCCCGAAAGGTGTAAAAATACTTACTGCAGTACCTAAATTTCACAAAATGTTTAAGTTTTATGCTTAGAGAAAGCTAGTCTATTTACATCAACCAGAAACAAACCAAACTCGGGACGGATTCTGAAAAAAAAAAAACTGATTAGGGAATACCCAATAACGCATTACTTGATCTAGGAATCAAACACATAAAATAAAAAACCCAGAATTTAATGCTATGAAGTCGTGTTCAACATGTGTTTGCTGGTCGTAAACAGTCGTAAACACAAATTGTTGACTCGTCTCGGTGGTCCTTCAGACCGTTCACAGTTATTTTACCTCTGACAGCAGCAATCTTAATGATTGTGGAATAAAGATCATGGTAATTTTAGCAGACGTGTATGGAACTGCAACCCAGCAGCAAGGGTTGCTTCTTAATTGAGAATGAAGATCCTTGCATCCTAACATACAAGCCTATACAATGCGTGTTCAGCTAAAACTGGAAATGTACAACTTGACCTGTAGCTGTGTGTACTGTAGTTATCTAGTGATGGTTCTGTTTTTAATGGATAGGTTATGCTACGGGGGTTGACCCTTAAAGGAGATGTCCGCTTTTTGTATGGAGATTGGTTTTTTATTCCAAGAAAAATCTAACAAGCATTAAACTCGGCTCAAATAAATACGACAAAAATATGGAACTCAAAACTACTGAAATAATATTTTTAAACCCCTCCATTTCAGCGAAAAATCATAAAATAATAATTGATGTTATTTGTAGTTGGCAACCCTAATAAACACTCCGACACTCTGTGACAATGTCACATTTGACAGATGATTATCTGTCACTGGCGTTAGAGATGTGCCAACTCAAGATAAGACACGCCTGAAGGTTACTCCGTACTCGGATTGACATTCATGTGACTCGAGTTGAACTCGAGTTACGGAACGCTGGTAACTGGATGAAATTGAATGAATTACTGTTTTTTTTTACCAATTTCACCATAAGGTTGTCGTTTTATTTGTAATAGGCTTATCGTTTTAATTGTATTTGATTTTTATAATGATAAATTGTTAATATTTTTTTCTTAGTTTTATTATAAGTAGATAAAAAAGCATACAGTTTTTCGAATAATAGAAAAATCAATTTTTCCATGGAAATTGATTATTTATATCTTCTGAAATCGATTTTGTACAAATCGATTTTAATATAAATAGAAAAATCGATTTTTAATTAATCAAATTTTTTTTCACTCAATGTCACATCCCTACTCACTGCCAATAATGACAGTTCTCCTGTGTCAAACTTTGACAAGTTTACTTTTTTTTGGGTGTGTTCATTTTATTATTCTAGATAATTAGAAAGGTTTGTTCGTTTTAGAAGTAAATTCTCACGAAAATAAAAAACGATTTTTCTCAAAATTGGAGGTCTTTAAAAATGTATAATATAGTTAGAACGACTAGTTTTAGGGATGTCTATCCAAATATATTTAACTTACTCTGGTTGGAATTATTAAATAATAAAAAACCATTTCTGGACATGTCCTTTTATTTTATTTATAGAAATTAAAGTTATTTTTCACTTTGTAATGTTTTATTTTTACCAAAAATGTTTTATAAGGAACCACTTGCAACAATAGCGCATTCCTTTTTCTAATGTGTACCCATATACGGCTTGCAATTATTTATCATCGTATCTTAGCTCAACCCAGTATAACATAAATAATTGCATAGCTTCGTGCTATGCTTAAAATAAAACTTCCAGGTACACAGTACAATGAAGCAAAAGGAGTAGGTACAGTTTGGCAAAAAAGAGTCTGGAAAAAAGCAAAAAATAATAAACCTTAAAATTATGAGTCGGCGCTTTGAGTGATATTTGTTTATTGATTTTTCAGCGCCGACTCAAAGTTTTAAGGTTTATTATTTTTTGCTTTTCAGTTTTTTCGGCAGTTTAATTTTTTGTAAAAAAATTGGCCTTGGCTTTCCTGGAAGTCTAAAGACTTCCAGAAAAGCCAAGGCCAAATTTTTGGCCAACTCGTGATGATCAATTAATAGTTGATGGTTAATTAGAAACAAGTGAAATACAACTGGGAAGACAGAGAAGCTGCTTGTTGTTGATAAACACAGCAGTGTTGCCACAAAAAATAAATTTTAGTTCCAATTGTCACCACGACAGACTCTTTTTTGCCAAGCTGTATGTAAGGATCATAGCAGGTGGTGTTCCATAGTTTCTGCCTACCCCATGGGAGAAAGGCGTGAGGTTATGTCTGTATGTATTACATAATAGAAAAGTAGAACAAAATTATTGAGATTTTCTTAATAATTAATCTAGTATTCCAAATCTTGTTCAAAAACACCAAGTAGAAGCCACAATAAGTTTTAACATTGATTTCTTATAGAAGGAGCAAACCTTCTTGTGAACGCAACTTAAAATTAATAACACGCCGAACGTACCCATAAGTCCTCCAATCACAGTCAAAGAAGCTATTTCGTTATTTAAAAAAAATAACCTTAGCCAATAAAATTTGAGTATTCAACTCACCGGTCAAATGAATCGCTCTGATTGGCCAATCAATTGAACAGGTGCTATGCGTCATCCGCCATAACGTTGTTAGTGCGTGAAAGTGAGATCGTTTTGTGAATTGTTAAGAAAATAGTGATTTTATTGTGATATATATTTGATGTTAAAGTGTTTAATGTGTTAACGAAGATGACTGAGTGGTATAGAATGAAGACAGGCTTCATTAACAAGCTTGATTCATCGGAATTGTCGGCAGAAACTTCATGTGAAAATATGTCAGACTCTTTCAATATATTTTCGGATAATTTGAGTCCGATACCTTCTTCTATAGTGCCTAGGAAGTTGGATTTTAGTAGCATGGATGACGATGATGGCATGAGGAATGCACTGCCGCCTCCAGTTTCACATAGCCCCCCATACAAAAGAGTTAGGGCTCTCAGGTATGTAACTTAGGTTCCACTCTCTAAATTTCTACAGGAAATCACCACGCTATGCGGTTTTGAGGCATTTCAGGCCTCCATAGCGTCTCTAAGCTGGAATTTACAATGTAAATACCGTAACTTTCACTTTTTGGTACACTTTGAGTTTGAATGTCAAATTAATTATGCAATTTGAATAATAATTTTAGTTTTTTAGTGTATGGAATGTTCTGGTCAATTTTTAGACTCTTTTTGGAAAGATTTTGCATCTTTTCGTTTAAGAAAACATGTTTTGTTATTTCTTTAATGTTTTCTGATTATTTATGAAGTAGAGTAGCATAGTTTCACATGCATTATTCCATATTTTATTTTTATAGATTAATTAAAGCCTAATGCAGAAAAACGTTAACATTGTTTGTATAAATTCCTTGAAATAAATATGATTTTCGATCACAAACATGCAACAAAAATTACAACCAGAATGTAATTTTGTCATATAAATGTTGATAACTACCTTCTGCCCGGATTTTATCATTGACTGTACTGTTTTCCTACTTACTACTCTTTAAATCAGATTTCTATAAGTGCCTTTTATTCTAGCATAGCAATAACGAAGTAGTATTCTTTTGCTAAATACTCACTTTTGTACTTGTCCTGCTAATTAGAAATTGTAATAACAATATGGAGTGTACTTTCTGCCAACCCATATGGGAAGAAGGCATGATATTATGTATGTATGTTATAATATCGGTGTGTACCCAAAATATGCTTTTTGACATGGAGTTGCCGACACCAGTCCACTTTACATATTTCCTTTTTTAATTGTGTTTTAATGAATGTTAAATGCTAATTTTCAAACCAACTTAATGCTCCTCCATTAGCAACTAATAGTATTTGGATGCTAATTGAACACAAGTTCATATTTACGGGTTAAGTTTACAATTGACCCCAACATCGTTGATTAAACTCAATTAAGAACTGATTCATGATTTAAATAGGTTATATGTTTATATTTGCATATCTTCAAATTCATTGCACCTACCACTGTATGTCTCTGAATCACCCAAAGGTTGACTGATGAAAATGCTTATGGCATTAAGTCCGCCTCTGTACATTTATGTGCTTAAAGTATTAAATAAATAAAATTCATCATATTGATTGAGAATTGACTCATTAAGTATTCCGTGAAATCATTAATTTAATCATTTGAAGCTATGTACCATCACAGTCTTTCCAATTGGTGTTTTGTTACTCAGTAACTGGGTTGTGAAGGTCAAATAGGCAGTCGATTCATGTAAAATATTGGTTACAGCTGCATCCGGTTAGACTGGACGCCATTTCAACATAAATGGGGAAAGGCTAGGTAGATTTATTGAGTCACTTTGAGTCTAAACATCATATCTTATTTAATTAAGTTTATGGCAGAAACTGTTTTGGTTGTGTCATACAACCAGCAGTATTAAATTTCATATTTTCTATAGTAAGTTATGGTTTTTTTATTTAAGGCTTATGTTATAAATACATACAAACATTAACTCTGCATACCTTCTTCCCATGGTGGAAAGGTAGAAACTACAATCTTAACTCCTAATGTCATCTACTTTGAAATTATCAGAGCCTTAAATAAATGTCTAACTTTAATTCTAAATATAGACTTAAGAACCAACATAGATATTATTTAAAGGTTTCAGAAAGTCTCCTGATTCTACAACATATTCATTCACATATTCAGTTAAAAATAATTCCATATCTAATTAATTCTCCATCCATGGGGTAGGCCTATATTCAGCAGTGGATATCATTCAGTTTAAATGATGGTGATCATCCAAAAATCTGTCATATTCCACCAAATTTAAGTTCCAAACTCGAATGTCAATAATTTATTTAATTTAAACCAATTGCAGGCTCTTTTGAATTGTCAAGGAGTTAGTCAGAAAGACAAAACTAGTTGCCCATTCCAAAGTGTAGGTACATATGGAGAAAAATGGGCAGAGACTCCATGGACACTCTTTGAAATCAAAATATTAACACATAAGTTGTAACAGGTCTTAACATGAGTCAGTCAGGTCGAAAGATGAAGCTAGTTGCCCATTCCTAAGTGTAGTCGGTATCTATGGAGAAGAATGTAAAAAAAACTCCATCAACACTCTTTTAAATCAAAATATTAACACATAAGTTGTAACAGGTCTTAACATGAGTCGGTCAGGTCGAAAGATGAAGCTAGTTGCCCATTCCTAAGTGTAGTCGGTATCTATGGAGAAGAATTAAAAAAAAACTCCATCAACGCTATTTTAAATCAAAATATTAGCACATAAGTTGTAACAGGTCTTAACATGAGTCGGTCAGGCAGAAAGATAGCGCTAGTTGCCCATTTCAAAGTGTAGTAGGTACCTATGGAGAAGAATGGGCAGAGACTCCATAGACACTCTTTTAAATCAAAATATTAACACATAAGTTGTAACAGGTCTTAACATGAGTCGGTCAGGCAGAAAGATAGCGTTAGTTGCCCATTTCAAAGTGTAGTAGGTATCTATGGAGAAGAATGGGCAAGAAACTCCATGGACATTAAATATTATTACAAAATTCAAGTTCCATCATGTCTTAACATGACTTGGACAGGCAAAAAGATAAAGCTATAGCAAAAGTAGGTACCTATGGAGAAGAATGTTCAAGAAACTCCATGGACCCTTTTTTAAATCAATATATTGTCCACTAAGTTCCAACAGGTCTAAACTTGTCCCTATTGCATCATCTTATGCCACAGGTTTAGACCTGAACCAGGACAAGTCCATTCTTCTCCCCCAAACAGGTTTTGACAAGTCCCCCTTTAGAAATGAGGACAATAGGTATTCATGAATGTTCAGAGAGTATTTCCTGTTTCTATTATTTTGTGGAGAATAGAATGAGAGAGCTTGTAAGAAAATTCTATAGAATGCTTTTAAGATTTTGCTAGAACTTTCTAGAAGATTTTGATGTTTGTTGAAGAGGAATTTTTCCATTAGATTTAAAGGAAAATGTTGTAAGGAAAGCTTTGAGTATGAATGTGGATGGCCTTAAGAGTAGGGGAAGACGAAATAAGCGATGGATAGACTGTGAATGATGATATGGCTAGACTAGAAAGGTCGTGACTACCGAGATGACGACTAAATAAATGATAAATGATCTTATTTCTGTAAGTATGCTTGTACAAACACTTATACAAGTCAATAATTTTTTTTGTTGAGCTAGATGAGGTCTCCTATCTTCTCTGAGAAGAAAGGCCGAAACAAACTCAGAGGTCACAGTGTCTTTTAAACTCCAGACATAATCTTGGTAATAGAGAAGTGTGGAAGAAAAATACATGTTGCGCAGATCCCAAATAATTTGGTATATGGGCAGGAGTATGGTGACGATACTAAGCTAGACCAAATAAATTTTATAAGTAGAGGATTTTGATAGAATTTTCTAGGACTTCTGGTTATTGATAGTGCTTAGATGTTTCTCTGTATGAAACACAAAATGAATGCACCTTTAATTCAATGTTGGCCATGAACTTTTTAAAACAAAAATAACTGTTTTACTGAACTTGTGGATTTTTTTTTATTTTACCACAAGAATTGCAAAAGTGTTGTATTACAAAACATTCTAAATAATATTTATTTTTAAAAGTTTGTTTTAACAAATCCTTTTACGCATCTAAATCATTCAGGATAATAAAAATAATCTATACTAATATTATAAATGCGAAAGTAACTCTCTTTGTTACGCTTTCACGACTAAACCACTGAACCCATTTCGATGAAATTTGGTATGGGGTAAGTTTTAACCCCAAGAAAGGACATAAGTTTCTTTTTAGTCCACAACTTCATCTGCATCTGGGATAACCGACATTTCGCGGACGAAGTCGCGGGCAAAACCTAGTTTAATATAATCTGAATGTCAGCGCCTCACTGGATTCAAACCTAACACCTACAATTCGGAAGTCGCGGCCACTATACCACCACTGCTCTAAACAAAAATAATAATATGCCATTGCTTAACCCCAAATGTCCCCAAAAAACCTTGTATGTACACCCTATTATAAAATTAAAAAAAAACTCTTCTATAACCACGAACAACAAGTTTTTTCGCTACAACGCAAATAACAGTATTTGTATGGAAACCAGTCAAACAGGGTCGGAATGAGGTCACCTATGAGTTTGGCAGGGTGATAGAAATGAATTATAACAAGTTTAAACTTGTTCTAGATTTTTAGGATGTAGGGAAGAACATTCTAAGTGGTCTTGGGCATAGTAGTTCGCGAGTGAGATCGCTCAGTTTAGTTCATCGCTTCTTAAGGTGAATGCTCCAACAAATTAAAATCGCCAATACAACCCTCCAAGTTCATAAAGGCTTAAGAACAAAAACTTTTTTGCAAAAAAAAACAACCGACTTCCTTAAAAACACTACAAAGTGAAAAATAACTTTAATTTCGGTAGTCGGTGTCTTAGGATCTGTATTTATGGTTTTTTTGCCACCGACTTCCGAAATTAAAGTTATATTTCACTTTGTAGTGTTTTTAAGGAAGTCGGTTGTTTTTTTTTGCAAAAAAGTTTTTATTTTTAAATTTTTAGTTGTGGTATTCACCCTGCACTAATTCCAAACAAACAATGCATATTTATGCGATAGCAGAAATCGCGGTTGATTTCCTGTCATTTTTTAAAGAGTTCCGGTGTCTGTCTCCCGAACTCATCATCAGATCCATATGAAAATTATATGGGACCATTTCGGAATAAACCCCTTTCGAACAAAAAAAGAATTTTGCAAATCCGTCTATATATGACGGAGTTATGGCCGAACATACATAAAAAAAAAAAAAAAAAAAAAAAAAAAACATATAAACATCCGAATTGATAACCTCCTCCTTTTTGAAGTCGGTTAAAAAAAAAAAACAGAAAAAGTCATTCCTACAGCTTTATGAACTTAGAGCGTTGTATTGATGATTTTGATCATTATAATTTTGTAACTACATATGTCTTACAGACGCGAATAATATTTTTAACCGACTTCAAAAAGGAGGAGGTTCTCAATTCGGAAGTTTGTTTTTTTTTTTATGTATGTTCGGCTATTACTCCATCATATATAGACGGATTTGCAAAATTCTTTTTTTGTTCGAAAGGGGTTTATTCCGAAATGGTCCCATATAATTTTCATATAGATCTGATGATGAGTTCGGGAGACAGACACCGGAACTCTTTAAAAAATGACAGCAAATCAACCACGATTTCTGCTATCGCATAAATATGCATTGTTTGTTAGGAATTAGTGCAGGGTGAATACCACAACTAAAAATTTAAAAATAAAAACTTTTCCGCGAACTACGAACTAGTTCCTTAAGGTGAATGCTTCAACCAGCCCGCGAAATTCAAATTTTCTTACGTTTTTTGCAATTTGCAGGCCAGTGCTTGATTAAAAAACTTTTTTACAAAAAAAAAACAACCGACTTCCTTAAAATCACTACAAAGTGAAAAATAACTTTAATTTCGGAAGTCGGTGGCAAAAAAACCATAAATACAGATCCTAAGACACCGACTTCCGAAATTAAAGTTATTTACACTTTGTAGTGATTTTAAGGAAGTCGGTTGTTTTTTTTTTGTAAAAAAGTTTTTTAATCAAGCACTGGCCTGCAAATTGCAAAAAACGTAAGAAAATTTGAATTTCGCGGGCTGGTTGAAGCATTCACCTTAAGGAACTAGTTCGCTCTTCTAGTTCGTCAGCTCCCAGCTCGATTCAAAAAAAGGCAGATCGTTCGCTCGTTTTGATATTGCTTCTACTGCATGCGACAAGATTATGGAATGTTCTACTTTTTGGGACTCAAAAACAGTAAAAACCTTTGAATGATAATTCATAAAATTATCATTATTGTAAATAATTCCCGTTACTTCGGTCCCGTGTGTGACGACATTAGTTCGTTTGACGCCATCCTCGCATCCAATTTTTTGATTCCTATGGAGAAAAGCTGGCGAGAAACTCCATGGTTACTCTTTTAACGTTTACGATTCTAGTGTGGTTGCGAGTATCCTGCCAGGGTCGCGAGATATGTTCGAAAGAGTTACCGTAGCCCTGGCATATAGGCAACTTAAGGAACAGGGGTGGGTTGTAGTCAGTAAAAGTCTTACACGCACTTCCGCTGTATCCAGAGCGGGAGACGTCATTTGATGATTTCCCAACCACAAAAAAAAAAAAGGCTGGTTGCGAGTACTACGCACCTGACCTTTCTTGCCACTACAAACTACATAATCAACTTTCTAAAATATTTCGGAAGGTTTACAACCTCAACCAAAATAATCAAAAGGATCCAAAACATTCCTAACAAGTCTTTTACTGTACTTTTTCTATAAATAATGCATAACTTGGAACCATTCAACCAATGAAAATAGGTTAAACACTCACTTTGTAAGCGACAAACCAATTTGATACTGGTTATGCATGATAATGAGTTTTAATAAATGTTTTTATTTCTGTAAGTAGTTTTGTAGAAATACTTTTACACGTCAATCATATTTTTAAAACTAGATAGGGTCTGCGTTTTCTATCTGACTACTCTGAGAAGACAGGCCGAAATAAACTTAGAGGTCACAGTCTCAGACATAATTTTGTTCAGATCATTTGACCATGAAGATCTGTTCCAAACGTGTGTGCAAAATTCCAGGACATACAAGTGAAGTTAAATAAAAGCTAATTCAAATCACAGTATTTTGCAATCACGGCAACAGGAAATTCTGGGAACGTAATCTAAAGCGACAGATTCCGGTACTTCACTTTGTCACTCATTGGGGAATTCCTGACAATCGATTGTGTGGATGAGAAAAATATTGTGTGGGAAGTTGCATGTGGATGGCTTTAAGAGTTGGGGAAGACCGAAGAAACGATGGATGGATTGTGTGAATGATGATAACCATATGGTTAGAAAGGGGGTGACTGCTGAGATCACGACGCATCGTTCTTCTTCTGCCCTTATACCAATTGATATGGGGTCGCCGCAACATGTCTTTTTCTTCCACACTATTAGTCGTCATCTCAAAAGTCACACCCTTTCTATCCATATCATTTACACAGTCCATCCATTGTTTCTTTGGCTCTCTACTCTTAGAGCCATCGACAGTATACTATGTTTAAAATAATATGATAATCTGTAATACGAGCGAATATTGAGCTCCCTAAAACAGGGTTGAGCTACACGATGACTGATGCATGCCGTCTGTTGGGACAGGTCAGCTCAAAGCAGCAATGGGTCTTTCTTTAAAACGCCCGACATGGCCCTGCATTGTTAGACTCACTTAAAATTCTAATAATGTAATGTTTTGACTTTAAAAGAGACCATGACCTCAGAGTTTGTTACGACATTTTTTCTCAGGGATCAGTCAGCAAGGAAATGCTTTCTATTTTGTAAATATTGACGTGTAAAGATCTACAATTTGGAAACGCGCACCTAGCTTCTGACGTTTCATAAATGCCCATGTAGGTTTAAGTGAAATAAAAATATTTTGATTTAATTAGACTCAAAAAAATAAATTTTTCATTTCTTTACGGTATTTACCGGTAGTGTTTATGTACTCGACACACGGTTGTGTTTTGTTTGTGACCGGAATCGATCTTATCACCGCATGGCATCGCGTTTTGTCCGCAAACAGCTGCTAGAGATAGACGAACGCATTCCTTGGCTTTTTGTTATCATCCCTATCTTTCTAAATGACTTCAGAAGAAGAGATTAAAGAACACATTGTTCAATTTTCTACTCTAAATGCTAAGTAGTAAGTTGAAAATTCAGTGTGTGAAAAAAATCATCAACTTGGACTTACGGAAGTCGGCGGCAAAAAGATGATGTCCCGACTGCAAACTTCCGAATTTGGTTGGATCATCTATAGGTACGGATTTCGGCGGTCGACCATTTTTGAACTTTATTACTAAAGGCATAAGGGTGAAAAGTGATCCACCGTTAGTGTCCGCGGTTGTACATAGGCAGCTAAGATACTGGTCGCAAACCTAGGCAGTTAGGATAGATATTTAGTGATGGAACATAGCTAGCTTTAACTAATGCGCTGAGCAGGTAGGACTTGTATGTTCGCCTGATAGAAATTACAGTTCTATTTCTCCTTCTATATTGGATTTCCATACGTTCGCGCTGCATATGGTTAGAGAAGCCGATCCAAAGGAAATTGGGAAAAGGATAAGCAATTCTTGTGGCAATAATACTCCTCCATACCGAAGTTCCATTCCGTGTGGTCCGGACGTAAAGGATAGCACCATCGCATTTCTTCTCGTGGGTGTCTTAGAAGGCGACTAAAGGGACTTAGGTACAAGAGTATGGGCAGCAGCGTTCTCTATGCATTTTACCACCATACTGCGATCGCCAACCCGCCAGCCAAGCGTGGCGATTATGGCCTAACCCTCAAATTGGGGGCGGCCTAAGTCCAGCAGTGGACGTCTTACGGCTGAAATGATACCGAAGTTCGGCCATGGCGGACGATCTTACAGATTCTCGATACAAGAGGAACAAAATAAAATCTCCTTTGTGAAGAACATCCTAACTTTCAAGTACCTTGAACTCAGCTTACCCAACGGAAACGAAGCGCGCAGCTTACGTCAACAAAAAATGCCTATTATATGTGACTCAGTCAAAAGAATTTCGTTGTAAAATCAGTTAGACTACAGTTATATAAGAAAACATATGATGGAACAGCTGACATCTGCCTTTTGCGAAAAAAAAAATACA
The DNA here is from genome assembly GCA_947507805.1 of Aporophyla nigra. Lineage (NCBI taxonomy): Eukaryota > Metazoa > Arthropoda > Insecta > Lepidoptera > Noctuidae > Aporophyla > Aporophyla nigra. The sequence goes on from OX382318.1 coordinate 2,728,929, forward strand.
CCCACGAACACATGTCTTTGTCCGAACAAGGTGAATTAAACCTTGACTGTATTAAAATAAGGTTCATTTTGTATCAAACGCATTGTTCTTAAGTAGAAATGTTTCGCGAAAGTGAATCTAAAAGTGTAAGTTTTAAAGTTTATTTTCAAACAAACGCTAATTGGTTCTTTCACGGAAATCGGTCGTGGCATTTTTTCGCATAAGTTGGAGGTCACGTGTTTCGTAGGTAGGTTGATTAGTAACGACTTTTTGGTCACTTCTTCTTTCAAATATTTAAACGTGTTTTAACGTTCGATTTCGTTATAGCCATTTAAAATTGGAAGCATGGAAATTCTTTGTAATGTACGGTGTCCGTCAAAGAAAAATCAGTTCAGCATCGCATTCTATTGTTCAATATTTTTTGTAGTTGCGCCAAAACACCCTGTTTTTCTCTCCTTCCTCATTCAGTCTCCAGCTGAAGGAACACGGGTGGGTTTTAGTCAGTAAAGTCGAGACTTTCGAGTTGTAGGATGTAGTTTCGAACGCAGTCAGGCGTCGTAATTTTTGTAAATTATTTCAACACCACTGCTCTCAAAACGGTAAAGGAAAACATCGTGAGGAAACCGGCATGTCATAGAACCAAAAATTCAAAGATATGTAACATCTATCAACCCCCACTGGGCCCTCGTGGATTACGGCCCATTCCTTCTCGAAGAGAAGATGCCTGTGTCCCAGCAGTGGGAACGTTATACTACGATGATTAGGCAGGACGAAATCTTTCGTGTACGAGTCCGTCTCTCATTAGGCCGATTTTTTGAAGACGATCTAAAAACCGCGTTAAAAATACCGCGACGGGATTTTCGACTGTGTCGAGAATCCGTCAGAGAACATCCTGGCGCGTCGAAAAAGCACACTTCGATTATGAACTTTTGGCGCTGAGCAATGAGTTCAAAATCCAGACGTCGCTAGGTGGGGTGGTTCTTTACTCTGTGGGAAATCGTAAGACTAGTAGTCGAATTTTTCATATCTAGAACGCCAGAAAAGCCCGCGAAATTCAAATGTTCTTATTTGTATTCCAATCTGTAGGTCAGTTTCAGGCTGGTATTGACCAGCCAGTGTTTTTAACCTGCCAGTATTTCTACCATCACCCCAAACTTGGAAAAACTTGCTTCATCTCAACAATAATACCACCTGGACCAACTTGCATCCTGCCCTTAGTAAATTATACAAGTACCAATCTCCTACAGGTACCCAAAAAGTCTTGGGGTCACCCCACCCCATAGATATTGAAACTTAAGTTTACGACAATAGACTCACACTTGCATCTTTCCTTATTGAATTTTGAACACCTGAGGATCTTAAAAGAAAAAAAAAATAGGGGTGCGTTCCAAAAGGTGCTAAAGATTTTAAATGACGGGGTATTGTCGTGAAATTTTAGGGGCAGCTGTTGCTGCGTTCGGTATTCGTAAAAAAATTGGGAAGATACGAATTGGATATGATAGTTCGGATTTTCGGAAGGCTGATCTTCATATCTGTCAATTACTAATTGTGTCTACTAGAGAGCTCCTTAACTTCTGACTTAAGGTGCATGATTATTGATAAATGCGTGATCCACTAAATCTGTGTGGGAGTGGGCCGTAATCCACCACGCGGGCTCAATGCGGGTTGGTAGATGTCACATGTCTTTGAATTTTTGGTTCTAGAACATGCCGGTTTCCACACGATGTTTTCCTTCACCGTTATGAGAGCAGTAGCTATGATATTATTTACATAAAGTCAAGCGCCGTCGGTTTCAACCCAAGACCCTCGTAAATCGGGGTCGATATCGCTGTGCCACCCCTGCTCTCGTGGTTCTTTCTACGTAAGACCATCAATCAATCACCAATTGAGTATTAAAAATCGCTACAAATCTCGGACATCCTGGCACACACACAAAAATCTTTTTCAATGTTTAACTAAGTCCTGATATTTAGGGAGATTCTGATGCATATGACTAAAAGAAAGTAGGTAGTAATGAATATACTAATGGTGTACAGCAAATGCGCAGTTTTTATTATTCCAACTGCTTCCTTTATTATTATCATCCGCGCAAACTGTTTTGTTATTCGGTTTCCCCTGTCAGCTGTTACGTGCGTATTTCCTCCCTTTCCAAGGGCATGATACTTGTCTTACTGGCCTTGAATGTTCTGGTACTAATTAAACAGAATAACGAAATGTCTGGAGTTATTTCGCGATTATTTGACTTAGGATAAATCAAAATAAATTTGTTCTAAAGAGAAATCGATACTGGTCAACAATGTGTACAAATTGTGAAAGTTACTAATTAAATCTTTATGCCAACTAATAATAAAGATTTTTTTTTGGTGGGAAATCATCAAATGACGTCTCCCGCTCTGGGCAGAGCGGGAGGGCGTGTCAGATTTTTACTGACTAAGACCCACCCGTGTTCCTTCAGTTGCCTATGCCAGAGCCACGGTAACTCTCTCGCGACCCTAGCAGAACTTAGGATTTATGAAAATAAATTTGTTCTAAAGAGAAATCGAGGCTGGGCATCAAAGTGTACAAATTGTGAAAGTTATTACATCTATATCTATACTTTAACGAAGCTGAAGTTTGTTTGTTTGAACGCGTTTATATCTGGAATTAACGGTCGGAATTGAAAAAATCCCTTTGCATTTGACAGACCAATTCTTCAAAAAGGGTCGTGGGCCAAAATTTCATACGGACGAAGTCACAGGCAGAAGCTAGTTTTTCATTATGGCGGTAGGCAGATACTGTCACTTGTTACGATTCTTACTTACTCGCTATATCTCCCAAAAACGATACATACTTTAGAAAATACTCATCTACCTAGCCTTTTCCCAACTATATTGGGATCGGCTTCCAGTCTAACCGGATGCAGCTGAATACCAGTATTTTACATATAGCGACTGCCTATCTGACCTCCACAACCCAGTTACTGGGTATTACGATACCCCTTGGTAAGACTGGTTGTCAGACTTTCGGGCTTCTAACGACTCATAGTTAATAAAATGTTGTTTTGTATTATTTCCAGATTATTCGACAGTCCCCACACACCGAAGACGTTGCTAGAGAAATGTTCGACGCCATCACACAATCCGCCGCGTTCCAGACTTTTCCCCCCCAAATTAAATGCGCAGTCGGGTAAGTTGGCACTTTACATTAGCGCATGGTCAAATCTGTCATCAAAATTTTAGTCACCAATCTACATGGTCTTCACATGATCTGACTAAGATTATCTCTGGACTTTAAAAGAGACAGACCTCTGAGTTTCTTTCTCAGAGTTGTCAGATAGGCCGACCTCATCTAGTTTTATTTAAAAATATGATTGACGTCACGTGTAGAAATGTTTGTACAAATCTACTTGCAGAAATAACATCATTTATCAGAATTATCATTTATTAAAGGATCATTTCGACTGGCCTGTTAGTCTAGTGGTTAGTGACTGACTGCATAGACTGAGGTCGTGGGCTCGATTCCCACCCAGGACAAATGTTTGTGTGATGAGCACAATCATTTGTTCTGTGTCTGGGTGTAAATTATCTAAAATATGTATGTATAATAGTATAGTATATGTATGTAGTGTATGTAGTGTAGTGTAGTATGTGTATGTGTATAGTGTAATTTAGAAATATATAAGTATGTTTATCAGTTGTCTGGTTGCCATAGTACAGGCTCTGCCTAGTTTGGGACCAGATAACGGTGTATTGGTTTGGTTGTCCTAAGATATTTATTTATTTATTTATTTTGAAGGATATTATAGTTAATCCATAGCTTAATTTTTTGTTACCTGTGTTTATGCCAATAAAGGGTTTATGATAGAGTTCTAACTACCGCCCTTTTACGACCGGACTACCAGACGTACTGCAGGGTAACATCCGGACTTAGTTGATTTTCTAACAAGTCGTTCTCAACCTGTCTTCCCCACATTTATTACACAGCCAAAGTGGAGGAACCGCCTGCCAGCGTCTGTGTTCCCTTCCACATTTAACCCGTCTACCTTCAAGAGTGAACAGGCATCTTCAGGGCACGCTCCTTCCATCATAGAACTCATCAATTGCTTCCTTCTACAGGCATGCCATCAGGCTCGAGTCACCACCTCCACCCGCCGTCTGGAGATGAAGACAGTGCACTCGGTAGCTTACCGCCCGACGAGCTCGACGAGTCACGTATGACGAGACGAGCCGTAGCCAACATCAACCCGTTTACGCCCGATGGTAAGTACAAAGATAATTGGAAAAATGTGGGTGTACTATAGGTAGATTCAGCGTCAAAAAGACTGACAGACTTCGTTGTCCGTGTGGTGCCGGTCGTAAAGAACAGCACCGTCCAATTTCTTCCCATGGATGTCGTAGAAGTGCGACTAAGGGACTTACTAGAGAATGGACAGCATCATTCTCTATGAATTTTACCAACATACTGCGATCGCCAACCCCCAAATTGGGGGAGGTCCAGCAGTGGACGTCTTACGGCTGAAATGATGAGACTGTTCAAAATGATCTCAAACTTTATCTCAATTAGATAAAGTTCTTGTCAGAATGACAGTTGTCGTGTACTGTCTTCATTGTGAAACATTCCTTGTGTCATTGAGTTAATATTTAATTTTCATAGTTGTTTACATCATTTTGAATAGTCTGTTTGTCCCTTTATTATTGATGCTGACTGTACACAACATCAAAATAATTTATTTCACATAAACCTACATGAGCTCTTATGAAACGTCAGGTGCATGGTTCCAATTTTTTGATTCCTATGGAGAAGAGCCAGCAAGAAACTCCACGGTTACTCTTTTAAAAATAATTTGTTTTTACAAAGTTCAAATTAAAGTGTGACAACCAGACTTACCAGGGCAAATGGTGTTGCCCAGTAACTGGGTTGTAGAGGCATGCTTTTAAAGTTTTCTACATTGCATTTATGTTTGCAGGACAAGCGTTGAACAAGAAGAAGCGCGCGTTATCAAAAACACCGACTTGGGGCGATGCGACACCTGAACAACCAGCTAAGAGACTCCGGGTAAGGAAACTTGCTATATTTTCATTATTGTAAGATTAAAATATATCTGGTCGCGTACATACGCCGCTTATCAGTACTACGCATCTGACCCTTCTGAAGAACATCACCAATAAGGTCACTATATGTTATGTTCTCCTAGGGCAGCCTTTCCCAAAGTAGGCGATAACGTCCCCTTGTGGGCGAAAATGGGGGCGTTGTGTAGAGTCTACGCAACGCCCCCATTTCTTTTCTGGGTCTCTTAACACCCCCTTTAGGCCTCCAACGCCCACGAGGGTTATCACCCACTTTGGGAAAGGCTGTTCTAGGGCGTCCCCTTCCGGCGTGTCCACTCACATCTGCCTTGTAACTACCGTTTGTTAAAAGGAATCCTTTTAGCGGTTCCCGTAACCCGTTCTAGATATTTAGATAAAACTTGTCTTGACATAGTATAAAACAGATTCACTTCTTGCGTGTGTACACAGGAACATGTAGATCTTTGTAAGTGCGCAACGGATTTTGATGCGGTTTTCATCAATAGACAATAATTCAAGAGGAAGGTTTATATGTATAATACGAGGGCGAAACCGTTGACAAAAGCTAGTATGTGAAATGAATTAACACAATCATGAAAATAATTTCAACAGTCAATAAGTTAGTAAATAATAGTTTAAATAAACCAAAAAACACGCTTCCATTGAAAACCAAACTAAAAAGTACAAAATAATGAAAAAAAAAGCGTTGGGTGTTTCGAATTTTGAGACGTATGTCAGCGTAGTTTGTGACGTATGTCAGCGTAGTTTGTGACGTATGTCAGCGTAGTTTGTGACGTATGTCAGCGTAGTTTTCGAAGACAGTTTTTTTGCTGTCCTGGTAACCCTGGCAAGGATAATGGCACAAATTTATGAAATTGTTGCATTGTCATCGGTCCTTGACAGGTGTGCAAAGTTTGAATGAAATCTGGTCGTTTAAAGTGGGACAAAATCGCGCTATAAGGAGTCGGTTACAAACAAACATACAAGTGAAGCTAATATAAAGCGTGTAAAAATACTTTATTGTCGTAGTCGAATAGGATAATAGGTCGAAGAGAATCAATCGAATAGGCCAGATAGGAAACGCCGACCTCATCCAGCTTTAAAAAATATCATTGACGTGTAAAAGTGTTTGTACAAATCTACTTGCAAAAATAAAGTCATTTATCATTTAACCTTCCGTAAACCACGTGGGCACGTGTGGGGTTTCCTATACCCCAACATCATTATATCTATATATAGAGAATACATTTTTAAAGTTTATTTTATACATATTTATATTGTTTTTGGACTATTAGGGGATAGAAATAAAATAAATTTGTTAAGTAAAATAAACATTTTTAATATCTATAGGCAATGTAACAAAAATAGTACTTTTTTGAGATCGACGATTTTTGTCTCGCTGGGGTTTATGAAACCCCACGTGGTGCACGGAAGGTTAATAATCTGCTATTTATATGCCAAGCTAAACATTCTCGAATACTCGTGATTGTTTGCCACAGTTCACAGTCAGCGCCGACGTTTCGAGAATGAAATTGACAGATGTCTAATTCCGCTATTCGATAATAGATGTCGGTGGCGTCTACGTATAATCAGTCGTGTAGTACCTGCTACTTGATAATAGATAGGGTCAGCGTCCGTTTCAAGTCTTTACGATCTACGTAACAGTACCTATAACAAAAAAAAAAAAAAACAGTTTTCATAATTTTTATCTGTCTGTTTGTTCTGGCTAATCTCCAAAACAGCTGGACTGAATTTGACGGGATTTTAACTGGCAGATAACTGATGTTGTAAGTAGTAACATAGGCCACTTTTTGTCTGTGTAGCATGTTCCCGTGATTTCCATTTCTGCGGGAAGGGGCTAGTGGTCAATAAAATACTCATACAAAATTATCTCCCTCAGGAATCCAACATATCCCGCTACAACATCGAGTTCATAGAACTTGGCGTAGTCGGTCGCGGCGAGTTCGGCCGAGTGACCCGCTGCGTCAACAAGCTGGACGGCTGCGTGTACGCTCTCAAGCGCTCTCTGCGGCCCGTGGCAGGCTCGGCCGCTGAGAGAGCCGCCCTCACCGAGGTGTACGCTCACGCCGCACTCGGGAAGCATCCGCACGTCGTCAGGTACAGCTTCTTCTTCTTAGCGTGTCGAAAAAAATCTAAATAGAGTCAGCCCAGAATTTGGCTACGAGCTTAGCACTTTCAGTAGCGTCCATCAACTCCTGTGGCGTGCAAACAACAGGACACGCTGGACAAGATATCAAGTGCCGCAATGTTTGTGGGACAGCACCACATTTACACTCCAGGGCTGAGTCGTCTATGAATCTCCACCTGTACAGGTTTTCTCCGGCCTACCTGAATCCGGAGTCTATTTAAAGAGTTCCAGGAAAGCCAAGGCAACTCGTGTCCAGTTGCTTGATTTTCAGCAGGTGACCCTGGTGCGAGCCATGGTACGGAGCGAGAGGGCATGGGAAGCCGTCACCTCCTTCTGCGAAGCAGTAATGCTCGCAAAGGAGGAGGTGGAGTGCGTGAGGGAGAGGCAGTCTCTGCGCCCTCACGCCCCTAGCCACCGTAAAAGACGACACCCCGGGCGTCGGGAGTCCATCGCGGACTCCAAATATTTTTTTTTCATTTTTCATCATTTGGCTACTATCAGTAATAAATATAAAGAGTATATAAAGTCAAATGAAATCGCTGGCAATAGTTTACCCAAGTGTTTGGTGTCGATAACGAAAACTAAGGAAGCAAAAAAAAAAAAAAAAAACGTAATTTTTCGTGAAACATTTTTTTACGAATTTCCAAAAACCAAAACAACAGTCTTTTGTTGGCCTTATTGCATATCTGTGACATTTAAAGTTCTTAATAACGTTGGAATTGTGGTTATTTTTTTCAAATATTTTATTTCAGTTCTTTCAATATCTATATACAACACGTGGGTAAAGGTGTTGCTAGTATTGTAATGTAATTTGACCTTGTATATGAGAGAATATCAAATGAAGATGGTTTTTTTTTAACAAAAAAAGACTTCTAAAACGACACTACTGAAAAATATCTTTAATTTAGAAAGTCTGTGTTTTAAATCTGTGTTTTAGTTGATAATAATATCTTAGGACAGTTATTTGTCAACTTCCGAAATTATAGTTATTTTTCAGCAGTGTTTATTTTTTGGAACTAGGATAGTCCTCTAGTAAAGTTATAAAAAAAATATAAGGGCTCAGCTTTGAGGCATAACAAATCTATTTTAAAAAATCGGACGAACTAAAAACCTCCACCTTTTGAAGTTGGTTTAAAACACCATCCCTTTCTTTACCAATACTTATCTTCTATATTTCTTCCAACAGATACTACTCAGCTTGGGCAGAAGATGACCATATGATAATCCAGAATGAGTACTGCGACGGAGGCTCCTTACAGCAGAAGATGGAGAACGGACCTCTGTCTGAAGCTGAACTGTTGTTACTACTGGCCCATATAGCTGATGGTTTAGCGTGAGTAATTGAGTTTATTTATTTTTTTAAACTTTATGCACAAGTACAAAATACTGTGTAAAGGCGGACTTAATGCCAGAGGCATTTTCTACCAGTCAACCTTAGGGCCGGCGCTCACTGCCGGCATGGCACGGCAGATTGTGCTGCGGCATGCCGCGGCGTTTCGTGGCATGCCGTGGCATCCCGTGGTATCCCGTGGCATGCCGTGGCATTCTTCTGAAAGCTCAGCCACTCTGGCATCAATAAGTTTTGCTCTGCGCGGATTCGAAGTTGGTTGTGTCGTTATGGTTGACTGGGATTTAGTATTAAGCTGCACAAGTTACAACCTTATTTCAACTAGCTTAACAATCATAATTCCTCGACACAAAGTGTCCCATACGTCTCGCGAGATGCAATGGCGTACCGCGGCAACCCGTGGAATGAAACGGCATGACTCGTCATGCCGCAGCGTCCCGCGGCACGTCGCGGCATCGTGGTATCAAAATAAAGTAACGTGAACTCTAAACTCATTGAAATAAGATTCAAAATAACTTGATTAGTAATAAAATCCATTGCCGTGACGTGCCGGCAGTGAGCGCCGGCCCTTAGGGTGATGCAGAGACAAAACATGGCAGGTACAACATAAGGGATCTGCTATAAATCGGCAAATAACACATACAAATACATAGATACATACATATATTTATGTTATCGACCAAACCCGATTTTAGGATGAACTAATTTCACCTAGGCCAGACCAGTTCTCCCTTCTCATCAACAACGACTCTACTTGTTTATGTGTAACAGTTTACAATGGTTAACGTTTCACATTGAAATGATACCGTGACACTACATTGCTACTTTTTTTAATTTATTTATTTAACCATTTATGCACTCATATAAATAGACAAGAAGAAAGGAACAGAAAAATATGTATCTCTCTCTATCTCTCTCTCTCTCTCTCTCCCTCTCTCTCTCTCTCTCTCTCTCTCTCTCTCTCTCTCTCTCTCTCTCTCTCTCTCTCTCCCTCTCTCTCTCTCTCTCTCTCTCTCTCCCTCTCTCTCTCTCTCTCTCTACTCACAACAAATAAAACAACAACATACAAAAAACAAAATATATACGGTCGAATTGAGAAACCTCGTCCTTTTTAGGGTTCCGCACCTCAAAAGGAAAAAGCGGAACCCTTATAGGATCACTTTGTTGTCCGTCCGTCCGTCTGTCAAGACCCTTTTTCTCAGGAACGCGTGGAGGTATCAAGCTGAAATTGATACCAAATACTTAAGTCTACTGTCTCTTGAAGCTGTGAAAAAAATCTAACTTCTCAGCTAACGCAATCAAAAGATATAGCCGTTTATGCCGCAAATTTCCGCAAATTTTCGAAACACGCAAGGGAATCAAAACCTAAAGGGTACTTCCAGTCGATCTAGGATTTTGAAATTTGGTACGAAGCAACGTCTTATAGCACACAGATAAAGGAAAAATTGCGAAAACCATAAATTTTTAGTTACATCATATAATAAAAATATTTTTAATAATTTTAAAGGTACTACAACGTTTTTACGGAACCCTCGGTGCGCGAGTCCGACTCGCACTTGGCCGGTTTTTTTAAAGTCGGTTAAAAAGTGTCGTTACAACTTTTCGAGAGAATTTTTTCCGTCTAGCCCCCTTTCACAACGCGCGATAAGGAACTTCGTTCCAATAAGAATAAATTCTGTTCATGGTTTTTCTAACCCCTATTTTTTTCTACCCACAGCTACATCCACTCCCTCCAACTAGTCCACATGGACGTGAAGCCCGGTAACATCTTCATCTGCAGCGGTGAAGGGGAACCCTCACACGACTCGGACGATGGCTATGATGATGACGAGCCGCAGTATCATCATAAGTATAAGATAGGTAAGTGTTTACATCATCCTGCCAGGGTGGCGGAATTGTTCGAAAAAGTTACCGTGGTCCTGGCACAGGCAACTGATAGAACACCGGGGGTTTTAGTCAGTAAAAGTCTGACACGGCCTCCCGCTCCGCTCAGGGTGCTTACTCTCGAATATAATTCCAATAGATCGACATTGGAATTGTCAGTCAAACGTCAGTGATTGGCTGCACTCACTGAGTCTAGCCAATCCCTGACGTTTAACTCAACCAACTGACGTTTGACCAATGTCGATCTATTGGAATTATATTCGAGAGTAAGCACCCTGGGGGTCTAAAAAGGCCACTTTGGTAGAATCATAATAGGAAAATATTATGAATCATATTATAATCCGTAAAATGGTCACAAACTGACAATTCATAATATTTTCTGCGTACAATTCATTAAACACAATTCATCTATTTGACAGTTTTGTATGGAGATTCGTAAAATGGTCCACTTAATATGAATTGCTTTATTGAAGTTTACTGTCAAATAGCAGAATCATAAGAAGTTAGTCAAGAGGATCATTTTACAAATCATATTTGGGATTTTGTGAAAAATTATCGTAATAATGGCAAATTTAGGCCTTAAAAAAACTTTCTTGAGCACGCTCGTGGTATGTAGTCCATTTTAAGTCACCAATGAATTGTGGCACTTCGAAAAATGGACATAGCGTTTCAAATGTGGGACCTCCAGGTTTTTTGGGTTATATAGGCTAAATATATGTCGTGATAAGGTCCATGAGCTGGAGCCGTACATATGTACTGCCGCGCTGGTATGAGTACTACCTACCTTCAAGAATAGTAATGAAGTAGTCAGTTTTAAGGTAGTTCCAAATAGACCATCTAGTGTTGTGAATGTTACAAATTACTACAATCTTCTATTCATATTTTAGGCACTGAGTAGATCCAATTAGTTCTTAAGCATCTGGATCATACCACAGGCTATTATGGGCGCACACCATATACACAACACAACATATATATATAATTACTTACTCTGTATTAAAAACGATCCAACTTACATGAAATACATACAACCTACCTTCAAGAATAGTAATGAAGTAGTCAGTTTTAATGAAGCAGTTCTAAATAGACACTACCATCTAGTCTTGTGAATGTTACAAATTACTACAATCTTATAATCATATTTCAGGCTCTGAGTAGATCCACTTAGTACTAAAGCATCTGGATCATACCACAGGTTACAAAGAGCGTACACCATATATTATGATACACCAAGTTAGTGTATAAAACAGTGTGATAGCTGTACCAGTAACTCGGTCACACTTCAGTGCCCAGTTGAAACAAGACTTATTCAAAAGTACACACTATTCACACCTAGCTTATTTTTGTGATTTGCACCCGTAATAAACATTTCCAGAGGAAATATGTAGGTATATTTATTTTCCACATCATACAGCCCACTCACAGACAGACAGATGAACGGACCAATGGACAGCGGAGGCTTAGTTACAGGGTCCCGTCCTGGTTACTCTTTGGTTACGGAACCCTAATAAAAATCTACAACCTACGTGGGACATAGGCCTTTTATTACTTTAATTCCAATTTTATTAGGTAGTGTGTACCTATAAAATAAGACATACATTCTATCTTTATACCTATTATTTAAATAAAACAATACACAAAGTTAAATTATTTTAATAAATTTACAATTCTCATGTTATACTGTATAAAAATCAAGCAATAATCAAATAATGAAACTAACAAACACTATAGTTAATCAGTTTATTTTTCTATGAATATTTTATGTCTTGATGCTAGTCACGGAGCTGCAGAGAGGCAAACGATGACTGCTTGGAACAACTCCACCAGGCTAAAAAAGAAAATGTGTGGTTTTTAAGAAAGTCCAATCATCAGTCAATAATTAACATAACTGCTAAATAAAATGAGATTGAAAATAATAATATCATTGTTTAAGACACCCTAAGAACAACAGTGATGACAGGTTGACAACAATAGTAGACTTGTAGCCCAATAGCTTCTTTAATTATTGTTTAGTTAAATGGTAAAATATAGTTTATTTTCCTCTTTGTATTTCGTTATATATTTCATGAATGTTAACGATACTAGGTACTCAGTTTTATGTCGAGCCAGAGGGCACCTAAAATACGTTATATAAATAACATCTTAATCATTTTCAATCGTCATCTTAAGTCTTAGTCGCAATAAAAATAGCTGTAGGGTTAGAAAACTCCACTTACTGCGGTATCTTGATTGCGAGTCAAAGCCGCTGTTGTAACATCGGCCGGAGTATAGCTTGGTGCTGGCACACGAGTCTGGCCAGAACTAGACACTGCAGTGATCTCGATAAAGGGTTTAACAACGACAGAACTCCCACTATCAATGCAAAAAGACGAGCAGAATATTCCATTGTGTTTCGGATACTGCAGGTGCACGCCATTCCATGCCTACAAATTATTACGTCCAATTAAATACCTTTGCACAGTTATACAATTAAATATTGATTCAAGATAAACAAGTATTCACTTACTCTGTATTAAAAATGACCCAATTTGCATGAAATAACTAAGTTTTATTTTGTTGATGCTTTGTTGACATAACCACAGATAATTATGACCACAGAGTAATTATGACATACACATGTCATATCTGAAAGGAAAACTTTTATGTATTCATTGCCAGCTTATAAAGTTTTTAAAAAACACTGCGACAAGAGAATTTTATACATTAGATATATAAAGTAGTTTCAAATAGACACTATCATCTAGTATTGTGAATGTTACGAATTACTACAATCTTCTATTCATATTTTAGGCACTGAGTAGATCTACTTAGTACGTAAGCAACTGGATCATACCACAGTCTAATATGGGCGCACACCATATGATGCACCAAGTTAGTGTATCTAATATATAGCTGTAGGTACCAGTAATTCTTAATAATAACAATTTCTAAAGGAAATATGTAGGTATATTTATTTTCCGCATCATTATTATTGCTCATAAGATACAGCCCGCTCACAGACAGACAGATGGAACATCAATGGACAGCCTCTGCTGTCCTGTCCTGGTTACTCTTCGGGTAAAGTGAGATTCTCACTTTACTTTTAGTCCAATTTTAATAGGTAGTGCATACCTATAAAATTGGACATACATTATATCTTTATACTTATTATTATAAAATAAAACAATACACAAAGTTAAAATATTTTAATAATTTACAATTCTAATCTTATATTTTATATAGATCTAGCAATAATACTAACAGAAACACTATAGTTAATCAGTATATTTTTCTATGAATATTTTATGTCTTGATGCAAGTAGCGGAGCTGCGGAGAGGCAAACGATGACTGCTTGGAACACCTGCCAGCTAAAAAAGAAAATGTGTGGTTTTTAAGAAAGTCAAATCATCAGTCAATAATTAACATAACATCTAAATAAAATTAATTTGAAAATAATAATATCATTGTTTATAACACTCTAAAAACAACACTGATGACAGAGTGACACCAATAGTAGACTTGTAGCCCAATAACTTCGTTTTCTTCAGTTATTGTTTAGTTATTGGTAAAATATAGATTATTTTCCTCTTTGTATTTCGTTATAAAGGTATATTACATGAATGTTAATGATAGTACTCAATTTTATGTCGAGCCAGAGGGCGACCATACGTTACATAAATAACATCATAATCATTTTCAATCATCATCATAAGTCTTAGTCGCAAAAAAATAGCTGTAGGGCTAGAAAACTCCACTCACTGCGGTATCTTGATTGCCGAGTTCGACTGTCAAAGCCACTGTTGTAGCATCGGCCGGGGCAGGGTTTCTGCTGGCGCACGAGTTTGGCAGGAACTAGAGGCTGCAGTGATCTAGGTAAAGGGTTCATTAGCGCCAGAGCTCCCACTTTCAATGCAGAATGTCGAGCAGAATGTTTCATTGTGTCGCAGCACGCTTTTCCATGCCTACAAAGAATTACGTACAATTAAATACTTTTGTACAACGATGCAATTAAATATTGATTAAGGATAAATAAGTATTTACTTACTCTGTATTAAAAAACGATCCAACTTGCATGAAATACTTAGGTTTTAAAATAAACACAAGTTTTTTTGTTATTAATTTATTGTTGACATAACCACAGATTACACATAAATAAAAAGGAAAACTTTTAAGTAAGCATTGCCAGCTTATAAAGTTTGTATTGTATTTAGTTTCCCTTTTCAGGGCTTATCTGTGATTATTTGATAAGTTTTCATGGATATTATAATTAATAACATTTCAACAGTTAAAAATAATCAACTGTATTAATTAAATCTTCAAAGAAATATTTACCGGTAAAATTACGGTTTTTAATTTTTTCATGCTGCAACATTTACACCAAATATGATAAGGATATGAATTGAACTGCGTGCGATACCGCTAATATGTGTCACCATTTTACGAAAATTAGCGGAATTGCTAAGGTATTGCTGGGAATTCAGAAAATGAATTGGTTTTAGAGGAAATGCTTAATGTGGCCTTTTTAGACCCCCTGGTCGGGAGACGTTATTTGATGAATACCCACCCAGAAAAAAAAAATGTTATCATCATGATCTGCCTTGGATTTTTAAGCAATAAATTTGTAGTAACACTAAAAAATTGAGTTAGTTTTTAACCGACTTCAAAAAAGGAGGAGGTTATCAATTCGTCTGTATTTTTATTTTTTTTAATGTTTGTTACCTCATAACTTTTGACTGGGTGAACCGATTTCGATGATTTTTTTTTATTTGAAAGCTGGTGCTTTTAATTTGGTTCCATTCGGACAGTGGGATCCATGTGAAAACCATATAAGTCTTAAATTTGCATTAAGTATTTGCGCAAAAAAAGAACGAATAACGCGATTAGATTAGTGCGGGGTATCTACCATAACTAAAAAGTTCAAAATAAAAACTTTTTACAAAAAAATAAAAAACGACTTCCTTAAAAAAAACACTACAAAGTCAAAAATAACTTTAATTTCGGAAGTTGGTGGCAAAAAAACCTTAAATACAGATCCTAAGACACCTAATTCCGAAATTAAAGTTATTTTTGACTTTGTAGTGTTTTTTTTTAAGGAAGTCGGTTTAAAATTTTTTGTAAAAAGTTTTTGTTAAAATACAGTTATAGCATACGGTAAACTTCGCGCCTTTTCATATATTGACTATTGCCTTCCACTCTGTGTGAGAACATTACTGGCTTTCTGTACTATTTTATGAATACAAAGATTTTCAAAAAAAAAAACCGCCTTCCGTAACTTTCGGAATTTGGTGTCTTTGGATATATATATTTTACTTTTTGTCATGGACTTCCGGAATTAATTATTCCATGGAGTGTATGTTTATATAATATGTTTATACCTGTGTGTTGATTTTTGAGTGACCTGTTAAAAAGGCCCAAAATGTTTTCGTTGCAGTGGGATTTGAACTTTGTTATGTACGAAATTGAATCTCAGATCTAAAACTTAGTTTAGTTCTGTTATTCCCCAGTGACCCAATTATGCTTTCATAATTAATAACCACATTATCTGTATCACCAGGCGACTTAGGACACGTGACGTGCGTCTCATCGCCCTCGGTAGAAGAAGGAGACTGCAGGTACCTGCCCAAGGAAGTTCTGCAGGAAGACCTAACGCAGTTGACGAAGGCTGATATTTTCGCTTTTGGTAAGAATCTTTTAAATTATTATCGTTATTTTTTTTAACTTAACCTCCACACTGAGCAAAGATAAGAAGCTGTTTCTGTATAATGCCATACAAAAGCCAAATTCGATATTTGGGATCCAGAATTAAATATACTCCAGGGAGCAGAAAATAGCATTCTAAAAGCCATATCAATTGCTCCATGGTTTCTCAGAAACTTAAGAGTTACACGGAATCCTAAAAATGAACACTGTGCAACAGGAGATAACGTTGTAGGTATGATAAGTGTGTGTGGCAGAAGGGTTGTATAGTTTGAAAGAAACAAGTCCGAAGTATAGATGAAGAAGTATAGAAATTGCTGCATGCTACAAGACAAGATTTGAGAATCAGCTATTTAAAAAAAAAAAACAGATGAATTGAGAATACATCTTTTTACGGTTCGTTTAAAAAAAAAACTAGTTTTTAGATCAAACATGATAATTAAATTATTATTATTAAATTATATTATTAAATAAATAAAAAATGAATTAGACTAGAACTAAATTAGTTTGGATAAAATCTTTATTATGATCTTTGTTGTTGGTGAAATTACAATAAAAATTTCCTAACATTTTGGACTTCATAATATTCATAATTTACAGGTTTAACATTATTCGAAGCCGGTGGCGGAGGAGCCCTCCCTAAGAACGGTCAGCAGTGGCATGACTATAGAGACGGGAAGCTGCCGGACCTGCCCAAGTTGTCCAGGGAATTCAATCAGTTGTTAAAAGTAAGTTTAGTATACTGTCTTCAAACCACCTTAGCCATAACTAGCCTATCCAACTATGTTGCATTACATTATGGAATGCAAATAAAGATATGAATATGTTGGGTTCGGCTTCAAGTCTCACCGGATGCAGCTGAATATCAGTTTTTTTAATTAAGCGACTTCCTATCTGACTACACAACACAGTTATTGGGTAATACAGTACCCCTTTGTAAGAGTCGTCAGATTTACGAGCTTCTAACGACCAGTAACGACTGTAAAAATAATGGAGTGGGGTGCTTGATATCAATGAAACAATACCTCAAAAATCACCCCCCGCTTTTTTCTATTATTTTCAACTTTTTGGTTAGGTTTTCTATGGAAGCGTGTTTTTTAGTTTTTTATAATTATTAATTATTTTTTAGGGTGTTTCGAACTTTGTGACGTATGCCAGTGTAGTTTTCGTATTTTGTGACGTATGTCAGCGTAGTTTTTCAAGACAGTTTTTTTGCTATCTTGGTAACCCTGGCAAGGATTATGGGTACAAATTTATGAAATTACTGTATTGTCATCGGTCCTTAATAAGTATGGCAAATTTCAAGTACATCGACGTTTTGCAGGGAGTCAAAATTATGTTCGAAGTTTCCGTTACATAGGCACATACTAACATACGTATGAAGCCAATAAAAGCGTGTTAAAAAAACGCCTTATACAACAAACTTACGTTTTCTCTTTTGTCCACAGAAAATGGTAGACCCTGATCCCTCAATACGGCCGTCAGCGGCGCGACTACGGCGACATTCGCTCCTGCACCCCGCCGGCAACAAGAGCAAGACGCAGCTCCGCAGAGAACTCGCCGCCGCCAAGATGAAGAACGAACTGCTCGCCAGGAAGCTGCAGGAAGCTGCGAGGTGAGAATATTATATAAAACTAGCTTGTACACGCGGCTACCGCATGTATGTCGGAAATTCTGTCGCGTTAGTTTGCAACCATATGCCTAAATAATAAATTGAATGATATTTACTTCTTTCCACACTCATTTCATGCCCTTTTTCAGCTCTTCGGGAGTAGAATTATCAAAAACTCTTGACATACGTATAAATGAATTTTTAATTGTCAGCCTAAACACAAAATTTGAAGAACCTAACTTCAAAACTGACGGACTTTCATACAAATTTCCGCGCAATATTTCGCCCCTTCACGGGTGGAGTTTCCTAAAATCCTTTCTTAGCTGATGTTTGCTAGTCATAATCGATTTCTACGACAAATTTTATCATCGTAGGTCCAGTCGTTTTTGAAATTTCTTGATTAATCAGTGAGTGAATGTATGATTGAGTGACCTTTCGCTTTTATAATAGAAGGCGCCTGTATTATCTGAAAGAGTTGGCAGTAGTGTATGGCGCGGGATGCGAGGTGATTCACTCACTCACTCTTTCACTCGTTCACTCACTCACCCACTCACTCTTTCACTCATTCACTCACTCACTCACTCTCTCTTTTACTCGTTCACTCACTCTCGCACTCAAAATCAACACATTGAAAAAACGCCAAAAAAAAACCTTCCCTTGAAAAAATACTAACAGAACCCCAATTTTCTTCCACAGATGTATACATCAAACAAAAAAATACTAACAATAGACTCATTCTCGTTCGCAGATGTATAAAATCTTTAACCCCAACCATAATAACGAATCAAGAATCAGCGAAATTCCGGACGAGATCGGCGAAGAGACTACAGACGCCAAGAGTGGACACGCATATCGCGGAAATGATACAATCCGTCACATCACCCTTAAGAATAGACAGGAACATCGACAGAACGTTTAGGAGAACGAAAAAGGTATAAAATGTAGTTAGAAATATTTATTAATGTCGCCTCTGTTAAAATTTATAATCTTTGTCCATTTTTGTGTGATTGAAATAAGAATTTTTGAATCGGTGAAGTTAAGTTTGGGCGTTTTTCTATCGTCTTCTCTTGCTATAGTTGGATTTTTATTCAGTAACTTGATAGTTAAAAGAAAAATAGCGCTACCATACTAAAACTAATAGTGTTGGGGTACTGAACGATTTTGCGTAATGAACGAATGATAAAAATGATTTAATTTAAATAAATCTTTAAAAAATTCGTTTGTATGATGTGGAATTTAAGAATCATTAATTTAATTTTCTTCTGATAGAAACAAACTAAATATAAAAATTGTCTTTTTGTCTTTTTATTTCCTGTGGCAACCATACGTAAATGTAGATTTAATAGTGTTTATTGTGTTTTTAAGACAATTTATTTAATATAAAAATAAATGCATGTAAGTACATTATTTCAAGCTCATTCAATTTCGTTCATTTTTACACCAACTATCTTTTTTTTTTTGTTAAAATCCTGTTTACCCAACTCAACTGTCAAATTACTGTTTTCAATTAAAATTCGAACTATAGAGCGAGAATCTAGTGAGAGAAAGAGATAGAGACACGGAAATGTTATCTATACGTGTAAAATATAATGTCACCTTTAAGTCTTTACTATTCTTATTTTTATTCCGTTATTTAAAGAGTTATATGTTAAGATTGTCGCATCTGTATACTTAGAGAATGAAAATCGTTACTTGGCTTATATATATTGCCGTCTCTATCTTGCATTTTGTTTTGACAGTTGTGCGATAGTGACAGCTATAGTGCGAAGTCAAGTAAGTGAAGTTTATTCATCTGGGTGTTCTTTGTAATATAAGATTGTTTTGTCTGTAACATTTGTAGGTACAATTCCGTTCACATTTATTCTATCTCCCCTAAAGTAGCCTTTGTTCTTGTTACATAAAGGTTGCTTTTGGTTTGCTGCTACTAAAATGGTCTATAAATCAAACAGTGATCTTTATTCTTATAACAATAAGGTTTCTTTTGGCTGTGAGAAGTAAAATAATTGAACGGACTATACACAATGAATGATCGGATCTCAAAACAAATATGGCCGATGAATTGATCTTTGACCAATAGGATCCAAAATACAGGTTATTTTATTTTATCTAACGATTTAAAATATCTGGTATATTAAAGAAAATCCATATTACTGCCTAGTACCTTAAAACTCCGCCGTTAAAATATTTTTCTCTATGTTTAAGCGACTAAATCTTATTTAAATTTTAATATTGGCGTTAAAAAACGTCAGTAATTGACGTCTAAATGTTTAAATAAGTCCACCGAAGCGATGTTGAATATCGCCTATCCTTTAAATGTAAGGATGCGTGATGTTATTGCAATTAGCTGCGACAGATGACTCGCGGTTAATCTTGATTGCGATTAATCGTACTCCAAATGGAAAAAAAATCCGTACTAAAACATAATTTAGACACATGTCATTATTGGTAGACCAGTTTCTTTACAACAAAGTCAGACGTTTTTCAGACATCTCAGATTGATTGACAGTGATGTCAAATCTTGACATTGAAGTCAGATTTTGACATTGAAGTCAGACTTTGAAATTTTAGTCAGATGTTGACATTGAAGTCACATTTTGACGTTGATATCAGATTTTGACATCTAGGTCAGATTTTGACATTTAAGCCAGAAATTCAATAAAAAATATGTCGCAGCTATTTAGCACTAACTGTACCCGCTTGTATAGTTAATAGATTTTAATATTAGTGCCTTCTGAAACAAATGTGATTGATAAAGTGCTTTCATATCGAATTTAAAGTATAAAAATAAACTTGTATAAATAATGAAAATGTCCTTTAAATAATAATTGTATCTTCCATTGCATTCTTTGTGATAAATCTTGGAAAAAGTAATGTAATTAGTTGTTAGATTCTTGAGACATGGATCATTTTTGAACGAAATGTACAGGAACCATCAATGATATAAATAATTCAAGATGGAGATGACTATTCCACCGTAAATTAATTTATTGTTGCATTGTTCTCCCTACATTGTATATTTACCGGACATACATTCTAACATTCTCCAATACCTGAAAAAAAAACCCTTCAAATTCAACACAGCCGCTCCGGAGTGACAAACACAAAACCGAGCATAGAATGTTCCAAAGTTCCTTTTCTTCAAACCATGTCTCAATTTATAAATATAAGGCAGCTTCTCTAATCATAATGTAATAAAACAAATATAATAAATGTAATATTTATATGAGAAAGAACATAAATAATTTGTATAGGTGTATAAAATTATTAATTTTTAAGCTAATCAACCAGTTTTTAAATTTTTTGTTAGCGAGTTTGGATGCGTGGCGTGGAAAATGTATTTGTTCATTAAAAAAAACTTGTTTATAAATAAAACCATAATTAGCCTATAATGTTCCCACTGCTGGGACACAGGCCTGCTCTCGGTGAAAGGGAGTGGGACGTAATCCACCACGCGGGCCCAGTGCGGGTTGGTAGATGTCACATGTCTTCGAATTTTTGGTTCTAGGACATGCCGGTTTCCTCACGATGTTTTCCTTCACCGTTATGAGATCAGTGGTGATGAAATTATTTACATAAAGTAAAGCGCCTGCCTGGGTTCGAACTTACCACTGGTTTTTGATTTTCTGCGTGTTGGTCATTTCAAACCGTCTGCCTAGCCATTTGTAACTATGTTGGGATCGGCTTCCAGTCTAAATTGATGCAGCTGAATACCAATATTTTACACTAGCTTCTGCCCGTTAAATTTCGTGTTCCCCCGACCCTTCCCGTCGCGTCGAATCGCCTACCCGTGCGATTTTCCCAGTTTTTGCAACATTTTTCATTACTGCTCCGCTCCTCTTGGTTGTATCGTGATGTTATATAGCCTATGTTACTCGCAGATAATGTAGCTTTCTAATGGTGATAGAATTTTTAAAATCGGTCCAGTAGTTTTTGAGTTTATCCATTACAAACAAACAAATATACAAATATTTCCTCTTTATAGTATTAGCGTAGATGTAGCGACTGACTATTTGATCCCACAACTCTTTTGGGTCATCATCATAGTCACCATTATTTCAGCCGAAAGACGTCAACTGCTGGACATAGGCCTCCCCCAAGCTCCGCCATTTCGACCGGTTTTGTGCTTCCCGCATCCAGCGGATTCCTGCGGTCTTCACTAGGTCATTGGTCTACGTTGTGGGAGGCTTTACAACTCTACGTCACTCTTGTGGGTACCACAAGCAATTTTAGACCTTCTTGATATCACATTGCAACATTGCAGTAAATCGCGTTAAGGGGCACTCTGTCCAACCTGTTTTAGTCTTATGTAATTATTGTAAAATTTAAGAATTATTATCTTTTAAGATGATTTGCTCCAATTTATTGTGAGTACGTACAATTGAGGAATGCCATTTGGTGAAGACTAGCCTTTTTCCAAATATGTTGCGATCGGCCTTCAGTGAAATCAGATGCAGGTGGAATAACAGTATTTTACATGGAGCGACTGCCTATCTGACCTCCACAGTGACAAATACTAATAATATTTCTCAAAACTAAAACACATATTTTTGTCATACATGTAATTATTCGCAGATTTTGACATTGAGGTCAGATTTTGACATTTGAGTCAGATTTTGACATTTGTGTCAGATTTCTGACATCCATAGCCCAGTTCCTGGTTAACACTTTCATTCAATGTTATGTTTCCATATGTCAATTAATGATTAGTTATTTTTATTTAACCAATTACAACCAACGAAACATGTTTTTAATAGGTATTTTCCACTCTGTTGTTTTAATGTTAAATATATATTTTTTTCACTTTAAAACTGTTTAAATACACCATTTTGTATTAGTTAAAACCAGGTATAAAAATAATGAATTCAAGATTTTATAATACCACATATTATTCTTATTAAAAATTGTTTTAAAGTGACCAATCGTAATTCTCAATTGTACTTACAAAAGTCTCCGTTCATTTTTAATTATTAGTATGTAATAACCCCCCGTAATCAAATGATTTAATTTTTAGTTTTTAGAATCTTAAACAAAAAAACCCATATTGTTTTTGTTCCATACACTTTGGAATACGGTCATTGGCAGAAAATGCAAGAGTAGAATCTATGACTAATTTATAATCCAATCAAACTATTAAAAACAAATAAACTTTTTTAATTTTAAGTAAAAATTTAAGCAATTTTTCTCGCGTCTGACGATTTTTTTCTGATTTATTATTAGAAATTCTTCTTTCGAGGGAAAAGTTGTCTTTATTAAAAATGGTTATGTCACATAGTGCATATAATTTAGATTTTTCACGCCACTAAGTCGTATTGCTACAGCAAACAATATTAAAATTGATGATTAATTTTTAAACTTATTTTTTATCATACTTGATTAGTAAGCTACGGTTTCCTTGAGAAGTGGCGACAGTGACAGTTGTGATGAACAATATGTCATTTAGATTTGTTTAAATGGTGATCAAATACTCTCTATAGGTCAGGGATGGCGAACCTCTTCTTTTTCCAAATAAATATTTATGCTTAGCTACATTTTTTTTTTGCTGTCCAGGTTATCCTGGCCACGATAATGGGGCCAGGATCAGGCGAAAATCATGTTCAAAGATTCCGTTACATAGAGACATACCAAGCATAAAAGCGTTTAAAAATAGAATAGAATTACTTTTATAGACAACTTTTCAGTTACAATATTCTCCTTAAATTGCAGACGCTATATCGTAGCCATAGTTTTTTTTTTGGAAACCGTAGTTTTCCTCGAATTTTTGATCGCGTTAAAATGTATTGTCACAACTTATATGATTAAGAGTTTGTAATTTCTGTCTGTTGTGATTTTTAAAGATAAATAATATGACTATGTCATAAAACCTTAATGTGTAGTAGGGTGAAGGGACAAATTGTCGTCCATGTAATTTTAAATAATTTATAACAAATCGTACCTACCCACATGGTGGGTTGGTTATTATGTAATTTTAGTTTGATCTCATTCTACTTTTTTTTTGTCTATGGTAAAACTTGACTGCGGATACCATCATGTTAGTTGCTCACGGAGACAGCAGAAAACTAATTAAAGAATATTTTAACCCAACTTGCTTGAAAAAGGTTTTGCTAACCCCTTCTTCAAGTTTCATTGCAGTTAAAAATATTTATCTTTCAACTTAAAATAACGATCAATTTTTAGAAACGCATTTTTGAATTTGAATGAAGACTTAACGGTTTTTTTTTAAATTTCGAAATGTTCTATTGTTTTTTAACCGAATTTTTTGAATTGCGGCTTCGGTTCTTTTTCTTGTAATTTCTTTTGTTTTCGATTTTTTGCTAAATCCGTGAGGGAATGTCTTAAATATTTTGTAAAAATATGAATTTACGCAGTCGAGGGGTTGTGCGCTTGTACCAAAATTCTGTTTTTTTACCGTTATTTTGTAAATATGACTCAAAATTGATTGTTGGACGCCACCAAGCAGGAAGACGCGTGGGCTTGTATAATTTGTATGTATATTTGCTTATTGATAATGTAATAAATGCTTGTTTCAATTATTTTGAGTGTTTTATTGAAAACTTGACACATGCCAGATTAGATGTCCCATCCAAACAAATTTTCATCCCCTATTTAACCTTTTTAGGACATGAATTTTATGAAATCCTTATTCTTCACCTTCACTTTAAAGTTAGCTGTGAGAGGCTAAGTAATAACAGCCGCACGGATCAGGTTACGCTGCCTTTGCCTCGGTTGGTCTGTGGATGGGTGACCATATTTACATACTAAGACCCCTTCCTGCCTCGGAACGCACACTAAGCTTTTGGTCTCGGCTATCAGTTGTCTTTGACGTTCGTTATGGGTTGTCACAAGCCCGAAAGTCTGACAAACAGCACCCTAATTGCGAAACGCACAATTTATTAGAATCTGAATGGGATTGAAGATTATTTCTAAACCATTGCGTCATTTGTTCGAATAAATTGTCGGCTCAGCGACGTAAATAACGCAATGAATGTTGTTTAACTATGAATATTAAACCAATTCCTACCGATAAAAAGTTCCGCAATTACGCCTCAGTCTTGCCAAGCCGTATCGTATTACACAATATACATAACTGTGTTCGTTTCGATTGTTCGGACACAGTGTCGTAGAAGAAAAACGACAAAGTCGCAAATTCGTAGATCCAGTATTCAGAAAGTTATAAAGGTTTAACCATGGCCGCGCGGTCGGAACATGGAGAACCACGCCCACGTAGTTCTCTTAAACGGAGCTTAGGTAGCGGTACCATAATTTTTGCTAACCACCCATACGATTTCGAAGAAAATTACAAAAAAATAGGTTTTTAATTTCACGGTCTACCCTAGTGCTTCTCCCGTACTAACGCATGCTTAAAAGCTAGAACAGCGCCATCTTACGTGCAATAGAAAAATTACGTTCAAATTCACAGTGTTTCTACTGAATAGCAGATGGCGCTAGTTACACCAAACAGATTTTTTCCTAACTAACCGAAGAATAGGCTGTATCATTTAACTCATTCTAAATATAAAGGATAGGCAGGCTAAGTTCAATTATCATACAATACCTATATTCAAGAGATAATTGACGTTTCTCTGATTTTTCTGTGTTTATTTGTCGAGTTTATCTTTATATATATAATTCTACTACCTATACGTGTGTACGTCACTGAACTCCTCCTAAACGGCTGGACCGATTTGAATGAATTTTTTTGTATGCGTTTGGGTGGCACCTTGGATGGTTTAGATTCACTATTGGACCCGGTAGGTGGCGCTGCTATCGAGTTCTAGGAAACAGGACAACGTCTGTACGGTCAGCTAGTCAGTTATAAAAACGTAGCGAGACGTAGCTTCAATAATAAATAATTTAGTGTGATGAAAATTGAGGACCTCGTTAGTTTAGCAGTCGTAAGTGTAAATACTTATCTCAGAAGGGAGTTTTAGAATTCAAACAACATATACATCAACGCAATAACAACATTTATTATAAATTATCCAGCATAATTCACATACAATTTTACTAACCTTACAACTCTGGTGCCTCGCTCAAGACTGAATCATGTCGCTCACAAACTCACAATTAACTTCACTGTCAAATAATTTGATAACTGACAGTGACTTCTAACAAAATGACACAAACGTAACTGGACTGTAGCAGGTCCCATCCATAGACAGTTCAGTATAAGATTACTAATATCAATCTACCCTCACATGGATAAGTGTTGTTACACTACTATAAATCTACCCTCACATGGATAAGTCCTGTTACATAAGTGATGAGCATAATGGGCAGTATCAACTTGGGAATGGGACCTAGAACCTTACATTTAATACTGATTAGGTTTTGCCATCAGGAATTCCTCAGTAGCAGCTCGGAGTCTAGATTTGTGCCTGGTTATTAGCAATAGGCTCGCCCCTTTTTAACCGACGAAAAAAAACGGAGGAGATTATCAATTCGACGGGTATATTTTTTTTTTTTTTGTTTGTTTTTTTTTTTTATGTATGACCACGCATAACTTTTTACATAGTAGTTTGATTGTGATAATTCTTTTTTTATTGGAAATGGTATACTTCGAGGATGGTCCCATATAAATTTGAAAAACAAAATCAAACCCTAAGGGTCAGAAAACAGGGGATGATGGATTGTTCACTCACTGATTGTTACGTTTAACCACGCATAACTTTATACAGAGTAGTCCGATTTTGATAATTCTTTATTCATTGTATACCTTGCCAAGTATCATAAGTATATTAAAGCCACAAAAAATTATAAAATAAAAACTTTTTACCAAAAAATTTAACCGCCGAAAAAACTGAAAAGCAAAAAATAATAAACCTTAAAATTATGAGTCGGCGCTGGAAAATCAATGAACAAAGAACACTCAAAGCGCCGACGCATAATTTTAAGGTTTATTATTTTTTGCTTTCCAGTTTTTTCGGTGGTTAAATTTTTTGGTAAAAAGTTTTTATTACATGACGAAATGTGGGTTTTCTATACACCTCTGCGTTACTATTCGGGAAATACAGGCGTGATTTTCTGATACATACGTCATGTTCGTGAACGGGCGCCATCAGTAGAAACTGGTCATCTCTTACTTCATCATCAGCAGCCTGTTCCACCGCTGGGACACAGGCCTCCTCTCGGTGAGAGAGAGTGGGCCATAATCCACCACGCCGGCCCAGTACGGGTTGGTGGATGTCACATGTCTTCGAATTTTTGGTTCTCAGACATGCCGGTTTCCTCACGATGTTGTCCTTCACCGTTTAGAGAGCGGTGGTGATGAAATAATTTACACAAAGTAAAGCGCCTGCTTGGGTTCGAACTCACGACCTTCACACTCGAAAGTCGCGGCAGCTACCACTGGGCCACCACCGCTATGTATCTCATCTCTTAGTTGCCATGGCTTATTATAATTTCTGAATTGTTATCTTATTTTTGTTTAATTGCAGACGGTTTTGCACGTATTTTGACATCGTTATCGCATTGATTTCAACATACCTAAATGATGTTACAAACTTTTTGTACATAACAAAAATTTTGACTGTAAACAGTGTCCATGGAGTCCCTTGCCCGTTCTTCTCCATAGGTAGGTATCTACTACGTTTTGGAATAGGCAACTAGCTAGCTTCATCATTCTGACTCACCGCCACTTGACCATGCAAAAGTACCTGTAATTGTTTTATTTTAAATAAATGCTTTTGAGTTTAAGTTTGTTGTTACATAAAATTAAAGCCAAACTGTGTGCTAGTTGTGAGCAAACGTTTGTTGCCTGCTATTTAATGTAAAACCACTGTTTACCTGAATGAACTTTAGGACTTCGGACTCCCGGATCCGGTTCAAGGATCGCCCCTAAACAGGGTGGCAGGGAGATCCGTGCACAACCTGTTTCCATGGATTCTCTACCTACATGATTCTAAACCCCCCGTTGCAATTGGTCACTATTTTTTTGGAACGAAGTTCCTTATCGCGCGTTGCGAAAGGGGGCTAGACGGAAAAAACCGGCCAAGTGCGAGTCGGACTCGCACACCGAGGGTTCCGTACAAACCTGTAGGTATATAAGTAAAAGTTCACCCATCACGATAATCAAGTCGTAGTTCTGTTTCTTGGCTTGGTTTTATTTCTGTTTGTGTTTTGTTCTGTTTATTATAATTATGATGTAACTAAAAATTTACGGTTTTCGCAATTTTTCCTTTATCTGTGCTATGAGACGTTGCTTCGTACCAAATTTCAAAATTCTAGATAGACTGGAAGTACCCTTTAGGTTTTGATTCCCTTGCGAGTTTTAAAAATTTGCGGAAATTTGCGGCATAACGGCTATATCTTTTGAATGCGTTAGCTTAGCAGTTTGATTTTTTCACAGCTCCAAGGGACAGTAGACTTGAGTATTTGATATAAATTTCAGCTTAATGCCTCCACGCGTTCCTGAGAAAAAGGGTCTTGACGGACGGACGGACGGACGGACAACAAAGTGATCCTATAAGGGTTCCGCTTTTTCCTTTTGAGGTGCGGAACCCTAAAAATTAAGACCAAAGTTGTAACGACACTTCTTGCTATTTGAGATTTTTTATTATATTGTACTATGAGGTCAAAGGTGCGAAACCTTGCTTTTTTAAATAATTGAGCCTACTGATTAAGTTTATATTACATTATATTTGTTAATAATAAAACAATATTATTAAAACTTAAAAAAATAAAATATTACAAATTCTTCATAATTAATCGAAAGGAACTTCTTTCCATCCGGGTGTCCCTTGACACCTCTCAAGTTTTTAGTTTTAGACTCTATGTCCTGTGCTGTCAAGGATCAATCTTTATTAAAAGAGTCCAGCTCATCCTGCCATCTCCGTCTGGGACTGCCGCGATGCCGTTTGCCATTAAGCGGGACTCATTGGGTCGTAAGATTGGCCCACTGATCATCAGACATACGGCAGATGAGTCCAGCCCAATTCCATTTAAGCGGTCAATCGGACAGCTATTTAAAACAAAAAATTTACTTTGCCTTGGCGAACCTATGTGAGGTTCATCACAGTCAAAATCACTTTGATTTTTGTTTTGTTCTCATATTATGGTAGCAGTTGCTGATACTGATAAGTGTGTCAAAATCACAATGATCTATATTCTTGCTGCAATAAGGTTGCCGTTGAGTTGATGACGTAAATGTGTAATTATGAAAGGACTGTAGGAGCCCTAGTATTATGAGGGATCTATTTAACAAAACGATCGTATGATCTGATCTTTTAATTTGATTAGTGACACAAAAACGTTTGGCCTCCCCATTAAAATTTTCCCATTTAATATATCACCGCAAAACCGGTTTTAAATCCATCCAAAATAGCCATAACACATTTGAATAGTAAACCAAAGCGTTAAATCCGCCATTAGTCTATCTAAATCGTAATAAATACAAAAATAAAATATTAGTATGGCAATACTAATTCGCCATGTCAAATTATACGGAAGCGCGGCGAATCTGACAAAAGATGGCGTCGCGTGCCTTTTGCCGCCAAATTGCGTGTCAATTGCATGCGTGCAATGAAATTTATATTAATTTTATGAGATATGTATATCGAATGTGTGATTCTATTTATTGCAGTATAGGTTCGTCTTAGAAATTAATGAGCATACAATCGAATTTAAATAATTTTTCATTGATCTATTTTTACGAGAATAGCTATGCGACGATCCAAATCCCAATTCGAAATAATTGTTCTATTTTAATTGTGAATATTACATAAGTGACCCGAAAGGTGATGTTTAGTCCCCATAATGCACAAAAAAATCTATAGAAAAAAGCTCTTTCAGTTTTTTTCCATTTTTTCTAATTTACCGGGCTATTTTCCCAATTTTTAATGTAACATGTCATCACGCCTTGTTACCCAAAGGTTTGGGCATAGTTACCTATAGTACGCCCCCAATGTTTGAAATGTTTTCAAATTTTTCTTTCCCAAAAATTCTTATTCGGACGGACAAACATGAATAAAACAAATTTGTGTAGAGAGATTAATCGATTTGTGCAATTAAGGGAGTTCGGACCTGGTGCGCAAGCCAGAAAGAAACTATTTTGAAATGATTAGTACTCCTTTTATTTATTTGAGTTAACATACAACTATTTTAATTTCAAGTGATTTTCTGTTTAATTTTAGTGAGTTGACATTGAATAACAGTACTGTTTATTATGTGAATTATATTATTAATTTTCAAATGACCAGTGTGTTCTTTTTTAATATTTTATTATGTAGTTTTTTCAAATAGGTAATATGTAAATCGTTAACCAATAAATTTAATTGAATTGAATGCTGCGAACTGACATTTTTCTCGACATCAGATGAGAGAACGCTGAGCTGTAAAAAACTCATATAATTTATAAATGCAAGTGTGCAGCTCACCCCGTTAGTAAAGCAAGCGTGTATAATACATTGAATATCAACCCCTATTATACTGTATTCAAATCTGCGCTATATTTACGCAATTACATCAATTTGACACGGACAGTTGTCTATTGGCAAGGGGTAAATGTCAAAACAACGTTTTGCAAGCCATGTTTTATAGTTATTTTATTATAAAAATTTCAGCCTATTATTGTCCCACATTCAAGGTTGCTCAGCGCGCTATGGAGCGGGCTATGCTCAGAGCTTCTTTGAAGGATAAAATCAGAAGTGAAATCTTTCGAGACATAGCCAAGCGGTGCGGCTGGTCGACTCTTCACGTGACCAGAGGGCTGGCCTATTTTTTAACCGACTTCAAAAAAAGGAGAAGGTTATCAATTCAACTGTATTTTTTTTAAATATTTGTTACCTCATAACTTTTGACTGGGTGAACCGATTTTGATGATTCTTTTTTTATTTGAAAGCTGGTGCTTCTCGCATGGTCCCATTGTAATTTGGTTCCATTCGGACAATGGCAAAACCATATAAGTCTTAAATTTGCATTAAGTATTTGCGCGACAAATGAACGAATAACGCGATTAGATTAGTGCGGGGTATCTACCATAACTAAAAAGTTACAAATAAAAACTTTTTACAAAAAAATAACAACCGTCTTCTGGAAAAAAACACTATAAAGTAAAAAATAACTTAAATTTCGGAAGTCGGTAGCACTAAGACACCGAATTCCGAAATTAAAGTTATTTTTGGCTGTATAGTGTTTTTTTTAAGGAAGTTGGTTGTTATTTTTTGGCCAAAGAATCAGCATTGCCTTACAACGTGGCAATGCCTTTTGGGCCATTTTCCCATTGACAGCGATGCAGACGAGTTTTTTGATTCCCTCTGATTCATTTCTCTCTTTAGACACATGTACATAATTACTGACAAAATTTAATTAATATATCTAATAATATCTCTCGAAGTGTAATTGTCTGGAAAAGAACCAAAGTTAGAACTTCCTCGAACGATCTTCTTAGCAAATGTTAGGGTCGGCTTCCAGTCTAACCGGATGAAGCAGAATAACAGTGGTAAGATTGCTCCCCAGACTTCAGTGTCGGGCTTTTGACTACACGTAACGACTGTCACAGGCTTAACGTACTTTATGACGTACTTTTTTTTTCCTTGTAGACTGTAGACAATTTTCTATTTTATTCAGTACCTGGTACTTGTTGATAGGCCTACACCCATTGACATATTATATTACTGCCTACACCGTCCTCCCATACTATTAACACTGTAATTTGAAACAATTGTAAAAACGAATTATTTTTAAAAGAGTAACCGTGGAGTTTCTTGCCGGCTCTTCTCCATAGGAACCAACTATTTGGAACCGTGCACCTAGCTTCTGACGTTTCATAAGTGCCCATGTAGGTTTATATGAAATAAAAATATTTTGATTTGATTGATTTGATTTGATGAGGCACAAGAGAGCTCTCGGTACGTAATGTATGATCACCCATCCTTAGAAAGCGTGGCTTAACCTTTCAAGATTGACCAGTGCGGCTGTTATTACTAAGCCCATTCTCTTAACGAACTGTTTGTTATAACAAATTGTAAATAACAACACACACTACGCGGCATGCGACTACGACACCTCGACGTCAAGACACTGGCTTGTAGATGCGACTAAACGCCGCGACAAGTAGCGTGAGCATGCGACTAGCCTGCCGTTGCGACTCTGCGATTCGACGCCAAGTATAAGGAGCTTTGAACAAAATATATGAAAATTAGCTATGCCCGTGGTTTCGCCCGCGTGGATATCTGAAATTATCCCACGAAACATTAGCTATCTGTCAAAATCTGTCTACCCGTGTTGGCGATTAGCTGGAACAAGCAGACAGACTGGAAACAATTTAAAAAACATAATATAAGAAGTAGTATTCCGTGTGGTGCCGGCGTAAAGAATAGCACCACCCCATTTCTTCCCGTGGGTGTTGTAAGAAGCGACTAAGGGGCTTATTAGAGAATGGACAGCAGCGTTCTCTCTGCATAAACACTACTGCGATCGCAAATCCGCCTGCCAAGCGTGGCGATTGGGGGAGGCCTATGTCCAGCAGTGGACATTTTTTTGGCTGAAATGATGAATGATGATGATATACATTCTGTAATTACTGTAACTCACACACTGACAGTTTATATGGGTAGTTCATATAATTGTTTTTTTATTTTATTTTTTATTTAACTGCTTTTGTTAATTTATTTTTATTTTCTTTTAATTTCATTTGTTGTGTATATGTATCATTTGCATCGTTGTATATGTAAGCGGGCACGCCCTTTATGCCTGGAGGCTTTAGTAAGGTTTTAAGTTCTGTTTACGATTTTGTTTCATTATTCATTTCAGCTTGAGTTTAGTGTTCAATGTTTTGTTGGTATAATGGCGTGTGCTAGCTGACATATGGCGAATAATGTATGTTTTGTTTTATTATATTAATAACTTATACAATATTGTATAGAATCAAGTTCTTCTAACTTAACAGACAGCAGTGCTGCTGGGGAGTTTGTTCCGCCACTTCTTCTTCCCAGCCAAAGCACTAGGAAGTGTCGAAGGGCGGGCGTTTTGGGGGGACTGTCTTATGTGACTTTGACGTTCAAAAAGTGCTGACTCTCAGCCTAGTTTGAATAAATGACTTTTGATTTGATTTGATTGATTTGATATAAGTAGGGTACGTTACTTTCAAATGCATTTAGTAAAAACACAGTTATTCATCATCATCATCATTTCAGCCGTAAGACGTCCACTGCTGGACTTAGGCCTCCCCCAATTTGGGGGGCTTTGCCATAATCGCCACGCTTGGCAGGCGGGTTGGCGATCGCAGTATGGTGGTAAAATGCATAGAGAACGCTGCTGCCCATTTTCTAGTAAGTCCCTTAGTCGCCTTTTACGACACCCACGGGAAGAAATGGGGTGGTGTTATTCTTTACGTCCGGCACCACACGGTACTGCACTGTACGGCAAAACACAGTTATTGTAAATGTTTAATTAAATAAAAATAATATTTACGTAGTATAAAACAAAGTGGCTAACCGCTTCTATGCGCTTAGATCTTTTAAGCTACGCAACGGATTTGAATGCGGTTTTCAGCAATCGATTTTGATTCAATAGGAAGGTTAATATTTATAATACGCGGGAGAAGCCGTTGTTATAGATACATTCCGAATATCGATGGCTCCCACGCAGATGGTCGGAACATTGTTTTTGACTAAAACCGTTTTTTTGTGCCATTACAACAATCTTGTATAGTATTATCTTTGACTAAAATCCAAATTTTAATATCTTATATAAATAATGAGTTTTTTAATGGATAATGGTTTTAACATTTAAACGCTCCGGCGCATAAACATATACGAAAAATGCTCTCCTGAGAAAAATATTTTTTAGCCTTACGACCTTATGCGTGGGAGGCATCGATATGTTTTAGGAAGATTGTCGGCCACAGCCTGCCGTTGCGTCTAATCGCCTGTCGCAGTCACATAGGAAGCCATGTATATTTATATAGTCCTCCAGACCGTATTTCGGCCACGGCGGCCAATCTCCGCGGAGACGCGGGAGATTTTATAGTGCTCAAGTGTGTGCGCAGACACAAGAGCACTCACTCTTCCCTCACTCTCATGGTCCGATGGGACGGCAATCCGACACGACCGGAGACAGATCAGGCGCAGGACCAACGGTTTATCGTGCTGTCCGAGACACGGGGGAATCACACCGCCAACTTCCAAACTCCGGCCTGTTACTAAGAAACTCCTAAAGGAAACACCCAATAACGCTTTGCCCGACCTAGGAATTGAACCTAGAACCCCACGCTCCGCAGTCGCGCTCGCCATGTAATGAGTAAGTAACAAACGTCAACGTCAGCTGTTTTGCCACCCCACGTTGCATTTTATAAGTCATTCTATAGTAAGGGTCGCGTCCCATTGTGTTGGATGTTCGAAACTGATGTGTTGGCAGAGGAACCTGTCAGTTACATTCGGTCCATGGTGTAGCTTTGTAACTCTAATATTACTATCCGGTCGGGTACTGGATAGTTGTTTAATATCTAACCGTTAACGAATTTAGTTTTTTTCTCAATTCGGATGTTTATATATATTTTTTTTTAATGTATGTATGTTCGGCCATAACTCCGTCATATATAGACGGATTTGCAAAATTCTATTTTTGTTTGAAAGAAGTTTATTCCGAAATGGTCCCATATAAATTTCATATAGATCTGATGATGAGTTCCGGAGATAGACACCGGAACTCTTTAAAAAATGACAGCAAATCAACCGCGATTTCTGCTATCGCATA
Source organism: Aporophyla nigra (assembly GCA_947507805.1). Taxonomy (NCBI): domain Eukaryota; kingdom Metazoa; phylum Arthropoda; class Insecta; order Lepidoptera; family Noctuidae; genus Aporophyla; species Aporophyla nigra. Next base: position 2,763,315 of record OX382318.1, read on the forward strand.
AATATGCATTGTTTGTTTGGAATTAGTGCGGGGTGGATACCACAACTAAAAATTTAAAAATAAAAACTTTTTTACAAAAAAAAAACAACCGACTTCCTTAAAAACACTACAAAGTGAAAAATAACTTTAATTTCGGAAGTCGGTGGCAAAAAAACCATAAAAACAGATCCTAAGACACCGACTTCCGAAATTAAACTTATTTTTCACTTTGTAGTGTTTTTAAGGAAGTCGGTTGTTTATTTTTGTAAAAAAGTTTTTTATATTCAAATCAAATCAAATCAAATCAAAATATTTTTATTTCATATAAACCTACATGGGCACTTATGAAACGTCAGAAGCTAGGTGCACGGTTCCAAATAGTTGGTTCCTATGGAGAAGAGCCGGCAAGAAACTCCACGGTTACTCTTTTAAAAATAATTCGTTTTTACAATTTTATTATTAGCCTACACTGTCCCACTGCTGAGCAAAGGCCTCCCCCAAATCCCTCCTAGTATCCTTTTTCCGGGCCACCTCGATCCATCCCTTGGAGTACTTTAATTTTTCTGATTTCAAATTTTTAAATTTTATATTTCGGAGATTTCTTTTAAAATGTTTAAAAACATTTTGGCGTGAAATATTTTGTTTTAGTATAAAAATATCCAATTGCATCGCATCGCTCGCCCATGATATTATTTCGTTTTCTCTTAGCGCTGGTTCGCCTCCTTAGATTTGTCGCGTGATGATGTTAAATAACTTGTAATCTTTTTATTTTAATTCTTCAAGAATTGGGTTATGCAATGCAAAAAGATTTTTGAAATTCGACTTTTATTTCAGATACTGCTAATACCTACTTATAATATTACTAGGTTTTGCCATCGGCTTCACCCGCGTGGAGGTCGGATATTATCCCGCGGTCGGATATTATTACAAATCTGATAGTCAAAGCATTTATGCCAATAAAACTAATTACAGGGAATTTTGAACCCTCAAGGGGTCGGTAAGTGTAGTACGTACCTATGGAGAAGTACGGGCAAAAAACTCCATGGACTCTCTTTTCAATCAAGTTATTGTTGCCACAGATTGGGTAAGTATGCACGGCGACAAACCAAGCTACCTACATATACCTACATATACATACATATATACATTTCCCAGTATAAGCTGACTTTTCATTGTACGAAAATCAGAAACAATGCGAGGTCAATTAGAACTGGAAATGTATAGGTTGAGAAGTAGCCGTGTGTACCTATACCATTCATGTTGAAATTATTGTTTTGTTAGTTATTTCAATTAATGACAAATAAATCGTTGATTTTTTTAAATTCCTGAATGGAATGGAGAAGAAGAAAATCATCGATCTTCATCAATTGATGATGTCTCTAATGGAACGAGCGCGCCCAGGAGATAAAAAATAAATAGAAAATCAAATCACTGGTAAAAATAATAAGTGCATCAAAGAAATTAAATATTCTTATTCTCCCACAGAAAACAAGAAACTATTTAAGTTAGGTCGGCCTTTGGTGTGGGATGCAACATGTGTCGACACCCTTGCGCCATCCCATCTTCTTAGCACGGCGGGCTGTGCTGGAGCGGCTGCTGCAGGTGCGGAAAACCTCAAACGGCGCAAATATTCCAACCTAATTGGAAATTACATGTTCGAGCCGTTTGGGGTTGAAACTCTAGGGCCATGGGGTCCGAGTGCCCGCATAATATACCGAGACATTGCCAAGCGGCTAGTCGACTCTTCACGTGACCAGAGGGCTGGCCTATTTTTTGGGCAAAGAATCAGCATTGCCATACAACGTGGCAATGCTGCCAGCCTTTTGGGCACGTTTCCTGTTGACAACGATGCAGAAGAATTTTTTGATGCTTTGTAATTATTTATTTTTAAATACACATGTACATATTTTTTTGTTTCCTTCGATTTAAACTTAGATTTTAAATTATGTAAATATTGTAAGATATTGTATATATACAAATAAAAAACATTTCATTGCGTTAAAAAAAAAAAGAAACTATTTGAGAAAAACGAGGAAACATTAGTCGAGTCGACCTTACCTACGTCGACTCGACTAATGAATAGTGAATGTAAACAACACTACGCTTTTTCTACCAAAACCTCTAAATTTCAATACTGAAAACAATTTTTTTTTTATATTAGTGACCAAAATTTAAGACTACTTAGGTGCTTTTGTCATGTTGAGAGGATGAATGAAGGATGGTTTACTAAATGTATTTACAAGGCAGATCCGCAGATGTGAGCGTAAATGCCAGGAGGGGACGCCCTAGGAGGACATAGTGACCTTATTGGTGATTTCCTTCAGAAAGGTCAGGTGCGTAGTACTCGCAACCGTCGTGTGTGTATGACCAATTTTATGAACCTAAACGAGGCAAAAGGAGTATGCAAACATCGTAAAAGGTGACGTTGCGAAAAACTCGTGAGTTAATAAAAACTAATTTCCATAATAACTACGAATCGCTACCCCTTTAACAAAATAACAGCGTAAACAAAAACGAATCTTTTTAAAAAGATTGCTTTACCGTCTACAAGCCACAGTAACCCATATCCAATCTTTTACGAGTTTCTTTCACCGCGATAACCAACTGTTCTGACTTACCTCATTAAATCTAATATTTAGCTCGAAGAAGTAAAATTCATGTGATGTTTTTTTTATTCCAAAAAATCTTAACTTAAAACCTACTCTTCCACCTCGAAACTAAAGTCCAAAATCAATTGTACCAAACAAAAGCGGTTATAGACTCCCAAACAGCCAATAACAATGAGGGGCGGGGCCAATTTTGAAATTGGAACGATTTTTTCTTTAGAACATCGTTCTTCTTTTACGCTCAGTCGGTGGTTGAATGTCGGGGGAGCAAGACGTCTGGAAGTTCGCGAATTGATTTGATTTTCAATGAAAAATTGTGTCAATTTGCGCATTTGAATGTCGAAGGTCCATTTGTATGGCGATATGGTTGTTATTGTCGTATTTTTTAGGGTATAAGAGGAAATTGAGAGAGTATCAGCTGTTGGGTTTTGGGGGTGGGGGGGTATCGGGGTGTGAAAGCGACGCGACGGCCTGGCATCGGCAATATTAATTGAGAAGCTGTTATTGCAAGCTTGGAACTTCAATTGATTGGGCTTTATTTATTATGTTGTTGGAGTTTTCTGCTTGTTATATTATGTAGATATGTCTTTAATGTAATGAGAAGTACATTTTTGACAACTAATAACATCCGATATGGTAAAGGTCAATTAGTTAGAAAAAGGAGAAACCCCTTTTAATTCTACTTTAATTAAAAAAAATATTTTTGTAACGTTTATGCCTTTTACAAACTAGAACAAACTGCAATAGTGCAGGTTCCAACGACATTTCTGAGCTTCCCGCGTCTGTACGCTTAGATCTTTTAAACTACACAACGGATTTTAATGCGGTTTTCATTAACAGACAGAGTGATTCAAGAGGAGGATTTATCTGTACAAAACACTGGGGAACCATCTGGAAAAAGCTAGTTCTTTATAAAAGCCTTCCTAAAGTAGTGCAAGAAAAGTTTATTAACTTTTGAGACTTTTGACCTGCGTAAATTGTAGATTTTAGAGAAGTATGCCAAGTCACACGAAGTTTGCTATATCCTTTCTATCGTTTTGATTTCTACAGTTGGGTTTTAAAACCCAGATTTTAATTTGACAGATGTAATGTCAAACTCCTATTCTAAAGCAAAGACAAAAGTCTTGAAATGTCAGATTAGTCTCTGGAATTTAAAAAACAAACTATAGGTATTATGGTATAACCCGCGCAGATAGAGAATAGATCTGAAAATGGCGGCAAGTACGCATGGTACGGTTGGCAAAACAAGTTCTCAAACATCGAATTTTATTTTTTATTGACTTGTTTTGTTATAAATTATTCTTTTTTAATACTATTAATTATTAAACTAAGATAAATAAGGAGCAAGGGTACATATGACACTGGATTTGTGGTAGGATACTGCATACTGTGGTAGGATGCATTATCCATGACGAGAATGGAGTTTTTAGCCAATTTGGTATTAGTTTTTTCTGTTTTTCAAACGTAACGCAAACAAATAACAATCAACTCAACAAAAACAACAATGAATATCAACGAAAATAACAAAATAACGGAACGAATTTAACAATAACTCGGAGTGCGTCAAGTAGCGTGGAAAGCGAATCCTGACTGACTATTTTTTTGTAGCGCGTATTTCACTGTGTGAGTATAGACAGCGATAGAGAGTGAGCGAGAACGCATGCGAGCGGACGCCATTTTCAGATCTATTTTCTATCTGCGCGGGTTATAGACAAATATGGTATGACTATCTGGCTGAATATCCAGTGTCATCTGCCTATCGACGACAGACAAAGGCGTCCAGGCGTATCGCTTGTCAAAGGGATAACAATCTAGATTGTTCACTGTTGTAGGCTGTATGGGGGAGGCTTATACAGGAGGATCTATCCATGATAATGTATACTTACAGCCTGAATAGGGGAAAATTTAACGCAAACTTACATACATATTAACCGTAGGAATGACATTTGACAATAACAATGTTATTTTGACATTTCAACAACATTCATTGCGTTATTTGTATACGTTGTTGAGTAGACAAGTTCAAACATATTGAATCAATGGTTTAAGAAAATCCTTCAAAATGATTGAGTTACTGAATCAGGGTGCTGGTAACGTTACAAATATAAGTGAAAGTTTATTGCTGGGTAAAATTTGATCATCAATTTTTTTCTTGTCTTTGCAAATTGCTCGCAAAACGGTGAAGGAAAATATCGTGAGGAAACTGGCATGTCCTGGAACCTTTTGAAAAGGGGAGGCCTGTGTCCCAGCAGTGGGAATATATAGGATTTTGATTATAAATTGACTCTTTTAAAGCAAATCATCCATATAGGATTTATGTAGATTAAATAAATAAATACACAGTGTTCCGTGTGTTCCCGGACGTAAAGAACAGCACCATCCCATTTCTTCTCGTGGGTGTGGTAAAATGGGACTTACTTGAGAATGGGCAGCAGCTTTCTGTATGCATTTTATCACCATACTGCGATCGCCAACCCGCGTGCAAAGCGTGGCGATTATGGCAAAGCTCCCCAAATTGGGGGAGGCCTATATCCAGCAGTGGACGTCTTACGGCTGAAATGGTGGAGGTGAAATATATACACTAAGTAGGTACTACTCTCACTGCATACTTGAGTGGAATTGTGCAAGATACAAATTGATTTGGCAAATGGAAAAGTAAAGAAAAATAATCTTCAATGCAAATTAAAGATAACCTTATTATTTTTAAAACTTTTGAAGAATAAGAATTGGGTAATCTGTTAGTAATTGAACGTTTAATTAAATTGCACTTTTGAAGGTTTTCAATTATTATCTTTGAGCGTACAGGTAAAAAAACCAGAGAACCATAAAATGATAGTTCCGACTTCGTAGTAATCACTTTAAAAAAATTGTATTTCGTGTTTGTTTCACGATCTGTTGCCAAATAAATGTTACTTATTCTTTCCACATACTTATAAGTATGTATATTCGGCACAATCCGATCTCTAATCCGAAATAAAACAATAACTCACAAAATACCAATATGGCGCCCATTTTGATCTTATCAAAGCAACATTTACCGCTTTGTATCAATCGTGAACCGGTTTTGTAACAACAAAACGCGGGCGGGTTCGAGGGCAGAAACTAACTCGATGAAAAACAACTCTAGATACCCCTTTTTACGTACTTTATGAATACAACACACATACCTATTTGTCGGACAATTTTATTTTTACACGCGAAAAACATGAAAAACTCTTTATCTAGGTTCAAATAAGGAATATTTCAGACTGGCTGGTTGGTTTAAGTAAGTTTGTAAGTCGATAAAACGACAAACAAAGCTTGACCTCTTGGTTCTAAATCCAAAAAGGTATACGGAGGCCAAATAAAAATGGTGGTATTAACAAAAGCGCGCTAAAAAGCCACCCCGTGTTCGGATACACGCCCCTTTCTGAAGAACCACTCCCTTAAACCCCAGTCGTTGTTCAAACGTCGAACAAGGAAGACGCGTATGAATTATTTGGACGCGTATCCGAGCGCGAATTTTGAATTTTTGGATTCGAACTTTAGTGATAGTGATGAGCCGTACTATAAATAACGATTTTTTATTTTATTTTTTGTTTGTTTATTGTGGCAATAATATTGTAAATTAAGTAGTTTAAATCAAAACGTATTATGTACCCAACAGATTTAAAGAATGGACATTTAAAACTGAACACTTTCGGAAAACAATTAGACCACAACATTATGTTGAAAACGATCCAAAATTTTTGCTATAACAAATCGAGTACGGGGCCGTTTAATATGACGTCACCATTTCTAGTCGACAATATCTTGCACCAGCAAAAAACAGAGTTACACAATCAGTACATTAACCAGCAGATAGAAAATTACGTTCGTCAAAATTACGAAAGATCCCGAGAAAATACGCCAGACATGGACGAATCCAAACTCGCTGAATGTGACGAAGAGAGACATGAGGAATCGATTGAAGATTCGAAAATAGAAGACGACGATTCGAAAAGCAGAGACGATGATTACGTCAAAAATGAGGTTTATTACAACAACGAATACTATCCACGGAACGATGAAGGCCGGCCAACGGAAAAAGAGGTTTTGAACGTTCCAAATTTGATTCGGCGATGTCAGAGCTGTGGATCATACGACTGTCCCCCTTTTTCTTGCAAGAAGTCTGGTATAAGAAGACTAGAGGAACTAGAAAAAAGGTTTAACCTTAATTATCATGAAAATTCAGGGGATGAGGCGGATAAACATGAGGGAAAGGGGTACACGGATGAGTTGGTGAGGTCCTGTGAGGAGTATACCGAACAAAAAAAGCCCTTATTGAAGTTCAGTGTTAGTGCAATTTTGGGTGAAGATAGTTTGAAAAGTAGCAACGTGAATGGTGAGTTTTATTTTTTCAAATTTCGATTTTTGTTCTTGATTGATTTGTCGCTGAGAATTTGCCGAATCATTTTTTCTGAAGTGGTTTTTAATAAAATTCTTAGTTCTGTTATTTATATACGGACCTAAAAATGTAGGGCATAGAGCACAGATTAAGGTCATTTATTTTTGTATTCATTAAATTCATTAATCATCTATGATAGCAAGTAGGCTGGATAATGAGTTTGTGAACCACTGCTGCAAGGTTACAGCTGGGCCTATCACCTTGCAGAAGTGATATCATAATTTGTTTCTGTTTTTGTCTTTGTGAGTGTGTTACTAACATAGTTTGTAAGCACATTGTTACTACTATACTATTACTATGAGTCTTGTTGCTCGAATTAAATGATTAAATAAATAAAAAATTAAAACACTTGATCATATAATTAATTTGAATCTTGTGGGCCACCTAATTTTTTGTATGGAAGAGAAAGACATATTACACAGACACCAGATATGGTTTAAGACAGTATAATTAACTCAAAAATTATAAAATTATTCACTCCTATGAGGACCATTACAATTATGTAAAGCAACGGTTTCGCTGGTTTTAAAACTCGAAATCTTTGTTACATAGAATAAAACAAAGTCGCTTCCCGCGTCTGTACGCTTAGATCTTTTAAACTAAACAACGGATTGTAATGCGGTTTTCATCGATAGACAGAGTGATTCAAGAGGAAGGGTTATATGAATAATAGACGGGCAAAACCGTCGGCAAAAGCTAGTTGAGATATAAAAAGATTGTAAAAACGTATAATTTAAACATTATAAAGAACATGTTGGTTTAATAGCCGTTTAGATGTTGGAAGTGATTTCGATTCCTTAATAACTTTAGGTATAGATTTGAGACCATTCAATACGGCAGTCTTTCTACCATAGTGTGTAATAAAAGTACATTTAGATAAGAATAAGAGAATTTTGATGATAGTGAAATCTGTTTTTCTTTTAGCTTCTTGATTTTCCTTTTTGAATGAGCACATTATGCACTTGTATATCTAGATCTAAATACATTAGTTTATTTACATATCTCAGAGTATATTTATAATCTTTGATAATACTAACCATAGGCACATGGGCAACTGAAAGAACACGGGTGGGTTTTAGTCAGTAAAAGTCTGACACGACTTTTGAAGTCATTTGATGATTTGCCATCCAAAAAAAAAGGTACATTTTGGGACGCTTAGACAAATACAAAATGTATTGAAGTTTACAAACTTCTACAGTATTTAATCTTACATAGAGGTGTCTTTTCAAGTATATAAATACCTATGCTATATGTACGATACGTACAGCTATGTTGATAGCTAAACAAGAAGGAGAAAAGAAAAAAAACGATGGGTGACTGTGTGAATGATGATTTGGATAGAAAGTGAGAGTACTGATGACGACTAATAAAGAAGTATGTCCCACAATCGTGTGGTGCCGGACGTAAAGAATAACATCACCCCATTTCTTCCCGTGGGTGTCGTAAAAGGCGACTAAGGGACTAGAGCAGCCTTTCCCAAATTGGGCGATAACGCCCCCCTTGCGGGCACTGCAGGCCCAAAGGGGGGTGGTATGAGACCCAGAAAAAAAATGGGGGCGTTGTGTAGAGTCTACACACCCCACACAGTCTTTTGTGACAAGACTGTGTGTTTAGGCCTGCAGGGCCCACAAGGGGGGCGTTATCGCCCACTTTGGGAAAGGCTGGACTAGAGACTGCCCAGTCTTTTCTGGGTCTCTTACCACCCCGGTAAGAGACCCAGAAAAGACTGTGTGGGGTGTGTAGACTCTACACAACGTCCCCATTTTTTTTCTGCGACTAAGGGACTTACTAGAGAATGGGCAGCAGTGTTCTCTATACATTTTACCACCATACTGCGATCGCCAACCCGACTACCAAGCGTGGCGATTATGGCAAAGCCCCCCAAATTGGGGGAGGCCTAAATCCAGCAGTGGACGTCTTACGGTTGAAATGATGATGATGTCCCACAAACAATGCGGCACCTGATATCTTGTGCAGCGTGTCCTGTTGTTTGCACGCTACAGGAGTTGATGGACGCTGCTGAAAGTGCTGAGCTCGTAGGCAAATTATGGGCTAACTCTATTTAGATTGCTATCGAGACGCTAAGAAGAAGATAAAGGGAGTATGGAAGAAAAAGACATGTTGCGCCGACCATAAATAAATTAGAATAACGGCAGGAGAATGACAATGATGTACGAGTATGTACGTATGTGGTCCTTCGAGCCGGATGATTGAGAATGAGGCTTTTGAGTGGACCAAGGAACTGATACAGGAAATATTACTCTTGGAGATTTAATAAGTACTTCATCTTGATAGGAAGTTTTTCTAAGCCCTGACCGCCGCCGCCGCCGGCCGCGGGTCGGTGGGCAACTACTACATTTTTACGAAATATTTTGTGTCGCGAGCGAATAAAAATTAAAAGGTATTAATTAAGGATTGACAGGTGGGTTGGCGATCGCAGTATGGTGTAAAAGCATAGAAAACGGTGTTGTCTATTCTCTAGTAAGTTCCTTCGTCACGTTTTATGACACCCATGGGAAGAAATGGGATGGGATGGCGCGCTGGCGTGGTGAATACGGCATTTTTTTAATCTAGGAAGATAGATGGTCAGGTGCGTAGTACTCGCAAACGGCATGTATGTATGACCAGATGTATGATCCTAAACGAGGCAAAAGGAGTACGTAAGGATCGTAGCAGTTGGCGTAGAATGTAGAAAGATAAGAGATTTAACTGGCCTATTAGTCTAGTGGTTAGTGACCTTGACTAAGACTGAGGTCGTGGGTTCGATTCCCACCCAGGACAAATCTTTGTGTGATGAGCACAATTATTTGTTCTGTGTCTGGGTGTAATTTATCTTTAATATGTATGTATTTAGGAATATTGAGATATTTTGGTGATATTGAGTATTGAGTAATATATAAGTATGTTTATCAGTTGTCTCGTTGCCATAGTACAGTCTCTGCCTAGTTTGGGATCAGATAACGGTGTGTTGGTTGTCCTTATGAGGTCGCTTGCTCTGAAGTAGCCGACGGCTCGGGACTAAGCTTTTTCAATTTCTTAAAGGATGTTCTAAACTGTGTCGTAGTTAGATTATCACATTAATTAAAGCTTCGTATTATAAACATGTACTTAAAATAAGTACCTTGTGGTGTCGGACGTAAGGAATAGAACCACCCCACATTTCCTTCCGTAGATGTCGTAAAAGACGACTAAGGGACTTACTAGAGAATGGGCAAAAATCCATTTATTTTAATATCTTAACAGACTATTATTAACTAATAATAATTGCTGTACTTATCATCATCATCATTTAAGCCATAAGACGTCCACTGCTGGACTTAGGCCTCCCCCAATTTGGGGGGCTTTGCCATAATCGCCACGCTTGGCAGGCGGGTTGGCGATCGCAGTATGGTGGTAAAATGCATAAAGAACGCTGCTGCCCATTCTCTAGTAGGTCCCTTAGTCGCCTTTTACGACACCCACGGGAAGAAATGGGGTGGTGATATTCTTTACGTCCGGCACCACACGGTTGCTGTACTATTTAATTTAATAACCTAATTGCCACTCTGAATAGTATGAAGGTAAGTATTATATACACGGCTACAGGTTAATCTATACATTTCCAGTGTTAGCTGACCTCGCATCGCTTTACGTACAATGAGATGTCAGCTTATATTGGAAGTGTATACCTTGATGTGTGGCCGTAAGTTATAAGTAATTACTTCCTAAGTCATATTCATTTGTTTAACATAAGTACAATAATGATGATATTTAAAGAAAATAAAAAGTGCGATATGTCATTGGGCGTACAAATATTTGTGATGATGTATCAAGCCAAGTCTCAATGAAAAAATAAATACAATAAGCCTGAATAATAAAACAATTATAAAGAATTACATTATACACAATACAAAATAATTAATAGAAATTGAAATTATAGTCAATACATTGTATGTCAACACACAGAATAAGTCCAAATATAATACTAATGTCAATATAAAATACCTATGTCAATGTGAAATACTAATGTCAATATACATAAAAACTTTTTAACAAAAAATTAAACCGCCGAAAAAACTGAAAAGCAAAAAATAATAAACCTTAAAATAATGAGTCGGCGCTTTGAGTGATCTTTGTTCATCGATTTTTCAGCGCCAACTCATAATTTTTAAGGTTTATTATTTTTTGCTTTTCAGTTTTTTCGGCGGTTAAATTTTTTGTTAAAAAGTTTTTATTTTATATTTTTTTGTACTTTAATGTGTTAATAATACTTGGCAAGATATACCCTATCCAATGAGAAAATAATTATCAAAATCGGACTACTCTGTATAAAGTTATGCGTGGTTATACATTACAATCAGTGAGTGAACAATCAATCATCCCCTGTTTTCCGACCCTTAGGGTTCGATTTTGCTTTCCAAATTTATATGGGACCACTTTCGAAGTATACCCTTTCCAATAAAAAAGAATTATCACAATCGGACTACTATGTAAAAAGTTATGCGTGGTCATACATAAAAAAACAAACAAAAAAAAAAACGCGTCGAAATGATAACCTCCTCCGTTTTTATTTCGTCGGTTAAAAAAACTTATATCAAGGAAAACAGTACATTTATTTTATTGACATGTCAAAATACCCAACCACCTAAACCTAATTAATAGTACGAAGTAGTTGCAGACGCTTTATCGCGAATACAGTTACTAAAACACCTAGGAATTCAGTTTCAGACAAAAACAAGGAATAGGATATCTTTACAGAGTATAAAACAAAGTCGCTGTCCGCGTCTGTACGCTTATATCTTTAAAACTTCGCAACTGATTTTAATGCGGTTTTCATCAATAGACAGAGTGATTCAAGAGGAAGGTTTATATGTATAATACGCGGGTGAAAACGCTGGCTAAAGCTAGTTATTTATGAAGTTCTACTTTTCGGAAGAAAACCCACGTATTTCGTGACATGCGTGTGCGCGCGTTTATGTCTTTTATTACAAAAACGTAGTAGTGCTAAGTGCTCTACAATAGTGCTACGAATATCGATCTATTTATTAATTTTATAAATCCCCCCCCCCCCTTTGTTTTCCCTCTCGCCGAGAGGAGGCCTGTGTCCCAACAGTGGGAACCTTATAGGCTGATTGTGTAATAAAATTAAATACTGTGTTATGTTCTAGAACGGGCGCCGTTAGTTATAGTGACTGGTCATCTCTTAGCTGCCACGGCATATTTTAATTTCCGAATTGTTATTTTATTTTAGTCTTACGCTTTTAATGTGCACGTCTTTTTACATCGTTCTCACATTGATATTTTGTACATACATTAAGTAAATTTTTATGTAACAATATTTTGATTAAAAAAACAGTGTCCATGGAGTTTCTTGCCCGTTCTTCTCCATAGGTACCTACGCTTTGGAATAGGCAAATGGCTTCATCTTTTTCTTTGGAATAGGCAAATATCTTCATCTTTTTCTTTGGAATAGGCAAATAGCTTCATATTTTTGACTTACCACCACTTGACTATTAAAAAGAGCCTGTAATTTGTTTATTTGAAATAAATGCTTTGAGTTTGAGTTTATTAACACATTTAGGTAAAACGAATATTTTATCAACATACAGTATTTTAGGACCTCTATTAATATCCTGTCCAAATGTGAGTGTACTATAATTATACCTCTGCCCAATCCTTTGATAAAATAGGCCGTGATGTTATATTAGCAAGGTGTTTGCCAACTCCTTGTTACTGCAGTCGAAAATTTACTAATCTGCACCCTAATTGCGAAACGCACAATTTATCAGAATCTGAACGGGATTGAAGATTGTTTCTAAACCATTGCGTCATTTATTCGAATAAATTGTGGCTCAGCAACGTAAATAACGCAATGAATGTTGTTTAACTATGAATATTAAACCAATTCCTACCGATAAAAAGTTCCGCAATGACCCCTCTGAAAATCTAGAAATAAAATGATTATGATCGTAAGTAACCTCTGTCCGTGAGCTTAGCCGTCGGTTCCGGCTTGTTTTTCAATAGATTCAACTCGAAAAAGGAAGTAAAAAGTTATCTGGACTTACAAACATTCGTATCATACAATTTTTTTGGGGGCTTAAAAAAAAAGTCATTTTCTGCGACGCCGCCGCTGCCGGCGGCGCCGCCGGCAGAAAAAATGTCGAAAATCACTTTATACATATTTTTTCTTGTCTTTTTTATAAAAATACACAAACAATATATTGAAAGTTGATCATAACCGTTTTGAATAAGTTAAAAAAAAAAAATGTTTTGTCCCGAAATGATCGTTACTTGTAATATCTCACTGGCAAGAAATAATATCGCACCAAAATAAAGAAATTAATTAACTTCGCCGAAAAAAAAACTATAAAAACGAAAATAACACGTTAATAACGGTACAATAACGTTATATCGTTGCTACATCTTAATTCACTAAAGGCAAGTAGCAATATGGCTTCGGGGAGTTTTTCAATAAAATGTTGGCAACATCTGGCCGGACACTTAAGCGCGGGGGCGGGAGCGAGACAGCGCTATACATAACTGTATTCCCAAGAACGAGATAGATATAATTCGAGGGGTTACCAACGAAATTAATATGTCCTTTTCCTAACATAACGCTAGGAAGTAAGTTGCTTTTTATATTATTTTATTATTGATGTCGTTCCGTTGATACGGTCTTATTGTCTGCCGATATTAGGAACGAAGCAATTACGGGGAAATAAAGATAGTGTTGTTAGTAGGAAATATAATAGTTTTAGAGGGTGGGAGATAGTTTTTGTGGGTTTTCTTTTTACGATGTGGCATTGCTCTAGCTATTAGAAATTCTTGTTACTGGACAGGCAGCTGTGTTGCTGGCCAGTTTGTTGCGCCACTTCTTCTTCTCAGCTAAAGCATTAATTAGGTAGTGGTGAAATGCGGGCGTTTTGGGGGACTATCTTATGTAATTCTGACGTTTAAAAAGTGCTGACTCTCAGCATAGTTTAAATAAATGACTTTTGGTATTAATTTTAAATCTCTGCCTAGTAGCATTTATAAGATTTGGGATATCCTTTTTAGGTCTTGAAATAAATTGATTATGTAAAAGACGATGACAAGACGACTGTTTTTAAATCGGGAAAGTAAAGTATCGTGGGAAAACTGGTTTGTCCTAGAACTTATATTCAAAGACATGTGACATCTACTAAACCGCACTGGGCCCGTACGTCTTACTCCCTCTCTCACAGACGAAACCTATGCCGCAATCCCAGCAGTGGGAACACGGATAATGATATGTTGGGTAGATGATGAAAATAAGGCTAGAAGTGGACTCTAGTTGGTTAAGATTTATCTAAGAAAAAGGTTAGGGTAAGAGAATAATAGTGATTCGAAGACATCTGACACCTGCCAACCCGCACTGGGCCTACGTGATCCATTATAATTCACTCCCTCTCACAGAGAGGAGGCTTGTGTCCCAGCAGTGGGAACATTATAGGCTAAAGCTAAAGAGAGGGGCTGCCTTGCACCTGGTTGAAATTTAAAATATAAAATGGGTAGCCAAAACTGCGGAAAGCTCAATAAGATATCTTTTAAAACAATTTGCAATAACCCGACAAACCGAAGCGAAGTCGCTGCAAAAATCTATATTACAACATCTGCTAACACAAGAAATAAGAACAGAAAAGCAAAATTCTGAATCGGGAGTTATAAAATTATGCATATCGGTCCCCGGGCTCATATTAACATGTCATTGCCGCCATATTGCGATCATATTCGAATTCGGAACGTTCACTCACTACGTTTTACTGCCAATATACTTTTACAGCCAAAACAGTCGATTTTCGACCTTAGATTGTTGAAAACAAAGCATTTTCTGTGTGCAAACTTTATTTTTGGCCAAGTATATATTAGTCGATTTTCCGAATCGGATTTTTTTATCGCCGTCGTAAAGTTTGCCATGGATATGGTTTTAGTAAGTTCGATTCGATTATCAAATGATTGGGATGGATACTTTTCTTATGGAACAGGTGGGGTAAATTATTATTTTGTTAGTTTAGGCTGTACGTGATTGTCGGTGCCCGAAGTTGTTATGAAAAAGTTAATGGTGGGGGGTGAAAAGGGGTGAGCGTTTATGGCATGAGTTTTAGGATTTCGTATTAGAGTTTGAGCGGATTAGGATTTTCCTTGTATTCTTGTTTTAGTAAAGTATTTTCGGCTGGAGCTCGTTCAATCGGAGGTTGAACTACGTTTACCGCGACTGATCTGTGGGTGGGTGACCACCCTTAACATATTGAAACTCTTCCGTGCCTAGGAAAGCCCGTGAAGCCGTTTTTCCGGCCGTTATTTGTACATCTTTGACAGTTGTTACGGGTAGTCAGAAGCTTGAAAGTCTGACACGCAATGTTAACAAAGGGTATCGTGTTACCCAGCTAATGGGCCGTGGAGGTCAAATAGGTTAAAATATGGTATTCAGCTGCTTCCGTTTAGATGGGAAGCCGACTCCAACCTTGTTTGGATAAGGCAGTCAGATTGATTTTATTTGAGGCTGGGTTATATTTTGCGTGTAAGCACTAAATAATAGTATCCTTGCATATTGCGCAAGAAAAAAATACAGAAGTTCCTGCTCTGATATTGAAAATGCTTATGTATTTATTTGTGCATAAGGCTGTGGGTTCAATTCCGTGGAAAATGCCAATGTGGCCTAATCAATTCATATGCATTTTGCGAGTTTATCTTGGACTTTCCTGAAATCGGTGAAGGAAAACATCGGGAGGAAAGGTAGAGTAATGGTAAAGTTAAAAAAATATAACTAAGATATTCTTATTTTATTGATATTTTTGATACTTTAGGTGTTAATTGTCATTGTCCTTTGGCTGGATAAAGATGTCCCCTAATACTTTCAACTATTTTGATCCAACATTTATGTGGTTCACTGCACGGACACCTGCTGGAACATGGTGGGTGGCATGAGCTGGACGCTGTTTTATATGGGCAAGGTGGTCCGACTAAATATTACATGTATTTACATTTACGTAAATTTTCACAGTAAATAATTTCTTATTCTTTTCCAAAAACCATAGAGGTAAAATCCAGTGGCGAATATTTATTCGGTTTTAAAATTGAGGTTTCTATCAGCAACCTTTTTCCAACAGAGATAAAACCTAACATTTCCAAATTAAATGAGACCTTGAGACCCTATATGAACACATGTTTCCACATAATGTAGTTTGACATTACCAGTAACAACATAACACACACATACGCACAAAACTATAAGCACAAATAACCACTAACGTACTCACTAAATGTTCTACACCTGTTAAATGTTTGCGTTCCAATTTTGAAACACTCCGCGCCCGTTGCACACGACCGCAGACACGTTCTGAATTTAAACGAGCCAATGGCAACGCGATAACGCGTTCGGGTTTTCACGGAAATTGTCGATTGCGGTCGGCGGGTTAGGATGAATTTTATTTAAGTATGTGTATGTAAATTTTAGGGTTTCTACCATTGGGGTAGGTAGAAGGGATTGTGACTTTGATATCCTATAATGCGGGTATGTTCCTTCGGCACTGAGATAGAAGGTCATTGAATAGATAATACAGATTTTTGAATTTACATATTATATTGAAACGAAGCTTTTGAACTTTTAAGTGGCATTTGACTGACTTAGTAGTAGCATTTTAAAGACTAAAGTCAGTAAGAATAATTTTTCAGAGTGGATTTCCTTGATATTATTTCCAAATCTAATTTTTAAGTGCGTGGTAACCGAAGATAAAGTAGTTTAATGTCATCTATATTTCAACCATTTTTGGAGTTTATCTGGGATCTGCATTAGGCCCAATTCTGTTCTAATTAACGAAATAGTCGATTTTCATGCCTTACAAAGAAAAGTAGTTAGATTAATGTTGAGAAATTGCGAACGCCCGGCGAACTAGCGTAAAATGAAACCTTATATAAGATATTTCTCATATCTGCATACGATTGATATTAACACAGGGTAAGGGATAAGATAGACAATTAAAATCAGCAAAACCTGACCATCTATCATACAAATTATTATTTAAAGAAACTTACAGTTTCTCCTAAATGATTTATGTCCCAATATGCTAGCAGTATTCAGTAGCATAATTCTGAAACGTAACATAATATGTCTGGAACACACAGGTAACCGCAGCGCAGATTGTGACGTTAATATTCGTAACAAACCTGCCCGGTAAATTGTTTTATGTCAACATTTATGCGTGTCACAACAGGTAGAGAACTGGCAGGTTCATTATGTCGTGGACAGTTTTCTGAAATATATTTTTCATCATAAATATATACTACAATAAAAATATCATTCTTGTGGAATAGAGTGAATAACGAATATTGCTTCCGCCAACAACTTTGTCCACGTGGAAAATTTTCGGCAATAATTTCGACAGTTGTTACGGGCCGTTCGAAGCCCGAAATCTGACAACCAATCTTATTACCCAATATCGTGTTGCCCAGTTACAGGGCTGTGGTGGTCAGATAAGCAGACATGAAAAAAACCGGCCAAGTGCGAGTCGGACTCGCGCACCGAGGGTTCCGTACAAACCTGCAGGTCATCATCATCATCATTCGTCATCATCGTTTATGAAATGAAATGTTTTTTTTTTTAATTTTTATATTTGTGTTGACTGAATGAAAGGTAAATTGTGGTTTACGATTTATGACGTATTAAAAAAAAACTACTAACTAGATCTCGTTCAAACCAATTTTCGTTGGTAGTTTTCATGGTAATGTACATTATATATTTTTTTTAGTTTTATCATTCCCTTATTTTAGAAGTTACGGGGGGGGGGACACACATTTTACCACTTTGGAAGTGTCTCTCGCGCAAACTATTCAGTTTAGAAAAAAATGATATTAGAAACCTCAATTTCATTTTTGAAGACCTATCCATAGATACCCCACACGTAAGGGTTTGATGAATTTTTTTTTTTGTGTTTCAGTTCTATGTATGGGGAACCCCAAATATTATTGTTTAAAAAAAAAATGATATTAGAAACCTCAATATCATTTTTGAAGACCTATCCATAGATACCCCACACGTAAGGGTTAGATGAAAAAAAAAATTTTGAGTTTCAGTTCTATGTATGGGGAACCCCAAATATTATTGTTTTTTTTCTATTTTTGTGTGAAAATCTCAATGCGGTTCATTGAATACATCTACTTACCAAGTTTCAATAGCACAGCTCTTATAGTTTCGGAGAAAAGTGGCTGCGACATACTCGGACAGACAGACAGACAGACAGACAGACAGACATGGCGAATCTATAAGGGTTCCGTTTTTTGCCATTTGGCAACGGAACCCTAAAAACCTGCATCCGGTTACACTGCAAGCTGACCCCAATACTGTTGGGAAAAGGCAAGGCAGATAAGTTACTAGTTTTATTGCCTCAGACGTGGCGCCTGTACATTATATAGATGATATTATGTGAGGAAGATTAGTTAACCTTCATGATCTTTCAAGTGTGATAAATATTGGTGGCAATATTAGCCCAGCTACCATACATTTTCCTTTCTCTTGTGTCACCGGGAGCTGAATAAGAATAAATCAGGCTGTATACAGAATATATTGCCGATAGTCAGCAATATTGGGGGCTAACTGCCCAGGGACTACCTGACGTAGGTACAATCGAGATGCTTAAACCGTCATCTGTTTTAAATTTTATTTTTTTAATACATTTTGAAGCTCAGCGCTGAGCAGATTACTGCATAGACAACTATAAGCGTTAATTTCACGCGGACGAAATCGTAAAAAACTTAAAAATAATAAGCGAGATATAACTTTTTGATTTAATGCGATGGCTACTACGAAATCCTACAGAATCATAACCTATAAAATACACCCTTTTCTTTTCACAATTTCCCAAAAAAAGCCCACAATAACAATTTTTACTTCCGAACAATAAACTGGGGACATAATCACAAAGAAATTAAATGCGACAATCCTAAGCCCGCCGGGATTCGGGAGGGTCCAATAAAATTCGTCCCCTCGCCGAAATCAATTATTTTCGCACTTTCCCGCGAAAAAATTGGCGCCAAATAGCTGTTATTCAGGTGCGGCGACTCAATCGTTTTCGAGTAGCGGTTAATTGAATAGCGTTACTGTGTTACGTTAATAACCTTTTTGTATTTTGATTATAATTATTTTTAAATTGTCTTTTAATATTAAATGTGTTCAACAATATTTTGCAGTCATAGTGATTGTAGAGAGTTCTATAAATGATAAATAATTTTATTTCTGTAGCCCACGTGGTGGACAGTCCACTCTCTCTCAAAGAGTGAAGCCACAGTCCCCGCTGTGGGAATATGTGGGCCGATTACGCAAAAAGATAAATTATGGAATTACTTCAAGTTTTTTCTTTTTTTTAAACTACTAACGACCAAAAATGGTAACAGTATAAGTAATTACAGCCATTAAAAATTACCTATTAAAACAATTAATAATTACCTATTAATATTGATTTACTTCAAATCTTTTAACCACACATAACCTACAGTTTCAACCCTCAAGAACGCACGTATCCAGAAAATATGCTCAAGCGATTAAGGTGAAGAAAATTCACCCCCCACACAGGGGTGGAGGCGTTACCCCGGAAAAGTTTACCCCGAAAACACCCCGAATGGTTAACGATTTAAAGCGTTTCACCCCCGGTGTGATTTTAATTATTTTATTATAATAATATGGGGGTTGATTTCCTGAATGTTTCTGATAGGTGATTTGTGACTTTGGGATTTTGCATTTGGATAATTTGGTAGTATCGAATATTGCTCACTGCCAGTTTGGCAATTCTTCGGGCTATGTCGGTTACCTTGGTTCTTCTACCGATCTTTTCAATTCTGATTCGATCGCGTAGGGAAACTCCAAGTATTGACCTCCCCATTGCCCTTTAGGTGACTTTCAGCTTTCTTATGAGGCCCATTGTGAGAGACCAGGCCGCAGGATTCCGCTGGATGCAAGAAGCAGAGAACCAGTCGAAGTGGCGGAGCTTGGAGGAGACTTTTGTTCAGCAGTGGACGTCTTTCAGTTGAAATGAGGATCAAAATCAAAAAATCAAAAGTCATTTATTCAAACTAGGCTGAGAGTCAGCAATTTTTGAACGTCAAAGTTACATAAGACAGTCCCCCCAAAACGCCCGCCCTTCGACACTTCCTAGTGCTTTAGCTGGGAAGAAGAAGTGGCGGAACAAACTCCCCAGCAGCACAGCTGTCTGTTAAGTTAGAAGAACTTGATTCTATACAGTATTATGTAAGTAATTAATATTATAAAACAAAACAAAACATACATCAAATTATGCGTCATATGTCAGCTAGCACACGCCAATATACGAACAAAACAATAAAAACTAAACTCAGCTGAAATAATAAAATCGTAAATAGAACTTAAAACCTAAATAAGAGCCTCCGGGCGTAAAGGGCGTGCCCGCTTACATACATGATGGGATGATGATAATCTGATATTGAAAACTTGGTTGTAATTTGAATGTTTGTTTATTTAGGTGTTAGGGAAGATGATCTAGTAATGTATACATACATATTGCCAATGCGCCTGTCATTAATTAGCCACAAGCCCAAGCCAAGTCTAGGGTCTGCCAGGGTCGCGAGATTGTTCGAAAGAGATACCGTTTCCCTGGCACATGGGCAACTGAAGGAACACGGGTGGGTTTTAGTCAGTAAAAGTCTGACACGCCCTCCCGCTCCGCCCAGAGCGGGAGAAGTCATTTGATGATTTCCCAACCAGAAAAAAAAAAACTAGCTTCTGCCCGCGGCTTCGCGCGCGTGGAAGTCGAAAAAATCACCATTGCAACCCCTCATTTCACCCTCTTAGGAATGGAATTTCAAAAAACCCTTTCTTAGTGGATACCTACTCTTCACAAAGAAGACACCCTCCAAATTTCATGTCTCTAGGACCAGCGGTTTAGGCTGTGCGTTGATATATCAGTCAGTCACCCAAGACTTTGAATTTTATATATATAGATAATCATTACCCATATATTCCTACTGCTGGGACATAGGCCTCTTCTCCATGAGTGGGAGTGGGCTAAAATCCAACACGTGGACTCAGTGCGGGTTGGTAGATGCCACATGTCTTTGTATTTTTGGTACTAAGACATGGCCGGTTTCCTCACGACGTTTTCCTTCACCATTTTTAGAGCAGTGGTGATGAAATAATTTACACAAAGTACAATGTCTGCTTGGGTTCGAACCTACGAATTAGAACTCGTAAGTCGCGGCCATTACGGCGCCACCACCGCTCTAGTAATGTGTATTATAACAACTAAATACGAATCAGCTAATCCTAGGTATGAGTTCTTGCAAGATTTAATAACAAAATACATAAATTGAATAAAACTTCTGGTTTTAGTAAACGCTAACTTATGGAAGCCAGTACGAAAAAGCTGTTTAGAAATTATAGTCTGGCTACAACCCGCGATTTTATCTGTATATGTGTCGATCCCGAAGGAATATCGGGATAAAAATATATTATGTTCTAATCCAGGTTATGTTCTACCAATGTGCCAAATTGTATGGACATCCGTTCAGCCGTTTTAGCGTTGAAGCTTAAAAACAAGCATAATCATTATCATCATTTCAACCAAAAGACGTCTATTGTTGGACATAGGCCTGGCTCTGGCAGGTGGGTTGGCAAAACGCAGTATGGTGGTGAAATGCTGACAGAAATTTGCTGCCCTTTCGCTAGTAAGTCCCTTAGTCGCCTTTTAAGACACCCACGGGTAGAAATAGGATGGAAAAAGACAAGTATACAAAAAATCGAATCTTTTATTTTATAATTATTAACTAGCTTTTTCTAGCGACTTCACCCGCGTATCATACATATAAACCTCCCTCTTGAATCACTTTGTCTATTGATGAAAACCGTATTAAAATCCGTTGAGTAGTTTAAAAGATCTAAGCGTATAAACGCGGGAAACGACTTTGTTTTATACTATGTAAGGATAGATTTGCTGGATGCCAAGTTTTAAGATCAGAATCAGCAGCTGTTTTATTCACAATTAAATGTATAAATATTCTCTTCAACATACACTTGAGTGGTAATATAGATGAAGATAATTGCCTCAGTTGAGTTTTCAAGGCAATTAATTGCGCATCAAAGTAAATCGACCTTGCAATATCGTAAGAAGACCAATACCCCTCTTCATCCTCAAAATACAACAGAAATTAAACACACACATACAATAGGAATTATAAAATCCATACGACCCTTTGCAAACCTTATTAAAAACTCCTTAACAAAAAAAAGCGCATCGCAAAAATGCTGGCAACACTTGAGAAAACAAAAAAAAAACAACTATCGACAATAAAACCATAATGCAAAGCAAACAGCACATAATCCATAGACATAATAGAATAAAAAAAGATAGTTTTGATCTGCTAACAAAAGGTATTTAATATCTTTTTAAGCCCGTTTTGGTTGCATTAAAATAACGTTGTGTATTTGTTATTAGCTGTTATTTTTAACGGATCGTTTGTTATAGTTAATTTATGTTGGGTACGCCCCTATTTAATAAGCCGATGTATGTAGGGGATCATTTTAAATGCATTTTGCGAGTACCTAGCCCTGGGGCACTGATCGTCTGGTCAATTCTCTGATCAATTACTAGTTGCCAAATAGAATGCGTTCAATATTTAGATTATCTGCTAAAATAAATTTCTAAGGTCAGGTGCGTAGTACTCGCAACCGGCGTGTGTGTATGACCAATTGTATGAACCTAAACGAGGCAAAAGAAGTGTGTAGAGATCGTAGCAGGTGGCGTTCCGTGGTTTCTGCCTACCCGCATGGGAAAAAGGCGTGATTCTATGTATGTATGTATGTAAATTTCTAACTATACAAATAAATACACAAACAAAAGGACACTTAGGCGTTGAAATATTCGTCCACATCACTGTCATCCGGAATTTGCCCAGAAGACTGGCAGCATTGCCACGTTGAATGGCAATGCTAATTCCTTGGCCAAAGAGGACCCAGTCCTCTGGTCACGGGAAGTGTAGACCAGTCGATGAGAAATTTTCTTAACAAGGAGACGCCCACTCGGGCTCCATGACCCGAGCGTTTCAACCACAAACGGCTCAAAACTGTGGTTACCTATAAGGTTACAGTATTTGCGCCGCTGGAGGGTCTTAGCAGCCAGAATCTTATCAGAAAAATAATAAAAAAATCTAAGTTAAGTAATTTTCAAATTATTGACATTACTTTTCATATTTTTTTATGAGTGATGTAACCCTGAATAACCCTTCTGTAAACTACAGTCCAAAATTAAAAATCAACTACCTCAGTTTTAAAGGAAACATCACTTTTTTGCTCCACCATGTACTAAGAATTATTACATCGCCCAACTTTAACTGACTGTACTGAAAAAAAATGCTTAACTTGATTTTTTAAATTATTTTTCTGATAACTGTCACCACCTGGCCTATCAACCGTTTTCGGCTTGACGTTGATTTTTCGGACACCCTGTATAGGTATACCGCTACCTAACCTTCGGAAAATCCAGGCATGATATTGTTATGTTCAGTTCTTTATATTGTTAGAAACTAATATATCAAGGACCAGAAATGTATTGTATCATATTTGAATTCATTGCAGATTTCACTAGACAGTATTTTTATGTAAAACCGGTAGAAGGAACTATTAATGCTTGGAAAAATAAAGACCTACAAGGATTTTAACATTGGACAACCACTGACAACCAGTCTTACCAAGGGGTATCGTATTAGCCATTAACTGGGTTGTGGAGGTCAGATAGGCAGTCGCTCCATGTAAAATACTGGTGCTCAACTGCATCCGGTTAGACTGGAAGCTGACCCCAACATAGTTAGGAAAAGGCTAGACAGATGATAAAGGCTAAAGCTAAAAACAGGCCATTTTCGATTTTTTTCGATTTCAATGATATAAATATTTGATTTTATAGACGTGATTTTACAGTTAAAATACTATACAGTATTTATTCCTTCGCTTCTGACTTACCCTTCGGATTAACATAATAACCAGCTTATATTGTTCCCACTGCTGGGACACAAGCCTCCTCTCGGTGAGAGGGAGTGGGCCATAATCCACCACGCGGGCCCAGTGCAGATGTTAGTTGTCCTGTCTTCAAATTTTTGGTTCTAGAAAATACCGGTTTCCTCACGATGTTTTCCTTCACCGTTTTGAGAGCAGTGGTGATGAAATAATTTACACAAAGTATAGCGCCTGCCCAAGTCTCCAGACAGAGGGTGCCTGAGTATGGACGGCGCCCCGCCCGAGGCCGGCCCAAGACGTGGCGAGACGACCTAGTCGCTAGTACTGCAAGGGTTGAATCGAGGTAGCCCTGGAAAAGGAAACCTGGAGAGATCTGGGAGAGACCTTTACTCAGCAGTGGGACAGTGCAGGATAATAAAATTAAAAATAAATAATAGTTTTAAAAACACGTTTCTATAGAAAACTTAGGGCGTTTTTTTCCCACTATTTTCTACTTTTCGATTCGGTTTTCTATTAAAGCGTGTTTTTTAGTTTGTTAAACTATTATATATTTACAATTTTTTAGGGTGTTTCGAATTTTGTGACGTATGTCAGCGTAGTTTTCGAAGTCTGTTTTTTTTGTGTCCTGGTAACCCCGGTGAAGATAGTGGCACTTTATAAAATTATTGTATTGTCATCGGTCTTTGATATTTATGCCAAATTTCAAGTTAATCTGGCATTTTAAAGGGGGTCAAAATCATGTTCAAATTTTCCGTAACATAGGCACATACTAACATACGTATGAAGCTAATAAAAGCGTGCTAAAAAGCGCCTGCCTGGGTTGGAACCCACGACCTACAAGTCGGTACCCGATACCATGGGGCCACCGATGATTTGGGCCCGTCGGATAAATCTCAATGAAGTAAAATTCTATTAAGTAAAACAAGACTTAAGTACCACCAAATTAATCCATATTAAAGTACGCCGAACAAACATAACAGCACATAATAGTTTAAATCTAAGCAAGGGATGGCGATGATTAATGACGTCACAAAGGCTCCACAATATATAATGGCAGCGTGTCTTTGACAGTACGGGCCAGTAAGAAATCAGGGTGCGTGTGGTGCAATCTGTAGGAGGGGGCGGGTTGTACCTAGCTACATTATTTGTAATTGATTGATGAAAATGTAAGAATACAAAGAAAAGAAAGAAATAATAATTGTTTAGTCTGCACAAACAAAACGCATATTACGGAAATAAAAATAAAAAAAATACAAAAAATGCACACGTACAAATTAGCCAAAAGCCCCGTATTCAAGCACAAAAGTTTGTGTTTGACGTGAAAGTGCCAGGGTAGCACGACATTCATTTTTTCTTCCATTTTTGCAATTCTCAGATAAAACCCTGTCGTTTTCGGGTGACGACTGAAAATCAGCGCTGTGCTGTGGGTTCCATAGCACAGCATCATGCTGAGTGGAAGCCTTCTTGACACAATCACGGCGTGCAGCTGCCAACTGTTTATTTTGTGTTCCTACGTATAAATCTGTATACCTTTCATTATTTTTTTAATGTGATCTGATCGTTTTGTATGCACGTGATTCTGTGACAAATAAATCTATTTTTACACGCTTTATATTAGCTTCACTTGTATAGCATGTTTGTATGTTAGTATATTTGTATGTTTGTTTGTAACCGACTCCTTATAGTGCGATTTTGACCCATTTTAAACGACCAGATTTCATTCAAACTTTGCACACCTGTCAAGGACTGATGACAATGCAATAATTTCATAAATTTGTGCCATTATCCTTGCCAGGGTTACCAGGACAGCAAAAAAACTGTCACAAACTACGCTGACATACGTCTCAAAATTCGAAACACCCTAAAAATAGAAAATATATAATAGTTTAAAAAAACTAAAAAACACGCTTCCATGGAAAACCAAACTAAAAAGTACAAAATAATGGAAAAAAAGCGTGGGGTGCTTTTAAGGTATTTTTTTATTGATATCAGGCACCCCACGCTTTTTTTTTTTTATTTTGTACTTTTTAGTTTGGTTTTCCATGGAAGCGTGTTTTTTAGTTTTTTTAAACTATTATTTTTCTTTCTTGCAATAAGTTAATTTAATCGCATTTAATGATTTTATCATGAAATAGTCAATCAGATTAAAAGAACTTAGAGGGTGGTATTGATTATTATAATTCTGTAAAGACATACATGTTTGTTACGTACGTGGAACTTATTTTTATCAAAATAGTTACAATCTCACACACCTGCAAATCACAAAAAACAGAAGAAAATTTGTATTTCGCATTCACCTTAAAAAGTTGTGAGTTCGAAAAGTCTGTATGAGTGGAACTCAAGTGAAAGAGTAAATTAGGGAGTGAAATGCTCAAATTATACACTCACGGTGAACGAGCGCGATGATCAAGCCTGTTTTCTGTCGTGATTTTACATAAAGGGGGAATTTTTGTAAAAGTTAAAGTTATCTGGATAGGCTCTCGAATTTCCTTCAAACTCATTAAGTACTTTGGAACAGTAGTGTCTGTATAATATATTACAGTGTGGTAACTGACGTAAAGATTAGCACCATCCCATTTCTTCCCGTGGGTGTCGTAAGAGGCGACTAAGGGACTTACCCCTTTGTCGCCTTTTCCGATTTTTTCAATTGATTCCGTTCTTTCAAATTTTATTTCGTTCCGACTTACCCCAATGTCGCCTCTTTCGACACCCACTGGAAGAAATGGGATGGATTCCACAAACCAGTTACTGGGTAATGCGATAGCCTTAGGTATAAGACTGGTTGTCAGACTTTCGAGCTTTTGATAAGATCCACAAATGACAGCCGGGACCAACGGCTTAACGTGCTTTCCGAGGCACGGAGGGGTCTTGGTATGTAAAGATGGTCACCCATCCACGGACCAACCGCGGCAAGCGTAGCTTAACCTGATTGATCGATCCAAGTCGCTATAATTAATAAAAACTTTTTACCAAAAAATTTAACCGCCGAAAAAAACTGAAAAGCAAAAAATAATAAACCTTAAAATTATGAGTCGGGGCTTTGAGTGATCTTTGTTCATTGATTTTCCAGCGCCGACTCATAATTTTAAGGTTTATTATTTTTTGCTTTTCAGTTTTTTTCGGCGGTTAAATTTTTTGGTAAAAAGTTTTTATTTTATAATTTTTTGTGGCTTTAATATACTTATAATACTTGGCAAGGTATACCCTATACAATGAATAAAGAATTATCAAAATCGGACTACTCTGTATAAAGTTATGCGTGGTTAAACATCACAAGCAGTGAGTGAACAATCAATCATCCCCTGTTTTCTGACCCTTAGGGTTTGATTTTGTTTTTCAAATTTATATGGGACCACCCTCGGAGTATACCCTTTCCAATACAAAAATAATTATCACAATCGGATTACTATGTAAAAAGTTATGCGTAGTCATACATAAAAAAAAAACGAAAAAAAAAAAATATACGCGTCGAATTGATAACCTCCTCCGTTTTTTTTCGTCGGTTAATTAGCCACAAACCGCTCTTTAATTTCATGCACTTTGCTTTCATGCACACTTTTATCATCATACATTACGCCGTCAGTTCCCAACATGCACCACACGCACCCTACCCAGCAAGCATTGTATAGTAATCACGTCGTTATCCTATTACCGAGCTGTTCAACTTTGATTATTTTATATCGATCCGCGTGTCTTTGATAGATTCATTTATTATATTCGATTCTGGTCTTTAGTTGGTTTTTCTTTAGTTTCAATTTCGATTGTTTAAATCAACTTAGTGTTAAGTGCTCATCGACGTCTGTGTACATCTGCATCGCATCGCATCGTGCTCACATTGCCATTCTTGAGACAAAGCTGAAAAAAATCTGCCTACGTTTTCTGCGGCTGGCCCTTGGATCAACTTTACATATCGAGATCCCTCCGTGCCACAGAAAGCATGTTAAGCCATTGATCCCGACCGTCAGTCGGCTGCCACGGCTTATTTTCATTTCTGAATGGTCATTTTATTTTTATTTTAATTGCGGACGCTTTGCAGCAATAATTATAAGTAATTAATAAAAACTAATAATTATTTTTGAAAGAACAACAGTCCATATAAATGAATAAACAGAATTATTATAATACATAGGTACTTATATAAAAATCATATAAATGTTAATACATTTTATAGATAAATAAGCAATATGTTAGTTTATTTTACGCAATCTCCTGATCTGACCAAATGATTTTCAAAAACATAGCTTCCTCTCTCCTATCCTTTTGCTGTGCCCTACAGGGTCCATAATGATCTAAATTATATAATTACCACCTAAGTTCACATTATGGTAAAGCAATAAACATATTGAGTATTGAGCTTTTAATGTGTACGTATTTTTACATCGTTCTTACGTTGATAATTTCAACATAAATGATGTAACCAACCCTTTGTTACAAAATGTTTGATTGAAAACAGTGTCCATGGAGTTTCTTGTCCGTTCTTCTCCATAGGTACCTAAGCTTTGGAACGGGAAACTAGCTTCGTTTTTCTGACTCACCGCCACCTGACAATTCAAAAGAGTCTGTAATACTTAATATTATAAAGCTGAAGAGTTTTTTTGTTTGGTTGAACGCGGTAATCTCAGGAATATCTGGTCCAAATTGAAAAAATATTTTTGTGTTGGGTAGCCTCCCTATTGAGGAAGGCTATAAAACATCACACTACAACCAAGAGCAGCGGAGCAGCAACGAAAAATAGACGAAAACTGGCAGGCGATTCGATGCGACGGGAAGGGCCAGGGGAGCAAAAATTTGACGCGGACGAAGTCGCGGGAGAAGCTAGTTTAAAATAAATTCTTTAAGTTTGAGTTTATCGTTTTAACCAGTAACTGGATTGTGCAAGTCAGTTACGCAGTCACTCCATGTAAAATACTGGTATTCAGCTGCATCCGGTTACACTAGACTGACAATATTCTCTCATCTATGGAAATGAGGTATTCCATGAAGCACACCCAGACGAAGCACACCCAGACGAAGCACACCTAAAGTATTCCACTAAGCACACCCGTAGGTGGGCTTCAAATAAAAATTTAAAATAATTAATTTCCTATTCCACGAAGCACACCTACGGAAATTATCGGATGACGGCAAGTCCGGTCTTAACAGTGCTAACTTAACCAGAAACATTTAGTCCGAGTGCCTAAGCCTAGTCGCTGCGACCAATTTGGCTCACACTAATTCAAATAAAAAACCGGCCAAGTGCGAGTCGGACTCGCGCACCGAGGGTTCCGTACAAACCTTTAGGTACTCACGGTTTATGCATAAGGTTTATGTTTATGAAATTAAATGTTTTTGTTTTTTAATTTTTATATTTGAGTTGATTGAATGAAAGGTAAATTGCGGTTTACGATTTATGACGTATTAAAAAAAAACTACTGACTAGATCTCGTTCAAACCAATTTTCGGTGGAAGTTTACATGGTAATGTAGGTACATCATATATTTATTTTTTTTAGTTTTATCACTCTCTTATTTTAGAAGTCATACACATTTTACCACTTTGGAAGGGTCTCTCGCGCAAACCATTCAGTTTAGAAAAAAATGATAATAGAAACGGCAATATCATTTTCGACGACCTATCCATAGATACCCCCACACGTATGGGTTTGATGAAAAAAATATATTTGAGTTTCAGTTCAAGTATTGGGAACCCCAAAATTTTTTGTTTTTTTTTCTATTTTTGTAACATCTACCAACTCGCACTGGTCCTACGTGTAGATTTACCGTCCACTTTCTCTCATAGAAAGCTAGCTTGTGTTTCAGCAAAGGGCACATTTCACGCTGTTAATGCTGCCATTGAAATGATTGGCAATGTTACCACATATATGGAAATTCTCGGAAACCAGCCGGCCAGCCAATCTACGCTGTAATATTGAGACAAACTAGGGTACTGTATATTGATCGGCGTCAAACTCAATTGAGTGAATTATAGACGTCACGTCGTGATGAACATGTCTATCAATTTGATTATGTTAATCACAAAATACTTCTAGACAAATTGCATTGTTATGGAACATTTTACAATTACTAGAATCATTATCTAAGTAATAGACTGCAATGTACTGAAATTACTAGAGTGTGCACAAAAACCAAAACGGAACGAATATATATATCGAATTTTAGGAGTATTAAATATGGAGTGCCTCAAGGTAGCGTGCTTGGGCCATCTTTATTTCTCATTTACGTAAATGATTTGCCAAAAGTGACACAACAAAAAATGATTTTGTTTGCAGACAATAGCACTGCTATAGTAAAATGTAATGACTTAAATACTTATCAATTTGACATTAATAATACTCTTCCTGACATAATTAATTGGCTTCATATGAATAATTTAATAATCAACCTCAATAAAACCAAAGTAATGCAAATCCACCAAAGAGTTGAAATTCCTAAAATGTGTGTGTGTGTGTGTGTGTGTAAATAGAAGAGCTGCTACCTCTTGTAACTTAAGTGTGTTTTTAGGTATCCATATTGACCATAACCTTAATTGGAAAGCTCATATAGCACAGCTATGTAAATCAAAAAATCTGCCTTAATACTTTTTCAACTGGGTAGAAAAGTAAATATAGACGCGTTACTTGTTGCCTATCATGGTCTAGTAGCCTATCTGTTACGATACGTAATATTTTTTTTGGGGTAATTCCACGGATAAGGGATTACTGTTCAAGGCACAAAAAACGTGCGTCAGATATGTGTGGTCTGAAAACAAATGACAGCTGTGCACCGTATTTTAAGTCATTAAAAATACTTACGCTACCGGCGATATATATATTAAGTATAAACTAGTATCTTCGTCAAAACAAATCCCAATCTTTTTGAAAAAAAATACCATGGTACGAAATGTTCCAATTCCTAGTCAGTATAAAAATCCTATTTGAAAATGTAAAACTGCATTATTAAAAAAAAGTATCTTGGGTATGGCTCCTCACATCTATCTATATGTATATAAAATTCAAAGTCCTGAGTGACTGACTGTCTGATATATCAACGCACAGCCTAAACCGCTGGTCCTAGGGACATGAAATTTGGAGGGTGTGTTCTTTGTGAAGAGTAGGTATCCACTAAGAAAGGGTCTTTGAAATTCCATTCCTAAGAGGGTGAAATGGAGGTGGAATTTTCTGTGAAACTTTTTATTTTCTGGGTCGATTAACACGCGGACGAAATCGCGGGCAGAAGCTAGTTTTGAATAAATGACTTATTATTATTTATTTCAGACTACAAATGAGGTCTATTGTGTTAGTAACAATCTTACTTAACCTATGTTAGTACTTAATAACTAAAACAGATCTCGTCCGATTGGCTAACGCCCACACAAGCGGACTATCGAGTGCAGAATGATGTTGGGACTGTCACGCAACCTGCGAAGTAGAGAGGCAGATTTTTTACGCCATACTGCGTCAAAGCTGTCGGTGCGCGCAGCGGCAAACATTGCCGACGCACTGTAGAAGCGCGGCAGTCGCAACAGCACCCTGAACGCATTGTTATACTGCACACGCTTATGCTTTTTACTTAAATAAAATCTCTTCCTATTTCAGAATACCGGCAGCCGATGATGGGTAGTCCATGGCCCATCGCCAAGCCTATTGCCAGCAGACCGATACCAGTGCAGCATCAACACTTACAACATCTTCTAGCACATTGTCATCATCCATATTTAGGTAAGCAGTGAAGTACTTAGCACTAGCTTCTGCCTGTGACATTGTCCACGTGAAAGGAGGAGGAATATTGGGCCCAAAACCCAAAGGCGTGCGATAATAAATGTTTAAATTTTGCTATAAATCGGAAACTGAATTCTTTAAACAAATCTCTAAACGGCTGGTGGACACTTCCCGTGACCCAAGGGCTGGTTTTTACCTTGGCCAGAGGCTAAGAATTGCCATACAACGTGGTAATTCCGCCAGTCTCTTGCGTACATTACCAGTCGACAGCGATGCGGATGATTTTATGACGCAGTTTTTTAATTTGTAAATAGTTTTAGTTAATTTAGGTTATAATTTTGTTTCTTAATTCATTTAAATCTTTAAACAATTGATAAATGATAAATGATTTTATTTCTGTAAGTAGGTTTGTACAAACACTTTTACGTCATGTCAATGATATTTTTTTTTAAACTAGATGAGTTCGGCGTTTCCTACTACCTACAAACTCAGAGGTCACAGTCTCTTTTAAAAGTCCAGACATAATATTGGTCACAACATGTGAAGACCATGTAGGTTGGTGACTGAAATGGTCTTTTGAGGAAAGAACCACACAGATTG
Organism: Aporophyla nigra; assembly: GCA_947507805.1. NCBI lineage: Eukaryota > Metazoa > Arthropoda > Insecta > Lepidoptera > Noctuidae > Aporophyla > Aporophyla nigra. Next base: position 2,795,591 of record OX382318.1, read on the forward strand.
AGTGGACCTGTCCAGGCAGTGCAAGTATTTGTCACTAATCGTTTAGCTCAACTCGGAACATAGAACATAAGGAGCCCATCGCTGTGACGAACAATACCAAAGAAAGGACATTCGGGTAGGCCACATAAATTACTCAAACTGCCAGATCATGATTACTGAGAAAGAAAGAAAAAAAAGAAAAAAAAAAGACCCACATAGACTTCATATTCACAATAATTAAAACAATATGATACTTAACAAAAATATTGAAATACTAGACAATAAAATGACGCATTTGAAAATAATGAAATATACTTTAACAAAATAAATGGCATAAAAATTGACATTAGGAAGCCACCAAGAACGAGAGTAGTGGTGGCCCAGTGATAACGACCGACTTACGAGTAGTAGAGGTCGTGAGTTCGGACCCACACAGGCGATTTACTTTGTGTAAATTATTTCATCACCACTGCTCTACCAACACGCCCTGGGCCCGCGTGGTAATTACGGCCCACTTCCACTCACCGAGAGTAGGCCTGTGTCCCAGCAGTGGGAACAATATAGGCTGCTGATGATGGAAGATACCCTGGATATAGGCGAATGACACGGACGGGGCGATCGTATCCAAAATTTAACAGGAGCTGAATGGTATTGTTAAATAAAACAAAATCACTAAGTTATGTTTAAGTAGCTTCTGCCCGCGACTTCGTCCGCGTAAAATTTTCGCTCCCCTTCCCGTCGCATCGAATTGCCTGCCAGTTTTCGTCCATTTTTCGTTTGCGAGCGGAGCAGCACTTTTACCCGTAGCGTGATGTTATATAGCCTATAGCCTTCCTCAATAAATGGGCTACCCAACACAAAAAGAATTGTTCAATTCCGACCATCAGTTCCTGAGATTAGCGCGTTCAATCAATCAAGCAAACAAACTCTTCAGCTTTATAATATTAGTATAGATAGTACAGATTAGTATAGATGTTAACGAAAAAGACGTGGGGCCTCCTACGAGTCGTAGGAGGCCCCACGTCTTTTTCGTTAGTCGTAGGCTACGACTAGATTTTTTAGTTGTTTATGTTTAAAATACGTAATGTAGTATACCTGGTTTTGAATTCATGTGGTAAAAATCGTGTGTATAAATAAAGATGATGTCCAACACGTGGATAAATTTTTGCCAACCAATTTAATATGACTCTGAATAATTCGCCTACAATCTGTTAGAAAAGATGAGTTCGCCTTTTATGTCCGAAGACCACAATAGCTATGTTCCAAACTGACCATCCTAAGCCGAATCCTCCTATAAAAATCCCAAATTGTATCAAGTAGTTACAAATACTTAAACCCACAACAAAAACAGTATGTGAGAATCCCTTTTTTATTGCCACAAGCGTCGCCATTTTTTCGAAACCACAGACAATAAAACACTCACTTTTAAATCTCTTTTTTATCGACCATAAACAATGAATTAAAAAAATAAAGGTGCAGACCTCCCAGTGTTGGCAACTATTGTTGGTTATGTCAACAGATTTTTGTAATGGTAACATTTTGTCGGATAATAAGCCTGACACGCCCAATTTGACGGACAGAGATAAAAACAAACCTTTTGTTATAGTAATCTATTAAATAAACAACGTTTTTTAGAGGGTGGCCCAAAGTAATGGTTGAAAAATTAATATTGAATAATATCTTTGATGTATTTTTATTAAATTTTTCGTTAGTTAGGAATTTAAATTCTGTTTTTATTTCATAGTTAACTGTTAATATTCAAGCATTTTTTTGAAATATTTTTCTTTAATTTAGCAACAATATTATTAGAATTAGTGGCTAGGTCTCAGAATAATATTATTTTATCTAGGTATAAATCTATACCGTTATTAGATAAAATAATATAGTTCTGAGAGCCAAAGCTATTCATAATTTCAATATGGACTCTCTTTGTTCATTCCCTGGTGTGGCAAAGTAAAAAAAATCGGCCAAGTGCGAGTCGGACTCGCGCACCGAGGGTTCCGTACCAAACCTGTAGGTATTCACGGTTTATGCATAAGGTTTATGTTTATGAAATTAAATGTTTTTTAACGTTATATTTGAGTTGATTAAATTAAAGGTAAATTGCGACTTAAGATTGATGACGTATTAAAAAAAATACTTACTAGATCTCGTTCAAACCAATTTGCGGTGGAAGTTTACATGGTAATGTACATCATATATTTTTTTTAGTTTTATCATTCTCTTATTTTAGAAGTTACAGGGACAAATATTTTACCACTTTGGAAGTGTTTCTCGCTCAAACTATTATTTTAGAAAAAAAATGATATTAGAAACCTTAATATCAATTTTGAAGACCTATCCATAGTTACCCTACACGTATGAGATTGATGAAAAAAAAATTGAGTTTCAGTTCTAAGTATGGGGAACCCCAAAATTTAATGTTTTTTTTTCTATTTTTGTGTGAAAATCTTAATGCGGTTCACAGAATACATCTACTTATACCAAGTTTCAACAGCATAGCTTTTATAGTTTCGGAAAAAGTGGGTGTGACATACGGACGGACAGACAGACGTGACGAATCCATAAGGGTTCCGTTTTTTGCCATTTGGTTACGGAACCCTAACAATCACACAGATCGATCGTTCAGGTTAAGCTACGGTTGCCACGGTTGGTCTATGGATAGGTGACCATTTTTACATATCAAGACCCTACGTGCCTCGGAAAGCGCGTATTCGTAGATCTTTGGCAGTCGTTACGGGTAGACTTGCCCGAATGTCAGACCACCAGTCCTACCAAGACGTATCTCCTGGTATTAACCAGTAACTGAGGTCAGACAGGCAGTTGTTCCACGTAAAATACTGGTACTTAGCTGCATCGGGTTAGGCTCGAAGCTGACCCCAATATGATTGGGCAAAGGCGTGGTTACTGGTAGCTTCTCATACAAAACCTACCTATTCTATTGATAAAATAAAAAATTATTGAAACTCACGTTGACCATCCAAACGCAATCACAAGATAAATTGGCAAGACATTCGGCAAACGATTGTCTGTAACAATAAGCTCGCCTTTCTTTCTTTCCGATTTAGTATTGTTGATAGTTATAATGATTTGCTGCACCGTCCGACGTCACACGTCAGCGCCGGCTGTCGCTGAAAACCAGCGTTGGGGCTCTGTCTCGCATAGAGTCGCAGTATTATGCTGAGCGATGGCCGTTTTGCGTGGATTTGACGCATATTTTCCCCAGCTATTTTTTTATATTTTTGTTGTGTTCAGTTTGTCTTTGCGTCAGATTTACCGCAAATAAACATATTTTCCTTTCTTTCTTTTTTCTATCTTTCATTCATTCACTCATAATTTCCGCCGAAAGACGTCCACTGCTGGACATAGGCCTCCCCCATTTTGGGAGGATTTCCATAATCGCCTCGTTTGGTGATCGCAGTATGGTGGTAAAATGCATAGAGAAAACTGCTGCCCATTCTCTAGTATGTCCCTTAGTCGACTCTTACGACATCTACGGTAAAAGATGGGATGTTGCTATTCTTTACGTCCGACACCACATGGACTAAATTTAATCACTCATCAAATGTCAATACTGAAGTTAATATTAAGCTCAATCCCTCAAATAATCGTAACGTAACTTAATGGGAATAAAATCGGGAGCAACTAATATTATTCTCCATAATTCTATTGTGATCCTTTCAACAAACAAGATCGATTGTGCAAAAGTCTTACAATGCATATGCGCCCTTTTTGCGCGTATTAGGCTGAATGCGTTTGTACCTTTGCCATTTTTGATGTTTGTTTAAAAAAATGTTATTGGTTTTTGGCGGAATCAGTGTTGCCAACTTAGTGGAATTTCCACTAGATCTGGTGGTTTAGACTTACTGTTTAGTGGGCAAATTTTGGTTTTAGTGGCTAGTGGATTTTTCTAGTGGCTTTGGTTACTTCTGTTAGTGGTAAGGTACGAAATTCAACCACTAGAACGGTTAACATATTTTCGGGAAACAACTCGAACGTTTACGTTAAACGCGTATATTATTTTTATGTGTACGTAACAATGAGAACTAAGGATGTTGTTTTCGGGGATTACCCGGAAATAGTTTGTCAATTTCTTGAATAATTTTGATTATAGACTTTATTTGTATGAAAACTGGGTCAAGTTTGATGTTTCCTATGCATGCACAAACATATAAATACAACGGACAGTACAGTACAGTTCGGCGTTGGGTGTTTTACTTGTTTTGGTTCATTTTGTAAAACGAATATGCCTAAACCATACGACACCTAAAAGTTCCGTGAAAGTTGGTTACGTGACTCAAATTTAAAGGACTGGTTACAAGTGGTGGAAAGTACTACTGGTCCAGTTGCTAAGTGCAAATTATGTGGTTCAATTCAAGTTTTACCTCATGCTAACGCTTACGTAGAGCGATTATTTAGTATGATGAACGAAACACAGAAACAGAATGAAGTTAGATTTGCTATATTCAATTCTCACAGTTCGTGCTGGTTTAAAACGCGAAGGAAAATGCTGCAAAAACTATATACCTATTGCCCAATAGCGTGGCGTAGTACAAAAAATTGGGACTAAGGAAATTTATGCTTAAAAATAGAAGAAACCGATTCTTCCAAAGATGATTGCCTATAAGATTTAATTTTTTCGTACTTATCAAAAATAAACTAAAATAAAAAAATGTGGTTGTTTATTTTCAAATAATATTTAGGTAAGTATTATTTGTCTGGCATAATATGTGTACCGTGTGGTGCCGGACGTAAAGAATAACACCACCCCATTTCTTCCCGTGGGTGTCGTAAAAGGCGACTAAGAGACTTACTAGAGAATGGGCAGCAGCGTTCTCTATGCATTTTACCACCATACTGCGATCGCCAACCCGCCTGCCAAGCGTGGCGATTATGGCAAAGCCCCCCAAATTGGGGGAGGCCTAAGTCCAGCAGTGGACGTCTTATGGCTGAAATGATGATGATGATGATGAATATGTTAGTGATTTTCTGGTGATTTGAGGGATCGTCAAAATTTAGTGGTTTTCTGGTGGGTTATGATACCACAGTTTGTGGTTTCGTTAAAATAAAGTTGGCAACACTGGGCGGAATACAAAGATTGTATTTTATTGGAAACATAAAAAAAGTTTTAGGTCAAGACGGTTTGTAGTTTAGACAGATATTTCATTTGTATTCCTCAAACTTATGAATCATTTGTTTTTAAAACTCTATGACAAACTACAAATCTACAGATTTTACTCTTACAGTGATTTCGTCCGAGGAAACATGACCATCATATTTATTTCTACCAACCGATATTACTCGGAACCATGGCAGCGGGCAGGACATATTGCTCACAGAACAGATGGCCGATGGGGCCGAAAGGTTCTGTTGTATGTTTGTTTGTTACCCCTGCGAACTAAAACTCCTGAAAAGATTTGGATGAAATTAGGCATATGGCTAGACCATGACCTGGAGTAGTATAAATAGTACATTTAATCCCGATACTCCCACGGGAATGGAAGGGATTGTGGTTAAGTAATAACAGCCGCACGGGTTGATCGTTCAGGTTAAGCTACGCTTGCCGCGGTTGGCACGTGGATGGGTGACCATCTTTACATATTAAGACCCTTCCGTGCCTCGGAAAGCACGTTAAGCCGTTGGTCCCGGCTGTCTTTCATAGATCTTAGACAGTCGTTACAGGTCGTCAGAAGCCCGAAAGTCTGACAACCAGTCTTACCAAGGGGTATCGTGTTATCCAGTAACTGGGCTGTGGAGGTCAGATAGGCAGTCGCTCCATGTAAAATACTGGTACTCAGCTGCATCCGGTTAGACTGGAAGCTGCCCCTAACATAGTTGGGAAAAGGCTAGACAGATGATGATGACTCGCACGGGATCGAGACTGATACGGGTGAAACCGCGGGATGAAGCTAGTATAAAAATGAAACCGACATTAATAAAAAACTTTTTTACAAAAAAAAAACAACCGACTTCCTTAAAACACTACAAAGTGAAAAATAACTTTAATTTCGGTAGTCGGTGTCTTAGGATCTGTATTTATGGTTTTTTTGCCACCGATTTCCGAAATTAAAGTTATTTTTCACTTTGTAGTGTTTTTAAGGAAGTCGGTTGTTTTTTTTCGTAAAAAAGTTTTTATTTTTACATTTTTAGTTGTGGTATTCACCCTGCACTAATAGGGAAGATGCAAATATAATATTTATGAAAATTTTATGATTAAAATGTTAAAAAAGTATAAAAGAAGGGCCACTGCAATGTTTTTATGTTACATAATGTTCATTTTTAACAATAATTACGAGTTAAAAATGACTTGAAACAAAACGTATTTCAAAACACCAATCAGCGTTTATAACAAGAGTGACGTCACCTCACTCCTGTTATGACAACTTATTGAGGCTATGGATGTAAAAGTTAATATTATTTTATGGGAATATTAATTGCATTTTTATTGTAAAAAATGGAAGGTAGGTTTATAAAAGCAGATTCCAGGAATTTACTAAGAGCATTGATTTAAATAGTAAAGATACGGTCGTCCGAACATTTGACGGACGCGGTCGGGTGAATTTTCAAAACAACTAATAATTAGTGTTCTTCAACTTTGCGTCTCGGAATAAAAAAAATATTTGTCTAAACATAGTTCAAAAAATTCTTTATACATTTATTTATAACTTGTATTTAATAAAATATAGAAATCATGATCTTAAAACATAAAAAAATTAAAAATAATGCCCTGATAATCATTTCCCGCCCTGTTATTTTACGACACGATTATTAAGATCACGAGAAACTCAAAATCCATTCCTAAATTTTGACTGATTATTTTCCTAACGTAATAATGAATGTCTTCACTTAGTAATACTTGTTTCGATTAACCCATAAGTTGCCTCTGTTATTATTATTTTACCATTTAAAAATTTGTCACCAGTTTTTCATCATTACCTTCCACGAATCTGATTTTTTTAAAATTGTTCAACGAAATTACCAGTTTTAACATTTGAACGCATCCAGAAGGCCCCCCGCCGCACGGGCTCTCAGTCGCGATCGAGATATCAACTAGTTCATACGTGTTTGTGGTAAAAGTACGTTATAAGTGTTTGCAATACTAAATTTGTCAAGAAATCTCATCATTAAACGACTAAACATATTTGTGGTAAGTAAATTTTCTTTATTCAAATGAAAAGCAAGCATGTAAATTACCTAATGTGTATTAAATATATATCTTAATTGAATACCTCTTTTTCCAAATTTGAACAAGTTTCGACATGAATCGTATTGTTTCGTCATTTATCGTAACATCATTCACCGAATAATTCTGGATGAGGTGAATGATTCCTCTTGAGGAAAATGATATTTCTGTTGTGTTTGATGAAGCATGGTAGCGTTTAATGATGCAGGTATAGTAAATTGGGTGGGAATCTTAGAGCAATACATCTAGTAAATGTACGTACGTACGATTATAAAGTCATCCTATACAAACTAGGAATTTGCTATTCGATTATTATTTTTTATCTGGACGAAAAATAATACTTTATTTCATTGTGCAGGTCACGTTATGGCAAAAACCAAAGCAGAGCGTCTAGCCCAACAAAGGCTATGCAAAAGACGTAAGTATGCAGAAGTAAAAAATGACCCAGAGTTATATGCATTAGAAAAAGAAAAACAACGTGCAAAATACCTAAAACGTAAAGAAGAAAAGAAACAGAAATCTATCACAGAAAGAAGTCCACGTGAACAGAGACAATTGCGTAAGCAGTGGAAGGCAAATTCAAAAAAATATAGACAGCGCAAGAAAGAAGAAACATCAGTAGTTTGTCCAAATGTAGTTAATGTTCAAGCAGACGGAGTTTGCGAAGAAACTAACAATCCTAGTGAAGATCCAATAGGTTTATTTTCAAAACAAGATTTACAAAAAGAAGAGAGAAAGATACGGTATCGAGAATTGAAAAAGAGAATAAAATTGATAAGCATTATTAAAAATCTGCAGAAGATTAACAAAAATCAGAAAATGACAATAATGAGATTAAAATCAATTCTCAACAAAAATAATATAGCTAATAAATGGACCGAAGGTAACAGCGGACAATTAGATACTACAGTTCCCGATAATTTGCAAAATGAACCTAAAAAAAGGGTAATTCGTTCTAGTGCAATAAGCAATTTGAGATCAAGAAATGATACGAAGTTTCGCTTACTTCGCCAGCAGGTAATAGAAGCAGTTAAAACATTTTACAACGATGATGCAGTTAGTACTATTGCCGCTGGCAAGAAAGAGTTTATCACCAGAAATAAAACAAGAATGCAGAAAAGATATCTCACTGCTCCACTAAAGGTTTTACATAAAAAATTACTGTCAGAAACGGAAGTAAAAGTAAGTTATTCATTTTTTACTAAACATCGTCCGTTTTGGGTTCTTCATCCTAAACCTACAAATAGGGAAACATGCTTGTGCGCTCAACATACCAATATAGAACTATTAATAAGAGCTCTATACAACGCATCTATTATAGGTGAAAAAAACTCAAATGAAGTAGTTTCGCATTTATGTTGTGAACCCAGAAACACTGAATGTTTACTGAGGCAGTGCAGTTTTTGCAAAGATAAGACGTTGAACTATAAAGAGTTTTCTAATGACTTGAGTTTGACATATTTTAAGTGGAAGAAAATAACAAGAGAGGTAGTAACCAAAAAGTCGCTAAAAAAGAAACAAGTAATAACAGTAAAGGACAAAATAACTACACAACCGTTGACAGCAATAAAAGAGTTAGAAACACTGTTGAATCCGTTTCTCTTGCATGTTCATTATATTGAAGCCCAATATACCACCATGAAAAACTTAAAAGAAAATCTCCTTGTTTCTGAAGCCATCATCCACGTGGACTTCTCAGAAAATTACTCGTTAAAGTATGCAGAAGAAATCCAGTCATTTCATTTTGGAGGCAGCAGGCAACAAGTTAGTTTGCATACATCAGTTATATATACTCATGATTTTTCTATAGGGAGCATTCGACCAACATCCGTTTGTACTATTAGTAGTTGTGTTCGTCATGATGCGGCAGCCATTTGGGCCCATTTAATTCCACTGATAAAACAGGCCTTGGAAATCAATCCTTTTATTACAATACTACATTTTCTGTCAGACTCACCCATATCACAGTACCGAAATAAATTTATGTTTTATATAATAACACAGATTCAGAATGATTTTGAACAAATTTCGAGAATTACTTGGAATTATACAGAGGCAGGGCATGGAAAAGGTGCCCCAGACGGTGTCGGTGCCGTTCTGAAGAGAACTGCTGATAGAATGGTTCGTTTTGGTCGAGACGTGGGAGATTTTAATTCATTTTGTGAAATATTAAAAGAGAATGTGGATAATATAATTATAAGGATAGTAAAAGAAGATTCTGTAAAAGAAAAAGAAATTCTCCTTCCAAAAAACCTTAAGCCTTTCAGAGGCACTTTATCAGTCCACCAGGTTCTTTGGGATATGCTATCTAAAAAGCTTACTCTAAGAACCGTAAGTTGTTTTTTATGTGATATCGATGAGCGTTGCATACACGGGAAACACCTTGGGTTCTATGAAATAACACCAAAATATAATACAAAAAGTGTAAATGATAATGGATCAGAAAATGTAACAATGTTATCAGCAACTGCACCCAAAACAAGAGTAAATAATAAAACAATTAAAATACTATCAGATATAACATTCAAAAATAATGAAAATTTGTTGCATTATTTGAATCAACCATCTACATCTAAATTATCAGATTTTTTTTAAATAAAGCATGATAACCACAATAATGCTTTCCTTAAAAAATTCTGATAATTTTTCATTTCAAGCTATCGAGTTAATTAAGTTTGTTATAATGAAAAATATGTTTTATTTTGTTGTTTTGCGAGAGACAAAAAAAAAGTATTTTGTTTTTGTGATATTAAAAAAAATGGAAACACCGCCAAAGAGAAATCAAAGCTGATTATTTATAATTAAGGTGTTATTATTATTTACAAATTACAAATAAAATATTTTGATGATTCAATATTTTACATTTGTAAGGTAACATACACTAAATATTTTTAATTGTGATCCTAAATCGTATTCATGATTACTATTATAACTTATTATTGTTTAATTATACCTGAACGTTTAATAATAAAAATATTTGGAAATATTACCGATTATTTAGATCTGATTGTGGCGGCACAAATTGCCTTAAGATGTTTAATCAAAGAATTTTTGTGATACTTCGGTTTACATATTATTATTACTTGTTTAATTATTTTTAGTTCTGTTTAATTTTATTTCATTTAAAGGAAGAAGAAAGAATGGAGAAATATTGTTATTTTTCTAATTAAAAAAGCTGATTACACGTCGATATTTTTATTTGCCTCATTACCTTCAACATCTAGTCATTTACCGCAACAAGCAATATCATTTTCCTCTACACAATATCATTCACTTCAACGCGATTTTTGTATTTTTTGGTTTTTCTCATGATTTCGCAATTTAAATCATGGTATAAATACATTACGGGCTTAGTTTTTTGAATACCATCGTAATTTAGGTGCTATTTTTAAGTTTTTTTGGAAAATAAAGAAATCACACAAAAACTGTTCATAAAAATTATAAAATGAAAATCCACCCGGTCGCCCAACAAAAAACACTAACGTCATCTATTAGAACTAGTATGAACTACGATGTCAATCCGCGTGGTCTGCTCCTAGACGTTACCTTGTAAGAGCGGGGTGTGGTATTTGTCGAGGTACAAACAAATAAAAAAAACCTTTTATTTTTGAACATTTATATTTGTTGCAGTTTTTTGGTGTTATTAAGTTTTCATTGGCCTTCGAATAAAACATTTTTTTTTAAATTATTTATAGTAATATTATTAAATCTTTCCATTTCATCGGCTACCGGCTACAACGAGCGCCGCTGCAAAGTTATGTCGTACTTTTACGCAGCTTCGCTTCGTCTTTGTCATAGGTTGAGACAAATATGAAAGAAAATTGTTTTAAATAATGTTAGCAGTGGATTTAATGATATATTTTTAACTTACCGGTGATATGAAATGTTATCATTTTTTTTATTGTGCTTTTTGTCGTAGTTCACGCAACCCTTCACGGCAAAACTTGGCATTTTTGCTTGCAAAATATACGACCGTTCCGAAGACAGCCGATCGCGTTCTAGTTCACTTCGATAAAGGGAAGACCATTTTGGGACCAAGTTCGAGGCGTCATTGTAACATGCGGTCCGCCCTGTCCTTACGCAGTAATATAATATGTCAATGACTAAGAGTTATTTTTCAGAAAAAGTTTTCCTCCACCCATTTTAAACTTTAATCCACTTTTTGACGTCATTCTCCAACTATAAATGTAATACATGTTATAGACAAGTTTGTAAGTATTAGGTAGGTTACTAACGTGTTTTCACGTACAAGCAGATTTACTAAACATATAACAAGTATATTCGCTGACTTATTACGTCAAAGTGATCTTCACAGTTCACAGCATCGAATAATGCAAAAAGGAAAGAAAGCTATGCAATGAAGAATGAATGATGCATGATGATGATGTGATGTATTGTGGATTGCAATAAAGTTTTGAGTATTGAAATGGTGTTTGGAGAAAACTGAAATTTCTTTTCGCAGCTTGAAACCAACTTTTTCTCAGTTTTGGGTCTCAAGGTCCAGTCAAAAACAATTTATTTGGAAACTTTGTTTAAGTATACACGGACTCACTGGCTGGATTATTAGTGGTATTGTTATGATCACCTGATGTTGACGGATAGTCCATTTTAAATTTAAAAAAAAAAACTACCTCAAAAGTCGAAAAAATATGCAAAAGTATGAAAGCCGACCAACAAATACAACCGGTGACAGACAAGAATGACGTCATCGGAACTATAGGTCCGTTTTCGCGGGAAAATTTAAACTGTCAATTTAAAACCTCATTTTTTCCGATAAATTACAATATTTTAATTTTTTTATATATTTGTGGTCTATTCTACATGGAATTCTTTAAAGTGAAAACAAAAATAAAAATATTGCATGTTGCCTATTCCAAACAAACAATGCATATTTATGCGATAGCAGAAATCGCGGTTGATTTCCTGTCATTTTTTAAAGAGTTCCGGTGTCTGTCTCCCGAACTCATCATCAGATCTATATGAAAATTATATGAGACCATTTCGGAATGAACCCCTTTCGAACAAAAAAAGAATTTTGTAAATCTGTCTATATATGACGGAGTTATGGCCGAACATACATAAAAAAAAAACATATAAACATCCGAATTGAGAACCTCCTCCTTTTTGAAGTCGGTTAAAAAACTATTCGCGTAAATTCAGGTCCAAGAACTCAACATTATATACATATAGTCCTCCAGACCGTATAAATTCAACCATGGCAGCCAATCTCAACGGAGACTAGCCAGCGGCGCGGGAGATATTATAGTGCAGGCGTGCAGACACAGAGGCACTCACTCTTTCCTCACTCTCATAGTCTGATTGGACGGCAATCTAATACGACCGGAGAGAGATCAGGCGCACAACCAACGACTTAACGTGCGCACCACATAGTTTGCAAGACTTACCTCTGACATTGTTTAAAAAAATACTTTTCAAACTATTGCTGTTTAAAAGATATTATACCATCAATGTCTATTTAGAAGACAAATCAATAGACTCTGTAATTTGTACGTTATAATAATTGACATCGCTTATTGTATTTGACAATTGCATGCCACGTTATGGCAGGATATGCCGAAACAAAATGAATATAACAACTTCTATACCATATTCTAGCATATAAATATTTTTGATTTGTTTTTTTATTTGCACCGAGGCACGAGGGTAAACCGTAAACGTCCAAACTGACATGCATCTAACAACATTATTTTGTTACAGTTCGGCCGGCACAGGCGCATACTCAAGTATTTCCGTTACCAGGAGGATTTCCATGGGCGCATAGTTCCAGAGGTTAGTATTTTTACTCAACACAATTCATGAATAAACAGGCCATCTAAGTCTTTTTTCTTGTTGGGAAATCATCAAATGACTTCTCCCGCTCTGGGCGGAGCGGGAGGGCGTATCAGACTTTTACTGACTAAAACCCACCCGTGTTCCTTCAGTTGCCTGTGCCAGGGCCACGGTATCTCTTTTTAACATCCGCCACCCTGGCAGATCCAAGTCTGCTATCTAATATTATATTCATATCTTTATTTTTTTTTATCTTTATTACGTCATCAAACGTATTAACTTCAGTAATTGTCGAAGTTAGAGCCTCTTAAAAACGAAGTAAATAAAAACTAAATTGGCAAACTCCGGGCTGTGTGTTACTAAGAAATTCCTATTGGAAAATCCAATAACACCTTGCCCAACCTGCACCCTAATTGCGAAACGCACAATTTATCAGAATCTGAATGGGATTGAAGATTATTTCTAAACCATTGCGTCATTTGTTCGAATAAATTGTCGGCTCAGCTACGTAAATAACGCAATGAATGTTGTTTAACTATTAATATTAAACCAATTCCTACCGATAAAAAGTTCCGCAATTACCCCTCTGGGCTTCGAACCACGTTCAGCAGTCACTCTTACGACCACAAGACCTATGGGGCAGTTAAAGCCAAAGTAAATATACTATTGTGGGTAATACCCAAAACACAATTCCCCCGTCATTTGTTTACAGAATAATTATTGAAAGAGCCTCTCCAAAAACCAAAGGAATATTGACGCAACACACTAACAAAGAAATAATAGGAACGGCTGCCATTTTGACCATTCAAAAACATTAGTTGCGTTATTTACGTTATTGAGTAGACAATTTTTTCCAAGCATTTTTAATCCATATTAGCAATATCCTTCAAAATTATTCAGATAACTGATTTAATTTTTGCTAATAGGTTTGTATAGATACCAGCACTTCTTGGTACTCGAAACTGTCAAATTCCCCCAATCAAACTTGAACCTAATTCTCTAGCGATAAAGTTGAAAATTTATTGAAGAAATCTGACAGATTGTAGTAGCTTTATGTGCTGGGTATTTGCGTCTGTACAAACACTTTTACACGTCAGTCATATTTTTTTAAACTAGATGAGGTCGGCGTTTCCTATCTGACTACTCTGAGAAGAAAGGCCACAAAACAAACTCAGAGGTCACAGTCTCTTTTAAAGTCCAGACATAATGTTGGTCTTATCGTGTGAAGACCATGTGGATTGGTAGATTCTGATTAATAGTGAGGAGGTATGGAGCAATGGAGGCCCAGTGGTAACGGCCGCGACTTACGAATAGTAGGTCGTGAGTTCGAACCCAAGCAGGCGCTTTCCTTCGTGTAAATTATTTTATCACCACTGCTCTCAAAACGGTGAAGGAAAACATCGTGAGGAAACCGGCATGTCTTAGAACTAAAAATTCGAAGACATGTGACATCTACTTACCCGCACTGGGCCCGCGTGGTGGATTATGGCCCACTCCGTCTCACCGAGAGGAGGCCTGTGTCCCAGCAGTGGGAACATTTATAGGCTGCTGATGATTGATAAAGGGATACTCAATAAGAATGCAGGCAGTAAATATTTCTTCAAAAGGACTGTTTTTCACAGGTAAACCCCGCCGCGGTATGATGCGCCGCGCTGTCTTCTCAGATCTTCAACGCAAGGGTCTGGAGAAGAGGTTCCAGGTGCAGAAGTATATCTCTAAGCCGGATAGGAAGAAGCTGGCTGAGAAACTGGGACTAAAAGATAGTCAGGTTAGTTGATAAAGATATTGTTTACGGCTTTTTTTGTACATACAGGGAGAAAAGAGAGAAATATAGAAGCTATAGGATGACTATGAAATATATTTGACCGAAAACAACTATGGGGCTTCGTAAGTGTAAGAACGTTCACACTAGTCTGATCTCAGCATCAAACTGTCAAAAATTCCTTCGATTCCATACATTTTTGACAAGTTTTTGACATTTGATTGTCGCTGAGATAAGACTGTGACTAGATTTTGAATGTTTTAATACGAGAATTGGCTTAAGACTTCCAAAAAAAAAAAAAACTCAATTTAGTGATGTCAGTGATGCGGACTAGTACTTCGACGCCTAAGTATCCTTTTGTGTTTGTATTTATTTGTATAGTTAGTAATTTATTTTAGTATTTTTCCTGTAATTGGTGGAATTCAAATAGAGTACAAATTTAATAAGTTTAACTCGGACGTCGTGTTTGAATCTGTGTAATAGTTGCTTTCGTATCGCAATGTTCTTGTTTTCTTCACCAAGGCTTTAATTTGTCCTGCCGGGGTTGCGAGATTTGTTCGACAGAGATACCGTGACCCTGGAACATGGGCAACTGAAGAAACACGGGTGGGTTTTAGTCAGTAAAAGTCTGACACGCCCTCCCGCTCCGCCCAGAGCGGGAGAAGTCATTTGATGAGTTCCCATCCAAAAAAAAGGGGTAATGCTCATAATTTTAGGAATGTTCACAGCCTGATCTGAGTCTCAATCTGTCAAAAATGTCTCAAGTTTCCATACATTTTTGACAAGTTTTTGGCAATGTCTTGCCTCTAATTGGTGTTACTCAAATAGACAAGAAATTAAATTGAAGTGAAAAAATTACTTTAATTTCGGAAGTTGGTGTCTTTGGATCTGTGTATGCGTTTTTTGGCAACGAGTTCCGAAATTCAAGTTATTTTCACTTTGAATCTACTTAGTATTTTTTTTAAGTCGGTTTTTTTTTCACTTTTAAGTAGGTAATGGCATTCCGGCCACGATATCCGTCCATTTCGTCCACTACTTGGGATGTAAACAACAGTAACAAGTAGCAAGTATTAAAACAACATTAATATCCACAAAGTAAATAAATAACTTATTATCGAAGCTAACGTAAAAACTACCCAAACAAAGTTACTAAAATTTATAGACGACCACCCCTTAAGCGACCCCTATCCATTAAAAACAGAATTTTTGAAATCGTTTCATAATTGTTGGAAATATCACTGAATATACATACATCCAAAAACATACAGAAGAATTGAGAGCACCCACCTTTTTTTAAGTCAGTGAAAAATACAAATAAAGTCCAAATTTTTCGAAAAACCTTAAAGACTGTGCTAATAGTTAAATAATAGTTAAATAATCTTCCAAAACAAACTCAACTTTGCTTTTTTGTCGTAGTATTTTTGATTTTTTCACCAAGGGTTTATTGTATTTTCCCATCTATAAATCAGTACCTCTTTACTTAGTCAATACACTCTGTACTTAGGAAAGTTGGATTAAAAAGACTACTTGAAATTACTGTCGCGATGAAGGAATTTGTGAACTGATTTACGTAGTTTACCTTGGTAAGTCGTTGGTCTGACCATGCTTAAAAATGTTAAGTTTTCATACACTTTTTGCCGCGATAAACATAATTTCAAACAAAATGCCCATGCAAAATAACTGTACGAGTATTCTTTTCTAACCATAAATATTTCAAACCATTTCTCCGAACCCATTATAAACCTATAATTCAAAAATCAAAACATACCAACCAAGGAGTTTGAACGTAAAGATACAATATTCCCGCCGTTCCCCCTAGAGGGGAGCTCAACACAGGGTGTTACAAAAAATTGTTACCCCTAAGGGTACAAAGAGGGGGCTGTCATACGCAGCCGTCCAACTCCGCCCCCTCTAGGAACCGTTTAAAACAATTACGGGGGTGTTTTCGAGTTTTAGTATTGAATTGAGACTTTTTGGTTAGGCTGTATGGAGGTTTAGCCTTTTTGATAGGTTGTTTAAAAATGTTCGTGTGAACTATATTTTTTATTGATAAATGACTTTATTTTTGCAAGTAGGTTTGGCAAACACTTTTACACGTCAATCATATTTTTAACCGACTTCAAAAAGGAGGAGGTTCTCAATTCGGATGTTTATATTTTTTTTTTTTTATGTATGTTCGGCCATAACTCCGTCATATATAGACGGATTTGCAAAATTCTTTTTTTGTTCGAAAGGGGTTTATTCCGAAATGGTCCCATATTAATTTCATATAGATCTGATGATGAGTTCCAGAGACAGACCGCAATTTTTTTTTAAATGACAGCAAATCAACCGCGATTTCTGCTATCGCTTAAATATGCATTGTTTGTTTGGAATTAGTGCGGGGTGGATACCACAACTAAAAATTTATAAATAAAAACTTTTTTACAAAAAAAAAACAACCGACTTCCTTAAAAACACTACAAAGTGAAAAATAACTTTAATTTCGGAAGTCGGTGGCAAAAAAAACATAAATACAGATCCTAAGACACCGACTTCCGAAATTAAAGTTATTTTTCACTTTGTAGTGTTTTTAAGGAAGTCGGTTGTTTTTTTTTTTTGTAAAAAAGTTTTTATTTTAAACTAGATGAGGTCGGCGTTTCTTATCTGACTACTCTGAGAAGAAAGGCCGAAACAAACTCAGAGGTCACAGTCTCTTTTAAAGTGCAGACATAATCTTGGTCAGATCATGTGAAGACCATGTGGATTGGTGTCTTTTAAGGAATTAACCACACAGATTAGGTGAACCTGTCCAATCAGTGCACGTATTTAACAGTAATCATGTAGCTAAACTCAGAACTTAAGGAGGTCAATGATTCGACGAACAATACCAAGGAAAGGACATTTGTGTAGGTCGCATAAATTACTCAAAATGCCAGGCCATGATAAAAATTAAATGAACACCCACTTAGTCTTCACATTCTACTTTATACTAATACTAGCTGACCCGACAGACGTTGTCCTGTCTCTTTGATGATATTTGAGCACGCATTCTGTCAATTCTATGTCAAATGTCATAATGTTACATTAAAAAAGTTTACATTGTCCTATTATATGGTTGTTAAGTATTCTTAAATAAGTGTTCTTAAAATTTCTAATTTTCCGCGCAATTTTTTAATTTTTTTCTTTCATAAGAACCTTCTCCGGACAATTACAAACATAACAACAACAAAAAAAGCGAAATCGGTCCAGCCGTTCACGCGTGATGGCGATGGCGTGACCAAGGGAAATAGGGATTCATTTTTATATATATAGATTATAAACGCGAAAGTTTGTATGTATGGATGTATGGATGTTTGTTACTCTTTCACGCTAAGCTAGTTTACAATAATTAAAACAATATAATACTTACTAGCTTTTGCCGGCGGCTTCGCCCGCGTGGAGGTCGGAAAATATCCCGCGGGAACGTACTACCGGGATAAAAAGTACCCTATATGTTAATCCAGGTTATAAACTATCTGTATGCCAAATTTCATCCAAATCCGTTCAGTAGTTTTTGCGTGAAAGAGGAACAAACATCCACACATCCATACATACAAACTTTCGCGTTTATAATATTAGTAGGATTTATAATACTTTATTGTTTGATAGCTACATTAAAACTGTAGCTTAGTGGTAACGGCTACGGCTTACAAGGTCGTAGGTTCGAACCAAGATAAGCGTTAGAATTTGTGTAAATTATTTCATCACCACTGCTCTCAAAGCAGTGAAGGACAACATCGTGAGGAAACCGACATGTCCTAGGACTAGAAAATTGGAGGACATGTGACATCTACCAATCCGCAGTGGGCCCGCCACTCCCTCACGAGGAGGGGAGGCCTATGTCCCAGCAGTGAGCATACTAAAGGTTAACTGAAAAATTATATACTTAGCAGGCGGCGGCGTTCTGTAGATTCTACCTATCCCGTGGGAAAAAAAGGGTTTGAGTTTCTGTATGTATGTATGAAATATTAATAAAAAACCGCACTAGTCGATCGAAGGTTAAGCTACGCTTGCCGCGACAGGTTCGCGGATAGGTCACCTTAATTATTCTTTCTTTCTTATTCATAACATATACACCGTGACATTTTGATCGTCTTATAACAGCAGCCCACTTCATATACCCAATGATTACAACCCATCCATAAGAAAAAAAAGAACATTTGAATAACTAAAAAATAAAAATATTGTTCATTATGATGACGCATGACGTAGTTTGAAATTGATGGTTGCCTTATGGAAAATGGAGAGGGAATGATCTAGTCGACTCGTGCACTGGGTAGATATGTTCTGTACCGTCCGAAACGTAAACATTACTAACAGGATGTTTCATACTTCTAATGCATTATTTATTTTTCTTAGTACCTATTATCTGAATTAATGGTAACATTTATTAATCTCGCCTAGAGGTATATTATGTCGGATACACTGAGTGGACAACTTTTGTAAGACGACTAAAATGTCACGGTGTATAGGTCTTGGAGGTGTCGAAAAATCCGTGCAGGAAAGCACGCTAAGCTGTTGGTCCCGGCTGTTAATTGTATGCCTTTGACATTCATTTTGAGTAGTCAGAAGCGCAAAAGTCTGACAACCAGTCTTACCAAGAGGTAGGTAAACTTCGTATTACCCATTAACTAGGTTGTGCAGATCAGATACGCAGTTGCTCCATGTAAAATACTGGCATTCAGCTTCTTCGGGCTAGAATGGAAGCCGACACCAACTAGTTGGGAAAAGACAAAAGTTGGTGCAGTAGTTAAGGCTTCGCTTCTTATGCACGATGTTGTGGATTCATATCCGAGCAAGTAACCTTCTAAGAAGGCTAAAAGTCCTCGTGGAAGCGATCGGCGGCGGCGATCTCTCGCGTCCGGCCCTGGTGCGAGCCATGGTACGGAGCGAGAGGGCATGGGAAGCCGTCACCTCCTTCTGCGAAGCAGTAATGCTCGCGAAGGAGGAGGCGGGGCGCGTGAGGGAGTTGCAGTCTCTGCGCCCTCACGTCCCTAGCCGCCGCAGGAGGAGACGCCCCGGGCGCCGGGAGTCGATTGCGGACTCCCGGCCACCGTAGGCGCGAGCTTGCGGGTGGCGAGCAATGGGTAGCTCGCCGCCCGGTAAGGACCAAGCTCGGGTCGACGGCGCGAAGTGTTCCACGCGCGCCTCAAAGAGATGTCAGCCACACTGAAGGGGTCTGCTAGGACCGATGCCTGCCGGGGTCGCGTGATTGTTCAAAAGAGATACCGTGACCCTGGCACATGGGCAACTGAAGGAACACGGGTGGGTTTTAGTCAGTAAAAGTCTGACACGCCCTCCCGCTCCGCCCAGAGCGGGAGAAGTCATTTGATGATTTCCCATCCAAAAAAAAAAAAAAAAAAGGCTAAAAGTCACCCAAAGGGCAATGGAGAGGGTTATGCTTGAGTTTCCTTACGCTATCGAATCAGAAATGAAGAGATCCGTAGGAAAAACAAACCAGCATAGCCCGAATAATTGCTAAACTTAAGTGGCAGTGGGCAGGGCACATTGCTCGCAGAACAGATGGCCGATGGGGCCGGAAGGTTCTAAAATGGTGACCGCGTACCAAAAGACGTAGAGTTGGAAGGTTTCTCACAAGATAGACCGATGACCTGGTGAAGGCCGCAGGAATCTGCTGGATGCGAGAAGCACAGAACCGGTCGAAGTGGCGGTGCTTGGGGGAGGCCTATGTCCAGCAGTGGACCTCTTTCGGCTGAAATGATGATGATGATGATGACAAATACATAAATGCAAGATGTTATATAAAAGTTCGATTGAAAACTGTCATGTTTTACCTTAATGGCGTACAAAATATAACTGATTAAGAAAATCTAAATAATAACAACACTATTTACTCATAAATGCATTACAACATAACGGTCAAAAAGTTCTGAAACTGCATAATGTCAAAATTGGTTTTTTACATTAATAATCATATTAAGTTAAATATAAGTTTAATTTTATAGTCAAAAATAAGATTCATTCAAAGTCAAAGTTTGTTACTTTTAACGAATAATAATGAGAATATATAAAAATATTTATAAATACACTTAATGTGTGGAAAAAAAAACAATAAAAAGAAAAATCTGGGTAAGTGCGAGTCGGGCTCGCGCATGAAGGGTTTTTACTATCTACTTATTATCTAGAAAAACGGCGTTGTATGGGAGCCCCCTTAAATATTAATTTTATTCTGTTTTTTAGTAATTGTTGTTATAGCAGCAACAGAAATACATCATCTGTGAAAATTTCAACTCTCTAAATATCACGGTTCATGAGATACAGCCTGGTGACAGACGGACGGACGAACAGCGGAGTCTTAGTTATAGGGTCACGTTTTACCCTATGGGTACGGAACCCTAAAAATTAGGATATTTCATGTTTCATATACAAGTCAGGTGTAGGTTTATGTATGTAAAACTAGATGAACCTATCAAATAATTTTCCTTACATCAAGACATCCCCTAAAATAACTAAGACAGCTCACCTTCACCCCCTAATTCGATAAACGCCAGCAATTATCTGAACACATCCCCTCGGCTATTCATTTAAACGATTTCAACCCCTCGGGTGCGGTTGAGTCGGGTTGATTCAACTAAGTATTAAAAATTGAGCGTTTTTGTTTTTTCAATCTTGATTTTTGATACTGATTTTTTTTCGTGGGGTGAAAAGGGGTGAAACCGTTTTTTATGCTATACCGGCCAGTCTGTTTGTTAAGATTGTTGACTTTCTTGTTCTTTTTTAAGTAATACAGTCGTTACGGGTCGTCTGAAGCCCTAAAATCTGACAACCAGTCTTACCAAGGGGTATCGTATTACCCAGTAACTGGGTTGTTGAGGTCAGATAGGCAGTCCCAGCTGCAACCGGTTAGACTGGAAGCCGACCCCAACATAGTTGGGAAAAGGCTAGGCAGATTCTGATGATGACAGTGCTTTGTAATAGTTTTCTTCATTACCAAATTGTATCTTTTGGTAAATACGTCATCACGTCAGCGCCGGCTGTCACTGGGGTTCTGTCTCTCATAGGGTCACAGCATTATGCTGACCGATGGCTGTTTTGCGTGGATGTGACGCATGTTTTTCCTAAGTTACCTCAGCTAGTTACACTAAGTTTAAGAAAACACGAAGAGTTTGTTTGTTTGTATGAAGGTGCTAATCTCTGGAACTATCTGTCAGAATTGAAAAAATCTGTAAGCATTTGAGAGTCCAATTCTTAAGGAAGGCTTTAGGCTACTAAGCCGTATTATTAAGAGTAATTAATCACGGGGTGAGTGAGGGGAGCAAAACATTTCACGCAGGTTAAGTCGCGGGTAGAAGTTAGTCTATTTATACCGGTCGACGTCGTCACGTCAGCGCCGGCTGTCACTGAAAATCAGCGCTGGGACTCTGTCTCGTATGGGGTCACAGCATTATGCTGAGAGATGGCCGTTTTGCATGTTTTCCCACACCTTATTTTTATGTCTTTCTGTGCGTCATGTTTGCCGCAAATAAACGTACCTATTTTCTTTCTTTCTTCTTATAAACAAAATCCCACAAGACACAGGATATAACAATGCTCAAAAAACATGGACCACAAACAAAAGCAATATAAAACTATATAACAGTCTTCCTCTTTTTAATACATACCCGTTTGGCATTCGTTCAGTAAATATCATTCAGCTGAGCGACTGTTTGTGGCATGCAATTTACTTCAACTCTTTCAGTTTATATTATATTGTTGTGTAATATTCTGTATAGACGTATGAATTTATTTTATTATAAATGGTTTCTGTAGGTTGTAGCTAATGCCCGCACGGGTTGATCGTTCAGGTAAAGCTACGCTTGCCGATGTTGGTCAGTGGACGGGTGACCATCTTTACATACCAATTACATACTTTCTTAGATCTTAGACGGTCGTTACAGGTCGTCAGAAGCCCGAAAATCTGACAACCAGTCTTACCAAGGGGTACCCAGTAACTGGATTGTTGAGGTCAAATAGGCTACCATGCAAAATATCCATGCTCCATGTAAAATACTGATACCTACTCAGCTGCATCCGGTTAGACTGGGAGCCGCCCTCAACATAATTGGGAAAAGGCTAGGCAGATAATAAGTGCGATCGCCAACCCGTTTGCCAAGCGTGGCGATTATGGCAAGGCCCCCCAAATTGGGAAGGTCTATGTCCAGCAGTGGACGTCTTTCGGCTGAAAAGATGATAATGATTATGATGATTTCATGTAATAGCTATTGTGATTAAATTAATACAGACAGACATACAAAAAATAAAATGTTGCGACCTAACCTACTTAGCGTTTCCCTCTTAAATAAATTATGTTGCAGATTCCTAGGTATCCTTTGAAGACAGAACTACTTTCCCTAGATAGTTAACGCATGGTAACTTCTAAAAGGAGTCTCAATTACTTACAATATATTACCTATTTCAAAATACCGCGAAAATGTTATTTCTCTTTAGCGAAAATGACGGCGCGTCATTTACACAAAATAAACATTAAAGCTGAAACAACATCGTAATCTTTTTATTGTATCCTTTTATAAATTAAAAAAACAAGCTAACATCAAACCCTTTGTACGAAAAGAAAATAAAACGATTGAAAATAAAACCCGCGAGGAATTCTCAGCACATTCGCGCTGTCTGGCTCCTTGAGACAATACACCCATTCCTGCGAAACAGCAATATAGAACTCGTCTAAGTTAGAACGAGACGGCAATATTACTACAACGACGTCTTAAAACCCGCTTCTATTGGCCGATTTGTATCGAATAAAAGTGTGAAAGCTCCGCTATTGGTGGGTTATATTATTTTTTTACTCGCGTTCGGATATTCGTACTGGGGCCTTTTTTACGATATCTGAATTTTATGAGGTACTTGCGAACAGAGATTGCGGTGTGTATCCGAATATCCGAATGGTTTAGTTGAATTTAGAAGGTTTGCCGGTTATTTACGAAACGTTTGATTTATTTACAAATGTTGTGTATTTTGGAGTAAGTTGTTTTATTTTTGACATTCGCCATTTTTATTCGATCTTGTATGGGTTTGCCATTTCGTGTCTCAAACAAACGAAATTATTTTTTACAATGGCTGTTGATTAAAAGGGTGACTTGGTGTAGATACATACATACACTCACGCCTTATTCTCATGGGAGTAGGCAGAAACTACGGAACGACACCTGCCACAATTCTTATATACTGCTTTTGCCTCGTTCAAGTTCATACACGCACGCTGGTTGCCAGTACTACGCACCTGACCTTTCTGAAGAACATCACCAGTAATATCACTATATGTCCTCCTAGGGCGTCCCTGCCCGGTGCTTCCACTCACATTTGACTTGTAAATTCCTGTTGTAAGCCTTCCTTCGTTCATCCTCTCAACATGACCAAACCATCTAAGAATACTCTTTTCAATTTTTTGGTGTAGATACCTACCAACATTTTTTTGTTCTAAATTTCTTCTTCTTGGTCACTACTACATTTCTGAAGGTCATGGCCCTGAAAGACCTTCGTGGCTTTATTTACGATGTCCTTCCACTTTGTTTGGTTCCCGGCTTTTCTCAGAGCGGTTGTTTTGACCGGCCTGTTAGTCTAGTGGTTGGTGACCCTAACTGCTGAGACTGAGGTCGTGGGTTCGATTCCCACCCAGGACAAATCTTTGTGTGATGAGCACGATCATTTGTTCTGTGGCTGGGTGTAATTTATCTAAAATTATGTATGTATTTAGAAATACATAAGTATATTTATCAGTTGTCTGGTTGCTATAGTAGCCTGTGCCTAGTTTGGGGTCAGATAACGGTGTGTTGGTTGTCCAAAGGATATTATTATTTAAAAAAAACAGAGTGTCCAGTGAGGGCGGTTACTTGGTCTGACCAGCGGTTAGGTGACCGGCTGCGAGGTCTTTTCCCATTGACCTTACCGATCACCGCCAACTTTTCAAGGTTATCGGGTTCCCGACGAACAATGTCACCAAAGTAACCGAGAATCCTTTGGTAACAGATTGTGGGTTTATCTCTTATGCGTAGTTTTTCGAGGATAGATTTGTTCGTTGTCATGGCGGTCTATGGTATGTAGCATTTTTCTTCAACATCATATCTTTTAAGCTTCTATTTTTTTACTGTTCTATTGCCCGAATCGTCCACGACTTTGAGCCGTAAAGGAATGAAAGGATGAAAATAAAATAAGCCCTGGAAGTTATAAGATGACCAGTCTCAATCGACGGCCCCCGTTCACGAACATGACGCGTGGATCAGCACCATCCAGCTCAACCATTTTGTAGGGAACCGAATGTTCCAATACACGTGATCAGGTCAGGCCGCGCTGGTCCGAGGATGGGTAATCATTTTTACATGCTAAGAGGCACGGAAGGGTCCCTCGGAATGCACGTTATGCCGTAGGTACCGGCTGTCTATAGAAAATGTGCTAGTATTTAAAATTGAGGATTAAAATGCACTAAAACGACAGATCAATGTCCGTCGGTCGGAAAAACTAACTTACATAAATGCAAAAACTCACATCTTGCTCCCATGGGGGTAGCTAGAAACTACAGAAAGCCCCTGCTACGACCCTTACCAGTGGCGTGCATTGCATATAGGCATATATAAGCCGTGCCTACGTCGTTAAATCACCATAAATCTGCCAATTACATTTGGATGTGTATCCCGAAGTTATTAAGAAACTAACTAAATAACCTAGACAAAAACAGGCTCCCTCGTCCCTATCTATATGAACTAATATTATAAGCTGAAGAGTTTGTTTGGTTGAACGCGGTAATCTCAGGAACTACTGGTCCAAATGGTCCGGCACCACACGGTACTGGTACCGTCTGACACGCCCTCCCGCTCCGCCCAAGAGCGGGAGACGTCATTTGATGAATTTCCATCCTAGAAAATAATAATTGCATGCCACTGACCCTTACACATTCCTTTTGCTTCTTAAACTACGTTCTAAGCTCGAAATACTTGAAAATGCTAACACTTGCAAAATGTCTTCATAATCTTACAAAAATCCCGACAGTTGGTCATCATTAAATAAATTTGTACGACGCTTCCCCCTCTCTACAGACTGTTAGAGAGTAGACCCGGCAGGAACTGAATATTTAATAAGATTGCCGACTATCAATGTTCAACAACCAAAATCAAAATATTTATTTTCACGTGAACTTACAGGGGCACTTATGAAACGTCAGAAGCTAGGTGTGCGGTCTCAATTGGTAATTTTCTATGGAGATTTAGATTTGTACTGTAGATTTTGTATTGTAGATTTTGTTAGGTACTATAGAGAAAAAGAAATTATCATTAATGTTAAAAAAAAATAAAAAGTATTTCTTCTTTTCGTGTTAATGGACTCTTTCTTGTTATTTTTATTTTACGGGGTAACAATAACAAAAAAATTTGCTGTGCATTACATTTTTTACAGCGTAGGTAGGTATTGCACATTTCAATGAAAAAGCAGATTTTACTTTGATTAAGGACGAAAATTCATTTTCTACGCAGCTCGCAGGGGGGTTCAGAATCATGTACCGAATCTATGGTACGAGATTGCTGCTACCCTTTGTAGGGGTTAAACCGCCATACTTACTTGACTAACATACTTACCTACTTGACTTACATATGTTTATATATTACATATGTATTACACACTTGACTAACATACTTATTTGACTTACACACTTGACTTACATACTTACATACTTAATTGACTTACACACTAACTTGACATACATACTTGACTTAGACTCTTTCCGAAACGCATAAATATTCGAATTTATTATTTAAACTGAATCTAACTCGTTCCCTCTCAAGAAACCCAATCACCCTTTTTCCTTCTACTAAAAAAAAAAACAAATCAATAATCTACTATTTCGAAATAACAAAAACAATCGTAACACAATATCCGTCCGCCTCTATCTGTTCCGAACGCGGATATCCGCCCGGCCAACAATTATTTAATGTCAGACGCAAGCAGCGCGCAAGATTGCGGATACGATACTCCCGTGGGCGCATACCTTTATTTATGTCGAGTTTGGTTCGAGTATTTTTGTTTAGTGATTGTGGAATGGGGACTTAAGTGGTTGAGATTTTGATGGGTAAATTTTAAAAATAATGATTTAATTTATTTAGTCGTTTGGAATTCCATTTCTTCCTGTGGGTTTCGTATTTTACATGGACCCATGGATTACAGGGAGACGTGAAGTTTCTTGCCTACTTTTGTCCATACGAAATTTACTTTTGGAATAGGCGACTAGAATCAATTCTATTTAAATGTAAATGTTGACGTTCAAAAGGCTCTTTTATGTGCCTACTTGAAATAAATGCTTTGAGTTTGGCTTTGGCTCTCAATATTCTATTGTCAGATGTCAGCAACATTTGAGTCAGTGCCAAACAAAAACTCTCCTATTTTTCGTCTGTCAAAAATATTTAACAAAATAGATTACCCCATAGAACCTAATAATTCAACTAAAACCTACTCGAATCGACTAAACCCCGCCATCATAATATCTTCTCCCGCCATCTAATCTGCGCCATTGTTAGAATTAATTAATTGTCTATGGTACAACAATAGATTATAATTTAAACGCTTTTGATGTTCTTGTAGGTTTATCTTCGTATTTAATTATAATTATTATATTATTTTGTGTTAAAAACAATATGGTTTTCGGTTAATTGAGTTTCATGTGGGTGTATGTTAACGGTTGGGAGATAATGTTTTAATAAATAAGTGCGTGTGAGGCAAAGGTATGTCTGACATATGCCTACGCATAGATTAGAATAATCTATGCCTACGGCCCGTATGAATAAACAATTTTCATGATATATAATCGATTTTAATTTGACTCTTTCATATCTGTTCTTAAACTACATAACTAAATACGTATTATTCTGTCAGAGGATTTTATACCAGTGGCGATTTCCATCACGCCGTCGAATTTTTTTTTTTTTGTTCATCTTAGGTGTATCTTTTTCACCAACCCAAGCTAAATGAACTTATCGGACATTAAATTATTTTCAAATTCTGGCTGTAATAGAGGCTGAAAGCCTATCCCTATCCAGTACAGTCTTTGTGAAACAGGCCTTTTTAGCTACCTACAATATTATCTGTTAAGGCGAGGTTGCAGTACTTTTTAACTTTTTTAAACCTCTGTAAATCTAGCAAAATGGCTAGTTTCTGTAAAAAAAAAAAATGTTTAGGAAAATTGAACATACTGTTAAGCGCTGTGTGAAGATAGAAACGTGAATTAAAACAATTGGCTCGATAAAAAATAATCATAAAGTTGACACTAAATCGCCATTTAAAACGTGTACCTTGAAGAGATTCCATCATTAAACCATGTAAAACTCATACCAAAAGATAGGTTTTATTGTTTTTTAGGGCATGGTGAGAAAATATTTTATAATTTCCTTATCATTTTGTCTCCACGAAACGATTATACACAAAATCTAGCAGCACAAGCGCTCGCAACGACCGGCCAGTGTTCGCCGAAACGTCTTCAACTACAAGAGGGCCTTAAACCTTTTCCGAACTATGTTGGGGTCGGCTTCAAGTCTAACTGAAAACAGCTGAATATCAGTATTTTACATGGAGCGACTGCCTATCTGACATCCACAACCCAGATACTAGGTAATACAATACCTAACCCATCGTATGACTGGTTATTAGACTTTCGGGCTTTTGACAACCCGTAACGACTGTCAAAGATATACGAATGACAGCCGGGACCAACCGCCTATCGTGTATTCCGAGGGACGGAGGAGGACAAGTTTAGCTTACATTTGCTCGACCCGTGTGGCTTTTATCATTGAGCTACGAGCCCCAAAACTATCGGTGAACCTCGTAAATATCCCAAACATTGGCTATTCAGCCATATTGATAATCAAACCGTATAATAGACGTACCTATACCCAATGAATCTGATTTTCATTCTCGGACCGCGCCATATCTGAAATATTCATATTTCGAATGAATATTCAAACTGCTCTGTGTTTACATTCACGGCGTTCCAATTTCAAATATTTGCATTTATTTATTTATGGATACGGGACCTTTTTGTTCGGACTTTTTTCCGCGTTCTGCTTGCGAAAACATTATTTTTACGGCGCCTAGTCTATCTGTCCTTCTCTCCCTCTAACTTATTACAAAATCTTCTATTCCTTTTACACTGGTCGAATGTTTGCTTTTGAATTTGAATTCTATTCTAACATAGTTTCTCTCTATCCTTTTCTTGCTACAAAAACCCACATCTGTCTATCTCTTTTTAGTATTTGACTTTTTGATTGACACATGTCATGTTTGTTTAATTTTTACTATTCAAATTAAATTGTATTCAAATGATTGTAAATATTTTTGGTAACCCTTTGCAAATATGACTTTTAGGCAAATATTGTGGTTGTAATAAATACAATGGTTTAGTATAAATTGTAACAATTATATTTCAGCTGTGTATACCATAGACATAAACCATAGACAATTTTTTCCTCGGTAGTCAATAGGATTGACAGACTATAGAATGTATCGTAATTTCGCGGCTTTAAAAGTATCATAATTGCAATGACTTTCAATGTGATGATTCCAATCAGTTCATGCTCATTGATCCGCTTGAGTGTTGAGTGGGCATCATGGAAAGTGACTGTGATTGCTAGAGCGAGATGGACTGATGACCACTTTCAAAATCTGCCAGTATTATTTCAGATTATTTTAACTATAAAAAAAGAAATTTGCTTCAAAAGCTGTGGATGTAATTACGTAATAAATAATAGCTTTGAGAGCTTCTAGTGTTTATTAATAATGTCCTTATAATTTGTATGAGTTCAATAAACAGAATTGGAAATATCAGAGAATTTAAAATATTAATAATAATATAATAATAATAATTCTTTATTTTCTCTTCCACAAATTTAATAAAACAAGTACAAGCTAAATACATACTATTGAACCATACTATGGAACCAACTTAAGACGTAAGTTTTTTTTTTTTTTTTTTTGGAATTAGTTACACAAAAAGGCAAAAATATTTTAATTGTGGGAGACTGGCGCCTAAACTAAGCCAAAGCCTGTATTTCAGGACACCAGGTCCCCACCAAGAAACTTAAATACAAGGATGGGACATAACATACATATTTAGGGCAAGTACACATTTTGCAATTTGATGTTGGCATGGCATGTATATGAGTTTATACAGATGATGACCTTCTCAAAGTCAATAAAGTTAGTACAATGAACGAAATACAGCAGAAGAGTGAAATAGTGTATGAATATTGTGACAGTTGATGTGTATTATGTGGTGAGTATGTGTGATGTGTATGCGGTGAATGTGGAGTGTGTGGTGAGTGTCTGTGTTAATGGGTTAGGTATATGAAACGTCATGTTATAAATACTACAAAAAAAAATTTGTTTAGTTTTAGTCTTTATTTTATTTTTTTATTTCCAGGAGTTCTTCAGTTTGTTGATAGTCCAATCTTAATAACCATGCAGTTACTTTGCTTTTACGTACTTGTGTACTGTCTTTCATCACATTTTTTAATTTATTAATGTGATTGTATAATCTAGGTCCATTAAAGCTATAGAATTTTTGTGCAAATCTAGTTTTTGTTTTATAGGTTTTACACACAGCATACTGCCTTCTTGTATGTATTAACTCTTGAGTAAACGCCGACGGATCTTTATGTTGTCGTAGGACACTAAATAATATGTACAACTGTCTAACAGTTAGCACTCCAGTTTCCTTGTATAATTCCTGAGTAGAATAGAGTCTAGGTTTGAAGAAGGTAACATTTAGGATGAGCCTTTGAGTTCGCTCCAGTTCCAATAACTTAGTTTTGTCAGTACCACCCCATGAGGTAATACAATAGGTCAAAACAGATTGTATCAAGGCAGAGTAAACCATGATCAATGTCTTCTTATCAGCCACGTGTCTTAGTTGTCTAAAAATAAACGTAAGTTTACGCACTTTTTGAGCGACATTATGAATATGTTCCCCGAATGAAAGCCTATTATCAATAGTATAATATAATATATTAAAATTCTATAGTGATTGGTATCGAAGTCTAACAGGACAAAATAGTGTGTTTACTAGAAAAAAATAAATAATAGTTTAAAAAACTACGCTGACATACGTCTCAAAATTCGAAACACTTTTTAGGGTGTTTCGAATTTTGAGACGTATGTCAGCGTAGTTTGTGACGTATGTCAGCGTAGTTTGTGACGTATGTCAGCGTAGTTTGTGTCATATGTCAGCGTAGTTTTTGACGTATGTCAGCGTAGTTTTCGAAGACAGTTTTTTTGCTGTCCTGGTAACCCTGGCAAGGATAATGGCACAAATTTATGAAATTATTGCATTGTCATCGGTTCTTGACAGGTTTGCAAAGTTTGAATGAAATCTGGTCGTTTAAAGTGGGTCAAAATCGCGCTATAAGGAGTCGGTTACAAACAAACATACAAGTGAAGCTAATATAAAGCGTGTAAAAAAAAACTGTGCTTTTTTGTAATGTTTATTGTTCATATTTAGATATCGATATGAAAATACCCATCACGCATAAGAAGTTTACACAGTGAAAACTGTTTTTTTTTTTTAAGTTTGTTAATTCACGTTACTTCAGTACAAGCAGTTGATGACCTAAAAAAACTCATCTTATTCATTTCTTTTTATTTGATTAAGTTTAGTGAAGGTGAAGGAAAACGGCGTGTCTTAAAACCAAAAAATCTAAAACATGTGTTTATGTGGTAACACAATAAGGCTCGTGCAGATCAGCGCGATATCGCGGACGCGACAGGCAGTGCGACCCGTGTCGCGCTTGCGATTTCGCGCTGGTCTGCACGAGCCTTTACCCACGTGCTGGGTATTGATATCGCGGATAGTACAGGCTCTGCCTAGTTTGGGATCAGATTACGGTGTGTTGGTTGTCCTAAGATATTTATTTATTTATCAAAACGAACAAAAAAGATATACAATTCTCCGAGTTCATTTAATTTCATTAAATTACTTTTTCGTCAAATATTCGTTTAATGGCCTGGCCTGGACTGGCCTGTTAGTCTAGTGGTTAGTGACCCTGACTGCTAAGACTGAGGTCGTGGGTTCGATTCCCACTCAGGACAAATCTTTGTGTGATGAGCACAATCATTTGTTCTGTGTCTGGGTATAATTTATCTATAATATGTATGTATTTAGAAATATTTAAGTATATTTATCAGTTGTCTGGTTACCATAGTACAGGCTCTGCCAAGTTTGGGATCATATAACGGTGTGTTGGTTGTCCTAAGATATAAAAAAAAATAAAAATGGAATTAAATGAACTTGATATATTGATGATTTGAATAGTTATTCTGTAAATGCACACGTGTAACGGTCGTGAATCATATTTTAATAAACATAAAACCTAGCACTTATCTGCAAATTGCAAAAAAACTAAAGAAAATTTAAATTTCATGCGTCACCCTGGAGCTTCCACATAATATCAAAACACCATAAAATTATAAGAAGCACGAAAGAAAGTAATTCCATTTAATCATAACGTCTAATAAACTATAATTCCTCCCCCCTATATTTATGTCAGTTTCACGCGTTACGTCTCTATTTCGTATAAATTGTAATAAAAGTGAATATGTCAAAAAGTAATTAATACTTAGCCGGCGAACCCCTGTCTCTTGTAGTGTTGTGTTGAGGGTCGATGGAATTTTATCGCTATTATTATTTGACATTCGATACCGGACGTACTTTTGACTTATTAAGCGTTGAGTAATGAGACAAAATTAATTATCTTTTGTAACGGGGGTCAACGCACAAAAACGGGTAAGTTGTGAATTAGTTTACAACCAAGCATTGTTCACCGACATTCTAAATCAAATCAAAATAATTTACTCGAAATAGGCTGAGAATCCGCACTTTTATAACGTCAACATAATATGAGCTAGTAGCTCGCCCCCTGAAAATCGTAGCCTGATGTTATATATAGCTTACAACCTTCCCAAAGAATAAGATTATCAAAGGCAAAACGAATTGATCAAATCCGACTGAACATTTCAGAGATTACCACGTTTAAACAAACAGACTCTTCATGTATTTTATGTACTAGCT
Source organism: Aporophyla nigra (assembly GCA_947507805.1). Classification (NCBI taxonomy): domain Eukaryota; kingdom Metazoa; phylum Arthropoda; class Insecta; order Lepidoptera; family Noctuidae; genus Aporophyla; species Aporophyla nigra. The sequence goes on from OX382318.1 coordinate 2,828,381, forward strand.
TTTGAAAGCGGTTTCGCCCGCGTGGAGATCGAAAATTAGCACACGAGAACATACTATCGGGATAAAAGTATTCTATGTGTTCATTCAGGTTATAAACTATCTGTGTGCCAAATTTCATCCTAACCCGTGGAGCCGTATTTGCGTGATTGAGTTACAAACATTCAAACTTTCTTTATAATATTACTAGCTTTTGAAAGCAGCTTCGCCCGCGTATTATACCTGTAAACCTTCCTCTTGAATCACTCTGTATATTGACGTTGGTCCCGTTGGTCTCGTGGTCGCAAGCGCGACTGCTGAGCGTGGGGTCCTGGGTTCGATTCCCGGGTCGGGCAAAGTGTTACTGGGTTTTTCCATTAGGAATTTCTTAGTAGCAGCCCGGAGTTTGGAAGTTGGCGGTGTGATACCCCCGTGCCTCGGAAAGCACGTTAAGCAGTTGGTCCTACGCCTGATCTCTCTCCGGTCGTGTCGGATTGCCGTCCCATCGGACTATGAGAGTGAGGGAAGAGTGAGTGCTCCTGTGTCTGCGCATACACTTGAGCACTATAATATCTCCCGCGCCGATGGCTAGTCTCCGTTGAGATTGGCCGCCGTGGCCGAAATTCGGTCTGGAGGACTATATATATATATATATTGACGAAAATTACATTAAATTCTTTGCGTAGTTTAAAATATCTAAGCAGACAGACGCGCGAAGCGACTTTGTTTTATACTATATTTATAATATTAGCATGACTAGCTTTTGCCAGCGGCTTACTTAATACGCGGGTAACTGCGTATTAAATATGTAAACCTTCTTCTTGAATCACTCTGTGTACTGATGAAATCCGCATTAAAATCCGTTGCGTAGTTTAAAAAATCTAAGCGTACAGACGCGGGAATCGACTTTATTTTATGCATTGTAGAGAAGTAGGAGATAGTAAGAAGTAGGATTAATAAATACGTTTCAAGTAAGTATCACATAATACAGTAAAGATAAAAACCGATAAAAACACTCATATCGATAATAACTCCTTGCTATCGCACATCCCTACGCGCAAAAGGGCCGGCGTCATCTGCTAGCGGCATATTGTCGCCACCCTTCACGCCAGGTTCTGCGGGACCCGTCTGAGGGAGGAAGGGAGGGTCAGTAGATTACAAAGATCTTACGGTCCTCAGCCTCGTGGTACCCTGGGTTTGAGAGTTTTCGTTATCATTGTGAGAGATTTAGAGATTATAACGGGTGTAGAAAAACGTTGAAAGAAACCGAGGGCTGCGTGATTATTTTTCTATAGTGTTCCATACTTTCAGTTTTGAGTTTGTTTCAGCGTTGCTTCTCAGGGAACAGTCAGCTACGAAGTGCCGGCGCTATCTAGTTTCTAAAATATTGGCAAAAAATATTGACGTGTAAAACTGGTTTTAAGATCTAATTGCATAAATAAACATTGCAACGTTTCATTTCTTGTTACTTTACCTTGAAACCTACTTTTAAAGGTCATAACTTATATTTTAATGCCCCCACGACACCAGTATACCGTTTCGTGATCATAAACACAGTAATTTTACACACCAAACCAAAACTAACAGTCTTTTTCCACCGATTGACTTCAATTTTTCTTGTGCGATGTAATTCTGTTTGATGTACAGAATACCCATTTCTTTCGTGGGTGTCGTAAGAGACGACTAAGGGACTTACTATAGAATGGGCAGCAGCGTTCTGTAGGTATGCATTTTACCACTATAGGTACTACGATCGCCATCGCCAACCCGCCTGCCAAGCGTGGCGAATATGGCGAACCCCCCAAATTAGGGGAGGCCTATGTCCAACAGTGGACGTCTTTCGGCTTTAACAAAACGATGAAGAACTTAATTTTATGTAAATACAGAATAACGGCAATGTCATGGGTTTTGCTACATTCTATATAATGTAATTGTAATGTATGCCACAGAAACGTACTACCGGGTTGAAAAGTATCCTATGTACTAACCTAGGTCTTATTACGTGCTAAATTACATCGAAATGCGTTCGGTCGTTAAAGCGTGATAAGGTAACCGACAAACTGAATTAATTTCGCATTTGTCATGTCAATTTGAAAGTATTGGGCTAAGGTATGAGTGTCTGTAACAGAATCAAATTGATCAGTATTTTCAAGTCTTACTCCTGACTGCGCGTATAAATGTTCGTATCGATAAAAAACGGTAAAAGTTTCTTATCATTTCTATACAAATTGGACGGAAAATGATATGGGAAAACATGCCTAAAAATTAATTCAAAAATCTTTTGACTGGAATAACCTAACCCCGCTTTTTCAACGCTGAATATAGTGACTACTTTGCTTGGTCACAGATTGTCTCTCCAGGTTTCCAAGCAAATAGATTGATTACCACACTATACAAAGATAGCATGTTTTAAATTCAAGACCGTTACTTCATTGTTGGTTTAAATTGATAGTTTGTCAAGTTAATCTTCACTTAGACCGAATTAAGACCATGAAAATCAACAATCATTATAGCTAACAGCATCTGTTACATTATTCCCATTTTTCGATAAAAGATTGTCAAGATTTTTAACGATTCAATCTAACACAATGAAAATTGGCGCGCATAAAAAAACATCGGCCATATTTAAAAGTTTGACAAATGATTCGATATTTGAATCGGGCGCGAACATCGATCAGTTTGATTGGTTACGGGCAATCGGCGGGCGCCATTTGTCATTTCGTAAAAGAAAATTGTTTTTGACAAAAAATGTGATTCGATTTTTTAAACGTTTTATTTTTACGGTGATCTGGCAAATTGATTTTAGCGTTTCATTTGGGAATAAAGATTGTCATCTATCAACTGCTAATTATGTCAGGTAACCGGTAGTTTTTAGACTGAAGGATATGTCTTGATATAATAGAGCCAGAACATTTGTCATTGTCATGCTTATAGTCGTCACCAGACAATTCTCTTATGTCTGTAAAGAAAATTATCTTGTTTTCTTGTATTAGAAGTTGACTTTACGCTACAGTAGAAAATTCTTCTCAAAGATCTGTTCCCAAAAAAAAATGCCTTCAAGGTCGTATTTCAGCCAATCTTAACGGAGACTTGCCTTTGACCCGGGAGATATTATAGAGCACAAGTGTGTGCGTAGACACAGGGGCACTCTCTCTTCCCTCAGTCTCATAGTCCGATGAGACGACACGCGATCCGATGCGACTGGAGAGAGATCAGGCGCAGGACCAACTGAATAACGGGTTTTCCGAACTACAGGTTGTACGTCGCCAACTTCCAAAACTCAAGGTCACGATGAAATTCGTATTGGAGAAATCCAATAGGACTTGCACACCAAAAAAAAGAATAGGGCTGGTAGACTGAAGCAATTTCTTTTCACGGAGTTTGTAATGGATAGTTTTATTTTAAAAATGAAAATAATTGGCATTAGTAGTAGGTAGGTTACATAATTGGGCTGCTGGGATTTTGTAATAATATAACATTAACAATATTACTTAAAAATTAAAATAGAGCACAGTTGCTCATTTGCCTGAACTAGGTTGAACCTGTGTTTCAGGCTAGTAAGTGCATTAATACTTAATAATTATAATAAATTATCAAGGAGTAAAAAGAAAAAAATAAATTAAAATTAGGAAAATAAAAGTGAAATAGCATTTTATGTTAGTCGTTCTATTTGCAGACAACAAGTAGATCTTCTGTCTGTGTATAATGGATGGTTAGTAAATATTTTAGTATAATTTGTTTACAGCTAAAGTAATTTAATTTAAAGATACTTAGTTTTCTATTTAACCTATTGTACAGATATGGGCCTAAGAATGTAAAAAACCTTTCTACAAAAACATGTTTTGAGGTTGCATTTGATGGGCATACTATATCATTCCGTCTTTTGTTAGTATTATCAGTAGTGTAGGTAAGCATGGTGTGCTGTTTTAATACTAAGTGCATTTTGAAAAGTTGGCGAACAGTCAGCACGTTGCAGGATTTGTATAGCAGATCTGTAGGAAAGATAAAGGGATGGAAGTTTGCTTCAAGAGGAAGTAGATTCGTTATTGGTGCGCCACCCCATGATGTGATGCAGTATTGAATTATTGATTGACAGAGGGCCAAATAAACTTGTGTGATTAATTTCAAGAATCGGCGACTGTACGTAATTTTTTTTAAACATATATTAATTTGTTGTTTATATTGATGTACAATAGAACAAACTCTAAAAATGTTTGCAAAATTAAAATCTGCCTTGCATTTTCCCAACTATGTTAGAGTCGACTTCTTGTCTAACCGGATGCAGCTAACTACCAGTATTTTACATGGAGCGACTGCCTATCTGACCTCCACAACCCAGTTACTGGGGCAATAAGATACCTGGTAATCAGAATTTCGGGCTTCTTACGACCGCTAACGACTATCAAAAATGTACAATTAACAGCTGAGACCTTCCGAAGCACTAAGGAATCTCAACATGTTATGGATAGCCACCTATCCACGAAACGACCGCAGCATATTTATCAACGAGCTCCTGTTAAAAATGACAAAATTAAAATAACAATGTGTATAGAGTAACAACCACAAAGCAAGGATGACAGTTCAATATTTTCAATAAAATAGTCGTAATAACCGTGTCTCACGCCTACGCGTCATCAGTTGAATGATGGATTTGATTCTTTCATTCTTTTGTTGAAAATATGACATGTTCATTTTTATTGTCAAACCATCGACCATCATTTGACATTGACGATGTAACTGAGTTGTAATAGGAATGAATGAAATCGAAGGATTTCATAGATAGAAGACAATCTGAAATTGTTTTGGAAAAAAAAAACGAAATCTTGATTATGAAATCGTGGCTTTTTGATTATTTCTTGATTTATTTTTTTAGTCCAAGTTTTTTATATGATAAAATATGCAAGAGTATTAAATTAATATAAAATTAAACAATTTATGATTTTAGAATAGTATTTTAAAGATATTTAATGTCTACAATATTTATTTAGGATCCTCAACAAAAGATGTTCACAATATATTGACACATAAATAAAGGGCAACATCAGGTATTAAGTAGGTATACTTAACGTAACCAGACGTCCGGTTTTGAACGGGACTGTCCCTTTTTTAGTTACGAGTCCCGGTGGCCCTGAAAAGATCTCTGGGACTAAAAATTGTCCCGTTTTCTGAAAACGCAAATTTCGGTTCTAAAGTCGATGTTGATAATTAAGGTGAATATAAAAAAAACGTGCCAAGAATTTCATTCTTTTTTTTTCCTCTGATAAATATAACTAAACGTTTCGGGTATTTACATTTTGTAATTCATAACTTTTAAGCTGACTTTTTCTGAATAAAAACTTTAAAAAAGTGTTTTTTTTTTTTCATTGACTGCCTGTTAATGGCCCTATATAAACCAATGTCCCGTTTTGAGCCAAAAAGTAAATGGTCACGTTAGGTATACTCCTTCACTTATAGGAGACCACAGCATGCACAATAGCGTTAACTACTAAGCTAACAAAGATAAAATTTTAATCATAGGTTATATAATGACGGTTTTTAATTTAATTTACAATAGATAGCTGAACATAACGGCGTAAAAACATTGCCCAGAAAAAAAAAAATACGAGTTGAATAACAACAAAAACCGCGCGCGCGGTCAAACGTCAACTTTTTTTTTCTAAACACAGCGCAGGCAAAGGAACACACCCGCACGGCCCCGCCTCCGACCATCAATAACATGCGACGTCAAACACAATGCACCGTTACTCGCTATTTTTTCCATAAAACTGTTAGAAATTTTGCCGGAAAAAATATAAAACGATTTTTACGATACAAATGAGAAATCGATTTATGAAAAAAGTGTCTATGGTATAAAAAAGTAATGTTTCGCGCCCTTTTTGCTGTCAATGATGATAATTTTGACGATTATGACTTTTTTTTTCTTTTTGGCAATTGTATAAATCTGTATGATGCCTTTTTAATACAATTGTAAAAATGAATGATTGTTAATAATATGAAATAAACATTTATGAGCAGGATTACGCTCTGTATCGGTAAGGGTGTGAATAGAGTTTCAAGCTCTGTGGATTTGCTGTTTGCTTTACGAAACATGATGACTGTTATTATTAATGATATTGAAACCTACTCTTAGTTAAATGATTGGACCCATGTCTTTTATAGAGATTATAAGACACGACTTTTCGGGATTTATTTATGAAAAGACGTGTGAAATTAATATGGTATAGTTCATTAGTTCGAACCTAGACCTGCGCTTTACATTGTATTAATTGTTTCATCACCACTGCTCTCAAAACGGTGAAGGAAAACATCGTGAGGAAGCCGGCATGTTCTAGAACCCAAAATTCGAAGGCATGTGACATCAATTTAATCGTACTGGGCTCATGTGGTGGATTACGGCCCACTCACTGAGAGGAGGCGTGTGTTCTAGCAGTGGGAACATTATAGGCTGAATATAATTATGATAAGCAAAATTTATGAATAAAGTAGTTACTGTCTAACACTTGGGGTCGGAAGGTTCTGGAGTGGCGACCGCGTACTGAAAGACGTAGCGTTTGAAGGCCTCCCACAAGATGGACCGATGACCTGGTGAAGGCCGCAGGAATACGTTGGATGCGAGAAGCACAGAACAGGTCGAAGTGGCGGTGCTTGGGGGAGGCCTATGTCCAGCAGTGGACGTCTTTCGGCTGAAATGATGATGATGTCTAACACTTTCTGTATTATGTACAGACGCTAGCACTTGAAGCTACTACAATGTGTCAAATTTCTTTAATAGATTTTCAACTTTAACGCTAAAGTATTAGGCTCAAGATTGATTGGGAAAATTTGACAGTTTCGGGTACCTTGATGTGAACCCATAAACAATACTCTCCATTAGCAATAAGGAAAGACCTAATATTTACAGTCACAGCCCTTAAGTCTGACCCAAGATATCTAAATTGCATAAAAATCTAACCCTCAATTTTTCTTCCACAGGTAAAAATCTGGTTCCAAAACCGCCGCATGAAATGGCGTAACTCAAAAGAGCGGGAACTCCTCGCATCAGGTGGGTCTCGCGAACAAACGCTACCAAATAAGAACAACCCACATCCAGATCTATCAGACGCTGAAGCAGACAAACCTAAGCTATCACCACATTCACCGAACAACGAAGAAACAAATGAGGACATGAAAAAAGCTTACGCAACAACGTCAAATGAATTTCGAGGTTATGAAGACAAGATGGCCGGCGGTCAGTTGTTTTCCCGCGAATTGCCGTTTCAAAATATGGAGGAAGATGATTTTGACAGCGACGCTAGCGCCAGTGATGAAGAAATTAACGTGACATGACGTGTTTTTGTGGTATTTAGGTTATAATTGTAAAATAATGGGATAGTGTTTTGTATATTTTGGGCATGGACCTAAAAAAAAGAAAAGTTCTTTTTTTTAGGTCCATGATTTTGGGTAAGATTTTTAGGTTAGGAATTCTGTAGTCGATTTTACTCCGATACTTTTGTGTGATTTTCCGTTCTTCTTATTGTCTGTACGTAGAGTCACCAAACGATATAGGTAATCAGGATCGTCGAATATAGGTAGTTGAAGTTTAGTAAGAAACCGATAAATGTTTTCAAATGTTTTTTTTTTTTGTTATAGGAACTGTTTGTTTTCTATTGATTCAATTAAATTTGATTCGAAAAAATCCATCGGATTCTTACTAAACTTCTACTATATGCGACGACATTGGTTACTTGTCTCTGTTGTGGACTCTACGATAGAACGGTTATAACTGGAATCTCGAGAGCATTTTAGTCGATTCTCGTTTTTTTTTTTAAATTCTTAATCAGTATCAAAATAAAATCTGCATCTCAGTTGCGTAACACACTCATTGAGAGTTTGACATTCCGAAAAAAACAATCACTGAAATTGCCAATCCATAACTTCATATGTTGGGCAAATTCGTCTGCTCAATAACTTAAATAATGCAAAGAATGATGTTGAATTATCAAAATGAAAAGCATTTCCATTGTAAGTGTGTTACTCAATAACAACGCTGAACAATATCGGCACTATAGTTTTAAAAGACAAGAGTGATTTGGCTGATCGAGAGTTGGAATGTCTTCGAAACCTTGTCGAGGAGTAACGAAAAAAAAATACATTGTCTACAGACATTCTTTTTGAAAAAAAAAGAATACGACTTCCTTATTTTAATTTCAAATTAAGAATTTAGTTTCTCTTTTTTAATTCTTAAAATATACATTGTATAAATCTCTGTTCATGCACTTATAATATTAATTATTAGCCTTCTAATTTATAACTATGTAAGTATTTAATAATATTTAATATAAATATAGTGAGGTTAAATGCGGAAAACCTCTTTATAATATGAAATTACTGAAAACGGGATTTGATTTTTATATGAAATAAAGTTTGTACAGTAAATGGCGTGTCACCTTCGTAATGACAATCGATTTTGTTGAATTGTCAACTGAGTGAAAACGATTGTGATTAAAAGTGCGTTGCGCAATTAGGGTATTTGTAATACTGTTTTATAGCTCTGTGTGACCTAATCCCGCACTTAAGTCATGCTGTTCTGTGACTTAATTAGTCCATTTTTACACAGAGAACCGTGACTTAAGTATGGATTTATGTCAGTTGAGCTATAAAATAGTAAACGATACGTGTGACTTAAGTAGTATATTATTGCACACGTTTAGCACCCTCACTACTCTCGCGCCTTAATTACACGCCGTGCAATAATGGTCTACATAAGTCACACGTATAGTAACGTAGTATTTTAAGGCACCGTGGAGTGTCAACATCTTCTAAAATTATTTAGTAAAATCTCAAACAAAAAAATACTCAAATACGCTAGCTAGTATAGTCTTAATAGAGTAAGCATGTAAATAATATAATAATAAATAAGATTGTAAATGCCCCATATTTAATTATTTGGTGCAAAATTACTATCTACATATTATTATTTGTAAAATCCGTCCCTCTTAACTATTTCTGTAGTATTTTCAACTAATATTAATTCTGAATTATTAAGTGTATTTGTTTTAAATTAAAAAAGAAATATTCTGTATTTTAGATGAACTGAAAACAAAAACGAAACCGAAAAATATTTCTGCTTGAAATTAATGTTTATTTTCATACTGAAATTATGAGTCTACGTATTTTGCACCAAAAACTATGTAAATAAATCAACTGTATTTGTAATAATTAATACATAAGTGATCTCATAGCATAAGTGTAAGATCAAGACTTTAAATAAATCAATATGATAGTATCAGGCAACCTTTATGTGAAATATAAATGATGAAAAATGATTTTGTTTGTTTTCTTTATTAATTTTCTGTTTTAAAAATGGAATGGACCTGTCAGCCGCATGGTAGGCAAGAAATCCTACGAAATGGTAGGTACTTGAAGATGGAGGGCGCCGTTGATCAGCACGTTAGCTTGACCACCATAGAAAGGTGTTTTCTCGACGGAAGAATAGACAAAATTACAGATTCTAGAAAGATTTCTACCGTTTGAGCAAGGCGATGTTCAAAGTCAAACTCAAAATTCAAGGCATTTATTTCAGACTAGCTTCCGCCAGCGGCTTCGCCCGCGTGAAAATTCAACCCCCCAATTCACCCTCTTAGGGATGGAATTTCAAAAAACCCTTTCTTAGTGGATACCTACTCTTCACAAAGAATACACCCTCCAAATTTCATGTCTCTAGGACCAGCGGTTTAGGCTGTGCGTTGATATATCAGTCAGTCAGTCAGTCACTCAGGACTTTGAATTTTATATATATAGATAAACCAATTACAGGCATTTTTAAACAATCAAGGGGTGGAGAGTCAGAAAAATCTCAGAAAGAACTCAGGACCCCACGGTCAGCATTTGTGCTTGCCAGTAGACCAACGGGCAAAACGGGGAAGTTAAATATACACGCGTTACTATGCATGAAGCCTGTAGTTTTGTCCAAAGTTACGGGCGCTCTCTACTACGTATCACTTATGCTACATTTACAAATTCGTGCAAATCGCGAGGCGAATGACGAGGGTGAATAACGAACACGTATATGTAAACAGTGCGCTCGCTATTCGCCTCGTGTCTCGCCTCGCGTCGAGCATTCGCGTTGAGAGCGGTTTTTCGGACGCGAATCAAAAGGCACGTATGGCGAACACGAACTTACTGTTTACACATTCGCCTGCATTCAGTTGACAAGCTAGCGCCCGACTCAACAGGACGTGTAGACGCAATTATTTTCACGTCCTCACTGTTCGTGTGAATTACAAAATAATTCACCCTACGAATGTGTGAACAGTAGTTCGTGACAGGCACTCGTTTACGAATGTGTCGTCGAATGTTCTGGCGAATGGCGAACACGATTGTGTAAATGTAGGGTTACACTTAAGATTAGTTAGAAGACCGAACTAAGAATGAGTGATAACACGATTTGATAGCTGTCCCTATCCCGATGTGTTATTGCCCGTCCAAAAAGTCAATTAATCGGCTGTAGGATTCACTTCAAAGTTTCGAACAAATTTCGGACGGAGCCGTATCTTCATTGACGGACTTCGAGAGCAGGCCCCCAGAACAGACTGGCTACTAACGGATCATAGGCTCTTTCAACGTCTAGTAGGTATATCAGTCAATATGATCTCGTTCATGGATTGGTTTAATTTCAATCCAAATACTTCATATTCATTTCAGGCGAAAAACATCCACTGCTGCATATAGGCCACCCCCAAGCACGGCCACTCCGACCGGTTTTGTGCCTCTCGTATCCACCGTAGGTATTTCTGTGGCCTTAACCAGGTCATCGGACTACCTTGTGGGAGGCCTGCCAACGCTACGTCGTCTGGTACGCGGTCACCACTCCAAAACCTTTCGACCCCATCGGTCATCTGTTCTACGAACAATTTACCCTGCCCACTGCTCATTCAATCCAAATGCCTCGCCAAAATATAATAATAAAAGCATCCACATTTTAATACAAAGAAAATCACGAACAATTATTAAAGTCTTTTTTTGCAAAGGTTAAATAAAAAAACTTTTTTACAAAAAAAAAACAACCGACTTCCTTAAAAACACTACAAAGTGAAAAATAACTTTAATTTCGGTAGTCGGTGTCTTAGGATCTGTATTTATGGTTTTTGCCACCGACTTCCGAAATTAAAGTTATTTTTCACTTTGTAGTGTTTTTAAGGAAGTCGGTTGTTTTTTTTTGTAAAAAAGTTTTTATTTTTAAATTTTTAGTTGTGGTATTCACCCTGCAATAATTCCAAACAAACAATGCATATTTATGCGATAGCAGAAATCGCGGTTGATTTGCTGTCATTTTTTAAAGAGTTCCGGTGTCTGTCTCCCGAACTCATCATCAGATCTATATGAAAATTATATGGGACCATTTCGGAATGAACCCCTTTCGAACAAAAAAAGAATTTTGTAAATCCGTCTATACAGGGTTATTTATAATACACCGGCAACCTTTCAGGGCTATGTTACTAATATCATAATCAACAACTTTTGTTCTATGACTTTTAAAAATTCATCATATAATTTCTCATCAGATCGTCATACAAAAATAAAAATATTTAAATTTAACGCTCTAAATGTTACGAAGTCTATGCGAAATAATAGAAAGCGATAGTACATTAGCGAGGGGAGCGGGGTTAGGGCGGCAGGGGCGCTTGAACTTGACCTATTTACGGGCGGCCGATTTTTGTATGAAAATCTGATGCACTAAAATATGGCGAATTTTTAAAAGTCATAGAACAAAAGTTGTTGATTATGATGTTAGTAACACAGTCCCGAGAGGTTTCCGGTGTTTTACAAATAACCCTGTATATGACGGAGTTATGGCCGAACATACATAAAAAAAAAAAAACATATAAACATCCGAATTGAGAACCTCCTCCTTTTTGAAGTCGGTTAAAAATATAATAAATGGCCAGGCCAAAATGATTAAGGCTGCTTTTTTTTTTATTAAGCAGACAGTAGAGTGGGTAAGAGCCCACTCTAGTGTCTGCTGAGGAATCAATTCTCGATGTCAACGAGTATGTCTATCTAGGACAAGATATCTTCTAACTCCTGATCGATAAGGAGTTGTACCTTCCATCATCAGCTCAACGGAGTATAAGAATACAAGTAACGGTCTAAACGTGCCTATAATATTCAAAGAATTATCCCCTAACCTTCTAACCTTTCACTGTAAGTTCCTATATGTACTGTTCACCGATGAGGAGTTCCATGCGGTATCTTCGAAGACTATAATTAGTTCACCACGGATGGATAGATAGAACCAGCAATTATTTTTGATCTTTAGTACAATATCCAAATCACATTACGTGTACTGTTTGTTTTTGAGGAGTTCCTTCGTTTATCTCCCAAAGTATACATCAAATCTTCACAAAATTAATATGGGACCACCTCAGGAGTATACCCTTACGAATAAAAAAAGAATTTTCAAAATCGGTTGACAATTGGCGGAGAAATCGGTGAACATACATAAAAAAAAATAAAAAAAATACATACAGTCGAACATATAACCTCCTCCTTCTTTTGAAGTCGGTTAAAAATAGATCTCATCAAAAGAGAGGTTATTTTAAATAAAATAACAAACCCGTCCACAAAACCCGAAATTACAAAACAAAGTTTATATGAAAACGAACAATACAAGCCATCAATAGAGGTGTCCCCTCGCTGGGTGTGAACTAGAGGTGTGAAATATAAATAACCGTTCGAACGTATGGAGTGCAGATGACATGAGTTCGCACCTTCATATTTATAATCTGTGCCGCCTACCCGCTGTGGCCTGTGCCCGGTTGTTTTTTTTTCCCGTAAATATATTTTTTGTCTGTGGCTTTTCTAGGTGAATGGAGGGAAAATAAAATGGCGAGGGTTTGTGAAAATAATAGATTGGAAATATAAATTGTAGTAGGTACAATGAAAGTATCTATAAAGTTATCAGTTTATTTTTCTGATTTTGTTTGACCCCTGATCGAAATATCTAGAAAGAATTAGGAATCTTTTCTATTTAGAATAAAGAATAATGCTTTATGTAGGCCACGTTAGGATTCATGATGGCTGCACTGCAGAAAATAATGTTAACTACGTGTGAATTACTCTAAGAACCTAATCAACCTTGAGTCTGACTTCAATTATGCATAATAAGCCTATATCGTTCCCACTGCTGGGACACAGGCCGCCTTTCAATGAGAGTCTTCGATTTTTGGTTCTAGGATAAGCCGGTTTCCTCACGATGTTTTCCTTCGCCGTTTTGAGAGCTTTAATAATGAATTTTCTGTTTCTATTTTAGTCGTTCTATCACAAAAAATAACATAAGATTTGATGGCTAACAATTTCAAAATAAAGTAAGTAGGTATAATAGCTTTCAAAAACTGAACTACCCTGGGCAATATTTAGAATATTTATCCATTAACTCAAACCAAAGAATAAATAAACAAACAAATTAACAAGCTCAAATAATAAACCGGATCGATGGCTAACAGACGCCACGTGACTCGCACGCGGCGACTGTTACGCGCCAAAACTTATGTCAGATGCACATGACGCCATCTTGATTCTTCGCGGCCATTACATGCACTCCCGTTACTAATTTGATAGAGAGGGAATTTTATTTGAATAAATAATTCTCAGTCATCAGCTGCCTAGTATTTATTTACGGGCCTGTTAGTCTAGTGGTTAGTGAACCTGACTGCTGAGACTGAGGTCGTGGGTTCGATTCCCACCCAGGACAAATCTTTGTATGATGAGCACAATCATTTGTTCTGTGTCTGGGTGTAATTTATCTATATTATGTATGTATTTAGAAATATATAAGTATGTTTATCAGTTGTCTGGTTGCCATAGTACAGGCTCTGCCTAGTTTGGGATCAGATAACGTTGTGTTGGTTGTCCTAAAATATTTATTATTATTTTATATTACTTAGAAAGTACGTGGTACCTACTGAACTATACCTAGAAAGACTGGAAGCCGACCTCAGCATATTTGGGAAAAGGTTAGGTAGATAAGATGACTTTTGTGGTGTATCTATTTAAGGAGACCCCCAAAACCCCCTTAACCTAGGGTTCGATTCTCAGGTTGGGCAAAGTGTTATTGCGTTTTTCCATTAGGAATTTCTTAGTAACAGCCCGGAGTTTGGAAGTTGGCGGTGTGATACTATAGTATTCATGCTATACTTACACTTTAATTCATCATTCCTAATACCTATTTATCATCCTTTTTAGGGTTCCGTTGCCAAATGGCAAAAAACGGAACCCTTATAGATTCGCCATGTCTGTCTGTCTGTCTGTCTGTCTGTCCGAGTATGTCGCAGCCACTTTTCTCCGAAATTATAAGAGCTGTGCTATTGAAACTTGGTAAGTAGATGTATTCAGTGAACCGCATTAAGATTTTCACACAAAAATAGAAAAAAAACAATAATATTTGGGGTTCCCCATACATAGAACTGAAACTCAAAATTTTTTTTTTCATCAAACCCTTACGTGTGGGGTATCTATGGATAGGTCTTCAAAAATGATATTGAGGTTTCTAATATCATTTTTTTTTAAAACAATAATATTTGGGGTTCCCCATACATAGAACTGAAACACAAAAAAAAAATTTCATCAAACCCTTACGTGTGGGGTATCTATGAATAGGTCTTCAAAAATGAAATTGAGGTTTCTAATATCATTTTTTTCTAAACTGAATAGTTTGCGCGAGAGACACTTCCAAAGTGGTAAAATGTGTGTCCCCCCCCCCGTAACTTCTAAAATAAGGGAATGATAAAACTAAAAAAAATATATGATGTACATTACCATGAAAACTACCAACGAAAATTGGTTTGAACGAGATCTAGTTAGTAGTTTTTTTTTAATACGTCATAAATCGTAAACCACAATTTACCTTTCATTCAGTCAACACAAATATAAAAATTAAAAAAAAAAAACATTTCATTTCATAAACGATGATGACGAATGATGATGATGATGACCTGCAGGTTTGTACGGAACCCTCGGTGCGCGAGTCCGACTCGCACTTGGCCGGTTTTTATTTGTTTCTATGTTTACACTATTATCTTCCTTTTTATTTGTTTATATGTCTACACTCAGCAAATTGATCTAAATACGATTTATTAACTTAAAAATAGCTGAAATAAAATATTAACTCAATTTTCTTGTTGTGACATGCCAAATTGTCAACTGTCAGTTACTTTTCTGCTTAGTCTATGAATGGCTACTATTTGATTTTATTACTTATTACGATTGTTTACTAAATAACTTAACTTAAAATTATATTTATAAATTTCTTTACGCACTCATGTGGCCAGCTATACGCACTCATGGATATGTCCTGGCCGACTACACTTGTCAGATAAGATGATGGTCACAAGAAGAAAACTAATATTTGGAAAAGTGTTTAGAAAAGGAAGACGACTTTGGTATAAAAACGGGCGTTCGAACCGCTGACGGGGCTACTCTTGAAACCAAGACTCTTGAAACCAGGACTCTTGAAGCCAGGCTACTCTTGACCCCGGCCTTCTCTTGAAGCCGGACTACTCTTGAACCCGGCCTACTCTTGAAGCCGGACTACTCTTGAAGCTAGTCTACTCTTGGAGCCGATTTGAAAAACATCAAACCCAGGGGATCCAGCTAAAAATCCACCTGGGACTTCTACTCCCGATCATCGGAGGTCAACTGCGTGCCTAACTTAATGGGCCCCGAGGTCTGCTAAGGAGCTCGCCCGGCGGATCCTAGGATCTACACGAAGCTCTCGAAGAAACCCTGATGTCGACCTGCCGCTCTGTTGCCTGCTCTCGTCCCTCAGTGCTGAACCACGGAACCATAAAACAAACTAGAGTGCGTGCCAGGCAGGGTCTTTTATACTTAGCTGTACTTTCCATCTCCTATTAATATTCCTCTAATAAATTGTAATAGATCTGCCTTTATCCTTTCATTCAAACAGGATTAAACAGATATGTAACAATACCCCCGTGCCTCGGAAAGCACGTTAATCCGTTGTTCCTGCGCCTGATCTCTCCGTCCTTAAGGACTATGAGAGTGAGAAAACAGTGAGTGCCCCTGTGTCTACACAAACTTGTACACTATAATATCTCCCGCGGCAATGGCTACTCTCCGTTGAGATTGGGTACCATGGTTGAAATACGATCTGGAGGACTATTATATATATAAGGAGAAAGTGCTTAGTTAATTAATCCCATAGATTGGATTAAATGAACTTGGAGGCTGGTATTGATGATTTTAATTTTTATAATTCTCTAAAGCCATTTTTGTTACGGTCCCGAATCACATTTTAATCAACATCATCATCACCAGCCTCTGATGTTTCTAATGTTTTGATGCGAGTCTATTGCCATCAACCGGAAACAAATCCAGACTGGGCTGCGACCGAGAAATTCCAGATAGAAAAACCCAATTACACTTTAAAATCTATATACCGTACACCTAGATCTAAAGTAAGACAACTAAAAATTGAGAATTTTGAGTTATCATTGTATTTATATGCTCGATAACCCTACGCAGCTATCTAACTTAACAGGTTCAATAAAAACTTGAAAGATTCGTCGCTAGATGGCATCAGTCTTCTTTTTAACCGACTTCAAAAAGGAGGAGGTTCTCAATTCGGATGTTTATATTTTTTTTTTTTTTTTTTTTTTTATGTATGTTCGGCCATAACTCCGTCATATATAAACGGATATGCAAAGTTCTTTTTTTGTTTTAAAGGGGTTTATTCCGAAATGATCCCATATAAATTTCATATAGATCTGATGATCAGTTCCAGAGATAGACACCGGAACTCTTTAAAAAATGACAGCAAATCAACCGCGATTTCTGCTATCGCATAAATATGCATTGTTTGTTTGGAATTAGTGCGGGGTGGATACCACAACTAAAAATTTAAAAATAAAAACATTTTTACAAAAAAAAAAAACAACCGACTTCCTTAAAAACACTACAAAGTGAAAAATAACTTTAATTTCGAAAGTCGGTGGCAAAAAAACCATAAATACAAATCCAAAGACACCGACTTCCGAAATTAAAGTTATTTTTCACTTTGTAGTGTTTTTAAGGAAGTCGGTTGTTTTTTTTTTTGTAAAAAAGGTTTTTGTTGAATCAACACATGTTACCCGCCTAAACAAATGAATACAATGATAACTCAAAATATACAATTTTTGAGTTGTCTTACTTTAGATCTAGGTGTGCGATATATAAAATCCAAAGTCCTGAGTGACTGCAGACTGACTGATATATCAACGCACAGCCTAAACCGCTGGTCCTAGAGACATGAAATTTGGAGGATGTGTTCTTTGTGAAGAGTAAGTATCCAGTAACAAACAGTTTTTTGAAATTCCATCCCTAAGAGGGTGAAATGGGTGTTGAATTTTCTGTGAAACTTTTTACATTCTGGGTCGGATAAGACAAAGCAAGCTGTGCGATAAGGCATAGTTTACCTGGATTAACACATAGGGTACTTTTGATTCCAGTAGTACGTTCCTGTGGGGTATTTTTTGACATCCACGTGGGCGAAGCCGCGGGCAGAAGCTAGTTATCATCATAAAATCCATAATTTAATCAACTATCACCCACATATAATCCATTTCACCCCGTCAGGGCAACAGCTTGCAAATAAACAATAAAATTAATACCTATCTTTACAAATACAAATAATTTTTGGAGCCAAAGCACAAATGCGTTGATAATCTTTCAAGGGGACACGTGACCTGCACGCGTTCCGTCATATGGTGTGCGAGAGGGATAGATCGACATGTGAGAAAAGGATAGAAACGTTAATGGTTTGTTTACAAAGTCAAAGATCCTAAAATATCGAATGTTGAATAAATAGTGTGCGGTTCGTGGTTACGTAGCTCGTAGCGATTTGCTACGGCGTAGCTGGGTCTACGAGATTTGCTACGCTTTTCGTAGCAACGGTTAAAATATCTTTTAGTTGCAAAAATGTTTTTTATACCGGTGCGGGCTGTCAACTGAATAATTTGTAACTATCATTTAAGGGTAGACAGAAGGCCGAGTAGATAGAAAAACCCCGGAATATTACTATAAACACGACTAGGAGACAAAGAAGTAAAAAAACCAAACAAAACAGAAATTTACTTGTAGGTTGTTTTTTTTTGTTTGTTTTATGCGTTAAGGTTTTTCTTTGTTCATCATCATCATCATTTCAGCTGAAAGACGTCCACTGCTGGACATAGGCCTCCCCCAAGCACCGCCACTTCGACCGTTTCTGTGCTTCTCGCATCCAACGTATTCCTGCGGCCTTCACCAGGTCATCGGTCCATCTTGTGGGAGGCCTCCCAACGCTCCGTCTTCCAGTACGCGGTCGCCACTCCAGAACCTTCCGACCCCATCGGCCATCTGTTCTGCGAGCAATGTGCCCTGCCCACTGCCACTTAAGTTTGGCAATTCTTCGGGCTCTGTTGGTTGCCTTGGTACCTATACGACTTGCGCGGTTTAAATGTAGGAATGACAGAGCATTTTTTTTTAAATCATTATAATCATCCTATATTGTTCCCACTGCTGGGACACAGGGCTCTCGGTAAGAAGGAGTGGGCCGTAATCTACCACGCGAGCCCAGTGCGGGTTGGTAGATGTCACAAGTCTTCGAATTTTTGGTTCTAGTACATGCCGGCTTCCTCACGATGTTTTCCTTCACCGTTTTGAGAGCTGTGGTGATGAAATAATTTACATAAAGTAAAGCGCCTGCCTGGGTAACCCACGATCTATATACAGGGTGTCCCAAAAATCAACGTCAAGCCGAAAACGGTTGATAGGCCAGGTGGTGACAGTTATCAGAAAAAAAAAAAAAACTAAGTTAAGCATTTTTTTTTTCAGTACAGTCAGTTAAAGTTGGGCGATGTAATAATTTTTAGTACATGGTGGAGCAAACAAGTGGTGTTTTCTTTAAAACTGAGGTAGTTGTGTTTTAATTTTGGACTGTAGTTTACAGAAGGGTTATACAGGGTTACATCACTCACAAAAAAAATATGAAAAGTAATGTCAATAATTTGAAAAGTACTTAACTTAGATTTTTTTATTATTTTTCTGATAACTGTCACCACCTGGCCTATCAACCGTTTTCGGCTTGACGTTGATTTTTGGGACACCTTGTATAGTCGTAAGTCGTGGCCGATACCACTGGGCCACCGCTGCTCTAGTCGGGGCCCAAACCACTGGGACTGGACTTTAAAAAAATAAAAAAACGAATAATTTCAACACAAAATCATGAACCCATGGTTACAGGCTGTGCGTCATTGTCCCTGGCACCCATATTTTCACAAAAATCTCTACTTACATCAATTCTTCTGCCCTTGTCCCAATTTATTTTTGGCCAGCGCAACATATCTTTTCTTGCACATGTCTCTATTCAAATCAAATCAAATCAAAAGTCATTTATTCAACTAACTAACAGCACTTTTTGAACGTCAAAGTTACATAAGACAGTCCCCCCAAAACGCCCGCCCTTCGACACTTCCTAGTGCTTTAGCTGGGAAGAAGAAGTGGCGGAACAAACTCCCCAGCAGCATAGCTGTTAGAAGAACTTGATTCTATACAATATTGTGTAAGTTATTAATATTATAAAACAAAACATACATTATTCGCCATATGTCAGCTAGCACACGCCAATATACCAACAAAACATTGAAAACTAAACTCAAGCTGAAGCGCAAGATATTTGTCGTCATCTTAGTAGTCACATAATTCACACAGTCCATCCATCGATTCTTTTGTCTCCCCCTACTCTTATTGCCATCGACATTCATACTCAATACTTTCCTCACGACATTTTCCTCATTCCTCCGTATCACGTGACCATACCATGACAACCGATTCCCACACAACTTTTCAGTTATCGGTGCCACTTTCAGACTTCCTCTTATGTACTCATTTCTTATTCTATCCATTTGTGTAACACCACACATCCCTGTTAACATTCTCATCTCAGCTGCATGCAATTGCCTTTCATTCATCCTTTTTGTGGCCCAACATTCTGTACCATACAAGACAGCAGGTCTTACCATGTTTATACATATATATCTTAAGGGGAATGTGGGAATAAAAAAAATCTCTACTACCAAATGTAATCTATTTAGCAATTCCGATACGTTTGATGTTAGATAAAAGCCATTTTTAGTCTCTGTTGTTCGCAAGCATGTACCCCTATGTTTAAACATCAAAGTTGAAGATAAGTCTTAACGCATTCTCTGTTAGTGACTTGTGTGTATACCACCCCTTTCGATACATTGGGGGCACTTATAACTTTATATAAATATTTATTTTTGATTTTATTTAATACTTTTTGCCTTGTGGCTAAGTAATAACAGCCGCACGGGTTGATCATTAGGGTTAAGCTACGTTTGCCGCGGTTGGTCCGTGGATGGGTGACCATCTTTACATACCAAGACCCTTCCGTGCCTCGGAAAGCACGTTAAGTCGTTGGTCCCGGCTGTCTTTCGTAGATCTTAGACAGTCGTTACGGGTCGTCAGAAGCCTGGGAGTCTGACAACCAGTTTTACCAAGGGGTATCGTATTACCCAGTAACTGGGTAATAGAGGTCAGGGTCAGATAGGCAGTCATAGTAAAATACTGGTACTCAGCTGCATCCGGTTAGACTGGAAGCCGACCTCAACATAGTTGGGAAAAGGCTAGATGATAATGACTTTTTGGAAAAACCACTTTGATACGAAGTAGAAAGTGCTGTTGTCTTTGGTATTTCAGATGAAAAACAAAAAAAATAGTAGCATGGGACATCCTCCAGCTAGATGGACCGACGACCTTAAAAGGTGGCTGGGACAGACTGGATGCGGAAGGCGGAGGACAGGGTAATGTGGCGCAACCTGAGAGAAGCCTATGGCCAGCACGCGTAGCATGACCACCATAGAAAGAACTTTGTCTATTCTTGGTAGAATAGAGATAGAACTGTCATGCTACGCCAGCATAAAACGGTACAAATCTTTCTACAATCTTTAATTCTGTCTTGTCAATCTGTAATTTTGTCTATTCTTCCGTTGACAAAACCCTTTTCTACGGTGGTCATGCTACGCATACAACAGTGGACTGAACGGAATATAAAACTAGAAAACAGATTAACAAAAAACCACACTTTCCCAACTACATTTTATCCATACTCGATACCCCATTAAATTCCCATGATACAATACTTAGATACAAGGCAAACACATCGTGCCCTGTCCACTGCCCAATATTTGTCAAAGCACTTTGTGAACAGTCTCGTATTTCGCAAATATTTTGGCTGCAATTTGCAAACTTTTGGTCGAATTGTATTCTGTGATTGATTAAGGGGTAAAAGGAGGACTAAGTGATGGTTGTGCTCATCAATCTATCAGCAGGAGCCAAGTGGTAACGACCGCGAGTTACGAGCTGTATGTCGGTTTGAACCTAGACTGGCGCTTTCATCATTTCAGCAGTAAGACGTCCACTGCTGGACTTAGGCATCCCCCAATTTGGGGGGTTTTGCCATAATCGCCATGCTTGGCAGGCGGGTTGGCGATCGCAGTATGGTGTTAAAATGCATAGAGAACGCTGCTGCCCATTCTCTAGTAAGTCCGTTAGTCGCCTTTTACGACACCCACGGGAAGAAATGGGGTGGTGTTATTCTTTACGTACGGCACCACACGGTACAGTAAAACTTCTTTACGCTGCTTGACTTGGGAAGTAAGCTGGTGAATGCGTGACGAGAGCGTTACGAAAAGTGTGATCGGGCGAGGCGAACGGAAGTTGAGATGGAGATATGTTAGTAAAGATAGAAAGATAGAGAGTTACGTTTCGTATATTACTGTAGAGGTAAGAGAGAGAGGTGCGAGCACACATTTTCTTTCTCTCTTTCTCTCATAGCCAGTTACGTCATACGTATATACATACTATGTAGATGAGCTAAAGAAGTTTTACTTCAGTCGTGTGGACTAAAGCACACTCGTTTTTTTCATCACCACTGCTTACAAAACGGCGAAAGAAAACATCGTGAGGAAACCGGCATGTCCTAGAACCAAAAATTCGAAGACATGTGCCATCTACCAACCCGCACTACGCCCTCGTGGTGGATTAAGGCCCACACCTTCTCACAGAGAGGAGGTCTATGTTCCAACACTGTGAACATTATATGTAAGCTAACTAAACTATGCTCATGCATCGATTTATCTGCCTCCTCAGTCGGTATAGTCTGTTCCATTAATATCTAAGGAACACAAACATAAAGTCGCGCCTTTTCCTATGGGGGTAGGCAGAAACTATAGAACGCCACCTGCTACGATCCTTACATACTCCTTTTGCCTCGTTTAAGTTCATACATCTGGTCACACACGCCGGTTACTAGTACTACGCACCTGACCTTTCTGAAGAACATCACCGATAAGGCACTATATGTGGCTCCTAGGGCGCCTCCTCCCGGCTGCGGTTTGGCATAATTAAAGTACAAAAAGCTCTGATCAAAGGGGTAATTGCGGAACTTAACACTGAGTTTCGTAGAACCGTAGCTATAAGTCGTCACTTCAAAGACATAAGCTCAAAAATCTACAGTAAATTAAACAAAAGCTTGCACATCTACCCACTAACAAAGAGCAAATGCAAAATGAAACTTAACTCCTGCTTAAAATCACAAAATTATGATGAAACAGAGAAACTCGTGGAAGTGTAAAATACTCATCACTCCCTCACACACAGAACCACAACACTCCTCGCACACCTCACTGTCACTCACCTACACACCCATTCACCATACACTCACCACATAAACTCAACGTCAATATACATCCCAAATCACACCTTTTATTTTGTATATTTTAGACTTATTTTTTTTTTGTGTCTATATTAATTATATAAATCTAAATTATTAAGAATTTTTCGCATGGAACATCATTCCATTCTATATCTGGAGAAGGGCGTTGTTAGCTGCGCTACAGTTTATACTTTTGCAGCTACCATCGTTTTACTTGTCAAACTTGTCCTGTGTTATTGTTCTGAAATAAAAAAAAATTAAACTTTTTATCGGTAGGAATTGGTTTAATATTCATAGTTAAACAACATTCATTGCGTCGAAAAAAACATTTTTGAGTTTCAGTTCTAAGTATGGGGAACCCCAAAATTTATTGTTATTTTTTCTATTTTTGTGTGATAATCCTAATGCGGTTCACAGAATACATCTACTTACCAAGTTTCGACAACATAGCTCTTATAGTTTCGGAGAAAAGTGGCTGTGACATACACGGACAGACAGACATACAGACATGACGAATCTATAAGGGTTCCGTTTTTTGCCATTTGGCAACGGAACCCTAAAAACATGGTCATATTTCAACCACTGGGCGATCACTAGTAATCATAAATTCGTTCAATAAGGTACAGTTAGCATTCCCTTAGCTTAGTTATAATGGATGGAGTCAAGCCACGAAGGTACGAAAACAGAGTGGATTCGAAAGAATAAAGGAATAAGTTCTGTCTCGTGTGTTGCAGAACGTAAAGAATAGCATTATAGCATTTCTTCCCGTGAGTGTCGTAAAAGGCGACTAAGGGAAATTGGAGAGTCCTATGTTCAGCAGTGGACTGCTATAGGCTGATGATGATATTCACAAGAAAAGAATACTCTTTGTTACGCACAAATACGGCATGCTGAATGTCCGAAGACAAATGGGCTAAGAGACCCACCGATTGGTTCCCACTCAACGCACGAAGCCATTGCAGCAGGCCGAGACGAAGATGGCGGGACGAGCTTGATTTCCGATAAGACTGGACAATACTAGCAGGAGACTGAAGTGTATGGAAACGGGAGAGGGTGGCTTTTGCCCTGTAGTAGGACAATACATGGTACTTAAATTAAATGGTATGATAGTTCGGTTTGGTGACGGACCTAAAGAACAGCACCACCCCATTGCTTCCCGTGGGTGTCGGAAGAGCCGACTAAGGGAGTTACTAGAGAATGAGCAGCAGCGTTCTCTAGGTATGCATTTTACCACTATGCGATCGCCAACCCGCCTGCCAAGCGTGGTGATTATGGCGAACCCCCTTTTCTTATATCCAGCAGTGGAAGTCTTTCGGCTAAAATGATATTAATTTGTGATGATGAAACGAATAAGGATCTTGGCATTTAGAGTGGCGTAACGAAATTTAAATTCTACAGTGAAAATAATGTAGTAAAAAACTTTTTACCAAAAAATTTAACCGCCGAAAAAACTGAAAAGCAAAAAATAATAAACCTTAAAATTATGAGTCGGCGCTTTGAGTGATCTTTGTTCATTGATTTTCCAGCGCCGACTCATAATTTTAAGGTTTATTATTTTTTGCTTTTCAGTTTTTTCGGCGGTTAAATTTTTTGGTAAAAAGTTTTTACTTTATAATTTTTTGTGGCTTTAATGTACTTATAATACTTGGCAAGGTATACCCTATCCAATGAATAAAGAATTATCAAAATCGGACTACTCTGTATAAAGTTATGCGTGGTTAAACATTAGAATCAGTGAGTGAACAATCAATCATCCCCTGGTGGTCCCATATAAATTTGGAAAACAAAATCAAATCCTAAGGGTCAGAAAACAGGGGATGATTGATTGTTCACTCACTGATTCTAATGTTTAACCACGCATAACTTTATACAGAGTAGTCCGATCCCTCGGAGTATACCCTTTCCAATAAAAAAAGAATTATCACAATCGGACTACTATGTAAAAAGTTATGCGTGGTCATACATAAAAAAATAAAAATATACGCGTCGAATAATTGATAACCTTCTCCGTTTTTTTTCGTCGGTTAAAAAATGAAGAGGTTCTTTGTTTGTTTTAACGCGATAATCTCTGAAACTTCCAAACAGATTTCAAAAATACTTTTGTAGGTATTTGCTAGCCTAATTGTTGAGGAAAATTATATTTAACATTTATTTATTTATTTATAACTGCTTAAACTATCATTACAGGGTTTACCCTAATGCGACATCATCATCATCATCATTTCAGCCGTAAGACGTCCACTGCTGGACTTAGGCCTCCCCCAATTTGGGGGGCTTTGCCATAATCGCCACGCTTGGCAGGCGGGTTGGCGATCGCAATATGGTGGTAAAATACATAGAACGCTGCTGCCCATTCTCTAGTAAGTCCCTTAGTCGCCTTTTACGACACCCACGGGAAGAAATGGGGTGGTGTTATTCTTTACGTCCGGCACCATACGGTAATGCGACAGCTAAGAAGTTAATAAACTTATTAGTTTATTAACTGAATTACAAAACTAACCACATTATTAAAATTAAAAAATAACATAAGATTCTCAGTTGAGCAGAAAAGGAAAAAAGTCAGAAATAACGTTAAGAGAAAAGGGAGTAATCGTGCAGGCAGGCGATGCGATGCGACGCGGCGGGTTTGCGACCAAAGGAGTTTTATAAAAGTGTGGCTTTTATTTTAAGTTAATTTCTTATTTATTTATTAAAACTTTAGGCACAAGTAAAACTACTGTACAAAGTCGGACTTAATGCCTGGCGCATTTTCTACGAGTCAAACTTAGGGTGATGCAGAGAAGAACATGGCAGGTGCCACGTACAGATAACTTGAAAAGTAATGAATACTAAATACGTATCATACATATAACGAACATGAACTTTGTCTTGAATTTATTGTTTATCTTACAACTTCCTCACGAACGAAGTCGCTGGCAGTCGCTTTTACTTACTTTAGATAACCAATCCTGAATGACCCATATTAAAAAAAAACTCACACAGAATTAAATTGCCGCATCTACGTCATCACACTCTGATGTCATCAGTGTAGTGTGTGTTGTGTACTTGTTAACATGACTATGACGAGCACAGGGATGGACTCCGTGATAAATTGCCGGGGGCCATCAAATAGTGGAGAATATTGATGGTTTTAGCGATGATCTGTTGGTAAACTATGGGCAGATGTTGGGTCAATATTGAAAAGTCAATCATAATAGAATTGTTAAAGAAGGAATAAAGAAAATACGTTGAAGCAGGGAAAGAACACAAACACAAAAAGGAACAAGTTAGGGGAAATTGTGCGTCGTATAAGTATTAGTATATATTTTTCTACTGATTGTTTGCTGCACCGGTCAACGTCATCGCGTCAGCGCCAGCTTTCGCTTAAAACCAGTGGTGGGGCTCTGATATGCATAGGGTCACAGTATTATGCTGAGTGATGGGTGTTTTGTGTGGATGTGATGCATGTTTTCCCCCAAATTTACTTTTATTTTTATATGTTTTGGTCTTTTTTTGGGTCATGTTTGCCGAAATAATCGTATTTTCTTTTTTTTCTTACATCCACGGAAAACGGCCATCGCTCAGCATAATGCTACGACCCTTTACGAAACTGAGCACCAACGCGACGTGGATTCTTAGTTAACTAAAGGTTACCTATCTGCTTTGAGGGGCTCATGGAGTCATGGCTGAGTAACAACCGCACAAATCGATCGGGTAAGGTTAATACAATACAATACAATCCTTTATTTCAGGCAACTTAGGCCCATAAAAACACAATAAACAAATAATATAAAACAATAACTATAAACTAATACATATTTTATAAAAACAAAACTTAAACTATCACTAAACACGTAATGATGACGGCGTCATGTTCCGCTGCGTGGTGTCGCATAACCGTCCTCGGAAACGACGATACAAGACACCTTTCGGCCAAAAGTCCTCTCTCAGGCAGGTCTGTAGATGGTGGGTTGGAACTCGTACCACAAACGACTTAAAATTGATGTTGTGGCGCGATTCCAACCTTTCGACCCTCAGAGTCCAATTGGTCTTTACTTTTAAGTACTGCACAACTTCCTCAATCGTGGTGGAGTGATGCAGACGTGAAATATACAGCTGCGTCGTAGGCACAGCAGGGCGCAACAGCATGTTGGGTCCACTCGGAGCTGTACCACACTGGTTTCGTGAACAGGGCTTCTTCTTCTTCCTTTCCACTTTCGTGAAACCCTCTTCATCAACTTGGCCCGATCTCGGCAAGGAGCTACGGACCGCAGCCAGGGCAGGTTGTGCACCCTTCATTTGGTTTTCCCCAATTTTATTCTGCCGCATAGACTGCGACACACCTGATTTGCTGGTAGTGACAATAGCGGCGTAGGCACGTTTAGGGGTCGACGTACCTACGTGTGACGTTTCCGCAGCCGGTGTTGTGGCGCGGGCGACGGCGGCGGCGGTCGACGCTTGCTCACCATTATCGGCAGCCGGTGACGCACTTGTGTTCGCCGATTCTAAACTGCCGATTGATGCATTTTGCGCCCCTCGACGTGCGTTCACCTTAGAGGCCTCAGGTGACCCAATTACTGAACCCACCTTGCGCAACAGTGTTATTTCTGCTCGCAGTTCAGTGTTGGTTTTTTCCGCAACCTCCATACGGGACTGCATCTTGGTCATCTCCACCTTCAAGGTAGTGATGTCCTTTAGCAGCCTTGTAACGTCAACGTGATCGACCGTGACGGGAGGCAGCTTACTCAGCTCCTTCGCCACGAAATCTGGCACGTCATCTGGGTCGGTCTTCTTCAACATATCAAGAATATCTTGAATGCTCCTCTCAGTTCCATCTCTGCGGCGAGACGGCATCTGGTCCAGCTTTCCAAGTGACTGGAACAGTAGCAGTTTACCACTGCTGATCTCGTCCTCCTTGTAATTGGACCGGCATATCTGCAGGATGCTCACCTCGTCCATGTAGTCGATGGCATGGACTAGGAAAGCCAGCAATTCATTGACTATGAGTGGTTTGGAACTCATAGTGATAGTACGGGCAGCGGCTATGGCCACGCTACACGCGAATAAAATTCGTTCCGTGCACAGTGGAAACACGTCCGTATTCGACCGCGCATCGCACGTACTTGAGCTACGCTTGTATCGGTTGGTCCGTGGAAGGGTGATTTAGAATTAAAATCACTTCGTTGTTTGGAAAGGTCGTTAAATCATTGGATCAGTCTATCTTTCTTAGATCCACATTTACAGTCGTTACATCAATGGTAATCAGATGCCGTAAAACGGAATCCAGTTATGTAAAATACTGCTTATCAGCTGTTGGGGTCAAAGGAAACTATCTCCAATATAGTTGGGAAAAAGGTAGATTATTTTTATAAAAAATACATACAAATTATGAGAACTATTTCAAAGTGATTGAAAATTCACGAAACTTTTTATTACAGATAAGTACAAGCCCCTCAAATTTGTTTCCCCCAAGTCCCTCCCTGCTCCCCACTTAAATTCGCATCGTATTACGTTTTGGAGCAATTTGTACATTCAACATTATTTGTATACGAGCTGCGCTTACTAATGTAACTTGTAGTATGGGGGATCAGCAGCGTTAGAGGTAGGGGGACGGTTCTGTAAGTTTTGATTCTTTTTAGTGTCATTTATTTGTACTATATTATCATAAAGAGGTAAAATTTGTGAGTTTGTATGTAGGAGACTAACTCTGCCCGTAGCTTCGCCCGCGTGGTGTTCGGAAATTATCATACAGGGACGTGCTACTCAGAGAAAAATACGTTACTCCTTATAACATAAGCTATCTGCCAGTATAAGTCCCGTCAAAATCGATCCACCCGTTTCAGATTATATTAGCCGGAACAAACAGACAGTTTGTTTTTTTTTTGTTTGTACCGTATATTAGACTTTAATATGCATTTAGTGAAAAGCTGTTATTTTGAAATTACAAACAGACACTTCAATTTTATTTATTTTTATAGATAATCTTTGGAATTTCTGGTTCGATTCCGATAATTCTTTCCCTATTGGCAAGCTACAGCAATGCCGAATTTCATCTATATACATACATCATCATGTGATACTTTAGATACTCCTCCAGATCGTTTTTCGGCCATGGCGGTCAATCTCAACGGAGACTAGACATCGGCGCGGGAGATATTATAGTGCACAAGTGTGGACACAGACACAAGGGCACTCACTCTTCTCTCACCCTCATAGTCCAAAAATAATACACTGATACTACCAATACCGCAGACACAGTGCTCGCTCTTCGCTCACTCTCATAGTCCAATAAATACTACTAAATCCTGAAGATGTGAAGAGTTAGTTTGTTTGAACGCGCTAATCTCTGGAACTATTAAACGCATTGTATAAAAGATTTTTGCATCCGATACTTCAATTCTTGAGGAAGGCTATAGGTTATATAAAATTACGTTGCAACCATTAGGCGTAGGACTAAAAGAAAAAGGTGAGAAAGAACGCTAACCGAAATTGAAAATGCGGGCGGAGAACGCAAAAGAACCATGACCAATCTTTGGAGTCAATTTAAACCGTATTTTTAGTTTTTTTTTTAAGTTCTTATTGTTTGAACGCATCTTTATCCAAAACCTCAAGGCCAATTCTCGTAATTAAAATGTTCAAAATCTAGTCGCAGTCTCATCTCGGCAACAACAAAATGTCAAAAATGTGTGTGAACTCTATGTATTTTTGACAAATTGAGACTTAGATCAGACCGTGAACGTTCTTAAAATTATAGGAATTGCCCCTCTGCTCAAATACCGCTGAAATATGTGGAAAATTAAAGGCATTGGTCAACTATTGTCAAACTGGCCGCGGCAAGTAACCTTGTTTAACCTAGCAAATCAATCTATTATCTAGCCCCCCTAAGCGCTTTCCGATCATTACAAGATGTTCAACTAAAACATGGGTGGTAAAGAGTTGACATTAGTCACAACACTTTAAAAAGTAACCCTTACAATTCTCACGCGAACACGTGCAAAAAGTTAAGTTGTAGCATTTTCAAACATTACAATACATTCCATGGAAGATTACAAAAAAACTGCATTTAATTCTAAAACGGCCACACGCATCCTAACACAATAAAAACTAAGCAGCCCATAAAAAAATCACCCCATTTAAAAAAATTAAGTGTACGCGCGAACGCACCCGAATAGAACAATGGCGTTTTGACATTTCGCAGCGATGGCCGACCTAATTTGACATTAAAAAAGGCGCGAATTCAATTGTTGGATAATTTATCGATGTTTTGTAGAATTTATCTGTTATTAATTAATGTTTTTGGGGGTCGGTTAGCGTAGTTTTGGGGTACTATGAAAAAGTCTGTACTCTAGTCTGCATTGTATCTCCGAACGGTTGGGCAAAGATGTACCTTAGAACACTCACATTTCGCCATTAATTTTTAAGTCCCTCGTGACACGGGGCGAGCCTATTGCCATCGACCGGGCAGAAATCCAGACTCCGGGCTGCTACTGATAAATTCCAGATAGAATAATCTCAATAACAATGCCCGATCTGGAAATCGAAATCAAGACCTCATGCTCAGTTAGTTGTTACGACAATTAGACCAACGGGGCAGTCTGTATCAATTTATCGACATTTTTTTTTCTACCACTGATTGGTAATAAAATTATTTATTTTTTTCTTTGTCTTTGGATAATAAAACAATACCTAGTCACAAAAGTTGGTTGGCCAGAGTATCTCAGTTTTTAATTTAAGTAAGATTTTCATTATCATCATCATTTCAGCCAATAAGTATCCACTGCCGAACATAAGCATCCCCTTTGGGGGATTTGGCTTAATCGCCACGCTTGGCAGGCGGGTTGGCGATCGCATATAATGCATAGAGAACGCTGCTGCCCATCCTCTAGTAAGTCCCTTAGTCGCCTCTTACGACACCCACGGGAAGAAATAGGATGGTAATATTCGCACCACATGGAACAATAAGACACGAACACGACAGGAACAGTAAGATTTTACTTCAAAAATGCTTCCAAACCATATACGGAACTCAAAACACCCCAAAAGACTAACAAAACATATTTTTCGACAAACATTCATTTAAAATCATAAAAAACGTTCTTTCAAAAATTACACGCTACAGTAACTTTAACGAATGTTTACAAATGACTTTTACGAAACCGGTATGATGACTTGATTACAAATTATTACAGTACATTTAACATTTTGAGAGCATTTTGTGAATTTTAGAACATGTATTTTTTCAATGATAAATGATTTTATTTCTGCAAACAGGTTTGTACAAATACTTTTACAACGTCAATCATATTTTTAAGCTAGAAGAGGTTGACGTTTCGTATCGGACTACTCTGAGAAGAAAGGCCGAAACAAACTCAGAGGTCTCTTTTAAAGACCAGACATGATCTTGGTCAGGCAATATGGGGGTGCCTACTCTCTCAGTCCGTGAAAGAAGATTACGACTTGCGGTTTTAGGTCATAGGATTGTACCCAGATTTTTCTTTCTGTAAATTATTCCATCGCCACTGCTCTCAAAACGGTTAAGGAAAACATCGTACCTAGTAGATTAAGGCCCCCTCCCTCTAACCGAGAGGAGGCCTGTACATCGTAAGGAAACGGGCATGTCCTAGACCCAGAAATTGGAAGACATGTGACATCTACCAACCCGCACTGGGCCAGCGTGGTGGATTACGGCCCACTCCCTCTCGACGAGAGGAGGCCTGTGTCCTAACAATAAGCCTATTATGCTGCTCTTTTCCATAGAAGCTACGCTTTGGAATATACAACTAGCTTCATTTTTCTGACTAACCGACCCTTTGACATATAAAAAAAAAAACACTACAAAGTGAAAAATAACTTTAATTTCGAAAGTCGGTGTCTTAGGATCTGTATTCAAGGTTTCTTTGCCACCGACTTCCGAAATTAAAGTTATTTTTCACTTTGTAGTGTTTTTTTAGGAAGTCGGTTGTTATTTTATTTTTGTAAAAGTTATTATTTTTAACTTTTTAGTTATGATAGATACCCCGCACTAATCGAATCGCGTTATTCGTTCATTTGTCGCGCAAATACTTAATGCAAATTTAAGACTTATGTGGTTTTCACATGGACCCCATTGTCCAAATGGAACTAAATGGAACCAAATAGAACTAAACGGGACTATTCGGGAAGCACCAGCTTTCAAATAAAAAAAGAATCATCAAAATCGGTTCAACCAATCAAAAGTTATGAGGTAACAAACATTAAAAAAAAATACAGTCGAATTGATAACCTTCTCCTTTTTTGAAGTCGGTTAAAAATGCCTGTTTATTTGAAATAAATGCTATAAGTTTTAGACTTATAAACATCCTCAAAATAGAGGTAACAATACAATATGCAATCCTCCATTTTACAACGGAACTTTCCTCGATTTTTCTAAATTCCACCGCCACGGGTTTTGTTCGCGAATTTCGCAACACAAGTCAATCATCGTTCGCTGGTCCAAACACCTGTCATTGTCAGCCATGTTGGATTTTAGAAAAGTTAGGTTAGAACGAATTTTTTCGTTGAATAAAAAAAATTTGGTTGTTATTTTGTGTACATAGCAATGTGGCTAAGTAATCACAGAGGGTAGATTGATCAGGTAAAGGCTATGATTGCTGCGGTTGGTCTTTGGATGGGTGACCATGTTTACATACCAAGACATTACCATGCCTCGGAAAGCACGTCAAGCCGTTGGTCCCAACTGTCATCCATAGATCTTTGATAGTTGTTACGGGTCATCAAAAACCCTGGTAAAATACCAATATTTTACCAGGATTTTTGATGACTCAGCTGCTTCTGGTTAGACTGGAAGCCGACCCAGATATAGTTGGGAAAGGGCACATGAGTAATATTGTAATGATATTAATATTGGGTTTTTACGATTACAAAAAACCAGAGGCATAGTAAACGCGTTATCATCTTATTGACAAATCTCAAGAAAGTATTTTTCGACACTTTACTCTCAAAATTTTGAACGAAAACTAATAAATTTTATGTGATTATAATAAAGGGAATTCAATCAACTAAAGGGAACCAAAATCAAGGAATACCTAAAAAATATGCCACTGAGCCGTGCATTTATTTTTCAATTTACTGAAACTGCAAAATTACTTTCTGTAGTGAAGTCTATATTGGTATTTTCTATATTTAACAGACTTTTTAATAAGGTACCTACGTCTTATTAAAAAGTCTGTTAAATATTGCTACAACTATACCTACCAGCGGGGTAATTGCGTTGCACACTATCAGAAGCAATCGCTTTCATTTTGACAGCAACTTTCATTGCGCTATTTACGTTGCTGAGAAGAAAAATGTTTCGAAGTCATAAGGCAATGGATTAGTAATTCTTTACCATCACCCTACCTCTAATATCCCCCCCCCTATCTTCCCTATTATTCCTTTCTTCTCATTTTAATTTTCCTTCCCTTTTTCCTTCCTTCTTCTTTCCTTGAAAATATGAGGTTTGTGTATATTCTTATTTATAAGATGTTACACCATTTGCCATTTTGCACCACCAGCTGGTTCCTTAGACATTGTAAGTACTTACTAATATTCTCAAGAATAGGCAAACATAACTCAAAAATCATTTCATTTCTATCCCATTGACAGCAATAAGTTTTCAAAAAGGATAAAATACTTTACGATATTTTAATAATAACATTAGTGGGGTCGTAACTTAGAATATAAAATAAGTATCGACAAATGATCACCAAAATATTTTATTTATTTATATTGAGAGTATTTTGCGCGCCATTAGTCTGTTGATTTATTTTATAGGGCGTGAGTAAAGATTGTTAATACGAAAGGGGTTACCTAAAATATGTTTTGGCATGGATGTGTCTTTTAACATTTATTGTGGGTAGTTTTAATAAAAATAAGATGTCAGTAAATGATTATAAACTATTGTATCATAATTTGATCAAGATCAATATAAAACATCCCCATCTCCTAATAAAAAATTCGATATGTAAATAATTATAAAATTTTATAAATGGATAAAACTTTACTACGGATATTCAGAAACAAGCCACTAAGCGCCTACAAAAACATTGTTATCAATTAATTATACGACGAAAAGACGTAAATAATTTATGCGCAGGCGTTTTAATCGCTTTTATTAATAACTTTATATAGGAGCTTCTTAAAGTTGTGTAAAAAATATATGTTAAGGTAACAAATAGGTAATAAATTTTTAAATTAACAACGCGGTTAATGCAACGCTAAAACTATGAGAACTTGGATGTGGCCAGCCAACCTGACGTCAGAATAGCTGACCACTTTATTTCTTTAATAAATTTCTTACCGCAAAGGTACCAAATATTTCATTATAGGTAGCAAATAGTTACTAAATAGTGTACATGCTCTCATGTACATATCTCGTTTGGTCTAGCCATCCTGACGGTTACGGTCTAGATCAGTTCGTGTGAAGCCTCAAATCCTATTTTTTATTTATTTCTATGCATAGATAACATTGCTTACCGCCATTAAGTTGGGCTTGACTTGTTTGCTACCTAAACCCAACATTCTAAAACTTAATACGTATTTGAAACTACCTTCTGCCCGCGACTTCGTCCGCGTCAAATTTTTGCTCCCCTGACCCTTCCCGTCGCAACGAATTGCCTGCCAATTTTCGTTGCTGCTCCGCTCCTTTTGATTAAAGCGTGATGTTATATAGCATATAGGCTGAAGGCTATAGCCTTCCTCAATAAATAGGCTACCCAAAACAAAAATAATTTTTCAATTCGGACCAGTTGTTCCTGAGATTAGCGCGTTCAACCAAACAAATAAACAAACAAACTCTTCAGCTTTATAAATGTATAAGTATAGATAACAAAAAACTTTTTTTACAAAAAAAAAAACAACCGACTTCCTTAAAAACACTATAAAGTGAAAAATAACTTTAATTTCGGTGTCGTTTTAAGTCGGTGTCTTAGGATCTGTATTTATGGTTTTTTTGCCACCGATTTCCGAAATTAAAGTTATTTTTCACTTTGTAGTGTTTTTAAGGAAGTCGGTTGTTTTTTTTTTTTGTAAAAAAGTTTTTATTTTTAAATTTTTAGTTGTGGTATCCCGCACTAATTCCAAACAAACGCGAAATCGCGGTTGATTTGCTGTCATTTTTTAAAGAGTTCCGGTGTCTATCTCCGGAACTCATCATCAGATCTATATGAAATTTATATGGGACCATTTCGAAATAAACCCCTTTCAAACAAACAAGAATTTTGCAAATCCGTCTATATATGACGAGGTTACGGCCGAACATACATTAAAAAAATATATATATATAAACATCCGAATTGAGAACCTCCTCCTTTTTGAAGTCGGTTAAAAAGAAAGAAAATACATTTATTTAGCACAAACTCAAAAGGCACACAAAATAATACAAAAAATACATAATTTAACAAAAACAAAATTTAAAAGAAAATCAATAAAAGTGTGATGTTAGAAACTAGCATTTAAGTGTGCCCCACGGCTGCGCTAAAAAGGTGAGGTGAGGTGAGTTGACATTATTCACAACACTTTAAAGAGTTATGGCCGAACATACATTAAAAAAAAAGTATTAAAAAAAAACAATATATAAACATCCGAATTGAGAACCTCTTCCTTTTTGAAGTCGGTTAAAAACATGCATCTACGACCTACATTCTCCGCAGCGATTTTCCTCTATGACAGACAGACACACCGTACCCAAAATCATTCTACCCCGGTTTTCACCTGTTCCTGATCATTTTAATGAAGGGAATGCCAAATGCCACGGAAGCTCGCCTCGGGCTACGTCAATCATTGTCCAGTAACAATTTAATAATTTTAACTGCGTTCGGAAGTACTCGGTGCTATTCGGGAGTGCTCGGGAGTAACGAATTTAATTTGAAATGTATGCGTGTGCATGACAGTGATTTTAGGAGTTTGGTTTTAACTTTATTTGTTGTTTTAATTATAATATTGTGGTTTTGGATTTCAATGTTTTGATAGGTGCTTTATTAAGGTATATATTTGATGAATCATTGTTTTTTTAATGATATCGATCCGTGGAGTAAACTGTCTTTAAAATGTCCTTTTTAGGGTTCCGTTGCCAAATGGCAAAAAACGGAACCCTTATAGATTCGTCATGTCTGTCTGTCTGTCTGTCTGTCTGTCCGAGTATGTCACAGCCATTTTTTTCCGAAACTATAAGAGCTATGCTGTTGAAACTTGGTAAATAGATGTATTCTGTGAACCGCATTACGATTTTCACACAAAAATAGAAAAAAAAAACAATAATATTTGGGGTTCCTATACATAGAACTGAAACTCAAAAAAACATACGTGTGGGGTACCTATGGATAGGTCTTTAAAAATGAAATTGAGGTTTATAATATCATTTTTTTCTAAACTGAATAGTTTGCGCGAGAGACACTTCCAAATTGGTAAAATGTGTGATTTCTAAAATAAGGGAATGATAAAACTAAAAAAAAATATATGATGTACATTACCATGTAAACTTCCACCGAAAATTGGTTTGAACGAGATCTAGTAAGTAGTTTTTTTGTAATACGTCATAAATCGTAAACCACAATTTACCTTTCATTCTGTCAACTCAAATATAAAAAAAAAAAAAAAAAAAAATATTTCATAAACCTTATGCATAAACCGTGAATACCTGCAGGTTTGTACGGAACCCTCGCTGCGCGAGTCCGACTCGCACTTGGCCAGTTTTTTTTTTTAAGTGAGAAATCGTCTCCCGCTCTGGGTGGAGCGAAAGGGCGTGTCAGACTTTTACTGATTAAAACCCACCCGTGTTCCTACAGTTGAATTTACCAGGGCCACGGTAATTCTTTCGAACAAACCGTGACCCTGGCTAGCATCTCTTTGAGCCGCTCGTGGAACACAACGAGCCGGCCGGCCGAGTCGACCCGGTCCTTACGGGTTGTAGGCCTGGACTGGCGCTAGAGTTAGTGTACATTCATCACCAATGCTCTCAAAACGGTGAAGGAAAACATCGTGAGAAAACCGGCATATCCTAGAACGAAAAATTCGAATACATATGGCATCTACCAACCCGCACTGGGCCCGTGTGGTAGATTATGGCCTACTCACCGAGAG
Source organism: Aporophyla nigra (assembly GCA_947507805.1). NCBI lineage: Eukaryota > Metazoa > Arthropoda > Insecta > Lepidoptera > Noctuidae > Aporophyla > Aporophyla nigra. Next base: position 2,865,180 of record OX382318.1, read on the forward strand.
GAGGCCTGTGTCCCAGCAGTAGGAACAATATAGACTGATTATGATCGATCCGTGTATGGGTGACCATTCATATCGAGACCAGTCCGCGCCTTGGAAAGCACGTTTAGACCCCACAGCCAAAGGTTTATCTTTGACATTCGTTACGCCCGTAACATTTGTCAAACTGAGGCTTCTGACTACCAAGTCAAAGGCCCGACAGTCTGATAACCAGTCTTACCTAAGGATATCCAGGTACCTGGGTTGTGGAGGTCTGATGCAGTCACTCCATATGAAATACTGATTCAGCTGTGTCCGGTTAGCCTGGAAGCCGACCCCAATATAGTTGGGAAAAGTCTAAGCACATTGATTCATTGCATTGCATGACATTGTTGCGACAAAAATGATTGCCGCAGCAATGTCATGCAACTTTCGTCAACACTAAAAATTTGTTTGAAAGTTTAGTTGAACAGGAACGTAATTACTGGTTTTTCAAGTATTTACAGTTTATAATAGTTCGTAATAGTACCAGTAGAATAAGAAGGGCTAGTGGCTAAGTAACCAGAGGTCGGAATTAGGTAGAGTTATTTATGTACTTACACTGATTTCGTACAACGAAAGAATAAAGTGGATACGCCCCAAATCCCGGGATTAATTTTGAAGAGCAGAAAAATCCCGTGATCTATTTATCCAGATAGTATTTCGGCCACGGCGACCAGTCTCAACGGAGACTAGCCATTGGTGCGGGAGATATTATAGTGCAAAAGTGTGTGACTGCGAAGACACAGGAGCACTCACTGTTTCCTCACTCTCATACTCCGAAGGGACGGCAATCCGAGTCGACTGGAGAGAGATCAGGCGCAGGACCAACGGCTTAACGTGATTTCCGAGGCACGGGGGTATCACACCACCAACTTCAAAAATCCAGGCTGTGCGTTACTAAGAAATTCCTAATGGTAACCAATAAACACTTTGCCCGATCTGCGAATCGAACCCCACGCTCAGCAGTCGCGCTTGCGACAACGAGACCAATAGGGCAGTTCAAGAAGCAGACCAAGAGGTATCAAGTTACTTACTAGTCAGCAGGTAAATGGATTGTGAAGGTCTGACGCAATCGCTCCACGTGAAATTCTTCCACTCAGCTGTTCCCGATAGAGCGGGAGAACTCATTTGATGATTTCCCATCCAAAAAAAGAAAAAACTGGCCAAGTGCGAGTCGGACTCGCGCACCGAGGGTTCCGTACAAACCTGTAGGCATAAAGTTTAAAATTTATAAAAATATTTTTATTATATGATGTAACAAAAAATTTACGGTTTTCGCAATTTTTTCTTTATCTGTGCTATAAGACGTTGCTTCGTACCAAATTTCAAAATTCTAGATCGACTGGAAGTACCCTTTAGGTTTTGATTCCCTTGCGAGTTTCGAAAATTTGCGGAAATTTGCGGCATAAACGACTATATCTTTTGATTGCGTTAACTTAGAAGTTTGATTTTTTCACAGCTCTAAGGGACAGTAGACGTGAGTATTTGATATACATTTCAGCTTGATACCTTTACGCGTTCCTGAGAAAAAGGGTCTTGACAGACGGACGGACGGACAACAAAGTGATCCTATAAGGGTTCCGCTTTTTCCTTTTGAGGTGCGGAACCCTAAAAAGATCCATTGTTGCCAATGCGAATTCACCAACAAGTATCGTATTACATATATAACTGGGCATCTGCTGCATCTGGTTACACTGGAAGCCGATTCGACATTGTAGAGTGATGACTAGGTAGATTATGTAGATGACTAACCGACCAGCCAAGACAATTATACCACTCTGTAGGTGAAATCCGTTTCACAAAATAAGTCTCGCAGACATGGCGCCATACATGAGGCGGAATCATACATATATGTTTTTACTTTTATTTATCTAAACATAATAGTACCGTGTGGTGCCGGACGTAAAGAATAACACCACCCCATTTCTTCCCGTGGGTGTCGTAAAAGGCGACTAAGGGACTTACTAGAGAATGGGCAGCAGCGTTCTCTATGCATTTTACCACCATACTGCGATCGCCAATCCGCCTGCCAAGCGTGGCGATTATGGCAAAGCCCCCCAAATTGGGGAAGGCCTACGTCCAGCAGTGGACGTCTTACGGCTGAAATTATGAAACATAATAGAACAGAGGGGTAATTGCGGAACTTTTTATCGGTAGGAATTGGTTTAATATTCATAGTTAAACAACATTCATTGCGTTATTTACGTTGCTGAGCCGACAATTTATTCGAACAAATGACGCAATGGCTTAGAAATAATCTTCAATCTCGTTCAGATTCTGATAAATTGTGCGTTTCGCAATTAGGGTGCAGGTCCTGGTTAATAAAATACACAATCTTAAATACAGAGCAGTAGTGGCCCAGTGGTTTCGGTTCTGACTTACGAGTTATATGTTGGTCATAGGTCCGAACCCAGGCAGGCGCTTTACTTTGTGTAGACAATAGGTATCATCACCACTGCTCTCATAACGCTGAAGGAAATTATCATGTGGAAACCGACATCTCCTAGGACCAAAAATTCGAAGACATGTGGCGTCTACCAACACTGGGCCCGCGTGGTAGATAAAGGTGTCAAAGATAGGATGGTTGTTAAAGGAATGTTGGTAATTATGCCTACAGGGTTGCATGAACATCGTTATCAACCTCTTACCATTAGTTCAGTACATGAGAACCCCCTGCGCTGAAATTTTCGGTTATTAAAATAAAAAATACCTACCTAACTGTACATATTTTACACTTTATCAGCGCTGGTTATAATACCTATTGCAATTTTCAATGAAATACGAAAAACATCTACAGTAAGCCTACCTATGAGCCACTTGTAATGTTATTAGGTTGGAAACAAACAACCAGAGTCTGTAATTATGTTTACCACTACCTATAGACATTTACAAAAACGTTATTTTTAAAAAAAGCTATTGAGACATCGCAGAATACTTTGCCGTTTCAGACTACTAGCGCCATCTATTATCGAGTAGACTAACGACTAGCATACTGACTACAGAAATGTAAAATTTGTAATAGTGACATCTGTTATCGAATAGACGTAACTATATAATTTTTAAATCTGTATGCTTTCTCTTTGATTTTACTTTTTCACTAAGCTAAGTTCGTTGAACATAGAACTCAAGCTGGACAGCACCAAATTAATTAGTGTCGTTCAATAAGTTTTTTAGAAAAACCCAATCACGTGACCCGACAATCGAACTCGGGACCCCATGGTCAGTGGCAGCGCTGTCTAGTGCTTGCGATATTCGTATACACACTGGTAAAAAATCATATAACTGTGAGTATGTTTACCAACCTGGCTATTTTATACAAATTCTGTTCCATTATGGAATTGATTTGATAACTTAGCTGTTGCCTGCGGCTTGGCCCGTATGGTGGTCGAAAATTATCTCACGGTAACGTACAACCTTGATAAAACTCTTATGCCTTGACTCAGGCTCATGGTCTATTCGTAATTTCAGTACACGGTATATGTGAGTAGAAACGCCGGAAGGGGACGCCCTAGGAGGACAAATAGTGACCGTATTGGTGATGTTCTTCAGAAAGGTCAGGTGCGTAGTACTCGCAACTAGTGTTCTGGAAGATCTAGCATTAGGAGGCCTCCCACAAGATGGACTGACAACCTGATGAAGGCCGCAGGAATCCGTTGGATGAGTGAAGCAAGGAACCGGTCGAAGTGGCGGTGCTTGGAGGTGGCCCATGTCTAGCAGTGGACGTCTTTCGGATGAATTTTGTAGATAATGCAGATTACATGGGACTTATACATAACAGGCGAAACGTGGGAGTACTATAAGAACTCTGCCCAACCCTTTGAAGAAACAAGGCCTGATGTTATGTTAAAATGCAGATATGCACACTTAAGTCCTCTCAATCTTACATAGTTTTTCCATAAGAACGCATGGTGGTGTTCGAACCACATCGGTCCGTCTGCTAAAGTCACAAAATTGAATATAATTGAAAACAAACTGCGAAATCACTTTGGTAAGCGGCATTTATTAAAAAAAGAACATACAAAAAATTACTAAAAATAAAAAAAATAAGTACAGAAACAGACTTGAAGCACAAAAAATCGGGCGACAATCGCGCAACAATTTTTTATATAGATGAGCAACTAAAAAAGTTGCTTTCAAATTGCGATCAACGCATTTTCTACCTCTATATTGCTTTTCCTTTTCGATTTATTTATTTTACGAGGCATTTAAAACCTTTTCTAATCTGTTTCTATACTTATGAATCGTAATATTACAAAAAAAATATACAAAAAAAATTGTGATGTACAAAATTTAAGGTACAATCGAGAGTTCCTTGGTAACAATTATATTTCCCGTTATACACACGGTTACGGGTCAAGCAATGCATTTCCAGTTTTAGCTGACCTCGCATTGTATAGGCTTTTCGTACAATGAGATATCAGTTTATACTGGAATTGTATAGCTTGATTTGTCGCCTTGCGTACAATCGACCGCACGTCGGTGGAATCAATTTCACCTCTAGTTCCAAGCTCCACCCGCCAAAGAGACAATTACTTAACAAAATGTCACATTAATTTGCTATAATTTCGTTGGAAATACGGGCCCTACGAGGCCACGATATACTGGTTTTTATACCACTGACGTGCGTGCGTCTGCAAACGGGCAACTTTTAATTACAAAAAAACATGGAAATTAATGTCACAGCCTACTGGCATTAGCTATAATTATTATTTAAAATTATAACATGTTTTGACCGTAGCTTGATTTGTAAATTTATTCTTGGCAGAAAAGCATTCCTCTGTTATTTCAAATACAGATGAAATCAGGACAAGTTTTGCAAGGGTAGCCATAACAATCTCAAAAACACAGAGGTCCCCATTTTTCAGGTTGTGTCAATAATAGGAAGATATTTTTTTAAAACACTATTCCTAATCATCAACATTTTTAATTCTTCCAATTCAAAGATTAACCCTTATTTCGAATTTGTCCGGTAGGATAGACAAGTACTTTCGATAAATCTGTTGCTGTACGAGAGTCTAACAAGTCACAGAAACCCAATTTTAATCATAAATTTGTAAAATTTGCGTTTTGGAACTCCGTCGAAATAAGGGTTAAACCGTGCCAATAGACGAGAGCTCATTCTATTTAGTATTGACACTTTTCGCACGATATAGGACAAATGTAGCGATTTAATTCTTTGTTTTAAGTGACATGACACCAAAATATATAAAAGGCACACGAATTACACTCATACATAATCAGCCTATATTGCTCCCACTGCTGGGACACAGGCCTCCTCTCAACGAGAAGGAGCAGGCCGTAATCTACAACGCGAGCTCAGTGCGGGTTGGTAGATGTCACATGTCTTCGAATTTTTGGTTCTAAGACTTGCCGGTTTCCTCACGATGTTTTCCTTCACCGTTTTGAGAGCAGTGGTGATGAAATTATTTACACAAAGTAAAGCGCCAGCCTGGATTCTTAACCACGACTTGTATCTTGTAAGTCGGGCCCGATTACACAACCACTGCTCTCTTCTATACGCTCATGATTTGCACTAACTAATACAGAGCATTTCCACACAGCACGGAAAGGCCTCAGCTGCTAGAGGTGGCCTTGACAACACTTTCTACACAAGCGTATCACCGTTTAGACATATGATACTCCATCTGTGAGAGCAAAGGTTCGAACCGAGACCGGCGCTTGACTCTTGTGTAAATTATTTCAACACCACTGCTCTCAAAACGGTGAAGGAAAACATCGTGAGGAAGCCGGCATGTCCTAGAACCAAAAATTCAAAGACATGTGACATCTATCAACCCGCACTGGGCCTTTATAGTGGACTACGGTCCATTCCTTCTCACTGATAGGAGGCCTGTGTCCCAGCAGTGGGAACGTTATAGGATGATCATGTACTCAATACGACATGCTACTGTGACAGCTCGGAGACTAGAAGTAATGACAGGCTGCGGCCGACAAGATTCATATATTTTATTTAAAGTTACGCGATTTTGGCTTCGAGTTGAAGAGTTGCACGTTCACGCTACTTGTCGCAGCGTTCAGATGAACGATGCATGCGTCAAGTCTGCGTCTTGCCGTTGAGTTTTCACAGTTGCATGTAGTGTGAGAGGTGGTTTACTAGCATTATGATACAAATACCGCTACTGTAAAACCACCAATGGCCACCTTGGCCTACGCACAATGGTCCACTCAAAGGACGAAGTCCGGAAAACAAACCCTGCTAACATAGAAAATAGAGAAGCAGTCCGCTATGCTACAGGTTCATTCTACAATTAGCGCGCTCTCTTTCGCACACCGACGTATCGCTGTACAACAGAGAGGGAGCGAAGTGTAGCTCGCATTATCGTGACAATATAGCCTCAGTAAGACAGAAGTTTTGATACTTTCGGCGCCACGAATTTTAGCAGTACTACCGTCTTTAGAAACGGCCATTCCGTGCTCTGTTCATCATAACTATTCAAAAACATTCCACAGGTTATTGCATCGAAGATGACGCGTTATCAATTACAAAAAACCTTGCCCCCAACAGTAAATACCTGTCGGTAAAATGGCGGTATTTAAAGTGACAAAATTATCGGGTGTAGGATTTGTGAACAGCCTTTTGAAGGCTCTTAATAACATTTACTGATGTTTGATTCGGCACAAAAACGTATTGAACTGTTGTAAAGAGTTATTCAGTAGCCCAAGCACGAAATACAGCGAGAGAGGGTCAAAGACGCGCAAACAAAAAGCATGAATACAGCATACGACACCAGACCCCCTAGTGTAGACATTTTTCGTTTGATATAAAAAATATCTGTTGTTTTAAAGAAAAGTGCAATACTCACGTGGTCAAAATGTATAGAACAGCATTTCTTTTTTTCGATAAATTTCAACACAGCAGTGTTCAGAATCATCTTGTACTGAATCAATAAATTGTAAGCGGTTGCATTTCGATGACTCTCCACCGCTCACCACCGCATTATACAACGTGTAACATAACTAACGCAAGACTTGATAGTTAATACACCCCAATTAGAGTATTGAGTTAAAAGCATAATACAATGACAAAAACTAATTTTTTTTAAAGCAAACTCAGAATTTATATAACAGCGTTGACCTCAGAATTACTTTATGCATTTAAAATTGAGTCTTATCACCTCATCATAAGATTTAATTTTCTTTTGCTCAAAATGCGGTACAAATATATATTAAAAAAAAATACCTTTATTAAAATTCACTGATATCGATTCAGTAGGATATTACGAACAAACTACGTTCAGGACTTGCCCTTATTCTGTTACACCTTGTACATGTAGTAACACTGATTGAATTTTACTTTTATGTTCATGCTAAGGCTACAAAAAATTCGCATTCTATTTGTTAACCACACCATTATTTCTCCTTACATTAACTCACAACCGAAATTACAAAATTGTAACTTATTTGCTCATAATCACAGCCACAGACAATAATCACTGTGTATAAATAAAGATGGCGATTCACGTAACGGCAATTTATGAGAAAAAAGAAAAATACAAACATCATGCCCGTTTTGGGGCCGTCATTTAATTATATGAGGCAATACTGGCGATTTTTCGAACCGTGGGGAGTTGTCGACCCGTGGTATGTCGTGAGTGTTTGGCTCGACCCTATCCTTCCCCCAAAATTTCACGTGAGATTTATCAACATACGTAATTTAGTGTATATACGTTAATTTGTGCATATTTTGTGTTGGCTTCGTAAAAATCAAGGGCCTACTGTGCCATATTACCGCGTATTATTTAATAGAATTTAAACATACTTTAGGTGAAAAATATGTTCTAATTATTTAATGTAACCCGGTTTACTCGCAATTTTGTATCGTTTTTTTTTTTTGCGAAAAAAAATTATAATTACTTGAATTACTTGCCAAGCCCCTTCTCCGCCGTGAGATAGTGAGATTCGGCTTGACACTGCCCAACCTAGTAACCAAACTCAGAACCTCATTCTGAGCATAACGTTAAGCGGGACATTATTTTTCAAAACTTAGATTCTCCATTGCGTGCATGGCTATTTTTAAACGTAAGTCCTTTATATTGTCACCAAGTGTCTTTTTATCATAATTATTATAAAAATAGGGCGCTACGCATTCAGCGGAAGAATTGGTAAAGAAAAAATGATTTGATGTTGATCAGCAAAACAAAAACGACGGTTGAAAGGCTATTTGATCTAAGCGACATTTTTTGAAAGTTGCAGGAGAGTGATTCAAAGTTTTATTTTTCGAATAAAATATTCATTATAAAAGAACTAGTGAGCGGATTTTGGAAAAACTGTATTATATTTACCAAAATCCACTCACTTGTTTGTGTTTTTTAATGTTTTTTTTTTTCGAAAAATAAAACTTTGAATCACTCACCTGCAACTTTCAAAAAATGTCGCTTAGATCAAATGGCCTTTCATCCGTCGAGAAAATTTTTTGAAAAAATTCTCAGATTACTATTTATAGACAAAATTGAAATTATGAAGAAGCACCTTTTACAAAATTACATAATTTGCTGAACAATAATTCTATTTAAAGAACTACACTCCCGGAGTCCTAAACCAAACCGTGGTGCATTTTCATATAATGTATAAAGGCCAAAAACATTTAGAAAGTAGGGTAAAACAAAACGATTTTTTACAAATTTGAACGCATAATTTAGGTGTCATCATTGTTCCAAATTTTCGATTCGTAGCTTATAATACCAGCGGCACGGATTGACTGGTTAAGCTACGCTTGCCGCGGTCAGTTCTTGGATGGGTGACCATCCATAAATATCGAGACCCTCCACGCCTCAGAAAGCACGTTAAGCCGTAGGTCCCGGCTGTCATTCGTAGATCTTTAAAAGTCGTTACGGGTCGTCAGAAGCCCGAAAGTCTGACAACCAGTCTTACCAAGGGGTAGCGAGTGACCCAGTAACTGGGTTGTGGAGGTCATATAGGCAGTCGATCCATGCAAAATTCTATTCAGCTGCGTTCAATAACGACTGGGAACCGACCCCAACATAGTTAGCAAAGGCTAGTCAGAAAGATTCATTGTTCCAAATTTAAATTCACAACCATTTAAAAAGATAATCTGTCGAGCCTTTTCCCAACTATGTTATGGTCAGTTTCCTGTCTAACCGACGATCCGACGACCCGTAACGACTGCCAAAGATTCAAAAATGACCAACGGCTTAACATGGTATCCGAGGCACAGAGGAGTCTTGGTATGTAAAAATGGTCACCCACCCACTAACCATTTAAAAAGATACCTTTATGTAAACAAAATGCATGTTAGGTTTGATTTAAATCAAACCTAACATGCATTTTGTTTGGCGTGTTTTAAATTTAATAAGCTAAATTATTTCAGCTCATTACAATTTCAAAATCTCATTTACCTATCTACTATAAAATTTATAAGTAATTACAAACATTAACTTTTAAAATAAAAGTCAATCATTAAAAGCAGAAACACATTTGACACACGCCACATTTTATTACATCAAGTGACCATAGAGCACCGTTGAGTGTGGCAAGTATGTTCCAAGCTTATAGCCAGAAATTTATAAACCAGTAACTTACACAAGAGTAAGCAAGAACACCAACTAAACCAAAAATTCGAAGACACATGATATCTACCAACCCGCACTGGGCCCGCGTGGTGGATTATGGCCCAATCTCTCTCACCGAGAGGAGGCCTGTGTCCCAGCAGTGGGAACATTTTAGGCTGCTGATGATGAGACAGCATAAAACTTCATTTGAATTAAATTTAAGTTACTTGCATACATTTCACAAGTTACTGACTGTGTTGATTCCCGGCTTAGTCTACATATTCAACATTGCCAACAAAAGCATTCAATCTCACATTTTATTTACAAAGGAACGATTTCTATGAGAGAGCATAAGTTTTTTTTTTCAATTTCGTCATAATCATAAGCTATATCACAAAAAAATATGACATATGTCAAAGTTGATGAAAAGTGGAGTGTTTGTTTGGCAGCTGTTGCGCAACTTTGAAGGCTTGTTTCACCACTTCCAAGCTGGACATAGTAAATCCACATTTTGTTAGTTATGTTTAAGTCCCATGTTATAGAGGGCGAGCCCATTGCCATCAACTGGTCCACACAAAGAAAATAATGAAAGTCAATTATGGAAAATAATAAGAACTCAAATTTCATCTCTTTGACATGTCTCATTTACATTTCATTCTTAAAATTATACCTATACTATTAAAATTAAATGACTTTTGGTCAGATTAACTAGAAAATATAAGCGAGCAACTATTTAAAAACTTTCTTATTTCAAATCTAATATTAAACTAAATTATGTGTTACAAATATTGTGATGTTTTTTGTCGACAAGAAAATTATTTTTTGAGCAAATTATTGATTTTTAATGTTTTTCTAAACCCCAACGCAAAACGAGGGGTGTTATAGTAAGTCTGATCACTAAGTGAGTCTGTATGTGGCACTGTAGCTCTTAAACGGCTGAACCGATTTGGGTGCGGTTTCTTTTTTTATTTAAAAGTAGGTTTTTTAGCGGTGATTCGTAGACATGTTTTATCAAAATGTGTTCAACTGTTTCGACCCGATGATCCTTTGACTAAAATATTACATACAACTTGTTATTAAACCTATAAGGCCATTCGTATGTTTATTACTTTTTAGAAGTTTTTATTTTGGTCGGAGGTTTATTAAATTTTAAATTTAGTTTTCTATACGTAGTGTACCTATTTAATAGATATGTAAACACTGTCTCATGCACACAAGCGGAGGCAGCTGCTGTCTCTAATGACATCTGTCAGTCACGAAGAATGGCGGGAAACAGATAAATTGAAGGGACCTTGGAGTGGTAGAGCACATTACCTATGTTTTTTTTTTTTTTGGAAATGTCATCTCACCGCTTAACCTATGAAGTTGTGGGCTGCTTAACCGGACTTGCTTGTGGCTGCCTCAATAAATTAAGACCTCCAAGGCTTAAAATAATTTAAAACCAAAGCGACTACACCCTAAGGACACCCCCTGTGGGGTACGGACCTCGGTTCAGGGCGTCGCTGGAAGACGGCAGCAAGAGACGGGCTGGATCGGAATAAGTGAGCCAATGAAGCGATATAATCAAATTAAATACGGAATCAACAGGATTCTACACTATAGAAAACCGTCGCCGTAAAAAAAAAAAAAAAATTTACTTAGCCCTTTACCAATCATTTTGTGGTTTCGACCTCCCTCCAGCTAGATGGACTGATGGCGTAAATAAAATTGGCTGGGATAGACTGGATGCGGAAGGCAGAGGACAGGGTGTTGTGGCGCAACTTGGGAGAGGCCTATGTCCAGCAGTGGACTGCGATAGGCTGAGTTCATTGAGTCAAACATAGCGTCGGAATTTTACTGCTTATCTATGTCTTCGTTCATGCTCGCTTATAATTTCTAGTTAACAACTTGACCAGTGCAATCCTGGTTTCACCAATATTATCAAAAATTGAGGGTATTTCGAAACAAAAGTTGCTTAATTTTGATAACATTCAAAATGAGTTCTAACTTTATTTCAAGCCCGCAAGTTTCAACGAGCCGAGCCGAGCTTCGAGCCATTTTGAATTCTATTAACAGATGTATAAAGTTTCAATTACAAAAACTGTTTCTTAATTTGACAACTAAAAACTTGTTTCTAAAAACTGTTTCTGTATTAAGAGCTTTACTCTCGTCGGAATAAAGCTCAAAATATAACGACTGGCTGAAAGGCTGGTTGGCTTGGATTAAATTTAGAATTCTTTTAGAAAGAAGGTGGAATTTTTGGAGTTTACTCCTTAAGATTTTTATACATAAGCCCGGGATATGAAAATTGATGGAGAGTAAAATCGAATTTTCGCCGTTATGCGTTATTTTATGTTTACTAATCTATGCACCATAAGATTTTAATCGTTTTACAACGGCAGCCCACTTCATGTCCCCAATAACTACTACACATCCATAAGAAAAAAAAAGATCATTTGAATAACTAAAAAATAAAAATATTATTCATTATGATGACGCATGACGTAATTAGAAATTGATATTTAGTCTCATGGAAAATAGAGATGGAATGATCTAGTCGACTCGTGCACTGGGTAGGTATGTTCTGTACAGTCTGATACTTAAACATTATTAACAGGATGTTTCATAATTCAAATACATTATTTATTTTTCTTAGTACCTATTATCTGAATTAATGGTAACAATTTTTAATCACGCCTAGAGGTATGTTATGTCGGATACATTGAGTGGACGACCTTTGTAAGACTACTAAAATGTCACGGTGTATTTTATAATCGTTCGTAAGGAGTAAACTCCAGTCGTGCGTCGGAACTGACACACACATTTTTTTTTTTATTGTTTTTAAAATGATGGGACAATCCCTAAAAAATCTGCCAGGGTCGCGAGATTGTTCGAAAGAGATACCGTGACCCTGGCACATGGGCAACTGAAGGAACAAGGGTGGGTTTTAGTCAGTAAAAGTCTGACACGCCCTCCCGCTCCGCCCAGAGCGGGAGAAGTCATTTGATGATTTCCCATCCAGAAAAAAAAACCCCTAAAAAATTAAAATGTTGTTTATGTTTTTACTTATTCATGTTTCGGGGTTTTTCCCACACTTATCACGTTCTAATCATGGAAATTGTTTTGTAAAGCAAACATTAATAATTAATGTATAACTAACATCACGCATATAATTCTCAAAGGCTTAGGCAGGACACAGAGTACCTTTAGTACAGCCGCCAGCATATCAAGGTACCCAAAACTGTCAAATTCTCGCAATTAACCTTGAACCTAATGCTTTAGCGATAAAGTTGAAAATCTATTAAAGAAATTTGACAGATTGTAGTAGCTTGATGTGCTGGCGTCTGCACATTTCGCAATTTATCGGAAATACTGTTAACAATTTCTTGGTTTCATATTCAATAATATTCTTAATATCAAAACGGTGAAGGAAACTATTATGAGGAAATTTGTCCTAGAACTAATAATAAAGACATATTGTGACATTTACTATCCTGCACTGGGCCTGTGATGGCCAAAGACCCGAGAGGAGGCCTGTGTCCCAGCAGTGGGAACAGTATAGGCAGATTATGATATAATATTGGTGAAACAGAATTGAATAATCTCAAAAAAAAAAAACAACTTAATTAATCATTATTTACAAAATTAATTCTTTTTAACAATCATAGTACCTATTATATTTAAGAAAGCAAAAATTCGGAGCTTTTGTGAAAAAGATTTTGTTCAGTCTATTGCATTATTTCTTGTATGGATTGCCAGGAGAAAAAACTCTTTAGGTAGAAAATAACACACTTATACAGGGAAAAATTAAATTAAATGGCAATTCAATATCGAAAAGTAATGAACTAGAGAAAAAAAAAAACATTTTTATTTAAATCTGCTTCAATCAGACTATGTTCAAAACTGAGCAAAATGACAATGACATGCACAGACGCCAGCACATCAAGGTACCCGAAACTGTCAAATTCTCCCAATCAATTTTGAACCTAATGCTTTAGCGAAAAAGTTGAAAATCTATTAAAGAAATTTGACAGATTGTAGTAGCTCGATGTGCTGGTGTCTGTACATTGTTAGTTTAACAATATTTAAAAAAAAATGTTTTGATGCTGTTGATATGAAAATTTACGACTGAAAGCTCCGTAGTATGCGTGATTCCGCATCACCAACCGACTGGAGCCGAGTTTACCCGATCCAGAGACACCGACCCGAGTATGACGGTTCAGTTTAGAAAGACCGCAAAGTGTGCCCAAAGAAGTTTTCTCTTTAAAAACGCAACCAGCCTAAAACTACAATAGACTGAAACATTCATTATCTTTTCAAGAAACCAAAGCTCCTTACTCTTAACAACTATGACTCTTCACTATCACCTACTTTTTCCTGGCACTCAAAGTCTTTTTTCACACTCAAATTTATACTTTCAACATCTTCTGTACTCTTCATAAGATTCAAACCCTGTTCGAATTCGCCATTTTCTTGTGTTCCATGTTTAAATTGTAGATGTTTCTCCATACTAGATTTTTGTACACATCTGTAGGTACAATGAGGACACTTTACAGACTTCTGTCGAGGCCTGTAGGGTTTACTTTGGTTTTTAACGTCTACTTTTTCGCCTTCTTTTTCGTTTAAATGCCTCTGTTTGTGTTTTGTTAGGTTAGTTTTTTGCACGCATCTGTAGGAACACATGTCGCAACTAAAAGGTTTTTGATCAGTGTGTAAATACATATGTTTTACTAAATTTGGTTTTTGCACTGTTCTATAGTCGCAGAAAGGACACGCAAAAGGCTTGTAGCCAGTGTGAGTCCTTTCATGAACAACTAAGTTATTTTTTTGGGCACATCTGTAGTCACAGTATTGACATCTAAAAGGTTTTTCCTTCATGTGAACTAATATATGTTTTGCGACGTTGTTTTTCTGTCCCGACTTGTAATCGCAAAAGGTGCAGGAGAACGGTTTTTCGCCGGAATGAGTGCGTTCGTGGATCTTCAAAATGGCGGGCGATTGACATCTGTAAGCGCATTGACTACAGCTGAACTTCCCGACTTTTTCAACTAACTGGTCACTATCTGAACACGATTTTGAATGATGCTTCAACCCTCGCTTCGAAGGGAAAACATCATTACACTTATAACAGATATATTGACCTTTAATATTCATAGAAATATCTTCAGTTATTTTATTATGTATACTTGAGTCATTTTCACTTTTAGCTTCAACAAAATTCTGGTTATTATACTCCGAATAATATATTTTATTCTGATCCGTCGGTTTCAAATTTTCTTTCGGCTCCTCGCATTTTTCTTTCCCGCCATTAGGGCAGCCATCTTGTCTTAACTTTTTATAATCGTCGAGGTAAGGGCTTGTGTTTTCAAACTGCCTATTAATGACTAAATTTTGTGGGTTTTCGCGTATGTTTGTGTAGTTTTGAACGTAGTTTTGTGGTCTGGAGTATAGGTCTATGGAATTTAATGCTGGAACGTTCACGTGTGTGCTATATACGTACATTTGGTTGTCTGGGTGGACACTTGGCTGTGGTTGCGTGTGTTCGGTGGGAAGACCTGAAATTGGAGATAGAAAGTATGTTTATTTTGTTAAAAAATATTTCGTTGTGCTTTATAGAGTAGAATGCCATTTTATAAAACTAAAACGCTGAGTCAAATCTCATTAAAAAAAAAATTCTTTGCGTTTTTCCGTTCAACTTGGTCGGAGCTGAACGGAAAACGCAGCGAAATTTAGCCGCGGAATTCCGCTCTATCGTAAACACGTATAAGAAAGAAAATACGTTTATTTACGGTAAATATGACGCAAAGAAAGACAAGACACACAAAACAAAGACGTGGGGGAAAACATGCGTCACATCCACGCAAAATGACCATCGCTCAGCATAATGATACAGCCTTATGCGATTCAGAGCCCCACCGCTGTTTTTCAGCGACAATTGAGGGGGTCTCCTAAAGACGTCCACTGCTGGACATAGACCTCATTTCCAACAGTGGACGTCTTTCAGCAGAAAAGATGATATTTTTTTCCGCTAAGGTTCCTAGCCTTAATCGTTGTACCGGTTCACAGAAATCGAAACAATCAATCAAATTACTTCTGACTTAAGTTTTGACCAGACTTTTGGAATGCCAAGGTTAATCTATACTAATACTAGCTTCCGCCAGCAGCTTCGCTCGCGTGAAAATTCAACCCCCCAATTCACCCTCTTAGGGATGGAATTTCAAAAAACCCTTTCTTAGTGGAGACCTGCTCTTCACAAAGAATACACCCTCCAAATTTCATGTCTCTAGGACCAGCGGTTTAGGCTGTGCGTTGATATATCAGTCAGTCAGTCAGTCACTCAGGACTTTGAATTTTATATATATAGATAGATTATAAAGCTGAAGGAAGGAAGGAACTAATGGTTGGAATTGAAAAAATATTTTTGTGTTGGGTAGCCCATTTATTGAGGAAGGTTATAGGCTATATAACATCACGCTATAGTCAAAAGGAGCGGAGCAGCAAACGAAAAACGGATGAAACTGGCAGGCATTTCGATGCGACGGGAAGGGGAGCAAAAATTTGTCACATAAGATAGGTGACTGACATACATGCTTGCATAGTAACAATAATTACGTACGTGATAACTTAGCCCACAAAAAAAAAAATACCCTGCGCGAAAGACCAGACCACCTGAACTTTATGTTTTCGGGGTCGCTGAGTCCGAATATGGTACCAGAATAGCGAAGTTGGTTCGCGTTTTTTCAGAAATCAGCAGTAATGCTGACAATTTAAGTTTTTTTTATATTGTTAAAAAAACGTGAAATTCCAATGTGCAATGAAATAAACTATGCAAAAAATGTCTCCCTGAATCAATAGAGTCTTTACCTAAAGTTAGAATCACCAATTGATTTCATATTTTCTCATCATAGAGTAAAAATGCTGAAAATATCGGATATTTGTAATTACACAGTATACGATCGTTGAAAATATTTTTTCAACATATCTCTCATAATGTCATCAGAAAAAAAAATGACAATTCTGACTTTAAATATGAATTCAGTAGATCTAGAAAAGATATTCTGAATGGTTTTATTCACAACAACTGGTACTTTTGCATTTTCAACGATCCTATACTGTGTAATGACAAATATCTGATATTTTCAGCATTTTCCCTCTATGATGAGAAAATATGAAATCAATTGGTGATTCTAACTTTTTTTTTTTTTTTTAGTAAAGATTTGATTCAGCGAGACATTTTTTGTATAATATATTTCATTGCACATTGGAATTTCGCGTTTTTTTAACAACATAAAAAAACTTAAATTTTCAGCATTATTGCTGTTTTCTGAAAAAACGCGAACCAACTTTGCTATTCTGGCATCATATTCGGACTCAGCGACCCCGAAAATATAAAGTTCAGGTGGTCTGGTCTTTCGCGCAGGGTATTTTTTTTTTGTGGGCCTGTGTAATTGTTGTTATTTAAGACAACTGACTCATTTAAAAAAAAACTCATTTTGCCAGCGGTCTCATCCGCGTATAGGTCGCACACTGTGCGCTAACGTGATTTAAAAAAAAACCTTTGCCCTAACCCAGTATGTAGTCTACTTATGTACCAAATTTCAACCAAATCCGTAAAGACGTGAAAAGGTAACAAACAGACCAGCAACTGCAAAAATATTTTCAAAATCCAACTGAATCCGAACTTCGACTACAGAGTTTTATTATTATTTCTTATAGGAAAAGGCACAATCATTTCTTCCCGAACTTTCCAATTTTCCGGGTAGGTTTTCCATTTTTTTTTTTCCATAAAAACTTAAATCGGACCTTAACGAACGTTTTAAAACTAAATAAAAATAGCCAAATCGGCCGATTCGCCTATTTTCAAGCTCCAGTAATGCGCTTACTAACGAACAGCATTTCATTTTATTTCTATACTAGCTGACCCGACAGACGTTGTCCTGTCTCTTTGATGATATTTGAGCACGCATTCTGTCAATTCTATGTCAAATGTCATAATGTTACATTAAAAAAGTTTACATTGTCCTATTATATTATGGTTGTTAAGTATTCTTGAATAAGTGTTTTTAAATTTTCTAATTTTCCGCGCAATTTTTTTTTTTTTTTTTTTTCATAAGAACCTTCTCCTGACATTTACAAACACAACAACAACAAAAAAAAGTGAAATCGGTCCAGCCGTTCACGCGTGATGTCGTGACCAAGGGAAATAGGGATTCATTTTTATATATATAGATGTATGAATAGCAGATAAGACACTATCTCATTTATAAAAATGTAAGTAAATAGAACAGTCCAGTTAGCAACGGCCTAATAACCCAAAATCTTAGTCTTTATCTATTTAAATGACATTGAATTATAGCGTGCCAGCTTCAGAACTTGGAACCGGTACCAAAAGTACAGGTTTCTTTTTCTAGTTGGGTAATCATCAAATGACTTCTGATATGAAGAACAAAGGGCAGTGCTAGGGCATGTCAGACCTTTACTGACTCAAACCCACCCGTGTTCCTTCAGTTGCCTATGCCAGGGCCACGGTAACTATTCCGAACAAAACCGCGACCCTGGCAGGCATCGGTCCTATCGGACCCCTTAAGTACTGCCGACATCTCTTTGAGGTATTTTCTAATATAATGATTGGGGACTTTACCTAATTCCGTTCAGTTCAGTTTATTTATTTGTAAATATAGGTTATAAAAATACAGATCTTATGTTGATAATGAGAGCATTATGTTATGCCAGGAGGCGTACAAATATACTGTGGATATCCAGATGCCAATTATAAATTATTATTAACTGAAAATATTTGAAAATCATGCATTATATTGGTATCAAAGTAGAAAATAAATTAAAACAAATAGTGAATGAATACTCTCATCATATCAGACCTAAATGAGGAATTATTAAAACGTCTAAAATTCGTATGTCAAAATAAAAAAATATGTCAAAATAATTGAAATGTCAAAATAATTACACTTACAGTAATTTAATCTCAATATTACTCGTTCTAAATTAATTCGTCATTTAAGTATTCGTCAATAGTATAATAACATTTATCAATTAAGAACAATTATTTTTTTTTCTTAAATTGTATAAAATTTAATTCTTTTATGGCGTTTGGAATTTTATTATAAATGTGAGGAGCCATACCCAAGACACTTTTTTTTTACTAATGCCGTTTTACATTTATAATTGCTCAAAATTTTTTTATACCGAATCCGAATTGGAACATTTCGTACCATTGTCAGTTTTTCAAAAAGGTTGGGATAAGTTTTTAAGAAAATACTAATTTTTAATATGTATATCGCCGGTAGCGTAAGTATTTTTAATGTTTTAAAATAATCAGTGTATCTACTGGCAAATCTTATGCTGTATCCTGTTGTGATTGGTTGCAATTTGGACAACGTAATAACAGCCATAAATCGAAACATCAAATTTGCATCTGAAAAGAGGGTAGTTGACAAAAAAAATGCAAAAAGAGATTTTTCGGGTACGTAATATTTTTCTCAGAGGTTCCTAGATAATAATTACAGCTACGCTTGCCACGGTCTGTCCGTTGATGGGAGACCACGCATTACATATCGAGAAAGCACGTTACGGTCGGTCCCGGCTGGCGGCTTCGTAGACATTAGATACCTATGTGGGGTACATGTATGGAAAGATATGGTATAACCTTTTGTCTCTTCCAAAGGTTATACCATTTCTTTCCATACATGTACCCCACCAACTATCTTTTAGGGACGTTGGGCTTTAACTCGTTGGAGGTGAGAAGAGGCCTTGATCAGCTCTCGGTGGCTTGTAAGATCTTACGGGGACGTATCGACTGCCCAGAGCTCCATAGCCTTTTCTGTCGGTTATTTGTGCCCGATAAATACATTGGACACCGTCAGAGCCGCCGGCATAACCTTTATGCGCAACTGCCATCTAAGACTGTAGCCAGAGCCGAATCCCCAGTCTGTCGCAACTTAAAAATGCTAAATGCCCTCCTGACTGCCAACCCTGAATGTGATGTGTTTGTTGATGAATGGAATAAAATGATGCTTATATGTCTGTTGTTCTGTGAGAGAAAGTATGCAAGGGAGTCCACTGTTCCATATTAGTTGTTAACATAGGTAATTGTTTAACTTTTTGTAATTATTGTCAACCTTTTATGTGTTTCTATGTCAATTAATTTAGTTGGTGTTGTACCGTTTTAATTAACTATAAATAAATAAATGTAATGTCTACGGTACCGTGTGGTGCCGGACGTAAAGAATAACACCACCCCATTTCTTCCCGTGGGTGTCGTAAAAGGCGACTAAGGGACTTACTAGAGAATGGGCAGCAGCGTTCTCTATGCATTTTACCACCATACTGCTATCGCCAACCCGCCTGCCAAGCGTGGCGATTATGGCAAAGCCCCCCAAATTGGGGGAGGCCTAAGTCCAGCAGTGGACGTCTTACGGCTGAAATGATGATGATGATGAATGTCTACGCATGCCAGCCTGGGACCAACCGCTTGTCTCTTGGTAAGCCTGGTTGTCAGACTTTAGGGACCTAGCCAGAAGCCAACAGTCTGACAACCAGTTACCAAAGGGTTTTGTGTTACCCAGTTACTATGTTGTCAAGGTCAGATAGGTCAGGTCCCCTTTATGTAAAATACTGGTAAATCAGCTGCATCCGGTTAGCCTGGAAGCCTACCGGATTGATACTGAATTTGTATGTAAAATCCAAGAAAAAAAACGACCAAAAGTTTAGTTTTAATTAGCCGTGAAAGCAACACATAGAAGTGCTATTAAAACCAGTCGGGCTGACCTTTTTATAACAACATTATATTTAATATATTCAACAAAGGTTGAAGAGTCAACTTTTATCGTATTTGGATATGTCTGTCTGTAATTGTTGCTAGCGGATAGATTAAGATGTTTCGCGGTTTTTCTTCTGTCAAATCTTATCATAAAGAAATAGGAATGGTCTTGAAATCGATCAGAGTGCGTCGAAAATACAGACTGTTCGATTTTTAACTCTCGGCCTCAATTTAGGGAGGGTCCGCCTTAATCGCCACGCTTGGCAAGCGGGTTGGCGATCGCAGTATGGTGGTAAAATACATAGAGAACTGCCATGCTCAGCTGTCATGCTGCCTATTCTCCAGTAAGTCCCTTAATCATCTCTTACGACACCCACAAGAAGAAATATGGTGCTATTCTTTACATCCGGCACCACACGGATCCATAGACTCCAGTTTTATTCAATAACGTAAGAAACCTGTGACACATAGGAATTTCCATGAACAACACAATAACACCAAGATTTGATCCAAGATAACCTCAACTATTTTTGTTAGTGATAACTGTAAATACTTAAAAATAAACGACCTATTTCTCTAAATAGAGTTCGCCATGATTATTTGTTATTGCCCCCTGCTAAATATGGGCCTGGTAACACCCGCGACTAACGAGTGTTACCATGTACGTCTTTTTTTCTTTTTTTTTTTGGGATGGGAAATCATCAAATGACTTCTCCCGCTCTGGGCGGAGCAGGAGGGCGTGTCAGACTTTTACTGACTAAAACCCACCCGTGTTCCTTCAGTTGCCCATGTGCCAGGGTCACGGTATCTCTTTCGAACAATCTATCGGACCTAGCAGACCCCTTCAGTACTGCTGACATCTCTTTGAGGCGCGCGTGGAACACTACGCGCCGTCGACCCGAGCTTGGTCCTTACCGGGCGGCGAGCTACCCATTGCTCGCCACCAGCAAGCTCGCGCCTACGGTGGCCGGGAGTCCGCAATCGACTCCCGGCGCCCGGGGCGTCTCCTCCTGCGGCGGCTAGGGACGTGAGGGCGCAGAGACTGCCACTCCCTCACGCGCCCCGCCTCCTCCTTCGCGAGCATTACTGCTTCGCAGAAGGAAGAAGAAGGTGACGGCTTCCCATGCCCTCTCGCTCCGTACCATGGCTTACCATGTACGTCTTGGATTCGAACCCAAACAGGTGCTATACTTCGTGTAAATTATTTCATAACAACTGCTCTTAAAACAGTGAAGGCAAATATCGTCAAACCACCGTGAGGGCATGTCCAAGAACGAAAAATACAAAGACATTTGGTCTCTAATAGACTAATAGCCTTAGATCGAAAGAAGTGGAAAGAGAGTAAGTAAGCCTGAAGTGGAAAAAATACAAGCTTATAATAGTGCTCTGCTAAGCGCAAAAGCGGTATCTCAAAAAAATCGTAAAGTTGATTTTAATGCCAACGGATAGCTTTAAAAAATACGCATTTAATGAAGTGACGAAAGTGACGCCTTCTTATAACAGAGTATTCAATTTTTAAATTGTATTAAATCATATGATGAGATAGAGAAAGGCTTTTATGATATGTTTTAAACAATATAGCGCTAATAGGCTTAGTTAAAATCAACTTTAAGATTTTTTTGAGACACCGCTTTTGCGCTTAGTAGGGCAAAATAGGAAAATTAGCACACTCTACAACCGAGACTATAAACACCTGTGACAGCCACCAATTCGCATTAGGTCGGCGTGGTGGATTTTGGCCCACACGACGGTGTGAGCCAAAATGGGGCACAGTGTTCTTATGTCCCAAAGAGAACGTAAACTGATTATGCTATGCAATGAAAATAATTTCCAGATTGAAACTATGTGAAAGATAATAGTGCTAGAAAAGGTGTGACTACAGAGATGACGACTAATAGAGAAGTATGGAAGAAGACCATATTTCGCTGACCACAAATAAATTGGGATAAGGGCAGAACTGTTCCATAGAAGTTATTTTTTTTAACCAACGATCAATTTCGACGCTAGGGGGTCCTAAATCCCCGGGCGTCGGGAGTCCATTTCGGACTCCCGGCCAACGTAGGCGCGGGCTTGCGGGCGGTGAACAATGGGTAGCTCTCCGCCCGGTAAGGACCAGGGTGCTTACTCTTGAATATAATTCCGATAGTTCGACATTGGAATTGTCAGTCAAACGTCAGTGATTGGCTGGACTCACTGAGCCTAGCCAATCCCTGACGTTTAACTCAACCAACTGACGTATGACTAATGTCGATCTATTGGAATTATATTCGAGAGTAAGCACCCAGGCTCGGGTCGACGGCGACGGTGCGTTGTGTTCCACGCGCGTCTCGGCATAAGCAACTGAAGGAACACGGGTGGGGTTTAGTCAGTAAAACTCTGACACGGTCCTTCATCTCCACCAATAGATGACGCGAGAGACGTCACTTGATGATTTCCCATCCAAAAAAAAAGGGTGGGGTCTAGAATCGTGTGTCGAATTCATGGTTAAAGAAGGCGCATCCCATGTCACCATGTATATTAAAAAAAGAGGAAGGAATTCTTGGTGACATTTCAGAAGCTCGACTGACCTGTTTTGTTTTTCTCAACGTTTCTGCTTGCAGTGTTTTTAAAGATTAAGAAAAGCATCTCAACAAATCAATTAATTTAATCTAAAAAACATGGAAATATTTCTAGTTTTTTAGTTTATTCAACTAATTTTAGACCTAGACCCGAAAGAGTGGCGCCAAATTTATAAACTAGTATTCTATATGCACTTCTTTATAGACTACATCAGCGTGCGCCAACGAAGCTGAATGAATTATTTATGAGCTGAATGTTTTATAATAGATTAAAGATTCTTGTTTAGACAAGATTTGGCCTTGAAGTAAAGATTTTGATTAGAAAGGAGAAAATTGATTATTTTGTTTTTGTTCAGTAATATTTATTACATAAATACACATAAATAAACTCACGCCTTTGCCCCATGGGGTTAGGGGATAACAACGGAACGCCACCTACTACAACCCTTACATATCCTTTTGCCTCGGTTAGGTTCATACATCTGTAAAAATTGGCATTTAAAATAAATAATAGTTTAAAAAAACTAAAAAACACGCTTCCATAGAAAACCAAACTAAAAAGTAGAAAATAATGGAAAAAAAGCGTGGGATGCTTTTTAAGGTATTTTTTAGGGTTCCGCACCTCAAAAGGAAAAAGCGGAACCCTTATAGGATCACTTTGTTGTCCGCGTGGAGGTATCACGCTGAAATTTATATCAAATACTCAATTCTACTGTCCCTTGGAGCTGTGAAAAAATCAAACTTCTAAGCTAACGCGATCAAAAGATATAGCCGTTTATGCCGCAAATTTCCGCAAATGTTCGAAACTCGCAAGGGAATCAAAACCTAAAGGGTACTTCCAGTCCATCTAGAATTTTGAAAATTGGTACGAAGCAACTTCTTATAGCACAGATAAAGGAAAAATTGCGAAAATCGTAAATTTTTAGTTACATCATGTAATAAAAATATTTTTTAAAATTTTAAACTTTATACCTACAGGTTTGTATGGAACCCTCGGTGCGCGAGTCCGACTCGCACTTGGCCGGTTTTTTTATTGATATCAGGCACCCCACGCTTTTTTTCCATTATTTTGTACTTTTTAGTTTGGTTTTTAATGGAAGCGTGTTTTTTGGTTTTTTTTTTAACTATTATTTATTTTCTATTTTTTAGGGTGTTTCGAATTTTGAGACGTATGTCAGCATAGTTTGTAACGTATCTCAGCGTAGTTTGAGACGTATGTCAGCGTAGTTTGTGTCGTATGTCAGCGTAGTTTGTGACGTATGTCAGCGTAGTTTTCGAAGACAGTTTTTTGCTGTCCTGGTAACCCTGGCAAGGATAATGGCACAAATTTATGAAATTATTGCATTGTCATCGGTCCTGGACAGGTGTGCAAAGTTTGAATGAAATCTGGTCGTTTAAAATGGGTCAAAATCGCGCTATAAGGAGTCGGTTACAAACAAACATACAAGTGAAGCTAATATAAAGTGAATAAAAAAATACATTCAACAATAAGTTACCCAAATCAGTTGGAAAAGAAAATAAACTCTATTTATTCACTAACAAATTAAAAAGAGATTAATAAGTTAATGTTATTACAGTAGTTTTTATTTTAGAATAGGAAATCTTATAAGATAAAGGATAAGTCCTCATCTCTACCTACTACAATATATTTATTTTGCTGTGCCCGACCCGGTTCACGATTGTGTTTAAATCCAATGTTTACCACGTGAGCATATCTATACAAATAAATAAAATTGGAGTGTCTGTTTTTAATATTAAAATAACTACTTTTTACTAAGTGTATATGGATGCATACACGGTACATATATCAGAACAACATTTTTTACAATTTTTGTCTGTCTGTCTGTTTGTTCCGGCTAATCTCTGAAATGGCTGACCGATTTTGACGGAACTTTCACTGGCAGATAGCTGATGTAACAAGGAGTAACTTAGGCTACTTTTATTTTAGAAAAAATAAATAATAGTTTAAAAAAAATAAAAACTCGCTGAATTTTGAGACGTATGTCAGCGTAGTTTTCAAAGACAGTTTTTATGAAAAACTTTTTGCTAAATACCACGCAAAGTGGCGGATAACAGCTATTACCTATAATATAACCTGAATTAACACATCTTACCGCGGTAGTACGTCCTCCTGCGTTAATTTCCGACATCCACGCGGGCGAAGCCGCGGGCAAAAGCTAGTACATTATATAATGGAATAAAGTATTGAGTATTGTGTTAACTAACAATTCGAAAACATGACACACACCAACGCGCACTGGGTCGTGGATTATGGCCCACTCCCGCTCTCAGAGAGGAGGCCTGTGTCCCAGCAGTGGGAACATTATAGGCTGGTCATGTTTATGCTAAATGATTGTACATCGGAAATATTAGTTTTTTACATATTCATTTAAGTATTTAAATTATGTATTATATTCGTCTGAACAGAAGTGCGCATGATGCATAATAATTATTAATATATAAATCACTAGCTTCTGCCCGCGACTTCATCCGCGTTAAATTTCATGTTCCCCCGACCCTTCCCGTCGCATCGAATCGCCTGCCCGTGCGATTTTCCCCGTTTTTGCAACATTTTTCATTGCTGCTCCGCTCCTCTTGGCTGTAGCGTGATGTTATAAAGCCTTCCTCGATAAATAGGCTACCCAACACAGTAAGAATTTTTCAATTCGGACCAGTAGTTCCTGAGATTACCGCGATCAATCAAACAAACAAACTCTTCAGCTTTATAATATTAAAGTATAGATAATGTAATTTTACTGATGAATTTCCGTTAAAATTTGAGATTTATACACAACATATTTATTTATATAATTCAACTAGGTAGCTTTATTTAAATACGAAATTGATTAATTTCATCAACACAAAATTTTACAAATAATTGCGATAAGTCAATCCCAATTTATACTGCACTAGCCCGCGACGTCGTCTGTGTGTTCTGACGTGCATTTTGTATTTCATCCTTTTTAAGTTTTTGAATTTCATTATTTATTTCAGCTTTAGAATAGTTTTCAATGTTTTATTGGTATATTGGCGTGAGGTAGCTGACATAATATTATGGCAAATAATTTAATTTATTTTTGTTTTTCGTAACATTAATTACTTACATATTACTGTATAGAATCAAGTTCCTCTAACTGAACAGACAGCTGTGCTGCTGGACAGTTTGTTGCGCCACTTCTTCTTCCCAGCTAAAGCACTAGGAAGTGGTGAAGGCAAGGCGTTTTGGGGGACTCAATTATTTAATTTTGACATTCAATAAGTGCTGACTCTCAGCCTAGTTTGATTATATGACTTTTTATTTTTAATACAAAACATTATCCGGGATAGGAAGCAGCATATATACTTCTCCAATATGTCGATTTTGTAAAAAAAATGTCACAGTGAAAGCTGGCTGACAGAAACTGACAGAGTTTGATGAAACAGAAGCATTATATTAACAATAAAATTTTACTTAAATCAAAATCAAAAGTCATTTATTCAAATTAGGCTGAGGATCAGCATAATTTTTAGCACTTTTCGAACGTCAAAATTACATAAGACAGTCCCCCAAAAAGCCCGCCGTTCACCACTTCCTAGTGCAATAGTTGGGAAGAAGTGGCGCAACAAACAACAGTAATAATACTAGTTGCCCATTATTCATTTAAAAGTAAATGTATCTATCTCTCTAATGCATTATTTTATAAAAAATATTAGGTTTATGCACTCCTTCTTCTGATAAACTTTATCTGTGCCTAAGTTCATACTCAATCGCCGCGTAATTTTCGTAAAAAGGGGGTACAAAGTTTTTGCTTCACGTATTAATATAAAGATTTTTTAAATGCGAATGCTATTGGTCATCGTTTAAGCCGTTAGACACTCACTGCTAGACAAATATCTTCCCAAAAAGAGGGATTTTGCCATAATCGCCACGCTTGACAGGCAGGTTGGCGATCGCAGTATGGTGGTAAAATGCATAGAGAACGCTGCTGCCCATTCTCTATTTAGTTGCATAGTCACCTCTTAAGGTACCCTTTTTTTTTTGTTGGGTGGGAAGCCATCAAATGACGTCTCCCGCTCTGGGCGGAGCGGGAGGGCGTGTCAGACTATTACTGACTAAAACCCACCCGTGTTCCTTCAGTAGCCTGTGCCACAGTATGAAATGGGATTTTGCTATTCTTTACGTCCGGCGCCACACAGTACGATAAATGGGCATATTCCATCGGAATTAGTGTATAAAATTTGAAACGTGTTTCAGAACGAATTAGAATATTTTTGGAAAGGTTAGACCGTTGAATAAAGGTTAACTTGTCGTGAATTACTGGTCGACTAGTAAAACTGCATAATTTGTTTATTTTTCGTGGGTGGTTTAAAGTTAGATTAACTTTGTCTTTGTTGAGGATACGATAGGAATGCGACTAAAAACCAGAAAAAAATAAAAAGAAAGCCTGCCAAGCGTGGCGATTATGGCAACCCCCCCCCCCCCCAAATTGAGGGAGGCCTACGTCCAGCAGTGGATGTCTTTCGGCTGTAATGATGATGACGAAAAACATCCTCCCCAATTTGAGGGGGTTTGTGCTATCCTTTACGTTCAGCAAGAAACAGTATCATTGTACCTACTTTGTTAAAATTCTGTTATTAACAGGCTTTTCTACACATAGATATGAAGGAAGGAAGGCCTGTATTTCATGTATACATAAAAGAAAATAACGTATTATTGTTACCAGTTAACTTTAACGCGATCCAAAACTAGATACATAAACGAGCAGCTTTTATACATCTGCACACATTAAACATCAGGTTAGTAAACGTAAACGTTTGTGGAAACGCCATAAAAGAATAACACGCTGTTACCGTGCATTTACATCGATATTATTGTGCGATTGTATCGACATTATCGTGCGTTTGTATCAATATTATCATGCATTTATACCGATAATATCGTGCATTTGTATCGATGTTACCGAGCATTTGTATCGATATTATCGTGCATTTGTATCGGTGTTACGTGTATTATCATCGATATTATCGAGCATTTTTATCGATGTCACCGTGCATTTTAATCGATGTCACCGTGTATTTTTATTGATTTCACCGTGCATTTTATCAATGTCACCGTGCTTTTGTATAGATGTCACCGTGCATTTTTGTCGATGTCACTGTGTATTTTTATCGATGTCACTGCGCATTTGTATAATGTCACCGTGCATTTTTGTCGATGTCACCGTGTATTTTTATCGATGTTACCGTGCATTTTTACTGATATTGCCGTCCATTTGGAGACGGATTGTGAAGCTCGCCACCACAACAGATGTGACGACCACGACCAGTCAAGAGTGTAACGACGAAAAAGAAGAAGAATCGAATAAACCACGCACTAGGACAATTCTACTGCGTAATTATATCATTGATACCGTTTTTGTACTGAACAGCTCTTCATTAGGAACTTCAGAGAATAGGGTGTTGATTATATACGAACGTCGTCGTGGGTATGCATAATCCAGAAGCCTAGTCCTTATATCTAATATAAAATTAAGAATGTACTCACCATTTAAACCACCAACATTATTAATAGCAGGATTAATATTATCATAAAAATATCCATCATCCTCCTGCTCTGATTTTATATGAAACGGCATCGGCAGCATATGTTCATTTTGTTGGTTCAACCTATCATGCACATTCATATTAGTCCCCACCAACCTTTGGCCCAAGTTTTGCTCCAACATATGACCATCCTGCACACATTGAACCACCATAGGAGTTCTCCTTGCTTCATCTTGGGACAAAATCTCTTGCTCAATATGTGGCCTATTTAAGTGGTGTGACAAATCAATTTCATGGCTCAAATCATGAGGAATATCAGCTCTCATATCGTTTATTCTACTCAAATCCGCATTCAAATTCTCGTTCAAATTCTGTGCTAGCTGGCTCAAGTTCTGTAACTCCAAATCATTGCCAAGAGACCGGGCCAAGGTTAAATCCAAATTCCTTCCTAAGTTTTGTCCAAGTAGATCATCATGTCTGTTCAAATTTTGAGGTAATTCATTTGTTAGGTTGTGTACTAGGTCCAATTCTGATGTTAAATTTCGTTGTAAGTGTGCCGGGATATCGTTAAAGTTTAAATTTCTCGGTAAGTGGTTCGTTTTCAGCATTAATGAGGACATTTGGCGTGGTGAGAGTGGTAGTTGGAAGTTGTGCACTATCGAGGATTGCATCGCTTGGTGGAGCTGTTCCATTGATAATGCGGAATGCTGGTAGTCTGTCGGTTCCAGTTGGTGTTGCTTTTGAAGCTGCGGAAACAGACAGGAATTAGTTGTTATATGGTAGTGTTAATGTGATAGTGTTAACGTAATAGTGTTATGAAAAGTGTTATCATAATATCTTGGATTACAAAATTATTGGAGGAGGTTAACACTTTTAGTGCCCAGTCGAAAAAAGACTGATTCAAAAGTACACACTATTCACACCTAGCTTATTTTTGTGATTTGCACCCGGTATGCGGGTGCTCAGAAGAGCAGTGGTGGTGGCCCAGTGGTAACGGCCGCGACTTACGAGTAGTAAGTCGGGAGTTCGAACCCAGCAGGTGCTTTACTTTGTGTAAATTATTTCATCACCACAGCTTTCAAAACGGTAAAGGAAAACATCGTGAGGAAACCGGCATGTCTTAGATCCAAAAATTCGAAGACATGACTACTACCACCCCGCACTGGGCCCATGTGGTGGATTATAGCCCACTCCCTTTCACCGTGAAGAGACCTGTGTCCCAGCAGTGGGTAAATTATAGGCTGATGATGATGAGGCGGGTACTGGGCATGGTCTCAAGACACTTATAACTACGTATACATAGGACTCGGAGGCGAGTTGTGGGCATGTGTACGAATTATCGTTCTACCCGGGAGCCAGGTGCTGGGCACTAAAAGTGTTAAACTTACACTCGACGACGTTTGCACACATTACTTATTATAAAAGCACAAAAAAGAAGACAACTAGAGAAAAAGAGGATGTATTTCTCTTGAACTAAAACAAAGGAAGTCTTGAAGAATTAAAAACATCTGACATCTACTAATTATGGTGCATTACGGCCCACTTCCTCTCACGATGGGAGTCCTGTACTCCAGCACTGGGAACATTTTTTGTATTTAGAACTTTAACATACTCAAAATAATGCTGGAATTTAAAAAAAACGTCTCAGAGCCCAGGCTACTACGAAAGTTACACTACATATTGTAATAAGATGGTAAGAGTTTGTATCAACATAGTTTCTTGACCTTCAACTTATTGATTGAAGAAATATAGGTCAGGGTCAACATTGCTGTTTTAAAAGAGAGTGAATACCTACTCACTCTCTTTTAAAACAGCTATGTTGTGGATTCTATCAAAAAGTATTAAAGACGTTTAACTATTAGCAGACTACGAGTCTGACCCAGTAACTGGGTTGTGGAGGTCAGATAGGCAGTTGCTCCATGGAAAATACTGGTATTCAGCTGCTTCTGGTTAGACTGGAAGCTGACCTCAACATAGTTGGGAGAAGGCTAGGCAGATGATGATATGTCTGGACTCTAAGACACCTTGTACGCTGTTCCAGACTTTCTTCTCATAAGTTGGATATGATACATCAAACTTTATCTGGTTTTAAATATTACTGACATGATAAAGTGTTTACTAAAAATTATTTATCATTTAAGTAAGTAACTGCTGAATATTGTTTAAATATAAATTCAAATAATTTAGAATTATACTATGATGAATTATAGTCTTTATAAATAACAAAGAAAAAGAGAAATTAATTGGCCGATGTTTTATTTGATTTAATAATTTAAGAATCAAAGTTACATTTTTGTTTTCTTTGTGAAAACCACATTGTTGTACTCATAAATGAATACTGTCCTAGTTCTAATCTAAAACAATGAGCAAAAAAAAATTGGCGGTAAAAAACTAGATTCCATCAGCCGGGAACCAAACCCGGAACTTCAGTCACGTTATCAACACTTTTTATGTAAAAAACGTTCAAATTTTGAATTAAAACAAACAAGTAAATTAACTCACACTTTCAATGTAAAACTTGTAGCTATCATCGTCGATGACATTCTGTTCTTCTCGTTTCACAAAATCCATGTTCTATCACGATTTTAAAGTAAAAAAATGTTTAAACATTAATTTTAGTTCGAATCCATAGTATGTTTATAACCTATCAAAAACACTGACTTGAAATAAACACTTAAAATACATATAAATGCGTGAATTAAACTACGTATTGCTAATCACATGACTTCAAAGTTTTATAATAAAAAGAATTGTTGAAATAAATGTATAAAAAAATAAGTTTTCGTTTCCTTTCAGATTGTCTGACGAACGAAAGAAAGGATGCTGAGTATAGACAAATAGAGTTGCCGTCAACGAACATCTGTCGGGGATACACTACGTAAAATCAAGTTACCCATATTTACAAGGTTAAATTAACAGTAGGGTAAAACTGAAAGCTCGTCATAGGTTACGGCACAGATCAACGTCTACAAATTGCAGTTGTTTTATTTACTTTTGTGTCGATCAAAAATTAAATGAAAACTAGATAAATATTTATGCGACATGGAAAGAAACGTTATTAAAAGAGGAGTGATGGAAAACGGAACTAGTGGTAGACCATCACTCGTAAAACAGCAACTGATATGGATAAAAAAATAAAATTAAACATTCAATAATTCATAGGTTGTTTTGTATTCGTCGTATTATAATAATAATAATAATAACCCCGCAGGGCAGCATGTGGCGTGCTGTTGGGCAGTAGCGACCCCACGGACCCTATCTCCCGGGAGAATTCTTGTTCCTCATCTCTGGCTTGCCTTTATTGGCCGGCTGGAGTGAACACTGAAGAGGTTCAGAGCTCCCACCTCATTCTTGCCTTCATTGGCCGGCTTGAGTGGAGATTCGCAAGAGCAAACGTGCTCGGGGAAAGGAAGTATTCCAGTAAGTGCTCGTAGGGATCTTGACCATCTTCCGGGCTCTGGGATTGTTCTGAAAGCCGTGGAATACCTCTCCACTTCTCAAGCACCTCAGGAAGTGTTGCCCCCTTGTCGCTGCGTCACTATGAGCCAGCGACGGTTTCTGGGGGCCCATTATTGAGTGCGCAAGTCACCCCCTGCCATTTAATCCGTGTATATTCAAAACATTGATGCGGCAGGGGCCATAGGCCTTCCATAGTTCTTGGTAACCAGTCCATTTTAGCCAGTCAAATACATAGTCCAGCATCTTGGTTTCCACATCCTGCATAGTCCAACACCAACCGGAGGTTGTCCTTGGGTGCACTTGCACAGTGCATACAGGGATAATCGTCGGTTAGTGCCTCACTTCATCAAAATTTTCTAAGGGGCCTCTGTGAGTTGGCTTCGGCCCCTCGTAAGCCTTCCAAAAGACCGGGATCCTAGGATCCCGAGATATATTTAAAAAATAATAATAATATTCCACAACTATCACACAACGCCATCTAGTCCCAAGCTAAGCAGAGCTTGTGTTATGGGCACTAGACAACTGATAAACATACTTATATATTTCTAAACACATACATATTATAGATAAATTACACGTATTTAACTTATTCTGTGGTTGAAGACTGTAGGCATGCAACAGTCGTTCACACGTTGAACAAAATATCCTGACACTAACCAGATGATTGTTAAAAATGTAATACAATTTGAATTTTAAAATTTACCCTGGGATTTGCCCCTTTTTAAACATTTCAATTTCGTAGACGCTGGATAATAGAGAAAACTGAAGTAAGCAAGTGAAGTTTTTATCCTCATTGTACTTTATTTTACTGTGTACTTGAATTTACACACACACAAGTAGAAAATTTACAGTTAAAAACTAACTGATGCAAGGCGGGAAGATCATGCCTTGAATATAATCCCACATTTTCTCCGTCATGCATTCGCATTATTTATGCAAGCACATAAAATGTAATATTTTAAGTTAATTAAACAATAATTTCTGCGAATCAGGCAATTAGAATTCATTTATTCACCTGCTGGTACGGATAAAATCCTTTTTCGCGGAATATGTAATGGAGCTCTGAATCTTTCTCATTATGATTTCCTTATATAAAGGTAATTTCTATTATGTGGCAACACCGACGCTCGTCGTAGCATAGACAACTAGCTTTATTTATTTTACGTTCAGAAATTACTAAATATTTCGCCGACCAAATAGAAAATGGAAACTGAATTAAAATTATTATGGGCAATGAGAACACTAAACAATTAATATCTCCACATTTTGATATAAATTTAACTTTGAGCTCCTGTTAGATGGCCATTAGGTATTTTTTAGAAAAATATTTTCGTGACATAAAGCCCGGCGACCGGTGATAGACGAACTTGTGTTTTGGATTTTTTTTTTGACCTTCAGAAAAAACCAACTTTTCCTGATGGTTTTTGCTAGAATATTTTTGAAGTCCCGCTTCCACTCGAAATACAATCAAATATTGCTTCACAACTTCAAAGGTTTTCAACGATCGTAAGTATTTCAATTATTTATTCAAGTTCCTAGATTATTTCTCGTGTTAGCAACAAGTTTTGTACGAGAATGTCGACATATCTGATTCAGGTTAGATTAACCTGAATTACGTGCACACAACTTAAAATACTACGCAAAATGGAAGAAATCCTTGTTTAGAGATCTTTTTAGGATATATTTAGCAGGAAATTCCTTTATTTTGCTGAAATGTGACGTCTTATCAGTTTATTAAAGTTTTCCTGCATTCATGCCGTTGTTTTTTCCCGGTAAGTACATACGTACGTACCAGAACTCATGACCCTATTTGGGTGCAGTATTTTTTATTTAAAAGTAAGCTTCCTAGTGGTAGTTCTTAGACACGCTGTATCAAATTCGGTTCAGCCGTTTCAATCCTTTGATCTAAGTATTACTTATAACTTATGAAACATAAAGGCCCAATACAACTTTTTTTTTACTGTATAGATTTAGGTTGAGCTTTTTTACTTTTTAGAAGTTTGTTTTGGTTGGGCTTTTTTAAATTTAACTTTTTTTTATTGCATTCAATTACCTAAGTAAAAATATCAAGTGCACATAATTACAATATGTTTATTGATTCATACTGGAGTCTCCTAACACAAGCGATTTCATGCTTAAAAGGTGATCTTCAATAACATGTATCGAAATGCCTTTTGTAATTAACGTGAAATATTTTTTTTTCTAATACCTTTAGTACGATCAACTCATCTTTACTTTATACATAAGCAACTTTACCCAAAAGTATAGTACTTAAATAATCTCAATGACAAAATATGTGTGTCCGTCATTTAATAACAAAGCGATACAAAAGAAAAAAAATAACAAGTATTTGTACAAGATTTTTAGTCATTGCGGTATCATTTAATTCCTCTTCATTTTTTACTCACAGGTAAAGTTCTGCCGTACTAAGCGCAAAAGCAGTATCTCAAAAAAATCAAAGTTGATTTTAATGCATCCGTTGGCATTAAAATGAACTTTACGATATTTTTGAGATACCGCTTTTGCGCTTAGTACGGCAGAGTTGCTCATGAAATGTAAAGATGCCATAGTTGACAGTAGCTGAACCTTAAATTACTCCTACATTGAAACTACTTTTATTTACTCATCCATTTATTGTTTATAGAACAAGATCAGAAAGTCATCTTAGATAGGGTTGCCAATTTTTTTTTTTCAGTGAGTAACTAAAGCGTACAGATTAATAAAAAGAGTAGCATATTTTTCATGTTTTATTAATAACTAGCTTCTGCCCGCGACTTCGTCCGCGTTAAATTTCTTGCTCCCCCGACCCTTCCCGTCGCTTCGAAGCGCCTACTCGTGCAATTTTCCCCGTTTTTGCAACATTTTTCATTATTGCTCCGCTCCTCTTGGTTGTAACATGATGTTATATAGCCTATAGCCTTCCTCGATAAATAGTCTACCCAACACAAAAAGAATTTTTCAATTCGGACCAGTAGTTCCTGAGATTAGCGCGTTCAATCACACAAACTCTTCAGCTTTATAATATTAGTATAGATATATTTGCTAGCACTTTTTCCAGTACATAACACTTTTTTATTGATTTAACAAAAATTTTAGGATGCCACAAAAATCCACATTTAAGATAATATAGTCACTATATGTAAAAACTCTGAAGAGTATTTTAGTGTACTCTGTTAGTGTTATCTATATCTATACTAATATTATAAATACGAAAGTAATTTTGTCTGACTGTTACGGTTTCATGACTAAACAACTGAACCGATTTTGATGAAATTCCGTATGGGGTAACTTTAAACCCCAATTCATAAGCAAACTGGAGTTACGAGTGTGACATACTGCATAAAAAAACTGAAATGGAGGTGGACAGGTTACATGATGAGGAGCAAGAAGGAGAAGTGGGCCAAGGACGTAACCAACTGGTGTCCAAGCCACTATAAAAGAAAGAAAGGGAGACAGCGTCGTAGATGGGAGGACGACATTAAAAGTATGGCTGGCAATACGTGGAGAAGGAAGACACGTGATCGAACTCTGTGGCAAGCTTTAGGGGAGGCCTATGCTAGGAAGCAACACAATCTTCGCGAAACTGGTGTCCAATAATGTAACTTAGCATGTAAGAAACATATGTAAGATTGTTGAATAAAGGCTTTAAAAAAATCTTTAAACCCCAAGAAAGGACTAGGCTACTTTTTAGGGTTCCGTTGCCAAATGGCACAAAACGGAACCCTTATAGATTCGTCATGTCTGTCTGTCTGTCCGTCTGTCTGTCTGTCCGAGTATGTCACAGCCATTTTTTCCGAAACTATAAGAGCTATGCTGTTGAAACTTGGTAAGTAGATGTATTCTGTGAACCGCATTACGATTTTCACACAAAAATAGAAAAAAAACAATAATATTTGGGGTTCCCCATACATAGAACCGCAACTCATAAAAATTTTTTTCATCAAACCCATACTTGTGGGGTATTTATGGATAGGTCTTCAAAAATGATATCAATGAGGTTTCTAATATCATTTTTTTCTAAACTGAATAGTTTGCGCGAGAGACACTTCCAAAGTGGTAAAATGTGTCCCCCCCCCCCCCCTCCGTAACTTCTAAAATAAGGGAATGATAAAACTAAAAAAAATATATGATGTACTACTATGTAAACTTCCACCGAAAATTGGTTTGAACGAGATCTAGTTAGTAGTTTTTTTTAATACGTCATAAATCGTAAACCACAATTTGCCTTTCATTCAGTCAACTCAAATATAAAAATTAAAAAAAAAAAACAATTAATTTCATAAACGATGATGACGAATGATGATGATGATGACCTGCAGGTTTGTACGGAAACCTCGCACTTGGCCAGTTTTATTATTCCGCCACTACGTCTGCGTTCGCCAGAACCGACATTTACGCGGACTAACGTAGATTATAAAGTACATACTCCCATGAGAAAAAGAGTACAATACTCTATTTAAGAGTACTGCTTGGCAACCCTATCTTTAGGGGTGTTGTTTATACAGATTCTGTAGGTATGTTCGATTGTTCGCCCCTGAGATGAACTTCTGACCTTTTTCAATATGACTTTAACACAGCACCTTATCATTCTTTTCTTTATCGTCTTGGCGTTCAGACGTCTGTTGAAACTGATGAAGGTATTTTTTATAGTACTACAATAAACACTACAATCATCATTTTTCTTCCCTTATCCCAATTTATTTGGGGTCGGTGCAACAAGTCTTTTTCTTCCACACTTCTCTATTAGTCGTCATCTCAGTAGTCACCCCCTTTCTATCCATATCATAATTCACACCATCCATCGTTTCTTTGGTCGCCCTCTACTCTTAAAGCCATCGACATTAATACTCAATACTTTCCTCACGACATTTTCCTCATTCCTCCGTATCACGTGACCATACCATGACAACCGATTCCCACTCAACTTTTCAGTTATTGGTGCCTCTTTCAGACTTCCTCTTATGTACTCATTTCTTATTCTATCCATTCGTGTAACACCACACATCCCTGTTAACATTCTCATCTCAGCTGCATGCAATTGCCTTTCATTCATCCCTTTTGCGGCTCAACATTCTGACCCATACATGACAGCAGGTTTCACCATGGGGATGTGGGAGTCGCAGATTGTTCCTGTGACCTGCCGCCATTTTATCCATCCAATGTTTATTCTGTGCTTAACCATTCGATCTACTTCACCATCGCTTTGCACGAGTGAACCGAGATACCGAAAGTCGGAGCAGACCGGGAGACAATAAACACTACATATATGTAACTTTAATTTGGGAAATCAGTGGAAATAAAAACTTTTTACAAAAAAATAAAAACCGACTTCCTTAAAAAAAACACTACAAAGTCAAAAATAACTTCAATTTCGGAATTCGGTGTCTTAGGATCTGTATTTAAGGTTTTTTGGCCACCGACTTCCGAAATTGAAGTTATTTTTGACTTTGTAGTGTTTTTTTAAGGAAGGCGGTTTTTATTTTTAACTTTTTAGTTATGGTAGATACCCCGTACTAATCTAATCGCGTTATTCGTGCATTTGTCGCGCCAATACTTAATGCAAATGTAAGACTTATATGGTTTTCACATGGATCCCACTGTCCGAATGGAACCAAATTAAATGGGACCATTCGAGAAGCACCAGCTTTCAAATAAAATAAAAAAATCATCGAAATCGGTTCACCCAGTCAAAAGTTATGAGCTAACAAACATAAAAAAAAAATACAGACGAATTGATAACCTCTTCCTTTTTTTGAAGTCGGTTAAAAACAGAATAAGTGATCAAAACTATAAAAAAAATCAAAGTTATTTTTCACTATGTAGTGTTTTATTGGAAGCCTCCAGACTGCTAATTCCAAATAGAAAAACCCAATAACACTGCCCAACCTAGAAATTGAACCCAGAACATCTTATTTAGCAGTAGTGCTTGTAGCCACTAGATCAGGGGTCGCCAACTGGCGGACCGCGGTCCGCATCCGGACCTCCGAACCATTTTGTGCGGACCGCGAGAACACTACGCAACTTGCACTACAGAGTACGTAATTTAGTAAAAATGTATCCCCCGCATTATCTTTGTTGACTTCAATCCAAAAACGGCCGGGCGAAGTAACGAGGTAACAAATACCTTTTTTATTTCCGTAAATACATTTGTTTAATAATTTTTTTTTTCTATAAAATGTGGTGCGGACCGCGATGATCATTTCATTTCTTAAAACGGACCCCGAGCAAAATTTATTAGTGATCCCTGCACTAGATCAACAAAGCAGTCTGATAAATAAACTCATGTTCTACCAAACTGTTTCAGGTACTTCAACTTAGAGAAAATGTCTAAGACTGCATTAGTTATCCTGGCCAAGGGAGCCGAGGAGATGGAGACGGTCATCACCGTGGACATGCTTAGGAGAGCAGGAGTAAATACCTTTTAGTTCTTTCGCACATCACATCTGCCTTGCCTTCTTCCAGCTATGTTGGGGTCGGCTTCCAGGCTAACCGGATGCAAATGAGTACCAGTATTTAATAAGACGCGGCTGCCTATCTGAACTCCAAAACCCAGTTATTGAATACTTAAAGTTTCGGGCTTCTGACCATGCACGGGCTAACGACTTCCTTTATTCCCGTTGTCCCCGTATGCCATATCCCCGTCACGGGGACAGCGGGACGTGAATACATTTATTTCCCGTTGTCCCCATAACGTACATTCGGCTAACGGAGACAATGGGAAGTAAACTTTTCACGAGTCGTTGTCCTCTTAAATATGCATTCTGATGTAAGCTTAGTTTTTTGCATGGGAAAAAGAAATGGGGAATACAACAAAATGTATTTATTTGTATTCGAATTTTAATATGAGGTAAAAAAAAAACTCAGGTCTAAATTCTTTACATTAATCTACCTACCGGGTACCAATTCTAATCTACCAATATTCCATACACTTTGTATGTTGACGGTTAAAAAAGAAAAAACGGGGACAGTGGGCAATATTTTTTACTTATTCAACTATATTAACGGGGACAGTGTACGGGGATAACGGGAAGTATTTTTAAATATTTAATTAAAGTACCGCTGTCCCCGTAGGACGAGGACATGGCGTACAGTGACACCGGGAATAAACGAACGACTTCCGAAATTAAAGTTATTTTTCATTTTGTAGTGTTTTTTTTTTTTTAAGTGGTTTGTATGTTTTTTTTAAATGAAGTGTTTTCGCATTTCAGGTGACAGTAATAATGGCCGGATTAGATGGTGACCAACCTGTCTTGTGCTCAAGGCAGATAACCCTGGTACCGGATAAGTCTTTAAAAGAAGCCAGTGCCGATAAAAAACTATATGATGCTGTAAGTATAACATTTTAATCACCACTGCTCTCAAAACGGTGAAGGAAAACATCTTGAGGACTCCGGGCATGTCTTAGAACCAAAAATTTGTAGACTTGTGACATCCATCAACCCGCTCTGGGCCTGCAGGGTGGGCCCTCTGGGTCTACTCCCTCTCAGAGGAGACCTGAGTCCCAGCAGGAGGAGCATTACAGACTGATTATGAAACTACCCATAATGACTGTCGAAGATCCACGTATAACGGGACTAACGGGTTAACACGCTTCCCGAGGCATGGAAGAGTCTTGGTATGTTAAATCATAACTATGTAATAAGTCTATTGGTGTACTGTACGTAGTTTATGTTAGCATAAGTTTTTTGGAATCACTGACTCCCAAGTCACAGGCAATAAACCTAGTTTGGGAGCCAGTAGATAAATTAGTTTCACATCTCTGTACCAAATTATTGTACAATTGATTTGTCACCATATTATAGATAATAAAGCATTATTATTATTAAAAAAAAAAAATCATATCAAATTAATTTATTTCGGGCTACAAAGACTCATATCATAAATACCTTACAGTCTAAAAAAAATAAAAAATAAATAAAATTGTAGTGTCTGTTTGTAATTTCAAATTACCAGCTTTTCAATAAATGCATTCTTTATTTTTCTTTATTTTATTAAACTTTCACAAAGTTTACAAGTAGCATGCAAGATGAGTTTCTAAGCAGCAGAAGACTTTATTAAGATTTAACAGCGGGTCCCAAACTAGGCACAGCCTGTATCTTGGTGACCCAAACAATACACCGAGTTAATAATTTAAGTTCTGCTAGCGCAAGATGGTAATTGATAGTTTCATAGTAACATTCATAATAAAATTAAATTAAAATTAAATCAAATTAAGTTCATAAAAAATAAAAAATAAATTAAATTAAATATTAAAATTAAATAAAAGCCTGAGTAAAAAGAAACTACATAGAATAGGCAATACACAAAACAGTTAGGTGAGTGAAATGTGTGTGTATTAGTGAGTGTTGAGAGTGTGGTGAGAATTATCGTAAGATACAAAGTAGATTCTCAGTTTCGTCATATGTCCGGCTCAGCAACCAAGGTTTAAGTTTAGTTTTGGCCTCAATGTAGTTTTTTGGTATGGTGAAAATTTTGCTTATAGCATTGAACACCCGAATGGGTAAAGACGACGAAAGCCGGGCCGCGAAGAGGGTTTTTGTTTTTGGAAGTGGGATTCTTTCAGTTGTTTTCCTACCCATCTTACTGCAGCTGGATCGATTATTGTTGAGTTTTATAAGGTTAATAAGTGCCTCTAGAATGAACAGTTGACGTACGCGTAAAACTCCAGATTCCTTATATAGTTCGTCCGTAGAAAAACGTCGGGGCCTTCCCAGAAGTACCTTGAGAACGGCCCGCTGGGCCCGTTCCAGTTCAAGCATGTAGGTCTTGGCGGCGCTGCCCCAGATACTAACACAGTATTGCAGAGCAGATTGGCATAGGCAGCTGTAAGCCTGAATACGTATCTTTTTGGGAGCACTAGCTCTTAGGAGTTTCGCAACGTAAATGAATTTCCGAGTCTTTTTTGAGAGTGCATGAATTTGTGCTTTGAAGGACAGGTTCTGATCAATTATGACACCTAAGTATTTTGTATTTTCTACTCTGTCAATGGCATTACAGTTGCAGTTAGTAGCGCAGACGGGTACTGCTGTTAAGACATGGCATTTGTTGTTATGTATTTTTAAGGAGTTTATGTTTGGTCTGCTAGATCGAGTGACGTGAAATGTCAAGAAGTTAGTTTTTTTTAAGTTTAACGTTAATAGATTATGTTCCAGCCAAGTTGAAATGATGCTCATCCCTTTTTCAGCTGTTTCAAGAGTCTCTTTCCAAGTAGATCCATGAAAAATTACAGCTGTATCATCAGCGTAGCAAATTACTTCCGAGTGATCAATATTAAGACAGAATGTCGTTCATGTACATAATGAAGAGGGTGGGACCCAAAATACTTCCCTGTGGCACCCCGAAGGAGACCGGAAGACTTCCGCTAACACTATCCCCAATTTTAACACGCTGATGTCGACCAGATAAGTAACTCCTGAACCATTCTAAGGACAGGCCTCGGACACCAAAGGATTCGAGTTTTTTTAGCAGTGTGGGAATTGAGACTATCAAAGGCCTTGGCCAGGTCTAGGAAGACACCAGCTGTACGTTGGCCTTTGTCGATATTTGAGGAGATAATGTCAGTCAGTAGACTCACAGCCTGCTCAGTAGACTTTCCTCGTCGAAAGCCAAAATGTCGGTCCGAGAGTAGAGTTTTTATCTAGAAAGCTGACGAGGCGCTTGTTTATGAGTTTTTCAAGGATTTTAGAGGTTACACAGAGCAATGAAATTGGCCTGTAGTTATCAAGGACATTTTTGGGACCATTTTTGTGAATGGGTGTGATAACAGATGTCTTCCAGCAAGTAGGCACGACTCCAGTTTCCATGCTCAGATTGCATATGTATTTTAGGGGTTCTAGTATGTATATCTTTACGTGTTTAAGGAGCAGAGGCTGAAATTCATCGAGACCTGGAGCACTGTCGTCTTTGAGATCGTCGATGATATTACTGATTTCTTGATTGTCAGTAGGAAGTAGGAAGAGTGAGTCTTTGGGTGTAATTTTGCCTTCAACACCAACGTATGGTTCGACCCTCGCCGTCGGTCGCCCATTTCTGAAGTTAGTTGCTAGGTTTTGTCCAACTGAGACAAAGAAGTCGTTGCACTTGTCAATGGAGATGTTGTTCTTTCCATTATTTTTCAACAAGTCTTGATTGTCGCTTGTTCGCTTGGGGACTTGACATTATTTCTTTAATAGTCCGCCACAGCTGTTTTGGTTCTTTGCTGTTTTTTTCCAATTCTTGTCTGTCATGTTCAGTTTTTCGGTGTCGCAGAATGTCGTTGCAGTAGTTCCTGTATCTCAAGTAGACAATTTTAAGTGCTTCATTATTGGGTTGCTGGTTTGTTTGAGCGTGAAGAGTGTCTCGGTGTCGGATGCATCTAAGAAGACCCGGCGTGATCCAGGGCTTTAAGTTAAATTTAGAACGACTGATTTTAATATTTATAGTGTGTTTTTTAATTATGTCAGTAAGGGTCTTATTGAATAGAAG
This sequence comes from Aporophyla nigra, assembly GCA_947507805.1. Taxonomy (NCBI): domain Eukaryota; kingdom Metazoa; phylum Arthropoda; class Insecta; order Lepidoptera; family Noctuidae; genus Aporophyla; species Aporophyla nigra. The sequence goes on from OX382318.1 coordinate 2,907,488, forward strand.
CACTGCATCATTAATATTTGTTGCGGACGTAACATCGGCCCAGTCGATCCTGCTTAGTTCATCAATTACCATAGAGTAGTCAGTTTTGAGTTTGAATCTGTTTTTGGGTTTGGTTTTAGGATTACAGTTGTTGATTCCGAGCAGCACTAGGTGGTGATCCGTCACCGAGGCCTCACAGACGATTCCCTGAGCAGTACTGCCTTTTAGTTTAACGTATCCATGGTCCAGACAAGCTTTCCCTCGAGTTGGGTGAGTGATAGCTGGTAATAGCCCATGTTCAGCCATCAAGCATTGATAAGGCACATGGAGAGCATTTGGTGAGTCATTTAGTAGGTCAATGTTGATGTCACCCGTCACAATGACACATGCTTCGTTCTTTAGTTTGACTAAGTTATCGTCCAAAGAGTTTAAAAAGCGATCGATGTTGGTGAATGATGGTGACCGGTAGATTCCAAGGAGTGTGATTTCATTCTGCAGTTTGACCTGTAGGCAATTGGCATCGTCAAATTCTGGTTCGGAGACTGACGTGGTCCAGCAATCCCTGACGTAAATAGTTACCCCGCCACTCTTGTTGATTTTTTTGGTAGAATGGAAGCTTTTGTATCCGGGCAATTGGAAAATAACTGAGTTTTCGTTTAACCAGCATTCTGTTAGGATAATAACATCTGGTTGAAAGTCAAGACGGCTAAGCGATACTTGGAGGCTGAGAAAGTTTTTTTGCAAGCTCCTGATATTTGAAGTCAATACTCTTAAGTTATGTTCCAATAGTAGGTTCCCGCATAACTCAAGTTTCTCGACAGTGCGGCAAGATATGCTCAACGTCTCGTCTATTTCACTTAACAGGTCCGTTTTATCCATTATCGAAAATAATTTTAGGAGTACGTGAAGACAGAGGAATGATTAAAGTCGCAATTTTGCTTGAAGGTGTTTGCGAGAAGTGCATAGAGTAATGGAAGCCATACACCACCATATTGCCACCATATTTGTACGCCTCCTGGCATAACATAGCGCTCTGTTCATAAAAATAAGATCTGTATTTTTTTACCTATGTTAACAAATAAATAAACTGAACTGAACTGAACTGAACTGAAGCCAGGAGAGATTCTTAATTTGGTGTAAAGAGTACCAGGATACGTGTGTGTGTTATGAGTTATAGTTTGAGTGTGCATTGACAAAAGGTGTTTTTGACGTGGAAGTTTATAGTGTTGAGGTGGTGTGAATGTAGAAACTGTAATTTTACATAAGATTATGAAAATATGAACAATAAAGTTAAAAGAGCACATAATTAACAAAAAAATCAGGGAAACAATTTTAGTGTAAAGTATCCGGTATGACACTTGAGTCAATTTGCGTTCCAAGAAAAAGACCGAGTTCCTTTATATTCCTGATAGTAATGGCTTGTTGCCCCTCAATCTTGCGGATAAGTATACGACCGTTGTTAGTCCAGCAATATTTGTGTCCCGTACTTTGGGCACGGGCGCGAGCTTCACGAAACAAGATGCGGTTGTCCTTCGTTAGATGCTCGTTGACAAAGATCTTCCGGACAGGTCCTTGGATGTCAATGTCCTTGGAAGACAGATTGCGCCTGGTTTTGGATGCCTTTATTAGCTCATCTCTTTTAGCCCGTCTCAGTAATCTAACGATGACTGGCCTAGGGAAATTCGTAGTTGAATTAGACGCAGGGGTTTTCTTTAGGCCTGCCCGACTTGTCCAGTCGATGTCATCCACAGACAGCTGAACACCAAGCTTGAAGAGGTTAACAATACGATGTGTTGAAGGTTTTCGGAGGGAGATTCCTCGATACCCATAATCTCGATCTCATTACGCATCGTTGATTGCATTTGATGGTTTAATTGATCCTTTAGGTTATCAATTGTTTCACTCAAAATTACGACTTGCGAATTTCTTTGTTCAAGCGATTTAATTCTTACTTCATAGCTGTCAAGACGGGCATTGCAATTGTTAACACCATGAAGCAATGATTTCAGTGACAATTTGACTTCATCCATGTCCGAGCGCATAAGCCTTATTTCAGAGACAAGCTCAGCAAATGAAACTGAATTGTTGGGGTCATCTCTGGTGGGTGATCCAACAGCCATGCGCTTGTGTCCGCGTGATAGGGTATTCATGTTAGTGACGTCGTCGAACTCGGCGCTCGTAGTTGCTTGACGAGCGGGAGTGTTGCTGTTATCCGCACGAGGTGTCTTAGCCCGGCAAGAAGGACATACCCATATATCAATTTGCTTGTGATTATCGATAAAAGTTGCATTGACACATATTTTGTGATAGTTAGCTTCGCAGTTAGAGCATTTAATAAGTCTATCCGTCGTAATGTCCTGCTTACAAGCTTCGCACAGAGTATTCATAGTGCGTTTGTTTACAAGTTTATAATACAAAAAAATATAAAAACTTGGTTTGCAAACGAGCGCGAGTCAAGTGGGCGCGTAGTAAGTGTGTGAGCAGTGCAGCTGCGGCCCGTGTTGCGGTGGAGTGACTGAGACAGATGTAGTGTGATGTAGTAGTTCGGCGCTCGCGCGGTGACTCACCCGTACCGGTCCAACCGTTCAAAGTTTATGTTTTTCACCAATTTAAGAACTGTTATTACTTCACCAATTGTAGTTATATTTCGAGTTCACTGGCACTGTTTAATAACACTTGAGTTCAGCTTTATAATGGTATAACTTTTAGGTATAGTAATGCACTTTTACTAGGATTAGCAATTAAAAACCAAGAGAGTGAAACAAAAACAACGTGCGCTAGCAGACGCGTCCCGCAAATTTTTTGAAAAAATGCATATGAAAGTATATACGGTACTTACATCAAAAAAACAATTTTTATTTTTTTTTGTCTGTTTGTCTGTTTGTTCCGGCTAATCTTCGAAACGGCTGGACCGATTTCGACGAGAAATGCACTGGCAGATAACTGATATTATAAGGAGTAACATAGGCTATAGAGTAATATATATTTTGTCTGGATAGTATGTCTCCGTGTGATAATTTCCGAACCTCACGCGGGTGAAGCCGCGGGCACAGCTAGTATTTAATAATAATAATCGTTTGAGCTGTCACACACAATTTTTTATATTTTCCTTAGGTTATCCTGCCGGGAGGTCTGGAGGGAGCCGAGAGGCTGTCCAAGTCGGATCTTGTCGGTGACATTCTGAAGGAACACGAAAAGGGCAACAAGATTCTCGCGGCTATCTGTGCTGGTATAAAATTTATATTACATAGATAAAGAAGTCAGAAATTATCCCTCGGGCTTGTAAATGATAATTTTTTGCTCTTACAGCCCCAACAGTCTTCGTAGCCCATGAAGTGGCTCTCAACAAGAAAGTGACATCATACCCCTCTACCAAAGACAAGATACCCGCGGAACACTACACCTATGTGGAGGGAAATAGAGTGGTTGTCGATGGCCAGGTGGTGACTAGCAGGGTAAGTACTTAATCATAACTTTTTTAACACCCTTGCTCGTTAAGCTGATGTAATTCCACCGGTTTTAAATATGTAAAGCGGGTCATAAAAAACGCGTGTGTTATCAAAGCAAATAATTAAGTTATAGTCCATACAAATTCCATAACAGTATTATTTGCCATTTCAAATATGGAACTGATCGCCACCGCACGATTCCAGCTAGTGAGCAGCGCGCTGTTGCTATTCAAATTTCGAACTAATCGCCGCGCGGCGCCAGTCAGTAGGCAGCGCTAGCGCGTTGTTAAAATAACAGTGTCCATTCACAGATTGAGTTTATTTAAATGTTTTTTTTTTCTGTTTCCTCGCAAGTGTGTTAAAAAACGTCGTACGATATACGTGCGTATTGGTTATAACATGCTCGGCTCAATTACGCCCTCGCCTTCGGCTCGGGCTGAAATTCCGCCTCGCATGTTATAACCATCATAACGCACTAATATCGTAATGTACTATTTTTACACGCTTTATATTAGCTTCACTTGTATGTTTGTATATTTGTATGTTTGTTTGTAACCGACTCTTTATAGCGCGATTATGACCCACTTTAAACGACCAGATTTCATTCAAACTTTGCACACCTGTCAAGGACCGATGACAATGTAATAATTTCATAAATTTGTTCCATTATCCTTGCCAGGGTTACCAGGACAGCAAAAAAAAACTATCACAAACTACGCTGACATACGTCTCAAAATTCGAAGCACCCTAAAAAATAGAAAATAAATAATAGTTTTAAAAAAAACTAAAAAACACGCTTCCATTGAAAACCAAACTAAAAAGTACAAAATAATGGAAAAAAGCGTGGGGTGCCTGATATCAATAAAAAAATACCTAAAAAGCACCCCACGCTTTTTTTCCATTATTTTGTACTTTTTAGTTTGGTTTTCAATGGAAGCGTGTTTTTTAGTTTTTTTTTAAACTATTATTTATTTTATACGATAATGATAAAATCCCGCCGCGATTTTGTTACGTCCGTCTGAATGTCGACAGTGCTCTTGTAGGCAACAAAATGTATTATTTCAACGTTAGAATCTATTTTAAAGTTTCACACCGATTCACCCGTGCATCCCCATTTCACCCCGTTTTACCCGTGCATCCCCATTTCACCCCGTTTTTAGCTTAAATAATCATATTTTTTTATTTTTTATAAATTAGCTAGATTTTTCTTTAATTTCCTTTAATTAGCATCTTTGTTCCCGTATTTAACATATAAACCTCCCTCTTGAATCACTCTGTCTATTGATGAAAACCGCATTAAAATCCGTTGCGTAGTTTAAAAGGTCTAAGCGTACAGACGCGGGCAGTGACTTTGTTTTATACTATGTAAAGATTCATGTTGTTTCAGGAAGATTGTAGACCATTTTTTATGTTTCCAGGGCCCCGGTACAGCTTATTGGTTCGGCTTGACATTGATCGAGATGCTCCATGGCAAGGATGAAGCTGCTAAAGTTGAAAAGGGCATGATTATCTCCTCCTATTAATTAAGATCTAAATAGACTTAGGAACCTCTCGCATTTCGCGGTCACGACCAGCACTGATCACGGTTTTAATCTTGGTCGCAGAAGCCTTGAACAATAGGCGGACGGCCCAAAGACTTTGAAATAGGGACAGTAATTTTAAAACACACCGCTGCAAAAATGTTTTGGTGCGAAGAATGACGTTGAAAAGGGGGTGCTAGAAGATAGCGAAGATATTTCACTCGTAGTCCATCTTTGGGTATGGTCCTTCGAGCCGGATGAGTGATCCGGCTCGAAGGAGCAAAAAGATGATACGCTGTTGAATGGCTTTGTCTGTTTAAATCAAATAAACGACCACTATTCTATCGACAGCTGTTTGCTGGCAAGGCAATTCGGGTTATCAAAATACGTCATTTTCGATACGTTGATCATTGCGGCCGCTAGCTGTAGTCGTGAATGCGTAGTGTGCGAGGTCCCCTTATTATAAGTCCATGTCACATATACTCGGCGAAAATTAATATAGTACGTACTTTGGTTATTTGTTATCTATGTATGAATATATTGGGTTTAAAACTAATTTTCGGTTGACTGATTTTAATTTTAAAAGGATATTATTCGCAGTTGAAATTGTCATAATATTACTTTCCGCTTTGTTAAACCTAAGCTTTGAAATGTTTTATTTGAATAAAGTGCTTATTTGTACATAATTCTAGAAATTTTATTTTTTGATTTGAAAATCTTGTTATTGGACATGCAAGAAGGGAACGCCTTAAGAGAACATATAGTGACATTATTGGTGATGTTCTTCAGAAAAGTCAGGTTACAGTCACGAGTAATGATACGTATACACATAGCCAAATTCAAAAGCGATTTTCTCTTTAAATAACGATTGCAACTTTGAGATAAGGCTTTCATCATAAAATTATAATCAGTATAATAGGAGAAAATCCCTTTTAGAAGTTAGTAAGTGTATACATATTCGTGCTCGTGACTGTACGTAGTACTCGCAACCGGGGCGTGCGTGTATGACCATATGTATTAATATAAACGAGGCAAAACGCAGCAGGTTCTGCTTACCCTGATGGGAAAAAGGCTTAAGTTTATGTATTTATTTAAATGTTTTTTTTTCCACTTGTTTTTGAGATATAAATGTGGCCACGCGGGGGAAATTCTCTCCAGGTCGGCTACCTAGAAATGCTTATAACTTTTGACCCACAAATTCTGATATTTGGCGATTAATTTCGACAACTTTTTTGTGTTATCAAAATTAAAATTCCTGATGGCCAAGCCAGACTGCAATAGGTTTGGGAATAAAAAAACAAACATATTATAATACTTATATTTGGGTACATAGATTACACATTTTTCTTATTCTTAACACTAAATAAATTACATAAAAAATAAATGCAGTACAAGCCTGAGAGAACATAGTATTAAGGGCGACTAAAATATGACGAAACACCATGCATCGCAGTTTTCTTTGCCAAACAAATATCGACTTTACGATGCTTAGTTTACGGTCGAAAAACACACCATGACAAACTTCTGTGCACACCTCTCGAACTAATGGTATTTCATTTTCAGTCTTATTTCGACTGATTCAAGGTAGATATTTGTATGCCAGTGAAAACCGCACTTCGCTAGATTTGCGTTCTACCATTAGCCCCGTTTGCTGAAACTCTTTTTATTTCAACAAAACTTAGAGCAGAATATACAGTCCGCACGATTTAAAGTTGCTAAGTAAGCGTCGCTATATGAATATCAACATTGTCGGTAAACGAATAAGGTTCTTATTAGTATGAAACTCATATTTACATTTTTCTGTATGAATTTACACATTATTACTATAAGAAATAAGATTCATATTCGTTTGGAACGCTTACTTAGGAAAACAAAGCACGATCTGTGATTTTGGCCCTTAGTAAGAAGGAATATAAACATTATTACTATTACAATTAAGGTTCACATACGTTTGAAACGCTTACTTAGCATCGAAAAGCCCTGGGGTTTCAGAAAACGAGTTTTTAGGACACAATACTATAATAATATTAATTTAAACATTTCAATACAATTATTGTATTTACAAAATTGTTTTCTCATCGTAGAATACCAATAAAAATTAATTCAGACTTTTTTTTTATAATTTTAAAACAAATTAACACAAATTCAAATGGCATAATGCTATCTCTGAAAAATTCAGTGTATCTGTACTTTACTAAATTGAGAGAAATTGAATATAAGATTGGAGCTACTGAGTGTATACAGATAGTCAGACTACATTAGAAAACATCGAATGGTTCGGCAGACGTCTACATATATCAGAGCCACATTTCACCTATTATGTTTAAACCCCATGTAATAGGGGACGAGGCGTCCCCACGAGCCGTAATCCACCACGCGGGCCAAGAGCGGGGTGGTAGATGTCATATGGCTTCGAATTGCCATCATCATTCTGAAATATTCCTGACGGAAAATCAAATAACACTTTGCTCAACCTGGGAATTCTCGAGCAGTAGTTCCGCTTGTGACCACAAAACCAATGAAGGCAAATCTATATATTAATATGTGAAGCGATGCGATGATGCGTGATGCGTGAGCGTTTAAACATTAACTGTGCCAACTTTCTTCTCCGTCCGCGTAAATTTCGTAAAAGGGGTAGAAAGTTTTTGCTTCATGTATTAACGTATACATTATGCTCTAATTTCGACCACTGGACGACAGTAGAAAAACCAAATAGGCCAACAACCTGGTGAGACGTGCTTACCAGCACCTATGGACAATCCATCCCAGAGTGCAGCTTGGACGACGTAGGATTACGGGGGAGACCTGGATGAGATTCGCAAATACCAGGGTAGCATTTCACAGAAGGGAGGAGGCTTTTACTTAGCACTAAGTGGAAGAAGGCTGTCAATGCTGATGATGAGAATTAAGGCTCCATTTACGAATGTAGTCCCTTAATTTGTATACTACAAGGGGCCTACTCTTGAAGCTCGAAATCTATAATTTTGGGCGAAATTACGGGCGTTGACTACTTTGCCGAGATCTGTCGCCCAAACCACGGTAACGCAGTGTTTGCTGATCCCGGCGCAAGCATACTTTCTACTAAGTGCACAAATGAGAATGGCATAGAATTATCGCTACAGATATTGGTAACTGCACCATCACTTTGATGTATAAACCGCACGCTACAGGAGTTTATGGTAGTGTTGCAAAGGACTCGAGTCCTCGAGTCGTAATTTTAATGACTCGACTTAATTATGCAAGACTCAGTGCGCTCAAAAGACTTTAATAGAAGGTGATAAGTTCAAATTAGTGTTTAGAAAGAAAGAAAGAAAGAAAAATAGTTTATTCTGCACAAACAAAACGCACAACATGAAATAAAAAATTGTTACAAAAAAAGAAAAATACACGCGTACAAGGTGGCCAAAAGCCACGTATTCAAGATAAAAAAACGTTGTAGAATGTTACCTATGGCTCATTGATGTCACGGCTATGGACCAAAGACAATACAAATCATATATCTGCGTTATGACACTGACAGTAATTATATAATAAAAAACAAAAACAAAATTGCCGGATGCAGAGTGCATTTCTAGCTAGTTTTGTGACAAAAATACCACACAAGTAAGAACACTTAGGTTTAGGATGTAACTATGCGTACAAAAATATCTGACGAGTTATTCGAGTTTTTTCATGCTCCGAGTTTTTCGTCAAGACTCGAGTTCATTTTAAGATTCGAGTCCTTTTTAAGACTCAAGCTCAGTTAGACTCTAGACTCCGAGCCTTTTGAGCACACTAAGTCTTGCATAATTGAGTCGAGTCTTTAAGATTACAACTCGAGGACTCGAGTCCTTTACAACACTAGTTTGTGGACGCTACTGAAAGTGCTAAGCTTGTAGCCAAATTTTGGGCTAACTATATCTAAATTGCTATCGACACGCTAAGAGAAGAATCCGTATCACTTATACATAAGGACATAAGATTAGTACGGAGTCCAAACAAAGGATGAATGATAATACGATCGGACAGCTGTCACTGAATGAAAAATTGAATTTGACACTTGATAGATCAACTACCGTACTTTCGGAGTCGGACTGTGAGAGTAGACCCTAGGTGCGACGTCTAGAGAATGAGTTTGTGGGAACTGTCAGAGCGACAATTCTAGTAACGAATAAAGATTAATTTCGCAAAACACGAGTTCTTTTGAATGAGACTGACTCAAGAAAGCATTCTCTCGACGTCTGTATTGTAAATTAATACATAATAGTTATGAGTATTCCAATCAATTATAAAAAATAACCTAAAAAACAGTCTATTACAATGAGATTCCTACAAAAATAAGGAACACAACTATTTGGCAAGTTTTAATACTAAAAATGAAAATATTGTATTTTTATTTTGCTACATAGGTCCCAAAACTTCGGTATCAACTAAACTATTGCTGTCTCTATCTTGCAAATAACTCAAGTCAGAGACGCAATTATGAACTGTCAGACTATGAAGAATTTTACAAATGTGGTCGTTTATACATCTTATTCTAAAAGAGATACAACCTTTTTGCAAGTCCAATCAAAAACCTCCTTTATTATCAGCCAATGATGGGGTTGCCAACTGATAAAATGGCGCTGTTGTAGCAAGGTCCCAACACAGAGTTACCGTGGCCCTAGCACAGGCAACTGAATGAACACGGGTGGGTTTTAGTCAGTTAAATTCTGACACGCCCTTCCGCTCCACCGAGAACGGAAGCCATCATTTGATATTTTCCCATCCATAAAAAAGCCGTAGGGACATATCTATGATCACGCCATCTATATTAAAATTAGCTTTGCCCGACCTTCCTCATTTTCCTAAATTAGGATAAATCCCTACAGAGATGGGACGAACAAAAGAGCACTGATATCTACGTTTACACACTGTGTCTTGACAATTTCAGATTTTTCATCTTTAGTATTAGTTTAAATAGGTGAAATTATAAGTAGACGTCATTCTTCGCCATTTCTTCCCATGGGTGTCGTAAGAGGCGACTAAGGGACTCACTAGAGAATGGACAGCAGCGTTCTCTATGCATTTTACCACCATACTGCGACCGTCAACCCGCCTACCAAGCGTGGCGACTATGGCAAAACACCCCAAATTGGAGGAGGCTTTTGTTTAGCAGTGGATGTCTTACGGCTGAAATGATGATGATGTAGAGGGTAATCTCTGGAACTACCTAGTTTTGTAAAAATATATTGTACTAGCTTCTGCCCGCGACTTTGTCCGCGTTAAATTTCTTGTTCCCCCGACCCTTCCCGTCGCGTCGAATCGCCTACCCGTGCGATTTTCCCCGTTTTTACAACATTTTTCATTACTGCTCCGCTCCTCTTGTTTGTAGCGTGATGTTATATAGCCTATAGGTTTCCTCAATAAATGAGCTACCCAACACAAAAAGAATTTTTCAATTCCGACCAGTAGTTCCTGAGATTAGCGCGTTCAATCAAACAAACAAACTCTTCAGCTTTATAATATTAGTATAGATTTTTGAGGAAGGTTATAGGCTATGTAACATCACGCTACAACCCTTAAGAGCCGAGCAAAAAAGAAATAAAAGATCAGAGAGGATGCTAAGTGAACACGAAGTACCTAATAGCGTGGGCAGGAGATGGAATGCGATGCGGTGGGCCGGTCCACGATATTTCACGCGAACGACGTCGAGGGCATCATCATCATCATTTCAGCCGAAAGACGCCCACTGCTGGACATAGGCCTCCCCCAAGCACCGCCACTTCGACCGGTTCTGTGCTTCACGCATCCAACGGATTCCTACGGCCTTCAGCAGGTCATCGGTCCATCTTGTGGGAGGCCTTCCAACGCTACGTCTTCCAGTACGCGGTCGCCACTCCAGAACGTTCCGGCTCCATCGGCCATCTGTTCTGCGAGCAATGTGCCCTGCCCACTGCCACTTAATCTATCATCTTCTGCCAAGCCTTTTCCCAACTATGTTGGGTCGGTTTCCAGTCTAACAGGATGCATCTGAATACCAGTATTTTACATGGAGTAACTGCCTCCACAGCCCAGTTTCTGAGTAACACAATACCCTTGGTAGGATTGCAGTGAAATGTCTTAATTGAATATTTGTATAAAGATGCCAAGTTAAGTTTGCTTATCAAGGATGTAACAAAATCTTTATGACTCACAGACACACGTAAGTTCGTCTTGACATAGTTCCTCTTCTTAGAAAATGACATACAAAAATGGTATAACCATAATGAGAGTGACTAATGTTATGTATATTTCAAATATATCTTTATATGCGTAAGAGTTATCTGCCGGTTTTGGTTGGCTTATGAAAAGGAGGTTAAAACTATAATGAGTAAGAGTAGTTTGCCAGCAAATTAGGTATGTGTTTAATCCTGCCAGAGTCGCGAATTTGTTCGATAGAGTTACCGTGGCCCTGGCATAGGCAACTGCAGGAACACGGGTGAGTTTTTAGTCAGTAAAAGTCTGACACGCTCTCCAGCTCCGCCCAGAGCGGGAGACGTCATTTGATGATTTCCCAAACACAAAAAAAAGGTTGACAATTTCTGTTTCTTCTAATGAGACTTATGACCAAGCTATGGACTACAATAGACATAGTAACCTAATCCCTTCCTTCATATTGAAAGACCGTTGAAATATACCTAACAAAAATCACTCCATATACTAATAAAAATTACCAGTTATCAAGAAAGTCGTAACCGGTCTTCGGCACAGAGTCAGTCAAAGTCTCTGTTGACTGGAAGTCGGTCCCCGAGGATGCTTGACTCGAAGACAGGAGGCCGCGATTCTCTTCGGAGATATCTGGAAGTCGAGAAATTTTAGGGTCACTTTTTCAATCTCCTAAATCGAAATCTTAAATTCAGCGTGTCCTGTTGTGTCCACGCTACAAGAGTTGATGGACGCTGCTGAAAGTGCCAAGGTCGTAGCCAAATTCTGGGCTGATTGTATTTATTTAGATTGCTAACGACACGCTAAGAAGCAGATCTTAAATTTAAATGGAGAGCTTTTGAAAGCGGTTTTTCGAAAAATCAAATATTTATTTGGAAAGTAAGAAATCGTAATTAAACAATGCTGTTTTAATTCTCCGTCGCAAAAAAACTAAAACACGCATTTTTGATGCTAGTAACACTTAAATCAAAAACTTGTTGATGGTAATCAAAGTCAAAGCATTTTTATACAATACATAGATTTTATCAGAGAATTTTCTTAAAATAATAGGACTGACAAAATCAAGAACGGCGCGGGGAGATTTTGCGAATTGGTCATTTTGCGCAAGAGACATTCTGAGAAATGGATGTTTTGTGGCCGATAGACATTTTGCGCAAGATATTATGAGAAATTGGCATCTTGCGACCGGTAGACATTTTCGCAAGGGACATTCTGAGAAATTGATTGATTCTTTCAACCAGAATCAGAATTAGCTTTCCTCATCGTTGTGTATGTAAGCGGGCACGCCCTTTATACCCGGAGGCTCTTATTTAGAAATTGATTGATTCTTTCAACCAGAATCAGAATTAGCTTTCCTCATCGTTGTGTATGTAAGCGGGCACGCCCTTTATACCCGGAGGCTCTTATTTAGGTTTTAAGTTCTATTTACGATTTTATTATTTCAGCTTGAGTTTAGTTTTTTAATGTTTTGTTCGTATATTGGCGTGTGCTAGCTGACATATCGGTCGTTTGCGCGAATAACGACATAATTCAAAATTCTGTCGAATTGAATCAAAGCTTTATGATCGTTCGGCATACAGCACATATTCAATTTTACAGAATTTTGAATTATGTCGTTATTCTCGCAAACGAGCGATATGACGCATAATTTGATGTATGTTTTGTTTTGTTTTATACTATTAATTACTTACATAATACTGTATAGAATCAAGTTCTTCTAACTTAACAGCTTGTGCTGCTGGGGAGTTTGTTCCGCCACTTCTTCTTCCCAGCTAAAGCACTAGGAAGTGTCGAAGGGCGGACGTTTTTGGGGGGACTGTCTCATGTAACTTTGACGTTCAAAAAGTGCTGACTCTCAGCCTAGTTTGAATAAATGACTTTTGATTTTGATTTTGACATCTTGCGACCGGTAGACATTTTCGCAAGGGACATTCTGAGAAATTGACTTCTTGCGACCGGTAGACATTTTCGCAAGGGACATTCTGAGAAATGGACATTTTGCGTCTGGTACACATTTTGAAAAGTGGCATTTTTGTGACTGAGCCATTATTTTTAAAGCTTACTGTCAGAGTCTGTACACGAGTAATCTATGCGTCAATTACGCCAAAAGATCGCTAGATATCCTACGCGTCCAGTATAATAATGTTTTTAGAATATTGTTAAGACTTCCTCGCTACTGTAGTGCGTCGGAAATTTTCGTGCAAGCTCGTACCAAAGGATTTCACGCGATTATGTGGAAGAAAACAGCTTCGCTACTGAGCAGACTGAGAGGAAGTCGCAACGTCATCCTGGGAACTGTTGCGGAGACCTTCGGCTCTCCAATTAATAAACAGACAGCTGTGCTGCTGGACAGTTTGTTGCGCCACTTCTTCTTCCCAGCTAAAACACTAGGAAGTGCGCGACGGGTGGGCGTTTTGGGGGACTGTCTTATGTAATTTTGACGTTCGAAAAGTGCTGATCTTCAGCCTAATTTGAATAAATGAATTTTGAAATTGTCAAGCAGTTTGTGCAAAGAGTGATTGTTACTAAAACTACATAAAATGTTGTTACACGCTTTATATTAGCTTCACTTGTATGTTTGTTTGTAACCGACTCCTTATAGCGCGATTTTGACCCACTTTAAACGGCCAGATTTCGTTCAAACTTTGTAGGCTTATCGATGACTGATGACAATACAATAATTTCATCAATTTGTGCCATTATCCTTGCCCGGGTTACTAGGATACCAAAAAAACTTGTATTCGAAAACTACGCTGACATACGTCACAAACTACGCTGACATAATTCTCAAAATTTGAAACACCCTAAAAAATTGAAAATAAATAATAGTTTAAAAAAACACGCTTCCATAGAAAACCAAACTAAAAAGTAAAAAATAATGGAACGTGTAAAAAAAGTGTGGGGTGTCTGATATCAATAAAAAAATACCTTAAAAAGCACCCCACGCTTTTCTATGGAAGCGTGTTTTTTTTAGTTTTTTTAAACTATTATTTTTTTAATATTATGTTACTAACAATCTATGGATTCTTTGTTCCGAAATAAGAATCAATGTTATTATTAATGTTATGTTAGTGAATGGTATTCGGTATTATTGTCAGAATTCCAACGAAAAATTTTCTTTCACAAAGCGTTTGTTTTCATTGTATACCCATAATAGTAAAACGGAAACCAAACACGGAACTATCGAAGTTCTGACTAGCATATTTTAAAATGACGCATCACGGCATAATTAGTCAAGTATAAGTAATCAGTAAAAGTCTAGCAAATGTCTGTCTTTTAAGGTTGGGTCACTATAACGTTTTTAATCATATTCAAATCTAATTATTATCAAGCTGAATAATTTGTTTGGCTGAACGTAGTAAACTCAGGAACCACGTTTAGTATTGGATAGTCAGGAGAGGAAGGCTATAGACCAGCCTTTCCCAAAGTGGGCGATAACGCCCCCTTGTGGGCGCTGCAGGCCTTAAATAGGAGGTGGTAAGAGACCCAAAAAAAATGGAGGCGTTGTGTAGACTCTACACAACGCCCCCATTTTTTTGTAGAGTCCCTTTAAGGCCTGCAGCGCCCACAAGGAGGCGTTATCGCCCACTTTGGGAAAGGCTGCTATAGACTATATTATATAACATCACGCTAGAACCCTTAGGAGCCGAGCAAAAACAAAGAAAAGTCTCAAGTCACCTTGCACGGGCAGGCTATTCGATGCGACGGAAAGGGTCGGAATGGGTTTTAGTCAGTAAAAGTCTGACACGCGCTCTCGCTCCGCCCAGAGCGGGAGAAGTCAATTTAAAATAAATAAATAAAATATATATCTTAGGACAACCAACACACTGTTATCTGATCCCAAACTAGGCAGAGCCTGTACTATGGTAACCAGACAACTGATAAATATACTTATATATTTCTAAATAATAATAATAATGGCTTATGTTTAACTTACCACCAGATTATAGTAACATATAACAGACAAAAATAGTAAATGATCACCAAAATTAAAACCCGCATTTTAATGTAAAATTATAACCAAAGTTTTAACATCTCGCTATCCTATTTAAGCAAAATGACTCCAAATAAATCATTGTTAATCCAAAAGTAGTAAATGATCACCAAAATTAAACCAGCGTTTCAATGTGAAATTATAACCAAAGTTTTTACATCTTGCTATCCTATTTAAGAAAATTGACTCCAAAAAAATCATTGTTAACCCAAAAATTGTTAATGAACACCAAATTATTAAGAGTGAGCTCGAAAAATGGATGTGCGAATAACACTTGAGCGACAAAACTGTATTGCGACTGACATAGTTCGAATGCACGCTTGTGCGGCACACTGAATCAAGTCGTTTCTAGCACTCGCCGGCCGCTGCCGCGGCACCGCTCGCTTCGCTCGCTCGGCTCGTGCGTAGGAGGTCACAGTTTTAACCTAACCTAACCTAGTGTACTATGCGAGCTCGAGTGTGTCGCACAAGCGTGCATTCGTACATTCATTTGTCGAGCTCACGTAGTGCACCCAATTATTAAGATTTGGTGATCATTTTACTAAATTTGGTGGTCGAATACAATTTAAAGTGGAGTCGTGACTAAAATAGCTGGTACTATTGTATTTTTAGACTTTATTTTTCTGGTGTTAAGTAGATATTTCTGGTTACAAAACTAAGGGTATCAAAGCATTTTATGGTGGTCATTATATTTTATCCCCAATAATAATATTCCACAACTATCACACAACGCCATCTAGTCCCAAGCTAAGCAGTGCTTGTGTTATGGGTACTAGACAACTGATAAACATACTTATATATTTCTAAAAACATACATATTATAGATAAATTACACCCAGACACAGAACAAATGATTGTGCTCATCACACAAAGATTTGTCCTGGGTGGGAATCGAACCCACGACCGCAGTCTTCGCAGTCAGGGTCTCTAACCACTAGACTAACAGGTCACTCGAAATTGATGATTTCCCTACACAAAAAAAACACGGCCAAGTGCGAGTCGGACTCGCGCACCGAGGGTTCCGTACAAACCTGCAGGTATTCACGGTTTATGTTTATGAAATTATTTTTTTTTTAAATTTTATATTTGAGTTGACTGAATAAAAGGTAAATTGTGGTTTACGATTTATGACGTATTACAAAAAAACTACTTACTAGATCTCGTTCAAACCAATTTTCGGTGGAAGTTTACATGGTAATTTACATCATACCTATATTTTTTTTTAGTTTTATTATTCCCTTATTTTAGAAGTTACGGGGGGACACATTTTACCACTTTGGAAGTGTCTCTCGCGCAAACTATTCAGTTTAGAAAAAAATGATATTAGAAACCTCAATATCATTTTTAAATACCTATCTATAGATACCCGACACGTATAGAATAGATGATTATTTTTTTTTGAGTTTCAGTTCTTTGTATGGGGAACCCCAAAAATTATTGTTTTTTTATTCTATTTTTGTGTGAAAATCTTAATGCGGTCAACAGAATACATCTACTTACCAAGTTTCAACAGCATAGCTCTTATAGTTTCGGAAAAAAGTGGCTGTGACATACTCGGACGGACAGGCAGACAGACAGACAGACAGACAGACAGACAGACGGACAGACAGACATGACGAATCTATAAGGGTTCCTTTTTTTGCCATTTGGCAACGGAACCCTAAAAAGGGTCGGGTAGCAAGAAATGTGGCGAACAGAAGCTGGTTCCGTTATATTTACAAAACAGAATACGAAACGTAAACGTATTGTATAGGTTGACTCACAACTGTTTGTTTGAGATAGGCCACGAATTTGTGATACTAATTAAATGTTTATATTTTGATTCATTATGTGTCACATTGTTTGTGTATTGTGATTTAAAGCAGTTGAAAGGTGATAGAATGTTTTGAAAATATTTTCAACTAGCTGTGCGTGTTTGTGGGGAATGATCCCACGGGAACGTGGTTCCAAGCCTAGTCAGGTTTGTTCCTGCTAATCTCCGAAATGGCTTGACCGATTCTGACGGGATTTTCACTAGCAGATAGCTGATGTTATAAAGAGTAACCTAAAAGGCTTTTAGGCTACTTTCTGGATTCAAACGGTTCCTGAAATGACGGTAAAAAGCCGGTATTTAGTGGTTCCGTTACTAGAACCCGGATTGTAACACGAAGCTAAATTGGAATCTTTAAGAACCTTTATTTTACCGGTTTTTCTTCAAAACGAGACGGACAGAGTTCATACGGTGCTACACTAAGCGTAGATTATTCAAACCACTTATAAAATTAATAACAATATTAATTTGGGGACACTGTGCAGTAGGCACAGACTTGTACTGGCCAATAATTTGGAGGGTGATCTAAAAGAAAGAACTCGCCAGGTAGGCGTCAAATACGGAATATTAAAACCTTCATTTGGGACCGATACTTTGGAACCGCCATACCGACAGGAGGCCTCCATCCCAACAGTGGGAACGGTATAGGCTGATTATGGCGATTGGAACCGGAACCGTACGCGTATCTGAACCGTAACCGTACCGAGTAGAATAATCTTTGTCAAGACTGGAATGAATAACTGGGAACCCGAATTTTCGACAACCACGAGAGCGAAGCAGCGGGCAGAAGACAGTAAATAAATAAAAATTCCACGCATGTATCAAGCTTCCTCTATCAATATTTAATACCATGTGCAAAGAATTAATTATATTTATAATGCAGCTCCTAAGAGAGTTACACAATAAATAAATATCCTAAGTAGGTAGTTAAGATTATAGACGCGCGTTCTCATGTCCTATAAAATGCACATAATCTGTTTAAAACACATTTACACGGACCTATGTAATGCTTGTTGAATGCAAGAATTACTGTTTTATAATATTTATACTAGCTTCTGCCCGCGACTTCGTCCACGTTGAATATAGTGTTCCCCCGACTCGCGTCGAATCGCCTACCCGTGCGATTTTCCCCGTTTTTGCAACATTTTTCATTACTGCTCCGCTCCTCTTGGCTGTAGCGTAATGTTATATAGCCTATGTTACTCGCAGATAATGTAGTTTTCTAATGGTGAAAGATTTTTTAGAATCGGTTTGGTAGTTTTTGAGTTTATCCATTACAAACAAACAAACAAATAGATAATAAATAATAGTTTAAAAAAACTAAAAAACACGCTTCCATTGAAAACCAAACTAAAATTTACAAAATAATGGAAAAAAAGCGTGGGGTGCTTTTAAGGTATTTTTTTTATTGATATCAGGCACCCCACGCTTTTTTTCCATTATTTTGTAAATTTTAGTTTGGTTTTCAATGGAAGCGTGTTTTTTAGTTTTTTTAAACTATTATTTATTATCTATTTTTTAGGGTATTTCGAATTTTGAGACGTATGTCAGCGTAGTTTGTGACGTATGTCAGCGTAGTTTTCGAAGACAGATTTTTTTTTTGCTATCCTGGTAACCCTGGCAAGGATAATGGCGCAAATTAGTTTGTGACGTATGTCACCGTAGTTTTCGAAGACAGTTTTTTTGCTGTCCTGGTAACCCTGGCAAGGATAATGGCACAAATTTTTGAAATTATTCCATTGTCATCGGTCCTTGACAGGTGTGCAAAGTTTGAATGAAATCGGTTCGTTTAAAGTGGGTCAAAATCGCGCTACAAGGAGTCGGTTACAAACAAACATACAAATATACAAACATACAAATATACAAACATACAAATATACAAACATACAAGTGAAGTTAATATAAAGCGTGTAAAAATACAAATTTTTCCTCTTTATAATATTAGTGTAGAACTTCTTCCTCTTCGTAATACTCTTCGAGCGGTCGTGGTCCTCATGAAATTTCTTGTCTAGGGGCTGATGTGATTCGCCTCACGATTTCTCGCCATCCAATCTGATTTTTAGAATTGTATGTGCACTTATATATACAACTAGCTTTTGCCCGCGGCTTCGCCCGCGTGGATGTCGGAAATTAACGCAGGAGGACGAACTACCGCGGTAAGATGTGTTAATTCAGGTTATATTATAGGTAATAGCTGTTACCCGCGACTTCGTCCGCGTGGTATTTAACAAAAAGTTTTTCATAAAAACTGTCTTTGAAAACTACGCTGACATACGTCTCAAAATTCAGCGTGTTTTTAGTTTTTTTTAACTATGTATTATTTTTTATTTTTTAAATAAAAGTAGCCTAAGTTACTTCTTGTTACATCAGCTATCTGCCAGTGAAAGTTCCGTCAAAATCGGTCCAGCCATTTCAGAGATTAGCCGTCCAACGAACAGACAGACAGACAGACAGACAAAAATTGTAAAAAATGTTGTTTTGGTATACGTACCGTGCATACATCCATATACACTTAGTAAAAAGTAGTTATTTTAATATTAAAAACAGACACTCCAATTTTATTTATTTGTGTATAGAGTATAGATGTATAGATGGATCGCCCACAGCGGATTTAATTTGGTCAGTCCATCTCATGGATCGTCCACGTTGTCTATTGCCCTTCACTCTACCCTGCACGACAAGGCACTCTATGGAATCACCGTCACATAGACGCTTTTTAACCCACTTCAAAAAAAAGGAGGAGGTTATCAATTGGACTGTATTTTTTCATTTATTTTTTTTATGTTTATTACCTCATAACTTTTGAGTGGTTGAACCGATTTTGGTGTTTTTTTTATTTATTTGAAAGCTTGTGCTTCCCGAATGGTCCCATTTTAATTTGGTTTCATTCGGACAATGGGATCTATGAGAAAACCATATCTACCATCTATGAGAGAAGTCTTAAATTTGCATTAAGTATTTGCGCGACAAATGAACGAATAACGCGATTAGATTAGTGCGGGGTATGTACCATAACTAAAAAACCTTAAATACAGATTCTAAGACACCGATTTCCGAAATTAAAGTTATTTTTGACTTTGTAGTGTTTTTTTTAAGGAACTTGGTTGTTATTTTTTGACGTTGAGTTCTTGGCGTATCGAGGTGGTACATTCATTCACTCTCTGATTAATCATGAAATGTCAAAAACTACTGGACCTGCGAAAATGAAATTTGGCACAGAGGTAGAATATGAGTAGGAGACGTGGGCTAAGAAAGGATTTTAGGAAACTCCTCCCGTAAAGGGGTGAATTAGGAGGTGGAAGTTTGTATGAAAGTCCGTCAGTTTCGAAGCTAGGTTCTTCTTTTGCGTTTAGGCTGACGATTAAAACTTAATTGATACGTATCTCAGCGTTTTTGATAATTCTACTCCCGAAAAGCTGAAAAGGGGGATGAAGTTGTGAAATTCCTTCATTTTCGAAGTAAACAATCATTAAATGTATTATTTAGGCATATGGTTGGAAACGAACGTAACAAAATGTCTAACCTGCACGCAGGCGAAACCGCAGGCAAAAGCTAGTGTTGTAGTATAATCTAAGGCGGAAAATAGCTAACAGAGACTAGAACTAGAGGGAGAAATCTGAGAAGAAAAGCCGCGGGAAAATTTCCGCGCGTTTTCACTCCGCGTTGCAACTTGCAAGATAAACATTATCATATAATTTTTGCGCGTTTTTTTCGCGCGTCAACAGCGCGTAAACATATCCTCGTCTGCACAGGTTTGATGTGGCTTAAGTTAAAGTCTAGTTAACATAACGGTTGGAAAAGGTTGAAATCGCGCCACAACATCAATTTTAAGTCGTTTGTGGTACGAGTTCCAACCCACCATCTACAGACCCTGCCTGAGGGAGGACTTTTGGCCGAAAGGTGTCTTGTATCGTCGTTTCCGAGGACGGTTACGCGACACCACGCAGCGGAACACGACGCCGTCATCATTACGTATTTAGTGATAGTTTAAGGTTTTGCTATAAAGAATATGTATTAGTTTATAGTTATTGTTTTATATTATTTATTTATTATTATGTTTTTATGGGCCTAAGTTGCCTGAAATAAAGGATTGTGTATTGTATAACATTATTCATAATTTTTTACAAGCCTGCATAGTCCCACTCCTGGGCAAAGACCTCCCTCTACTCCTTCCACCTTGCGCGAGCTCGCGCGTCCTTCTTCCAGTTTTGACGGAACCTATCCAGCTCGTCCTGCCATCTCATAAGTGGTAGACTTATAAATTAAAATAAGCAAAATACAACTCACCACTATTAGATTTGACAACACTGCTTCTATAATCCTTTTCATACTTATTATCCGCCTGCGGACTCTTGAAATTTGTCCTAAAGAAGTTCTCCGAAGAAGCCACAATCTGCGTTTGAGGACCGAGGGAAACCAAGCACTCACGTTCCTCATCTTTGCTTTTAAAATTGCCTATAAACTTGCTGATGAATCCTGGTGAGGTGACCTCTCTATCCGGGCCCTCCTTGAAAGTGCTACGTAGGACATCATGAGATTTGAGGGCATTTTTCAGTTCGGACACAACTTTTGAATGTGACAACGCTAGCTCAGACATTACTGGTGGTGGAGATGTTGGTTTTACATCTTTAGGAGCTCTGCAGTCACTTAATATGCATAGATTCAATTGGCTTTTTGTCTGGTATAAGAACGGACTGCTGTGTTCATCTCTATATGAGGTATTTTCATCTTGGATAAGTTTCAGTCCATGGTCTCGTCCGAAGAATGACATCAAGTCATCTTTGCGGACCGGTGGGTCGTTTATGTCGAAGTCTAGTGTATCTAATAATGCATATTTCAGTGAAATATCTGGTTTTATTAGAGATTCGTTTATTATTTCAGTCTGTAACAAGAAAATAAATTAATAATTAATTTATTGATAATGTTAGCCGTATGTTTTGCTATAAATGTGATAAGCAAAATTTTAATGTTAATTAGGTACAGTCAGCGTCAATAATAACGGAACAAACAGACCGTTCACACGTGTGAAAATTAAATATTAACTCAATGACACTACAAATATTTCAAAATGAAAACAGTATACGACATCTGCCATTCTGACAAGAACTTTATACAATTGAGATAAAGTTTAATTTTCTTAGTTGTTGAGATAATTTTGGACAGTCTGTTCGTCCTGATATTTTTGACGCTGACTGTAAAACCATTTGAGCACTTTTCCTATTGACAATTATAATGGGGACAAACATCTTGATGGCCTATAATGTGGTATCCTTCAGTTGCGATACTGGGATAAATTAAATTACCTGGCAATACTTTACCCACGTGTTGGGTATATTAGTTTTTGATATCAATACTCAAAACGTGGGTAAAGTATGCCAGTTAATCTAATTTGACCCAGTACACAAGTACATATTACTATTATTATTTAAAGTCAGTTAGCTTATGTGTACATATATTCTGTAAATATTTTGTTTGAAAATAAAAACTCAGAACAATACGTTGTAAGTTTCCTGTTTTCCATTCTGCATTGAATTATTCATTACTACACAATAGAAGGATAATTCACTCTAAAACTATAATGGTATGGTTTTGTTTAATTTATCAAACTACACACATAAAAAAAACCACTGACTTCCAAAAAAACACTACAAAGTGAAAAATAACTTGAATTTTGGAAGTTGGTGTCTTTGAATCTGTATTTCAGGTATTTGCCCCAAACTTCCTTTTTTACCTCAACTTACTTTAATTTTAGGGAAAAATTTAACTTTGATAAAATCATAATTTATAATACCTATTATAAGCCTTCAAATAATTATATGTTTGTACGGAATGATATAAAAAGGGGATGGAAGGTAAGGAGAAGGATATATTAAATGTTTTAAAATAATATAATGTGAATCAAATACAAAAATAACTGTTTTAAAGCTATCCCATATTGGTCAGTTTGTTTGACCCATCACAGTTTAGGTTTCACTTAGTATTGTTAATAATTAATCAATTAATTAATGACTGCAGGATAAGATAATTGGCATAAGAGGGCAATTACCGTTGCCTGTCGCATTTATAAGGTATGATTCACTCCGGAAAACTGTAACTTAAAGTTTATAACATGCAAGCGTTGAAGACTGCATTTGTTGATTTTACTCACTGAATACTTAACAAAAAAGGTAGTAAAGTAGTTAATTAGGTGTCAAGGAAGTGTTTTTTCTACCTTTTCTTTTTCCGTTAGCGTTTCCCATATATTTTTGTAAGAAGTTCTTGCATCAACGATATCTTCGTGAATTTTCGCAGCTAATGGGTTCATAGAGCGAAAATATTCCTCAGCGAAGGCTCCCAGCGCCATGTTTACAGATTTTTGTTAAAAACTACACTCAAACTGTTCTAAATGTGCTATTTATAGTTTAAATCGAGACTCGATAAACACACAACACAACCATCGCCATCGGAACATAAATAGTGAATGAAAGACCGAGAGCGAAAAAGACGAATGAGAACGAGACAGAGACGTTTATTACGTCAGAAAACAAAAAGGCACAAGCTGTATGAAACTACACTTTAAACTAGTGGAGTAAAGTCTGAAATCGCTGTCGATAAATATTTGTGATGTTGATCATAAAGTTCTTTTTAAAGTTCAAAATGGAATACTAGATATTTGATCATATAGCCATTCAGCGGTGATAGGCTTTTCAAAAGACGAAACTTTTACAATATATTAAAATTTAAATTAATCTGAAGTTCTAGTTTCACTTGTCACTCTAGTAAAATAATGAACTTAAGATTTAATTATTGTTTTGCTAGCTTTGAATAATGGTTTAGTTACAGTTTCTGAATTTCAGTATAGTTACGGTTTATGAATGAGAGTTAAAAATATATTATCTGTGCCAGTTTGTCGATTTATCGGTTTTTGGGTGGACATTGACATGTCAAAAAGACAAAATGGCTTACATTAGCTTTATTTGTTTAGTGTTTTCGACATTAAAATGTAACGGCAAACCGTGAAAAGTGAAGTTAAATACTACGGCAACAATGTTGCACAACACGGGGCATTATGGTCCGAACGATGCCCCAATTAACATGGGAACGCCCGTAAATATGACACCGATGAGTGGTCATATAAATATCACTCATAACATTAATAATTTGAGCAAAATAGCTCATCAAAGTGTCCCATCGCCTAGCGGACACTATAATCTACCGGACTATGCACACTACAACCACTCTCCAATAGGTATACCTTCACAAATGGGTCAGTTTCCTAGCTATCAACAACTAGGATTCCAGCAATCATACCTGAATCAAAGTGCGAATAACATGAGCGATTTACCATTCCCAAACGGTATGTTTCCTATGAATTTAAATATACAGAACGAGCATAACGCTAATATGATGAATTATGCTTACGATAAGAGAGTAATTGAGTCAGTGAGGCAGGAAAACTTTAAAGAACAGAACATGCGAAAAATGCCTTTGAATATACCTCAAATACCAAATAAACTATACAACAAGCAAATTGGCGGGAATGACGACTTCATACATAACAACATGTATGAAGAAACTCAACATAATCTAGATTTAAGCATGAAAACGCAAGAAAAATTACAAATCAACAGCACTAGACGGAAAAACATTGAAAACACCGTCAAATTAATTGAAGATATTCTAACTCACTCATCAAATAAGCCTAAAGAGGTACCAGAATTTATTCCCATACTACCAAACACCACAAAAGCTGATGTACCAGTAGTTAAGACAGTTGAAAATGTAACGAAAATGTCAGCAAATATCCCAGACTCGAATTCAGACCCTCTAGCAGAATCTCCACCAGACTTAACAGTTGATAAATCAAATAATGACAATGCTCATCCAAATCCAATAGACAGTCATCCAGATCCAGTAGACACTGATCAACCAAATCTTACAGAAAAAGAAAGTAGAGACAAACGAAGATCAGAAAATGACATGACATCAGATGATGAGGAGTTAAAACCTATAGGAATAACGCAACACTTCATAAG
This sequence comes from Aporophyla nigra, assembly GCA_947507805.1. Lineage (NCBI taxonomy): Eukaryota > Metazoa > Arthropoda > Insecta > Lepidoptera > Noctuidae > Aporophyla > Aporophyla nigra. The sequence continues at coordinate 2,932,420 of OX382318.1, forward strand.
AGAAGAAGCAGATGTGACGACAGACAATACTATTGTTATAAAGGTTGAGAAAGCAAGTTGGGCAGACTCGGAATGCTACACGCCATTCTTGAAAGACTGTCATGGGTTTGAGAGGGATGAACATATGAATTATAGAATTATTGAAGGTGACTGTAGTGTTTGTGAAGCTGTATCTTCTTATAAAAATGGTAATTATGATTTTTTCTTCTAGCTATTTGAACTACAAACCCTGAATATCAGGCCAAAGACTCAGGATATCTGGCCGGATATTCAGGGTCCATTCTGAAAACTTGCCGATGGGGCCGAAAGGTTCTGGAGTGGCGACCGCGTACCGGAAGACGTAGAGTTGTAAGGCCTCCAACAAGGTGGACTGATGACCTTGTGAAGGCCGCAGGAACCCACTGGATGCGGGGTGCACAAAACCGGTCGAAGTGGCGGAGCTTGGGGGAGGCCTATGTCCAGCAGTGGACGTCATTTATATTAATTTTTGAATTTTCAATCTTAATGCAGTGTTATTTAGTTTTACTATCAAGAAAATACAAAAGCTGTGTCAAATAAAAGGCGATATCCCCTTCTTATAAAATTGTCGCGAAATCGATCACTTTAAATCCGTTTCCCCCATTATTTGTTTGTTTATATTTAATCAACCAATGAATCTTAATTTTACAGATGTAAAACCAGAAGGAGTATTTGAATGCCCGCATTGTGCACTCCTCTTCAAACATCCAAAGAGATTTCTCATTCACAATAAATGGCATACATTTGGCCTAACGAATATTAAACGAATGGAGATTGCCAAAGTAAGAGAACAAATGAGGTTTGAAAGAAAAGAGGCAAAGATTATAGAGCGAATGAACTCTAAAGAGGTTACGGATGTTAAGGATGACGAAAAGGTGTTTCCGTGCAAGGACTGTGATAAAGTGTTCAGTGCTAAAGGGAGCTTGAAGAATCATAGGCAGAGGTCAGTTTGTATTTTGTTTCTTATGTCAAAAGATTGGTCAGAAGTCAGAAAAAAATGTGTGTTCAATTTGAAATCGCAATTTAGCACGTTTCTGATAGGTGGGTATGTATATGAATTAGATTAAATCAAGATTTTATTTCATGATTTTGTTGACATGTTTGCTGCATGTCAGATGCAATGTGGTCCAAGACCACCACAACATGGGTCCCCGAAAACACGGACGGAGCATCGCGGAAGACCCAGGCGTAGATGGCGGGACGAACTCGACGCCTACATGAGGGATTGGTCGTTATTGGTTCAGGATAGAGTTGAGTGCGGTGGTATCCTTCTGCGAATCAGTTATGTCGCAGAAGCAGGCTGCGGAAAGGGAGCGGGAGATATATTCCGCTCACCCAGCCCGCAGCAGGCGCACCGGGCGTCGGTGGAGGGCGGACAACGCCCTCTTCCAGCCCCCCTAAATGGGTCCAGGGGCGACGGATCTGGGGACATCCGTCACCTCCTATTCCTTAGGACCCGAGATGGTGGCGCGTAGTGTTCCACGCGCGCCTCTCTGAGATGTACGGGGGGAGTTTAACACCTTACTCCCCCCTAACGTGAGGAGGCCCGCAAAGGCGGGCCGGCACCAGTCGGGGATCGCGGAAGACATATTGGTTCCCGTGGTCCCCGACGTAGGTGTGGGACGGAACACCGCGGTGGTTTTAGTCAGTAAGAGTCTGACAGACCGCTCACCCCAGGGCAGAGGACATCCATGAGGATTTCCACCTCAAGATCAAAAAAAAAAAGGATAAGAGTTGAGTGGAAAAAGAAAGGGAGGCCTTTGCCCTGGAGATTGGAAGGGATATTGTCCCACGACAATACCCCTTCCAATCTCCCTTTTCCACAGAATTCTGTCTTTTGCTAGTGCTGGCCAGTCCTTTCGGTAGGAGTCAAGCTCGTCCCGCCATATTCGTCTCGGCCTGCCGCGATGTCGTCAAGCGTTTAGTGGAACCCAATTGGTGGTTCTATTAGCCCATTTGTCATCAATACGGCAATACGGTTTTATTAAATATAATTCCACCACATTAGCATGTTTTAAATTAATGAAAGAAATTCTCTGTTCAGTAGACAAAAAAGAAATTCCTATAGCTGTATTTCTAGATATGACCAAAGCTTTCGATATGGTATGCCATGATAAATCATTAAATAAATTAGAACAATACGGTATGAGAGGCCCTAAAATTCTTTTACCATGTTACGATGTAAATACCTATATTCTGGCAAATAAATTTATTTCATTTCATCAGACATGTCCGGCCCAGTCCCACTTGATCTGAGCAGCTTTCTGACATATTTACCAAATTGAAATTTTTAATGGTGAATTTCTTTTCCAGAACACACCCAACCCGCGTACGAGAATGCAGAATCTGTCACAAAGTAATCTCAAACTGGAACGCTCTTCGGGCGCACATAGCAACCCACTCAGCGGACTCAGGGCTCGGCTACCAGTGCAGCCAATGTCCTAAGAGGTTTAAGTACTCACACTCGCTGGCTAAACATTCTGATACTCATTTGGTAAGTCCTGTAGGGATTTGGGTTGTTTGTCTTTAGAGTGAAATTCCACTGAATTTTGAGTAGTATCCGTCTGGATTCCGGTTATACAGCTGAGCATCCGACGGCCGGATATTCAGTAATCCTAATATTCAGTCTCCGATAAAAACTCTAACAGTTTCATCTTCAGTTTAGTAAATAGGTAAGTTGATACATCACCATACCCATAGACCCAATTTATTTCTGCCCAACATATATTTTTCTTCCACACTTCTCTAATAGTCGTCATCTCGGTAATCAACCCTTTTCTAGCCATATCATCTCACAGTCCATTCATTGGGTATTTGAAAATGGTGCCGACTCTTTTGTTAACCACCTAAAATTAAATAAAAGTATTGCTATCTCTCACCACAGACCGCGAAAGAAAAAGACAAGTGACGCTTTAGAGCTGTCAAAGAAAATTGCGTCCCGATTGCCTTGAAATGGCGTGATTTTAAGCATGATGAATATAGTTCGTCGTAGTTGCGTCGAAGAAAATCTTAGTTTCACTAAATTTGACAGCTGTTATCTATTTCCGTCTCTTTCTTGTGTCATTAAAAGGAAAAAGAAAGCAATAGCCTAAATTAAGTTTAGTAGGTGCACAAAAGAATCGCTACCATTGATTATTATGTATGTAATTATCTGTTAATACATAATTAGACACACACACACATACACACACCCTTGTTTGTACAGACACCCTTACGAGGACCATGGTAGTTCTTGACCGTACCGAGGACCCTCCAAAAAACTGGTTTTAATACTTCGTTGGCCTTTTTGAATAAGATAGAAAGAGACAGATGACTAAATATATAGTGATCAGCTTATTGGCATAATGCTATCTCAACATTTTTCTGTATGAATTGCGGCTATCATACCGAGGACCTGAAATACACAGCCAAATGTGACCAGCGATGCACATACGAGGACTTTGTGTATGCCAACCGAGGACCCCTTAAGTCAGCCCTGCGACACCCTTCCGAGGACGTATTTTTACACAATATTTCTTATATCTTGTACTAACTGCGGACGCTGTGTTACACTTTATATCACTAAACTGAGGACAGTTTTCCGAGTAGAACTTGAACACAGCGAGGACATGTAAAAACTTCCTACCTAAATACCATTAGATAATTTATTAATGTAAGTAGAATGTTCCGAATTATTCCTTACACACATTTTCTAAAAATGAAGTACCAAGCGAGGACGAGTCGATTATCTTTACGTTTGTAGGCGCTTTTCAAAGTATTATGTTATACCAACATAACTGGCGAAACGTAGGTGTACTTTTGGTATACCTCTACCCAACCCTTCGGGTAAATAGGGCGTGATGTTATGTTACGATTCAATGTTTATTTACACAATATTATCACGGAAAGTCTCTTTTCTCTAACATTATACATAAATAAAAAGGAAGAAATTAAGTCACATATTCACTTTCTACGAACAAATTGTAAACAGAACTGTAATGTTTTCGTCTTTTTTGCGCGAACGAACACAAACAATCTGCCGCGATCAAAGTAAAACCAACTTGTTAGTGCAAACCATAGAAATATATAAAAAAAATTTAGAGGTGTCAAGGGACACCCGGATGGAACGAAGTTCCTTTCCAGGATTCATTATAGTTATAATTTTTTAATTAGTTATTATGTACAAAAAACCTGTATACACTCAACAAAAATATTCTCACTCTCTATACAACAATTAATCCTTTTTATCGCTTTAATTAGCGAAAAAAGCAAGAAATTTTGAATTTGACTGGCATATAATATGTGATTTATCTTTAATAGTTTTATAGCTAGCTATTAAGTTTTCATGCTTCCCAAATTATTTTGATCTCACTTGATAATATTTCTTTATTGTTTTTAGCCCAAATTATGTCGATCTAATTATTTTCTCTGTAAGTCGTTTTGTTTGAGTCGAATAGTCTGTTTAATCTATACAAATACATAAAATTGGAGTGTCTGTTTTTAATATTAAGATAACCACTTTTTACTAAGTGTATACACGATACATAAACCAAAACAACATTTTTTACAATTTTTGTTTGTCTGTCTGTCTGTCTGTTTGTTCCCGCTAATCTCTGAAATGGCTGGACCGATTTTGACGGGACTTTAACTGGCAGATAGCTGATGTAACAAGGAGTAACTTAAGCTACTTTTATTTTAGAAAGATTCTTTTATTTTAGAAAAAAAATAACTGTTTTCGAAAACTACGCTGACATACGTCTCAAAATTCGAAAAACCCTGGCTGAATCCTACGAAATAGATCAAAATAATGTACTACAGTATTGTACACCTTAAAAAGGCCCTCAATGGTATATGTCTATCTCTTAGGGATAACCCACAATAACCATTTTTTATCTTTTACTTTTTACGAGAAATAAGGGCTTATTTACGAGGCGGTTTTAAGCAATACAGCATTAATCCTTATCCAAATCAGTACCTTAAATACATTTTGCATTTAATATAGATCAATATGGCCCTTTACAGCATGTAATTTAAATGAATATCTTAGAAGATATTAGAGATTTAAAAAGCGGGTGCAGAGCGCGTTGGCAGCGGCCGGGTAGTACAGGATAAGTAGGATTGTAATTCATATTACTTTGGCTTCATAGTAATTGCGAATATCATGTGTGTTCATTATACTCAAAATAAACCTAATATTATTATTCCAACTAAGAGACGGCGAAATGGCTTAGATGTTTAGATTTTTGGATGTTTGTTTCTCAATGATGCAAAGACGGCCAAACGGATTTAGATCGAATTTGGCACAAAGATATATTATATCATGGATACGTAACAGATAGGATACCTACTTTATCCCGGTAGTAGGTTCCCGGGTGATATTGGCCACTGGCAAAAGTACTATTCCTATAATTATGTTCGGTGTCTGGTAAATGATTGAGTGTCTGTATAGGTAAAATAGGATCGTTAAGAAAAACCAGGAAGACTTATATGCAACTAAACCAAGCCCTATGTCGCAGTCTTCTTACTCTGAATACTATTACTTTTATTTTAAAAAACACCAACACACATGATGTTCTCATAAACTATGAATCCTAAGTAATATGAGTTATAATCCTACTACTAATAATATTATAAATGTGAAAATATGTATGATTGGGTGTTTGTTTCTCAATCACGCAAAAATGGCTGAATGGATCTGGATCGAAAATAGCACACAGAGTCTATATTACCTATATACCCTGGAATAACACATTCTTGTCGCGGTGAGAGAGAGAGAGCAAATAAGGAGGAATGCAAGAGGACGTACCTCTTGCATTAATTTCCGACATCCACGCGGGCGAAGCCGCTGGCAAAAGCTAGTTTTAAAATAAAACTTTCTTTATTTCGTTGTACATGTTTACTTCAACTTGTTGTTTGTGTCCCATGACCGTAAAATATTTTATGGTTGAAATCATAATGTTGTGTAATCTAGAAGGCCTAGGTAGTTAGCACAAACAGCAGAAGAAGCCTCCTTATTCCTCGTGCGCCAAGTAGCTACTAACGATTTACTTAAGGGTTCAGTATACCTTCGATTTTTTCCTCCATAATTTTATTTAAATGATAGCACATAACTCGTCTTCTACACACGAGGAAAACTGTCTAAACGAGGACTAGGATACACATTGTTCGGAAAATCTAGCAAACCGAGGTCTCAAATACACATTGTTTGGAAAAGCTACCTAACCGAGGTCCTTTGTGTTAAAGTTAACACAAAAGTCCTCGAATAATACAACCAACGTGAAATGAGTGTAAAGAGGCTGTGTATGAGGTGACACAGGCGCCACCTGGTGGATACACAATGCGTGTGTAAGATTATGAAAAATTTTGATCAAACCGAGGTTCAGACAACTTTTTTCTATTAAGTATACAGAAAGGCTCAAAATCGCTTGCAGAATACGAATCTTTGGTCAAATCAAACCGAGGACCCTCGAAAAGGTCCTCGCTTTGAAAAGGTCCTCGGTCGTGCCTTGTGTATTCATACGCACGTCCTCGGATGGTACTTAAAACAAACACACACATACACACATACATATACACACACACATAACATTCCTACATATTTTTGTATTTTATAGTTGTTTCTGAGCTCCGTCGATTTCGAAATTTCTTTTTAATGGATAGATCATGCTTCAACAACCGAGTTCCGAAAATCACTACAAAGTGAAAAAGTCCTTTTTGGAAGTCGGTTTGTTTTTGTAAGGAATTTTCTAAGAACTATGTCAAGAAGAAACGTATGCATGTCCATCTCTTTCTTGTAATAATCGCCAAAATTAAGCAATTATTATTATCAACAGGAAAAAGTGCACGCCTGCACGGATTGCCCCAAGAAGTTCGGTTCGCAAGCTCTTCTAAAGATGCATATGAAGACACATGAGCGAGTTTTGCGTGGCGCCACTTACCGATGTACTTACTGTGCGAAAGGATTCTTTGAATCCTATAGTTTACAGGTGAGATTTTAATGAGTTATGGGCCTATGAAGAAGAAATCCGCAGGCGAACCAAGGTAACCGACATAGCCCGAGCAATTGCCAACTTTAAGTGGCAGTGGCAGGGCACATTGCTCGCAGAACAGACGGCCGATTGGGTCGAATAGTTCTGGAGTTGCGACCGCATACAGGAATTCGTAGAGTTGGAAGGCGTCCCACAAGGGGGATCGATGACCTTGTGAAGGCCGCAGGAACCCGCTGGATGTGGGAAACAAAACCGGTCGAAGTGGCGGAGCTTGGGGAAGGCCTGTGTCCAGCAGTGGACGTCTTTCGTCTGAAATTATGATAATGATGGGCCTGTGGCTAAGTGACAACAGCCGTACGTTAGATAAACGTACGTTACGATAGCCGTACGTTAGACAAGCGTAGACCCGGTCGATCAGGTTAATCTACGCTTGCCGCGGTTGGCCCGTGGATGACTGACTATCTTGTTTGTTACGCTGTTGGTCCTGGCTGATATTCGTGTATCTTTGACAGTAGTTACAGGTCGTTAGAAGCCCGAAAGGCCAACAAACCAGTCTTACCCAAAGGGTATCGTATTCAAGATCAAAAGACATTTATTAAAACTAGGCTAAGAGTCAGCAGTTTTTAACGTCAAAATTTTATAAGATAACCTTCTAAAACGCCTGCCCTTTACGTTTTACTCGGTGAGTGGGTTGTGTAGATCAGAGAGTCAGTCGCTCCATGTAAAATACTGGTATTCAGGTGCATACAGTCAGACTAGACCCCAACATAGTTGGGAGAAGAAAGATGAACTTCTTCAATCTCTTTATCTATATTTATTCTATCTATTATCTATTCTATTATCTATTCTTTATCTTTATAAAAATGAATCCCTGTTTCCCTTGGTCACGACATCACGCGTGAACGGCTGGACCGATTTCAGTTTTTTTTTTTTTTGTTGTGTTTGTAATTTTCAGGAGAAGGTTCTTATGAAAGAAAAAAAATTAAAAAATTGCGCGGATAATTAGAAAATTTAAGAACACTTATTCAAGAATACTTAATGTAAACTTTTTTAATGTAACATTATGACATTTGACATAGAATTGACAGAATGCGTGCTCAAATATCATCAAAGAGAATGTTCAAAACAAATGCGTCAATCGAAGTTACTTTATTGATAGAAAATACATGTAAAATAATTAATTTATTATTTCCCACAAAAAGGAAGTAAAACTGTCAAAATGAAAGGGATTCCTACTGATAGTGTATTACGTACCCTCTGGGTATGTGTCAGGTAAAAAACGCTTTATGCCGCCGACGTACCAGGTTGTCAAACTTGGTAGGTTTATTACAACCTTTATTGAACCTGAGGCGATACGAAGTTCGCTGGGTCAACTAGTTTGTTATAATTTCAGGTACACGAAAGAACACATCGTAACGAGAGACCTTATACGTGTGACATCTGTAAGACCAGCTTCGGAACTAACTCTAGTCTTAAAAGACATTTGAAAGTGGTAAGTTTAATTTTTTGGCATAAATGGTACCTATTCGTAGATCTTAGACAGTCGTCACGGGTCGTCCGGAGCCCGAAAGTCTGACAACCAGTCTTACCAAGGGGTATTGTATTACCCAGTAACTGGGTTGTGGAGGTCAGATAGGCAGTCGCTCCGTGTGAAATACCGGTACTCAGCTGCATCCGGTTAGAGTGGAAGCCGACCCCAACATAGATGGTAAAAGACTAGGCAGATGGTTCATGTAGGTAAGTAGATCATATAAGAAACTGTTATACGTCAATATTTTAAAACACGATGGCTTTTCTTAACTGACAAGAAAAGCCGAAACAAACTCAGAAGTCATAGTCTGTTTTGAAGTCCAAACATTATAATATGAGATTTTTATGTGCGTCTAACAATGCAGGGTCATGTCTGGAAGAGCCTTTTGAAGAAAGACCCATTGCAGCTTTAAGCTGACCTGTTCCAACAGACGGCATGTAAAAACGACATCACTTAAAGCTACTACACTCTGTCAAATATCTTTAATCGATTGTCAACTTTATCACCAAAGTATTAAGTATAAGATTGATTGGGAAAGTTTGACGGTTTATTTATTTATTTATTTTATTATTTATGTACACACAGTAAAAAAACAGAGTGATAAGACATATTAAAACAATTGAGTACAAAGGTACTGCTTATTTCTTAAGAAATTTCTTCCAGCAGACCTGCGAAAGGAGAAATGAAAAAGAAATGTAGACAATAGTGTGTGAAAACAAGAAGAGAGATATGAATATGTGAAGTCTTAAACTAAAATATACTTATACATATATAATGCAAGGAATTAACATATACTTAAATAAATACATAAAGCTAAAATATAAAAATAAACGTAAATATATACATAAATACACACAATTATGAGGAAAGGTAATGCTCTTTTACTCGACATTTGAAAAGGGAAATAGTTTTTAGATCTCGAATGCTAGGTGGAAGTGAGTTCCACAATCTAACAGCATGAACAGAGAAGGAATAGGAATAATAACTGGTTTTATGGGGTTGGGATTTAAGGAGGGATCTAAGGTGTGATCTGCACAGTGCATCGCTAGGGCGAGCATAAGAAAAACGTTCACGCAGATAGGAAGGGTAAGACGGGTTGTGTAGGAGGTTGAAGAGGAGACATAAAATCCGAGTGTTCCTGCGAAGGCGGATTGGGAGCCACTTGAGTTCCTTGCGAAGGTGAGAAACATGGTCATACTTTCGAAGACCGAAAACAAAGCGGATACACAGGTTTTGCAGGCGCTCAAGCTTGTTTAATAGCTCCTCAGTAGCATCCAAGTAGCACGCGTCAGCATAATCTATAATCGGCTGAATAAGTGTTTGTGCCAAAGAAATTTTAGTTTTCAAGGGCAAGAGACTTTGAAGGCATTTCAGCGAATGAAAGGAGAAATGTACCTTTCGACTGACCTCATTCACCTGAGTACGCCACGAGAGATTGCAGTCAATAACTACACCCAGATATTTAGCGGTTTCTGTGTAGTCAATACGAACACCATCTAGATACAAAGGCATCAGGGATGCAACATCAGCCGCATTACGAACAAATCTACTGCCTATGATCATGGCCTGAGATTTAGATGGGTTAATTTGCAAACCAAATGACTTAGCCCAAACACTGATGCAAGCCAGGTCACGATTCATTGCAGCAAGTGCAGAGTCCGCGTCAGTTACAGTAAAATGCCGGTAAAGCTGCAAGTCATCCGCGTAAAGATGAAAACTAGAGGAAATAACCGTGGTAACAAGGTTTATGAAAATAGAAAAAAGAAGAGGAGAGAGAACACTACCCTGGGGAACACCCTCAGTGAGACAACACCAGTCAGAGAAGGAGTCTCTGGAGTTTCTGGTAGCTTGATGTGCAGGCGTCTCTACATATGTATCTGTCATCGTGTAGCTCAACCCTATTTTAGGGAGCTCAACGACCCGTCACAAGACGATACCAGATCTGTAGGACATTTACCTAAGGCATTAAGTCCGCCTTTGTACCTTTTTTGTGTGCGAGAAGTTTAAATAAATAAATAAATAATAAATAATATACAAAATACCTCAAAACAGACGGTTATGCTATAACGTCTTGTATTAAATCTAGTTTTTTTGGATGGGAGATCATAAAATGACTTCTCCCGTTCTGGGTGGAGCGGAAGTAAGTGTCAGACTTTTACTGGCTAAAACCCACCCGTGTTCCTTCAGTTGCCCATGTGTCAGGGCCACGGTATCTCTTTCGAACAATCACGCGACCCCGGCAGGCATCGGTCCTAGCAGACCCCTTCAGTGCTGCTGACATCTCTTTGAGGCGCGCGTGGTACACTACGCGCCGTCGACACGGGCTTGGTCCTTACCGGGCGATGAGCTACCCATTGCTCGCCGCCCGCAAGCCCGCGCCTACGGTGGCCGGGAGTCCGCAATTGACTCCGGAGATATTTTGACGTTGACTTAGTAATCTCGTAAATTGCTCCTTGATTACTCACGACCCTTCTTCTATCCCCAACAGTCCCACAACACAGCGAAGCCCTATCAGTGTAGTACTTGCAAGCGGAACTTCTCAACGGAATCCATCAGGGACAGGCACGAGCTGAGGCTCCACGGGAAACCCGAGGACTTCAAGTTTCCATGCAAACAGTGTTCTTGCAAGTAAGTAGGCAGAACAGAGACTTTCTTAATGACATTTATTTCCATTTTATGTTTTTCTGAAAGGTGAGTACGCGATAAATGAACGTAAAAGAGGCAAAAAGAGTATGTAAGGATCTTCGCAGGTGGCGTTCTGTAGTTTTTGTCAACTCCACGGGTAGAAAGCGTTATTTTATGTATATTATTTGTATTTCTTTCCTTTCATAGAATGTTCCAACAGTTCCTGTACTTGGTCAATTAAATTAAAGACAGACCCTCTTATTGCAAAAAAAGGTTGTATTTAGATAAGTTTTATTTGAATTAAGAATCCAATATGTATAGAAACGCTGTTCTTTTTACAAAACTGTCACCTTAATCCGGAACTAAGTTCTCATTTTGTATTAAAAACTTTACCCAAATCGAAACAAAGTAGGAAATAAAAAAACTGGCTCAGAGCTTTAGGCTAGCGTTTTGTAACAAGAAGGCTACAGTTTGAAACAATGTTTACTTCTGAAAGTAGATCTTTAGGGACACTTTTACATGTGAATATTTTAAACCGAAATGGCGCTGGCATTTCCTCACTGACTGATCCCTGCGAAGAAATGTCAATCAAACTCAGAACTCTTATATTATTAAGATATTATCATTTGGAAAACACTCAAAATCCCATGGCTATAGCGTGCGTGAGTTTTAATCCGACTTCAAGATCAAACCTAAGAGTATTTGGCAGTCGGCGACTTGATAACAATACTGATTCTATAATTTTGTTTTACAGGTATTTAAAACTAAAAGATCTCCAAAAACACGTCTACAAAATGCATCCCAAAGGCAAAAGGAAGAAAAGGGTGCAAGTAAGCGAAGGAAGCGATTCGGAATAAACCTTACCTTCAAATTAATAAGGTACAAAATTAAATGCACGTAGGCTTGTGTTTTATCTACCATATCAGATAGAAATTTGGGCGATGACGTCTTTGTATAGATGCTTTGATTTGAAGAAAAAAGTGTTCTGAATTTAAAAATATTAGTATTTCAGCTCTTTGTGTAGTGCGTATTGCGCACGCACTGGAACTTGAAACGTATTGTTTAGCGCTGTAAGTTGAAAATCGAACAGTATGTTTTTTCAAACCGCTGGGATGCACTTTGTTGGATTCTCAATGCTCAGTTCAACACCTAGGGTTGAAACTCCAGTGCTCGGTTATATCGTGCCGTGACGTCCGAACGTGGTCTTATTGGGTATTTCCAATAGGAATTTCTTAGTAACAGGCCGGAGTTTGGAAGTTAGCGGTTTGATATCGCCTTGCCTGCGTATCTCTCTTCAGTCGTGTCGGCTTGCCATGCCATCAGACAATGAGAGTGAAAGAAGAATGCACTCGTATCTGCGCACTTATATTTTAGCTTTGTGTCCTTAGTTGATTCCTATGAAGAAGAGCCGGCAAGAAACTTCACGGTTACTCTTTTAAAAGTAATTGGCTTTTCAGTACAATGTTTTCAAATGACAGTGTTACTACGTACGAGAGGACAGTGCAGGCCTGTCAACAAGTACCAGGTACTTAATGAAATAGAAAATGGTCTACAAATCTACTGTCTACAAGGAATGGCAATATAAAATAATTCATTTTTCGAAACAAAGCGTCTATACATTGGCCTATTTTATAGACTAAAGAGTATTAAAATTAATAAAGGTGCGCCAAAAGTTCTGTAGAATTCAGAAAAAGCGTATGGTCTCTACGATTTTCATACCGAATCGAATTGTAAAATTTCTAGTAAAAAAAGACAAATATAATGTAAAAAAAAATCGTAGATATCTCTTAGTATTAATTTTTAATGTTTATTAGAGTTATTATTACTATAGTCTGTTAATTTTATAATGGTTTTTTGGCTCACTAATTGACACGCACAACGAAAACCGCTGGCTCTTAAAGAACGAAATGTAGCACAAGACTTCTTTTGGAACTAAGGAAGGATTTTTGAAAATTCATCCCCTAAAAAAATTAAATGGGGGATGAAAAGGAGGTGGGTAAAGTTTAGAACATTTTTCGCCTATCAAAGTCATGAAAATTCAAAATATTTGTTGACGTTATGTTATTGTGTTTATGTGCAGTTTAGGTATCGGCCTTTACACCTATTCTAAAATAGTAAGAAAAAAAATTTAGCAATTCCTATAAAAAAAATCATCAAACTTGGCAAATTCGTTGAAGTTTTGTTATTTTAAGCACTTTTAACTTACATTACAAAATAAACTGTTAAGCGCTTTATACACCAAAACAAATTAATGCTATTTAAAAAAGCCTATTTGAGAGACTAAAAAATATTTTGAATTTTCATGACTATGATAGGCGAAAAATGTTCTAAACTTTACCCACCTCCTTTGTATGGGAGTTCGAAATTTTGCCAATGGGAACACATAATCAGCCTATATTGTTCCCACTGCTGGGACACAAGCCTCCTTTCAGTGAGAGAGAGTGGGCTAACTAGCTACCACGCTGGCCCAGTGCGGGTTGGTAGATGTCACATGTCTTCGAATTTTTGGTTCTAGAACAGGCCGGTTTCCTCACGATGTTTCCCTTCACTGTTTTGAGAGCAGTGGTGATGAAATAATTTACACAAATTATACTGCTTACCAGGGTTGAATCTCAGACTTACAACTTGTAAAATGTGGCAGTTTCCACTACGCCACTACTTTTCAGGGACCATCCATAAATTATGTCACAAAAATTTCATGATTTTTTACCCCCCCCCCCCCCGTCCTTGTCACAGATAGTCACATTTGTGAGACCCCCCCTTCCTAGTGTGTCGTCACATATTTTGCAATTTCACATCTAGACATTGATTTTTTTTTTTAATTTCTTTCATAGTTCCAATTTCGTGTTTTAATAGTACTTTAAATATGTATATTCAATTTTGAAATGTGACGTCACAAAATTTAGGGGCCCTCCCCCTCCCTTGTCACACAATGTCACACTTCGTCGACCCCCCCCCCACCCCTTAACGTGTGACGTAATTTATGGATGGCCCCACAGTAACCTGTGCCAGTGCTCTCATTGGGCACACGACTTGGCCAAACAGAAGTTTTTAAACTTTTTGACACATACATAGCGCTGCTTTGTCAAATAAATAATATTCGTTTAAGTCAGACCAATCGATCTGTCTACCCTTTTCCAACTATGTTAGGTTGAGATCGGCTTCCAGTCTAACTAGATGCAGCTGAATACAAGTATTTTACATTGCTCGTATGCCTATCTGAGCTCCACAACCTAGTTACTGGATATTACGATACCCCTTGGCAAGACTGGTTGCCAGATTTTTGGGCTCCTGAGTAGACATGCGCAAAACTGGGCGTCTTAAAGTCATGTCATATGACATGACATTTCGTCCCGAGTAATGTTTCATTACACCATGACTTCAAACATGACGCGAGATGACGCGCCACGCACGATGGTTTTTGTAATGAAATGCCGCGTTGTAAAAGAAATACATCATTACATGAGATGTCGCATCATATTGTGATGTGATGTGACATGGGCAAACGCAATGCGCCCTCGCTTCGCCGGAACGTACATTTGATTTTGTTTCATATAGTCGATTTTCTTTCGTATTTAACCCCCAATATAAGGAATAATTGAATTAAAACGATAGACATGGATTGCAATAGTGATTATTGACCATGACTCGAACTGTCATAGTGTCATACAGATCGAGTCATGATTGAAAACATCACGTAGGCAGTCCGCCGTTTCAATAAAACGTAAACCTTATTTCAATAACAATATGGTTCTAAATAATAGGTCACTTCTCTCGCAGCCAACCGACTGGAGCATGTTCCTTCTCGCTTGCACACACAGCAAAGATTACCGAGATATTACGAACACCGAACCGCGCGCAGAGTCATGTTTTAGTGTCATGTGCCATGGTTGATTGAGTCGAGTCATGTGTAATGCTACAGTACGCGGCCGAGATATATGACGCGCAATGCATCACTCGCATTACTTACACAAGTCTACTCCTGGCTACCCGTATTGACTATCAAAGCTGTACAAATAACAGCCGAGAACAACTGGTTTCCGAGTCACGGAGGAGTCGCGATATGTCTTGGAATGGTCACCCATCCACCAACCGACCGTGGCAAGCGTACTTTCGATTGACCCGTGCGGCCATACCAAAGCACTAAAATATGTCTGGAACAAAAATAAAAAAAATAAGGAACTTCGTTCCAAAAACATGTGTGCAATTCACACGTAGTAGAAGCGAAACCTTAAAAAAAATTGGCTTCAAAATAATGAGACGAATGTAAAAAAGTCAAATGTCTATTTGTCCAAAAAGCCTGCATGAAAAACGCCAAACAGATAAGTAAACTTTCTCAAGGAGCACCCTTACTTAAGGATTTCCATTACCCCAAGTGTTAGAGCAAGACACAAAACATAATGACGTTGTTATGTGTCTGTCTCTTTTTACTGTCGCTTTTTCGTTTCATAGACTTTCAAATCACAACGGCGGACATGGGGACATCCATCAACCCGCACTGTGCCCGCGTGGTGGATTACGGCCCACTCGCTTATAGAGATGAGGCCTGTATCCCAATAGTGGGAACATCATAGTCTGATTATATAAAGCTTTAAAACAAATAATTTGGCATGTCTTTAAATCCATCTTTTACTGAACAGACTAGTGAATAGAAAAGTTGTTGTTAAAATGTAAAAAATACGTTTTTATTATCTGTTTATCTGCTAAGATATAAGATAGGTTAATGGAAAAATATTTAAATATAAATATTTGTTAGAATTCAAAATGTAATATTATTATCCTATTTTTTTTTAATAGTGGGCTGTAACTAGTGTTGGTAAAATTTAGTTTGATTGACGATTAAAAACTAAAACTAACAACGTACAAACGCCAGTACATCCAGGTACCCGAAACTGTAATATTCTCCCAATCAACCTTGAACCTTATGCTTTAGCTATAAAGTTGAAAATCTATGAAAGAAATTTGGCAGATTGTAGTAGCTTGATGTGCTGATGTCTATACAAGATTCTGTTGTTGCACCAACTAAACTTAATTTAGGCTTTTGCTATCTTTTTCCTTCAAATGAAACAGGAAAGAGACGGATATAAATGTGAACTGTCAAATTTAGTTAAACTAAACTTTTTTTCGACACAACTCATCATCATCTGCCTAGCCTTTCCCCAACTATGTTGGGGTCGGCTTCCAGTCTAACCGGATGCAGCTGAATACCAGTAATTTACATGGAGCGACTGCCTATCTGACCTCCAGAACCCAGTTACTGGGTAATACGATACCCCTTGCTAAGACTGGTTGTCAGACTTTCGGGCTTCTGACGACCCGTAACGGCTGTCAAACATCGACGCCATTATGACCATTATGACGAACTAAATTAATCATGCTTCAAAAGTTTGACAGTTCTATAACGTAACTTTTCTTTTTCTTTCGCGGTCCTTTAGTAAGAGATAGCAATACTCTTATTTTAGTTTAGAAGATGAACAAAAGAATCGGCACCAAAATTAATTTTAATTGTCAGTTGAATTAGTTTTAGTTTTCAATTTTGATTGTTATTTTGATGTCAAGGAAGATGCAAGAAAAACCGAATATATTATATTAAACAAACTGTTTATTTTTATAATAGTCATACATAGTGTGCAAACAAGCAAGTAAATAGGTTATAATTTCACTGGATCTTACTTGTTTTCTGATATTCCTTTATCATCTAACAGATGAGTATAAATATTGTAAGTATTGTTTTACGCTTTTATTTGTTTTTTATTCCTTCAACCTTATTTGAATCGGAACATTTCCATTTGGTCAGTGGAAATTCCCATTGTGATCTTTGGACTCCACAGCGCTTTTAATATAATTAACTTTCTGATTTTCAATTATTTCAAAGCATTTATTACAAATAGGTACATACAAGGCACTTTAGAACGTCAACGTTTACATTACAATAGAATTGATTCCAGTCACTCCTTCCAAAAAGGTAAATTCGTATGGAAGAGAATGGGCAAGCAACTCCACCGTTACTCTTTTAAAATGGTTTTCAATATTAGTATACAATATTTATATAATTGTATTTGAAGACGATGCACCTACAATAAAATTACCATACCACAACACGCAAAAGAATTGAAAATGAAGCAATGAGAGATAAATTAATGGTTCTCACATATTGCAAAGGCACGTATACGAATTCCCTAACATTTTAACAAGTTTTAAGTCAGTGTGTAAGTAATCACAGAATGAAAATGTTGACCTCACTATCGACTTGGAACACCCACGAAAAATATGAAAACGACACCCATGACGGAAATTAAAAATAAATTAACAGCCGCCAGCTTGGATTTTAATTTCGACCGCAGTATCTCCGCTTTAGCACCCTCAAAAACCACTAAAACGACACCCATAGAGAAAATAATCAATTATGTTTATAGTACCGCGTAGTGAAAAGATCACAATGGGAATTTTCCGCTGAACATTTTTAAAAGGTAAGATAATTTAATAACACAAAAGGTCAGTAATTTAAAAAGTTTCTCATCGGTGTGAAGTTCAAAAATTAGTTTGAAGCGAAATTAAATATTCCCCAGGAAAATTAGTTAATATTTAGTTACAACTAAAACTGCAATTTCTGTCGTGATTGATTCAGATAAAACTAATTTAATCACTAATTCTTTAATTTGACGAATCAATCG
This sequence comes from Aporophyla nigra, assembly GCA_947507805.1. Taxonomy (NCBI): domain Eukaryota; kingdom Metazoa; phylum Arthropoda; class Insecta; order Lepidoptera; family Noctuidae; genus Aporophyla; species Aporophyla nigra. The sequence goes on from OX382318.1 coordinate 2,950,236, forward strand.
ATTGAAAATTTTTGCAATTGAGCCCAACACTGGCTGGAACCAGTACAATAGGTTAGCCCCATTTTTTATCGAAATTTTGAAGACATTGCTGACTGCAGTATTTTTTTGTTTGAGATCGAGTATCCGCCTACGAGACACAATATTTTGTTACAGAAATTGAATAGTGTCTTTATTAAATTCTATTTTTCATTGACCGAAAAGAGCGCTGCAAAGTCTTTCGCTGGATGCGGGAAGCCCAGAACCGGTCGAAGTGGCTTGGGGGACGCCTGTGTCCAGCAGTGACGGTCTTTCGTCTGAAATAATGAAATAGTCTTTCAACTGCGCCTTTAGATATTTGTTAATATTAAAAGTAGTATAGTCAAATGTATAATATATTCAAAGGTATAGAGATGGGCTAAATGTAAATATTCGGTATTCGGCTCTGTATGACTAATCGGTCGGATATTCGGTATATTTGGCCAAAGAGGAATATTTTTTTTCGTTACAATTTCACCACACCACATATGGTGCGAATGTTCTGGAGTAGTAAAAAAAACTGAATATCCGATAGGTTTAATAAAGCCGAGTACTCAATATTACCCGTCATATAAAATTTATCACTAAATATAAACGGTAGGATAAAATTTTATGTACGAAATTAAAATAATAGAAACATGCGAATAACTGAAAGCTTTAGGTAATTCTTAACTGATTTTTAACCAAATTATTTAATTAATAGGTAATAATTAGTTACCAAAAGTTTTTGAAATTTTACATAATGTGAGTGGCAGTAATCAGAAAAGAGAAATATTTTTGTTTTTATTTTGATAGTATTTTTTCACGTAACGTTTCTTGGCTCTGTTTCTCAATGTGTAGGGGATAGACTTTCAGTATGCGGTTTTATGACTTCTAACGTGACGATATTATGGACTTCCACGTCCATAAAATGTATAGTACGTGCACGATGTAACGTTATCGTCGATGTAGATTTAGATGTGGAAATATACGAAGACGCTTTTTAAATCTATTAAAAAGCGTCTTCGTATATTTCCACACGTTTTACTTCCATTTGTAATCAGATGCGGTTGACTGAATTTTTTTTTACATTAAATACATGTTTGCTACGAGAACTCCATATGGTGCAGCCGCTCACACGATTTATGTTGTCGTCTCGCTCCCACGTACGCGGTCGGCAATATGTCTGGTTAATTTTGAAATGTCACTTGTAAAGGAAATAAGATTTTTATAAGATATTTGTACTATTTGTAGATTATATAGAAAATATTATTTGGAGAAGTAATCGTAAACATTATACTGAAAAGAAAAACATGATTTTTACAAGAGCCTGTGTCACGTGGGTCTGGCAAAATTTTATGGAAATTACATAGGTACTGACTTATTTGGAAGATCAATTTGTGTCCAGCCCCCCTAGCCAAGTTACAACCGTTTCGTGTCGAATTCCGTTCTCCAATCGGTAACGCCTCAGTGTCAGCAATTTTAGAAAACGATAAATTGGTAGCCATGTAGACGCGCCTGAGTCGGCCGCTCGTTCTACAATGTCTTTAGAAAAACGACACATTATAAAAAAGGATGTAGCGTTGAACATTGTAGAAACGATAAAATATCATTCTATCATTTTGAAAGATGTGAACTTGGCTACGAATTTTCTATTCGATTGTTCTAATTACGTGACTTAACGTTGAGCGACTAGCGTTAACGATTGCAGATTATCAACTTGGCTAGGGGTGCTGGTACACATTAATTGCGTAATACACTATCAATCACAATCTGTCTCATTTTGCAGGATATTGATATTCCATTGTTCATGCGTTGGAAAAATGTATCCGCTCAGCAACGTGAATAACGCAAGGAATGTTGTTAAACTGTCAAAATGAAAGTAATTCCTACTGCTAGTACAGACGCCAGCACATCAAGGTATCCGAAACTGTCAAATTTTCCCAATCAATCTTGAACCTAATACTTAAGCGTTAAAGTTGATAGCCTATTAAAGAAATTTGACAGATTGTAGTAGCTTCAAGTGCTGGCGTCTGTACGTTAAGTAATTACCCCTCAGTACCTTAATACAGTCAGTTCCCTGCATTACCTGACCCCTCCTACACAGGAAATGAGGAAGAAGGGTCAGGTAATGTAGGGCACTGACTGTACGAACACGCAACGTAACGTAAATTCGAACAGAAACTGTTAGTGTCACCCATAGAAATGAATAGTCAAAAACTAAGACAACATAATGTACGAAAGGAATGATTTCAAATTTCAAATTCATTCGAAATTACGTTATGCGCGTTCGCTCTTGACCCAGAGAAGATGGTATCAACCTTAACATAACCCAGAATAGGCAAAGTAAAAACATCACGGATAAACTTTTTTCAGTATAATGTTTAAATATAATTGTTTTTGTTAATAGCTGTTAATTTTCATCTGGTTTACTGTAAATAATAAGAATATGTTAATAGGTTTATTAAATAAATAACTATTTCGATTCAAACGAGTTTTTTTTAATTACGGAAACATGAAATATTTTGTTTACCGAAAACTCTTCAAATTGGCCGGATACTGGGTAGTATCCGAATAATTGTTGGCACTGTACAGTTAAGATGGCTCCCAGAGGGACAATTCTCGTAATTTAAAATATGTTCACAATCTGATGTGTCTTCTTAAAATCTGTCAAAAATACCTCGAGTTTCCATACATTTTTGACATTTGATTTGTTTATATTCTGGAACTAGTTTCTGACCGCGACTTCGTCCGCGTCAAATTTTTGCTTCCCTGACCCTTCTCGTCACATCGAATTGCCTGCCAGTTTTCGTCCATTTTTCGTTGCTGCTCCGCTCCTTTTGATCGTAGCGTGATGTTATATAGCCTTCCTCAATAAATAGGCTACCCAACACAAAAATAATTTTTCAATTCGGACCAGTAGTTCCTGAGATTACGCGCGATTCAACCAAACAAACAAACTCTTCAGCTTTATAATATTAGTATAGATGTTTGTATAATTTTGATATTGGTAGTTTTAGTACAGCCCAACAGTTTGATGGCATATGCATAAATTGGCATAAGATTACGCTTGTGTATACTAAAACTTTGTACCCATAGACAGGAACCTCGTCAAATCAGTCATTATATAAGTTTTTAAATCTCATGTCTAGTTCCTGTCGTTTCTTTTACTTGGCTGTATTTGCGCATGGCACCTGTTGGCCATCTGTGAAAGATAGGGTGTGGTAATCACAATTCTTGTTGGTAAAATCAACGTGAAGCGACTTCGATACATTAATTTCTCCATTTTTGTGCCGTCATGAACTTAAATGTGATTCGTACCTTTTCGATTACTTCAGCATGGCATGACCCTTTAGCCATAATGGCATTGTCGTCCGCAAAGGTTGTAACGGTAAAGTCATCATCATGATCAGCAGCCTATAACGTTCCCACTGCTGGGACACAGGCCTCTTCTCGCTGAAGTGGGGCATAATCCACCACGCGGGCCCAGTGCGGGTGGGTAGATGTCACATGTCTTCGAATTTTTGGTTCTAAGACATGCCGGTTTCCTCACGATGTTTTCCTTCCGTTTTGAGACTAGTGGTGATAATAGAAAAAAAACTGAAATCCTACAATAAACGCGAAAGTTTGTATGTATGGATGTTTGTTCCTCTTTCACGCAAATACTACTGACCCGATTTGGATGAAATTTGACACACAGATAGTTTATAACCTGGATTAACACTTTTTATCCCGGTAGTAAGTTCCTGCGGGATATTTTCCGACCTCCACGCGAGCGAAGCCGCTGGCAAAAGCTAGTATAAGATAATATGAAATAATTTACACAAAGTAAAGCGCTTGCTTGGGTTCAAACTCACGACCTACTACTCGTAAGTCGCGGCCGTTACCACTGGGCCACCACTGCTCTCCGGTAAAGTATTGCCTCCTAATTTAGTTTGACATTGTATAAACTGAAATTTAGCCATTGGCGCGTGAACGGTGAGCTACTAACTATGTAGTAAGTGGCGCGTGAACAACAAGCTGTGACATCACCGCTGGCGTGCCAGCAGCGAGCGGGCGTGTTGCTGACGGCGCGTTGAAGACAAGCAGGTGGAAGTTTCGAGGCGATGACGGGCGGTTCCTGCGCTGGAGCGATGCGGTTATGAGGAAAGACCTTTAATTTAACACACTGAGCTTTATGAGTTAACAGAGACGATTCTTTATGAACCAAGGTTACCGACATAGCCCGAAGGATTGCCAAATTTAAGTGGCAGTGGGCAGGGCACATTGCTCGCAGAACAGATGGCCGATGGGGTCGGAAGGTTCTGGAGTGGCGACCGCGTACTGGAAGACGTAGCGTTGGAAGGCCTCTCACAAGATGGACCGATGACCTGGTCAAGGCCGCAGGAATATGTGAGATGCGAGAAGCACAGAACAGGTCGAAGTGGGGGTGCTTGGGGGAGGCCTATGTCCAGCAGTGGACGTCTTTCGGCTGAAATGATGATGATGATTCTTTATGACGCTCAACTTTCTCTGAATATTTTTTGGAGATGCGAGGAACAGGTCATAAAGTTCACTCAACTTCCGTAGAAAAGGGAGGATATTCCGACCAGACGGGTGTCTTGTCTGGTGGGGAACTGCCACACAACAGATTTTTTTGTTTTTGGAATGACATCTCGCAGGTCAAAATGTGAGGTTGTCGGCTGCTTAACCGGACTTGGACCCCACGACTGATGTCGGGACGTTGTATATTTGCTAGTTGCGCGGTAAACTCTGCTTGCGTGATGCAGGATTCTGCGTGGCGTCATTTGATGCGAAGTTCGCATGTGGTAGTGTACCGCTATTTTATAATTCATTTTCCAAGAACTGTAATGGGTACGTATAAATAAATAAAACAAAGAAAAATGTTATTGCCAAGTTGGTTTTTTACTCTTAAAAGGTACTTATTTAGTATCTTAAACAATCTAAAGCAACAAAATGAGGAAGTAGAAAACGACTTACACGCATTGTACACTTATAATTTAACAAAAAAAAAAAAAAAAACAATGCCATAATGTTTTTAATTTGTCTAAAAAAAAAGATCACTTGTCAATTTACTGATCACTTGTAGTATTCTGATCAGTTAAGGGTGAAGGAAGACACACTTTGAAACTGACCAATTGAGAAAAAATATGGCTTAATATTTCCAGTTAAACAGAGAACAACGAATAAAGCTAACTAAATACATTTGTTTTTCTTGGTGTAGATTCTCAGTGCCACAGGGATTATGACGCATTGCTTGCCAGTCCAGACGTATTGATGAATTATTTAATTGGTTCAATAAAAGGACTTATAAGTGTTTTCTTTAGCATTACAGGTGACGTAGCGATCAACGATTGGCATACGTAACATACCTTTACATCAAGAAAACTACGAGAACTGCTCAGTCTGTCGCACCCTTTACAAATCTGATTCTTTGTCATAGGTACTCCAAATGATAGCATTGACCATTTTATTAGAGTTTAACAGAAAAATAATCAAGTAAATGCACAATTTTATAAACAAAAAATATACAACTGAACAATACTTTACTGAAGATGAGAATGGACGAGTCTAATTCTTTCATTTATTATTTGCACACAAACAAATCGATCAGAAAGTTTCTGATCATCTGCCAAATTTCTGATCATGTGTAGTAAAACACTGTGCGTGAAAAACTGATCAGTTTTAAACAAGATTTCTGATCATGTGTCATATTGGATTTAATCAATATGTCACAAATATATATTGAGATAGTCTTGTTAAATTTTAACGAAAAATTTAATGAAAACAGTTCGAGATAATTATATTTTACAAATTGGTGATACTTGAAAGACAGTTTATTATTCAGACTAATATTTGTACATTATTGAGGGCAGAAACGTACATCACCTTTTTACCCTACTGTGGGGTAATCTTCGGAACAACTGATCCTATTTCAAAAATTCTTTCACTAATGGGAATCTACGTATTGCCGTTTGGTATAATAAAATCGCGGACAGAACGTAGTTATAGCAGAGGCTTATAAACATTCCCCGGAAGAGGAACACAGAGGTGCGTAGTGCACTAAAAAATTAACAACTCCTTTGTAAAAAGGGGCGACTCTCTTCCTACTAACTTCAGGGCATAAATTCAGACTTTGGGTTCAGGAATCTGGAGTCTACAACATGTAACTTTAACACAAGACGTCATACATCCCAATTAGAGTATTGAGTTAAAAGATTTATTTTTTTAAATAAACTGTTATTTTTATAAAAATCGTGTTGACTCTAGCTTTACGTTATGCGTTTAAAATTGAGTCTTATTGTCTTGAGATAAGATTGAATTTACTTTGGCTCAATCGGCGGCAGGTGTGGTAAAATACATAATTTTTCAAATAAATACCAATATTTTAAGTTAGTGAAATCGATTCAGTAGTCAATTATGAACCAACTACTTTATCGGAACTTGAGTTTATTCTGTTACACGGATCATAATGCTAAATAAAGACCATTAATTACTTAAACTAATGACATTATCTTCAAGTATCACCATCCTACTTAATTTTGGAGTGGTAAGCACATGGAGCTTTACACATTTCCACCAAATATACCTTACGGTAAGAGAGGTGAAATGTCATTGAATGAACACTGGTTAGGCATTGCATAGATGAAAGAGAAACGCAAAAAAAGGGGCTTTGCGCACATTGTGACATGAATACGTCTTTACGTCTAGAGTACGGGTGGTATTTCTTAGTAACAGCCCGGAGTTTGGAAGTTGGCAGTGTGATACCTCCGTACCTAAGTGCGCACGTTAACCCGTTGATCCTGTGCTTGATCTCTCTCCTGTTGTGTCAGATTGCCATCCCTAAGGACTATGAGAGTGAGGGAAGAATCAGTGCCCCTGTGTCTGCGCTATAATATCTCCTGCACTGATGGCTAGTCTCCGTTGAGATTGGCCTAGCTGGAACACGGTCTGGAGGATTATACTGGTGGTAAAATGAAAATTGTTATGCAATGGGATTAAATGAAGCTGAGGGGTTTGTATTGATGATTTTAAGATTTATTCAACATACTACCTGACACTGACTGGCATTGGTTAGATATTAATATGCTTACTTTTATGCTAGAGTAATGGTACAGCATGCAAAAGATAGTTCATATCTGTTCAAAATTGGCTACTTTTCATTCGTGGTTTTTGTAGAAGAAACATTTTTCTATTGTTTGCACCTTAAAACAAGGCTTATAAGTTTTATTTTGACATAGTGAACGTATGGGCCGGCGAAGATCTAGCGAATCGGAGTTTTCCCTGCTAAACAAATATCAACCTTCGCTTTATACAAATAAAGTTGCAAATAAATAAACTTCGAGATTCAGTTCATCATGTTTTACCAAACTGCATCCGAAGTTAGAATCAGGTTATTTATTTTTGACTTTATACTATGATTCACAATGTTGATATTTGCTTGGCAGTAAAATTCTTTGCGTTCCTCTACCATCTAAACAGTGCCTTTTACTTATTGTTCTACTAAATTACCTATTACGACTCCATGCATTCACCACTCCCCATTCCTATTATATAAATCAATCGCCTTGTCCTGCCGCTTGGCGTAGTAGAACATATATCTTCTCTTTTATCCAATCTTTGTTGTATGGTGCGTATGTGTTTGTCGATTTCTGGTAGACTAGACAACTGAGGTCTGCCAGCTGGAAAAAGAAACAGGAGATTTTTAGGATATTATTGTCCAAACTAAAAGAAATTATTTATGTATGTAGTTTCATCATCATCATTTCAGCCAAAAGTCGTCCACTGCTGGACTTCTACTTCCCCCAATTTGGATAAATTGGTTTGACAAAATCGCCACAGTTAGCGGACGGGTTGGCGATCGCAGTATGGTGGTAAAATGTATAGAGAACACTGCAGCCCATTCTCTAGTAAGTCCCTTAGTCTTCTACAACAACCAAAGGACGACATGGGATGTCCCCTTTACCTAATAATGTTGGGGTCAGCTTTCAATCTAACCGGAGCAATTGCCTATCAGACGTCCTCAGCCCAGTTAGAGTACAGTTACCAGTTGGGTAGAAATCATTTGCAAAGAAGGTTTATGTGTTGTAATTATTCATACTAGCTTCTGTCCGCGACTTCATCCGTGTTAAATTTCTTGTTCCCCTGACCCTTCCCATCACGTCGAATCGCCTACCCGTACGATTTTCCCCGTTTTTGCAACATTTTTCATTACTGCTCCGCTCCTCTTAGTTGCAGCGTGATGTTATATAGCCTATAGCCTTCCTTGATAAATAGGCTACCCAACACAAAAAGAGTTTTTCAATTCGGATCAGTAGTTCCTGAGATTAGCGCGTTCAAACAAACAAACTCTTCAGCTTTATAATATTAGTATAGATGTTGCTTTAGGCCATAAAGTTCGAGAAGTTTTGTCCAAGACCAATGAACATAGACTCTGTGATATTTTTGAAAATGACTTTAGATGTTGTTCTATGCTGTAGGAACAAACCAGTCTAAATTACAGACTCAGGAGTGCTTCTGGGACTAGGAATGGACAAAAAATTGGCAAAGTGTGTGAGTGGTTTTATACCACAAGGTATAAAATGCCGAAAAAACATCGTTTTTGGTTAAGAGACCTCATTTAGTTTTTAACTTTATTTAATTTTTGCTGTTTATAATATGTACACTCAAAATTTCAACTGTGTACCTATTACAGTTTATGAGATACAGCCTGCTGACGGACAGACAGACAGAGGAATATTAGTAATAGGGTCACATGCTAGATATGGAACCCCTAAAAGGCACTAATCTAATAAGAGCTCTTGTAATATTATACCAAGTTTAGTAACAATGTGGACTGAAAATTGACCCATATAGAAAATGCTTTGCTAAGCAATTTAGTTGACAGTCTACAGTTGGAAAGACTTTCGAAATAACACCATCGGTATGTATTCTAATTATAGATATGACATTATTAAAGTTTCTTTAAATAAATACATTGAGTTAATTGCTTACCTGATCGATAAAATCGAATAATTGGGATATATCGTAAGTAATAGTTGGTGTGTTTGGATTCCGCCTCTTTAGATGCTCCTCGTATATTTTACAGACTCCCTCCATGCAGTCATTGACGCTCTCGTAGTCGGAATACGTCCTCGTCTCAGGCCTAGGCCCCGGTTGCACCAGTAAAATCGTGTGGGACTGCAAAAAGTAACCTATATTTACCCGCCATTTTCACTAACAAAATACAGCGAAAATATAACATTACTTACCATTTTCGGTGGAGCGAATACAAAACCTGGAATTTTGAATGTATAATTCACTGTGTTTGTCGATAAATACTGTTTATCGCTAGTTTTTCAGAAAATTACAAACGCCGTAGCGGAGCTTGACATTCGTTCTGAAACTGCAGCACTGCGTGTTGCATACAGACTATAAATAAAAAGAATGCTGGAAAAGTATAACTTTTTTATTTCTATTTTCCTGTTTTAATAACCTTCTAAAAACACGATAGCAAATTATACAGTTGAAAAAAAAAAATTAAAAATGAGGCAAACTACATAAATTTGTGTTTTTCTTCATTTTTTCGTTATCTTGGACAACAAAATAGTCATGTTTCAGAACGTTTGATGATTGAGATTCATTTTACGCACATTCTATTAGGCTATACCAACTTAGGCGGTCAAACGTACAGAGTGGAAGTCTATGTAATTGGATAAAAGTAAAACTAACTGCTTATAATGCTTTCAAAACAACTTACATTTTTTTTACATAATGTTTTAATCCAATTAAAGTTCGAAGTTCTTTCGTAAAATGGAACGTAAGATGAGATAAGTTTATACCTGTCAGATTCGATGGACGTAAATAGAAATGTTTTTATCTAATTTCGCGCTAAAACGATTTTTGAAACCCTGTGTAATTAATATTTTTTGCTAAAACGTATCACTAATACACTACCACAATATAAAATAGTACTATAGCAAGTCGGCATTAAATATTAACATCAGTTTAACATTCAAAGTACAATGAGTAACCCTGCACAAAACTTTGAGCTTATTTTGAAGAAAAACGATACAAAACGACCTCTAGGTCTTTATAGTGATAATAAACAACAAAACAAACATACCTTAAAGCCACAAGATGTGATATCAAGTGTGTCTATGCAGCTGAAAGCAATACAAGTTGCAGATTCATTGAAAAGTGTTAAGACCACAGCTAAAGACTTACAAAAGTATAAGAAATCTAATTTTTTAAGTGTAAATAACTTGCCGGTGTATGAAGAGGTAAGTTTTTAATTGTTTAAGTGTTATCTTTATGACAAAGATTTTTCTAATCATCCTTTTTCTTTACTTAATAACATTTGCAATTCAACCTGCCAGCAAAGTATGATGAGCACTACGTTTAGCTTTATCTATCAGAGATATGTCAACTTTGGCCTGCTACCTAACTCCTGCACACCTATAGTTGTTATTACCCGATTATTATAACCATGCACTTGGGGCTGTCAAAGTCATTAGATTAGCAAGATTGAATTCACCGTTCCGCTTCGCTTCCTACCTCACGGCTGACACCTACAAGTACAGTCTGCACTCTCGTGTTATCTGCACAGTTATTTTAGTTTAAAATACTGTTGCTGATACTACAAATCTAGCCATCAGGTTAATATATTGACTTTGACAGTGGCATAGTTATGAAAATCGGGTGCTACTAAAACTTTAGTTAGATTATTTTATTATTTTGGAGAGACACTTCTATCACTACGCATTTGAATAAACTTTAGTGTTTTAATCACATAATATTCCTTTTATTTCCACATCTCCCTGCAAATTCATCAATATTTCTTGCTATACAAAGTAGATCTGTCAATATAATTTTTTTATTTACAATATTCTTTTCAAGGTACCCAAAATAACAACAAAATTCGATACACAATGTGTGTCCGACACACAGCTCATAAACATTATAGAAGATGCAGAGATCATTGATGTTCACAGAGGAATGACACAGGAGTTTGAGACTACCTTCATTCACCATACAGAAAAACATAATTTAGAAGATGATGAGAAAACTGATGAAAATGTATGTAAAGAAGAGAAGGAGGATGAACCTGAGAATGTACAAATGGTAGATAGTGACAAAGTTGCTAAAAATATGGAATCTAAACTAAGTGATAAACAAAGTATGTATAAAATTCATGATAATAAAAGAAAAGCTACATGTGTTAATATGATAGAAAATAACATTGAAGCAGAAAATTCCATAAGTCTCATTTCCCCTATAATGTGCAGTAATAATGTTATGGCCAGAGAATCAGGCAGCAACAGTCAAGGTGGTAAAAACAATGAGTATACCCAAATACAAGAATACAGTCAAATATTTCATGACTGTATAGAAATTGATGAAGATATTGATATAGATAAGTCCATAGAAAGACCATTAAGTCCTATATTTATGCATAAAAACGCTAAAGTGAAATCAAAGACTCCGTCTCCATTGATTTTCAACCTAGAAAAGTTTGAACAGTTTGAAATGATTGCAATACCAATGTTAGAAGGCAGTGATATGGAAACTGTAAAACGAGTTATTAATTCTCAAATTTTGGATAAGGAACTATGTTTTAAAATGGACGAGGAAATAATACTTAATGAAAGGGATATACTACCAAGTCCTGTACTACAAAGTAAAGATGTTAAAGAAGAAGACATAGTATTTAAAAGTCATACAGTGAAAGATCCAAATCTAGATACAGATTTAGAATTTATCGAACTAGATAAAGCAACATCAGAAGACTTATTAAACAAAATAAATGAAAATCCAAAAAGTTCAAAAGTTACAGTAGAAAGTGAAATTTTGAAAGACGAAATATTATTTAGTAGCGATGAAGAAGATGATATAGTACAAAAAAATTACCAAGACCTACCATTCACTTGTGCCTTAGAAACCTCTTTTTACGATCAGCCTGATGTTCTAGATAAAACTATGTATGTAGGTTTCCAAACTGCTAGTAATAAGTCTATTCAGATTTTCACTGAGTCTTTCGCTCAAGCTAAGAGTATATTAAGTGGTGAATTGACGGTGACCGATTTGGTTAACAAATGTGATAGTAGTGTGAAGAATACAATAGAGGTTGATGATGAGACTCAAGCTAAAATTAGGTCCATTTTAGCTGTGGATGAAGAAACAGAGTTCAATTTAGCTCAGAAAGATAATTCGGAATTTGAATTAGAATTAGAGAGGAATACAGGTGAGAAACCTGATAATATACAAAGTAAAACAACCAGTTTTGAAGGTTTCATGACAGCCAGTAAAAAAGAAATAAGACTATCTCAGAAATCATTAGCTAGATGTAAAAAAGTCTTTCAAGACATTGATTTAAGTGACAATTTTGACACACAAATTGAAGAAGAGAATTTAGGAGATCCGATTGAACTGGATAAAGACGAAATACCAAGTTTGTCAGTTAAAACAAATACTCAAATAAATAAAAATCTCGTTGAAGAAGAAATACAAAATATAGATGATGAAATAATACAAGAATTTGAAAACATAGAAATGTCTCTAAAAGAAGATAAAGAACCAGATAAAACTGTACCTTATATTGGATTTAAAACTACCAGTAATAATACACAAATATCTGAAACTGCAAAACTTAAGGAGGTTATCAAAGATATAGATTTTGATGAAGATCTGGCTGAAGTCAATATTGGAGAGGCTAATATTGAAGAAAATGCTCTGCTAACAAAAATAGAAGATCCGGAACCTAGTGATATAAACTTAGCAGGATTTAAAACAGCCAGCAATAAGAAAATAAACATTTCCAAAGAAGGACTAGCTAAAACAAAAAACGTATTCCAAGATTTAGATTCTATAGAATTTCCGAACAAATCAAGCAAAAGTATTGATAAAGAATATCCACATGTAGTCGATTTTAAACAACCTTCCAGTAAGGCAAGTTTTGTTGACTTTAAAACTGTAAATAATAAGAACATCAAGATTTCAAAAAAGGCTTTAGCTAAAGTACACAATATTTTTAAAGATATTGATAAAACTGAGCTTCCAAAGAAAGATATACAAGAAAATACCAATGAAGAACATGTTTTCGATCAACCTTCAACTAGTAAGATGAGTTTTGTAGGTTTTAAAACAGCAAATAACAAAGATATAAAAATATCTAAAGATGCTTTAGCTAAAAGTAAAACCGTATTTGATGGCATCGATTCTGCAGACTTTACGTTACCAACGAAAAAGAACACACATCCAACAGAAATGTATCCTGGAAAAGCTGAAGATTTTAATCAGCCATCTACAAGTAAATGTAGTTTCTTAGGTTTTAAAACTGCAAGTAATAAAAATGTTAAAATATCTGATGCTGCTATGTCTAAAACGAAAAACATTTTCAAAGATATTGATTCTGCTGATTTTAAATTCCCCGATAAAGGAAAGAAAACTCATGATATAAAGATGATTGGAGCTGGAATAAACGCAAAAGAAGTTACTATGACCAAATCTTGTTTTAAGGGCTTTACAACAGCCAATAATAAAGAAATCAAAATATCAGATACTGCTTTAGCTAAAACAAATGATATTTTCAAAGATTTAGATGATTTTAAGTTTCCTTCAAATCAAAAGCAAAACAGTGAAGATGATGTTGATAAGAGAACTAACGAAATTGAAATGATAGATTTCAATATGCCTTCGACTGTTGCAACAAGCTTTGTTGGTTTTAAGACGGCAAACAACAAACAAATAAATATTACTAAAGAAGCTTTGGCTAAAACAAAGAATATCTTTAATGATATTGATGATACCGACTTCAAATTTCCAGACAAAGGGGATAAAGGCATGAAAACCGTTGAAAATATAGTGACAACCAATGATAGAAAGCTTCTACATGAACCTGAAGATTTTAACCAGCCCTCTACTAGTAAAGCAGGCGTTATAGGGTTTAAAACAGCTAACAACAGAAATATTACAATATCTAAAGAATCTTTAGCTAAGACTAAATATATTTTCAAAGATGAAATCGATTTAAATGTTCCAGAAAATGTGAATAAAGATAGAATGAACAAAGACAGAGAAACCAAGAGTTCTATCGAGACTGAACCGACAGATTACAACCAGCCGTCAACGAGTAAAGCATGTTTTGCTGGTTTCAAAACAGCTAATAATAAGAAAATTGCAATTTCCGAAGCATCTTTAGCTAAGAGTAAATATATTTTCAAAGATGTCGATGAAATTGATTTTAAGTTTCAAGAAAAAGTAAATAAAAATTTCAGTAGAGAGAATTTTATAAAATGCAAAAGCAAAGAGTCTGAAATAATTAATGTCAATCAGCCATCGACTAGTAAGGCGAGTTTTGCTGCATTTAAAACGGCTAATAATAGGAAGATAAATATATCCGAAGAATCCTTAGCTAAGACCAAACATATATTTAAAGATGTAGACTCCAATGATTTTGGAAAGCCTGATAAAGAATTAAACGATACAGTTAAAGAAGGAAAGACTCCTTATCCTGATATAAAAGATTCTATCCAATCTGCAACAAAGAAACCAAGTTTCATAGGATTTCAAACGGCAAATAATAAACTCATAAAAGTTTCAGAAACGGCTTTGGCTAATTCAAAGAATCTATTCAAAGAAATAGACTCAACTGAATTTCAAATACCCGAAAGAGTTAAAGACGATTACCCAGATATTGATGTAGACGACATGGAGTCTAAAATCAAAACTAAATGCAATGATTTTGGAATACCTGAAACTGTAGTCTCTAAGCTTCAAGGTTTTCAAACAGCAAGCAATAAAGAAGTTAAAGTATCAGCTGAAGCTTTAATTAAAAGCAGAAAGTTATTTGATGATAATGGTGTGGGTCAAGATTTTAATATAACAAATAAAGATGACAACGTTTTAGACCCGGTTAAAGATCCTTCACAAGTCCACAAAGGCATGAATAATGATGAAGAAGAGTTTAATAGAGATTATTTACATAAAAATGGTAAATCAAGTCCAGTCTTCAAAGGATTTCAAACAGCAAATACGAAACCTGTAAAAGTATCTGAAGAAGCATTAGCCAAAAGTAGGAAGCTCTTTCAAGATATAGAAAGTATTCAAGACGACCCTGAACCAGAATTTCATGGTTTTAAAACGGGAAAAGATGGAGAAGTCGAAGTTTCTCAAAAGACTTTGATTCAAACTAAGAAGTTGTTTGAAGATGTTATCAAAAGAAGTGGTTTAAAAGGTTTTCAAACAGCTAGTGATAAAAAAGTTAACATTTCCGAAGATGCTTTGGCTAAATCTAGAAAAATGTTACAAGATATAGACAAAAATGAAATTGAATTACGAAATGATGAGAAGAAATTTACTAACACTAAATTTTTATTCAAAACTGGTTCTAATCGTGATGTTAACGTTTCTGATGACGCTATAGCAAGATCTAAAAGACGATTTTCTGAAATAGATGACTCTAAAAAAGAAATAGCAAATAATAAGAAAGATAAAATGGCTAATGAAGATAGTGTAGCTAATATGATTGATACGCAAGTACTGAATAATTTCGATGAGAGCTTATATACAGAAGATTTTCACGACAGCCCAATAAAATCAAAAAGATCTGGCAGCCCTATATTATCATGTCCTAGAGCAAAGAAGAGAAAGAAATTTCAAACTCCATATTCTCAAAAACTACCAGTAACAGTAAAGAAAAAAGAAATAATGAAAACTACAAAAGATACAAATAAAGTTATATTCACAGAAAACTACAAGAAAAATAAGAAATGTACACTTAAAGATTTAGCTGACTTAACGAAAAATAACAGCAAAAAAATCGATCCGTATTTACTCAATTTCACATTCGAAAATTTGTTACAATTCGAATTTTTCGAAAACAGAAATGATTTAACAGATTGCAAAATTAATATGGAATTATTGAAGAACATATTTTTAAATTCTGTAAATAGCAAATTAATACCAAATGGCTGGATAGAAAACCATTTAAAACTAATATTATGGAAATTAATATCTTACGAGATAAGATTTAAAACTCTTTTAGTAACTGCAAGAAATGTCATAGATCAGTTAAAATATAGATACGACAAAGAATTGTATGATGCCCAAAGATCAGCTCTGAGAAAGATTCTGGAGAAAGATGATGTCGCTTCTAAAACTTTAGTTCTGTGTGTTGCTGGGATATTTGTAGATGGCGTTAGTGTCACCAGGTATGTAAAGCTTATTGAAATCATTATTTCCACTTGAACAAAATATCAACTTTATTTTTGTGTAGATTAAGTTCTCTTCTGAATGATAAGTGTTATTGAAAAGGTCTTAAAATATTAAAGTTGCAAGGGAAACTTTAAGAGAACTTCTTCGGCTATCTCTCACAGAGAAAAGGCCTGTGTCCCAGCTGTGGGGCATTATAGACTGATTACGTTATCTAGGGAAAGTAAACTTTATGTGCAGGCAGTGAAGTCACTTTTCAGAAATCACAAAAATGGAAACTGAAATAAGAACGCAATCGTACCTCATCCGGGTACCACTTTGTATAATTCTACCGTTGTATTAAAAATAGTTGAAACTTAAAATTTGTTTCATTTTTTTCCAGTGCCACATCCACAAACAACCTTGAACTACTCCTAACAGATGGCTGGTATTGCTTAAAAGCGAGCATCGACAAAATGTTGGCCCAACTAGTGTGCCAAGGTAAAATCGTCGTTGGCTCCAAGATTGTCACCAATGGGGCCGAGCTGATGAACTGTGAGCAAGGAATGTCGCCTTGGGAGGTTAGTATCTTTACATTCGTTAGTACATGAACAGTAGAAAATATTCTAATGGGTCTTACATGTTCGGAGGTATGAGGCACAGAGTGTAAAGTTCACTCAACCTCCGTAGAAACGGGAGGATCTTCCGACCTGATGGGCCCCATAGTATACAGGGTGTCCCAAAAATCAACGTCAAGCCGAAAACGGTTGATAGGCCAGGTGGTGACAGTTATCAGAAAAATAATAAAAAAAATCTAAGTTAAGTACTTTTCAAATTATTGACATTACTACAAATTATTACATCGCCCAACTTTAACTGACTGTACTAAAAAAAAAAAAATGCTTAACTTAGATTTTTTTTCTGATATCTGTCACCACCAGGCCTATCAACCGTTTTCGGCTTGACGTTGATTTTTGGGACACCCTGTATATGGTCGTTGCGCGGTAAACTCTGCTTGTGCGATGTAGGAATTTGTGTGACGTCAGTGTGATACATAGATCGCATGTGGCGGTGTAATGCCGGCGGGTTTGTGCCATGTAATTTGGCTTAGATATGTTACCGTCTCTGTGTTGCATTTATTAATTGGACAGATGTGCGATACCGACAGGAATAATCATCATCATCATTGCAGCCGTAAGACGCCCACTGCTGGACTTAGGCCTCCCCCAATTTGGGGGGCTTTGCCATAATCGCCACGCTTGGCAGGCGGGTTGGCGATCGCAGTATGGTGGTAAAATGCATAGAGAACGCTGCTGCCCATTCTCTAGTAAGTCCCTTAGTCGCCTTTTACGACACCCACGGGAAGAAATGGGGTGGTGTTATTCTTTACGTCCGGCACCACACGGTACACAGGCGACAGGAATAATGTTTAGACAAAGTACGCGATAAATAATATACAGGATGTTTGACGCCTGGAGCGACATTTTTTTTTTTTTGAGGGCTTCTGTGCTATCTTTCACCCATAGACCCCATGTTCTAAGTGTCACTCATAGATTATACCCGCCGTGTCGCTGTTTTTCATCGTCATTAATTCATTTTTAAGACTTTAAAAACTCGTCAAGTATTTTTTGCGATCTACATATGCAAAAAAATTATGTTTTAACTAGCTTCTGCCCGCGACTTCGTCCGCGTTAAATTTCTTGTTCCCCCGACCCTTCCCGTCGCGTCGAATCGCCTACCCGTGCGATTTTATCCATTTTTGCAACATTTTTCGTTACTGCTCCGCTCCTCTTGGTTGTAGGGTGAAGTTATATAGCCTATAGCCTTCGATAAATAGGCTACCCAACACAAAAATATTTTTTCAATTCGGACCAAGTAGTTCCTGAGATTACCGCGTTCAATCAATCAAACAAACAAACTCTTCAGCTTTATAATATTATAGTATAGATATGACTGGCCTGTTAGTCTAGTGGTTAGTGACCCTGACTGCTAAGACTGAGGTCGTGGGTTCGATCCCCACCCAGGACAAATCTTAGTGTGATGAGCACAATCATTTGTTCTGTGTCTGGGTGTAATTTATCTATAATATGTATGTATTTAGAACTATATAAGTATATTGGTGTGGTTATTTATTGAAGTCATCATAAACCTTTTAACATTACAGGATACATCTGCAGTCCGCCTCAAGCTTTTCGGAAACTCCACCCGCCGGGCTCACTGGGACGCGCGCCTCGGTTACCATGGCAACGCCGCCATCTTGTCACAGCTGTCATCTGTCAAACTAGATGGCGGGAAAGTGTCGAAACTACGAGTTTTTGTTACTAGAGTTTATCCCGCGTTGTATGTTGAGAAGTTTGAAGACGGGAGTACTGGTAAGAATAATTTTAATAATTTATGTTTTCTCGTGGTAAATTTGCAACTGTGCCGTGTCGTGCCGGACGTAAAGAATATCACTATCCCATTTCTTACCGTGGGTGTCATAAGAGGCAACTAAGGGACTTACTAGAGAATGGGCAGCAGCATTCTCTATACCACCATTCTACGATTGCTACCGCACCTGCCAAGCGTGGCGATTATAGCAAAGCCCCCCCCCCCCCCTCAAATTGGGGTAGGCCTAAGTTCTAAGAGAGAGGTCCATTGCTGGACATAAACGTAAGTCCCTTAGTCACCGTCTACGACACCCACTTGGTGAAATGGGCTGGTGCTATTCTTTACGTTCGGCACAACACGGAACACATAACGACAGTCAATGATCAGGCCTGTTGGTCTAGTGGTTAGTGACCCTGACTGCTATGCCGGAGGTCGTGGGTTCGATTCCCACCCAGGACAAATGTTTGTGTGATGAGCACGATCATTTGTTCTGTGTCTGGGTGTAATTTATCTATAACTAGCTTCCGCCAGCGGCTTCGCCCGCGTGAAAATTCAACCCCCCAATTCACCCTCTTAGGGATGGAATTTCAAAAAACCCTTTCTTAGTGGAAACCTACTCTGCACAAAGAATACACCCTCCAAATTTCATGTCTCTAGGACCAGCGGTTTAGGCTGTGCGTTGATATATCAGTCAGTCAGTCAGTCAGTCACTCAGGACTTTGAATTATATATATATAGATATGTATGTATTTAGAAATATACAAGTATGTTTATCAGTTGTCTAGTACCCATAACACAAGCTCTGCTTAGCTTGGGACTAGATGGCGTTGTGTGATAGTTGTGGAATATTATTATTATTTTTATTTAGAATTTGTTTTCCTCGGCCTAGCCGGATATAAATGATGGCACGGGCCTAAGCCAAGTGTCCAACATTGGGGTTAAGTGTGGGTGGAGTAATATGATGAGTAGACTGTATGGTAGACGAATTTGCATGGGAGTATTGGTTTAAGGTGTCTGGCTCACATTGAAGAAATTTTCTAACTAGCCTGCATGTATTAAGGATCACTGCCTTTTGAAGCAGTTGAAAGGTGTTAGATGGCAGGTTGAGGGAACTAAGGGACTGATGAAGCTGTTTAGGAATTACTCCTGTTGTAGATAGCACTATGGGGACTATTGTGACTTTTTGAAGATGCCATAGTCTAGTTATTTCGTCTTTAAGTTCGGTGTATTTAGATAATTTTTCGGCTATTGTAGTATGTAAGTTATGCGTATTAGGCACAGCAATGTCTATTAGGAACCCAGTTTTATTTATTTTATCTATTAATGTGATGTCGGGTCTATTAAAATGTATTGTGCGGTCTGTGAGTATGGCTCGGTCGAAATATAGTTTCGTTGTGGGGTTCTCTAAAACCGTTTCAGGGTTGTATTTATAATAAGGAACTACAGTGTCGATAAGTTTATATTTTAACGCTAGTTTTTGGTGTATGACGTTGGCTACTTGATCGTGCCGATGTTTGTAGTCAGTCTGTGCTATTGATTTGCAGGCGCCGGTAATATGTTGGATTGTCTCTGGAGAACTATTGCATTTTCTACAAGTATCGGTGGTTAAATTTTTTATTATGTATTTTCTGTAGTTTTTCGTCTCAATTACTTGGTCCTGAATTGCAAGCATAAACCCTTCAGTCTCCGGAAATAGTTCGCCTCGATTTAACCACGCGTTCGACGCATCTTTGTCGACATTTAATTGGCATAAATCTTGGCGATGTCTCCCATATAGAGACTTCTGGGTCCACTCTTGACATTTGGTTTTGTCGTCAGTCACTTTCTCGTTTTTTTGTTCTGTAGTGTCATTTAAATTAAGAGGTGTAAAATGTTGGTCATTATGTGATATTAGTTTGTGGAGTAGGGAAGATTCAGTTTTGGTAAAGAAGTATTGCCTAAGAGCTGTAATCTGTCTATTGTGCAAGTTTAAAATATCTATAAGTCCTCTACCTCCTTCTTTTCTTGGTAACGTTAACCTTTGGATACAAGATCTTGGGTGATGTTTGCGAAATTTAGTCATTGTAGTGTTGATTTTCCGTTGTAGGTTTTTTAGGTCAGTTTTGTTCCAGTTTATTATTCCGAATGAATAGGTGAGCACAGGTATAGCAAAGGTGTTAATTGCTTCTATAGTGTTTCGTGAATAGAGTTGTGTTTTCTATATTGTATTAAGTCGGTGTTGAAATTGTTGTTTAAGTTTTTGTTTGGTATCTTTGTAGTGTATCTGACGGGATTGATTGTAACCTAAGTATTTGTATGTGTCAAGTTCATCCAATGGCTCTATTCGTTCTCCTGTGCCTAAAGTGTATTGGTGTTGGTAGTTCTGGCCTGCTCTAACTGAATTTATTTTGCACTTATCTATGCCGAACTCCATTTTAATATCATTTGTGAATGTTTCTGTAAGCTTAGCTAATTCGTTAAGTTGACTCTCGGTTTCTGCATATAGTTTAATATCATCCATATACAGTAAATGATTTAAAATGCCTTTCTGTGGATTCCTTTGTCGGTCGGTAGCAGTAGAATTTAAAGAGATTCCTAATGAGGTAGCGTTTAATATCTTAGATAGGGGGTTTAGAGCAAGGCAGAACCATAGTGGACTGAGTGCATCTCCTTGGAAAATTCCTCTCTGTATTTTAATTGGGCTAGTATCTGTGGTTTCGGTTGGAGTTGTGAGTCTTAATACTGTACACCAAGTTGACATCATGGTCTTCAAAAACGTAACTATTGTTGGGTTTATTTTGTAAATTTCTAACACTTGCAATAGCCATGAATGGGGAACAGAATCATACGCTTTCTTGTAATCAATATACATGGTAAATAAATCAGTTTTAGATTTCTGAACTCTTTTTAATATGTATAACGGAATCAATGATTAATTGCTCTTTGCAGCCCTGACTATACTTTCGACAGCCTTTTTGCTGTTCGGCTAAGATGTTATTGGCGTCAATGTGCTCGTATATCATTTCGGATATGCAGGATGTGATGATCTTATACAAGGTCTGTAAACATGTAATAGGTCTATATTTAGCGGGGTTAGAGAGGTTATTGCAATCTTTCGGTATCATGTAAGTTGTGCCTGACGTTATATAAGAAGGTATAATTTTAGGATCTTGGATGAAGCTGTTTATAAAATTATATAGGTAACAATGAACTGCTGTGAATTTTTTGTACCAGTAACTATGAATGTAGTCTGACCCAGGTGCTTTCCAATTATGTAGGCGAGATAGAACTTTATGGAATATTTGTGGGGTGATATGTTCAAATGCCATTGTCTGAATGTTTATGTTATTTGATAATTCTGCTTGTATCCAATCGGCTTGGGCGTTATGATGAATAGGTTGGTCCCATATATTTGCCCAAAAATTTTGTAATGCCTCTGGATTAGGAGTGTTAATCTCATCATCATTTGGGTCGTTATTTTGAACATTTCCTGTTGCCTGTCGGATATTGCGATAAAAAAGTTTTTCGTTTTGAATGAATTGCGAGTTCTGTTGTTTTCTTAAAGTGCATGCTTTATATCTTTGGAGTCGGCCTGTAACAACTGAGAGTTTTTGTTTAAGTGTATCTAGTGTGTGTGCTGCTTGTGTATTTGGCTCTTCGTGTATGGTATGAATTCTATATAGTTTTATGATTTTGGTTACATGCTTCTTTAATTTTCTACTTGTATTGCCATTCATAAATTGTGTCATTCTACCTATTTTTGATCGTAAATTGTTTACTTTTTGTTCTAGTCGTCTTTGCCATTTTGGTTTAAATTTTGTTTTTGTACCTCGGGTACTTTCTCTTGGTTCGAGGGTTATTTTGGCTCCGTTGACCTTAGCAACGGTCCATGCCGCAGAATATATAACGGTCTGTAATGTGTGAAAGTTTGTATCGTTGTTAATTTTTTCAGGGAGAATGATTTTATTTAGGTAGCTAATTATTCTTGCAAGATTTTTAGATGGTTTTTGTTTTGGAATATATATTCTATTTGTGGGGCTAGTGTTTTTATAAAATTGGAATGCTTCTTGGAAACAATCGTCTATAATTAGGTCCCTTTCTAAATGAATTTGTATGTTAGTCATTTCAGTGTTATTTGGTGTTTGTATATTAGATGTTGATTCTTCTGTAGAGTTTATTTCAACGCTATTTGTAAACTGGGTATTGGTATTGCTGTTGTTATTGTAGTTATCTACTAATCGTGTGTTATCTACACCTAGCTCTTCCGAAATTTCTGATTTTAATTTATTTAATTCCTCATCGCTTAAGTATTTATTGTTTATTATTGCTCTCCTCTGATCAGCTATTCGTTGTTCGCTTAAGTGAGCAAGTGAGGGGAATTGATTAATAAAGTTTAGGTACATAGGTTTTCGATATGTAGTTTCATTAGTGCCCAAAGCTGTAACTCTATAATATGAACGCAAGATAGCTTCATTATGTTCATTCGTCCATCTCATTCGGGTCTGTGTTCTATTTTGTGTTTTATGTGCCTGTAGTGTTGTAGGTTGTGTTGGTGTAATTGTTGTCTTTGCTGGTTAGAGTTTTGTGACTGCAGGGTAAAATGTTTTAACTGTAGTTGATCTAACTCGTCTTTTACTTCGTTTTGTATTTCATCTATTGTTTTTTGCGGTAGTAGTTTTTTATTTATTATAGCTCTACGCTGGTCTCCTATTCTTTGTCGACTAACCTGCATGTTCGGGAATTTTTCTATAAATTTTAGGTGAAGTGGTTCAAGATAAGTTCTTCTGTCTGTGTCTAGTGAAGTTAATTGAAGGTAAGTGCGCAGTATGAACTTGTTCATTTCAGGTGTCCATCGTCTACGCGTAGCAGGATTGTTTGTAGTGGGTGTAAGTTCAGAGTCAAGGTTGACATCTTGCACAACACTATCAAGCCTGCTGGTGGTGGACAAGCTAGTTGTTCTTCTTGTCATGTAGGAGGGGCGAGTAGAAGGGATGGATGAGAATAGTGAAATGGTATCATCGCCCGTGAAATCGGCTGTGGCTTCTACGTAGTGAGCCCGCCTGTTCAACTCACTACGACCAGCTGTAACAATTTTGTCGGTAGGAGCCCGCTTGCTCAACTCCTCACCGCCGATGGTTCGCATGCTGTGGCACCTAGCATCGGCTCCAGATGCGCCCCGGCGCTCCCCGGGAAGCGACCGTAAATTATATATTCTTTTATTGCTCATCTCCGTAAAGGGTTACCATCATGCCTTGTCAGCCGCGTAAGTTTTTCGTACATAATGTTATGTACGGTACGCGTGTCCACCCCCCACGTAGCTAGATGTTCTGCTTGGACGTAAGGTTGGATTTTAGGGGGCTTATTATTATTATTATTAATGAATGGCTCCGGGGCCAAAGGCTTAACGTGCTTGCTGCATTTTGATATAGAAAGATGGTTACACGGACCAATCGCGGTAACAGTAGCTTAATCTGATTAACCGACCCCTCTTGTTTTATGCCGTAGAAACTGATACATTATCTAGACACGCGGTAGCGTGTCAAGCCAAGTTCAAGTAACAGAACTGGCGAGCAGCACCGTGTGTAATATTACACGAACCATTTGGAGCCACTTTTGACCCCCTCATAACTCAAAAACTATTTCAGATAAACGTGTCAAATTTGGCTCATATATTGAGACTTGTGAGATACATATGTGCTCCAAATTTCATAAACACATCTCAAACGGTTATTCAATTATATAGTTTATATTGACGTCCAAAAATCGTCATTTTTATCACTGACTGACCTATAGATCAAAACTCTAACCCAGTTCCAGATGACCTAGAAAGTTCAAATTTGGCTATTACAGCCTTCGCAAGTTCTAAACCTGTTACTTGTCGGTTCTTATTTTATTATTCCGAAAAGGAGGATCGGACAAAATGGTCCCCACGACCAATAACAACCGCATATACGTCATGAGATAGGTATTTTCATACAGAGCAATAACTTCTATGGCGATTTGTTTCAAATCGCTGTGTGAAAAAAGTTATGGCGATATTTTGCAGGACGTACTGGACGCTATGTAAAGGAAAACTTGAATTCAATAGTTAATCACTTCTAGTGGTCTTTGTTTGAATTCTCAAAAATGTAAGCATTCCGATGATAATAAAATAATATGGTACCCTCCAGCTGGTCTGATGATGGATCTGAATGCTAGATAACGGAACTCTTAAATAGCTACTAGTAAATCCATCGAGTTTGGGCTCATTAGATGTGTCTCAACTAGTCCTGTTCATTTGACCTGATGACGATGAACTGACCTGAACGGAATACAACGGAACCCTTGAATAGCTACTAGAAAACATATCAAGTGTAGTCATCCAGCGTCCAGGTCAGTTACCAGGTCATCGTCATCAGGCAAAATGAACAGGACTCGTTAAGACACATCTAATGAGCCCAGACTCTATGGGTCTACTAAAAGCTATTCAAGAGTTCCGTTATCCAGCGTCCAAGTCAGTCACCAGGTCATCGTAATTAGGTAAAATAAATAGGAGTCGTTGAGACAAATCTGATGAGCCCACACTCGATAGCTTTACTAGTAGCTATGCAAGGGTTCTGTTATGTAATGACCATGTCCATAATCAGATCACCTCGATAGTACTGTATTATTGTCTTATCATTGGAATTAGTACATTTGCAAATATATAAACCAAGACCACCAAAAGTGATTTACTCTTCGACTGCTCCATTTCGTCGCCGTCCAATACCTACGTTCTACTAAACGTCGCCACAACTTTTTCCACACAGTGAATTGATATGAGCCGCCATAGTAGTTATTGTTATTCATTAAAATACCTATCTAATGGCATATGTGTGGTTGTTATTGGTGCTGGGACCAGTTTCCATACATCTTTGCCGATTCTCCTTTGGCTTGCTGGTAGAAACTAGCCATCGAACATAATTCGTATATGAGAACTAGACAAGTCAGACCTTAGGCTACAATTCGATTTGATTTTGATTGATTTTAATAACTTGGCACCCATTTAGATCTCACTTACTTTTGTCGTTGAAATCAACAACCAAGGCATATATCATAATATTGAACTTGGCTCTCATTTCACATTTATGTTTTTGATGGGATAGACTTAAATTTTACCATTTAAGTGCTCTTTTTCAGTGACACGATCAGAGCGCCTCGAACACCTACATCAAATGAAGAGCGATGTCGAAAGACAGGTGATCATGGAGAAGATTTACGAAGAAGTGGAGAAAGAATTTTCTGATGAAGTGAGTGAGACTCTATCACCATTGTTCACAATACCGTCCTCTCGGTGAGAGGAAACGGGCCGTAATCTACCACGCAGACCAGTGCGGGTTGGTAGATGTCACATGTCTTCGAATTTTTGGTTCTAAGACATGCCGGTTTCCTCACGATGTTTTCCTTCACCGTTATGAGAGCAGTGGTGATGAAATTATTTACACAAAGTAATGCGCCTGCCTGGGTTCTTACCCACGATCTATAACTCGCTCATGTACTTTTGCTAATCTGAAAAATGGTTGGATCTATCTTGTCTTTATTTCTAGTACTAAAATTATGTCTGTCGCTTATTTTTAACCGACTTCAAAAAAAGGAGGAGGTTATCAATTCGACTGTATTTTTTTAAAATGTTTGTTTCCTCATAACTTTTGACTGGAGGAACCGATTTTGATGATTCTTTTTTAATTTGAAAGCTGGTGCTTCCCGAATGGTCCCATTTAATTTGGTTCCATTTGGACGATGGAGTCCATGTGAAAACCACATAAGTCTTAAATTTGCATTAATTATTTGCACGACAAATGAACGAATAACGCGATTAGATTAGTGCGGGGTATCTACCATAACTAAAAAGTTAAAAATAAAAACTTTTTACAAAAAAAAAAAAATAACAAACGACTTCCTAAAAAAAAACACTACAAAGTGAACACGGCAAAAAAACCTTAAATACAGATCCTAAGACACCGAGTTTCGAAATTAAAGTTATTTTTCACTTTGTAGTGTTTTTTTTTTTGAAGTCGGTTGTTATTTTTTTTGTAATAATTTATTATTAAAAACATGTTGATGTTTTTCTTACATACATAATATTAGTTCGCCAGTTTATCCATTAAGTTTTCTAGTAATAGAAAATAATAATAATATTCTTTATTTACGGACAACAATGATCCAGTGTGTTAGTAAACAATATTACAACTTATTACTAGTGTTAGTAATTTAAAACAAAATTGAGAATAACATAGAATACACAGTATTGTGAAAAGGACATCCCCAAATTAACGTTTGGTGATTATCCTTCTCACAAAACTTTTAATAATCGGTGAGTCGATACATTCCGCCACAGTTTTTAGAATGCTGTTGCCACTCGCCCGCAACCTTGACAACAGCGACGCAGTTTTCTTGCGAATGACGGCGTGGAAGCCGTCAGTTCGATTTTGCGCAAACATAGTAGAAGCAAACTATTACCTTGTTTTTCAGGAGTCTCAAGATTCTGAAGGTCTAACAGACTTCACCAACAAGAGAACGTGTATGGAAAGCGGATCACAAATAGCTAAAGTTATGAAGAGAAGCAAGGATCCTGCAGAGTTTAGAGTAAGTTTTATTTGCATACAAATGTTATTACCTTTTCTAAACCGTCCTTCATACTCAACATGACCAAATCATCTAAGCATACTCGTTTTCATTTTTGTCACCCCATCTTCTTTTAACCTATTGACCGCCAGAGTCATAGGTAATAGGTAATAGGTAGAACGGGCTGTTGTCCGCAACTCCACGTCTGAGCGCGTATTTTGCGTACGGGTGGGAAATCGGTTATTCGATCCACCCCAGCTCCTCGAGAAAGGCCAGCAACGCCTTGATGTTGCTGACTATCTCACGTAGGGTACCTGGGTTACCGAAGTACTTGGCCCTGTATGTGGCGATCGCCGGGCAGTTTAGAAGCACGTGCGCTGCTGTCTCGTCGTCCTCAATGCAGGCCCTGCACAGCGGACTGTCTGTAACTCCTATGACAAATAGATGTTTATTAAACGACCCATGTCCAGTTATTGCTGCTGTAACCATACGCAGCTGTCGTTTGTCTAATCGGAGGACCTGTTTTGTGAGGCGGGCATCGATGGTAGGAAGTGCTTCCTTGGCCTGCCTGCACTCACTTTGGTCCACCCATAGCTTACAGTGTAGATCCCTGGTACGTTTTCTTACCAGAGAGCGTAGGAACCCAAAAGGGAGTGGCGCGATGGGTTCTGGTCCCACCGGTGTCATGCTCGACCCCCTTCTGGCAAGTTCATCGGCGGCATCGTTTCCCAGCGAACCGCTGTGTCCTTTTATCCATTGAATGGTTATATTATTAAGGCTACCCACCTGGTTGAGGCGCTGGTGGCACTCGTATATTAGCCCAGAGTCAATCGAGTGACTGTCCAGCGCTTGCAGAACAGCCATACTGTCTGAGAGTATGCGGATCGAGTGGTCCTTAACTGCCCTAGCCATGATGGCTGAAGCAGCAAGAGTGATCCCAATGCATTCAGCCTGGAACACTGTGTTGTGGACTCCCAACGGTGTGGCTATATGTATGTTGAAGTCCTGCGAGAAGACTCCAGCACCTGTGCCACTGTCTGTTTTTGATCCGTCCGTGAAGATGCGCAGCTCAGTGGGGCGCAGACCCTCACACCGGCGATCTTCGTGAAGCTGGATTCTGTATTTTTTATCAAAAATGAACTGTTTGGGTACCCGGTCATTTATAGCCTTAGTGATGGGGAACTCATTGTTGAGTTCCTTAAGCAGCGCGGTGTGTTGTGTGTCTCTCTTTCTCCAGAGGTTAGTTGCGTCCAGACGCGCCGCCGCCATCGTGGCTTCCTGCTGTATGAACAGGTGGAGCGGTGGTAGTCCCAGCATGGCGTCCATGGCTGCAGTCGGAGTAGTCCTCATGCAGCCCGTGACCGCCATGCAGGCTAGTCTTTGCATGTGTTGTAGTTTGTTGCAGGCTGTAACAAGCTTGGTGCGGGGCCACCAAACCACGGCCCCGTAGGTGATCATGGGTCGGATCACTGCGGTGTACAGCCAAAGTATGATTTTAGGGGATAGGCCCCACTTCTTACCTATCATTTTCCTACATTGCCAGAATGTGATGCAGGCCCTGTTTAGTTTGCTGTCTAAATGACTACTCCAGTTTAACTTACTGTCAAGAGTGACCCCGAGGTACTTGACTTCGTTGGCCAGCTGAAGTTCTGTATTGAACAATTTCGGTAGGCGGAAGAGGCCTAAAGCTCGTTTATGGGTGAACATGACTAGCTCAGTTTTAGTGGGGTTCACTGAGAGGTCATATTCTCTGCACCATCTCTCTACGATACGTAGTGCTTGTTGGGTGAGGTTAAAGATCGTGCTCGTCACCTTCCCTGAGACAAGGATGGCGAGGTCGTCCGCATAACCTATTGTGTAGTAGTGATTGGCATTGAGTCTGGCGATTAATTCGTTAATCACCAAATTCCATAGAAGGGGTGACAGCACCCCTCCCTGGGGGCAGCCTCTGGCAATCATGGCCAGCTGCTGCTCGTCCTCTAGGCGAACCACGCGCTTGCTCAGCATGTTTGTGATCCAGTCTATGAGTACCTGTTCAACTCCATGTCTGGAGAGGGCGCTGCTGATGCTGGAGAAGTTTGTTTTGTCGAAGGCTCCTTCGATGTCTATGAAGGTTCCCAGGCAGGTCCCTTTCTGATGAATCGCTTCCTCTATCTGGCTGACTACCAGATGAAGTGCCGATTCGGTGGACTTACCCGAGCTGTATGCGTGTTGGTTACCGTGCAACGGTAGAGTTTTCAGAGCGCCGTCCCTAAGCTCCCTGTCGCACAGCCTTTCCAGGGTCTTTAGCAGGAAAGAGGTCAGGCTGATTGGTCTGTGGGATTTTGCGTTTGTGTAATCGCCCTTACCTGGTTTAGGGATGAATATTACTTTCACTTCCCTCCATCCTTTGGGAACGTATCTAAATGCTAGGCACGCTCTCATTAAAGGTACCAGTCTTGCTGTGATGAGGGTTCCACCCCACTGTAGTAGGGCGGGGAACACCCCATCCGGACCGGCGGCCTTAAACGGATGGAAGCTCCCGATGGCCCATTGGAGTTTGTCCAACGTGATCACCTTGCTAGCATAAAACCAGTCATTATCTGATGGTGTTTGAGTTGCGTCTTGCCAGTCGATTACTTGCGAGAAAATACATCCGGGGAAGTGTGTTTCGATAAGGACGCGTCTCGTTTCTTCTGGCGAGGATGTGAGTGTGTTGTCTGGTTTGCGAAGAGTAGTAGGCCCAGGTGTAGTTTGTTGTGCCAGTACTTTCCTTACCCTGTTTGCTTCCTGGCAGGACTCAATACTGCCAGTGTATTTGCGCCATCCCGAGGTGCTCCTGAACCTGATGCATCTTTTGTAGCAGGATTTGGCTGCGTAGTACTTATCCCAGTCCTCATCCGCACATGTATTCATGGCTCTATTCAAAGCTTTCCTTACCTTCCCGCGCTTTCGCTCCAGATCAGCACCCCACCAGGGTTGTTTGCCCGGTGTACTACGAGGAGTCGTCTCTGGGCAGGCAGTTTGGTAGCTGTCTATCATTGATTTAGTGAGGTATTCTACTTGTACCTCAATCTGTGTAGTGTCCGCAAATGACGTCGGGTCGCTTGATGTCGCAAGTTTGGATTCTAGGCTGCGTGTATAGGTACCACGATCTGTGTTGCGCGGCTTGCGGCGTGGAGCTACTGGCGGGACAGAGGCCTGGATGTCGAAGCGGATCCATCTGTGGTCGGAGCAGGAAGCCTCCCTTGAGACCTGCCAACCAGTGGTAATTTCCGCCGCGGCCTCTGTTGCCAGAGTGAGATCTATGATTGTACGGCTTCGTCTGGTTACGAATGTCGGTTCGGAGCCAGTGTTTAGTAGGGATAGGTTAGTCGAGAATAAGTAATCAACTAACGCCTTACCCCTTTCGTTTTGCGTGTCCATACCCCACAGCTGGTGATGAGCATTGGCATCGGCACCGATGATGACCTCAAGCCCGGATCTCTCGCAATGGCTCACGAGGCGGGCCAGGTCATGCGGGGGCGGCGCCTCCGCTTCAGGCATGTAGGCCGAAGCGAAGACGATTGCCATCTCCATGGCGCCATCACGCTGTATGAGCAGCTTCACAGCAGATATATCTCTGCAACAGAATTCAGTTAGAAGCTGTGTTTTAAGGTTTCCTGTGACATAGATACACGACCTGGGTTGGTCATGATCAGTGGTGACCAGGAGCTTACCGCCAAGATTGGAGAGTCCTTGTATGCGGCCCGCTCTAATCCACGGCTCCTGGATCAGGGCGATGGCCGTGTGTTGAACCTCCAACCACTTCCGGAGCTGAGCCGTTGCGGTCTGACTGTGGTGGAGGTTTGCCTGGAGGATTTTACAGATTGACGAAGAGGACGCCATTGCTGGTCGGTTCCTCATCGTCCTCCTCCAGTTTGAGCCCGGCAAACAGGCCGCCCTCGTCGAAGCCATCCTCCTCCTGGCGCGAAGCCGGGGACAGGGTTATGTCGTCCGACTCCGCGTCCGAAGAAGGGACAGCGTCCAGGGCGGCGGCAGTTGGGGCGGCCGATTCCGCTACAGCGGGTTCGGCCACGGCTGCTTCCGGGTTGTTTGCTGGGGGGGTTGACTCCCCCGCTGGTGTCTCTGGCTGCTGCGCCAGAGTCTCTGAGATGGTGCCCGTGGCGGGGTCCCATCCCTGGGGGACATCGGTGAACCTGCCGTTCCTACCCTGGAACTGCAGGTACACCTTCCCCGCCCCCAAAGATAGACGGCGCCCCGCGCCCATCAGGGTCGGGATTTGGTCCACCGGGACACCGACCACCACGAACCATGCCGAGGCCTGTTTGTCGGCATGCAGCAGCAACCAGCGCTTTATGTCGACCCAGGGGTTCTGGTAACTGAGAGCACGACCTATATTGGTCGGCTCTCCGAGGACCGCCAGAGTCATGTATAGATGACAAACCAAAATGTGCCCAGCACGCCACGGTCACGATTTGCTATCATGACCGTGGCGTGCTGGGCACATTTTGGTTTGTCATCTATACATGACTCTGGCGGTCAAAAGGTAACCGCACCGGTATTTACAAGGCAGATGTGACTGTTCACAATGGTGTACTGGTGCCTACGCTTATGTATGGAAGTGAATGTTGGGTATGGCAAAAGAAGCATGAAAGTAGAATAAATGCTGTGGAAATGCGTTCCTTGCGAAGCATGTGTGGTGTGACTATGAATGATAGGCTGAGGAATGATGTGATAAGAGAACGGTGTGGTTTAAAAGAAGATGTAGTGACAAAAATTGAAAAAAGTATGCTTAGATGGTTTGGTCATGTTGAGAGGATGAATGAAGGTCGGCTCACAAAAGGTATTTACAAGGCAGATGTGAGTGGAAATACCGGGACGGGACGCCCTAGGAGGACATATAGGGACCTTATTGGTAATGTTCTTCAGAAAGGTCAGGTGCGTAGTACTCGCAACCGGCGTGTGTGTATGACCAATTGTATGAACCTAAACGAGGCAAAAGAAGTGTGTAGAGATCGTAGCAGTTGGCGTTCCGTGGTTTCTGCCTACCCCCATGGGAAAAAAGCGTGATTGTATGTATGTATGTATGTGACTGGGTACGCCGGAAGGGGACGCCCTAGGAGAACATATAGTGACCTTATTGGTGATGTTCTTCAGAAGGGTCAGGTGCGTAGTACTCGCAACCGACGTGTGTGTATGACCAGATGTATGAACTTAAACGAGGCAAGAGGAGTACGTGATGGTCCTGACATACTTGTATGTCTATTACATGAATAACTATATTTTCCAGGCCGGCCTAACCTCCTCCCAAACACGACTCCTAGAGACCCACGCCTCCAAGCATCGTGAACACCTTCTGCAGAACATACAACAGAAGATCCGACAGAAGATAGAGAAGGCAGGAGTAAATGTCAATAGAAGTGTTGTGACGCTTCTGAAGATTAGAGTCGCCAGCATTACGAAAAGTGGGGAGATCACTAAAGGTAAGAGGGAGTACATTTAAAGTAACAACATCATTTCAGCCATAAGACGTCCACTGCTTAACATAGGCCTCCCTCAAAGGGGGTTTTACCTTAATCGAACCCGCCTGAAAATTGTTCGAAACATTCAAACAGACTCTTCAGCTTTATTATGAGATGACATCCTGAACGTTTTTATTGTATTTTTCAGGTATGATGTCAATATGGAAGCCGCCGGAAGCAGTTCTAGAAATAATCAAAGAGGGCGCTTGGATCGATGTGATGAATGTGGTTCCTACTGCTGTCAGGTAAATAAGAGTTTTATAAAACTGACTTTTAAGACTGGTCTGTTAGTCTAGCTAGTGGTTAGTGACCCTGACTGCTAAGATTGAGGTCGTGGGTTCGATTCCCACCCAGGACAAATCTTTGTGTGATGAGCACAATCATTTGTTCTGTGTCTGGGTGTAATTTATCTATAAAATGTATGTATTTAGAAATATATAAGTATGTTTATCAGTTGTCTGGTTGCCATAGTACAGGCTCTGCCTAGTTTGGGATCAGATAACGTTGTGTTGGTTGTCCAAAGATATATTATATTATAAAACCTAACGTATGTTTCTACAGTCAGCGTCAAAAATATTGGGACAAACAAACTGTTCAAAATGATCTCAAAAACTAAGAAAATTAAACTTTATCTCAATTGGATAAAGTTCTTGTCAGAATTGTCCGTGTGGTGTCGGTGTCTGTCATTGAAGTAATTTTTTCCGAAACAAAAACGTTTGCCAAAATATTTGAGTCCGTGTGTTGCTGGACGTAAAAAATAGCACCACCTTATCTCTTCCCGTGCGTGTCGTAGAAGGCGACTAAGGGACTTACTAGAGAATGGGCAGCAGCGTTCTCTATGCAATAACCAACCCGCCTGTCAAGCGTGGCGATTATGGTTAACCCCTCATTTGGAGGAGGCTTAAGTCTAGCAGTAGATGTCTTTCGGCTGAAGTGACTGTGATGATGAAACAAAACAATAATATATTTTTTTCCTTAGCTAAAAACGATATAATATTTATTTTCTTTCAGGTACTCAGAAATCCAGATATCAGCAGGCAGACAGTCAGTATTCAACACTTCAAAATACAAAGAACCAGAAAACATCAAACCTTACACAAATCTTTTAAAACGTATTTGTTATAACATAAAAGATTTATCCCACAATCCGTCAATGGCGACCGATTATAACGAAATCGATACTGTAGGCTTCATATTTCTAATCGATCCATCGATTCGAGAATTCGATTCGACTAAGCAGCCATTCCAAAATGTATTTCTCGCTGATGCTGATAAAAATATGATTTGTATCAATTTCTGGGGAGGACTCAAAAAGTTTGGTTATCAAAATGTTTTAGACACTGGCCAGATAGTTTATGGTGCGAATTTGCAGAAACGTGCTGGCAACACTAGGAAAAGTATACCGCAATATAGAGTGACAGAGTTCTCGTATTTTACAAAAATACCTAAAAATGAAAATGCTAGAGTTTTAGTTGAGGATTTGAGTAAAAAGTTTCTGAGTTTGGATAGAAGAAAATTTTGTGAGGATTGTGTTGTATTGAAAAATAATTATGCAGTTCTCAAACATAATAATGAAAATGTATCTCCTTATAGATTTAATAATAGTGACTTTAATATGTCCAAAAATAAAATGTTTATAGATTCGCCTTTAACAATACTGAATAAGAAAGATGACATTTTCAATCTTACTGGCTTAGATTTTGAGTCAACTTTCAAACAAACGGAGACGCAGAATTTATCTGAAGAAGTATTGCAGAGGAAGAAGAAAGTCAATGAAAAAATTGCCAGATTAAAAATGTATGGAGAACCTCCCCCTTTATCAACAATACATATTATAAATAGATCTAAAAACGCTTCAAATTCATATAAAAGTCCTTTAAATACAAATAATAATAACTCTAAAATTGTACCCGAAAAATCGAAAAGCGAAAGTGCTAAGCCAAAATCTTACAGTTCTTTAAATGTTGCCAGCGCAAAACAAACTCCCAGAAAATGGGGAGATTCGAATTATTCTGATGTGGTGTGTAGTCCGGTACTTTTAAATAAGACTTTTGTGAAAAGTGTAAATCCTGTAAAAATTAACTTTGATATTAAGGACAATAATGATAGTAATGTTGACCATTTCGCTGAAGAATTTGATGGTAGTCCGCCTTTGAGTTTAGATTAAAAATCATCAACTTTTTGTTTTAAATTCTTCCTAGCTATAACGTTTTACTGGTAGATTATTTATCGTCATTCATCAATACAAAAAAATAAACCAAAAAAACGTCCAATGCTGGGACCTAGGCCTTCCCCAAAGGGGGCCAACCATAAATGACGTGACACATTTAGGGGGGGAGGGAGTCGACGAATTGTGACATTGTGTGACAAGGGGGTGGGAGAGGCCCTAAATTTTGAGACGTCACATTTCAAAATTTAATTTACATATTTAAAGTATTATTAAAACATGAAATATGAACTATGAAAGAAAAGTTTAAACAAAAATTGCAAAATATGTGACATAACACTAGGGAGGAGGCTGTCTCACAAATGTGACCAGCTGTGACAAGGACGGGGGGGGGGGGGGGTAAAAAATCATGAATCTTGTGTGACGTAATTTATGGATGGCCCCAAAGCGGGGGTTTTGCAATAATCGCCACGCTTGGCAGTTGGTAGAATGTATAGAGAAGGCTGCTTCCCATTCTCTAGTAAGTCCCTTAGTTGCCTTTTACGACACCCACGGGAAGAAATGGGATGGTTTCCACAAAAAACGAGGTTAATTGAAGGGAGTGTAGTACTCGTGAAACAACATATTTTACTATAGCTTCTGCCAGCGACTTTGTCCGCGTCAATTTTTCTACCTTGACCCTTCCCGTCGCATCAAATTGCCTGCCATTTTTCGTTGTTGCTCCGCTTCTTTTGACCGTAGCGTAATGTTATAGAGCCTTCCTCAATAAATGGGCTACCCAACACAAAAATATTTTTTCAATTCGGACCAGTCGTTTCTGAGATTAGTGCGTTCAATCAAACAAACGAAACAACGAAACTCTTTAGCTTTATATTATTAGTATAGATAAGGCCAAGTCCAACCAAAACTATGAAAAAAAATCTGCTGTTTTGTTGAGTTTGTGACCACTAAACTTATGGAGCTGTTGCGTGCTAATTATGTAACACACTCGTAGGAATGACTTTCATTTTGATACCATACTGTGATCGCGAACCCGCCTGCCAAGCGTTGTGATTATAGCAAAGCCTCCCAAATTGGGGGCGGCCTATGTCCAGCAGTGGACGTCTTTCAGCTGAAATGATGAAAATTATGATGGTGGAAGGGTCAGAGTAGACCGCGAAATTGAAATGTTTTAAAGATTTTTTAATTCTGTAAAGTCATATTTGTTACGATCGCGAATTTTGTTTTCATAACCATAATTATAAACTTATACTGAAAGCAAAAAGCATAAAACTGAAGAATATGTTTAGTTTATAATATGTAGTTAACTTGTTTTTAAATACTTCAGTCACTCATCACTCCCCTACCCTTATCTCAATTTATTTGGGTTCGCCGCAACATGTCTTTTTCTTCCACACTTCTCTATTAGCCGTCATCTCAGTAGTCACCCCCTTTCTATCCATATCATAATTCACACAGTCCATCCATCGTTTCTTTGGTCTCCCTCAACTCTTAAAGCCATCATTCATACTCAATACTCTCCTCACGACACCTCATTCCTCCGTATCACGTGACCATATCATGACAACCGATTCCCACAACTTTTCAGTTATCGGTGTCACTTTCAGACTTCCTCTTATGTACTCATTTCTTATTCTATCCATTCGTGTAACACTACACATCCCTGTTAACATTCTCATCTCAGCTGCATGCAATTGCCTTTCATTCATCCCTTTTGTGGCCCAATGTTCTGACCCATACAAGACAGCAGGTCTGACCATGGTTTTATATATCTTCCCCTTAAAGTTTAAGGGGGATCTGGGAGTCGCAGATTGTTCTTGTGACCTGCCGCCAAAGACTTCAGTCACTATTTACGAAAAAGAAAAGATTTTATACGACTACAGTGGAGCGTCGAGTATCCGAACTAACTGGGGGACATGAGTACTCAGAAAACCGTTTTTTCAAATAATCGAACTGTATTGATTCAGTCATACATATCTATGTACAGGTGAATGACAACCTTATGTTTAGACATATCTTTAATGACAAATAGTTTCTTTCACGCGTATTATTCAGTTTATCTAATGGCTACTTGGGAGTGAGATATGAGTACATACAACTAACAGTTCGAGACAATTTCCCGTGTATTGTAGAACGGGCGGGCGTAGTAGTTCGGATAAGCGGTCGTTCGGATAATCGGTCGTTCGGATAATCAGTCGTTTGGATAATCGGTCGTTCGGATAATCGATGCTCTACTGTATATTGTAAACCTATGATTAATTTTCGTATTTTCTAACTAATTAATATTATTATTGTGTAACAATAACTACTTAAAATTGTGATAGTAAAAGAAGGTGCCATTATTGTTAAATACATGTGTATAATTGTAAATAATGTGTAAATTGTTGATTAAACCTTTTTATTATTATTTAAAATTGTGTCTGTTTTTTAGATTACCTTTATCAATTGCTGGGTTGGAGTGACTTTTTAGAAGCACTATGCGCGAGGACTTCGGTTTTCTTTTTTTTTGAAAATAAGAAATGAATTGACTGAATATAGTCAGCGTCAAAAATATCAAAACGAACAGACTGTTCACAATGATCTCAACAACTAAAAAAATTAATCTTAATCTCAATTGGGTAAAGTTCTTGTTAGAATGACAGTCGTCGTGTACTGCCTTCATTCTGAAACATTCCTTGTGTCATTGAGTTTTGTTTTCTTGTCTGCTCATACTGCTCCAAGGCGTATACTCCAATTCCTGCAACTCTGACCCTAAGACGATCCACTGACCCATTGCTTGTCGCAACATTTATAAAATGACGATAAAATCGTTTGTCTTCATTTGTTATACTTATATGAAAGTAAATAAAAATGAAGGCTGCTGAGGTGAAAAACATTAGAAGTGTCAAAAAAAAAAATATGTTCAAATTATTTTGACACGACCAACTTTTAGATACTCCGGGTTATGAAAATATTCCACTTAAAAGAAATTTAATGGTAACTAGTTATTTTTTTAAATTATAAACTTTGGGAACTGGCGAAAAGAGGGTTGACTTATGAGATGGTAAAAAAGTCATTCAAACATACATCCATACATGAATTCACGCCTCTTCCCAGGGCAGAAACTAAAGAACGCATTAATTTATCATTAAACAACAAAGCCTAGTCTTGCATTTGGAACGCCTTGCGGCTCCAAAACAAAGCGAAACATGTGCCTACTCTCGTTTTATTATGCGATGCAATCAAAACTCAAATAATTTATTTCAAATGGGTAATAAACCAATCACACGCACTTTTGAATTGTCAAGGGGCGGTGAGTCAGAAAGGTGAAGCTAGCAGTAGGGACAGTTGTCCATTTCAAAGCGTAGGAGAAGAACGGGTAAGAAACTCCATGGATACTTTTTTCAATCAAAATTTTTGTTACAAAAGTTGGTTACATCATTTATGTTGAAATGATCAATGTGAGAACGATGTAAAAATGCAAGTAAAACAAAAATAGAATAAGTATTCACAAATTAAAATAAGCCATGGTAGCTAAGAGATGACCAATCCCTATTGACGGGCGACGCCCGTTCTCAATTGGGGAACAATAAACTGGCAACTTAGTCGCCTTGATTCCAGTCCCATTGTGAATAATAAACTGACCACCCCAGCTGTCACTTCAAGGTGACCTTCAAAGCGAGCAAGTTTGACGTTTCGTAACCTACAAAAATTATTTTCATTTGAATTCCCTACCCGCGCAGACATGTACTATGCGGTATTATCGTCGTAAATAACTTCGTCAATCAAGGAATTGTGAAAAAGTATCATAAAAACAAGTTTTTAGTGTGATTTTAAGTGATAAAAGTGCCTATTCCAGCTTCCGGCGTATCGCACCAACTTTTTTTTAAATCCGTAAGTATTTATTACTTTTTTATTTTCTTAGACACGTCGTTTCATACAGACGATCGGCGTGGATAAAAATAGTTTCTTTTAACTATTGCGTTGGTCATAAACACGCATTAATGATTTAATTGAATATTTAATTTCTAATTCGGCGTAAATATTTATTCAGATGAGAATTCACGTCGCAAACTTGAATTCGGAATTGAAATTCGATACGAACAATCATTTAGGCCGGAGATAAGGCAGTATTCCGTAAATTTGAGAATTTAAAAAAAATGCCTATCGTTTGTTTATTTTATCGCAGACGTTTATCAAAACAATGGAATAAAGATTTAATTTAATTACGAAATGACA
Source organism: Aporophyla nigra (assembly GCA_947507805.1). NCBI lineage: Eukaryota > Metazoa > Arthropoda > Insecta > Lepidoptera > Noctuidae > Aporophyla > Aporophyla nigra. The sequence goes on from OX382318.1 coordinate 2,989,221, forward strand.
TTTGACATCAAATATCCTAATTAACATTGGCTAAAGGAGCAGGAAGACTAACAATATTATGGTTAGACTATGTGAAAGATCACATGCCTAGAAAGGGAGAGAATACTTAGATATGGCTGAATAAAAACCATACTGTACAGAATAATGACTATTGAATACTTGAACTCTCATCTTCCCATCTTTCTCCTCTACTTCATCATAGGTTATTAGAACCAGAGGATAGGCTTCCCAACCACATTCATATATCCATTTCAATATGAAATCTATTTTGCATCCTAACTCGTGTTATAAATGCGAAAGTAAGTTTGTTACACTTTCACTCTGAAACGCTTGACCAGATTTGGATATAATTTGACACACAGATAGACTATGACCTGGGTAAGAACAAAGGCATATTTTTCATCCTAGATTGCAGATGAAATCACAGGTTACCACTAGTACTTTAGAATCTACTGCGGCCTGTGGTTTCACCTGTATAAGTTTTGATGCCATAGTAATAATTTGATAAAAAGTATCGTATGTCCTAAAGCAGTTTATAGTCTGTCCATGTGCAAAATTTCATCCAAATCTGTTTAGCTATTTGAGCATGATAGTGTAACAAACAAACATACCAATGAAACAAATCTCTCTTTTTTATATTAAGTTTAGACAAAAGCAGGAGAGTTCTCTAAAATACTCAAGTTATATTGTGTTTGCCTGAATACAATTATTTCCTGCCTCTTCAGAATTTTCTGAAAATCTTGGGATAGTCATGAATGCAAATTAGCTCAATATAACATCCATTTTTAGGGTTCTAACAGAGCCATATTGCTAAGCCTCCCCTGTCCGTCTGTCTATCTGTCAGCCGGCTGTATATCATGAACCATAATAGGTAGACAGTTGAAATTTTCATTGACTGTGTATTTATATTGCCACAATAACAACAAAAAATAAAGTTAAGTATGTAAAAAGAATTTTAAAAAAATCATGCAAAAAAAAAACATTGCGACTTATTTGCCTTAAATGGTATGATTCACACTCGGCTGGATTTTTATTAAAACTAGATGAGGTTGGTGTTTCCTATCCTAGCTAACTTCCCTGAAGAAACACCGGAAAAGTCTATTTATAAAGTCCATAGAATTATATTATAACTAGATTCCTGATTTTTCCTTCTAAATAAATGTTAGATGGAATTTTCAATGGGTTTTTATAAGAGGTAAGAGGAAACAGTAATCTATATATATAAAAATGAATCCCTATTTCCCTTGGTCACGACATCACGCGTGAACGGGTGGACCGATTTCACTTTTTTTTTTTTTGTTGTGTTTGTAATTGTCAGGAGAAGGTTCTTATGAAAAAAAAAAATTAAAAAAATTGCACCGAAAATTAGAAAATTTAAGAACACTTATTTAAGAATCCTTAACAACCATATAATAGGACAATGTAAACTTTTTTAATGTAACATTATGACATTTGACATAGAATTGACAGAATGCGTGATCAAATATCATCAAAGAGACAGGACAACGTCTGTCGGGTCAGCTAGTGACAATATAAATCTAGGTTTGCTTACTTATATAATTTTATTATAATATACATTTATATAAAATAATCTTTACTTAGTATACAACAAAGTCGCTTCCCGCGTCTGTACATTTACTTTCGGATTTTAATGTGGTTTTTATCTCACGAATAGAAAGACCTCGCACGGGTAGTGTTGCAAAGGACTTGAGTCCTCGAGTCATATGCTCCGAGTTTTTCTTTAACACTCTCACCGCCACCCATATATAGAATTTTTCAGTGCAGCAGGCCATGCGGTCTGCCGGCGGCCGCAACTTTGCCTACCCGTGCAGGCCGCGGTGAAAAATCTGTAACGAGTGAAGCGGGCCGTACGGGCCGCCGGCGGGCTCACTGTTTGTTTGTACTAGCAAGCCGTGCGGTCCGCCACGACCTCGCAATTTCATATTCAATTTGTAGTGCGTGGCCTGCTGCTACAGAAAAATGAAACTGCCAGATGCAAAGTTTATTTCTTTACCTACAATTAAGTAATAACGGAAATTTTGTTGGATATTGGCGCGCAAGATACGGTGCGCCGGCGCACAGTGGGTCGAAACTATGATTTTAGTGACTTAGGGCTCAACTTTGCTTTTTTACTTTTTTCTTCATGTGGATGGATAGAGCTCATTAACCTCAACAATAATTGTTCTGATGTATTTTTTCCTAAACTTTATACTTTGGGTAGAAAAATGTGTTTTGTTATTTTTTTGTATGGAGCGGATCAAATAACCTTAAATTCCTGCTAAGTAGCGTGTGATCCCGCGTTGAAACTTTATTTTTCATATACCTTGTCTAGTCTATTATCATTTGATGCTATTAACGTGTGCATAAAGTTGCAACTCTGCCAAATAAATGGATCGAAAAAAATGAAAAAATATATCGAATAAAAAGCTACATTTTTTACTTTCGTAAGTTCTTTTAAGTTAAATTTGATATGGAATAGTAAGTAAAAGCACGTAATAATACACATAGTTACTTAACAACTAACAACAATACATTTAAAAGGTCCCTAATTAGCTTAAATTTACTAATATATGTAGTATTAGTAAATTTGTAAATTTAAGCTAATCACACTAATCATAATACATTTAAAAGGTCCCTAATTAGCTCAAATTTACTAATATATGTAGTATTAGTAAATTTAAAGCTAATCACACTAATCATAATACATTTAAAAGGTCCCTAATTAGCTTAAATTTACTAATATATGTAGTATTAGTAAATTTAAAGCTAATCACACTAATCATAATACATTTAAAAGGTCCCTAATTAGCTTAAATTTACTAATATATGTAGTAGTAGTAAATTTAAGCTAATTAGGGATCTATGAATTTCAATTTCTTTGTTTTAATGACTTTAACATGTTTATGAAATGTTATTTTAAGTTAGATTTAATACTGAATAGTAAGTAAAGATAGGTACATAATAATACAAATTAGTAAAGGTAAACTAACATTACTACAACTAACACAAGCAAACTAAAAACGAACTATAAACAACATCAAACATTACTATTTCCTTTCAATTATGAGTTTGACATTTATAAACTAATAAAAAAAACAAGAAACTTACAAACTACCAAAAAATCTTATTCACTATCGCTATGACTATCTTGTAAATTATCTACATCAATAAAATCTATATCGGATTCTGTGGGAAAAATCAGCAGAAGCTCTTTGACTTTTGGAGAGAGAACCATTATATTTTGTTTCACCATTCGAGGTCTTAGACTTGTGATCTTTGGATCAGAAGACAAAAGAAGATTGTGTATAATATCCTCATTTGTCGCCGTTCTACTTACCTTTCTAGAATGACTCTCTCTATATTTCCGGAAATCTTTATTACGAGCTTCCGCTGCCTCTTCCGACAGTTTACCTATAGGTATGGCACCAAAGTGCTTAATTATATCACTCCCATGTACTAACAATTTATGTATACTGGAAGGCATATAATACCAGGGATATAAGTGAACGTACAATTGTGCAGTATCTCTACAAAATTCGGAAAACTTAGAAAGATCCACGCTCTCTCCAGATGCAACCGTCTGAAGAATCACATGAAACCTTTCTATTAAATCTTTATCTATTCCTGTTATGCGAGCTGTTGTTTCTGCATCCCTAAAAAATCTTCTGGCAGTATTGCCATCATTGGTTGTGCCTACTCCTTGCTTGACTACGTCAATAAGTAAACCGCATTCTTTCTTAAACGCTTGCTGTATAGCGCTCTTTCTGAGTGACATTTTTTCTTTGTCATCGCCCCTGCAACTCCATTTTTTGAAGTCCAAACGATAAGCTGCAAACAAAAAGAAATATCACTTAAATAAAAATCTCACAAGTAACTATATAACGTGAAAAAAATTATGAACTAATAAAATTATATTTACCGATATGAAGTAAGCACTCCATGCTTCTTATCCAGGCATGTAAAGATGACATTCCATACTGGAAAACTTCTTCGTTGTTCTCTTTTTGAGCAAGTGACTCTAAATTGTTCATCTCTGACGGTTTTGCTTTGCAGATATCACAGACAGCTGAAGATGTGTCTGACAAATATGACGATATTTTGCCGTCTATCATCGTCAAGTGCAATTGATGCTTAACTTCAACTTGATTGAACTTGATTGGCTGAAGTCTTTCTATTTCTTCGGTTATGCTAGCTTTTATAGTTACCACTGTTGACTGCGTTTCTTTGGTAAATTTGAACATTATCGGACGGCAATAGAAAGTTGATGAGGGTCGATCGTTTTCCCAAACAATTGTTCCATCACATTGTTGAAGCCTTATAGGAACTAGACTGGCCATGAAGATAGTTGAGTCATCAAACTCTGCTTCAGTCTTTTGTTTATAATTACTTTGACCTGAGGCTCCATCAAAACCCCATTTGCTTATTAGCAGTAACTCAGTTGGCGAATCCAAATCTAAAGTAATCACTTCTAAAAGCCTAGATACCGTCAAGTTGAGTAAAGCTTGCAGTTTAATAACAGCTCCTTCTTCAGTTATAATTATGTCTTCTTTCCCTGGATAACATTTTGCCTTCGCTTGTTTTATTTTATAATAAGAAGGGTATAAATCAGACCTATTTTCACTTGCTGCTTCTCTTAGGCTTATATACTGCCACTTACTTAATTTAAGTGAAACTAATAAAGACAGTGCCTTATCGGGTGAATATGTACTACTTTTCGGTTTACTTGTACTTAAACACTCTTTAACTTTTTCTAGATCTTCGGGGTGATTTAGTAAATGGTTCATAATTTTTCCTACATCCTCATTTCCGGTGTTTCTTAAACTAGCAATTGTAGTAGCTTTAAGTTCATCCGGGGATAACGAAAGCGATTGGTTAATTTGATCAACGCGTCTTCGTTTTTGCCTGGAGCCCAATTCCTCGAAAGGTTTTCGAGGTGTAAATGTAGATGTCGAAGCTTCTGTAGTAGATGGTGGTAGATTTTCGACATCTTCAGTATTACAAATCTCGAGCCTTTCCTGTTCAGTGTTCACAGCTTCAGGTATCATTCCTTCGGGCCAGTTTATTGCACGTTCCAACCAATCACCATTTTTTCTTACAAACTGTGCTAACGTGCGACTACTTCGTTCCCATCTTGCACTTATATTTGAACAAAAGCGCGTACAGAATTTTTGGAGCTCAACACTGTTCTCTTCGGTCACGTTTATTTTATGTTGTAGGAATTGAAAGAATTTTTGACTATCCGACAGTGACTTGACCTGCTCTCTTAAAATCATAAATAAATCTAAATTGTTAACTAAATTATCCATTATAACGAAAAAGGGACGATCAGAATCACGAGATGTTAGTAGTAGTACGAATAAACGAACACTAGTTAGTATATAATAAATTATGGTCATTTTATACTTCCAGAATCCAGTGACAAACAATGTTTACTAATTTTTCTACTACCCTCATTAACTAATTATCCTAATTAATATTACAGTAATGACTAAAAGTGAAAAACATTGTTTTTTTATAAGGTAAAAGGTTAAGCTAATTACAGTAATTAAACACACAAATAGAAATTAATTGATTTCATATCCACATTTTTAAATAAAGGTCCCTAATTAGCTTAAATTTACTAATATATGTAGTATTAGTAAATTTAAGCTAATTAGGGACCTTTTAAATGTATTGTTGTTAGTTGCTAAGTAATTATGTGTATTATTACGTGCTTTTACTTACTATTCCATATCAAATTTAACTTAAAATAACTTACGAAAGTAAAAAATGAAGCTTTTTATTCTATGTATTTTTTCATTTTTTTCGATCCATTTATTTGGCAGAGTTGCAACTTTATGCATTTGTTTATAGCATCAAATGATAATAGACCAGACAAGGTATATGAAAAATAAAGTTTCAACGCGGGATCACACGCTACTTAGCAGGAATTTAAGTTTATTTGAGCCGCTCCATACAAAAAAATAACAAAACACATTTTTCTACCCAAAGTATAAAGTTTAGGAAAAAATACATCAGAACAATTATTATTGAGGTTAATGAGCTCTACCCATCCGCATAAAAAAAAAAGTGAAAAAGCAAAGTTGAGCCCTAAGTCACTAAAATCATAGTTTCGACCCACTGTGCGGCGGCCCGTACGGCCTGCCGATCTCGCTCAGTGCAACATGTAGGTGGAGTAACTTACTCGAAAAGATACGCCCCGCCGGCGGACCGTATGGCGGTGAGAGTGTTAAGACTCGACTTCATTTTAAGACTCGAGTCCGTGACTCTAGACTCCGAACCTTTTGAGCATACGAGTCTTGCATAATTGAGTCGAGTCTTTAAAATTACGTCTCGAGGACTCCAGTTCTTTGCAACACTACGCACGGACAGGCGATTCGATGCGACGGGGAGCAAAGCACTACCTACTATCAATTATTTTTTAATGTTAATGTTGACGTTCAAAAGTGCCTTTTATGGACCTAAAAATAAAGCTGAAGAGTTTGTTTGTTTGGCTGAACGCGGTAATCTCAGGAACTACTGGTCTCAATTGAAAAAATATTTTTGTGTTGGGTAGCCTATTTATTGAGGGAGGCTATAAGCTATATAACATCACGCTACGATCAAAAGGAGCGGAGCAGCAATGAAAAATGGACGAAAACTGGCAGGCAATTCGATGCGACGGGAAGGGTCAGGGGAGCAAAAGTTTGACGCAGACGAAGTCGCGGGCAGAAGCTAGTTTGAAATAAATGCTTTGAATGTTTGTGTATTTGCGTATTCGTTATAAATAGGCAAATAAAGACACTTCACACTGTCGTATTTGGGCAAATAACACGAATAGCGATGTAAAGTGCCACCAATATAATTGTGATCACAGATTTCATTGAACTCCACATTCAAGTATAGCGCGATAACTGTTACATAATGAGTTCTTATCGGTCTCATAATGGACACTAACGTGTTGTTGAGGTAACTCATTATTAATACTCCTTTTGCGCTATGAATGCCTGGTACTTTCGCTTTGTTACGATGACTAGCAGACTTCCTTTATCCGTCCGGATTTCTGAATACATATCCGTGGGTTTTGTCCGGAAATTTGTTTTAAGGGGATTTACTTAAAAAAAAAGGTAAATGATAACTGAAAAAAGAACTTATTAATAAATAAGTGCTTTTAAGGTATTTTTTTATTGATATCAGGCACCCCACGCTTTTTTTCCATTATTTTATACTTTTTAGTTTGGTTTTCCATGGAAGCGTGTTTTTTAGTTTTTTTAAACTATTGTTTATTTTCTATTTTTTAGGGTATTTCGAATTTTGAGACGTATGTCAGCGTAGTTTGTGACAGTTTTTTTGCTGTCCTGGTAACCCTGGCAAGGATAATGGCACAAATTTATGAAATTATTGCATTGTCATCAGTCCTTGACAGAGGTGTGCAAAGTTTGAATGAAATCTGGTCGTTTAAAGTGGGTCAAAATCGCACTATAAGGAGTCGGTTACAAACAAACATACAAATATACAAACATACAAGTGAAGCTAATATAAAGCGTGTAAAAATTAATATGTCCAAGATCAGCCAGAATTTCTGAATTTGTCTGAGAACTGAGGGGCAATTTTTGTAATTTTAAGAACGTTCTGTCTCAATATGTCAAAAATACTTCGAGTTTCTATACATTTTTGTAAATTTTTTGACATTTGGGTGTTTTCTTTGGTCTTCTGGGCTCTTCATCATCATTGCAACCGTAAGACTTCCACTATTGGACATAAGCCTCCCCCAATTCGGGAGGGTTTCCCATAATTGCCCCACTTGGCAGGCGGGTTGACGATCGCAGTATGGTGGTAAAATGTATAGAGAACGCTGCTGCCCGTTCTCTAGTAACTCCCTTAGTCGCCTTCCACGACACCCACGATAAGAAATGGGATGGTGCTGTTGGTGATATTCTTTACGTTCGGCACCACACGGAACAAGTAATATCATTTTCTCATCTAAAAATAAAGCAAATCAAACGATTGACCTACAGCTGTTGCTATCCGTGCTCTAATCTGTCATATCTCTAACTCTGCTAACCCGGTGAAGGAAGGACCTTGAAGATACCGCTAACAATAACAAACTCATGTCAACACGAATATTAATGTGTTTGTAAAGTATGTTTGTGTGAGTGTAGCAGGGATGACGAACATTTTGATGTAAAAAATAATTAATTTAGAAAATAAAATGTTTTACGTATTTGAGTTAACGCGCTACGAAGGAATGAGGAACATGTCGTGAGGAAAGTAACGAGTATGAATGTCGATTGCTATAAGAGTAGAGGGAGACCAAAGAAACGATGGATGGACTGTGTGAATTATGATATGGATAGAAAGGGGGTGACTACTGAGATGGCGACTAATAGAGAATTGTGGAAGAAAAATACTCCAACCTCAAATAAATTGGGATAAGGGCAGGAGAATGAATGAATGAGTTGACGTTCTTCCGCAATAGCTTTTGCCCCTGGTTTATAATAAATAATTGTTTAAAAAAACTAAAAAACACGCTTCCATGGAAAACCAAACTAAAAAGTACAAAATAATGGAAAAAAAGCGTGGGGTGTTTTTTTTTCATTATTTTGTACTTTTTAGTTTGGTTTTCAATGGAAGCGTGTTTTTTAGTTTTTTTAAACAATTATTTATTATCTATTTTTTAGGGTATTTCGAATTTTGAGACGTATGTCAGCGTAGTTTGTGACAGTTTTTTTGCTGTCCTGGTAACCCTGGCAAGGATAATGGCAAAAATTTATGAAATTATTGCATTGTCATCAGTCCTTGACAGGTGTGCAAAGTTTGAATGAAATCTGGTCGTTTAAAGTGGGTCAAAATCGCACTATAAGGAGTCGGTTACAAACAAACATACAAATATACAAACATACAAGTGAAGCTAATATAAAGCGTGTAAAAAGCATTCAATGTGTTAATTCAGGTGATATAGGTACTATCTCTGTGCCAAATATTAGTTATATCTAAATCTGTTCGACCGTTTGTACGTGATTGAGTAACAAACATCCAAACATACAAAGTTTCACATTTATAAAGCACAAAGTTTCATTTTTGTAATATTTGCAGATTTCCCATTGTAATCTTCAAAACACAATAAAAAGATTTAAGAGTTCGTTAGTGGAGCCAGTCAATAATGGCTGACCAACAGAGCGTTATTTGACACTTTCATGTGAAATACTGGTGAAAATGAAATGTGTAAAGAATTATCTTTCCTTTCTTTGCAATGTAGATTGTTAATACAAAATGTTCTTAGGTTTTTTTAGGGTTCCGTTGCCAAATGGCAAAAAACGGAACCCTTATAGATTCGCCATGTCTGTCTGTCTGTCTGTCTGTCTGTCCGAGTATGTCGCAGCCACTTTTCTCCGAAACTATAAGAGCTGTGCTATTGAAACTTGGTAAATAGATGTATTCAGTGAACCGCATTAAGATTTTCACACAAAAATAGAAAAAAAACAATAATATTTGGGGTTCCCCATACATAGAACTGAAACACAAAATTTTTTTTTTCATCAAACCCTTACGTGTGGGGTATCTATGGATAGATCTTCAAAAATGATATTGAGGTTTCTAATATCATTTTTTTTTTAAACAATAATATTTGGGGTTCCCCATACATAGAACTGAAACACAAAAAAAAAATTTCATCATACCCTTACGTGTGGGGTATCTATGGATAGGTCTTCAAAAATGAAATTGAGGTTTCTAATATCATTTTTTTCTAAACTGAATAGTTTGCGCGAGAGACACTTCCAAAGTGGTAAAATGTGTGTCCCCCCCCCCCGTAACTTCTAAAATAAGGGAATGATAAAACTAAAAAAAATATATGATGTACATTACCATGAAAACTACCAACGAAAATTGGTTTGAACGAGATCTAGTTAGTAGTTTTTTTTTAATACGTCATAAATCGTAAACCACAATTTACCTTTCATTCAGTCAACACAAATATAAAAATTAAAAAAAAAAAACATTTCATTTCATAAACGATGATGACGAATGATGATGATGATGACCTGCAGGTTTGTACGGAACCCTCGGTGCGCGAGTCCGACTCGCACTTGGCCGGTTTTTTTATAATTTTCATGTCAGTGTTTGGTTCCATGTTGATTCAAATATGATTCACGAACTTGAGTGGGAAATCATCATATGTCGTCTCCCGCTCTGGGCGGAACGGGAGGGACTTCATCAGACTTTTACTGACTAAAACCCACCCGTGTTCCTTCAGTTGCCTGTGCCAGCACCACGGTCTCTCTTTCGAACAAATCTCGCGACCCTGGCAGGAAACAGCCATACCCTGATCGTATTTACACACAGAAACGTGTATATTACACATGTGCGCACGCGTGAACGCGTGAAAGATCACTATCTCGTTCTCTCTCGACGTGATCGGTTAATGACATATTGTTTGATTAGGTAAACTATTTTTATAATAAACTTGATAAGACGTAATGATTTCGGAGTGTCGTGATGTAGTGATATTCGTGGCTGGGACAATGATCTATGATGATGAGGAGGAGTGGTATCAGCCCCGACTAACGAGTTATAGGTTGTGGGTTCGAACCAAGGCAGGCGCTTTACTTTGTTTAAATAATTTCATCACCACTGCTCTCAGAACGGTGAAGGAAAACATCGTGAGGAAACCGGCATGTCCTAGAACGAAAAAATCGAAGACATAATGGCATCTACCAACCCGCACTGATCTCACGTGGTGCATCCTCCTCACCAAGAGCAGCCAAGCCAAGAGGAGCCTGTGTCCCAGCAGTGGGAATATTCTAAGCTGATTATGAAATACTTGAATTGAGATTAGGGCTGGAGAACCTGCCAGGGTCGCGAGACCTGCCAGGGTCGCGAAATTGTTCGAAAGAGACACCGTGACCCTGGCACATGGGCAACTGAAGGAATACGGGTGGGTTTTAGTCAGTAAAAGTCTGCGCGCCCTCCCGCTCCGCACAAGAGCGGGAGACGTCATTTGATGATTTCCCATCCAAAAAAAAAGGGCTGGATAACGATTATGACGAAAAACTGCTTATTCATGAACAAGCGATTTATATAAATAGTGATATGATAAAAACAACAGCAACATGTATAATAGTAGACAACTAGTTATCTTATCACGCTACTAACACAAATAACACGGCAAGTTCAAGATTACGCGGCCGATGTGTTAGATAAACTATTTGTGGTGATTTCCCCATCAAAACGTTAATGATACTTCTACCCTGCCAGGGTCGCGAGATTTGTTCGAAAGAGTTACCGTGACCCTGGCACATGGGCAACTGAAGGAACAGGGGTGGGTTTTAGTCAGTAAAAGTCTGACGTCTCCCACTCCGCCCAGAGCGGGAGACGCCATATGATGATTTCTCACACAAAAAAAGTGCTACTCCTACCACATTTTATTCCTAAAAAATAAAAAGGAAGATATTTTATTTGGGATACGCAGAGGAAATTCATCATCATCTGCCTATCATCTTGCCAACGATGTTGGCGTCTGCTTCCAGTCTAACCGGATGCAGCTAAACAAAATTAAATACATTCCTACTAATAGTGTATTATGCAATTACCAGCAGGTCCAATGGCTTACCGTGCTTTCCGAGACACGGAGGTGAGGACTGACTTCGATGTTTTTGGTTGCTTTTTTATTTTCAAATGAAAACATCGTGATAAAACCGGCATAACCAAGAAGAAAAATTCAAAGACGTGACATCCAACAACTCACATTGGGCCCGCGTAGTAGATTTATAGTCCACTCGCTCTTGAAGAGAGGAACCCTGTGTCCCAGCATTGGTAACAGGCTGATTATACAGACTGAGGTTATAGGGGGTCATAAGATACTGTTTTAATCCCCCATCAAGTTGCAATGATATCGTTCATGATAATATAAACAAGATAAGATCTATAATAACCTTATCATTGCAACAAAACGATGTTTATCACACGTTTTACGACTAGAATATCATTTATATTGTACTGATGGAATCAAATGCAGAAATAAAATAAAGATGTGAGTGGGGTTGAACTTTCTGAGATCACAGTTATTTGAGAACCTTGGACAGGCAGTACTCGGTAACGCGGAGTCTAGCTGACCAATTCTTTTACCCCGATAGCACACTCAAGCGAGTGATTGTATCAATTTATAAAAGATTTCCGTGTGGTACTGGACGTAAAGAAGAACACTTTCCCGTTTCTTCCCGTGGGTGTCGTAAGTGGCGGAATGGGCAGCAGCGTTCTCTATGCATTTTACCACCATACTGCGATCGCCGACCCGCCTGCCAAGCGTGGTAATTATGGCTAAAACCCCAAATTGGGGCCTATGTTCAGCAGTGGACGTCTTTCGGAGTCTTTTTACAGACTTCCAGGTATGCTAGGGCAACTCATGTCCAGATGCGAGGATTTATTTATGGTCCTGGTCACTGTCCACATTCGCACGTACGGATAAATATCGCGAAAGGATTTTTTTCGCACAGTTTGAAAATCGAAGAGTCGACTCGTTGGGACGTACTCTGTTGAAATGAAATGTTTAGATTATGTAATAAGATCTTATAAGACACTTGACATCAATATATTAAAAAATAGCAAGGCAATGGGGACTATCGTTTTTTTCCTCACCAGTTGGCTCCACTGTTGACTAAGGTCCAGAGGTATAGCTGTAAAAACATAGCTGTTACCTCGGCAAACAAGCATACTTGTGGCAAAAAATAAGTTTGTAAACAGTAAACAAAGTAACCTTTAAATTAGCTGCTCTTTGAGGCCGCTTATTTTTGCGCCTCTTTTTCTTAAGGCGAGGTTGCAGTACTTTTTAACTTTTTTAAACCTCTGTAAATCTAGCAAAATGGCTAGTTTCCGTAAAAAAAATATTATTTAGGAAAATTGAACATACTGTTAAGCGCTGTGTGAAGATAGAAACGTGAATTAAAACAATTGGCTCGATAAAAAATAATCATAAAGTTGACACTAAATCGCCATTTAAAACGTGTACCTTGAAGAGATTCCATCATTAAACCATGTAAAACTCATACCAAAAGATAGGTTTTATTGTTTTTTAGGGTATGTTGAGAAAATATTTTAAAATTTCCTTATCATTTTGTCTCCACGAAACAATTATACACAAAATCTAGCAGCTCAAGCGCTCGCAACGACCGGCCAGTGTTCGCCGAAACGTCTTCAACTACAAGAGGGCCTTAATACCGCTTTAAAAGCGTTCACATTCATCGCCAAATAATCCATATTTGCGATAATTTCACGAAGGAGATCACTTTTCAACGGGTAAATTAAAGAAATTATAATTTATGTCACGAAGCCCGCTAAAATTGAATTTTTTTGGACCTCACACGACACAAGCGCCTCTAGTGGCAAATTCACACGCGATAGCCCCCATTGCAAGTAGCTGAGATGAGAATTTTAAAAGGGATGTGTGGTGTTACACGAATGGATAGAATAAGAAATTAGTACATTAGAGGAAGTCTGAAAGTGGCACCGGTAACTGAATAGTTGTGTGGTTGTCATGGTATTCGCATGTAATATGGAGGAATAAGGAAATTGTCGTGAGGAAAGTTTAGAGTATGAATGTCGATGGTTATAAGAGTAGGGAGAGACCAAAGAAACGATGGATGGACTTTGTAAATGATGATATGAATTTAAAGGGGGTGACTATTGAGATGACGACTAATAGAGAAGTGTGTAAGAGAACGACATGTTGCTCCGACCATAAATAGGTAAATTGGGATACGGGCAGTGGAATGATGTCTGATTAAGATATCTTAAAAACAAGATGGCGCCGGAATCCTAGCTGACTGTTCCCTGAGAAGAAACGCCGAAACAAACTCAGAGGTCATGGTCTCTTTTAAAGTTATATTATTCAAATTTTACTTATGTAACTCTTATATTATTAAGATTTTACCTACATGAGTCTACGTCAATGCAGGGCCATGTCGTGAAGAGCCATTGCAGCTTTGAGCTGACCTGTCCCAACAGACAGCATGTGTATTGAATTCTCAATTCAATGTTCGCCACCGAGAGTTCTAAATCCAATACGCGATAATATTCTCCGCGATATTTCAAGGCCTATGCGTACGTTGTCTTTAGGGTTGCCACCTTTTTTTTGCAATTAAAGTACATATGCCAGCACGTCAAGCTACTACAATCTGTCAAAATTCTTTAATAGATTTTCAACTTTATTGCTAACGCATTAAGTTCAAAGTTGATTGAGAGAATTTGACAGTTTCGGGTACCTTGATGTGCTGGCGTCTGTACATTGGTTACTATAGGTAAGAAAAAAAAAGTATATGGTATAAAAATAAAGTAAGATTTATTTGTCTTTATTATTATATTTAAAAACATATTTTTTATTGCTTCTTGCAGTTCGTATCAAATAAATTTCGTTAAACGAAAAAGTGCTGATGACTAAACTTTTCAAAATCCCAAAGAAGTCAAATCTTTCAAAATAAAGTATTGTCGTGTACTTTATTGTTCTCATAACGTATACAGGAATTTTTTTTTAACTAGAGCGCAATTTTTTTTTGGTGGTTCTGTAGCATTAATAGAACACATTTTAATTATTTATTCAATACTTACTTTTTTTTAAATTTTATCCGACCTTAAATCAGTAAACTGTGGACGCCCTACATATTTCGTAATACTATTGTCGATAGATCATTAACCGCGCGCCGGCGTTAGGTACCTACTTCGAACTTCTTAGAATTTTGACCGAACGAACAGCTGGTAGGTAGGTACTTGTAGCTACGCCCGGTCGTTCACCTTCGCCGTCGCACCGGCGCGGCGCCACGCGCAAGTTACCATAAAAACCGGTTTCAAAATAAACATCTTTCGTTAACGATAACTAAATTTTTTTGTACTAAGATATTTCATAATAAAAATTGCATGGTTATTATAACTCGTTTATGTTTAATTTGTTAAAATTGGCGCACTGATAAAAACTTATCCCGTAGAGTACAATACTTTATTATAAAGTACGGGTGGCAACCCTAGTTGTCTTAGTCTTTCTGGAATATAGTTTTGCGATAATTTCCACATATTATCAATACCTACATGTTTCTCTTATCAGTAGTTACTTACTCATTGAGTCTCATTTACTACAGCCTATGTCAAATAAATATGTTATCTTTTTATTTTATGTTGTGACTACTATCAACTTTAAAATGATTTAGTGGCAATTTAAAGTCGTGAGGAAACTGGCATTTCCTAGACTGTAATTAAAAAAATCAAGACATATCAAGATCCACCAACTTTCGATCTAATCACTACATAGTATAAAACAAAGTCTCTTCCCTCTGTCTGTCCCTATGTATGCTTAGATCTTTAAAACTACGCAACAGATTTCGATGCGATTTTTTTTATTAAGTATATAGTGATTCAAGAGGAAGGTTTATATGTATAATATGCGGGCGAAGCCGCTGGCAAAAGCTAGTGATAAATAGATGATATTTAAATGATTTTATTTCTGTGAGTAGGTTGTACAAACACTTTTACACGTCAATTTTTTCTTTAAAACTAGATGAGGTCGGCGTTTCCCCTCTGACTACTCTGTGAAGAAAGGCCGAAACAAACTCAGAGGTCACAGTCTCTTTTAAAGTCCAGACATAATCTTGGTCACATCATGTGAAGACCATGTAGATACACGATCACACACGCACACGGTACACGATCTATAATTATTCTATAATTAGTTTGTAACCTATTTTAGTACTAGTGTTTTTCTCTTATTTATAATTCATTATTATACATTTTTCACTATTGTACCTCTCAAAGAAAGCACCTGCCATGTAATCTCTTCACCACCATTGGTTGACTGGTAGAGAATGCCTAAGGCATTAAGTCCGCCTTTGTACCTTTTTTTGTGTGCAAAAAGTTTAAATAAATAAATAAATCTATGTCTGCTGGCAAATTCATACCCAGAATCACTAATTACTTTGGTGACAGAACCCTAAAAAACGAATATCATATTTATTGAGCGGTCTGCCAGCTGACATAAGGAGTGATACGAACAAACATATTTTTAAAAGTAAATTCAAATAATATTATTTGGTAATGTGTGAAAGTGCTACCTCTTAATAATAATTAACTATAATTACCTAAAAAGTATATTGAGTGCATAGAGACTCACCGACCACTACTACGGTTTTGTAGGGTTTAGTTTATAAGTTACTAGCTTCTGTCCGCGACTTCGTCCGCGTCAGATATTTGCTCCCCTGACCCTTCCCGTCGCATCGAATTGCCTGCCAGTCGTCCATTTTTCGTTGCTGCTCCGCTCCTTTTGATCGTAGCGTGATGTTATACAGCCTATAGCCTTCCTCAATAAATAGGCTACCCAACACAAAAAGATTTTTTCAATTCGAACCAGTAGTTCCTGAGATTAGCGCGTTCCACCCCCCATTTTAGGGAAGTGGGGGGTTAGAAAGAGACAAAAGTAGCCTATGTTACTCTCCATCACTTCAACTATCTCGACTTAAAAAATCACGTCAATTCGACGCTCCGTTTTGCCGTGAAAGACGGACAAACAGACACACACACTTTCCCATTTATAATATTATAGTATGGATACTTACCTCTGCATATAAATAAATAAATAAATAATGACCGTGTGTGTGTAATACACTCATCATCTGACTAGCCTTATTCCAACTATGTTGGGGTCGGCTTCCAGTCTAACTGGATGCAGCTGAGTACCAGTATTTTACATGGAGCCACTGCCTATCTGACCGCCACAACTGAGGTACTGGGTTATACGATACCCCTTGATTAAACTGGTTGTCAAATTTTCGGGGTTCTGACGAAAATTGCGTAAATCACTATCAGTGACAATCTGAATCAAATTGAAGGATACTAAACCAATGCTGAGGTCTGTACCAAACATCAATACAGAGGGGTAATTGCGGAACTTTTTATCGGTAGGAATTGGTTTAATATTCATAGTTAAACAACATTCATTGCGTTATTTACGTTGCTGAGCCGACAATTTATTCGAACAAATGACGCAATGGTTTAGAAATAATCTTCAATCCCATTCAGATTCTGATAAATTGTGCGTTTCGCAATTAGGGTGCAAGTTGATATAGTGTTGAAAGTATTCATCAGTTTGATTTTGCAGCAAGAGGGTAAGGTTTTTTTTTTAGGATGGGATATCATCAAATGACTTCTCCCGCTCTGGGCGGAGCGGGAGGAAGTGTCAGACTTTTACTGACTAAAACCCACCCGTGTTCCTTCAGTTGCCCATGTGCCAGAGTCACGGTATCTCTTTCGAACAATCTCGCGACCCTGGCAGGCATCGGTCCTAGCAGACCCCTACATTGCTGCTGACATCTCTTTGAGGCGCGCGTGGAACACTACGCGCCGTCGACCCGAGCCTGGTCCTTACCGGGCGGCGAGCTACCCATTGCTCGCCACCCGCAAGCTCGCGCCTACGGTGGCCGGGAGTCCGCTATCGACTCCCGACGCCCGGGGCGTCTCCTCCTGCGGCGGCTAGGGACGTGAGGGCGCAGAGACTGCAACTCCCTCACGCGCCCCGCCTCCTTCTTCGCGAGCATTACTGCTTCGCAGAAGGAGGTGACGGCTTCCCATGCCCTCTCGCTCCGTACCATGGCTCGCACTAGGGCCGGACGCGAGAGGTCGCCGCCGCCGATCGCCTCCACGAGGACACGGCGGTGCTCCGCCCAGGCAGGGCACACCTCTACCGTATGCTCCACCGTGTCCTCCAGACGATCCTCGCAATGGAAACACCCGGGCGTTTCCTCACGCTTTATCCTGAACAGGAACCCACCGAAGCACCCATGCCCGGTGAGAACCTGCGTCAGGCGGAAGGTGAGGATGCCGTGGCGCCTCTCAATCCACTCCTCAAAGAGGGGACTTACCGCCGCAATTGTGGCGTGCCCTTATCCCAATTCACAAGTCACCCCCTTTCTATCCATAATATCATTCACACAGTCCAGCCACCATTTCTTTGGTCTTCCTCTACTGTCTATTGTCGTCATCTCAGTAGTCACCCGCTTGCTATCCGTATCATCATCGACACAGTCCATCCATCGTTTCTTTGGTCTCCCTCTACTCTTTATTATTATTCTTCCTGCACATATTACTCATCACAAAATATTACATGATACTTATGCAAGTGCACGACAACACGTGTTTGGAAGGAAGCCAACTGTCTTTGAGCAGACTTCATTGTGACCGTCGTGTCGCAGATATATGTGGTCAGAAGTAGTAGAGTAAGAAGGTCCAGTTGTTAGTGTCACTTGGATACGTGTTCATTGGTTATTGTATGGTCATAGTTTATTCAACATGATAGTTGCTAGCATTAAAAAAAAAACCGGTCAAGAGCAGGTAGGACAAGCGTATGCTATAAAATATTCATCACAAATAAATATTTTATAGCAGTGTTGCAATTTTATGTCGGCGCCATCTCTTGACCAATAGTGGAACTAATGTAATTTTTGTTGACGATATCTGCAGAAGTGTGCTGTTTGGAGAAATCGTTTATTTTTCCTGTCATCTTTACATAAACTTCAATCACATAGAATAATTTCAGATTTTTCTTAATGCAAACTTTGAAAACTACGCGGCCTAAAAAAAGAAAAATGTTTGAGAATGCGCAAATTGCGCTTTTTCATATGATACCCCATATACCCTTGTAGCCCACTTCGAATTTTTAAGAAACTTGTTCATGCCCTGTTCCTAAACTAAAATAACACATTTTTATTTCTTACTTATTTGCAAAATGGTCTGTTGGTGATACTCAGAGGTGGTAAATGAAATAGCGGACTGTAAATATAGGTAGGTTCGTATATTGTTGGATTATAAGAACGCGCGCCTCTGGTCCGTGTCGTATGAGAAGTGAGTGGGCCGGTGGTCCGTGTTAGCAGCGGCGGCGGCGGGTCTCGGCTCCTCGTCCGTCCAAACGTCATCTAAACCTATTCCAAATTTCAAGTTGATAGCAGTAGTAGTTCTTGAGATATCCAGCTGTGACAGACTGAGTCGCAACATAACGTACGTTTTTAGGGTTCCGTTGCCAAAAAATGGAACCCTTATAGATACGTCATGTCTGTCTGTCTGTCTGTCCGAGTATGTCACAGCCATTTTTTGCCGAAACTGTAAGAGCTATGCTGTTGAAACTTTGTAAGTAGATGTATTCTGTGAACCGCATTAAGATTTGCACACAAAAATAGAAAAAAAAAAAAACAATAATATTTGGGGTTCCCCAAACATAGAACTGAAACTAAAAAAAAAATGTTTCATGAAACCCATACGTGTGGGGTACCTATGGATAGGTCTTCAAAAATGATATTGAGGTTTCTAATATCATTTTTAGGGTTCCGTTGCCAAATGGCAAAAAACGGAACCCTTATAAATTCGTCATGTCTGTCTGTCTGTCTGTCTGTCTGTCCGTCCGAGTATGTCACAGCCACTTTTTTCCGAAACTATAAGAGCTGTGCTATTGAAACTTGGTAAGAAGATGTATTCAGTGAACCGCATTAAGATTTTCACACAAAAATAGAAAAAAAAAACAATAATATTTGGGGTTCCCCATACATAGAACTGAAACTCAAAAAAAAAATTTTCATCAAACCCATACGTGTGGGGTATCTATGGATAGGTCTTCAAAAATGATATTGAGGTTTCTAATATCATTTTTTTCTAAACTGAATAGTTTGCGCGAGAGACACTTCCAAAGTGGTAAAATGTGTGTCCCCCCCCCCGTAACTTCTAAAATAAGGGAATGATAAAACTAAAAAAAATATATGATGTACATTACCATGTAAACTAATAACGAAAATTGGTTTGAACGAGATCTAGTAAGTAGTTTTTTTTAATACGTCATAAATCGTAAACCACAATTTACCTTTCATTCAGTCAACTGTATATGTAGAAAATGGAAATAGATTGAATAGAAAGAAATTAGACGAATTAAAAATAGGCCCTTTCAAGATAATAGAGAAAATATCGAACTCCATTTATAGGATTGACACTGGCAACAGAAAAACAGAATCAACTTTATTCCACATAACAAAATTACAACCTGTCATAACAGAAGCTGAAGAAGATGAAGTAGAAGAAAACGAATATGAAAATAAATTATAGGTACAGTGTATGGATATGTTGTTTAGGATTTTCGCTCTTAGGGGGGGAGATGTAATGAAATGACATTTCATTAAATAGGTTCTCCTTAGAGTATAATTATATGTTCTGTGATTAGGTTGTCTGTGGAAGTGAGCAGAGGACGCATCGGGCTGACACGTAATTCAATGGCGGATGATGTTCAGATTATTTTGTTAATTATTATTAAAAACTTGTAGAAAGATAAATGGAAGGATATAATTGAGGAGGCGATATTAGTGAACTTTAAATGTCGTTTCTTTGTATTTTCAGGTGAGATATAAGTGTAGTTCTCATATTTTGTTGTAATATTGTAAAAGTAAAAGTGTGCTAAATAAATCTTTGTATTTTCAGAGAAACAATTTGTGTTTATTAGCAAAAATCCTCAATAATATACCTATCTTATATATATAAAAAAAAAACATTTAATTTCATAAACGATGATGACGAATGATGATGATGATGACCTGCAGGTTTGTACGGAACCCTCGGTGCGCGAGTCCGACTCGCACTTGGCCGGTTTTTTTCTAAACTGAATGGTTTGCGCGAGAGACACTTCCAAAGTGGTAAAATTTGGGTAAAAATGTTTAAAAATTTTAATTGTTATAGTTAATTATCTGGTTCATCGAATCATGATCGGTGGACCACTACTTACGCCGCACCACGGAGCAAAGCCGCACCCTGTATATATTTTTTTATGTATGTTCGGCCATAACTCCGTCATATATGGATTTACAAAATTCTTTTTTTATTCGAAAGGAGTTTATTTAGAAATGGTCCCATATAAATTTCATATAGATCGGATGATCAGTTCCGGAGACAGACACCGAAACTCTTTAAAAAATTACAGCAAATCAATCGCGATTTCTGCTATCGCATAAATATGCATTGTTTGTTTGGAATTAGTGCGGGGTGGATACCACAACTAAAAATTTAAAAATAAAAACGTTTTTTACAAAAAAAAAAAAAACAACCGACTTCCTTAAAAACACTACAAAGTGAAAAATAACTTAGTAATAATTAAGTTCGGAAGTCGGTGGCAAAAAAACCTTAAACACAGATCCTAAGCCACCGACTTCCGAACTTAAAGTTATTTTTTCACTTTGTAGTGGTTTTAAGGAAGTCTGTTGTTTTTTTTGTAAACAATATTTTTATTATCTGATATCAACTTAGCCTATCGCAGTCCAGTGGACATAGGCTTCTCCCAGGCTGTGCACCACTGTCCTTCGCCTTCCGCATCCATTCTGTCTCAGCCAAGTGGTATAAAATAAGTGATCCCGAGTTTGGTTATTGTAAAAAGCGCAGAATTGTCTGTATCCAGCCAGCACCGTAATTGCGAAACGCACAATTTATCAGAATCTGCATGGGATTGAAGATTATTTCTAAACCATTGCGCCATTTGTTCGAATAAATTGTCGGCTCAGCTACGTAAATAACGCAATGAATGTTGTTTAACTATGAATATTAACTCAATTCCTACCGATTAAAAAATTCCGCAATTACCCCTCTGATTGTCAGCAGGCAATGGCTCAGTGTGCCTGACGTTCATTTGAATATTGGAATTCATGAAGGTTACCTTTCATTTTATTGCGCCCCGAATAATGCAATTATTAGTCGAAACGGGTGTATGGACTTTCCAAGATCAATGAGTGATAGCCGGCTTATCGTGCTGTAAGAGGTCTTGGCTGGTCTCTGCTAAATTAGTCACGCAGTAGTACTTCTGTATTTACTTGTAATACGTTCTCGGAGGCACGTCTGCCTACGTCACAAGTTCAGTTCTGTGCCAATACCAATGTTTGTTGTCTTCCGGACACAAATAAACAGATTTTTTGTCAAGGACTGCGCAAATATTGACTTCGTTCCAGTGTTTTTGAAGGTTGCATTCCAGTCTAACCGGATGGGACTTGATAAATGATACACGATCCGAGTGATGTATTGTTAATGGTTCTTTTTGGAGTCAGCAGGTTTCAAGAGGGTCTGACTCAGACGGAGCCGAGACCAGTGGTGGCTTAGTGGTGTCTGGCTGCGACTTACGAGTTGTAAGTCGCAGTTTCAAACCCAGACAGACGCCATAGTTTAAGGCCAAGTCATATCTCACATTTGAATCGCTGCTGGGGCAAAGGCCTCCTCTCGGTAAGAGGGAGTGGGCCATAATCCACCACGGGGGCCGAGTGCGGGTTGGTAGATGTCTCATCGTCTTCGATATTTTTATTCTAAGACAATGTGAATGTGAAGTGAGAAGTGAAGGAAAACATCTTAGGCAACACGATGTTTTCCATCACTTTAAGAGCAGTGGTGATGAAATAATTTACACAAAGTAAACTGCCTGCTTAGGTTCGAACCAACGAAATACAACTCATAAGTCGCAACCGTTACCCCTAGGCTACTACTGCTCCTAGAATAATAGAGAACTCGAAACTATAAGAAGCGAGTTCGTAAAATTTTCGAGCTCGCTTCGCTCGCTCTTGCGTTCTGCAACCTCACGATTCTAAAGCTTTTGTGTGGTAGTCTTCAAAGGTTCAATGAATCGACACAGTTAAGTCCTATTTCTTTACGGGTTCATTAGAGTTACATAGCATAACTGTGTGTCCATTTTGAGTAATTTGTATTTAGCCTGCATAAATGCCCTGCAAACCTGGTCGCGTCATGTGACGGGTCGTTGAGCTCCCTAAAATAGATTTGAGCTACACGATGACTGGTACATACATGCCGTCTGTTGGGATAGGTCAGCTCAAAGCTGCAATGGCTCTTTCTTCAAAAGGCTCTTCCAGACATGGCCCTACATTGTTGGACTCACATAAAATTCTGATAATATAATATCAGGACAAGACACCATGACCGCAGAATTTTTTTCGGCGTTTCTTCTCAGGGAAGAGTCGGAAAATGCCGGCACCATCTTTATTTAAAATATTGACCAAAAACATTGACGTGTGATTGAAATGTCTTATAAAATCTTACATAAACATAAGTAAATTTTCATTTCTTTATGCATGAACAAAATAAAACCTATAACATTCCAAGCGAGATAGAAAACATAATGAGCTCGCTTTGCTCGCTCTTGCTTCCTGCTACATTCTCTTAAAAATAAACTTCTGCACCCATGGACGCCATGAGTTGGCAGGTAACAAAAATTTAAACCAAACATGTTCTTAATGGCACTTATTATTCAAAAATCGTCTTTTAAAATGGCGTCTGGTTATGTCAACTACGACTCTCGCGCATACATTTGCAATTTTATTTAATGTTAGCAGAGCATACGTCATCATAAGTAGGTAGTAGGAAACTAGGTATATTCGTATTTTAATGAGCAGAATGTGGTGTGTGTCTACATTGTCGTTTAATTGATTTTTGTGACGGATAGAGGAGTTTTCTCAGTACATTGTTATCGTGTTGACGTAATGCAAAATAATTACACCTTTTTATGGAATAAAGGTGACGCTTGCTCCATACGCCAATGCGCGCTTCAGAAACCTACTACAAAAATTGACGTCGAACTGTCCTGTTGGTCTCTCGGTCGCAAGCCCGACTGCTGAGCGTCGGATCCTGGGTTCAAAGCCAAAAGTCATTTATTCAAACTAGGCTGAGAGTGAGCACTTTTTGAACGTCAAAGTTACATAAGACAGTCCCCCAAAACGCCCGCCCTTTACCACTTCTTAGTGCTTTAGCTGAAAAGAAGTGGCGCAACAAACTGTCCAGCAGCTTGCTGGCCACAATGCCAAAGAAAGCATGCACCACGCACTTGTCAAGCTAATATAAACCCTATTCTCTTGCCAACAGGTCACAATGTCACGCGACAGATCATCGAAGCGGTTCTACAGGGCGGAGTCCACACATGACTTGCTCTCTTATATGGATAAGGGGCAAGCAGCCAGCGATGAGAACCGATGGACCTTCGAAACTGCTTGGGAGGTCGCTAATAAAGGTAAGATAAGTTTTAGTAGTATTACCTTTTCTCTATAAGTATCGCATCAATGTTGTGAAAGTCAGTTAGGCAGTCGCTCGGTCGGATTCTGAGGGGCTTAAGTAATATGCACAGGTCGATCGATCGGGATAAGCTTCGCTTGCCGCGGTTGGTCCGAGGATGGGGGACCAACATTTCATACCAAGACCCCTGTAGACAGGACATGCCGATTTCCTCATGTTTTCCATTACCGTTTTGAGTGCAGGAAAGCATCATGTGGAAATTGGCGAGTCCCAGAACCAAAATTTCGATGGCCTGTGGCAACCCTCACTGGGGCTGCGCGGTGGATTATAGCCAATCCCTTTCACAGAAAAAGGGCCTGTGGCCCAGCAGTGGAAGCCCAGTAGGCCAAATAGACGTACTTAAGCGAAAAGGATACAATCCACACCCAGTTACTTTTGAGATATTCAAAGATCCACAGGTTTTTTTTCGTCAGTGGAATATTAACACGTTTTTTAATTAGTAATGGTATATTAACATATTCTGTTAGAAATACTAGTTAAGAACTAGAAAGTTTGAATTGTTTATGCTGAAAAAAAAATTAGAAGTGCCATACCATTGGTTAGTTTAAGTTTACGAAAAATAAAGCTATTTTTAGCTAGTTCGTTTTTACTGACCCGTACTGTGTATAATTTGGATTAGTTTGGTGCATTTAACTCATTTTTGACCAAGTTGTGGATTGGATTATTTTTGCTTAACTAAGTTCAATTATACGAACACTCACTAAGTATTTTCAAGCAATTTCTAGATCCTACGATCTGCTATTATTTTGTTCTAAATTTTCCCTTCATGTTGAACAAATGATATTCGTACCTGTAACCCAATCGTCTGTTGTCTTTAACCAGCCACTGTGAAGTCCTTAGTCCTTGCAAATACTAGTATAACGAGTTCCTTGCTTTTTGTCTTAGGATTACTAAGATGTCTTTAGTTGAAGTGGGCCACGGTAATCTGGGTCGTTAGAACATTGTGTAAAATCCTTACATAGTATTAAACATAGTCGCTTCCCGCGTCTGTACGCTTAGATCTTTTAAACTACGCCACGGATTTTAATGCGGTTTTAATCAATAGACAGAGGAATTCAAGACGAAGGTTTATATGTATAACTAGCTTCTGCCCGCGACTTCGTCCGCGTTAAATTTCTTGTTCCCCCGACCCTTCCCGTCGCGTCGAATCGCCTACCCGTGTGATTTCCCCCGTTTTTGCAACATTTTTCATTACTGCTCCGCTCATATTGGTTGTAGCGTGATGTTATATAGCCTTCCTAAATAAATAGGCTACCCAACACAAAAATAATTTTTCAATTCGGACTAGGAGTTCCTGAGATTAGCGCGATCAATCAAACAAACAAAAAAACTCTTCAGCTTTATAATATTATATAAGTTTAGATACGCGGGCGAAGCCGCTGGCAAAAGCTAGTGAAACAAATTTCAAACTCAAGGCATTTATTTCAAACGAACTTTTGCCATTTGTGTGGCGGTTTTAAGTATTTTTATATGCTCTACGCAAATGTCCTGCAGATATGGTAGCGTCTTGTCACGGGTCGTTGAGCTCGCTAAAATAGGGTTGAGCTACAAGGTGGTCTCCTTCTTCAAAAGGCCTATTCAGACATGCATTATTAGACTCACATACGTTGTAATAAAAGAAAAAATCAAATAATTCAGAAATTAAAATATATATCGTTCAATCCATGAAGACGCGCCCCACTCTTTCACAATTGTACTGAGAGCGGTTAAAAACAAAGGAAAGGGGCGCAGAGGGGCGCGTTATCGTGGATTGAACTATCTATAAGCCGTGGCAGCTAAGAGATGACCAGAGGGGTAATTGCGGAACTTTTTATCGGTAGGAATTGGTTTAATATTCATAGTTAAACAACATTCATTGCGTTATTTACGTTGCTGAGCCGACAATTTATTCGAACAAATGACGCAATGGTTTAGAAATAATCTTCAATCCCATTCAGATTCTGATAAATTGTGCGTTTCGCAATTAGGGTGTAGGCCCTACTGACGGCGCCCGTTCACAACCATAACGTATGGATCAGCACCATTCAGCTCAACTATTGAATGATACCCCATTTCTTCCCGTGGGTGTCGTAAAAGGCGACTAAGGGACTTACTAGAGAATGGGCAGCAGCGTTCTCTAAGCATTTTACCACCATACTGCGATCGCCAACCCGCCTGCCAAGCGTAGCGATCATGGCAAAGCCCCCCAAATTGGGGGAGGCCTAAGTCCAGCAGTGGACGTCTTACGGCTGAAATGATGATGATTGAATGATACAACAGTAATTTCAGGAACAAATTTGGGATCGAGATTCATACATCATTTGCCTGCCATTTTCCTAGTCGGGGTCGGCTTCCAGTCTAACCGTTTGCGGCTGCATACAAGTATTTTACATGAATCGTTCCCAATCTGACCTCGACAACCCAGTCACAGGGCAATACTGTATCGAAAGACTTACCGTGGCCCTGGCATACAGGCAACTGAAGGAACACGGGTGGGTTTTAGTCAGCAAAAGTCTGACACGCCCTCAGAGCGGGAGATGTCATTTGATGATTTTTCACCCACAAAACAAAGAGGGCGATACTGTATCATTTGTAAAGACTGGTTCAGTTCTACGCACCTGACCTTTCTGAAGAACATCACCAATAAGTTCACTATATGTTCTCCAAGGGCGTCTCCTTCCGGCGTGTCCATAAATCATTTAAATAATTTTATTTTCCTTTATTTTTCAGTCGGCGGTATCTACACTGTCATCAGGTCGAAAGCTTATGTCTCTACTGAGGAAATGGGAGAGAACTACTGCTTGTTAGGTAAGATTAAGAAGACAAAACAAGAAACCTTATGTTCACTCAATAAGTCAGTTTTTTGAACGGACCAACAGTGCTCGCGACTTTCGGAAACCTCCGAAATTCGTAATCATGAAGTCATTTGAGGAAAAGAAAAATTCTTTGTCTGAAATAATAGTAACCAAAGTTATGATATTACCTCACCTATCTGCCGTCCAATTCGGTCCAGCCGTCTCGGAGATTAGACGGAACAAACAGATATACAAAAAAAAAAATGTTTGTTTTTGTAAGAGACGCGCAAACGAGCACCTTAAATACAGCACATGATTCTAAAACCCCTGGCGAAGAAATTTTTCGTCTTTTAGCAAGATAAATACTATCTGTGGCATAGAAAAGTGCAATATTTACGCCATCAAAATGTATGTGAACAGCAATTATTATTTTTTGTAGTCGACCAAAAATGTTGTTCTTTGTCCATGTTTAGAATCGTGCGCTTGATCAATGGTAATAGATTCCCTGTCAATAATATGTATATACATAAGATAATATCACATGTTGTTTCCCCGAAGGGTTGTGCACAGGTGTATCTATAGTACACCAAGAATTCACCAGTCATATTGAACACCCATTTGATTGCGGGCGAGCCTATTGCCAACAACCGGCTACTAATCTACATTCCATTCAGTAGCCAGAAAAAATCCAGAACGAAAAATCCAATATCACTTTGCCTAACCCGGGACTCGAACCCTGGACCTCATGCTTAGTAGTAGCGCTTGCAACCACTAGACCAATGGAACATCATCCCTTGTCTAGAATTTACTTCCTCTCTCTCTCTCTTGCTTATGTCTTAGTCTAGTCTCATGTTCAGCTTGCAAGCATTAGATGACTAGATCAACGAGGCAGTCAGTCGGCCCTGTTAAGGGTAATGCTCCAAACCAGCCCGCGAAATTCAAAATTTGTGCGTTTTTTGCAATTTGCAGGCCAGTGCTAGGTTGTATGTTAATTAAAATATTATTCGCGACTGTAAGACGTATGTAGTTACAGAATTATAATCATCAAAATCACCAATACAACCCTCCAAGTTCATAAAGGCCTAGGAACAAAAAAAAAAAAACAGAAAACGTCATTCCTACAGCTTTATGAACTTAGAGCGTTGTATTGATGATTTTGATGATTATAATTCTGTAACTACATACGTCTTACAGTCGCGAATAATATTTTAATCAACACACAACCTAGCACTGGCCTGCAAATTGCAAAAAACGTAAGAAAATTTGAATTTCGCGGGCTGGTTGGAGCATTCACCTTAACATGTCTTTCTAATATGTCTTCCTACCCACCAGGTCCCTACAAAGAGCAATGCGCTCGGACTGAGGTTGAGGAGGCCGACTTTCCTCCGAACTCGCCGCTTACTGTCGCTGTCAACGCTATGAGAAGCCAAGGTTATAAGGTACGTTATATCATTTTCGTCATCATCAGCAGCCTATAATGTTCCCACTGCTGG
This sequence comes from Aporophyla nigra, assembly GCA_947507805.1. NCBI lineage: Eukaryota > Metazoa > Arthropoda > Insecta > Lepidoptera > Noctuidae > Aporophyla > Aporophyla nigra. The sequence continues at coordinate 3,017,584 of OX382318.1, forward strand.
GACACAGGCCTCCTCTCGGTTAGAGGGGGTTCTTAGATGTCACATGTTCGAAGGAAAGAAATAAGAATTGTTTAATCTGCAGAAACAAAACGCACATTACAAGATAAAAAAATTAAAAAAAGATACATGAAATGCAACGTAGCCAAAAACCCCTTATTTGTCAATAAAAAAAAAATCAGTTTAGCAATATTGACATTGCTTGTGATGTCAGGACTTCTGACCAAAGACAAAACCAAATACTTTGAATTTTTGGTTCTAAGATATGCCGGTTTCCTCACGATGTTTTCTTTCACCGTTTTAAGAGCAGTGGTGATGAAATAATTACAAAAAGTAGACCGCCTGCCTGGGTTCGAACTCACGACCTACATACAACTCATAAGTCGCGGCCATTACTGGGTCACTACTGCTCCACTCTCTCTGATGATTCTAAAATAATAAATGCGTGCACTGATTGGACAGTTCCACTCAATCTGCGTTGTTTTTTCCTCAAAAGAGCATTTCAGTCACCAATCTTCATGGTCTTCACATGATCTGACCAAGTTTATGTCTGAATTTTAAAAGAGACTGTGATCACAGCTTGTTTCGGTCATTCTTCTCAGAGTAGTCAGATAGGAACGCAGACCTCATCTGGTTTAAAAAATGTGATTGACATTTTAAAGTGTTTGAACAAGCCTACTTGCAGAAATATAATCATTGATCATTAAATTAGTCAATAACGCGACTACTGAAAAGTTTCCAAAGGATTCTTTTCTGATTACTCCAACTTGTAACTCTTAATGCATATTTTTTCAGGTCCACACCGGCACATGGCTGGTAGACGGCAACCCTCAGATCATTCTGTTCGACATCGGCTCCGGCGCCTGGCAGCTGGACGCGTACAAACAGGAGCTGTGGAGTACCTGCGGCATCGGCATACCGCATCTAGACGTGGAGGCCAATGACGCTGTTATACTGGGCTTTATGGTGGCGCAGTTTATTGGGGAGGTCAGTTTTAGCTATATTTTTGTTAATCTAGAATTTTCCCCATCCGAACTTTCCCCGCCTAGAGTTTCCCCATATAGAATTTACCCCATTCAGACTTTTCCACGTCTAGAAACTCCAAATCTAGAATTTTCACAATCCAGATATTTCCCTATCCAAAATTTTTGCTATTCAGTCATTCCATCAGCATACCGCATTTAGACGTGCAGACCAATGACGCTGTGATACTGGGCTTTATGGTGGCGCAGTTTATTGGGGAGGTCAGTAGTAAAATGCAGTTAGCAATATTTTTGTTAATCCAGAATGTTCCTCATTCAGACATTTCCCCGGTTAGAATGTCCGCATATAGTTTTTTTTTTTTTCATCCAGACTTTCGCCGTTCTGAATGTACCCATCGAGAATTTTCGCCATTCGGATATTTTCCGCATCCAGACTTTTCCCCGTCTAAGAATGTCCCCATCTAGAATTTTCTCCACCCAGACATTTCCCCCATCCAGACTTTTCCTCGTCTAGAATGTCCCCATCTGGAATTTTCTGTTTTTCGCGTCAATGTATAATTTAATGATTAAAATTATTAATTATTGTTACAGTTCCGCAAAGCAGCTGAAGGTTACAGTGATACTCCGCCGCGCGTCGTCGCTCACTTCCACGAGTGGCAGGCTGGCATCGGTCTTATTATGCTCAGGTAAATAACACTTAAATTATAAATTATTTTCTTTCTATAATTAGGTTTGTACAGACTCTTTTACACGGCAATTATATTTTTTAAACCAGATGAGGTCTGCTTTTCCTATTTGACTAACAAGAAAAGCCGAACCAAACTGAGAGGCCACAGTCTCTTTTAAAGTCCAGAGATTCCGCTTGTGAACCTATTTGGTAAGCGACCAGCCGCAAGACGAAAATATACCTAGTGTAAATCACCAATATTGAGTTGAGCTACACGATTACCGACAAGTTTATACACTGACTGGACAGGCCCACTGTGTGGTACTTTCCTTAAAAGACCATTTCAGACACCAATCCACATGGACTTCACACGATCTGATCAAGATTGTGTCTGTACCTTAACAGAAACTGACCTCTAAGTTTGCTTCGGCCTTTCTTCTCAGAGTAGTCAGATAGGAAACGACGATCTCATCAAGTTTTAAAATATAATTGACGTGTAAAAGTGTTGGTACAAACCTACTTACAGAAATAATCTAATAAAGAAATAAAACAAAGATTTTTATACGTTTTCTTTTTGTTTCTAGGACTCGTCACGTCGATGTAGCAACAGTATTCACGACGCACGCCACTCTCCTTGGAAGATACCTGTGCGCTGGCAACACTGATTTCTACAATAATTTGGATAAGGTAACATTATTGCAACTACTAGATCGTTTTGTAGAATCTGTTTCGACGTACAGACGCCAGCACATCAAGGTACCCGAAACTGTCAAATTTTCCCAATCAATCTTGAACCTAATACTTTAGCGTTAAAGTTGAAAACCTATTAAAGAAATTTGACAGATTGTAGTAGCTTCAAGTGCTGGTGTCTGTACATAAATTTGATATTACAATATTACTCGAGATCACGACTATATCTATCTATACTTCTATACTATATATACAGGATAAGTTTTTATCCAGTGCGCAAACTGTAACCATGAATTCAGTATATCATTCTAGACCCCCTAGCGTAGAAATTTTTCTTCGGTTATACAAAAAAAAATCAGCCGTTTCATAGAAAAATGCAATACCTACGGAGTCGAAATGTATGGAACAGCAGATTTTTTTTTGTATAACCGACGAAAATTTTCTACGCTGGGGGGTCTAGAATGATATGCTGAATTCATGGTTACAGTTTGCGCACTGGATAAAAAACTTATCCTGTATATATATACTATACTAGCTTCTGCCCGGACTTCGTCCGCGTTAAATTGCCTGCTTCCCCGACCCTCCCCGTCGCATCGAATCGCCTGCCCCTGCGAGGTCTTCGTATTCGTGTCTTTTTATCTTTTTGCTCGGCTCCTAAGGGTTCTAGTGTGAAGTTATATCCTTCCTCGGTAAATAGGCTATCCAACATTGAACGTAGTTCCTGAGATTAGTACGTTCAATCAAACACAATCTTCAGCTTAAAATATTTAGATTTGATTCCAATTAAAAACGTTATAGTGAGCCAACCTTAAAAGATAGACATATGCTATCCTGTACTTTTTTTTTGAACTTTTTAAGAGGAAGAAGTTCGTCATACATTGTTGTATTATTTTAACCGTTTACGTAGCGCACGCAACGGAAGCTCTCAAGAAGAAGGAAAACTATAGGCTATACAGGAAAAAATGTAACCAGTGCGCAATTTTTGAAGTGAAAACTTCTTTAGCGGCGTTGAGCACTTTTTCTGTAATGGGTATAAAATCTTAAACTCGCGTCAGGACACGTGACCTGATCGAAAAAGCGTAGGACGGATGGAGAGTAGACAGCTATCCCCTCTCTACGGCGCGGCGAAAATGTATGCCTGGGCCTACTGTTTCGTTTAGGCGGCGCAGGGCGCTTGCGCGAATGTTCGTCTATGTTACAGCGTGCCACGCGCATCCATGGATGGTGACAGCTGATGGCTCGACCGTCTGTGTAGTGATCACATTGTTGTGTATTCGTAAAATTCGTGAATATAAAGTGCTTAAAATATGGAAATTGAACAACAAATTATTCCCTAACCATTCCAAAATATCAAACATGCTCAACGTTAATAATCAAGTTTTCACTTCTGCCGGCACTCCCGGAGTGCAATTTTTTTTTTTGGTGGTTCAGTATCAGTAGTAGAACACATTTCAACTACTTTTTCAATATTAAAAAAAAAATATCCGACCTTAAATCAGTAAACAGTGGACACCCTACATATTTCGTAATATGATATCAACAATAGGAATCGGTCAGTAACCGAATTTTGACCGATCGAACAGCTGGTAGGTACTTGTAGCTACGCTCGGTCTTTCACCTTTGCCGCCGCGCCGGCGCCGCGCGTAAGTTACCATAAAAACCAGTTTCAAAATAAATATCTTTCGTTAACGACAATTTAATTTTTTTGTACTAAGATATATCAAAATAAAAATTGCATGGCTATTATAACTCGTTTAAGTTTAATTTGTTAAAATTTGCGCACTGGTTAAAAACTTATCCTGTATAACATCACGCTACAACCAATAGGAGTGAAGCATCAATGCAAAATTTTGCAAAAACGGAGATTTTTTTTTTCGAAAACTTCAACTGCTTGAGAGCTTTGGTTGACTCACTTTAACGTTTTTAATTGTACTCAAATCTAAATATTATAAAGCTGAAGAGTTTGTTTGGTTGAACGTACTGAGTTATCCAACACTTAACGTAGTTCCTGAGATTTCAGGAACAAAAATTTAACGTGGACGAAATCGCGGGCAGAAGCTAGTAGATTCATCATTAGCAGCCTATAACGTTCCCACTGTTGGGACACAGGCCTCCTCTCAGTGAGAGGGAGAAGGAGGGAGGGAGGGAGGGGCTAGTAGATAATAAACTGATAATAGATATACCTTAAGATCACAACTATATGACTATGTTTTCTTGTTAACAGTTCTCAGTAGACGAAGAAGCCGGCAAGAGACAGATCTACCACCGCTACTGTATGGAGCGGGCGGCCGCACATATGACACATATATTCACTACCGTTTCGGATATTACTGGTAAGTCATTTAATTTGACCACTACTATGATTTCTCAATTTAATTGTAATAATATTTAATAAAATAATCAAATAATAATGTTACGAGCTGAGGTTCGGGATGAAATTAAAACTTACAATATTACAGAAACACACAAAAAACGCCAAAAGGAATCACTTGGCTCGCTTGTACTGTATCACTTGAATCGCATTCGACCGCATTCGTAAATCAACTCCCCTTAGTCCGACAATCCGCTATTTATATATAAGCCGAGCAGAAGTTCCGCGAACAATCGCGACACTACCACAGTTCCAGGTAGCATAGAAGCTTCCTGATATTACGAGAGTCATCTGTTTTCTGTTTAATCCCGCTATTCGAATAGATGGCGGTGGCATCTACGAACAATTGTTCGTGTAGTACTTGCTACTTGATAACAGATGGCGTTAGCGTGTCGTTTTGATTTACGTAACACTGCCCCATCCTTAGATGGAGTTAGCGTGATGTTTCTAGACTTTACGATCTACGTAACAATAATAATGTTTAATGCATGTTAATTTAGGATGATAAGGGCATGCGAAATATTATTGCAATGCTTGTAAAAGGCTGTTTAGTCATAAGTACTAACATAGCATAACACCAACATTGTATTTGACTGGCCTGTTAGTCTAGTGATTAATGACCCTGCCTGCTAAGACTGAGGTCGTGGGTTCGATTCCCACCCAGGACAAATCTTTGTGTGATGAGCACAATTATTTGTTCTGTGTCTGGGTGTAATTTATCTATGATATGTATGTATTTAGAAATATATAAGTATGTTTATCAGTTGTCTGGTTGCCATAGTACAGGCTCTGCCTAGTTTGGGATCAGATAACGGTGTGTTGGTTGTCCTAAGATATTATATTGTCCACTTAGTTCGCAATAAACGTTTTTAACTTTTGACTTTGACTTTTGAGTCTTAACAGGGTTGTAATTCACGAAGGGTGGACAGAGATGCATAGCTACATATAGCTATACAGTTCCAGTTTAAGTTGACCTCTCATTATACGGAAATCTTATACAATGTGAGATCAGTATACTGGAAATGCATAGCTTTATATGTAGCTGTGTGTACCAAGAATTTAGTTAGTACCTAAAGACTGTAAGGAATCATTATCTATGGACCCACATTTCGGTCGATTTAAATCCGGGCGAATCCATATTCCGGGCTGTTAGTGAGTAATTCCTTTAATTACACATTTTTTTTGGCATACACCATCAATCAATTAGGTACCACTCCTGCCAGGATCGCGAAATTGATCGAAAGAGTTACCGTGACCCTGGCACAGGCAACTGAAAGAACACGGGTGTGTTTTAGTCCGTAAAAGTCTGACACGAGGAGCGGGAGACGTCATTCCCACTTAAATATGTTAAATTGATTTTCTTCCTAGGATACGAGGCGGAACACCTCCTGAAACGCAAGGCAGACATCATAACTCCTAACGGGCTGAACGTGAAGAAGTTCTCGGCGCTGCACGAGTTCCAAAACCTGCATGCTCTCGCCAAGGACAAGATCAATGAGTTCTCGAGGGGACACTTTTATGGGTAAGAATGAGATCTATCTATCTTTTTCATCTTGTAAGGCCCAACCTAAATTTAGCTCGATATAACTTACGACCCAGTGTACTAAAAACTACAAAGTGAAAAATAACTTTAATTTCGGAAGTCGGTGTCTTAAGATCTGTATTTAAGGTTTTTTTTTGCCACAGACTTCCGAAATTAAAGTTATTTTTCACTTTATAGTGTTTTTTTTTAGGAAGTCGGTTGTTATTTTTTTTTGTAAAACTTTTTATTTTTAACTTTTAAATTATGGTAGATATCCCGCACTAATCTAATCGTGTTATTCGTTCATTTGTCGCGCAAATACTTAATGCAAATTTAAGAGTTATATGGTTTTCACATGGATACCATTGTCCAAATGGAACCAAATTAAATGGGACCACACGGTAAGCACCAGCTTTCAAATAAAATAAGATTCATCAAAATCGGTTCACCCAGTCAAAAGTTATGAAGTAACAAACATAAAAGGTACCGTGTGGTGCCGGACGTAAAGAATAACACCACCCCATTTCTTCTCGTGGGTGTCGTAAAAGGCAACTAAGGGACTTACTAAAGAATTTTACCACCATACTGCGATCGCAAATTGGGGGAGGCCTAAGTCCAGCAGTGGACGTCTTACGGCTGAAATGATGATGATGATGATGATGAAACATAAAAAAACGGTCGAATTGATTACCTCCTCCTTTTTTGAAGTCGGTTAAAAAAGGTGCAAGTAGTTGCGGCCCAGAACTTCGATCTAGTAAAAATGTGTTTAAATGATAAGCTCTTGACTTAATTATTTACCATCCGGGATTATTTTATATTTATTAGATGTACTCAGGGTTAATAAATATTTGATGACAGATTTAAATTGGTGGGTTTATTTAAACTATAAAATAGGTTTAATTATTTTGTCATAGTTTTAGGTCGCTGGGCCGTAACATAATGATTTTAAAAACTGTCTTGGGCCGGAGGGACTACAAATTTTTGTCATTACATTAGGTCGTTGGGTCTTATGAGGTTAAAACAATCATCGTCATCCATCATTTGGCATTTGGGGGCATTTGACTTTTTTCATTGGTGGGAAATCCTCAACCCTCCTCCAGACTTTTACTGACTAAAACCCACCCGTGTTCCTTCAGTCGCCCGGTCAGGGCCACGGTAACTCTATCGAACTATTCCGCGACCGTGGCAGAAAACAACAAATCTAACCTCAAATTTTGTTCACAGTCACTTCAACTTCGACTTGGACAAAACGCTGTACTTCTTCATCGCGGGCCGCTACGAGTTCGGTAACAAGGGCGCTGACGTATTCATTGAAGCATTAGCCAGACTGAACCATTACTTGAAGGTAAACATTTACTAATACGTAGTCTGTATCGTCGGTATGGTCACGTGATACGGAAGAATGAGGAAAATGTCATAAATTATAAATGATTTTATTTTTGAAAGTAGGTTTGTACAAACACTTTATGATATTTTTGAAACCTAGATGAGGTCGGCGATTCCTATGTGACTACTCTGAGAAGAAAGGCCGAAACTCAGAGGTCACAGTCTCTTTTAAAGTCCAGACATAATCTTGGTCACATCATGTGAAGACCATGTAGATAGCTGTCTGAAATGGTCTTTAGAGGAAAGAACCATACCAGATTGAGTGGACCTGTCCAGTCAGTGGCCGCTCCCGCTCCACCCAGAGCGGGAGACGTCATTTGATGAAATCCAACCAAAAAAAAAAAAAAAAATCCACACGGGCTAACTTTGTTGGGATAGACTTACAGTCTAGCTTGATGCAGCTAACTACCAATATTTTACAAACAGCGACTACTGATTAAGTATTGAGTAATACGATACCTTGGTAAGAGTGGTTATCAAACTTTCTGGCTTCTAACAACCCGTAAGGGGTCATCCATAAATTACGTCACACAAGTTTCATGATTTTTTGACCCCCCCCCCCCCCCTCCTTGTCACAGCTGATCACATTTGTGAGACCCCCCTCCCTAGTGTGACGTCACATATTTTGCAATTTTACATCTAGACATTGATTTTTTTTTTTAATTTTCTTTCATAGTTCATATTTCGTGTTTTAATAGTACTTTAAATATGTATATTAAATTTTGAAATGTGGCGTCACAAAATTTAGGCCCCCTCCCACCCCCTTGTTACACAATGTCACAATTCGTCGATCCCCTCCCACCCCCTTGTCACACAATGTCACAATTCGTCGACCCGCTCCCTCCCCTTAACGTGTGACGTAATTTATGGATGGCCCCTAACGACTGTCTAAGATTTACGAATGGCAGCCGGGACCAACAGCTTAACGTGCTTTCCGAGGCACGGAAGGGTCTTGGTATGTTAAGATGGTCACCCATCCACGGACCAACCGCGACTAGCGTAGCTTAGCCTGATTGATTAACCCGTGCGGCTATTATCCGTACTAATATTATAAATGGGAAAGTGTGTGTGTCTGTTTGTCCGTTTTTCACGGAAAACGGAGCGACAAATTGACGTGATTTTTTAAGTGGAGATAGTTGAAGGGATGGAAAGTGACATAGGCTACTTTTTGTCTCTTTCTAAACCCCCACTTCCCTAAAATGGGGGGTGGAACGCGCTAATCTCAGGGACTACTGGTTCGAATTGAAAAAATATTTTTGAGTCGGGTAGCCTATTTATTGAGGAAGGCTATATAACATCACGCTACGATCAAAAGGAGCGGAGCAGCAACAAAAAAAATGGACGAAAACTGGCGGGCTGCGATGCGATGGGAAGGGTCAGGGAGCAAATATTTGACGCAGACGAAGTCGCGGGCAGAAGCTAGTTACTTATAACTATAAGTATGAATTAAATTTCAGTGTAAAAATGATCAAAATTCTTCTTTTTCCCAGTCATCAGGCTCCGAAACAACAGTAGTAGCATTCATGATATTTCCCGCTAAAACGAACAACTTCAACGTGGAGAGTCTCCGCGGCCATGCCGTGACCAAAGCGCTGAGAGACACCATCAATGAGATACAGCAGAAAATTGGCAAGAGGATGTACGACATCTGTCTGAGGTGAGTGTGCCGGGTATAGTCCCGCCCGGGTGAAGGAGCCCTGTCTAAAGTATCCATAGACATGCCGCATATAAAACGCTCCCTAAATTACCTCAGTGCCGGATATAGGCACCCCCTTAAATTAGTAGAGTGCCGAATATAGGACTTCCACTGAAGTAGCTAAGTACCGTATGTAGGACCCCCTCAACCAGCTTAGAACCGGATATAGGCAATCCCTCAGCACTGGTAGATATAAGCCTAAACGTCCCTATGGGAGCTATGCGGGGTGCGGGGAGCTCCGCGTCGGCGCCGACCCCTGCTGGCTGTGGCTGGTTGCCGCACCCGTGCCACAAGGAATGAAACTACTCGACGTACTCTTACGCTCTTCAACTCGATATTATTAACTCAAGAGGCGGACCTATTGACTGACAAACTACACACAATTATATCTGCGGCGAATGTCCATCTTACATACTGTCACAAAAGTTAACTCACCTTATCGACGTAACTAGGTCTGGGTTGTATTTGGTAATAAGCTGTATTTAGTAATAAGTTTGTAACTGTAAGTTAGTAGCTAACACCACTATGCAAAAAAAAAATATATTTTGGCAACAAATTGTAACTTTAATGTACGTGTATTCTACTAAAATGTACTTGTTTGTGGACGCCTTGGGTTTACCTGTAAGTCTACAATATGTTTAATAATAAATAAATAAAATAGGAACCCCCTTTAAAGTAGCTGGGTGACGGATATAGGACACCCTTTAAAACAACTTAGTCCCGGGTATAAGACTTCCCCTGAAGTTGCTTTAGAACCCTCCCGAAAGTAGTTTACTGCCGGATATATAACCTAACTAAAGTAGCCAAGTGCCCGATTGTGTACCTCCCCTAAAGTAGGTAACTGCCGGATATAGGACCCTTCCCTCTATAGTAGCTAAGTGTCGAATATAAGACCCCCTCCCCCCACTGAAGTAGCTCTCTAAACTAGTTAAGTGCCAGATATAGGACCCCTCTCCCGCCCTAAAATACTGCGCAGGTTGAGTGAACTGTGATCCCTGTTCCTCAAACCTCCAAAATATAATACAGGCGTCATCATTTTTGCTCTGTTTCAAATAAGTACTCATAAAATATTGCAAAGCCTCACAAACTTTTATATAATGTCAAATAAATATTCCTTCTAACAGAATATATATCTTTTACAGTGGCCATCTGCCCGACTCATCTGACCTCTTGCTAAAAGAAGATACGGTGCGTCTTAAGAGGTGTATCTACAGTCTGCAGAGGGATGGTCTACCGCCCATCACCACACATAATGTTGTAAGTATATGACTGACTTTCTGTTGTTTGAGTGGCCTGTTAGTCTAGTGGTTAGTGATCCTGACTGCTAAGACTGACGTCGTGGGTTCGATTCCCAAACAGGACAAATCTTTGTGTGATGAGCACAATCATTTGTTCTGTGTCTGGGTGTAATTTATCGATAATATGTATGTATTTAGAAATATATAAGTATTTTTATCAGTTGTCTGGTTGCCATAGTACAGGCTCTGCCTAGTTTGGGATCAGATAACGGTGTGGGGTAGTCCTAAGATAAGATATAAGATATATTTGCCTTTTTTGTGGGTGGGAAATCTTCAAATAACGTCTCCCACTCTGGGTGGAGCGGAAGGGCGTGTCAGAATTTTACTGACTAAAACCCACCCGTGTTCCTTCAGTTGCCTGTGCCAGGGCCACGGTAACTTTCCTGCCAGGGTCGTGAGATCTCTTAGAAAGAGTTACCGTGGCCCTTTAGTCAGTAAAAGTCTGACACGTTCTTCTTCTCGGTTTCAGGGGTCTTAGCGGACCCCTTGAATGTGTGCCGTTACAGGCAAGTATATTTGCCTGTATGCAGGTCCATTTATAGTCAGCTGTAGAGCTCTTCGGAATGGTGTAAATACAAAAGTAAAATATAAACAAAAAAATGCCCAATTACGAATAGCACTCGGACACGAAGGGTTTCCGTATCACAAAACAAAAAGCTAAAAAAAAAAACAGGTTGCTTGTATATCTTATACTTGTAATAGTCTTTATAGTTTCAGCTCAACGGACGTCCACTGCTTATTTAAAATGAAGCTGAAAAAATGAAAAAAAAAAAACAAAATTCAAGTGAAACTTTTTAACATAAAATAAACCAACGAGAAAAGAAATTAAAAAGCAAAAATAAATCTTTTAGTTTAACTAAGCTCCTAAATTGATGTAACTTACTAATTTTTAGTTGGCACCAAAATGACTCAATGCTGTAGATCACAGGCAAAAACCAGAACAAAGTTGCCACAAAGTTGTTTGCTTGGCGCCGACTCAAAATTAGTATTTTAAATTAATTTAGGAGCTTAGTTAGACTAAAAGTTTTGTTAATTTATTTTTTATATTTTTGGGATATTTTTTTCTACACTTAGGGGTAGTAATATCTGCCAGGGTCGCGAGATTGTTCGAAAGAGATACCGTGGCCCTGGCACATGAGCAACTGAAGGAACACGGGTGGGTTTTAGTCAGTAAAATTCTGACACGCCCTCCCGCTCCGCCCAGAGCGGGAGAAGTCATTTGATGATTTCCCATCCAAAAAAAAGGTTAGAAATATTGAAGGGGTCCGCTTGGGCCGATTAGTCAGTAAAAGTCTGACACACAAGGGCGCAGCGGGAGGGCTGAGCCCAGGGCGGGAGAAGTCATTTGATGATTTCCAACCGAAAAAAAATTGGCGTGGATTTTGTGTATCAATTTCAAATGGAACCAATTTCAAAGTGTACCCTTTCCTATAAAAAAGAATTTTCGAAATCAGACTTTTTGGTAAAAAGTTGTGCGGGGTTTAAAGTCATGCGCGCATTGAAATTTAAATTTTTAATTAATAAAATTTTAATTGAATTTTCGTCGGTTAAAAAAATGAGTGAAACGTTATAACGATTTTTTTTTCTTTTGTCCAGGTGGATGACTGGAGCGATCCCGTACTGAATTCCATCAGAAGATGTGAACTTTTCAACACAGTCAATGATAAAGTTAAGGTAAGTCAATACTCAATACTTTATTGCATTCCATAATGTGTACATATAACAGACTAGTTTCTGCCCGCGACTTCGTCCGCGTTAAATTTCTTATTCCCCCGACCCTTCCGTCGCGTCGAATCGCCTACCCGTGCGATTTTCTTCGTTTTTGCAACATTTTTCATTACTGCTCCGCTCCTCTTGGTTGTAGCGTGATGTTATATAGCCAATAGCCTTCCTCGATAAATAGGCTACCCAACACAAAAAGAATTATTCAATTCGGATCAGTAGTTCCTGAGATTAGCGCGTTCAAACAAACAAACTCTTCAGCTTTATAATATTAGTATAGATGGTATGATATAACATCGAGACAATTATGGGCACAGCAAAGTTATTTTTGTATAGAAGAGGATGAAGGCGCTTTTTGTTAAGAAAACAATAAATATCCTAATAGTCCCGAGTTTTGCTGTTCATTCATTTAATAATGATTCTCTTTTTAGGGTTCCGTTGCCAAATGGCAAAAAATGGAACCCTCATAGATTCGTCATGTCTGTCTGTCTGTCCGTGTATGTCACAGCCATTTTTTTCCGAAACGAGATTTGATTTTAAGATTTTCACACAAAAATAGAAAAAAAAAACAATAAATTTTGGGGTTCCCCATACTTAGAACTGAAACTCAATTTTTTTATTTCTATTGAACCCATACTTGGGGTATCTGTGGATAGGCCTTCAAAAATGAAATTGAGGTTTCCAATATCTTTTTTTTTATAAACTGTATGGTTTGCGCGAGAGACACTTCCAAAGTGGTACAATGTGTGTAACTAAAAAAAATATATGATGTACATTACCATATAAACTTCCACTGAAAATTGGTTTGAACGAGATCTATACTCCATTTGTTTAGGTAGTTAACTAAATGTAAACAATCTTAACATGTCTTTTATCTAAAAAACTGTCTAAAAATTGAATCTAAAAATGTTTACAATTAGGTATTTACTTAAACCGATGTTAGGTAAGTAACTTAATTTAAATAATATTTGTTGGTCTTTTATACGATTTATTTTATATAAAAAGACATATTAAGATTGTTTACCTTTAGTTAACTACCTAAACAAATGGAGTATAGTAAGTAGTTTTTTTTTTAGTACGTCATAAATCGTAAACCGCAATTTACCTTTCATTCAATCAACTGAAATATAAAAACTAAAAAACATTTAATTTCATAAACATAAACCTTATGCATAAACCGTGAATACCTACAGGTTAGTACGCAACCCTCGGTGCGCGAGTCCGACTCGCAGTTGGCCGGTTTTTTTAACATTAGTTAAACTAAGGAGCTATGGAGGTATGAGGAACAGTTTGAGGTTCACTCAACCTCTGTACGAAACGAAGGTCCTCCGCCAGACGGGTGTCGTATCTGGTGGGGAACTCCCCGACGACTGATGTCGGGACGTTGTATAATATGCTAGTTGCGCGGTAAACTGTGCTTGCGCGATGCAGGATTCTGCATGACGTCAGTTTGATGCGTAGATCGTATGTGGCGGTGTAGATGCCGTACTGAGACGAAAATGTAAAAATAAACAAAAAAAATATCGTTTTATATCAACAGCTATTTAACATAATACATGGGGAAATGACATTTGCCAGTAATTCTTTAACCACGTGTTGGGAATTGAAAGAAAAAAAATGTTTGTCGTTGGTGAGCGAAAATCAATGCCCGTTGTTGTAGCTTTTCGTGGAACTTAGACATAGTTCGATTTTCCAAAAACCATAACAGTCGTTTGGTTGCCTTAATGTACATGTCATAGTGTCATTTAACACTAAAGTGTTGTCGGTCATATAGTCAAGGCCTGAATAGAACAAAAAGTGTCGGACACATATTCCGACGTGGCAGTTACCGTGTATAAGGTCTGAACAAAAAACCGAATGATCGAAGGATAATTTTTTTAAATTAAATTTTCAGAAATTTTCCGCAATTCTTAATTATATTCGCTCCTTTTTACATGAGACTAACTCGTTAACATAGCTTATAAATTTTGACTTCTCGGTTTCAATGCCTGATATTTATTATCTAACAATTTCCAGGTAATATTCCATCCAGAATTCCTGACGTCCACCAACCCTCTGTTCGGGCTGGACTACGAGGAGTTCGTGCGTGGCTGCCACTTGGGAGTGTTTCCGTCCTACTACGAGCCGTGGGGCTACACGCCCGCCGAGTGTACCGTTATGGGCATCCCCAGCGTCACCACCAACCTGTCAGGTAGGGGGACAAGAAATTATTACATTTTAGACTATTATGAATGACTCCAGTGACTAACGACACCTGTGACTTATGACTAGAGATCGGATATTCAGATGCATATTCACCTAAAGTTGAAATATTGGCTAATATGGAATGCGCGTTTTTACCGTGTTTTGTGTGTTGTTTTAACTAACACATACCACCCTACACACATTTGTATTTGCATCTGGGGTTAAACGTTAATTTTAAATAAATATGTTGCTCCAGAAACCCGGCTTTAATAAAAAATACGAAGCCACTTCCGTGCTTTCACAGCTAAATAGTAACATTAAGTAAATATGCATCCGAATATCCGATCACTGCTGATGACTGACTCGTGTGATTTATGAGTTCTGGTAGTTCCTACTACTTCTGTGTGTTATAATTACTGTGACTTATGACTACTGGTAGTTACGACTTCTGTGACTTATGACTCCTGTGACTTATGATTCTGTGATTTATGACTCCTTTGACTTATGAGAGAGTCATAACTCTTGTTACTTATGACTACTGTGACTTATGACTCCTGTGACTTATGACTCCTGTGACTTATGATTCTATGATTTATGACTCCTTTGACTTATGAGAGAGTCATAACTCTTGTTACTTATGACTACTGTGACTTACAACTCTTGTGACTTATGACTCCTGTGACTTATGACTCCTCCCAAGCAACAAAATTATCCTATAGTGCAGATGATATAGGCCTCCAGCACTTATAATATTCTCTTAATGGTTCTAGTATTCGCTGCTACGCTTATAATAGCAAGCATGTAGTTAGGAGTGATAAACAGAACTAAACATACTGGAAACTATTTGCATTTATTACTTGGTTTTATAAGGGTGTATAAATTCACTTTACAGAACAATTATAAGTAAAATGGAGCGGTTTTATAGTGGTATAAACCAATTTTGTTATAATCTTAACACGATTATAAAGGTTTAATATAATATACTTAGTGTCCTGTAAGAGAATACATTGGTTTATAATAGTCTTGCAAATGCTGCTATAGTCTCAGTTCGGGGTTATAACAAACGAAAAGTTAAGTAAATCTATAAACAGATAATTCAGTTGTCGGGTTCTAGCTTTGTATCTGGCGAAGAACTCGTAAAAATAGGAGAAGGTTCCGTAGAAAATAGTTACTGTGAAAATTTTAGAAAAAATGTTTATTTTAATAATTCTGCACAAAACTACGTATTATCGATAAAAAGCGATTTAAATTTAGACTTAAAAGATTGTATTAATAAGGAAGCTTTGCAAGAAAATGAAAGCGATTGAAGATTATTCCAATTTTCAACTACATAGTGGTCTTAGAAAATGGGCTGTAGAATAAAATATACGACATGCGGCATTAAATTCTTTATTAGAAATTTTGAAAGCTATAAGTAGGTATTTCATTTTTATATACCGTATAAATCAAGGACTTATAGGTATAGGTAAAGAGAACAGAGAAATTAAACTTAAACTGACAGAAATTAGGTACTTTTGAGTAAGTTACCAAGCTAACATTCATCACTGGTGAAGTGGTTATAAACTGAGTAGAAGCAGCATTTTTCACACCAAATTTCTTTTTTCTTTTAATAATGATCTTATGTGTTCTTTATTCGAAGTGTCGGGGCCGTCTTGCAAGATTTTTTGAAACTATAACCACAACAACCACGACATTTCTGAGATAACAAGAAGTGTGTTTCGTTCCAAGGCCACCTTAAGGTTTTTAAAGCTCGGAAATCCCTTTCAGTCAAAAACCGATCGACGTCCAAAAACATTGCCAATTTCAATGCTGACACCTAAACAAAAACATTAAAATAAGACATAGGTACCTAATAGTAATATAAAATAACCGTCCGGTTATAGAAATATTTGCGGAACCGTAATTCCAATCAATATGGCCAAGCAATGGTTCTGATATTTACCATTATTAAACAAAGTACGCCTATAACAGTTTGTTAATGTATTTGGGAAAACCAACTTTGTCAAAATGGCGACTTTTCGTTGTATGTTTTACTGAAACCAACATTATTTTAATATTCAACTTAGTTAAAACGCAAATTTCAAGGGGCGTGTAAAATTTTTGATAAAAAACTTATTTATACTTCACCGAAAATATACGGGAGCCATGCACATTCAAACACATCATACATCTTGACTTATTGTTAACTCAAAATTGATATTCTAGATAATACTCGTATTTATAAGAAATGAATTATTAATGTTTAAAAATGTGCGCAGCAACATTCACCAATTCATAACACTTTGTATGAGGTTGTAAGAGATTCACTGTGTACGTTATTGTCGTATTTGGTTCCATTAAACGCTGATAGTTAGCTTCGCGGGAGCAAATAGTTTTACGTAGTCCATCTATAAGGTCGTTATTGTCGTGTTTGGTTCCATTTGGTGCTGATAGTTAGCTTCTCAGGCGCAAATAGTTTTACGTAGTCCAACTATAACGTCACATCTACGGCAAACTTACGAATCTGCAGAAAATGTATTTTACAGGGGAGCGTTTTGAAAGTAAATATCAACGATTTCTTTTTTTTGTTAACGGGTATATAGGTACCATGGTACATTTTGGTTTTTAAAATGGTACTTTTTTATATAATGAATAACGGATTGTCAATATTTTAAACATTACGAACAGATTTTCATCATAATATCGATTTTATCAAAACTGCAGATTCGTAAGTTTGCCGTGGATGTGACGATAAGGTCGTTGTTGGTCAAAGTGGTGTTCACCAAGTCTACTATAGACATTTAATTAGGTAAAATCCGCTTATAAATTGGGCCCTTTACCGTGGTTATAATTGCTTACTATTCCGTTATAGTCCTAATGAAATGGTGGTTCCAGGACAATTACTGAACCACATTTTGCTGCTTGGGCTGTGACTGATTCTATGATTTATGACTCCTTTGACTTATGAGAGAGTCATAACTCTTGTTATTTATGACTACTGTGACTTATGACTCTTGTGACTTATGACTCCTGTGACTTATGACTCTTGTGAGTTATGACTCCTGTGACTTACGACTTCTGTGTCATCATCGATCATATTTTTTTTAAAACAGGTAGAGGTCGTCGTTTCCTATCTGACTACTTTTTCAAGTCTCGTTTAAAATCCAGACATAATCTTGATCAGATCATGTGAAGACCATGTGGATTGATGTCTGAAATGGTCTTTTAAGGGAAGAAACACACAGATTAGGTGAACCTGTCCAATCAGTGCACGTATTTATCAGTAATCATGTAGCTCATCACAGAACTTAGTGTTAACGTTCTTACACACATTTCTTAAGAAATGTGCTTAAGGGCGGTTAAAACGGGTTACTAACGTATTTGTCAATCAAAATAGGTAGTAGGGAGAATAATCTGATTTTAATATAATTGTTTCAGGTTTCGGCTGCTTCATGCAGGAGCACATAGCGGATCCCATGTCGTACGGTATCTACGTTGTGGACCGGCGGTACATCTCGCTTGAAGGATCTGTACAACAACTAGCGCAGTATATGTTTGATTTCACCAAGTAAGTAAGGCTTTAACAGACTACGGACTTGAAGATAATTGGCGAAATGTGTGTGTGTTATAGATACACCTCTGCCTAGACTTTCAGGGGAACAAAGTGTGATGTTATGCTATGTATGTTAAAAAAAACCGGCCAAGTGCGAGTCGGACTCGCGCACCGAGGGTTCCGTATAAACCTGTAGTGTTTAATACCTCTACGCGTTCACTTAGAAAGGGGTAGTAAGTTTAAAATTATTAAAAATATTTTTATTATATGATGTAACTAAAAATTTACGGTTTGCGCAATTTTTCCTTTATCTGTGCTATAAGACGTTGCTTCGTACCAAATTTCAAAATTCTAGATCGACTGGAAGTGCCCTTTAGGTTCTGATTCCCTTGCGAGTTTCGAAAATTTGCGGAAATTTGCGACATAAACGGCTATATCTTTTGATTGCTTTAGCTTATAAGTTCGATTTTTGCACAGCTCCAAGGGACAGTAGACTTGAGTATTTGATATAAATTTCAGCTTGATACCTCCACGCGTTCCTGAGAAAAAGGGTCTTGACAGACGGACGGACGGACGGACAACAAAGTGATCCTATAAGGGTTCCACTTTTTCCTTTTGAGGTGCGGAACCCTAAAAAGGATGAGGTTCTCAGTTGTTGGATTTTTTAAATCTGTATTTCCCTAGGTACTAGTGAAATGATGGTGTGGGGGGGGGGGGTGGGGGCGAACTCGTGAGTTGGAGCTAATACCACTGGGTAGCCACTGCTCTTAAAACTATAAAGGAAAACATTTCAAGGAAACTGGCATATGTCCTAGAACCAAAAATTCGAAGATATCTACCAATCCACACTGGGGCCGCGTGGTATATTATAGCCCACTCGCTCTTATAGAAAGGAGGCCTGAGTCCCAGCAGTGGGAACATTATAGAGTAATTATGATGATGTTCCCTATTACACGAAGACGGCTGGACAGGTTTTTTTTTTTTTTAAGGGTATACTTTCCAGGTAAAAAGAGACAGTGAAACCAGACAATGAGACCATGGTTATCAGGTTAGGATGTAATGATAGGATCCTGGAGAAGGCGACAGAACTCTTTAAATATTTAGGCACACCTATAGCGATTTGGGTACACAATGGGTCTCTTCTCTTCTTCTTCGTCGTTACACTCTTGTCAGAGTGTTCGTCACTCCTGGTGTGGTGGCGAGCTTCACAATCCGTCGCCATTCCTCTCGTACTGCAGCCCTTCTCGTATATTCGTGAAGTGGACCATTAAGTGCTGTTTTGACTTGATCGGTCCAAGGCATGGGCGACCTGCCGCGAACTCTTGTGCCTTCTTGAGCCATGTTTAAGGTGACATATTGAGAAAACCGTGCTTTTTCTTTTAAGTGTACCTTTCTTACCGTACGATAGCCGAACTTAATATTAAAGTGTATGATTTTTGACTATAGGATCTAGTATACTGTAAAAGGAATACACGATACGATAAAATTTTCTCGATACAAAAAAATCGCAAAGTTCTATCCATGTTTATGTTTTTTTTAGCCTCAAGGCGCAATGCGTTAGATTTATTAAACATAGTTTACTTTAAAACATTGATAATAATCTTATCTAAGTTTTTGTAAAACAGTTTTCGTTTTAATAACACTTTTCATTCATAAAAGACGGCGATTCGTTTTGGCACATACGTTATTTTATTCCAGGCGCATACACATTATCGCCATCTCTTTTTTTGCCTATAATAAGTAGTCTCATCACTCTCGTTCGTTCATAAATCAGTCGCCCAGTAGGGCTCATCGACGACGGATCTATGTCACTTTTTTACAAATCGGTGCGATCAAAATTACGTTTTTTAAATATTAATGTCCTCAGAAAAAGGTAGTAGTGAAGTATTTTGCTGTAAATATTTAATATAATAAATGTTGGCTTTCCAAAAACTTTATATTTACACTGTATACTCGTATGTGTCTATTTTTGTGACTGTGAATAATATAACATTCTTTTTCTATTACTATTTAGTGACGACCTTGATTATGTATGAAAATGGGAAGAACCAAAAACTAAAATTGAACAGTACCTTCAAGGTTAGGAGTACCTGCACAGGGCAATTAATTAATTCATTTTGCAGGAATTCAATACCAATAAGATGATGATAACAAGAGGAATTCACCACCTTCACTAAAGCATTACAGCAACAATCTATTCTCACTTTGTAAAGTAATAATGAGTTAACACCCTATTTTTTTAGAGAAGAACGTCTGTTTTATCCCAAAAACTTATAATAATCGTTCATTTAGAAATAAATTAAAATATATGATTAGTTTTTAGGTTTGAAGTACGTCAACAATATATCTATATGTCAAGTACTGACACTATAAATACAAGAGCACAACGAAGGAATAGAGTAGCATTACAAGTGTGAAAAAGGTGAGGTTTTATAACTGACTGCGGCTCAAAGGAGGGTAATTATTTTACCACGCAAATGTATGGTGATCGGTGAAACGAAGATGGAATTTATAATCTCTTATATACCAACATCCATTTTATTTATATACCTCTAGAAGATTAGTTCGATATTTTTAATTTCATGTCGTAAATAACAAAGATATGCAAAATTTACCTTTTTGAAACAAAACTACTACTTACACGTTTCGATTTTCATGACGTTTAGCATTAACCTGACTCACAAAATAAACTGTTATAAATCCTTGTAATACCTTATTTACTTGTCACTGAAGCTTCTTTGTCATATTTGACATTAAACATTTTCATTAGCCCGTTTATATCTTTACAGTAAAACTGAATCACCGTCTTGAGCAAAAATTGGGACAAAAGCTTTTTCTCTACATCTATTTCTCTATATAATATAGAAAAGTAGTGCCCGTAGCCAATTTTTTTTTCTTTGAGTCGAGATCCTAAAAGTTCTGCGGCAATTTTAGAAAGATCTAATTTACGCACTTATTTGTTTAATTCTGTTTCTTTAAATAGCTGTGGCTCGGTTTTGTCGATAGAGAAATCAATCAGTCGACGGTCAATCACATTTACTAAATATTTTTTTAAACTACCAACAAGTAAAATAACAGTCGAAAATTATAATTGTTCATTATCTGCCTAGCCTTTTCCCAAATATTTTGGGGTCGGCTTCCAGTCTAACTGGATGTAGTTGAGTACCAGTATTTTACATGGAGCGACTGCCTATCTGACTTCCACAACCTTGTTACTGGGTAATACGATACCCCTTGGTAAGACTGGTTGTCAGACTTTTGACGACCCGTAACGACTGTCTAAGATCTACGAAAGACAGTCGGGCCGAACTGCTTTTTTTTTGGAAGGTAGATCAACAAATGACGTCTCCCGCTGTGGATGCAGCGGAAGGGCGTGTCAGACTTTTACTGACTAAAACCCACCCGTGTTCCTTCAGTTGCCCATATGCCAGGGCCACGGTACCTCTTTCGAACTAATCTCGCGACCCTGGTAGGCGGACCAACGGCTTAACGTGGTTTGTAAACATAGTCACCCATCCACGGACCAACCGCGGCAAGCGTAGCTTAACCTGAATGACCAACTCGTGCAGCTGTTTTAAATTAGCCACAAGCCCTTCCGAAAATAATAATTGTTATCCTATCATATCTGTACTATGGTAGCATTTATGAAGATTTCTACAAAACCTTACGTGATGGAATTTTTTGTTTATTTTTCTGTTAATCAGGACCTCTAATTCTATAAGAAACCATTCATCACTCATCACTTCAGCCGTAAGACGTCCACTGCTGGACTTAGGCCTCCCCCAATTTGGGGGGCTTTGCCATAATCGCCACGCTTGGCAGGCGAAGAAACCATTATTCGATTTCAATTAATTTTACCCATGCATATCATTAATCAAAATTTAAGTTTCAGGTTTTTAAATATTTTGTATTAGTTGTCTACTCCATAGTTTACTATGCGCAAAAATTTCATAGACCGAGAAAAATTAACGTCACTTGGCATGCTCATTTTTTTTAATATGTTGCCGTCTTTATCTTGCATTGTTATTTAAACAGTTGTGCGACGGTGACAAGAATAATTCTTAGCGAAAGGCCATGCTAAGTAACGTTTTTAAATTTCGGTCAGTGATAATTCCTTCGTTCCACTTTTGGCCACTGGTAAAATAAGTCATTAAAGTTTGTGACGATGACGTGTCGGCCGACCAATGAAGATAGGTCCGCCACTCCCCGCGTGCGGGGGAAACAATCCAACTATCATCTATTTTCGAGGTGGGGTCTTAAGTTAAAAACTACCGATAGTTGTGTCTATTTCAAAAAAAAATCACAGATAGAATTATTGATAATTATATAATCTGTTTGTACACATCTTAAGTAGTTTGAAAGAAATTTCGTTTTTATATTTTGAGTAGACCTTACTTCCTGAATTTATTTCAGATAGTATTTAACTAGAATACTAAAATATTCACGGACAGAATTGATGTGTATGCGGTCTAGTTTTACATATATTTTTTGCATAACTAACGTGCAGTATTTGAAAGCGTAGTAACAGATTTAAAAGTCACGAAAATCATGTATCTGCCTCTTAAAAAACAACTAAAGTAATTTCTAATCGACAAAGCGTTTTATAATATTAATGAATGACAGAACCATGCTATGTTAACAAAAAATAAAATATTGTATATGTATATATATATTTTTGTTTATTGTAGACATTTATAATTTGTAACTGTTTGCTAAAGTCTAGGTAAATTAATGATATTGACTGGTCTACCTAAATTTTTAACAATCTGTTTATAATTAATATTTGTACACCATAATATGTGGCGAACATGTCTGAACTTGTTTTTTTTATGTTATCCTGCATAAGTTGTAATTTCTGTATGTGTACACATGTTTCAGCAAATAAATTTACTTTACCTTACTTTACTTTAACGATATGAAATGTTTAATTTTATTTTCTAGACTCTCGCGGCGGCAGCGTATCATTCAGAGGAACAGAACTGAAAGACTGTCAGATCTTCTAGACTGGAGGAATTTGGGCATTGTGAGTATATCTTTACAATTTAACTTCCAGTAAATATATCGTTCTGTGTGGTGTCGACCGTAAACAATAGCACCATACCATTTCTTCCCGAGAGTGTCGTAAAAGGCGACTAAGGGACTTACTATAGAATGGGCAGCAGCGTTCTCTATGCATTTTACCACCATACTGCGATCGCCAACCCGCCTGTCTAGCGTGGCGATTATGGCAAGCCCCCTCCCCCATATTGGGGGAGGCCTATGTCCAGCAGTGGACGTCTTGCAGCTGAGATGATGATGAGAATGACGAAATATATCTCCCTAGCCTTTTCCCAACTATGTTGGTCGGCTATTTTACATGACGACTACCTATTTGATCTGCACAACCTAGTTACTGAGTAATACCCCTTGGTAAGACTGGTTGTCAGACTTTCGGACTTCTAACGACCCGTAAAGACTGTCAGAGATCCACTAGTGACACCCGGGACCAGCAGCTTGACTTGCTTTCGAGTCTTTTGAGTCTTGTTATGTAAAGATGGTTACCCATCCACGAATCAGCTGCAGTATGGGTAGCTTAACCTGATTGATCTATGCGGCTGTTATTACTTAGTCAAAATCGAGTAAATAAGAAATACAGGTTTTTTTTAACCAGGGCGCAATTATTTTTTTTGTGGTTCCGTATCAAAATTTATATTCGATTAAATCAGTAAACTGTGGACACCCTACATATTTCGTAATATGATATCGAAATAGTAATAGGTCAGTAACCGTACGCCGGCGTAGGTACTTTGAACTTCTTAGAATTTTGACCGATCGAACGGCTGGTAGGTACTAGTAGCTACATTCAGTCGTTCACCTTCGCCGCCGCGCCGGTGTAGGTACTTCAAACTTCTTAGAATATTGATCGATCGAACAGCTGGTAGGTACTTGTAGCTACGCTCGGTTGTTCACTCACGCTGCCGTGCGCAAGTTACCATAAAAACCGGTTTCAAAATAAACATCTTCCGTTAACGATAACTAAATTTTTTGTACTAAGATATATCAAAATAAAAATTGCGTGGTGATTATAACTCATTTAAGTTTAATTTGTTAACATTTGCGCACTGGTTAAAAACTTATCCTGTATAATACTATCCTTTTTACACAGTACTACCGCCAAGCCCGCGCCGAAGCTCTGAAGATTGTCTACCCAGACTATGTAGACCATATGGACCAGGAACTGGGCAAGAGATTCAACTACCCAAGACCCATCTCCGAACCACCCAGTCCTACGCATTCGAGTAAGTATACGAACTTTTAGAGTACAGAAATTTGTTTAAATTTGAATATTGACGATGTAATTTCACTCTTAGAACCAGCCAGAATCTTAGTAGGTGTAAAAAGCCCCGGGCGTCGGGAGTCGATCGCAGACTCCCGGCCACCGTAGTCGCGGGCTTGCGGGCGGCGAGCAATGGGTAGCTCACCGCCCGGTAAGGACCAGGCTCGTGTTGACGGCGCGTAGTGTTCCACGCGCGCCTCATAGAGATGTCAGCAGCACTGAAGGGGTTTGCTAGGACCGATGCCCAGGGTCGCGAGATTGTTCAAACGAGATACCGTGGCCCTGGCATAGGGGTAACTGAAGGAACACGGGTGGGTTTTAGTCAGTGAATGAAGTTTTAGTTGATGATTTCCCATCCCAAAAAAAACTTTTTGCTAATTGATAAATAAATTTTATCAAAAAGTATTTTTAACTATTGTATATTTTCAATAGTTAAAAATACTTTTTGACAAAGTTGTGAAATTGCATCGTAAATGTTAGCACAATGGAATCTTTTAGATGCAATGGTAGCAACATCCCGTTTTCAAAATGGCAGTAAACAATATCTTTGACGTCAAACCAGTGCAGTTTTGCGGGCTACCTTAGCGCATCCCTATACGTCAGACAATGAAGCTGATGTGACATTGACAGACTGTATTCAAAGTTGCCATCGTTGAAAATAGAATGTTGCGGGCTTTGCACCTATATGTTATTTTTTAACGCGTCGAAGCAAGAGATATTCTCGGTAGTATTTTCT
The DNA here is from genome assembly GCA_947507805.1 of Aporophyla nigra. Taxonomy (NCBI): domain Eukaryota; kingdom Metazoa; phylum Arthropoda; class Insecta; order Lepidoptera; family Noctuidae; genus Aporophyla; species Aporophyla nigra. The sequence continues at coordinate 3,042,684 of OX382318.1, forward strand.
CTTAAAAATATCTTAAACATCACCAGTACGTCGCGAACGCCAAACGTCAACCGAAAAAGAAACGAAAGATGAACAGAGTCAAACAAGCGACGACAAAATAGACGTACAAAAGAAAAACTTAATCAACTTACAAAAATCGTTGGAAATTCTCGATATTACCGACGATGGCGACGACCCGAGCCTCGAAATTAGCTTCGAGAAGCCGAACTTTGCCGAATCCGAGCACGAGAATTACCGAACGCCGAATGAGAACTTTCTGGAGCCTTTGAACGAAGCTGTGGCGGAGCAGATCGATCAGTTGATTGCTAAGTTGCAGGACTGTGCTGATGGAGTCCAGAATTAGGTTAGGTTGTAATTCAGGGCTGCCTGTGAGGATTTTTGGAATTTTGTAGTGTTCATTTTTGGTATTATTCAGTATTATTTTTGGTGTAGTTAAAGTAGAAATATTATACGCCAGCAGACACCTAGTATAGCTATGTTTACCTGCCAAGAAAAAATCGTTGTGTATAAATGCCAGCAAAAAAAACTCCTTGATTCGAAATGAAGTCAAAAATAACATAATTAATGGCGTGCCTCTGTTGTTTCGATGCTCTTGTGGATTTGTCATTGGTTTATTTATATACTATCCACTTTATTTCAAAGTATTTTTTAGTTGATATTTTGATTGAGAGTCGCCAGATATACCTACCCGGAGCACACATAAAGTATTTAATTTCCAAACGAAACAAATATAACAAAAAAAACATATTGTAAAGCATTATAGATTTCAAAATTTTAATCTCGAATTCGAATCTCGTAAGGCAATTATAAATTGTTATATAATCGTGTAGATAGTTTTGCACTTGCAACTCTAAACGTCATCTGTCAATAATTATTACGCGCTATCACTTTGAAAAAAGAACACACAAATACCAATCTTATTTCAAAGTAATAGCAGTTAAAGTAATATGAACGATGTTGACAGATGGCGTGGTGGTGATTGCCAGCCTAAAAATAACAACAATGAATCCGGGGAAAATGGAAACTATGGCAGCCCTGAACCTTGGTTTATCACGATCGGGTTTTTGGTCACAATTCGGAGGGACTTTAGAAAGGTTTCATTTTTTAGCAAAAAAAGAGTTTTTGTGGTAGTTTTAACTATTTTTGTACCGGTAATACTAAAGAATTCCGCACATTTTTTTTCCTGGCTATACTAGAAAATTCGGCACATGTTTTTTTCCGGGCTATATTAGGGCACATGTTTTATTTTATTTTCACTAGGTTTTGTTTGATTTCTTTATGCACAAGTACGCACCGTTTTTATTGATTTTGTGTGGTGCCAGAAATGTCAAGTTATTTTTGCACTTATTAAAAAAAATGGGTCTTATCAATTATAAATAGTATTTAAAATACTGATCGATTCTTCCCAGCATCGTTTTCCCTGTTAGCCAGTTAGTTAAACTTGGCAACAAGTGATAAACCATTGAAACTTACTCAAAAAAATATTTTAGTTTTAAAATTCTTGTAATTTTACTTCATAATAAATTTGGATATATCTTTTATTACTTTTAAAGGGCGTGACAGCTTACATATGCAATGATCGATTATGTTCAGATAGCTGTTACGACCCGAGTTACAGCTCGAGGCCACAAATGATAAACAAATATTTGACAGGGAATTTTGTTGTGCCGTTTCTTTCCAGCTAAAGCGCTAGAAAGTGGTGAAGAGCGGGCGTTTTTGGGGGACTGTCTTATGTATTTTTGTATTTCGAAAAGTGCTGATTCTTAGCTCTATTTGAATAAATAACTTGATTTTGATTTGAATATCAGCTTATACAGACGTGTCGACGCTGACGTGGAAGTGATGTGTCTAAAGTTCATCCTTGATTAGCCTGTTAATCTAGTGGTTAGTCACCCTGACTGCTAAGACTGAGGTCGTGGGTTCGATTCCCACCCTGGACAAATCTTTGTGTGATGAGCACAATTATTAGTTCTGTGTCTGGGTGTAATTTATCGATAATATGTATGTAATATATTTAGAAATATGTAAGTATATTTATCAGTTGTCTGGTTGCCATAGTACAGGCTCTGTCTAGTTTGGGATCAGATAACGTTGTGTTGGTTGTCTCAAGATATTATTATATTATGTATAACTAACTCCTTTGTCTATTCTTACAGGAGGTACAACTCCGGCCGCATCAGTCCACGGTTCTGATGATGAAGACGAGGTGGATGAGGAGCAGGAACTGGCTGAACTTAGGATCAGCGATAAATAAGTATATTTGTACTCTTTTAGGGTAGGTCTGTGTTGGTGAGGTTAGGATTTGAAAATACATTATTATTAAGATGAATGTGTTTAGGAAATTATCCGTATTTTTTTTTGCAATATGCAGGTATGTGCCAGGTTTTTTTGGATTAAAGTTTAAATAATCATTCAAATCATCTGTCTCAATCAATGAAATGAAATCATGAAATATAGTAGAGTCTCGATTAGCTGAACTAATTGTTGTCGTTAGGTATTCGGATAATCAAATATCCGGATAATTGAATGTATGAATGGAAACGGTTTTTGTACATATTATTACATAATACATTTATAGGTAACTATTAAAAACAGCCAAGATCAATGTTTAGAAAGAAATTATTACGTGATGACATAATATTTTCTAGTACTGCAAGATTCAACATGTCCGTGCATGCATGGATTCCACTTGAAGGTATCAAGTTAATTGATTGCGGTTGGCGTCCGGATAATCGCGAATTCGTATAACTGAGGGCCGGATAACCGAGTCTCTACTGTAGTCATACAGTGGGATTAAATGAACTTAGAGGGTAGTATTGGTGTTTTTAATGATTATAATTATGTAAAGCCACATTTGCTACCGTCTCGAATCATATTTTGATCAATATACAATGGATACTGACCTACAAATTGCAAGACACAAGTTTTTTTTTTACTTTAAAAATAAAAAAAAGAACTTTAATTTAAATTCGCGGGTTATCCTGCTTCCTCCACCTCAAATTGTATATATTGGCCATCTTAGTTTTCAATTGAGACGGAATTGTGTGGTATATTTAAAAATGATGAATAGAGAGAAGTGGATAAAAGAGTCCATTATGAATACCAGAATGTTAACAATCAAATCTTGTTCAACATCGTTTTAAATTTGAATAAGGATTTTTTTTCTTCTACACGGCCATATTGTGTTCCTCTTTCAAAAATCATGTTATAATAAAAGAAGGGCTTTGGCTATGAGGAATTTTTGCGTATCCGTTGAATAAAATGCAACTAATGCTTGTGTTTACACTCCCAGTGAAAGGAGTTCGGACGATTGGGCCCAAAATACAAAGTTGTTCAAGATGAAAGAATGGTCGTAGAAATACAAAAAAAAATATAAGGCAGGTTTTCCTGACCAGGGTAATAATTTTTTTTTCTCTGGGCGACACTGAGTTTTGGGTCAAAGTTTTGTATAAAATGTGAGTGGTCTTAGTGATTTAAGAATTAAGGCGGATATGAAAACTCAAAACTATTTTAAAATGATTCATCTTCTAATTTCACCAACATTATAAATATTTAAGCCAATAATTCTACATAGATATATTCTAGACGATCAGTGTTTCTACGGGTCTTTAAACGACATTATACATAAGAATGAAATTTATACTTACTGTAATATTTTTACAATGTTAAAATGTTTTGAAATCAAATTTTATTTTTTTCTCTATGAAATTTTATTTATTGTGCGGTTATATATTTCCTTTTCTAACGTCATGATATCATCGTTCATAGTCTACGTCAATGTTATGGTGGACAGAAAGGATATCATTCATTTCTTACCCAGAAATTAAATGAAAAATAAAATACTGTTTGCCTAAGAGAAATTAAGTTTTGATTTTTTATATGACAACAACAGTCTACACTTAATTTCCCCTCTGTTATTTGAATTTAAAAGTACCAAAAAAATAAATAAAAGAAAAGTTAGGCCATGGTGTAATTAATGGTCATGGTAATATTATTAAAATCTAATCAAAATCAGAATTTGCCTATTTTCGCACTAAAATAACAGCGGTATGGTTCATTGTATACTCTCACTGTATGATAAACAATGTTGAGAGTGTTACATCCAATACGAAAATCATTTTTATTTTTCTGTCCGGTCTTTAATTTTTGCGTACAAAATGTTCCAAACCTGAATGATGTCCTTTAAAACCGTATTCATATATTTCCATACAATTATTTCCCGATGTTGCCGTGACGTAGACATGTTCATCAACGATATAATATCGTTACGTTAGTAATTATAAAACTATTCATCGGGATGGGTAAATTATATCAAAATCTTTTTATTTGAGTGTTAAAACATTATATTGGGTGGTTGAAAAATATGAAAGCAAAATCATATTCGTTATGAATTGGATTAAAATCTTTTATAATAATATGAAGTTTTTCTATAATAATTGTATTTAAAAAAAATCTTTAACATCAGTTCTTCCATTTCATAAGTTCCTGTTACATTTATAAGATAGTTTATTTTACCCTTAGTGCCACACAATATAAAAAATATATTTATAAAAATTCATACTTATTTATTTATTTAAATATTTTTTTAAATAAATGTTTATTTGCCAAATTCTAAAATTGTTTTGGCTAGTATACATTATTTTATGTAAGCTATTTTTTTGCCCTTTTTAATGCTTGTTATATTTTTATTAAAAGTTTCGATCTTCATACAAAAAAATATTTATAAAATGATTTTACCTAGAACTTTTTTAAAGTCTAGAAAAGAGTTTTCTTTCTCTATTTAAAAAAAATGTATTTCTTTTAATGAAATATTTATAGTTATAGAAGTTTTTTAAACTAAATCTTCTAATTATACGGATTTATATTTTATGTAGTAAAGTTAATGGTTTAAGCAATAAAATGGAGTTTTTATTTTAATTTATTTATTGTTAGTTTGCTCATTGAAGAATTCTGTATTTTACATAAGAGTTAAATAATTGAAATAAATGTTAAAATTAATAAATCGGCTTTTCAAAACTGCATAAAAATGAGAGCTTATAAATTATGATATTTATATTTGAACATTTTGTTTTTTATATGTCGTTTTTCCTAGTTGTTCGTGAAGGAATAATGTCTCGAAATAAAATGCATGATTTTTTAAAGCTAATTTATTTCTACTTTTTTTCGCAATCGGTATTCGTTGAATGTCATTTATCGAAAGCGCTGGGACGCTAAAGAGAAGTAGGCACATCACAAAAACAGGAATATAATTTGTCCTATTATGAAAATGTATTGGCATCACATTTCAATCTGATAAAATGTTTTTTTTTTTAAATTAATGTATATTTTTATATTAAAATTTTTAAAGCGTGGTGACTTATACACGGTCAAATTAAATTTGCGGCCAATACTTTACCCACGTTTTGGGTAACAATAACGAAAACTAATGAAACAATAAAAAAAACATTATTCGAACGATCATGAAAGAAACATGTGACTGTACAGACGCCAGCACATTAAGCTACCCTGAACTGTCAATATTTGCCAATCTATCTTGAACCTAAGACTTTTGCGATAAAGTTGAAAATGTAATAAAGAAATTTGACAGATTGTGGTGGCTTTTTGTGCTGGCGTGTGTACATTAAGGCAACCAAACGACTCTTATGTTATAGTTTTTGAAAATTCGTGAAAAATATTTAATTTCCACGAAAAACTAACAAAAAAAGCTGAACGCAGGTGTCCAACGCGGTTCGATGACCAATTACGGGCGTTGACCTCAGGCCATCGAATGTTTTACTTTTTTTTCATTAGCTTTCGATATCAAAACCCAATATGTGGGTTAATTATTGACAGCTTAATAAGATTTGACCCTGTATAGGAGTTATAAGCAATATTGTAATAAATAATCACCTTGTTTTCTGAAAGCCTGATCATGTGTCTTATAAATAAGTCAACTAAACTGATAACATAAGATTTTCCTAACTGTGCAACTGACAACGTCAAAATATTGACAAGATGGCTGCTGCATTGGTAGCGTCAGCAACAGTATTTTAAAAGAAAATAACAGTGCAGACCCTAATGGTAGGCGTCACCGTCGAGGTAGGAAGGGAAGCGGGCGAGTGAATTCAATCTTGCCAATATTTTGACTTTGACAGCCCCAAGTGCACAGATAAAGTAATCGAAAAAAATAATATTTATGGGGCTGAAAACCGATAAACACGAACTCAATCGGCGCGAGCGCATTTCGCGGTATGCCAGATGGTTAGGCTAGATCTATGTAGACCAACCATAAAAGTTGTGTAATTAAAAATGCTTTCAGAAACCAGTGATCAAATAATCACGCTTCTTAGTATAAACATGAAATAAATACTTACTTTATGTATTTTTATAAATAAGTGTGGATATCATAATTATTTACTTTTAATAACGATTTCTTACATACCATATTTTTTTATATAACGAAAAAGAAAAAGAAAAGAAAAAAAGATTTTTTTTTATTCAGCACAAACAAAACACACATAATGAAAAGCAAAATAAAATAGATACACGTACAAAGTAGCCAAAAGACTAGTATTCAAGTAAAGAAAAGTTGTACAATATTGTCCATTACTTGTAAGGCTATTGGGTTCGGTAAGACTGGAATCAGATCTTAACATAGTTGGGAAAAGGGTAGGCAGATGATGTAGTAAAAGAGCTGTGATGGCCCAGTGTTGATGACCGCGACTTACGATTTGTAGATTGTAGGTGAGTACCGGCGCTTCACAAGCCGGCTGTGTAATATCAAAACCCAGTTCTGCATAAAACTAAATTTTACAGGAGAGCCGAAAAACGATTTCTGTAGAAATAGTTCTACAGAAATCGTTTTTTGCTCTTTCTTTCATTGTTTTTTGTCTTTTGCTCTAGGTATTAGATTTCTGACTTTGTATAACTTCGTATTTGACTAATTTCTGGGAGTTTTTGCTAGCCTATGTGGAAATTGGTCTATAAAGTCGAAAAATGCAAAACCCCGTGCAAAAATGCCCGTTTCAAAAAAAAAAAGTCAGTGTTAGGTTTTGAAATTGAACAGCCGAAGCGTCCTTGGAATTTTATCATATTCTCATATTTTGTCCAAATTAACTGATCGCCTTCTAATAAGTTTCAGTTCAAAAATATTGTCACTCAATAAGGAAGCGAGGTTGACCAGAGGGTTAGTAGCTTAATTTACTATTAGTAGGATTCGGTTTAATTTTGATAGTTGCAACAAAATTCATTCTTCTAAGCGTGTCGATAGCAATTTAAATAGAGACAGCCCAGAATTTGGCTACGAGCTTAGCACTTTCAGTAGCGTCCATCAACTCCTGTAGCGTGCACACAACAGGACACGCTGGACAAGATATCAAGTGCCGCATTGTTTGTGGGACATCATCACATTTACACTCCAGGGCGGAGTCAGTCGAACAACATTATTTTCGTTATTTACATTGTTAAGCAGACACTTCTTTCGAACAGATGAAGCAATTGATTAAAATTAAACTTAAAATGATTCTGATTGTTAGTCAACCAACTCAGCCTATCGCAGTCCCCAACATAGGCCTCTCCTATGCTGCGCCACAACACCCTGTCCTCCGCCTTCCGCATCCAGTCTGCCCCAGCCACTTTCCTAAGATCGTCGGCCCATCTAGCTGGGGGGCATTCCACACTACGCTTGCGATACGCGGTCTCCACTCCAGGACTCGTCTGCTCCATCGGCCATCGGTCCTTCGACAGACATGGCCAGCCCACTGCCACTTCAGCTTGCTTACTCGGCGAGCTATGTCGGTAACTCCAGTTCTTTTCCGGATAATTCTTTTCCAGATTGTTAGTGCGTTACGCAGTAAGGTTGCTGGGTGCGCCCCACATCTTACCTGACCCACCCTGTCTTTATATCCAATGGCAGAGTGGGTCAGGTAACAGCTATCATAGACTGTACATGTCATGGTCGCCATTTTAATGCACCTTTAAAATTTGAATACAAAAATATGGTATGTAAGAAATTTCCAGCCAGTTTCTCGAACGAAAATTGTGGCAAATTTAATGAGATATGTCATGCGCATGTGAAAACATGTGTGCTTTTATAATTAGACCGTTTTAAGCAAACATGTTTCACCCACATCCTCGACAATATCGAGTTTTTGTGACTTATGTACTCCAAATAAAGTATATTTTAACATAGCAAAGACGTATTGTTTGGAACATTTTTTCTTAAATCGGTCCAATGGTGGTTCGAAATTATTGATTGTGGATGTTCACGTCCAAAATTTGTATGAAAATAAAATATTTCGTATTTATTAGCGCCGAGAGTTGAAATTCGAACAGGGTGTATTTTAAACGCACTAGGATGCACTCTCGTTGCATTCTCAATGTTCGGTTCAACACATAGAGTTCAAACTCCAGTGAGCGATAAATTCCACTATTTTATTACGTTCGTGGTAACGTGTGGTAACACAGGAATGTGAAATGTATAGAAATATATTATGAAGATGTTTTTAACTTTCCGTCCACGATAATCTATAGTTATACAATATTATAAACGCGAAAGTAACTCGTTTTGTCTGTTACGCTTTCACGACTGAACCACTGAACCGATTTTGATGAAATTTGGTACGGGGTAAGTTTGAACCCCAAGAAAGGACATAGGCTACTTTTTAGTACGCGACTTCATCTGCGTCCGCGATAACCGACATTTACGCGGACGAAGTCGTGGGCAAAAGCTAGTGTTATATAAAGTGCACATATTTTCGTACATTTTATGAAGAAAAGCGCAGATACGCTGTTAAAAATGTGTTACGTTAGTTTTGCGACAATTTTCGTTAAAAAAACTGGCCTAAAATAGTATAGATTAATATTTTTTATAAAGATTATATTATAAGTTAAAATTAAATATTTCCCTTACCTACTGCCATCCTACGAGTTAAATATAAACGCTGTGTCAGTCATATAATATTTGATAATAAATATCGTCGAATATAATAAAATTTATTAAGAAAAGTAATACAAATCTACGGCAGGCTTATTCTTCTGTTTTACTCACATAAAAATAAAACGCTACATTATTTTACAGATATTTTTATTAGTTACTGAAAATTCAGGAGCATAATAGGTATCGATAAAAAAAGTAGGATTTCTACTTAATGATATTTTAGACGGTTTTTTTATTTAATGATATTTATTTCTGTAAGTGTACCGTGTGGTGCCGGACGTAAAGAATAACACCACCCCATTTCTTCCTGTGGGTGTCGTAAAAGGCGACTAAGGGACTTACTAGAGAATGGGCAGCAGCGTTCTCTATGCATTTTACCACCATACTGCGATCGCCAACCCGCCTGCCAAGCGTGGCGATTATGGCAAAGCCCCCCAAATTGGGGGACGCCTAAGTCCAGCAGTGGACGTCTTACGGCTGAAATGAGCGATTTCTGTAAGTTGGTTCAAAAACACTTAGACGTCAAAATTAAATTTTGCTTCAAAAGTGGGTAAGATTGTAGTTTCCTAATCGAAAAATCACGTTCAAAATTTCGTTACATACAAACATACAAAGATTAGCTTGGAATGTTGTTGAAAAGCGTGTTAGATTCAAAAGAAAATGACCCACGTACTGACCTTTAATGTCGTCCTTGTCATAAAATTGGGGTTATTTAATAATACAAAAATAACTTTATACTAAAATAAAATTAACTTGAAACTATGAGGTTTCTTTTGTATTATTAGATGACCAAAAATGTTTGTGAGGTCTCGTTAAATAATTAAAATGGTCATAATAATTGTATGATAAAAAATGACTGATATGGCGTTTATGAATTTTTAGTCTTATAATAAGTCTGAAGCGATATATTTCCATCTCTTTTGTGCCATAAGATCATTACTTTGTTATTTAGTAATAAAAATAAAATGTTTTAAAATATATATTTTTTTTGCTTTCATTTACCTCCTGTATGTATCACCCACGTTGAGAGGTTTTGCCTAAATGACTGCAGCCGCACAACTCGATCGAAGGTTAAGGTACGCTTGTCGCGGTTAGATCATGGATGGGTCACCATCTATTACATATCGAAACCCCTCCGTGCCTTGTTAACCGGTTTAAGCCGTTGGTCCCTTTCTCATCTTTGGCACTTGTTAGCGGTAGTCAGAAACCCAAAAATTGTAACAACCAGTAATACCAGAGTGCAACTACGTTATGAAGGTCAGGTGTATAATACTGGTATATTGAATGCTTGCACGATGATAGTGACGTCACAGGGCATCTCGGAGGCTGCCGAAGCATCCCGAAGGAGGGCGTAGTATTTTGAGATGCTCCAGCATTCCCAACGGTTCTGCCACGGCATGCCTAAGCAAACCACAGCATGATTTTGTATCTCCGATGATCATTATTGTAATTTAAATTTCATTGTCGTACTGTTAAGTTATATTTCTATTTGTAGCATTAAAAAAAACCGAGCCGTGCTACCAATGGGCGCATGCCGTTACAGTGAAGAGCGGCCATTTTGTTAGTTGACGTTTTATAATATATATACAGCCGTAAGACGTCCACTGTTGGACTTAGGCCTCCCCCAATTTGGGGGCCTTTGCCATAATCGCCACGCTTGGTAGGGGTTGGCGATCGCAGTATGGTGTTAAAATGCATAGAGAAAGCTGCTTGCTGCCCATTCTCTAGTAAATCCCTTAGTCGCCTCTTATGACACCCACGGGAAGGAATGGGGTGGTCCTATTCTTTACGTCCGGCACCACACGGTTGTTGACGTTTGAATCCAGCGAATATTCCCAGTCGCTCCGACATGGATTACCCTGATGGGAACTGGGAAGTTAATGCCCCCACTTCAAATCGCTGTACATTAGCGTAGATCGCCAACCCTTCCCATCGCTGTCTGTTTTACGGCCGCGATGAGGGGGTTGGGGGTCAGACTTTTCCAACGTGGTGTTATATGTAGATAAGAGATGATAGTAGCGACATACAAACATAATTTTCTTCATCGTAGTTGCTTTTACTCAACTTATTATTATTAATCATGTTTTAACAATAAAATTACCTGAACCTACAAGTTCTACATCATCTGCTTAGCCGTGTATTTTAAATGTAGTCGCCACCCGGTGGCAGTGGAGTGGTAGGCTGCATGGCGCGGACCAATCGGTTTTTCTGAACCAATTCGAACACAAACGGCTGTCCGTTTGTGTCCGAATTGGTTCAGAAAAAATAATAGTTAAAAAAAACTAAAAAACACGGTTCCATAGAAATCCAAACTAAAAAGTAGAAAATAATGGTTTTTTTTAAACTATTGTTTATTTTCAATTTTTTAGGGTGTTTCGAATTTTGAGACGTATGTCAGCGTAGTTTTCGAAAACACTTTTTGCCTTCCAGCACGCGTAGCATGACCACCGTAGAAATGGGTTTTGTCTATTCTTGGTAGAATAGAGATAGAATTGTCACGCTACGCCAGCATAAAATGGTAAAAATCTTTCTACAATCTTTAATTTTGTCTTTTTTTCCGTCGACAGAACCCATTTCTACGGTGGTCATGCTATGCTTGCTGGTAACCCTGGCAAGGATAATGGCATTATGAAATTATTGTATTGTCATTGGTGCTCAATAAGTGTACAAAGTTTAAATGAAATCTGACCGTTTGAAGTGGGTCAAAGTCGAGCAAAGGAGTCGATTACAAACATACAGCTAATAAAAGCGAGTTAAAAAAAAAGATGATTTCGGTTATAACATTGTTTTTATTTTCCTTTTTCATAACTTTAAACTAACTTAAAAGTAATCTATTTACAAAATTGTGAAGCCTATTCATTAATGGCTTCGAAGTCAATCCAATCGAGGTAGTTCTATTAGATCCATTCACTACAATATAAGGGCTGATTTAGAAACCAATATATTAAAACGTAAGTCACTAAGCTCGCTATGAAGCTGGCTGTGCTCGCAGTATCTATGAAGAACAAAATCCGAATATTTTCCCCCGGAAAAGACCGACCAATGGTTGGTGGAGCAGAGAGTCCTGGAGTGGAGATCGCGTATTGGCAAGCATAGTATGGCACGGCCCCCCAAATATGTGAAAGAGGTGGCTGGATGCGGAAGACGAAGGCGTGTGGTGGAGTGTTGTGGCGCAGCCTGGAGGCCCTATATCCAGTAGTTGACTGTAATAGGCAGAATTCATTGATGATTGATGGTTATCTTAGCGAACGGCGATACTTTGAAGCACTGAATTTGATTTATTTTTATAAATAACCTTTTGCAGGTAACGCCTAAAAGTAAACTATTCTATAATATCACTCTCGGTCATCAGTTCAGGATTAAGTTTTATTTATATTACGTGTTCTTCTAAAACTGCATTAAATGCAGCTTTCTGAGTTAATTAATTTTCAGCTGTGGTGTCTTTCTCGCTCGAGTCTTCGTTCTTTTCACCAGAAGCGTTTTTCTTTTTAGCCTGGCTCTCCTTCTCATCAGAGGCCTTTATCTCACCAGTTGCGTCTTTCTTGTCTTTTTCAGAGTCGCTCTTGTCGCTAGAGGAGTCTTTCTCGCTAGAGGCATCTTTCTTTCTACCAGAGGTATCTTTATTTTCACTAGAATCGTCTTTCTCGCTGGAAGCAGCTTTCTTTTCACCAGAAGCATTTTTCTCGGTAAAAGCGTCTTTCTTTTTAGCGAGGCCGTCTTTTTCGCCAGACCCGTCCTCACTAGAGCTATTTTTCTTTCCAGCTGAGTCGTCCTTCTCACCAGAGGCGTTTATCTCACTAGAGGCGTGTTTCTCGCCAGAGTTATCTTTGGGTTCTTCTGAATTGTTTTTGTGTTCTTCAGATTTGTCTTTGAGCTCACTAGAGTTGTCTTTAGACTCACCAGAATTTCCTTTTTTGCCAGAGTGGTTTATTGGCTCACCAGATGATTCTTTCACCTCTTCAGAATTATCTTTGGGCTCTCCTGAATTAGCTGTGGGTTCACCAGAGTTGTCTTTTTCTCCTGAGGTGTTTCTCTTCTCAGATGCGTCTTTCTCACCAGAGTGGTCCTCGGGTTCTCTAGAGCTATGTTTGGGCTCTACTGAGTGGTCTTTAGGGTTACCAGACTTGTCTATTTCTCCTGAGGCGTTTATCTTCCCAGATGCATCTTTCTGGCCAGAGTTGTCTTTGGGCTCACCAGAGGTTTCTTTCTCACCTGAGTTGTCTTTGGGCACTTCGCCTTTGTGTTCACCAGAATTGGCGTTCAGTTCACCAGAGTTGTTGTTAGATTCTGTTGAGTTATTTTTGGATTCTTTAGAGTTGTCCTTAGGTTCTTCCGAATGTTCTATAAGCTCACCAGAGTTGTCTTTTTCTCCTGAGGCGTGTATCTGCTCAGATGCGTCTTTCTCGCCTGAGTTGTCCTTGAGTTCTCCAGAAGTGTTTTTGTGTTCACCAGAATTGTCTTTTGGTTCACCAGAGTTGTTCTTAGATTCCTCCGAGTTATTTTTGGGTTCTTCCGAGTGATCTTTGGGCTCATCAGAGTGATTATCGGGCTCTTCCGCGTGATCTATGGATTCACTAGACTTGTCTTTTTCTCCTGAGGCGTTAATCTCTTTAGATGCGTCTTTCTCGCCTGAGTTGTCCTTGGGTTCTCCAGAAGTGTCATTGTGTTCACCAAAATTGCCTTTTGGTTCACCAGAGTTGTTGCTGGATTCCTCTGAGTTATTATCGTGCTGTTCAGAGTTATTTTTGAGCTCTCCCGAGTGGATATTGGGATTTTCCGAGTGTTCTTTGGGATCTGCCGAGTGATCTTTGGGCTCACCAGACTTGTCTTTTTCTCCTGAAGTGTTTATCTCTTCAGATGCGTCTTTCTCCCCTGAGTTGCCGTGAGGTTCTCCAGAAGTGTCTTTGTGTTCACCAGAATTGTCTTTCGGTTCACCAGAGTTATTGTGTGATTCTCCTGAGTTATTTTTGTGTTCTTCAGACTGATCTCTAGGTTCTTCCGAATGATCTTTAGGTTCACTGGACTTGTCTTTTTCTCCTGAAGTGTTTATCTCTTCAGATGCGTCTTTCTCCCCTGAGTTGCCCTGAGGTTCTCCAGAAGTGTCTTTGTGTTCACCAGAATTGTCTTTCGGTTCACCAGAGTTATTGTGTGATTCTCCTGCGTTATTTTTGTGTTCTTCAGACTGATCTTTAGGTTCTTCCGAATGATCTTTAGGTTCACCAGAGTTGTTGTTAGATTCTTCTGAGTGATTTTTGGGCTCTTCAGAGTGATCTTTGGGCTGTTCGGGGTGATCATTGTTCTCACCAGACTTCTCTTTTTCTCCTGAGGCGAGTATCTCTTCAGATGCGTCTTTCTGGTCTGAGTTGTCTTTTAGTTCTCCAGAAACGTCCTTCTGTTCACCAGAATTGTTTTTCGGTTCACCAGAGTTGTTGTTGGATTCTCCTAAGTGATTTATGGGCTCTTCCGAGTGATGTTTGGGGTCTTCTGAGTGATCTTTGGGCTCTCCCGAATGATCTTTTGGCTCTTCTGAGTGATTATTGGTCTCACCAGACTTGTCTTTTCCTCCTGAAGCGTGTATCTCTTCAGATGCGTCTTTCTGGTCTGAGTTGTCTTTTAGTTCTCCAGAAGTGTTCTCCTTCTGTTCACCAGAATTGTTTTTCGGTTCACCAAAGTGGTTGTTGGATTCTCCTGAGTGATTTATGGGTTCTTCCGAGTGATGTTTGGGCTCTTCTGAGTGATCTTTGGGCTCTCCCGAATGATCTTTTGGCTCTTTTGAGTGATCTTTGGGCTCACCAGACTTATCTTTTTCTCCTGAGGCATTTATCTCTTCAGATGCGTCTTTCTTGCCTGAGTTGTCTTTGGGTTCTCCGGAGGTGTCTTTGTGTTCACCAGAGTTGTTGTTAGATTCCTCCGAGTTATTTTTGGGCTCTTCTGAGTGATTATTGGTCTCACCAGACTTGTCTTTTCCTCCTGAAGCGTGTATCTCTTCAGATGCGTCTTTCTGGTCTGAGTTGTCTGTTAGTTCTCCAGAAGTGTCCTTCTGTTCACCAGAATTGTTTTTCGGTTCACCAGAGTTGTTGTTGGATTCTCCTGAGTGATTTATGGGTTCTTCCGAGTGATGTTTGGGCTCTTCTGAGTGATCTTTGGGCTCTCCCGAATGATCTTTTGGCTCTTTTGAGTGATCTTTAGGCTCACCAGACTTATCTTTTTCTCCTGAGGTGATTATCTCTTCAGATGCGTCTTTCTGGTCTGAGTTGTCTTTTAGTTCTCCAGAAGTGTCCTTGTGTTCACCAGAATTGTTTTTCGGTTCACCAGAGTTGTTGTTAGATTCTCCTGAGTTATTTTTGGGGTTTTCCGAGTGATCCTTGGGTTCTTCCGAGTGATCTTTGGGCTCATTCGAGTGATTTTCGGGCTCTTCCGGGTGGTCTTCGGGTTCACCAGACTTGACTTTCTCTCCTGAGGTGTTCATCTCTTTAGATGAGTCTTTCTCGCCTGAGTTGTCCTTGGGGACTCCAGAAGTGTTTTTGTGTTCACCAGAATTATCTTTGGGCACACGAGAGTGGTCTTTAGATTCACTAGAGCTGTGTTTCTCGCCAGAGGCGTCTTTTTCAGCAGATAATTCTATAGAGGAACCTTTGTTTTCGTCAGAGGCACTTTTGTGCTTCCCAGAGACTCCTTTGTTTTCGTCAGAGGCGCCCTTGTTTTCGTCAGAGGCACCCTTGTGATCATCAGAGGCTCCCTTGTTTTCATCAGAGGCGCCCTTGTGGTCATCACCTACGTTCTCGCCAGAGGCAGCTGTGTTTTCGCCAGAGGCACCTGTGTTCTCTCCAGAGGCACCAGTGTTCTCCCCAGAGGCTCCCTTGTTTTTGTCCGAAACGCCAGTCTTCTCACCAGAGGCACCTGTGCTCTCGCCAGAGGCACCCTTGTTTTCATCAGAGGTGCCCTTGTGTTCATCAGAGGGTCTCTTGTTTTCATCAGAGGTGCCTTTGTTCTCGCCAGAGGCTCCCTTGTTTTCTTCAGAGTCGCCAGTCTTCTCGCCAGAGGTATGTGTGCTCTCGCCAGAGGCGCCCTTGTTTTCTTCAGAGGCACCAGTCTTCTCACCAGAGGTATGTGTGCTCTCGCCAGAGGCGCCCTTGTGTTCATCAGAGGCACCCTTATTTTCTTCCGAAACGCCAGTCTTCTCACCAGAGGCACCTGTGCTCTCGCCAGAGGCTCCCTTGTTTTCATCAGAGGTGCCCTTGTTTTCATCAGAGGCGCCTTTGTTCTCGCCAGAGGCACCTGCATTCTCCCCAGAGACTCCTTTATTTTCTTCAGAGGCACCTGTGTTCTCCCCAGAGGCTCCCTTGTTTTCCTCAGAGGCGCCAGTCTTCTCACCAGAGGCACCCTTGTGTTCATTAGAGGTGCCTATATTCTCGCTAGAGGCACCTGTATTCTCCCCAGAGACTCCTTTGTTTTCTTCAGAGGCACCAGTCTTTTCACCAGAGGCTTCCTTATTTTCTTCAGAAGCACCAGTCTTCTCACCAGAGGCACCTGTGCTCTCGCCAGAGGCTCTCTTGTGTTCATCAGAGGCTCCTTTGTTTTCATCAGTGGTGCCTTTGTTCTCACCAGAGGCACCTGTGTTCTCCCCAGAGGCTCCCTTGTTTTCTTCAGAAGCACCAGTCTTCTCACCAGAGGCACCCTTATTTTCATCTGAAACACCCTTGTGCTCGCCAGAAGCACCTTTGTCCTCATCAGAGCTACCTTTGTGTTCCCCAGAGGCACCCTTGTGTTCATCAGAGGTGCTTATATTCTCGCCAGAAGCACCTGTGTTCTCCCCAGAGACTCCTTTGTTTTCTTCAGAGGCACCAGTGTTTTCACCAGAGGCTTCCTTATTTTCTTCAGAAGCACCAGTCTTCTCACCAGAGGCACCTGTGCTCTCGCCAGAGGCGCTCTTGTGTTCATCAGAGGCTCCTTTGTTTTCATCAGTGGTGCCTTTGTTCTCACCAGAGGCACCTGTGTTCTCCCCAGAGGCTCCCTTGTTTTCTTTAGAGGCACCAGTCTTTTCGCCAGAGGTTCCCTCATTTTCTTGAGAAGCACCAGTCTTCTCACTAGAGGCACTTGTGCTCTCGCCAGAGGCGCTCTTATTTTCATCAGAAACGCCCTTGTTCTCGTCAGAAGCACCTTTGTCTTCTTCAGAGGCACCTTTGTGGTGCTCTCCAGAGGCATTCTTGTTTTCATTAGAAGCGCCTGTGTTCTCGTCAGAGGGACCTGTATTCTCACTAGAGGCTCCCTGGTTTTCCTCAGGGACACCCTTGTTTTCATCAGAAGTACCTTTATTTTCGCCAGAGGCATTTTTCTCAGGTGTTGTGACCCCAGTGCCGGCATTATCAGTGGCTATGTCAGGATTACCAGTGTTTTTTTCATCTTTTTCCGCTGTTAAATCTTCACTAGGTTCAGTTTGATCTTCGCTTGTAGGTGTGGAATCTGTGTTACTCTCATTATTGCCATTGTTAGATTCCGTATATCCTTCACCAGAGCTATCTCTGTTATCATCTGTATCAGGCTCTTCAATCGCAGGACCTGTTACGTCATTTCCATGTACATTTGATTCAGTATTACTTTCAGTACCATGATTTCCGGGTTCGTTCTTCGACTCGACCCCTGGTTTCTTACTTGGATTAACTTTTTTTTTATGGAAACCTACATGACTAGGTGCAGGTCTGTGAGGTCCGATTGTAAATATGTTCGTACTATTGTTTCCATTGACAAGGTTTTTGATATTTTTCATGATGTCATCCATGTTTTTGCTGGCGTAAAAAATGTAGACGTTAGTTACTTTGTCGTTGCCTACGGTGTTGCCGTAAACTGTGTTTGCTTTTACATGTACTGATGGTGTGTCGCCCTTCGGCTTTTCGGTGGTAACAATTTGATTATGTCTTCTATCGTTATTGTGCTTAGTAGTAGGTTTATCTTCATTGTTTTCTTCATTTGTCGGCTTATCGACTCCTGTTTCCAGACTACTAGGTTCATGTTCACCCTCTCTGTGAATGTTAGGTTCATTTACAATGTCTTTAGCAATCGTGGGGTCATTTATGTTGTTTTCACCACTAGTAGGTTTATTTTCATCCTTTTCGCTACTACTAGGGTCATTTACATTATTTTCAATACTACTATGTTCTTTTGCACCTTTTTCGCTACTGTCCGGTTCATTTATCAGTTTATTTCCGACATCGGATTGATCATTGTTTTGACCACGTTTTTTATCTTCTGTCAGATCTTTTTCAGTATTTATAACTGGTTCCTTATTGATGTTCGGATGTTCTTCGAAATATTTGGTTACTTGTGCTGCAACTTCGTCTTTGATGAATTTTGTGGTACGCTATAAAAAATAATCCACATTAAGGTGATTTAATAACTATAAAATGTTGACTTGTAATATTTATGAAGTTGTTATATTTATGAAGTGTTTCACAAGCCAGTTTGGAACACCGATCATATGACATGGTCATTCAAAAAGTGTTGACATATTAAGATATTCTTACCTCTGATAACGATGCTATATATTTGGCACCCAAGTCACCCATAAAGGCCCAGAAATTCTCCTGAAAAAAGAAACACGTTTTATATTTATAAAGATACTGCAATGAATTGAACGAACACTGAACACACACTTCATTGAATTCTGAAGAATTTAATCATTATTAGTGACACTTACGTTATTCATCAAATCCATCATGTAATCCAGTTTATTTTTATTCTCAGTTTTATTATCCTGAAACAAAAAAGAACGTTAAGATAGTGGTATACATATAATACAACCCAGTTCTCTAAAATGGTCATATCGCAACACTTACAAGCTCATATATGCAAATAAGCTCCTAATCAACAATCCCCCCTTAATTCACCCTAAAATTCCCCCCTATAATCCTACTCATAAAAGTGCAAGTTTGTATGGGTAGATATTTAGATGTTTGTTAGTCAATCCCGCAAAAACGGATGAACGTATTTGGATCAAATTTGGCTCACAAGTAGTTAATAATCTGGATTAACATATAAGATACTTTTTAATCCGATAGTGCGTTGCCAAGAGAGTCAGTCCTACATGCGGGCAAAGCCGCTGGCAAAATTTAGTATTTAAATACATCTATTAGAACACCGCATTATTTAAAGTGGAGACGACAATATAACAATTATAATTACATTCAATTGCGTAAATCTATTAATCTTTGATCTGCGTAAAAGTATTTTTATATTTGAAATGTAAATAAAAAGTTACCTTCAAAATATATATCTGATAGATATGGTAAATTAAACAAAGATAAAAAAAAACTCGGTACAGAATAAATGAGAAAATGAATAGACCATCGACCCAAACTAACTAAAAACCGGCCAAGTGCGAGTCGGACTCGCGCACCGAGGGTTCCGTACAAACCTGTAGGTATATAAGTAAAAGTTCACCCATCACGACAATCGAGTCGTAGTTCTGTTCTCTGTCTGTGTTTTGTTCTGTTTATTATATGATGTAACTAAAAATTTACGGTTTTCGCAATTTTTCCTTTATCTGTGCTATAAGACGTTGCTTCGTACCAAATTTCAAAATTCTAGATCGACTGGAAGTACCCTTTAGGTTTTGATTCCCTTGCGAGTTTCGAAAATTGCGGAAATTTGCGGCATAAACGGTTATATCTTTTGATTACGTTAGCTTAGAAGTTTGATTTTTTCACAGCTCCAAGGGACAGTAGTCTTGAGTATTTGATATAAGTTTCAGTTTGATATCTCCACGCGTTCCTGAGAAAAAGGGTCTTGACAGACGGACGGACGGACGGACGGACGGACGGAAGGACGGACAACAAAGTGATCCTATAAGGGTTCCGCTTTTTCCTTTTGAGGTGCGGAACCCTAAAAATCATTCAGATTCAAAATTTCAAACAATGACTTTTCGTAAAGAAGCTGGACCAGAAAAGTACTGGCATAGAATATAATTATCCAAGTCATGTTCATTAGACGGTTTATTAAAACTTCTGCTCGCTCGATTTAAAAAGAATTCTACATGTATACGTGGACTTGGAATGAGGAACATCCTACAAGCTAGGATTTGACTGTCTTATTGTGGTCTCCACGTTTTATTGTTAATATTACCGTTGCTCATAATCTCGAGATAGGAGAAGCAGATTTAAATAAGTATTTTTAGTCCTTACCTTATTATTTTGATCAGGATTCTTCTGTTCTTTAAAGTTCTCAATTGGTGGGTTTGTGACTTCTTTCGGTGCCTCTGTATGATTCTCTTCTGGTATTTTATTCACAACTTCCCCACTGCCATGTTTTTCATCAGGCTCCTTTGTTTCATCAAGAGGTTCATGGTCAACAGTTTCATTCGGTTGGTCAGGTTTCTCTGTTTCAGTTTTAGGCTCGTGTTCATCAGGGTTCTCACTTTCCTTACCTAAGGTTTCAATATCATTGTTTTCACTCCCTAAACCAGCATCGTTGTTAGATTCATCAGCCTTTTTTGTTTCATCAAGAGGTTCATGGTCAACGATTTCATTCGATTGCTGAGGTTTTTCTGTTTCAGTAGTAGGATTGTGTTCATCAGGGTTCTCACTTTCCTTACCTAAGGTTTCATGTTCATCGATTTGACTGTCTAAACCAGCAGCGTTGTTAGATTCATCAGGCTCCTTTGTTTCATCAACAGGTTTATGTTCAACAGTTACAATCGATTGGTCAGGTTTTTCTGTGTCAGTAGTAGGCTTGTGTTCAGGGTTCTCACTTTCCCGACCAAAGTTTTCATGATCATCAATTTCACTCCCTAAACCAGCATCTTTATTAGACTCACCTGGTGATGATGTTGAATTTTCATTTGGATTCTCTGCTCCATCTTTTTCAATATCATTGGGTATATTGACGTTAGGGGTTTCGATTCCACCGACAGAAATATTATCATCTTTGGGACTTTCTGTAGTCTGAGTTTCATCATCAGTGCTTGGATTTTCTGATTCTTCATTATTGCCTTGGCCCGGATTTGTCACAGACGATGTGTTTCCATCGATTTCAGATTTTTCTGTAGTTGCCTTTTCATCTTTTTCAGAAGTAACGGTTTTATCCTTTTCAGAAACTAATGTTCCATCATTGTTAGAAGTTATAGTTTTATCTTTTTCAGACGTTACTTTTTGATCTTCTTTAGAATTTTCGGTTTTGTCTTTTTCACCATTTATTCCGCTGGGTTGGTAGAAACCAGCTGGCACATTGTTGTTGATAACGATTTTGTTTTTAATTATATTCGTAAACAGACCTTCTAAAACGTTCACCATATTCGGATTGCTTGGATCTCCATTCTTAATTTCAACACCAGGACGAAGAATTTCAGATTCATTCGTGACATCATTTATTATGTGATTTAGCATACCAGGTATATCAACTTTATTAGCTGTATCTTTCTCTGGCTTTGGTAAAACGATGGAAGCGTTACCTTTCACAAATATGTCGTGTAAATCTGTTAATATTTGATTGAATTTCTTAATTATATCACCAGCTGCGACGTTATCTCCATTTTTATTGTCTTCTTGACTATTGTTACCAATATTCTCCTGAGGTCCACTTTCTGCAAAACCATTGTTACCCTCTCCAGAACCACTGTTACTCTCTCCAGACCCACTGTTACTCTCTCCAGACCCAGTGTCATTCTCTCCAGACCCACTGTTACTCTCTCCAGACCCAGTGTCATTCTCTCCAGACCCACTGTTACTCTCTCCAGACCCACTGTTACTTTGTTCAGAAGCACTTCCACTTTCTACCGAGGCTTGGTAGTTGTTTCCTGATTCATCACTGTTTTCTCCAGAAACACTACCGTTTTCTCCAGAAACACTACTATCTCCTACAGAGCCACTATTACTCTCTCCTGACCCACTGTTACTCTCCCCAGATCCACTATTTCCATCAGCTGTAGAACCACTGACATCACCACTGTCCTCTGAATTGGAAGTACTATCATTTTCATCAGAGCCACTGTTTTCATCAGAGCCACTGTTTTCATCAGAGCCACTGTTTTCATCGGAGCCACTGGTTGTATCCCCTTCATCAGATGTGCTCTGACTTTGATCACCACTAGCTGAAGATTCCGGTGATTCTTCGCTAGTAGAGCTAGAGACTGAATCATTTGTGCCAGAATTTGATTCGCTGGAGCCAGAATCTGATTGGTTGGAGTCAGACGTTAATTCATTACTGAGTAATGAGGAGTCTTCGTCGCTGTCACTATCACTGCCAGACTGCAAAAGTCATTGGTCTGTTAATAATGCATCTTAAACATAATCAATGATAGCATAAATGCGCAGACACCAAAAATAAAATGTCGATGGCTTTAAGAGTAGAGGGAGCCAAAGAAACGATGGATGGACTGTGGGAATTGTGATATGGATAGAAAGGGGGTGACTATTGAGATGACGACCAATAGAGGAGTGTGAAAGAAAAGGACATGTTGCACCGACCTCATATTAAAGGGGATACGGGCACGGAGAATAATGATGGTGATGCTGAATGAATAAGTAAGCGTTCAGATTAAGCTTATTTTGAATCAGAATTAAGTGGTCATCGAATTATAATGTAAGATAAGAGTTTTTTTTTTTTTTGTCTAAATACAACATTAATTTTTGTATATGCGAAACCCGAAATACGGGTCTAGTTTTTAATGTAAAGAATCTATGAAAAAATATTCAAAACTGTATCATTAATAATCACAAAGTTATAAGGTTGCTAAGTTACCTGGTTGTCCGTACTAAAACATGTACTCCGCCCCTAAGACGACCCACTGACCCCGCCCCGCTGTGCGCCCGCGCCTATTACCGCTATGAACTGCCGTGATTGCGGAGAAGTTAGTGTCGTTCGGTGTCCAATTTGTAAGCGCAATTAAATATTTTTGGGACAAAATATAACATGGTGTAAAAATTATTGAAATCGATTCAGTTAGTGATTCTGAACAAACTATTTATATTCAGGTTTCGCACATACTAAAAATAATGTTGTATAAGTATACATATGGCATGATGTTAAATCAGTCATATGTGTGAATAAATAAATAAATAAATGTTTTGCGTCTAGGGCATAAAATTATAATGCGTGAAATCAAATCAAATTCTTAATTTACCCATTATTCAAAGCAATCAACATTACAAATTAGAATATGGCAAAGTGTCATCAATAAAATATTGAAATAAAAAAAAATAGCCAATTAAATGTCAAAGCAGGTAAGAAAGAAATCTAGATATTTCACACAAGTTAGTATAATTATTTGAACAGTCAGAAATGATGATTGATAAGTTATTCTGACCTTAAACCTACTTCTTATAAATGACTAACTTCAAAACAGAGGAGGTTCTCAAATCGTCTGTGTGTTTTTATTAATTTTTTGTATATATTCCGTGATATATCCGGCAATTGTGGATGGTTTACTTTTTTTTTGAGGATATGGTTAGGGGTCATATAAATTTTATTTACTTTGCTTGTGTATTTTTAGCTTTAGCCTCGATAATACGTTTTATATCCATTTGTTTATCTAGACAACATTCTACTGTTTCCTGTCATTGTTGCTTACATAGAATTTACGAAATAGTGTGGGGTAGGTACCATACCTAAAAAGTGGAAAATAAAAACTATTAAAAAAAAGACAACCGAGTTCTAACAAACTAAAATATAAGTCAGTCAAGACACCGACTTCCGAAATTAAAGTTATTTTTCACTTTGTCGTGTTTTTTTTTCGGAAATCGGTTGTTTTTATTTGGAAAAGTTTTTCCTTTGGGATCCAATATTTGGCACGTATTATAAAGACACAAATCAATATTTACCTCATTACTGTCCTCGTTGCTGTCACTATAACCGACATGATAAGAAACGTGAGGTTTGTAGAGGTTCTGCAAACAAAAGAAAAAAGTTATTTCCCTTGTATATTTTTTTTCAATTTATTTTACCGAACTTCTTACTATTTTTTTTAACTAACTTCAAAAAGAGGAGTATTCTTAAGAGCTACGGTGCCACAGACAGACACACATGCCGGTCAAACTTCTAACGTCCCTCTTTTTGTGTCGGGGGCTAAAACTAAGGGTAATTCTTAAAAAAAAAAAACTGGCCAAGTGCGAGTCGGACTCGCGCACCGAGGGTTCCGTACAAACCTGCAGGAATTCACGGTTTATGCATAAGGTTTATGTTTATGAATTTTTTTTTTTTAAATTTTTATATTTGAGTTGACTGAATGAAAGGTAAATTCCGGTTTACGATTTATGACGTATTAAAAAAAAACGACTTACTAGATCTCGTTCAAACCAATTTTCGGTGGAAGTTTACATGGTAATGTATATCATATATTTTTTTTAGTTTTATCATTCCTTTATTTTAGAAGTTACGGGGGGGGGGGGACACATTTTACCACTTTGGAAGTGTCTCTCGCGCAAACTATTCAGTTTAGAAAAAAATGATATTAGAAACCTCAATATCATTTTTGAAGACCTATCCATAGATACCCCACACAAATGGGTTTGATGAAAAAAAAAAAATTGAGTTTCAGTTCAACCTCAAATATTACTGTTTTTTTTCTATTTTTGTGTGAAAATCTTAATGCGGTTTACAGAATACATCTACTTACCAAGTTTCAACAGCATAGCTCTTATAGTTTCGGAAAAAAATGGCTGTGACATACTCGGACAGACAGACAGACAGACATGACGAATCTATAAGGGTTCCGTTTTTTGCCATTTGGCAACGGAACCCTAAAAACATCATTTCAGCCGAAAGACGTCCACTGCTGGACGTCTCTCACTCTTTTTGCCGTAATCACCACGCTTTGCAGGTGGGTGCCAACCGTAGTATGATGGTAAAATAATAAAGAACGCTGCTGCCCATTCTCTAGTAAGTCCCTTAGTCGCCTTTGATGATACCCACGAGAAGAAGTGGGTTTTGTTTTGTCGTAATAAATTTGTGAGCATACTTACATTCCAAACAGTGCCACCATTTCCGCTTAGCTCCATGCCATAAGCTCTGAGTCCACTGCCTGATGTTTCTTCATCATCTGGTACTGTATCCTTGAATGAAGTGATCTTAGTATTGTCTGGAGCCTGAAACAAAAAACATTCAATTGACATGTCTTTTCGATACAAGCTCCCCAGGGTTAATAGATTTCCAGAGGCCCAATACGGGTTAGTAGATGTCACATGTCTTCGAAATTTTGGTTCTAGGACATGTCGGTTTCCTAACGATTTTTTTCTTCACCGTTTTGAGAGCAGTGGCGATGAAATAATTTAACGAAGTAAAGCGCCTGCCTGGTTTCGAACCTATGATTTACAAGTCGCCAGTCGTGGCTGTTACCATCACTAGGCCACCACTTCAAGCTCCTGTATGGGATGGCGCCGTATCATCACCATTTTACTGCCCATATCCCAATTTACTTTGGGGTCGGCGTCAGCATCTCGGCATTAACCCCTTTTCTAACTATATCATCATTCACACATTCCATCCATTGTTTCTTTAGTCTTTCCCTTCTCTTATAATCGAAATTCGTTCTTAAAAAACTTTCCTCACGACATTTCCTCATTCCTCCGTATCACATACACATACCTTGGTTCTTATATGGTGTGCATCTAATCTCTTCATCATCATTTCAGTCAAAAGACGTCCATTGCTGGGCATAGACCTCCCCCAATTTGGGGGAGTTTGACATAATCACCACACTTGGCAGGCGGGTTGGCGATTGCAGTATGGCGGTAAAATGTATAGAGAATGCTGCTGCCAATTCTCTAGTAACTCCCTTAGTCGCCTCTTCCGACAGCCACGGGAAGAAATGGGATGCTGATATTCTTTAAGTCCGACTCTAAACGGAACTCTCATTCCATCTAATTTAACTACCATGTATTGTCCTACTACAGGGCAAAGGCCGCCCTCTCCCGTTTCCATACACTTCAGTCTCTTGCTAGTACTAGCTAGTCTTTTCGGATGTCAAGCTCGTCCCGCCATCTTCGTTTCGGCCTGCTGCAATGGCTTCGTGCGTTTAGTGAGACCCAATCTGTGGGTCTCTTAGCGCATTTGTCTTCGGACATTCAGCATGCCGTATTTGTGCGTAACAAAGAGTATTCTTTTCTTGTGAATATCATCATCAGCCTATAGCAGTCCACTGCTGGACATAGGCCTCTCCAATTTCATGCCATTCTGCTCAATTTTCTGCAATTTTCATCCAGTTACTACCAACCACCCTGCGAAGATCTTCGCTCCACCTAGCCTGAGGGCGTCCTACCTTATGTTTGCCAATTCGTGGTCTGCACTCAAGGACACGTCTACTCCAACGGTTATCGGTTCTACGGCTTATATGGCCGGCCCATTGCCACTTTAGCGTGCTAATTCTGTAAGCTATGTCGACAATTTTACTTCTCTGCCGGATCACTTCATTCCGGATTTTGTACCTCAGACTCCAAGCATAGCTCGTGTGTATATGTCAGCCCAAAACAATTAAAATGTGTGTAAAAATACTTACATTAGCGGTCGCTTCGGTATCAGTGTTCGATGCTGCATGTTTGCGTCCTTTTCTATGTTTGCGACGCGAAACTTTAGGCGGCTTTGGGTTGCGTCTCTGTGAAAAGTTACAAATTATACATGAGAGGCGATAAAAAAAATATATATGTGTGGTCACCAGAAAGCTAATTAACCAAATTAAAAACGCTCAAAATCTAGTCGTAGTCACATCATCCCACATCATCAGCCTATATGTTTCCCACTGCTGGGACACAGGCCTCATCTTGGTGAGAGGGAGTGGGCCATAATCCTCGCGGGCCCAGTTCGGGTTGGTTAGATGTCACATGTCTTCGAATTTTCTGTTCTAGGACATGCATTCTTCACGATGTTTTCTTTCACCGTTTTGTGAGCAGTAGTGATGAAATAATTTTCCCAAAGTACAGCACCTGTTTGGGTTTGAACCCACGACCTACTACTCGTAAGTCACGGCCATTACCACTGGGCCACAACGGCGACAATAAAATGTCAAAAACTTGTCAAAAATGTATGGAAACTCGAGGTATTTTTGACAGAGTTAAACTGATATAAGAAAGAAAGAAAAGAAAGAAAGAAAAGAAAGAAAAGAAAGAAAGAAAAGAAAAGAAAGAAAGAAAATACATTTATTTAGCACACACTAAAAGGCACACAATATATAGGCTAGAAAGAGGATATAAAAAAAAAATTAAAAAAACAATTCAAACATAAAAGTGTAAGGTGAGATGACAAACTAGTATTAGAGTGTGCCTCGGTGTGTGATATCGGACTTGAACGTTCTTAAAGTTACGAGAATGGCCCGTCTGGTATTTAATATAGTAGGCAGGGTTGTCGGATATGGTTGAAGTTTAGTTAAAACCGATGGATGGTTCCAAATGAATTTAATTTGATTAATTAACTGCTTGTTTTCTATTAACTAAAATAAATCTATACTTATTATAAAGCTGAAGAGTTAGTTTGTTTTTTTGGTTGAACGCGCTAATCTCAGGAACCACTAGTCCGAATTGAAAAATTTCTTTTTGTGTTGGGTAGCCCATTTATCGAGGAAGGCTATAGGCTATATAACATCACGCTACGGTCAAAAGGAACGGAGCAGTAAACGAAAAATGGACGAAAACTGGCAGGCAATTCGATGCGACGGTAAGGAAAGCGATTTGAGGCGGACGTAGTCGCGGGTGGAAGCTAGTAACGACCATTACGACCATCAAAGATCCACGGAAGACAGCCGGGACCAACAGCTTTACGTGCTTTCCGAGGCACGGAGGGGTCTTGATATGTAAAGATGGTCACCCATCAACGGATCAACCGCGGCAAGCGTAGCTTAACCGGATTAATCATCCCGTGCGGCTGTTATTACTGAGCCACAATTGAAATAAAAGTTAAATTCATAAAAATAATTACCCCATGACGTGACCGCCTTTTCACTCGTTTCAATTCTTCTTGAGGTTTCTGCAAAAAAAATTAGATTTTATAAAAAAACTAAGTTTTAAATAGAAACCTAGGTCTAAGTGGAGAATGTTAGGGCACGGTGGAGCATACGGTGGAGGTGTGCCCTGTCTGGGCGGAGCACCACCGTGTCCTCGTGGAGGCGATCGGCGGCGGCTACCTCTCGCGTCCGGTCCTGGTGCGAGCCATGGTACGGAGCGAGAGGGCATGGGAAGCCGTCACCTCCTTCTGCGAAGCAGTAATGCTCGCGAAGGAGGAGGCGGGGCGCGTGAGGGAGTGGCAGTCTCTGCGCCCTCACGTCCCTAGCCGCCGCATGAGGAGACGCCCCGGGCGTCGGGAGTCTATAGCGGACTCCCGGTCACCGTATACGCCAGCTTGCGGATGGCGAGCAATGGGTAGCTCGCCGCCCGGTAAAGACCAGGCTCGGGTCAACGGCGCGTAGTGTTCCACGTGCGCCTCAAAGAGATGTCAGCAGCACTGAAGGGGTCTGCTAGGACTGATGCCTGCCGGGGTCGCGTGATTGTTCGAAAGAGATACCGTGACCCTGGCACATGGGCAACTGAAGGAACACGGGTGGGTTTTAGTCAGTAAAAGTCTGACACGCACTCCCGCTCCGCCCAGAGCGGGAGAAGTCATTTGATGATTTTCCATCCAAAAAAAAATTAAGTGGGGAATGTTAAGAGTCACTCACCTCATCTTTTTCAGAGATTTCTCTTTTACTTCTTTTTTCAGGGACACTCACTGAATAATCCTGAAACAATTAAACCATTTATATTGATTAAATCTAGCATTTCGCCGCATGACATTTATAGTTCATGTTACTGACCTGTTAGTCTAGTGGTTAGTGACCCTGACTGCTAAGACTGAGGTCGTGGGTTCGATTCCCACTCAGGACAAATATTGTGTGATGAGCACAATCATTTGTTCTGTGTCTGGGTGTAAACTATACTCTATACATACAATACAAATAAATAAAATTGAAGTGTCTGTTTTTAATAATAGGTTGGGGAAAAAGTTTCTTCGCATTTTTTAAGAAAAGAAACGAGACATTTTTTATTAAAGTTTATTTACATTTAACTAAAGTATGTAGGTACCATTTTGTTCGATAACTTTTTGCCATCTTGTAAGTAGGGACATGATCCCATTGCTATAGAAATTTTGGGACTTCTGGTCAAAATACCGCGACAAGTGGTTTTGGCAGTCCTCTCGTGATGTTAACCTGACACTGCCTAAAGAATTCTGAAGAGACCGAAACAGGTGGAAATCTGAAGGTGCAAGGTCAGGACTATACGGCGGATGCATTAACACCTCCCAGCCAAACTCTCTTAATTTTTGTTGGGTGGCTAAAGATGTGTGAGGTCTAGCGTTAACATGATGAAAAACCACACCCCTTCTGTTGATTAATTCCGGCCGCTTTCTCTCAACTTCTTGCTTTAATCTCATCAGTTGTTCGCAGTAGAGTTCAGAATCGATGGTCCTGCCTGGTGGTAACAGCTCATAATGAATATCCCCCTATCCAATCCGACCACACACACAGCATCACCTTGTTGCGAGTTAACCCGGGTTTCGCCACAGTCTGTGAAGCCTGACCGGCCTTTGACCACGACCTATTTCACACGTTCTTGTCATACGTGATCCACTTTTCATCACCAGTTATCAGCTTCTTCAAAAATGGTTCGGTTTCATTACGTCGTAATAAAGAATCACAAATGAGTACACGGTTCATTAGGTTTCTTTCAGTGAGCTCGTGAGGTACCCAAATGTCGAGCTTTATTGTGTACCCAGTTTTTTTCAAATGCGCCAAAACTGTTTTGTGGTCAATTTCCAGTTCTTCAGCTACGTCGTAACTACTGGTATGCCGATCTTGCTCCACTTTTTCAAAAATGGCATCCATTTTATCCGTAATAGGGCGACCAGAGCGACGTGCATCTTTGACATCAAAATTTCCGGATTGAAAACGCTTAAACCAAATTTGTGCTACTCTCACAGACACTACACTAGGTCCATAAACATCGCAAATTTTTTTTCGCGGCTTGCGTTGCATTTTTACCTTTTTTGTAGTAAAATTTTAAAATGTATCGAATTTCTTCATTAGATTTACTCATCTTGACGGTACGAAAAACAAATGAAAATCACACATTTTCCTAATTTGAATTTGGAATTATGTTCTTTAAAATTTAAACTTTCAATGATACCAAAACCAGCCAGATACAAATAGTATAGCCAAAGAGATTTTATTACAAGTTCATATATACATACTATAATGCGAAAAGACTTTTTCCCCAACCTAATATTAAGATAACCACTTTTTACTAAGGATGTATACGCGGTACATATACCAAAACAACATTTTTTACAATTTTTGTCTGTCTGTCTGTCTATCTGTTTGTTCCAGCTAATCTCTGAAATGGCTCGACCGATTTTGACGGAACTTTCACTGGCAGATAGCTGATGTAACAAGGAGTAACTTAGGCTATTTTTATTTTAGAAAAATAAATAATAGTTTAAAAAAACTAAAAACACGCTGAGTTTTGAGACGTATGTCAGCGTAGTTTGTGACGTATGTCAGTGTAGTTTTCAAAGACATTTTTAAGAAAAACTTTTTGTTAAATACCACGCGGATGGAGTCGCGGGTAACAGCTATTACCTATAATATAGCCTGAATTAACACATCTTACCGCGGTAGTACGTCCTCCTGCGTTAATTTCAAAAGCTAGTTTATCTATAATATGTATGTATTTAGAAATATACAACATGTAACGTAATTAACGCACACCCTCTTAAGGGGTCATTGTACTCATCATTATGAACAACTTTTACTATGGGACCAAACCTGAAATCGCGAAAAAAAATCTGCTGTTTCATTCAAAAGTTCAATACCTATTCGACCAAAATGTATGAAACAGCTGATTTTTTACAAATTTTTTACAAAGCAAATTTAACCCTTGATAACTAAACATTCGTTCGTTCGATGACCTACCTACCCGCGATTCTCGTGTTCGTGTACTTCTATGTGAACATCGACATATGCTGTGGCTGTGTGGAATAGTTTTTAATTACTGTTTTTATTAGTTTTTGTTTAATAATGATACAAAGAATGTATCAATGTCAGAAGTTCCTGTGATTAATAAATACTTATTCCAAAAAATGCATTTTATTTGGCGTAGTTGGTTCGACGAATGGTTAGTTACCATGTAACAACGAATATAGTTTAGTTTTCTAGGGTTAAATATCCTTTGGATGGATAATTCCTTACCTTGGCAGTTGGCTCCTCAGAATCATCAGTGGTGATTTCTGCAGGGTCCTGTAAAAGAGGGTAGTCGGTATTGCTATTATAAATAAATAAATTAAATAATTTGTTTCAGGTAAAGGGCCATCCATAAATTACGTTACACAAATTTCATGACTTTTTGATCCACCCCCCCGTCCTTGTCACAGCTGGTCACATTTGTGAGACCCCCCCTCCCTAGTGTGACGTCATATATTTTGTAATTTTGCATCTAGACATTGAATTTTTTTTAATTGTTCTTTCACGGTTCACATTTCGTGGTTTAAATAGTACTTTAAATAAGTATATTCAATCTTGAAATGTGACGTCACACAAAAAAAATTTAGGGCCTCTCCCACCCCCTTGTCATACAATGTTACAATTCGTCGACCCCCTCCCCTTCCCCTTAACGTGTGACGTAACTTATGGATGGCCCCTAAATAACACCCATTGCCAAAAAGAAATCAATAGACATTTTACGGATAAAATCAAATAAGATCATATTATGTACAGTGAAACTAAAATAAATCAAATAATGTCAATTTTTTTTTTTTCTAAAAGGCCGTTCATCATTTCAGGGAACAGACGTCCACTGCTGGACATAGGCTTCTCCAATTTAGAGGGGACTTGCCATAATCGCCACGATTGGCAGGCGGGTTGGCGACCGCAGTATGGTGGTAAAATGCATAGAGAACGCTGCTGCCCATTCTCTAGAAAGTCCCTTAGTCGCCTCTTACGACACCCACGGGAAGAAATGGGATGGTGTTATTCTTTCCGTCCGGGACCACACGGAGTAAATCGCTGCGTGGTGTCGAGTAACTTTCCTCGGAAACGTCGATATACGACACCTTTCGGCCAAAAGTCACTTCTCAAGCAGAGGGGTAATTGCGGAACTTTTTATCGGTAGGAATTGGTTTAATATTCATAGCTAACACGTTTGACGGACGGACGGAGAACGCCCCTCGACGTTCTCTCTGGATAAAATAATACGACAGTACGCCTTTCGACGTCAACCTTATGACTTGCATACAATCAGTACGCCTTGCAACGTTATATTTTATACACTAACTAGCTTCTACCCACGGCTTCGCCCGCGTGGATGTCGAAAATTTCACCATTTCAACCCCCCATTTCACCCTCTTAGGAATGGAATTTCTAAAAACCCTTTCTTAGTGGATACCTACTCCTCACAAAGAACACACCCTCCAAATTTCACGTCTCTAGGACCAGCGGTTTAGGCTGTGCGTTGATATATCAGTCAGTCAGTCAGTCACTCAGGACTTTGAATTTTATATATAATAGATATGATACTAATAAAAGGAAGGGCATTCTGTAGTTTCACGACGGATAGAGTTTTAATTATTGTCTTATCGTACGTTAAAAAAAATGTTAATAAAAATGAAATTTTGTAGTGTTTCAACACGATTAACCAGTAAGGGAATACTGTCCGTCAACGTGTTAAGCAACATTCATTGCGTTATTTACGTTGCTGAGCCGACAATTTATTCGAACAAATGACGCAATGGCTTAGAAATAATCTTCAATCCCATTCAGATTCTGATAAATTGTGCGTTTCGCAATTAGGGTGCAGGTCTTCAGATGGTGGGTAATGCTCAGTGTAGGATGATCAGTGATCGGATATTCGGATGCATATTTACCTAATGTTACTATTTAGCTGTGAAAGCACGGAAGCAGCTTCGTATTTTTGATTAAAGCCGGGTTTCTTGGAAACTTATTTATTTAAAATTAATGTTTAACCCCAGATGCAAAAACATATGTGTGTTGTGTAGGGTGGTATGTGTTAGTTAAAACAACACATAAAACACGGTAAAAATGTGCATTCCATGTTAGCCAACATTTCAACTTTAGGTGAATATGCATATGAATATCCGATCTCTATTATTATGATATTGACTCACCTCATCAGAGATGCTATCTCCCCTTTCCTCGGTGTCTTTCCGTACATCAAGTTTCGGGTATTTGTCCACCGCATCGTCAGGCTATAAAAATAAAATTTACCCATTTTAGTTAAGAACTTTTAGTGAAGTCACAATGCCAATTATACGTTCAATATCTAGTGGCAGTCTCATCTCGGCGACAGTCAAATGTCAAAAACTTGTCAAAAATGTATGGAAACTCGAGGTATTTTAGACAGATTGAGATTAAGATGATCGGTTTGAGTTTTTTTTTTTTTAATTATGAGAATTGCTCTCTCGTCTCAACGATCTCATGCGTTTTTCTTGTGACGGTTATGCAAATATTTATGCTCATTAGCCTACGTAGCAAATGATAGAAAGTTGTTAGAGACATATGTGGGCCCCCTGTAATATAGAGTGGTTTGGTAACGTGGTTAAAAATGCCGTAGGTCTGTGGTTCTAAAAGTTCACTGGACCGCGAACCACCTAACAAGAACTCAAAAATTCGGGAAGGCAGAGAGACAACTCCTGGCTGACAAAAAGAAAAAAAGGATTATAACTATACAAGGTCAATTAAATTAACTTACAACACTTTACCTACACGTTTGACCTTTCCTATCGAAAACGATGTGTGGCTTTTTTTTCAAGGCCCACCGAATATCCGCTTTCAAAGTTTGGGTAATTATGCTTTAAGTTTCAGTTAGTTTCAGTAAAACAGCGATAGATGAAATTTATATTTTTTTTATGGAATATCAAAGCATTGTAGGTTATCTTAAATTCTACCGAACACAATCCATTTTTAATCGTAAATATTACAAATTTTTCAAACATATCCTTGGCTAGTATTGGTTCTTAGATGGCTCCTTTATTTAGACGTCTGAATTGATCCATTGCAATTCTGAATTAAATGCTGATGAAGATAAAGAACGATGTAAATTCTTACATTTTCATCACCTGGTGGAAGAAATTGGAAGCCCTGTCCGTTGGTGAATCTACGGTGAGACTCATCGGAATCTGCAGGAGCCTCATCAGCCGGAGGTTCCTTCAAAAATTTAGTACTTTTGAGAGGACTTAAAAGATTTCTTAATTAAAGTTTTGAATTTGACGAAGTAATCAGCATTTTAATTGGTTCATCATAATCAATTTACAATATTCCCAGTCCTGGGAGACAGGTCTCCTCTTGGTGAGGTGGAGTGGGCTTGTCCTGTATCCTGTAAGTGGGTTGCTAGTGTTGGCCAGTGAACCATGGAGCGCAGTATCCTGGTTGTTCGACTTTCAAACCGTATAAGGAACACAACACTGCGCGCCAACACCAAAGTCACAGATGTTACCAATTCTTAGAAGACAAAAAAATGGTGAGACTTACTTCATCACTCGAGTCCTCGGTCTTCCCAAATGGCTTCTCAATTATATGGTAGTAGATGATTTCTCTTAGAGACGGCTTCTTTAAGTTAGGGCTCGAAATCGTCAAAGACTTTCCATCTTTATCTTCTTGCACTTTGTAGACTAGTTCCGTTGGGGTTTTAAGCTGAGAACATAAGAATAGAAAAGTGGTTAATTCCCTTAAAGCAAAGCACGGAAGTCGGTGTCGTTTATGGATCTGTATTTTCGTTTTTCGCCACCGACTTCCGAAATTAAAGATATTTTTCAGTAGTGTTTTTTTGGAAGTCGTTTGTTTTTTTTTTTTTGCAAAAATATTTTATTTTTCTCCATTTAGTTATGGTATCTGCCCCGCACTAATTCGTATACCACTACTGGCCAGGTAATTATTAATTAGTATTAGAATATCATCACGACCAACAAAGTGGATTAAATACGTATTATCGAAGTTAACGCAAAAACTACGAAAGCAAAGTCAATATACGGGACCACCCCTAAAATATAACATTTCCATTAAAAATATTTTTTTAAATCAATCCACAGTTAGTGGTTGGCTAAGTAATAACAGCCACACGGGTTGATCGTTCAGGTTAAGCTATTCTTGCCACGGTTGGTCAGTGGATGGGTGACCATCTTTACATACCAAGACCCTTCCGTGCCTCGGAAAGCACGTTAAGCCGTGCGTTGGTCCCGGCTGTCTTTCGTAGATCTTAGACAGTCGTTACGGGTCATCAGAAACCCGAAAGTCTGACAATCATTCTTACCAAGGGGTATTACCCAGTAACTGGGTTGTGGAGGTCAGATAGGCAGTCGCTCCATGTAAATTACTGGTACTCAGCTGCAACCGGTTAGACTGGAAGCCGACCCCAAAATAGTTGGGAAAAGGCTAGGGCGATGATGAGCTGGCGAAGAAATCGGTGAAGTCGGTAAAAAAAATGTGATATTTCGTGTGCTACTTACTTCTATTTTTGATAGAGAATGTCCAGAACACCAGTGCACTCCCAGCCAAAGTATGGAAATGCTTAACTGTAAAAAAAAACACATGATTGAAAAATTAATAAAATTTCAGTTTCCATATTACTGCTCCTTACCTAATATTCAATCAAATGGGTATGTCTCAATTTAATGGTAATTATTAAATCGAAATGATTGAATGACTTAATCGATTATTTGATTACCTTTTTTGATTATGAATGCTGTGCAATTAATTACCTATTATAACGAACTATTCTTATAAATAATGCCGTCGGTGTGCCTTGCTTGCTTTAAGGTTTTTTTTAAAATGTATTATTCTATACAAGGTGCAGTTTTGGATCTGCAAAACATTCCAGGAGGTAATTATGTTAGTGATTCTCGACCCGAATCAACAATAAAATGGGCAGGATTTTTTTTTTCATTTTATTCTTATTTACGGAAATCGGTAAGTGTGAACTCCCTTTTTATTACATGTTTGTATGTTTGTTTGTAACCAACTCCTTATAGCGCGATTTTGACCCACTTTAAACGACCAGATTTCATTGAAACTTTGCACACCTGTCAAGGACCGATGACAATGCAATAATTTCATAAATTTGTGCCATTATCCAGCCAGGGTTACCAGGACAGCAAAAAAAAACTGTCTTCGAAAACTACATACGTCAACATACGTCTCAAAATTCGAAACACACTAAAAAATAGAAAATATATAATAGTTTTAACAAACTAAAAAACACGCTTCCGTAGAAAACCAAACAAAAAAGTAGAAAATAAAGGAAAAAAAGCGTGGGGTGCCTGATATCAATATAAAAATACCTTAAATAGCACCCCACGCTTTTTTTCCTTTATTTTCTACTTTTTAGTTTTGTTTTCTACGGAAGCGTGTTTTTTTTGTTTTTTTAAACTATTATTTTTTAAAACGCGGCCAGTCTGTTCGTGTCCTTAAACTGCGCTTTCACACACACAAACAAACGCAACCAACATTTCTTGAGTTATTCAGAAAAACAATAAAATTGAAAAATATAAAATAAAAAGTATTATTGATTATTGACTTGGTCTCGTATTGTTATATGATTATTTACGAGTCTCATAACAACCTCCTGAAATGTTTTGCAGGTTCAAAACTGCATCTTGTTTATTTATTATTTTAATAATATAAATGCGAAACTAACTCAGTCTGTCTGTAACGCTTTCACGACTAAACCACAGAACCGATTTTGATGAAATTTGGTACGGGGTAAGTTGGAACTCCAAGAAAGGACCTATGCTACTTTTTAATCCGCGACTTTGTCTGCGTCTGTGATAACCGACACTTACGCGGACGAAGTCGTGGGCAAAAGCTAGTTAAAAATAAAATAAAATCAATCTTACCAACAGATACTTCATGTTGACACTTTACACCACTTAATGACATAATTTCTTCGTCATCAATCTTTTATATAGTAGTAATTAATAGGTATTTTATCTTATCTCTAAGTCTTATTACTTTCTCATATTTTGAGGTTGATTTAACTGTTATTGTAACTGTCTTGCGTTATACTAACTTGGTAAGAGATGGTCACTTAAAATCAAAATCTAAAGTCATTTATTCAAACTAGGTTGAGAGTCATCACTTTATGAACGTTAAAGTTCCATAAGACAGTCCTTCGACACGCTCGCCTTTCACCACTTCCTAGTGCTTTAGCTGGGAAGAAGAGATAGCGCAACAAACTCCCCAGCAGCACAGCTGTCTGTTCAGTTAGAAAAACTTGATTCTATACAATAATATGTAAGTAATTAATATTACGAAACCAAAACATACATTAAATTATTTGCCATATCGTCGGCCTAATTCGTTAACCTGCTAAGTTCATTTTTGACCAAAATGTACTTTTTATATCAGACAAAAAGTTCAGAATATTATATACCGTATGGTAAATCATCATATCACAATATCATCATAAAAAACGCAAGAAATGCACGCACGAAAAACTCCTATCTGACCACCAGCCAACCTCCGTAACGAAATACGGCTAAATCCTAGAGGGGCCTTTTTTTTTGTTTTTTTTGGATGGGAAATCATCAAATGACTTCTCCCGCTCTGGGCGGAGCGGGAGGGCGTGTCAGACTTTTACTGACTAAAACCCACCCGTATTCCTTCAGTTGCTCATGTGCCAGGGCCACTGTATCTCTTTCGAACAATCTCACGACCCTGGCAGGCATCGGTCCTAGCAGACCCCTTTAGTGCTGCTGACATCTCTTTGAGGCGCGCGTGGAACACTACGCGCCGTTGACCCGAGCCTGTTCCTTACCGGGCGGCGAGCAATGGATAGCTTGCGCTTACGGTGGCCGGGAGTCCGAGTCGCGAGCATTACTGCTTCGCAGAAGGAGGTGACGGCTT
This sequence comes from Aporophyla nigra, assembly GCA_947507805.1. Lineage (NCBI taxonomy): Eukaryota > Metazoa > Arthropoda > Insecta > Lepidoptera > Noctuidae > Aporophyla > Aporophyla nigra. The sequence goes on from OX382318.1 coordinate 3,080,459, forward strand.
CCCATGCCCTCACACTCCGTACCATGGCTCGCACCAGGGCTGGACGCGAGAGATCGCCGCCGCCGATCGCCTCCACGAGGACACGGTGGTGCTCCGCCCAGGCAGGGCTCACCTCCACCGTATGTTCCACCGTGTCCTCCAGACGATCCTCACCATGAAAACAACCGGGCGTTTCCTCCCGCTTTATCCTGAACAGGAACCCACCAAAGCACCCATGCCCGGTGAGAACCTGCGTCAGGCGGATGGTGAGGACGCCGTGGCGCCTCTCTATCCACTCCTCAAAGAGGGGACTTATCGCCGCAATTGTGGCGTGCCCATATTGTAGCGTGCGTGATTCTTTGGCTGACTCGTTGATGTAACGGCGCAAGCGCAACTGCTTAACAAACAAACAGCTCTCGGAATCCGGGTTTGGGTGCCAGGGAATTCCGTGAAATTCAAATGTGTCAGGTCATCATCTTTTCAGCCGAAAAAAGTCCACTGCGCTCTGCTATAAGCCTCCCCCAATTTAGGGGGGTTTGCCACAATCGCCACGTTTGGCTGGCGGGTTGTCGATCGCAGTACGGTGGTAAAATACATGAAGAACGCTGCTGACATTCTCTAGAAACTCCATTAGTCGCCTCTTACGACACCAACGGGATGAAATAGGATGGAGCTATTCTTTACTTCCTGCACCACATGAAACAGTATCAGGATGTATATTGAACAAAATACTACTCTGTCAAGAAAGTACCGGGAAAACATCAATAATACACAAAATGTTAGTTATGCATACAAATTTATATTATCACCTTCAAAGTATATAAAAGGAGCTATTCGACGGCGCGTAGTGTTCCACGAGAGCCTCAAAGAGATGTCAGCAGTACTGAAGGGGTCTGCTAGGACCGATGCCTGCCAGGGTCGCGAGATTTGTTCGAAAGAGATACCGTGGCTTTGACATATGCAACTGAAGGAACACGGGGTGGGTTTTAGTCAGTAAAAGTCTAACACGCCCTCCCGCTCCACCCAGAGCGCGAGACGTCATTTGAAGATTTCTCACACACAAAAAAAAGTAGATTTAACGAAGATTAGACTTAACGAATAATCCAGCCATCAAAACATTTTTAAATGCTTTTTCCGTAATCGAGTTCAGTTCTCGTCGTGAGTTGTCCTTTATGTCTTCGACAAAATGAGAACTATATTCATTTTTTTTTTCAAAATCAAAAGTCATTTAGTCAAACTAGGCTGAGAATATAATAACTTTTCGAACGTCAGAACTACAAGAGACAGTCCCACAAAAATCATCAATTTCAATTAAACATTTTATTATGTAAGGTCGTTTATAATGAGGTCTTTTGAGTGTACACACACATCCATTTGTGACACTCTCTTGAGTGTGATAAATGGATGTGCGAATAACACTTGTGCGACAAAACTATACTCCGATTCACCATAGTTCGAATGCACGCTTTTGCGACACACTGAATCTAGTCGTTTCTGGCACTCGCCGGCCGCTGCCGCGGCACTGCTCGCTTCGCTTGCTAGGCTCGTGCGTAAGAGGTAACAGTTTTAACCTAACCTAACCGAGTGTACTACGTGAGCTCGAGTGTGTCGCACAAGCGTGCGTTCGAACTATGGTGAGTCGCAGTACAGTTTTGTCGCACAAGTGTTATTCGCGCATCCATTTGTCGAGCTCACATGATACACCCAGGTCTTTTGAACCTAGATTATCCACTTTCCTTTGCTTCGCATTATTAATGCATTTCGCGTTTGGCCGCATGGTTTGTTGTAGAGCAGCGGCGGCCCAGTGGTAACGGTCGCGACTTACGAGTTGTATCTCGTGAGTTCGAACCCAAGCAGGCGCTTTACGTTGTGTAAATAATTTCATCACCACTGCTCTCAAAACGGTAAAGGAAGCCATTGTGAGGAAACCGCCATGTCCTAGAGTCAAAAATACGAAGACTCCTAAAAGTGGATTAGAGCCCACTCCCTCTGACATAGAGGAGGCCTGTATCCCAGCAGTGGGAACATAGGAGGCTGATTATGTCATGGTTTGATAACAATGCGGCCTACATTTATCAATCATCAAACGTTCTTGCTATTGACATATGGGTTTTTTCTTAGCTTTACATAAAACTATTAATAGTTCCTATTTTTACTTAATGAACAAAGTAATTAATAAAATAATAACTGTTAGAAATGTTAACTAGTTTTATGAACTCGTTTACTATGACATCTTCAACTGCTTAATGATTCATGTTGCGAATAATATGACAATAATTAAAATGCAAAGGAATGAAGCTAGGGTTGAGGTCCGGGGTACAATTCCCATGATTTTTCAGTACCAGCCAGGAACCAGGTTGTTGGCAATAGGCTCGCCCCCTATTACATGGGACTTGAATTTAAATGCGAAATGTGGGCAAACTATAGATACAACAAATGTTTCCACTGCAGGAACTCAGGTTCCTCTGGTGAGAGGGAGTTAGCCATAATCCACCATGCGGGTTCAGTGCAGGTTAGTCTTGGTGGATGTCACATCATCCATTGCCTCCTATTCCTTAGAACTCGAGATGGTGGCGCGTAGTGTTCCACGCGCGCCTCTCTGTGATGTATGGGGCGGAGTTTAACACCTCACTCCCCCCCTAACGTGAGGAGGCCCGCAGAGGCGGGCCGGCATCAGTCGGGGATCGCGGAAGGCGCATTAGTTCCCTTGGTCCCCGACGTAGGTGTGGGACGGAACACCGGGGTGGTTTAAGTCAGTAAGAGTCTGACAGACACCTCCACCCACCCCAGGGCGGAGGACACCCATGAGGATTTCCTCCTCGAGATAAAAAAAAGTGGATGTCACATGAAGGAGACAGCGGAAAGGGATAGGGAGATTACGAGTGTTCTCCCGGCCCGCAGCAGGCGCACCACGCATCGGCTCAGGGCAGATCTATCAGGCTTCCCCCCCGAAATGGGACCAGAGACGGCGAATGGCCCCAAGCCCACCGTCATTTTTTTAAATAGCAAATAAAAAACCAAGCCCTAAAAACAATCCTTTATTTAATGAAAAACATGTAAATAAATTATTAGTATAATATAAAAACAACTACACGCCATCTTTCTTACTGACCATGTTGAAATCACGAGTTTTCTTCACACCACCCATTTGAATGACCTTATACTCATTCTCAAGTTCATCTATAAAAAACTTGGACTGATTATTAATTTCAGGTACTTTTTGAACCTGGTGTTGTTCCCCAGGATGTGGGTTATCTCTATGACGTACTGCATTTCTTATATGTCCTTGGTAAACTACGCTTGCAACCTGAGTTTTGACCTGTAGCGACGGAGAAGTTGGCGGCTGATACGCGTACGTAAACGGTATGGATATATGAGAATCATTCTTCCTTATCACCATGTTTTGGGTGAAAGGCATCGCTTGATTTCTCCAATCCGGTGGAGAACTATTATCGTCTTTAACTTTCTCTGGTTTCACACTAGCAGTAGGGATTACATCCATCCTCTCTGATAATTTCTGTAAAAACATTGTCAGTATCTCCGTGTTTCTGTCAATCTTATGCAGAATCTGATCAGTCAGATTTCCGTTTCTTTCTATTGTGCTTATGATATTGTTGTTTTTTATTTTCTCTGAGAACCCTTGTATTTGTGTTGGGGGTGATGGCTGTGTCGTTGTTTGTGGTAACTCTTCGCGTGATTTTGTAGTCACTGTTGTCGTTTGTACTACTATTGGAGTCACTCCCGTAGTTGTGCTGATTATCTCTCTGCTATCCAATTTTAAACGTCTTATAGATGCATTCAATGCATTGCTATCTATTTCACCATTGTTATCAATAATATCACCGTTTAGCATAGACTCAAGAGTTATTTTCTCTTCATTCAATCGGTTCAGCTGTTCGTTAATGTGCTCAGCATGTTGTTTTAGTAAAAATTGCATTTTCTCTTGTTGATCCTGTATCTTTTTTGTTAAGGTTGTGTCATCTTTCCTTGTATATACTTTATCATCCTTTGCTCCTTCATATAAGGTTCTGTTTAGTTTAATAACTTTCGATATTTCTGAAACATTTACTAAAGACGAATATAGAAGTCCGTTTTTATTAAAACTTTTGTTGATACTAGTGTGTATTTCTTTAAAACCCGAGTTTAAGCCTGTTTGATTTTTTGGCACAATTTTCACAGTCACTTTGTAATTAGCTTTGTTAACAGGGGGTACTGTTAAGCCGTTAATTGTTTCCTGATCTTTTATTTGTTTTTGAGGTTCAGTGTCATTAGTTGATGCCAAAAACTGTTCTATATCAATATTGTCGTAGGAACTATCTGCGTCAGTATTTACTTTACGAACTCCAGGTAATTTACTAAATAATAAAGCGTTATTCGGTATATACTCTTCCCGTGATCTTGATACTTCCTCCATAAATATGTGTGGGTACTTTGACATCAAAGGGTTATGTCTGAATCTTCCGTCGAATATCTTAGTGATGTAATTACCAGGTTCGTTGTTCTGAGAAGTATATTCTTCTGGCTTCTCATGTTCATCGAATGTTTCCACTTCTTTAACTAAAGCTCTATCGGCAAATACATTTTCATTGGATACAACAAATACGTTTTCATCGGATTGTTTCGTGATATGCGGCATATCTGATGCGATGATTCTTATTTTATTAATCTGTCTCTTATTCCTCTTTGTATTTAAGAATAATGTCTTTGACTTGGCGTTGGTGTTCAGAAATTTATTGAATTTGAGCCTGCTACTTAAATTGTTTATCTTTTTAACGTTTATTCCCCTTTTCTTGCGTTGCAAAAGGTTCGCTAAGCTTAATATTTCTGAAGGATTCAATTTTTTCTCAAAAATATTGTCGTCTACGATTAAAGGTGACGTTTTTTCTTCAAATGACTTAATTTTTGGCATCTCTTTTTTCCTTTTATAAATGTCACGATAATTTTTATAATTTAGAAAATCGTTATTGAATATAATTTTGTACTCATTTGAGTGGTAGTCATGTTTTTTGTCTATGGAACGGCGTTCTATTATGTGCTCATCGATAGGTGGTTCCATCGGTCTGTCTTCTGAATCTAAATCAGCTTCTCTAGTTGGTATAGGCTCAGGAGGTGGATCATAAGTCTCATGGTAAGATTTAATAACATTTTCTAGACCTGAGAACAATCGCATATAGTCCTTATCTGGGGGTTCATCAACATACTGGTTGAAGCCAACTGAGAACCCAGACCCGTCAATATCTTTAATTACAAACTTTCTTTTTCCCATATCGTAATACGAATTTGTTTTAATAGTTTCTTCACTCAATTCACTATTTAAAGGTTGTTGCAATCTCTGTGGTATTCCATTGACTTCTAATATTTTGCTATAATCCACCTTTACTTCACTCATTTCTGCTGAGTTTATGGCTTTAGTGTCTGCTAAGAATCCAGGGCCAAAGTTTGGTTTTTTCCACTCTTCTCCTGATTTAGTACCAATGGCGGGTGACATTGATTCTTGCAGAGGAATTGTCTTACTGATCGGATGAAGCTGTCTGTGAACGTAATTATCAATAGGGAGGCTGTATTTGTTGAGATAAACGTGATTCGTGCTATGTTCCAAAGGATTTTGTGCACGTTTCTTAAAATGTATATTCTTGCGTTGTTTTGTATTGTTTTTACCTGTGATTGTTAATTTGTTTGTCATATCGGGGTGTATTGCTTTCTGTATCTTTTCAATTAGATTTTTTATGAGTTTCTTTTTCTTTTCTCCTTTCATGCCCTTGCTATCAAAATGTGTTTCGATTTCGACGTAAAGTTCATCTTCTTCTGTGTTCTTTTTTACGGATTTCTGTGGCTGTCCAGGATCTTCGTTTTCATACTTGATTCTTACGTGGCGTTTTAAACGTTTAGTTTGAAAATGTCGGTTTATTTCGTCGTTGGTATCTTTATTACCACGTGGGAATTGTTTGAAATATTCTTCAACAAATTTATTCATGTATGATTTCGGTATCATTTTGTAGTCATTTGTTTCTGTTGTGGTAGTTTCAATCGTTCTCTCTGGTTTAAAAGTGTTGAGTAGTTCTTTATTTGGTGTCGGTTGTACCATTTTGGCGTCTGCTTTAGTGAACTTTATGACTTTACCATTGTACACAAGTTCTATATCACCTTGAATGTTTTCGTTTGTAATTCTGTAATAAAGAAAGCAAAAGGAGTGAATTCTTGGATGTTATCTTTTTGTCACAAAAGAGGACAGGACTATACTCATCAGTAGTTCCAACAAGACTAATAATAATGATGATGTTGAACACACAAAATATGGGTAGACTACCATGAATGTGTTTTGTGTTTGTGACATTCAGTTTTTCAATTAAATTAGTACTTTAATTGACATGAGTTTGACATTACACCCGTCAAATTATTAGGGTTTAGAAACGAGTTCTTAAGTCAAACAACGAGTTCCATTTCTAAGTAGAGTTTTTAGTTAATCAATAGAGAGATAATTTAGATAGGTGTAGATTAACACTATCGATCTGCCTTGTCGGTCTAGTGGTGGCATGCGCTTCTGCTAATCATGAGTTCCTGGCTGCGATTCCCTAGGTCGAGTATAGTGCTATTGCGTTTTTCCATCAGGCGTTACTCAATAGCACCTCGGAGTCTGGAATTGTGCCCGTTTGATTGCAATAGGCTCGACCTCTATTACATGGGACTAAAACATAAGTGAGTGAGGTGAAATGTGGGTTTACTACAGCCCTGACAATTTTTGGGGGACTACAGTTGTGATATTATGTTATGTTAAAGAAAAAGAAAGAAAGATAAATATACACAGGAAATACAAATAATAAAAATGTAATATAAAAAAACGGGAAAAGAATATATATGTGTGTGCGAGGACTGAGGTCTAGTGGTTAGTGACCCTGACTGCTAAGACTGAGGTCGTGGGTTCGATTCCCACCCAGGACAAATGTTTCTGTGCTGAGCTCAATCATTTGTTCTGTGTCTGGGTGTAATTTATCTATAATATGTATGTATGGATTTAGAAATATATAAGTATATTTGTCAGTTGGCTCTGCCTAGTTTAGGATCAGATAACGTTGTGTTGGTTGTCCTAAGATATTATTATTATAGATATATTATTAATTTTTGGGGGCTACAAGTGTGATTTATTTTATTTATTTATTTTATTATTTATGTACACACAGTAAAAAAACAGAGTGATAAGACATATTAAAACAATTGAGTACAAAGGTACTGCTTATTTCTTAAGAAATTTCTTCCAGCAGACCTGCGAAAGGAGAAATGAAAAAGAAATGTAGACAATAGTGTGTGAAAACAAGAAGAGAGATATGAATATGTGAAGTCTTAAACTAAAATATACTTATACATATATAATGCAAGGAATTAACATATACTTAAATAAATACATAAAGCTAAAATATAAAAATAAACGTAAATATATACATAAATACACACAATTATGAGGAAAGGTAATGCTCTTTTACTCGACATTTGAAAAGGGAAATAGTTTTTAGATCTCGAATGCTAGGCGGAAGTGAGTTCCACAATCTAACAGCATGAACAGAGAAGGAATAGGAATAATAACTGGTTTTATGGGGTTGGGATTTAAGGAGGGATCTAAGGTGTGATCTGCACAGTGCATCGCTAGGGCGAGCATAAGAAAAACGTTCACGCAGATAGGAAGGGTAAGACGGGTTGTGTAGGAGGTTGAAGAGGAGACATAAAATCCGAGTGTTCCTGCGAAGGCGGATTGGGAGCCACTTGAGTTCCTTGCGAAGGTGAGAAACATGGTCATACTTTCGAAGACCGAAAACAAAGCGAATGCACAGGTTTTGCAGGCGCTCAAGCTTGTTTAATAGCTCCTCAGTAGCATCCAAGTAGCACGCGTCAGCATAATCTATAATCGGCTGAATAAGTGTTTGTGCCAAAGAAATTTTAGTTTTCAAGGGCAAGAGACTTTGAAGGCATTTCAGCGAATGAAAGGAGAAATGTGATGTTACGCTATGTTAAAGAAAGAGAAAGAAAGAAACATGACACGCACAGGAAATACAAACAATGAAAAAAGAAAAACAAATCTAGCAAAACAAAAGAAGAACGTCTTTGCGAGGCCAAAAAGGCTCAAAATCTTTTCAAATATCTAAGCATGATGCTTAGATATTTGAAAAAAAATATGAAATACTGCAGCGAAAGTTAGTCAATATAAGATAGGGTATTCACTTACTTGGTATCATTTTCTTTGAGTTTATCACTGTCTAAAGATGTGATGTCTATTACAGTTTTGACCATCACGTTCGGAGAAGCTGAAATAAGCAGTGTTTCATTAATTACAGTTAATCATTTTGTTATTTTTACATATGGCATCTCAGAACATAGCAGTTCTTTTAAAAGGTTAGTGAACAAATCAACTTGGTCTATTGCAGTCCTCTGCTGAAGATAGGCTTCTCCTAGGGTGCGCCACAACACTTGGTCCTCCGTTGCCTGTTCAGAATTTATTCAAGCCATCTTTTTAAGGTCGTCGGTCCATCTACTTCGAGGGCGTCCCACACTACACTTGCCGATACGCAGTCGCCACTCCAGAACTCGTCTGCTCCACCAGCCATCGGTCCTTCGACGGACATAGCCAGCTAGTTTTTTAGGTTAGTTTTATTAGGTACTAGTTTGGTCCTAATTAAAAGAGGCTCGTTGCTAACTAATAAATAACATTCGTGTGGTGCCGGACGTAAAGAATAGCACCATCGCATTTCTTCCCGTGGGTGTAGTGAGAGACGTCACTAAGGGACTTACTATAGAATGAGCAGCAGCGTTTTCTATGCATTTTACCACTATACTGCGATCGCCATCCCGCCTGCCAAGTGTGGCGATTATGGTAAAGCAGTGGACGTTTTGATCGACCAGGTTAAGCTTCGCTTGCCGCGGTTAGTCTGTGGATGGTTGACTATTGTAAAGTACCAAGACTTCATAATCCAAGTTTAGGTTAAGTGGAAAATTGTTTGACTACCTACCTTTAGCAGGTTTGACAGTAGTACTTTGCACTATCTGATCCTGCAGTTCAACACAGTTAAGCATCTCGTCAAAAAACTTATCTTCAATTGGTTTTTGTATTTTTGGATCATCTCCTTCCTTTCCAATATCAATTGGTTTAAGATTTTTCCCTTCTGTAATCGTAATATTTGGATTAATTAAATTATTTCTATCAACCAATGCACCATTATCTTTTATATTAATACTATAAAGCTGAGTTTGTTTGTTTGTTTGGTTGAACGTGGTAATCTCAGGAACTTCTGGTTCGAATTGGAAAATTATTTTTGTGTTGGATAGCCTATTTACTGAGAAAGGCTATAGGATATACAGGGTGTGGCGTAAGTAGTAGTCCACCGTTCAGGATTCGATGAACCAGATAATTAACTATAACAATTAAAAAAAATTAAACATTTTTACCCAAGGGTTCCGAAAATATTTCATTTTTGTCTTTTATTTACGAAATTTCTACCTTTTATTACATATTTGTTTGTAGTTTCAACAAAAACCGTTATTTTTTCAGTTTGATTTCTGTTAATTTCTGCTGAATACTAGAGCTATCATGGTACATTATGATTTTTTAAGTAAATTCAGCTCTTTTGAAGAAAAAGTTGGTTCTTCTCTAATTTTAACCCCAATACACCATCAAGTTCAAGAGTAATTTTTGTAAAAAAAAAATTGGGTAAAAAGAGTTAAAATTTTTAATTGTTATAGTTAATTATCTGGTTCATCGAATCCTGAACGGTGGACCATTACTTACGCCACACCCTGTATATAACATCACGCTATAATGAAAAGGATCAAATCAAATATTTTTATTTGTAGAACATAGGTAAACAAAAGTACAGATGTCGAAAATAATATTTAGAACGCTATGTCTTGCTATCAATGGTGTACAAATGTTATTATCAATAAATAATCAACTAATAGTAAAAATTCAAAATCAATTAACATAACCTATGTGGTAAATCAAAATGCACAAATAAATCACAAACTGAACGAAATAAATTGGGTTAAAATATAATAAAACAATTAGATTAATTACAAATAGAAAATGTCAATAGATATGTGTCTTCCAAAAATAAAATTATATATGGAGTGGAGCAGCAACGAAAAAAAGACGAATACTGGCAGGCAATTCTATTTTCGACCAAGTCGCGAGCAGAAGCTAGTGTAAAGATAAAGAAGCCTTTAAGGGGAATGCTCCAAACCAGCCTGCGAAATTCAGAATTTCTTGTGTTTTTTGCAATTTGCAGGCCAGTGCTAAGTTGTATGTTGATTAAAATATTATTCGCACCTGTAAGACGTATGTAGTTACAGAATTATAATCATCAAAATCACCAATACAACGCTCTAAGTTCATAAAGCTGTAGGAATGACTTTTTCTGTTTTTTTGTTCCTAAGCCTTTTAGAGCTTGGAGGGTTGTATTGGCGATTTTGATGATTATAATTCTGTAACTACATATGTTTTACAGGCGCGAATAATATTTTAATCAACATACAACCTAGCACTGGCCTGCAAATTGCAAAAAACGTAAGAAAATTTGAATTTCGCGGGCTGGTTGAAGCATTCACCTTAAAGATCTATACGGATGGGACTCTGGACTATTATCGGTGAAAAGGAGAGGGCCGTGAACCCACGCGGGCCCAGTACGTGTTGGTAGATGTCAATGTCATTGAATTTTTTATTCTAGGAAATGTCGGTTTCCTCATGACGTTTCCATAGCCATTTTGAGAGCAGTGATGATGAAGAACATCACCAAAAAGGTCCCTATATGTCCTCCTAGGGCGTCCCCTCCCGGTGTTTCCACTCATATGTCTCTTGTGAGCCGACCTTCATTCATCCTCTCAACATGACCAAACCATCTAAGCATAGTTTTTTCAATTTTTGTCACTACATCTTCTTTTAAACCACACCGTTCTCTTATCACATCATTCCTCAGCCTATCATTCATACCACACATGCTTCGCAAGGAACGCATTTCCACAGCATTTATTCTACTTTCATGCTTCTTTTGCCATACCCAACATTCACTTCCATACATAAGCGTAGGCACCAGTACACCATTGTGAACAGCCAGTCGAGCCTTATCGGACATCAACTGGTTGGTCACAATCGCATGTAAAGCACCATTTACTTTATTTCTCGCATTCACTCTTTTTTCCACATCTTTATCAATGGCGTTCCGTGGTTTCTGCCTACCCTCATGGGAAAAAGGCGTGATTGTATGTATGTATATATGATGATGAAATAAGGAACTCCAAGTAAAGCGTCGGCCAGGGTTCAAACCTACGTACAATTCGTAAGACAACTTGGCAAATCACCTTGCTTATTGGTATTTCTTAGAAAGGTAGACGTTTCGACAGTTATGTTTAAGTAATAATGTCATTCACAGAGCGATTTCTATGGCGTTATGTTAAGTATGAGAAATAGTGTGTTAAGTGCACTCAACTTCCATAGAAAAGAGAGGCTCCTTTGACCAGACCGTGAGCAACTGCGCCACGATTGACGGAACGTTATGCTAGTTGCGCGGTAAACTCTGCTGGCGCGATGCAGGATTTTGCTTGTGGTCAGTGACCAAACATTCGAAGACATGTGACATCCATCACGCACTACACCAAGTGTTAGATTATGGCCCACTCCCTCCAAAAGAGAGGGGCTACTTTTTACAACCATACATACCTTTTCCATCATGAAACTGATTCACATTAGACATCAAAGCATACATTCTCTTATAAACTTCATTTAAATCCATGTGTTTTTCAATTCCTTGTAGAAGAATGTTATGCATACGTAAATGAAGCATTTTGTCTTTCTTCTCGTCTTCTGTCAGTTTTTGTTTTTCTACTACCTTCTGAATATCTTCAGAAGTCTTCTGTTCTATCGCTTTCATGTCAGCATTTTCTTCGGCTTCCAATTCTTCTAGTAATGTTGATAGACGATTGGCTAATATGTTTTTTACTTTTGGGTTCTTGATGTGGAATAAGAAGCTTTGGGTTTCTGAAAATAAGTTACGAAATTGAGAAGCAGAGAAGTAACTGCTTTATGAAATATTTGGTCATTATTTAACTGATGGAAAAAAAAACGGAGGAGGTTCTCAAGTCGACGCGTATATTTTTTTGTTTTTATTTTCATGTATGACCATGCATAACTTTTTACAGAGTGGACCGATTTTGATAAAAAAAAAATATTGGAAAAGGTATATTCCGAAGGTCCCATGTAAATTTAGAAAGAAAATTCTAACCCTAAGGGTGGTATAACAGGGGATGATTGATTGTTGTTTGTTGATTGTGTGTTGTTGTGTTGGTTGATAAGTTCTTACAGAATAGTCCGATTTTGAAAGCATGTAGTAATTAGTAGATTATAGGCACAACAAAAAAAACTTAGTAACAAAAAATTAAACCACCGAAAAAACTGAAAAGCAAAAAATAAGAAACCTAAGTAATTTTCACTAAATTACCTTACATTTATAGAAATAACCAAACCAAATTAGTTAATTTATTTACTTGTTTGGCGCCGACTCAAAATTACTTAGGCTTCTTATTTTTAACTTTTCAGTTTTTTCGGCGGTTTAATATTTTGATAAAAAGTTTTTATGTCCGGAAAGTATAGAGTATAAAAATGCATGACTTTATCAGAAGTGGGAGACCAAAAAACCAATGGATGTATTGTCTGGTCAATTATATGTGGCTTTGTCATTAATGCTACGGCTAAATTGCAATAAAGCGAACTACGCTTCGCGCGCCCTCGCCGCTCAGCGTTTTTATGTAGATGTTTTCGTTACTTTTTCAATATACAGTGCAGTGCAGTCAGTGTGCAGTACATTATGAACGGCCAAAGTTCAGATAAAATCTGAAGTGTTTTTTTTACACACATAGATATCTCCACAAGATACCTGTGTTCAAAATATTTGGAGAGAAATTTGTTAAAACAACATAATCACATACCAGCGTTTGTATGTGAATGATGACGGTATGGCTGCTCTTAAATACGGGATTAACAGGATTCTACAGTTATTCATTTCGATCCAGCCCGTCCATTGCTAGCCTCTACCAGCGATGCTCTAAGCCGAGGTCCGTACCCCACAGAGTACCGAGCGAGTAGTCGCACTAGTTTTAAGTTTTTTAAGCCCTGGCTTGGAGGCCTTAATTAATTAATGTAGCCACTGGCAAGTCCGGTTAAGCAGCCATTAACAACCTCATAGGTTGAACAGCGAGATGTCATACAAAATAAATCTACAGTTACAATAAAATCTCTTTAACAAAATAATTAAACCGCCGATAAAACTGAAAAGCAAAAAATAATAAACCTTTCAGTTATTTTGAGTCGGCGCTTTGAGTCATCTTTGTTCATTGATTGTTTGGCGCCGACTCAAAATGACTGAAAGGTTTATTATTTTTGAAGTGAAAACTTCTTTAGCACCGTTATGATTTGGAAGTCTATGGAACGAAAAAGCGACAGTAAAAAGAGACAGACACATAAATTCATAAAATTTACGTGGGAGAAAATGAGATAGGAAGCATTATACAGTGTTTCTTACGTTCGTAGATAGTTAGCTAGCTAGCTCGATTGTTGAACCGGGAATTTGAAGTGACGTGACACCAAAATCGTCATTTTTTTTTGTGTTTTGCACGGATGATGATAATTATGTATATCTTCCGTACATTTCAATGGTAAAATTTTTGGGTGATTTGTTTTTAATCGTCTCATTTGTTTTGTTTTTATGCTTTTCAATTTTTTCGACGGTTAAATTTTTTTGTTTAAAAGCTTTTATTTTATTCTTTATTGTGGCTACAATCTACTAATAAAACTTGACCCCATCCAATTAAAAAAGAATTATCAAAATCGGAGTACTTCTTTAAAAAGTTATGCGTGGTCATTCATTATCAGTGAGTGAACAATCAATCATCCCCTTTTTTCCTAGCCTTAGGGTTCGATTTTTATTTCCAAATCGATATGGGACCACCTTCAAAGTATACCCTTTCATATAAAAGAAGAATGATAAAAATCAGACTACTCTGTAAAAAGTTATGCGGTCATACATGAAAACCAAACCTCCTGAGTTTTTTTTTTTCGTCGGTTGAAAATTGTCTCACCTATGGATCGTTTCGTTCTGTAAGAGTCATCACTTTCACCGTAGTTGATTTCATCATTGTTTGAGACTTCGGTTGTGTATTCACTACGAATGGTATTATCATTGAATTTTTCTGAAAAATAATAAGTTCGCATTAATCCTAGACATTAATCAGACATTTCAAGTTAATTATGTTTGCGTTTTGATGTGTAACATTTACCCTGTCGATCTGGGGGCGTCCATTAATTACGTAAGGTGTTCTAGGGGAGGAGGGGATCAAGCTAAATCTTTCCAAATCTTACTTAGGGGGGAGGGGGGATCTTGGCAAATAATATAATATAATCTCTTAGGACAATCAACACACCGTTATCTGATCCCAAACTAGGCAGAGCCAGTATTATGGTAACCAGACAACTGATAAATATACTTAAAAAATAAAACGAAAAAAAAAATATCACGTAATTATTTTTCTTGCAGAAAACGGTGTAAAATTGTGTGAAAAATTATTTCTACAATAAAATATTGCCAAATCTGAGCACACACACACAAACACTGATAAAAAAAATCTCAAGCTTGACTCAAGAGCCAAGAGAATAAATTCTTGAGTTAAGAAATTATTCTTGGTCTAATAAAATTTTCTTGTTTTTTTTTCTCAATAACCCAACACGTTTACAGCCCAAATAAAGTTTTGAAGAATCTCGCGAGAGATTAGGGGAGGAGGGAGGGAGTTGAGGTAAATCTTACGAATCAAGGGGGGAGGGGGGCTTGAAAACATTCTCAAAAATGCCTCACGTAATTAATGGACGCCCCCTTTCCTGTAATGTGAAGACCAGTTCTCGTAATTAAAAGGTTCAAATTCTAGTCGCAGTTTCTTCTCGGTGACAATCAAATGTCAAAAGCTTGTCAAAAACGTATGGAGACTCGAGGTATTTTTGACAGATTGCGACATTTATAACTGTGAACGTTCTTTAAATGACAAGAACTACCCCGCTGTGATTGTGTGAACCGGGACGGGACTGTGTAACAGAAAGCAAGAAAGCGCTTGCTAAATAGCAAAAACAAATGACTGATCAATCAGCGCGTCCCATTTTTTCCCGTGGGTGTCGTAGGTGACTAAGGGATTTACTAGAGCAACGTGCTCTATGCATCGTACCACCATACTGCGATCGCCAACCTGCCTGCCAAGCGTGGCGATTATTGCAAACCTCCTCTTTGTGGGAGGTTTATGTCCAGCAGTGGACGTTTTTCGGCTGAAATGATGATGATGATGAATCAGCGCGTGCGGTGGTAGAGTTGGGCGTCAGATGATACCAACTATAATGTTCCTTAATACCAACTTGAAATGTCAGATGTCACATATCATTTGCGACAACACAGACTTAGTGCGAAGGCTAAAAAGAACTAAACCTTTTGAATTAGTGTAGTGTAAAAAGTGAGTTAATAATAGTAACAATATTGTGCTATACATATAACACATGAACATAGTGTTTAAAAATTGTATTAGACTCTAAGAAAGTGCTAGGGACTTGTATAAAAGTGCAAATGGACACTATTCTTAGTTTTAACATAATCTATTACGTAACATATTAAGTTAGAGTTAAATTGCTTATTAGCCTTTTTGGCTAGATCATAATTAATTACTAAGAATTTTGTTCTTACTAATAAAATATAAAACAAAAATATCATTTGCACCTACTGTAAGGCACGCTCGTTTTTTTTTTAAGTCTAGGAATTTGACATTACAGCTGTCTTTGAATCTGGCTTTAAAAACGAATTTTAGGCAGCAACTAACATACCATCATGCTTATGTGAAGAACAGAGGTGTCATAGAAATGTCATAAGAGGCGAGCTTATTTTTTTTATCAATAACCGTACAGTAGAGTCCGTTTAGTACGACTTCGCATGTAACGACCAACCGTTTTTAGCGACGTAAGTATAGGTGCGTGTTTGGTTTTAATACAAGCCACTATGAAAGTACATCCGTTTATTACGACTCCGCTTACAGCGACCGACCGCTTTTAACGACGGAATTTCACACAAAATAGTCCGGTTACAACGACGAGCGTTGACGTGTTTACAAATAAATCGTAGGTAAGAAACTATCTCCGCCCCGCGCTTCCCCCTTGCCTGCACGTCGCTGATTCGAATGCGACTGTTGAGTTTACGGCGTTAATTTGCGGGTGATGCGTGTTTCGTGTACAAGAATGGCTTCTATAACACGAAAAAGTTTCTCTGTTGAAGATAAAAGTGTCATTATTATTATAGATTATATGTACATTATGTGAAATAAATAAATATTTTGATTTAGTTTTATTTTTGACGTGACAACGTCTTATAAATCGATGGAGCCGGCTGCACGCACGAAAAATCATGACTCATGCGGCGTTACCTCGCTCTGAGGCGTTCCATTTAAGGCTTGAAGTGCAAGCGAGAGCGCGCATCAGTATTTTCTTATGACGTTGTCACGTTCAACTATCGACAGTAAACCGACTTTACAGACAACCGATTTTTTGTCTTGGTCACGTAAATATTATTAAATACTAATGTATGTATTTGTATATATGAATGTGATATGAATAAAAATCAAATATTGTCTTTTCGTTTAGTACGACCTCCGGTTAGTACGACGTAATATCACCGGTCCCTTCACCGTCGTTATAACCGGATTCTACTGTATTTGGAATTCGTGCATACTACTGCTGTTTCCATAATATCCATCTGAGTATTTAGCCATTTAGCCAGTTGCTCTAAAATACTGTTACAGAGACCTTACATGAACGTGAACAAGTTAACTCATTTCAGCTGAAAGACGTCGACAGACGTTGGACATAGGGCTGCACCAATTTTTGGGGAAATTGAACAGACAGTTTTTTCCACGCGATGAGCTGATTGATTCCGCGCGCATTAAGAATCCGACTAAGTGCAGTTGCATTCTCAATGCTAAGTTCAATACCGAGAGTTGAAAATTGAACAGACCGTTTTTTCCACGCGATGAGATGATTGATTCCGCGCGCAATAAGAATCCAAGTGAGTGCAGTCGCATTCTCAATGCTAAGTTCAACACCGATATTTGAAAATTGAACAGACTGTTTTTTCCACGCGCTGAGGTGATTGATTCCGCGCGCATTAAGAATCCAACGGAGTGCAGTTGGATTCTCAATGCTAAGTTCAACACCGAGAGTTCAAATTCCAGTGTGCTATGAAGTCCCGCCGCAATATTTTTACGTCCGTGGATCGAAATAATCATTACGGCCGTAAGACGTCCACTGCTGGACATAGGCCTCCCCCAATTTGGGAGGCTTAGCCATAATCGCCACGCTTGGCAGGCGGGTTGGCGATCGCAGTATGGTGGTAAAATGCATAGAGAACGCTGCTGCCCATTCTCAAGTAAGTCCCTTAGTCGCCTTTTACTACACTCACGGAAGGAAACGGAGTGGTGGTATTCTTACGGAGTCGGTCGTTCTTATATAAAAATACCAAAATAAGCTCAGTTACCTTTCTTACTAGCGAGCAATCCATCGATGTCTACAAAGACATTGGTCAGTATAACAGTAAATGTGAAGGCTATAGCCAGAAGTGTGATACAGAACACCCTGTAGAACACCGCGTCGTAGTCGCATCGTGTCATATGGCGTCTTGCTTTATACTTTCTGTAAAATAAAGAAGGAATTCAAAATGGTGATGTTTGTTGGAGAGTTGGTTTAGAAAGATCAGGTGCGTAGTACTCGCAACCGAAGTGCATGTATGACCTGCACCCTAATTGCGAAACGCACAATTTATCAGAATCTGAATGGGATTGAAGATTATTTCTAAACCATTGCGTCATTTGTTCGAATAAATTGTCGGCTCAGCAACGTAAATAACGCAATGAATGTTGTTTAACTATGAATATCAAACCAATTCCTACCGATAAAAAGTTCCGCAATTACCCCTCTGATGTATGAACGTAGATGAAATATGTAAGGAAAAATGAAACGGCAAAAGGAGTATGTGAGGATCGTAGCAGGAGACGTTCTGTAGTGTCTGCCGACCTTCACGGGAAGGCGCGAGTTTACGTACGTTTAATAAGTGGAGTTCATTTTTTAACCGACGAAAAAAAAACGGAGGAGGTTATCAATTCGACGCGTATATTTTTTGTTTTTTTTTTTGTTTGTTTTTTTTTTAACCGACGAAAAAAGACGGAGGAGGTTATCAATTCGACGCGTATATATATATTTTTTTTTATGTATGACCACGCATAACTTTTTACATAGTAGTCCGATTGTGATAATTCTTTATTTATTGGAAAGGGTATACTTTGAGGGTGGTCCTATATAAATTTGGAAAACAAAATTGAACCCTAGGAGTCGGAAAACAGGAGATGATTGATTGTTCAATCATTGATTGTAATGTATAACCACGCATAACTTTGTACAGAGTAGTCCGATTTTGATCATTCTTTTTTCATTGGATAGGGTATACCTTGCCAAATATTATTAGTACATTAAAGCCACAAAAAAAATTACAAATTAAAAACTTTTTAACAAAAAATTAAACCGCCGAAAAAACAGTAAAGCAAAAAATAATAAACTTTAAAATGTTGAGTCGGCGCTGAAAAATCAATGAACTAAGATCACTCAAAGCGCCGACTCATAATTTTAAAGTTTATTATTTTTTGCTTTTCTGTTTTTTCGGCGGTTTAATTTTTTGTTAAAAAGTTTTTATAAATGTACAAGTTATTTCCTTAACCAATAAAGATATTCATAATCGTTCGATACGCTCCCGTACGTACGGAAAATACGCGCTCAGGCACTGTGGATACCAGCCCGTTTTACTTTAGATTACCTATTTCGCTCTTGTACTGAATCGAATATCAGTCAATGTTCTCTCAGGAGTCCTATAAACGCTGTTCAAAAATACAAAACCTGAAAATGTAGTCAGTTTAAATCAAATAGACGACCGCTATTCTTCCGACAGCTGTTTGCTGTTGCAGGCAAGGCATATCAGGTTATCTAAATGTGTCATTTTCTGACTTCCACAACCCAGTTGTGAGAACAACGTCGCGCCTAATCTTGCATCGCGCTTGGAGGTTGTTACCTTTTCTAAGGAGATTGAGGTAACTTTACACTCTGTATTGCTATTCTTTAAAAATCTCTCCGTGATAACTTGAGTGAAGTGAGCTTAGTTATTCCTACTGTTAGTAAAGCCAAAGTCAGTAAAGCCAATCATTTGTAAAGACTAACCATGGAGTTTCTTGTCGGCTCTTCTCCATAGGAATCAACTATTTGGAACCGTGCACCTAGCTTCTGACGTTTCATAAGTGCCCATGTAGGTTTATGTGAAATAAAAATATATTGATTTTATTTACTCAAATGAGTATATTAAGCAAGTATCCCGGCGGACTGTAGGTTTAAACAGATTGTGAGCTCTAAGTTTACTTGGGTATTTCTTCTCAGAGTAGTCAGGAATCACTGACCTCATGTGGTTTTAATATTACATTAATGTTTCTTTTGAGGTGCACACCTGTGTTTTCCAACCAAAAAAATCTGCCTAGCCTTTTCCCAAATACGTCGAGTTCAGCATCTAGTCTAACCAGATACAGCTGAATATCAGTATTTCACATGGAACGACTGCCTATCGAGCTCCACAACTCCACTGTCAAAGATTTACAAATGGCAGCCGGGACCAACGGCTTAACTTGTCCTTGTCCACATTTATTCTCATACACAATTCATACGAAAAAAATGGCTGTTTTAAAGTCGCCATCTTTTTTCTTTCAGGAAATCGTATAACGCTATTGTTTGTTCTTCTTAGTAATTTGCCTTGTTCGTTGTAATCCCACAATGTTCCGATAAGCGATATTTTAAGATGTGAAACGCACCTTAAGCTGTGTCTCACGCTGTATTCCTGAAGAAATGTAATATGTATCGTAGACCAAAAATTTGCACCACTTTCTGTAGGTCTTCGGTCTATCTATCTAGATCGCGCCCCACGCTACGCTTGCCAATACGCGGTCTCCACTCCAGGTTTCGTCTGCTTCATCAGCCATCGGTCCTTCGATATACAAGGCCAGCCCACTGCCACTTCAGCCTGCTTACACTGCGAGCTATGTCGGTAACTCCAGTTCTTTTTCGGATAACTTCATTCCTGATTTTATCCTTCAAAGAAACTCCGAGCTTTGCCCGCTCCATATCCCATTGAGTAGCAGTAAATTTGTGAACCAGCCCAACTGTCAGTGTCCACATTTCTGCACCGTATGCTATTACGGGCAGGACGCACTGGTTGCAGAGCTTAGTGTATAGGCGACGAGAAGATATGGAAAGGTTTCTCAAACGCCCAACCCAACTGGATTCTCCCCCCTGGCGTAGAAATTTTACGTCAGTTACTGAAATTTTTTACTGTCTCATAGAAAAGTCATCTGTAGCATTTTTCCAACTATATAGGGGTCGGCTTCCAGTCTAACCGGATGCAGCTGAATACCAGTATTTTAGTTGCGACTTCCCTATCTGACCTCCACAGCCCTGTTACTGGATAATACGATACTCCTTGGTAAGACTGTTTGATAGAATTTCGGGTTTCTGACGATCCGTAACGACTTTCAATGATCCACAAATGACGGCCGGGACCAACGTTTTAACGTGCTTTCCGAGGCACGGAAGGGTCTTTGTAAGTGAAGATGGTCGCCCATTTACGGACCAACTGTGGCAAGCGGAGGTTAATCTTTTTTTTTTTAAGCAGAATCACAAATCACTTAATGCGTTTATCGTTAAAACTCGACACACCGAGACCGCCTGGAGGAGCTTTTGGTCAATGAAAGATCTTCTAAAAGGAGATGTACCACTTTGTCTCAAACGGAGAAATAAAGACTTGTGTATTTTCCTCATTCTCACATAATATGTGACCAAGAAACAAAGATAAAGACGAGACTAAAGAATGAGACAAAAATAAAGATCATGTTTGAGCACCATATTATAGTGCTCAAACTTGGTCTTTGACACTTCAGCAGAGGTTTAGCTCGAGGTATGCCAGCGAGCGTAGTATTCTGGGTATTCGAATTCCAGACCGTCTAAAGAACACAACATTTCCCGCTTAGACAAAGATCACGGACGTTACTCAAAAAGAATGTCGGCTAAAGAGGGATTGGGTCGAACATGTCTGATGACTAATGGGCTAAGACAACCACCCATTAGGTTCAACTAAATGCACTCCGGTGTCAGGACAGGCCGAGACAAAGATGACGGAACGAGTTTGACTCCTACCGAATGGACTAGCAAAAGACAGAATTCTGTGGAAAAGAGAGAGAGAAGAGGCTTTTGATTTGCAGTGGGACATTACAGGCTAGTTGTATTAGATAAATAAAACATTTTTCTGTCTCTGTCTATCTTCAATATTTTGTTATATGACGAATTCCCAGATATCTTTGAAAGCCATAAATCGGTAGATATGTGACATCTACCACCCCCCGGTGGCTCCGCGTCGTGGATAACAGTCCACTCTCTCTCGAAGAGAGGAGGCTTTTGTCTCGTGTTCCTAATATTATAGACTGATTATCCTATAACCATACCAAATTACAGCTTTTTAGTATAAAGGGTCTCTAAGTTAAACCATGGACAGACAGAGACAGACTTAGCTCACCTTCCTGTTTTACGAAAGAAAAGTTTAATTTAAAAAACCCTCGACCAACCAAAATTTCAAAAAAAAATATACATAATAATTATGTACGTATGGGCCCTTTAAGTTTAATAAGTTGTAAATAATATTTTGATCAAAGGATCGTCGCCGTCATCTCGAAACGGCTGAGCCGATTTTGATAAAACATATCTAAGAAAAACCGCTAAAAAACTTACTTTAAAATATAAAAACCGCACCCAAATCGGTTCACCCGTTTAAGAGCTACGGTGCTTCAGACAGACACGCATAGCAGTGAAACTTATAATACCCCTCTTTTGCGTCGGGGGTTAAAAAAGTAAGGTATTAGAAAAATCTTTTGCTTACATTTATGAGTGTGCACGACGGCCAGCGGTTTGTACTGAAGTGGAAGACCTTCAGTAAACAATTGCCTTATCGGTAATTTCTTTTTCTTCTTTTGGCGGTTCTTGTGGTAAAAAGGATGAATTTCCGAGCGATAACATTATGGCTTTGATTTTAACGCTGCCACTAATTTACAATTTTGTGGTTTTGAATTTAAGGCTAAATTATAATATAATCATAAACCGTCCTATGGATTATAGGATAAAATATTGTTTGGATCAATCGTCGATCCTTTTCAGAGTACATAATTCGAAGTTATTCGACCGAGGGAAGGTAGCGCGCGCCCCAACTGCCCTATCGCTCGTATACCTGCTCAATACCCCACTGCGTTCAGTGCTGTATCTCTGGGAATATTTCAAATTAGCCTATATAACTTTGCCTACACTTTCTTAGATATATAAGGAGTGTATTTAAGCAATGAAAAATAAAACGATCTTTTGATCCTTCTAAAGCAGAATCCCCCATTAATGAACTATTTGATGAGCCCTGTTTTATTGTGTCATTTTTACTGTAAACCAAACAATTTGACATTAATTTATATCTTGAATTTTTTTTCTTAATGTTAGTTTAAAATTATCATATATTTTGTGTAAATTCAATAATAATAAATAACATGGACGCCCTCAGGCTAGGTGGAGCGACGATCTTCGCAGGGTGGCTGGTAGCAGCTGGATGAGAGTTGCCGAAAATCGAGCTAATCGTGCAATTGGGGAGGCCTATGTCCAGCAGTGGACTGCTATAGGCTGATGATGATGATGATGAAATAACATGTGATATGCATGCCCATACATACATACATACAATCGCGCCTTTTTCCCATGGGGGTAGGCAGAAACCACGGAACGCCACCTGCTACGATCTCTACACACTCTTTTTGCCTCGTTTAGGTTCATACAATTGGTCATACACACACGCCGGTTGCGAGTACTACGCACCTGACCTTTCTGAAGAACATCACCAATAAGGTTCCTATATGTCCTCCTAGAGCGTCCCCTCCCGGTGTTTCCACTCACATCTGCCTTGTAAATACCTGTTGTGAGCCGACCTTCATTCATCCTCTCAACATGACCAAACCATCTAAGCATACTTTATTCAATTTTTGTCGCTACATCTTCTTCTAAACCACACCATTCTCTTATCAAATCATTCCTCAGCCTATCATTCATAGTCACACCACACATGCTTCGCAAGGAACGTATTTCCACAGCATTTATTCTACTTTCATGCTTCGTTTGCCATACCCAACATTCACTTCCATACATAAGCGTAGGGACCAGTACACCATTGTGAACAGCCGGTCGAGCCTTATCGAACATCAACTGGTTGGTTAAAATTGCATGTAAAGCACCATTTACTTTACTTCCCGCATTCACTCTTCTTTCCACATCTTTGTCAATCTTTCCATCCCTTGTAAACAAACTCCCCAAATATACGAACTCAGTTACTTGCTCTACACTCTTATCATTTATTTTCACATCACACACCGATACGTTCTCTTCTCTTTCAAACACCATGACCTTCGTCTTATTCGCATTTATATTCGTACTCTTCATCTTAAATGGTTCATCCATGTCTTGCAACTGTTCTGCTGACGATGCAAGTAGAACTTGATCGTCTGCGTAGAGAAGGCATTCTCTTCTTCTTAGCGTGTCGATAGCAATCTAAATAGAGTTAGCCCAGAATTTGGCTACGAGCTTAGCATTTTCAGTAGCGTCCATCAACTCCTGTGGTGTGCAAACAACAGGACATGCTGGACAAGATATCAAGTGCCTCATCGTTTGTGGGACAGCACCACATTTACACTCCAGGGCTGAGTCGTCTATGAATCTCCACCTATACAGGTTTTTCAGGTTTGTTTTTTTTTTTGGTTTAGGTTTTTTTTTTTGGCCGTAGAGAAGGCATTTGACAGGCAACTCACTCATTGTCAATCCACACTCACCCTCTTTCAAATCTGTCAGACAACTATCCATGTACAAGTTGAACAGCCACGGTGACGCTACACAGCCCTGCCTAACACCCCTCGAGATGCAAAACCAGTTCGTGTATGCCCCATTTATCCTAACACAAGCACTGGAATCCTTGTATAAAGATTTCAGTGCCCGTACCAAGCGCCAGTCCACACCGTATATGGATAGTGTTGATCACAGTTTTTCTCTGCACACACTGTCATAGGCATGCCCATGTGACGGTAGAACATGGAGTACTCATAAACTTAAACATCTATTGTTAAATTACCCATGTTTGCAAACCAATAAATAATTTGATTTGATTTGAGCCCCGAGTTGAAGGTTTTAAAACTTGGTTTATATTATGATAGTTTTTGTCTGTGGTTAAGTAATAATGGTCACAAAAGTCGGTCGATTAGGTCAGCTACGCTTGCTGTGGATCGTCAGAAGCCTGAAAGTCTGACAACCAGTCTTACCAAAGGGTATCGTAATACCCAGTAGCTAGATTGTGGGGGTCAGATCGGCAGTCGCTTTATGTAAAATGCTGATACTTAGAACAACCTTAATTTGAGCTCTATATTATTGGTTGTTATGGCAACAATGAAATTTGATTTAAATTTGGTTATTATGTTTTATTTATGAAATACTATCATTTAACACGTTGACGGACAGTATTCCCTTACTGGTTAATGGTGTTGAGACACTACAAAATTTCATTTTAATTAACATTTTTTTTTTAACGTACGATAAGACAGTAAAAGATTAAAACTCTATCCGTCGTGAAACTACAGAATGCCCTTCCTTTTATTAGTATCATATTAGTATATAAAATATAACGTCGCAAGGCGTACTGATTGCATGCAAGTCAAAAGGTTGACGTCGATAGGCGTACTGTCGTATTATTTTATCCAGAGAGAACGTCGAGAAGCGTTCTGTCCGTCAACGTGTTAAGTACATTTACATTAAGTACATTTTATATACTTTTATATTTTTTGTAAATTTGAGAATGTTGTAGGCCTTGTAGACTGTAGACAATTTTCTATTTTATTACTGGTACTTGTTGACAGTCCTACACTGTTCTCGCATACCTGTTAACACTGTAATTTGAAACCATTGTAAAAGCCAATTATTTTTAAAAGAGTAACCGTGGAGTTTCTTGTCGGCTCTTCTCCATAGGAATCAACTATTTGGAACCGTGCACCTAGCTTCTGACGTTTCATAAGTGCCCATGTAGGTTTATGTGAAATAAAATTATTTTTATTAATTTGATTTGAACCGTTTAAACTGGAATCCGTTGGAGTCGGGTCATAGTTGGGAAAAGGTTGGGCAAATGATGATGGCTCGAATGGTCCGTGTAGATTGGAGGATTTTTTGACCCTGAGTTTTTAAGGCTGCTTCCATCTAGACCATTGGAGTTGCAAAGAGCGGAGTGCACGTGTAGTGAGAGTAACGGGGTGCAGTCCCCATGGTTGTCCTCCAACCTGGGGTGGATGGAGGTACTGGAACTTTTTATGACTAAAACCACCCCGAGTTCCCTCGTACACTTGCACCGGGGGTTCCAGGGGCACTTAATAACTCTTCAACGCAGCCGGTGCTCCGTCTGGTCAAGCTGAAGGAGTGAGATGTGTGACTCCCGTCGAGACGTCTTAAAGAGGCGCCCGTGGAATATTACACCCCACCAGATTATAAGATAGGGGGCGATGGACGTCCTAGAGTCCATTATATATCCTCTCCCGACGCCCATTGTGCCTGCTGCGGGCTAGGAGAGCACTCGAAATCTCCGTCTCCTTTTCCGTTGCCTAGCAGAGCTGCTTTTTTTTTAACATGGAGAAATGCTCATGTATACAGCGCTACCAAGGTGAGATAGCGCAGTTCTGTGAGGCTTCACCCCACTAATACTCCACGGAGTCCTTCTGTACCGCTGATGGCGGGAACACGGGCACGGAAAATCATTCTTTCGCGAACCCACCGCGGCTGTTCCTCTTCAGACCCACCTCTGGGAGATGCCCCCCATCACCGGCACGTGAAAACACATAGCACGTCGTGACCACCCCGGGGACCAAATAGCACATGGGCCAAACAACCCTGTGTATGGCACCCTTGGTCCCCCTGCGACGGGTCAGGACAGTGGCCCCGCCGCCTACCACTTTTCGGCCGCAGGGGATAGGGAGCGCAGCCAACGCCATACTAACACTCCTCTTCCCCTGCGGCCCCGTCACGTCCACCATCGGACGGTGGCGACCCCGTTCAGGCCACGGAAAGTAAGGAGAGCGGCGCATCTCAAAACCGGCACTCCTTTCCGGCCTCCAACCCTCAGCCGCGATGCCTACCATACGACATCGCGGCCCGCCTCAGTCAAAACCTACTTGATGGCTGCTACGTCAACGGCTTGGCAGGAAAAATTCTGAAGAGCGGACCCTCCTCGGGTTCCTCTTAGCTTCACCGTGGGTGTCCAAGCTTGGCTGGCCGTGGGCTTCTGAGCCCCCTCTCCCCGCCTCAACAATGCGAGAACCCACCGGAAGAGCGAAGCTAGGAGCAGGATTTTTTGCATCTTTGTGGAGCGGAGCGAAATATGAATTCAATGGCTTAATATGGGCATAGCTCCGCTCTTCTCCACTAGGAGGGCTAGCCAGCCTAAAATTTGATATATTATACTATACTTTTTGCGTTTTTACTGTACTCGAATCTATACTATACTAATATTAAAAAGCTGAAGAGTTTGTTTGTTTGATTGAACGCGTTAATCCCAGGAAGTGCCCATGTAAGTTTATGTGAAATAAAATATTTTGATTTGATTTGAGTTTTAGCATCCCGGCTCTCCGTGGCTGCCACTGACAAGTCTGTCAAAATCATTGTGGTCATTATTCTTGGCACAGTAAGTTCGCTGTTTAGGTTGCTGCTGTCACCTGCTGTCGGAGGAACGGAACGGAGAGAACCTAGGTTGCAAGAGCAAGTGAAACAATCTTCATGAATTTAGCATCCCACCTCGAAATAGGTTTGTTTTTCTTTTGACCATCCATAGTAGTAGCTAAATTGTTTTCATGAGTTGAGGAAAGTTAAATAAATAAATATCTTAGGACAACCAACACACCGTTATCTGATCCCAAACTAGGCAGAGCCTGTACTATGGCAACCAGACAACTGATAAACATACTTATATACCTATTTCTAATTTCATATTGGTGCAGTCAGTTTTTCGTTGGCTATAAGAGTAGAGGGAGACCAAAGAAACGATGGATGGACTGTGTGATTGATGATATGGATAGAAAGGGGGTGACTACTGAGATGACGAGTAATAGAGAAATGTGGAAGAAAAAAACATGTTGTGCCGACCACAAATACATTGGGGTACGAGCAGAAGGGACAGAAGAATGATGATTGGTGCAGTCAGTTATTAATTGGGCAAAGAAGTCTGCTATGTCAACAATGCACCGGCTTAGAGTCGGCGAGATGATTACTTGATAACATATTAATGCTAAAAAAGATAGCGCAGTCTGGAGGGCTTCGCGCGTTCAATGTTAATACAACTTGGCTGGCCTGTTAGTCTAGTGGTTAGTGACCCTGACTGCTAAGACTGAGGTCGTGGGTTCGATTCCCACCCAGGACAAATCTTTGTGTGATGAGCACGATCATTTGTTCTGTGTCTGGGTGTAATTTATCTATAATATGTATGTATTTAGAAATATATACATTTATCAGTTGACTGACTGACTGACTGCACCAATATGAAATTAGAAATATATAAGTATGTTTATCAGTTGTCTGGTTGCCATAGGCATATACAGGCTCTGCCTAGTTTGGGGTCAGATAACGGTGTGTTGGTTGTCCTAAAATATTATTATTTTAGGGCGTTTGTTGGTGTGAGTTAATTAAGGGAAACAATTCAAACACAACAAATTATTATGCACGACATTTATTAAACTACAATAATTTTCGATGTTAATATTACAAAATAATAAAATTGCATTTTTTGTTCACTACTATAATAGTTACCTACACATTGAAAATAAGATTATTATTACTATTATTTAAAAAAATGTAACACATACACACGTATGTGTAAAGCTTTTTTTACGGATCTTTGACCAAAGAATCGTAAAACAGCGCCATTACTTTTTTACGTAAATTTGTTTCATTCACACAAAATATCTATCTTATTCTAGTTCCTCCAGGGAACAGCGTCCTGTACCCAAATTACGTTATACACTATAAATAAGAATCTTAATAATTTTGAAAGTAATTCCTAATCCATTTCTTCATCTGTTCAAAATATTCGTCTGCCCAACAACGTTAATAACGCAATGAATTTTGCTGAAAAGTCAAATGTAAGCCTTCTTTTAGTGTGTTACGCAATTACTTATCTGTGAGGACAGCTGCCAAGAATTATTTTAAAAATTACATATTTTTACATAATTATAACAAATTGCATTCTCTCTTCTATTTGTAAAAAGATCTTTTATTATATATTTTTTACTATTATACTTATAGATAGTGCTGCTTTGCCAGCAGATATTTTTCTTATACTATCACTATAAATTAAAACATCAAACAGTTATTTACATTGATTAATAATTACACTAATTGGTATACCCATACCTGGATGTCATGTCCCGAGCTATGGAGGCCAGCTCGGGACATAAGACCATATTTTTTCCACACATTTTTAGTAAAATTCGAGTTTGCTCCCATCATTACACGGCCGGAGAGTTATCAGTACTCTTCCACCTGGCTAAATTTGATTCTGATCTAATGCTATCTGGAGAATCCAGTTGATTCCGTATTTAAGTTGATTAATATCACTTCACTGGCTCACCACCACATCAAGCGTTACCGTGCAGACCTGCGTCACCATTTCGCGCCATTTCTCGTGACTGACAGATGTCATTAGTGACAGCGACTGCCTCCGCTTGTGTGCATGAGATAGTGTTTACATATCTATTAAATAGATATACTACACTATCTATCATACAGTACATTTCTGTTTGCCCTCTGTCCGTCATTTATTCAAGCCGGAATTGTGCTTCGCTATCATATTTTTTCTCTGGAGCATTGCATTTTTTTTTTCAGTCGTATTTTCGTCACTTTAGTATTCTACCAAACAATGTTTGCCTTAAGTAGTCTATAAGAATACTAAGTTTATTTTAATGTGAAGTTCTAGAAATGAGTTTTTATGCTCACACTTAGGCATACTTTCGCCACAAATCACAAAATCCTACTAATATTATGTGAAAGTTTGTTATTAAATCGCGCAAAAACCGGCGAATGTATTTGGTATAGAGCTAGTTTATAACCTGGATTAACACATAGGATATTATTTTTCTCCCGGTAGTACGTTTCCATGGGATTTATTTTCGACCTACACGCGGGCGAAGTTGCTGGAAAAAGATAGGACATAATAATATAATTATGTTCAAGACTAACTATTTAAACATAATTATTTATTTCTCTGTCGTCTTTAAACGATTGCTAGAAACAGTACGATGTATTATATAAATGTTAAGCGCTTAAAGAATTTTGTGATTTGTGGTGCAAAGGCCATAGATATACCTAAGTGTTGTAAAGATAGATAGATAGATAGATTCAGTATGATCGTTTTCTTCTTATTTCAAAGGAATGTCTATCCGGTTTCTATGTTCTACATTTATTATTTTCTTAAAATTCTTAAGCCCTAAATCGATTTATTCATTCTTATAACAGCCCTTCCCCTTCTTATGTTGTTTTTATGTGTTATTTTTATCTTAAATATTAGGTACAAAAATTATAATTATTTTAGACTTTATTATTTAAATTAGTTTTATAATCGGATTTAATTTATATTTAACCCAGTGACATTTTTATTTTCTCGTTCAATCTGGAACAAGAACAAAATATATGTTTATCTAAAAATTTAATATAAGTTTAGAGAATCGCGTCATACGGGAGTAATTGTAAAAACTGAAAATACTCTTGATAAGTACTTTTCATTAATTAGATGTATAGGTGAGGCAGTGCTCGCTGCAAAAATAAAAAAATAAAAACACTGAAATTCGTTCTATAGGTTCGTAGTATTTCGACCCATTTCTGCTCGTGGGTGTCGTAAAAAGCGACTAAGGGACTTACTTGAGAATGGGCAGCAGCGTTCTCTATGCATTTTACCACTATACTGCGATCGCCAACCCGCCTGCCAAACGTGGCAATTATGGCTAAGCCTCCCAAATTGGGGGAGGCCTATGTCCAGCAGTGGACGTCTTACGGCCGTAATGATTTCGATCCACGGACGTAAAAATATTGCGGCGGGACTTCATAGCACACTGGAATTTGAACTCTCGGTGTTGAACTTAGCATTGAGAATCTTACTGCACTCAGTTGGATTCTTAATGCGCGCGGAATCAATCATCTCAGCGCGTGGAAAAAACTGTCTGTTCAATTTACAAATCTCGGTGTTGAATTTAGTATTGGGAATCCAACTGGACTCCGTTGGATTCTTAATGCGCGCGGATTCAATCACCTCAGCACGTGGAAAAAACTGTTCAATTTTCAACGCTCGGTATTGAACTGACCATTGAGAATCTAACTGCACTCAGCTGGATTCTTAATGCGCGCGGAATCAATCATCTCAGCGCGTGGAAAAAACTGTCTGTTCAATTTACAAATCTCGGTGTTGAATTTAGTATTGAGAATCCAACTGGACTCCGTTGGATTCTTAATGCGTGCGGATTCAATCACCTCAGCGCGTGGAAAAAACTGTTCAATTTTCAACTCTCGGTGTTGAACTGACCATTGAGAATCTAACTGCACTCAGCTGGATTCTTAATGTGCGCGGAATCAATCATCTCAGCGCGTGGAAAAAACAGTCTGTTCAATTTTCAAATCTCGGCGCTGAGCAGAGCGTTGTAGATCCTTTGCGCGAAAAATCCCATCCACAATATTTATACGTTCGTGCAGACGTAGAATTAAGTAGATTATAAATTTACATCGCACGTTCGTGTTAGAAAGCAAACAAAAAATAACAAAAAAAAGCAACAACAATATGACTGCACGAATAACTAGGTACATGAATATCTACACAGAATTAAAATTTACAAAAAACCAAAAAAGTAATACAAAAATACAAACAATGACAAAATACCGACAGCGAGAAAATAGTTTTCTTAATTGTTGTAAATGAGCTAAAAAGCTCTAAATGCCGTTCTTAATCTAAAATACCGTTTTGTTCAAAAGACCGTAAAAGTATACTTACTTCCTCACGATTGCCCTTCTCTGGGCTTGAAGGTCAAACGCTAGGGGGTCCATTTCAACACGGGAGTTGCTTTCAAGGCCTGGTATTATATCGTCCATACCCTGGCTATTGATATCGCTGTCAACTGTGGAAAACAATTAATCTCTTTTTTTATTTATCTATTTTTTTTTAAATTTAATCTTTTTGATATTTCTTTATCTAATTATTTCCATATTAAATTTAATCCTAATATTTATTTAAATTGATTTTATATATAACAAACTAACCAAAACCCTGATTAAATTAATTTATTATTATTCTGACAAGTAAATGATTAATGAGTATTTAACTCAGGTGAACTCGTTTACCCGGTTCCTATATCGATTATGAATCATTGTAAATATCCTTTTAAAAAATCTGAATCTGACAAAATGTTCATTTACTAGTTTCAATATCTGACGAATTGATCGTTTTATTGGTTCCTTTATCTGAAGATTTGTTCCTTTGATTCGTCCCTATATCTGACGTCCCTATTTGATCCTTTTGTCGGTTCCTATTTCTGGCGAATTTTTTCATTTGTTGGTTCCTATTTTCGACAACATGTTCTTTTTTTGGGTCCTATATGTGACGAATGCTTTTTTTTATTGATTTCAGTAATAAACATGTACACTTCGTTTATGTAATCTTTGTGTGATGAATACAATTATTTGTTCTGTGTCTGGGTGTTATTTATCTATACTATGTATGTATTTAGAAATATATAAGTATATTTATCACTTGTCTGGTTGCCATAGTACAGGCTCTGCCTAGTTTGGGATCAGATAACGGTGTTTTGGTTTTCCTTAGATTTTATTTATTTTATTTATTATTTATAATGCTTTCTGTACACCAATAAATAATTTCTTATTAGTTACTATACCCAATGAATAGTTAATTTTAGTAGTTTCAACTTTCTACGTCCAACGAACCAATGGTTAGGTGACAAGTGTTAGTAACAACGGTCCGTAAGACATAGAAAACGGGTATTAACCGGTGGTTAGACTACTGACAAAAATAATTGACAATAGAACAAAAAAAATATTAAAATCTTACGTATATCGCTGGCATGAATACTTCCTTCGAAATACACATTTCCTTCAGTATCGGGTTTCATATCTGAAAAACAAAAAAAAAAAAAAAAAATTACATCTTCCTTTATTCCTACCTCCACCGTCATTATATTGTATTGTACAATATAATCGTAAAGATCGAATTATGTGCTTCAAAAATAAAGTTTTAAATTTCTTTGACGCAATATCGAAAATTTAAAAACAGAATTATCATGACACCGTTTCTCTAACTAAATCATGATAAAAAAGGGTTGTATTTTTATTATTAATTCGGTACAGAACAAATCCATGAAGTTAATCATCATAATCAGCCCATGTTCCCACTGCTGGGACACAGGCCTTCTCTCGGTGAGAGAGAGTGGGCCGTAATCCACCACGCGGGCCCGTGCGGGTTGGTGAAGTTAATATCACCAAGAAATTTCTATCAATTTTTATTTTTTGTGACGGCGTTCCATTTTTAAAGCAATTTAAAAAGTTTTAATTCTATGTTTTAAGGCTCGTGCAGACTAGCGCGACAAGAACAATTTCTATGGTCGTGTCGCGGCGCGACAGGTCGCCCCTGTGTGAAGTGTCGCGCGCGTTTTCATAGAAATTGTTCTACGAATATAAATCGCCGAATCGCGCACGACCGTCGCGTCGCGCTTGTCTGCACGAGCCTTTACTTGTATGTGGCAGCGCCTGTTTTACCGCATGCGCTTGCAGGGTTTTCTAGTTATGAATTTCGTGGGTTTTTTTGCTTAAAAATGTCTGATATCTGAAGTCAAGAAAATGTCTGAAGAATTTAGTAAGTTCAGTTCGACTGTGTGAGTATATAAATTTGTGAATGGAACTGCACATATTAAAATGCTCGTGTGATGTTATTAATAACTTCAACTACACGTGTTATAATACCCTTTATTATTATTATTATACTTCTATTATAAATAATTATAATCTTCCGTGGACTACACGCAAAGAATTTTAATTAAATACACTTACCATTTTGATTTAAATTTGATTCGATCTTTTCATTGTCTGAAAACGAAAAAAATTGTTAGAGAAAGAAATATAAATTACTAGCTTCTGGCCGCGGCTACGTCCGGGTGAGTGTCAAATATTCACCATTTCAACCCCCATTTCATCCTCTTAGGGATGGAATTTCAAAAAACTCTTTCTTAGTGGATACCTTCACTTCACAAAGAACACACCCTCCAAATTTCATGTGTCTAGGACCAGCGCTTTAGGCTGTGCGTTGATATATCAGTCAGTCAGTCACTCAGGACTTTGAATTTTAGTATAGACTAGCTTCTGCCAGCGGCTTCACCCGCGTGGATGTCGAAATATTCACCATTTCAACCCCCCATTTCACCCTCTTAGGAATGGAGTTTCCAAAAACCCTTTCTTAGTGGATACCTACTCCTCACAAAGAACACACCCTCCAAATTTCACGTCTCCACGACCAGCGGTTTAGGCTGTGCGTTGATATATCAGTCAGTCAGTCAGTCAGTCACTCAGGACTTTGAATTTTATATATACAGGGTTATTTGTAAAACACCGGCAACCTCTCAGGTCTATGTTACTAACATCATAATCAACAACTTTTGTTCTGTGACTTTTAAAAATTCATCATATTTTAGTTCATCAGATTTTCAAACAAAAATAAAAATATTTACATTAAACGCTCTAATTGTTACGGAGTCTATGCGAAGCAAAAGAAAGCGATAGTATATTAGCAAGGGGAGCGGGGTTAGGGCGGCGGGGGCGCTTGAACTTGACCTATTTACAGGCAGCCGATTTTTGTATGAAAATCTGATGCACTAAAATATGATGAATTTTTAAAAGTCATAGAACAAAAGTTGTTGATTATGATGTTAGTAACATAGACCTGAGAGGTTGCCGGTGTTTTACAAATAACCCTGTATAGATAAAGAAAATTTGAATTTTGCGATTTACCTCAGAGCATCCTCCTGAAGGAACTCCGTTCCAAAAAAACATTTAAAAAAATCTGTCTACTTGAAAAATACTACCTACTTCCAGTTTTTCAGGGTTTTACAGTGCAGGGATTGAACGCTACGTTATTCTGAACCATCAAAATCAAAATATGTATTTTTATTTCACATAATCCTACATGGGTACTTATGAAACGTCAGAAGCTAGATGCATGGTTCTAATTTATTGATTTTTATGGAGAAAAGCCGAAAAGAAAGCCATTGTCTGTTTTAAAAATAATTGTTTTTAACAATGGTTTAAAATTACAGTGTTAATTTGTATGGGAGGACAGTGTCCTGTCAACAAGTATCAGCTACCTACTTAATAAAAATAGAAAATTGTCTACAATCTAAAAGAATAAAAAAAAAGAAATATAAAGGAATTTATATAAATGATAGTACGTATAAATAAAATATAATAACCTATTTAAACCAAAAATAAATCAATGACCCGGTTTTGAAATTTAACTGCGGATATAGAAAAAAAAAAATGTGTTCCATTTATTTTTGACTTTATAGTCATTGCCCTTTTCTATGAAACAGTTCTATAATTATGATAACGGACAAAAAATCTGAACAGTTCAGAATCATGTCTTGAATATATAGTAATAAATGCGCGTTGATTTTTCTGCCACCCCAATCTATTGGACACTTCAATATTGCTCCTTACACCCTCGACAATAAAACAGTATTTTATTAAACGTACCTGGAAAAAACCCATTGGCATCCAATGTGGTTACTGCTTTTTCAGTTTGTGTGACTGGGGCCAACTTCGTGGTTATGAGAGTTGAAGAAGGTGGTCTTTCCGTACTTGGAGAAGCTAAAAACAATTAATATCTTTCTTTAACAATCCGTGTGGTGATAGACGTAAAGAATAGCAATATTCTATTTCTTCCAGTGTGTGTCGTAAAAAGCGACTAAGGGACTTACTAGAGAATGTGCAGCAGCGTTCTCAGTCCATTTTACCACCATACTGCGATCCCTAACCCGCCTACATAACGTGGTGATTATGGTTCCCCCCCCCTCTCCCCCTCGCAGCGAAAGGGGCGACCATCCACGCCGCGGGGACACATTCTATAGTTATACGACTTCTGTTACATACCCTTGCACGCCACGTTGGGTCACTAATAAAATGACTGCCCCGTTGGTCTCGTGTTCGCAAGCGCGACTGCTGAGCGTGAGGTCCTGGACTCGATTCCCAGGTCGGGCAAAGTGATATTGGGTTTTTCCATTAGGAATTTCTTAGTGTCATAGCTCGGAGTTGGCAGTGTCACACCCCCTCGCGGTTCGGAAAGCACGCTAAGCCGTTGGTCCTGCGCCTAATCTCTCTCCTTTCGTGTCGGATTGCCGTCCCATCGGACTATGAGAGTGAAGAGCGAGTCCGCCTGTGTCTGCGCACACACTTGTGCACTCTAATATCTCCCGCGCCGATGTCTAGTCTCGGTTGAGATTGGCCACCATGGCCGAAATACGGTCTGGAAGACTATATATATAACTAGCTTCTGCCCGCGACTTCGTCCGCATTAAATTTCTTGTGCCCCGACCCTTCCCATCGCGTCGAATCGCCTACCCGTGCAATTTTCCCCGTTTTTGCAACATTTTTTATTACTGCTCCGCTTTTCTTAGTTATAGCGTGATGTTATATAGCCTATAACCTTCCTCAATTAATAGGCTACTCAACACAAAAAGAATTTTTCAATTCGGATCAGTAGTTCCTGAGATTAACGCGGTCAATCAAACAAACAAACAAACTCTTCAGCTTTATAATATTAAGTATAAATAAGAAAAGATTTCTCACCAGTAACTTTAATTTCAGTGACAGGAACAGGTACAGTACTTGCAGTAGGTTGTTCCGATTTAACAGTATTCGGTTCGATATTTAGTTTCGTAAATAATTTGGTAGATAACGGTTCCAGTTTAGTGTTCTTTTTTAGTTTTAATTTGGTATGCCCTTTGTGTTTATGTGTTTTATGTGGTTTTGGTGGAACTGTGGTCTTTGGAACTTCTATTGCTAGTGTTGGTAAATTATTGAAATCTGAAATATTGGATGATGAGAGTTAGGTTGAAGAACAAAAGGAAATTTTATCATCACCAAAATGATATCAGTTGGATTTTTTTAAACTTCTCTAATGGTACATCAATTAACAAAACTATCCTTTAAGATAACTCTAGTTTTACTTATTTTCACAAAAAAAAAAATGCTATTAGGAAAACTGTTTGTTAAATATCCAAATAAGTGAAATATTATGCTGCAAAATTAAACAAAAACTTAAAAGAGATTGAAAACACAGCATTAAGAATGCTATCCACATTTCTAATAACAAGAAAGATAAGCTAAGTGTAGAGACGCGAATAAAAATCTCCTTTATTTGAAGTCAGTTAATAAATATACAAAAACTCTCACCAAGAAACTGTAGTCTTCTCAAAGCCTTTTCAACACACCATCTTAATATTTGAGCATTTTCATTTTGACGAATTTCATTACAAAAATTCGTCGCCATACTTAAAAAAGGATCGTTCTTGATACTTATATCTCGTTCATCCTTTACTTTAAGAGTTTCATCGGCTACTGGTATATTATTAACTACTTGATGTTTAGTAGGTTTAGCATCTGAAGTATTGACTAAAGTTGCAACTCCTCCTTTTCCGCGATCTCGCCTCTTACCCTTATGTTTGGAATGATGGTTGATCCATCTTCTCTCTCTGTTCTTACTTTCAATCGCTTCTGAATCATTGTTCTCATAGACCGGTAGTAATATAGTCGTTTCTAATTCATTCCTTTTATTTTTTATATTTGGAGGTATGCCAGGACTATTAGACATACCCATTAGACTAGTCAAAACGTTGTTCTTCATTATATTATCAATGAATGTGTTATTGAAGTAGTATTTATATACTAAATCGTCTATAGTTTGATCGTCTTTTTCTTTTATTATCATATCGTCTTGGTTTACTATTTTGTTGGAGGTTGGAACTGAAAAGAGGTTAATTTTGACTGATTCAGTTGATGGGGTCGTGGTACTTACCTGAACTTTAGATGGTGTGGGTTTGGGATTGTGGAATGGTTTTATTACATTCGAAGTTAGTTTGGATAGCGGGTTTTTGCTTTCTAAGTAAAGTTGCTTAGCCTTTTTCAGTATTCTAGCAAAGTTGTTCTGTCTGTGTGATATTTCGCTTTGAGTCTTTGCTATCACGTTTTGCTTGGCGTTGATCTTTTCATTCTGTGCGAGCATCAACTTCTGTATATTATAGAATTGTCGTTGCTGTTGTAAGAATTTCTTTTGTTGATTTTCAAACTCTTTAAAATTATTTGTCATTTCCCTTTCTTTGTTTTTAAAATATTCCTGTTTCGAGGCTAGTTTTGCGTCAAAAATTTTCAGTTTTTCATAAAATTTCAACAGATATACATATTTTACATCGAAATCTTGGAATTTGGTCGTGATTGCACTTGCGCTTTTGAGAAATTGATCATTCACATCGGTTATTCGTTCATGGACACCTTTTATTTCCTTGTGTTGTTTCATTATCTTCTTGAAAGTCTTTGTTAGCATTGATATAACCTTAATAAGTCCTCTTTCAGTAACTGCTTTACTCTTTTGAGGTTCTTTAGGTACAACTTTGTAGACATTTACATCAGGAATCGGAGCATTTTGATGCCAAACAGTGTTGTCTTTATCAAATATATTTCTATCTATTATTTTACTTTCTCTGTGTTCACTATTTTCCTGACTCCTATTCATGTTTTCTTCAAATTCAAATTTCTTGATAACTTCACTTTCAAAATCGTATTTCTTACTTCTTTTCGGTGAGGTTATATTTGCAGTACTTGTATAGTTATTTTCTTTGAAATCTGTCTCTATAGATAGTTCAGGCTGTGAAGTAGCGTTATTGACTTTGCTTAAATTATTCCCGTTCTTATTAATGTCATTTTCGAAGATTATCGTATCATTTTTAGGTGTTTTTACCTCTCTTTTGTTATTGTTTAATAAAATGGCGACCTCGTAAGGGTAGTCGGTAAGCCCGGAGGAGGATCCATTTTGGTCATCTTGTTTTACGGGGTCCTTTTCGGTTTCTTCGTGCTCTTCAAGGATATAAGTTTTGCACCCTTTACCGTTGCAGTTCTTCAAATTCTTTGTTATTCGCTGCTGTCGTATACCTGTAATAATAACATTTATTTACTATTTGTTTTGCTTGGAGGTTTTCTCATAGAATCGTGCTACGGGATAAACATATCCTATGTTCTATTTTAGATTATCGTCTCTCCAAGTACTAGCATACTACCATCTGGCTGAAGTGAGGAGAATTTAGTGTAACCATATCAAACATGAAAAAAAAACCGCCTCCGACCGTGACGTTTGTGAAAATGTAAAAAGTATGAAAGTTGGTCTGGCGTTGATAAAACTACGTGGGATTACTACAGTGATAAATGACTTTATTCTACTAGTAGGATTGTATATACACTTTTACAAATCAAATATATTTTGAAAACTAGATGAGTTTCGCGTTTCCTATATGAACTACTCTGAGGTGAAAGGTCGAACCAAACTTAGAGCTCATAGTCTCTTTTAAAGTACAGACATAATCTTGGTCAGACCATAGAGATTTATGAAATGGTCTTTTGAGGAAAGAACCGCACAGATTGAGTGGACCTATCTAGTCAGTGCATGCATTTGTCAGTCATCGTGCGGTTCAACTCAGAACGTAAGGAGCCCAACGATTCGACGAAACATACCAGTAGTTGATAAATACTACAAGTAATAGTAACCACACTTAATAGTAGAAAGTAGTAAAATGAAAGAAAGATAAGTAGGATAAGTATGATATCAATAAATATATGTGATTCCAAATTGATTGACCCGACACTATACTGAAGACTTCCCGAATATCAGCTTGTACGAGATTAGGGTGGCTCTGAAGCAGCTTAAAAACAACAAGGCAAAGGATGGTGACGGAATTACGGCCGAACTTCTAAAGGCCGGTGGGAAACCCGTTCTCGAGGCCCTCCAGAAGCTGTTTGATTCCATCATACTCGAGGGCAAAATGCCACGGGCATGGAACAGAGGTGTGGTGGTACTTTTCTTTAAGAAGGGTGGCAATGCCTTTCTTAATAATTTTAGGCCCATCTCACTTCTGAGCCATGTCCACAAGCTGTTTTCTAGAGTCATCACGAACCACCTCGCACTGAAGAACGTTTTCACGACTTTCAGCCAGCCAAACAAGCCGGATTCCGTAAAGGTTTTAGCACCGTAAACCACATACATACTCAATACTCAATACTTTATTGCATTCCACAATGTATATGCTTAGGTGGTAAAACATTTTATTTAGAAACAATCGTGGACCCTGTCGGGCACGCGTATTTC
This sequence comes from Aporophyla nigra, assembly GCA_947507805.1. Lineage (NCBI taxonomy): Eukaryota > Metazoa > Arthropoda > Insecta > Lepidoptera > Noctuidae > Aporophyla > Aporophyla nigra. The sequence continues at coordinate 3,120,118 of OX382318.1, forward strand.
CAATCTGTACAAGGCTAGAACGCAAGGGTGTGAAACTAGTCGCGTATAGATTGGAAATCACTTTTTAATCAAGGTCTTCCAATCTATACAAGAGTAGTACGCAAATACTCGTGTATACTTTGTAGTGGCCAAAGTAACTAAATTGTTCCATAATATACAGTGCTACTCCGCATGCAAACTAAACCTGTAGGTATAGACGAGCGCCCGGCGAGTGTCAGAAACGACATGGTTTGGGGAGTTTAGGTTAGGTTAGGTTAAAACTGCGACCTCCTACGCACGAGCCGAGCGAGCGAAGCGAGCGGTGCCGCGGCAGCGGCCGGCGAGTGCCAGAAACGACATGGTTTGGGGAGGTTAGGTTAAGTTAAAACTGTGACCTCCTATGGAAACGCCTTGATTCTGTTGACGAGCCCTGTCAGCGAAGTGTCCTGTCGAGCGTTGCTACTTCCCCTTCATTTTATTCGTCAACCCCACACCTCTTCCGGCCTTTAAATCGATATCGATACACGAAAATTCGAAAGTTAGGTTAGAATATTAATAAACATATTTCTCAAAAATGGGGGGGGGGAGGGGGTTCGAAACTTTTCCTTCACAGGAGAGGCTATACACCTCCCCCGTCCTCCCGCTACACCCATTAAATCGAAGCCCGGCAATCAAGTCCTACCAAATTCCTATGGTGGCATTCTGGCCTTGTATAAATTGGAAAGATGCACGTGCGCGTCTACGTTACAAACTATATACGAGTAGTACGCAAAATTCGTGTATACATTGTAATCACAAATTTAAAAAGTGCATTACAAAATATACGCGAGCAGATTCCTATGGTTGCGTTTTGGCCTTGTACATAATGGAAATACGCGTCGGGCACAGCAAAAGAAAATACAGTAAGTAGAGAAGAGGACCTATTGATTATCTTATAATGTAACTTATTCTAAAATAGTAATAACAGGTAATAGTAGGTTATACAGAAGACCGAAGAGTATATAACCCGTCTCTCTGTTTAGCGTTTGTGGACGACGACCGATGGTACTGGAACGTGGTCGCTCACAATGAGCCTTATAAGAAGGTTATAGATCACCCAAAGGGCAATGGAGAGAGTTTTGTTTGGAGTTTCGTTTGTTCTAACCACGTGCCTTAACGTTGAGATGATTTCATTCCCATACATTTGATTAGTTTTCGAGTAGCGTTAACGATTGCAGATTATCAACTTGGCTAGGGGTGCAGGTCCGCCCCACGGGGGGTGCCCTTAACGAGTAGTCGCTTGAGTTTTAACTTTTTAAGCCATGGCTGAAGGCATTCATTTTTTAATGTAGCCACAGGCAAGTCCGGTTAAGCAGCCGACAACCTCATAGGTTGACCTGCGAGATGTCAAACAAAAAAGCATTTTAAGGTATTTTTTTATTGATATCAGGCACCCAACGCTTTTTTTTCCATTATTTTCTACTTTTTAGTTTGGTTTTCTATGGAAGCGTGTTTTTTAGTTTTTTTAAACTATTATTTATTTTCTATTTTGTAGGGTGTTTCGAATTTTGAGACGCATGTCAGCGTAGTTTGTGACGTATGTTTAGCGTAGTTTTCGAAGACAGTTTTATTGCTGTCCTGGTAATCCTGGCAAGGATAATGGCGCAAATTTATGAAATTATAGTATTGTCATCGGTCCTGGAAAAGTCTACAGAGTTTAAATGAAATCTGGTCGTTTAAAGTGGGTCAAAATCGCGCTATAAGGAGTCGGTTACAAACAAACATACAAACATACAAGTAAAGCTAGTATAAAGCGTGTAAAAAAGTAGCTTTGGGGAGGCCGATATCCGGTAGTGGACCACTTTCGGTTGAATTAATGATGATTATCGTCCTAGAAAATTTTACAAAAGAGAAAGTTTACTTATATGTTGCGATGTTTGTTAGTCAATCACGCAAACAGCCGAACGGATTGGGATGTAATTTAGCACACAGATAGTTTATAACATGAATTAACAGACAAGATACTTTTATCCCGGTAATACTTTCCTGTGGGCTAACTTCCGACGTCCATCTCTGGCAAATGTTAGTAAATCTGTACATAATATTATAAAGCTGAAGAGTTTGTTTGTTTGAACGCGTTAATCTCAGGAACTTCAGATCCGAATTAAAAAAATATTTTTGTGTTGGGTGGCCTATTTATCGAGGAAGGCTATAGGTTATATAACATCACGCTATAACCAAGAGGAGCGCAGCAATGAAAAATGTTGCAATAACGGGGAAAATCAAATGGATAGGCGATTCGACGCGACGGGAAGGGTAGGGGAACAAGAAATTTAACGCGGACGAAGTCGCGTACAGAAGCTAGTAATTAAGTAAAACACTTACGCTGTATCGCCCTCTTAGCTCTTTTAATGTAATTAGAGACACTCGGAGTATCTTCTGCGTAAGTAGTGCCGAACGGGTCAAAATTATTCTGCAATAAGTTTTCCACATCCAGGGAGTTCTCCCTAAAAATGAAATTGCCAGTTCTTGTCTTGTCGAATAAGTTTCCCTGCCTATTCCGAACCCAAACACCTTTGTTGATAATGTTATTCCGTTCCAATTGTGGCTTCTGATAGTTTGCTTGACTCTCCAAAATATTGCCCCGGACTGCTCTGGTCAGCACGATCAATGTTATTATTTTGGTCAACATATTCAGTACATTGCTTGCCTGAAACTGGCTGGTCAATGAAAAGAATTCCACTTATGTGTTTTCTGTGAAATCCGAGCGGTTTTGTTTGTAAATTTCCTTCGGTTTAGTGATGTCATTTGTGCTGTTTTACATCGATAACGGTTATCGATAAAGCGTCATCGTCATCATCATCCGCATACCCTTTTTCTAACTATGTTAGGGTCGGTTTTCAGTAAATCTGGATGCAGCTGAATATCAACAACCTAATTACTGGGCAATACGATACCCCCTTTTCTGGGCTTCTGACTAACCATACCAACAGCTTTTCGCGGCACAGAGTGGTCGTGGTATGTAAAGATGGTCATGCATCCACGGACCAACGGCGGCAAGTGTAACTTAAGTCTGATCAATCGACCCATGCGGCTTTAATAACTGAGGCGCAAGCCTCTTGATATCGGATATGGCGAAAGGGTAATCAAATTCATATTTATTTGCCAAATGTAGGTATTTGGTGATAAATGATTTTATTGTGATTATGGTGTCGAAGGGCGAGCGTTTTGGGGGATTGTCTTATGTAACTTTGACGTTCAAAAAGTGCTGACTCTCAGCCTAGTTTGAATAAATGACTTTTGATTTTGATTTTATTTCTCTATGCAGGTTTGTACATATACTTTTTTGAAAATAACAAATTAGAATTATTTTTTTTAAAGTAGAGTAGGTCCGTTTTTCCTATCCGACGAATCTGAGACGAAATATCGAAACAAACTCAGAGGTCACAGTCTCTTTCAAAATCGTCGTTTCCGAGGACGGTTATGCGACACCACGCAGCGGAACACGACGCCGTCATCATTACGTGTTTAGTGATAGTTTAAGTTTTGTTTTTATAAAATATGTATTAGTTTATAGTTATTGTTTTATATTATTTGTTTATTGTGTTTTTATGGGCCTAAGTTGCCTGAAATAAAGGATTGTATTGTATTGTATTATCTATGTGAGGCTTTTGAGAAAAAACCGCACAGCAAATAAATGGTATTCTTTCTTTCTCTTTCACAGTGTTTTTATGTTCCTGTAGTTAACACTCCTGTAGTATTAACAGTTGACAAAATAAATAAATATCTCAGAACAACCAACACACCATTATCACGCGGGCGAAGCCGCGGGCACAGCTAGTTATATCTTTATTTGTTATGTGTCTGGGTGTAATTTATCTATAATATGTATGTATTTAGAAATATATACATTGATCACATGTAGTTGTCTGGTTACCATAGTACAGGCTCTGCCTAGTTTGGGATCAGATAACGCTGTGTTGGTTATCCTAAGATATTTTTATTATTATTTATTAGTTTTTGGTAAACAAATGGCATTATCATTCTCCTTAATTCCCTTATCCGAATTTATTTGTGGTCGGTGCAACATTTCTTTTTCTTCCACACTTCTATATTAATCGTCATATCGGTTGTCACCCCCTTTTCTATCCATATCATCACTCACACAGTCCATCCATCGTTTCTTTGGTCTCGCCCTACTCATATAGCCATCGACATTCATACTTATAACTTCCCTCACGACTTTTTCTTCATTCCTCCTCATCATACGCATTCAGGTGACACTTTGAAAAAACCATTTTTTTTTATTATCTATATATTAGGCTACACTGTCCTACTGCTGAGAAAAGGCCTCCTCCATATCCCTCCAGGCGTCATTTTCCTGGGCCTCCTCGATTGAACCCTTGCAATACGCGTCTCTGTCGTACCCGTTCTTGCATCCTCATCACTAATAACTTATTCTATCCATTCGTGAAACACCACATATCTCTCTTAGTATTCTCTCTTCACGTACGACAGTGCATACAATTGCCTTTCATTCATCTTTTTACGCAACATTCTGATCCAAAGTATCGTTACTTTATTTAAGTTCTATCGACAACCTTTTCCCCGCCCTAATTCTCAAAACCAAAATATTTACGTTTACTGTCGTATCGAGTTCGGATATTCATTATAGTTCACATTTTTTATTAATTTCTTTATAAACAATGTTAATTTTTACGGCTAGTCATGGTTTTACTTTTATTTGTTGAGATAAAATACGATAAGCATCGTAGTCGTCATGGTGGAGCTTGAACGCTACTGAACTCTATGTTTATATCGGTAGAGTTTATTTTGCCGTAACGGGTCTAGGGTGAAAAGCCAAACCAAGAGAGATCCAGCCAGGGTTGCTGATTTGTTCGGAAGAGTTACCGTGGCCCTGGCACAGGCAACTGAAGGAACACGGGTGGGTTTTAGTTGGTAAAAGTCTGACACGCCTCTCCGCTCCATCCAGAGCGGGAGACGTCATTTGATGATTTCCTACCCAAAAAAAAAAGAAGACCAAGACAGATACAGTAACCTGCAGAAACACGTACCTTATCTCCCGGGAGAAATGTTGTTCCCCACCTCTGGCTTACCTTCATTGTCTGGCTGAAGTGAACAATTGTGTGGAAACAGAGCTCACACCTCTTTTATGCCGTTATAGATCAGCCAGTCTTGAGTGGAGATTCGAGAGAACAAACGTGCTTGAAGGAAGAAAGTATTCCAGTAAAATACCAGTAGAAGAAATCTTGACCGTACAAAATCAAAATATTTTTGATTCACATAAACCTACATAGGCACTTATGTAACGTCAGAAGCTAGGTGCACGGTTCCAAATTGTTGATTCCTATGGAGAAGAGTCGGCAAGAAACTCCATGGTTACTCTTTTAAAAATAATTGGCTTTTACAATGGTTTTAAATTACAGTATTAATAGGTATGGGAGAACAGTGTAGGACTGTCAACAAGTACCAAGTACTTAATAAAATTGAAAATTGTCTTCAGTCTACACAGTACACATTATTTCCGGGATTGTCCTGATAGCTGTGGATTAGCTCTCCAGTCCTTATAAGCACCTCAGAATATGCTGCCTCTATAAGACTCATGTGCTTGCAACCGTTTTCCCATTATTGAGTCTGTAAGTCACCCTCTGCCATTTTTTATATGTTTTTTGTATAAAACATCGGTCAGGCCGGGACTATAGTCTTCCATAATCCTAGATAACCAGTTTCAATTTAGGCACCGAAACCCCTAATCCAGTATCTTTGCTTATACCGGATGACATTTTTTACCGTCTCGACCTTCATATGGTGTGTTGTGTAACTAGAATAGAAGGCAGGAAGGCCTTCAGATTTATCGCAGGTGACTCAAGGAGCGTAGGACGCGGGCGGACGGGGATGCCCGTGCGGCTCGTGCACCTGCGAAAGATCAATGAAGCCGCCTATCGGCCGGTTTCAAAGGGTAGGACCGCGCTACGAAATCATTGATAAATGCCGCGCATTGAGTAGAGTGCGTAAGATTTGAGTTTCGATAGATTTTAATTGCTTTCTTTTAATTTTTTTTTTTTGTATAAAATTCTGTTTTTGTTGTTCTAGTATGAAAATGTTACTTTAAATGTGTAGTATTTATTGCTAGATCAATTTCATTACATGTTTTTCAAAACTAAAAATAGTAAAAATTTCAATGCCAATGCCTCCGTTCACCTATTACACCCATTTTTTTTCAAGACGTTATAAAATGTCACCCGGTATATCCTGCAATAGTCTTACACCAACCGAGGGTTGTTTGGGTGCACTTGCATAGTGCGAACAGGGATATTAAGAAAAACATCGTGAAGAAATCGGCACGTCCTAGAACCAAAAATTCGAAGACATGTGAAATCTACCAACCCGCACTGGGCCAGCGTGGTAGATTACGACCCACTCCCTCTCACGGAGAGGAGGGCTGTGTCCCAGCAGTGGGAACATTAGGCAGTATGTATGTTATGTAAAGCGCCTGTCTGGCTGCGAACCTACGACCTAAAACTCGTAAGGTGCGGTAGTTCCCACTGGGCCACCACTACTCAATTGCTCGAATCGGTTGCATTTCGCTAGTTGATGGCAATAGGCTCGCCTCGCCTATTACCGAACCGCTGCGGGAAAGCTGCTGCGAAGTCCGATGTCAGCTTGCGCGCTGCAAAGCCGAACACTCCGGTGTACATTTCTCGCCTACACTACACCACTAAGGCGGAAGACATCGTGGAGTACGTACGCCAGAAGACGAAGTACATGCCGAGGGTGCAGTTACTGGAGTCACACCGCAACGTCAACTTCAAGGCGTTTGTGGTGCGTGTACCGGATTGTTATCTGCCCATCGTCATGGACGAAGACTTTTGGCCACAGGACGTGGTGTTCCGTCGCTTCCGCGGACAAGCGCCACAGGACAGCTCACGGACAAGCTAGTGAAGTGTTACTAACATAGTTTAAGGTACTATTTCATTAACACAAGATTTGTATAATACCTATAATATGTATGTTAGTTTGTAAGGTATGTGTCTATGGGTCATTGTCACCTGAAAATAAATGTTTTATTATTATTATTATTACTTGCGATTAACTTAAATGTATAGCACACCTTGATATAAATTAATTCAGAGGTCATGGTCTATTTTAAAGTCCAAAGTTAAAAGACGGATAAATGGGTTCATACACTTTCTTATGAAGAATTAGAAAAATATGTAAAAATTTGAACTTACTTTCCAATTACCCTAATGTATGGTATGCGCAAACACACACTCACATCACACACACACACACACACACAAACACACCCACACACCCTTTTAAACTCAGTCTCACAGACAATTACTCAGGGAAATATTGTTAAGTTTTAATTTTAAGTTCTAATTAATTTTAATTTTACGTTCTTTTATTTTTTGCTTTGCTATTTTGGTTTTGCCCCTAATATGTGGAGGTGGGGGTTAATGACTGCGACACAGTTTATACTAATGCAGTTGTTATCGAACACAGTGTTTTTGTAAATTAAGTTTTTGTTACAATAAATTTTAATTTAATTTTAAAAAGAAGTGTAAAGTCCAGTCTTTGAGCTGCTGGACAGTTTGTTCCGCCACTTCTTCTTCCCAGCGAAAGCACTAGGAAATGGTGAAGGGTGGCTTTTTTGGTGGAGTTCTGTTATTTTGACGTTTGGAAAGTGCTGATCCTCAGCCTAAATTGAATAAATAACTTTTGATACCGTACCGTGTGGTGTCTGACGTAAAGAATAACACCACCCCATTTCTTCCCGTGGGTGTCGTAAAAGGCGACTAAGGGACTTCCTAGAGAATGGGCAGCAGCGTTCTCTATGCATTTTACCACCATACTGCGATCGCCAACCCGCCTGCCAAGCGTGGCGATTATGGCAAAGCCCCCCAAATTGGGGGAGGCCTAAGTCCAGCAGTGGACGTCTTACGGCTGAAATGATGATGATGATGATAAACTTTTGATTTAGATTTTGTCCCAATAGACGGCGTGCTGCATCAGTCATCGTGTAGCTCAGTGCAGATTGACGCAACTGCTTTAGATCACTTTTGTTGAACATTTCAGACTCGCGGAACAATGTTTTCTTTAACATTTATGGTTGTTTAAGGCTATTGTTAATATTTAGGGAAGAAAATAAGATAATATTTAGTTTTTAATATTGTTTATTCAAAACCGTGAACGAAAAACGTTATAAATACATAATTGTCAGTATGTAATTATAATAATATTTGTCATATATTACATCATTTATGATACATAGGTACATTATCTAAAAACAATACAAGTTATTATCTAGTTTATTTCATCAAAAGCGGGTTTCTTCTTTCTTCATTTTGTCCTTCTTCCTGTGAACAAAAATAAAAGAAAATTAATATTACTTACAGAAAATAAAACTATTTATTGAACTCTGTATTAAAGTATCTGAGTATCTGTATATCTTATATCGACACCACCAAACATCAGAATTAGAATATTATGCTCTAACTATAAACATGCATTAGGATTGAAAAGGTTATCCATAGAGGACTCCCGGCCACCGTACGCACAGGCTTGCGGGCGGCGAGCAATGGGTTTTTTTTTGTGGTCGGCAAATCATTAATGACGACTCCCGCTCTTCGTGTCAGACTTTTACTGACTAAAACCCACCCGTGTTCCTTCAGTTGCCCATGTGCCAGGGCCACGGTATGTTGGACAGGCCTGTTGGTCTAGTGGTTAGTGGCCCTGACTGCTATGCCGGAGGTAGTGGGTTCGATTTCCACACAGGACAAATGTTTGTGTGATGAGCACGATCATTTGTTCTGTGTCTGGGTGTAATTTATCTATAATATGTATGTATTTAGAAATATATAAGAATGTTTATCAGTTGTCTAGTACCCATAACACAAGCTCTGCTTAGCTTGGGACTAGATGGCGCTGTGTGATAGTTGTGGAATATTATTATTATATTATATGTCAGCAATGGGTAGCTCGCCGCCCGGTAAGGACCAGGCCCGGGTCGACGGCGCGTAGTGTTCCACGCGCGCCTCAAAGAGATGTCAGCAGTATTGAAGGGGTCTGCTAGGACCGATGCCTGCCAGGGTCGCGAGATTCGTTCGAAAGAGTTATCGTAGCCCTGGCACAGAGAACTGAAGAAATACGAGCGGGTTTTAGTCAGTAAAAGTCTGACACGCCCTCTCGCTCCGCCCAGAGCGGGAGAAGTCATTGCATTTCCCAGCCAAAAAACTAAACCGGTATGTACCAGATGATTCTTTGACATGGTCTCATAAATAGGGTTATGAGATATCAAAAGGAATCATCATCTGCCTAGCATTTTTCGGGTCAGCTTCCAGTTTAACCGGATGCAGCTGAGTACCAGTATTTTACATGGAGCGACTGCCTATCTGACCTCCACAACCCAGTTACCGGGTAATATGATACCCCTTGGTAAGACTGGTTGACAGACTTTCAGGCTTCTAACGAGCCGTAACGACTTTCTAAGATCTACGAAAGGCAGCCGGGACCAACGGCTTAACGTGCTTTTTATTTATTTATTATTTATTTATTTAAACTTTTCACACACAAAAAAAAAAGGTACAAAGGCGGACTTTTTGACGCACGGAAGGGTCTTGGTATGTAAACATGGTCACCCATCAACGGACCAACCGCGGCAAGCGTAGCTTAACTTGAACGATCAACCCGTGCGGCTGTTATTAGTTAGCCCTTCAAAAGGGGATATCAAAAGGAATACCTTGTATAATATCATAATGTGTGTATTCTATCCAATATGCAGTATTCTTATCTTTTCTTCAACTGTACAGCCTTTTCCCGACTCAAACTCAAAACATTTACTCCAACCATTTACAGGCACTTTTGTACTCAAACTCAAGCTAAAAGCATTTATCTATACTAATATTTCTTATAAAGCTGAAGAATTTTTTTGTTTGGTTTAACGCGGTAATCTCAGGAACTACTGGTCCGATTTGTAAAATTTTTTGTTGTATTTTTTTTGTGTTGGGTAGTCGACGCTATGATCAAAAATAATAGTTTAAAAAAACTAAAAAACACGCTTCCATTGAAAACTAAACTAAAAAGTACAAAATAATAGAAAAAAAGCGTGGGGTGCCTGATATCAAAAAAAAAAAAATACCTTAAAAAGCACCCCACGCTTTTTTTCGTATTATACTTATTTATATTATTTTCGTATTATTATTATATTATACTTATTTTGTACTTTTTAGTTTGGTTTTCCATGGAAGCGTGTTTTTTAGTTTTTTTAAACTATTATTTATTTTCTATTTTTTAGGGTATTTCGAATTTTGAGACGTATGTCAGCGTAGTTTGTGACGGTTTTTTTGCTGTCCTGGTAACCCTGGCAAGGATAATGGCACAAATTTATGAAATTATTGCATTGTCATCAGTCCTTGACAGGTGTGCAAAGTTTGAATGAAATCTGGTCGTTTAAAGTGGATCAAAATCGTACTATAAGGAGTCGGTTACAAACAAACATACAAATATACAAACATACAAATATACAAACATACAAATATACAAACATACAAGTGAAGCTAATATAAAGCGTGTAAAAAGAGCGGAGCAGCAACGAAAAATAGACGAAAACTGGCAGGCAATTCGGTGCGACGGGAAAGGTCAGGGGTGCAAAAATTTGACGCGGACGAAGTCGCGGGCAGAAGCTAATTTCAAATAAAGAAATCACAAGCACTTTTGAACTGACAAGTGGCAGTGAGTCAGAAAAATGAAACTAAACGAACTGTTATGGAATTGATAAGTCAGAAATATGAAGTACTTGCTCAATTTCATATATGATAGTAGTAGGCTCCCATAAGAAACTAAATGGCCACTATTTTTAACAGACTTTAAAAAAAGGAGGAGGTTATCAATTCGACTGTATTTTTTTAATGTTTGTTACCTCATAACTTTTGACTGGACTGGGTGAACCGATTTTGATGATCCTTTTTTAGGATTCCGTTGCCAAATGGCAAAAAACGGAACCCTTATAGATTCGTCATGTCTGTCTGTCGGTCTGTCTGTCCGTGTATGTCACAGCCACTTTTTTCCGAAACTATAAGAGCTATACTGTTGAAACTTGGTAAGTAAATGTATTCTGTGAACCGCATTAAGATTCTCACACAAAAATTGAAAAAAAAAATCAATTTTTGGGGTTCCCCATACTTAGAACTGAAACTCAAAATTTTTTTTTTCATCAAACCTATACGTGTGGGGTATGGATAGGTCTTCAAAAATGATATTGAGGTTTCTAATATCAGTTTTTTCTAAACTGAATAGTTTGCGCGAGAGATACTTCCGAAGTGGTAAAATGGGTGTCCCCCCCCCCCCCCGTAACTTCTAAAATAAGAGAATGATAAAACTAAAAAAAAAATACATGATGTAGGTATATTACCATGTAAACTTCCACCGAAAATTGGTTTGAACGAGATCTAGTAAGTAGTTTTTTTTTAATACGTCATAAATCGTAAACCGCAATTTACCTTTCATTCAATCAACTCAAATATAAAAATTAAAAAAAAAACCATTTAATTTCATAAACATAAACCTTATGCATAAACCGTGAATACCTACAGGTTTGTACGGAACCCTCGGTGCGCGAGTCCGACTCGCACTTGGCCGGTTTTTATTTGAAAGCTGGTGCTTGTCGAATGGTCCCATTTTAATTTTAAAGTAAACTATCGTCTCTGACATCAACTATGTCGGGGTGGGCTTATAGTCTAGTCTCTCAGAAATAAAATCATTTATCACCGAATACCGATAACCGGTAATAAAGGGGTTGCGGCTAAGTAATAACTCAGGTTAAGTTTCGCTTGCCAAGGTTGGTCCGTGCACTTATTTGCACTTGGTATGTGAATCTAACACAAAATACACTTTATTATCCTACTAGCTTTTGCCAGCGGCTTCGCCCGTGTGGAGGTCGGAAATTATCCCGCGGGAACATACTACCGGGATAAAAAGTACCCGATGTGTTATTTCACGTTATAAACTATCTGTGTGCCAAATTTCATCTAAATCGGTTCAGTAGTTTTTGCGTGAAAGAGGAACAAATTTCCACACATCCATACATACAAACTTTCACGTTTATAATATTAATAGGATTAACTTGATGCAATATTGGAAAGAGGCGATACAAACAAAGAAATATAATAATTAAAATTAAAAATACAAGGACAAATTTAAATCAGCTGTTAGCTGTAGTGTTGCCACAGGAAAATTTCCAACCGTGGATGGGCCTTGACCCTTTTGTGCCTCGGAAAGCACGTGAAACTGTTGGTCCTGGTTGTCATTTGGGAATTTTTGATAGTCACTGCAGGTCGTCAGAAGCCCGAAAGTCTAATAACCAGTCTTACAAATGGCGGAGGTCAGATAAACAGTCTATGTAAAATACTGGTGGTCAGCTGTATCCGGTTAGGATGCAGCTGAATTCCAATATTTTATTTGGAACGAACTTCCGACCATCGGATCCACGACGGATGAGAAAATAAACAAAGTGACACTATTGTTTATATATTATAGTAAACCTGTCAAGCGTCAGTCGGAATGCTATCCAACTTACTCTTGACAGTTTTCTTTTTAAGTGAAAAGTTCTTTAGCACCGTGGTTATTTGAAAGTCTATAAAACGAAAAAGCGATAGTAAAAAGAGACAGACACATAACAACGTCATTATGTTTTGTGTCTCGTTCTAACACTTGGGGTAATGGAAATCCTGCTCCTTGAGAAAGTTTACTTTTCTGTTTGACGTTTTTCGAGCAGGGTTTTTGGACAAACAGACATTGGGCTTTTTTACATTCGTCTCATTCTCTTGAAGCCAAAATTTTTGAAGGTTTCACTTCTACCACGTGTGAATTGCACACATGGTTTTTTTAACTACAAAATTTAACATCTAAATACCGCGAAGTCACGAAAACAATCTGGATTCCCTCATTCCCGATTAATTTTATTTGGACTTTAAATGGGACAATATATAAAGGAATGGTTACACCTGCTGTCTTGTATGGGTTAGAATGTTGGACTATAAAAGGGCTAAATAAAAGGCAATTGCATGCATCTGAGATGGGAATGTTAAGAGGGATGTGTGGTGTTACACGAATGGATAGAATAAGAAATGAGTACATAAGAGGAAGTCTGAAAGTGGCACCAATGACTGAAAAGTTGTGTAGCAATCGGTTGTTATGATATGGGCACGTGATACGGAGGAATGAGGAAAATTTCATGAGGAAAGTATCTCTTGAGTATGACTGTCGATGGCTATAAGAGAAGGAGGAGACCAAAGAAACGATGGATGGACTGTGTGAATTATGATATGGATAGAAAGGGGGTGACTACTGAGATGACGACTAATAGAGAACTGTGGAAGAAAATGACATGATAAATATTTTATTTCTATAAGTTGGCTTGTATATAAACACGTTTACACGTCAATCATAATTTTAAAACTAGATGAGGTCGATGTTTCCTATCTGACTACTCTGAGAAGAAAGGCCGAAACAAACTCAGAGGTCACAGTCTCTTTTATAGTCCAGATATATTCTTCGTCAGATTAAATGGTCTTTTGAGGAAAGATTTACTCAGATCGAGTGGACCTGCCTAGTCAGTGCACGCATTTGTCAGTAAACATGCTCTCAAATCAACTCAACTTATGTTGTGCCGACCCTAAATATATTAAGGTCAGGGAAAGGATGATTGTGACCTGCCAGGATCGCGATAATTTGTTCGAAAGAGTTACCGTGGCCCTGGCATATGGGCAACTGAAGCAATACGCGTGGGTTTTAGTCAAAAAAAGTCTGACACGCCCTTACGCTCCACCCTGAACGGGAGACGTCATTTGATAATTACCCACACAAAAAAAAAACAAGGATCATTGGGACGAAGATCCTTACAGATAACAAACAAAACTTACCTATTACAACATGGGAAGTCCCAGAACTTCTGGTCCAGTCCATATTCTTCGCCATCTTGGATTGTTTGTGGCATTTCTTTGCCCATAGACTCGGGTAGGAATAGACATAGACAACCTCCGAAGATGCCCAGAGCGCCGAGTATCAGTAGAGGGATCTCTCTTGCTATGGTGGCCTGAAAAGGATATTCAAATATTTATTTTATTTGTACATTCTAATTTTTACTATTAAAAACAACGATCAAAATCGACTATCACCTACTTACTATCACTATCACTAACTACTATTTCTATCTACTATCACATTATACTACCAATGCCAAATATCACGATCTTCGATTACTCTCTGCCATTACTACATAGGTACTGTCACTTTTTACTATCACCATCTACTATCATAAATCACGATCACCACCTACTATCACTTACTATATAAACGTGGTAGGGACTTAGCATAGTAGCCATATAGCCCACTTATATGTATCTACGCAATGCCCTGAGTCCTGAACATAGTTGGTGGTAATTCTACAAGATATTTAATTCTAAATTGTATGTTAAGATGCAAACCAACATATAAGTAGCTATATGGCTGAACGAAAATAATCTCTATAATATTAAGGATTTTTATGGACATAAATTGTAATGTATGTAAATTCATATTTGATTATTTAACTAAACTTGCATGCTTTAATTGTGTAACCCCTATGTATACCATGTTTAAAGCAAATAAATTATCATATGAATATCTTCTATCACGATCTACTATCACATATAGTTTCGTGTGTTGCCGGACGTAAAAAAGAAGCCCCATCTCATTTCTTCTCGTGGGTGTCGTAAAAGGCTACAAAGGGACTTACTAGAGAATGGGCAGCAGTGTTCTCCGTGTATTTTACCACCATACTGCGATCGCAAACTGCTTGCCAAGCGTGGTGATTACGGCAAACCCCCCTTTTGTGGAGGTCTATCTCCAGCAGTACGTTTTTCTGTCATAATTCACTATCACAATCTACTATCACCATCAGCTGTCAAGATCTACTATCACAGTTTTCTATTACTTACCATATAAACGATGTACGGAGTCAGTATAGTAGCAACATAGCCACTGATGTGTATCAGCGCGATGCCTTGAGCCCTGACTACTGTGGGCAGTAATTCAGCTGCATACTGCATGCCAATGTTGTAAGATATGTTGACTGCGAAGCGGCCAACAATGGCTAGAGAGGCTGAGGCGATTCCTGGGGGAGAAAAGAGAGGGGATAGAAAAACAAGTACAGGTTACGTGGCCTGGTGACATGGCCGTCTGTGACCAGCTTTGGTTGTGGATGCGGTACTCTTCTTAATTGGACGTAGTTGAGTAAAAATGATCCAATCCATAACTTGGTCAAAAATGAGTTACCTGAACTGATTCAAATATACATACTACAGGTCTGTAAAAACGACCTAGCTAAAAATAGCTTTATTTTTCGAATACATAATCTTTAGAACCAATGGAATGGCGCTTCTTATTTTTTTTTTCAGCAGGTTCTTAACTAGCGTCCATCGGCCATCTGTACCGCGAACTATGTGCCCTGCCCACTGCCACTTAAGTTTGGGAATTCTTCGGGGTACGTCGGTTACCTTGGTTCGCCTACGGATCTCTTCATTTCTGATTCGATCGCGTAGGTAAACTCGAAGCATAGCCCTCTCCATTGCCTTTTGGGTGACTTTCAGCTTTCTAATAAGGCGACCACGTTTCGGTATCGTAAGTCATTCAATCAGAATTCAAGAGATTAAATCGTTCAAATAACGAACAAATTTAAGTAGGTATTATTAGTTTTATAGAGAGTGTGTAGAGATCGTGGCAGGTGGCGTTCCGTGATTTCTGCTTACCCCTATGGGAAAAAGGCGTGAGCTTATATACAGGGTGTCCCAAAAATCAACGTCAAGCCGAAAACGGTTGATAGGCCAGGTGGTGACAGTTATCAGAAAAAAAAAAAAAAATCTAAGTTAAGCATTTTTTTTTTCAGTACAGTCAGTTAAAGTTGGGCGATGTAATAATTTTTAGTACATGGTGGAGCAAAAAAGTGATGTTTTCTTTTAAACTGAGGTAGTTGGGTTTTAATTTTGGACTGTAGTTTACAGAAGGGTTATTCAGGGTTACATCACTCACAAAAAAAAAACGAAAAGTAAAGATTTGTAGTCACAATAATTTGAAAAGTACTTAACTTAGATTTTTTAAATTATTTTTCTGATAACTGTCACCACCTGGCCTATCAAGCGTTTTCGGCTTGACGTTGATTTTTGGGACACCCTGTATGTATATATTAGTTTTATACTTACCAATGGGTGCAGTTGTGGCCAATAGACTAAATACTCCACTGAGGACCATGGTACCAAATGCAAGCCATCGACGACCGAGTCTGAAAACAAAACAATAAATCAGAAAATTATAAAGCTACTGGCTTCCTCTATTTTCCCTCTACCCACTCCGTCGCATCGCATTGTCTACGCGCTGTTAGTTCTTTTTCGCCTAGAATTATATCTTACTTTTTGCTCGGCTTTTAAGCGTCCATGCGTTTTTTATATATCTTAGGACAACCAACACACCGTTATCTGATCCCAAACTAGGCAGAGCCTGTACTATGGTAACCAGACAACTGATAAACATACTTATATATTTCTAAATACATACATATTATAGATAAATTACACCCAGACACAGAACAAATGATTGTGCTCATCACACAAATATTTGTCCTGGGTGGGAATCGAACCCATTGGTGGGAATAGACCTCAGTCTTTGCAGTCAAGATCACTAACCACTAGACTAACAGGCCAGTCAGTCGTTATGTTAAGCGGGCAGTCAAAATCCCGAAAGTCCGACAAAGAGTCTCGAAGGTGTATCGTATTACCCAGTAACTTGGTTGTAGAGATCAGATAACCGGCCGACCTTAAGAAAGTGGCTGGGACAGACTGGATGCGGAAGGTGGAGAACATGGTGTTGGGCTGCAGCATGGGAGAGGCCTATGTCCAGCTGTGGACTGTGATAGGCTGAGTTCATTGATTTATTGAGAGGTCAGATAGGCAGTCATCATGCATCATCATTTTAGCCAAAAGTCGTCTACAGCTGGATATAGGCCTCCCACTATTTGAGGGGGTTTCCCATAATCGCCACGCTGGACAGGCGGATTGGCAATCGCAGTATGGTGGTAAAATGAAAAACATATGAAACATTAAATAATTATCTTGACAATTTGATTAAATGGCTAAATAAAAATAATTTGAATATTTAAGTAAGACTAAAATAATGCACTTTAGACAACGTAAGCCTCGTGTACCTAACCTTCACATACACTACAAAAATGACGACATTGATGAAGTAACTGATACCAAATTTTTAGGATTACAAATAGACTGCAGTTTAAACTAGAAAGCACATATCGACATGTTGTGTAAAAAATTGAGGTCGTCTGCATTTGCTTTACATAGATTGTCCTCCATAGTAGATACAAAAACTCTTCTAGCAGCTTACTACGGTATAGCTGAATCTTACTTACGCTACGGTATCATTTTCTGGGCGAACTCCACCTACAAAGACAGCATTTAAGGCTCAAAAAAAATGTCTCCGGGCAATGTTTAAACTAAAAACCACCGACAGTTGCAAGCCATATTTTAAGCAGTACAACATATTGACACTTCCTTGTATTTATATTCTTGAAGTAGCTATGTTTGTGAAGAACAATCCAAATCGTTTTCAAATTTGATTCAAAATTTGAATTTTAATAATTTTATTTAATGAGAATGACATAACTAATTTAATGTTCCAATAAGAATTTAAATTTTAACAATTTTATACAGGGTTATTTGTAAAACACCGGTAACCGCTCAGGACTATGTTACTAACATCATAATCAACAACTTTTGTGCTATGACTTTTAAAAATTCATCATATTTTAGTTCATCAGATTTTCATACAAAAATCGGCCGCCCGTAAATAGTTCAAGTTCAAGTGCTCCCGCCACCCTAACTCCGCTCGCCTCGCTAATGTACTATGTGCTTTTTTTGTTTCGCATAGACTTCGTAATATTTAGACCGTTCAATTTAAATATTTTAATTTTTTTATTAATGTCTGGTGAACTAAAATATGACGAATTTTTAAAAGTCATAGAACAAAAGTTGTTGATTATGATGTTAGTAACACAGTCCTGAGAGGTTGCCGGTGTTTTACAAATAACCCTGTATAATGAAAATGTTTGCATGCCGAATGGTGAAATATGGCAGAACTCTAATGAAAACCTACTAATACCTACTTATGTATAACCCATATTTGCAAAAAAATATTATATTCTATTCTATTCTAATGCTTAGAGAACGCTGCTGCCTATTCTCTAGTTAGTGCCATAGTCACCTCTTACAACACCCCGGGAATGGAATGGAGTTGCTCTATGTAAACTATTGGTACATCTAGTTAAACTGGAAGCCGCAACATACATGGGAAAAGCTAGGCAGATCTTGATGATGGTAAGTAAGAAAATTTATACTCACACATCCAAAATCAGAATCAGCAATACATCAGCAGGAAACTCCGTGAAGGTCGCTACAGTGAAGGTCTTGAACATGTCCAGGCCTAAAGACCCCACATTCCTGACGTGGCCGTCAAAGACCATGGCGATGGACATCCAGATGACCACCAGGAGGATACTGTGGCGGCGCAGGCGAGGGGTCCTCAGGAGGTCTAAGACGCTGTAGTTCTTGAACTCCTGTTCAGCTCTAGCTATTTCTGTGGCGGTTTCCTGTAAAAGTAAGGTTGGTTAACCCTTCCAGTGGTTATCATACCTTTGAAGCAGCGACCAGAAGTATGTGCTAAGGATGCGACATTCAGATTTTCTTGAGTTTTTTACAATTTGCAGATCAGTGTCAGGGTGTATGTTGAACAAAAGATGATTCGTGACCGAAACAAATATGACTTTTCAGAAATCATCATCATCATCATTTCAGCCGAAAGACGTCCACTGCTGGACATAGGCCTCCCCCAAGCACCACCACTTCCACCAGTTCTGTGCTTCCCGCATCCAGCAGATTTCGGCCTTCACGAGGTCATCGGTTCACCTTGTGGGAGGCCTTCCAACTCTACATCTTCCAGTACGTGGTCGCCACTCCAGAACCTTTCGGCATCATCCATCTGTTCTGCGAGCAATGTGCCCTGCCCACTGCCACTTAAGTTAGTAATTGCTAAAGTTTACAGAATTGTGCTATATATGAAATAGTAATTCAATAAGATTTATGGCGGAGTCCTAAGGAGTCCGGAGTCTAAGGGACTTACTAGAGAATGGGCAGCAGCGTTCTCTATTCATTTTACCACCACACATCAACCCACCTGCTAAGCGTTGGCAATTATGGTTAATCCTCCCAAATCGGGGGATGCCTATGTTCAGCAGTGGACATCTTTCAGCTGAAATTATGAATGGCGGAGTCCTATAATTTACAGACAGAAGAAAATATTGCGTTCCAAATGATACACTTACTCTAAATTCATCAATAACAGCATCAGGAATCTTCTTCTTGTTAATACGTTCACATTTTTGCATGATCTTGATCGCTTCTTCTATACGTCCTTGAGCTATTAGCCATCTGAAATTTTATGAGGATTTGTTTAGTTATCATTATCAGTCAATATTGTTCCCACTGCTGGCACGCAGGTTTCTCGGTGAGAGGGAGTGGGCCTTAATCTACCACGTGGGCTCAGTGCGGGTTGGTAGATGTCACATGTCTTCGAATTTTTGGTTCTATGGCATGCCGATTTCCTCACGATGTTTTCTTTCACTGTTTTGAGAGCAGTGGTGATTCGAGAAATTTGTCTGCTCAACAACGTAAATAACGCAATGAATGTCGTTGAACTGTGAAAATGAAAGCGATTCCCACTGATAGTGTGTTAAGTAATTACCTTTCTGGTGCATTATTACAATCTAATCTAAAATAACATGGAAAGTTTTTACACACACGTTTTTTTTTTTTGTTTATAAGTAGAATAACAAAAAAAAAACATTTTCTGCTTTTAAATTTCAAACGAAATCATCTGCATCATCTGCCTACCCTTTTTCTAAAATATGTTGAAGTCAGCCTCCAGTCTGACCGGATGCAGCTGAATACCAGTATTTAAATCCTCCACAACCCAGTTACTGGCTAATACGATACCCCTTGATAACACTGGTTGTCAGACTTTCAGGCTTCTGACGACACGAAACGACTGTCTGAGATCTACGAATGACAGCCGGGACCAACGGCTTAACGTACTTTCCGAGGCACGGAGTAGTTTGGGTATGTGAAGATGGTCACCCATCCACGGACCAACCGGTGCAAGCGTATCTTAACTTGATCGATCGACCTGTGGGCTTGTTATTATAACTTAGCCACTTATCCCTGTAAATTCTAACGAAGTTTATTAAAAAATTCCAAGCTTAAGCTGTATTTTTTAACCGACTTCAAAAAAAGGAGGAGGTTATATGTTCGACTGTATGTATTTTTTTTTATTTTTTTTTTTATGTATGTTCACCGATTTCTCCGCCAATTGTCAACCGATTTTGAAAATTCTTTTTTTATTCTTAAGGGTATACTCCTGAGGTGGTCCCATATTAATTTTGTGAAGATTTGATGTATACTTTGGGAGATAAACGAAGGAACTCCTCAAAAACAAACAGTACACGTAATGTGATTTGGATATTGTACTAAAGATCAAAAATAATTGCTGGTTCTATCTATCCATCCGTGGTGAACTAATTATAGTCTTCGAAGATACCGCATGGAACTCCTCATCGGTGAACAGTACATATAGGAACTTACAGTGAAAGGTTAGAAGGTTAGGGGATAATTCTTTGAATATTATAGGCACGTTTAGACCGTTACTTGTATTCTTATATTCCGTTGAGCTGATGATGGAAGGTACAACTCCTTATCGATCAGGAGTTAGAAGATATCTTGTCCTAGATAGACATACTCGTTGACATCGAGAATTGATTCTTCAGCAGACACTAGAGTGGGCTCTTACCCACTCTACTGTCTGCTTAATAAAAAAAAAAGCAGCCTTAATCATTTTGGCCTGGCCATGGTTGGTTTTTTTTATGTATGTTCGGGCATAACTCCGTCATATATAGATGGATTTGCAAAATTCTTTTTTTGTTCGAAAGGGGTTTATTCCGGAATGGTCCCATATAATTTTCATATAGATCTGATGATGAGTTCGGGAGACAGACACCGGAACTCTTTAAAAAATGACAGGAAATCAACCGCGAGTTCTGCTATCGCATAAATATGCATTCTTTGTTTGGAATTAGTGCAGGGTGAATACCACAACTAAAAATTTAAAAATAAAAACTTTTTTACAAAAAAAAAACAACCGACTTCCTTAAAAACACTACAAAGTGAAAAATAACTTTAATTTCGGAAGTCGGTGGCAAAAAAACCATAAATACAGATCCTAAGACACCGACTACCGAAATTAAAGTTATTTTTCACTTTGTAGTGTTTTTAAGGAAGTCGGTTGTTTTTTTTTTTGTAAAAAAGTTTTTGTGAAGTTTTGTCAATTACCTCCAACTACCCTCCAAATTCACAATAATTATCTTCAACCTACAACTTAGCCTAGATCGTGGAGCCCTGGGCTCTTGCCAAAGTAGCCAATGGAAAAGAAGGCCCTAGACAGAATTAGCTTATAACCCTCCAACATTGTAGTAGAACAGTGGTGGCCCAGTGGAATCGGCTCCAACATAAGGCTCGTACAAGCAGGCGCGACTTGTCGCGAAGGCGATTCTGCGATTTATCGCGACGCAACACCTTTCACACTGGCGCGACCAAGGCAGAATCGCGCGCGACGAGCAGCGCGACAGCTTGTGGTACATTTTGTATGGCGTCGCGGCGAATTCGCGGACGTGACGCCACAGCCGCGGCGCGACTAGGTTGTCGCGGCTGCGAACCGACGCCACACAAAATGTACCTTATGTTGTCGCGCTGTTCGACGCGGAGCGACCGTGTCACGGCGCGACAGATCGCCCCTGAGTGAAATGTCGCGCGCGTTTTCATAGAAATTGTTCTACGGATATAAATCGACCGTCGCGTCGCGCTAATCTACACGAGCCTTTACGAGTCGTAGGTCGTTGGTTCCCAGGCAGGCGTTTTACTTTGTATAAATTATTTCATCACCACTGCACTCAAAACGGTGACGGAAAACATCGTGAGGAAACCGGCAAGTACTAGAACCAAAAACACACACTGCCAACCCGCACTGGGCCCGTGGTAGGTTACAGCCCACTCCCTCTCACCGAGAGGATGCCTTTGTCCCAGTTGTGGGAACAATATAGTCTGATGTACAACTTAAAGGAGTGGAGCAGGAATCTACAACATACCTGGCACTTTCCGGTACAACACAGGGAGTTAACACAGCCAATGCCAAAGGAACACTAATGATTAAAGTGTATATCTTCCAGTCAGCCACCCATAACGCTATCCACGGTAGGAGGCAGGCAGCGAACGTGAAGTAGACCGCTATCGACATGTTGGCGACGAAGGTACGCCATTTTA
Organism: Aporophyla nigra; assembly: GCA_947507805.1. Classification (NCBI taxonomy): domain Eukaryota; kingdom Metazoa; phylum Arthropoda; class Insecta; order Lepidoptera; family Noctuidae; genus Aporophyla; species Aporophyla nigra. The sequence continues at coordinate 3,142,566 of OX382318.1, forward strand.
AGCCGACGTATTCGAGAACTGAAAAGAAGAGAGTATAAATAATTAAGGTTATATCTGGGGAATTTACACCCCGTAAAAATATCGCATTGAACAGATTAGGCCAGTTTTTTTTAGGGTTCCGCACCTCAAAAGGAAAAAGCGGAACCCTTATAGGATCACTTTGTTGTCCGTCCGTCCGTCCGTCCGTCCGTCTGTCAAGACCCTTTGTCTCAGGAACGCGTGGAGGTATCAAGCTGAAATTTATATCAAATACTCAAATCTACTGTCCCTTGAAGCTGTGAAAAAATCAAACCTCTAAGATAACGCAATCAAAAGATATAGCCGTTTATGCCGCAAATTTCAGCAAATTTTCGAAACTCGCTAGGGAATCAAAACCTATAGGGTACTTCCAGTCGATCTAGAATTTTGAAATTTGGTACGAAGCAACGTCTTATAGCACAGATAAAGGAAAAATTGTGAAAACTGTAAATTTTTAGTTACATCATGTAATAAAAATATTTTTTTTAATTTAAAACTTTATACCTACAGGTTTGTACGGAACCCTCGGTGCGCGAGTCCGACTCGCACTTGGCCGGTTTTTTTTTTCTAACGTGAGCTTAGGGGTTGAGTGAACCTTCCAGGGTCGCGGATTTTTCGAAGGTTACCGTGACCCTGGCATAGGCAACTGAAGGGACACGGGTGGGTTTGAGTCAGTAAAAGTCTAACACGCCCTCCCGCTCTACCCAATGCAGGAGACGTCATTTGATGATTTCTCACCCACAAAAATTAAACAAAAAAAAGGGATGTGAGTGGAGTCCTCGGGAGGAGCCACCCTAGACCGACATAATAGTGTAAACAGTGATTCAAGAGAAAAATTTATAATGAATAATACGCGGGCAAAGACGCTGCACAATTTTTTTTTTTGGACAACCAACACACCGTTATCTGATCCCAAACTAGGCAGAGCCTGTACTATGGTAACCAGACAACTGATAAATATACATATATACCGGATGACATTTTTTACCGTCTCGACCTTCATAGGGTGTGTTGTGTAACTAGAATAGAAGGCAGGAAGGCCTTCAGACTCATCACAGGTGACTCAAAGAGCGCGGGACGCGGGTGGAAAGGGATGCGTGTGCGGCTCGTGCGCCTGCGAAAGATCAATGAGGCCGCCTATCGGCCGGCTTCAAGGGTAGGACTGCGCTACGAAATCATTGATACATGCCGCGCATTGAGTAGGGTGCGTATGATTTGAGTTTCGATAAATTTTAATTGTTTTTTTGTTGTTTTTTTTTCCAAATTTCTGTTTTTGTTGTTCTAGTATGAAAATGTTACTTTAAATATGTAGTATTTATTGCTAGATCAATTTCATTACATGTTATCCAAAAATAAAAATAATAAAAATTTCTATGCCAAAGGCTTCTACTCCGTTCACCTACCATCCCCATTTTTTTTCAAGACGTTAAAAAATGTCACCCGGTATAATAGATAAATTACACCCAGACACAGAACAAATGATTGTGCTCATCACACAAAGATTTGTCCTGGGTGAGAATCGAACCCACGACCTCAGACCTCTCAACAGTCAGGGTCACTAACCACTAGACTAACAGGCCAGTCAAACTGCCGACCAACCAACCTGCCTGCAAGCCAACTGCGGTTATTAGTTTAATATGAAAATGTCAATCTCTTGTTAAGTCGAACTATTTTCAAATAGTTCGTGCCGACTGCGACACCGGAAAGAACAAAATAAAATTAAGTACTTTTGAACAAAAAGGGTATTTACTCACCAACAATATACATGATAACAAAACAGTTGTCATACGCCAATCCCACGATGAAGCGACACACACAGAATGACCAGAATGCGTTCGTGAACACAGACCCAAGACCTCCCACAAAGCCAGCAAGGTTGGCACCTGAAACAATGTATAATACAGTTATCATCTCCCTAATATCAAAATATCCGTGTGGTGCCGGACATAAAGAATAGCACCACCCCATTTCTTTCCTTGGGTGTCATAAAAGACGACTAAGGGACTTACTAGAGAATGGGCAGCAGCGTTCTCTATGCATGTTACCACCATACTGTGATCGCCAACCCGCACGCTAAGGGTGGCGATTATCCCTAGCCGCCGCAGGAGGAGACGCCCCAAGCGTTGGGAGTCGATAGCGGACTCCCGGCCACCGTAGGCGCGAGTTTGCAGGCGGCGAGCAATGGGTAGCTCGCCGCCCGGTAAGGACCAAGCTCGGGTCGACGGCGCGTAGTGTTCCACGCGCGCCTCAAAGAGATGTCAGCAATACTGAAGGGGTCTGCTAGGACCGATGCCTGCCAGGGTCGCGAGATTGTTCGAAAGAGTTACTGTGGTCCTGGCATATGGGCGACTGAAGAAATACGGGTGGGTTCGCGTCTGACACGCCCTCCCGCTCCGCCCCGAGCGGGAAAAGTCATTCGATGATTTCCCATCCAAAAAAAAAAATTTTTGCAATTATGACAAAACCCCCTATTTTGGGGGAGGCCTATGTCCAGTAGTAAGAAATGATGTTTATGATAATGAATATCAAAAATAGTTTAATTAATTTTAGGTTTTTTTTTGTAATAGTTGCGCGTATCGGGTGCAGCAAGGTCCAAGCTTGGACTGGTAGCTACCAGCGGTCAGGGCTCTAGAGATTTGAACCTCCTAACAGTACTACTACTAGTTTTTGACGTTCGAAAAGTGCTAATCCTCAGCCTAATTTGAATAAATGACTTTTGATTTTGATTTTGATTTTGAGTACGAGCCGTGCCCAGAAATACAACTTTCTGAATCAAGCCCTTGATCCAGCTGCCTAACGAGAGCCTCCTTAGGTTTTGGTCGAGGCTAGTGGTTATCTTGATTTGTTTGAAGATTATGATCTAAATTGGAATTAAAAAGTGCCAAACTATAGAAGATACATATTTTGAATGATGTAATGCTTAAGTTTAGCCAATTCATATTCATACAAGCTAGCGGCATATGCTTCATCAATAGTCTTTTAATTAAAGGCAGTTGAAGAATAAAAAAATCGTGAAGAAACTCAAAAATGATTGTAAACTTACCAATTAAAGCCGGAATCCTTCCATATTTATCAGCAACCCATCCAAATATAAAGCCTCCAGCTATACCACCGCAGAAGAACACAGCCTGAGCTGTCGCCGGATAGTTGTCTCGCTCACACACCCAGCCTTGCTGTAAGGAAAAAAAGAGATGGCTATTGTTAAAATCCAAACACATAGAAAAAAGAAGCTAGACCGAGCACACGAGGTTGTCGACATTTGGGACGTGGATTCTGCAATCATTGTACCGATAATTAATCGTTACAGTAAATGACCTAATATCGAAGAGCTTCGACCAAAACCTTAGGAGGCTCTCATTCCTGCCAGGGTCGCGAGATCTGTTCGAAAGAGTTACCGTGACCCTTTCATAGGTAACTGAAGGAACACGGGTGGGTTTTAGTCAGTAAAAGTCTGACACGCCCTGCCGCTCAACCCAAAGCGGGAGAGGTCATTGGATGAATTCCCACCCACAAAAAAAAGCACACGACATTGTCGACATGTGGGACGTGGACTCTGCAATCATTGTACCGATAATCGTTACAGTATATAGCGAAGAGCCTCGACCAACACCTCAGGAGGCTCTCATTGCGCGGTAGTACTCCTGGACACGGAAGGAGACGCATAGTCAGGAGGTTCCTCTCTCTGGAGCCCTGCCCACCGGCAGCTTGAACCCTACTCCTAATGCAGATTGGCCACTATCGTTTTTTTTTGTATGATTTGTTTAAAAATTTACTAAATATGTAAGAAAATCAATAAACTGGTGTGACTATGAATGATAGGCTGAGGAAAGATGTGATATGACAACGGTGCGGTTTAAAAGAAGATGTAGTGACAAAAATTGAAAAGAGGTTAGTTAGATGGTTTGGTTATGTTGAGAGGATGAATGAAGGACGGTTTACAAAAGGTATGTACGTGAGTGAAAACGTCGGGAGGGGACGGCCTAGGTGAACATATAGTGACCTTATTAGTGATGTTCTTCAGGAAAGTCAGGTGCATAGTACTCGCAACCGGCGTGTATGACCAGATTTATGAACCTAAATAACGCAAAAGGAGTGTGTGAGGATTGTAGCAGATGGCGTTCTGTTGTTTCTGCTTACCCCCATGGGAAAAAGGCGTGAATATAATGTAAGTATGTAAAATGCTTGGGGGAGGCCTATGTCCAGCAGTGGACGTCTTTCTGCTGAAATGATGATGATGTAAAATGCAATGTATGAATTTCTTAGTAACAGCCCGGAGTTTGGAAGTTGATGGTCCTGTGCCTGTTCTCTCTCCGGTTGTGTCGGATTGCCATTCCTAAGGACTAGGACAGTGAGGGAAGAGTGAGCGTCCCTGTGTCTACCACACGCCTGCATTATAATATGTCTCGCGCCAATGGCTAGTCTCCGTTGAGATTGACCGCCATGGCCGAAATACGGTCTGGAGGATTATATATAAAATCAATAGTAAAAATTACCTGTGAAGCAATAGTTTCATAAGGCACATCACTGTAGTTAAATTCCCACTTGTGCTCACACTTCTTGACGCTCCACTGAGGGTTTGGTTCCAGGGTCCCGTTCTGCAGTATTGAGGTCCAATTCACGTCGTAGACTGAGCATTTGTCGTACTTGTTGTCTATGAACGGAATTGATAGGTGTCGTCTGTGGGCAAGAAAGATGAGAATTACTTAAGGTGGAAGAGAAGCACGAAAACATAAAACATCAAAAAACGTGAGAATATTGAAATTTCTGGCCACTCTGGAACTTCCAATTTAATTATTAACACGATTTTTGGTAGAATCGGTTTTCTCCAGTTTTGTTCGATAGTATCATACTAGGACTCATTAAAATAAGATATATAGTAAGATGTATATAATAAGATACCTGTACCAAAGTGAAAAAATATCTACATCTATATATATAAAAATGAATCCCTATTTCCCTTGGTCACGACATCACGCGTGAACGGGTGGACCGATTTCACTTTTTTTTTGTTGTGTTTGTAATTGTCAGGAAAAGGTTCTTATAAAAAAAAAAAAAATTAAAAAAATTGCACGGAAAATTAGAAAATTTAAGAACTTATTTAAGAATACTTGACAGCCATATAATAGGACAATGTAAACTTTTTTAATGTAACATTATGACATTTGACATAGAATTGACAGAATGCGTGATCAAATATCATCAAAGAGACAGGACACGTCTGTCGGGTCAGCTAGTCTATATATATAAAAATGAATCCCTATTTCCCTTGGTCACGCAATCACGCGTGAACGGCTGGACCAATTTCACTTTTTTTTTGTTGTTGTGTTTGTAATTGTCAGGAGAAGACTCTTATTAAAAAAAAAATTAAAAAAATGCGCGGAAAATTAGAAAATTTAAGAATACTTATTTAAGAATACTTAACAACCATATAATAGAACAATGTAAAGTTTTTTAATGTAACATTATGACATTTGACATAGAATAGACAGAATGCGTGCTCAAATATCATCAAAGAGACAGGACAACGTCTGTCGGGTCAGCTAGTCAGTTTATAAATATACAACGTGTAAGATAATTAACGCAAGACCTCATACACCCCAATTATAGTATTGAGTTATAAACATAATACAATGACCAAAACTTTTTTTTTATAGCTAACTTTAATTAGTAAGAAAATCATTAATGCCAGAGTATAACTTTTAGTATTTAAAATTGAGTCTTATATGATCTAGAAATAAGATCGTTTTTTTTTACTCAAGCGGTGGTAGAGTATTTACATAAATTCATAATACTGCAACAGAAAGGAATGCCAATCACAGAATAAAAATTAAAAGTCCCAGTATTGGAATTAAAATTAGATGTCAGTGTCACTAATTTAAAAATTAAAACAAAAATAAAAGTTTAAATATTTAGCATGGAGGCATACATCTATTTTAAAAATCAGCTGCTCCATATGTTTATGTTCCCATAACTCAACAAATGCTTAGTTTTATTTTTCGCAATTTCTTGTTTTCTTCGATACTAAAACTGTTCATAATGATAGAGAATAATTGAAAATATTATCTTTACCTTTCTTCCACACTTAAATTCCCCAACTCCGGTACAAAACACCAGTGCTCCTCGGGCACCACAGTCATGAAGATCTGCCCAAAGTACACGAACGCGAAGAAGAAGGAATACGGTATCATCAGGAGGAACAGGATCCGTTGGTACCAGCCGAAGTCTCCTACGTAGGGGAGGAGGTCATCCAAATCTTTGAGCTGGTGCTTCGGTTGAGCCGGTTCGGCGGCTTCGATGCCATTTGCTGTAAAAGAAAAGGATTTTTGTTACTACTTCTTTGGTAGCAGGAGAAAGTTAGTTTTGGGTAAAATTCGAGTTAAATTAGTTAAATGTTGAGTCGGCGCTGTAAGTGATCTTTGTTCATTGATTTTTCAGCGCCGAATCAAAATTTTTAGGTTTATTATTTTTGGCTTTTCAGTTTTATCGGCGGTTAAATTTTTTTTGTTAAAAAGTTCTTATTTTATAATTTTTGTGGCTTTAATTGGCAAGGGAAGCCCTATCCAATAAAAAAATAATTATCAAAATCGGACTACTCTTTATAAAGTTATACATTATAATCAGTGGGTAATAAAAATTGGACTAATATGGGAATAAATAGTTTTATAAGCTGTCTTGGTAATGCTTTTCAAGATTGTTACCGGAAGAAGTCAATTACAATAAAGCCATATAAAAATACACCTATACAGTGGATTACTAAAGGGGTTAAAGTTTCAAGTAAAATGAAGAGAGTGCTATGCTCAGGTACAATAAATAATACCAGCTTAAAAAAGTATAAAAACAACTATGTTCGAATTTATAGAAAAGTTATTCAGCAAACCAAGAAGAAAGCCATAATGAATCATTTAAATACCGCTAAAAATATAACAAAACAAACGTGGAAACTTGTTAATGAATGTACAAAGAAAACAACAAATAGGAATTGTAGAAATTTAATCCTGAAAGTGAACAACACAGTGATAACTGACCCCAAAGAATTGGTTTGCGACCTGCTGGGTCGCAAACCAATTCATTGACAGTTTTGTCTTTAAATCGTCACTCGCTAGCAATGAAAAAGACAGGGCAATGTCTTTTCTATTAGATAGTACAAAAAGAGTTGAAAGTGATTTAACCTTAAATACAACTACACCATCTGAAATTACAAAGATTATTAGTAAAATGGCCAATAAAAAATCATGTGGTTTTGATGATTTACCAATATCGATTTTGAAGGAGAATATAGACTCTTTAGCAATTCGTCTTTCTGATTTTTTTAAAAAATGTTTCGAAGAGGCTATCTTTCCAGACCAGTTAAAACTGGCTAAAGTCGTTCCCATTTTCAAAAAAGGTACTAAGACTAATCCGAAAATTTACCGACCTATATCTCTTTTGCCAACCTTATCAAAGGTATTTGAAAAAATCATCAAAACTAGACTAATGGTACATTTAAATGTTAACAAAATCATTAATTTAAGACAATTTGGGTATCAGAAAGGTGTCGGTTGTTCAAACGCTATAAACACTCTTATAAATGACATAATTGATAAATTAAATGACAAAATGAAAGTGGCAGGGCTATTCATAGACCTTAGCTCCGCTTTTGATACGATTGATTATGAATTACTACTAACTAAACTAGAATTTTATGGTATCAGAGGCAAGTCCTTAAAACTTTTAAGATCCTGCTTACAGAATAGACGGATGCTTGTAGAAATTAAAAACATCGATGAAAATAATCATGAAGTCATATACACGTCTAAAATTACTAATATAAAACGTGGTGTGCCTCAAGGCTCCATTTTAGGACCAATATTGTTTATTTTATTTACAAATGACTTGCTTAACTTTATGCATTATGTTCAGCCTGATGTAAAATTTGTTGTCTTTGCAGATGATACAAATATAATAATTGGGGCGAATGACTTAAAAGAATTGACCAAACATGTAAATAAAAGCCTACAAAATCTCTGCGATTGGTTTACAGCCAATAACCTTTTGCTTAACACAAGTAAAACTAACATCATTTTATTTAAGACTATATCTCGCCATACTGACAATTTAGATGTACAATTCAAAGGAGACAAGATTGAATTAGTGGACAAAGTCAAATTTTTAGGGATTAACATAGATGCGTATTTAAATTGGAAACAGGAGTTAGCTGCTATTGAGTCTTCTATTTCATCAGCATGCTATGCACTCAGGAGCCTTAGAGATATGTTGGATCTAAAGCAACTAAAGGCTATATATTACGCGCTAATAGAATCTAGGCTAAGATACAGCATAATGCTATGGGGAAACAGCTATTGTTATAACTGTCGGAAAGCGTTTATTTTACAGAAACGTGCCATAAGGACTATGGTAAGGATCTCACAAAGAGACTCATGTAAAGAGCACTTTAAAGACTTAGACATTTTGACAGTACCAAGCTTATATATATTAGTAACCCTAAATTTCTTTGCTAAGTATATTCATGAATATGAAACACAAGATGAACGTCAAATAAGAGAAAGCACTAGAAGGAAGGAATTTAAACACAAAAAGGCGCCAAATCTTAACATAACTAAGCATTGTTCCCGATACCAAGCAGTTGAGTTATTTAATAGGTTACCGACTGATTTAAAATTATTAATTTATAGCTGTCACTCATTTAAAATTAAACTTAAAACCTTCTTGTTGAAAGAATGTTTCTACTCGGTATCAGAGTATATGTCATATAATAAAAATAATCATGTATAAAAATAGTAGTGAACAAGCTATATCATAAATTTATATCTTTTGCCCTAAACACTATGCTCATCATTTGGACCTTGAAGAAGTTGTACTCGTTATGTTATGTTATTGTTATTATATATTTTTTTGACATTGAATTTTACATAATATCTGCTAATAATTTGACATTGTATTTTTTTTTTGACATATTTAAAATTAATTTGATTCTTGTACTAACATTTCACTTCAATTTGGATTTTGATTAGGCTTTTAAATGTATTGTTTCGGCATGTGTTAATTTTATTTAATATGTTATATTCAACACAATGTTAATTGTTAAAGAATAAATAAATGAATGAATGAGTGAACAATCAATCGTCCCCTTTTTTCTGACCCTCAGGGTTCGATTTTAACCGACGAAAAAAAAACGGAGGAGGTTATCAATTCCACGCGTAATTTTTTTTTAATGTATGACTACGCATAACTTTTTACAAAGTAGTCCTATTGTGATAATTATTTTTTTATTGGAAAGGGTTTACTCCAAAAATGGTCCCATATAAATTTGGAAAACAAAATCAAACTCTAAGGATCAGAAAACAGGGGATGATTGATTGTTCACTCACTGATTGTAATGTATAACCACGCATAACTTAATACAGAGTAGTCTGATTTTGATAATTATTTTTTTATTGGATAGGGTATATTTTGCCAAGTATTATTAGTACATTAAAGCCACAAAAAAATTATAAAATAAAAACTTTTTAATAAAAAATTATACCACCGAAAAAACTGAAAAGCATAAAATAATAAACCTTAAAATTATGAGTCGGAATTTTAAGGTTTATTATTTTAAGCTTTTCAGTTTTTCGGCGGTTTAATTTTTTTGTTAAAAAGTTTTTTATTTAATATACAACCTGACACTGACCTTTAAATTCCAGTAAAGGTGGAATTCCACAATTGGAATTCACTGGCTACAGTAGCGTATCCTCCTTAGAAGAATAAACCTACTTAGCAACTTACCTCCAATTTTCAATTCCATAATATCAGTCCTAGTGGGGTCCAGGTCCGGGGCCCCCACCGTGAACACGTTCTTCTCATGTGATTCCATTCTCGAACAACGTCTTTGCCTTAAAAGACACTTTTCTTGACGTGGTTTCTGAGTCCTGAGACTTCAAGTTGAGAGCTCTAGGCTGTGGACAAAGAGAAATAAATTATTTAACAGAACAGAGGCAGAGGGCAGTGGGCAGTTGGTTAGAGATACCTACCTATAGAACACCTACAATTCGCCAGTTATAATATATTTCAAATCCCATGTAATAAGGGTGCGAGACAAAAAATAAAGAAAAAATATACATTAAAAAACCGGACAAGTTCGAAACGGACTCGCGCACGAAAGGTTCCGTACCATTATCTATAAAAACGGCAAAAAAATCACGTTTCTTGTATGGGAGCCTGCTTAAATATTAATTTTATTCTGTTTCTAAGTATTTGTGGTTATAGTGGCAGGAACAGAAATAGTACATCATCTGTGAAAATTTCAACTGTCTAACTATCACGGTTCATAAGATACAGCCTGGTGACAGACGGACAGACAGACGGATGGACAGAGGAGTCTTAGTAATAGGGTCCCCTTGGGTAGGGAACCCTAAAAATTACATGAAAAAAACTTTTTTACAAAAAAAAACAACCGATTTCCTTAAAAACACTCCAAAGTGAAAAATAACTTTAATTTCGGAAGTCGGTGTCTTAGGATCTGTATTTATGGTTTTTTTGCCACCGACTTCCGAAATTAAAGTTATTTTTCACTTTGGAGTGTTTTTAAGGAAGTCGGTTGTTTTTTTTTGTAAAAAAGTTTTTATTTTTAAATTTTTAGTTGTGGTATTCATCCTGCACTAATTCCAAACAAACAATGCATATTTATGCGATAGCAGAAATCGCGGTTGATTTGCTGTCATTTTATAAAGAGTTCCGGTGTCTGTCTCCCGAGCTCATCATCAGATCAATATGAAAATTATATGGGACCATTTCGGAATAAACACCTTTCGAAAAAAAAAAGAATTTTGGAAATCCGTCTTTATAGGACGGAGTTATGGCCGAACATACATAAAAAAAAAAAAAAAAAAAACATATAAACATCCGAATTGAGAACCTCCTCCTTTTTGAAGTCGGTTAAAAAGCCGGACAATTGCGAATACGACTTACGCGCTGAGAGTTCAGTCCCATTTTCCAAACCTGTGCCCGGTTTAAAAGATCTAAGCGTACAGACGCGGGAAGCGACTTTGTTTAGTACTATGTAAAGAAGATAAAGTACAGAAACACACATAAACATATATGCTCCCGCAGATAAGCGCAACGCGTCTCTAATAGAACAATTTCTATGAACAATTCATGGAAATTGATCTTCTAGAATCAAATGCTGGTCTGCAGGATCCTTAAAGTATTTGCCAGATTATAAACCTGCATCTTCGAGTTAAAGAGAGCTGGGTAAATTTGGGCCATCATCACCACCATCACTATAACCAGCAGCCTATAATGTCCCCACTGCTGGGACAAAGGCCTCCTCTCCATGAAAGGGAGTAGGCCATAGTCCACCATGCGTGCCCAGTGCGGGTTGGTAGATGTCACATGTCTTCGAATTTTTGGTTCTAAGACGTGCAGGTTTCCTCACAATGTTTTCCTTCACCGTTTTGAGAGCAGTGGTGATGAAATAATTTACACACATTGAATTTAAACTTGGGCCATCATCATGACATATAAATAAAAGCAAAAAAAAAAAAATGTGTAAATATAGAAAATTATTTAAAACTTACACGATTCCACACTTAGTAGCAACAGCAGTTTAGAAATTTAATAGAACGTAACTGAAATTAACTTCAAAGAATCTCTGCTTAGTTTATTACTGGTCACATGAAGCTCTGGCGTCTAACAGATTTGAAATTCCTTACTTCTAGGCTTTTATTTAGAAAAAACTGATGTATCTCTATCTTAAATAGGATTACAACAATGACATATGTGTCAAATGTTTTATTTGCTTTACATTTAAAAGGTATTTTCGGCTTTTGTTGGGTGCGAAATTCTTATAGATTTTTTAGGGTTCCGTATGAAAAAATTTGCAGGTTGTATATTTAATTGAAGATAAATATTGAATAGTTTAAATACACAACAATTTTGGATGAGAATATTTTTTTGTTTTACGCCTTTTTAGAGCGTGATTTTTTAGTAGTTGGGTTTAAGTTTTTTAACTTATTGTTATTAAAAAAAAAATTGACGTTATAGTTTCGTGATTAAGTATTTGAAGATCCGCTTTACATTTTTTATCTAGATTTTATTGTTTTCCATTTATCTATCTTATTACAGATGTAGTTCATGACTTTATGTCCTCTAGAGGGTGCAATATTCAATTTTATATAACATTTCTTAACATATAACCACCGGACGATCAAGAGGCTTCCAACGATACCTCATTTGTGAAACTAGATAAGAAGTTTATAAGTTGGAAGAGAACAGATAAGCATACATACAATCCGGTCACAATCATGACTGTAGTCGGGTACAAATTAGAGCGACTTCACGCTAAGAGCACCCCTAGTCGATAGCGGACTCCCAGCCACCATAGGCGCGGCCTAGCGGGCGGCGAGCAATGGGTAGCTCGCCGCCCGGTAAGGATCAAGCTCGTGTCGACGGCGCGTAGTGCTCCACGCGTACCTCAAAGAGATGTCAGCAGTATTGAAGGGGTCTGCTAGGACTTATGCCTGCCAGGGTCGCGAGATCTGTTCGAAAGAGGTACCGTCGCCCTGGCATATGGGCAACTGAAGGAACTCGGGTGGGTTTTAGTCAGTAAAAGTCTGACACGCCCTCCCGCTCCGCTCAGAGCGGGAGACGTCATAATTTCCCACCCAAAAAAAACGGCATCCCTATAGGGTCATATGGGTAATTTAAGGGAACACCGGTGGGTTTTAGTCAGTAAAAGTCTGACACGCCCGTCCCGCTCCGCCCAGAGCAGGAGAAGTCATTTGATGATTTCCCATCCAAAAAAAACCCTATAGGATACGGACCTTAGCTTAGGGCATCGTTAGAAGGGACGGGCTAGGTCGGTAACACGATATGTAAATATTACATAGTTATTATAGAGCTAAATTAAAATGTGCGGAACCTAACCACATAAACAGTAAACAATATTTTTGCCACTGCAGCATTTACAATGTTTGAATAAAACTCTGAAGTTAATAAAAAAAAAGAAAAAATATACATTAAAAAACCGGACAAGTTCGAAACGGACTCGCGCACGAAAAGTTCCGTACCATTATCTATAAAAACGGCAAAAAAATCACGTTTGTTGTATGGGAGCCTCCTTAAATATTTATTTTATTCTGTTTCTAAGTATTTGTGGTTATAGTGGCAGGAACAGAAATACATCATCTGTGAAAGTTTCAACCGTCTAACTATCACGGTTCATGAGATACAGCCTGGTGACAGACGGACAGACAGACGGATGGACAGAGGAGTCTTAGTAATAGGGTCCCCTTGGGTAGGGAACCCTAAAAATTACATGAAAAAGCCGGACAATTGCGAATACGACTTACGCGCTAAAGGTTCCGTCCCATTTCCCAAACCTGTGCCCGGTTTAAAAGATCTAAGCGTACAGACGCGGGAAGCGACTTTGTTTACTACTATGTAAAGAAGATAAAATAAAGAAACACATATACATATATGCTCCCGCAGATAAGCGCAACGCGTCTCTAATAGAACAATTTCTATGAACAATTCATGGAAATTGATCTTCTAGAATCAAATGCTGGTCTGCGGGATCCTTAAAGTATTTGCCAGATTTTAAACCTGCATCTTCGAGTTAAAGAGAGCTGGGTAAACTTGGGCCATCATCACCACCAACACTATAACCAGCAGTCTATAATGTCCCCACTGCTGGGACAAAGGCCTCCTCTCGGTGAGAGGGAGTGGGCCATAGTCCACCACGCGGGCCCAGTGCGGGTTCATAGATGTCACATGTCTTCGAATTTTTGGTTCTAAGACAAGCCGGTTTCCTCACGATGTTTTCCTTCACCGTTTTGAGAGCAGTGGTGATGAAATAATTTACACACATTGAATTTAAACTTGGGCCATCATCATGATCAGTGATCGGATATTCAGATGCATATTCACCTAATGTTACTATGTAGCTGTGAAAGCAGAAGCGGCTTCGTATTTTTTATTAAAGCCGGGTTTCTTGGATCATATTATTATTTATTTAAAATTAATGTTTAACCCCAGATGCAAATACATATGTGTGTAGGGTGGTATGTGTTAGTTAAAACAACACACAAAACACGGTAAAAACGCGCATTCTATATTAGCCAACATTTGAACTTTAAGTGAATATGCATCTGAATATCCGATCTCTAATCATGATATATATATATTTAAAAAAAAAAAATGTAAATATATAAAATTATTTAAAACTTACACGATTTCACATTTATTAGCGACAGCCGTTTAGAAATTTAATAGAACGTAACTGAAATTAATTTCAAAGAAACTCTGCGTAGTTTATTAATGATCACATGAAGCTCTGGCGTCTAACAGATTTGAAATTCCTTACTTCTAGGCTTTTATTTAGAAAAAACTGATGTATCTCTATCTTAAATAGGATTATAACAATGATATATGTGTCAAATGTTTTATTTGCTTTACATTTAAAAGGTATTTTCGACTTTTGTTGGGTGCGAAATTCTTATAGATTTTTTAGGGTTCCGTATGAAAAAATATGCAGGTTGTTTATTTAATTGACGATAAATATTGAATAGTTTAAATACACAACAATTTTGGATGAGAATATTTTCTTGTTTTACCCCTTTTTAGAGCGTGATTTTTTAGTAGTCGGGTTTTAGTTTTTTAATTTATTGTTATTAAAATTATTTTGAGGTTATAGTTTCGTGATTAAGTATTTGAAGAGCCGCTTTATATTTTTTATCTAGATTTTATTGTTTTCCATTTATCTATCTTATTGTAGATGTAGTTCATGACTTTATGTCCTTTAAAGGGTGCAATATTCAATTTTATATGACGTTTCTTAACATATAACCACCGGACGATCAAGAGGCTTCCAACGATACCTCATTTGTCAAACTAGATAAGAAGTTTATAAGTTGGAAGAGAACAGATAAGCATACGTACAATCCGGTCACAATCATGACTGTAGTCGGGTACAAATTAGAGCGACTTCACGCTAAGAGCACCCCTAGTCGATAGCGGACTCCCAGCCACCATAGGCGCGGGCTAGCGGGCGGCGAGCAATCGGTAGCTCGCCGCCCGGTAAGGACCAGAGGGGTAATTGCGGAACTTTTTATCGGTAGGAATTGGTTTAATATTCATAGTTAAGCAACAATCATTGCGTTATTTACGTTGCTGAGCCGACAATTTATTCGAACAAATGACGCAATGGTTTAGAAATAATCTTCAATCCCATTCAGATTCTGATAAATTGTGCGTTTCGCAATTAGGGTGCAGGTTCGTGTCGACGGCGCGTAGTGCTCCACGCGCACCTCAAAGAGATGTAAGCAGTATTGAAGGGGTATGGTAGGACTTATGCCTGCCAGGGTCGCGAGATCTGTTCGAAAGAGGTACCGTCGCCCTGGCATATGGGCAACTGAAGGAACTCGGGTGGGTTTTAGTCAGTAAAAGTCTGGCACGCCCTACGGCTCCGCTCAGAGCGGGAGACGTCATAATTTCCCACCAAAAGGGCACCCCTATAGGGTCATATGGGTAATTAAAGGAACACGGGTGGGTTTTAGTCAGTAAAAGTCTGACACGCCCGTCCCGCTCCGCCCAGAGCAGGAGAAGTCATTTGATGATTTCCCATCCAAAAAAAAACCCTATAGGATACGGACCTTAGCTTAGGGCATCGTTAGAAGGGACGGGCTAGGTCGGTAACACGATATGTAAATATTACATAGTTATTATAGAGCTAAATTAAAATGTGCGGAACCTAACCACATAAACAGTAAACAATATTTTTGCCACTGCAGCATTTACAATGTTTGAATAAAACTCTGAAGTTAATACCTTAATACTAGTTAACATGTTTATCAGTAATTTAAACTGGTTATCACCGGTTGACGTACATAGTTACGTAAATATCATAAATAAGAAGATTCTATATTTCTGTAAATTTTCTTCACCATCATTCACAGCACGATTTCATCCACTGCAGGATAAGCTCTCTTTTCCTGCCCCAATACCCTTACTGTACCAGGTTTTGCCTGCGCTGACAACAATCTACAGTGTCTGGTCACCGGTGTACGACCCGATTTTATGGACAAATCCACCATAATAAGGCATTTTGCCCTTACTGTTTTGAAATAGCCATTTTAAAAAAAAACTAAATTTTTTCACACTTCTTTAGTTTTCATTTTTTTTTAGGTTTTATTGCCTACTTTTGTAGCTATCGAACGAAACCACTTTAATGCCTGTAGGACCTCTAATATCGGTAGATATGGCAAAATAAATGAACCTAACCGCACTCAGTAAAAATAAATAATAAAATGGCCGCCATTTCAAAACAGTAAGGGCAAAATGCCTTATTATGGTGGATTTGTCGATAAAATCGATCATATTGCTTCGCCTTAACGGGTCGGACACCGGTGACCACACTGTATAAATCTTACCGTAGCATTATAGCTCTTAATAGTTCTTATAGGTAACTACAGTTTTGAACCGTTTGGGGCTGAAACGCTCGGGTCATGGGGCCCGAGTGCAACTCTCTTCTATAACCCTTGATAACTAAACATTCGTCCGTTCGACGACCCACCTACCCGCGATTCTCACGTTCGTGTTCTTCTATGTGAACATCGATATATGCTGTGGCTGTGCGGAATAGTTCTTAATTACTATTTTGATTATTTTTTGTTTAATATTGATCCAAAGAATGTACCAATGTCAGAAGTTAATACTTTTTCCAAAAAATGCATTTTATTTGGCGTAATCGGTTCGACGAAAGTGAAGTAACCATGTAACAACGAAAATAGTTTAGTTATTTAAGGTTAAGGAAATTTTTCGCCGACTGGTCGACACTTCACGTGACCAGAGAGCTGGGTTGTTCTTTGGCCAAAGAATTAGCATTGCCATTCAACCTGGCCATGTTGCCAGTCTTCTGGGCATGTATCCGGCTGACAGTAATAACGACGAATATTTCGACGCTTAAGAATTATTCTGTTTTTGTAATTGTCGCGTTTGGTTCGTGGAAGGGTGACCGCCTCTACATACCAAGACCCCTCCGTGCCTCGGAAAGCATGTAAAGCCGTTGGTCCCGGCTGTTATTTGTGAATCTTTAACAGTCTTTACGGGTGGTCAGAAGCCCTAAACTCTGAGAACCAAGGGGTATCGTATTACCCGGTAACTGGTTTGTGGTGGATAGAAATGCAGTCACTCCATGTAAAATACTGGTATTCAGCTGTATCCGTCCGGCCCTAACATAGGTAGTTGGGAAAAAACTAGATAGATGATGAACTTAGTATATACTAGCTTTTTCCCGCGGCTTCGCCCGCGTGGATGTCGGAAATTAACGCAAGTATTTTTCTAAAATAAAAGAAGCCTAAGTTACTCCTTATTACATCAGCTACCTGCCAATAAAAGTCCCGTCAAAATCAGTCTAGCCATTTCAGAGATTAGCCGGAACAAAACAAGCTAAACACGTATGCTCTATATTTTGTTACCTTACACCTGTATATACCATGTTTATGCAAATAAATATTATTTCTATTTCTATTTCAGACAGACAGACAGGCAGACAAAAGTTAAAAAATATTTTTTGGTGTAATTACCGTATTTACTTTCATATGCATTTAGTGAAAAGTTGTTAATTTGAAATTACAAACAGACACTTCAGTTTTATTTATTTGTATAGATAAAACATATAATAGGTTGGGGAAAAAGTTTCTTCGCATTTTTTAAGAAAATTCAAAACATTTTTTAATAAAGTTTATTTACATTTAACTAAAGTATGTAGGTACCATTTTGTTCGATAACTTTTTGCCATCTTGTAGGAAGGGACATGATCCCATTGCTATAGAAATTTTGGGACTTCTGGTCAAAATACCGCGACAAGTGGTTTTGGCAGTCCTCTCGTGATGTTAACCTGACACTGCCTAAAGAATTCTGAAGAGACTGAAACAGGTGGAAATCTGAAGGTGCAAGGTCAGGACTATACGGCGGATGCATTAACACCTCCCAGCCAAACTCTCTTAATTTTTGTTGGGTGGCTAAAGATGTGTGAGGTCTAGCGTTATCATGATGAAAAACCACACCCCTTCTGTTGATTAATTCCGGCCGCTTTCTCTCAACTTCTTGCTTTAATCTCATCAGTTGTTCGCAGTAGAGTTCAGAATCGATGGTCCTGCCTGGTGGTAACAGCTCATAATGAATAATGCCCTTCCAATCCCACCACACACACAGCATCACCTTGTTGCGAGTTAACCCGGGTTTCGCCACAGTCTGTGAAGCCTGACCGGCCTTTGACCACGACCTTTTTCGCACGTTCTTGTCATACGTGATCCACTTTTCATCACCAGTTATCAGCTTCTTCAAAAATGGTTCGATTTCATTACGTCGTAATAAAGAATCACAAATGAGTACACGGTTCATAAGGTTTCTTTCAGTGAGCTCGTGAGGTACCCAAATGTCGAGCTTTTTTGTGTACCCAGTTTTTTTCAAATGCGCCAAAACTGTTTTGTGGTCAATTTCCAGTTCTTCAGCTACGTCGTAACTACTGGTATGCCGATCTTGCTCCACTTTTTCAAAAATGGCATCCATTTTATCCGTAATAGGGCGACCAGAGCGACGTGGATCTTTGACATCAAAATTTCCGGATTGAAAACGCTTAAACCAAATTTGTGCTACTCTCACAGACACTACACTAGGTCCATAAACATCGCAATTTTTTTTCGCGACTTGCGTTGCATTTTTACTTTTTTTGTAGTAAATTATTTATTATAATTATTTATACATTTTAAAATGTATCGAATTTCTTCATTAGATTCACTCATCTTGACGGTACGAAAAACAAATGAAAATCACACATTTTCTTAATTTGAATTTGGAATTATGTTCTTTAAAATTTAAACTTTCAATGATACCAAAACCAGCCAGATACAAATAGTATAGCCAAAGAGATTTTATTACAAGTTCATACATACTATAATGCGAAAAGACTTTTTCCCCAACCTAATATATTGAATTTGATTTGATTGCCACTCAAAACAAATGAGTCTGTGAAACTATGTACTTATGCAAAAGTACTGATGCGTGGCAAGTTTTAAAGCTCATGAATAGTTATTCAATTGTTTTTATTAATAATCAATTGTGCTCATAGTTCCTATTTCAATGCTTTGATTGTTATTTACGCTTCTGTTATTTTCCTATTCCAATAGCTATTTTTAGAATAGAAGAATAGGGGTTATCGCGTGTGAATTTGCCACTAGAGGCGCTTGTGTCGCGTGAGGTCCGAAAAAATTCAATTTTCACTGGTTTTAGCGGGCTTCGTGACATAAATTATAATTTCTTTAATTTACCTGTTAGAGATCACCTCCTTCGTGAAATTAGGCGATGAATGACAAACGCTTTGAAAGCGGAATTAAGAAAAAGAGGCGCAAACATAAGCGGTCTCAAAGAGCAGCTATTTTAACCCTACAGTAGTAGCGCACCTAAAAGTAACGGGACTGTCCAATTTCAAATTGAAATAAATAAACTTATAAGCATTAATGTTTAAATAAATATATGAAAATATTATCAGTACAGTTTTCTTAACTAAATATGATCAACATAAACTAATCACAACCTCTGTGTTCCAAAAAATAAACCAAAATAAAAAACTCTTTGTATGAGTGGTCTACATATACATATGTAGTCCACGCGACTACTCCAGGGTTAAAGGTTAGTTTGTTTACTGTTTACAAACTTATTTTTTGCCACAAGTATGCTTGTTTGCCGAGGTAACAGCTATGTTTTTTACAGCTATACCTTTGGACCTTAGTCAACAGTGGCGCCAACTGGTGAGGAAAAAAACGATAGTCCCCATTGTCCGTTTGGTGTCGGACGTAAAGTATACCACCTACCCATTAGTCTGCCTGTTAGTCTAGTGGATAGTGACCCTGACTGCCAACACTGAGGTCGTGGGTTCGATTCCCACCCAGGACAATTTTTTGTGTGATGAGCACAATTATTTGTTCTGTGTCTGGGGTGTAATTTATCTATAATATGTATGTATTTGGTGTCCGGTTGTTTTTTGATGACCGGTGGAGCAGACGAGTCCTGGAGTGAAGACCGCGTATCGGCAAGCGTAGTGCGGGACGCCCCCCAGCTAGATGGACCGACAACCTTAGGAAAGTGGCTGGGGCAGACTGGATGCGGAAGGCGGAGGACAGGGTGTTGTGGAGCAACGTGGGAGAGGCCTATGTCCAGCAGTGGACTGCGATAGGCTGAGTTGATTGATTGATGTATGTATTTAGAAATATATAAGTATGTTTATCAGTTGTCTGGTTGCCATAGTACAGGCTCTGCTTAGTTTGGAATCAGACAACGGTGTGTTGGTTGTCCTAAGATATTATTACTATTTCTTCCCGTGCGTGTCATTACACGCGACTAAGGGACTTACTAGAGAATGGGCAGCAGCGTTCTCTATGTATTTTACCACCATACTGCGATCGCCAACCTGCCTGCCGAGAGGGGCGATTATGGCAAAACCTTCTAAATTGGGGAGGTTTATGTCCAGCAGTGGATGTCTTACGGCTGAAATGATAAAAATGCTTTTAACTCATTACTCTAATTGGGGTGCTGGTCGTGGATGGGTGACCATATTTACATACCAAGACCCCTCGGTGCCTCGGAAAGCACGTTAAGCCGTTGGTATGACCCTGCCAGGGCCGCGAGATTGTTCGAAAGAGATACCGTGACTCTGGCACATGGGCAACTGAAGGGACACGGGTTGGTTTTAGTCATTAAGTCTGACACGCCCTCCCGCTCAGCCCAGAGCGGTAGAAGTCATTTGATGATTTTCCCTCCAAAAAAAAAGCCGTTGGTATGACTGGATCTTTGACAGTTGTTACGGTTCGTCAGAAGCCCGGAACTTTGACAACCAGTCTTACCAAGGGGAATCGTATTACCCAACAACTGGGATGTGGAGGTCAGATAAGCAGGTACTCCATGTAAAATACTGGTACTCTTCTGCACCCAGTTCAACTGGAAGCTGACCCCAATATGGCAGGGAAAACGCTAGGTAAACGAACACTCTAATTGGAGAGCCACCTGTTTGCGTCTGGGCGCTCCTTGCGGGGCTCCACATCACTGCCAGTGCAGTGAAGCTGTCGACTGCTTCGGATACCATGGCCTATCTTGCAGTAAGAGTGCACGCTGTAAGGCTCGGCACGCCAGTATTAATGACATCATCAGTCGTGCTTTTGTCACCGACGGGGTGCCAGCTGTTTTAGAACCCAACGGTTTGGCACGTGACGTTGGGAAGAGACCAGACGGAATGACCATAATGACTTGGAAGGTAGGCAGGCCTCTGGTGTGGGACGCAATACGTGTAGACACCCTTGCGCCATCAAATCTTCCCTGTACGACGGGCTATACGGGCGGCTGCTGCAGGTGCGGAAAACCTCAAACGGTGAAAATATTCCAATCTCCTTGAGAGTTATATGTTTCAGCCGTTTGGGGTTGAAACACTACGGCCATGGGGTCCGACTGCTCACGTGGTTTATAGAGACATAGCCAAGCGGTTGGTCGACTCTTCACGTGACCAGAGGGCGGCCTATTTTTACACGGTTTATATTAGCTTCACTTGTATGTTTGTATATTTGTATGTTTGTTTGTAACCGACTCCTTATAGCGCGATTTTGACCCACTTTAAACGACCAGATTTCATTTAAACTTTGCACACCTGTCAAGGACCGATGACAATGCAATAATTTCATAAATTTGTGCCATTATCCTTGCCAGGGTTACCAGGACAGCAGAAAAACTGTCACAAACTACGCTGACATACGTCTCAAAATTTGAAACACCCTAAAAAATAGAAAATAAATAATAGTTAAAAAAACTAAAAAACACGCTTCCATTGAAAACCAAACTAAAAAGTACAAAATAATGGAAAAAAAGCGTGGGGTGCCTGATATCAACAAAAAATACCTTAACAAGCACCCCACGCTTTTTTTCCATTATTTTGTACTTTTTAGTTTGGTTTTCAATGGAAGCGTGTTTTTAGTTTTTTTAAACTATTATTTATTTGGCCAAAGAATCAGCATTGCCATACAACGTGGCAATGCTGCCAGCCTTTTGGGTACTTTTCCCATTAACAGCGATGCGAACGAGTTTTTTGATGCCCTGTGATTCTTTTATCTCTGTTTTTAGATACTTGAATGCTTGTACATATTGTCTTATACTTATTGTTTTATACTTGTATAAAATAAAATAAATTTTCAAACGATCTAATTGGAGAGTAGGAGTTCTTGCGTTAATTATGTTTCATGTTGTATAAGCCAACAGTTACACTGCTGTTAGCCCCTCCAAGGAACAATGGCGTAATGATAACGCGTCTTCACAAAACAAACTAAAGAGAACTGTCAAACATGACCCTGAATTGTCATTTACGCCACGTGTAGTGATGACGTACCTATTTGATTGCGTACGCATGCGTGGAATTTAAAATTAGAACACTCTATTTTTGATAGATTCGTTAGCAACAGACAACAGAACGCCGCTGACTGGCCCTGACCTTGTTTACATCAATTTGATTGGATGGGCGTGTTAAGGTGCAGTTCCGACGCCAAACTGTAGACGGTAGCTTTATGTTTTTGGGAATGACATCTTGCAGGTCAACGTATAAGCTTGTTGGCTGCTTAAGGCGAGGTTGCAGTACTTTTTTTTTTTTTAAACCTCTGTAAATCTAGCAAAATGAAGTTTCCGTAAAAAAAAAAATTAGGAAAATTGAACATACTGTTAAGCGCTGTGTGAAGGTAGAAACTTGAATTAAAACAATTGGCTCGATAAAAAATAATCATTAAGATGACACTAAATCGCTATTTAAAACGTGTACCTTGAAGAGATTCCATCATTAAACCATGCAAAACTCATACGAAAAGATAGGTTTTATTGTTTTTTAGGGCATGCTGAGAAAATATTTTATAATTTCCTTATCATTTTTTTTCCACGAAACAATTATACACAAAATCTAGCAGCTCAAGCGCTCGCAACGACCGGCCAGTGTTCGCCGAAACGTCGTCAACTACAAGAGGGCCTTAGCCGGACTTGTCTGTGGCTACCTTAATAAATTAAGGCCCCTAATAAGGGCTTAAAAACTTTAAAGTAGAGCAACTACTCGCTAAGGGTACACCCTGTGGGGAACGGACCTCGGCTTAGGGCATCGCTGGTAGAGGGCAGCAAGGGACAGACCAGACGGGTATTCTGTCAGTTGGCCTATCTTCTCACGAGGCAAAAAACGGATTTAGGAAAAACATTCGCTTACCTAGTAAATGGTATTGGAGCAGGCTGTGACCTACGTTCCCCTAGGGTTTTCCTAACTATTTTTGGGTCGCCTTCCACTTTAACCGGGTACAACAGATTACCAGTATTTAGCATAAAGTGACTAAATTGGTTGTCAGACTTTTGGGCTTCTGACGACCGTAACGACTGTCTAAGATCTACAAAAGACAGCCAGGACCAACGACCTAACTCACTTTCCGAGGCACGAAAGAATATCGGAATGTGAAGATGATCACCCATCCGCATACCAATTGCGGCAACAACTCGGAACATTATAGGCTGATTGATAATGCTTTGCCCAGCAGTGGGAGAAGTCGGGCAGTAGATGATGGTAATGACGCAGGTAAAGTCGCAGGCAGAAGCTACATAGAATCTAGTAATATTATAACTATATAATAGTACTAGATTCTGTTTACATTAGTATCCTGAAAACAGTGGCGGAGAGTCCTTACTCCCCTGTTCTGAGCCATTTTGTAGAGGATGGTCAACTAAGGTTAGACTTTTAATCCTATTCAGTAACGTGACAGTTGGAGGGATACTAGAGGAACTTTTTATCGGTGTGAATTGCTTTAATGTTCATAGTTAAACAACATTCATTGCGTTATTTACGTTGCTGAGCCGACAATTTATTCGAACAAATGACGCAATGGTTTAGAAATAATCTTCAATCCCATTCAGATTCTGATAAATTGTGCGTTTCGCAATTAGGGTGCAGGTTTTGAAAAAAAAAAGGTAGTGAGGTGGTGCAAGAATTAATTAAATTGAATGAATTTGAAATAATGTAGGTACTTACATGCAAAGTTTGTATTTTTAATTTTTTAGATGTATACTATTTCGATATATTAGGTTGGGGAAAAAGTCTTTTCGCATTATAGTATGTATGAACTTGTAATAAAATCTCTTTGGCTATACTATTTGTATCTGGCTGGTTTTGGTATCATTGAAAGTTTAAATTTTAAAGAACATAGTTCCAAATTCAAATTAGGAAAATGTGTGATTTTCATTTGTTTTTCGTACCGTCAAGATGAGTGAATCTAATGAAGAAATTCGATACATTTTAAAATTTTACTACAAAAAGGTAAAAATGCAATGCAAGCCGCGAAAAAAATTTGCGATTTTTATGAACCTAGTCTAGTGTCTGTGAGAGTAGCACAAATTTGGTTTAAGCGTTTTCAATCCGGAAATTTTGATGTCAAAGATGCACGTCGTTCTGGTCGCCCTATTACGGATAAAATGGATGCCATTTTTGAAAAAGTGGAGCAAGATCGGCATACCTACTGGTACTGGTTACGACGTAGCTGAAGAACTGGAAATTGACCACAAAACAGTTTTGGCGCATTTGAAAAAACTGGGTACACAAAAAAGCTCGACATTTGGGTACCTCACGAGCTCACTGAAAGAAACCTAATGAACCGTGTACTCATTTGTGATTCTTTATTACGACGTAATGAAACCGAACCATTTTTGAAGAAGCTGATAACTGGTGATGAAAAGTGGATCACGTATGACAAAAACGTGCGAAAAAGGTCGTGGTCAAAGGCCGGTCAGGCTTCACAGACTGTGGCGAAACCCGGGTTAACTCGCAACAAGGTGATGCTGTGTGTGTGGTGGGATTGGAAGGGCATTATTCATTATGAGCTGTTACCACCAGGTAGGACCATCGATTTTGAACTCTACTGCGAACAACTGATGAGATTAAAGCAAGAAGTTGAGAGAAAGCGGCCGGAATTAATCAACAGAAGGGGTGTGGTTTTTACACGCTTTATATTAGCTTCACTTGTATGTTTGTATGTTTGTATATTTGTATGTTTGTATATTTGTATGTTTGTATATTTGTATGTTTGTTTGTAACCGACTCCTTATAGCGCGATTTTGACCCACTTTTAACGACCAGATTTCATTCAAACTTTGCACACCTGTCAAGGACCGATGACAATACAATAATTTCATAAATTTGTGCCATTATCCTTGCCAGGGTTACCAGGACAGCAAAAAAACTGTCACAAACTACGCTGACATACGTCTCAAAATTCGAAATACCCTAAAAAATAGAAAATAAATAATAGTTTAAAAAAACTAAAAAACACGCTTCCATTGAAAACCAAACTAAAAAGTACAAAATAATGGAAAAAAAGCGTGGGGTGCCTGATATCATTTAAAAAAATACCTTAAAAAGCACCCCACGCTTTTTTTCCATTATTTTGTACTTTTTAGTTTGGTTTTCAATGGAAGCGTGTTTTTTAGTTTTTTTAAACTATTATTTATTCATCATACTAACGCTAGACCTCACACATCTTTAGCCACCCAACCAAAATTAAGAGAGTTTGGCTGGGAGGTGTTAATGCATCCGCCGTATAGTCCTGACCTTGCACCTTCAGATTTCCACCTGTTTCGGTCTCTTCAGAATTCTTTAGGCAGTGTCAGGTTAACATCACGAGAGGACTGCCAAAACCACTTGTCGCGGTATTTTCACCAGAAGTCCCAAAATTTCTATAGCAATGGGATCATGTCCCTACCTACAAGATGGCAAAAAGTTATCGAACAAAATGGTACCTACATACTTTAGTTAAATGTAAATAAACTTTATTAAAAAATGTTTTGAATTTTCTTAAAAAATGCGAAGAAACTTTTTCCCCAACCTATTATATATATAGTCTATGGATGCCAGAGGAAATAAAATGAGTATAGTAAAAAAAAAAGTAAAATGACATTATTTTTATATTTTTATTTTTTTAGTTTTGTTTCTATCAGAAGAAAATAAAAAAGGAAATAACTGTTATTAAAAATTAATAATTATTCTTATATTGCACATCCTAAAAACCATTTTTAATTTTTTCATTTATTTTAAACCATTTTTATCATTCATTCTTTACACGAAATCATTCACTACCCCCAGGCGCGGTCCGAGGGTGGGGGGTCCTAGGGGTCATGACCCCCCCCAAAGACAGTCATGCTGTCGAAACCCTGAACGATTTGCCTGTCTTACTATCTTAAAATTGTACTCACTTGAGCCACGGAGACTCCGATGGACATTTGCAAAAAGATTATAACCCGGGACATCATGCTGATCAGTAGCGCTTGCGACTGCTAGACCAAAGAGGATGTACCTTCCTAAAAATATTCTTCAGTACTCATGGTGACCCCCCCAAAATGTTAGGCTGCGCCCGCGTCTGACTACCCCAACACTTTAGTATGGTATCATTATTTTTCGTTGAGCTGTCAAGTTACTGAATAGGAAAAGTCCAACCTTAGGTAGGTGTTCTTTTACTTGACCATTCTCTGTGCAATCTGCCTCGGAAACTTAATTCATTACGTGTTTCCGATGATGTTTGTGTGTTGTATTACTAACATTAGTTAGAAGGTATTTTTACACTAACAAGATGGATTTTATTGTTGTCCAAAATTGAATAAATCTATACAAATAAATAAAATTGGAGTGTCTGTTTTTAATATTAAAATAACTACTTTTTACTAAGTGTATATGGATGTATACACGGTACATATACCAAATCAATATTTTTTACAATTTTTGTCTGTCTGTCTTTTTGTTCCGGTTAATCTCTGAAATGGCTGGACCGATTTTGACGGGACTTTCACTGGCAGATAGCTGATGTAACAAGGAGTAACTTAGGCTACTTTTGTTTTAGAAAAAATAAATAATAGTTTAAAAAACTAAAAACAGGCTGAATTTTGAGACGTATGTTAGCGTAGTTTTCAAAGACAGTTTTTATGAAAAACTTTTAGTTACATACCACGCGGACGGAGTCGCGGGTACCAGCTATTACCTATAATATAACCTGAATTAACACATCTTACCGCGGTAGTACGTCCTCCTGCGTTAATTTCCGACATTCACGCGGGCGAAGCCGCGGGCAAAAGGTAGTTAGTTATAAGTTATTTTTACACTAACAAAATGGATGTTATTGTTGTCCGAAATTGAATAAATAAATAAAATAAAATTGAATAACTAAACTATGAGCGTAATTTTATGCGAGGAATAAACAAATTACCGTATAATAATGTATCTATATTTGACGTGTGAAGTCTTATGCGAATAGAAACAGCAAATAAAGTTGTTTGACTAACTCATATTCAGGTATTAAGGTATTGTGTTGTCACCTTTTTGCGATAAATAACATCAGCCGGTTATTTTCCCGTTGGAGGGCTAGTGGTTTAGTATTAACTAGTGTAAAAATTTATAACCATAATCGGTACGCTTGGCGGGTTGGCGATCGCAGTACGGTGGTAAAATGCATAGAGAACGCTGCTGCCCATTCTCTAAACATCGCGGTAAAATTTGTTCTCAAAATTTTTTAACCGAATTCAGCTGCCTTTTTTTTATCAGGAGGTGGAAATCCTCATAGATGTCCTCCGCCCTGGGGTGGGCGGCGGGGTCTGTCAGACTCTTACTGACTAAAACCACCCTGGTGTTCCGTCCCACACCAATGTGTGGGACCACGGTAACCAATATGTCTTCCGCGATCCCCGACCGGTGCCGGCCCGCCTTTGCGGGCCTCCTCACGTTGGGGGGGAGTGAGGTGTTAAACTCCCCCCCATACATCACAGAGAGGCGCGCGTGGAACACTACGCGCCACCATCTCGGGTCCTAAGGAATAGGGAGCGACGGATGTGCCCAGATCCGTCGCCCCTGGACCCATTTAGGGGGGCTGGAAGAGGGCGTTGTCCGCCCTCCGCCGACGCCCGCTGCGCCTGCTGCGGGCTGGGTGACCGGAAGATATCTCCCGCTCCCTTTCCGCAGCCTCCTTCTGCGACATAACTGATTCGCAGAAAGATACCACCGCGTCCCAGGACTCCTCGCTGCCGACCATGCTATTCAGCTGCCTATCTTTAGGTAGAACAAACGTGATTTTAGTTCCATTTATGTAATTAGCCTTGATGTAAAGATAACGCGTGAAAGACAACTCGCAGACTTGCGTATATTTATTTAACGTAATAATTATAATCGCTGATAACATTATATTAATAAAATAAATAAACAGATTTTATATAACTATGTTTTTGCTTTACATTGCCTATTATTATGTAATTTATCTGCCCTTTTTTCTAGATGAAATGTATCATGAAATGACGTCTCCCGCTCTGGGTGGAGCGGGAGGGCGTTTCAGACTTTTACTGACTAAAACCCACCCGTGATCCTTCAGTTGCCTGTACCAGGGTCACGGTGACTCTGTCGAAGAATTCCGCAACCCTGGCAGGTCATTCATCTGCCCAGCCTTTTCCCAACTATGTTTGGATCTGATTCCAGTCTAACTGGATACAGCTGACTACCAGTATTTTTTTCAAAGACTGCACATCTGACCTCCACAAACCAGTAACTGAGTATTACGATGCCCCTTGGTAAGACGGGCTGTCAGACTTTCGGGCTCCTGACTACCCGTAACGACTGTCAAAACTCTTTGAATGATAGCCGGAACTAATGGTGAGCGAAGCACGGAGGAGTCTCGTTAAGGTGAATGCTTCAACCAGCCCGCGAAATTCAAATTTTCTTACGTTTTTTGCAATTTACAGGCCAGTGCTAGGTTGTATGTTGATTAAAATATTATTCGCGCCTGTAAGAAATATGTAGTTACAGAATTATAATCACCAAAATCACCAATACAACGCTCTAAGTTCATAAAGCTTTAGGAATGACTTTTTCTCTTTTTTTTTGTTCTTAGGCCTTTATGAACTTGGAGGGTTCTATTGGTGATTTTGATAATTATAATTCTATAATTATATACGTCTTACAGTCGCGAATAATATTTTAATCAACATATAACCTAGCACTGGCCTGCAAATTGCAAAAAACGTAAGAAATTTTGAATTTCACGGGCTTTTGGAGCATTCACCTTAAGGCGATGGATCGACCCGTACGGCTGTTATTACTTAGCCACGACAATATTAAGAACTTACTGTTTAAAAAAAAATAGCCATTGATTGGTTTCCGTACTAAGTCAAGTTCAAGTAGATCATTGTGCATGTATCATGGTGGCTGTCGGTAGTTATTCCTACAAGCCCACTTCCCTCCAGAAGTTGACTTTATCTCCTGATCAGTTGAGAACTTCCGTGTAAGATTTCTGTCCTAATCTGGGTGACGCCTGTATATTCTAAAACATCGGTTTCTTCAGCATCTATGTAAATCCTACATAGGTACGGACTGCCCGGTATGCCTATTGTGTAATTCTTTGTTTAGCGGGCAGTGTCCTGTGATGGTCCCCGTACCCTGGTAGGGGACATGGGATGCTGTTAATAGCGGTGGTATCTCCGTTCCACTTCTGAAGTGGGAATGGGCAGGGCATAGCCCGGTTCGCAGACATAAAATGGAGTAAATGAGCCGAGCGTTCCGTATGGTTCCGTTCGTACAGCACCATCCCATATTTTGCCGTGGGTGTCGTAAAAGGCGACTAAGGGACTTACTAGAGAATGGATAGCAGCGTTCTATATGCATTTTACCACCTGCCAAGCGTGGTGATTATGGAAAATTCTCCTTCTTATTGAGGGAGGCCTTCCTAGGGCCGACCTAAGTCCCAAGATCATGATGAAAAGAGGCACCATTTGTGTGCAGGTCCAAAAGGCAAACGAAAACAGAAAGATCCCGAGAAAGACAGGTGAAGATGATCAAGAAAGTAGCAGGCCTAAATTGTTCCAGTTGCCTCAAAAATGTCCGCCCGCCACTTGAGTGACGTCGTAGGCAAAAGCTGGTAGGTACTAACATCAAGGCTGGAAAACGCGCGCGACACTTCACACAGGCGTCGTAGAAATTGTTCTACGGATATAAATCACCGAATCGCGCGCGACCGTCGTGTCGCGGTAGACTGCACGAGCCTCAAAGGCAAACCGACACGACGCGACAGCGCGACGCGTCTTTAAATCGGACGTTATAAAATCGAGGCGAGTTTTTTTCGCGCATTATTTTTTCAACTCTCAGTGTTAAACCGATCATTGAGAATCCTACAGAGTACAACACCAGTGGTAGCCTAGTGGTAACAGCCGCGAATTACGAGTTGTATGTCAAGGGGTCAAGCCCAAGCAGACACTCTGTGTAAATTCTTTCAACACCACTGCTCTCAAAACGGTGAAGGAAAACATCGTGCGGAAACCGGCATGTACTAGAACCGAAAATTCGAAGACATGTGACATCTACCAACCCGTACTGGGCCCGCGTGGTAGATTATGGCCCACTTCTTCTCACAGAGAGGAGGTCTGTGTCCCAGCAGCAGGAACTTTATAGGCGGACTAGCTTCTAGCCGCGACTTCACCCGCGTTAAGTTTCGTTGCTGCCCCGACCCTCCCCGTGGCATCGAATCGCCTGCCCGAGCGAGATTTTCGTATTCGTAACTATGTTTTCTTTTTTCTCGGCTCCTATCACCTACTTCTGCGAAGCAGTAATGCTTGCGAAGGAGGAGGCGGGGCGCGTGAGGGAGTGGCAGTCTCTGCGTCCTCACGTCCCTAGCCGCCGCAAGAGGAGACACCCCGGGCGTCGATAGCAGACTCTCGGCCACCGTAGGCGCGAGCTTGCGGCGGCGAGCAATGGGTAGCTCGCCGCCCGGTAAGGATCAGGCTCGGGTCGACGGCGCGTAGTGTTTCACGCGCGCCTCAAAGAGATGTCAGCAGAACTGAAGGGGTCTGCTAGGAGCGATGCCTGTCAGGGTCGCGAGATTGTTCGAAAGAGATACCGTGATCCTGGCACATGGGCAACTGAAGGAACACGGGTGGGTTTTAGTCAGTAAAAGTCTGACACGCCCTCCTGCTCCGCCCTAGAGTGGGAGAAGTCATTTGATGATATCCCATCCAAAAAAAAATAGGGTCCTAGCGTGATCTTATATAGCCTATATATTGACTGGCCTGTTAGTCTATTGGTTAGTGACCCTGACTGCTAAGACTGAGGTCGTGGGTTCGATTCCCACCGAGGACAAATCTATGTGATGAGCACGATCATTTGTTCTGTGTCTGGGTGTAATTTATCTATAATATGTATGTATTTAGAAATATATAAGTATGTTTATCAGTTGTCTGGTTGCCATAGTACAGGCTCTGCCTAGTTTGGGATCAGATAACGGTGTGTTGGTTGTCAGATATTTATTATTGATTATAGCTTTCCTCGATAAATGGGCTATCCCACACTAACCGCAGTTCTTGAGATAAGTACGTTCAACTAAACAAACTCTTCAGCTTTATATTTTTTTTTTTTTGTCATCATCAATCAACAAATCTCTTTCGAACGATCTCGCGACCGTGGGGCGTAATAGAACAATTTCTATAAACATTTCATGTAAATTAATCTACTGTCTGTAGAGACCTTTAGTAAATCAGCTGGACTGGCATTCCATTTGATCAAAACAATTGATCGAAGTTCATTGCTTGTAAACGTTATTGATTCAGCCATTTTCTAACCGTTTAGTGTTTTGTTTATTCAGCATTCAATTAATAAAGTTCATTAAACAATGTTTATTTTTACGTCTAGACAAATAAAATGTCAATGATATTTATTTCGGTACATTGTTAGGTCAAAGTGGCATCGATAACTGAAAAGTTATGTGGGAATCGGTTGTAATGGTATATCACGTCATAAGAAGGTTACTCACGCTTTTTTCCCATGGGGGTAGGCAGAAACTACGGAACACCACCTGCTAAGATCCTTACACTCCTTTTGCCTTGTTTGGGTTCATACATCTGGTCATACACACACGCCGGTTGCGAGTACTACGCACCTGACCTTTCTGAAGAACATCACTAATAAGGTCACTATGTCCTCCTAGGGTGTCCCCTCCCGGCGTTTCCACTTACATCTGCCTTGTAAGCCGTCATATAATCATCCTCTCAACATGACCAAACCATCTAAGCATATTACTCATTCAATTTCGAAGGAATGAGGAACATATCGTGAGGAAAGTTTTGAGTATCACGTGGAGACCAAAGAGATGATGACTGGAGTGTGTGAATGATGAAATAGATAGATAGGGGTCACGACTGAGATGATGACTAAGAGGAAAGTGTGGTAGAAAAAGTTATGTTGCACCGATGGATGCATAAATTGGGATAAGGGCAGGAAAATTATGACATCTTAAGGTCATAAATAACTCGTCCGGATGTTTCCATTGTGAGGCATACGGTGGAGGTGTGCCCTGCCTGGGCGGAGCACCGCCGTGTCCTTGTGGAGGCGATCAGCGGCGGCGACCTCTCGCGTCCGGCCCTGGTGCGAGCCATGGTACGGAGCGAGAGGGCATGGGAAGCCGTCACCTCCTTCTGCGAAGCAGTAATGCTCGCGAAGGAGGAGGCGGGGCGCGTGAGGGAGTGGCAGTCTCTGCGCCCTCGCGTCCCTAGCCGCCGCAGGAGGAGACACCCCGGGCGTCAGGAGTCGATTGCGGACTCCCGGCCACCGTAGGCACGAGCTTGCGGGCGGTGAGCAATGGGTAGCTCGCCGCCCGGTAAGGACCAAGCTCGGGTCGACGGCGCGTAGTGTTCCACGCGCGCCTCAAAGAGATGTCAGCAGCACTGAAGGGGTCTGCTAGGACCGATGCCTGCCGGGGTCGCGTGATTGTTCGAAAGAGATACCGTGACCCTGGCACATGGGCAACTGAAGGAACACGGGTGGGTTTTAGTCAGTAAAAGTCTGACACGCCCTCCCGCTCCGCCCAGAGCGGGAGAAGTCATTTGCTGAAGAAAAAAAGGTCAAAAATAACTTCTGTTTGATAAGGGGCCATCCATAAATTACGTTAAGTGGGGGGGAGGGGGTCGACGAATTGTGATATTGTGTGACAAGGGGGTGGGAGGGGCCCTAAATTTTGTGACGTCACATTTCAAAATTGAACATACATATTTAAAGTACTATTAAAACACGAAATATGAAAGAAAAATTAGACAAAAAATTCAATGTCTAGATTTATAATTGCAAAATATGTGACGTCACACTAGGGAGGGGGGGGGTCTCACAAATGTGACCAGCTGTGACAAGGACGAGGAGGGGTCAAAAAATCATGAAATATGTGTGACTGTTTATAGATGGCCCCTAACTAATTGAGATAATTCCTGAGGGGCTTGTGGCTAAGTAATAACAGCCGCACGGATTGGTCAATCAGGTTAAGCTACGCTTGCCGCGGTCGGTCGGTGGATGGGTCACCATCTTTACATACCAAGACCCCACCGTGCCTTGGAAAGCACGTTAAGCCGTTGTTCGCTGACGTCATTTGTAGATCTTTAAATGATAAAACGTCAATGTAATTTTTTTAAACTAGATGAGGTCGGCCGACTCGGAGAAGACAGGCCGAAACAAACTCAGAGGTCACAGTCTCGTTTAAAGTCTAGACATAATCAGTCTATCTCTCTGTGGAATGCGCTCCCCCAAGAAATCAGGATGGCACCCAACCGATTGACTTTCAAAGTTAAAGTTCGCGAGCACATTCGCAAAAAGTTGGCAGT
Source organism: Aporophyla nigra (assembly GCA_947507805.1). Classification (NCBI taxonomy): domain Eukaryota; kingdom Metazoa; phylum Arthropoda; class Insecta; order Lepidoptera; family Noctuidae; genus Aporophyla; species Aporophyla nigra. The sequence goes on from OX382318.1 coordinate 3,176,277, forward strand.
TTCATTACAACGGTAATGTTTCTTCATTGTTTGTATTACTTGATTTTAGTAAGTTCATTTATTTATATATATTTATATGTGTATATATTTATATATAGTTAGGTATGTACATTGTAGTTATGGTTTAAATAGGTTAATGTGTTTATATTTTAAATATTTGTTCACCTTTATTGCACCTAGCACTGTTTGTCTCTGCACCACCCAAAGGTTGACTGGTAGAAAATGCCCATGGCATTAAGTCCGCCTCTGTACATTTGTGTGCGTGAAGTATTAAATAAATAAATAAATAAATCTTGGTCACATCATGTGAAGACTGAAATGGTGACTTTGACGTTACGGGTCGTCAGAAGCCCGAAAGTCTGACAACCAGTCTTAGTAAGGGGTATCGTATTACTTAGTAACTTGATCATGGAGGTCAGATAGCCAATCACTTCATATAAAATACTGGTATTCAGCTGCATCCTGTTAGACTGAAAGCCCACCTAAGATACTCAATCAATACTCAATACTTTAATTGCATTCCACATGTATTCTTAGGTGGTAAACTTATAATTAGATCACATGGACCCTGTCGGGTACAGCAAAATAAGTGCGTTAGGAGAGAGGAAGCATTTGTTACTTTTGTAGCATTAGGAAACTTACTATGTAAAATAATATAAAAATAATGATTAAGAAATTATAATTATGATAAACCAATAGCAATATCAAATACAAGATACAAAATATGATTGCAAATGTAATAAAAATAATAAAAAAATAAAGATAAAGATAGTTGGGAAAAGGCAGGCAGATGATGATGATATTGTAATTGTGTAATTTTGTGTATAAATTCAGATACAGATACAAGTTACTTGTTTATGAATAAATGAGTAAGATTCATAAATGAGATCGATTTTTTATCTGACTTCTCCAAGAAGTGAGACTAGGGTTGCCACCTTTTTTTTCTTGCAATTAAAGTACATTGAACAGACATTCTTTATTATTAAATTTAAAAGCATATTTTTTAATTGCTTTTTGCATTTTGTTTCAAATAAGTATCTCTAATAAACAATTGCACAGCATCTTTACAGTCTATATTTAAATTAAAGTAAATAAGTAATTCATTTTTTATCAAATTCCGAGACGTTTTGTTTCTTTCGTCTCGCCATTTGCTATATTCATCACAGAAAAACTTTTTCTGTGAAGGCTGACGTGGCGGGAATAGATAATGCAAATGAAATTACTTTAAACATGTTTAAAAAAAATCTTATCACTCTTATTAAGTACTTGCTGTCATTTTTGTGCAGTTGATAATTCTGCATAACCCTCTTGCGAAATAAAATATTTTCGTGGACTTTATTGTTCTCATATAGTATAAAGTAAAATCATGTGAAATAACGTACAATACTTTATTATAAAGTACGGGTGGAAACCCTAAGTGACACCGACCCCAAAGATCATTTTGAAAGGTTATCAATAATTTTGATGGATACCTACTAATATGACTAGTCTACAAATTATTATGTTCAATAAATTATGAAACAATAGGTACATAAGTAAGAAGCATGTTTTCATTCATGCAGATCTACTCAAGGTTTAAAATTTCATTTACGTTTTGCATGAATCAACTTTAAAAACAAATAGGTATTGATATTATGTCTGTCCGTGTGGTGCCGAACGTAAAGAATAGCAACATCCAATTTCTTCCCGTGGGTGTCGTAAAAGGCGACCACGGGATTGACTAGAGAATGGGCAGCAGCGTTCTCTATGCATTTTACCACCAGACTGCGATCACCAACCCGCCTGACAAGCGTGGTGATTATGGCAAAGCTCCTGAAATTTGGGAGGCCTATGTCCAACTGTGGACTTCTTATGACTGAAATGATGATGAATACACTTTGTTCGATATAGAAATCGAATCCAGGACCACAGTGCCTAACAAAGCAGTTCTGTTTTATATTACTTTATAAATGTATTTGATAACCAGACACTATTTTACAGACAGTTAATTAAAGTTTTCCAAAATATTTGAAAAATCTTGTCGCAATACAAGGGCACAATAATTAGTCTAGGTTATCAAAAAAAAAAAAAAAAACAATGACTCACCACCTTTTTTTCGTCGTTCCCGCCAAGGACGCTATGCCAGAGACTAAAAATACCACAGAGAAATAGAAGCGTTTCGGAACGTGCAAAGGCGCGCGCTGTTACAGCCAGAATGAAACCGTTTCAAACACTTAGCGATATATTAATTGTTACTAAGAACTGGTCTATCGGTTTGTTTAGGTAAATATTATATTCTTCCAGTGCTATATATGGTTGTTGTTAATTGTTGTTTTTCTTTGAGTTACGTCCGGGTATTCCTAGTATTGAACGTTGAAACGGTGGGTAAAAGACAATCGGGTTGAATTCTCATAATAATAAATAGACATGGGTTTATGATCTCATAGAGTGATTTTGTCTTGAAATAGTCATTTTATGGAATTAAATTAATTTAGAGGATTTTTTTTTTTGGTGGGAAATTATCAAGTTCCGTCTTTCGCTCCTTGTGACATACTTTTACTGACTAAAACCCACCCGTGTTCCTTCAGTTGCCTATATGCCAGGGCCACGGTAACTCTTTCGAACAAATCTGGCCACCCTGGTAGTAGAGGGTTGTGCTGGGTATACAGGGTCAAATTAAATTAGCGGGCAAAACTTTACCCACGTGTAAGGTAGCGTTATCGAAAACGAATGAAAAAAAACAATCTTATTTAAACGTATTGTTTTGGCCGCGATTAGAGGGTTGAATTGATGATTTTAATGAGTATAGGGTCATGTTAAATTAGTAGGTTATACTTTTCTCACGTCTTGGGTGTTGATATCCTAATGAATGAAAAACTTTGTTTTTCTTTTAACCGACGAAAAATAACAGAGGAGGTTCTCAAGTCGATGCGTATTTTTTTTTTTAATTTTTCATGTATGATCACGCGTAACTTTTTACAGAGCAGTCCGATTTTGATAATTCTTGTTTTATTGAAAAGTATATACTTTTCAATAAAACAAGAATCCCGAAATTGGTCCCATATAAATTTGGAAAACAAACTTCAACCCAAAGGGTAGGAAAAACAGGGGATGATTGATTGTTCACTCATTGATTGTTATGTATGACCTTGAGAACCTCCTCTGTTTTTTTCGTCGGTTAAAAGAAAAACAAAGTTTTTCATTCATTGGGATTAATATCCTAATGAATGAAAAACTTTGTTTTTCTTTTAAATGGTGGTGTTTTAATGGTGTTAATACACCCAAGACGTGAGAAAAGTTGTTCAAAACTTTAAATGACACTGACATGTAAATTAAGGTTGTTATACAGGATATATATGATTATTATATGTATTAATTAAAGTAATTTTGCACCAGTGACAATCCCATTTTTATGTCCACGCAATCACTATCCATTCCAAGGTTGCCTGGAAGAGATCGCAGAAAGCGATAAGGCCGCCCATTGTATGTTTTTATTGTTAAATGTTGAAATGTAATTTCAACATTTAAAGCATATATAAATAAATAAATAAATAAGGCAACAAAACTATTAGCATAGCTGGGCATTAACTCGTTAATCCGTTAATCGTTAATTAACGAAGTTAACATTTTGATTAACGGATTAACTTTTAAGTTAACTTTTAAAAATGTTAAGGGACACGTTAACTTCCGTTAATATGCAGAAGTCCGTTAATCGTTAATCCAATGCCTACTATTTACCGCACATCAAGAAGAGTGCGGTGTAATTTATTTAGGTAGAAAAAGTGTACTGTGCAGGGGAACAAGTATTCATAAATCTATTCATTAAATACAATACTGCTATACCCTCAAGCGCTGCAGTTGAACAACTGTTTTCCACGGGAAAAGATATTTTAACACCAAAACGAGCCTCGCTTTCAGACGAGAACTACAACATGTTAATGTTCATGAAGGGGAATATGCACCTTATGCCCGACGATTAAATCACACATTTGAATTAAACAAGTATTTTGTTTTGTTCCTAACCTGTTAACTTCCAGAACCTGAACCAACAGGTTTTATTATTTCACTAACGCAACGATATAAAAAACCGGCCAAGTGCCAGTCGGACTCGCGCGCCGAGGGTTCCGTACAAACCTGCAGGTATTCACGGTTTATGCATAAGGTTTATGTTTATGTTATTTTTTTTTAATTTTTATGTTTGAGTTGACTGAATGAAAGGTAAATTGTGGTTTACGATTTATGACGTATTAAAAAAAAACTACTTACTAGATCTCGTTCAAACCAATTTTCGGTGGAAGTTTACATGGTAATGTACATCATATATATTTTTTTAGTTTTATCATTCCCTTATTTTAGAAGTTACGGGGGACGGGACACATTTTACCACTTTGGAAGTGTCTCTCGCGCAAACTATTCAGTTTAGAAAAAAATTATTAGAAACCTCAATATCATTTTTGAAGACCTATCCATAGATACCCCACACGTATGGGTTTGATGAAAAAAAAATTTTTGAGTTTCAGTTCTATGTATCGGGAACCCCAAATATTATGGTTTTTTTCTCTTTTTGTGTGAAAATCTTAATGCGGTTCACAGAATACATCTATTTACCAAGTTTCAACAGCATAGCTCTTATAGTTTCGGAAAAAAGTGGCTGTGACATACACGGACAGACAGACAGACATGACGAATCTATAAGGGTTCCGATTTTTGCCATTTGGCAACGGAACCCTAAATATGCAATTTTACACATATTAACGGATTAACGATTAACGTTAACTTGCGTTAATTCTTCAGAATTGTAACGCTTTAACGTTTAACGAAGCTAACTTTTTTTGTAGCGGATTAACGATTAACGAAGTTAACTATTTGATTAACGGTGCCCAGCTATGACTATTAGTACCTAGTAGTGTTTGATGCTTGGCAATTCGTAAAAAATATCAATGTTCTACGAAAAATTACAAAAACAGATTATCGATTACGGTCATTGACCTTCGCACATGGAATTGGCAATGCATTTTTTTGTTGTCCTATTGGTTTTCGATACTCATAATCACAAGTCATTTATACAAACTAGGCTGAGAGTCAGCACTTTTTGAACGTCAACCCAACACGTGCGTAAAGTTAATTAACTATGTTTAAGACTCTCACGGCTAATCACTGTCTCTTAACTACAGGTTAACCTAGTTTAAGAGGCAGGGTTATAATACTTGAGTGCAGACTTTAACATAGAACATGATAGTCATGCATACAACGGACAGAGATTCTAAAAAAAAAAAAAATGGTCAGCTAATTGAATTTGACTCTGGTATGTATTTTCTTAGTTAATCTTGGACATTGTGTCATCAATGTACCAGCAGTGGAGTAGGAGAAATTGAGTACATTAATAAAAAAGATAGGGAAAACCCGCTCTTCAAACGACTGGCCCCCTTCCGATAGCGTAGGCTCTGACTGTAGAGTCACTCTATAAAATAAAAAGCGGCTTGCCGCTGGGGCTAATCCCCACTGCTTTATCGTTATCCTCACGTTAAATTATATAGTCACTAGTAATAGAGGAAACGACCAGGAAAGGTCTCAAAAGCTCCTACTCTACGGACAAAATGAAATATGCAATTCAAAATTAGATTTATAAGTGATACGTAAATAAAACTAGAGAAATAAATAAATTCTGATTCTGATTCAGTGGACGTCTTACGGCAGAAATGACGATAATGATGATGATGAAATATTTATTATTTTCAGCTGATGCAGTTCTTTGATGTTAGCGCTGTAGCGTCGCTAATAAAACTTGATTGAAAGTAATACTGTGAGTTATCAAACAGACAAAGATTAGTTTCAAAGAGTCGATATCGACATGTTTAGATTGATGTTAGTGTAGGTAGAATACTAACGTTATGTGTTGCACAGATTTTTTCGGTTTGTTTTTGATGGAACCTCAAATAATACTGGTATTGGTATTGATTACTAAGAATACCCGGTAACTGGTATTAAACATGGCCCCTAAGTAATACTGGTTGTCAAATTTTTGGGCTTGTGACGCCCCGTGACGACTTTTCCTCGCAAGTGTGTTGAAAAACGTTTTACGAAACCCGTTGATCATTACCAGAGGTCGGAGTAGGTAGATTGAAATGGGATCAATGAACTGGCACGTATATATTAGTACGGATATGCCTCCGGGATTCAGGGATTTTGTAATTAATTTCAAATATAGTAATGTGTAGAATAAAGAATATATCAATATGAATAATAAATAATAAAATAAATAATAATAAATTTTATTCAAAGTAAAAGTTGGTAAATAACACTATAAATCTTAGAATAAAATAAAGGTAATACAAATGAATGATGCCTGTACTAGGATAAACCTGTATCACAGGCGACATGAGTGCTTACAATTAACATAAGTTCAACTGATGTCTTAACAATATTTAACTTAAGTTTTATAAAAAGTGATATAGTTTGCTAATTTACTATGTTATAATTTACTTAAACACTAACTAAGGTTGAAAACATGTAGATAATTTCTATATTACTAATGTAAAGTCCCTGACAGGACAGGACGTCTAATTAATAAAAAGTCTTGATTGAGGGATTATGGCTTTACGTATATCTGCTGAAACTTCGACAACGTAGTTACAGGTCATAGTATCTAAGAATAAGAAATGCATAACCTTTTTGCTGTCTTTTTAATAATATATAGGTGATCGGCCTTCTACGGTAAGAAAAAAACAATTTTAAATGTTTATCTATCGTATTCTATAAATTTCTAATGTATGTTTCTAATGTACCTAGTTTAAAAATCCTTGCTTTCATAATATTTGATTCAATCCCGTAAGAAACAAAATTTTTTTTGGATGGGAAATCATCAAATGACTTCTCCCGCTCTGGGCGGAGCGGGAGGGCGTGTCAGACTTTTACTGACTAAAACCCACCCGTGTTCCTTCAGTGGCCCATGTGTCAGGGTCACGGTATCTCTTTCGAACAATCTCGCGACCCTAGCAGGCATCGGTCCTAGCAGACCCCTTCAGTATTGCTGACATCTCTTTGAGGCGCGCGTGGAACACTACGCGCCGTCGACGCGAGCCTGGTCCTTACCGGGCGGCGAGCTACCCATTGCTCGCCGCCCGCAAGCTCGCGCCTACGGTGGCCGGGAGTCCGCTATAGACTCCAGCCACACATCCCTCATACCATTATCATCTCAGCTCTCATAGCACTAGGGTTGCCAACCGTACTATAATATATAGTATTGTACTATATTTCAGGTCTGCGTACTATATACTGTTGAAAAAATATATAGTACGCAAAAATACTATATTTTCAAGACCGAAATATAACAAACCAATCTTACATTTTAAAAAATGTATCAACGTGCCTTTACAATAACTTTTGACTGATGATGAAGTGGTAGCGTGTATAGTCGCACCGGAGAAAGAGTCGGCGTCGTAGATTATCACCACGTACTCTTTCTCCGATTCGACTATAGTGTATCCTAACGTATCTGACTTACTGCGTTCCAAACTTGTCAATGGTGCCGATTCTGTTGTACAAAATTCACTAAACTAAAAAAATCACTAAAATTTGGTTTATTCCTGTCGTGTAGCGCACACAAGTACCACGTTGCGAAACCAAAAGAAAAAAAAAACCATGTTGATTGTCAAATTCGTTTTTAGTCGTGTCAAAATAATTTTTAAATTTATAGATTTTTCCTTGCAGAATAGCGTTAAAATTCTCATAGCCAAAAGTAAGGAATTTTAGAGATAGTTTAGTTAGTTTAGTTCGGTGTACAACAGAATCGGCACCGATGTCAAACGAATGTTTATTATTTTTGTTTTGGGATTTTGGTGATTATTTCCAATTAGATATTATTCTTTCTTTTGAGAAGTTTGAAATCTTAAATAAATTAGGTAGTCTATTTTTGAGTTTTCCATAAAATACGATATATTTCTTAAGTATCCTTAAAATACTATATTCTTTTTTAGCTTAGTTTGGAAAATACTATATTTCGTCGAAGAAACGTTGGCAACCCTACATAGCACCCTGCCAAGATCGCGAAATTTGTTCAAAAGAGTTACCGTGGCCCTGGCATATAGGCAACTGAAGGAACACGCGTAGGTTTTAGTCAGTAAAAGTCTGACACTCCCTCCCGCTCCACCTAGAGCGGGTCTCGTCATTTGATGATTTCCCACCCACGAAAAAAAAAGCTGTTATTTTAAACTTGTTTTAAAAGATTATTTGTACTATCTGCAACTGGCTTCAAATCTTAGTCTATGCAACACGCGATTCAATGGAGCAACATTATTAATTAAGACACTTGTACTCTTTATTGTGTCCACTATGTCCCTTAGTAACCGTGACTTTGTGCAACTAGATGATGCAGTAAGTAGATTGACTAGATAACAATACGCTTGTATTTCAAGACGGGTTAGGCAGAGTGGCGACCCCTGTTAGGGTCGCGCGATTTGTTCGAAAGAGTTACCGTGGCCCTGGCATATAGGCAACTGAAGGAATACGGGTGGGTTTTAGTCAGTAAAAGTCTGACACGCCCTCCCGCTCCGTCCAGAGCGGGAGACGTCATTTGATGATTTCGAACCCACAAAACAAAAAATAGTTTAAAAAAACTATACCGGGTGACATTTTATAACGTCATGAAAGAAAATGGGTGTAATAGGTGTGAACGGAGTAGAAGCCTTTGGCATTGGAATTTTTATTATTTTTATTTTTGAAAAACATGTAATGAAATTGATCTAGCAATAAATACTACACATTTAAAGTAACATTTTCATACTAGAACAACAAAAACAGAAATTTGGAAAAAAATGAAAAAAAAAACAATTAAAATCTATCGAAACTCAAATCATACGCACCCTACTCAATGCGCGGCATGTTACAATGATTTCGTAGCGCGGTCCTACCCTTTGAAGCCGGCTGATAGGCAGCCTCATTGATCTTTCGCAGGCGCACGAGCCGCACACGCATCCCCATCCGTCTAGTCCCGCGCTCCTTTAGTCACCTACGATGAATCTGAAGGCCTTCCTGCCTTCTATTCTAGTTACATAACACACCATATGAAGGTCGAAACGGTAAAAAATGACATCCAGTATAATGGTAAAAAGCGTGAGGTGCTTTTTGAGGTATTTTTAATTGATATCAAGCACCCCATGCTTTTTTCCATTATTTTCTACTTTTTAGTTTAGTTTTCCATGGAAGCGTGCTTTTTAGTTTTTTTAAACTATTATTTATTCTCAATTTTTTAAGGTGTTTAAAATTTTGAGACGTTTGTCAGCGTAGTTTGTGACGTATGTCAGAGTAGTTTTCGAAGACAGTTTTTTTGCTATTCTGGTAACCCCGGCAAGGATAATGGCACAAATTTATAAAATTATTGTATTGTCATTGGTCCTTGATAAGTATGCCAAATTTCGAGTTAATCCGACGTTTTAAAAGGGGTCAAAATCATGTTCAAAGTTTCCGTTACATACTAATTGATTTAATGTCTTTGCATACTAACATACGTATGAAGCTAATATAAGCGTGTTAAAAAGGCAGAGTGGCGACTGACGTGTGAAGTGTAGTTTGCTAACACCATGTATACCATGTTTTATGCAAATAAATACTTACTTACTTGCTTGCTTGTGGCCTTTAGATGGCGCCACAGTTTCACCTAAAGGTCATAATCATAATAATAATCATAATCTTTATTTGTCAGAATATGGTACATTATAAGGTCCATAGCATCTTCACATTCTGCCAAGTGTGGCGTACAAATATTAAATACATTATTTATTACACATTAAAATATTATTGGGTTAATAGTAAAATTATTGATTGCATAATTATGCATATTATTTGGAGGTGTCGTTGTGGAGGTACTTTACATACCAAGGCCCTTCCGTGCCTCGGAAACCACATTAAGCCGTTGATCCCGACAATCTTTCGTAGGTCTTAGACAGTCGTTACGCGTCGTCAGAAGCCCAAAAGTCTGACAACCAGTCTTTCCAACGGGTATCGCATTACCAGTAACTGGATTGTGGAGGTCAGATAGGCAGTCGCTCCATGTAAAATACTGGTACTCAGCTGCATCCAGTTAGACTGGAGGCCGATCCCAAAATAGTTGGGAAAAGGCTAGGCAGATGATGATGTGTTGTTGTGGTCAAATACTGGAACATCCTGGACTCCTAACATCGCATCATTATTTCAGCCTAAAGACGGCCACATCTGGACAAAGGCCTTCTCGAATTTGGGACGGTTTGCTATAATCGCCACGCTTGGCAGGCGGGTTGGCGATCGCAGTATGGTGGTACGATGCGTAGAGAACGCTGCTGCCCATTCTCTAGTAAGTCCCTTAGTCGCCTTCGACGAAGCTGGGGAAGAATTTGGATGGTGCTATACTATACGTCAAACTAACATCTATAATAATATTAGCTAAGATTTTGTATCCCTGTTTACGAGAATTTCACGGATGTAGGATATAAAATAAATATAATAAATATCTTAGGACAACCAACACATCGTTATGTGATCCCAAACTAGGCAGAGCCTGTACTATGGCAATCAGACAACTGATAAACATACTTATATATTTCTAAATCCATACATATTATAGATAAATTACACCCAGACACAGAACAAATGATTGTGCTCATCACACAAAGATTTGTCCAGGGTGGGAATCGAACCCACGACCTCAGTCTTTGCAGTCAGGGTCACTAACCACTAGACTAACAGGCCAGTCAAAAATATTGAAACTTGTCGCAGTTAAAGTTTATATGAGGGGGTCAAAAGTGGCTCCAAATGGTTCGTGTAATATTACACATGGTGCTGCTCACCAGTTCTGTTACTTGAACTTGGCTTGACACGCTACCGCGTGTCTAGATTTGGAGAAGGAGTGCAGAAATCAATATTTTTTTTAGTATTGTTGACTAAAATTTTAATAAGTTTAGTCGAATTTCAGCCACTGGGATACCACTAGTAGTTGTAAATAGGCAAGGATATAAAAGAAAGAAGAAAGAAAAACATGTTTATTGGCAATCATCTTTACATAGCATAAAACAAAGTCGCTTCCCGCGTCTGTACGCTTAGATCTTTTAAACTGCGCAACGGATTTCAATGTGGTTTTCATCAATAGACAGAGTGATTCAAGAGGAAGGTTTCTAATACGCGGGCGAAGCCGCTGGAAAAAAAACTAGTTAAAAATAAAAGTATAAAAAACTTTTTAACAAAAATTAAACCGCCGAAAAAACTTAAAAGCAAAAAATAAAACCTTAAAATTATGAGTCGGCGCGCTTTGAGTGATCTTTGTTCATTGATTTTTCAGCGCCGACTCAAAATTTTAAGGTTTTATTTTTTGCTTTTAAGTTTTTTCGGCGGTTTAATTTTTGTTAAAAAGTTTTTTTTTTGTGGCTTTAGTGTACTTATAATACTTGGCAAGGTATACCCTATCCAATGAAAAAAAAAATGATTATACATTACAATCAGTAAGTGAACAATCAATCATCCCCTGTTTTCTGCCCTTTAGGGTTTGATTTTGTTTTCCAAATTTATATGGGACCACCCTCGTAGTATACCCTTTCCAATAAAGAATTATCACAATTGCACTACTATGTAAAAAGTTATGCGTGGTCATACATAAAAAAAAACAAAAAAATATATATACTTACGCGTCAAATTGATAACCTCCTCCGTTTTTTTTTCGTCGGTTAAAAAGAACATGGATATGGTAGTAAGATTCCGCTGGATACGACAAGCACAGAACCAGTTAAAGTGGCGGTGTTTGGTGAGGGCCTAGGTCCAGCAGTAGACGTCTGTTAGCAGAAATATTGTCGGTGACACTTCTATATTTTATTTAGTCTATTAATCAAATATGTTTGAGTCAATGTTTATTTTTAGGTGACGTCCAATTGCAGAGCGTTGTTTGAAATTGGTTGCTATGGTTACTGTAGTTATTTATGTCTACATGACGTTGTTACATACATACATACATAAATTCACGCCTTTTTCCCATGGGGTTAGGCAGAAATTACAAAACGCCACCTGCTACGATCATTATATTCGCTTTTTGCCTCGTTTACGTTCATACTTCTGGTCATACACTCACGCTGGTTATCAGTACTACGCACCTGACCCTTCTGAAGAACATCACCAATAAAGTCATTATATGTTCTCTTAGGGCGTTCCCTTCTGGCGTGTCCAGTCACATCTGCCTTGTACCTATATTTATACCTTTGTTAGCCACCCTTCATTAATTATCTCAACATGATTAAACCATCTAAGCAAACTATTTTAAAGTTTTGTCACTACATCTTCTTTTAAACCACACCGTTGTCTTACCACATTATTCCTCAGCCTATCTTTCACATTCACACCACACATGCTTCGCAACGAACGCATTTCCACAGCATTTATTCGACTTTCATGCTTTTCGTGACTTTTTTTTCTTTTGCTCAGCTTTTCTGGGTTATTTTGTGATGTTATATAGCTTATAACCTTTCTCGATAAATAGGCTACCTAACACTTAAAGAATGTTGCAATTCGATCCAGTAGTTTCTGAGATTATCGCGTTCAACCAAACAAGCAAACAAACTCTTCAGCTTTATAATATTACTATGGATTATTGTGTCTGGGTAACCATACAACTAAACATAAGATAAACCCTGAACAGCTATGAGCAAGAAATAATCATTCCATTTTGCCTTAGCAATATTAAAATACAAGAACATTTTTATCAGATCTAAATTCTTAATGAACTATAGTCACGCAATACTCCAAACAGTCTTGATACTTCGCCGCCATTTTTCATCATACACGCGTATAACTTTGAGCTAATATGTTCAAACATACAATTCAGTTTATGGACGTTAGAAAACATCCGCGCATCGCATGCACAGTGTGATATCATCCATTAAGATCGTAATTAGCTTAACTGATAACAGCGTAGCAACAGACTGTGATGTTGTTTTGACTATTTGAGCGTTTTACGGTAAAGGCTCCCGAAGAGAGGCTCGACGCGTAATTTTGGTTGAACAACGTTGAAGTTTTTATTGCAATTGTTTTACTAAATTCGCGTCTTTATTTGGCCTGATACTGAACTGTCAGGGTCGCGGGATTTGGTGGAGAGTTACCGTGGCTCTGGCACAAGCAACTGAAGGAACACGGGTGGGTTTTAATCAGTAAAAGTCTGACACGTCCTCACGCTCCGCGCAGAGCGGGAGACGTCATTTGCTGATTTCCCACCCTAAAAAAAAAGAAAAGATTCACAGTAAAGGCCTCCGCAGAGAGGCGCGACGCGTCAATGTGAAGTGATTTTGGTAGAACAATCTTGTATCATTGAAGTTTTAATTGCAATTATTTTACTAAAATCGTACCTGGCCTGATACTGAGCTGCCAGGGTCGCGCAATTTCTTCAAAAGAGATATCGTGGCCCTGGCATATAGGCAACTGAAGGAACACGGGTGGGTTTTAGTCATTAAAAGTCTGAGACGCCTTTCCGCTCCGTCTACAGCGGCAGACGTCATTGATGATATTCCACCGAGAAAAAAAAAAACACAGTAAAGGCCCCCGAAGACAGGCGCGACGCGTCGATGTGACGTGATTTTGGTAGAACCTACTAAATTCGCGTCGTTATTTGGGTGGGCTGCGCCACAGTGCAAGGCGTTGCAAAAATTCTTCTTCCAGGAAGAATTAGTACCTTTCTTACAATCTGGTGACAGGTCATGCGGTGCAAGATGGTGACCCATTATCCGTGGAGAGACGCTGCATACACACAGGAGCTCTGAGCCGTCATCAACCCCTATTTGTGAAGGTTGTCCTTGCTGCGACCTACTTGGGTACGAAGTCTGTTGAAAGTTACCAAGTTTTTTTTATTGGATGTTTTTCGTTTTTTAAATGCGTGACGAGAGCGTTACGAAAAGTGTGATCGGGCGAGGCGAACGGAGGTTGAGAGGGAGATATAAGTTAGTGAAGATAGAAAGAGAGAGAGTTATATGTATACGTACATTTAGATGGAGCTAAAGAAGTTTAACTTCAGTCGTGTGGTCTAAGCACACTCGTGTTTTTTTAATGGCCTTCCTCTAGACTTCGGTCACGCATAATGTAAAGCGATAGATAAGGTCTATGATGGAACGAGCATGTCCAGAAGATGTCTGTTCACTCTTGCTTTGAAAGCAGACGGGTTTAATGTAGAGTACACAGACGCTGAAAGAGAATTCCACACTTTGGCTGTGCGCGTAATGATTGTAGAAAAATTGTTAGCTTTTGCCCGCGTATTTAAAGAGCATTGTATTACCCAGTAACGTAAGGAAGTCGAATACGCAGTCACTACCTGTATAAATATGGTATTCAGAGGGGTAATTGCGGAACTTTTTATCCGTAGGTTTTTTTTTTTTTTTGGATGGTAAATCATCAAATGACTTCTCCCGCTCTGGGCGGAGCGGGAGGGCGTGTCAGACTTTTACTGACTAAAACCCACCCGTGTTCCTTCAGTTGCCCATGTGCCAGGGTCACGGTATCTCTTTTGAACAATCACGCGACCCCGGCAGGCATCGGTCCTAGCAGACCCCTTCAGTGCTGCTGACATCTCTTTGAGGCGCGCGTGGAACACTACGCGCCGTCGACCCGAGCTTGGTCCTTACCGGGCGGCCAGCTACCCATTGCTCGCCGCCCGCAAGCTCGCGCCTACGGTGGCCGGGAGTCCGCAATAGACTCCCGACGCCCGGGGCGTCTCCTCCTGCGGCGGTTAGGGACGTGAGGGCGCAGAGACTGCCGCTCCCTCACGCGCCCCGCCTCCTTCGCGAGCATTACTGCTTCGCAGAAGGAGGTGACGGCTTCCCATGCCCTCTCGCTCCGTACCATGGCTCGCACCAGGGCCGGACGCGAGAGGTCGCCGCCGCCGATCGCCTCCACGAGGACACGGCGGTGATCGGTAGGAATTGGTTTAATATTCATTTTTAAACAACATTCATTGCGTTATTTACGTTGCTGAGCCGACAATTTATTCGAACAAATGACGCAATGGTTTAGAAATAATCTTCAATCCCATTCAGAATCTGATAAATTGTGCGTTTCGCAATTAGGATGCTGATGTATCCAATTTGATCCAGTAAGACTGGAAGCCGATCCCAACATAGTTGGCACAGAGAAAACTCAAGAACCGACTTTCTCACGTCTATGCCCAAGTAACACATCAAAGCAGTATAACGGCCGACTTACAGTATTTCTGTATCGTTTTCGCATTTTGAGTTAGTTCTATGGTAGCATTACAAACGTTTATACGGCTACTGTAATGCTTATTTGGGCACAAATTATACGGCTTTAGACCCTAAATAGGTTCACAATAGTTGTTTAATTGCACTACAGGCGCAATATATTAGCATTATTATGGTCAATGAAGTTGCCAATCGCATTAAAGAAGCATTATTACGGTCAATGAAGTTGCCAATCGCATTACAGCAGTATTTTACTAGCAATATTATTAATAATGAAGATGTTAATTGCATTACAAAAGCATTAGACTAGCATTAGTGTGTAGTAAAAGAATGATTGGAGCTATTTAGGTGTTCACAGTTAGAACTTAAATAAATCCTACATCATTACAAAATCATCTCTAATACCGTGGTACAAATGTTATAATACAATTAACGTGGTAATTGAACTACTTTGTCTAGCAATATAATATGGACGGAGATGGTCAAAACTGAGTGAGTGACACCATATTTGTTTGCATCAAAACAAAATTTATAATACTGAGTTTTTACTCTTTTGTTATTTCATGCCTTCAAATATTACTCGCAATGTAGTTTACTGTAAATGTCTATATAAGTTTCATTGAAAATTTTCACGCGCCTTTGATATTTTGTGGTTTTGATATAAAATGTTATATAAAGATATGTATGAAATAGCCAAAAAAATTGTGTATTCCTAGTGTAGAACGAATTTTGCATAATTAACATAATAGTATTGGTTGGGCAGTATTAAATCATTATGGTAAAGGTCTATTGCTTTTATAAATAGGTCCGAACGATAATATTTTAAGGTTATAAAATATTTACAAAATGGTGTCAGTCTATAGCAGTCCGGTGAGCTTTTAAAAAGGCTAATTAATGCCGCCAGCAGTATAAATACTCACACATGAACAATTATTAAGCCAGAGGCCAGAGAGAAGACTTTTGATGAACCACTGTAATGCCATTGTCTATAAAGTAATTCTATATGGGTTCACCGGTATACCAGCAGACTTGATGTAGACTGAAATAGTGCCATTACTTGAACTAAATTTTGGGGATCCTTGAGCAAAACAATAAAACCCATTTCAGAATTTGTACAACTTGAATCCGTTTGCCAAGAGTTGATAAAATGGCTTTCTGAACGCATTATCTACATAATAATTCCTGCGCTTGGCTTATGAAAATGATTATGGTGCTGTCAACGAAAATAATTAAAGTTGATAGTTTCATTCGATTACTTGAATATCAACTCAGTTAACATGGCCATATTATTGTGATTCTTTAGATCTTATTTCAATGCCGCCGCACCGTGGACCTTACACTGATGCAGTTGCGGGACCGTTTCCCTAGTGCGAGCGAGACAGCGCTATGCATGTTTATAACGATGTCCTACGCGCGCTCTGCACACCGCAGCGGAAACCGATTTTGTCAGTTCAGTTATGAGAGACTCACATGGCGGTTGTGCTCGTGCGTGTCGGTCTTCAAACGTCATTAAGATATATTTTCCCCAATTCGTTTATAAAAAGGACCGTTATTTACTTCATTCCCGGTGTAGTGTAGTCAGGTACAGTAGCCATCAAATATATCTGTACACTTTAGGATGGTCAAAAACTTCAGATAACGTACTAATATCTTTTTTATGGGTGATCGTTTTAATCATATTGTTTTCTTATTTTCAGTAATATTTTTTCCAATCATACAATGCCGTACAAAATAGTACAGACGATAGAGAGAGGGAAAACCATACTAGTTATTGTACCTTCTTTGTGGGAGGAAAATGGTAACTTGTGGTGGCCGCCTAAAAAGACACAGTACAAATTGATGAAAGACGAGCAATCCAAGCCCGATAAAAAAGAATGGAGATTGATGGAGTGCTTTTTAAAAAGGAACAATATTCGAACATATCAGCTTGCTGAAGCTGAATTATCAATAATGGAGGAAAATTCTGACACAGACGCCAATGACACAGGCATGGTTTCACCCCGGACGACTGTAGTTCAAAATGAAGAACTAATGAAATTTGAACTTATAGCCAACAAGTTGGTAAGTTCATGTTTTATGTAGTGTACCTAGCACGCGCGCGCATGCGTGTTTAAGTCGTTATTCGCACTAAGGTAAACGTTCATGTTTATGCCCAATAGTTGGCATCTCTATTGCTAATGGCGTAAGTTTACAGATGACCTGGGTGACCTTATCACTGATGGAGAAAAATATACCTACGTAGTACACGAGATCTAACACCGTTACTTCGACACCTCATAACATAAGGCGTGTCGGTCGGTTGACAGGTCAATCGATTATCTGTCTTGGCGGCACGGACATAATAATCTCATTACAGTACCCGGCGATGAATATTGCACATCGGTATTTGAAAAGAGACTCTGCTAATTTCGGCTTCGAGGAGCGTTATCACATGGAACTACCTATGTGACGTTTGTTTGTTTAGTTGAAAATATACAACGTTATTTTTAGTTTATGCTAAAACTTTTAAGGGGTCATTGTACTCATCATTATGAACAACTTTCACTAAGGGACGAAAGTGAAATCGCGAAAAAAAATCAGCTGCTCCCTACATTTTGATGAGATATGCGAACATGGAACAGCTGATTTTTTGTGTCGTAAATAGCCAATTGTCTCTTTCCAAAGACCAATGTGTATTATTTATCGCCAAGTACTGTACGATTATTTATTTATTATTATTTGGGCTACTGGCGTTATGCACACCAGAGAAAATTTTAAACATCTCCTATTCTGCCGTGCTAAGCTCAAAAGCGGTAGGTATCTCAAAAACTGTCGCAAAACGTAAACTTGATTTTTATGGCATCGAATAGCTTAAGTAAAAACGCATCCAATGAGCTAATCCAAATAGCACTAAATCACTTATGTATAGATTCCATTTAATAAGAAAAAACAATGATCTGTGAAGTAAACAGAAAACTATATTCACAAAACTTCAATTTTCTCGAAACTAGCTTTCCCTGAGATACTGCTTTTGCGCTTAGCACGGCAGTATTTCATGTTTAACAAGACGGTAGCCCAATTCTAAGTTACATTATGATCTAAAAATTCTGTCATTTTGTTATCAATCGCCCGTGCGTCTCGCTCGCGCCAATATATATGTACGGATAAGTACGAGCTAGACGCACGCGCGAATGATAGCTAAATGACATCCTTTTGATATCAAAATTTAAGTTAGAATTGTCCTCCTTGACTTGATCGCGAATACGAATATTTTGAAATTAATATTTAATGAGCACCCTCAAGTCAAATCGCGATAAAAATGTACTTTTTATGATAGTAATTAATTCCCTTACCGGTAAATGCAATGCTTTACGTGTATTAATTAAAGTGGTAAAACAAACTTGTTTCTGCTGTCTGAACAAAATTTACCTTAACAGTGTTGATTGCTAGCCGATTTGGTTTGAGGGATGCGACAAAATTCGTTCAAATCGAGGTAACTAGGATAATTTTTTTTTACGTATAATACAATGATTATATTGTTTTCAGAGATGCGATCAAGAAAATCAAGGACACCTATGTACGGGTTATAGTAACGTTACAGCTACTGAAAACACAACAAATCATGAAAACATAGTTCAGATAATTAGTACAGAAACTTTGAACTTCGACCAAATTTTAGCAAACCAAAAAATATTATCCGAAAAAATAGACAATATGCTCCAAATGCAAGCGATCGCTCTTGAAAACCAGCAGAAAATCGTTCAAAAATTGGCCACGCAATCTGTGCAGTTAGAGGAAATATCTGTACAACTTGCAGAGATAAAAGAGGGTCCAAGCGTTACTTTGTTGAAAGATGCAAACCCTGTAGACACCGAAAGTTTTACACTAAAACCCATTGAAAATCAAAGAGATCTTATATCACTGGACCAATTACTGGCAGATAGAGCAGAAAAAAATAAACTAAAAAGACACTTGTCGTTCTTATGCTCAGCTTCGAAGGGCGAAGGAAAAACTTGTGCTTATAAATTACAAGATATTTTATTCACTAGGGATTTCCTTTGCAACTGTTCATGGGCAGGTGGGAGTAGAGGAGATAGGTCGAAAATTGCCCTTAAAGATTACAAGAACGTTTTAAAATTCTTTCATGGCATGATTCAAACTTGGGATCCGACATATACTGTACAAGACAATGAAACATTTTTCAAGATTATTACGAAAAATTCGAAGCAACGGAAATCTATGAAAAACCTTAAGATGTCTTCTAAGAGATGTCGCAAGAATAAGGATAATTTAGATAAACAGCTAAAGAGTGGAAATAAAAGACAACCAAATGATGATAAAAAAGAAATTGTGGGAGAAAACATGCAAATTCAAGAATATGCACCAAACGACGAGTCCAAAGAAATAACTGAAGGAGAAAGCATGCCGATTCAAGAACAAGAAATGGAGAAAGAAAATATTGCTTTAAATAATATGAGTGATGATGATATCGAAGGTGGTTTGTGTTAATCTGTAGACAATTCTATACATTTATTTTTACTTTATTAATACGTACATCTACATCTTCGTACTTACAAAGTGTTGGGTACAGTTACTGGCAATAAAATATGGCAGAAAGGACGCAAAAATATCTGACACAACTCTTTTGCTAGGTCGATTCTATTGTGTCAAATATTTTTGCATGCTTTGTTCTGTCTTTACTACCACTCCAGTCCCTGAAGATTTTAAAAGTACCTACCTACAGTAAAGATAATGTGAAAAGTCTATCTAGGATAATATAAATAAATGTTTTGAGAAGTATGTTTCTTGTTGGTACGTTATTGAAAAATTATAAAAAGAATGAATATTATTTGTTTTTGAGAATGTTTTTAGAATTAAGATAAAAATTACGTTCCTAGATGCAGGGTGATTATGTTGTCTGATTATACTCTGAAAGGTGTAATGTAGGTAGGTACTGAACGACTTTTATCACCAGATTAACCACGGAAACGCAAAATAAACCTTTGTTTCATTCATTTCGGCACAAACTTTTTTTTCTCGTTTTCGGGGTTGTGCCCATAGTAAAAGATGTAGTATGACCAACATAAGCACCCCTCAGAATATGGCCAGACATAACAAAATGTACATGTCTTCGCTAAATAAGTCTGATTTGAATTTATATAATGAATCTATTTTTAATTAGGCAATGATAAGAAAACAAGTATATTGAGTTAATTTTCATAAAAATATTCTAACTTGCAAGTGTCATGGTTCATTAAAGTTAGAATTTACACAATGTTTAAAACACTTGCATGTTTGGATTTGTTTACCCAGTCTAATAATTACAATTTTAATCAAAACCAGCTAGAGTAAAATTTAATTTGATTTTTTTTCTCATCTTAGGGTTTGTCTAGGGAAGTATGGTTGAAAAAAGATTGATTTGATTGGTTGATTGATTTTGATTAAAATCTTATCATTTTAGACTGAATTTTCAGTCATACTTCTTTAACAAAAACTAAATAGCGGTACATGACGATAATTGTCAAAACCAATTTATTTTTCATAAAAAAATTTTAACATGCAAAAGAAATTGTTAATTACCCTTAAATCTACTTAATTAAATAAAAAACTTAAGTGCTTAAAATAACGTTTTTTATTGGTACGTATGCAATAGTGGTATGAAATATAAGTATTCATGATGATGCAAACATACTAATTTACATTGTAGGTCTCTAGGATTAAGGACAATATCACAATTGCTACCATCATCATTTTTGACTTTGTAAATATGTAAATGTGAAGATTTTATGGGATACGTAAACACATCTTCTTTGTTATTTATTTTTAAGCCGTTAATACGAATTCCATTAGGTTGTTCAACTATATTATTGATTTCAACTATGTCGTTGACAGTTGTCAATACATATCTGTCTTTTATTTTTGAGGAAACTTTAAATTGTTGTAAATGAAGTACTTTACAATTATTCCTAGTTGCCGTTAGAAACGGATAATCGGATTTTTCACTTAACTCAGGATTTTTAACACTAAAGTTTGTTGTGGCTTCAACTATTCTGTTTGCTATTTGAGATAGCGGATTCTTTCCATCTCTCAGTAATCGTTTGATACAATATAGCTCATTCTCAAAAGGGTAAGCACTGAAAGAGTGTAAAGGTCCAAATCGTTCAACCTCTGCAGTAACGTGGATTAAATTGTGCACGTTACTAGTAACATAGTCCGCTCCATAAAAGTCTTTGTAGTGCTTGACAAAATCTTTGAGCAGTTCTTTAGCTAAAGGTAGCAAACGCAAATGACATTTTGTTGAACAAATGGTAATACCACAATACAACTTCAGAAAGTGTGAAAATACGGTGCTCGTGAGCACATCTGGCAGTATAATAATACTAAGATAGAACAAAAAAGTTCTATATTCAGATCCTTTCCAAAATGACAGATACTCCAGACCTCGCACTGCTCGATGAATTTCAGATGGTAACTTGCACTTGTTCAAGAAATTTGTTACTACTTCAATATCCTTAGCACGCCATTTCGTTAGAAATTTTCCGAAATTACCATCACGCCATCCAACTAGTAGCCTCTTCATAATTCCTAGGTCAATTAAATGCAATGAATCACCAACTGGAAAATCATTTACCATATCTATTGGAAGATTAAGCAAAGGAGAATCATTCTTATGGTGTGCCCCATAAAGTTTACTTCGGAACCCATCATTTGTTCTCTCGGAGCAACTTGTATCAGGAAAAGTAACTGTGTGTGAATTGTGGGAATATTCACCTACAGTAACACACTTCATGCAGCCGTGTTTTCCGTTAAAGTTACAAACACCTGAAAAAATAAAAATAAATGTTATTGTAAAAAAGTTCTACAAAACCAGATATGCATAATAATATACTCCACGCCATAAGGTCCCATTTGATTTGGACTATCACAAATGAATTTAACAACACACATACAACTCAGGACATGATTACCTTTTATGAAAGCTCTAGCAGGTGAGTCACAAATAAAACATCTGATCTTTACTGTAACTTTCTTCTCACAATTTTGTAATAGTGTAATTCCCTCTTCTAATAAATGATTAACATCGGTGATAAAATCTTCTAAATAGGCTGTTAAATTTTTTGGTTTACCAATTCCAAAATAAATTCCAATCACTAAAGGTTTAATTTTAGGATTTTCAGAAATGTTACAGAGTATTGGCCAAAATTCTTTCTTTGAGCTTTTAAAAATTGGCAAACCGTCAAAATTGAAATTTAAAGATATATTTTCTGGAACATCTGTCCAGTTTTCCAATAGCAAAGTTAAACTATTAGTAATTCCGTTATGCCAATATTCGCCCCCTTCAATTTTTTTTATATTGACAAATCTAGGTGTTTTTAAAATGGTCCTTGGATCCATAGGTAATATATCCGGAATCAATCCATTCATAATTTTCGCGAGATCTTTTAACGCTATTTGATTAATATTCTTTTCTATAGCCCATCTTCTTATATTTTCACGGAATGAAGAACATTTTACATATTTATCAATATCACTGTCATCTTCACTGTCGTCGGAGCTCTCAGGTCTTACATTTTCAGCATCAAGCGGACAGGAATAAACACGGTTTTGTTGAATATTCTTATTATTCGCAATAAAAGATTTTTCAAAACACGAGGATTCCGTATCGTGTGTATTTCCAATGTTGACAGGCCCTACTTGATTTTGGTGACCTACGGAACCTTCTTTAATATCGCCACAATTGACTTCGCACGAATCGTTTTGTTGTGCATTGATCGGATTTGAAGACATCATAATTCTTGCATGTTCCTTTGATATTTTTCGCCTGATTCCTCCGGTTCTTACTCTTATTTTAAATGATTTTTTCAACATTGTGTGAAACAATATGCTGTAGTTATTTTTACCTATGTTAAATTACGCTTACAATGAAATCACAACCTAATTTTGTTATTTGCATTTTATAATCGTTATACACACACGGTTAGGCAACACACACATTTAAATTAATAATATATATACGTCCTCCATAAAAACTGCTGTTGTTTTATTGGTAATATGTGCTTTTCCCCAATATGGCCGACAATTGGTTTTACAAATACAGTAAAATGAATGTATAAACAGCTTTACGCATTACAATAACTCACGTGTATTTGGTTAAAGAGCTGTTAGCTGTACAACAGAACTCAGTTGATCTTTAAAAATGCAAGCATTACATTGATTCACGTTTATGCTGTTCAGCAGTATTAAGCTTTTACTTACCTCTTAAAAGTGCTATTACACAACAAAGGGCACTAAAAACAGCTAAAAGCTGTGTAACGGATTTACGGTGCATTATAATGGTACAAGTTTATGCTATTAAGCGGCATTAGGCATTATCTTACTACTTAAAAATGCTATTGTAGACCCTAAGGCACAAAAAACAGCTGAGAGCTGTATAGCTGATTTACGTGGCATTATAATGGTTCATGTTTATGCTATTAAACAGCATTAGGCATTTATTTACTACTTAAAATGCTATTGTAGATCCAAATGCATTAAAAACAGCTGAAAGTTGTACAGCTGCGATGTGGTTTGCTGCACTAAAACTAAAGGCTTTACAAAAGCATTTTGATATACCATTATCCAACCGTTATACAGTGTAAAGCATCATAATGGTTTTGAAATACCAATATAAAGCGTCAAGGTGCTCGGTGAACTTATATAAGAGTTTATACGGACCTTAAGTTCTTCATAAGTTTACTATTCGTTTGTTAAAATGCTTCCTGTGTTACTTGGGTGTCGTCGTGTCATCATCATTCTCCTGCCAAATTTATTTGGGCTCGGTGCAACATGTTTTTTTCTTCCACACTTCTCTATTAGTCGTCATCTCAGTAATCACTCCCTTTCTATCCATATTATAATTCACACAGTCCATCCACCATTTCTTTGGTCTCCCTCTACTCATATAGTCATCGACATTCATACTCAATACTTTCCTCACGACATTTTCCTCATTCCTCCGTATCACGTGACCATACCGTTGCAAGGTCTATGTCGTCGTGTGTTTGTTGAAAAATAAAATACGATGTAAGCTTGAATAATATTTATTTTGTTATAAGTATTGTCCGTTTTATCACAGAAATTTCACTATTTTACACATTTTTTGCACCATATACAGATGGCAGCAATTATACATACAAAATGACAAAAATACTGTTAAGTGTCACAAATATATTTTATATCTTATATAAATATATGGAGAAAACAACACGACAATACCTGAAAATACTGACAGTAAAAGTACATAGAATGTGAAAAAGTTTTTTTTTTTCGAATTTCCTATATAGTAGTGATGAGTTTTGCCAATATTGGTTAGATTAAACTATTGGATATATTTTATTGAAAATTCGGAATGTCATTATAGTCGTAAATTATTGTCATATCGACTTCTCCTTGTTATTTTTGAGTGAAATGTTTTGCTAATTATTTCGAAGTCACTTAATTATTATTATTTTCCAAAAACCAAATAAATATAAATGTTTTTTGGTTTTTGGGCTGGCACAAATATATTTTTTTTTTACTTTTGAAACCAATTTTCTACTTTTTTTAAAGCTTGTTTAAGAGTTTCTCTAAAGATAATATGATAATTGAATAAAAAGGACTTATTAATTGATTCGATTTTTTTTGCCTACTGTTATTATTTTTAAGGCAAAATAATAATAGAGATTCTTGATTTCGTAAATTTATGCATCTATGATTAATAAAGAGAACAAAATAATAATTAACTCAATTCTTCAGTATCATATCGTAACTATAATGTAGAATTTAGTGTATTATTATTAAAAAGTGACTTGAAAATCAATGAACAAAACAAAATAAATTAAAAGAAATAAAAATTACATATTTTTAATACTTAAAATAATTTTATTTACACTTAATTTATAGTAAAACTTAAGTTAAATAACTTACTTTTACTATACATAATAGGAATGGACCTATAAAGGCGTCTTAGCTATAAACTTAGTCTGAATAAAAAATAAACATACGTAAATAATAATTTAATAAAAATATTATTCGTTGAAGTTGTTTAATTATTGTTATTACTGGCCGTCGAAAACAGAAATGGCTGATATCTTATTTATTGCTTTTATAAACCGATTTGTTTTTTTTTTTCATCTGAATTCAATAATTATTTCCAGTCGATAATTATTTCAGACTAACTTTAAACTCTAAGACTTACCCAAAAACACGACAAATTTACCTAAAATAGATTTAACATTGGTAACTATCACATTTAAATTAATAAGGCAAGAATTTATGTACAAAAATAATTATTAAATTAAATTAATTATGCCAGGAAAAATAATCACAAATTATTTTATAGTAAAAAAGAGAGCACATCGCTGTTTGAGACGAATATCATTTTTAAATTAAATTTAAAACAAATATTAGTCTAATTTGTCTGACATGACCAAAATATTATAAAAACCACAAATTTAAAAAAAAATATGTGTGCATAATAATATGTATGTCAAATAAAAATAAGAACAAAAAAAAAATTGTTTCACATAATTTTGTTTTAACACCATGAATATATAAAAGTTAATACAATATTCTTTGTACTACGCATTTAAGGTTATAATAAATAGCTTTTTAAACATATCTTGGATAGAGCAACAACAAGGGAAAATTCAGATCAAATACTCCTAAAAGTTTATTAAGACGAGTCCTAATAAATGCCAATTTTTAGTACTTTTTCAAAGACTTTAGTCTTTACGATTATTTTCATTCCTAGGGCAAAACGCGTATTCATTTGTATTACATTTCAATTCAGTCCTACTTTTTTGTCCTTCCCACTAATGCTTTTACAGAACACGTTCTTCACAATACAGACAGAGAGAGAGCTACATCTGTCTCTCTCATAAAAAAATCAAACGTCAAAACGCCTGTCAAAAGTGCCATCAGTCATACTCAATTTCATAGACATTTAGTCTTTCTAACATTAATATACTGCCAAATCTCATATGTCAACTTTTTGTGAATTTGCTGTATTTCTTCAGCCAATCACATCCACCAACTCGGAGATTTGACAGTAGAGTAACAGACGAAGCATTCCTCCGAAAAAAATAGGACCCACAAATATCAATTTGAGATCATACGAAATCTTATCCAAAAAGCATCCGATTCTACCAGCTATCAAGTCTTGGCACAGGGTCTCAAACCCAATTTTGTACAATTTTTTTGGCTATAAGCTACATCCAACATTGCCTGCTCAAACAACGTTCCTGTCCTTGCTGATCTCGCGTCTTCTTGCTGAAGCTCTAGTCGAGGCTCTTATAGAAGCCCTGATAGATGCTCTAGAGCCGATGGCGCTTGGAACTGCTCTGACGAACTCTTGGGGCTCGCTTGTGGTGGTGACTGATGCTCTTTTGGTGTATCTGCCTGGTTGGTCGCCTTCTTCTGCTTCTACTTTTTTCCTGTAAGAAAAAACGTGTTTGGGTTAGATAAAAAACAACTTTACGAAGGGTTAGATAGCGGTGTATCTATAGCACACCCCCATTTGGCCACGGGTCGTTCCATCAGGTTAAACTATAATTCCCGTGTTTGGTCCGTTGATGAAAGACCATATTTAAAAATAATAGTTAAAAAAAACTTAGCGAAGCGTAGTTTTTTTAAACTATTATTTATTTTCTATTTTTTAGGGTGTTTCGAATTTTGAGACGTATGTCAGCGTAGTTTGTGACATATGTCAGCGTAATTTTCGAAGACAATTTTTTTGCTGTCCTGGTATCCCTGGCAAGGATAATGACACAAATTTATGAAATTATTGCATTGTCATCGGTCCTTGACAGGTGTGCAAAGTTTGAATAAAATCTGGTCGTTTAAAGTGGGTCAAAATCGCGCTATAAGGAGTCGGTTACAAACAAACATACATACAAACATACAAGTGAAGCTAATATAAAGCGTGTAAAAACCGAGACTCCTCCGTGCCTTGAAAAGCATTTACACTGTGTTAGTCCCGGCTGTCAATCGTAGATCTTTGACAGTTGTCACTGGTTGTCAGAAGCCCGAATGTCTGACAACCAGTCTTATCAAGGATTAGTATTACCCAGTAAATGTGTTGTGGAAATCAGGTTGGCAGTTGCTCCATGTAAGATTAGTGAGTTGGGTTTAGATAAAGCTCTTCCTTGGTGCATGATCAGTCTATATTGGTCCCTCTGCTGGGTCACTGGCCTTCCCTCGGTGAGAGCGAGTGGGCCATAACCCTAAATTACCTACTAAACTATCGTAAAATTTACGGCGGCAAAATCATGATTCCTGGAAAAAACAAAGTTCGCGTCGTTCCCGCGTCCCGTTTAAACTGCGTATAGCAAAAAAAAAATTATCAAACTGTTTTCATTATTATGTGATCTCTTAAACCCAAAGAATAAGTAATTGTAATTTCTAAAGTAATTAAAATGTATAATTCGTAGATTTTTTTTTCCTGTCGTATTTTTTACGAATGTTTAGTAACAACGTCACTTGTAGGATAGTTTAGTAATCTAGGGTTATTCTACCACGCGGGACCAGTTCGGGTTGGTAGATGTCACATACACACGTGGGTTGTGTACATTGTATGTGTGAATTTTAAGTAACTTTTTAACCGAGGAAAAATAACGGAAGAGGTTATCAATTTGACGCGTATTTTTTTTATTTTTATGTATGATCACGCATAACTTTTTACATAGTAGTCCGATTGTAATCATTCTTTTTTTATTGGAAAGGGTTATCTCCGAGGGTGGTCCCATATAAATTTGGAAAACAAAATCAAACCCTAAGGGTCAGAAAACAGGGGATGATTGATTGTTCACTGACTGATTGTAATGTATAACCACGAATAACTTTATACAGAGTAGTCCAATTTTGATAATTCTTTTTTCATTGGATAGGGTATACCTTGCTAAGTGTTATTAGTACATTAAACCCACAAAACAATAATAAAATGAAAACTTTTTAACAAAAAATGAAACTGCCGAAAAAACTTAAAAGCAAAAAATAATAAACCTAAAAATTTTGAGTCGGCGCTGAAAAATCAATGAACAAAGATCACTCAATGCGCCGACTCATAATTTTAAGGTTTATTATTTTTTGCTTTTAAGTTTTTTCGGCGGTTTCATTTTTTGTTAAAAAGTTTTAATTAAGTACTATTAATGCGTTTTTTTTTGTGCAAAATAAACAATTTTTATTCTTTTTTTTTATTCTTTGCATATGTTTCACCGTTTTGGGATCAGTGATGAAATTATTTACACAAAGTAAAGGCCCTGCCTGGGTTCAAACTCACGACCTACAACTCTAAAAGTCGCGGCTGATGCCACTGGGTCATTACGGCTATTAGCTGGTGGTTTCTCTTTATATAAAACATTATATCCTTACCTGGGGAAACAAGGATTGTCCCAGAACCTCTGGTCCATTCCGAAGTTCTCTCCATCCTGAAGAGTCTGAGGCATGTCAGTGTCCATTGTTTCTGGTAGGAACAGGCACAGTAGACCGCCGGCTATTCCCAGCACACCCAGGATTAGGAGTGGCAGGTCTTGGGATACATTGGCCTGGAAGAAGATAATTAATTGTTTTTAAGACATAGGTATATTGAAAGCATTATTTCTTCCCGTGTGTGTTATAAGCGGCGTCTAAGGGACTTACTAGAGAATGGGCAGCAGCGTTCTGAACTGTATTTTACTGCCATACTGCGATCGCCAACCTGTCTGCCAAGCTTGGCGTTTATGGCAATGCCTCCTATGATGATTGAGTGCATTGATTCAGAAGACACTGAATTTTTTATATATATTTTTTTTATTAAATTGATGAAACATAATGTATATGTTTAAATATGTATATTTGCCTCCCTAAATGTCCTTTCTTTCATTTTGTTTGTCTAATATTTGGACTTCTTAAGTTCTTGTTGACCTACATGATAACTGACATTTATGTGTACACTACATGAACAAGTCAACTCAATCTGTGTAGTTCTTTCCTAAAAAGACCATTTCAGACTACATTGCAATCTACATGGTCTTCATCTTGGATGTGACCAAGATTATATCTGTACTGCAAAAGAGACTGTGACCTCTAGTTTATTTCAGCCTCTCTTTTCAGAGTTGTCAGAAAGGCAACGCCGATCTCATTTAAATAGTTAAAAAAAAATTACACTATTATATAATTATATAATACTATTGGTTCATAACTAATAATAGATACAGGAATTTTTTTCACCAGTGCGCAAATTTTTTTTGTTGGTTCAGTACCATTAATAGAACACATTTCAGTTATTTTTTTCAATACTATTTTTATAATTTTTATCCAACCTTAAATCAGTAAACTGTGGACACCGTATATATTTCATAATACTATTGTCGATCAATAGTAATAGGTCAATAACCGCGGGGGTAGGTACCTACTTCGAACTTCTTAGAATTTTGACCAATCGAACAGCTGGTAGGTATGTACTCGTAGCTACGCTCGGTCGTTCACCGTCATGTTTACGTCATCTCCCATCTTCAAATGACCAAATGCACTTACCAAATAGACAACAAAAGGAGCCACAATGGAAGCGACATATCCCATGATATGTATGAGCGCAACACCCTGAGCTCTGACCACGGTGGGAAGCAGTTCTGCAGCATACTGGAGACCGATGTTGTAGGATATGTTTACGGCGAAGCGGCCGAGGATGGCTAGAGAGGCTGAGGGTCCACCTGTTGGAGACAAATGAACGTGTTAATAAATTATAATCTAGCCTTTTCCCAACTAATATAGTCCTCCAGACCATATTTCGGCCGTGGCGGCCAATCAAAACGGAGACTAGCTATTGGCGCCGGAGATATTATAGTGCACAAGTGTGTGCGCTGACACAGAGGCACTCACTGTTCCTGAACTCTCATAGTCCTTAGGGACAGTAATCTGACACGACCGGAGAGAGATCAGGCGCAGGACCAATGGCTTAACGTGCGCACCGAGGCACGGGGGTATCACACCGCCAACTTCCAAACTCCGGGCTGTTATTAAAAAAATCCTAATAGAATAACTCTTTGCCCGGCCTGGGAATCGAACCCAGGACCCCACGATCAGCAGTCGCGCTTGCGACCACGTTACCAAACGGGGCATTTTTTAACCGACGAAAAAAAACGGAGGAGGTTATCAATTCGACGCGTATTTTCTTTTTAACCCCCGACGGAAAAAGAGGGGTGTTATAAGTTTGACGTGTCTGTCTGTCTGTCTGTCTGTCTGTCTGTGTGTCGGTCTGTCTGTGTGTCTGTCTGTCTGTGGCATCATAGCTCCCGAACGGATGAAGCGATTTCAATTATTATTTTTTTGTATTAAAGGTGACTTATGTGCGAGTGTTCTTAGATATGTTTGATGAAAATCGGTTAAGCCGTTTAAAAGTTGTGGGGGGTGAAAGTGGGGAAGAATAACCGAATGTCTACAAATATACTCGAGTGGGGTCTCAAATGAAAGCGCACTGAAAGAGAATATTGATGACTTAATCGAGAATGTTCAAGCTTCGCTTGATGAGAAAATTGGTGGTGGGAAAATTAGGACATGGAAATCCGATTGTCACGTGAGAGTATCAATGACTACATCTCAGTCTTTGCAATTCTGCTAAAGATGATTTGTCATGTGGGTTATTAAATAGTTTTCTTTGGTCGAGCTCACAAACTGCTACACCATCCAAGGAAAAGGCCAAGCCTATGCATAGCCTGAAGCAGAGTAAAAATACTCTACTTAAGGCTACATAGGCTTGGCCTTTTGCGAAAGTACTTTTACCTAAGTAAATCACAGCTTTTTCAACTGTCGTGCCTTGCAACTTATATGCCGTAATCGCCCAACATAAAATGATAGGAAACATTGTTCTTTCAATATTTCCATATCCTCTAAGACCTTGAAAAGTTACATTATGTGGCCTTATCAGAATCCATCCTTTCTCGTCAACACAACTCCGGCCGATAGTGGCATCATCAAATTGAATTGATATTGTTTTTGGAAGCTTCCCATCTTCCTGTTGGCCACGGCGAAGTTCTATGTATTTACAACTTAACAAAATCTACATTATAATAAGTATACCTATAAAAAGTATAAAATAAAAAATTAAATTAAAAATTTAAAAAACCCCCGACACAAAAACCTAAAATCTCTTTAAAAAGTAAAAAATAATAAAAAAACTCAATCTTGAAGTACCCAAGTATGTATAAATAATTTAAAAAAAAAAATACGTCGCGTTGGGGGTGACCGCTCTGCGAGGGCAGACGTCGTTGACGGTCGTATCCTAAATGCAATATTTAAAAGTCATTTTAAAAAGTTTTCTTCGGTTAGGTAATAGACTATTTGTAAGTAAATTGTTAGGTTTGGAGCGGTCCCCCAACGCGACGTATTTTTTTTTTAAATTATTTATACATACTTGGGTACTTCAAGATTGAGTTTTTTTATTATTTTTTACTTTTTAAAGAGATTTTAGGTTTTTGTGTCGGGGGTTTTTTAAATTTTTAATTTAATTTTTTATTTAATGTATGACCACGCATAACTTTTTACATAGTAGTCCGATTGTGATAATTATTTTTTCATTGGATAGGGTATACCTTGCCAAGTATTATTAATACATTAAAGCTACAAAAAATTACAAAATAAAAACTTTTTGACAAAAAATTAAACCGCCGAAAAAAACAGAAAAGCAAAAAATAATAAACCTTAAAATTTTGAGTCGGCGCTGAAAAATCAATGAACAAAGATCACTCAAAGCGCCGCCTCATAATTTTAAGGTTTATTATTTTTTGCTTTTCTGTTTCTTTCCCACCTACGTTCTGGTCAGTTTTCAGTCTAACAAGATGCACCTGAATGCCAATTTTGCATGGAGCAATTGTCTATCTGATCTCGACAATCCTGTTACAGGGTGACACGTAACCTCTTGATAAGACTGGTTGTCAGACCCAGATAATGCCATTTATTCAAACTAGGTTCAGAGTCAGCACTTTTCGAACATCAAAATTACATAAAACAGTCTCCAAAAACGCTCGCCCTTCATCACTTCCTAGTGCTTTAGCTGGGACGATTTCTATTCTTCTGCTTTGGAGTTTATAATCTAAACTCTCATTAAAGCATATAAA
Source organism: Aporophyla nigra (assembly GCA_947507805.1). Classification (NCBI taxonomy): domain Eukaryota; kingdom Metazoa; phylum Arthropoda; class Insecta; order Lepidoptera; family Noctuidae; genus Aporophyla; species Aporophyla nigra. The sequence continues at coordinate 3,208,540 of OX382318.1, forward strand.
AATTACTGTATTTCAGATTTCCCTCAAGAAAAAAAAAATGATTGCAGATCAGTATTTGCAATATTGTAGAACTAACTTTAGGAAGATCAGTTATTATATCTAAGTTTGAAACAATAATTCGCGTTATACTAAATTCTAGAATAAATTTTTGTCACTTACCAACTGGTACAGCGGTAGCTAACAGACTGAAGATACCACTGATGACCATGGAACCGCACGCCAACCATCTACGACCCCACCTTAAAATAGAAAAGAAAATATACTTTTAATATCGTTGTTGTAACACCTTTTATAACGCTTGCTGTCCACGAGCAATGGAGCGCAGTAACTAGGCGTGCAGTCAACGGATCGTGCTCAAAACACAATATTGCATTCCAAAACAAAGATGGCTAACATGACTCCAAAGCCTAACTTAATACGTTAACTGCCATGTCGGACTATGTGTCCGACACTTTTTGTTCCATTCAGGCCTTGTCGGACTATATGACCGACAACACATACAAAATCTGAACATGTCGTTGCTGCCTGGCGGCCATGTTTTTGGAATAAATAATGTATTTATGGAATAAATAATCGATTTATAGTGAAATAACACTAAGGTACCTACATTTTTTGACTTTTTCTGATTTTGGCCATGGCAGTTAACGTCTTAAATGGGACCGAAAAACATGTCTGCCGTATGCCGCCGAGCCAAACTATGGACTCAAATAGCAAAGAACTGGTGCTCTGAGACGTGGTCGCAGTAGACCACGTAGGAAAAAGCGGGCCGAACAGGTTCCGTCAAAACTGGAAAGAAGACGCGTGGCCTCGTGAAAGATGGAAAGTGTAGATACCAAGATCTTTGTCATTTCTTTTACTAAATAGGAGTAGCGATCACTGTGAAAGAGTACCTGCGTCAGTCAAAACACTACCTTTTCTGTTGTTACCCAAGATCTCCAGTTTATAAGGTTGACGGGGAGCTTCAAGACAGACATTCAAATCTTCTTAAGATTTTTGCAAGTTATATGTCAGAAAAAACACAACTAAACAAAAATGTAAGAAACCCTTAATTGCCCTAACTGCTAAGACTGAGGTCGTGGGTTCGATCCCCACTCAGGACAAATCTTTGTGTGATGAGCACAATTATTTGTTCTGTGTCTGGGTGTGATTTATCTATAAGATGTATGTATTTAGAAATATATAAGTATGTTTATCAGTTGTCTGGTTCCTATAGTATAGGCTCTGCCTAGTTTGGGATCAGATAACAGTGTGTTGGTTGTCCTAAGATATTTATTTATTTAATTTTCTGAGCTATCTTAATACTTCCTCCTAAATTTGACAGTGTAAATATCGAGTCTTAATTTTCTAGGCTAACACTTCGTCCTTAATTTGATGGTGTAATTATCGAATCTTGAATACAGTTGACGGCATTACCAAAATCCCTTATCGATTCAGGAACTCCGATCTTATTATAATTTTCATAAAAAGAAATAAAGAAATTAACTCACCTATCTAACACAGCAGTCAAAAACGTATCAGCAGGCAACTCGGTAGCCGAAGCAATAGTAAACGTCAAGAAGATATCAAGTCCCAAGGAACCAACGTTCCTGACGTGGCCATCGAAGACCAAAGATATGGCCATCCAGATGACGATGAGGAGGATGGCGTTACGTCTCAACCTGGGAGTCTTGAACAGGTCCAAGACGGAGTAGGTTCTGCATTCAGCTTCAGATTCTTTGATGGTTTTTAGGGATGATTCCTGAAAAAAATTTTTTTTTGTGTTATAAAATTTTGCATGCTTAATTTTCTTTAATGAAAATATCCGGCCTTAAGCTGTATATTCCGTAAATTTAGTGTTTAGCATCGATACATTAATATAATAACATTGAGATAAGGGGCTGGGTCCTCGAGTATAAGTTTTCACCTAGTTTGGGATTCAGATGTTTTGTATGATTCTGTATACATATTAAATAAGTAGAAAATATTATTAGAGTTCATTGGATTTTGGTTCCGTCCTCCCATTAACTTTTATAATATTATTTCAACAGAGGTAGATATATTTCAGTGCAGCCTGCAGAGGTTCACAGAAGTAGCACTGGCGTGCATTGAAAATATTTAGAAATTATATTCTTGTGATTTATGTTAATAACTTAAACTGTATGCAATTTTTTGTAATTTTTTTTTGTATGTATATAGGTAGTAGTAACATCGCATTGGTGTTTTATAGCTATTAGGGTGTTATGTACGAAATTTTAAATAAATAAATAAATTATCACTGTAATTTGAAAGTATTGTAAAAGCTAATTATTTTTAAAAGAGTAATCATGGAGTTTCTTGCCGGCTCTACTCTGAAGGAATCAATTAATTGGAACGGTGCATCTACCTTCTGACGTCTTATAAGTGCCCATGTAGGTTTATGCGAAATAAAATGTTTGGTTTGCTTTGATTTTGATATACCGTAGAGTCCGTTTAGTACGACTTCGCATGTAACGACCAACCGTTTTTAGCGACGTAAGTATAGGCGCGTCTTTGGTTTTAATATAAGCCACTATGAAAGTACATCCGTTCATTACGACTCCGCTTACAGCGACCGACCGCTTTTAACGACGGAATTTCACACAAAATTGTCCGGTTACAACGACGACGAGCGTTGACGTGTCTACAAATAAATCGTAGGTAAGAAACTATCTCTGCCTCGCGCCCCCCTTTGCCTGCACGTCGCTGATTCGAATGCGACTGTTTAGTTTACGGCGTTAACTTTCGGGTGATGCGTGATTTCGCGTACAAGAATGGCTTCTACAAAACGAAAAAGTTTCTCTGTTGAAGAAAAAAGTGTCATTATTATTGAAATAAATAAATATTTTGATTCAATTTTATTTTTTCTCTTGGTCACGTCAATATTATTAAATAAATAATGTATGTATGTGTACTTATATATGAATGTGATTTAAATAAAAATCAAAAATTGTCTTCTCGTTTAGTACGACTTCCGGTTAGTACGATGTAATATCACCGGTCCCTTCACCGTCGTTATAACCGGATTCTACTGTAGTTAAGTTTTAATGTTAAAAGATCTCAACTTGGGTGTGAAATAATTTTAAACTAATTTGCAGACTAATTGCGCAAGATAGGTTAAAACATAGGAATGGCAATCTTGTTTCAATAAGACGATATAAAAAAGACACTTACCGTGAAATCACTGAGTACTTTGTCGGGGATTTTAGTCTTGTTGATCCTTTCAAACTTCTTCATAATGGTCAAAGCTTTGTCGATCTTCCCTTGAGACACCAACCACCTGAAAATCGAAAGACTCATATGACTAATTTGGCATTTTATGATATATGTATACAAGTTACGCCTTCTTAATATCACTGTAGGCAGAAATTACAGAACCCCACCATCAGGTGGCACAGTTTATGGTTCGTATTAACGAACCATACTCATTTACGGTTTTACATCTAGGCAAACACGCACGCCGGTTGCGAGTACTACGCACCTGACCTTTTTGAAAAAAATCACCAATAAAGTCACTATATGTCCTCCTAACACGTGCTTTCCCGATGTTTCCACTCACATTTGCCTTGTAAAAACTCTTTTGTTAGACGCCTTTGATTCTTTCTCTCAACATAACGGAAAATTATGGAAATTGTCATGGATTCATTCAATTTGCAGATAAGGCAGAGGAGTTACCGTTCTCAGAACATCAGGATTCTTTTAACACAGGGACTCTGAGATCTTATGGGTCTTATAAAACTAGTCAAAAATAGACCACGAGAATAGGCCCCTGGTACTTTAACAGTATTTTTAAACAGAAATGGCGGTTTATAGCTCTCTTTCTATTAACGCGGAGTTCAAAAGACCTGCGGGGTAATTGTTTAGTAAGACATACTACCAATAAATAAATAATTTATTTCTTTCATAAAAGTACTTTTAAAACTTACATAATAGAATCTTTGAACAATATTTATGTACACAAAAAGCTTTAGCATCTGGAGCCGAACTAGGCGGCACCTGTTTTTCGGCTTACAACGCCAACCCCCTCGAGTTACATTACATTAAGTTTCTTAAATGCTTGCATTTTACAATTCCATTGAATATTTTGTACTCTTAAATGCTTATGCAATGTAGTAGTGATCTGTTCCTCTCTTTGTATGTTATGCTAGGTGAATGAGTGAGTGTGAGAGGGTGTGATACGTGTGAGTGTGATAGGTGAGACTTTGACCAATGGCTATTCTATTAATTTTGATAGTTCGTGTTCATTTATTGCGTTTCTCCTGTCCATAACCCATTTTTTTTTTGTGGTTGGCGCAACATGTCTTTTTCTTCCATTCTTCTCTATTAGTCGTCATCACGCAGTTTATTCGTTCTATCTTCAGTCTTTCTCTACTGTTATAGCGAACCACATTCATACTCAAAACTTTCCTCACGACATTTTCGTCATTCCGCCGCATCATGTGCCCATACCATGACAACAGATACTCATACAACTTTTCAGTTATGAGTGCCACTTTCAGACTTCCTCTTATGTATGTACTCATTTATTACTCTATCCATTGGTGTACACCACATATCTCTCTTAACATTATCTTATGTTATATTTTATAGATTTGCAGAGCTATAATATAATATAATGAAAACTTACCTAGCACTTTCAGGGACCAACCACGGTGTTAGAATTGCCAATGCAAAAGGTAGACTTGTGCCCATCGCAAACATTCGCCAATCATCAGCCCACAGCGCGATCCAGGGTAGGAGAGATGCAGCCAAGGTGAAGAACAACGCGATGGACATGTTGGCGACAAATGTACGCCATTTTGGTCCAACGTATTCAAGCACTGAAAGAAGAGAAAGAACTGTTAGAAATCTTGAACAGAGTTAAAATCTTCAGTTGTCTGGATCTCGATAGTTGTATAAGATCGCTTAATGGAGTCTAAGCTATAATATCTTCTGAATTATTTCGGCTACTTTGCACTCATCGGCGCATCTGTCAAAGATTTATCATTCCGCCATTTTTGAGGGGAATCCGTGTTACGTACACCTAGCTTCTGACGTTTCATAAGTGCTTATGTTGGTTTATGTGAAATAAAAATATTTTGATTTGATTTGATTTGACGTCAAACAGAATCGCCGCGAGCGAATATAATGACTATAAGTATCTCAATTTTTTGTATTGGAGCTGTATATATAATATATGCCCTTGGAATAGTTATTAAATAAACTAACAAGAAAAAATATGAACAAACAAGGGAATATAAACAAAAACAAATAAAATTTAGACAAAAATAACTTCGTAAGTACCTACCTATTATTTTAAATGAACTAAAGCCAGCTTAGTGTCAGTCTGGGCTGTCATTTCTAGATATTAGATAGTCGTTGCGGGTAGTCAGATACCCAAAAGTCTGACAATCAGCTAAGACTGGTTAACCAGTTAGGACTGGTTGTCAGTAGATTTATTCTTAATCTATATATTAATACATTAAGCAAAAACTTTGTCCCCCTTTTAAAGAAAATCAGGTGGACGGAGAAGTTTTGTTTCATGTATTAATAAAGAAGAAAATCGATTATCAGTCCACATTGACTATCAACCCAACTACAATGGCTGCAATATGCGTTTAAAATGTGACACATTGCTACAACGTTGTATACAGGCACAGCTGTGCATGAACAATAAAATATTTAAGCTAACTGCCTTCTGTCTTTTCCTAACTATTGTTGAGAGCTTTCAGTCTAACCGGTTGCATCTGAATATCAGTATTTTACATGCAGGAACTGCCTATCTGAGCTCTATAACCTAGTAACTAGGTAGTACGATAAATACGCATTAGTAAGACTATTTGTCAGATTTTCGGGTTTCTGACGACCCGTAACGCTGGTCTAACTTAATTATCATATACCATATTGTTATTTAATCATCATTCATCATCATTTCAGCCGTAAGAAGTCCACTGGTGAACATGGGCCTCCCCCATGCACCATCAATTTGACCGGTACATTTTTTGGGGGGATTTGCCATAATCGCCACGCTTGGCAGGCGGCTTGGCGATCGCAGTTTGGTGGTAAAATGCATAGAGAACGCTGCGGCCCATTCCCTAGTAAGTCCCTTAGTTACCTCTTACGACACCCACGGGAAGAAATGGGGTGGTGTTATTCTTTACGTCCGGCACCACACGGTACATAATATATCTTTATTATCATTTTATAAACTTGTGGACCGGGTTAAGAATACAACAATCCGTTCCATTACTAAAATAACTTATGTCACTCGGAAAGCTGCCACGTTTAAATGGAATTGGGCCGGACACATCTGCCGTATGTCAGACGATCAGTGGACCAAACTTATGACCCAACAGGTTCCGCTTAATGGCAAGAGACGTCGCGGCAGGCCCAGACAGAGATGGCAGGATGAGCTGGACTCTTTTAATAAAGATTAGTCCTTGGCAGCTCTGGACAGAAAGACCTGGAAAGACCTTCGCCCAGCATTGGAACGGCAAAGGGTAACAAAAAAAAAATTACTTACCAAGGATATACATCATAGTAAAACAGTTGTCGAAAGCCAGTCCCACGAAGAACCGACAGAGTGCGAATGTCAGGAAACTGTCGCAGAATGAAGTGCCCACACCAGCAATGAATCCCAGGAGATTGGTGCCTGAAAGATAAACAAAAGTTATATAAATATTAAGATTTTGCTTGTGACTTCATTAAGGGAATATCTTACAAAGAAACTGTGTATTTTTTTGGTAGAAGAGAGTCCATGGAGTTTTTTTTTCCAGTTTTTCTCCATAGGTAGGTTACACTTTGGAATTGGCAACTACTACCTAAATTTTTCTGAATCACTGCCACTTGACAATTCAAACGTGCCTGTAATTGTTTTTTTTTTTTTTTAATAAATGCTTTGAGTTTGAGTTTGCTTAGTGAGAAACCGCTGGATGCTTTGGAATAAAATTTAACTAAATGAGTACCGAGAGACCGGGGGCCGCGTATCGGTAAGCAACGCCCACCAACTAGATGGACGGACGACCTAAAGAAAGTTGCTAGACGAGACTGAATGCGGAAGGCGGAGAACTAGGTGTTGTGGCGCAGCAAGGGAGAGTCTTATGTTCAGCAGTGGACTGCGATAGGCTGAGTTGATTGATAGAAACAATAAAAAAATAACTGTTATTTTATCAAATCAAATTTCTTTCGCAAACATCCATCGGTTTCTTACTTAACTTCAAACCTCATCCCTCGATACCAAAACAATCGGGTGATAGTTTCCAATCAAAAATAAAACTAATTGAACCTTATAACTTACCAACTAAAGCAGGTATTCTTCCGTACTTATCGGCAATCCAGCCGAAGACCAGACCACCAACAATGGCTCCACAGAAGAAGATGGCTTGAGCTGTTGCTGCCAAGTTGTCTTTCTCGCACACCCAATTCAGCTGGAAACAGGGAAGGACACACAGTTTAGATATAATAGTACCATAAGAAACTGTTGCATCATCATCATTATTTACAACGCGTTTAGGGTGCTGCTGGGACTCTAGTGCTTCGACTATGTTCGCAGAAGCACATACGAAAGGGTTCCATGCTCCTATAAGGAAGCAGTGTGCGTCGCTGCTGAGTCGTGTTAGGTCCAGTAGCAACAGTTTAGTAAGCGTGTTCGCGGACAGGTTGGACTCTCCACTACTGCGCCACTGGATTAGTTTACATACTACACTGTGAGCAGCGGACAGTACCTTCCTGTGTCCCGAACTGCCATATTTATTTTTCTTTTAATGTATAGTGTTTGTTGTACCGTGTGGAGCCGCACGTAAAGAATAACACCACCCCATTTCTTCCCGTGGGTGTCGTAAAAGGCGACTAAGGGACTTACTAGAGAATGGGCAGCAGCGTTCTGTATGCATTTTACCACCATACTGCGATCGCCAACCCGCCTGCCAAGCGTGGCGATTATGGCAAAACCCCCCAAATTGGAGGAGGCCAAAGTCCAGGAGTGGACGTCTTACGGCTGAAATGAATGAATGAATGATGATAGTGTTTGTTCTGTCTATTCTAATGTTAATGTCAAATGGTCGTTTTTAAAATGTGTGTTTTTATAATGTGTGTGTTGAAATATGGATTTTGATTCTGATATAAATGTTATTGATTGATTATTTCAGCCGGAAGACGTCCACTGCTGGACATAGGCCTCCCCCAAGCACCGCCACCTCGACCGATTACGTGCTTGCATCCAGCGAATTCCTGCGGCGTTCAGGTCATCGGTCCATCTTGTGGGAGGCCTTCCAACGCTACGTCTTCTCGTCACTCCAGAACCTTCCGGCCACATCGGCCATAATACGACCGATAATACGCGACGCATCTTCCGTCAGATGTGAACCGACCCTAATTGTGTATCAGTTACAATTAGTTTTCATTTTGACAGTTTGACAATTTTCAGAGACAAGTAACCATGGATCGTATATTTGTAATTAATTAAGTTGATGAAAAGTTCACTCATCCTCTACTGAAAAGGGAGGATTTAGTTAACGACGGGACGTTGTATATGTGCTAAAAGCGCTGTAAACTCTGCTTGTGCGATGCAGGAATATATTTTTTTTAGCTTTCTGTTTTTTTTTGCGTTTATCACTATTATTTTTTAAAGTAATATTCTGAGCAGATCACTACATAGTATAGTCGTAAAACTAAGCCGCTTCCCTCTGCCTGTCCCTATGTATGCCTAGATCCTTAAAACTACGCAACGGATTTTGATGCGGTTTTTTTATAGATAGAGCGATTCAAGAGGAAGGTTTATGCGTATTATACGCGGGTGAAACCGCTGGCAAAACCTAGGCCTACTAATATTATAAACGCAAAAGTTTGTATGTATGGATGTATAGATGTATGGATGTTTGTTCCTCTTTCACGCAAAAACTACTGACCTGATTTAGATGAAATTTGGCACACAGATAGTTTATAACCTGGATTAACACATAGAGTACTTTTTATCCCGGTAGTACGTTCCCGTGGCATAATTTCCGACCTCCACGCGGGCGAAGCCGCTGGCAAAACCTAGTATAGTATAAACGTATTTACTCACCTCTGAAGCAATAGTATCATAGGGCACATCACTCTTGTTGTACTCCCAGCCATTCTGACAAGGAACCACTGCCCATTCATCATCAGGAGTTGTTCTACCTTCAGCCAAGGCTCGGCTGAAGTCTGCCGAGTACATCTTGCAACGGTCATGGGAGAAAGGTCCATTTGATGGCGGGATGGCCAAGGCTCGTCTGGAAAGAAAGAGACATTTTGTGAATACAGATGAAATATAGGCAAAATACCGTAGTACCCTGTGGTGCCGGTAGTGTACCGTGTGGTGCAGGACGTAAAGAATAACACCACCCCATTTCTTCCCGTGGGTGTCATAAAAGGCGACTAAAGGACTTACTAGAGAATGGGCAGCAGCGTTCTCTATGCATTTTACCACCATACTGCGATCGCCAACCCGCCTACCAAGCGTGGCGATTATGGCAAAACCCTCCAAATTGGGGGAGGCCTAAGTCCAGCAGTGGACGTCTTACGGCTGAAATGATGATGATAATGATAGGCAAAATAAATTGGAAATCATCATCTGTCTGCTTAGACTTTTCTCTAGAATGTTGGGGTCGTCTTCCAATTTAACTGGAAGCAACTGAGTACCGGTATTTTACATGGAGCGACTGCCTATTTGACTTCCACGACCCAGTTACTGGGTAATACGATAACCCTTGGTGAGACTGGTTGTCAGACTTTCAGGCTTCTGACGACCCGTAACGACTGTCTAAGATCTACGAAAGACAGCCGGGACCAATGGTGGAACGTGCTGTTCGAAGCGTCTTGGGATATAAAAATGGTTACCCATCCACTGACTAACCGCGGCAAGCGTAGCTTAACCTGAATGATGGATCTGAGCCACTGTTATTAAATAGCCACAAGCCGCTCAAAAATAAAAAGCACATAGGATAGGTATAATTGCAATTTCATACAACTGTCAAAAAATTACAGAACTTGTAATTTTAATATTTGGACAATTTAAGATTGTAGTCGATTTGCTGGGGGTACGCGATAAAGTAACCAATAGCAGTTTTCAGGCCAATTTCAGGCTGATTTTTGAACAAAATTTGATTCGAAACCTAAAAAAGTGTGGCCCAGACCCCTTAAAAAAATAATTTTCCGAGTTCATACAGACGGCCATATTTCAATTTTTTTTTTGGAACAGCCTTCATTTTTCGAACTAAAAGGTATAATTAGTTTGAAGAAATTCATCTATGAAGCATGTAGAGACTCGATTATACGGCCTACCTAATTGTTGTCGTCTGGCATTCGGATAAACGAATTTCTTGTATATATTTTTTGTACATTTTCATGTCAAATGTGTATGAAAACTGCACGTTTCTTTTGAAAAAAAAAAAGATAAAACATTTTATTTTTGCAGGAAAAAGCCGTTTTGTTCCTTTTTTGTTAGCTCCTACTTTTTGTGCTATAAAATATCGTGTCTAGTTATACATTACTGACTAGACTTCCTTAGTAAAAAGCAGAATATTTCTTAGTTGAAGTCGGGTAAAAAAGTTTAGCTATCAATCATTTTATTAGTGAACTAGCTGCTGCCCGCGACTTCACCCGCGTGGATATTGGAAGAACATAGGTCTTTCCCAATCTTTACTATAACCAGCACGCTGGGCAGGCGGGTTGGCGATCGCAGTATGGTGGTAAAATGCATAGAGTACGCTGCTGCCCATTCTTTAGTAAGTCCCTTAGTCGCCTCTTACGACACACACGGGAAGAAATGAGATGGTGCTAGTCTATACGTCTGTCACCACATGGACCTAGTTCCTCTAGGAGGACCAGGTTTACTTATTCCCATTCAATACAATCCATCTCATCCAATGGGAGGAGTGAAAGCGCATCCTCCTTAAAGAGGTAGAGTATAAAAAAGCTTTTTTTTAAATTCATCTCTTAATTTTGAAACCCGGTGTCATCAAAATCAAAAGTCATTTATTCAAATTAGGCTGAGGATCAACACTTTTCGAACGTCAAAATTACAAAAGACAGTCCCTCAAAACGCCCGCCCGTCACCACTTCCTAGTGCTTTAACTGGGAAGAAGAAGTGGCGCAACATCCAACCCCGGACATCACGTACAACAGTACCACTTGCAACTAGACCAAAGAAGCCCTGCTAGGGTCGCGAGATTGTTCGAAAGAGACACCGTTAAACTTTTTGTAACTGAAGGAACACGGGTGGCTTTTAGTCAGTAAAACTCTGACACGACCTCCCGCTCCGCCCAAGAGCGGGAGACGTCATTTGATAATTTCCCACCCAAAAAAAAAACCAACGAAGCTGCCATAATTGATATATCGTGAGAAAAACGTAAACTAACAAACCATTGCAACTATCAATTATTATGAAGAAAAAAAAACCGGATATCAACATCACCGATTTATTTTCTCGCCGAAAAATGATTTCAACAATTAATTAAGGAAATAAATGCTTTCAATAGTTTTGCTCATTCATTTTTCGCACCATTAGAGACGGCCCTGAATGTAATGCAATGACCTTTCGCTTTGTTTAGGTGACCTCTAGATAAGGTTGCGGACTTGTGATTTAGGTTATGTTTTGACCGGCTAGTTAGGTGTTAACGGATTGACGTGCTTACCCGTAGGTAACGAAGCTCTATATGTCCACGTACCATTTTTGACTAGTGGAAACAAACTAAATAGTTTCGGAGTGATCAAATTTATTCATCTCGAAAATAAAATGCAAACTCTGTTCTGGATACTTTGAAAGCATTTTTTCGTAAATGTAAGTGCTATGGATCCATTTATTATGATGTACAGACGCCAGCACATCAAGGTATTCGAAACTGTCAAATTTTTCCAATCAATCTTAAACTTAATACTTTAGCGTTAAAGTTGAAAACCTATTAAAGAAATCTGACAGATTGTAGTAGCTTTAAGTGCTGGCGTCTCTACGTTGACTTGAAAAATCATAGCAGTCATGGCATTCTTTTTTCCTTCTTCTCCCGCTCCGGCCAGAGCGGGAGAAGTCATTTGATGATTTCCCATCAAAAAAAAAAAAAAACCATGGCAACTAACCTCAAGCAAGATCACGAAAACCATTCGATAATAATCGATATTCGCGAATACTACCAAGTCTAACCTTCTTTATATAAACAACACACATTCTACTTCGTGATTTGATTGCCCTTGGTCTTACTAACATCTTCGTGCCCTTTAAATTGGCAAAAAGTTAGAATAGATTGTTTTTATGAACATTCATTGCAAAAGGTATTTACTAGGCAGATGTGAATGCACACGCCAGAAGGGGACGCCCTAGGAGTATATAGTGACCTTATTGGTGATGTTCTTCAGAAGGGTCAGGTGCGTAGTACTGGTAACCGGCGTGCGTGTATGACCTTTTTTTTTTTTTTGACTTCTCCCGCTCTGGGCGGAGCGGGAGGGCGTGTCAGACTTTTACTGACTAAAACCCACCCGTGTTCCTTCAGTTGCCCATGTGCCAGGTTCACGGTATCTCTTTCGAACAATCTCGCGACCCTGGCAGGCGTCGGTCCTAGCAGACCCCTTCATTGCTGCTGACATCTCTTTGAGGCGCGCGTGGAACACTACGCGCCGTCGACCCGAGCCTGGTCCTTACCGGGCGGCGAGCTACCCATTGCTCGCTGCCCACAAGCTCGCGCCTACGGTGGCCGGGAGTCCGCTATAGACTCCCGACGCCCGGGGCGTCTCCTCCTGCGGCGGCTAGGAACGTGAGGGCGCAGAGACTGCCACTCCCTCACACGCCCCGCCTCCTCCTTCGCGAGCATTACTGCTTCGCAGAAGGAGGTGACGGCTTCCCATGCCCTCTCGCTCCGTACCATGGCTCGCACCAGGGTCGGACGCGAGAGGTCGCCGCCGCCGATCGCCTCCACGAGGACACGGCGGTGCTCCGCCCAGGCAGGGCACACCTCCACCGTATGCTCTACCGTGTCCTCCAGACGATCCTCGCAGTGGAAACACCCGGGCGTTTCCTCCCGCTTTATCCTGAACAGGAACCCACCGAAGCACCCATGCCCGGTGAGAACCTGCGTCAGGAAGGTGAGGGCGCCGTGGCGCCTCTCTATCAACTCCTCAAAGAGGGGACTTACCGCCGCAATTGTGGCGTGCCCGTGCGTGTATGACCTGATGTCTAAACTTAAACGAGGCAAAAGGAGTATGTAAGGATCGTAGGAGGTGTTAAGTTACATTAATATTTTTTTCCAATACCAAATACAGTAGTACGGTGAAGGAAAACATCGTGAAGAAACCGGTATGTCAAAGAACCAAAAATTCGAAGACATTTGGCTTTGTGGTGGTTTACGGCCATCTCCCTCTCACAGAGAAGAGGCCTGTGTCCCAGCAGTGGGAACAATATAGGCTAATTATGTGACACTCGCCGTCAACTGCCGAGGCACCGCTTGCTACTGCTAGCACGCGATTCATCTCAGCTCTATTCTAAACTCACCCATTTGGGTAAGATATTCTTAGCTTTATTACTGCGACCACTTGTGAGAAAAAGCCGGACAGCTACAGACCAGTTTTTATTTCATTTAAAAACGTGACACATCATTAAAATCCCAAACAGTTCATCATCCTCATCCTTGCGTTATCTTGGTTGCATCCTTTCGGAGCCCGGGGGTCCACTTTTTAGCTTTTAACCCTCCACTTCGGACGATCCTCTGCATCCTTTATGGTGAGTCCATTGAGAAAAGCTCAGAAAGTTTATTAATTTATAAAAGCGTACCTCATAAGGAAATCAGTAAGTTTTCAGAGAGTTGTTAAATATTTACCATATAAAAATGCCTGTAAATGGCTAATTGAAATAAATGCTTTGTTTTTTAATTTGTGTCTAATCTTCTCACAAAGCTCGTGCCGACACGCTACAAGACAATTAAATTAATAAATTCCGCTCTTTTTGTCTCTCCCCCCGAATAGAGACGTAACTAACAAGCGTGTAATTGTTCCGCTGGTTGTACAACTTAAATACACTTACAACCTTCTGCGGGACGGACGTCCGCATGACTACGGATGTATTGTCTTTTTTATAGAAAAAAGGGGGTATTGTTATAAATAGCACAATACCACATAGTACCTCATAGTTCCTTTCTTATAAGAGAAGGCTCTTATAGAAAAGGAACTATAGCCTTAGAAATAATTATAATATGAATATGACGGGTCTAGCCTTTTCATAACTAATATGTTAGGGTTGGTTTCCAGTCTTCTCGGATGCAGGTGATAACCGGTATTTTATATGGAGCAACTGCCTGTCTGACCTCCATAATACAACATGGCGTGCTAGAGGCTTACTGAATAAAACATGACGTCTTGATTTACCCCGAAGCTTTGGGCAAAGATACACCAATATTTCATCAGTTATGTCCCATGTCAAGTTAATTCCAAGAAATAGGGGGGCGAGCCAATTGCCATCAACCGGTCACAAATCGAAACTCCGGAATGCTACTGAGAAATTCCAGATAGATAAAACTTAAAACCGGTTTTTTGCAAAAAAATCTATACTACTTAATATTATAAAGCTGAAGAGTTTGTTTGTTTGATTGAACGCGGTACTCACTACTCAGGTCCAAATTGAAAATTTCTTTTTGTGTTGGATAGCCTATTTATCGAGGAAGGCTAAACGTTATATAATATCACGCTACAGCTAAGCGGAGTAGAGCGGCAATGAAAAATGTTGCAAAAACGGGGAAAATCGTACGGGCAGGCGATTCGATGCGACGGGAAGGGTCGGGGGAATATGAAATTTAACGCGGACGAAGTCGCGGGCAGAAGCTAGTTTAGAAATATATGGATAACTAGTCCATAAAAGCTGTTGTATTCATGGATTCGACTAAGACATCCGACTTTGTAGATAGTAACATACACTAGGGTATTTAAAAAAAAAAACTGGAGTACAGGGCAATATCAATTCACCCTTAAATTTCAGGCAATAACAACGTAAAAAACCTCACAAAATAAGTGAAACAAACTTTTTATTCTGAGCCAAGGGGAATTACCTATACCAGGGTTGCCCCAAGGAAGATTACTCGGTCCATTGTTCTTCTACATCAGTTCCATGTTTGGAAGATGGTTATCTTTTTTGCTTTAGATTTCATAGACCCGGATACATCAGCAATATTGTATTCACATGTCAACATAAAAAACGTAGCTATTTATACGCATTCTTCTAGGAAATTTATCGTAAACCCATAGTTAAATACTTGAGAAAAAATTAAGTTATGTACAGTCAACATCAATTGCTATAAATAGAACATTAGCAACTAGTTTCAGCCCGCGACTTCGTTCGCTTGGAAATCGTGAGATTCTAATTAGTATAACATCACACCTTGTTTCTCTGAAAGGCTGGGCAGAAGTTTACCTTTAGCCATCAACCGAGCCAAATCCAGATTCCGGGCTACTACTGAGAAATTTGAAGATTGAAAAACCCCATGACACGTCCATGCGCAATGACAGTGTCCCGTGGTGATCCCTATCATCAGGTGCAGACCGTTCCTGTCCATGCGTAATAATTATCTGGATAGACTGCCATCTAATCTATACTATACATAATACTAGCTTTTGCCCGCGGCTTCGCCCGCGTGGATGTCGGAAATTAACGCAGGAGGACGTACTACCGCGGTAAGATGTGTTAATTCAGGTTATATTATAGGTAATAGCTGTTACCCGCGACATCATCCGCGTGGTATTTAACAAAAAGTTTTTCATAAAAACTGTCTTTGAAAACTACGCTGACATACGTCTCAAAATTCAGCGTGTTTTTAGTTGTTTTAAACTATTATTTATTTTTTCTAAAATAAAAGTAGCCTAAGTTACTCCTTGTTACATCAGCTATCTGCCAGTGAAAGTTCCGTCAAAATCGGTCCAGCCATTTCAGAGATTAGCCGGAACGAACAGACAGACAGACAGACAAAAATTGTAAAAAATGTTGTTTTGGTATATGTACCGTGTATACATCCATATACACTTAGTAAAAAGTAGTTATTTTAATATTAAAAACAGACACTCCAATTTTATTTATTTGTATGTATAGATGTATAGACTAGCTGACCCGACAGACGTTGTCCTTTCTCTTTGATGATATTTGATCACGCATTCTGTCAATTCTATGTCAAATGTCATAATGCTACATTAAAAAAGTTTACATTGTCCTATTATTATGGTTTTTAAGTATTCATAAATAAGTGTTCTTCAATTTACTAATTTTCCACGCAATTTTTTTTTTTTTTTTCATAAGAACCTTCTCTTGACAGTTACAAACACAACAAAAAATAAAGTGAAATCGGTCCAGCCCTTCACGCGTGATGGCGTGACCAAGGGAAGTAGGGATTCATTTATATATATATAGATTATAAAGCTTAAGAGTTTGTTTGTTTATTTGTTTGTTTGATTGAACGCACTAATCTCAGGAACTACTAGTCCGAATTGAAAAATTGTTTTTGTATTGGGTAGCCTATTTATCGAGAAAGGCTATAGGTTATATAATATCACGCTACAACTAAGAGGAGCGGAGCAGTAATGAAAAATGTTGCAAAAACGGGGTAAATCGCACGGGTAGGCGATTCGACGCGACAAGAAGGGTCGGGGGAATAAGAAATTTAACGCGGACGAAGTCGCAGGCAGAAGCTAGTCAACCATAACGCTCTTAGTATCCAACACTATCTGACTTTTGCGGTTACATATACCTTTATGGGTATTTCTATTTGCGGTTAAAACATATTTCATCTTTGACGTCAGAGTTTGATAACTATTGTTGTAGGAATCTTTATCAATATAATTGATCTTTATTAATAAAAAACTGTTGTGATCACGACAATCAAAATTATTGGTCACGAATTAACAATAGGTCAAGTTTTTATTTCGTAAAGTTATTCTTAGGTTACGAAATCTGATTTAAAAAATCGCCACATGCTTTAAAATACTTATAAACGTCGTAAGTAGTGTTGACTGGCCTGTTAGTCTAGTGCTTAGTGACCCTGATTGCTAAGACTGAGGTCGAGGGTTCCATTCCCACTTAGGACAAATCTTTGTGTGATGAGCACAATCTTTGTTCTGCGTCTGGGTGTAATTTATCTATTATATGTATGTATATGGAAATATATAAGTATGTTTATCAGTTCTCTGGTTGTCATAGTACAGGCTCTGCCTAGTTTGGGATCAGATAACGTTGTATTTGTTGTCCTAAGATATTATTATTATTTAACAGTAACAAATTCAAGTTTTTTTTTTTCCGAGAGCAGTATCTGTGAAGTTTCTTGCCCATTCTTCTCCACGGAACCTACTAAGCTTTGGAATGGGAAACTAATTTCATCTTTCTGGCATATCGACCCCTTAACAATTCAATGTAGCCTGTAATTTATTTAATTAAAATAAATATGTTATGTTTAAGTTTTCTGATCCAGAAAATGGTCCTTCGAGCCGGATTATGACAAAGCGATATTAAATATTTTTGATGTAAATAAGATGTATAAATGGAAAATATTTTTTCCAGTGTACTTACATAAGTATTTAACGCATTTTCCTTATTCCATCATTTTCAACATTTTCATTCAACTCAGGCCTCCATTAGTCGCATAACATACATAGAAAACATCATTACTCAACAATAAAATTACTTGCTATAAAAACTAGTTGATTATTAAAACAAGATGAAATGTCTTCATAAATGTTTATAAAATTAGCTACATAACTGCACGACAGTGGTCTTGGTACTATAGTTAACCCATATTTTGCCTGTAATGGCTAAGTCCCGTGTAATAGGGTACGAGCCTATTGCCATCGACCATGCACACATTCAGGCTCCGGGCTGCTACTTAGAAATTCCAGAGGGAAAAGCCTAATAACACTTTGCCTGACTTAGGAAGCCAGGACCTTGTGCTCTGTAGTAGCGCTTGGGGTCACTTGACCAACAAGTCAGTTAACTAAAAAAAACTGGCCAAGTGCGAGTCGGACTCGCACTCGCGCTGTCGGTTTATGAAATTAAATGTTTTTTTTTTTAATTTTATTTTTGAGTTGACGAATGAAAGATAAATTGTGGTTTACGATTTATGACGTATTAAAAAAAAACTACTTACTAGATCTCGTTCAAACCAATTTTCGGTGGAAGTTTACATGGTAATGTACACCATATATTTTTTTTAGTTTTATCATTCCCTTATTTTAGAAGTTACGGGGGGGGGGGGGGGACACATTTTACCACTTTGGAAGTGTCTCTCGCGCAATCTATTCAGTTTAGAAAAAAAATATATTAGAAACCTCAATATCATTTTTGAAGACCTATCCATAGATACCCCACACGTATGTGTTTAATGAAAAAAAAAAAAATTTGAGTTTCAGTTCTATGTAAGGGGAACCCCAAATATTATTGTTTTTTTTTTTCAATTTTTGTGTGAAAATCTTAACGCGGTTCACAGAATACATCTACTTACCAAGTTTCAACAGCATAGCTCTTATAGTTTCGGAAAAAAATGGCTGTGACATACTCGGACAAACAGACAGACATGACGAATCTATAAGGGTTCTGTTTTTTGCCATTTGGCAACGGAACCCTAAAAACAAGCCAACAAGTACAAATAACAAAATACAAATTTATGTCTGTCTATTAGATGTGGCGAAATTTTGAAACGGCTGGACCTATTTTGAATAGGACTTTCACTGGCAGGTAGCTAATGTTATAGGGTGTAACATTGGTTTTTTGTGCCAGTAGCATGTTTCTTTGGGGATAATTTCCGACATTAGATTTTGATACGTGAAGCAATTAACTAAGTTTGTATTGTACCTTTTTATACTAAAATTACGCGGAGGAGTATAAAATTTGGCACAGTGAAAGTTTGTATGGAGAAGGAATGCAGAAATCTATTTAAATCTATATATATAAAATTCAAAGTCCTGAGTGACTGACTGACTGATATATCAACGCACAGCCTAAACCACTTGTCCTAGAGACATGAAATTTGGAGGGTGTGTTCTTTGTGAAGAGTAGGTATCCACTAAGAAGGGGTTTTTTGAAATTCCACCCCTAAGAGGGTGAAATGGGGGGTTGAATTTTCCTTAAAACTTTTTATTCTCTGGGTCGCATAAGATAAAGCAAGCAGTGCGATAAGACATTTTTTACCTGGATTAAGACACAGGGTACTTTTAATCCCGGAAGTACGCTCCTGTGGGATATTTTTCGACATCCACGCGGGCGGTCGCGGGCAGAAGCTAGTGTTTATATATTAATAATGAATTACAAGCTCTTTAGTATAAAAAACATGGTTG
Organism: Aporophyla nigra; assembly: GCA_947507805.1. NCBI lineage: Eukaryota > Metazoa > Arthropoda > Insecta > Lepidoptera > Noctuidae > Aporophyla > Aporophyla nigra. The sequence continues at coordinate 3,227,821 of OX382318.1, forward strand.
ATTTTAATTATAGATAAACTGAAGACCTATTAAGATGAATTATTTATCGCCATTATTATTGGCATAGTGTGCAGATTGTGTCAATGATACACGTGTTTTTGTAGTATTTACCTGCAATGAGTCGCGAGATTTGTTCGAAAGAGTTACCGTGGCCCTGGCATATAGGCAACTGAAGGAACACGGGTGAGTTTTAGTCACTAAAAGTCTGACATGCCCTCCCGCTCCGCCCAGAGCGGGAGACGTCATGAGATGATTTCCCTCACAAAAAAAAGAAAACCTGCCATTCCAGACACGGCTCTGCATTATTACACCTACATAAAATATTAATAACTAGCTTTTGCCAGTGGCTTCACCCGCGTGAGGTTGATAATGATTCCATGGGAATATAATACCGGGATAAAAAGTATCCTATGTGTTAATCCAGGTTATAAACTATCTGTGTGCCAAATTAAATCTAAATCCGTTCAGTCATTTTTGCGTGAAAGAATAACGAACATCCATACTCACAAACTTTCATATTTTTTTAATATTAGTAGGATTCCGTATGTTGCCTGACGTAAAGAATAACACCACCCCATTTCTTACCGTGGGTGTCGTAAAAGGCGACTAAGGGACTTACTAGAGAATGGGCAGCAGCGTAACAGAAACCGCTCCCGACATACAAAGTTACAGACAAACAAATTTAAAAAAAATATATAGATATAGTGTTTTTTTATAGAAAACCATAAGTCTACCATAAGATATTTGAAGCAGTTCTTTAATTTTTTTTGTAAGATCCGGTACACAAACAAATAAATTTGTTTTTTACCATTAACACACACAATTATGTCCATATAATTGAAAGTAATCAACTTATCAAGGTGATTCCTAAAAATAATTGAACTACAATCATATTCCTACGTATCCGCATTGAGCACTTAAATACGTAACAATATCAACTTTAAAGCTGTGGCTTTTTAAGTAATGTCATTTTTATCTGATATTGACATTTTGTGATATTATAATCCTTTTAGAAAGAAAAGCAACATCCTGTTTCTTTAGGATGTACATATTGGATCATCATCTGCCTACCCTTTTCCCAATAATGTTGGGGTCGGCTTCCAGTCTAACCAGATGCAGGTGAATACTAGTATTAAGGCTCGTTTAGACTAGCGCGACGCGACGGTCGCGCGTGAATCGGCGATTTATATCCGTAGAATGATTTCTATGAACGTGTCGTGCGCGACAGGTCGCCCCTGTGTGAAGTGTTGCGCGCGTTTTTATAGAAATTGTTATGTTACTTTATATATGGAGGGACTGCCTATCTGACCTCCACAACCCAGTTACAAGGTTACAAAATACCCCTTGTTGTTTTCGTCTGTTGTCAGACTTCCAGGCGTCTGACGACCCGTAACGGGCGACTGTCTAAGATCTACAAAAGACAGCCGGGACCAACGACTCAACGTGCTTTCAGAGGCACGGAGGGGTTTTAGTATGTAAAGATGGTCACCCATCCACGATCAACCGCGGCAAGCGTAATTTAATGGACCTACTAGATACCTACTATCTGTACATACATAAATACTACATACAAATCAACGAAACCGAAATGTCCGTTTCTAATGGAAAAAACACACACAGCTTGTTAATAAATGCATACAAAAAAAAAAGTATTCTAACGGTAATTATAACTAAAAAGCTATATTGTAAATGTTTGTCTGTCTGTTTGTTCTGGCTAATTTCCAAAACAGCTGGATCGATTTTGACGTGACTTTCCCTTTTTTTGTGGGTGTTAAATCATCAAATGACGTTTCCTATTGGGTGGAGCAGAAGGGCGTGTCAGACTTTTACTGGCCCCCTACCCATGTTCCTGAGTTTCCCTGGCAGGTAGGATTTTTTTTGTCTAATGCATCGCTTGTGCCGGGCGCGTCATTTTTATATATTGCTCGATCTTTTTTTTAATTAAAAGTTTATGCACAAGTAAAAAAATGTCGTAAGATATCCTGCTGGGCATGGGCCCCCAATTTGGGGGCCTTTGCCGTAATCGCCACACTTGGCATGCGCGTTGGCGGTCACAGTTTAGTGGTAAAATTTCATAGAGAATGCTGCTACCCGTTCTCTAGTAAGTCCCTTAGTCGCCTTTTACGACACCTACGGAAGAAATAAGATGGTGCTATTTTTCACGTCCTACACCACACGGACACTGAACATATATATATATAAGTGATTAAACAGTTTTAATAACTACTTTATTTTCATTCATTAATTCAAAAAAGAATATTGTAAAACATATTGAAAAGAAATATTTTTGTCGTTGCGCAGTCAATGAGGTCATAATGAGGTCTTAAGTTATATATAAGACCTCATTTTTGGAGCATAAAGTCATAAATATTTGACATTAATGTCATAGTTATTTGTTATTGACATTATTTTAGTATCGGATATTATCGTTTTAAATGCAATACACGGCCATTCTGTTTTTATGATCTCGTTTTTATCTTTACCATTTAAATTTGATTTTTATGATGAATGCATTTTTATCGCGTCAAGATAATCTTAAAGTACTTAACACTACTTGCGTGAGGTCCTAGGTTCGGTCCTCGGTTTTGACAAAGTCTTAGAGGTTCTATGTTAAAAGGGTTTGGTTTTCGCATTTAGTCCTTTAAGTAGACCAGTTTCTGTAGGCTATAGAGGCCAGAAGTTGACTATAACTCATGGTTTGTTGAGAACGTCCGTGTAAGACCTGGGTATCCCGAGGTTTTCTGTCCAAATTGGGCGACGCCTGTACATTCTAAAAGTACATGCGCAAGGGTTTCCTCAGCCTCCATGCAGGCCTTGCACAGGGGGCTGTCCGTTATGCCTATTGCGTAAATGTGTTTAGTGGGGACTGTCTCATGATGGTCCTCGTCATCAGATGAAGACCGTTCCTGTCCAGGCGTAACAAACGTCTGGTCAGCCTGCCATCCAAGCCTGCCAGGGTCGCGAGATTGTTCGAAAGAGATACCGTGACCCTGGCACATGGGCAACTGAAGGAACACGGGTGGGTTTTAGTCAGTAAAAGTCTGACACGCCTTTCCGCTCCGCCCAGAGCGGGAGAAGTCATTTGATGATTTCCCATTCAGAAAAAAAAAAAAAAAGCCTGCCATCCAAGGATGGCTTTCCTGGACTGCCTGCAGCCTGGTGTCGTAGTCCACATATATCTAAATAGCTATCGTATGTAAGCTTATTTAGTTATCTTATATATACTGCGGAAATCCTCAATTATAATTACGTTTAAACATTATTTTTTACTTACGAATTAAGTCGTTCTTCTTGGACGCCCTTCGAGTTAACTATTAGGATTACCGAAACGTTTTTTGCCAATCATTATTTAGATAAGAACGGAGGGGTTTGTGGCTAATTAATAACAGCCGCATGGATCTTTCGATCAGGTTAAGCTACGCATGCCGCGGTTGGTCCGTAGTTGGGTGACCATATTTACATACCAAGACTCTTCTGTGCTCTAGAGGACACGGTGGAGCATACGGTGGAAGTGTGCCCTGCCTGGGTGGAGCACCGCCGTGTCCTCGTGGAGGCGATCGGCGGCGGCGACCTCTCGCGTCCGGCCCTGGTGCGAGCCATGGTACGGAGCGAGAGGGCATGGGAAGCCGTCACCTCCTTCTGCGAAGCAGTAATGCTCGCGAAGGAGGAGGCGGGGCGCGTGCGGGAGTGGCAGTCTCTGCGCCCTCACGTCCCTAGCCGCCGCAGGAGGAGACGCCCCGGGCGCCGGGCGTCGATTGCGGACTCCCGGCCACCGTAGGCGCGAGCTTGCGGGTGACGAGCAATGGGTAGCTCGCCACCCGGTAAGGACCAAGCTCGGGTCGACGGCGCGTAGTGTTCCACGCGCGCCTCAAAGAGATGTCAGCAACACTGAAGGGGTCTGCTAGGACTGATGCCTGCCGGGGTCGCGTGATTGTTCGAAAGAGATACCGTGACCCTGGCACATGAAGGAACACGGGTGGGTTTTTGTCAGTAAAAGTCTGACACACCCTCCCGGTCCGCCCAGAGCGGGAGAAGGCATTTGATGATTTCCCATCCAAAAAAAAAAAAAAAAAGACTCTTCCGTGCCTCGGCTAGTACGTTAAGCTGTTGGTCCCGGCTGTCATTTGTAGATCTTTGATAGTCGTCAGAAGCCCGAAAGTCTGACAACCAGTCTCACCAAGGAGAATCGTATTACCCAGTAACTGGGTTGTAGAGGTCAGATAGACAGTCGCTCCATGTAAAATACTGGTGCTCAACTGCATCCGGTTAGACTGGAAGTCGACCCCTTCGACGAGTTGGGAAAAGGCTAGGTAGATGATGATAAAGTGCATTATGTTTATCCATATAAAGAAACAGGAGGTTATTTTTAGGGTTCCGTTGCCAAATGGCAAAAAACGGAACCCTTATAGATTCGTCATGTCTGTCTGTCTGTCCGAGTATGTCACAGCCATTTTTTTCCGAAAATATAAGAGCTATGCTGTTGAAACTTGGTAAATAGATGTATTCTGTGAACCGCATTAAAATTTTCACACAAAAATAGAAAAAAAACAATAATATTTGGGGTATACAAGGAACTGAAACTCAAAAAAAAAATTAATCAAACCTATACGTGTGGGGTATCTATGGATAGGTCTTCAAAAATGATATTGAGGTTTCTAATATCATTTTTTCTAAACTGAATAGTTTGCGCGAGAGACACTTCCAAAGTGGTAAAATGTGTGTCACCCCCCCCCCCCCCCCCCCAACTTCTAAAATAAGGGAATGATTAAACTAAAAGAAAATATATGATATACATTACCATGTAAACTTCCACCGAAAATTGGTTTGAACGAGATCTATTTAGTAGTTTTTTTTTAATACGTCATAAATCGTAAACCACAATTTACCTTTCATTTAGTCAACTCAAATACAAAAATTTTAAAAAAAAAAACATTTAATTACATAAACATAAACCATGCATAAACCGTGAATACCTGCAGGTTTGTACGGAACCCTCGGTGCGCGAGTCCGACTCGCACTTGGCCAGTTTTTTTTTCCTAAAAATGTTACAATATCACTTAATGTCAATATCAGATTTTAAAAATCTTTTTAGATTGAGAATGAACGAATAACGCGATTAGATTAGTGCGGGGTATCTATCATAACAAAAGAAGTTAAAAATAAAAACTTTTTACAAAAAAATAACAACCGACTTCCTAAGAAAACACTACAAAGTGAAAAATAATTTCGGAAGTTGGAGTCTTAGGATCTGTATTTAAGGTTTTTTTTTTGCCACCGACTAAAAAGTTTTTATTTTTAACTTTTTAGTTATGGTATGTACCCCGACCTTATCTAATCTTGTTATTCGTTAATTTGTTGCGCAAATTTAAGACTTATATGGTTTTCACATGGATCCCATTGTCCGAATGGAACGAAATTAAAATGGGACCACACGGGAAGCAGCTTTTAAATAAAAAAAGAATCATCAAAATCGGTTCACCCACTCAAACGTTATGATGTTACAAACATAAAAAAATTACAGTCGAATTGATAACCTCCTCCTTTCTTTGAAGTCGGTAAAAAAAATACAGTCGAATTGATAACCTCCTCCTTTTTTTGAAGTCGGTTAAAAAGACATCTAAAGATAAGAGCGTTACTGTGTATATAAGCACGAACTTACTTACCCGAATTGGACGAATCGACACTTTTAAATAAGATTTTTTTCTGTAACCAACTCGCACGAAATTTAGTGGCGGGCGAATCAACAACTCCAGAAATATGTTATGCAATCAACGTCTCCCGCTTTGAGCGGAGCGGGAGGGCGTGCCAGACTTTTACTGACTAAAACCCACCCGTGTTCCTTCAGTTGCCTGTGCCAGGGTCACGGCAACTATTTCGAACAAAACCGCGACGCAATTATATAGCTGTGTAACAAATATAAATGATTGTGTAATTTTAAATTTATGCAATGTTAAAATCAATGTTTTTTTGAGTAACTGTTTGAATAATAAATTATTTCTTAAAAAAAACCAACAATTTTTTTGTCAGCCTCTTTATGCTGTTATTAATGGTTGAAAAGAATTAATTTAATTGCCTACAATGTTTACTCTATAATTTTGTATCAATGTATAGCTATGTCCGTGTGGTGCCGGGCGTAACGAATAGCATCATCCCATTTCTGATGACGTAAGAGGCGACTAAGAGAAAGAGAGTTCCTGGAGAATGGGCAGCAGCGTTCTCTATGCATTTTACCACCATACTGCGATCGCAAACCCGCCGTTCGGCTGAAATTATGAATGATGTGAAACTACGTGGATACTGACAGTCGGGCTGGTCCACAAATTTAAGAACACTCCTCGAGTTGGAGTAGTTGTGGCTCACTGGTAACGGCCGGGACTTACGAGTTATAGGCGCTTTACCGTGCATAAATGATCCAAGGAGGAGGAGGAAAACATCTTGAGGAAACCGACATGTCCTAAAACCAAACAATCGAAAATATGTGACATCTACTAACCCGCACTGGGCTTGCGTGGTGGATTACGGCCCACTCCTTCTCACAGAGAGAAGACCTGATGTACAGACGCCAGCACATCAAGGTACCCGAAACTGTCAAATTCTCCCAATCAGACTTCAACCTAATGCTTTAGCGATAAAGTTGAAAATCTATTAAGGAAATTTGACAGATTGTAGTAGCTCGATGTGCTGACCTTGTGGTGTCATCTGACGTTATGCAAAGTAGAAGCCTGCTAATAATTTAGTCAAATGCTTGCACGATGCAGGATTTTGCGTGACGTCAGTGTGATAAGTAGTTCGCTTGTGACGGTGTAGATGCCGCTACATGTAGACAATCAATTTATTTCTTGTCGTTCTATTCATCTTTTTGAGGCTGACACATACCCAGAGTCGCGAGATTTGTTCGAAAGATATACCATGGCCCTTGCATATGGGCAATTGAAGGAACACGGGTAGGTTTTAGTCACTAAAAGTCTGAAACGCCCTCCCGCTTCGCCCTAGAGCGGGAGACGTCATTTGATGATTTCCCACCCACAGAAAAAAGGGCCGCTACATGTAGACAATTAATTTATTTCTTTTCAATGTATTCAACTTTTAAGACTAGTACATACTAATTCCATGCGTAACTGTCATGCTTCGAATGTCAAAAGATTTTATGGCGCAATTGTGCTGTCATAAGTGACAGCAAACTTAAATAATGTGCATAATTAGATAATGATTTGAATAATGTTAAATTAATTATACAATTATAAGGATCTATTTGATAAAATAGTACTTAAATTAGAATTCCTATATTAACTGTTAAAGAGTTAATGGCTCATTAATTTGCAGTAACCTTCACAGTAATATAAATAATAATACGTACAAATAAATAAAATCAAAGTGTCTATTTGTAATATTAAAATAACAGCTGTTTACAAAATCCATATGGTACCAAGTTATAAAAAACCGGCCAAGTGCGAGTCGGACTCGCGCACCGAGGGTTCCGTACAAACCTGCAGGTCATCATCATCATCATTCGTCATCATCGTTTATGAAATGAAATGTTTTTTTTTTAATTTTTATATTTGTGTTGACTGAATGAAAGGTAAATTGTGGTTTACGATTTATGACGTATTAAAAAAAAACGACTAACTAGATCTCGTTCAAACCAATTTTCGTTGGTAGTTTTCATGGTAATGTACATCATATATTTTTTTTAGTTTTATCATTCCCTTATTTTAGAAGTTACGGGGGGGGGGACACACATTTTACCACTTTGGAAGTGTCTCTCGCGCAAACTATTCAGTTTAGAAAAAAATGATATTAGAAACCTCAATTTCATTTTTGAAGACCTATCCATAAATACCCCACACGTAAGGGTTTGATGAATTTTTTTTTTTTGTGTTTCAGTTCTATGTATGGGGAACCCTAAATATTATTGTTTAAAAAAAAAATGATATTGGAAACCTCAATATCATTTTTGAAGACCTATCCATAGATACCCCACACGTAAGGGTTTGATGAAAAAAAAAATTTTGAGTTTCAGTTCTATGTATGGGGAACCCCAAATATTATTGTTTTTTTTCTATTTTTGTGTGAAAATCTTAATGCGGTTCACTGAATACATCTACTTACCAAGTTTCAATAGCACAGCTCTTATAGTTTCGGAGAAAAGTGGCTGCGACATACTCGGACAGACAGACAGACAGACAGACAGACAGACAGACATGGCGAATCTATAAGGGTTCCGTTTTTTGCCATTTGGCAACGGAACCCTAAAAAGTGGGTCTACTAAAGGTTAAAGGTACACCACTGTTTAACCCAACAAGAACTACAGGCGTAATGATGTTATATAACTGATATATATATATACAGGAACAGGAAGACAGGAACTGTCCAAATTTTTTTTAGGCATTAGGTATCATTCAATAAATCTATTTTTGAAAAAAAAAAAAAACGATACATAAAATTTTCATTTTAAATCATTTTCTCGAAAGAATTATCCGCTCTGCGTGGTCACTAAGTTAAACGTTAATAATACTATACTTGCCGCCCGGGAGAGTATGAAGGGAAAATTTGCAACTTTGTTTATTTATTGTTTTCAATTAATTTCGGCGGCGCGCGGGGTGGGCCGCCGAAATTAATACCTAGCGCGGTGCATACGCACTAGGTAATAGCCCGCACTATTGCCTAGCGCGCGGCGGTGTCCAGAATCATCAACTTTTTATAGATAACTTTATGAAGGGATATCTCAATATTTTTGTATTGAGTGATACTAAAAGAAAAAATGATTTTCGCAAAATATTAATAGATCATAATTTGGACGGTGACTAAAAAATCTTCCTGTATATATTTTATTTTATTAAAAAACTGATGATATTCCTTCTTCTTTGATGATCCTTTTACCAGAGAATAGGCAGCAGCGTTCTCTATGCAATTTACCACCAAACTGCAATCGCCAACTCGGCTGCCAAGCGTGACGATTATGGCAAAGCCCCCCAAATTGGGGGAGGCCTAAGTCCAGCAGTTGACGTATTACTGCTGAAATTATGATGACGATGATCTTCCGTGTACTATTTACGTCGTGCCAAGGGTTTATTTTGTTTTTTTATAAATTAATTTAGATTTTTTTTTCTCTAGAAGAAATTTCAAGAGTATTCATGTTTCTAACGTATACGATGTAAAGAGAGAATATTTAAAAAATCGTACACATTAACTGCGTAGCCAAATCTTAAATAATAAAAATGCAACAGAGGATCTAACGTACACAATTATTTCTTAAATTTTTAAGAGGGCGCTTAAGTATCTCAGCTATTTTATTTTATTTTTATTAATTTCTAGGAAAGCTTACAGCTAATACGTTTCAATGTGTAATTGAACACAACTAAAAAACAAATGCAACTAAATTAACTACATGTGTCTTTATCGAGATTGGCTTGTATTTCTGTTTGAGTGAATAAATACAGTTCCCTTATAGTAAATGGTTCATTAACTAACAATAACGTTTAGTTAATGGCTCATTCATTTTATTAAATATCTGCATTCCGATCAAAGACATGTGTTTTAGTTTGGAGATAAAGATTTGTATTCTGTGATGCGTACGCGTTGTGCGTCACTGGTGCGGGGGGTGTGGGTCAGCAACAACAGTATCCTGTCGCTAATTGCGAGCAGGCTGTCCACGCTGTATTCACGTACGGACACGTACGTGAATCGCTGGTATATCGCATTTCCCATGAAATGGTACAGTCGCGGTGACGCGTCGGACAGTGCTGCCGCTATGTATATAAAATTACCGTAATTACTAACATAGAATAAGTTTACTAGGAAATGAGTCATGGTTACTTGAATAAATAAATTGAATATTATATTATTCTGTGGGTCCAACACGAACGCACGGAGTAAACGTTATCATTCGCAATTTCAGCCATAACATGTCCACTTCTGAACATAGGCCTCCCCCAAAGGGGAGCGATTTGCCAAAATCGCCACGCTTGACAAGCGGGTTGGTGATCGCAGTATGGTGGTAAAATGCATAGAGAACGCTGCTGCTCATTCTCTAGTAAGTCTCTTAGTCGCCTCTTACGACCCCCATGGGTAGAGATGGCTTTGTATGATACGTTAATTTAATTGTTTTTTTTTTAGTTTGTAGTTATTTAAGAATTAATTATTCAAACAGCTACTTAAAAAGTCATTGATAAAATCAATGACTTTTTATTATACGTACTGTATAAATTTTAAATTACACAACAATTTATTTTTATTACACAATACTGCCGCTTTGGTCTAGTGGTTGCAAGCGTTACTGCTGGGTGGTCCAGATTCGATTCCCGGATCAGACAAAGTGTTATTGGGTTTTTAAATCTGGAATTTCTCAATAGCAGCCCAGAGTCTGGATTTGTGGCCGGTACATGGCAATAGGCTCAAACATAACTGGTCAATTTCGGGGGGTACTGGGCGGCAGAGACATCAGTGACAGAGGTTTAGTAATGTTCGTTACTTATTTTTGTAAGCATGAATTAAACAAGTTTCTAATAAATAAGGCATATTACACTTTAAACGAGTACATGTCAGACAAGAAATTGTTATGATGTCTGTTGGGATTGAGGTGGATGTTTTCGATTTGTTATCTGTTTACCATATTGTTAATTTAATCTGTTTTTGACCAATCTGATATTATTATACATGTCATATTGTGTTTGACGAAATTATATTCCGACCGTAAATTTATTTGACATTATATCAATAATTTAGACCTCACAATTTTTAATATTTATGATGCTATATTTTTTGTCAATTTCGATGTATTGAACTGAATAATTTAGATTTTTCTTTGACATAATTAGTAACCAATCTTTGAAATGTATTAAATTGTCTTGTGTATGTTTGTAATTATAAATAATATTTTGCATGCCTTAATTGGTAGGACATAATTAACTGCGCATGTACTCAACATCTCAAAATGTATTTATTTCTATGCTCTGCAATAAATGAATTGAATTGAATTGAATTGTATGGAATCAAATTCTTCTAATTGAACAGACAGCTGTGCTGCTGGGGAGTTTGTTGCGCCACTTCTTCTTCCCAGTTAAAGCATTAGGAAGTGGTGAAGGGCAGGCATTTTGAGGGACTGCCTTATGTAATTTTGACGTTCAAAAACTCCTGACTCCATTCTGCAGTCCAATCCACGGAACAATGAGATTGCTCCGGAAAGCCTCTGATGCTCTCAGGTAGCTTCTGCGCTTTTAGGAAGAGCAAGGCTGGCTTTGTTAGTCAGAACCCCCACGCTCAATGGACCGAATGAGAGTCTAAGTGAGGAAAACGGAGTCCCATCATTATTATCAAGTGCTGACTCTAAGCCTTCTTTTAATAAATGGCTTTTGGTTTTAGGCGAGGTTGCAGTACTTTTTAACTTTTTTAAACCTCTGTAAATCTAGAAAAATGGCTAGTTTCCGTAAAAAAAAAAAATATTTAGGAAAATTGAACATACTGTGAAGCGCTGTGTGAAGATAGAAACGTGAATTAAAACAATTGGCTCGATAAAAAATAATCATAAAGTTGACACTAAATCGCCATTTAAAACGTGTACCTTGAAGAGATTCCATCATTAAACCATGTAAAACTCATATCAAAAGATAGGTTTTATTGTTTTTTATGGCATGCTGAGAAAATATTTTATAATTTCCTGATCATTTTGTCTCCACGAAACAATTATACTCAAAATCTAGCAGCTCAAGCGCTCGCAACGACCGGCCAGTGTTCGCCGAAACGTCTTCAACTACAAGAGGGCCTTAATAGGCGAATCCGTTGAGCACTTTTAACAATAAACACAGTAATGTTCTTATCTAAATTATTATTGCAAAAAACAGTTTTGGTAATGCAAATAGTTAACTCGAAGGGCGACCAAGAAGAACGACTTAATTCGTAAGTAAAAAATAATGTTTAAACGTAATTATAATAAAGGATTTCCGCAGTATATTGTACGCTTATGATCTCCACGCTGATCTGATTTTCTATACATATACCTGTAGAAGGTTACCTGACTTTTGAGTTTCTGACTATCAGTCAGCACCATCATCATATCAGCAGTTAGAGGTCCACTGGTGGACATAAGCCTCAAACGCCACGCTTGGCAGGCGGTCTGGCGATCGTAATATAGATAAATATCTCAGGACAACCAACACACAGTTATCTGATCCCAAACTGGGCAGAGCCTGTACTATGGTAACCAGACAACTGATAAACATACTTATATATTTCTAAATACATATTATAGATAAATTACACCCAGACACAGAACAAATGATTGTGCTCATCACGCAAAGATTTGTCCTGGGTGGGAATCGAACCCACGACCTCAGTCTTAGCAGTCAGGGTCACTAACGACTAGACTAGCCAGGCCAGTCAGCTGCTGCCCATTCTCTAGTAAGTCCTTTAGTCGCCTTCTACGACACCCACGGGAAGAAATTTTATAATGGATGGCCACCCATCCACAAACCGACCGCGGAAAACGCCCGGGAAACTGTTCAAAATCAAAAGTCATTTATTCAAACTATGCTGAGAGTCAGCACAGTTCACACAATGTGAAAATTAACAACAACAAACTAAATTTATCCAAAGTTTCTTTATTTATTTACTCACGGTTGTTTTTTGTTTTAAATCTAAATCAACGAACGACAAGATAACAGATTGCAGAAAGATTTCTACGGTGCGATATCAAAATGTCAGAACGTGCACCAATGTCAAAAATTATGTCAACTCAATTCGACCATGTACCGAAATTGGAACATAAACATTAAAAAATAATTATTTAAAGTGTACCAGTTTTTATCTTATGTCCATAAATGGGTTTACAACATTAGTAAAATTGTCAACTAATCGGCAGCATCCGGTTTTGTTTTATTTAGGGCAGAGTTTAAACTATTTCAATATGCAAGGTTGCATAATTTATTGTAATGTATACATAATGTAGATGGTATTGAGAAGATCAATCAAATTGTGTACTTTTCCATAAAAGAGATCAGGGGCGGATTCATTGGCAAGGGCGGACGGAAAAGGCAGAAATTTGTCGCAGTTTTAGTTTATTTGCACTATTACTTTGAAGGGAATCTGGCACTGACATTATATAACATATACGTTTGAAGAATTGGTTTGATTTCGTCACTTTAATTCCTACAGAGGGCGCTAAGTTCAGTTTAAAGCGGCGAGTTTTTATTTTTTAAGCAGCGGACGATTATAACGCGGCCTACGATACCTCATTTGTCAAATTATGACTTGTAGTATAGAAGTCATACAGCGAGAATTGCCCTTCTGTCAAAATTACGAAATTTTAAGAACATTCATAGTCTGATCTCAGTCTTAATCTGTCAAATATACGACGAGGAACAGTACATTTTGAAAAAAAAAAAAAACTTTCGCTGAAATGAGACTGTGACTAGATTTTGAACGTTTTTATTTGCGAGAATAGGCCTTCAGAAGAGCATACAAATATATACAAATAGGTATAGACGCCAGCACATTGAGCTACTACAATCTGTCAAATTTCTTTAATAGATTTTCAACTTTATCACTAAAGCATTAGGTTCAAAGTTGATTGGGAGAATTTGACAGTTTCGGGTACCTTGATGTGCTGGCGTCTGTACATAGCGATAAAAAAAGACTCACCTCTCTTCCACAGTCAAATTCGCCAACTCAGGAATCCAACACCAATGCTGTTCAGGCACAAGCGTCATAAAAATTTGTGAAAAATAAACAAATGCCACAAAAAATGCAAAAGGAATCATCAATAAAAACAATATCTTCTGGTACAGTCCAAATTCTCCTACATATGGCAACAAATCGTCAAAATCTGTATTTTTTTTCTTGTCAACATTGTTCGTTGACACATTTTTTGGTGTGGCAACATCTGTACTGTCATTCTCGTAGGCTTTGTTGACGAAACCGCCGCTTAAATCTATGTTTGATAAATTATTAGTCGTGTTCTGGGTATCGTCCTCTGAGGCGTAAGAGTTTCTTTCTTGTGGTGCCATTTTTAAGATTTTTGCATAATCTTTTTTCTTTTGGTTGGCAATTTTGATCTGAAACAAAGAAAAAAAAATATTAGAATTCAATTTACGTGGAAATTGGTGATTTTGGCAAACGACTTTTGTGACGTTCAAGAAGTGCTGATTTAGTACTGTTTTTTTAAAATGTTTATGATACATTTGCTTTTCCAGTTTACTTCAGTCATTGGGTAAATGGTCGTAAGTAATTGGTTTTGCTTGCTATGATAATAAAAAAATCGGTTTACCCAGTCAAAAGTTATGAGCTAACAAACATTTAAAAAAATACAGACGAATAGATAACCTCCTCCTTTTTTTGAAGTCGGTTAAAAAGAGAATATAAAATACAATGCTATAGTGATATTTTGGCGCTTAAATCCCACTGACAGGGTTCGTAAACATTTGTGAAAATGTATTTAAAAAAACAAGATGGTGCAGTTCGGTCTGATATTAGTTACGCGCCAAAACTTCAAGGAAGGAAAACGTGCAATGAAAGAGGAAGCGTTTTCAATAGAGAAAAGCCATTATATGTATTTGTAAAATAAAATGTCAGGTCATTTCCTGTCAATAAACTCGTATTTTTTATGTAATGCTCACCGATTTCTCCACCGACTGTAGACCTATTTAAGAAATTCTTGTTTCTGGGGTGCTCCCATTTAAATTTCACTGACTTTTCTTAGGTAGTTTTTACGTTAGCTTCGATAATGCGTATTTAATCCACTTTTTTTATCGTGATGACATTCTAATACTTCTTGAACTGGCCAGTGGTGGTATACGAATTATTACGTATTAAAAGTTTTGTAACAAAAAAAAATTAAAAAAAAAAACAAACTGACTACTAAAATAAAGTTTAATTTCGGAAGTCAATGGCAAAAAACTAAAATACAGATCCAAAGACACCGAAATAAAAGTTATTTTACAGTTTTTACATTAAAAAAAAAAAAACAAAAAATGTGTGTGTCAGCTAGTCCGACGCACGACTGGAGTTTACTCTTACGAACGATAGTAAAATATAATACATTAGTAAACATAACATAACACATAACGTAACGTAATGGAAAAAGTTTGATTTTACTCTCTGCAAAATTTTCATACCTCGGGCTTAATGTGAAAATCGATTCTTAAGGAGTAAACTCCAAAAATATTTTACTAGAATTGCGTCTCGTTGCGTCTGTCTGTGAGAGCCTTGAAAGCCATTTCTTCGCGCCCGTCACCCGCGCACGCCACTTTCTGACGTCACGTAAAACGTCATTCACCATTCACTAAATACTCGACCTTCATTTATAAAAAGTATCTGGTTACATAACTTTGTATGTGAACCTTAGGTGAGGTCATGGTTGGAGTGAATGACCCCGGTTTACGGAACTGTCACTATAGCAATATCACCCTACAGAATTCCCACTGCTGCACCACAGACCTTTTTTTTGTGGGTGGGAAATCATCAAATGACGTCTCCCGCTCTAGGGTGGAAGAGCGTGTCAGACTTTTACTGACTAAAACCCACCCGTGTTCCTTCAGGCGCCCATATGCCAGGACCACGGTAACTATTTCGAACGAATCTCGCGACCCTGGCAGGACTTGCCTGTCTAGGTTCGAACTCGACCTGGAATCGTCCCAACATCAAATGTCGGAGTCATTTCGATACAGCCCGTCCTTTGTTGCCCTCTTCCAGCGTCGCCCTAAGCCGAGGTCTTAATTAATTAAGGTAGCCACAGGCAAGTTCGTGTAGTGTCGGAATTAAAGCATAGCACCAACCAATTTCTTCCCGTGGGTATCGTATGAAATGACTAAGGGACTAACTAGGGCAAGGGCAGCAGCGTTCTCTAGGTATGCATTTAACTACCATACTGCGATCACCAAACAGTTTACCAATCCTGGCGATTGACAAATGAAAATCCAACATCGCGCAGCAGCTTTTACCGCGCAACTAACATATATACAACGTCCCGAAATCTATCGTCAGGTAGTAGCCCACCAGACATGACACCCTTCTGATCGCCGAGAATCCTCCTTTTTACACGCTTTACTTGTATGTTTGTTTGTAACCGACTCCTTATAGCGCGATTTTGACCCACTTTAAACAACCAGACTTCATCTAAACTCTGTAGACTTATCGAGGACCGATGACAATACTATAATTTCATAAATTTGTGCCATTATCCTTGGTTACCAGGGTTACCAGGACAGCAAAAAACTGTCTTCGAAAATTACGCTGACATACGGTACAAACTACGCTGACATACGTCTCAAAATTCGAAACACCCTAAAAATAGAAAATAAATAATAGTTTAAAAAATCAATCTATGGAAGCCTGTTTTTTAGTTTTTTTTTAAACTATTTTTTCTATGAAGGAAGACTGAAAAATTTGATTTGAATATTTTCGCCGTTTGAGGTTATCCGTACCTTGTATAATCTTGAATAATAATGGCAACAGAACCAGGGTCACGGTGAATGACCACAGGTTACGAAACGTAAACCTTGTTGTTACGTGATTCTTACGACCACGTAACTTCACGGTCTTTATACTTATGGTAGTTTGCAGTCGTTTTAGGGTTACTAAGACTACATCCGTCACCCCCTATTCCTTAGGACCTGACATGGTGGCGCGTAGTGTTCCACGTGCGCCTCTCTGTGATGTACCTCCCCCTCTAACGTGAGGAGGTTCGCATTGGTTCCCGTGGTCCCCGACGTAGGTGTGGGACGGAACACCGGGGTGGTTTTAGTCAGTAAGAGTCTGACAGACCCCTCCGCCCACCCCAGGGCGGAGGACACCCATGAGGATTTCCACCTCGAGAGCAAACAAAAAGGGTTACTAAGACTCCGCTGTCCGTCTGTCGGTCCGTCTGTCACCAGACTGTATCTCATGAACCGTGATACACAGTTGAAATTTTCACACATGATGTATTTCTGTTGCCGCTGCCGCTACAACAAAAATACTAATATTTAAGGGGGCTCCAATACAACGAACGTGTTTTTTTTGCCGTTTTTATAGATAATGGTACGGAGCCCTTCGTGCGCGAGTCCGACTCGCTTGGCCGGTTTTTATATCTCTATGAAGTAAATCCAGGCAGTTTTATTGAATCAAAATGAATAAGTGGGTCTCCTGCTAAAGAGTTTATAATGTTCCCACTGCTGGGAAATACCTTCGCTCTGTGAGAGGGCTTGGCCGTTATCCATCACACGGGCTCAGTGCGGGTTGGTAGATGTCACATGTCTTCGAATTTTTGGTTCTAAGACATGCCGGTTTCCTCACGATGTTTCCCTTCACCGTTTTGAGAGCAGTGGTGATGAAATCATTTACAGTAAGTAAAAGCACCGCTGTAGGCAACAAGGCTGCCAGGCTCAAGTGGGATTGGGCGGGTCACATTAGCGTATGCAAGATGACCGCTGGGCAAAGGTCACAATAGGTGCCTGAAGTGGGCGACGCGTCGCCGCGGTCGGCCCAGAATTCTGTGGCGAGACGACCTGCTGCGTACCGCGACAGCTGGTTTGGGGTAGCGCAGGACAAGTGTTCCTGGAAAAACTTTGGGGAGGCCTTTGCCCAGCAGTGGGTCAGTATAACCTAAAAAAATAGAAATCAAATAATAGATTAAAAACACTAAAAACCACTTTTTTTTAAACTATTATTTATTTTCTATTTTTAGGATGTTTCGAATTTTGTGACGTATGTCAGCGTAGTTTTCGTATTTTGTGTCGTATGTCAGCTATGTTATCGAAGACAGTTTTTTTGCTACCCTGGCAAGGATAGTGGCACAAATGTATAAAATTATTGTATTGTCATCAGTCCTTGATAAGTATGCCAATTTTCGAGTTAATACGACGTTTTAAAGGGAGTCAAAATCATGTTCAAAGTTTCCGTTACATAAGCACATACTAACATACGTATGAAGCTAAAAAAGCGTGTTAAAAAGCACCTTTGTGGGTAGTCACAGCGGTTGCCACCGAGCCATCACTCACACACACCTATACTCACACACACACCCTCACACACACACACACACACCCACACACACACACACACCCTTACGAGGACCTTGGTAGGTCTTGACCGTACCGAGGACCGTCCAAAAAACTGGTTTTAATACTTCGTTGGCCTTTTTGAATAAGATAGAAAGAGACAGATGACTAAATATATAGTGATAAGCTTATTTGCATAATGCTATCTCAACATTTTTCTGTATGAATTGCGGCTATCATACCGAGGACCTGAAATACACAGCCAAATGTGACCAGCGACGCACATACGAGGACTTTGTGTATGCCAACCGAGGACCCCTTAAGTCAGCCCTGCGACACCCTTCCGAGGATGTATTTTTACACAATATTTCTATAAAAGCTTCTATCTGCGACTTCGTTCGCGTCAAATTTTTGCTCCCATGACCTTCCCTTCGCATCGATTCGCCTTCCAGTTCCAATCTAGAAGGCCTAGGTAGTTAGCACAAACAGCAGAAGAAGCCTCCTTATTCCTCGTGCGCCAAGTAGCTGCTAACAATTTGCTTAAGGGTTCAGTATACCTTCGATTTTTTCCTCCATAATTTTATTTAAATGATAGCACATAACTCGTCTTCTACACACGAGGAAAACTGTCTAAACGATCCGAGGACTAGAATACACATTGTTCGGAAAATCTAGCAAACCGAGGTCTCAAATACACATTGTTTGGAAAAGCTACCTAACCGAGGTCCTTTGTGTTAAAGTTAACACAAAAGTCCTCGAATAATACAACCAACGTGAAATGAGTGTAAAGATGCTGTGTATGAGGTGACACAGGCGCCACCTGGTGGATACACAATGCGTGTGTAAGATTATGAAAAATTTTGATCAAACCGAGGTTCAGACAACTTTTTCCTATTAAGTATACAGAAAGGCTCAAAATCGCTTGCAGAATACGAATCTTTGGTCAAATCAAACCGAGGACCCTCGAAAAGGTCCTCGCTTTGAAAAGGTCCTCGGTCGTGCCTTGTGTATTCATACGCACGTCCTCGGATGGTACTTAAAACAAACACACCTATACTCACACACTTACACTCACACACCCTTCTTTGCTGTCTAATTAATTATTTGTTTTTTTTTTTATATTTTTTAATTCTTGTTTTCTTCATTATATAGAGTCATTTTTTGTCTTCGATCCCATCATAATCATCTATTAGTAGATGCTTGTTTTACTGTAGCTTTTCCGGATAGTTTGGGGGCCTGGAGACCTGTGACACAGGTATTCCTAGTACAGGCTCCAGTCTCCACGACATTAATGTATTTTTGTTACGACTATTACGTATTGTGTCTTTAAAAAAAAAAAAAAAAACACTGCTCCTAAGATCTTGTATAACAGTATAACTAAAACCAAGGTCACGGTTCAAACCAGTGAATGACCAGTGATTACAACATTAAAACCTTGGTTAGTTACGTGTAACAACTTTAACAATCGCTCGGCGTTTAGTCATTGTATTCGACCTAGCAGTAACGTTAACTGTTGAGTACTAATCGGTCAGTTTTATGTTGTTTTTGGGGTAGTTATGAATCAATCAAAGAAGTTAGGAAGAAAATTACAGGAGCTGCACACACAAGCGGAGAGCTGGTGGACCTCGGTCCCAGGCTGTTGGTAGTCCAGGGAAGCTATGCCATCCTTGGATGGCACATTGACCAGACGTCTGCTACGCCTGGACAGGGATGGTCTACGTCTGATGACGGGGACCATCACGGGACACTGGCCGCTAAAAAAACACTTTCACACAATAGACATAACGGACAGCCCCCTGTGCAGGGCCTGCATGGAGCCTGAGGAAACCGTTGCGCATTGACTATTCGAAGGTACAGGCGTTACCTGGTTAGGACAAAAGCACTTGGAAACACCCAAATCCCACATAGACGTTCTCAACAGACCAAGAGACACAATCAACTTCTGGAGGGAAGTGGGCTGATTGGAATAACCACCAACAGCTGCCATAGCCCACGCACAATGGTCCACTCAAGGGACTAAGTGCGGAAACCAAACCCTGTTAACAAAGAACATAGACATGATCTGTTCTTCTTTGTAGAGTGTCGATAGCCATCTAAATAGCCCAGAAGTTAACTACGAGCAGGGCACATTCAGCAGCGTCCATCAACTCCTGTAGCGTGCAAACAACAGGACACGCTGGTCAAGATATCAAGTGCCGTATTGTTTGCAAGACAGCACCACATTTACACTCCAGGGCGGAGGTATCTGTGAATCTCCACCTGAGCAGATTTTCTTTGCGTCAGCCTACCTGAGTCCGGATTTAAAGAGTTCCAGGAAAGCTAAGGCAATTCATGGCCAGGTGCTAGACTGGCCTGTTAGTCTAGTGGTTAGTGACCCTGACTGCTAAGACTGAGGTCGTGGGTTCGATTCACACCCAGGACAAATCTTTGTGTGATGAGCACAATCATTTGTTCTGTGTCTGGGTATAATTTATCTATAATATGTATGTATTTAGCAATATATAAGTATGTTTATCAGTTGTCTGGTTGCCATAGTACAGGCTCTGCCTAGTTTGGGATCAGATAACATTGTGTTGGTTTTCCTAAGATATAAATATATAAGATATATAAAGGTGCGAGATTTTCAGCAGGTGGAACGAATGGGATTGATAGGAAAGCACCATCTCGCCAAGATCTGTTTAAAGGTGGATAATAGCTGTTAAGGCACGGTACCTAAGAAGTAAATTAAGTACGAGTACTATTAAGAGAGACCGTGTGGTGCCGAACGTAACGAATAGAACCATCTCAATTATTCCCGAGTGTGCGTTCCCGTA
Organism: Aporophyla nigra; assembly: GCA_947507805.1. NCBI lineage: Eukaryota > Metazoa > Arthropoda > Insecta > Lepidoptera > Noctuidae > Aporophyla > Aporophyla nigra. The sequence continues at coordinate 3,248,603 of OX382318.1, forward strand.
AGCGGCGACTAAGGGACTTACTAGAGATTGGGCAGCAGCGTTCTTTCATTTTACTACCATACTGCGATCGCCAACTCACCTGCCAATCGTGGCGATTATGGCAAACCCCCAAACTGGGGAAGCCTATGTCCAGCAGTGGACATCCTACGGCTGAAATGATGATGATGATGACTAGTATAATCATTAAAACATTAAAGCTTCACTCATAACCAGAGGTCGGAGTCATCATCATCATCATCATTTCAGCCGTAAGACGTCCACTGCTGGACTTAGGCCTCCCCCAATTTGGGGGGCTTTGCCATAATCGCCACGCTTGGCAGGCAGGTTGGCGATCGCAGTATGGTGGTAAAATGCATAGAGAACGCTGCTGCCCATTCTCTAGTAAGTCCCTTAGTCGCCTTTTACGACACCCACGGCAAGAAATGGGGTGGGGTGGGGGTGGTGTTGACGTCAAACGTAGAGGATAATATGGATTTGCCTCCAAAATCCCGGAACTTCATATTTATTGTGATATTTGTTCCGGAATTTTGAAATTAGCACGAATTTGTGTTTAAAGTGAAAAACGTATTAATAATATCAATCTACGCTACCAGTGTTAGCTAATGGTGAAAGAAATCAGAATTTTATTTTATACAAAAATACCTTGGAATAGTTAAACCGAATTTTGTCCCTTACTGTTGAATAAACGATTTTGTTAGCCTATCTGTATGTTTTTTATTTTATTTTATTCCATAATTCCAATTCCGGAACTTTTTGCGGTACTTCCCGCACATTATGGATAAAATGGCATGTCCATTATATAATATCTTGACGCAAGTATATAAAATCAATCTACCTACTCCGACCTCTGCTCATAACCCAAATTTAATGTAGGAATTAATACTAAAAATAATTACTTAAACTGCGATCATAATTGTTAATTTTAGTAATCTTAGACTGTAACATAATTATAATATTCGTGGCGTATTATTTGTAATTTATGTTTATCGATAGATATCTTACGATACGTATACTGTAATTAATTAATCAATTTGTAATTGGAGCGACTAGTATGAGTGGTAGGGTGACCAGTAATCTTTTAAACTATAATATACATAATTAATTTGTAAGTACAGAGGAAAGTACTACGCACCTGACCTTTCTGAAGAACATCACCAATAAGGTCACTATATGTTCTCCTAGGCCGTCCGCTTCCGGCGTGTCCACTCACATCTGCCTTGTAAATACCTTTTGTTAGCCGCATTCATCCTCTCAACATGACCAAACCATCTAACCATACTGTTTTCAATTTTTGTCACTACATCTTCTTTTTAAACGCACCGTTGTCTTATCAGTAGTACTGGTAAGTGGCGTGCGTGTATGACCAGATGTATGAAATTAAAGGATTATGTAAGGATCGTAGCTGGTGGAGTTTTGCCTACCCCGTGGGAAAAACGCATGAGTTTTTGTATGTATACAAGAAAGATTTCTAACAACGGGCAACACTTTACCACAAGTTATTAGAGACACTGTTATTACAAAAAAAATTGAACCATTACCTTATCCAAACTTAATGCCCCACTAACCGACCCTAAGTTGATGACCCGTTAATTTTTCCTACGGAAAAAACTTTTTAACAAAAAATTAAACCGCCGAAAAAACGGATAAGCAAAAAATAATAAACCTTAAAATTTTGAGTCGTCGCTGAAAAAATCAATGAACAAAGATCACTCAAAGCGCCGACTCATCATTTTAAGGTTTATTATTTTTTGCTTTTCTGTTTTTTTTTTTTTGTAATTTTTTGTGGCTTTAATGGATTAATAATACTTGGCAAGGTATACCCTATCCAATGAAAAAATAATTATCAAAATCGGACTACTCTGTACAAAGTTATGCGTGGTTATACATTACAATCAATGAGTGAACAATCAATCATCCCTTGTTTTCCGACCCTTAGGGTTTGATTTTGTTTTCCAAATTTATATGAAACTACCCTCGGAGTATACCCTTTTCAATAAAAAAAGAATTATCACAATCGGACTACTATGTAAAAAGTTATGCGTGGTCACACATAAAAAAAAAACAAAAAAAAATACGCGTCGAATTGATAACCTCCTCCGTTTTTTTCGTCGGTTAATGACCCACCAACCGACCCATAGTTAATGACCCATTGAGTTATCCTATGCTAATGGCGCATTTGCTTATCCTATGCTTATGACCCATTTACTTATCCTAAGCTAATGACCCACTTGCTGACGCTAAATGAATGACCTATTTGTTAGTAAATGGGTCATTAATTTAGGGTTAGTGAGTGTGTCATTAGCAGAGGAATGAGCTAATGACCTACACACTGACCTTAAATTAATGACGCATTAACTTATCATATGCTAATGACCCACTAATTTTAATGAATGCCTTTGAATGCGGACGTATGACACTCTCAATCAAAGTGTCAAAGTGTTCATTGACATAATGACATATCACCTCTATGAACAAGAATAACTAACCTTGGGTTGTCATCTCGACACGTGTTCGAATGTACGTGTTTTTATAACATGTGTCAAATACACTTAATAATTTTATCTATATCTCTAGGAGAACATGTAGCGACCTTATTGGTGATGTTCTTCAGAAGGGTCAGGTGCGTAGTACTGGTAACCGGCGTGTGTGTATGACCAGATGTATGAACTTAAACGAGGCAAATAGAGGATTTTAAGGAGGTGGAGGATTGTATGTATGTTTGTATGCATGTACTATGTTATAATGAAGTCTCAGAATTCACCACTTGGTATATTTATTTATATACTAGTTTTTGCCAGCGGCTTCGCTGGCGTGTAAGTCGAAAATAATCCCACTGGATTAAAATACCGGGATAAAAAGTACACCATATGTTAATCAAGATTATATACTATCTGTGTGCCAAATTTTATACCAATCCGTTAAGTAGTAAGCAAGAAATAGTATAAAACAAAGTCACTTCCCGCGTCTGTACGCTTAGATCTTTTAAACTACGCAACGGATTTTAATGCGGTTCTAATCAATAGACAGAGTAATTCAAGAGAAAGGTTTATATGTTTAATACGTGGGCGAAGACGCTGGTAAAAGCTGGTCTATGATATTAGTATTTATTGTACAACACAAAAATACATAACAAAAAAAAACTTTTTAACAAAAAATGAAACCGCCCAAAAAGCTGAAAAGCAAAAAATAAGAAGCCTAAGTATTTGGAGTCGGCGCCAAACAAGCAAATTAATTAAGTCATTTGGTTTGGTTCTTTCTATAAATTTAAGGTAATTTAGTGATCCTTGGTCATTGATTGTTTTGGCGTCGACTCAAAATTACTTAGGTGTCTTATTTTTTGCTTTTCAGATTTTTCGGCGGTTTAATTTTTTGTTAAAAAGTTTTTATTTTATGATTTTTTTTAAATCTACTATATGCTTGCAAAATCGGACTATTCCGTAAGAAGTTATGCGTGGTCATACTTTACAATCAATGATTGAAAAATCAATCATCCCCTGTTTTCCTACCCTTAGGGTCAGATTTTTTTTCCAAATTTACATGGGACCACCTTCGAGATATACCCTTTCCAATAAAAAAAGAATTATCAAAATTGGACTACTCTGTATAGGTAGGCGTGGTCATACATAAAAAAAGAATGTATACGCGTCGACTTGAGAATCTCCTCCGTTTCTTTTTCGTCGGTTAAAAATAATTGAACTCTACAAAATATACAATGGGCGACCTTATAACTTTCTTCGATCTTTTCCAGGGAACCTAGCAATGGACAGTGATTTGCCTAGACACAAAATAGGGCTGTCGTTGGTGCAAGTATTAAGTACTAATATACTAAAATAGATGCACATCCTACTTAATAAATACATAAATACTTACATAGTAAATATTTATAAGCAGCGAACGGATGGTTTAAAATTATTTTTTGTATTTAATAGCCCAATTTTTGAGGAAGGTTATCGGCTATTTAATATCACGCGACGGCCCTTAAGACCCTAGCAAAAAGATCGAAAGTCAGAAAGAACACTAAGCGAAATGATTTGGCGGGCGATGCAATGCGACGGGGAAGGAGATATCACGTGGACGAAATCCGGGCCCACGCTAGATCTGTGTGATGGACAATGGCCCAGTCCCTCTCATAGTAAGGAGGCCTGTGTCCCAGCAGTGGGAACATTATAGGTTTTTTTTATAGGTAGGAAATCGTCAAACGACGTCACCTGCTCTGGGCGGAGCGAGTCCGACTTTTACTGACTAAAACCCACCCATGTTCCTCCATTTGCCTGTGCCACGGCCACGGCAACTCTTTCGAACAATTCCGCAAACCTGGCACGCATCGGTCCTCGCGGACCCCTTCAATGTATGCTAACATCTCTTTTAGGCGCACGTGGAACACAACGCGCCGTCGCGTCGTCGCGGGCCAGGGGACGGGACCGGGACCGGGCGGCGAGCTACCCATTGCTCGCCGCCCGCATGCCCGCGCCTGTGGTGGCCGGGAGTCCGCAATGGACTCCTGATGCCCGGGGCGTCCCCTCCTAAACATTATAGTCTGATGGTGCGTGTGAAGTCGCACGTAGAAGCTAGTATTTTTACAAGTACACACTTAATGATATGTTTGAAATAATGATCATCGTGCTTTGTCCTTAGTTGGTTGAAAAACAGTGATTTTGTTTTGTTTATTTTTTATGCCAGTCATTAGTATAAATTATACCTAAGTCATTTTGTTTATATCATTGATTTAGTATTCAGTGGTTGGGCTTATTATAGTCTTTTCGCCATAAGATGAGTTCCCTGACAGTTCATTTTTTTCCGTGGCACGCATATTACTTTAGACGAATAAAAAATAAACTGGCAAAAAAATTAAAAAAGAAATGATAAAAAAAATATTGCCTTTCGTAAATTACTAAGTAAATTATTGTAGTTATAATTAACTGTTAATAAATTAAGTAAAAAAAATAAAAAAGTATAAATCTTAAAAATGTCTAATGAACTGAAATTGAACGGAACGTCGGCCAATAGAGATTGCCACTACTCAATACACTAATCGACAAAAAAATAGATGAATCGGAGCGGTCATTTTGTAATCGCGATCGCGTCGCGTCAGTACGAGTGCGTTATGTCAGGTTTTTGCTCTGCTCCCGTGATGTTATGTAGCCTATGTCTTATTCTGATGTATAAGCTATATTACTGTAAAGTTTCATCAAAATCCGTACTGTACTTTATGCGTGAAAGAGTAAGAAACATCCACACACACACACACATACTAACTTTCACATTTATAATATTAGTAGGAAGTAGGATAACCAGTTTATTAAAAAAATATTTTGAAAGTCTAAAATCGATAATCCGATTCCATTTTCTTTGCCAACTGAATCGATATTATAAAAAAAACGATTATATTTCGTTAGGTCACGTCACTACAATTGTCAGACAAGAACTGTCAGGGAACTCATCTTATGGCGAAAAGACTATAGTCGACTCGTACGAATTTATTAACCGACTTCAAAAAAGGAGGACGTTATATGTTCCACGGTATATTTTTCTTTTATGTATGTTCACCGATTTCTCCGCCAACTGAGGACCGATTTTTTTTAATGTATAGGTTATGCTTCAGCGGTGCTTTCATATAAATTTAAGTTTTTGCGTTCGCTTCGATAACACTTCCGAAATTAAAATAACTATAATTTCAGAATTCGTTGACAAAAACTAACGCACAGATCCAAAGCCTTCCGAAATTAAAATTATTTTTCCACCGGTTTTTTTTTACAAAACGTTTTTGTGTTTGTTTTTTAAATAATATGATAGAAATCTATCTTGTGGGTGGACTTCCAACGCTACGCGGTCGCCACTCCAGAATCTATCATCTGTTCTGCGAGCAATGCGCCTTGCCCACTGCCACTTAAGTTTGGCAATTCGTCGGGCAAACATACAGATGACAGCTGGGACCAACGGCTTAACGTGCTTTTCGCGGCACTGAAGGAATTTGGAATCTCAAGATAGCTACCCATCGACGGACCAACCCCGGCAGGCATAGCGTAACGTGACTGATCGACCCGTGCGTCATATTTGAAAGTTATTAACTTTAATAACTTTTTTCTTTTTTGATGTGTGATACAGATAAAATTAATTAAGCAACAAAATTATAACCTAAATTTAGTAAAACTATTTACAAATTAAAAAATTGCGTCGAAAAATCATCCGCATCGCTGTCGACTGGTGATGTACCTTAGAGACTGGCGGCATTACCACGTTGTGTAGCAATGCTTAGCCTCTGGCCAAGGTAAAAACCAGCTCTTGGGTCACGGGAAGTGTCCACCGAGCATTCGGACCCCACGACCCGAGCGTTTCAACCCCAAACGGCTCAAAAATATAATAACCGATATGGTTATTATACTTACGCCGCTTGAGGTTAAATAACTTTAATAAAAACACTTAAAGTTTTTATTTTTAAATTTTTAGTTGTAATATCCACCCCGCACTAATTCCAAACAAACAATGCATATTTATGCGATCGCAGAAATCGCGGTTGATTTGCTGTCATTTTTTAAAGAGTTCCGGTGTCTATCTCTGGAACTCATCATCAGATCTATATGGGACCATTTCGGAATAAACCCCCATTCAAACAAAAAAAGAATTTTGCAAATCCGTCTATATATGACGGAGTTGTGGCCGAACATACATAAAAAAAATAAAAAATATAAACATCCGAATTGAGAACCTCCTCCTTTTTGAAGTCGGTTAAAAAGATTGATAGTTTTCTGTAGTCAATACCTCGACCATAAAATACGTGGAAAACTCTATTGTTTGTAACCACAGATTATTGGTAGTGAGTTTGAATATTACAATGAGTTTTTATGTTATTTATACTGTTTTTTGTGGTACGTCACGCGTTATATGTGTCAATTCAGTGATGAATAATTTGCGACTAACGTCGGACTAAAACAACCAGAAGACGACCTTCTAACTCTACGTCTTTCGGTAAACGTTCGCCGCTCCAGAATTGGCCCCATCGGCCATATGTTCTGCGAGCAATATCGACCTTCTAACTCTACGTCTTTCGGTAAACGTTCGCCGCTCCAGAATTGGCCCCATCGGCCATATGTTCTGCGAGCAATATCCCTTGCCCACTGCCAGTTAAGTTTGCCAATTCTTCGGACTATGTCGGTTACCTTGGTCCTACTGTGGGTTTCTTCGTTTATGATTCAATCGCGTAGGGAAACTCTAAACATAGCACTCTGTATTGCTCGTTGGGTGACTTTTAGCCTTCTAATAAGGTAATTGTGAGTGACCACATTTCAGTGCCATAGGTCATCACTGGTAATAACATTGCTGAGAATAAACCTCCTTTATAAAACTTGACATTAATGAAAACGAGTAGGTATATCGCTTTACTTTTAATAAATAATTCCATAAATTAATTTGTAATTCCATAAGTCAAATACTCTTAAAGTAATTTAATGCACATTTCTGACCTACATCTCAATAGAATCCAATATGGCGGCTAGAATATTATCCGTACCTACATTGCTGACCCATATCAAGCATCCTAGCTTATAGCTGAATAAGAGTAGCCACACGGGTCGTTTGAAAAGGAAGAAAGAAATAAAATACATTTAGCACAGTTTAAAAGAGTTTAAAGGTCAGTTCAGTTCTTCAGTTCGAAGGTTAAGTTATACTTGTCAAGGTCAAGTCCGTGGATGGATGCATAACGATCCTATAATGTTCCCACTGCTGGGGCACAAGATTATTCTCTTTGAGAGGGAGCTACAATCTACCACGCGGGCTCAGTGCGGGTTGGTAGATGTTAAATGTCTTCGTATATTTGATTCTAGGACATGCCGGTTTCCTCGCGATGTTTTCTTTCACCGTTTAGAGAATTTGTGATGAAATTATTTACACAAAGTTAAGCGTCGAACTCACGTTCTACAACTCGGTAAGTTGGAGCCAAAATCACGAGACCATCACTGCTCTCAGGCCACTGTAGGTGGGTGACACCACCCATTGAATATTGAGACCTCTCCGTGCTTATAAAAGCTCTTTAAGCCGTTGGTCCCTGCTGTCTTTCGAACATCCTTAACAGTCGTTGCGGGTAGTCAAAAGCCCGAAAGTTTGACAACCAGTCTTACAAAGGGGTGTCGTATTACCCTTGTTACTTGTGAACGTCAACTATACATCATCCCGAGCCCCAAGATACAGACTGTCTAGTTTGGGGTTCACTGGCAAATAATATACCGTTACTAGTGCTACTCATGTCGTCTCAACTTGATTTTAACCTATGTATGTTTACTTACTATATTACCTGGACATTAAATATTTTCTATCTTCTATTTCTACCATTTCAGCCGTACAACGTCCACTGTCGGACAAATGCCGCCTCTAATTCGGTGGCTTTGCCATAATCGTCACGCTTGGCAGGCGGGTTGGCGATCGCAGTATAGTGGTAAAATGCATAGAGAACGCTGCTGCCCATTCTCTAGGCAGTCACTCCATGTAAAACACTGGTATTCAGCTGCATTTGGTTAGATCGGAAGCTGACCCTAACATAGTTAAGAAAAGGCTAGGTCATTTCATATTGATGTCTTACCTACATCTTGTTGACAGCCAAGATGGCGTCTATGAAGTTCACTCACGTCTTTAATTGATTGTGTAGCAGCTGTCTTTTCAATGAAATTATATACAGTACGTAAGTTTTTTATTAAGATAATATATTTTTGCCCCTTTATGGATTTTATTGTTAACTAGCTTTTGCCCGCGGCTTCGCCCGCGTGAATGTCGCAAATTAACGCAGGAGGACGTACTAACGCGGTAAGATGTGTTAATTCAGGTTATATTATAGGTAATAGCTGTTACCCGCGACTTCGTCCGCGTGGTATTTAACAAAAAGTTTTTCATAAAAACTGTCTTTGAAAACTACGCTGACATACGTCACAAACTACGCTGACATACATCTCAAAATTCAGCGTGTTTTTAGTTTTTTTTTTAAACTATTATTTATGTTTTCTAAAATAAAAGTAGCCTAAGTTACTCTTTGTTACATCAGCTATCTGCCAGTGAAAGTTCCGTCAAAATCGGTCCAGCCATTTCAGAGATTAGCCGGAACAAACAGACAGACAGAGAGACAAAAATTTAAAAAAATGTTGTTTTGGTATATGTACCGTGTATACATCCATATACACTTAGTAAAAAGTGGTTATCTTAATACTAAAAACGACACTTCAATTTTATTTATTCGTATACCTAGATGTATAGATATAGATCAGCCTGCACCGTGTGGTGCCGGACGTAAAGAAGAGCACGATCCTATTTCTGCCCGTGTTTGTCGTAAAAGGCGAGTAAAGGACTTACTAGAGAATGGGCAGCAGCGTTCTCTATGCATTTTACCACCATACTGCGATCGCCAACTCGTCTGCCTAGCGATTACGGCAAACCGCTCCAAAATAGGGGCGGCCTATATCCAGTAGTAAAAGTCAGTCGGCTGAAATAATGGTGATTATGAGCTCAACCTATATGTGGCTGTGAATCTGCACTTTTCGGACGTCAAAGTTACATAAGACAGTCCTCCAGAACGCCAGCTCTTCACTACTTCCTAGTGCTTTAGGCGATTAACACATGGCCCCGCGCACCGCCGCGGTAGGCGGTGAAGCGGATCTCATGTCGCATTGCCCTCTATTAAATCCGTTGATGCCTAACACATGTACACTGACCGACCGCGCGGTCAATTCGCTTTACCGCCACCGCTCTCCGCGGCGGTGCGCGGTGCCGTGTGATAATCGCTTTAGCTGTGAAGAAGTGGCACAACAAACTATCCAGCAGCACAGCTGTGTGTTCAGTTAGACAGATCGATCCACTAACCAGCACTAGACCCATTCACTCTCACAGAGAGGCGTATCTATGTCTAGGCAGCTAATAATTACTTTTGTCAATTAATTGGTTCGACTGACCTGTCTAGTCTAGTGGTTAGCGACCCTGACTGCTAAGACTGAGGTCGTGAGTTCGATTCCCACCCAGGACAAATGTTTGTGTGATGAGCACAATCATTTGTTCTGTGTCTGGGTGTAATTTATCTATAATATGTATGTATTTAGAAATAGATAAGTATGTTTAGCAGTTGTCTGGTTGCCATAGTTACAGGCTCTGCCTAGTTTGGGATCAGATAACGTTGTCACAACCAATTGTCCTAAGATATTATTATTTTATTAACCGACTTCAAAAAGGAGGAGGTTCTCAATTCGGATGTTTTTTTTTTTTTATGTATGTTCGGCCATAACCCCGTCATATATAAACGGATTCGCAAAATCCTTTTTTTGTTTGAAAGGGGTTTATTCCGAAATGGTCCCATATAAATTCCATATAGATCTGATGATGAGTTCCAGAGATAGACACCCGAACTCTTTAAAAAAATGACAGCAAATCAACCGCGATTTCTGCAATCGCATAAATATGCATTGTTTGTTTGGAATTAGTGCGGGGTGGATACCACAACTAAAAATTTAAAAATAAAAACTTAAAAAAAAAAAACAACCGACTTCCTTAAAAGCACTACAAAGTGAAAAATAACTTTAATTTCGGAAGTCGGTGGCAAAAAAACCATAAATACAGATCCTAAGACACCGACTTCCGAAATTAAAGTTATTTTTCACTTTGTAGTGTTTTTAAGGAAGTCGGTTGTTTTTTTTTGTAAAAAAGTTTTTTTATTAGTTAATTATTCAATCAAGGCTAACTGACATAAAATAAAGCGTTTTTACAATTTTTGTCTGTCTGTCTGGCCTACCGGCTAATCTCTGAAATGGCTGGACCGATTTTGACGGAACTTTCACTGGCAGATAGCTGATGTAACAAGGAGTAACTTAGGCTACTTTTATTTTAGAATAAATAAATAATAGTTAAAAAAAACTAAAAACACGCTGAATTTTGAGACGTATGTCAGCGTAGTTTGTGACATATGTCAGCGTAGTTTGTGACGTATGTCAGCGTAGTTTTCAAAGACAGTTTTTATGAAAAACTTTTTGTTAAATACCACGCGGGCGGGGTCGCGGGTAACAGCTATTACCTATAATATAACCTGAATTAACACATCTTACCGCGGTAGTACGTCCTCCTGCGTTAATTTCCGACATCCACGCGGTACCACACATATCTCGGTGTATAATGTATAATGTAATAGTACCGTGTGGTGCCGGACGTAAAGAATTACACCACCCCATTTCTTCCCGTGGGTGTCGTAAAAGGCGACTAAGGGACTTACTAGAGAATGGCTAGCAGCGTTCTCTATGCATTTTACCACCATACTGCGATCGCCAACCCGCCTGCCAAGCGTGGCGATTATGGCAAAGCCCCCCCAAATTGGGGGAGGCCTAAGTCCAGCAGTGGACGTCTTACGGCTGAAATGATGATGATGAATGAATGTATAATACGCGGGCGATCCCGCTGGTAAAACCTCATCATCATCGTCATTTCTTCCGTAAGACGTCCATTGCTGAACATAGACCTCCCCCAATTTGAGGGCTTTTACCAGAATCGCCACGATAAACAGGCGGGGTGGAAATCGCAGTATGGTAGTAAAATGTATAGAGAACGCTGCTACCCATTCTCTAGTAAGTCCCTGAGTCGTATCTTACGACACTCACGATGATTTACGATTTATGACGTATTAAAAAAAAACTACTTACTAGATCTCGTTCAAACCAATTTTCGGTGGAAGTTTACATGGTAATGTACATCATATATTTTTTTAGTTTTATCATTCCCTTATTTTAGAAGTTACGGGGGGGGGGGGGACACATTTTACCACTTTGGAAGTGTCTCTCGCGCAAACTATTCAGTTTAGAAAAAAATGATATTAGAAACCTCAATATCATTTTTAAAGACCTATCCGTAGATACCCCACACGTATGGGTTTGAAGAATTTTTTTTTTTGAGTTTCAGTTCTATGTATGGGGAGCCCGTAATATTATTATTTTTTTCTATTTTTGTGTCAAAATCTTAATGCGGTTTACAGAATATATCTACTTACCAAGTTTCAACAGCATAGCTCTTATAGTTTCCGAAAAAAGTGGGTGTGACATACTCGGACAGACAGACAGACAGACATGATGAATCTATAAGGGTTCCGTTTTTTGCCATTTGGCAACGGAACCCCAATAAAACAGGTGAAACAATGAATGGGCAGGTCTTTTAAAATTCAAGCAGTGTACTCAATTATTGACCAGTAACTTAGTCACCCTACTAGAACGGTTAGGCATTTATCTCAAGGATATATTTCGCAACGCTTGGTCCTGAGCTAGCATACATATTTAACTAGTTGTTTACGCGACCGCGCCCGTCTACTATCTATTGGCAAGCTATTATTATACGCCAAATGGCGAAATTGTCTTTTATAGTTTATGGTTTGTTTGTGCAAGACAATTTATGAGTTGTAATTGTAAAAACTTTTTTACAAAAAAAAAAAAAAAAAACAATCGACTTCTTTAAAAACACTACAAAGTGAAAAATAACTTTAATTTCGGAAGTTGGTGGCAAAAACCTTAATTACAAATCCTAAGACACCGACTGCCGAAATTAAAGTTATTTCTCACTTTGTAGTGTTTTTAAGGAAGTCGGTTGTTTTATTTTTAATGTTTAGTTATGGTATCTACCCTGCACTAATTCCAAACAAACAATGCATATTTATGCGATATGAGAAATCGCGGTTGATTTGCTGTAATTTTTTAAAGAGTTCCGGTGTCTGTCTCCGGAACCCATCATCAGATCTATATGAAATTTAAATGGGGCTATTTAGAAATAAACCTCTTTCGAATAACAAAATAATTTTGCAAATCCGTCTATATGTGACGGAGTTATGGCCGAACATACATTTAAAAAAAAAACATCCGAATTGATAACCTCCTCCTTTTTGAAGTCGGTTAAAAATAGGGTTTGAGCCTTCCTTACCGATTTTTATCTACCGTCATTGAAACTTACTTATGTCATCATCTGATTAGCCTTTTTCAGATGATAGCAGTAAGTGAAGGGGTCCGCTAGGGTCGATGCCTGTTAGGGTCAGATATTTGTTTGAAAGAATTAATGTGGCCCAGGCACAGGTAACTGAAGGAACATGGTTGGATTTTAGTCAGTAAAAGTCTGACACGCCCTCCCGCTTCACCCAGAGCGGGAGAAGTCATTTAATGATTTCCCACCCAAAAAAAGGGACTACTCATCTCTTAGCTGCCACGGCTTGTTTTAATTTCTGGATTGTTATTTTATTTTTGGTTTCATTACGGATGCTTTTAATAATTATCGTATTTGTATCAAAATTTAATTGAAAAGACACTCCATGGATATTTTCATGTAGTTTGTTGCTTGTTCTTCTTCATAGGTAACTACTACGCTTTGGAATTGGCAACTAGCTTCATTTTTTGACTCACCGACCGGCGACCCCTTGATAACTCAAAAGTGCCTGTAATTGGTTTATTAGAAAATAAGTTTTTTTTTTAGAGCCAGTTAATCGATTTTATCTCGTATTGTCTTATGCCATTAAAGATCAATTTCTTTTGTCAATTATTTCGTACCAGTTATGCTTCAGAGTATAACTGGGTCTAGGTTATAATGAGCGAAGTAAATATAGGTCTGTGTCAAGCGTTCGCGATGGTTTTTTGTTTATTTATTTAACTTAGAGCAGTGGTGGCAGTCTTGAATAACAACTTTTAGGTAACACCCTAAGCCCCACAGAGGGTGCACTTAGTGTGTAATCGTTTTCGTCGAAGTTTCAAGTTTAAAGCCCTGGCTTTTTTTTTTCTGGGTGGGAAACCATCAAATGACGTCTCCCGCTCTGGGTGGAGTGAAAGGGCGTGTCACACTTTTACTGAATAAAAACCCACCCCTGTTCATTCAGTTGCCTATGCCATGCCAGGGCCACAGTAACTCTTCCGAACAAGTCTCGGGACCCTGGCTGGTTACTGGTCACCCTAATACTAGTCGCTCCGATTACAAATTGATTAATTAATTACAGTATACGTATCGTTAGATATCTATCGACCAACATAAATTAGAAATAATACGCCACGAATTTATGTTATTAAAATTTTGTATACATTACAGTCTGTCATTATTAAAATTAACAGTTATGATCGTAGAGTTTTAGTAATTATTTTTAGGATTAATTCCTTCATTTTTGGCCTACAAATGAAGGTTTAGTGTTTAGAAAAAATTTGCCAATTATACATAATTTTCATGGGTCATAATGTTGGGCTACAAAAGAGATGAATGAAACGCAATTGCATGCAGCTCAGATGAGAATGTTAAGAGGAATGTGTGGTGTTACACGAATGGATAAAATAAGAAATGAGTACTTAAGAGGAAGTCTGAAAGTGGCACCGATACCTGAGAAGTTGTTTGGGAATCGGTTGTCCTGGTATGAGCACATGGTACTGAGGAATAAGAAAAATGTCGTGAGGAAAGTATTGAGTATGAATTTCGATGGCTATAAGAGTAGAGGGAGACCAAAGAAACGATGGATGGACTGTGTGAATTATGATATGGATAGAAAGGGGGTGACGACTAATAGAGAAGTGTGGTGTATGTCAGCGTAGTTTGTGTCGTATGTCAGCGTAGTTTGTGACGTATGTCAGCGTCGTTTTCGAAGACAGTTTTTTGCTGTCCTGGTAACCCTGGCAAGGATAATGGCACAAATTTATGAAATTATTGCATTATTATCGGTCCTTGACAGGTGTGCAGTTTGAATGAAATCCGGTCGTTTAAAGTGGGTAAAAATCGCACTATAAGGAGTCGGTTACAAACAAACATACATACAAACAAACATACAAACATACAAGTTAAGCTAATATAAAGCGTGTAATAAAAAGACATGTTGCAAATTTGCAATTGGAATATGGGCAAAAGAATGATAATGAGCCAAATATACATACTTAAAACATGCACTCTAATACATAAAATCATAACACAACGTACACATTTAAAATTAAAAAATTTAAAAGAAAACTTACACATACAACGCAAGACGACAAGACAAACTAGAATTAAGACAACCCAGAACTAACTATAGAAGAAAAAGTATACTCTATGAGGGAGCAAAACTGTATAATGCACTACCTGATGATGTAAGTAATAGTTACATTTAAAAAACCGGCCAAGTGCGAGTCGGACTCGCGCACCAAGGGTTCCGTACAAACGTTGTAGTACCTTTCAAATTATTAAAAATATTTTTATAATATGACGTAACTAAAAATTTACGGTTTTCGCAATTTTTCCTTTATCTGTGCTATAAGACGTTGCTTCGTACCAAATTTCAAAATTCTAGATCGACTAGAAGTACCCTTTAGGTTTTGATTCCCTTGCGAGTTTCGAAAATTTGCGGAAATTTGCGGCATAAACGGCTATATCTTTTGATTGTGTTAGTTTAGAAGTTTGATTTTTTCACAGCTCCAAGGGACAATAGACTTGAGATTTATATATAAATTTCAGCTTGATACCTCTACGCGTTCTTGAGAAAAAGGGTCTTGACAGACGGACGGACGGACGGACGGACGGACGGACGGACGGACGGACAACAAAGTGATCCTATAAGGGTTACGCTTTTTCCTTTTGAGGTGCGGAACCCTAAAAAGCTCTAGAAGAACACGTCAGAAAACAACACTAACAATACCGATTCTCATCGTTAATTCTTGCGCCGGCTGTCGCTGATAACCAGCGCTGTGGCCTGTGGCTCTGTCTCGCATAGGGTCACAGCATTATGCTGAGCGATGGCTGTTTTGCGTGGATGTGGCGCATGTTTTCTGTCAGCTTTTTTATATTTTTGTTGTGTTCAGTTTTTCTTAAAATCCCATTTTTTGCAACTAAACGTAATTTATTTTGTTTTCTTTTTCTTAATTTTCTTATTGTGAACACAGAAAATCATACTAACTTTAACCCTGCAGTGGTCGCGCAGATTACAATTGTAATCCAGGATAGTAAAAAGACAATTCAAGTGTGTTAGCCGAGACTCCAGGTATTTTAAGTTCAATAGTCCCCGCCGCCACTCAGTTGCGCTCGCGCATTGCCGATGCGTGGTTGTGCCTGGAGAGGCTGTTTAAGTATTACAAATTAACCCTGGATTACAATTGTAATCCGCGCGACCACTGCAGGGTTAAATTTTTATCTCACTTTTCTCAATATGTTAAAAAAGAAAAGAAAGAAAATACGTTTAGGTATTTGCGGCAAAAATAACGCACAGAAAGGCCAGAAGTATACAAAAATAAAAAAATAAAATCGCCACGCTTGTCAGGCGGGCTGGCGATCGCAGTATGGTGGTAAAATGCATAGAGAACGCTGCTGCCCATTCTCTAGTACAGCGGTTCTCAAACTTTTTTGTTGACGGAACCCTTTTAGAAAGTGAAATATTTGACGGAGCCCTAAAATTAACAAAAATCTGTTCGGTATTTTGTTTTTGTAGGATAGGTCGAAAGTCTTGTTTCGCAGTACCTATTATATTGTTTGGAACGGGAGAAGAACATTCAGAGCCATTGTGGCAAGAAGTAGATATTCATCACGGGTTCTGTACCAAAAATCATTGAGAGGCATCGTTTTGAACAGTGACTACATACTACAATAGTAAATGATGACAACCACACGGGGAGAAATGGTATGTTGCTATTCTTTAAGTCCGGCACTACAGGAACAAACTACCTTTATACCTAATATGACACCTAAGGTTTTTACAATAATTATCGTTCATTCATTTAAAAATCCGCGTAGAATAAATTATTACCCTCTACTTTTGTATCAGCCAATTAACCGTTGAATAACCTTACTAAAACCAATCCAAATCCAACCATAACACCCTAGATTTAAAGTCCATTATCAATTGCCTTGTTGCACAAACTGATATTGCACGAACAACTTTAATGCTGCAGTTGGGAAAATTTATTGACGTACTTTATTGTTTCTATATTAAGGTTGACTTTTGATTGATAGAGTGAGGTGTTAGTGGTGTTTATAAGTTGGTATTTACCGGCAATGACCTCTTTTGGTACTCATGACCACGAAGGAGTAATTATTTGTTTGAAAGAGAATAAGAAAAAAATGGATAAGATTTAGTAACAAAACAATATTGTCTTTATTTTTAGCTAGTTATGTGGTTACTTAGAAATCATTTTGCTTAATGTTACCAGCACTAAAAAATATCTTATGTGACATAATTTTTTTATACAGAATGAGTTTTTAATCTTCGGTATGACATTCAATTTAGTCCTGTGAGCACCATCCCATTTCTTCCCGTGGGTGTCGTGTGAGGCGACTACGGGACTTACTAGAGAACGGGGAACAGCGTTCTCTATGCATTTTACCATCATACCGCGATCGCCAACCTGTCTGCCAAACGTGGCGATTATGGGAAACCCACAAATTGGGGGAGGTCTAAATCCAACAGTGGACGTTCCCGACTGAAATGATGATGATGATGATGGTGAAGGTTGATAAAACAAAAAACATAAAAGCAAAAAATAATAAACCTTAAAATTATGAGTCGGCGCTTTGAGTGATCTTTGTTCATTGATTTTTCAGCGCCGACTCAAAATTTTAAGGTTTATTATTTTTTGCTTTTCTGTTTTTGCGGCGGTTTAATTTTTTGTTAAAAAGTTTTTATTTTGTAATTTTTTGTGACTTTAATGTACTAATAATACTTGGCAAGGTATACCCTATCCAATGAAAAAAGAATTATCAAAATCGGACTACTCTGTACAAAGTTATGCGTGGTTATACATCAATGAGTGAACAATCAATCGTCCTCTGTTTTCCGACCCTTAGGGTTCGATTTTGTTTTCCAAATTTATATGGGACCACTCTCGGAGTATACCCTTTCCAATAAAAAAAGAATTATCACAATCGGACTAATATGGAAAAAGTTATGCGTGGTCATACATAAAAAAAATATATATATATATATACGCGTCGAATTGATAACCTCCTCCATTTTTTTTTCGTCGGTTAAAAAAGAATAAAGTCATTTTCACTATGAAATTCAAAATTATGAGAAGAAGAATAGAGACAAATTGTTAAATGAACCATGATCTCAATTTATAGAGAAAATTTTCTTTGCTTTATTGTTTGTTCTTCTTTAATTATGAGGTAGGTAATTGCGGAACACTTTATCGGTAGGAATTGGTTTAATATTCATAGTTAAACAACATTCATTGCGTTATTTATGTTGCTGAGCCGACAATTTATTTGAACAAATGACGCAATGGTTTAGAAATAATCTTCAATCCCATTCGGATTCTGATAAATTGTGCGTTTCGCAATTAGGGTGCAGGCTGGTGGCCGCAACTCCACGTCTAAGCGCGTATTTTGCGTACGGGATTGTGAGGAAACAAATATTTTATTATAATTTAAAGGAGTGTCCATGAAGTTATTGTCCATAGGTACAAAGGTATTACGCTGTGGAATGCACTAGTTGGCAATACCTATTTTACCCACGAGTTCGGTATTAATATTGAAAATTAATGAAATACTTTAAAAACCAAAAAATATCATGCCATCTTTGTTCAACACTTTAAATGACACTGTCATGTGCATTAAGGCAACTAAACGACTTTTGGAAAATCATAAAATATATCTAGGTATGTTATGAAAATTTCGACTGGCCTGTAGTTTAGTGGTTAGTGACCCTGACTGCTAAGACTGAGGTCGTGGGTTCGATTCCCACCCAGGACAAATCTTTGTGTGATGAGCACAATGATTTGTTCTGTGTCTGGGTGTAATTTATCTATTATAGTTATGTATTTAGAAATATATAAGTATATTTATCAGTTGTCTGGTTACCATAGTACAGGCTCTACCTAGTTTGGGATCAGATAACGGTGTGTTAGTTGTCTAAACCCAATAACGCCGAGGTGATCAGAATTTTTACTAACTTTTCAACGTGTTTATTTATTATGTTATTGGACCAAAAAAGTAATGCAATAACTCTATTCCTACGCGAAATTTGATGTTCTTTCAAAATCTGAGCTCAAAATTTCGATTAGACACCGAGAAACAAAAAATGGTCAATTGAGACGTGAAAATTTTCGAAAAAAAAATTTTTCGCGATTTTTTTCACAGTGATACCGCAAAGGTATCAACTTTTTACTATAATCAGAGGTAATCATGGCACTCGAACATGAAGAGGATGTTTTTTCAGAAAATTTCATCGACGCGTTTTTTCGATATGGCGACGAGAATGAAAAAAATTATAAAAATCTTACTCTATCGTTTTCTTAAAAACTTTAGAAAAAAAATCTGAGGACAAAAAAATGTCTTAAAATTAGTTAAAAAACACTCTCAATTTTTTTTACAATTTTTTGGAGACAATTTTAGATTTTCGAAAAATCCAACTTTTGAAAAATACCTCGAATAAAAATACCAAAATTTTCTCGTTTTTCACAATTCAATGGACCAAGTTTTTAAGAAAACGATAGAGTAAGATTTTTATAATTTTTTTTCATTCTCGCCGCCATATCGAAAAACGCGTCGATGAAATTTTCTGAAAAAAAAAATCCTCTTCATGTTCGAGTGCCATGATTACCTCTGATCATAGTAAAAAGTTGATACTTTTGCGGTATCACTGTGAAAAAAATCGCGAAAAATTTTTTTTTCGAAAATTTTCACGTTTCAATTGACCATTTTTTGTTTCTCGGTGTCTAATTGAAATTTTGAGATCAGATTCTGAAAGAACATCAAATTTCGCGTAGGAATAGAGGTATTGCATCATTTTTTTGGTCCGATAACATAATAAATAAACACGTTGAAAAGTTAGTAAAAATTCTGATCAGCTGGGTTAAGATATTTATTAGTCATTATTAAATTACAAACACAGCTGATCGTTTTATTTATTTAATTAGTTTTCGATATTGGTACCCAACACGGGGATAAAGTCATCTTATCACCATTTCAGCCGAAAGACGCCCACTGCTGGACATAACCCTCCCCCAATTTGGAGGGATTTGCCATAATCTCCACGCTTGGCAGGCGGATTAGCGATCGCAGTAAAATGCATAGAGAACGCTGCTGTGTGTCACTTAGTTGCCTCTTACGACACCCACGGGAAGAAATGGGGTGGTGCTATTCTTTGCGACCACGGGACAGTACAGAACAGTATAGGGAACGTGGGTAAAGTATTTTACATCTACAATTTGGTGTTTTTGCATTTCTTTCAAATTCTGGTCATACAATTTGTGTTAAAAAATAGTTCATCATCATCATCATTTCAGCCGTAATACGTCCACTGCTGGATATAGGCCTCCCCCAATTTGGGGGGCTTTGCCATAATCGCCACGCTTGGCAGGCGGATTGGCGATCGCAGTATGGTGGTTAAATGCATAGAGAACGCTGCTGCCCATTCTCTAGTATGTCCCTTAGTCACCTCTTACGACACCCGCGGGAAGAAATGGGGTGATGCTATTCTTTACGTCCGACATCACACGGTACGAAAATAGTTAAATATTTTAATTAGTTAATAAGTAGTATAACAGGTATATAAAATGCCATATTTACGTAGTATTAAAGATCCTTGTACCACGGACAGTAAACAGTAAGGTTAATTATAATTACTCTATTATACACGCGTTTTTTACTGTTAACTATACAAAAATATGTATTAATTCTACACTTGTATTTAACTGATTTGTTGGTCCAGTCGTAAACTCGACTACTGAAGTTTGAGTCCTGTCTTTCTCTGGGTGGGAAATCATCAAGTGACGTCTCCCGTCCTAGGCGCAGCGGGAGGGCTTGTCAGACTTTTACTGACTAAAACCCACCCGTGTTCCTTCAGTTGCCTATGCCAGGGCCACGGTAACTCTTTCGTACAAATCTCGCGACCCTGGCAGGCATCGGCACTAGCGGACCCCTTCATTATTGCTACCCCTCAGTGTAGAAAAAAATATCCAAAAACAACTTTTTAATAAAATTTAAAACCGACGAACAAAGGAACTGAAAAAGATACTCTTTTATTCTGTAATAAGCTCCTAAATTTATGTAAATAACTAATTTTGAGTACGGGTCCTGGGTTCGTTTCTCAAGATAAGTGTTATATATATGTATGTAATGCTTTTTGAGGTATTTATAATTGATATCAAGCACGCTTTTTCCATTATTTTCAATTTTTTAGTTCGGCTTGCTACAAAAGCGGTTTTTTTTTTTTTGCTATCCTGGTAACCCTGGCCAGGATAATGGCAAAAGATTATTATAATTATTGTATTGTCATCGGTCCTTGATAAGTGTGTAAAGTTTCAAATTAATCCGACGTTTTAAAGGCAGTGAAAATCACGTTCAAAGATTCCGTTACATACATACATACAAAGATAATAAAAGCATGTAAAAAACATTAAACTTAATTCATAGGCCAATTTTATAGAAAGAATGAATCCTAAAAATAATTACTAATTCTCTACGTCCTTAATTGTTAATTTAACATAAATTCGTGGCGTATTATTTGTTTTTTGTTTGTTGTTATGTGTTTTGTTTGTGTTTTTTTTTTTAGCTGTCGATAGATATCTTACGATACGTTTACTGTAATTAATTAATCAATTTGTAATCGGAGCGCCTATTAAGAGTTGTTAGCGTGACCAGTTATTTATATATATAGAAGCGTGTTAATAATGAGAATCATTCTAAGTAAGGCTACATAAAAAGACTTTTTACGATCCAACACAGATCGAAACAATAGGTATTGACAGCGCATTTACCATAACTTAATTAAGATTAAAGATAATTAGTTGCAGATTACAGAAAATCCTATAGTCATTACTATAGCTGAGTATAGTCTGTTACAAAAAAAATCTGACGAAAGTGTCAAACAGATGACAATTGGGAAAGCAACTTACAAACATAGTTTATCTATATAATATATATAATAAAATCAATACTTGGCTACAAACATTAGATTACACAAACAGAAAACTTATTATTATAATCACTAACACAACTAGGTCCCCCTAACTACATTCATTATACAAACCCTTGATACACACACACACACACACACCCCACACACGCACACCCCACACACCCACACCCCACACCCCACACACGCACAGACACTCATCCCCACATCCACACATACACGCACACACACTCTCATACAAGTGCTTCGATGATTGCATGATTTTATAATTGTTTAAATTTTATTACATAAATGTTAATGTACCAAAAAAAAAAATGGGAGAAGACACTGATTCTTGTAACACAGGTTACAACCTAGCTCAGGAGTCAGGGCTTTAATATATAAATGTTACAATGTTTTATGTCAATAAAATTTTATTATTTATTTATTATCTATACTAATATTACAAAGCTGAAGAGTTTGGTTGTTTGTTTGGTTGTACACGGTAATCTCAGGAACTACTGCACTGGTCCGAATTGAAAAAATATTTTTGTGTTGGATAGTCTATTTATGGAAGAAGGCTATATAACATTACGCTACGATCAAAAGGAGCGGAGCAGCAACGAAAAATGGACGAAAACTGGTAGGCAATTCGATGCAACGGGAAGAGTCAGGGGAGGAAAAATTTGACGCGGGCAAATTCGTGGGCTAGTTTTGTTATAAGAACCAAGACCCCACCATGTCTTAGAAAGCGCGTTTCGCCGTTGTACCCGGCGATCATTCGGGTTTCTTTGACAGACGTTACAGGACAGTTTGAAAACCAGTCTTACCAAGGGGTATCGTTTTACCCAGTAACTGGGTTGTGAAGGTCAGATAGGCAGTCGCTTGATTTAAAATACTGGTATTTAGCTACATCCAGTTAGACTGGAAGCCGACCGCAACATAGTTGGATAAAGATTAGGGCAGATATAATTTGAGTGACGTCACCGAAAGCGGGAGTTTGTTTTAGAAATAAGGTAGTGATAAGAGAACGGTGTGGTGTAAAAGAAGATGTAGTGACAAAAATTGAAAAAAGTATGCTTAGATGGTTTGGTCATGTTGAGAGGATGAATGAAGGTCGGCTCACAAAAGGTATTTACAAGGCAGATGTGAGTGGAAACACCGGGAGGGGACGCCCTAGGAGGACATATAGGGACCTTATTGGTGATGTTCTTCAGAAAGGTCAGGTGCGTAGTACTCGCAACTGGCGTGTGTGTATGACCAATTGTATGAACCTAAACGAGGCAAAAGAAGTGTGTAGAGATCGTAGCAGGTGGCGTTCCGTGATTTCTGCCTACCCCCATGGGAAAAAGGCGTGATTCTATGTATGTATGTATGTATGTAGTGTTTCTATTGCAATCAATTAAATTAATTAACGTGAACACCATGGAGTTTCTTGCCGGCTCTTCTCTATAGGAATCAACTATTTGGAACCGTGCACCTAGCTTCTGACGTTTCATAAGTGCCCATGTAGGTTTATGTGAAATAAAAATGTTTTGATTTTGAAAGAAAAACAAGGACAGGTAGTAATTATGAAACGTTTATAAAATGTCAAGATTTGTGAAAGAGAGAGAAAGTGTATCAATCATTAAATGTCATTGTCCGTAGCTTTAAATAATTGCAATGGCCGACACTAATAACAGTCAATTTAATTACTCATTCTAGGTTAAATTTTGACAGGTCAAGAATGTTTGCTGCTGACAGCGTGGTCAAAACCACCATGAAAAAAAAACATAAAAAACTGAAGCGGAGAAATTTTTGGAACGAACACTATTTTGCCGTCTAAGTCCACGGATGTAGTAACCTCGCGGCAGAATATTTTTTTTTGCCCAGTACCTACTTCCAGAAAATGAATGCGCGTGATATATTATGTAATATATGACACTGATTACTGGTACCCAGTTTTAGAAAAAAGACTAGGTACATTAATAAATCTATTTATAATCAGTTGCTATTTACTGTTCATTCATCATTATTTCAGCCAAAAGACGTTCACTCCTGGACATTGACTTCCCCCAAATTTGGCAGAGTTCGCCATAATCTCCACACTTGGCAGGCGGGTTGGTGATCGCAGTATGATGGTAAAATACATAGAGAACGCTGCTGCCCATTCTCTAGTAAGTCCCTTACTCGCGCTCTAGGTACGACACCCACGGGAAGAAATATGATTGTGTATTTTTTACGTCCGTCACGACACTGAATGCACTGTAAATGAACAGAAAATATAAATGAATGTAAAAACACACATTATTCTAACATAAAAATCATTATTGTAGTTTTACGTCATTTGTGACCAAGACCTTACAGTTAGCACAGATGTCAAAAGTTTGTTGACCTTCCGAATTTGGCAATGTTGATGACACAGTACTCAGTGTATGAAAACCGGGTGATTGCTTATTATTTTGTGTCATAAAAAAACTCGTCTGCACCGCTGTCAATGGAAGAAGTGCCCAAAAGGCTGGCAGCATTGCCACGTGGTATGTCGATTCTGATTCTTTGGCCAGCCTTCTGGTCACGTGAAGACTCGACCAAACGCTGGGTGATGTTTCCAAAAACCAAGTGGCCACTCTGACCCCTGGCCCTAGTGTTTCAACCCCAAAGAGCTCGAATATATATAACTTCAAATAAGAGTGTAATATTTTCGCCGTTTGAGGTTTTCCGCACCTGCAGCAGCCACCCCAGCACAGCCCGACGTGTACCTACTTGGTGGGAAAAAGAGTGTCGACACATGTTGCGTACCACACCAGAAGCCAGGGCATTATGTTCATTCCGTCTGGTCTCTTCCCATCGTCGCGTGCCAAGCCGTTGGGTTCTAAAATACCGGTGACATTTTCTTTTCGATTCTTTTTTTGAGTTACGCAATTCGGGTGATGATCAGCAGGCGTAGCATGACCAATTCTATGTCTATTCTACCAAGAATAGACAAAGTTCTTTCTATTCAATTCGACATCTCTTCGGCTCAAGCACGGGGCGACACGTAGGCTCGGGTTTCTATGAAGACAAAGACAGTTATTCTTTCCATAGCAAGAGAATGGTAACTAATAGGACTTTTTCATTGAATAGTCATGCAGTGGGATTAAACGATCTTAGAGTATTGTAATGATGATTATAATTAATATAATCCTGTAAAAAAAATGTACACCCAACTGAAACTCCAACTCAAAATTAAAAAAAAATTAGTTGCCTTGCTCAACATCGTAGAATTTTGTCGACTGAAGAATAGAAATATTTCCTCTCTTCAGTTTTAACATCGCCGTGCCATTTCGTCTATTCTTCCGTCGACAAAAATCGTTTCTATGTTGGTCATGCTACGCGTGCTGATGTCATATCCTACGTTATATTTCAATCACCGGCTACCACATATATCCAAATCTAATTCTAATACCCCAAAAATAATTATAATATTCATGAACAAGGAAATAATAATGCTTTATCATTATATCTATTTTATTTTCCGCATTGTTATACAAGTTCCAATTTGCATAACAAATTGTTACGCCTTGCCCCCGGCTTCGACTGAGGTTACGCTGCCAAATTATATAGGTTTTGCCAATTAAAAATAATAATTTTTCGCTAGTTATTAAAGTCAATATGTTCGCTATTTATTCAAGCCCTGGGTCGACGACGGCGCCTTGTGTTCCACGCGCGCCTCAAAGAGATGTCAGCAGCACTGAAGGGGTCTGCTAGGACCGATGCCTGCCGGGGTCACGAGATTGTTCGAAAGAGATACCGTGACCCTGGCACATGGGTTACTGAAGGAACACGGGTGGGTTTTAGTCAGTAAAAGTCTGACACGCCCTTCCGCTCCACCCAGAGTGAACTCAACTGATGACTTCCCATCCAAAAAAAAAACGCCTTGCCTCCGGCTACTACTAAGGTTATACTGCCAAATTACATACGTTTTGCTAATTATAAATAATAGTTTTTGGTATTTATTCAAGTCAATGTGTTTGGTATAGGTAATTGCATGTCGGAAGACCGGGTATAAGGAAATTGGTTACCGGAATGTAATATATCGATTAGTTTTAATTAATTGACAATCATTCATCAGACACACACACACACCCACTCACACACTCTCATACTCCTCCCAACACGCATACACCACTTCCCTTACCCCTTACACATTCAGACCCTAACACACTACAACTAACACATGCGAGAACATACTGCCCGCCCACACAACACATTCAGTATTGTTTTTATCTTTTTTTATCATGCATGTTACTAGTACATTACTTTTAATTTTACTATTTCTTTTACTTTCGTTTCGCTTTTTGATCTTTGTTTGCCATAATTTACATATTCCTAGTAATTGGGGGAATACACTAGCTCCTGTAATACAGTGTACATTAGCGCAGGAGCTAGGGAATTCATAAAAACATTAAACAAATTTATGTCAATAAAGATCAGGGACGAAAGTAAATAGTTATGAAAATATAAAAATACTAGCTTCTGCCCGCGACTTCATCCGCGTCAAATTTTTGCTCCCGTGACCCTTCCCGTCGTCTCGAATTGCCTGCCAGTTTTCGTCCATTTTTGGTTGCTGCTCCGCTCCTTTTGATTATAGCATGATGTTATATAGCCTATATCCTTCCTCAATAAATAGGCTACCGAACACAAAAATAATTCTCCAATTCGGACCAGTAGTTCCTGAGATTAGAGCGTTCAATCAAACAAACAAACTCTTCAGCTTTATAATATTAGTACAGATTAGTATAGATTTGCTGTTTTCATCATCATTATTTCAGCCGAAAGACGTCCATTGCTGGACTTTTTTTATTATTTTTAAGGAATGACATCTCGCAGCTCAACATATGAGGTTATGGGCTGTTTCACCGGACTAGACTCATCATCATCATCATCATTTCAGCCGTAAGACGTCCACTGCTGGACTTAGGCCTCCCCCAATTTGGGGGGCTTTGCCTTAATCGCCACGCTTGGCAGGCGGGTTGGCGATCGCAGTATGGTGGTAAAATGCATAGAGAACGCTGCTGCCCATTCTCTAGTAAGTCCCTTAGTCGCCTTTTACGACACCCACGGGAAGAAATGGGGTGGTGTTATTCTTTACGTCCGGCACCACACCGGACTTGACTGTGGCTACCTTAATAAATTAAGAAATCCATCCAGGGCTTAAAAACTTAAAACAAGAGTGACTGCTCGCTAAGGGCACCCCTGTGAGGTACGCCTCAGCTTAGGGCATCGCTGGAAGAGCAGTAAAGGACGGGCTGAAATGGAATGATTTATTATTTGGGGAAGAATTTAATGCTATAGGCTCAGCGGCGTAGATTGGGACAAGCAAGGGTCGGGGCAGACATGGATTGGGACGTCGCGGCGGGCCTCGGCAGCGAGGATGGAAGGACGGTGGATCTTAAGAGTACTGGTAAGCTTGCTACTCTCCTGGAGGAGGGTTGTAGCGTCATTAGGAATGGTTAGGGTATGTCTCGGTAGGCGAATCCACGAAAGATAGCCGGGACCAGCGGCTTAACATGCTTTCCGGGGCACGGAGAAGTCTTGGTTTGTAAATATGGTCACCCATCCTCGGACCAACCGCGGCAAGCGTAGCTTAACTTGATCGATCGACAAGTGCGGCTATTATTAAGATAAGATAAGCTAGATGAGATAATCATTTATTTGCCCAAACATGACTACAAGACACAACACAAATTGACAGCATGCAAGAGATGTTAATAGTGGATATAAATACAGATCATCACGTTTGCCTTAAACAATGGCATGCAAATATTTAAACAGTAATTTTAAATGTAAGTACGAGTCAAATTATTTAAAAATGTCATAATAATAAACGAACATTAAAAATAAAGAATTGGTAAAATATAGGTAACCATAATTAAAATCTCTCATCTAAATACTCATTTATATTATAATAAGCTTTATCTGCTAAAAAATTAATAACTATTATTTCTTAGCCACAAGTTTGTTAATTAACGCTAATTAATAAACTGCATACGTCAAGATATTGAGAAAGAATACATCTGCATGCTTGGATTATTTCTGTATACTTTGTAGGAGGGTCTACAAAAGAATTGCGACACTATCCACATTTATTAACAATTTACTTACAATCACGATCTCTGATTGGTTGAAACTATTTACTATTAACAATTCAATCATCATGCTGGCTGGACACATCTGCCGTATGTCAGATGATCAGTGGGCCAAATTTACGACCCAATGGGTCCCGCTTAATAGCAAGAGACATCGCGGCAGGCCCAGACGGAGATGGCAGGATGAGCTGGACTCTTTTAATAAAGGCTGGTGCTTGGCAGCTCTGGACAGAGAGACGTGGAAAGAGAGTAGGGAGGTCTTTGCCCAGCAGTGGGACAGCAACGGCTAATAATATAACATTAATATAATCATCATCATCAGTCTGCCCTTTTCTCAATTAAGTAAACAAAGAAGTTAACTTTTAGATATATTCTTAGTTTTCTTTTTAGTTATTTTTATAATATTAGTGTAACTGTTTTGTATGAACAGATCACCTCCAAGTGAATTTAAAGAAGAAGTGAAGTGGTTACATTATTATTTATGTAACTTATGTTTCCCTATGTGTAATATTGCATAGTGTAACTGATTGTTGTTCCTTCCTATGAGAAAAAAATGCAAAAAAAAAACTAGTTTATGGTTTTAATTTATATCTCCCGCATTTACAAGTATTTTGATGAAACTTGATGAAAATTTTCATTTTTAGTTTCCAAGCAATATATTTATTATTCGATGTTTATGAAGAAATTTGAAAAAAAAAAACAATACCTAGTACCTAATATGCAATCGAATTTGGTTAGCATGCTTTAGATTTTTTGATCTTTACCTGTGCTCATTTTCATCGTTAAAATAACAAATTAAATAAAGAATTATAAATAATATTCTTTAAAAGGAAAAATATATGAAATAGCGAAAAAAAAAACACTTTGAAAATAATCGGCGAAAATCATAATTTTTTTATTTTTGTAAATAAACATCGTGACATCTACCAACCCGTACTAGGCCCGCGTGGTAGATTAAGGCCCACTACCTCTCACCGAGACCTGGCCTGTGTCCCAGCAGTGGGACCATTACGGGCTGAGTCTGCTATACTCATTCTTTAATCGTAAAATGCAAATGATTATTGTCCGATAACTACTAGTATAATTAATCAATATATACCTGGTACTATTTACAATTTGTTTATCTAAAATGTAATGGTTTGCATAATTTAGTTCTAACTTTTGTATCTAATTACAATCAATTAAAATGCAAATCAATTTCCTAATATTGCATAATATTATGATAACTATTTGTATGGAGGTCAAAATAATTTATAATGTCAATTTTAGTTTTTAATAGGCTATGTGTTAAAATTGACCTACATTTATTTGATTAAGTAACCCAGAACTACGTAAAATCAAGAAAAACAAACAATCATATACATTCATCATCATCATCATCATCACCATCATCATCATCATTTCAGCCGTAAGACGTCCCCCAATTTGGGAGTCTTTACTATAATCGCCACGCTTAGCAGGCGGGTTGGCGATCGCAGTATGGTGGTAAAATGCATAGAGAACGCTGCTGCCCATTCTCTAGTAAGTCCCTTTTTTTTCTTTTTTTTTCTGGATGGGAAATCTTCAAATGACTTCTCCCGCTCTGGGCGGAGCGGGAGGGCGTGTCAGACTTTTACTGACTAAAACCCACCCGTGTTCCTTCAGTTGCCCATGTGCCAGGGTCACGGTATCTCTTTCGAACAATCTCGCGATAGTCGCCTTTTACGACACTCACGGGTAGAAATGGGATGGTGATATTCTTTCGTCCGTCTTTAGGCTGTATGTTAAACAAAATATGATACGCAACCGTTAAACCTATTTATGTACACATTTACAATACATAATTAGAATTCGCAAATATATTAAAACGTTCGGAAGCGACCATCCATAACATTTTTCGTAGATCTATTATTGTGTAAATTAGGCATTATATTTTTATTCCTGCTCCTTAATAAAAGACTCTTTTCATGGGAATTCAATGGGAAAACATATTTTGCTACAAGACTGCATTCACAGATCTTGGGGATTTATTATTGTGTTACGTTTGTAATTATATTTTATTCGACTTTCAAAAAAATTTCGTTTTATTTTTCCGTGCAAGTAAATTTTATAGGCCATCGATATTACTGCATTTATTAAAAAAAGTAAAGCTATAATTTTAGCGTGTTAAAAACACTATTGCAAAACATAAAAAACTTTTTTACAAAAAAAAAAACAACCGACTTCCTCAAAAACACTACAAAGTGAAAAATAACTTTAATTTCGGAAGTCGGTGTCTTAGGATCTGTATTTATGGTTTTTTTGCCACCGACTTCCGAAATTAAAGTTATTTTTCACTTTGTAGTGTTTTTGAGGAAGTCGGTTGTTTTTTTATGGAAAAAAGTTTTTATTATTAAATTTTTAGTTGTGGTATTCACCCTGCACTAATTCCAAACAAACAATGCATATTTATGCGATAGCAGAAATCGCGGTTGATTTGCTGTCATTTTTTAAAGAGTTCCGGTGTCTGTCTCCCGAACTCATCATCAGATCTTTCTGAAAATTATATGGGACCATTTCGGTATAAACCCCTTTCGAACAAAAATAGAATTTTGCAAATCCGTCTATATATGACGGAGTTATGGCCGAACATACATAAAAAAAAAAAAAACATATAAACATCCGAATTGAGAACCTCCTCCTTTTTGAAGTCGGTTAAAAATGAAAGTAGTTGTTAACCTAGGCATAAAAATATCAACTATACAAGGTGCCGTTTTGGATCTGCAAAACATTTCAGGAGGTAATTATGTCAGTGATTCTCGACCCGAATCAACAATAAAATGGGCAGGTATTTTTTTCATTTTATTCTTATTTACGGAAATCGGTAAGTGTGAACTCCCTTTTTTAAAACACGGCCAGTCTGTACGTGTCCTTAAACTGCGCTTTCACACACACACACACACACAAACGCAACCGACATTTCTTTCATAGATACAAAGCCGCGCTCCCCATCCAGATTTATTCTGAAAAACAATAAAATTGAAAAATCTAAAATAAAAAGTATTACTTATAATTGACTTGGTATCGTATTGTTATATGATTATTTACGAGTCTCATAACTACCTCCTGAAATGTTTTGCAGGTTCAAAACTGCATCTTGTATACAGGATGTTTGGCGCATGTACCGATAATTTATTTTTGTGGGACTGACTGGGTCATGTGCTATTTTTTTTCACCTATAAGACCCATGTCTTAAGTGTACTACAATCGAGATACGATTTTTTTGTTAGATTTTGAAAATCATCAGACTCATGGTCTTTAAAACGAAATATTTTTTTTAGTTTGTTATTATATTTGTCATCATCATCACCATCATTTCAGCCGTAAGATGTCCACTGCTGGACATAGGCCTCCCCCAATTTGGGGGGCTTTGCCATAATCGCCATACTTGGCAGGCGGGTTGGCGATCGCAGTATGGCGGTAAAATGCATAGAGAACGCTGCTGCCCATTCTCTAGTAAGTCTTTTAGTCGCCTTTTACGACATCCACGGGAAGAAATAGGGTGATGCTATTCTTTATGTCCGACACCACACGGAATTGATTGATTTTGGATGTGATGGATGTTGGATTGTATTTGTACCTTTTTTTTATGCGAGAAGTTTAAATAAATAAATAACTTTTATTGCATTTCAAATTTTTTTTAAACTTCTCGCATAAAAAAAAGGTACAAATACAATCCAACATCCATTGTTGGATTGTATTTGTACCTTTTTTTTATGCGAGAAGTTTAAATAAATAAATAACTTTTATTGCATTTCCTAATATAAGGTTATTCGCTATTTTATTAATAAAGTAAAGATTACAAAAAATATATGACGAGCTTTAAAACGTTTAAAATGAATTAATGTATGTAAAACAGCGACACTTAGGGGTCTAATCTATGCGTGATACTTAGGATATGGGGTCTAGGGGTGTAACACAGACATGACCCAACCAATCCCCCAACTTTTTGTTCACGCCATGCACCAAACACCCTGTATATTTTTCAATTGTCAAACTGAAAGAATTGCAATTGTGGCTAAATTATTATTTGATAAAGATTCAATAATAACTTCGCCTGTGTGTTGCCGGACGTAAAGAATAGCACCACCCCATTTCTTCCCGTGGGTGTCGTAAGAGGCGACTAAGGGACTTACTAAAGAATGTGTAGCAGCGTTTTCTATGTATTTTACCACTATACCGCGATCCCCAACCCGCCTGCTAAACGTTGCGATTATGGCAAATCTCCCCAAATTGGAGGAGATCTATGTCCAAAAAGGGACGTTCTCTGACTGAAATAATAATGAATAATAACTTATGTTAATATCAATTAGCTGTTTTGAAACTTGATAGTTATTTTTGGCATTCAGAAATGTAATCATATAATGTCTGCACGATTAGGTACTTAAATCTATACTATATTACTATAGATCTATACTAATATTATAAAGCTGAAGAGTTTGTTTGTTTGAACGCACTAATCTCCGGAACTACTGGCCCGAATTGAAAAATTCTTTTTGTGTTGGGTTGTCTATTTATTGAGGAAGGCTATAGGTGATATAACATCACGCTACAACCAAGAGGAGCGGAGCAGTAATGAAAAATGTTGCAAAAACGGGCAAAATCGCACGGGTAGGCGATTCGACGCGGCGGGAAGGGTCGGGGAAACAAGAAATTTAACGCGGATGAAGTCGCGGGCAGAAGCTAGTTACTAATAATTATTTAGAGCCGTGGTGGCCAGTGATAACAGCCGCAACTTACGCGTTGTCGGTTGTAAGTTCGAACCTCCACAGGCGCTTCACTTTATGTAAATTATTTCATCACCACTGCTCTCAAACCGGTGAAGGAAAACATCGTGAAAAACCGGCATGTCCTAGATGATAAAATGATAAATGATTTTATTTCTGTAAGTAGGTTTGTACAAACACTTTTACAAGTCAATAATATTTTTTGACGTGACAACGTCTTATAAATTGGTTTGCCGGGTGACACTTCAAGAAACTGCGTTACGCTCCGCTCACATTATGCGCTCACAATGAGAGCGAGTGAGAGGCACGCGTCCCTTCCACTCGGGCATGGTTAGCCCGCCTAAGAGCGAGAGAGACAGACATTCTTTGTATAAATAAATGTTTTAAATTGTTACTATTATTTCATCCTTCTTCCTACTATACGAATGAATATTCACATTAAAATTATTTTACCACTCAAAGTCGTTGTCACGTAAAACTTTCGCCCGTATACCGACTTTACAGGCAACCAATTTTTTTGAGCTAGACGAGGTAGTCGTTTCCTAACTGACTACTCTGAGAAGAAAGGCCGAAACAAACTCAGCGGTCACAGTCTCTTTTAAAGTCCAGACATAATCTTGGTCACATCATGTGAAGACCATGTAGATGGCTGTCTGAAATGGTGTTTTGAGGAATGAACCACACAGATCGAGTGGACCTGTCCAGTCAGTGCACGCATTTGTCACTAATCGTTTAGCTCAACTCAGAACTTGAGAAGCTCAACTATTCGACGAACAATACCAAAGAAAGGACATTTGGGTAGGCCGCAATTACTCAACCTCATCATCATCATCATTTCAGCCGTAAGACGTCCACTGCTGGACTTAGGCCTCCCCCAATTTGGGGGGCTTTGCCATAATCGCCACGCTTGGCAAGCGGGTTGGCGATCGCAGTATGGTGGTAAAATGCATAGAGAACGCTGCTGCCCATTCTCTAGTAAGTCCCTTAGTCGCCTTTTACGACACCCACGGGAAGAAATGGGGTGGTGTTATTCTTTACGTCCGGCACCACCATTACTCAACCTGCCAGATCATAATTACAACATACTTGACAACAGAAATTTGATGACATTGTGACATCTGCCAACCCGCACTGGGCCCGCGTGGTGGATTACGGCCCACTACCTCTCACGTATAGGAGACCTGTGTCCCAGCAGTGGGAACAATATGGGCTGATTATGGTATACTGGTAATTATAATAACTTTAAACTTATTTGTTCCATAAATTCCATATAATACTATTAATGCAACATTTTATCAACCGTTCTGTCAATTTTGCCTTGATCACATCTGGGTAGATTTCCAAGATCATAATTTAAACTTCACACTCAAGGGCTAAAGCGTCAGTCTGTCTGTTGACGTCATGAACTCCAACCCCATCCCTAGTACAGCCAGCGTTAAAAATATCGGAACGAAAAGACTATTCAAAATGATCTCAACAACAAAGAAATTTAAACTTTTTCTCAATTGGATAAAGTTCTTGTCAGAATGACAGTTGTCGTGTACTATCTGCATTCTAAAACATTCCTTGTGTCATTAAGTTAATGTTTAATTTTTATAGTTGTTTAGATCATTTTGAACAGTCTGTTTGTCCCGATATTTTGACGCGACGTTATAATACGCACCGTATTACTCGCAAGACTCGCAACTAGTGTGCATGTATGACAAGAGGGGCAAATCTCGTAATTTTAAGATCGTGTGTGATCTCAGTCACAACCTCTCAAAAATACCTCTAGTTTCCATAAATTTTTGACAATTTTTTGACATTTGATTGTCGCTGAGATGAAACTGCGACTAGATTTTGAACGTTAAAGACGTTACTACGAAATTACGAGAATTTGGCTTTTTGATGCATGAACGTAAACGAGGCAAAAGGAGTATGTAAGGATCGTTTTCACGTGGTTCTGTGGTTTCTGCCTACCCCCATGGGACGGCGTGAGTATATGTATGTATGGGAAAAAGTGTAAATATGTACACCCTGTTTCTG
Source organism: Aporophyla nigra (assembly GCA_947507805.1). NCBI lineage: Eukaryota > Metazoa > Arthropoda > Insecta > Lepidoptera > Noctuidae > Aporophyla > Aporophyla nigra. The sequence goes on from OX382318.1 coordinate 3,283,297, forward strand.
TCTTTTAAGTATTTACATCTTGTATACGATAATCTCAAACCTTTAGTCAAACATTAATTCCCAAAATATCCAGATAGATAAATCCTTTTTTTTTAAAGAATCTTGCTATCTTGGGAGTGTTCGTTTTTGTCTGTGCGTGGTACCCTGCCTGTATCCTTTTTTTATTATTTATTTATTTGTTTTTCACTTCAGGTTAAAGAAAACATTGTAGCCCTGGCTCTTGCACTAGGAATTCCTGTATCATAAGAGCCTTTAATGTATCTGAGTCTTGTAACTTGAATTAAACTAATTTTACTTTTTAATTTATCTTTCATTTTAATTTAGACATCTATTAATTATTTAAGACATCTTTTTGACATTGAAAAGCGCTGAGATAAAATTGTGATTAGAATAATTTTTTTTTATTCCGGGAATAAAGAGTTCATAACCATAAAACTAAAACCACCCTTATAAATAAATAAAAAACACTCACCAGTGCTCCCTATTCTCGGAAGTCGGAAACTCGAAACTCGAAAGTCGGAAATTCGAAAGTCGGAAAACTGGAGCACAACACTACACTTCACTAGGTACTATTGTATTACAACATTACCTATCGTGGCAAACGCGGTACGCGCCTACTTCGACTGAGGCGAAATATCTAGCCTTGTGGTATATATAGTAGGGTTGAGCTGGTGGTGTAGTGACAAATATGCTATAAAATATAGTAGCTTTTGTATAGTTTTGGGGCTCGTCTGGCACCGGACGTAAAGAATATTTCTTCTCGTGGGTGTCGTAAGACGTGGCTGAGGGATTTACTAGAGAATGGGCATCAGCGTTCTCTATGCATTTTACCACCATACTGCAATCGCCAACCCACCTGCCTAACGTGGCGATTACGGCAAATTTGGGGAGGTCTATGTCCAGCAGTGGACGTCTTTCGGCTGAAATGATGATGATGTCTGTCTGTTAAGCTTTCACGACAAAACTACCGAACCGATTTTGATGAAATTTGGTACGAGGTAAGTTTAAGCCCCAAAAAAGGAGATAGGCTACTTTTTATTCCGCGATTTTATCTGCTTCCGTGATGAATGTAGGTTACATTTACGCAGACGAAATCGCAGCCAAAAGCTATATAAAATTATTTATATTTATCTTGGTTATGCAAACCCTACAAAGTAGCACAGTAGCGCCTCGATTGTTCAGCCGCCACCGAATAGCTAAGCCAGCAAAACGTAACACACAAATCCAACACAAATAATCACTAATTATCGTACTGAAACTCAAAATAAGCATAATGAAAAATTTCAGGTCAGATTATAATGGTGGGAGGGTCGAGCCTTGGTCCTGGTCCATGGTTCACCTGGCTCATGGTCTCTCGGTCTGCGAAAATTCATCCAAATCCGTTCAGCCGTTTTAGCATAAAAGCGTATCTAACAAACAAACTTACTTTCGCTAATAGGTATTAGGATAGTTAGCATTATTAGCGAAATCTTTTGAATTATTATTCATTTATTTATTTATTCATTCGAACGACATGATCCATTTTGTTAAAACGCATACAATTTGTCTTTCGCTCGGTCACTTTGTTGGGCCGTTTTTTCTTAGTGAGATAGGAAATACCATGCAGCTTTTTTTAATATAAGTAAAAGTGATTCTGACAAGTATCCTAAATACAGAATAAACAATTTCATTTAATTCCATTTCTCTAGGAAAAAGCTTCCTTCGCCTATTCACCGCTCATTACAACTTACAAAGCGATACCACATTTCAAATCATCGCTTTCACTACAGCGTAGCCTTTACAAACCATTGAAGGCTTTACGCACTCAAGCCAACCAACCCAAGATGACCTCCGCTCACAATTATATTACGAAGAATTAGAGGTCAGACTATATTAGTTTTTGTTTTGATACAGTTCCTACACTTAGGTAGTGACGTCATTTTTGACGTGAATTAAAACAAAGAAATTTACTTGGTTATGTTTTTTTTTTAGAAAGGGTAGACTTTTTGAAAGGGCCTCTTTGATAATTGAACCAATAGGTGTTCCTTGTGGTGCCAGAAGTAAAGAATAGCTCCATCCCTTTTCTTCCCGTGGGTGTCGTAAGAGGCGACTAAGGGACTTACTAGAGAATGGGCAGCAGCGTTCTCTATGCATTTTACCACCATACTGCGATCGCTTACCCGCCTGCCAAGCGTGGCGATTATAGCAAACCTCCCCAAATAGGGGGAAGCCTTTGTCCAGCAGTGGACTTCTTTAGGCTGAAATGATGATGATGATGAATAGGTACTCAAAATTGAAACGCATCTAAATGCAAAAGTGATGAATAATAAATATTGAGGGATGGAGAAGAGACACTTCATAAACCAGCATATTAGAAATTAAAGGATTACATCCAAGAAAAAACTTTTTAACAAAAAATTAAACTGCTGAAAAAAGTGAAAACTTTTTGCTCTTCACTTTTTCAGCTGTTCAATTTTTTATTATTTTTAGGGTTCCGCACCTCAAAAGGAAAAAGCGGAACCCTTATAGGATCACTTTGTTGTCCGTCCGTCCGTCCGTCCGTCTGTCAAGACCCTTTTTCTCAGGAACGCGTGAAGTTATCAAGCTGAAATTTATATCAAATACTCACGTCTACTGTCTCTTAGAGCTGTGAAAAAATCAAACCTCTGAGCTAACGCAATCAAAAGATATAGCTGTTTATGCCGCAAATTTCCGCAAATTTTCGAAACTGGCAAGGGAATCAAAACCAAAGGGTACTTCCAGTCGATGTAGAATTTTAAAATTTGGTACGAAGTAACATCTTATAGCACAGATAAAGGAAAAATTGCGAAAACCGCAAATTTTTAGTTACATCATATAATAAAAATATTTAAAAAAAAAAACTTTATACCTACAGGTTTGTACGGAACCCTCGGTGCGCGAGTCCGCCTCGCACTTGGCCGGTTTTTTTATTGTTTTATATTTTTTTGTGGCTATAATCTACTAATTACTACATGCTTGCAAAAGTGAACAATCAATCATCCCTTGTTTTCCTACCCTTAGGTTTGGATTTTTACATGGGACGACCTTCAAGATATACTCTTTCCAATAAAAAAAGAATTATCAAAATCGGACCACTCTGTAAAAAGTTATGCGTGGTCATACATAAAACAAAAAAAAAATCGCTAACTTGAGAACCTCCTCCGTTTTTTTCGTCGGTTAATAAGATGCTTTGGAAACATGCTGGTCTTGCTCAAAAGACCATCAAGAGTCTTACTGGTTGAAGTCTTTGGTCAACTGGACCCCATCTACATTTTGAGCAGGTCGACTTTTTTAGGGTTCCGTTGCCAAATGGCAAAAAACGGAACCCTTATAGATTCGTCATGTCTGTCTGTCTGTCTGTCTGTCCGTCCGTATGTCACAGCCACTTTTTTCCGAAACTATAAGAGCCATGCTGTTGAAACTTGGTAAGTAGATGTATTCTGTGAACCGCATTAAGATTTTCACACAAAATAGGAAAAAAAAAAACAATAAATTTTGTGGTTCCCCATACTTAGAACTGAAACTCAAAAAAAAAATTTCATCAAACCTATACGTGTGGGGTATCTATGGATAGGTCTTCAAAAAATGATATTGAGGTTTCTAATATCACTTTTGTCTAAACTGAATGGTTTGCACGAGAGACACTTCCAAAGTGGTAAAATGTGTGTGTCCCCCCCCCCCAAACTCCTAAAATAAGAGAATGATAAAACTAAAAAAAATATATGTTGTACATCACCCTTCCACCCAAAAATTGGTTTGATTGAGATCTAGTAAGTAGTTTTTTTTTTTAATACATCATAAATCGTAAACCGCAATTTACCTTTCATTCAATCAACTCAATTGTAAAAATTTTAAAATAATAATAATTTCATAAACATAAACTTTATGCATAAACCGTGAATACCTACAGGTTTGTAAGGAACCCTCGATGCGCGAGTCCGACTCGCACTTGGCCGGTTTTTTTTTTTGATCTCGAGTTGGAAATCCTCATGGATGTCCTTCGCCCTGGAGTGGGCGGAGGGGTCTGTCAGACTCTTACTGACTAAAACCATCCCAGTGTTCCGTCCCACACCTACGTCGAGGACCACGGGAACTTATGCGTCTTCCGTGATCCCCACCTGGTGCCTCCTCACGTTGGGGGGGGGGGGTTGAGGTGCTAAACCCATACATCACAGAGAGGCGCGCGTAGAACACTACGCCACCATCTCGGGTCCTAAGGAATAGAGGACGACGGATGTCCCCAGATCCGTCGCCCCTGGACCCATTTAGGAGGGCTGGAAAAGGGCGGGTGAATAGGTCGACTGGATCAACTTCCCGATTTCATTATTAGTACGGTCATGAAGTAAAGCCGAATCTTTTATTTTTATATTTATGACTCCAAATATTCCAATATTATTCAACTAGCTTTTGCCGGCTTCGACTTCGCTCGCGTGCAATTCGGCAATTTTGTAGGGTTAGCTTCCAATCATATGCCTAAATAATAAATTTACTTTTATAGGTAATGACTTTTCTGACTCAACTTTATCCCCTTTTTCAGCTCTTTGGGGGTAGAATGATCAAAAACGTATAAATTATTTTTTAATCGTCAGCCGTAACTCAAAATTTTAAGAACCTAGATTCTAAACTGACGGACTTTCATACAAACTTCCATCCCCTATTTCACCCCTTTGCGGAAAGAGTTTCCAAAATCCTTTCTTAGCTAACATCTCCTGGTCATAATCGAGATAATATTATTATATTATTATCTCTTTATTTCAGAATTAAATTCCATAACTGTACATATATGTTAGTAAAGAACTACGTTAGCCTATAAAATAATATAATACAAATATGTTAGTAAAATAAAAACTTAAAAATCTTTGTTAGTAGACATTACCAATATTTACAGAAGCATGAAACTGACTTAGTGCCAGATAAGAGGACAATCCAGTTTGTTGGCAATGACACTCAGGTGACTGTTGTTACTGACACGCACCCTGCGCAACAAGGACGCTGGTCGCTTGCGTCTGATTGCAGCGACACTATCAGTCTGGGCACAGAAGCGAATGACCAGGAGACGTCAGCTAAGAAAGGATTTTAGGAAACTCTCTGCTCTCCGCTCCGACCAGAGCGGCAGAAAGAGTTACCGTTGCCCTGGCACAGGCAACTGAAGGAACACGGGTGGGTTTTAGTCAGTAAAAGTCTGACACGCCCTCCCGCTTTGCCCAGAGCGGAAGACGTCATTTGATGATTACCCACCCACAAAAAAGAGGTGTTGTTGTTGCATGTGTTTCTGAATCCAGTTTTGTATAATAATTATCATAAAAGGCCTCCCCAACTTCTTCCAGGAAATCTTTCCCCGCGCCACCTCGAACCAGCCGTCGTGGAATGCATCAAGGTTGTCTCACCACTGCTTTCTGGGCCGGCCGCCGCGACGTCGGCCAGAGCTGAACACGGCTAGCTTCAGGGTGGGACTTGGGATGAATCGATCTAAAACTCAACTTATGACTAACAGCACTAAACGTAGAGTTGAAGTGGATGGGCAGGAGATACATTATGTCGATGAGTGTCTCTACCTGGGCCAGTTAGCTTCTTTCGAAAATAGGCAGGAAAGAAAAATAGATCGCCGAATCGAAAACGTCTGGAAAAGCTACTGGTCCATGAAGACGCTAATGAAGGATGATCTGCCGTAGTCCTTGAAGCGTAATCTCATCGACATGTGTATCCTGCCCGTCTTAACCTACGGTATTTTTTTGGGGTGGTTACTTACGGTGCTCAGAGCTGGTCGCTTACTAAATCTCAAAAGTTCCGCCTTGGAGTTTGTCAAAGAGCAATGGAGCGGAGTACTCTGTGTGAAAAAAGCAGAGCAAAATTTGGAACACAACGATGCGTTCCAAAACGGGTATTAACAGACGTAGGCAGCTAGGCTCAAAGGGAATTGGGCGGGTCACATTAGCCGCATGCAGGATGATCGTGAAAGCTCCCGGCCACCGTAGGCACGAGCTTGCGGGCGGCGAGCAATGGGTAGCTCGCCGCCCGGTAAGGAACAAGCTCGGGTCGACGGCGCGTAGTGTTCCACGCGCGCCTCAAAGAGATGTCAGCAGCACTGAAGGGGTCTGCTAGGACCGATGCCTGCCGGGGTCGCGTGATTGTTCGAAAGAGATACCGTGACCCTGGCACATGGGCAACTGAAGGAACACGGGTGGGTTTTAGTCAGTAAAAGTCTGACACGCCTTCCCGCTCCGCCCAGAGCGGGAGAAGTCATTTGATGATTTCCCATCCCAGCTGGAAAATACCATACTTAATGAAAATGCTTATTTAGACCGTTTGAGTTTGAGTCTCTCTCTGTCTTTGGTGGGTATAAGAGTGTGTGTGTGCGTAGTATAGCCTTACGAACTTTGTTCTTGACAAGGTTTTGAACTTGCAACTCAGCGTACATTCGCAACTGAACCTCTTTGATCTAAACATAGGTAATCATAATAATAAGCCTGTATTGTCCCACCTGCAGGACAAAGGCTTCCCTCTCCTTTTTCCACTCAACTCTATCCTGAACCAATAACAACCAATCCCTCATGTAGGCGTCGAGTTTGTCCCGCCATCTATGCCTGGGTTTTCCGCGATGCCATATGACGTTTTCTCACACCAATCTTGTGGTGGTTTTAGCCCACATTGCATCTAACATGTTGCTATTAGAATTAAATTCGCCATTTTATTGACCACTTTCAATATAACTGCACGTGTTATATATATTCATATGTCCTTTTTCAAGGACACTAAAACCTAATTTCCGTTACGCGTGTCTCGCTCGAAGTACCCACCCACACATTATTAACATCCGCTACAATAAATATAAATAGTTAATTGGCTGTTAATAACTTGTTATTGTTATTAATTAATGGGTTAAAATAATTTGGTGGTTCACTGTCAAGGTTATACATATGTATAATGGTACATGCTAGTTTTATGTGATACCATAATTAATAATGATTACTCGCTCGCAACGAAACGGGCGGTCGGCCGGCATGCCTCGTTGCCGTCCACGTAACAGCCGCCACGGTCCGGTCGCACTCACTACATCCGTGCGAAGATGGCGCTGGTTTCTTTAATAAATTGATTGGCCTATTTCTAAACGGCTGGTAGACACTTCCCGAGACCCGAGGGCTAGTTGTTACCTTGGCCAGAGGCTAAGCATTGCTACACAACGTGGTAATGCCGCCAGTCTCTTGGATACATTACCAGTGGACAGCGATGCGGATGAATTTTTCGACGATATATGTATATATATATATATATATATTTTTTTAAATAGTTTTAGTTAATTTAGGTTATAATGAAATGTTTGTTGAGTACCAAAAAAAAAATTAATTAAGTACTAAAATATCGATCAATTAAATACAAGATAAGTTTTTAACCAATGCGCAAATTTTAACAAATTAAATTTAAACGAGTTATAATAACCATGCAATTTTTATTTTTGATACTAGCTTTTGCCAGCGGCTTCGCCCGTGTGGAGGTCGGAAAATATCCCGCGGGAACGTACTACCGGGATAAAAAGTAGCCTACATCCTTTCTCAGGCTCTAAACTATCTGTGTACAAAATTTCATATAAATCGGTTCAGTAGTTTTAGCAGGAAAGCGAGACAGATAGACAGACAGAGTTACTTTTGCATTTATAATATTAGTGTGGAAGTGTGGATATCTTAGTACAAAAAAATTAAGTTAACGTTAACGAAAGATGTTTATTTTGAAACTGGTTTTTACGGTAACTTGCGCGCGGCGCCGGTACGGCGGCGAATGTGCGTAGCTACAAGTACCTATCAGCTGTTCGATCGGTCAAAATTCTAAGAAGTTCAAAGTACCTACGCCGGCGCGGTTACTGAACTATTCCTATTGTCGATATCATTTTACGAAATATGTAGGGTGTCCACAGTTTACTGATTTAAGGTTGGATATATTTTTTAAAGTATTGAAAAAATTGCTGAAATGTGTTCTATTACTGATACGGAACAACCAAAAAAAAAATTTGCGCACTGGTTAAAAAAAATCCTGTATATCCTCAAAATAAATCTTCTTCGTCGTTACACTCTTGACAGAGTGGTCGTAGTCGTCATATCTGGTGTGGTGGCCAGAGGAGGTGGAGCAAAATAAATAGCACGTGATTAAGATAAAGATAATTTATTTGTCAAACATGCGTTTACATAAACTAACTAATCAGACGTGCAAGGTATTAAATTAATATGTTGTGAGCGGCCATGTTTCGCCAATAACGGCGTACAAATTTTGTAGGTACTTATATTAATTACATTTACTTAAAGTCATTTTAAATTTCATTACAAAATACACAAGAAATAAATAATAATTGATGTCAAGATATTATAGTATAAGTATATTAGAGTCAAAAATAAATTAAATTATCTCCAATATATTCATTATTATGCAGTCAAATAGTATCATTCAAAAGTCAATTGATTTAAAATACACATAATTAAATTGTTATTCTTAACCATATATTAGAAGTCGGAATAGAAAAGTCCCTTTTCATTCAAAAAATCTAAAACATTGTAATACACTTTATTAACTAATACATTTCCCAGCTTATTTTTGAAAAGTGACAAGGGCAGTTCTCTCCAACTTTTAGGCAATTTATTAAATATCATAGGAGCCACACAGAAAACACTTTTGCGCATGAGGGATGTTCTCGCAGTAAGATCATCATCATTTAAGCCAAAAGTCCACTATTCCTATGTCCACTGCTGGACATAGGCCTCCCCTAAATACCGCAACGTCGGACGGTTCTCTTCGTGATTGAGATATTAGATGACTAGCTTCTGCCCGCGACTTCATCCGCGTCAAATTTTTGCTCCCCTGAATCTCCCCGTCGCGCGTCGCATCGAATTGCTTGCCAATTTACAACCATTTTTCATTGCTGCTCCGCTCCTTTTGATTGTAGCGTAATGTTATATAGCCTTCTTCAATAAATAGGCTACCCAACATAAAAATATTTTTTCAATTCGGACAGTACTTAGTTCCTGAGATTAGCGCGTTCAACCAAACAAAGAAACAAACTCTTCAGCTTTATAATACTAGTATAGAATGAAAGTCAGTTCTCGTAATTAAACACGTCCAACATCTAGTCGCGTCTCAGCGACAATCAAATGTCAAAAACTTGTCAAAAATTTATGAAAATTAGCGGTATTTTTGACAAACTTTTTTTGCGTGAGGGAAATCATCAAATTACGTCTCCCACTCAGGGCGGAACGGGAACGTGTCAGACTTTTACTGACTAAAACCCACCCGTGTTCCTTCAGTTGCCTATGCCAGGACAACGGTAAATTTTTTGGACAAATTTTGTGACCCTGGCAGTCATTTTTGATAGAATGAGTCTGAGATCAGACTGTGAACATTCTAAAAATTATGAGAATTGCCCAGCTGTGGTTTTGACAAGATTCATTGACTATTCGAACAACTGACTGCATAATTTACCAAAAAACTAACTTCCTGTATTTTTTATTGGTGTTGCAGTAAATCTAGGTGGCAAACTGTTACTTTAGTTTAATCTTACAATGTCATCTGGGTTTTCTTGTATGAATACTTAGATGAATAATAATATGAATAAGTAATTTCATATTTGGTTTATTAATGTTTATCTTTCAGGGCAATATTTACATTATAAGCTTACGGAAAATAATATTAATAATATGTACAGTACATGTATATATAAAAAGACGGAATATTATCACCGGGAATCTATAAATTCGCCCGCATTGCTATCAACAGGCCAACTGCCCAGAAAGCTGGCAGCAAGCTACATTATATGGGGATGTTGATTCTTTGACAAAAAAATCGGTCAGCCCTCTGGTCCCGTGAACAGTCGACCAACCGTTTGGCGATGTCTTGAAAAATGAAGTGGGCATTCAGACCCCATGATGACGATAGCAGAGTAAGCATGCTGAAATGGCAGTGGACAGGTCATGTTTGTCGAAGGACCGAAGGCTCGTCGAGTAGACGAATCTGGGAGTGGAGACCGCGTATGGCAAGCGTAGTGTGAGACGCCCCCTAGACAGAAAGAAAGAAAATATATTTATTTAGCACAAACTCAAAGGCACACAAAATAATACAGCAAAAAATACATAAATTAACAGAAAACAAAAATAAAAAGAAAATCAATAAAAAGTGTAATGTGCGATGTTAGAACTAGCATTTAAGCCTGCCCCACGGCTGCGCTTAAAAGGTGGTAGTGGTGGTTAGACTAACGACCTAAAAAAGGTGTCTGGGACAGACTGGTTGCTGAAGACGGAAGAGAGTTTCGTGGCGCACCCAAAGGCCTATGTTTAGCAGTGATTTGATGACTGACAGACAAACAATCAAACTCCTATAGCCATAGAATCAGTCTCATCTACAAGACTGATTCATCATTTTTTGTGCTCTATATTGACCCTAGTCACTGACCCAAAACTTAACGCTGACTACGTCCTATTTACGTCTGTTTTTGTTCTAAATTAGTCTTAAAACGATGTCCTTTTAATTGAGTTTAATTATAGATTTTTTTGGAGGTGGTAGGTCGTTGTGGGTAACGGAGCGGGTAGGTATTGGGTGTGGTACAGTCACGAGGATAAATACTTTAACCGATTTCTTCCTAGGATCTCCCGCACGACGCTTACGTCCCCCCGACCCTTGCTCAACGAAGTGCCAGCCCCCGCCGTAGCTGAGCCTGTAGCTTTGAAATCCTGGACTAATCAAAAATAAATAAATATAAAAAACTTTTTGTCACTGACTACATAGGCCTGACTGGCCTGTTAGTCTAGTGGTTAGTGACCCTGCCTGTTAAGACTGAGGTCGTGGGTTCGATTCCCACCCAGGACAAATGTTTGTGTGATGAGCACAATAATTTGTTATGTGTCTGGGTGTAACTTATCTATAATATGTATGTATTTAGAAATATATAAGTATTGTATATTTATCAGTTACCATAGTACAGGCTCTGCCTAGTTTGGGATCAGATAACAGTGTGTTGGGTGTCCTAAGATATTATTATTATTACAGGCCCACATTGTTTTAGTGTTTAAATTATCTTATAAACTATCTATATATATAAAATTCAAAGTCCTGAGTGACTGACTGACTGACTGATATATCAACGCACAGCCTAAACCGCTGGTCCTAGAGACATGAAATTTGGAGAGTGTAATCTTTGTAAAGGGTAGGTATCCACTAAGAAAGGGTTTTTTGAAATTCAGTCCCTAAGAGGGTGAATTGGGGGGTTGAATTTTCACGCGGGCGAAGCCGCTGGCGGAAGCTAGTGTTAGTATATAATTAGAAAACAAAAAAAAAAGATGAGCATATTTCGACCACAGATAGTTTCATCAAGCCCCGTGTAATACATGAAGATTGATAAACCTACCAATGGTAGGCCCATCCAGCCTTTCAGAAAACACCCTCAAGAAACTGTTGGTGCTTCTTCCTACTCTGCGTATTATCGAGGATAATAATAATCATGGTTTGATCCAGCCTGTCCCAACTGGCTGTCTTCCCTCCAGCGAACCGTACCGTACCCCACATCGGGTGTCATTAGCGTTCAGTCGCTTAGTAATGAGAGAAGTTGGAAGAAATTTGCCCCTGGCTGTAGGTTTTTAAGTTCGCTTATGGCAGCCACAGGAAAGTCCGGTTAAGTAGTCATGACCGCTCAAGGTCAACTACCAGATGCAATAAACTAAAAAAAAAAATCTTAGAATATGGATAGAATTTGTATGGATGGTGTTACAAACATGGGTATGGAGAAGATATCTCAGAGTAGTCAGATAGGAAACAGTCGTTACGGGTCATCACAAGCCCGAAAGTCTGACCACCAGTTATCAAGGGGTATCGTATTCCCCAGTAACTGGATTGTGTCAAATAGGCAGTTGATCCATGTTAAATACTGGTAAACCGTTGCAACTGGTTAGACTGGAAGCTGACCCCAACATAGTGGCGCAAAGGCAGATGATGATGAGTAGTCAGACAGACAGCCTGTTGGTCTAGTGGTTAGTGGCCCTGACTGCTATGCCGGAGGTCGTGGGTTCGATTCCCACACAGGACAAATGTTTGTGTGATGAGCACGATCATTTGTTCTGTGTCTGGGTGTAATTTATCTATAATATGTATGTATTTAGAAATATATAAGTATGTTTATCAGTTGTCTAGTACCCATAACACAAGCTCTGCTTAGCTTGGGACTAGATGGCGTTGTGTGATAGTTGTGGAATATTATTGTTATTATTATAGGAAACGTCAACTTCAATATGATTGACGAGTAAGAGTGTTAGTACAAATTTACAGAAATAAAACCATTTATCATTTAGCGTTGTCTATCTTATGTCATCTTTTGTACTTATTATACTTTTAATACTGACAAGCAAAGCCGATGACGACCGTTCTGCCAATGTTTAAGATGAATTGGAAAAAAACAAGCGACTACCATTAAAAAAAAACAGAAGCATCAGCCCGTAACGTTCCCACGGTTAAAATAGGCCTGTTCTCATTGAAAGGGCTGTAATCTACCACTCGGGACCAGTCAGGCGCGGTCCAAGAGGGGGGTTCTAGGGGTCATGATCCCCCCCCAAAGACAGTTATGCTGTCGAAACCCTGAACGATTTGCCAGTCTTACTATCTTAAAATTGTTCTCACTTGAGCCACGGAGACTCCGATGGACATTTGCAAAAAGATTATAACCCGGGACATCATTCTGATCAGCAGCGCTTGCGACTACCTACTAGACCAAAGAGGATTTACCATTCTAAAAATATTCTTCAGTACTCATGGTGACCCCGCCCCCCCCCCCCGCCCCGCCAAAATGTTAGGCTGCGACCGCGCCTGGGACCAATGCGGGTTGATAAATGTCACATATCTTCCATTTTTTTTTTGTTTTTAGGAATTGGTTTCCTCGCGATATTTCCCTTCACCGTTATGAGAGTAATGTTGATCAAATAATTTTAACAAACGAAAGCGCCCGTTTGAGCCTGAACCCATAACCCAAGCTTCTTACTCATATTCATTTCAGAGTCGTTCTGATATATTTTATTACATGATACAAATTGCACATACCTAACCTAATACCATAGACGTAATAAAATCGCGTTGGAATATTATCGCTCACAGGATTTTCATCGCAATGCTTAGCACCTACAGTTGAAAATCGAACACTCTGTTTTTTAGACGCGCTGAGACTCACCCGCGCACTCTGTAGCGACATCTACACCGCCACATGCGAACTACGCATCACAATGACGTCACGCAAAATCCTGCATCGCGCAAGCAGAGTTTACCGCGCAACTAGCAAATATACAACGTTATCATCATTCTCCTAGCCTTATCCCAATTTATTTGTGGTCGCCGCAACATGTCTTTTTCTTCCACACTTCTCTATTAATCCTTTCTATCCATATCATAATTCACACAGTCCATCCATCGTTTCTCTGGTCTCCCTCTACTCTTAAAGCAATCATACATACTCAATACTTTCCTCGCGACATTTTCCTCATTCTTCCGTATCACGTGAGCATACCATGACAATCGATTCCCACACAACTTTTCAGTTATTGGTGCCACTCTCAGACTTCCTCTTATGTACTCATTTCTTATTGTATCCATTCGTGTAACACCACACATCCCTCTTAACAATATACAACGTCCCGACATCAACTGTTCGTGTGGATGTAGAGTAATTGGTAATTTACGGATGTACTCTGCCGATCCATTCGACGAATAAAGGCGTGGTGTTACGTTATGTAATTTATCACCTTGAATTTAAATATAGAACACACGATACATCACGAATCTTACTTATAATTAATTTTGACAGCAGTTGGACAGATAGTCAGATTAACTGATCAATCAAATTAAAATAACATACTAGTTAACTAAAGCTACTACTTTCGTGAGTCACGATTTAAGAGCCCTGTTATTATTGATATTTGTTTATATATTATATATATATTACTAATGAGTATTGAGACGTGTTATTACAAAATAATAATTAATTATAATTTGCTTGCTTCATTGATCTGAGTTTATCTATGGCAGGGCTGTCCAGACAACGGCCCGCGGGCCGCATGCGACCCGCGGCTTGTTTTCATGCGGCCCGGATGTTTTAAAGTGTAAATTAATCAGAAAATTGTTTTACTTCTTCAGTTATAGTCTAGTATCACTTATTTATGTGAAAGTACGTATTCAACAATGAACTTTATAAAATCTAAGTATAGATCTTCATTGTTCAGATAAGTACCTTCTTCATGCAATGCGTCTGGCAACAACGAATGTTGACGTTGATATCGAAATGATAGTTAAAGATAAATTAACGAAGAACCTCACCAAATCGTATAAAAAAATGGTTACCTTGTATGTTTTTTACTTGAAAACTGAAAATATTTGTTTCTGTGGCCCTCCCGCTTTTGTAGTAAATTTAATAAGCCCGCGGAGGTATGTAGTTTGGACAGCCCTGATCTAGGGCATTACTGACATCACTGAATGAATAATATCGAAAAGACTATGTGGGTCCTTTTTTATTTTTGTTTTCTTTCTTTCTTTCTCAGTCAGTTGTTATCATGATCTGGTTTCAGTAATTTAAGCGGCCTACCCAAATCTCCTTGCTTTGGTATTGTTCGTCAAAGCTTTAAGCTCCTTAAGTTCCGAGTTGAGCGGCACGATTAATGACAAATGCTCGCACTGACTTGACAGGTCCACTCATTCTGTATGGTTCTTTCCTCAAAAAACCATTTCAGTCACCAATCTACATGGTCTTCACATGATGTGACCAAGATTATGTCTGGAGTTTAACACGTTGAGTACCGAACACAGATTGATGGTTAATCCCATATGGCCGCAGATTTAGAGCGCATAGAAAATTGTTAGTAGTAAGCACGCGGTATCGCGTGATCGGCCATAATGCAGAGCCGTGATCGGTGTTAAAAGAGACTGTAACCTCTGAGTTTGTTTCGGCCTTTCTTCTCAGAATAGTCAGGAAACGCCGACATCATCTACTTTAAAAAAAACATCATCATCATCATTTCAGCCGTAAGACGTCTACTGCTGGACTTAGGCTTCCCCCAATTTGGGGGGCTTTGCCATAATCGCCACGCTTGGCAGGCGGGTTGGCGATCGCAGTATGGTGGTAAAATGCATAGAGAACTCTGCTGTCCATTCTCTAGTAAGTCCCTTAGTCGCCTTTTACGACACCCACGGGAAGAAATGGGGTGGTGTTATTCTTTACGTCCGGCACCACACGGTACACAAAAATATTGTAAAACATTTTAAAAGAGTAACGGCGTAGTTTGTTGCTCATTCTTCTCCATATAAAACTACCTTTTGGAAGCACTACTAGAATCAATTCAATTGAGTGTCTATTTGACATAAATGCTTTGAATTTGTCTTTATGCTCCCAAAGGGTTTAGCAGAGATCTAACAGAAAGCCGACCTACAGATAATGTTGCCACTTAGGACTCAAGACACTTATATTTGAGAAGGCGTGGGCCGTAATCCACCACTCAGGCACAACGTGGGTTGGTAACAAAAAAGTACATTTATTTATTCTATAGATGCTTTCAAGAGACCTTGTTAAGTGTCAGTAAAAGCCTTTTCTACAGGACATTTTACTACCTTTCCGTCCTTTCCTGTGTGTTGCCGGACGTAAAGAATAGCACTTTCCCATTTCTTCCCGTGGGTGTCATAGAAGGCGACTAAGGGACTTACTAGAGAATAGGCAGCAGGGTTCTCTATGCATTTTACCAACATACTGCGATCGCCAACTTGCCTGCCAAGCGTGACTATTATGGCAAAGCGCACTAAATTGGGGGAGGTCTATGGCCAGCAGTGGACGTCTTATGGCCACACGGAACACCTGAATTAAGAGGTCTAATTCAACAGCAAAAAAAAAATTTTTACAACGTAGAATTAGAACTGCAAACCTGAAAACCTCACAATGATCACAGACAACGATACTTACGCAACTTAAATTACTTAATTAAATACTAGAACCAAAATTATTACGTTTAACACTAACCGAATAAATTATAACCATTAAAATTTAACTGTAAAATAACAGAACCAGTTAAAAACTTTTTGTTACAATTTTTTTTTTAAACGGAAACGTTCCAAGGTCTTAGTTCATTCGTCCATACAGTGATTGATTCCGTCTGTTTGTTTAGTCGTGTTTCGTAAAAAAATGTGTAACAATACTTTTCCCTTAAAATATCTTTGTAAAAAATAATAGTTTAAAAAAACTAAAAAACACGCTTCCATGGAAAACCAAACTAAAAAGTACAAAATAATGGAAAAAAGCGTGGTGTGCTTTTAAGGTATTTTTTTATTGATATCAGGCACCCCACGCTTTTTTTCCATTATTTTGTACTTTTTAGTTTGGTTTTCCATGGAAGCGTGTTTTTTAGTTTTTTTAAACTATTATTTATTTTCTATTTTTTAGGGTATTTAGAATTTTGAGACGTATGTCAGCGTAGTTTGTGACAGTTTTTTTGCTGTCCTGGTAACCCTGGCAAGGATAATGGCACAAATTTATGAAATTATTGCATTGTCATCAGTCCTTGACAGGTGTGCAAAGTTTGAATGAAATCTGGTCGTTTAAAGTGGGTCAAAATCGCACTATAAGGAGTCGGTTACAAACAAACATACAAATATACAAATATACAAACATACAAGTGAAGCTAATATAAAGCGTGTAAAAAGAGATGGAATTACACAAGACTGCCTTTTAGGTCTAGTGGTCACACTGCTGGGCTCGAGGTCGAAGTTCAATTCCTGAGTCAGGTAGTGTTTAATTTGGGTTTTCCCTTCAGAAATGTGTCATTAACAGCTCGCAGTCTGGATTCGTGTCCGGTTAAAGATAAAAGGCCCGCCCCCTATTACCTTGAACTTGAACATATCTGGATAAATGTGCAGGCATAAAAACATGACAAGGACATCAGCTATAGATAGTGTTGTTGGGTGTCCCAATTTGTTCAGGACGTCCCGATTTTGAGGGGTCTGGCGACACGTCCCGTTTTGCACCTGATCGGGACGCTAAATGTTCCGATAAATCAATAAATATATTGAAAACCAGTATTATTACCAATCTATACCAATATTATAAAGCTGAAGAGTTTGAATGTTTGTATGTTTGTTTGATTGAACGCGCTAATCTCAGGAACTACTGATCCGAATTGAAAAAATCTTTTTGTGTTCGTTAGCCTATTTATCGAGGAAGGCTATAGGCTATAAAACAACACGCTACAACCAAGAGGAGCGGAGCAGTAATGAAAAATGTTGCAATAACGGGAAAAATCGCACGGGTAGGCGATTCGACGCGACGGGAAAGGTCGGGGGAACAAGAAATTTAACGCGGACGAAGTCGCGGGTAGAAACTAGTAAATTATATGGATTGCATCAATCGCGTTCGCATCACTATTTACTGATGAATGTACTCAATTACACTGAATCCAAATATGAGCTCAAAGACAGCAAATTGGGTTTATTTAAACTATTTGCTCTCTGGGGTGGCTCTATCACTAACGCTGAGCTACGCATTATCTATCTGTACTAATATTATAAAGCTGAATCGTTTGTTTGTTTGTTTGGTTGAACGCGGTAATCTCAGGAACTACTGGTCCGAATTGGAAAAATCTTTTTTGTGTTGGGTCGTCTATTTATTGAGGAAGGCTATAGGCTATATAACATCACGCTACAATCAAAAGGAGAGGAGCAGCAACGTAAAAAGATACGAAAACTCGTCTCGCAGACTCTCGAGTCGCAGGCTAGTTGGTTAATATGATTGAAAAAATAAAATTGATGCGTTCTTTGACATCGATAAACTCTATGAAGAAATTAGTAAAATAAAAGAAGTGGTGAAGGCAGCAAGCTTTTGTCCCGATTTAAAACCTTAAATCCCGATTTGTTTTACCATCTGGCCTGTTAGTCTAGTGGTTAGTGACCCTGACTGCAAAGACTAAGGACGTGGGTTCGATTCCCACCCAGGACAAATCTTTGTGTGATGAGCACAATCATTTGTTCTGTATCTGGGTGTAATTTATCTATAATATGTATGTATTTAGAAATATTTAAGTATATTTATCAGTTGTCTGGTTACCATAGTACAGGCTCTGCCTAGTTTGGGATCAAATAACGGTGTGTTGGTTGTCTTAAGATATTTATTTTATATTTATTTTTATCTGTCCCGATTTTAATACAATCGGACCTGCCAACACTAGCCATAGGACATATACATGTGAGGCACGTGGCATTCTATAATTCCCTTGAGAAAAAGCAGGAATGAATCTATTCAATGTATGACGTAGGCATTTTGCCTTTTCACTTCGTTTGGCGGCCATCTTTTATTATATTTTCATTGTCAATGCCATTCCACCCATATAACCTTATGAATCTCCTTGATCAGAGTTGAAAAGCCTTTTCACATAAAACGAGTTATTCTAACCAGCTTATAATATTATAAATATGAAAGTGGCTGTGTTTGTTTGTTTGTAACGATTTCACGCTAAAAAGCTTAATCCATTTAGATGAAATTTGCCACACAGATAGACCATGAACTGAGTATAGACAAAGGCTACAATTTATCCTGAATCCCAGCCGAGGAGACCCACAACATCATCATCATCATCATCATTTCAGCCGAAAGACGTCCACTGCTGGACATTGGCCTCCCCCAAGCACCGCCACTTCGACCTGTTCTGTGTTTATCGCATCCAACGTATTCCTACGGCCTTCACCAGGTCATCGGTCCAACTTGTGGGAGGCTTTCCAACGCTCCGCCTTCCAGTACGCGGTCGCCACTCCAGTACCTTCCGACCCCATCGGCCATCTGTTCTGCGAGCAATGTGCCCTGCCCACTGCCACTTAAGTTTGGCAATTCTTCGGGCTATGTCGGTTACCTTGGTTTTCCTACAGATCTCTTCATTTCTGATTCGATCGCGTAGGGAAACTCCAAGCATAGCCCTCTCCATTGCTCTTTGGGTGACAATGGGCCTCATAAGAAGACTCAAATTCACCCAAAGAGCAATGGACCCGCAACAGCTACTTTTGAATTAAAAAAAAAAATTAGCTTCGAAACTTTATTTATTAAAGTAAGAAACCTGTGACAAACTTTCTTTTGCTCAGTTTCCAGTCTAACCAGACGCTGCTGAATGACTATTTTACATAAACCAACTGCCTATTTGATCTCCTTACCCTAGTTAATGGGTAACGCGATATAACTTGGTAAGACTGGATGTCAGACTTTGTACTTCTGACTATCAGTAGATATACGAAAGGCAGCTAGAACCAACAGCTTAACGTGCCAAGGAAGGGTATCGATGTGTAATAGATGTCATCCATCAACGAGCATGTGTATCTTAGAACCAAAAATTCGAAGACATGTGACATCTACCAACCCGCACTGGGCCCGCGTGGTGGATTATGGCCCACTCCCTCTCACAGAAAGGAAGCCTGTGTTCCAGCAGTGGGAACAATATAGGCTGATAATAATGATTAGCGAGACAACCACAGCGATTGCTGTGGTTCAAATCAAATCAAAATATTTCCTCTCCCAATGACTACCTCTAACACTATTACTCCCAATAACAACCTCCCCCAGCACGCGTCGCATGACCGCCATTGAAACGGAATTTGTCGACGGAAGAGAAGATAAAATGATAGATTGTATCGTAGAAAAACTGTGTAAAACTGAAGAAAAGAGATGTTTCTATTCAAATCAAATCATTTATTCGTAAACATTTTATTACGTTATTCTTCAGTCGACAAGAGTACGATGTCAAGTATGATGACTATCGGGCGCCGGGAGTCGATTGCGGACTCCCGGCCACCGTAGGCGCGAGCTTGCGGGTGGCGAGCAATGGGTAGCTCGCCGCCCGGTAAGGACCAAGCTCGGGTCGACGGCGCGTAGTGTTCCACGCGCGCCTCAAAGAGATGTCAGCAGTACTGACGGGGTCTGCTAGGACCGATGCCTGCCGGGGTCGCGTGATTGTTCGAAAGAGATACCGTGACCCTGGCACATGGGCAACTGAAGGAACACGGGTGGGTTTTAGTCAGTAAAAGTCTGACACGCCCTCCCGCTCCGCCCAGAGCGGGAGAAGACATTTGATGATTTCCCATCCAAAAAAAAAAAAAAAAAATATGATGACTATTTCTCTTTACTATTTTTACAGAATTAAAATACATAAGGAACTTGTTTTGTTCTTGGTAGAATAGATATAGAATTGGTCATGCTACGCCGGCAATTGGCTATAATCGCCTCGCTTGGCAGGCGGGTTGGCTATCGCCGTATGGTGGTAAAATGCAAAGAAAGCGCTGCTGCCCATTCTCTAGTAAGTCCGTTAGTCGTCTCTTACGACAGCCACGGGCAGAAATGAAATGGTGATATTCCTGACATCCGGCACTTCACGGAACCATTTAGCGAAGTTATTGCATTTTGTAAGTTTAATAAAAATGGTTTTCGTTTCAAATTTTTGGCCGTTGTTTTGTTTACAACTTGTTGCAGAAATCGAACCTGGATCCAGTATTTTCTGTTTGGAAGGTTCACCATCCCTTCCCTAGACGCTACACTAATATTGTTTGAAGGGCCTGCCCGCTAGAATTATTCATCAACTCAGAACATAACCGCTTCTGATCGTAATAAGATTATATTAAATTTTCATAGACTACTATGATTAAGGTCAGTATAGACCTGTGTTCATAGTGTAAGAAATGTTGTTTGTTTTAATTTTTTTTTGTGAGAGAGAATTATTTGACTGTCATTCTGAACTGCGAAGTTTAAAATATCGATGTACTGTATTTATAAAGTTCATTATGGCGAATTATTTAATTGAGAATGTTTATAATGGCGATGTACGGAACTTCGAATTTCGATGTACGGAACTTCGAAAAAATGCCATAGCAAGTTTGCCAATGCATTGCCAATGCCAAGCGGTTGGTTGACTCTTCATGTGACCAGAGGGCTGGCCTATTTTTAGGTCAAAGAATCAGCATTGCCATCCGAAGTGGCAACGCTGCGAGCCTTCTGGGCACTTTTCCCACCAACAGTGATACGGACGAATTCTTTGATGCCCCATGAGCTCTTCCCCTTTTTTAACCTTTATTTAATTGTACATAATATATTTATTTTAGTGTTAGTTTGTGGATTATATTTAAGTCAGAAAATATAATGAAATATTAGGTTTCAGAAAAAAAATCAAATTAAAAATATTATTCAGTACATCGATATTTTAAACTTCGCAATTCAGAATGACAGTCAAATATTTTTGTAAATACTCCGACATTCTACTACTCAGCATCATTCTCTCTTCTTCTTTTCTTCAGCAGCCTATAATGTTCCCACTGCTGGGACACAGGCCTCCTCTCGGTGAGAGGGAGTAGGCCATAATCCACTACGCGGGCCCAGTACGGGTTGGTTACTACTCACAAATTATTTGTGGTCGGCGCAAAATTTCTTTTTCATCCACACTTCTCTACACCGACATTCATACTCAAAACTCTCCTCGACATTTAGTTTTTTCACATTTTTGTACTAATTTCTTATTCTATCCATACGTGTAACATCACCAGAGGTTGGAGTAGGTAGATTGAAATGGGATCAATGAACTGGCACGTATATATTAGTACGGATAAGCCTCTGGGATTCCGGTATTTTGAAACTAATTTCAAATGTTATAATATGTAGAATAAAGAATACATCAATATGAATAAGAAATGTTTATCCTTTTGCTGTCTTTTTAATAGTACTATATAGGAGACCGGCCTTCTACAGTAAGAAAAAAACGATTTTAAATGTTTATCTATCGCATTCATATAAATTTCTAATGTAGTACCTAGTTTAAAAATCCTTACTTTCACAATATTTGATTCAATCCCGTAAGTACCAAAATGAAATCCTGGAAAAAAGGCTTATCCTTGTTATTATTTCTATGACTATTCATGATGCGAGTACGTAAAATCAATCTACCTACTCCGACCTCTAAACATCACACATTCCTTTTTAATACACTTTTATTTGCTTCATACTAGGTTAGTATGTGCCTATGTAACAGAAAAATTTGAACATGATTTTGAATCCCTTCAAAATATCGGATTAACTTCTTTATCCCGGATACCTACTTTATGCTCGCATTATTTCAAACGATTCAAAGCCTTATTTTATCATACAAATAAGGTTAAAGTTGGCTGGTACGCGGCGAACCAAATGTGGTATCTCAGGGACTTAGAGGTACTCGAAATACGTCACAAACTACGCTGGCATACGTCACAAAATTCTTTTCAGTTTGGTTTTCAATGAAAGCATGATTTTTAGTTATTTTTAACTATTATTTTTACTTTATAGATCTAATATTGAATTACAAATACAATCACAGACAGCTGTGCTGCTGGACAATTTGTTGCACCACTTCCCAGGAAGCACTAGAAAGTGGTGACAGGTAGGCGTGCCTGAGGACTGTCTTATGAAATTTTGAAAAATTTCTGTACATAAGCTACGTTTTTATGCTTACTGTATTCCTATCGCTTTGTTTTGGATTGTTTCGGTGTGTAGGTATTATTTGGATCCACAAACAATTTTATTATTTATTTATTCATCAATAGGGAAGATGCAAATATAATATTTATGAAAATTTTATGATTTAAATGTTAAAAAAGTATAAAAGAAGGGCCACTGCAATGTTTTTATTTTACATAATGTTGATTTTTAACAATAATTACGTATTAAAAATCACTTGAAACGAAACGTATTTCAAAACACCAATCAGCGTTTAGTGACGTCACTCCGGTTACGAAGACTTGTTGAGGTTATGGTTGTTAAAGTGAATATAATTTTATGGTAATATTAAATGCATTTTTACATAAAAATGGTAGTTGGGATTATCAAAGCAGACTCCAGGAATTTACCAGAGAGATCTTTTTCAGAAAAAGGTTTCCTCAACACATTTTAAACTTTTACCAATTAACGACGTCGATCTCAAACTGTAAAATTAAAAATCTACTATAGACACGTTTTGTAAGTATTAGGTAGGTAACTAACGTGTTTTTACGTACAAGCAGATTAACTAAGCATACTCGTATAACAAGTATATTCGCCTTATGACGTATAACACACGACATATAACAAGTATATTCGCCTTATGACTTACGTCAAAGTGTTCTTCACAGCATCGAACAGTGGTCTTTGTCTTTGGAGAATAATTGTCATTTCTTTTTGCAGCTTGATATCACGTTTTTCTCAATTTTGGGTCAGAACGTCTAGTCAAAAACAATTTATTTGCAAACTTTGTTGAAGTAGTCACGGACTCATTGGCACAAAACATGAATAAACGCGGCTTTTTTCGGATTATTAGTGGTATTGTTATTATTACCTGATGTTGATGGATAGTCCATTTTAAATTTTTACAAAATATGTCTCGATAGTTCAAAAAATATGCAAAAGTATGAAAGCTGACGAACAAATACGGCCATTGACAGACAGGAATGACGTCATCGGAACTATAGGTCCGTTTTCGCGGGAAAATTTAAACTGTCAATTTGAAACCGATTTTTTTCCGATAAATTACAATGTTTTAATTTTTTAATATATTTGTGGTCTATTCTACATGGAATTTTTTAAAGTGATAACAAAAATAAAAATATTGCATGTTCCCTATTATGGTTAAATTTCGACGACTGTGCGACCATTAGAAAGTTTTAATTCTTCTATATTTTTGATAGTACTCAAATGCCATATTCGCGTCAGTCAGCACACAGCCTAACTCAGCCCACGTATTTAGGGCATGGATAATCAAGCACGTACGCCGCCACTCGAGCAGAACGAGATATTTATAAACAGCTTATATTATAACATTTAATTTAATATATAATTACATCTAACTTTATACTTTGGATACGTGAAAATATAAATAAACAAGTTTTTTTTTTATAAATACTAATAATGCATGGAAGAGCGGAAAGCAATGTTGACACAGTGGTATCGGCGTTTTTTTTTTATTAGCCGTTTATGTCCCACTGCTGGGCAAAGGCCTCCCTACTCTTTTTCCACGTCTCTCTGTCCAGAGCTGCCAAACACCAATCTTTATTAAAAGAGTCCAGCTCATCCCGCCATCTCCATCTTGGCCTGCCGCGACGTCAGCAGTGGGACAGCTCTATGTGTCCCGTCTACATTACACTACGAAGGTTGAGGAGATCGTGGAGTATGTACGTGTGAAGACTAACTGGACCTTGAGGGTCGAGAAGTTGGAACCGCGCCACAACACCAACTTCAAGTCAATCGTGGTGCGAGTCCCAACTCTTCAAATTGGGACCTTCCTCAAGGAAGAGTTTTGGCCGAAGGGTGTCGTGTATCGGCGATTCCGTGGAGGGCTACGCGACACCACGCAGCGCAACACGACACCGTCACTTCGTGTACAATAGTTATGTTTACGTGGTTTTTATTTGTATGTATGTTAGTCTGTAAGGTATTTTAAATTATATGGGTCTTTGTAGCCCGAAATAAATTGATTTGGTTTGATTTGATGTCTCTTGTTATTAAGCGGGACCCATTGAGTCGTAAGTTTGGCCCACTGATTGTCTGACATACGGCAGATGTGTCCAGACCAATTCCAGTTAAGCGTGGCAACTTAAATAGAATGGGCGTTTTACTTTGCGTAAATTATTTCATAATGACTGCTCTCAAAACGGTGAAGGAAAACATCGTGAGGAAACCGGCATGTCCTAGAACCAATAATTCAAAGAAATGTGACATCTACCAAACCGCACTGGGCCCGTGTGGTAGATTACTCCTACTATTATCACTCCCTCTCTCACCGAGAGGAACGCCTGTGTCCGTGGGAACAATATAGGCTGAGCGGAGTCTCCTAATACAGGCTTGATACGCTTAAATGCTTCAATCACCACTGATGTACGTTCAAAACTTGTTGAATCCCAAGAGAAAACATTTAAAAAAAAAATAACCGCCAAAAAAACTGAAAGTGAAAAATAATAAACCTTTTTTATTTAACCTTAATAACTAAGTTCTTAAACTAATGTAACTATTCCTAAGTAATTTTGAATCGGCGCTCTTTGTTTATTGATTGTTTGGCGCCGACTCAAAATTAAATAAATATATCTTGGAACAACCAACACACCGTTACCTGATCCCAAACTAGGCAGAGCCTGTACGATGGCAACCAGACAACTGATAAACATACTTATATATTTCTAAATACATGTTATAGATAAATTACACCCAGACACAGAACAAATTATTGTACTCATTACACAAAGATTTGTCCTGGGTGGGAATCGAACCCACAACCTTAGTCTTAGCAGTCAGGGTCACTAATCACTAGACTAATAGGCCAGTCAATACTTAATAATAATAATACACAACTCAGTATTAAGATCTGTGAGTAAACAATAAATTAAACCTTTATTTTCGCACCATTAGGGTAGGATTTTTTTTTTCAACTTTACTTATCATCATTTCAGCTAAAAAACGTCCCCTACTAGATTTAGGCCTCCCCCAATTTGAGGGAGTTTGCTAAAATCGTCACTTACTAGAGAATGGACCGCAGCGTTCTCTACGTATTTTACTACCATACTGCAATCTCCGAACGGCCTGCCAAGCGTGTATGACAAAACCCCCATTTTTTTTCAAAGATGCCTATTTCAAACATATCCGACGATTCTGGTAACTTTCTTATCTCTGTTTATAACTGCCCCGTTGGTCTCGTGGTCGCAAGCGCGACTGCTGAGCGTGGGGTCCTGGGTTCGATTCCCGGGTCGGGCAAAGTGTTACTGGGTTTTTCCATTAGGAATTTCTTAGTAGCAGCCCGGAGTTTGGAAGTTGGCGGTGTGATACCCCCGTGCCTCGGAAAGCACGTTAAGCCGGTGGTCCTATCTCTCCGGTCGTGTCGGATTGCCGTCCCATCGGACTATGAGAGTGAGGGAAGAGTGAGTGCTCCTGTGTCTGCGCATACACTTGAGCACTATAATATCTCCCGAGCCGATGGCTAGTCTCCGTTGAGATTGGCCGCCGTGGCCGAAATTCGGTCTGGAGGCCTATATATAACTCTATATTTAAAAAATCTATCGTTTCTCGTGGAGGCTATTTTAGTGCACCTACACTAGACAGTACGTCTAGCGTAACTACTTTTTGCTAATCTGACCTCAAGATACAAATCAGTCTCTAGAACAATGACTAATAATTAAGACGCATTCCGCGCACCCACCCATCCTCTTCCATGCCTCACTAAGCGCCACTTAACCGCAACGATACACAGACGTTGACAAAAGCAAAACAATTATAAGTATTTCTTTCATGACTGTCGCAAGTGGAGCGAGGTTAAACGTTGGTATTGTCAAAATTATTATTAATTGTAATTGTAGCAAAAACTCTGACAGTAATTTTGTCACACAAAGACGTCAATAAGACGCGACATTTAAAATTAAATCATAACATTGGCTTCCGGATTCTATAAGCCAGATTTAGAGGAGATAAAGGTTGGTGGTTGTACCGTGTGGTGCCGGACGTAAAGAATAACACCACCCCATTTCTTCCTGTGGGTGTCGTAAAAGGCGACTAAGGGACTTACTAGAGAATGGGCAGCAGCGTTCTCTATGCATTTTACCACCATACTGCGATCGCCA
This sequence comes from Aporophyla nigra, assembly GCA_947507805.1. Taxonomy (NCBI): domain Eukaryota; kingdom Metazoa; phylum Arthropoda; class Insecta; order Lepidoptera; family Noctuidae; genus Aporophyla; species Aporophyla nigra. The sequence continues at coordinate 3,309,913 of OX382318.1, forward strand.
ACCCGCCTGCCAAGCGTGGCGATTATGGCAAAGCCCCCCAAATTGGGGGAGGCCTAAGTCCAGCAGTGGACGTCTTACGGCTGAAATGATGATGATGATGATGATGAAAGGTTGATAGGAGTGGCTGCTTGGGTTCGACTTTACTGAAACGGAACACCTTATATCTTTCAACTGTTAAAGTATTCATCTTCACATACACTTGCTCATCTCTTCCAAACAGTCACATCATACATACACTTATCACATACACACACTCTTCACATACACACACTCTTCACATACACACACTTTTCACATCCACACTAACACTCATCACATACTCGTACATATACTCATTACATGCACATATCATATTGGTTACCTTCTAGTCTGTAGCTTTAGTGAAACTTACTAAACCGTTGCTTTTGTTTACCAAAATTCATATTATATAAATAAATATCTTAGGACAACCAACACACTGTTACTGACCAACACACTGATCCCAAACTAGGCAGAGCCTGTACTATAGTAAACAGACAACTGATAAATATACTTATATATTTCTAAATACATACATATTATAGATAAATTACACCCAGACACAGAACAAATGATTGTGCTCATAAGACAAAGATTTGTCCTAGGTGGGAATCGAACCCACGACCTCAGTCTTTGCAGTCAGGGTCACTAACCACTAGTCTGCCACTGGCCTGTTAGTCTAGACTAACAGGCCAGTCAATATGCCGAAAGAGACTGGATCCTGCGACACAGGGTATCCTAGTGTGGGATCTAGTGTCACATCTAAATACTGTAAAACATTTATGAACCAATAAATATATTACTATTACTGTATAGTTACATCTATATATATAAAAATGAATCCCTATTTCCCTTGATCACGACATCACGCGTGAACGGCTGGACCGATTTCACTTTTTTTGTTGTTGTTGTGTTTGTAATTGTCAGGAGAAGGTTCTTATGAAAAAAAAAATTTTTAAAAGTGCGCGGGAAATTAGAAAATTTAAGAACACATTTTAAAATACTTAACAACCATATAATAGGACAATGTAAACTTTTTTAATGTAACATTATGACATTTGACATAGAATTGACAGAATGCGTGCTCAAATATAATCAAAGAGACAGGACAACGTCTGTCGGGTCAGCTAGTCATCTATAAATAAGCCTTTTCTCTTCGACGTAGGGGTTAGTATCCAGTCCAACCGGACGCAGCTGAATACCAGCATTTTAGATGGTGTGACAGGCAATCTGACCTCCACAACCCAGTTACCGGGTAAACCGATACCCCTCGGTAAGACTGGGTGTCAGACTTTATGCCTGCAGGACTAAACATCTCAGGAAAAGTATTGATGTGAAACCACAATGGAACTAGCAAATATGATCCACTGGTTTTAGAAGTGGAGATTTTGGAAATCAATCCTCAACATTTTCATAAGCGTTTGAGCACTGGTATAGAAGTTGTATTTAATCAGCACCTAGCCGGGGAAACTTGTTTAGAATAAAATATAATAGAGCTTATTATAAAATAATATAACTTATAAAATCCTACTAATATTATAAACGCGAAAGTTTGTATGTATGGATGTGTGGATGTTTGTTCCTCTTTCACGCAAAAACTACTAAACGGATTTGGATGAAATTTGGTACACAGATAGTTTATAACTTGGATTAAAATATAGGGTACTTTTTATCCCGGTAGTACGTTCCCGCGGGATATGTTCCGACCTCCACGCGGGTGAAGCCGCTGGCAAAAGCTAGCTGGCAAAATAATATAACTTATAAAATAATATAATATAATAGGAACGTAACGTATTAAGTTGATTCCAATGTGCAAGACTCCCAGAATGAGATGATCTGCCACAGAACATATCAAAAAGTTTTCAAATGTCAGATTACTATTCGGAATAAAAAAAACTAACTGTACAGTTATTTTTAAACCGCTTCGTTACTCAGGAAGCAAATTTCCGATCAATGACAACCAAAGGCAATCCACATATTTAATCCAAAATTAAATAAAACATTAAAAATAAATGGTCATTTTTATCACAAAACTGTTAATTTATCGATTTAGACCGTAAAAATATGATTACCCTGACCTGATTACTGATTTTAATAAAACTTTAATCGTTAAACACTTAATATTAAAAATTATATAAGTACCTTAATAACTATTAAAATACATGTCAATGGTGACGATGACAGGTAAGTTCTTAAGTTGATTATTGTAAAAAATAATTATTAATGATTACTGAATTATGCATGAATGTTGGTCCTCAAAAGGGATGGATGAAATACAATTATATGCAGCATTTTTTTTTTTTTTGTTGGTGGAAAAACATAAAATGACGTCTCCCGCTCTTGGCGGAACGGGATGGCGTGTCGTTCCTTCAGTTGCTTATATGCCAGGGCCACGGCAAATCTTTCTAATAATTCTGCAACCCTGGCAGGACTGAAAATGAGAAGCAATTGGATGCAGCTGAGATGAGAATGTTAAGAGGGATGTGTGGTGTTGCACGAACGGATAGAATAAGAAATGAGTACATAAGAGGAAGTCTGAAAGTGGCACCGGTAACTGAAAATTTGTGAGGAAATTGGTTGTCATAGTATGGCATGATTCGGTAAAATGTCGGGAGGAAATTGTAACCAAATCAAATCAAAAATAATTTATTCATAGGCTAAGGTACCGTGTGGTGCCGGACGTAAAGAATTACACCACCCCATTTCTTCCCGTGGGTGTCGTAAAAGGCGACTAGAGGACTTACTAGAGAATGGGCAGCAGCGTTCCCTATGCATTTTACCACCATACTGCGATCGCCAACCCGCCTGCCAAGCGTGGCGATTATGGCAAAGCCCCTCAAATTGGGGGAGGCCTAAGTCCAGCAGTGGACGTCTTACGGCTGAAATGATGATGATGATGATGATGCTAAGGAAAAAGCAAAAAAAAAATTTTGCTGACGAGTGTTTCCTGTATTAGTACTGACGTGCTTTTTGAACGTCAAAGTTACATAAGACAGTCCCCCAAAACGCCCTCCCTACACCACTTCCTAGTGCTTTGAGTATGAAAGTTTGTATGAAAGTTTTGAGTATGAATGTCGATGGCTATGTCGATGGTATTGGCAAGACATGTTACGCCAACCACTGATAAATTCGGATAAGGGTCTGAACTGAATCTATAATATACTAATATTATAAAGCTGAAGAGTTTGTTTGTTTGATTGATCGCGCTAATCTCAGGAACTACTGATCCGAATTGAAAAATTATTTTTGTGTTAGGTAGCCTATTTATCGAGAAAAGCTATAGGCTAAAACCAAGAGGAGCGGAGTCGTAATTAAAAATGTAGCAAAAACGGGGAAAATCGGACGGGTAGGCGATTCGACGCGACGGGAAGGGTCGGGGGAACAAGAAATTTAACGCGGACGAAGTTGCGGGCAGAAGGTAGTAAAGAATACTTCAATAAGAAATGTTTAACCCTTTTTCTGTCTTTTTAATAGTATATAGGTGATCGGCCTTCTACAGTAAGAAAAAAACAATTTTAAATGTTTATCTATCGCATTCTATGAATTTCTAATGTAGTACCTAGTTTAAAAATCCTTATTTTCACAATATCTGATTCAATCCCGTAAGTACCAAAATGAAATCCCGCTAAAAAGGCTTATCCATATTACGATTTCTATGACTATTCATGATGCGAGTACGTAAAATCAATATACTTACTCCGATCACTGGTAATAAGCCATCCGTACATAAATACTAACAGTTAAAGATAGAGGAACTTGAAAATAAAGGGTTTCCTGGTTGTCGAACAGTCGGAAGTGACCTTGTGTAAAATTAGAATTTCACTTGCAATAGTATGGAGGAAGGTCGAGGTCAAATGCTTATTAAAATATCTAAGAAGCCCACTCAGCTATTACACAGGTCGACATGACTCTTGTAGATTGAATATAAATAGTCATTTCGCGTAGATTTCGGGTCGCTGAATTCGAATCTGGCAATAAAAACACTTGATTCTCTAAGGTTTTTTAGTAATGCGAAATTTCAGCTAAAAAAAAAAGATATTTTGGTAAACTCAACGGCATTTAAAAAGGTTTGTACTTTTAAATGCCGTTAGCAGTTTTTTGAGAAAAAAAAAGTACGCACGGCTAGATAACCTCAAATATGACCAAAACAGTGTGTTTTGCACTTTTAGGTTAGGATTACTAAAAAAAACCGGCCAAGTGCGAGTCAGACTCGCGCACCGAGGGTTCCGTACAAACCTGCAGGTATTTACGGTTTATGCATAAGGTTTATGTTTATGAAATATATTTTTTTTTAAATTTTATTTTTATATTTGAGTTGACTGAATGAAAGGTAAATTGTGGTTTACGATTTATGACTTATTAAAAAAAAAACTACTCACTAGATCTCGTTCAAACCAATTTTCGGTGGAAGTTTACATGGTAATGTACATCATATATTTTTTTTTAGTTTTATCATTCCCTTATTTTAGAGGTTACGGGGGGGGGGGGGGGGTACACATTTTACCACTTTGGAAGTGTCCCGCGCAAACTATTCAGTTTAGAAAAAAATGATATTAGAAACCTCAATATCATTTTTGAAGACCTATCCATAAATACCCCACACGTATGGGTTTGATGAAAAAAATTTTTTTTGAGTTTCAGTTCTATGTATGGGGAACCCCAAATATTATTGTTTTTTTTTTCATTTTAGGTTCACAGAATACATCTACTTACCAAGTTTCAACAGCATAGCTCTTATAGTTTCTGAAAAAAAAAGGTGTGATATACTCGGATAGACAGACATACAGACATGACGAACCATAAGGGTTCCGTTTTTTGCCATTTGGCAACGGAACCCTAAAAACCTTAGAGAATCAAGTGTTTTTATTGCCAGATTCGAATTCAGTGACCCAAAATCTACGCGAAATGACTATTTATATTCAATCCACAAGAGTCATGTCGACCTGTGTTATTGACACAATTTTATTAGCTTGGTATGTATCTATTTAACAAATCTTTGAACGTGATTTTCACTGCCTTTAAAACGTCGGATTAATTTGAAAGGAGATGTTTCATTTTTGTATGGGGCTCCGGCCATAACGTGTACCGTTTAGCGAAGTCCTGAATAGAAAAGGGAAACTTACTCCTGTATAGAATAAAGTTACATATTTTTCATAATATGAAATGGTTTTTATGTACAAAATAAAAATTCAAAATGTTTGACGTTTGTCCTAAGAGTTACCAAGCGGTTATTTTGAATTCGTTTAGAAACACACTTCAAAAATGGAGACTAAAGATTTTTGTAATGATGAAATGGTCACACTTAATTATTACTCAAAAATATTTATAAGAGAATATTAGTAATTTATTTTTAACACTACAAGAATACACACGTTTGTAAATTATTTTCTACTTAACATTGATTTGATGAGACATGATTTCAGAACGAATGAAGTCTGCAAGCATACGAGACGCCATGTTGAATAAAACTTGGCAATAAATGAAAAACTATTCTTTTTTGTACACATTAAATTTGGCTCAAATTCATCAGAGAATATTTTTCCCCAATTTGTGGTATTTTTTCCTCTTTTTCGATAAATGTACATCTGATGGCCGAAAATGAAACATCTCCTTTTGCACACTTATCAAGGACCGATGACAATACAATAATTAATAAATGTGTGCCATTATCCTGATCCGTATGGGTTCGGACGTAAGGAATAGCATCATCCCATTTCATCCCGTGAGTGTCGTAAGAGGCGACTAAGGGACTTACTAGAGAATGGGCAGCAGCGTTCTCTATATTTTACCACCATACTGCGATCGCCAACCCGCCTGCCATGCGTGGCGATTTTGGCAATGCTCCGCAAAATGAGGGACACTGGACACTAGTGGACACTGCTGGACATAGGCCTCCCCCATCCGCCATCCATAGGAGACATCCGTTTCACGGCAGAAATGATGTGCCATTATCCTAGCAAAGCTCACCAGGATTGAAAAACATACGCTCTTGCAGCTAGCCAAACTAAAAAATAGAAAAAATATAATATAATACTTTAAAAAACACGCTTTAACAGAAAACCAAACTAAAAACTACAAAGTCTAAATATATAAAATTCAAAGTCCTGAGTGACTGACTGATATATCAACGCACAGCCTAAACCGCTGGTCCTAGAGACATGAAATTCGAAGGGTGTGTTCTTTGTAAAGAGTAGGTATCCACTAAAAAGGGTTTTTTGAAATTACATACCTAAGAGGGTGAAATGGGGCGTTGAATTTTCTGTGAAACTTTTTATTCTCTGGGTCGGATAAGACAAAGCAAGCAGTGCGATAAGACACTGTTTACCTGAATTAACACATAGGGTGCTTTTGATCCCAGTAGTATGTTCCTGTGGGATATTTTTCGACATCAACGCGGGCGAAGCCGCGGGCAGAAGCTAGTAATTTATAAAAAAAAAAAAAAAAAAAAAACGATATAGCGACAAATAAATGAAATCATTTTAGTGTAAAAAAGGGTGGGATGGCTGTTAGCAACCTTTGGGTACCCCCAAAAATTTAAGTACACGACCACAGAGCACGGAAGTCCCCTACCCGGAACAATGAGAACCATAGAGCATTCTATAATCACACCGGTATTGTTTTTATAAATACAACTGTCACGGTAACCAAACAAGACTAAAAAAAAAACAAAACAACATCGCGTTTCGTCTCAATAACACTTAATTAATTTATTAGTCATAATTCTTAACAAAAAAATACGAATCTCATCGAAACTGGTTCAGTAGATTTAGAGTAATGAGTGCACGAACGTTTTTTTGTTCAAAAACATTTTGTTAAATTAGATTAACGGAAAAAAGTGTACAGATCGTAGGTCAAGTTTGTATGTAACTGCTAGTGATGTGAGGAATCGTGAATATCCGTGATAATCCGTAATGTATATCCGCGGATACGGATCCGAATATTTCTTTCTTTCTCAGTAATCATGATCTGGCAGTTTGAGTAATTTATGTGGCCTACCCGAATGTCCTTTCTTTGGTATTGTTCGTCACAGCGTTGGGCTCCTTTATGTTCTGAGTTGAACTAAACGATTCGTGACAAATGCTTGCACTGCCTGGACAGGTCCACTCAATCTGTGTGGTTGTTTCCTCAAAAGACCATTTCAGTCACCAATCTACATGGTCTTCACATGTTGTGACCAATATTATGTCTGGACTTTAAAAGAGACTGTGACCTCCGAGTTTGTTTCGGCCTTACTTCTCAGAGTAGTCAGTTAGGAAACGCCGAACCCATCTAGTTTAAAAAAATATCATTGACATGTAAAAGTGTTTGTACAAAGTGTACAATCCTACTTACAAAAATAAAATCATTTATCATTTAATACGGATATTTGGTGTCAAAATCCGCGGATACAGATCTTAACTTTCTTATTCAATCGGTGTCGCCTTGAAACAATAGTTGACGCCACTTGACGCTTTGCTTGACAGGTCATGTTTCGACTTTGCATTGCGTGGGTTTTTCTTTTATTTCTTTATAGTTTAGTCACAAAATCTGTGATTTTAAGAAATCAAAAACATAATTAATGTAATTTAATCGTTTTTCATTGCTACGTATACTTCATCTGCGAATTGAAAATTAATAAGGTAAAAGATCCGTTAAAGATCTTTCAGATCTTTTATGGTTACGGATACGGATACTAGTAAAGCACATAACTAGTAACTGCCATCGGCGCGTGCGCAATCGGTCTGATTCAATTACACACGAATTTACTATTTAAGAAACGGCTATAAATTTCAACGCAATGAATTAAATCTATTGTAACAGGTTTCGAATATTGAAGAATATTTTCTTGTTTTCATACTTTTTAGAGCGTGATTTTTCAGTGGTCGCTTAGTTTGGTTTAGTTTTTAAACATTTTGTTTGTTTCGGTTTGATGGAGATGTATATACTTTTGGAATGTGCTAATTAATAGTACCGTGTGGTGCCGGACGTAAAGAATAACACCACCCCATTTCTTCCCGTGGGTGTCGTAAAAGGCGACTAAGGGACTTACTAGAGAATGGGCAGCAGCGTTCTCTATGCATTTTACCACCAAACTGCGATCGCCAACCCGCCCGCCAAGCGTGGCGATTGTGGCAAAGCCCCCCCAAATTGGGGGAGGCCTGAGTCCAGCAGTGGACGTCTTACGGCTGAAATGATGAATTAATAATACCCTTCATTTGATACCGAATACGGCAATATTGAAAATCATTTTTTTGCACACTACTTTATGTTCTCTAGACGGCGCCACATAGGAAAATGGCGCCTTTGACAAATGAGCTATCGTTAAAAGCGTCTTGATTGTCCACTGGTTAAAGACTGTATGTCTTATTTAATAGGAATTAAATACTAAAACATGACTACCGAACAATTCCGGAAAATATTCTCATCTGAAAGCCGTGGTCGATTATAAATTTAAATATTTATGGCATCCTCTAGAGGGCGCTATGGGACGCCGCATAGCCTATAACGAGCTAACGGTCAAGATGCTTCCAAGGATATCACATTTGTCAAGTTATGATAAGTAGTTCAGAAGTTAAGAGGGAACAGATGACCATACATACGTACTTACCTGCATATACAGGGTGTGGCGTAAGTAATGGTAAAAATTTTAACCATTTTTACCCAAGGGTTCCGAAAATATTTCATTGTTGTCTTTTATTTACGAAATTTCTACCTTTTATTACATATTTGTTTGTAGTTTCAACAAAAACCATTATTTTTTCATTCTGATTTCTGTTAATTACTGCTGAATACTAGAGCTATCATGATAAATTATGATTTTTTTTTATGTAAATTTAGCTCTTTTGAAGAAAAAGTTGGTTCTTCTCTAATTTTAAGCCCAATTTTTAACACACCATCAAGTCCAAGAGCGATTTTTGTAAAAAAACCCTTGGGTAAAAATGTTTAAAAATTTTAATTGTCATAGTTGATTATCTGGTTCATCGAATCCTGAACGGTGGACCACTACTTACGCCACACCTGTATACAGGTCAAAATTACCCACTATTTTGCCTCGCCCTTTTTCTTCTTTTTCGTAACACTCTTGTTAGAGCGGTTGGGTCCTCATGAAATTTCTTGTCTAGGGGCTGATGCGATTCGCCTCATGATTTCCCGCCATCCAATCCGATTCAATTCAATTCAATTCCGATTTTAGTCAGGTAAAAAATGACGTACCTATATAGTAAGTTGTAGTAAAATAATTAAAAATGTAGATAGTATTCTGCGTCATATTGTCTTATTTTCCAAGGCGAGACCGCAGAATAGATAGATACAGAAGGTAAACTCCATGCAACGAGCAAAACCAGAGGCTTGAACACATGCGTCTGTTTTGTTCTGTCTATTAAATTATTGTCTAATCCAAAAATATCTAAAGAAGTATATATAGAACCTGTGCCCAGTAACAAACACAGGCCATTTTGGTAGGCCACAAAAATAACTCTATCTGCCAGAACGTGATTAAAATTAACTGAGAAAAAAAAGTAAATAAACCAAAAATAAAACACCACCACATAGTCTTCACACCATCAGCATCTGCCTAGCCTTTTCCTAACTATGTTGGGGTCGGCTGCCAGTCTAACCGGATGCAGCTGACTACCAGTATTTTACATGGAGCGACTGCCTATCTGACCTCCACAACCCAGCTACTGGGGCAATATGATACCCTTTGGTAAGACTGGTTGACAGACTTTCGGGCTTCTCATTGACTGTCAATTGTGGATTTATGACAGTCGCTGTCAAAGATCCTCAAATGACAGTCAGGACCAACGGCTTAACGTGCTTTCCGAGGCACGGAGGGGTCTTGGTATGTAAAGATGGTCGCCAATCCACAAATCAACCGTGGCAAACGTAGCTTTACCTTATCAATCGATCCGTGCCGCTGTTATTACTTAGCAAGCTCCACCAAATAGTCTTCACATTTACAATAATGAGAAAATATAATACTTAATACTGTAATTTTAACACCACACACCACACTATAACCCGAAAAATCGCCAAACTTAACTGGCAGTGGGCAGGGCACATTGCTCGCAGAACAGATGGCCGATGGGGTCGGAAGTTTCTGGAGTGGCGACCGCGTACTGGAAGACGTAGTGTTGGAAGGCCGGCCACAAGATGGACCGATGACCTGGTGAAGGCCGCAGGAATACGTTGGATGCGAGAAGCACAGAACAGGTCGAAGTGGCGGTGCTTAGGGGAGGCCTATGTCCAGCAGTGGACGTCTTTCGGCTGAAATGATGATGATGATGATGATGTAATTTTAATACACTCCATTATTTCATTTGTTTACATTTTCATCTGATACTATTGGATCACAGAAATATTTAAAACAAAAAACATTTTTTCTTTCTACCTATGGTCTTAAACAGACCATATAAGCGTACGTCCGGAGACCTCTAACGAATGCCAGTCAAGAGAGACACTTCATCATTTCAGCCGACAGACGTCCACTGTTGGACATAAGCCTTCACTAAAAGGGGTAGACCATAATCGCCACGCTTGGCAGGAGGGTTGGCGATCGCAGTATGGTAGTAAAATGCATAGAAAACGCTACTGCCCATTCTCTAGTAAGTCCCTTAGTCGCCTTCTACGACACCCACGGGAAGAAATAAATAAATAAAATAAATATCTTAGGACAACCAACACACCGTTATCTGATCCCAAACTAGGCAGAGCCTGTACTATGGTAACCAGACAACTGATAAATATACATATATATTTCTAAATACATACATATTATAGATAAATTACACCCAGAAACAGAACAAATGATCGTGCTCATCACACAAAGATTTGTCCTGGGTGGGAATCGAACCCACGACCTCAGTCGTTGCAGTTAGGGTCACTAACCAATAGACTAACGCGGCTATTCTTTACGTACGGCAACACACGAAGCGCACACTTACTATACACGAAATTAATGTGTGCGTGCTCGTTCTTCGTATGAAGCCGACCTTCTACATGTACTTATTATGTGGCCACGCCAACGTCATCTGACTCAGAACTTTTAAATGAACGTTTTCTTAAATTGTTTATGTTTACAGAACAAGTTTATTTCTTCCTATATTGTTTATTATATTGCTGTTTAATGATTTTGAATATAGAATTGTTTTGTGCGGCAAGAGCAAAAAGGTTCTTATTGTTTTCTTTTTTATACAAAAGTGGTCGTGAATGTCGTGATTTTTTTTACTGTGTTTTTTTTTTCCTTTTCGGGTAAGCCGGGTGGTATGAAATTATATTATTCTCGTCCCGTTTTTCATTGAAGTGAAAGGCAATACCATGGCTAGAAGGTTGATGGTGATTGTATTGAAAGGGCATTGACATTGAAAGCTGGAGCTGTCAGTGTCAATGCCCTTTGTTAAAAAGCCAAGTTATTTGAACAAAGATTTTTTAAATGTTTTACAGATTTTTCGTGTTTTTTTTCCAGTCTATGTACCTTAAATCTATACCAATATTATAAATGCGAAAGTAACTCTGTTTGTCTGTTACGCTTTCACGACTAAACCACTGAACCGACTTTGATGAAATTTGGTATGGGGTAAGTTTAAACCTCAAGAAAGGACATAGATCCATTTTTATTTGGCGATTTGCGAATTTATGAAAATATCATGCTGGACCAGCTAGGTAAGTCAACGACTGACACGGGAGTAAAACCCATCAATCACATTTTAGAATCCTGGGAGATGCAGTTGGCATTTTCTGTGTCATTTCTTTCAAAAACATACTAAACTTCAACTATATGCGACGACCGTGGTTACTTATTGGTGACCGTATGTGATACTGAAACAAATATGTTTCAGGCTCCTAAATGTAAATGTATATGGATGCAGGCGCGGTCCGAGGGGGGGGTCCTAGGGGTCATGACCCCCCCAAAGACAGTCATGTTGTCGAAACCCTGAACGATTTGCCGGTCTTACTTGAGCCACGGAGATTCCGATGGACATTTGCAAAAAGATTATAACCCGGGACATCATTCTGATCTGCAGCGCTTGCGACTACTAGACCAAAGAGGATTTACCTTCCTAAAAATATTCTTCAGTACTCATGGTGACCCCCCCCCCCCCAAAATGTTAGGCTGCGACCGCGCCTGTGTGGATGTTGCTAATGCCAAATATTTTGGCCTCTGTTCACGGCAAGTGCCGACTAGTGTCCGAGCAAATAATACGTTGTCCATGGTTGGTTTATAAAAACGGCCGTAACTTACGACTTCCAGGTCGTGAGTTCGCAGCCAGACAGGCTTAAACTGATGAAGGAAAACCGGCATGTTTTAGAACCAAAAATTAACTGACCACGTATTCGATTTAAATCAACTAAAAAACACCGTGCCTACAAACAGTTTTCGCTAAAATCAACGCACAACATATAATTTAAATCATTAAGTGTTGCAACAACAACCTCTTACGTTAACGAGATCAATTTTAAAAGAAGTATTCGATGACGATTGAACACAATTTAAAGGTTCTCACAAACCGATGAAACAAAAATAACCAACTTCCTTAAAAAAAAAAACACTACAAAGTCAAAAATAACTAATTCGGTGTCTTAGGATCTCTGTATTTAAGGTTTTTGCCACCGACTTCCAAAATTAAAGTAATTTTTGACTTTGTAGTGTTTTTTTATATATTAAATAATGGAAAAAAAGCGTAGGGTGCCTGATATCAATAAAAAAATACCGTAAAAAGCACCCCACGCTTTTTTCCATTATTTTGTACTTTTTAGTTTGGTTTTCAATGGAAGCGTGTTTTTTAGTTTTTTTAAACTATTATTTATTTTCTATTTTTTAGGGTGTTTCGAATTTTGAGACGTATGGCAGCGTAGTTTGTGACGTATGTCAGCGTAGTTTTCGAAGACAGTTTTTTTTGCTGTCCTGGTAACCCTGGCAAGGATAATGGCACAAATTAGTTTGTGACGTATGACAGCGTAGTTTTCGAAGACAGTTTTTTTGCTGTCCTGGTAACCCTGGCAAGGATAATGGCACAAATTTATGAAATTATTGCATTGTCATTGGTCCTTGACAGGTGTGCAAAGTTTGAATGAAATCTGGTCGTTTAAAGTGGGTCAAAATCGCGCTATAAGGAGTCGGTTACAAACAAACATACAAGTGAAGCTAATATAAAGCGTGTAAAAATACTGTATCACAGTAGTGTGCTAAGTTCTTTAAAGACAAGTAACCAGTCCCCGAGGCTAACTGCTTCTTGAGTGACTAATAAGTGTATTTGCGATGACGTATAGAAAGGCAATGGCCTTATGTAACGATTGTGGATACCAAAATCTTCTATAAATAATTGTGATTATCGATTTATCATTAACTAGCTTCTGCCCGCGACTTCGTTCGCGTCAAATTTTTGCTCCCCTGACTCTTCCCGTCGCATCGAATTGACTGCCAGTTTTCGTTGCTGCTCCACTTCTTTTGTTTGTAACGTGAAAGAAAGAAAGAAAGAAAGAAAGCATTTATTTGTCAGAATATTGTACAAAGTTGTTATGTGGATTATTACGTTCCAAATATTCTGCCGTTTCCGGCGTACAAATATGGTTTTGGAATTATGGGTAATCATTACATTGAAATTTAGTTATTAATCATTAACATTATGGGTCATCATTACATTAAGATTTAGTTATTAATCATTAGAATTTATTTAAATATTTAAATTACGAAACATTTTTTATGTAAAAGATATTAATTATATGTCAAATTTGCATGAATTCAATGAGATAAAATATGATTTTTACAGAATAATGTCAAATCTTTAGGTAAATTTTTCATTCATAAAATCTTCAGTCGAGTAATAACATTTGCTTAAGAGAAAGTTAAATAATTTACATTTAAATGTTCTGAGACTGAGAGTTTTAAAGCCATCAGGTAATTTGTTATAAACAGTAATGGACATGCAGTACACATTATTAGAAAATAATTTAATTCTACGCCTAGGAACATGAAGCATATGCACTTTGCGGCTGGGTCTGGATACAACATCATTATACAAATCAAATTCATGTCTATTTCGGTGTATAAAGATACAGATTTCAAAAATGTATAGTGCTGGAATTGGCTGTCGTGATGCTATATAACTTATAGCCTTTCTAAATAAATAGGCTACTCAACACAAAAACAAATTTTCAATTCGGACCAGGAGTTCCTGAGATTACCGCGTTCAACCAAACAAGCATACAAACTCTTCAGCTTTGTAATATTATTATTAGTACAGACTAGCTGTTACCCGCGACTTCGTCCGCGTGGTATTTAACAAAAAAGTTTTTCATTAGTTTTATTTTTTTCGTGACATCCTATTTTTTTTTTCTAAAATAAACGTAGCCTAAGTTACTCCTTGTTACATCAGCTATCTGTCAGCGAAAGTCCCTCAAAATCGGTTCAGTCATTTCAGAGATTAGCCGGAACAAACAGACAGACAGACAAAAATTGTAAAAAATGTTTATTTGGTATATGTACCGTGTATACATCCATATACACTTAGTAAAAAGTGGTTATCTTAATATTACAAACAGAGATTCCAATTTTATTTATTTGTCTAGATAATAATAGACTGCTATTGTCGCATCGAAGGGCAAAGACCTATTCTTCTGACGGGTAAAATTATTATTTTATCAATTAAGATACCAACTAACTTTTGCCAGTTGCTTCGCCCGTGTGGATCTCGGAAACTATCCCAGAGTAACCAACTACCAGGTTAAATAGTATCTTATGTGGTAATAATCTAGATTATAAACTATCTAAGTGTCAATTTTCATCCAAATTCGTTAAGCCATTTTTGCGTGGTTGAGTAACAAACATCCAAATATAATAAACGTTCATACAGGGTGTCCCAAAAATCAACGTCAAGCCGAAAACGGTTGATAGCCTAGGTGGTGACAGTTATCAGAAAAAAAATTAAAAAAATCTACGTTAAGCATTTTTTTTTCAGTACAGTCAGTTAAAGTTGGGCGATGTAATAATTTTTAGTACATGGTGGAGCAAAAAAGAAATGTTTTCTTTAAAACTGAGGTAGTTGTGTTTTAATTTTGGACTGTAGTTTACAGAAGGGTTATTCAGGGTTACACCACTCACAAAAGAAAAATGAAAAGTAATGTCAATAATTTGAAAAGTACTTAACTTAGGGCCCTCGCCCACGGCGACTTTTTACAGCGATGCTGTCGCGCGTTTCGTAAACGTGCAACAGCATCGCTACTAACGCGTGTTAGTCGCATTTGCAACGCGCTACAGAAGCGATGCCAACGCGCTACTAACGCGCAACAGCATCGCGACTGTATCGATGCAAACACGCTACCGTGTCGGACTACATCGGGGAGAGAACGGAGGGAGTGGCGCGTGAGTGGAGAACCGAGCATCAGTACCACACAGGCACGTTGAGATTGCTGTTGTCCGTCACATACAATCGCAACTGTAGCGATCGCAGGTATTTCTGGGCCGTTAATGAATCACGTTTGCATCGCGACAGAAGCGCTACAGTATCGCGTTTGCATCGCGACTGAATCTGAGCCCGTGGGCGAGGGCAAACAGCTAGCGCCCGCTTCGCGACTGTATCAATGCGGACCCGCGACAGCATCGCTACTGCATCGCTACAAAAAGTCGCCGTGGGCGAGGGGCCTTAGATTTTTTTATTATTTTTCTGATAGCTGTCACCACCTGGCCTATCAACCGTTTTCGGCTTGACGTTGATTTTTGGGACAGCCCTGTATACATACATACATAAAGTCACGCCTTTTTCCCATGGGGGGTAGGCAGAAACTACAGAACGCCACCTGCTACGATCCTTACAAACTCCTTTTGCCTCGTTTACGTTCATACATCTGGTCATACACACACGCCGGTTGCGAGTACTACGCACCTGACCCTTCACATTTATAATATTAGTGGGCAGTATGACAGTAGACAGAAGAGCAGTGGTGGCCCAGTGGTAACGGCCCCGACTTACAACTAGTGGTTCGTGAGTTCAAACCCAAGCAGGCGCATTACTTTGTGTAAATTATTTCATCACCACTGCTCTCAAAACGGTGAAGGAAAACATCGTGAGGAAACCGGCATGTCTTAGAACCAAAAGTTCGAAGACATGTGACATCTACCAACCCGCACTGGGCCCGCGTGGTGGATTACGGCCCACTCCCTCTCACCGAGAGGAGGCCTGTGTCCCAGCAGTGGGAACATTATAGGCTGCTGATGATGATGACAGTAGGATTCATCATAAACAGCCTATGTTGTTCCCACTGCTGGGACACAGGCCTCCTTTTTGGTTCTACGACATACTGGTTTCCTCACGATGTTTGCCTTCACCGTTTTGAAAGGAGTGGTGATGAAATTATTTACACAAAGAAAAGCGCCTGCCTCATTTTTTTTTTTTAAAGGCCGGTACTTTTCTTGTTTTGTGTGTTCACGTTTTTTTTTAACCTACATGTTCACAATATCTTTTTTTAACCTAAATGTTCATGTTTTCTTTCTTTAACTTAAAAGGAGACGGATACGCTTTCATACAATCTTGGGCCTGGATGTAAAAAGATGAAATTGGTGTCTATTGATAGGTACTATATTATTAAACAATCACTGAAAATTTTGCAGGTTTTGGCAATCTGAGAACCGAGTTAAATAAGATTTAGGAAAAGTGAGGTTACGTAACAGTCTACACTTAACAGCTGATTTTTGAAGTGCGATTCTCATTCTTTAAATACAGTTGGGGTGTTAAATATAAAGAATATAATTATAATTCATCATCATCATTTCAGCCGAAAGACGTTCACTGCTGGTCATAAGTCTTCCCCGATTCGGGAGGGTTTGCCATAATCGCAACGCTTAGCAGGCGGGAAGGCGATCACAGTGTGGTCGCAAAATGCATAGAGAACGCTGTTGCCAATTCTAAGCCTCTTACGACATTCTCGGAAAGAAATAGGGTGGTGCTATTCTTTACTATTCTCTCTATTCTTAATCATTATATAAGTATTTGTTGAAGGGCTGGTGGCTAAGTAATAACAGCCGCACGGGATAACCGATCAGGTTAAGCTACGCTTGCCGCGGTTGGTCCGTGGATGGGTGACCATCTTTACATACCAAGACCCTTCCGTGCCTCGGAAAGCATGTTAAGCCGTTGGTCCCAGCTATCTTTCGTAGATCTTAGACAGTCGTTACGGGTCATCAAAAGCCCAGTCTGACAACCAGTCTTACCAAGGGATATCATATTACCCAGTAACTGGATTGTGGAACTCTGTGTAAAATACTGGTACCCAGCTGCATCCGGTTAGACAGGACGCCAACCTCTACATAATTGGGGAAAGGCTAAGCAGATGATAATTTATATAGGTATTTCTAGAGTGAGGGAGAGAAAATAAAAATGTTCTTTAGTAATATTTTTTTATTTATCTTGAATTATGATTAAATTGTCATCTAGAAACTGTGCAGGTGGTACTATATTATCTTGGTACCTAGCCCAACTAAGGTACCATATTATTTTCATAACAAGAGGTGGTCTTTGATCCAACTACCAGCAAGCTTGGCAAACATAGTCACTGCATTTTACCTGAAAGATGTAAAAAGTGGTTAATAACAGATAACATGATTAAGTACTTTTAAAAAATCTTGGTCCGATAGTTACTTAGTTCTATATAATGTATGTACATGGGCCTTTTAAATGTTTACCTATATCTATATTATGTTTATTATATTAATTAATACCGAACTACCTGCTGAATATCTCAAATATTATGTTCACTGATAACGTGTGTGATTATTGGAGAGCGAGGAATACTGTCCTACCGTGATACAGTTTATACTATGTAGTACAGAGGTCAGTGTGAATTACTCTCTAACAACCAAACAACCATTTACGTTTGATATGAGATCTTATTTGTTTGTTTTTTCTACGTACATATAACTCATTGTACCCAAGGTTGTTATTGTGCTACTAGAAATAAGAATTTTGCCCCTAAAACGACCCACTGACCTTTTATTTTTTATTATTATTTTGTTAGTAAAATGGTGAAGGAAAAAATATTGTAAAGATTGCAAGCTAGCGTGGTAGACGTTGGTGAGGTAAACAAAAAGTGAGTAAGTACTTACAGATTATGGTGTACGCCATTGATGAATTACTGCTAATATCATTTCGTCATCCAAATCACGACGATCTGTTGTATTACAGCACACTTTACACAACGATCCATGGTGTCGCTTTCCAATCGGTAGGCTGTTTGTAGAATCCAAAATGATAAGTCCAAGTCCAACGTTTAAGCGGGATTCTCCGTGTCGGGTATGGTAGCAAGGCAAGGGTCATACAAGAAGGTAGCTCCGAAGTCCGTAGAATGAAAGCAGGGGTTGAGGAAACATCAATAAAACTATGGGTGGAAACACGATACGCACATGCAATAAACAATATGAAACGAGTGTCAGCGTTATGTCATGCATGTCATGTCAGAGTTAACACAGACTAAACATACATTCATCGATTAACAAACGTGGATCAATTTATATTAATTATATAATTATTTAATTGATTTAAGCTGTGCAGTATGTTATTTCTAATAGATTTAATTATTTTAATTGAATTAATCATCTGGTGAAGGCATCTTCTTAAATAGTATGAACGTTAATCGATTATAATTTAATCGATATTCCATTTACTTGGGAACCTTAACTTAATTTTAGGATTTCTCATTTTCCAGATTGTAAATTGAGTTGATTTTTCAGATTTTGATATAGAAAAATATAAGCTTTTTTTTTAACCATTTCTCCACTTATTACATTTTGGCCCAGAAATGCCCGTCTCCTTTCACGATGAGATTTTACAGAATATCACACTGGTCCCAAATACACACGGTAACATAATACATAATTTTACGAGATGAAATACTTAAATTAAGTGAACCATTACTTTTAATAACTATAAAGATAAGCATAACTTTAATGACTGCAACGTATAATTACGGTTTTGTAAGAGATTAACTTGTTTCATCATATTTAGTTTGTCCAAAATGACAAGCCTGTTTATGTTAATAAACAATTTTATTAGCTTGGTTTGTTTGTATGTAACGAAATCTTTAAACGTGAATTTCATCCTTTTCAAAACATAGGAATAATTTGAATCTTTGCACACTTATAAAGGACCGATGACAACACAATAATTTCATTTTTGTGCCATTATCGTGGCTGGATAGAAATGTCAGCAGCACTGAAGGGGTCTGCTAGGACCGATGCCTGCCAAGGTCGCGAGATTGTTCGAAAGAGATACCGTGACCCTGGCACATGGGCAACTTAAGAAACACGGGAGGGTTTTAGTCAGTAAAAGTCTGACACGCCCGCCCGCTCCGCCCAGAACGGGAGAAGTCATTTGATGATTTCCCATCCAAAAAAAAAAATATCGTGGCTGGACCACCAAAATAACAAAAAATAAAACAAAAACACACGCTTTTATAGCTAGCTAAACTAAAAAATTTAAAATAAATTATAGTTTAAAAAACTAAAAAGCACGCTTTCATAGAAAACCCGACTAAAAAGTAGAAAAAAGCGTGCGGTACTTTTTGAGGTATTTTTTAATTGATATCAAGCACTTTTATTCCATTACTTTCTACTTTTTAGTCTGGTTTCCAATTTTTTTTTTTTTTTGATCGTTGGTTTTTGTTTAGTTTTAAAGCTATTTTTAACTGGAGTACCCCTACCCCTTGACGATTCAAAAGTGCCTGTAATTGGTTTATCTATTATACTAATAAAGTGGTAAAGTTTGTGAGTTTGTTTGTAGGAAGTAATCTCTAGAACTGCCAGTCAGATGTGAAAAAATCTTTTTGCAATTGGTAGTTTAATTCTTGAGAAAGGTTGTAGGCTATTTAATATCACGCGATGACCCTAACGAGCCGAGTAAAATGAAATGCCAGAACCAGGCTCGGGTCGACGGCGCGTCGCGTTCCACGCGGGCCTCAAAACTCTGAAACACGTCATCAAATCAAATCATCAAATGACGTTTCCCGCTCTGGGTGGACCGTAACAGGCTCCACCCAGAGCGGGAAACGTCATTTGATGATTTCCCACCGAAAAATAAAGAGGTAGGGAACCAACGGCCTAACATGCTTTGCGCGGACGATGATCACCAATCCTCGAACCGAGCTCGGATAGGGTAGCTCAACAGTAATAAATCTATGTTATCATCATCATCATCATCATTACAGGCCAAGACGTCCACTGTTGGATGTAGGCCTCCCCAAAGAAACGGGGGTGTTTGCTATAATCGCCACGCTTGACAACCGGATTGGCGATCGCAGTATGGTGGTAAAATGCATAGAGAACGCTGCTGCCAATTCTCTAGTAATTCCCTTAATCGACTCTTAGGACACCCACGGGAAGAAACGGGATGGTGGTTTCTTTACGTCTGGCATCGCACGGAACATCGATCGATGTATGTCATCTAAAATACTTGCACACCTGTGAATTCCTATCAGGTATGTACATTAGTATGGCATGTTTTGTCAATATATCTATGTTATGGAATAATCCGAATCTGTTAAACCAGTGTATTTGTTTATAAATTCCGTTCCGGGTCAAATGTTATAGTATTTTGTAGGAATCCATGTCTTTATTTAGGAAAATGTTGACAGGCCTACACTGTTCGAAAAAGATACCGTGGCCCGGGCATATGGGCAACTGAAGGAACATGGGTGGGTTTTAATCAGTAATCGCAGAAAAGGTGTATTAGGGCTATGTTTCGTTTAAAAATAACTGATAGTTGCAAACAGTACTTGATTAAATATAACATTTTATGTCTCCCTTCCTTATTCATTTATGAAATAGCAAATTTTATACGAACCAATCCTAACCTATTTAAGAAACTATCAGCCGTTTCTATTCGTAATCGACGGGATAATAATAAACTATGCGTACCAAGATCAACCACGGCATTGATGCGTAAAAGATTTTTTTTTTTTGTTTAGCACCAATCATTTAAAATTAAATCCCAAAACCTATTAGACAAATGCCGACTGCCCTGTTTAAAATAAATTAAAAAAAATATCTTATAGCCAAGTGCTATTACACCATATCGGAATTTTTAAATGAACGCAATTAATTAAATAGATTCCATTAATTACGACATTTTTCACAATTTGCCCCTCGTGTTTGTAAAAAAAAAAACTTTATTTTTCAATTAGCATTAGGAATATTTTTTATTAGTTTGCTGTGTAGAATCAAGATTTTTTAATTTTATTATGGATTTATTCATCCAAAAAAAATGTTATTTTGTACGCCACAATGGCAAAACATGCAGATCAACCTGTTATTTTAAGACCTTGCACATATTATTTGATGTATACTCATGTCTTTACAATAAATATATTCTATTCTATTCTAAAAGTCTGACACGCCTGTCCGTTCCACCCAGACGTCATTTGATGATTTCCCACCCACAAAAAAAAGTACACTATCCCCCTACACTGTCCTCCCACACCCATGAACACTACAATTTAAAACCATTGTAAAAGTCAATTATTTTTAAAAGAGTAACCGTGAAGTTTCTTGCCGGCTCTTCTCCATAGGAATCAACTATTTGGAACCGTGCACCTAGCTTCTGAGGTTTCATAAGTGCCCATGTAGGTTTATGTGAAATAAAAATATTTTGATATTTGATTGAATTGTGCTAGATTTATATAACACTAGCTTCTTTCCGCGACGTCTTCCGCGTTAAGTTTCTTGTTCCCCCGACCCTTCCCGTCGCGTCGAATCGCCTACCCGTGCGATTTTCCCCGTTTTTACAACATTTTTCATTACTGCTCCGCTTCTCTTAGTTGTAGCGTAATGTTATATAGCCTATAGCCTGTCGCGATAAATAGGCTACGCAAAACAAAAATAATTTTTCAATTCGGACCAGTAGTTCCTGAGATTAGCGCGTTCAAACAAACAAACTCTTCAGCTTTATAATATTAAGTATAGATAATCTGCGTATACTTAATGTTCCCACTGCTGGGACACACGCCTCCTCTTCGGGAGAGTGCAGGTTTGTATATGTCATGTCTTCGAATTTTTAGTTCTAGGACATGCCGGTTTCCTCACGATGTTTTCCTTCACCGTTTTAAGAGCAGTGGTGATGTAATAAATTACACAAACTAGCTTTTGCCCGCGGCTTCGCCCGCGTGGATATTAAAAACATCCCACGAGAACCTACTACCGGGATCAACTTACATCTAGACAAATAGTCGCAAAACGAAATATATTATCTGCATCAGACTCGTACCCATGCCTCATCATCATTTCATCCTAAAGACGTCCACTGCTGGACATAGGCCTCCCTCAATAACCCCAGTTTGCCATAATCGCCACGCTTGGCAACCGGGTTGGCGATCGCAGTATGGTGGTAAAATGTATAGAGAACGCAGCTGCCCATTCTCTAGTAAGTCCCTTAGTCCCGTCTTACGATACCCACGGGAAGAAATGGGATGGTGCTATTCTAAACGTCTGACACCACACGGAATCACACTCGTTGAAATTATAATACTATTTTCAAAAGTTTGTGATTAGCAAATTAAATCTAAGTATATCTACAATTATCTGTCTACGAGATAGATCGATTTTGAGACCTTACATTCTTATTAATCACATGTGCAAATGACGTCAAACAAACACGTGCCCATCAGATTTAACCTCCCGCAGAACTCCGAAGGTTCTGGGCCGACACTATTTAGATTGCCATCGATACGTCAAGAAATGTCCTTGTCTGTCAGTCAGTAGTAAGTTCAATCAACTCAGACTATGGCAGTCTACTGCTCGCCGGTCCCGGGACACGCCACAACACCCTGTCCTCCGCTTTTCGCATCCAGTCTATCCCAATCTCAACCACCATCTTCGTCAGTCATCGGTCCATCTAGCTGGGGGATGTCCCATACTACTCTTGTCGGTACTCAGTCTCCACTCCAGGACTCGTTTGCTCCACAAGCCATCGATCCTATTACAAACAAACCAGCCCACCGGCACTTCAGGTTGCTCTGCAAGCTATGTTAGTAGCTTCAGTTCTTTTCCGGATATCATAAGGTATTCGCTAATAACTAATCGAAGTATACAGCTGTCCGTCAACAAGACAGATCGATTTTGAGACCTTACATTCTTATTAATCACATGTGCAAATGACGTCAAACAGACACGTGCCCATCAGATTTAACCTCCCGCAGAACTCCGAAGGTTCTGGGCCGACACTATTTAGATTGCCATCGATACATCAAGAAGTGTCCTTGTCTGACAGTCAGCAGTAAGTTCAATCAACTCAGACTATCGCAGTCTACTGCTCGCCGGTCCCGGGACACGCCACAACACCATGTCCTCCGCTTTTCGCATCCACTCTATCCCAGTCTCAAGCACCTTTTTCATCTGTCGTCGGTCCACCTAGCTGGGGGTGTCCCACACTACGCTTGCCGATACTCGGTCTCCATTCCAGGATTCGTCTGCTCCACCATCCACAGGTCTTTCGAGAAACATGACTAGCCAACCGTCACTTCAGCTCATTGCTCTGCAAGCAATGTCGGTAACTTTGGTTCTTTTCCGGATAACATATGGTATAAGTACACATATTATCAGCCACATCCACTGCTGGGACGTAGGACGCGAGAGAGGGAGCGTCCGCATAGGCCTTCCCCAATTTTGGGGGGGGGGGGGGGGGGTTGATCGCATAGTGGTGGTAAAACGCATGGAGAACGCTGCTGCCCATTCTCTAGTAAGTCCCTTAGTCGCCTCTTACAACACTCACGGGAAAAAATGGGCTTGAGAGCAGTGATTATTAAATAACTAGCGCAAAGTAATGCGCCTGTCTAAGTTCGAACCTACGACTTACGACTCGTATGTCGCAGCTGTTACCACTGAGCCACCATTGCAATATCTTTATATATATAATTCTACTGTACGTGTGTATATCACTGAACTCCTCCTAAACAGCTGGACCGATTTGAATGATTTTTTTTGTATGCGTTTGGGTGGCACCCTGGTTGGTTTAGATTCACAAATCAGCCCGACAGATGGCGCTGCTATCTAGTTTTAGGAAACAGGACAACGTCTGTACGGTCAGCTAGTATTATATAAGTTCGCTAACAGCTAATCTTAGTTCACAGCAGCAGCAGCAGTTAGTTAACAGCTATCTTAGTTCTTTCTACGAGATAAGTCAATTTTGTGAACCTATGAGAACATAATTCAGCATTGCATATGTAAGCTGTCACGCCCTGTATGCCAAGAGGTTTTTATTTATGCAGCCATGTTTACTTTTGCTTGAGTATAGTTTTCATTTTATTTGTTGGTATATTGGGTTGGCTAGCTGGCATATAGCAAATCATTTAATTTAATGTTTTGTGTCTCTTAATGTTTTACTACTTACCATTGTATAGAATCAAGTTCTTCTAACTGGACAGACAGCTGTGCTGCTGGGGTGTTTGTTGCGTCACTTCTTCTTCCCAGCTAAAGCACTAGGAAGTGGTGACGGATGGGCGTTTTGGGGGACTGTCTTTTGTAATTTTGACGTTCGAAAAGTGCTGATCCTCAGCCTAATTTGAATAAAAGACTTTTAATTTTGAGACCTTACATTTTTTTAATCACGTTTGCCAATGACGTCAAACAGACACGTGCTTACCAGAGTTAACCTTCCACAGAGCTACGTAGGTTCAATATGTTTTATTACAACAATTAATAATTCGGAAACGCTTTTAATGTTTGTGCAATAAAATTTTGTATAATATTTCCGTGTCCGTTTTATTTGACCGTGTTTTGACAGGTCTGATAGTGACACGAAATATGGCAAGGAAATAATTCTAATTATGCTTTTGGATGACGTCAATAAGAGCCTTGGTTCTCTATACCCTATGAGAGAATATTTTGATTCTATCTAACAGATATTGTACAGGGTCAAATCAATACATGTTCTATGTCAATAGGTGGCAATTCTACACCCACGTGTTGGAAATTGATACCGAAACCAATTGGAACAAAAAAAAAAACGAATAAATAAAAAAATGTTAATCATTCGTTAGGCCAGTCAATGATCGTAATTGATCAGCTGCTTTAGTATTTTTCGCGTATCTTAGATATTTTCTATGAATTTCCAAAAACTTATAGCTTGTAAGTCGTTTAATTGGCTGATAGGGCTGATTTTTCAATAGTCAGATAAATGTTATCGGAAGAATAAATCCGACCGTTTGCCATACTTTCCATATAAGAGCTCCGCCCCGCCCCGCCCCGCCCCCACCCCGTTGGTCTCGTGGTCGCAAACGCGACTGCTGAGCGTGGGGTCCTAGGTTCGATTCCCGGGTCGGGCAAAGTGTTACTGGGTTTTCCATTAGGCATTTCTTAGTAGCAGCCCGGAGTTTGGAAGTTGGCGGTGTGATACCCCCGTGCCTCGGAAAGCACGTAAAGCCGTTGGTCCTACGCCTGATCTCTCCGATCGTGTCGGATTGCCGTCCCATCGGACTATGAGAGTGAGGGAAGAGTGAGTGCTTCTGTGTCTACGCACACACTTGAGCACTATAATATCTCCCTCGCCGATGTCTAGTCTCCGTTGAGATTGGCCGTACCGGAGTACGGTCTGGAGGACTATATACAGGGTTATTTGTAAAACACCGACAACCTCTCAGGACTATGTTACTAACATCATAATCAACAACTTTTGTTCTATGAATTTTCAAAATTCATCATATTTTAGTTCATCAGATTCTGATACAAAAATATAAATATTTAAATTTAACGCTCTAAATGTTACGAAGTCTATGCGAAGCAAAAGAAAGCGATAGTACATTAGCGAGGGGACCGGGGTTCGGGCAGCGGGGGCGCTTGAACTTGACATATTTACGGGCGACCGATTTTTGTATGAAAATCTGATGAACTAAAATATGATGAATTTCGAAATGTCATAGAACAAAAGTTGTTGATTATGATGTTAGTAACATAGCCCTGAGAGGTTGCCGGTGTTTTACAAATAACCCTGTATATACATATATAAGAGCTCTCAAACCGCAATATTGATTCATCTGATAAAAGGTACTTGACTACTGAAAAATTTGCCCTTAATGTACTTGTCGTAGTACCAGTTAAGGTTTTAATAAAGTTGGACTCGGTAAGTCGGACACTTTTTTTTTGTTTCATTCCTTTTCTCTATCTATAACTAGTTAAATTTGAACCTGTATAAGGCATTGCCAGACATTTAACCGCCTCTAGCTAGCCAGCCTTAGAAAATGTCACCATCATCATTTCAAATGTACCGTGCGTCCGTCCGTATTCATTGTACCGTGTGGTGCCGGACGTAAAGAATAACACTACCCCATTTCTTCCTGTGGGTGTCGTAAAAGGCGACTAAGGGACTTACTAGAGAATGGGCAGCAGCGTTCTCTATGCATTTTACTACCATACTGCGATCGCCAACCTGCCTGCCAAGCGTGGCGATTATGGCAAAGCCCCCCAAATTGGGGGAGGCCTAAGTCCAGCAGTGGACGTCTTACGGCTGTAATGATGATGATGATCATTTCAAAGACAGTTGAACACAGGCGTAATAATCGCCACACTTGGTGGGTTGGTGATCGCAGTATGGTAGTAAAATGCATTGAGAACGCTACTACCCATTCTCTAATAAGCCTCTTTTTTTGTGGGTGGGAAATCATCAAACGATATCTCAGGCTCTGGGTGGAGCGGAAGGGCGTGTCATACTTTTACTGAATAAAACCCACCCGTGTTCCTTCACGGGCCCATATGCCAGGGCCATGGTATATCTTAGGGTCTCTCGGACTTAAACATAACTGGTGAAAAGTGGGTGTAAATGATAAAAGATAAATTAATTTATTTCTGTAAGTAGTTTTGTACCTACAAACACTTGAAATTTTCTAAAACTAGATGAGTTCACCGTGTCCTATCTGACTACTCTGAGAAGAAAGACCATAACAAACTCAGAGGTCACAGTCTCTTTTAAAGTCTAGACATAATCTTTGTCACATCATGTGAAGACCATGTAGATTGGCGTCTGAAATGGTCTTTGGAGAAAAGTACCACACAGGTTGAGTGGACCTGTCCAGCCAGTTTGTGTAGTAGGTACTATAGGTACATTTCTACCTAACCCTTTTAGAGTACAGCCGTGATGTAATGTTATGTTATACAGCCACTAGTGATGTGCCAGATCGTTAAAAATGAATATCCGCGGATACTGATCCGAATACGGACACGGTCTGAACTTTCTAGCTTAATCGGTGTCGATGCGCGTGCAGCTTTGCAGTATATGTTTCGACTTGCATTGCGCGGGTCTTTCTTGTTTTGTTTATAGTTTAGACAGTAAACATTTGATTTTATGAAATAAAAAAATATCTGTATTTATGTATTATGTATTTAACAGTTTCATAGTAAAGTTAATTTTAATAGATCATTGCTACCTAATCACTTTTACATAGAATTTCATCTATATATTGAAAATTAATGAGGTCAAAGATCCGTAAAAGATCCGTCAAAAAGTATCGGATAGTGACACGGATCTTTCTTCTCCCCTCGGATATCCGTGGATACGGATACGGATATCCCGCACATCACTAACAGCCACCTATGTTCCAGCTTACTCACAGTACATCAGGTTACGTTTTGTGTACTTTCATGTGAAGGCTAATGTTTGATATTCGATGTTGGCGTTAAAATGAGCGTGTTTTGCTAACCTGATACTCATGGCTGGAAAGGAGTAAGCTGCGTTCACACTGGTCCAGGTCACGTTAGTATTAGGTTTATTTAAGTATATCTTCAGGCCAGAACAGTGGTGAAAATCAAAAGGCATTTATTCAAATTAGATCAACACTTTTCAAACATAAAAAAAAAATACATAAAGACAGTCCCCCAAAACGCCCGCTCTTCACCACTTCCTAGTGCTTTAGCTAGGAAGGAGAAGTGGCGCAATAAACACCCCAGCAGCATAGCTGTCTATCCAGTTAGAAGAACTTGATTCTATACAATAGTAAGTAGTAAACATTAAGAGACACTAAACATTAAATTAAATGATATGCCATATGCCAGCTAGCCAATATATCAACAAATAAAATGAAAACTATAGTCAAGCAAAAAAAAAAATATCACGTCACTATATTATGTCCTCTTAGGGCATTCCCTTCCGGCATTTCCACTCGTATCTTCATCATTAATTCTCCTACTCTTATCTCCATTTATTTGGGGTTTACGCAACATGTCGTTTTCTTCCAAACTTCTCTATTAGTCGTCATCTAGTCACCCCTTTCTATCCATATCATAATTCACACAGTCCATCCATCGTTTCTTTGGTCTCCCTCTACTCTTATAGCCATCGACATTCATACTCAAAACTTTCCTCTTTCCTCCGTATCACATGACCAGTCCAATGATGATCCTAGTTTATCATTTGTGGCCTTTTTTTTCTCTTTTGGAAGGGAAATCATCAAATGACTTCTCCCGCTCTGGGCGGAGCGGGAGGGCGTGTCAGACTTTTACTGACTAAAATCCACCCATGTTCCTTCAGTTGCCCATGTGCCAGGGTCATGGTATCTCTTTCGAACAATCTCGCGACCATGGCAGGGTCATTTGTGGCCTCTTGTTGTCTGAACTCGGGTCGTAACAGCTATGTGAACAGCATTGCATATGTAAACTGTCACATCCTTTATGCCAGGAGGCTTTTATTTTGATATTATTGTTTGAAAACATTTTTTTTGTTTTGCATGACTTCATAAGTTCAAACATTTTTAAAAGCGGAAACTATGTCAGAAAGCCTACTAAATTTCCAAAGAGTATAATGTCTTAGACCCAAAAACGGGTAAGTCACAAGGGCTCACAGCAGGTTGGTCTTTTCGAGCTCAATCCGTCTCGAAGACAGGAAGCCCTTGTCCCAGCAGTAGAAAAATTCAATGCTAATAATGCTAATACAGGAATACAGGAGTACATTCATATCGTTACATTAAACAACAGAACTGCTCCAATATGAACAGAACCTAACTGTAAACACGCTCTAATTTCAACAATTACAGGTGCACTACCTCATAACCACAGTTCTACTTCAGATAGCCAGGAAACACCACTATTTTATAATTTTACCAACGTTTCTATAACTATTGAAAAGCCTTTGAACTATTCCTTAAATAATAATTTTAAATTTGAATAAAAATAATTGTAAATCTAAAAATGATTTTGAAAAGAATAGTAAGATTCCATTTTCGAATGTAGAACTCTCGTTTTAATAGTTATAAAATAGATTTTAATAAAATAATGACGAGCTATATTTATTATGTGCTTATATTCGTATTGTTAAAGATAAATTATATTTCGAGTGCGAAAAGTAAAATTGAATGTGGTTATAAGGTACGTATTGTTTCAATTTATTGCAACTATTGAACTACAGAGTCCTGAAACTCGTTTCGTTCGTTCCTTTTGCACTAAAGCATACATTGGGTAAGCCAAATGCATAAAGACTGTAGAATCAGTGGGCCGCAAAAAAGAAATCATTATTTGGTAATTTAAAAGTTAATAGTAAAATAATTGAAAAATGTTTTATAATATTTTCCCGAAAACTTGACATATTTTGTCTATAACTTACCTACCTATTTGAGGGGTAATTTTAACTGCGTAGGTAAGTTTTAAAAACTGCATCCAAGTTTGCGTCTGTCAGTCGCGATCTTACCATTAAAAAAAATAATCTCTCTAAACGTGCTTAAGGAGTGGTGGCCCAGTGGTATTGGCCCCGACTTTCAAGCTGTAGGTCGTGGGTTCGAATCCGGGCAGGCGCTTTACTTTCTGTAAATAATTCTTCACCACTTTTGCACTTTTGCGTTTGATTTAACGCGGTAATCTCAGGAACTACTAGTCCGAATTGAAAAAATATTTTTGGTTTGGGAAGCCTATTTATCGAGAAAAGCTATAAGCTATATAACATCACGCTACAACTAAGAGGAGCGGAGCAGCAATGAAAAATGTTGCAAAAACGGGGAAAATCACACGGGCAGGCGATTCGACGCGACGGGAAGGGTCGGGAGAACATGAAATTTAACGCGGACGAAGTCGCGGGCTGAAGCTAATAATAAATAAAATGTGATTCGCATGCCCATGTGTCGGTAGAACATGGAGGACTAATAAACTTAAACACCTATGTATTGTATTACCCATGTTTGCAAACAAATAAATGATTTGATTTGACCACTGCCCTCAAAACGGTGAAGGAAAACATCGTGAGGAAACCAGCATGTCCTAGAACCAAAAACTCGAAGACATGTGACATCTACCAACCCGTACTGAGCCCACAAGGTCAGATTACAGTCCACTCCCTCTCGGAGAGAGTAGGCCTGTGTCCCAGCAGTGGGAAAAATATAGACTGATTATGGCGTGTATTTGTAGTTTTGATAGGTACATATTTTTAACCGACTTCAAAAAGGAGGAGGTTCTCTATTCGGATGTTTATATTTTTTTTTTTTTTTTATGTATGTTCGGCCATAACTCCGTCATATATAGACGGATTTGAAAAATTCTTTTTTTGTTTGAAAGGAGTTTATTCCGAAATGGTCCCATATAAATTTCATATAGATCTGATGATGAGTTCCAGAGATAGACACGGGAACTCTTTAAAAAATGACAGCAAATCAACCGCGATTTCTGCTATCGCATAAATATGCATTGTTTGTTTGGAATTAGTGCGGGGTGGATACCACAACTAAAAATTTAAAAATAAAAACTTTTTTACAAAAAAAAAAAACAACCGACTTCCTTAAAAACACTACAAATTGAAAAATAACTTTAATTTCGGAAGTCGGTGGCAAAAAAACCATAAATACAGATCCTAAGACACCGACTTTCGAAATTAAAGTTATTTTTCAATTTGTAGTGTTTTTAAGGAAGTCGGTTGTTTTTTTTTTTTGTAAAAAAGTTTTTTTGTTGCAGCAATGTCCACAAACAAGAGATGGAGCGCTGAACGTCCACCTCATACCCCACTCTCACATGGACGCTGGATGGGTGAAGACATTCGATGAATACTATTATGGAAGTAAGTAACATTTAAATAAATCTACTATGAAGTGCCGTACCTACTAAAGGTATGTGCCCGACTTAGTTCTTGAAAATTGACATATCACACTGTACTGGGATTAATAATAATAAATAATATCTTAGGACAACCAACACACCGTTATCTGATCTCAAACTAGGCAGAGCTTGTACTATGGTAACCAGACAACTGATAAACTTACTTATATATTTCTAAATACATATGAAGGCAGAGGGTCATATTGTAAAATAAAAGAGGTTCTTTCAATATTAAGGAACTATTTAATCAATAGACCTTATACGAAACTGCACTTAATCAGTTTCCATAATTATTAATTTAACACCATATTAAAATAGCCATGACACCCAGTAATACAGTTACAGTATTACAGTTCATATAAAAGAGTATCAATGTACAGTGAGGCAGAGTAATTACAATAATTGAGAGCAATACGACCTGTGCACTGGGCCACGCCTGAACTTAGAATGCCCATTCGCTTTTTTTTTTTTTTTTTTTTTTTTTTTTGTAGGACATCTCGTAGTTAATCTGAAAAAGATTCTGACTACTTAAACGGATTTTTGCCCGGCGATTTCTAAAAAGTAAACTTTTTAGACCTCCAGCCGGGCCATAGTAAAATTACAAACTAAAGCGAAAGTCCTAAGGGTAACCCCGAGGGGGGTTCGCACCTCGGCTTAGGCAATCACTGGGGGAGGGCAGCTAGGGACATGCTGGATCTGGGTTAAATTATTTAGGGGCTAATTTAAAGCTACAGGCGCAGCATCGCGGGCTGGCTCATGCAAGGGTCGGGAGGGGGCCCATTCGCCGCCGTGCGGCGTCTTTTATACGGAAGTATTGGAGGTGGGGCAACGACGTAGCACGCTACGACGTAGCGCGCTCTAACTCCGCCCACCAGCAATGAGGTGGGAGAATGGCGTAGCGTGCTACGACGCTACGGCGCTATCGCGTAGCCCAATGCACGTGCCACTCACAATATGACGCCGACACATACATATCCACACTATTCACACTTAATTATACATATAATATTACTAGCTGACCCGACAGACGTTGTCCTGTCTCTGATGATATTTGAGCACGCATTCTGTCAATTCTATGTCAAATGTCATAATGTTACATTAAAAAAGTTTACATTGTCCTATTATATGGTTGTTAAGTATTCTTAAATAAATGTTCTTAAATCTTCTAATTTTACGCGCAATTTTTAATTATTTTTCTTTAAACACAACAAAAAAAGAAAAAGTGAAATCGGTCCAGCCGTTCACGCGTGATGGCGTGACCAAGGGAAATAGGGATTCATCCACACTTAATATTATAAATGTAAAAGTAACTCTGTCTATCTGTCTGTCTGTCTCGCTTTCCTGCTAAAACTACTGAACCGATTTAAATGAAATTTGGTACACAGATAGTTTAGAGCCTGAGAAAGGACATAGGCTACTTTTTATCCCGGTAGTACGTTCCCGCGGGATATTTTCCGACCTCCACGCGGGCGAAGCCGCTGGCAAAAGCTAGTTATAGATAAATTACACCCAGACACTGAACAAATGATTGTGCTCATCACACAAAGATTTGTCCTGGGTGGGAATCGAACCCACGACCTCAGTCTTAGCAATCAGGGTCACTAACCACTAGACTAACAGGCCATCCATCATCACTGACAGGACTATTGTTGCCAATAAGCCTGATATAGTGGTGGTTGATCGATTAGAGCGGCGCACAATGATCGTTGACATAACGGTCCCGCATGACGGGAACCTCGTGAAAGCTGAGAAAGATAAACAAATCAAGTATCTTGACTTGGCTCGCGAGGTTGTCGACATGTGTCGACAGCCAACGGCTTGATAGCCAAGAGTCTCGACCAACACCTGAAGAGGCTCTCGTTAGGCAGCTGAATTAGGGGCCTGATTCAGAAAGCGGTACTATTATATTACTAAAAGCAAATAAAACAATGTTCTTTACAAAAATAGTAAATTTAATGATTAAGCTAAAAGTTTAGAACATCGAATATATTGATTTCTGTCTACTTGAACACTTTACAACAGTAATAGTAATATATTTATTGGTTCATAAACGTTTTACAGTATTTAGATGTGACACTGGATCCCGCACTAGGATACCCTGTGTCGCAGGATCCAGTCTCTTAAAATATGAATTTTGGTAAACAAAAGCAACGGTTTAGTAAATTTCACTAAAACTACAGACTAAAAGGTAACCAAAATGATATGTGCATGTAATGAGCATATAATATGTACGAGTATGTGATGAGTGTACCCCCATTCAAGTTTCCAGATGACAGCGAAAACCTCCCCAAACGTCAAAGTTACATAAGACAGTCCCCCCAAATGCTAGCTCTTCACCACTTCCTAGTGCTTTCGCTGGGAAGAAGAAGTGGCGCAACAAAGTCAAGCTCACTCTTGTAAGCCCACATACCTTTTGTAAGCTGTCATGTCTTCTTTGTTGCAGCTAAAACAACAATAAGCACTGCCAATGTTCAGCTGATCTACCACTCCGTTCTTTCGGAGTTACTACACGACAAGAGACGGAAGTAAGTTAATTACACTATGACCTTTATCCTTAGTACACACGGCTATACAGCAAGCAATAATTTTCCAGTTTAAGCAGACCTCTCATTATACGGTAATCTCATACAATGTGAGATCAGTTTATACTGGAAATGCATAACTTGATATATAGCCGTGTGTACACCACTTAAAGTTGCGCCTGAGCATAGGCGGTATTGCGCAGGCGTGTACGGTGTACAGTCACCACAAGAGATACGTAATCAGGGTCGTCGAATATAGTCGAAACCGATGGATGTTTCAATCGTTTTTAACATTGGTTTTTAATATGTTTTATACTTATTAATTATTTACTTATTATTTATCTATCTACCGGGTGTAAGGGACAGCCCTCCACAAACTGACAGAGTGCATTCAGCTTCTTATTTTGAATCATATTCCACCGGAATTTTTCTCCGGATTTAACTTTTTTTTTACTTTTTTCAGCTTTTTCAGTTTTTTTCAATATAAATTACATTCTCTGAAAGCAACACTCCAACTATGTAAACAATACGACTAAAATAAAAAAAGCAGCAATGGATGTTGAAATAATCTAACGAACGACGCGTAAAATCAGCTGTTCACTTCCCGTCTAACTACAGAGTTCATCGAACTCGTCGTCGACGATTGTACAAAGGCGGCTTTCCGAATTGATCAGAGATACATTGCGTGTGAGAAAATAAAACAAATCAGGTTTATTGGATTCCCATAACGGTCCTGAAATAATTTCTTGTACTGGTCATCTTAGTATGATATACTGAATCCACCCCATCAGTTTGTGGAGGGCTGTCCCTTACACCCAGTATACTTTATAATATTACTAGCCTTTTTTTTTGGATGGGAAATCATCAATTGACTTCTCCCGCTCTGGGCGGAGCGGGAGGGCGTATCAGACTTTTACTGACTAAAATCCACCCGTGTTCCTTCAGTTGCCCATGTGCCAGGGTCACGGTATCACTTTCGAACAATCTCGCGACCCTGGCAGGATTACTAGCCTTTACAGTGAAACTTAGGACATGGGGTCTATGGGTGAAAAATAGATATGATCCACCCAAACCCTGAAAAAAAAATTGTTGGTCCATATGCCAAGCATCCTGTATAGCACATACTGATTCCATTATTCCATGCTTTTCTTTTTCGTCCATCTCAATAACATAAATTACGTCACCTTCCTTGCACTTTTTCTTCTTATAACGTTTGTCATGTGATCTCACTTTCAATTCCTCTCCCAAGGTTCACCTTCTCCGAGACAGCTTACTTCTGGCGCTGGTGGAAGGAACAGCGGCCTACAACTAGAGCCACCTTCAGATCTCTGGTGCAGGAAGGTCGGGTGGAGTTCGCTGGTGGTGGCTGGGTGCATAACGATGAGGCTACTCCTGACTACCTGCATATTATTGACCAGTTCACTTGGGGTTTGAGGTAAGTTCTACATCCTACTCTTTCCCTTCACTAGCATTATCATCATTTCAGCCGAAAGACGTCCACTGCTGGACATAGGCCTCCACCAAGCACTGCCACTTTGACCGAATCTATGCTTCCCGCATCCAGCGGCCTTCACAATGTCATTGGTGTACCTTGTGGGAGGGCGTCTAACTCTCCGCCCCGGTGGGTTCCCGCATTGACGAGGCGGGGGGGGCTCAGTAGCCGTGGTTTCGAACCCCACGGTGAAGCTAAGAGTAACCCGAGGAAGGGCCGCTCGTCAGGGGTTTTCCGCTCAAAGCCGACGATGTAGCGGCCAACGCGGTGTCGTTTGGCGACATCGCGTGGGTTTAAGGCCGCGGTGGGAGAGGAGTGCCGGTATTGAGGTGCGCCTCTCTCCCTACCTTCAACGGCCTGAACGGGGTCGCCACCGTCCGATGGCGGACGCGGTGGGGCCGCAGGGGAGGAGGAGTATTGGTATAGTGTTGGCCACTCTCCCTATCCCCTGCGGCCGAAAAATGGTAGGCGGCGGGGCCACAGTCCTGACCTGTCGCAGGGGGACCAAGGATGCCATTCACGGGGTCGTCTGTCGCCCATGTGCTAATTGGTCCCCGGGGTGGTCACTGCGTGTTATGTGTTCATGCGCGCCGTGAATGGGGGAATCCCCTAGAGGTGGTTCCAGGAACGGACAGCCGCGGCGGGGTCCCGGAAGAGTTTTTTCGTTCCCGTGTTCCCGCCATAAGCGGTGTAGGAGGACACCGTGGAGTTTTAGTGGGTTGGAGTCCCACATAACTGCACTATTTCCCCGTGGTAGCGCAGTATGCATGAGCATTTCTCCACGAAAAAAAAAGGGCGTCTAACTCTACGTCTTCAGATACGCGGTTGGCACTCCAGAATCTTTCTGCCCCATTGCCCATCAATTCTGAGAGCAATCTATCCCAATTTATTTGGGGATGGCACAACATATATTTTTCTTGTGTCTGTTTCATTTATCTATTTACCAGCCTATTTGTTTTGTTTCGCAATTTTATTCAATATCACAGTATTTACGAACATCATAATCAACCTATAAATATAATTTTCCAACTTCTGGGAAACAGGTCTTCATTCTTCGAAAGAGTGGACTGTAATCAGTCCGAGTTCGAGTCGTCACATGTCTTCGAATTTTTGGTTCTGGGACATGCCGGTTTCCGCATGATGTTTTTCTTCACCATTTTGAGAGCAGTGGTGATGAAATTATATCATTATTCATCATCATTTCAGCCGTAAGACGTCCACTGCTGGACTGAAGCCTCCCCCAATTTTGGGGGCTTTGTCATAATCGCCACGCTTGGCAGGCGGGTTGGCGATCGCAGTATGGTGGTAAAATGCATAGAGAACGCTGCTGCCCACTTTATTATTTCTATTATACGTAAATGATTTACCACAGCAGGTCAATCATAAATGTATATTATTTGCAGATGACATTTCAATCATAGTGACATCTGAAAAAAAGTATAAATCAAAATTTGATCACGAAATTGACATAAATAATACTATTGACAACATTTTAGAATGGCTACAGGTAAATAAATTAAAAATCAATCTAGATAAATCTATGTACGTACAATTTAATAAATCTAAACATGCCAAATACAATTTCAAACTTAATATTGATCGACTAAAAGAAGTTTCACATACAAAATTTCTGGGTATACTCATAGACCAAGATTTAAATTGGAAAATACATGTAGATAATTTGTGCAACAAATCTAATAAGTTCGTTTATGCTCTCAGGCAAGTCAAGAAAGTGACGAATAAAAAAACCGCCATTATAACCTACCATGCTTACATAGAATCGATTTTGCGATATGGACTTATTTTTTGGGGTAACAGTACAGATAAAAACAGAGTGTTTATCGCGCAAAAGAAATGCATCAGAGCCATTTGTGGGATCCGTACTGACGAGTCCTGTAAACCGCATTTTAAAAGGCTTGGTTTATTACCACTTCCTTCACTGTACATCTACGAGATATGTAATTTTGTATATAA
The DNA here is from genome assembly GCA_947507805.1 of Aporophyla nigra. Taxonomy (NCBI): domain Eukaryota; kingdom Metazoa; phylum Arthropoda; class Insecta; order Lepidoptera; family Noctuidae; genus Aporophyla; species Aporophyla nigra. Next base: position 3,346,937 of record OX382318.1, read on the forward strand.
TAATAAGGAATTATTCAAGAAAGTCGATCAAATATACTCTCGTAATAGGGATCCATGTAGACTTGTATTGCAGGATACACCTAAATCAGCCAAGTACTCTAAAAGTTTTCTGGTGATGTGTGTACGCATTTATAATAAAATTCCAAAAGAAATGAAATTATTATCTAATATTAATTCTTTTAAAAACAGACTCTTTAAATGGCTGAATGAACATAATTTTTATGACATTAAGGATTTTTTTGACATTAAATTATAATTCACAAATAATGACATACTGGATCGTCGATAATGTTTATAATTAATATTGACATTTTTAATTTTATAATTATTGATTTTATTGATTTCCTTTTTTTTTATTTTTACTTTAAGTTATGTTATGTAATGTTATGGAACTGTTGCGAATAATGTTTACTTTTATAATGTTTTCTTTTATTGTCACTTTTTGATTTTGTTCGTGGAGATTAATTTCTGACACTAAATAATATTATGTTATGATGATTGTATTGTGGAAAATGTTTTATAGCTTTGACATTTTATTTCTAATTACTATTACTAATTAATTCTAAGTATTTTGCATGCAATTGATACACGATGTTGTATAGCTAAACATGTGGACTATATTATATTACCAAACTGTAACACCTTTTATACCATGTTTAAGGCAAATAAAGACTTACTTACTTACTTACATTCTCTAGTAAGTCCCTTAGTCGCCTTTTACGACACCCACGGGAAGAAATGGGGTGGTGTTATTCTTTACGTCCGGCACCACACGGTACACTCGGTACACGGTACGGAATTTATATATACGATTTTAATCTCTGCTCTATGTACTTATTCGTTACAATGATTCATACGACTCAAAATTATTTTATTTAAGTATGCATACACACGTCACGTCACACTTCAGGTCTAGTTGAAAACTAGCGTCAATCACTCTTTTATTTATCTGGCATTTTTTGCTGATCTGCGTCTTTTTGGCGTAGCCGTGAGGCGCACTTGAATGTTAATTTCTAACATCGCACTTAACACTTTATTTTATTTTATTTTTACATGCTGTATTTTTTTTTTTGTCTTTTAGTCTGTCATCAACATTTGCCTAGCCATTTGCCAACGATGTTAAGGTCGGCTTCGAGTCTACCAGTTGTTTGCATTTAGCAACTACCTATCTGGTTTCCGCAACCCAGTCACTGTGTAATACGATAACCCCCCCCCCCCCCCCTACTGGTGTGTTTCAACGTTAAAATATATACTAGTGTGTTTCAACGATAGAATAAACTTTTTTCGTCTCGCCAAACAAATGTTACGCTTTATATCTCTGTCATGACCAAAGACTGTGAATTTGGATGTAAAATATTTTAATGTCGTTCATTATAGCTAGTAAGAGCAATGGTGGCCCAGTAGTATCAGCTTCAACTTACGAGTTGTATAGGTCACAAGTTCGTACCTAGGTAGGCACTTTGCGTATTTCATTTCATCACCTCTGCTCTCAAAAACGATGAAAGAAAATATCGTGAGGAAACCGTTATGTCTTCAAATTTTGGTTTTAGGGATAAAACCTAAATTTGAAGACATGCACTGGGCCCGAGCGGGTAGATTATGCCCTCCCTCACAGAGAGGAAGCCTATGTCCCAGCAGTGACAGCATTATAGGCTAATTTTACTTATGCTCAATACTCAATTCTTTTTTGCTTATAATGGGTTATACATATCCAACATTAAATGTCATGCATTCGCACTTTTTTTTGTTTAGCGTATACTATCCAACTGCTGGGTAAAGTCCCCAAGTCCTTCCAGGAAATCTTTTCCCTCTCCACCTCGAACCAACCCTCATGGTATGCGTCCAGGTCATCTCGCTACCACTTTCTGTGCCGACCGCGGAAGCGTCGTCCATCTTCAGGCACCCATTGTGTAGAGCCATTCCCATTTAAGGTACTAAATAATACCTTTATTTTCAGAAAACTAAACGACACTCTAGGCCCTTGTGGCAAGCCAAAGGCTGCGTGGCAGATAGACACTTACGGGCACACGAGGGAACAAGTCTCCTTGCTGGCTCAGATGGGATATGATGGCCTGTTCATAGGTAAGTTGAAAATTAGCTCATCTTACTCAGCAGGCGTTGCTAAGGAGACACCCCGGGCGTCGGGAGGCCATAGCGGACTCCTGGCCACCGTAGGCGCGGGCTTGCTACCCATTGCTCGATGAAAAAGATGTCAGCACATATTGAAGGGGTCTGCTAGGGCCTATGACTGCCAGGGTCACGGATTAGTTTGATCGAGTTACCGTGGCCTTGACACAAGCAACTGAAGGAACACAGGTGGGTTTTAGTCAATAAAAGTCTGACACGCTCCACCCAGAGCGGGAGACGTCATTTGATGATTTCCCACCCAAAAAAAAAAGTTTATATTTGCGTGAGCGGCCAAATAAGACGGTGTCCGGACTGCTTTTGTTAGGCTTTAAAATACCATTTTTTGATACATTCATCATGTGTTGGCTTCCGCTCCACCCGCCTCACCTTTTATAGCTAAAAAAAGCGAGTGGACTAGCACTCTATAAAGAAGACTGATTCACACAATTTTATTCTTCTTTCTTTATAATTTAAGAAGATTTTATGGTAAACTAGCTTTTGCCAGCGGCTTCGCTCACGTGGAGGTCGGAAATAATACTTTGGGATCATACTACCTGGACAAAAAGTACACTATTCGGTAATCCAGATCATATACTACCTGAGTGCTAAATTACATCCAAATCCGTTTTATTTGAATGTCCGACTAAACTGGATGGTCTGTTCGGCTTTTCGGTTGTAAGACCTGTCAACTCCACACTCAGCACACTAATTATATCAAGGAGTGTAATACTGGCATTGAGTTCCGTGGAAGATCTAATCGAGTAAACTCTGTTTCTGCAAGTAGGGTTTATGGCATATTGGCAACTTGGCCTCCTGTAGAAATTGATTAATACCAAAACAAAGTCAATAAAATGTTTATGGGACCATCCCCGAAGCATAACGCATCCATTAAAAATCTAAATCATCGAATTTTGTTGGCGTGATATTGCGTTATTCATCCATTTGTCGCACACATACTTATAAAAATAAAAAAATACAGTCAAATTGAGAATCTCCTCCTTTTTTGAAGTCGGTTAAAAACCAGGTTCTACGAACCTGAGAAAATAAATTTTGAAAACAAATAATAATAACTTTATTTTCATAAGACAAATACAGATTTAACATGTTTTATATAAAGACTATTTAAATTTGAGCTCCGGTAGTAACACATTGCAATATAAACCTAGGAACTGAAATCTTTACACAATATCGAAAACCCTACCTCTCAAACTAGGTAACCTGTATCTTGAGAGACAGTACACATACACACATACACACTATCCACACTATTCCACACTATCCACACTAGTTCACACTTATACACTATACTATAATATTATAAATGCAAAAGTAACTCTGTCTGTCTCGATTTCCTGCTAAAACTACTGAACCGATTTAAATGAAAGGAGATGTTTCATTTTCGGCCATCATAGGTACATTTATCGAAAAAGTGGAAAAAATAACATAAATTGGGGAAAAATATTCTCTGGTGATTTTGAGCCTGATTTGTAGTGTACAAAAAATAGTGGTTTTTCAATTATTGCCATATTTTATTCAACATGGCGTCTCGTTTGCTTGCAGCCTTTGTTCGTTCTGAAATCATGTCTCATCAAATCAATGTAACGTAGAAAAGAATTAATGATGTGTGCATTCTTGTAGTGTTAAAAGTAAATTACTATTATTCTCTTATACATATTTTTGAGTAAACATAATTAAGTGTAACCATTTCATCGTTACAAAAATCTTTAGTCTCCATTTTTGAAGTGTGTTTCTAAACGAATTCAAAATAACCGCTTGCTAACTCTTATGACAAACGTCAAACATTTTTAATTTTTATTTTGTACATAATAACCATTTGATATTATGAAAAAAAAATTACTTCATTCTATCCAGGGTTAAGTTTCCCAGCTTCGCTAAAAGGTACATGTTATGGCCGGAGCCCCATATAAAAATGAAACATCTCCTTTGGTACACATATAGTTTAGAGCCTGAGTAAGGACATAGGTTACTTTTTATTGCGGAAAAGGGGTTTTAAGGGGTTGAAAGGGGAGATGAAAGGTTGTAGGGAAGTATTGTCATTTTTAAAGCTAGAATGGCGAAACATTTTTATTTGGCTTTTATTACATAATATATATTTACGAATTGTATTTAAAGTTCGTTAAATTTTTACCCTCAAGGGGGTAAAATAACAATAGGGAATAGGGGATGAAAGTTTGTACGAAAAGGGGAATGACAAGAATCGGTGGAACTACTGGTCGGAATTGAAAAATTATTTTTGTGTTGGGTAGCCCATTTATTGAAGAACGCTATATAACATCACGCTACAGTCAAAAGGTGCGGAGCAGCAAACGAAAAATGGACGAAAACTGGCAGGCAATTCGATGCGACGGGAAGGGGAGCGAAAATTTGATGCGGACGAAGTCGCGGGCAGAAGTTAGTAGTTAATAATAACTTAAGCACCTGCCATCTAATCTCTTCACCACCCTTGGTTGACTGGTAGACAATGCCTAAGGCATTAAGTCCGCCTTTGTACCTTCGTTTGTGTGCGAGAAGTTTAAATAAATAAATAATAATAACTTTTTTTTTTAATAAACTTTTTTATATAATCACAATAAATTACGCAGGCCGACAAAATTTTTGACCAGAAACCAAACTATTATTTCCGAAGGTTTTCGATACGCTGAATCCAAATCTGAAAAAAATATTAACATTACAACAACCATTTTGCGTAAAGAAAAAAATGTAGGCTATAATGAAAATAATGTAACAGGGTTGCATCTGTAGCCGAACTAGGTGAAAAACCTGTATCTCGACGTCTCATCTGCACGCGTAGCATGACCGCCATAGAAACGGAATTTGTCGACGGAAGAGAAGATAAAATGATAGATTGTAGAAAAATTGTGTAAAACTGAAGAAAAGAGATGTTTCTATTCTTCAGTTGACAAGAGTACGATGTCAAGTATGATGACTATTTCTCTCTACTATTGATGAGATAGAAACATTTTTTACAGAATTAAAATACATAAGGAACTTTGTTTGTTCTTGGTAGAATAGATATAGAATTGGTCATGCTACGCCCCGGCTGAACTATAGGTAAACGACTGCCAATCCCTTTTGGAATACATGAGTGATATTAGTTTATATTTTTCTTTTACAATTCTTAATAATATCTGTACGGAAATGGTTAACAAGATAAGTATTTTGAGTTACGAACAAATAATCGTAGAGTTGCTTTCAAGCTCGATAGATGGCGTTAGTGGAAAAAATAGAAGTCGCTATCGTTTCGTTACCGCCCTAAGTAATAGTAACCCAGCGCCACGTATGTTGTAATAGCTGCCCGAAGGTCTCCGTCGCCATCGTAAATCTATCTTGAAAGGGAGCTGATTGGCTAGGCTGATCAGCGCCTATATAAATTATATTGTATTAATTCGTACGGTGCTATAAAAGTACGTTCGAATAGTAGGCTTTGCCCACACCGTTGACGTCACGCCGTGTCGCTTTTCGTGGGTTAAAGGGTTATTTGAACTAATATTTAGCGTGTGTATATTAGTAGCAACAACTACTACAGCCATTTGAGACGTCAATGATAACGCTGATGAAAAAATACTGTTTCTTATTTCATTAATTTTCTTTTTTATGATGTGCAAAATAGTGTTCATTTTTCAACTTTAGTTTGTGTCCAAAGAGTCCGTCACTAATTAAATTAGGTTTAGTTTAGTAAGATCTATAAACAAATAATTAGCAACATTAAATGTACATATATTGATTTAAAGTTGTCTACGGGCTCGATAGATAGCGCCACAAGACAAAGTAGAGACTAACTTGCAATTGGCCTTATTTTGTAAAAACGTCTACTCACTGTATTTGTTTAGCAGTAAGTTTTCCTAAAATAAATAAATAAATTTAAAATAAATTGTCTGCACGAAATTCCTTAACTAATAATATAATAATAATACATTTATTGCCCATTGATCATTGATTGCTCATAAATTTAATGCCCATGATCCCATTTCTTCCCGTAAGTGGCTTAATGAATGAATGAATAAATATAATTTATTTCAACCCACATCGAGATCATAATTTTTTACAATTTAATTACCTTAAATATATTTAAAAATAATTAATAAAATAATAAAATAGGAATTAAAATCAATACAATTAAATTAAAATTATAATTAACAGTAAAATAAAATAATTAATAATGCTGCCTCTGAGTAATTTGTTTGTTTGTCAGTACATTAATCATATAACAATGGTTAATGTACTGACAGTTAAACCTATTCGCAAATACGCTCAGGATGGTGTTGGAGGTACTCCGGAGCCTGCGCCCCAGATACGTGCACCGCTTTCGCATCGTCGCGTAAAAACGATCGACACTGGCGTCGGCGAACATCCTCAACGCGCTGCAGTGCCGGGGTAGCCCCAACAACACTCTGAACGCATTATTATACTGGACACAGAGAGCGTTGTACTGCTTCTGGGTATATGAAACCCACAGGCTGGGTGTGTACAGGGATGTAAAAATGATCTGAAAAGAGTTACTTTGACGGCCCCCGAGCAACGAATAAACCTGCGGGCGATCATATTGGCCCTCACAGACAATGCCCTCCGATCCCTATCGACGACCGCATCGTCTTTCAGGTCAGAGGTCACGATATGCCCGAGGTATTAAAAATGTTGAACTCTGTTTAACTTCACACCGTTCAAGTTAACAGGTGGAACAGAATTTTGGCAGCTCTGACCCCTGGCCTGAAAGACCATGTATTCACTTTTCTTTACGTTATAGAGCAAACCGTGACATTAAGAGGCGACTAAGGGACTTGCTAGAGAATAGGCAGCAGAGTTTTCTATGCATTTTACCACCATACTGCGATCGCCAATCAGCCTGCCAAGCGTGGCGATTATGGCAAATCCCACCAAATTGGGGGGAGGCTTATGTCTAGCAGTGCATATCTTTCGGCTGATATGATTAAATTTATTGAACCAATGTTACAATTATTACCTTATTGTTAACTTTATGGTGGTCTGTAACTTTTAACGATTTTCGTTTAATCTTTACGGCGGACCCCAAACTAGGCGGTGATTTTGGCGACCAGAGGGGTAATTGCGGATTTTTTTATGTGTAGAAATTGGTTTAATATTCATAGCTAAGCAACATTCATTGCGTTATTTACGTTGCTGAGCCGACAATTTATTCGAAAAAATGACGCAATGGTTTAGAAATAATATTCAATCCCATTCAGATTCTAATAAATTGTGCGTTTCGCAATTAGGGTGCAGTTGTGTCCACCGGGGCTTAAGTCAGAATTTGTAAGTAATTGCAAATGAATATATAAATATAATACTAAAGTAACAACTTATTATTTAAGACCTGTGTTATGCACCTACCTATGTATATATATATATCCACAATAAAGTTTGAATTTGAATTTGAACAAATCAAAGTCAAACTAAAACTTAAATTGTAAATTATCTATACTTATATATAGTTATATAATATTATAAAGCTGAAGAGTTTGTTTGCTTATTTGTTTTTTTGGTTGAACGCGGTAATCTCAGGAACTCCTGCACCCTAATTGCGAAACGCACAATTTATCAAAATCTGAATGGGATTGAAGATTATTTCTAAACCATTGCGTCATTTGTTCGAATAAATTGTCGGCTCAGCAACGTAAATAACGCAATGAATGTTGTTTAACTATAAATATTAAACAAATTCCTATCAATAAAAAGTTCCGCAATTACCCCTCTGGTCCGAAGCGAAAAATTATTTTTGTGTTGGGTTGCCTACTTATTGAGGAATGCTATAGGCATATGAATAAGTATAAGAATATATAGGTATATAATCAAAAATAAAAACGTTAGAAAATCAAATATATTGTGTGAGTGTGTGCGCGTGTGTGTGTGAGTGTAGGTATCAGTGTCTGTGATGGGAATAGGATGCCTAGTGTGGGTTGAGAGAAGTGAGAATGTTTTCCGATTCATCGTATGAAAGTCCTTATAGCCATTGTATGACAACTTTTTTACATGTGAAGAGAGAGAGTTATTTTAGGTTACAACGCAAACCGCTGGTGACCTTTTTAGGATTCCGTTGCCAAATGGCAAAAAACGGAACCCTTATAGATTCGTCATGTCTGTCTGTCTGTCTGTCCGAGTATGTCACAGCCACTTTTTTCCGAACCTATAAGAGCTATGCTGTTGAAACTTGGTAAGTAGATGTATTCTGTGAACCGCATTAAGATTTTCACACAAAAATGGAAAAAAAAACAATAATATTTGGGGTTCCCCATACATAGAACTGAAACTCAAAAAATGTTTTTTCATCAAACCCATACGTGTGGGGTACCTATGGATAGGTCTTCAAAAATGATATTGAGGTTTCTAATATATTTTTTTTCTAAACTGAATAGTTTGCGCGAGAGACACTTCCAAAGTGTCCAATGTGTCCCCCCCCCCCCCCCCGTGACTTCTAAAAGAAAAGAATGATAAATCTAAAAAAATATATAATGATGTACATTCCCATGTAAACTTGCACCAAAAATTGGTTTGAACGAGATCTAGTGAGTAGTTTTTTTTTTTTTTTTTTAATACATCATAAACCACAATTTACCTTTCATTCAGTCAACTCTATAAAAATTAAAAAAAAAAATTAATTTCATAAACCTTATGCATAAACAGTGAATACCTGCAGGTTTGTACGGAACCCCCGGTGCGCGAGTCCGACTCGCACTTGGCCAGTTTTTATACACAAAAGTGTGTAGATAGGCGGGACAGCGTCTTGTTAAGAGAGATGTGGTTCGTTGCTGCGGGATGTGAAAGACACGTTTGGAAGTCAATGTCGTGTAGTCAGGTCGGATTTTTAATGTTTATTTTATTTATTTAACCATTTATGCACACATATAAATAGACAAGAAGAAAGGAACAGAAAAATATGTACAAAGGTAATGCTTATTACTGTAGAAATCTCTTCCAGCATACCTGCAATAGGAGAGAATATACAAAGAGATGTAGACAACGTGTTTAATAGTAGAAGAAAAATAATACTATAATTTAAATATAAACATACAAATTTAAAATAAACATACATGCAAACATACATAAATACATCTAGAATAAATATCACTAAACATATGTTATACTAATAATGTAATTAAAATGAAAACATTCATGAGCAATTATGACAAAGTGGAGAGATAGTGTTCTTTCACTCTTCTTTTAAATACAGCAATAGTAGGACAGTCCCTTATGTCAGGCGGAAGTGCATTCCACAACCGAACCGCATGTACGGTGAAGGAGTAGGAGTAGAAGTCGGTTGAGTGGGGAGGGGACTTGAGGAGATTTCTAAAATGCGACCTGCAAGGTGCAACAAAAGGATGGGCGTAGGAGAAGCGTTCCCGCAAATAGGATGGGGTCTTAGGGTTGTGGAGAATGTTAAATAGCAGACACAATATCCGAGATGTAATATGTTAATATGTTTTGTGTATGCGCAGGTATGCATAGAGAATAAATAGTTTGCGACACGTAGAACTTGAAACTCGTACAGGGAGTCAGTGGAGTAGAAAAATGTTTTTTTTAGAGAACTTTTATAACAGCTCTCTGGTCCCTTTCAAGTCTAATCATTATCGTTTTCCCAGCTCCACCCCAAATAGATACGCCATAATGTATGATCGACTGGCACATTGCGAAATAAACCATTCGCAGGATGTCTTTTGGAGTGCGGTCTCTTAGTTTCTTTATTACTTATGTGTATAAGTTTCCTTACTCGGCCAGAAAGAAATTGAATGAGGGCTTTAAATGACAGATTCTCGTCAATAAGTAGACCTAAATAACGAATAGATTCTGTCCGGCAGATACAGTCGCATGAGCAGTCTTCACGTGATGTGTTCGGATGGTTCTGAGAAGTGTAGAATTTCAAAGTTAGGTCGGGAGGAGGGCTAGATGAATGTGTTTTGGAAAATGTTATATGTTAGGGTTTCTTTATATTGAGTGTAAGTTACGGTCGACTGTTTGTGCTACTGTTGCTAGACCTTCTTCCACAAGGCAGTAGACCTGTTCACAAGAGGTTGCATGGAATGTGACAACCATGTCATCTGCATTTGATTATATAGATTATAAAAAGTGTTGGGCCTAGTAAACTACCCTGCGGAACTCCGAAATTGATAAGAAGTGGACAACTTTAGTGTTCACCAGATTTTACATATTGTTAAAGATTGGTGAAGGTAACTGTGAAACCATTCAAGTAGTTTTCCTTTTATCCTTATTTGTCTAGTTTTTAAGGAGTAAATTTGTAGAAATTGTGTCGAACGCTTTGGCTAAATTTAAAAAGACCGCAATGCAGCGTTCACCTTTTCCTATAATTGTTGTAATGGTGTTTTTTAGCAACAAAGACGCATCTTCAGTTGATCTCCCTTTTCTAAAGCCAAATTATTGCTCTGAAATTAGATGATGTTTTTCAAGAAAATTTACTTGACGGGTGTTAACCACCTTTTCCAATTTTTTTGATAATATACTAAGAACTGCTATTGGTCTATAATTTCCCTAAGGCCTATTATCCGTAGGGCCACTTTTATATATTGGGCTTACTGCTGCGGCCTTCCACTGTTCAGGAAATAATCCTGTTTCTAGGCTGATGTTAATCAAATGGGTTAGAGGTGTTATAATTAAGTATTGTATTCTCTTTAAGAGTCTTACATTAATTTTGTCGGAACCTGGGATGTCTGAAGTTCGTAATTTCTATTTCATCAGTGGGATGTAAATAGAAAGAGAAAGGTCACGTGTTTGGTGATGACTAATTGCTAGTAAGGGTTTCTTGTTGATTTGCTATGATTCTTGTTAAAGAAGCAGCGGCAAAGGTAACATATTTTTCATTAAGGGTGTCAGTTCACGCCCCGGGCGTCGGGAGTCAATAGCGCAGTCCAGGCTAACGAAGGCGCGAGCTTGCGGGCGGGTAGCAATGGGTAGCTCACCGCCCGGTAAGGATCAGGCTCGGGTCGACGGCGCGTAGTGTTCCACGCGCGCCTCAAAGAGATGTCAGCAATACTGAAGGGGTCCGCTAGGACCGATGCCTGCCAAGGTCGCGAGATTATTCAAACGAGATACCGTGGCCCTGGCATATGTGTAACTGAAGGAACACGGGTAGGTTTTAGTCCGTAAAAGTCTGACATGCCCTCCTGCTCCACCCAGAGCGGGAGAAGTCATTTGATGATGTCCGATCCAAAAAAAAAAAGGGTGTCAGTTCAGTAAATTCTAGCTAAGTCGTTATTGTTTAATTTAAATACCCAGCGATATCTATTGAGTCTAATGAAAGTATATTTGATAGGGATGTGAGCCATAGGTATGTCGTGATCTATGAATAGAGTTTTGTATACAATGCCTTTGGGCCTGGTATTGCTTTTGACGAATATAATTATGATCAAGACAAGATTTTGTCGAGGCCAGAAGTTACATGTACTCGTAATGTTTATTAATTGTGGTGCAACATATGTCTATATTTATGTCGCCGGCGATTATTATAGATGGATGCAAAATCGTTTTAAGGAAAGTAAGATATCATATTTGGATGTTTGTTGCTCAATCACGCAAAAACGATAGAATGAATTTAGAAATTAACTAGATTTATAAATTAGGCACACAGATAGTAAATAAAATTATAACCTAAATTAACACGTAGGATACTTTTATCCCGGTAGTACGTTCCGTGGGATACATTTTCGACCATCACACGAACAAAGCTGCTGGAATAAGCGAGTTATTATATAAATCAAATCAAATCAAATCATTTCTTTATTTGTATAGAATGCAGGTGTTACAATAGAGGTGTTACTTTCGGATATGTTTCCAGTACATTCTGCCTGTTGGCATACAAAAATATAGTGGTTAACTTACAGATAATTTATAAACTAAGTACTTATATTTAAAATGAGATCATATAACTAGCTTTTGCCCGCAGCTTCGCTTGCGTTAAAATACCTTCGAAGTACCAGGTTGCCATAGCTTGGTAGGAGGAGGACCGTACCAAACATAGCAGCTAGGTTTTGAGTTTTTTGACAAACATTTTTTTATCTTATGTATTTATTTTTTTTAATAAGTATCCTATGTTACTTTTAATACCTCCAAGAATATGTGTACAAAGTTTCATGATGATCGGTTTAGTAGTTTTCGCGTGAAAGCGTTACAAACAAACTTTCATTCACATTGATAATATTAGTAGGGATAAAGGTACCGGCAAAAGACTTGAAATCAAACAGCCCAGCCCACTCGACCAAACGTTTTGACAGCTGTCATGAGGCCAAGGTCAAAGCCAGTTCGCGCCTTTTTTCATTTTTTCCCACGCATAATGCGTTTATGGCCCAAGCAAGGGTTTCTGCCTTTGACAGTTGATATGGCAAAGGTCATAGGAAATTGAGCCTATTTATTTTAAACGAATGTAAATTGCTTATTTTACGAATGAGTAGTTCCAGCTACTGAAATTGGATATTTACTTTAATGTGAAAAATCTTTACTAGGTTTGTAAATAGTACAGTTTTTCTAATTCGTAAGTACATCACTACAATTTGAGAGTTTAGAGTAAGTACTAGTTTTTTAATGAATATCGATAACTAAACACAATTTAAAAAAATATAGATATAAATATATAATACAAGACGAATTTTTAGTAACCTTACATATACCTTATCGGTGATGTTCTTCAGAAGAGTCAGTTGTGTAGTACTCGCAACCGGCGTGTGTGTATGACCAAATGTATGAACCTAAACGAGGCAAAAGGAGTACCTATGTATGGATCATGGCAGTAGCCGTAGTTTCTGCCTACCCCCATTGGAAAAAGGCGTGAGTTTAGGTATGTATGTATGACGGTTTTTTTTTTGTCTACGACTGCTGGTTGGTCGTCACTCCACCTAGCCTGAGGGCGTCCTTCTACCTTACGTTTGCTGATTCGCGGTCTCCGCTCACGAATACGTCTACCCCAACGGTCATCGGTTCTACGGCTAATGTGGCCGGCCCATTGCCACTTCAGCTTCACTTCTGACTCACTGCCCCTTGACAATTCAAAAGTGCCTGTAATTGGTTTATTTGAAATAAATGGTTTGAGTTTGAGAAGGTACTATACAATACAATACATTACTTTATTTCAGGCAACTAAAGCCCATAAAAACATAACACATAAATAATCATCATCATAATCATCATTTCAGCCATAAGACGTCCACTGCTGGACTTAGGCCTTCCCCTTGGGGGGCTTTGCCATAATCACCCCGCTTGGCAGGCGGGTTGGCGATCGCAGTATGGTGGTAAAATGCATAGAGAACGCTGTTGCCCATTCTCTAGTAAGTCCCTTAGTCGCCTTTTACGACACCCACGGGAAGAAATGGGGTGGTGTTATTCTTTACGTCCGGCACCACACGATACTATACATAAATAATATAAAATAATAACTATAAACTAATACATATTCTTCAAAAACAAAACTAAAACTACATCTAAACACCGAATGATGACGGCGTCGTGTTTCGCTGGGTGGTGTCGTGTAACCGTCCTCGGAAACGTCGATATAAGACACCTTTCGGCCAAAAGTCCTCTCTCAAGCAGGTCTGTAGATGGTGGGTTGAAACTCGTACTACAAACGACTTAAAGTTGATGTTGTGGCGCGATTCCAACCTTTCGACCCTTCAGAGTCCAGTTGGTCTTACCTTTCAAAACCCCAACGGTCATCTGTTCTATGACTAATAGGAAAAGCCGTCAGTAGACACTGGTCATCTCTTAGCTGCCACGGCATATTTTAATTTCTGAATTGTTATTTTATTTTTGTTTTAATAGCGGACGCTTTTAATGTACGCACGTATTTTTACATTGTTCTCACATTGATAATTTCAACATAAATGATCTAACCAACTTTTTGTAACACCATTTTTAGGGTTCCGTTGCCAAATGGCAAAAAACGGAACCCTTATAGATTCGTGATGTCTGTCTGTCTGTCCGTGTATGTCACAGCCACTTTTTTCCGAAACTATAAGAGCTATGCTGTTGAAACTTGGTAAACAGGTGTATTCTGTGAACTGCATTAAGATTTTCACACAAAAATAGAAAAAATAATATTTGGGGTTCCCCATAGATAGAACTGAAACTCAAAAAAAAATTTTTCATCAAACCCATACGTTTGGGGGATCTATGGATAGGTCTTCAAAAATGATATTGAGGTTTCTAATATCATTTTTTTCTAAACTGAATAGTTTGCGCGAGAGACACTTCCAAAGTGTTAAAATGTGTGTACCCCGTAACTTCTAAAATAAGGGAATGATAAAACTAAAAAAAAATATGTAATGTACATTACCATGTAAACTTCCACCGAAAATTGGTTTGAACGAGATCTAGTAAGTAGTTTTTTTTTTTTAATACGTCATTAATCGTAAACCACAATTTACCTTTCATTCAGTCAACTCAAATATAAAAATTAAAAAAAAAAAACCGGCCAAGTGCGAGTCGGACTCGCGCACCGAGGGTTCCGTACAAACCTGCAGGTCATCATCATCATCATTCGTCATCATCGTTTATGAAATTAAATGTTTTTTTTTTAATTTTTATATTTGAGTTGACTGAATGAAAGGTAAATTGTGGTTTACGATTTATGACGTATTAAAAAAAAACTACTTACTAGATCTCGTTCAAACCAATTTTCGTTGGTAGTTTTCATGGTAATGTACATCATATATTTTTTTTAGTTTTATCATTCCCTTATTTTAGAAGTTACGGGGGGGGGGACACACATTTTACCACTTTGGAAGTGTCTCTCGCGCAAACTATTCAGTTTAGAAAAAAATGATATTAGAAACCTCAATTTCATTTTTAAAGACCTATCCATAGATACCCCACACGTAAGGGTTTGATTAATTATTTTTTTTGTGTTTCAGTTCTATGTATGGGGAACCCCAAATATTATTGTTTTAAAAAAAAATGATATTAGAAACCTCAATATCATTTTTGAAGACCTATCCATAGATACCCCACACGTATGGGTTTGATGAAAAAAAAATTTTTGAGTTTCAATCTATGTATGGGGAACCCCAAATATTATTGCTTTTATTCTATTTTTGTGTGAAAATCTTAATGCGGTTCACTGAATACATCCACTTACCAAGTTTCAATAGCACAGCTCTTATAGTTTCGGAGAAAAGTGGCTGTGACATACTCGGACAGACAGACAGACAGACAGACAGACAGACATGGCGAATCTATAAGGGTTCCGTTTTTTGCCATTTGGCAACGGAACCCTAAAAACATTTAATTCCATAAACATAAACCTTATGCTTAAACCGTGAATACCTACAGGTTTGTATGGAACCCTCGGTGCGCGAGTCCGACTCGCACTTGGCCGGTTTTTGTGTGAAAAGACTGTCCATGGAGTTTCTTGCACATTCTTCTCCACAACTATCAACTACGTTATGGAATTGGCAACTACCTTCATTTTTGTGACTCATCATCATCATCAGTCTATAGCAGTCCACTGCTGGACATAGGCCTCTCCAATTGCACGACATTCAGCCCAATTCTCGGCAACTCTCATCCAGCTGCTACCAGCCACCCTGCGAAGATCGTTGTTCCACCTAGCCTGAGGGCGTCCTACCTTACGTTTGCTGATTCGCTGTCTCCACTCACGAACACGTCTACCCCAACGGTCATCGGTTCTACGGCTAATGTGGCCGGCCCTTGACAATTCAGAAGTGCCTGTAATTGGTTTATTTGAAATAAATGGTTTGAGTTTGAGAATATGACTGGCCCAATGCCACTTCAGCTTGCTAATTCTGTGAGTTATGTCGACAACCATTGTTCTCTGCCAGATCAACTCATTTTGTATTTTATCCTTCAGAGAGACTCGAAGCGTAGCATGACATCAATACATTATCCTTTATTTTAATATTTTTGTCCAGGTCGAGTAGACCACAAGGAAAGAGAAGCGATGATAGAAGAAGACAGGATGGAGTTCATGTGGAGGGGATCTGATGTTCTAGGTAAGACCTGTTTAATAGTACAAATCAATTTTGATTTGCTTTAATCAAACAAAGGAGACGGGCATTTCTGGGCCAAAATGTAATAAGTGGAGAAATGGTTTTAAAAAAAGCTTATATTTTTCTATATGAAAATCTGAAAAATCAACTCAATTTACAATCTGGAAAATGAGAAATCCTAAAATTAAGTTAAGGTTCCCAAGTAAATGGAATATCGATTAAATTATAATCGATTAACGTTCATACTATTTAAGAAGATACCTTCACCAGATGATTAATTCAATTAAAATAATTAAATCTATTAGAAATAACATACTGCACAGCTTAAACCAATTAAATATTAATATAATTAACATAAATTGATCCACGTTTGTTAATCGATTAATGTATGTTTAGTCTGTGCTAACTCTGACATGACATGCATGACATAACGCTGACACTCACTCGTTTCATATTGTTTATTGCATGTGCGTATCGTGTTTCCACCCATAGTTTTATTGATGTTTCCTCAACCCCTGCTTTCATTCTACGGACTTCGGAGCTACCTTCTTGTATGACCCTTGCCTTGCCACCATACCCGACACGGAGAACTCCGCTTAAACGTTGGACTTGGACTTGTCATTTTGGATTCTACGAACAGCCTACCGATTGGAAAGCGACACCATGGATCGTTGTGTTAATTGTCGCATAGTGACTAATCGCTGTAATACAACAGATCGTCGAGATTTGGATGACGAAATGATATTAGCAGTAATTCGTCAATGGCGTACACCACAATCTGTAAGTACTTACTCACTTCTTGTTTACCTCACCAACGTCTACCACGCTGGCTTGCAATCTTTACAATATTTTTTCCTTCACCATTATACTAACAAAATAATAATAAAAGGTCAGTGGGTCGTTTTAGGGGCAACATTCTTATTTCTAGTAGCACAATAACAACCTTAGGTACAATGAGTTATATGTACGTATAAAAAACAAACAAATAAGATCTCATATCAAACGTAATTAAATTACGTAACGTAATTAAATTAAACGTTGTTTGGTAGTTAGAGAGTAATTCACACTGACCTCAGTACTACATAGTATAAACTGTATCACGGTAGGACAGTATTCCTCGCTCTCCAATAATCACACATGTTATCGGTGAACATAATATTTGAGTTACTTAGTAGGTAGTTCGGTATTAATTAATATAATAAAGTATAGGTAAACATTTAAAAGGCCCATGTAGATACATTTTAAAGAACTAAGTAACTATCGGACCAAGATTTTTTAAAAGTACTTAATCATGTTATCTGTTATTAACCACTTTTTACATCTTTCAGGTAAAATGCAGTGACCATGTTTGCCAAGCTTGCTGGTAGTTGGATCAAAGACCACCTCTTGTTATGAGGTTGGTTGGTGCTCGACAGCCGGTGGGACTTCGGCCCCCACTTCCGGCGGCTGGCGCCCAAGTTGATGGGCGCGGCTGGGGCGCTGTCAACGCTGCTTCCCAATCTGGGGGGCCCGAGCGCCGCCTGTAGGCGGCTTTACGTGGGGATCGTGCGATCCATGGCCCTGTATGGGGCCCCAATCTGGGCGGCTGACCTGACGGCCGGCAGCATCGCTGTTCTGCGAAGACCGCAGCGAGCGATGGCCGTCAGAGTCATCAGGGGATATCGCACGGTCTCCTACGAGGCGGCCTGTGTACTGGCTGGATCCCCACCGTGGGACCTCGAGGCGAAAGTACTCGCGTCACTGTATCGGTGGCGCGAGGAAGCGCGGGAGCGAGGCGAGCGACTGACGGAGCGACACATGGAGCTTCGTCGGTCACAGCTCCGCGCAGCCCTGGTGGCGAGCTGGCAGGACAGGCTTTCACGCCCTACCGCCGGCCTCGCCACCGTCGAGGCGGTCCGGCCGGTACTCGGGCCCTGGCTCGGGAGGAGGCACGGCTCCCTGTCGTTTCGGGCGACGCAGGTGCTCTCGGGGCATGGTTGCTTCGGGAAGTACCTGTGTCGCATAAACAGGGAGCCGGACGCCCGGTGTCACCACTGCGTCGACTGCCGGGAGGACACGGCGCGGCATACGCTGGCAGAATGTGCCGCTTGGGAGGAGCCGCGTCGTGTCCTCGTCTCAGAAGTAGGCAGTGACCTATCGCTGCCGGCCGTGGTCGAGTCGATGGTCGGCAGCGAGGGGTCCTGGGACGCGGTGGTATCCTTCTGCGAAACAGTCATGTCGCAGAAGGAGGCTGCGGAAAGGGAGCGGGAGATATCTTCCGCGCACCCTGCCCGCAGCAGGCGCACCGGGCGTCGGCGGAGGGCGGATAACGCCCTCTTCCAGCCCCCCTAAATGGGTCCAGGGGCGACGGATCTGGGGACATCCGTCGCCCCCTATTGTACGGACCCGAGATGGTGGCGCGTAGTGTTCCACACGCGCCTCTCTGTGATGTATGGGGGGGAGTTTAACACCTCACTCCCCCCCAACGTGAGGAGGCCCGCGAAGGCGGGCCGGCACCAGTCGGGGATCGCGGAAGACATATTGGTTCCCGTGGTCCCCGACGTAGGTGTGGGACGGAACACCGGGGTGGTTTTAGTCAGTAAGAGTCTGACAGACCCCTCCGCCCACCCCAGGGCGGAGGACATCCATGAGGATTTCCACCTCGTGATCAAAAAAAAAAAAAAAAAAAAAGGTACCAAGATAATATAGTACCACCTGCACAGTTTCTAGATGACAATTTAATCATAATTGAAGATAAATAAAAAATATTACAACATTCAACATCAATCATCAATCATTATTTCAACATTTTTATTTTCTCTCCCTCACTCTAGAAATACCTATATAAATTATCATCTGCTTAGCCTTTCCCCAATTATATTGAGGTCGGCGTCCTGTCTAACCGGATGCAGCTGGGTACCAGTATTTTACACGGAGTGACTGCCCTGAGTTCCACAATCCAGTTACTGGGTAATATGATATCCCTTTGTAAGACTGGTTGTCAGACTGGGCTTCTGATGACCTGTAACGACTGTCTAAGATCTACGAAAGATAGCTGGGACCAACGGCTTAACATGCTTTCCGAGGCACGGAAGGGTCTTGGTATGTAAAGATGGTCACCCATCCTCGGGCCAACCGCGGCAAGCGTAGCTTAACCTGATCGGTTAACCCGTGCGGCTGTTATTACTTAGCCACCAGCCCTTCTACAAATACTTATATAATGATTAAGAATAGAGAGAATAGTAAAAAATAGCACCACCCTATTTCTTCCTGTGGGTGTCGTAAGAGGCGACTAAGGGACTTAGAATTGGCAACAGCGTTCTCTATGCATTATGCGACCACACTGCGATCGCCAACCCGCCTGCTAAGCGTTGCGATTATGGCAAACCCCCCCGAATCGGGGAAGACTTATGACCAGCAGTGAACGTCTTTCGGCTGAAATGATGATGATGGTGATGATGAACTATGATTATATTCTTTATATTTAACACCCCAACTGTATTTTAAAGAATGAGAATCGCACTTCAAAAATCAGCTGTTAAGTGTAGATTGTTACGTAACCTCACTTTTCCTAAATCTTATTTAACTCGGTTCTCAGATTGCCAAAACCTGCAAAATTTTCAGTGATTGTTTAATAATATAGTACCTATCAATAGACACCAATTTCATCTTTTTACATCCAGGCCCAAGATTGTATGAAAGCGTATCCGTCTCCTTTATTTGTCGTAAGTGTTGTTGTAAATTTAAATTTTCTTAAGTATTTTTGTAATTTGCAGATCACAGTCAGGTTCTATGTAATTTAAAATGTGATTTGTGACTTTGATACGGCTTTATTATGTCTTATCCGTGTGGTGCTGGAAATAAAGAATAACACCACCCCATTTCTTCCCGTGGGTATCGTAAAAGGCGACTAAGGGACTTACTAGAGAATGGACAGCAGCGTTCTCTATGCATTTTACTACCATACTGCGATCGCCAACCCGCCAGCCAAGCCTGGCGATTATGGCAAACCAAATTTGGAGAGGGCCATAGCCCTAGCCATAGCCAATGACGGGCACTGCTGGACATATCCAGCAGTGGACGTCATTGGCTGAAATGATGATGTTGGTGAATTATGTTATTCCATATGGATTCCAGAGTGTGACACTTAACGTATTGTCATCTGTTTAAATTGCACCGGTACTCAGACTTGTAACTTGAGATTTGTTAATTAATAACCACGCTAATCGATAGGTATTAATTTGGACCCTGTCAGTCAGGACAGTCCAAAAATATTTCCTTTTTTGTTGGTATTGGTATCTAGTTGATTTTTTGGGTGACATCTCTGAGTGTGGACATTGTTGTATTGGGTTCTCACCTGCAAGAACAAATGTAACTGGCAAATAAATCATCATCATCAGCAGCAGCCTATATTGTTCCCACTGCTGGGACACAGGCCTCCTCTTGGTAAGAGGCTGTAATCCACCACGCGGGCCAGTCACATGTCTTCGAATTTTTGGTTCTAAGACATGCCGGTTTCCTCACGATGTTTTCCTTCACCTTTTTGAGAGCAGTGGTGATGAAATAATTTACACAAAGTAATGCGCCTGCTTGGGTTTGAACTCACGACCTACTGCTCGTAAGTCGGAGCCGATACTACTGGGCCACCACTGTTCTCTAATTAAATAAATAATTAAATATTTAGCACAGTCTCGAATCATACCTATTTACGTGACCACATTAGAAAGTTTCTTTGAAAACTTCATGAAACTCGTCTACATTGGTTAACGTTCAACAGGTTCCCAAAAGTATCCAGACTTAAACACTAAACTAATATAAAATTCCAGGCAAAATGTCAGACATAATGACCCACACGCTCTTCAACCTGTACAACGCTCCCGAAGGCTTCTGTTTCGACTTCCTCTGTAACGACGAGCCGATCATTGATGATCCTGACAACAAGGTCTACAATGCTGATAAGAGGGTAAGTTTTTTAAATAACTCACTCTGTCTCTCTCTCTCTCTTTGCCTCTGCCTCTTTGCCTTTCCTATTTCATTTGGGGTCGGCTCTCCTCGTCATTCTTCGCCAGATGTTACGGTTCTGGGTCGTCGAGTAATTTACTTGGGCTTGCTTCAAGTCGTTGGTGATTACCAGAGGTCGGAATTAGGTAGAGTTATTTATGTACTTGCACTGCTTTCATACAACTGTTACGTAGATCGTAAAGTCTAGAAACATCGCGCTAATTCCATCTAAGGATGGGGCAGTGTTGAAACTTCTAGATACGACACGCTAACGCCATCTGTTATCAAGTAGCAAGTACTACGAACAATTGTACGTAGACGCCACCGCCATCTATTGTTGAGTAGCGGGATTAAACAGTAAATAGATGTCTGTGGAAGGTTCTCGAAGTTTCGAATCTACTTGTAAACTGTGGAAAAGTGTTGAATGTTCGCGAATGTTCTGCTCGGGATATAAATAGCGGATTGTCGGCCCGATGGGCAGTTCGATTTCGGAAGCGAGCGAATACGAATCAAGCGATACAGTACAAGCGAAACAAGTGACTCTGTTTGACTATTGCGATATTGTGATTGTTTAATTAAACTGTGGTGTGTTTCGATAACATTGGTGTTAATTAATTTATCCCGAACCCCAGCACGTAACACAACGAAAGAATAAAATGGATATGCCCCAAATCCAGGGATTTATTTTGAAGATCAGAAAAATCCTGTGGGCTATTTATAAAAAAGGCGAAGTATGAGAATTCGCTTAATACTATCAATAATTTGTATTATGAATTTAATACTAATAAAATTTATATGTTAATTATCTTTGTTTTATTTGTCTTATCTATTTCTGAGGTTTTTATTATTATTTATTTGTAATATTGGTGGTCACACGGTATTGTCTATTAGAAATCCCGGGAAGATTTTTTTTTTTTTTGGATGGGAAATCATCAAATGACTTCTCCCGCTCTGGGCGGAGCGGGAGGGCGTGTCAGACTTTTACTGACTAAAACCCACCCGTGTTCCTTCAGTTGCCCATGTGCCAGGGTCACGGTATCTCTTTCGAACAATCACGTGACCCCGGCAGGCATCGGTCCTAGCAGACCCCTTCAGTACTGCTGACATCTCTTTGAGGCGCGCGTGGAACACTACGCGCCGTCGACCCGAGCTTGGTCCTTACCGGGCGGCGAGCTACCCATTGCTCGCCACCCGCAAGCTCGCGCCTACGGTGGCCGGGAGTCCGCAATCGACTCCTGGCGCCCGGGGCGTCTCCTCCTGCGGCGGCTAGGGACGTGAGGGCGCAGAGACTGCCACTCCCTCACGCGCCCCGCCTCCTCCTTCGCGAGCATTACTGCTTCGCAGAAGGAGGTGACGGCTTCCCATGCCCTCTCGCTCCGCACCAGGGCCGGACGCGAGAGGTCACCGCCGCCGATCGCCTCCACGAGGACACGGCGGTGCTCGGCCCAGGCAGGGCACACTTCCACCGTATGCTCCACCGTGTCCTCTAGACGATCCTCACAATGGAAACACCCGGGCGTTTCCTCCCGCTTTATCCTGAACAGGAACCCACCGAAGCACCCATGCCCGGTGAGAACCTGTGTCAGGCGGGAGGTGAGGATGCCGTGGCGCCTCTCTATCCACTCCTCAAAGAGGGGACTTACCGCCGCAATTGTGGCGTGCCCTGCGCTGGGTTGCGACAATCGTACCCGCCATGTCGCCATGAGATCCTGCCGGAGCTCTGTCCGCCGTGCCGCGATTTGTCACGGCAGCGGAGTTTCGCCCCGGCGTTTCGCATCCTTGCGCCACTCCCACATGTGGGCGAGGACCTTTGCCTCCAGATCCCATGGCGGCACTCCGGCAAGGAGGCTCGCCGCCTCGCAGGAGACCGTGCGGTATCCCCGGATTAACCGAATGGCCATGACCCTCTGGGCCGCACTCAAGCGGCGCGCTGGGCGCAGCCTCAATGAGGGCGCCCACACCGGTGCCCCGTAGAGGGCCATGGACCGCACGACCCCCGTGTAGAGCCTCCGGCGGGAGGCGTTTGGACCCCCCAGATTAGGCAGGAGCCGCTTTAAGGCAGCCCCAGCCCGCTCCAGTCTGGGAGCCAAACGTCGGAAGTGCTCGACGAAGTTCCACCAGCTGTCGAGGACAAGTCCCAGGTACTTCATCGTCGACTCGACGCCGATGTGAACCCCTCCTACCGTGAGTTGGGAACCCGCAGGTGGCGTGTTCCGAGGACCATGAAAACCCATGGCCTCAGACTTGTGCAAGGCCACCTCGAGTCCCAATTGCCGGATTCTTTCGACGATTGTCGCAACCCCGCGTGTCATTAGTTCGGCCGCCGCTTCGTGCGACCTCCCCTGCGCCAAGACCAGCGTGTCGTCAGCGTAGCAGACTACGCTGACGCCGTTAGGGAGGTCGGCGCGCAGCACCCAGTTGTAACCGATGTCCCACAGATGCGGCCCCACGACCGATCCCTGTGGGACACCGCACGACATCTCTCGCCGGTTCCACTCTCCCTGGTGACCGGGGTAGAATCCCGGGAAGATCAATATTAATATCAACATTTCGATGCAAGTACATAAATAATCTACCTCATTCCGACCTCTGGTGATTACAATCAAGTGAGAAGGAGTCTACCTCGCTTCTTAGGACCTGAATTCATGTAGAAAACTTGCTTAGTCAGCCTTGGGTCTTCTTATTACATGGCTATACCACCTCAAGCGCGCTTCAGGGAGCTTTCTTCGATTGGGCGGATCTTAAATCTTCCTCGGAAATGTTCGTCCCTTACTCTGTCCTTAAGAATGACCCCTCCTGCCCATCTCAGCATCCTCATCTCGTTTTGAAGTGGAGTTTTAAATAACTACAAAGGGAAAATCATCTGTAAAGGTCCCGGCTGTCTTTCGTAGATCTTAGATAGTCGTTACGGGTCGTCAGAAGTCCGAAAGTCTGAAAACCAGTCTTGCCAAAAGGTATCGTGTTACTGTTATCCAGTAAATGATTTTTGGAAGTCAGTCATCATTATCACCAACATTTCAGCCGAAGATGTTCACATTTCATATCTTCCTCGTTGTTCTAGTGGTTACAAGAGCTTCTGCTGAACTTTGAGTTCGATACCCAGGCCGGGCAAAGTGATTTTTACGGGTCGTCAGAAGCCCGAAAGTCTAACGACCAGTCTTGCCAAAAGGTATCGTGTTACCCAGTAACTGGGTTGTAGAGGCAGTTATCATTATCATCACGATTTCAGCAGAAGATGTTCACATTTCATATGTTCCTCGTTAGTCTAGAGGTTACAAGTGCTTCTGCTGAGCTTTGGGCTCGATCCCCAGTTAGGGCAAAGTGACATAGATTTTTCTATCTCGAGTTTCTCAGTAGCAACCCGTTATCCGAATTTATGCCCCGTTGATAGCAAGAGGCTCTTCTCCCATTACCACCACATACGAACTACGCATTACACTGACGTCACGCAACATCCTGCATCGCGCAAGCAGAGTTTACGGCGCAACTAGCTTACATACAACGTCCCGACATCACTCGTGCAGTAGCCCACCAGACACGACTGATCAGTGGATCCTTCCTTCTCTAGGGAGGTGGAGTGAACTTAACACCCTGTTCCTCATACCTCCAAAGACCAGGGTGCTTACTCTTGATTTTAATTCCGATCGATTGACATTAGAATAAAACGTTTCGTATTCTTGAGTTCGACGCTAGCGCCAAAATGTGTTTAAATTGGTCGTCCATTTTGGAGAACTAAGTGGAATCGAGATCGGGCGTTGTTGTTGTTCCAATGTACAAATACCAAATCACATGTATGCAAAATTAACATTGGAATCGTATTGGCATTCGATTGGAATTAAAATTAGGTTGCTGGAGACACATGACAGAGGCAGCGGAGCGGGATCGTGAGAGGGCTGATCCTGCTCGGAGAAGAAGGCGTCGAAACAACCGACTCGACGCCTAAAATGCCGAAACCCCGCCTGCATAACTTAAGGCAGGCGGGAATTTGGGGTCACGGGCGCTCAGAGTGGGGACTTTGTCCGCCCACTGAGTGACCTCAGGGAAGAGGACGCACCAGTGGTTACGTGTTGCCTCGCACAATTTCTGAGTTAGGTTTCGGGGAGGCCCCTTTACAGTCTCCCCAGAGATGTGCCCTAACAAGCGTTGTATAGAAGGGTCCCGTATTGGTCTTTTGAGAGGTATCGGTACCCCTTCCATGTGTAGATGGTGACCACCGGGGTAGTTTTAGTTAGCTAAAAATCCCACACTCCCCGGTCTTATCCCCGAAGACCGGGAGCCTTTTGAAGGTTACCCCCGAAAACAAAAAAAAAAGTCCCCAGACCTGGGTGCTTACTCTCGAATATAATTCCAATAGATCGACATTGGTCAAACGTCAGTTGGTTGAGTTGAACGTCAGGGATTGGCTAGACGCAGTGAGTCCAGCAAATCCCTGACGTTTGACTGACAATTCCAATGTCGATCTATTGGAATTATATTCGAGAGTAAGAACCCTGTACACAACATAACTGGCGAAATGTTTGTGTACGAAACGCACACGTCTGCCTAAGCCTTCTTACAAACATAGCGTGATTTTATATTCTGTTTGCAGGTAAACGACTTTATATCACAAATAGAGAGGCAGGCGAAGTATTACGACCACGACAATATAATGGTGACCATGGGAGGCGACTTCACCTACCAGAGCGCAGCTAACTGGTTTATGAATATGGACAAACTTATCAAGTAAGTTATCTGCAGTGAAAGACTGTCTACTATACTTTATAATAACGTAATCTACTTTATTTTCGATTAAATGATATTTCTACTTATACAATAAAATAAAAATATGCAATCCATCATAATTCCAATCTTCACTACAATAATGTTAAACAAAACAATTATATCTACAGTGGAAACCTCAAATGTCGTAAGGTATGTTTTAATTCCTAACCAACCGTTTTAAGAGCAGTACCCATTCTTCTCCATAGGAATCTACCTTTTGGAAGGGGCGAATAGAATCAATTCTATTTTGACGTTCAAAATATAAAATAAAATCTACAACTCGTAAGTCGCGGCCGTTTACTTTGCGCCCCCACTGCTTCCTCGCTCCATATAAAAAACTAAAATTCAGCAGCATCCGGTTAGACTGGAACCTGACCCCAAACATAGTTGGTAAAAATCTAGGCAGATGATTATGAATACTCCCAAAAGATTGCTGGAAAAAATGAGGACATGACATGACCTGTCCTAGAAACAAAAATTGTTAAAACATGGAACATCTATAATTAATAACAATCTGACATTTCTCTGACATTTTTTTCCCCTTTTAATGTGTTTAATAATTATAATAATATTGCGAGTTTAATTTAATTTTAACTATGAATATAATTTATCATGACTATGTATAAACCCAAATGTTTGCATGTCATAGTATTATGACTAAGTGTTTTGGATCTGTAATTATTTATGTTAAGACCGTAATTGTACAACACTTATTGCAAATAAATTGATTTGATTTGATCTACAGACCCACACTTGGCGCGTGTCGTGAGACATAGCTCATTCCCTCTCACAGATAG
Source organism: Aporophyla nigra (assembly GCA_947507805.1). Taxonomy (NCBI): domain Eukaryota; kingdom Metazoa; phylum Arthropoda; class Insecta; order Lepidoptera; family Noctuidae; genus Aporophyla; species Aporophyla nigra. The sequence goes on from OX382318.1 coordinate 3,373,581, forward strand.
GAACCCTGTGCCTTAACAGTGGGAATATTATAGACTGATCATGGTGTGTAACCGTTAAGTTAGGTTAGTTTCATGTAGGATTTTGTGATCTGAAGGCCTATTCTCGTAATTAAAAATGTCCAAAATTTTGTCGCATTCTCATCTAGGCGACACACAAATGTCAAAAAAAGGTCAAAAATGTATGGAAACATGGGACATGTTTAACAGATTCAGGCTCAGATCAGACCGTGAACGTTCTTAAAATTACAAAAAATGCCCCTTAGACCCACACCCTTCATAACGGACCCCAGCAAGAGATAGGCAGCAGAAATCTGTACGATGTTGAAATTGCTTTGCATAGTTTTCAAGGGACTTCACTACAAAGTATAAACCAAAGTCGTCTGTCTGTCCCTATGCTTGCTTAGATCTTTAAAACTGCACAACGGATTTTGATGCGGTTTTTTAATAAATAGAGTGATTCAAGAGAAAGGTTTAAACTCATAAAACGCGAGTGAAGCCGCTGGCAAATGCAAGTATCAAATAATTTATTTCTTTTACAGCCACGTCAACACGCATCCGGCAAATTTGTCAGATATCAACATATTTTATTCGACGCCATCTTGTTATTTAAAAGCTATTTATTTGTATGGAAGAAGGGATAAAGCTGTTTATACTGAAAAGGTAAATATTTGAGTAATTTCAGGTAAACTCTCAATAGCAATGTGCCAAAATATCGGATCAGTAGAATATATATAGAATAGATTCATTATTATCATTTCAGCCAAAAGACGCCCACCGCTGGTCATAGGCCTCCCCCAATTTGGGGGGTTTGCCATCATCGCCACGCTTGGCAGGCGGTTTGGCGATCGCAGTATGGTGGTAAAATGCATAGAGAACGCTGCTGCCCATTCTCTAGTACAGCCATACTTAAAGTGTGCTCCGCGGAGCCTTAGGGTTCCGTAAAGCCTCTGTGGAGGCTCCACGAATTTAGGGATTAAAAATATTCTTTTACCCAACTTACAAAAGCCCGAAAGTATGTCAACCGACGCATATGAATAGTTTTAGAAATGTCATCAGACATCAGTATAGAGTTACTGTTCAAAATGATGCCTCTCAATGATTTTTGGTGAAGAGTCTGTGATGAATATTTTTCACAGTTCCCAACAACATACTTATGCGAAACAGGATTTTCGACCTATGCAGCTACTAAAACAAAATACCGAACAATTTTTTGCTTATTTTAGGCCTCAGTCAAATATTTCACTTTCCAAAAGGGTTCCATCAACAAAAAAGTTTGAGAGCCGCTGCTCTAGTAAGTCCCTTAGTCGCCTCTTACGACACCCACAGGAAGAAATGGGATGGTGCTATCCTTTACGTACGGCAACAAACACATAGAACAACATACAACAACAACAACAACAACAAACAACAACATAGAATAGATTACCATTAATAAAAACTTATTTAAAAAAAAATGTGGCTTTAATGTACTAATAATACTTGGCAAGGTATACCCTATCCAATGAAAAAAGAATTATCAAAATCAGACTACTCTGTATAAAGTTATTCGTGGTTATACATTACAATCAGTGAGTGAACAATCAATCATGCCCTGTTTTCTGCCCCTTAGGGTTTGATTTTGTTTTTCAAATTTATATGGGACCACCCTCGGAGTATACCCTTTCCAATAAAAAAAGAATTATCACAATCGGACTACTATGTAAAAGTTATGCGTGGTCATACATAAAAAAAAAAAACAAAAAAAAAATACGCGTCGAATTGATAACCTCCTCCGTTTTTTTTCGTCGGTTAAAAAGTAAACTGATTTGCTGAAAATACATCGGATCACCGACAGGTCCACTCAATCTGAGTGGTTCTTTCCTCAAAAGACCATTTCAGTCACCAATCTACATGGTCTTCACATGGTGTGAAATAAAATCTTTTATCAATAATAACAAAAGGTAAAAAATATCCGAACTACGCAACTGTAGCACAGTGCTACGCCGTAGTACGTAACACGTCCTGAGGGTGAAATGGCTACGACCGTAGCAGTGTGCTACGCCGTAGCGTTCTGTAAAGGATGTGTAACCACGAATAAAGGACATCCAAGCTTAATAATTATTATAAATGCAAGACAAGAGACCAGGAGACAGGTGTCCCAGCAGTGGGAACATTATAAGCGACTGATGATTGAAATCAGCTTGACAATTCAAATGAATTGAGCTCCCTAAAATAGGGTTGAACTATACGATGACTGATATATACATGCCGTCTGTTGGGAGAGGTCAGCTAAAAGCTGCAATTGCTCTTTCTTCAAATGCTCTTCCAGACATTGCCTTGCGTTGTTAAACTCATATAAAATTCTAATAATATAATGTTTAGACTTTAAAAGAGACCAAGACCTCTGAATTTGTTTCGGCGTTTCTTCTCAGGGAACAGTCAGCTAGGAAATGCCGGCGCCATCTAGTTTATAAAACGTGGACCAAAAAATATTGACGTGTAAGTGTCTAAAAAAAAAGTATCTTATAAGATCTACTTACAGAAATAAACATTTCATTGCATTTCAATACGAAACGTTAATTAATAGCAGCACAACTTAAGGTTGTCTTCAGCAGACCCTACAGTACTTTTTTCCATAAATTAACAATTTTTGAACCTCTAAACCAGCATCTTGAAAACTCTAGTCTTCATAATGTTTTCAGGGAGACCAGCTTCCTTACGGCAGTGATTCAATGACATATTGGACTGGATACTACACTTCTAGACCCAGTCTTAAATACTTTACTAGAAGAGCTCATGTTTTTTTACAAGTAAGTGGAACTATGTAATACATATGTGGCGGTATCTACATCGTCACTACGCATCACACTGACGTCCAAGGGAAAAACATTGTGAGGAAACCAGCATGTCCTAGAACCAAAACATTCGAAGACTTGAGACATCGCACTGGGCCAGTGGGGTGGATTACAGACCATTCCCTCTCACACACACAACTCACACTACAATTTACACACACACACACGCACACACAGACTCACACACGCACAGACTCACACATGCACAGACTCACACACGCACACGCGCATTCACTCGCATACACGCGCACGCACGCACTCACACACATCACGTAAATATATATTAAATTGGTTTTTATTATATTCAATCGCTCAGGTAGATCGACACAGTCTACTAATAAACTATAGCATCATATTCTAAGCTGAATCACTGCCTCTCAAGATACAGGATACCTAGTTTGAGAGGCAGGGTTTTTACATAATTGTGTACAGATTTCAGTTCCTACATTTATATTACATTGTGTTACTACCGAAGCTCATTTAAACTGTCTTTATATAAAATATGTAAATCTGTACTTGTCTTATGAAATTAAAGTTTTTTTTATATTTACACAGACACAAACTAGGAAGGATTAGGAAGAAGTGTACCTACAGTACACACACATTTTATCAGTTTTGTTTAAGTCGCATGTAACAGAGGGTGAGCCTACACAAAGCCTAAACAAATAGTAAATGAAATAAGTTGTGGCATCTAAAGAAAATTCCCGTACGTACTGACGGCGCCCGTTCACGAAGATCGTTCATCTTTTCCTCCTACCCTTATCCCCATTTATTAGGAGTCGGCGCAACATGTCTTCTTCCACACTTCTCTATTAGTCGTCATCTCAGTAGTCATCCCCTTTCTATCCAATATCATCATTCAGACAGTCCATCCATGGTTTCTTTGGTCTCCCTCTACTCTTATAGCCATCGAAATTCATACAGGCCTGTTAGTCTAGTGGTTAGTGACCCTGACTGCTAAGACTGAGGTCGTGGGTTAGATTCCCACCCAGGACAAATATTATGTGATGAGCACAGTCATTTTTTCTGTGTCTGGGTGTAATTTATCTATAATATGTATATATTTAGAAATATATAAGTATATTTATCAGTCTGGTTGCCATAGTACAGGCTCTGCCTAGTTTGGGATCAAATAACGTTGTGTTGGTTGTCCTAAGATATTATTATTATACTCAATACTTTCCTCACGACATTTTCCTCATTCACTCAGTCACGAAGTTAACATACGGATTAGCAGAATTCGGCTCGACAAATTTGTAGGGAGCTGAATAATCCAACTCACATGAGAAATGCGTGCACTGACTGGACAGGTCCACTCAATCTGTGTAGTTCTTTCCTCAAAAGACCATTTCAGATACCAATCCACATGGCTTTTACATGATCTAACCAAGATTATGTCTGGACTTTAAAACAGAATGTTACCTCTGAGTTTGTGTCCGCCTTTCTTCTCAGAGATAGGAAACGGCGACCTCATCTAGTGTTAAAAATATTATTGACGTGTTTGTACAAAGCTACTTACAGAAATAAAATCATTTATCATTTCCAGGTGGTAAAGCAGTTGACAGTGATGGCTCGTCTAGGAGACTCGTATGAGCTACATCTCCTAAGACATGCTGTGAGCCTGGTACTACACCACGACGCTATTACGGGTATGTAAATATAATCTACACTAATCTTATAAAGAGGAAAAATTTGTATTTTTGTTTGTTTGTTTGTAATGGATAAACTCAAAAAATACTGGACCGCTTTTAAATTATAATAAATTTAAATCCTTTCACCATTAGAAAGCTACATTATCTGCGAGTAACATAGGCTATATAACATTACGCTACAACCAAGAGGAGCGGAGCAGTAATGAAAAATGTTGCACAAACGGGGAAAATCGCACGGGTAGACGATTCGTTGGACGGGAAGGGTCGGGGGAACACGAAATTTAACGCGGACGAAGTCGCGGGCAAAAGTTAGTATCAAATATAATTAAAACATATGGCTGTAGACATGCTACAGCTAGAGAGTCTCTACCCACAGTTTTATCATAACAAAAATCTGCTAAACAACGTAAACAACACAATAATAAATATTGTTGAAGCATGTTGGCTTACATACCGAATAGGCTCTGAAACAACTAAACCGATTTCAACCATTTTCTTACCAATAGAAAGCTAAATTATCAAGAAATAACATAGGCTATAATCTATACTAATATTATAAAGCTGAAGAGTTTGTTTGGTTGGTTGAACTCGCTAATCTCAGGAACTACTGGTCCGAATTGAATAATTATTTTTGTTTCGGGTAGCCTATTTATTCATGAAGCCTATAGGATATACTGGTAGGCAATTTGTTGCGACGGGAAGGGTCACGGGAGCAAAAATTTGACGCGGACAAAGTCGCGGTCAGAAGCTATACTAGTTTATTATGCAAATAATTATAGATACTGAAGAAAATTGTCCCAAAGCAGAAACATTTTGCCTATCAAATTCATTATTCGGCGTGCGCTGAGAAAACCATGTATATCATACATTGTTTTCATGCATCAAAAATATGTATCACATAATTAAAGTACTCGTTATTACCTTAAAAATAGTTCGCAAAGGGAATATATCTATCTGTTATAATTAAGTCACAATAGGAGCTTTTGTGTACTACAATTTAATAGTTCACCGGTAATAAAAGTTCCTTACATTCATATCGAAGTATTAATTCTTATTCCAATAGTTTTATCATCAAGGATATTTATGTAGGACCTAGTAAAATACTTTTTATTTCATCCAAATCAGACATTTCATTTCGAAGTTGTCACCAGTATATAAATGCAATATGCGAACCGTTTGACGCCGCCAGCTGATACTTTATCGATATTCCCACTGAATCGAAACTTACACAGGTAAAGCCGTGGGACGCAGCTAGTGTGTTTTACAACTACCCGTCTGATACTACCTACACATTGCTTTAATACATACCTCATCTTTCTTCAAACAGGTACAAGCCAACAACACGTCACGTTCGATTTCATCAGGATCTTAAGTGAAGCCATCGATTCTTGTACTAAGAAAGTCTCTAGCTTGCTCAGGTATGTCTTAAAATGTTTCCTTTTGGAGAGTCTAATATCATAATCAGTTTATATAGTTCCCACTGCTGGGACACAGGCCTCCTGTCGGTGATAGGGAGTGGGCCGTATTCTGCTATGCAGACCCAGTGCGGGTTGGTAAATGTCACATATTTTCAATTTTTAGGGTTCCGCACCTCAAAAGGAAAAAGCGAACCCTTATAGGATCACTTTGTTATCCGTCCGTCCTTCCGTCCGTCCGTCCATCTGTCAAGGCCCTTTTTCTCAAGAATGCCTGAAGGTATCAAGCTGAAATTAATATCAAATATTCAAGTCTACTGTCCCTTGGAGCTGTGAAAAAATCAAACTTCTAAGCTAACGCAATCAAAAGATATAGCCGTTTATGCCGCTAATTTCCGCAAATTTTCGAAACTGGCAAGGGAAACATAACCTAAAGGGTACTTCCAGTCGATCTAGAATTTTGAAATTTGGTACGAAGCAACGTCTTATAGCACAGATAAAGGAAAAATTGCGAAAACCGTAAATTTTTAGTTACACCATATAATAAACAGAACAAAACACAGACAGAAATAAAACCAAGCCAAGAAACAGAACAGAACTACGACTCGATTGTCGTGATGGGTGAACTTTTACTTATATACCTACAGGTTTGTACAGAACCCTGGGTGCGCGAGTCCGACTCGCACTTGGCCGGTTTTTTTGGTTCTAGTACATGCCGGTTTCCTAACGATATTTTTCTTCACCATTTGAGAGCAGTAGTGATGAACTTATTTACACAAAATAAACTGCTAAGTCGAGGCCGCCACTGCTCTCTCTGTAATACCTTAATCTAGGCTTAAATCTAGAATTGGGGAGCGCCAGGGTAGTACAAGAAATTAAAATTTGCTTACGTTTTTTTGCCTGACACTGGTCCGGCTGTACGTTGAACAAAATATGATTCGCGACCCAATTACTGGGTTGTGGTGGTCAGATAGTCAGTCGGTCTATATAAAATACTGGAATTCAGCTACGTTCGGTTAGACTGAAAGCCGACTTCAATATATTTGGGAAATGGCTAGGGTAGATAATCATTTGTCTGGCTAATTTGCAGACTACATGTCAATGGGAGTAGGTACTATATACATCTCTACCTTTCGCAATAAAATAAAATTCGTAACGAAGATGTCTTCTTTCTTTTCAGTTATTTAACTCCTACTTGGGGTGGCAGTCGCAGATCGAAGAATAATCAACAGTTTGTGATTTGTCATCAGCTCAACATGAGCCAGTGCAGAGTAAGTCATCTTTTTTAGCCACCTTCAAAAAGGAGGAGGTTCTCAATTCGTTTGTATGTTTTTTTTTTTTTTGTATGTACCTTTGCGATATCTCCGAAAATTACGGATGGATTAGGTACGGTTTTTTTTTAGTGCATATACTATAGAATGCCTCAGGCCGCTTGAGGTATTTTCTGTCCACCTAAAAAATAATTATACATTTTGTTTACTTTGCATGGGTATTTTTGGCGTTAGCCTCGGTTAATATCTATTTAATCCATTTTGTATGTCTAGTTGACATTTCATTGTTTTCTGTCACTGTTGCTTACGTAGTAAGTAGTGTTATATGAACCACACCAAGAACAACCAACATTTTGTGTAAAAGTCTCTTATAAGATCTACTTAGATGAATAAAAATTTCATTTCATTTCAACATGAAGTAGTTACGTATATCTGTTTTTTGTTTTGTTTTGTCTAGCTTAGTCTGTAAAGGTACAAAGAAAAAATAAACACTGATTTAAAAATTGATATTTCAAGTACTTAACAAATAAATTCGACAAAAAAAGTATCTATTTCCTGTGTATTATATGTCATCGGTCAATTAAAATTTTCAGTAGAACAGCATCAGAACATGTATTAACGGCATAAGTCCTTATTCTTACACAGTACTTTTGTTTCCAGTTCACAGAGAATCAAGAATCCATGCTTCTTCTCGTCTACAACCCTCTCAGCGTGAAAACCTACCACCATGTGAGGCTTCCAGCCATCGCTCTTCATTACTCCATCAGGGATTTTAATGGTAAGATTAGCTTTTTAACCGACTTCAAAAAGGAGGAGGTTCTCAATTCGGATGTTTATATTTTTTTTATTTTTTATGTATGTTCGGCCATAACTCCGTCATATGTAAACGGATTTGCAAAATTCTTTTTTTGTTTGAAAGGGGTTTATTTCGAAATGGTCCCATATAAATTTCATATAGATCTGATGATGAATTCCAGAGATAGACACCGGAACTCTTTTAAAAATGATAGCAAATCAACCGCGATTTCTGCAATCGCATACATATGCATTGTTTGTTTGGAATTAGTACGGGGTGGATACCACAGCTAAAAATTTAAAAATAAAAACTTTTTTACAAAAAAAAAAACAACCGACTTCCTTAAAAACACTACAAAGTAAAAAATAACTTTTAATTTCGGAAGTCGGTGGCAAAAAAACCATAAATACAGATCCTAAGACACCGACTTCCGAAATTAAAGTTATTTTTCACTTTGTAGTGTTTTTAAGGAAGTCGGTTGTTTTTTTTTTTTGTAAAAAAGTTTTTATATTAGGTATGTTTTCCGACGTACTTTATACCCGTCTATGATTATGACCGATATGTATTTATGTGGGTTTGTTTATTTGTTCATCTATTCCCTCATAATCATAATTTGACAATTGAGGTATCGTTGGTTATATGACGTCACATTAAATTGAATATACGACTTATACGAATACGACATCAAAACACTATTCGTGACTTGGCCAAATCACGAATAATGTTTTGATATCATGTAAGGTATCAAATGTAAGAGCTAAATGATCCTGCCAGGGTCGCGAGATTGTTCGAAAGAGATACCGTGACCCTGGCACATGGGCAACTGAAGGAACACGGGTGGGTTTTAGTCAGTAAAAGTCTGACATGCCCTCCCGCTCCGCCCAGAGCGGGAGAAGTCATTTGATGATTTCCCATCCAAAAAAAAAAGGGCTAAATGATTACATTTCAAATATATTTATTTGTGGTTAATGCAACAGTCAAGTCAAATCTTTTTCTTCCACACTTCTCTATTAGTCGTCATCTCGGTAGTCATTTTATTGATCCATAAATCGTTTCTTTGGTTTTCCTCTACTGTTATAGCCATCTATATTCATACTCAAAAGATTCCTCGTGGCATTTTCGTCATTCGTCATCAAACGCGCATACCATGACAGCCAATTTTTCAGTTGCCAGTGCCACGTTGAAATATGTTTTGATTACTAATTTCTCCCAAATTTTCAAAAATATCCCTAGCTAGTTTACGAATTCTAAAGTGGTTCCCTCAATTCACATGTCTGAATTGAGGAGCCACCTTAGAACTTAAAAATGTTCAATATGAGAGCCACCTTAGACGTCCTGTACACTTTTAATGGTTTTACTACAAGTTCCTGGATCAGGCTTACAGAACCAATTAACTTCTAAATATTCGTAGTACACGTATTTAAATATTAGAAATAACTTCTCAATCCATAGGGAAAATTCGTCTTATGGATCCAATTCTTATTCTGTCTATTAGTATTCGCGAAACATAATAAACAGGCCCATGCATTACTACGCCCCTTACATATGACCACACATTTGAGATACGTGAACTTTTAGAAGTTATGTCCGGAACTTTCCGAGTATTGCCCCCTGGTGGACTATGGCCTACTGTTTCTTTACTAAAATAATAGGTACAGTAAATCTCCTTAAAAATAGATTTGGTCATCTATAATTTGCACTTAAGTGGCAAAAGAGTGCTTTGGCATTCGTACTAGGATGACCCTGTGTCACGAATGCTATCACCTTCCTCCGGACCAACTAGGATAGTTCTTAATACAATATTGTTTAAATGATAGACTTGTTATGCCTGGAAGTTTCACGATATTTATTATTCTTACTCTTAGATGAGGAAGTGGAATACCAGCTCCTGCCACTACCAGCAGCTATCATCAACCTCCCAGGAAGATCCTCTACAGCGATCCAGGAGTTGTGCTTCGAAGCTGAGAATATACCGCCTCTTGGGTTCACAGCATATTACATCGCTCCAGTTAGAGATCAATTGGTGAGTTTTTCATGACTTCATTGGTCAAGAATTTTTCATCTATCCTAGTTTTTTCCCAATGTTAGGGTCGGCTTCCAGTCTTACCATGGTACGAAGCGAGAGGGCATGGGAAGCCGTCACCTAAGCAATAATGCTCGCGAAGGAGGAGGCGGAGCGCGTGAGGGAGTGGCAGACTCTGCATCCTCACATCCCTACCCGCCGCAGGAGGAGACGCCCCGGGCGTCGGGAGTCGATAGCGGACTCCCGGCCACCGTAGGCGCGAGCTTGCGGGTGGCGAGCAATGGGTAGCTCGCCGCCCGGTAAGGACCAGGCTCGGGTCGATGGCGCGTAGTGTTCCACGCGCGCCTCAAAAAGATGTCAGCAGAACTGAAGGGGTCTGGAAGGGCCTCCGTGGGTAGGGCCGATGCCTACCAGTGTCGCGAGATTGTTCGAAAGTAATACCGTGATCCTGGCACATGGGCAACTGAAGGAACACGGGTGGGTTTTAGTCAATAAAAGTCTGACACTGCCCTCCCGCTCCGCCCACAGCTAAATACCAGTATTTTATGAAGAGTGACTCCACAGTCCAATTACAAGGTAACACTATACCCCTTGGTAAGACACGGTTTTGGGTTTCGGACGACCCGTAACGACTGTCAAAGATGTACGAAGTATAGCCGGGATCAACGGTCACCCATCCACGGACTGACCACGGCAAGTTTGCTGAACCTTATTGATCGATCCTTGCGCAGGAAAAAATTATAAAATGCTAGTAATAAGGGGCCATTCATAAATGACGTCATACAAATTTCATGATTTGGAAGCCCCCCGTCCTTGTCACAGCTGGTCACATTTGTGAGACGCCCCTCTCCCTAGTGTGTTTTGTTTTTTTTTTTTCATAGTTCATATTTCGTGTTTTAATAGTACTTCTAATCTTAACCTATCAAAATGTGAAATTTATCTTCCCCAAACCACTGACAGACAGACTACTATAGCAAAATTTAATACAATAGCACCAGATATCAAAATAACGGAAAGAAATTCTCTTCACCTCCTAGGGTCCCCAATTTTTGACGAATCCTTTCCAACGTTCATTGAGGAAAAAATACAAAATTTCTATGATGTCTCGGAAAGACTTTTCAAAATTAACATTCATTCAATGCTGCCAGTCTTCTGGGCACGTTTCCAGATGACAGCGATGCGGACGAGTACTTCGACCCCTAAGTGTCTTTTGTTTTTTTTTATTTGTTTGTATAGATAGTACTTTAAATATGTATATTCAATTATGAAATGTGACGTCACAAAATTTAGGACCCCCCTTGCCACACAATGTCACAATTCGTCGACCCCCTCCCCCGCCTTAACGTATGACGTAATTTATGGATGGCCCCTAATAGTACTTTATTAAATTTGGTAACTGTAAGATAGAGATCGTATCTAATATACGTATCTATAAATAACGTCCAACCAAATTAACTAAAGGTATTTCTTGTCGTTGTGACGTTTGAATGTCAACAAATTGGTCTTCACAATAGCCCCATAAAACTTTTTAGAATTACCATATAGGTCTCGACATGAACGATACACGAACGAACGAACATGAAAGATATTTTCTCGGATAAACAACCCGATCTATTATGTCCTAGAAAATTAGTGGATAATCTTTAACATCTAGTTTTTAAAAAACATTGACAAAAAAATGTTGACGTGTAAAAGTGTCTTAAAATATCTACTTAAAAAAAAAACATTTCATTTCATTTCAACAATTTATGTGAAGTGAGCTGTTATTCCAAGTAATGCTAGAGATTGACGCTATTGATAGCTCACTTCCAACTCACTTTGCCTATATTATTTTACCTTGGTTAAGTTTTTTTTTTTCAGTTTATGACGTGTCAGTGTAGTTTTCGAAGACAGTTTTTTTGCTGTCCTGGTAACCCTGGCAAGGGTAATGGCACAAATTTATGAAATTATAGTATTGTCATCGGCCCTCGATAAGTCTACAGAGTTTAAATGAAATCTGGTCGTTTAAAGTGGGTCAAAATCGCGCTATAAGGAGTCGGTTACAAACAAACATACAAGTGAATCTAATAAAAAGCGTGTAAAAGTCACTACTAAGAGGAATTAAAAAGTGCCGATAAATTGTTAAAGTTAACTTTCTGTTTTAGGAGGAGAATGAATTTGCCAAAAAGTTCACAAAATCAGTTCCGGGAAAAACAGAAGCTGAACAAGAAATTATTCCCTTCATTTCTAATGAGGTAAGGTGTAACCAACATAGCTAGAGTAAGCAAGCAGAAGTGGCAGGGGCTGGCCACATCTGTCGAAGGACCGACGGAGCAGATGACTCTTCCATCAGAGCATTTTTTTTTTTTTTGGAGATTGTGCTTCGGCAAGCGTAGCGTGGGATGCCCCCTCCCAGCTAGATGGACCAACGACCTAAAGAAAGTGGCTGGGGCAGACTGGATGCTGAAGGCGGAGGACAGGGTGTTATGCTGCAACATGGGAGAGGCCTATGTTCAACAGTGGACTTCGATACGCTGAGTTGATTGAAGCAGTAAAAATATAACTTTCATCTTATTTATATGATCAGCCTGTAGCTGCCCCCAGAAAGAGTTCTTTTTTTAACAAAGAAGATTAATGTAGATATATTGTTCACCCTACTGAGGTTAGGAACTTATACTAGTACATAAATCGCAAAGACTTGAGGCGCCACGCTGCTGCCATCTATTATCAGGTGGCGGGAATTGTCTGGCAACGCCTCCGTCGCTGCCATGTATTATTAAGTACCGAAATTATTTGTGAGCGCCACCGCCATCTGTTGTCGAATAGTGGAATTATCGGTTCTGAAAATGTCTAGGGAGGCCAGCGCCATCTATGATCGGATGGCAGATATAAACGAATGTACGCGAATATTCGAGAAATATAAACTCTCCTAGATAGAGGGCTAGCAGCACTGCGAGACAGTTCATTTAGATACAGCCCGTACGTTGCTGCCCTCTACCAGCGACGCCCTAAGCCGAGGTCCTTACCCCACAGGGGGTGGCCTGAGCGGGCAGTCGCTCTAGTTTTAAGTTTTAAAGCCCTGGCAAGTCCGGTTAACTAGCCGACAACGTTATAGAGTGACTTGAGAGATGTAATTCTCAAAAAAAAAAAAAAACTGCGAGACAAGTGATTCTGGTTACTGTATTATGACTATTTGATTAGGTTTTGCTTTTAACTGCCCCGTTGGTCTCGTGGTCGCAAGCGCGACCGCTGAGCGGGGGGTCCTGGGTTCGATTCCCGGGTCGGGCAAAGTGTTACTGGGTTTTTCCATTAGGAATCTCTTAGTAGCAGCCCGGAGTTTGGAAGTTGGCGGTGTGATACCCCCGTGCCTCGGAAAGCACGTTAAGCCGTTGGTCCTACGCCTGATCTCTCTCCGCTCGTGTCGGATTGCCGTCCCATCGGACTATGAGAGTGAGGGAAGAGTGAGTGCTCTTGTGTCTGCGCACACACTTGAGCACTATAATATCTCCCGCGCCGATGGCTAGTCTCCGTTGAGATTGGCCGCCGTGGCCGAAATTCGGTCTGGAGGACTATATTTGATTAGGTTATTGGTGTTTTTGGTGTAAATTGGCAAAAATAATCAATCCCGAACCTCAGATCGTAACACTATGTTTTATTTCATCATCATGATTTCAGTCGAAACACGTCCACAGCTGGACATAATGGTGGGGTTTGCCATAGTCGCTACACTTGTCAGGCGGGTTGGCGATCGCAGTTGGGTGGTAAAATGCATAGAGAACACTGCTGCCCATTCTCTAGTAAGTCCCTTACGACACCCACAGAAAGAAATGGGATGTTTTATTTATTTTCGTTTAGACAGATAATAAATACTTAACTACTCCTTAGTGCATTCAAGGTTTAAAATACATGTTTTTTTTCTTTTTTTCACCAGTATCTGAAAGTGTCAGTCAACAAAGTAACAGGTCTACTCGAAACCATCCAACATGTCGACGGAGCCAGGATCGACGTCTCACAGAACTTCTATTTCTACGCTCAGGGTCACCAGACTCTGCAGTCAGGAGCCTATAGCTTCAGACCTGATCAACAGAGGCCTATTCCAGTAAGCGAAATAAATTTTCTTTTGTTACTTCCTTTCTTTCTATGAATTTATTTATTTAACCTCTAATGCACACTACAACAATAAAAACGACTTCCTAAAAAATACTACAAAGTGAAAAATAACTTTAACTTTTTGAATGTCTTAGGTAACATAGTTCGACATAAGCAATTGTCTTTCTATTGTGTCTCTAATTACGGCATTCGATGAGTTAATTACCGAAGCCGATCTTAGGATCTGTATTTGAGTTGTTTGCTAGCGACTGACTTCCGAAATTAAAGTTATTTTTCACTATGTAGTATTTTTGTGGAAGACGGTTTTTTTTGTAATTTTTTTTTATTTTTATCTTTTTAGTTATAGTATCTACGCCGCACTAATTCCTATACCACTACTCGCCAGGTGAAATTTAATACTTTACTACTGTAAATCGTTGAGGAATTCCCTCAACTGTCTATGGTCTCCATCATCAGACCTGTAATGGCACTTATAACCCATATGGGTGCAAAGTTCTCATCAATAGAAATGAATTAAGTGCAAACACTGGTTAATTGCTGTAAGTCGTTGAAGAGTTTCCTCGACTGTCTTTCGGCTTCATCATCAGAGCAACTTCAGAGCTTCATTAAATAGTAGGCTTTAAGATAATTAATGAAAAAAATAAATAAACGCACTAGTCGCCAATACGATTTTCGATTGCTCCCATCGACTTCTTTGGGATGCCATCATCAGATCCTGGTTTTCTTATCTTGGTACCACCCTTGATATCTCATTTCCAAAAAAAAAAAGAATAATCAAATCGGCTCATAACCGACGAAGTTATCCGCGAACATACATTAAAAAATTATATACTGGGTGACTTTTTTTAGCGTCTTGAAAAAAAATGGGGGTAATAGGTGAACGGAGTAGAAGCTTTTGGCATAGAATTTTTTATTATTTTTATTTTTAAATAACATGTAATTAAATTGATCTAGCAATAAATACTACACATTTAAAGTAACATTTTCATACTAGAACAACAAAAACAGAAATATGGAAAAAAAAAAACAAAAAAAAATATTTAAATCTATCGAAACTCAAATCATACGCACCCTACTCAATGCGCGGCATGTATCATTGATTTCGGAGCGCGGTCCTACCCTTTGAAGCCGGCTGATAGGCGGCCTCATTTATCTTTCGCGGGCGCACGAGCCGCACACGCATCCCTGTCCACCCGCGTCCCGCGCTCCTTTAGTCACCTACGATGAATCTGAAGGCCTTCCTGCCTTCTATTCTAGTTACACAACACACCATATGAAGGTCGAAACGGTAAAAAATGTCATCCTGTATATACGGTCGAATTGAGAAAACTTCTCTTTTTTTGAAGTTGGTTAAAAAAGGATCAGAGAAATAACAACAAAGGTTACGCTTATTTCTTCAGAATTCTTACAGCACACCTTTTTTGTCTTTCGTAGATCTTAGACAGTCTTTACGAGTCGTCAGAAGCCAGAAAGTCTGACAACCAGTCTTACCAACGGGTATCGTATTACCCAGTAACTGGGTTTGTGGAGGTCAGACAGGCAGTCATTCCATGTAAAATACTGGTACTCAGCTGCATCCGGTTAGACTGAAAGCCGACCCCAATATAGCTGGGAAAAGGTTCCCGTGTTCCTTCAGTTGCCTGTGCCAGAGCCAAAATAATTGACTGCTTTTATGATCATATACTCATATTTCAGGTAGCAGACAAAGTAGCCTACAACACGATCAGAGGCTCCCTAGTCAAGGAGATCCGCCAGAGGTTCAGTGATTGGATCACACAGATCATCAGGCTGTACCGAGGAGAAGAGTTCGTGGAGATGGAGTGGATTATTGGGCCAATTCCGATTGGGTTAGTATGTAGTACTGTTCGACGCCAGTCCAGAGGCCCGGCCATAGGAAATTAATTAGGTGGAAGCGCGATGGAGGGCCCTGGGCAAACGTGGTGCGAACTGTCCGCCGTGCGCGGAGCTGATCAACAAATATTCAAACACTCACCTGGATGAGGAATTCAGGGGTCTCGATTCCGAGCCTACCCGGATTTATGTATGCAAATGAGTGTATATTGTATTGTGTAGTGAATCTGTAAGTATTCCAGGATTCAGGCCGCTCAAGACGCTAGAGATTCTCACAGCATGCGGCGTTCAAAGGTCACACTATAACCTCAAACTATTTCAATCAAATTCCAAAATAAACCCGTTCAATATTGTCAACAGGGGTTGTTTGCACACAAAACAATCGGATCTCAACAAATTGTCCGCAAAACTATAGATTCAACAAGATTAATCAATTAGTATTTTCAAGACAAAACCAAACCAACCTCCACCATTTTCAAGATCAAATTCAAGAGACAAAATCAAACTGACAAGTGACAGACGTCACTCCGCTACACGTCAAGATGCGCAGGCGCACAGACTAAACAAAAAACTGTCGTACGGTCGGCTGTCTGTGGTCACGGGACGGAACAAGTACCTACAGCTTCATCATTCATCATCATTTCAGCCGTAAGACGTCCACTGCCGGACTTAGGCCTCCCCCAATTTGGGGGGCTTAGCCATAATTGCCACGCTTGGCAGGCGGGTTGGCGATCGCAGTATGATGGTAAAATGCATAGAGAACGCTGCTGCCCATTCTCTAGTAAGTCCCTTAGTCGCTTTTTGCGACACCTACGGGAAGAAATGGGGTGGTGTTATTCTTTACGTCCGGCACCACACGGTGCGTCCTACAGCTTACCAGAGTAGTATTTGGAAAAATTTCTTTGTTACTGCCTGGAGTTGGGAAGTCGGCGATGTGATACCCGCGTGCTTCGGAAAGCACGTTAACCCGTTGCTCCTGCGCCTGATCTCTTGTCAGTCGTGTCGGATTGCCGTCCCATCAGCCTATTAGAGTGAGGGAAGAGACAGTGCACCTGTTCTGCGAACATACTTGTGCACTATTATATCTCCCGCGTCGATAGCTAGTTTTTAACCGACGAAAAAAAACGGAGGAGGTTATCAATTCGACGCGTATATTTTTTTTATTTTTTTTTGTTTGTTTTTTTTTTATGTATGACCACGCATAACTTTATACAGAGTAGTCCGATTTTGATAATTCTTTATTCATTGGATAGGGTATACCTTGCCAAGTATTATAATTACATTAAAGCCACAAAAAATGTAAAATAAAAACTTTTTACAAAAAAAAATTAACCGCCGAAAAAACTGAAAAGTAAAAAATAATAAACCTTAAAATTATGAGTCGGCGCTGAAAAATCAATGAACAAAGATCACTCAAAGCGCCGACTCATAATTTTAAGGTTTATTATTTTTTACTTTTCAGTTTTTTCGGCGGTTATCGAGAAACTGTTACACAGTTTGGCAGGTTTATGAAATATAACACTAGTTTGGTCAAAATAAATTATTTATTTATATTTATTTTGTTTCGTACCGTGTAGTGCCGGACGTAAAGAATAACACCACCCCATTTCTTCCCGTGGGTGTCGTAAAACGACTTACTAGAGAATGGGCAGCAGCGTTCTCTATGCATTTACCACTATACTGCGATCGCCAATCCGCCTGCCAAGCGTGGCGATTATGGCAAAGCCCTCCAAATTGGGGGAGGCCTAAGTCCAGCAGTGGACGTCTTACGGTTGAAATGATTTATTTTGTTCGCTGACATTGACCGCCACAGCCGGTCGCCATTTTGATCAGAAATGCGCGAGTCACGATCAAAGATTCCCTAGCCAAAGAAATCTACCAGGGGTGTAGGAACTGAATCACACAGATCATCAGGCTGTCATGATGAAGAGTTTGTGGAGCTGCAGTGAATTTTTGGACCTATTCCTATTCAGTTATACGTATCTCTTGACGAAATAGCACTCTGGTAAGATGTACTCATCTTACTAGAGTAGTATACCGACCAGAAATATGCGAGGATGTGTGGCGAAATCTGTAATAATAAAGCTTAATAGTTTAATTTTTTTTTGAAAGCGCTAATATCCGTATATTCGAAAAATCTTTTGTTTATATCCTTACTAATATCATAAATGGAAAAGTGTATGTGTCTGTTTGTCCGTCTTTCACGGCAAAACGGAGCGACGAATTGACGTGATTTTTTAAGTGGAGATAGTTGAACGGATGGAGAGTGACATAGGCTACTTTTTACTCTTTCTAACTCCCCCCCCCCCTTCCCTAAAAAGAATTTAACGCGAGCGAAGCCGCGGGCAAAAGCTAGTGCTCTATGAAACTGGAACCTAAGGTAGGAGGTAAAAGAAAAAATATGATCAGCACTCGTGCTTCATCAGCAGTCTATATTGTTCCCAGTGCTGAGGAACGGGCCCACTCGCGGTGAGAGGGAGTACTGCACTACTGCTAGCCGCACTCGCGCTAACAACAATTAAACTCACTCAATAAAATCAACCAAACATAAAAGTTGAACTATTTATTCCAGAAGAACTTCCAAATTACTGATTTCTTTTTCTTCATCATCAGAACGGACCTCGGCAAGGAGGTGGTGAGCCTGTTCTCCACAAACATCACCAGTAACGGAGAATTCTTCACCGACTCGAACTCGAGGCAGATGATGAGGAGGACCTGCTGGAACGAAACAGCTAGTGAGTTATCTTCTCTTTCTTTCTTAATAGTATAAAGTCGAAATTTTCGTCTGTCTCCTTCTCCACTCACTTCTTCTAAACCACCTCGACATAAGTAAAGATTTATATGTCATCTGCCTAGCCATCATGTCATGTCATCTGTCTGCCTGTGTTCTGCCTGTATTTAGTCATCGGGGCCGGCTTCCAGTCTAACCGGCCGCAGCTGAGTACCAGTATTTTACATGGAGCGACTGCCTATCTGACATCCACAACCCAGTTACTGGGTAAAACGACACCCCTTGGTGAGAGTGGTTGTCAGACTTTCGGACTTCTGACGACCCGTAACGACTGTCTAAGATCTACGAAAGACAGCCGGGACCAACGGCTTAACATGCTTTTTGAGGCACGGCTTTGTATTTACAGACGGTCACCCATCCACGGACCAACCGCGGCAACCGTAACTTACCCTGAACGATCAACCCGTGCGGCCTTATGTATGAAAAAAATATATTTGGATATGCCAAAAAGCGCCCATCCCTTTAATGTTTTCCTTGAAAACTATTTTTTTCTTCTTTTCCAGGCCTTCAACAAAAGAAACCAGTATCAGCGTGTTACTACCCTGTCACCTCTCGCATCTGCATTCATTCTTCCAACTCCAGCATAGAGATGTGTGTCCTCGTCGACAGGACTCAAGGGGGCACCTCGTTTAATGATGGCGAAGTAGAACTTATGGTGAGACTCTAACATATTTATTCATCAACACCATCACCACCATTCTGCTGGAGACAGGCTTCCCCCAAAAGATTTTGGACCCCCTCCATACGCCATAATCTTCACGAACTGCAAGTGGATTGATCTCAGTATGGTGGTAAAATGCATAGAGAACGCTGCTGCCCATTCTCTTGTACGTCATTTAGTCGCCTTTTACGAAACCCACGGGACGAAATAGGATGATGGTATTCTTTACTACTGGCACCACAAGGAACAGAGAGACAGCAGTGGTGGCCCAGTGGTAACTGCCGCGACTTGGTCGTGAGTTCAACCCCAAGCAGGCACTTTACTTTGTGTAAATTATTTCATCACCACTGCTCTCAAAACGGTGAAGGAAAACATCGTGAAGAAACCGGCAAGTCTTAGAACTAAACATTCAAAGACATGTGACATCTACGAACCCCCAAACGGCCCGCGTGGTGGATTATGGCCCGCTCCCTCTCGCCGAAAGGAGGCCTGTGTCCCAGCAGTGGGAACGTTATAGGCTGCTGATGAAGGAACAGACATGTTTGAAAGTATATAACAGTCCAAAGCCGAATAAAGGTCTCAAAAGTTAAGCTTATACATGAACATGTAGTCCTGATCTTTTGAAGATGCTAATGAGGAAGTTTTTTTCCAGGTTCATAGACGGCTCCTGACTGATGATGGCTTTGGGCTAGAAGAGACGCTAAATGAAGAAGCTTATGGAGTCGGTCTGGTTGTCAAAGGGAAGCACAGAATTCTTTTCGGCAATTATAGACAGGAAGGTAAGTTAGTTCCATTTTTGGAGTAGGTAATGCTAATACTGTACTATCACGGGGAGATAGTGCAGTTATGTGGGTCTCCAACCCACTAAAAACCACGGTGTCCTCCTGTACCGCTTATGGCAGGAACACGGGCACGCGTAATCCCTCATCCGCAAACCCGTCGCGGTTTTCCGTCACTGGACCCTCCTTTAGGAGTACCCCCATCACCGGCGCGCAGAACAAGTAACACGCCGTGACCACCCCAAGGACCAAATAGCGCGTGGGTGCCAGACGGAGCGGTGCACCTCAATACCGGCACTCCTCTCCTGCCCCGGCCTCCTACCCTCAGCCGCAATGCCTCTCATACGGAATCGGTACAGTAGCGATGTCACCCAAGCGGCACAGCAACCTACTTGTTGGCCGCTATGTCGTCAGCTTGTCTGCAAAAGGGAGTATTGAAAGCCAACTGAAAATCAAAAAAAAATAACAGTTATCAGGAGGAAGACTATTTTTTTAAACAAAGTAAAAAAAAAAACAAGGTAAAAGAAAAAACCGGCCAAGTGCGAGTCGGACTCGCGCACCGAGGGTTCCGTACAAACCTGCAGGTCATCATCATCATCATTCGTCATCATCGTTTATGAAATGAAATGTTTTTTTTTTTAATTTTTATATTTGTGTTGACTGAATGAAAGGTAAATTGTGGTTTACGATTTATGACGTATTAAAAAAAAACTACTTACTAGATCTCGTTCAAACCAATTTTCGTTGGTAGTTTTCATGGTAATGTACATCATATATTTTTTTTAGTTTTATCATTCCCTTATTTTAGAAGTTACGGGGGGGGGGACACACATTTTACCACTTTGGAAGTGTCTCTCGCGCAAACTATTCAGTTTAGAAAAAAATGATATTAGAAACCTCAATTTCATTTTTGAAGACCTATCCATAGATACCCCACACGTAAGGGTTTGATGAAATTTTTTTTTTTGTGTTTCAGTTCTATGTATGGGGAACCCCAAATATTATTGTTTTAAAAAAAAATGATATTAGAAACCTCAATATCATTTTTGAAGACCTATTCATAGATACCCCACACGTAAGGGTTTGATGAAAAAAAAAATTTTGAGTTTCAGTTCTATGTATGGGGAACCCCAAATATTATTGTTTTTTTTCTATTTTTGTGTGAAAATCTTAATGCGGTTCACTGAATACATCTACTTACCAAGTTTCAATAGCACAGCTCTTATAGTTTCGGAGAAAAGTGGCTGCGACATACTCGGACAGACAGACAGACAGACAGACAGACAGACATGGCGAATCTATAAGGGTTCCGTTTTTTGCCATTTGGCAACGGAACCCTAAAAATGAAGGTAATAGAAACTGACTTCACACGGCCCAGGACGCTCGCAATCGTCAGCAGAGTATAACAAGATGTAGAAGGATGTTGCAGAACGTAGCGCAATTAACAGGGGATCTGAAGCACAGGCATAAGTTCTGTGTGCTGCCTGACGTACAAATTAGCACCATTCCATTTCTTCCAGTGGCCAGCGAACAGCGTTCTCTATGTATTTTACCACCTTACTACGATCGCCAACCCACCTACCGAGCGTGGCGATGATGGCAAACTTCCCTAAATTGGGGGATGCCTTTGTCCAGCAGTGGACACCTTTTGGCTGAAATGCTGATGACAGGAAACACGATACCCATTACTGTAAAGTCAGATAGGCAATCAATCCATGTAACATTTATCTGCATCTGGTTAGACGAAGTCGACCCCAACGTAGTAGAGGAAATTATGATTAAGTATGGTGTTTTAATTTCCAGTGGATGACCAAACATTCTCAGAGCGGATGTCGTTATTCTCAAAAAGATGGCAGTATGAACCCTGGCTCTTCCTAACGTCTGGTGAGAAACTGAACAGGAGAAAGTGGCAGAACGTCAGGAATAAGAGAGTGAGTTAGACCTTTGTGTAGTATCACTACATAGTATAACACAAAGTCGCTTCCCTCTGTCTGTCCCTATGTATGCTTAGATCTTTAAAACTACGCAACGGATTTTGATGCGGTTTTTTTAATAGATAGAGTGATTCAAGAGGAAGGTTTATACGTGTAATACGCGGGCGAAACCGCTGGGAAAAGCTAGTGTACTATAATTATAGGATTTACGGCCCCGTGGGTTTCGTGTCGCCAGCGTGACTGCTGAGCGTGGAGCGTGGGTTCGATTCCCAGATCGGGCAAACTGTTATTGCGTTTTAAGATTAGGAATATCTTAGTAACAGCCCGGAGTTTGGAAGTTAGCGGTGTGCTACCCCCGTGCCTCGAAGCGCACGCTGTTATTTTGTCTCTAAAATCAAATCAAATCAATTTATTTGCAATAGTGTTGGTACAATTACGGTCTTAACATAAATAATTACAGATCCAAAACACTTAGTCATAATATTGTGACATGCAAACATTTGGGTTTATACACAGTCATGATAAATTATACAGGGTGGAATTGAAGTCATGGGCATTATTTTAAACCAAGGCACTACTCACGATACTAATTGCATTAAGGCTACTATTATGCAAATCAAAAATAGTATCAATGCAAGCATGGAAAATCTCAAAAATGTAGTAAGTCATACAAAGTATCAATTCATTGCGCATCGCGATAGCGAATGCTGCAGTAGGTACCTACGCCGTACGCGTGAACTCTTTGACCCTACGCGACCCACGTGACATAGGTACGTAAGTTGCTAACGACTTGATTCATATTAGATTCCAACTTTCCCTTCATAATTTGCCGGCCTAGGACGGTCAAAACTACGTTTATTTACATAAATTTAAAAAAAAATGTTTACGTATCTACCTAGTTAAAATTAATTTCCTGTAGTTTTGGCGTATTTACAAAGTTGGAATCACAGTATTTACAATAATTGTTCAGGAATCTCAATGTATTAACATTAATTTAAACTACCTATCTTATTTATCTAGCACTTACACGTATTTTAAAAGATGCTCAAATGTCCACCACCTTGTTCAATACACAATTGAGCCCTACGTCTGTGATTGTCTTTCAGACTGTTCAACAGTCCCGCGCTTTCATGTGTCGAATGTGTTAGTAATTTTGTTTTTTAAATCGTCTTTTGACTCACTTTCACGTTCGTAAACAATTCTTTTAATTTCACCCCATAAAAAAAAGTCCAGATCGTGTTCACAATCACTGCATTACCGCTGACACTTAATACGCTGCAATCCAAGGGTATGATCGAGACGTGAGATGCGCGTGCGGCGATTACGTCACGGAATCAATTACATGCGTCAACGCACCTGCGCAGTCGTTATGACACTGGATCGGGACGCACGCAGCCCCCGCGCGGGAGTGATATCCGTATTTTTGCGAGTGAGGGAGCGGGACGGAGAGAGTTGTCGGCGGGCGGCATGCCTTTTAGCCTATTGTCTGTGATTGTGTTACCGCTTCTAAGGAAACGCCGCGCGCTCGCCGGTCGACCGCAATGACTAGTTATTAGTATTATTTGATGTTTGTTTACTTTTCGTTTCGCGCTGTACTGCGCTTTAAGATATTGATACTTCAAGACTTATTAGCGTTTATGAAGTATTTTGTTTTAATTACTTTAAGTGTTTATTTGCAATAATAAGCCTTTTGCAATATGACTTACTACATTTTTAAGGTTTTACATACTTGCATTAAAATATTTTTGATTTGCGTATTAATAGGCCTAATGCAATCAGTATCGTGAGTAGTGCCTTAGGTTAAAATAATGCCCATGACTTCGATTGCATCCTGTATTCATAGTTAAAATTAAATTAAACTCGCAATATTATTATAATTATTAAACACATTAAAAGTCAAACACTCTACAAACAGACATTTAAATTTTATTAATTTGTTTTGTATCAAGATGATGATTAACAAACAAACATTGCTAATGGCACTCAAAACTATTACGTATAATGACGGACATCAAAAATAGCAACATCCCAGCTCTTCCAGTGGGCCATAAAAGGCGACTAAGAGACTTACTAGAGAATGGGCAGCAGCGATCTCTATGCACTTTACCACCATACTGCGATCGCCAACCTGCCTGCCAAGCGTGGCTATCATGCTAAACCCCCCAAAATTGGGGGAGGCCTATGTCCAGCAGTAGACGTCTTTAAGCTGAAGTTATGAATGATGATGACTCAAAACTACCTTCTTTAACCAGTTTTCAGCATTGAAACTCCACGGTCTACCTCGACACATTCATGTGTTAACCTTGGAGCCCTGGAAAGCTGGCACGGCCCTAATACGACTTGAGAATACGTTGGAAAATCCTATAAGAGGTAAATATATTCGAAATAACATTTTTGTGTGCCGTTTGGTTCCGTGTGGTGTCGGATGTAAAGAATAACACCACCCCATTTCTTCCCGTGGGTGTCGTAGAAGGCGACTAAGGGACTTACTAGAGAATGGGCAGCAGCGTTCTCTATGCATTTTACCACCATACTGCGATCGAATGCGATAGCATAAAATGGGAGAGCGAAGGTCTACCATGCGTCCGTCTCATTAATTTATCACCTTGTTTTGCAATTTTATTCCATATCACACTATTTATGTGCATATAAAAGAGAAATGACTTTATTTCTGCAAGTAGTTTTGTACAAACACTTTTACACGTCAATCATATTTCTAAAACTAGATGAATTCGGTGTTTCCTAACTGACTACTCCGAGAAGAAGAAACAAACTTACAGGTCACAGTCTCTTTTAAAGTCCAGACATAATCTTGGTCACATCATGTGAAGACCATGTGGATTGGTGATATGCAAATTGGAAGAAAACGTAAATACTTAAATTGGACTGATTTAAGCAGAAATGTTCCAAACCACACAAACTTTTGAGTCTTCGATATGTTAAAATATACCTTATCAGCCGGCGTAGCATGACCAATTCTATCTCTATTCTACCAAGAACAAAAATAGTAGATTATTATTAACCAAGGGGATATAGCAGTGTCTTCTGTCGCGGGTGACGATTTAAATCGCGAGCGTAACGAAGGACTCGAGGTTTACTCCCGAGCGTAGAGAGGGTGTTAAAAACTTAAATCACGAGCGAAGCGAGGGGTTTAAGACGAGTCCTGAGTGTAGTGAGGGATTTAAGTTCACCCAAGACTAAGACAGCTTTATCACCGAGGAAATTACTCTACTTTTCGTACCATTTGCGAAAAAATTTACACAATAATAATATGAGATAAGCATTTATTAAAAATAATGACAATTAAAAATAAATTAAAATAAACTTAACGTTTATGTATTTGAAGAAAACAAAAACACGGCAAATTCCTAGACTAATATTTACATACATACATACAATCACGCCTTTTTCCCATGGGGGTAGGCAGAAACCACGGAACGCCACCTGCTACGATCTCTACACACTCCTTTTGCCTCGTTTAGGTTCATACAATTGGTCATACGACACACGCCGGTTGCGAGTACTACGCACCTGACCTTTCTGAAGAACATCACCAATAAGGTCACTATATGTCCTCCTAGGGCGTCCCCTCTCGGTATTTCCACTCACATCTGCCTTGTAAATACCTTTTGTGAGCCGTCCTTCATTCATCCTCTCAACATGACCAAACCATCTAAGCATACATTTTTCAATTTTTGTCACTACATCTTCTTTTAAACCACACCGTTCTCTTATCACATCATTCCTCAGCCTATCATTCATAGTCACACCAATATTTTTAGACTAATATTTTTTTGTCGGAAAAGCAAAGGCGTCAAGCTCACACGACCTCGTCGGTTTTCGTAATGTTATTTAATTAATAATCATAACTGCAGAATAAATACGTATTCCTTTTTCAAAAAGATGTATAATGCTTTGTATACAAACTCAATGATGTAATCACAAATGTAGTTCAGTATAAATTTCGGTAAGTATTCCAAATTTGGAAGGAATTTTGGAATCCCCCTAGAGGATGAATGAAATTCAGTACAATTCTCTTTCCCTGTTTTTAACAGATTAAAAATGACTATTGTTATGTTCGCTTTTTGTGGCATAGAATGTCACTTTTTTGAGCAAGTGATACGAAAAAGTTCATTATGTATTTTAATTCTGTAAAAATATTTCTATCTCATCAATAGTAGAGAGAAATAGTCATCATACTTGACATGGTACGCTTGTCGACTGAAGAATAGAAACATATCTTCTCTTCAGTTTTACACAATTTTACTACGATACAATCTATCATTTTGTCTTCTCTTCCGTCGACACATTCCGTTTCTATGGCGGTCATGCTACGCGTGCAGCACGCGTCTCGTCACTTTGTCTATTCTTTGTAGAATAGAGATAGAATTGTCATGCTATGCCAGCATAAAAGGGTACAAATCTTTCTACAATCTTTAATTCTATCTTTAATCTTTCTACAATCTTTAATTCTATCTTTAATCTTTCTACAATCTGTAATTTTGTCTATTCTTCTGTCGACAAAACCCCTTTCTACGGTGGTCATGCTACGCATGCTGGAGTACATAGGTCACAAAAACTCAAAATTGTCGACATCGTGGGGTTGTCGGTTGGAACATTTTTGCTTAAATCGGTTTAATTAGAATATCGCAGACTTCCTAAGCATCCCCTAATGTTCTGTATTTTATTATTTCCCACTTCCCAGAACGCTTCAAATCAGAAAAAGCGGACACTCCAGATGACTACAACGCTAAACCCACTCATATCACAGTGGAGCTTCGGAAGATATTCCTACAAATGAACATCAAGATGGTCAGAGAGACCACGCTAGCTGCTAACCAGTGGCTAGATGACGCACGGCAGATGGACTGGAGCACCAGGTGAGACGAATATTGACAACTGTAGGTCAGCCACCCCAAAGATATTTTTGGAATTCAAAGGTTACCACTAAAGCCACTGTAACAAATTAAAACAAATTAAACTATTTTATCTTCTACTAGCTTCTACCCGCGACTTTACCTGCGTCAAATTTTTGGTCCCCTGAATTGCCTGCCAGTTTTCGAACATTTTTATTGCTGCCTTTTGATTGTAGCGTGATGTTATTATAGCCTATAGCCTTCCTCAATAAATAGGCTACCCAACACAAAAATAATTTTTCAATTCAGACCAGTAGTTCCTGAGATTAGTGCGTTCAACCAAACAAATAAACAAATTCTTCAGTTCAGTTCTCTTCAGTATAGATGCTACAACTATTATAAAGCTGGAGAAATTGTTTGTTTGTTTCGTTGATCGCGCTATACTCAGCAACCACTGCTTCGAACTGGTACTATTGCGTGCGCTACGTAAACGGTTAAAGTAACGCAACAAACATGTATGACGGAAATGTTCCTCGCAAAAAGTTCTAAAAAAAAGTCCGCGATAGCATTTGGCTATCTTTTAAGGTTGGATAACTTTTTAATTGTATTCAAATCTAAATACTATAATAATATTATAAAGCTGAATAGTTTGTCTGGTTGAACATACTAATCTCATGAACTAAGTTTATCACGAACTGCCATGGCTAAAATCAGAAAAAGTCAAAAAATGTACTTAGTGTTATTTCACTTTAAATAGATTATTTATTCCATAAATACATTATTCATTCCAAAAACATGGCCGCCAGGCAGCAACAACATGTTCAGATTTTGTATGTGTTATCGGTCATATAGTCCGACAAGGCCTGAATGGAACAAAAAGTGTTGGACACATAGTCCGACATGGCAGTTAACGTGTTAATGTTCGATAGCCCATTTATCGAAGAAGCTTATAGACTATATACCATCACGTTAGGACCCCGAGCAAAACGAAAAAAGCCACGAATTCGAAGACCTCGAACGAGCAGGTGATTCGATGCGACGGGGTGGGGCGGGGGAGCAAGAAATTTGAAGCAGCCAAAGTCGCGGGCAGAAGTTAGTTTCACATAAACCTACACGGGTACTTATGAAACGTCAGAAACTAGGTACACCCTACGCACACACACCCTCAAACACACACTTTCACAAGACTAAAAGACTCCAGAAGATAGTATAAGTTTGTGTGACATTACACAAATTGTTTACAGATACGTGTACAGCGGAGCTGATGATGGTATACTGCCGGAAGACGCTGAGGAGTCTGATGATAAGCCTTCGAAAGTGGCTTCTGAAAATAGAGACTCAGGTAGGTACTCAACATCACGTCCGCAGCACAACGATATCTGCCTGCCAAGTTTTTTTTTTTTTTTGGATGGGAAATCATCAAATGACTTCTCCCGCTCTGGGCGGAGCGGGAGGGCGTGTCAGACTTTTACTGACTAAAACCCACCCGTGTTCCTTCAGTTGCCCATGTGCCAGGGTCACGGTATCTCTTTCGAACAATCTCGCGACCCTGTTACGGCGGAGGGTGAAATGCAACGAAAAATGAGTTTGAAATCGACGCTGTTTCGGTATTATTCATCGAGAAAATTGCAAATCACTGTGTTTTGAACTGTTAATTTCCCTCAAACAAGGATGTATCTATGTCATATATATTTTTCAGGACCTAATCAGACCTAAATAGTGCTTTAAGGAAATCTGTTACAAACAATTTATAGATTTTAGTGGTCCGAATTAAAATGCTTTTATTTATTTAAACACACTCATTTGACAATTTAAAATTAATTCTAAAACGGGCAAATTCGGATAACCCCCTGTTAAGTTGCGTCATCTTTATATATATAATTCTACTGTACGTGTGTATGTCACTGAACTCATCCTAAACGGCTGGACTGATTTGAATGATTTTTTTTATATGCGTTTGGGTAGCACCCTGGATGGTTTAGATTCACAAATCAGCCCAACAGATGGCGCTGCTATCGAGTTCTAGGAAACAAGACAACGTCTGTACGGTCAGCTAGTATGTAATATAATTTATTTAATCCCACAGGCCACACATCAGATGAGGAACCCGAATACACCCGCAAGAAATACGTACGACCCCGTTTCTCAGATAAATACCACTCCAAAGTAAAAATGCCAATATACACAGACTACGAAAGAAAAAGGCGATCTGTCAACATGACACCAAACGTCATGGAAAACATCATTAATGACACTGTCATTGATGACGTGAGATTTAATGAGACTACGGAGCCACCAACTGTCACAACTTTAGATTTTACTCCCCGGATGAGGGAGAATGAAACCACGAAATTCCCTGAACAATTCAGGTTTGTTGTCACTCAGAAAACTCCAAGACTCAGTTTTTTGAGTAGAATGAAGCATAGTAAGCTGACGCCGGATTGGGGGAGTGAGACCGGAGAGGTCGTGTCTGCTGAGGAAGATTTCTCTTCTAATTTAAAGAAGCGGTCGCCTCGAAAACGGGGGGCTAAGGGTCTGAGGAAGATGAAGCTGGATGGTGAGTTTTATTTTTTTATTCTTAACTACATAAAAAATTTAAAAAAAAAAATGAAAATTAACTTTTTATTTCAGAAATCAGTGTCTTTTGTGTCTCTAATTTTTATTTGATTAACGTTATTTTTCACTTTTTTACAAAGCTGTGGTATACGAATTGACGTGGATAGGTACCATAACTAAACAGTGTGGTCATAAAATCACATGTCAAACTACAAATTGGCTAGCTAAACTCTGTACACGTGATTGATTTCGGTATCTAAACACGATAAAATAATATATTTGATATTTTTGTTTTGGGTTATCTGTTGCAGTATTGTTACTTGAAGTTTGAGTTGAGAAAATCTGTTTTCTGTGTTTAGATATCGGCTCCATGTGGTGCCGAACGTAAAAAACAGCACCATCACATTTCTTCCCGTGGTTGTCGTAAAAGACGACTAAGGGACTTACTAGAGAATGGGCAGCAGCACTATGCATTTTGCCACCATACTGCGATCGCCAACCCGCCTGCCAAGTGTGGCGATTATGGCAAAAACACCCAAAATGCTTGAGGAAGGCCTATGTGTCCAACAGTGGACGTCGTCTTTCAGCTGAAATTATGGTCTATTTTTGAGATTATTATTCCTCTTTTCAAAAATCCACAGAACCAGTTGTTGATGACACAGATGACGGTATAACAAAGTCAATATACGAAATGTACTACAAACAACGACCCAGAAGCAGATACCGCTCTCAACCAAAGAGTTCAGAAGAACAGAAGATCAAGAAGAAGAAGAAAGCCAGAAGAATGCGGGAGAAGAGCGATTATGATTATGAACTTGAACCAACTACGGCCAGATATTTTAGGACTAAACATAAAAGGGGGAGAAGAAGGGGAATTGATATGCCATTCTTTATTACTGATGGGAGAAAGCATAATAAGGGAGATAGAGAGTACTTGGCAACAGATGGTGGAAGGAGAGAGAGGGAGAAGCTGGCGGCGGATGATGTGTTGAAAGGTACCATTCGTTTTTACACACACATTAAGAGCGCCTTCACAGTAGCGTTTGTCCAGCGTAGGCGTTCGATAAACGTATCCGCAGCGCAGACGCCGCGATAACGCGGCGCAGGCGTCGCGTTGTTGCGGCGTTTCCTCTGGAGTCAATTGAATGTTGCGCTAACGCGGCGCAGACGTCACACAATTGCGTTGTCTTTTCGGAAATATCATTAACATAATGGATTTTGACGAGGAAACTCTATTGTTGGCTTTGCTTTAAAAAGAAAATTATTGCGAAAACGTGAACATAAATATATGTGAAAATCCAAGAAGGAGTTTTTGTTTTTGCTTTATTGTAAACACATAAAAAATTATTCAACATATTTTACTGTACATGACTCCGCAGAAACGCAGCGCATACGTCGCGCACCTGCGGCCCCAATGCAGCGTATACATTTACCCTTGCATTGACGCCGCAACAACGCCACGCCTGCGCCGCGTAGTCGCGGCGTCTGTGCTGCGCATACGTTTATCGAACGCCTACGCTAGACAAACGCTAGTGTGAAGGCGCTCTAAGAGGCCTTATAGGCTAGGTAGCCCGCAAAATTATTATTTGCTGTTTTGTTTTTCTGTGAGGAATTGTGGGTACCGCGGCCTAGCCTGGATTTGTTCGTAAGAGTTACCGTGGGCCTAGCACAGGTTACTGAAGGAACACGGGTGGGTTTTAGTCAGTTAAAGTCTCCCAACCACGCCCTCCCGCTTCCCACCCAAAAAAGCCTCGCACATCCATCTTCAATCACGCCCGTATTTTCCAAAGGGCAGGGCAGTAGCTAGACTCGAATTTGAGGTAGGGCAGCATTGGCTACAGGTAGGGCGGAAGTAAAAAATACACTAGTCACAAAAATTAAGGGATATTTAAAAAATCCAAATTTTTGGGTGATTTTCAACAAGCTGTAACTCCGAGGAAAATGATCGTACAGCAAAAAATAAAAAAGCACGTTGTAGTTCAATGTATCTAGTTTTCAGATACGGCCACGATTATATTACAGATTTTTTATCATGTTTGGGTCTGGAGAAATAACAAGGAAACAATAAAAAAAAAAACTCGTCTAAAAATTGGTATACGGGCTTCAAAAAAAAAATTTCTAGTGTTTTACTCATAAGTTCTTTTAGAAAATTTTATGCCCTTTAATTTGAGGTATACAGAATGCCTAAACGATAATTTGCCGCGGAGTTATCGTCAGTCGAAGCAAAAAGTACTTTTTAACTTTGACAATTAATAACTCTGGAAATAATGATTGTATAGAAAATCGAAGGAGGGTTTTGGAAACTGCACAACATTTTCTTTAAGATACCTTGATTGGCAATTTTTCTGCGGCTAGTGGTGCCTTTCCATGCTCATGGAAAGATGCTCAAATAATTCCTTTACCTAAAAAGTCAAATCCCAAATCCTTTTCTGAATACCGTCCTATTTCCGTTTTACCATTCCTATCCAAAGTCCTTGAACGGCTGATTCACAATCAAATTAGCATTTTCCTCACTAAAAATAATCTCCTCATCCCCTTCCAGTCTGATTTCCGTCCTGGTCATAACCACCACAGCGCTTCTAAACATTACGGATCATATAAGGTCATCGATGGAAAGCGGTAATCTTACTGTTTTAGCTTTATTAGATTTCAGTAATGCTTTCAATACTGTTGATTTTGATGTGCTGCTTGGAATTCTATGCTCTCTTAATATATCTCCATCGGTAATTGATTGGTTTCGCAGTTACCTGTTCGGTCGTTGGCAACGTATTTGCCTTGGAGAGACTTTGTCTTCCTGGAGTAATACTTCTGTCGGTGTACCTCAGGGTGGTGTTTTATCCCCTTTACTTTTCGCAGTTTTTATAAACTCAATCTCTGATGAACTTATTTCTTCCTACCATCTTTATGCAGATGATTTACAAATCTACTCGCGAGCTCCTCTTGGGAATCTGTCCGAGGCTATTTTAAAAATAAATCGTGATCTGGCCCGTATATGCGAATGGAGCAAGAGATATGGACTTATGGTTAACCCTATAAAGACGCAAGTTGTGGTGGTAGGCAGTTCAAGAATGGTCTCAAGGATTGACTGGAGTACTCTTCCCCAAGTTTCTTTTGACAACACAGTTGTTCCTTTCAGCGATACAGTCAAAAACTTGGGAATATTTATTGATAAGAGCTATTCTTGGACTGTCCAGCTACAGGAAGTTAGCCGCAAGCTATTTGCATCCGCTGCGTCTTTGAAGAGATTGCGTAACTTTCTCCCGACTGCCACCAAGATTGCGCTTGCACAATCCATTTTTCTACCCATCCTTGACTATGCTGATGCCAGGTATCTTGACCTTACCCAAGACCAACTGAACAAACTTGCGTACTAGCGCCTTCAAAACTTTTGTATAAGGTTCATATTCGGTTTGCGCAAATATGACCATTTTTCCGAATTTCGAGTGAAGCTCAAGTGGTTACCAATTCGCCTTCGCCGGAATGCTCATATTCTTTCTCTTTTGTATAATGTGCTATTTTCTCCCTCCACTTCTCTCTATCTCAAAAAACGTTTTCAGTTTCTTTGTGACTCCCACACGAAATTCTTAAGGTCATCAGATAACTTGAAGCTTAAAATGCCTATGCATTCCACAACTTTCCTCGACCATTCCTTTACTGTCCAAGCCGCTCGGTTGTGGAATGCATTGCCTGTTGAAATAAAACGCGCGCAGACGTTACATGTTTTTGAAAGACTCGTGAAAGAACATTACTTGTCGTTGTGATCTTGTTGTCCTAACCGAACTGTAATTTTCTATGTACTGTCGTCATTAATTTTTGTGTCTTATATGTATATTTAGTATGTAGGTATTTATGTATATATTATTTAGGATATAAATATCTGTTTATTTATTTTAGTAAATTGTATGTTTACACCATTGACATACTCATTTTATGTCCACGCTTATCACTGTCCATTCCATGGTTGCCTGGAAGAGATCGCATAAAGAGATAAGGCCGGGCGGCCTTATCGCTTTATGCGATCTCTTCGTGTCGAAAGTTTTTTTTTACTTGAAAGCTTTGACTGAAAAAAAAGACAAAAATTCGCATAATTAAGTATATTTGAATAACTTGGTATAACTTTGGATAAAATGGATGAACGAAAGATATTGTGGGTAATTTTTCAACCTCAAAGTGTCCCCTAAAATCCTTGAAAAATTCAAAGCGCTACGATTCTTTTTTCATAGTGCCCCGAAGCTTCAAATTCTTTGTTTTTGCAAAAATCACTATAATGAACAATTTTTATTCGTTTTTTGATGCTAAAATTTTTTTTCTCAAAAATCTTTTTTTTCTCAAAGATTTTAGAAAGAAAAAACTAATCAAAATCGATTTTTTTTTTGCAAAAACAAACAATTTGAAGCTACAGGGCACTATGAAAAAAAAAATCGCAGCGCTTTGAATTTTTCAGAGATTTTTTAGAGGACATTTTGAGGTTGAAAAATTACCGACTATATTCTTCGTTCATCCATTTTATCCAAAGTTATACCAGTTATCCAAATATCCTTAATTATGCGAATTTTTGTCTTTTTTTCAGTCAAAGCTTTCAATTTAAAAAAAAATATTTTCGACAAAAGCCATTCACGGTATCTTATAGAAAATTTTGTGTTGTTTCCAAAACCCTTCCCCTCCTTTCTTTCCCTCCTTCGATTTCCTATACAATCATTATTTCCAGAGTTATTGATTGTCACAGTTAAAAAGTACTTTTTTGCTTGCTAGAGGCATTCTGGATACGTTAAATTAAAGGGCATTAAATTTCCTAAAAGAACTTTTGATTGAAACAATGGAAAAAAAATTTTGAAACCCGACCCGACCTTTTTTAAGATGAGAAAAAATTTGGAAAATTTTTTTTTTGGTTGTTTCCTTGTTATTTCTCCAAACCATGACAAAAAAACATGATAAAAAAATATCACCCAAAAATATGTTTTTTTTTTTATATCCCTTCATTTTTGTGACTAAGTATATCATAATTGATCTGCTCTGAAGCACGGGCTACTAAATCAGTCAACAGATGTACATTCAATAGCTGTTCATAGACAAATATTAATCATGAGCATGGATGGACAGCTATTAAATCCTCAAAGATGAAGAACAAGCGAACAAGACGATTGAAATTTTTCTCTGCATCGGCATATTATAATTAAATAAACCCATTGCTTCATGTGATGGCGCTTCAAATGCCATCCATACACAGAGAAAATAATTATTATAATAAGAAATGAATGTCCCAAACGATGGTATGTTCGGAAAAGTTTAGATACCTATTGCTACATTTTTTTTATCTAAAACTATAAACACACAATCCAATTCTAATAGGTTCTCTTCGTTTTTGGTATTTTTAAGGTAGGGCATTGTGATTTTAAGGTAGGGCATTGTGATTTTAAGGTAGGGCATTGCCCCACAATGCCCCCCCCTAGCTACGGCCCTGCCAAAGGGTGACAGACGTGATCCTATACAGATGGCAAAGACTAACGTACAATTTGCAATTCAGAACATAATTCCGAACACCCCTGCGTTTAAGTATATTTAGTTTAAAAAATAATAGTTTAAAAAAACTAAAAAACACGCTTCCATTGAAAACCAAACTAAAAAGTACAAAATAATGGAAAAAAAAGCGATTATATTATATATTCCATTATTTTGTACTTTTTAGTTTGGTTTTCAATGGAAGCGTGTTTTTTTAGCTTTTTTAAACTATTATTTATTTTCTATTTTTTAGGGTGTTTCGAATTTTGAGACGTATGTCAGCGTAGTTTGTGACAGTATTTTTGCTGTCCTGGTAACCCTGGCAAGGATAATGGCACACATTTATGAAATTATTGCATTGTCATCGGTCCTTGACAGGTGTGCAAAGTTTGAATGAAATCTGGTCGTTTAAAGTGGGTCAAAATCGCGCTATAAGGAGTCGGTTACAAACAAACGTACACATATACAAACATACAAGTGAAGCTAATATAAAGCGTGTAAAAATATATATTACTCTGCTATACATTTTGACCGCGCAGTAATTGCGCTTTTCTATGAAATAGCTGGTATTTTTTCAAGAATTTCTGTCTTATGGGGTCTACAATCATGAGTTTAATTCATGTTTTTAGTTTACGCCAATTTACCTGTCAGCCTATATGTAGTTAACCTCTTTTCGCCAGTTACGTTCCATGTAATAGGGGCGAACCTATTGTCATCAACAGGGTACAAATCCAGTCTCCTGCTTTTGAGAAATGTCAGAAGGAAAAACCCAATGGCTCTATGCCTGACCCAGAATCAAACCCAGGACCTCATGTTGAGAAGTAGCGCTTGCGACCACTGGAGTCTGGACCAATTACTTTACCTATTGAATTGTTTTTTTTTACACGCTTTATATTAGCTTCACTTGTATGTTAGTATGTTTGTATGTTAGTTTGTAACCGACTCCTTATAGCGCAATTTTGACCCACTTTAAACGACCAGATTTCATTTAAACTCTGTACTGTAGACTTATCGAGGACCGATGACAATACTATAATTTCATAAATTTGTGCCATTATCCTTGCCAAGGTTACCAGGACAGCAAAAAAACTGTCTTCGAAAACTACGCTGACATACGTCTCAAAATTCGAAATAACCTAAAAATAGAAAATTTTGGTTTTATATGGAAGCGTGTGTTTTAGTTTTTTTTAACTATTATTTATTTAATACTTATTTTTAAGATTTTTAAATTAGGTATGGAAATTGAAACAAATAATTGTTATTTTCAGAAATCCCAATAAAATCTACAGTGCCTCATTCACGGAAGCGGAAAGACAACAGCGGTATGGAAGTTCAAGATTATTCTGATGAAGAAGATATTGACAATGTGGAGAAGGAGACAGGAGATAGAAGACCAGACATTAATAGGAGAAAGAGGTAAGATAAGCCGCCGCTGTCTCATTATCATCATCATTTCAACCGAAAGACGTCCACTGCTCGACATAGGCCATCTCTACGATCCTCCGCTTCGACCGGTTCATTTTTTGGGGAGAATTAGCCATAATCGCCACGCTTGGCAGG
Organism: Aporophyla nigra; assembly: GCA_947507805.1. Classification (NCBI taxonomy): domain Eukaryota; kingdom Metazoa; phylum Arthropoda; class Insecta; order Lepidoptera; family Noctuidae; genus Aporophyla; species Aporophyla nigra. The sequence continues at coordinate 3,410,148 of OX382318.1, forward strand.
CGGGTCAGTGAACGCAGTATGGTGATAAAATGCATAGGGAATGCTGCTGCCCATTTTTCAGTAATTCCCTCCATCGCCTTTTACGACACCCACGGGATGAAATGGGATGGTGCTCTTCTTTGCGTCCGGCACCACACGGAATAGAGAGCTGTCTCCAATCGACAAACCTACTTCTCTTTCTTACCTGACTGCCCATGTTCAAAACTCATACTCTGCGCATAGTAAAAATCTTCGTTCTGATAGATGATAAATAATTTTATTTCTGTAAGTAGTAGATACACTTTTACACGTCAATTAGATATTTTTTTTAAACTAGATGAGGTCGGTGTTTCCTAACTGACTACTCTGAGAAGAAAAGCCGAAACAAATTCAGAGGTCACAGTCTCTTTTAAAGTTCAGACATAATCTTGATCACATCATGTTAAGACCATGTAGATTGGTGTCTGAAATGGACTACCCACAATTGTCTTAATAATAATGTCCTTCTCAGCGTTCTGGTTTTATTCACTCATCTTTCTTTGTCCAGGCGGCCTTTCTTTGAAATGCGCTCCCTCTGAACATATTCGTAAGAAGTTGGTAGAATCATTCTAGCCCTTAAGGTGGACCGTTGACCTTGTGAATGCTGCAGGAATCCATTGCATCCAGAAAAGTACAGATCCAGTCGAAGTGGCGGCGCTTGAGGAGGCCTTTGTTCAGCTGTGGACGTCTTCGATTGAAATGATAGTTATGATGATATAAACTCTAGTGGCTTCTGCTTTTTACACGCATACAAACGCATTTATACGCATTGTATGTTTTTTTGTAACCGACTCCTTATAGCGCGATTTTGAATCACTTCAAACAACCAGATTTCACTTAAACTTAATAGACTTATCGAGGACCGATGACAATACTATAATTCCATAAATTTGTGCCATTATCCAGGGATACCAGGACAGCAAAAAAACTGTCTCCGAAAACTACGCTGACATACGTCACAAACTACGCTGACATACGTCTCAAAATTTGAAACACCCTAAAAAATAGAAAATAAATAATAGTTTAAAAAAACTAAAAAAAAACACGCTTCCATAGAAAACCAAACTAAAAAGTAGAAAATAATCTAAAAAAGCGTGGGGTGCCTGATATCAATAAAAAAATACCTTAAAAAACCCCACGCTCTTTTTCCATTATTTTCTACTTTTTAGTTTGGTTTTCTATGGAAGCGTGTTTTTTAGTTTTTTTAAACTATTAATTTATACTTACATAAACCTTCCTCTTGAATCACTCTATTAACGAAAACCACATTAAAATCCGTTGCGTAGTTTAAAAGATCTAAACGCACAGACACGGAAAGCGACTTTGTTTTATGGATACTATGTAAAGATTAACTGTCTTTCCAGAATGCTGCCAAAAGACGACGAGCCACCAGTTCTAGACGCAGGAACATCTGAACCTGTAGAAGACAACGATTTCGTGGTCACATTAAGACCAACACAGATTCGAACATTCGTCGTGTGGTTCGAGACTAATAGGAAAACTTATACTAATTGATGTGTAGCAGCTAAGACTTTGATAGTATTTCTCAAAGGAGATGTTTCATTTTTATATGGGGCTCCGGCCATAACGTGTACCGTTTAGCGAAGCTGGGTAAATTACTCATGAATAGAATAAAGTAACATTTTTTTCATAATATCAAATGGTTTTTATGTACAAAATTAAAATTAAAAATGTTTGACGTTTGTCCTAAGAGTTAGCAAGTGGTTATTTTGAATTCGTTTAGAAACACACTTCAAGAATGGAGACTAAAGATTTTTGTAACGATGCAATGGTCACACTTAATTACGTTTACTCAAAAATATTTACAAGAGAATAATAGTAATTTATTTTTAACACAACAAGAATACACATATTTTTTCATTATTTTCTACTTAACATTGATTTGATGAGACATGATTTCAGAACGAATGAAGTCTGCAAGCAAACGAGACGCCATGTTGAATAAAACATGGTAATAATTGAAAAACTATTATTTATTGTACACAACAAATCAGGCGCAAATTAACCAGAGGATATTTTTCCCTAATTTGTGGTATTTTTTCCTCTTTTTTGATAAATGTACATCTGATGGCCGAAAATGAAACATCTCCTTTATCCTGTTAAGGTGATTGTTTATAGTCGTCCTCGTAATTATTTTACCACCCTAAATTTGAATGCTGTTTACATCGCAATACAGTCTATTAATCAAAATCAGGCAATCAAACAAAACAGTGAAAGAAAATATTGTGAGGAAACCGGCATGTCCTTGACATAAAAATTCTAAGACATGCGACATCTACCAACCCACGCTGGGCCCGTGCAGTAAATTACGGCCCACTCCCTCTCACCGAGAGGTCTGTGTCCCAGCAGTGGGCACAATATAGGCTGATTATGATCATTTTGGCCTGTTAGTCTACTGGTTAGTGACCCTGACTGCAAAGACTGAGGTCGGGTTCGATTCCCACCCAGGACAAATCTTTGTGTGATGAGCACAATCATTTGTTCTGTGTCTGGGTGTAATTTATCTATAATTATGTATGTATTTAGAAATATATAAGTATATTTATCAGTTATCTGGTTACCATAGTACAGGCTCTGCCTAGTTTGGGATCAGATAACAGTGTGTTGGTTGTCCTAAAGATATTTATTTATTTGCCGAGCCTTTCCCAACTATATTAGGGTCGGATTCCAGTCTAACCGAAGCTAAATACCAATATTTTACATGCAGCTACTACCTATTTGACCCACACAACCCAGTTACTGGGCAATACGACAACTCTTTGTAAAATTGAATTTTTTGAAATCGCTACGCTCGCTCTTGTCACCTAAACACTAATTTCCCTAATTTTTCCTGAATTAAATAAAGTATTTCCATATGAATAGTAAAAAATACGTGTTGAAGTTTTCGTTCTTCTACTTCTTAGTCTTTTTTGTATACAGGTGCAGCAGAAGCACCATTTAATTTGTCCGTCTCAGTGCTTTGAATGTCTTAGTCCGCCACAAGCCACTCGCTGTCCTAAAACGTCAAGGTCTATTTTTTGCTTTAAGACCAATATGACAGTTCTAAAGCTTCAACCTTACTGAAGTTCGATTTTATTGTTTTTTTTTTTTTTTTTTGTCAAATTCATAACTAACCCACGTTCCCAAGGACGTAATAAAATTGAAGCGAGATTTTTTGCGCATTGGATCTTCTAGGCACTGCTTAGACCTGAGGATTGATTAATCGAACTGTGTGTTTTTACGACGCGCTGAGGCTCACTCATGCTGCAGTCTATTGGATTCTCAATGTTTAGATCAACACCGATAGTTGAAAATCCAGTGCAGGATTAAATCCCGCCGCTTATTGCATTATGTTGCTCGTATCCCACTTTTTTTTGTGGTCGACGCAACATGTCTTTTTTTTCCGACTTCAAAAAAGGAGGAAGTTATCAATTCGACTGTATTTTTTTTTAAATTTTTGTTTGTTTGTCACCTCTTATCTTTTGACTGGATGATCCAATTTTGAGGATTCTTTTTTTATTTGAAAGCTGGTGCTTCCCGAATGGTCCTATTTTAATTTGGTTCCATTTGGACAATGGGATCCATGTGAAAACCACATAAGTCTTAAATTTGCAATAAGTATTTGCGCGACAAATTAACGAATAACGTGATTAGATTAGTGCGGGGTATCTACCATAACTAAAAAGTTAAAAATAAAAACTTTTAACAAAAAAATAAAAACCCACTTCCTTAAAAAAAAACACTACAAAATCAAAAATAACTTTAATTTCGGAAGTCGGTGGCAAAAAAACCTTAAATACAGATCTTAAGACACATAATTCCGAAATTAAAGTTATTTTTGACTTTGTAGTGTTTTTTTTAAGGAAGTCGGTTGTTATTTTTTGTAAAAAGTTTTTCTTCCACACTTCTCTAGTAGTCGTCATCTTCGTAGTCACCCCCTTTCTAGATATGTCACCTTTAACACGGTCTGAATGGACTGTGTGTGTGTTTTTAATAGTGATTTTTGTATTTGTGAAAAATTATAAAGCAATTACGAGGTCGACTATAACCAAACGTGGCTGTCGAATTAAAGATTTATTGGTTCTATGTTCTGTTTTTTAGGTTTAGGCCAATTGTTATTCCTTTTTTGTAGATATTTCTATCAGACAAGTATTCATAACTCTATAATTGATAACAATATTTAAGACGATGCACAGCCAGCGAAATTCTAATTTATGTACTTACGTTTTTGCAATTTTTGATCAGTTTTAGGTTGTATGTTGAATAAGATATGATCCGCAGCCGTAACAAGGATGTATTATTACATACTAGCATATGCCAACGGATTCGCCGCTTTAGTACCGCGCTCGCATTGTTTCAAACGATTCAGAGCCTTATTTTATCATACAAATAAGGTTAAAGTTGGCTGGTACGCGGCGAACCAAAATGGTATCTCAGGGACTTAGAGGTTCACTTGCGTATGACTTGAATCACTCTATCTTTTGATGCAAACCGCTTTAAAATCCGTACGTATTATAAAACAAAGTCGCTTTCCTTGTCTCTGGACAAGGAAAGCGACTTTGTTTTATACTACGTTTAGATACACGAATTATAGTTGTTAAACATAAACCCTGTCACTGACCTGCAAAAATGTAAGAAAATTGGAATTGCGCGGGCTACATTAGAAATTTCCCCTTAATTTAAAAATAATTAAATCTAACCGTCAGACGTCTAAAATGTTATATGCAGTGCCATATACTATTGTGTCAGTATGGCACTTATGAATGGAACAGTTGATTTGCTTACCTATTACTCAAATTTCAGAGCTGGTACCATAGTAAAAAAATCATTTAAAGCATATTCCTCGTTAAACCTAAGATACTAGATAGTAAACTGTATACCAATACGGAGGCAGAGAGTCCTACAATTACCAAAACAAAAAACGAAATATATTTTTTTTGTGAAAATTGTTTATTTTTTTAAGTTACATAAGTAGCACCTATTTTAAAACAAAGTATAAGATAGGTTAATCAATCACGTTTGCACGGACGTAAGAGTAGCTTAGTCGCGAAAAGTTTTTTTTGCAACATGTATAGATATTGGTCGTAAAATATCTCTTTCTCATTAAGTATGTCGCTTTTGCAGAGTGTCCGTTTCGCAGTGTCGCTTTCGCAGAATGACTCTTTCTCAAAAGATCAATTTCTCACAATGCCTCTTCCGCAAAATGTCTCATTCGCAAAAACCCGCTTTAGTAACTTAAAATAAAATTTTACCCGGTTTCAAAAAAAAAAAAACAGGTGGTTTTTTCCAATTTCTTATTAGATATTTACAAGTTTTACAATACTACAACTTAAATTAGAGTACTTACATAATACTTAATGTTACTTTAACACGTAAACTGCCATGTCAGACTATGTGTCCGACAGTTTTTGTTTCATTCAGGCTTTGTCGGACTATATGACCGACAACACATACCAAAACTGAACATGTCGTTGCTGCCTGGCGGCCATATTTATTACTCTTTCAGCTATATTAAGTGTCCCATAGAGCACAAAAACCACTGTGTCAATTTTGTTTATATTTACTCTCATACACTTTGTGGAAAGTATGAAGTGAAAATAAAAGTAAGGAAATAAATTATGAAAATAGATGATGATATACATGTATTTATGGGATAAACAATCTATTTAAAGTGAAATAACACTAAATATATTTTTTTACTTTTTCTGATTTTAACCACGGCAGTTAACGTGTTAAACCTAAAATTGTATACTAAGTTACTAACGCGACATTTTGCAAAAGTGACATTCTGCTAAAGCGACCTTTAGAGTGAGACATTCTGCGAAAGAGACATTCTGCAAAATCGACATTATGAGAAAGAGACATTTTACGACCAGTAGATATTTTGCGACTAAGCCGTAAGAATATCGGTTATATTTTTTCGCACACTGGAGTTGGAGTATTTTTACGTCTACAGACTAATAGATAAGTTGATGGTCACAGAAGCCAATTTCTGTTTATTTTTGTTTGATATTAAGGCTGATTTCTTTGTTATACCTTACAATATTATAGTGACAGTTGAATTTTATTTCTATATTGATACGCAGATTATTTTTTATAGTTATAATTTTTATGGTAAGGTAAGGTACGCCAGACGTCAGTCATAGCATGTTGACCTTGTTAGTGCACCGGCAACTATGGCATCTTTACTTTCCATGAACAACTTTACCCGAGTAAAATATGATTATGATTTAAATGTCTCAGTTACTTAAAAAATCTTGTACAAAAACTCGAGTTTTCCACTTTTGTATCGCTTCGATATTAAAAGGCGGCATCAGATGTTTAGTAATTGAGATATATTTAAGGACGGTATTCATGAGTAAAGTTGCTCATAGAAAAATGCCACAGTTGATTGTAGTATGAGGTGCGTTCCCACTGACATGTGGCCTATCGTACCAACTATTAAAAACTCAAATGTTTTATTGAATTTATTTAAACAGAAGTTGTTTATTTTATGTTAATAAAATGTTATTGTAAATCAAATTACGCTTGTGTTTTATTTCCAAATTGTCAATAGGCAGAGAGCAAGCGTTCCAAACGAATGTGAATCTTATTTTTATTCAGCAAAAGTCCCGTGTAATAGGGCGATGGGATAACGATGCGATAGGTCGGGGACCAAAATTTGACGTGGATCGGGGACCAAAATTTGACGTGGGTCGGGGACCAAAATTTGACGTGGGTCGGGGACCAAAATTTGACGTGAACGAAGTGGCAAGCAGAAGCTAGTATTTATTATGTTTTTATGTCTAACTATGGAACCCTTCACTAGAAGCCCTTCCTACCTTCATTCGTTGTCCAATGCGAAGTTATTTTAAGATAAATGCGAAAAACTAACAGACGTGAATAAAAGGAGTCTGTGAGAGTAAGGCGACGACGTTGCGTGTAACGGAATTTGTAAAACGCTAACAGTGAAAGTCGCAAATTCGTAGATGCAATATTCAGAAAGTTTACAATACAATACAATACAATCCTTTATTTCAGGCAACTTAGGCCCATAAAAACACAATAGACAAATAATATAAAACAATAACTATAAACTAATACATATTTTATAAAACAAAAAACTTAAACTTTCACTAAACACGTAATGATGACAGCGTCGTGTTCCGCTGCGTGGTGTCGCATAACCGTCCTCGGAAACGACGATATAAGACACCTTTCGGCCAAAAGTCCTCTCTCAGGCAGGTTTGTAGATGGTGGGTTGGAACTCGTACCACAAACGGCTTAAAATTGATGTTGTGGCGCGATTCCAACCTTTCGACCCTTTTTTTTTTTTTTTGGATGGGAAATCATCAAATGACTTCTCCCGCTCTGGGCGGAGCGGGAGGGCGTGTCAGACTTTTACTGACTAAAACCCACCCGTGTTCCTTCAGTTGCCCATGTGCCAGGGTCACGGTATCTCTTTTGAACAATCACGCGACCCCGGCAGGCATCGGTCCTAGCAGACCCCTTCAGTGTGGCTGACATCTCTTTGAGGCGCGCGTGGAACACTACGCGCCGTCGACCCGAGCTTGGTCCTTACCGGGCGGCGAGCTACCCATTGCTCGCCACCCGCAAGCTCGCGCCTACGGTGGCCGGGAGTCCGCAATCGACTCCCGGCGCCCGGGGCGTCTCCTCCTGCGGCGGCTAGGGACGTGAGGGCGCAGAGACTGCAACTCCCTCACGCGCCCCGCCTCCTCCTTCGCGAGCATTACTGCTTCGCAGAAGGAGGTGACGGCTTCCCATGCCCTCTCGCTCCGTACCATGGCTCGCACCAGGGCCGGACGCGAGAGATCGCCGCCGCCGATCGCCTCCACGAGGACACGGCGGTGCTCCGCCCAGGCAGGGCACACTTCCACCGTATGCTCCACCGTGTCCTCTAGACGATCCTCACAATGGAAACACCCGGGTGTTTCCTCCCGCTTTATCCTGAACAGGAACCCACCGAAGCACCCATGCCCGGTGAGAACCTGCGTCAGGCGGAAGGTGAGGACGCCGTGGCGCCTCTCTATCCACTCCTCAAAGAGGGGACTTACCGCCGCAATTGTGGCGTGCCCTGCGCTGGGTTGCGACAATCGTACCCGCCATGTCGCCATGAGATCCTGCCGGAGCTCTGTCCGCCGTGCCGCGATTTGTCGCGGCAGCGGAGTTTCGCCCCGGCGTTTCGCATCCTCGCGCCACTCCCACATGTGGGCGAGGACCTTTGCCTCCAGATCCCGTGGCGGCACTCCGGCAAGGAGGCTCGCCGCCTCGCAACCTTTCGACCCTCAGAGTCCAATTGGTCTTTACTTTCAAGTACTGCAAAACTTCCTCAACCGTCGTGGAGTGATGCAGACGTGATATATACAGCTGCGTCGTAGGCACAGCAGGGCGCAGCAGCATGTTAGGTCCACTCGGAGCTGTACCACACTGGTTTCGTGAACAGGGCTTCTTCTTCTTCCTTTCCACTTCCGTTAACCATGGCCGCGCGGTCGACATAAGGAGAACTGCACGGCCACGCAGTTAGCTTAAACGGAGCTTAGTAGAGAGAGGTCCCATTCTTTTTGATAACCACTGATACGATTTCGAAGAAAATTTAGACAGTATGAATACCGGTAAACTGCCCAAACTTTGCCTGGCATCCTATTTTTGCCTAGATGAAAAAAGATGTAATATCTTTTTCATTTTACTTGTATGGCAATCGAAACTTAAAGCTCTCTATGAAAACTCAAAGTTTCGATTGCCATACAGGTAATATGAAAAAGATATAACATCTTTTTCATTATAGGCAAACATAGGACGCACGGCGAAGTTAGGGCATTTGACGTTAGTCCTAATGTCTGGACTTGACCGCCAATACTGGATCTACTAATATGTGACTTTCACTGTTAATGTTTTACAAACTCCTTCGTAATGTTGATGTATTCGTTTTTCTTCTACGATCGACACTATGTCCGAGCAGTCTAAACCACGGTCTAAACGGACACAACGACGTTCACACGTAAAAATATCGCAGCGGGATTATATCGCGCAATGTATTTTCAACTCTCGGTGTTGAACCGATCATTGAGACTCCCACAGAGTACATTTTAGCGCGTCGAAAAAACACACTGCAATTTTTTTTTTGAAAAATCCCTCCGAGATATTATTACGTCATGTTGACTTACGTCTGATTGAGTAGGGAAGGCCGCGTACGCACGAGTGTTGAATTCCACCTGCCAGCGTCACGGATTTGGTGTGAACTAAAGAAAAACGGGTGGGTTTTAGTCAGTAAAAGTCTGAAAAAGGGGTTGAATTCCAAAACTACGCGTTTTTAACGCGCTAGGCGTGCGCTGTTGGATTCGTTCACGCCGAGAGCAAAAAAAAAACAGGTGTGGTAAATACGTGGCCGTGCGTATGTGGGGTAATTGGATCAGGGTAAGTCTGATTGACTTGCAGAGGATGTGGGTGCGAATAAGGTAGTTAATAAAAATGAAATACACATTCGTTTTCATTCATCCTGTAATCTTGTTTCTTGAAATCTTGAGTCCTCAAACGGTAATATCTTCCTTGGTTGTTTATATCTTGAGTCAGAATCGGCAAACGTAAGGTAGGACCCTCAGGCTAGGTGGAGCCACGATCTTCGCAGGGTGGCTGATAGCAGCTGGATGAGAGTTGCCGAAAATCGAACTGAATGGCGTGCAATTGGGGAGGCCTATATCCAGCAGTGGACTGCTATAGGCTGATGATAATGATGATGAAAGTGATCATGATGAGTATGATGACTCTGAAGGTGGTGATGGTGGTGATGTTGATGATGCTGATGATGCTGATGATACTGATGAGGAGGACGATGATGATAATTTTGAGGATGATGGTGATGATGATGCTGATGATTCTGATGTTGATTTTGAGGATGAGGGTGATGTTGATCCTGATGATGATGATGCAGATGACGCTGACGATGTAGATGAAGTATGGTTGAATTGCAAAGAATGTGGGTGCGAGTCAGGTAGTTAATAAAATAAAATACACATTGTTTTTATTAATCTTGGAATCTTCTTGTTTCTTGAAATCTTGAATCATAAAACGATTATTTTCTTCCATGGTTATCACATTCATTCAATCAATTAGTTAGTCGATCTATCGTGGAACTTTTTCGGAGAATATGGCCTTTTACAGGCTCGTAAAGCTCAATTTACACTGCCACGGAACGGAAACGAATTTTTGAAACGAAATCCTACAAAGCATAATGAACTTTATGTCAATTGTGTAACGTGTAAACTAGCAGAACTGCTAGTTGAACACCCGAGAATATGCGAGGATTCTCATAAAAATGCGCGACCTCTTGTTTGGCTCATAATTAGTTTGTACGTTATATCGTAATGCTTTGAATGGTGAGTTACCTACATTTGTAGATAACCTCTCGAGTAAAAGTAAATTTAGACCTTAAAGCAGCCTTTCCCAAAGTGGGCGATAACGCCCCCTTGTGGGCGCTGCAGACCTAAAGGGGGGTGGTAAGAGACCCAGAAAAAAAAATGGGGACGTTGTGTAGTCTACATCGCTGTGTGGGCGCTGCAGGCCTAAAGGGGCACCCCCCGTAAGAGACTCACAAGTGCCACTAGGGGGCGTTATCGCCCACTTTGGGAAAGGTTGCCTTAAAGGGAAGCGAAGCTGCAGATCGTTGGCACAGAGATGGAAGTCAGAACAGATGATTCTGATGACAGAGTTAAAGTAGAAAACAGAAGAGGACAGAGAGTGCCACCCCGAGGCACACCCGTGGTTAGACAACACCAATCAGAAGACGACTCATCGAGACAAACGAGCTGCGAGCGGCCCTTAAGATAAGAGTCAAACCATCCAATAGCGGAAGATGAGAAATTTAAGGATCCCTAGAAGGATATCGAAATCAACTGAGTCAAAGGCACTGCTTAAGTCGAGAAGTACAAGTAAAGTGAGAGATTTGAGGTCCATAACCCAGTGGATGACATCAGTAACCTTCGGAAGCGCCGTTACTGTGCTATGACCAGGTCGAAAACCAGATTGAAAAGGACAGAGTAATTCGCAGATAGAAAAGGGAGAAAGTTGTTGATGAAAAATATGCTCCAGAACTTTAATGTGGGAGGATAGAAATGGGACGGAAATCGGTGGGTGAGACCGGCTTAGCAGTTTCGGGTATGGGGATGATAAGAGCTTGTTTCCAGGCCTCGGGAAAAGGTGTGCGTTACCCAGGCCAGATGTTGTCGAAAATGGTCATTTGAATCTAATAGATAATTAGTTTTGCGGCTTCTGTAATTGTTGCGCACATTTTTAAATTTGTTGCGCTTATAGTTTTTTAATTATTTCACAAAAACATTTCCTGCTGGGGTAACGTTATCCCAGCCAGACCTTTTTCTTTCTAATGGGAATATTTAAATAAATACTAGCTATAAAATTAGTTGTCTAGATGCAGTAAATGTTGTGCCTTATTTTGTATTTGTTCTTTCATCGGTTGCGAAGTTATTCGAGATTTTGCTGGGGTAACGTTTTTGGTTTTGCTAGATCTTTAAAACGGTTAAGCGGATTCTTATCATATTTTGTTCATGACTTCTTAAGAATTAGTTTAAATTTGTTCTGCAATAAAAAAACCAAAATAATGCATAGTTTAAAGGTTATTTCATTAAATAGAAAAACACTTCAATTGGTTCCAGCACTCTCAATAAGAGGTCTAAAGACTTACTTTAAACGTTATTTTAAAGCTTGTAAATGCTTTCAAATGTAAGTGAAGTTTCATTAGTATCCTGTAAGTATTGAACAAGTTATGATGATATTCAGTTCTTCACGAGCACGGTCTTGATGCGCGCGGTGTTATTTGGCCACTGGATTGGATATATGAACTGAATGTTATGTCAATTATTAGTTGTTTAGTTCAGTTGTATATCAGTAAAATTTCAGCGTATTTCAGCGTAGTACATTGGATAATTAATGAGATAATACGATTAAAGTCATTAGGAAGTGAATGACCAAGGTAACCCGACCAAGTTTAGGTGGTTACGAAAAAGCGAAATCGCAGAACATTATGGTACCTTCTAAAATATGTAACACTATCCAGTGTTACAAATTTAGTACAGACATGTACTGATGTACACAAGTTTTAAAAAACTACATGTTTATTAAAGAATTTTTATTAACAGGTAAAATAATCATTTCAACTGAACTTTTAAAGTATTAATAAACTTATACTTAAAAACAATCACGGATTAAAATTACAGATAGTAATTTTGCTATTTTGAAATTTTCTATTACTTTTTATTTAAATTATAGATTTCAGTATACACAGTACACAGTTACAGTTTTTATTTAAATATACACATATTGGAATGTGTAATGATCACAGACAATAAATTATATACATATAATGACTTTTTTCAGTTAATTCTAAACTTACGTATGTCTACTAATACCTACTTATATCAATTAAAATCACAGATCAAAGGTGGTTAAATGACAAACACATTGCTTCCGACTGCATAAGATTGGAGACGATTTTTTTATTATTATCACATCTTTAAAAAAATGTGACTAACATTAAAATTCACAATGAATTATCCCTTCACCCCACCCCTCCCGCGTCCCACCGAACGACATGTTATATCGGTGATTTTTGATAAGTATGTGCAACTGGAAGATAATAATAATGTTTTCATAGTACAGATATTATTATATTATTATGTATTTAACAGTGTACGCGTCTGTACCGAAATTGTAAAGTGTATTATACTAAACATTTCAAAAGATAGCATAATGTTCTGCGATTTCGCTTTTTCGTAACCACCTAAACTTGGTCGGGTTACCTCGGTCATTCACTTCCTAATGACTTTAATCGTATTATCTCATTAATTATCCAATGTACTACGCTGAAATTTTACTGATATACAACTGAACTAAACAACTAATAATTGACATAACATTCAGTTCATATATCCAATCCAGTGGCCAAATAACACCGCGCGCATCAAGACCGTGCTCGTGAAGAACTGAATATCATCATAACTTGTTCAATACTTACAGGATACTAATGAAACTTCACATACATTTGAAAGCATTTACAAGCTTTAAAATAACGTTTAAAGTAAGTCTTTAGACCTCTTATTGAGAGTGCTGGAACCAATTGAAGTGTTTTTCTATTTAATGAAATAACCTTTAAATTATGCATTATTTTGGTTTTTTTATTCCAGAACAAATTTAAACTAATTCTTAAGAAGTCATGTACAAAATATGATAAGAATCCGCTTAACCGTTTTAAAGATCTATCAAAACCAAAAACGTTACCCCAGCAAAATCTCGAATAACTTCGCAACCGATGAAAGAACAAATACAAAATAAGGCACAACATTTACTGCATCTAGACAACTAATTTTATAGCTAGTATTTATTTAAATATTCCCATTAGAAAGAAAAAGGTCTGGCTGGGATAACGTTACCCCAGCAGGAAATGTTTTTGTGAAATAATTAAAAAACTATAAGCGCAACAAATTTAAAAATGTGCGCAACAATTACAGAAGCCGCAAAACTAATTATCTATTGGATTCAAATGACCATTTTCGACAACATCTGGCCTGGGTAACGCACACCAGGAAAAGTACACGAAAACAAGCGGGATATTAAAAATGTGGGTCATGACGGGAAGTAGCGTGGGTAGGATACAAGAAATCATTCTTATCGTTACCAACTTCAGTAGAGGAGATAGCACATAAAGAATTTTACTGAACCGTGCACATTTTCTTTGTGGGTGGGAAATCATCAAGTGACGTCTCCCGCTCTGTACGGAGCGGGACGTTGTAACAGACTTTTACATTAACCCACCCGTGTTCCTTCAGTTGCCTATATGCCAGGGTCACGGTAACTCTTTCGAAGAAATCTCAGGACCCTGACAGGGAACCGTGCAAGCTTTCGTTTCGACGTTTCATAAGTGTCCATGTGGGAATTTGAATTGAATTTCATTTTAATCATTATCGTGTTGTCATTAAGGTAAGTAATGATATGATTAATAAGTATTCATCAAGTGACAGGGTACCTGCCAGAGTCGCGAGATTTGTTCGAAAGAGGTACCATGGCCCTGGCATATGGGCAACTGAAGGAACACGGGTGGGTTTTAGTCAGTAAAAATCTGTCGCGCCCTTCCGCTCCACCCTAGAGCGGGAGACGTCATTTGATGATTTCAGAACCACAAAAAAAAAGTTTCACGGTTCCTGAAATTATTTGTCGGAAGTCCACACGTAAAAATAGTGCGTAGTTTTCAAAAAAAAATTGTGGGTAGATTTTATCGTGAACTAGATTTTTAACTCTCGGTGTTGAAGCGAGCACTGAAAATCCGACAGAGTGCAGCGTGAGTGAGTGTCAGGGCATCGAAAAAATAGTGATATCGAGCTGAATATTCGGCAGGACTAATCCTGCCGAATATTCAGCTCGATATCACTATTTTTAAAGGCGCATTTATTTCTAAGGGCGCATCTCAAAAAATTATGTTTGTGCTTATCGAGCGCGCTAAAGTAAAACAAAAAGAAAAACCTTTTTGGTTAGCCAACTTGTACTTTTAATTGTGCTACTTCAATAAATGCTTATTTGTTTGGATTTTTTGCCGAAATAAGCGGCCGTATAAAAATGTTTGGTAAACCTGCCGAATACGCTGAACACCGAATATAACACGCGCGTAACACAGTGCGCGAAAAAATCCCGCCGCGTTTTTATTACCTTCGTCGGAACATGAGCTTACATTACCTATGATGTGAAGGGATTCCGTTCCATGACAATGCAAATTAAGCCTTAAGCTCTTCATTTTACTGTTCATTGTTCACTTCTGTTATAGCTGTCTTCTTCAAACTTCTATCAAGAAAATTCTTCGATTCTTCCAGTTCTTCATTCCTCAGCTGAAAAAAATACACAGATCTTCCGATCCGTGTTAGACCACGTTTTTGACGTTTCCGCAAAGAAACACAGAACCATATTTATTTTTTGGCGGCCGCATCTTTTCTCTTTTTTACAAAAACAAACTAAAAACGCTTCACAAGTCAGTTTTTTCTTGTGTTACAAATTAGCCGCCGTCATTGTAACTTAGAAAATATATTTTTTACCGCCATTTTGTATCTTTTCAACGGCGCGACTTTATTTTTTTGTAAATGTTCTTTTTTACAAGTCTGTTTATTTATTAATATAATTAATTATAAACTAGTATGTACATTAATTTGCGACGCTCGTTCTCTCGACTATATTATTGCTTAGCAAATACGTTTTCTTAACGGAAGCAGTTCGACTTCGGATTAAAACATACAAAATAAGATGGTAAGTACTCCTAAATAATTTAAAAACTTATTTAAAATCAAATATAGCCACTTAGAATTTAGACAATAATTTTCTTAAAACAATTTTACTACACTACAACTCCTAGATTCTTAAAGAAAATAATCATTTGCCAAATCTCACTTGAAACTGTTAGCCCAGATTTTTTGAGGCGCATTGGATTTTCGACTCTCTATGTTAAGCTATTTTCAACTTTCGGCGCTTAGCTGTGCGATGAAAATCCGATGGACGCGAAGGTTTACAAATTACTGTAATTTTAGTCAAGCCTATGTGAGATTTGACAGCAGATTTCTCGTACACACAAAAATCAATCCTAATCGACTTTAAATAAAATTTCATATCAAAAATTTCCAATCACAAATTCTGGTTCCCATTACAAAAATCCATTCCTCCATTTTCGTATCGAGAGCACGAGCGCACGCGTCTTAGTCTTCCAAGCGACCGCTTTTTTAGTTAAGCCATGGATTGAGATTTTGGCCTTATAGATTTATACCTTTATTTAAATAAGAATTTGTGTTTATATTTCTAACTTTATCCATGATGGACCTGATCACTAAGCGCTAACACTGGAGTTAAAACTGCAGGAGAAAAAAAAAATACGTTGATAACTTGATTCTACCAAACAGCATTTTATTTTTAAACTTAATTTTTCCAGCGACTTCGTCAACCGTCCTCTTGTATCACTCTGTCTATTAATTAAAACTGCATTAAAATCCGTTGCGTGGTTTAAAAGGTCTAAGCGTACAAACACGAAATGCGACTTTGTCTTATACTACGTAAAGAAGATTGTCATTTAAACCCCAGCAACAGACCTAAGGGAATTTTGCCGTAATCACTCCAGATTTGTATTTTGAAATAGTTTGATGAGCTCAGCAGGATCCCTAACGCACTAGGAAGTGTTGCTGTGGGTGTGTGTGAGTGGGTGGGTGGGTGTTTTGGGTGACTGTCTCATATAATTTTAAAGTTCGAAAAAAATACTATTTTCAGTTTAAATAAATGACTTTTGATTTTGCTTTGTGACCCTACGTATTATGGAGTTTTGTCTGTATAGATGTTCACGTATACGACCTACCGACTTCCTATATTTCGAACTTAGGCGTTTTTGATGGTAACAAACACTGTTAAGTGTAAAAGATCAGGTTAACAGAAATAAAGTTTTTTTCAACCAACATTAAATAGAAAAATTACGCATATTCGTAAGGTATTAAAAGTCCTGCTAGGGTCGCGAGATTTGTTCGAAACAGATACCGTGACCCTGGCACATGGGCAACTGAAGGAACACGGGTGGGTTTTAGTCAGTAAAAGTCTGTCACGCCCTCCCACTCCGCCCAGAACGGGAGACATCATTTGATGATTTCCCACTCACAAAAAAAAAGGTATTAAAAGTAAACGTTTTGGGGACTATTCTCAAAGCTTTAAGTAATAATTGTAATTGTTTTAGTTACTCAAGTAACTAAAACAATTACTTTTTTTTGTAAGTTTCACCGAAATAAAGATTTACTTTTTTTGTGCTATTTGAGCGAGTCAAAAAGTCGAGCAACATCAAACCAAAATTAACTAGAAAAACTACCAATATTCATCGTGATTATGGCAATATTCCCTCAAAGATATTAAAAGCTAATAATGACGAAAGGATGACCTAATTTCTACCCAAATGTCCTGGCATAAGGCCTATTTTTAGAAGGCGTACTCCCCAATCCATGACTCAATCTAACATCCATGCCTACCGCAGAGCGAAAACATTACGTTAGTAGAACAAGACAAAAAAAAATCAAAACTAACTTAACTAAAAACATATTTTGAAAAACATTAAAATGTTCTTCAGACTTGAAACGTCAATTCACATGTTTCCAGTGTAACTAACATTTAGTAACAACGAATAGGTCTTCTGAATTTTAGTTGCATGACTTATTACTGGACACATGTAAACGATCTCCAATACATATTTAGTTCTAGTGTTTGTTGCTCTCATACATTTCAATGTTTTTCATATTATGTCCGACTTAAAACTAATATAATAATAAAAACTAAATCGATATAATTTATTAATAAAAATTAAGAATATGTAACATTATCGAAGCTCCGATGTTTCATTGGAATTTAAGGAGGAGCCACACTGTATCGTGACAAAACGTGTATTGTATATTGATCTAGCTAAATATTTATACGTGATGCCTGCCTGTGTTAAAATTTCTCGTCGGTAAAAAAAAACTCAGTTGTTTCATAGAAAAGTGCGAGAAAATCTGACTTCATAATTCATCTGCCCTTATCCCACTTTATTTGTGGTCGACGCAACATGACTTTTTCTTCAACACTTCTCTATTATTCGTTAGTCACCCTCTGTCTAACCTATCTCATCATCATCATCATCATTTCAGCCGTAAGACGTCCACTGCTGGACTTAGGCCTCCCCCAATTTGGGGGGCTTTGCCATAATCGCCACGCTTGGCAGGCAGGTCGGCGATCGCAGTATGGTGGTAAAATGCATAGAGAACGCTGCTGCCCATTCTCTAGGAAGTCCCTAAGTCGCCTTTTACGACACCCACGGGAAGAAATGGGGAATAACCTATCTACGCGGTGAAAATGTATGGGACAGATTTTTTTTATCGGCGAAAAATTTCACCACATTTTGCGCGTCAATCACCAGTATCCTTTCCATCCATGTCTATACGATATTATAGAGTATAAATATATTTCTTTCAGTTTTTAAATCAACTATGTATATTTAGGCTAACCTCAATTCTTTGCGCTCTTTCTGGATAGTAAACGAATCGTCACGTTAGTGTCGGTGACGCTGAATCGTGTATACTCGGGTCCAGTGCTAAGTTCTCATTTCTATTGTACGGTTATAAGCACACATCCTGTTTTTAAACTAATATAACAATTACCCTATGTAACACCCACTCAAATAACGCAAAGATTTAATCCGATACAGTGTGAAACATCCTTAACAAAAG
The DNA here is from genome assembly GCA_947507805.1 of Aporophyla nigra. Lineage (NCBI taxonomy): Eukaryota > Metazoa > Arthropoda > Insecta > Lepidoptera > Noctuidae > Aporophyla > Aporophyla nigra. The sequence continues at coordinate 3,428,438 of OX382318.1, forward strand.
CCTACATTCGTAAGAGTCCTTATAGACGCTATAGTTAACGAAAAATAAAAACACTGAAATAATAAATGATTAAAGACTTAACAAACAAAAAAAACTTCCTTAAGAAATACCGCTCCGCGGTCTTAGTTCGAGAGCTAGAGACCAGTTTATTAATGTCAAGTAAAAGATTTTTATTTTGAGTGTTTTTTTTTTTATCCTACACATTGATCAGACGGTATTTTCAATACCAATAAAATACAGGCAGTTAGCCACCCCAATTAAGGCGTATCATTGAAGTCAGATAGGCAGTCGCTCCATGTAAATTATTGGTATTCAGCTGCATCCAGTTACGACTGAAAGCTGACCCCAATATAGTTGGGAAAAGGCTAGACAGCTATTGATGAAAAGATTAATAGACGGTTCTTTCCGCAGAGGTGAGGTGATAGAACTTTGGGAGATATCGTTTGGCTATTGTAGAGCACATTCAACTGATAAAGATCAATATTCATAGGAACCCGACAACAATCAAAATATAGGTGTGTATACACGAATCACACAATATTTTGATTTAAAAGAGACTCTCCGTGGAGTTTCTTGCCCGTTCTTCTCCATGGGTACCTAATACGCTTTCGGGCAACTTGTTTCATCTTTCTAACTGATAGGGTCCTTGATAATTCAAAAAAATGCCTGGAATTGCGTTAATAGAAATAAATACTTCGGGTGTGAGTTTTAACCCGCACAAAAACACACTTCTGCATTGCTGATCATTCAAAGTGAAACAAAAAACCACTCAATATAAAAATGATTACCAAAACATAAATAAAACGGTCACTAGCTCTTTTCCTATAACGTGCTCCTAATCCGATTCCATATGACTCTAACTTCTGAAGGACATGTTTCACGGTTTTGGTCAAATATTCATGTATTTTTCAATACTATTTTGATGCTAAATAAGCCAGAGGGCTATGCTGGCTGGTAACGGGTAGGTTCGAACCAAGAGAGGCGCTTTATAAATGTATAAATAATTTCATCACCACTGTTCTCAAAACGGTGAAGGAAAACATCGTGAGGTACATTGTCCTAGAACCAAAAATTCGAAGACATGTGACATCTACCAACCCGCACTGGGCCCGCGAGGTGGATTATGGCTGCTATAAATCCTTGATATTGTGAACACACGAATAAATGACCTCTGCAATCTAGAAATCAGAACGCAGCAACAACTATTTTCCGCTCCCGCTCAGTTTTCTAAATGGCAAAACCATAGTACCCTCAGAATACAAAGCGATTTCCATTACTAACAAATGTATCTTTTTCTAATTCTCGACTAAATCTGGCTAAATTTGAACTTTATACCTCCAAGCCATTTGACTGGAAGACTTATTTCATGTAAGCGCCTCAGAAAGCCTATTTTATTTACTTAATTATTATTTTTGGAGTATAATTTATTTTACTGATTTTTCTGATTGTGTAAATAATGACTGCTGAACTCCTTTAAAGACCATCTCAGACGTTAATCTGCATGGTGCTCACATGATCTGGCCAAGACTATGTTTTTAATAATAATAATATCTCAAAGACAACCAACACAACGTTTATCTGATTCCAAACTAGGCAGAGCTTGTACTGTGACAACCAGAAAACTGATAAACATACATATATGTTTCTAAATACATACATATTGTAGATAAATTACACCCAGACACAGAACAAATGATTTCAAATGGTTTAGATTTTAAAGGACACTTTGACCTCAGAGTTTTTATGTAGGTGTATCTTCTCAGAAATCAGTGGTCGGCCAGTGGTAACTGCTCCGACATAATTATAAATTATAGGTCGCAGGTTCAAACCCAAGCAGGCACTTTGTGTAAATTATTTCATCACCACTGCTCTCAAAACGGTGAAGGGAAACATCGTGAGGAAACCGGCTTTTCCTAGAACCGAAAATTTGAAGACATGCGACATCTACCAAACCGCACTGGGCCCGCGTGGTGGATTACGGCCCACTCCCTTTCACCGAGAGGGCCTGTGTCCCAGCAGTGGGAATATAATAGGCTGATTATGGTTTATCTTTCAGCCAGTTTTTTTTTATAGACTGCATTGTGTCATAAGGTCACTATGTCTTCTCAGAGCGTCCCCTTCACTATGTCGTAGCGAAATGTAGGTGTAAATGAATTATCGATGTTTACATCTTTTATTAAAGGCTCACTGTAGTTTAAATCTGAGCCCACCCCTTCAAGGGAGATAAAGACATTATGTCATTATTTACACTTCATCAAAAAAAAATCAATAAAATGAAACTAGAATTATATCGTTCGTTTTCTAAATCTATTTGGTGTAAGACGTTTTAAAGCGGATCGTTATTATTTACTTACGTAAGTTAAGTACCATATGCCAAAATTTACGTTTACGTTTTCGTATTATTTTAGCAATAATATAAGGACATATGGACGTACCATACGTACTATTAATGCATTAATAAGATCAGGAATGGCTAATAGGACTAACGTTTTTCAGATAAAATATCTACGATAATATTTCGGATATGTTCAGCTAGTCTCGGATATGACTGAAGCCAAATATCCGAGATCTATGAAAATAAAACGTTTAAACAAAACGCTTTAAATAAAACAGTGGTATTGCGATGCATGGCGACCGACCTCAACATAGTTTTCACTGACAGTTACATAGTTATCACTGACAGTTACATAGTTATCACTGACATAGTTATCACTGACAAACATAGTTATCACTGACATAGTTATCACTGACAAACATAGTAATCTCTGACAGTGACATAGTTATCATTGACAGTGACATAGTTATCATTGACAGTGACATAGTTATCATTGACAGTGACATAGTTATCACTGACAGTAACATAGTTATCACTGACAGTGACATAGTTATCACTGACGGAGACATTAGTTATCACTGACAGTTACATAGTTTTTTTTTTTCCTCTTTGGCAACGTTACATAGTTATCTCTTGACAGTGACATAGTTATGACTGACAGAGACATAGTTATCACTGACAGTCACATAGTTATGACTGACAGTGACATAGTTATGACTGACAGTAACATAGTTATAACTGACAGTTGGTAATTGAAATGTCAAAATAGCGCCCGCACATTCCTTTTCCTATTCTAATGTACCCCAAAATTCAGAACCTAACCATAAATACTTATAAAATTATTTTAACTCACAATAGTCGGTATCGGCCGTAAAAGTAATTTGTGTCGAATCGACATTGTATGTCATTAAAATATAATTGTTTTATTTTTATTATCGAAAAGTTCTATATTAGGGGGTAGTCAAGGGCAAAAACATTAGAGGGGTTTTGGTTAATTGTATATACTGTCACAAAAAGATGACATTTAAGTTAAATTTTTAGTTCGATGGTAGTAGAAGGCGAAAAAAGGGTTAAGTTTAATCATTTCTATGATACAGAAGAGTATAAATAAGCGAAAAAATGCGAAACATACGCCCTGACGAGCGATAGCTTCCATATACGAAGTATTATTAATATTTTGTGAGTTATAAATTCCAAACTGGGCGCAGTATAGCTCCGAAATTGTTCATTAAAAAAAACGCTATGGTACTTTTACTTTTATATGAAGTATGATAACTATTTTATGGTAAAGAAGAGTGAGAAAGCGCAACAAGGTGTACATGGCGTATAGCCATGACGCATTTAGAGCGATAGTTTCCTTGCTCACGTGTATGTTAAAAATCAAAACTGGGCGTATTAAACACCCTGAAACTGTAAAACAAAAAACCTGAAAACTTTCATTTTCATACCACGGAGTATAGCATCTATTACTAAGGTAAAGAAAGCGCAATAAGGCGCATAATTCGCTACAAAAAGACTTCCCGAACGCATTTCAGTAAAATCAGCAATTTTGTGTGTACATTCAAAGATTCGTAGAGACGTTTCTACTTAAGATAATTTCTAGGTTACTATGACTAAGGTCCAAGACCGCAGCTTCGTGTCGCGCGTGCGAAGGCCGCGCTAGGAGAGTAACGTCAACGTCTCCAGGAACGTTCCTCGTCTGCGTCCTCCTCCTCTTCTTCGTCGAAACGTAGCAGAGTGTCTTCTGGGAGCTCGGCTGGCGTCTGTGGGGAGATGGCCATTTTAAAGTCAAATAAAGTGAATCTTCTTTATATGGTATAAAATAAAGCCGCTTCTCGCGACCGCATTTTTAGATCTTTTAAACTGCGTAACGGATTTTAAAGCGGTATCATCAATAGACAGAGTGATTCAAAAGGAAGGCTTTTATCGACGGCGAAGCGCCAATATCTTATCCTCATCTTAAATTTATCGAGTAATGACTTTATTTTCTCAATATCTTTAAGAACGCGTAGCATGACCACCGTAGAAATGGGTTTTGTCGACGGACGAATAAACAAAATTACAGATTGTAGAAAGATTAAAGACAGAATTAAAGATTGTAGAAAGATTTGTACCGTTTTATGCGGGCGTAGCATGACAATTCTATCTCTATTCTACTAAGAATAGACAAAACCCATTTCTACGGTGGTCATGCTACGCGTGAAGGTCGATCTGCGCGTGTTTTGATGAAGACACTTGTCTGTATTTTTAACAACAACTGGGTTAAACAATATTTAAAAATAAAACGAATACCTCCTATCTTACATTTATTTAAACATGTAAAGCTCATCCAACCAAATACTTACTAAACTATTGAAAAACATAAAAATTTTATCAAAACTTCATCTTTCCTTAATTATTCTTCTGTATACACCGTGACATTTTAATCGTCTTACAACGGCAGCCTACTTCATGTATCCAATGACTACTACACATCCATAAGAAGAAAAAAAAATCATTTGAATAACTAAAAAAAAAATATTTTTTCATTATTACGACGCATGGCGTAGTTTGAAATGTGATATTTTGTCTCATGGAAAATGGAGATGGAATGATTTAGTCGACTCGTGCGCTGGGTAGGTATGTTCTGTACCGTCTGATACGTAAACATTATTAACAGGATGTTTAATAATTCTGATGCATTATTTCTTTTCTTAGTATGTACCTATTATCTTAATTAATGGTAACGATTTTCAACGAAAATTACGTCTATATGTCGTAAGTATATTATGTCGGATACATTGAGTGGACAACCTTTGTAAGACGACTAAAATGTCACGGTATATAAGTGAATTAATTCATTTTAAAGTTCTTAGGAAATTAAACATTTTTGTAAAATTTGTTTTATGTTAAATAAAAGGTATTGGGCACTTCGCTGTCAACATGTATACGCGGACGATGCCATTTCTACTATTTTCTACTTTTTAGTATGATTTTATATGTAAGCGTGTTTTTTAAACTATTATTTATTTTCAATTTTTTAGTTCAGCTAGCTACAAAAGCGGGATTTTCGTTGTTTTATTTTGCTACCCTGAAGATCCAGGCCAGGATAACGGCACAAATGTATGAAATTATTATACTTTCATCTGTCCTTGATACACGTGCAAAGATTCAAATTAATCCGACATTTTGAAGGGGATGAAAATCACGTTCAAAGATTCCGTTACATACACACATACTAACATACGTATGAAGCTAATAAAAGCGTGCTAAAAACATATATTTACCATGGTAACCTCGTCCTTATCTTCTCGTACAACGTCACCGTTGTGCACGGGGCGAACTTCAGGCGCGGGCCGGGGAGTGCTGTTCGTACTCGCGTTCGTATTCGGCGTCCACGTTATCTGATAACAAAAACACGTCGTTTATTCATTTGTTTTCAAACTTATTTTACTCCATTTAAAATAGCATTAGAAAGAAGTTAAAAAAGGTTCTTTTTAACGTACACTTTGTAACATAAGTACATTTAACTTGTTACAGTTACGATTACTGTCAAATTTATTAAAATCTCTATTTATAAACCAGCTGTTTCCAACCATTTCAACTTTTTCATCATCGCCAGCGTCTGTCTAGCCTTTTCCCAACATGTTGGGGTCGGCTTCCAGTCTAACCGGATGCAGCTGAGTACCTGTATTTTACATGGAGCGACTGCCTATCTGATCTCCACAACCCAGTTACTGGGTTACGATACCCCTGGATAAGACTGGTTGTCAGACTTTCGGGCTTCTGACGACCCGTAACGACTGTGTAAGATCTACGAAAGACAGCCGAGACCAACGGCTTATCGTGCTTTCCGAGGCACGGAAGGGTCTAAAGATGGTCACCCATCCACGGACCAACCGCGGTAAGCGTAGCTTAACCTGAACGATCGCCCCTTCGGCTGTTATATCTTCTTTTCATCTTATGGAATTAAGTGGCTTCCATTTAGATTTAATATTTAATTCCAATTTCAATTTAAAGTGTAAATAACGAAAAACTCTAAAGTTCTCTATGCATTTTACCACCATACTGCGATCGACAACCCGTCTGCCAAGCGTAGCGATTATGCAATGCCACCAAAATTCGGCGAGACCATGTCCAGCAGTGGACGTGTTACGGCTGAAATAATGATGATTTAAAAAAAAACCGGCCATGTGCGAGTCGGACTCGCGCACCGAGGGTTCCGTATAAACCTGTAGTGTTTAATACCTCTACGCGTTAATGAGGAAAGGGATAGTAAGTTTAAAATTATTAAAAATATTTTTATTATGTGATGTAACTAAAAATTTACGGTTTTCGCAATTTTTCCTTTATTTGTGCTATAAGACGTAGCTTCGTACCAAATTTCAAAATTCTAGATCGACTGGAAGTACCCTTTAGGTTTTGATTCCTTTGCGAGTTTCGAAAAATTGCGGAAATTTGCAGCATAAACGGCTATATCTTTTGATTGCGTTAGCTTAGAAGTTTGATTTTTTCACAGCTCTAAGAGACAGTAGACTTGAGTATTTGATATAAATTTCAGCTTGATACCTTTACGCGTTCCTGAGAAAAAGGGTCTTGACGGACGGACGGACGGACGGGCAAAAAGTGATCCTATAAGGGTTTCGCTTTTTCCTTTTGAGGTGCGGAACCCTAAAAACTCACCGATAGCGTCCTATCGTTATAGTGCTTGCCGTTGGCGGCTGCGTGTTCCGCGTGCAGTCTACACTTGTACTGCAGGACTAGCTGCGGTACTGACAATTCCACTTCTTTGCTTATCACTTCACCGTATTGCTGAAACAAAGAACGGAGAGAGAGAATTTATTTCAATGTACGGTTAGGAGGTGCGAAGGTGCTGCGATTTACGAGCTGTAAACCGTAGGTTCGAACCCAAACAGCAGTTTTCTTAGTGTAAAATGTTGATTGACATTGACATCTATCAACCCGCACTGGGCCCTTGTGGTGGATTACAGTTCACTCACTCTCGAAAAGAGGTCTGTGTCCCAGCAGTGGGAACAATATTGGCTGTTTGTGATATAAACGTGTGTGTGTGTCTATTTGGACATGATTACTGGGTGTTTGTGTATGACTGAGTCTGGGTGGGAGTGTTGGTTTGAGTGTGGGAGTGTGTGTATGGGTGGGAGTGTGTGTATGGATGTGAGTGTGAATGGGTGGGAGTGTGTGTATGGATGTGAGTGTGAATGGGTGGGTGTGAGCGTGGCTGGGAGTGTAAGTGCATGTTGTGTTTGTGGGGCAGTGTGTTTCTGTTTGTGTCTTTGTATGTGTGGTAGACAATATACATATAAGATAACTCACCGAGAAATGCACGAGCAGTGCATCCAGCTCGTCCGCCTCGAACCCTGAGATGAGAAGCGCTCGCGGCCGATGGTCTACCGACTGGTTCACACTGTACATGTTAGTCGTGATACCGCCTCGAGTGAAGCGGGTAGCTGTGTTGAATCTGCCTCCCCTGTGGGTATGAAAGAGAAGAGTAAGATGGCTGTACCATATGAATTGGTTGTGAAGGGCGGGCGTTTTGGGGGACTGTCTTATGTAATTTTGACGTTCAAAAATTGCTGACTCGCAGCCTAAGTTGTATAAATGACTTTTGATTTGATTTGATATATTTTGTGAGCGGTTAAGACGGGAAGAACAACGTCAGTTTCTGAAAACTTGCAGAACTTAGTTAAGTATGACAATCAAAAGCAAAATAGACATTTATTCATATTAGGCTGACAATCAGCAGTTTTTGAGCGTCTAACGACAAAAAACCACCCTTCACCGCTCCCTAGTGCTTCAGCAGGAAAGTAGCTCGCAACTAACTCGCAAGCAATACAACTGTCTGTACAACTCGATTCTATAATCGAGTTCACTATTCAAACACCCCTTTATTACCTATTAAATAAGATTTTTATTTAGATCACATTTAAGCCACCAAGCCAGTTTTTGAGTTCAGAACCCTTTATGTATTGAAATGTATTTCTTCTTACAAAACTGACAACTGCAAAATCGACATTTTTGTATTAAGAACTTTACCCAATTGGAAATAAAGTTGGAGTTGCAAAACCTGACTCAGAACTTTTGGCTGAAGCTAAAGTTAGATCGCGTTTAGATAAGGCGGTCGATGTTTAAGTATATGATCAGGTTTTTAGAATTCAGAAGAGATATCAGAAGACCAAGAAACTTGTTTCTCACATCAAGTAGTAAGTTTTGCCCCATATCGTGCCTCTAAAGGCAAATGATTTTAATTTTCATCGTAATCAGTCTATATCGTTCCCACAGCTGGGACACAGGCCTCCTCTCGGTGAGAGGGAGTGGGCCGTTATCAACCACGCGGGCCCAATACAGGTCGGTAGATGTCACATGTCTTCGAATTTTTGATTCTAGGACAAGCCGGTTTCCTCACGATGTTTACCTTCACTGTTTTGAGAGCAGTGGTGATGAAATTATTTACACAAAGTAAAACGCATGACTGGATTCGAACCCACGACGGCCACTGCTCACTATTTTGATTTCGACCTTGCTGTATTCTTTTTATATTCTGTTGCACCATGTATGTAATTTAGTTTCCAGTCGGGAGTCAAACCCAACAAGAGCAGACAAACATAACATCATCATCTGCCTAGCCTTTTCCCAACTATGTTGGGGTCGGCCTCCAGTCTAACTGGATGAAGCTGAGTACCAGTATTTTACATGGAGCGACTGCCTATCTGACCTCCACAACCCAGTTACTGGGTAATACGATACCCCTTGGTAAGACTGGTTGTCAGACACTCGGGCTTCTGAGGACCCGTAACGACTGTCTAAGATCTACGAAAGACAGCCGGGACCAACGGCTTAACGTTGGAGCAGACAAACACAACATAAAGCATTAAAAAAAAACGTTCTAAAAATATTATCTATTTTCTCACCTAAATCTCCTCCTCATAATACGATAGCTTGAAAAGTTAATAATATTATATTAACAATTATGTTTAAGCACCAGGTTTAAACATTATAACTTAATACCTCGCTTCGTAAGGGTCAAAGTAGAATAGCACATCAATATTTAAATATTTAATACTAGCTTCTGCCCGCGATTTCGTCCGCATTTAATTTCTTGCCCCCCCCCGACCCTTCCCGTCGCGTCGAATCGCCTACCCGTGCGATTTTCCCCGTTTTTGCAACATTTCTCCGCTCCTTTTGTTTATAGCGTGATGTTATATAGCCTATATCCTTCCTCAATAAATAGGCTACCCAACACAAAAAGATTTTTTGAATTCGGACCAGTAGTTCCTGAGATTACCCCCTACATACAAACTTACAAACAAATGTTACCTCTTTATAATATTATTATAGTATTATATTATAGAAGTATAGATTGATAGAAATGCTCGAGTAGCTATTCAGTAATACAGTGGCGGCATCTACACCACCACATGAGAACTACGCATCGCACTGACGTCTCGCAAAATCCTGCATCGCGCAAGCAGAGTTTACCGCGCAACTAGCAAGGACAACGTCCCGACATTAATCGTCGTGTAGTAGCCCATCACACACGACACCCGTCTGGTCGGAGGATCCTCCCTGCATACTAAGGTTGAGTGAACTTTACACCCTGTTCCTCATACCTTCAAATTGGAACCCAAGCCTTCACGAGGAAAGCTAAGGACCCTCTTAGTGCATTTTCTTAGAGCTTACTTTCGTTATAAAAGTTACTGAAGATCTACTCTTTGAGCACGAAATCCATAGTGATGACTGAAGTTACAAGACTATCCTGCTCCGTAACTTCCTACGGATATGGATTAGTTCGAGGCCCGACATGAATGGCAACACTATTTGACAGTTGTCCCTACTCCCGATGTACTTATACAGCCCCACCATAAAGTTAATTATTCAAGCGTAGATTTCACTCCGAAGTTTCGAAGTACTTTCGGACGACCCGTATCTGTCGTTGACGGAATATCAGAGAAGTCAACCCCCCCCCCCCCCCCCCCCCTCCACCCCCGTCGAATAATTAATAAAAACACTTTGTTCATGTGTTATGTGCATAGCACAGCACTATTATTCACTATTTACACACGACACTAACTCAAAAGTCCTCTTTACGCCTACGTGCAAACTTAGTTGACGATTTTTGAGTAATTTGTTTACTAGTTTTCCGAAGTCAGCCACAAACCGACAGAGATCGTAAACTTACCTTGCATGCGGTCTTCTCATCATGTGGTGCGAGGGAAACTGAATGGACATATTTCGTCGCAGCTCCACGATCTTCTTCGCAAGGTCCGATACGTCTTGACCTTCCTGTTGAGGACAAATTAAAAACAATTAAAACTGTAACTTCACGCCTTGCTTCCCCGAGGGATCGGGCAGAGATCAGATGTACCTATAGTACTAAATACCGGGACGAACAAACTGTTCAAAAATGAACTCCACAACTGAGAAAATTAAACTATATCTCACAAGGAAACATTCCCAGGTGTACCTCTCCGATTTTGATGCCGCTGAAATATCTTATTCTACGTTGAATTCTAAGAGACACGTATTTTTTTTTATAGACGTAAAAACCTTTTTAGGGGGTAAAATGGACCGTCAAAGTTGACCCTCTCACAAATCTCTCTTAAAATCGCGTTTGTATACGTTTTTCATAGTTTTTCGTGTAGTTTATGACCCACCTGGTCGTTTCCGAAAATATCGACTTTAAGTAGGTATATTATGAAACCTGAAAAACTCGTCCTGAGAGGGTCAACTTTGACAGTCCATTTTACCCCCTAAAAATGTTTTTCCGCCGATGAAAAAAACTACGTGTCTCTTAGAATTCAACGTAGAATAACATATTTCAGCGGCATCAAAATCGGAGAGGCACACCTGGGAATGTTTCCTTGTCAGTTGGATAAAGTTCTTGTCAGTTTGACAACTGTCGTTTTGTAGTAAACAGGGGTAATTCTGGTAATTTTAAGAACATTCCTAATCAGATCTTAGTCTCTCAAAAATACCTCGAGTTTACAGTCTGACCTCAGTCTGACTTGAAGTATTTTTGACAGATTGATCTGTCAAAAATACTTAAAGTTTCTATACATGTTTTAAAAAGATTTTTGACATTTGATTATCGCCGAGATGAGGGATCAACTAGATTTTGAACGCTTCTAATTACGAGATTCCTTCCGAGAATTACGTGGCCTTCTGATCAAAATTGAATAATAGGCAAAAGTGTCGTGTCATTTTTGCCAATATATATATAATGTAATATATTTATTGACACAAAAAATATTAACATATACAGCTATCGTTTGGCGAATGGGTATGTCACGTATGGGTATTATAGGCCCGTTGTTTTTACTTATCTATTTTCCACATACCTGCTGCTTAGTGAACAGATCCAGCTCAGCGTCCAGGATCTCCTTCTGCGCCTCCTCCTTAGTCTTCGGTTTCTTTGCCTGCTAACAAAAGTAATTGAAGCCCAGTTAAAGCTATGTACAAGGCTTTGAGTCACAAAACATTTATATAATGGTCGTGAGGCTTTGTTGCGTCTCGTCCAAGCCATATAGGCATTTAAGGAAGATTGTTTTTTGATAACATTGAATAATTGACTTTATTTTAAGTGTGTTAAAGTGCAAATGAGACCGGCTCCGAAAAACTGTTTTATGCCTGCGTCGATTTTTGTACAATTTTACACATTATGAATCTTTAAGTTAATTTTAATTTAGCACCAATTCACCGCAATTTTAATTTAGTGCAGACCAATTTATTTTTGTTAACATTGAATGCTTAACTTTCTTTCTAAAGCCTTTAAGTTCAAATGAACCCGGCTGAGGGCTCCCAAAATGCTGTTTTATGTCCGCGTCGATGTTTTTACAACTTTACACTTTAAAACACTGATCATTAAGTGCAAAATTCAATGCCTTCAAAACATCCTTTTTTTAATCTGGCCCTTCTTACCGAGATTTCCAGAGTTTTCTTGCTTTATGAATAGTGGACGAGACGCTCATCATTTTACAACCCATCCAAATAAGACACAATGCTCGTGATAATACATATACACAATTGATGGACCAGTCCAATGAACAAAAATGACGATGTGATGGACACTTGAATATTTTACCAATTAGCTTGTAGCATTTCAAAATCATTTGATCTACTCGCATATCGTAAAATTCGAATTATAAACTTCAAAACGAGTGTATGTAGAAATACTTTTTAAACTCAATACCGAAAATCAAAAATAGAATGATATTATAACCCCTACCAAAATACAAAAGAAAGCTAGCAAACATTTAATTTTTTTACCAATAGAATACAGACCAAATCCAAGAAGTTAATTTCACCAAGGAATATCCATTTTTTTTTTTTCTATTTGAACGCAATTGCGGAGCGCCATTTTTATAGCAGTACAAAACTATTTCTTACTTTACTTTCTTTCTACCGTCGCGAATGATATTTTGATCAAACTACAATCTGACACTGAGCCCAAAAAAACCTAAAGAAACTTAAATTTCGCGGGTTATTTTAGCGTTTCCCCTGAAGCTATTAAAAATCACAAAAAGCTTGGCGAAAATGTCGTTGTTTCTTCAAGCTCTGTTCAAGCCTGTGTTTATTATCAATTTTATTACATATTTGCTATGGTATAAGCTAAATACAATTAACAAAGCGATGATTAGTTGTCACAAAAATACACACTTTTATAACTAATATTAGTTGTACATTAATTTACACAACTTTGATACATTTTACACAGGAACAAAACCAATTTAAGTGTGAATTAGGATGGAGTGTAATAGGACTGCATTATCCTGCCAGGGTCGTAGATTAATTTGGAAGAGTTACCGTGGCCTTGGCAACTGAAGGAACACGGGTGGGTTTTAGTCGGTAAAGGTCTGACACGCCCTTCCGCTCCACCCAGAGCGGGAGACGTCATTTAATGATTTCTCATCCAAAAAAAGGACTGCAACATTCCGACGATATACAGAGTGTTTGGCAGAACGTTGAACATACGAAAATGGTGGATAGGTGGGGTCATCTGCTACTTACTCAGCCCTAATTTATTTGGCCCTGGCTGGTAAATCAGGCAATATTGCCTGTTTTACCCATCTATCTATATAATAGGTTGGGGAAAAAGTTTCTTCGCATTTTTTAAGAAAATTCAAAACATTTTTTAATAAAGTTTATTTACATTTAACTAAAGTATGTAGGTACCATTTTGTTCGATAACTTTTTGCCATCTTGTAGGTAGGGACATGATCCCATTGCTATAGAAATTTTGGGACTTCTGGTCAAAATACCGCGACAAGTGGTTTTGGAAGTCCTCTCGTGATGTTAACGTGACACTGCCTAAAGAATTCTGAAGAGACCGAAACAGGTGGAAATCTGAAGGTGCAAGGTCAGGACTATACGGCGGATGCATTAACACCTCCCAGCCAAACTCTCTTAATTTTTGTTGGGTGGCTAAAGATGTGTGAGGTCTAGCGTTATCATGATGAAAAACCACACCCCTTCCGTTGATTAATTCCGGCCGCTTTCTCTCAACTTCTTGCCTTAATCTCATCAGTTGTTCGCAGTAGAGTTCAGAATCGATGGTCCTGCCTGGTGGTAACAGCTCATAATGAATAATGCCCTTCCAATCCCACCACACACACAGAATCACCTTGTTGCGAGTTAACCCGGGTTTCGCCACAGTCTGTGAAGCCTGACCGGCCTTTGACCACGACCTTTTTCGCACGTTCTTGTCATACGTGATCCACTTTTCATCACCAGTTATCAGCTTCTTCAAAAATGGTTCGGTTTCATTACGTCGTAATAAAGAATCACAAATGAGTACACGGTTCATTAGGTTTCTTTCAGTGAGCTCGTGAGGTACCCAAATGTCGAGCTTTTTTGTGTACCCAGTTTTTTTCAAATCCGCCAAAACTGTTTTGTGGTCAATTTCCAGTTCTTCAGCTACGTCGTAACTACTGGTATGCCGATCTTGCTCCACTTTTTCAAAAATGGCATCCATTTTATCCGTAATAGGGCGACCAGAGCGACGTGCATCTTTGACATCAAAATTTCCGGATTGAAAACGCTTAAACCAAATTTGTGCTACTCTCACAGACACTACACTAGGTCCATAAACATCGCAAATTTTTTTCGCGGCTTGCGTTGCATTTTTACCTTTTTTGTAGTAAAATTTTAAAATGTATCGAATTTCTTCATTAGATTCACTCATCTTGACGGTACGAAAAACAAATGAAAATCACACATTTTCCTAATTTGAATTTGGAATTATGTTCTTTAAAATTTAAACTTTCAATGATACCAAAACCAGCCAGATACAAATAGTATAGCCAAAGAGATTTTATTACAAGTTCATACATACTTTAATGCGAAAAGACTTTTTCCCCAACCTAATATATAAAAATGAATCCCTATTTCCCTTGGTCACGCCATCACGCGTGAACGGCTGGACCGATTTCACTTTTTTTGTCGTTGCTGTGTTTGTAATTGTCAGGAGAAGGTTCTTATGAAAGAAAAAAATTAAAAAATTGCGCGGAACATTAGAAAAACTAACACTTATTTAAGAATACTTAACAACCATATAATAAATAGGACAATGTAAACTTTTTTAATGTAACATTATGACATTTGAAATAGAATTGACAGAATGCGTGCTCAAATATCACCAAAGAGACAGGACAACGTCTGTCGGGTTAGCTAGTTTTTAATAAAAATTACACTTTAAAGTTAAGAAAGTGGTGAAACAAGAAGAAAGAAAAAAAATTTTTTTTTAGCATCATGTCAGCTGACAGACGTCCACTGCTGGACATAGGCCTCTCCCAATTTGGGGTGGTTTGCCATACTTGGTAAAATGCATAGAGAGCGCTGCTGCCCATTCTCTAGTAAGTCCCTTACGATATCCACGGGAAGAAATGGGATAGTGCTTTTCTTTACGTCCGGCAACACACAGAACTACGGTTGTTAGGTTAGCTTGCAGTAATAATAACAGTCCATCTACATCCACACTTAATTTCTATATTATTTACATTAAACTATTTGATATAATATGGCATTATTTTCCAACAATAGCTCAATCACACTATTAGTAGTAACTAATCAAGATAAATACTTATATGTATAGCTGTGCATGAATCTTTTGGAGTTCGATGACGTTGAAAAAGGACAGACACCGTTGGTAAGCATCTGAGCTGACCGAATTTTTCGACCTCACTATCGGCTTTAGCACCCTCAAAACTACGATTCAAATTCAAATGAAAAAATTTTTTTTGCCATCAATCCAAGATGTCGCGCTTAGATTTTCCTATTGACCTCACTGTTGCCTTCAGCACTCTCGAAAACCATGAAAACGATCTCTGTCTGTGTCGCTTTCTATTAAATATTATACATTTTTCGTTACGTGACGATTTCTACAATTTCTCTCCTACCGCAAGCTACGTTAAAGAACTTCATTCCAAAAACCCCCCAAAGTCCCGATTTAGTCCGCGCACCAAAAGTTCCTTGCACAGCTATAGTAATGTATTTCATACAATGACCAATGAGAAACTATCACATTTTAATTTAATGAATTAATTATTATATACAGTACATTGTGAGTTTTGTGACTATATAATGACAAATAGAACGAGTTGCGAAACGCATGCGTGATTCTATTTTTACTAGATTATATTAAGCTATATTACGAATAGGGGGTGAACAGAATAGTCGCTCTTTATTATATTAAGAAATTACCGAGATTTAACGAAGTGAAGCGAAACGAACTTAGCTTCGTTCTCAGTGTGGCCTGTGCTTTAGTTAGTCCTAACTTTGAGATGCCGTAACGATTTGTGACGTATATTTAATTTACAAAATATGTGCTACAAATGCAAACCAAAAATCTGACATGCTTTTTTGAATGAATATTGAAACATTCCAGTATAAAAGTAGTGCGTCTATAAACATTTTATGATTTACAAAATTTACTTATAATTACTTTATAAATTACTTTAATTCTGAAATTGTCATCAAGTCTTTGATCACTAATCACATTTTAGCTATTGGTCTGATACATGTTAAGCAAGATTTCGACAACCATTTTTCTAATATTTTTTTTTCATTACTCCTACGTATTCTAATTAGTTAGGGCGTAGATCAAAACTTAATTTATAGTAATTTATTGTAGTAATAAGATTTTGCAAACGAATCAAACAGTTGTGAAGGTTAAGTATGAAGAAATGAAAACCAAGATGCATCCCATTCACAAACACAGTATGTTTCATATGAATGTTTAAGTCGTTTATTATAAAAGCCATTTTACATTGCAGATTGTTAACTGGTCGGTAGTTGACCGATTTAAAATCTACAGTGTGCGATGGTGCTTTTTAAATATTTCAGCTAAAATTCTAAAAGCGGTTGGATCTTAATTTGAAAGGAGTACTCATATAAGGTCAAGAAAAAAAAAAGTCAAGAGCTGAAAACAAAGTAATATCGCGGGTTCCAAAGTAAACCCGCGACTCTCTCTTGACTTTTTTTTTGGATTATGTTGAAACAAGAAATTCCAAGGAGAGGAAGACACGCGTGCAAGTTTTTTACAAAACAAGCCCGTGAATATTTCTCAACGACAAAATTGGCGAACTCTTGAAATATTGAAATATGTATTATTAGACTTTTGGTAAAAAAAAAAAACTCTTGTTCTTTTTCATATTGAACAGTAAGTCAGAGGACATTTTCTAACCTACTGCGGCCAAGTCCAAAAAGGGGGTTATGTTTTTTATGAAGATTTCTATTTTAGCTGAATATTTTCAAACAAACGCGTTACAAATAGTGCATCACATGCGGAACGCAACTTCTAATACCTGCGCTAGCTGCAGACGGGACATATTCCTCGCAACCGACTCGTCCTGTCGTGTCACAATCATTTTATTGACATATTTGATAGAATAATTACATTTTTGGCTGGTTGGAAGACAAATATTTGATAGTATAAAGTACAATTTGTTGGTAGAGTGAGTAGATATTGATCTGAAGTAAGAATGCTTTCAATTTATGCAACTGTTACGCAAAAATAGTACAACTTTATTGGACTAAGATAGTGCAACTTTTTATTGTCAATGACGGGAAACTTTCATTCAAATATAACACACATAAATATTTTTAAAGTCCTTGAAATTGGCTTTATTTAACAGATAAATGTTTGGCATATTTTTTTTTTAAATATAATTTCGTACATGTGGTCGCCGTGACTGACGCGAAAGCCTAGAATCTACTAGAATCATTTGATGAACGACTAATTTCCTGTTATCTGGCCACGTCGTTTCACGCCATTACATTATCTTCTCTGAAGATATGTGAAGTCACAGATCTACCGCGATAAACTTCATAAGCTTCGTAAATGTGGTGCTATCCTACAAACAATGCGGCACTTGATATCTTGTCCAGCGTGGCCTGTTATTTGCACGCTACAGGAGTTGATGGAAGCTATTGAAAGAGCTAAGCTCGTAGCCAAATTTTGGGCTAACTATATTTAAATTGCTATCGAGACGCTTAGAACTTCTGAAGGTTCTAGAAACAATTGAGCACTTAGACAGACAGTCGACGCATTATTATAAAATCTATTTAAATCTTCTGTTGGTTGAAAGTTCATGCCATGTCTCTTGTATGCCCGCGACTTCGTCCGCGTTAAATTTCTTGTTCCCCCGACCCTTCCCGTCGCGTCGAATCGCCTACCCGTGTGATTTTTCCCGTTTTTGCAACATTTTTCATTACTGCTCCACTCCTCTTGGTTGTAGCGTAATGTTATATAGCCTATAGCCTTCCTCGATAAATAGGCTACCCAACACAAAAAGAATTTTTCAATTCGGACCAGTAGTTCCTGAGATTAGCGCGTTTAATCAAACAAACATACAAACAAACTCTTCAGCTTTATAATATCATAGAAGTATAGATGTGTCGGTTTAATAAATGAATTTAATTTATTGCCGAAGTACAGCCTGAGTTACTGCGAATAGTGTTTGAAAATGTTACCTATTTACGCTATTTCAAACATCATCTTTTCAGCCGAAAAAGATCCACTGCTCGACATAGGCTTCCCACAATTTGGGGGGGGGGGTTTGATCGCAGTATGGTGGTAAAATGTATAGAGAACGCGGCTGCCCATTCTCTAGTAACTCCCTTAGTCGCCTTTTACGACACCCACGCGAAGAAATCGGAACATAAAATTCATTAACATAATGCCATATAATTCTGTATCATTTCAGCCGTAAAACGTCCACAGCAGGACTTAGGCCTCCCCCAATTTGGGGGGCTTTGCCATAATCGCCACGCTTGGCAGGCGGGTTGGCGATCGCAGTATGGTGGTAAAATGCATCGAGAACGCTGCTGCCCATTCTCTAGTAAGTCCCTTAGTCGCCTTTTACGACACCCATGGGAAGAAATGGGGTGGTGTTATTCTTTACATCCGGCACCACACGGTAATTCTGTCAAGGAAAGCCAATTTCATGGATATTAAAAATAAAATTTGTCATATTTGAAATTCAAGTTCGCCTTTAAAAAAAAAAAACAACCAATACAAAAGGTACACGTAATTTTAGAGTAATTTCACTTCTCTTTATAGTCAAATAGAACCTTTATTTTTTGGAGAAATGAGTCTATAATGTGTGACGTCATTTATGGATGGGCCCAAATCACTGTTGCACAGTCTTTTGCCCAAATTGAAAGGATTCGTATTGCCCAAATAGAGCGCAATTGTGCGATCATTCAAATCGATATTCCGACAAATATCGATTTGATTAAAGGTTTAACAAGGAGCAGTCTTTACTCTTAATAAAATATAATGCATGCGTCGGAGCTGACACACACAATCTTTTTACTGTGTCCCACTGGTGGGCAAAGACCTCCCCCCCAAGGTCCTTTTACGAACTCTTTTCTCTCGCTACCTCATCGCATCCGAAATTACATAGAAGCCAGTAATTACATATTAATGCTTATGACTGTGTAAATAAGACACACAATGCTATGAAGCTACATACCTGCATCTGTTTAAGCGTTCCGTTGTAGGCGACAAGTTCTTTACGTAGTTTCTCAATGCCTTCTTGCGCTGAGTTGATCGCTTCTAACAAAGCTGCTCGTTGGGGTCCTGTTACGTTGCCTGTAAATAGAAATTGTAGCCATTATAGGCAAGTTTTGTTCACGGGTAAAGACTTGGAAAGTCGACGAACTATGTCAAGTGGGGTATCAAAATTAAAAGTCAGTCAACACTTTTTGAACGTCAAAATCACAAAATTAAAAGTCAGTCAACACTTTTTGAACGTCAAAATCACATAAGCACGCCCGGCATTCACCACTTCCTAGTGCTTTAGCTGAGAAGAAGTGGCGCAACAAACTGTTCAGTAGCACAGCTGTCTGTTTAGTTAGATAAACTTGATTCTATACAATAGTAGGTGGACAAAGCAATTAACATTACGTATAGATATCAACTTACCAGACTCGAGTCTCTGTATCAACAACATCTGTTGTTGTAGTTGAGTCTCCAACAACGCCTGTGCTCTCTTGTGCATCTCCATGACTTGTTTACTCTTCGTTATTGATTGCTTCACGACCTCTTTCTTTGGTTCTTGTCCGTTCGCTAGTTCCTTCTCCTTCTCTTTCTCTTTTTCTTGCTGAAAACGTAAAAAGGAATGTTATGTAGCCTTGCCGTGGTGAAGTCGAACTAAGAGAATAGTAGAACTAAGTTAAACTTAGAGAAATTCATGAATTGTTGAATATTTTTTACTTGGCAATCCCACTTGTGATAAAATTATCTATGAACCTATGATCTACTAGGAAGTTTTTTTTATCGTGCTGCAGGATTTAAAAAAAAAACTTCCTAGACTAGTAAAAATTATTGATTGGCCGTAATAACGCAGAACCGACTCTGTCGGTCTGTATGTTTGTTTGCGAGCTGATATACCGGACCCAGATTTAATTATTATTATTTATTTATTTACACCAATAAATAAATAATAATAAGTCCCGACAGAAAAATAGGAAAAAAAAGATAAACCAAAAGTATAACAAGAAAGCAACGCCACAAGAAAGCAACGCCGTCATAAGTCGGTAATTTTACAAACCGTTTTGCAAGTACACCGTTGAAAATATCTACTGTCATGATACCGTTGTATGACGCCCGTCATGTTACGACCGTCATATGACGACAGCATTTTACATAAATTTTTTTTAGCCACCTGTAACATGAGGCTGATAGTCACCACAGCCGTCATTTTGCGGCCGTAATAAGATGACACCGCTATACAAAAAAACATAATATTCTCACCTTCTCTATGAGCTGCTTGGCATTATGGTCGGCGGTGGCCTTAATGTTGTCTCTGTTGATGAGCACCTTGTTGTGAGACATCGGATGCTGCGAGTTGAGTCTGTCTGTCTGCTTGTTCGCTAGCTGACCTCCAGGCGCCATGTTCTCCTGTTTGTTCTGTTGGCGGAAAGGCTAGAATGAAATTCGTTTTAAACTTGTTGTTTAATAATGTATTGTTTCTGAGTGTATTTCGAATATAGATGTCTGCTGTTCTTATAAATGCGTGCACTGATTGGACAGGTCCACTCAATCTGTGTGGTTCTTTCCTTAAAAGACCACTTCAGACACCAATCCACATGGTCTTCACATGATCTGTCCAAGATTATATCTGGACTTTAAAAGAGACTGTGACCTCTGAGTTTGTTTGGGCCTTAGGTAGAATGGGCTGGTGTCCGCAAATCCACGTCTGAGCGGTATTTTGCGTACGGTTGTTTGGGCCTTTCTTCTCAGAGCAGACAGTTAGGAAACAGCTGCAGCTTTTGGCATTCGAGATATACTCTGAGAAGAAAGACCTCTCTTCTCAGAGGTCAGTCTCTTTTAAAGTTCAGACATAATCTTGTATTCTAATCATCATATTTTGTGTGAATAGGCTTATTTTTATTTATTTATTATTTCACGTAAGGGTAAATAAATATACATGGGTATTACACTAATAACCGTGAAGTCGAATTACTTTGAAGGAAAAATTAAAACGATGAAAAAGGAAGTATTTATATGCCATTTATATAAGAGAACGGTGTGGTTTAAAAGAACATGTAGTGACAAAAATTGAAAAATGTATGCTTAGATGGTTTGGTCATGTTGAGAGGATGAATGAAGGACGGCTCACAAAAGGTATTTACAAGGCAGATGTGAGTGGAAACACCGGGAGGGGACGCCCTATGAGGACATATAGTGACCTTATTGGTGATGTTCTTCAGAAAGGTCAGGTGCGTAGTACTCGCAACCGGCGTGTGTGTATGACCAATTGTATGAACCTAAACGAGGCAAAAAGAGTGTGTAGAGATCGTAGCAGGTGGCGTTCCGTGGTTTCTGCCTACCCCCATGGGAAAAAGGCGTGATTGTATTTATTTATTATGTGCCAGTTGATTCTTCGTCATAGTGTCATTACTAGAGATCGGATATTCAGATGCATATTCACCTAAAGTTGAAATGTTGGCTAATATGGAATGCGCGTTTTTACCGTGTTTTGTGTGTTGTTTTAACTAACAAATACCACCCTACACACATATGTATTTGCGTATGGGGTTAAACATTAATTTTAAATAAATATAATGATCCAAGAAACCCGGCTCTAATAAAAAAAATACGAAGCCGCTTCCGTGCTTTCACAGCTAAATAGTAACATTAGGTAAATATGCATCCGAATATCCGATCACTGGTCATTACCCTCGAGTTATAGGATATCAAAAGGAACTACTTGTATATATTATGGGTAGGAGTAAACACACACGGTTTCTTTATAATTACTTATATGTTTTACTAACCTCAGGATTGTGCCAGAAAACCTTGATGAATCTGTTATTAAGTACCGCTTCAGTGCTCTTGTAGGCAACGTTCGCTTCAGTTGGGTTGCTGAACGTTATGAGAGCCGCTTCTGGGTCACCATCGTAACACACCTGAGTACAAAACGAATATAGTTAATATCTAATAATAACAATATCTTAGGGACAACCAACACACCGTTATCTGATCCCAAACTGGGCAGAACCTATACTATGGCATCCAAACAACTGATAAACATACTTATATATTTCTAAATTTATACTAATATTATAAAGCTGAAGAGTTTGTTTGCACGCGGTAATGTCAGGAACTACTGGTCCGAATTGAAAAATTCGTTTTGTGTTGGGTAGCCTATTAATAGAGGAAGACTATAGGCTATATAACATCACGCTAAAACCGAGAGGAGCGGAGCAGTAATGAAAAATGTTGCAAAAACGGGAAAAATCGCACGGGTAGGCGATTTGACGCGACGGGAAGGGTCGGGGGAATAAGAAATTTAACGCGAACGAAGTCGCGGACAGCTACCCATTGCTCGCCGCCCGCAAGCCCGCGCCTACGGTGGCCGGGAGTCCGCTATCGACTCCCGACGCCCGGGGCAAAATAAGCCGGTTAGACCAGAAGCTGAGCCACACATAATACGTATAAATAACACGAAGTTCGAACCCAAGCAAGCGCTTTACTTTGTGTAAATTATTTCATCACCACTGCTCTCAAAATGGTGAAGGTAATCATCGTGAGGAAACAGGCATTTATCTTTGAACCAAAAAATTCGAAGATATGTGACATCTACCAACCCGCACTGGGCCCGCGTGCTGGATTATGGCCCACTCTCTCTCACCGAGAGGAGGCCTGAGTCCCAGCAGTGGGAACATTATAGGCTCCTGATGAAATAAATAAATAACTCACCTGTATATTAACAATCTTGCCAAACTTGCAGAAGTGATTGTTCAAATGTGTGATGTCGTTCAGTCCTCGCGGCACTTTCTTCACTTCTAAAGAGCAGTTGGCTGCGTTCGCAGGTAGAGGAGGACGGGCGGAGCCTGGAAATTGAAATATAGAATAAAGAATTACTTATTTTTGTTCAAAAAACTTTTTTTTAAACATTTCATCAATAAAAAAAGAAGCAAAAATAAGCTGTTTAGTCTAAGTTTCTGAAAAAATCTAAAATTAATGAGAATTATTCATTTTGGCCCCAAACGTGATATAATAAACAGACTTTTGAAGCGAATTGTTCAAGATTTTACAGTTTTAGAGGAGGCCTTTCCAACCTCCACGTGGGCGAACCCGCTGGCAGAAGCTATCATAAGTTATGTAGAACCTAAGGGATCCGTAGTATAGTCACCAAGTTTCCGCAAAATTATTTATTTTGAGTACAAAATCTCTTGCCTAAATTAATACAAAGTGGGTACATTTAAAAAGTTAGTTCAGACACAATAATTTGAAACACCCTACGTGCTGTAACTTTCTATAAAAATCTAAAAATCTGTGAGGATGATTTTTTTTTTGCTGGGTGGGAAATCATCAAATGACGTCGCACGCTCTGGGTGGAGTGACAGGGCGTGTCAGACTTTTACTGACTAAAACCCACCCGTGTTCCTTCAGTTGCCTATTTGCCAGGGCCTCTCTATATAGGGTATCTCTTTCGAACAAATCTCGCGATCCTGGCAGTGTGCGGATGATATTCCGCTACAGTAGTAGAGTGTGACTCACCAAACCGGTTGTAGTCGAAGTTCTTCTTGTGAGGAGGAGCGTGGCGCGGCCCGTTGTCTTGTGCCGCGCGAGGGGCCGGCGCCGTCTGGCGCGCTCGGGACGCGAACCTGGGAATATAATATAAATATCTTAGGACAACCAACACACCGTTATCTGATCCTAAACTAGGCAGAGCCTATACTATGGCAACCAGACAACTGATAAACATAATTATATATTTCTAAATACAAACATATCTATTCTAATATTATAAAGCTGAAGAGTTTGTTTGTTTGTATGTATGTTTGTTTGTTTGTTCGGTTGAACGCACTAATCTCAGGAACTACTAGTCCGAATTGAAAAAATCTTTTTGTATTGGATAGCCTATTTATTGAGGATGGCTATAGGTTACATAACATCACGCTACAATCAAAAGAAGCGGAGCAGCAACGAAAAATGTTCGAAAACTGGCAGGCAATTCGATGCGACGGGAAGGGTCAGCGGAGCAAAAATTTGACGCGGACAAAGTCGCGGGCAGAAGCTAGTTATAGACAAATTACATCCATTTAGCATAGCATTTAAAAACGATTGTAGTATATGTCTGTACGTCCAGTTTACTTTCATTCAGGTCTTCAAACTTCCTATACGATCGCGAATCATAGTGACCGTAAATTGCAAAAAACTCATCATCTACTTAGCCTTTTCCCAACTATCTTGGGGTCGGTCTCCAGTCTAACTGGATGCAGCTGAATACCAGTATTTTACATGGAGCGACTGCCTATCTGACCTCTACACTACAACCCAGTTACTGGGCAATACGATACCCCTTGGTAATACTGGTTGTCAGACTTTCGTGCTTCTGACGACCCGTAACGACTGTCTATGATAGACTCGCAAAAAACTAATGATTTTATTTATTCGCATTAAGATAGTCTTAGCCACGCCGCTTGAACAA
This sequence comes from Aporophyla nigra, assembly GCA_947507805.1. NCBI lineage: Eukaryota > Metazoa > Arthropoda > Insecta > Lepidoptera > Noctuidae > Aporophyla > Aporophyla nigra. The sequence continues at coordinate 3,453,215 of OX382318.1, forward strand.
TTAGATCATAGTAAATAGTAAATTAGAAAGCCGTCTCGACTCACTCTAGTAAATACCTTTTGTTAGCCGTCCTACATTCATCCTCTCAACGTGACCAAACCATCTAAGCATACTCATTTCAATTTTTGTCACTACATCTTCTTTTAAACCGTACCGTTATCTTATCACATCACTCTTCAACGTATCATTCATAGTCACACCACACATGCTTCGTAAGGAACGCATTTTCACAGTATTAATTCTGCTTTCATGATTCTTTTGCCACACCCAACATTCACTTCCATACATAACTTTCAAGGTACGCATTTCCAGTATAAACTGATCTCACATTGTATGGGATTGCCGTATATTGAGAGGTCATCGTATTTATTAAGATAAATGATAACTTACCTTGGTATTGGTATTAGTTCCCTCGGCGGATGTGGGTGGTGCGGGTGTGGTGGAGGGTAGGCAGGGAACCAGATATCTGGCGTTAACGGGTTGTATTCTGGAAATAAAGGAAATAAAAAACAGTCAAATATAGTTGGAATGTTTGATATTGATATCCGACCAAACTTTACTATTTGGTCGGATACAGGATAGTAGAAAAATGGTAACTTTAGTTGAAATGAGTATAATTCCGTACTCAATTCTTTTTGTCTCTACATAACCAAAAAGATAACCGGGAAAAAAAAAACTTTAAGCATTAAGTCCATTTCTATATATTCGTGTGCTTAGAGTATTAAACTAATAAATATTTATTTTATTTTACATGTTTGTTATGTGGAAATAAACTACACTACAGAACACTACCAGAATTTGAATTTAAGACAGTGAAACATTCTATTTTCGAACGAATATCCGCCCGTTACAATACGGTCGGATATTCAGCCAAATATCCGTCCCACTAATACAAAAAACGACTAACCAGGCACACTAGGCGCAGGCGGCAGTGCCAGCACAGTAGATAACGCAGCCGAAGCGTCTTCCAACACGACCGGGTCGCTGCCGTGGTCCCATTGGCACAAGTCGCCACGCATGCAGTAGCCTTTCTCTGTAAACAAAATATAAACAAAATTATTAAGTGATTTCACAGTACAATTTGATGGGAATTTCGTACAGAAATATTAGAGTGTCAGCTATAAAAAGAAATGTTGTTGTTGAAATATATAAGTATGTTTATCAATTGTCTGGTTACCATAGTACAGGCTCTGCCTAGTTTGGGATCAGATGACGGTGTGTTGGTTGTCCCAAGATATATTAGATATATATTAGATATTAGATATATGGGAAATAACATCTTGGAACATTTTTTATTATTACAACGGAAGTCTACATGAAATGAAATTAAATGTTTATTTCTGTAAGTAGATCATATAAGACACTTTTACACGTCTACATTTTTGGGTCAATGTTTTTTTAAAACTAGATGGCGCTGGCATTTCCTAGCTGACTGTTCCCTGAGAAGAAACGCCGAAACAAACTCAGAGGTCATAGTATCTTTTAAACTCCAAACATTACATTATTAGAATTTTATGTGAGTCTAACAATGCAGGGCCATGTCTGGAAGAGCCTTTTGAAGAAAGAGCCATGGCAGCTTTGAGCTGACCTGTCTCAACAGACGGCATGTATGTATCAGTCATCGTGTAGCTCAACCCTGTTTTAGAGAGCTCATCGACCCGTCACAAGACGATACCAGATCTACAGGACATTTGCGTAGGTCATATACAAAAAATAATAGTTAAAAAAAACTAAAAAACACGCTTCCATTAAAAACCAAACTAAAAAGTACAAAATAATGGAAAAAAAGCGTGGGGTGCTTTTTAAGGTCTTTTTTTATTGGTATCAGGCACCCCACGCTTTTTTTCCATTATTTTGTACTTTTTAGTTTGGTTTTCAATGGAAGCGTGTTTTTTAGTTTTTTTAAACTATTATTTATTTTCTATTTTTTAGGGTGTTTCGAATTTTGAGACGTATGTCAGCGTAGTTTGTGACAGTTTTTTTGCTGTCCTAGTAACCCTGGCAAGGATAATGGCACAAATTTATGAAATTATTGCATTGTCATCGGTCCTTGACAGGTGTGTAAAATTTGAATGAAATCTGGTCGTTTAAAGTGGGTCGAAATCGCGCTATAAGGAGTCGGTTACAAACAAACATACAAATAAACAAACATACAAGTGAAGCTAATATAAAGCGTGTAAAAATACTCAAAGCCGCCAGACAGTTATGTTATTTACATTATCCCTTTGGCTGCTATTTGAGTTTGAAACTACTATACTGGTATGAGGAGCAGGGTGTAAACTTCACTCAACCTCCGTAGTGCAGGGGGGACCCTCCGACCAGACGGGTGTCGTGTGTGGTGAGCTACTATATTTACGACAATATTTTTTTGTAAATGAAATCTCGTAGTTGACCTTGAGAGGTCGTGACTACTTAAACGGGTTTGCCTGCGAATTACTTAATAAATTAATTCGTCCAGCTACAGCTAATAAAACTTAAAAGTTGTATCGTTATGCGGTAAACTCTGCTTGCGTGATGAGTCACGAATCCGAAGTACTCGCACGTACAGGCGATTAGATGCGACGGGGTGGGTCGAGGGAGGAAATGTCTTATATCGCGGGCAAAGCTCTTATATCCCATAAGAAAACCAAATTTGTGGGTACAAAATGTTCGAAACCTGAATCCTCTTACTGCAAAAGCAAAAAAAAATACAAAATTTCAAATACCAGTCGCTAGTAAAGTATTGTACTGACCGTCGAAGTCCCGACAGCGTCGCTTGTAAGCGTCGTTGTGTTCCAGCCTAGTCTCGGGGTGAGGCGACGTGGAGCCGCGGGAGCGCTCACGGGACCTCTCGCGGGATCTGCGAATAGTATACGTCAATTTAATATGGTAGATAAATAAACTCCTCCGATATCGACTGTCTTTCGTAGATCTTTGAAAGTCGTTACGGGTCGCCAGAAGCCCGAAAGTCTGACAACCAGTCTTACCACCTTATCGTCTTATCTTATTACCCAGTAACTGGTTGTGAAGTCAGATAGGCAGTCACTCTATGTAAAATACTGGTACTCAGCTGCATCCGGTAAGACTGGAAGCTGACCGCAACATAGTTGGGAAAGCCTTGGCATATGATGATGATACTAACAAATACTGGAATCCGGTAAGACTGGTAGCCGACCATGAAAGACTTGGCAGACAGATTCATCGACTACAATAGATAGGTAGGAAGTGTATGCTTACCGTTCCCTGTCTCTAGAGCGAGACACCCTCTCCCTATGTTCTCTGTCGCGAGACATTCTGTCTCGCTCCAACTCGCGGGGTACTCTCAGCCGTTCTCTCTCACGCTCGTGGTCGCGATCACGAATGGTCGGTGATCTCGATCTGTGGAAAAAGATAATACAAGATTATTTATCGTCACACACAAATTTTTACGGTGTATGTTTAGTGTGAAACACAACTTTAGTATGAAACAAATGAAAAAAACCGACAGAAATTTAGGGTCTAGGGGATCTAGAATCAAGTTAAAAAAAAAACGAGTGTGCTTTAGACCAAACGACTGAAGTAAAAAGACTGAACTTTATATTATTATTGTATATTTGCTATGAGAAGAAGAGAGAAAGAAAATGTGTGCAAGAGATAGTTTCGAGCCTCTCTCTCTTGCCCCTACAGTAATATGACTGGCCTGTTAGTCTAGTGGTTAGTGACCCTGACTGCTAAGACTGAGGTCGTGGGTTCGATTCCCACCCAGGACAAATCTTTGTGTGATGAGCACAATCATTTGTTCTGTGTCTGGGTGTAATTTTTCTATAATATGTATGTATTTAGAGATATATAAGTATGTTTATCAGTTGTCTGGTTGCCATAGTACAGGCTCTGCCTAGTTTAGGATCAAATAACGTTGTGTTGGTTGTCCTAAGATATTTATTATTATTATTAATATACGAAACGTAACACTCTCTCTTTCTATCTTCACTAAATCTCCCTCGCAACCTCCGTTCGCCTCGCCCGATCACACTTTTCGTAACGCTCTCGTCACTCATTCACCAGCTTACTCTCCAAGTCAAGCAGCGTAAAGAAGTTTTACTACAAAAAAGTTATTATTCATGGTAACAGTTAGTTATAACAGGTGTGAACCATATATGAGCAACGCCCGGCTCGCGGATTAATCCAGGCTTGTCCGACCGGGCCCGGATTATTCGGACAACTTTCTCATATAAAATTGCGGCGTCCTCAAGCAATGAATGAGAAAATGTTATTAAATTATATAAACCTACCTAATTTATTTGGAATCACCAATATTACACAGAAACAAGGTGTTTTCTAAATATGAATTTAATGTAAATTTAGCATTATATTAAGTACGCTTTATGGAGAGAAATATACTAAACTAGCTTTTGCCCGCGGCTTCGCCCGCGTGGATGTCGGAAATTAACGCAGGAGGACGTACTACTGCGATAAGATTTGTTAATTCAGGTTATATTATAGGTAATAGCTGTTACCCGCGACTTCGTCCGCGTGGTATTTAACAAAAAGTTTTTCATAAAAACTGTTTTTGAAAACTACGCTGACATACGTCACAAAATTCAGCGTGTTTTTAGTTTTTTTAAACTATTTTTATTTTTTCTAAAATAAAAGTAGCCTAAGTTACTTCTTGTTACATCAGCTATCTGCCAGTGAAAGTTCCGTCAAAATCGGTCCAGCCATTTCAGAGATTACCCGGAACAAACAGACAGACAGACAGACAGACAAAAATTGTAAAAAATGTTGTTTTGGTAATTGTATCGTGTATACATCCATATACACTTAGTAAAAAGTGGTTATCTTAATATTAAAAACAGACACTCCAATTTTATTTATTTGTATAGATGTATAATCTATTTTCCCTACTTGTCTATTATCTTCACGTACCATTACTTAATTAGTATTCTAAGGTTGGACCCGCCACTTTCCAAAGGTTGAATGGGTTGATAAATGAGTTGGACGTGTAAATTGTTTTTGTTTCTCATTTAGTTTTAATTTTTGATCTGGCATGAGTAAGTTCTGCAGCCTACCCAAATAATCTTTCTTTGGTATTGTTCGTCGAATCGTTTAGCTTCTTAAGTACTGAGTTGAGCTGTACGATTACTGACAAATGCGTGCTACTGACTGGACCATACACTCAATCTGTGTGGTTCTTTCCTCTAAAGACCATTTCAGACACCCATGTATGTATATGGTCCTCAAATGATCAGACCGCGACTATTTCCGGATTTTTAAATACACATTGACATTGGTGAGTTTTATTTATACAATGACATTAATATTTACTAGTACAGTATTATATTGTTTCAATTATTGTAAATGTGAAGACCAAGTTGGTGTTTCTTTTTTCATTTACTTTTCTTCTCATTTAATATTTATCATGGTCTGGCAGTTTGAGTACGAGTTATGCAACCTACTCAAATGTCCTTTATTTGGTATTGTTCCTCGAAACCTTAACACCTTAAGTGCCATGGTTAAAATCAGAAAAAGTAAAAAAATGTACTTAGATTTCACTTTAAATAGATTGTTTATTCCATAAATACATATAAATAATATTTATTACATTACTAGCTTCTTCCACGACTTCGTCCGGGTACCAAATTTTTGCTCAAATTGTTTGGAGCTAATAGATATCTGTGACTGTCAAATAATATACAAATAATTTACAATAAAATAATATTACGATCTTTCAAGTTGGATCAAACTGCACACGGTGTGCAAATTTTATTTAAATCGGTTAAGTAGTTTAGGAGTCCATCCCGGACAAACAACGTGACGCGTAATCCACACTATCCACACTAATCCACACTAATATTATAAATGCAAAATTAACTCTGTCTGTCTGTCTCGCTTTCCTGCTAAAACTACTGAACCGATTTAAATGAAATTTGGTACACAGATAGTTTAGAGCCTGGGAAAGGACATAGGCTACTTTTTATTGCGGAAAAGGGGTTTTAAGGGGTTGAAAGGGAGGATGAAAGATTGTAGGGAAGTATTGTCATTTTTAAAGCTAGAATGATGAAACTTTTTTATTTGGCTTTTATTACGTAATATATATCTATGAATTATATTTAAAGTTTGTTAAATTTTTACCCTTAAGGGGGTAAAATAACAATAGGGAATAGGGGATGAAAGTTTGTACGATTTTAACGGGACTTTTATTGACAGGTAGCTGATGTAATAAGGAGTAACTTAGGCTACTTTTATTTTAGAAAAATACCTACGTTAATTTCCGACATCCACGCGGGCGAAGCCGCGGGCAAAAGCTAGTTTATATATATTAAGATATACAGCCTATTTTTATAATTTATTTCCTAACTTTTATTTTGACTTCATACTTTCCACATAGTGTACGAAAGTAAATGGTAAACTAAAGTTATATTGACACAGTAGTTTTTGTGCTCTACGGGACACTTAATATGGCTGAAAGAGTAATAAACATGGCCGCCAGGCAACAACGACACGTTCAGATATGGTATGTGTTGTCGGTCATATAGTCCGACAAGGCCTGAATGGAACAAAAAGTGTCGGACACATAGTTCGATATGGCAGTTAACGTGTTAAGCTCCTTAAGTTCTGAGTTGAGTTATTTACACGATTAATGACAATTGAGTGCACTGAGTAGGCCTGTCAGACACTCATCTACATGGCTAACACAAGATATAATCTTGGTCAAAACCAGGATTATATCTGCACTGTAAAAGGGACTGTGTATGTTATGTTCCGACCTTTCTTCATAGTGTAGTCGGATAGGAAACGAATTTTTTTTTTTAAGGTATTATCGAGAATTGTCGCGAGAACCAAACGTGTATACTAAATGACAGCCCAATAGCTTCAGTGGAAATGGGTGGAATATTGATTGCAAAATTCCAGGACATACTAGTGAAGTTAAATAAAAGCTGCGATATTATTACACGTCCTTGCGTAAAAAGTCTTATTGCTGCTATATGATACATATACATACCTAGATCTGCTATTCTGTCTGTCAATGATCGGTGGAGGGGGACTGCGGTTTCTGTACCGACCGCGCGGCGACGGCGAGCGAGACGGCGGACGTCTGTCGGACAAACAGATCAACATTATATTAATACTACACTAAAAGAGTTCTAACTAAGCACGAAATTCATAGTTACGGACGAAGTTACGGGCGATTCTCTTGCTTATCACCTATAGACCAGAGGCGACGGGTCAATACATCTCTAAGGGGGCGTCCACTAATAACGTGGGGGGAAGAGGTCGAGCCGAATCTCACGTGAGGGAGAGTGGGGTCTCAGTAAATATCACGTAACAAATGTTTATTTTTCAAAACAACTACAAATTGTGAGAAAACCGGGTTAAAGTAAGTAAAACATGTTTTTCAGCTGAATCCTACAAAATATTTTTTTTCGATCGTAAAGCCGCCACCGGACAACCAAGCCAGTCAAATGCAACGCATAAATCCAACGCAAATAAGCACAGATTAACACTCTCTCTCGCTGTCTCTCCCACTCTCGCTCTCTCTCGCGCTCTCTCTTTCTCGCTATCTGTCTCGCTCACTCTCGCTCTCTCTCTCTCACTCGCTCTCTCTCTCTCACTCGCTCTCTCTCTCTCACTCGCTCTCTCTCTCTCTCACTCGCTCTCTCTCTCTCGCTCACTCTCGCTCTCTCTCGCTCACTCTCGCTCTCTCTCGCTCTCTTTGCCTAGCCTTATCCCATTTCATTTGTGGTCGGCTCTCCTCGTCATTCTTCGCCAGATATTTCGGTTCTGGGTCGTCGCGTCATTCAGGAATGAATGAGTTTAAGTTTTTTATTAAAAATATTAATTGTCAGTTACAAGAAGTCTAAAAATGGCACCGTTGACGGAAAAGTTGTGTGGAAATCGGTTGTCATGATATGGTCACGTGATACGGAGGAATCAGGAACATTTCGTGAGAAAAGTATTGAGTATGAATACTATGAATGTCGATGGCTATAAGAGTAGAGGTAGACCAAAAAAACAATGGATGTACTGTGTGAATTATGATATGGATAGAAAGGGGGTGACAACCGAGATGACGACTAATAGAGAAGTGTAGAAGAAAAAGACAAGTTGCGCCGACCCGAAATAAATTGGGATAAGGGCAGGAGAATCATCATAATCAGCCTCTATTGTTCCCACTGCTGGGACACAGGCCTCCTCTCGGCGAGAGGAACTGGGCTTTAATCTACCACGTCGGCCCACTGCGGATTGTTAGATTTCACATGTCTTCGAATTTTTATGTGAAACATCTATAGGCGAGGGTAAACCTCAATTATGGCGTGGCGAGAATGGCCGTGGCGACGCATCGTCACGCTATATGATGTTATGTATGTTACCTCAGAACTTTCAACTGGGTGAACCGTTTTTGATGATCATTTTTTTATTTGAAAGCTGGTGCGTCAAACTAGGGTGGTACAGAGTAGTCCGTATTTTGATAATTAACATTTCGCACCCCTAGATCTAAAGGGAACTAACTCAAAACTCTTAACTCTTCATATGCCGTGAACGTGGATCCACGCGAGACACAATGGATTTTAATTGTGTCTGTAATTACGGCATTCAATGGGTTAATTTTTCAGTTATGCACACCTTCGAGTCTGTCATTTCAATACCTATCGACCAATAAACCAGATTCAAAACTATTTCCAATCTTTGGAGTCGAATATTGGAAATAGTTTGGAATCTGGTTTATTGGTCGATAGGTATTGAAATGACAGACTCGAAGGTGTGCATAACTGAAAAATTAAGAATTTTGAGTTAGTTCCCTTTAGATCTAGGGGTGCGATTTAATTAATGTTATTTTTGATTATACCTTATTTATTTCCTTTCGGAAAGTATGCTTTATAAATATTATCTTTACAAAATAATTTCGATGTTTCACATCTGCCAGGCGTCCCGCGACGGCTCACTTTTTTTTTCGTTTCTAGGACATGGCGGTTTCCTCAAAGTTTAAAGAGCAGTGGTGATGAAATTATTTAAACAAAGTAAAGCGCCTGCCTGGGTTCGAACCTACGACCTACAACTCGTAATTCGGGGCCGATACCACTGGGCCACCACTGCTCTGGCCAGGAGAATGAATGACGATGATTTATCAGCTGCGCCTAATGATCTCTTGGACACTAACCCAACAAACGAACTGTTTGCGGACGAACGGACGAAAATTTTATCGGCATTTCAGAAGTACTGCGAGAGGGATGTATGACAGTGTTGTTAACGTTATCTTTTATATTAAAAAAAAAACTATTTTGTATTATTTTTGTGCATGTGTTACCTAAAAACTACGTCATTAATTTCTGTAATTGGTTGTAAACCGTTTAAATTAAAGAAAGAAAGAAATAAATAAAGTCAGTTAGTTACCTTCTGACATCGGTGTTGTGTTCGTTGTCTCGGGCATGTCTTCTTGCTCGGGCGCGTCTCTCCCACGACCGAGAGCGACGTCGCCTTCGGTCTGGGTCACGGGTCTGTTGATAAAAGAATTATATTAATATTAGTAAGGAGACCAGTAACTCTTCATAAAGTCAAAACCAGCGAAAACAAATGTGTTACCCTGCACCCTAATTGCGAAACGCACAATTTATCAGAATCTGAATGGGATTGAAGATTATTTCTAAACTATTGCGTCATTTGTTCGAATAAATTGTCGGCTCAGCAACGTAAATAACGCAATGAATGTTGTTTAACCCCTCTGGTTAGGTACGCCCTCCTTATAAATCTTTACTATTGAGCCAAATCTCCGTGCAAGAATGTTCCGTGTGGTGTCGGACATAAACAATAGCACCATCCCATTTCTTCCCGTGGGTGTCGTAAGAGGCGACTAAGGGACTTACTAGAGAATGGGCAGCACAGCGTTCTCTATACATTTTACCACCATACTGCGATCGCCAATCCGTTTGCCAAGCGTAGCGATTATGGCAAACCCTCCCGAATCTCTAAGACCATTCTTTCAGGTGTTTTTTAAAAGATGAAATATTTATATATGTCGTAGGATAATTTGATACTTCGAATCTTCGCGAAAATCCTAGGGGTTTTGCGAAAACGCGGATAATTAGACATAGGCGAAAAATTATCAAATCTTACTGGACAAAGTCAGGATTTTTGCGAAAATACTCGTTATTATAGCAATATTGCGAAACGAAACGCTGGCTGTTATGAAATAAGAACGCTGATTGGTCGGTCAGCGCGTTCAATAAGAGATCGTCTCTGATTGGTTGACGTCTTAAATGTCAATCATTTGTTGCCGCACGTTATTTGTTTACGTTTGTGTCTGAGTTAAATTGCAGAAGTGTTTTGTTTTTTATCGTAAATAGTGTACCTACTTGGACTTAAATAAAGTGGTAAATAAAAGTGCTACACGGATGTACATAGTGTCATTCTTTCTCACCTATTCTAAACCTTCATAACTCTATGATACAATACTTGAAGTTAATCATCGGCAAACTAGGAACCAATTAGAAGTCAGCCAGCAAAATTGTAGCCAATCAGTGTTGAGCACATCAAATCTTACTATAGTAACGAGTATTTTCGCAAAAATCCTGACTTTGTCCAGTAAGATTTGATAATTTTTCGCCTATGTCTAATTATCCGCGTTTTCGCAAAACCCCTAGGATTTTCGCGAAGATTCGAAGTATCAAATTATCCTACGACATATATATAAAATTCAAAGTCCTGAGTGACTGACTGACTGACTGATATATCAACGCACAGCCTAAACCGCTGGTCCTAGAGACATGAAATTTGGAGGGTGTGTTATTTGCGAAGATTAGGTATCCACTAAGAAAGGGTTTTTTGAAATTCCATCCATAAGAGGGTGAAATGGGGGTTGAATTTTCTGTTTTTTATTTTTATTCTCTGGGTCGATTGACGCGCGGACGAAGTCGCGGGCAGAAGCTAGTTTTATATAAAATTTTAACATTACATTACAATTTATAAGTTCGAAAATATTTACTTTGTATTCCCAGGGAACAGCTGACTATGACGGAAAATATCACAAAATTAACAACTTAGATTTGGTTAAAATACTGACCGTGTCTACTCTTCTGTCACGTCTTCTGGGTGGCTGGTCTACTGGTTCTTCTAGGAGTTCAGTTAAGGGCATTACCTGTAAATACATAATAACAATTTAATATAATTATGATACTACTATAAATATGCAAGGAATGTTTTAAAAGTAATTCTTAGACTTTTGGGCAAAAAACTTTCTCAACTTTATAATTTTTCAAAACAATATGTTGATGTAGTATATTACATACATGGTGTTATACTACATCAAAAAAGCAAGTTCATTCATTTTTAACCGACGAAGAAAAAGGAGGTTCTCAACGCTAGTTTTTATTGAAAGGGTATCTTCAAAGTTGCTCAAATTTTATTAACTTTGGTTCCCATTCTGGCCACGACTCAAAATTTGTAATTTACATTAATTTAGGAGTTTATTTTTTTAAATTTCAGTTTTTTTTTTTAGTTTTTACGCATGTGGTGTACATGTCGCAGTAAGATAGATAAAGCCGTAATATAGTTATATCCTGTCATTGTATAGGCTTTTCGTACAGTGAGAAGTCAGCTTATACTTTCACCCTTAGTTGAGTGGTAGAGAATGCCTAAGGCATTAAGTCCGCCTTTGTACCTTTTCGGGCGAGAAATATACTGTTTTTATAGCAAAATTAAAATGTGAACTACATACCTTAACAAGCGTATGCTCATTATGCGGATGTCCTCTCGGCACAGCGCCCACGGGAGGCGCAGGGGCCGCTATCTTCGCCCCGCGGGACACAACTAGTCTCGCTCTCATCGCACCCGCGCCTAATCCGCCGGCGGACAATCCGCCCGCGGGTAATCCGCCGGCGGACAATCCTCCTGCGGGCACTCCGTTCGCGGACAATCCGCCCGCGGGTAATCCGCCGGCGGACAATCCTCCTGCGGGCACTCCGTTCGCGGACAATCCGCCCGCGGATAATCCGGCCGCGCCTAGACCGGCGGGCGCCGCGCTGGGTGCGACGCCACCGGCCAATGTGCCGGCGCAGGGGGACCGGCCGCGAGTTTCGCCGCCCGATACGGGGGATGGGATAAGAGGGGCACCGGCTAAGGGCAAAAATATAGGGGGGTTAATACACTGTGGTTTACTAATAATACGATGTTATAATGGGTGCAAAAACGACGCTAAGAGCTGCTTTTTGTCCAGGTCATTGACCATTTTTTTTTTTGTACTAGACTATATTTGGTAACCCTCTAGTATAGAAGATATCGAAGCTCAAAAAATAAATCGTCACAATATTTAATTGCATATTGAAGATTCAGCGAGAAACCGCACTGGTCGATCAATCAGTTTAAGTTACTCCTGCAGCAGTTGGTGGTCCATCTTTGCATACCAAGATCTCTCCGTGCCTGGGAAAGCACGTTAAACCTGCACTTCTGTAAGTGACGTACTCACAATATATAAGACTCTAAGTGATTTTTGTTTGAGTATGTCCTAGTGAGTAAGTCGTTGAAGTTGAAGTGCCATATCAATAAATAAATAAACCGTTGGCCCCCAGCAGTCATTCGTGGAAATCTTTAAGAGTTTTTATGGGTCTTCAAGAGCCCGAAAATATAACAACCAGTCTTACAAGGACTATCGTGTAACGGAGTAGCTGGGTTGTGGAAGTCAGGTAGGCAGTTCCTCCATGTATAAAAACTTTTTTACAAAAAAAAAACAACCGACTTCTTTAAAAACACTACAAATTGAAAAATAACTTTAATTTCTGAAGTCGGTGTCTTAGGATCTGTATTTATGGTTTTTTTGCCACCGACTTCCGAAATTAAAGTTATTTTTCAATTTGTAGTGTTTTTAAGGAAGTCGGTTGTTTTTTTTTTGTAAAAAAGTTTTTATTTTTAAATTTTTAGTTGTGGTATCCACCCCGCACTAATTCCAAACAAACAATGCATATTTGTGCGATAGCAGAAATCGCGGTTGATTTGCTGTCATTTTTTAAAGAGTTCCGGTGTCTATCTCTGGAACTCATCATCAGATCTATATGAAATTTATATGGGACCATTTCGGAATAAACTCCTTTCAAACAAAAAAAGAATTTTGCAAATCCGTCTATATATGACGGAGTTATGGCCGAACATACATAAAAAAAAAAAAAAAAAAAATATAAACATCCGAATAGAGAACCTCCTCCTTTTTGAAGTCGGTTAAAAATACTGGTATTCAACTGCATCGAGTTAGGCAGGAAGCCGACCCCAACATAGTTGGAAAACATACTAGACAGATGATAGATGGATAGTATGGATTATGAACTCTATACCGTTGAGATAGGTTTGCAAATACAGTGACTATATTTGGTTAAATATAGCATTGATCCTGGAAATATATGTCTCATTGAATAACTTTAAACGTGACAATAGTTCCATTTTGCATAATAATAGCGCAATGTGGTAATTTATAAACAATGCAAATTTTCAATGTTTTCAGTGGACTGAACTGAAACTTTATTAATTTCAGAAAGGTTAGGTGTGAAGTATTCGCAACCGACGTGCATATATTAAGGTGTATAGTATCCTCGTTAACCTTGAGCATATGGGCGGAGCTAAGCTCCATACTCCCGCACACACGTAACGAGTGGCGGCGGCGCGCTAAACTAAAACAACGACCAAAGATTATGCAGAGACGGACGAAAGTCGGTATTTTTGCCTACGACTGTAAAAGGTACCGAATGGTGGATCAATGGCTGATACTTTAGAAAGACGCAACTATTTGATGTTTATACTGGACATATTTCTTTAAACATGCAGGTATGTGATTGATTAAAGAAAGACAACTTTTCGGGTTAGAGATATCTTTATTTCCCATAAAAAACAAATTTCACTTACATGAGAAATATCAACATAATTTTTAAAAAAAGATTGTTTTTGTAACTCACAGTTTTGGTAAGGAGACACTAAAAATTAAAAATTACAACAAAACAGAAATAGTCAATAACTGTAGGATAATCGCTAATAAATTAAACACTTTCTTTGCCTGGGAATTTTTATTTAAATACAAACTGTTACAGTTCACACAATAAAATATATACACAAAAAAGTATTTAGAAATGCCACCACTAATAAAGCGTCCACGCGCACAAACAAATCGACTCCTCTGCAAGGAGCTAGTCTATAAACACACACTGTTACAATACGTTCGTAAGTATTTACACTAACACACACGTCGCGCGTAGTCGGTCGATAGCTGGAGCGGAGCAACGAGCGACACAGCCCTCCCGTCTGAATGCTAATGCACGACTGCAGCCCGCGCCTGCGCAGAGCCCCTCTACCCTGACGGCTTAAAATGGGGGTATTTCTTTGCAAAATTTTGATTAATTTACAATATTTTATTGTAAAATCGTAGTGCCTATAACCGTTTATTTTTATGTGTAAAAATATTTCCAAATAACAAAGCTGTTTAGTAGGAGTATGAAATATAAGCCAAAAAATTGGGTTGTCATAAATATTTTTTTACAGCAAAGGTTTTAACCCTACGAAAAAAGTGCTCTTGTAAAAATTATGTACATGAATCTATAGCAAAAGTATATTTTTTTCAAATCTTCAAACCAAGTCGTTAATGAGAAGATAGGTTCATAAAGTGACCGTTTTACGGCACTAAACCGGACCAAGGCCCTTAACGTAAATGAAGCAGGCAGTCAGCGTTCTGTAGTTTCTGCTTACCGCAGAACGCGTAAGTTTATCTATACTAATATTATAAAGCTGAAGAGTTTGTTTGTTTGTTTGATTGAACGCGGTAATCTCAAAAACTACTGGTCCGAATTGAAAAATTGTTTCTGTATTGGGTAGCCGATTTATCTAGGAAGGCTATAGGCTATATAACATCACGCTAAAACCAAGAGGAGCGGAGCAGTAATGAAAAATGTTCCAAAACGTGAAAAATCGCACGGGTAGGCGATTAAACGCGATGAGAAGGGTCGGGGGAACAAGAAATTTAACGCGGTCGAAGTCGCGGGCAGAAGCCTGTGTATTATATTCTGCCAGCGACTTCGTCCACGCAAAATTGCTTGTTACCCTGATCCACCCCGAAACATCGAATCGCCTGCTCGTTTTTTTTTTTTTTTTGCTCGATTCCTAACGGTCCTGGCGTGACGTTACATAACCTATAGCCTTATTTGTTCGAAAGAGATACCGCGGCCCCGGCATACGGACAACTGAAGGAACACGGGTGGGGTTTAGTCAGTAAAAGTCTGAGACGCCCTCCCGCTCCGCCCAGAACGGGAGACGTCATTTGATGATTCCACAAAAAAAGAAAAGAAAAAGCGTATAGCTTTCCTCGATAAATGGACTATCCAACACTAAATGTAGTTTCTGAGATTAGTACGTTCAACCAGACAGTCTTTAGCTTTATAATATTTAAATTAAATTGCAACTAAAAACTTTTTAAGAGGAACAATTCCGATTTCATGATTGTACTTTGTTGCGGTACTTTAATCGTTTTCGCAGCACATACAACGGACGCTCCCTAAAGCAATAACTTTACCCCGATTTTGCAACATTTTGCATTGATGCTCCGCTGCTTTTGGTCGTAGCGTGATGTTATATAGCCTATAGCCTTCCTCGATAAAGGGGCTACCCAATAATAAAGAATTTTTCAATTCGAACCAGTACTCTCCGAAATTAACGTGTTCAACTAAACAAACTCTTCAGCTTTATAATATTCGTATAGAATTGGTCCAGAGGGGTAATTGCGTAAATTTTTATCAGTAGTAATTGGTTTCATATTGATAATTAAACAACCTTCATTACGTTATTTACGTTGCTGAGCCGACAATTTATTCGAACAAATGACGCAATGGTTTAGAAATAATTTTCAATCCCATTCAGACTCTAATAAATAGTGCGTTTCGCAATTAGGGATTGATTGTTATATTATTAGTATAGATTACTTGCTAGCCATTAAAAAATTGTGTTGACTTTTTATTAAATAACTACAAGATCACAGCATACACAAATTAATAAACTCGAATTAAATTTCCCTCCCACCACAGACTGAAAATAGAAATCCCCCAAAGTGTTTTGTAACTAAATTCTTTGTGGGAGGCCAATGTTATTAAAATATTGTAGTTAAATTTATATTGTCAACAACTACATTTAATCTGTTTAACATTTTAAATTACCTTCACCTTTTTTTTTGTTTTGTGGATGGGAAATCGTCAAATAACGTATCCCGCTCTGTGCAGAGCGGGAGGGCATGTCAAAATTTTACTGACTAAAACCCACCCGTGTTCCTTCAGTTGCCTATATGCCAGGGCCACGGTAACTCTTTCGAATAATCTTGCGACCCTGGCAGGAGTCACACGTCTTTGCTAACTCATCATCTGCCTAGCGTTTTCCCAACTATGTTGAGGTCAGCTTCCAGTCTAACCGGATGCAGCTGACTACCAGTATTTTACATGGAGCGTCTGCCTATTGTCCGTGTGGTGCCGGATGTAAAGAATAGCAACCATCCCACTTCTTCCTGTGGGCGTCGTAGAATGCGACTAAGGACTTGCTAGAAAATAGAATTGATTCCAGTCGCCGATTCCAAAGGATAGTTTTGTATGGAGAAGAATGGGCAAAAAAACTCCACCGTTACACTTTTTTTTTTTAATTACCATATTTTAAATACATTCAGTAAGTAATTGTGAAACTCCACCGTTATTCATTTAGAATGTTTGAAAAAACATTAATAATTATAACTATACGTGAAAACGATGCACCTAGAATAAAATTAGTATACCACAGTAGGTAAAACATTATTTTATATGGCGCAATGGCATATTATACATGGTGCTCACATTTACAAACATTGTAAAAGTAAATATATGTCGGGTTTGGTTCAGACATCAGAAGTAAAACTCAGTTATGGCAATACAATACACTTATTTTAATTTAATTGAACAATCAGTTATCTTAAATCTAGGAAATGTAGAAATGAAATAAAACTGAATTAAATAACGAATAAAGGCAGTGAGGGCGGTCACATAGGGCAGTACTGACTGTCAAGGACAGTGGTCCATGCACCCACCGCAATAAGGATAGTACTAACTGTGTACACAGTGTTCCACATCCAATAACCGGGCAGTACTGACTGTCGAGAGACAGTGATCCGTGCACCAAGACGCATCCGTTTGAAATGCGTGCCGTCTCAACAGCGCAGCTCCTTATAAAGGCGGTCGCTAGTGGCCGAGGGTAGTTACGATATTTTACTGAACTGTACTTTACGTCAAATGATCGAAAGAGTGAAGGTTTGTCTATGATGCTTCCGGTGCACGTTCCACTAGCGCCATCTAGTCGCCGTCTCTCGCAGTTGTTAAATAATATTGCTGCCGACACGGCCATTCTGACAAATCACTCGTCCTCGAGTGCATTTATTCATCTAAAAATAATAATAATACTAATTAATTCACATCATCATCATCGTTACATACCTTAATAGCAAATATCACTGGTCTAGGTATTTCTTTACAACAGAAAACCCCTACAGTTCAAACAAGCTGGTCTAAATCGTCACCCACTAAAGCAGGCGAGATTCCTGCAGCATCTCACACATCATTGCTCATAACAGCAAGAGATCTTATTAGAACACCAATACAGTTCAAACATTCTGGTCTGAATCGTCACCCACTAAAGCAGGTGAGATTCCTGCAGAGCATCACAGATCATCTCCCACAACAACAGGCCTCTCTCTATTTGCTAAAACAACCATCTTCCACAAAAGTAGAAGAGACCACATAGTAATTGATCATTCCAAAGATTCCATTATAGCATCGGAATTATCTACACTTAAGGTGCGAGAACTTACAGAAAGTGTTTCCTCTGCATCATCTGCAGTCAATGTACCAGAGCTTACAGAAAGTGTTTCCTCTGAATCATCTGCAGTCAATGTACGAGAGCTTACAGTAAGAGTTTCCTCCGAGTCTGAGGTCATATCATTATTTACTGGCACAAAAGACGTACTGAGCTCATCTTCTGCCGTCACGGTCCGTTCATCATTTTCATCACTATAATTTTCGCAAATTTCTAAATAACTTTCTTGCCCTTTAGGTACTTCCCTTAAATTTTCATGTGCATATTTATAAATTCTGTTAGAACCGTTAATATGTTTAAGTTCATAACGGTCATTATCTAATACGGTGACTATTTTATAAGGCCCCTTAAATTTATTATCTAACTTTGTTTGATGTCTTGCTTCGCATTTTGCGAAAACAAATTCACCTACTGCAAAAGGTTTAATCCGAGCTTTTCCCTTATTAAACCGTATAGTGTCAGCGTTAGCTACTCTTTGAATATTTTCTGATGCGGATGAACGAGCCGTTTCAACATTAATTATAGGTGGTTCAGAAGAACTAGGAGTTATTTTAGCTAGACTAAGTGAGGAACCTTGAATGCCAAACATCAGTTCCATAGGCGTAAAACCTGTGGTCCTGGAACGAGTACTATTAAGAGCAAGTTGGATCTCTCCTAGTTCATCCTTCCAAGCATTATTAGAATTACATTCTATAACAGTAAGAATACTCTTCAAAGTTCGCATGACTCTCTCAACCTGCCCGTTAGCTCTACTAGAACCAGTTGCTATTAAATGGAGCTCTATTCCATTATTATTACAAAAGTTTTTAAACTCATTGCAGTCATAACAACGTCCTCTATCTGCGATAATGCGCTTCGGAGCACCAAATAAGTTTACAGCATTCTTAATTGCTCTCACAGCGTATGAAGAGCTTAAGGCCGGTGTATATTCCAGCAGTACAAACTTTGTAAAGGCGTCTATTAAAACTGAGCAATATTCTTTTTTATCACTTTTGCCCGAAAGTTTTCCGGTTAAATCCAAGTGAATTGTGTGCCAAGGGACTGGATGTTTAGGAATTGAATGCAACTGCATTTGCTGTGCACCTGAAGGGCCTTTAGCAGTTTTACATACTACGCAGCAATTAATAAACTTTTTGACTAATTTAGCCATATCAGAAAACCAATAAAATTCGTAAAGTTTGTCTAAAGTCTTGTCAAAACCTAAATGTTTTATTTCATTATGAACGTGGTTAATAAGGGACCAAACCAAAGAACGTGGTACAATAGGTAGCCAACTAGAAACTCCTCTACGTTCTATCTTCCTATACAATATTCCTTGTCTTAAATCATACGTATGCGATATCTCTTCAGGTAATTGATTATTACGGATTTTTGCTATAATTTCAGAAAGTTCCGAATCGCGTTCTTGTTCTACAATTAACCAACCTTTATCTAATTCAAGGAAATTTACTTTGCGGGGCTCAGAATAATTTGTGTTTGACAAATTGCGAGACAAGAAATCTGCATGAGCCATCTTTCGACCTTCTTTGTACACGATATCAAAATCATAAGCTTGCAATATAGCCCACCAACGGTGAACCCTTGGAGTCAAATCACGTTTAGAGTGAGAAGCTTTAAGGGAGTTACAATCGGTAAATACGGTGAATTTTCGTCCATGCAAATAATGACGAAAA
This sequence comes from Aporophyla nigra, assembly GCA_947507805.1. Taxonomy (NCBI): domain Eukaryota; kingdom Metazoa; phylum Arthropoda; class Insecta; order Lepidoptera; family Noctuidae; genus Aporophyla; species Aporophyla nigra. Next base: position 3,472,693 of record OX382318.1, read on the forward strand.
TGTTCGATTGCTTTTACTACCGCAAGAGTCTCTAACTCGTAAGAGTGATATCGCGTTTCTGCATCTATGGTCTTCCTACTATAATATGCTACTACATGAGGGGTATCATTATGTTTTTGGATAAGAATTGCACCATATCCCGCACTACTTGCATCGGTATAGAGTTCAATGGGCAAGGAAGGGTCAAAAACTTTTAAAACTGGTTCAGACGTCAAAATGTGGATAAGTTTTTTGTGTATTTGGTCATGCTCAGGGGTCCACTTAACATTGCCTTTTCCTTTTGTCAAGGGATATAAAGGGCGAATTATTTGGGAAAAGTTAGGAATAAACTGTCTAAAATACGTTGCCAGCCCTATGAGCTGCCTAACATGAGTGACAGTTTTTGGAGTTGGAACATTAATTAAGGCTTGTATTTTTTTTGGATTTGGTCTAATCTCCCCAGCTGAAACTATATACCCAAGGTACTCAGTTTGAACTTTCAGAAACGAACACTTCTTTAAATTAAACGAGAAACCAGCATTGGACAGAGTTTTAAGTAATTTGTCTAAACGGTCAAGCCCCTCATTAATATCTGTGGAAATTGAAAGGACATCATCCATGAAAACTAGAATTCTTTCATCATTCATAGGCTGTAGAGCAGTATTAATAGCCTTTTGAAAAACGGAAGGTGCATTGCGCAAACCGAAGGGCATAGCCAAATATTCGAACTGCCCTTTTGGGGTAACAAATGCAGTTTTTTCTATGGAACTTTCATGTACAGGCAGCTGGTGAAACCCAGAGGCCATATCAATACTACTAAAATAATGAGCACCATTAAGTTTATCAATTTGTTCACTGATCAGAGGTAAAGGATAATGATTAGGTTGAGTATTACTATTTAATTCCCTATAGTCAACACACATGCGTGTACTACCGTCCTTTTTCTCTACAAGAATGATGGGGCTTGCAAACGGGGATGAACTTTCCCTAATAATATTTGCCGCCAACAATTGCTCGATTTTTTCGTCAACTATCTTAGATTCCTGAGGGGATAACCTATACGGTCTCCTATGTACCACTTTATGAGGATCAATTAAATCGATTTTCAACTGTCCTGTTTTAATTCTAGTTGTTGGAAAATTTTCAATAAAATTATCTGCATATTGCGTTAATATGTTAAAAAGTTTTATTCGGTCAGATCCTGTCAAGTCAGTATTAATTGAATCAATGTCAAAAATAGGTTTGGTTTTGGTACACATATTAGTCTCGACACACCGTTTGAATGTTAAACCGCTCTCTGAAATTTCAACTAGAATATCGCGCTCAAGTATATCTCTACCTAATAAAATAGCGTCACGCAAGCAATCATCTGGAACTACATGAAGAGTGACGCTAATTTCAATGCTTTGAATTTTTATGTTACAAATGATTTGCTCTGTGCTACTAATGATACTCTTTCCAATACCAGTCATGTTGATAAAGTCATGCGATCTTTGTCCAACAACAAGGTGTGAAAAACTTTTCCTAATTAAACTACACTCTGAACCGGAATCAAAAATAAAGGGAAATGTCATACTATTACAGTTCATAATACCTCGAACAATTCTCGAGCACACGTTGACTTCTTTGCTTCCAGTAGCGACTTGTTCCTTCTTCGTATTATCAACCCTCGTTGGGCAGGTGGACACAACGTGGCCTGGCACCCCGCACGCGTAACATGTCACTTGTGGCTTCTGGTTGACACGTTTATCCGCAACTACAGAGCGATTAAGCGATTTGTTTCTTTCACGGCAATCAGCCGCACGATGCCCAGTCCTGCCACATATGTTGCAGTTGCCACGAAAGCCAAACGTAGAACGAGAGCGTTTGACATCAGAATCGGTCGACTCAGGCAGTTCTGATTTTCTCTTCAAAGATATGCCTCGCAGTACTCGAAATAGCTGGGATTTGTCATTTACCACAGTTGAGTTTAGTTCACGACGTATTTGAACATCACACTGAGATAATATAGAAATGGCAAAGCCTGTCACAACCTTTTCAGATAATCTTGCGTCCGGGATATTTTCAATCAATTGCCAAAGACGTAAACATGCCTGAGCAGGGGTCTCATTAGAATTAAGTTGAAATTTGAGGATACTGTCAAAGTGATCCTGAATAAGCATAGGGCGAGAGAACTGAGCTTTTAAAGTCTCCTGTATATCGTCCCATTGATATTGACTGGGAGGTATCTTGGTCAGTAATGTAGCTGCGCGGCCTCGAAGACAATGGGTCAATGTCATGATTAAATCGACACCTTTCAAATTTTTGCTTTTAATTATAGTGTCTGACAGCCGACACCAGCCCCCTATGTCTGAATTGGGGTCGTCAGGATCAAAAGGTACTAACGCTATAAAAGGTTGTGGTGCTGAATTGGACCGGGGTAGTAGAGCATCAGTTAATTTTGAAAGAAATGCTTCTAAACTATTTGAGGGTAGCGGAATATCTTCCTGCATATTTTGTGATGATGAAGTGCCAGAGGTGGGCGGAAAATCCGATCCCACTTCTGATGTCGGGTTTGGTTCAGACATCAGAAGTAAAACTCAGTTATGGCAATACAATACACTTATTTTAATTTAATTGAACAATCAGTTATCTTAAATCTAGGAAATGTAGAAATGAAATAAAACTGAATTAAATAACGAATAAAGGCAGTGAGGGCGGTCACATAGGGCAGTACTGACTGTCAAGGACAGTGGTCCATGCACCCACCGCAATAAGGATAGTACTAACTGTGTACACAGTGTTCCACATCCAATAACCGGGCAGTACTGACTGTCGAGAGACAGTGATCCGTGCACCAAGACGCATCCGTTTGAAATGCGTGCCGTCTCAACAGCGCAGCTCCTTATAAAGGCGGTCGCTAGTGGCCGAGGGTAGTTACGATATTTTACTGAACTGTACTTTACGTCAAATGATCGAAAGAGTGAAGGTTTGTCTATGATGCTTCCGGTGCACGTTCCACTAGCGCCATCTAGTCGCCGTCTCTCGCAGTTGTTAAATAATATTGCTGCCGACATATACAATCATCATTTTAGCAGAAAGACGTCAACTGCTCGACATAGCTCTCCCCCAATCTGTGGGGGGGGGGGGGGGGTTGGCGATCGCAGTATGGTGGTAAAATGCATAGAGAACGCTGCTGCCCATTCTCTAGCAAGTCCCTAAGGCGATTAACACACGGCACCGCGCACCGCCGCGGTAGGCGGTGAAGCGAGACCTTCGAGCAGAAATGGGAAGTATACGATGTTCCAAGATTATTTATTACTAAAATTTTAGTTTTTTACTTACCATGGTTCTCAATTTCAGGTTCCTTCGACGGCTCGGCGTCGACTGGGGGAGGCGACGACAGTTTCATCTCCTCCCGTCCCAGCTTCAAGTAGTCACTGCTTTCAAGAGCCTTGAACAGCATCTCCACAAATGGTTTTGTTTCTGTTGATAAAATAATTACAGTATGAATACTCTGTGTGGTTTCTCTGTGGGCGACTTTAATGCTAATTTGGAAATACATTATTTAATCACTTGTTCAGTTACCGCCAGCCATTAAGCAATTTAATGGGAATATGACATGTTTAGAACAATTTGTTTTTCTTCTTAAAAGATAATGTGTTTAATCTGCGCTGCCAGGGTCGCGAGATTTGTTCGAAAGAGTTACCGTGACCCTGGCACAGGCAACTGAAGGAACACGGGTGGGTTTTAGTCAGTAACAGTCTGACACGCCCTCCCGCTCCGGCCAAAGCGGGAGACGTCATTTGATGATTACCAACAAAAAAAAAACTGCGCGAGTTTTTAGGGAAAATGAAATGTTTGCATATTTGTATATATTTTTTTAAATAATATTGCATAACTGAGATGGGAACTACCCATCTAGACTAAGGTAGACTGTTGAGCCTACAAATGTTGTTTAAAATAAGAACAAAATTTACATAGATTACTGTGTAGGTACTTGTTGTGATATATTTATTTTATTTATGAAAACTTTATGCACAAGTAAAAAATTTACAGTACAAAGGAAGACTTAATGCCTGAGGCATTTTCTACCTTAGGGTGATAAAGAGAAAAAACATGGCAGGTGCAAGATACAGGATAGATATATCGAAAACAACTATAAAATACAAGAATAAACACTAATACACAGATAAAGATATATTTACTACATAAGCAGAAGATATATATCTGACTTGACTGGCCTGTTAGTCTTGTGGTTAGTGACCCTGACTGCTAAGACTGAGGTCGTGGGTTCGATTCCCACCCAGGACAAATCTTTGTGTGATGAGCACGATCATTTGTTCTGTGTCTGGGTGTAATTTATCTATAATATGTATGTATTTAGAAGTATATAAGTATGTTTATCAGTTGTCTGGTTGCCATAGTACAGGCTCTGCCTAGTTTGGGATCAGATAATGGTGTGTTGGTTGTCCTAAGACATTTATTTTATTTATTATTTATATATTTATCTTTAATACAATGCCTTCTTCACCAGACACTTACCCTGCTGGAGAAAGACATCCAGCTGATCCACCATCACCTCCCGGAGCTCTTCCAGGGGTTTGTCCTTCTTAACCAGGGCGTACACATACTTAGCGAGGGCTGCTGGGTCGGCATCGCACCTGGAAACAAATGGAAAAAGCTTCATTAGACGAGTTATGACTATTAGTTTTTGCTCTTGGCTTCGCTCGCGTGTTGGTCAAAATAATTGTACCATGGGAACGTACTCAAGGGATCATAAGTACCTGCCAGCGTCCAGATTTGTTCCAAAGAGTTATCGAGGCCCTGGCATAAGGGCAACTGAAGGAACACGGGTGGGTTTTAGTCAGTACAAATACAAATAGTTTATTTCTCTTTAACAAGATTTGTACAACATAGCTAGTGGTAGGCGTCCTTTTAAGCAAACAATTGCCTGTGTTAGGATACTCCACTCTTCCGCAACTTAGATAAAAGTAATGTACATTTAAAAAAAAACAGTATTTACTATTTATACATATAAATTCGACATGGTAAATTACAAAATTAAAAAGAGATATTTTAACTATTTTGTGTATGTTACAAGTGAGTTGAGTATGTGTGATATGTGTGTGTCACACCCCGTATGTGTATGTGTGTGTGGTGTGTAAGTGTACATGTGATACATACGAGTAAATGTATGCATAAATGAGTGAGTTATGATGTGTTCTGTAAGAGGGCCTCGGTGTCGTCGTAGGTGAGTTGTTTTATCCATTTAGTTATATAGTCCGACACGCCCTCCTGCTCCGCCTAGAGCAGGAGATGTCATTTGATGATTTCCCACTCACAAAAAAAAAAGATCATAAGTATCTATACTCCATTTGTTTAGGTAGTTAACTAAAGGTAAACAATCTTGATATGTCTTTTTATATAAAATAAATCGTATAAAAGACCAACAAATATTATTTAAATTAAGTTACTTACCTAACATCGGTTTAAGTAAATACCTAATTGTAAACATTTTTAGATTCAATTTTTAGACAGTTTTTTAGATAAAAGACATGTTAAGATTGTTTACATTTAGTTAACTACCTAAACAAATGGAGTATAATGTGTTAATCCAGGTTATAAACATCAGTTTTTGCGTGATTGGGTAATAAACATAGGAAACTTTCAAGTTAGTAGGACTGGTCGGAAGACCATGTGTGCCTCGAAAAGCACGTTAATCCGTTGGTCCCGGCTGTCACCTGTAGATCTTTGGACAATTCTCAAGGGTAGTCAGAAGACAAAAAAATCTGACAGACAAATTTACCACGGGCTATCGAGTAACTGACTAACGAGATTTTTGAAATCCGAATGAAAGTTTCAGAGATTACTTTCTACAAACAAACATCACCTTTTTATAATCTATACTAATAATTATAAAGCTGAAGAGTTTGTTTGGTTGAACTCGGTAATCTCAAGAACTACTGGTCCGAATTGAAAAATTCTTTTTGTGTTGGGTAGCCTATTTATTGAGGAAGGCTATAGGATATATAACATCACGCTACAACCAAGAGGAGCGGAGCAGTAATGAAAAATGTTCCAAAAAAAGGGAAAATCACACGGGTAGGCGATTCGACGCGACAGGAAGGGTCGGGGAAACAAGAAATTTAACGAGGGTAGAAGATAGTAATATTATAAAGCTGAAGAGTTTGTTCGGTTGAACGCGGTAATCTTAGGAACTACTGGTCAGAATTGAAAAATTCTTTTTGTGTTGGGTAGCCTATTTTTTGAGGAAGGCTATAGGCTATATAACATCACGCTACAATCAAAAGGAGCGGAACAGCAATGAAAACTTGATGAAAACTGGCAGGCAATTCGATGCGACGAAGGGTCAGGGGAGCAAAAATTTGACGCGGACGAAGCCGCGGGCAGAAGCTAGTTAGTATAGATATAGTTGTACAGTTGCGGAGACAACTTGGGTAATAAAAGTAGATACAGAGACTACAAGTAGTAGATAGCAGTCAACAGATAGTAACCAACTTTGTAATAATACATAAGTTTCGTCTTATCACTTGTACGGTAATTAGATAAGACATTTGCTTTATTGTTACGTAAAATTTATGCTGACATAATGGTCCTCTGATAGTAGTGTTTTTCTGCACTAATATTATAAAGAAGAAAGATTTTTCAATTGTAAAATTGTTCTTAAAAATTGTTTGTATAAGTGATTCATTTGTTTTTGTATTTATTTGTTTATAATAGTTAGTAATTTCTTTTGGGATTGTGGCTAAGTAAAAACAGCCGCACTGGTTGATCGTTCAGGTTAAGCTACGCTTGCCGCGGTTGGTCCGTGGATGGCTGACCATCTTTACATACCAAGACGCCTCCGTGCCTCGGAAAGCATGTTAAGCCGTTGGTCCCGGCTGTCTTTCGTTGATCTTAAATAGTCGTTACGGGTCTTTAGAATCCCGAAAGTCTGACAACCAATCTTACCAAGGGGTATCGTATTACCCAGTAACTGGATTGTGGAGGTCAGATAGGCAGTCGCTCCATGTAAAATACTGGTATTCAGCTGCATCCGGTTAGACTGGAAGCTGACCCCATCATGTTGGGATCAGGCTAGGCAGATGATCTTGCTCGTAAAACTTTTCAAAAGTTTAATGTATTCCAGTTGGACAGTGCACTTTTTCATCATTTGTGGTGATTTCAAAATTTTAAAATTGTTTTTAAGGATAAACTCCAAAACAACTGAAACAATTTTTTAAATTCTTACACCTATGGAAAGCTACATTGTTCCAAAGTAACATGAGCTAAAAATTACAATTTCAAGTTTGCTAGTAATTTACATATATAACAATCATCATCATCATTTCAGCCGTAAGACGTCCACTGCTGAACATAGGCCTCCCCAATTCGGGCGGCTTTGTTATAATCCTCACGCTTGGTAGGCGGGTTGTAGATTGCAGTATGGTGGTAAAATGCATAAAGAATGCTGCTGCCCGTTCTCTAGTTAGCCCCTTAGTTGCCGACACCCACGGGAGGAAATGTAAATGAAATTGTTTTAAGTACTATGATTTAAGGGGGGTCGAGCATGACACCAGTGCGACCAGAACCCATCGCGCCACTCGCCTTCGGGTACCTACGCTCTCTGGTAAGAAAACGCCACATACAGGGGCCCAGTACTTTGGTAACCCAGGTACCCTACATGAGATAGTCAGTAACACCAAGGAGTTGCTGGCTTTCCTCGAGGAGCTGAGGTGGATCGAACAACCAATTTCCCACCCGTACGCAAAATACACGCTCAGACATGGAGTTGCGGGCACCAGCCCATTCTGCCTAATGATTAATTAATCATTTATTTTCATACACATATAATAAAAAGTTGTTCTTGACTTCAATTTAATTTATTTGTATAAATTATGTAAGGATCGTGGCAGATGGCATTCCATAGTTTCTGTCTACTCCCATGGGCAAAAAGGCGTGAATTTATGGTTGTATGTATAGATGGGCTGCTTTGAAATTACATCGAAAATATCTCTGCATATCCTCCAAAAAGTTTCTATTGAAGACATTACCAACCTTATGTCAGACATTATAAATAAATGCTACGAGATGTTTAAATTCTATTTCGAGAAGACCAACACATAGGTTATAATTAACCATTACTTGTTTATTTTTAAAACTGTGCAACAACAGTTAGATGTAAATGGTAAAACCACACAGGTGTGACTCAAATAGAATACGTACAAGCTAAGCATGTCGCTCTGCTTATGAAATTAGACCAACTATATTTCAGCGTGGAGTCTATTGTTTTACTTCTGTAAGAAGGTTTTTCATATTTTGAAAACTAGATGAGGTTGGCATTTTCCTATCTGACTACTCTGAGTAAAAAACCCAAAACAAACTCAGAGGTCACAGTCTCTTTTAAAATCCAGACATAATATTGATTGTATATAGATAAATACGATATTTCTAAGGCCCGTTTAATTTTTTTTTATATTTAAAATACAAGTAACAAAGGACTCAAATGTGTTAGTAACAATATTTCTTACCAGCTACGTTATTAAACTTAACCTACACTGCCTTATAGTTAAAATTGAAGTTAAAGTAGGCGATATTCCCTTCAATATTATTGTAGTTGAACAAACTTGAACAGTGTACTTTTTATAACGCATTAATAAGGATTTTTATTTGTACAGGTTTGTATGAACACTTTTTTTACACATCAATCATATTTTAAAACTAGATGTGACTGGCATTTCCTATGTTCTATGTTATGGTGGTTTGGTTTCCGCACTGGCATTTCCTATCTGACGAGTCTGAGAAGAAAGGCAGAAATAAAACTAAGAGGTCAGTCTCATTTAATGTCCAGACATAATCTTGGTCCTGCCAGGGTCGCGAGATTGTTCGAAAGAGATACCGTGACCCTGGCACATGGGCAACCGAAGGAACACAGGTGGGTTTTAGTCAGTAAAATCTGACATGCCCTCCCGCTCCGCCCAGAGCGGGAGAAGTCATTTGATGATTTCCCTCCCCATCAAAAAAAAAAGACAATCTTGGTCAGATCATGTGAAGACCATATGGATTGATGTCTGAAATGGTACTACACAGATTGAGTGGACCTGTCCAGTCAGTGCATGCATTTATGAGTTTATGCGTTTAACATTTTATTATTTAGTTAACTTAATAAAATGTCAAAATTTCGGAAAAATTCGTGAGAAAAGTATTGAGTATGAATGTTGATGGCTATAAGAGTAGAGGGAGACCAAAGAAATAATGAATGCACTGGGTGAATGATGATATGGATAAAATGAGAATGACTACTGAGATGACGATTAATAGAGAAGTGTTGAAGATCAAGACATGTAGCGCCGACCCCAAATAAATTGGGATATGGGCAGGACAATGATGATGAGTTAACTAAACAAAAAAACAATGCTTTCTTTTAAAATTTCATGAAATTTATATCTTATCTTCCATTTTCTTTTCATATTTCATGCTACAGATTAAGTCAGCAAGTCGGCAGGGCTATAAACAGAGCTAAGAAGGGAATGCGTGAAGTCTCCATGGAGTTCCTTGACTGTTATTCTCCACAGGAACCTACTATGCCTTGGAATGGGCCACTAGATATATTTCTGACTGACCAACGCCTTGACGATACAAAAATGCCTGTAATTGAATTGAAATATATACTTTGAATTTGAATAATTTAAGTGTTTGTTCACAGGAAAATCAGGAGTTTCAACTAAACACAAAAATTTAATTATTGATCAATAAAATATGTTATTTTCAATATTTAATTTGTATGGTGGTTGACTCATTGCTCTGATTAGACTTAGGTCTTAATGACATAAGTTTTATGTCAATGAACTATCTTCAACTTTTAGGTTACGATTTGCACTGTCAAATTGAAATATTATGACACGAAAACGTGATAATAAATCTTATCTATTCGATTGAATGCAGGTACTATTAAAATCCAAATCAACAAGATAAAATGTTTACGATTGCACTAAACCGCAAAAGTGTGAATTTGACAAAACCATTTAAAGATCGTAATGTCGTTCTAATCAAATTATTTCTTCCTGCTTCAATAAAAACGAAGAATTTTAAAGGATCTAAAGCTTTACGCTGTAACTTAAGCAGGGTTCTCCATTTGAAACCATTGAAATTGCGAAAATAAACGCCATGTGTATACGTCAAATAAAAAAATAAAGCTAAATGAAACTTGATACTTTTACTCATTAATTATTCATGTTGCATGGATATATCCCCGCAAACGAACTCAAAGTAATGATTAGTTGAATACCTTACACATTGCGAATTTGTTGTAAATTAACGCAATATTGTAAATAATAAAATATGGCAGCGGATGTACTCACAGGGGTTCCAATATGGAGGTCAACCACGACTTGAAAGCGTCAGGATTTTCAATAATCATCTCGTTGCAACAATTATATGGTCCAAAGATGACAATTCATCCACAAAGCACACTATAAAATAAAGAATTAGCAATTGTAACTACAGCAATAAGTACAATCACATGAAAATAATCGTCCTTCACGTTTCACTATACACTTCACTTTTATATAACTTTTTTTGATAAATGAAGATTTCTACAAGGGTGTCAAGTTATTCTGCCTAATCAGTGTTGCCACCAATTAAAACTACTTTTCTACTACTCGGTACAGTGCACTCAGTGTAAAAAACACGCGGCAAAATCCACACTAATCGACACTATCCACATCCACACTTCCACACTAATATTATAAATGCAAAAGTGACTCTGTCTATCTGTCTGTCTGACTCGCTTTCCTGCTAAAACTACTGAACCGATTTAAATGAAACTTGGTACACAGATAGTTTAGAGCCTGAGAAAGGACATAGGCTACTTTTTATCCCGGTAGTACGTTCCCGCGGGATATTTTTCGACCTCCACGCGGGCGACGCCGCTGGCAAAAGCTAGTATTATAAATGCAAAAGTAACTCTGTCTGTCTCGCTTTCCTGCTAAAACTACTAAACCGATTTAAATGGAATTTGGTACACAGATAGTTTAGAGCCTGAGAAAGGACATAGGCTACTTTTTATTCTGGAAAAGGGGTTTTAAGGGGTTGAAAGGGGGGATTAAAGGTTGTAGGGAAGTATTGTCATTTTTAAAGCTAGAATGATGAAACTTTTTTATTTGGCTTTTATTACAATATAATATATATATTTATGAATTATATTTAAAGTTTGTTAAATTTTTACCCTTATGGGGGTAAAATAACTATAGGGAATAGGGGATGAAAGTTTGTTACATATAAAATAATAAAGTCACTTTGCTGTCTGTCTGTGATGTATGCTTATATCTTTAAAACTGCGGAACGGATTTTGACGCAGGTGAATAAATAGAGTGATCCAAGAGGAAGGTTTATATGTGTATAATATGCATAATATAGTAAATAAACGCTGATAATTTTAGAAATTTCTAATGTGATGGAGATGTGTTTTGCGCTTACATTGCGAACGCTGGTTGAACCCTACAAAATTGATCAAAATAATGTACTACAGTATTGTTCACCTTAAAAAGGTCTACAAAAAGTCCGCGATGGTATATGGAGGGATAACCCACAATAACCATTTTTTATCCTATACTTTTTTTACGAAGCGATTTTAAGCATTAATCCTTATCCAATTAAGTACCTTAAATATATTGTACATTTAATATAGATCAATATGGCCCTTGACAGCATGTAATTTAAATGAATATCTTAGAAAATGCGGAGCGGCTGGCAGGCTCTAGGTACGTCCGTCCCGGTTGGTAGCGGTCGGGTAGTGCAGGATTAGTAGGATTGTAATTCATATTACTTAGGCTTCACAGTAAATGCTTATATCATGTGTGTTCGTTATACTCAAAATAAACCTAATAGTATTACTCCAAGTAAGATACCGCGAAGTATGGCTTAGATGTTTAGATTTTTGGATAGATTTGGATTTTTGGTTATCCTGGATACTTACCATATAAGATACTTTATCCCGGTAGTAGGTTCCCAGGTGATATTTTCCGACAGCTATACGGGCGAAGCCACTGGCAAAAGTACTGTTCCTATAATTCCTATGATCGATTTGGTGTCCGGTAAATGATTGAGTGTCTGTATAGGTAGAATACGAGCGTTAAAAAAACCAGGAAGACTTATATTCAACTAAACCAATCCCTATGCCGCAGTCTTCTTACTCTTACTCTGAATACTATTAGTTTCATTTACACACATGAAATTCTCATAAACTATGAATCCGAAGTAATATGAATTATAATCCTACTTACTACTAATACTATAAATTATGTGAAAATATTTATGATTGGGTGATTGTTTCTCAATCACGCAAAAATGGCTGAATGGATCTGGATCTAAAATGGCACACAGAGTATATATTACCAATATAACCTGGATTAATACATTCTTACCACAGTAGTACGTCCTCCTACGTTAATTTCCGACATCCATGCGGGCGAAGCCGCGGGCAAAAGCTAGTAATGAACTAAAAATTACTATTAATAAAAATATCTAGCAAGATACCAGAAATAAACTGTCAAAACCGATATCAGATGCTTCACTCATATTATTTCACTTCAATTATAATCGCTTATATTGTGGGTGCCCCAGTATAAATATGGAGAGTATGCCTATTTGTTGGGATAATTATCGATGCTTCATTGGAGCGTTAGGGCTGTCACTCTTGATGTTTGTCAAATTAAAATTTGTTATATTGGAACGAAGTTCTTTAACGTGGCTTGTGTAAGGAGTTGAGTGGTACAAATCGACACGCGAAAATACGTTCATAAATGGAGCGACTGCCTATCTGAGCTCCACAACCCAGTTACTGGGTATTTCGGTTATCAATAAAGATTTTTTTTGTTTCATACAAAAGTGCAATACCTGCTTACGCGGTCAAAAGGACATGTATAAAAGCCATAAATAATCGACCTAAAATTTTGTCCCCAGTAGGTTAGAATCATGTAAATACTGAATCCATAGTAACAGCTGTTGTCACGTCGATATCCCTGCAACCCTGTGTATAGCTCTCTTTTATCACTGGAAGTATTTATTACAAACATAATTACAACCCTCTCCAACCAACTCCTCTTGAACACATATTTTACAACCCTCCAAGCTCATAAAGGCCTAAGAACAAAAAAAAAGAGAAATACTCAATACTCAATATCTTTATTGCTTTACCATAATGTGAACTAAGGTGGTAATTATATAATTTAGATCATTATGGACCCTGTAGGGCACAGCAAAAGGATAGAAAAAGTCATTCCTACAGCTTTATGAACTTAGAGCGTTGTACTGATGATTTTGATAGTTATAATTCTGTTACTACATATGTCTTACAGGCGCGAATAATATTTTAATCAACATACAACCTAGCACTGGCCTGCAAATTGCAAGGAACGTAAGAAATTTTGAATTTCGCGGGCTGGTTGGAGCATCCCCCTTAAATCTCTTTGCAGTTAGCCTTACCAGCCAGCTTAGCCAGCCAGCGACCATTGGTCGCTGTTAGCAGGTAATGGCATCGTCATGCACATTTAGTGTTGCCATTTCAACATTTTACAATTACACCACAAAAATGGAAGAATTTGTAAGAATTTTAGGATTTAATATTGAGCGCCGTAATATTTTTCTTGTTTTATCACTATTCACGTCATTTTACCTTAGTGCCTCTATTATTCACTAGATGGCACTGTTTCAATATTTTGATAGACTGGTTTCGTAAAACAGATGTTTTTATATAAGACGTTAAAATTCAAAAAAAAATTGTTACAAAGTTGTAATTTTTAAATACATTTTGTTATTTTACTAGCTTTCACATAAAAACGTGTATTATTGTACATACGATGCACTCTATTCATTCATGGATGAGTTTGGGACTTATTAAAAGAGAAATATATACAGGTTGTTTGGCGCATGGACCAACATTTTTAAGAATTTGAAAGCTCATCAAATATTTATTTTTGTTATTTATGCCAAGAATTTATGGCTAATTTAGAACTAGCTTCTGCCCACGACTTCGTCTGCGTTACATCTTTTGCTCTCCCGACCCACTCCCCGTCGTGTCGCATCGAATCGCCTGCTCGTGCGAGGTCTTCGTATTCCAGACGTTTTTTTCTTCTTGCTCTGCTCCTAAAGGTCCTAGCATGATATAGTCTATAGCCATCCTCAATAAATGGACTATCCAACAGTAAACGTAGCTCCTGATATTATTAATTTCAACTAGACAAACTCTTCAGCTTTACAATATTATAGTGAGCCAACCTTACAAGATAGATGCTATCGCGGACTTTTTTTTTTGTACTTTTTAAGAGCAACATTTCCGTCATATATGATTATTGCGACTTGCGTGTTGCGTTTGTTGTGTTTGTTTGGAAATCGGTTGTTTTTTAGCAATAAAGTTTTTATTGGAACACAGTTTTGGTCTTGAAATTATGTTTTTTTTTTCTAAACTAGATTCTACCCGCGACTTCGTTCGCTAAAAACGAACTACCTATTTGAACACTTTGAATGTGTCATACAGGGGTGTTTAGCGCAAGGACCGACATTTATTTAGGGATTGGGTGAGTCATGTGAAACCTCTTCCCCGCGACCAGGTAAGGGACGATGACCCCATCACATCGGACTTAACTCCCGGGTAAGCCGCACCAGGTTACACGCAGCTCGCCTTTTTTTTGATCTGGAGGTGGAAATCCTCATGGATGTCCTACGCCCTGGGGTGGGCGAAGCGGTCCGTCAGACTCTTACTGACTAAAACCACCCCGGTGTTCCGTCCCACACCTCCGCCAGGGACCACGGGAACCAATATGTCTTCCGCGATCCCCGACTAGTGCCGGCCCGCCTTTGCGGGCCTCCTCACGTTGGGGGGAAGTGAGGTGTTAAACTCCCCCCCATACATCACAGAGAGGCGCGCGTGGAACACTACGCGCCACCATCTCGAGTCCTAAGGAATAGGGGGTGACGGATGTCCCCAGATCCGTCACCCCTGGACCCATTTAGGGGGGCTGGAAGAGGGCGTTATCCGCCCTCCGCCGACGACCGGTGCGCCTGCTGCGGGCCGGGTGCGCGGAAGATATCTCCCGCTCCCTTTCCGGAGCCTCCTTCTGCAACATGACTGTTTCGCAGAAGGATACCACCGCGTCCCAAGACTCCTCGCTGCCGACCATGGACTCGACCACGGCCGGTAGCAATAGGTCACTGCCTACTTCTGAGATGAGGGCACGAGTACGACGCGGCTCCTCCCAAGCAGCACATTCTGCCAGCGTATGCCGCGCCGTGTCCTCCCGGCAGTCGACGCAGTGGTGACACCGGGCGACCGGCTCCCTGTTTATGCGACACAGGTACTTCCCGAAGCACTCATGCCCCGAGAGCACCTGCGTCGCCCGAAACGACAGGGAGCCGTGCCTCCTCCCGAGACACGCAGCTCACCTGGAACAACTGAACTCCACACACAACACATATCCGCCGCGTGGCGTATTCTAAGTTAATATAGGCACATCACGTCGCGTAAATCATACACCCACCTCTAAACAGGCGCCTACTCACACGTGAACACGCGGGCGGGCCTGCGTCTTCACGTAAACGATGAGCGGTGTTACACCGTACACTACCGCTCCCACACACACGACTGCTCCTTAGTTCGGACCGCAACAGGCTAGATCTAGCAACGGGACGAGCAGGGGCAACACACCCTATAGGAGCGTCGCACAGTGGTTCGAAATCGACGCTCCGTGGACATTGAAATCAAAATTTCTTTAGGCGAGAAATAAAAATCGGAACGGCTTTATTTCAGTATTATTTAAAATATTTGGTAATATGACAGCTATAGACAGCACTATCTCCGAAAAAACAAATATTTAATATTTTTTTGTATGAAGAAAAACACAAAAGTCGTTTTTACTCACAACTTGATAAAACTTAAAGCCTGCGGCTTATATGGGGTGTTGTCCCACATGAGGCGATTCCGAAATGCTATAACACGCACACCCATGCGCGCCGCTTCACTCACAGCAGAGTGTTGAATTTCGAGAAATTCATTTAGAGATTTTTACGTTGATTTAGGTGTGATCTTGAAAATATACAAAGTAATTGACTTTAGAGTGCTAATTTTATTAATTATAATAAGAAATAATGGTATATACAATATAAAAACACTAAAAAAACACTCAAATATAGACTCATATACAATATAAATAGATTTTGCAATATTTCTTATGATAATTTAATTCGTGGTTAGTAGATACAAAGTTTGACTTCTTAATTAACATAAAAAAGAATTATTTTTTAGTACAAAAACTTATCATCATCACCCATCACTCATGTAACGGATCACAAGCCTGTTCTTTTATCCATAGCTCACGTTAGTACAACAAGGAAAATGAATAAGATAATCACCCGCCTCGATTACGCAGCCATTATTGCTGAGCTAGAAAACACGGACTTTACGATATTGTACCAAATTGAAGACGTAAACGTGTATACGAATAGATTTATAGACATTGTTAGGTCAGTAATTATAAAGCATTCGAAACAGGTTAAAATTCCCAGGCAAAGGAGAACAATTAAGCCATGGATGACCCCTGGTCTATTAAAATGTATTAAAAATAGGGATAAAATGCACATCACAACAAAAAAGCCCCTGATAACCTAATCCTGAAAACAAGTTATACACGCTACAGGAATTTCTGTAATAACTTACTTAGAAAATTAAAAATAGCTTACGAATCGGCAGAATTAGAAAAAGCAAGAAATAATCCTAAAATCCTATGGAATACAATTAAACAAATAACAAACACACAAAAGACCCATTCAAGCCCTTTAGAGCTGCTCAAATTAAGGGACGATCCTAAATCTTCCTTAAACGAGGTAAATCATTTCCTTAGTAATATAGGTAAAAGTTTGGCTGCACAGATCAAGTCAAGGACATCAGCAGCAAGTGATCAATGCACTTCTATTCAAAACAAAAACAGTACTCAAAACCCAATTGTCAGTTCTCTTGCCGTGTTGGGAGTAGATGAAACAGAAGTGGAATCTCTCATATTGCAATTACGTCATGACTGCGCCGTTGGCTGGGATGGAATCTCGTCGATATTGTTAAAAACATGCCGACAAGTATTGGTCCCTCCAATAACCTTTCTCTGTAATCGCAGCCTTCAAACAGGTGTATTTCCGGAAGCACTGAAAAAGGCAATAATACACCCAATCCACAAGGGAGGGGACAGAAGCTGTGTAAGTAACTATAGGCCAATTTCCGTTTTGTCCGCCCTTTCCAAAATCTTGGAGAGGATATTGGCAAATGCTCTTAGGAACTTCCTGGACAAACACCAAATCATTGCGGGAAACCAATACGGCTTTCGTACAGGTGTATCGACGGAAGACGCAGTTTTGGACTTCACGCAACAGGTTGCCAGAAAGCTAGATAGTAAAACAAAATGCCTGGGAATCTGTCTAGACCTCTCTAAAGCCTTTGACACGGTTTCTGTTCCCAAGCTTATTGACAAGCTGGAGCGTATTGGTGTGCGTGGAATATCCCTTGAAATTTTTAAAAGTTACCTCAATAATCGAACGCAGTCCGTCAAGGTTGACGCGTATTGCAGTGACGAGGAGCTAGTAACATATGGCATACCCCAAGGTAGTATACTCGGCCCCATACTCTTTCAAATCTATGTAAATGACCTTTGCAAGATGAACCTGCCAAACTGTGATATCTATGCGTACGCAGATGACACAGCGATCCTCGTTTACGGACCTACTTGGGACATGGTTAAGACTACTGCAGAAGAAGCCCTGTCCAGAATAATGGAATGGTTAAACTCTAACCTTCTGACACTCAACTTAACCAAAACCACCTACATTCCATTTGCAATTCGACGGAACACGAGGCCTCCCCATACCTTTAGTATTACTGCTCACTCTTGCTCAAATCCAATACCATCTTGTGACTGTCCAACTCTTACTAGATCTGACACTATAAAATATCTCGGAGTTCAGATTGATGATGGACTAAGATGGGACAAACAGATTGACGCCCTTACGACACGTACGGTCCGCCTGATACACGTCTTTAAGTCACTGAGAGAGTCGGCTAAACTAGACACTCTGAAGATGGTGTATTACGCGCTTTGCCAATCTGTTATTGGATATTGTATTACTGTATGGGGCGGAGCTACAAAAACTAAAATGTTGAGAGTCGAAAGAGCACAAAGAGCCATACTTAAAGTAATGACTAGAAAACCCTATAGATTCCCAACAACTGAACTATACGCTAACTGCAAAGTCCTTACGGTACGTCAACTTTTCGTGCTTCGATCGCTTTTGAGAACTCATGTTAAGCTGCCGCCGCCAAAACTTAATAAGAGAGTACAACTCATCAAAGGATCTCAACATAAAACTACTTTCGCTACGCACCAATATTATATACTTAGTAATTTTATTTACAATAAAATTAATAAAGACTTAAAAATTCTAAAACTAAACACCTACGTGGTTAAAACTAAAGTAACAGAGTGGCTACTAGAGAAGGACTATGCCTACACGGAGTCTCTACTTACGTACATTACCTAATTAATCACGCACCCCGATTTCGATAACATACCCACATTTAAACACCCACTCCACTTATCACACATGCACACTCTCCCACACAACACTCACCTTGGTGGTGGCACAAGCACACACACATACCTACGTCACAAAAATATCACAAGCACATGAATTATTGCAGCGGTAGAACGACACCGTTCAAAATTTTGTTGTAACAATAATAGTATAAGAAAATGGTGGCTGTATACTGTTTCTCAAAATACAGGTTATAACCTAGTTTGAGAGGCAGGGTTTTAATTTTTTGTACAGATTTTACAACAATTTAAATTGTGTATTTCTCACCCACTGATTGTTAGTATTACTATCTGTATTTTTCGATAAATAAATTTTATTATTATTATTATAACTAATACAGACAAATACTAAGAATAGGCAATTGTCTAATTAGAAATATATAAAATTTACACAAAAATATCAAACATTAAAATCTAGTCTACTGAGTATCGTCATCGCTATCAAAGAATTCAAAATCAGAATCCATCATTCTTGGCACCTCAACAAATTCAATGTTTTCCTTATCCATGGTAAAAGAAGAGACTTCATTTCTTCAGTTAAATCATTTCTACTCTTGTCAGTTTAGGTCGAATGCTTGACAAATATGGGTCTGAGGATAGGATGAAACCATTAAAAATGTCTTGGTTTGTCGCTATGTGACAAAATTTCCGCGTATGATGTTTCCCGAGTTTTCTAAAATCTTTATTATATATCGGGCCTCAGATACCTCTTCTGATAGCTTTCCTATAGGCAGAATGTTGAAATGTTTTATTATTTCGGCTCCTTGCAGCAGAAGTTTGTGTATACTGGAAGGCATTAAATACCAGCCATACAGCTGCGCAGTTTCGTCGAGATAATCGGCAAACAAATCAACATTAATAGACTGTCCTGATGATACAACACGAAGAATAGTTGCGAATGATTGGATGAGCTCCTGACTCAATCCAGTGATATTTGCAGTTTTCTCAGGACACTGTAAAAATTTCTCGCCGCGTTGCCATCATTCTTGGTTCCAGCACCTTTATATAAAAATAATGATATGAGAACATTATTAGATAAGTTTTATAATATTACACTAACTAAAAACCCTTTGATATTATACAAAATAAATAAATCAACTAACCTTGTTTTACGATATCCACTAGGAGTCCCATTTCCCCTCGAAATTTTTGCTGTATCGTCTGTTTGCGACTTTTCAAAGCTACTTTACTAGCTTCATCTGTGGCTTACCATTTAAAAAAATCTAATTTATATAAAAGTATCCCTCATAATCGTATCTTAATTAAAAGTAGATAGTTAAACACTTCGTAAAAATAGCCCTTAACTAATTTATCTTAACTCGTTAACAATATTTGCAATTTGTACTAATGACATGAGACTAAATTACTATCTTAAGTTAATTAGCATGCATTTAGCATTGATTTCCTGTTAAACTTGAGATTACGAATAGCTTACAACAAACAATCATTACTCTGTAATTATTGTTTCCAGTTGGTATGTGTACCAAAAATTTCAAATAATATGTATTAAATTCCTTCCAGAAATCCACTGAATTTCTTGAAGTTCATCACTCTGCTTTGAGTGAAGTGGTGAAATAATACATTTCTTATTTATACAATTGCCTAATCTTAGTATTTTTCTGTATTAGTTATAAGTTTTTGTGCTTATATTTTTTTATGTTAAGTAGTCAAACTTTTTATCTACTGACATAATCTACTAACAACGAATTAAATTATCTTAAGAAATATAAAAAAAAAATATTTATATTGTAAATGGGTCTCTACTTGAGTGTTTTTATATTGTATACTCCCTTATTTCTTAATATAATTAATAAAATTAGCACACTCAAGTCAATTACTTTGTATATTTTTCAAGATCACACCTAAATCAACGTAAAAATCTCTAACTGAATTTCTCGAAATTCAACACTCTGCTGTGAGTGAAGCGGCGCGCATGGGTGTGCGTGTTATAGCATTTCGGCATCGCCTCATATAGGACAACACTCCATGTAAGCCGCAGGCTTTAAGTTTTATTAAGTTGTGAGAAAAAACGACTTTTGTGTTTTTCTTCATACAAAAAAATATTAAATATTTGTTTTTTCGGAGATGGTGCTGTCTATAGCTTTCATGTTACCAAATATTATAAATAATACTGAAATAAAGCCGTTACGATTTTTATTTCTCGCCTAAAGAAACTTTGGATTTCAATGTCCACGGAGCGTCGATTTCGAACCACTGTGGCGTCGAGTCGGCACCTTTGTTGCTGGTCGTCTTCCGTCAAGCCTCGTCCAGGCAGGCGCGGTCCGAGAGGGGGGGTTCTAGGGGTCATGACCCCCCCCCCCCCCCCCCCCCCCCCCAAAGACAGTCATGCTGTCGAAACCCTGAACGACTTGCCTGTCTTACTATCTTAAAATTGTTCTCACTTGAGCTTGCAAAAAGATTATACACGACATGTTTGACATACAGGCAAATGGGGGTCTCTGACGGGGACAGACCGCCAGGATGTCGTGATGAAAGCGGCGTTGATTTGATTTCATCGTCGTGGCGCGCCTACAGAAATAATAATTTCAATCATTCACAAGGACGCGTGTCTGCGGACACGCTTTAAATTGGCTAATGCCTATATTGGCAATCAAGATGAGGACCGCGTATCCTCCGCGGCCAGGGAGCAACGCTCCGGGACCGCCCGCCACGCCCCATGATGGGGGCGTCGTGACATCTATCTGTTTTTATTGTATAATAAAATGGTTTGATTAGTACCAAACAGTAGTCAACAGATCATGGACTGCGAAGAAAGTCTACTGTCACGGAACTCCTCAATGGCAAACAGTACCTGTTAGATACCTAATGTGACTGGGTCGTACGTACTAGTTGTTTTCCACGCGCGCCTCAAAGAGATGTCAGCAGTATTGAAGGGGTCCACTAGGATCGATGCCTGTCAGGATCGCGAGATTTGTTCGAAAGAGTTACCGTGGCCGTGGCATATAGGCAACTGAAGGAACACGTGGGTTTTAGTCAGTAAATGTCTGACACGCCCTGCCGCTCCACCCAGAGCGGGAGACGTCATTTGATGATTTCCCAACCACCAAAAAAAAACCCCATAGGAGGAACTATTTATGACCTCTCATTAAGAGGCCGTATAAGTTTTTTTTTCGGATTTTGCTGATTAACGTAATTTTATAGACGTGTTTTTAGCCGACTTCAAAAAAAGAAGGAGGTTCTCAATTCGACTGTATTTAAAAAGATTGTTTTTTACCTCATTTATTTCGACTGGGTGAACCGATTTAGATATTTCTTTTTTTATTTGAAAGTTGGTGCTTCCCGTGTGGTTTTATTTCAATTTGGTCCAGTTCTGACATGAGAAAACCATATAAATCTTAAACACCACAGCCAGTTGTAATAT
Organism: Aporophyla nigra; assembly: GCA_947507805.1. NCBI lineage: Eukaryota > Metazoa > Arthropoda > Insecta > Lepidoptera > Noctuidae > Aporophyla > Aporophyla nigra. The sequence continues at coordinate 3,494,665 of OX382318.1, forward strand.
TAGGAATTAGTGCGGGGTAGATACCATAAAGAAAAGTTAAAAATAAAAACTTTTTTCCAAAAAAAAACACTTGTGAAGTCGGTGGCCAAAACCTTAAATACAAATCCTAAGACACCAACTTCCGAAATTAAAGTTATTTTTTTTTTTTTTTTTTTTACTTTATAAAGTATCACATTAGGTGATACTTTATTCACATTACAATCTAGCCTATTAGCTAATAAGTTATTTAAATATAACTTAAACTGCTAAGTAACTATAAAACTAAGAAATCGTCCAATAACGTCTTTCTTACTCACTGACAGTTAAGGGGAAGACACTTGATTAACGTGTTCTTTATAAAAGTAAGCACTTTCACTGCAGTTTGTGTTCACTTACACTGCACTACACTAACTCAAAGGGTTTAACCCTTTTTAGTCTTCGCACTAATTCAGTGGTGTCAAGGAGTTGAATCGCCTCGACATTCACGTGATGATGAAGTCTGTGTTCATGAGCTTCTGCATATTTTTGTATTACTTGGCTTACGACATCCATTTTGAGGTCCCGATGAAGGTCGCTGTTTCTTATGTACCAGGGCGCGCTGACTATATCCCTAAGTACTTTGTTTTGAAATCGTTGTATGATTTGACGATTACTTTGGGTGGTGCAGCCCCACAGCTGTATACCGTAGGTCCATACTGGCTTTAAAACTTGTTTATATACCAACAATTTATTAGGTATTGACAATGGCGACTGTCTACCAAGTAGCCAATACATTTTTTTGTATCGAATATCTAATTCAGCTCTTTTCTTTTTGACATGCTCTTTCCAGCGCAGTTTTGCGTCCAGGGTCATGCCAAGATACTTAGCAGTATTGGCATATGGGATTTGTTGATTATTCATGAATACCGGGATATATTGTGGCTTTTTATTCGTGAAGTCAATGTGGATAGACTTGCTTTCATTAATTTTGATACGCCATGTTGCAGTCCACTCATGAACATGATTTACGTACTCTTGAACCTTTTCTACGGCTTCCTCGTGACTATTTCCAACAGCCATGATAGCGGTGTCATCAGCAAAGGTTGCAATTACTCCATTTTCTAGTTGTGGAATATCACAAGTGTATAGTAGATACAGGACCGGGCCTAGTACACTTCCTTGGGGTACGCCAGCTTTTATCTGCCTAAGGTTTGAGTAGGCATTTCCTTGTCTTATTCTAAACAATCTGTTTGATATATAGGACTCTATGATATCTGAAAACTGTTGAGGCAGCATTGTTCTTAACTTATAGTTGAGGCCTTCGTGCCACACTTTATCGAACGCCTGTGCAACATCAAGGAAAACCGTGGAGCACACCTTCTTCTCCTCTAGTGTCCTTTCAATAATATCAGTGATTCTGTGTACTTGGTCGAGCGTAGAGTGTTGTTCTCTAAATCCGAACTGATAATCGGGGATTAGATTTGCAGCTTCAATAAGAGGCTTCAATCTCTTTAGAAAAAGTTTCTCAAATATTTTTGACAACACTGGTAACAGTGAGATTGGTCTGTAAGATGTGGTTTCATAAGGTGGCTTCCCAGGCTTGGCTATCATAATGACCTCAGCTACTTTCCACATGTCAGGAACGTGTTTCAACCGAAATACAGCATTAATGAGCGTGGTAAGCTTAACTATAGCTTTACGTGGGAGATTCTGTAAAACCTCGCCTGTAATTAGGTCGTACCCAGGGGATTTTCTTCGATTAAAATTACACTTAATTTCTCTAGATACTTCTTTTGGGGTAACTAACTTAATGTCTGAACTAATTTGTACTCCCTGGATTATCATCTCATCAGTCTGGGCTTCATTTGGTTGGAATATTTGCTCTAAATGCTCAGCGAACCTTAGGGCTTTTTGTTCGTCGGTCACTGCCCATTTTCCATTTACTTCCTTGATAGGAGGAATTTGGACGATCGGTCGTTTTATGTGCTTTGTAGCTTTCCAAAGCGAGTAGCCGGTTTTAATGTCACTCGTTAATTGGCTAAGGTAGCTGTTTGTTAAGGAGTCATTGTGGTGTTGAATTTCTTTCGTAAGGCGCTTAGTGAGGTTGTTCAACAGTCTTTTATCTTGTGGACATCTAGTCTGATGCCATTTGTTTCTTTGTTTGCGCTTTTCGGTTATAAGACACCTAATTCTTGCAGGGTAGGCGGTTGCTTTGACCCGGTGTGTTTTTTCAGGTGTATTTTTCCAGGCGGCTTTCTGAATACTAGTTGTAAAATTACTCAATTCCAATTCCAGCTGTTCCGGAGTTTTCAATGGAACTCTTAATTCTATTGTATTATCCAAGTCTATTCTGAAACTCTCCCAGTCTGTGTTAGTATTTACAAGCGTTGGATTGTTCTCTGTGCGTAGGATCCGATACCATACTGATAAAATTATCGGTGAGTGGTCCGAATTCATATCAAAACCTTCATCGATGCTTAAGTAATTACTAGAAATATTTTTAGTTATAAAAAAGTCTATTAGATCTGGGAGTTTGCGTGGATCGCTTGGCCAATAAGTTGGTTTTCCGGTAGAAATAGATTCACACTTTAGCTCTTTCATAGCACTCATTAGTTCCTTTCCTTTAGTCGTGGTTAGTCTTGACCCCCACTGTGTATTTTTAGCGTTGAAGTCACCACCTAAAATGAATCTTTGTCCGAGTTGCTGTAAGAATCTCACATAATAATCTTTTTTTATATTATATCTCGGAGGCGAGTAGATGGCTGCTACAGTGACTGGATACAGTTTAGATTGAATACAAATCGCCACAGCTTGAATTTCATGACATTCGTACTTAACTTCTTCATGATGACGGAGATTCTCTTTGACTATAACCGCGCTACCACCACGGGCAGTATTGTCAGGGTGCAGTGCATGGTACACTTTATAACCTCGGAACTTTATGTATGATTGCTTAGTAAAGTGAGTTTCAGATATAAGGCATACATCGATATTTTCTGTGATCAGGATTACTTCCAATTCTTGTTGATGTTTAAGTAATCCGTTTGAGTTCCATGCCATTATTTTTAATGGATCCATTTTTTCCGTATCGAAACAGCATTCGTAGCGCTATTTTCAAGTTTATTTAAACGAGCGTTAAATGAGGACATCAGTTTTATAATTTCGTCCAACTTTCCTTCCATACCTTTATCGGAATAAACATTGTCACGAACATTTGCAAGTTCAACAGTTTTGGCTGTAACATGCGCGTATGTTTTCTTGTGAGTGTTTTGTGTCACGTAATGACTTTGCATTTGTGAGCTAGTTTGCACTTTTTCGTTGATTTTACGCTGGCTTTTTGCCGCCGGTTTCTTCAATGTTTTGTTCTTTATTTCTTGCATTTCCCGGGCTACTATACATCCTCTATAATTAGCAGGATGTGGTTCTCCACAGTGGACGCATTTTGGCTTTTCGTCTGACGGCTTTTTGCAGTCAGCAGTCAGATGTTTGCCCGTACATTTGACACATCTAGGTTCTTTAGAACAGTATTTGTGTGTATGTCCGTACGCCTGGCATCTCTTGCATTGAGGTACAAGCCTCGAAGTATGGAGAGGCTGTACTTCTACTTTACATCCTAATATTGACTTAATGCCATAGATTTTATTTATGTCTTCCTCATTTCTGAAAGTAAGCATAAACATGTTCAGGGGCTCCTTGTTTTTCCACCTCAATTTGTTTGCTGCATCTTCAATCTGAAAACCTTTATTTTGTAAGTCCTCAATTATTCGCTCAGGCTTGCATGTGAAATGAAGGTTTTTCACCATAACTCTTATTGGCCTTTCCTGCTTATTTTCGTAGGAGTGCCAGAGAAAGTTACTTTCAGTTAATAACTTTGTTATAGACTTATATGTGTCTTCGTTTGTGGAATTTATTTTAAGGCATTTCCCATTCAACATTTTAGTAGTAAATTTATCACCAGACACAGACTTTGACAATAAGTCAAACAGAGACTGGTAGTTTTCGACGCCATCTACTACTACAGGCGGAGGTGGTGGAATCTTTTTGATTTTTGCTTTCTCGGTTTGAACAGTCTCGAGGTGTTCAATGTTATCAGTTTTAGTGGGCGATGTGTTTAATTTGCGTTTTTTCCTGCTCTTTTGCCTAATCCACTGAGTTTCCCTGGCTAACTCTTCCTCATCCGTACAGTATTCAGGACACTGTGTTGGACTTTTTACTGGCTCAGCTGGCTTACTGGTGGCAGCTGTACTTTCCTGCGCTTTATGCTGTAAATAGCTCACTTGTTCTTGGAGGCTTTTTATTTGATTTTCCATAGCAGAAATAACATTACGCAGCTGCTCATTTTCTGCTCTTTCTTCGCTGTAGTATTTATACAGCAGTTGCTCATTTTCGGTTTTTATCTTAATTTTGGTGGTCTCAGCCATGTTATTGGCGAGTTAATAAATTACACTTAATAATTATAATTGGAATGTAGGTCAATTCTTACATGATTGTGTGTGTCATCGCGGCGTGCGCGGCCGAACCGGCGCGGTTGATTTGCTGCGTCTGCACTTTGCACTTAAGTAGAGCACGCGAGCGACGCGACCAATCTCAACGAATATCAAAACACAATGATTTTTCACTTTGTTGTGTTTTTAAGGAAGTCGACTAAACAGGGTTAAACAAGTTAGTGTAGTGCAGTGTAAGTGAACACAAAGTGCAGTGAAAGTGCTAACTTTTATAAAGAACACGTTAATCAAGTGTCTTCCCCTTAACTTATCTATACAAATAAATAAAATTGGAGTGTCTGTTTTTAATATTAAGATAACCACTTTTTACTAAGTGTATATGGATGTATACACGGTACATATACCAAAACAACATTTTTCACAATTTTTGTCTGTCTGTCTGTTTGTTCCGGCTAATCTCTGAAATGGCTGGACCGATTTTGACAAGACTTTCACTGGCAGATAGCTGATGTAACAAGGAGAAACTTAGGCTACTTTTATTTTAGAAAAAAATAACTGTCTTCGAAAACTACGGTGACATACGTCATAAACTCCGCTGAAATACGTCTCAAAATTCGAAAAACCCTGGCTGAATCCAACGAAATAGATCAAAATAATGTACTACAGTATTGTACACCTTAAAAAGGCCTACAAAAATGTCCTCAATGGTATATGTCTATCTCTTAGGGATAACCCACAATAACCATTTTTTATCTTTTACTTTTTACGAGAAATAAGGGCTTATTTACGAAGCGATTTTAAGCAATACAGCATTAATCCTTATCCAATTAAGTACCTTAAATACATTGTGCATTTAATATAGATCAATATGGCCCTTTACAGCATGTAATTTAAATGAATATCTTAGAAGATATTAGAGATTTTAAAAGTGGGCGCAGAGCGCGTTGGCAGGGGCCGGGTAGTACAGGATAAGTAGGATTGTAATTCATATTACTTTGGCTTCATAGTAATTGCGAATATCATGTGTGTTCATTATACTCAAAATAAACCTAATAGTATTATTCCAAGTAAGAGACCGCGAAATGGCTTAGATGTTTAGATTTTTGGATGTTTGTTTCTCAATGATGCAAAGACGGCCAAACGGATTTAGATCGAATTTGGCACAAAGATATATTATATCATGGATACGTAACAGATAGGATACCTACTTTATCCCGGTAGTAGGTTCCCGGGTGATATTTCCCAACAGCTATACGGGCCAAGCCACTGGCAAAAGTACTATACCTAAAACTTCGTCGGTGTCTGGTAAATGATTGAGTGTCTGTATAGGTAAAATAGGAGCGTAAAGGAAAACCAGAAAGACTTATATTCAACTAAACCAAGCCCTATGTCGCAGTCTTCTTACTCTGAATACTATTACTTTTATTTTAAAAACACCAACACACGTGATGTTCTCATAAACTATGAATCCTAAGTAATATGAGTTATAATCCTACTACTAATAATATTATAAATGTGAAAATATGTATGATTGGGTGTTTGTTTCTCAATCACGCAAAAATGGCTGAATGGATCTGGATCGAAAATTGCACACAGAGTCTATATTACCTATATAACCTGGAATAACACATTCTTATCGCGGTAGTACGTCCTTGTAATGTGATTAAAGTATCATCAAATGTGATACTTTACAAAGCAAAAAAACTGCCTGCCTTTTCCGAACTATGTTGGGGTCAGCTTCCAGTCTGAATGCAGCGGAATACCAGTATCCTACATGGAGCTACTAGCTATCTGACCTCCACAACCCAGTCATTGCGCAACACGGTACCCGTTGGTAAGAATAGGTATCAGAGTTTTGGGCTTCTGACGACCCGTAATGACCTTCAAAGATCCACAAATGGCATATGAGACGAATAGTTTAAAGTGCTTTCCGCGGCACGGGATGTCTCGTCATGTAACAGATGTTCACCCATCTACAAACTGATTGCGGCAAGCGTACTTAGCTTAATTTAACCAACGTGTGTTCCTAAAAACATCGAAGAAAAATAAAACGCATAACGAAACAGAGAAAGTTTGATTTTGCTCCCCATACATTTTCATACCCCAAAATTATGTAAGAAAATCGATTCTTGGAGTAAACTCCAAAAAGATTTAACGAATTATCGATCAAACATTTCGATTCCATGGCGGCAATGCCGCAGCACTAATTCTAAAAGTAGAACACAGATACCCATCTAAGTTCAGGGATCATACGATAAAGCGTACCCAACCAACAAAAAAGCGCTTTCCATCGCTTCACATTCACTCACACTCAAGACGCACTATATTGCTACAAGGTCATACATCGCTTTATTTCAGTGTCACGCGTAGTATGACAGAGTCGCGGCCGCACAATTTACGCGTGACAAATAAAATAAGCAGCCAATTAAACGTTTCATAAATAAAGTTACGTATTTGTTGATAATATCACGTAATTATAAAACGTTAAGTAATTAATAGTGTCTGTTCGAAGTGTGAATACAACGTTGAGTGCGAACGGTTGGCACATGTCAAAGTTTGGCGGGAAATTTGATCAGTCGGCAACATGCAGTGACAGTGTAGTGATGTGATAATTTTTCGTATATTTGATTTTATGTTTACTGTTATCTTTTTTATCGGATTTGTTTTAGTTTTTGTTGTTATTAAGTTATTGGAGTGGGCTGAGGATTACAGTGAGTATTTTTTTTTTCTTATTTTTATGCATGTAGTTTTTAATCACGGAAAGAATATGGCGTGTTTTTTTTCTATAGACGAGAACTAGAGTACCTAACGGGGATAGACGGATATTTCATTTTTTTTATTAAAAAAGTGCTCCAATTTTAAATATTTATCCTTTTATTTCATAGTACATACTTAAGTCAAACTCACGCGAGCGCGTAGTAAATTATAACATGAATAACAAATCTGAGTGTCTGACGACAGTGTCAACTAATTTGCATATAATAGCGCATATTGTTCCTTGCTCTTTAACTTTTAACAGTGTATACGAAATTCGAATACATTTACCTGTGAGGCCCAGGAATGTATGCATAGTAATTATTGTAAATAGGGAAAAACGATTCTAACGAAAACTTTTTGGTTCAGCGAATCAGCAGCAATATTTTGCACGCAAGTACGCAAGACTATTTTTTCGTCGCTTATGTTTTCTTAGGAAATCAACATAATGACTTTGATCTTGCATCATGACGACTTTTACTTCTTACCTTATATGATAAAAATCAGCGATGTATATTTTTTATTCTTAAAAAATACAATGCCAATGTAATTTACGTAATAAAAATGGCAATATTTTATTCGAAAAATATGAGTTTTTATCGGCTCAAACCGCTAAATGTCCTCTTGTTAAAATGTGCATGAAATCAAAATAAGTTTACGGAATTTACTATGTAGTCAATACGATGCAGATTATAAGTTATTTCCGTGTCCCAAACTATTTAGACTGTTGTATGTAAAACCACAATATTTTTTTTTGTTCTTACTACTATAGTTACATAAGTATCAATATGATTTCCATTTCTGCTCTTCGTATGAATGGGCCGTGCGTACTCAACCACGTGGGTCCAATTCGGGTCAATCAATATCACATGTGTTCGAATTATCGGGCCTAGGACATGCCGACTGCCTGACCATGTTTCTTCAGCATTGAAATTTATTTATGTGTAGTGAGAGGTCGTTGCAACTTAGCAAAAATCTTCTTCCATGATAATTATCAAAGGCTACTTAGTGCATTTAATTCAATTATTGCCAAATTGTCTTTTCTATTTTGACGAATGACCAAATATTAAATATGGTAGATTTTAATCATGACTTCAACCAAAAGACATCCACCCTAGACATTAACCAACCCCAAATGTCGCCAAATGAACTCTCTGGGAAAGCGGAAAATTTAAATTATAAAGAAGTGTTAGTGGAAAGTTTGGCCATTCTAACTATGCTCAAAATTCGCCTATTTATCGAAGTAAAAAGCTAAATAAGATTTAAATTAATTCGATGTTTTTGTGACGTCTATAAACACACGTACGTTATAATGGCCCATTTAATTGGCAGGTTTTGCATAATTTATCTATTTACTTAATCAAATATCGTCACGGTCGTTATGGGCAGTCGGAAGCCCGAAAGTCTGCCAACCAGTCTTACTAAGAGGTATCCTTATTACCCAGTAACTGGATAGTGGAGATCAGACAAACAGTGGCTCCATGTAAAATACTGATATTTAGCTGCATTCGTTTAGACTGGAAGCCGACCCCAAGAAAATTGGGAAAAAGCAGGCAGATAATTAAATGTGAGTTGTAGGGTTTCTATCAGAGTATAGAAAGTTGTAGTTTCTTTTTAGGGTTCTGTACGCAGAGAATGTCAATGTTTGTCTCAGGACTATCATCACTACATAGTATAAAACAAAGTCGTTTCCCTCTGTCTGTCCCTATGTATGCTTAGATCTTTAAAACTCCGCAACGGATTTTGATGCGGTTTGTTTTTAATAGATAGAGTGATTCAAGAGGAAGGTTTATATGCGGGGTTTTTATACGCGGGCAAAGACGCTGGCAAAAGCTAGTATTAAATATTTTTTCTGAGTGTGTACTATATGACCGCCATAACAAAAAAACCGGCCAAGTGCGAGTCGGACTCGCGCACCGAGGGTTCCGTACAAACCTGCAGGTCATCATCATCATCATTCGTCATCATCGTTTATGAAATTAAATGTTTTTTTTTTAATTTTTATATTTGAGTTGACTGAATGAAAGGTAAATTGTGGTTTACGATTTATGACGTATTAAAAAAAAACTACTTACTAGATCTCGTTCAAACCAATTTTCGTTGGTAGTTTTCATGGTAATGTACATCATATATTTTTTTTAGTTTTATCATTCCCTTATTTTAGAAGTTACGGGGGGGGGGACACACATTTTACCACTTTGGAAGTGTCTCTCGCGCAAACTATTCAGTTTAGAAAAAAATGATATTAGTAACCTCAATTTCATTTTTAAAGACCTATCCATAGATACCCCACACGTAAGGGTTTGATTAAATTTTTTTTTTGTGTTTCAGTTCTATGTATGGGGAACCCCAAATATTATTGTTTTAAAAAAAAATGATATTAGAAACCTCAATATCATTTTTGAAGACCTATCCATAGATACCCCACACGTATGGGTTTGATGAAAAAAAAATTTTTGAGTTTCAATTCTATGTATGGGGAACCCCAAATATTATTGCTTTTTTTCTATTTTTGTGTGAAAATCTTAATGCGGTTCACTTAATACATCCACTTACCAAGTTTCAATAGCACAGCTCTTATAGTTTCGGAGAAAAGTGGCTGTGACATACTCGGACAGACAGACAGACAGACAGACAGACATGGCGAATCTATAAGGGTTCCGTTTTTTGCCATTTGGCAACGGAACCCTAAAAACGGTAGTCCCGACAGAAATAAAAGTGATTTTTTGTCGGCGTTTATCTGCCTGTGACTTCGTAGGCGTGTTTTTTTTTTTTTGTTGTAGTAACACGCTAATGATAAAGCTTAAACTGGTAAATAATTAATATTTTAATTTGACAAATAAAAATAATACTTGTAATTTGAGAACCAGTTTTTGAATTAACATCATTATGGAAATTGAATTCTGGCAATTGTTTACGTTTGACGGTACCATCAATGAGGTAAATTTAAATTCAGATTCAACAACCTTCAATACAAAACTTTTTTTTAAGTTATGTTTACGAATTAACGGCTTGTTCTCGGTGAGTGTTACCTTAAGGACATATGTGGTCTGGAGAGAACGGAGGGTAATTTCGGACTCCTACCGACTTAAACACCAGGATAGAAAGAGGGCCCGGGAGATAGAAAGAAGAAAGAAAATACGTTCATTAACTACTAGTACATTGGTACACAAATCATACAGACCTCCTAGTAAAGACCCTAGTCCAGGGAAGTGGTCACCAGCTTTTTAACTGCCCCGTTGCTGTCATGGTCGCAAGCGTGACCGCAGTGCGTGGGGTTTTGATTTCGATTCTCGAGCATGGCAAAGCGTTCTTGGATTTTTTCCTTTAGGAATTTCTCACCAGTAACCCGGAGTTTAGAAGTAGCTGGTGTGAAGCCCCCGTATTTAAGGGTGACAGTGTAATTCAGGCACATAACGTTTTAAGCTGTTTCTTCTCTACTCACCTCGTAATAAACATCCGTCATTCATTAATTCAACTGAAGATGTCTACTGCTGATTGCCGCCATTGGTCCGTGGATGTGTGACCATCACCATATATACCAAGACCCCTCCATGCCTTGGAAAGCATAGTAACTGTTGGTTACGGCTGTCATTCTTGGATCTTTGACAATCGTTACGGATCGTCAGAACCCCAAAACTCTGGCAACCAGTCTTAACAAAGAGTATCGTAATTACTCAGTAATTAGGTTATGGAGGTTAAATAGGCAGCCTACTGTACTGACATACCCTGAACAAAGGGTAACATTTTGTGAGTATAGGTAATTTTCTGTTAGTACAGGCATCTTCTGGGCATGCTCGTTCCATCGCTTTCCACCAGATAAGATTGAGGTCAAGAGGTAATTTTGCAATAAAAAAACAAAAAAAAGAATGTTCTTCAAAATATGTAAATGATGAATTAGTCAAAACTACTCACTCAAAACTATTAAGTAATATCTCTATTAAAATAACTTGCTTTGGAAAATATTGCTTGTTACTCCGTTAGTAGCAAATAATATTTAAATATCTACTTTTATACTTATTTTGGTGGGGTTTGTGGCTAAGCAATAACAGCTACACGGGTTACTCGATCAGGTTAAGCAACGCTGCGGTTGGTCTGTGGATAGACGACCGTCGTGCCTCGAAAAGCTCGTTAAGCCGTTGGTCTCGGCTATCATTTGTGGATGTTTGTTTCTGTTTTTTTTTCATCTACTGTTTCTTAGAAAAGTAAAATTACCTACGCGTTCAAAATGTAAGAAACAGAAAAGTAAATTATGCAAAAAAAATAATTGTTAGTTGTGCTAAATATTATTCATCGGTACGGAACCCTCCGTATTCCGAATTTCCGACTCGCTTTTGAATGCTTTTTCAATTCATCTACAAAAAAAACAGGATATATTTTTAGTTCAGCCATTGCCCTACATTGACGCCATCGCATTTATAACTTCAAATCAAATGACATGTAAACGTAAGTCGCTCTATTGTTGGTCAATTGACATTTTCCTTGAACATTTTCGGCACAATAGCACATTGATAAGATTATGTATCTAATCTACTCGTAGTGTTTAGCGGAAGGTTTACGTATACATACTACGCGAGATCTAATATGTAATCTTAAACAATATTTGAAAACTGTATTTAGATTTAGGTTTTATTATTGGAAAATGGGTCTGATCTTGACCTCAATCTCGACTGATGGATGGATCACATCCAATTTTAAAACAAGGCTTAAAACTGAATATATTTTAATTCACTGAGACTGGAATTGTGCCCAATTGTTACGGGACCAAACATAACTGACGAAATGCAGGTGAACTGCTCTCACCCTTCTGCCTAGCCCTTTCTGTTAACTACATCGCAAAGCATTTATTTTACAGCTATTTTGGAATAAACAAGAAGTTAGTCAGTCAGAAACATAAAGCTGGTTACCCATTCCAAAGCGTACTAGGTCTTAGAAGAGCGGGCAAGAAACTCATAAGACACTCGTTATGTTTGTTAATATTATAGATTCTCTGTTCTAACTTCAGTGCTAACGCAAGTAAGTATTATTTGTTTCTGAAGTGCACTAATTGGTTAATTAAACATTATCATGTAACATAAGAGATAGAGCAGTGGTGGCCCAGTGGTAACGGCCGCGACTTACGAGTAGTAAGGTCGTAAGTTCGAACCCAAGTAGGCGCTATACTTTGTGTAAATTATTTCATCACCACTGCTCTCATGACGGTGAAGGAAAACATCGTAAGGAAACCGGCATGTCTTAGAACTAAAAATTCGAAGACATGTGACATCTACCAACCCGTACTGGGCCCGCGTGGTGGATTATTGCCCACCCCCTCTCACCGAGAGGAGGCCTGTGTCCCAGCAGTGGGAACATTTATAGGCTGCTGATGATGATGTAACATAAACACAGACAATGCGGTTTTGTAAAATAAATATTGATTTAAAATTAAATGAAATTATTTATCCTGTAAATGGGATATTGGAATCACTTTTACAGAATAAGAAAAATAATGCGAGATAGAGTTTACATTTCCTATCTGACTACACTTGAGAAGAAATTGTGAAACAAACAGTCCTCACATAATGTAGAATAGTGCCTGAAATAATCTTTTGAGAATAAAACCATGCAAATTTGAGTGGGCCAGTCTAGGCATTGCAAGCATTTATCAGTAATTGGATAGCTCGACTCAGAACTTGAGGGGCTAAATGTTGTCTTCTTCTATTTCATAGAATAGTTATCTCTCTAGTTGGTAGGTGACAGCCTCCAACAAGGTGGACTGAAGTCCTTGTGAAGGCCGCAGGAATCCGCTGGATGCCCGAAGCACAGAACCAGTCGAAGTAACGATGCTTGGACCAGACCTATGTCCAGTAATAGACGTCCTTCAGCTAATGAGTTAAATCTTAGCTGATTTATGACACTTAAAAATAACATATAATTTAATAAAATATTTTGTGGTATGCGGACTGATTAATCAATTAATTAGTAAAAACAAAAACTACATACATTTAAACGACATTCGCTAGAATATTTCGGCGTGCTCACCGCGTGTTTCACAGGCTATCACTGACATGACCAACCCTATTGAATGAGAGTTACTGATAATAGTGGAAGGAACTAAATATTGTTATGATCGCTTTTCATAAGAATACAAGAATTGTTATCTTCATCCATATTCAGTAGCCAGTAACCAGATACTAGGTTGGGACATCAGGTAGGCAGACGCTCCATTAAAAATACTAGTGTTTTTGCGCCGACCCCAACATAGGTGAGAAAAGGCTATGCAGAAGACCATAGTAACACGAATTCTGTGAATTTTTCGGAAAATATGAAACTTAGTGCATATCAATAATGACAAGGAAAACAGGATCAACATAATCTGCCGAGCCTTTATCTAACTATGTCGGGGTTGGATGATGATGATCTTCTTTTAATAGTTTACTGCCAGACATGCATCTCGTTATTTAGCTCAAACCTCGGCTCTCTTATCCAAACAAGTTGACACTTCATGTAGCCCGAAGCCGTCCTACTTACGTAGGTAACTTACGTATGTTAGAAATATACCTTATATTACATTATATTTACCTGCATTTCTTATCACAGTTAAATTAACTAAACTGATGTATACGGTCACCAAAGGACGAGGAGTAACCAGGGTCCCCGGATATAGTTGAAGTTTATTAAGCCGATGGATGTTTGCAAACAAAATTTAATTTAAATAATCGAAAACGAATAGTTTAATTTATTAAATTAAGTTAGAAGTCGAAAACATTCATCAATTTATTACAAAATGTCAACTAAATCCGACAACCATGTTTACTTGTCTCTTTTGGTTTATCTAACTAAACGAACGCCACCATCTTGTTTTTTATTTTATTATTTCCTATTCAAAATAATTGCACAAATCTATACTAACAGCGTATCACTGTCATTTCATTCGAACGCCAAATCCTTGTAACCCTTTATATACGTCACTTACACGATCAAACTGAAAATGACAGAACAGATGTCATCCAAAGTCAATCTGAGACATACATTTGCCCTTTATTTCACTTCCGAAGATTTATCGTTCGTCCTCATTCACCTTCACAACGCGCATGCTCTGCCCGAACGAGAAATGTCAGTATCTGACACCGTGTCGACATTTGAACTTCGATAACCGTTAATTTAGATAACGAAAAATAACACGCTGTGAAATAACCGATATCGGATATTAACTCTTCCTCATCACTAGTGTTTTTCTTTTTTTTTATGTTGCATGCGTGATGGGTGTGTTTTTAAGTGTTGCCAGGTGCATAACGAGTTTTGCTTTCGGATGGAATGATGAAAAAGGTAGAATGGTTTTATTTCTTTTTTTTATCTGTACTTTATAATCTATATATTAATACATGAAGCAAAAACTTTGAGTCTCATTTAACGAAAATTACGCAGACGGATTGGGTCAGTTAAAGTGTATATGGAGAAGGAGTGCAGAAAGCTAATATTTTTATACATTACTGCATTAGAAATACATTAAGTTTTAAATGAATTAAGATCGAATAACCGACCAATGGACGACCACTAGTTATTGTAAATTTATGTAGGGTAATTTCCAGAGCTACTGTTCTTTTTTTTGTGTGTGTGTGGGAAATCATCAAATGACGTCTCCGGCTCTGGGTGGAGCGGAAGGGCGTGTCAGACTTTTACTGACTAAAGCCCACCCGTGTTCCTTCAGTTGCCTATATGCCAGGGCCACGGTAACTCTTTCGAACAAATTTTGCGACCCTGGCAGTGGAGCTAGGTACTGATCTGAACCCTAATTACGAAATGCACTATCAATCAGAATCTGAATAATTTTGAATATTATTTCTAATCCATTTTGTCTGATGTTGGAATAAATTGTCTTCTCAACAACGTAAATAACGTAATTAATGTTGTTAAACTGTCAAAATGAAAGTGATTCCTACTGATAGTAAGTTACGCAATCACCCCTCTGATTGCCAAATTCCTTCACAATTGGGAAGCTGAGTATCTCTGAGTATCATCCTACTACTATATTATAAATGTGAAAGTTTGTGAGCATGGATGTACAGGATGTGGCGTAAGTAATGGTCCACCGTCCAGGATTCGATGAACCAGATAATTAACGTAATGCACGTAACCATTTTTACCCAATTTTTTTTTTTTTACAAAAATTGCTCTTGAACTTGATGGTGTGTTAAAAATTGAGGTTAAAATTAGAGAAGAACCAACTTTTTTTCCAAAAGAGCTGAATTTACATAAAAAATCATAATTTATCATGATGGCTCTAGTATTCAGCAGTAATTAACAGAAATCAAAATGAAAAAATAATGATTTTTGTTGAAACTACAAACAAATGTGTAATAAAAGGTAGAAATTTCGTAAATAAAAGACAAAAATGAAATATTTTCGGAACCCATGGGTAATTTTTTTAATTTTTTTTAATTGTTATAGTTAATTATCTGGTTCATTGAATCCTGAACGGTGGACCCCTACTTACACCACACCCTGTATGTTTGTTACTCTTTCACGCAAAAACTACTGATCGGATTATCCCGGTAGTAAGTTCCCGCGGGATAATTTCCGACGTCCACGCGGGCGAAGCCGCTGGCAAGAATTCTTCGCTAACGAATTCGCGAACACAACCTGCTGCAGTTTGATAAAGTGCAAGAGAAAATAATATTAGATATACTTTGTAGAAACAATGGTCTTTCATTACTGTTTTCATGAAGTTTAATTTCTGTCGTAAAAGATAACCTTTCTTTTGACAGATAACCTTAACTTGGCTGTCATTTTCAAGTAAACTAACTGCATAGTAATAGGAACTGCGTAATAATTTTATGAGCAGTATGAGCGGAAGACCTGCATGGCTAGAATTCATCTGTGCTTAGAAGAAATACGATATTGAATGCAAATATAATAAATCCGTGTGGTGCCGGCCGTAAAGAATAACACCACCCCATTTCTTCCCGTGGGTGTCGTAAAAGGCGACTTAGGGACTTACTAGAGAATGGGCAGCAGCGTTCTCTATGCATTTTACCACCATACTGCGATCGCCAACCCGCCTACCAAGCGTGGCGATTATGGCAAAGCCCCCCAAATTGGGGGAGGCCTAAGTCCAGCAGTGGACGTCTTACGGCTGAAATGATGATGATAGTGATAAATAAATAAAAGAAAAGAAAGAAAATACGTTTATACGTTTAAATTAACACTTATTTCAGAATCCATATTTATTTGTGACATCATTCTAGGAGAACGATGCTAGCTGTGCCCGCGGCTTTACCCGCGTGGTGTTCAGAAATTATCACACAGGGACGTGCTACTCAGACAAAAAGTAGCCTATGTTACTCCTTATAACGTCAGCTATCTGCCAGTAAAAGTCCCGTCGTCAAATCGGTCCAGCCGTTTCAGAGATTAGCCGGAACAAACAGACAGACAGATAGACAGACAGACAAAATAAAAAATTAAAAAAAGATTTTTTGACGTAAGTACCATATTATATACTTTCATATGCATTTAGTGAAAAACTGTAAATTCGAAATTACAAACAGACACTTCAATTTTATTTATTTGTAGTATTGTATGTATGTATGTATTAGTGAAAAACTGGAAATTCGAAATTATAAACAGACACTGCAATTTTATTTATTTGTATAGATCCTACTAATATTATAAACGTGAAAGTTTGTATGTATGGATGTGTGGATGTTTGTTCCTCTTTCACGCAAAAACTACTGAACGGATTTGCATGAAATTTGGAACACAGATAGTTTATAACCTGGATTAACATATAGGGTACTTTTTTATCCCGGTAATACGTTCCCGCGGGATATTTTCCGACCTCCACGCGGGCGAAGCCGCTGGCAAAAGCTAGTAGATGTATAGATTAGAGCCACACGTCTTTTTCTTCCACACTTCTCTATTAGGCGTCAACTCAGTAATTCAATATTTGTTAATGGGGTTATAAACTAGTGTTAATTTTATTAACCACTTTAATCATTTGGATATCTTCTTTCTGTCTCAAAGCAACTTCAAGAAAATAATTAGGTATTTATCGTTTGATCGCACAAAGTATAGCTAAATATTTAATTAAGATAGTAATTAAGTGTAATTGCACTTACTTACCTAATTAATAATGTACACAAGTAATCTGTGGAAACGTTGTAGATTGTACATTTATCCATTTGTCATCCCATAATTCATTGTAATACACATTGTAAAATTGTTTATTTTTCTAAAATAAAATAAAAATAGTACTCAACATTTTTTCCGAGGCACACCGACGCTGGGGAATTTCTACTTGACTGCGTGCAGAGAGTCCCACTTATCGGCCAACGCTCTATGAATGGTGTTGAGGCTGGCGCGAACACAGCGTAGCAGAGATGCGCATGCATGATGGCTGAAAAACTGCCAACGTCTGCGTCGTCAAACTGCAGCGCTCCTACACCCTAATTGCGGAACACACTATTAATCAGAATTTGATTAATTTTGAAGCTTAATTGTCATCCATTCATTCATATGTTCGAAAAAATTGTTTGCTTAGCAATGTAAACAACGCCATGAATGTTGCGGAACTGTCGAAATGAAACCGATTCCTACTGATAGTGTAGTACGCAGTTATCCCTTTGACCAAATTGTATCTTCCTTTATTGCCTAACTGTCAGTCAGAATATGATAGTTAGAAATAATTTTGAAGAATATTATTAAACCATTGCTTCCTATATTCGAAAAAAATATCGGCTCATTAATGTAAATAACGCACTGAATATTGTAGAACTGTCAAAATTTTAACGGGCAACTGCCTAACACAGTAACAAATTAACAATAGGAATAGTAATAGAAATAAATATTCTATTTTTCATATAAGTTACACTGTTACAGTAATTGTGCTAAAACCTTTGCGAGACCTGTAGTCTATACTAAGTGAGGGACTTGTAAGACAGATCTCCAGGCTCACACCCCTTATTTTCTTTTTTTTTTGTATGGGAAATCATCACTTGACTTCTCCCGCTCTGGGCGGAGCTCAGGACGTGTCAGAGTTTTACTGACTAAAACCCACCCGTGTTCCTTCAGTTGCCTGTGCTAGGGCACACACGGTACACCCCGTTAAACATAATAACATTTTACGTCGTTATTTCAGATTTCATGTCACAATATTAGCAAAAAGTTTTCAAAGAGAGGTAGGTTCAATTTTGACAGTTCAACAACTATCATTGCTTTATCTACAATGAAAAAAAAATGTCGTCTGAAGAGAGCCAAATGGCATCCCTACATCGAACAATACGATTAATATTACTGGGAGGACTTCGATAATAGCATCTACCCGCAGAATGGAATCTCATCGATTTTCATCAACGGATTCCAACTGGCACTTCAAAAAGCTACAGAATAATAAACAGAAGGTTCACTTTGCGTAGCTTTTTCTTTTGCCGACAGCTTTGAAGCCAAAAGTAAGGATTATTATTTTTATTCGGAAGAACAAACAATTACATATTATATTTTACGAATAAATAGTAATTATAGTGTTTTACAAATGTGTAACCAACAACGTTCTCCACAGATATACAAAAAGTCAAAGACAAAGTTAATATAGTAGAAGTAAAAGTCGGACAGAATAGTTACGTCATCATCATCATCATCATCAGCCTATAGCAGTCCACTGCTGGACATAGGCCTCTCGATTCTCGGCAACTCTCATCCAGCTGCTATTAGCCACCCTGCGAAGATCGTCGCTCCACCTAGCCTGAGGGCGTCCTACCTTACGTTTGCCGATTCGCGGTCTCCACTCAAGAACACGTCTACCCCAACAGTCATCGGTTCTACGGCTAATGTGGCCGGCACATTGCCACTCAGCTTGCTAATTTCATCATCATCATCATCATCTCATCATCATCATTTCAGCCAAAACACTTCCACTCCTGGACATAGGCCCCCCCCAATTTGGGGGGTTTGCCATAATCGCCACGCTTGGCAGGCGGGTTGGCGATCCTACCAAGATCATGAGATTTGTTCCAAAGAGTTACCGTGGCCTTGGCATATAGGCAACTAAAATGCATAGAGAACGCTGCTGCCCATTCTCTAGTAAGTCCCTTAGTCACCTCTCATGATACCCATGAGAACAAATGGGATGAAGCTATTCTTTACGTCTGACACCACACGGAACAATAAGTACACAGGCCATCACTTGAAGCTACTACAATCCGTCAAATTTCTTTAATAGGTTTTCAACTTTAACGTTGAAGTATTAGGTTCAAAATGGATTGGGGAAAATTGACAGTTTCGGATACCTTGATGTGCTGGCGTCTGTACATGAAATAGAATACACATAAATTACAGCTGCTAAGGAACACTAGAGAGAATTTAATATAATATCATTCATTGGATTTTTTATTATGTCAAGCAAAAAGTTTCTGTATTTTCCAAAGATAAAGCAAATAGATCCAAATTAGAGAAAAACTTATTAAATTTGCCTGAGCGGCGACATAGAGGTATCTCCAAGCCTGCTGGGTTAGGTAAAGTTTTTGTAAGTATGTTTGTATTTACGCATCTTCCACTGTAGCGTCTAAACGACTTATTCAAATTTGATGAATAACGTGTTAATCGATTCGCAGTGATGGTCTACGTGACATAGGCCACATTTCACATACGAAAAAAAGTCGCAGAAGTCAATACGATATAATCAATATGACGGATGCCACTTGGAAAAAAGTTGTACTTTTTTTTTTGATATATTGAAATAAAAATCACAAGGTATACTTTCTAAAACTATACATATTGGTAACCTGAATGTATCACACACATAAGCTAATAGAAAATAGTGTCGAAAACTTGAACCCAACTATAGATAAGACAAAAAAAAAACCGATGAAAAAATTTACCGATCAAAGTGTCGGTTCTTGGGGAGGCCTATGTCCAGCAGTGGACGTCTTTCGGCTGAAATGATGACGACAAAAACGTGTTTACGATTTGTTGTATTACAGTTTTGACCTTCTGTTAATTTGTTTTTATGATAATAATATATACTTACCTACCTCAAAAGAATGTAGGTCGGTAACTCGGAATTGTCGGGAATTCGGGAACTCCGTGTTCCATGGCTAATGCATTGTCAAAGTCTCTAGTGATGTTATTATTTAAAAGATATTTCACTATTTCTATACGGAGGGTTTTTAAAACACGTATTAGCTATTTACATATATAAATCCTAAATTATTAATAATAGCTTCTGCCCGCGACTTCGTCCGCGTTAAATTTCGGGTTCCCCGACCGTTCCCGTCACGTCGAATCGCGTACCCGTGCGATTTTCCCCGTTTTTGCAACATTTTTCATTACTGCTCCGCTCCTCTTGGTTGTAGCGTGATGTTATATAGCCTATGTTACTTGCAGATATTGTAACTTTCTAATGGTGAAAGAACGTTTAAAATCGGTCCAGTAGTTTTTGAGTTTATCCATTACAAACAAACAAACAAAAATACAAATTTTTCCTCTTTATAATATTAGTGTAGAAAACAAAATCAAACGCGTTTCGCGGCTTCTGAGAAATAAAGGCGGGAAGTTCCGTCTTTCAAAACTTCACTGTGAACGCTTGAAGTAGCTTCACTCGGTGTTGCCATTAATAAATATTTCGATATTCAATCTAACTTTTGTTTTATACTAAGAAACTTTCTTCTTGAATCACTCTGTCTATTGATGAAAACCGCATTAAAATCTGTTGCGTACTTTTAAAGATTTAAGCGTACAGACACGGGAAGCGACTTTGTTTAATATTATGTGAAGAAGAAGATAAGAATTTCGGGTTTAAGTATTTAAGGCTGAAGCCAAAATGTAAAATTCTTAATGGAAGCTGAGAGAACTATCAAATTGTCATAATCGAAGATGGTCACATTCATCGGAGCTCCCAAAAACTTTTTTTAGATGGCTCTACCTGTATTAAAAATCGTGAATTTAATGCACACTTTTTTTTTTAATTAGTATTTTTCACGTTCTTGAAACGTGGTGCTGCAGAAAAACGCTTGGGGTATCGAGGAACGAGTTTCGCATCAACACCTCGATACGCTAAGAACTCAACATCAAAAACCGGCCAAGTGCGAGTCGGACTCGCGCACCGAGGGTTCCGTACAAACCTGCAGGTCATCATCATTCGTCATCATCGTTTATGAAATGAAATGTTTTTTTTTTTTAATTTTTATATTTGTGTTGACTGAATGAAAGGTAAATTGTGGTTTACGATTTATGACGTATTAAAAAAAAACTACTAACTAGATCTCGTTCAAACCAATTTTCGTTGGTAGTTTTCATGGTAATGTACATCATATATTTTTTTTAGTTTTATCATTCCCTTATTTTAGAAGTTACGGGGGGGGGGGGACACACATTTTACCACTTTGGAAGTGTCTCTCGCGCAAACTATTCAGTTTAGAAAAAAATGATATTAGAAACCTCAATTTCATTTTTAAAGACCTATCCATAGATACCCCACACGTAAGGGTTTGATGAAATTTTTTTTTTGTGTTTCAGTTCTATGTATGGGGAACCCCAAATATTATTGTTTAAAAAAAAAATGATATTAGAAACCTCAATATCATTTTTGAAGACCTATCCATAGATACCCCACACGTAAAGGTTTGATGAAAAAAAAAAATTTGAGTTTCAGTTCTATGTATGGGGAACCCCAAATATTATTGTTTTTTTTTCTATTTTTGTGTGAAAATCTTAATGCGGTTCACTGAATACATCTACTTACCAAGTTTCAATAGCACAGCTCTTATAGTTTCGGAGAAAAGTGGCTGCGACATACTCGGACAGACAGACAGACAGACAGACAGACAGACATGGCGAATCTATAAGGGTTCCGTTTTTTGCCATATGGCAACGGAACCCTAAAAAGCGTCTATCTGATCCAAACGCGCATACTTAAATACTTCGGACAGGTCTCGTGGCGTGAAGGTGACTGCAAAGAGCGCCTTGTCATGCATGGTAGAGGTGGAAGGCACTAGACCACGAGGACGCTCACCCATAAGATAGACTGACCGAATCCGCAGTGGATGAATCATCGTATACGGTACTAGCTTCTGCCCGCGACTTCGTCCGCGTCTTTTCGCTCCCCTTCCCGGCGCATCGAAACGTCTGCCAGTTTTCGTCCATTTTTCGTTTGCTGCTCCGCTCCTTTTGACCGTAGCGTGATGTTATATAGCCTATAGCCTTCCTCAATAAATGGGCTATCCTACACAAAATTCGTCCTGTTTTCAATTCCTACCAGTAGTTCCTGAGATTAGCGCGTTCAATCAAATAAACAAACTCTTCAGCTTTATAATATTAGTAAAGATAAGCGCACATCATCATTTCAAACGAAAGACATCCACTGCTGGACATCATAGGCCTCCTCCAATTCAGTGGGGGGGGGGGGGGGGGCTTTGCGATAATCGCCACGCCTGGCAGGCGGGTTGGCAATCGCAGTATGGTGGTAAAATGCATGGAGAACGGCTTATTCTCTAGTAAGTCCCTTAGTCGCTTCTTATGACACCCACGGGAAGAAATTGGATGGTGCTATATTTTACGTGTAGCACCACACAGAACAAAACGAACGAAGTGCACATACAATTCCAAAAATCGGAGTAAACGGTGGCGAGAAATCGTGAGGTGAATCACATCAGCCCCTGGACAAGAAACTTAATGAGAACTACGACCGCCCTGACAAGAGGATTGAGTGCCCCTGTGTCGGCGCAAATACTTGTGTACTATAATGTCTTCCGTGCGTGATGGCTTTTCCTTTTTGTTTTTGTGGGTGGGAAATCATCAAATGACTTCTCCCGCTCTAGGGTGGAGCAGAAGGGCGTGTCAGACTTTTACTTACTAAAACCCACCCGTGTTCCTTCAGTTGCCCATACGGCAGGACCACGGTACCTCTTTCGAACAAATCTGGCGACCCTAATCGCGCGAACCTAGGCGCTTAGACCCTCGCGATGGCTAGTCTCCGTTGAGATTGGCCGCCATGGCCGAAATACGGTCTGAAGAACTATATTACAAAGAAGAAGATCCCATGGGGGTAGGCAGAAACTACGGAACGCCACCGGCTACGATCTTTACATACTCCTTTTGCCTCGTTTAGGTTCATAAAATTGGTCAAAAGAAATCAAATCAAAATATTTTTATATCACATAAACCAACATGGCACTTATGAAACGTCAGAAGCTAGGTGCACGGTTCCAAATAGTTGATTCCTATGGAGAAGAGCCGGCAAGAAACTCCATGGTCACTCTTTTAGAAGTAATGGGCTTTTACAATAGTTTTAAATTACAGTATTCATGGGTATGGGAGCTCTGGTGCGAGCCATGGTACGGAGCGAGAGGGCATGGGAAGCCGTCACCTCCTTCTGCGAAGCAGTAATGCTCGCAAAGGAGGAGGCGGGGCGCGTGAGGGAGTGGCAGTCTCTGCGCCCTCACGTCCCTAGCCGCCGCAGGAGGAGACGCCCCGGGCGTCGGGAGTCTAAAGCGGACTCCCGGCTACCGTAGGCGCGAGCTTGCGGGCGCCCGGTAAAGACCAGGCTCGGGTCGACGGCGCGTAGTGTTCCATGCGCGCCTCAAAAAGATGTCAGCAGCACTGAAGGGGTTTACTAAGACCGATGCCTGCCAGGGTCGCGAGATTGTTCGAAAGAGATACCGTGACTCTGGCACATGGGCAACTGAAGGAACACGGGTGGGTTTTAGTCAGTAAAATTCTGACACGCCCTCCCGCTCCGCCCAGTGCGAGAGAAGTCATCTAATGATTTCCCATCAAGAAAAAAAAAATTGGTATGGGAAAACAGTGTAGGACTGACATACACACACGCCGGGAATGGTGTGGGTATGTATAATATGTATGTAAGAGGATCCCAAGTCATTGTTGCCTTGTCTTTTGACGGCATTCGTTCCCACCAATTGCGTCTATTTAATTATTTATCACTGATACACTGATTTTAACTGCCTTCTTGACCTCCGCAACTCAACATGACTTAACAAACACTTATCATGGAAGATTATTGACAATAATGTGTATATTATAACAGAAAATCTTGCACCACTATATAGAATCAGTTTTATCCACAAACTTTTCTTTATTCCGTGGTTTTATCCCTTGCTTCTTCGTTATTACTTAAGCTTTAGTTATGCAATTCATATGAATATAATACTTTAGAAACACGATTACTTGTCGTTTCCTCGATGGAAAAAAATCCAAAGTAATCACCGAAAAACCAAAATAAATCTAAGGGCATCTACGCCGCCGCGCCGCAATACTGAGATGCTTATGTCGTAAATATTTCACGGAAGCCCATCAGCTTCTTAATAACTACAAAACTACGTATTTTCATATAACGTAACATTTTACATTTTCAAAATGTGTATTTGTTTTAATATTACGAATGGTATACCAAAATTTGCGTGCGAACCGCCCATTCTAGTCAGAGATGCCAGCCAACTTTTCAATTAGCACCAGAATCTCGCACACAGTTTTGTAAAATCAATTTATTCAAACTAGGTTGAGTGTCACTTTTTGAACGTCAAAGTTACATTAGACCGTCCCCCAAAACGCCCGCCCTTCAACACTTCCTAGTGCTTTAGCTGGGAAGAAGAAGTAGCGCAACAAACTCCCTAACAGCATAGCTGTCTGTTTAGTTAGAAGAACTTGACTCTGTACAATACTATGGAAGTAATTGACATTACGACATTACCAAGAACAAAACATTTAATTAAATAATTTGCCATATAATGTCAGCTAGCACACGCCAATATACGAACCAAACATTGAAAACTATGCTCAAGCAGAAATAAATAATAAAAAAAGGAAACAGAATTTAAAACTTAAATAAAAGCGTTCAGGCATAAAGGGCGTGCCCGCTTACATATACAATGCTGCATTATTTTATATAACTAACAGCGTAACAATTGTTAAATTAGGACCTTCAGAGTAAAATAAATTAACCGTTAATAGTACTAATAACAATAACAAAACCATGATCAGCAAGCCGACCAGCAACCTTATCGCGTAAGGCACTATCGATTAGAATCTGAATAATTTTGAAGATTAGAAAAAAATATCTGCTCATCATCAGCAGCCTATAACCTTCCCACTGCTGGGACACAGGGGTCCTCCCGGTGAGAGGAAATGGGCCGTAATCTACCACGCGGGCCCAGTGCGGGTTGATAGATAACACATGTCCTCGAATTTTTGGTTCTAAGACATGCCGGTTTCTTCACGATGTTTTCCTTCACCGTTTTGAGAGCAGTGGTGATGACATAATATACACTAAGTAAAGCGCCTGCTTGGGTTCGAACTCACGATCTACTACTCGTAAGTCGCGGCCGTTAATGTCTGCTCAACAACGTAAAATAAGTACTAAGTTCCGCTTGCTGTGCTGCCGTCACTACGAGACGCTGCTGGCAGAATATTCGACATCGGCTCGGTTGCCAAAACGGAAAAAAAACAACGTAAATCTCGCAATTAATGTTGTTGAACTGTCAAAATGAAATCGATTCCTACTGACAGTAATAAGTTACTATTTTGCAGAAATAAATACAAAACTATTACTACGTATACCAACGATTACTATTTATAACCATGTCAAATTACAGCTATTCAATACCACTTGTATCTGAGTTGAACCGCGGACAGTCAGAAAGATTGACAGAAAGACTTGGCGATACCCTAATGGTTCTGTATCAGAACCAGGAACCCCTAATGTATAAAAATATTCCGTCTCACTCACACATAACTTCAGCCGAAAGACGTCCAACTAGGGGGGTTTGCCAAAATCGCCACGCTTGGTAGGCGGGTTGGCGATCGCAGTATGGTGGTAAACTGCATAGAGAACGCTGCTGCCTTTTGTCTAGTAAGTCTCAGTCGCCGTCTACGACCCCCGGGAAGAAATGAAAAGTTCTCATCTGAAAGCCGTGGTCGTATAGCCTGTTACCCGCAAACCAGCGGATCAAACTCTTCCTACGTACCGTATTATTTCCGGCATCAACGCGGGCGAAGCCGGAGGCACAGCTAGTTACTAATATAATGCAAAAGATGCTTCAAGAATGTTATGGTTTAAAGTGGCACTGCAATGACCCTGACTTTTCCCCTTTATTACAGATTAGGTCAAGATTTTACGATAAGAATTACTACACTACTTGTAAATTCACGCCTCTTTCGTATGTAAGTGGGTAATGGGAATTGAAAACCGAGCGCACGTGTCCTTTGCGTTTTCGGTTTTCGGCAATTTACGGCTGAAATATTTGTAATCATCATGTGCCGTGCCTTTTTTCAATCTTTCTCGGAGTAGGCTTATGGTCTAACATAATGCAGTTGAATACAAATCGTTTCAACAAGTAACAGCACAATAGCAATGCCTTTCTTCAGAGATACCTAATTATTTTTGGAAACCTAATGGAAAAGGTAACCTAATGTTTGTTGGTGTGATTTATGTTTTAAGGTACTGATTAAAATGTTGGTACTCTATTTCTTTAGCTTATACCAACAATTCACATACCAACGGACAAAAAAAATTGTTAGTCATTATCAGTTTTGGCTAAAAAATTAGGTTCCATTTTCGGTTAGACTAGTGGGATAGCTGAAACTACAGACGCCACGTGTTACGATACTTTCATACTTAGCTTTAAGGTTAGGATTAAAAATAAAAACAACAATTTTGTAATATTTAGTACCTATGTCACTAATATTGGCTTGTGACATTACTGCGGAGGGATACTGATCTCTAAGATACAGGGACCCCCTAGTTTGGAGATCAGGGATTTAATGTATTGCGCATAGCATAAGCCATTTAGTTTTAATACCACTATTCTTAGTATGTAGGCTTTCTTAAATAAAAAAAAATAAAAAAAATACTTAACACACTCTACTTACACTTACTTACTTAAAAAAAATATCTCACAACCCACTGGAGCTGGTTCATAAGTGCGCTTAATTTGACTACAAAAAACTTTATAGTAAAAATGCCTAAGCATTTACTTCACTTTAAAGTTGTCACTCGCAACATGTTGCTATTGACATTAGATAAGGCGTTAACATTATTATAACTCGTGCAAATTATACAGCTGTGCTGCTGGGGAGTTTGTTCCGCCACTTCTTCTTCCCAGCTGAAGCACTAGGAAGTGTCGAAGGGCGGGCGTGTAGACACTTCGACCCTAGTCTCACTGTCGGCGCGACGTGACTAGTCATTTTGGACGGTTTGTAAACGTGAGCTAGCAATAAGTCGTTTTGTTGCTAATCGTGGGCATCAGGCGTTCGCAAAACATTGATGCTAGCTGGGTTGTGGAGGTCAGATAGGCAGTCGCTCCGTATTCAGCTGCATTCAGTTAGACTAGAAGCCGACCTCAACAAAGTTGGGAAAAGGCTAGGCATATGATATCGGTATCGAGTCTGCGAGTGACCAACTTGTGCTTTTACAGTTCCAGGCCTCTCCATTTTTGGATTTCTAGATTTTCACATAAATATAAAAAAAAAAAATATAAAAATCTTTATTACTAAAATAAGAGGTACAGTAAATCTCCTTAAAAATAGATTTTTTTCTTCTGTCTTTTGCACTTAAGTGTCAAAGGAGTGCTTTGGCATTCGTACTAGGATGACCCTGTATCACGAATGCCATCACCTTCCTCCGGACCAACTAGAATAGTTTCTAATACTATACAATATTATTTTGAAAAAGAGATGTACAAAAATAACAATAAACTTATTGAATTTTATAAACAAAAGGAGTATGTGTGTATATTGTGTATACGTGTGTAGGGGTGTGTGTATCTGTGTTTATGAGGTGTGTGTGTGTGTGTGTGTGTGTGTGTGTGTGTGTGAGGGTGTGTTTGTGTGTCTGTGTTTGGCAGTGTGTGTCCAAAAGGGCAGAAGGTATGCGTTGGTGAGAGAGTTAGCTAACCCACTAATTGAATGAGTTTCTCAGAGTCATCATAAGTGAGACCTATCAGCCAGTCCTTTACAGCGTTTTTGCATTGCTGGTGGGTAAGCAGGCAAATATTTAGAATGGCATTGAGTTTATTGTAAACCCGTGAGCCCAGTATCCAATAATGCCTCTGAGCAAGTGCTGTTCTATGTCTGTCTGTGCTGCACACTCTTGTTCTTTTGCGCTTTCCCTGTCGTAGCTGTAGGGAGTGTGGTATAGTGGCATGTTTGCGCAATATTATTTGGAGCACAAAAAGTTGTCTAACAGTCAAGACCTCACACTCTTTGTAGAGAACTGCGGTAGGATACCTGAAGGGTTTCCTGCACATGACTTTAAGGACCGATCTTTGTGCTCTTTCCAGACGTAACATATTTACTGCAAAGGTGCCACCCCAGACCGAGATACAGTAGCCCACCAATGATTGGGCAAGCGCAAAGTACACCGTTTTCAGTGTTTTAATATTTGCCACTGATCTAAGTTTCTTGAACACAAAAATGAGTTTACGAATACGGGGGACAAGTTCATCAATGTGCTTCTTCCAATTTAGGAAACAATCGACGTGGACTCCAAGATATTTTATGTTTGGTGTTCTTTTAATGCAAATGCAGTTACAATAAGGCTTGGCAGAATCACAACAATGCGCCTGAATTACATACGTGTCTGGTTGAGGTTGACTTCTTTGCGAAAGGGAGAAAGTCACGAATGAGGTTTTGTCTAGGTTAAGCGTTAAAAGATTGCCAGATAGCCAATCCATAACAATTCTCAAGGTGTCTTCCGCATAAACCTTTGCCTGTTCCCAGTTCTGACCACCAATGAGCAGTGCTGTGTCATCGGCATATGACAAGATTTTTGTATGAGGCAGTGTTAACATGCATAAATTGTTTATGTAAATTAAGAACAAAGTTGGACCCAGCACGCTGCCCTGGGGCACACCGTAACTGACACCCTGCTCATCGCTGATAAGAGTACCAATCTTGACAGATTGACTTCGTTCTGCTAGATAATTACGAAAAATATCAAGTACAATTCCTCTTATTCCAATGGATTCTAGTCTATCGACAAGGATGGGCACCGAAACAGTGTCGAAGGCCTTAGACAAATCAAGAAATAGGCCGATGCATTTGCTACCATGATCTAGTGTCCTGCTGATATGCTCTGTCAGATCAATAATTGCATCTTCAGTTGATCTTCCACGTCTGAATCCAAATTGATTTTGTGCTAGAACTTTGTTTGTATTCAGGAATTTAACCAAACGTGCGTTGAGTGCTTTCTCTATAACTTTAGAAATTGTGGTCAATACTGAAATCGGTCTGTAGTTTGTGACACTGCCCCTGTTCCCACTCTTGAAGATAGGATGCACCAGAGCTCTTTTGAATACCCTTGGAAATTTTCCATGCAAAAAGCACAAATTAATAACATGGGTCAGAGAAGGTAAAATGAAACTGCGTATTTCTTTTAAGAAATTTGCTGAGATGCCATCCCATCCTACGGCACAATCGTTACGAAGTCCCATAATAATCGACTCAACCTCTCTGTCATCGACATCTAGTAAAGCCATTGAGGTACCTGTTAAATTTGGATCCTGACTGTTCTTCGTCTGTGGGAGGGGAATTTGTGTGGGACTTGCATTACTCTGGTTTTGGTTACGCATGATAGAGGTAGCTAAATTTTTCCCTATGTTAACAAAGAAGTCATTAACTGCATTTATAGAAGAGGTTGGGTCATCTAAAATGTGCAGTAATTCGTCAGGTGTAGATTTTTGTTGATTAAGTTGAGCAATATTCTTAATTACATCCCACGTAGCCTTGGGATCACCCTTTGCTTTTTCAAATTCATTCTGTTCATACTCTCTCTTTAGTTTTTTTAGAAGTTCATTGCAAAAGTTGCGATAACGGGTGTAAGTGACTCTTTTGACCATATTTTTAATGTCTTTATCAGATTCTATGTGAAGTTTATCGCGATTTCTTATGCATCTTAAAAGGCCTGGTGTTATCCAAGGTTTGAGAATTATATTCCTATGCGAAAATGTGACATTTTTAGTATTTGTTTCGACTATGTTTGATAAAATGGTAACAAGGTTTTCGGCCGCGAAATTGGCATCGTTTGATGATAGAATTGCAGTGAAATCTGCATTTCCAACATCATCTATTGCGGATTTCATGTCGAGTCTCTTACGAATCGTTTTAGTTTTAGAATGACTTAACTTAAGATCAACACAGAGTAAAGTTGGAGAATGATCAGTAATAAACGTATTCAACACAAAGACCGTTGAAATATTATTAGTTTTGAGCATTACATGGTCGAGACAGCTTTCACCACGTGTAGGTATTTCATGTGCTGGTAGGAGGCCATGGAAGGCTGTCAGACTAAGATACTCATCGGCACGAGAATCGTTCCTGTTGGGGCTTATGTTGATATTGATATCACCCATTATAACAACCGTATTGAATGAGTTTAAGGAAGTTAAAACATTATTTAGGCTACTCAAAAAGTTGTCCACTTGTTTGTACGAAGGCGAACGGTACACGGCAACAATAGCGATACTCTGTAGTTTGAGCAGTAGACAGTTTCCATCAATAAAGTTAGGTTCAGTACATGTGCATGAGTCCAACTTAGAGGATACATAAACAACCACGCCGTCATTTTGATTAGAGAAGTTTGATTTATATGAGACATAGCCGTCAAGAACAGGTAATTTCATAACTTTACTTAACCAGCACTCCGATAGCACAATTATATCGCAGCTTAAGTCCAGGCTCATTAGCAAAATATTGAGCTTATCATAGTTACAATTAAGACTACGTATGTTCATGTGTAAGATGTTCGCGGTTTCGTCATTCCCTAAATGTTTAGAGCACTGACCCGGTTCGGTAACAAACGATGTGGCAAGTTTCATGTTATCAATGTTATTTGCTACAGTGTTAAAATTAAAGTTTAAAGTCGCCATTTATGAACAGTAGTTAATATAATTATCTTTGTATGTGAACCAAATAAGCTCACATAATTCACAATCGGTAGATTATGGATTAACAGATTGACTGAATTTTCGTGGGTCAGAAATGAATGTAAGGTCGGATACAAACATTCAAATAATAAACTTATGACATTGCCAAAATAGTAAGAGATCACCTGTGTACAATTTGTGTTTATATATCTTATGTCGGGTTTTTTTATGTGGGCGTTTTGGGTATGTGTGAGTATGTGTACAGTGGTTGCTTGTGTTGTATTTGGACTAGTGTAATACATGCAATAATATAATAATAATGTTCTCATTCTTAGTATAAGTAATGAAAATAGAAAACAAATTTTGAATTTAACTAGTCATTGTTCTGACTTGAGCTTTGCTAGATCTTCTTCTGCATCAATACGGGAATAAAGCTCACCTTGTTTCTTTCGCAAGTAAACTCGACCTCGAGATGTCCAACAGAAGTTGTAGTTGTACTCTGTAGCAAAGTCTCGTGCCATGAAGAATAGTTTTCTTGCCTTGAATGTGAGATTTTCCGAAATATAAATAGGATTCGATGGTCCATCCAGTTGTAGGTGCTGAGTATTAAGTTTATTGCTTCTGTTTTGGTTATTGAAGTTTTTAGATGACTGTAGAAAGTTTTCTTTTGTTAGGGCAGAGGTAAAGTCAACTATTATCGATTTGTTTGAAGTTTTTGTTTGAACTCTATAGATGTCTCGTATATCTGTTAACTGTATTGACATATTTAACACCTTACCAACACTGCTGACCGTATTCGCCAGGTCACTTTTGCTTTCAGAGGTTTTAGCAGGTATATTTCTTATTTCGACGCTGGATGCCCTTTGATTTCTCTCCATAGTTTCTACCCTGTCCTGGAGGTTTTGAATGTAGGCGAGGTTATTCTTCCTTTCTGCTTCTAAATGTTCCAGTTTTGTTCTCATCTCCTCATACTGCTTCGACATATCTAACACATTTTTGAAAATATCATTTGTATTTTCCTTAATTTCATTGATAGTGCCTTGAAGTTCTTCGAATTTTTTATCTTGTTCTACTTTAAAATCCGACAACATTTGTCTCATTTCCTTCATAAAATCAGGGGGTTGAGGCCTGGCATCATTTTCCAAAGAGCCTTCCCGCATGCGCTTGTTCGTTCTGGTTGTAACATTGCCATCATGCTTGTTTTCATCGCATAGATTGGGGGCGGATTCCACCCGAGTGAACGTTCCCGCAGCGCCCGTTGGCGAGGGAGTGCGTAACAACGGCATTTGTAACGAGAAGTTGAAGTTATACCCGGCAAGCAGAAGTTGAAGGCGATGCCGTCTGCCGTATCTATGTTGTTGTGTGCACGTAGACTGGTGTAGGCGCGGATTGGATCACCGATCGTTAGGCGGGTCCTTAATTAGCTAATGAGGTCATTAGCTAATTAGCCCAGTTCTCCAATCGATTAATGAGGGGGCGTAGCCAGTACTTTAGGAAGTGTGCCCGCGCAGCTAATTGGCCTCTTACGTGTTCTTGAGGGTGGAGTCTTCACAATGATGAGGCAGCTCAGGTACCAGGGGCGCACGATCGCTGGAGTAATTGTCGCTGACTCGCTCTAGCGGCAATGTAAGTTTTAGAGAGCTCCTTGGAGACTATGCACTCCTATTTTTTTACTTCAATTAAACTGACTAAAATATTTAAATTTGAACTAAAATGCGAAATATACTGGGGCACGTCTACACCTTGCGGCGGTCCGGGGGAAGGGGATATAGTAAATTTTCTTTATTCTTTAATTTCAGGGCATAAGATGGCCGAGCAACAGGACCAGGCCCGTTGTTCGTCAAGTGAAAGCGATAATTTTGAGAAGATTGACTCTGAAGAGGCGAAGGATAATGTAAGTTTGGTTCCAAGTATTTAATTTATAGAATCAAGTCTTTATTACCCGAAGAAGAAGGCAGGGTGTATAAAACCCTGCCAAGGTTGCGGATCTGTTCGAAAGGGTTACCGTGGCCATGGCACAGGCAACTAAAGGAACATGGGTGGGTTTTTAACCGACTTCAAAAAGGAGGAGGTTCTCAATTCGAATGTCTATATGTTTTTTTTTTTTTATGTATGTACGGCCATAACTCCGTCATATATAGACGGATTTGCAAAATTCTTTTTTTGTTCGAAAGGGGTTTATTCCGAAATGGTCCCATATAATTTTCATATAGATCTGATGATGAGTTCCGGAGACAGACACCGGAACTCTTTAAAAAATGACAGCAAATCAACCGCGATTTCTGCTATCGCATAAATATGCATTGTTTGTTTGGAATTAGTGCAGGGTGAATACCACAACTAAAAATTAAAAAATAAAAACTTTTTTACAAAAAAAAAAACAACCGACTTCCTTAAAAACACTACAAAGTGAAAAATAACTTTAATTTCGGAAGTCGGTGGCAAAAAAACCATAAATACAGATCCTAAGACACCGACTTCCGAAATTAAAGTTATTTTTCACTTTGTAGTGTTTTTAAGGAAGTCGGTTGTTTTTTTTTTTTTTGTAAAAATGTTTTTTAGTCAGTAAAAATCACGTGATGAATTCCCACCCAAAAAAAGAACGTGAAAAATACAACCACATTCGCCCATTATGTTATAAGTTCCATGTTGTAATAGACAACCACCCTAATTGCGCAATGCACTATCAATCAAAATCAGAATTATTTTGAAGGATATTAATAATACATTCCTCCATAAGTCCAAAAAGATTGTTGCTGATAAACTTAAATAATGCAAATAATGATTTTGATCTATCTAATTGAAAGCCATACCCACTATTAGTATGTTACACAATTATCCCGCTTTGTCTCTAGCCAGACTGAAGTCGAAACTTCAGTATCTGAAAAAACTGTAACCAACGCAGGTGCTCCCGTGCGTTGTCATCCTCGAGACAAAACTACATCTTTTTTTTTTGGGTGGGAAATCATCAAATGACGTCTCGCGTGTCAGACTTTTACAGACTTAAATCCACCCGTGTTCCTTCAGTTGCCGATATGCCAGGGCCACGGTAACTCTTTCGAACAGATCTCGCGACCCTGGCAGGACTTACAAAATCTAAGGTGCCTATAAAAACACCGGGATCCTTAGCCAGCGATCTCTCGAGAGCGATAAAATCACGACGGGATTTTTCCTTGCACTGGATTTTAAACTCTCGGTGTAAAGCCGAACGTTACTGAAGGGGTCTGCTAGGAACGATGCCTATCAGGGTCGCGAGATTGTTCGAAAGAGATACCGTGACCCTGGCACATGGGCAACTGAAGGAACACGGGTGGGTTTTAGTCAGTAAAAGTCTGACACGCCCTCCCGCTCCGCCCAGAGCGGGAGAAGTCATTTGATGATTTCCCATCCAAAAAAAAAAAGCCGAACGTTGAGACTTCAACAGAGTGCATCTCAGGTTAATTAGCTTAGACCATCACATCTGTATTCCAAGAAGGGTCACGCAGAAATGCACCTTTAGTATAAATCAATTTAACTCTAGTCCTCTTCCCTCTTATTCCAGGGCACAGCAGCAAATTTCGTAATTGGTGAAGAAGTGGAACAAGAACCCGTAGACGATGGACCAGCTCATGAGGGACTGGATTCCTTCCCCGCCGGCGCCCCAGTACCTCGACCGAACAGGCCACGACCGCTGACAGTGGCGCAGCAGCTCGCTCTAGCGGAGAAAAGGAGTACTCTCAGGTAAGGTTTTAATGTTGTATACGATAGAGGGCGTTGTTTTAAAGTATTGTATTGCGTTACCGACTTTTTAATGGTTTTGATTACCATTGTATTTAATTGTTTTAAATGCCATCATTTTATTTCGTATTTATATTCAATCTAGGATTACTGTTAGCTTGATTTTACTAGTTTTGTTGTCTTCAATGTATTTATTTGTGAAAATACTGTGCAACGTGTGTATGTTAAAATTATATTAAACCTTTGACTGCGTTGATCTCCACTTTCTGTTCATTTAAGTAACTCTTATAATATATGGATATATCTTTATCGATGTTCTATATTGGGTTTTATACAAATATATCACAAACTTTTTATTCCTGCCGTGTTTTCATCGCAAATAGAATCGAATTCTATCTGAAATACATCCCAGACGAACAGGGATCTATTTTAGGGCCAATATTGTTTAATTTATTTGAACTGAATCAGGCATATTTTTAGCAGATTTTTTTTAAATGGTTCTTAGATTCGTCTCGCTTTTATTTTAGGTTGACGAAATACTTCATTAATAAGGTATATTAAATATTGGAAAAACTGTGTGATGGTATGGTGATGATAATATATAATATGATATGCGAATAGATGTCGATTTAAAAAATTTAGATATATTACCTTTTTTTTTCGTTAGCCTATAGGTACTGTCCCACTGCTCGGCAATGGCGTCCCCAAAGTCCTAAGACCTCTTTTCCCGCGCCACCTCGAATCAGTTGCCACGGTGTTCTCGCTACCGCTTGCTGTGCCGACCGCGTCAACCTTCTTCAGGCACCCATTGTCTAGAGACCTTTGCCCAGCGGTCATCCTGCATGCGGCTGGTGAGACCCGCCCAATCCCATATTATCTTAGGATATATTATAATGACCTTTATTCATTTATAAACACTTATAAATTATATTTTTAAATATTAGAATATAAAGGTATAATAACATTTAAAAATATAAAAATAGTAGCCCACCGGTATCGGGAACAGGGTTCAAGCTCCCGGTAGTCAGAGATCGAGAGAGAGGAACCTCCTAAGAATGCGAGCCGTGTCAAGAAGTACCGCTTTCTGAATCAAGCCCTTGATCCAACTGCCCAACGAGAGCCTCTTCAGGTGTTGGTTGGGGCTCTTGGCTATCAAACCATTGGCTGTTATGATTATCGCCACAATGATCACTAAGTCCACATCCCACATGTTGACAACCTCGCAAGCCAAGTCAAAATACAGGATATATTATTATTATTTAATGTCTTTTTTATTCTTTTTTTCTTCGTGGGTGGGAAATCATCAAATGACGTCTCCCGCTTCAGGATGGAACGGAAGGGCTTGTCAGACTTTTACTGACTAAAACCCGCCCGTGTTCCTTCAGTTGCCCATATGCCAGGGCCACGGTACCTCGAACTAATCTCGTGACCCTGGCAGGCATCGCTCCTAGCAGACCCCTTCAGTTTGCTGACATCTCTTTGAGGCGCGCGAGGAACAAATCGCGCGCGTTTTTAATGTCTTAGACATATTTCGGGACCCTGAGGTCCCGGACTTTTGGAAGGCGTACGAGGAGCCGAAGCCAACTCGTAGTGGCCCCTTTGAGAATTTTAAATGATGAGGACGCACTATATTATCGTACACGTAAGTATAACCTTTCTGTGTGCCAAGCCCTTAGGCCGAGTTTTCATAACTGAGTTACAGACATCCAAACACTGTGTTTGGAGTGTTTGGGGTCTTTTACATTTAAGAATAATGTTATTAGTAGGACAATCATATCATTTTCCTCATTCTACAATACGTAACCACCTTTACCAACTTCCTGTAATCAAAGTGGTCAACGAAATTTCTACCTATATAATTATTAATAACAATAGGAATCGCTTTCATTTAGACAGTTCAACTAAATTCATTACGTTATTTACGTTGTCAAGCACACAATATTTACCTAGTTTAATAATAGTAGTCCTTGGTTAAAACAAACTCTACCAATGCAAATGCGCCTTACAAAATTTATCTTTTTACCTCAACAGTTAGGTAAAAAATTAAAGTCAAAGAAAATTATTCGTCAGAAACACGGTACTTTGGCCGTTTGGCGTTCATACATTTAAAAATATCTACTAGATTTGAAATAAATTGAATAAGGATTAAATATTTTAACTAAAATTAATTGCAAAATATTATGTTGTTGTCTATCAGGAAATGGAAAATGAGTCTTCCACGTAAAACTTACTTTCACGGGCGACTGAATAAAATATCGTAAAATGAACAAACATTTTATAGCCAGTTATCAAAATGCAATAAACGTCAAATTACGTAATCGGTCAGGGCCGGCCATGTTTTATTTGTGACGTCGATCATTTTCGCGGCAAAGCCTCCAGTACCTCTCAGCCATCGCGCGAGACACTACGTTCAACTCCATTCCAATTAATAACATCGTGTGATTTTTTACGTAGTGATTTCCGACACTGTGTTTACTCTGTGTTTTTCTAAATTTGTGAATAGTGAAGTGAAAATACGCGGGAGAATTTTTTAAAGTTTTGACGTTTAGTGTCTTTTTTTTTTCTGGATTTTTGGTTTGTCTATGGATGCTCATTTGTTTATTTTATCAAAAGAAATAAGACGAAGTTACAGTACCAGCTTACCGGTTATTTGAAACATTGTAGTGAGGTATAGCTATAATATTTTAACCCATTAACGCCGAGGTGATCAGAATTTTTACTAACTTTTCAACGTGTTTATTTATCATGTTATAGGACCAAAAAAATAATGCAATACCTCTATTTCTACGCAAAATTTGATGTTCTTTCAGAATATGAGTGAAAATTTTCGAAAAAAAAAATTTTCGCATTTTTTTTCACAGTGATACCGCAAAGGTTTCAACTTTTTACAATGATCAGAGGTGATCATGGCACTCGAACATTAAGAGGATTTTTTTTCAGAAAATTTCATCGACACGTTTTTTCAAAATGGCGGCGGGAATGAAAAAACATTATAAAAATCTTACTCTATCGTTTTCTTAAAAACTATAAACTTTAGAAAAAAGTTTGCAAGAACAAAAATGTCTTAAAATTAATTAAAAAACACTCAAATTTTTTCAGAATTTTTGGAGACAGTTTTTGATTTTCGAAAAATTTTAAAAATCCAATTTTTCAAAAATACCTGTTCTAGACATAGCCTATAATATTGTAATATAATCAATAACAAACTAGATAGGAAGTAATTACTGTAACATAAGGTATGTTGGGGTAAGTTCGGCACTGGGGTAAGACCGTACGAATTAAATTATAATTAGTTTATTATTTATCCCTGCACCGAACTTACCCCAACATACTATAATAAAAATAAATAAATAAGTACTTAGAAACAGCCTTGACAAGGTGTAGTTAAACAGGATAGGCTACTATCTAATCTTATACTAAACCTACCTCAGTTCAAAAAACAATATTCTGAATAACTAACGATCTGCCCCGGTTTTGCATGAGCTTACGACGGTGTAAGTGATGGAGATCGTATAACTATAGAATGTCTCCTCGCGGCATGGACGGCAACGGGGCATGCCAGCCGACCGCCCGAGCTGCTGCGAGCGATTCATAATTTTAAATCTGTGATATCTTCTAAGATATTCATTTTAATTATATACTGGAGGACAGTTTTGATCTACATTAAATGCACAATACTATATCTGACGTATTTAATTGGATGGAGATTAATACAGTATTGTCTAAAATTGCATCGAAAAATAACCCATTTTTTTTAGCAACATGTAAAAGTAACTGTGTGTGTGTGTTATCCTTGGCAGAGATATGCGTGATAGCGGATTTTATTGGAAACGTTTTCAAGATATACAATTTCGTAGTCCATTATTTTGATCCATCTCGTACGGATTAGCCAGTGTTAGCATTGTAATCGCTTAAAAAAAAAGGTTTCTATGACATAATTACAAATCTTTGAAATACTCAGGTTTTCTCTACTATAATACACATGTATTATGCAGGTTAATTTTCCGGAAAAATTTCTCTACATTGTAGTGAAACCGTACCAAAATCCGTTGCGGGCATTAGAAGAAAATTGTGGAGAAACAGACTGACGAAAACAGCGACATTGTACTATTTAAAGATTAGAGAAGCGATATCACAAATAGATTAACGATACAATCTTCAGGTAATATTGCTGATATTACTCATTATTACTGATAACTGTTTCATATTTTCTATCAGCTGAAAAATTCTCACAATACTTGATACTAAGTGAGCCTCCAAGCCTCTATCATCATTTGTTGGGGTCACCCTCCATTCTAACAGGTGGCAGCTGAATATATGTATATATAATATCTTGGGACAACCAATATAACATTATCTGATCCCAAACTAGACTGATAAACATACTTATATATTTCTAAATACATACATAATATACATAAATTACACCCAGACACAGAACAAATGATTGTGCTCATCACACAAACATTTCGAATCACACAAAGAATCGAACCCACGACCTCAGTCTTAGCAGTCAGGGCCACTAACCACTAGACTAATACTAGTATTTTACATGAGGTGACCTCTTATCTGACCTCGACAACCCAGTCGCTGGGTAATTACGATACCCCTTGGTAAGACTAGTTACCAGACTTACGTGCTTCTGACGATCAATAACGAGTGCCAACGGCTTAACTTGCTTTCCGAGACACGGTATATGTAAACACTAGCTTCTGCCCGCGACTTCGTCCGCGTTAAATTTCTTGTTCCCCGACCCTTCCCGTCGCGTCGAATCGCCTACCCGTGCGATTTTCCCCGTATTTGCAACATTTTTCATTACTGCTCCGCTCCTCTTAGTTGTAGCGTGATGTTATATAACATATAGCCTTCCTCGATAAATAGGCTACCCAACACAAAAATAATTTTTCAATTCGGACCAGTAGTTCCTGAGATTAGCGCGTTCAAACAAACAAACTCTTCAGGTTTGTAATATTATAGTATAGATGATCCATTGACCAATCTTGGAAAGCTCAGCTTAAACTGACTGATCGTCTCATGCGCCATTACGTTAAGCCGTTGGTTCCGGCTGTCTTTCGTAGATCTTAGACAGTCTGACAACCAGTCTTACCGAGGGGTATCGTATTACCCAGTAACTGGATTGTGGAGGTCAGACAGACAGTCGCTCCAAGTAATATACTGGTACTCAGAGTTGGAAGGCATCCAACAAGGTGGACCGATGACCTTGTGAAGGCCGCAGGAATCCGCTGGATGCGGGAGGCACAGAACCGGTCAAAGTGGCGGTGCTTGGGGGAGGCCTATGTCCAGCAGTGGACGTCTTTCGGCTGAAATGATGATGATGAATCAGCTGCATCTGGTTAGACTGGAAATCGACCCGAATATAGTTGTGAAAAGGCTGGGCAAATTGATAGAGAGAAAAACCAAAAATTACAGTCTGGACTTATCTCACGTTTCCACAGACGGACGTAATAAAATCCCACCGTGATTTTATTTCGTCCGTCCGTGGATTTAT
This sequence comes from Aporophyla nigra, assembly GCA_947507805.1. NCBI lineage: Eukaryota > Metazoa > Arthropoda > Insecta > Lepidoptera > Noctuidae > Aporophyla > Aporophyla nigra. The sequence continues at coordinate 3,534,897 of OX382318.1, forward strand.
TCGCACTTTGATTCGCACAGAGTATCTTCAACGCACTGCAGAGCACCGAAAGTTGAAAATCTAACAGTTTTACTATTCGATTTTCAACTTTTGGCGCGCTATGCCTGTGATGCACTCTGTTGCATTCTAAATGCGTGGAAAAATCAGTGCCCGAAAAATCACATCGGCAGCTTCGCTCCCGTGTTCCATAGAACACGGGAGCGAAGCTGCGATCTAAACCTCTAAAATAATAATTATGACTAATTAATCAGAGAGGTAATTCTCGTAACTGAAAATGTTCATAAAAACTTTTTAACAAAAAATTAAACCGCCGAAAAAACTGAAAAGCAAAAAATTATAAACCTTTCAGTTATTTTGAGTTGGCGCTTTGAGTGATCTTTGTTTATTGATTGTTTGACGCCGACTCAAAATAACTGAAAGGTTTATTATTTTTGCTTTTCAGTTTTTTCGACGGTAAAATTTTTTGTTAAAGAGTTTTTATTTTATATTTTTTTTGTGGCTATAATCTACTAATTACTACATGCTTGCAAAAGTGAACAATCAATCATCCCCCGTTTTCCTACCCTTAGGGTTGGATTTTTTTTCCAAATTTACATGGGACCACCTTCGAGGTATACCCTTACCAATAAAAAAAGACTTATCAAAATCGGACCACTCTGTAAAAAGTTCAGGTAAAACAAAAAAAAAAAAAAACAAAAAAAATGTACTCTTGAAAAACTTGTCAAGTTTTTGACATTTGACATATGGAAACTTGAGGTATTTTTGACAGATTGAGAATGACATCAAACTTTGAAGGGTCTTAAAATTACTAGAGTAACCCCCCTGGTATTAATAAATTAGTTCCTACTGGTATCTTAATTGATTGATAGATTGCAGATCTTCGGTTATAACTACCAATTATACTAATAAGCAATTATACTTTTTTCCTAGATTTGATATCAGCTCTATCTGAAAATAATGGCAATCGATAAGTGGATAGAAAATCAATTTATCTTTAGGTATTATTATGGAGTTTTAAAACACGTGTAGATGCTTATAACTGGCTCGTTGTTCTCGTGGTCGAAGTGCGACTGCTCGTAAGTTCAATCGGCGTTGCTAGTAGGCTTGGGCATAGTAGTTCGCGACTGAGATCGCTCAGTTTAGTTCACCGCTCCTTAACGAACTAGTTCGCTCTTCTAGTTCATCCGCTCTTCTAGTTCATCCGCTCTTCTAGTTCATCCGCTTTTCTAGTTCATCCGCTCTTCTAGTTCATCCGCTCTTCTAGTTCATCCGCTCTTCTAGTTCATCCGCTCCCAGCTCGAATCAAAGAGAGGCAGATCGTTCGCTCGTTTAGATTTTGCTCTTACTGCATGTGACCAGATTATGGAATATTCTACTTTTACCTACAATTTTTGGACTCTAAAAACAGCAAAAACCTTTGAATGTTAATTCATAAAATGATCATGATTGTAAAAAATACCAAGGTTTACTGTTGCAATTAATAACTAGTTTAGTGATTACAAAAACCTTTTTGTATTTTGTCCCGTGTATTAGTTCGGTTGACGCCATCCTCGCTCATTCGGTCGCGAACTGATGAACTAACGAACTATGGATCGGGAAATGAGCGAACTAGTTCGCGTAGTTCATCTATGGGAGCGCTCTTACGACCTAGTGCGTTCGTGAACTACACAAGACTAGTTGCTAGCCCGCGCACGATGCACGCTCTTCCTGCCAGGGTCTCGTGTTTTATTCAAAAGAGTAACTGTGACCCTATAATGGATTACCACTATCCTTCAATATGATTCAGATTGTGATTGATGATAGCGTTATGCAATTAGTGTGGGTGAAAACGGCCCACTGTAATAGGTTTCAGCCCCTGTTTTTGTGGATGGGAAATCATCAAATGACTTCTCCCGCTCTGGGCGGACCGGAAAGGCGTATCAGACTTTTACTGACTAAAACCCACCCGTGTTCCTTCAGTTGCCCATATGCCAGGGCCACGGTAACTCTTTCGAACGAATCTCGCGACCCTGGCAGGCATCGGTCTTAGCAGACCCCTTCAGTGCTGCTGACATCTCTTTGAGGCGCGCGTGGAACACTACGCGCCGTTTACTCGAGCCTGGTCCTTACCGGGGGGCGAGCTACCCATTACTCGGCGCCCGCAAGCTCGCGCCTAGGTGGCCGGGAGTCCGCTATCGACTCCCGACGCCCGGGGCGTCTCCTCCTGCGGCGGCTAGGGACATGAGGGCGCAGAGACTGCCACTCCTTTCCGCGCCCCGCCTCGTCCTTCGCGAGCATTACTGCTTCGCAGAAAGAGGTGATGGCTTCCCATGCCCTCTCGCTCCGTACCATGGCTCGCACCAGGGCCGGACGCGAGAGGTCGCTGCCGCCGATCGCCTCCACGAGGACACGGTGGTGCCCCGCCCAGGCAGGGCACACCTCCACCGTAAGGTTTCAGCCCTGATTCACATATTTTTATCACAGTTTGGGAGCAAAACCCGTGATAAAATGCGTCCCGCTGGTAGTAGAGTCTACGCTTGTGCTGTGGTGCGATTTTGAAGTAGGAGTTTCGTTTCTAAACGAAATAAGTTTCTTTTTCTGCCTAAACCCAATATCGGGAAGGAAAAATAATAGTAAACACATCATGCAATATCTACTTAACAGTATTATCCTTAAACACTTCCTGTGCTGCACCTACGTTTTATAGATATTTAGGAACTAGGAATATTTAAAAAAATTATACAATTACATATAGCGTTGTTACTTAAAATTACTTAATTGTAAGCCCACGTATACGGACGTAATAAAATCGCGGTGTGATTTTTCGGGCACTGACAGTGTCGCCAGGTCCTTTTTTTGGTTTACCCCAAGCCTGATCTCATTTTACCCTAGAATTGCAGTTAAATGAAAAAAAATACCCTAAATTTTTTTATTCGCGTCCCTTCAATGTTGAAAACATTTACGCCATTTTACGAACGTACACGCCAAGCGAGGGATACAAAGTACTTTGCGAACAATGCAAGCGGGCAGCGGAGCAGGGTTGGTAAGAAAGAACATGACAAGCGGAGAGGCGGGAGCGGTCTGTATGTAGTAATTTAAATAGGTGTGTTCATAAAATCTGTGAAGTGTATCATGTTTAAATTTACCCTAAAATTACCCTCACCGAGTTTTTACCCTGAACTACTGCTGATTAAACTTAACCCTAAATCTAGGGTAAATTACCCTAAGTTGGTACCACTGGGCACTGATTTTTCCACGCATTTAGAATCCAACAGAGTGCATCACAGGCACAGCGCGCCAAAAGTTGAAAATCGAATAGTAAAACTGTTCGATTTTCAACTTTCGGCGCTCTGCAGTGCGTTGAAGATACTCTGTGCGAATAAATCCACGGACGGACGTAATAAAATCACGGTGGGATTTTATTACGTCCGTCTGTGGAAACGTGAGATAAGTCCAGGCTGTCATTTTTAGATTTTTACACAGTCGTTACGGGTAGTCAGAAGCCCCAAAATATGACAGCTAGTGTTACCAAGGGATATCCCGTTACTGGGTTGTAGAGGTCAAAATTCGACCGTCTTAGTTTCAAAGATTCGAAGACATGTGACATCTATCAGCCGGCACTGTGGTACCACACGCGTGGTAGATAATGACCCACACATTCTCTTAGAGAAGAAACCTGTGTCTCAGCAGTGGGAACGTTATAATGATGACATCGAGAAAACAGGTTAGATTAGGTCAAGAATGTGACCCCCGACGTAGGTGTGGGAGTAAACGCCAGCGTGGTTTTACCCACCCCAGGGTGGAGGACATCCATGAGGATTTCCAAGCCGATAAAAAAAATGGTCAGGATTGTGACCAACCGCGTTTATCCCAATTACTCAGCTATTTACTCGCCAGCTTTGTAAGACTTTTAGGACCCCAAAGTAGGAATAAGTGAAGGTTCACAAAAAGTGGTGCAATTATTATCTAATAACCTCTTTTTGTGAACCTCTTAGTAGAGTGTTCAATAATGGGTCCACCCTTTATGGCAGAATTTTTTTCGTCATAATATTATTTTGCATAACAGCGGATAGCATAAACTTCATTTCGCAGAAAATCGATTGGCATACACTCATTTATCATACATTCACAACGCATAATTTTATAAGTCAGAATCATCTTTTGGCATAAATTTTATATCCATAATAATGAAAAAGGAGAACCATCATATCGCAGAAAGTTCGCAGTCAGAATCGTCTCTTGGCATTATTTCATATCGATAGTCCTTAAAAGACAGAACTATCATATCTCAGAAGCTTTACAGTTAGAATCATCTTTTGGCATACATTTCATATCCATAATAATAGAAATGCTCATCTATTACATTACAGAAAAATCATATTTAGCACGCTGCATGCAGACATGCAAACAAGCATACACCATGCATGCAGCATGCAAGCAAGCATGCAGCATGCAAGTAAGCATGCAGCATGCAAGCAAGCATGCAGCATGCAGGCAAACTCACAGCATGCAAGCGAGCATGCAACATGCAGCATGCATGCTTTCTGTCACGGCTCCGGCGCTGCGTGGCTCCGGCGGTCCCACGCGAGTTCATCGTCGCAGATGGTTTTACGCTCGCCGCCGTAGCTGAGGCTGGCCGGCACCGCCGGTCAGCAAGCCGAAGCTCAAAATCACCTGCTCCTCAGCTCGCGGGCCGCCTCGTCCCTCCGCGCCTACGCGGGCTTTAATTACACTCTAGGGGTAGGGCAGACAAGACTACGTGGAGTCGGTTCTGCAGCGATTCGTTTCTGTCAATAACTTTTGTAGCACAACATATATTGAGTTTTTGAGACACTATTTTAATTTTAATTTAAGGTTAAAATGCAATTTTATAGAAATGACAATATGCCCAACAAAATTATTCTAAATGAAATTCTGCCATCTTCATAGTATGCCAAGTGAAATTGTACCAAATAATCGTCGCTCTAAATAAATGTTATGCTAAACGAAATTCTGCGGAATTTTAAGTCTGCCAAAGGTAATTATGCTTAGTAAAATTCTGCCATCTTAAAAGTATGCCAGCGTAAAGTCGGACTTATAAATATTCGGCCAAACAATGATTATGCTAAACATTTTTTATGCCTTACAAATATTAGTTTAAAGAAGATTATGCCAAGTGTGTTATGCCAAATAAAATTCGGAGCATCAAGTTTCTGCCAGATAGAGGGAACCCTTCAATAATATTACTAGGAGCACAAAATTAGAATTATTAGAGTTTCGAAATTTGAAATGATTTTATTTCTGCAAGTAGGTTAGTACAAACACTTTTACACATCGATCATATTTTTTTAAACTAGATGAGGTCGGCGTTATCTATCTGACTACTTTGAGAAGAAATGCCGAAGTAAACTCAGAGGTCACAGTCTCTTTTTAGAGTCCAGATATCCAGTTTCGCGATATTTGTTCGAGTCAGTGCTCGCATTTGTCAGTAATCGTGTAGCTCAACTCAGTATCTATATACAGGGTGTCCAAGAACCTGGCGTCCAACTGGATTCCCACGATGCCCCAAGTTCTAACAGTACTCAGAAAAATATTTTAAAAAATCCACCCCATGTACTTACAGAATTATACTGATTTCAAAAAAAAAGGGGAAATGAGCACCCTGTGACATACTTTTGAATGCTGTGACTGCTAATGCTGATAATTTCGATATTTCTTGGAGGTTTTGTAATCTAGGGTATTGCTGTGTCTAAATAGAATGTAAAAATAATGTACTTATTGTACCATTTTAAAATAAAATATTATTTTAACTAAAGGTGATATGGAAAACTATTGAATTTCGCAACTTTGACCTACTGTAGTGTAAAAAAAATGTACCAAAATAGTATGGCAAGTGACGTCAAATTTTGACGCGTTTATTCCTCTTTTTAAAAAGGTATAATACTTACACATTAATTTGAAAAAAAAAAATTTGATAATATTTTTACTCAACAACCCAATTTTTACGAAGTGCCTACCTACTAACGGTAACTGTCGGACCCTTTCTTATCTTAGAAACTGTTATGTTACTACTATTATTTACTTCGGTTCCAAGAGTGAGCAAGAAGGAAATACACACAGGTAGATGGGTTCCCAGTAGAATAAAAGCAAAGAATGTTAGTTTAAAGATATTTTATTACAATAAATGTTCAAAATGTTGACCACCCGCGGCAATACAAGCTCTCACTCTCCTTAAAAAGGACCGCTTTATGTTTCGCGAGTAACTTTTTTGACGTATCACCTGCACTGCTTGTGTTATCTTCTCACGAAGGTCAGCGATGTCATTAATGGGCTTCGCATAAACGAGCTCCTTCATAGTTCCCCAGAAAAAAAAATCCAGCGGATTTAAGTCAGGTGAGCGGGCTGGCCACGGGATTGTTCCTGATCGCCCAATCCACCTGTTCGGGTATTGCTCGTCCAAAAACTCTCTAACGGATACGCGAAAATGTGCTGGACAGCCGTCGTGTTGGAACCACATATCTGGTGGGGTCTCTTCTAGTAAGTTTGGCAAATCATTTTGAAGAAAATTTAAATATGATTCGCCAGTCAAATTCTCGGGCATCTCAAATGGACCAATAATATTCCCACAGAGAATACCGGTCCACATGTTCACTTTGAACCGGTACTGGGATCTATCTTCTCGCATCAAGTGCGGATTTTCCACATGCCACTCGTGCAAGTTGTGTAGGTTCATGTAGCCATCCTTCTTAAATGTTGATTCATCTGACCACAAAATTTTGTCGATAAAGTTTTCGTCTTCTCGATGTTTTTGCAGGATTGTTTCACAAAACGCGACTCGGCTCGGATAGTCTCGAGGTAAAAGACTTTGCACTCGCTGTACGTGGTACGGATGATATTCTTCTTTTTGGAGAATACTGTGTGCTGTGCTCTTCGGTATCACCGTATCAGCTTCTATTCCTCGCACAGAGATGCTTGGATTTGCCGACACCGCCTCTAAAACTTCATCGCGTATGAAGTCATTTACGGGTCGTCCTTCACCAGCTACTTGATTGGGGAACCGCCCGTCACATAGTGATCTATGCACATTAATGAAAACTCGATGGTCGGGATATCGCGTAGCCCTCGGATACCTTTCTCTGTAAAGTCTCGCTGCAGCTCGTCCATTACCTCTACATTCTCCATAAATGTAGTGCATATTTGCGTATTCTTGCGGAGTGTAGGTCGCCATGGTAGCACACACAAAACACAAACTGTCCAAACACAGGCAAAGGTCGTCGTAAAGAGTTCGTTTCAAAGTCCAGAGCACAAAGAGTAATCGAGTCCAATAAACAAAGCTTTAAATCGTAGTACGTGATCAATGGTAACAATAAGAGAGAGGTGCGTAGTAACGGCAGGAGGCAGTGACGCGTACTGACCGTACTGTTATCCTAAATAGCACGATCCCAGATAGCGTCACTATCTATCTCACTCGCACCTCTAACCTTTTTCTCCCTCACTCTTACCTGAATAATGGGGTACCATAAAGAAGAACCAGCAAATCGCAAAGATAGTTTCTGTCTTGCTCCCTCCTGTTGTAATAACGAATCACTATGGTGAGATGCATGCACATACCGTCCCTTACGGTCTAACCTGTTTTTTGAGAGGCCTGTTGTTATTTTTATGAGCATACAATAGTAATTCTTTAGAGGTTAGATTCAATTCGTCGTAAATTTTTCTTTCTAAGAATTCTGTAAGACATCGTAAAAATTGGGTTGTTGAGTAAAAATATTATCAAATTTTTTTTTTTTTCAAATTAATGTGTAAGTTTTATACCTTTTTAAAAAGAGGAATAAACGCGTCAAAATTTGACGTCACTTGCCATACTATTTTGGTACATTTTTTTTACACTACAGTAGGTCAAAGTTGCGAAATTCAATAGTTTTCCATATCACCTTTAGTTAAAATAATATTTTATTTTAAAATGGTACAATAAGTACTTTATTTTTACATTCTATTTAGACACAGCAATACCCTAGATTACAAAACCTCCAAGAAATATCGAAATTATCAGCATTAGCAGTCACAACATTCAAAAGTATGTCACAGGGTGCTCATTTCCCCTTTTTTTTGAAATCAGTATAATTCTGTAAGTACATGGGGTGGATTTTTTAAAATATTTTTCTGAGTACTGTTAGAACTTGGGGCATCGTGGGAATCCAGTTGGACGCCAGGTTCTTGGACACCCTGTATATAAAAATGAATCCCTATTTCCCTTGGTCACGCCATCACGCGTGAACGGCTGGACCGATTTCACTTTTTTTGTTGTTGTTGTGTTTGTAATTGACAGGAGAAGGTTCTTATGGAAGAAAAAAATTAAAAAATTGCGCGGAAAATTAGTAAATTTAAGAACACTTATTTAAGAATACTTAACAACCATATAATAGGACAATCTAAACTTTTTTAATGTAACATTATGACATTTGACATAGAATTGACAGAATGCATGCTCAAATATCATCAAAGAGACAGGACAACGTCTGTCGGGTCAGCTAGTACTTAAATAAAAGTGAGGGCCCACTTTATGAGTGTGGCAATGTCCGCTTCGGAAGCCACTTAGCCATGAGCCTCTTCAAATACAGATGCACAGATGTACGTCATCGTATTAGATAAGGAAGCAAACAGTATGGTTTGACCTTCACAGTAGTTAAACTTTACTCTTTACATAATTCATTACTTGGTTAAAATAAACGTACTTAAGTAAGTTGTAAGTAAGTATGTATGTATATCCACACGGAAGAATTCTTCTTTCGTATCGACAAAAACGATTAAAAAACGTACATACCAACGTTTTTAGATCATAATTATAAACATATACAGGTTGACAATTTAAAAAAAACTGTATTTTCATCATCTTTGTTTTGTTGTATAAATGTCTTGTTTTTTCAAAGAGTTTTTTTTTTTTTGTTATTTTTCTAAACAATGAAACTAATGAAGTAACGTAATTAAAATAAAATAATAAATCTACACATAAATAATTACTACGTAATTTTTCTCCGAAAATAATATGTTAGTCAACAAAACTTCAGCTCATATAATAAAATAATTACTAAGGAAATATGTGAGGTCTTCCCTTCTTTTTATATCGGCCTAAAGAGGAGGAGGATATGCATTTAACAAGTTTTTTTTTTTCAGTTATTTACACCGATTTCTCCGTGATTGATAACTGGGTTGAAATACGTGATTCTTTTTCATTTGGTAGAGGAAGTTTGCGTGGTGGTCCCTTTAAATTTTATTAATTCTGCTTGGGACTTTTTTGATATCATCATCATTATCTTCAATTCAGTCGACATACGTCCACTGTTGGGCATAGTCCTCCCCATACAAAACAAATTAATCCGTTATAATCCGGTTTGTGTACGTTGATGATATTACATATTAAAATTTAATTTCCTGTCATTGTTATTAACATAGTCAGTAATGATAAGTATACAAATTGGTGTGGAATTACTAACACAAAAAAAGCGAGAAATAAAATACCTTTAGTTTTTTGTTTGTTAGTTTATTTATAGTGTACATATTTCACAAGTATTATTGGGTTTTTCCATTGAGAATTTCTTAGTAACAGTCCGGAGTTTGGAAGTTGGTGGTATGATACCTCCGTGCCTCGGAAAGCACGATCTCTATCCGGTCGTGTCAGATTGCTGTCCTGTCGCACTATGAGAGTGAGGGAAGAGTGAGTGTCGCGTGTTTACACTCTGTACAAAGCTAGAACGCAAGGGTGTGAAGCTAGTCGCGTATAGATTGGAAATCACTTTTTAATCAAGGTCTTCCAATCTATACAAGAGTAGTACGCAAATACTCGTGTATACTTTGTAGTGGCCAAAGTAACTAAATTGTTCCATAATATACAGTGCTAGTCCGCATTCAAATTATTCCTGTAAAGACGAGCGGCCGGCGAGTGCCAGAAACGACATGGTTTGGGGAGGTTAGGTTAGGTTAAAACTGTGACCTCCTACGCACGAGCCGAGCGAGCGAAGCGAGCGATGCCGCGGTAACGGCCGGCGAGTCGCAGAGACAACATGGTTTGGGGAGGTTAGGTTAGGTTAAAACTGTGACCTCCTATGAAACCGCCTTGATTCTGTTGACGAGCCCTGTCAGCGAAGTGTCCTGTCGAGAGTTGCTACTTCCGCTTCATTTTATTCGTCAACCCCACACCTCTTCCGGCCTTTAAATCGATATCGATACACGAAAATCCGAAAGTTAGGTTTGAATATTAAAAAAAACTCAAAAAGGGGGTGGGGGTTTTGAAACTTTTCCTTCACAGGAGGGGCTCTACACCTCCCCTCCCTCCCCCCTACCACCTCTTAAATCGAAGCCCGGCAATCAGAAGTCCTACCAAATTCCTATGGTGGCATTATGGCCTTGTATAAATTGGAAAGATGCACGTGCGCGTCTACGTTACAAACTATTTACAAGTAGTACGCAAAATTCGTGTATACATTGTATTCACAAATTTAAAAATTGCATTACAAAGTATACGCGAGCAGATTCCTATGGTTGCGTTTTGGCCATGTACAGAATGGAAATACGCGTGAGTATCCCTGTGTCTGCGTACACACTTATGCACTATAATAACTCCCGCGCCGCTGGCTAGTCTCCGTTGAGATTGGCTGCCATGGCCGAAATACGGTCTGGAAGACTATACATATTTCGCAGTATAGAAATAAACTAAAGATAATGAGCTAAATAAATGCTGAGAATTGGTGGATTATTTATTTAAACGTAATTTGTCTACTTATACCCAAGATCTTTATCATAAACTGTGCATTGTTTAGATATTTCGAACACAAAATTACATAGTATTTTGTTAAGAGATAAATCGAAAATATACTTTTAAAGTGTTTTTAACGACATTTTAAAACGATTTTGATTGCTCAGATCATCTTTATTGTATTCTGAAAAATGGTCAAAATGATTAAAGTGGTTATTTAGTACAAAATACTGTCTTATCTTGTTATTGTTGAGTTCTTCTGTCTGGTTTGTCTAGAAGGACATACAGTGACCTTATCGGTGATATGATGCAGATAGGTTTCATCATCATCATCATTAATTCAGCCGAAAGACGTCCACTGCTAGACATAGGCCTCCCCCAATTTGGTGGGTTGCCATAATTGCCACGCTTGGCAGGCGGGTTGGCGATCGCAGTATGGTGGTTAAATACATAGAGAACGCTGCTGCCCGTTCGCTATTAAGTCCCACGACTACTATGACACCCACGGGAAGAAATGGGGTGGTGCAAATCACAATCGGCGTGCGTGTATGATCCGACGTGTAATTGCGTAACACACGTAGGAATGGTTTTCATTTTGACAGTTCAACAACATGCATTGCGTTATTTACGTTGTTGAACAGTTTAATTTTCGAACATAGGGAGCAATGGCTTAGCAAAATTTTTCAAAATGATTCAGGGTGCAACGATCTAATTGCATAAAATAAAATGCCAGTACTTTTACGATAACTACCAAATGAAAGACTTTTTAAAGGACAAATGACCACACTGATACAAAATTATTTCAGCAAATAACTTACTTTCATTTTATAATTTGTATTTTAAAACATAACACATCTTATTCATATTTGAAAATCATGACAAAAATATGTATTATTTATGGTCAAAACAAGTCACCCTGTATAGACCGAGGTAGTGGGCGGAACTTTAAATGGCGCCCATCTACCTATTAAACGATTTCTATTTTCTCCCGTTTTGTAATTTTTATTTGGAAATGTTGTGCAAGTTCTTAATATAATGCAACGCTTTGCTACTTATTCTTTTTTGGATATAACGAACTGTGCCCGCTACTTCGTTCGCTTGCATATTGGATTTCATAGGGTTTAATTTTGTTTGTAACTTATTTTTTCTAAAATCATCATCACACGCCTAGCCTTTTTTCAACTATGTTGGGGACGGCTTCCAATTGTACCAAATGCAGCTGAATTCCAGTATTTTACATGGAGCGAATGTTTATCTGACTCCACAAGCCAGTCGCTGGTTAATATGATACCCCTTGGTCAGAATTTCGGTAAAAGTTAAAATAAAAGGCCCAAGAAACAATAAACGGTGGAAACTAAATAAAATATGATGTGCCATATACATATACATTTTGACCGTGTAGGCACCTACACGGTCAAAATGTTTAGGGAGCTCAACGACTCGTCGCAAGACGCTACCGGATCTGCAGAACATTTGAATTTCAACACTCGGTTTTGAACCTAGCTTTTAGAATCCAACAGAGTGAATCTCAGCGCTACGAAAATCGAACAGTGTGTTTTTACTATTTGATTTTGAATTCTCGGCGCTAAACATTGTGTTGAAGATTCAGTGCACGAAAAAATCCTACCACGATTTTATTACGTCCGTGTTAACGTTGACTAAGTGTTGATTCACCCGATTCTTGCGAGTAAATTGTCGAATTGTCTAATAATAACCCAACTGATTGAGAGGCACGGAGAAAAACAAATGTTAAAATAATGTTGTAAACAAAAACATATGAAACAGGTTTTGTTACTCAAATAATGTCAGATCAAGGTTGTGTTACATAAAAAGTGTTAATGCACTCTGTGGTCAAAGGCAATTATAATTTAATCATCATTCCGTCTATTAATAAAGTTCTATAGTTTATTGAAATTGCAGGCCTCCGAAAAATTATTCTTTTTCTTAGCGTGTCGATAGGAATCTAAATATAGTCAGACCAGAATTTGCCTACGAGCTTAGCATTTTCAGTAGCGTCCATCAACTCCTGTAGCGTGCAGACGACACGCTGGACAAGATATCAAGTGCCGCATTGTTTGTGGGACAGCACCACATTTATACTCCAGGGCATGAATGATGACTACTCATCTGAAAAGTGATTGTTTTATGAAATGATCTGACATATTATTCAGTTCCTGGGTTTGTTTCCCGGCTCGGGTTGAGTGTTATTTTGATTTGTCATCAGGAACGATGAAAAATCCCCACGTTTTTTCCCACGTTCGAAGTTCCATCAGAAAATCATATACAAATAAATAAAACTGAAGTGTCTGTTTGCTATTTCGAATATCAGTTTTTACTAAATGTATATGAAAGTATATTCTTAAGGTACTTACCTACATCAAAAAAACATTTTTAATTTTTTTGTCTGTCTGTTTGTTCCCGCTAATCTCTGAAACAGCGGGTGAGATTTTGACGGGGCTTACACTCACAGATAGCTAATGTTATAAGGAGTAACATAGGCTACTTTTTGTCCCATTTTCACATCCACACGAGTGAAGACGCGGGCACAACTGGTCGAAACTTAAAAAAAAACACTGTCAATAAGCAATGCATTAATAAGAATGTAAAAAAATATTTTTTTATTTTTTCTATTATTTATGTATTGTTTTTATGGATTGTATTGTATAGAATATATATTTAATGAATGAAAGAGTTTTGAATGACATGCATATTCCTAATTAGGATGCAGTCTAAACCTATAGACACAGTAAAGGGCAAAGGCTGCGCATACAGATAAACTTCGCGCTTTGATCAACACGTTTAGCTCACTGCGTATTCTTAGAATATTATAAAACAAATAAATCTACGTACAATTATTATTCTTCGTCTTTAATTATAATATTATGCAAATGCAGCATCCACATAATAATCTACCTTAAAAAACTAGACTGTGCAAATAAAGACAAGTGCAAAGAATAAAAAAACAAGTGCAAAGAATAAAAAACAAGTGCAAAGAATAAAAAACAAGTGCAAATAAATAAAAAAAAGTGAATGTGCGAAGAACAATGTTCTGAAGAAATGGTGATTTTATGAATGAACATTTTTGGATCAGTTTTAGAATTCGTGAGCAAATTCTTTACAATGATGAAAAGGCGGACTTCGAAGCGTTTCGTGCTGGGTGAGAGCTCGGAACCTCAGTCATTTGATGATGATGAGGCGATTGAGGTTCTTCCGAACCTGACACAGCAGTTCCAAATGACGCTGAGCATTGACCCTGATGAGAGGAGACATGATGAGGAGCAGAAGCAGCAAGATGGACGGCTTTTGAGGACTCCGAACTCTGGGACTCTGCAGTAAGTTTTTTGGTGGTGGTCCGTGAATGTTTATTACTGGAAATATGTAGGATAGTTAGGCAATTTTACATCAAGTCTTGTTGGTGGTATTTTATTAGTTTTCGAAATCTATAAACAACACGTGGGTAGACAAAGTGTTAACAGCTAATTTCATTTGACTCTGAAAGTAGAAGAAAAAAAACAGAAAAATACGTTGGTAAAACCAAAAAACCCGACTGCGTAAAAAGGGAACTTTAAAAATATCTAACTCATTTTATACTTTAATTAATATAGTTTTTTGACGTTAATAAGACCTAGGTATTTAAAGTTAGATAAGATTTTTTTCACAGCTTTAACAAAACTTGAAGTTTTTTGAAATTAATAATTGGTTGACTGTAACATTAAATTGTTGTGGACCCTAAATGTCGTCATTCAAAATGAAAAATCATAACAAAATCCTATGATTTTTAGGGTTCCGTACCCAAAGGGTAAAACGGGGCCCTATTACTAAGACTCCGCTGTCCGTCCGTCTGTCACCACGCTGTATCCCATGAACCGTCATCCATCCACTGACTAACCGCAGGAAGCGTAGCTTAACCTGATAAAATACGTTAACTGTTAAAATTAATTAAGTGATTTGTCTCAGTAAATAAATACGTCATAAAAAAAAACATCTTGTTGACAAACTTATATAGTGTAAGTATGTAAAACACATGCATTTGTCCTCTGTCTCACCAAAAATGTACAAAACTGGTTCTGATCTATAAATAAACATCATTACTGTATATAAGTATATTCAACCCAAGGACGGAGTTTTAACCTCTGATAAAGTAATAATATGCAGACGATATGGTTGTATCAGGGTTATGTGGTCCCTACCTGAAATAAATGTTTATCTTTATTTTATTTTATTTTATGGCTGCGTTCGATATTTATTCACAACAAGCACTGCGCGCGCGACTACGTCCGCGTGACTCACAGGAACTGTTCATTTTTTTTTCGGGTTTAAATATAGCCTTACTCGGTGATAATTTAGCTTTCTATAGGGGAAATATTTTTTTAAATCGGTGCAGTAGTTTTCGAGTTTATCCATTACAAACATACATACAAAAAAAACAAATCTTTCCTCTTTATAATATTAGTTCACAATTAAATCATTAATGGTCTTTATGTGAATAAACATTGATGAGACTAGAAACTAAATAATATTTTTAACCGGCTTCAAAAACGGAGCAGGTTCTATGTTTCAGTATATATTTTTTTAATACATTAAAATACAATCGTAGGTCAGCCTATTAGGTCCAAGGTTAGGGCCTTCAGTCAGGACTGGACCTGTCTAAAACTTAAACTACGACTGCACACTAAGGGCACCCCCTGTGGAGGACCTCGGCTTAGGGCGTCGCCATTTTGAGCTTCAAGAATTTCGTATATCACAAGTTTGTGAAATATGAATTTAATTTATACATTCTTCCTGTCGGCAGCGGCATGTCTCACATTCCTCCGTATTGTGGGCCTATATATATCTACTTAAGTAGGTAAGATCTGTACCCTAATTGCGTAGCGCACGTAGGTATTTACACTTTTATAATCAATAACTTGTTAATAAAAAAATTCAACCGCTGTAAAAACTGAAAAGCAAAAAATAATAAACCTTGAAATTTAGAGTCGGCGCTTTGAGTGATCTTTTTTCATTGATTTTTCAGCGCTGACTCAAAATTTTAAGGTTTATTTTTGGTTTTCAGTTTTTACGACGGTTTAATTTTTTTGCTAAAAACATTTAATTTTATAATTTTTTGAGGCTTTAATGTACTAATAATACTTGGGAAGATATACCGTATCCAATAAAAAAGAATTATCAAAATCGGACTAGTTTGTTTAAAGTTATGCGTGGTCATACATTACAATCAGTTAGTAAACAATCAATCATCCCCTGTTTTCCAATCCTTAGGGTTCGATTTTGTTTTCCAAATTTATATGGGACCACCTTCGGGGTATACCCTTTCCAATAAAAAAGAATTATCACAATTGGACTACTACTTAAAAAATTATGCGTGGTAAAACAAAAAAAAAACATAAAAAAATATACGCGTTGAATTGAAAACCTCTTCCGTTTTTTTGTCGGTTAAAAATTTAAAGTAATTTATTCTATTAAGGCTGAGAGTCGCCCAAACCAGGCGAATTGACACTTTTATATCAAAAGTAATCTATTTCAATTAGGCTGAGAGAAGACAGCACTTTTTAAACGTTAAAATTTACAAATAAAGTCCTTCGGCACGCCCGCCCTTCACACTTCTTAGTGCTTTAACTGGGAAGAATAAAAAAAAACTGGCCCTGTGCGAGTCGGACTCGCGCACCGAGGGTTCCGTACAAACCTGCAGGTATTTACGGTTTATGCATAAGGTTTGTGTTTATGAAATTATTATTATTTTTTAATTTTTATATTTGAATTGACTGAATGAAAGGTAAATTGAGGTTTACGATTTATGACGTATTAAAAAAAAACTACTTACTAGATCTCGTTCAAACCAATTTTCGGTGGAAGTTTACATGATAATGTACATCATATATTTTTTTTTAGTTTTATCATTCCCTTATTTTAGAAGTTACGGAGACTAGTACTAGTACTAGAGTTACGCTACACACATTTTACCACTTTGGAAGTGTCTCTCGCGCAAACTATTCAGTTTAGAAAAAAATGATATTAGAAACCTCAATATCATTTTTGAAGACCTATCCATAAATACACGTATGGGTTTGATGAAAAAAAAAATTTTGAGTTTCATTTCTATGTATGGGGAACCCCAAATATTATTGTTTTTTTTTTTCTATTTTTGTATGAAAATCTTAATGCGGTTTACAGAATACATCTACTTACCAAGTTTCAACAGCATAGCTCTTATAGTTTCGGAAAAAAATGGCTGTGACATACTCGGACAGACAGACAGACAGACAGACATGACGAATCTATAAGGGTTCCGTTTTTTGCCATTTGGCAACGGAACCTTAAAAAGCCTTCAATAGCCTGCCTAGCCTTTTCCTAACTATGTTGCCTATCTACTCTCCACAACCCAGTTACTAGGTCATACAATACCCCTTAGTCAGAATGGTAGTCAGACTTACGGGTTTCTGACGACTCGTTGTCAAAGATATATGAATGACACCCGGGACCAACGATTTAACGTGCTTTCCAAGACACGTAGGGATCTTTGTATGTAAAGATACTCATCCATACCGACCCATCCGACTTCGCACGGGTGCAATATCTACCTATTATCTTCTACTATATGCCACAGATTCAGTAAAAAATTTTGAACCGCCTTGCGTTGAATATTGTCGCAGGCTGTTAAAAAAAAATACTGTTCCATACATTTTGACCGCATATATACTTTTCTATGACAGAGCATGATTTTTTTACGGGGAGAATTTCCTAAAATCCTTTCGTAACTGACGTCTCCTACTTATAATCCACCTCTGTGCCAAATTTCATCTTCGTAGGTCCAGCAATTATTGAGATTTCGTGATTGTTCATGTTCAGGGAGTGAATGAATGTATGAATGAGTGACCTTGCGTTTTTATCTGTATAAATTAGGTAAATATAAAATAAACAACTTAACTAAATAATTCAAGGAAGTATCTTTTAACACGGAATTAACTATCAACAGTTTTTCTTTTAATTGTCATAAATATTTTATAGCGTAAATAATTATAAATCGTTGTTTTTCCTATCCGTGTTGTTTTAATGGCAATTCACTTATTTGTGGCTCAAACAATTTAACACGAAATTTTCGTGTTTAACATACTCGTGACTGGTCGGGGCTGGCCCCGACTTTGCACGTGTTTAATATCTTAATCTCTATATCTTCTACTAGCTTCTGCCCGCGACTTCGTCAGCCTCAAGTATTCCCCTTCCCGTCGCATTAAATTGCCTGCCAGTTTCCGTCCATTTTTCATTGCTGCTAAGCTTCTTTTGATCGTAGCTTAATGTTATATAGCCTAGAGCTTTCCTCAATAAATAGGCTACCCAACACAGAAACAATTTTTCAATTCGGACCAGTAGTTCCTGAGTTTACCGCGATCAAGCTACCAAACTCTTTAGCTTTATAATATTAGTATAGATAGTATAGATTCACTTTTGCCCACGATTTCGTCCGCGTGAAATTATGTCTCGTTCACCCGACCCGCTCCTACGCATTACCTGCCCGCGTTATAACCTACTTCGTTTTCTAACACATTTTCTTTTTGCTCGATTCCTAAGGGGCCTAGTGTATTGTTAGATAGCCAAAACCTTCCTCAAGAATTGTGCTATCAAGTGAAAAAAGGTTTTCTCAAATCCTACTGGTAGTTCCTGAGATTAGAGTGTTCTTTTTGCAGGAAGGAAAGCTATAAGCTATGTTCATGATGAGAAAAAAAATTGGATAGAACACTAAGAAAAACCGACGCGATGTTAGTATGAAGAAGAAGCTAGTAAAAGTTGTGGTGCCGATTCTGTTGTACAAAATCCTCTAAACTAAACTAAAAATCACTAAAATTTGGTTTATTCCCCTCAAACGACGATTTCCTATTCTGAAATAAACTAAAGTGACACAACTTAACTATATTTTAGTTTGACAGCACTAAGATTGCAGTGAGTTATTGGTTTAGTGAAAATGATAATTTTGCAATTCTGAGTTTGCCGGTTTTCACCAAAAATTTTGACTATGATAATTTATTTTAACTAAATCTGACTATTTGTAATCGCGATTAAAAAGGTGTGGAATAAAACTAGTGGTCATGAACAAAAATTCACACCAACGAGGTCGCCTTCACGTGCAAAAACAGTACTGTATTAATTTTTCTTTTGCTAGACAAAAATGGCGTATCCTATCGCAAAAATAATTAAATTTTCGACCCCCTTTCATAAACCCCTGCACTCATAAATCTCAACACGTGGGTAAGTATAATACTAGTTACGTACTGGTAATATTTTTATTATATTTTCAAACAAAAAATGAAAAATTCCATATAAAACACGTCCAGGCTGCCCCCTTGAGCGCGCCTTCGTCTCTCAACCAGTTCATTGCGTAGCGCACATGAGTACATACTACGTTGCGAAGGCAAAAGAAAAAAAATATCACGTTGAGTCGCGATTGTCAAATTTGATTTTAGTTGTGTCAAAATAATTTTTAAATTTAGAGATTATTTCTTGTAGAAGGTTACGCTAAACCATTCTCATAGCTAAAAGTAAGGAATTTTAGAGATAGTTTAGTTCGGTGTACAACAGAATCGGCACCAATGTCTTCTTTACATAGGGTACCTATAAAACAAATTCGGATTTCGTGTGTGTACGCTTTGATCTATTAAACTACGCAACGTATTTTAATGCGGTTTCCATTAAGGTGAATGCTCCAACCAGCCCGCGAAATTCAAAATTTCTTGCGTTTTTTGCAATTTGCAGGCCAGTGCTAGGTTGTATGTTGATTAAAATATTATTCGCGCCTGTAAGACGTATGTAGTTACAGAATTATAATCATCAAAATCGCCAATACAACCCTCCAAGTTCATAAAGGCTTAGGAACAAAAAAAAAAGAAGAGAAATAGTCATTCCTACAGCTTTATGAACTTAGAGCGTTGTATTGATGATTTTGATGATTATAATTCTGTAACTACATATGTCTTACAGGCGCGAATAATATTTTAATCAACATACAACCTAGCACTGGCCTGCAAATTACAAAAACCGTAAGAAAATTTGAATTTCGCGGGCTGGTTGAAGCATTCACCTTAATAGACAGAATGATACAAAAAGGAAGCCATTGGCAAAAGCTAGTATTATAGTAAACTTGACGAGTTTGTTTGGTTTGATAGCCCAATTCCTGAGGAAGGCTTTACACTATAAAACAGACTACGACTCCTAGGAGACGAGCAAAAAGATAAAAAAGTTGGAAAGAAAGCTCAGTGAAAACAAAGTATGCTGGAAGGCGACGCGAGGTGTCGCTGTCGGGTCGGGGGTGTAGCGGTATGTTTTGAAGCCCTGGCTGGAGGCCTTAAGGTAGCCACAGACAAGTCCGATTAAGCAGCCAACAACCTCAAAACACGACATGCTAGATATCATTAAAAAAAGCGTCCGGTAGTTGCCGAGAGGTTCCTCCCTTTTCTATGAAGGTTAGCTTTACGTGGGCAAAGTCGTAAGCAGAAGCTAGTAGTATATATGCGTTATCGACATAACGCAGTAATAGGGCTATAGTTCAAGTAATCAAAGATTAGTTGCACCAGAATCATGTTTACAAAAACCGTTGCACGGTATTTAGATCAATGAAATGGCATAGGTCAAAATTCTAGATATATTTTAGACACTGTGAATTAGCGTTGGAAAGTTGCTTCGGTGGGTTTCTGTTCAGGATAAAGCGAAAGGAAACGCCCGGGTGTTTCCATTGCGAGGATCGTCTGGAGGACACGGTGGAGCATACGGTGGAGGTGTGTCCTGCCTGGGCGGAGCACTGCCGTGTCCTCGTGGAGGCGATCGGTGGCGGCGACCTCTCGCGTCCGGCCCTGGTGCGAGCCATGGTACGGAGCGAGAGGGCATGGGAAGCCGTCACCTCCTTCTGCGAAGCGGTAATGCTCGCGAAGGAGGAGGCGGGGCGCGTGAGGGAGTAGCAGTCTCTGCGCCCTCGCGTCCCTAGCCATCGCAGGAGGAGACGCCCCGGGCATCGGGAGTTGATAGCTGACTCGCGCTTGACTTCGACTTCTGCCGCTCCGGGCGGAGCGGGAGGGCGTGTCAGACTTTTACTGACTAAAACCCACCCGTGTTCCTTCAGTTGCCCATGTGCCAGGGTCACGGTATCTCTTTCGAACAATCTCGCGATCCTGGCAGGCGTCGGTCCTAGCAGACCCTTTCAGTGCTGCTGACATCTCTTTGAGGCGCACGTGGAACACTACACGCCGTCGACCCGAGCCTGGTCCTTACTGGGCGGCGAGCTACCCATTGCTCGCCGCCCGCAAGGTCGCGCCTATGGTGGCCGGGAGTCAGCTATCGACTCCCGACGCCCGGGGCGTCTCCTCCTGCGAAGAGTGGATAACCTCTAACGGCGAAAATATTCTAATCTTATGAAGAGTGACATGTTCGAGCCGTTTGGGGTTGAAACACTGATTTCTAACAAAAAAAAAAGGTACTCAATAACCCCGATGGTTTACAGTTCCAGAGATTAGTGTATTCATACAAAAAAGTAAACAAACTGTTAGATAAACTAGGTTTAAATCATGTTTGAGTCTAGGCTCAGATATCGACGTTAGCCTTGAATTCTTATAACGCAAACAGTGTATTATTTGCTTTACGATTTGCAAGTGCGATTAAAAAGGTATTCGTGTCAGTCATATTTTTGGGCAAAAAATATTTACATTTACTTATTTAGGTTTATATCCGTGTTATAAGTAGGGTTGCCAGATTTTTTTTCAGCCTATAAGGGACAAATGGTTAAATGGGCAAAAAAATACGGGATTTCAGTGTTTTACGCGGGACAAAAAAAACCAAAATTATTTAGTGTAATTTTTTTTATATTTTTCCGTGGTCGAGTCAGTTTTAACATATTTTTATTCGTTTGAATATATCTGGCATACGATATGCCAGATGCCGTGTGGTGCCGGACTTAAATAATAACACCACCCCATTTCTTCTCGTGGGTGTCGTAAAAGGCGACTAAGGGACTTACTAGAGAATGGGCAGCAGTTCTCTATGCATTTTACCACCATACTGCGATCGCCAACCCGCCTGCCAAGCGTGGCGATTATGGCAAAGCCCCCCAGATTGGGGGAGGCCTAAGTCCAGCAGTGGACGTCTTACGGCTGAATTGATGAACATATCTGGAAAAATCAATACAATTATAATTGTAATTAAAAACGGTCATCAACTCGCTTTTTATTCAATTGCGGGTACATGTATTTCTTACATCAGTCCACTTAAGTAGGTACCATCTGTGAAAAAATCCTTTCCACGAAATAGTTTGAGCTAGGAATACTAAAAAGAAGAATAAAATTCTGAAAACGAAAAAACCCTTCGATGGCTTTTTTAAACGAAGTACGGTTCAAATACGGGACAGAGCCAGTCCCCGCCGGGACATTTGAAACTATGCCTAAAATACGGGACGTCCCGGGAAATACGGGACGTCTGGCAACGCTAGTAATAAGTAAATACAGAATTTAATTTCTAACAAGACTGAGAGTGAGCAGGGGTGGCCCAGTCTTACCGGCCTCGACTTACGAGTTCATCATCATAATTTAAGCCGTATGACGTCCACAGCTGGACATAGGCCTCCCCCAATTTGGGACGGGTTTACCATAATCGCCACGCTTGGCAGGCGGGTTGGCGATCGCAGTATGGTGGTAAAATGCAAAAAGAACGCTGCTGCCCATTCTCTAGTACGTCCCTGAGTCGTTTCTTACGACAACCTCGGGAAGAAATGGGCTGGTGCTATTCTTTACGTCCTGCACCACACGGAACTGACTTACGAGTGGAAGGTGGTAAGTTCAAACATAGGCAGGCACTATACTTTGTGTATTTAATTTCGTCACCACTGCTCTCAAAATTTGCTAAACGCATATGGCCGTGACACCGTGTACCGTGTGGTGCCGGACGTAAAGAATAACATCACCCCATTTCTTCCTGTGGGTGTCGTAAAAGGCGACTAAGGGACTTACTAGAGAATGGGCAGCAGCGTTCTCTATGCATTTTACCACCATACTGCGATCGCCAACCCGCCTGCCAAGCGTGACGATTATGGCAAAGCCCCCAAAATTGGGGGAGGCCTAAGTCCAGCAGTGGACGTCTTACGGCTGAAGTGATGATATGCCCGTGACGGGAGTGATACGGCCACATTAGCCGTATAATCGATGACTGTTGGGGTAGACGTGTTCTTGAGTGGAGACCGCGAATCGGCAAACGTAAGGTAGGACGCCCTCAGGCTAAGTGGAGCGACGATCTTCGCAGGGTGGCTGGTAGCAGCTGGATGTGAGTTGCCAGAATCGAGCTGAATGGCGTGCAATTGGAGAGGCCTATGTCCAGCAGTGGACTGCTATAGGCTGATGATGATGATGACAATAATACTTCTTATTGTTCTTCTTTCCCAAACCTATCAAAGATAAGGCTTTATCAGGGTCGCGAGATCGATCTCTAGACAAATTCAGATTGAAATATGCTATTCGCAACAGCGGATTGCGATACCCAAGACTTTCGTACTAGCGTAACATTCGAACAGTTTTTCGAATCAGCGTGTTCGCAATAATGTCATTCGATGTAGCGGTTTTCGACTCAACGTGTTTTCGGACTGGCGTACCACTCGTAAATGTTTTCGAAATTTCATATCACTCCCGGCCGTGACTGTACCTACTTATACCTAAATGTGTAGGTGTGAATAATGTTATCCGAAATTATGACTGAAGCGGACATCGTCAAACATGTCATACTTAAAATAGTCGCTAATCATTAGGTTCTTATGTTTAAATATAGCTCTAATTGAGTGAAAATTATGTGCGGCCGTGATGTTTGCACAGACGTCAAAATATCGGTTCAACATAGGGTTGCCAACTATACTATAATATATATATATAGTACGCAAAAATACTATATTTTCAACATCGAAATCTAACAAACCAATCTTACATTTAAAAAATGTATCAACGTGCCTTTACAATAACTTTTGACTGATGATGAAGTGGTAGCGTGTATAGTCGAACCGGAGAAAGAGTCGTCGTCGTATCACCACGTACTCTTTCTCCGGTTCGACTATAGTGTATCCTAATTTATCTGTCTTACTGCATTCCAAACTTGTCAATATCAAACGAATGTTTGTTATTTTTGTTTTGGGTTTTTGGTGATTATTTCCAATTAGATAATGTTCTTTCTTTTGAGAAGTTTGAAATCTTAAATAAATTTGTCTTTTTTGTTACTTTTCCATAAAATACTATATTTTTCTTAAATGTACTATATTCTTTTTGGCTTAGTTTGAAAAATACTATATTTAGTCGAAGAAATGTTGGCAACCCTAGTTCAACACGAGACTTAATGTGATGAGAATCAAGTGCGCGACGAAATTCCACTGCAATATTTTTACGTCCTTACGAACGTGATATAAGAGAGGAATTTTCAATTTTCTGCCAGTTTTAGGGAACTTAGGTATGTGGATTTATTCGCAAGAATTACCCTGGCCCTGGCACAGGCAATTGAAGGAACACGGGTGGGTTTTAGTCAGTAAAAATCTGACACGCCCTCCCACTCCCCAGAGCGGGAGAAGGCATTTGATGACTACCCACAAAAAAAAGTATGTCATACGATTTCGAGGTGACATCATTATTATTTTGACTAATTGATTTAACATGTATACCTATCAGTAAAAGAAACTGAAATCATCGATGATGTGTGAATTTCGGAGAAGTTCTTAAATGATAAGCGTTATTATTTGTTTAAAGGGGCTCGTAGGTAAATGATAACAGCCACACGGGCAAGCCGGATAAGCTGTTGGTCCCGGCTGTCATTCGTAGATCCCAAGGGAAGGCGGGGCTCACCATAATCGCCACGCTTGGCAAATAAGTTGGCGATCGCAGTATGATGGTTAAATGCATAGAGAACGCTGTTGCTCATTCTGTAGTAACTCCCTTAGTCGCCTTTACGATAATCACGGGAAGAAATGGGATGGTGCTTTTCTTTTAGTCCAGTACTATACGGAGCCCATGGCACCACACAAAAATCCATATAAATTTTATTATAAATGTTTAAGTTACCATAACTGTCTGTTATCTGACGCCGACGACGGAACTAGATTTGATAGTCCGGTTAAGGCCTGCACCCTAATTGCGAAACGCACTATTTATCAGAATCTGAATGGGATTAAAGATTATTTCTAAACCATTGCGTCATTTGTTCGAACTAATTGTCGGCTCAGGAACGTAAATAACGCAATGAATGTTGTTTAACTATCAATATGAAACCAATTCCTACTGATAGAAAGTTACGCAATTACCCCTCAGGAGGTGGGCGAAGCGGCGGAAAAGCTAGTATTTGTGACAGTGTTTGTGTTCCACGATAAACCGAGTGATTCAATAAAACAGCTGGACTTCGGTTTTAGATAAGATAATACCTATGTTAATTGTAGAGACTCGATTAACCAAACCAATAATATTTTCGTTAGGCATTCGGATAATCGAAAACTCGGATAAATAAGCAAATAATATTCACCCCGGGTTTTGTATAATATTTAGTGCTCGGTAATTATAAAAATCAACAAAAATAAAATAAACTTATTAAGTAATAAAAATCATTTAGGGAGAGATAGAGAGAAGCGACTTTGTTTTATACTATGTAGTGATGTGATATAGAGATTTATTGTCTATTATTTCTGACAGGCCTGTTGGTCTAGTGGTTAGTGGCCCTGACTGCTATGCCGGAGGTCGTGGGTTCGATCCCCACACAGGACAAATGTTTGTGTGATGAGCACGATCATTTGTTCTGTGTCTGGGTGTAATTTATCTATAATATGTATGTATTTAGAAATATATAAGTATGTTTATCAGTTATCTAGTACCCATAACACAAGCTCTGCTTAGCTTGGGACTAGATGGCGTTGTGTGATAGTTGTGGAATATTATTATTATTATTATTATTATTTATTAACGTTCTTTAACTTTGTTGTTTATTGCAACTGACATTGAAATAATATAATAAAAACCGGCCAAGTGCGAGTCGGACTCGCGCAATGAGGGTTCCGTACAAACCTGCAGGTCATCATCATCATCATTCGTCATCATCGTTTATGAAATTAAATGTTTTTATTTTTATTTTTATATTTGAGTTGACTGAATGAAAGGTAAATTGTGGTTTACGATTTATGACGTATTAAAAAAAAACTACTTACTAGATCTCGTTCAAACCAATTTTCGTTGGTAGTTTTCATGGTAATGTACATCATATATTTTTTTTAGTTTTATCATTCCCTTATTTTAGAAGTTACGGGGGGGGGGACACACATTTTACCACTTTGGAAGTGTCTCTCGCGCAAACTATTCAGTTTAGAAAAAAATGATATTAGAAACCTCAATTTCATTTTTGAAGACCAATCCATAGATACCCCACACGTATGGGTTTGATGAAAAAAAAATTTTTGAGTTTCAATTCTATGTATGGGGAACCCTAAATATTATTGCTTTTTTTCTATTTTTGTGTGAAAATCTTAATGCGGTTCACTGAATACATCCACTTACCAAGTTTCAATAGCACAGCTCTTATAGTTTCGGAGAAAAGTGGCTGTGACATACTCGGACAGACAGACAGACAGACAGACAGACAGACAGACATGGCGAATCTATAAGGGTTCCGTTTTTTGCCATTTGGCAATGGAACCCTAAAAACTATACATTTATGCGGATACTATACTATATGTTTCTTTTTACTGTTCAGGTCTGATACAAATGAGGAGCCTTGGTAATTATAGTATAAGTAGTGCTTTAAGATTTACATTAGTGATGTGCCGGATATCCATCACCGTATCCGCGGATATACGAGGGAGAAGAAAGATCCGCATCCGTTACTTTTTTAGCGGATCTTTTACGGATCATCCACCTTATTAATTCTCAATTACATAGATGAAATTCTAAATAATATAATTCTAATTTTTTTTTGGGTAATTGGGTGGTTCATGTGCTATCTTCACCCATAGACCCCAAAACCATACCTAATCGATGTGTACCTAACCAAAGAAAACGATTAAATTCCAAAAAGCTTTCTATTTTGATATTTAAAACTAAACTATAAACAAAAGAAAGACCCGCCAAATGCAAGTTGAAACATGTCCTGTCAAGCAAAGCGTCAAGTGGCGTCAAATATTGTTTCAAAGTCATGCGTATCGACACCGATTGGGTAAGAAAGTTAAGCACCGTATCCGTATCCGCGGATCATGACACCAAATATCCGTATTGGAATCCGTATCCGCGGATATATATTTTTAACGAACCCGCACTTCACTAATTTGTATGCATGTAAAAACTATGTGATGACCGTGGTAAGTTTTTTTTTTATCATAGCTGCTTACTCCTAGCTTCGAATAGGTTTTTTGTATATTCTATAAAAAATACTTGATGGAAAAGTACACAAAGAACGTGTAACATAATTATAGCAAGACCTCATATAGTATAGGTACATAATACAATGATCAACATTTTTAGGGTTCCGCACCTCAAAAGGAAAAAGCGGAACCCTTATAGGATCACTTTGTTGTCCGTCCGTCCGTCCGTCCGTCCGTCTGTCAAGACCCTTTTTCTCAGGAACGCGTGGAGGTATCAAGCTGAAATTTATATTAAATACTCTAATCTACTGTCCCTTGGAGCTGTAAAAAAATCAAACTTCTAAGCTAACGCAATCAAAAGATATAGCCGTTTATGCCGCAAATTTTCGAAACTCGCAAGGGAATCAAAACCTAAAGGGTAGTTCCAGTCGATCTAGAATTTTGAAATTTGGTACGAAGCAACGTCTTATAGCACAGATAAAGGAAAAATTGCGAGAACAGTAAATTTTTAGTTACATCATATAATAAACAGAACAAAACACAGACAGAAATAAAACCAAGCTAAGAAACAGAACAGAACTACGACTCGATTGTCGTGATGGGTGAACTTTTACTTATATACCTACAGGTTTGTACGGAACCATCGGTGCGCGAGTCCGACTCGCACTTGGCCGGTTTCTTTTTTTAAATGCTGACTTCTATTGTAAAAAAATCGTGCTGACCCTCAGCACATTATTTACAGAGATTGGGCCACAGCGTTCTCTGTGCATCTTACCAACATACTGCGATCCTTAACCCGCCTGCCAAGCGTGGCGATTATGACAAACACCTCCTTTGGTCGGCTTATGTCCAGTAGTGGACGTCTTTCGGCTGAAATGCCTATGGTATTAAGTCCGCCTCTATACATTTATATGCTTAAAGTATTAAATAAATAAATAATAATAAATGCATGCTGCTTATTGCCTTGAGACAAGATTTCATTTTCCTCGGCTCAACCATCGGTAGGCATGGCAAAATACATTATAATCTTTGAAAAATAAAGTCCCATATTAAAAGTACTTTTCAGGACTTGTGTCTATTCTGTTACACCTTGTTTATAAGTAATTGTTATCTGCTTTAGTTGGGCTTATGTAGTTTTGACCTGTAAAAGTATTATTATAACCAATTATTTACAGAAATGACATAATATCATGACGTGGCAATGGTGGCCCATTGGTAACGGCTGCGACATACGAGTTGTCGGTCATAGGGCTCGTAGATTCGAACTCAAACAGGCGCTTTATTTGTGTAAATTATGTCATCACCACTGCTCTCAAAACGATGAAAGAAAACATTGTGAGGCATGTTCTAGAACCGAAAAATTCGACAATATTCACACAATTCGGCTTTTGCCTTGGCCCACTCCCTCCTGAAGAGAGGAGACCTTTATCCCAGCAATAGCAAGATTAAAGACTGATTATGTATGTTTATTGCCATTACTTTGGTTACGTATATATAAATTTAGGTACCAAACCAATATATCCTTAGAGAGTAAGTACTTTATAAGATTTAATTTGAAAGGTAAAACAAAATCCCCCACTTTTTTTGTATATGACATCGGTGATACTGATTTCAGGGGGAAACTGTGGAAGTCATTTGATTCGTATAAAATGTCAAAATCGGATAAGGCAGTACATTGAAATATATGTACATCATTACTGCTCACAAAACTGTGAAAGAAAACATCATGTGGGAACCGGTATGTCCTAGCCATAAATTGAAATTAATTCAAAGACATGTGACATCTACCGACCCGCACTGGGCCCGCGTGGTGGATAACAGCCCACTTCTCGAACAGAGAAGGCCTATGCTCCAGCAGTGAGAACTTTGTAGGCTGATAATGTATGTGATTTACCAAGACCAAAGACCCTTCCTTGCCTAAGAAAGCACGTTAAGCCGTTGGTCCTAGCTGTCTTTCATAGATCTTAGACAGTCGTTACGGTTCGTCATAAGCCTGAAAGCCTGACAACTGGTCTTACCAAGGGGTATTACCCAGTAACTGGGTTGTGGTGGTCAGATTGCTCTATGTAAAATATTGATACTCAGCTGCATCCGGTTAGGCTGGAAGCCGGCCCCAACATAGTTGGGAAAAGGCTAGGCAGATGATGAATGTATTTGATTTATAAGCATCATGTGTTTGTGTACCTTGCGTGCGGTTGAGAGGTACTCAATAGGGCATGCAAACCGGATACCCGGATAACCGAAAAAACCGGATAACCGACTGATTTGAAACCCGGTTTTTTTAGGATAACAAAACCGGAGTTTTCGGTTTTTTCGGTTAACTTTATAAGTAAGCATTTCTCGACTACTAAACTGACGGCAACTACAACTCAGGAAAACTTAGACTATACAGTACCTAGTAAATGTTTCAAGGACCAACTCCGACAAGAAATAAAGAGGGCTCTCAAATAACATACCTCTGGTGCAAGCCTATCTACAGAACTTGATTTAGAAACTAAAATCAGGGTGGAAATGGCACTTTACGATGGTGGAGGAAAAATGGGAGAGCACTTAATAAAAGTATATAAAGCTTTGGAATCTATACCTCCAACAAGTGTGGAATCAGAGAGAGCCTTTTTATCAGCAGGTCTCATCTATACTAATATTATAAAGCTGAAGAGTTTGCTTGTTTGGTTGAACGCGGTAATCTCAGGAACTACTGGTCCGAATTGAAAAAATATTTTTGTGTTGAGTAGCCCATTTATTGAGAAAGGTTATAGGTTATATAACATCACGATACGATTAAAAGGAGCGGAGCAGTAACGAAAAATGAACGAAAACTAGCAGGCAGTTCGATGCGACAGGAAAGGTCAGGGTAGAAAAAATTGACGCGGACGAAGTCGCGGGCAGAAGCTAGTCTGTTTTATCTATAACAATGACAGATTTATTTTGATTTGGTTTATTAGGGAATAAGACTTCCATTTTATGCGATATTTCAATAATTATTTTGATTTCATTTTACGTACTGTTGATTTTGCCTGTTTGTATTTTATGACAGTTCAATTGTTATTTAATATTCTGTAATTTTAAGCCTTCGTCTACCTACCAAATGTTCCAAATTGTGTATGTTAGGTTTTAAAGAATATGTTATTTTCCTAAATAATAAGCTTTATGATTATTATTCTATGTTTTGTATAAAGAAAAGAAACTTTTTGTATAGCCTGTTAGTAGTAGCTATTTCAGTCCGTAAAAAAATAATATTTTGATTAGACTTCAGCATTTTCATTTCTGTACAGACATATTTCTCATTTATTAAAAATCAAATAAAAAAACCCGAAAAAACCGATTTAACCGGTTTCACCGGTTTTGTAAACATAACCCCCGAAAAAACCGGTTTTTATAAACAACCCGGTTTTTGCATGCCCTAGTACTCAAGAGTGCAAATATTAACTTGTAACATGGTCTCTTCTATTGCTAGTACAAGGTCGTGTCACTGTACCTACTTGTAATAGGAATCAGAATTAAGAACTTACGTCATCAAAATTGTGTTCTGAAAATCTGTGATATAATAGGTACACACGCTACATGTCAAGCAATCCATTTCCAGTTTTAGTTGACCTCGCATTGTATGGGCTTTTCGTACAATGAGATGTCAGCTTATACTGGAAATGTATAGCTTGATCTGTAGCCGTGTGTACAACAGGGCAATTACTAACATTTTAAAACGTCAGAACCTAGATGCACGGTTCCAATTGATCGTTTCCTATGGAGAAGAGCCGACTAGGAACTCCACGGTTCATCGTCATCATCATTTCAGCCGAAAGACGTCAACTGGTGGACTTGGGCCTCCCCCCCGAAAAATGGATGGACGTAGGCGTTGCAAAAACATAGAGGGGGATTTGCTATAATCGCCACGCTAGGCAGGCGGATTGCCGATCGCAGTATGGTGGTATAATGCATAGAGAACGCTGCTGCCCATTCTCTACTAAGTCCAGACCTATAATATAATATAATATATAATATAAGTATTTATTCACATCAACAGGACAGCTATTTAACATTACATACATAAGACTTAAATGTAAAAAGCACACTGAATGTTGTCGTAACTAGCACCCTTGCTAAGTTATCAAGATAACTTGTATTAAGGGTACAAGTCCCAACCCTTGGTTCACATATTTTAAGGCATTGCAAAGAACGAAAAAAGCATTCAAAGGTCTATACAAAAAAAAAAATCACATGGATATTTCTTAAACATAATAATAATTAAAAAAAAACAATGAGAAGTAAGCAAAAGCCAAAAGGAAAGGGGGGGGGGGGGGAGTTTAAAAAAACTAAAAAACACGCTTCCATCGAAAACCAAACTAAAAAGTACAAAATAATGGAAAAAAAGCGTGGGGTGCCTGATATCAATAAAAAAATACCTTAAAAGCACCCCACGCTTTTTTTCCATTATTTTGTACTTTTTAGTTTGGTTTTCCATGGAAGCGTGTTTTTTAGTTTTTTTAAACTATTATTTTTACATTATTTAACAAAAGTTTTGTAAATCTATGTCACGTAAAAGTAATTCAATAGTGATATCGTATCGTTAAAAATGTATATACGCGGATACGGATCTGAATACGGATATTTGGAAACAAGATATCGGGCACATCACTAGTATTAAATCAACTTAGAGGGTTGTCGTATTGATGATTTTAACTAGTTTAATTCTGTAAATATATACGCATTAAGGTCGCGATCGAATTATGTATATTTTGTTCAACATACGACCTGACACTTTGAACTTATTGGGGAACCCTGGCATTTCCCCCTTAAACCTAATAAGAGTGCCTAATACCTGTTTTCAAGGCTCCCTTAGATGGGCCCCATGCGCCTTTATACGAACAATTATGATCATAAACACTACATGTCTGCGGGAGAATGAGTATACTTATATAAATATCTAGAAACAAATTCCTAAATACAGCGCGATTTTTCAACTTTCCACGCTGAGTCAAAGCGTTGAAGATTCAACAGCGTTAAGGTTTCTTCAGAGAGGCGCGAACGCGAAAAATATTAAGGCGAGGTTGCAGTACTTTTTAACTTTTTTAAACCTCTGTAAATCTAGCAAAATGGCTAGTTTCCGTAAAAAAAAAATATTTAGGAAAATTGAACATACTGTTAAGCGCTGTGTGAAGATAGGAACGTGAATTAAAACAATTGGCTCGATAAAAAATAATCATAAAGAAGACACTAAATCGCCATTTAAAACGTGTACCTTGAAGAGATTCCATCATTGAACCATGTAAAACTTATACCAAAAGATAGGTTTTATTGTTTTTTAGGGCATGCTGAGAAAATATTTTATAATTTCCTTATCATTTTGTCTCCACGAAACAATTATACACAAAATCTAGCAGCTCAAGCGCTCGCAACGACCGGCCAGTGTTCGCCGAAACGTCTTCAACTACAAGAGGGCCTTGCCTTAATAAATGAAAACAATCATAATTATGCCAAAAGGGCCTTTTTTTTTTTTGGATGGGCAATCATCAAATGACTTCTTCCGCTCTGGGCGGAGCGGGAGGGCGTGTCAGACTTTTACTGACTAAAACCCACCCGTGTTCCTTCAGTTGCCCAGTGCCGGGGCCACGGTATCTCTTTCGAACAATCACGCGACCCCGGCAGGCACCGGTCCTAGCAGACCCCTTCACTGCTGCTGACATCTCTTTGAGGCGCGCGTAGGACACTACGCGCCGTCGACCCGAGCTTGGTCCTTACCGGGCGGCGAGCTACCCATTGCTCGCCGCCCGCAAGCTCGCGCCTACGGTGGCCGGGAGTCCGCAATCGACTCCCGACGCCCGGGGCGTCTCCTCCTGCGGCGGCTAGGGACGTGAGGGCGCAGAGACTGCCACTCCCTCACGCGCTCCGCCTCCTCCTTCACGAGCATTACTGCTTCGCAGAAGGAGGTGACGGCTTCCCATGCCCTCTCGCTCCGTACCATATGCCAAAAGGGCCTCAGCTTAGCATAATGTCAGATGACAACAAAAGGTGGCTACTTGACACTGGTTTTCAGCTACAACCCACGAATGCCATACGCTATTATATTAAACACATAGGGAAGTGTGTCCGTAAGAATAAATTAGAGGGTAAAAAGTCAAATAAAATGATCAAATTCTTAGTAAAGTCGACTGCACTATTGCTTTCCTCCCTAAAGCTACCGTTTCCTAGGAGAGCAGTGACGTAGCGTCCGTAATTTATGTGTGGATGACGTCACCGAGACGTTCTAGGAATTAAGTTAGTGTGTTTTCCTAGAGAGTATCTTTTGACAGCGTAAAGTCAAACCCATGATTTTCAACACAATCGTCACTGCTGGCGTATTTTTTTTTTCGGAAATGACATCTCGAATTTCAACCTATGAGGAGGTCGGCTGTTTAACTTGACTTGCCTGTGGCTGCCTCAATAAAAAAAACCGGCCAAGTGCGAGTCGGACTCGCGCACCGAGGGTTCCGTACAAACCTGCAGGTCATCATCATCATCATTCGTCATCATCGTTTATGAAATTAATTAAATTTAATTATTAATTAAATTTAATTATTTAATTATTAATTAAATTATTTTTTAATTTTTATATTTGAGTTGACTGAATGAAAGGTAAATTGTGGTTTACGATTTATGACGTATTAAAAAAAAACTACTTACTAGATCTCGTTCAAACCAATTTTCGTTGGTAGTTTTCATGGTAATGTGCATCATATATTTTTTTTAGTTTTATCATTCCCTTATTTTAGAAGTTACGGGGGGGGGGACACACATTTTACCACTTTGGAAGTGTCTCTCGCGCAAACTATTCAGTTTAGAAAAAAATGATATTAGAAACCTCAATTTCATTTTTAAAGACCTATCCATAAATACCCCACACGTAAGGGTTTGATTAAAATTTTTTTTTGTGTTTCAGTTCTATGTATGGGGAACCCCAAATATTATTGTTTTAAAAAAAAATGATATTAGAAACCTCAATATCATTTTTGAAGACCTATCCATAGATACCCCACACGTATGGGTTTGACGAAAAAAAAAATTTTGAGTTTCAATTCTATGTATGGGGAACCCCAAATATTATTGCTTTTTTTCTATTTTTGTGTGAAAATCTTAATGCGGTTCACTGAATACATCCACTTACCAAGTTTTAATAGCACAGCTCTTATAGTTTCGGAGAAAAGTGGCTGTGACATACTCGGACAGACAGACAGACAGACAGACAGACAGACAGACAGACAGACAGACATGGCGAATCTATAAGGGTTCCGTTTTTTGCCATTTGGCAACGGAACCCTAAAAACTAAGCCACTTCAGGCTAAGGGCACCCTCTGTAGGGTACGGACCTCGGCTTAGGGCATCACTGGAAGAGGGCAGCAATGGACGGGTTGGATCGAAGTGAATGCGGCCGCTATAATATATAATACAACAACAAAAGCTTTGCTACGTAAACCCGCCAAAAAAACGTACAACAAACTTGCTATTACATTTCAACGTGTATTCTAAAAATATTGTGTATGATTTATTTTTAACATAATTGTTTACTATCAAACTTCGTTTCTTTTGACTAACGGCCAGTCTATGAATCATGAAAAATATCGCATTGTTTGAAAACATTACGTTAGACACGTGGAGCGATGACAAAAAATAATGTTGATAACATAGACACTATTGTAGTGCTAGTGTTGTGCAGCTTATCTATGATGATAATACGATAAAGGGTTTTTTTTTTGTTTGAATACGCTGATCTCTGGAGCTACTTGTCAGATTTGAAAAAATCATTTTGCATATTACAGTCTATAGATAGTTCAATCCATGAAGACGCGCCCAGCTCTTTGACAATTCTACTGAGAGCGGTTAAAAACAAAGGAAAGGGGCACAGTGGGGCGCGTCATCGTGGATTGAATTAACTATAATTTATAATATCGCTGGCGGGCGGTACTATGCAACGCAGAGGATTGAGCCCGAGAGAGTTTAAAAAAATGTGGCTGAAATCGATTATTTAATTTTATCGTGTATCTATTTTATTTCACATACATACATAAACTCACGCCTTTTTCCCATGGGAGTAAGCAGTAACTACACGACGCCACTTGCTACGATCATTACATACGCTTTTTGCTTCCTTTATGTTCATACATCATACATCTACACCCTAATTGCGAAACGCACTACTTATCAGAATCTGAATGGGATTTAAGATTGCGTCATTTGTTCGAATAAATTGTAAGCTCAGCAACGTAAATAACGCAATGAATGTTGTTTAACTATCAATATAAAACCAATTCCTACTGATAGCAAGTTACGCAATTACTCCTCTGGTCATACACGCACGCCGGTTACCAGTACTACTCACCTAACTCTTCTGAAGAGCTTCAGCAATAAGATCACTATATTTTGTCCTAGGGCGTCTCCGTTCGGCATGTCCAGTCACATCTTGTAAATACCGTTTGTCAGCTGCCCTTCGTTCATTCATATATTATTATTTCACTGTTTAAAATATTGGTATCCAGATGCATCCGGTTAGACCGAAATCTGACCCCAACATAGTTGGGAAAAGGCTAGGCTGATGATGACCAACTCCAATAATACTTTTCACGTTCATTGAACCAACTGGGTCAATTAGTAATGACTGCTGTACTGTTGCCAAAATACATTGTGAACTACTTTGATTACTCGAGTAGGTATGATATAGATGAATGGAGCAATAAATTGATCTCTTAGTGTGGCTAAAATGAAATTGCCAGTTGGTTCGAGAGTTGGCAAAACAACTTTTCTGAGTAACGTGCTATTAACTACGGCAAAATATACAGATTGTATGATTCAATTACAATTATCTAATTGACCAGTGTTGCCCACGACTTACGAGTTGTAGATCCAAGTTCAAACACAGGCACCTGCATAATTATTTGATTTCGTCACATCTGTTCTCAAAACGGAGACGGAAGATATATCGTGTGGAAACCGGCATGTGATATCCACGAACCCGCTGAGACCCCATTGATTTGTGGCGCACTTCCCCTCACAAAGAGGAGGTCTGTGTCCCAGCACTGGGAAATATATAGGCTGATATGAAAATAGCGATGACGATGTTAGTCCCATAGGGTCACGGAGCTTGTTTAGCTTTGATAGTCCGCACCACATTCATAGATGTGACCACATCTTTCTTATACTCGCTGTGTATTTGATAGTAATACGACTATTTCGTGGTGTTTTTTTAGCTTAGATGTGCAGAAGTATGGCCAGCTCAACTATTTTGACATCAACTCAAATGACATTAAAATTATTCTCACGTAGTTGTTGTCTGGTGTCATGTCATTAAAACTCGTCAGTTAAAGTATAATGTAAAGGACGTAAACCATGAATAAACAAGAATTTCAGGTTCAGTTCATTGTTAATTGACTGGTTAGAAGTTGAAAGTTGTAGTAGAAGAACATGTTTAATTGTGTTATCATGGCACCAAATACCGTAGCGAATCTTAGTACCCAGACAGATGATGATAATGATTACGGTTCCAAATGATGTGATCTCTCCTTCTCTTACCACAGTTTATTTGGTGTTTGCGAAACATATCTCTTTCCTCCATACTATGTACCTTTGTCTATTAGTAGCTATTAGTCGTCATCTTGGTAGTCACCCCTTTTCTAGGCATATCATCTTTCACACAGTCCATCCATTGTTTCTTTCGTCTTCTCCAACTCATAAATTCACGTTCAAACTTAAAACTTTTCTTACGATATTTATTATTATATTTATTTATTTCCATAGTTCCAAGTACCAACGATTTTGTATAACTGTTGATTTGACCTAGAAATTTTGAACATGAGATATCTTTTTGAGGAAAATCAAAATGAGGAAATAGCGTTTTATTGTAATACCAGTGCAATTAAGACGAAATTTTTATTTGAAGTTTTTTTAAAAAAAAAACCTTGTTTAACAAATTCTATTTTACCAATTTATTCTCACGTTAATTTGGACTTTGATCTTAAGTAATGTCCACTCGTGAATTAACAGCGTAATATGAATTTTGCACTTATTCCACGATATCTCCAAGTGTCTAATTATAAATCAACAGATTCATGAATATCTTAATTAGTAAGATAATCACATATGCCTGATAAACGTGCAACAAATACAATAACAACATAATGCACGCAAATTATTTTAATCTTATCGAATCAAGTTGACCCTTTCCCAACCCTAAGTTTGTGATAAACAAGTTTTCATACGCAACCTCTTGCAATTTCCTTATTATGGCAACTTTGACCAATTAGAATGTTGTCTCTTTCGCACGCGAGTAAATAAAAAAGCGAGAGCGAGAAAGCACAATCGTATGATCCGTCATACGAGTTCGTTGCGAATCCTTTACGTCAAAATAAGAAAACAAAACTGAATCGCTTCTCGATTGAAGAAATTTTTAGTTAAAATCGTTTTAATGAATGAATTAATACTGTGATCTGTTCTGTTGTGTGAAATTGTGTTTTCAGTGATTTTTCATTGAATAAAATGTATCAAGGGATGAATGGATTATACTCTGATGCGCCTTACAGGTTAGAAAAAAAAATAGTTGTTAGCTACTTTGATTTTTTCGTAATTTATAGCTATTACGCCGTGTAAAAACGTTTAGATTGTTTATTTAAATAGTTTCGAAGCCGATTTTGGTGATAGAGGGTCCAACAAGTAGGAATTACGTGACGAAATGCGAAAAGTATGCCACGGACCGTGATTTCTCTTTAGTTCTGCGTTTTCTCAACATACCTTATCAAAAAATTACTGTATTCTAAATTGATGGTAATATAAACCGTCATTTCACTTAAACCCGTCCTGAGATAATATCTATTAATTTTTTCTGATAAGACCAGTTGAAGTAGTAGTGCAAATAAATTTGAGATTATTTATTTAAGAAATACCTGCCTCATTAATTATGTATGGTGCTTAAGAAGGCATAAATGAGCGGTTCTAAATTCTTGGAAGTTAATTTAATTGGAGGGTATACTTTTATAAAATACTGGTATCCAGTTAGACTGTAAGCCAACTCCAGAATACTTAGGTAATAGGCAAGGCAGATGACGATGGTGATATTGTGTTTTTAGTAAATAAATCTTTTTTTTTTTTTAAATATGTTAGGACAACCAACACACCATTAACTGACCTCAAACTAGGCAAAGCCTGTACTATGGTAACCAGACAATTGATAAATACACTTATATATTTCTAAATACATACATATTATACATAGATTACACCCACACAGGGAACAAATGATTGTGCTCATCACACAACATTTATCCTGGGTGGGAATCAAACCCACAACCTCAGTCTTAGCAGTCAGGGTCACTAACCACTAGACTAACAGGTCAGTCAAATCACTACGAATTTTAAAGTAAATCATAAAATGATTATCTTTTAAAGTTTTGTGTAAGAATTTGGATTGCTGTAAAAGTAAGGGAAGACCAAAGAATTTATTGATG
Source organism: Aporophyla nigra (assembly GCA_947507805.1). Taxonomy (NCBI): domain Eukaryota; kingdom Metazoa; phylum Arthropoda; class Insecta; order Lepidoptera; family Noctuidae; genus Aporophyla; species Aporophyla nigra. The sequence continues at coordinate 3,573,409 of OX382318.1, forward strand.
GACTGTGTAAAAGATGATATAGCTAGAAAAGGAGTTAATACTCCGATAATGGGTGGTTAAGATATATGAAAGTCTTGCTGCAGCTCATTATTCTCCTGCCGTTATCTCAATTTATTTGCGGTCAGCGCAACATGTCTTTTTCTTCCAGATTTCTCTATTAGTCATCATCTTGTTAGGGACCCCAGAGTCTTTCCGCAGCAATGAATGGTATTCAGAAATTGGTATAATTATGATGTAATTAAAATATCTTTATTACTAAACTAGCTGTTATTTAAAACTTCGTCTACAATCCAGGATGAAAAGTAGCCTATGTCCTCACCCAGGTCATGGTCCATCTGTGTGCCAAAATAAATAAAAATCCGTTCAGCCGATTAAGTGTGAGAGAATAACAATCAATTTTATTTTTGCATTTAAAATATTACTTGGATAATTTACAATAGGAGTTAGGACTCATAAGTCATAACTTATATTATAATGCAAAAGTAAGTTTGTGTGCTTTCACATAAAACTGCTGAATAGATTTCGGATTTGATTCTGGATATACCCAGTTATCCAAAATAGTGGTCAATTGGTCGTTAAAAATCGTCCAGCATTCATTTAAATTTTATGTTTGAATACTATAAAATTATTAGCTGTCTGCACTCCTCAATATAAACTTTCATATTTCATTCTACTCCCTCCATATAATTTTCATAAAAAGGGGTACAAACTTTTTGCTTGACATATTACTAGTGGTCACCCAGTGGCCGAAATTTGACCATAATTCATTTAAGTAGAAAAACATAATTATATAAAACTATTCACTTTCTACACTTCTACATAATAAACATTAACTATGCCAAAATTCATACTCGTCCATCTGCATAATTTTCATAAAAAGGGGTACAAAGTTTTTGCTTCATGTATTATACATAGATAACCGGGTAAACATGTTCTACAAACTCATCTTCATCTGCTTAGCGTTTCCAATTTATGTTAAGGTTGTTTCTGTCTAACTAGATGTTTTACAAGTATGTTCTATAGATCATCTTCTGCAACATTGCCTTTTTCCAACTACATTGGGGTTGGTTGGGGTTCCGTCTAGCCTAACCAAATGCATCTGAATTCCAGTATTTTACATAAAGCTACTGCATATCTGTTCTGTGTGGTTACAGATGTAAAGAATAGCACCATCCTAATTTTTCCCGTGGGTGTCGTAAGAGGCAACTAAGGGACTTACTAGAGAATTGGCAGCAGCATTCACTATGCATTGTACCACCATACTGTGATCGCCAACCCGCCTGCCAAGCGTGGCGATTATCCCCCCAAATTGGGGGAGGCCTACGTCCAACAGTGGACGTCTATCAGCTAAAATGATGATGATGACTGCTGATCTGACCTCCACAATCCAATAAATGAGTAATATGATGTTGTTGTTAAAGAATGATAATAAATTAATAGGTATGTTATTTAAATCTTAAATAATATTTAATAGCTCTTTCATGATAAACTTTATCAAAAGTTTACACAACTTGATCAGATTTATTTGCAATCAAAAATATTTTTAAATCTTAGTAGATAATTGTTATCAATATACTTGATTCACTTGCCCTTATTTCAATTTTTATCAGTATTGCTTTCTACACCATTAACATAAGTAATCCTGAAGAGTATGTGTGTTTGAATGCACTTTTCTTTGGAACAACCGTTTGGATTTGATCTATTTCTTTTAGTATTGTGTAGCTTAATTCTTCAGGAAAACCTTCCTACAATATAACCATCATCATCATCATCATTTCAGCCGAAAGACGTCCACTGCTGGACATAGGCCTCCCCCAAGCACCGCCACTTCGACCGGTTTTGTGCTTCCCGCATCCAGCGGATTCCTGCGGCCTTCACAAGATCATCGGTCCACCTTGTTGGAGGCCTTCCAGCTCTACGTCTTCCGGTACGCGGTCGCCACTCCAGAACCTTTCGGCTCCATCGGCCATCTGTTCTGCGAGCAATGTGCCCTGCCCACTGCCACTTCAGTTTAGCAATTCTTCGGGCTATGTCGGTTACCTTGGTTCTCCTACGGATCTCTTCATTTCTGATTCGATCGCGTAGGGAAACTCGAAGCATAGCCCTCTCCATCGCCCTTTGGGTGACTTTCAGCCTTCTAATAAGGTCCATTGTGAGCGACCACGTTTCGGTTCCATATGTCATCACTGGCAACACACACTGGTCAAAGACTTTCGTCTTGAGACACTCCGGTATGTGGTGCAATATAACCATATTGCAGACTATTAAACATGACACTACGGCTCATAGGAGCCAAGCAAAAAGAAAAAGAAAGTCTGATAGACCACTGTGAGAAAAAAAATGTAGCTGTTAGTGCTATATTATGTAGTGTGTAACTGTGTGTCACAGTTCACACCCTGCCAGGATCGCGAGATTTGTTCGAAAGAGTTACCGTGGCCCTGGCATATAGGCAACTGAAGTAACACAGCTTTTTTTTTTGGATTGGAAATCATCAAATGACGTCTCCCGCTCTTGGGCGAAACGGGAGGGCGTGTCAGACTTTTACTGACTAAAACCTACCCGTGTTCCTTTAGTTGCCCATGTGCCAGGGTCACGGTGTCTCTTTCGAACAATCTCGCGTGATGATAATGATTTCCTACCCACAAAAAAAAAGTGTATAGCTTAGTAATAACAGCTGCACGGGCCAGTTGATCAGTCCAGCTTGCAGTGAAGGACAATCTTTACACTACCAAGATCCTGGGTCCTGGCTATCATTTGTGACTCTTTGGCAGTCGATACGGGTCATCAGAAGCTCGAAAGTCTGTCAACTAGTCTTAACAAGCGGTACCTAAGTAGTGAAGGCCAGAAAGACAGTTGCTTCATGTAAAATTCTGGTATTCATCTGCATCTGGTTTGAATGGAAGCCGACCCCAACATAGATCGAAAAAGGCTAGGTAGGTGATGAGTTAAATATATGATGTACTAGCTTTTGCCCGCGGCTTCGCTCTCGTTAAATTCGGGGTAACACGACTCCCCTTTCCTGATTTAGAACACAGAAGAGAACTTGGAACAGAATGTTATTTTTTTTGCTTGATACGAACTTCCACGTCCCATTTTAGGGAAGTGGGGGGTTAGAAAGTGACAAAAAGTAGCCTATGTCACTCTCCATCCAAAATCAAAATCAAAAGTCATTTATTCAAACTAGGCTGAGAGTCAGCACTTTTTGAACGTCAAAGTCACATAAGACAGTCCCCCCAAAACGCCCGCCCTTCGACACTTCCTAGTGCTTTGGCTGGGAAGAAGAAGTGGCGGAACAAACTCCCCAGCAGCACTGCTGTCTGTTAAGTTAGAAGAATTGATTCTATACAATATTGTATAAGTTATTAATATAATAAAACAAAACATACATTATTCGCCATATGTCAGCTAGCACACGCCATTATACCAACAAAACATTGAAAACTAAACTCAAGCTGAAATGAATAATGAAACAAAATCGTAAACAGAACTTAACCCTATCCCTTCAACTATCTCCACTTTATAAATCACGTCAATTCGTCGCTCTGTTTTGCCGTGAAAGACGGACAAACAGACACACACACTTTCCCATTTATAATATTAGTATGGATGTTATGAAATCCATGCAAACAAATTCGGGTGCAGAAGCTAGTTATAAATAATAATAATTGCAGAATTATCAATTCAAGATTTCAATAGTCTGATAAATATGATTATTGCTGTTGATCACTTGTTTATTTTATTAGTATTGTGTGAATAACTATGGTGTATTGTGAGTTAAATAATAAATGACTTAAAATTATCCAAGGCTGCCCAGTAAATATTTATTAATAAAATATGTTTAGAAACATTTTACTTAGTTTTCTAATTGCTAAGTAGAATAATGCTTGTTGACTGCATTTAATTTTCGTAATTCTGTTACTGTGTTTCTAAATTATCAAGTGTTTTTGTATTTTCTGAGTTTTCGTATTAGTATTCATAATGCTGAGATCTTGGTATGTATTTTTTGTTTAAAATGGAAGTGCTTTTCTTTGTACAGATAATTGCATCATAAGAAACTTTTACTAAAGACTTATGATAACAAGTTTGAAGAATATTTTCAACGAGCTTCGCTCGCGTCCCTTTATCTCATAGGAACGTGCTACTGGGACAAATAGCCTACGTCACTCCTTATAACATAAGCTATCTGCTAATGACAGCCCCAACAAAATTGGTCCATCTGTTTCGGAAATTACCCGGAATAAAGCGACTTACAATTTTTTTCTTTTTTTTCACTAAAACATCGGTCTGCCCAGTGAAAAAGTAAAAATCATGAAAATTGTTTCATGAATTTTAATTTTAACAAAACATGTTCCGACATGCTGGCAGGCGGCGGTTTCGACTGGCGCACGAATCTGTATACGACGGCACTTGCCAAAAACACCCGAATTACGAATACGAAGTACTCGCACGGGCAGGCGATTTGATGCGACGGGGTGGGTCGGAGGAGCAAGAAATTTTACGCGCACGAAATCGCCGGCAGAAGATAGTGTACATAATATTTATTTAACTAACTTATCCATGTGTTTCTATTACAGGCCGTCCATGTCCCAGGGTACGGTGATTCACAGCCAGCGCTTCCAAGAAAAAGACTTCACAGTAGCTACTCCTGAGGAGTTTGTCAGGAGATTCCAGGGTACCAAGCCCATTAATAAGGTTAGTGCTAACTTATACTTAGTACCATATGTAGTAAAATTTTGGTTTTATATTTTGCTTCTGGTCCACATGCACACCATCGGTACTGCTGTGCATGTGGTGTTGGGTTGTATTCCCAGGCCGGGAAATGAACGGCGACAGCGATCTCTCACGTCCGGCCCTGGTCCAGGCCATGATATGGAGCGAGAGGGCATGTATGCAGTAATGCTCGCGCAGGAGGAGGCGAAGAGCGTGAGGGAGGACGCCCCGGGCGTCAGGAGTCCGTAGCAGACTCCCGGCCACCGAAGGCGCGGGCTCGCACAGTTATGACCAGGCCCGGCTCGACAGGCATTGTGTTCCACGCGCGCCTCAGGAATTTAGATTATCAGCCCAGAGCCTGCATTCCCAGCTCTTCGGAGAAAATGGACGTGTATGAATTTCTCTTAATCTGGAAACTAATTAGTAGCCCGGTCTATTGATTTATGCCTGATTGATGGCAATAGGCTCGCACCCTATTGTGGGACTTAAGGTCAGGTTTTCATCCCATGGGTGTCGTAATAGGCGACTAAGGGACTTCCTAGAGACTGAGCAGGAGCGTTATCTAAGCATTTTACCATCATACTACGATCGCCAACCCGCCTGCCAAGCGTGGCGATTATTTCAAGCCTCATATTTTATGGGGGAGGCCGATGTCCAGCAGTGGACGTCTTTCGGCTGAAATTTTGATGATGATGAAGAAGAGGTGTACTATAGGTAAACCTTTTCCTAACCCTATTTACATCACGTAATGTGATGTAAATTTATGTAAAAATAAATAATGTGTTATCTCTCCCACAGGTCCTGATCGCGAACAACGGTATCGGCGCTGTAAAATGTATGCGCTCAGTGAGAAGATGGTCGTACGAGATGTTCAAGAACGAGCGGGCTGTTCGCTTCGTTGTTATGGTGAGTTTATTGTTATAGGTATGGGAAATTATACTTCGTAACGGAACGGGATCAACTCCAGTTTAAAAAACTACGTGGGGTGCTTGATATCAATGAAAAAATACCTCAAAAAGCACCCCACGCTTTTTTCCATTATTTTCTACTTTTTAGTTTGGTTTTCTATGGAAGCGTGTTTTGTAGTTTTTTAAATATGATTCATTTTCTATTTTAGGGTGTTTCGAATTTTGAGACGTATGCCAGCGTAGTTTGTTTGGACTTTTGAATTTGCTCTTCCACCTCACTCCAACCATTCTTCTGAATGGTGCCATGTATTTATTTTTTTATTTTTGAAAAGACATCTCATAGTTGACCTAAAAGGTCGTAACTACTCAACCGGGCTTTAATGGTGCTATGTTAGGCTGATTTTAGTCTCACGCTCACCGTCAGCGCTCATAGCTCAGCGCGTAGTTGCCACTTTTGTTCTTTTTTTTATTTTTATATATTCATTACATCTAACAAGTGTTTTTAGTACTTATGTTACTGATTGTTGGCTGCACCGGTCGACGTTATCACGTCAGCGCCGGCTGTCACTGAAAACCAGCGCGGGGGCTCTGTCTCGTATAGGGTCACAGCATTATGCTGAGTGATGGCCGTTTTGCGTGGATGTGACGCATATTTTCCCACCCCTTATTATTTATTGCTGTATGTTTCTGGGCTTTCTGTGCGTCATGTTTGCCGCAAATAAACGTATTTTCTTTCTTTCTTTCTTTTCTTTCTAGTTTGTCAGCGCTGAGGCTCAGCGTGGTTCGTTTTAGTCTCGTACTGACCGCCTTACTGTACAGACGACGACCAAAATGCGGAGTGTATTAATTAATGCTGCTTTGTACTATCTATCCCAAAAAAATAAAAACCGGCGACGACGAAGACTCCATGTTCATCCATTAATTGAGCAGAGAGCTGTCGCAGAAGACTTTGTCTTGTTATATGGCACTTTGAGGGCAGACGAAAGTAAATTCTTTAATTACTTTCGAATGTCAACTAGAACTTTTGACGAATTACTGGCAAAGATACAGGATAAACTGGTCCGTTGCAGCTTATTTCTTCCTCAGGCGTACCTCATCGATAACTCGACCTGTATCCACTTCGCGATTCGCCATGATTGTACGCGCTGACGACGTCCGCTCCGCTCGACACTAGAACGCTCACTGAAAGCAGAGGCGCCCGTGCGATCGTCAGCGCCGACAGCTACGCGGGGCCGACGCGCGACGCGTACGGCTGCGTAGCCATCAGCGCTGACCACCATGCGCGCTGATAGCTACGCGTCTTTCAAAAACGCTTCCTAGAAGTTCATATATCTCGGCCATCAGCGCTGACGGTGCGCGTGCCGTCGGCGTAAGACTAAAACCAGCCTTAATATGGCGGTCCTTTATAGGGACATCTGATGATAATAGTGCTGTCTCTGTCTCGCATAGACTTAAAAACGCATACAACTTGACCATATTTCTTTTTTTATTGTGGCTTAATTTTTTACCAGTCAAATATCGTGTGAGTCTGACTCACTCTTGCCCGGATTTTAAACATCATCTTTCTCCAGGTGACGCCAGAAGATCTGAAAGCCAACGCGGAGTACATCAAAATGGCTGACCACTACGTGCCCGTGCCCGGAGGTTCGAACAACAATAATTATGCCAACGTTGAGCTCATTGTGGACATCGCTATCAGGACACAAGTGCAGGTGAGGATCTGTTTTAAACTGTTTTGTATTATCTTGATTTAAATTAGTGTCTTTGGAGTTTCTTGTCAGTTCTTCTCTATAGAGATTAACGTTCGGGAATGGGCAACCAGCTTCAATTTTCTGATTAATATTATTCATAGTATGAACATTATTCTGCACCATTTTTTTATCTGGTGAGGCGCAAAAATAGAAGTAGAAGCCACCAATTTAACTCATTATCCTTTGATAGCGCTTCTTTATTTCAGTCTTTCTCGGTAAGAAGAAAAAAGATAGCAATAACACAAAACGTTGTTTATCTGGTGCAGAATAGTGATTTGCCGGATACCCGTATCCGTTACTTTTTAGGCGGATTTTATACGGATCTTTTACCATAATAATGATTGAATACATAGATATTTTTTTTTTAATATAGGTGATTAGGTAGCAATGAAGAACTATTCAATTCCGTTCAGATTATTTTTTATATCTTAAAATCACATATTTAATGACAACAAATAATCAAAACAAAATAAAGACCCGCGCAATGCAAGTCGAAACATGTCCTGTCAAGTGGCGTCAACTATCATTTCGAGGTCATGCGATCGACACCGATTGAGTAAGAAAGTCAAGATCCGCTTTCGGATCCGTATCCGCGGATATAGATTTTTAACGATCCGTCACATCATACATACATACAATCACGCCTTTTTCCCATGGGGTAGGCAGAAACCACGGAACGCCACCTGCTACGATCTCTACACACTCCTTTTGCCTCGTTTAGGTTCATACAATTGGTCATACACACACGCCGGTTGCGAGTACTATGCATCTGACCTTTCTGAAGAACATCACCAATAAGGTCACTATATGTTGGTGTCCGTAGTGTTCGTCAGATCACTAGTGCACAAAAGAATTATCACCATTGTCACATCAAAATCACCTCTTATATAAATAATAATGAAAATATGCGAGGACAACCAACGCATTGTTATCTGATCCCAAACTAGGCAGAGCCTGTACTATGGTTACCAAACAACTGATAAACATATTTATCTAACCACAATACTTCTCCCCCCAGGCTGTATGGGCAGGTTGGGGTCACGCGTCAGAGAACCCGAAGCTGCCTGAGCTTCTACACAGAGCTGGGGTCGTGTTCATAGGGCCTCCAGAGAAGGCCATGTGGGCTCTTGGCGACAAGATCGCTTCGTCCATCGTCGCACAGACCGCCGATATACCCACTTTGCCTTGGAGTGGTAGCGGTAAGTGGATTTAGAAATGTAATTAATTTATTAGAAGAAAAACTAGCTAGAATAATTATCGAGAGGCTTGTGGCTAACAATAAATAATAACAGCTGCACGGATTAATTGAACCAGGAGAGAAGAATGAGTGACCAAGACTCTTCCGTGCCTCGGAAAGCACGTTAAGCCTTTGGTCCCGGCTGGTTTTCGTAGATCTTAGACAATCGTTACGGGTCGACAGAATCTCAAAAGTCTGACTGGTTGTCTTACCAAGGGGTATGGTATTACCCAGTTACTGGGTTGTGGAGGTCTGATAAGCAGTCGCTCCATGTAAAATACTGGTATTCAGTTGCATCCGGTTAGACTGGAAGCCGACCCAACATAGTTGGGAAAACGCTAGGCAGATGATTTTCTGACATCATCAATGTCGGAAATTATCCCACTAGGCTAATTTACGCCTAGTGAAAGTCCTGCCAAAAGTGGTCCAACTGCTTCGGAGATTTCGCTGGAACAAGCACACAAGAAAGACATAAAAAAAGTTTTTTTATTATAAGTGCCGGTATATGCTTCATATCATTCAGTAAAAAAGCTGTTATTTTGTTATTACGAACAGACGCATTAATTTTATTTATTTGTATATTAGGAAAGTTAGCGGCCTCCTACGAAATTTTAGAGGTTCTAGAAAAATCTAGGAGGCTCATTGACTGTCTAAGAGCGTTAAGATAGTTGAAGATGTTCTAAGAAACATAAATTTGGCTTTAAAAGAATTGTTAGAGACTCAAATATACTGTGTGGAACTAACGGTGAAAAAATTAAGACACAACTTACACCGGGAAAAGAGCTTGACAATCTATTATTTGATACTAATTTGACCTTTTAAATTTGTTTTACAGGTCTTAAAGCTGAGTACAACAGCAAGAAGATCAAGATATCGTCAGAGTTGTTCGCTAAAGGGTGCGTCACCACTCCCGAACAGGGTCTGCAAGCTGCACAGAAAATTGGTGAGAATTGTTCTTAAAAAAAATGTTGTGAGGAAAGTATTGAGTATGAATGTCGATGGCTATAAGAGTAGAGGGAGACCAAAGAAACGATGGATGGACTGTGTGAATTATGATGTGGATAGAAAGAGGGTGACTGAGATGACGGCTGATAGAGAAGTGTGGAAGAAAAAGATATCTTGCACCGACCACTAATAAATTGGGATGAGGGGAGGAGGATTATGATGATTTGGTCTTAAAAAATATTGGTTTGTTGGTCGACTATAGTCTTTTCGCCACAAGATGAGTTCCCTGACAGTTCTTGTCTGACTTGTAGTGACGTGACCTAACGAAATATAATCGATTTTTTTATAATATCGATTCAGTTGGCAAAGAAAATGGAATCGGATTATCGATTTTAGATTTTCAAAATATTTTTTAATAAACTGGTTATCCTACTTCCTACTAATATTATAAATGTGAAAGTTAGTATGTGTGTGTGTGTGGATGTTTCTTACTCTTTCACGCATAAATTACTGTACAGATTTTGATGAAACTTTACAGTAATATAGCTTATACATCATAATAAGACATAGGCTACATAACATCAAGGGAGCAGAGCAAAAACCTGACATAACGCACTCGTATTGACGCGACGCGATCGCGATTACAAAATGACCGCTCGGATTCATCAATTTTTTTGTCGATTAGTGTATTGAGTAGTGGCAATCTCTAATGGCCGACGTTCCGTTCAACGCATTAGACATTTTTAAGATTTATACTTTTTTATTTTATTTACTTAATTTATTAACAGTTAATTATAACTACAATAATTTACTTAGTAATTTACGAAAGGCAATATTTTTTTTATCATTTCTTTTTTAATTTTTTTGTCAGTTTACGTTTTATTCGTCTAAAGTAGTAAGCGTGCCACGGAAAAAAATGAACTGTCAGGGAACTCATCTTATGGCGAAAAGACTATAGTCGTAAATGTTACTGCTGAGAAACAAGCGCTTTTGTTTTGGGTTGGAAATCATCAAATCACTTCTCCTGCTCTGGGCGGAGCGGAGCGTATCAGACTTTTACTGACTAAAACCCACCCGTGTTCCTTCAGTTGCCTGTGCCAGGGCCACGGTAACGTTTACGTACAAATTCGCGACCCTGGCAGGAGCATGAAGACCTGGGTTCGATACTCGAGGACTGATATTGGGTATTTCACCCTGGAATTTCTCACTAGCAGCCCGGAGTCTCCGGATTCCGGCTCGGTTGATAGCAATAGGTTCGTCGTCTATCACATGGTACTGTAACTGTTTGGGGAATTCAGGCGTGTTGTTGTTCTTAAGGCGCGCTGTTACCTCAATATTCACAAAACACTGGTGTCTTTGACAATCGAGTATGATGTAACGCAATGAAAATATACGACACAAAAAATACAGTGGACAGAGAAGGGTTTAAAGAAAAATTCTAACCGAATAGAATAGTGAAAAATTGTTTGATATTCCTAATAAAAATTGTTTCACAAAAAAAACTTTGACGTCGAACATCTCTGTATTTTCAGCGATAACAACATTTTTTTTTAAAGAGTTCAATAGAATAAACATTACTTTAAAACTTTAACCAGACAATTATTTTATTTAATGTGTGTAGTCCGAATAATCTAAATAAAACCCGTAAAATAAATGCCAATTCGCAGCTTAGTCACATCGTCAATCCAAATATTTATTCAATTTTCAACCTTATTTGTTGGAGCTGTAGCATATAGTTGTAGCATTTAAAATCGTAGTCAGTCCGCGCCTTAAGTAATGCTATAAGATCACCCATTCATACTATCGTTCTGATCTCAAAACGAGGAAATATTTTATTTTCACGGTTTTGGTGCTAATTCAATTCAATTCAAAACATTATTGTGGATCATAGGTAGTAGGTGCATAACACAGATCTTAAATAATAATTAAATTAACATCAGCTACGTCCCGCCCTTAGGGCATACAATAATTTACATACAATTATAATTACAATTACATTATTATTATAAATTCAAAATGTCACATAAAAAAAAATTAAAATAAAAAGGTAAATGCAAAACGGAACGAATAAAGGTAAGTCACTGAACGCATCATGACTGAGGGCAACTATATTGGAGCAGAGATTTGGCTGATAGCAAAGTCCTGCATCGCGCAAGCAGAGTTTACCGCGCAACTCACATATACAGGCTGTCCAGTAAATAGCATGACATACTGCAGGGGGTGATAGCTTGGGTCACTACCTATCAATACAACACAATATATGTTCAGCAAAATCTTACGGATTTTTTTTTCACCACTGTAGGTTAAACTTAAGTAATAAGAAAATAGTTCTGTGCAAATTTAAACAAAAAATAGTATTTCTTGAAAACATTCTTGTCTTTGATAGAAAAAAGACTCACGAATAATTTGATGTAAAAAAAAGTACTAGAAAAGGATTTTTTCATTACGAGATGCTTAAAAATCTGTTTCAAGGTAGAGATTTTTCGGTATTTCGGAAAATTTTGTAAAACTGTAAATCCGTAAGATTTTGCTGAACATATATTGTGTTGTATTGATAGGTAGTGACCCAAGCTATCACCCCCTGCAGTATGTCGTGCTATTTACTGGACACCCTGTATACAATGCCCCGTCATCAATCGTCGGGCAGTCGCTCACCAGATACGACACCTTGTTCCTTACACCTTCGAATGACCGTTCATGGAACTAATATTGGACAGAATAGACACGGTCAAATTGAGCTAGCCACCGAAACTCAGACGTTCAGATTAATAAACTGAAGAATTCTTATTAATTAGATGATGCTTTTTTATGATAAGTAGTAATAGTAATAGATCTTTATTTCTCTCTCCACTCACATAGTTGTAAACACAGAGACAAGAATTTTAGTGTTTTACAAAATTTGATTCTTTTTGTGAGACTGGTGTCCATACTAGGATACCGAATTAAATATAATCAACATTACAGTGGTACAATTTTGAAAGTTTAGACAAATTATAATAATGAAGAAAAATAAATTTTGTTAAGAATAAGTGTGTAGTAACTCCGTTGTCTCTACCCAGGTTTCCCGGTGATGATCAAAGCTTCGGAAGGAGGTGGTGGCAAGGGTATCAGGAAAGTTGATAATCCTGACGAGTTTAACAGCTGCTTCAGACAGGTTAGTGAAGCTATTTGTCAGTAATTAATTTATTAAATATTTTCTAAATATATCTAAATCTCGTATCTAGGGTAGTGACCCCGCCAAAACAAGCAAAGTGAAGCGCAAGAGCACCGACCTTTTCTCGAAGCGCTTCGATCTCGTAAGAGTCGCCTCTTATGACATCCACGAGACTTACTATAGAATGGGCAGCAGCGTTCTCTATGTATTTTATCCCACCATACTGCGATCGCCAACCCGCCTGCGAAGCGTGGCGATTATGACAAAGCCCCTCAAATTGGGGGAGGTCTATTACCAGCAGTGGACGTCTTACGGCTGGAGTAGGCATGAGGTCGATATATCAAAACGTAACTTATATCGGATATGTGTTTAGTAACATATCATATCGATATCTAAATCTACATAACCGATATCACAAAAACTTTATCGAGTCTTCAAAACTGCAACATTGGGAACGTACGAAGTACGAACGAAACGCAAACTTCACATCACAAGCGATATGAACTCGAAACAGTTATTCGCACTGTCTCTGTCTAAGTAATAGGTTGGGGAAAAAGTTTCTTCGCATTTTTTAAGAAAATTCAAAACATTTTTTAATAAAGTTTATTTACATTTAACTAAAGTATGTAGGTACCATTTTGTTCGATAACTTTTTGCCATCTTGTAGGTAGGGACATGATCCCATTGCTATAGAAATTTTGGGACTTCTGGTCAAAATACCGCGACAAGTGGTTTTGGCAGTCCTCTCGTGATGTTAACCTGACACTGCCTAAAGAATTCTGAAGAGACCGAAACAGGTGGAAATCTGAAGGTGCAAGGTCAGGACTATACGGCGGATGCATTAACACCTCCCAGCCAAACTCTCTTAATTTTTGTTGGGTGGCTAAAGATGTGTGAGGTCTAGCGTTATCATGATGAAAAACCACACCCCTTCTGTTGATTAATTCCGGCCACTTTCTCTCAACTTCTTGCTTTAATCTCATCAGTTGTTCGCAGTAGAGTTCAGAAGCGATGGTCCTGCCTGGTGATAACAGCTCATAATGAATAATGCCCTTCCAATCCCACCACACACACAGCATCACCTTGTTGCGAGTTAACCCGGGTTTCGCCACAGTCTGTGAAGCCTGACCGGCCTTTGACCACGACCTTTTTCGCACGTTCTTGTCATACGTGATCCACTTTTCATCACCAGTTATCAGCTTCTTCAAAAATGGTTCGGTTTCATTACGTCGTAATAAAGAATCACAAATGAGTACACGGTTCATTAGGTTTCTTTCAGTGAGCTCGTGAGGTACCCAAATGTCGAGCTTTTTTGTGTATCCAGTTTTTTTCAAATGCGCCAAAACTGTTTTGTGGTTAATTTCCAGTTCTTCAGCTACGTCGTAACTACTGGTATGCCGATCTTGCTCCACTTTTTCAAAAATGGCATCCATTTTATCCATAATAGGACGACCAGAGCGACGTGCATCTTTGACATCAAAATTTCCGGATTGAAAACGCTTAAACCAAATTTGTGCTACTCTCACAGACACTACACTAGGTCCATAAACATCGCAAATTTTTTTCGCGGCTTGCGTTGCATTTTTACCTTTTTTGTAGTAAAATTTTAAAATGTATCGAATTTCTTCATTAGATTCACTCATCTTGACGGTACGAAAAACAAATGAAAATCACACATTTTCCTAATTAGAATTTGGAATTATGTTCTTTAAAATTTAAACTTTCAATGATACCAAAACCAGCCAGATACAAATAGTATAGCCGAATAGATTTTATTACAAGTTCATACATACTATAATGCGAAAAGACTTTTTCCCCAACCTAATATTTAAGTTTTTACTGGTGTAAAAGTGATGGAGCGAATATTTCGTAACTTTGGCTAATGTTTGCTTGGTTATTTTGTTAATGCTATACGTGCGTAATATATCTTAAAGCTCTAGCAATAAGGTCTAGTTTCTATTTATTTAGTTACAACAACGAATCCTTAAGATGGCGACTTTCTGGCGTCTACTCGATATTAGTGAGAAACTTACTCTATAAAATAGAACTACGTGTTACAAGTAGCCAAACTGACAAATTAAATAACTTTAAATATCTAAAGTACCTATATCGATGTACCAACGGTAAATGTGTAAGTTTGCGTTTGCCGTCAGTTTGCGGTCCCCTTGAGTTTGCTCATCTAAATATCACGGTTACGTGTGCAAACCGTACTACTGATATCGATATCTGAAAACTGTTTATGATATCGATATGAAAACTGAATATCGGTTACATATCCGTTTGCGACAAAAACTGAAAACGCCCATCTCTAGGCTGGAGTGATGATGATGAAATTAATTGGCGAAACTTTACGGACGTAAAATGGACGTTGGACTTATAGTGGGGATTTCAACACTGACCCCTTATCCCCCACTACTTATTTGCATTGGGCTAAAACATATACAACACGACGTAGTAACATGCCACGATGCGATGTCGTGTCATGGAACTCTGCGTCTTGCATCGGCGTGCCACGATACGATGTTATTGTATATTTAAATCGGAAATCTAAATATGGTTTTATTTGATTCCAGGTGCAAGCCGAGGTTCCCGGATCTCCTATATTCGTGATGAAGCTCGCCAAGTCTGCCCGGCATTTGGAGGTGCAACTTTTGGCTGATCAGTACGGTGAGCTTTTACAAAATAACTATAGGCATTGTACCTTGAATTAAAACTTTTTAACGATAGGTTCCGCTCCCTGTGAAATCTCCTCTTTACGTTCCCTTCAAAATTTCTGCTACACCTATTTATAAATCTTAACCATGCTTTCTCTTACAGGTAACGCGATCTCCCTGTTCGGTCGTGATTGTTCCATTCAGCGTCGTCATCAGAAGATCATTGAAGAGGCACCCGCAGCCATCTCCAAGCCAGAAGTCTTCATTGAGATGGAGAAGGTATGTCATCACCATCAACCTAGTCTATTGTGATATGTCACCAATGGGCAGCAGCGTTCTCTATGCATTTTACCACCATACTGCGATCGCCAACTCGCCTGCCAAGCGTGGCGATTATGGCAAAGCCCCCCAAATTGGGGGAGGCCTAAGTCCAGCAGTGGACGTCTTACGGCTGAAATGATGATGATAGACCTAGTCTTTCCCAATGTATGCTTGTATAACTGTCATATTTTTTATTTTTTTTATTTTTAAGTGTAATCTATGGGCATGCCAACCCTCATTGTAATTGCTTGTTAGTGTTAATTTTGTACGCCATTTATTGACAAAACATAGTGCACATATTTTAGATAAATTACCATCTGTAACCATACCTATGTTTAACAAAATAAATGACTGATTGGTTGATTGAAAAATATCAATAAAATTGAATATTTATTATTTTTATTTCAGGCCGCAGTACGACTAGCAAAAATGGTAGGCTACGTAAGTGCTGGTACTGTAGAGTACTTATACGAGCCGGCTACAGGCGCTTATTACTTCCTGGAGCTGAATCCTCGTCTGCAAGTAGAGCATCCTTGTACTGAGATGGTGGCTGATGTCAATCTACCCGCCGCGCAGCTGCAGGTTTGTAGACCAAAAGACACTAGTACACTAATAGACCAAAAATACTGAGTAGACCAATAGACTCAGTAGACAAATAGACTGAGTAGACCCAATAGACTGAGTAGACCAATATACTGAGTAGACCAATAGACACAATAGACTAACACCAAGTAGACCAAATGCTAATGAAAGTATTGTGAGTGATAATGGCTAAGGAAGACCGCGAAATTCAAATGTTCTTACGTTTTTTCAATTTGCAAGTCAATTTCAGGTTGTACGTCGATAAAATTACGATTCACGACCGTGATAAATATGGCTTTACAGAATTATAATCAATGGAACCCTCTTCCTATTCAATTTAACTTGTTCCTGACCTGCAAATGGCAAAAAACATAAGATTATATTAAAATTTGAATTTTGCGGGCTTTCCTGACACTTCTCTCTTAAATGTTTGGGCTTATTGATATATTTATTCTTCTTTTCCAGATCGCCATGGGTTTGCCTCTATACCACGTGAAAGACATCCGTCTACTGTACGGAGAGTCTCCATGGGGTCTCTCTCAGATAGAGTTTGACGAGCCTAAGCAACGCCCGTCTCCTTGGGGACATGTCATCGCTGCCAGGATCACTTCTGAGAACCCTGATGAAGGTGAGATCATAGTACCCACTTCTATTAACTATTAGCTGATCCAGCGAACTTCGTACCGCCTCAGAATCAATAAAATTAAATGTTGTAATAAACCAAGTTTAACAATCTGGTACTTTGATGGCATAAAGCGTTTTATAGCTGACATTCCAATGTTTGGTTGGCTCCTACCAAGTTATGATAACCTGGTACTTCGAAGGCATAAAGCGTTTTTTAGCTACATATACCTTTGTAAGTTGAGCTCCTGCCGAGTTGTGACCACCTGGTTCTTCAAACGCTTAAAAAGATTTCTAGCTGACATACAAGATGTATGAGAAAATGAAAGAGTATTTTTTTCTTGTTAAATATTCCTATGTGTTAATAGTTGTTCTGCTATTCGGGGTGGCGACAAATCCAAGAAAACAAAAACCATGGAAATCGGCCCAGTAGTTCTTGAGTTATAACAAACCTGACTTTGTTTTATATAAATATATTATGGACAAAAATGTAGGAAATGGTTAGGGAGCGTCCATTAAATACGTGAGGCATTTCTGAGAATTTTTCGACCCCCCCCTCCCCCCTTGGTGAGATATCGTAAGATTTTCCTCAACTCCCTCCCCCCTCCCCTGATCTCACGCGAGATTCTTCAAAACTTCTATTTGGGCGGTAAACGTGTTGGATTATTGAGAGAAAAAAAACAAGAAAATTTTCTTAGACCAAGAATAATTTCTTAACTCAAGAATTTATTCTCTTGATTCAAGAAATTCATTTTCTTCAAAATGGTATTCTTGGTTCATGATTTTGGCTCTTGAGTCAAGTAAATTTTTTTCAGTGTACTATTGTCTCAGATTTGGCAATATTTTATTGCAGAAATAATTTTTCACGCAATTTTACACCGTTTTCTGCGAGAAAAATAATTAGGTGATATTTGCCAAGACCCCCCGTCCCCCTAAGTGAGTTTAAGAAAGATTTAGCTTGATCCCCTCCCCCCCTAGAACCCCTCACGTAATTAATGGACGCCCCCTTAGTCCCAATAATTTTTAATGGCATACCATGGCATACCATTCAATATAGAAAGTAGCTGTACCACAAAAATGTCCTTAAAAAATAAAATGGGGAAGTTTATTTTTAATACCTTTTGTTAAAGCATCATAAATGGAGATTCATAGATAAAATTGATGTCATACTAGCTTATGTTTGCGACAAAATGTTATTACGTAATAGTCTGCCCTTGTGCTGCTGTAAAATCATGGAGCAAATACAAAGAGGAGTCGGCCTAAACAACTGTGCACTGTGATTTTCAACTAGGTCCTGACGTCATCAAGTAGGCGTGGCCTTAGTCAGTGTATTGTTGGCGTTCGTCCTGTGCACAACTAAGTAAAAGTTTAGTTTATTCGCGCTAGACAAAAACAAGAATGAAGTGTTGTGTTTTATCTTGTAAAAACTACTCGGATAGACGTTCTGATGCTATGAATGGTATCACATTTCATTTGTAAGTAATTTTAAACGTAATTTATAAAAATTCTTCTAGAAAAATGTCATAACTTCGGTGTTTCCAAATATAATTCTACCCGACATTAGATGGCGACACTTCGTGAAATGGGTACTAAAATTAATTAGGCACGTAGAGCTCAGTGTTAATATATTTTAATAATTATATGTACTGAAATTTATTCAACATTAATTTCCAAAAACCTTCCAATCGCCTAAATATTATTTTTGTAGTTTTTATCGTGGTTTTTATATCATTTGTCAACAGGCCGCCATCTACCGTCAAACATGAACAACAAACCAGATTATAAAAATAAACAGGGCCGTAATCAAATTCTAATTATAAATGGAAAGTGAAAAGTCGGGAGTCTATAGCGGACTCCCGGCCACCGTAGGCAATTGGTAGCTCGCCGCCCGGTAAGGACCAGGCTCGGGTCGACGGCGCGTAGTGTTCCACGCGCGCCTCAAAGAGATGTCAGCAGCACTGAAGGGGTCTGCCAGGACCGATGCCTGCCAGGGTCGCGAGATTGTTCGAAAGAGATACCGTGACCCTGGCACATGGGCAACTGAAGGAACACGGGTGGGTTTTAGTCAGTAAAAGTCTGACACGCCCTCAGAGCGGGAGAAGTCATTTGATAATTTCCCATCCAAAAAAAAAAAGTGATTTTTGATTTTTATTTCATAAGAGTTTGTCATTGTGAGAAATCGACATTTTGAGAAACTGACATTATGCGGATTGGACATTCTAAGAAGTTGACATTCTGAGAAGTGGACATTTTGCGTCTGGTTGAAATTTTAAGACTGGCAGAATGCGATGATACGGTCGTGTTAGGTCCAGTAGCAACATTATAACAAGCGTGTTCTCGGACAGGTGGGTCTCTCCACTGCTTTGCTACTGGATATGTTTACATATTGCACTGTGAGCAGCGGACAGGGCTTCCCGGTTCTTATTATTTTAATCGCTATATTTCGTGTGTTCTTTTTGCTTTCTTTGTTTTATTGTTGATGTCAATTAGTTGAATATAAAATGTGTTTATTTTTTTATTTGTGTGTGAAATATAGATGTTTTGAAAAATAAATGTTTATGTTTAATGCTTGTTATTTAAAAATAAGAAACACACTGATTAGCTTCTTTCGTCTTGCATCAAAAATATTTTTATTCTAAAATTATTGATTTCGTAAAAAAACACGTATTAAGATAAGTAAAAAACAGGGTACTCCTTGGTATGCAAATTCTGAGTACGACCTTGTTGCCTCCTGCACGTAGTGACATCTAGTATGAGATAGATAAATAACTACAAAGCAAAATTGACGGTACGAGCTCCTAGTTTTGCTATTAACCGGTAGATGGAAAATAAAGAAGTGGGCGGGATCTAACACCCCGCACCCCGCAAAATGTCACGCGTTGTTTCTTAGGAAAATCTAATTACAACATCTCCTCTTTGTATTTGCTCCGTGTGTAAAATATGTTTAGTTGTAGGTAAGGTATCCTTATTGTTGAAGGAAAAGTACCTGAGTGAGAAAAATATAAAATTGTATATGGGAGCTACATACATCTACCAAAAAACTGCCTTGAATTCTGACAGAAGTGGTGAATGTTTTATGTAAAACTGAGGTCACCATACCACCTTATTTTAATTATTGTCTTTGTTGGTTCATTCGAATGAGTAGCCTTCGAAAGAACATTGAACGAACAAGCAACGCAATCTTGTTACATTCGTCATCAACGCAATCTTGTTACATTCGTCATCATCATTCTAGACCAGCCTTTCCCAAAGTGGGCGCTGCAGGGCCTAAAGGGGGGTGGTAAGAGACCCAGAAGAAAAATGGGAACGTTCTGTAGACTACACAACGCCCCCATTTTTTTCTGGGTCTCTTACCACCCCCCTTTTAGGCCCTGCAGCGCCCACAATGGGGCGTTATCGCCCACTTTGGGAAAGGCTGGTCTAGACTTTTACCAACTATGTTGGGGTCGGCTTTCAGTCTTACCAGATTTAGCCTGAATACCAGTATTTTACATAGAGCAACTTTATAAAAGAAATTATTTCTTGTGTAAATTACCATATTTTGTCCGCTCACCTCCAGGTTTCAAGCCATCGTCGGGAACAGTTCAGGAGCTGAACTTCCGTTCATCAAAGAACGTGTGGGGTTACTTCAGCGTGGCGGCTTCAGGTGGACTGCACGAGTTCGCTGACTCTCAGTTCGGGCATTGCTTCTCTTGGGGAGAGACCAGGGAGCAGGCTAGAGAGTGAGTTGACCGTCTCGTTTTAGGAAGTCTAATGTTGGCACTCGGAAAGCTGCCACGCTTAAATGAAATTGGGCTGGATACATCTTCCGTATGTCAGACGATCAATGGGCCAAACTTACGACCCAATGGGTCCCGCTTAATGGCAAGAGACATCGCGGCAGGTTCAGACGGAGATGGCGGGATGAGCTGGACTCTTTCAATAAAGATTGTTCTTGGGCAGCTCTTTTTTTAAACTGAATAATTTTAGATTTGTGCATGAGAAAAGATTAAGTCCCCTATTACAGAACCTCATTCAAGATCCAAGCATTACTTAAAATTAGTTTGAATTAATCAAAAGGCTTCAAACTAGTTTTAACCTCTCTCATCCATCTCATAGGACGCGATATCGAGTCTTCGGGATGCAGAGGACATTTTTCGGCTGACCCGATTTCGCGTCAGTGGGACGCAGCGACCATATAACCCATAGACGCCTAATAACAGGCGACCGATGTCTGTCAACACATCAGACTTATAGATCTGATACAGGATACCACTCAATAATTTCGTTTCAGTATTGACCACTTCTGTGAGCCGTAAACACTTCCGCGTTAGTAAATTAAAATTGGTGAAAATAAATATTATAATGGCCCGTTGCACAATACGTTGGTGTGGTAACAATAGCCAAACTTCGAGTTTCCGTAAGGATGGTATAACATTTCATCGGTAAGTCAATAGTTACATAATCATAATTACAATAATTTTTTTCCCATTATTTATCGGAGTTCATCTTATACTGGTCAAACTTGTAGGTCAAAAAAGGTGCAAGGACTCTCGTTGATGTCTTTTATGGTTGCGTCTCTTTCTTCTGAATGTAATTTTTTAGCTATCTCTCTTCCTCTATTATTTGGTAGACATAACTAGTGATGCACCAAATCTTATGACACAAATAAAATTGTTCGATAAAGCAAAATCCTATACATACTATTTATACGAAGATTTTTTGAATCACTAATTACAATAGACATTAAATTAATTGTGAAACTGTGATTGATTTTAGGTACCCACAAGATCCTGATGTAAAAAATAAATAGGTTAATGCAACCAAGCGAGAGAACTGGTTCCCATCAACACATAGTGTAATATGTTAAGAAATATATAAAAAAATATATTAAGAAATAGGAAGTTAGAAAGCCAATTCAATATAGGTATTAATAAACGTTTTACTATTTACAATACAATTTTAACACAAACATCGATACCTTCGTGTTTTATTTAAACCTGTCCCATCTCTAGTGATACGTAATGACCTTGGTAGGGCCAATCAGAATGCAGTACCCCGCTTCCTCATACCTCAGCTAGTTGATAGAATTGTTTTGATGCATTAGGCGTCTATTGGTTATATGGTCGCTGATGGGACGGGAGAGGTTAAGTAATGCTTGAGTCTTAAGAGAGGTTCTGTAATACGGGCCTAAGTACTCTAAGCGAAATCTGAAATTATGACGCTGCAATTTTCAACTTTCGGCATTGAGCTGAGTGTTGAAAACCCAACAGCACATTTTGTATGATAGTGTTATAAGGTTCTTTTTAGTTAATTTTTTTGTTATCTCGTTGTGTTTAGACTGAAATAGATTTGCATATGTTATAGGCAAACTCCGAAGCTCCGGCGCTCCTAGGTTGGACTGGTCAATCCTCAGGTCAGACTGAATGACTTAGTCAAAGCCCAAACAAATGTAAATTTTCGGCCTTTGACTAAACAATTTTCGTCAAACCTGGGAGAGACTAATTTGGTCAGGCAAACGTCAAAACACAATTTTATTAAATCGGGGTTTGACGAGTCAAACTCCGATATAGGTATGAAGTGTCTTATCTTCGTATATTTGGAAGCATTTTATCATTTAAGCAGCTTTCAAGTCTTAAGAACCGCTTAACTCTGCCAGTTCTGACACCTGATTGGTCAGCTTACGTGATTTTCACTTTTATATTTGAGATGCTTTGAGAGAATGCCGTGTGGCATTAGGCCCGCCTTTTGTACGATGTGCAATAAAGTATAAAATAAATAAATAAATGCTTTGGAATATACGGAGGTTAGGTTAGGTTAGTTTTTTTATGTGAAATGAACACTTATTTTTATTCAAATTAGAAATTTTCTCTTTAAACTTTACTTTTAAAGCTTCTTTATCCACGTTTTTAGTAACAACAACACCGTTTGATTCACTCATCTTCAATTTTACACAATTACACGCCCGCAGGCTCAATGAACGAACATGAAATGACAAAACAATCGGTCGGAACACCGCGAGAGACATTATGAACCTGTTTAAACATGTTCAGATCAACGTTTGACCGAGTTTTGCAGTCGCTTCTAGGATTGACTAGGCCAAAACCGAAACAGAATAATTTACTTTCGACGTTTGACTGAAAAGTTAGGAGGTCCTGGGTTTGACTAAAAATACTTCAGGCAAAGGGCGAAATTGAAATGTATTTCGGGGATTGCCTGATGGCTTTGGCCAAACCTAGGATAAACCAGTCCTTCCGCGAAGAGACTGTGTTTCGGACTTTGACTATAACACATACATTAGTTTTGCCTTATTC
Organism: Aporophyla nigra; assembly: GCA_947507805.1. Taxonomy (NCBI): domain Eukaryota; kingdom Metazoa; phylum Arthropoda; class Insecta; order Lepidoptera; family Noctuidae; genus Aporophyla; species Aporophyla nigra. The sequence continues at coordinate 3,596,585 of OX382318.1, forward strand.
TTTCGGAGAGTCAAGACATGAAATAATGTTTGTTTTCGAATACTTACACCATTATTTTTCTTCAACAGAAACCTGGTCATAGCTCTAAAGGAATTAAGCATCCGTGGTGACTTCCGAACCACAGTGGAGTACCTGATCACATTGTTGGAGACAGGCGCCTTCCAGAACAACGATATCGATACCGCCTGGCTGGACGCGCTTATTGCTGAGAGGGTGAGTAGACCAAGTAGGCCTAAAGACTGAGAAGATCGATAGACTAAGTAGACTGATAGAACAAATAGACCGAACGAGCAAATATACTGAGTAGACCCCTGTCCAATAATACTATTTTTGGGTATGGGTAGACACGCTTATTGCTGAGGGTGACCGATAGACCAAGTAGACCGATAGACCAAGTAGACCGATAGACCCAGTAGACCGATAAACCAAGTAGACCGATAGACCAAGTAGACCGATAGACCAAGTAGACCATAGTCAAAGTAGACCAAGAATAAAAAAAAGAATGCACGCCATCTCTGCTTCAAAATCAACAACTTTCAAGTTCTGATTGTTACTTTGGACGTGCAAAAAAAAAAAAAACACCCATACAAAATTAGATGAAACAAAATTCGAAACCCTCTTTAAATAAAATATTTTCTTCCAGATGCAATCAGAGAAGCCGGATATAATGCTGGGTGTGATCTGCGGGTCCATTCTCATAGCCGACGCTCACATCACTGCCAACTTCCAGGAGTTCAAGAGTGCACTTGAGAAGTAAGTCTTTATCATCATACATATTACAATCAGCGTATAATGTTCCCACTGCTGGGACACAGGCCTCCTCTCGGTGAGAGGGAGTGTGCCGTAATCCACCACGCGTGCCCAGTGCGGTTTCGTAGATGTCATATCTTTCGAAAGTTTGGTTCTACGACATGCCGATTTCCTCACGATGTTTTCCTTCACCGTTTTGAGAGCAGTGATGATGAAATTATCGCCTCGCTTGGCAGGTGGATTGGCGATCGCAGTATGGTGGTATAATGTATAGAGAACGCTGCCGCCCTTAGTCGCCTCTTACGACACCCACGGAAAGCAATAAGGTGGTGTTAATCTTTACGTCCAGCAGCACACGGAACCCAACCCGAATTTATTCTACTTATGCTTAACTCGACAAAAATGGCGGGACTAGACATATCTATTGACATTTTTCTATTTGTAATTAATCTAATAGGGAATATGCATGATTTTTTTATTTTATTTTATACGTTTCTACTAGTTATTACATTACCAAACATACAAATATCATGTCAAAAATATAAACCATTACGCAAAAAATTAAATATTAACATTACTATAAATTTTGGTCGATTTAAACGCGGCCATTTTGGCGCGCTTGCTCGTGACGTCACCATTACACGAGTTCGATGTCAACAGCAAAGTGTTTGGTTCACAAAATTACTAAAAAATAAAGAAAGTGAGTGAATATCGACTTAATTACCATGGGAAAGCACAAAAACCCATATTACAAATATTGAGTCGTTCCTATATGCCCAAATAACATCAACACTGCACCTAACAAACTATATTTCCTTATGCCGAAAGGTGAAAAACTAAGGAAAAAGTGGTGTAAGGCGATGAAAAGAGACAATGTATCGTGTTTGAGCTGTTTATATTGTTGTGATGACCATTTCGATGTAAGTAAGGATATTAAAAAAGTTATAAAATACATATACTTACGAATCATTCTTACGTTACCTACTTGTTTTGTTTACAAACCTCTACAAAAACATAACTTAGTTTACGAAAATTTGTACAGATATTCTTAAGAATTCTTATTCGATATTCTAACTAAATTAATCCTTATGGATGTATGAGTATTAGTATTACTGATAAATAAAAACAACTAAATTATTAGAGTAAGAGGCAAATACGAGACTAGTTTTATTAACCTTTCTATTATTTCAGGGTTTCAGATTGCGCTTTTACGAAATCGGTTTCAGTCATTCTCTAAGTCCTTCTTCACAATTAATTAATACTTTGAACACAAAAACCTATTAACTTAATATAAAAAACAGCGACACAAAACAATAACAATTATTCCTCAGAACAGAAACCGTACAAATAGCTTGTTGACAGCAGAGGTCTCGTGTAAAACTGACGTCACGTTTTGTTCCACCAATAGTGTTGCGTTTCGGATATTTGCGCGTGAATTTTGAAACGACCACTTTTTGATGATTAAATTTCACTATTAAATTAAAATAAATTATAAAAATAATTGTGTAGTGTGTTTTCAGTAGCAATAAAGCTTACAAAAAAAAATATTTTGTCCATATTTAAGTCACGTGCATATTCCCTATTGTTTTATTATATTTTAACCTAATTTATTTCGTTCAATTTCTGATTTATTTGTGAATTTTGATTTACCACATGAGTTTTGTTAATTGATTTTGAATTTTTACTATTAGTTGATTATTTATTGATTGCAACATTTGTACGCCATTGATGGCAAGACATAGCGTTCTAAATATTATTTTTGACATCTGTACTTTTGTTTACCTATGTTCTACAAATAAAAATATTTGATTTGATTTGATTTGATTTGAACTCTTACCGAACAGCTTACAGTAGCAACAAAAAAAGAATTCTGTGGGAAAGGGAGGCTTTTACCCTGCAGTTGGACACTACAGGCTAGTTAAATTAAATAAGATAGATGCTTAACTCACCATTAAACATTGTCACCAGGGGTCAAATCCAGGGATCCAGCGCCCTCTCCAACTGGGTGGAAGTGGAACTGATTCACACGGGGTCCAAATACAAGGTGTCAGCGACCAAGTCGGGCCCTACGTCTTACTTCCTCGCGATGAACGGCAGCTTCAAAGAGATGGAGGTGCATAAACTCACTGATGGCGGTAAGTACGCAGGCTGAAAAAAAATACTACCAAAGAGGGCCATCATGGACAACCATGAGCCATCATGGACAACCATGGGCCATCATGGTCCATTATGATGGCACTTTGTGTCAAAAAATTATGGGCCGTCATGGAACACTTTATTATATTTTAGCTGTAAACATTTCTTCACAAAAGTCAATATAAAACTTGAAATTATTCACTTGCCGAATCTTATTTTGTTCATCGTACAACCTTACATAGCTGAGTAGTGATAACTCCTCGGATCGATCAGGTTAAGCTGCTTGCAGCGGTTAGATCGTGGATGGGTGACCATCTTTACATACCAAGACCACTCCGTGCCTCATAAGGCACGTTAAGCCGTTGGTACCGGTTGTCATTTGTGGATCTTTAAAAGTCGTTATGGGTTGGCAGAAGCCCGAAAGTCTGACAATGGCATTGACATATTATATTACTGCGTAAGGACAGGGCGGACCGCATGTTACAATGACGCCTCGAACTTGGTCCCAAAATGGTCTTCCCTTTATCGAAGTGAACTAGAACGCGATCGGCTGTCTTCGGAACGGTCGTATATTTTGCAAGCAAAAATGCCAAGTTGTGCCGTGAAGGGTTGCGTGAACTACGACAAAAAGCACAATAAAAAAAATGATAACATTTCATATCACCGGTAAGTTAAAAATATGTCATTAAATCTACTGCTAACATTATTTAAAACAATTTTCTTTTATATTTGTCTCAACCTTTGACAAAGACGAAGCGAAGCCGCGTAAAAGTACGACATAACTTTGCAGCGGCGCTCGTTGTAGCCGATGAAATGGAAAGATAGAATATTACTATTAATAATTTAAAACAATTGTTTTGTTCGAAGGCTAATGAAAACTTAATAACACCAACAAACTGCAACAAATATAAATTTTCAAAAATAAAAGGTTAAACCCCCTCTTACAAAGTTACGTCTAGGAGCAGACCACGCGGATTGACATCGTAGTTCATACTAGTTCTAATAGATGGCGCTAGTGTTTTTTGTTGGGCGACCGCGTCCGTTAAATGTTCGGACGACCGTATCTTTACTATTTAAATCAATGGACAATGGCCTTATCAAAGTAACTGAGATGTGGACGTCAGATAGGTAGTCAGTCCAGGTACTGGTACTGGTGCTGGTACTCAGCTGCATCCGGTTAGACTGGAATCCGACCCCAACATAGTTGGGAAAAGGCAGGCAGATGATGAGTAGAGATCGGATATTCAGATGTATATTCACCTAAAGTTGAAATGTTGGCTAATATGGAATGCGCGTTTTTACCGTGCTTTGTGTGTTTAACTAACACATACCACCCTACACACATGTGTATTTGCATCTGGGGTTAAACATTAGTTTTAAATAAACATGATCCAAGAAACCCGGCTTCAATAAAAAATACGAAGCCGCTTCCGTGCTTTCACAGCTAAATAGTAATATTAGGTAAATATTCATCCGAATATCCGATCACTGATGATGATACAACGTTTCACTGACCTGCAATTGCAAAATACTTACGAAAAAATTTTCTCCGAACTTCAATCTTAAACAATAATAATTAATTATTACTACTATTTTTTCTTCGTCCAGGTATGCTACTCTCAATCGACGGAGCTTCCTTCACTACGTACCTACGAGACGAAGTGGACAAATACAGGATAGTGATAGGCAACCAGACCGTAGTGTTTGAAAAGGAGAAGGACCCGTCCAAGTTACGCGCGCCCTCTGCCGGCAAACTGATCAACACTCTCGTGGAAGATGGCGGACATGTCGACAAGGGGCAGCCCTATGCTGAGATTGAGGTTTGTTGATAAATAAGCCGTTTTAATAAGCCTTTTTATTAGCTTCACCTGTATGTTTGTAACCGACTCCTTTGGACTTGATTTTGACCCACTTCAAACGGTCAGATTTCACTTTAAACTTTGTTTTTAAATACAATCATTTCATAAATTTTCCTTGACTGGGTTACCAGGATAGCAAAAAAAAAACTGTCTTGTTCATTTACTCTTTCACGAAAACTAAGCTGACGTACGTCACAGCACACGAAACACCCTAAAAAATTGAAACTAAAAAACACGCTTTCACGCTTTTTTCCATTATTTTCTATTTATTTTGGTTTTCTATAGAAGCGTGTTTTTTATTTTTTTTTCTATTATTTAACACGCTTTTATTAGCTTCATAAGTATGTTAGTGTGTCCCTATGTAACGGAAACTGAACATGATTTTGACCCCCTTTAAAACGTCGGATTAACTCGAAATTTGGCACACTTATCAAGGACCGATGACAATACAGTAATTTTATAAATTTGTGCCATTATCCTTGTCGGGGTTACCAGGATAGTAAAAAAAAAACTGCATTCGAAAACTACGTTGACATACGACACAAAATTCGAAACACCCTAATAAATAGAAAATAAATAATGGTTAAAAAAACATACTTCCATTTTTTAACTATTTTTTTTTTTCTTCATATCGTATGTTGCACCTGTTAGCACTGGGCCTCTAGTGCCTTTCTAACTGAATGGAGTCTCAGGGGGCAGCATCCCTGATGTTTCCAATTTCTAACACGTTAACTGTCATGGGTAAAATCAGAAAAAGTAAAAAATGTACTTAATGTTATTTGACTTTAAATCGATTATTGATTAAAAAGTGTCGGACATATAGTCCTACATGGCAGTTAACGTGCTATGCTATCACGACCAAACTTGATTCATGTTTTTATAAAATAACTGAATTTACATGTCCCGTTGTCTTGTCAATAGGTAATGAAGATGGTGATGACGCTGGCGGCTCCCGAGTCGGGCAAGGTGACCTGGATCTTACGATCTGGTGCCGTATTAGACAGCGGTGCCATGATTGGCACGCTCGGTAAGTTTATACGTTTGTCCTTATAGCTACGGTATTTTTAAAACGTCATACGTATGCCGACATCGTGACTTTACCCACGGCATTCGGCCGGCTAGACGACGTGACGTGACGTGACGTGACGGATGGCTATACGTCGTCGGTGACGGACAGCTACATGTCGTTGGTGACTGACGACCACACGTAATCGGTGACGGACGACTACACGTACAGCTTAAACTGGGACTTAAAATCAGGTTTTGTAATGAAAACTCTTACTTTTTGATGGTTAATACAAAACTAGTTTTTTTAAAGGTTGTTTAAACCCCTCTTTAACTGGAAGACGCGCCATTTTTAAGGTAGGGTCCGGTTTAAGTGACATATAATATAAATTTCCAGTTTAAGCCAGCCTCGCATGGTACGGAAAACTAATATGAGACCAGTACATAATAATCCTTCCATGCCGTTTTCGGCTACGGCGACCGTTTCATTATAAACCTACTGGCGTCTATCATGGGCTCTCATGTGGCTAGCAAAACCGCCTTTGCTAACAAAAATTCTTGTACAGAGTGGACACGTGAGAGCACCATTAACGTAATTGTAATTGATTGCCGCTGGTGGTCGGGCTTTTAGTTCGTCACGCTTAGAGTCTAATTTTGAAAGCCGACGAGTCTCAAAGTCAGAAACTTTCTGGTGTACCAGTGACCTCCACTCTCTGCGGTAAGACGCAAGCTTTTCCCACTGAGATGGATCTACGTCACATCCCTTCATGTGTCGCTTAAGCACATCCTTAAATCTTAAGAGTTGTCCGCCATGCTTCCGCTTGCCCTCCTGAAGTTCTGAATAAAGGATGCGCTTCGCCACTCTCTGCTCCGACATGCGCGCCACATGGCCACACCACCGAAGTTTATTCCATTTCCGTTTAGCGAAAACAATGTATTAACACAATCTTCTCTTCTTTTCTAGAACTCGACGACCCATCCTTAGTGACAACAGCAATACCGTACAAGGGACAATTCCCCATAGAAGACAACCCTAACCTCTCGGAGAAACTCAACCATTCCCACTTGAAACTGAGAGATGTACTGGAAAATACGTTGCAAGGTAAGACCCACATACTATGAGGAGAGAATGAGGAGGAAACTATATATACACACATACCCTACACTTATTCAATACACACACACTTACACCCTACATTTATACACCTCACCACTCAGTTAAACTTTTTATTTATTTAATTTTACTTTTAATTTCCATATATTAGAATCTGTTTTCTTTGCCACATCTCTTATTGTTTAAACGTCCTAATTTACTTTAATTATGACTTTGTTTGTTTACGGAGAATCACTGACTCCTAAGTCATAGGCCTACACCTAGTTTAGGAGTCAGAGGATCTAAATTAATGTGACCTAGTAATAAGCCTTAAATAATCTGTTTTAGTTTTATGGATATTTGAATGTTACGGCTTGTGGTAAATTGGCTATCAGTGTCCATTGGACACGTACTCAGCCTAAAACGATCCCATTGCTGGGACACAGGCCTCCTCTCTGTGAGAGGGATTCGGGCATTATCCTCCTCAAAAAAAAAAAATCAAAAGTCATTTATTCAAACTAGGCTGAGAGCGCCACGCGGGCTCAATGCGGGCTGGTAGATTGGAACAAATCTTCGTGTGATAATCACAATTATTTGTTCTGTTTCTGGGTGCAACTTATCTAATATGTATGTATTTAGAAATATATAAGTATGTTTATCAGTTGTCTGGTTACCATAGTACAGGCTCTGCCTAGTTTGGGATCAGATAACGGTGCGTTGATAGTCCTATGATATTATTATTATATCTTAGTAAAAATACCATCTTTTGCCCAGGTTACTGCCTCCCGGAGCCGTACAACACACCTCGTCTTCGCGAAGTGGTCGAGAAGTTCATGCAGAGTCTCCGAGACCCCTCGTTACCACTGCTGGAGTTGCAAGAGGTAAGGAATTGATATAATTGCTCTGACTGCCGGAAATAACTTCATAGTTGCAGTCAAAGACTATATAACCACTTGACTGCGCATACAGTGCCCCGACGCTCGAAAACTATTAGTATTTTGTCGCCTATGCATAGGCTACGGTTCAAGTTACCATTTTAGTTGTGCCCAATTGTTAGACCTCTGTGCACGCTAAATTAATGCAAATAATGTAACTTTATCTGCAATTATAACGCATCAAAATACCTTCATGCGCGGTGAAGTGGTTTAGGAAACATTCCAAGACTTCTAGTTTCAAAAAACATCGCATAACTTTTGATCAGTAAGTAAATAGTACGAAAAATTATTGTGATTTAATCAGATTATGATCCACCGTAGGGGTCTATTTAAAATGGTGGTTTGGTAAACCAGCACACTGTGTGAGTTCCGTGTTGATGTCTTTTGGAAAAGTCTCGTTCTTTCATTAGACAATTCTAATGCATCTATCCCTTACTTTCACTTTGTATTTTTATCGTAAAAATTAGTTGCTAATTAGTGCTGTTACCTTTAATAGCTGAAAGTCTTTATCGAACATTAAAATTAAAATGAATGAAAATTTTATTCAATTCAAATACTGTGGCTTCTTTAGCTTCGTCTTGACAATCCGTTTGTGAACTGGCGCCAAAACTCCCGTGGCCATAGTACCTTCTGCTTTGGGGATGATATTCGACACCGTTTCTGATTGCTATTTCGTCGAATATGATAGTGGCGAAAGTTTTGTTCTTGGATTCTCTAGCTTTCATTTTATTAGTGATTGATTTTGATTCAATATGATTTCTTTGATTTTAATTGAGTATTTATCACAATTTTAAAATCCATTTTATCGATATCGCCTATTTTCCCTTAATGAAGTAGAGCAGCCCTACGATGGGCATACCTACGCAACTTGACCTTGAACTGACCAATTGCAGCCGCGCGTTCTTCCTCGTCCCCCGGCCCGCAGTGGTGAGTCGTGTGCTAAGCAGAAATCGGCCTATACGCTCTCTAGTGGTTATATTCTCTTTGGTTGCAGTGTTTGTAAAAACATTTCTTTAATAATCGACTTCATACAAGGAGCAGATTCTTTGAAGGGCAAAGGGTAGAGCTATTGGTCTTGAGTAGTTTCATCTGTCTCTCTCGCAACTGAAACTTTTATGGATTAAAAACGCCTTCGTATTCACACGAGTGTAAAACAACTGCGGTGGGATTGTTTCGCAGACTTGATCTTCAAAACGAACAAAAGAAATGACAAAAAAAGCTATAGAAATTGTCCCCGCGGCGTGGACGGCAACGGAGAATCGGATGCGGTCGACCGCCCGTTTTGCTGCGGGCGATTAATAACTCTAAATCTGTGATATCTTCTAAAATATTAATTTCTATGATACACTTAATTTATATCTATATATTCTGTCAACCAGGTCTTGTCTTCAACTTCCGGTCGCATTCCTATCGCAGTTGAGAAGAAAGTGCGGAAACTCATGGCGTTGTATGAAAGGAACATCACAAGTGTACTCGCACAGTTCCCTAGCCAACAGATCGCCAGCGTGATTGATCAGTAAGTAAATTACATATTAGTACATTATATTGTAATCAACCAGGCACAATTTCTGCCAGGGTCGCGAGATCTGTTCGAAAGAGTTACCGTGGCCCTGGCATATAGGCAACTGAAGGAACACGGGTGGGTTTTAGTCAGTAAAAGTCTGACACGCCCTCCCGCTCCACCCAGAGCGGGAGACGTCATTTGATGATTTCCCAACCACAAACAAAAAAAAAAACCTGTTGGTGCCAGACGTAAAGAATAGCATCATCCCATTTCTTCTCGTGGGTGTCGTAAGAGGCGACTAAGGGACTTACTATAGAATGGGCAGCAGCGTTCTCTATGTATTTTACCACCATACTGCGATCGCCAACCCGCCTGCCAAGCGTGGCGATGATGGCAAGCAAACCCCTCCCAATTGGGGGAGGTTTATGTCCGGCAATGGACGTCTTTCGGCTGAAATGATGATGAATGATGAACATCGAACCTTAATTCTCCGAAGAGTTGGACAGAGGTTTAGCTATAGTTATAGAGTAGTTATAGCTATAGAGGTATAGCCACTTCTCTACAGGTATATTTAAGTCTCATGTAATAGTTGGCCAGCCTATTGCCATACCGTAGGGGCGAGCTTGCGGGCGGCGAGCAATAGGTAGCTCGCCGCCCGGTAAGGACCAGGCTCGGGTCGACGGCGCGTAGTGTTCCACGCGCGCCTCAAAGAGATGTCAGCAGCACTGAAGGGGTCTGCTAGGACCGATGCCTGCCAGGGTCGCGAGATTGTTCGAAAGAGATACCGTGACCCTGGCACATGGGCAACTGAAGGAACACGGGTGGGTTTCAGTCAGTAAAAGTCTGACACGCTCTCCCGCTCCGCCAAGAGCGAGAGAAATCATTTGATGATTTCCCATCCAAAAAAAAGCCTATTGCCATCAACCCGGCACAAATCCAGACTCGGCTGCTTCTGACGAGTTCTAAATGGAAACAAATAATAAAGCTTTACTCGACCTAGGAATCGAACCCACGACCGATATGCTCAGCAGAAGCGCTTGCAGTCACTAGACCAACCATGTTAACACAAGTTTTTAAATCTTCACTACAATATTGTAAAGCTGAGGAGTTTGGTTGAACGCTCTTATCTCAGGAACTACTGGTTCTTATTGGAAAATATGTATAATATTTTAGTGTTGGATACTCCAATTATCGAGGACGGCTATAGACTATATAATATCACGCTAGAACCCTTAGGAGCTGACCAAAAAGAAATAAAAGTCATTATGGCCCTCTTGTAGTTGAAGACGTTTCGGCGAACACTGGCCGGTCGTTGCGAGCGCTTGAGCTGCTAGATTTTGTGTATAATTGTTTCGTGGAGACAAAATGATAAGGAAATTATAAAATATATTCTCAGCATGCCCTAAAATCCAATAAAACCTATCTTTTGGTATAAGTTTTACATGGTTTAATGATGGAATCTCTTCAAGGTACACGTTTTAAATGGCGATTTAGTGTTATCTTTATGATTATTTTTTATCGAGCCAATTGTTTTAATTCTCGTTTCTATCTTCACACTGCGCTTAATAGTATGTTCAATTTTCCTAATTTTTTATTTTTTGACGGAAACTTGCCATTTTTCTAGATTAACAGAGGTTTAAAAAAGTTAAAAAGTACTGCCACCTCGCCTTAATACGAAGTCCTCGCACGGGCAGGCGATTTGATACGATGGTGTGGATACAGTACAGTCTGTTACTTATAGGTCATATATTTTTTTTTTGGTTGTATTTGTTATTTGTTTATGGAAATATCTGACCAAATGTGTTATTATTTATGTTATTGCAATTAATTTTCATTCAAATCCAATTTCTTAATTCTGTATAATTTTAATTTTTAGTTACTAAGATTTTGATTTATTTTTTATTTATTGCAATTAATTTATTCGAATCCAATTACTCAGTTTTGTATAATTTTAATTTTGAATTTCGGGTTACTAAGATTTTGATTTATTCTTTATTTAACTTTTAGAAATAATAATGTGTTAAACAATACCTTTTGCTGTGCCCTAACAGGGTCTACAACGGCTCTTAGCTTTAAGCTTTTTTGTTAACACCTATTTTTACCTTGTGGAACGCAAAATAAATGAATATGAATACAAAAATATACTTTGTTTTTTGTTACAGCCATGCAGCTTCCTTAGCAAAGAGAGCCGACAGAGATGTGTTCTTCATGAGCACACAAGCTCTCGTCGTTTTAGTGCAAAGATATAGGTAAGCTACTTCTTTCGTATCACGTTCCATCTCTTAACACTAGAAGTGCGGGCGTCCCAAAAATTTTGACCCATTTCGATGTACTTCCTGCTCTAATTAATATTTTATTATGCATATAATCGTAACTTTTTATGACTTTTCATGAAATATGATGATTATTATATTTATTATTTATACGAGACTTCAACCACGTAATTACAATATACATTTTTTTTTAATCCAAATTTACCTCAGTCGGTATGTTCAGCGCTTCTAGTGTTAATAGAGTAACCGTGGAGTTTCTTGCCGGCTCTTCTCCATAGGAATCAACAATTTGGAACCGCACACCTAGCTTCTGACGTTTCATAAGTGCCCATGTAGGTTTATGTTGTATAAAAATATTTTGATTTGATTGACGAATTAATATTGCTAAGCTCATGCTGAGGTAACAATACAGTTCTGGATTCCTACAAAGAGCCATGTGTGTTGCCGGATGTAAAGAATAACACCACCCCATTTCTTCCCAAAAAAATATTGACGCTTCAAAATTAATAGTAAGTCACGTGTTGTCAGTGTTCCGAGTGGTGTCGGACGTAAAGAATAGGACCACCCCATTTCTTCCCGTGGGTGTCGTAAGAATCGACTAAGGGACTTAATAGAGAACGGCAGCAGCGTTCTCTATGTATTTTACCACCATACTGCGATCGCCAACTCGCCTGCCAAGCGTAGCGATTATAGCAAACACTGGGTGGTGTTTGCTATTAAGGAAGAAATTTAAGCTTAAAGCTTTTTAAATTTAAACTTTAATGGAGAAATTTTCTTTCTTTGAACGCAATACTTGTTTGGTGTATTGGGTCTTGGAATAATTACATATTTTACACATTGTATATCTATATATACCGTGTCGTCTTACAAAGGTTGTCCACTCAATGTATCCGACATAATATACCTCTAGACGTGATTAAAAATTTGTTACCATCAATTAAGATAATAGGTACGAAGAAAAATAAATAATGTTTTAGAATTATGAAACATCCTGTTAAGAATTACGTATCATACGGTACAGAACATACCTACCCAGCGCACGAGTCGACTAGATCATTCCATCTCCATTTTCAATGAGACAAAATATCAATTACAAACTACATCATGCGTCATCATAATAAATAACATGTGTATTTTTTTTAGTTATTACATGATCATTTTTTTTCTTATGGATGTGCAGTTAATTGGATTTCATGAAGTGGGAGCCCACTTGTGAGACGATTAAAATGTCACGGTGTATTTTGTATTGTAACTTTTTTGGTCTTTAGGAACGGCATTCGAGGCAGAATGAAGGCGGCTGTGCATGATCTACTGAAGCTGTACTACCAAGTAGAAAGCCACTTCCAACTAGGTAAGTTAGTCATTATTTAAAACTTTAAAAAACAATTGAAAGTTTTAAAAAATACACCATTTTGCATTCTACATAATCTGTTCAAAACACAGGCCTGAAAATCCACTGTCAGTAATTATGTTCTAACTCATAAAACAACCTCAGAGTGTCACGTCATCGGATGTGATGTAGTAAATAGATACTTCAAGTCCACGACACTCTAAACCAGCCTTTCCCAAAGTGGGCGATAACGCCCCCTTGTGGGCGCTGCAGGCCTAAAGGGGGGTGGTATTTCGACCCAGAAAAAAAATGGCCCTTTTTTTTGGTATTTTTTTACCACCCCTTTAGGCCTGCAGCGCCCACAAGGGGGCATTATCGCTCACTTTGGGAAAGGCTGCTCTAAACTAACAGCGACATCTATGAAATCGAACTAACACTACATTCAATATTGAAGCGTCTCTCTCCCTCTTGGGTCTTTTTGGCGCAGCCGTGAGGCACACTATAATACTTGTTTCTGACTCCACACCATACACTTTTTAAATTTATTTTTATTTTACTCTTTCTTGCTGTATACCTTTGGTGTGCCTTTTGAACTGTGTTAAATAAATATATTTTCTTTATTTCTTTCTTTTCTCCAAATTCTATTATACAATTCTATTTTTACACAGGGTCCTACGACAAATGTGTGGTGGCTCTCCGTGAGCGCTATAAGGACGATATGCAGCAGGTTTCCAACATTATATTTTCACATAACCAAGTGGCCAAGAAGAATTTGTTGGTAAGTCTTTTGTGATTTTAATTGATAACACGGGTTGATCGTTCAGGTTAAGCTACGCTTGCCGCGGTTTGTCCATGGATGGGTGGCCATCTTTACATACCAAGACCCTTCCGTGCCTCGGAAAGCACGTTAAGCCGTTGGTCCCGGCTGTCTTTCGTAGATCTTAGACAGTCGTTACGGGTCGTCCGAAGCCCGAAAGTCAGACAACCAGTCTTACCAAGTGGTATCGTATTACCCAGTAACTGGGTAGTGTAGGTCAGATAGACCGTCACTCCATGTAAAATCCTGGTACTCAGCTGTATCCGGTTAGACTGGAAGCTGACCCCAACATGTTGGGAAAAGGCTAGGCAGATGATTATTCCATGAACTAAACCTTTATTTTTGACAGGTAACCCTTCTTATCGACCACCTCTGGTCGAACGAGCCTGGTCTAACAGACGAATTAGCAACCACACTCAACGAACTGACTTCGTTGCACAGAGCCGAACATAGCCGAGTGGCTTTGAGAGCGAGACAGGTAACTAATTAATAAACTATCTACCTCGATTTCTATTCCTAAGTACCAAAATACAATATTTTTGTTCTACTATTCAATAATTCTTATATATTATGTCCAGTCCATTTTGACTGGCCTGTTAGTCTAGTGGTTAGTGACCCTGACTGCTAAGACGGAGGCTGTGGGTTCAATTCCCACCCAGGATAAATCTTTGTGTGATGAGCACAATCATTTGTTCTGTGTCTGGGTGTAATTTATCTATAATATGTATGTATTTAGACATATATAAGTATATTAATCAGTTGTCTGGTTACAATAGTACAAGCTCTGCCTGGTTTGGGATCAGATAACGGTGTGTTGGTTGTCCTAAGATATTATTATATTTCCACTTTAATTCTTTTTTTTCACCTTCTCAGACTTGATTCGATCAATACCTAACACACGATGAAACATAAGGAAACAGATTTCATCTCAAATCATACTTCAAGTAAAAACACTACCAGCGTTCGTTGACCCCCCAAAGAAAATACCAAATGTTTATGGTAGGAAAATCCAAAAGCAAAACTTAATTCCCACTATCTCTCCAGGTCCTAATCGCAGCCCACCAACCGGCCTACGAGTTACGTCACAACCAAATGGAGTCCATATTCCTATCAGCAGTGGACATGTACGGGCACGACTTCCATCCAGAGAACTTGCAGAAACTGATCCTGTCGGAGACCTCCATCTTCGATATATTGCACGATTTCTTCTACCATACTAATGCTGCGGTAAGTGATAAATTAAGATCCTTGAAAAGTTTTTCGTGCAAGTTACTTGCAGGCAAAATTCTTGCACACTAGATACTTGCAGACATGGTTCTTGCACGAAAGATACTTGCAATATAAGTCATCATCAAAAGTAACTTGTTAGCGAGATATTCGGGGATGGAACTTATCTGCAAAATTTCTTGTATCATACTAATGCTGCGGTAAGTGATAAGTTAAGATTCTTCAAAACTATTTCGTGCAAGTTACGTACAGGCAAAATTGTTACACATTAGATACTTGCAGACGGTTCTTGCACGAAAGATACTTGCAATATAAGTCGTCGTCCACACAAATAACTTGTTACTATTGCTATATCTATATGCTATCGAGACATTCGGTTACTATTGCTGCGGTAAGTCATCATAGTAATATAAGTTATGATACTTGCATAAATGGAACTTGCACGTTAAATACTTGCGCAATTGTAACTTATATGATAAATACTTCCGCATTTGTAACTTAAATGATAAATACTTGCGCTCAAGATACGTATATGATGAATACTTGTAGCAAACATTTACAAGAGTCTTTAAAAAAATACATATTAGATACACAATACGTTCAAGCAAGTTTTTTTTTTTTTTGTAAAGAATAATACTTGCGTTTAATTTCTGGTACGCAATAAATATTCCAATAAAAATATTACAGACAATAAAACCACTTTTTCCGTGTGAGAAATCATTTAATTGTGAGTGATAATTTGGTAAATCAACGTTACTTTTGATTATTGCTCTAAATAAAAAACAATGCTGTGTGTTATTTAATTCACTATTCAAAAATACATAAAAACAGAAGCTTTGCCAAAGCCATGTGAAAATATTTATGACCTTAATAGCGTAAACATTGAGTACGATGATTGTAGAATCTGAAACAAACATATTTGTATACAATGTGAGCAATTCAATTAATGGTAGGCTGAGGGAGGATGTGATAAGACAACGGTGCGGTTTAAAAGACGTAGTGGCAAAAATTTAAAAGAGTAGTGATTAGGTGGAATGCTTATGTTAAGAGAATGAATGAAGGACGGCTTACATAAGGGATTTTCAAGGCAGATGTGACTGGACACGCCGGAAGCTGACGCCCTAGGACAGCCTTTCCCAAAGTGGGCGATAACGCCCCCCTGCGGGCGCTGCAGGCCCAAAGGGGGGTGGCAAGAGACCCAGAAAAATAAATAGGGGCGTTGTGTAGAGTCTACACCACGCCCCTTCCCTGGGTCTCCCACCACCCCCCATCAGGCCTGCAGCGCCCACAAGGGGGCGCCATCGCCCACTTTAGGAAAGACTGCCCTAGGAGGACATACAGTGGCCTTATTGGTGATGTTCTTCAGAAAGGCGTGGGCGGTACGCGGCGTGAATGCCCAGAAGGTGGATTCCCATATTTTTAGTGAAGGCCTATGTCCAGCAGTGGACGTCTTATGGCTGATGATGATGATGAAGGGCGACTACTGTAACAATAAATAATGAGGAAATACTTACCGAAGTAAACAGCTCCATGTCAAAAGCCAGCATATTGAACGCTGTGATGACGATAGGCGCCTGTGCCCGTGCAACCATGAACAGTATCATGCCCCTCACTCGCTGGTCATCCACCTGCTCCCAGCCGCTGCTGTAGATGCAGTTGGATGTCTCTACCGACTGACAGACAGTAAAATATACGGTTATTAGCTTTTCCCAGCGGCTTCGCCTGCGTATTATCAGTGTTCCTCTTGAATCACTCTGTCAATTGATGAAAACTGCTCTAAAATTCGTTGTGTAGTTGGATTCCTAGAACTAACCAATGAATACACACTATTTTCGTATAATAAAGAATTGCTTTCTACATATAAAGAACAATAATTGAGATAAAAACTATCCTATCTTTTAAGTTGGACCAAATTACTAATAATTACGAAGTTTGATAACAACCAGTTCAGTAGTTTCGGAGTTTACCCTTAACAAACATCATGGCACGAAATTTTTATATATACGGGTTATTTGTAAAACACCGGCAACCTCTCAGGACTGTGTTACTAACATCATAATCAACAACTTTTGTTCTATGACTTTTAAAAATTCGTCATATTTTAGTTCACCAGACATTAATAAAAAAATTAAAATATTTAAATTGAACGGTCTAAATATTACAAAGTCTATGCGAAACAAAAAAAGCACATAGTACATTAGCGAGGCGAGCGGAATTAGGGTGGCGGGAGCGCTTGAACTTGAACTATTTACGGGCGGCCGATTTTTGTATGAAAATCTGATGAACTAAAATATGATGAATTTTTAAAAGTCATAGCACAAAAGTTGTTGATTATGATGTTAGTAACATAGTCCTGAGAGGTTACCGGTGTTTTACAAATAACCCTGTATAAGATTTAGCAAAGGCAGTGTCTAAAATCACCCAACCGTTAACAGAATCCCGAGCACAGACGTCACCTGAGCCCATCCCTCCCTCCCCCATTATACTAAGAAAACCCCTGATAAAGAAATCGATTTCACCATAAGACATCCCGCCCTCCCCCCCCCCCCCCCTCCCATCACATTCTTCTGTAAAATACCAAAAATACGAGATATTTTATAAAAGCCAGCATATTGAACATCTTGATTTCAATAGACGCCTGGGCCCGTGCTAACATAAACAGTATCATGCCCCTCACTCGCTGGTCGTCCACCTGCTCCCAACCACTGCTGTAGATACAGTAGGATGTCTCCACCGACTGACGGAAAGCAAAATATACGGTTATTTAGCAAAGGATGTGTCTAAAATCACTCCTTCGTAAACATAAAATTCCCCAGTTCAGATGACACCTAATACTAAGAATAACCCCCTTTTTTGGGTGGGAAATCATCAAATGTCGTCTTCCGCTCTGGGCGGAGCGGGAGGACGTCAGACTTTTACTGAGTAAAACCCACCCGTGTTCCTTCAGTTGCCTATGCCAGTGCCACGGTATACTAAAAATACCCCTGTTACAGAAATCGACTTCACTATAACAAATTCTCCACAACCACATTCTTCTGTGAAAGACCAAAAACAATATATTTTATAAAAGCCAGCATATTCAACATCGTGATCACGACAGGCGTCTGCGCATAAAAGTTGTTACAGAATTGTGATCCTTTTACAATCTACCCTAAATTAGGCATCCAAATATTGAAAAACAATCTATACTAATATTATAAAGCTGAAGACTTTGTTTGTTTGGTTGATTGAACGCGCTAATCTCAGGAACTACTGGTCCGAATTGAAATATTATTTTTGTGTTGGGTAGCCTATTTATAGAGGAAGGCTATAGGCTATATAACATCACGCTACAACCAAGAGGAGCGGAGCAGTAATGAAAAATGTTGCAAAAACGGGGAAAATCGCACGGGCAGGCTATTCGACGCGACGGGAAGGGTCGGGGCACAAGAAATTTAACGCGGACGAAGTCGCGGGCAGAAGCTAGTGTCAAATAATTCCCCGTGTGGTGCCGAACGTAAAGAATTACACCACCCCATTTCTTTCCGTGGGTGTCGTAAAACGTGACTAAGGGACTTACTAGAAAATGGGCAGCAGCGTTCTCTATACATTTTACCACCATACTGCGATCGCCAACCCGCCTGCCAAGCGTGGCGATAGTGGTAAACCTCCCCATATTGGGGGAGGCCTATGTCCAGCAGTGGACGTTTGAAGACTGAAATGATGACGATGGTGAATGTCAAATAATAAACACCTAATGTCATAAATTAAATCTAAAGAGTAGTGTCAATTAAAAAATCATACCGAATATATTATACCGAAACTAGCTTCTGCCCGCGACTTCGTCCGCGTAAATTTTTTTGTTCCGGGCCCTTCCCGTCGCGTCGAATCGCTTACCCGTGCGATTTTCCCCGTTTTTGCAACATTTTTAATTACTGCTCCGCTCCTCCTGGTCGTAGCGTGATGTTTTATAGCCTATAGCCTTCCTCAATAAATAAGCTACCCAACACAAAAAGAATTTTTCAATTCGGACCAGTAGTTCCTGAGATTAGCGCGTTCAATCAAACAAACAAACTCTTCAGCTTTATAATATTAGTATAGATAATAAGAACACTGGGTTACTTACCATGGCTTTCAGTTTGGCTGCATAACGGCAAGGCAGGTAAATATGGATAACGGCACCAGTCACGAATATCATGTAGCGTAAGTCGAAGCCGTAGCCCTGGAAATAAAATGAATAATACTGAAAGTAGAAAAAAAATATTCCCTCGTTTGTGTCCAGGTAGATGTTTAATTTAGAAAAAATCTCAGTAATAGCCCGGAACTTAATTTTGTGCTTTATTAGTGACAATAGGCTCCTTCTCTTTTACGTGTGACTTAAAATAACTGGCCAAATGTGCTTTTGTGTGATCCTTCTATCAGCACAAGTCGAAAGTGACGTGATCACCATATTCAAAATAAATAATAGTTAAAAAAAAAAAACTAAAATTCACGCTTCCGTAGAAAACCAAACTAAAAAGTAGAAAATAATAGAGCAAAGCGTGGGGTACTTTTTAGGGTTCCGTTGCCTAATGGCAAAAAACGGAACCACTAAAGATTCGTTATGTCTGTCTGTCTGTACGTGTATGTCACAGCCACTTTTTTCTGAAACTATAAGAGCTATGCTGTTGAAACTTGGTAAGTAGATTTATTCTGTGAACCGCATTAAGATTTTCACACAAAAATAGAAAAAAAAAAACAATAATATTTGGGGTTCCCCATACATAGAACTGAAACTCAAAAAAAAATTTTTCATCGAACCCATACGTGTGGGGTATCTATGGATAGGTCTACAAAAATGATATTGAGGTTTCTAATAACATTTTTTTCTAAACTGAATAGTTTGCGCGAGAGACACTTCCTATGTGTCCCCCCCCCCCCCCCGTAACTTCGAAAATAAGGGAATGATAAAACTAAAAAAAATATCTGATGTACATTACCATGTAAACTTCCACCGAAAATTGGTTTGAACGAGATCTAGTAAGTGGTTTTTTTTTCAATACGTCATAAATCGTAAACTACAATTTATCTTTCATTCAGTCAACTCAAATATAAAGATTTAAAAAAAAAAAAAAAAACATAAACATAAACCTTATGCATAAACCGTGAATACCTGCAGGTTTGTACGGAACCCTCGGTGCGCGAGTCCCACTCGCACTTAGCCGGTTTTTAGGTATTTTTGAATTGATATCAAGCACCCTACGCTTTTTTTTTTTCATTATTTTCTAATTTTTAGTTTGGTTATGTATGGAAGCTTGTTTTTTTAGTTTTTTTTTTTATGTAACTATTTTTTCTTTTAGGGTGTTTCGAAATTTTGTGACGTATAGTTAGTGGCACAAATGTATAAAATTATTGTTTTGTCATCCGTCCTTGATAAGTATCCCAAATTTCGAGTTAATCCGACGTTTTGAAGGGGGTCAAAATCATTTTCAAAATTTCCGTTACATAGGCACATACGAAGCTAATAAAAACGTTTAAAAAAAAAATGTCATCATACCTCAGTAATATGATACAAGCATGTACATATCTGTATCATAGTTGCTAGGAATATGAGTCCCAACCATATGTTGAAAGTATCTTGAATTGTATCTATATAGCTGGAAAAAAAATGATCACGATTTAAAAGAGGCCTACGGTGGAGTATTGAGAATTGTAAACAAGCGTAGTTATGACAGAATAGAATAGAACAGACTATTTTTCGTCGAGGTGGTTAACATTTAAAGTTGGTCAAAATTAAAAGGTATATCTACAGTATATGGGTTCCCAGACGGTCGGAGGTTTATCATCATCATCATCATTTCAGCCGTAAGACATCCACTGCTGGACTTAGGCCTCCCCCAATTTGGGGGGCTTTGCCATAATCGCCACGCTTGGCAGGCGGGTTGGCGATCGCAGTATGGTGGTAAAATGCATAGAGAACGCTGCTGCCCATTCTCTAGTAAGTCCCTTAGTCGCCTTTTACGACACCCACGGGAAGAAATGGGGTGGTGTTATTCTTTACGTCCGGCACCACACGGTACACGGTGACACACGGTGGCTTATCATCATTAAGCATGAAATATACGGTTCATCAGCACACAGGCAAAGCTCAGAAGTTGTCGTTCTGTGTCTAAAACCAGTATAAAAATCCTCATTGTCATAATCCTACTAATATTATAAACGCGAAAGTTTGTATGATTGGATGTATGGATGTGTGGATGTTTGTTCCTCTTTCACGCAAAAACTGCTGACCCGATTTAGATGAAATTTGGCACACAGATAGTTTATAACCTGGAATAACACATAGGGTACTTTTTATCCCGGTAGTATGTTCCCGCGGCATAATTTCCGACCTCCACGCGGGCGAAGCCGCTGGCAAAAGCTAGTCTATAAAGTTCCCATTGCTGAGTGACCGGCCTCCTCTCTGTGAGAGGGAAAAGACCATAATCCACCACGCGCGTTTGTAGACTTCGAATGACTTCAAATTTTGAAGACACAACAACATGACTTCGAATTTTTGTTTCTAGGACATACCGGTTTCCTCACGATGTTTTGCTTCATCGTTTTGAGAGCAATGGTGATAAAATAATTTACACAGAGTATAGACGCCTGACTGAGTTTTCACCTACAACCTACAACTCGTAACTAGCGGCCGCTACCATTAACTAGTAACCCTACCCAACTGTCACCCACCGATCAGAATGAAGTTTTGCACATCGATATAACACTAAAAAAATATTGAACCCGTGTTTTTTTTATTTTTCCGGAATCCACTTTTTAGGGGTAGAAACCACCCCTAATAACCCCTAAGTAGGCTAACCCACGTAACTGTGGGTAGAGTGAGTTTATTCGACTGCTTTTCAATCAGAACATTACGATCTTGACTACAGATAGGCTAACCTACCTTAACCCTAATATACCCACAAACCGTTACAACCCCTATAGACCACCCCTAATAACCCTTAAGCAGCCTAACCCACGTAACTACTTAGGGGTTATAAATGGTAGTTTCTACCCCTAAAAAGTGGCTTCCGGAAAAAAAAACCGGCCAAGTGCGAGTCGGACTCGCGCACCGAGGGTTCCGTACAAACCTGTAGTTATAAAGTTTTAAATTTAAAAAATATTTTTATTATATGATGTAACTAAAAATTTACAGTTTTCGCAATTTTTCCTTTATCTGTGCTATAAGACGTTGCTTTGTACCAAATTTCAAAATTCTAGATCGACTGGAAGTACCCTTTAGGTTTTGATTACCTTGCGAGTTTCGAAAATTTGCTGAAATATGCGGCATAAACGGCTATATCTTTTGATTGCGTTAGCTTAGAGGTTTAATTTTTTCACAGCTCTAAGGGACAGTAGACTTGAGTATTTGATATAAATTTCAGCTTGATACCTCCACGCGTTCCTGAGAAAAAGGGTCTTGACAGACGGACGAACGGACGGACAACAAAGTGATCCTATAAGGGTTCCGCTTTTTCCTTTTGAGGTGCGGAACCCTAATAAAAAAACATGGGTTCAATATTTTTTAATGTTATATCGATGTGCAAAGTTTCATTCTGATCGGTGGGTGACAGTTGGGTAGGGTTACGCGTAAGACAACACTGTTTTCAATGTAAAAAAAAACAGTGACCTAAAAAACAACAAACGCAGCAAGCTAAATAAAACATATAAAATAAATGTGATTTAGAAATTAAATAAAAACAAGAAAAGTTAGTAGTTCTTACCCAAATAAGCGACACTGCTCCTTTATAACCCCAATAATTCTCCCACAAACCTCATGTTTAGGAGCAACCATGGCTTCCTCCAAAGCTCTGCAGTACAGTTCCATCTTCAGACAGGCGTGGTTAATGGACAGCCCAAAGAAGCCGTCATAACCGATGAAGTTCACCACGTAGAGAATTGAACTATAGAACATGTAGACGAACATCATCTGAAATGTTCAGTAATCTTCACCATCACTATCATAATCATCTTAATCGCCATAATCATTATCATCATGATCATCACCACCATCGTTAGCATCATATCACCGTCCTGTATGAATCAGAATGACTCGGATCGAGGAGTATGAAATTTGGCACAGATAAGTTACATGGAAACATGAGGTTTGTGGAAAGTTTACATGGAGAAGGTGTGCAGAAAGTTAATATTTTTGATTACTGTTGATTAAAATTTAAATGACTTAGGGCCTTATCACACTAGCAGTTCACGAGCGTCTTCAAAGCCGAGCGAGTGCGCAGCGAATACGTCGCGGATGCGCATCGAATACGTCACGCATGCGTTGCGAATGCGTCGCGGACGCGCAACAATATCGCCGCGGGTAGAACCGTTACTGTACCGTGTGGTGCCGGACGTTAAGAATAACACCACCCCATTTCTTCCCGTGGGTGTCGTAAAAGGCGACTAAGGGACTTGCTAGAGAATGGGCAGCAGCGTTCTCTATGCATTGTACTACCATACTGCGATCGCCAACCCGCCTGCCAAGCGTGGCGATTATGGCAAAGCCCCTCAAATTGGGGGAGGCCTAAGTCCAGCAGTGGCCGTCTTACGGCTGTAATGATGATGATGAGAACCGTTACTGAGTGTATTGTACGTCATAAACTCGCCGCGAACAAGCGTCGAAAACGTTGCGTAACCGCGCGCCTGCAGCGTCTTCACTGTGCAGCCGTGACGTGTTTGCGACGTATTAGCAGTGCGTCTGCTCCGCTCTGAAAAGGGTCGTAAACCGCTAGTGTGATAAGGGCCTTATGGTCCGGAATTTTGACCACCGGGCGACCATTAGGAAAGTCTAATGGCCTGTCTATTGATGACGTAACGTAATAGTGACGGAACCTTTTTTGACACAGTAGCAAAAGTACGTACCTACGCGCTAGGTCTAAAGGAATTTGAACACTGAGTAAGATATAAATGTTGACTGCACCTCAAAATACGGAGACTCAAATCTCGCTTCCGAAGCAGAAAACGGCTTTTCCAAATCATGTATCATATACTTTTCAGGCTCCGATTTGGAAATAAAGTTGTAGACGTTCAAAACTATAGCTATGACTGGAAATGTCATAACGCAGGTAGATACAGTAATGACCCAGCCACGTTCGCTGTAAACTTGGCTATTCTTGATAGAAGCGCGCGCTATATCCTTGTAGGTCTCGGAGAAACCGTTGAGAAGGTAGTAGTCACGATCTATTTCGTCCAGGATCTCTCTGGCTTGGATGCGCTTGTGGTACATAAGTATCATCTGTAAATGATAAATAATTTTATTTCTGTAAGTACATTTGTACAAACAGTTTTGACGTGACAACGTCTTATAAATTGGTTTGCCGGGTGACACTTCAAGAAACTGCGTTACGCTCCGCTCACGTTATGCGCTCACAATGAGAGCGAGTGAGAGGCACGCGTCCCTTCCACTCGGGCATGGTTAGCCCGCCTAAGAGCGAGAGAGACAGACATATTCAGTGCGAGATTCTTTGTATAAATTAATGTTTTAAATATAATTCTTTGTATAAATAAATGTTTTAAATTGTTACTATTATTTCATCCTTCTTCCTACTATACGAATGAATATTCACATTAAAATTATTTTACCACTCAAAGTCGTTGTCACGTAAAACTTTCGCCCGTATACCGACTTTACAGGCAACCAATTTTTTTACACGTCAATGATATTTTTTTAAACCGGTTTTTGTGAGGCCGGTTTTTCATAACTGACTACTCTGAGAATAAAGGCCGAAACAAACTCAGAGGTCGCAGTCTCTTTTAAAGTGCAGACATAGTCTTGGTTACCTCATATGAAGACTGTGTAGATTGGTGACTGAAATGGTCTGTAGTGGAAAGAACCTCACAGACTGAGTGAATCTGTCCAGTCAGTGCAAGCATTTGTCACTAATCGTACAGCTCAACTCAGAACTTATGAAGCTCAACTATAAATGAAGTTCGTGTATTTAGGTATGGCTTGTTAGTATTGTTTGTAAGGGAAACAGCATGTATGATGCCACTCCCGGATTCAGATCGAACACAGGTATTCAATGCCTTCTTCGGGCACCAGTCTCTCACAAATGTAATTATATATTTTTAATTAGTTTAAGCACTTTGTGTACCTACCTGCAACATTTGTGATGAGAAAATAAATGTAATTATATTTAATTCTCCCTGTCCTTTTCTCAATTGATAACCTGCGATAAAAAAAAAAAACATTTTGCACCGACCCCCAATTTATTCGGGGTCGGTGCAAAATGTATTTTTTTCCACACTTTTCTATAATCGTCATCTCGGTAATAAGTCCCTTTTTAACCGACTTCAAAAAGGAGGAGGTTCTCAATTCGGATGTTTATATTTTTTATTTTTTTTATGTATGTTCGGCCATATCTCCGTCATATATAGACGGATTTGCAAAATTATTTTTTTGTTCGAAAGGGGTTTATTCCGAAATGGTCCCATATAATTTTCATATACACTCACAGGCACAATTAACCGCCCACCTAGTATTTCTTTCAATTTTCATAAATTGTCAAACTTAGACCATATTTTATGAAAGGTACGTAAAACACTACCTTTAAGGAAAAAGAAATAACAAAAGTATTGGAAAAAAAGTCGTTTATTAATGGATGCTTACCAAAAATCGATTTTCTGAAAATTTTCGATGAAAATTGAAAAGTTTTGATTTCGTAAATACTGGCCCAATTACAAGAAAAAATAAAAATTAATAATGGGTGTTGCCGCCTCTAGCCCTTATGACTTCTTGGAGGCGGTTTGGCAATCCATCCATGATATCTTGGATATCCGATTGGGGGATATTGTGCCACTCCTCTACCGCAGCCGTTTTGAGCTCTCCTAAGGTCGTAGGGTCTGGTACTCTTGCACGGACACGACTTTTGAGGTTGTCCCAAATGTGCTCAATTGGGTTAAGATCGGGACTGCATGCCGGCCATGGTAAAACTTGAATCCCGACCTCATTAAGGTACTCACTGACGGATCTTGCGGTATGGCAACGTGCATTATCATGCATTAATCTGAAGTTTCCACCAATAAATGGTGCGAAAGGTATGACATGGTCTTGAAGAACTTCTTCCACGTACCTTTGAGCGTTCACACTGCCTCTATCGAATAAAACAAGATCAGTACGAGCCTCGTAAGAGATACCTCCCCAAATCATTATGGACCCTCCTTGGTAACCCACTGTTTCGGTTATAGCGCATGGAGCAAACCTTTCATTTTGACGCCTGTAGACACGCTGCCGTCCATCTGGACCTTTTAAGGCTATTCTGCTCTCATCTGAGAACAGTACGTCCTTCCTTTCCTCCACAGTCCAGTCAGCATATTCTCGCGCAAAACAAAGTCTAGCTCTACGAAGTTGTGGGAGCAGTTGTGGGGCGCGAGCTGGACGAAAAGCCCTCAGATTTCTTTCTGCCAGTCTTCTTCTAATGGTACGTTCACTTACACTGACATTTCTCACCTTAAAAAGACGCGTTCGAACTTCAGTAGCGGTCGAAAAGCGATTTCTCAAAACGTTGCTGACAACGAAGCGGTCATCTCGAGTTGAAGTGCATCGATGTCGGCCTTGACCTGGCCTGCGGGTGTATAAACCTGTCTCCCGAAATCGTCTGATGGCATCTCGTACCGTATTTCGAGGTACACCGAGTGTACGAGCGATGCGACGTTGGCTGTACCCAGCGTCAGCTAAAGCCACTGCCCTAGTTGCACCAGTTGCATCGAGTGGCATTTTGTACAGTCACAAACAATGAGCAAACACTAAAATCTCAAATTAAACAATATTCGCACACTATGGCAGAACAGAACAGGAAATGTTAACACGGTAACACAACTGCAACAATGTCAAACGACGACTAAATTCCAAAAACCCTTCGGTGACACAAATTTAGGAAACGCAATAAGGGTATAAGTGTTTAATTTATTGCTAGAGTACCCACTTAACAAAAAACAAAACAGTTGATAAGCCAAAGTTCACGTAAACAAACAGGGTGACGAATAACATAGGTGGGTGGTTAATTGTGCCTGTGAGTGTAGATCTGATGATGAATTCGGGAGACAGACACCGGAACTCTTTAAAAAATGACAGCAAATCAGCCGCGATTTCTGCTATCGCATAAATATGCATTGTTTGTTTGGAATTAGTGCAGGGTGAATACCACAACCAAAAATTTAAAAATAAAAACTTTTTTGCAAAAAAAAAAACAACCGACTTCCTTAAAATCACTACAAAGTGAAAAATAACTTTAATTTCGGAAGTCGGTGGAAAAAAAACCATAAATACAGATCCTAAGACACCGACTTCCGAAATTAAAGTTATTTTTCACTTTGTAGTGATTTTAAGGAAGTCGGTTGTTTTTTTTTTGCAAAAAAGTTTTTTATCGACATCGTCATTCACACAGTCCATCTATCGTTTCTTTGGTCTCACCTACTCTTAAGCCATCGACATTCATATTCAAAACTTTCCTCACGACACTTTTCCTCATTCCTCCGTAGTAGTAATATATTTGCCACACACACGTAAGAAAATTTGTAATTAAATGCACTATTTAGCACAGATATGTATATCTTATACCTTTAAACGAGCAATTCTTGTATATATATATAATCTGAATCTCGGAAACGGCTCCAACGATTTTCTTGAAATTTAGTATACAGGGGGTTTCGGGAGCGATAAATCGATCTAGCTAGGATTCATTTTTAGAAAATGTCTTTTTAGGTACCAAAAAAAAACCCGAGCAGAGCTCGGGCATCCAGGTACTAAGTAATTAAATTAATAGGGACAAAATAAACGAATGACTTGAAATCTAGTTCTTAACCCGTCACGGTTGAAGCAAAAGAGAGGGAAGCTGAAATATACACACTTACCTTAAAAAATCCACCAAGAAACGGTCCCACCACTGTGCTATGTCTGATAATATTCACGATGTCCCTTTCAAGCATGCTTCTGTACATGTCAATGAAGATCATGATGGCAAGTGGCGCTATTGAGGCCACTACTAATGCTGTTGGAAGAGGGTAGATAACATGAATAAAGGATAAATAAAAAGCGTTGTATTTCTTGCGTTTTAGAGCGCGTTTATCTAATTTCTAGTTGGTATGTTCAGTAGGTTTAAGATAACAGTTAAATTTAATTTAGTTTTTTTTTCTTCTTAACTAACTATATTTGCAATTTTATAGGTCATTAGAATCAGTAATGTAACCCTGTTATTCAAACGTGGGTCACACTTAAAGAGAATATAACCACTAGAGAGCGTATAGGCCGATTTCTGCTTAGCACACGACTCACCACTGCGGGCCGGGGGAAGAGGAAGAACGCGCGGCTGCAATTGGTCAATTCAAGGTCAAGTTGCGTAGGTATGCCCATCGTAGGGCTGCTCTACTTCATTAAGGGAAAATAGTCGATATCGATGAAATGGATTTTAAAATTGTGATAAATACTCAATTAAAATCAAAGAAATAATATTTAATCAAAATCAATCACTAATAAAATGAAAGCTAGAGAATCCAAGAACAAAACTTTCGCCACTATCATATTCGACGAAATAGCAATCAGAAACGGTGTCGAATATCATCCCCAAGGCAGAAGGTACTATGGCCACGGGAGTTTTGGCGCCAGTTTACAAACGGATTGTCAAGACGAAGCTAAAGAAGCCACAGTATTTGTATTGAATAAAATTTTCATTCATTTTAATTTTAATTTTCGATAAAGACTTTCAGCTATGAAAGGTAACAGCACTAATTTTTACGATAAAAATACAAAGTGAAAGTAAGGGATAGATGCATTAGAATTGTCTAATGAAAGAACGAGAACTTTCCAAAAGACATCAACGCGAAACTCACACAGTGTGCTGGTTTACCAAACAACCATTTTAAATAGACCCCTACGGTGGATCATAATCTGATTAAATCACAATAATTTTTCGTACTATTTACTTACTGATGAAAAGTTATGCGATCATTTTTAAAACTAGAAGTCTTGGAATGTTTCCCAAACCACTTCACCGGGCATGAAGGTATTTTGATGCGTTATAATTGCAGATAAAGTTATATTATTTGCATTAATTTAGCGTGCACAGAGGTCTAACAATTGGTCACAACTAAAATGGTTACTTGAACCGTAGCCTATGCATAGGCGACAAAATACTCATAGTTTTCGAGCTTCGGGGCACTGTATGCGCGCAGTCAAGTGGTTATATAGTCTTTGGTCACACTGAACATTTTTAGAAAGTCAAAAATAGAATGATATATAGAAGGCTTCTACGCCTTCTATATCATTCTGCCCGTTAATATTTTTATTGCTTTTCTTCGTTCACGCGATGGAACCTTTGACTGAAGCAGTGGAGCCACTCTTCTGTAGAGATCTCATCCACGCCTTTTTCAAACGCAGCTACGTGAATGCATTATACATAGAATCTACAGATTTCCAAAGAGTTCCTACTTCGAAATTTAAATAAATGTTGCATCGGTAGCTTTTCTAACTGGCCCGCTCTTTCAGTGTGACCCCCATATAATCACATAGAATTTCCACAAAAAAACTCGTTTAAAAAACGAAGTACAGGTTACCCGGAAAACAAAAGAAAACGAAACCATCGAAATAATCTTACGTATACTAGCCAGTCTCCACTTGTCGGTCCTAGGGTTCGGGTATATCATTCCGACACTTAACGCGAATGTTATCATCCTGTACGTGTCGCTGAACGGCTTGAATTCCAACTCTTCCTCCAATCTCTCCTGAAAATGTCTTAAAACCATTTAGTACTTCAGTAAAGTTAGTTTGTACCTTGTTATGCCGGACAAGGTAAAGAATAGTACCATCCCATTTCTTCACGTGGGTGTCGTAAGAGGCGACTAAGGGACCTTCTAGAGAATGGGGAGCAGCGGTCTTTATGCATTATGCCACCATACTGCGATCCCCAACCCGCCTGCTAAGCGTGGTGATTATGGCAGACCCCCCCAAAATGGGGGAGGCCTGTGTCCAGCAGTGGACGTCATACGGTTGAGATGATGACTTCAGTAAATAAAAGACACAGATACCTGTAACGAAATCTACACCGCTACATCCTGCATGAATGTCTCGACATCATCGGGCAGGATTCACCGTTAGGCATACCCTAACCATTCCCGATGACGTTACAACCCTTCTCCAGGAGAGTAGTAAACTCACTAGCACTCTAAAGATACACCGACACAGACTGCCGTCCTTCCATCCTCGCCGCCGAGGCCCGCCACGACGACCCAATCGATGTCCGCCCCGACCCTTACTCAAGCCAGCCCGCGCAGCTGAGCCTGTAGTTTTAAAGTCGCCCCTAAATAAAAAATATTCCGATCTAGCCTGCCCCTTGCTGCCTCTACCAGCGATGCCTTTTTTTTTTGTTGATCTCACGGTGGAATTCCTCATGGATGTCCTCCGCGCTGGGCTGGGTGAAGGGGTCAGACTCTTACTGACCACCCCGGTGTTCCGTCCCAGACCTACGTCGGGGACCACGGGAACGAATGCATCTTCCGCAATCCCCGAGTGGTGCCCTCCTCACTTTGTCCATCACAGAGAGGCGCGCGTGGAACACTACGCGCCACTATCTCGGGTCCTAATTTTTAAAGTGGAGAACTGCTCATGCATACCGCACTATCACGGGGAGATAGTGCAGTTATGTGGGACTTCAACCTACTAAAACTCCACGGTGTCCTCCTGTGCCGCTTGTGGCGGAAACACGGGAACACGTAATTCTTCCGCGAACCCGCCGCGGCTGTCCGTCACCGGACCCTCCTCTGGGGGATAAGGTACCCCATTTACGGTGCGCCAGAACACACATAGCACGCCGTGACCATCCTAGGGACCAATAAGCACATGGGCGCCAGACGACCCCGTGTATGGCACCTTTGGTCCCTCTGCGACGGGTCAGGACTGTGGCCCCGCCGCCTACCACTTTTCGGCCGCAGGGGATAGGGAGAGTGGTCGCGTCGGCTTCGAGCGGAAAAGCCCTGACGAGCGGCCCCTCCTCGGGTTCCTCTTACCTTCACCGTGGGGTTCTAAGCCACGGCTACTGAGCCCCCCCCGCCTCGTCAATGCGGGAACCCACTGGGGGGGAGACCAGCGATGCCCTAAGCCAAGGTCTGTACCCCACAGCGGATGCCCTTAGCGAGTAGTCGCTCTAGTTTTAAGTTTTTTTCCTGACTGGAGGCTTTAATTTAAGGTAACCACAGGCAAGTCCGGTTAAGCAGCCTCATAGGTTGACCAGCGAGATGTCATTCAATCAATCTGCCGGCTCTTTTCCAACTATGTTGGACTCTGCTTCCAGTCAATCCGAATGGAGCTGAGTAGTTTCCATGAAGTGACTGCCTATCCGACCTCCTCAGTCCAGTAATAGGATACCTCTTGGGCCTGCGGGCTGTTCCGAGTACCAATAACGATAGTCAAAAGACGCACAAATAACGGCTGGGACCAACGGCTTAGCGTGCTACCGAGGCGCGGAGGAGTCTCGACATTGATGGTCGGCCATCCAGGAACTGACCGCGGCAAGGATAGCTTAACTTTCGATCGACTCGTGCGGCTGTTATTATTTAGCCAAGTTATCTTCAAATAAAATCCTTATTACATCATAATATTGTGGCATTTACACCGCCACATGGGAACTACGCATTCACTGACATCACAAGGAATCCTACATCGCGAAAGTAGAGTTTACACAGAGTAACGAGAATCTATACTAATATTATAAAGCTGAAGAGAGATTACGGCGTTCAACCAAACAAACAAATTGTTTGGTTGAACGCCGTAATCTCAGGAACTACTGATCCGAATTGAAAAATTCTTTTTGTGTTGGGCCTACTATTTATTGAGGGCGCTATTGAGGGCTATATAACATCACGCTACACTCAATAGGAGCGGAGCAGCAACGAAAAATGGACGAAAACTGGCAGCGATTCGTTGCGAAATGAAGGGTCAGGGCAGCAAAAATTTGACGCAGACGAAGTCGCGAGCAGAAGCAAGTAGATTATACATTTACAGAAATATTAAAAAGCAGCCTTCGTAAAAAAAACGGCGGTAATAAATAGGAATTTTGACCTTCAATATCTCCATAATCAAAATGATTTACTGACTCTTAGTTTCAGTTTCGTTAAGTGTCTTCTACAACCGTTCGTTTTCTACTGTAGTTCTGTCTTAACAAAATGCAGCATTGTGAATGTTTAGTTGAAAAATTAGCTAATTAATCGAAATTAAAACATTACCAGTAAATTCTTTTACTCAAAAGGAACGCTTGGGGCGTTGAGCTTTGATGATACCAGTAATTGATTTCAATAAGCTGATGATACAATTATCTTTTTGCTTCGTAATGGGTGGCAGTGATTGGCTTAATAAGAAATAATTTCATTGTGAATTAAGTTTTTCTTTGATGGGCTAAATGCGGTATGATTAAGAAGTATGGAATAGTTTATGACCGCGGGTTTCCTCGCTTTTTATGATTTTAAGACGTTTTCTTTTTTACATTTTTTCGGCTTCATGATTCAAACCGTTTCCAGATCGCCCATCAACACGTTAGATTTAGAGATTTGTTGCCGAAAAATACGTAAGATACTTGAACAAAGATTAAAAAGAAATTGTGAACTCTAGGACTTTTTGCACAAATACATCACCATAGCATGAACATTTTCATATAAAAATTACTCGGCCCGCGGGCCCACTCCCTCTCACAGAGAGGACGCTAATTACGACTGTGTAAGCAATATTTGTATGCCTTATAAGGCGTAATACACACAGTGATACGATATTTTTCATTTATAAAAACTACTAGCTTTTGCCAGCGGCGTCGCCCGCGTGGAGGTCGGAAATTATCCCGCGGGAACATACTACCGGGATAAAAAGTACCCTATGTGTTATTCCAGGTTATAAACTATCTGTGTGCCAAATTTCATCTAAATCGGGTCAGTAGTTTTTGCGTGAAAGAGGAACAAACATCCACACATCCATACATCCAGACATCCGTACATACAAACTTTCGCGTTTATAATATTAGTAGAAAGTACGATGTAGGCATACGCCACAATTTTATACCTGTGTGTCAAAATTTTGTCAAATGTTCCTTATCCTAGATTTTACTAACAAGAACTGCTTCTTCACAGGTGTGCAACGCAGCTCTAGAAGTATACGTCCGCAGAGCCTACACATCTTACGACATCACTTGTCTCCAACACTTGGCGTTGTCAGGAGAATTGGGGGTGGTCCACTTCCAGTTTATACTGCCCACTGGACACCCTAACAGGTATGTTTCATTATCTGCTAAAAAGGCATTTCTCAACTAAGTTATTCAACATTCGATTGTGACCAACCAGTTGATGTCCGAAAAGGCCCGACTGGCTGTTCACAACGGTGTGCTGGTGCCTACGTCTATGTATGGAAGTGAATGTAGGGTGTGGCAAAAAAAGCATGCAACTAGAATAAATGCTGTGGAAATGCGTTCCTTACGAAGCATTATGTAGTGTGACTGTGAATAGGGAATTTGTATGAAAAACTGAAACTGGAGTGTCCTAAAATGATCTAAATAATGCTACTGATGCCTCATTAGACGTGATCTGGGCTCAAATATTCACGACTTTTTCCCATAGGGGTAGGCAGAAATCACGGAACGCCACCTGCTACGATCCTTATACAGGATAAGTTTTTATCCAGTGCGCAAATTGTAACCATGAATTCAGCATATCATTCTAGCATATCATTCCCCCCAGTGCAGAAAATTTTCGTCGGATATAAAAAAAAAGTCAGCTGTCCTATACATTTTGACCCTGTAAGTATTGCATTTTTCTACGAAACAGCTGGTTTTTTTTTTCGTAAAACCGACGAAAAAATTCTGCGCGACGGGGTCTAGAATGACACGCTGAATTCATGGTTACAGTTTGCGCACTGGATAAAAACTTATCCTGTATACGCCTTTTGCCTCGTTTATGTTCATACATCTGGTCGTACTGTGTGGTGCCGGACGTAAAGAATAACACCACCCCATTTCTTCCCGTGGGTGTCGTAAAAGGCGACTAAGGGACTTACTAGAGAATGGGCAGCAGCGTTCCCTATGCATTTTACCACCATACTGCGATCGCCAACCCGCCTGCCAAGCGTGGCGATTATGGCAAAGCCCCCCAAACTGGGGGAGGCCTAAGTCCAGCAGTGGACGTCTTACCGCTGAAATGATGATCTGGTCATACACCAACCCCAATTTCCAGTACTACGCACCTAACTTGTCTAAAGAACATTACCAATAAGGTCACTATGAGCCTCCTAGAGCGTCCCCTCCCGACGTTTCCATCCACGTCTACCTTGTAAATACACCTTGTGAGGCGTCTTTCATTCATCCTCTCAACAAGAGCAGACCATCTAAGCATACTCTTTCCAATTTTTGTCACTACATTTTCTTTCAAACCGCTCCGTTGCCTTCACATGTCTTGACATTTCTCACGCTCCATTTTCTTTCACAGAATCCCAATCAGCCAATCAGAGATCGAGTTGGCATCAGGCACAGACGCGGAAGGCATTCCCGCGGAGCTATGCACGGCCGCCATGAGGAAGTGCCACCACCGCACGGGCGCGCTGGCCTCGTTCGAGTCCTTCGACCAGTTCGTGCAGTACTCGGATGAACTGCTGGACCTGGTGCATGATTTCGCCAGCTCCGCCACTGTCAGGAGAGAGGTTAGTTAGGAATTATGAAGTTGGTTGAAAATAAACCCGGAATTGGGGTAAAAAGGATCGCTGAGGTAGGGTAAAAATTATCGCTGAAGTCAAGTAAAATGGACTTCTAAAGGTGGGTGATTATTACCCCTATCGTTGGGTAAAAATGACTCCTATAGTCGGGTAAAAATCACCTCTAAGGTCGCGTAAAAATGATCCCTTAAAGTTAAGCGAGATTAACTCAAAGTTATGTTATAATTCCCCATAAAGTAGAGTTCATTGTCGATAAAATCACAGCATAATGAGTAGAGATCGGATATTCAGATGCATATTCACCTAAAGATGAAATGTTGGCTAATATGTAATGCGCGTTTGTACCGTGTTTTGTGTGTTATTTTAACTAACACATACCACCCTACACACATGTATTTGCATCTGGGGTTAAAAATAATTTTAAATAAATATGATGATCCAAGAAACCTGGCTTTAATAAAAAATACGAAGCCGCTTCCGTGCTTTCACAGCTAAATAGTGATATTAGCTAAATATGCATCCGAATATCCGATCACTGATAATGAGATACAGAATCACCCTACAAAGTTTTTAGAATAACCCTGATAATGTTTCAGAATAACCTTCATTTTGGGTTCGAAATAACCCTAAAGTAGTGTACAGAATAACTCCGGTTGCAGAAGAACCATAAGTTAGTGTTCAAATTGACACCTTAATTTTAGAATAACCCAATGAGGGTTAAAATGATCGAAGTTGTTTAAGAATTGATCCAACGTTGGCGAGGCGGCCACTCTTTGTGATAACCTTAGGTAATAGGTAGAACGGGCTGGTGTCCGCAACTCGAAACGTCTGAGCGTGTATTTTGCGTGGTGAAAACCTTAATTTTAAAATGGTTCTATGAAGATTAAAATGAGCCAAATTACGCCACTGTAGGTAACAAAATATCCTCGAAATATGGCAATAATTACCCTAAAACGTATTTAGTGGCTCTTTCTGGGAGAGTTTGCTAAAAATAGAACAGTTTTAAAAGACTAACCCACGGAAGAAGGACTGACCCCATAGAAGTCAAGATGTTAACTTAATATTTCGTTACAGGATCTGGCAGCGTTGCAGGAAGGCAGCGAGAGCCGGGACAGTACCAGCATCAACGTCGGCATGGACTTCAAACCTGCTGATGCTGAGGTTGAGGTAAATATCATTAGTATTCCACGCGTGTAGGCGTGGAATGGACTGCCCCAGCAAAGTCAATAAAGTTTATATGGGTCTCATATAAATTTAATTGACTTCGCTGGGCCAGATTTTGCGTTAGCTACCCGTAATGCATAACCAATTCATTAAAAAAAAAAAAACACTACAAAATGAAAAATAACTTTATTTTCGAAAGTCGGTTCCTTAGGATCTATATTTAAGGTTTTTTTGGTACTGACTTCCGAAATAAAAGTTATTTTTAGGAAGTCGGTTGTTTTTTTTTTTTTTGTAAAAGTTTTTATTTTTAACTTTTTAGTTATGGTATATACCCCGCACTAATCTAATCACGTTATTCGTTCATTTGTCGCCGCAAATACTTTATGCAAATTTAAGACTTATAATGTTTTCACATGGATCCCATTGTCTGTATGAAACCAAATTAAAATGGGACCATTCGGGAAGCACCAGCTTTCAAATAAAAATAGAATCATCAAAATTGGTTCACCCAGTCAAAAGTTATGAGGTAAGAAACATTAAAAAAAATACAGTCTAATTGATAACCTCCTTCTTTTTTTGAAGTCGGTTAAAAATACGTGATTTTAACCCCTTTCAAATCGTCAGATTCATTTGTAACTTTGCACACTTTTTATGATTTTATAATCTATTTTTTAGTTCGGCTAGCTACAAAAGCGGGTTTTTATTTTTTTTGTGCTATCCTAGCCAGAATAATGGCACAAATTTATGAAATTATTGTATTTTCATCGGTCCTCAATAAGTGTGCGAAGTCTCAAATTAATCCGACGTTTTAAAGGGGTGAAAATCACGTTCAAAGATTTTGTTACATAGGTTCTTACCTCTAGCTAGCTTCTTACCAAGCTAATAAAAAAGTGTTAAAAAGAGAATTTTCTAAATCGAACCGCAGTTGCCGGAGATATTGCGGAAAATACATACAAAAAAAATGAAGACGAAATGAGAACCTCCTCTTTTTAAAGTGAAACTTTTATTACATCGTCTCACACTTTTTCGTCTGTGTGTTGCATGTCGCGTCACGGCCGGCCGCGGAGTAAAGATAAAGTGAAAGGCGCTCGCTGGTGGATGTTGTTGTTTATGGATTTATATTATTTAACTTATTTCGTATGAATATTAAGTCTTTGAAGCACAGAATAGGTCGAAGTGGCGGTGCTTGGGGGAGGCCTATGTCCAGCAGTGGACGTCTTTCGGCTGAAATGATGATGATGATGATGATTAAGTCTTTTTATTAAGCTATTGCATATATTCCGAAAAATTTTAGTTAAATTTCTATAATGTGAAAAAAAGTTTCACTTTTACCGTGGTTTCATGAAAACCACACAATCCTTTTTTTATGTCATTTTATTTTTAAATACTATAATTTTCCGCAGGCTACTCTAGAACCCATCCACATTCTAATGATTGGTGTCCGAGACTCGGGCGAGAGTGACGACAGCACAGTGTCGCGTCGCTTCGGTAACTTCTGTCGCGCGCACCGACAGGAGTTGCACCAGAAGAGGATCCGGAGGATCACCTTCATGTTGCTTATCAAGTGAGTAACTCTGCGGTCTTCGGGGGTCTTAAACCCAGCATATAGGGCTGTATCAAGTTGGGGCGCCTCCTATTTCTTAGGGTCCGAGGTAGTGGCGCGTACTGTTCCACGCGCGCCTCTCTGTCATGTACGGGGGGGGGAGTTTAACACCTCACTCCCCCCCTAACGTGAGGAGGCACCAGTCGGGGATCGCGGAAGATGCATTGGTTCCCGTGGTCCCCGACGTAGGTGTGGGACGGGACACCGGGGTGGTTTTAGTCAGTACAAGTCTGACACGACGTCCTGCTCCACCCAGAGCGGGAGACGTCATTTGATAACTTACCATATACATATCTATGAAATGTTCATTGTACATTTGCGTGAGACGCCGAACGTTCACGTTTGCCTGCGTTTGTCCGGATGTATACCTGATCAAACTGAAATGATGACATTCTGAAGTGATTTGCTTACCAACGAACAGCATTTAATACAGATTACTCTAACACTAAACCCCACCATCTCTTTCCAGGCGACAATTCCCCAAATTCTTCACATTCCGTGCCCGCAATGACTTCACGGAAGACACGATCTACCGGCACTTGGAGCCAGCGTCGGCCTTCCAGCTGGAGCTGTACCGCATGCGGAGTTATGAGCTGGAGGCGCTGCCCACCAGCAACCAGAAGATGCATCTGTATCTCGGCAAGGCTAAGGTAAGAAAGAGACATAAAAATGTCTTTAAATATTAATCATTTAGTTACCTCAGATTTTCACACTTTAGACTTGTATAGTTTTTCTTGTGGCAATGAAATAATTTACAAAAAGTGAATATAGCAAACCGTATCCAAGAAAATAAAACCATTACTTCATAATAAAAAAAAACATATAATATTTTTGACATGGTCTTATTAAAACCCGGGAGTTATAGGATATCAATAGGAATACGTATCAATAGGAATACGTTTTTCGGGGGTAGGTGTTAAAAAAGTGAAGACGTTTTTTTTATTTCGGAATTTTACATAAAATATATTTAATTCAAAATACTGATTAAGTTACATGAGTACTTAGTCTACAAGAGTAATATATCTAGTACTCACGTTTGTGGCACATAAATGTGACATAAACACTATAAACACAACACCACCTGCCAGCTCATCATCTGCACTATCACAAAGCATTTATTAGCACTACATCACAGAATGTCACAACTTGCTGAAGTCCTTGCTGCCCAGAAAACGCTAGAGGATAATTTTTTGAGGAAGATGGGTGAGCTTGAAGCACAAATCCAGTGCGCCGGTCCTGCCAAGGACACAGTGGCAAAGATAGCCGAAGAGTTCCGTACTTTCCGGGAGCTCATATTTTCAATGCTGGGTCTGCTGCGAAGTCAAATCAGCGAGTGTGCCAAACAAATTGATGGTCTGGAGACCAGGCACCGGCGGAAAGCATTGGTTATCCAAGGTCTTGCTGAAGTGGACAACGAAGACAGTGCAGCAGTCATACTGGAGGTTCTCCATACGAAGCTTGCCCTCAAAAATCTCACAGTGTCCTCAATTAAAGCCTGTCATAGGCTTGGAGTCCAAAGCAAGGAGCATCACAGGCCTATTCTAGTTAAGTTCGCCAGTGTGGACATCAAGGCCTCAGTTTGGAAGGCAAAGACAGGCTTGAAAGGTACCAAAATTTCTGTGAAGGAGTTTTTGACTAGGGCGAGGCAGTCTGTCTTCGGAAGGGCGCGCGAGCACTTTAGTATGCGGTCGTGCTGGACTCAAGACGGCGTCATCTGCATTAAGGCCTCTGATGGAAGTCGGCACAAGGTTACTTCTATTGAAGAGTTAAAGCCTCTGATGGCCAAGTATCCTAAGGCGCCAGGCGCGACTCCATCAACAAGATGAAGGACTTTCGTTGCTGCCGGGAGCCTGAAAAACATATTACGTCATTATGGTGAATGTTTACTTTGATTTCTTGTTGTTTTCATTTTTATATTCATAATATTTACTTACTGCTGTGTAGTTGTCCCGTCTAATAATTTTATTCGTTTTGTGCCCCGATTGATTGCTAATTTCTGTTTTTAATATTGAGTAGTGAATTGGTTTTTACCCTCTTCAATGTTTAATTGTTTATTTTGGTCTTGGGTCAACCTCAACTCACGTTATTTTGTTTTAAGTGTCATCTTGTCAAAATAGACAGTAATGTCAAACTGACGTTGAGGTGCCAAGCAGTCGTTCGGAAATAGCTACTTAATATTACTAACGTATCGTTTTTCTATGCGCTTTACTCAATCTGTTGTTGGGTCTTGGGTGAGCCATTGTTTTTCATTTTTTTATTTTTTAAATCTTTTATAGTTTTTATATTTGGGAACAACGGTTTTTGCTTTTAAAGTGAACTAAAATGTGAACAGGTTATGTTAAATGTAATTTGTGCTGAATATTATGTTTTAATTGCTTTTATTGTATGTGTTGGCTGGCGGGTGGTGCAGTTGCACTTATTAGTTACTCTGATTTTAGCAATAGCATATTAATATTTATATATTTCTTTAATTTAACTATTTATATTTATGTCAGACAATGAGTCTTATTTTTCTGCCAATCAATCTACTGCCTCTTCTAGCGATGAGAGTTTTTGTTCTTTCAGCTACACCCTTGGTGACTTTATGCAACAAAATTTCAATGATCAGTCTAATCGGTTGGTGAATGTGTGTCATATTAATGCTCAAAGTGTGCCCAGCCACTACAGTGAGCTGTATGACTCATTTAATAACAGCAACGTTCACGCCATCCTGATCTCTGAAACTTGGCTCAAACCACATCTCCCGTCCACCACTTACCCTCTTACCGGTTTCGTTCTTATACGGAATGATCGAATTGGTAAAGGAGGGGGTGGTGTGGCCATATACCTTCGCAATGACTTTCCCTTTAAAATACTTGCTTCTTCCTCTTCAAATTATTCTGCTTCTGCTGAGTTTATTTTCCTTGAAGTCTGTGTCAAAGGAGCTAAAACCATTATTGGTGTTATCTACTGTCCTCCCACTGTCGATTACTTCACTGAATTCGAATCAGTACTTGAATCTTTGGGTTCGGAGTACGCACATCATATCATCATGGGTGATTTCAACACAAACATCCTTGCCCAAAACTCCCCTCGATCCCGTAAGCTCCTCCACCTGATCGAGTCAGCTAGTCTGCACGTGTTGCCACTCAAACCTACTCATCATAACACTGTTGGCGATGACACCTGGCTCGACCTGATCCTTACCTCGAATCCTTCCCTTGTTTCCTCTCACGGTCAACATGACGCTCCTGGCTTTTCTCATCACGACATGATTTTCCTTTCTTATATCCTGAAACCTCCTAAACCTAAGCCCAAAGTTCTGTACAGGCGTTGTTTTGCACGGATGAATGTCGAGAAGCTAAAGGAAGATGCATCTGTGGTCAATTGGGAGCCTTTGACGGAAGCCACTTCAGTTGACGACAAGGTTGCCATCTTCAACGAAGTTGTAGTCAACCTTTATAACATCCATGCTCCCGTCAAAAAGGTAAAGTTAAAACGCCCACCTGCACCATGGATGTCTAAAGGAATCCAAATGGCAATGCGACGTCGGAACCGCGCGTTCCATAAATTTAAAAGGGATCGTACTGACGAGAACTGGACATTGTACAAGGCTGCAAGGAATAGATGTAATCAGATGATACGCAACGCTAAACGCCGCCACATCTTTGATACTATCAATTCTTCGTCTTCTGCCGATATTTGGAAATTCCTTGGAACTCTTGGTATCGGCAAATCGCGACATTTAGATCTTCCTAGCTCAATTGACTTAGACGATCTCAACCGGCATTTCTCCACTGTTCCTACCATGGATCGTCTAACCAAGCAGCAAACTCTTTCTCTAATCTCAGGTCTAACGCGTCCTCAAATTAATCCTTTCAGTTTCATTCCAGTTGACCCGGGAGAGATCAGAAAAATCATTCTCTCCATCAAATCCAAAGCGGTAGGATGTGACAATATCACCCGTGGTATGATCATAACTATTCTGGATCATCTCCTACCCTCGATTACCCACATTATTAATTTTTCCTTATTCACCGGAGTATTCCCTTCCCTTTGGCGCAAAGCCTATGTTCGTCCACTACCTAAGGTTTCTAACCCCTCTCTTCCCACTGACTTCCGTCCAATTTCTATCCTTCCCTTCTTATCCAAAGTGCTTGAGGCCTGTGTGCACAAACAATTCTCCAACTTTGTTCATCATAATTCTATCATTAGTCCGCTTCAATCTGGGTTTAGGCCTGGGCACAGCACTGTTTCCGCCCTCCTTAAAGT
Organism: Aporophyla nigra; assembly: GCA_947507805.1. Lineage (NCBI taxonomy): Eukaryota > Metazoa > Arthropoda > Insecta > Lepidoptera > Noctuidae > Aporophyla > Aporophyla nigra. The sequence goes on from OX382318.1 coordinate 3,638,204, forward strand.
GACTGGCGATATAAGGGCAGGATTGGAAGATACCAAAGTTACTGTTCTAGTATTAGTTGACTTCTCGAATGCCTTTAATACCGTCAGTCATGACATCCTGTTAGCCATTCTTTCATTTGTTATGGTCTCTCCCGAAGCACTGGAATGGTTCTCCTCTTACCTTCAGGAACGTCAGCAGTCTGTTCATGCTGGAGATTCTTCTTCTTGCTGGCGTGATTTGAATGCTGGCGTTCCTCAAGGCGGTATACTTTCTCCTCTTCTGTTTTCTATTTTTATTAATCTAATTATTTCCGAACTTCAGTGTGCGTATCATCTGTATGCAGATGACTTGCAGCTATACTCTCAAGGGAAGGTTGATGAATTACCTGACGCTATTAGCAAACTAAACAGGGACTTGATAGCCATAAAATCCTGGGCTGATAGATTTGGTGTAGCTGTAAACCCTACGAAGTGTCAGGCGATCATCATTGGCAGTCCTCGTAGTATTAGCAAGATGGTTGGTACAATCTTGCCACCGATTCTCTTCGACGGTACGATCGTTCCTTTCAGCACTGACGTTAAGGACCTAGGCTTGCATATCGATAACTCTCTGAACTGGCATACTCAAGTCGCTAGGGTAAGCCAAAAGGTTACTGGAACGCTGCGGGCTCTGTACCGATTAAAAAACTTATTACCATCGACCACGAAGACAATGCTTGTGCAGTCCTTAATTTTCCCTATCATCGATTATGGTGATGTGTGTTACTATGACCTGAATGCAGATCTCCTCAACAAACTTGACCGTCTTCTCAATAACTGCATTCGATTCGTTTTCAATTTGCGTAAATATGATCATGTTTCTGCGCATCGGTGCCTTCTTAAATGGTTGCCCATACGCCAGCGCAGAGAGCAAAGGGCGCTGACCACATTGTTTTCGTTTCTTGATTCTCCCTCTTCCCCTGTTTATCTAGCCCCACACTTTCAGTACATTTGCGCCAACCACAATAAAAATCTACGCTCATCGCACAATCGTCTTCTTCAGTGTCCCATTCATCGCACAGACTTCATTCACTCTTCTTTCTTTGTCCAGTCTATCGCTCTGTGGAATGCGCTTCCCCAGGAAATCAGGATGGTAACCAACCGATTGACCTTCAAAGTTAAAGTTCGCGAGCACATTCGCAAGAAGTTGGCAGTATCATCACAACGGTAATGTTTCGTCATTGTTTGTCTCATTTGTTTTTAGTAAATTTGATTATTTATGTTTATGTATGTATGTATTTTTATATTTATATATAGATAGGTATATGTATTATGTTTATGATTTAAATAGGTATACGTTTATATTTGAATATCTTCAATTTCATTGCACCTACCACTGTTTGTCTCTGCATCACCCAAAGGTTGACTGGTAGAAAATGCCTATGGCATTAAGTCCGCCTCTGTACGTTTATGTGCTTAAAGTGTAAAATAAATAAATAAATAAATACGATGTATAAAAACAAGGTGCCAACATACAGAAAACTGAAAGAAAACAAGAAATTAAATGACACTATGACATACATACTTTAAATCATACTAACGAATATACAAAGTGCGGTGTGCGTCTCAAGTTTGCACCAAATTGGACTCCCAAGCGAAGCAAATCTATTTAAACATAAATATCTCTATTTATTAACCCCTTATTATTCTTAACCCCGACGCAAAAACAGGGGTTTATAAGTTTGACCGTTTTGTGTGTCTGTCTGTGGCGACGCAACTCTTAAACGAGTGAACCGATATGGGTGCGCTTTTTAGGGTTTCGTTGCCAAATGGCAAAAAACGGAACCCTTATAGATTCGTCATGTCTGTCTGTCTGTCCGTCCGAGTATGTCACAGCCACTTTTTTCCGAAACTATAAGAGCTATGCTGTTAAAACTTGGTTAGTAGATGTATTCTGTGAACTGCATTAAAATTTTCACACAAAAATAGAAAAGAAACAATAATATTTGGGGTTCCCCATACATGGAACTGAAACTCAAAAAATTTTTTTTCATCAACCCCTTCCGTGTGGGGTATCTATGGATAGGTCTTCAAAAATGATATTGAGGTTTCTAATATCATTTTTTTCTAAACTGAATAGTTTGCGCGAGAGACACTTCCAAAGTGGTAAAATGTGTCGTCCCCCCCCCCCCCCCCGTAACTTCTAAAATAAGGGAATGATAAAACTAAAAAAAAATATATGATGTACATTACCATGTAAACTACCACCGAAAATTGGTTTGAACGAGATCTAGTAAGTAGTTTTTTTTAATACGTCATAAATCGTAAACCACAATTTACCTTTCATTCAGTCAAGCGTATTTCCAATGTGTACAAGGCTAGAACGCAAGGGTGTGAAACTAGTCGCGTATAGATTGGAAATCACTTTTTAATCAACGTCTTCCAATCTATACAAGAGTAGTACGCAAATACTCGTGTATACTTTGTAGTGGCCAAAGTAACTACATTGTTCCATAATATACAGTGCTACTCCGCATGCAAACTAAACCTGTAGGTATAGACGAGCGGCCGACGAGTGCCAGAAACGACATGGTTTGGGGAGGTTAGGTTAAGGTAAAACTGTGACCTCCTATGGAAACGCCTTGATTCTGTTGACGAGCCCTGCCAGCGAAGTGTCCTGTCGAGCGTTGCTACTTCCCCTTCATTTTATTCGTCAACCCCACAGAATATAATCAAACATATTTCTCAAAAATGGGGGGGGGTTCGAAACTTTTCCTTCACAGGAGAGGCTCTACACCCCCCTCCTCCCGTAACACCCCTTAAATCGAAGCCCGGCAATCAGAAGTCCTACCAAATTCCTATGGTGGCTCTCTGGCCTTGTATAAATTGGAATGATGCACGTGCGCGTCTACGTTACAAACTATATACAAGTAGTACGCAAAATTCGTGTATACTTTGTAATCACAAGTTTAAAAAATGCATTACAAAATATACGCGAGCAGATTCCTATGGTTGCGTTTTGGCCTTGTACAGAATGGAAATACGCTTCAGTCAACTCAAATATAAAAAAAATAAAAAAAAAACATTTAATTTCATAAACATAAACCTTATGCATAAACCGTGAATACCTGCAGGTTTGTACGGAACCCTCGGTGCGCGAGTCCGACTCGCACTTGGCCGGTTTTCTTTAAGTTGGCTTTCTAGCGTTGGTTCTTAGACATGTATTATCGAAATCGCTTCAGCCGTTTCGACACGACGATCCTTTGGTTAAAATTTGACCTACAGCTTCTATTACACTTAAAGGGCCAATAAATATGTTCTATACTTTTTAGAGGTTTTGGTTTTGGTCAGGGGTTTTTCAAATTTTAAATTTAACTTTAAATTTAATTTTTTTCGTGTACAGGTGAAGAAGGGACAAGAGGTGACAGACTACAGGTTCTTCATTCGTTCCATCATCAGACATCAGGACCTCATCACCAAAGAAGCTAGTTTCGAGTATCTGCAGAATGAAGGAGAGAGGTAATTAGTTATAGTATTTAGCCTTACTTAATGATGGCGTAGGTTTTAGGCCCAAAAAGAACCAGGGCTGTCGAAAAGCCGGTTGAGTTTGATGATATGGTCAAAGTTCGCTGGAAACATGTATCAGGGACGCAGAAAGAGGGAAGTTTGAGGGAAAAAATGGGAGGTTTTGTAGCGCTATCTACACCGCCACATGTGAACTAAGCATGACACTGACATTACGCTAATCCTGCATCGCCCTTACAGAGTTTAACCTTCCGGCCCATCAGCCATCTGTTCTGCGAGCAATGTGCCCTTGCCACTTCCACTTAAGTTTGACAATTGTTCGGGCTGTGTCGATTAACTTGGTTCTGTAGCGGATGTTTACATTTCTGATTCGATCGCGTCGAGTAACTCCAAGCATAGCCTATTGCCCTTTGGGTGACTTTCAGCTTTCTTATGAGGCCTATGTTGTTGTTTGGTCACAATTTAATCATTAGCAAGCAACCAATGAGAGCAGTGGTGGCACAGTGTTATTGGCCCCGACGTACGAGTTATAGATAGTTCAATCCATGAAGACGCGCGTCACTCTTTGACAATTGTACTGAGAGCGGTTAAAAACAAAGGAAAGTGGCGCAGAGGGGCGCGTCATCGTGGATTGAACTATAGGTTTATTATTATTATTACATATCATTTTAGCTTACATTGTATGTCGAGGAGTCGCCATTTAGGCATAGAAATACCTGTAGTTGAAGGCTCCGCTCTTCCCTTACATTATAAATATACAAATAACAAAAGAGAAATAGTAAGAAAGAAAATACGATCTGTTGTATATGTGCGTGAGTGTCATTGTATGTGTGTGTGAGTGTGATGGTGTGTCTAAGTGTGTGTGAGTGTGATGGTGTGTCTAAGTCTGTGTGAGTTTGTGTGTGTGTGTGTGTGTGTGGTCTGTTCGTAGGTTCAAACCCAGACAAGCGCTTTACTTTGCGTAAATAATTTCATCACCTCTGCTCTCAAAACGGTCTGTGACATCTACCTGCCAGGGTCGCGAGACCAGTTCGAAAGAGGTACCGTGACCCTGGCATATGGGCAACTGAAGGAACACGGGTGGCTTTTAGTCAGTAATAGTCTGACACGCCCTCCCGCTCCGACCAGGGTGCTTACTCTCGAATATAATTCCAATAGATCGAAATTGGAATTGTCAGTCAAACGTCAGGGATTGGCTGGACTCACTGAGTCTAGCTAATCCCTGACGTTTAACTCAACCAACTGACGTTTGACCAATGTCGATCTATCGGAATTATATTCCAGAGTATGTAACGTCCCGACAACCGTCGGACCCTGAATCTACGTGGAAAAGCGGTGTTCTAGCATCTATTAGCCATCAAGATGAAGCAGTCTAAGCAGCGTGGTACATTTTTAAAAGCGTGATTAGCCGAAAATGATATTATGAAAATGTAAGGTAGATGGAAAAAGTAACAAAAATTATTAAAAGATTTACGCAAAAAGAATCACTACAAATTCACTACGACAGATTACATATAAATATGAAATTAAAACAAAGAAGAAATACATTAATGTTGATTTAGTCAACCAGCTAATCTAAAAGTTCTAACCGTCATGATCGTTACATTATTGTTACGGTCACTCGGTAAATCAATTTAACTCAAGCATGGTGTTTAAATTAATGGTTAAAGACGGCTACAAAACTAACGAGAATGAAGCACATCGGTATTTCGGTTAACAACATGGTAGTTACTAAAACTCAACTGTGAAAATTAGCAAGTCATGCAACGAATACTTAAAACTAAACTAATTAATACTAGATTTTGCAACACTCACCCGATTTGGGGTTACACTGAATTTAATTTTAAAAGATGTAGACACTAAGGTTTTTTTTAAAATATAGATGTTAAGTATAGAAAAAGATTTAAAATGTTGGCCGTTGCGAACAGTAGCTAGTGCACGGATACTTTTATAACACGACCACTCAGCAGCTCCGTAGTGTCAAGTGAATCCCTCGAGATTGTTCCTTGACCGCCGCCGGTGGCTCGCCGACGTTAGCCATATATTGTGGAGAGGGGAGACACTCACCAACAACCGGTTCGTGCGCGAAGCTCGCGACAATATTAATATTTTCAAATAGACGTATATCAGTTGCCAAGCGTAAACTGTTGTTATGATGAATGTATTTAGAAAATGTTATTGAATATTAGTGTTTATCTGCTTCCAACCTTGATTCAGACGTTAAAAGATAAGACAATAGTACTCACTAGATTGATATAAAGTACAACGTTACAAGTAAGCACCCAGAGCGGGAGAAGTCATTTGATGATTTGCCACACACAATTTTTTTTTTTAAAGTGGCATCTGCCAACCCGCACTGGGCCCGCGTGATAGATTACTCTGCCTCTCTCACAGAGAGGAGGCCTCTGTCCCAGCAGTGGGAACCATATACGCTGATTATGCATTATGGAAGCAAGAAATAAAATGTGGTGTTTTCTTCCTCAGGGTACTCCTAGAAGCTATGGATGAGTTAGAGGTGGCATTCTCCCATCCTCTCGCTAAGAGGACAGATTGTAACCACATCTTCTTGAACTTCGGACCCACTGTCATCATGGACCCGGCTAAGGTAAGAACCACCAAGGAGTTTCCATCAACTATCTTTTTGCAATGGAACGCACCGGTACCGTGTGGTGCCGGACGTAAAGAATAATACCACCAATCAATCAAAAGTCATTTATTCAAACTAGGCTGAGAGTCAGCACTTTTTGAACGTCAAAGTTACATGAGACAGTCCCCCAAAAACGCCCACCCTTCGACACCTCCTAGTGCTTTAGCTGGGAAGAAGAAGTGGCGGAACAAACTCCCCAGCAGCACAGCTGTCTGTTAAGTTAGAAGAACTTGATTCTATACAGTATTATGTAAGTAATTAATAGTATAAAACAAAACAAAACAAAACATATATCAAATTATGCGTCATATGTCAGCTAGCACACGCCAATATACGAACAAAACATTAAAAAACTAAACTCAAGCTGAAATAATAAAATCGTAAATAGAACTTAAAACCTAAATAAGAGCCTCCGGGTATAAAGGGCGTGCCCGCTTACATACACAACGATGAGGAAAGCTAATTCTGATTCTGGTTGAAAGAACATAAACATTGAGTTAATTACAGCGACCAACTATTCTTATCGTTTAAGAATCACCCCATTTCTTCCCGTGGGTGTCGTAAAAGGCGACTACGGGACTTACTAGAGAATCGGCAGCAGCATTCTCTATGCATTATACCACCATACTGCGATCGCCAACCCGCCTGCCAAGCGTAGGGATTATGGCAAAACCCCCCAAATTGGGGGAGGCCTAAATCCAGCAGTGGACGTCTTACGGCTGAAATAATGATGAATGGAACGCATATGCAGGACGCGCCATTTTTATAGCATTACAAAACATTTCTTACTCTTTTAACTTTGTTTTTTTTTTAGTAGGTTCAATAACAATGTAGGAGAGTAGATACCATATAATAGTGAATAAAACTGCCGTTTTATTAAAAGACTCGTGTGATACTATTAACCTCTCGGGTGTGACGCGGCAAAATGCATCGATACCGTTGAGTGTCGACGCCTTGACCTGTTGAACTCAAGTGACCTGACTTCTTTTACTATTTTGCTTGGATAACCTATAATTTTCGTCTGTTTTTTGTGATTTATACATTTTTAGTATCCTAGAAATATTGTCCAACCATTAAATTTAAGTAATCCCAAATACATACCCTTTTTACTGCATTTTATAGCATTTAATTTCACCAACGGTAAAAAATTCTTCAATACACAAACTTTGACGATTCAGAAATCATGTAAAACTTGCTCTAAATCACATTATTTTTAGTTAAACACCAAGCATAAACACTTATCATCTTATAACATTCAAAACTTTGCACCATACGCATTTGTAAACAAAACTATTTAATTAAATACAGCTCAACACACTATGGTACTCCAGCTGTAAATACAATTTAACAATTTATTTAAAACAAATTAACAGACTTTTAGACCTAATGACGTTTCAAAATAAATTATGAATAGTTGTTTTATTATTTTGATGTTGATTTATGTTGAAAAATCGCGTATCATTCTTTACAGCGCAATTTTTATTCCAAAATTGTTTGTCACTTTCGCGAACACTTTGTTTCAAATATTTTACACTATGTAACAAGAGATAAAAGTTCAGTAAAATCATCAAAATAATCTATACACCGTTCTGTTAAATTTGATGTATAATACTTGTAATTTACTTACGAAAAATCATCTCTAAACATCTTGTTTACAAACACTTGATCACAAATGCGTCGCCATTTGTTTCCAACGACCAATACTCACACTTTTTCTATGAACACGATAGCCAATCATAATTTAGTATTCGAAAGCATAGAATACAGAATAGATTGATATCAAACACTCCTATTGGTTAAAATAAATTGAAGTAGTAAAAAAATAACCATAGACCATGTCACTGGCGGGACGCCCTGACGTCCCACCGACACCCAACGGTACTTTTATTCGTGGGAATGCAGGTGTTCCCGCCGACACTCGAGAGGTTAATCGTGTTTTAATAAACCTAATTATAAACTAATGTAATATTTCTGTAAGTAGGTTTATACAGATAATTTTACGAGTCAATCATATTTTTAACCGACTTATGGAGGAGAACTTTTTACAAAAAAATAACAACCGACTTCCTAAAAAAAAAACACTACAAAGTGAAAAATAACTTTAATTTCGGAAGTCGGTGGCAAAAAAAACCTTAATTACAGATCCTAAAACACCGACTTCCGAAATTAAAGTTATTTTTCACTTTGTAGTGTTTTTAGGGTTCCGCACCTCAAAAGGAAAAAGCGGAACCCTTATAGGATCACTTTGTTGTCCGTCCGTCCGTCCGTCCGTCCGTCCGTCCGTCTGTCTGTCAAGACCCTTTTTCTCAGGAACGCATGGAGGTATCAAGCTGAAATTTATAACAAATACTCAAGTCTATTGTCCCTTGGAGCTGTGAAAAAATCAAACTTCTAAACTAACGCAATCAAAAAATATAGCCGTTTATACCGCAAATTTCCTCAAATTTTCGAAACGCGCAAGGGAATCAAAACCTAAAGGGTACTTCCAGTCGATCTAGAATTTTGAAATTTGGTACGAAGCAACGTCTTATAGCACAGATAAAGGAAAAATTGCGAAAACCGTAAATTTTTAGTTACATCATACAATAAACAGAACAAAACACAGACATAAATAAAACCAAGCTAAGAAACAGAACAGAACTACGACTCGATTGTCGTGATGGGTGAACTTTTACTTATATACCTACAGGTTTGTACGGAACCCTCGGTGCGCGAGTCCGACTCGCACTTGGCCGGTTTTTTGGAACGAAGTTCCTTATCGCGCGTTGTGAAAAGGGGCTAGACGGAAAAAATTCTTACGAAAAGTTGTCACGACACTTTTTAACCGACTTCAAAAAAAGGACGAGGTTTCTCAATTCGACTGTATATATTTTGTTGTTTGTATTTGTTTGTATATTGTTGTTTTTTTGTTGTGAGTAGAGAGAGAGAGAGAGAGAGAGAGAGAGAGAGAGACAGGGAGAGATAGAGAGAGAGAGAGAGGGAGAGAGACAGGGAGAGAGGGCGAGAGAGAGGGAGAGAGAGAGAGAATATTTTTGTTGAGTGTATACAGGTTTTTTGTACATAATAAATAATAAAAACAATTATAAAAATTATGAATCCTGGAAAGGAACTTCGTTCCATCCGGGTGTCCCTTGACACCTCTCCGTGTTCTTTTTTTTTAAGGAAGTCGGTTGTTATTTTTTTTTGTAAAAAGTTTTAAAAACTAGATGAGGTCGGCGTTCCCTATCTGACTTACTCTGAGAAGAAAGGTTGCAACTAACTCAGAGGTCCCATTTTCTTTTAAAGTCCAGACATAATCCTGGTCAGATAAATAAAGTGTTTTTTTTTTTTTGCAGATTGAAGAGTCAGTACTTGGCATGGTGATGAGGTACGGCCCTCGTCTGTGGAAGCTCAGGGTATTACAGGCTGAGATCAGATTCACACTGCGGATTGGTAATTATCATATTTATTGAATAGACTAACAACAGCCAACATGAGTTTATAGAAAAGATTTAGGAAGATGTGATTAAATCCTGCCAGGGTTGCGGAATGGTTCGAAAGAGTTACCGTGGCCCTGGCATATAGGCAACTGAAGGAACACGGGTGGGTTTTAGTCTGTAAAACTTTGACACGCCTTCCCGCTCCGCCCAGAGCGGCAGACGTCATTTGATGATTTCTCACGCAGAAATAAAAAATGTGATTAAATATATAGAATTCTAGATCAATTGCCTCGTTTTTCTAGTGGTTGCAAGCGCTACTGCTCCAGGTTCCTAGGTTAGATTCTCAGTTACAGCAGAGCTATTGGGTTTTTCCATCTAGAATTTGGAGTAGCAACCCGGATTGCCAGCCCCGTCTAGATTTGTGCCCGGTTGGTGGCAATAGGCTCGAAATGTGGGTGTACTATAGGGATCTGCCCAGCCCTTTAGGCAAAACAGGCGTGATTTTATGTTATGTATGTATAAATTGCATAGTTACTAAAAACCCGTCTTATTTGCCTTGGCCATACAAGATACGAGCGCAATTTGCGTCGCGAAAATTAGTCGACGAACTGATGAACGAGAACCTAAGTAGGCAGACTTTACGTCGAGTGTAGCGTCAAAAGTCTGATTTACCAGTCTTACCTAGGGGTACCGTATTACCCAGTAACTGAATTATGGAAATAAACAGTCGCTCCATGTGATGTACTAGTATTCTGCTGCTTCCGGTTTGACAGGAAGCTGACCCCAATAATGTTGGGAAAAGGCTAGGGAGATCTTCTCCCAGTAGAATCATGAAAGCATTAAAACGTTACAATATGCCTCCAATTGTGTTATTTGCATTCAGTTTTCATTTAAATTGTTATTTCATTTGGTACAGGACCCGGTGCGCCCACCAAGAATGTGAGACTATGTTTGTCCAACGGCTCCGGCTACTCGCTGGACGTCTACACTTATGAAGAGGTTTCCGACCCCAAGATTGGTGTGGTAAGTTATTATTTTCTTTGGAAGCTTGAATATCTGCACACTGAATCTAAATTTGTTCCCACAATTTTAGGCGCAACAATCGAACTGTCTTATACACGTTAGGATCCATCGTGACACAAACTTAGTCCATTGACTCAGTAAATAAAGATATTATGACATATGCTTTTACTATAGTATCTTTTATTGTGCAATTTTTACATGTTACGTAGGCTAACAGACATAAAATAATATTAATTATATGCACAAGTATATAAAAGTAGAGATAAAAGAATCACAGGGCATCAAAAAACTCATCCGCTTCGCTGTCAATGGGAAACGTGCCCAAAAAGCTGGCAGCATTGCCACGTTGTATGGCGATACTGATTCTATAGTTAAAGTACATAAAGGCATTATGTGTTTATTCACTGTTGTCGTTGTGTGAGGTCAAAGGCGCTTAACATCGATCGTTATAATGCTATTACACTTTAACGATCCAATGTTGACTATCACTCTCTAACGATTCAATATTGACCCTCATACCTTATCAATCCAATGTTAACTATTACACTATATCGATCCAATTTTGACTTTAACGATTTATTTTGAACTTTAACAATCCAATGTTGACTATCACACTTTAACGAGCTAATTTTGACTTTAAAGATCCAGTGTTGACTCTGGCACTTTAACGATCCAATATTAACACTCTAATGTTGACTATGACGCTTTAACGATCCAAAGTTGATGACGATCCAATGATGTCGAAAATTCCTTGTTTTTGCCGATGAACGGCGAAAAATCAGCTTTTATAGATTGATTGATCATAAATGCACCAATCATGTGAATGCAATGACACCTTTAAAAATGGTTTAATAATTCGTTTTATTTTCGCTATTTCCTGTTACTCAACCCGACCAACAAATCACAGAAGCCATAAGATTTTACAGCATCTTTAATAATATGTATTTTATTTACAGATAATGTTCCAATCGTTTGGGCCTAGACAAGGTCCTATGCACGGTCTTCCGATCTCCACGCCATACGTTACCAAAGATTACTTGCAGCAGAAGAGGTTCTTGGTGAGTTTCATTTAATATTATTAATTACTAACTTTTGCCCGCGGCTTGGCCCGCGTGGATGTCGGAAATTAACGCAGGAAGACGTACTACCGCGGTAAGATGTGTTAATTCAGGTTATATTATAGGTAATAGCTGTTACCCGCGACTTCGTCCGCGTGGTATTTAACAAAAAGTTTTTCATAAAAACTGTCTTTGAAAACTACGCTGACACACGTCACAAACTACGCTGACATACGTCTCAAAATTCAGCGTGTTTTTAGTTTTTTTAAACTATTATTTATTTTTTCTAAAATAAAAGTAACCTAAGTTACTTCTTGTTACATCAGCTATCTGCCAGTGAAAGTTCCGTCAAAATCGGTCCAGCCATTTCAGAGATTAGCCGGAACAAACAGACAGACAGACAAAAATTGTAAAAAGTGTTGTTTTGGTATATGTACCGTGATACATCCATATACACTTAGTAAAAAGTGGTTATCTTAATATGATTTAATGCAGGTTGTAAAATATCTCCTGCCAGGGTCGCGAGATTTGTCCGAAAGAGTTATCGTGGCCCTGGCACAGGCAACTGAAGGAACACGGATGGGTTTTAGTCAGTAAAAGTCTGACACGCCCTCCCGCTCCGTCCAGAGCGGGAGACGTCATTTGATGATTTCCCACACACAAAAAAAAAGTTGTAAACTATCTGTGTGTCAATTTCATCCAAATGCGTTCTGTAGTTTTTGTGTGAAAGAGTAACAAACAACAACAGCAAAAACAAAACGAGAATTTTGATCAAATTCGCGTGGCAAATAAGACGTTACTACCACGTTGGAATTATTCATTCTAATTCTGTTTATTTTGTCTCCAGGCCACATCACAAGGCACGACCTATGTGTACGATATCCCCGACATGTTCCGTCAGATGATTGAGAGGAGATGGCGGGAGTGCATCGAAGAAGGCAGCGTTGAAGGTAAAGGTTATTCGTTGATAGGGTTCCACACCGAAGAAAGAAAGAAAAATGTGTTTATTGTCATTATATCATAAAAAAATTGTTTAAAAAACTTTAAACACCTTTTTGTATAGAAAACAAAACTAAAACGTAGAAAATTATGGAAAAAAGCGTAGAATGCTTATTGAAGTATTTTTTTATTGTTATCAAGCACCCCACGTTTTTTAGTGTGGTCTATAAGCGTGTTTTGTTTTTTTTTTTGGTACAATCAATTTTACACGTCAATCATATTTTTTTAAACTAAATTAGGTCGGCGTTTTCTATCTGACTACTCTGAAAAGAAATGCCGAAACAAACTAAAGAGTCTCTTTTTTGAGTCCAGACATAATCTTGGTCAGATCATGTGAAGACCATGTGGATTGCTGACTGAAATGGTCTTTTGAGGAAAGAACTACACAAATTTAGTGGACCTGTCCAATCAGTGCACTCGTTTATGATTCATATAATTTATGTTATTACACGTATTTTAATATAATACTTCTTTTACTATAAATTCCAAATTACCCCGTTCACTATTATACAGTTTAATAAATTCACAAATGGGACAGCCAGTCTGGTATTATGCATTCAAAACTCTGTCATGCCAAAAACCTGTCTTAGAAAGAACTGAATTCATCATAGTTTTTGTGCAGGACCAATGCTTTTGTTTTTGTGGGTGGGAAATCATCAAATTACTGTCTCCCGCTCTGGGTAGAGCGGAAGGGCGTATGAGACCTTTACTGACTAAAACCCACCCGTGTTCCTTCAGTTGCCTATGCCAGGGCCACGGTAACTCTTTCGAACGAATCTCGCGACCCTGGCAGGTATCGGCCCTATACCATAATCAGTACTGAACCATCTTTTTTTTTTGTTGCAGGTCCTATGCCAGACAACGTAATGACCGTAATGGAGCTGGTGGTAGAACCGGACGGCGAGAGGCAAATCGTAGAAGTGACCAGACTACCGGGACAGAATAACGTAAGCGAACACACATAAATGGAATGTTACACATATGTATAACAGTATTTTTGTCCCACGATGTGACGCGCGCTTTACTTGTGGTTACCGAGCGTACAGTCAGCGTCATTATTATCGGGACGAACAGACGACGAAATGTTAACACAATGACATAAGGAATGTTGTTGTAGGAGTGGTTTGTGTTGATATAAGCTAGTTGCGCGGTAAACTCTGCTTGCGCGATACAGGATTGGCGTAACGTCAGTGTGATGCGTAGTTCACATGTGGCGATGTAGATGCTGCTACATATTCATAACATCATCACACCTTGTTTCCCTGATAAGTTGGGTTCTGACAACGAACTCAGACGTACATAAAAACACAGTTCTTCAGGATTATCTGTCGGGACATGTCCCGACGGTTAGTTCTCGCACGGCAGAATCATTCTCGCGCTCACTCACTCTCGTAGGCTAAAGCGAGGTTAAGAGAGAGATAGCCGCCGTGCCCGCACCGCAACGCTACTGCGGCGCCGCCAAGCGACTGTTTGGGTCGTCTTAAGTTTGTCTTCAACCCGGCCATAAAAACTGTGCTTCTATGTACGTCAGAATTCGTTAGCTCTGGTGTACATATTATCATCATTTCAGCCGTAAGACGTCCACTGCTGGACTTAGGCCTCCCCCAATTTGGGGGGCTTTGCCATAATCGCCACGCTTGGCAGGCGGGTTGGTGATCGCAGTATGGTGGTAAAATGCATAGAGAACGCTGCTGCCCATTCTCTAGTAAGTCCATTAGTCGCCTTTTACGACACCCACGGGAAGAAATGGGGTGGTGTTATTCTTTTCGTCCGGCACCACACTGTAAATATAGTACATCCATATTTTGCCAGTTATATTTAAGTCCCATTTAAGAGGGGGCGAGCCTATTGCCATCAATCTGGCACAAATTTGGACTCCGGGCTGCTACTGAGAAATTCTCTATACAAAAACCCAATAAAACTTAGCTCCACCTGGGAATTGAACCCAGGACCAGCGCCACTTTGTTCCCAGCTAAAGCACTAGGAAGTGGTGAAGGGTGAGCGTTTTGGGGGACTTTAGAATAGAATAGAATTTTATTTTGCAAATATGGGTAATACACAAGTTGTTATGTTATGATACATTAAAGTTCAGCCATATTTTACCATGCGGCATTTACATTATTTATACAATTTTTCCTTACATTTTGAGAAACAGATTAATTGAAAAATGTAACTATCAGTCAATAGATCAGTTATAAATTATCATTAACAATACAAAAAAAAATATATCATTACAAATACAATTATTAAAATTATAAATACAATTATACTTTCTTATGATAAATGATTTGATTTCTGTAAGTAGGTTTGTACAAACAATTTTACGCGTCAATCGTTCGCCTGTTCGCAGAATGTTCGAATCCTACAATACGACTTTTGAACATATGTATATACATTTTTTCTTGTACTCCCTATATGTTCAAAAGTCTTATACTTAAGGAAATTTCTTAATTATTATATCCATATACGGTACATTTTACATGGTAATTAATTTATAGATGGATTTAGGTGTATTAAAAAAAAAATGTATTTGTAACCCTAGCTATTATTATTTCACTGATAAATATTTAAGTTAATTTGTGAACAGCGTTTTGGGCTGCAATATTGTCTAGTTTTATGTTTATCTTATATCTATGTTCTATATTGTAGCTGTTTGTTGTTCCTCTTGAAAAAAATTATGTACGTATGTAATGTTGACGTTCAAAAAGTGCCGACTCTCAGCCTAGTTTCAATAAATGACTTTTGATTTTTGATTTTGAGGACCTCAAGTTTAGTAGTAGCGGTTGACCACTAGACCAACGAAGCGGCTTAAATTATAAAAATAAAAATAAAAACATTTTCTCTTCCACAGGTCGGCATGGTAGCATGGCGCTTAACCCTCTACACCCCGGAATGTCCCGACGGTCGCGACATCATACTGATTGCGAACGACCTGACGTACTACATGGGGTCATTCGGACCCGCCGAAGACTGGGTATACTACAAAGCGTCCGTATACGCTAGGGAGCTGAAGATTCCTAGAGTGAGTATGATCTTCAACATCTGTCTAGCCTTTTGGTTTGAATAGGTTATTATATCTAACTAGCTTCTGCCCGCGCCTTCGTCCGCGTTAAATTCCTTGCTCCCCCGACCCTTCCCGTCGCATCGAATCGCCTACCCGTGCGATTTTCCTCGTTTTTGCAACATTTTTCATTACTACTCCGCTCCTCTTGGTTGTAGCGTATTGTTATATAGCCTATAGCCTTCCTCGATAAATAGGCTACCCAACACAAAAATATTTTTTCAATTCGGACCAGTAGTTCCTGAGATTAGCGCGTTCAATCAATCAAACAAACAAACAAATTCTTCAGCTTTATAATATTAGTATAGATGATTCTGAAAATGAAAACAAGTATTTTTAAAGAGTCACTACGGAGATGGTTAGACTAGAATCCGACCTCAACATAGTTGGGAAAATCAAATCAATTCAAAATATTTTTATTTCACATAAACCTACATGGGCACTTATGAAACGTCAGAAGCTAGGTGCACGGTTCCAAATTGTTGATTCCTATAGAGAAGAGCCGGCAAGAAACTCCACGGTTACAAATAATTAGCTTTTACAATGGTTTCAAATGACAGTGTTAATAGGTATGGGAGAACAGTGTAGGACTGTCAACAAGTTCCAAGTCCTTAATAAAATGGAATATTGTCTACAATCTACAAGACCTACAATGTTGAGAACATTCACAAAATATCATCATCATTATTTCAGCCGTAAGACGTCCACTGCTGGACTTAGGCCTCCCCCAATTTGGAGGGCTTTGCCATAATCGCCACGCTAGGCAGGCGGGTTGGCGATCGCAGTATAGTGGTAAAATGCATAGAGAACGCTGCTGCCCATTCTCTAGTAAGTCCCTTAGTCGCCTTTTACGATATCCACGGGAAGAAATGGGGTGGTGTTATTCTTTACGTCCGGCAGCACATGATATACAAAATATATACGAATCTATAATGATAGTATTTCAAAAATAAAATGTATTACATTTATTTTTTTACCTATTTAAACCAAATTGTCATTATGGCCATGACAACTAGTATAATAATTTTGTCATATGTACATTTTCTTTATTGACTTCAAATTTCATATTTTCCTTCTTCCCCCCACACAGGTATACATCAGTGTGAACTCCGGAGCCCGTATAGGCGTCGCCGAAGAAGTGAAATCCGAGTTCAATGTAGCCTGGCTGGACTCGGAGCGACCTGACCGCGGGTTTAAATATCTGTACCTGACGCCCGAGTCGTACTCTAAACTAGGTAATAAACATACATACATAAATGCCTTCTTCCCATGGAGGGGAGAAACTCCAGTACGCCACCTGCTACTTCCTTATATACATGTTTTGTTTATTTATTTAACACGTTAACTACCATGTCGGACTATGTGTCCGAAACTTTTAGTTCCATCAGGCCTTGTCGGACTATATGACCGACAACATACCAAATCTGAACGTGTCGTTGTTGCTTAGCGGCCATGTTTATTACTCTTGCAGCTATATTAAGTGTCCCGTAGAGCGCAAAAACCACTGTGTCTATATAACTTTTGTTTACATTTACTCTCATACACTTTTTGGAAAGTATGAAGTCAAAATTAAAGTAAGGAATTAAATTATGAAAATAGGCTATATATTATGTAATAAATATGATTTATATGTATTTATTATGGAATAAACAATCTATTTAAAGTGAAATAACACTAAGTACATTTTTTTGACTTTTTCTGATTTTCACCATGGCAGTTAACGTGTTAAAGGTTCACCCACAGCACATACCTATACATACAAATATTAAATCATACGGTAATATTCAAATATAAATGCCCATAACAGGTAAACACAACATTGACAACAAAGATTACCGCTTAGTTGCTAACTTAATTATAGGTAGAAAAAAGAAAAAACAAGTTACGAAAATCGACATGCATACTCATAACTTTCCTCACAATATATTTTTTTAAACTATTATTGTGTTGTCTATAATGTATTTTCTTTATTTCCTTGTAGTTGCGCTGGGCTCTGTCAAGACTACCCTCATTGAAGACGAGGGCGAGTCTCGGTATAAGATCACTGATATCATTGGTAAGTAACTAGGTATATCTTATTTAACGGTTCCGTGTGGTGCCGTGCCGAACGATTAACACCATCGCATTTCATCCCGTGGATGTTGTAAGAGTACGAGAAGACTAAGAGACTTACTAGAGAATGGGCAGCAGCGTTCTCTATACATTTTACCACTATACTGCGATCGCCAACCCACCTGCCAAGCGTGGCGATGATGGCAAACCCTCCCAAATTGGGGGTAGCCTAAGTCCAGCAGTGGACGTTTTTCGGATAAAATGATGATAAACTATATCTTATCAGGCCTGTCTCACTTCCATACAAGCGGCGCAAAATCCCCGAGATATTTACCTACTATTCTGGAAAACAACCTAATTTCAACCTTTTGCATTGCGTATAGCGTTCATAGCACAATAACTGTCTGCCGTCTCGCTTCAATCTGCTAGGGCTGTCAGAGAGGTAGAATATACAATAGTAGGTACTTTACGGTATTAACAGTTTACTTTTGATCCGCGGGTGCGTGCGCTGCGTGTGCGACAAGTCGAGCGAGTGCAAGCCTATTGAGACTAGTACGGTGGCCGGACGCTTGCGTTTATCATACCTAAACTCGGGAGTGAAACTTCTGTACCGTAAGGTACTAATATATATTCTGTGATCTTATATTGGTTACAACAGAGTTCATTGTCGCGTGACTGATATTTGGTTAAAGTATTATCATATGCTTACTTTGTATAAATCATTTCATCACCACTGCTCTCAAACCGGTGAAGGAAACCGGCATGTCCTAGAACTAAAAATTTGAAGACATCTGTCATTTACCAACCCGCACTGGGCCCGCGTGGTAGATTATGGCCCACTCCCTCTCAATTAATGTGAAGCATCCAATTAAAAACACTTACCATGAATAATAAATAAGTATTAAATTTGCAATAATTATAATAGTAAATTAAACAATAATTAATCATTTAAAAAATATATAAGTATAACAATATCGTTTTTAACAGTTTACAGTCACTCATTGAATAAATGTATATCTATATATATATAAAAATGAATCCCTATTTCCCTTGGTCACGACATCACGCGTGAACGGCTGGACCGATTTCACTTTTTTTTTCTTTTGTTATGTTTGTAATTGTCAGGAGAAGGTTCTTATGAAAGAAAAAAAAAAAATTGCGCGGAAAATTAGAAAATTTAAGAACTCTTCTTTAAGAATACCTAACAACCATATAATAGGACAATGTAAACTTTTTTAATGTAACATTATGACATTTGACATAGAATTGACAGAATGCGTGCTCAAATATCATCAAAGAGACATGACAACGTCTGTCGGGTCAGCTAGTAATTAATAAAACAACAATTATAATTCTTAAATTCTATACATTGTTATTAAAACAGTAGGTATAACATTAACTAGGTAACTAAAAATATAATTTCCTGCACGCGTAGCATGACCACCATAGAAAGAACTTTGTCTATTCTTGGTAGAATAGAGATACAGTTGTCATGCTACGCCAGCATAAAACGGTACAAATCTTTCTACAATCTTTAATTCTGTCTTTAATCTTTATACAATCTGTAATTTTGTCTATTCTTCCGTCGACAAAACCCCTTTCTACGGTGGTCATGCCACGCATGCAGTTAAGCACCCATGTTTTTACTCCTCTCTCCTACTTGATCTTGATTTCCCTTCTAACTATGTATATACATTATGGTACGCAATAAAGAATTGAGAATTGAGAGGAGGCCTGTGTCCCAGCAGTGGGAACAATATAGGCTGATTATGGTGATGATGATGAACGATTATTGCCGAAGCGCTAACTTTACTGGGCGATTTATAAATAAATAATCTGTACGTGTTTTTATAACATTATCTAATGATAATGTCCTCTCCCCAGGCAAAGAAGACGGTCTAGGCGTGGAATGTCTGCGCGACGCCGGTCTGATCGCGGGTGAGACGGCTCAGGCTTATGAAGACATCGTCACCATCTCCATAGTGACGTGCCGAGCTATCGGTATCGGGTCATATGTTGTTCGGTATGTATCTACAATCATCTTGATCTTCCTAGCCCTTGTATATTGTTACGTAGATCGTAAAGTCTAGAAACGACACGCTAACGCCATCTCTTAACAAGTAGCAAGTACTACACGAACGACGCTACCGCCATCTATTATCGAATAGCGGAGTTAGACAGATCTCTCTAGTACTATCCGCAAACTTCGCCACTAACTGTGAACTTTGGGCAAACAGTCGCGATTTTTCGAGAATGTTCAGCGACGCATATAAATAGCGGATTGTTGGACTGGAAGGACAGTTTGGTTACGAATGCGATTCAAGTGATACTGTACAAGCGAGATAAGTGATTCTCTTTGACGTTTCTTATTACTACAGTATTTTTGATTAGTGGATTAAACTGTTTTTGTGTGTTTCGGTAAAATGGGTTTCAATTTATATTAGGTCTTTACCTATGAAATTGCCGTTCTGCAGTACTGGCCATTTCAAATCAAAATAATTTTTGTTTGTCTAAGAATTCTAATTTCAAATTAATTTTATTTTAAAAACATGGAATTCTTTTTCCAAAAGTAGTCATTTGTTTATTGATTACTGTTACATTTTCATCGCATTTCAATCTTTTTCGTCATCATGGATACGTTAAAAATTCGAGTAATTATGGAATATGAGAACCGTCGTGGCAGCAACGCGGCACAAGCGGCACGCAACATCAACGACGTTTACGGAGCTAACACTACAAACCAACGCACCACCTGTTATTGGTATGCTCGCTTCCGTTCTGGAAATTTCGACCTGAAAAATGAACCTCGCGGTCGTCCGAAGACTTTGGTCGACAATGACGAATTAAAGGCGATTGTGTAAGCTGATGATACACAATCTACGGCTGAATTAGCAGCAGCTTTCGACGTTAGCGTCAAAACAATATTGGTCCATTTGCGTCAAATTGGCAAGGTAAAAAAGCTTGACAAATGGGTGCCCCACGAACTCAATGATCGCCAGCGCGAAGTACGCGTCGAGACGTGCCTTGCACTGCTCAACAGACACACAAATGAAGGAATTTTGAACCGCATTGTTACCTGCGATGAAAAATGGATTCTGTTTGATAACCGCAAGCGCTCAGCAAGTTAGTTGGATCCTGGTTCAGCACCTAAACAATGCCCTAAACGAAAACGTACCCCTAGAAAAGTGATGGTCACTGTTTGGTGGTCTAGCGCCGGTGTGATTCATCACAGCTTCTTACCAAACGGGGTAAGCATTACAGCAGATGTGTACTGTGAAGAACTGAACTCAATGATGGAGAAGCTGGCACATCTCCAACCAGCATTGGTCAATCGCTCGTCTCCGCTGCTCCTGCACGACAACGCGCGACCTCATACTGCACAGCAGACGGTCTCCAAGTTGCAAGAACTGGGGTTGGAAGCTCTCCGTCATCCGCCCTACTCACCAGACCTTGCGCCTACAGACTACTACTTTTTCCAGAATTTGGATAACTTCTTGGCGGGAAAAAAAATTCAATACCCGAGAGGCAGTACAAAATGCCTTTGAAGAATTTGTTGCCTTACCGTCCAGCTGATTTTTTTAAGAAGGGCATCAATAAACTGCCAATGCGTTGGCAAAGATGCATTGATTGCATGGGTGATTATTTCGATTAATACAAATAAAAAATACATGAAAAAAATTTGTTTAATTTTTTTCATACAAAACGGCATTTTCAAAGACCTATTATATCCCGAACTCTAAACAATATTGTTTTATTTATTTAAAACAAACAACTATCATCACAGGCTTACCTAATACAGTAGTGTAGTTATAGTTATAATAGCATACAATGATTCGATTTACAAGTAACTGTATTATTGTGAACAACCAAGAGTAATCTTACAAAATGCGGCCCGTGTGAATTCGCTCAGAGTACAATTAAAGCAGTTAATCTGTTTTGAAGGGGTCCGCTAGGGCCGATGCCTGCCAGGGTCGCGAGATTTGTTCGAAAGGGCTTAGCGTGGCCCTGGCACAGGGAACTGAAGGAACGCGGGTGGGTTTTGGTCAGTAAAAGTCTGACACGCCCTCCCGGTCCGCTCAGACCAGGAGAGGTCATTTGATGATTTCTCAACCAAAAAAAGGGTAGCCTTCGATGCCTCTGCAAACATACCGCTCATGTATTTCAGCACTTTCTGTCCATCCCGATGCAGCTGACCTCCAACTCTGTCTCTTTCTTATCTACCCAGTTGTTCTCTCGCAGTTCAAGTTCGTCCGTGTGGTGCATCGAAGCGAAGAATAGCATCAACCCATATCTTCCCGTGGGTTACTACAGAACTTGGACTTATTACAGAATGGGCAGCAGCGTTCTCTATGCATTTTACTACCATACAGCGATCGCCAACCCGCCTGCCAAGCGTGGCGATTATGGCAAAGCCTCCCAAATGGCTGAGATAATGCAGATGATAAGTTCGACAAACGCTAATACTCGCTTTTTTCCACAGATTAGGCCACAGAGTAATCCAAGTAGAATCCTCATACATCATCCTCACGGGTTACGCGGCCCTCAACAAAGTCCTCGGTCGCGCGGTATACGCGAGTAACAACCAGCTGGGAGGGCAGCAAGTGATGCATCACAACGGAGTGTCGCATGCCGTGGCTCCCACCGACCTGGAGGCTGTGAGGACTGCGCTGAGGTGGCTCGCGTTTGTGCCTAAGGTTAGTGGAGGGCGAAAATTGGGTAATTTTTTGTTTAGGGTAAAATATTGGGTAATTTTATGTTTGTGTCAAATTTTGGGTAATTTTTGGTTTGATTCAAAATTGGGGCATTTTATTATAATTGGCAAAATTAGGTTACTTTAGGTTCCGGTCAAATTAGGCATCATTTTTCGATAGGTCAAAATTTGGGTAATATTTTGAAGGGTTCAAAATGGGCTCTCTATACATAGACCGTGCTGAGGTGACTCGCGTTTGTGTACGTTAAAACTATTTTTTTTTTTAATAGAAAAAGAAATAGATCAAAAACAAAATAAAAAATGTTGTATTTTATATATTACACGTTGTACATTAGACAGTTGGTGGCGTCTCCTTTTAAGCATTTACGTAGTCTGGTCATAAGTTTTGTCACATATGGAAAGTTAAATAAATGACACAATGAGTAACGCACTACAACCATTTATGTATCAAATAAAAGGGTATAAAATACAGATTTAAACCACATTAAAATTATTCTAAATTTGTTCCCCTTGCTTCGATATAAGCTGTCAATCTGCAAGACAAGTCATCAATCGAAGCACACACGACGTTCATGTCAATATAAGCGACTGCTTTAATCAGGGATGCTTTAAATGATTCCAAGCTGCAGTGGGGCTTAGTGCAAACCTTCTCCTGTAAGTGCTGCCAATATTTATGCCTGATAAAGTCGATTCCACGGGTCGTGAGCCAGTTTTGGGTACTTTTCGCCTTATGAGCCGGCGCAGAATTCTGCTGGAATACCCAGTGCCTGTTTTCGAACACTGTTTGTGAAAGAGGTTCCACAATGTTTGTTAGGACTGCGTTTTGATATACGAGGGCACTGGTTTTCACTCCTTTTTCACAAAAAAACACCTCCGTTGGACCCAAATAGGACACCCCAAGCCAAACCATGAATGCCGAAGGGTGATGACCACGCTGAACACGTGGCACACGTCTGTTCGCTTCTTCACTAGAGTGTGCATACAATTTATCATTTTGTTTGTTGAAACTCTCCTCAGCATTAAATATTTTTTCGTCCGAAAAAAGTATTTCGCGGTTTTTTTCCCGCGTACCGCCTTAACAATACGCGGATTCTTTCGAGTCTAATTTTCTTCAGCCTTGCGTTAAGAAGATGTGCTGTGTTTTTTCTATAGGCACGCAGTCCTAGGTCTTCATTTAACACCCTTTTGGGTAATTTTTGGTTTGATTCAAAATTGGGGCATTTTATTATAATTGGCAAAATTAGGTTACTTTAGGTTCCGGTCAAATTAGGCATCATTTTTCGATAGGTCAAAATTTGGGTAATATTTTGAAGGGTTCAAAATGGGCTCTCTATACATAGACCGTGCTGAGGTGACTCGCGTTTGTTTACGTTAAAACTATTTTTTTTTTTAAATAGAAAAAGAAATAGATCAAAAACAAAATAAAAAATGTTGTATTTTATATATTACACGTTGTACATTAGACAGTTGGTGGCGTCTCCTTTTAAGCATTTACGTAGTCTGGTCATAAGTTTTGTCACATATGGAAAGTTAAATAAATGACACAATGAGTAACGCACTACAACCATTTATGTATCAAATAAAAGGGTATAAAATACAGATTTAAACCACATTAAAATTATTCTAAATTTGTTCCCCTTGCTTCGATATAAGCTGTCAATCTGCAAGACAAGTCATCAATCGAAGCACACACGACGTTCATGTCAATATAAGCGACTGCTTTAATCAGGGATGCTTTAAATGATTCCAAGCTGCAGTGGGGCTTAGTGCAAACCTTCTCCTGTAAGTGCTGCCAATATTTATGCCTGATAAAGTCGATTCCACGGGTCATGAGCCAGTTTTGGGTACTTTTCGCCTTATGAGCCGGCGCAGAATTCTGCTGGAATACCCAGTGCCTGTTTTCGAACACTGTTTGTGAAAGAGGTTCCACAATGTTTGTTAGGACTGCGTTTTGATATACGAGGGCACTGGTTTTCACTCCTTTTTCACAAAAAAACACCTCCGTTGGACCCAAATAGGACACCCCAAGCCAAACCATGAATGCCGAAGGGTGATGACCACGCTGAACACGTGGCACACGTCTGTTCGCTTCTTCACTAGAGTGTGCATACAATTTATCATTTTGTTTGTTGAAACTCTCCTCAGCATTAAATATTTTTTCGTCCGAAAAAAGTATTTCGCGGTTTTTTTCCCGCGTACCGCCTTAACAATACGCGGATTCTTTCGAGTCTAATTTTCTTCAGCCTTGCGTTAAGAAGATGTGCTGTGTTTTTTCTATAGGCACGCAGTCCTAGGTCTTCATTTAACACCCTTTTAACAGTAGTTCTGCTTAGTCTGCAAGGCCAACATTTTTTGCTTGCGGACAGGATTTCGTTGGATTCGCGCCTTCACTGCCTTGATGACCGCTGGAGTCCGAACAAGACAACGTCGAACGCTCTTCTGTTTAATTTCTAATCTTGAATCTTCCCTGAATCGTTTGATAAGTACGATAAATAAATCTTAGTAGAATTTTCAAATTTTTCAGCAGTTTGAAAATGCAACGAAGCAATGCAATTACTGCGACTCTGTTTTCTTTGCACGTCCACTCCATTTTAGAAAATGAACAAAATTCCAGAAACCCTTTGTTTTTATTTTCTTTAAATATTCAAATTTCGAATGCCCATAATATTTTTCGAATTTCGAAATTCGAAATTTTACCTATGTGACAGAACTTATGACCCGACTACGTAAGTAGATGCCTATGCCAGGAGTCGCCGCCCTATTATATCATACAATTAGTGCACGTTACTGAACAAAATTTTATTAATTAGTTATTTATGATGTGGTAATTTTTTTAAGGGGTTATAAATAAATAAGATCAAGTTACATCTTGGTCAAAAGTGGGTGTTTTAATGGGTCAAAATCAAGAGTATTATTACGTCGTGGTCAAAATTAGTATTATCTTTTACCTAGCACCGAAAAACCCCATTAAAGTAAATACGTTGTGGTCGGGGTAAAAATTTTGATCATTTTGTGGGATAGTCTTTTTTTTGTGGGTGGGAAATCATCAAATGACGTCTCCCGCACTGGGTGGAACTGAAGGGCGTGTCAGAGTTTTACTGACTAAAACCCACCCGTGTTCCTTCAGTTGTCTATAAGCCAGGGCCACGGTACTTCTTTCGAACTAATCTCGCGACCCTGGCAGTGTGGGATACTCTAAAGTACGATCGCGTGGGGATGCGTAGTTTCAACCTAAGTCTTTTATTTCAAAACAACAAATTAACAACAGTAACTTGTCCCTAGGACAAGTTAAGCATGGTGCCGATAATGCGCGTATCGGACCCTATCGAGCGGGCCGTGGAGTGGGTGCCGCCGCGCGCGGCGCACGACCCGCGCCTGATGCTGGCGGGCGACGCGGCGCGGCCCGGCTTCTTCGACGTGGGCAGCTGGGACGAGATCATGCGGCCCTGGGCGCAGACCGTCATCACTGGTAAGCTCT
The DNA here is from genome assembly GCA_947507805.1 of Aporophyla nigra. Taxonomy (NCBI): domain Eukaryota; kingdom Metazoa; phylum Arthropoda; class Insecta; order Lepidoptera; family Noctuidae; genus Aporophyla; species Aporophyla nigra. The sequence continues at coordinate 3,664,135 of OX382318.1, forward strand.
CTTCAACATCACCAGCATTCAGCGGCTATAGGTTCTTAAACTTATTTTGCCCATCGCTCGCTTACATCATCATAACCATCCATCAGCAGCCAAAAGTTCTTCTCATGCTTATTTTGACTGGTTAGTCTAGTGCAGCCTTTCCCAAAGTGGGCGATAACGCCCCCTTGTGGGCGCTGCAGGCCTTAAAGGGGGGTGGTTAGAGACCCAGAAAAAAAAATGGGGGCGTTGTATGGAGTCTACTGGCTGGTCTAGTGGTTATTGACCCTGACTGCTAAGGCTGAGGTCGTAGGTTCGATTCCCACCCAGAACAAATCTTTGAGTGATGAGCACAATCATTTCTTCTATGTCTGTGTGAAATTTATCTATAATATGTATGTATTTAGAAATATATAAGTATCAGTTGTCTGGTTGCCATAGTACAGGCTCTGCCTAGTTTGGGATCAGATAACGTTGTGTTGGTTGTCCTAAGATGTTAGATTTTGCCCACCTGAGCCCTCTAATTTTTTTTTGTACTGACCATGGGTCGTAAATTTGATACAACTATTACGATTAGTGATGTCCCAGATATCCAGGTATCCGCGGATATCTAAGGGAGAAGAAATATCTGTATCCGTATCCGTTACTCTTTTGGCGGATCTTATACCGTATTAATTTTCAATACATAGATGAAATTCTATCATCATCATCATTTCAGCCGAAAAACGTCCACTGCTGGACATAGGCCTACCCCAAACTCCGCCACTTCGACCGGTTCACATCGACCAGTATGTTGAAAACTACATCCTTGGTCAAGGGTATTAATTTTGCCATTTTTTTTTCGTCGCTCCAACTACGGTTTTTTTCTATTTTGCAGAAATACATAAGCCTAGGGTAGAAAATATCTAGGCATTCAATTCCACTCTTGTACAGTTTTTTTTAAACGTACGTTTATAAAAATTAAGAGGAAAGAAAATAAACGAACACGTTATCTGATCCCAAACTAGGCAGAGCCTGTACTATGGCAACCAGACAACTGATAAACTTACTTATATATTTCTAAATACTTACATATTATAGATAAATGACACCCAGACACAGAACAAATGATTGTGCTCACCACACAAAGATTTGTCCTGGGTGGGAATCGAACCCACGACCTCAGTCTTAGCAGTCAGGGTCACTAACCACTAGATTAACAGGCCAGTCGTTAATTTCCGTCCGGGATCTGTGTGGTGCGGGATGTAAAGAATAGCATCATCCAATTTCCTCCCGTAGGCGTCGTGACTGAGATACTTACTAGAGAATGGGCAGCAGCATTCTCTAGGCATTTTACCACCATACTGCGGTCGCCAACTCACCTGTTAGGCGTGGCGATTATGGCAAAGCCCCCCAAATTTGGGGAACGCATATGTCTAGCAGTGGACGTCTTACGGCTGAAGTGATGATAATAAATCATTTATTACTCATGTATTAATTTTTTGTCTCCTTTCCGTCCAACGGTTATCCATAAAATATCACTTTTAGCGATAACCTATTCCACAAAATGTATACGGCGTGCATAGTATAGAATATTTTCTTTCTTTCTTTCTAGGTCGTGCCCGCCTCGGAGGTATCCCAATTGGGGTGGTCGCCGTAGAAACGAGAACAGTAGAACTCACACTACCCGCCGATCCCGCTAACTTGGACTCTGAAGCCAAGACCCTGCAACAGGCTGGACAGGTCAGTAACAAGCAAACTAAGGGGTCATCACAATCAGCCTATGTTCTCATTGCTGGGACACAGGCCTCCTCTCGGTGAGAGGGGGTGGGCCGTAATCCACCACGCGAGGCTAGCGTGGGTTGGTGGATGTCACATGTGGGGCATTCCACGCGAAGCGGACAGGTAAAAAAACTCGATGTTTCTGATTTCAGAAATATTTGAGTATGTTCCGCCTATGTATGTCCTTGATACGTGTATCAAATATTTTTGTAATATAGTGACTGGTTAAAGAGTTAAGGGACTTTGAAATTTTGACCGAGTGGTGGGCATGCAGTACTTCAAAGCCGATTATCAAGTCATAAAATTATAAATAAAAATAATTAAACCGCTGGATTTATTACTTCATTTAATGAGCTTTTTAATTGCATTTTTGGATACGAAAATCAATCATTTTATTTCCGTAAATTTTAATTTAAAAAAAATAATTTGATTTTGCACAAAGTTAGACCATTTCGATTTTTTAAATTCTTTTTCTAGAAAATAGCTTATATTGTATAGAACATCCTTGCTAAGTTTTATAATGGGCGTGGAAGTGGAATACGAGCTAGACTGGAAATACTGCCGAAGCGCGGCGCCCCTTGCGCCGCACCGCGACTAACGCCCGCCACTTGCGTGTGCCTGCAGATTACATTTTTTCTTTAATAAAAATTTAACTTTTACAATATTGTAAAAGTTTGTAAATAAATTTGTAGTGTAAGGAAATAATTCGTTTTATTTTAAATATCATAATATATAAAAGTACTAAAGAAAAAATGTAATCTGCAGGCTCACGCAAGTGGCGCGCGTCAGGCGCGGTGCGGCACAGGGGACGCGCACTTCGGTAGTATTTCCACTCTAGCTCGTAATCCACTTCCACGCCCATTATAAAACTTAGCAAGGATGTTCTATACAATATTAGCTATTTTCTAGAAAAAGAATTTATAAAATCGAAATGGTCTAACTTTGTGAAAAATCAAGAATATTTTTTTTAAATTAAAATTTACGGAAATAAAATGATTGATTTTCGTATCCAAAAATGCAATTAAAAAGCTCATTAAATGAAGTAATAAATCCAGTGGTTCAATTATTTTAATTTATAATTTTATGACTTGATAATCGGCTTTAAAGTACTGCATGCCCACCACTCGGTCAAAATTTCAAAGTCCCTTTACTCTTTAACCAGTCACTATATTACAAAAATATTTGATACACGTATCAAGGACATACATAGGGGGAACATACTCAAATATTTCTGAAATCAGAAACATCGAGTTTTTTTTACCTGTCCGCTTCGCGTGGAATGCCCCATGTGTTCTATCTTTTGGTTCTAGGACATGCGGTTTCCTCACGATGTTTTCCTTCACCGTTTTGAGAGCAGTGTGCTCACAAAACATGTGACATCCACCAAGCCGCACGGATCCCACTCCCTCTCACAGAGAGCCTGTGTCCCACCAGGGGTAACATTATAGAATGATGATGATGACCTGACTATGTGTAGCAACCACAACATAGCATTTAATGACACAGTTTTCAAGACCCATCTCAATAGAAATGTGGCGCCATCTACACCGCCACATGCGAACAATGCATCATACTGACGTCACGGAAAATCCTGCATCACGCAAGCGAATTTAACTGCGCAACTAGCATATATACAACGTGCCGACATTAATCGTCGGGCTTCTGCCCAGACACGACACCCGTCTGGTCGGAGGATCCTCCCTTTGAAGCATGAGTGAAATCTACACTCTGTTCCTCATACCTCTATAGACATGTGCACTTTTGTAATTGGCACCTTATTTACCATTCAAACAGGTATGGTTCCCCGACTCTGCCTACAAGACTGCTCAGGCCATCAACGACTTCTCCCGTGAAGGTCTCCCCATCATCATCTTCGCCAACTGGAGAGGTTTCAGCGGTGGACAGAAAGGTAAGATTCAAGACTAGATATTACGATAAATTCCAATCAGAGTACTAAATAATTATTCAGATCAAGCTGAGAATATACAGGATAAGTTTTTACCAGTGCGTAAATTGCAACTATGAATTCCGCATATTTTTTATATTTTATTTTTTGTAAAAACGACGAAAAATTTCTGCGTAAGGGGGTTGAAATGCTGTATTCATGGTTACAATTTGAGCACTGGATAAAAACATCCTATATAATGAAAACCGAACTCAAAAATGGAAAATAACGGAAAAAAGCGTGGGGAGCCTTTTGAAGCCAATCGGAAGAACATTTAACGTTTCATTTAAAGTAAAAATTTAAAAAAGAGTAAACAAAAATTAAACAGCTCTACTGAACAATTGACCAAATGGCGCTACATTTGTTTTGCCTTACCAACATCGTTATTATACCATGACCCAAAAATTAACATTTTAAAAGAGTAACGGTGGAGTTTCTTACGCATTCTTCTCCATACGAATCTACCTTTTGGAAGGGGGCAACTAGAATCAATTCTATTTTTATTTTAATGTTGACGTTCAAAAGTGCCTTTTACTGCATATTTGAAATAAATGATTTTGACTTTGAAACCAATAATTTGGCTGGCCTGTTAGTCTAGTGGTTAGTGACCCTGACTGCTAAGACTGAGGTCGTGATTTCGATTCCCAACCAGGGCAAATCTTTGTGTGAGGAGCACAATTATTTGTTCTGTGTCTGTGTATAATTTATCTATAATATGTGTGTGTTTAGACATATATATATAAGTATATTTATTCGTTGTCTGGTTGCCCTAGTAAACGTTTTTAAGATATTTTTTGTGACCAACAATTATTCTGAATAAATAAATAAAAATAATAGTACAGGAAGTGCCTAGTTTGGGATCAGATAACGGTGTGTTGGTTGTCCTCAGATATTATTATATATATTTTTATTCATTCCCCACAGACATGTACGAACAGATCCTGAAGTTCGGTGCGGAGATAGTGAGGGCTCTTCGTGGAGCTACAGCGCCCGTGATAGTGTACATCCCGCCGGGCGGAGAGCTCCGCGGCGGCGCCTGGGCCGTCGTGGACCCGTCCGTCAACAGTCTGCGCATGGAGATGTACGCCGACCCGGAGGCTAGGTGAGCACTCATCTATCTACTGACCCACTCGATAATCCAGGACGGCAACCATTCGGTAACGGTTTTGAGGTGAAAGCGCCAGGGAATTCCCCAATATTAAAATTTTATTTGGATTTTCATAAGTTACCAGACATTCATCATCATCATCATTTCAGCCGAAAGACGTCCACTGCTGGACATAGGCCTCCCCCAAGCACCGCCACTTCGACCTATTCTGTGCTTCACGCATCCAACATATTCCTGCGGCCTTCACCAGGTCATCGGTCCATCTTGTGGGAGGCCTTCCAACGCTACGTCTTCCAGTACGCGGTCGCCACTCCAGAACCTTCCGACCCCATCGGCCATCCGTTCTGCGAGCAATGTGCCCTGCCCACTGCCACTTAAGTTTGGAAATTCTTCGGGCTATGTCGGTTACCTTGGTTTTCCTACGGATCTCTTCATTTCTGATTCGATCGCGTAGGACATCCGGACATTATCAGGGGGTAATTGTGTAACTTACTGTCAGTTACGCAATTATCACTCTCCTGCTCTTATCCAAATTCATTTGTGGTGGGCGCAACATGTCTTTGTCCTCCACACTTCTCTATTAGTCGTCATCTCAGTAGTCACCCTCTTTCTATCCATATCATAATTCACTCAGTCCATCCATATTTTCTTTGGTCTCCCTCTACTCTTATAGCCATCGACATTCAAACTCAATACTTTCCTCCCGACATTTTCCCTCACTCGTACCTTTTAGTCAGTAAAAGTCTGACACACCCTTCTTATTTGATCTCCTTAGTTGATTTCCCACCAAGAAAAAAAGAACATGGTCCGACTGACCATGGTTTTATATATCTTCCCCTTAAGTTTCTGTGTTACGCAATATTTTCTACAATTCACAAAATTTTGCAGAATTGTACATTTGTAAAGATTTTATTATTTTAATTTTTAGTATTTTTAACCGACTTCAAAAAGGTTCTCAATTCGGATTTTTATATGTTTTTTTATTTTTTTATTTATGTTCGGCCGTAACTCCGTCATATATAGACGGATTTGCAAAATTATTTTTTTGTTCGAAAGGGGTTTATTCCGAAATGGTCCCATGTAAATTTCATATAGATCTGATGATGAGTTCGGGAGACAGACACTGGAACTCTTTAAAAAATGACAGCAAATCAACCGCGATTTCTGCTATCGCATAATTATGCATTGTTTGTTTGGAATTAGTGCGGGGTGGATACCACAACTAAAAATTTAAAAATAAAAACTTTTTTACAAAAAAAAACAACCGACTTCCTTAAAAACACTACAAAGTGAAAAATAACTTTAATTTCGGAAGTCGGTGGCAAAATAACCATAAATACAGATCCTAAGACACCGACTTCCGAAATTAAAGTTATTTTTCACTTTGTAGTGTTTTTAAGGAAGTCGGTTGTTTTTTTTTTTTGTAAAAAAGTTTTTTTAATTCAATAAATTTATTGTGGATCATATGTTGGTACATAATAAAGATCTTAAATTCTACTGGTCTGGTCTAGTTACTTTGGCATGTTTTATATCAATTTCATTTATTTTCAGGGGAGGTGTCCTAGAAGCCGAAGCTATCGTAGAAGTCAAGTTCAAACAGCGAGATATCGTCAAGACCATGCACCGTCTGGACCCTGAACTACAGAGGGTTGGAGCTAGGATCGCAGGTATGATATAATTTACAACTAACTTCAAAAAGAAGAGGGGTTTTTTTACATAGTAGCTTTTGCCCGCGGCTTCGCTCGCGTTTAATTCGGGGTAACACGGTTCCCCTTTCCTGATTTAGAACACAGAAAAGAACTCGGAACAGAATGTTATTTTAATACGCTACTGTAGACCAGGTTTTCTCAAACTTCTGGCTCCACGTACTCCCATTCAAGTTTCCAGATGACAGCGAACCCCCAACCCCTCCAACAACAAAAGAATAACATTGTATATAGAATAAAATAAAGTTTATTAATTAAATAAAAGGTCACGCGCGCCATGTCATGCTACGAGCGAGCGAAAGTCGCGCGCCTTCATGCTTACCGTACGCGCCTGCCAGTCACCCAGCCGCCATTACGTAAATTTTGTCGCCAACCCCCTACCGTCGCATGGCGAACCCCTGGGGGTTCGCGAACCCCACTTTGAGTAACCCTGCTGTAGACGATATTATATGTCTTTCCATTTGGGGAAAGAATGTAAAGATTCTGGGCATTGGACACACGCGAACATGCTACATACAATTGTCCATGGGAAATTCACGGCTTTTCTAAGTTTACCCTAGCCACCTAAAAAAGAAAAAATAGTATCCTACGTCACTCTCCATCCCTTCAACTATCTCCACGTAAAAATCACGTCAATTCGTCGTTCCGTTTTGCCGTGAAAGACGGACAAACACACACACACATTTTCCCATTTATAATATTAGCATGGATACTAGCGACCAGTATATAACCGTAATTCTGGTCTTTGTGGTGCCGGACGTAAAGAATACCACCAACCCATTTCTCTTCGTGGGTGTCGTAAGAGGCGACTAAGGGACTTACTAGAAAATGGGCAGCAGCGTTCTCCATGCATTTTACCATCATTCTGCGATTGCCAACCCGCCTGCCAAGCGAGGCGATTATAGCAAAGCCCCCCAAGTTGAAGGAGGCCTATGTCTAGAATGGGACGTTTTTCGGCTGAAATAATAATGATGAATATCAAGATTAAATGTGTTTTGTTTGTTACAGAATTGAAGGACCAAATTAAGGAGATCTCAAAGGGACTGGACCGTAGAGGGTCCATTGATGAGAGCCTCATTAGAACCGATTCCGGCAGAGCAGGTAACTAAAATATATGCTTACAATAAGATGTTACCGTTAAAATATTAATCAATTCTAGTTATTTTGAAAAAAAAAAAACTATCTACAGGGTCAAATTAAATAGCTCATAATGCTTTTCTCACGTCCTGGGTATTGATAACGAAAACGAATCGAACAAAAAATAGCAATAGTTCGGTTCCCTACAACATGGTTGCAGCAGCGGAAGGGTTAATTGTATTACTCTCGTTGTAATGGTAAAGAAATGTTGAGTGTTTTGCCCTATAAGAAAACCGTTTTTTTTTTCTGGTTGGCACTTCAAGTTTTCGGTACAAAATGTTCGAAACTCGGATGATGGCTGTATGTATAAAAATATTAGCTTTATAAACTTCTCTATTTAAACTTTAATTGTGCCAAGTTTCATACTCCTCCGTCTAAGCAATTTTCGTAAAAAGGGCTACAAAGTTTTTGCTTAAAAAAAAACACGAACGTCTAAAATTAACCCCCGAGTTTTATTTTGAAAATAACAGAATTCATATTTTTATTTCAAATCTTGAAAATAATGTTTTCTTTTTCTGTCATTTTAATTTTTGTGTATGAAATTAATGACGTTCTTTGACCACACTCTTTTGATACCAGCTGTAGAGTAGTATTCTCATTTCCCTGGACATAAATAAGTCAACCATGTTTTTCCGCTAATCATTTTTGCAATCATTCCACTGTCACTCCCGATTTCACCCAATATTGGGAGCTTGACAATGTCGCTTCAAAACATTCACTCTCATTTGAGGAGAGAATCTGTGAGGAGTTTTGCTCAAACCGCCGTTCGTAATGATGGTGGGGGATGCATCGTCACTTTGACGTTAAAAGGGTGATCCGAGTACATTTGATAATTGAATGGGCTTAATCGGACTTTGCAATGTAAGAAGTAGTGGACCATGTAAAGTAGGGCTCTATATTAAAATATATATAATACCATCACATATATGAACAACGTATAACCGTATAACCGACCGTATAACCAACTGCTCAGTAAATATGGGCTTCTGACGCTCAAATCTGGACGTAAAGAATTAGAAGTAATAACATTGTATAACCTTGTTAACGGCAATTTTGACTGTATTCATTTGAACTATGTATTGTGCTATGCAGTCCCCAGAACTGTTCATAGACGGAAGGTGCGTGCTGGCAAACTATTTGCAGTAGGTACCTGCCGATCTAACACTGGTGTACGTTCACCGATTCGGCGAATGACTGCAACCTACAATGAAGCATTCGAACACATTGACATATTTACATGCTCTTTGAAAAGGTTTCGTAGTCTTTCATATGAGACACTTAAACTTTTAGACTAGTTTCTTATCTGTTTTTTACTTTCTTTTCTTTAACATTGTTTTATTTTTTATTTTTTTTATAACATTAGTGTAACTGTCATGCATGTACAGTTCACCTCCTAGTGAGTTTAAAGTTTTAATTATTAATGGTAATCTGTGAACAGCGCTGTGGGTTACATTATTATTTATGTAACTTGTGTTTTCCTTTGTGTAATATTGCATAATGTTACTTTTTGTTGTTCCTACTTAATAAAATTAAAAAAAATAAAAATAAAACGTATATCGAAAATGGAACAATGAAATGCCTGTCCTTAGTCATGGTCCTTCGAGCCGGATGAACTCCACTACGGGCTCCAATCACGCCGTGTCACTATGTATTGTACTGTGTGTACATAAATAATAAAATGAATAAACTAAAATAAAGATATTTCAAAATGGTCTCCTCATCATCGTCCACAGCCCGACTTCGCCCACTGCTGAGCAAAGGCCTCTCCTTGCTTGTGTCAATCCCCACGCTCCTGTGCCATCCTCATCCAGGTTTATTTATAATACAGTCTTATTAAAATAAAATGGCTTCGTTTGTATCAGAAGAAAAAATATACAATTTAATATCTATAAATGGTAATAAATTCAGTAAAAACACTTCACTACCAAGCTTCAGGACCCCTGCACGAACGTGAGACGTAAACGTAACGTAAATTCGAACGTTCCTAACCTCTAATGGAAAAAATGGAACCGTCGAGTTTGTCAAAACCCTTTTTATTCTGGAAAGCATGGAGGTATCGATTTAAAATTAATATCAAATACGTCGGTAGGCCCAGTGAAGGGCTTGTAGTTAAGTAATAATACCCGCACGGGTTGATCGTTCAGGTTAAGCTACGCTTACCGCGGTTGGTCCGTCGATGGGTGACCTTCCTTACATACCAAGACCCTTCCGTGCTGCGTACAAAGATGGTCACCCATCTCCGAACCAACTGCGGCAAGCGTAGCTTAACCTGACGTGTTAGCACTTAGTTCGAATTTAAGTTACGTTTATTCCGCGTATCCCACAGACATTTCCAAAGAAAATGTTTTTCATGCAGAACTCAAGAAAATTGTTATATTGTTTCAGCTGAAAACCGAGTACGGGAACTAGAGACCGAACTATTAGCCGCTGAGAAGACGGCGAAGGCACGTGAAAAGGAACTCAGCCCTATATACCACCAGGTATGATACCTAATAATAATAATATCTTAGGATAACCAACACAACGTTATCTGATCCCAAACTAGGCAGAGCCTGTACTATGGTAACCAGACGACTGATAAACATACACTTACTACTTACTATACTTCTAAACATACATACATATTATAGATAAATTACACCCAGACACAGAGCAAATGATTGTGCTCATCACACAAAGATTTGTACTGAGTTTTTTTTTTTAATGGGAAATCATCAAATGACTTCTCCCGCTCTGGGTGGAGCAGGAGGGTGTGTCAGACTTTTACTGATTAAAACCCACCCGTGTTCCTTCAGTTACCCATATGCCAGGGCCACGGTATCTTGTTTGAACAATCTCGCGACCCTGGCAGGATTTGTCCTGAGTGGGAATCGAACCCACAACCTCAATCTTAGCAGTCAGAGTCACTAACCCCTAGACTAACAGGCCAGTCAAATCTGTCAGTGGTGCCGAACGTAAAGAATAACACCACCCCATTTCTTCCCGTGGGTGTCGTAAAAAACGACTAAGGGACTTACTAGAGAATGGGCAGCAGCGTTCTCTATGCATTTTACCACCATACTGCGATCGACAACCCGCCTGCCAAGCGTGACGATTATGGCAAAGCCCCCCCAATTGGGGGAGGCCTAAGTCCAGCAGTGGACATCTTTCGGTTGAAATGATGATTATGAATATATTTATTTGAGTGTTAGTTTGTAAATTGTATTAAAGTTAATGTTATTAAGGAAAAAAAAAATGACTAATATTTATAAACAGTATTGATCTTTCAAGATAACAATCATTTTCGCTTTTAAAACTGCAACGTTTTGGTTTGTTTTAGATCGCAGTACAATTCGCGGAACTACACGACACTGCTGAAAGAATGTTAGAAAAAGGATGCATATTTGTAAGTACTGTCATGAACTCTCTTTTACAACTTTATTGTGGTCAGCTTCTTGTCTAACCGGCTGCGGCTGAGTACCAGTATTTTACATGGAGCGACTGCCTATCCAGTGCATTGCTTTCCTGTATAGGTAGGCCACCTGTTTTTGTCTAGGCAGACAACCTCGGGTTTGTTTTAGGCATGATCATTTAGTTAGTTTCTAAATAATTTCGAGACACACATTAAAATGTAATTGACCGACTTATGGTGACTTTTCGAGGTAGGCACTGCTTATGTGCCTATATGCAATACACGCCACTGTTTTTTGTGGGTGGGAAATCATCAAATGACGTCTCCCGCTCTGGGCGGAGCGGGAGGGCGTGTCAGACTTTTACTGACTAAAACCCACCCGTGTTCCTTCAGTTGCCCATATGCTAGGGCCACGGTATCTCTCTCGAAATAGACGCCACTGTGCCTATCTGGTCTCCACAACCCGGTTTCTGGATAAGACGATATACCTTGGTAAGAATAGTTGTCAGACGAGTTTCTGACGACCCGACAGTCAGGGTCAACGGCTTAACGTTCTTTTCGAAGAAAGAAGAAAAGAAAGAAAGAAAATACGTTTATTTGCGGTAAGTATGACGCAAAGACAAACTAAACACAACACAAATATTAAAAAAAAATAGCTGGGGAAAATATGCGTCAAATCCACGCAAAACGGCCATCGCTCAGCATAATACTGCGACTCTGTGCGAGACAGAGCCCCAGCGCTGGTTTTCAGCGACAGTCGGCGCTGACGTGTGACGTCGGACGGTGCAGCAAATCATGACTAAAAAGAAGTAACAATACTAAATCTTAAAAAATAAATAACAAAATATTAAAAGGTCAATAAAGAGTAAAAGAGATACAATTTTAAAACTTAAATAATAAAAAACACATTATTATAAAATGGCAACATTTCGTTGCAACAGCAATATGACGCACGCGCCGCCGGATATTATTTATCTGTGCCATTCTTGACTTGAGTCCATGCGAAGTACGGTAGGTTATTGGTATGTAAAGATGGTCACCCATCCATGGAACCACAAAAAGTCGCCCGTATGCTTAGCTCTAGCTCTGACTAAATACTGTTTATAACGCACCAATACTGGAAAAATCCTATACAGAACTTTTTTTTGTTGAGATAGTTGAAGTTAACCCCAATATTTGTCTCCACAGGACATAGTACCCTGGCGTGATTCCCGTCGCATATTCTACTGGCGCCTGAAGCGCTTACTGCGCCAGAACGAACAGGAGCGGAGAGTGCAGGAGGCGGTGAAGCCGGCCGACAACATGCAGCAGGGACCCGCCGCCGCCACGCTGCGCCGCTGGTTCACTGAGGACAAGGGGGAGACGCAGGTAAATACATAGGGAAAGAAAAAAATGTGGCCCATAGTGTTCTATGTTGGGCTGTTGTGTGTTCACGCGGTAGGTCATGACTATTGGTTCTTCACACAATGCCGGAGAGTCTCCCCATATTGGGGTTTGGCTGGAAATGTACAGCTTGATATGTAGCCGTGTGTACAATAAGAAGGCCAATTCTCGTTATAAAAAATAAGGTGCTTTTTAAGGTATTTTTTTATAGATAAAGGCACCCCACGCTTTTTTACCATTATTTTGTACTTTTTAGTTTGGTTTTCAATGGAAGCGTGTTTTTTAGTTTTTTTTAACTATTATTTATTTTCTATTTTTTAGGGTTTTTCGAATTTTGAGACATGTCAGCGTAGTTTGTGACGTATGTCAGCGTAGTTTGTGACGTATGTCAGCGTAGTTTGTGACGTATGTCAGCGTAGTTTATGTCGTATGTCAGCGTTTTTTGTGACGTATGTCAGCGTAGTTTTCGAAGACAGTTTTTCTGCTGTCCTGGTAACCCTGGCAAGGATAATGGCACAAATTTATGAAATTATTGCATTGTCATCGGTCCTTGACAGGTGTGCAAAGTTTGAATGAAATCTGGTCGTTTAAAGTGGGTCAAAATCGTGTTATAAGGAGTCGGTTACAAACAAACATACAAATATACAAACATACAAGTGAAGCTAATATAAAGCGTGTAAAAACGTTCAAAATCTAGTCCAGTCACATCTCGGCGATATATAATGTAAAAAAAATCCAAAAATGTATGGAAACTCGAAGTATTTTAGAAAGATTGACAACAGGATGAGATCAGGCTGTGAACGTTCTTAATATTACGTGATATGCTCCTAAGGTCGTCACACATGAGCTTTTTGGTCCTGTTCAGCGCACGATGCTAAATATTCTCTTCACTCAAAAATCTTGTCAAAAAAATATGGAAACTCGAGGTATTTTTGACAGATTGACACTGAGATCAGGTTGAGAACGTTCTTAAAATTATTTTAGAAATTGTCCATAAGATCGTCGGTGTCGTCACACATGGGCTTTGCGGTCCTGTTTGGCTATTGTGGTTCATGCTGAGCCATTGTGTCTTCGTACGCTAGGCCACATATGTTAAACTATATAGAAATTTCGGATCATGGTCAGCAAGACGACCATTCACCACATGTAGCGCCCGTTTACGAGTATAACGTAAAGATCAGTCAATACCCCCCTCGCCATATTTGTGGGGAGGACGACCCTTTAGGACTTTAGGACTTATATTTGTCATCAAAGAGCCTTCCACCTGGGCACGCGTTATTGTTACCAACTTGGAAATCTCTAAATTCTTGAGTTCAAACCCAAGTCGACCGGAGTAAAGACAATCTCCACAGATAGGGGTTATGTATGGAGAAAAATCGACCTAATTCGCCGTCAAAAGACTTAGGCTAGCACTAATGATGATACTCCCGCCCCCCAGTCCCACCAGTGGGAGCACGACAACGAGGCGGTGTGCAGATGGCTGGAGGCGCAGGCGGGCGACGACAACTCGGTGCTGGAGAGGAACCTGCGCTCCATACACCAGGACGCGCTGCTGCAGGCCGTCAACAACCTTGTCGTGGTCAGTACATGCTTTGTTTTTTTTTTGTGGGTGGCCAATCATCAAATGTCGTCTCCCGCTCTGGGCGGAGCGGGAGGGCTTGTCAGACTTTTACAGACTAAAACCCACCCGTGTTCCTTCAGTTGCCCATATGCCAGGGCCACGGTAACTCTTTCGAACAGATTTCGCAACCCTGGCAGTCAGTACATGCATACGAATATTATATTAACACATAAATATAGACTAAACTTACCAACATCATCATCTGCCTAGCCTTTTCCCAACTATGTTGGGTTCGGCTTCCAGTCTAACCGGATGTAGCTGAGTACCAGTATTTTACATGGAGCGACTGCCTATCTGACCTCCACAACCCAGTTACTGGGTAATACTATACACCTTGGTAAGACTGGCTGTCAGACTTTCGGGCTTCCGACGATCCGTAACGACAGTCTAAGATCTACGAAACAGCCGGGTCCAAAGGCTTAACGTGCTTTCCGAGGCACGGAAGGGTTTTGGTATGTAAAGATGGTCGATCGCAGTATGGTGGTAAAATGCATAGAGAACGCTGCTGCCCATTCTCTAAGGCCCTTAGGTACTCGCCTTATACGACACCCATTGGAAGAAAACGGTTGTGCCGGACATAAAGAATAGTAATATTCCATTTATTCCCGTAGTTGTCGTAAAAAGCGACTTAGGGACTTAATAGAAAATAGGCAACAGTGTAATGGACCATACCTCTATAAAAAAATTACAAAAAGCTTGACGAAGTGCAAAAAACAGGTTCAGGAGTGCTTGGGCTTGACTATAGTGAAACGGAAAACAACGTTTCAACTGTTAAAGTATTCATCTTCCACATACACACGCTCATCTCTTCCAAACAGTCACATCATACATACACTTATCACACACACACTCTTCACATACACACTAACACTCATCACTAGAGATCGGATATTCAGATGCATATTCACCTAAAGTTGAAATGTTAGTTAATATGGAATGCGCGTTTTTACCGTTTTTTCTGTGTTCTTTTAACTAACACATACCACCCTACACACATATGTATTTGCATCTGGGGTTAAACCTTTTTAAATAAATATGATGATCCAAGAAACCCGGCTTTAATTAAAAATACGAAGCCGCTTCTGTGCTTTCACAGCTAAATAGTAACATTAGGTATATATGCATCCGAATATCCGTTCACTGCTTATCACATACACAAACTTCACATACACACACTCTTCACATACACACTAACACTCATCAAATACACACTCTTCACATACACACTAACACTCATCACATACTCGTAACATGCACACATCCTTTTGGTTACCTTTTAATCTCTAGTTTTATTGAAACACATAAACCGTTGCTTTTATTTATTATAAATTCATATTATAAGTTGAAAGAGACTGGATCCTGCGACACAGAGTATCCTAGTGCGAGAGCCAGTGTCACAGATCTATACTGTAAAAAAAAAAAATAACCAATAAACTAAACTAATTGAAAAATATCTCCCTTCCAGGAATTAACACCCTCGCAACGGGCGGAGTTCGTCAGAAAACTGTCGGCGTTAGACATGGAGCACTAATATTATAGTTAATTTTAATGAACTAGGACGAACAAATTATGTAGGGTACATATTTATTGTTGGGGCTTTCTAGACGCGAGCAAGTCTGTTTTATTAAATTAGTGAACTTTCGGAAAATCTATATTAATTGACATTTTTACCTGGTGAAAGAAATTGTTTATTCTGTGCGTGTCGATAGCAATCTAAATATAGTCAGCCCAGAATTTGGCTACGAGATTAGCACTTTCAGTAGCGTCCATCAACTCCTGTAGCGTGCAGACAACAGGACACGCTGGACAAGATATCAAGTGCCGCGTTGTTTGTGGGACAGCACCACATTTACACTCCAAGGCGGAGTCATCTGTGAATCTCCACCTGAGCAGGTTTTCTTTACTTCGGCTTTCCTGAGTCCGGAGTCTATTTAAAGACTTCCAGGAAAGCCAAGGCAACTCGTGTCTAGGTGCGAGATTTTCAGCAGGTGGAACGAATGGGTTTTAATCAATCACATTACAACGTCTTATGTAAAAATTTACGCTAGATGGAGTCAACATTTCCTATGCCTTGAGAAGAAATGGCGATTTAAATTAAAAAAGCGTATTTTTGAGGTTGGGATCGACAAAAAAATCAAAAGAGTGAAATCTATACTAATATTATAAATGAGAAAGTAACTCTGTATGTCTGTAACGCTTTTACGACTAAACCATTAAACTGATTTCTATGAAATTTGTTATGGGGTAAGTTTGAACCCCAAGAAAGGTCATAGGCTTATTTTTATTCTGCGACTTCGTCTGCGTGCGCGATAACCGACATTTTCGCGGACGAAGTTGGGAGAAAAAGCTAGTTAATTCTACAAAAGAAATGTCAATGTATTGATATTCCGAAGACTCACTCTACTGCAGAAATGTCTAAAATAAGGTTAGTAATTTCTCTGCTTATGTAATATAACAGACTTGTGTGTTTTAAGTTCAGAATTTACGAAAAAATTCAGTTTCACAGCCTAACGAAGAAATATTCATCTAAAAAATATAGGTAATAATAATAATAATAATAATTTTTAAACCAGGTGACACCGGCCACCTGAAAAGAAATGTCGAAACTAAGTCAGAGGTTTCTGCCGACGTATAATGCTCCCCCCACAGCTGGGATACATGCTGTCTCTTTGTGAGGGTGGGCTGTTATCCACCACGCAGGAACCATTCGAGTTTTTATCTTGTAATAGACTAATTTTACATCACGTTTGAACCCTATGAAACCCAGCAAAAACTCCGAAAACGAAGTAATATCGTGAATAGGCGTTAGAATGCGTCGGTCGGCCGGTCGGTCGGGGGAACAAGAAATGTCATGCAGACAAAGTTGCGGGCCGAATGAAGTTAAAGATAACTAGCGAAATGTTGATGTACTGTACATCTTTACGACATCTCATCTTTGCGAGATGTTACGTTATGATACATCATAGATCACTTCCATCCTATTACCTCTCTTGAAGTCTTCCATTTTTCTAACTATGACTTGCCAAAACTCATTTTTTTACTATTACTACCAACTTGGTCCCCGTTCGCTAGTACGTAAAAATATAGTGACAGGAATTTTATCGCGCACTTGATTTTGAACTCTGGGTGTTGGACAAAGTATTGAGAATCCAGCAGAGTACATCCCAGTACGTCGAAAAAACACAATCGATTTTCAACTCTAAGCAAAGCGTTCAAAATCCAGTGCGCTGAAATAAACAAAGAAAAGAATTAAAATACTAATATGATGCAAAGAAAGACTGAACACGATATAAAAAAACTGGGGAAACTATGCGCCACATCCACGCAAAACGGCCATCGCTCAGCATCATGCTGAGCCAATAAAAACTAAAACCATACCTACCGCGATATTCCTACGTCCGTGCAAAAGTGAAATTAAGACTATTTTTCAATGCTTTTAAAAGAGATAAGGGGACCCTTCTGTAGATAAACTTACACTACTTTACTCTTTTGTAAGATAGTTCTCCGAGGACCCGAGTGAGTCCGTTCGTTAAAACTTGTAAAAAAAAAATATTCTTTCGTTCGGCTGTGAAACTCGGTAACATGACAATTTTTGTATAGATTCTCTTTTTTATTTATTTATTTAGATACACCTAGTTACCTTTCGGTACGTAAATAATGGACTTTGGTCCTTATTTGTTATTCGTTTGACCGTTAGACTTAACCAACTGGCTGAATGGGCTAACAATGTAATGTTTTTTTTAGGAGTTATGTCAATTCTTAAAGAAATTTTTGCTTTCTTCTTAAACGCTTAAAGCGCAGAGTTGTGTAAACAAATTAATAAAAATAGAAAATTGAATTCTTCAAACAAAATAAATATTTTAAAAATTGTATAATATAATCTAGACACGCGATGGTATCAACAGTTCAACACAAACATTATGGTATCTTTACCAAACAAGTTATTGTTGTAAAATACTAAAACAAAAAAGAAGGTCCTACGGCTGGAATGATAATTGTTATTAATTATTTTTTAACTGTGTATATTTAAAATACGTATGTAGAATACGTGGTTTCCATTCCTGTGTTATTCCTAATCGCCAATCTATTTATCTCGTGTCGACACGAGTTACTCGATGATAGCTCATATCGTATTGGACTTAGCCAGTTGGTTATATAATGATTCTGACTGTTCAGGGTATGCCAGAGAAACCAAAGTATTGTCTTTCGTAGAGGCTGTAAAATGTACCCTGTAATGTCATTTCCACGTCTAACGGTCAAAAAAATAAAGAAATCTGTTTGAATTCTCAAAAAATGTATAAATTATGCATTAAGAAAAATATTGTAAAATTGTATACATAGTGTCATATTCTTGTTGCGTATGTTAAAAAAAATGTGTAAAATGCATTCTTTTATCAGCTAATTTGAGGCAATTTTAAATGTTTAATTTCAATAATTTTATTATATGCATGCGGTTTGGAAAAGAGTTTTGTGGTAGAGTTTTGTGTTTTGAAGTACGAGATTAGCTATATAGGCAACTGAATGAACACGGTTGGGTTTTAGTCAGTAAAACTGACACGCCCTTTCGCTCCGCCCAGAGCGGGAGACGTCATTTGATGATATGAGATGAGCTAATTTTATCGTGTTTACATATCGGTACCCATTACTTCTGCGAAGTTTTGTAAGCAAATTAAACTTGATTCTGTATAGACCATGAATTTCTCTACGTTACAACGGGCAAAATTACTCTTTTTCAGTCTACAGTAAAAGTTATTCAGACATTTTTCCAAGCCGCATAAAATCATTTAATTAATATTAATATGATCATTGTGTTCATTTATATAATTTAAAAAAAAAATGTGTGAAACCTGCAATTTGTACAAAATGTACTAAAAAAACATTCCTTTATTTAATTTTGTTAAATATTTTTTATACTGTTGAAACTTCATTCGCTCGTTTATAAAGTTTCAGGGAATTCAGGTATATACCTGTGTGTAAATTGCAAAAATGGATGAAAAATTGAATTTGGCTGGCTATATTAACGCACTTTAAAATAAAAACGTAAAATTGAATCGACGGTTATATCTCTTACTTGAACCGTAAAACAATGCCATAAATAAAAACGCAGCTCAATGGAGTTTCAACAATACAATTTTTTAAGTGTAGCAACACTGAAACGCTAAAAGCCGCTAATTGAATATGTAGTGATATTATTATTATTATCTGCGCGTCCATAACACACGTTATTTATTATTTAATGTTATTTATGTTTAAAATGGGACCAAATAAATAAATGGTGTATAATTATTATGATTTCTTTTTTTTCCTTTTTATATCCTCAGTGCCTGAATCCTCCCGGGGAGGTTCTTTTAATTTAAAGCTACTGAAATAAACGAAGTATGAATCGAAAATGAATGTTTATTTTTATTTTATTGCTATTATTGAATGGGTCTGGTCTTCACCTCCATCACGCGTAATGGAAAGCGATGGACAACAACAAGCATATCTATACAAATAAATAAAATTGGAGTGTCTGTTTGTAATATTAAGATAACCACTTTTTACTAAGCGTATGTGGATTATAAACGGCACATATACCAAAACAACATTTCTTACAATTTTTGTCTGTCTGTTTGTTCCGGCTAATCTCTGAAATGGCTGGACCGATTTTGACGGAACTTTCACTGACAGATAGCTAATGTAACAAGGAGTAACTTAGGCTACTTTTATTTTAGAAAAAATAAATAATAGTTGAAAAAAACTAAAAACACGCTGAATTTTGAGACGTATGTCAGCATAGTTTGTGACGTATGTCAGCGTAGTTTTCAAAGACAGTTTTTATGAAAAACTTTTTGTTAAATACCACGCGGACGAAGTCGCGGGTAACAGCTATTACCTATAATATAACCTGAATTAACACATCTTACCGCGGTAGTACGTCCTCCTGCGTTAATTTCCGACATCCACGCGGGAGAAACCGCGGGCAAAAGCTAGTTTCAAATAAACCAATTACAGCCACTTTTGAACTGCCAAGTGACGCGTATTTCCATTCTGTACAAGGCCAAAACGCAACCATAGGAATCTGCTCGCGTATATTTTGTAATGCATTTTTTAAACTTGTGATTACAATGTATACACGAATTTTGCGTACTACTTGTATATAGTTTGTAACGTAGACGCGCACGTGCATCTTTCCAATTTATACAAGGCCAGAATGCCACCATAGGAATTTGGTAGGACTTCTGATTGCCGGGCTTCGATTTAAGGGGTGTTACGGGAGGAGGGGGGAGGTGTACAGCCTCTGCTGTGAAGAAAAAGTTTCGACCCCCCCCCCCATTTTTGAGAAATTTGTTTGTTAATATTCTAAACTAACTTTAGAATTTTCGTGTATCGATATCGATTTAAAGGCCGGAAGAGGTGTGGGGTTGACGAATAAAATGAAGGGGAAGTAGCAACGCTCGACAAGACACTTCGCTGACAGGACTCGTCAACAGAATCAAGGCGTTTCCATAGGAGGTCACAGTTTTAGCTTAACCTAACCTCCCTAAACCATGTCGTTTCTGGCACTCGCCGGCCGCTACCGCGGCACCGCTCGCTTCGCTCGCTCGGCTCGTGCGTAGGAGGTCGCAGTTTTAACCTAACCTAACCTAAACTCCCCAAACCATGTCGTTTCTGACACTCGCCGGCCGCTCGTCTATACCTACAGGTTTAGTTTGCATGCGGAGTAGCACTGTATAGTATGTAACAATTTAGTTACTTTGGCCACTACAAAGTATACACGAGTATTTGCGTACTACTCTTGTATAGATTGGAAGACCTTGATTAAAAAGTGATTTCCAATCTATACGCGACTAGTTTCACACCCTTGCGTTCTAGCCTTGTACAGATTGGAAATACGCCCAAGTGACGGTGAGTCAGAAAAATGAAGCTAGTTGCCTATTCCAAAGCGTAGGTACCTATGGACAAGAACGGGCAAGAAACTCCATGGACAATCTATCAAAAATTTTGTAAAAAAAAAGTTGGATACATCATTTATGTTGAAATTATCAATGTGAGAACGATGTAAAAATACGTGCATACTAAAAGTGTCTGCAATTTGAAGTCTATGAGATAACAAAACACTTGCGCGAACCTACTGGCGCGACATGACATTTCCGCAAATTAACTTTTGTGCGAACTTCGAAGCGAAGAATTTGCCAACCACGTTCAAGTTACAGACTAGAAAGAAACAGTCCAATTAGGCGTCAATAGTGATCGCGGAAGTTTTATTTTTGCACTTTTTTTTATTATTTGAAATTAATGAAAATCCAAGATAGCGGCTTCGACAAGTTTCGAAGCATCATGCAATTTAGCTAATAAAAACAACACCCATAATAGAAAATTCGAAAATTACCGCAGAATAATAAAACTATATAAACGACACGATGATGAATTTGTTTCTAACCAGCCCGTCCCTCGCTGCCCTCTAATAGTGATGCCCTAAGCCGAGGTCCGTGCCTTAGCGAGTAGTCGCTCTAGTTTTAAGTATTTTAAGCCCTGGCTGGAGGGCTTGATTTATTAAGGTAGCCACAGGCAAGTCCGGTTAAGCCTGTCTCACACACCCACAGGTTACCCTGAGACAGGTCATTCAAAAAAGAAAAAAGTAGTTTTTTCTGATTCTGATAAAGCTACCATTTATTGGATACGGCTTGCATTGACCTAAACATCCGCATGCCGCCGTTGGCGGCTGAAAGTATGGGATGCTCACTCGAATGTCTCGCTGGAGGTGGTGAGTGATTCTTTGAACATGTGCATATTCCGCGGCACTCCCCAAATAACTACTTAGGAAGATATAAAGCTATTTTTTTTTTGTTTCACGTTAAACATAGTTCTAGCATTATATACAGATGTACATAAGGGGCCATCCATAAATTACGTCACACGTTAAGGGGGGAGGGGGTCGACGAATTGTGACATTATGCCACAAGGGGGTGGGAGGGGCCCTAAATTTTGTGACGTCACATTTCAAAATTGAATATACACATTTAAATTACTATTATAACACGAAATATGAGCTATGAAAGAAAAAAAAAATCAATGTCTAGATGTAAAATTGCAAAATATGTGACGTCACACTAGGGAGGGGGTCTCACAAATGTGACCAGCTGTGACAAGGACGGACGGGGGGGGGGGGGGGGGTAAAAAAATCATGAAACTTGCGTGACGTAATTTATGGATGGCCCCTATATGTTTATATTGTTAAATACAACTAAGTTATATTCAGAAACGTTCCTCAAATCTCATCACCATTCATGTCCCAAATTCCAAATTTTAGCAATTCTTGCTCAAAAAGTAATAAATATACCCTGAAGATCGTATTTTTTGTAGTAATTTACAGAGTACACGATATGATTTACCAATTAGCAAAACTATACACATTAAAGAACACTTTTCAGTAATTTTTAACGACTGTGAAAATTGTCCCACAACTTTGTACTCATTACCATTTGCTCACACGTCGCAGGGTTAATTTTTTCCCGCGTAGTGTATGAGTTCTGAAAGGGACAACTCAGCGTTGCGCTCAGTTCCGCGTCACGATTCCAGCGGGTCAAATGTTGAAGATTGTTCTGGCACCAAAAGTAACTTACGTTAATCGCCCAGAAATCGGGTTTGGCAAAAAAAATCTCTTTTGTTTTGCCAAAGCCGATTTCTGGGCGACTAACGTAGGTTACAGGCTCGCCAATCTCGTTGATCTAGACTTACATAACAAGGTACTACGTGAGCTGTGCTAGAGGCAAAAACATCGGTTTGCGGAACACCCCTCTTTGCAAAGACAATACTCGTGAATTCGGGGAGTAGATGCCATTCTTGTAAAATTGAGTGACGCGACAGACGGTCTGCGACGTTGTTGTACCTACCTGCCTGGAATGTGATGGGGAATTATATGAATGTCGTACTTTTGAAATATATGATTTTGATACATTAACTCCATTAAAATCCGAGACTTGTTGCCCCCTTCCTTTCGCAAGTAGGTACGCTACAACCGCCTTGTTGTCGCACTGCAGAAGCAGAGATGTGTGGCTCAGAGACGGACCGAAATCTATGAAACATTTGAGAATAGTTAACATATCTTTGTGATTCGAATGAAGCCGCTCTTCTTCTTTTGTCCACTTGCCCGATAGGTGAAGACCATTTAACTCCGCCCCCCAACCTACATTTCTGCTGCGTCCGTTGTTAAATTTTTTTTACTTGTGGTGGATGAAGTCTGGATTTCTCTACACAGTGAACCTTCCACCAACCTATTTCTGCCAGCACTTCCGCAGACAAGGGATAAGTTGACTGAACTGGCATTTTTAGGACCAGGTTGCAATAAGCCAGCAGGTGCCGAAAATTCAAACGACCCATTGGAACTACTAGACGAGCAAAATTTAGAACGCCTTTGATACTCTGTATTTCTCGAAGAGACAGAGCAGCTTTGATAAAACTTTTTGCATGTTTTGAATTTTGTTTTCTGGTAGACATTTTTGATTTTGCCACGGATTCCACATCAAACCCAAATACTCTATTATTTTCTGAGGGACAAGAATCGATTTCTCCATGTTCACCTGCCAACCCAGCTGGCTGAGAGTTTGAAGAACAATGTCGACGTGTTCTATAAGTTTCAGTCTGTCCTGTGCTACTAGAAGGTAATCGTCGAGAAAGACCACTATTCGAATGCCATTCCTGAAAATCTCTGCGGTCCAGTTGGTCAACAATGCAAATACTTTGGGCGCTGTCGCCAGGCCAAACGGCAAACAAGTCATTTGCAGTAACCGGTTGCGATACAGTAGACGGAGAAAACAACGGTGACCGGGTGCTACATTTACGTGGTTGTACCATCCAATCCCTCTCCTGAATGAAATCTGGGACTCGATTTACCGAAATCAAACGAAATTTGCTTATTATCAGGTAATTGTTTAAACTTTTAAAATTGAAAATGGTTTTTGGGAATCCGAAATAAATTTGTTATGAAACTCGGTGTTAGGGGGGCATATTCTAAAATTCTCTGTTTCAACAAATTTTGAATGACTCTGTCCATCTCCGGCGATGGTAGAGTAAGATTGCAACATTTCACCTGCCTTGGCAGGACCAGAGGCGGGTTATTTCGAAATGGAATACGATAACCCTTCACTATTTTTATTGTTTCTGGTGCCCCCAGACTCTTCCACTCCGTAACATACACAACATTCTTTAACCACCCCCCCCCCCAAATCTCGACCTATAGACGTCCACTGCTGGACTTAGGCCTCCCCCAATTTGGGGGGCTTTGCCATAATCGCCACGCTTGGCAGGCGGGTTGGCGATCGCAGTATGGTGGTAAAATGCATAAAGAACGCTGCTGCCCATTCTCTAGTAAGTCCCTTAGTCGCCTTTTACGACACCCACGGGAAGAAATGGGGTGGTGTTATTCTTTACGTCCGGCACCACACGGTAACGGGTTTATTGTGGGAAAGTTATTATAATAGGGTCCTGCACTCTGAGGAGGAGGAAATCTATAATTCATCGTCAGTGCCGGAGCGCGACTGGACGATTGATATCCACTAGAGCCAGGGTACACCGCCTGGGGTCTAGGGGTTTTCTTTTCCTGCCACCAAAAATTAATTTTATTTGCATAAAAATTAATTATTTCTTATTAATTCTAAATAAACTTACTAAAAGGTACTTTATCAAACAAAAATTCACTAGATGGCGGTATTTTCTTCAAACATGGCTGTAACGATTTACCTCTCAATTGCTTAATGAACACTTCGCGTCTTTTTTCAATTATATCGGCCCTGCGACCACATACAAGTTGCAACAATCTCGTGAATTTTTTTGATAAACACCGGAAAAAATAGTCTTTTAATTTTAATGCATTACTAGTGCGCGAGTTACAGCTACAAGAATTTTATCCGCATAGGGTAGATGGGTAACTTTTTCTAAAGATTTAATTTCATCGTTTACTTTAAGTTCAACATATCCACGACGGGCATTGTAAACTTTTTGTGATTCTATGTATCGAACATTATTCCAATTTTCACTGTTAAAATATTGAATAGAATTGAGCAAATCTAACTAATTGGAAGGAGTTGCAGTGACAGCTGGCTCCTTTAATTGCGTTGCCAAATCAAAATCAAATGATTGAACTGGTACAAGATCTGAGACGGGTTCTGACAACCTTTCGGTTACCGGTTGACCATGTGCCATTTCAAAATTATCTTCATTGTAAATCGGATTATCACAATCATAATTTTCATTTTCATAAAACATATTCTGAGGGTAGAGGTACAATTTTTTTAAATCACTGACCAGCAGGGTGCTTACTCTCGAAAATAATTCCAATAGATCGACATTGGAATTGTCAGTCAAACGTCAGGGATTGGCTGGACTCACTGAGTCTAGCCAATCCCTGACGTTTAACTCAACCAACTGACGTTTGAACAATGTCGATCTATTGGAATTATATTCGAGAGTAAGCACCCTTTTGCAAGCTTTTTGATTACCTTGCTTTGTCCTCGATGACGCTTACTTTTCTTCTTCTTACTGGCCTTCTTTCTTTTACGAGATTTATCCACCTGATCAACCTCTAACTCTGACGCGGTTGAATCAGACGAACTTGAATAACTTAACGAATCCGATGAGGAATCAGATTCTTTACGAATATGTTGTACATTTAAGTATTAACAAAATTATCAATCTGAGACAATTTGGATATCAGAAAGGCGTTGGTACCTCGGATGCTATGAATACTTTAATAAATGACATAGTTAGTAAATTAAATGAAAAAATGAAAGTAGCTGGACTATTTGTTGACCTCAGTTCTGCTTTTGACACCATAGATTATGAACTACTACTTACTAAACTCGAACATTACGGTATAAGAGGCAAAACATTACAACTTATGGCATCGTACTTACAAAATAGACAAATGTATGTAGAAATTAAAAGTAAAGACGAAAATAATCACGAAGTGATATACAACTCAAAAATGACATATGTAAACGTGTGACTCAAGGCTCAATTCTAGGACCTATACTATATATTATTTTTACAAATGATTTACTCAACTTCATGAACAAAACTCAGCCGAACGAGAAACTTGTTGTTTTCGCTGATGACACAAACATAATAATTGGAGCAAAAAACATAGAAACATTGACATTAAATACAAATATAATTATAGAAAAAAATTGCGAATGGTTTACAGCCAATAACTTATTACCTGTATTTACAGGTAAAACTGACCTCTTATTATTTAAGACTACGAGTCGACATAATGACAGCTTAGAAATACAAATAAATGGTGACAGAATTGAATTAGTGGATACGGTTAAATTCTTAGGGGTTAATGTAGATTCGCTTTTAAATTGGAAACCGGAGCTTGCCGCTATTGAATCATCCATATTGTCAGCATGTTATGCCCTCAGGAGCCTTAGGGACGATTTGAACATAGATCAGTTAAAGGCGGTATATTACGCGCTCGTCGAGTCTAGGATAAGGTCTAGCATCGTGCTCTGGGGAAACAGTTACAATTATAACTGGCAGAGAGCGTTCATCTTACAGAAACGAGCCATAAGGACAATAGTCAGAATAGCTCAATATGTCTCATGAAAAGACTACTTTAAACAATTGGGAATATTAACAGTTCCAAACTTATATATATTGGTGCTCTTAAGTCATTTTGCAAAATATTTACATGAATTCGAATCACAGTTAGAACGCGATATTAGAGAGAGCACACGAAGAAAAGTTTTTAAGCAACAAATAGCACCAAAATTTAATATAGTAGAGCATTGCTCGAAGTACCAAGCTGTAGAGATTTTTAATAAGTTGCCTTCTGAGCTAAAGATCCTGATCTATAACACCCACTTGTTTAAAACCAAATTAAAGGCCTTTTTATTAGAAAAATGTTTGTATAATATATCGGAAATGTCACAAAATAATAAATAATCAATATAAATATTTTTTTTAAATTGCTTTGGACATTATTATAATTTTAGCATCTTTTGACATTATATTTTGAATTGATTTTGCTTGACATTGTATACAATATAATGTCAACCAGTTCTATAGAACTGGTTGACATTATATTTTAAACCTCTTTGTCATTATTTTTGAAAGCTGTTTTGATATTTTTTTTTT
Organism: Aporophyla nigra; assembly: GCA_947507805.1. Lineage (NCBI taxonomy): Eukaryota > Metazoa > Arthropoda > Insecta > Lepidoptera > Noctuidae > Aporophyla > Aporophyla nigra. Next base: position 3,691,282 of record OX382318.1, read on the forward strand.
TTACCATTTGGCATTATATTCAAAACTGTTTTAATTAATTGAATTTTCACTTGGAGGTTAGTCAATAATTCATAGTTCCTTGTATTCTTATGTAAATTGTATGTGTATATTTATATTCAACACAATGTAAATTGTTTTATGAATAAATGAAATGAATGAATGATTTAGCGCGCTGCAGCCACCTGGTGAACGAAGCCGGAAATACGTCGTAGTAGTTGCATATAGGTGCGAGTGTTGGATCATTAAATTTCCTTCAAAATGAATTAGCTGAATGGTTCTGATCCATAATTCATGTTCGTGAATGGGCGCCTTCACTAGTCAACTCTTAGCTGCCACGGCCATATAACTAGCAGTGTTTGTATGTCTGTTAGTTTGTCAAGGTCAAATCTTGCAACTGAATTTAAAAACAGTAATTCCCAAGCGATTGAGCTCATATTTTGTATTCACGTGTAGTTTGGATGACAATGCACGGTTAGTTAAAGGTGACGTCACTCATAATATAAGATGGCGGACTCCCAAAGATGGTGGGATGGTTGTTATGTACCCTATGATATGGGTGTCAATAAAAAGTGTTTACTGAACTTTAAGGGGCAGGTTCTGATATTTTGCGATTAATCTCGACTTTTTTGTGTTTTTAAAATTAAAATTCCCGATGGTGACCATGCCAATGTCAGTCACATCTTGTTTAGTCAAAAACTTTTTCCACGAAATCGGTTGTTTCTTTTTTTTTGTGAACAAGTTCTTATTTTTCACTTTATAGTTATAGTACCCACACCAATTCGTAAACCACTACTTGGTATGTAAGGAACAGTGACAAGAAACTGCACAATGTTATCTAGATATATAAAGTGGATTAAAAACGAATTATCGAGGCTATAAAGCTAAAAACACTTCAGCAAAGTAAATAAAATTAATACAGGACCACCCCTGAAGCAAAGCCTATCCACTAAAATAAAAATTGTCGAGATCCATCAACAATTTCCGTAGATTTCGCGGCACGTACAGATGCCAGCGCTTCAAACTACCAGAAACTGTTAAATTCTGACAATCAATCTTGAATCTAATACTTTTGCAATAAAATTGAAAACCTATTAAAAGATATTTGACAGATTGTAGTAGCTTTTCGTGCTGGCGTCTGTACATAAAGAAAAAGAACATGCAGACGAATTGAGCATCTTTTTGAAGTCTGTTAAAAATAAAACAGCAGTTAGTTAAAAATATATTTATTTAACATAGTATATCACATTAAGTACCACTGGTGCGCCATGGCGGCGCGTTTGTACATTAACAGGACCAGTAACAAAAATCAATAGAAATAAATGAAATAGTAGTAAAAGATTTCGTTAAAACAATATCCTGATATAATTTTTCCGCATTTTAACTGATACTTAATACAAGATGGAGACGACTATACGACGGTAGAATAAACTGAGTGCAACTAATACCCTACCCAATCTACATATGAAAATTCAATCAAATATTTATTGTTATGTAGATCATTAAGAATTGAAACTTCACGCTACCGCTATCTATATCAATCATTAGGTACTACACAAACTGGATTATCTGTAAACGCCACCGCCATCTATTATCAAATAGTGGAATTATCTGTTCCGGTACATACTAGAGGTACTTTTCCATTTTCAGATCATGCTTTCATTTATTGTCGTATTGTCGTCTCCACAATAAACAGAATGAAATAAAAAGATGCGCCAAATCAAAATATATAATTCAGTGTGTTATAAAGAAAATGTTAGAGTATATCAAGTAAAAGGAGACACGTACGACAACGTCGTCACACGCTTTTTTTTTCAAAATAGTCCAAATTAGGTCAATGACCGCTTGCTTCACGCGTTGCCAACTTCATGTTGTGAACTCTGCAATTAATGGATTTTTTATCGGGCAAGCGCTTAAATTGATACCGCAATTTTCATATTTATTTTGTTGGCTATATTACTTGACTAAAACTCCAGTAATTCGTGTCTACTTGTGGTTATTAACTTAGTTTGCACCAAGAGTTTAATTGAACAATTGTTTCCAAGAATTCATATTTGGGATATGGCAATTCATAATGAGTATGTAATAACTGAAATTCCTATTTTGAGTTGGCGCAAGTCTTCAATTCATCGTGTGTACTATTCCATCTATTTTTATTGACATACATTAAAAGACTATACTACATAATATTTTACATATTACCTATATAATCATTAAATAAAAAGTTGAGATATTTAAATAATTACAAGAAAATTGGCTAATTATATAATATTTTAATTCTCCTAAGTACAGAAACATAATTATTCGACGTACTTTTATATACATAGGCCACAAAAAAAAACTTGCAAACATATTGCAAAGTATATTTGTTTACGAGTAATCGGAAGTTCCTCGTCAATCTACTGGGTTCAATTCCCAGGTCGAGCTAAATGTTATTGGAATTTTCGATCAGGAATTTCCCCCTGGAATCGTACCCGGTGAAGGCACCCCAGGCTCACCCCCTATATTATTTCGCCAATTATGTTTCAATACCATTTTAAACATAACTGCAACTATCGTACCACTGTCTACCCATTCGGGGCTAACAGGTTTGAAGTTATATTTATCAGATATTCAGGAAAACAACCTGTAGTGCCTAATATTTACGATAATCGTAAAGGTACGCTGGCATTCTGGGAAAAAGGTTTTTTTTGGCCTGGCAACATTGGTATCAGGTATCATAGATCATATCCAACTTTATTAGATTTTAGAATCTCAGATAGAAGTTATTGAACAACAAACTCAATAACATACACGACAAAGTTCAAATTCGATTGCAACCATCATGTTTCACAAATGGTTACTCAAAAATCAACTTTATAAAACATAACGGTAAAGTAGGTAGTTGAGTAAGTGGCGATGGAAAGTGGTTTTTTTTTTTTTTTGAGATTATGAATTCAAGTACAAACAAAAACTTTAAAACACAGGAAGTGTTTTAAAATTTTTGTTGTGTTTTAAGTCCTTTTCATTTTAGGAACAATAAAATGAGAGGGCAAGGGTAGTTTATAGTATTTTCGCCATAAGATGAGTTCCCTGACAGTTCTTGTCTGACAATTGTAGTGATGTGACCTAACGAAATATAATCGATTTTTTTATAATATCGATTCAGTTGGCAAAGAAAATGGAATCGGATTATCGATTTTAGATTTTCAAAATATTTTTTAATAAACTGGTTATCCTACTTCCTACTAATATTATAAATGTGAAAGTTAGTATGCGTGTGTGTGTGCATGTTTCTTACTCTTTCACGCATAAAGTACTGTACGGATTTTGATGAAACTTTACAGTAATATAGCTTATACATCAGAATAAGACATAGACTACATAACATCACGGGGGCAGAGCAAAAACCTGACATAACGCACTCGTAATGACGCGACGCGATCGCGATTACAAAATAGCCGCTCCGATTCATCAATTTTTTTGTCGATTAGTGTATTGAGTAGTGGCAATCTCTATTGGCTGACGTTCCGTTCAACGAATTAGACATTTTTAAGATTTATAGTTTTTTATTTTATTTACTTAATTTATTAAGAGTTATTTATAACTACAATAATTTACTTAGTAATTTACGAAAGGCAATATTTTTTTTTATCATTTCTTTTTTAATTTTTTTGCCAGTTTATTTTTCATTCGTCTAAAGTAGTATGCGTGCCACGGAAAAAAATGAACTGTCAGGGAACTCATCTTAGGGCGAAAAGACTATAGTGATCGAACGATGTTTATTCAATAAATAAGGGTAATTTTGCGAGTTTAATTAATAGCCAAATGTGATGCAATATATCACTCTTTCATCTCACCATCTTTTAGTTAACATTTTAATTAGTAAAATAATTTACGTATATTTTCATATATTTAAGTGCAATGTAAAAAATACTGGTCGTACTAATTTTTTTATCACATAATTCACTATTTTATAGAAAAAAAAACATAATTTAAATAAAAATAATCATATACGTGAGAATGTCGTAAAATCATTTTTTATTAAGTACGTAACATAATAATTGAAATAATTTTAAGTACTTCAATAAGTACAAAAAGAACCAAACTCAAATTCACATGAGACCTAATTTATTAGTTATTCATTTTTATTGCATTCATTTTAAAATTGTTATTTTTTCAGTATTTTTATTCGACATTTTTCGAGAATGTTAAAATCGGTTACAGATTCCATTTTCGAAAACCATTCTTAATATCGATAAAGTACAAACGCCTGCACACAAAGCTACTACAATCTGTCAAATTTCTTTTATATGTTTTCAACTTTATCACTAAAGTATTAGGTTCAATATTGATTGGGAAAATTTGACAGTTTCAGGTACCTTGATATGCTGGCGTCTGTACCTAGAGTGGGGCGAGTTTTATCGACATCTTTTATATTCGAGTAAATTGACATAATTTATAAGAATTGACAGAAATTCTAATAGACTTTGAATTGCACGGTACCAATTGACATTAAAATTTAAATTGACAAACATTTAACTATTGCTAAATACAGTAAAGACATTTATCAAATCTGTAGTATACAAGTTATTGACATATTTATACTAATATTCGACAATATTATTCGAAACTCTGATCGATTATCAACTTTATTTATTTGGGCTCGTTCCTGAACGGTAACAGTTACACGGGTCGATGAAGGTTAAGCTGCACTTGCCGCGGCCGCTTCATGGATGGGTTACAATTCATTACGTTAAGAAATATCTCCGTGCCTCAGAAAGTACTTTAAGCCGTTGGTACCGGCTGTACTTTTTATATTTTTGACGGAAGTAGTTAGTAGTAGTGGAGTATCGGGTCAAACAGTAAATGGGTTGTGGAGTTCAGATAAGCAGTTACTCCTGGTAAAATTGTGATATTCATCTGCGTCCGGTTAGACGGAAAGCCGACCCCAAAATGAATCGAATCTAGCTTTTGGAACGGGCGGCTAGAATCAATTCTATTTTAACTTAAATGTTGACGTTCAAAGTGCCTTTGACTTTGAATTGTTGGGAAAAAAGTTGGCCGATTGATTGATCTAACTTATAAATAACAAATATAATTATATAATCATCCACAACTTTCGCATTTTGTATGTAAACTCCATCTACTCATACAAAAGCATACATATAGTAAGGCATTTAAAATTGACGCTAATAAGTACTAATTACATTTTCATCATTAATTTGTATAATAATTACAATATTGTTTAAATACTTGGCGGTATAAAGATCACCGAAAAATGGCAGATTTTTGTGCCTTCTTTATGACTGGCCAATGAGAGCTTACGACTACAAGGTCAAAATAAAAAAGCTAACGAAACTCCACAAACGTGTCGGCTATCAATATCTAAACATTATAATCCAGAATAAAAATGCTTTATTGTGTGTTTTTTTCAGTCGGGATCGATCGATCAATATGCAAATTTTGCGAGGAAATACACTAAATAGGGTTTATTGTAGTTTCCCAATAGGCGTTATTCGGTAACTATACTAAACTCTATTGGTGAATAATAGGATGTAGTGTACTTACCAAATAGGGTATAATGTAGTAACCAGAGATGTGACATTTTAAAAATAACAGTATTTGAAATGCAAAATAGAAAATACAAAATACCTATTTCCATTTTGTATTTAAATACTTTTTTTAGAAAAGCATTTTATATTTTATTTGAAATACTTTTTAGGACATATTTTGTATTTGCAAAATGCAAAATACTTTTTGCTAAGTTTTGTAGACAAGAATTAATAATTAATGTGATGAGAAATGGTACTTGTTTTTCTCACTATGGCAACACTGAATTGAACTTCATTCTTGTTAGGCCACTTAGATAATTAGTTTTACTTTTTTCTTATGGTGGCATGATTATGAGACCACACAGGAGAAAGATGAGCGACAGTGTATTTGAGCAAATTATTTTATTTAAATATGTTAAGTAAATTTAATTTAAGTAAGTTATCACAGTAAATTTACCAGCCTGATACCTGACTGAAATAAATAAACTTTTTAACAAAATAAAGATACTTTAAAACTAAAAGTATTTTATTTTAATAAAGCATTTTGTAAATACGTATTTTGCAATTATTATTTTAAATATACAATGAAAAAGTATTTTGTATTTAAAATAAGAAAATACAAAAGTTTTGCATTTTGCATTTGAATACATTTTATAACCTATTTTGCACATAAACCAAACCAAACCAGTAACCAAATAAAACCCTATTCGGTAACACACTAAACTCTATTGGTGAATAATAGGATTTAGTGTAGTTACCAAACAGGGTATAGTATATAGTTACCAAATAAAACCCTATTCGGTAACTACACTAAACCCTATTGGTTAATAATAGGATTTAGTATAGTTACCAAATAGGGTATAGTGTAGTTACCAAATAAAACTCTATTCGGTAACTAAACTAAACCCTATTGTTTAATAATAAGATTTAGTATAATTACCAAATAGGGTTTAGTGTAGTTGCCAAATAAAACTCTATTCGGTAACTAAACTAAACCCTATTGTTTAATAATAAGATTTAGTATAATTACCAAATAGGGTTTAGTGTAGTTGCCAAATAAAACTCTATTCGGTAACTACACTAAACCCTATTTGTTAATAAACTGTAATGTAACTGTCTTATGTAACTTTGACTTTCCAAAAGTGCTGATCTTCAGCCTAATTTGGATAAATGACTTTTGATTTTGAGTATTATGTTTAGATATCGAAATACATCTTGTCTGTCGAGTTTCGTAGCCAATTTAAATGAACCCCGTATATTGTGAAGTGCAAAAAAAGTCCTATACATCGTGTATTTTTCTAAATATGGGCTTACATTGGCCGGTCATTGTGGTAAGGCACTAGGAAGGAATGTGATAAGTCATTATTTTGTGCGATTTCAAGAGGTCTTCTTCGCCTCCATCATATTGTTGTAACTCTGTAAATAAAATAATTAAATTAATTAATAATTATTATTAAAGAAAAGCAGATGAACTATCTTAACATGATTTTTTTTTTTGGTTGGACATCGTAAAATTCTCGGGCAAACTCTGCAGTTTGGTAAGAACAACCTTGAGAAGGAGGCTAACAGGAATTCAGCTGGGCTGGGCAGCATTTGGGAAGCTTCGTCGAGTCTTCTCGTCGCGTATTCCACAGAGCCTAAAGACAAAAGTCTTCAACCAGTGCGTCCTACCTGTTATGACCTACGGAGCCGAAACGTGGACACACGGTACGGCTGGTCCACAAATTTAAAGTCGCTCAGCGAGCTATGGAACGAGCTATGCTTGGAGTATCTCTGAGGGACAGAATCCGGAATGAGGTGATCCGGCAGAGAACCAAAGTTGTCGACATAGCTCACAGAATTAGCAAGCTGAAGTGGCAATGGGCCGGCCACATTAGCCGTCGAACCGATGACCGTTGGAGTAGACGTGTTCTTGAGTGGAGACCGCGAATCGGCAAACGTAAGGTAGGACGTCCTCAGGCTAGGTGGAGCGACGATCTTCGCAGGGTGGCTGGTAGCAGCTGGATAAGAGTTGCCGAAAATCGAGCTAAATGGCGTGCAATTGGGGAGGCCTATGTCTTGCAGTGGACTGCTATAGGCTGATGATGATGATCGTAAAATTCCGTCTCCTGCTCTGGGTGGAACGGAAGAACGGAGAACTTGCCAGACTTTTATCGCCTCGGCATAATGACTGCTGTATCCACATCCCACATGAAACAAAATCGCGAGCCGGGTCAAGATACTTGGCTTGACCAGGGTGCTTACTCTCGAATATAATTCCAATAGATCGACATTAGTCAAACGTCAGTTGGTTGAGTTAAACGACAGGGATTGGCTAGACTCAGTGAGTCCAGCCAATCACTGACGTTTGACTGACAATTCCAATGTCGATCTATTGGAATTATATTCGAGAGTAAGCACCCAGGCCCGTGTCGACGGCGTGTTGTGTTCCACGCACGCCTCAAAGAGATGTCAACATTATTGAAGTGATCTGCCAGGACCGATGCCTGCCTGGGTCGCGAGATTTGTTCGTAAGAGTTACCGTGGCCCTGCCATATGCGCAACTGAAGGAACACGGGTGGGTTTTAGTCAGTACAAGTCTGACACGCCCTCCCGCTTCACCCAGAGCGGGAGACGTCGTTTAATGATTTAACACACAAAAAAAAAGCAGGAGCGTTCTATACTTTTTGCCGCTCGCATGAAAAAGGTGTTAGTTTATGTATGTATATGTATTAAATTACCTCTTCAGCCATTTGATACAGCAGCCTGGCTGTCTCTGGCCCCGTTTGTTCCACCAGCGTCTTGAATATCCCTCCGTTATCAGGTTCTGACACTTCAGATCTGCAATTAATAATTATCATTATCATCACTTCAGCTGAAAGAGAACATAGGCCTCCCCTGATTTGGGGAGGTTTACCATAATCGCCACGCTTGGCAGGTGGGTTGGCGATCGCAGTAAGGTGGTAAGATGCATAGAGAACGCTGCTGCCCATTCTCTAGTAAGTCCCTTAGTCGCCTCTTACGACATCCACGGGAAGAAATTCCGTGTGGTGCCGACCGAATAAATATAGTATATTGTCACGCTTATATTACCCAAAAAAGGACTATACAGGGTGTCCCAAAAATCAACGTCAAGCCGAAAACGGTTGATAGGCCAGGTGGTGACAGTTATCAGAAAAATAATAAAAAAATCTAAGTTAAGCATTTTTTTTTTCAGTACAGTCAGTTAAAGTTGGGCGATGTAATAATTTTTAGTACATGGTGGAGCAAAAAAGTGATGTTTTCTTTAAAGCTGAGGTAGTTGTGTTTTAATTTTGGCCTGTAGTTTACAGAAGGGTTATTCAGGGTTACATCACTCACAAAAAAAAAAATGAAAAGTAAAGATTTGTAGTCACAATAATTTGAAAAGTACTTAACTTAGATTTTTTTTTATTATTTTTCTGATAACTGCCACCACCTTGCCTATCAACCGTTTTCGGCTTGACGTTGATTTTTTGGACACCCTGTATAGTGCACAAAAATTTCGTTATCTGCTTTTATTGTGTATTTATTTTATTTTTAGGGTTCCGTACCTCAAAACGAAAACACAAAGGTATAAGTATCACTTTGTTGTCAAGACCCTTTGTATCAGGAACCTAAAGGAAATTAAAACCATATCCTCAGGTCTACAGTCTCTTGAAACTGACATAATAAAACTTTTAAATTAACTACTATGCTTAGTTTATATGGCATATTTGACGCTCACATGCGCTTTGAGAGCAGTGGTAAAGAAATAATTTACACAAAGTAAAACGCCTGCATGATGATGTCAGAAAAATGGTCTTACCTTTCAGAATAGCTTCTTATTCTGTCTCTAGCCAGTACTAGAGTTTCGTTCTGATCACTCTGTGTTGTGCTGGGCTCGAAAGTGAAGTTTTCTGGTATGGCTAAGGGTGCCTGAAATTCAAACAAAATCTTGAAAATCTTTTTTATTTTATTTTATTAGCTGAAATAGGGAGGTGTTTTCCCAGGAGGGGGACGACGACCATTGCCCAGAAGTCTGGGCAATGGCATCCCTCTACTTCTCGCATATTTTGCGAGCCCGTTTTAATGGAACCTAACCAGCTTGTCTCGCCATCTACGTGGCCTGCCACGTATTTTACAATTTAGACTAATATTACAATGATGAAGAGTTTTTTGTTCGCTTGAACGCGGTAATCTCAGGAACGACTGGATGGAATTGAAAAATTATTATAGTGTTGAAGTAGCCCATTAATCGTGGAAGGCTATAGGCTATATAACATCACGCTACGACCAATAGGAGCGGAGCAGCAATGAAAAATGTTACAAAAACGGGGAAAATTTATTCCTCTTGAAAAGCTGTTGGGTTCTGGAACAGCTGGCACCCGGCTGGCAGCTAGTAACAACCTCACAACGGATGATGTCATAGTAAATTAATTAATTCTTACCTGACTTTTCGTCAGTACTCGGTTCCTAGGCAAGGTATCATCTTTCCTCTGAGCAGAACTTTGAGTTAACAGCTCAAACGGATGCCCCGATTCTGCTACGCGACCTCTGTTGAGAGAATATGGGATTATTTGTTGTTTTTTATACAGATTGGATGATGGCTGGATGTCATGTGAATGACGATAGTAAAATTGTCATTTGTGCGTAGAAGATATGGGTTCACTCCATGTCACAGAGAGATCTGGGTCCCAGCAGTGGGAACAATATAGGCTGATTATACTTAAGTCAAATCAAAACTCATTCAAACTAGTCGGAGAATCAGTAATTTTGAAAAGTCATTTATGCTTATGCTGTGTGGACGATGATGTTGTTAAATGTTATATAGGTACAGGGTGTAAAAGAACCCATACATAGCCATAGTCAACGCATTTTGCGACAAAAACGAAGTAACATTGTCCAAAAATAATTGTTGGGAAATGACTTTAATTTTCGGAAAAAAAAGCGTGGGGTGCTTTTTAAGGTATTTTTTTATTGATATCAGGCACCCCACGCTTTTTTTCCATTATTTTGTACTTTTTAGTTTGGTTTTCAATGGAAGCGTGTTTTTTAGTTTTTTCAATCTATTATTTATTTTCTATTTTTTAGGGTGTTTCGAATTTTGAGACGTATGTTAGCGTAGTTTGTGACGTATGTCACCGTAGTTTTCGAAAACAGTTTTTTACTGTCCTGGTAACCCTGGCAAGGATAATAGCACAAATTAGTTTGTGACGTATGTCAGCGTAGTTTTCGAAGCCAGTTTTTTTGCTGTCCTGGTAATCCTGGCAAGGATAATGGCACAAATTTATGAAATTATTGCATTGTCATCGGTCCTTGACAGGTGTGCAAAGTTTGAATGAAATCTGGTCGTTTAAAGTGGGTCAAAATCGCGCTATAAGGAGTCGGTTACAAACAAACATACAAACATACAAATATACAAACATACAAACAAACAAGTGAAGCTAATATAAAGCGTGTAAAAATCATTGTTAACTGAAAGAATGCAATGCCATCATTATCATCATTTCAGCCGAAACACGTCCACTGCTGGACATAGGCCTCCCCCAAGTTCCGCCACTTCGAACGGTTATGTGCTTCCCACATCCAGCGGATTCCTGCAGCCTACATAAGATCATCGGTCGGTGATGACCTATGGTACTGAGTCGTGGTCGCTCACAATTGGCCATATTAGAAGGCTAAAAATCTCCCAAAGAGCAATGGCGAAGGCTATGCTTGGAGTTACCCCGCGTGATCGAATTAGGAATATTGGCAGAACCACGGCAACCGACATAGCCCGTTGAATTGCCAAACTTAAGTAGCAGTGGGCAGGGCACATTGCTCGCAGAACAGATAGCCGATGGGGTCGGAAGGTTCTGGAGTGGCGGTAGTTTAAATACCCCTCTTTTACCGTTGTGTGCAATGTTTTGCGTGCGTTACATTGCGTGTTGCCAGTGATAACCTGAAACGTGGCCGCTCAGAATAGACCTAATTACAAGGCTTAAAGTCATCCAAACGGTAATGGAGAGGGCTATGCTTGGAGTTTCCCTACGCGATCGAATCAGGAATGAAGAGATCCGCAGGAGAACAACGAAAACCGACATTTGTACATTGAAGTGGCAGTGGACAGGGCCGATGGGCCCGAAAGGTTATGGAGTTACGACCGCTTACCGGAAGACGTAGAGTTGGAAAGCCTCCCATATGTCTAAAAAAAGAAATATCTTAATAACAGAAAGAACAAGATTTGATTCTCAGCTTCGTTAAGTGTATTGTTGCATCATCAGATGACGTTAACTTACTTGTCCATGACAATGACTCTGTGGTAGTCCATCACGGTGTTCAGTCGATGCGCGATGGTCAGTACTGTCGAGTGCGCGAACTTCGTGCGTATAGTTCGCTGTATGTGCTTGTCGGTGCTACGGACAAAGGATTTTGAATTTTAATCCACTGTACTATGGAAAACGGGTAAAGTGCGAGTCTGACAGGAAAAAAAGAGGAAAATCAGGTTTATTTGGCACAGAAACCCAAGCATACAAAATTGTTTATGTTCATAAATACCTACTAGTGATGTTTCGTGTATCCATCTCCGTATCCGTATCCGTATCCGTATACGCGGATATCCATGGGAGAAGAAAGATCCGTATCCGTTATTTTTTGGCGGATCTTTTACCTTATTAATTTTCAATACAAAGATTAGGTACCAATGAAAATGTATTAAATTCCATTAAAATTATTTTAAATCATTTATTTACTGACAAAAAAAGCGTTATTCGCATCGAGACCAATTGAGTAAGCTAGTTAAGATCCGCATCTGTATCCGCGGATACGAACACCAAATATCCGTTTGAGCGGAGGCCCTTTTGGCATTATTATCATCGTTTTGTTTTCTGCTTTTCATAGTTTTTATTAATATAATGCCAATAATGCCAATGATGTGACTTTGAGACGATAGTTGGCGACACTTGACAGGATATGTTTCAACTTGCATTGCGCGAGTCTTTCTTTTGTTTTATTTCACTAAATATTTGATTTTAAGATTTGAATGTTTGAAATTTAATAGTTTTTCATTGCTACCTAATCACCTATATATAAAATTTCATTTATGTATTGAAAATGTATAAGGTAAAAGATCAGAAAGTAGTGATAAGAAAATAGTTCTGTGCAAATTTAAACAAAAAATAGTATTTCTTGAAAACATTCTTGTCTTTGATAGAAAAAAGACTTATCAATGAGTAAAGTAACTATTCACGAATAATTTGATGTAAAAAAAAAAGTACTAGAAAAGGATTTTTTCATCACGAAATGCTTAAAAATCTGTTTCAAGGTAGCGATTTTTCGGTATTTCGGAAAATTTTGTAAAACTGTAAATCCGTAAAATTTTGCTGAACATATATTGTGTTGTATTGATAGGTAGTGACCCAAGCTATCACCCCCTGCAGTATGTCGTGCTATTTACTGGACACCCTGTATAAGGAATGTCATAGAATTACTTACTCAGTATCCACGTTAGCAGTCGCCTCGTCAAGTATTAGGACCCTACACCCCGCTAGGGCTGCCCGGGCTAAGCAGATGAGCTGCCTCTGTCCCGCCGAGAGGTTCCCGCCGCCGTCACCAACCTTCGTGTTGAGGCCTGCTGGCATGTTGGTCACCATTTCTCTAAGTTCCACCTAGGAGGTACACAGTAGGAATTAGTACATAATATACATGGTCATTTCTTCCCGTGAGTGTCGTAAAAGGCGACTAAGGGACTTTATTTTAACCCCAGGCGGGTTGGCGATCGCAGTATGGTGGTAAAATGCGTAGAGAACGCTGCTGCGCACTCTCTCATGGTCGCAAGCGCGACTGCTGAGCGTGGGGTCCTGGGTTCGATTCCCGGGTCGGGCAAAGTGTTTCTGGGTTTTTCCATTAGGAATTTCTTAGTAGCAGCCCGGAGTTTGGAAGTTGGCGGTGTGATACCCCCGTGCCTCGGAAAGCACGTTAAGCCGTTGGTCCTACGCTTGATCTCTCTCCGGTCGTGTCGGATTGCCGTCCCATCGGACTATGAGAGTGAGGGAAGAGTGAGTGCTCTTGTGTCTGCGCATACACTTGAGCACTATAATATCTCCCGCGCCGATGGCTAGTCTCCGTTGAGATTGGCCGCCGTGGCCGAAATTCGGTCTGGAGGACTATAAGTCCTTTAGTCGCCTTTTACGACACCCACGGGAAGAAATGGGACTGTGCTATTCTTTACGTTCGACGAGCGTTCTCTATACATTTTACCACCATAGTGCGATCGTCAACCCGCTTGCAAAGCGAGGCGATTATAGCAAAAAATTGGGGAGGTTTTTATCCAGCAATGGACGTCTTACGGCTGAAATTATAATGATGATGGTACAAGGTCAAAGCAGATGGAAAATGGTGTTTCTGGATTTTCAATCTCCATTTATGAGGGTTCATGGACGGCTCAGACCTCGGTGTGTATGCGGCGTCTCTCCACAGAAAATGGCTCACCTCCCATTTTGCACAGCATGCCTGTCCCCTGCACATGTAAGAATCTAATGGCTGCGTCAGCGAACGGTATTCGTGTTGCTGAATTTTGATCCAAATTAATTTAGAAAACTATACATTCAAATATAGTTATTCTTGTTCTTTTTAATTTAAAAAAAAAAATCCCCATCTAAACCTTATAAAAAAAATATTTGATGTCCATCTTGTCTGTGATGTTTTGAAGAGGAGCTTGTGGCTAAATAATAACAGCCGCAGGGGTCGATCAGGTTAAGCTACGCTTGCCGCGGTTGGTCCATGGATGGGTGGCTATCTTTTTATACCAAGAAAAACGTGTCTCTCAAAACACGTTAAGTCATTGATGGTTAGAAAAAAGCTAGGTAAAAGACGACCTTAATCACAACTGACCTGATCCAAAGCCCTGTAGATATCAGCATCTGAATAAAGCCCCTCAGGATCCAGGTTGTCTCTCAGCGTGGCCGCGAACAAGGCGGGTCTCTGTGGAAGTGCGCAGAGCCGGGATCGCCACGCGCGTAGTCCTGCCGTCTGGGCTGGCACACCGTCCACCAGGACTGAGCCTGATACACGGCCTAATCTAGTGGAGAAATACAGATTTTTACGGTACGCTGGGGGGTGGGTGTACCATAATAATTTATGGGGCAAATGGCGTGGAAGGCTAGCCAAGTTCTGCCATGGCCGCGAGATTTGTTCGATAGAGATACCGTGGCCCTGGCATATAGGCAACTGAAGGAAAACGGGTGGGCTTTAGTCAGTAAAAGTCTGACACACTCTGGGCAGAGCGGGAGACGTCATTTGATAATATAAAAAAACCAAGCCAATGTGATGATTAAAAATCGCATAAAACGTCACTTTGCATCTGTTGAGCTATAAAACCGTCCTTCAGACCGTATTTCGGCTATGGTAGCCAATCTTAATGGAGACTAGCCATCGGCGCGGGAGATACTATTTATTTACTAGTTTCTGCCCGCGACTTCGTCCGCGTGTCAATCGACCCAGAGAATAAAAAGATTCACAGAAAACTCAACACCCATTTCACCCTGTTAGGAATGGAATTTCAAAGAACCCTTTCCTAGTGGATACAAACTCTTCACAAAGAACACACCCTCCAAATTTCATGTCTCTAGGACCAGCGGTTTAGGCTGTGCGTTGATATTATATCAGTCAGTCAGTCACTCACTCAGGACTTTGAATTTTATATATATAGATTATAAAGCTGAAAAGTTTGTTTGTTTGATTGAACGCGCTAATCTCAGGAACTACTGGTCCGAATTGAAAAATTATTTTTGTGTTGTGTAGCCTATTTATCAAGGAAAGCTATAGGCTATATAACATCACGCTATAACCAAGAGGAGTGGAGCAGTAATGAAAAATGTTGCAAAAACGGGGAAAATCGCACGGGTAGGTGATTCGACGCAACGGGAAGGGTCGGGGGAACAAGAAATTTTACGCGGACGAAGTCGCGGGCAGAAGCTAGTTTTATATATACAAATTTTTTTGGGTCAACAAACAGCAGTAGACATAGGTTGGAACTTAATGAGGTAACATATAAACTACTCACAACGTTATCCACATATTACTAAACAGAAGTTCTACAAGTTGTCCCAAATAACGAGTAAATTATAACGATGTTATAGTGTACAAGAGTGTGCATAGACAGGGGCAAAGAGGAAATATGATCTGGAGGACTATACACCGTGACATTGTAATCGCCTTAAAACGGCAGCTCACTTCATGTAACCAATGACTACTACACATCCATAACAAAAAATTAACATTTGAATAACTAAAAAAATAAAATATTATTCATTATGATGACGCATGTTTGAAATTTTATATTTTGTCTCTAGGAAAATGGAGATGGAATGATCTAGTCGACTCGTGCGCTGGGTAGGTATGTTCTGTATCGTATGATACGTAAACATTATTAACAGAATGTTTCATAATTCTAATGCATTATTTATGTTTCTTAGTACCTATTATCTTAATTAATGGTAAAAAAAATAATCACGCCTAGAGGTATATTATGTCGGTTACATTGAGTGGATAACCTTTGTTAGACGACTAAAATGTCACGGTGTTTAATTACTTCTTTCTTTCTTCCTATAATAGCAACTGAATATCACCTAAACAGCGCACTAAGCAGCGAACTCTTCCCAGCTCCCGTCCGTCCCACCACGGCGACCTTCTCAGCAGCCTTGATGGAGAAGTTCACTCCCTTGATGGCATACGTCGGCTCTCCAGCCGCGCCCGGTGGCCTCTCATACTCGAGGGATACATCGTCGAACACTATTTCACCTGAAATATTTTTGAAAAATTTCATGCTATTAATTTGTACAAATATCAACTTTATGCTTAAGTGCGGTTAACTTGATTTCGGAATGCTTAGTTCTAGTGAGGATGGCAGAATAAAATATAAGTCAATCCTTTTTTCCAACAGATGTTATTTCAACTAAATATAAACTTTATAATGTAGTGCAAAGTAGGTTGATTTTCAAATGGCTAGTGCAGTGAAAATGTCTCAGTTTCAAGGGAACTATTAACTAAGTATTTTTTTCCACCATTTTATTTACCATATAAGTTGGGATCGAAATGTGAACATTTTCGTTTAAAAGTTATTTTTTACACTTGAATAAAAAAAACTTTAATAAGTAATTTATTTTGCACAATCGTGCTCTGACTGGACAAGTCTACTCAATCTGTGTAGTTCTTTCCTCAAAAAAACCCACATGGTGTTCACATGACATGACCAAGATTATGTCTGGACTTGTAAAAGAGACTGTGATTTCTGAGTTTGTTTCGGCCTTTCTTTTCAAAAGTATGATTAACGTGTAAAAGTGTTTGTACAAACCTACTTACAGAAATAACATAATTTATAATTTACAATATAGCTGGGACACAGGCCTCCACTCTATAATACGGAATGACCTAAAACTCAAATCGCAGGTCCAGTGCGGGTTGGTAGATGTCACATGTCTTCGAATTTTCGGTTCTAGGACATGCCGGTTTCCTCACGATGTTTTCCTTCACCGTTTTAAGGGTACATACCTTTAGTGGGCCACTTTTCGAAGTCAAGTTCAGGATGGTCTTTTCTCAAAGCATCTCTGTCTACATCCAAAGGTTTCTCCGGTGGAAGATTCGTATATTCTAATATTCTTTCAACCTGCAAGAAAGAAATATAAGTCAATCTCTTTTTTTCATAATTGCAATGATGTGGTGTGGTGTGGTTTTTTATAATTGGTAGTGAGAAGTGAGGTGATGATACGTTGGACTCGTGAGTAATGGCCAAACGGGCCGTGGATAGGTGAACATTCATTACTCCGTGCCGCAGAAAGCACGCTGCGCCACCGCGTAGATCCTAGATGTCAATTGATTTGAATCTTTGATACAGATATTTCAATCTACGATGACGCGCCCCTTTCCTTTGTTTTTAACCGCTCTCAGTACAATTGTCAAACAGTGGGGCGCGTCTTCATGGATTGAACTATCTACAGTCAAGTCAAAGCACGTTCAAATAGGCAAATAAAAGGCACTCTGGAACGTCAACATTTACATTAAAATAGAATTGATTGACTTCCCAAAGGTAGAGTCGTATAGAGAAGAATCTTGCTATTCATCATCATCATTTTGGCGGAAAATGTCCACTGCTGGACTTAGGCCTCCCCCAATTCTTTGCCATAATCGCCACGCTTGGCAGGCGGGTTGACGATCGCAGTACGGTGGTAAAATGCATAGAAAACGCTGCTGCACATTCTCTAGTAAGTCCCTTAGTCGCCTTTTACGAAACCTACGGGAAGAAATGGGATGGTGCTATTCTTTTCGTCCGGTACCACACATACGCCAGATAAACTGTCTTTATGTCATGTCCAGCAGTTGACGTCTTTCGGCTGAAATGCTGATGATGATTCAGATATTGATCTCACTTACAGAAGTCATCTGGTTCTCCACTTCAGCCGTTTGTCTCATCCCGTACTGACACATGCCTACTAATCCTATTACTTGAGTTATAGCCAATCCGACATTGCCTCCAAGGGTATCTGTGGGAAAAAATGCCTCGTTTACACATACGATTCAACTGCCTAGAATTCTTGAAAAATTTCAAATATGTCGGGACATTAGTTACCTGTGTGGCACAGTGGTAAAGGCCGTGAATTACGAGTATTAGGTTACTTGTCAAACTAGAGGGGCGTGGGAGATGAACTGGGAAGTTAGGCGACCAGCAGGGACAGTAAGGAGACGAGCAGGGACAATAGGGACACGAGAAGGGACAGTAGGGAGACGAAAAGGGATAGTAGGGAGATGAGCAGGAACAATAGGGACACGAGAAAGGGTAGTAGGGAGGCGAGCAGGGACTGCCGTCCCTACTGGGACGCGAGCAGGGACAGTAGGGAGACGAAAAGGGATAGGGAGATGAGCAGGGACAATAGGGACACGAGAAAGGGTAGTAGGGAGGCGAGCAGGGACAGTAGTGCGACGAGCAGGGAAGATAGGGAGACGCGCAGGGACAATAGGGTGACGAGTAGACGCAGTAGTGAGACGAGTAGATGCAGTAGTGAGACGAGTAGACACAGTAGGTCGGCGAGCTGTTACAGTAGGGACACACGCAGGGACAATAAGGGAGACGAGCAGAGACAGTAAGGAGACGTGTAGAGATTGTAAGGCGACGAGCGAGGACAGTAGGGAGACACGCAGGGACAATAGGGAGACGAGCAGGGACAGTAGGGAGATGAGCCGGTACAGTACGGAGTTGAGCAGGGACAGTAGGGAGACGAGCTGGGACAGTAGGGAGTTGAGCAGGGACAGTAGGGAGAGGAGCCAGGACAGTAGGGAAACGAGTAGAGACAGTAAGGCGACGAGCAGGGACAATAGGAAGACACGCAGGGACAACAGGGAGACGAGCAGGGACAGTAGGGAGACGAGTAGAGACAGTAGGGCGACGAGCAGGGACAGTTGGGAGACACGTAGGAACAATATGGAGACGAGCTGGGTCAGTAGGGAGACACGTAGGGGCAATAGGAAGACGAGCAGGGACAGTAGGGTGACGAGGAGAGATATTATGGCGACTAGCAGGGACAACAGGGAGACGAGCCGGGACAGCAGGGAGACGAGCCGGGACAGTAGGAAGACGAGCAGAGTCAATAGAGAGACATGTAGGGACAGTAGGGAGACAAGCATACACACTCGAGAGACAAACTGGGACAGTAGATAGACGAGCCGGGACAGTAGGGAGACGAGCAAGGATAGTATGGAGCCAAGCAGTGTCAGTATTGAGACGTCACTAAATAGGCCTTAACGTGCCATCTCATAAATAATAAGACTTTCATTAAAAACGTATAAAGAAACTCCTTCTTACCTTCAGAAGTGAATAAGAAGAAGCTGAAAGTAACGAACGCCAGGTACAGACAGCAGATCATGTCCATCCAGAAGCCGAAAGCCCTGGTGGTGTTGAGCACAAGGCTCCAGCATGAGGAGTGCAGGTCCTGTTGCTTGTCGAACTCTCTGACCAGGGTGCGTTGGTGCTGGCGAGCTGATCTGATGGTGGTCAGGCCGGAGACTGTCGCTGATAGATGGTTGAGAGACTGGCTTCGGGCTGGCGGGAGAAAATGTGAGAAATTTTAGTTAAGGAGTTTTTATAATCGCCGGAAAATTTTCTATGCTAAATACATTTATTTTTTTTGCTGTATGTGTTGCTAAACTTGAGGGGTTTGTGGCTAAATAGCCGCACGGATCGATCGACCAGGTTAAGCTACGCTTGCTGCGGTCGGTCCGTGGATGAGTGACCATCTTTACATACCAAGACCTCTCGTGCCTCGGGAAACACGTTAAGCCGTTGGTCCCAGCTGTCATTAGTGTAAATTCAGTTGTTACGGGTCGTCAAAAGCCCGAAAGTCTGACAACCAGTCTTACCAAAGGGTTCTTAACAGTGGAAGGGTTACACGATTTTGACAAAAAAAATATCACTATCTTTTGTTGAGTGATGTAACAATGAACGAAATTGAATGAACATGAAATAATTTACTTACATGAATTTAATAATGTCTTCAAAATACGATATATACTATACTGATACATATGTATCGTTTATGGTTGCCAGAGGAAATAAAATGAGAAAAGTAAAAAAAAAAAAAATTTTATTAGAAGAATATATAAAGAAATAACTTCAATTAAAATTTTAATTATTCTTATATTCCATATTTCAAAAAATATATTTATTTAATTTAAATTAAACCATTTTTATCATTCGCTATTTACGCAAAATCGTTCACTACCCCAACACTATTAGTTTTAGTATGGTAACATTATTTTTTTGTCAAGTTACTAAATACAATTAAAAGTCGTATACAAAGAAACTTATCAACTCACCAATAGCCTCAATTCTCTTCAGCTCTCGACTAGTATGGAGGAACAGGTCTCTCAGCAGGAACAGAAGCACGGCCACCACGCCGGTTGGTATCAGAAGCCACCAGTTTACTAGGCAGACCACTACCAGTATGGCCATTACTTCTAGGAAAAACTGTGGAATTAAACAAGAAAAAAAAACTTTAGAGGTGTCAAGGGACACCCGGATGGAACGAAGTTCCTTTCCAGGATTCATAATAGTTATAATTTGTTAATTATTTATTATGTACAAAAAACCTGTATACACTCAACAAAAATATTCTCTCTCTCTCCCTATCTCCTTCTCTCTCCCTCTCTCTCTCTGCCTCTCTCTGTACCTCTCTCTCCCTCTCTCTCTACCTCTGTCTCCCTCTCTCTCTCTCTCTACCTCGCTCCCTCTCTCTCTCTCTCTCTCGCTCCCTCTCCCCTCTCCCCCATACCTCTCTCCCCCTCTCTCCCTCTCTACTCACAACAAAAAAAACCAACAACATACAAAATATATACGGTCGAATTGAGAAACCTCGTCCTTTTTTTGAAGTCGGTTAAAGCGTGTCGTGACAACTTTTCGTAAGAATTTTTTCCGTCTAGCCCCCTTTCACAACGCGCGATAAGGAACTTCGTTCCAACAAAATTAAAAGTATGGAATATTTCAAGCGTCAATCATATTTTCTAACTAGACGAGGTCGGCGTTTCCTATCTGACTCAATCATCATCATTCATCATTTCAGCCGACATACATCCACTGCTGGACAAAGGCCTCCCCCAATTATGGGGGGCTTTGCCATAATCACCACGCTTGGCAGACGGGTTGGCGATCGCAATATGGTATTAAAATGTATAAAGAACGCTGCTGCCCATTCTGTAGTAAGTCCCTTAGTCGCCTTTTACGACACCCACGGCAAGAACACACGATACATGATAAACACGTTTACGTGATTTTATAGACAGAAAATCACGTAAATCAGCAATTTCGGAAACATAATCACCATACCATTCTTCACTGGCAGGCGGGTTGGCGATCGCAGTATGGTGGTAAAATACATAGAGAACGCTGCTGCCCATTCTCTAGTAAGTCCCTTAGTCGCTTTTTACGACACCCACGGGAAGAACACACGATACATCATTAACACGTTTACGTGATTTTATAGACAGAAAATCACGAAAATCAGCAATTTCGGAAAAGTTTTGTGTACGTCCTCATAAATGCTAGACTTACCCCAAGACAGTCGACCAAAGCGACGGGAAGTAAAGTGTCCACTTGCCCCATATCTTTGGAGAAGCGGTTGAGGATCCGACCTGAAGGGTTGTGGTGGAAGAACCACATGGGGGCGCTCGTCACACCTCTGTGGAAAGAAGAATGAATCTATCAACAGGGTCAAAATAAATAAGTTAGCGACACTTTTAATTTTTTTTAAGCTCGGAGTCTCAAGTCGTATGTGCGACACGAGCTACCTATTAAAAATTGTATTAAGTCCCATTCCATTCTTTGCCAGCCAAAAAAAAAAAACTTAAAATAGGAAAACAAAAAAAAATCGTTTTCTTTTTTTAAGTATTTTTTTTTTTTTTTGTATCTCTGAACATAGTTGTGAACATAGCCTTTTTTTTCATAACTATGCAATTAATATATGTTATATATTTATCGATTCACTCTGAAAATCGTACACTTTAAAATCACGATTGAAAAAATCAAAGATATCTCTAAAAAAGGAAATAAAACCTTTAATACATCGTAAATACTTCACGGAAATCATCAGATTTTTCATAATCACAAAACTAATGTTTTCTACGACATTGATTTTGCATTTTCAAAATTTGAACTTTTGTCAATAATACAACAAAGGCAACACCTAAATTAGTGCGCGTAAGTACCGCTCATTTTAGCCAAAGCCGGCGCGCTACAATCAGCGCCAGAATCTCTGTGCGATCTTAAAACTTATATAACACCCCATCCTCATCATTTCAGCCGAAAGATATCCACTGCTGGACATAGACCTCTCCCAATTTGGGGCATTGCCATAATCGTCACGCTTGGCAGGCGGGTTGGCGATCGCAGTATGGTGGTCAAATGCATAGAGAACGCTGCTGCCCATTCTCTAGTAAGTCGCTTAGTCGCCTCTTACAACACCTACGGGGTATGTATCTGACTACAATGCAGGTCTGGTAGATCTCCAACAGGCATGATATCAAGTGGTCAGCCCCCTATTGCAGAAGAGCTGGGAAGATGCCATCTAGGCCTGCGGTCTTATAGGGTTTTTTTTTTTGTGGGTGTGAAATCATCAAATGACGTCACCCGCTCTGGGCGGAGTGGGAGCGCGTATCAGACTTTTACTGAATAAAACCCACCCGTGTTCCTTTAGTTGCCTATATGCCAGGGTCACGGTAACTCTTTCGAACCAGTCTTGCGACCCTGGCAGGGGACTTATAGGGCTGAAATGTGTCAGTGGCCCACTTTATCTTGTCTTCTGTTACCATGCTTTGGGCTCTGGACCAGTCTAGATCTGTTGGGGTTCATTCAGCCTCCCATTTCCTGACCTCTAAGGAGGTTACAGCCGGAGAAGTGAGTTTCGAGGAGGACTTTACTGGTTTCACTTGGTTTTGTGTTCGAATTTATAATAAAATTCCAAGTAATTTTAAAACTATAGATCTTAGATTATTAAAAAAAAAACTACTTGAATGGTTAAAAACTAAAAAAAAATACAGTATCAAAGAATTTGCTGAGGGAAAACATTTTTAAATGTCATAAATAATATTTGCATGCTTTAATATAAGTTAAACATGTTCTATATTTGTCGTTTAACACATTTATATACCATGTTTTATGCAAATAAATAGATATTATTTCTATTTCATGGTCAGTTAAAGTGTATGAGTTATTCGGTTTTTTTCAGCGCACCTAGGGTTCAATCCTGGGGATCCGGGAACAGGACATACCTGAACATATTGTCGTGCAAATTGGTAGAAGCACGGATGCAGGTGTTGTAGAAGATGACGAGTTTGTTCCACGTGAATACGATGCAGATTCCGATGAGTCCGCCGTAGATGTATAAACACTGTTCTCTGGTCAAGCTGAAGCGGTTGGTTGGTATGTCTTCGAAGTTTACGACTGGGGAATATGAAAAACACATTATTTACAACGTTATCTATTTTAAGAAAAATGCTTTGGTATAATAAATAATAATTATCTTAGGACAACCAACACACAGTTATCCGATTATCCCAAACTAGGCAGAGCCTGTACTATGGTAACCAGACAACTGATAAACATACTTATATATTTCTAAATACATACATATTATAGATAAATTACACCCAGACACAGAACAAATGATTGTGCTCATCACACAAAGATTTGTCCTGGGTGGGAATCGAACCCACGACCTCAGTCTTAGCAGTCAGGGTCACTAACAACTAGACTAACAGGCTAGTCAAATATAAATAATTATTGCAAAGGTATAATTGTGAATGTTGTTTATAACATAACCAAGTTATCGTTTTTTCTGGGTGGAAAACGTCAAATGACCTCTCCCGCTCTGGGCAGAGAGGGAGGGCGTGTCGGACTTTTACTGACTAAAACCCACCCGTGTTCCTTCAGTTGCCTGTGCCAGGGCCACGGTAACTCTACCGAACAAATTCGCGACCTTCAAAATCAAAATCAAAGCATGGTAATTTAATATGACATTCTTACTAATATAGTGGCAAGGTTGAAAGACCATAATTTAGAAATAAATTTCTCGAAGACGAAGCTGGTGCAATATAGACCATATCAGAAAGAAAAGGTAGATATCGACTTCATATAATAATACAAAATTACAATGTGTAAACGACTTTTCACTGCTAGGCCTGACTGTCGATACAAATATAAACTGGAAAGGTCATATACAAACCCTATCAAATAAATTGGCTAGCTTTACATACGCCTTAAGAGAACTAAAAAAAGCAACCGACTTCAAAACAGCTCTTTCAGCCTACTACGCATACGCATATTCGTGGCTAAACTATGGAATTATATTGTGGGGAAATAGTGTAGATATAGAGCGACTATTTATTTTACAAAAAAAATGCGTTCGAATCCTAGTAAATATAGAACGTACGGAAAGTTGCAAACAATACTTTATAGAACATAAAATTCTTACGCTAACAGGTATTTATATCCTAGAAGCTAGTAAATTTGTGAGAAAATACCCATCGCTTTTTCAGCAACGCAGTCTTAGAAACCGATATCTAAACGAATTTGCGGTACTAACTTCAAGACTAGCTATGTTTCGTTCTGGGCCTCTGCCATGTGCGTTAAAATCTATAATAAACTCCCGAATTCAGTTAAGGATACAGAGTACGACAACAAATTCAAAAATGACCTACAAAACTGCTTAAACTTAAAATCATATTATAGCCTAAAAGAATTTTTAACTGAGAAATAAATAAATTACTATCGACTCGAACACATTACACATACATAACTAGGTACTCTATAAGACATCAGTCAGAAAATGATTATTTATTTATTTAGTTTGTAAGAATTACATAATGTATAATAATAATTAATAATTTTTAAATTAATCTATATCAACAAATTGTATTAATAATGATAGCATGTTAAATTAATTAAAACCTGTCGCCTATACATTGCTGTGCCCTAGCAGGGTTCGTTGTTTGGAACTATCATAATATAACAACCTGTAAAAAACATGAAATGCAATAAATGAATATGAATTTGACCCTGTATATTAATGTTTTACCTGGCGGTGGTACAGCAGTCGTGTTTGTTCCTGCAGCCGGCTGGTTGGCTATTTTAATCGCACTGTTCGCTTCTTCTAAGTTAACCCTGGAAAGTGAAAAAGAAATTAAAAATTATTATCATCTGCCTAACCTTTTCCCAACTATGCTGGGGTCAGCTTCCAGTCTAACCGGATGCAGCTGAGTACCAGTATTTTACATGGAGCGTCTGCCTATCTGACCTCACAACCCAGTTACTGAGTAATACGATACCCCTTGGTAAGACTGGTTGTCAGACTTACGGGCTTCTACCCAGTTACCACTAGCGTTTAACACTAGAAGTGCGGGCGTCCCAAATTTGACCCATTTCGATGTTCTTCCTGCTCTAATTAATATTTGATTATGCATATAATCGTAACTTTTTATGACTTTTCATGAAATATGATGATTATTATATTTATTGAAAAATTTACCTAAAGATTTGACATTATTCTGTAAAAAACATATTTTATCTCCTTGAATTCAATTCAAATTTGACATATAATTAATATTTTTTACATGAAAAACTGTTTCGTAATTTAAATAAATTCTAATGATTAATAACTAAATTTCAATGTAATGATGACCCATAATTTCAAAACCATATTTGTACGCCGGAAACGGCAGAATATTTTGAACATAATAATCCACATAACAACTGTGTACAATATTCTGACAAATAAATGCTTTCTTTCTTTCTTTCTTCTTATTATTTATACGAGACTTCAACCAAGTAATTACAATATACATTTTTTTTAATACAAATTCACCTCATTGGGTATGTTCAACACTAGATGTTAAGATGTGTACGTATGTATGTATAACTGCAACACCAAATTGGATTTTATGATCTGCTAAATAAATGATTTGATTTAATATTACTGTGTAGTTTGGAGTACTCACCATTCTTTAAGCCAGACATCAGTTGAGGAGTAGAAGAATTGTGCCAGCAGGAACAGTAGGATGAGCAGCGCCATCGACAGAGTGCTGCCACCGCTGCGGATGTACGACACGTACACACTGTTGTCCACTGAGCCTTTCTTTTGACTCTCGCCTAGAAAAAAAACGTCGCAGTTTAGAAAAAAAAAGGAGAACTAGGAAGAAAAAAAAAACTCAAAATTATAATAATAATAATAATCAGCCTGTATTGTCCCACTGCTGGGCAAAGGTGTCCCTTTCCTTTTCCCAGTCAACTCTATCCTGAACCAATAAGTAACGAGGCGCGTCATTTCAGCTAGGAGTCTTACACTGACACTCTGACATGTCCAGACATAGGCATCTCTCTTCTTGTGCCAATACCCACACGCTCCTTTTTTTTTTTTTGTTCACGAGTTGGAAATCCTCATGGATGTCCTCCACCCTGCGGCGGGCGGAGGGGTCTGTTAGACTCTTACTGACTAAAACCACCCCGGTGTTCCGTCCCACACCTACGTCGGGGACCACGGGAACCAATATGTCTTCCGCGATCCCCGAAGGGTGCGCGCCCGCCTTTGCGGGCCTCCTCACGTTTGGGGGGAGTGAGGTGTTAAACTCCCCCCCCATACATCACAGAGAGGCGCGCATGGAACACTACGCGCCACCATCTCGGGTCCTAAGGAATAGGGGGCGACGGATGTCCCCAGATCCGAACCCACACGCTCCTGTGCCAACTTCATGCAGGTTTTACTCGTGATGGCAACAATGTCGTCCGCCCATCTCGTCGGACGACTGACATCTCGTCTTCCAGACCTTGGACGTCACAGTGAATATTAACTTCTAAATACAACATCATTTATCATTTAAAGTGAAACCATGTGAGCATCTCCGCAAGAAGTTGGCAGAATAATCCCGGCGCTAATTTGCTGAATTATTTTTCTCCTTAACCTATCGTTATTTCTCCAGACAAAGGTTATTTTCGTTTCATGTATGTTTGTTTATACCGGGGTTAAGGGACAGCCCTCCGCAGACTGATGGGGTGGATTCAGTGTATCATACTAAGATGACCAGTACAAGAAATTATTTCAGGACCGTTATGGGAATCCAATAAACCTGATTTGTTTTATTTCCTCACACGCAATGTATCGCTACTCAATTCGGAAAGCCGCCTTTCTACAATGGCCGATGACGAGTTCGATGAATTCTGTAGTTAGACAGGAAGTGAACAGCAGATTTTACGCGTCGTTCGTTAGAGCATTTCAACATCCATTGCTGCTTTTTTTTTTATTTTAGCCGTATTGTTTACATAAATGGAGTGCTGCTTTCAGAGAATGTAATTTTACATTGAAATAAAACTGAAAAAAGGTAAAAAATTCCGATGGAATATGATTCAAAATAAGGAGCTGAATGCACTCTGTCAGTTTGTGGAGGGCTGTCCCTTACACCCAGTATCTCATCATCTGCCTAGCCTTTTCCCAACTCTTTTCGGGTCAGCTTCCAGTCTGACCGGATGACGCTGAGTACCAGTATTTTACATGAATCGAGTGTCTATCTGACCTCCACAACCCAGTTACTGGGTAATAGGATAAGGTAAGACATCATTGGTAAGACTGGTTGTCAGACTATCGGGTTTCTGAAGCCACGTAACGAATGCCAGAGATCTACAAATAACAGCTGGGACCTTCGGCTTAACGTGCTTTCCAAGGCACGGAGGAGTCTTAGACCAACTGCGGGCAGCATAGCTTAACCTAATCGATCGATCCGTGCGGCTGTTATTACTTATTAGAATTCATTCTTTTTCGAGCTATCTATCCCTTATGTTGCACCTACCATGATTTTCTCTGCATCACCCTAAAGTTGACTGGTAGAAAATGCCTCAGGCATTGAGTCCGCCTTTGTACAGTAGTTTTACTTGGGCATAAAGTATTATAAGATAACGAAAATAACTCTTACCTTCATATTTAGGGTCTAAATTGTTGTCTAAGTCCAGGTTGAAAGACAGTTGTGACGCTTCGGACATTGACCGCTGAGATCTGAGCTTGTAGCTGTGTTCCTAAAAAATATTACAGATTAGTCTAATGCCGTATATTACGCATGCCTGAAACTTGCACTCAAGTATGCAAGAAGCTTGCGTGCCATTGCGACATGCATCAATGATAATAATATCTTAGGACAACCAACACACCGTTATCTGATCCCAAACTAGGCAGAGCCTGTACTATGGCAACCAGACAACTGATAAACATACGTATATATTTCTAAATACATACATATTATAGATAAATTACACCCAGCCACAGAACAAATAATTGTGCTAATCATACAAAGATTTGTCCTGGGTGGGAACCCAGGACAAATCTTTGTGTGATGATTTTTTGATGATCATGTCGAATCAATGACCTCAGTCTTAGTAGTCAGGGTCACTAATCACTAGATTAACAGGCCAATCTAAAGTTATTATGCCATTGTCATAACGGCATGCAAGCACTCACTCTCATACTCCGATGGGACGGCAATCCGACACGACCGGAGAGAGATCAGACGCAGGACCAACAGCGTTACGGGGGTATCACACCGCCAACTTCTAAACTCCGGGCTGGCTAACAAATTCCCAATGGAAAAACCCAATAGTGGGGATCGAACCCAGGACCCTCCGCTCATCAGTCGCGGTGAAAAACGTCGTAAGAGTTAGGACACACGACTATACACTACAATTCGTAAGTCGCGGCCCTCCACTGCTAGTCTATACTACACATAATTGTAGATAAAAACTACACATATTTAATTACAACTAAAAACTACAAAATCAACTGAAATATTAAATTTAAAAACACTAACGCTTCGTTTTAAATCCGCTTTGTCTGTTTTTACCATTACGTTATAAACCTAGAGAGAAGAAATAACATTAAATTAGTTGTAACATTTCAAACACAGTGCACGACACACCTTTGTCTTCCCCTTAGGGAATGCACTACCCTGCCAGGGTCGTGGAAATGTTCGCAAGAATTACCGTAGCCCCTAGCATAGGCATCTGAAGGAACACGGGTGGGTTTTAGTCAATAAGTCTGACACGCTCTCCCGCTCTACCTAGCGCGGGAGACGTCAATTGATGATTACCCAGCACCAAAAGTCCCTCAAACTACAGGTGTTCGGAATTTGATAAATCTTGACAGAAATAACATGTGATTAATTTAGAGGTACTTTTTTCAAAAGTAAAAATCTTTAATAACTAAACTTTATTAAGATACAAAAAAAAAACCATTATTTATATTACTTTCAAGATGATTTCTTTCAAATGTTGGTTTTAACTGCGGTTAACATGGGTCAATTTGAAGTTCCAAACTTTGGTGGTATAAGGCGAATAACGCGAAGAATGTTGGTTTCAAATTCCTTAATCCTACCCGGCTTATCCATGTAGACTTTACATAACCTCGAGAAATAGCAGCCAAAAGCTAGTAAGTGTTAAGTTATTCAAAGATAGGTGCTTGGTTATTAAATTAAAATAATAGTTTAAAAAAACTAAAAAACACGCTTCCATTGAAAACCAAACTAAAAAGTACAAAATAATGGAAAAAAGGCGAGGGGTGTTTTTAAGGAATGGAAGCGTATTTTTTAGTTTTTTTAAACTATTATTTATCTTCTATTTTTTAGGGTGTTTCGAATTTTGAGACGTATGTCAGCGTAGTTTTCGAAGACAGTTTTTTTTTTTGCTGTCCTGGTAACACTGGCAAGGATAATGGCACAAATTTATGAAATTATTGCATTGTCATCGGTCCTTGACAGGTGTGCAAAGTTTGAATGAAACCTAGTCGTTTAAAGTGGGTCAACATCGCGCTATAAGGAGTCGGTTACAAACAAACATACAAGTGAAGCTAATATAAAGCGTGTAAAAACACAACTTACCACACTCTCAGTATTCTCATAGGTGGTAGCTTTTTGTTTCTCCTCTTTAACTTTCTCTCCCATTTCTATGAGTTTTTCGAATTCTGCCACTCCGTTCTTTAACTCGTGGTAAGTCCCTTGCGCTTCGATCTGGTAGGGGAAGAGAAGAATATGTTAACAGAAAGAAAAATTGTTTATTCTGCATAAATAAAACGCACAATATGAAAAATAAAATAGATACAAAAAAATGCATAAGTACAACGTTGCCAAAAGCCTCATATTCAAGTATAAAAAATTGTAATGTAGTTGATAACTTTGTATATATAATTCTTAGGGTGCTATTTGAATTCGATTATCTAGCATTTTGAGACTGAATTTCTCATGACCTTTAAATTTAAGCGTTACTCTGAAATACAAAAACAATTATCTGTATGGTAAATACGGATTGGGTGAGTATTTTATGAAACCGCATTTTTTTTAATCATAACTTTATAGGAAATCCCATATTAAATGCTTATTATAATCATAAGTAATTTCAGCCTCAAAATTTTGCATATAAGTACTTTTTTTTGCAAATAAGTTGCATGCTGCATTGGATTGCAATGCTTAATTAGATGTTTTACGTAACCGCTAGCTGTTTTACAAAATAGCTCCGTTTGGTAAATCAGCCGATTCGACAATGCTGCTTCGACAAAGCTGAACGGATGAAAAGTGCGTCTCTACTCGCCAGATTGCGTGGTGGTAACACCCTCCTGAAGGTGATAGCTGACAGACCTCATGAGAGCCTCATAGTGGGACATCTCATCAAAACAACACTGTCCATCGTAGTGTATAAGTACTAACATTGATTATAAGCCACATCGTTACTAAAATCCAAGTATAAAAATAAGCACTATACTCCATTTGTTTAGGTAGTTAACTAAAGGTAAACAATCTTGATATGTCTTTTTATATAAAATAAATCGTATAAAAGACCAACAAATATTATTTAAATTAAGTTACTTACCTAACATCGGTTTAAGTAAATACCGAATTGTAAACATTTTTAGATTCAATTTTTAGACAGTTTTTTAGATAAAAGACATGTTAAGATTGTTTACATTTAGTTAACTACCTAAACAAATGGAGTATAATATAGGTTATAAGATAATTATATTATTGCTAACATCTTTAAGGTATTTTCATTTTTAGTCAGTGTGGACCTTTTTTGTCTGTTAAATAAATAAATTAAGCGTACAAATTACAGGGAAGACATCGTCATTTAATCAGCTGTCTAATTCAACCGTACTTACCCGTCCTGATCTCATAACGCACACATTATGCGCATGCTTCGCGTACTGCACGTGATGCGTCACTAACACGGTCGCCTTGTCGCGGAGGAAGTTCTTGATGCAATCCTCGTAGATTGCGTGGGCCACCTGAAATAATTTTTTTATTAGTGAGTCTATTGATACGGTGGACAGACCGGATCTCTTCGGATCTTCTTCGTATTCTTCGTGTCGCTGGCACAACAGTTAATCAATTTTGTTAAATAATAAATGATTTTTATTTACTGCAAGTAGGTTTGTTCATGACTCAGAAGACTTTTATATGTCAATCATATTTTTAAAACTAGATGAGGTCGGTGTTTGCTATTTGAGTACGCTGAAAAGAAAGGCTGAAAAAACTCAGAGGTCACAGTCTCTTTTAAAGTTCAGACATAATCTTGGTCAGATCATGCGAAGACCATGTGGGTTGGTTTACAAAACTGTTGGCCTAAAACTTCGCTACTTCCACGGCGTTTCTGTTGGCAGCACAGAGATCACCTTAGCTACATGGTTTGGGGCACAGAGGGCAGGATTGGAGGTGGAGCATACTTTTTGAAATACTTCCTCATTCAGCTGCTGTTCCGTAGAGGTAACCCCAGTTTACGAGGTTCTTAGCCTTAGGACTTCAATTTCAGGAAGCGAAATAATGGCCCAGAACCACGATATTTGACGCAAAGCCTTGCATCTTCAAATTGTTTATCATGGGTGTCGTATTCATGGTTTTCGAGGGTGCTAAAGCCGATAGTGCGGTAAAACTGTCATTTGAATACAGTCACTTTGCGTTATTATTTTGTTACTAGCTTACTCTGTAAGTTTGCATACATATGTACATACATAGATAAACTCACGCCTTTTTGCCAAGGGTGTAGGCAGAAAATACAGAACGCCACGTGCTACGATCCTAACATACTACTTTTGCCTCGTTTACGTTCATACATCTGATCATACACGCACGCTGGTTACGTGTACTACGCACCTAACCTTTTTGAAGAACATTATCGATCCTAGGGCGTTCCCTTCCGGCATGCCTACTCACATCTGCCTTGTAAATACTTTTTGTAAGCCTTCCTTCATTCATCCTCCCAACATGACCAAACCATCTAAACACATTCCTTTCAATGTTTTAACTATGATCTCGACTTTTAAATGGACTGTGACGTTTGAGTTTATTTCGATGTTAGTTCTCAGAGTAGTCACATAGGAATCACCGACCTCACCTAGTTTTTTCTCAAACGAGCTCCTTCAGACCTGTTCACAAATCTCTCTGAATAAGCCCAAAAATTCGCACAGATATAAAAATATCACGGCGGGCTTCGTCGCGCGCTGGATTTTAAACCGTCGGTGTTGATCCGAGCATTGAGATTCCCACAGAGCGCATCCTAGGGAACAAACAACGCGTTGTAACGCGTAACTCCTGCCACAAGGTAGACCGATGACCTGGTGAAGGCCGCAGGAATCTGCTGGATGCGAGAAGCACAGAACTGGTCGAAGTAGCGGTGCTTGGGGAGGCCTATGTCCAGCAGTGGACGTCTTCCGGCTGAAATTATGAACCTGGGCTAATAAATGGATGATATTGTATGTCTTTCTTACCTTAGCATCCACAGCTGCCAAGGGGTCATCCAGTAGATAAACATCAGCGTTCTGGTAGACGCAGCGCGCTAATGATATCCTGGCGCGTTGACCACCGGATAAGGACGCACCTAGAAAATAATGTTATTCTTAAGGGAGGTCAGGGTAGTACGCTAAATACAAAATTTTTCTACTTTCATATCATCAACAGCCCAATGTTTCCACTGCTGGGACACAGGCCTCCTCTCGGTGAGAGAGAGTGGGCCATAATCCACCACGCGGGCCCAGTGCGGGTTGGTAGATGTCACATGTCTTCGGGATTTTTGGTTCTTAGAATTGCCTGTTTCCTTACTATGTTTTCTTTCACCGTTTTGAGAGCAGTAAGTAAGTAAATTTTATTTGTGCAAACATGGTGTACATACATTGCATGTAAGATAATAACGAGATACAGAAAAGATCAGACATATTCAGCCGCATATCGTGGCGTACAAATTGGTAGGAAGAGTTGGTGCATAAACCATGATAATATTCATTAAAATTACATTTCATTAATTAAAGTTTAGGTATTTTTATTATAATTCGTTAAGCGTAATCTTGTACCGTGTGGTGCCGGACGTAAAGAATAACACCACCCCATTTCTTCCCGTGGGTGTCGTAAAAGGCGACTAAGGGACTTACTAGAGAATGGGCAGCAGCATTCTCTATGCATTTTACCACCATACTGCGATCGCCAACCCGCCTGCCAAGCGTGGCGATTATGGCAAAGCCCCCCAAATTGGGGGAGGCCAAAGTCCAGCAGTGGACGTCTTGCGGCTGAAATGATGAAGCGTAATCTTCTTTTTTTTATACAATTCAATGTCAAAGTAGTAATTAAATTTGCTGGTCAATAAAAATATGTGATGATGAAATTATTTACACAAATTAAAGCGCCTGTTTGGGTTCGAACCTACGACCAACAACTCGTAAGCCGAGACCGACACCACTGGGCCACCACTACTTTATGCAATCCATGCAAATATGCAATCTATTTGGACTTACCTCGTTCCCCCACCACAGTTTTGTCACCATTCGGCAAGATCTCCAGGTCAGTCTTCAGTTGACAGCATTTGATCACTTGTTTATACCTGCGCAGGTCCATATCTTGACCGAACAGGATGTTCTGACGGACCTGGACAAAAGAGGGTTTTCCTGGATAAAGTTCAAAAACATACGAGCTAGTTTCAAAGATCCAGTTCGCAAAATAAAGTGTGTTGCCTAAGTCTTGTGTTATTCGAAGCGACAAAACAAATCCAGATTTTATACTGATACTAGTTTATCCCACTCAACGGTCAAACTTGGACCACACGCTTGAAACCACTAGACATCAAGTGGTCACATCAAGTAAAAAACCGGCCAAGTGCGAGTCGGACTCGCGCACCGAGGGTTCCGTACAAACCTGCAGGTCATCATCATCATCATTCGTCATCATCGTTTATGAAATTAAATGTTTTTTTTTTAATTTTTATATTTGAGTTGACTGAATGAAAGGTAAATTGTGGTTTACGATTTATGACGTATTAAAAAAAAACTACTTACTAGATCTCGTTCAAACCAATTTTCGTTGGTAGTTTTCATGGTAATGTACATCATATATTTTTTTTAGTTTTATCATTCCCTTATTTTAGAAGTTACGGGGGGGGGACACACATTTTACCACTTTGGAAGTGTCTCTCGCGCAAACTATTCAGTTTAGAAAAAAATGATATTAGAAACCTCAATTTCATTTTTAAAGACCTATCCATAGATACCCCACACGTAAGGGTTTGATTAAATTTTTTTTTTGTGTTTCAGTTCTAGGTATGGGGAACCCCAAATATTATTGTTTTAAAAAAAAATGATATTAGAAACCTCAATATCATTTTTGAAGACCTATCCATAGATACCCCACACGTATGGGTTTGATGAAAAAAAAATTTTTGAGTTTCAATTCTATGTATGGGGAACCCCAAATATTATTGCTTTTTTTCTATTTTTGTGTGAAAATCTTAATGCGGTTCACTGAATACATCCACTTACCAAGTTTCAATAGCACAGCTCTTATAGTTTCGGAGAAAAGTGGCTGTGACATACTCGGACAGACAGACAGACAGACAGACAGACAGACATGGCGAATCTATAAGGGTTCCGTTTTTTGCCATTTGGCAACGGAACCCTAAAAATCAGTGGAATCATAAGCCTTCTCTTTTGAAGTCAACGAAAGCTCCATAAGATAGACTTGGCGAAGGTGGCCTGGTGAAGGTCACAGAAATGCACTGGAAAGGGAAAGCAGTGGACTGGTGGTTGTAAGCGGGCACGCCCTTTATGCCTGGAGGCTTTTATTCATGTGTTCAGTTCGGTTTACGCTTTTTATTATTTATTTCATTTTTGAGTTTAGTATTCATTGTTTTGTTGATATATTGGCGTGTGCTAGCTGACATATTATGGCAAAGGGCCATCCGTAAATTACGTCACACTTATTTCATGATATTTAACCCCCCCCCCCCCACCCCGTCCCTGTCACAGCTGGCCAAATTTGTGAGACCCCCCCTCCCTTTTCTTTCATAGTTCATATTTCGTGTTTTAATAGTACTTTAAATTTGTATATTCAATTTTGAAATGTGACGTCACAAAATGTAGGGCCCATCCCCTTGTCACACAATGTCACAATTCGTCGACCCCCTCCCCCCCCCCCCCCCCTTAACGTGTGACGTAATTTATGGATGGCCCTCAAGTAATTTAATTTATGTTCATCATCATCATTTCAGCCGAAAGACGTCCACTGCTGGACATAGGCCTCCCCCAAGCACCGCCACTTCGACCTATTCTGTGCTTCACGCATCCAACGTATTCCTGCGGCCTTCACCAGGTCATCGGTCCATCTTGTGGGAGGCCTTCCAACGCTCCGTCTTCCAGTACGCGGTCGCCACTCCAGAACCTTCCGACCCCATCGGCCATCCGTTCTGCGAGCAATGAGCACTGCCCACTGCCACTTAAGTTTGGAAATTCTTCGGGCTATATCGGTTACCTTGGTTTTCCTACGGATCTCTTCATTTCTGATTCGATCGCGTAGGGAAACTCCAAGCAAATTTATGTTACTTACATATTATTGTATAGAATCAAGTTATTCTGACTTAACAGACAGCTGTGCTAGTGACAAATTTGTTGCGCCACTTCTTCTTCCCAGCCAAAGCACTAGGAAGTGGTGCAGGGTGGGCGTGCCGGGAGACTGCCTTATGTAACTTTGAGGTTCAAAAAGTGCTGACTCTCAGCCTAGTTTGAATAAATGACTTTTGATTTTTTTTACGTTTGATGCTTGTGGGAGACCTATGCTATATTTTTCAGCTGAATGATTACAATGAAATACTTACGGAAGCCTCAAACAGCCACGGTTCCTGCGACGCATAGGCCACTATAGCGTGGACATGCAGATGCCCACTAGTGGGCGACAATTCCCTCAACATTGCTTGTAGTAGTGTAGACTTGCCTGACCCAACTGTGCCTACTACTGTCGTTAACGATTCTGGTTTTATCTGTGGGCAATAAGTCAAAGTATTTCTTTTAAATAGGCACATAAAAGGCATTTTTGAACGACAACGTGTAGATTTAACCTCCTGGATGGCAGCGTCGTACCTATATTACATAAATAATTAAAAATTTGTTCTAAAGTCATGTGTGAATTGTTTTCGGAACTAATCGTTTTATGGTAGTTGTGTAACCTTAGTAAACTAGCAACACTGCACCAAACGTCATTTTGAGTTTGACAAACACGTCAAAAAACTCAAACTAAATAATAATATCCAACAATTTTTTTTTTCCGGAATCCAGTAGGTAAAATAGATTTGATTCTAGTTCCTCCTTCCAAGGTAGAGTCGTATACTGAAGAATTACCAAATAACTCCACCATTACTTTTTAAAATATTTTCTTAAATTTAATTTAATTTATTTTATATGAAGACGATGTACTTAGAGTAACATAACTATACCACAATAGAACAAAAAAAAATAATGAAGCAATGAGATTTAAATTGAATAATTAATTGACGTCAATAATTGCATAGGTACTTTAGGGGGGCCGGTAGAGGGGATTACCTGCCCTCTGCCGACGTCCGGTGCGCCTGCTGCGGGGCGGGATGGCACTCGAAATCTCCCTCTCCCATTCGCTGCCTCTTTCTAAGACATGACATTTTCACATAAGGAAAACTTTCACTCACTTCATCATCTGCCTAGCCTTTTCACAACTATGTTGTGGTCAGCTTCCAGTCTAACCGGATGCAGCTGAGTACCAGTATTTTACATGGAGCGACTGCCTATCTGACCTCCACAACCCGACACCCCTTGGTAAGACTGGTTACCTGACTTTCGGGCTTCTGACGCCCCGTAACGACTGTCTAAAATCTATGAAAGACAGCCGGGACCAACGGCTTAACGTGCTTTCCGTGCTGTCCACGGACCAACCGCGGGAAGCGTAGCTATCACTTAACCACTCACTTCCACATTTCACCCACTTATCCTAACTTAATTTAACTTTTATCAATGCCGAAGTCTCATGTTCTACTTACAGTAAGATTAATATCCACAAGCGCCGGAATCTTTCCATCCACGGCGTCATCATCCACGTTCTTCCAGTGAGCTGTGTAGTCCTTCATGGCGATCAGAACTTGAGGCTTCAGATGTTCCAGGTTGCTTTCCGACTTGATGTACGCTTGTTGCCTGGTGGTGGAAGGAGCAGGAGTTGTGAGAGAGACCTTACTTTCATCCACAAAAAAAAAAAAAATAGAAAGAATCTATTTATTGGAGGCAAGACGGATATTCGGCAACATCGTAGACACAGGATATCAAGTTGTGTTTTATTAAATAAAAAAGTGTGTTGTACGAAATTTTCATATCACGATCATTTATTCGATCTGATATGTCCGCCGGATATTGAATTACTATTCAGTATCCGGCCTGACTTTGATATCCGGATACAGAATAGTAAGTCAATATTGTATTGATATACCAGGTACCGTCGATGCTGGTAATTCGTTATTATGAAATATTCATAAAATTTACTATTTTAATCAAAACCTAGGATCGCCTAGTTAGCCTTTGCTATAAGTGTTTTTTTTTTCACATTTGAAAATACCATTAAAAAAAAAACATTTTTATTATTCACCTCAAATAAAGTAAATCACAGGTAAAAATATACAATGATTATTATGTCAACCGTTCGCTTCAACCAAAACATGATTGTCTTCGGCAATATTAGGCTGTATATCCGACTATCCGCTAGGATATTCAGCGTATATAGAGCGTATATCAGGCCAAACAGCTATCCGTTTCATGTCTACGAATTATTCTTAATTCACAAAAATAATATTTATAAACTCACCCATTCCCAATCCTCTCAAAAACGCCATTAGTTGTGACAACACTTTTCTCATCAATTGTCAACAAATCAACTCCATCTTGATTATCAACCTCAGGCAACAACAGAAACTCTTGCATCCTATTCACACTCACATATGCTTCCAATGTAAACGTAATTGCGAGAGGGAGAAAGTCGACGAGCGTGTATTTCAAAATTTCGTAGTAGGAGAATATGACAAAGACTTTGGCAGCTGTCAAATCGTTTCCAAATGAAATGTATGACATTATGCTGAGCAAAATGGCGACTTTTGTATTCAGCTTGACGCAAGATATCATGACGGCGCGTAGCCATGACATTTTTTTTATTACGTTCATTTCTTTCCTGTGAACAAAAAAAAAGATTTTTATTAAAAGGACAAACATATAGGATTTTTTTTTTAACCAGTGCACATTTTTTTTCCCGTGGTTCAGTATCAGTAATAGAACACATTTCAACTATTTTTTTAATACTTTTTTTTAAAAATTTATCCGACCTTAAATCAGTAAATTGTGGACACACTACATATTTCGTAATATGATATCGAAATAGTAATAGGTCAGTAACCGCGCGCGCGTAGGTATTTCGAACTTCTTAGAATTTTGACTGATCGAACAGCTGGTAGGTACTAATAGCTACGCTCGGTCGTTCACCTTCGTCACCGCACCGGCGCCGCGCGCAAGTTACCATTAAACTCAGTTTCAAAATAAACATCTTTCGTTAACGATAACTAATTTTTTTGTGGACTAAGATATACCAAAATAAAAATTAACTAACTTTTAACTTTAATTTGTTAAAATTTGCGCACCGGTTAAAAACTTATCCTGTATACCTAGCCTTTTCCCAACCATGTTGGGGTCGGCTTCCATTCTATCCGGATGCAGCTGAATACCAGTATTTTCTCTGGAGCGACTGCCTTTCTGATCTCCACAACCTAATTACTGGACTGATTGTCAGAGTTTCGGGCTTCTGACGACCCGCATCGACTATCAAAAATCTGCGAATGCCAGCACAGACCAACGGTTTAACGTACTTTCCGAGGCACGTAGGGGCCGTGCCTCGAAAAGCACGCTAAGCCATTATCTCGGCTGTCATTGGGATGTAAAGATGATCACCCATCCTCAGACCAACCGCGGCAAGTTTAGCTTAACCTGATCGATAGACCTTTGCGGGTGTTACTATTTAACCAAAAGCAAATATGTAGTCGATCTTTTTAAAATCTAGTACCTCTTTCTATGCGTTTGTGGTTGGTATAAAGCAGACTTTCCATTTGATGGTAAGTGGGCGCCACTGGATAAGTGCAGTCAGGGGACCGCGTAGTTCAAAATTTAGTCGCAGTCTCGTGTAGACGACAGTCAAATGTAAAACAACTTGTCAAAAATAAAATAAATATCTTAGGACAACCAACACACCGTTATCTGATCCCAAACCAGGTTAAGCCTGTACTATGGCAACCAGACAACTGATAAACATACTTATATATTTCTAAATACATACATATTATAGATAAATTACACCCAGACAGAACAAATGATTGTGCTCATCACACAAAGATTTGTCCTGGGTGGGAATCGAACCCACGACCTCAGTCTCAGCAGTCAGGGTCACTAACCACTAGACTAACAGGCCAGTCAAATAAAAATAAATCAGTAAATGTATGGAAACTCGAGGTATTTTTGAGAGACTTAGATCAGAGATCAGTATAACCGGAGTAGCCCTGGCACAGGCAACTGAAGGAACACGGGTGGGTTTTAGTCAGTAAAATGTTGGAGGTATTTTTCTCGTAAAGTGAGACAGATATTTGTGTTGGTAGCTGTAGGATTAAAGGGTTCAGGAATGAACATGTTGGGGGTTGTCTCGTCAAAAATATGAGCATTTAAACTAAAGCCTTCACAAGTACGCCCTCCCGCTCCGCCCAGAGCAGGAGATGTCATTTGATGATTTCCCAACCAGAAAAAAAGGAAGTTTCTGCCTTTTAATACTTACTTTCGCGCCTTCCCAATGATTCTAACAAATGCACTCTCCCAGGCATACATTTTGATTGCTTCAATACTCTGTATTACTTCGTTCATTAATCTAATTCTGTTGTCTGTTCGTATAGCTGTCTGTCTTCGCAGTTTACTTGATATTTTGCCGAGATAACCTGAAAAATTAATACATAGATATACATCATTGACATTAAATAAGCTAGCTAAAATCTGGAGACGAGATTGGTACCCATATCTAAACAAGATAAAATGTTTTTTTTTTTTTCAAGAAAATAAAACGACTAAAAGTGAATGAAATAACTGTAATATTCATAAATATGAAAAAAAAAATAAAGATGTAAAAAAAACAGAAGGTTCATTTGACATAAGCATTACAGAATTAATCTTCTGTTTTTCTTTTAAATATATCCAATACTTCATTCGCATCAATTTCTATCCCCAGAGTATATACCAGGCCACTCAGAAAGTATTGCGAAAAAAAGTTTTTTTTTTTTGCATGGGAGACTGGCCAGTTATAATCTATTTTAAAAATAATGATTATTTATAATTAAAAATAGGAACGTTCCAATTTCAAAATTTCCCTCCACATTTTTTGCGAGCTAATTAAATTATCGTGTCTCATTGGAAAATGGATTTGCGCCGAGAACATTTTCGCGCTATGATTTTTTACGATTTCAAGTGTCGCCAGAAACCGGACGAATCATACGATAGACTTCAAATTGCATTCATGGATGAAGGCCCTTCCAAGGTAACTGTGTATCGTTGGTACAACGAATTCAAACGTGGTCGACTAACATTGGGGGATGAAGAAAGAAGAAACGCGGCGGCGGGTGGTAGAGAGGGCGAATTCAAAATACAAATTAGTGTAATAATTAGTAATAAGTTGTGCCACTCGCCTCTCCTTATTTTAATATTATTATTGCTAATATCTTAACTTTTCGGGGGGGGGGGGGGGTTGAACCCCCAAAACCCTCCCCCTGGCTACGCCCATGATGGATGGACTGTGTGAATTATGATATGGATAGAAAGGGGGTGACTACTGAGATGACGACTAATAGAGAAATGTGGAAGAAAAAGACATGTTGCGACGACCGCTAATAAATTGGGGTAAGGGCAGAGGAGTGATGATAAGCTAATAAAATCATTTTAAAAATACTAACCTTGCAATGGAATAAACATGATCAGAAAAGCAACCCCAATCAAGGTAGCCACACCAATCTGCCGATACATCAGGTAGACAATCAGGGTGCTTTCTATTGGAGTCCTGACGAGGTCTACCATGAACAGACTGGCCATGTCGAATCTCTGCGCG
Source organism: Aporophyla nigra (assembly GCA_947507805.1). Taxonomy (NCBI): domain Eukaryota; kingdom Metazoa; phylum Arthropoda; class Insecta; order Lepidoptera; family Noctuidae; genus Aporophyla; species Aporophyla nigra. The sequence goes on from OX382318.1 coordinate 3,732,780, forward strand.
TCCGTGGTCAGCAAGTTGACCACGTGGCCTGCTAGACCTTCGGATGCTTTGCCTCCTTTTGTTAAATCTAGGCGGAGGAGCTGGAAATCATAAAAAAATATCATTAAGTTCGGGATGAGACTGGACTCCTTTAGTATAGATTGGTTCTTGGCAGGTCCGGATAGAGAGAGGTGGAAAGAGAGTAAGGTCCTTTGACCAACTGTGGGACATTGGAATAATGAGTTTATATTGTTCCACTGCTGGGAAACAAGCCTCCTCTCCTTGAGGAGTGGGCTGTAATCCACCACGCGGGCCCAGTGCAGTGACATCAACCAACCAGGTTGGCTGGTTGACATCTTCGAATGTTTAAATAGTTCTAGGACATGCCAATTTCCTAACAATGTTTTCTAACACAATTTTGAGACCAAAGGTGATGAAATTATTTACATAAATAAAGCGCCTGCCTAAGTTCGAACCCACCAACTACAACTTGTAAGTCGAGGTCGTTAGCACTGTGCCACCATTTTTTTTTTTTTTTTTGATGGGAAATCATCTAATGACTTCTCCCGCTCTGGGCGGAGCGGGAGGGCGTGTCAGACTTTTACTGACTAAAACCCACCCGTGTTCCTTCAGTTGCCCATGTGCCAGGGTCACGGTATCTCTTTCGAACAATCTCGCGACCCTGGCAGGCATCGGTCCTAGCAGACCCCTTCAGTGCTGCTGACATCTCTTTGAGGCGCGCGTGGAACACTACGCGCCGTCGACCCGAGCCTGGTCCTTACCGGGCGGCGAGCTACCCATTGCTCGCCGCCCGCAAGCTCGCGCCTACGGTGGCCGGGAGTCCGCTATCGACTCCCGCCGCCCGAGGCGTCTCCTCCTGCGGACTGTGCCACCATTACTCTATACACAATTATAAATTAAGTGTTATGAGCTGGGGTTCTAGGTGGGGTTTAAATAGAAACCATTTTACAAAAAAAAAAAAACTGTTTATAATTCCGCTATTCGATAATAGATGGCCGTGGCGTTTACACATAACCTTTCGGTTAGTACCGGCTACTTGATAAAAGATGGCGGTAGCGTAACGTTTCAAGTCTATATGATCTACGTAACATTAGTAATTATACTCCATTTGTTTAGGTAGTTAACTAAATGTAAACAATCTTAACATGTCTTTTATCTAAAAAACTGTCAAAAAATTGAATCTAAAAATGTTTACAATTAGGTATTTACTTAAACCGATGTTAGGTAAGTAACTTAATTTAAATAATATTTGTTGGTCTTTTATACGATTTATTTTATATAAAAAGACATATCAAGATTGTTTACCTTTAGTTAACTACCTAAACAAATGGAGTATAGTATTAGATATAAATGAATTACCTTTCTGTATATAAGTGATCCACAAGCGACTCGTACTTTCATTGCCATATTTAGTAACCACAATAACATTGGATGGACTAAACTTGCACTAAGCGCCATGAAACTGAAATAAAAACAATACATAATGTTTAGAAACACACAAAAAAGAAAGAAAGACGAATGGTTTATGACCTGCAAAAAAAAAAATTAACAAAAAAAAAACTTTAAATGCAGACATACAAGCGCCAAATGCCTCGTATTCAAACAGTAAAAGTTTTGAAATTTTGTCCATTGCTTGTTGATTTCAGGGGCCTTTGCCGGGACCAACAGTTTAACGTGCTTTCCGAGGCACGCACTTTCAGATCCTAGGTTTTTGTATTTAAAGTGGTATCCCATCCACGAACTAACCGCGCCAAGAGCAGCTTAACCGGATCGATCGACCCGTGTGGCTGTTATTTATTAGCTACATGAGATGGTATCTGGAATTTAGTGTAACTAGCTTCTGTCCGCGACTTCGACCGCGTCAAATCTTTGCTCCCCTGACCCTTCCCGTCGCATCGCATTGTCTGCCAGTTTTCGTCCATTTTTTGTTGCTGCTCTGCTCCTTTTGATCGTAGCGTGATGTTATATAGCCTTCCTCAACAAATAGGCTACCCAACACAAAAATATTTTTTCAATTCGGACCAGTAGTTCCTGAGTTTACCGCGTTCAATCAAACAAACTCTTCAACTTTATTATATTTATAAATATAATTCTACTGTACGTGTATGTCACTGAACTCCTCCTAAACGGCTGGACCGATTTGAATGAATTTTTCTGTATGCGTTTGGGTGGCACCTTGGATGGTTTAGATTCACAAATCAGTCCAACAGATGGCGCTGCTATCGAGTTCTAGGAAACAGGACAACGTCTATACGGTCAGCTAGTATTAGTATAGATTAGTGTAGTGTAATTGGTAAACTTACCCTACAACTCCTAGTGCATACAGATACGCTTCGTGTGCCTTCACTCCAGAGTGAGACGGCGAGAAGTAGTGGATCAGACCTTCTAAGCATAGTGGTATAGATAGCCTGTGGAAAAAATATAACATATAGAAAGAAAATGCGTCGTATTTGCGGTAAATATGACGCAAAGAAAGACTGAACGCAACAAAAATATAAAAAAGCTGGGGAAAATATACGTCACATCCACGCAAAACGGCCATCGCTCAGCATAATACTGCGACTCTATGCGAGACAGAGCCCCAGCGCTGGTTTTCAGCGACAGCCGGCGCTGACATGTGACGTCGAACGACCATATCATTAAACCTTTATTCTATGAAGCATCTAGCATTATTTCAGCCAATAATGTTTCTTCTGCAGACACTCAGGCCCTTTTTTTTGGGAGGTCGTGTCTGACTTTTACTGACTAATAAAACCCACCCGTGTTCCTTCAGTTGCCCATGTGCCAGGGTCACGGTATCTCTTTAGAATAATCTCGCGACCCCGACAGGCATCGGTCCTAGCAGACCCCTTCAGTGCTGCTGACATCTCTTTGAGGCGCGCGTGAAACACTACGCGCCGTCGACCCGAGCCTGGTCGTTACCGGGCAGCGAGCTACCCATTGCTCGCCGCCCGCAAGATACACAGGCCTCATGTGCGCCCATAGCGAGTTGGTAGATGTCATATCTTCGAATTTTTGGTTCTAGGACATGCCGGTTTCCTCAACAAATTTTCCTTAACCGGTGTGAGAGCAGTGGCGATGAAATAATTTACATTAAGTGCTTGCTTGGGTTCGACCTTACGACCTATACGGAAGTCGCGGCCGTTCACTCGGATCCACCACTGCATTGCAGGAAGGCAGAGGTCTGCCAGGGTCGCTAGATTTGTTTGAAAGAGTTACCGTAGCCCTGGCATATAGGCAACTGAAGGAACACGGGTGGGTTTCAGTCAGTAAAAGTCTGACACGCCCTTTCGCTCCACCCAGAGCGGGAGACGTCATTTGATGATTTCCCACCCACGAAAAAAAAAAGACAGGAAGGCACAGGTATATTTTGCACCAGAATTTCGCCGGTAAGCAATTAAAGTCTAGATTTGTGGCTTTTTATCATCGTCAAAATCTTTTAAGCCGAAATACGTCTACTGTAGGACATTCGCCTCCCCAAACCGGCGCCGCATCTCGGCTGTTCAATTTCAAAACCTAGATTTTTTTAAACGGATGTTTTTACATTTTTCGACCTTACAGACCACCCTCCATACTAGGCTAGCAAAAACTTCCAGAAATCAGTGAAATACGAAGTTACACAACGTTGGAAACCTAGTAACTACAGCAAAACTTTAGTTCTACAGAAACAGTCTTTCGGCTCTCCTGTAAAATGTTTTTTTATGCAGACAGGTTTTGATATTTCACAGCCGATCTAACGACGTGGGGCACTCACTACCTTCAGGGCTATTCTAAATTGCCATTCTTGAGTGGCTACTTACTGACACCCTGGTTTTTGAGAGGCCTATGTTCAGCAGGAGAGGTTAAAAGACACTTACCTAATAGCGGCATCTACGAAGGCGTATATAATATTTCCTATGATGAATTTCAGACCATAAGCCCGGATTATTGCGCGTAACAGGGACGGTTTTTTTCCTTTTTCTGAAAATGAAAAAAGTAAAATGTTAAATTGATAAAAGATTTAAATTGTTATAAATACTAAAGAATAGGGGTAAAACTATGAAATTGCCGTTTTATAGTAATAGATACTCTGAATTGACATTAAACCTTGATGGTGTGAGATATTCGGGTGAAAGTTTTTTACATTATACCTATGAGATTTTTTTTTATAATATAAAATAAATAATAGTTTAAAAAAAACTAAAAAACACGCTTCCATTGAAAACCAAACTAAAAAGTACAAAATAATGGAAAAAAGCGTGGGGTGCCTGATATCAATAAAAAATACCTTAAAAAGCACCCCACGCTTTTTTCCATTATTTTGTACTTTTTAGTTTGGTTTTCAATGGAAGCGTGTTTTTTAATTTTTTTTTAAACTATTATTTATTTTCTATTTTTTAGGGTGTTTCGAATTTTGAGACGTATGTCAGCGTAGTTTGTGACGTATGTCAGCGTAGTTTTCGAAGACAGTTTTTTCTGCTGTCCTGGTAACGCTGGCAAGGATAATGGCACAAATTATTTTGTGACGTATGTCAGCGTAGTTTTCGAAGACAGTTTTTTTGCTGTCCTGGTAACCCTGGCAAGGATAATGGCACAAATTTATGAAATTATTGCATTGTCATCGGTCCTTGACAGGTGTGCAAAGTTTGAATGAAATCTGGTCGTTTAAAGTGGGTCAAAATCGCGCTATAAGGAGTCGGTTACAAACAAACATACAAACATACTAAAATACAAACATACAAGTGAAGCTAATATAAAGCGTGTAAAAATGTACAGCATTCGATTTTCGAATCTAATTTTTTTCTATTCGGCTTAGACGGAAAGATGGACTATACTTCGAAAATCCAAGTAATTTTTGAATACGAGTTCCGAGTTGGAACTAACGCGGCAGAAAAGTTGGTAGTTGTCACATGTCCTAGATTTTTTTGTTCCAGAAGATGCTGGTTTCCTCTGGATGATTTCCTTCACCATTTTGAGAGCAGTGGTGATGACATAAATCAGACAGAGTAGAGCGCTGTCTCGGGGGTTACCCACGACCTACAACTAGGCTTGAGTATGACTTATTTTATAAGCATTTTTTTTTAAGTTGTTAAATCGACCAACCTTTTTTCTCCAACTGTTTCTTCCATTGTACCCCTAATGCATCACCTCGAGGGGTCGCTTTGTGGCCCGGTGTACATCTGAAAATGTATATTAAAAGATACAATAATACAATTGTTTTCTTCTTCTTCTTTTTCTTAGCGTGTCGAAAGCTATCTAAATATCTTGAGAATGTCGGTGAGCTTACTACTCTCCTGCACCCCTAGCCAAGTTGATAATCTGCAATCGTTAACGCTAGTCACTCAACGTTAAGTCACGTGGTTAGAACAAACGAATAGAAAATTCGTAGCCAAGTTCATATCGTTCGAAATGATAGAATGATTTGTTATCGTTTCTACAATGTTCAACGCTACATCCTTTGTCGTTTCTCGATGTCGTTTTTCTAAAGATATTGTATAACGAGCGGCCGACTCAGGCGCGTCAACATGGTTACCAAGTTATCGTTTTTTACAATTGCTGACACCGAGGCGTTACCGATTGGAGAACGGATTTCGACACGAAACGGTTGTAACTTGGCTAGGGGGGCTGGAGGTATCGAGTAGCGTGATCGGGAATAATTAAGGTATGCCTCGGTTGATTAATCCTATTAATTCGGGAGAGAGTGTAGATGCGCGGTAAACTCTGCTTGCGCGATGCAGGATTTTGGATGACGGCACTGTGATGCTGCAGTTCGTAAGTGGAGTTTTAGATGTCACTATACTACAATCGAGAATTTGACCTTTAATACAAAATACATAAGTATACTGACCTATATACATCTGATATACTGAGCTGACCTTTCCTGCCTTTCGCGAATACGGACCGTGTGTACCTGAAAACAGAGTTGATTTTACATGACTTCGGATAGGTAGAAGTATATACCACAGTTCGCCAGATATGTTTGTTTAAGTCCCTTGTAATAGGGAGCTTTACTGAAAAAAAAGACAGAAAAAAGAAGAAAGAAAGACCAGAGTGCATCCTAGAACGTCGAAAAAACACGATGTTTGATTTACAACTGTCGGTCCTCGGCATAGCGCTGACAATCCAGTGCGGGAAGAAATCCGAACGAACGTGGACTTATCTACCCACAAGGCCCATTACATATAATGAAATTAGATTTTGTATAATTTTCAGATAGATGACGGTATTGAATATGTTAGCGCTACTGGCAGCCCTGCAGAGGCCCTATTGTGAGTTTCTTTTTTAACATCTTGACTATTAGCATCGACCGCGTTCAGCACTCCGATTGGTCCTGCATTGGTGAAGTGCGAATCGCAGCGCCGAACGTCTAAACGGTTAAAACAAACTCATACTAGGGCCACAGAGACCGTGGGTGTCATAAGAGGCGACTAAGGGACTTACTAGAGAATGGACAGCAGCGTTCTATAGGCATTTTACCACCATACTGCGATCGCCAACCCGCCTGCCAACCGTGGCAATTATGGCAAGCCCCCCTAAATTGGGAAATTCTGTGTCCAGCAGTGGACGTCTTTCGGCTTGTTTTGTTTTGAGTGGTAAATCATCAAATGACGTTTCCCGCTCTAGGCGGAGCGGGAGGGCGTGAGACTTTTACAGACTAAAAACCTACCCGTGTTCCTTCAGTTGCCTATATGCCAGGGCCACGGTAACTCTTCCGAACAAATATCGCGACCCTGGCAGGCTACGGTCCTAGCGGACCCCTTCAATACTACAAACATCTCTTGGACGCGTGGAACACAACGCACCGTCGACACGGGCCTGGTCCTTACCGGGCGGCGAGCTACCCATTGTGCGCCGCCCGCAAGCCCGCGCCTGCGGTGGCCGGGAGTCCGCAATGGACTCCCGACGCCCGGGGGCCCTTTGAGTAAAGGACGTCTTGCGACTGAAATGATGATGATGATAGGCCTGTGTCTAGCAGAGGACGTTTTTTTTTCGACTGAAATGATAATACGTACCAGTAACAAAATTTCGATATAAAACTTGCAGTTTCTCGTGGGTTCTGTTTCCTCTCAATATCAAAATATCCAGGATCCATGTTTGTTCACTTAAGTAACTATTAATCGTAACTATTTTTGGCACTTATAGTGACTTCGTAATTCTTCGTAATTAAGTACTTAAATCATTTAAGTATCAACACCAGCATTTTTGGATACCTGTAACAAAAGAGAAATGTTTTTAGAATAACGATATTAAATAACATCACGACTTTATTGGGAATAAGGGTTGGCACAGGTATACCCCCTAATTGGGGCCAGGGGGCGACGGCTCTGGGGACATCCGTCGCCCCCTATTCCTTAGGACCCGAGATGCAGCGCGTAGTGTTCCACGCGCGCTTCTCTATGTTGTTCGGGGGGGAGTTTAACACCATACTCCCTCTAACGTGAAGAGGCCCGTAGAGGCGGGCCGGCGCCAGTCGGGGATCGCGGAAGTCGCACTAGATCCCGTGGTCCCCGACGTAGATGTGGTCGGAACGCCGCACTGTGGGCTGGATTTCGGCTTTCATAGACGAAAAGCATTCTTAAGCAAGCGACGAAGAATTCAATCTCGAAAGCGGTGACTTTTATGCCTGAATTATGTTTCGGAAGACCCAATACATACTCCAAAATTGTATCATTATAGTACAGCTACAGACCTATAAACGGCTCATTGAGATTTTTTTCTTTACTACAATATTATAAATGTGAAAGTAACTGTCTGTCTGTTACGCTTTCACGACTAAACCACTGAACCGATTTTGCTGAAATTAGATACGGGGTAAGTTAGAACCCCAAGGAAGGACATAGGCTACTTGTTATTCCGACGACTTCGTCTGCGTCCGCGATAACTGACATTTACGTGAACGAAGACGCGGGCAAAAGCTAGTTTAAATTAGCAGTTTTGTTTTTATAACCGACGAATGTTTTACGTTCGGAGGGTCTACTCTAGAATCATTTGATGAATTCATGGTTTTAGTTTACGCGTCCATGTCCCTAAACAACCACCGTGTAAAAGGTGAATAAAAATTAAATAGCGAAATTAGACCGTGAAGTTTAGACCCTGTCTGCGAGGGTCGCGAGATTTGTTCGAAAGAGATACCGTGGCCCTGGCACATGGACAACTGAAGGGTGGGTTTTAGTCAGTAAAAGTCTGATACGCCCTTCAGCTCCACCCAGAGCGGGAGACGTCATTTGATGAATTCCCCACCGTAAAAAAAAAGTTTAGACCCTGTAATTCGTCACTCATATCAGGCCTAACAAACAGAGCACGAGCATCAGCATCATCATTTCAGCCAAAAGACATCAACTGCTGGATATAGTCCTCCCCCAATTTGGGGGGTTTGCCATAATCGCCTCGCTTGGCAGGCGGGTTAGCGATCGCAGTATGGTAGTAAAATGCATAGAGAACGCTGCTGCCCATTCTCTAGTAAGTCCCTTAGTCGCCTCTTACGACACTCACGGGAAGAAATCGGATGGTGCTATGGTGGTATTCTTTATGCCCGGCACCACACGGTAAGACCATTATTAACTAACTCTTATAATTTATTCATGCTTTGGGTCGCTACTAGGAAAATAATTAATTCCAATTAGAGAAGTAAAATGAACCGTAAAGGCGGTTCAACGTACAAAACGAGATATTTACATGTATTTACATAATTTCAGGGACGATGAGCTTGGGAAAATGTATGTAATTTTCTTCTTGTCAGTATAACTATAGAAAATGAAACGAAATTATCGTGCATTAGGTTTCTGCCCTCAATTTTGTTGGCGTGTAATTTCTTGTTTTAATATAAACCATGAACATAGACATGCATTTGCTTACATACCCACATTCATACATACATATGTACATAGCAGTCAAAATCATAACCCTCCTTTTTGCTTCGCCGTAGTAGGGTCCAAGAGGGTACAACGCCCGAAGCGTAGAGCAGAGGTGCGGTGGTTCTGTTCTTCAAAAAAGGTAACAAAACCTTGCTGTAGAACTATAGACCCATCTCACTTCTGAGCCACAACAAGCTGTTCTCGAGAGTCGTCACGAACCGTCGCGCCAGGAGACTTGACGAGTTCCAGCCACCAGAATAAGGCGGTTTCCGAAAAGGCATCAGTACCGTAGATCACATCCATACTGTTCGGCAAATTGTACAGAAGACCGAGGAGTACAACCAGCCGCTGTGTATGGCATTTTGTGGACTACGAGAAAGCCTTCGGACTCCAACGAAATATGGGCAGTTCAGGCCTCTCTGCAACGATGTCGAATTGACTGGGGCTATATCAAAGTGTTGAGATGCTTGTATGAAGCTGCCACGATGACTGTTCAGATCCAGGATAAGAAAACTAGCCCAATCCAACTGCTCAGGGAGGTGAGACAGGTCATGTGATATCCCCGAATCTGTTTACCCAAGCGTTGGAGGACGTATTCAAGACGCTGGACTGGACTGGACAGGGTATCAATGTGAATGGCGAGTATATCTCACACCTTCGCTTTGCCGATGGCATCGTCGTAATGGCAGAGACGCTGGTACAGTTGCACCAGATGCTGCACAGCCTGAATGGACCCTCCCGGCGGGTTGGCCTCGGCACGAATTTGGACAAGACGAAAGTCATGTTCAACTCGCACGTCTTGCCGAGTCCAATGCACATCGAGGGTTCGCTTCTCGAAGTTGTGAAGGAGTATGTCTACTTAGGGCAAGTCGTCCAGCTCGGTAGACACAACTTTGAGAAGGAAGCCAACAGGAGGATCCAGTTGGGTTGGGCAGCGTTCGGGAAACTTCGTCAAGTCTTCTCATCGTCTATCCCGCAATGTCTGAAGACTTCTGACATTGGTCTTCAACCAGTGCGTCCTGCCCGTAATGACATACGGTGCCGAAACATGGACGCTGACAGTTGGGCTAGTCCAGAAATTCAAGGTCACTCAGCGCGCTATGGAGCGGCGGGCTATGCTCGGAGTTTCTTTGAAGGTTAAAATCAGAAATGAAATTATCCGAAATCCGAATTATAGCTCGCAGAGTAAGCAAACTGAAGTGGCAGTGGGCTGACCATGTCTGTCGAAGGACCGATGGTCGATGGAGCAGACGAGTCCTGGAGTGGAGACCGCGTATCGGCAAGCGTAGCGTGGGACGCCCCCCCAGCTAGGTGGACCGACGACTTAAAGAAAGTGGCTGGGGCAAACTGGATGCGGAAGGCGGAGGACAGGTTGTTGTGGCGCAATATGGGAGAGGCCTGTGTCCAGCAGTGGACTGCGATAGGCTGATTTGATTGTAGTAGGGGGTAAAAAAATAATCCCCAATAAATTAAAAAGAAGATAAAAGTGTTTATAAAAGTCTGTCGTGTTATTCCGATAGAAAAACTCATCGGGTACCCAACAAAAAAATCGATTTCGCTAAGCTTAACTTTAATTAAGTGAACTCAAAATACCCAATCCAGTCTATCAACGTATGCATACAATCTACCAGTATTTTCGCACGCAAAAACCCAATAACGTTAACAGAAAAAAAAAACAAAGGTCAGCGGGCAAAGGTGACTAAGTATACCTACCAGACAACAAGTAGGTCAAAGGACATCGCTAAAGATGGCCCCAGGACCAACAAACCTCTGACGTACATAATAATTATAAATGTATTTTATTATACTAATTGCGAATATTTGTATAAAACGGACACTCTGCGTATCATAATGAACATTAAAAAGAGCTGCAACGACTAACGAGAAATGACATCACACTAGATACCGCCATCTTTGACAATTAGTGATGCCCAATCTTTAATTTCACACATCGAGAAAAAGATTGCTTGCATTGGTTGGCCACCTGCTCAGGGACGGCATACGCATTCGTTCGTACTTTTCTTTTCAACCTTTGTACCTAACACGTTTTTTTTCCAAGGTAGAACGCTCTGTACTAACTTGCGACGTTTTTATTGGTATCATGACAACCTTAATAGTGTAAAAAGAATTAAATAACTAAACTGATTTTTATATCCTAATCCATCCATCCTAAATAATTAATATAGAAAAAAACAATAACTACACATAAGTGAGATACGTTGTTATATCTATACAAATAAATAAAATTGGAGTGTCTGTTTTTAATATTAAGATAACCACTTTTTACTAAGTGTATATGGATGTATACACGATACATATACCAAAACAACATTTTTTACAATTTTTGTCTGTCTGTCTGTCTGTCTGTCTGTCTGTCTGTCTGTCTGTCTGTTCGTTCCCGCTAATCTCGGAAATGGCTGGACCGATTTTGACGGGACTTTCACTGGCAGATAGCTGATGTAACAAGGAGTAACTTAGGCTATTTTTATTTTAGAAAGATTCTTTTATTTTAGAAAAAAATAACTATCTTCGAAAACTACGCTGACATACGTCTCAAAATTCGTAAAACCCTGGCTGAATCCTACGAAATAGATCAAAATAATGTACTACAGAATTGTACACCTTTAAATGGCCTACAAAAATGTCCTCAATGGTATATGTCTATCTCTTAGGGATAACCCACAATAACCATTTTTTATCTTTTACTTTTTACGAGAAATAAGGGCTTATTTACGAAGCGATTTTAAGCAATACAGCATTAATCCTTATCCAATTAAGTAAAAATTAAATACATTGTGCATTTAATATAGATCAATATGGCCCTTTACAGCATGTAATTTAAATGAATATCTTAGAAGATATTAGAGATTTAAAAAGTGGGCGCAGAGCGCGTTGGCAGGGGCCGGGTAGTACAGGATAAGTAGGATTGTAATTCATATTACTTTGGCTTCAAAGTAATTGCGAATATCATGTGTGTTCATTATACTCAAAATAAACCTAATAGTATTATTTCAAGTAAGAGACCGCGAAATTGCTTAGATGTTTAGATTTTTGGATGTTTGTTTCTCAATGATGCAAAGACGGCCAAACGGATTTAGATCGAATTTGGCACAAAGATATATTATATCATCATGGATACGTAACAGATAGGATACCTACTTTATCCCGGTAGTAGGTTCCCGGGTGTTATTTTCCGACAGCTATACGGGCCAAGCCACTGGCAAAAGTACTATTCCTATAATTAAGTTCGGTGTCTGGTAAATGATTGAGTGTCTGTATAGGTAAAATAGGAGCGTTAAGAAAAACCAGGAAGACTTATATTCAACTAAACCAAGCCCTATGTCACAGTCTTCTTACTCTGAACACTATTACTTTTATTTTAAAAACACCAACACACATGATGTTCTCATAAACTATGAATCCTAAGTAATATGAGTTATAATCCTACTACTAATAATATTATATATGTGAAAATATGTATGATTGGGTGTTTGTTTCTCAATCACGCAAAAATGGCTGAATGGATCTGGATCGAAAATAGCACACAGAGTCTATATTACCTATATAAAACATCGAATAACACATTCTTATCGCGGTAGTACGTCCTCTTGCATTAATTTCCGACATCCACGCGGGCGAAGCCGCGGGCAAATAATATTATAAATGTGAAAATATGTATGATTGGGTTGTTGTTTCTCAATCACACAAAAATGGCTGAATGGATCTGGATCGAAAATAGCACACAGAGTCTATATTACCTATATAACCTGGAATAACACATTCTTATCGCGGTTATACGTCCTCTTGCATTAATTTCCGACATCCACGCGGGCGAAGCCGCGGGCAAAAGCTAGTTTCAAATAATATCGATCGGTATCGATTTTTTTACAAAATATAGGGATACGGATCTAATGCATGGACATCCCTAATCCTTGTCATGTCCATATTGTCAATCAATGAAACTGTCAAGTTAATCCACTACTGCACTAAAAGTAAATAATAAGGATATTTTACACCAAACAAGATAAGTAGGTACCTGGATCTTTAAGCCACATGGGTACAGGTAACAGAAATAGCATTATTGACAGGTATCTAGTAACACAGAACAAAGAATACTACTATACTATCCTACTACTAGTTTTCTTTATTCCGTGTCTAGTAACATGTATTATGATTGTTTCTTACTAAACATAACCTCAAAATATTTGTTTTATTTTTAAATAAATGCTTTCTGCAAGTTGTCCGTCATCAAAAATTATCTTCATGGGCATGTACTTGTAATTTAGAATACCTTAAATAAATTTTATTCCCTGTTGGTTTTGGGGCGAACGATCTATGGACGCAGAACATTATCCTTTTGCACGCGACAGTGTAGGTCAGACGGCGACAACGAGTAAATATGTTACAGAGGCTCAAGTGTGAGTTTCTTTTAACCGTCTCGTCTTGACTATACGCATTGACCGCGGTCGATGCGGTTTGCACGCGATTTGGTTGCGATTTTCACGTTAGCGAAAATACTTAGTTACTTACTTAATAGTTTATTGATTTAACATATACGTATTGTGTAAGTAATTTATTAACAAACATAATATTAATTTTCAAAGTTTCAAAATTTGTCTGACGACAAAATGTGAGGCTTTGTGTAAGTTATTTTTTAACCAGATTTTGAATACTTAAATATAGATAGAAAAATAAGCGCAACGTTTCTCAACTCTCGGCGTTGAACCAAGCGATGAAAATCCTGCACGCTGTCATTGAAAGCGGGCATAACTCTCTGATGGCTATCTACTCCAGTGCTCTTGGCGCCGAGGATCTCGACTGTATTGGGGCAGTCCCATTTACAGAGGGTGTAATAACCCGGAGGCTAGTAATGGCAGGATGTCACGATTCTTCGAGGATTTGCTTCTTATTTAGAGAAACAGACTTTTTTTTTAAATTGTTCTGTCCTCATTTATTCCCATGGGTGTCGTAAGAGGCGACTAAGGGACGTACTAGAGAATGGCAGCAGCGTTCTCTAAGCATTTTACCATCATACTGCGATTTATGTAATTACATGTCTTTTTTTTTTTAAACACGCTTTCATAGGAAGCCAAACTAAAAAGTATAAAATGATGGAAAAAAGCGTGGGATGCTTGATATCAATAAAATTTAAAATAGGTACTCCAAAAAATACAATTTTTAGTTTTTTACACAATTAATTTTCATTTACAGATTTTTTTTTGTTTTGTTTGGTCACATTTATGAACTTAACAGAGGCAAAAGGGGTATATAATGGTCGTAGCAGATCCTGCCAGGGTCGCGAGATTTGATCGAAAGAGTTACCGTGGCCCTGGCATAGGCAACTGAAGGAACACGGGTGGGTTTTAGTCAGTAAAAGTCAGACACAGTCCGCCCAGAGCGGGAGACGTCATTTGATGATTTCCCACTCACAAAAAAAAGGGTCGTAGCAGGTTTTGTAATGTCTGACTACCCCCATTGGGAAAAGACGTGATTTTACGTATGTGTGTAAAATTTTAGCATTTTGTCAACCTAATTTATTACTAAGCCTGTCCCATAGTTTTACAAAACACAATGCGACAGCTGTTTCATATAAAGGTCACGATCTGGCTACGCAATGATTTACCATGAATAGCACTTAATTGCCGAAACTGTTCTATGGAACAGACCTTGGATCAGCCATGGGACATTAGAAGAATGGACAATGTTTCTATTCAATATGTATGGTGGTCACATGGTCACTTATGGTTTCCCAGAATCAGTTGACGACTTAAAAGCAAGTACTAAAATATTTTACAAGGTTATTCTCGTAAGACCGTGTGGTGCCGCACATGTAAAGAATAACACCATCCCATTTCTTACCGTGGGTGTCGTAAAAGGCGACTAAGGGATTTACTAGAGAATGGGCAGCAGCGTTCTCTATACATTTTACCACCATACTGGCATCGCCAACCCGCCTGCGTGCGGCGATTATGACAAACCTGAATTATGTAATTACATACGAGTTACGAAGGTCTCGAATCATATTTTAATCAACATGCGAGATTTGTTCGAAATAGTTACCGTGGCCCTGGCATATGGGCAACTGAAGGAACACGGGTGGGTTTTAGCCAGTAAAAGTCTGACACGCCCTCCCGCTCCACTCAGAGCGGGAGACGTCATAATGATGATTTCCCACGCACACAAAAAGGGTTCCTTACCTCGTACGTGTTACTAAGGCTACGTTGTCCGACTGTCTGTCACAGAGCTGTTTCTTTTGAATCTTAATCGGTAGACACTTGACATTTTAACTTTTTTTTTTGTTATTGGACATTGGCGCTCGCGTACAATTTGCTAACTGCCTCATTATACAGCAAAAGTATTTACAACCTGACCATTCATTTTGCTACTCGTTTTTTTTTTTTAAGTGTGGGTGACAAAATAAAGGCCCGTAATGGTGTTGTACTTAACACCTCTGTCCACCCCTACGGAGGATACAGGGTTGATGTTTATCGATCGCGCCAAAGAAACGTTGGCCTTACTTAGTAAAAGGTCAATAGCTATATTTGGCCATTGATTTTCGTCGAGCCGAGCCCATGGCGTCATCTGTAGAACTGTAAAACTACGGGGGTTGTTCCTATAAATGGCGGTTAACCTAAATAGGAATTGTAGTTATTTTATTGGTCTACTATAGCTACTGCCCGCGGCTTCGCCCACGTGGATATTGCAAATTATCTCACGGGAACGTTTTTCCCGGAACAAAAAACCTGTTACTTCTTATAGGTAATATCAACTATATGCCAGTGAAAGTCCCGTAAAAATCGGTCCAGCCGTTTCAGAGATTAGCCGGAAAAAACAGAGAGACAAACATTTTCAAAATTGTTTTTTTTTTATGTAAGTACCGTACTTCTTTTTTTTGGGGTGGGAAATCATCAAATGATTTCTCCCGCTCTGGGCGGAGCGAGAGGGCGTGTCAGACTTTTACTGACTAAAACCCACCCGTGTTCCTTCAGTTGCCCATGTGCCGGGGCCACGGTATCTTTTTCGAACAATCACGCGACCCCGGCAGTAAGTACCGTACTTCACTTGCATTTATTTAGTGAAAAGCTGTTAATTATAATAAATTCGAAATTCCAGACACTCCAATTTTATTTATTTGTATAGATTAAACCGACAACACTGTTACCGTGTATTGCCAGACCTAAAGAATAGCACCACCCCATTTCTTCCAGTGGGTGTAGTAAAAGACGACTAAGGGACTTACTAGAGAATGGGCAGCAGCGTTCTCTATACATTTTACCACCATACTGCGATCGCCAACCCGCCTGCC
Source organism: Aporophyla nigra (assembly GCA_947507805.1). Lineage (NCBI taxonomy): Eukaryota > Metazoa > Arthropoda > Insecta > Lepidoptera > Noctuidae > Aporophyla > Aporophyla nigra. Next base: position 3,748,920 of record OX382318.1, read on the forward strand.
AAGCAAAATTCGAAGACATATGACATCTCCGTCACTGGGCCAGCTTGGTAGATTACGGCCCACTCGCTCTCACCGAGAGGAGGCCGGTGTCCCAGCAGTGGGAAAAATATAAGCTGCTGATGATGATGAAACGAGGCAAAAGGAGTATGTAAGGGTCGTAGCAGGTGGCGTTCTGTAGTTTCTGCCTACCCCCATAGGAAAAATAATAGTTTAAAAAAACACGCTTCCATAGAAAACCAAACTAAAAAGTAGAAAATAATGGAAAAAATCTGGTCATTTAAAGTGGGTTAAAATCGCGCTATAAGGAGTCGGTTACAAACAAACATACAAATATACAAGTGAAGCCAATATAAAGCGTGTAAAAAAGGCTTTTTATGGTATTTTTTTATTGATATCAGGCACCCCACGCTTTTTTCCATTATTTTCTACTTTTTAACCGACTTCAAAAAAAGGAGGAGGTTATATGTTCGACTGTATGTATTTTTTTTTTTTTATTTTTTTTTTATGTATGTTCACCGATTTCTCCGCCAATTGTCAACCGATTTTGAAAATTCTTTTTTTATTCGTAAGGGTATACTCCTGAGGTGGTCCCATATTAATTTTGTGAAGATTTGATGTATACTTTGGGAGATAAACGAAGGAACTCCTCAAAAACAAACAGTACACGTAATGTGATTTGGATATTGTACTAAAGATCAAAAATAATTGCTGGTTCTATCTATCCATCCGTGGTGAACTAATTATAGTCTTCGAAGATACCGCATGGAACTCCTCATCGGTGAACAGTACATATAGGAACTTACAGTGAAAGGTTAGAAGGTTAGGGGATAATTCTTTGAATATTATAGGCACGTTTAGACCGTTACTTGTATTCTTATATTCCGTTGAGCTGATGATGGAAGGTACAACTCCTTATCGATCAGGAGTTAGAAGATATCTTGTCCTAGATAGACATACTCGTTGACATCGAGAATTGATTCCTCAGCAGACACTAGAGAGGGCTCTTACCCACTCTACTGTCTGCTTAATAAAAAAAAAAGCAGCCTTAATCATTTTGGCCTGGCCATGCTTGGTTTTTTTTTTATGTATGTTCGGGCATAACTCCGTCATATATAGATGGATTTGCAAAATTCTTTTTTTGTTCGAAAGGGGTTTATTCCGAAATGGTCCCATATAATTTTCATATAGATCTGATGATGAGTTCGGGAGACAGACACCGGAACTCTTTAAAAAATGACAGGAAATCAACCGCGAGTTCTGCTATCGCATAAATATGCATTGTTTGTTTGGAATTAGTGCAGGGTGAATACCACAACTAAAAATTTAAAAATAAAAACTTTTTTACAAAAAAAAAAAAACCACCGACTTCCTTAAAAACACTACAAAGTGAAAAATAACTTTAATTTCGGAAGTCGGTGGCAAAAAAACCGTAAATACAGATCCTAAGACACCGACTACCGAAATTAAAGTTATTTTTCACTTTGTAGTGTTTTTAAGGAAGTCGGTGGTTTTTTTTTTTGTAAAAAAGTTTTTAGTTTGGTTTTCTATGGAAGCGTGTTTTTTAGTTTTTTTTAAATATTATTTATTTTATATTTTTTAGGGTGTTTCGAATTTTGAGACGTATGACAGCGTAGTTTGTGACGTATGTCAGCGTAGTTTTCGAAGACATTTTTTTGCTGTCCTGCTAACCCTGGCAAGGATAATGGCACAAAATGAAATTATCGTATTGTCATCGGTCCTCGAAAAGTCTACAGAGTTTAAATGAAAACTGGTCGTTTAAAGTGGGTCAAAATCGCGCTATAAGGAGTCGGTTACAAACAAACATACATGTGAAGTTGTGAAGCTAATATAAAGCGTGTAAAAAGGCGTGAGTTTGTGAATGTGTGTGTGTATGCAAACCCACAGAACAGGCTAGTAACAAAATAATAACACAAAATGACTGTATTCAAATGCCAGCATAATCATTTGATTGAGTATAAATGTTTTACGAACTAACCATAACATCCTGACCTATGTATCAATTACTTCAGTTCGACACCACAGCTCAAGCAAAACTGGCTATACATGTGGGTCAATAACATCTTCGAATGTTTTACGATATGTCGTAGACATAACTATTATATCATAATCAAAATTACTCATAATTTATGATATCCAAGATAAACGATATTATAAAACAGAATAATGAATTTCGCGAGTCATTTGCCACGAAAACGAACGAGGAAAGGAAATTAAAGTGTAATATTTACTATTATTATATACTACCTTTTGCCAGCGGCTTCGTCCGCGTGGAGGTCGGAATTATCCCGCGGAAACGTAGTTACTATCGGGATAAAAAGTACCCTATGTGTCAATCCAGGTTATAAATTATCTACGTGCAAAATTTCATATAAATAAATTATCTACGTGCAAAATTTCATATAAAACCGATCAGTCGTTTTTGCGTCAAAGAGTAACAAACACACATCCATATACATCCATGCAGCCATACTCACAAACTTTCACAGTTATAAGTAGTATTAGTAGGATACGCTTGCCGTGATAGGTTCGTAGATGGGTGACCATCTTTACATACCAAGACCCCTCCGTGCCTCGGAAAGCACGATAAGCCTTTGCCCCCAGCTGTCATTTGTGAATCTTTGACAATCTTTACGAGTCATCAGCAGAGGTCGGAGTAGGTAGATTGAAATGGGATCAATGAACTGGCACGTATATATTAGCTTGGATATGCCTCCGGGATTCAGGGATTTTGTAATTAATTTCAAATGTAGTAATGTGTAGAATAAAGAATACATCAATATGAATAAGAAATGTATAACCTTTTTGCGTCTTTTTACACGCTTTATATGCTAATATATGCTATATTCACTTGTATGTTTGTATATTTGTATGTTTGTTTGTAACCGACTCCTTATAGTGCGATTTTGACCCACTTTAAACGACCCGATTTCATTCAAACTTTGCACACCTGTCAAGGACCGATGACAATGCAATAATTTCATAAATTTGTGCCATTATCCTTGCCAGGGTTACCAGGACAGCAAAAAAACTGTCTTCGAAAACTACGCTGACATACGTCACAAACTAATTAGTGCCATTATCCTTGCCAAAGTTACCAGGACCGCAAAAAAAGCTGTCTTCGAAAACTACGCTGACATACGTCTCAAAATTCGAAACACCCTAAAAAATAGAAAATAAATAATAGTTTTAAAAAAAACTAAAAAACACGCTTCCATTGAAAACCAAACTAAAAGTACAAAATAATGGAAAAAAAGCGTGGGGTGCCTGATATCAATAATACCTAAAAAAGCACCCAACGCTTATTTTCCATTATTTTGTACTTTTTAGTTTGGTTTTCAATGGAAGCGTGTTTTTTAGTTTTTTTTAAACTATTCTTTTTAATAATATATAGGTGATCGGCCTTCTACAGTAAGAAAAAAACAATTTTAAATGTTTATCTATCGCATTCATATAAATTTCTAATGTAATACCTAGTTTAAAAATCCTTACTTTCACAATATTTGATGCAATCCCGTATGTACCAAAATGAAATTTCGGAAAAAAGGCTTATCCATGTTGTGATTTCTATGACTATTCATGATGCGAGTACGTAAAATCAATCTACCTACTCCGACCTCTGGTCATCAGAAGCCCGAAAATCTGACAACCAGTCTTATCAAGGGGTATCGTATTACCCAGTAACTGGGTTGTGGATGTCAGATAGGTAGTTGATCCTTGTCAAATACTGGTATTCAGCTGCATCCGGTTAGACTGCAAGCCGACCTGACATAGTTGGGAACAGGCTAGGCAGATGATGAGGATGATTGTGATGATTTACTATGACTATATTTACATACCAAGACCCCTCCGTGCCTCATAAAGCACTTTACGATTGTACGCGTCCGTTCAGCAGAACGGACGCGTACGCGTCTCGATACAAAATCGTTGTTTTCTATGGGCAAAAGCTGAATAGAGCTGAATAAGTGGACGTAGTTTAGCAAAAAAGACCCAAACCACACATACTACAGTCAGTAAAAACAACCTAGCTAAAAACAGCTTTATGTTTCATTTTTTTTTCAGCATAAACAATTCAAACATTCTGGTTTTTAACTAGTACTTCTAACCGTGTGGTGCCGGGCGTAAAGAATAACACCACCCATCTCTTCCCGTGGGTGTCGTAAAAGGCGACTAAGGGACTTACTAGAGAGTGGGCAGCAGCGTTCTCTATGCATTTTACCACCATACTGCGATCGCCAACCCGCCTGCCAAGCGTGGCGATTATGGCAAAGCCCCCCAAATTGGGGGAGGCAAAGTCCAGCAGTAGAGGTCTTACGGCTGAAATGATGATGATGATGATGACTTCTAACAGAATATGTTAATATACCATTACTAATAAAAAAAAACATGTTAATATTTCACTGACAAAAAAATAAACCTCTTGAACGATAAAGGTCGATATTTCAAAAGCAACTGGGTGTGGATTGAGTCCTTTCTGCTTAAATACGTCCAAGTGTGAGTAGTCCCTAAGCCGTTGGTTCCGGGTAGGGTTGCCACCTTTTTGTTTGTCAATTAAAGTACATTGGTTATTTTAGGTAAGAAAAAAAGTACATAGTATAAAAATTAAGTACGATTTATTTTTCTTTATTATTATATTTCAAAACATAATTTTTATTGCTTTTTGCAGTTTGTATCAAATAAATTTCGTTTAACAAATATGATCTTAAGACTAAACTTTTCAAAATCCTACAGAAATCAAATCTTTTAAGCAAAATAAAGTATTTTCGTGTACTTTATTTTTCTCATAAAGTATAGAGTACTATTATGTGAAATAACGTACAATACTTTATTATAAAGTACGGGTGGCAACCCTAGTTCCGGGTGTCACTCGTGGATCTTTTACGGGTCTTCAGAAGCCTAAAAGTCTGAAAACAAATGTTACCAAGGGGTGAGCCCCGAATCCCCCGAACCAGATCGCATGGTTTATTTCCGAAATGAACGTTAGATTTTTTTCCGTACGGATAGTTTACAAACGTGTGCAGCGAGTTGAACATTTTTGATGCAAACATTCAGCACCCTAATTGCGAAACGCACAATTTATCAGAATCTGAATGGGATTGAAGATTATTTCTAAACCATTGCGTCATTTGTTCGAATAAATTGTCGACTCAGCAAAGTAAATAACGCAATGAATGTTGTTTAACTATCAATATGAAACCAATTCCTACTGATAGCAAGTTACACAATTACCCCTCTGATCAGGAAACCGTTCGTATGCTTGAACCTAACTACCGTATGTTATTAATCATTGTAGGTTATTAAAAATTTAAATTGTTATACAATTAGTCACTTTCATCTCATATGAATTTATTATGATTAATAGTGAAGCAAATATAACACGTGTTTTATTAGATCATGCAAAACAGGAAAGTATTTACAGCGTTACTAATCAAAATTTATACACAAACAAATACGCACACAGCATTATGCTGAGCGATGCGTTTTGCGTGGATGTGACGCATATTTTCCCCAGCTCTTCTTCTTACACGCTTTATATTAGCTTCACTTGTATGTTTGTCTGTAACCGACTCCTTATAGCGCGATTTTGACCCACTTTAAACGACCAGATTTCATTTAAACTCTGTAGACTTATCGAGGACCGATGACAATACTATAATTTCATAAATTTGTGCCATTATCCTTGCCAGGGTTACCAGGACAGCAAAAACTGTCTTCTAAAACTACGCTGACATACGTCACAAACTACGCTGACATACGTCTCAAAATTCGAAACACCCTAAAAATAAATAATAAGCGTTTTTTTAGTTTTTTTTTTTTTTAATTTTTAGTTGTGGTATTCACCCTGCAAACAAACAATGCAAACAAACAATGCATATTTATGCGATAGCAGAAATCGCGGTTGATTTGCTGTCATTTTTTAAAGAGTTCCGGTGTCTGTCTCCCGAACTCATCATCAGATCTATATGAAATTTACATGGGACCATTTCGGAATAAACCCCTTTCGAACAAAATTTTTGCAAATCCGTCTATATATGACGGAGTTATGGCCGAACATACATAAAAAAAAACATATAAACATCCGAATTGAGAACCTCCTCCTTTTTGAAGTCGGTTAAAAATAAAATCAATTATCAATTTATGACTACTGGTACTACTACCTCGTAATGTGCGTTTGTTTCTACAGAAAAAAAAATCTTTCTTTCTTTCTTGCGCAAATAGAACGTGTCGGTAAAGAAGCCAGGTGTGTGGTGTAGTCCGAGAAGGGATTTTCATGTCTAGAAACCTTAAAATACAAGTGATATTTGTAATAATTACAATAGTATTATGTTATTTGTTGACCTCTTTTATCTGTTCTGTGCTTTATTCAAGTATGTTTGAGCCAGCTTCCAGTCAAACATGATGCACCTGAATGCTGAATACCAATATTTCACATAAAGCGATTGCCTATCTGACCTCCACAACCCCGTTACTGGGTAATACGATACCCCTTGGTAAGACTGGTTGGCAGACTTTCGGGCTACTGACGACCCGTAAAGACTATCGAAGATCTATGAATTACAGCCCGTACCAACGGTTTAACGTGCTTTTCAAGGCACGAAAGGTATTAGTACTTAATAGTATTAGTATTTAGTAATAGTATTTATTTTCTCAAAAAGTTATATACAGTTATTGTTCCCTAGACCCAACATTAGGATTCCTTATGTCGTCGAGATCTAGTTACTTCGTACAGTTAGTATTGACAGTAGAAGACAAAAATCTGTGAACGTTTCAAAAGCTGGTAGGTTAATTAGAGAGTTACAAAATAATCGAGAGAAAGAAAGAAAAAAAAATAAAAAAAATATGGTATGTCAAGATGGCAAACATAGTTTAATTTGATCGATAGACCGGTGCAGCAGTTATTAATTAGCCCCAAGCGTCAGCTTCAAGTCTGAACCCTTCAGTAAAATTACAAAACCCAAGATTTTTCAGTGTTATCTCTAAGGTAGCCTTTGCTTTACATGCTCCAGTTATAATTTACTTTCACTAACTGGTTTACCTTACTTTCAAATCGTTTTTAATTAACTCTGCTTCATTGATATAATGACAGTTACCATGGCAGTTTAAGGTGAAAGCGTAAGGATTAGTCCGTGAAATTAAACATTTTTTACGGTTATTGCAATTTTTAGGTCAATTTTAGGTTTCATGTTGATCAAAATTTGTTTTGTGTTAGAAGCAAACTTGTATTTACAGAATTATAATCATTAGTAACTTTTGCCAGCTGCTTCGCTCGCGTGGAATTAAAATTAGGTTGAAAAGTAAGCCCCTAGGTCTCCAAATCAGGATTCCGGATCAGGACAACCGTTCACCTATCTTTTACTTCATCTGCCTGCACTGTACCTGAGCTCCACATACTGGCCAATTCATTGTAACATCCTTATCGCTCATAAAAGTATTGATTAGAAAATCTGTCATTCTTTATCTGTTGCTGACATTTAATATTGGCATTATCTGTGGCGACCGTCAATGAGGAAAACGTTGAATAATACATGAGTTCGTAAATTAACATCGAACATAACATGACGCCTTATTTCCATGAAGGGTTGGGTAGAAGTGTAGTAACTATACTACACCCACATTTCGCCTATTGACATCATCATCATCATTCAGCCGAAAAACGTCCGACACCGTCCGTGGAGGTCGGAAATTATCCCGCGGGAACATACAACCGGGATAAAAAAGTACCCTATGTATTACTCCAAGTTATAAACTATCTGTGTGCCAAATTTCATCTAAATCGGGTCCGTAGTTTTTGCGTGAAAGAGGAACAAACATCCACACATTTATACATCCATACATACAAACTTTCACGTTTATAATATTAGTAGGATTTCAGGGGAGGCACTACTTATATACCTATATGCAATGCAAGCCACTGGTCTTCAGCAACACGTAGTTAGGTGGTTTATCGAGATGATGGTAACAAAGGCGGAAGTTTCAAAACAGATAAGATTATAAAATCTTTACTATTTTTTGCACGCATGATAACCTAAGTGCAGACTTCTTACGAGAAACGTAAGATTCAGTGATAACTATATCAGTACTTGTTCAGTAGTTCTTAAGATAAAATTGGCGATTTCCTTATTTTTATTTAAATAAAATTGTTGGTCTAGTGGTCGTGAACGCTTTTGCTGAGCACTTTTTTTTTTTTTTGGATGGAAAATCATCAAATGACTTCTCCCGCTCTGGGCGGAGCGGGAGGGCGTGTCAGACTTTTACTGACTAAAACCCACCCGTGTTCCTTCAGTTGCCCATGTGCCAGGGTCACGGTATCTCTTTTTTTGTGTTAGGTAGTCTACTTATCGAGGAAGGCTATAGACTATATAAGATCACGCTACAATTAAAAGCCGCTCCTTTTAATTGTAGCGTGATCTTATATAGTCTAGTAGCAATGAAAAATGGACGAAAACTGGCAGGCAATTTGATGCGACGGGAAGGGTCAGGGGAGCAAAAATTTGACGCGGACGAAGTCGCGGGCAGAAGCTAGTAAGATATATTAAGGTTCAAGCTCCTCTCTCTGGAGCCCTGACCGCCGGGCAATAACGCGAGCCGTGTCCAGAAGTACCGCTTTCTGAATCAAGCCCTTGATCCAGTTCCCTAACGAGAGCCTCCTTAGGTGTTGGTCGAGGCTCTTGGCTATCAAGCCACAGGCATTTATTTTTGTTATTATTATTGACGGACACTAGACAAAAAAAAATTGTATGCCTCTGGGCAAAACATAGATGTTCTGACTATCTCTAACATCTCACACTCTGTTGTAATGTGACCTCATCAACTGCCTGCCTTTTCCCAACTATGTTCGGGTCGGATTTCAGTCTAACCGGATGCAGCTGGGCTATTTTACTGCCTATCTGACCTCCACAACCCGGTTACTGGGTAATACGATACCCTTGGTAAGACTGGTTGTCAGATGTCGTAACGACTGTCTAAGATCTACGAAAGACAGCTGGGACCTACGGCGTATCGTGCTTTCCGGAGCGCGCAGGGGTCTTAGTATGTAGATAAAGATGGTCGCCCATCCACGGACCAACCGCGGCAAGCGTAGCTTAACCTGAACGATCAACCCGTGCGGTAGTTATTACTAAGCGACCTATGTACACAAAGTATTTTGATTCTGATCACCCACAGTGGGACATTTTTTTTAAACTCCAATGCTCTCCTCTTTTCTACGAAACGCGCTTCGATCGATGTTCAATTCTGCCAATGAAGAAAATATGAATTTCGCCGACTACTTTAGCGCATCACCCTTAAGAAGGGCCTCATAATTATAAGAATTACTCAAGAACAACATCTTACCTAATGATTTACTAGATACTTATCAAACAAACAACATGGATACATAAAGCAATTATTTATTAGCAACTATGTTTATTAATTAAACAACATTACTATTATCAGTACAAGGTGTATTTGTTCTGCTGACAACAAATATTAGCTAAGAGTATATAATTATATCAATCATGAAAGTTGCAAGGTATTTCGTAATGTCTTATTATAAGGGCGCATGACGCAAGCGTCGATCGATCAGGTTAAGCTGCGTTCACCGCGGTTGGTCCACGGATGGGTGACCTTCTTTAAATACCAAGACCCCTCCGTGCCTCGGAAAGCACGTTAAGCCGTTGGTCCCGGCTGTCATTCATGAATCTTGACAGTCGTTACGGGTCGTCAGAAGCCCGAAAGTCTGATGACCAGTCTTACCAAAGGGCATCGTATTACACAGTAGCTGGGTTGTGGAGGTCAGATAGGGCGTCGCTTTATATACTAGTATTGACCTGCATCCAGTTAGACTGGAAGCAGACTCCAACAAAGTCGGGAAACGGCTAGGCAGATTGGTTGTCTAATTAAAAATGGTCCTTCGAGCCGGATTCTGATTATTATTACTAAAGACTGGTGACTACCAACATACCTAGTTGGGAAAAGGCTACGCAAATGATGATTCAATCTTAGACTCCGCACAACGCTAAGCAAAGGCGGTTTGTGTCAGACTTTGAGTGCATACTCATGAAAGATAATATGACACTAAAATAAATTCCAGCAGATGTTAAGACTATATTGGCATTTTGATTACCTACATAACACTGAACCACCAGTAAGATTGCTAGCACTTTAAACATTTGGATCCATATTTGCTTTTCAATCGCACCATAAAAAAAAACTAGGTTAAACAGATTAATCTGAACCACAGAGAATCTACGACACAATTCGTCTGAAGGCACCCAGAGCAATAACCTTTTATTGGGCAAAAGGCATGAATATTATGGCTGCTATCACTATGAGGCTACAATTGATACTTCAGAAGGCGCAGTCGAAAAATTACCACTTCTCATAATGTCTACCGGTCGCAAAATGTCTCTTTCTCAGAATTTCTTTTTTGCAAAATGACTTTTTTGTGAAAGTTTAATTACTCAAAATGTTTCTTTGCATTGAAAAACACAAAAAATCACCAGTGTGAAAGAGACATTCTGAGAAATGGATATTTTATGTGAAGTAGACATTTTGCGAAGTAGTAGTTTGTCAAGAGACATTCTGAAAAATTGGCTTTTCACGCCCGATAGACATTTTGAAGACAATTTGCGAAAGAGACATGCTGCGAAACGGACATTTTGCGAAAGAGACATTCTGAGAAATGGGAATTTTGCGGAAAGAGACTTCCTGAGAAATTAACATTTTGCAGAAAGCGACATTCTGAGAAATGAGCATTTTGGGCCCGGCAGATAATTTGAGCAGTGAACATTTTGCGAAAGAGACATTCTGAGAAATGAACAATTTGCGGAAAGAGACATTCTGAGAAATGGGCATTTGCGCCCGGCAGACAATTTGAACGGTGGCCATTTTGCGAAAGAGACATTCTGAGAAATTGGCATTTTGCGCCCGGCAGACAATTTGAACAGTAGACATTTTGCGAAAGAGACATTCTTAGAAATTGACATTTTGCGAAAGAGACATTCTTAGAAATGGACATTTTGCATCTGGTCGACATTTTGAGAACTCTCAGCCTTTCAGAAGTTTAGTATAACCGGAGAAGGTCCTGGATCCGTTCCTCAAACATTACACTGTATACTGGGCACTGGGTTCTTAAATGTGTAGTAACTTGAGCTACAGCAAGCTAAATTAATATAATATTACAAGAGACATTTTTCTACGACGCTCACAGACAAAACGCCGTAACAAAACAACTGTTACATACGTCAATGTTATCTCAACGGTTGCGTTTCGTATGCTACAACATTATTTAGTAAACTATCGTTTAAAAACATAATACTGGACGTACAAAGACTCATCACTAAGCCGAAATCTATCAGTGCTGTACTTTCAAGGAATTAAGTAACATTGTCTATCTTACTTAGTTTCTTTAAGGTTGCAAATCCAGGGAAATAAAATGTTAGGTTAGGTTTCGGGGATCGCGGAAGACGCATTAGATCCCGTGGTCCCCGAAGTAGGTGTGGGACAGAACAACAGGGTAGTTTTAGTCACTATGAGTATGACAGATCCCTCCGCCCGCCTGACAGAGGACATCCACGAGGATACCCACCTCGAGCTCAAAAAAAAGGTTTCTTTTTTATTTCAACTTATTATTTTCTGCCTGACTGCCTCGTTGGTCTAGTGGTCGTAAGCGCTACTGCTGCCCATGAAGTCTTGGGTTCGATTCGCAGGTCGGGCAAAGTGTTACTGTTACATAGGACTCTAACGGCGAAATGTGAGTAAACTAAAGGTACACATCTCCCAACCCTTTGAGAAAACAAGACGTCTCCCCTATGTGAAAAAACCTTATATAAAAAAGAATTTCTCGAATATTTATAGACACGCCAATACTAGCAAATAAAATAACCAAAAACAAACATGGAATAAAAGCTAAAAATAAACATATTAAATCACAATGTCGCTGCTTCAAGAGCTTTATTAAATATTTGTTGTATATTATCAGGAGGACGCCCTCTATTAAATGTAGAAAACACTATTATTTGTACTAACGATAAAAGTATATTTGAATACAGGTACTTGTACGATAAACATGTTTATGGTGGGGTTTCTCAAAGTTATGTCTGTAAATCATCTCGATCCTCTGCGTAGCCTTTTCCCTACTATATTGGGGTCGGCTTCCAGTCTAACCGGATGCATCTGATAGTAGTAGTGGTACTGTATATGGAGCGACTTCCTATCTGACGTCTACAACCCAGATACTGAGTAACACCCCGTGGTAAGAGTGGTTTGTCAGACCGTTTTACTGACTGCCAATATATTTATGTACTTTTATATTTAGAAAAGTAGCTACTTTACATATGTATTTAAATGTGTCATCATTAGACAGCCAAAATTCATTCTATAACACTCCATTCGTCATATTATTGCAATACCGCTAAAGCATATTATAAAATAAAACACATTTATTATTAAACATTAATAGGTAATAGGTGTTATTGAAACAACTGAAAACCTGAAGAGGGGTCATTGTTCTCATAAGTATGTTTGGTTTCACGAAAAGTGGGGCGACGATTGACGCCGAGAGTAAAACTTGGAGTTTTAGTCACATTTTGGAATCCTGGGAGAATTATCAGGATGCAATTGGCATTATCTGTGACCTCTCAGAAGTGTTTCATTGCGTGGACCATAATACTCTGATCTATAAATTACACTAATAAGGAATTTGTGGACTAAACGCTGACCATGTTCTTTCCTATCTAGCAAACAAGCAGCAAAAAATAAACGTGAACGGAACGACGTCCTCGGTCTTTAGTTAAGATGGGCGTGCCTCAAGGTTAAATTATTGGCCCTTTCCCATTTATAGTTTAAATTAATGACCTTCCATTCGTCTATCAGATATAATTCTATTCGCTTATGTGAAAACACTTCATAATTTTAAATAAATAGAGGAGTTAAGCTACGGACATAATTATGTTTTCTGCGGTTTTGAAAGAAAAAATAAATGTTACGAAAAAGTCCCTGCTATTTTAGTTAACCGTGATTATGATTTTCATGGGGATTTTAATAGAAACAATTGTTAAATAATAAATGTAACATTGTCCTTAATTGTTTCTAAAGGCAATATTTTGCCTTGTTGTATAATATGTCAATGTAAAATGACTGATATATCAAATAGAATAGAATAACGATTATTATCTAGGCACAAATTACACCTTAAAGTTAAATCAGTCTACAGGTACAGTTTTATAATTAATTTGTGGAAGACTGATGCCTAAACTAGGTTTTTTTCAAAACCTGTAAGTCAGGTCACCAGGCCCCCTTTACAATTTATGTAATGCAATTATTTGTACAGCAGACATTTTGTTTAGATTCGCAGTTTTATTTATTCACTTCTTAGAAAAGTATTGTTACAAATAAGATTTTATTTATTTAAATTAGAAAACATGCAAAGAATTTGTGAGAATGCAGGATAAGTGTATGTGTGTATGTGTGGGTGTGTGGTGTGTGTATGTGGAAGTGTAGATGATTGTATGAGGTTGTGAGTGACATTTCAGAACACTAAAATTAAAATTAGAAAATGGTAGTAAAAGACCTTCAGTTTGGGCATAATCCAAAGAGAGCAGCCATTCAGTCAATATTCTTTTAAAAGTTGTTTTGCATAGGATATGTGTTGAGAGTAAGTTGTTCAGTTTGTTGTATAGAAATGGCCCAAGAAAAAGAAAGGAATTTCGTGCAAATTTAGTTTTAACTGGCCTAGATTGGCATACGTTCCTTCTTCTATTCCGCACGTCAATGTTCTGGGAGACAATCACAGGGATAACACATCGTTGTTTTAAAGCAACTTGTAAAATAAAAAGCTGACGAATTGAGAGGACATTCGAAGACTTGTAAACATCTCTTGTGGGAAGACGGAATGGATGAGATAGTGCAACCTTTAGCACTGCCCTTTGAGCCCTTTCGAGAGGTAAAAGGTTGGTTTTAAAAGTACCACCCCAAGAAGTAATGCAATATGTCAATAGCGATTGACACAATGCATAATAGACTGATAGCAATTGTTTAGAATTTTGAACGGACCTAAGACTCCTAAAAACATATATCAGTTTGCGAATTCTACTAGTGAGACAACTAATATGAGCGGCAAAGGTAAGTCTAGAATCCAAGATAACACCCAGGTATCTAATAGTGTCGACCTTCTGCAGTTTCGGACAGGCGCAATCACCATTAAGGGGTAAAGAACAGGTGTGGGCAAATATTGTGAATGATTGGTCGGATGGCTGATGATTATTTTTCAGTGTAAAAGTAACGAATTTAGTTTTTTCGGAATTTAAAGTGAGAATATTATTTTTCAGCCAATCACTCACAACATTAAACCCAGACTGAGCATAGTGATAAACGCTTTCCCATGAATCCGCTTCAAAAAGAAGAGCCGTGTCGTCTGCGAAAGTAATTACACGGCCATTTTGAAGACGCAGATTACAGAGGTCGTTAATATAAATGATTTCTCTGTCTGCTTTACCCCGTAAAATAAATTCTTCACTCCGCTGTTTTATTAAGATGCTTAAGAGAACAGGGTCAGATATCACGCGAAATCAAATGTTTTTCCATTTTTTGTAATTTGCACGTCAGTGTCAGGCTGTATGTTGAACAAAATATGATTCATGATCGTAACACTGAATTATAATCATTAACATCATCAATAGAACCTTCTAACTTCATATCATCATCATTTCAGCAATAAGACCTGCTGAACATAGGCCTTTCCCCAAACGGAGAGGTATGTCATAATCCCCACGCTTGGCACGCGGGTTGGCAATCGCCGTATGGTGGTAAAAAAATACATAGAGAACGCTGCTGCCCATTCTCCAGATAGTTCTAAGTTCACATAATCCCATTGAGTCATCAGATAGTCCTCCAATTCAGTCACTTGAAATTCATAAATACAAGAGTATTGAAACACAAAGGTAAATGTCAATAACTCTCCATCACACTCGATAATAAAACAAAGTGCCACATAATTCGCAACGACACGATAATTAAAGTGTAATATTAATTAACAATTAGCAATCAATATTTATCGCGGCAGAAAGTAATTATACTGAGTAACGATCACATTGTAGTCGAGAGAACATTGTATATCACGAATTATATACAAACAGAAGCCCCGCGCGGCTAAGTAATAATAGCCGCACGGGTCGATTGATGAAGGTAAGCTACGCTTGCCACGGTCGGTCCGTGGATGGGTGACCATCTTGACATAACAAAATTCACAGACTACATTAACAGTGGCTTGTCATTGTCAAATTAGTTCACTGACAGTTTTCCCACTGATTCCCATTTTGCGTGGATGTGACGCATATTTGCCCCCAGCTTTTTCTTTTTAATTGATTGTTTTGGTATTTCTGTGCGCACGCAAGTAAACATATTTTCTTTCTTTTTTTTTTTCATTAAAAACCCCTCCGTGCAGCGGAAAGCACGTTGGTCCCGGCTGTTTATCTTTGACGTCGCCCGAAAGTCTGACAATCAGTCTTACAAACGGGTAATACTACCCAGTAACTGGGTTGTGTAGAACAGATAGGCTACTCAAGGAGCTACTCTCCTTGTAAAACACTGGTATACAGGTATACAGCTGCACCCGGTAAGACTGGAAGCAGACCACAATTTAGGTTGTTACAAAAAGGCACATTGATTCAGAAGGCCAACTGCATTGAAGACAACACGCGAGAACACACGCACACAGACACGCTTCACGAACAGCGAAGAAGTAAAAATATCGTGGCGGGATTTTATCACCCACTGGATTTGCAACTCTCGGCGTTGAACCAAGCATTGAGAATCAAACGTGCATCCCAGCGCCCCGTGCGTGAAAATTTCTCGCCACGATTTTTTACTTTCGTGCGAAACGTGGTCTGCCTCTGTTTTCGCTCATTTCATGGAGCCGCTCTTCAATACCTATCTGCAAATATTGTAGTGTGAACATGTAAATAATAATCTTTGGCTTATTACATTGCAAAACGTTGTCGCTGATAACAAAAGTAGGTTATAAGCACGAAGTATGATTAACTCTCGACAGTTAGGAAACTAAATCAAATAGGAATAGTTAAATGACCACTTTCTCAAACATGTGTCTGTTTAAGAATCATCTTAATCATCATCAGCTAGAGCATCAGGAGCTTAGAGTAATCCACTGACGAATTTAATACAAAAACGATTGACGAGCGTATAAATCCTGCTAGTTTGGGAGGCTGGAAATCATCAAACCTGTACGCGAAACGATTCGTAATGACTCTTGAAAACAGCTTGTAGACATGGCTCAGAAGTGAGATGGGCCTATGATTCTTTAAGAAAGGTATGGCAGGCGCGGTCGCAGCAACATTTTGGGGGGGGTCACCATGAGTACTGAAGAATATTTTTAGGAAGGTAAATCCTCTTTGGTCTAGTAGTCGCAAGCGCTGCTGATCAGAATGATGTCCCGGGTTGTAATCTTTTTGCAAATGTCCATCGGAGTCTCCGTGGCTCAAGTGAGAACAATTTTAAGATAGTAAGACAGGCAAATCGTTCAGAGTTTCGACAGCATGACTGTCTTTGGGGGGGTCATGACCCCTAGGACCCCCCCCCCCCTCGTACCGCGCCTGGGGTATGGTCACCCTTCTTAAATATAAGAACGACACCTCTGTTCCATACCTTATTTTTTTTGTGGGTGGGAAATCATCAAATAACGTCTCCCGCTCTGGGCGGAGTGGAAGGGCGTGTCAGACTTTTACTGACTTAAACCCACCCGTGTTCCTTTAGTTGTCTACGCCAGGGCCACGCCGGCCACGGTAACTCTTTGAAACAAACCCGCGAACCTGGCAGGCATAGGTCCCAGCGGATTCCTTCAATTTTTGCTGACATGTCTTTGAGGTGCGCGTGGAACACAATGCACTGTAGACCCGGGTCTTTTCCATCCCTGTGACGTTCCACGAGTATGACGGAATCAAACAGCTTCTGGTCCTCCAGAAGGGCTTTAAGAACGGGTTTTCCACCAGCCGTCAGGAGTTCAGCCGTAATTCCGTCATCACCCGGCGCTTTGTTGTTTTTAAGCTGCTTCAGAGCCATCTTAATCTCGGCCAAGGTGACGTCAGGGATATCTTCAGTATTCTTCAGTGTACTGTCGGGTCAATCTAGCTCTCGGGTCGTTTGGCAGATTCGTAACGGGGTTTCTGGTGGACGTGTTAACTGTCCATAGAACTTCTCGATCTCTCTCAACGGCTCAGGTTTGGCGGATACGATTCTGCCATCATCGATTTTCAGTTTTGCAAGCTGACTTTGCCCAATAGATAGCACAGATCTCTTGCAAAGACATGCTGGATGCGGGAAGCACAGAATCGGTCGAAGTGGCGGAGATTGGCGGTGGCCTATGTCCAACAGTGAAAGTCTTTTGGCTGAAATAATGATGATGATCATGAAGTAGAACGCATAGAGAACGCTGTTGCCCATTCTCTAGTAGAATAGCTCCATCCCTTTTCTTCCCGTCGGTGTTGTAAAAGGCGACTAAGAAACTTGGTAGAGAAATCTTATTTGGTGTAGTAAAAATATTATTTCTGCCTTCAAAACAGGTGTGAAGTTCCTTCAGGGGTGCCTTTAAATCAGGTAAGTTTATTTAATTACTATTATCATATACATTTGTTTTTACAGTTGAGAATCTAATACAACAATGTCACAATTTCCACACTCAGAGACGTCACACACAAACCAATTAGATACCACCACCAACAAAAAATAAATATTTTTGGACTGTCCTGACAGACAGTGGTTATTAGTGTGGTTATTCATTAACAAGTCCCAAGTATCAACTCGACCCACCTCCCAAGCGTGGCGAATATGGCAAACCAACTTCCTATGGGGGAGGCTTATGTCTCGCAGTAGACATCGTTCAGGTGATGATGATGACGAATCTGAGTACCGGCACAATTTAAACAGATGACAGTACGTTAAATGCCACCCTCTGGAATCGTGCATCATCTTAGCATACTTTCCTGCATGTGTTATTATAGCAATAACATAAACACTATTAGCGAAACTGACAGATAACTCTGTAGTACCCGTATTCAAAGTATATTATCAGTGACGACATGCATATAACAAGTGGGGTTCAACGTTCAAGTAAGGCCGCACGTGCTTCAATTATTATGAAATACAGTGTATTATTATGTATTTTATGTATCTCACTTTATCCATTTTCCTGTGGAGTCACGAAAATGGATAAATAATAATAAATATGTTATTTCAGACCACATTACACGATCCATTTGTTGTTAATAAAAGTCTTAACATAAAGTTAGAAAAAAAATAAAAACACACTGCAAACAAAATTGAGACAACTGACCCCTACGTGTGCAAAACTGTATCCAATGAGCCGGCAAGAGGCTGTCCCATCTATCACACAACACACTCAGGATACTGTGGGAGCTACCACGTATTCTACCGAGAATAGACGCACACCATTTCCGTATAATGGCATGAAAACCATCAACCCTGACCTCGATGAACATCCCGGAAGCACTACAACAGCGTGGTAGACATAATAGCAGTACCAGCCCAATGAAGTATGAAATGAGAGCGATGCCAGACCAGTGCTGGCCCAGTGGTATCGGCCTCGACTTACGAGCTGTAGACAGTAGGTTCGAACGCAGGCAGGAGTTTTACTTAGTGTAAATAATTTCATCACCACTGCTCTCAAAACGGTGAAGGAATACATCGTAAGGAAACCGGCATGTCCTAGAACCAAAAATTCGAAGACATGTGACATCTACCAACCCGTACTGGGCCCGCGTGGTGGATTACAGCCCACTCCCTCTCACTGAGAGGAGGCCTGTGTCCCAGCAGTGGGAACAATATAGGCTGATTGTGATGAAGAAATGAGTATAAGGGAAGTTTGAAAGTGGCACCAGATAGAAAAGTTGAAAGGAAATCGCTTGGTATGGGCATGTGATGAGGAGGGAATACAAGCATTTATCTATAACTAGCTTCTGCCCGCGACTTCGTCCGCGTTAAATTTCTGTTCCCCCGACCCTTCCCGTAGCGTCGAATCGCCTACCCGTGCTATTTTCCCCGTTTTTGCAACATTTTTCATTACTACACCGCTCCTCTTGGTTGTAGCGTGACGTTATATAGCCTATAGCCTTCCTCGATAAATAGACTACCCAACATAATAAGAATTTTTCAATTCGGACCAGTAGTTCCTGAGCTTACCGCGTTCAATCAAACAAACAAACTCTTCAGCTTTATAATATTATAACGCTGTAACATAAAAAAAATACATACATATTGATATGTATGTATTTTTTTTTTGGATGGGAATTCATCAAATGACTTCTCCCGCTCTGGGCGGAGCGGGAGGGCATGTCAGACTTTTACTGACTAAAACCCACCCGTGTTCCTTCAGTTGCCCATATGCCAGGGCCACGTTATCTCGTTTGAACAATCTCGCGACCCTGGCAAGCAATGTGTATGTATTTAGAAATATATAAGTATGTTTATCAGTTGTCTGGTTGCCATAGTACAGGCTCTGCCTAGTTTGGGTTCAGAAAACGTTGTGTTGGCTGTCCTAAGATATTATTACTATTTAGATATTATTTTCTATGTGTTGCATTTGCACGTGAGCTAGGACTCGTAACATTATCTTGCATATTAATTGATAGAGCTAAAGTAATAAAGATGCAGCAAGGGATAAAATGAACGCAATTATTTCGCAAATCCGTTGACTCTCAACGTTTGGGTAAGCAGTCACATGTTATATCAACACGCGACTGCTGGATACCAACACAGACACTGTTTACAAGAAACTCGAGAGTTTTTGCCATTATCTGTGCAATTTTTCCATAAACAACGCCTTCGCTTCAATATTGCTTGTTATAACTGGCGTGAGGGCTGCTGGTATTCTTTTGGATAAATGATATAAAATAGGAGAAGATAGCTTTGTTCTTTTATTATTTATCACAGTTTTGCGTTCAAAATGCTCTCCTGTAAAATCATGATTTTCTTGATAACCGTATATCATATTTTGTTGCCATCGAGTAGAAAGTTTTCTACTGTTTTAGCATGGCGATTACAAAATCAAATTGTCTTCACTACCTTAGACAACTGACAGTTGTCAGTTTGATTTTGACAATTTGGGATAGATAACTTTCTTCTGAAATAGTCTACTGGACAAAAGGACGTAGACAAAGGTCGTAAGAAACGAAAGACAAATGACAGATTGTTAGAAAGATTTCTAAGGTGTGACGTCAAAAATGGAGAAACGAAATGTCACTTTGTATAGAAAGAACTGTGTACTATTCTTCGTAGAAATAGAAAGCGTTATGCTAAGCCTGCTGAAGAACACCAATCATCAATCTATACTAATATTATAAATCTGAAGAGTTTGTTTGTTTGTTTGTTTGAACGCGCTAATCTCAGGAACTACTCGTCCGAATTGAAAAATTCTTTTTGTAATGGGTAGCCTATTTATCGAGGAAGGCTATAGACTATATAACGTCACGCTACAACTAAGAGGAGCGGAGCAGTCATAAAAAATGTTGCAGAAACGGGGAAAATCGCACGGGTAGGCGATTCGACGCAACGGGAAGGGTCTGGGGAACAAGAAATTTAACGCGGACGAAGTCGCGGGCACAAGTTAGTCTCCTATAAGTGAAGGAGTACACCTATTTAATACCTGATGTTGCCCTTTATTTATGTGTCAATGTATAGTGTACATCTGTTGTTGGAGATCCTAAATAAATAAATATAATAAGTAAAAAAGGTCGAGAGGTTACCCGCAAGTGAGTCACTTCCGCCCAGTTTTGTCACTTGAAGTGACAAAACTGGGCTAGGTAGTATCCAATACGCAAAAAAAAACCGCGAGCGATATTTTCATGCCCATGCGAACGCGGACTAAGTTGGAAATTAAACTCAGTACAACAATAGCCTACATTTTTTTTTTACAAAATACCAAAGTAGAAATAATTAAAGTTCTATTTAAAGTATCTATTAAATACGCGGAAGCTTTGCTAAGTAATAACTTTAAAACTAATTAACAATAGGTACGTGACAAATGCATTTAATACTGTATTATGCCATTTTATGCATACCAGCTCATGTCTTGGTCTGGAAATCTGAACACGTCAGCGAAGCAATTGGCAATATTTTTAATAGCTTCATACGTATGTTAGTATATGCCTATATAAGGTGTATCTATTCATACACGAAATATTTAAAGAGGTACACCTGTAGGAGGTAAAGAAGCTACAGCAACGAAAAAAACAAATTTTCGGAAATGTATTTTTTCAAAATTTAATATTTATAAATTATTTGACGCACATAAGAAATACTGGCTCCTTTTTATTTTTAAAATCTATTACTCTGGTTTCAATAGTGGCCGCGCTCGCGCTGTCTGGTCACCGTCCTTGCAGCGTCAGGCGGGCCATTTATAGAATTTGGAGTAAAGGTTTTATGCAAAACGTCTCAAGCAGTTTTAAAATTATAATAATTGCGAAACTTCCAAAACGCTTAGATCAAAAAAATCTTTTTGCTTCTATAGCTTCTTTACCACCTACAGGTGTATCTCTTAAAATATTTTGTGTATCTATTCATCTTATATAACGAAAACTTTGAACATAATTGACCCCCTTCAAAACGTCGGATTAACTCGAAATTTGGTATACTTATCAAAGACTGATGACAATACAATAATTTCATAAATGTGTGCCATTATCCTTGCCAGGGTAACCAGAACAGCAAAAAAAAAAAAAAACAGTTTTCGATGGGGTGCTTGATATCAATTAAAAAATACCTCAAAGCACCCCACGCTTTTTCCATTATTTTCAACTTTTTATTAGTTTGGTTTTCTAAGGAAACGTGTTTTTAGTTTTTTTTTTTTTTTACTATTATTTATTTTCTATTTTTAGGGTGTTTCGAATTTTGTCACGTATGTTAGCGTAGTTTTCGAAAACAGTTTTTTTGCTATCCTGGTAACTGACAAGGATAATGGCACACATTAAAGAAAAATATCCGGCTAAAATGGCTGGTCGGTCCGTCTTTTCTGTTTTAAGATCTGGCAACCCTAATTATAAAAATTCTCATGATTTCGGAGGAATCTTCTTAAATTTAAAAATTAAGGACCTGTTTTGCTTCACACAATTAACAAAAGCTAGAAAATAATAGCTAATGGAACTGGTATCACGGAAGAGCTATGATCTAGGAAGTATAAAAGTGACAGGGGGACCTTGTGCAGTCATAGTCATTCGCTAAGACCTATAGCGAAAAACTATGGGTAATTAAAATTATTTTATAGTTGTGATAGATAGTCCCTGTGGTACTGAACGTAAAGAATAGCATCATCCGATTTCATCCCGTAAGTGTCGTAAGAGGCGACGAAGGAACTTACTAGAGAATGGGCAGCAGCGTTCTCTATGCATTTTACCACCATACTGCGGTCGCCTATTCGCCTGCCAAGCGTGGCGATTACGGCAAGGCCCCCCTGATTGAGGGAGGCCTATGTCCAGCAGTGGACGATACTGTAGATCGTAGCGATTGCTTTGGCATGTATTTAGTCGAAATATCAAGAACTAGCTTTTGCCAGCGGCTTCGCCCGCGTGGAGGTCGGAAAATATCCCGCAGGAACGTACTACCGGGATAAAAAGTACCCTCTGTCCTTTCTCTGGCTCTAAACTATCTGTGTACCAAATTTCATTTAAATCGGTTCAGTAATTTTAGCAGGAATGCGAGACAGACAGATAGACAGAGTTACTTTTGCATTTATAATATTATATATATATATATATAGTGTGGATTTAAACCTAAAAATATTATGTACACACGGCGACATATAAAGCAGTTTCATAGCATTTCCAGATGTAGCTGTCGCATTGTATAGGGTTTTCGTACAATGAGAAGTAAAGAATTAATTAAGAGATTGGAAATAATAGGTCGGAGAACAGTTTTGTTGTATTATATAAACAAATTTAAGAGAAAATAAATTATGCCAATAAAAAAACACAATACAAAAAGGTAATTAATAATATAGGTCACTGAAACAATGACTTTTTAATTAAACGCTTAGATAATTATAGTTGTCCGTATTTATGCAAAAAGGAACCACCCAGCAAAAACGCACTTCTGAGATATCAAAGGATTTACAAAAACATGTGCAGCTCTGTTAGATGAAGTATAATTACTATTTATTTTATTTAAATTTATTGATAAATTACTTTGTATATTATGTGTATTTTTTTACTTTGTATGTGTATATAAATTTGTTCTAAATACTCTTAAACGTACTAGATATTTAAGAAAAGTGCATGTGATTCCTTTTAACATTTACTAATTGATAGGTTTTCTCATACAAAAAAAGCCCCGCAACCCAGGGATTTACTAATAATAATTGTTAATAATAGAAATATGTGTAATTTATAATGGTAGGTACCAGGTATGTGTGGATCTGTTTTGTAAAAAATGACATAGTAGTAATATCGTTTATTTGTTTGAACAATCGAGTCTCGTTGTGCTGTGGTTCGGTTTTACCTTTCATTGTTGCTGTTGGTTCCTATTCTGCTTTTAGTATGTTTCCAAGGGAAATATCATGTGGTTTTTTTTGTATAAGAATTTAGACCACTTTTAAATTAGTATTCTTCAAAAAAAGTAGAAAACTAAATTTGTCGTGTGGTTCCATTTTGCATAAATACGGACAGTTCACCTAATTTGTCATTACATTAGCCTATAAGTAGGAACACAGACACTGCTTGTATTGAGTGGTGCGGGTGCTGGTCAGCCTCAATATTATTCTGCAGTAGGTATATCGCGAGCAGACTGGACTGCTTGCTGTGTTGTTTGTTGTTGCAAATGAACCTGCAAATTATTAATTTGCAGGTTCATTTTCACACACACACACCGAATTATAGTCGATATTTACCAAAATAAAATCAATGTCTAACAGTCTAACGTCTCGCTGTCAACGACTTTTTAATTCATTCTAGTCTTCTAGGACACCTTGGAAACTACATACATAATTAAAATGTTTTGTTGAAAAAAAAAGGACCAGATGCTTAATCTTAAGAATATATTCTATACAAACTCTGAGGTCACATTTAAAGTTCATAGTCCAAACAAAAATGTAGACCGAGATTTCTGTAAACGTTACTTAGCATTAGGGTTGCCACCTTTTTTTTCATGCAATTAAAGTACTTTGGTTATTATAGGTAAGAAAAAACAGTACATGGTATAAAAATAAAGTACGATTTATTTTTCTTTTTTTTATATTTCAAAACATATTTTTTATTGATTTTGCAAGTTTGCATCAAATAAATTTCGTTTAATGAAAGTTTTTACGACTAATCTTTTCAAAATCCCAAAGAAATCAAATCTTGCAAAATAAAGTATTTTCGTGTACTTTATTTTTCTCATAAAGTATAGAGTACATTTATGTGAAATAACGTACAATACTTTATTATAAAGTACGGGTGGCAACCCTACTTAGCATATATGTACTTGGCTAAGCGGTATTCCTGTCAACATGGCACAAATGCTTTAAACTCAGGGCCGGATTAGTCGCGTAGCATGTGTGGCAAATGCAACAGGCCCAACACTTTATGCGACTCCATGCTTAGACGTAAAAAAAAGTATTTTTAACTATGCTAATAAACAATAGCTCAAAATATGTCTAGATAATGTTTATTTTGCTTGAACATGTGTCATTTATACCTACAAAAAGACATGCATCCAAGATGATCGAAACATTTGAAGGTACAAAATATCAAGAAATATTATTAACTAGCTTTTGCCCGCGGCTTCGCCCGCGTGGATGTCGGAAATTAACGCAGGAGGACGTACTACCGCGGTAAAATGTGTTAATTCAGGTTATATTATAGGTAATAGCTGTTACCCGCAACTTCGTCCGCGTGGATTTAAACAAAAAGTTTTTCATAAAAACTGTCTTTGAAAACTACGCTGACATACGTCACAAACTACGCTGACATATGTCTCAAAATTCAGCGTGATTTTAGTTTTTTTAAACTATTATTTATTTTTTCTAAAATAAAAGCAGCCTAAGTTACTCCTTGTTACATCAGACTTGTCTTGTTGTTCTTGTCAAACAGATAGACTAACAAAAATTGTAAAAAAAATTGTTTTGGTATATGTACCGTGTATACATCTATATCCACTTAGTAAAAAGTGGTTATCTTAATATTACAAACAGACATTCCAATTTTATTTATTTGTCTAGATTGAAGATGTACGATAATCGAAAATGTATTAGGTTGTCCCAAGCAAACGTATCCATTTTTCGACATGTCATAACTTGTTATTTTTTGCGGAAACAAATCAGTGATTAGTACAGTTATAACCGTCAGAGTGTATGTTATATTTGTGTAGTGCGTAGTTATTATTTCTCATAATGCCTTTAAAACAAAGTATAATTGATTCGATTACTGACTATGAGCAACGTGTTTTATTAAAATTTGCCTGCTTGTGGGACTGGAGCGTAAGCGTTACTCACGCTAATATTGTGAGAGCAATCGGTAAGAGAGCCTTAGCTCAAAGCACTATGAAGCAATGGATGAGAGAGATAAAGAATGGACAAACTGAAGTCGGTGAACATCGAGGTGGTGACCACACAGCCTTGGCTGTAAAGGAAGACAGAATAATCAGAATCAAAAATGCCTTTGACGAGACAAGACACTGGAGTCTTAGAGCTCTTGCCAATAGGTTAGACATTCCTAAATCGACTGTTCAGAGAATTGTTAAACAGGATTTGAAAATGAAGAAGCTTCTTGCGAAGTGGGTGCCTCATGAATTGTCAGAAGCACAGATGGAGCATAGGGTACTGGCGTGTCAAGCGAACTTGGAGCAGTACAAGAAAGATAAATCCCTACTTTCCAGGACCCTAGCTGTCGACGAAACTTGGATGGCTCTTTATATGGAGCCAGATCGTAACCAGGCTCGTGTTTACTTAGCAGCAGGTGAGCCTTTGCCGTCCACTAGTCGCCAACCGGTACACGGTAACAAGAGAATGCTGATAATGGCTATGGATTGGGACAGCATTGCGTTTTGGGAGCTAATGCCAGAGAATCAAACCGTTGGTTCGAATGATTATAAACAGTTTCTGGAGAGGCATATTCCATCGTGGCTTAAAAACAAATCATTCATCAAACCAGTACTGTTACACGATAATGCGAAACCTCACAAAGCTCAGCTGGTCACAGAATTTTTGAAGAATCATAACATCCGAACTTGGTACCACCCACCATATTCACCGGACCTCATGCCGCTAGACTTCGACTGTTTCGGTCAGTTGAAGAGGAAGTTAAGAGGAACACACCACAAGAATTGGGAAGATTTCCAAAAAGCCCTGGAGTTGACTGTGGAGGAAATGAATGAGTCCGGTTTTATGACTGGTGTGAAACAAATGCCTAAAAGATGGGATAGTGTGATAAATTCTGAGGGTGCTTACTTGTGATTGCCGTGCATTTGTTTGTAATATCTGCAATAAATATGGGTATATGGAAAAATAAAATTGGATGAGTTTGCTTGGGACAACCTAATAATACATGCACAAAACTACGTAGTCTACATATCTATACTAATATTATAAAGCTGAAGAGTTTGTTTGATTGAACGCGCCAATCTCAGGAACTACTGGTCGGAATTGAAAAAATATTTTTGTGTTGGGTAGCCCATTTATTGAGGAAGGCTATAGGCTATATAACATCACGCTACAGTCAAGAGGAACGGAGCAGCAAACGAAAAATGGACGAAACTGGCAGGCAATTCGATGCGACGGGAAGGGGAGCGAAAATTTTACGCGGATAAAGTCGCGGGTAGAAGCTAATGTTACATAATAGACGGCCGTCATTCGGCCTTCAGTTCTTAGTAATTGCAAGTAAGGAAATTATCTACTGTTTCTAGCTATAAGCGGTACTTCAGAAGTACTCAACTTGAAACTAAGGACACAACTCACAAAGCAGATGTGAGTGGAAGAGCCGAGAGGCGACGCCCTAGGAGGACATGTAGTGACCTTATTGGTGATGTTCTTCAGAAAGGTCAGGTGCGTAGTACTCGCAACCGGCGTGTGTGTATGACCAGAAGGCAATTCTCGTGATTTATACCTCCAGTTTCCATTCATTTTGACAAGTTTTTGACGTGTGATTATCGCCGTGTTTTGAGACCGCGACTAGATTTTGAATGTGAATGAAAAGAATTAGGCTTCAGATGTATGAACGTAATCGAATCAAAAGGAGTGTGGATGGATAGCAGCAGGGCGCGTTCTGTAGTTTCTGCCTACCTAATGATGTGCCGGATATCCGTGTCCGTATCTGCGGATATCCGAGGGAGAAGAAAGATCCGTATCCGCTACTTTTTTGGCGGATCTTTTACCTTATTAATTTTCAATACATAGGTAGATGAAACTATTTGCAATGAAGAAATATTAAATTCGACCCATATTTTTTTTTTCTTAAAATCAAATATTTAGTGACTCGCACCGACACCGATTGAGAAAAATATTACTATCTGTATCCGCGGATCTTGACACCAAATATCCGTATCCGCGGATATACATTTTTAACGATCAGGGACATCACTAATACTGAGTTGAAACTAAAGGAATTGCGGGCACACGGCTTATTGTATTGTATTGTTGTGTAAACGTACAATACACTATTTACTTACCCATTCGTTATTTATATATTGTTGCTAAGCGGGTTATGTAAACGTTTCAAGTTCAAAGTAAAATGCCATGAGTCATGGCTTGAATAACCTTTGGACTGGCAAGCGTTGACTAAAGTAACTAAAACTTTTTAACAAAAAATTAAACCGCCGAAAAAACAGAAAAGCTTTCAGCGCCGACTCAAAATTTTAAGGTTTATTATTTTTTTCTTTACTGTTTTTTCGGCGGTTTAATTTTTTGTTAAAAAGTTTTTATTTTGTATTTTTTTGTGGCTTCAATGTACTAATAATACTTGGCAAGGTATACGCTATCCAATGAAAAAAGAATTATCAAAATCGGACTACTCTGTATAAAGTTATGCGTGGTTAAACATTACAATCAGTGAGTGAACAATCAATCATCCCCTGTTTTCCGACCCTTAGGGTTCGATTTTGTTTTCCAAATTTATATGGGACCACCCTCGGAGTATACCCTTTCCAATTAAAAAAGAATAATCACAATCGGACTACTATGTAAAAAGTTATGCGTGGTCATAAATAAAAAATAAAAAAACAAACAAACAAAAAAAAAATATACGCGTCGAATTGATAATCTCCTCCGTTTTTTTTCGTCGGTTAAATATATATCGCGCGCCTCAAAGAGATGTCCGCACATACTGAAGGGGTCCGCTAGGACCGATGCCTACCAGGGTCGCAGATTTGTTGGAAAGTGTTACCGTGGCCCTGGTACAGGGTACTGAAGGAGTACGGGCGGGTTTTTAGCAGGGCTTGTTAACGTTACCAAATTCACACTATAAGCACAGTATAAAAACTTACAGTAGGACGACGCCTTTGATCTCCTTGTAAATGCCGACAACGTGGAGGCATTGTCGCAAGAGCTAGGGTTGTCTCAAGTAAACTTTTTTAAATTTATTTTAGATCAACATTATTGCCTAACCATAATTTGCATCTGAAATTTATAATACAGGAACTATTATATTAATGTGCTTCGTCTATGGTCTGACACGCAAAAATATACAATTCTAGATTGAGGTTAAGAAAAAACACATGTCACAATCCAAGATGGCGGATATTTCTCTAAATTAAATTTCATTTAGAGAAATATCTGCCATCTTGGATTTGAAAATTGATGTTATTTTCATAATCTTCACCCCAAGAAATCACAAAATTGACACGAATAACTATTTTTTTTTTTTCAAAAAATGACCTCCATCCTGGGTCAGGTACACTTGCACGATAGACATTTCCGCGAAAGACACTTGACCTCATTTTTATTTGTAGGGATTTCGTAAATCTTGAAAATGACACCCATGACGAAAAATTTGCAAATTTTCGTTGCGCCATCTTGGATTTTAATTTTGACCCCATAGTCGGTTTTAGCGACCTCTAAACCCATGAAAATGATACCCATGACGAAAAATTTGCAAGTTTTCGTCGGCTCCATCTTGGCCGCCGCACAATAAATAAATATCAGCTACACGTCGCGCCGCCATGTTGGCTTTCTATTAAATAAACAATATTTTATTTATTTGTTTACCTTTCATCCATGCGCGGCAATTGATGAAATCGCAATTCTTTATTAATGTAAGATGACGACTTGCAATCCTTCACAGCACACGTCGTATGCACCATTTTAATAAAATTATTTTTAATTAATTAAAACAAAAATAAAGTGACACACGATAGCCCTGAAAGTTTTATCCCGAACTACTAACACGGTAGCGTACAGTGTGACCAACTTTAAATTAGAGATCCTGCCCCATTTAGGCAAGAAAACTGACAAATCCTGCCAAAATTGAAAGCACAAAATGCCAAAATAATGCCAATATAATTTAAAAATTTAAAATAAATAGACACATTATTTTTTTGGAGTTTTATTTAAAATAATTGATCTTAAAGTCTAAAAGTGAACTAGATTAAATTATACATTCGTATTAGCATCGTATTCTTCTTGATCACTTTCTTTATACATCGCTTTTGTCATTTGTTTAATCATTTTTTTAGTTGGCTGGAATGAAACGCAGTCACCATATTCACTAATGCTAATGTTTAACGTGTAAAATAGAGGCGACATGTTTATTAATAAATCTATTCCACGTTTTTGTTTTTATGAGGTTGATTTGCGAGAATATCCTTTCACAAGCAGCATTCGACATTGGCAAACACAACAAACCTTTTACAAAATAAAATTATAAACATTAACGTATTTTAAGTCTCCATTTGAATTTCGAATTTTACCAATGCACCCCAAAATTTATCAATATTTAGAGTTGGCTTAGCGTTACTTCCGCCAGATTCTAATAAATCACTAATATCTTTGTCAAGTTTTAATTGTCTGTATTCATTGTCAACTTTTTGAATTGTATGTTCATCAACAAGATTAGGGAATTGCGTAATAACATTTGCTATCGAAGAAAACTCCTTGTATACAACGTCTTGAGGAGATAAGAACTGTAATTGCTTAAAAAGGTAATTTAATTTAACTTTTTTTTCCTTTCTCGATACTGCATCCTACTCTTTTTATGGGCTGAAGCGGCTATACTGCCAAGTCTGTCAGCTTATATTGCTAATACTGCCAAATACTGCCAGATTTCTAAAACGTCAAACAAAAGTGCCAGAGAGTAAAATAAAGGGCTAAACCTGCCAAAAAGGCAGGATCCTGCCACATATGGTCACACTGGTAGCGTATGCAGTTCGGGAGCGCCCTTCCCCCGTCTCGCCCCTCACACCCCGCACGATTGCCCTGTCTAGACGTCTTCGTCGGACGACTGTATGATTTTTAGACTGTGCTATAAGTATCGTTAAGTAACGTTATTTTCATAAAGTTAATAATTTAACGGTAACACGGGTAACGATATTTTGGCATCGAATCTATAAATAACGTTACCAATTAACGTTACTGGTATCGATACTTTTATCATTACTTAATGCGTTGTTGTCAACCTGCGCAACCTAAGCGGCACGCCATGGGCGGCGGCGCTCTACGGTAACATCGCCAATTAAACGATGCAAATGCAACTTCATTAATGTAGACGAAAGAAAGAGATGAAAGAAAATAAATAAAAATTTAACTGTACTCAGTTACCGGTAAAACGTATGCCAAGTATCGTTACCAAGCATAACGTGACCTCTACTAATAACGTTATCTTCGTCCGATGAAAGTAACGATACCAAATTTTTAACGTTATTCAAAGCCCTGGTTTTTAGTCAGTAAAAGTACTAAGTCTAGTTTCTGACACGCCCTCCCGCTTCGCTCAGAGCGAGAGAAGTCATTTGATGATTTCCCACCCAGAAAAAAGTGCTTTATCACAAAGCCTACGGTATGCACCCGTCCGTTTGTCTGTCAGCGAGCCTTATCTCATGTACCGTAGTAGGTAGACAGTTGAATTTTTTACGGAATGTATATTTCTATTGCCGCTATAACAGCAAATAATAAAAATAAAATAAAATTCAAAATTAACCAGGGTCTCTGTAGTGTATCAATTTATTAGATATGAAAACATTGTCTCATGCACACAAGCGGAGGCAGCTGCTGTCACTAATGACGTCTGTCAGTCACGATGAAACAACGACGGTGAAGCAGGTCTGTACGGTAGTGCTTGATGTGGTGGTGAGCCAGTAAAGAGATATAATCAACTTAGATACGGAATCACAAGGATTCTAGTCTCCACGTGTTTTTTCAGCCTTGTGGAACTGAACCCTGGGGGGAGCGGGGGTAGCCGCACGGGGCGATGGACGAGGTTGAACTATGCTTACGCGCTTTCCAAGGCACGGAGGGGCTCGATATGTCAAAATGGACCCATCCACGGATCAACCGCAGCAAGCGTAGCTTAACCTTATCGATCGATACGTGCTGTTGATATCACTTAACCACAAGTCCACGAGTACGTACGCTAAAGATCAAGTTTCAATGAATGAGTTCAAATGAAAGTTATGTCCAATAAGCGCACAGCTAGACAATTAAGCCAAATGATCCTAAATTGAATGTGTAGTACAAATGAATGGACGATTGGACACTCAATCAGTTATTCCCCTTCCATATTTAAATTAATTTAAAAAGGATTCTGTGGTTTTTATGAAACCACGGTAAAAGTGAAACTTCTTTTCACATTATGAGATATTTAACAAAAAAAAATCGGAATATTTGCAATAGCTTAATAAAAAGACTTGATTTAATATTCATACGAAATAAGTTAAACACTAAATTCAAGGACTCAAAATTGAAATAAATCCATAAACAACAACATGCACCAGTGAGCGCCTTTCACTTTATCTTTATTCCGCGGCCGACCGTCACGCGACATGCAACACACAGACGAAAAAGTGTGAGACGATGTAATAAAAGTTTCACTTTAAGGTGAATGTTCCAAACCAGCCCGCGAAATTCAAAATTTCTTACGTTTTTTGCAATTTCCAGGCCAGTGCTAGGTTGAATGTTGATTAAAATATTATTCGCGACTGCAAGACGTATGTAGTTACAGAATTATAATCATCAAAATCACCAATACAACCCTCCAAGTTCATAAAAGCCTAAGAACAAAAAAAAAACCGGCCAAGTGCGAGTCGGACTCGCGCACCGAAGGTTCCGTACAAACCTGTAGGTATATAAGTAAAAGTTCACCCATCACGACAATCGAGTCGTAGTTCTGTTCTGTTTCTTGGCTTGGTTTTATTTCTGTCTGTGTTTTGTTCTGTTTATTATATGATGTAACTAAAAATTTACGGTTTTCCCAATTTTTCCTTTATCTGTGCTGTAAGACGTTGCTTTGTACCAAATTTCAAAATTCTAGATCGACTGGAAGTACCCTTTAGGTTTTGTTTCCCTTGCGAGTTTCGAAAATTTGTGGAAATTTGCGGTATAAACAGCTATATCTTTTGATTGCGTTAGCTTAGAAGTTTGATTTTTTCACAGCTCCAAGGGACAGTAGACTTGAGTATTTGATATAAATTTCAGCTTGATACCTCCACGCGTTCCTGAGAAAAAGGGTCTTGACAGACGGACGGACGGACGGACGGATGGACGGACGGACGGACAACAAAGTGATCCTATAAGGGTTCCGGTTTTTCCTTTTGAGGTGCGGAACCCTAAAAAGGGAAAAGTCATTCCTACAGCTTTATGAACTTAGAGCGTTGTATTGATGATTTTGATTATAATAATTCTGTAACTACATATGTCTTACAGGTGCGAATAATATTTTAATCAACATACAACCTAGCACTGACCTGCAAATTGCAAAAAACGTAAGAAAATTTGAATTTCGCGGGCTGGTTGAAGCATTCACCTTAACACTTTAACAACGAAGAGGCTAGATGCGTTTGTTTTTTCTTTTGGTGATGTTGTTGCATTCCATGTGGCTTCGGACGTAAAGAATTGCACCATCCCATTTCTTCTCTTAGGTGTCGTAAGAGGCGACTAAGGGACTTACTAGGGAATAGGCAGCAGCGTTCTCTATGCATTTTACCACCATACTGCGACCGCGAACATTCGGTTCCCGTCAAGATGGTTGGTTCGTGGTACCATATTTTTGGTAGTAAGAATAGGTTGAAGTGTGGAGCTTGGCGGACACTTACATCATGCAGTGTACAGCTTTCGGGAGGATACGGTTTAACTATAAATATTAAAAAAAAACTTTTTTTGTGCATGTTCATGACATTATTTTCAGTTAAAAAGGTAAAAAGGCGACTTGCTTCTTCATTCAAGTTCGTTTAGTTCTTAAATTAGCATACTCAACAATCAAGGAAGAGGATGCACACATACACCGGATCGCAATGACCGCGTTTCGTATGAATTTCATTTACATTTTGATACAACATTTTCCTCAATCTGTGCGGGAAACCCCGACGCGTAAAGTACCTACTTATAAACTGTATAGAGATTTGTATTGTGTTTATTAATTATTGCACACCTGTGGAGTGATTGCGTAAAGCAAAACTTTTTAAGTAATATAACAGGGGCGACCCTGTTAAATGGGATTTAAAAAGTTACACCATAACTGTCAAAATATGGCTGTACTATAGGTACACTTCTGCAGTTCTGCCCAGCAATATTAGGGGAAACAAGGAATGATGCTATCTGCTCCTGCCAGGGTCCAGAGATGTTCGAAAGAGATACCGTGGCCCTGGCACATGGGCAACTGAAGGAACACGGGTGGGTTTTAGTCAGTAAAAGTCTAACACGCCCTTCCGCTCCACCCAGAGCGGGAGACGACTTTGGTGATATCCCACTCAGAAAAAAGAAATGCTATATGATGGTAGTTAGATATCATAATGCAGCATACCTACTATAACAACACGGTGTTGATAAGATCTTATCATTTGTAAATATTGTGAAATAAAGACCGAAATAATCTGAGTAAAGCTTTTCTCTCGACTCACTACTGTATTTAGAACTGATTTTTATTACCCGACTGCGGAGGGTAATGTGTTTATCAGTCATGTATGTATGTATGTTTGTTCCTTTGTAGCACTAGAGACCAAACGTGTGGGCCGATTTTGACAATTCTTACGTCAATCGATTTGTCTTAATCTTGTGCCTGTCACTAATGATATGACACTAATCAAAATTCAATATGGTGACCACCAAACGCCATATTGTGAAAAATTATAAAAATGTATGTAATACGCAGTTGGGTTTTTTTCTGGTTGTGTTGTTGTAAGGAACCAACCTTCAATGACTTATGGCTTTTTAGGGTTTCTTAAGAAAAGAGGGACGCCCTACATCTACCCATACGAACATGACAGTAGAAATTGCAGCTATTCACAACCATTGGATAGGCTATCGTATCGAAAATGACACATTTCGATAAAACTTGATTTTCCTTACTCGTGACAACAAATAGCTGTCGGAAGTATACCGGTCGTTTGAGTAAATGACGTAAACTGAAAAAAAAAACCTTGATTTGTATTTGTGAACAGTATTTATAGAACTCATACTAACGTATACATCAACCAATGTTAACACATTGATTGATTTTTGATTCGGTACGGAAACTTATCGAATGGTTGTGAATGTCTATGCAGAGATCTATGGTTTTTCCACCATACTGAGATCGCCAAACCGCCTGTTAAGCGCGGCGATTATGGCAAACCCCCCTTTTAGGGGAGGCTTATGTTCAGCAGTGGTCGTCTTTCGGCTGTAATGATTTATGATCATGATGATCTATTCAGAACGTTTTTGGTAAAAACTAAGAGAAAGAAAACTCATGCATCAACTCAGCCTACAGCAGTCCACTGTTGGACATAGGCCTCTCGAATGCTGCGCCAGAACACTCTGTCCTCCGCCTTCCAAATCCAGTCTGTCTCAGCCACCTTCTTGAGGTTGCTGGTCCATCTAACTGGGTCATGTTAGTCGAAGCACCGATGGCCGATGGAGCAGACGAGACTTGAAGTGGAGACCGCGTATCTGCAAGCGTGGTGTGGGATGCCCAGCTCATGTATGCGGTAACGAAAATATTAACCAGTCAGCTAGAGCTAGCTAAAGGCGACTAAGGGACTTATTAGAGAATGGGCAGCAGCGTTCTCTATGCATGTTACAACCATACTGGGATAGCCAACCCGCCTGCCAAGCGTGGGGATTATGGCGAACCCCCCTTTGGGCGATGTCCAGCAGTGGGCGCCTGTCGGCAGAGATGATAATGATAGTGGGCGCACCTTTTCAATCTTTCATTTTAATTCAAAATGTTGCAAAACATAGGTTCGAAAAATCGAAGTCTATTTAGTGATAAGGTAAAAAAACATACCTAACCTCTTTCGCGCACGTCACGTCTTTTTTTTAATTCTTGAATATATCGGTTTCGTCTTATAAAAATTAAAAAATATACTTAAAAAAAAATCGCCACTAAGTCAAAATAACTTTTGAAAATTTCGGAAGTCAGTGTCTTTGATTTTGTAATGCTTTTTTTTCCATTGGCTTCCGGAATTAAAGTTACTTTAAATTTTTTTGTTGTGATACCTCACACAAATTCGTATATCTTGATGAATTGCTAAGTAAATAACAGTGATAGGAAGTTACCAAAGTTACTATAATCGTCATCGACATTCACTAAGTGGAAAAAATGCGCAGTCATGCTAGAAGCCACAAATTGTATTAGTAAAAATTGTTTACATGTTTAAAAGGGTGTACTTAATTTATACTAATACAAGCTTTTGCCCGCAGCTTCGCTCGCGTTAAAAATAACAATAAATATTGTTTTTTCCATAAAAGTATTCTATGTTACTTCTAATACTTCCAAGAATATGTGTACAAAGTTTCATGATGATCGGTTAGTAGTTTTCGCGTGAAAGCGTAACAAACAAACTTACATTAACATTTATAATATGATTATAAAGCTAAAGAGTTAGAACGCGCTAATTTCAGGAACTACAGGTTCAAATTGAAACATGATTGTAGTGTTTGGTAGTCTGTTTATTGAAGAAGCGGATCATGCTACGACCGGAGCTAAAAGTAGTAGTTGTACTTGTACTACTACGATCGGAGCAGAGCAAAAAGAAAAAAATCACGAATGCGAAGACCTCTCATTAGTGTTGCAAAGGACTCGAGTCCTCGAGTCGTAAATTTAAAGACTCAACTCAATTATGCAAGACCATCGAAGAAATCGTCACGCGAAAAAGCGTTCATACATGTTATTCCCCTTCCCTGTATTTTGCTTTAAATACTCGCCTCATGTCACCATTTGGTAGAAATCGGCTGAGTAATACCGACAATCATCCGCCAAACATTTTCCAAACTGTGTTGGGTTGGGATCGGCTCCCAGTCTAACCGAATGCAGCTGATACTCGTATTTTATATGGAGCAACTGCTTATTTTACCTCCACACTCCAGTTACTGGGTAAGACTGGGTGCTTACTCTTGATTTTAATTCCAATCGATTGACATTGGAATTTTGACGTTTCGTATTCTTGAGTTCGACGCTAGCGCCAATTTTTTTTTAATTGGGTGTAAATTTTGGGGAACTAAGTGGAATCCAGATCGGGCGTTGTTGTTGTTCCAATGTTGACACTATTGTTTTCAATAGTACCGAATAACGTGCATGCAAAATTAACATTGGAATCGTATTGGCTTTAGATTGGAATTAAAATTAGGTTAAGAAGATTCGCGAATGGCAGCTGTTGGTACCGACTGTAATTCAGGGATCATAGTTATGAAACCCTTATATTTATAAAGGCTCCTTCAAACAGGCAGGATTCGACTCTCGCTATGCAAACTTTATGGAAATTGTTCTACAAGAGTCGCGTCACGCCTGTCTGCGGAAGCCTTATGGGTTTGCGTTTTTGCCATTCGCCTACGGAACCTTAAATAGTAACAATGAACTCGCAATTATTGTGTCATGTCATGTGATAGTAGGTTATGGGGAAAACGTAATATGGCGTAATAACATTGTTGACTATGAAATTCTTCCGGAATTTTTTATCGGTAGGAATTGGTTTAATATTCATAGTAAAGCATTAATTGCGTTAATTACGTTACTGAGCCGACAATTTATTCAAACAAATGACGCAATGGTTTAGAAATAATCTTCAATCCCATTCAGATTCTGATAAATTGTGCGTTTCCCAATTAGGGTGTAGTTTTACTGACTAAATCAAAATAGGTACCTATTAAATACCAATTTTGTTGAAATGACTCACGTGCGTTTGGACGACAAAATACCGTAGCGGGTTTTTTTTTTTACAAAGGGACAGTTATAAGTAATATTACATACATACAATCACGCCTTTTTCCCATGGGGGTAAGTAATATTGTTTTTTATTATTATATATATCGTCCTTCCGTGTGGTGCCCGCTGGTAGTATGACACCATCCCATTTCTTCCCGTGGTTGTCGTAAGAGGCGACTAAAGGACTTACTAGAGAATAGGCAGCAGCGTTCTCTATGCATTTTACCACAATACTGCGATCGTAAACCCGCGTGCCAAGCGTGGCGATTATGGCAAATCCCCTGGTATTGGGGGAGGCCTATGTCCAGCAGTGGACGTCTTTCGACTGAAATAATGATGATGTCCGACGTGCGCTTGGATGTCAAAATATCGTAGCGGTACCTATTGTTTCACAAAAGCATAGTTATTGTTCTTATTCTTATAATATAACGTCGTCCAAGTCAACGAGTAACCTATACAGGAAAAGTAAATATTCCTGTATTTTCCAGAAATCTTTCACACTGTTGTGCAATAAGAAATAGATGAGTCTCACCGCAATCCAAAATGAAAGAAAATATTTACATAAGACGGGAGAACGGGTCATGGACTAATGGTATTGAACAACATTAACAGTTGTTAATCTAAATAGGTACAGAACCTAATTAATTGGAAAAGTTTGCGTAATTTTTATAGTCAATACACATTTTGAGCAGGCAATTATTACAACACATTTCGTAAGAGTTAAAACAACAAATTAATTTAATAATTACCAAAACTCTAACGAGCTTTCATTATAAGCATCAGCGACAAAAACATAACCTGCCTTCTGATCAGACGCGGTCGGGTCAAAACATTAGAAACATTTTTTGTGAAACCTTGCAAAAAGTTCAGCAAAAAATCCTTAGCTTCGCGAACCTTTTTTTTTTCTCACACCGACTACAGCAGGCTATCATTGAACTTGAAATAAGCAACCTTAATGCAGAAACTTGTGCCGTAAAAAAATCGCCGCGTACGTACCATAAATAGAATAATTGTAAGATTGGAAAAAGATACTTTTAACTCAGAATCGGTGTAAATTCTCATAATATTAACCTGATAATCCTTTCTATAATAAAAAAGAAATAAATTACAAATATAACTCACCAAAATTGGAAATTCACAACAGAATCAGCTGTTGCACAGCTGACTTATTATAAATCCTATAAGCACAAACACAGCACCAAAATTATAACTAGGATAACAATGTAGGCATTTATCTATTATTTTATACAAACACAACAAACCGAGAACAAAATTGGGCCGCACAAAGGCACAGAAATTCGAAAAATTGTCTATCGCCTGTCACTCAATCTGTCACCGACACGGGACAGCGGCACAGCGAACGAAAATGAATGAAACTCTTGGATTCTCGACACGACCAATCAAAACTTGTTTGCTTGGTGCTGCCATTTTCAACTTTTAAGGTCTGCTTTATAAAATTAATATTATTTTGCCATTTTTCTGTGTTATTAATTTTGGCAAAGAAAACAAGTATTTTGTGTCGAATAAAATAAAACATTTTTTTTTTGCGTCATCATTGATGGTCGCTGACAGAAGTTTTATGTAGATGAAGTTACAATAGTAATTACTAGATGGCGCTGTTATCAATTTTGCGCCAAAATGTTTTCATAGGATGGGGCATGGACCTTAGGTCCATGGGATGGGGTAAGCAGAATCAACTAAACGCTACGAACGTAATTCACAGCAGTTTCTTTCTATATTATTCAAGAACTTTAGACTTGAGTTTTTTAAAGGCAGTTTCTGAAATGCTTTTAATGATTTCTAGTGAGAGTAGGCCCTAGTATAGGGCATTTAGCACATTAGAAGGCGCAGCTGACACTTCTTTTCTTCAACTTTCTTTTATTTAGAAATACTCAAGTTATTAACTACTAAAGTTGGCGGTGCCTGCGTCAGATTGCAGTCGGGACAGAAATGTTGCCACATTTGTTTTTTTTAAATATATTTATAACATCTAAGGATGTTTTTGTGTACTGATTGTTTCTTGCAGCGGTCGACGTCATCACGTCAGCGCCGGCTGTCACTGAAAACCAGCGCTGTGGTTCTGTCTCGCATAGGGTCCCAGCATTATGCTGAGCGATGGCCATTTTGCGTGGATGTGACGCATGTTTTCCCACACCGTATTTTTATTTTTGTTTGTTTCTGGTCTTTCTGTGCGTCATGTTTGCCGCAAAAACGTATTTTCTTTCTTCCTCTTTCTTTCTAATAAATAATATATTTTGCTTCTACTATTACACACGTTATCTACATCTCTTTGTATATTCTCTCCTATTGCAGGTATGCTGGAAGAGATTTCTATAGAAATAAGCATTACCTTTGTACATATTTTTCTGTTCCTTTCTTCTTGTCTATTTATATGTGTGCATAAATGGTTAACACCACCCCATTTTTTCCCGTGGGTGTCGTAAAAGGCGACTAAGGGACTTACCAGAGAATGGGCAGCAGCGTTCTCTATGCATTTTACCACCATACTGCGATCGCCAACCCGCCTGCCAAGCGTGGCGATTATGGCAAAGCCCCCCAGATTGGGGGAGGCCTAAGTCCAGCAGTGGACGTCTTACGGCTGAAATGATGATGATGATGATAAATGGTTAAATAAATAAATACATAATATAACATCACGTCTTGTTTCCGCGACGGGTTGGGCAGAGGTGTACCTATTTCGCGTAACAAGCGTTTAGATTTCATGTATCTAATAGCGGGCAAACCTATTGCCATCAACAGGGCACAAATAGTCTCCTGGCTGCTGTAGTGAAATTCCAGATAGAAATAATACACCAATTGCCATAATGTCTGTCGTATTTTGAGTGTAAAAGTAGTGAATAAAATAAAATAACACATATTATAAATATACAAGTCTTTTATTCACTAGAAATAACAAAGCAAGAGAAAAGAAAGATTAACATAAATGTCTAAGCGTACATTTTTGGTGATAAGAAAATAAATTGAAAATCTAATATATATGAATTTGCTTATCCAGAAGCGAAAGTATATTTACACACTTAAAATTAGTAAAACAAAGAATTATTCATATATTTTAAATTATTAAGAACATGATTGGTACAATTTTATTGTCAGATACATGCATGCATTGTCTGTATGATAAATAATCAGTGATCGGAGTAGGTAGAGTTGGGGTCAATAAACTGGCACGGTATATTAGAATGGATATGCCTCCGGGATTCCGGAATTTTGAATGTCGTAATGTGTAGAACAAAGAATACATCAGAATGAATAATAAATGTTTAACCCTTTTGCTGTCTTTATAACAGTATATAGGTGATCAGCCTTCTATAGTAAAAAAACGATGGCATGGCTAAACTTGAGTAAAAAGTAGCAAACAAGTGGGATTCTATTCAGAAGTTATTGTTGTGCGTCCATTCGAAACTTACATAATAGGAGTCATATTATGTAAGTTTCGAATAGACACACATGGATTGTTCCAGCAAATATCTAGTTACTGCCACATCACTTTATTACATGATAAATAAGAAAAAAACGATTTAAATGTTTATCTATCGCATTCTATAAATTTCTAATGTAGATGTAAATGTAATGTTTTCTAGTAGTTTAATAAAAAATAAAAAATACTATTGCTAAACAATTAAAAAACTCTTACTTTCACAATATTTGATTCAATCCCGTAAGAACCAAAATGAAATCTCTGTAAAAAGGCTTATCCATATTAAGATTTCTATGACTGTTCATGATGCGAGTACGTAAAATCAATCTACCTACTCCGATCACTGATGATAATAAAAGGGAATGTTTAATCCAAGTTGATATTGTCCAATAAATATTGATTGCAATGGATTTTGAGCTTTGTCATGTAGTAAGTTTCTTTTTCCCTAACTTGATAACTATCGGAGATTCCGAATTCAAGTGTGAACTGTTGATGAATATGTAATCTAAATTGATTTTTGTATTAAAATAATTATTGGTTGCAATGGATTTTGAACTTTGTCTTGAGAGCGTGGTATTAAAGCTATCCTGGTCAAAATGTAGTTTGACATTCGTTATTTAATTTTAATCTTAAAGCCACAGAGTAATTAACAGATAATCAACAAAAGGAATACTGTAACGCCTAATATTTAGTCTGAATTAATATTTGTTGGAAGCGAAAAGATTGGAGCATAGAAAAATTTGTTGGCAGTGTTGGAATCACCTTTTTAATTTTATAGGCAAGAGAATAGAGATTACCCAGTTGTAACAGTCAGATAGGGAGTCACTCCATGTAAAATACTGACATTCAGCTGCATCGGGTTAGACTGGAAGCTGACCCCAACATAGTTCAGAAAAGGCTAGGCAGATGATGAGTAATTTAAACCGTTGTAATTCATCTATGTCTTTAGATATTCGCTCAATAGTAGTCCATTTGCTAACTTATGTATGCTTGGCCAGCAAGAATAACTCTATGCTAGATATAATTTAATACTTATGAACTCTTGGGCTGAGATTTATAAACCTAATTTAGCCCATACTGTGGCTTATACAAGGTTAAATTAGACCAGCTAACGAAACTATCACGTACAGTCAGGGTCAAAAATATTGGGACGGACAAGCCGTTCAATATGATCTCTACACTAAAAGACAGACAGAGACAACTAAGAGAATCATTATTATTGATATTTAGTTTTTCTACATAAGATTTCTCAATTTAATTGTACTAATGTAAAAGAAAATAATTAAGTAAAAATAATGTTTAATGCATGCTATGCTTGTAAAAGGCTACTAAGTCAAAAGTACTAATAAAAAAGAGAATTATACTTCATTTGAATTGGACAAAGTTCTTGTCAGAATGTCAATTGCCGTGTACCGTCTCCATTCAAAATAATTTCTTGTGTCATTAAGTTAATATTTAATTTTCATAGTTGTTTAGATCATTTTGAACAGTCTATTTGTCCCGATATTATTGACGCTGACTGAACGTACGACAAATTTTATTAAGTTCTTGGTACTTGTTGACAGGCCTACACTGTCCTCTGTAATTTGAAACCATTGTAAAAGCCAATTAAAAAAAATAGTAACCGTTTCTTGCCGGCTCTTGTCCATTGAAATCAACAATTTGGAACCATGCTCCTAGCTTTTGACATTTCATAAGTGCCCATATAGGTCTATGTGAAATAAAAATATTTTGACTGAGTGACAGGGGCTTGCTTAGCCAAAGCGAGGGCTACGTTACGCATACTGAAATCAGCTTTAAACATGCTACTAAGGCGTCCCATACAGGCTTCCATTTGGTACGAATACAGGTTTTTCTCCCAGTACCAATTCGTCGGCTTGTCGGACAGAGGTGCAAACCTGTAGAGGCGTGCGTTTGTGAGCGCTACAGTGTGTACTCAGCCTTCCGCTGCGTCGGA
Source organism: Aporophyla nigra (assembly GCA_947507805.1). NCBI lineage: Eukaryota > Metazoa > Arthropoda > Insecta > Lepidoptera > Noctuidae > Aporophyla > Aporophyla nigra. The sequence continues at coordinate 3,791,629 of OX382318.1, forward strand.
CCGGCGTTATTGTGTATTTCGGAGCTTCGGACTGGGTTGAATGGCGTCTGAAAAATAAATTATTAAAGTTAGTACTCATTGTAACACAGTGCAGTTTACATAAATTTCCAGTATAAACTGATCTCACATTGTATGGTATTTCCGTATATTGAGAGGTCAGCTTAAACTGGACCTGCATAGCTTAATATGTAGCCGTGTGTACTACGAGCCTTTGTCCAGCAATGGGATATTATATGACACAACTTCAGTAATAATTTTTACCCGACGACGGCGAAGTAAAAGGAGGGTTAACGATTTTGAGCAGTGTGTATTTCATCTGTTCGCTCATAACTTCTATACTCCTTATCATAATTTGAAATATGGGGTTATCGTTGGAAGCGTCTTGATCGTCCACTGGCTATACCTGGCCTAACTATGTGATGCCACATTAAATTGAAAATGGCGCCCTCGAGTTATTTTTATGAAAAATTAGTCTGGGGAGTTTGTTGCGCCACTTCTTCTTCCCAGCTAGAGCACTAGGAAGTGGTAATAAAGGGTGGGCGTTTTGGGGGACTGTCTTATGTAACTTTGACGTTCCAAATTGCTGACTCTCAGCCTAGTTTGAATAAATGACTTTTGATTTATATTTTTGAATGAAATCAAAAAAACAAATCATAAGTATTTGATTTCTTTGACATGGTCTCATTAATACCCTGGAGTTTTGGTATATTAATAGGAACACGTTGTATATGTGATTGCCTTAATTAGACATTAATGGTTGAACATGATGATGATAAGGTAATCAAATTGTACTAACAGCTGTCCAAAATGTTTTTAGTGATCTGAAAATTAAATATTATATTTTAAGGGGTTATTTTTTGTGTCTCGATAGGCAGCAGCTAGGAACGTTTTTAATTCTAGTAATTAAACACGTTAAAAATCTAGTCACGGTCTCATCTCGGCGACAATCAAATGTCAAAAACTTGTCAAAAATGTATGGAAACTCGAGGTATTTTTGACAAATTGAGACAAAGCAGTCAATATTCTTAAAAATTTCAAATTGCAAGCTGTGGTTGCCAGTAATTAATATGCATTCAGTGTATGTTTTAAGGCTGAAATCTAATCTATGTATTCGTTCAATTTGATTTTATATGTTGTCCATTTATCGGAATAACGTTCGAAATTGAAATACTGGCTGCATGGTATAAATCGAAGGCTAAAGATAAATCTTGTTTAAAAAACTGATGTAAACAAATCGATCGCCCACCTTCACATTTCACATTTCGCCATGAGCCAACGGACAGATTAGGTCAATCGTTTCTTTGTTATACGACCTCCAAATCATTTCTTTGAAAGTCTTCCAATATTCTGAGACCTCTCCGTACCTGCAGATAATCTCATTGTATAAGATTTAGGAATCCATAACGGTCCATAGCGGACTCCCGGCCACCGTAGGCGAGAGCTTGCGGGCGGCGAGCAATGGGTAGCTCGCCGCCCGGTAAGGACCAAGCTCGGGTCGACGGCGCGTAGTGTTCCACGCGCGCCTCAAAGAGATGTCAGCAGCACTGAAGGGGTCTGCTAGGACCAATGCCTGCCGGGGTCGCGAGATCTGTTCGAAAGAGTTACCGTGGCCCTGGCATAGACAACTGAAGGTACACAGGTGGGTTTTAGTCAGTAAAAGTCTGACACGCTCTCCCGCTACAGCCAGAGCGGAGAAGTCATTCGATAATTTCCCAAACAAAAAAAAAAAAATTGTATAAATCTAGCACCTAGGGCTCCTATGTAAATTGCTACTGCACTTGTACTATTTTCTGAACTGTTTGTATATTTGAATGTTTGTTACTCAATCACGCAAAAACCGCCAAAGGGATTTGGATGAATTTTAGCACCTAAATAGTTTATAACCTGGATATTTACACCCTGGTAGTACGTTCCCGTGGGATAAATTCCGAAGCTCCACGCGGACGAAGACCTTTCAAAAGCTAATAAATAAATAAAACAAACAGAAATATACTTACAATTTAGCCTGTTGGACAGCAAATCTGATGATGGTGCTTTTAAACACATTTTTGACATCAACTAGCTTAGGGTCAGCCGGGCGTTGCTTCCCGCTGGTAGGACTGATCTTCAGCTGCATGAATTTATCAAGCAACTGGTCCAAGTTGGCTTCTGCTACTGAATGCTGGAAAGAGTTGAATATTGCAATTAATGTGTGTGGGGTTCATGGGCATCAGCCAAAATTTCAGACATATGACGCTGCTGGGCATAGGCCTCCCACAATTTGGGGGGTTCGCCACAATCGCCACGCTTGGCAAGCGGGCACGATCGCAGTATGGTGGTAAAATGTATAGAGAATGTTGCTGCCCATTCTCTAGTAAGTCCCTTAGGCGCCTCTTTATACACCCACGGGGACAAATGAGATGTGGCTATTCTTTACAACCGACACCACACGGAACCCATCATAACGAATCATGTCATGCATCAAGAAAATGCATTGTCTTCGATTCAGAATCAATATATGAAATTTCAGCTCCACAGTATGAGAGGAAGTGGTTTCAATTCCACTTGCAAGTTTTGACCCAAACAAACATACCTACATGGAAGTTATATAAAAGCCTGTAAAATGGTATTTACTGATACTAACCTCAGTTCCCTTAGCAATAGCCTCCTCCCAGCACTGCACAGAGGCTGGCAAGTCTCCACGCCTATCCTCCAGGGCGGCGCGACACTCCCAGTACTCAGCAGAGTTGGGTACCGAGGGGAACCTCTCACGGATGGCCCGGAGCCAGCGAGCGCATTGTTCCCAGTCGAAACCCTGGAAATAGTAACAGCAAAATATTTTTAAACTAAACTAGGTTGATCGTGGCTATGGGTAAGAAAAGTCATAATCAGTGATCGGATATTCGGATGCATATTTACCTAATGTTACTAGTTAGCTGAGAAAGCACGGAAGCAGCTTCGTATTTTCTTATTAAAGCTATGTTTCTTGGATCATATTTATTTAAAATTATTGTTTAACCCCAGATGCAAATGCATATGTGTTTAGGGTGGTATGTGTTAGTTAAAACAACACACAAAACACGGTAAAATCGCGCATTTCATATTAGCCAACATTTCAACTTTAGGTGAATATGCATCTGAATATTCGTATTTTTTATTAAAGCCGGATTTCTTGGATCATATTTATTTAAAATTATTGTTTAACCCTAGATGCAAATACATATGTGTGTAGGGTGGTATGTGTTAGTTAAAACAACACACAAAACACGGTAAAAACGCGCATTCCATAGCCAATATTTCAACTTTAGGTGAATATGCATCTGAATATCTGATCTCTAGTCATAGTAGTAGAACAGAGACTGTGTAAAGGTGGTGTATGGGCCAATAGCGATATGGTTATGATATTGGTCCTCATCTTTCTCCTTATGCAAAGTTAATCAATATCTGACACCGCAACTTAGAGAAAAATACACTTTAATAATTTTTTCTTAACAAAGTATAAAACCAAGGCTTCTCGCGTCTCTACGCTGAGAAAAGATCTCAAGATCAACTACGCAACTGATTTTAATAGGGTTTCGTCAATAGACAGAGTGATTCTAGAGGAAAGTTTATATGTAACTAGCTTCTGCCCGCGACTTCGTCCACGTTAAATTTCTTTTTCCCCCCGACCCTTCCCGTCGCGTCGAATCGCCTACCTGTGCGATTTTACCCGTTGTTGCAACATTTCTGCTCCGCTCCTCTTGGTTGTAGCGTGATGTTATTTAGCCTATAGCGTTCCTCGATATATAGGCTACCCAACACAAAAATAATTTTTCAATTCGGAAGTTCCTGAGATTACCGCGTTCAATCAAACCAACAAACATACAAACAAACTCTTCAGCTTTATAATATTAGTGTAGACTAGCTTTTGCCCGCGGCTTCGCCCGCGTGGATGTCGGAAATTAACACAGGAGGACGTACTACCGCGGTGAGATGTGTTAATTCAGGTTATATTATAGGTAATAGCTATTACCCGCGACTTCGTCCGCGTGGTATTTAACAAAAAGTTTTTCATAAAAACTGTCTTTGAAAACTACGCTGACATACGTCACAAACAACGCTGACATACGTCTCAAAATTCAGCGTGTTTTTAGTTTTTTTTAACTATTATTTATTTTTTCTAAAATAATAGTAGCCTAAGTTAGTCCTTGTTACATCAGCTATCTGCCAGTGAAAGTTTCGTCAAAATCGGTCCAGCCATTTCAGAGATTAGCCGGAACAAACATACAGACAAAAATTGTAAAAAATGTTGTCATGGTATATGTACCGTATATACATACATTACACGCTACAAAAGTGGTTATCTTCATATCTTTATTTATTTGTATAGATGTATAGATAACGCGGGCGAGCCGCTGGCAAAGCTACTATGTAATAAAAATAGAAGATATTCGAACACGTCATAAATTTATAGATAATAATGATGATGAAACAGCCCCTTTTAAGGGCTGCCCAGGTTGGCTTTGTTCATTCCCATGCACAATGGACCGAACGACAGTCTAAGTGCGGAAAAGAGAGTTATCATCGTCATCAAGGCTGCCCCAAATACTTTAATACTACAACATTTTACATCATCAATTCTGCATATAAACAGTTAAGGAAACCATAAGGACATTATTTTAATAAAATGCTGTTGTTACAAACAATGATCACTTGCTTCTCCAAATATTTGAAAAAAACTCAACATACTGAAAAATCTATTACTAAAAATAAAATGTTTACCTCTTTCAGCAACTCGGTGAGATCTCTCAAAGCACCAACAACCACCTCATCAAGATTGACAACAACATCGCTAGAAGTCAACGTAGTGTCATTGTCATGTGACTCATTCAAATCAACACTGTCGCTAACACAACTAGTGGTCCTCCACTTCTCCATAGACTCTGCTTCTTCATTCATGTTCTCCGTATAAGAATCATCATCGCTGTCCGATTCTAGGGCAATATTTTCTTTATTCTCTTCATCAAACAATTTGTGATCAAATTTAATGCTGTGCGGTAAATGATGGATACCAAAACATTGCAGATGGTGGTAGGAGTCCAAGGATTTGCCTCGCTTTTGAAGCCAGGACTTCAATCTTGCTTGCAGCTCTTCGGGTCTAGGTGTATTTAAGTTACCCATCGGAGTCATGAACGTAACTTTCTTTCTCTCACTCTTGATTGCAGAGACTACCTTATCTGCTTGGATATTTTCGTCCTCGTTCACATGTTTAATATGTATGTTGTTCAGTTTATCACCAATGGAAGACCATTTGTGAATGCAATTGCCGAGTTCTTGTTTGCTAATGCGTTTGAAATGTACCGCAGAAATAGAACGACGGACAGGTACTACTATTTTTGGTTTAGTGTTTTCAAAAACAGTGTGACGCTTGTTCAAAATAATTCCTGAATTGCGAATTACTTTCTTCAAGTAGTTAGGATCGTTGTGAAGTTTTTCGACATCATTCATATGAGTGGTTGGGACTGTTTTTGGTTTGTACAGACGTTCAAAGACGGAGCATTGAGTTGTGGATTTTGAGGCACTTTGTGGGATCATAGATTTCCTGGATTCCTTGGGTTTGGGCTTATTATTGGTCACCGCAAGGCTTTGTCGCAACTTCAAATTAGTTGTCACAGTATCAGTCTTTCTTATAGCAAAGTTCTGTTTTTTCTCACCATTTAAAGCAGTGCTGCTGTTGACTTTCCTCTCAGATTTTGGTAAATGACTGACATGCGTAACCTTCTTGTCATTATTTTGAATATTTTTGTCAGTAGTTGTTGCATAAAGTTTTCTGTCAGAGTTCGTAGCATTTGCAGTCTTTGTAGCAAGTTTCTTTGTAACATTGGAGGTTGAAGCTTTAGGAATATTGGAACCAAGACTTTTTCCATCGGTTTTGTTCAGATTAGCTCCAGTTTTTGGCTTCGTAAATTCTTTATTCAACGGTTTGAGTGGTGGTACTGATATCGGTCTCTTAGTAGTTCCATTGACATGGAAATTATTTTTAACAGCTCTGGTGTTGTTTGTTTTCAAATTAAGCTCTGATTTTACAGACTTGTTGGTCGTTGATAGGTTTGAGGAAGAGTTTTTAAATGGTTCCTCCTTGCTATACTTTTTGAGATTCAACTCTCTTAGCTGAAATTTGTGAAGAGTTAGTGTTAGAAAATTTTAAACTATGGGAAATATAAATGGGTTTGTAAGGTTCAAAAATCAAATAAGAGTTCTATAAGGGATGATAAATGACTGAATTTTCTGATATCCACTTAGCAAAATTACCAAATCTGAACACTCAGTCATTAAGATAAACCGTCTCACCTAATTTTTTAAGAATTATTGTAAGTTTGTAAACCTTTCGGGCAAATGAACTTGATTATGCTAAATATGTAATTAAAAATAAACAATGACATCTGGGCTAGTAACCAAATACATCAGTTTCAGCAGTAAGATTTGACAATGACTGCTAAAAACCGGTCAGAGAACAGTCTTTCACCAGAAGTAGGTAAAAGTTTGAAATAACAAGGATTTATGTGGCTTACCTTCTCAATTCGCGCCTTTTCTCTTGCAATTCGTTCTTCCCTCAATTTATTCAAGCGATCAGTTACAGAATCCATCTTTTCGGTTTATTACAGCAAAAATTAGTAGTAACTAAAAATTCTACGGAATCTATTAGAAATTGCAATACAATTTAATAATGAAGAAGGGGTATTACAACAAAATAGTTTCAATGTTTTTATTTAAAAAAAAACTACACTAAAACTAAACCACTAGCTAAATGTGTTATTGTTTTTCGAAAGTTATATATTACACTTCACTTTTCAACGATATTACTGAAGCTGAACAAAAGATAAAACTGGTCTAATTTAAAATATCACGACGCGTTCGTTCGTAATCTTCAACTGGAAAATGGCGGTTGGAAACCGCTAGCTTTCAAAAATCAAAAATAAATGCTATTGCGTTCCAGTTACAGTCCTCATTTCGTCAATATTTTTAGCATTGTTTTTCTAATGCCGGCTACTCACATTTGCTGACCTTTGCCCAAGCCTGTGAACTTTTGATAAACAATGCTGTCAAAAGTGTCAAACACCCTGGATAAGAAAACTGCTATCAACTTACTCAAAACAAGAAGTATTTCGTATTCCCTCTTTTATCGGTAGTATGGGTAAGAAAGGACAAGAAACTCCATGGGTACTCGTTTACACGGAATATCAAACAAAAAATAATTGCTCCACTAGGACTAAATAGTAATCTTTACGGTCACTATAATATACACCGCTTCTATGGTTACTTAAAATTATATTTTTAATACATTTCAGAAAACTGACAGGTTCAAACAGCTCTTTCATAATTGACCCACTGAATTAATAAGTAGTAATACTTACTAATTCAGTGTGGTACTTACTAAGTACTTTAGATCTGAACTTTAAAAATACATATGACATAAATATTCTACGCGGGTCAATAGGTTAAGTATATAAAGTAATTAGATCAACACTGTTAATAGCAATACCACTGCCACCAACTATGGCCTAGATCAGATGTCGCTATCACTGTTGTACTTGACTTTAGGATAGAAAACTAGGATTTGTTTAGGTTAAATTCTTACGTAATCAGCATTCACTTAAGAAAAGTAAATAGTTTATTGTCCAGTACCTACTCTAATTGTGTAACATACTATCAATCAAAATCTAAATCATTCAAAGGGAGATACCCTTTGAAAGCGCCCTAGTAGGACTAATCTATTACTTCATATGTTCGAAAAATTTGTCTGCTCCACAATGTAATTAACGCAATGAAAGTTTTTGACAATTACTCCTCATCATGATTACAAAATTGTGGGAAAATGCTCTGCAAAGAAAAAAATTGGAAAGCGAATAATTGTCCACAAAATCTGCTCTTTTATCGATGATAGACACTTTTCTTTTCCTAAGATCATCTTTAAATGGCAAATTTCATCATATCATTAATCATTTTATTCAATCTGCAATCTGATTTGAGATACGATATGTTGACATTGTGAGAAGTGGATACTTTAGGTTGTGATGACATTTTGAGAAGTTGACATTATGAGCTGATACATATTTAACCTTTGTTAACAGCAACCTTATTTTTCCACGAATAAAGATCATTGTAATATTAATAGACTTATTAGTGGCAGAAACCCAAAAGCGACCTTATTTTAGGGACAGTAACGATCATTTTCATTTTTACAGTGATCTAGCGGTAAATTATAGATGAACCAAGGAACTTATACCCTTGAGATGAACTGACTTAACAACAACAGAAACACAATAATGACAACTTCATGACGGTTAAGTAAGTGCTGCCATCGGACGGAGGAGCTTTCGGGTTTTTAACCCCATTCACGGGTGTAATTTATCTATAACATGTATGTATTTAGAAATATATATGTATATTTATCAGTTGTCTGGTTACCATAGTACAGGCTCTGCCTAGTTTGGGATCAGATAACGGTGTGTTGGTTGTCCCTTACATATTATTATATATTATATTATTATTATTCCTTTCAATATTGTAGTATTCGAGTAAATAATCGAATGTTAAAGATATCGTTCTAGCTGACATTAAGGTCTGGAACGCTGGCAGTTAAATGGCTGCGTTCATATCACGGGTTCATTGAACTATGAGCAGCGTTCAATAATTTCATAAAGAATGTATACATCAGTTTTTTTATTTATTCACCTTACTCGTAGTTTATGATTAAAAAAACATCAAATTAGATGTGTTAAAACGAATACTATTATAGGTTTTAATCGAATTTCTTATACATTACATACATTCAGATAGGTTTCGTAGAAATACAGCCTTCACGTCTATAAACCTCTCCAAACCACCAACATAATAACAAAAATGCCGTCTGCCGTCATCTGTCACGTTGGCACCTCCGTCAGTGCTAATGTCCGCTAGGGTCACGAGTGTGCGCTGGTGAATTGCATTTTTAGCGAATTATTGAATTAAAATACGGATTAGATTCGTGCCAGTTTAAATTACAGGTGAGTGTTTAAATATTAATTAAAATTTCAGCATCTTTTGTGTTTTCCAAGTGCCTTATCTAGCAATATGTGTGTATAAGAAGAAATAAAAAAAACTTAGCCGACGCACCGGCAGCGCGAAATCGTGAGATTTTTGCAAACAGGTTTTCTCGGTCGCTTTTGTTTTATAAACTTTATTTTTACTGCATAGCGAATCGGGTTATATCAGTTAATGCGCCTTGTTAAGGTGGATGGATGATTATCTCAGATGCCATTTTGTCGCTAGATGGCGCTAGATCCACAATTTGGAACATTTTCAATTTTTACGCCTAACTTAGAAATCTTTAATAGATAACTTTATTATATGCGAAACCTAGGGCATTAACTTGATTTTTTTAGATAGTCACTGTGCTTGTTAACTGGTCTCATACAAAGATTTGTACATTCTAAAGATTTAGCCGCTTGACTTTACTCTTTACACACACATGCAAAGTAAATAGTAGTAACTTTCGACACCACTAGATGTCGTTTTATTCAAACAGTTTAAAATGAAATTAATATAGGTACACTGTCCCTATAAGTTGTAGTAATGTGACTGAACCTAAATTGTAATGTGTAAATAGTCATCATCTCAGCCGCAAGACGTCCACTGCTGGATATAGGCCTCCCCCTATTTGGGGGGCTTTGCCATAATCACCACGCTTGGCAAGCGGGTTGGCGATCGCAGTGTGATGGTAAAATGCATAGAGAACGCTGCTGCCCATTCTCTAGTAAATCCCTTAGTCGCCTTTTACGACACCCACGGGAAGAAATGTAAGGCAGAAGAAGGAATGGAAGTGTAAATAGTGACGTGTACTAAATAAATAAAAGACTATTTATTACATTGTAAAGCTTTTTATTGTACCCTACTATAAATTAATAATATTTATTTAGTAAAAAGGGGTTAATATTTTCATAAAAATAATGTTTTATTTACTCTCACTACATTTACTTAGATAGTTTCCGTTTGGATTCAAACCATCGAGTCATACCACCATACAAAGATAACATACTTTTTTAAATATTTTGATATTTACAATTATGATTTTGAATTTAGTATTAGAAAGAATTATGTATGTAGATTACAATATAAATAACATCATACGTAACTATATATAACGGCACATGTATCTTACATAACAACACAAAGGGGTTGCTAGCTAACCATAACATTTATTAATGTTTCAAGAATACCTACTTATTATACAATTTTGAACTGCAATAAATATTCTTTTACAATTGAATTGTTAGGCTGGTACCTAAATACATGAGTGAAACTTATCTACACAGAAAAATCTTATGAACTAACAAAATAACACAAACTATACATCGCTACGTGCAAAAATAGCTTATTAATTATTCTATAATGTTCCCACTGCTGAGACTCAGGCCTCCTCTGAACTGTGGTGATGAAATAATTTACACTCAGCAAAGTGCCGGCTTGGATTCGAACCATCGACTCGTACCACCATACAAAGATACTTATAAATATTATAATAAAATATCTTCTTTTCTACGCGCTACTTTTTGCAGTCGCCGCCGCCGCCGCGCCGTATCAGTCTTCTGCTTGTCACTTTTTACTTCCATTTATATAATTTCCGTGCGATCTGAATCAAATGCTGGAAGACGCAGTTTTCGCTGCAACAAATGAATTTACACAGTTTTGTTAGACTATTCTTACTGAACCCACACCTCAGAGACCTGCGGAATAAGTTAGGAAATGAGTAAGACTTATATTTTTATACCTTTTAATTCCTTGATGTCTAGACATTTAGCATTTTTCTCAACTCTTCTCAATATAATTTCTGGCAGTACACGTTTTAAAAAATGTTACCAACTTCGGCATCATAGCGTTGATAACTTCCTCATCCCGGTTAACTTCTATGACAGTCAATGGTTGGGTGACAGATATAAAGCAAATGAAGTAACATTTATTCATTTTGGTAATTCGCAATTGACCCTGGACCTAGAATCAAAATAATAATAGCTGTTAAAAAGAAACAATCCAAGAAATACATTATTTTTATACATACATACCAAGAAATAATGATATTTGTTACACTGAACATTGTGTAAAATATGTTGTACTTTGGTATTGTCAAACATAAACTTCATCACAACAAACAAGCAAAAGCGTACTAATGTAATGAACACAAAAATATGGTATCAAGTTGGGACTTACCATTCCAGATGAAGAATCAAAGTTGTGACCATATGACCTTCTTCAAGTCAACAATACGGTACCCTACCAAACCTGATAAGTTGTCACTTGATGTTCTTTCCACAGTTAGTTGATAAGCTTCAGTCTCTGAATCGGGTTGTGGCCAATCAAAATCAACAGTCTCTACTTGCTCTGTAACAGATTCAACTGTATTGGAGCTAGAGCTGCAGGCTATGGCTTCGTATCGAATTTCTGGTATACCACGCGAATAGGTTTAGGGCGTATCTTAAGCTGTCGAAAGGTTGGACAGCTGATGATGATCTTGAGTTGAATGTGGACTGAAATAAAAGATATGTTAAAAAAACAGTGTTGAGAGACAGAAAAATATTGATAGGTCTGTAGGTACCTAAATACAACAGGGCAAACCGCGGTTTCTTCCACTACCTTCTGTTTCTTGTTACGCCATGCTTGCATGCTTGTTGTTCCTTCGCTTGCTTTCGGCTGCAAGGAAAAATGGCTGTAAACGAAGACTACAACACGAACCAACGAGTATCAAATAACCTCCACTCACGTAAATCTGATTCGAAATCTTATGGGAATCTAATTTACTCACTATAGATCACTAAAAGAACTTCCATGATGTCGTTTCAATACAGCTTGCACTTTTTTCCGTGATTTTCGCGGTCCTGAATACACATGTCGTATACATTTATGCAAGTTTATTAGTCGGGTTCATCTTAGGCAGTTCAGTTGCAATTCAATCTGAAATCAAAAAGAATAATTACAAACAACAGCAAATGTATCTTATTTATGAAATGTTTCAAGAAACAGAAATAACACCACCATCAAGCTGTTGTTTTCAGAGAGAATATTTGAAATTTGTAGTATGTCATGTGACGACAATCAACGAGTGTTGCTAACGTTTGATTTTGTATTTCATCTTCTAAATCTTACACTTTTGTAAAGTTTTAAGGGTAATTAATTACCATTATAATAATACTCTATATCACCTTGAAAATCATTCATTGCACATAAAAATAACACTTACCGTCAATAAAACACAAAAACGCTTCACTTTTGAATAAAAACCAGGGCTTTGAATAACGTTAAAAATTTGGTATCGTTACTTTCATCGGACGAAGATAACGTTATTAGTAGAGGTCACGTAATGCTTGGTAACGATACTTGGCATACGTTTTACCGGTAACTGAGTACCGTTAATTTTTTATTTATTTTCTTTCATCTCTTTCTTTCGTCTACATTATTGAAGTTGCATTTGCACCGTTTGATTGGCGATGTTGCCGTAGAGCGCCGCCGCCCATGGCGTGCCGCTTAGGTTGCGCAGGTTGACAACAACGCATTAGGTAACGATGTGATAAGAGAACGGTGTGGTGTAAAAGAAGATGTAGTGACAAAAATTGAAAAAAGTATGCTTAGATGGTTTGGTCATGTTGAGAGGATGAATGAAGGTCGGCTCACAAAAGGTATTTACAAGGCAGATGTGAGTGGAAACACCGGGAGGGGACGCCCTAGGAGGACATATAGGGACCTTATTAGTGATATTCTTCAGAAAGGTCAGGTGCGTAGTACTCGCAACCGGCGTGTGTGTATGACCAATTTTATGAACCTAAACGAGGCAAAAGAAGTGTGTAGAGATCGTAGCAGGTGGCGTTCCGTGGTTTCTGCCTACCCCCATGGGAAAAAGGCGTGATTCTATGTATGTATGTATGTAAAAGTATCGATACTAGTAACGTTAATTGGTAACGTTATTTTATAGATTCGATACCAAAGTATCGTTACCCGTTTTACCGTTAAAATATTAACTTTATGAAAATAACGTTACTTAACGATACTTATAGTGTGAATTTGGTAACGTTAACAAGCCCTGATGAAAACTGTTTCACGGATGGCACTCATTTGAATGGTTCTCAGTAGTAGGTAGCACAGTTTTTTTTAAGTAATAATAAACATGGTAAATATCTCGTTTTAAGTTCTAATGATACTGGTGTTTATTGTTTCGTGTGGATTTCATGACAAAGTCTCTTCCGAGCCCCTTTTCTTTAATAAAAAAACCTCGTCGTAAAGTTTAGTTGCTAAATTGGTGTCCAGATTCTTAAATATTATACCAAAATGTTAAATTTTGCGTTGAAGTTATAGTAACACCCACCACATTTGTTTACCATTTATTTTATTGAAATTTCAATGCGTACTATTTTTATTTTTGAATTCTTAGCAAAGTACGATCTTTTAAAATGTATGGTACGATCTTCTAAAAAATAAAGTTGGCAACCCTGCTTGACGCATTTTGTGTGTGCTAATAATACTAGTAAAATAAGCAATTATGAAAAATCAAAGTGGTTTGTCTGTGTATTCACTAATCTTGCTGGTTTCACATGAATTATAAAAGAATAGAAGAATAAATATGATTCAATCAATAGATGTACGTAGTACCTACGTTTCACCATTGTGTAGGTAGCTTCGCTGATCGCCTGATTTAGTTATAACTTACTTATACATCAAATTCTATTCTCTGATTTTATTCAACCCAAACCAATGGATTAGTACCTAAGCGTATCAGAATGTTATCAGTACCTACTTACATACATTAAAAAGATTTTTAAATCTGGAAAGTCGTGTACTAGTAACTACTTACTACATATTTAAACTAGATAATACAATAATTACATTAGTATTGTATCTGTGTGAACCAAGGGCAGATCGCAGAGATATTTTTTTCACTTTATGTAAAGCATTCTTTCTCATTCCATAATAAAAAACATTTTATCAATCATAAAATGTTAACTCCGCGGGCAAACCCGCGCGCCCGGCGCTAACTTGCTAGAAACACAATATTCTGGAAACGATTCGCAAGTTTTCAAGACTCAAGTAATCACGCATTGACGGTATGGCAACAACGCGGTGTGCGCGCGCTGCCTCTAGAATGGCAACGTCGCATTATCGAATTTAAAAGATAAATTCTTTTAAATGTTCGAATATCGAACAGCGCCATCTATTATGAATGTTTACTAATCGTAAACTCGTAACACAACAGCAACCAACTTTCTCAGTGGTTCTATAAATTTCTGTCAGATGGCGCGATTCAGGTCACTCACACATGTAAAGATTTTTCGTTTTTTATTCGGTCTAATTCTCCTAGAAATACTGTTTTTTTTATAAAATTTGGGCTATACGCGAACATAATACATTATAAAGTCTCATTACAGTTGCTTTTATTCTGCAGAAACTGTTTATTTACCGAGATTTCCACACCTGAAAAATGTATGGCGAGGGCTATCTAGGCATTCACCTTAAACTCAAAATGTTTAACAATAAGCATACTGTAATGTACCAACACCTTTCCTATGTAAAATTTATTAATGTATTTTATTTTATTTGGAATGAAATAAAAATTAACGATAATTACGGGGAAAAATATTTTTTGTCAGGAATAAAATAGGTAAAATAAGCAGGTATTTTTTATAGTGTTTTATTGAGGGTAGATTTTAAATACAAAAAGTAAGGTAACCATTTATTTATACCTAATTAATTTTCCGGTAGCAATACTTTCGAAAATTAGGCTGGTATAGGTAGATGCGCGGAATCGTAATTTTCGAATCGAAAACTATATATAAATTAAGGTCTATTTGTATTTCAAAATAAAAAAAATGGTGATCTCATTATGATACAATCATGGATATTCATCAGCATATTTGAAACTTTTGATATTTTAATTTTATACAAATGGAACAATGAACACTGAGGTAAGTCGATATTTTTAAAACATTCCTCATATTATTATAATCACATTTTGTACCATACCATAATTTATTTAATTTTTCCTTCCAATCCAATAATAAATTACCCGGATAAATGTATTTGGAGCAAAAACGCTTTGCCTACAAAAATTATCACCGGTAATCGATATCATTTTAAATTAGCCCACTGCTGGGCGTAACCCTTTCTACTGCTGGACTTAGCATTTATCCGATTTTCAACCATTCTAATTGATCCATACGTAACCGAATTAAAATACGAACGAGAAAAAAAATACGATGATCGTCGGCCGCCAAAAAGTGTGTAAACCTCTTTTAAAATGCATCTGGCTCGCTCAACCAATGAGAAAACAGATGTCGTCATCAAACTGGAATCTTATTGGATAGTTTATTGTCTTTTTTTTATCAAAACGCAGAGGTAACTAATGCTTTCGATCATTTATGCCAGTGTCATCTTTGAGATTTCGAAATGGGTTTTTTATTGGGATTGTCGTTAAACTTTTTAGTGATAAGAATATAGACAAGAGTTAACTTATTAGGTAGGTACTAAGCATATCTACTGAGATAACTGATTCGGAAAATACGGCTTTTAACATTACGTCTGGCAGTCTATTTATTTCTGAACTCTACACTACTCTCACACTCGACATAGTTCTGTCAATCCTGGATTTTCTAACTCAGGAAGTAAAAGAGTTCGCAACTCTACTCCACACTCCACATTGATTGATTAGAAAGAAAGAAAAGGCCAAGTGCGAGTCGGACTTGCGCACGAAGGGTTCCGTACCATTATCTATAAAAACGGCAAAAAATCAAGTTTGTTGTATGGGAACATTGGAAACTCTTATTAAATATTTATTTTATTCTGTTTTTTAGTTGTTTGTTATAGCGCAAACAGAAATACATCCTCTGTGAAAATGTCAACTGTCTTACTATCACGGTGCATGAGATACAGCGTGGTGACAGACGAGCGGACGGACAGCGGAGTCTTAGTAATAGGGTCCCGTTTTACCCTTTGGGTACGGAACCCTAAAAAATATGAATATACCTTTCCCGCTCCTCGAATGCCTCACGGGTACTTACTTGAAAATTATTCTGGGGGCAGTTTGACCCCTTAACCCTTCTGAAAAATCGTCAGGTTCATACAATGACAAAAATTTGACTCTTTATGAACTGGGAACTAGGCGTTTTTAACGAAGTTTTTGGTGCCATACTAATTCGCCCGAAAGAGTATTTTTAAGACTAGGTACTTCAAAGAAAGAAAGAAAATACATTTATTTAGCATAGTTTAAAAGGCACACATTAGGTTATACAGCAGGAAAGTATAATAAAAACTTCACTGCTGGATGTAGACTTCCCTCTAGCATCCCCACAGCAATCGCTACTGTGCCACACACCATTTAAATATATATGTTTGCGAAATGAAAGTTATTTTTCACTTTGAAGTGTTTTTAAGGAAGTCTGTTGTTTTTTTTTTTTTTGTAAAAAAGTTTTTATTTTTAAATTTTCAGTTATGGTATCAACTCCGCAGTAATTCCAAACAAACAATGCATATTAATGCAATAGCAGAAATCGCGGTTGATTTGCTGTCATTTTTTAAAGAGTTCCGGTGTCTGTCTCCGGAACTCATCATCAGATCTATATGAAATTTATATGGGACCATTTCGAAATAAACCTCTTTCGAACAAAAAAAGAATTTTGCAAATCCGTCTGTATATTGACAGAGTTATGGCCGAACATACATAAAATAAACATCCGAATTGAGAACCTCCTCCTTTTTGAAGTCGGTTAAAAACGAGGATAAATACTTCTCATAAACATACCTCTATCGTGTTGGTACAATTGCAACATCAATACCGCAAAACGGGCCCGTTGCGTTACACGTAAGGAAATACACGTAATTTTCCTGTAATACATTAAATAGAGTATATTTCAGGATCTGAAAGTATCCTTTTCTAAATATATATGTAAGGTTTTTACACTGTCCTCCCATACCTATTAACACTGTAATTTGAAACCAGTGTAAAAGCCAATTGAATGAATGATTGTAAAAACCCACCTTAGACCAAATGCAAAAGTTTCAGAAAATCAAAGAAAACCGTCTGGTGTAAAAAAATATAACTGGAACTTTAAAAGCGCCTGCTTGGGTTCGTACTCACGAACTACTATTTGTAAGTCGCGGTCGTTACCACTAGGCTACCACTGCTGCTTTGCCATTGAGAAAACAAATCCGTCATAAACAAGTTTTCGGTAAAAGTGGTCTGAGGAGGGTTTTTACAATCATGCATTCAATTATTTTCAAAAGAGTTACCGTGGAGATTCTTGCCGGCTCTTTTCCATAGGAAAATTGGAAACGTGTACCTAGCTTCTGACGTTTAGTAAGTGCCCAAGTAGGTTTATGTGAAGAAAATATTAAGATTTGATCTACCACGGCATGGGTTAATCTATTTCGAGTAGTGAGAAGAAAAGACCTTCAGTTATTTAATAATATTGGGACAGAAAAACCAGTTGAATTATGGCTGACGAGGTTTGATCTCTAAATAACGCAATATTGGAAAGAAGTATGTAAAGATCGTAGCAGGTGGCGTTGCGTAGTTTCTGCCTACCGCCATGGATAGGGTTGCCAGGTGTTAAAACCGAAAAGCCGGACAGACCTGCCAGTTTACCCGGACATTTGGGTAAAAAGGCCTAGGCATAAGACTAATGAACTAAATACACTTTAAAATCTTTGTCTTCTCTTCTTCTTTCGTGTCGATGGTACTTGTACACTTTATATCGTTTTAGCCCAGTAGGTGGCCACGTTTATTGCGGTATCAGTGGCATTTTTGAGATCATCTGAGGTGCAGGTGAACGGGCACTTGGGACACTCCAGCAGGTGGGTCATGGTCTAAATCTTTGTAACATAAACTAATTAATATTTTTAACAAAAAAATTAAAAGCTGATTGTCCTTTAAAATTGAGTAGTAATAACGCGGGGAGGAGCTAGTTGGCTCACTTGCGCTAGCAATACAAGGTGGGGTGAAGAATGATCATATTTTAAAAAGCCTACAAAAAAGCCGGACTGGCCGGACATCACCTAATTTAGCCGGACGTGCAACTAAAAAGCCTGTGTCCGGCTTTATCCGGACGCCTGGCAATCCTAGCCATGGGATTGACAGATTGTAACCGTGCACCTACGGTTCCAATTTGTTGATTCCTATGAGGAAGAGCCGTCAAAAAAGTCCATGGTTACTCTATTAAAAATATATAAATGCACCGAGAATCGCGTGAAAGCTGAGCAAGATAAAAAAAACAAGTATCTTGACTTAGCACACGAGGTTGCCGACATGTGGGACGTGGACTCTGCAAGCATTGTACCCATAATCGTAACAGTAAATGGCCTAATAGCGAAGAGCCTCGACCAACACCTCAGGAGGCTCTCATTATGCGGCTGGGTCAAGGGCTTGATTCAGAAAGCAGTACTCCTGGACACGGCACGCTTAGTCAGGGGAGGTTCCTGTCTCCAGAGCCCTGACCACCGGCAGCTTGGACTCTGGTCCCTATGCCGATGGGTCAATATTTTGTATATTTTTTAATGTTTTTGTAAAAATATTTAAAAATATAATTAATATGCAAGAAAATAAATAAATGAGAATAATAATGCAACAGACACACACCCAGAAATACTTAATGACGTCATGTTACAAATATGCTCGTGACACCCGTTGCAAGTTTCTTTTTCGTTTTTCTCCGTCGCAGCCAGGCTCTGATACGGTACCATATGTTTTGAGTGAATGATGCAGCTGCTTAGGAATTTTAAGTAGAGGATGGACGATGGTTAAAAAAGATTTTCGCCATGAATGAATCGGGTGGAATGCAAGTGAATTCTATGTTATTGCTAATAATATTCGATTTCAAATATTGTGGTGGATCGACAGTAGGTCAGTCTGTTAGTAACAAAACGTTAAATTTAAAATTGTGTGTGTCAGTTCCGACGCACAACTGGAGTTTACTCCTTACGACCGATTACAAAATATATAAATTAGTAAACATAACATAACGCATAACGTAACGTAACGGATAAAGTTTCATTTTACTCCCCATAAATTTTCTTACCTCGGGCGTATACAGGGCGTGGCGTAAGTAGTGGTCCACCGTTCAGGATTCGATAAACCATGGATAAACCAGATAATTAACTATAACAATTAAAAATTTTAAACATTTTTACCCTCCCTTTTTTATCTGGGTGGGAAATCATCTAATGAAGTCTCCCGCTCTTCGTCTCAGACTTTTACTGACTAAAACCCACCCGTGTTCCTTCATTTGCCTGTGCCAGGGCCACGGTAGCTCCTTCGAAAAAATCCTAGACCTTAGCAGGACGTATTATTCCCTAGAAACAAAACACGGTATTCTTAAAACGAGACGTCTTCCTTTGATCTTGTCAATGACAAATTAAAATATGCCAGCCGAGAATTTCTTACGAACTGAGCAAAGGCGCTAAGGATAAGAGAAAATCGATGCCAGCTGTAAGGTATTTCGATGAGTACTAGCAACAGGAGACGCCCTGTGACCTAGACGGACACTGACCTCATTACCGACGTCCAAAGGTTATGTGCGCATACATAACGGCGCACATGCTAAAACATGCATTAACGTGGAAAAACAAAGGAGTATGTAGCGATCAATACGGATTTACGGTGTTATGTTGGTATTCTGCTTATCTCTTGGGGGTTTGTCGTGCGTGATGTTTCGTGTTTAAAATTGCCCCCTATTACATGGGGCTGAAACATGACCTGCGAAATGTGCGTGTACCCGCTAATTATATACCTTTGGTCAACCCTTTGGAGAATTTATTATGCGTGGGCTATGTTCTGTGTAAATGTTTAAAGTATCCATAGTCTGCCTAGGAGTGCCAGGCTCATGAGACGGGGCCTATACTCTCTAAGTCCGTCAACGAAAATACCGGACTGTTCGTTAATTCGATTCTTCGGAATGAACTTTTCTTTTTCGGACGGAGAAGAAATAAAGAGAAAAAATAATTTCCAAAAAACAATATTTTCACATCCATACAAAAAGATGAGATCGCATAAACATCATGAAAAAAACAACACACATTTATACTGAGGAACCCGAAACATAAATAGTAGGCAGTTGCACGCTGCGACAGACAAGGAACCTTCCACTCAGCATGATGCTGTGCTATGGAACCCACAGCACAACGCTGATTTGCAGTGGTCACCCGAGAACGACGTACGAAAATCAAGTCAGGATTTATACAGATTAGAAAAAACACGTAATGAAATAAAATAGATCAAACAGTACTTAGAATTTAATACCATACAACCAAAAAGATGAAATTTTGTAAAATAATCACCACCTTAAGAACACATCGGAAGTAAGGATAGCTATCAAAACTTGTTGCTCCCCTCGAACTAATCTTATGTCGGAAGGTCATACGGAGTTGGAAATGCCCATAAAACGGATTTCGTTCTTAGAGAGTAATACCCCATCTGCCAGGGTCGCGAGATTTGTTCGAAGAGATACCGGGGCCCTGTCACATGGGCAACTGAAGGAACACGGGTGGGTTTTAATCAGTAAAACTCTGACACGCCCTTCCGCTCCACCAAGAGCGGGAGACATCATTTGATGATTTCGCACCCACAAAAAAAAGACGCCATTTTTTATTTTTTTTGGGTGTCAAACAAAAATTGTTAATTTAAAAATCCGTGCATTTTTTTCTCATCTACACGCAGAGTGATGCATTGTATAAGAATTTCTCGTTTCTTATCAATGTTACGGTCAAAGTCCTTGTAAGTGTCCGCCGCATTAAGTAGCTAGTTTATTTTGTTTTACATTACTTTAGTTATCTTGTGCTAACAATACTTTAAACTTTATTAGTATTTATAGAAGGATGCCAAGTTGTTTTTCTTGAGGGTGACAATTTAAGCTGGCGGCCCTCCTGATGGTAAGAGGTCACCGCTGTATGTGGACATCTGTAATAAGAGAGGAAGAGAGAGAGGGAGAAAGAGAGAAAGAGAGAGAGGGAGAAAGAGAGAAAGAGAGAGGGAGAGAGAGAGCGAGGTAGGGAGAGAGAGGGAGAGAGAAGGAGATAGGGAGAGAGAGAGAATATTTTTGTTGAGTGTATACAGGTTTTTTGTACATAAAAATAATTAAAAAATTATAACTATTATGAATCCTGGAAAGGAACTTCGTTCCATCCGGGTGTCCCTTGTTTTTTTAATCAAAATCGGTCCACTCTGTAAAAACTTATGCATGGTCATACATAAAAAAAAGCAAAAATATATATATGCGTCGAATTGAGAACCTCCTCCGTTATTTTCGTCGGTTAAAAAAAGAAATGTGGTTGGGAAAAGGCAAGGCAGATGATGGTGCCCTCTTGAAGGTTCTCCTGAAACGAAAGGCCGCTTCTTGGCTAAAGGCGAGACGAATTGCAAATGAGAGTAAACAGAAGTCCTTGAAAATCCGGTACAGTGACGTTAGTCGCCGCGTTACCTTCATTCGCTTATCGTGCTATACAAATTTTTAAAGCGTTACATTTTATTTGTACAGAAACTGTTATTGTAATGAGGTGTAATTTTGTTCTTTAAATAAGTCTTATATGACCATGTTTTCTTTTGAAAAACAGACTATAACCTTGACATACCCTTCATGTGGCTTTAATCGGTTGACGGAAACTGAACGAGAAGATTTCTTTACTTTAACATCACTTGCATGCTGACAATTTGAGTTGTATGCATTGTACTCATGTTTTAGCAAATAAATTACTATCTTATCTTTATTGTTATTATGGGCTTTTAGTGTCCTTCAAAGTGCGTTGGGCACCTTGGATAGGAGGCCCCGCTGCCACTCTGCTGACTAGTTGAGCAGTTGTTGAGCTAGATCTGTATCAAATACTGCAGAATTTCCTACACTTGATACACCTGTAAGAAAACATACGCATATTGCATCTGGTATATCTAGTGATTCCTAAAATTATCCCCGAATTTGCCATAGTTCGTTACAGTTTATTTAACCATTTATGCACACACTCCCTTCCAAACCCATTCGTTCCACCTGCTGAAAATCTCGCAATTGGACACGAATTGCCTTGGCTTTCATGGAAGTCTCTAAATAGACTCCGGACTCAGGTAGGCCGGAGTAAAGAAAACCTGTACAGGTGGAGATTCATAGACGACTCAGCCCTTGAGTGTAAATGTGGTGCTGTCCCACAAACGATGAGGCACTTGATATCTTGACAAGCATATCCTGTTGTTTGCACGCCACAGGAGTTGATGGACGCTACTGAAAATGCTAAGCTCGTAGTCAAATTCTGGGCTAACTCTATTTAGATTGGTTCCTATCGACACGCTAAGAAGAAGAAGATGCACACTCTTATAAATAGACAAGAAGAAAGGAACAGAAAAATACGTCTTACTACCGCTTTTGCCGCTGTTGGGCCGTGGATGGGAGGCTATCTTTACATACCGAGACTGCTCCAGTCCTCGACAAACATGTTATTTATTTACACATCATTTGTGGATCTTGGACAGTCGTTACGGGTAGTAATTAGCACAACGTATTTTACTAAGGGGTAGCGTATTACTTATTAACTGAATTGTATGGGTTAGATATCTAACTCTCCAATTAAAATACTGGTATTCAGCTGCATCCGGCTAGTCTGGAAGCCGACCCATATATAGTTGAGAAAAGGATAGACAGATTATATTGAGATTTCAAAGAAACACTTTCTCTTACACCAGCCGTTGCAAAATGTCCTCTCAGTCGCCAAATTCACTGTTCAATAGAATAAGGTAGCTCCAAGGTTTTGCGGCGGCGCGTAGGTGCCGGTATCGAGTGCGAGTATCGTGTGACAGGGTGTAGTAGCTCAGTTTGTTGTATTAATAGTATTTACTTATGCTCCTAGCGTTCTTACGACCCTTTTATCGCCGTGTATTTCCCGATAAACGTCTAAACTTGTTGATGTTGTAGCGTATTGACCCTTTTACTTTAGCGTCGCTCCCTGTTACATGGTATTATATCACATCTGGCGAAATGTGAGTGTTCTATATATATATGTACCTCTGCCGAACGTTTCAGGGAATATAGGTGTAATATTATGTGGTTTCCCAATAGTGGCCCATTTGAACAACAAACCGCTAAACTTATTTAAAACATAGTTCTGTTTCTGTAATTTTTTTTGAAGATGACATGACATTACGTCCCCGTTTCGCCAGATAGGTTTAAGTCCCATGTAATAGGAGGCGAGCCTATTGCCATCACCTGGCCACAAAACTAGACTCTTCGCTGCTAATGAAAAATTCCAGATAGAAAAACCCCAATAACATTTTGCTAGACCAGCACCCTAGATACGAAACGCACTATTTATCAGAATCTGAATAGGATTGAAGATTATTTCTAAACCATTGCGTCATTTGTTCGAATAAATTGTCGGCTCAGCAACGTAAATAATGCAATGAATGTTGTTTAACTATCAATATGAAACCAATTCCTACCGATAAAAAGTTACGCAATTACCCCTCTGGGAATAGTATCCAAGACCCGGACATAAGTATTGTACATGTACAAAACAGACATGATAACGAAAAGCAATAACCATTTGTGTACTTTTACAGAACCAAAAAACAGGTTTCTTTTACTGACGAATAAAACCACTTTCGCTTGCAGATAAAAACTTGTACCAAAGAATGTAAAGTTTCCGAAAGTACGTAAGTATTTTAGGATTACTTTATCATTGTCACTTGTACAAGTCACGGCCTTGCGACGTATTTGAGTTATTTTTCACTTTCGGTATAATAAACCGTGTAAAGTTGACTCATGTTTTCTATCGTCATATATGCCATATGTTAACTAACGCCTTCTTCCCATGGGGTCTCAGAAACGACAGAACGCCACCTGCTATGATCCTTACATATTCCTTTAGCTTCGTTTACGTTCACACATTTTGTCATACACGCACGTGGGTGGCGAGTATACACACTCTTCAACAAGAACATCACCAATAAGGTCAATATATGTCCTCCTAGGGCGTCCCCTGCTGTGGTTATTTGTCTACATTATACATATTCAAGTTAATTTATTTGCTAGAATGATATACAATGGATGCTTTTAAAACGATAATGGCTTATATTCCACCAACAGCTTATATGGTACACACTACCTACATACATAATTAGCTTATGATGTTCCCACTGTTATGATGCAGGTCCCCTCTCACGCAGCGAAGACCTGTATCCCAGCAGTGTGTCTCATATACCACGCAGGTCCATCGCAGGTTGGTGGCTGTCACATGTCCACGTTATATGCTGTTAAAGACATTATACTTAAACTGAAAGCTGAAATGGCTAAGAAAAAATAAAACTCCGAGATGACTGCTGATAGAGATAAATGGAGGACTCGAATTTACTGGATCGACCCCAAATAAATTGGGATTTATAAGGGATGACTCTTTAAAGTATAGTTGATAGCGTATTTTATTGGGGGTGAAATATTAGGCTTTGTCAAATTATTGGAAGATACAGTCTAAACTATTGGGTCTGGTGAAATAAATATCTTATTGGTCTAACGAAATTACTGAAATAATTGAATGCTATGCAAACCTATACCCACCTACCCGTTAATTTTATCATTTGATTTTACACATTACATACAACACAACACACACACAACAAGTCATGTCAAGTCATTACATTATCAATAAAAGTCTTCAAATGACACCATTTGTAAAGTAAATTCGAAAAACATACACACTAACACCAGAAATGGCTTTAATTTTGACGGTTCAACATTCATTGCGTTATTTACGTTATTGAACAGACAATTTTCTCGAACATATGAATCAATAAATTCAAAAGATTCTGATTGACAGTATCTTTCGTAATTACGGTGCAGGACCAAACACTGCTCCCTGGGGAACCCACAACTTCAACAAAAATAACTCTATACAAAATTTCTTGTAACGTGAATACTTTCATAACAAATTTAGTAACCTTGCTCGCCCTAACCACCCACGCAATATTTTGAAAGGTCAGACTATTATTAGTTCAGGTTTACCCGGGCAAAATATTAATAAAGGTATGACTACTCATACCGAAAGCTTTACTTAAATTAAAATAGCCTTCACTTTGTGTAGTTGGTAGACGTTTAGGTATATTTATTTTTATTACTCTAGTCCTTTATTACTATTTAGCCACGGCACAATAATAATGAACACATGGACGATTGCTTAGGCTATGCTTGCCGCGGTCTGTCCGTGGATGGGTGACCATATTCACATACCGATACCCCTCCGTGCCTTGGAAAGCACGGTAAGCCGTTTTGGTCTCCGCTGTCATTCATGGATCTACGAGAGTCGTCACGGGTCTTCAGAAGCCCGAATCTGTGACTACTAGTCTTACCAAAGGATATCGTATTACGCAGTTACTGGGTTATGTCGTTCAGACAGCCAGCCGCTCCACACAAAATACTGGTATCCACTTGCGTCTAGTTAGACTAGAAACTGATCCAAATATAGTTGGGAATGGGAAAAACGATAACCTATATTGCTAGGCATGCTAGACTAGGTAAAATCGTAAGGTCCTATATAATTTTACTTAGGTATGGTATTATACTTGGCACTACTCAGACTGTCTGATGATCTCAGTGTTTTGGAAAAATATAAGGTCGCTGTTGCTATTTATTCTTATTGTAACTTGTAATTCTTGCGCTACAAAGTAAATTTTCATGTACTGTCAATAAAATTACTCACCACGATCAACATAATATTTGATATTCGCCATTGCTCCTTGAAGAGGTAAGCGGGGGAGCACCGTACGCAAAATACGCGCTCAGACGTGGAGTTGCGAACACCAGCCCGCTCTACCTATAAGCGGGGCAGCACACCTGCATTTTGGTATCAATGAATTAACTCAGCCTATCGCAGTCCACTGCTGAACATAGGCCTCTCCCGTGTTGCTCCATAGCACCCTATCCTCCGTATCCAGTCTGCCTCAGCCACTTTCTACTACCTGCATTTCAGTAGTTGAGAGTTAATTGGGTATATAAATTATATTCGACTGTATAGGTTCGCTTTATTGCTGAACATAATTGTCTTACTAATGATTTAAATGTAATAGGAGAAATTGACGTAAATAATTTACTCTTCAGACTGTCTAGATCTAAGTGTTTTTAGAAAACAGAATGACGCTGCGGCTTTTTATTGTTATTGACTATGAATTTGTTTTGAGGTTTTTATCTAAACAGATATGCCAACCCCATCGTGCCTTTAACATTTCTTAACATTAACACTTAAATAAAGCATTACATAATAATCATTACACAACTTAGGTAAATTTCGTTATTGATAGGAAGTCACGGAGGAAGGACTGTTATTAAACGGCATAACTTTTTGGCACCTTCTGAAGATGGTTGAGATAAAATTGATTGTATTATTCCAACATTAACTTTATTTAGTTCTAACTCCTTCCAAAGTGACTCCCTCTCACGCTGGTTCCGGACACAATCCATCAGCAAATGTTGCACGTCTCCAATCTGATTACATTCTCTGCAATTCGGGGAATCAACTTTTTTCATAAGATAAGCAAACTTCGCTGATGGATAGTGTCCAGAGCGAAGTCTTAATATTAATTTAATGTAATTCCTACTAAGTTTCTCATCATCGAACCAAGGCACACGAGGAGGCTCATCCTGTATGGTTCTATACCAGATACCCTTTTGCTGACAGATATTAACAAAGTGTTGTTTCCAGGAGTTATAGCAACATACTTTAAATTTAGAAATGTACTCCCAATAATCAGGTAAGTAGTCAATAGTTTTACCCTCTTCTTCTGCTATTCTAGATAGACGATCAGCCTCCTCATTACCGCGTAATCCAATGTGAGCTGGAACCCACTGCAATTTAATTTCTATGTTATTCTTAACTAAAAAAAATATATTTTCAAGGATATCATATGCAATCGATGTGCCTCTGGAACCAGAGGCGCATCGAGCAATATGCTGTAGTGCGCTTTTACTGTCTGAAAGAATTACAACTCTTTTTAAATTCTGATTTCGACTATAAAAGATCGCTTGATAAATTGCAATGAGCTCCAGTGTCATTATTGACACGTTACAGTTTACTTTAAAACGGAGATCAATTCCTAAACTTTGGTCAAATACCCCTGCACCTAAACCGGGAGTACCCTTCGAACCATCTGTAAAAATTTTGTGCCAACTACAATACATAGAATTTAATTCAGCTAAAACATCGAATACTAATAGATTTTGATTATAATTGGATTTGGGTAACTTTACACATTCAAGATCAATATTGATTACATTCTTAGTATCAATAGCTGTTGTCCAAGTTTCTAAACTATACATTTTGAGAACATCAGTTGAAAGAATATCTAAATCTTTTACATCATTATATATTTTAACTAATAAGGGTAGTTTTTTATTTTCCCAATATTTGGTACTACGAAGGGCACTAAGATCTGCAATCAAACTTACTGACATATTGTTTGACCATGACATTATTTTTAAACAATATTTGTATGCTAAAAACTCTCTTCTTAAATATAATGGAGGAATACTCAAATCAGATTCCATTACATGAATTGGGGTACTTCTGATATATCCCCCTACAATTCTTAGGGCTTGATTTTGTAATTTATCTAGCTTTGAGACATGACCTTTAGCACTACAATCATAAATAAAACAGCCATAGTCAATTCGACTTCGAATTAGTGAAATGTATAACCTGCGAATATGTTGTGTGTATGCCCCATGAGCTGCCTGTTAAAACTTTTAATAGATTTAAAAATTTTAAGCACTTACTGACAGTTTCATTAATATGTTTGCCCCTACGCAGACTTCTGTCTAGCCACATACCTAGATATTTAATGCATTCTGAATAAATCAACGGTTGTTCATTTATCTTTAAGTTAGGAAGTATTCTACGCCTACCCCTAGTGTACATACAAAAAGTTGATTTACTTGAAGATAGTTCCAAACCAAGTCCATTCAACACCCCTACAATAGAATCCAATGCATTTTGTACATTCCTTTCAGATACTTTTATATCTTTATCTTTAACGTAGAGAACAAAATCGTCTGCATATTGTGAAACAGTTACATGAAGTGGAAGCTGACACAGTTCATATGTTATTAAATTAAAAAGCAATGGGGATAGAGGATCTCCTTGGGCCAACCCTTTATTAGTCCACCTAGCTGTTAACTCATCGCTATTATCGGATTTAATCTTTAGGTACCTTTCACTCAAAAACGCCCATATAGAAGAACAAAACTTTGATCCGATTTTAAGTTTATCTAAAATACTAACTGCTACGTCAATTGAAACGTTATTATAGGCATTTTCAATATCTAGGAAGCATGCTAATGTAGGGATATTTTTAGAAAGTATTATATATATTAGTATTAAGTATTATATTTGACATCAATGATAAATTCTTAGGATTAGGACATTTTAAAAGATTCCGTTTTTATTTGATACTAGCTGTTACCCGCGACTTCGTCCGCGTGGTATTTTTAACAAAAAAGTTTTTCGTGAGATTTTTTTTTTGTGAGATTTTTTTTTTCTAAAATAAATGTAGCCTTAATTACTCCTTGTTACATCAGCTATCTGCCAGTGAAAGTCCCGCCAAAATCGGTCCAGTCATTTCAGAGATTAGCCGGAACTTTTGTTTTGGTATATGTACCGTGTATACATCCATAAACACTTAGTAAAAAGCGGTTATTTTAATATTACAATCAGACACTCCAATTTTATTTATTTGTCCAAATAAATCGATTCTTGCCTTTTATAGGGTAACTGTTCGGTGCGACTCTCCTGCTGCCCTTATCCCAATTTATTTGGGGTCGTCGCAACATGTATTTTTCTTCCACACTTTTCTATTAGTCGTCATCTCAGTAGTACCCGCTTTCTATCTATACCATAATTCACACAATCCATCCATCCTTTCTTTGGTCTACTCTTATAGCCATCGACATTCATACTCAATACTTTCCTCACGACATTTTCCTGAGTCCTCCGTAACACGTGACGTGACGGGCTATGCTCGGAGTTTCTTTGAAGGATAAAATCAGAAATTAAATTAACCGAAAAAGAACTGGAGTTACCGACATAGCTCGCAGAGTAAGCAAACTGAAGTGGCAGTGGGCTGGCCATGTCTGTCGAAGGACCGATGGCCGATGGAGCAGACGAGTCCTGGAGTGGAGACCGCGTATCGGCAAGCGTAGCGTGGGACGTCCCCCAGCTAGGTGGACCGACGACTTAAAGAAAGTGTCTGGGGCAAACTGGATGCGGAAGGCGGAAGACAGGGTGTTGTGGCGCAATATGGGAGAGGCCTGTGTGCAGCAGTGGACTGCGATAGGCTGAGTTGATTGATTGACGTGACCATAATTATGCGACTAATTTAGAAATATTGTCACTAGTGTGCCTGAACTGTTTGATTAGTAACCAAATTGACTATGATAAAAAACTTGCATTTTAAATCAAGCCTTATAATTTGTAATTCCTACGTTATGAAGTCAATTTCAATTCAACATCAATAAAAGGATTTACTACCACGACAAACATAATACACCATAACGCCTTTATTTCTCGAAATAATAAGCGGTGTAGTAAACCGCGCAACCACATTTTGTCACTTTATGTTTAAAAGTCCTATAGATGACGAACCCATTATGATTCATTGATAAAATGACAAAATACGGTGTTTCATCATTATCATCACTATCATACATAATTTCAGCCGAAAAACGTCCACTGCTGAACATAGCCCTGTACTTCCCGAAACCGGTGTTTAGACAATCCAAATTCAAACGTCAAAAAATGTATCGTTTGGTCGGTTGGTTTTTGACAAATTGCTTTTAAGAAATTAATTCGAATCCCAGAAACAAACACACTAGTTTTTATATCGGTTACAGTAATATCATTCACGCTTCATCGTATACCACACTTGACTGCTTACATATATGCGTTCATGTACTTTATATGTATCTGTCTGGCCATATACTTCCACTTTGATGTGGTATTGAGAATGAACTGAATATCTTACGGATACAAAGTTATCTGATGTACAAAGTGACTTCTTCAAAGTTCTTATTATAGTATGTCGTTTCTTCTTTCATCTTCTTCCAATTTAAAACATTAGAAATGGTAAAGGATGGCCGGTTTGGAGGCTGTACTTGACGTTAAAAATGATAATTCACAGCCTCATTTGAGTAATTGATTTTTGACTTCTATCGCCACTGACTTATCATGGACAAACCTGGCAAAGACGCCATATACATTTGAATTTCCTCTCTTTATAAGTTAAAGGTTTTTGCCTCCAATGCGACAATAACTTTGCTATGGTTCTCTGCCAAAGTTTTATTCTCCTCCCTTCTTACTTCACCACCAACGATCACCAGTCTGCTTGCTCATGTCCTTAGGAATTGATTAATGTGATGTATGTTTTTGTGATTTAATTACTGGGACTTTGTGCCTTAGCAAATAAATAAATAAAAATAAAGTAGTCATCCCCTTTCTATCCATATAATAATTCACACAGTCCATCCCCCTACTCTACAGTCTCCCTCTACTCTTATAGCCATCGACATTCATACTCAATACTTTCCTCACGACATTTTTCTCATTCCTCCGTATCACGTGACCATACCATGACAACCGATTCCCACACAACTTTTCAGTTACAGCCTGACCGTTATCCTAATATACCAATAGTGGCATTGACATACATTATATTGAATCTTGCCAAATACCCCACCCATAAACTACCTGTGACCTTCACGGGGTCATCTGCCTATTAAAGGACGTCACTATACGTAGTAAGCGAATCATGAGTCATGTCTGTATGACTAAACCAAAAATGCATGTGAGTCCGTTTTTGAATCGATGTCGACCTCGCCTTGAAACTGACCGATGTGGGTCTGACGTTATGCTTAAGGAAGAATTATATCTTTGAGCTTGTAATACGACAGTCTGGTTTCAAGTTTTCAAGCAGTAGTTTCTGCTTGCTGATTTTGGTGATAATGAGTTGGTGAAGAGGATGATAGTAGCCCTTTCTAGAGAATGGGCAGCAGTGTTGTGTATGCATTTACCATACCACCATACTGCGATCGCCAACTCGCCTGTGTACGTCTCTCGCCTGACATGATGATGATGATGATGATGAAGAGGACGATGACGGAGCTATATACGTAAGTTCCCAATGCAATGCACGATTGAAAAGCGCTCTGGAGGATGCTAAGTCTTCTCTAGTAATGAACCAATATTTAGCATCTCAAGTTTATGGACAATGCCATTAGATCCATCAGTAAATTGAAGTAGATGAAATATATCTTCTCATGTGGTATAGGGATTAGTTAATCAGCGAGGTTACAGTAAGGTGGGGTTACTCCAGATATGGTGCCCTGTGCTTCATTATTTTCTTTTGTCAGGAGGAGGTTCTAATGACATTTCTCACTTCTTCGTTTAACAAATGGATACGTAGAGGTATTGAGCACACCCATTTCGTCGCACGTACACCATCCACTGCTGGACATAGGCCTCCCCTAAAAAATGGGGGGGTTTGCCATGATAGCCACTCTTGGCAGGCGGGTTGGCGATCGCAGTATGGTGGTAAAATGCATAGAGAACGCTGCTGCCCATTTCTAGTAAGTCCCTTAGACGCTTTTTACGATACCCACGGGAAGAAATCGGATGGTACTATTCTTTACGTCCGTCATCACACGGAACGTTACCGATATTAGTTTCATCATGAAACAGAGGGATAATTGCGGAACTTTTTATCGGTAGGAATTGGTTTAATATTCATAGTTAAACAACATTCATTGCGTTATTTACGTTGCTGAGCCGACAATTTATTCGAACAAATGACGCAATGGTTTAGAAATAATCTTCAATCCCATTCAGATTCAGATAAATTGTGCGTTTCGCAATTAGGGAGCAGGCGATCCTTCTCCCATAAACTTGCTTGAATTCGATGATTTGAAATGAGACAAAGATATTGAAAATATGACTCATAATACCTAACTTCAAGTAAACTCATTGTGTACATAAAACATCGGATTTTGAATGAATACCTTCGCTGACTCACAATTTTATCGAAATAGTAAAATTATTCATCGAACGTGGTTTACGCATTGTGTAGGATATTCAATAAAGATTCGTCGGTGACTGTGTCATGGGTGATAAAGTATTACCTACACTTGTAAAGGTATGATCATGAATCGAAATACCCTCTTTTTGAGCTATACCGTCATCAAGTAGGAGAGTTTCAATTCTGAAACCTCATTCGCAGATTCAAAAGTACACCGTACGAATTTAGAAAAAAAAAAACTGTTTTGCCTTATCCCGACTGAATTGGGGTCAGCTTCTAGTATCTTACATAGAGCGACTGCCTATCTGACCTCCACAACCAGTTACTGGGTAATACGATACTCCTTGGTAACACTTTCGGATATCTGACTATCCGCATCGACGTCAAAGATCCCCGAATGCCACCTGGGACCAACGGGTTAATGTGTTTTCCGTAGCACGGAGGTGGAGATAAAGATCGTAACCCATCTACGGATCGACCGTAGCAAGCGTAGCTTAACCTGACCGATCGGCGCGTACGGTTATTAATAGTAATTTTAATAATACGCACGTATAAAAGTAAAGTTACTTAAGTAATTATAACAATTTTAGTTAGTTATTTAAACAGCTTTCAGCAAAATATAGTACTGGTTTTGAATGGACTGTATTTGAGACTTTATTATCAAATATAAGGATCGTGCCACTGTGAATGTAGGTGGTAAAGATATTATAATTGAAACTCGGTCGGGTTACTTGCCAAGTCAATAGTGACAGCGAATTAAAAGCCCAGGTCGTCTGTATTCAAATAACCTCCACTAGCGGCAATACTTAAATGGTAGCCCGCCGCACCCTTCACCCTAATTGCGAAACGCACAAATTATCAGAATCTGAATGGGATTGAAGATTATTTCTAAACCATTGCGTCATTTGTTCGAATAAATTGTCGGCTCAACAACGTAAATAACGCAATGGATGTTGTTTAACTATGAATATTAAACCAAATCCTACCGATAAAAAGTTCCGCAATTACCCCTCTGGGGGCCAACCACCAGCTCTTAAAACAGTATTATTATAATCTTACTTTGACTTTTCGTTATGTATATATTACATAACCTCCTGGTTATGGTACGAAAAGTCAAAGTAAGATTATAATAATACTGTTTTAAGAGCTGGTGGTTGGCCCCCTGATCGATCGGCGCGTACGATAATCATTAGACATTTTATAACTGTTTTTAAAAGGTACAAGTAAAGTTATATAAGTAGACAATTACAACAGTTTTAGTTAGTTATTTAAACAGCTTTCCGCAAAATATAGTACTGGTTTTGAATGGACTGTATTTGAGACTTAAAGAAAAAATAAGGATCGTGCCACTGTGAATGTAGGTGGTAAAGATATTATAATTGAAACTCGGTCGGGTTACTTGCCAAGTCAATAGTGACAGCGAATTAAAAGCCCAGGTCGTCTGTATTCAAATAACCTCCACTAGCGGCAATACTTAAATGGTAGCCCGACGCACCCTTCACCCTAATTGCGAAACGCACAATTTATCAGAATCTGAATGGGATTGAAGATTATTTCTAAACCATTGCGTCATTTGTTCGATTAAATTGTCAGCTCAGCAATGTAAATAACGCAATGGATGTTGTTTAACTATGAATATTAAACCAATTCCTACCGATAAAAAGTTCCGCAATTACCCCTCTGGACCAGCTTCGTAGTTTTAGTTTGTTCTGTGTGTTGCCGGACGTAAAGAATAGCAACATTCCATTTCTTCATGTGGTTGTCGTAAGAGGCGACTAAGAGACTTACTAGAGAATTGGCAGCAGCGTTCTCTATGCATTTTACCACCATAATGCGATCGCCAACCCGCCTGCCAAGCGTGGCAATTATTGCAAACACTCCCAAATTGGGGGAGGTCTATGTCCAGCAGTGGACGTCTTCCCGCTGTAATGATGATGATAACCGTGGACAGTCAAAGTCACTTCACTGACTTGTAAATATTTTTATCACGGCATTCACATTTACTGACTTGAGAGCTAAATGAGAGTAGAGGAGGACGCAGTTAATTGGTGTGCGCCTAAATAGGCCTGAATGATACGGTAATTAAGGCCCTCTTGTAGTTGAAGACGTTTCGGTGAACACTGGCCGGTCGTTGCGAGCGCTTGAGCTGTTAGATTTTGTGTATAATTGTTTCGTGGAGACAAAATGATAAGGAAATTATAAAATATTTTCTCAGCATGCCCTAAAAAACAATAAAACCTATCTTTTGGTATAAGTTTTACATGGTTTAATCATGGAATCTCTTCTAGGTACATGTTTTAAATGGCGATTTAGTGTCATCTTTATGATTATTTTTTATCGAGCCAATTGTTTTAATTCACGTTTCTATCTTCACACAGCGCTTAACAGTATGTTCAATTTTCCTAAACAATTTTTTTTTACGGAAACTAGCCATTTTGCTAGATTTACAGAGGTTTAAAAAAGTTATAAAGTACTGCAACCTCGCCTTAAGGAACACACTTACTAACAATAGAAATTCATTATGACATTACAACATTCATTGCGTTATTTACCTTGTTGAGTAAACGAATTTATCAAACATGAAGCAATGAATAAGAAATTTCGCAAGGAAGTGTGTTATGTACGCTGTATGCTGGTCAACATCCCCTGATTATTCAATCTGGATTCAATCTGGCCTTCTGTCTGTGAAAGGGAGTGTTCCGTAATCCACCACGGAGGCCTAGTGCGGGTTGGTAGATGTCACATGTCTTCGAATTTTTGTTTTTTCGGACATCTTCACAATGTTTTCCTTCACCGTGTTAAGAGCAGTGGTGATGAAATAATTTATACGAAGTAAAGCGCTTAATTGGGTTCGACCCTGCGACCTACAACTCATAAGTGTGAGGTCCTGGAAACCTCAAGCAAGTCCGAGGAAAAATAGTAGTATAAAAATAAACAATGATAAAGCGATCCTTTTGTAAAACAATCGGAGGAAGACCGGAGTGACGATTGTATGATAAATAATATGATAAGTTATGACGCTATTCTATCCACAGCCTATTCATTAAATCAATTTTAAAGACCTCATTGTGTACCAGGGTTCGATGAAGGGTGAAGAGGCATATAAAAACTTTACACTCTTTTTGGCGTTGGGTTTAAAAGGGCAATGCCAACAAGACAAGAGAAAGACGAAAGAATATTTAGAACTTTAACGTATTGTCGGATTTTAAATCTGTTGTAAAATCTATAGCTTCTGTGACTGGCTGATCGAGGGTTTTTTGACTTGGGAGACAACCATAATCGGTACTTTAAAAATACCCGCCGACCTGTCTTTGTAGTGAATAGTTCCAAAATTTGAGGTTAGAAAAATTGATTGCTTTTTGCAGTATCTTAACAAAAATCAGTCCACCCTGACCAGCCTTGCCTCTGGACTCCTCTTTGTGACAAGCAGTGCCCAGTAATCTACTACGCGGGCCCAGTGGCGGTTGATGCAAGTCACAATAGTCACAAATCCTGTCCATGGGTGTATTAATCCGATTGGCTGTTGTTAATTTGGTCAACCAATCATAACATTAACATCTATTCTGTAAATATCTCATGGTGAACACCTAAGTGAAGTGAGCTGTCATGTTGACTATGCTAGGGATTGACACTTTTGACAGTTCACTACACTTATGTTTTCATCGTGTGATTTTTACAGAATAGTACGATTGATTCGAGTGTTAAGGTGGAGGAAGCTCCAAGGTAGCCCGCGAAGTCCAAATTTTCTTACATTTTGCGCAATTAGCAGGTCAGTGCAAGATTATACGTTGGTTCAATAAAAACTTTTTAACAAAAAATTAAACCACCAAACCAAACCAATTAAAAATTAAATTTTTTTGTTAAAAAGTTTTTATTTTACAATTTTTTGTGGTTTTAATGTACTAATAATACTTGGAAAGGTATACCCTATCCAATGAAAAAAGAATGATCAAAATCGGACTACTCTGTATAAAGTTAAGCGTGGTAATACATTACAATCACTGAGTGAACAATCAATCATCCCCTGTTTTCTGACCCTTAGGGTTTGATTTTGTTTTCCAAATTTATATGGGACCACCCTCGGAGTATACCCTTTCCAATAAAAAAAGAATTATCACAATCGGACTACTATGTAAAAAGTTATGCGTGGTCATACATAAAAAAAAACAAACAAAAAAAAAAAAAAAATACGCGTCGAATTGATAACCTCCTCCGTTTTTTTCGTCGGTTAAAAATGGTTAGCAACGGTAACAAATATGGCTTTACATAGTTGTAATCGTTTAAATCACCAATAAAACTCTGGTTTAAAATTTAATTTAATTCGATTGACTAAATCATTTTCAATATATAAAAAATCATTTTGCAAACTAGGCCGAGAGTCAGCACTTTTTGAACGTCAAATTCACTTAAGCCATTCCCCGGGCACGTCCGCCCTTCACCAGTTCCGAGTGCTTTCACTGGGAAGAAGTGACGCACCAGATTGAATGACAATTTCATGAAAAAGTAATTCAATGGAATTAAATGAAGCTACACCGGGCTACTCTGGAGCTTTCACCTTAAGTGAAGTCACCTGTCATTTCACCTAATGCTAGGGATGACACTTATAACAACTGACATCATGCCACTCCACAGTCGATTTTTTTTACAGAATTCGTTGGCTAATTCCGACTATTGACAGCTCACTTCAAGATCATCTTACCTAAGTTTTCTCGGTGTGATTTTTGCAGTTGATCTACCTTTCAGAAACCGAAGGTTATTGCTGGAAATAGGGCTCATTTTTAATCATCAATAAATAAATGTTGCCTGTAGTTCTATTTATAAATAATTATAATATGTGCTTTATGATAAATAGCAGGAAAACGACTAAAAATATACCATATTATCCCTGACTGTCTTTTTCCTCACGGCTAGGGATATTAATAACAGTGGATGTACATTTATATATGTTTTACTAAACCCTCTTTACAGTACTAACAGTATAATTTAACCGTCCCACTGCCAGCCAATATTTATTAAGACACTTCCACTTTTTTTTTAATGAAAATACGTCTTCTCTTTATGGTTGTACACCTAGTACTCTTTAGCTTGTACCAATTTCACAGGCAGTCGTTCTATCAGTTAATATATAAAAATGAATCCCTATTTCCCTTGGTCATCACGACATCACGCGTGAACGGGTGGACCGATTTCACTTTTTTTTTTTTGTTGTGTTTTTAATTGTCAGGAGAAGGTTCTTATGAAAAAAAAAATTAAAAAAATTGCACCGAAAATTAGAAAATTTAAGAACACTTATTTAAGAATACTTGACAACCATATAATATATGATCAAACGAACTTCACAAGCGAAGTTCGATCATTATTATATGAGTCGCTTCATTCGAAGATATATTATAACCAGGTAGTCCTTTTAATCTACAAGATAACATGCACACTTTAAGAGATTTATAAAATCGATATAAGTATCGACTTTTTACAACTAAGTCGATTCTATACTGACCATAACCACACCACTAGTCAAGCTGTCATTATTTTAGAGATAATTAAAACAAATGCAAAACTTAATCACCGGGACTGGGTTGGGAGGGAACCTATATCTTCGAATGAAGCGACTCATATAATAATGATCGAACTTCGCTTGTGAAGTTCGTTTGATCATATATTATATTTCTTCGCTTCATTCTTCAGATATATTATAACCAGGTAGATGTTTAGAGCAAAGTTTTGTGTTTGATAATTAAAACCAAATATTTTGAAAGAATACAATGGTTTTAATCAATATTAACAGAATAGTTCAGAATTAACTAAACAAGTATTTATTTTTAATAAATACACACTCCATAATAATATGTAGGTAAATACCTAAGTAGTATAATAGTATATTAGTTACTAGCTAACGTGATCATGGAAGATCGCTTGAGGATAATATTGGGCAAAAACCTTAGACAGATTAGTCCATCTCGCGGCTTTTCTTATAGTGTCAACAGAAACCCCGACTGCGCGGCAGCGGACGTGGCAGCGTGGCGCGTGCTATGCGCGCTGAACGCCGCCACCTCCATGCCGCTCTCGGCCAATATCTGCTTAATCAATCTGCTTATTGACTGTGCTGTCGCGCCCTTGTAGGGGCGCTTCACCGAAATTAAGAGATTGGATACGTTAGCAGGTCGATTTTTGTCTGTGACGTGGAGATAATCTTCGAGAACGGTCGCGGGACAGATGCTAAGGTTTTCTCTAAAGTACGGCAGGGATAAGGTCGGCTGATCACGACCTGCCGCGGATGTTTTTATAATATCTTTGGTGGCTATATTGATATCGTTAGCTCCGACTGTTATATTTTCAAGTTTTATCAACGATAATGTTTGAACGCGTGGGGCAGTACTTAATGCTAATAAAATTACCACATTTTCCGTTATTTTTTCTCTACTAAGGTTTCTATTGGGGAACAAATTATAAAAAATAATATAAAACGATCTGTGGGTCCCATGTACTGCAGTACTTGGGGAAGCTAGGT
The DNA here is from genome assembly GCA_947507805.1 of Aporophyla nigra. Taxonomy (NCBI): domain Eukaryota; kingdom Metazoa; phylum Arthropoda; class Insecta; order Lepidoptera; family Noctuidae; genus Aporophyla; species Aporophyla nigra. Next base: position 3,830,193 of record OX382318.1, read on the forward strand.
TTCAATTTAAACGTTCCTTTGAGGAGCCGTTTAATTCGGTCATCAGATCCGATATTAACGCCTAATGAAAGGGATAACGCGGATCTGTGACTATTTAGAGTTCCGTAAGAACTTCCTTTATTAAACTGTTCGCTTAAAAAGTGTAATACTATGGGGACAGAGCAATAACAAAAAGTGATAATTAATATTTACACAATATTGCCACCACAATTTGAACGACACGTTATATTGCTGCAGCGTGTTCTTTGATAAAGACGCCAGCATCAGGTCCAGGGCTGATTCGGGGACGCTACGTCGCGTGAACGCCTGCCTGAGAGTACTGTGACACCCAGAATAAGGGGATTTCTGTAACATGGTACGATATGATGTTCGTTAGGGTATATCCAAATTATTTCGGAGACGATTGTTATCATTAATTGTGGATACCAGGCTTGGCATGGCCAAAATGGGAAGACTAGAATACCAGCGGCACCTACCTGTATAATTTTGTGAAGAATAAGTGGAGAAGGGGGAAAAGCATAAAAGAACTTATTGTTCCAGTTTGCTGTAAAGGCATCGATGGAAACAGCGTCAGGATCCTTTCTCCATGATATATAATCTTGGCATTTGGTATTGGCCCGAGAGGCAAATAGGTCAATTTCGGGTTTACCGAGATTTTTTGATATTCGATCGAAGGCTGAATCGTATAGTTCACATTCAGTATCGAGATTTAGTCTTCCAGATTCTTCGTCTGCTTCGTAATTTGCCTTGTTGTTTATGTACGAGGCAAATAACCAGGTATTTCTCTGTTCAGACCATTGCCAAATTTGTCTAGCAAGATTATTCAAGTGGGGGAATTGGATCCCACCCATCCGATCAACACGCAGTAAAACTGAACACTCGGATTTATTGCTTGCGAAATACTTCAAGGCTAAGAAAACAGCTAACAACTCTAAGTAGTTGATGTGTTGTTTAAGTTCACTACTTTTCCAAGTTCCATGAGCTCGTTCGTTATTAGACACAGCTCCCCACCCGGTACGTGAAGCGTCCGAATAAACCTCTCATTCGAAGTTAGGTGTTTTCAAAGTATTTTTAGAATTTACCACGTTCCTTTGCCACCAATTTAAATCGTCTAGTATTATAGGGTGAGGTTTAAACTGTATCGAAACTAGGATATTTTTGTAAGGCTAGAAATTTTTGTCTTTCTAAATTTTTTATATATAGCCAACCATATTTGACCGCGGGACACGCGGCTATCAAAACTCCTATTAGCTGAGCAAATTCTCTAATTGAGAACTGAGAAGATTCTGAGAATTTGCCAACAAGATTTTTTTTTTTTTTATCGTATGGCAAAGAAATTGATTGATTTTCTGAATCAAATATAAGTCCCAGGAATTTACAGGTTTGTTTTGGCACAAGAGAACTCTTTTCATAGGTAACTACGAACCCGAGACATTCTAAAAGGTTTAAAGTAGCTTTAATATTTTTTAGGCTTTCTTGATAATCATCACCATCAAAGGATATCGTCGAGAAAAACAACATTTTTAAAGCCTTGGTAGCATTAATGGGATACTACTTCCTTCATGATTTTAGTAAAGGCTAACGGTGCTACTGAAAGGCGATATGGCATACGATTGAACTCGTAAGTATTGATGTTAGAGTTCATATTTTCGAAATGGAATCTCGAAAATTTGCGATCAGATTTACAAATTGGTATGAGAGGAGGCCTGTGTCCCAGCAGTGGGAACATTAAAGGCTGCTGATGATGAGGAAATATGCTTCTTTTAAATCGATAGTGGCCATATAGCCCTGAATAGGCAATAATTTAGATGCCGTTCGGTAGTCTTCCATTTTGAAACATGATGATTTTAAGTTTAAAATAAATCTTTTATCACCATTAGACTTTTAGGAAAACTTTTAAAAATGTTGTTGAAATAACCTGATCCTTAGTAGGTGTGCAAGGGCTTGCCGCACCTAAATTTATGTGTATAGGTAATAACGTGTCGACTTTTTCCGTCACTGACATTGAAACGTAAGGTACATGAGTTTGTGTCACGTTAGAATCCAACGGTATAGGAAAACCATTGCGTAACCAATTTAAAATTACAGAATTAGATGTTATGGTGAGCGAACGATCATAAAAATGAGAAATTGTTGTGCTATAGGCGCGTCGCAGCTGCCCTCGACTTGTTCGCAGAGACAAAGTTCGACTACTGATGAGGTGGAGGCCAACGGCTCATGGTGCTGTTCGCCCTGTTCAGACCTCTCCGCCCCCCCCTCCCCTGTTCTGTAGGAACCGCGAGGGGCCTGATCAGTTTCCCTGGTAGGCCTGGTTGTCGGTATTGATACTGGGGACGTGAATTAGATGTCGTTGGTTCCATCACCGAGGTACCTATTTGACATTTTTTTTTTTTTTTTTTTTTTTTTTTTGATCGACATTCCTTGCTCCTGGTTTTTTTTTTTTTTTTTTTTTGGTAGCTTTTATTTTTTCTCCTAATTTATTACCATATAAAGTTTCGTCGCTTTCGGAATGCTGAACTACATTCAGAAAGGGTTTAGCTAAAGCGTAATTAATGACACTTATTCGCAATTGTGTTTCCTGATAATGAAGATCACTCAGGATACGATATCCATCGCTCAGAATCTTTATTGCTTCAATTTTATTGTCGCTCGTAAGCATGACGGTCAGAGCTTTACTGATGGCTGAGACACCAACACCCAATTGCTGTTACTCAGCTTCCTTCCTCTTATCTCTATGACGAGACGCCTAAGAAATGTCCACCGAAACTTCGTTACTCAGTTTGGGTGCTTGAAGCAGAGTGCAGTTTTCAGGCACAAGATAATCTTTGAGTAACTTATCTTCTATTTCCTTTGATAATCCTTTCTTGAGGATAGGTTCCCATCGCTGAGCTAAGCTAAGATGAATTTTATCACCGAACTTTGGAGTCTCCAAGTGCTATCAAGAGCTCTGGATCGAGCTCTTGGCAGGTACTATCTTCCTGAATAGGAGCTGATGCTTCCACGGTCGACATGGGAGCATCATCACGGATATAATTAGGTGCATCGTCAATCACCGCCTGATCGCCGATCTATGTTGGCGTCGGGGGCGGAACGTAAAGATTCGTTATCGTCTGAAATACATAAGACGTAACTTTGAATTCCACCTTTTTGTTCTTTGTGTTAACTCACGGTTAACCGCTAGAATCGTGGATAAAACCGCTAGGTTTCATAATTGCGGGTCATTATTTAGGTTGTAATAATTATATATGTATATATTGGCTCATAGTATAGCCATCGTGTTAACGCACGGTTAACCGCTAGGCGAGACAATATCATGTGTATTTGAAAAATCAGAACCTTCGTGTTAACTCACGGTTAACCGCCGGGCAAAAAATTAATAGCACATAAGCATCATAATAGGTATCACCATAAAACAATGCGCCCATAATCCTGGCGGGATTAGGTGGCGCCATATAATTATTTATAGTTGAGGGTAGTTGTAAGTACGATACATACCAGAATCAGATGAAGATTCAATTATATATAATTCTACAACGTTTACGTCTTCGTTCAACTTCCAACTTCTTGATTTTACATCGATGGTCTTCAATTTCTTGAGAATATTCCCGTTTTTTCGGCATTTTTAATAACTAGTGAGCGCGCGTGTGCTTGCTATCGTGCACGAAAAAAGAATGACAGCTTGACTAGTGGTGTGGTTATGGTCAGTATAGAATCGACTTAGTTGTAAAAAGTCGATACTTATATCGATTTTATAAATCTCTTAAAGTGTGCATGTTATCTTGTAGATTAAAAGGACTACCTGGTTATAATATATCTGAAGAATGAAGCGAAGAAATATAATAGGACAATGTAAACTTTTTTAATGTAACATTATGACATTTGTCATAGAATTGACAGAATGCGTGATCAAATATCAACAAAGAGACAGGACAACGTCTGTCGGGTCAGCTAGTCAGTTATAAAAAAAAACTGCTGTTTCATAGAAAAGTCTTACGCGGGTTTGCGTAAGAGTTTTCTATGAAACAGTAGATTACCTGCTAGGTTCGCGGGTTTGTTCGAAACAGTTACAGTGGCTCGTAAGTATGACATGCCCTCCCGCTCCGCCCAGAGTGGGAGAAGTCATTTGATAATCGGGTTCAGAATTATGTGCTGAATCTATGGTAACAGGTTCAATCAACTCAGCCTATCGCAGTCCACTGCTGGACATAGGCCTCTCCCATATTGCGCCACAACACCCTGTCCTCCGCCTTCCGCATCCAGTTTGCCCCAGACACTTTCTTTAAGTCGTCGGTCCACCTAGCTGGGGGGCGTCTCACGCTACGCTTGCCGATACGCGGTCTCCACTCCAGGACTCGTCTGCTCCATCGGCCATCGGTCCTTCGACAGACCTGGCCAGCCCACTGCCACTTCAGTTTGCTTACTCTGCGAGCTATGTCGGTAACTCCAGTTCTTTTCCGGATAATTGCCCCAGTCGATACCCAGGTATACTTATTTGCTTTATTCAAATGCTTCGTCCCATGATGCTATTAAATGCAATATTGCAGTTAACGCATTGAGAAAGCCTTTTACTTTAATAAAAAAAACAAACGAATTCACTTTCGAAATTCATACGAACACTGGGAACCCTGTAAAAAATTAAAAGTGAATTTTCAACGTTCCATACCTTAGTAAAGTTAGAGTTTGACAGCTCACTTCAAAACTTTTTAACAAAGAATTAAACCGCCGGAAAAACTGAAAAGCAAAAAATAATAAATCTTTCAGTCATCTTCAGTCAGCGCTTTGAGTGATCTTTGTTCATTGATTGTTTGGCGCCTTTTTTGCTTTTCAGTTTTTTCGGCGGTTTAATTTTTTGTTAAAAAGTGTTTATTTTATAATTTTTTGTGGCTATAATCTAGTAATTACTGCATGCTTGCAAAATCGGACTATTCTGTAAGAAGTTATGCATTACAAATTTACAATCAATGAGTGAACAATCAATTATCCCCTGTTTTCCTACCCTTAGAGTTGGAATCTTCTTTCCAAATTTACATGGGACCACCTTCGGGATATACCCTTTCCAATAAAAGAATTATCAAAATCGGTCCACGCTGTAAAAAGTTATGCGTGGTCATATATAAAAAAAAAAAACTAAAAAAAATATACGCGTCGAATCTGCACCCTAATTGCGCACGGTAAATCACAATCTGAATGATTTTAAAGGATATTTCAAACTCATTGCTTCATACCTTCGGAAAATATGTCTGCTCAACCACGTAAATAACGCAATGATTGTTTTTGAACAGCCAAAATGAAATCCAATCCAACTCTTAGTGAGTTACGCAATCAACCCGGAGAACTTATCGAATCTAGACATTGACAGCTCATTTCAAAGCTCCCTGACATAGGGTTGAGCTACACGATGACTGATACATACATGCCGTCTGTTGGGGCAGGTCAGCTCAAAGCTGCCATGGCTCTTTCTTCAAAAGGCTCTTCCAGACATTGCCCTGCATCGTTAGACTCACATAAAATTGTAATAATATCATGTTTGGAATTAAAAAACTAAAAAACACGCTTCCATTGAAAACCAAACTAAAAAGGACAAAATAATGAAAAAAAAAGCGTGGGGTGCTTTTTTTAAGGTATTTTTTTATTGATATCAGGCACACCACGCTTTTTTTCCATTATTTTGTACTTTTTAGTTTGGTTTTCAATGGAAGCGTGTTTTTTCGTTTTTTTTTTTAACTATTATTCATTTTCTATTTTTTAGGGTGTTTCGAATTTTGAGACGTATGTCAGCATAGTTTGTGACGTATGTCAGCGTAGTCTGTGACGTATGTCAGCGTAGTTTGTGACGTATGTCAGCGTAGTTTTCGAAGGCAGTTTTTTTGCTGTCCTGGTAACCCTGGCAAGGATAATGGCACAAATGTATGAAATTATTGCATTGTCATCGGTCCTTGACAGGTGTGCAAAGTTTGAATGAAATCTGGTCGTTTAAAGTGGGTCAAAATCGCGCTATAAGGAGTCGGTTACAAACAAACAGCCAAGTGAAGCTAATATAAAGCGTGTAAAAAAGAGACCATGACCTCTGAATTTGTTTCGGCATTTCTTCTAAGAGAACAGTCAGCTACAAAATGCCGGCGCCATATAGTTATTAAAATATTGACGTGTAAAAGTGTCTTATAAGATCTACGTACTTAAATAAACATTTCATTTCAAACTCACTTCACCTAAATTTTCTAAGTGAGATTGTTACTGAATAGAAATCTTTTCTGTTCTCTTAAGACAAAGAGTTTTAAATCTTATAACATCCGTTGTTCACATTGAACTCTCGTTGTCGTGATAAGTCGGTCATTGCTTTGTAATAAATTCTATCAATACATCCGAGAGTATATACATTATTGTACAGGATGTGGAAGTTGCGTATAAGTTATACAGGAACAAAGAAAGGGAAGAACTCATTGAGGTTCGAAAAATTTGTCCGTATCGCTGTCAGTGGGAAAAGGCTGGCAGGTTATGCTGTACGCTGATTTTTTGACCTAACAATGGGCCAGCCCTCTGTTCACGTGAAGACCTAAATCTCAAACCAATAGTTTCAGATAAACCAATTACAGTTACATTTGTTTCAAATAATATCATCACCACTGCTCTGAAAACGGTGAAGGAAAACATCGCGAGGAAACCAGCACCCTAATTGCGAAACGCACTATTTATCAGAATCTGAATGGGATTGAAGATTATTTCTAAACCATTGCGTTATTTGTTCGAATAAATTGTAAGCTCAGCAACGTAAATAACGCAATGAATGTTGTTTAACTATCAATATGAAACCAATTCCTACCGATAGCAAGTTACGCAATTACCCCTCTGCATGTCCTAGAACCAAAAATTCCGAGAGCAGGCCTGTGTCCCAGCAGCGGGAACAATATAGGCTGATTATGATGATATGGGCTAGACCAGGGTTACTCAAAGTGGGGTTCGCGAACCCCTAGGGGTTCGCCAAGCGACGGTAGGCGGTTCGCGACGAAAGGAGATGTTTCATTTTTATATGGGGCTCCGGCCATAACGTGTACCGTTTAGCGAAGCTGGGTAAATTACTCATGAATAGAATAAAGTAACATTTTTTTCATAATATCAAATGGGTTTTATGTACAAAATAAAAATTTAAAATGTTTGACGTTTGTCATAAGAGTTAGCAAGTGGTCATTTTGAATTCGTTTAGAAACACACTTCGAGAATGGAGACTAAAGATTTTTGTAACGATGAAATGGTCACACTTAATTATGTTTACTCAAAAATATTTATAAGAGAATAATAGTAATTTATTTTTAACACTACAAGAATACACACATTGTTTAATTATTTTCTACTTAACATTGATTCGATGAGACATGATTTCAGAACGAATGAAGTCTGCAAGCAAACGAGACGCCATGTTGATTAAAACATGACAATAATTGAAAAACTATTATTTTTTGTACACAACAAATCAGGCGCAAATTAACCAGAGAATATTTTTCCCTAATTTGTGGTATTTTTTCCTCTTTTTTGATAAATGTACATCTGATGGCCGAAAATTAAACATCTTTACGTAATGGCGGCTGGGTGACTGGCAGGCGCATGCGGAAAGCATGAAGGCGCGCGCGCGGCTGTCGCTCGCTCGTGGCGTGACACGGTGCGCGTGAGAATAACACTGTATATAGACTAAACTTCATTTTATTCTATATACAATGTTATTCTTTTCTTGTTGGGGGGGGGGGGGGGGGCAGAAGTTTGAGAAACCCTGGACTAGACTATAAGTCGAGTGTGAATCTGTAAAATTGTATCGTAATAAAAGTGAAAAATTGGCACTTCACTGTTAAGAAAATGTTGGAATCGGGACATAAAACTTGGCAAGTGTTGCTGGATCGATAGCTAGAAAGATACTAGCACTTTATATCCCTAGTTAAATTCGCCTACTTTAAGCCGTTGGTCCCGGCTATTATAATGGATCTTTGACGGTCGTCAAAAGCCGGAAAGTCTTGGATCTTAGACAGTCGTTACGAGTCGTCAGAAGCCCGAAAGTCTGATAACCAGTCTTACTGCCAAAGGGTACCGTGAAACCCAGTAACAGGCTTGCAGAGAGGTGCAATTCTCGTAATTTTTAGATTGTTCACAGTCTCAGTCCGTCAAAATTACCTTGAGTTTCCATATATTTTTGTCAAGTGTTTGACATTTGACTGTCGCCAAGACAAGACTGCGAATAGATTTTAAAAAAAGACGTTCGTTACGAGAATAGGTCTTCTAATAGGCAGTCACTCCATTTTATATAGTGGTATTCAGCTGCATACGGTCAGACTGGATGCCGACATATTTGGGAAAAGGCTAAGCCGATTGATTGAGATATTTGAGTAAACCTCTGTATGCACTTGTTTCTTCTTCTGTCAGCGGCCGTTGACGCTGAAAAGTGAGGTTCTGTCTCGCATAAGGTCGCAGCATTATGCTGAGTGATGGCCGTTTTGCGTGGATGTGACGTTTCCCCAGCTTTTAAAGTAAAACTTCTTTACGTACGCTTGACTTGGAGAGTAAGCTGGTGAATGCGTGGCGAGAGTCGAGCGTTACGAAAAATGTGATCGGGCTAGGTGAACGTAAGTTGAGAGGGATATATAAGATAGTGAAGATAGAAAGAGAGAGAGAGTTACGTTTCGTATATTACTGTAAGGGTAAGAGAGAGCGGCGGCGGCGACCTCTCGCGTCCGGCCCTGGTGCGAGCCATGGTACGGAGCGAGAGGGCATGGGAAGCCGTCACCTCCTTCTGCGAAGCAGTAATGCTCGTGAAGGAGGAGGCGAGCGCGTGAGGGAGTGGCAGTCTCTGCGCCCTCACGTCCCTAGCCGCCGCAGGAGGAGACGCCCCGGGCGTCGGGAGTCGATTGCAGACTCCCGGCCACCGTAGGCGCGAGCTTGCGGGCGGCGAGCAATGGGTAGCTCGCCGCCCGGTAAGGACCAAGCTCGGGTCGACGGCGCGTAGTGTTCCACGCGCGCCTCAGAGATGTCAGCAGCAGTGAAGGGGTCTGCTAGGACCGGTGCCTGCCGGGGTCGCGTGATTGTTCAAAAGAGATACCGTGGCCCCGGCACTGGGCAACTGAAGGAACACGGGTGGGTTTTAGTCAGTAAAAGTCTGACATGCCCTCCCGCTCCGCCCAGAGCGGGAGAAGTCATTTGATGATTTCCCATCAACAAAAAAAAAAAAAAAAAAAAAGGGTAAGAGAGAGAGGTGCGAGCAAACATTTTCGATCTCTCTTTAACATATAGATGGAGCTGAAGAAGTTTTACTTAAGTCTGGTCTGGCATGGTATAAAGCACACTCGTTTTTTTTCTTTTATTTTTGTTGTGTTTACTATTGCCGTCATGTATACAGCAAATAACCGTATTTTCTTTCTTACTGACATTCAAAACAAATTTTCTTTTTACACTAGGCTATAAAACAACATTCTGTACAATAATTTAACTGTCCAACCGTCGGAAAACAATTAAACACCAAGATAATGAGAAACGCCAGTGCACATTCACACTTTGCTTAAGTAGTGGTAATCAGTAAAACTTAATTACGCATTGCAAATTTACTTTATGTTAATTTGAAACCAGCAGTATAGTTCTATCCTTGTCTGTATCATGAAATAGTATGAAAAAGGAGTATTAGTCGAATTCCTTGTGACAATTCGTCCGGGGAAGTGAAACCACCGTAACAAATTCTGCCACCTAGCATTTCTTTTTTATTTGAAGAGCTATGATTAGTTGCAGGCTTTTTTTCTGTGGGAAATCGTCAAATGACGTCTCCCGCTCTGGGTGGAGCGGAACTTTACTGACTAAAACCCACCCGTGCTCCTTCAGTTGCCTATGCCACGGCCACGGTAACTCTTTCGAACAGATCTCGCGACCCTGGCAGGCATCGGTTGCATAACGTATCCCTTCAATAGTTTCTGACATCTCTTTGAGGCGCGCGTGGAACACAACGCGCCGTCGACCTATTGCTAGCCGCCCGCAAGCCCGCACCTATTTTGGCCGGGAGTCCGGAGCCCCGGGTGTCGAGAGGACTCTCGACACCCGGGGCGTCTCCTCCTGATAACTGCAGGCTTAGCATGACGCTTTCTATTTCTGTGAAGAATAGACATAGCTCTTTCTATACAAAGTGACAATTCGCTACTCTATTTTTGAAATTGCACTGTAAAAATCCTTCTACAGTCTGTCATTTTCTATTTCGTTTTAACGAGCCTTATCTAGGTCCTTTTTATTGTAGACTAGCTGACCCGACAGACGTTGTCCTGTCTCTTTGATGATATTTGAGCACGCATTCTGTCAATTCTATGTCAAATGTCATATTGTTACATTAAAAAAGTTTACATTGTCCTATTCCTTAAATTTTCTAATTTTCCGCGCATTTTTTTATTTTTTTTTCTTTCATAAGAACCTTCTCCTGACTTTTTTAGGTATTATTGATAGCAGGCACCCCACGCTTTTTTTCCATTATTTTGTACATTTTAGTTGATTTTCAATGGAAGCGTGTTTTTTAGTTTTTTTAAACTATTATTTATTTTCTATTTTTTAGGGTGTTTCGAATTTTGAGACGTATGTCAGCGTAGTTTTCGAAGACAGTTTTTTTGCTGACCTGGTAACCCTGGCAAGGATAATGACACAAATTTATGAAATTATTGCATTGTCATCGGTCCTTGACAGGTGTGCAAAGTTTGAATGAAATCGGGTCGTTTAAAGTGGGTCAAAATCGCGCTATAAGGAGTCGGTTACAAACAAACATACAAACATACAAATATACAAACATACAAGTGAAGCTAATATAAAGCGTGTAAAAAAAAGTGAAATCGGTCCAGCCGTTCACGCGTGATGGCGTGACCAAGGGAAATAGGGATTCATTTTTATATAATAGACTATTTCAGAAAAAATATTTCTATCCCAAACTGTCAAAGTTACACTGACAACTGACAGTTGCCTAAGGTGCTGAAGACAATATGATTTTGTAATCGCCATGATAAAGACAGTAGAAAACTTTTTAGTCGTCGGCGAGAAAGAATAAACAGTTATCAACTAAGTCATGATTTTACAGGGAGCGTTTTGAACGAAAAACTGCGATAAAATTAATAGAAGAACACAGCTATCTTCCTACTATTTTCATCATTTAGTTAATAGGACATTACAAAGGAAATGGTTAAGGCCAATATCTATTACTGTAATATTTTTGTTCCAACGTACGGTATTTCGACACTGAGATTTTTTTTACAGTTGTGAACCTACTATCAAACCAGAAACAAACGGAAAAAAAACTTATTACAAAACAAAGAATTTTGAGTCGAATTATGTAAAAGAGTGAATTTCGGTATTGTCGAAAACATTCATTATAAAAGGAAATATTCTGCAATATTTCAATTTTTAACCGACTTCAAAAAGGAGGAGGTTCTCAATTCGGATGTTTATATGTATGTTCGGCCATAACTCCGTCGTATATAGACGGGTTTGCAAAATTATTTTTTTGTTCGAAAGGGGTTTATTCCGAAATGGTCCCATATAATTTTCATATAGATCTGATGATGAGTTCGGGAGACAGACACCGGAACTCTTTAAAAAATGACAGCAAATCAACCGCGATTTCTGCTATCGCATAAATATGCATTGTTTGTTTGGAATTAGTGCAGGGTGAATACCACAACTAAAAATTTAAAAATAAAACTTTTTTACAAAAAAAAAACACAACCGACTTCCTTAAAAACACTACAAAGTGAAAAATAACTTTAATTTCGGAAGTCGGTGGCAAAAAAACCATAAATACAGATCCTAAGACACCGACTTCCGAAATTAAAGTTATTTTTCACTTTGTAGTGTTTTTAAGGAAGTCGGTTGTTTTTTTTTTGTAAAAAAGTTTTCTATACACAGCAGTTTAGAGAGTGCGGTGTCTATAAACAGTAAATGAATGAATCTAAGGATTTTATTAAGTCGATTATTCCACATTTAAAGATAAATTATTTTATTTCTTTAAGAAGGTTTGTACAAACACTTTTACACGTCAGTCATGTGTTTTAAAACTAGTTATCTAGTTTCGGCTGTGTGTCGGCTTTTCCCAACTGACTACTCTGGGAAGAAAGGCTGAAACAAACTCAAAGGACACAGTCTCTTTTAAAGTCCAGACATAATCTTGGTCACATAGGTTGCTATTAGTAGTATTACCGTTCTTAGCCAGACGCATCCATTCAGGTCTGCCCCGGTCCCGGCTGTGAGAATTAGAACTGGTCCCTTCGCCCACGTCGCATCGGTTATTTATATCCACTCCCTTACCGGTAATGTTACCGGCCTTGAGGACCAGGCTAGTATTTAGCGCTTCTAGACTACCTGTTTTCTGGTCCTATCATACCTGTGTCTATTGGATGTGTGCACTCCTTTAGCTTACACGTTTCTTATCACAATCCGCTACATTTTGAAGGCAATTCCTAACTCACTGCTATTTTTTGGTAGCCTTTAGTGTCCGAGTTCTGATGAAGGCCTTCTTTCCACGGTCCTCTGTCCAGAGTTGCCAATATATGTATTGCTATATACGTTTGAAAAAAATTAGCTGCTTCAGCAAATAAATAATATGAATGGCAATGCTACTGTTGGTGTAGATAGATAAAATACCCTTTATTATGTACACGGAAAAATTACGGATATAAATATAGAGGTTTTACATCGAAACACGATGGGCGGTCGTATCGCTAAAAGGGATCTTTGGATGGATTGAAGGGAGAAGGAGTGACAATGCTGCAGGTAGTCAGTTGTGTACCATTTACATCTAAGTATACAAATAAATAAAATTGAAGTGTCTGTTTTCCTGCCAGGGTCGCGAGATTGTTCGAAAGAGATACCGTGACCCTGGCACATGGGCAACTGAAGGAACACGGGTGGGTTTTAGTCAGTAAAAGTCTGGCACGCCCTCCCGCTCCGCCCAGAGCGGGAGAAGTTATTTGATGATTTCCCATCCAGAAAAAGAAAAAATTTAACCGCCGAAAAAACTGAAAAGCAAAAAATAATAAACCTTAAAATTATGAGTCGGCGCTTTGTTCTTTGTTCATTGATTTTCCAGCGCCGACTCATAATTTTAAGGTTTATTATTTTTTTGCTTTTCAGTTTTTTCGGCGGTTAAATTTTTTGGTAAAAAGTTTTTATTTTATAATTTTTTGTGGCTTTAATATACTTATAATACTTGGCAAGGTATACCCTATACAATGAATAAAAAATTATCAAAATCGGACTACTCTGTATAAAGTTATGCGTGGTTAAACATAACAATCAGTGAGTGAACAATCCATCATCCCCTGTTTACTGACCCTTAGGGTTTGATTTTGTTTTTCAAATTTATATGGGACCACCCTCGGAGTATACCCTTTCCAATAAAAAAAGAATTATCACAATCGGACTACTATGTAAAAAGTTATGCGTGGTCATACATAAAAAAAAAAACAAACAAAAAAAAATATACGCGTCGAATTGATAACCTCCTCCGTTTTTTTTTTCGTCGGTTAAAAAGAAAAAAAAAGTGTCAATTTTTAATTTAGAATTAACAGTTTTTCACTAAATGCATAAGTATATATGGTACTTACATCAAAAAATCATTGTTTTTAAATTTTGTGTCTGTTTGTTCCGGATAACATTCACTGGCAGATAGCTGATGTTATAAGGAGTAACATAGGCTACTTTTTGTCTGAGCAGCACGTCCCTGTGTGATAATTTCTGAACAGCAAGCGGGTGAAGCCGCGGGCACAGCTATACAATAAATACATTATTATTCTCCTGCCTTTATCCCAATTTATTTGAGGCCGGCGCAACATGCATTTTTCTTATACTTCTCTATTAGTCGTCATCTCAGTAGTCACCTCCTTTCTAACCATATCATCATTCATACAGTCCATCCATCGTTTCTTTGTAGAGAGATGTACAAATAACAGCCGGGACCTCGTAAGGCTCAGAGGAGTCACGATATGTTATCGATGGTCACCCATCCTCGATCCGACCGCGACAAGAGAAGCTTAACCTTCAATCAACCACGAGTTTCAAGAACTATCTTAGTAAAGAAACAAAATACAGCATCCATAAAACATGTAAGATGGCCTTCCGTGAGATGCAGTTCCAAATCAACAGAAACTCTTTAATACTTAATTACTTTCAATAATTAAAATTAATGATGTTAATGTAACTACTTGGCGAGAATTTAACACGCCATCACGTTCTGTGATCGTGTTGAATTAATGTCAGTTCTCACTGACTATAAAATTGTTACTACTGTATAGCATAGATCGGTTAATGAGTTATGTTAATTTAAATTATCTTTTTTTTTGTTCCGTGTGTTGCCGTAAGTACAGAATAGCAACATTCCATTTCTTCCTGTGAGCGTCTTAAGAGGCGACTAAGGGACATACTAGAGAATGGGCAGCAGCGTTCTCTATGCATTTTATCACCATACTGCGATCTTCAACCCGCCTGCCAAGCGTGGCGATTATGGCAAATCCTCCCAAATTGGGAGAGGCCTATCGGCTGAAATGATGATGAATCTATATTGTCTTTGATTGAGACTTGGATCAATACTTAGTTTATTAATAAGTCTTCGTTGCTATCTACGGCTTAGTCAGCGTGGACTTCAAATAGATAAAAATTTTGTAGGAAAAAAGTCATAATAAGAATTGGTTTTCGTGTTAAAAGTGGTGTAACGAACATACAGGGAAACGATGCGTTTTCTAATTTATAATGTTAGTAACAAAACAGACGAAAATCAGAGTCTTATGGACAGTCAGATTAATAAACTCACCAGTCTACTGCCCTTATCCTAATTTATTTGGGGTTGGCGCTACTTGTCTTCTACTTCCACATTTCTCTATTAGTCGTCATCAGTAGTCACCCTTTCAATCCATATCATAATTCACACAGTCCTTCCATCGTTTCTTTGGTCTCCCTCTACTCTTATAGCCATCGACAAATTAACTGATGTTTAGTTGTGTTGCCATTGAAGCATAAGACTCAAAATATATTGCAGCTGCAAAAGCAGAATTTAACGGCGAACCAAATTATACCATCTGTCAATTCCGTCCCTAAAATATAAATGGTAGTCATCGCTTACGTTCTGAAGGTAATCGCTTCATATCCTCAAGAATGCATAGAGAACGCTGTTGCTCATTCTCTAGTAAGTCCCTTAGTCGCCTCTTACGACAGCCACCAAATGAATATACTATGCATATAAAATTTCAAACTTATAGGCAAGTTGTTCAAAATCTTCAAAAAGAACCAAAATTAGAGTTTGTAACTATAACAACTAATAGTAGCCAATGGAAGTCACCAAGTTCAAATACCAGATACAGAAACACAACACATGGTATCGTTTCCCATAACCTTAGGATAAATGACTCACAGGACGCCACGGCTGACAAAATGTCGTTGACAGCGTGTATGCGAATATTAATGAATCTTTATTAGCATTCCGATCCCGTCTGGGGTATGCTCGTGTACGTTCAAGTTCTACACTCGTGGGTAGGCAGTTAAGTGGCGCCTAATAACGGCTAATGGGTATCTTCGACCGATTTCACGACAAGCGAATCTTCAAACGCAATTTTGTCTGCTATCTTTGCGACTTTATGGTGTTTTGTAGTGACAAAACGATTTGGATTGTTCGGAAAATTTGAGGGTTTGGATATTAGCATTTAAACACCATGTTCCGTGTGGTGCCAGACGTATAGCACCATCCCATTTCCTCCCGTGGGTGTCGTAACAGTCTACTAAGGGACTTACTAGAGAATGGGCAGCAGCGTTCTCTATACATTTTACCACGATACTGCGATCACCAACCCGCCTGCCAAGCGTGGCGATGACACCAAACCTCCCGAAATTGGGGAGGGCCTATGTCCAGCTGTGGACTTCTTTCGGCTGAAATGATGATGATGATTTAAATACAGCCCAAATTCTTGAGGATATGAAGCGATTCCTTCAGAACGCAAGTGATGACTACCATTTATATTTTAGAGACGGAAATGGCAGATGGTATAACTTGGTTAGCCGTTAAGTTATGCCTGTGTAGCTAAAATGTATCTTGTGTCAATAATCTGAAAACTAAACGCGGTGCCGGACGTAAAGATTAACACCATCCCATTTCTTCTCGTGGCTGTCGAAAGAGTCGACTAAGAGACTTACTAGAGAATGGGCAGCAGCGTTCTCTATACATTTTACCACCATACTGCGATCACCAACCCGCCTGCCAAGCGTGGTAGTTATAGTATACCCTCCCAAATTCGTGCAGGCCTATGTCCAGCTGTGGACGTCTTTTGGCTGAAATAATGATGATAACGTCCATCGAAACAGCTACAACAAAACAGGTTTTATCCGGTATTCTCTCATACATACCAATGACGTTGCATCTACACAAGAAAGTAAATAAATATTAACTAAAACTTTTACTTGGAAAGGCGTTCGACGTCAGAACTTTTACCGAGACTTCACTGCTCCAGTCTTTTTAATTTAGTGGTGATGTCATGTTGAGGATTGATAATAAATCGTTTGTTGGTTTTCTAAACTGTTATGCGTAGAGTTTATTGGGCTAGGTGATCTATTCTTCGGTCTTAGATTGTTATCATCTTCTATCAAGCCTTTTCTCAAGTATGTTGGTCAGCTTCCAAACTAACCGGATGAAGCTGACTACCAGTATTTTACATGGAGTGACTGTCTATCTGACCTGCACCAACCAACTCACTCATTAGGTAACAATTGAAACGAGATTTCATTTTGTGCATTAAAACTTAATGGAAATACAGTATTTTAACTGTAAAAGTGCGTCTGCCATCACGTTAACTGCCATGATGAAAATCAGACTTACTGTAATTAGTGTTATTTCACTTTAAATTGATTATTTATTCCATAAATATATTATTTATTCCAAAAATATGACCGCCATGCAGCAACGAATTGTTCAGATTTTCAAAATCAAAATCAAAAGTCATTTATTCAAATTAGGCTGAGGATCAGCACTTTTCGAACGTCAAAATTACAAAAGACAGTCCCCCCAAAACGCCCACCCGTCGCGCACTTCCTAGTGCTTTAGCTGGGAAGAAGAAGTGGCCAACAAACTCCCCAGCAGCACAGCTGTCTGTCCAATTAGAAGAACTTGATTCTATACAATGGTATATAGTAAAACATTAAGAGACACAAATTAAATTAAATGATTTGCTAAATGCCAGCTAGCCAACCCAATATACCAACAAATAAAATGAAAACTATACTCAAGCATAAGCAAAAAAAAAAAATATGTATATAGAAACATGGCTGCAAAAATAAAAAACTGGCATAAAGGGCGTGACAGCTTACATATGCAATGCTGAATGTTCACATAGCTATTACGACCTGAGTTACAACTCGAGGCCACAAATGATAAACTAGGACCATCGACGTAAAATAAATTAAACAGGTAAGTAATATTAATAATAATATCAACATCAAAGTCAGCAAGACGACCAGTTGTATGACGTTCTCGGTCATATAGTCCGACAAGGCCGGAATGAAACAAAAAGTGTCGGACACATAGTCCGATATGGCAGTTAACGTGTTAAATTAAGTCAATCAGCGAAATCGGCAAAATTTCGTATACGGCCTCTTAAACATAACTAGCGCTTACTTGTAGTAGACACAGACCTCCGTTTAACTCTTCGGGTAGTACATGTTTGCGTTCATCACCACCATCGTCATGATCATAATCATTTTAGTGGTAAGATGTCCACTGCTGGACATAGGACTTCCCCAGTAATATAATATCGCCACGTTTGGCTGGCACGTTGGCGATCGCAGTATGATGGTAAAGTGCATAGAGAATGCTGCTGCCCATTCCCTTGTAAGGTCTCTTAGTCGCCGTTTACGCCACCCAAGGGAAGAAATTGCTATTCTCTTACATCTGGCACTACACGAACAGCTACTATAGGCATTATGTATGATATACTATTATGGTAGACGAGTCGAAATTCGGTTTTTGTTCAATGCAATACAAGGACGTCCAAAGGATAGGCTACCAAATTTTAGTCCCTTTGAAGATGGAGTATGATTGATGTCTACGTTAGCAGGATGGGCTATAAAACTTCCTGTTGAGGGAGTAATGGATGCAGACTAATGCAATTTCACGTTGGCATAACGTATAAGTTTGTCAGAAATTTTTCAGAAAGGAAGTAATGGGTGATTCTAATTAATTAAGAGAAATAAAAAATATAAATGTTTCAATATTATCGGGTTATCTTTTTAATCATATAAATTAACCATTCTTCACATTTCTTTTTTAAAGATAATTTCTTTCAAATGTTTATCGAAACCTGTTAAACTTACTAAGAAATAACCAGTCTAGTCTTTAAATAGAATTTACATAATATCAGCCAGACAGATCGTTAAACGTTTATACATATTAATATAGATGATTTGTCAATACGTAACTTTTATTTTATATTCTTAACGGTATCTTATAATATCGGAGGTAGGGTTGGCACTAACGCACTTAATTGTTTAAAATACATCTTTTTTTTTAAGTAGCAAATTTTTTGTCCAACAAGACAAGATCTAACAAGTCGTGACAACGACATGAAGAAGAAAGCATCCTTTGGTCACAATTAGACTTTCAGAAATTGGTTCATTATAAATGAGCCACAGTGTATACTTACATCGTGTCCATATTCACCATAGACTTAGAGGGTGAAAAATTACCAATAGCTATGGGTCCCGGACAATGCGTTTCTTTTAGCGTTGTATGACCTCCGAGAGGCAGAACAAAAAAAATGCCGAGAAATTAGTCGTCCCTGCTCAGAGATTACAATTATATAGTAGAAATGCTAGTTGTATGACAATTAAAATGTATAATAAATTATCACCCGCCCTGATAATGTTACCAATTAATAAGTTTAAATTTAAAATGTTTAATTTTCTCTTAGATATGTGTTTTTATTCCGTTAATGAATTTTTAAATCATACTTTTTAATATAATATAGTTATTAAATAATGACATTAGTACTTTTACATTATTATGAATTCTTGGACATTGTAGTTTTAATTTTGACATTATGATTTATATTTTCGACATGACATATATTTTTTGATTAAACAATTAATACTTTGACATTATAAATAATGCATGTACCTATTTTATTATTTTATATTTCTACGCCAGCAATGGTAGTATCATGTGTGAAACAATGTTTAATGTAAGATCTTAATGTACCATATACTGAGAAATAAATAAATTGAATTGATTTGAATATGAATGTATTCTAGTGGTGATTTTAAAATCATCTAGATCTAGACTAATATTATAAAGTTTGTAAGTTTGTTTGTTGGAAGTTATCTTTGAAACTACTAGTCGGATTGGAAACAAATAAAAATTAATTTGAAAGCCCAATTCGTGAGGAAGGTTGTAGGTATTTACCATGACGCTACGACCCTTAGGAGCTGTACTTAATTTTTTTTTAAATGGAAAGATACGAAGAAATATCTTGGGCGGGCGATGGGAAACGACGCGGCGGGAGCCAAAATTTCACGCGAGTGAAGTCACAGGCAGAAGCCAGTAATCAATAAATGACACATGGAAACTAACAGCATTCTTTTGAATTTTAACCTTCATATTTTTCTCACCAAGAAATCTGGAGTAGAAAAACTTAAAATTTTTGGCAAGAAATAAAATTACTCATTTCTGGCACCGTGACAACCCTACCACATTTAGTAATGTAACATGTTTTCGACTTCGACCGGCACTTGTCGCAGAACTTTCACTAGCAAGAGCTTTATACTGCAAGGTCAGCGAATTCGGTGGCGTACGCTTAAAAAGTAAAAGTCGCACACTTATGTAAGTAAAAGGATTCGATACGGATATTTTTGTTACTTTGATAAGCTAATTTGACCACTACCTCGAGGCTTATTAGTGAGATCGCATGACTTAACTCGCCGCTTAATATTTTTCTATGGGCGACTCGCACTAGGCTAATTTATTTTTACATTATCAGCCTATAATGTTCCCACTGCTGGGACACAGGCCTACTCTCGGAGAGCGGGCTGTAATCTACCACGCGGGCCCTGTGCGGGTTGGTAGATGTCACATATCTTCGAATTTTAGTTCTAAGACATGCCGGTTTCCTCACGATGTTTTCATTCATCGTTTTGAGAGCAGTGGTGATGAAATTATTTACGCAAAGCGCTTGCTTGGTTCGAAACCACGACCTGACTCGTAAGTCGGAGTCGATACAATCGGGCTACCATAGCTCTCATAGTGATCCTTGCTTATTAGTCAACTAACACGAAAAATCGGTCGAGTCGTCACTTTTAAATAATATAATTATTTCTAGAGGCATGTTTTGTATTCCATGTAAATAAGTTAGTGTACTTTTCGTTGTTTTCTTAACATTTTATTCAAAACGTGCCTGTTACCTAATACGAATTTCTGAAAGTCTCGACAAATAAATTAACTTTGGGGGAGTCACCTATAGAAGATATTAGGTATATTATTTAAAAGTGACAATTTGCCCGAATCGGGCGACGTAATTTGTGCTAGTCGGCTAATAAGCCGTAAGTGCTGATACTGGTACCGATGGTAAGAACTTGTCTAAAAGTCACTTAAATTATTTAGGTACTGGTTAAGTTATATGCTCGGTGGAGCATGTGTTTAAGTAATAACAGCCGCACGGGTCGATCAGTCAGGTCAAGCTTCATCTACTAAGAATGAATGACACCATGAATCGACTGCTGTCCCTTCTTCGGATGTTTTTACCCGTCCGGAATGTGAATTGATCGGATGTAGGGTTAATTCCGAAGTTTCGAACTACTTTCGGAGGAGTTCGTATCTTCGTTGACGGACTTTATATTTCCATTGTAACTCTAAGTAAAAGCAGCGTTGCTGTATTCAAGTTCAGAACGCCCTGTCCTCCGCTTTCCGCATCCACTCTGTCGCAGCCACTTTCTTAAGTGCTAAGGTCCATCTAGCATTGGGACATCCCACTCACTACGCTTGTCGATACGCAGATTCCATTCTATGACTCGTCTGCTCCACCGGCCATCGATCCTTCGACAAACATGGCCAGTCCACTGCCACTTGATTTTGCAAGCTATGTCGCCAACTCCAGTTCTTATTATTTTTTAATAAAGTTACTTAATTGTATAGATCATGTATGGTGATATGGTCAAAAATGTAATAGCTGGTTATGTAAATATAGCCAAAACTTGATGTTATCTAAATTCCTTTTATTCGCAAAGTGTGATATCGAAGTCAATGTACTTCATTTATCGTTCATATTTTAATCAGATAAGATAACCATCGATCTTTTAACTTTTTGTCTTAACGATGCTTTCATTACCAACTTTTGAAACAGCCATTGCAGCTTTGAGCTAACCTGTTCCAACAGACTGCGTATATGTATCAGATATTACATGTAGCTTAAACCTATTTTAGGGAGCTCAACAACCCGTCACAAGACACTACCAGATCTACAGGACATTTGCGTAGGCCATATACTAAATACTCAACACTGCCAGACAGTTCTGTTATAAAGTCATGTATTCAATCTAGCCTGTCATCTATATTCAAAACTTTCTTCACGATATATTTCATCATTCAGTCCAAAATTGCAGAGCGTTATTTTGTTTCCAGGATTAGTATTAAGATGGGTAACCATAGACTGTAGAAAGTTTACATTACTCTCTTATCTCCGTGCCAACTTTCTGAAGTGGGGCACCGAGAACTGCTCAATTCTCACGGCTCAAGAGATGCTAATCTTTGACGTTATCGTTCCCTCCTCTATCTTATTGAGTGTTTATCTAAGATATACAACTATGTGGGATTTTTGCCGGTTATTGTACATTATGTACGTGGAGTATTACCGCGGTTTATAGCTGTTCTTTTCATGCTTCATATGTTTTAAATTGAAATGACTCACTCGTGCTCGTAAATAGTTGAAAGAGCAATACATATGTCAGTAAAGTGTCTACACTGTCTCTAAAAAACATCATTCTTCTGCCCCTTTAATAATCTCATTCCCCTTAAAACTGTGTAAGGGGGCTTCGTCTCTTTCTACGCCTTCCGAAGAACCGGGATCCCATGGTCACGAGCGATGTTATCATATAAAAATATTATTTGTAATAATCCTATTTATAATAAATGAATTAATGAAATGCGATTTAAACCTAATGTCTCCAGTACCTGCCAGGGTCGCGAGATCAGGTCGAAGGACGTACCGTGGCCCTGACATATGGGCAACTGAAGGAACATGGGTGGGTTTTAGTCAGTAAGAGTTCCGCTCCACCCAGAGCGGGAGACGTCATTTGATGATTCCCAACCACAAAAAAAATAAATGTCTCCAGTGCAATACCTGAAGTATATAGGTAAATGAATTAGGGGGCCCTGGTAACCTGACTTACAAGTTTTTTCTGTTCTCTTCCACAAAATAAGTACAAAACTGTGTCTGTAGACTATTTAACCCGTAGTTGTAATTTGTGGTAAGATAATAAAAAGCTATTCTATAGATACTATTAGCCTCCAAGTGAAGAGCTTAAACCCTTTATGCGCTTTTAGGTATACGTAAATATCCCTAAGTCGATAATTTTATTTTCTTTGCCGGGAGACATAACATCATTGTTTATCCAACTTTCTTTCACAGCTTACGTATATGAAAGAATACAATGCTGTCACACTATTGTTTGAGCTCTCTTGTAATTAATTAATGAATCATTTCAGTGCATCACAGTTTCTGAGCGTTCGTCATCGCACACATGTTTTAGATCTTTTTTTGGCTTGTATTTGGGAATATGAAGACGAAAATGACCATGCTTGTCTCATTCGGGAATCAAGAAGGCAATTCAATTTATTTTGTTGAAACAACTGTTCAAGTTAATGTGTGACATGATCAAATATTTATGTTCGGGCAAACAATTAACAGTGCCCTACCAAGTAGCCACTCTGAAACTTTTCGTATAAGGCATAGTTTTGCGCGTCTATTGAATGCATTTTCTAGATCATTATGGAGTCTGCTGAGTTTGTGAATCATTTTCGTTTATTGAATAACCAATATTTTACATGGAGCCACTGCCATTCTAACCTCCACAACTTAGTTACTGGGTAATCCGATACCCCTTGGTAAGACTGGTTGTCAGAATCGCGAGAAACGTATCTCATTAACTCAATTAATTTACATATACTTACGTAGTATAAATAAATATACTATGCTTATAATTTACATATCAAAGTTAGTTGGCGAAAGTTTGTCTGCGACCCCACTGCCTTAATGTGACGGAGAAAATTGCGAGAACTTAGAATCACATACATAAAGGCACGCCTTTTCCCATGTGGATAGTCGGACACTACAGTACGCCATCTGCTACGATCCTTACAAACTCCTTTTGCCTCGTTTAAGTTCGTACATCTGGTCATATACATATACAGGGTGTCCCAAAAGGTTACGTAGCTGGGAAGGGGGGTGATAGGGGTGGTCACAATGGTCACCACAAAAAAAAATCCCTCTGTGTATTTATAAAAATAAATGGCTTTTTTTTTAAACTAATGCTGTATTAAAAAAAAAGCTATGTAATCGTCAATAACCCTTTATCAAATTGAAATAAAAAAAACAATACATATCTAACCAAGATTTTAAAGAAAATTAAGTTCTTGTCCAGTCAAGGACTTAGTAATTACGATTTCACTCAACTTCCTCCAAGTGTACTGAAAAAAAAAAAAAAAATTTTTTCTGGTTACCCTTGTGACCACCCCTATCACCCCACTTCCCAGCTACGTAACCTTTTGGGACCTGTATAGTCCTCCAGACTGTATTTCGGCCACGGCCGCCAATCTCAACGGAGACTAGCCATCGGCGCGGGAGATATTATAGTGCTCAAGTGTGTGCGCAGACACAGGAGCACTCACTCTTCCCTCGCTATCATAGTCTGATGGGACGGCAATCCGACACGACCGGAGAGAGATCAGGAGTAGGACCAACGGCTTAACGTGTTTTCCGAGGCATGGGAGTATCACACCACCAACTTCCAAACTCCGGGCTGTTACTAAGAAATTCACGCGCGTTTTATCTGGTCATACACGCTCGCCGGTTACCAGTGCTACGCACCCGATTCTTCTGAAGAACATAACCAATAAGGTCACTATATGTCCGCCGAGGACCGTCCTCTCCCGGCGTTTCCACATACATCTGCCTTGTAAATACCTTTTAAATGCGATAAGTAATAATTTGTCTGGAAAAGCGATCAGACACAAATCCAATAGATTTAGTCCAAATGCTTACTCCAATGCTAACTCTACCATCACAGTATAACCGCGTGAGGTGGACAGACATTCCCTTGACAGCTTGAAGCCCTACAAACAAGTAATCTGCTTAGACTAGTACGTATTTAAATGCCTACTTACTGGAGAAACGTTATAAATATTAGATCCCTCTCTTAAGCGAATCAACCCTTAGAAGAATATGTGAGTAATTAATATTACGAAACACAAAATATTAAACAAAATTATTTGTCAATAGCTTTTGTCAGCACTTCGCCCGCGTGGAGGTCGGAAATTATCCCGTGGGAACTTACTACCGGGATAAAAACCCTATGTGTTAATCCAGGTTATAAACTATATGTGTGCTAAATTTCATCCAAATCCGTTTAGTAGTTTTTGCGTGAAAGAGTAACAAACATCCACCCATACATTCATACATCCAGACTTATAAACTCTCGGTTTTATAATATTAGTACGATATATTAGTACGATAGTATATCAGCTAGCACACGCCAATATACCAACAAAACATTGAATACTCAAGCTTTAATAAAAAACAAAAACGTAAACAGAACTTATAATAATGTATTTTATAATCTGCATGAGTTTTTTGATAAAAATAATATTTGTAAATTAAATTCTTAACATACTATTGCATATCCGACTTGGGTAGACTGTTGAAACCAAAAATGCAATGTTTATTAATAAGACCCTAATGTACACAGTTACGCAATAAATAAATCTTTATCTTAAAACCTAAATAAAAGCTTCGTAAGACACCATGATCTCCTGCCAGGGTCGCGAGATTGTTCAAAAGAGATACCGTGACCCTGGCACATGGGCAACTGAAGGAACACGGGTGGGTTTTAGTCAGTAAAAGTCTGACACGCCCTCCCGCTCCGCCCAGAGTGGGAGAAGTCATTTGATGATTTCCCATCAAAAAAAAAAGACCCCATGATCTAAAATCTTAAGCCAATAGATTGCAATAAAAAATTGAATATGAATAAGTTTTTGCACCTGTATCGGGCGCCAATATAGTCTAACCTCTGAGTATACCTAGGTTTTATCTAGGTTAGTCGCAGAGTGATGTCATCCTATTTTTATTACGTCACTAAGTGCACGTCTAGACACTTCTGGCTGGCTAGCAGAATTACATTCAAAATATAGAGCCTTTAAGCGTATTATGGCGTAGTGCAGACTTTGATTTAGACCGGAATTTTAGAGGGGTGTTCTATAGTAATTACATAACAACATCATGCCTTATCTCCCGGGAGGGTTGGGCAGAGGTGTTCCTAAAGCACGCTCAAATTTCGCCTGTTATGTGTCAGTGTCATGTAATGGGGGGCGAGTGTATTGCCAACAAACGGGTACAAATTTAGACTCCGACACTGCTAGTGAGACATTCCAAATAGACCAACCCAGTAACATTTTTCCCGACCTGGAAAAAGAACCGAAGACCTTCATTTTAGCAGTCGCGCTTGCGACCACTCATTTATTAATCTCGATTTAAACTTACTTCTTTTAACTTTTTGTGAAAATTAAGTGTTGCGAAACATTAATTTCTTCGGCAATTTTCTTAAGTGTGGTAAAAGGGGAAAAGTAGGAGTGAAACGGGACTAAACTGAAAGACTTCTTTGACCCCTTTCACCCCTGAGTCCCTTTTAATTTCCTTCAATATATTTCGAGACTTCGCAGAGCGGTTGGTCGACTCTTCACGTGACCATAGGGCTGGCCTATTTTTTGGCTAGAGAATCAGCAATAACCTGAAATAAGCATTAAAAACCTTCACTAACGTTATATAACGTAATTAAAACATAAAATTTAAATATGTTATTATTAAGAACTGTTATTCATAAGTATTGCAAACAATTATTATTAACCGACTTCAAAATCAAGGATTTAAATTCGGTTGTATTTTTTTTTGGTTAGGACAGGTGTACCTATAGTACACCTACATTACACCAGTAATGTTTTATTCTATTGCCATCAACCGGGCAGAAATCCAGACTTCGGGCTGCTAAGAAATAGCAAATAGAAAAAAAAACAATACTCTTTGCCCAACCTGGGAATCGAAACCGTGACCTCAAGCTCAGCAGTCGCACTTGCAAAGAGGCAGTTGTAGTTTTTTGTAATAAAATAAATTTTGGTAGACTATAGAACCGTAGAACTAAGAACTAGACTAAAGTCATACAAGGATCTTTTGATGTTTGACTGACATTGACAGAGGGCGCTGTTGGTAAACATTCGTGAATTTGTCACAGAAATGTTATCGAAAAAATAATATGGCGGCGTTAGTTCCGATTTTGGCCACGCGCCAAAAGATCCTTGTACTATACATGCCTAGTTGTAGAAATGAATGTGTAGAAGTAGAAAGTAGTTAAAATATGTTTGTCTCTGTCTTTCCAGCTTCAACCACAATGATAACAGCAGTCAACGACTTTTTAGATGACCTGCGGTGAGTTATGTTTAGTTATAGACTAAACTAACTATTGTGACTAAAACTAATTGGTGTACTAACAGCTGTGATTTAAACTAATTGATGTATTAACAGTTGTTACTAAAACTTATTGTTGTACTAACAGTTATGACTAAAACTTATTGGTGTACTAACTAAAACTGATTGGTGTACTAACTAAAACTGATGGTGTACTAACTAAAACTGATTGGTGTACTAACTAAAACTGATTGGTGTACTAACTAAAACTGATGGTGTACTAACCAAAACTGATTGGTGTACTAACTTAATTGGCATTTGGAAAACTAACCGCATGACTAAAATATAACTAAACTAACAAGTTACATACGTGCTTTCTTTAGGTGAATTTGTCGTTATCCTTCTCACCATTTTTTTTGTGGGTGGGAAGTCATCAAATGACGGGCGCGTCAGACTTACTGACTAAAACCCACCCGTGTTTCTTCAGTTGCCTATATGCCAGGGCCACGGTACCTCTTTCGAAATTTTCTCGCGACCCTGGCAGATCCTTGTCATCCTGTATTTAAACTTTAATATTATTAACTACTCGCACTTCGTCCGCGTCAAATTTATAGCTGTGTTACTATTATGATACTCTGGAGTAATCTAACTTTCCATAGGTGACAGAATTTTAAAAATCGATTAAGGAGTTTTTGAGTTTATTCATTCAAACTATCCCTAATATTATAATGCAAAAGTAACTCTGTCTGTCTCGCTTTCCTGCTAAAACAACTGAACCGATTTAAATGAAATTTGGTACACAGATAGTTTAAAACCTGAGAAAGGACTTAGGCTATTAGTTTTTTATAGCGGAAAAGGGGTTTTAAGGGGTTGAAAGGGAGGATGAAAGGTTGTAGGGAAGTATTGTCATTTTTAAAGCTAGAATGATGAAACTTTTTTATTTGGCTTTTATTCCATAATTGTTTGTTAAATTTTTACCCTAAAGGGGGTAAAATAACAATAGGGAATAGGGGATGAAAGTTTGTAGGATTTTGATGGGACTTTTATTGGCAGGTAGCTGATGTAATAAGGAGTAACTTAGGCTACTTTTATTTTAGAAAAATACCTGCGTTAATTTCCGACATCCACGCGGGCGAAGCCGCGGGCAAAAGCTAGTTACAAATGATTTAACAATAAAAGATTTCCACTTTATAATATTTGCATAAGTGCCAAACAGCGCAAAAACTAGAACTTCGCTATTCGTAACTTTTGCTTATTTTCTGCCTTTCCTCCTCCAGGCGTACCTAACAGGAAGCACAAAATGACATCAAAATTTTAGACTCCATAAACGTGATTGAACTCATCAAATATTCGAACGGCGTACTCTACACCTACATTGCATAATACAAATGATTTGTACTCTTAAACGGTGCTAAACGACCAGTCAGGATCCTGTACACAAGACTATAATAACCTAACACCATTTTAAGCAGATCTCACTAGATAAATGATTTTATTTCTGTAACTAGGTTTAAACACGTCAATAATATTTAAAAAAACTAGACTGTTCTAAGAAAAAACACAGAAACGAACTTAGTTCGAAAGGTCATGTGAGGGCTATGTATAATATATAGTCATACAGACCGTATTTTGGCCATAGCAGCAGACTTCTCAACGGAGACTGGCCATTGGCGCGGGAGATATTGTGCACAGACACAGGACCACTCACTCCTCATTCTAAGCAAATAAAGACCTATTCTATTCGCTCTCATAGTCCGATGGGACGGCAATCCGACACAACCGTAGAGAGATCAGGCGCAAGACCAACGGCTTAACGTGCGCACCGAGGCACGGAGGTATCACACCACCAACTTCCAAACTCCAGACTTTTACTAGAAAATCCTTATAACACTTTGTCCGAACTGATTATTGAACTCAGGACCCTAACTCAGCAGTCGCACTTGGGACCACGAGACCAACGAGGCAGTTATGTATATTAATGCCTGAATGAAATGGTGTTTTGAGGAAATAACCACAGACCTGTCCCTGTCCCGTCAGTTCACGCATTTGTCAGTAATCTGTAGAGAACTCAAGACCTAGACTCACAATACCAAAGAAAGGTCATTTTGGGTCGTCTGCATCCTGCCAGGATCGCGGAGTTGTTCGAAAGAGTTACCGTGGCCCAGGCATAGGCAACTGAAGGAACACGGGTCGGTTTTAGTCAGTAAAAGTCTTGACACGCCCTTGGTTCCACCCAGAGCGGGAGAAGTCATTTGATGAATTCCCACCCAGAAAAAATAAGGATAAGCCACATAAAGTACTCAAACTGCCTTACCATCCATCAAAGTAACTGTAGATAGAAAAATATATATTGCATAGGCTTTGCGTACAATTAGAGGTCAGAGCAGGGCCGGATTTGGGGGAGGGCAACCGGGGCCAAGTGAGGGGCCCCCACAATGAGAATTTAAAAAAACATGTTACCACTAACTACTAAGAGTAATATATTATTATTATTTAATTATTTGTCTTGTAATAAATTATTGAAACACTACAATTCAAAAAAAATATTCATCAATTTGGAAAATTATTAGGGGCCTCCACTCCTTTCTTGCCCCAGGGCCCCCAGACCTCTAAATCCGGCCCTGGGTCAGAGAATACTGGAAATGTATATCTTTATGTCATCATACGTATGTATACGACCTTGAAGTATACAACTGTACATAAGACTGGTTTTATATCACTATACTCAGTGTTCTGATAAGCTTAATATCCATGAGGTTTAAGAGCATTCTGAGGCGGATTATATGAATTATGTCATTGAAAACTCATGATGCATTTTCTTTGCATAAGTCATGAAAAAATCCACGTGTCGATAGCAATATGAATTTTGGCAGCGGGGACGGGGACCATCACGGGACACTGCCCGCTGAACAAACGCTATCACACAATAGGCATAACGGACAGCCCCCTATGCAGGCCTGCATGGAGGCTGAGGAAACCGTTGCGCATGTACTTTTTGCATGTACAGGCGTCGCCCAGATTAAAACAGAAACCCTCGGTACACCCAGATCTTACACGGACGTTCTCAACAGACCAGGAGATTCAGTCAACTTCTGGAGGGAAGTGGGCTGGTTGGAATAACCACCGACGGCCGCTATGGCCCACGCACAATGGTCCACTTAAAGGAATAAGTGCGGAAACCAAACCCTTCTAACATAGAGCATACAAGGTGCAGCGCGGTGAGCACGGTCCCTGTGCTAGGTTTGAATCACGCATTTTATCACGGGTTTTCCCCAAACTGTGATAAAAATGAGTCACACACTCAAGTCTACCACAGGGCCGTACTCGCCCCGCAGGTTTCAGGGCGCGTATGACATGGCATAGTAATTAATAATAATAATATCTTAGGACAACCAATACAACGTTATCTGATCCCAAACTAGGCAGAGCCTGTACTATGGCAACCAGGCAACTGATAAACATACTTATATATTTCTAAATACATACATATTATAGATAAATTACACCCAGACCCAGAACAAATGATTGTGCTCATCACACAAACATTTGTCCTGGGTGGGAATCGAACCCACGACCTCAGTCTTAGCAGTCAGGGTCACTAACCACGAGACTAACAGGCCAGTAAATTGTCAACAAGCCAATTGTCCCATGGTCGCCGGAATAGCACCATATTTTTGGCACTTAAGGCTTTTCTCGCCTTGTCTTTCCATGGTTAATGGTAGTTGTAACAACCGTGGGGTTTAGAGAAGGGTTTGGTTGGGGTAGGATTCTGAGAAAACCTTCCGAGACAGAGGATTCCCATAATATATGGTCATTCAAAATTAAAACTTAAAAAATACTTTCAATGACCTGTTTAATGATTTTATTTTTCACAATATGGCGTCTGGTGGTCGCCATATTGAATTTTTCATTACTGTCATATCTTTAGTGACACTCACAAGATTAAGGCAAATCGTTTGACGTAAGAATCGTCAAAATCGACCCACGCCTTTGGTCTCTAGAGTGCCACAAAGGAACAAACATAGGTACATGCATTGGGTGATAAACATAATCCCCTCTACAGGCGGGTATAAAAGGGGTCCTTATCTTTTATGAAACCTAGTCGCCGAAAAAATAGAACAAACTAGCTCAATCCCTTATCAAAATATCGAGAATTAATCACTTCCCACATCGAAAATCAATACTCGTCTAGAATTACTTTCCCATTACCTCTACCAAGTTACATAATGTTATTTACTACGTTTCTCGTACATATTACAGCTACTCGTACTTATTTATCTATTATGTAAAACCATTCAGTGGGAGCCTCAAAACTAATTTGCACTATCCATCACGTCATGATGCTGATAATTGGTCTTGAAATTTCCACGCAGTTGAGTTGTTGGTTGTATGTCGTGTCGCCTTTGTTTAGATCAGTATCGTTTAAGAAAATGTGATTTTATTTTCATTGGAAAGGTGTTTCTGTGATTACGATGACGTGATTCTATTTGTGGCATTTGAATTCAAAAACAGTAGTGTTAACGTAACTTCAGTAGCTAAAAGTGTACTCATTTTTATGGCAAAAACCCTAGAAGAACTGATAATTCTAAAACGGGTCGCCTTACGCTACCTTTTAACAAGAGAATCGAAACTCATCGCACTCGGACAAAAGCCAGTAAACAAAAAAATCGCCAATTTTGTTCGGAAATATGAACACAGCGATAATTGGTCTGGTTTCCTGGACTCTTTTAATGAAGATGTTACGAGAAATGTGAATATTTATGACTGGAGGTTGAAAGAGGAAACCAGTAATTTGCCGAGACGGTACAGAATAAATTCGACGTCTAGAGAGCTTTTGAGCAGTTTCCGGACGCGTATAAGGTGAGATTTTAATAGGCCCTAAAATAACACAAGATAGGCACAACTTCATGCCATTTTTTGGGTGCGAAATTATCAAATGATTTCTCCCGCTCTGGGCGAAACGGAGGGCGTGTCATACTTTTACTGACTAAAACCCGCCCGTGTTCCTTCATTTGCTTGTGCCACGGTAACTTTTTTTAATAATTCCGCGACCCTGGCAGGCATCGTCCCTAGCGAACCCTTCAGGTTTTGCTGACTATTTTTTGAGGCGCGGGTGTTACACGACGCGCCGTCGACCCAAGCCTGGTCCTTAGCGTCCGCAAGCTCGCGCCTACGCTGGCCGGGAGTCGAATATGGACTCTCGACGCCCGGGGCGTCTCCTAAGGCCCGGCGCCCACTATCGGTGGGCATCGGTGCGGCTTGGTACAGCTCGGGCGCCTTACGGCGGCTGCGGGCTGCTTCGGCAGCCGTAAGCATGGCTAGGGACGCCGTAGCTGATTTTGGGTAGCCTCAGAATAGTTCGGGCGGCAGTAACATCGCAGAGCAGTCGTAACGTTACGTGAAAACAGTTGTGCGTGTGTATTCATAATGGTGGATTAGGACTTAGTTCTCATTGTTCATCTTGCTACCCGAAGACAGCCTCGGCGTCCTTAGCCATGCTTACGGCTGCAGAGGCAGCCCGAAGTCTCCCGACGTAGCTCTGAGGCGCCCGAAGCCGCTCAAAGCCGCCGTAAGGCGCCCGAGCTGTACCGAGCCGCACCAATGCCCACCGATAGTGGGCGCCGGGCCTAAGGCGATTAGGGGCGTGAGGGTGTAAAGACTGCATCACCCTCACGCGTCAATCGTAATATCGCGTAATATCCTCGGAGATTATACTATAACTGTTAACCGAACTACGGATAGGCTTTAATAAAAACCTGTCTCCTAAATGTTAGTCATGGTCTCTTGGCATACCCCGATGACTAGGATATCTATCTTGAGGCGATCTTATCGGTATTTATCGGCCAGATTACAGATTCCGGTCCATGAGTGTGAGTAAATTACGGTCTATTATAAAAATCGATTTTGAAGCGTTCACAAAATTGACCACTACGGTTGACCTAGATGTGCCTTAGAGAAAAACACTGAAGTCCACTTGAATGGAAAAGTTACGCAGTTGATTAAAATATCTATGACGCCCAAAATAACTCCTTTTTACACACTGCGATTTTGACAGACTTGTCAGTGACAGCAACCTTATTATACCGAGATTAAGGATCACTTTAATTTTGATAGACTAGTCAATGGCAGCAACCTAACAGCGACCATATTGTACCAAGAATAGAGATCAATGTGATTTTGACAGATTTGTCAGTAGCAGCTATCTTAGTATACCGAGGATAAAGATCACTGTGATTTTAACTGTTGTGTAAAAAGCTGTGAAAAACAAAAACTTCTGCTCGCTCATTATCTGACACATCTTTGTAATTGAATGTATAATTGCAGCGATTTCCTCAGCACCATCGTCTGCCTAGCGTTTGTTCAACTGTCACGTTTGGCGTCTGCTTCCTCTGAAGTCTAACCAGATCATCATTATGTACCTAGCTTTTTCCAACTATGAGTCGGCTTCTAGTGTAACCGGATGCAGCTGAATACCAGTATTTTACATGGCTGCTACCTATCTGACCTTCACAAAACCCAGTTACTGGGTAATACCATACCCCTTGGCATGACTGTTAGACTTTCGTGGTTCTGACGACCCGTAACAACTGTCAAA
This sequence comes from Aporophyla nigra, assembly GCA_947507805.1. NCBI lineage: Eukaryota > Metazoa > Arthropoda > Insecta > Lepidoptera > Noctuidae > Aporophyla > Aporophyla nigra. Next base: position 3,863,478 of record OX382318.1, read on the forward strand.
AATACACAAATGACAGCCGGGACCAACGGTTTAACGTGCTTTCTGAGCACGTAGGTCTTAGTATGTGAAGATGGTCGCCCATCCATAAACCAACCGCGACAAGCGTAGCTTAACTTGATCGATATATCTAGTCTGATGAAGTCTAACTAGATGCAGCGGAATAATATAATGAGAGAAGGGTAATTTCATTCTACTGGCCTGTTAGTCTAGTGGTTAGTGACCCTGACTGCGAAGACTGAGGTCGTGGGTTCGATTCCCACCCAGGACAAATCTTTGTGTGATGAGCACGATCATTTGTTCTGTGTCTGGGTGTAATTTATCTATAATATGTATGTATTTAGAAATATATAAGTATGTTTATCAGTTGTCTGGTTGCCATAGTACAGGCTCTGCCTAGTTTGGGATCAGATAACGGTGTGTTGGTTGTCCTAAGATATTTATTTATTCTGCCTGTCAGGGTCGCGAGATTGTTCGAAAGAGACACCGTGACCGTGGCACAGGCAACTGAAGGAACACGGGTGGAAAAGTCTGACACGCCCTCCCGCTCCGCCTAGAGCGGATTTGATGATTTCCCATCCATAAAAAAGGGGTAATTTCATTCAACCAATAGGTACCTAACGGATCATTCATACTAAATTTCAATACTATGATGAAATACTATTCGAAACGATACGATATCGGTATCTAACTGATAAATACTTAGTATATCTGCTACATTGGTCTGAAGTGGTACTGTGGGATAACTCCAAAAATTATCTGTGAAAATCGGTGAGTTAGTTACGTTTCGTGTTAAAATATTCATGGAGGCATTCTTATCATGGAAAAGTGATAAAAGTTAGATTGATATGAGTTAGCATGTGACTTGTCAATGGTATTGTGTTGAATAGGATAAGTCAATTCAATTTAGACTACTACTACTAACTAGAAAATATATTCTGAATAGTTTTATTCACAACAACTGGTACTTTTACATTTTCAACGATCTTATACTGTGTAATGACAAATATTCGATATTTTCACCATTTTTCCTCTATGATGAGAAAATATGAAATCAATTGGTGATTCTAACTTTTAGTAGACTCTATTGATTAAGCGAGACAATTTTGTATAATTTATTTCATTGTACATTGGAATTTCGCGTTTTTTTAACATAAAAATACTTAAATTTTCAGCATTATTGCTGATCTCTGAAAAAACGCGAACCAACTTCGCTATTCTGGCACCATATTCGGACTCAGCGACCCCGAAAACATAAAGTTCAGGTGGTCTGGTCTTTCGCGCAGGGTACTTATTTTTTGTGGGCCTGTGTAATTAGAGGGCGCAAATTTTTCTTAGAGGGATCGGATTGTAGCACCCATTCGTCTATTTAATGGAGAAGAGGGCTTGTAGAAGCACCGATGCGTTACACTACAAAAGACATCTCACTTGTCCCCAAAAAGGTGATTCAAATACCACCCGACTTTAAAGCAAAATTATATCACGCATTTCATACACATGTTAAAAATTGTCCCTGATCCCAATCATGAACAACTTGAACAGTTTGGACAAATAAGTATCAAAAAGTATGTGGTGCTAGGGAAATAGTAGTTTTAACAGGACCACAGATCGCTACAAGTACCCACTACTGTATATGAAGTTTCTCCATTGAAAAGTGATTGTAAAATAACAGTAGTGAACAGCTTTAGCAAAATTACAGAAGACCGAAGAGTATAACCTGCCTCTCTGCTTAGCGTTTGTGGACTACGAAAAAGCCTTCGATTCGATCGAGACCTGGGCTGTACTGCAGTCTCTTCAACGGTGCCAGATTGACTATCGGTACATCGAGGTGCTGAAGTGTTTGTATGAAAACGCCACTATGTCAGTCCGGCTCCAGGACAAACCCTCGAAACCTATCCTTCTGCAGCGAGGGGTGAGACAGGGAGACGTAATCTCTCCGAAACTGTTCACCGCTGCACTGGAGGATGTCTTCAAGGTTCTGGACTGGAAAGGGGCTGGCATCAACATCAATGGCGAGTACATCACTCACCTTCGATTTGCCGACGATATAGTAGTCATGGCTGAGACTATGGAGGACCTCAGTACAATGCTCGATGACCTCAGTAGAGCTTCCGAAAGAGTGGGTCTTAGGATGAACATGGACAAGACAAAGGTCATGTCCAATGCTCGTGTGATACCCACTCCAATGAAGATCGGAGGCGCTACACTCGAAGTTGTGGACGAATACGTGTACCTAGGACAGACTGTCCAGTTAGGTAGATCCAACTTCGAGAAAGAGGTCAATCGTCGAATCCGACTCGGCTGGGCAGCGTTCGGGAAGCTACGCAATATCTTCTCGTCCCAAATACCGCAGTGTCTCAAGACAAAAGTCTTTGACCAGTGTGTGTTGCCAGTGATGACATATGGCACTGAGACGTGGTCGCTCACAATGGGCCTCATAAGAAGGCTCAAAGTCACCCAAAGAGCAATGGAGAGGGCTATGCTTGGAGTTTCTCTACGCGAACGAATCAGAAATGAAGAGATCCGTAGGAAAACCAAGGTAACCGATATAGCCCGAAGAATTGCCAAACTTAAGTGGCAGTGGGCAGGGCACATTGCTCGCAGAACGGATGGCCGATGGGGTCGGAAGGTTCTGGAGTGGCGACCGCGTACTGGAAGACGGAGCGTTGGAAGGCCTGCCACAAGATGGACCGATGACCTGGTGAAGGCCGCAGGAATACGTTGGATGCGAGAAGCACAGAATAGGTCGAAGTGGCGGTGCTTGGGGGAGGCCTATGTCCAGCAGTGGACGTCTTTCGGCTGAAATGATGATGATGATGATGAACAGCTTTCATTTTGACATTTCAACAACATTTGTTGCGTTATTTACGTCGCAGACAAATTTTTCGAACATATTCCATGTATTAGCGATATCCTCTGCGGGTATCTGGCTGCCTTGGCTGCAGTAAGCATAGCAGGGCGCTTCAGCAGCTGGTTGGTGATCAGCTCTTTATACTTCTTAATTGTAAAGTTCGTTGTATTGCCGGACGAAAAGAATAGCACCACCCAATTTCTTCCCGAGGGCGTCGTGGGTGACTTAGGGACTTACTAGACAATAGGCAGCAGCGTTCTCTATGCATTTTACTACCATACTGCGATCGCCAACCCGCCTGCCAAGCCTGGCGATTATGGCAATCCTTTGGGGAAAGCTTATGTCTAGGAGTTAACGTCTTTCGGTTGAAGTGACTGATGGATTTTAATAAGTCGTGTCCGATACTACGTTATCTTAATGAATTGTTTGTACAATTTTGTTTATCTTTTAGATATAATACTATATTAATAACGTGAAATATTTTAATCCAAAGATAATCGGTTCAAAGGATAACCACGTGTAAATATAACTTTTGTGGATATTACTGATATTCTTAGGAATGCTGTACTGCGTGTAAAATGCTTATCCCATCAAAAACATTATGTGAAATGAGAGCCAAGTTCAATAATGATATTTGCCTTGGTTGTTGACTTCAACGACAAAAGAAGTGAGATCTAAATGGGTGCCAAGTTCAATGGTACTGACCATTGAACTTAGGATAATATATTGTAGCCTAAGGTATGACTTGGCTAGTTCTCATATACGCATACGTACCTCGCAAGTCTCAATATATGAGCCAAATTTGACACGTTTATGTGAAATAGTTTTTGAGTTATGAGGGTGTCAAAAGTGGCTCCAAATGGTTTGTGTAATATTACACACGGTGCTGCTCGCCAGTTTGAACTTGGCTTGACACGCTACCGCGTGTCTAGATAAACTTCATTGTTTAGCATAAGCATAATCTGCCTATAATGTCCCCACTGCTGGGATACTGGCCTCCTCTCGGTGATAGAAAGTGGGCCGTAACCCACCACGCGGGCCCAGTGCGGGTAGGTAGAAGTTACATATCTTCGATTTTTTGTCCTGGATCATTCCGGTTTCCTTCGACGTTTTGAGAGCAGAGGGGATGAAATTATTAACACAAAATAAAGCGTCTGCCTGGTTTCGAACCTCGGTCGATACCACTGAGCCACGAGTGCCCCGCCACCATTGTTTAAAAACTATAAATTAATTAAGAGTGTTCAAAATGAATTAATATCGATTTTATCACAAATTAGTATTGATATAATCTTAATTTCGTTATCTGCTTATCTGTTTGTTTTGCGCGATAATCTTAGAAACGGCTTCATTGATCTAGATACGCATTTATTCACTAATCAAACTGACCGATGTCTGTTTGATGTCTCATGGAGACGAAAGGTTTGCAGTTAGTTCTTAACTTTTCAGTGGTTTATTAATTTATTTAACCATTTACGTGCACACTTTCGTAAACGGACAGAAAGAACAGAGGAAAAAGAGGCACAAATGTGATATTTATTTCTAAAGAAATGATAGATGATGACTGCGTCCTTGGTCTAATGGAAGCAATTACGACTGTAATGCGTAAGGTCTCTAAGTTGGACAGTGGGAGAATCCACTATAATAAACGAGAAATGTCTCGTACATATTATGTTAAAATATTGGTTTCTATTCATTACCAGTTCTGAGTCTAAATAATAGCAATAGACTCGCAATTAATCCACCCACACATCCATGTTTCACCAGAATTCTTCGGGCAGTACAGCCGTGATATTGTGTAATGCAATAACCTTGTTTTTGTTTGTCCTCAGAGGGGGCAGGATGTCAGACGCACCGGTAGTGAGTGTGGAGCATGGCCAGCTTCAAGGTCGAGTGGTCAACAGTCCTTCAGGGAAGGCTTTCTACAGCTTCCAGGGCATCCCTTATGCTAAACCGCCCCTAGGATCCTTGAGGTTCAAGGTAAGGATCGTTCTTCTATTTATTGGACAACTTAGAGCTCTTACACACGAGCGGCATGTTGCTAACGGCAAGTAACTGCAGCCGTCGACACGCGATGATGACGCTGATCTTTGAAGATGGCATGTCGCCGGCTGCAGTCGGCTGCAGTCGGCTGCCGTCGATACGCGTCGACGGCTGTCGCCGACACGTATCGACGGTAGCAATTACCTTTGCCGTTGGCAACATGCCACTCGTGTGTTCTGCTCTTACTGTTAAATCCTCGCAAGAGTTCCGTCTCTTTGATTACGAGCATCTTTTATTTCTTCTTCGTAGCGTGTCGATAGAAATCTAAATAGAGTTAGCCCAGAATTTGTCTACGAGCTTAGCATTTCCAGTAGCGTCCATCAACTCCTTTAGCGTAAAAACAACAGGCACGCTGGACAAGATATCAAGTGCCGCATTGCATGGGAGACAGGGAGGGAAAGCACCTCATGCCAATTGTATTGGTTAATGTAAAACAAAGGCATCTATGATTACTCGGACGTTTAACACGTCCGAGTAGAATAGTCATAATAGAATTTGTCTAGATAAAATGCCACTAAAAATACAAAGACTTATAACGTACTTTATACAGAAAAGACCATAGCATGTTGTGTTCTCTCTGAAGGATTGGCAGAAAAGAAAACTCCTATCTTTATTTATTTAAACGAGTGTAGCTTAGAATTACATGCCTTTTTTTGTGGGTGGGAAATTATCAAATGACGTCTCCGCTCTAGGGTGGAGCGAAAGGGCGTGTCAGACTTTTACTGACTAAAACCCAACCATGTTCCTTCAGTTGCCCATATACCAGGGCCACGGTAACTCTTTCGAACAGATCTCGCGACCCTGGCATAGAATTACAAGCCTCATAATCCAATACACTTGGACATACAAAACTCTTTGACAAAACGAAAAAATATATTTGCCACCTTATAAAATATTATTCCAGATTGCAGGTGAACAAATATTATTCAGTTGCTACACAGCGATAAGATACATCTGTATCTTAACTATCTATGAGTAAACACGATAAGAGCCGCAGCATCTTAGAGACGTCATCGAGTCATGATTATGTAACTGTAAAACTGAAACTTGTTGCAAAAAATACTGTAAATTAAGTAGAAGGTAGAATCTTTTCCGTAGGTGCTGTTATAGGGGATTTAGAAGTCATACTTCACCATGATGTGATTCGAAAAATAGAGAAAAGAATACAGGCAGCACAAACACATGATTGCAATGGGTCAGAAAAAACAAGGCATTGTCCTACATCGTAGAATTCTCAGTACTTGCTGAAATAATAAACGAAAGTCTAGCATTTCTCAGCAAAGGCTGAAAGAACACCGAAGAGAAATCATTATTACTTCGGTATGTCCAACTCGTCACTGTTCCTTTTGATCACCAAAATTTTATGCTACCAATCCTATGAGTGCTGCTGCATACCTCTCTTTATATCAGGTGATACGTGATTACAAATACCTGAATTATACTTCAACAATGAATTAATATCCTCCTTCTCCCAATTACAGGCGCCCCAGCCCCCAGAACCATGGGACGGCATTCGCGACGCGACCGCAGAAGGCAGCGTATCTGCACAAATCGATCCATTCAACAACAAACAATACACCGGAGATGAGAACTGCCTGTTCCTAAACGTGTTCACTCCCAACATCGACGGAGAATTCCTCCCAGTAATGATCTTCATCCATGGAGGTGGTTTTAAGTTCGGTTCAGGCAACTCTAACTTCTACGGCGCAGATTATTTGGTCGAAAAAGATGTGGTCGTTGTTACTTTCAACTATAGGTGTGGAGTTCTTGGATTCTTGAGTTTAAACACCCCTGAGGTTCCTGGTAATGCTGGTTTGAAAGACATGGTCCAAGTTATCAGGTGGGTTAAGAATAACATCCACAATTTTGGGGGTAACAGCGGAAATATTACTATTTTTGGAGAGTCTGCTGGTGGAGCGGCAGTTTCTTTGCTCTCAGCTAGTCCTTTGACGAAGAACTTGATCAACAGGGCTATTATACAGTCTGGTACTGGCCTTGCTCACTGGTCCGAACAGAAAAATCCTATAGAATCTGCCAGAAGGCTCGCGAAGGTTCTTGGTTGCGAGTCAATTGACCCTGAAGAGATTTTGGACTTCCTAAACTCCACTTCTACAAGAGACATCGTCGAGGCTCATGAGAAGCTAAGCCCAATGGAATCCCTCCCTGATGTGCTGAACGCTTTTGGAGTAGTCGTTGAGAAGGAATTCTTTGGAGTAGAAGCGGTTATCACAGAATCTTTCATTGATTTGCTAACATCTGGCCGAGTTGCAGATACTCCAGTCATGATTGGATCAACCTCCCTAGAATTCGCATTTGAAAGAAAAAATGATGACTTGCAATTTTTCATCCCAGAAGAATTAAACATTGAGAGAAACTCCGAAGAATCTGTAGCTATTGCCGAACAGATGAAGAAGTTATACTTTAAGGGCAGTCACACAGGAGTCGAGAGCCTTCAAGAGTATTTCGAGCTACTATCAGACCGTTTAATCAACGTAGATACACACAGATATGTTCAATACCTGGTCAATGTCTCCAAGAAACCAATTTACTACTACAAATTTGACTACGTTGGGGAGTTGAACCTATCAAGCAAATTACTGAACAGTTTTGGTCTGAAGAAAGCTATGCATATGGATGAGTTGGGGTATCTGTTCAGGAATGATTGGCAGAAGGATGTTGAGCCTACGACTTTGGATGTCAAGATGAGGGAGAGGATGTTAAGGCTGTGGACTAACTTTGCTAAGAGTGGGTGAGTTGATCTTATTAAACATATTTAACAATAGGATATTCGTAGCTGAATTTACTATGATATTTGGCAATATAAGTCAACACTACATCTTTTATTTGACGTTCTAGACTTTGAGGTAAAAATTAAGACTAGAGAGAGAAAACGTTTTACAGAACAAACACCATTTTATAACATTGATTATAAACCTTATTTTCATTGTCTTAAGCATAAATCTTCCATTTAAATTAATAATAATAGGTTGGGGGAAAAGTTTCTTCGCATTTTTTAAGAAAATTCAAAACATTTTTTAATAAAGTTTATTTACATTTAACTAAAGTAAGTAGGTACCATTTTGTTCGATAACTTTTTGCCATCTTGTAGGTAGGGACATGATCCCATTGCTATAGAAATTTTGGGACTTTTGGTCAAAATATCGCGACAAGTGGTTTTGGCAGTCCTCTCGTGATGTTAACCTGACACTGCCTAAAGAATTCTGAAGAGACCGAAACAGGTGGAAATCTGAAGGTGCAAGGTCAGGACTATACGGCGGATGCATGAACACCTCCCAGCCAAACTCTCTTAATTTTTGTTGGGTGGTAAAGATGTGTGAGGTCTAGCGTTATCATGATGAAAAACCACACCCCTTCTTTTGATTAATTCCGGCCGCTTTCTCTCAACTTCTTGCTTTAATCTCATCAGTTGTTCGCAGTAGAGTTCAGAATCGATGGTCCTGCCTGGTGGTAACAGCTCATAATGAATAATGCTCTTCCAATCCCACCACACACACAGCATCACCTTGTTGCGAGTTAACCCGGGTTTCGCCACAGTCTGTGAAGCCTGACCGGCCTTTGACCACGACCTTTTTCGCACGTTCTTGTCATACGTGATCCACTTTTCATCACCAGTTATCAGCTTCTTCAAAAATGGTTCGGTTTCATTACGTCGTAATAAAGAATCACAAATGAGTACACGGTTCATTAGGTTTCTTTCAGTGAGCTCGTGAGGTACCCAAATGTCGAGCTTTTTTGTGTACCCAGTTTTTTTCAAATGCGCCAAAACTGTTTTGTGGTCAATTTCCAGTTCTTCAGCTACGTCGTAACTACTGGTATGCCGATCTTGCTCCACTTTTTCAAAAATGGCATCCATTTTATCCGTAATAGGGCGACCAGAGCGACGTGCATCTTTGACATCAAAATTTCCGGATTAAAAACGCTTAAACCAAATTTGTGCTACTCTCACAGACACTACACTAGGTCCATAAACATCGCAAATTTTTTTCGCGGCTTGCGTTGCATTTTTACCTTTTTTGTAGTAAAATTTTAAAATGTATCGAATTTCTTCATTAGATTCACTCATCTTGACGGTACGAAAAACAAATGAAAATCACACATTTTCCTAATTTGAATTTGGAATTATGTTCTTTAAAATTTAAACTTTCAATGATACCAAAACCAGCCAGATACAAATAGTATAGCCAAAGAGATTTTATTACAAGTTCATACATACTATAATACGAAAAGACTTTTTCCCCAACCTAATAAGTTATTAGGGACTCTAATAGTCATGCTGAATAACGACCTCCCAGATCAGTAATAATTGCTATTTAACAACCTAGTCTTATACTATTGCAAATATGAGGGTAGACCTATCTCCTATCTCACTTTTTAGTTTTCTTCTTAATAGGTTACAAATTCTCAACGAATATTTTCTCAATTACAGAAACCCGACACCGGAAGAGAACCACTACCTAACCGTAACCTGGCTGCCAGTAACCAAGGATAACCTTTACTACTTAAACTTGGGCCAAGAACTGTCCATAGGAACCAACCCGGAAAAGGAAAAGATGGAATTTTGGGACAACCTGTACAGCAAATACTACCGTAGCTGGGAAAACCCAAAGACTAAAATTGTAGACGATTCATCACAACCGAGTATCAGTTTTTTTGATGGTAGTTCAATCATAAATACTGAACCCAAAATCGTAGAGACTTTCACTGAAAGTGTCTCCGTATTCTCTCACTCAAGCGAAGTAACCGAATCCCACCACACCTACATCTCGGAATCGAGTGAAATAATCACAGAAAACAACGAAGTCATCTCGGAATCCCACGAAGTCATTACGGGAAACAACGAAGTCGAACCGGAGAATCACGAAGTCGTCACGGAAAACAACATAGTCATCACGGAGTCAAACGACGTTGTCCCGGAGAATAACGAAGTCATCCCGGAGAGGCACGAAGTCGATAACGTAGTTGAAATTAATGAATTACCAGAACCGGCGAAGATTGAGGAATTAGTCCCGGCGAAGGCTTTGAACGGTGAACGGAAGGCAGTCTCCCCTCACGCTCGGCCTTCAAATGAAATAAAGATGGTGGCCCGTTCCAATGGGGCTCCTAAAGACGTAATAAGGGCGAATGATCCACCAGAGGACGATCTTCCCAAGAACATTGGAGTCAATAAGTTTGTGAATTTCTTCGAGTCACTCGGAGGCAAGAAGTAAGTTAGTCATGAATATCATGTGCTCCGGATACAAGACCAGTTAGTATATTCTGTAAAAAAAAATTGGGTGAAATGAGCTGTTAATAGGGTCATCAACTGGTACACTTAGCATAAAACATAGGGACAAACGGACTATTCAAAATGATCTCAACAATGAATAAAATTAAACTTTATCGAAAAATTCACCATTTCCACCCCCCAATTCACCCTGGAAAAAAAAACCTTTTTTAGTTGATACCTACTCCTCACAAAGAACACACCATCCACCAGTGGTTTAGGCTGTGCGTTGATACATCAGTCAGTCACTCACTCAGGACTTTGAATTTTATAATTATATAGATAGAAGATTAATAAAATTCTTGTCTGAATGACAGTTGTCGTGTACTGTCTTCATTCTGAAACATTCCTTGTGTCATTTACTTAATGTTTCATTTTCATAGTTGTTTAGATCATTTTTATCCGTCTGTCCTCCCTATACTATTGACGCTGACTGTATGAAAGTTGAGGTCTAGCACAGCACCTACAAACCGTTCACACTCATTTAACGTCACTGTCAAAATCGAAGTGGTCTCTTTTGTCGTTCCAATAAGGTTGCTTTTAGGTTGCTGCTTCTGATAAACCTGTCAATAAAAAAGATCTTTATTCTCGTTAAAATAAGGTTGTTTTTATCACTGCTGTCAGAAATAAAATAAATGTGAACGGACTGGAACTTTTCACTACGACATTTGTATAGAATACACCAGTAGTTCGTTTGTCAGTTCAATAGTTCACGAAGACTTTTCACTGAATTTCACATACTGAGTAATTTTTTATTAGCTAGCAAAACTGTATCCATGTGTTGGATATCAATATCGTAAAGTAATATTACAAAAAAAAAAAAAACTCATTATTCGTTGGACGAAGGTCAATGCCCGTAATCGATCAGCAGTTTTGTAAGTTTTCGTGGAACATAGATATTTTTTACGAAACTGCAAGTTTTTTACTTGTCTCTCCAGAATACAATCTTGTTCAATTAATTTAAGACATTTGGCAGAATAGTCGACATCGGCTTCGTTTACTAATTATAAAAAACTAGCTTTTGCCCGCGAGTTGGTCCGCGTAAATGTCGGTTATTGCGGAATAAAAAGTAGCCTATGCCCTTTAACTAACTTACCCCGTACTAAATTCCATCAAAATTAGTAAGTCGTGAGAGCGTAACGGACAGACAGATTTACTTTCGCATTTATAATATTAGTATAGATTGAATACTATAGAACTGACTCCCGAATTGATCTTGTATCCGGAAGCCATAATGCTTTTGTTTTTTTTTTTTATTTGGAGTGGATGACAAAATGGTTGAGTTATTCATTGGAGTATTATGTAAAGCTGGTTCTTTGTAAAGGATGTGGCTTTGGGTTCAGACGTCATTTTGAATCTTTCAACGTATTTATTTACATTCCATTTTATAAAAACAATCATTTCCATAGAAAATACTGATTGCATTTCTGCATATTTGAAGACTGAACACGCTAGTAATTTTTTTAAAGGCTTGAAAATTATTTTTTGCCAATTTGAGGCCAAGGCCACATTCTGCGGCCTCGAACAAAATCATTCACTCCAAAACTAAAAATCACATAAAAACTTAGTCTGTAGATATTAGTCACTAAACTAGTTACTAATTTTACAGTATTTATTTACATTCCATCTTTAATTTTAAGAATATTTCAGTAAACTTTCAAATTGTATATGAAATCAGTTTTTTAATTCATTCATTCACGATTTAAATTGTTTCATACTTATATTATTGCATAGCATTTCTACTATCTTTATGCTGATCCATTTTGGTGTAGGCAAATATTTAGCTATTTAGCTTTTCAATTATTAGTATCAGCCTATTGTAGTCCACTGCTGAACATACTGTCAAGGCATTAAGACCTCAAGATATTGTATTTAACTAGAATCCTACACCAAAAGGATCTTGTAAGTTTACTCTCATCATCATATAAACCAAAAGCTTCTTTTTATCCGTCGTTACGGGTCTTTAAAAGCCCGAAAGTCTGACTACCAATCTTACCAATCGCATTGATATTCAGCTGCATCTGGTTAGACTTCATCAGACTGGATCGATCGATCAGGTTAGGGGCTATCCATAAATTACGTCACACGGGGGGAGGGGGTCGACGAATTGTGACATTGTGACGATGGGGCCAAAATTTTGTGACGTCACATTTCAAAATTGAATATACATATTTAAAGTACTATTAAAACACGAAATATGAACTATGAAAGAAAAATTAAAAAAAATTCAATGTCTAGATGTAAAATTGCAAAATATGTGACGTCACACTAGGGAAGTCTCACAAATGTGATCAGCTGTGACAAGGAGGGGGGGTAAAAAAAACATGAAATTTGTGTGAGGTAATTTATGGATGGCCCCTTAAGCTACGCTTGCAGCGGTTAATTCGTGGATGGGTGACCATCTTTACATACCAAGACCCTTCCATGCCTCGAAAACACGTTAAGCAGTTGGTCCCGGCATTCATTTGTAGATCTTTGACAGACGTTACGAGTCGATAGTAGCCCGAAAAACTGACTACCACTTAAGACTGTAACTGGCTGGACTGGCTTACTTGGTAAGCCAAGGGGTATCATGTTAATTATGTGGAGGTCAGATAAGGTTCCTCCATGTTTTGCATCTTTTAAGACTGGAAAAAGGCGAGGTAGATGATGAGAGTAAGACTATCAAAAATTCCTCCTTAAAATCAAATATCATTGTCTTCCTTGATGGTTGTATAATATCTTGTATTTATCATTCTTATTATATTATTAATACTCCCAAGAATAATCTAATTTTACTCGTGGCTTTTCAAAATGTATTCTGTTTTAATTTATTTTGAAATTTTTTGCTGTTCATTTTCGCATTTTGTTATTTATATTTTGAAAGACATCGATGGCTTAATTTTCGAACTATGAAGTTAGGCATACGATTTAAAATTTTCTCGAATTTATAAGCTTTTTTTCTTCAATCCTTATGTCGGGGCAAAGTGATATTGGGCCATTAGGAATTCGTCAATAGCAGCCTGGCCTCTGCTTTTGTAGGGTCGCCCCTTATTGCATGAGCCTTCCTTACTATCGGCTTCTGCCAATTCCATCAAGAGATAGAGGCGTGAAGTTATGTGATTCCTGCAAGAATTCATATTTTAATTACTTTCATTTAAAAAAAATGATACATTTTTACGTTTTAGTCCTATTATTTCGGTTTTATATATTCTTAGGGATGTGAAATTATTTCTAAAACTAATGGTATGCCTATTTAATTATTTAGTCAATTTTTAGTCATTATTATTGTTCAGTTTGGTAATTAAGCCGACGATCTCTTAATTTTTTCCAATTTAGCCTGAATTTTCAGACTTAGTCCTTAGTAAGGCCACCCAAATTCACCAGGCCCTGGAATTATTTTTATATAATAAATGTTTCCAAATTGTATTCTATATCTATAGTGTAGATATTATGTGCCAATATAATTGTTAGTCTTTATCATTTCCATTTTAATTATAATAATAGATTAGAATTATATTTTTGTATAATTATTATGCGTAAATAAAATATGTTATATAATTATTCTTGGTTTTATTTTTAATTCTCTTTTTTTAATACTATATTTTATGCCTGTATTCACTGAACTTACTGAGATTGAATAAAAATAAAACATCACAATATTAATTTTAACGTTTTATTTAAAAAAATCCTATTCTTTTCACCACAACAATTTTGTTCATAAATTAGAAATACTTATTAAAAATAACATTGGTAACTTGTAATAAAAATAACGGGAACATAATTTAACATTCTTCTTATAAAAAGTATAAATAATTTTAAAAATCTGTCTTGCTGGTGTCTGTGATCATTAGATCACAAGCGTTACTGTTGACTATGAGGCCCTGTGTTCATTTCCCAAGGCGGGCAAAGTCGCCCCCTAATTACATGGGAATTAAACATATCTGGCGAAATGGGGATGTACTATAGGCGTGATGGTAAATTACATAAATATTCTTAATCGAAGAATGCCTAGGTATTTTTATGAAAGTACTAAAGTACACTTGTTATTCTTAGTTTGTTTTACCCGACTACGGAGAAGCAATGTATGTGCACATGTTAGCCCATAACCTCTAAACTACTTATTATGAAAAATGGAGTAATGTTGGAAGCGTCTTGATCGTCCGCTGGTTATAGGCTGTGACGTTACATTAAATTGATGGCGCCCTCTAGAGGACTAAGTGATGAACTAAAAAATTGGGTCTTCACATGATCTGACCAAGATTATGTCTGGACTTTAAAAGAGACTGCGACCTCTGATTTTGTTTGAACTTTAAAAGAGGCTGCGACCTCTGAGTTTCTAGTCGCCTCAGTCGCCTCAGGAGGTGACGCCCCGGGCGTTGGGAGTCAATTGCGGACTCCAAGCCATCGTAGGCGCGGGCTTCGAAGCGAGCAATGGGTAGCTCGCCGCCCGGTAAGGGCCAGGCTCGGGTCGACGGCGCGTTGTGTACCACGCGCGCCTCTAACAGATGTCAGCACTACTGACCGATGCCTGCTAGGGTCGCGAGATTGTTCGAAAGAGACACCGTGACCCTGGCACATGGGCAATTGAAGGAACGCGGGTGGGTTTTAGTCAGTAAAAGTCTGACACGCCCTCCTGCTCCGCCCAAGAGCGGGAGACGTCATTTGATGATTTCCCATCCAAAAAAAAAAGTCCTGCGGGACGAGTACGGCCTACTGTAATAGGCTTGAGACACACATTTTTATCACAATTTGGGAGCAAACCGTGATAAAATGAGAGGCCGTGCTCGTCGCGTATTTCCATTTTGTACAAGGCCAAAACGCAACCATAGGAATCTGCTCGCGTATATTTTGTAATGCATTTTTTAAACTTGTGATTACAAAGTATACACGAATTTTGCGTACTACTTGTATATAGTTTGTAACGTAGACGCGCACGTGCATCATTCCAATTTATACAAGGCCAGAATGCCACCATAGGAATTTGGTAGGACTTCTGATTGCCGGGCTTCGATATAAGGGGTGTTACGGGAGGAGGGGGGTGTAGAGCCTCTCCTGTGAAGGAAAAGTTTCGAACCCCCCCCCATTTTTGAGAAATATGTTTGATTATATTCTGTGGGGTTGACGAATAAAATGAAGGGGAAGTAGCAACGCTCGACAGGACACTTCGCTGACAGGGCTCGTCAACAGAATCAAGGCGTTTCCATAGGAGGTCACAGTTTTACCTTAACCTAACCTCCCCAAACCATGCCGTTTCTGGCACTCGCCGGCCGCTACCGCGGCACCGCTCGCTTCGCTCGCTCGGCTCGTGCGTAGGAGGTCACAGTTTTAACCTAACCTAACCTAAACTCCCCAAACCATGTCGTTTCTGACACTCGTCGGCCGCTCGTCTATACCTACAGGTTTAGTTTGCATGCGGAGTAGCACTGTATATTATGGAACAATTTAGTTACTTTGGCCACTACAAAGTATACACGAGTATTTGCGTACTACTCTTGTATAGATTGGAAGACCTTTATTAAAAAGTGATTTCCAATCTATACGCGACTAGTTTCACACCCTTGCGTTCTAGCCTTGTACAGATTGGAAATACGCGTGCTCGTCCGCAAACCTTAATATTTAAACAAATCTATGAAACCAACTCATCATTTACACACAGGGTTTTACTATTTTCTTCTTATTTTTAAGTAATTTATGCCTTTTTTTCATTGTGAATATATTTCTATTTTCATAATTAGATTTTGGTGTAGTTTACTTTCTTGACAAATCCAAAATTCAATTTCGTCTCTTTGTTACTTTAACTATTTACAAAGATGGCATAATTTTTAGTTCATTCTAGTCAGAAAAAGACTAACTTTTTCTCTTTTTGACCGAAGAAAAAAAACGGAGGAGGTTCTCAATTCGACGCATTTTTTTTTTTAATGTATGTCCACCCATAACTTTTTACATAGTAGTCCGATTGTGATAATTCTTTTTTTATTGGAAAGGGTATACCTTGCCAAGTGTTATTGGTACATTTAAGCCATAAAAAATTATAAAATAAAAACTTTTTAACAAAAATTTAACCGCCGAAAAAACTGAAAAGCAAAAAATAATAAACCTTAAAATTTTGATTCGGTGCTTTGATTGATCTTTGTTCATTGAGTTTTCAGCGCCGACTTAAAATTTTAAGGTTAATTATTTTTTGCTTTTCAGTTTTTTCGGCGGTTTAATTTTTCGCAATTTGTTCTGTAACGACAATTATTAACCTAAGCCCGTAATACAAATTATGAGGGGACCCGTCACTAAGTAATAAGAGCCGAACAGATCGATCAGGTTAAGCCTTTACATACCAAGACCAAGACCTCTGAAAGCACATTAAGTCGTTGACCTGGCTCTCATTTAGTCGGTTACAGGTCGTCAGAAGCCCAAAAACTAACAACCAGTCTTACAAAGGGGTATAGTATTATCTAGTAACAGGATTGTCGAGGTCAGACAGGCAGTCGCTCCATGTAAAATACTGGTATTCAGCTGCATCCGGTTAGACTGGAAGTATCCCAATACACCGTGACATTTTGATCATCTTACAACGGCAGCCCACTTCTTGTAACCAATTACTACTACACATCCATAAAAAAAATGAACATTTGAATTATCTATATCTATCTATACATATAATAAATCTGTAGAAAAGTCATTTTTGTACATTGAAGAAATTGAAACAAAAATAGCCAGCGTGTGAAAAGATAAGTAACAGAACCCATTTCCATCATTTTTGAAATTTTTGTCTGTTTGTTTGTGCGCACATCACGTAAAATCTACGAATTCAATGCTGACAATGTTTATATACAAAAATTATACGCAACTTGAGGTTTAACTTAGTTTTTGTTTCATCGAAATCGGTTCACTCTATCAAAAGATATGATTAATTTAGTGAGTTCAAGAAGTAAAATATTACGTTACGCAATTCAGTATAGTACTTGCAACGACATCTTAAGACTAAAAATAGAACTAATTTTGATAGTTGAAATCCAAATCCGATAGATGGCGTTGTGCAAATGACGTCATTTTCTGAATCGCGGTGTTAATCTATACTAATATTATAAAGCTGAAGAGTTTGTTTGTTTGATTGAACGCGCTAATCTCAGGAACTACCGATCCGAATTGAAAAAATCTTTTTGTGTTGGGTAGCCTATTTATCGAGAAAAGCTATAGTCTATATAACATCACGCTACAACCAAGAGGAGCGGAGCAGTAATGAAAAATGTTGCAAAAACGGGGAAAATCGCACGGGTAGGCAATTCGACTCGACGGGAAGGGTCGGGGAAATAAGAAATTTAACGCGGACGAAGTCGCCGGCAGAAGCTAGTTAAAAAATAAAAATATTATTCATTACGATGACGCATGACGTAGTTTGTAATTGATATTTTGTCTCATGGAAAATGGAATGATCTTGTTGATTCGTGCGCTGGGTAGTTATGTTCTCTACCATCTGATACGTAAACATTATTAACAGGATGTCTCATAATTTCAATTAATGCATTATTTATTTTTCTTAGGCATCTTAATTTGATTAATCTATACTAATATTATAAAGCTGAAGTTTTTTGAAGTTGAATTGTTTGTTTGTTTGATTGAAAGAAAAGAAAGAAAATACGTTTATTGGCGGTAAATATCACGCAAAGACAAACAAAACACAACATAAATATTTAGAAAAATAGCTGGGGAAAATATGCGTCAAATCCACGGAAAACGGCCATCTCTCAGCAAACACGCATCGAACGCGCTAATCTCAGGAACTACTGGTCCGAATTTAAAAATTATTTTTGTGTTGGGTAGCCTATTTATTGAGGAAGGCTATAGGCTAAATAACATCACGCTACAATCAATAGGAGCGGAGCAGTAATGAAAAATGTTGCAAAATCGGGGAAAATCGCACGGGTAGGCGATTCGACGCGACGCGACGGGAAGGGTCGGGAGAACAAGAAATTTAACGCGGACGAAGTCGCGGGCAGAAGCTAGTGGTAACATATTTTTAATCACGCCTAGAGGTATATTATGTCGGATACATTGAGTGGACAATCGACGACTAGACATGCGCAAAACAGTGCGTTCTAAAGTGATGTCATATGACATTACTTTTCGTACCGAGTAATGTTTCATTACACCATGACTCCAAACATGACACGAAATGATGCGTCATAGGCGATGTCTATTGTAATGAAATGCTCGCGTTGTAGAAGAAATACATCATTACATGAGATACCGCATATGATATGATATGTGATGTGAGATCCGTCCAAACGTACATTTGCTTTTGTTTTCATATCAATAAAGTCGATTTTCCTTCATAGGGGAGAGGGGGGCATGACGGGGACGCGAGGCACGACGGGGCCACCCACACTTACAAAAAACTATTCGCTCTAGATATGTTTTGTTTTCGCTAATAGGTAGCCATTTTGTATCTCTCTTTAGTCTGACAGTGACTAGCGACTAGACTGCGCGCGTTTGATTTTTAAAACATAAAACGATTTTCAACGTAATTTTATGTAATTTTGAGTGACTACGAATACGCATATAAAAAGGTAAGTGTTTATGTCGCTACTATCATGTATTTATTTTGTTTTTGCAGATAAATTACTTATTAATATGTTTTGAACAAAAATACTCTAACCGTCACTCATTTTATTTGGTTTGTTATTTTAAATAATGTGAGAATTGGGGCATAACGGGGACATGGCTACGGGGTACGATGGGGTACCCCGTTATGCCCCGGAACCGTTGTTTCCATTATGCCCTTGTTTTGTGAATTAACTGAAGGATCGTTCTAGTTCATTTAATAATAGAAAATATTTTATTTTAGGTATAAAAATGGGACGGACGTTAAAGAATAAAAAATGTTCGAGACTTAGTTGGTCCATGGAAAACATGAAATAGGCAATTGATGCAGTCTTGAGCAAAACTGCGGGCTATAGAAAAGCTGCTCACCTGTAGAAGAACTCTAAGAAACCCCAAAAAGCTCCCTCTGGTGTAGAGAATACTGACAAGGATACCATGCGCCTATACTGCCTTGACATGAACCACACTTATTTAAAGTCTTCGGAAGGTTGGGTGGCTTGCCAACTAAGTGGACGGTGGGCTCATACAGCTTGTGCTGGTGTAAGCAACGACAATACAGAAGAAATCCACATCTGCTTGTACTGTGACGCAAAATAAATACGTACCCCATACTGCCCCTACCCCGGGGCACGATGGGGTTTTCATTATAGTTTCAAAAAATTAAAATTATAGCGTCATATGATTATTTACATCACCTAATACTATGCCAAATAATAGTTTAATAAGTTACCAAAGTGTTGTGATTAGTTTTAATTAATAAATACATTGTGTTGATTATTTTACTGTGCATTTTCCTTAACGTCCCCATTATGCCCCCCTCTCCCCTACTTCACCCCCAATCTACGGAATATTTCAATCAAAAGGGCATTCCAGGCTTAGGACTAGTAATAAACATGGATTGCAATATTGATTATTGACCATGACTATGACTATTGGCGTATTTAAAAATCGATTATATGTACAATGATTGTTTTTTTTTTAGATTTGTGTTTTTTTATACCTGTTTTGTTTTATTTATACGTTAATTACAACTAATAAATATTAACTGAGATAGTTTTTTTTTTTTGTCTTAAGACGTATCCGTCTTTCATTTAATGTCAGACCCGCTTTTGAAAATACACGCTCGCACGGTACGGACACATGAATTAATAATCAAACTACCATAAAAAATAACACTACATTCAGATTTGTTTTTGTTTCGTGTTACTGTTTTGTATTGTATCGCGCGCGCGCTGCAAAACATAACTGTCATACAGTGCGCGAAATGATAAAAACATCACCTAAGCAGTCCGCAATGTCAATATAACGTATACCTTAAAGTTAGAGCAATACGGTTCTAAATGAGGAGATGAAGAACAAAACCTCACTTTTCCATTTAAAACAAAAATGATTTTTTTTAGTCGATGTGCAAAACGATGTTCAATTGATTAAAGCAAATAAGTAAAACATTATCAAAAACACCTCTTTTCTTATAAAAATTTTCATTTAAAATAGAGAGTTTCGAACAAAACCACACTTAATACTTTAAAAAAATCAGTCTCCCTTGATTATTTTCAAAAGCACACTTTATTGGAGCAACATTCAATGGTATCACTGAGACTTCATCAAAACCATATAAAAACGTTGAGTTTAGACTAAAGGTGTTAAACTTCTAATGCATGGTCTTTTTGCTAAATATTTTGTGGTAGTTTTATTTGTCATATGTGTGGCAACATTTTTTCAGTTATTTGACGTTTTATCTTACTTTTCAAGTTGTCAAAACTATTAAGTTGTCAAAGTTTTTCGGTTTAGAACTTTTTGTATTCGGTAAGTCTTTATCAAAACCACACTTTTCCAAAAATGTTTAATCAAAACCTCACATTTCCAAATTTAATTTCAAAATATTAGCTAAGATTTTTATCATTTTTATCAGTCAATTGGTACATCAGATTGACTGAAACACTACTTTAACTGACACAACTAAAACAAAATGCAGATGTTGTAGTCATTTAGTTATTTACATTTTACTGTTTTCTCAAAAATTAGAAAAAGTGGAAAAGTGAGGATTTGTTCTTCACCTCCTCAAATAATAGTTCACTTCGCAGCAAACCGACCGGCGCATGCTCTTTCTCACTTGCACTCGTAGCCAACATTACCGAGATAATACGTAGTTTACGAACGTCGAACCATGCCGCGGTCCGCAAGTCATGAAGTCATGTTTGAGTGTCATATGCCATGTTTGGTTTAGTCGAGTCATGTGTAATGAAACATTACTCGGTCGAGATACATGACGTGCAATGCAACACTCGCATTACTTACACAAGTCTATCGACGACTAAAATGTCACGGTGTATAGTTGGGAAAAGGCTAGGCAGATGATGATGACGTAATACAATTTATAATTTTGAAGTCTCCCCAGTGACACTTAGCCAGAAGTGTAGTCTGTCTAAATCTGGATTTCGAACACATTCTAAATGTTCGTCAATGATCAAGATGTGTTTTCCGCTCTTCGTGTATGGCAGCCATTCCGTTTCTTGGTCCTGCCAGGTAGGTTGTCTGAAAAAAAAAAAAAACTTTAGAGGTGTCAAGGGACACCCGGATGGAACGAAGTTCCTTTCCAGGATTCATAATAGTTATAATTTTTTAATTATTTATTATGTACAAAAAACCTGTATACGCTCAACAAAAATATTCTCTCTCTCTCCCTATCTCCTTCTCTCTCCCTCTCTCTCGCTCTCTCTCTCTCTCCCTCTCCCCCCTCCCCGTCTCCTCCTCTCCTCCTCTCCCTCTCTATTCACAACAAAAAAAACAACAACATACAAAATATATACGGTCGAATTGAGAAACCTCGTCCTTTTTTTGAAGTCGGTTAAAGCATGTCGTGACAACTTTTCGTAAGATTTTTTTCCGTCTAGCCCCCTTTCACAACGCGCGATAAGGAACTTCGTTCCAATAAGTTGCACTTATTACGGTCAAGATCTTCGCGAGAATCAAGAGCAACAAAAATATTTTATTTCACATAAACCTACATGGGCACTCATGAAACGTTAGGCGCTAGGTTCATCATCATCAGCCTATAGCAGTCCACTGCTGGACATAGGCCTCTCCAATTACACGCCATTCAGCTCTATTCTCGGTAACTCTCATCCAGCTGCTACCAGCCACCCTGCGAAGATCGTCGCTCCACCTAGCCTATGGGCGTCCTACCTTATGTTTATCCATTGGCAGTCTCCACTCAAGAACACGTCTAATCCAACAGTCACCGGTTCTGCGGCTCATGTGGCCGGCCCATTGCCACCTTTAGCTTACTAATCCTATGCGCTATGTCGACAGCTTTGGTTCTCTGCCGGATCACCTCAATTCTATCCCTCAGAGATCAGCTCGTTACATAGCTCGCTGAGCGACTTTGAATTTATGGACCAGCCGTACCGGATAAAAATGGGATTCTGCTTGACACGTCTGCCGTATGTCAGACGATCAATGGGCCAAAGTTACGACCCAATGGGTCCCGCTTAATGCCAAACTACATCCCAGACAGAGATGGCGGGATGAGCTGGACTCTTTTAATAAAGATTGGTCCTTGGCAGCTCTGGAAAGGGAGTAGGAAGGCCTTTGCCCAGCAGTGGTATATAACGTCTTTTATATTTTGTGAATGTGAGAATGTTGTAGGCCTTGTAGAATGGAGGCAATTTTCTATTTTAATAAGTACCTGGTACTTTTTGACAGGCCTACACTGTCCTCCCATACCTAGTCTAGTAACACTGTAATTTGGAACCACTGTAAAAGCCATTTATTTTTAAAGAATTTGGAATTTGAGTTCGGAGTTTGAAAATTCGAAGACATGTGACATCTGCCAGCCCGCACTGGGCCCGCGTGGTGGATTATGGCCCACTCCTTCTCACCGAGAGGAGGCCCGTGTCACAGCAGTGGGAACATTATAGGCTGATGATGAACCATGGAGTTTCTTGCCGGCTTTTCTCCATAGGAATCAATAATTTGGAACGTGTACTAAGCTTCTGACGTTTCACAAGTGCCCATGTAGGTTTATGTGAAATAAAAATATTTTGATTTGAGTAAAGAACAAGAACAAACAAGTTACATAATACACACACACACAAACACACACACACACACAAACATACACACACACACACACAAACACACACACACACACACACAAACATACACACACACACACTGATTAAACTTAGATTGTAGACAAATGTTTTTGTATTAATTATTTCTTTTGTTATGGAAGAGCGGAGCCTTCTACTACAGGCTTTATTAGCTTAAAAGGAGGCTCCAATCACAACTTCAGTGTCATGTATTTGTTAAAGAAATAAACTATTTTGTATTTTTTTTTTTTTTTTTTTTGTAAAGAAAATAGCGTAATTACTCACCCAGTTCTTGCAAAAGAGCACCACGCTTCAGCCAGCATATTTATAATCTTCATATCAATAGGGCATGTTTGCTTATGTTTATTTTCTCTATAAAACTGATACTGAATCATATCCCCGTGACTTGCCCCCCTAAGCCCCAAATTCCTCATTATCCTTGTATGCAAATTCCCAAAATACTGGAACTTATATACAAACACATTATCACTATGTTTAGACAAGATTTCAGGTAACAACATCAATGGAAACTGAAAAAATGTATCAGAAACCATGTTCACGTATTCCAATTTCGTGTTTTCTGTAACTTCATGATCTTGGAAATAGAATCTCTTTATCTTAGATTCTATATCACAGACTCTGACATCGTCTCTTGGTATGTGTAGATATTGTGGAATGAAATAGTAAAAATCCTCCTCGAATTCGATGTTTCCTTGACCATCCTTTTGCAAGAATAAAGCTCCTTCGTGAGAATTCGTGCCAGTTAAAATCGGAACACTAGTAAAATGATTTTGAGCGAAATCGATTCGAGGGTACTGGCCTAAAAATTGTTCGACCCCAGGGAATTTCCTTTCGACTACAGGCAACAAAAACGCTTGGATCACAGACGGCGGCCGGGCTATTTCTGCCAAGCTAAAAGCGACTATAAGCTCCTGAATCGGGACTTCAAGGAAATACTCGTACAGATCTCTCTCATCGACCAAGTCATCACGGTCTAAATTCCTAGCCACCTTCCTTGCTTTAGCGATGGGATCCTCTTCAACCATATAGATATCTGCAATAGAATTTCCTGATTGCGCTATCACTTTATGGAAAAGCCCAGTAGCCATTTCAGATGTCATATAGGACGCAACTGCGCCCGCGCCAGCGCTCTCACCAAAAACCGTGACATTATTTTGATCCCCATTAAAATTTGCAATGTTATTTCTGACCCATCTCAGAGCGAACACTGTGTCTTTTAAGCCCGCGTTTCCGGGTACTTCTGGTATGTTTAAGCATAAAAATCCGAGTATATTCAATC
Organism: Aporophyla nigra; assembly: GCA_947507805.1. Classification (NCBI taxonomy): domain Eukaryota; kingdom Metazoa; phylum Arthropoda; class Insecta; order Lepidoptera; family Noctuidae; genus Aporophyla; species Aporophyla nigra. The sequence continues at coordinate 3,887,621 of OX382318.1, forward strand.
TATAGTTTACTGTGACTAGGATAACGTCATGGTTTAAGAAATAGTCAGGTTTATAATAGTCTCCATAGCCGAAAATGAAGCGTCCTCCATGAACGAAAAATAAAACAGGTAACTTTTGTACTCCGTCGCTTGGGAGACATGGCGTGTATACGTTTAAGTAAAGGCAATCTTCGGAGCCTTCCATTCTAGAAGATGTGTACGGGTTGAGCTGGCAACATTTATTGCCTGGCTTGGTAGCGTCAAGGACGCCATTCCAGCAATCTGGTGGTTGTGGGTCCTGAAAATGTATATAAGTTTAGTTTAATAACGCATAGCCAGCCTTCGGATCGGTAGTTCTGTGTGGTGTCGGACGTAAAAATAGGAACCACCCATTTCTTCCCGTGGGTGTCGTAAAAGGCGACTAAGGCCCGGCGCCCACAATCAGTGGGCATCGGTGCGGCTTGGTACAGCTCGGGCGCCTTACAGCGGCTTCGGGCGCCTCAGAGCTGCGTCGGGCGAGTTCGGGCTGCCTCGGCAGCCGTAAGCATTGCTAAGGACGCCGTAGCTGATTTTGGGTAGCCTCAGAATAGTTCGGGCGGCAGAAACATCGCAGAGCAGTCGTAACGTTACGTGAAAACAGTTGTGCGTGTGTATTTATAATGGTGGATTGAGACTTAGTATTCATCTTGCTACCCGAAGACAGCCTCGGCGTCCTTAGCCATGCTTACGGCTGCCGAGGCAGCCCGAAGTGGCCCGACGCAGCTCTGAGGCGCCCAAAGCCGCCGTAAGGCGCCCGAGCTATACCGAGCCGCACCGATGCCCACCGATAGTGGGCGCCGGGTCTAAGGGGTTTGAGCGACTAGAGAATGGGCAGCAGCGTCTAAGCATTCTACAACCACACTGCGATCGCCAACCCGCCTGTCAAGCGTCCTGATCATAGCAACCCCGCCCCCTTTATTTTTAGAGAGAGGCCTAAACGTCTCTCAAGCCTTTTGCGAAACAATTATTTTGTTTACTTGCCTATGGACGATGCAAGCGAAGTAGTTGTGATTCGCGGATTCTGGCGCAAGCGCCAGAGCCCGCGCTTGCGCCAGATCCCGCGAATCTGTTGCACCCATCGTAAAAAAAAAAAAAAAAAAAAAAAAAAAAAAAAAAGGTTTTGGCGTGCTCTGATCTCAAATCTGCGGTCCATTTTAGCGTAGGATGCGTGGTTCTGGAGTTATGCAAATCAATTAACTGTTATCTCATTGATTTCCGGTGGTCCTGCACCCTCATTAGCATTCCATTGTTCGCCTAATCCTTTTATCTATTATACTTCGAAAACCTCATTACGTTGCGCCAGAACCCGTGAATCTGTTGCCCTACGGTTGATTTGGCGTTCTTATCTATTACTCATTGTATGTCTGCTTTTCTATGTCATCAATAAAACACATTCATTTTTATTTCAATATTTTATTACTTTTTTCTACAAAATATGAGCGGAAGATCTCATCCACAAAAATATCATTGTACAGTGTGTTCCCTGTAAATATGTTCGTAAAACTATGCATTGAACATCCCTGAAACTTAAATAGCAAATACATTAAGCAATATTCACCACAAACTGAAGTCCAATCATTCTGAATCCTATCAACATTCCAGTCCCATCTCTTACAATTCCTTTTCAAAAACTGGAGATGATATCGCTCAGGTGTTCGTCCATATGAATCAAAATATTGACCGATACCATTCGTATCGATATGTACAGCTACCCAGTGTGAACCTGGTTTATCATCCGCATCCAAATTGCATATTATATACGTTGGTACATGTGTATACATAGGTAGTCTATTAGCAGCATACACATTATTTTCTAGACTGGGATGAATCTTTTTCATATGTTTTTGTAATTCTAGTGTATCCATGATATTACTGTTATTAGCAGATTATTACAGTACCAATCTATTCAATGGTTGTCATAGGAATGTTCAATTATAGTGATTTGTAAATATTAAATCGCATTCTTTGTGGGAGTCACAAAGCAGGTTGATGCCTGTTGCGAAGGAACGTGAGATAAGTTTGTTGACTCATAGAGTTACAATCAGTTTCGTTGTACTTAGTCATTTGCTTTAGATAAGAATGGTGCTATATAAGATCGAACAGTTGCAGTCATGCAGTCAGTCTATGGTCGTTTGACCACAGTGGATTGTATACGTCTACCAATACTACGTTTGTGTTACTTCAACGCATCAATGGCCATGGAGGTAAGTGTTTATTCTATTGACAAACTTACTTGTATTTCTGTTGTTGTTTCCTAACGTGTGTGATTAAGTGTAAACAAATTGATATTAACGTGATAACTCTGTTGTTGCAGAGATCATTCAGCTTCGCAGACGATAATGAAAATACCTATAAACAGTATTACTACTCGCCACTCTCTCCTCAACACGAAGAAGAGAGTGATGACATCGTCGTTAATAACACAGACGATGGTGGAAAAAGGAAATTGCAACCGATTGATCAATTTTTTGAAGTGGTACCAAAAATAAAAAGGAAGAAGCTGCTATCCTCGACTGTGACACGAGCTGCTAGAGATGGCGTATCATACATCTCTACAAATTCTGACGACGGAGACCAAGCGACGCATCTCATAAAAATTGAAATGTATGATATGAAGAAACTATCCAAGATTCCAACTAGTGATCACTGGAAGCACGCTACCACGAGGATTAAATATTACGTAAAGAATAATAAGGAAAGCATCTACGACAACACAAACGGCCTCGTATACAATATTACAAAGACAATAGCAGAAAGTGAAAAAGTTAAAAAATACTTTTTTAACAATGACACTCATTAGTGGATTAGTGAATGTGATTCTGTTTACTTAAAGTACTTCTGTGTACTCATTAGATTTTACATGACTTTCCTAATCCTTCGCTAGACTATAAATATTGGACATTATTTGAAATTGGGTATCAGTTGCTCTACCAACACTTAACTGTTACTTACTGTGCTACATACTTTCTTCTTTATTATAAAGATGGAAAACTTCAGTGAAATGTGCACCAGTGCTTTCTTTTCCGCGCCCATTGAAGAGAATATAGAACAATCCAACAGCGAATTCAATCAGGAGCTGTCTAAAGTTTGTGATGAAATAGAGAAGCATGAACTGTTCGATTCATCGTATGATGATGAGTTGTATAATCAATGTTTGATGGTTGAAACAAAGTTGATGTAAGTATTAGAAGTACAAACTCAATAAGAAATATTATTGTAGTAATGTTTTATTTTAAGATTTGTCTAATAATTTTCTTTTTGTTACAGTCAACAACAAGTTGGAAGAGGTATCAAACGAGGTATCACTGCTGATGAAAATAAGGTTACCAAGAAAGCAAAATTTGATGAAGGAGCTTCTACATCATCAATTGAAACCAATGACGTGGACAACAATAAGGTGGAATGTGATACATGTCATGTTTATATTAATAAAAGGTATCTAAACAACCATTTAAAAAGCAATTCACATAAAAATAATCTTTTAAAATCACATAATTCATTAACAAATGTTACAGTTGTTGAAACCGCTTTTGGCAATCGAATTTTAACATATAGAATTAATAGTAAAACACTTCAATCGGGACAATATTTTGAAACACCGGAATCGTTTTTAAATTCGCTAAAAATTGATATCTTATTTTTGATAAATGAATGTATTCAACAACATACAATTTTTAAAATAAACTTCATATTGCATGCTGATTTCATACAACAAACTAAAGATATTAAAAATACGTTTGATTTTCAAACGTTTAATTACATAATTTGTCAGGGAGATGACTTAAATATTTTTTATTCATCATTAATAGACACTGTAGTCGGTAAAATTTGTCAATTTGAAAAAAAAGATAGTGGTTGGAGTCTTAATCAAATTAAATACATAGATATGAATGTTAACAAATTCAACCCCCTACGTGGTAGTTCATATATCGACCTTCCTCAAGATATTAAATCAAAAAAAGCTGTAATCAATGTTAAAAATAATGATAATATGTGTTTCAAATGGGCATTACTCTCTGGTTTATATCCTGTATGTAAAAGTGTAGATCGGGTAGCATCTTACGCAATTCATGGAAATAAACTAAAATTTACTGGTATTTCTTTTCCGGTTAAAATTGCAGATATATCAAAAGTAGAGAAATTAAACAATATTAGTATTAATGTTTTTGGCTTAGAGTATAATAAAGAAAAAAAGTGTAATTCTGTTGTAGGTCCTTTATATTTAACAAAATGTCGTACACCTAATCATATTAACCTACTATATATATCGAATGGTACTAACAATCATTACTGCTATATTAAAAACTTATCGCGATTAGTTAGTTCACAAATATCAAGACATCACTGTGCAGTTTATATATGTGATTCATGTTTACTTCATTTCCCATCAGAGGAAAGACTTAATAACCATCAACAATATGATTGCGCTCACATTTGTACGGAATTACCAAACGGTGAGGATTCCAAAAAGGATTGGTTTGGTAAAGCAACCTCAAATAATAAATTAAAATTTGATAAATTCGCGAAAAAGTTGAAAATGCCCTTTGTGGTTTATGCAGACTTTGAGGCATTTTTGAATCCAATAGAATCATGTAGTAACAATCCATCCAAGCCTAGTACAATTAATATTCAAAAACATGAAGTGTATAGTTTTGGATATTACATTAAATGTTCATATGATAACAGATTATCAAAATATGAGACGTATAGTGGGTCAAACTGTGCACAAGTGTTTATGAATCGCCTTTGTGAAGATGTGAAAACAATATTTTAAAAAAATAGTTTCCAAAAATGTCTCGTTCCATTATCAGATGAAGATAAAATTAAAATTTCAAATTCAAACATATGTCATATTTGTGAAACTGAGTTAAATGAAGATCTTTTTTACGATTTTGATTGGCACACTGGCAGTTTTAGGGGTGTTGCACATCAAGTGTGTAGTTCTAAGTACAGAACCCCTCGTCATATTCCAATATTTTTACATAACCTCAGTCATTACGATGCTCATTTCATTGTCCATGCATTAAACCTCGATGATGACAAAGTTGAAGTTATTCCACAAAATAAAGAACGATACATATCATTTTCAAAACAGTTAACAATAAATAATCAACCAGTAAGTTTAAGATTCATAGATTCATTGAAATTTTTATCCTGTAGTTTAGATCAACTAGCTAAAAATCTTAATGATGATCAGTTTACAGAACTAAAAAGGAACTATCCTAATAATGAAGATTTTTCACGTTTAAGACGGAAAGGTATTTATCCTTATGAATTTATGTGTAATAGTGATTGCTTGAAACATCCATCACTTCCTGATCAACACCAATTTTATAGTTCACTCACAGATTCAAATATTTCAAATGATGATTATAATCACGCAAAAGATATTTGGCAACATTTTAAGTGTAGTAGTATGTCTGATTATTCCAATTTATATTTAAAAACTGATGTTTTACTTTTGACTGATGTATTCGAAAACTTTAGAAAGCTTTGTATTAAAACTTATGGATTAGATCCTGCTCATTACTATACTGCCCCAGGTTTAAATTGGGATGCAATGTTAAAATTTACCAAAATAGAATTAGAATTGTTAACGGACTATGACAAAATTGCTTTTTTTAAAGCTGGTATTAGAGGGGGTGTATCTCAGTGTAGCAATCGTTTTGCTAGAGCAAATAATAAATTCATGGAAGATTATGATAGTGAAAAACCTAATTCATATCTAACATATTTTGATGCGAATAATTTATATGGTTGGGCAATGTCTCAATCTCTTCCTGTTGGTGGTTTCGAATGGATAGATTCTAATACAGATTATAATGTGTCGGATAACTCTGATTTCGGTTATGTTTTAGAAGTTGATTTGGAATATCCTGATGAACTTCATAATTTGCATTCTGACTTTCCGTTATGTCCTGAAAACATATGTGTGGGTAATACTAAAGAAACTAAATTAGTTCCTAATTTAAATAATAAAAATAAATACATCATTCACTACAGGAATTTAAAACAATGCATTGAAATGGGGATTAAATTAATTAAAGTACATAGAATTTTAAAATTTAAACAGAGTTCTTGGTTAAAGAAATATATAGACTTAAATACTAGTTTGAGAACGTTAGCTACATCAAACTTTGAAAAAGACTTTTTTAAATTAATGAACAATTCTGTCTTCGGTAAGACTATGGAAAATATTGAAAAAAGAGTAAACGTTAAACTACTAACTCACTGGGATAATCGTGGTAAAGTTTTAGGTGCTCAGGATTGGATTGCAAAACCAGAATTCCATAGTTTATCAATATTTTCAGAACATTTAGTTGCAATACAATTACACAAAACAAAATTAATTTATGATAAGCCGATTTATTTAGGATTTTGTATTTTAGATATATCTAAGACCCTTATGTATGAATTTCATTATAACTACATGATTAAAAAGTTTCATAATAAAATTAAGTTATTGTACACCGATACCGATAGTTTGATATATCAAATTTTTACAGACAATTTTTATGAGGATATAAAACCAGATCTACTTCACTATTTCGATACATCAGATTACCCGGAAAATAATATTTACGGATATCCAAAAATAAATAAAAAAAAGTTAGGTTTTTTTAAAGATGAGAATAATGGTAAAGTATTGAAGGAATTTGTAGGGTTGCGATCAAAAATGTATGCCTTAGAAATAGAAGATAAATTTATAGCAAAGGCAAAAGGGGTTAACAAAAGTGTTACCAAAAAAATGAATATGGAAAATTACAAATCGTGTTTGTTTAATAAAAATGTATTATATTGTAGTATGCTTCGATTTAAGTCAATCAAACACACTATTTTTACACAAAAAATAAATAAAACATCTTTATCATATAATGATACCAAACGATGTATTATGAACAACAACATTGATACATTGGCTTGGGGACATTATAAATTACGCTAAGTGTAATACTTTTTACTTTTATTTCTGTGTGTATATACAAATTTTGTACTGATTGTAAAATTATGATATTACTGTAATGTTATATAATAGTTTATTACATATTTAAAATTTATTGTTTGATTGTAAATAATGTAAAATAATTGTAGTTTTTATTTGTGTGCTTAAATTTGACGTTGAGGTGATTGTGAAATTCTGATAAGTACTAATTGTGTTAGAAATAGTATACAGATCATTCTGTTTTTCACAAATTACATGTTTTATATAATTTTAGCAATATATATATTTAATTTTTACACCAAAATTTTCATTTTTATTTCATCCCTTTAAAACTCTAGACGTGTGAAATGTTTCACTTTATCCATCCGTTTACTGCTATTGTGGCAGGACCAAGTGGATGTGGGAAGTCAAATTTTGTAACAAATTTCATAAAATCAGTTAAAGAAATATGTAATTGTGATTTTAATCAGATCACATGGTGCTTTGATGAAATGCAGGCTTTAAATAATTTACCAAATGTTAACTATCATCAAGGAATTCCAAATCTTAATATGTTTGATGGTGAAAACCCACACCTTATTATTATTGATGATCTAATGAGAGAGTCTGATGGAAGAATTGTGGATATATTTACAAAAGGTAGTCATCACAGGAATCTTAGTGTATTTTATTTAACACAAAATTTATTTCATCAAGGTAAAGGTCAAAGAGACATTTCTTTAAACTCAAGTTATATAATTTATTTTAAAAACCCTCGAGATAAAACTCAAATAAGATATTTAGCACGACAAGTGTCACCAGATAACCCAAAATTCATTGAAGACGCCTACAGGGATGCAACTTTAGAAGCGCATGGATATTTAATGGTAGATTTAAAACAGAATACAAATGATTTTTGTCGTATCAAGACAAATGTATTCCCATTTAATGGTTACTGCACAGTCTACGTCCCCACGAAAGAGTTTAAATACACCAAGAATCAAACAATTCAAATCATTTCTAAATGATACATCATCGACTCACAACTAGAAGATTCGATCCCGGTCGATTTTTCTGATCTCGGGATTTCGGGATTGTCTACAGTTAATCTCGGGATCCCGGGGTAGTCCCGGGATTATATAGGTAATGTAAAATGGTAACAAAAAGACAGTAAAACAAATCAAAATATTTTTTTTATTTATCTTTTAGTTTTGTGAGGACATAGAATATTTAAGTTTTAAATTTTCTAAAAGGCGGTTAAACAAAATAATACTTTACACTGACGAAACATCTTCATCTTTTTTATATTTGACTTAAAAACTTTCTTTGGATTGTGACATTGTTTACTTCCTAAACCTAAACGAAAATTAAATAAACATTTAAGTCTATATACGACATTAACATAACCTCTTAGACCTACAGAAAATAACACTTGTTGTTTTCATCGAAATTTACTGAGACATAATAATGCATTGTTGCTTTTTAATAATTTCACTGATTATCACCAACAAAAAAAAAAAAAAACAATAATTACACGACATCGACGTGAAGTGGGAATTTTTACTCACTTTTACGAATAATCCGGTGCCGGTTAGCAAAAACAAATGGAATCAGCTGTGTAAACAAGATGGCTATCAAAATGTCAAATCAAGGTAAGTGCGTTTCGTTTCACGCACATTTTTATTGACTTATTTAAAAAATGTATCAATCCCGGGATTAAAGAAATTTGATCCCGAAAATTTATTTATTTTTGGGCTAAAATATGACCGGGATCCCGAGATCTCGGGATCCGGGATCCCGGGATCGAATCCTCTACTCACAACGCATAAACATTTGCTAAACGCTTTGCAGTTTAAATACACCAAGAATCAAACAATTCAAATCATTTCTAAATGATGCATCGTCGACTCACAACTAGTGATGGGTCGAGAGAATATTCTCTCACTGAGAATATTCTCGGATCGAGAATATTCTGCAACATTCTGCAATATTCTTTTTGACAGAGAATTTACGAGAATTTAAAGTTGGAAGTAAAATTGCAAAATTTTTATACAATACTAGCTTTTGCCCGCGATTTCGTCTGCGACAAATTTTTGCTCCCGTGACCCTTCCCATCGCACCTAATTGCCTGTCAGTTTTCGTCCATTTTTCATTGCTACTCCGCTCCTTTGGATCGTAGCGCGATGTTATATAGCCTATAGCCTTCCCCAATAAATAGGCTACCCAGCACAAAAATATTTTTTTCAATTCGGACCTGTACTTCCTGAGATTTGCGCGTTCAACCAAATAAACAAACATACAAACAAACTCTTCAGCTTTATAATATAAATTATAGATATGTATGTTGATTTCAGGGTCTAAAGTCAACTTCTTTTGTTGTTATTTTATACTTTACTCGAAAAAGGTTACTGTATGAGATTTCAGAGTGGAAATTGCTGAAAAAGTTAAGCCCGTTGCGTGGTTACAAACATTATATCCTAAAACAGAATTAGGAGTAATGGCCCTGAAAATTTTGACTGCTCCAGCAACTTCTGATTCTCTGGAACGCTCTTTTTCCACATTTTTAAATATACATTTAAAAAAAACGTAATAAGTTAAATACCGAAAAAGCAGCCAAAATTTGCCTGATTGCTCACAATTGGAAAATCATAAATAAACAAAAACCAATAAACAAAGAGTCCGAAGAACCACAACCAAGTACATCTGCCACAAGAGAAATAGAAGAGCCTACACTCAATTTAGAATCAGAAGAGAACACATTTGAAGAAGAGGCAGACGATGAGCCAGTAATCTTGACGGAAACAGACCATATCAACTTAGATGACATGGATCAACTGTTGTCAATGAACGAATAGTATAAGTAATTTTATTTCAAGAATTGTTCGGATTGTGATTGTTATTTTGTTTTTAATTATTTACACCGTAAACTTGGTTTTTATTAACCGACTTCAAAAAGGAGGAGGTTATCAATTCGGATGTTTATATTTTTTTTATTTTTTTTTTTTATGTATGTTCGGCCATAACTCTGTCATATATAGACGGATTTGCAAAATTCTTTTTTTGTTTGAAAGGGGTTTATTCCGAAATGGTCCCATATGAATTTCATATAGATCTGATGATGAATTCCAGAGATAAACACCGGAACTCTTTAAAAAATGACAGCAAATCAACCGCGATTTCTGCAATCGCATAAATATGTATTGTTTGTTTGGAATTAGTGCGGGGTAGATACCACAACTAAAAATTCAAAAATAAAAACTTTTTTACAAAAAAAAACAACCGACTTCCTTAAAAACACTTCAAAGTGAAAAATAACTTTAATTTCGGAAGTCGGTGGCAAAAAAACCATAAATACATATCCTAAGACACCGACTTGCGAAATTAAAGTTATTTTTCACTTTGAAGTGTTTTTAAGGAAGTCGGTTGTTTTTTTTTGTAAAAAAGTTTTTTTTTATTAAAGTTGATAATTTGTAACTCATTAAGTTTGTTTTAATACAGAAATCCTAATTTAACATTTATACCAAACGAAGTTTAAGAGAATTTATGAGAATTTTCTCGGAAATATTCTCGGGAATGTTCTCGCTCAGGAGAATTTACTGACAATTTAAGTTGTAGAGTAGTTTATTTTAACGTAAACTTCGTAAATCGTTCAAATGCACTCAAAACTATTACTCTAAAAATAGACCGATTCAATACAGTCATCCAATTTTTAAATTCTCGTAAATTCCCTTCCAAAAGAATATTCTCGAGAACTTAACAGCAAAGTTCTCGCAACGAGAATGTTCTCGGGAATTTACCATCACTACTCACAACGCATAAACATTTGCTAAACGCTTTGCATACGCTTAAACCAAAATATCAAAGAGCGTTACTTAAAACGTGTGATGAAGAAGAAATAAATTGTATTTGTGAATGTATTCATAACGTTTTACAAGGAAAGATACCTCTTAAAGATCAAGATAAACAAAAATTGAATAAACACAAAAATATACTCCGTAAACTGGTGCATAAGTGTAAACATAAACTAAGAAAAAATATTATTATACAAAAAGGAGGGGCTTTCTTACCAATAATATTAGGTGCAATATTGAGTGGATTAGTAAGTGGACTAGCCAGTTAACATGGAAAATGCTAAGAAAATGATACTTATTGAACCGGGATTGATTGAAAAATTAAAACAAGAAAATAAGGTTACTAGTAATTTGTCTCGATTAGATATTGAAATGCAAAATATTATGAATAGTAAGACGGAAGACCGAAAGAAGTGGATGTTATATTTACAAACACTACAAAGATACCTTCACTTTACCGAAGAGGATCGTCAACCACTCAGATTACCAATTTATTCTGATACATCTAATGAAGATTCAAATGGGTCTAAAATTGGTTTTAAAAATAAAGATAGAGATCTAAAAAGTTCAGTTGATGCTGAATCTTTGTTGGAGGAGAAAGGATCTATTAAAAGTATAGAAAGTGAGGCAAATCCACTGTATTCACCAACACAAATACTCAGTTTAATACCAAAAACTTATAATAAAAAAGGTGAGTCATTATTAAACTTAATTGGAACAAGTAAAAGTAAAATACGTTGGGATAATGAAGGCACAGTCATAATTGATAATGAAAAAATTCCAGGAAGTAATATTGTTGATTTAATAAATGATTCACTTAGACCCTTAAAAAAAGTGATCCGATAGGGTGGGATAGATTTGCTAAAGCATTAAAAGATATTAAAGTACCACTTACTTATATTGGAAATCCAAAGAGATGTGAGTTTATTAACCAACTTCAAGTAAAAGATCTGAACAAAACCTCTGAGATTGAAGTTCAAGAGTTTTCTACACTGAGCAGTGGAGATAAAAGATCTATAACTAAAATACGTAAAAAGATCGATTGGGAAAAATGGACCCCGTACTAGAAGAAATTAACAGGATTTATTATGATCCATCTAACCCCGCTGGTTTTGGTAGTATTGATAAATTATCAAAAGCTATGAAGGGTAAAATGGATAAAAAGCAAGCAAAGGAATGGTTACAATCACAAGAAACATATACATTACATAAACCCATTCGGAAAAAATTCCCGCGTAATAAGTACATTCTATCAAATATTAATGAGCTGTGGCAAGCTGATTTAAGTGATATGCGAACTTATTCTCAATATAATGATGGTTTCAACTACATACTTTGTGTTATTGATGTATTTAGTAAATATGCTTTTGCAAGACCAATGAAAAAGAAAAACTCAGAAACAACTAAAGAATGTTTTGAAAGTATATTTACTGAAAGTAATACAACACCTACTCACATACAATCTGATAAAGGTACAGAATTTGTTTCAAAAGATGTACAAAAATACTTTAAATCCAAAAAGATAAATTACTATACCACTAACAATCCTGATATTAAGGCTAGTATTGTTGAACGATTTCAAAGAACTCTAAAAATGAAAATGTGGCGTTATTTCACTCATAATAATACTTATAGATATATAGATGTTTTACAAGATTTAATATACTCTTATAATCACAACATTCACTCGAGTATTAAGATGTGCCCATGTGATGTAAGTTCCAACAATATTATGACAGTTTGGACTAATCTTTATGATAGAGGGTCAAACAAACTTTCTTTAGAAAATCCAAAACCAAATTTCAACGTGGGTATGTTCGAATAACTAAATATAAACATGTTTTCCAAAAAGGATATGAATCAAATTGGAGTGATGAAATATTTATTATATCTTCAATAATTGATAGATCTCCATGGGTTGTTTATACAATAACAGATTTACAAAATGAACCAATAGTTGGTACTTTTTATGAAAGAGAATTACAGAAGGTCACTTACAACCCCACCTCACAATATAAAATAGATAAAATAATTGGCACTCGTTATTCGGGTAACAGAAAAGAAGTATTAGTGAAGTGGAAAGGTTATCCAGATAAATTTAACAGTTGGATTTTAGCTTCTAGTTTAAAAGAAATATGAATAAAGAAAGTTTTTATTTAACTTTGCTCAGCAATAGTTCAATGGAATACTTTCCTGATAACAAGACCACAAATTTTTCAACAAAATTACCAAAAGCTATGAAATTAGAAGGTGAATGGTCGGTTGGAGTTGTCGAGTTTCAATATCCATGCACCATGTTTACTGTTCAAGATCATGAAAATGTTGTATACATCACAAAAACCATGTTAATGCCTAATGAAGATAAACCATCAACAGTGTACTACAAAAAACATATTCCCGCTACCAACTACGATAACGTTGAACATATTTTAAGAGCGTTAAATGGTATCAGAGAGAGCTTGAAATTTCGTTATGATGAAATAACAAAATTTGTGTCTGTTTCTGTTTTGGATAAAAATATAACATCCGTAACATTATCACCCAAATTAAGTTTACAACTAGGTTATGAACCAAATACAAATCTCCTAGACAGAAATTTTGGGAAGTGTCCTGCTAATTTACACTTAGGGTTACCATCTCAACTATTTCTATATTGCGACATTATCGATCCTCAGATTGTGGGTGATGTTATGACTCCACTATTAAGAGTCATTTCATTAGATCCTTCAAAATACATTTATGGTGCGAATAAAATGTTCATTTTCTCTCCACCTCACTACTTACCTGTTATGCGAAGAGAGTTCGATACGTTGGAAATAGATATAAGATCGAGCACAGGACAAAAAATACCATTCCAGTTTAGAACCGTGTGTGTTAAACTACATTTCCGCAAATTATAATAATGTATTCTCCTCATGATCATCATAAATGTCCATATGAAAATTATTATTCACATCAAGCTGGATCAGGAGTTGGAGTAATTTATAAGGGTTCACCATACCAACGCGGTCATGGTATTGGGAGCTTCTTAGGAGGGTTATTTAGATCAGTTTTACCTTTACTTTCAAGTGGTGCTCGAGTGGTTGGTAAGGAGGCATTAAACGCTGGAATAGGACTTTTATCGGATATGGTTCAAGCCCGTCCTATGGAAGCCTCAATAAAAGATCGTCTAAAGCAAGTTAGTACAAACTTAAAACGAAAGGCTGATGACAAAATTGATCGATTTAACATGACAGGATCTGGGTATATAAGTAAAAGAAAACGATTGGCCTCGTTCATTCCACCACTAACAGCTAAAGTGAAAGCTACGAAAAAACTTGGTCTAAAACCAAAAAACATCAAAGATATATTTTCAAATTAAGTATGTCTTTCCTTCATAATCATTCTTGTGAGTGCGTTAAGTCAGAATTAGATTTGTTTGCATTACCGTCTACACAAACAAGCATTGAAAATGGATTGTGGATTCACTATAAACCAATTTCATCTCTTGCTGATGATGGACCTATCGAGTTTCAAGTTCCTGGAACAGGCGATGACTACATAGATTTGTCTCATACATTACTCCACATAAAGGCAAAAGTATTAAATCAAGATTCAACAAACTTGATATCAGCTACAGCAGTAGCACCTGTAAATAATTGGTTGCATTCACTTTTTAGTCAACTCGATGTTTATTTAAACCAAAAACTTGTATCACCACCTAATAATACCTATGCCTATCGAGCATACATGGAAACCCTTTTAAACTATGCTCCTGCTGCTAAACAATCTCATCTTACTTGTAGTCTTTGGTATGATGATACAGCAGGAAAAATGGATTCCACAGATGGTAAAAACATAGGATTTGTTAAAAGACAGGAATTAGTTAATGAAAGCAGGGAAATAGAAATGATTGGTCATCTTCATGGTGACATTTTCAATCAAGATAAATTTTTAATTAATGGCGTTGAAATGAGTGTAAAATTAGTTCGGTCAAGAGAGAGTTTTAATTTAATTGCTGGGTCAAATGATGTAAAGTTTAAAGTTTGCATTACGGACGCAACTCTTATTGTTCGAAGAGCACGAATTAATCCAAGTGTATTACTCGCACATCAGAAAGTTTTAGCTTCTACCACTGCTAAATATCCTATTACTCGTGCTGAAGTTAAAGTTTTAACAATTGCATCGGGTGTTCAAGGAAAAACTCTTGATAATATATTCTTAGGACAGGTACCCAAAAGATGTATTATTGGTTTTGTGAATAATTCTGCATTTAATGGTTCACTTACTAAAAATCCATTTAACTTTGAAAACTATGGTATTAACTCTTTCAGCTTATATATTGATGGTCAACAAATACCTTCTAAAGCTTTGCAACCATCTTTTAATAATAATATATTTACATCAGCATATCATACTCTATTCTCGGGGACTGGTATTCACTTTCTTAATGAAGGAAATGCAATCTCTCGTGAACAGTATGCCAAAGGTTACTGTCTTTTAGCATTTGATTTAACTCTTGATTTATCAGCTAACTCATCAGCCCATTGGAATCTCATAAAGCATGGTAGTGTAAGATTAGAAGTACGATTTGAATCCTCACTAATACAAACAATTAACTGTATTGTTTATGCTGAGTTTGATAATATTATTGAAATAGATAAAAATAGAAATGTTACTGTAGACTATAGTAGTTAGGATTATAATGTGTGTTGTGTTTTAGATATATGTGTTATGCTTAATGCATTTTGTGTGTGTGTAACTAAAGGTAACATTATAAAATTAAATAAAACAAATTGTATGCAATATACTATTTTTTATTTCTTTATAAACCTCCCCTATTAAATAAATAAATTAAATACAGACATATTATTGTCAAAATACCATTTTCTAATACACACAGCATTATTCAATGCACAATTCATTTTATGGTTCATACAATTAAAGTCAGTTTTATTTTTACAGAACTTTTTTTTTAATGTCGCAAAATTAGGACATCCTTTCTCACCTATGTCAATCACTTCACAGTTTGCACATAACTCTTTAATCCACGTAATCTTTTCCAAACCCTTTGTCATATTTTTTTTATTTTCTAAATATGGTAAAATAACGCGTTTAAACTCTTTGTAGTCTATGTAGCCTTCACTCCAGTAAATTCCTCGATTTCTTTCTAACCATCTCACCTGCTTTTTTTCTTCTAGTGTTAGGTAATGGAATGAATATGGTGGTTTCACCAAGAACGTCTGTGTATGATCATGACTCGCAACGGCCAATTCTTTGACAATAAAATGATTTAAAGAATCTTTAAATCCTTGGAGTTCCACTATAAGGGTGTCCGACTTCATGATATCTTCTTAACAATGTTACTTAATGGTTTGTATTCAACAATGCAATCGTTCAGAATGAGACAATATGCTGAAGTTTGATCTGGTATCTCCGAATCACTTTCAATTTCTACTCTCACATCCACAACTGGCCCTGGACGATGTCATCACTCTCTTCTTCGTGTTGAGGAGAGAGTGGCGAGTAGTAATACTGTTTATAGGTATTTTCATTATCGTCTGCGAAGCTGAATGATCTCTGCAACAACAGAGTTATCACGTTAATATCAATTTGTTTACACTTAATCACACACGTTAGGAAACAACAACAGAAATACAAGTAAGTTTGTCAATAGAATAAACACTTACCTCCATGGCCATTGATGCGTTGAAGTAACACAAACGTAGTATTGGTAGACGTATACAATCCACTGTGGTCAAACGACCATAGACTGACTGCATGACTGCAACTGTTCGATCTTATATAGCACCATTCTTATCTAAAGCAAATGACTAAGTACAACGAAACTGATTGTAACTCTATGAGTCAACAAACTTATCTCACGTTCCTTCGCAACAGGCATCAACCTGCTTTGTGACTCCCACAAAGAATGCGATTTAATATTTACAAATCACTATAATTGAACATTCCTATGACAACCATTGAATAGATTGGTACTGTAATAATCTGCTAATAACAGTAATATCATGGATACACTAGAATTACAAAAACATATGAAAAAGATTCATCCCAGTCTAGAAAATAATGTTTATGCTGCTAATAGACTACCTATGTATACACATGTACCAACGTATATAATATGCAATTTGGATGCGGATGATAAACCAGGTTCACACTGGGTAGCTGTACATATCGATACGAATGGTATCGGTCAATATTTTGATTCATATGGACGAACACCTGAGCGATATCATCTCCAGTTTTTGAAAAGGAATTGTAAGAGATGGGACTGGAATGTTGATAGGATTCAGAATGATTGGACTTCAGTTTGTGGTGAATATTGCTTAATGTATTTGCTATTTAAGTTTCAGGGATGTTCAATGCATAGTTTTACGAACATATTTACAGGGAACACACTGTACAATGATATTTTTGTGGATGAGATCTTCCGCTCATATTTTGTAGAAAAAAGTAATAAAATATTGAAATAAAAATGAATGTGTTTTATTGATGACATAGAAAAGCAGACATACAATGAGTAATAGATAAGAACGCCAAATCAACCGTAGGGCAACAGATTCACGGGTTCTGGCGCAACGTAATGAGGTGTTCGAAGTATAATAGATAAAAGGATTAGGCGAACAATGGAATGCTAATGAGGGTGCAGGACCACCGGAAATCAATGAGATAACAGTTAATTGATTTGCATAACTCCAGAACCACGCATCCTACGCTAAAATGGACCGCAGATTTGAGATCAGAGCACGCCAAAACCTTTTTTTTTTTTTTTTACGATGGGTGCAACAGATTCGCGGGATCTGGCGCAAGCGCGGGCTCTGGCGCTTGCGCCAGAATCCGCGAATCACAACTACTAAGCGAGGTGTTCCACCTCTATCATTTAAGGCCCAGAGATACTGCAACTGCGTTATCGACCCAGAGGCAATAAAACTGAACTGTATCTTCTATCAGATTTCAAAAAATCTTCTTTTGTTCGAAAGGGTAGCTGGGACATTGACGCACAATCTAAACCATAGATTGAGTACATGATTCTAGAAGTAGAAAATACAACATTTCTAAAAAAAAACACGTTTTTACACGCTTTATATTAGCTTCACTTGTATGTTTGTATGTTTGTTTGTAACCGACTCCTTATAGCGCGATTTTGACCCACTTTAAACGACCAGATTTCATTCAAACTTTGCACACCTGTCAAGGACCGATGACAATGCAATAATTTCATAAATTTGTGCCATTATCCTTGCCAGGGTTACCAGGACAGCAAAAAAACTGTCACAAACTACTTTTTTAGTTTTTTTAAACTATTATTTATTTTTCATCATGTTCAACCTTCGAAAATAAACATTTAATAACAAATAAATAATTGAAAAAAAAAAACTTTAATTTCGGAAATCGGTGTTTTCGGCTTTGTATTGTTACGAGCTGGGGTTCGGTACAAATTAATTGAAACCAATATTACCGAAACACACAAAAATAAACTGTTTAATTAAATAAACACAAGAAACGTCACAAGGAATCACTTGTTTCGCTTGTACTGTAAAATCGTATTTGATCGCTTCTGTAGCCGAACTGCCCGTCAGCCCGACAATCCGCTATTTATATCCCGAGCAGAACATTCGCGAACATTCGACACTGTGCCACAGTTCACAAGTAGCGTAGAATATTCCAGTCTTTACGAGAGCCAGCTGTTTACTGTTTAATCCCGCTATTTGACAATAGATGGCGGTGGCGTCTACGTGCAATTGTTCGCGTTCAGATGGAATGGAACAGATGGCGTTAGCGTGTCGTTTCTAGTAGTTTCGAACACTGCCCCATCCTTAGATGGAGTTAGTGTGACGTTTCTAGACTTTTCGATCTACGTAACAGTATTTTGTTTTTTAAAATAAAAGTTGTTTTTCACATTGTAGTGTTTTTTTTTAAAGTCGATTGTTTTCTTTTTTCTTTTTATTCAAATAAATAATAACAATTACTTACGCTAAATCTTAATCTGCCAACTGGAGGCCTGGCATACGGTATGCCCTCAAAACTATAGTATTTCTTGCCGTAGAACGTCCGGCATTCCTTCCCTTTTATCAATCCATGTGCCACTTGTGTTTGGCAAAACATTTCTTTCTGGAAATCAAATAAATATACATTTTAGTGACGCATCTTTTAAACAAACTGCGCCCCGCCGATTAAGTAGCCGACCGTCACCGACACCGGCCGAATGTTCTGTTCATAAATTCAGCGGTCTCGCTCGCACGCCATTCGCGACGTTCAGGTGCGACGGCGGCAACGATTATTTTGGCAACCGACGAAGGCGTCATCCGTCATGACGTCACCGCACGCTGACGGCAGCATCTGACGTTTCAAAAAGACCGTAGCCTAAAAGATCAACGAGCGCGAGCGCAGTCGCGTCCGTGTTTCGCCTCGGTGTAGCCAAAGCTTTAAGGCTCCCATAATCAGAGGGGTAATTGCGGAACTTTTTATTGGTTGGAATTGGTTTAAAATTCATAGTTAAACAACATTCATTGCGTTATTTACGTTGCTGAGCCGTCAATTTATTCGAACAAATGACGCAATGGTTTAGAAATAATCTTCAATCCCATTCAGATTCTGATAAATTGTGCGTTTCGCAATTAGGGTGCAGGCGCGACGCGATTCTCGTAGAACAATTTCAATGTAAACTTCATTGAAATTGTTCTACTTACAAGAATCGCGTCGCG
The DNA here is from genome assembly GCA_947507805.1 of Aporophyla nigra. Lineage (NCBI taxonomy): Eukaryota > Metazoa > Arthropoda > Insecta > Lepidoptera > Noctuidae > Aporophyla > Aporophyla nigra. Next base: position 3,907,117 of record OX382318.1, read on the forward strand.
CTGTCGCGTCACGTCAGTCTGAAGAAGCCTTTATACAATTTTATTTTTTCCATTTTTTATTCGTATAACAAAGGTCCATTCTATTGTATTTTTTATAATATTTACATAACGAGTTATAACTTCAAGTAAATATTAATCATCTTTTTAAAGTCATTAAGATTTCATTGTTATTAATTTTCCCAGCAAATTATTTGAGAATCTTTTTACAATAGTTGTTATTGTGTTATTTTTTTCTATCTACTACCTAAACAATTTACTATTAAATTATACTGTAGAGGTAAAATTCTGTATCTACATATGTGTTATCTTTACAGAAACTCCACTGGATGCGGGAAGCACAAAACTGATCTAAGTGGCGGAGCTTGGGAGAGGCCTATGTCCAGCAGTGGACGTCTTTCGGCTGAAATGATGATGATGATGATGATACAGAAACTCACGCCTTTTTCACACATTTATAAAAAAAACTTCACCAATCAGTTACAATAACAAACTTGACCCAGAAAATGTAGACATTTTGTAATCATTCAACTTAGACAACGTCAAAATCTCGTCAAGAGGAACGAAAAAGTGCATATGTTCGAATAAAGTCGATTTCATTTAGTTCCAAAAAAATCTCCAAGTAACTCTGTCTGTCTGTCACGCTTTCACGACTAAACCACTGAAGCGATTTTGATGAAATTTGGTACGGAGTAAGTCTGAACCCCAAGAAAGGACATAGGCTCCTTTTTATTCCGCAACTTTGTCTGCCTCCGCGACAACCGACATTTACCGACTCGCGCGCAAAAGCTAGATCTATTAAGATCGAATGTCAGGTATGCCTGAAGGATTTATATTCATAGAGTTTAATCTGCTATGTAAAATTTAAGTGCCTTACGTCAGCAGTGTAAATTGACCCTAACATAAAAAGTTCTAATGACTACTTACTTATAAATTATTATGTACATACATTTTAATTATTAATGAAGACCTTGTGTGGATAAAGAATAATTATGTATTTATTAAAATGCAGTCATGCAATGCAGTTGTATAATATTTGAATTTGAACTGTTAAAACTTTGTTTTAGTCACCGCATTTTGTATTGAATTTGGTTCATCATCTCCCTAGCCTTTTTTTTTTTTTTTGGGAAATCATCAAATGACGTCTCCCGCTCTGGGTGGAGCGGAAGGGCGTGTCAGACTTTTACTGACTAAAACCCACCCGTGTTCCTTCAGTTGCCCGTATGCCAGGGCCATGGTAACTCTTTCGAACGAATCTCGCGACCCTGGCAGGTTCCCAACTATGTTGGGGTCGGTTTCCAGTCTAACTGGATGCAGCTGAGTACCAGTATTTTACACAAAAAAAAAAAAAAACTATTTGGTAGTCATATTAGCCATCGGTCTAGTACTTAGTTCATCATTCATCATTTCAGCCGTAAGACGTCCACTGCTGGACTTAGGCCTCCCCCAATTTGGGGGGTTTTGCCATAATCGCCACGCTTGGTAGGCGGGTTGGCGATCGCAGTATGGTGGTAAAATGCATAGAGAACGCTGCTGCCCATTCTCTAGTAAGTCCCTTAGTCGCCTTTTACGACACCCACGGGAAGAAATGGGGTGGTGTTATTCTTTACGTCCGGCACCACACGGTACTTAGTTGCAAGAGTGAAAATGAAAATGAAAAAATGTTTTATTTCATTAAATTATTACACGTAGACAGTTGGTGGCGTCTCCTTTTAAGCATATAGATGCCTGTGCCAGGAGGCGCCGGTCTTTTATATCCTTCAATTAGTGTAACATGTAACTAAACAAAATAGTAAATTTTTATTTATAGTCATTAGTCTGTTGGTGGGTGAGTATGTGTGTGTATATGTGTACGTGGGCGTGTGTGTGTGTATGTGTGTGTGATTGTTTTATTCGTAAGCGATTTTACTTTATATTTAATAGAAGATTCTCTACGTCATCGTAGCATAAATTGTTTATCCAGTTGACCAGCATCGATTTGCATTCCTTAAACGGTTTAGTATGTATATATATTTGTTTATTTAAAAAAAAAAAAACTATTTGGTAGTCATATTAGCCATCGGTCTAGTACTTAGTTCATCATTCATCATTTCAGCCGTAAGACGTCCACTGCTGGACTTAGGCCTCCCCCAATTTGGGGGGTTTTGCCATAATCGCCACGCTTGGTAGGCGGGTTGGCGATCGCAGTATGGTGGTAAAATGCATAGAGAACGCTGCTGCCCATTCTCTAGTAAGTCCCTTAGTCGCCTTTTACGACACCCACGGGAAGAAATGGGGTGGTGTTATTCTTTACGTCCGGCACCACACGGTACTTAGTTGCAAGAGTGAAAATGAAAATGAAAAAATGTTTTATTTCATTAAATTATTACACGTAGACAGTTGGTGGCGTCTCCTTTTAAGCATATAGATGCCTGTGCCAGGAGGCGCCGGTCTTTTATATCCTTCAATTAGTGTAACATGTAACTAAACAAAATAGTAAATTTTTATTTATAGTCATTAGTCTGTTGGTGGGTGAGTATGTGTGTGTATATGTGTACGTGGGCGTGTGTGTGTGTATGTGTGTGTGATTGTTTTATTCGTAAGCGATTTTACTTTATATTTAATAGAAGATTCTCTACGTCATCGTAGCATAAATTGTTTATCCAGTTGACCAGCATCGATTTGCATTCCTTAAACGGTTTAGTATGTATATATATTTGTTTATTTATTTTATTATATAGGTAAGACGAGCGTTTTTCGTACTGAATATTAGCAAATTCTGTTTTTACAAAAGTAGATGAAGCAATATTGTGTTTCCTTCTTCTAGTTAATATATTATGATCTAAGGGTAGGGTTTTATATTTTTTTAATATTATATGTATAATATATAATTTTCGGACCGATAATAAATTACTTATTTGGTATAGCTCATTGGTGGCAAAGGTCCTTTTTTTGAAGTACATTACTTTTATTAATGTCCGCTGCGCTCTTTCAACATTGAGAAAACGTGTTTTACGCGCGCCCCCCCAAATGGAGATACAATATATTATTACAGATTGTACTAGCGCGATATAAACTTCATTTAGAAGATTTTTTGCTGAGTCACTTATTGGAACTATGTGTCGTAATGTTTTAAAAATCCAAATAAATTTAAATAAGAGTGACTGATGTATATGGGGTCCTGGTTTGATACCCAAATCAAACAAAGTGTCTTATTGAATTTTTCCATCAGCCAGATAATATACATGCACATTAACTATGAAATAACATATATTATGGTACTTAAAATTAGAAAAATAAACGCGCTAGCGTAGCGCACGTAGCTCGCCGCCCGGTAAGGACCAGGCCCGTGTCGACGGCGCGTCGTGTTCCACGCGCGCCTCAAAGAGATGTCAGCATACTGAACTGCACTCTAATTGCGAAACGCACAATTTATCAGAATCTGAATGGGATTGAAGATTATTTCTAAACCATTGCGTCATTTGTTCGAATAAATTGTCGGCTCAGCAACGTAAATAACGCAATGAATGTTGTTTAACTATGAATATTAAACCAATTCCTACCGATAAAAAGTTCCGCAATTACCCCTCTGGTCTGCTAGGACCGATGCCTGCCAGAGTCGCGAGATTTGTTCAAACGAGATACCGTGGCCCTGGCATATGGGTAACTGAAGGAACACAGGTGGGTTTCAGTCAGTAAAAGTCTTACACGCCCTCCCGCTCCGCCCAGAGCGGAAGACGTCATTTGATGATTTCCCATCCGAAAAAAAAGGGTTAGGCAAAAATTAAGTCGCGGGCAGAAGCTAGTTTATGATATTATTGTTTAGGGTCATATATGGTAAACCGTGGATCAGTGGTAAATGGATGATCACAATTTTAAATAAAATAGGTTCAATACAAAGTGCTCTAAATCTGAAATAGCAATGGGCAGGCCAGGTATCATGATTTGAGATCGGATATTCAAATGCATATTCACCTAAAGTTGAAATGTTGGCTAATATGGAATACGCGTTTTTACCGTGTTTTGTGTGTTGTTTTAACTAACACATACCACCCTACACACATTTGTATTTGCATCTGGGGTTAAATATTAATTTTAAATAAATATGATCCAAGGAACCCGGCTTTAATAAAAAATATGAAGCCGCTTCTTTGCTTTCACAGGGAAACATTAAAACAAACTAACATTAGGTTAATATGCATCCGAATATCCGATCACTGAACATGATACAATGAAGGTAGATGGAAAGCTGAAAACTACAGAGTGGAAAGAGCCAGAAGGAAAAAGAAGAGTAGGCAGACTGAAGAGAAGGTGGGTTGACTTCACAGATACAACAGGAAGCCATTGGCAGAATATTGACACAGGGAAAAGGAGGTATTCACCCATGGAGGGGCCCATAACCTAAAATCAAAAAAAAAATTCAAACTAGGCTGAGAGTCAGCACATTTTGAATGTCAAAATTACATAAGACAGTCCCCCAAAAAGCATTCTCTTCATCACTTCCTAGTGCTTTAGCTGGGAAGAAGTGGCGCAACAAACTGTCCAGGACATTATTTATATTAACTTAGATTACAAAAAAATTATAATTGAAAAATTATTAATATTTAATCATTTGTATCCAAAGAGTATTATATAAACTTTTAAGAAAAATAAAAGCTACTAATAAATTAGAAATAAAATACTATTTTAATGGTAATGGAAAATAAAGAATTTTTATTTGATTTTATTTATTAAAACATAATCATTTTTGTAATGTATGCGAGTTATTTATTTCCCTTACCTATGCTTATTGCAGACAGTAATAAGTCCAAGGCTATCAATGTAAAAGCGAATGTCACTTAGCGCATTAAACAATTATTTATTATTGTTGAAATGCGATAATTCGTTCCAAAGTACAACAGATATTACACTTACTTTTTTATACATGAAAGTTTCCTGAGACAATTTCGCGAAATTTAGTTTATCTAGACGTAAACGCAGACGACTTTCACTCTTTTATTTTTCGGGTTCTGTTGGAATTAGTGTAAATAATTGAATACATAACTTTTATCTTTTATGACTCGTCTTTATAATTTTTATCTTTGATGATCACATTACAACCAATTAATTTAAACAAGTCCAAAATCTGATATTTATAACACTTTCAAGTTTGTTTGACAGCAAATATGACACTGATATGTTTTGTTATCAGACAGTCGCTGACTTTTATGATAATGTCAAATGCAGCTCCGCAAGCACTGTATAATTATGGACAGTTCAGAAACTATGCACAAACTTTCGAAACGACACAATCACATGTCATAAGATAAACGTTGAAGACTAGGAAGGCTAGTCACATTAGCATAGCTGGGCACCGTTAATCAAATAGTTAACTTCGTTAATTGTTAATCCGCTACAAAAAAAGTTAGCTTCGTTAAACGTTAAAGCGTTACATTTCGGAAGAATTAACGCAAGTTAACGTTAATCGTTAATCCGTTAATATGTGTAAAATTGCATTTTTATATCGTTGCGTTAGTGAACTAATAAAACCTGTTGGTAAAAACAAAAAAAAAAACAGAAAAAGTCATTCTTACAGCTTTATGTACTTAGAGCGTTGTATTGATGATTTTGATGATTAGAATTCTGTAAATACATATGTCTTATAGGCGCGAATAATATTTTAATCAACATACAACCTAGCACTGGCCTGCAAATTGCAAAAAACGTAAGAAAATTTGAATTTCGCGGGCTGGTTGAAGCATTCACCTTAAACGAAACACATCTCTTCGCAGTTCGTTTCTCACTCACACGCGCCGGCAAAATATATCTAGTTTAATTTTTGTTTCACTCGCTGCCACGCGCCACCCGGCACTTATCATTTCATACTTGTCTGAACCTGTTTTTCGCGCCGCGCCGCGGTGCTGTGCGGTAAATAGTAGGCATTGGATTAACGATTAACGGACTTCTGCATATTAACGGAAGTTAACGTGTCCGTTAACATTTTTAAAAGTTAACTTAAAAGTTAATCCGTTAATCAAAATGTTAACTTCGTTAATTAACGATTAACGGATTAACGAGTTAATGCCCAGCTATGCACATTAGCGTAAAGTGAAGAAATCTGCGGTTTTTAGATATTAATAAAATCTAAAGTACAAGAGCTATGCAACTGAAACTTTATGTGTTATGTAGTTAAGAGGGTTTAAAAAAACGACGAAACACTTCGAGAAAAAGTAGGTAGGCACTACCTTGCGCTTCACTTGGCACCTCTTGGCGGGGGCACTACTGTGCCCCCAGATTTGAATGTCCTTATTTAAACTGTTCTTATTTGTACTGTGCCACAATTTTTCTTTGATGTATGCAAAATCAAAACTGACTCGGACCGAATCGGTCGCCCTTAAATAAACGTTAAAATATTGCTACAGAATTTTATCGCGCACTGTTTTTTCAAGTATCAGTATTGAACCAAGCATAGAGAATCAAACACAGTGGATCACAGTGGCAGCCTGTCGGAAAAACGCACTGTTCCGTTTTCAACTCTCGGCACTCGCTAATAAGTAGTGATTTGAAAATCCACAGCTCCACACTTCTGAATGTGGACTTAATGTAGGTACTCCATCACTAGCAGTAGGAATGGTTTTATTTTGAGTATTCAACAATCAGGCGCGGTCGCAACCTAAGATTTTGGGGTCATCATGAGTATTGAAAAATATTTTGAGGAAGGTACATCTCCTGAGCATAAGGTCCCGTGTTGGATTCCCAGATCAGGCATTAGTGGGTTTTTCTATCAGAAATTTCTCAGAAGCAGCCTGGAATCTAGATTTGTGCCGGGTTGATGGCAGAAGGCTCACCTTAATTGACATGGGACTTAAAAATAAATGAACATTTATGGGTTACTGTATTTAGGGATATCTCTGTTAACCTTCTAGGAATTAAAAGCGTGATTATATGTATACATTCATGTACATTGAAAAGTAGTAGGAAATTAAAACGGCGTAGCAAACTAATATGTAGGTTACTTAGGATGAGAGCGAGCGGAGCGAGCTCGAAAATTTTAACAACTCGCCTGGTGTAGGTGCGGTTTTGTTATATTTTCAACATAAATAGAAGTTATACATATTGTCGATTTATGCCAGGCAAGGCCAAGTAACTATGATAAATATGAATGCAAGAGTGAGTGAAGCGAGCTCGAAAATTTTAACAATCCACCTGGTTTTGGGTTTTTTAATATTTTCAAACAGAAATAGGAGTTACATAGTCGATTTATGCCAGGAAAGCCCTGGTAACTATGAGAATGATGAATGCAAGAGCGAGCGAAGCGAGTACGAAAATTTTAACAACCCGCCTGGTTTGGGTTCTGTTTTGTTTTATATTGTCGAACAGAAATAGGAGTTACATTGTCGATTTATGCCAGGAAAGCCCAGGTAACTATGAGAATAATCAATGCAAGAGCGAGCGAAGCGAGATCGATAATTTCTCAGCCCGCCTGTTTTAGATTCGGTTTTATTTGTTTATTCAACAGAAATAGGAGTTACATTGTCGATTTATGCCTGGAAAGCCCAGGTAAACTATGAGAATTATAAATGCAAGAGCGAGCGAGCTCGAAAATTTTAACAACTCGCCTGGTTTAGATCCGGTTTTGTTTATATTTTTAACAGAATAGGAGTTATATCGTCAATTTATCCCAGGAAAGCCCATGTAATTATGAGAATGATGACAGCAAGAGCGAGGGTAGCGAACTCGAAAATTTTCCACACGCTTCGATAGGTTAGATTATCTGTGATCGTTCCAAAAGGAAAAGTTAAGTATCAAGAGAATGTAGAATGTAAGAAAGAGCTAAGCAAGCTTGATAAATTTTAGCACCAGGTAGGGTACTAAAATTATTCTACTGACCATTATACAAAAAGAGAACAAGCTTTGCCGAGTTATAACGAAAAACTTAAACTCGTTTTATAGTAACTTAGGTTTTGGAATCTGGCCTTAACCTTAGTGTTTATAACCCTACGTACGAGTGGATTGCATTCGTGTTTACTTTCTAGATTTTATCCTACTAATATTATAAATGTGACAGTTTGTGAGGATGTGTGGATGTTTGTTACTCTTTCACGCAAAAAACTACTGAACGGGTTTGGATGAAATTTGACACACAGAGAGTTTATAACCTAGATTAACAAATAGGGTACTTTTTATTCATATAAATAGTACACCCATATTTTGTAAATGTCCATTGGAGTCCCTGTGACTGAAGTAAGAACAATTTTAAGTTAGTAAAACAGACAAATCGTTCAGGGTCTCGACAGCATGACTGACTTTGGGGGGGGTCATGACCCCTAGGACTCACAGGCGCGGTCCGAGGGGGGGGCCCTCGGACCGCGCCTGTCAACAACATTCATTGCGTTACTTACAATACGTTGTTAACGAGACAATTTCGAACATATGAAGCAATGGATTAACAATATCTTTCAGAGTGGGTAAGATTGTGTGTTACAGAATTAGGATGTTGGATCAGCATGCGGTTTAATGGCAGCCAGTGCAATTGGAAGGCTGTCACGTCACAAGCTAAGCCAAATTAATTAGAGGGATCTTAGACAATCTAGTTGCAAATCGAGATCTTGGTTAGATTCATTTTATTTTATTCATTTTTATTATTTATGTACACACAGTAAAAAAACAGAGTGATTCATGTCAGTTTAATCATGAAAGGTTGCCGCTTTGCTGTTGTTGACTTCAAGTACGGCCATGTTTATAGATAGCGAAGGCTCTCTCTGCACAAAAATCGAATAAGTAATACAAAGAAAATCTGCCCCTTTTCAGCCTTGCAGCTGGGCTGCAATAAACGATATATACGAGAATGCACGTTTTACTATAAAGCTAATCAAGTAAATTATCGCCTCACTACTTTTTAGTATGTTTGGGTGTAGCACTAGCTTAAAATGTCATGGCCGCCTTCGCCATTGCGACATATGTACCGTGACAAGTCATGTCATTTGTGTCCATGATATATGAAAAATTCCAATGGCAGATTCTTTCTTCGGGTTCGATACTTCGTTATCGGTGAGTCTAAACGATATTCTACCGAAAAATACAATTTATTTGATATATAATAACCCTAAAACTGTGAGGTTTGATATTGCCAGCACGCCACTTAGAATGCTGCTTTTCACTATACAATCAAGTATTACCACTTTCTACCATATATTTACGTGTTATGTATCAACTTGGGGTGACTAAATTCATTAAAACTGTTCAGCAAAGCATAATAAACACGAAAAGCGTCTTATTGTGGGCTATACATTTTATAATTAGTTATGTATTTTCAAATTTCTTCTTGTCACTTGTTTGTTTCCGCTCACAATTTCGAGAAAAACACGTAATAGTCTAGAAAAAAGCCATAAACTACGCCTTTGCTTGTCTGTCCATGTAAAGCGCGCCAAAAATTGTGCTGGAAACGTGTTTTAACGTTATGAAATACTGTTTTGTGAACTGTATATTTTTAGTAATTACTGACTCACACTTGTTTTGAAATACGCAATTGTCTTTGTATATCGCGTACTTGTAGTTTTGGTTACCTTTGCCTTTATATCGGCCTTTCTAGTTGCATTTCAACTTATGACCAAGGTCTATTTCATTCTTCCAGTAAGTTTTATTAATTGCCATATGTGAAGAACTATTGAGTGTTACAAACTATGTGTTTGTCAAGCAAGGTATGTATTGCAGAGTAATGACATGATAAGAAACTTTGTATACAAGAGCTGGATAACATAACTGACATTGTTTACACAATAGTAGTTTTTGTTCTACCATTTGAGTAAGTTACAAACAATGTAACATCTACTTGTGTTAGTCCTACACAACCTGGCCTATCATAGTAATTGTTTGTGTAAAAGTCTTTCATTATTCATTCTAGAGCATAAATGATTAAAGTTTCATAATATTTCAGTTAATATCAATCAGTATACTAAATAAATTATAACCTCCTGTTGTAAAAATATTCTAGAACAAAATAAAATGCCACCTGACCTCAATAACCTTCTTAACAATCCTCTCAACCGAAAGGAGTATGTAAGCATCCATAGCAGGTGGCATTCTGTAATTTCTGCCCACCCCATGGGAAAAAGGTGTTTGTTTATGTATGTATGTATAATCCTCTTATCTTATTTGGGATGCAAACAACATAAACAACTCAAACAACAACACAAACAACTCAACCCAAATATCCTAATTGTGTTGTGACTAATTGGTGCCTGATAGAAACACTATTTACTTTTCATAAAATAATAACTACCAAAGTATGCCAACCAGTCTTAAATCAACTCAGCCTATTGCAGTCCACTGCTGGTCATAGGCCTCTCCCATGTTGCACAACAACACCCTGTCCTCCGCCTTCTGCTAACGGTTTGTCCCATCCACTTTTCTTTCCCTTTCTTTTCCTTTACTTAACCAGCCTTACCAAAGAGGTATTGTGTTAGCCAGTAACTGGGTTGTGCCGTTTAGATAGACATTAGCTTCATATATAATACTGACATTAAGGGAATGCTCCAACCAGCCCACGAAATTCAAAATTTCTTGCGTTTTTTGCAATTTGCAGGCCAGTGCTAGGTTGTATGTTGATTAAAATATTATTCGCGACTGTAAGACGTATGTAGTTACAGAATTATAATCATCAAAATCACCAATATAACCCTCCAAGTTCATAAAGCCCTAGGAACAAAAAAAAAAAACAGAAACAGTCATTCCTACAGCTTTATGAAGTTAGAGCGTTGTATTGATGATTTTGATGATTATAATTCTGTAACTACATATGTCTTATAGTCGCGAATAATATTTTAATCAACATACAACCTAGCACTGGCCTGCAAAATTGCAAAAAACGTAAGAAAATTTGAATTTCGCGGTCTGGTTGGAGCATTCACCTTAAGTTGCATCCATACTTGGAGAGAGGCTAGGCAGTTTGATTTTGAAGCTAATGTAACCACTGCAAAATTAACTGTGACTTCCTGCAACAATAGAAAACCACAATCAGTTTAAAACTCTTTAAATATTTGTATAATATAAGATATCTTGTGAGGAAAGTATTGAGTATGAATGTCGATGGCTATAAGAGTAGATTGAGACTAAAGAATGAAGAAGACAAAAGATGGACTGTGTGAATTATGATATTGATAGAAAGGGTGACTACTGAGATGACAACTAATAGAGAAGTGTGGAAGAAAAAGACATGAAGCGCCGACCACAAATAAATTGGGATATGTGGATGAGAATGATAATGGTGATGTAAGATATCCTGGGACAGTTAACACACCGTAATCTGATCCCAAACTAGACAGAGCCTGTACTAAGGCAACCAGATAACTAATAAACCATACTAATATTATAAATTGGAAAGTGTGTGTGTCTGTTCGTCTTTCACAGAAAAACGGAGCGACGAATTGACGTGATTTTTTTAATGGAGATAGTTGAAAGGATGGCTAGTGGCATAGGCTACTTTTTGCCACTTTCTAAGCCCCCACTTTCCTAAAAGGGGGGGTGGAAGTTTGTCTGGAGCAAACAAAAATTGAGTAGGGGATGGTAATTTGTGTGAGACTGCTCTCTTATTACCTAATTAACCTGGATTAATGCATTCTTAATACATTAACCGCGGTAGTACGTCCTCTTGCGATAATTTCCGACATCCACGCGGGCGAAGCCGCGGGCAAAAGCAAGTCATATATTTCTAAATACATACATATTATAGATAAATTACACCCAGACACAGAACAAATAATTGTGCTCACACAAAGATTTGTCCTAGGTGGGAATTGAACACACACCCTCTGTCTTCGCAGTCTGTGTCACTAACCACTAGACTAACAGGCCATTCAGCCATATAAAGGTTTGACTAACACCGACAATGCAATAGTAGGGTCTTATCTATGATCAACATTAGAACCTTAAAGATTAGCATTAATAAAATATTGACTCTTAGTGACTATTGAGATAATGACTAATAGAGAAGTGTGGTAGAAAGAGACATGTTACGCCATGCGCGGTCGCAGCCTAACATTTTGGGGGGGGGGGGGGGGTCACCATGAGTACTGAAGAATATTTTTAGGAAAGTACATCCTCTTTGGTCTAGTAGTCGCAAGCGCTACTGATCAGCATGATGTCCCGGGTTGTTATCTTTTTGCAAATGTCCATCGGAGTCTCTGTGGCTCAAGTGAGAACAATTTTAAGATAGTAAGACAGGCAAATCGTTCAGGGTTTCGACAGTATGACTGTCTTTGGGGGGGGGTCATGACCCTAGGACCCCCCCCCCCCTCGGACCGCGCCTGTGTTACGCTGACACCAAATAAATTGGGATAAGGGCAGAAGAATTATGGTGGGGGTTGTGTTGATAATTTTAATTCTGTAATGTGGTGGATTCATGGATTTGTACTAGCCACTTGAAGTTGGCCGAAGGTGAAAGGACTTACTATATTCCACTGCTTCCTCTTTAACTGCTCTATGGTCTCGTGGTCGCAAGCGCTACTGCTGCGCTTAGGGAATGCAAATCTCGCGAGATTGGGGCTCAAGCGAGATCCCGCGAGTTTATGAATAACAATACTGCGAGATCTCGCCAATTTCGAGATCTCGCGAGATTGGCAGTTTTGTGTTCTTTTGTTTGCAAATAATCACAATATTTGAATCAATTAGGAAAAAAATAATAAAAATTATAAGTTTTATAAGATAATCATTTATTTTCACGAATTTTTTCAATAGACTTTTTTATGTATCATAAATTGTTTGAAAGAAACAACCAGTTTTCTCTTCTAATATCAAACTAAAATCTTTTAGTAATAAAACAATTCTTTTATAACAAACAAAACAACGAGAAGTAAAAAAATAAAAAATGAAACTTATTTTCTAAGTTGAGTTGACTATTAAACTGAGATATTCATATATTATTATTATCAATTACATAAACCTATATCTACTCAGTACATTTATTAGATATTACAGATTAATTAACAAAATACACCAATCAAATGAAAGATTTGTTCAGTTCAAATCACAAGCCATTATTACGAATTATTTTGAAAGTAGCTCCTTAAGAAGCACAAAATGTCCAAAGAATCGTCTGCTCAACGGCTTCTTATTTTGTTGGCCAGATAACCAACCGCTGAAAGGCCCTTTCTTTTTTTTAAATTTATGCACGAGTGCAATCTCGTTAAACTCGCGAGATCTCGCCCTTTTTTCGTCCGAGATCAATCTCGCTAAAAAAGGCCGAGATCTCGCGTAATCTCGTTCTCGCGAGATCTCGGCCTTTTTTTACGAGTTTGCATTCCCTAGCTGCGCTGTCCTGAGTTTGATTTTCAAGGCGGCCAAAGTGTTATTGGGTTTTTCGATTAGAAATTTCTTAGTAACAGCCCGAAGTTTGGCGGTGTGATACCCCCATGCCTCAGTGCACACATCAAGCTGTTGTGCCAGGGCCTGATCTCTCTCCAGTCGTGTCGGATTTCCGTCTCATCAGACTGAGAGTTAGAGCTTTTACATACGAGCGGCATATTGCCAACGGCAGGTAACTGCAGCCGTCGACACGCGATGATGACGCTGATCTTTGAAGATGGCATGTCGCCAGCTGCCGTTGCACGCCGTCGTGACGCGTCGACGGCTGCCGTCGGATGCCGTCATGACGCGTCGACTGCTGCCGTCGACACGTATCGACGGTAGCAATTACCTTTGCCGTTGACAACATGCCGCTCGTGTGTAAGAGCTCTTAGGGAAGAGCGAGTGCCCCTGTGTCACTTGTGCACTATAACGTCTCCCGCACCGAATGGCTAGTCTCCATTGAGATTGGGTTCCATGGCCGAAATACATTCTAGAAGGCTATATATTCCACTGTCAAAGGGAGCGAATATGGCAGCCTAATGTCTTATACCAGTTCTAACTGATCCGGTCTAGTAGAGTTGACTACCACGCGGGCAAAGTTACGATCAGAAGTTTGTGGAAGATAAAATCACAGTCCATAAAGTTAAAAAAACAGAATCAGTATCTGTAATGTACGACATAAATGCAGTTTTTGTGATATCTAGGTCACTTTGGCATTGTTATTCAAGACTCCTGCTATGACAACATTGGCCCATTTTGTTCATCTCTTTATTAAAATGAAACATTACTGTTTTCTGTATAGTTGATAAAGATATACTGTGTTCGTGATTTCGTTTCCAAACATGTAAACACAGTTTTAGAAAAATAACTTTGATCATCATCATCTGCCTAGCCTTTTCCCAACTATGTAGGGGTCAGCTTCCAGTCTAACCGGATGCAGCTGAGTACCAGTATTTTACATGGAGCGACTGCCTATCTGACCTCCACAATCCAGTTACTGGGTAATACGATAGCCCTTGGTAAGACTGGTTCTCAGACTTTCGGGCTTCTGACGACCCGTAACGACTATCTAAGATCTACGAAAGACAACCAAATTCTGCCACGGTCGCGAGATTTGTTCGAAAGATGAAGAAGAAGATACACACGTACAGTAAAAGTCTAACACGCCCTTCCGCTCCACCCAGAGCGGGAGACGTCATTTGATGATTTCCCACCCAAAAAAAAGGGGTAATTGTCGTAGGTTCGAGCCAAAGGCAGGCGCTTTGTGTAAAATAATTTCATCACCATTGCTCTCAAAACGGTAAAAGAAAACATCGTGAGGAAACCGGCATGTCCTAGAATCAAAACATTCGAAGACATGTGACATCTCTCAACCCGCACTGGGCCCGCGTGTTTGATTCCAGCCCACTTCGTCTCACCGAGAGGGAGGCCTGTGTCCCAGCAGTGGGAACATTATACGCTGAATATGTATGTATGTCTAACTCAAAATAAATAAAATCTGTTTTTGTTTCAGAACTTAAATGATGACGAAGGAGGTGGCGAGCCATCGGAGGATGAATATGATGCTCTCAACGACGAGACATTTGGTCAAGGTTGTAAGTATTGTATCTTTGTCACCGCTGGAGATATACAGGAGGCTTGTTCATTTGGGAAACACGTTTATCAATAAAAGAAAAGATGAATGTTGCGAAACATTTTAATGGCACTGTTATTTAGTTGATCTCGCATCTGGACACGAGTTGCCTTAGCTTTCCTGGAAGTCTTTAAATAGACTTCAGACTCTTATCAAACACATTTCGAGAAAAAAGATGGATGTCGCGAACCATATTTTAATGGCAAAGTTATTTAGGCGATCTCGCATCTAGACACGAGTTGCCTTGGGTTTCCTGGCAGTTTTTAAATAGACTCCGGAATCAGATAGGCCGAAGTAAAAAAAATCAGCTCAGGTGGTCACAGATGACTCCGCCATGGAGTGTAAATGTAGTGCTGTCCCATAAACAATGCGGCACTTGATATCTTGTCCAGCGTGTTCGCACGTCCGCGTGTCTGCACGCTACAGGAGTTGATGGACGCTACTGAAAGTGTTAAGCTTGTGGCCAAATTCTGGGCTGACTGTATTTAGATTACTATCGACACGCTAAGAAGAAGATTTAGTCGATTTTCACACAGACGTAATAAAATCGCGTCAAGATTTTTTCTCGTACTGGATATCCAACTCTGGGTATTGAACCGAGGAATGAGAATCCGACAAACTGCATCAGCGCGTCGAAAATCAAACAGTGTTTCAATGTTCGAGTTGAAAACCGCGCGCTTTTATTTAGGCATTAATTTGGGTGGAAATCAAAACGGGCATTACTGTTTTTGAATTTTCTGAGATGGTAGTAAAGTGCCGTCCGTATGGTGCCGAACGCAAAGAATAGCACCATCCCATTTCTTCCCATGGCTGAATTGTTACAAAACTTGTATCCAATTACTAACTCATATTGATAAGCGTGTTTTCTTCATCAATTGCCATAAAACGGGTGACTGGGACATATAAAAAAAATATTTGCTACCATCATGCTTCAAATATTAATTTACAATTAAGTTGGTTTCTGCTTTAAAATAATTGTCAGTCCCGTGTCCTAATACAAGCGATCATCGCGTTCATTTTGTTCGGCGAACCCGAACGCGTCGTCGCGCCGACAGACTTGGCCGATTGTCTTGCTGTTTTTGCTACAAAATGATAGGGTGGAATGATTACTAACTCACGCTATCTACACTAATGTTATAAAATGGAAAGATATGATTGTTTGTTAAGAATAAATTATTTCATTTCTTTAAGTAGGTTTGTACAAACACTTTCACATGTCAATGATATTTTTAAAACTAGATGAGGTTGGCGTTTCCTATCTGACTACTCTGAGAAGAAAGGCCGAAACAAACTCAGAGGTCACAGTCTCTTTTAAAGTCCAGACATAATCTTGGTCACATCATGTGAAGACCATGTGGAGTGGTGTCTGAAATGGTCTTTTGAGGAAAGAGCCACACAGATTGAGTGGACCTGTCTAGTCAGTGCACGCATTTGTCACACAAAAAATGTTGTATAGTTGTTCATAATGGATAAACTCAAAAACAAAACGACTGAACCGGTTTAAAAAATTCTTTCCCGAGCGAAGTGCTAGTCACTTGTATTAGGACACGGTCTGAAACTTCACGCAAAAATTATCAAATGTATTTTCAAAACAATAAGTTGTCTATAGCGGACTCCCGGCCACCGTAGGCGCGAGCTTGCGGGCGGCGAGCAATGGGTAGCTCGCCGCCCGGTAAGGACCAAGCTCGGATCGACGGCGCATAGTGTTCCACGCGCTCCTCAAAGAGATGTCAGCAATACTGAAGAGGTCTGCTAGGACCGATGCCTGCCAGGGCCGCGAGATTGTTCGAAAGAGATACCGTGACCCTGGCACATGGGCAACTGAAGGAACACGGGTGGGTTTTAGTCAGTAAAAGTCTGAGACGCCCTCCCGCTCCGCCCAGAGCGGGAGAAGTCATTTGATGATTTCCCATCCAGAAAAAAAAAACAATAAGTTAATGATCAACGTGATTTCCTAATTATGTTTTGTAATTTATAATAATATTGACAAGAGATTAGATGACAGATTTTAATTGTACGTATAGGAAGGCTGGTCCTCTTTTTATGGGACTTGAACATAACTGACGAAATGTAGGTGTAATATAAGTACATCTCTGGCAGTGCGTGTATTGTTTTTGCTTTATAGGTAGGCACGAGGCCGCCTGTACTTGTCTAAGCAAGCAAACGCGGGTTTCTTTTAGGCATGATAATTTAATTATTCTTAATAATTTCGGGACACACATTAAAATGTTATTGACAGACTTATGGCTATTTTTCGAGGTAGGCACTGCTTATCTAGACAAATAATTAAAATTGGAGTGTCTGTTTTTAATATTAAAATAATCGCTTTTTACTACGTGTATATGGATGTATACACGGTACATATACCAAAACAACATTTTAAAAAAAATTGTGTCTGTCTGTTTGTTCCGGCTAATCTCTGAAAAGGCTGGATCGATGTAACAAGGAGTAACTTAAGCTTCTTCTATTTTAGAAAAAAAAAAATGAATGTCACGAAAAAATAAACAAACGAAAAACTTTTTTGTTAGTCGCGGTTAATTACCTCTATAACTTGGATTAATGCATTCTTAATACATTAACCGCGGTAGTACGTCCTCTTCGATAATTTCCGACATCCACGCGAGCAAAGCCGCGGGCAATAGTTAGTTTGCCTATATGACTGATACATACATGCCGTCTGTTGGGACTGGTCAGCTCAAAGCTGCAATGACTCTTTCTTCAAAAGACTCCTCCAGACATTGCCCTGCATTCAAAATCAAAAGTAATTTATTTAAACTAGGCTGAGAGTCAGCACTTTTGAACGTCAAACTATCGTCATTGTTAGACTCACATAAAATTCTAGTAATGTTTGGACTTAAAAAAAACAGAAAAGCAAAAAATAATAAACCTTAAAATTATGAGTCGGCACTTTGAGCGATCTTTGTTCATTGATTTTTCAGCGCCGACTCAAAATTTTAAGGTTTATTATTTTTTGCTTTTCTGTTTTTTTCGGCGGTTTAATTTTTGTTAAAAAGTTTTAATTTTGTAATATTTTGTGGCTTTAATGTACTAATAATACTTGGCAAGGTATACCCTATCCAATGAAAAAAGAATTATCAAAATCGGACTACTTTGTACAAAGTTATGCGTGGTTATACATTACAATCCATGAGTGAACAATCAATCATCCCCTGTTTTCCGACCCTTAGGGTTCGATTTTGTTTTCCAAATTTATATGGGACCACCCTCGGAGTATACCCTTTCCAATAAAAAAAGAATTATCACAATCGGACTACTATGTAAAAAGGTATGCGTGGTCATACTCCGTTTTTTTTCGTCGGTTAAAAAGGGACTATGATCTCTGAGTTTGTTTCGGCGTTTCTTCTCAGGGAACAGTCAGCTAGGAATTGCTGGCGCCATCTAGTTTAAAAAAAATATTGACTAAAAAATGTCGACGTGTAAAAGTGTCTTTAAGATCTACTTACAGAAATAAACATTTCCTTTCATATGTAATGCACGCTCCTGACCTCTGGTGATGTTATGGTATCTAATGGAGTATAATGTTTCAGCTGACGAGTTTGACTGGGAGGTGGAACATGAGCAGCTGGCGGAGCAGCTGGAGAGCAGCCGTAGACACAACAGTAGCGGCATCGATGACCTTGCCAACACGCAGCTTGGTAAGACTAATATTTATACTTGGCATCCAAACCTTCAAAGCCGAGCTCCCAGTGGTAACGGCCGCGACTTACGAGTAGTAAGGTCGTGAGTTCGAACCCAAGCAGGCGCTTTACTTTGTGTAAATTATTTCATCACCACTGCTCTCATAACGGTGAAGGAAAACATCATCGTGAGGAAACCGGCATGTCTTAGAACAAAACATTCGAAGACATGTGACATCTACGTCGTAGATGTGGTGGATTATGGCCCACTCGCTCTCAGCAAGAGTTGGCCTGTGTCCCAGCAGTGGGAATTTATAGACTGCTGATGATGATGACCCAAGCTGCACAACCAGCGTTGGTGGTCTATTTCGTATAGGGCAGCATTATGCTGAGCTATGGCCGGTTAAAACGGGTAAAACGGGACCCTATAACTAAGACTCTGCTGTCCGTCCTTCCGTCTGTTTGTCACCACGCTGTATCTCATGAACTGTGATAGATAATTGAAATTTTCACAGATGATGTATTTCTGTTGCCGCTATAACAACAAGTACTAAAAAACAGAATAAAATAAATATTTAAGGGGGCTCTCATACAACTAACATGATATTTTTGTCGTTATTATAGCTAATGGTACGGAACCCTTCGTGCGCGAGTCCGACTCGCGCTTTTTTATATTTTTGTTTTGTTGTTTCTTTCTTTGCGTCATGTTGACCACAAATATACGTATTTTCTTTCTTTCTTAATAAAATAACACTTTCTTGTTACAGAGGCATCACTCTCCCAGTTAGTACTGGACGAGACAGACGCGCCACACTCCAGAGCATTCGGTTCTAGCGTGTGGCGACACGACCCGATCTTCCCTACCGCACCCACTGTGAGTATACATAAATACTCTTACCTATAGTCTGTTTAGAACTACATTGAGGGGGGTTGTGACTAGAGATGGGTCGTCGACGTAATTTTCGTTAACGAAACTAGACCGTTCATCATCGTTCATCGACGAGTCGATCAACTAGTTGAATTCTTCGACTAGTTCACTTGTATAACGACGATGTTTTCAATACGACTGTGTGTATAACTTGACGGTCGACGCCAGACGGTTGTGTAAACGTATCGTCCGACTACTCCCTCGCATAATTCTACCATTTCACTCTAACATGTCAACTAAAATCCACTCTATTACTATAGTCCTAACGATCAATTTCGCTGGTATCAACGCCCGAACTTATAATAACCGACTACGTTTAGGCTTCGTCGTTGAGTTGGCCGTATGTAAGAACATTGTGGACTTTTGATTTCAGTCGTCTATGAATCGACTAGTCCACGCTTCAATGATAGACCATCCACGCGTTGATTCTACGTTGACTGTCGATTTAAACCGCTCGTTGATTCGACGCCCATCTCTAGTTGTGACTAAGTATTGACAGTCACACGGTTCGATCGATCAAGTTAAGCTACGGTTGCCGCGGTTGGTCCGTGGATGGGTGACCATCTTTTCATACTAAGATCCCTCCGTGCCTCGGAAAGCCGTTGGTCCTGGCTGTCGTTTGTGAATCTTGGACAGTTGTTACATGTCGTCAGAAGCCCGAAAGTCTGATAACCAGTCTTACCAAGGTGTATTACCATAGTATTACCCAGTAACTGGGTTGTAGAGGTCAGAGGCCCGACCTCAACATAGTTGAGAACTTCATTATGAGTTGTTAAGTCCCTGTCTCTTAAGATATAGGTTTACCTAGTTTAAAAGGCAGGGTTATAATACTTGAGTACAGATTTTAACATAGAACCTGATAATCATGTATACAATGTACAGTGTTTCATAACGAACCACCTAGGTTCCCATCTGTATGTTTTTTTATGGCAAATAAATTATTATTATTAAAAAAATATTATTATTATTAATTTCTTGCTTATCTACCTTAATATTTTCATTAGTTAGTTTTGAACAAACTCATCATCGGTCTAGCCTTTTTCCAACTATGTTGGAGTCGGCATATAGTCTAACGGGATGCAGCTGAAAACCAGTATTTTACATGGAGTTACTGCCTATCTGACCTCCACAACCCAGATATTAGGTAATAAAATATTTCTTTGTAACACTGGTTGTCAGATTATCCGGATTCTGACGACCCGTAATGTGGTTAAAGAATCTTTATTTACTCAAAAGAAATTTACTACAAATTTCACTTAATGAGAAATATTTAAACAATATAATAATAATTACATTCGTGAGCAGAGCTAGTATGATATGCACAAATATTAAACGAAGACAGAAGTATTTTAACATACATAACAAGACATTGAAGGTAGCAGTAAAAGATTCATGCGAAGCAAAAATCAAATTTTGTGGGTAAGTTTAAGACATTAACCAGGGCCGGACTTAAATTTTGTCAGTTATAAAAGATTTTAGTTTAGTTTTAAATATATGTAAACTTTTACAGGTTTTTATTTCCCGTGGTAGTTTGTTGAACATCTGCGCCCCTTCGTATGTTATATTTTTCTTTCCGTAATTGGTACGTGTTCTCGCCAGACAGATATCATTAATGACATTAATGACTGAAACATCCATGAATGACAGCCTGGAACAAGGGCTTAACATGTTTTCCAGGCACGGAGAGGTCTTCGTATGTGGTATGTAAGATGGCCACCCATCCATGGACCAACCGCGACAGACGTAGCTTAACCTGATCGATCGATCCTTGTGGCTGTTAATACTTAGCCACGAGCCCTTCTGCCCATTATTCAGAATCAGAATCAGAATGTTTATTTGTGAAACATAGGTATTTACATAAAGATCTTAGGTTAATATATGTGCGCTATGTTTTGCCGTGAAGGCGTACAAATATTGAAATAAAAACAAAATAACAATTAAACTACTAACATAAGAAAAAAACAAAATTAAACTAATAACATAAGAAGAAAAACAAAATTAAACTCTTTTATGAGAAAAGGAACTATTTTAAACAACATTATAAAATGTAAAATTAAATAGAACATAAAAACAAACAGTCTCAAAAATCTGAAAACAGTCTTTAAAGTTACATTAAATACATTAAGTGTTTATCGCTTAAGAAATATTAAAGTTATTATCATTAATAAAATCTTCTACAGTATAATAACATTTTTCCAATAATAGTGAGTAGACAATTTTCTTAAATTTTATCAGGGGCAAATTTTTTATGTTATCAGGTATTTTATTAAAAATTTTCGGAGCCATGCCAAAAAAACTCTTTTTCATTAAAGCGGTTATTTATTATTTGAGATTTAAATATATTTGGCGAAATATTAGTTTACATTATACTATAATGGTTTGGTCATGTTGAGAGGATGAATGAAAGACTGCTTACAAAAGGATTTACAAGACAGACGTGTGTGGAAACGCCGGGAGGGGACGCCCTAGGAGGAAATATAGTGACCTTATTGGTGATGTTCTTCAGAAAGATCAGGTGCGTAGCACTCGCAACCGGCGTGCGTGTATGACCAGATGTATGAACTTAAACGAGGCAAATGGTGTATGTAAGGATCGTAGCAGGCGGTCCGTAGTTTCTGCCTACCCCTATGGGAAAAAGGTGTGAGAAATATTAGACCTTAAGTACAACTCTGCCTTCCCTAGGAGCTTAATGTCGTGATGTTATATGTGATTTTTTATTTGTTTTCTTCTTCTTCAGGTGAATAACAGTTCTTTTCCTTCGCAATCGGTACCAGGACTAAAGAATGTGTGCACAGTTGAGGAGCTGGAGCGGCAACTGCGCCAGAAACCGGTGCAGCAGCCCTCGTACAACCAGAATTACTTTCAGGTCAGTTAAACATTTTAAATTAAACAGTTTTGACCACTACTACAGGTCCAGTTGAAAACCAGCGTCAGGCACTAGTAGTCTGGCATTTTGCTGAACTGGGCCTTTTTGGCGCAGCCGCGAGCTAGTTTTTGACATTCACACCTAACACTTTTTAAATTTATTTTTATTTTACTCTTTCCTGCTGTATACCTATTGTGTGCCTTTTAAACTGTGCTAAATAAATGTATTTTCTTTCTTTCTTTTTACTCTTAAATCAAAAGTAATTTTAGGCTAAGGATCAGCCTATTTCGAACATCAAAATCTCTATTATATTTATTGTTTAATGGGTTAATATTTAAAAAAATATTTATTCATCAAATGTATTGCACCTACCACTGTATGTCTCGGCATCACCCAAAGGTTGACTGGTAGAAAATGCCTATGGCATTAAGTCTGCCTCTTTACATTTGTGTGCGTAAAGTATTAATTATATAAAGTTACATAAGACAGTCCCCCGGCACACCCGCCCGTCACTTCCTAGTGCTTTAGCTGGGAAAATGAAGTAGCGCAACAAACTGTCCAGTAACACAGCTGTCTGTTTAGTTAGATAAACTTGATTGTAGGTAGACAAAGTAATTACCATTATGAGACATAGAATATTAAATTAAATCATTAGCCAAATGTCAGCCAACAAATAAAATTAAATCCCCATGGAAACTTTTTTCAATCAAAAATGTTGTTAAAAAAGTACTTTAAAATCTTTATTATTTACTGTTAGACTAACAAAGTCATATTTTATTTTCCAGCCAAGATTTCCCCCGGTAATACTCCAAAGGCCACCGGGTCTCCAGGCGCCGGTACCACTCCCATTTGCACCACAACAGTCTATGAACCACAGTATGGGTCAAATGAACCAGCCACTCAGTACACTGATGAACCAAATGGGACAAAACAACCAACTACTACACAACCATGTCAACCCAATGGGGCAAGGAGCCCCGTTCATGAACAACCAAATTGGGAATCAGTTCCCGAATAATCCCATTGGACCAGGCAGTAATATGATGAGTCAGTTGACCCAAAATATTAGTGTGCATCAAATGGGACAAAATAACCAGATTTTGGGTCAGAGTGTTAACCAAATGGGACAGAATTTAAATATGACGCAAAGTATGGGACAGTTGGGGCAGAGTATTAATCAGATGAATCAAAATGTTAATCAGATGGGACAGAATATGAACCCGATGGGGCAAAATGTGAATCAAATGAGTCAAATGGGTCAAAATGTTAACCAGATGGGTCAGAATCCGAATCAAATGGGTCAAAACATGCCTTCAATGGGTCAGAGTTTGAACCAAATGAGCAATCACTTACCTAATAACCAGATGGGTCAAAATCACAATCAGATGGGTCAAAATCATAACCAGATGGGTCCAAATCATAACCAGATGGGTCCTAATCATAACCAGATGGGTCAGAACCAGATGATCCCGAATGGTAACCAGTTTCCTAGCATGAATCAGTTTCAGCATATGATGAGTCAGCCTCCAAGGATGCTAGCACCACCCCCCGGTATTAATATGCAGAGACAGAGTTTTAACTCAAATATGCCACAATATAACCCAAATTTTCGTGTAAGTATCCAACTTATTTTCATTCTTCCTTACTTTTAAGTTTTTTTAACCGACTTCCAAAAAAGGAGGAGGTTCTATGTTCCACTGTTTAACACGTTAACTGCCATGGTTAAAATCAGAAACAGTCACATGGGCGCCAGACAACAACATGTTCAGATTTTGTACGTGTTTGTTGGTCATGTAGTCCGACAAGGCCTGAATGGAACAAAAAGTGTCGGACACATAGTCCGACATGGCACTTAACGTGTTAAAAAAAATGTATTTGAACAATATCTCCGGCAGTTGTGGGTCGATTTTGAAAATTCTTTTTTTAATGAATAATGTATGCT
Organism: Aporophyla nigra; assembly: GCA_947507805.1. Classification (NCBI taxonomy): domain Eukaryota; kingdom Metazoa; phylum Arthropoda; class Insecta; order Lepidoptera; family Noctuidae; genus Aporophyla; species Aporophyla nigra. The sequence goes on from OX382318.1 coordinate 3,931,423, forward strand.
CCAGGAGTGGTCCAATATAAATTTTATTGACTTTGGTTGGGTAGTTTTTGAGATGAGATTCGATAATACGTATTTAATCCACTTTGTATATCATGCTGATATTCTAATACTTTCTTTCACTGTTTATTGACCTGCCCAGTAGTGGTATATGAATTAGTGCCGGGTAGATACCATAACTAAAAAGTAAAAATAAAAATGTTTAGCGCAAGATCTTCACTTATAATAATAATATCTTAGACAACCTACACACCTTTATCTGATCCCAAAATAGGCAGAGCCTGTACTATGGCAACCAGACAACTGATAAATATACTTATATATTTAATTAATTACACCCAGACAGAACAATTGATTGTGCTCACCACACAAACATTTGTCCTGGGTGGGAATCGAACCCACAACCTCAGTTTTAGCAGTCAGGGTCACTAACCACTAGACTAGCAGGCCAGTCAATTCTTATAAACCTATATTAGATATTTTTCTATTTTCCCAGCCCACATTGCCAACAAAACCGGAGCAGCAACAAATCAGTCAACCAAACATGATGATCAACCAACCAATGCTGATAAAGAACCAGCCCCAACCTGTAAACAACATCAAGCAATCACCTAGTAACCAACTGAATCATATGAACCAGCTCAACAACTCGCCACAGAACAAGAATCCTATACAAAAAGCCGCTCAACAGCAGCAGAAAGACCAAAAAGTTCAGAAAAGTCGGGTTTATAACAACTCTAAGCAAAATCAAGGGCTGACATCACAGAATTTGGTTCAGCTGATACAGAATACACATCCGATGCTTCAGTTCAATAATAGTTTTCATAATGCGAACCATCACCCGATGTTAAATAATAGAAGTAATGTGTTTACTAATAGTCAGTTCAGTCATCCGATGTTCAATAATCAGAGGGTCAACGGGACTTATAATAACAGGTGAGTTTTATTTTAAAATTATTATTAACTAGCTTTTGCCAGCGGCTTCGCCCGCGTGGAGGTCGAATAATATCCCGCGGGGACGTACTACCGGAATAAAAATTACCCTATGTGTTAATCCAGGTTATAAACTGCAGTGGACGTCTTTCCGACTCGCACTTTGCCGGTTTCTCAAGAAGGAATTCTCACGTATTTTCGACACTCTCACTGTCAGAATTTCTATTATGAGGATTATTATTTCACATCTTTGAATATTTAAAACAATGTCATCCATTCAGACACCAATCCACATGGTCTTCCCATGATCTGACCAAGGTTATGTCTGGACTTTGACAGAGACTGTGACCTCTGAGTTCTTTCGGCCTTTCTTCTCAGAGTAGTCAGATAGGAAACGCCGACCTCATGTAGTTTAAAAAAATATGATTGACATGTAAAAGTGTTTGTACAAACCTACTTCATCATTCTCCTGCCCATAAGGGCAATTGGGAAATGAAATGAAATGAAATGAAATAAATTTATTTGCCAGAACATAGGTATTTACATAGTAACATGGTTAAATAATTTGCGTTTCACTATATTCAACTTACCAGTCGTGCAAATATTTCTAGTGCATGCATAAACATCATAAAATTACATCACCGTCATTAGTTATATACACCATCATCAAAAAAAACGGTCTTGCTTCGTTAGTATTACTTAGGCACACTACATTATCAATTATATTCAATTAGTTAATAACACTATATTTCACAGTTAAAAAAGTTTATCAATGTAATGATTAGATTTATAAATAATGTCAATAATTATAATTTAATTAAGAGTTCATAAATTTATGTGGTTATACATCATGTCTGTTTAAAATTTAAATAATCATCTATTGAATAAAAACATCTGTCACAAAGCCAATTGTTTAGAGTTCTATTAAATTCTAAGTCATTCGTTTTTCTTATTTTTTCTGGTAGTTTATTGTAAATTTTTACCGCCATGGTGTAGCAGTTCCTGTTACATAATTTTAATCTGTTTCGAGGTACTACCAGAGGTTTTTGTACAATTTTTCTTTTAAATTGGGCCTTTCATCCTGCTCAAAAAGTGATAGGTGTTTTCTAACAAATTTACACATTTCAACAACGTATAGGGATGGAAATGTAAGTAAACGTTTATCCGTGAAAATTGGTCGGCACGAATCAGTCCACTTGAGGCTATAAATTGACCTGATGCATTTTTTCTGGGCTATAAAAGCTCTCTGGGCATCTGTAGAGTTTCCCCATATGATAATCCCATACCTTAATACCGAACATACATGACTGTGGTACACCATCAATGCTGTATCTTTATTAGTTATATTTTTTATTTTACGAAGTGCGTAAACGAATTTATGAATTTTTTTACAGACCAGGTCTATATGAGATTTCCAGTTACAATAACTGTCAATGTTTATTCCTAGAAATTTTATATCATTTACTTCTTCAATTACGTTATTATCATATTTTATTGGCAAGTCTATTGTGTCTTTTTTATTTCTTTTGCTATTATAAGTCAGGTATCTCATGAATTTAGTTTTATCGGTATTTATTTCTAGGTTGTTATCAACTAACCATTATTGGTGTTATCTACTGTCCTCCCACTGTCGATTACTTCACTGAATTCGAATCAGTACTTGAATCTTTGGGTTCGGAGTACGCACATCATATCATCATGGGTGATTTCAACACAAACATCCTTGCACAAAACTCCCCTCGGTCCCGTAAGCTCCTCCACCTGATCGAGTCAGCTAGTCTGCACGTGTTGCCACTCAAACCTACTCATCATAACACTGTTGGCGATGACACCTGGCTCGACCTGATCCTTACCTCGAATCCTTCCCTTGTTTCCTCTCACGGTCAACATGACGCTCCTGGCTTTTCTCATCACGACATGATTTTCCTTTCTTATATCCTGAAACCTCCTAAACCTAAGCCCAAAGTTCTGTACAGGCGTTGTTTTGCACGGATGAATGTCGAGAAGCTAAAGGAAGATGCATCTGTGGTCAATTGGGAGCCTTTGACGGAAGCCACTTCAGTTGACGACAAGGTTGCCATCTTCAACGAAGTTGTAGTCAATCTTTATAACATCCATGCTCCCGTCAAAAAGGTAAAGTTAAAACGCCCACCTGCACCATGGATGTCTAAAGGAATCCAAATGGCAATGCGACGTCGGAACCGCGCGTTCCATAAATTTAAAAGGGATCGTACTGACGAGAACTGGACATTGTACAAGGCTGCAAGGAATAGATGTAATCAGATGATACGCAACGCTAAACGCCGCCACATCTTTGATACTATCAATTCTTCGTCTTCTGCCGATATTTGGAAATTCCTTGGAACTCTTGGTATCGGCAAATCGCGACATTTAGATCTTCCTAGCTCAATTGACTTAGACGATCTCAACCGGCATTTCTCCACTGTTCCTACCATGGATCGTCTAACCAAGCAGCAAACTCTTTCTCTAATCTCAGGTCTAACGCGTCCTCAAATTAATCCTTTCAGTTTCATTCCAGTTGACCCGGGAGAGATCAGAAAAATCATTCTCTCCATCAAATCCAAAGCGGTAGGATGTGACAATATCACCCGTGGTATGATCATAACTATTCTAGATCATCTCCTACCCTCGATTACCCACATTATTAATTTTTCCTTATTCACCGGAGTATTCCCTTCCCTTTGGCGCAAAGCCTATGTTCGTCCACTACCTAAGGTTTCTAACCCCTCTCTTCCCACTGACTTCCGTCCAATTTCTATCCTTCCCTTCTTATCCAAAGTGCTTGAGGCCTGTGTGCACAAACAATTCTCCAACTTTGTTCATCATAATTCTATCATTAGTCCGCTTCAATCTGGGTTTAGGCCTGGGCACAGCACTGTTTCCGCCCTCCTTAAAGTGACTGGCGATATAAGGGCAGGATTGGAAGATACCAAAGTTACTGTTCTAGTATTAGTGGACTTCTCGAATGCCTTTAATACCGTCAGTCATGACATCCTGTTAGCCATTCTTTCATTTGTTATGGTCTCTCCCGAAGCACTGGAATGGTTCTCCTCTTACCTTCAGGAACGTCAGCAGTCTGTTCATGCTGGAGATTCTTCTTCTTGCTGGCGTGATTTGAAAACTGGCGTTCCTCAAGGCGGTATACTTTCTCCTCTTCTGTTTTCTATTTTTATTAATCTAATTATTTCCGAACTTCAGTGTGCGTATCATCTGTATGCAGATGACTTGCAGCTATACTTTCAAGGGAAGGTTGATGAATTACCTGACGCTATTAGCAAACTAAACAGGGACTTGATAGCCATAAAATCCTGGGCTGATAGATTTGGTGTAGCTGTAAACCCTACGAAGTGTCAGGCGATCATCATTGGCAGTCCTCGTAGTATTAGCAAGATGGTTGGTACAATCTTGCCACCGATTCTCTTCGACGGTACGATCGTTCCTTTCAGCACTGACGTTAAGGACCTAGGCTTGCATATCGATAACTCTCTGAACTGGCATACTCAAGTCGCTAGGGTAAGCCAAAAGGTTACTGGAACGCTGCGGGCTCTGTACCGATTAAAAAACTTATTACCATCGACCACGAAGACAATGCTTGTGCAGTCCTTAATTTTCCCTATCATCGATTATGGTGATGTGTGTTACTATGACCTGAATGCAGATCTCCTCAACAAACTTGACCGTCTTCTCAATAACTGCATTCGATTCGTTTTCAATTTGCGTAAATATGATCATGTTTCTGCGCATCGGTGCCTTCTTAAGTGGTTGCCCATACGCCAGCGCAGAGAGCAAAGGGCGCTGACCACATTGTTTTCGTTTCTTGATTGCGGGGATAACCCAGTTTATTTGCGGTCGGCGCTTCATGTCGTTTTCTTACACACTTCTCTATTAGTCGTCATCTCAGTAGTTATCCCGTTTCTATCCATATCATAATTCACACAGTCAATCCATCGTTTCTTTGGTCTCTCTCTACTCTTATAGCCACCGACATTAATACTCAAAACTTTCCTCACGGCATTTTCCTCATTCCTCCGTATCACGTGACCATATCATGACAACCGATTCCCACACAACTTTTCAGTTATCGGTGCCACTTTTAGACTTCCTCTTATGTACTCATTACACGCTTTATATTAGCTTCACTTGTATGTTTGTATATTTGTATGTTTGTATATTTGTATGTTTGTTTGTAACCGACTCCTTATAGTGCGATTTTGACCCACTTTAAACGACCAGATTTCATTCAAACTTTGCACACCTGTCAAGGACTGATGACAATGCAATAATTTCATAAATTTGTGCCATTATCCTTGCCAGGGTTACCAGGACAGCAAAAAAACTGTCACAAACTACGCTGACATACGTCTCAAAATTCGAAATACCCTAAAAAATAGAAAATAAATAATAGTTTATAAAAACTAAAAAACACGCTTCCATGGAAAACCAAACTAAAAAGTACAAAATAATGGAAAAAAAGCGTGGGGTGCTTTTAAGGTATTTTTTATTGATATCAGGCACCCCACGCTTTTTTTCCATTATTTTGTACTTTTTAGTTTGGTTTTCCATGGAAGCGTGTTTTTTAGTTTTTTTTAACTATTATTTATTTCTACTTCTATCCATTCGTGTAACACCACAAACCTACTTGTACAAATCTACCTACAGAAATAAAATCGTTTATCATTTTCAGGCACTCAATGAATGGCGACGATGCCAGCGGAAGCGATACCGACGACTACGCGGGTTTGATGACCCTCAGGGAGAAACAATGGCTCATCAACATTCAGATGCTACAGCTCAATACAGGCACTCCGTATATTCACGATTTCTATTATACGGTGAGTGACTAGACCTTATTTTCATCAATATCATCATTTCAGCTAGAAAACAACTAATTTGAGGGGGTTTGCAACAATTGCCACGCTAGGCAGGCGGGTTGACGATCGCAGTATGGTGGTAAAATGCATAGAGAACACTGCTGCCCATTCTCTAGTAAGTCCCTAGTCGCCTCTACGACACCCACGGAAAGGAATGGAATAACAGAATTTAATTTATTTCCAGGTGTTCTTAGAGCGGCAAGCCAGCAAAGAAAAGGAAGGTGTCAAAGAGGCACATAAGGCGAATCAACAGAATCATCCGTTTTATAGTGGAGGTGAGTCATTAGAAAAGAAAAAGCAAGAAAATACGTTTATTTATGGCAATCATGACTTCATGACGCACAGAAAGACCAAAATATACAAAAAAAAAGCTACGGGAAAATATGCGTCACATCCACGCAAAACAGCCATCGCTCAGCATAATGCTGTGACCTTATGCGAGACAGAGCCCCAGCGCTGGCCAACCATTACGTTATTATAACGCTTGTGTTTTAAAAGGGACGGCAGAGGTGTGTAGTAGTTAAATATGGTCAGTTTCATGTGAGGGCGAGCCTATTATCGTTAACTAGGCATGAATCTGGAGTCTGGTTGTCATCATCATCATCATTTCAGCCGTAAGACGTCCACTGCTGGACTTAGGCCTCCCCCAATTTGGGGGGCTTTGCCATAATCGCCACGCTTGGCAGGCGGGTTGGCGATCGCAGTATGGTGGTAAAATGCATAGAGAACGCTGTTGCCCATTCTCTAGTAAGTCCCTTAGTCGCCTTTTACGACACCCACGGGAAGAAATGGGGTGGTGTTAATCTTTACGTCCGGCACCACACTGTAGTCTGGTTGTACTACTGAGAAACTATTAGAAAACGGTCAACGTGACCAATTTAAGCATACTTTTCAATTTTGGTTACTACATCTTCTATCTTTTTTAGAGTTACTTATAATCAGAGATCGGATATTCAGATGCATATTCACCTAAAGTTGAAATGTTGGCTAATATGGAATGCGCGTTTTTACCGTGTTTTGTGTGTTGTTTTAACTAACACATACCACCCTACACACATATGTATTTGCATCTAGGGTTAAACATTAATTCTAAATAGATATGAGGATTCAAGAAACCCGGCTTTAATAAAAAAATACGAAGCCGCTTCCGTGCTTTCACAGCTAAATAGTAACATTAGGTAAATATGTATCCGAATATCGGATCACTGCTTATAATGCTTTTTTTCCTGTTGCTAGGTGTTAAACAAGAGACGCACACACACAGGGAGCGTCACAACTCCAACCGACATAACTCTACGAGTGAAGACAGCGGCACCCCACGCACTTATGTTCCCACGCAGTTCGAGAATTCACTGGGCAAGTTACAGGTAATTGTTAACTCTAAAATTTACTCCGTAGTCTAGTCCTAGCCATTGCTGAACTATTTTTGGGGTTGGGTCCAGTGTAAACGGATTCAAACACTTTTTAACTTTACTCCGTAGTCTAGTCCTAGCCATTGCTGAACTATTTTTGGGGTTGGGTCCAGTGTAAACGGATTCAAACACTTTTTAACTTTACTCCGTAGTCTAGTCCTAGCCATTGCTGAACTATTTTTGGGGTTGGGTCCAGTGTAAACAGATTCAAACACTTTTTAACCGACGAAAAAAAACGGAGGAGGTTATCAATTCGACACGTAATTTTTTTTTTTTAAATTTTTTTTTTTATGTATGACCACGCATAACTTTTTACATAGTAGTCCGATTGTGATAATTCCTTTTTCATTGGCAAGGGTATACTCCGAGGGTGGTCCCATATAAATTTGAAAACCAAAATCAAACCCTAAGGGTCAGAAAACAGGGGATGATTGATTGTTCACTCACTGATTGTTATGTTTAACCACGCATAACTTTATACAGAGTAGTCCGATTTTGATAATTCTTTATTCATTGGATAGGGTATACCTTGCCAAGTATTATAAGTATATTAAAGCCACAAAAAATTATAAAATAAAAACTTTTTACCAAAAAATTTAACCGCCGAAAAAACTGAAAAGCAAAAAATAATAAACCTTAAAATTATGAGTCGGCGCTGGAAAATCAATGAACAAAGATCACTCAAAGCGCCGACTCATAATTTTAAGGTTTATTATTTTTGCTTTTCAGTTTTTTCGGCGGTTAAATTTTTTGGTAAAAAGTTTTTATAAATCATCGCCTGTCTGAAATACCAGCGACATCTAGTTTTCAAAATACTGCCCAACAAAATAGTTATGTGTAAAGTGTGTCTACTTATACAGGATCAGTTTTTATCCAGTGCGCAAACTGTAACCATGAATTCAGCATATCATTCTAGACCCCCCAGCGTAGAAAATTTTCGTCGGTTATACAAAAAAATATCAGCTGTTCCATACATTTTGACCCCGTAGGTATTGCATTTTTCTATGAAACAGGTGATTTTTTAACCGACTTCAAAAAGGAGGAGGTTCTCAATTCGGATGTTTATGTTTTTCTTTTTTTTTATGTATGTTCGGCCATAACTCCGTCATATATAGACGGATTTGCAAAATTCTTTTTTTGTTCGAAAGGGCTTTATCCCGAAATGGTCCCATATAAATTTAATATAGATCTGATGATGAGTTCCAGAGACAGACACCGAAACTCTTTAAAAAATGACAGCAAATCAACCGCGATTTCTGCTATCGCTTAAATATGCATTGTTTGTTTGGAATTAGTGCGGGGTGGATACCACAACTAAAAATTTAAAACTTAAATTTCGGAAGTCGGTGGCAAAAAAACCATAAATACAGATCCTAAGACACCGACTTCCGAAATTAAAGTTATTTTTCACTTTGTAGTGTTTTTAAGGAAGTCGGTTGTTTTTTTTTTTTGTAAAATGGAATGATATGCTGAATTCATGGTAACGATTTACATTACATTTAATTTCTCCAAATTGGTAACCAACTATGAACGTCAGCGCAGCTTGCAAAAGAACCTGTCAGGGTCGCGAGATTTGTTCGAAAGAGTTACCGTGGTCCTAGCACAGGCAACTGAAGGAACACGGGGGGGTTTTAGTCAGTAAAAGTCTGACACGCCATTCCGCTTCGCCCAGAGCGGAAGACGTCATTTGATGATTTCCCACCCACAAAAAAAAGAACCCTGCAAAAGAAACTTGTTGTTTTTCTCGTCGGTTGCTGTCATCTCCCTAACCTTTCCGTCGGCTTCCAATCTAACGGGACGCAGCTGAGTACCAGTATTTTACATGGAGCGACTGCCTATCTGCCCTCCACAACCCAGTTACTGGGTAATACGATAGCCCTTGATAAGACTTTCGGGCTTCTGACGACCCGTAACGACTGCCTAAGATCTATGAAAGACTGCCGGGACCAACGGTTTAACGTGCTTTCCGAAGCACGGAAGTGTCTTGGTATGTAAAGATGGTCACCCATCCACGGACCAACCGTGTCAAGCGTAGCTTAACCTGAACGATGAACCAAATATTTAAACATAATAATGATTTGTATATTAATTTCAGTGTGGCAGTGTGACGGCTCCTCGCAAGATAATTGATGTTGAAGTGGTCGGTAACGAGACCGCTCCCTCGCGCATGTCTCGAGCTTCCAGTGTTGCCAGCACCACGCATCCTACTGAGGTAATGTAATGTACTGAGGTACTTTATATGTAGATGACTGCCTCGTTGGACTAGCAGTTGCAAGCGCTACTGCTATGCATGAGGTCCTGTGCTCGATTCCCACGTTGGGCAAAGTTTTATTCGGTTTTTCTATCTGGAATTTCACAGTAGCAGCACGGAGTCTCCATATGCGGCCGGTTGATGGCAATACCTCGCCCCCTGTTTCGTTCATTCCGTAGCGTGTGCGGTAAATCGTACCAATGTATTTTGTCTAAGCCTGCTGGCTGGAATTCGCGACGTCCCCGTAAGGGGGCGTGGCGGGCGGCGTCGGAGCTGTGCTCCCTGGCCGCGGATGGTGTGCGGTGGCCCGCTAAAACGGGCCCCTCAATGTGTTGCCTCTTGGGCTAACAATATGTGGGACGCGTTAGTTAACGCGTCCCTGTGTGTGGCTGCTATTTTGTGTCTCTGCGGGCGCGCCGCGGCGTTGAATTATGTATCAACGCCGCTTTCTTCACGACGCCTTGGCGGTCAGTCCCCGCCAGGTGAGACCCCCGGTTACCCGGGGGAGGCCCGGCGAGACCCGACCAGCGACAAGACGCCGACTCGACGCTCCCACAGAGTAGGGTGCGCGCCCCCGCTTATCCCGTTTCCCAGAGCGAGCCGGTAGCGGTCTAAGCTAAGGGGCAGTATGTGCGTGTGGGCGGTAGTGTACTGTGTAACACCGCCCATGAATACGTGACAACGCAGGCCCGCCCGCGTGTACACGTGTGAGTCCTTGTGCCTGTATAGAGGTGGTTGTCTGTTTTACGTTACGTGACATGCCTATATTAACTTTGTCTAAGCCTGCTGGTACACCGAACTGTGCCCTTTATATACCCTTTCCACCACCACGAACCGGAAGGTCTAGAAAAATTTAGACATTTCACGAAACTGGCTCAATACTTTTGAATCAAGATTAAGACATATGATTTCATGAGGAACATTATCGTCGGTTTGAAAAGTTACATTCCTGTATAATTCAAATGTCCATTTATAAATAAAAACTTGTTTACATAAAAAAAAAACCGTCGGACTCGCGCACCGAGGGTTCCGTACAAGCCTGTAGGTATACCTATAAGTAAAAGTTCACCCATCACGACAATGAGTCGTAGTTCTGTTCTGTTTCTTGGCTTGGTTTTATTTCTATCTGTGTTTTGTTCTGTTTATTATATGATGTAACTAAAAATTTACGGGTTTCGCAATTTTTCCTTTATCTGTGCTATATGACGTTGCTTCGTACCAAATTTCAAAATTCTAGATCGACTGGAAGTACCCCTGGTTTTGATTCCCTTGCGAGTTTCGATAATTTGTGGAAATTTGGGGTATAAACGGCTATATCTTTTGATTGCGTTAGCTTAGAAGTTTGATTTTTTCACAGCTCCAAGGGACAGTAGACCTGAGTATTTGATATTAATTTCAGCTTGATACCTCCACGCGTTCCTGAGGAAAAGGGTTTTGACAGACGGACGGACGGACAACAAAGTGATCCTATAAGGGTTCCGCTTTTTCCTTTTGAGGTGCGGAACCCTAAAAAAAACAACCGACTTCCTTAAAAACACTACAAAGTGAAAAATAACTTTAATTTCGGAAGTCGGTGTCTTAGGATCTGTATTTATGGTTTTATGCCGTACCGTGTGGTGTCGGACGTAAAGAATAACACCACCCCATTTCTTGCCGTGGGTGTCGTAAAAGGCGACTAAGGCACTTACTAGGGAATGGGCAGCAGCGTTCTCTATACATTTTACCACCATACTGCGATCGCCAACCCGCCTGCCAAGCGTGGCGATTACGGCAAACCCCCTCAAATTGGGGGAGACCAGCAGTGGACGTCTTTCTGCTGAAATGAAGATGATGATAGAAAGGGATATTATGATATTATATATTAAACGTTTTTTTCTTTATTATTGCAGGTTCCAAGAGAAATGAAACGGACGAAACAATTACTACTAGACATAGAAGCGTTATATCTCATATTATTGAGGCTAGAGGAGCTCAACGACCCGCTGGCGATATCCAACGCGCTTATATTGAAGGTACGTTGATATAACTATATTATACTAGTGATCGCCCATTGGTCGAAATTCGACCGTACTGCATTTGAATAGAAATATAAAAAAATAATATGGTTATACTTGACATTCAGTAAGACTATAGACAAAATATTAAAGACACATATTCTCGAAGATATTGCGAAGCATGTGTGGTGTGACTATGAATGATAGGCTGAGGAATGATGTGATAAGAGAACGGTGTGGTGTAAAAGAAGATGTAGTGACAAACATTGAAAAAAGTGTGCTTAAATGGTTTGGTCATGTTGAGAGGATGAATGAAGGTCGGCTCACAAAAGGTATTTACAAGGCAGATGTGAGTGGAAACATCGGGAGGGGACGCCCTAGGAGGACATATAGGGACCTTATTGGTGATGTTCTTCAGAAAGGCCAGGTGCGTAGTACTCGCAACCGGCGTGTGTGTATGACCAATTGTATGAACCTAAACGAGGCAAAAGAAGTGTGTAGAGATCGTAGCAGGTGGCGTTCCGTGGTTTCTGCCTACCCCCATGGGAAAAAGGCGTGATTGTATGTATGTATGTATGTATGTAGATATTCTCGATTGGACCACAGATTTGGACCATAAACAAAAGAATATCTATGCATGTGTGTATTAAATACACGGTAATGAATAGTAGTGTGTGTAACGTGTTATTTATTGAAAATAATGTACCAATTTTCGTAAAAAAGGATCCAAAGTTTTCGCTTCACGTATCAATACATAGATTACTAGCTTTTCCAGCGACTACGCCCGCGTATTTTACTTATAAACCTTCATTTGGAATCACTGTCTATTGCTGAAAACCGCAGTCAAATCGCAGGCATATTTTTAAGGATCTAAGCGAACAAACGCCGGTTCGCGCGTTTATACTAAGTAAAGAAAAGAATATCTAGAATTAAAAACTCAGCACCATCTAGTGAAAGTCAACGCAATCTAGATGTTAAACGATACGATGAATTAACTTAAACCGCCATCTATTAGGAATTCATTGAACTAACCAATGAATACACACTATTGCTGTATAATAAACATTCAAATTGCAAATATAGAGGACAATATTCGTGATCTATCCTATCTTTTAAGTTGGGCCAAATTACAAATAATTACTAAGTTTCATAACAATTAGTTCAGTAGTTTCGGAGTTTACCCGTAACAAAACAACGAAACTTCGTCTGTAACAAAAATATGACCGAGTCATTGTTTTTTTTGGCTGAATACGAAAATTACTACTAAGATACTACGGTGAGTCACAAATAAATGTGTATTAATGTTTTTCTCTGTTCAGGAAAGAGAAGAGAAACAGAAGCAGCTAGAGGCAGCGCAGAAGGAAGCGGAGAACGAACAGCAAGACGTGTCCAATCTATTCCTGAAGAACATCGAGTCGGTGCAGCGGAGGCCGAAGCAAGACAGTCCCAAGTCCGAGAGTATTGATAAAAGACAGGTAAGAAAATGTCATCTGCCTAGAGTTTACTGCTCAGTTTCCAGTCTAACCGGATGTTGCTGAATACCAAAATCCAAATCATAAATACAAACATGCATAATATCAGCCTAGAACGTTCCCACTGCTGGGACACAGGCCTCCTCTCGATGAGAGAGTGTGGGCCGTAATCTACCACGCAGGGCTAGTGCGGGTTGGTAGATGTCGCATCTCTATTTTTGGTCATGTTTAGGACATGCCGGTTTCCTCACAATATTTTTTTTTAGATCGGCTAAAAGCATGTTTTTTTTTGTTTTTAATATAGCTATCATAGTTAGGATCATCATCATTTCAGCTGTAAGCGTCCACTGCTGGACTTAGGCCTCCCCCAATTTGGGGGGCTTTGCCATAATCGCTACGCTTGGCAGGCGGGTTGGCGATCGCAGTATGGTGGTAAAATGCATAGAGAAAACTGCTGCCCATTCTCTAGTAAGTCCCTTAGTCGCCTTTTACGACACCCACAGGAAGAATTGGGGATAGTTAGGTTAATGGCACAAATTCATGAAATTATTGTATTTGTGATCAGTCATTGATAAGTGTGCAGTTTCAAATGAATCCGAAGATTTTAAGACAGTGAAAATCACGTTCAAAGATTCCGATAAATACATGCTTAAATAAATACCAAGGTAATACAAGTGTGGTAAAAATGAGACGACATCTCGCGAGATCGAGATCCCGCGAAATCGGGAAAAATTCGAAGACGTGACAGCTACCAACCTGCACTGAGCCCGCGTGGTGGATTACGACCCACTTCCTCTCACCGAGAAAAGGCCTGTGTCTCAGCAGTGGGAACAATAGACTAATTCTGATGACTTCTTCTCTCCTTCAGGTGGTAAACTTAGCAGTGAATCAGAAGCCGGTGCCCACGAAGAATCTTCTAGACGAAGACAAAGAGGAGTTGGTGAACAAAATGTTCGCAGGCGTCTTACATAGCGATCGAGTTCAACAGATGCTGTCTGTTAGGAAGGGCCGGGTGAGTAACTATTCTGTACATTCTATCCTATATACTTATCTTGGTATGGGTTTTTTTTCTTCTGGGTGGGAAGTCTCCAATTGACGTCTCACGCTCTGGGTGGAGCGGGAGAGCGTGTCAGACTTTTGCTGACTAAAAAACTTTTTACCAAAAAATTTAACCGCCGAAAAAACTGTAAAGCAAAAAATAATAAACCTTAAAATTATGAGTCCGCGCTTTGAGTTCTTCTTTGAGAATCTTTGTTCATTGATTTTTCAGCGCCGACTCATAATTTTAAGGTTTATTATTTTTTGCTTTTCAGTTTTTTCGGCGGTTAAATTTTTTGGTAAAAAGTTTTTATTTTATATTTTTTGTGGCTTTAATGTACTTATAATACTTGGCAAGGTATACCCTATCCAATGAATAAAGAATTATCAAAATCGGACTACTTTGTATAAAGTTATGCGTGGTTAAACATTACAATCAGTGAGTGTACAATCAATCATCCCCTGTTTTCCGACCCTTAGGGTTCGATTTTGTTTTCCAAATTTATATAGGACCACCCTCGGAGTATACCCTTTCCAATAAAAAAAGAATTATCACAATCGGACTACTATGTAAAAAGTTATGCGTGGTCATACATAAAAAACGAACGATGCGCGCCTAATGAGAATTTTCGATGTACCCACAAGACTTATCAGATTTATTAAAACAACCAATTGTATTACTGGCTAACTGCATGACGAGCACTCTGCGCTTTCTTAATGTTTACCTATATGTTATTATTAAAACTTTGTTTCTCATTAAGTGATTATGTAAATCTTTGAGAAATAAATGATATTTAACCGTAAAAAAAAAAAAAACGCGTTGAATTGATAACCTCCTCCGTTTTTTTTTCGTCGGTTAAAAACGGGTGGGTTTTAGTCAGTAAAAGTCTGACACGCCCTCCCGCTCCGCCTCCACTCAGAGCGAGAGAAGTCATTTGATGATATACCATCCAAAAAAAAGCCTTTGGTCCCGGCTGTCTTTCGTAGATCTTAGACAGTCGTTACGGATCTTCAGAAGCCCGAAAGTCTGACAACCAGTTTTACCAAGGGGTATCGTATTACCCAGTAACTGGGTTGTGGAGGTCAGTTAGGCAGTCGCTCCATGTAAAATACTGGTACTCAGCTGCATCCGGTTAGACTGAAGGCCGACCCTAAAATAGTTGGGAAAAGGCTAGGCAGATGATGAACAATTATTATTTTCCTTCAGTTGCCTGTATGCCAGCGCCACGGTCACTCTATCGAACAAATCTCGCGACCCTGCCAACTTGATTCTATCGTACTAATATTATAGATGGTGGGAGCACTGGTGGCCCAGTGGTAACGGCCGCGACTTACGAGTTGTTAGTCGCAGGTTCAAACCCAATTAGGCGCTTTACTATGTGTAAATTTTTTCATCACCATTGCTCTCAAAACGGTGAAGAAAAAAAACACCGTGAGGAAACCGGCATGTCTTTTTTTTTTTGGATGGGAAATCATCAAATGACTTCTCCCGCTCTGGGCGGAGCGGGAGGGCGTGTCAGACTTTTACTGACTAAAACCCACCCGTGTTCCTTCAGTTGCCCATGTGCCAGGGTCACGGTATCTCTTTCGAACAATCTCGCGACCCTGGCAGAACCGGCATGTCTTAGAACCACAAATTCGAAGACATGTGACATCTACCAACCCGCACTGGGCCCGCGTGGTGGATTATGGCCCACTCCCTTTCACTGAGAGGAGGCCTGTGTCCCAACAGTGGGAACATTGTGAGTTGCTGATGATATGGATCTTTTTTCTCCTTCGGATACGGATATCCGGCACATGAGTAACTCTAACATAAGTCCTGCCAACACGGAGACAGTATAAACAAGCCCGTTCCCCCCACAGACGCTGATATCCCGGTTCATAAGCCGCGTGTGCTCGTCGCACTGCCGCCAGCGCACCTTCTGGGCCAAAGTGCTGCGCGCGCTGCCCTCGGCCGCCAGGAGGGACGACGGGAACCTCGCCGCCCTCGCGCCGCATTATAGGAAGTAAGTTATACATCATTTATTTATTTATTTTATAGTTAACTAGCGGCCCGTCCCGGCTTCGCACGGGTGGACATGATATTTTAAATATTTTTACCTTTTATTTATATTTTTTTGTTGTTTCGTTTCTGTATTTTTTAAAATTATCTATGTATACTTATAATCCGAATTTGTTCATCGTGTTTTTATTTAAGTAACTTATTTAATCTTAAGTGAGACATATTACTTAGTATTTTTATTTACATTTTTACAACATTTTACATTTTTATCTGATCCTACTTAATTAAATTTCCTAAGTTTTTTATATGGTTATTGTGACATAACGATAATAATTGGACATATAGTGTTCAGAAGTTTTTTGTAGTTATTGATATGTTCTTTAATATTGTAGAACATACTTTTGTTCTATCATCAATAATTTTCGCAGCGCATGCGACAAAAGATGTTTTATGGCATTTTTTTACAACTTGGGTTACGTTACTAAAATTTTAATAAGTATCCCTATTCTTTTCTAGCAATAAATACAGCATATGTTACTCAGTGTGAATGTAGCTTTCTAACGGTGAAAGCATTTTTAAAATCGGCACAGTAGTATTTGAGTTTATTCATTACAAACATACACACACACACATAAATACAAATCTTTCCTCTTTATAATATTAGTTTATATTAAAACGGTACAACACCAATTAAATTAATTAACATAGAAACACATAAAAGGTTGACAATAATTACAAAAAGTTAAACAGTTACCTATATTAACAACTAATATGGAACAGTGGACTCCCTTGCTTACTTCTTGCATCTACCTAGCCTTTCTCCTTTTTAGCCATTTTACACAGATCGACTGTCTCCATAAGGCGCTGTCCTATTGACATCGCTCGCGCGATGGTGCGATGCGATTTCATCGTGGGATGAAACCTATCGCGCGACGAGTTTTGTCCTCTGCGAACACTCGAAATGGCTCTTAGCAAAGATGCACAGTTTCTGCTGTCGAGCAATATTTCTTTAATTGTAAATAATATTAAAAAAAGAAAGCGTAGACCACATAATATACTGTATAAAAACAGAAATCGCCGCGGTGAATTTCACAACCAGTATTTCGACATACGGAAAAATGAAGAAGATTTTAACGAATATTTGTCTATGTCAACAGACACATTTGATTACATCTGTAATGGAATTCGCCGTGATTGTAATCGCCGCTTCGTCGCGCGAGCCGGCGATCGCCATTCGGACATTTAGTACTGATCAGTATGTTTAAGGTGGATGGATGATTATCTCAGATGCCATTTTGTCGCTAGATGGCGCTAGATCCACAATTTGGAACATTTTCAATTTTTACGCCTAACTTAGAAATCTTTAATAGATAACTTTATTATATGCGAAACCTAGGGCATTAACTTGATTTTTTTAGATAGTCACTGTGCTTGTTAACTGGTCTCATACAAAGATTTGTACATTCTAAAGATTTAGCCGCTTGACTTTACTCTTTACACACACATGCAAAGTAAATAGTAGTAACTTTCGACACCACTAGATGTCGTTTTATTCAAACAGTTTAAAATGAAATTAATATAGGTACACTGTCCCTATAAGTTGTAGTAATGTGACTGAACCTAAATTGTAATGTGTAAATAGTCATCATCTCAGCCGCAAGACGTCCACTGCTGGATATAGGCCTCCCCCTATTTGGGGGGCTTTGCCATAATCACCACGCTTGGCAAGCGGGTTGGCGATCGCAGTGTGATGGTAAAATGCATAGAGAACGCTGCTGCCCATTCTCTAGTAAATCCCTTAGTCGCCTTTTACGACACCCACGGGAAGAAATGTAAGGCAGAAGAAGGAATGGAAGTGTAAATAGTGACGTGTACTAAATAAATAAAAGACTATTTATTACATTGTAAAGCTTTTTATTGTACCCTACTATAAATTAATAATATTTATTTAGTAAAAAGGGGTTAATATTTTCATAAAAATAATGTTTTATTTACTCTCACTACATTTACTTAGATAGTTTCCGTTTGGATTCAAACCATCGAGTCATACCACCATACAAAGATAACATACTTTTTTAAATATTTTGATATTTACAATTATGATTTTGAATTTAGTATTAGAAAGAATTATGTATGTAGATTACAATATAAATAACATCATACGTAACTATATATAACGGCACATGTATCTTACATAACAACACAAAGGGGTTGCTAGCTAACCATAACATTTATTAATGTTTCAAGAATACCTACTTATGATACAATTTTGAACTGCAATAAATATTCTTTTACAATTGAATTGTTAGGCTGGTACCTAAATACATGAGTGAAACTTATCTACACAGAAAAATCTTATGAACTAACAAAATAACACAAACTATACATAGCTACGTGCAAAAATAGCTTATTAATTATTCTATAATGTTCCCACTGCTGAGACTCAGGCCTCCTCTGAACTGTGGTGATGAAATAATTTACACTCAGCAAAGTGCCGGCTTGGATTCGAACCATCGACTCGTACCACCATACAAAGATACTTATAAATATTATAATAAAATATCTTCTTTTCTACGCGCTACTTTTTGCAGTCGCCGCCGCCGCCGCGCCGTATCAGTCTTCTGCTTGTCACTTTTTACTTCCATTTATATAATTTCCGTGCGATCTGAATCAAATGCTGGAAGACGCAGTTTTCGCTGCAACAAATGAATTTACACAGTTTTGTTAGACTATTCTTACTGAACCCACACCTCAGAGACCTGCGGAATAAGTTAGGAAATGAGTAAGACTTATATTTTTATACCTTTTAATTCCTTGATGTCTAGACATTTAGCATTTTTCTCAACTCTTCTCAATATAATTTCTGGCAGTACACGTTTTAAAAAATGTTACCAACTTCGGCATCATAGCGTTGATAACTTCCTCATCCCGGTTAACTTCTATGACAGTCAATGGTTGGGTGACAGATATAAAGCAAATGAAGTAACATTTATTCATTTTGGTAATTCGCAATTGACCCTGGACCTAGAATCAAAATAATAATAGCTGTTAAAAAGAAACAATCCAAGAAATACATTATTTTTATACATACATACCAAGAAATAATGATATTTGTTACACTGAACATTGTGTAAAATATGTTGTACTTTGGTATTGTCAAACATAAACTTCATCACAACAAACAAGCAAAAGCGTACTAATGTAATGAACACAAAAATATGGTATCAAGTTGGGACTTACCATTCCAGATGAAGAATCAAAGTTGTGACCATATGACCTTCTTCAAGTCAACAATACGGTACCCTACCAAACCTGATAAGTTGTCACTTGATGTTCTTTCCACAGTTAGTTGATAAGCTTCAGTCTCTGAATCGGGTTGTGGCCAATCAAAATCAACAGTCTCTACTTGCTCTGTAACAGATTCAACTGTATTGAAGCTAGAGCTGCAGGCTATGGCTTCGTATCGAATTTCTGGTATACCACGCGAATAGGTTTAGGGCGTATCTTAAGCTGTCGAAAGGTTGGACAGCTGATGACGATCTTGAGTTGAATGTGGACTGAAATAAAAGATATGTTAAAAAAACAGTGTTGAGAGACAGAAAAATATTGATAGGTCTGTAGGTACCTAAATACAACAGGGCAAACCGCGGTTTCTTCCACTACCTTCTGTTTCTTGTTACGCCATGCTTGCATGCTTGTTGTTCCTTCGCTTGCTTTCGGCTGCAAGGAAAAATGGCTGTAAACGAAGACTACAACACGAACCAACGAGTATCAAATAACCTCCACTCACGTAAATCTGATTCGAAATCTTATGGGAATCTAATTTACTCACTATAGATCACTAAAAGAACTTCCATGATGTCTTTTCAATACAGCTTGCACTTTTTTCCGTGATTTTCGCGGTCCTGAATACACATGTCGTATACATTTATGCAAGTTTATTAGTCGGGTTCATCTTAGGCAGTTCAGTTGCAATTCAATCTGAAATCAAAAAGAATAATTACAAACAACAGCAAATGTATCTTATTTATGAAATGTTTCAAGAAACAGAAATAACACCACCATCAAGCTGTTGTTTTCAGAGAGAATATCTGAAATTTGTAGTATGTCATGTGACGACAATCAACGAGTGTTGCTAACGTTTGATTTTGTATTTCATCTTCTAAATCTTACACTTTTGTAAAGTTTTAAGGGTAATTAATTACCATTATAATAATACTCTATATCACCTTGAAAATCATTCATTGCACATAAAAATAACACTTACCGTCAATAAAACACAAAAACGCTTCACTTTTGAATAAAAACCAGGGCTTTGAATAACGTTAAAAATTTGGTATCGTTACTTTCATCGGACGAAGATAACGTTATTAGTAGAGGTCACGTAATGCTTGGTAACGATACTTGGCATACGTTTTACCGGTAACTGAGTACCGTTAATTTTTTATTTATTTTCTTTCATCTCTTTCTTTCGTCTACATTATTGAAGTTGCATTTGCACCGTTTGATTGGCGATGTTGCCGTAGAGCGCCGCCGCCCATGGCGTGCCGCTTAGGTTGCGCAGGTTGACAACAACGCATTAGGTAACGATGTGATAAGAGAACGGTGTGGTGTAAAAGAAGATGTAGTGACAAAAATTGAAAAAAGTATGCTTAGATGGTTTGGTCATGTTGAGAGGATGAATGAAGGTCGGCTCACAAAAGGTATTTACAAGGCAGATGTGAGTGGAAACACCGGGAGGGGACGCCCTAGGAGGACATATAGGGACCTTATTAGTGATATTCTTCAGAAAGGTCAGGTGCGTAGTACTCGCAACCGGCGTGTGTGTATGACCAATTTTATGAACCTAAACGAGGCAAAAGAAGTGTGTAGAGATCGTAGCAGGTGGCGTTCCGTGGTTTCTGCCTACCCCCATGGGAAAAAGGCGTGATTCTATGTATGTATGTATGTAAAAGTATCGATACTAGTAACGTTAATTGGTAACGTTATTTTATAGATTCGATACCAAAGTATCGTTACCCGTTTTACCGTTAAAATATTAACTTTATGAAAATAACGTTACTTAACGATACTTATAGTGTGAATTTGGTAACGTTAACAAGCCCTGATGAAAACTGTTTCACGGATGGCACTCATTTGAATGGTTCTCAGTAGTAGGTAGCACAGTTTTTTTTAAGTAATAATAAACATGGTAAATATCTCGTTTTAAGTTCTAATGATACTGGTGTTTATTGTTTCGTGTGGATTTCATGACAAAGTCTCTTCCGAGCCCCTTTTCTTTAATAAAAAAACCTCGTCGTAAAGTTTAGTTGCTAAATTGGTGTCCAGATTCTTAAATATTATACCAAAATGTTAAATTTTGCGTTGAAGTTATAGTAACACCCACCACATTTGTTTACCATTTATTTTATTGAAATTTCAATGCGTACTATTTTTATTTTTGAATTCTTAGCAAAGTACGATCTTTTAAAATGTATGGTACGATCTTCTAAAAAATAAAGTTGGCAACCCTGCTTGACGCATTTTGTGTGTGCTAATAATACTAGTAAAATAAGCAATTATGAAAAATCAAAGTGGTTTGTCTGTGTATTCACTAATCTTGCTGGTTTCACATGAATTATAAAAGAATAGAAGAATAAATATGATTCAATCAATAGATGTACGTAGTACCTACGTTTCACCATTGTGTAGGTAGCTTCGCTGATCGCCTGATTTAGTTATAACTTACTTATACATCAAATTCTATTCTCTGATTTTATTCAACCCAAACCAATGGATTAGTACCTAAGCGTATCAGAATGTTATCAGTACCTACTTACATACATTAAAAAGATTTTTAAATCTGGAAAGTCGTGTACTAGTAACTACTTACTACATATTTAAACTAGATAATACAATAATTACATTAGTATTGTATCTGTGTGAACCAAGGGCAGATCGCAGAGATATTTTTTTCACTTTATGTAAAGCATTCTTTCTCATTCCATAATAAAAAACATTTTATCAATCATAAAATGTTAACTCCGCGGGCAAACCCGCGCGCCCGGCGCTAACTTGCTAGAAACACAATATTCTGGAAACGATTCGCAAGTTTTCAAGACTCAAGTAATCACGCATTGACGGTATGGCAACAACGCGGTGTGCGCGCGCTGCCTCTAGAATGGCAACGTCGCATTATCGAATTTAAAAGATAAATTCTTTTAAAATGTTCGAATATCAAACAGCGCCATCTATTATGAATGTTTACTAATCGTAAACTCGTAACACAACAGCAACCAACTTTCTCAGTGGTTCTATAAATTTCTGTCAGATGGCGCGATTCAGGTCACTCACACATGTAAAGATTTTTCGTTTTTTATTCGGTCTAATTCTCCTAGAAATACTGTTTTTTTTATAAAATTTGGGCTATACGCGAACATAATACATTATAAAGTCTCATTACAGTTGCTTTTATTCTGCAGAAACTGTTTATTTACCGAGATTTCCACACCTGAAAAATGTATGGCGAGGGCTATCTAGGCATTCACCTTAATCGGACGATCGTAAGATCAATACGATGCGTCGATGATCGCGCGACGAAAATCAAGCAATTTGGTCGCATCGCATGATCGCACGGCCGTCAATAGGACATTCAGTAGATATCGGTATGTTTGAACGCACGGTCGCACGATCATTTTCATCGGACGGACGCATGATCGAACGAGCGATGGCAGTAGGACAGCGCCTAACAAAATACTCCTTGGTAAGACTGGTTGTGTGTCTCAATTGGCCGAATTAGAAAGCTGAAAGTCACCCAAAGGGCAATAGAGAGTGCTATGCTTGGTGTTTCCCTACACCCTCAGATCAGAAATGAAGAGATCCGTAGAAGAACCAAAGTTACCGACATAGCCCGAAGAATTGCCAAACTTAAGTGGCAGTGTAAAAGGTACATTGCTCGCAGAACAGATGACCGATGGGGCCGGAAAGTTCTGGTGTGGCGATTGGGTACTGGAAGACCGTTGGAACGTTGGATGATTTACAAGGTGGACCGATGACCTGGTGAAGGCCGCAGGAATCCGCTGGATTCAAGAACAAAGTCTATGGAAACGGCAATGCTTGGCAATTTATCTAGACAAATAAAATTGGAGTGTCTGTTTTAAATCTTAAAATAACCGCTTTTTACTAAGTGTACATATGCTTAAATATTTTTTTAAAATTTTGTCTGTCTGTTCCGGCTAATCTCCGAAATGGCTGTACCGATTTTGACGGGACTTTCACTGGCAGATAGCTGATGGAACAAGGAGTAACTTAGGCTACTTTTACTTTAGAAAAAAAATAGGATCTCACGTAAAAAATAAAACGAATGAAAAACTTTTTTTGTTAAATACCACGCGGACGAAGTCGCGGGTAACAGCTCGTTATAAATAAAAGGCGCCATGCAGTAGATACTTCGCATAATTGCTGTTTTGGCTGTTTCCAGACAGCACTCTACTGTCGCGTATATTGCGGGGAACTAAAAGGACTCAGCTTTGTCTTCACAAACACAGCCACTACTAATATGTACAGACATGGCAATGTTAATATCTTGTAATTTTTAAAGTACGGTTCACAACTATCAGTAGGTTTAAATAAAGTTAAACACGTTGAGTGCCGATCACGCGATATCGCGTGATTCGTCGGCTCTGCATTATGGCCGATCACGCGATATCGCGTGCTTGCTACTAACAATTTTGTATGCGCTCTAAATCTGTGGCCATATGGGAACAACCATCAATCTGTGTTTGGCACTCAACGTGTTAAACATCGTCCGAATTTATCTTCATATTCATGATTATCATCTGGCAGTTTATAATGTTCCCACTGTTGGGACACAGGCCACCTCTCGGTGAGAGTGAGTGGGCCGTAATATACCACGCGGACCCAGTGCGGGTTGGTAGATGTCACATGTCTTCGAATTTCTTGTTCTAAGACATGCCGGTTTCCTCACGATGTTTTCCTTCACCGTTTTGAGAGCAGATCTTTATATTAATTTATACCATTTACAGTTACATACAAACCACATCGGGCTGGTCGCCGATCCTGGAGTCCTGCAGTCTGTTGGCGGAAGCGTTTGACCCTGCGAGAACGCCCTACGCCCTTACTACATCCGTAAGTATATAATAATAATAATAATAACGGTCCCACATGACGAGAACCTCGTGAAAGCTGAGAAAGATAAACAGATCAAGTATCTTGACTTGGCTCGCGAGGTTGTCGATATGTGGGATGTGGATTCAGCGATCATTGTGCCGATAGTCGTCACTGCCAATGGCTTGATAGCCAAGAGCCTCGACCAACACCTAAGGAGGCTCTCGTTAGGCAGCTGAGTCAAGGGCTTGATTCAGAAAGCGGTACTTCTGGACACGGCTCGCATTGTCAGGAGGTTCCTCTCTCTGGAGCCCTGACCACCGGTAGCTTGGACCCTGTTTCCGATACCGGTGGGCTACTATTTTTTATATTTTTAAATGTTTTTTTTACTTTTGTTTTTCTAATATTTAAAAATATAATTAATATGTGTATATTAAGAAATAAAGGATAATAATAAATAATAAATATCTTAGGACAACCAACACAACGTTATCTGATCCCAAACTAGGCAGAGCCTGTACTATGGCAACCAGACAACTGATAAACACACTTATATATTTCTAAATACATACACAATATAGATAAATTACACCCAGACACAGAACAAATGATCGTGCTCATCACACAAAGATTTGTCCTGGGTGGGAATCGAAACCACGACCTCAGTCTCAGCAGTCAGGGTCACTAACCACTAGACTAACAGGCCAGTCAAATATTTATTCAAATTCGTCAAATTTATATAATTTACATATATACATACACTCACGCCTTTTTCCCATGGGGGTAGGCAGAAACGCACCTGCTACGATCCTAACATATTCCTTTTGCCTCATTTATGTTTATGCAACAGGTCACACACACGCTGGTTACTAGTGCTACGCACCTGACCCTTCTGAAGAACATCACTAATAAGGTCACTATATGTTTTCCTAGGGCGTCCCTCCCGGAATTTCCACTCACATCTGCCTTGTATATAATTTATTGTATCGAATATTCCTACACGCCCTAGGAGGACATATAGGGGCCTTATTGGTGATGTTCTTCAGAAAGGTCAGGTGCGTAGTACTCGCAACCGGCGTGTGTGTATGACCAATTGTATGAACCTAAACGAGGCAAAAGGAGTGTGTAGATATCGTAGCAGGTGGCGTTCCGTGGTTTCTGCCTACCCCCATGGGAAAAAGGCGTGATTGTATGTAAGTATGTAATATTCCTACCGCCTCGTTGGTCTAGTGGTCACAAGCGCTGCTCCTAACATGACGTCCTGGGTCCGATTCCCGGGCCGACCAAAGTATAATACAGGTGGGTTTAATACAGTGTCAAAATTAAAAAATTTAGCGAAATTGCGCAAACCTGATGCCCCCTCCTATTATACTCCCCCTTATTACAAAACAAGGTTTTTATTTAGATTAGGTTTAAACCACCAACCCCATTTTGAATTAAGAACCCAATACGTATAGAAATGCATTTCTTTTTTACAAAACTGACAAGTTAGCCCGACGCTTATTTTTGGTTCGGAAATCATCATGTGACTTCTCCCGCTCTGGGTGGAGCGGAAGGGCGTGTCAGACTTTTACTGACTAAACCCCACCCGTGTTCCTTCAGTTGCCCGTGCCAGGACCACGGTAACTTTTTCGAACAAAACGCGCGACCCTAGCAGGCATCGGTCCACCTGTCACTGCTGTTGGCCCGGCCAGTAATACGTATACGAATAATTGCGGGGTAGATATCATAACTAAAAAGTGAAAAATAAAAACATTATTGCAAGAAAAAAATACAACTGACTTCCAAAAAAGCAGATCCAAAGACACCAACTTATGTAGCACCAGTATGGTAGCAAAATGCATAGAGAATACTTCTGTCCATTCTCTAGTAAGTCTCTTAGTCGCCTCTTACGACACCCACGGGAAGAAATGGGAAGGTGCTATTGTGTACGTCCGCCTACACGGAACATAGGGGTGATTGCGGAACTTTTTATCGGTAGGAATTGGTTTAATATTCATAGTTAAACAACATTCATTGCGTTATTTACGTTGCTGAGCCGACAATTTATTCGAACAAATGACGCAATGGTTTAGAAATAATCTTCAATCCCATTCAGATTCTGATAAATTGTGCGTTTCGCAATTAGGGTGCAGGTTAAGGATACACTGAACACAATATTTATACCACGGTATCACAATATTTTATTAACAAAAACATAAAGACCAAGACAAGAAGATTGAGGATGTACTACAGTAATACAATTACAAATAGCCTTAATAACTAACCTTATTTTCTTCCAGTTCACCTTAAGCTGCGTCTGCGCACTCCTAGAGAAGGCATCAGTACTAGTGAACACCCCGGAAGCAACATCTAACGAAAGACAATGGTCGAAATTCCTCAAAACTCTAGCGAGAGCCCTCAAGAACACCAGTCTAAACGTCGCCAGGCCCATACACCCAATTTCATCCACCAAACTAATGTTTCACATGAAACAACTCGACTCTAGAAGTACTATAGAGATACTACAGAGGGGGAAATCCGCACCGGAATTCGCGGATCTGTCGAAAGCGGATGTCTCCGAGCAACTTGTCAAACATTTGTGTTGATCTTGGCTTTGGCGTCCAATGTTTGGTCAGAGGTTGGGAAATTGCTTTAAAATGCAAATGCAAAAGTGTTCTCATTTATATTTTAACAGGTTAGCTAGCTTAGGATTGGCTAAAGACAAGAAAAAGATTCTATGACGAATACGGTCGTTGTTTTGACTAACAGGATATGACGTGAAATGAAAATGCGTTCGATTTATGAAATTGCATTTTTTTTTTGTAAGCCTCGTTGCGGAGGTTCTTCTGCTCCAAATAGGTTGCTATTGGAGTAGAAACTTCAAACTTTTTTAAAGACTTGATTATTATAAATAAAATCAGAATGTCGCCAATATCTTCAGTGTAAATATATCAATATAACACAATTATTATTTTAACACAAAGCTGTTTTTATTGTTTTTTTGTAACATTAGCTGACAGAATATCGTTTCTTATGAAAATAACGAAGCAATATATAAAATACTTTTTTTCGTCTAAATGAAAAAACGAACAAAATTTTTATTTGTTACTTAACGTAATTGAAAATTTACTAAAATGTTGACTTGGGATCTTTTTTACTAGCATACAGATCTTTTACAAATGAGAATGTCCACTGCTATATTTATAACGCTTAGAATACAAAAATGCCAGTAACGGGCACATAGCCAAGTATCTTTCTGCCGTTATGCCGTCACAACTTCTAATTGGTGATTGGGAAACCAGAAAAAGTATGCGTATCGGTAATCTTCGTGTCTACGATTTATCACGAACGTCGCGCTACAGAGTAACCCTTCAGAGATAATCTTTCTAAGTTTAATACTACCGCGCTTTATAGTAGTACAGCTGAAAGAGAGCCAAAAAGAAAATACATTTATTTGAGGCAAACATGACGTAAAGAAAGACCAAAACATACAAAAAAAGAAAAATCTATGAAGTTTTTTCTCATCCGGGTTACCTACTCTGATCTCAAATCGTCATCTGTACTAAGTTTTAAAAAGCTAACACCTTTTAATAACTTAGAGTATTGCATAAAGTTATTAATCTATAATTTTTTAAACATGATAATACTAGTGATGTGCCTGATATCCGCATCCGTATCGGCGGATATCCGAGGAAGAAGTAAGATCCGTATCCGCAAATTTTTTGGCGGATCTTTTACTGATCTTTTACTTATTCATTTTCAAACATAGATGAAATTTTACATACAGGTGAGTAGGTAGCAAAGAAAAACTATTAAATAATTCCATTCAAATTATTTTTACTTTCTTAAAATCAAATATTTAATGACTAAATTATAAACCAAACAAAAGAAAGACCCGCGAAATGCAACTCAAAACATGTCTTGTCGAGCAAAGCGTTAAACGGCGTCAACTATCGTCTCAAGGTCACGCACATCAAAGTTAAGATCCGTATCCGTATCCGCGGATCTTGATACCAAATATCCGGTATCCGTATCCGCGAATATGGGTAGTTCTACTTTTCTACCGACAACGGTCTGTCCTTCGTCTTGTTATGGCATCTCGTTGGAGTATTAATATTTACGGTTTTTTAATTTGGTTCAAATAAACGTCCGTATTTCTCTTATCTATTAATATTATGTCATTTTTCATTTTCTCTAACCAGGATATTTAATACGTCTTTTTCCCGTAGAATCCCACACAGAAACCACAAATATGGATAGTTCAAAAACAAAAAAAAAAACAGTAAAACTTCATTTCACTGTCGGTAGAAAAGTAGAACGACCCATATACATTTTTAACGATCACTAGAAAATACAAAAAATAGGCAAGCACATGGTTGTAACAATTCTATATAAAATCATAGCACGTTCGTGAATCCGAAGAGAGACGATGATACCCGAAGCACATATTTTCTTTGGAAAACTGTACAGACGCCACCGCACTAAGCTACCCGAAACTGTCAATTTTTTCCAATAAATATTGAAAATACTTTACTGGTAAAGTTGAAAACCTATTAAAGAAATTTAACAGATCGTAGTAGCTTTGTGTGTTGGCGTCTGTACAATATTTTGTGCTAGTTAGTGATTGGCATGTATTCTTGCCTTAACGAGGACGCGCGAAGGTACGCACGAAATTAAAAAAAAAACTTAAATTCTTTTTGCAATTTCCAGGTCAGTGTTCGGTTGTATTTTGATTAAGATATGATTAGTGATCGTAAAAAATATGGCTTAACAGCATTACAATCATTAACACGTTAACTGCCATGTCGGACTATGTGTCTGATACTTTTTGTTCCATTCAGGCCTTGTCGGACTATATGACCGACAACACATACAAAATCGGAACATGTCGTTGCTGCCTGGCGGTCATGTTTTTGGAGTAAATAATGTATTTATGGAATAAATAATCTATTTAAAGTGAAATTGTATGAACCTAAACGAGGCAAAAGAAGTGTGTAGAGATCGTAGCAGGTGGCGTTCCGTGGTTTCTGCCTACCCCCATGGGAAAAAGACATACTTACGTATGTATGTATGTTAAAGTGAAATAACACTGAGTACATTCTTTTACTTTTTCTGATTTTTACCATGGCAGTTAACGTGTTACAATCATCAAAACAACCATCGTAATTTCATATAATTTTATTAATTGACTATTTCTCGAAAAAGTCATTTAATTGTATTTCTATGGCTACCTTGGCGCTTTCCTCTGTATGTAAACTTTTCTGAGCTGGAAAACTGCACCTTCTGACTAAAATTTCAATGGTTTAATATTAATAAAACCGAATAATGTACCAACGAATAATGAACGATCGTGTTGCCGCTAAGAATTGCTCTTTTCAAAAGAAATATGTATAACTAGTGAAACTTGGGTGTGCACCTCTGCCCAGCCCTTTTGGGGAAATAAGGCGTTATGTTGTGAACGATGCTCTGGTCTCTTTAAAAGTAAGGTAAAAAAACCCCTTTATAAAAACCCAGAAAACATTTCATTTCTCCATTAGATTCTTTAAAACAGGCAACTGTAAAAGTAGAATTTCTTCGTTTATCGGCTTAATAAAAATACTTAAAACTGATAAAAAAATTAAATAAAAATATATGTAGTTTGTGCTGACCGTTCGTGCTGACGAATCAATTGTATAAGAAAAACGAAACACGAAATGAAATATACCCTAGCTGGGGTGATACCCTACGAAATTAGAGTAGGGAAATTTTTATTAAGAAAATTCTTGGGGTAAAATGCTTCTAGACGTAATAACAAAACTTCTATTGTGTCTTATTCAGCGTCCTTACACTGATTATAATCTAAAAAAAAAAACAACGATTTAATGCAATTCTTAGTGGCACGCTGAAACTTAATCGTACTAAAATCTTCTTTTCTCAAAGATTTTTATTTAATATGCAAAATAATTAAATTAATAACTTCCCCTAAATTATTAGTAACAAGCACTGCCCAAATTGTGTGGTTAATTTATTTATGTCTTATGATATTTATTATATAATTACTAAACTGCTAATTTCTTAGCTTTAATTCCTTATTTTTAATGCTTAATAATTTTTGTCGTTAAAATTAATATTTGGCACTTGTAAAATCTTCAGTCGCTCCATTTAAAATATTGATTCGGTCAGACTGGAAGCTGACCGCAATTGGGTTGGGAAAAGGCTAGCCAGATGAAATAAAACCATACATTTCGCTGCAAAATTTATGAACATAACCTATTTCAAAATGTAATATTATATTTTTTAACCGAACAGATCAAAATCATGTCGAAATCGCTGTAACAGTAAAGTAATATATGTGAAAAGGCATAATCAATGTTCTAACTGTGCTTATAATTTAGTCGAGTGAGATATTTTAGTAACAAAACGTCTGTTAAGGCATATTTCGTTATTAGTCGAGTCGATTAGTATTCCTTTATTATCGAAGCTTACAGAGACTCGATTATAAAGTACAGTTTGAAGAAAATTATTTAGTTTGCATATGGGTAGTTTTGACATCTAACACATTTCTGTCATTGGTATGGGAGTATTTAATGTTGAAAGCACTTGGTGTACTGCTTACCCTATTGTGGTATTATTATTGTTAAAAATCCACCCCCTATGGGGTTTTTTATCACATAATTAACTCACCCCGTTTAGGGTAAAGTTCTGGTAATTGGGGGTACTTAATGCCTCAGGGTAATTTCTCACCCTTGGCGAATATTAAAAAGAGATATATTCCTGATTTACGACTTACGGTATTGCCAACTTAAAAATCGCAATTTTTTATTAAAAAAATACATAAATGTAAAAAAAATGAGCACTCGTGTACGCAATAATTGTGTAGATAATATTAATTTTTGTAAAAAAATCACCTCGGTAACTGAACGTAAACACATTTATCATTTGAATCATTTATTCTTGTAAATATTAAGTAAAAATAAAAAAGTTTATTCTTTGTAGATTTAGTAGCTTTTAATTTAAACGAAAAAAAAAAACAATTAATAATCTTGCTTTTTATTTAATATAGTGGGGCTTAATATCCATTGAATTTAGCAACTATGGAACTCATATGTTTTAGAATCCATACAAATTCATGGAGTATAGTTATTGTTATTAATTATGATAATTAGAGAAAGGGTAATTCAGATTAACTTTGAACTTCTCTAGAATTAAAATACGGTTTCTATATGAGAGTAATTAGGCGTCAACTGAGTTTTATTTTGAGGGAAATTTTAATTAACAAAAAGAACACTGATATTTAAATGGTGAGGGTAAATTATTAATTTATTGGATTGACCCTAATTTCTTTCATATATATTTTTTTAATTTAAACGTCAAGCATTTATTACCACTTGACTATAGGACCTTAAATCGTACCCCATGAACTAATCATAATATTATGTGTAATAAAACTACCGTAATCTTTAAGATAGACAAGTTTCAGGCCACGGAATGTACCCTTTTTCTATTTTGTGGCCTGACGGCAAGCGGTAGGCGCGCCTAACTTCACACATTCTTATTTTAAAATAGCGTTTTCCGCTGCCGCCAGGCCAAACTGAGGCCTGACTTTTAATTCAAATTCCTATTTTAAAACGATCGTGTGACATTGAGCCTATTTCTTTAACTCAAAGCGATCTTTATATATTATTTTTGTGATTACGCTTGTGATAAAAAAGTCAGGCCTCGGATGTTAAATTCGAAATCACATTTGAATATTTGTTTTGATTTAATGTGACTTTGGAGTTGGATAATGTATATGTTTAATGCTATTTTTTAGTAGTTTGGCCTGGGGATAGTTCTTAGGCCTCGAATTATCCCTACACATAAACAATGTGAATTAAAATGTTGTTTTGAAATTGCAATTCGTGGCCTCATAGCTGTAGTCCAGGCCATTTAGTGGGGGTAAAGTATTTTTTTGGCCCAAAATGTTTTGACTCAATAAATATTTTTTATCAAAAAACGAGTCTTAAATAACATGAATGCAATCAGTAAATGCTTTGTACTTTTGTGTGCGCTCTTATTATATACATAAAGTAATATATTGGCTATGTAACTATGTCGATAGATATATTTTTCTAATCAAAATCGACGGCTATACTATTTTTAATCAAATACGTGCGAATACTAGAATTTCGAGTCGACGCAATTTTAATTTGGCGAAATCCTACGATCCTGACTATCGATAAAATTTATCGATATCGATAAACGCACGCAAAAGTGAGGCGCAATAATATAAAGAGATAGATTATTATATAAATTTGTATATACCATACTGCCAATAAATTTAAAAAAAAGTATGAGAAAAATCGTGAAAGTTGTTAAAAAAAGGAGATTCAATAAATTTTTTTTTGTAAAAATTAAAATTTTTCATAATTTGGTAGGCAAAGGTCGCGTTGTATTCTTTTTTTACTATTAGTAGTTTTTAGTTATTTTTTATCCGATACAATAAAAATAGTATAAATTGTTTATAGAAATAATTTTTGTTTTATTTCCCTGGTACAAATCGGTACAATACAAGTGACTTCTTCCTCGTTCCTTTTTGGACCCTTTATCTGCCACGAGTCTTCATCATTCATCATCATCTGCTGACGCTCGCTGGGCCTCCCCCAATATAAGCGGCTTTGCTAAAATCACCACGCTTGGCAGGCGGGTTGGCGATCGCAGTATAGTGGTAAAATGCATAGAGTACGCTGCTGCCCATTCTCTAGTAAGTCTCTAGGAAGAATTGGTAGTCTTCAGGCTACGAGTCTTGACAAGAATTTATACGGACACGCCACGCCATATTGTACGCCCAGATTGTAATTCTATTCACTAGTGATGGGACATGTTATGAAAAATACTATTTTCGATTAACATTACACTTACACACTATTCTGTTTTCTTTATACAATAAAGCACTGTTGGCGCGATAGCGCACTCGCCGCATCAGGGACGCTATTCGTGTCCGCATAATAGTGTATAAATCAAGCACACCATGCTCTAGGGATGGCGATTCTTTCTGAAAAAGATCGATTTTTAAATCGATTCGAATCGTAACTTGATGAATCGATTCACAAAAAAATCGAGGTCCAAAAGATCAATTTCTGAAAAATCGATTATTTTTTAAAGTCAACATTTACAACATCAGTCCTAAATAATCGTAATCGTAATGGCTTTCGACATAAATCCATTTTATGAAAAACAAGGAAGATACAATAATAAACGATCTCTTATCAGTAAAATCTAGGAAATTTTTGGTCAGGGAATTCAATAATAACAAATAATTTCATTACCATATCAGGTACACAAGAAGACATTTATTTTCTAAATGTATTTGTTATATTAAAAACTGAAGGAAATAGATAATATAGCTTATAGTTCCCAATGCTTTATATCTAAGGTTTTTAAAAACGACATTCTGTCAATTCTACTGGGATCTCAGCAGTTCCGCTCATCACTTGCGATGTTGTCGGCAACTGAAAAAAGGCGCTCACAAGGAACAGTTGCTCCCACGATACTCATATACATAATTGCTATTGAGTGAACGTTATGATAAATAGTTTTTTGCCAGTAGAGTAGGACGGTATAGGATAATACTCAAGGTGCATAACAGCCTACAATAAATTCTTCGTTCAAGCCCTGACTTTCCAATGCAAGTGCATGAAAATCCTAAATTCCTTTTTCCATATCAGTCCCTTCTATTACTTCAACTTTTTCACTATTATTTTGTTAAAGTTGTTGCTGTGATTTAATACCAAAAATTGAAGTTTTATTCTATTTATTGCTCTTGTTTTAATATCTAAAATCGAATGTCGATTTGTTTTGATTTGTCGATTCAATACTAGAAATCGATTTTAAAAATCGATTTTTTTGGTCTGGGAAATCGATTCTTTGATTAATCGATCTCAGATCGACATCCCTACCATGCTCCCCGAACATCCCCGATCCACTGCAAAAGCGCGGTAGCCACAACATAACTCGTTAGGCGTTATTATATTGGATTCGCAGAGCAA
This sequence comes from Aporophyla nigra, assembly GCA_947507805.1. Taxonomy (NCBI): domain Eukaryota; kingdom Metazoa; phylum Arthropoda; class Insecta; order Lepidoptera; family Noctuidae; genus Aporophyla; species Aporophyla nigra. The sequence continues at coordinate 3,965,509 of OX382318.1, forward strand.
TGTACGAGCTTATTGTATGCTTGTTTGTATTTTGTACAGACAACCTGTCAAATTTCTTTAATAGATTTTTAACTTTACCGCTTAAGTATCAGGTTCTAGATTTATAATATAAAATTTGACAGTTTCGGGTAGCTCGATGTGCTGGCGTCTGTACATAGATTGGCAAATAGCTCTAAAGAGTGTAACTTTTACCTCACTTAGACAACGTGCAAACCTACGTGTCCGTTTCGATTGCTCGGACATAGTGTCGTAGAAGAAAAACGACTACGTCTGCATTTAGAAGGAATTTGTAAAACACTAACAGTGAAAGCCGCAAATTCGGTAAAAAAATATTCAGAAAGTTACAAAGCTTTAACTAAGGCCATGAAAAATCGCGCGGCCACGCAGTTCTCTTAAACAGAGCTTAGTAGAAGTCCCATTCTTTTTGCTAACCACTGATACGATTTCGTAGAAAGTGTAGTAAGAAGAAAGCCCTAACAGAACTTCGGTTCTCCATGTGCCGACCGCGCGATCATTGCGTTTACGTTCTGTAGGTCGTAAAGTACAAACATTAAGGCTTTATTCTTACTATCTTCATCCACGAAATTGTATCAGTGGCTAGCAAAAAGAATGGGATCTCTACTAAGCTCTGTTTAAGAGAACTGCGTGTCCGCGCGGTTCTCCATGTGCCGACCGCGCGGCCATGGTTAATCCTTTTAACTTTCGGAATATTGTTTCTACGAATTTGCGACTTTCACTGTTGATGTTTTACAAATTCCTTGTAAATGTAGATGTAGTCGTTTTTCTTCTACGACACTACGTCAGAGCAATCGAAACGGACACAAACCTACGAGCCAGCATGTTACATCGAACTGCCAATGCTCTGCGTTCCCTCTCCACGTCCACATCGTCGGTCAGACCATCGGTGACCCAATGTCCCAGGTACTTGAACTTCTTCACCCTGGAAAGCTGAGCGCCCCCTAGGTGACTGGTGGGACAGTCTTCTTAGCGTGTCAATAACAATCTAAATTGGGCTACGAGCTTATCATTTTCAGTAGCGTCCATCAACTCCTGTAGCGTGCAAACAACAGGACACGCTGGACAAGATATCACGCTGGATAGATGTCAATGCTTGCGGTAGCGTCGGGGGTCGGGTTGCCCCCTTCCCTCAAATATGGCGAGGGCGGCAATGGCTGATCTTTGCGTTATGCTCGTGAACGGGTGCTGCTTGTGGTGACTGGTCGTCTTGCTGACTTTGATGTTGATATTATTATTAATATTACTTACCTGTTTAATTTATTTTACGTCGATGGTCCTAGTTTATCATTTGTGGCCTCGAGTTGTAACTCAGGTCGTAACAGCTTTGTGAACATTCAGCATTGCATATGTAAGCTGTCACGCCCTTTATGCCAGTTTTTTATTTTTGCAGCCATGTTTCTACATACATATTTTTTTTTGCTTATGCTTGAGTATAGTTTTCATTTTATTTGTTGGTATATTGGGTTGGCTAGCTGGCATATAGCAAATCATTTAATTTAATTTGTGTCTCTTAATGTTTTACTATATACTATTGTATAGAATCAAGTTCTTCTAACTGGACAGACAGCTGTGCTGCTGGGGAGTTTGTTGGCCACTTCTTCTTCCCAGCTAAAGCACTAGGAAGTGCGCGACGGGTGGGCGTTTTGGGGGGACTGTCTTTTGTAATTTTGACGTTCGAAAAGTGCTGATCCTCAGCCTAATTTGAATAAATGACTTTTGATTTTGATTTTGATCAAGTGCCGTATTGTTTGTGGGATAGCACCACATTTACACTCCAGGGCGGAGTCATCTGTGAATCTCCACCTGAACAGGTTTTCTTTACTCCGGCCTACCTGAGTCCGGAGTCTATGTAAAGATTTCCAGGAAAGCCAAGGCAACTCGTGTCCAGGTGAGAGATTTTCAGCAGGTCGAACAAATGGGTTTGGTAGGGAAGTGCCATGTCGCCATAGGCTTAGTCTTTCCTTAGACCGTTCGCCAGTAAGTGGGAGGACACTCTTCAAAAAGCTGTTGCGGCTTTTCAGCCTTTGTGACTCGAGGATGTTGCCGTGTGTCAGAAACCATTTTGGCTTTTTCAATTGAGCTTGCCACCGCTCTGCGAATTTCTGGTGGTGCTATTCCAGCCAGTGGATCCAGCATTTGTACCGGGGTCAGTTGGAGGCAGCCAGTGACGTTTCATTCAGAGCTGTATCCACTAACTTTGCATGTGCTGAACGACTTCACACAGGGCTCGCGAATTCACCTGCAGGGAAAGATAGCGCCAGCCCAGTAGTCCGCAAAACGGTGGGGCAGTGTAATGACAGGAAGACGTAGTAAGTAGGTTTTATAACGTTAGAAATAAAACAATTCCATAAATACTTCAAACTGATTTTATGTATATTGATATGTATGTACAGGCAGACGAGTGTATACTCGACTTCGTAATTGGTTTACCTCTGTAAACGTCACTTACACGTCAAAAAGTGACAAATTCTATGAGTTCTATTTGGCTGACCCTCTGATCCACACCAACAAAACTGGTGTAGACGAACAAGGTGCTATGTTACTCCACAAAATTCATATTTATCTACGTTTTTTGCTGTATGTTCAACTCTCTTAGTAAATAAAAGTTTAAAAAACTAAAAAACACGCTTCCACAGAAAACCTTTTTTTTTCAATAATGTCTACTGTTTAGTTTGGTTTTCTATAGAAGGGTGTTTTTTAGTTTTATTTTTGCTATCCTGGTAACCCTGGTAATGATAACGGCACAAATTTATGACAATTTATGAATTTAGTGTATTGTCATAAGTCCTCGAATAGTTTCTGCATATTTCATGAAATAGTCGTATTTGAATTTTGCGGGTCACCGTGGCATCCCAAGTTACCTTGTAAGATGTTACCCATCAAATCGAAAGATAATATTCAATGTAACTCTCCCTCAAGCACAGAAATGGCAGTTAATTTCGGTTTCCATCTGCGAGGCCTTTTGATGGGATATTCTATTGCGTAGACACTTGATTTTTACTGGAGTTAACTCCATTTTCATATATACCTACTTCTTCCAAATTATATTCAAAAACCTTAACTATATAGTAAATTCGATTTTTTTAAATATATAGTCCATTTCTATCCTGTGAAAGTATCACAATCAGCACCCTAATTGCGAAACGCACAATTTATCAGAATCTGAATGGGATTGAAGATTATTTCTAAACCATTGCGTCGTTTGTTCGAATAAATTGTCGGCTCAGCCACGAAAATAACGCAATTAATGTTGTTTAACTATGAATATTTAATCAATTTCTACCGATAAAAAGTTCCGCAATTACCCCTCAGGCTATAATGTTCCTACTGAGACACTTGCTTCATCTCTGTGAGTGCGGGTCAGTAGATGTCACATGTCTTCGAATTTTTGGTTCTAAAACTTGCCGTTTTCCTCACGATGTTTTAATTCAACGTTTCACGTTCACAGTGGTAAATCAATTACGAAGTCGACTACACTTCAGTTTAAGAATAACTACACAATTTAATTTCCTGTAACAACTCGAATACGGTTTCCACGAGTTTATACTTCATGTTGAAGGTCGTTCTTCGTGCGTCCACCGATCCGTAGAGTAGGTTGAATGTGAAGAGACAGGGGAAGAACTGGTGAACAATATTCGGTTAAGACATTACCTATTAACATACTTGTATCTACATGAATACTTGGATCTTATAGGCACCTATCTGACATCGTCAGAGTTTTGTTGGTTTGAGAAATTGACACAGAAGTTGTATAGAGAAAACTTTCTTAAAAAAAACCAACGGACTTCTGAAAAATATTTTTTAACAAAGGAAGTCGACTTCGGAAATTAAAGTTATTTTTCTTTGTAGATTTTTTTCGGAACAAGCTTTATTTTTTCTTTTTTTTTTAAAATGTTGTAAATACAATTGATGTGTACCTGATGGGATTTTCCGTAGGAAATTTCCATTTTAAACTTCTTTTGAGTAAACAAAGATTCTTTAACCTCAATTTTCCATTTTTCCTATTTAACCCAGAGCAAAATTTTAAAAATCATTTACTTGTAAAATAAATTAATGTGCAAATTTTTTTGCTTTTAGACCTAGTGGTTAAGGTTTCACCTTGTCTGTCCGTTAATAATTTTTTTAAGGTAGATATTAACTTACCGGCAGCCCTATTTGTGAGTCATAGCTTATTTCTGGCGTGGACTCGACACACCTCAGCATTGTGGCTCTCTCAGGATTAAAAGACATCAACTGTAATTTAGCCTGGAAAGGTAAAACATATGAGTATGAGGGAGGATTGCAATCTGGAAATTCGGATCCGGTAATCTGGCAGTTCCGGAATCACAAAACGATTACCGGATCCAGTGATGGCTATTTTTGGCGAAATATTCGTGCGAGATAGAACTTTTCAGCCGCAGACTAATTTGTAGCTCTATTAGAAGTCCATTGACAGATGACACAATGAATACTATTCTATCCTTTTTTCAAAACCAATACTGTTTTTTAGATAAATATGTAGGTACATACATTATCAAAAAATGCACTTTTGGTTTTGGAAAAAATAATTCTGTGAATTTATTATTTTTTCCGTAAGTTAATTTAACGAAAGAGTTAATTTACGTGTCGGAACTACGTTTGTCACGCGATTGACTACTCAGCACCCCTAGCCAAGTTGATAATCTGCAATCGTTAACGCTAGTCGAAAACTAATCAAATGTCTGGGAATGAAATCATCTCAACGTTACGGCACGTGGTTAGAACAAATGAATAGAAAATTCGTAGCTAAGTTCACATCGTTCAAAATGATAGAATGATTTTTTATCGTTTCTACAATGTTCAACGCTACATCCTATGTTATAATCATTGATTTAAATAGTAAAGATACGGTCGTCCGAACATTTGACGGACGCGGTCGCCCTACAAAAAACACTAACGTCATCTATTAGAACTAGTATGAACTACGATGTCAATCCGCGTGGTCTGCTCCTAGACGTAACCTTGTAAGAGCGGGGTGTGGTATATTCGAGGTACAAAGAAATAAAAAAACAACCTTTTATTTTTGAAAATTTATATTTGTTGCAGATTGTTGGTGTTATTAAGTTTTCATTGGCCTTCGAATAAAACATTTTTTTTTAAATTATTTATAGTAATATTATTAAATCTTTCCATTTCATCGGCTACAGGCTACAACGAGCGCCGCTGCAAAGTTATGTCGTACTTTTACGCGGCTTCGCTTCGTCTTTGTCATAGGTTGAGACAAATATGAAAGAAAATTGTTTTAAATAATGTTAGCAGTGGATTTAATGACATATTTTTAACTTACCGGTGATATGAAATGTTATCATTTTTTTTATTGTGCTTTTTGTCGTAGTTCACGCAACCCTTCACGGCAAAACTTGGCATTTTTGCTTGCAAAATATACGACCGTTCCGAAGACAGCCGATCGCGTTCTAGTTCACTTCGATAAAGGGAGGACCATTTTGGGACCAAGTTCGAGGCGTCATTGTAACATGCGGTCCGCCCTGTCCTTACGCAGTAATATAATATGTCAATGGTTATAATGTCGTTTTTCTAAAGACATTATAGAACGAGCAGCCGACTCAGGCACGTCAACATGGCTACCAACTTATCGTTTTCTACAATTGCTGACACCGAAGCGTTACCGATTGGAGAACGGAATTCGACCCGAAACGGTTGTAACTTGGCTAGCCAAGTTGGCTAGGGGGGCAGGACGCCAGCGTCACCAAGCGGCGACAGAGTCTACAACAAAACTCTCGATCAGAATTTAGTTCAGTCTCTCGGTAGCGGTCAAGCAGTGAACACGTTTAGAAACCCTTATAGGTATAGTGGTATTGCTGGGACACAGGCCTCCTCGAAGTCTCGGAATTTTTAGTTCTTGGACATGCCGGTTTCCTCACGATGATTTTCTCAATACGGGAAAGGTATGCATTCGTATCTGTGTATATGTAAGTTATAAGTTATTTATTTATTGTTCACTTCAGGTTATAGACATCATTGTAGCCCTGGCTCTTGTACTAGGAGTTCCTGTATCACAAGAGCCATCTGCTTAAATTAGCCAGTTAATTTCATAGGCCGCTCATTAAACTTCTGCATCCAATTAAATAGCTGAAAGACAACTGGCACGAAGTCTCCAAGGGTCTCGATATAAAAGGGACACGGTTTGTTTGCCACTCAATCAAGTTTCCTAGGCTTTTCAAAAAACATTGAGTGGTCGGCTTCCAGTCTACCCGGATGGATTTCAATACCAATATTTTATATAGAGCGACTGCCTTTCTAACTTCTATAACCCAGTTTCTGGGTAGTACGATACGTAAGACTGCCAAATAACAATGTATAATACTAGCTTCTGCTCGGGACTTCATCCGCGTCAAATTTCTTGCTCCCCCGACCCACCCCGTCGCATCGAATCGCCTGCCCGAGCGACTACTTCGTATTCGTGATAGTTTTTTTTTCTCCTAAGGGCTCTAGCGTGATTTTTTATAGCCTTATAGCCTTCCTCGGTAAAAGAGTTATGCAACATTAAGAAATAATAGTTTTTTTCTAAAAAACACGCTTCCATTGAAAACCAAACTAAAAAGTACAAAATAATGGAAAAAAAGCGTAGGGTCCTTTTTAAGGTATTTTTTTATTGATATCAGGCACCCCACGCTTTTTTTTCCATTATTTTGTACTTTTTAGTTTGGTTTTCAATGGAAGCGTGTTTTTAGTTTTTTTAAACTATTATTTATTTTCTATTTTTTAGGGTGTTTCGAATTTTGAGACGTATGTCAGCGTAGTTTGTGACGTATGTCAGCGTAGTTTTCGAAGACAGTTTTTTTGCTGTCCTGGTAACCCTGGCAAGGATAATGGCACAAATTTATGAAATTATTGCATTGTCATCGGTCCTTGACAGGTGTGAAAAGTTTGAATGAAATCTGGACGTTTAAAGTGGGTCAAAATCACGCTATAAGGAGAAAACATGAAACAAACATACAAACATACAAGTGAAGCTAATATAAAGCGTGTAAAAAAAAACGAGCCAATAGTTCTTAAGATTAGCGCGTTCAACCAAAGAAATTCTTCAGCTTTATAATATTATTAGCTTTTGCCCGCAGCTTCGCTCGCGTTAAAAATAACAATAAATATCGTTTTTTTTTTTTCATAAAAAGTATCCTATGTTACTTATAATACATCCGAGAACATGTGTACAAAGTTTCATGATGATCGAGTGAAAGCGTAACAAACGAACTTACTTTACATTCAGATTTATAATATTGGTAGGATACTAATATAAAGTTTAGATACCATTCTCTTCGTGTCAACCGCCTCTCGTATCTGCATGATGATGGTACGGTAGCCTGCTCCCTGGTTCCATCTGGAAAAAGAAAATAACATCACACCTCCTTCTAATAGTCGAGCTTTGTTTAAAGTCCTACAGGGAACGGAGTCGAATCGGCTGCTGCCAGCTAAACCGTGATCTGGGCCCATAGCAAAATTAGCCTATACAGAGTGTAAGGGACAGCCCTCCGCAGACTGATGGAGTGGATTCAGTATATAATACTAAGAAGACATTATTTCAGGATCGTTATGGGAATCCAATAAACCTGATTTGTTTTATTTCCTCACACGCAATGTATCTCGGATCAGTTCAGACAGCCGTCTTTGTGCAATCGCCGACGACAAGTTCGATGAACTCTGTAGTTAGACAGGAAGTGAACAGCTGATTTTACGCGTCGTCGTCGAAATCAAAAAAGCAGCAATGGATGTTGAAATACTTTGCTGAATAAAGTATTTCAACATCCATTGCTGCTTTTTTTATTCTAGCCATATTGTTTACATAAATGGAGTGCTGCTTACAGAGAATGTAATTTTACATTGAAATAAAATTGAAAAAGCTGAAAAAACGAAAAAAAAATCCTGAGAAAAATTCCGGTGGAATATGACTCAAAATAAGGAGCTGAATGCACTCTGTCAGTTTGTGGAGGGCTGTCCCTTACACCCAGTATTAGATAACAATCCCAGTGACGTATTCTTCGAAGTCAAAGCATTTATTTCAAATAAACAAATTACAGGCACTGTTGAATTCTCAGGGGGCGGTGAGTCAGAAAAATGAAGCTAGCTGCTCATTCCAAAGAACCTATGGAGAAGAACGGGCAAGAAACTCCAGGGACACTCTTTTCAATGAATAAATTTATTTAATAACTAACTAATTATATATGTACATATCGTATCGTTACTACATTATTTTTGTTTTTTTATATAATCAAAATTTATTTAATTTATAAATGTATCACGTTGCAACATTGATATAAAACTGATTTACATCCGTCACCCCACACTTCAGGGCCAGTTGAAAACCAGCGTCAGGCACTAGTTGTCTGGCTTTTTGCTGAACTGGACCTTTTTGACGCAGCCGCGAGGCACACTATAATGCTAGTTTCTGACATCTCACGTAACACTTTTTTATTTTATTTTTTACTCTTTCCTGCTGTATTAACTGTTATGTGCCTTTCAACTGTGCTAAATAAATGTATTTTCTTTCTTTCTTTTCTTTCTTTTGTTACAAAAACTTGATTACATCATTTAAGTATGTTGAAATTATCAATGTGAGAACGATGTACAAATACGTGCACATTAAAAAAAGAAACCTTCCGCAATAAAAACAAAAGTAAAATACTAATTTAGAAATTAAAATAATTAAAAGATGTAATAGAGGCCTCCTCTCTGTTGTGGACTGGGCCGTAATCCACCACGAGGGCATAGTATATTCGATTGTAGGACATGCCGGTTTCCTTACAATGTTTTCCTTAACTGTTTTGAGAGTAGTATCTGCGTTCGAAATTACGACGTATCAAAATCAAAATCAAAATCAAAAGTCATTTATTCAAACTAGGCTGAGAGTCAGCACTTTTTGAACGTCAAAGTTACATGAGACAGTCCCCCCAAAACGCCCGCCCTTCGACACTTCCTAGTGCTTTAGCTGGGAAGAAGAAGTGGCGGAACAAACTCCCCAGCAGCACAGCTGTCTGTTAAGTTAGAAGAACTTGATTCTATACAGTATTGTGTAAGTTATTAATATTATAAAACAAAACATATATTATTCGCCATATGTCAGCTAGCACACGCCAATATACCAACAAAACATTGAAAACTAAACTCAAGCTGAAATAAATAATAAAACAAAATCGAAAACAGAACTTAAAACCTTAATAAAGCCTCCAGGCATAAAGGGCGTGCCCGCTTACATATACGATGCAAATGATACATATACACAATAAATGAAATGAAAAGAAAATAAAAATAAACTAACAAAAGCAGTTAAATAAAAAAAAATAAAAAAAACAATTATATGAACTACCCATATAAACTTTCAGTAGGAAGACTAATTCTGGATTGAAAGAACATAAACATTGTCTTGAGTTGATCACAGCGACCAACTATTCTTATCGTTTAAGTAGTCGTTGATAGAATAGTATGCCTTTGAACAAAGGTTGGATTTTACTTTAGCTTTAAACTCATTAAACTGCAAATCTAGCAAAGTAGAGGGAAGCTTGTTATAAAAGGTAATACCAAGACCAACAAAAGAATTATGACTTCTAAGTTGCAGCATTATCCACTGGGCCACGACTGCTTGTCACTGTGTTCATACAACACCACGCTTGCGACCACGAGACCAACTGGGTAAGGTCGGGCAAAGTGTTATTCCTTTAGGAATTTCTTAGTAAAGCCCGGAGTTTGAACGTTTGTGGTGTGTTACACCCCCGTGCTTCGAAGAGCACATTAAGAAAACGTTTTACAAAAAAAAAAAAAAAAAATAACAACCGACTTCCTTAAAAAAACACTACAAAGTCAAAAATAACTTTAATTTCGGAATTCGGTGTCTTAGGATCTGTATTTAAGGTTTTTTTGCCACTGACCCGACGAAAAAAACCTCCCGAATGGTCCCATTTGTTTTAATTTCGTTTCATTCGGACAATGGGATCCATGTGAAAACCATATGTCTTAAATTTGTATTAAGTATTTGCGCGACAAATGAATGAATAACGCGATTAGATTAGTGCGGGGTATCTACCATTACTAAAAAGTAAAAAATAAAAACTTTTTACAAAAAAATAACAACCAACTTCTTTAAAAAAACACTACATTTGACTTTGTAGTGTTTTTAAGTTCTTTGTAGTTTTTTTTTGTTATGTATTTTTGTGGTGTAGAATAAAGTTTAGTAAGTTTAGTTTGAGGATGGACGGCGCAACCGAAGCCGGCCCAAGAAGAGGTGGCGAGACGACCTAGAGGAGTACTGCAAGGATTGGATCAAGAAGGTCCACGAAAAGGTGGACTGGAAGGATTTGGGGGAGGCCTTTGCTCAGCAGTGAGACAAAGTATGCTAACAAAAAAAAAAAAGTTTAGTTTTATTTTATGATATATGTAACATGGAACATACATACAAATCTGTTAAACTGTTGTTTAATTGACTCGAATACGGGACTTTTGGTATTTTGTAAAACAAAACGCACAATACGAAAAAGAAATATATATAAAAATGTATTTTTCGTTTTCGTAATCTGCGTGTTGTTTGTGCTGAACTAACAATTCCAGAATTTTTCTTTAAAAAAAAAACAGACGAATTGAGAAACTGCTACTTTTTGAAGTCGATTAAAAAGATTGAAAAAGAATATGATTTAACTGTTAGGTCCTTACCGGCTCGATTGGAAATTGTAAGCTCTTGACATGAAAGCCATGGCGTGGTAGGTGTGTCTCTCCATCACCCACTCTTTACGCGAAGACCCTTCTACATGGATGTGGCCATCGAAGTCTGGGAAGAAGTCGCAGGACGCCTCACGCATAAGCTGTAATTAAGTAAATAGATGTCGGGTGTAAAAAGACACTAAAGGCTCGTACAGATTAGCGTGAAACGACGGTCGCGTGCGATTCGGCGTATGATAGCTAATAGGTCCTGTCCAGCCCGCGTAGCATGACCACCACGGCAAAGAACTTTGTCTATTCTTGGTAGAATAGAGATATAACTGTCATGCTACGCCAGCATAAAACGGTACAAATCTTTCTACAATCTTTAATTCTGTCTTTAATCTTTCTACAATCTGTAATTTAGTCTATTCTTCCGTCGACAAAACCCATTTCTACGGTGGTTATGCTACGCGTGCTTATGTGCGACACTGCTGTAACAGACAAGTTAAATATAGTGTCGCTCGTAAGGGACTACTTTAATATGAGTTGATTATTCATTGTCATCATCATTTCAGCCGAAAAACGTCCACTGCTGGACATAGGCCTCCCTCAAGCTCCACCACGTCCACCGGTTTTGTACTTCCCGCATATAGTGGATTCCTGCGGTCTTCAGAAGGTCATCGGTCCACATTGTTGGAGGGCTTCCAACTCTCAGGAGTAGGCAGTGACCTGTCGCTGCCGGCCGTGGTCGAGTCAATATTTGGCAGCAAGGAGTCCTGGGACACGGTGGTATCCTTCTACGAAACAGTCATGTCGCAGAAAAGGCTGCGGAAAAGGAGCGGGGAGATATCTTCCGCTCACCCGGCCCGACAGCGGACAACACTCTCTTCCAGCCCCCCTAAATGGGTCCAGGGGCGATGGATCCAGCGACATCCATCGCCCCCTATTGCTTAGGACTCTAGATGGCGGCGCGTGTTCCACGTGTGGGACGGAACATCGGGGTGGTTTTAGTCAGTAAGTGTCTGACAGACCCCTCCGCCCACCACAACATAGAGGAGCACATCCAAGAGGATTTCAACCTCGAGATAAAAAAAGGCCTTCCAACTCTACGTCTTCCGGTACGCGGTCGCCACTCCAGAAACTTTCGACCCCATCGGCCATGACCAATGTGCTCCGAAATATTTATTCCGAGAAGGAAAACAAGCATTTTTATTTTAAGTCTAAAGTAAAATAAAATTGCCTAGTTATTACTTGTTCTACTTATTTTAACTGACTTCATAAAAGATTTCGCAAAATGATAAATACATAAATATTATTATTTTGAGCAGTGGTGGCCCAGTGGTAACAGCCGCGATTTACGAGTGGTAGGTCGTGAGTTCGAACCCAAGCAGGCGCTTTACTTTGTGTAAATTATTTCATCACCACTGCTCTCAAAATGGTGAAGGAAAACATCGTGAGGAAACCGGCATGTCTTAGAACCAAAAACTCTAAGACATGTGACATCTACCAACCCGCACTGGGCCCGCGTGGTGGATTATGGCCCGCTCCCTCTCACCGAGAGGAGGCCTGCGTCCCAGCAGTGGGAACGTTATAGGCTGCTGATGATTATTTTTAAAGTGGTTTCTCATGAAAACAATAAGATCTATCACATCATAAAAATCCAGAAACTTTCGGCCCCTTCGGCCATCTGTTCTGCGAGCAATGTGCCCTGCCCGCTGCCACTTACTTAGGTTTAGCAATTCTTTGGGCTATGTCGGTTATCTTGGTTCTCCTACGGATCTCGTCATTTCTCACTTAATCGCGTAGGGAAACTCCAAGCATAGTCCTCTTCATAGCTCTTGTTTTAAGTTGATTATTATTAGCCGCGTCCAGACCGGCTGAGCGCGGCTCGGGAGCCGCGCTCAGACTTCCTGCTCGCGAGCCGTGGCACCCGAGCTAATTGTGAAAAGTTCCGAGCCGCGCTCGCAAGCCAAGGTGAGCCGGTTTGAGCATTCAGTTTCTCTCCGTATAACGATGGAAAACCACGTCTTGTTAGCTGCTGCGGCGCTTATGTTGTCTGGATATATCATAAAAAAAAGAAAAACGAAACGAAAACTCTGGATTAAAAAATTGTACCAAAACCGAAACCAATACGGTAACAGTTTGTTAAAGGAACTAACTTGAAGCTTCCGTAAAGTTGTATTAAGCGAATACTGTCTTCTTTATCCATTTTTGATTCTGGCTCGCGAGTGTCGTTACGTCCGTCCACACCGGGCGAGCAGCTCAGACTGAGCCGCCTTTGAGCATCGGCAAAAACCGACAACGCATGGCTCGGGGCAGAGCGGCGCTCGGCCGAGCCAACGTGTGCCCGAGGAAGCCCGAGCGCCGTCCACACCGGCCGAACTATTGACTCGCGAGCGGGACTCGCGAGCCGCGCTCAGCCGGTCTGGACGCGGCTTATGACTAGCTTTTGCCTGCGTCTTCGCCCGCGTGGATGTCGGAAATTAATGCAAGAGGACGTACTACCGCGATAAGAATGTGTTATTCCAGGTTATATAGGTAATATAGACTCTGTGTGCTATTTTCGATCCAGATCCATTCAGCCATTTTTGCGTGATTGAGAAACAAACACCCAATCATACATATTTTCACATATATAATATTATTAGTAGTAGGATTATAACTCATATTACTTAGGATTCATAGTTTATGAGAACATCATGTGTGTTCGTGTTTTTAAAATAAAAGTAATAGTATTCAGAGTAAGAAGACTGCGACATAGGGCTTGGTTTAGTTGAATATAATTAGTCTTCCTGGTTTTTCTTAACGCTCCTATTTTACCTGTCAGACACTCAATCATTTACCAGACACCGAACATAATTATAGGAATAGTACTTTTGCCAGTGGCTTGGCCCGTATAGCTGTCGGAAAATATCACCCGGGAACCTACTACCGTGATAAAGTAGGTATCCTATCTGTTACGTATCCATGATATAATATATCTTTGTGCCAAATTCGATCTAAATCCGTTTGGCCGTCTTTGCATCATTGAGAAACAAACATCCAAAAATCAAAACATCTAAGCTATTTCGCGGTCTCTTACTTGGAATAATACTATTAGGTTTATTTTGAGTATAATGACCACACGTGATATTCGCAATTACTATGAAGCCAAAGTAATATGAATTACAATCCTACTTATCCTGTACTACCCGGCAGCTGCCAACGCGCTCTGCGCCCGCTTTTTAAATCTCTAATATCTTCTAAGATATTCATTTAAATTACATGCTGTAAAGGGCCATATTGATCTATATTAAATGCACAATGTATTTAAGGTACTTAATTGGATAAGGATTAATGCTGTATTGCTTAAAATCGCTTCGTATATAAGCCCTTATTTCTCGTAAAAAGTAAAAGATAAAAAATGGTTATTGTGGCGAATCCCTAAGAGATAGACATATACCATTGAGGACATTTTTGTAGGCCTTTTTAAGGTGTACAATACTGTAGTACATTATTTTGATCTATTTCGTAGGATTCAGCCAGGGTTTTTCGAATTTTGAGACGTATGTCAGCGTAGTTTTCGAAGACAGTTATTTTTTTTCTAAAATAAAAGAATCTTTCTAAAATAAAAGTAGCCTAAGTTACTCCTTGTTACATCAGCTATCTGCCAGTGAAAATCCCGTCAAAATCGGTCCAGCTATTTCAGAGATTAGCGGGAACAAACAAACAGACAGAAATTGTAAAAAATGTTGTTTTGGTATATGTATCGTGTATACATCCATATAAACTTAGTAAAAAGTGCTTATCTTACTCCAATTTTATTTATTTGTATAGATTAAAAATTTGATTTATTTAATTTGTGTGCTGATGTTGTATTAATTAATATTTTATTTATTCGTTTGTATTTTTATTGATGCGTGAGTTTGTATTTATGATTAAGTTATTTAAAGTTGTTTTTCAAATATGGGTTATATTATCTGATTTTTTATGACCACAAACCTGAACCATTCTCTTGACGCTATACTTCTTGTTGAAGTGTTCACTCAGCGCGGGGGTTGAAGCGTTGGTGATAGACCTGAGCTTTACGTAGTTGCTGACACAAACCCAGGTGACCGTCACGCAGAGACCTGTGACCGTGATTAGCACGCCTCTCCTGCAAGAAGATGAGGGTTCATCATGAATCCAGCCATAAGACGTCCACTGCTGGACATAAACCTCTCCCAATTTGGGTGGCTTTGTCAGAATAGCCACGCTTGGCATACGGATTGGCGATCGCATTTTGGTGGTAAAATGCATAGAGGACGCTGCTGCCCATACTCTAGTAAGTCCGTTACTCGCCTCGTACGACACCCACGGCAAGAAATGTGATGATGCTATTCTTTACGTCCGGTTGTTACGTCGTGGTTAACTCGCCGCCCGGTAAGGACCAGAGGGGTAATTGCGGAACTTTTTATCGGTAGGAATTGGTTTAATATTCATAGTTAAACAACATTCATTGCGTTATTTACGTTGCTGAGCCGACAATTTATTCGAACAAATGACGCAATGGTTTAGAAATAATCTTCAATCCCATTCAGATTCTGATAAATTGTGCGTTTCGCAATTAGGGTGCAGGCTGTGTCGACGGCGCGTAGTGTTCCACGCGCGCCTCAAAGAAAAGTCAGCATAATTGATGGGGTCTGCTAGGACTGATGCCTGCCACGTCGCAAGATTTGTTCGAAAGAGTTATCGTAGCCCTGGCATATAGGCAACTGAAGGAACACGGGTGGGTTTCAGTCAGTAAAAGTCTGACACGCTCTCCCGCTCCGCCCAGAGCGGGGGACGTCATTTGATGATTTCACAACCACAAAAAAGAAAAAGCGGTCCTGGATAAGTGTGTAAAGTTTCAAATAAATTCGACTTTTTGAAGGGGTTGATAATCACGTCAAAAGTTCTGTTACATACATACATCATCATCATCATCATCATCATTTTAGCCGAAAAAGTCCACTACTGGACATAAACCTCTCCCAATTTGGGTGGCTTTGCCATAATCGCTACGCTTGGCAGGCGGGTTGGCGATCGCAGTATGCTGGTAAAATGCATAGAGAACGCTGCTGCCTATTCTCTAGTAAGCCCCTTAGTCACCTCTTACGACACTCGTGGGTAGAAATGGGATGGTGCTATTCGGTACCACGGTTTTGCGTGGGGTGAAAGCGTATTTTTAAACAGTTATTATTTATTTTCAATTTTTTGTTCAGCTAGCTACAAAAGCGTGTTTTTCATTATTTTTTTTTACAGGCCAGGATTTTTTACAGGAGGATAGCAAATGTAGCAATGTACAAATTTATAAAATTATAGTGTCATCGGTCCTTGAAAGTGTACAGTCGCCAGCACATCAAGGTACCCAAAACTGTCAAATGCTCCCAATCAAACTTGAACCTAATACTTTAGTGACAAAGTTGAAAATCTATTAAAAAAAAATTGACAGATTGTAGTAACTCAATGTGTTGGCGTCTGTACAACGTTTCAAATTAATCCAACGTTTTGGAGGGTGTGTGAAAATCACATTCAAAGATTCCGTTACATACATACATACCTACCAAGCTGGTAAAAAAGTGTGTTAAATACCTACCCATCTGGGTCTGGTTTCATGTCCCAAGCTTGGTACGGCATGTTGCTGTATTTCAATGCTGCTATGCCAATTGGCCCTGCAACATATACAGACGAAATTATCATATATTTTTCTGAAGGCATAAAATGATATGAAGGTAAACAGAAGTAAGTATATACAAAGGTCATCGAGAATGTGTCGAAAAAAATTGTACCCAAAAATAAAAGTAAAAAAAAAACAGCTCAGTTTTTTTATCAGAACAGAGGGTATAAAATTGACCGTTCCCCTGTTATTTTAGTGTTAAAATACTTGATGGCGCTTCAGTATTTATGTAGTATTAGTTATATTTGATAGATCGCGTTGTTATGTTAGCGTCGTAATTTTTTTCCCGGGCGTCACTTTTATTTGTGGGTACGAAATGAACGATGTCCTTAAGTAAAGATCTGTTAAGAGCGTTTATCTAACGCAGGCTGACAACTTCGCATTTCAAATGGTTTTTCTGTGATTATCTTATTAATTCTTAAATTAAAGTACTATATTTTTCAGCCAAGATAACGAATGAAAATGATGATTGTAAATCTTACTCACACAGAACTCCAGTCCTGAACTGTATCGTCAGCTTGTCTTCGTTAAACTTGTAATCATTTACAAAGTTGCTTGTCCAGAGTTTGCGTGCTTCCTGCCACTGACAGACAACTGGTGGCTCGTTCCATATCACGTCTTGAGGAAGGCTGTAAGAAAATATCGTTTAAAGGAAAGAAAAGATAGAAAAGAAAGAAACATTAAAAAGAAAAAAAGAAAAGAAAGAAAGAAAAGAAGGAAAGAAAAGAAAAAGAAGGAAGGAAAAGAAAAAGAAGGCAGGAAAAAGAAAGTAAGACAAGAGAGAAAGAAAGGAAAAATGGAGATAAATGAAAAGAAAGAAGAGAATCGCGAAGAAGGAGGCAGAGCGTACGAGGAAGAGGCAATCTCTGCGCCCTCACGCCCTTACCACCGCAGGAGACGCCTGGGAGGCTATCGTGGGCGTCGGGAGTCTATAGCGGACTCCGGGCCATCGTAGGCGCGGGATTGTGGACGGCGAACGATGGGTAGCTCGCCACCCGGTAAGGATCAGGGCCGAGTCGACGGCGCGTGGTGCCCCACGCGTGCCTCAAAGAGTTGTCAGCAGTATTGGAGGGGTCCATTAGGGTCGATGCCTGCCAGGGTCTCGGACAATGCCCGATTTGTTAGGAGATTTGGGCCCCTAGAAAAACAACGCGGGCAACGGTGGTTTAAACTTGGTTTTGAAGAACAACAATTACCTTTTCAGATCCTGAAAACAATTTTCAGATTTTCACCCTAGTTTCAGAGAAATTCATTTTTTTAAAGATGATGAAATTGAGGTTATAAAACAATATTTTTTATAAAAATATTTGAAATTAAAATAATAATATTGTTTATGTATTAATATTGATTCCAGAATTAAATAAAAACATTACATAGCATCTTCCGTAAGCAAAATACGCGCTCAGTGGTGGAGTTGCAGACACCAGCCCGTTCTACATATTACCTACATAGCATCTTCTGTTGCTAGATATTATGTTGGACTGACCACCCGGCAGTCAGCATTAACTGGGCTGTGCCTTAACCACTTATTAAAAATAAATACTTACCAACGGCTAAAACCTTCGGTTAGAGGAGCTCGTGGCTGTTACAATAACCGCACAGATCCATCTCAAGTTAAGCAATGCTTGGTCAGACTGCGAATGGGTGACCATCCATTACATATAAATTCCTCCTGAGTGGCTGTTAATACATTCAAGCTGTTGGTTCTGCATGCTATATTTAAACCTTAGATACTCATTATGAGTAGTCAATTCCGCAAGTGTGATAATCTCTTACCAAGAAGTAATATGTTATAAACTTGTGTATCGGCTGTGGAGGTCAGATGTGCAGTCATTCTTTGAGCAATACTGTATGCAGCTGCATCGGTTAGACTAGAAGCCGACCCCAACATAGTTGAAAAAATGCTAGGTTGATGATGACTAAAGCTACACAGCATCTTCTGTGAGCGATAGCAACATAGTAAAATCACTATCCCGCTTCCTATTGAGTTCACTGTGCCATTCATGATTAGCTGTAGTTTATGTAGGAGGGGCTTAATTATGGAGGATAAAATACAGTAAGCTGCTATACAACTGTTTAATATAGAGGTGGTTAAGATGCAGTATGCTGCTATACAGCTGTTTAATTATAGAGGAGGTTAAAATACAGTATGCTGCTATGCAGCTGTTTAATTAGTAAAATAATCAATAACAACAAAACACATTTATTCTTCAAGGAATGTATCATCTAGAAATTGCACTGGGGCTATAATTGGTATAGGAATCACAACATCTGCAATGATGTTACTGTCTATGTTATCAGACACTGGTGCAGACTCCACAGTGGGTTGTTTACTGCCAGCAATGGGTGGCCTCTGTGCTACTCTTGATGCAGCTTCCCAACAAGGATGACAAACTCATTCTAAATGCAAGACCTAAAAACAAAAATATTATATTTATACTATAAATTGTTATTCAATTACTATGAACATTAAGTTTATATAAATAAATAAGATTAAACACTTACATGTCCATCTTAGTATAACATTCCTTAGAGGACAATCTTGACTAACTGTGAATTCTGCGACTTGCAATTGACAAGCCACATGCAAAACATATGTTTAGGTGTCCAAGAGCAGGGTATACAAGGGATAGACTTGTATTAGATGATGTCCAGTTTACTAATAATACAAAACCTTCTGCACACAGGATGTCATCAGAAGATATCTGAAAAAATAACAAAAAAAAAATATGTGAATTCCTAAGTATATTAATTCATGAGCTTAAAATTAATTACAAAATAGTTTTACCACAAATGATAGATTATATTGTAAATCTTTAATTATAACAAGGGAATAGTTAAGCCGTATATCTAGAGGATAGGTCTGAGACGAATACATGATAATGACATTTTGTTTATAAATGAAATTATATGTATGATAACATAAAAAGTTCAAGTATGCAGACATAAATCTTACTTTTTACACTATATCTATTACTATTGTGTGCACAATGGCTTAATAACCTTAGGACACAGAAAGCTGCTGTCTTTTCATAGAAAGCACACTTCTAACATTGCTTCATATTTATATATATATATATATATTGTAAATGACATATAAACTTACCAATGTAGATGTTACCCAGGATCTCAGAAGGATAAGCATTGGTTCATCTAATTCTTCGATTTGACGTCTACGAAGATTAGGCGCCAGACATAAAGAGCAATGACACACCGCTGCACCCTGTGGCTGCACCGGCGAGTAATTAAAGAGTAGTTTACCCGATCTCTACCAGGTGCAGACATTTTTCAGGAGTAAAGCAAGAATATAGAAAACGAGTCAATTTGCTCACTTATCACTAAAACAAGAGTCCAAAGCTCACTTAAACTAAATAGAGTCAATATTTTGCTCACATATCACTAAAAAAACAATTTGAATGATGTATTGATTTGACAGGTTAATCTGTCTGTGTCTAGCTAGACTAGGCGGCGTTCCGAGTTACGCAAAATCTAGAATATAAGCGCGCCAAACAATCCTTCCGCAAAGCGTGGCGATTTCTTGACGCGCTAACAGCGATGTTATTTATTGTGATTCGGAACGCGGGGTAGGTGTGGCCATGTGAAATAATTTGTTGATCAATTTACCAAATCGATTTGATAAAAGTAGGTAATATCATTTAAGAATTGTGGAGTTTACTAAAAGTGAATAATTTCAAATCGAAGATAGAAGTGTAGTGAAATATAATTACGACACAAAGCTGCGATGTTTGATGTAAATAACTTAATGCAGCTATGGTGCAGTTTTGCCACCGACAACAGTAAATACGATTTGAGTTGGAGTACTATTTAACTGTTCATCAATTTATTACTGTTTCTACTACAAAACATGCCTTTGCTCCATTAAAAAAACTGATTGTGCACTAAAATATGCTTTGTCGAGTTTTTTAAATAAAATTACCTCATAAGAAATGTTCACTAGACCCATCATCCCCTTCTAACGTAACCTATCCGAGTCGGGATGCCCCAACTCCCTCAATAATTGTGAAAGTCTATTATTTAGTATTTTAAGTTTGATGCACAGTTTAAAATATCTCTTTTAATTGCAATTAGCTTTTGATTTGAATGGAGAGTTTTAGTTTTTTTTATTTGAGTTTTAATTGTTAGCTTATGTTTGTTCTTACAGAGCAATGCGTAAGTTCCTACTTTATTTAGACCTTTTATTATCATAGAAAGTGTACATTAATTTGAATGGCCAAACGTCGATTATCGATTATATCACCAAACGCTAATTTTTATACGATCTAGCCAGTTTTAGTTGGCCGTATCATGAAATACAACTAATTCATGAAATGGCTAGTTACATTATAAAGTGATCAATTCTACGATCTGACCACGACATAGGTATATATTCTCAGATTATAATTCTTTCGTGTTTTAGTTTATGTAATACCGATTTCTATTTTTTATTTTATTTTAGCGCGCCCGCTGCCTGTTTTAAAACGCGATTTGAATATACGTCTAATTAGTTACATGAGACCTAGATTATGACCGGAGAAAAGTTATTGTAAACATCTCCGATACTTTTAGTCGGCTGAATAGTAATATATCGATATTTTCAATCGATTACCATTTAATTGACATAATCTGTGGTCTATCTTGGCAACATTCAGGTTAAGTTTTAATGGCAGAACTTCCTTTGATTCAATTAAATAATGATTAATTACGTTTTCTAATGCTAGGGTGAAAGAAATGTTGATAAAATAAAATTGGACTTATAAAATTACGACTTAATTTTTGAGAAGTAAATAGTCTCTGCCCGGCACCAAAAATAAGGGGCCCATTGGCGGGCAATGTCCTTTGTTCGAAACATTTACTGTGGCTTTGGCACAGGCAACTGTTGGGACACGGGTGGGTTTTAGTCAATAAAAATCTGACACGCCCTATCGCTTTGCCCAGAGCGGGAGACGACACTTCATTGCATTCCAACCAAAAAAAAAAAAACCAGCCAAGTGAGAGTCGGACTCGCGCACCGAGGGTTCCGTACAATCCTGCAGGTATTCACGGTTTATGCATTAGGTTTATGTTTATGAATTTTTTTTTTTTTTTTTTAATTTTTATATTTGAGTTGATCGAATGAAAGATAAATTGTGGTTTACGATTTATGACGTATTAAAAAAAACTAATAATAATAATATCTTAGGACAACCAACACAACGTTATCTGATCCCAAACTAGGCAAAGCCTGTACTATGGCAACCAGAGAACTGATAAACATACTTAAATATTTCTAAATACATACATATTATAGATAATATACACCCAGACACAGAACAAATGATTGTGCTCATCACACAAGATTTGTCCTGAGTGGGAATCGAACCCACGACCTCAGTCTTAGCAGTCAGGGTCGCTAACCACAAGACTAACAGGCCAGTCAGGTCAACTACTTACTAGACCCCGTTCAAACCAATTTTCTGTGGCAGTTTACATGGTAATGTACATCATATTTTTTTAGTTTTATCATTCCTTTATTTTAGAAGTTACGGGACACACACACACACACACACACACACATTTTACCACTTTGAAAGTGTCTCTCGCGCAAACTATTCAGTTTAGAAAAAAATGATATTAGAAACCTCAATATCATTTTTGAAGACCTATCCATAGATACCCCACACGTATGGGTTTGATGAAAAAATTTTTTTCGAGTTTCAGTTCTATGTATGGGGAACCCCAAATATTATTGTGTTTTTTCTATTTTTGTGTGAAAATCTTAATGCGGTTCACAGAATACATCTACTTACCAAGTTTCAACAGCATAACTCTTATAGTTTCGGAAAAAAGTGGCTATGACATACTCGGACAGCCAGACAGACAGACATGACGAATCTATAAGGGTTCCGTTTTTTGCCATTTGGCAACGGTACCCTAAAAAGGTGAACCGCTGGTCTAGATACATGACTTACTCAATAAACACCATGGCTAGCTTCTCATACTGGGCCTCCATGACCTTGATCTCTTGTTCGATCTCCTCAGGAGTCCGAGTGACCCCCTGCGCGGGGGGCAGGGGGGCTCGGTACTGCACCTGGTATTTCACCGATTTCAGTTCTTTCGGGAGTTGCACTGAGGGCATAAAAAGTGGTTTGTTAGTCGCTTCGTACGAATTTACTTGCCCCGGGTAAATCCACACTTTCAATTGTTATATTATTTTCTGTAAGCGATTCGTACGAAGTTATTTTATAAGCAATTGGTACGTTGAGCAGTGGTGGCTCAGTGGTATCAGCCTCAACTTACGAGTTGTAGGAGTAGTAGGTCGTGAGTTCGAACCCAAGCTGGCGCTTTACTTTGTGCAAATTATTTCATCACCACTCCTCTCAAAACGGTGAAGGAAAACGTGAGGAAACCGGCATGTCTTAGAACCAAAAATTCGAAGACATGTGACATCTTCCAACCCGCACTGGGCCCGCGTGGTGGATTATGGCCCACTCCCTCTCACCAAGAGGAGACCTGTGTCTCAGCAGTGGGAGCATTTTAGGCTGATTTTAATAAAGATATTTTTGATTAATTCAAGTGTTTCATTTTATTTAAAAATATTTTACTTTTATTAACCGACTTTAAAAAAAGGAGGAGGTTATCAATTCAACTGTATTTCTTTTGTTTTTTATGTTTGTTACCTCATAACTTTTGACTGGATGAACCGATTTAGATGATTCTTTTTTTATTTGAAAGCTGGTGCTTTCGGAATGGTCCAATTTTAATTTGGTCCCATTTGGACGATGGGGTCCATGTGAAAACCACATAAGTCTTAAATTTGCATTCAGTATTTGCGCGACAAATGAACGAATAACGCGTTTAGATTAGTGCGGGGTATCTACCATAACCAAAAAGTTAATAATAATAAAAACTTTTACAAAAAATAACAACCGACTTCCTTAAAAAAAAAAACACTAAAAAGTCAAAAATGACTTTAATTTCGGAAGTCGGTGGCAAAAAAACCTTTAATACAGATCCTAAGACACCGAATTCCGAAGTTAAAGTTATTTTTGACTTTGTAGTGTTTTTTTTTTAAGTAAGTCGGTTGTTATTTTTTTTATAAAAAGTTTCCACTTGTGTGCTCGTACTTTGAGTACAAGTTCTATTGATATTTTTTAAAGGTTATAATTATAAGTCAACAATCACACGGACGTAATAAAATCACACAGCGGGATCTGTGCTCTTCATTTCGTATGATCGAATTTCACGCTGTGGTTATATTTTAATGAACGGCTACATGCCCCAAAACGACAGTCATCATTTCAGCCGAAAGACGTCCACAGCTGGACATAGGCCTCCCCCAATTTGGGGGGCTTGACATAATCGGCACGCTCGGGTGGCGGGTTGGCGATCGCAGTATGAAGGTAAAATGCATAGAGAACGCTGCTGCCCATTCTCTAGTAAGTCCCTTAGTCGCCTTTTACGACACTCACGAGAAGAAATGGGATGATGCTATTATTTACGCCCGGCACCACACGGAAAATTAAACATTAGCGCGAAATGCGAAAAAAACAAAAAATGACAGTTAATAAATTTAACTGTCATTTTGTTTTTTTCGCATTGGACGTTTACGTGTAGCAATTATTTTATACAAAAAACTTCCGCACTAAAAAAACAGATAATTATTTTTCCCTAACTCAGAAATCGAACCCACAATCGCTAACCTATCCTAATCACTATACAACTTGTGACGTAATTATTATTCATACTGACGCGGAAATCCAAAATGGCGGCAAATCCTTGTCTTTGACCGAACTTGATAAGATACAGATATACAATATTATCATATTTTGTTAGATTACGATACATTATCGCTCGAAAAACTCGTGCAAAAATATATTGTGACACAATAATAAATTTATTAATACGTAAATGTTGTAAAATTGTGTATTTTTAGAAGAAGTGTGTTTTAATACACATGTACTCTAAAGTTCGTGTATTTTTGGTGGGTGTCAAGTGTTTTAGTGGAAATGTGTGCGTAAAAAGTTTTTTTTTGTGACGATGACGTAGGTAGTTAGAAAATTTTGTGCCGATCCATGAGACAACATGATTTTGAGGGCAATAATGTAAGTAGTGAATAAACTTTACCCTTCTATTGGACTGCGCCGCAATCGGGTAAAAACGCTTTCGGAAGCCAGCTAATTCTATTATTTTTTAATCTTCGACGCAAAAGAAGAGGAAGTTCTATGTTCCACATATTTATTTCAATATATTTTAATGTATTTTCACCGATTAGTAAGTAGTTCTTACGTAAGCTTCGATATTACGTATTTAATCCACTTTGTATATCGTAATGATGTTCTAATACTTCCTATAACTGCTATTGACCTGCACCCTAATTGCGAAACGCACAATTTATCAGAATTTGAATGGGATTGAAGATTATTTCTAAACCATTGCGTCATTTGTTCGAATAAATTCTCGGCTCAGCAACGTAAATAACGCAATGAATGTTGTTTAACTATGAATATTAAACCAATTCCTACCGATAAAAAGTTCCGCAATTACCCCTCTGGCCAATAGAGGTATATGAATTAGTGCGGGGGTAGATACCATAGCTAGAAAGTGTTTTTTTTTTTGTAAAAAACAACCCGAAATTGAAAAATAAATTTAATTTGGAAGTCGGTGTCTTTGGATCTGTATTTTAGTTTTTTGCCACCGACTTCCGAAATTAAAGTTATTTTTCACTTCCTATTGTTTTTTTGGATGTCAGTTTTTTTTTGCAAAAAATTTTGCTTAAATCTTGAAACAACAGAAAAAATGCCTATCATATTCGATATATACCTATTTAACAAGTTTTGGTCATTCATTGTAGCTGAAGTGAAATAGCGACTAGATTTGAAACGTCTTTAATTACGGAAATTGACTTACATATAAAATAAAATAAAATAATCTTTAATTCAGATAAGTAAACATATGAAGCCGTATATGCAATTTGGCCGATGTCGTTTATTTAGGGTATTTCACAGTTACAATACTATATTTTACAAAAATATGAAAAAGAATTGACGGTAAACAATTTTTGAAAACTACCTAAATCTCGCATTGTAATACTCGATAAAAATAAAAAAAAGTAGCTCCTCCATTATAATTGAAATGATCTTTCATGTTGTGCAATATAAATTTACGGAAATACAGTATTTTCATCATCATCATCATTTCAGCCGAAAGACGTCCACTGCTGGACATAGGCCTCCCCCAAGCACCGCCACTTCGACCTATTCTGTGCTTCTCGCATCCAACGTATTCCTGCGGTCTTCACCAGGTCATCGGTCCATCTTGTGGAAGGCCTTCCAACGCTCCGTCTTCCAGTACGCGGTCGCCACTCCAGGACCTTCCGACCCCATCGGCCATCCGTTCTGCGAGCAATGTGCCCTGCCCACTGCCACTTAAGTTTGGCAATTCTTCGGGCTATATCGGTTACCTTGGTTTTCCTACGGATCTCTTCATTACTGATTCGATCGCGTAGGGAAACTCCAAGCATAGCCCTCTCCATTGCTCTTTGGGTGACTTTGAGCCTTCTTATGAGGCCCATTGTGAGCGACCACGTCTCAGTGCCATATGTCATCACTGGCAACACACACTGGTCAAAGACTTTTGTCTTGAGACACTGCGGTATTTGGGACGAGAAGATATTGCGTAGCTTCCCGAACGCTGCCCAGCCGAGTCGGATTCGACGATTGACCTCTTTCTCGAAGTTGGATCTACCTAACTGGACAGTCTGTCCTAGGTACACGTATTCGTCCACAACTTCGAGTGTAGCACCTCCGATCTACAGTATTTTAACTGTAATAAATAATAGTTCAAAAAACACGTTTTCAAAGAAAATCCAAATAAAAACCTTTTAAAAAAAATAACAACCAACTTCCTTAAAGTTATTTTTCACTTTGTAGTGTTTTTTTAAGGAAGTCGGTTGTTATTTTTTTGAAAAAAGTTTTTATTTTAACTTTTTAGTTATGGTACCTACCCCGCACTAATCTAATCGCGTTATTCGTCCATTTGTCGCGCACATACTTTATGCTTTAAGACTTATATGGTTTTCTCGTGGATGCCATTGTCAGAACTCAACCAAATTGAAACGGGACTACACGGAAAGCACCCGCTTTCAAATAAAAAAAAAAATCATCAAAATCGGTTCACCCAGTCAAAACTTAAGAGGTAACAAACATTAAAAAAATACAGTCTTTAGGCGCATTACGGCGCCCTGTTTGCTCGAATGAAACTAGGTTCAGTAGTAGGTAGTAAGATGTATATTTCTTGCACCACACAGTATTGATACGACAGCGGAGGTATTAAACAGCACAGTCACGTTATAAATAGTAGATCGAACTTATAGTTAGTTACACTGCACTTATAATTATCTTTCAAGTATACAACAACCATCTACATTCGGATTCAAATCTTAGTGTCCTACCTTTTTACAGTGAACCATAAACATCTCTATAAAGAAGAGTAAAGTGTTGTCACTTTTATCTAAGAGTGGGAACCATAGACATTTAGTTTGGTTCGCCACAAGTCGAATTGAGAACCTCCTCCTTTTTTTGAAGTTGATTAAAAAGTAGAAAATAATTGAAAAAACCGGCCAAGTGCGAGTCGGACTCGCGCACCGAGGGTTCCGTACAAACCTGCAGGTAATCATCATCATCATTCGTCATCATCGTTTATGAAATGAAATGTTTTTTTTTTTTAATTTTTATATTTGTGTTGACTGAATGAAAGGTAAATTGTGGTTTACGATTTATGACGTATTAAAAAAAAACTACTAACTAGATCTCGTTCAAACCAATTTTCTTGGTAGTTTTCATGGTAATGTACATCATATATTTTTTTTAGTTTTATCATTCCCTTATTTTAGAAGTTACGGGGGGGGGGGGGGGGACACACATTTTACCACTTTGGAAGTGTCTCTCGCGCAAACTATTCAGTTTAGAAAAAATGATATTAGAAACCTCAATTTCATTTTTGAAGACCTATCCATAGATACCCCACACGTAAGGGTTTGATGAATTTTTTTTGTGTTTCAGTTCTATGTATGGGGAACCCCAAATATTATTGTTTTAAAAAAAAATGATATTAGAAACCTCAATATCATTTTTGAAGACCTATCCATAGATACCCCACACGTAAGGGTTTGATGAAAAAAAAAATTTGAGTTTCAGTTCTATGTATGGGGAACCCCAAATATTATTGTTTTTTTTCTATTTTTGTGTGAAAATCTTAATGCGGTTCACTGAATACATCTACTTACCAAGTTTCAATAGCACAGCTCTTATAGTTTCGGAGAAAAGTGGCTGCGACATACTCGGACAGACAGACAGACAGACAGACAGACAGACAGACAGACATGGCGAATCTATAAGGGTTCCGTTTTTTGCCATTTGGCAACGGAACCCTAAAAACCGTGGGATGCGTTTTGAGGTATTTTTAATTGATTTTACGCTTTTAACACGCTTTTATTAGCCTCATACGTATGTTAGTATGTGCGTATGTAACGGAAACTTTGAACATGATTTTGACCCCCTTTAAAACGTCGAATTAACTCGAAATTTGGCGTACTTATCAAGGACCTACGGGAAATCATTAAATAATTTCTCCCGCTATAGAGGGCGTGTCAGACTTTTACTGACTAAAAGGCTTATTAGACCACCCAATTTTGAGGGACCCTAACCCTAACTAAGAGTGGTGTAATAAGACTTAGGGAGTTAGTGTCCTGATTTAGGGCGATCGGGTCACCCCGATCTGCCTAGCTCCGTAAGCGCCCTTCATATTGGGTAATGTAATAACGTTTAGGGCTGTTAGGGAGCTCAGTTGCCGCGCGACTAGTGCGTAGAGTGGCCGTAAGTGAGTACCGCGAAGAGATAATTCCTTAAATCTCCCGGTTCAAGCACGCTTAGTATTTGCATATTTGAAAGTTTTTCACGTAACCGCAAATACTCTTTCAGCCAGATCTTTCTCTTCTTTCTTTTTTTAATATTTGTTATTGCGAGCACGAGCACGGTTGTCACTGCTACAGCAACTTTTTGAAGTTTCGATACTGACGATGGCATTATGTAAAATACGACAATACGTTTATCTCTGTAGACATTCGCGTATAAACTGAGTTAGGGCCCAATTCGCAGAGAAGTGTAATAAGCGCCGCACTAACTAGGGTACACGCCCACCCTGGATGCAGGGCCCTTCATATCGGGTGGTCTAATAAGCCACTAAAACCCACCCGTGTTACTTCAGTTGCTTGTGCCTGGGCCACGGTAATTCTTTCAAACAAACCGACCCTGGCAGGCATCGAAAATATCCTAGCCGACCTGGGAATTAAACCCAGGGCACAATATGCTCAGCGCAAAGGTGCCAGTGGAAGCGGATGTGAAAGTGGATCAATGTACTAACTAGATTAGTAGGTATTTGATACCAAACAAAACTAAGTGCGTCAAGATAAGAAAGCAACTCAATTGTTTATACGGTCACCGATTACTTTTGTAAACAACAATTTCATTCAAACTCAAGTATTTGTTAAACACATTTTTGCAAAAATAAAACAAACGACATTCATAAAACACTACAAAGAGAAAAATAACTCAAAACACGTTATTGCAGTGCGTCAGAGATGTTTGCAAAAGCCCGAGTCGACAGTTTCTCAGCTGTCCTACGGAAGAAAAGTGCGTCTCTGCACGCCAGATTGCGTGGCAGTGGCAACAGCCTCCTGAAGGTGATAGCTGACAGGCCTGATGAGAGCCCCATAATGGGACATCTCATCAAAACCACATTGTCCGTAGTAGTGTATAAGTACTAACATAGATTATAAGATATATTGTTGCTAATACCTTTTTGTCAGTGTGGAGCTTTTGTTGTCTGTTATATAAATAAATAATAATTCCATCAAAAACATAAATGTGAAATGAGAGCCAAGTTCAATATTGTGATATATATGCCTTGGTTGTTGACTTCAACGACAAAAGAAGGGAGATCTAAATGGGTGCCAAGTTCAATGGTCAGTCCTGAAAGAACATTGGCCACGGCCCATACATGCTGTGACCTGACTATAAAATACCACGAACATGAATAGTGTATGGAGTAATTCGTTCCCCTAGGCTCAATTATCAACCTTAAATTGAAAATATATTATTTAAAAGCCGAGGATCATAGAACTTTACACATAAGTATTTCGTAACTTTTGAGGTTATGATGTAATAAGTTTGCAACCTCAGTTAAAATCGCAAAAATGAATCAATAGCCTTTCTATTTTTTTCACTGATATGTATCTAAGACACAGGTGCAAGCGCAATGTGCATGAATCAGGATATGATTTAATGATGAAACCAGTTCTCATTGTGTAGGTATCTACGTATCATTGTCTAACATATGACAGGAGATGACAGGTAACAAAAATGATAACCATGTATTTACAATCCGATCGGTGTTTTTTGATCCCATCCGATTAGTTAGGCAATATTTTAATCAAAACATATAAAGGTACCTACCTAACTTTTTACAAAACTAAGATGGCAGAGTAGGTAGTCGCAACAGCCATGCTAGACTGTTTCTTAGTATCAGTTTTACATTATGAAGAATATATAAAATGATTCCTTGCTTTATCTTACCTAACATCTCAGTCGTATCTCAAAGGTAGGGAAAGGGAAGGGTAGGTCCCTACCTACCCTTCCCTTTCTATATATATATATACCTATATATAGGATAAAGGATAAGGATAAAGATAATAAAAAGGCACCTTGCTTTGACAGCTCTAATGTCATATAATACATTTACATTTCGTTCTACCTATTAGTGCATTCTACATTGACTGTTAACCTATCATTTGCGACTCATTTCGGAATACTTAATTCATATACCCATCTAAAAATAATTGCATTCATAATACACTACAAAAATAAATAAAAAAATGGCAATAATATCTCGAATTTAAAACAAATATGTTTATTTGAGTGTTATGATAAAACGTGACGGGACGGGAACACAGATAAAAACGGGACGGATTTGGACGCGTTCAAAATCTATAAAAAGAAGTAAGAAAATTAGGTTTTTATTATAAACCTAAATTATTTTACCGGCTCCAATAAAATAAGCAGAACCCCGTAATTTAATTTAGACATAATTCACAATTTTTTGACGTATCAGTCAATGGTGGTCGTTTCATATTTTGGTCAGGTCGTATTTGACCGATGTTCTTTATTTATAACTACATTAAATATAATTTCTTTTTATAACTTAGGATAATATATTGTAGCCTAAGGTCTGACTTGGCTAGTTCTCATATACGAATTATTATGTTCGATGGCTAGTTTCTACCAGCAAGCCAAATTTTCGGAATAATAAAATAAGAACCGACAAGTAACAGGCTTAGAACTTGCGAAGGCTATAATATAATTCGTATATTAAAACTAGCCAAGTCAGACCTTAGGCTACTTTATATTAACCTAAGTTATAAAAAGAAATTATATTTTATGTAGTTATAAATAAATTTCAGGACTGACCATTGAACTTGGCACCCATTTAGATCTCACTTCTTTTGTCGTTGAAGTCAACAACCAAGGCATATATCACAATATTGAACTTGGCTTTCATTTCACATTTATGTTTTTGATGGAATATCATTACTTTTTGTACATACATTATTAGTAGGTACTTATTCATAAGAAAACTAGCTGACCCGACAGACCTCGTCCTGTCTCTTTGATGATATTTGAGCACGCATTCTGTCAATTCTATGTCAAATGTCATAATGTTACATTCAAAAAGTTTACATTGTCCTATTATATGGTTGTTAAGTATTCTTAAATAAGTGTTCTTAAATTTTCTAATTTTCAGCGCAATTTTTTAATATTTTTCTTTCATAAGAACCTTCTCCTACCAATTACAAACACAACAAAAAAAAAAAAAAAACTGAAATCGGTCCAGCCGTTCACGCGTGATGTCGTGACCAAGGGAAATAGGGATTCATTTTTATATATATAGATTAAAGATTAATACCAAATGGTTTTTGTTACAAGTGTTCCTAATAGAATCAATTAAGTGAATAATTATAATAAAATGATAAAAATTTACCACTTTCTGATTTATTCCTTTGTATTTACTTAATTACCTATCTGCATGCCAAATTTCAACTTTCTAGGTCACCTGGAACTGGGATAGAGTTTTGATCTATAGGTCAGTCAGTGATAAAAATGACGATTTTTGGACGTTAATATCTAAATAACCGTTTGAGATGTGTTTATGAAATTTGGAGCACATATGTATCTTGCAAGTCTCAATATATGAGCGAAAATTTGACACGTTTGTGTTAAATTGTTTTTGAGTTATGAGAGGGTCAAAAGTGGCTCCAAATGGTTCGTGTAATATTACACACGGTGCTGCTCGCCAGTTCTATTACTTGAACTTGGCTTGACACGCTACCGCGTGTCTAGATAATTAAATAATTTCCGAAGTCGTTTTCTATTTTTCTCTTTGTAGTTATGGTATCTACCATGCACTAATTCGTATACCACTACTGGCCAGGTCAGTAAACAGTAACAGAAAGTATTAGAATATCGTCACGATATACAAAGTGGATTAAATACGTATTATCGAATCTAACGCAAAAACGACCAAAGCAAAGTCAATATAAAATATAATATTGGACCACACCTGAAGCAAAATCTATCCGTTCAAATAATTTTGAAATCAGTTTGCAGTTTACGGAGAAATTGGTAAACATACATAAAAATATATAGTATATAAAGGATAAGTTTTTATCCAGTGCGCAAACTGTAACCATAAATTCAGCATATCATTCTAGACCCCCCAGTGTAGAAAATTTTCTTCGGTTATACAAAAAAAATCAGCTGTTCCATACATTTTGACCGGTATTGCAGTTTTCTATGAAACAGCTGATTTTTTTTTGTAAAACCGACCAAAAATTTCTGCGCAAGGGGGTCTAGAATGATATGCTGAATTCATGGTTACAGGTCGCGCACTGGATAAAATCTTATCCTGTATATAGTGGAACATATAACCTCCCGTCTTTTTTGGAGTCGGTAAATAATTTAAACATCAACAGCACCCCTAGTCAAGTTGATAATATGCAATCGTTAACGCTAGTCGAAAACTAATCAAATGTATGGGAATGAAATCAACGTTCATACGGGTTGCAGACCAAAAGCTAAGCTAAGTTAGTTTAGCTTAGCTCGCATAGCTGACGCAGTTTTCCATACATATCGCATAGTTTGCGGTCTGCACACAAGTATGGAAAACTGCGTCAGCTATGCGAGCTAAGCTAAACTAACTTAGCTTAGCTTTTGGTCTGCAACCCGTATAAGTCACGTGGTTACAACAAACGAATAGAAAATTTGTAGCCAAGTTCATATCGTTCAAAATGATAGAATGAATTGTTATCGTTTCTACAATTTTCAACGCTACATCCTTTGTTATAATTTCGTTTTTCTAAAGATATTGTAGAACGAGCGGCCGACTCAGGCGCGTCAACACGGCTATCAACTTATCGTTTTCTATAATTGCTGACATCGAGGCGTTACCGATTGAACAACGGAATTCGACACGAAACGTTTGTAACTGGGCTAGGGTGGCTGGTTCTTTTGAATTTTCAAGAAGTCAGTCAGTCAGTCAGTCAGAAAAATGAAGCTAGCCGACTATTCGAAAGCGTAGTAGGTTGCTATGAAGATTAATAGGCACACAAATGCATGGACACTTTTTAAATTGTTACCAAATATTACTTACTAGCTACGCCAATGGTTCGACCCGCAAACTTCTCAATCTCGCAAGAATATCGAGACAAACAGTATTCTATGTCCTAATCTACTTCACAGCCTACCCATCTGCCAAATTACATCCAAATTCGTTCAGCCATTTTAGCGTGGAAGAGTAACAAACAAACATATAAAAAATCTAATCATATCTCTTTAAAATATTCGATAAGACACTATTCAAATCACTTTATTTGGTTGAAGAGAACATCTTTACATAGGACAAAACAAAGTTTACCGACGGCTTTGTTCATCTAAAGCAGCCCTTCCCAAAGTGGGCGATAACGCCCCCTTGTGGGCGCTGCAGGCCTAAAGGGGGTGGTAAGGGACCCAGAAAAAAAATGGGGGCGTTGTGTAGACTCTACACAACGCTCCCATTTTTTTAGCCCATATGCCAGGGCCGCAGTATCTCTTTCAAACAAATCTCGTGACCCTGGCAGTTGTGGGAGGCCTTACAACTGATATAGGCCTCCCCCAGTTTCGGAGTCACCACGCTTGGCAGGCGGGTTGGCGATCGCAGTATGTTGGTTAAATACGAGAACGCTGCTTCCCATAGATTAATTATTAATAATCTGTTTCATGTTCTACTATGTACTGATCTGGTGGTAATGATGATGTTTTCTGTTCCAGCATAAGCTGCTATCTTTACGTTTCATCAGCTTATCCACCACCAAAGGCACCAAAATGTCTGACCGGCTATATGACGGATGTTCAGAGCTGGGTCGACGAAACAGGGAAGCTACTTCCCAGCCCAGGTAAGAATCATTCTTCTTTTAGGGCTCCTAACCTCAAAAGAAAAAAACGGAGACCTTTTAGGATCACTTTCTTGTCCGTCTGTCTGTAAAGACCCTTTATCCTGGGAACGCGTGGAGATATCGAGTTGAAATTAAAACCATATACTCAAGTCTCCAGTCCCTTGAAGCTGTGAAAAAAATCAAATTTCTAAGTTAACGTCAAAAAAAGGTACGGCCGTTTTTGTTCAGTTTATGGCGCATATTGACGCTCACAAGGGAATCAAACTGGGACTTCCCATTGACCTTGAATCTTGAAATTTGGTAAGAAGCGATGCAACCCGCCACCGATGCAACCTGCCGATGCAGCCCGTGTAGTAGACTATATCCCATTCCCTCCCGCAAAGAGGAGGCCTGTAGCCCAACAGTGGGAACATTATAGGCTTCAGCACGCGTAGCATGACCGCCATAGAAACGGAATTTGTCGACGGAAGAGAAGACAAAATGATACATTGTATCGTAGAAAAATTGTGTGAAACTGAAGAAAAGAGATGTTTCTATTCTTCAGTCGACAAGAGTACGATGTCAAGTATGATGACTATTTCTCTTTACTATTGATGAGTTAGAAACATTTTTACAGAATTAAAATACATAAGGAACTTTTTTTGTTCTTGGTAGAATAGATATAGTCATGCTACGCCGGCTGATGATGATATATAAATTTGTATGTTCCAGGCGACATGGGGAACTCAATAGATCTATCGTCGATGGCGAATCCAGTGCAGACTCTTCATCAGAAGATGAGCATGCAAAAGTCACCGAACCAGTTCGTAAAGTACCTCAGCTTAGCCAGATGCCAACTTAGTAGAGTACCACCGGTAAGTAATATAAATACCTTAGTCATTAGGGGCCATCCACAAGTTACGTCACACGTTAAGGGGGGAGGGGGTCGACGAATTGTGACATTGTGTGACAAGAGGGTGGGACGGGCCCTAAATTTTGTGACGTCACATTTCAAAATTGAATATACATATTTAAAGTACTATGAAAACTCGAAATATGAACTAAGAAAAAAAAAAATCAATGTCTAGATGTAAAATTTCAAAATATGTGACGTCACACTAGGGAGGTCTCACAAATGTGACCAGCTGTGACAAGGACGGCGGGGGGGGGGGGGGGGGGGGAGGGGTGGTGTCAAAAAATCATGAAATTTGTGTGACGTAATTTATGGATGACCCCTTATCGTCATCTACCTAACCTTTTTATCCGGCTTTTATTAACTTGGTATTTATGTATGTATTTATGAAGGGCTAAATAACAACAGCTGCACAGATCGATCAAACAGGTTAAGCTACGCTTCCCGCGGTTGGTCCGTGGATGGGTGACCATCTTTACATACCGCTCCGTGCCTCGGAAAGCACGTTAAGCTATTATTCCCGGCTTTAATTTGTGGATCTATGACAGTCAAATCAAACCAATTTATTCCGGGCTACAAAGATATCATAAATACCTTACATACTAACTACATACAAACAAATAAAAAACAATGTAAACAAAACTATTGTACACGAAGTGACGACGTCGTGTTGCGCTGCGTGGTGTCGCGTAGCCTTCCGTGGAAACGCCGATACACGACACCCTTCAGCCAAAACTCTTCCTTGAGGAAGGTCTCGATTTAATGAGTTGGAACTCGCACCACGAAAGACTTGAAGTTCGTGTTGTGGCGCGGTTCCAACTTCACGACCCTCAAGGTCCAGGTGGTCTTCACACGTACATACTCCACGATCTCCTCAACCTTAGCCGGCTTTTACCTTTCCTTTTCCATCCTCTATCGTCACGGGTTGCCAGTAGCCCGAAAGTCTGACAAACAGTTTTACTAAGGGGTATCGTATGAAAAAAATGAATTTTTACAAAATATATTACTTCTGCCAACACTTGATGTAGTTCCTTTTTTCCAATATTTTTTAAAATAATATAATAATAATAATAATAAACCCGCAGGGCAGCTTGTGGCGAGCTGTTGGGCAGTAGCGACCCCACGGACCCTATCTCCCGGGAGAATTCTTGTTCCTCATCTCTGGCTTGCCTTTATTGGCCGGCTGGAGTGAACACTGACGAGGTTCAGAGCTCCCGCCTCATTCTTGCCTTTATTGGCTGGCTTGAGTGGAGATTCGCAAGAGCAAACGTGCTCGGGGAAAGGAAGTATTCCAGTAAGTGCTCGTAGGGATCTTGACCATCTTCCGGGCTCTGGGATTGTTCTGAAAGCCGTGGAATACCTCTCCACTTCTCAAGCACCTCAGGAAGTGTTGCCTCCTTGTCGCTACGTCACTATGTGCCAGCGATGGTTTCCGGGGGCCCATTATTGAGTGTGCAAGTCACCCCCTGCCATTTAATCCGTGTATGTACAAAACATTGATGCGGCAGGGGCCATAGGCCTTCCATAGTTCTTGGTAACCAGTCCATCTTAGCCATCCAAATGCATAGCCCAACATCCTTGTTTCCATATCCTGCAATAGTCCAACACCAACCGGAGGTTGTCCTTGGGTGCACTTGCATACAGGGATAATCGTCGGTTAGTACCTCACTCCGTCTAAATTGTCTAAGGGGCCTCTATGAGTTGGCTTCGGCCCCTCGTACGCCTTCCAAAGGACCGGGATCCCAGAATCCCGAGATATGTTAGCGTATATAAAAATAATAATAATAATAATAAACCCGCAGGGCAGCATGTGGCGTGCTGTTGGGCAGTAGCGACCCCACGGACCCTATCTCCCGGGAGAATTCTTGTTCCTCATCTCTGGCTTGCCTTTATTGGCCGACTGGAGTGAACAATGAAGAGGTTCAGAGCTCCCACCTCATTCTTGCCTTTATTGGCCGGCTTGAGTGGAGATTCGCAAGAGCAAACGTGCTCGGGGAAAGGAAGTATTCCAGTAAGTGCTCGTAGGGATATTGACCATCTTCCGGGCTCTGGGATTGTTCTGAAAGCCGTGGAATACCTCTCCACTTCTCAAGCACCTCAGGAAGTGTTGCCCCCTTGTCGCTGCGTCACTATGTGCCAGCGACGGTTTCCGGGGGCCCATTATTGAGTGTGCAAGTCACCCCCTGCCATTTAATCCGTGTAAATACAAACATTGATGCGGCAGGGGCCATAGACCTTCCATAGTTCTTGGTAACCAGTCCATTTTAGCCAGTCAAATACATAGTCCAACATCTTGGTTTCCATATCCTGCAATAGTCCAACACCAACCGGAGGTTGTCCTTGGGTGCACTTGCACAGTGCATACGGGGATAACCGTCGGTTAGTGCCTCACTTCATTTAAATTTTCTAAGGGGCCTCTGCGAGTTGGCTTCGGCCCCTCGTACGCCTTCTAAAAGACCGGGATCCTAGGATCCCGAGATATATAAATATATATATGAAAATAATAATAATAATAATAATAATATCTTAGGACAACCAACACAACGTTATCTGATCCCAAACTAGGCAGAGCCTGTACTATGGTAACCGGACAACTGATAAATATACTTATATATTTCTAAATACATACATATTATAGATAAATTACACCCAGACACAGAACAAATGATTGTGCTCCTCACACAAAGATTTGTCCTGGGTGGGAATCGAACCCACGACCTCAGTCTTAGCAGTCAGGGTCACTAACCACTAGACTAACAGGCCAGTCATACATATTGACACCTTTTCTCTTAAACATATAAAAAATAAACAGAGAATAGTTAAAAAACTTGTGTATTGTATAATACACAAGTTTTTTAACTATTCTTTAAAGTGAGGCTTTGGAAAAACATATCTAATAGGTACTTATTCATTTTACTTTTAAAAACAGTTTTTGAATTACAGCTGTTAACATCTTCTGGAAGGCTATTAAAAATTGTGGGAACTAGAAAATGTCTACACCTTTGACCAAAATAATTATTATATGTGGGCACCATAAATCTTTTTACATTATTGTTTCTTTGGGGTCTTGTTCGTAAAATGTCCTTTTTAAATGTATCACTACCATGTTGTTCAATAGCTAGGGACAACACTACCCTCTCATGAACTGGCAGCATTTTACATTCAAAAAACAAGTCTTCGTAATCCACCCAGTAACTGGGTTGTGGAGGTCAGATAGGCAGTCGCTCCATGTAAAATACTGTTATTCAGCTGCATCCGGTAAGACTGGAAGCCGACCCCAACATAGTTGGGAAAAGGCTAGGCAGATGATGATGCTGATGATGTATGTATGTATGTATGTACGTATCTATGTAACGGAATTTTTGAACGTGATTTTCAACCCCTTTAAAGCGTTGGATTAATTTGAAGCTTAACACACTTATCCAGGAGCGATAATACAATAATTGCATAAATTTGTGCCTTTATATTGGCCAGAGGGGTAATTGCGGAACTTTTTATCGGTAGGAATTGGTTTAATATTCATAGTTAAACAACATTCATTGCGTTATTTACGTTGCTGAGTCGACAATTTATTCGAACAAATGACGCAATGGTTTAGAAATAATCTTCAATCCCATTCAGATTCTGATAAATTGTGCGTTCCGCAATTAGGGTGCAGGATCACCAGGATAGCAAATATAAAAGGAAAAACCTCTCTTTGTAGCTAGCCAAACTATAAAATAGTAAATAGGTACACAATAGTAAAAAAAAAACACGAAAAAACACGCTTTCATACAAAACTAAACTAAAAAGTCGAAAATAATGGAAAAAAGCGTACTTGATATCAATTAAAGAATTTCTACTCCACAAAGCAGCCCCACGTTTTTTTTCCATTATTTCAAGCTATTTTTGGAGTTGGTCTCCAGTCTAACCAGATGCAGCTGAATGCCAGTTTTAAACGTGAAGCAACTGCAACCCAGTTACTAGTAACACGATACCCTTGTTAAGACTGGTTGTTAGACTTTCTGGCTCCAGACGACACTCACAGCGATCCCCACATAATTCGTGCATTTTTACATTAAAAAAACAAATAGTTTAAAAAAACTAAAAAACACGCTTCCATTGAAAATCAACTAAAAAGTACAAAATAATGGAAAAAAAGCGTGGGGTGCTTTTTAAGGTATTTTTTTATTGATATCAGGCACCCCAAGCGTGTTTTTTAGGTTTTTAAACTATTATTTATATTCTATTTTTTAGGGTGTTTCCAATTTTGAGACCTATGCCAGCGTAGTTTGTGACGTATGTCAGCGTAGTTTTCGAAGACAGTTTTTTTGCTGTCCTGGTAACCCTGGTAAGGATAATGGCACAAATTTATGAAATTATTGCATTGTCAGCGGTCCTTGACAGGTGTGCAAAGTTTGAATGAAATCTGGTCGTTTAAAGTGGGTCAAAATCGCGCTATAAGGAGTCGGTTACAAACAAACATACAAATATACAAACATACAAGTGAAGCTAATATGTATATTAGCTTCACTTGTATGTTTGTTTGTATGTTTGCGTGTAAAAAAAGTATCCTATGTAACTCGGGAATAGTGTAGCTTTTTGGTGAAAGATTTTTTGTAATCTCTTCAGTATTTTCCGGGATTATCATTCACAAACGAATAAAGTTTGTAAGCCGCCCTTCATTCGTCCTTTCAACATATACTTTTTCCATTTTATCACTACATCTTCTTTTAAACCACACCGTTCTCTTATCACATCATTCCTCAGCCTATCATTCACAGTCACATCACACATGTTTCGCAGCCAACGCATTTCCACAGCATTTATTCTACTTTCATGCTTCTTTGGCCACACCCAACATTCATTTCCATACGTATCGTTTATCATTTATCGAGATATTTCATTCTTCAAAAGGTTAATTTAAAAACGGCTCCAAACTAATTTCTCTCAATGCAAGAAAGTGAATAATTTTCCATGACTAATACTAAAATTTTCTTCAAGTGCGCCTCATCGAATCATTTTCAAGATTTCAGTTCTAAGTTGTAAGCATTTATTTCAAATAGGCACATAAGAGGCAATTTTAATCGTCAAAATTTACTTGTTTCTTCAAAAATATTATAATATTTCAAAAATAGACTTGTTTCTAGTCGCCCATTCCAAAAGGCAGCTTCGTATGGAGAAGAATGGGTAAAAAACTCCACCGTTACTCCTTTAACTTCTTTATCCCTAATTACGTACGTTATGCTCGCATCGTTTCAAACGATTCAGAGCCTTATTTTATCATACAAATAAGGTTAAAGTTCGCTGGTACGCGGCGAACCAAATGTGGTATCTCAGTGACTTACAGGTTAAAAAGTTTTACAATATTTCGGCTGTTCAGTTCAAAACTATGTAGGTATGCTATGTATCTGACATTTGTTTTAAAGCGGGTGTTTTTGCATTTTTCGACCTTATAGACCACCCTCCACATACTAGGCTAGCATAAACTCCCAGAAATTAGTCGAATACGAAGTTACACGGAGTCGGAATCCTAGTATCCGGAACTAAACTTTAGTCTTAGAAATCGTTTCTCGCCTCTCCTGTCAAATTTAATTTTATTCTGATACTGAGTTTTGATATTTCACAGCCGATTTCAGATACACAATCAATTGATTCTTTATACACAATCAATTGATTCTTTTCTCAATAGAGACAATATTATCTAGTCAAATCCGAGATCTACACCTAATAGTATCATCTGTGTTATCTGTATACATGTTATCAGCTTCGTCAGAATCCAAACGGTGTATTATCTATTATCTCAAGTGTCTGTTATCAGCATATCAGGCCATTTGACGGGACAAGCGAATTGTAGTACATGCGCACCTAGGGTTGCCAGGTCTTAAAACCGAAAAGCCGGACAGACCAGTCAGTTTAGCCGGACATTTGGGTAAAAAGATCTGACATCTATACTTTTTTAATCTTAAAACAAATTAAACAAAACACTAATGAAATAACGTTAAAATAAATAAGTAACATAAACGAATTAATATTTTTGATTGGCAAACACATGCTATAAAAGCTAATTTTTCTTTAAAATTGAGTAGTAATAAGGCGGGGAGGACAGTGCTAGTTCGCTCGCTTACGCTAGCGACACAAGGTGAGGCGGATGGAGCGGAAACCAAGGCAAAAATTATCAAATTTGAAAAGCCTAACAAAAACCGGACAGGCCGGATACCGTCTAATTTGGCCGGACACGCAACCAAAAAGCCTGACTGTGTCCGGCTTTATCCGGACGCCTGGCAACCCTAGCGCACCGCATTTTTAATCGACTCCGGCGCTTCCCTATCAAACCCATTCGTTCCACCTGCTGAAAGTCTTGCACCTGGACACGAGTTGCCTTGGCTTTCATTGAAGTCTTTAAATAGACTGCGGACTCAGATAGGTAAAGAAAACCCGTTCAGGTGGAGATTCATAGATGACTCCGCCTTGGAGTGTAAATGTGGTGCTGTCCCACAAACAATGCAGCACTTGATATCTTGTCCAGCGTGTCCTGTTGTCTGCTCGCTACAGGAGTTGATGGACGCTACTGAAAGTGCTAATCTCGTAGCCAAATTCTGCGCTAACTCTATTTAGTTTGTAAAATTTCCAGTTGCCACCGGGTGGTGAATACACGTAAAATACGGTTAGGCAAATGATTTAGAACAGGTAGGTATAGGTAATTTTATTGATTAAACATGTAAATAAGTTGTGAAAAGCAAATAGAT
This sequence comes from Aporophyla nigra, assembly GCA_947507805.1. NCBI lineage: Eukaryota > Metazoa > Arthropoda > Insecta > Lepidoptera > Noctuidae > Aporophyla > Aporophyla nigra. The sequence goes on from OX382318.1 coordinate 4,007,010, forward strand.
GAAGACAATTTTGATTGGTGTGGGGTAGATACCTGCCGCACAAAAAAAAACAACACTTCCAAAAAACACACTACAAACTGAAAAATAATGTTATTTCGGATATCGGCGTCTTTGTTTTACATTTACGTTTTTTTGCCATCGACTAGACTTCAGAAACTTAAGTTATTTCTCACTTGTATTTTTTATTTGGTACACGTTCGTTAATTTTTTTTTTGCATCGCAGTTCTACATGTGAAATCAGTATGGATTTGTCTCGAAAAAAATTGGCTGTGACATACAGACAGACAAAGACATGAGAAATCTTACAAGAGTTCCTTTTTCATTCAGAAGTACGAACACTTAAAAGTATGTGATTTGTTTTGACATGTGTCAAACGTGACGTCATAAAATCGACAAAGTATATCTAATGACTTCTAGACTATAAAGGCTAATTGATATTTCGTAATTGCACGCCTCATTTAGATTAAGATAATTAATGAAGATAATTGAATAGGGAATATTAATGTAATTCAAAACTCTTTAATTCATTAAATATATATTATATTGTATACGAGTCAAGAATCAAATTGCTATATATTTTAACTGCAGCATGTCCAGGTGTGGGCTGCTATAGGCTGATGATGATGACGTGGACTTTCTTAAACAGACCCTTAAATTAAATTTAAAAAAAAAAAAAACAAACATAACTAAAAAACACGCTAGCCGAAAAAAAGCGTATGGTGCTTAATTATACCACAAAAAGCATCCCACGCTATTTTTTCAATTATTTTCTACTTTTTAGTTTGATTTTCTATGAAAGCGTGTTTTTTAGACTATTGTGTATTTTCTTTTTTTTTAGTTCGGTTAGTTACAAAAACGAGTTTTTGTTTTTTTTTCTATTTTGATGATCCTGGCAAAGAGACTCCTTGTCCTTGTCTTCTTGTCCGTCTTGCCTTTTTTTTTTTTTTTGATGGGAAATCATCAAATGACTTCTCCCGCTCTGGGCGGAGCGGGAGGGCGTGTCAGACTTTTACTGACTGAAACCCACCCGTGTTCCTTCAGTTGCCCATGTGCCAGGGTCTCGGTATCTCTTTCGAACAATCACGCGACCCCGGCAGGCATCGGTCCTAGCAGACCCCTTCAGTACTGCTGACATCTCTTTGAGGCGTGCGTGGAACACTACGCGCCATCGACCCGAGCTTGGTCTTAACCGGGCGGCGAGCTACCCATTGCTCGCCACCCGGTCTTTCTTGCCTTGCGAGAGTCATTGTCATCGGTCCTCGATAAGTGTGCAAACTTCCAAATTAATGCGACATTTGAAAGGCGAAAGGGTGAAGGGTGAACTCACGTTAAAAGATTCCGTTATATACTTACATACCAAGCTAATAAAACCGTGTTAAAAAGTGACACTTCTGTTCCTAATATAAGTCTAAAATCCACAATTTAGAGGTATATAATACGCCTTGCCACGCTATTGTTTTCACACTTTCTAAGACTTGTCCTGTTTGCACAACTTTAAAAGAAAATTAAATAATTTTATAATAGAAAAATGCTATTATTCAGTCACCGAATATTTGAATGACATGCTGTTATAAAATTTCTGACATTTCTTATGTTACAATTATTATATTATCGTCCATAATATATTCACATTTAATTTTAATTTATGACATCATTCAGTTTCTTTGACATACTTTAGATAAGTAAATGCTGACAATTTTCATTTTAATACAATAACTGCGGATATTTTTATTTTCATTATTTTAATTTTCATTTATCTAATCCACATTGTTCAGTGTGATTGAAATGTTTTAATGCGATCTAATTAATTTACTTGTTTATTTGTTGTTCATGTGTCTAAATTCATTTCTTGTTTAATTATGTTGCATGTATGACTGCTTTTGTACGCCCTAGAGGCAAAACATAGCGCCCTCAATGTTTACCAAATAAGAACTAATAATGTACCTATGTTTTACAATAAATAAATGAATTGAATTGAATTTCTTTTATCCATTCCCAGATATTCCAACTACGAGACCACCAGCTCCGGCCCCTAGCCTTCACGTTGGAATACATCACCATGTATGGCAATTCCTTCTTAAGCATGAGCTCACCCGGTGAACACTATATGCTGACGTTCAACGCTACAGGATCTACAGTCATGAATCTGAGTAATGCATCTCAGAAACAGGGTAAATAACTTTATTTTTGATTACCTATTTAATAAACTGCCCCGTTGGCCTCGTAATTGCAAAAGCGGAGTTTGATTCCCAGGTCGGGTAAAGTGGTATTGAGTTTTTTCCAGTAGGAATTTATTTATTACACGCTTTATATTAGCTGCACTTGTATGTTTGTATGTTTTTTATGTTTATTTGTAACCGACTCCTTATAGCGCGATTTTGACCCACTTTAAACGACCAGATTTCATTTAAACTTTGCACACCTGTCAAGGACCGATGACAATAGAATAATTTCATAAATTTGTGCCATTATCCTGGCCAGGGTTACCAGGACAGCAAAAAAACTGTCTTCGTAAACTACGCTGACATACGTCACAAACTAATTTGTGCCATTGTCCTTGCCAGGGTTACCAGGACAGCAAAAAACTGTCTTCGAAAACTACGCTGACATACGTCTCAAAATTCGAAACACCCTAAAAATAGAAAATAAAAACTAAAAAGTACAAAATAATGGAAAAAAAGCGGGGTGCCTGATATCAATAAAAAAATACCTTAAAAAGCACCCCACGCTTTTTTTCCATTATTTTGTACTTTTTAGTTTGGTTTTCAATGGAAGCGTGTTTTTTAGTTTTTTTAAACTATTATTTTTTATGTAAACTTCTCGCACACAAAAAAGGTACACTTAATGCTTTAGGCATTCTCTACCAGTCAACCAAGCGTGGTGAAGAGATTAGATGGCAGGTGCTTTGGTTGAGGGGAATTTCTTAGTAACAGCCCGAAGTTTGGAAGTTGGCGTTGTGATACCCCCGTGCCTCAGAAAGCACGTAAAGCCGTTGGTCTTGCGCATAATCTGTCTCCGGTCGTGTCGGATTGCCGTCTCATCGGACTCTGTGAGTGAGGGAAGAGTGAGTGCCTGTGTCTGCGCGTCTCTGAATCTCAACGGACCCTAGCCATCGGCGCGGGAGATATTATAGTGCTCAAGTGTGTGCGCAGACACAGGGGCACTCACTGTTCCCTCACTCTCAAAGTCCGATGGGACGGCAATCCGACACGACCGGAGAGAGATAGAGGGATATATATTATATATTAACTATACTAATATTATAAAGCTGAAGAGTTTGTTTGTTTGTTTGTATGTTTGTTTGATTGAACGCGCTAATCTCAGGAACTGCTGGTCTGAATTGAAAAAATATTTTTGTGTTGGGTAGCCTATTTATCGAGAAAGGCTATAGGCTATATAACATCACGCTACAACTAAGAGGAGCGGAGCAGTAATGAAACATGTTGCAAAAATGGAGAAAATCGCACGGGTAGGCGATTCGATGCGATGGGAAGGGTCGGGGCAACAAGAAATTTAACGCGGACGACGCCGCGAACAGAAGCTAGTTAGTTATATAACGTTTATGAATATATTTAAAAATTCTGTCAAAAGTTTTATGGGTGTATCGAGCTCTTGAACTAATGAATATCTTAAGACGAAATGGGTTTCAAAGAAGATGTTTTGACGCATTTCGGATGCACGCAAAATCAATTTTTGTCCTCAAAAACTACAAATTTGCGTTATTTTTTTTCATGATTATTAAAATTGAAGATATTTTTTAGTGAATTATGAGAGCCAATACACGATTGACATAATTTGGCTCGATACAAAAAAATCGCAAAGTTTCCTCAAAATTAGCGTTTTTATTAGAAAAAAACGGTTTTATTCGATTGTAATTAAAGCAATTTCAATAATATTTCGTCTATACGTGCACCATTAAAGACATAAGGGGATTATGGGTTTATTTTAATGTAACAGAGCAAATAGAATTTAAAAAAGCAATATTTATAAAAAGCGTGCAATGATATTGCACATCCCTCCGCTCCCGCACCTTCTCAGTCGGCCGCAGCGCGGCTTAGAGAGCACCCGTGTACAACTTTATTACGCCCGTTGTCGCCGACTACTCAAGCAAACATTGAAGTGTAAACTGATACTTTAGTCACAAAAATGGTGAATAAACGCAATAAAATAAAAAAATATTCAAGACTGAGGCTCAAGAAGCTGAAATTTAGGAATTTGAATATTTATTTGTTTACATAAAACACCAATTTTGACATTTGACACTGACGTAGTAACTCGTACTTATTGTATAAGCACACAACTTTCGTTTTGTAATAGAGATAGATATTATGGTCTAAAACCTCCGTGTAGGGTACATGGAATACCTACATACAGGATTTTTTTTTTACCAGTGTGCAAATTTTTTTGGTGGTTCAGTATAAGTAATAGAACACATTGGCATTTATTTTTTTTCAAAACTTTTTTTTTTTTGTTATCCGACTTTATATCAGTATAGCATGGGCGCAAAATACCTATCTACCTACAATGTATCGTAATAAAATCATGAAAGCGAGCGGCGGCGGCCGACGCATGCGACGATATTGCATTTTCGGGATATGGGGAGGAGAAGATGAAAAAATGGAAATTGTAAACATCCAAAAAAATTACGTCTTTTGGAAAAATAAAATGGTGCCAAAACTCGTCAACTTTTATCACAAACACATTCTTCCAGAGTTGGTAGATTCCCGCCGAAACCGTGTTATGCCTTTGAGAGGCTCTGACAAAGAATTTAGAGCCGATAGTGGACCCGTTATAGAACCCCGCTAGCATTATGAATGATTTTATTTTATTACTAGCTTTTGCCCGCGGCTCCGCCCGCGTGGATGTCTGAAATTAACGCAAGAGGACGTACTACCGCGATAAGAATGTGTTATTCCAGGTTATATAGGTAATATAGACTCTGTGTGCTATTTTCGATCCAGATCCATTCAGCCATTTTTGCGTGATTGAGAAACAAACACCCAATCCTACATTTTTTCACATTTATAATATTAGTAGTAGTAGGATTATAATTCATATTACTTAGGATTCATAGTTTATGAGAACATCATGTGTGATGGTGTTTTTAAAATAAGAGTAATAGTATTCAGAGTAAGAAGACTGCGACATAGGGCTTGGTTTAGTTGAATATAAGTCTTCGTGGTTTTTCTTAACGCTCCTATTTTACCTATACAGACACTCAATCATTTACCAGACACCGAACATAATTATAGGAATAGTACTTTTGCCAGTGGCTTGGCCCGTATAGCTGTCGGAAAATATCACCCGGGAACCTACTACCGGGATAAAGTAGGTATCCTATCTCTTACGTATCCATGATATATCTTTGTGCCAAATTCGATCTAAATCCGTTTGGCCGTCTTTGCATCATTGAGAAACAAACATCCAAAATCTAAACATCTAAGCCATTTCGCGGTTTCTTACTTGGAATAATACTATTAGGTTTATTTTGAGTATAATGAAAACACATGATATTCGCAATTACTATGAAGCCAAAGTAATATGAATTACAATCCTACTTATCCTGTACTACCCGGCCGCTGCCAACGGATGGACGGGACGGACGTACAACCCCCCAGCTGCTCTGCGCCCGCTTTTTAAATCTCTAATATTTTCTAAGATATTCATTTAAATTACATGCTGTAAAGGGCCATATTAATCTATGTTAAATGTACAATGTATTTAAGGTACTTAATTGGATAAGGATTAATGCTGTATTGCTTAAAATTGCTTCGTAAATAAGCCCTTATTTCTCGTCAAAAGTAAAAGATATAAAATGGTTATTGTGGGTTGTCCCTAAGAGCTACACATATACTATTGCGGACATTTTTGTAGGCCCTTTTAAAGTGTACAATACTGTAGTACATTATTTTGATCTAATTCGTAGGATTCAGCCAGGGTTTTTCGAATTTTGAAACGTATGTCAGCGTAGTTTTCGAAGACAGTTATTTTTTTCTAAAATAAAACAATCTTTCTAAAATAAAAGTAGCCTACGTTACTCCTTGTTACATCAGCTATCTGCCAGTGCAAGTCCCGTCAAAATCGGTCGAGCCATTTCAGAGATTAGCCGGAACAAACAGACAGACAGACAGACCGACAAAAATTGTAAAAAAAAAATTGTTTTGGTATATGTACAGTGTATACATCCATATACACTTAGTAAAAAGTGGTTATCTTAATATTAAAAACAGACACTCCAATTTTATTTATTTGTATAGATATACTAGCTTTTGCCAGCGGCTTCGCCCGCGTGGAGGTCGGAAATTATCCCGCGGGAACATATATATACATAAAAAGTACCCTATGTGTTATTCCAGGTTATAAAATATCTGTGTGCCAAATTTCATCTAAAGCAGGTCTGTAGTTTTTGCGTGAAAGAGGAACAAACATCCATACCTCCATACATACAAACTTTCGCGTTTATAATATTAGTAGGATAAAAGTTGTTTTAATTAGTTGTTTTTATTTCTACAGGGCAATTTTTTTATCAATACCTAAATTTTCATAGGTTGTTCTACCCATGAATGAAATCTGCTAATTCATACATTTTGGTCAAGTATGTATTGAACTTTTGTTAAAAACAGCAGATTTTTTCCGTGATTTCAGAGTTGGTCCCATAGTAAAAGTTGTTCATATTCATGGATAGAGAACCCTATGAAAATTTGGGTAGTGATAAAAAAATATCCTGTGTAAATAACCGATTTTTGGAAAACCAGTTTGGATTCATCTTTAATACGAGTACCCATTCAAACAACAAACTAATTGGAATTATTATAGGAACTCATAAGTAGGCCAGTATTCGTATGTAAATAGATATAATAATAAAATCACTAGTGTATGCGCCTAATTAAAATATTATTTTACATTTATTTACTGCACCATATTATGTACTCATTACATACTTTGAGAAAATAAATATATTTCTATAAACTGCGCAACTAGTATCACGTAAATCTTTAACTTGCCACGACAGTCCGATTGCCGTATGCGCGATCCTCTGCAGAAATATTTTGGTTCACGAGAGAGGGTCACGCTTACAGCGGTCGGACTATAGCTTGCTGGCGGAGTGCGGCAGAGAGCGGGGCCCCGCGTGCCACTTACCCGCCCGCGTATGCTTCACCCCCTCGAAACATACGTGACCACGATACCATTTCGTCTGAAACCTTTTGTAAGCTTTTTTATGAGTAAGACCACTAGTCTTCGGCTGCAATTTTCAACTTTCCATCTCTATTTTGTCTTTTGCTTTCTTAATTAAATACTATTGTTTCTTTATTTCCAGTTGAAAACGTCTGGTCATCAGGTTTCGCATCAGTCACCTTCCCAAATCTAAAAGAATTGGACCTCAGAGCATGCTCTATACAAATCCTGGGCCCAAACTTATTTCAAGGGATGACTAGATTAAATGCGCTTTACATCGGAGAGAATGAAATACATTTCATTGATTCGACGGCATTCTCCGGCCTAAATAACTTACTGCACCTGGATTTCAGCAGGAATCACGCTTTAGATGAGAATGGAAACCCGAAAAATCTAGTTTCAGATAGTTACTACTCCTTTCAAGATTTGGCCGGACTAGTTTCCTTGGATATGTCGTATACAAGAATGACACAAAGAAATCTCGGTATGATTAAAAGTCTCGGAAAAAGTCTTAGGAGTCTGTCGTTATGCGAAACTGGGTTAAACAATCTAACAGAGGACATATTTATGACAACATCTATACAGATACTGGATGTCTCACGAAATAATGGGATTCTGAATCTCAACAGAGCTTTGAAGGGACTTGAACAGAGCTTAGTCGTTTTATACGCACAAGAAGTTGGTCTACAAACCATGGAAATGTTCGAGAATTTTGTCAACTTAATAATATTACAACTATCTAACAATGAGATTACCAGCGTACCTGATTCAACGGTAAAGACCCTGAGAAATTTAAAAGTACTGGACTTGAACAAAAATAGGATAAACTCCTGGTTCGACCCAACATACTCTTTAATGCGAGAACTGCAATTTTTATCGTTAGCACATAACAATATAAATATAATTACAGAAGAAATGATCGTAGACCTAATGTACGTGGACTATGTGGCGATATCTGGCAACTTTTTAGTCTGCAACTGTCATGCAAAAGACTTTTACAAGATGGCCGCCAAAAATGACATTATGATCCAAAATAATCTTATTAGCATGCCAGGAGGCCAGCTTCAACATAATGCCTATAGATTCTATAATGGATTTATAGTAAACAGAACCAAAGTCGACCTCCAAGAGTGTGACGAGCAATGCTTTGAAGACATCGGCTCATCAGGAAGATTCCGTTTCGTAGACTATACGCCAGACGAATACGTTTGTCTAGTGATACCAGAAAGTAAGACTGTATTCATTTCTGATGTCCAGAGTTGTAGCCGGGCTGCACGAGATGTAAAATATGAACAGCAGTTGAATAGTGGAACGGACAAGATTCTGGTGTTGGCAGCAACACCTGTAGTGTTGGTGCCTTTAGCCTTGCTTTTCGTTTTCAGAAGACGTTTTAGATACTTCTTTATAACTATGAGAAACTCTGCGATGCTGAGTTTGATTAATAAGAATGATGCTGTTGACGGTGAGCAATTTTTTTTTCGGGGGTAATTTTCATGTGAAGTCTATCGCTCTAGATGAAACGGGAGGGCGTGTCAGACTTTTACTGACTAAAACCCACCCGTGTTTCTTGCCCTGGCAGGGTTGACGGTAGGCTTAAGTTTTCGATATTTTGTTTATTTATTGAATACTTTTTGGAAGGCTGGTAGCATCTGGTTGAGAGTTGTTGAGAATCGAGCTGAATGGCGTGCAGTTGGAGAGGCCTATGTTCAGCAGTGGACGGCTGTAGACTGATGATAATGATAATGGTAGAGTACTATATTCATAAAAAAAACCGGCCAAGTGCGAGTCGGACTCGCGCACCGAGGGTTCCGTACAAACCTGCAGGTGTTCACGGTTTATGCATAAGGTTTATGTATATGAAATTAAATGTTTTTTTTTTAATTTTTATATTTGAGTTGACTGAATGAAAGGTAAATTGTGGTTTACGATTTATGACGTATTAAAAAAAAACTACTTATTAGATCTCGTTCAAACCAATTTTCGGTGGAAGTTTACATGATAATGTACATCATATATTTTTTTTAGTTTTGTCATTCCCTTATTTTAGAAGTTACGGGGGGGGGGGGGACGACGACACACATTTTACCACTTTGGAAGTGTCTCTCGCGCAAACTATTCAGTTTAGAAAAAAATGATACTAGAAACCTCAATATCATTTTTGAAGACCTATCCATAGATACCCCACACGTATGGGTTTGATGATATTTTTTTTGAGTTTCAGTTCTATGTATGGGGAACCCCAAATATTTTTTTTTTTTTTCAATTTTTATGTAAAAATCTTAATGCGGTTCACAGAAAACATCTACTGACCAAGTTTCAACAGCATAGCTCTTATAGTTTCGGAGTAAAGTGGCTGTGACATACTCGGACAGACGTTCAGACAGACGGACAGACAGACAGACAGACGGACAGACAGACAGACATGACGAATCTATAAGGGTTCCGTTTTTTGCCATTTGGTAACGGAACCCTAAAAAGGACATAATTGTAGGCTGACATAAAACTCGGCACGATTGATGCAGTAGCTGAGCCATTCACTTTCTGCATTACGGGTTGGAGGATTCGATTCCACCTCCGAACAAATATTTTGATGGTACACTGTAGTCTTTGACAGATTATAGGGCTTTATACGTATATACGTCGCAGGTTTTTCATAAAATTAGGTTTTTGATCAAAAATCTAGGTTTTTGATGAAAAACCGGAAGATTATATTAAACTCAATTTCATCATAAACCTGTAACAATCCAGATTTTTGATTAAAAACCTGAACTAGTTTAGGTTTATGATCAATCTGATATACATTTCCGTTGACAGGGACTTAGGGACTTCCCCTGCTTTTGTTTCGCCTGCGCTCGCGCGCGCCCCGCCATTTCCCCGCTTCTTCAGTCACAAAATACAACTCAGACGGGCCCGCGTTCATTTCTGCGACAAATAATTACGTAAAATATAATTATGTGAATAAATCTCATTAATATTGTGCTAGGGCTTACTACAAATGACATTTATTTCATTTAAATAGATTTATCTGTCATAAAACCAAGCAAACCCGTGATTTTGACAAGATCTTTATCATAAACCCAAACTAGTTCAGGTTTTTGATCAAAAATCTGGATTGTTACAGGTTTATGATGAAATTGAGTTTAAAATGTGTCATCTTTGAGTTTAAAATGTGTCAGGTGTGTGTGTCATCTTCTGGTTTTTCATCAAAAACCTAGATTTTTTATCAAAAACTTAACTTTATGAAAAACCTGCGACATATACACCGTGACATTTTAGTCGTTTTACAACGGCAGCCCACTTCATGTTACCAATGACTACTACACATCCATAACAAAAAAATAACATTTGAATAACTAAAAAATAAAAATATTATTCATTATGATGACGCATGACGTGGTTTAAATTTGATATTTTGTCTCATGGAAAATGGAGATGGAATGATCTAGCCGACTCGTGCACTGGGTAGGTGTGTTCTCTACCGTATGATACGTAAACATTATTAATAGGATGTTTTATAATTGTAATCCATTATTTATTTTTCTTAATACCTATTATCTTAATTAACGGTAACAATTTTTAATCACGCCTGGAGCCGAGGTATCTTATGTCGGATATATTGATTGGACAATCTTAGTAACAAGACGACTAAAATGTCACGGTGTTTATGAGATAATGGGGATAATGTTATTACAATGGGGACCCGATTAATTTTTTCCGTTAGGTCGTGCTGTCGTTGTTGGGGACCTGTCAAAGTCATACGATCCCATGGGATATTGTGACGTAGTTGTACGTTTTGTCAAATGTCACTTAAAAAATCAAGATGGTGATATTGGTGCCGATTCTGTTGTACAAAATTCTCTAAACTAAACTATAAAATCACAAAAATTTGGTTTATTCCTGTCAAACGACGATTTCCTATTCTGAAATAGACTAAACTGACACAACTTAACTATATTTTAGTTTGACAGCAATAAGATTGCACTGAGTTATTACTTTAGTGAAAATGACAATTTTGCTATTCTGAGTTTGCCGGTTTCACTAAAAATTTAGACTATAATAATTTATTTTGACTAAATCTGACTATTTTTAATCGCGATTAAAAAGATGTGGAATAAAACTAGTGGTCATGAACAAAAATTCACACCAACGCCTCGCCTTCACGTGCAAAAACAGTGCTGTATTTTTTATTTTGCTCACATCTCGAAAATGGCGTGTCCAATCGCAAAAATAATGAAATTTTCGATCCCCTTTATAAAGCCCCGGAACATATAAATATCAACACGTGGGTAATATTTTTTTATTTTTCAAACAAAAAGTGAAAAATTCCATATAAAACACCACCAGGCTGCCCCCTTGCGCGCGCCTTCGTCTCTAAAAAATTCATTGCGTAGCGCACACAAGTACCACGTTGCGAAACCAAAAGAAAAAAAACCGATGTTCATTGTCAAATTCGTTTTTAGTCGTGTCAAAATAATTTTTAAATTTAAAGATTTTTTCTTGCAGAATAGCGTTAAAATTCTCATAGCCAAAAGTAAGGAATTTTAGAGATAGTTTAGTTAGTTTAGTTCGGTGTACAACAGAATCGGCACCATTGGCTCTGATTTTGGCGAGGCGCCAATATAATCCTGTAGAGCTGTAAGCTATGGTTGTGTGGTTCCGGAGTTTTGTTTAACAGGTCTTCCTAATGGTACATTCCGAATTACACCATGATCGCTCTCATCAATAATTTTGCGGTCCGATTTAATTATAAGAGACTATGCCAGCTCAGAACTGTCAGCAATTCGGAAAGCTTGAGAACGCGCTCACAGTGCTCGCCTCACTCAACGGCAAAACCTATAACCATATTTTTTTTCTTCTTTGGATGGCTGGCGACTGTAGTCAGAAGCGAAGCACAATTATTTAAAAAATGTCACGTTAGCTTAAGATATGATGTAATTCAAAACAAAGCTCACGGTGATATTAATTTCATGCTAATTTAATTCGATTTCGATGTTCCGTGTGGTGCCGGACGTAAAGAATAGCGCCATCTCATTTCTTCCCGTGGGTGTTGTAAAAGGCGACTAAGGGACTTACTACAGAATGGGGAGCAGCATTCTCTATACATTTTACCACGGTACTGCGATCGCCAACTCGCCTGCCAAGCGTGGAGAAAATGGCTAACCCCCCCAAACAAAAACTGGGGGAGGCCTATGTACAGCAGTGGGCATGTTTCGGCTGAAATAATGAAGATAATTTTGATTTTAGCGCAATTCAAAATGCAGCCTAATTAAAGCTCCGTCATTGGAAACTTATGCAAATCATCATCATCATCAGCCTATAATGTTCCCACTGCTGGGACACAGGCTTCCTCTCGGTGAGAGTGAGTGGGCCATAATCCACCACGTGGGCCCGTTCCGGTTTGGTAGATGTCACATATCTTCGTATTTTTTGATTCTAAGATATGCCGGTTTCCCTACGATGTTTTCCTTCACCGTTTTGAGAGCAGTGGTGATGAAATAATATCCACATTCTACCTTAATTTCAGACAACACGATCTTCAACTATGACGTGTTTGTGTCGTACTGCAACGAAGACCGCGGGTGGGTGCTGGATCACCTGCTGCCTCATATGGAGCAGGAGTGCAGCATCAGCGCTTGTCTTCATGAGAGGGACTTTCTTGTAAGTTGAAGTTTCAGAGTTTCTTTGAGGAATTAAATACGATTTCTTTTTACACGCTTTATATTAGCTTCACTTGTATGTTTGTATGTTAGTATGTTTGTTTGTAACCGACTCCTTATAGCGCGATTTTGACCCACTTTAAACGACTAGATTTCATTCAAACTTTGCACACCTGTCAAGGACCGATGACAATGCAATAATTTCATAAATTTGTGCCATTATCCTTGCCAGGGTTACCAGGACAGCAAAAAAACTGTCTTCGAAAACTACGCTGACATACGTCACAAACTAATTTGTGCCATTATCCTTGCCAGGGCTACCAGGACAGCAAAAAAAACTGTCTTCGAAAACTACGCTGACATACGTCACAAACTACGCTGACATAAGTCTCAAAAACCGAAACACCCTAAAAATAGAAAATAACAGTTTAAAAAAACTAAAAAACACGCTTCCATTGAAAACCAAACTAAAAAGTACAAAATAATGGAAATAAGTAATAGTTTAAAAAACTAAAAAACACGCTTCCATTGAAAACCAAACTAAAAAGTACAAAATAATGGAAAAAAGCGTGGGGTGCCTGATATCAATAAAGCTTTTTTTCCATTATTTTGTACTTTTTAGTTTGGTTTTCAATGGAAGCGTGTTTTTTAGTTTTTTAAACTATTATTTTTATTTTTAACACGCTTTTATTAGCTTCACCTGTATGTTTGTAACCGACTCCTTTGGATATGATTTTAACCCACTTCGAACGGTCACATTTTATTTAAATCTTGGTAGACTTATCGAGGACCGACGACAATACAATAATTTCATAAATTTGTGCCATTATCCTTGCCAGGGTTACCAGGTTAGTGAAAAAACTGTCTATAAATACTACGCTGACATACGTCACAAAATTCGAAACAACGTAAAAAAATTAAAATAAATAATAGTTTAGAAAATAATGGAAAAAAGCGTGGGTTTCTTGATATCTATTAAAAAATATCTCAAAAAGCACCCCACACTTTTTTTCATCATTCATTATTTTCTACTTTTTAGTTCAGGAGCGTGTTTTTTTAGTTTTTTTAAACTATTATTTTTATATTGTTTTTAAGTTTGTCTAGTGGTCGCTATGTGATATGAACTATTTTCGAAAAGGTCTTGGAGGCAGGGGAATAAAATATTACAAGATGTTTATTTTGGGTCAAGTTCATGTTCAATCACATATGAAATCATCTGAGGTATCTTTTTATTGCAAGTGTCTTTAGCTGATTAATGATATCTCACATTGCAATAGCATTTTTTCTTTTTTCTTAATCGTTGTCTTTGAACATTCCAGGTGGGCCTCTCAATCCTGGAGAACATAGTGTCCTGCATGGATCGCTCCAGGTCCATAATGCTGATCCTTTCGCAGAGGTTCCTTCTCAGTCAGTGGTGCCAGTTTGAAATGCATCTGGCACAGCATAGGTAAGTTTTTAACCCATTACACCAATTGTGGCAATTCTTTATTTTTGTCAATTGTTTGGAATAGTAAGGGACGCCCCCTGTCGTGAAGGAGTGGCGGCTTTACCAAGGTTTGCTAGACAGCGAAAAGAGCCACACCGTGCCGTCAAATCAGAAGTGGGACCGCCCTGTTGCTCTCAGCCATCGCTCGTTCGATGGTCCAGAGCACTAAGTCGTGGGATGCAGTGATCTCCTTCTGGGAAACCGTAATTTCACAGAAGGAGGCTGCGGAAAGGGAAAGAGGGATTGAGACCACTCACCCGATCCGCAGAAAATGACTGGGCGTTGAAGGAGGGCGGAAAACTCTCTCCGAGCCTCTCTCCACAGGTCCTGAGGGACGGTGGATTCCATCGCCCTCACCGCAATTGCAACCAATAAAACAACAAAGCAGTCTCCACTGTCACAATAATCATATTCTTCTAATTTCAGGCTTCTAGAAACTCGCAGAGAAGACCTAACCCTCGTTCTTCTGGAAGACATCCCTCGCCGCCTTAGACCGAACACACTTCACTACCTGATGTTGACAAAAACCTACATCGTATGGCCAAAAGACGAAAGAGAGAGACCTCTCTTTTGGAAAAGACTTAAAAAGACACTTATTGCTCAAAAGACCAAACCGACAGAGAATGTGTCCTTAGCTTAAGATTCATAATAAATTGATCTGCTTGGGAATTTAAATTTTAAGGCTTATTTTCATTGGTTGGTAGGGCTCGTACGCGGAGTGTGGGAGGCTTAGAAAAACTCATACACCATAGGGCCCGCATACGGGGAACCGTTTGTATTTGTCGATAAGACCTGTATGTGGGGTGCTGGAGATTTCTGCGAATGGTTTTCATTAGTCGGTTGGAAACGATTGCGGTATATGAAAAACCGGTACAGGAACTTTCGGCAGTAGCTATGAAGGCTTAAGTTCATTCGGTATGACTCTCCTCACGCACTTTACTGAAAGATATATTTTCACTGCGTCCTCTACAGAGATTCCCCGCAGGCGGTGTTCCGATCGCTTTTTCGCACCCCACCTACAGGGAGTTCTCGCATACTGTATATCGAGTAATGAAAGTGAGCAGTTAAGTTAGTTCAATAGTTCTATAAAACGTCCATATTTCGGAATAGACTTTTAAAAACCAAAACTGGAAATATGTGGGCCATGTCACATCTGTGTTCACTGTATATTATTTGCCATATTACTAGAAACCATAATAAAAGCGTATTTTGTGTAGAATGTACCTGTCTGCTTTAATTATTACGGTTCATAAGTTACAACTTTATGATTAGTGATGAGTCGGTAATCCGTATCCATATCCGTGGAAGTCCGAGGGAGAAGAAAGATCCGTATCCGTATCCTGTACTTTTTGTCGGATCTTTTACCTTATTAATTCAATACTTACATAAATAAAATTCTATATAGGTGGTTAGGTAGCAATGAAAACCTATTAAATTCCATTCGGGTTATTTATTATTTCTTTAAATTAAGTGTTTAGTAACAAAACTATAAATAAAACAATAGAAAAAACCGAGCGATTCAAGTCGAAACATGTGCATGTCAACTATCGTTTCAAGTTCATGCGCATCGACACCGCTTGAGTAAGAAAGTTAAGATCCGTATCCGTATCCGCGGATCTTGACACCAAATATCCGTATTCGGAACCGAATCCGCGGATATATATTTTTAACGGCACATTACTCCTTGTAATGGAGGGCGTTGGCTTAGTAGGGTGTCCTTAGTAAAAAATAAATATGGTCACATCACAGTGAACATTTTAAAAATACATAATAATTACTGTATAAGATTTTACATTCTAAGTTATGTAGAAGGTAAAGGATGGAAGTTGGCATAAAATTAAAATATTGTTCTTGTAAATAAAATCTTCGTTGAATTTAAATTGTTTTTATTTTTAACTTCGTTCTATGATAAAAGTACTTTATATTCATGACTTTGAACAGGAATATTTCGAAAGTCGAAGCCACACAGCTAGATGCTTCGCTTTGTGAGTACCGAGGGTAGAATAACTGAGAAATTAGTAATGCAGGGTGGCATCAAGCAACAATCGGACCATTTTTTGCAGTGGCTCACCTGGTGGACGCTAATAGCATTTATTAACGGAAAACCTAAGTAGCCCTGTCAAGTTCAGGAGCCTATATTGATGATACATCGGCTCTCATATTCTTTAAAAAACTCTGCAACAATGCTTAGCGGCAAAAACAAAAAAAAAAACCGACTTCCAAAAAACACACTCCAACGTGAAAAATAACATTAATTGCGAAAGTCGGTTGTTTTGGTTATGTATTTTAGGTTTTATTGCAACCGACTTCCGAAATTAAAGTTATTTTTCAATTTGTTGTGTTTTTATGGTCTATTGTTTTATTTTCACAGAACATTTTTTTTTATTTTTCACTTAAGAGAAGCTATGTACTAACACCACACAAATTCATATACTTTCTACAAATTCACCCACATAAATTTACCCCATAAAAATTCATATTTACTTGCTGAGTAAATAAAAGTGACAGGAAATAATTATAATATTATCAACATAAACGAAGTGAAAAAAAAAAAACGTATTATTGAACCTAAATATAAAACCACTAATCGGAAATTAACAAAATTTATATGGGACCACTCTGTAAGTATACTCTATCAAACCAAAGAAAAATTTCATGAATTCGTTTATAAATGACAGAGCTCTTATGTACAAAATATAAAAATTAAACTGTACTTTTCTTGAAGTCGTTTAAAAAATATGCATTATTAGACTTACCTACAGGCACATCTGCCTCATCTTTTCTCAACTGTGTTAGGGTTGGCTTCCAACTTACTAACCGTATGCAGCTGAATACTAGTATTTTCTAAAAAAAACTTAGTCACACTTACATGTGGTTATTGTTACTCCGAACCGCATGCGTTTTGGTTGCGGTGGAGTCACGATCAGATCCAGGTTCAGAACCCCTCCGCAGATCCTGAAGCAACCCAATCAATCAGAAGTGGGATAACTCTGCGTTTCAAGAAATTTAATGATGTACGGAAATGGAAGGGGAGGATTTTGCCCAGTAGTGATCATACAAGCTGATTATTATCTATACCTATATTACCTGATTGTTTGAAAATTACGCGCCGGAGGAGTGTGGAATTTGGCACAATTCAAGTTTACTAGTGGTCGCCCAAGAGTTGAAAGTCCACCATTTTGATTAATTCGAAGCTTATTAACGTACTTAATTACGTACTTTTAAGGCATTATTTAAAAAAAGAGCTTTCTGCACTCCTTTTCCATGTACCCTTTTATTTATTTATTTAGTTAATACTTTTAGCACACAAATATACAGAGGCGGACTTAATGTCACGCTACAACCACGCCATGCCATGTTGCGCTGCATGCTTTTACTAACATTTATCTCAAAATCATGGAGGATGTGAATACTGTGATGGTGGCTAAAAGAGTTATAAATAAGGAAAAAAAAAACCACTGACTTCCAAAAAAGAACACACTAAGTGAAAATTAACTTTAATTTTGAAAGTTGAGGGCAAAAAAAAAAACGAAAATACAAAACCAAAGATAACGAATTCCGACACTAAAGTTATTTTATTTTTCTCTTTTTAGTTGCGGTACCTACTACACACAGATTCGTATACATTCACTCGCTTAGTAAATGAAGTCATTATAACAATCAGTATACCCACACTTAGTGGAAAAAGTATGTATCATTGATGGCTCGTGCAGACTAGCGCGACGCGACATCGCGCGCCATTCGGCGATTAATATTCGTAGAATAATTTCTTTCTATGACCGTGTCACGGCGCGACAGGTCGCCCCTGTGTGAACGGCCGCGCGCGTTTTCATAGAAATTGTTCTACGGATATAAATCGCCGAAACGCGCGCGATGTCGCGTTGCGCTAGTCTGAACGAGCTTTGAAGCTAAAAACCACTCATCAGAACTTGACCTTTCTATGGGACCGCTTTATAAGTTACTCTTTCAAACAAAATAAAGAATTTTTTGAATTGTTACATAAAGGAGTTCTGAAGTCATCATTATCACTCTTCTGCCTTTTTTTTTGGATAGGAAATCAAATGACTTCTCTCGCTCTGGGCGGCGCGGGAGTGCGTGTCAGACTTTTACTGACGAAAACCCACCCGTGTTCCTTCAGTTGTCCATGTGCCAGGGTCACGGTGTCTCATTCGAACAATCTCGCGACCCTGGCAGGCATCGGTTCTAGCAGACCCCTTCAGTTCTGCTGACATCTCATTGAGGCGCGCGTGAAACACTACGCGTCGTCGACCCGAGCCTGGTCCTTACCGGGCGGCGAGCTACCCATTACTCGCCGCCCGATAGCTTGCGCCTACGGTGGCCGGGAGTCCGCTATCGTCTCCCGACGCCCGGGGCGTCTCCTCCTGCGGCGGCTAGGGACGTGAGGGTGCAGAGACTGCCACTCCCTCACGCGCCCCGCCTCCTCCTTGGCGAGCATTACTGCTTTGCAGAAGGAGGTGACGGCTTCCCATGCCCTCTCGCTCCGTACCATGGCTCGTACCACGGCCGGACGCGAGAGGTCGCCGCCGCCGATTGCCTCCGCGAGGCCCGCCCAGGCAGGGCACACCTCCACCGTATGCTCCACCGTGTCCTCCAGACGATCCTAGCAATGGAAACACCCGGGCGTTTCCTCCCGCTTTATCTTGAACAGGAACCCACCGAAGCAGCCATGTTCGGTGAGAACCTGCGTCAGGTGGAAGGTGAGGACGCTGCGGCGCCTTGCTATCCACTCCGCAAAGAGGGGACTTATCGCCGCAATTGTGGCGTGCCCCTATACCAATTTATTTCGGGTCGGCGCCACGTGTCTTTTTCTTCACTATTTCTCTCATCATCATCATCATCACAGCCAAAAGACGTCCACTGGTGGACATAGGCCTCCCTAGGGTTTGTCATAATCGTTACACTTGGCAGGCGGGTTGACGATTGTTGACGCAGTATTGTGGGAACATGCATAGAGACCGCTGTTCAGCATTATCTAGTAAGTCCCTTAGTCATCTCTTACGACACCCACGGGAAGAAATGCGATGGTGCTATTCTTTGCGTCCGACACCACACTTCTCTACTAGTTGTCATCTCAGTAGTCACCCCATTTCTATCCATATCATCGTTCACACAGTCTGTTTTGAAAGGAGTTCTGAAGTAAAGAACATTTATAAAAATTACACACAAATTGAGAACTCCTCTTTTGAAGTAGTTTAAAAAGTGCAAAGATTAGAACAAACGGGTGAAGATCAGTGTTCAGTTTTACGACAGAAGATAGTAAACAAAATCTGTTTTGTGGTTAGTGTACTCACCTATACTTCCTCAAGTTAAGTTCACCAGTTCTGGACTTAGATATACACGACTTAAGAAATCTTTGATAGTCGCGCTCTGAGGACAAAAAAAAAAAAACTTTTGTTAGCAGTTTTTCTTTGAATGTGAGCAGCCTTTTTTTTTGATCTTGAGGTTGAAATCCTCATGGATGTCTTTCGCCCTGGGGTGGGCGGAGGGGTCTGTCAGTCTCTTACTGACCAAGACCATCCCGGTGTTCCCTCCCACACTTACGTCGGGGACCACGGGAAGCAATGCGTCTTCCGCGATCTCCAACTGGTGCCGGCCCGCCTCTGCGGGCTTCTACAGAGAGGTGTTAAACTGCCCCCCATACATCACAGAGAGGCGCGCGTGGAACACTACGCGCCACCATCTCGGGTCCTTAGGAAAAGGGGGCGACGGATGTCTCCAGATCCGTCGCCCCTGGATGGGTCCAGGGGCGACGGATCTGGAGACATTTAGGGAGGCCGGAAGAGGGCATTGTCCGCCCTCCGCCGGCACCCGGTGCACCTACTGCGGGCTGGGTGAGCGGAAGATATCTCCCGCTCCCTTTCCGCAGCCTCCTTCTGCGACATGACTGTTTCGCAGAAGGATACCACCGTGTATGTGAGCAGACCTGCACCAACCCAGACTAGGGCCACGTGTAAGATAGAGGCGCACTCCCTCTCATAGAGAGCCTCCTCTTTGTCCCGAGTCCCAGTTTACAAAATCGCCACGCTTAGCAGGCGGCTTGCCGATCGCAGTATGGTGGTAAAATGCATAGAGAACGCTGCTGCCCATTCTCTAGTAAGTTCCTTAGTCGCCTCTTACGACACCCACAGGAAGAAATGGTGTGGTGCTATCCTGACGTCTAGCACCACGTGAAAGATCTACCACTTACCATTTTCAAAAGCTATCTGATCCCTCGGATACGGCATGAAAGGCGGCTCGGACATATTTAAATTATCAAGTTGTTCTTTTTCCTTGTCAGTCTTCATAAATCTGATAGACAAGCAAACATTATTATAGTAACTAGCCGTGGATACGGTTGGTACACAGTGTCATATATGGCGTTCCGCGCATAAAGGTACCACGATGTCGGCATTTAGTTTCCCGAGTTATTTGCGTTTTTATAAAATCGGGTGAAAATACATTGATGCATATGTTACCGGCCAAACCCGATTTCAGGACAAACTAGTTTTGCCTAGGCTAAACTAGTTCTTCCTATATGCGATAGGATTAACTAGTATAGCCTAGTCCAAACTAATTTGTTCTAAGCCCGATAGGATAAATTAGTTTAGGCTAGTCAAAACTAATTTTTCCTAAGCCCGATAGGACAGACCAGTTTAGGCTAGGCCAAACTAGTTTATCCTGATATAAATACGCACACTCTAGGATAAACTGGTATGGCCTAGTCTAAACAAGACAATTTTGCAGAGTCGAAAGAAACATTACCTCCAATGTTGGCAGGTGGATGAGACATGTTAGAAGTAGCGTTCATTATCTTAGCCTGTTTCACAAGATTTTCTGCTGCAGTTGTTCTAGCTTTATGAATTTCATTTATTTTTATAACTTCGGCAACGTTATCATCACTGTCTTCTGTCAGGTTAATATTGCGATCATCTTCTATTACCTTCCTTAAATCATCTTCATCCTGAATGTCATTTATGATTTCTTGCGGCAAATAGGAAGATGAAAGTCCTACTCTGGGTTCTATTCCAAATAATGCCTTGTATGGCGATTGTTTTATCTCTGAATGGTAGGCGCAGTTTTACATGAATTGAACATATCTCAAGCCTTCTGACCATTTCGTTGAAACGTTGTACTTCATCCAAGAGCCTATCATATTCTCAATATCTTGACTGGCACGTTCAACAGAGCCCTGGCTTTGACTGTGCCTGGGTTTTACGTGCACAATTTTGTGTTCTGGCCACAGACTGGCAAGCTCACTTATAACATTATTTACAAATTCCCTACCGTTGTCAGATTGAAAAATGCACGGCGCTCCTATAGTTAGAAATATATCATTCAAATGATAAGCCACCTCTGTCGCTCTCTTATATTGTAGAGCGTTGACATTGACGCAAAAAATAGCGAGCAAGGAGCGGCGCGGGGCGCTCGGGGCGTGATTTGGGAACCCCCACATGTACAAGTCCTGACATGTTTGCTCAATTACTTTCGACTCTGCAAAATTTTCTTGTTTAGACTGTTTAGACTAGACCATACCAGTTTATCCTAGAGTGTGCGTATTTATATCAGGATCAACTAGTTTGGCCTAGCCTAAACTGGTCTATCCTATCGGGCTTAGGACAAATTAGTTTGGACTAGGCTATACTAGTTAATCCTATCGCGTATAGGAAGAACTAGTTTATCCTAGGCAAAACTAGTTTGTCCTGAAATCGGGTTTGGCCGGTAACACATATAATGTGTTGGGATCTAGGTGGAAAAATCTATGTAACAAACGAGTAGAACATTGTTTTTCAAACTCTATTTTCTCGAAACTAGTTTTTTCAGAATGTTAACTCTGGATGTCTGTTACAAAAAAAGTATTAAGAAAATTTTTGTTTTTTATAATCAGCATAATATAGAGACTCTTCTAGATTCTACATCCGGCCTTAACTGAATACCTCCCTACTGGTACCTTTATGCGCGGAACGCCACATAATATAGTCCTCCAGCACGCGTAGCATGACCACCGTAGAAATGGGTTTTGTAGACGGAAGAATAGACAAAATTACAGATTGTAGAAAGATTAAAGACAGAATTAAAGATTGTAGAAAGATTTGTACCGTTTTATGCGGGCGTAGCATGACAATTATATCTCTATTCTACCAAGAATAGACAAAACCCATTTCTACGGTGGTCATGCTACGCGTGCTGATCGTATTCCAGCCATTGCGGCCAGTCTCAACAGAGACTAGCCATCGGCGAGGGAGATATTATAGTGCACAAGTGCGTGCGCAGACACAGGGACACTCACTCTTCCCTCACTCTTCCCTCACTCTCATAGTCCGGTGGGACGGCAATCCGATACGATCGGAGAGAGATCAGGCGCAGGACCAACGGCTTAACGTATATTATAATTATTGCAGTATAAACAATATAATTATTATAGTATGTAGCCGTAGATATGGTAGGTACACACGGCTACATATTAAGTTATACATTTCCAGTTTAAGCTGACCTCGCACTGTATAGGGGTTTCGTACAATGAGAGGTCAGCTTATGCTGGAAAAAATATATAGTTTGATTTGTCGCCCTGCTCACGGTGTCGTAATAATATCATGTTAAAAATGAATTATCCCTCCACCCCCCAACCCACCCATCATCATCAGCAGTCTATAATGTTCCCACTGCTGGGACACAGGCCTCCTCTCGGTGAGAGAGAGTGGGCCGTTTATCTATCACGCGGGCCCAGTACAAGTTGGTAGATGTCACAAGTCTTAGATTTTTTGGGTCTAAGACTAACTTTATATGTTTATACTGGGTGTAAGGGACAGTCCTTCACAAACTGACAGAGTGCATTCAGCTCCTTATTTTGAATCATATTCCATCGGAATTTTTCTCCGGATAAAAAAAAAAAACTTTTTTTCAGGTTTTTCAGTTTTATTTCAACGTAAAATTACATTCTCTGAAAGCAGTACTCCATTAATGTAAACAATACGGCTAAAATAAAATAAAATCGGCCAAGTGCGAGTCGGACTCGCGCACCGAGGGTTCCGTACAAACCTGCAGGTATTCACGGTTTATGCATAAGGTTTATGTTTATGAAAGGACAATGCCAAATATCGGCTCGAATCATGTAGCGTCCAACAGAGTTTCTATAATAATGATAATTCGTACTATAAAACAGAATGAATTATACAATATAAATAAAATCTGTAGAAGCACACCATTGAAAAGTAATTTTAAATAGTTATTCAATTTATCAACACACTTCATGGCTACAACTTCGATTAGAAATGTTGCCAATACCAAAATAAAATAATATCAATACGGAATGACACTAGCAAACCGATTACAATAATATCAATATGGAGCTCCGTAAGTAAGTATTTAAGTAATTATATCGTACCTCGTAATTCTAATAATAATAAATATCATTTCTTTATAATTTTTTACTATACATTTTATAGTTATATAATAATTGAAAATAATTTAATTCCACTATCGATACCATTTAACATTATTAGGAATAAACTATTCCTAATAATGTTATTATAGTGCTGGCAAACTTGACGTAAAACAACTTTTGTCATTGTCAAAATGTTTGACTTTTCACTTCTCCCGCGTGTCATCACGAGCGACGAAGTGTTTCTGTGTGTTTTAGAGTTTTGTGTTGTTTATTACTGTGTTTCTGGACTCCAATTTTTCGTCCAACTACGACTACCTTGGCTGTTGAAACTGAACCTGAACCTTTATACTCGCTGACCTGGCTCGCCTAACCGTACAAATGAACCTACCTACTTGGTGTCCTGGCTTTTCTCACACGGATATTTGAACCCTTAGTACTACCCTACTAACCATGATTCGGTGCATTAATTGTGGAGTAAATGCCTTTCGGATGCGACGATACTCGTTAGAAACTTGGACTGAACAAATTCAGCAACTGATTAAGTGGTCAACTTTAAAGAACTAAAACTTTTGTTGGTGTACTTCTAATAGAAAACTAAGTATACAATCAAATTCTATAATAATTTTCCTTTTTTATGATATATTGATCATCTTTGTCGGTTCTGGCCGAGTCTTGTAGGAAACCTTGGCATTCTCCTTTAATGTTTTTTTTTAAAATTTTTATATTTGAGTTGACTAAATGAAAGGTAAATTGTGGTTTACGATTTATGACGAATTAAAAAAAACTACTTACTAGATCTCGTTCAAACCAATTTTCGGTGGAAGTTTACATGGTAATGTACATCATATATTTTTTTTAGTTTTATCATTCCCTTATTTTAGAAGTTACGGGGGGGGGGGGGGACACACATTTTACCACTTTGGAAGTGTCTCTCGTGCAAACTGTTCAGTTTAGAAAAAAATGATACTAGAAACCTCAATATCATTTTTGAAGACCTATCCATAGATACCCCACACGTTATGAGTTTGATGTTTTTTTTTTTTTTAGTTTCATTTCTATGTATGCGGAACCCCAAATCTTACTGTTTTTTTTTTTCTATTTTTGTGTGAAAATCTTGATGCAGTTCACAGAATACATCTACTTACCAAGTTTCAACAGCATAGCTCTTATAGTTTCGGAAAAAAGTGGCTGTGACATACACGGACAGACAGACATGACGAATCTATAAGGGTTCCGTTTTTTGCCATTTGGCAACGGAACCCTCAAAAGCAGCAATGGATGTTGAAATAATCTAACGAGCGACGCGGAAAATCAGCTGTTCACTTCCCGCCTAACTACAGAGTTCATCGAAATCGTCGTCGGCGATTGCACAATGGCGGCTTTCCGAACTGATCCGAGATACATTGCGTGTGAGGAAATAAAACAAATCAGGTTTAATGGATTCCCATAACGGACCTGAAATAATTTCTTGTAATGGTCATCTTAGTATGATATACTGAATCCACCCCATCAGTCTGTGGAGGGCTGTCCCTTACATGCTGTATTCTATGCGATATTCTCTGTTATAATTAGATAGTTAGTACTGCCAACAACTACCAGGGTCGCGAGATTTGTTCGAAAGAGATACTGCGGCCCTGGCACAAGGGCAACTGAGGGAACACGGGTGGGTTTTAGTCAGTAAAAGTCTGACACGCCCTTATACTAAACCCAGAGCGGGAGACGTCATTTGATGATTTCCCAACTACAAAAAAAGTAGTGCCAATAAAAAAAGACTTACATGTTAGCTTTAAGAAAGGCCTCCAGCTCCCGGACCTTTTCGCGGTTTTCTCTATAAAACTTAGTCCTTATGTCTTCTTGCGCTTTCTTCAATTTTTGACTTTCCAGCAATTCTTTTACGTTAAAGGTGAAGAGATCTGTAACATCAAACAATAAACAATAGTTTAAAAAAAAAAACACGGTTCCATAGAAAACCAAAATAATTTAAAAAAAAGCCTTGAATACTTTAGTTTTTTTTAAACTATTATTTATTTTTTAGTGTTTGGAATTTTTTGACGTATGTCAGCGTAGTTTTCACGAAAGAGTAAAATTAATAAGACAGTTTTTTTTTGCTATCCTGGTAACCTTGGCAAGGATAATGGCACAAGTTTATGAAATGATTGTATTGTCATCGGTCCTCGATAAGTCTATAAAGTTTAAATGAAATCTGACCGTTTGAAGTGGGTCAAAATCAAGTCCAAAGGAGTCGGTTACAAACATAGTTACATAATTACAAACATAAATACAAACAAACATACAGGTGAAGTTTATTTGCGGCAAACATGACGCAAAGAAAGACCAGCCACTCAAAAAATAATTGTAAAAAAAACTAAAAAACACGCTTCCATGGAAAACCAAACCAAAAACTAGAAAATAATGGAAAAAAGCGCGGGGTGTTTTTGAGGTATTTTTTAATTCATATCAATCACCCCACGCTTTTTTTTATTTTTTTAAAAGTATTTATTTTCAATTTTTTAGGGTGTTACGAATTTTGACGTATGTCAGCGTAGTTTTCGAAGCCAGTTTTTTTGGCTGTCCTGGTATCCCCGGCAAGGATAATGGCACAAATTTATAAAATTATTATATTGTCATCGGTCCTTGATAAGTATGCCAAATTTCAAGATAATCTGACGTTTTGAAGGGGGTCAAAATCATTTTCAAAGTTTCCGTTACATACTAACATACAAACATAATAACACACGTTTGAAGCTAATAAAAGCGTTTTAAAAAAGGAAACGCTGAGGGAAAACATGCGTCACATCTGTACCTACCTTCATATCGTTTAGGCATTTCAAACTTCAGGGCGTAAGATCTGGAGCTTTCGCTCAGCAGGTCGATCATAGACCGGGCTGCGCGCACGCAGACACAAGACCCGTCTATTATTTTAGGCAGGATCACTGTCACTTTCATGGATGGAAAGCTCAGTTCCACTGGTTCCCTGAAAATAATTATCAAGTTTTACGAGGAATACATGATCCAGTTATTAGTCGATTTGGACGAATTTACGGGAATCCCGCTTTTGGCATAAAATTGTAAGGCATAATATTGCTAAATGCGTAGCTGCATGCAATTGTCTTTCATTCACCCCACTTGTGGCCAAACATTCAGTCCCATATAAGACAGCAGGTTTTTTTTTTTTTTTGGATGGGAAATCATCAAATGACTTCTCCCGCTCTGAGCGGAGCGGGAGGGCGTGTCAGACTTTTACTGACTAAAACCCACCCGTGTTCCTTCAGTTGGCCATGTGCCAGGGTCACGGTATCTCTTTCGAATAATCTCGCGACCCTGGGCAGCAGGTTTAACCATGGTTTTATATGTTCCCCTTAAGTTTGAGGATGGTAGTCGCAGATTATCGTGACCTGCCACCTTTTCATCCATCCAGTGATCATTTAAGCTTGTTTTCCACCCATATATATAATAGAACAAAGTGCCATATTTTAGGGTCAGTTGCGATGAAAAATGCATGCCTGTTTCTTAAGTCACAAGATCGAACTCTGGCAGATCATCATCTGCCTACACATTACCCAACTATGTTGGGGTCGGCTTCCAGTCTAACCAGATGCACCTAAACATTTTACATGGAGGTACTGCCTGTCTGACCTCCACAAACCAGTTACTGCAACTGCAGGATCATAAGCTACTCACGGATCGGGTTCCACTGGTCTTGGTTTCCTGGTAGGCCACTTGATAGCAACCCAGATGTTCAGCCTTAAACCTTTAAACTCCCGCTGGTACGTAGATACCTTTGTGGACTCGGAGACCAGATTCTTCTCCAGATCTCGGAGAAGAGTGTACGAAGCCATTTGTATAGCTAGGGCCAGTTGAGCTCTGAGGGCTAATCGGATCTAAAAACCAGAAAATGATATGATATAAATTATACTAGGACTTTATGCATGTGGGAAAAAACATTCTTCCAAAGACCAGCGACAACCAGCAGACGACAGGGGACAGCATCGGGAGGATTTGCCACTGGCCAGTGGACATGTGAAAGTCCGTGTCATTCCGGACGTAAAGAATAGCATTCCATCTCTTCCCGTGGGTGAAAGGCGACTAAGAAACTTACTAGAGAATGGACAGCAGCGTTCTCAATGCATTTTACCACTATAGTGCGATCGCCGATCCACCTGCCAAGCGTGGCGATTATGGCAAAGACCCCCAAATTGGGGGAGGCCTATATCCAGCAATGGGCGTCTTACGGCTGAAATGATGAGCACATTGAAGATTTGCGCTGTTCCAAGCAACTGCCGACAATATTTTCGCAAAAGAAGAACAGTCACATGACGGCACGCTCTTTTTTTTTTTGATGGTATGTCATCAAATGACTTTTCCCGCTCTGGGCGGAGCGGGAGGGCGTGTTGGACTTTTACTGACTAAAATCCACCCGTGTTCCTTCAGCTGCCCATGTGCCAGCGTCATGGTATCTCTTTCGAACAATCACGCGACCCCGGCAGATGACGGCACGCTCCCCTGCGATTTCGTATCATCGGACTTCGGCGCATATCGTTGCATGCCTTCGCATTTCGTCGCTTCCCGCTGCGATGTTCTCCAGCGCGGTTCAGTAACGCAAAGACTAGTCCTCGTCGCATACCTTCGCATTTCGCCACTTCCCGCTGTGGTATTCTCCAGAGTGGTTCAATACCGCAAACACCAATCCTCTTTGATGCTGCGTGGTCAGTCTTTAAGCTTTGGAATTTATACCTTACTACCAATAGATATGTACGAATTTACGTTGGTACTAAATTTAGAATAGCCCGTCCCGTCCGTCCATGAGCGCTGACACACACAAAAAAAGCTGGAGTAAAACATGCGTCACATCGACGCAAAACGGCCATCGCTCAGCATAATGCTGCGACCCTATCTCTCTAGTTTTGTTTACGGTTAGTCTATAGTTACCTCATCATAATTTTCGGTTTGTCTTTTGGTGAACTGTCTGTTATTTGTGTGAAAAAACTCCAACATTTCCAAGATCTGTAAGAACAACATAGTATATAGTAATAACATCACGCCTGTATTCACTGTAGGGTTCGGCAGAATGCACCTTGAGTACCCACATTTCACCATTTAAACTACTTTCTATCCGTACTACATTATCTAGACTTCTTTTCTTTCGTGTCAATGGTACTCGTACACTTATTACTATATCGTTTGAGCCCAGTAGGTGCCAACGTTTATTGCGGCATCAGTGGTGATCATTTTTGAGATCATCTGAGGTGCAGGTGAACGGGCACGTGGGACACTCCAGCAGGTGGATCATGGTCTGATCAGATGTACCGCACTGGCACTGGGTGTCGGATGAGTCTATAATCTAGATCAGGGCTGTCCAGACAACGGCCCGCGGGCAGCATGCGGCCCGCGGCTTATTTTCATGCGGCCCGCGACGGATGTTTTAAAGTGTAAATTAATCAGAAAATAGTTTTACTTCTTCAGTTATAGTCTAGTATCACTTATTTATGTGAAAGTACGTATTCAACAATGAACTTTATAAAACCTAAGTATAGATCTTCAGATTGTTCAGATAAGTCACATCTTCATGCAATGCGTCTGGCAACAACGAATGTTGACATTGATATCGATATGATTGTTAAAGACAAATTAACGAAGAACCAATAATCGTATAAAGAAATGGTTACCTTGCATCTTTTTTACTTGAAAACTGAAAATATTTGTTTCTGCGGCCCTCCGGCTTTTGTAGTAAATTGAATTAGCCCGCGAAGGTATGTAGTTTGGACAGCCCTGATCTAGACTATATACTGTAATACTACTATTATAAAGCTGAAGAGTTTGTTTGTTTGGTTGAACGCTCTAATCTCAGGAATTACTGGCTTGAATTAATAAATTCTTTTAGTGTTGGGTAATTCATTTATTGAGAAACTTTATTGGCGAATAACTTTACGCTACGACCGATAGGAGCGAGGCACCAATGAGAAATGTTGCAAAAACGGGAAAGAAATATTCCTTTTGAGAGCTTCTATAACGTTTTAATTGTAATCAAATCTAAATATTATAAATCTGAAGAGTTTGTTTGGTTGAACGTACTAATCTCAGGAACAACGTTGAGTGCTGGATAGCCTATTTATCGAGGAAGGCTATAGACTATATTACATCACGCTAGAACTCTTAAGACCCGAATAAAAAGAAAAAAGCCAAGACTATGAAGATTTCGCACTACCAGGTGACTCACTTTTCAATTTTTTTCACTACATTTTCTTTTAAACCACACCGTTCTCTTATCACATCATTCCTCAGCCTATCATTCACAGTCACACCACACATGCTTCGCTACGAACGCATTTCCACAGCATGTATTCTAGTTTCAAGTTTATTTTGCCACACCCAACATTCACTTCCATACATAAGCGTAGGCACCAGCACACCATTGTGAACAGCCAGTCGAGCCTTATCGGACATCAACTGGTTGGTCACACTGTGTCAAGTTTAAATTTAAATATGAAGTACCTGGATGACCGAGCTTTGCTCGATATTTTTTTTTTCGTAAATTATGTACTACTGGCCTGTTAGTCTAGTGGTTAGTGACCCTGACTGCTAAGACTGAGGTCGTGGGTTCGATTCCCACCCAGGACAATCTTTGTGTGATGAGCACGATCATTTGTTCTGTGTCTGGGTGTAATTTATCTATAATATGTATGTATTTAGTAATATATAAGTATGTTTATCAGTTGTCTGGTTGCTATAGTACAGGCTCTGCCTAGTTTGGGATTAGATAACGATGTGTTGGTTGTCCTAAGATATTATTTTTTTTATGTTTTAAAAAAATTATATTTAAATATAAATTACATTTTGTTATTTTTCTTCCAATAAAAAAGAAAAAAGAACATAAGTATAAACTTTTTTTTTTAAATAATCAACTTTATCTATAATCAACTTAAACATAAATTTAAGTAGATTATCAATGAACTTGATTGTTGAAAACACGAATAAAACGACATTTTCTGAAATTGAATCCTAGCTAGATCGATGTATCGCCCCCGAAACCCCCTGTAAACTAAATTTCATGAAAATCGTTGGAGCCGTTTCCGAGATTCAGATTAAATACAATTTAAAAAAAAACATACATACTGGTAGAACTTGAATGAACTTCCTATCCAGTTCGTCATCATCAACAACAGTATTTTCCTTCCAAACATGAAGGAACGTATTCAGCTCAGTCACGATTCTCGGATCCGGAAGACCATCACAGCGAAGATATTGCTGCCACTGTAGGAATAATCAATGGTTGAGATATTTGTTATTTGGGTATTTGCGGCTCTGTGTGATGCCGGATGTAAAGAATAGCACCGTCTCATTTCTTCCCGTGGGTGTCGTAAGAGGCGACTAAGGGACTCATTAGAGAATGGGCAGCAGCGTTCTCTATACATTTTACCACCATACTGCGAACACCAACCCACCTGCTGCCAAGCGTCGCGATTATGGCATACCCCCTCAAATTGGGGGAGGCTTATGTCCAGCTGTGGACGTCTTTCGGCTGAAATGATGATGAATCTATAGTTAATATTATAAAGCTGAAGAGTTTGTTTGTATGTTTGTTTGGTTGAACGAGGTAATCTCAGGAACTACTGTTCCAAATTGAAAAAATATTTTTGTGTTGAATAGCCTATTTATTGAGGTAGGCTATAGGCTACATAACATCACGCTACGATCAAAAGGAGCGGAGCAGCAACGAAAAATGGACGAAAACTGGCAGGCAATTTGCGACGGGAAGGGTCAGGGTAGCGAAAATTTGACGCGGACGAAGTCGCGGGCAGAAGCTATGTTAAGTAAAAGTATTGTTGAATGTTATTTGTCAGTAATAGAGAAGTAAAAATATTGCATACCTCAGCCTGTTGTGTTTTTTGGAGGTCATAATTCATCGTTTGCCTTTCGAAACCTAAAAGAAATAATCATCAAAAGAATTAAGAGTGACAATACACGCGTTGCCACTGCATTGCGTCTTCGCATCGCTATGATTTGTGAGCAGAGAGAGAGAGTGAGATTGAGAGCAGTGGTGGCCCAGTGGTAGTCGGTGGCAAAAAAAAAACCCTAAATACAGAACCTAAGACACCGACTTCCGAAATTAAAGTTATTTTTCATTTTGTAGTGTTTTTTTAAGGAAGTCGGTTGTAATATTTTTTTTAAAAGTTTTTGCTTGTCTACACTGTGCCACTGTTGATCAAAGGCCTTCACCAAATTCCTCCAGATGGCCTTCTCCAAGGCCACCTCCATTCAACCCGTCTAGTACGAGTCTAAGTCGTCTCGTCACCTCTTCTTGGGCGGGCCCGGCAGCGCCGTTCGTCCTCAGGCACCCACTGAGTGGAGACTATTGCCCAGCGGTCACTATGCATACAGCTGGCGTGACCCGCCCAGTCCCATTTTAGCCTGGCAGCCTTTTTGCCTACGTCTAGGATTCCCGTTTTGGAGCGCAGCATGGTGTTTCGAATTTTATCGGTACATTTAACGCCAAAAATGCTGCGCTCCATTGCTCTTTGGCAAACCACAAGGCGGAACTTTACTTTGTGTAAATTATTTCATCAGCATTGCTCTCAAAACGGTGAAGGGAAACATCGTGAGGAAACCGGCATGTCTTGATAATCTGCAATCGTTAACGCTAGTCGAAAACTAATGAAATTTATGGGAATGAAATCATCTTAACGTTAAGTCACGTGGTTAGGACAAACGAATAGAAAATTCGTAGCCAAGTTCACATCGTTCAAAATGATAGATTGAATTGTTATCGTTTCTACAATGTTCAACGCTACTTCCTTTGTTATAATGTCGTTTTTCTAAAGACATTATAGAACGAGCGGCCGACTCAGGCGCGTCAATATGGCTACCAACTTATCGTTTTCTACAATTGCTGACACCGAGGCGTTACCGATTGGAGAACGGAATTCGACACGAAACGGTTGTAATTTGGCTAGGGGGGCTGTTCGTTTGTACAAGTTACTGGTATGATAATGTAGCCTCATGTGGACGGATAAGCACGAATGCTGCCCGTGTGGTGCCGGACTAGGGTTCATTCCCGGGAATTCTCGAGCCGAGAATTCCCGGGAAATCGTTGGGGTTCGTTCCCGGGAAATCAAGCTCGAGAAAAGTCGAAAACTCGAGAAATCATGTACCTATATAGAAATTAAATCGCCGTTTGTTGTGTTGCGTGGCGGCGCGGGCCAAAGCGCAGCGGCACCCTTTGATCTCGCTGCAAGCGCTCTGCGGCGTCGTTTTACAACGTTCATTCGTGTTTCGACTCTAGCCAAATATAGTTTACGTAGTGAGTGTTTCACAGATTACGTGATAAATTGAAATTAAACAGGAAATCTTTTCACTTTTATTGACACATCATGGTTTTATTATTCATATTATTTTTATCAATAATATTATCTAAATATGATCTTAAATTTTACTAGGTACGAGTACCTATCTGTTCTTTTCTATTATTTTTTAGTCAAACTTTAATACATAAAATAACTAACGATACATTAATTATACTACTTAGTCTAATTATATTTCCTACTAGCTTTTGCCCGCGGCTTCGCCCGCGTGGATGTCGGAAATTAATGCAAGAGGACGTACTACCGCGATAAGAATGTGTTATTCCAGGTTATATAGGTAATATAGACTCTGTGTGCTATTTTCGATCCAGATTCATTCAGCCATTTTTGCGTGATTGAGAAACAAACACCCAATCATACATATTTTCACATTTATAATATTATTAGTAGTAGGATTATAACTCATATTACTTAGGATTCATAGTTTATGAGAACATCATGTGTGTTGGTGTTTTTAAAATAAAAGTAATAGTATTCAGAGTAAGAAGACTGTGACATAGGGCTTGGTTTAGTTGAATATAAGTCTTCCTGGTTTTTCTTAACGCTCCTATTTTACCTATACAGACACTCAATCATTTACCAGACACCGAACATAACTATAGGAATAGTACTTTTGCCAGTGGCTTGGCCCGTATAGCTGTCGGAAAATATCACCCGGGAACCTACTACCGGGATAAAGTAGGTATCCTATCTGTTACGTATCCATGATATAATACCTATATCTTTGTGCCAAATTCGATCTAAATCCGTTTGGCCGTCTTTGCATCATTGAGAAACAAACATCCAAAAATCTAAACATCTAAGCCATTTCGCGGTCTCTTACTTGGAATAATACTATTAGGTTTATTTTGAGTATAATGAACACACATGATATTCGCAATTACTATGAAGCCAAAGTAATATGAATTACAATCCTACTTATCCTGTACTACCCGGCCCCTGCCAACGCGCTCTGCGCCCACTTTTTAAATCTCTAATATCTTGTAAGATATTCATTTAAATTACATGCTGTAAAGGGCCATATTGATCTATATTAAATGCACAATGTATTTAAGGTACTTAATTGGATAAGGATTAATGCTGTATTGCTTAAAATCGCTTCGTAAATAAGCCCTTATTTCTCGTAAAAAGTAAAAGATAAAAAATGGTTATTGTGGGTTATCCCTAAGAGATAGACATATTGCATTGAGGAAATTTTTGTAGGCCTTTTTAAGGTGTACAATACTGTAGTACATTATTTTGATCTATTTCGTAGGATTCAGCCAGGGTTTTTCGAATTTTGAGACGTATGTCAGCGTAGTTTTCGAAGATAGTTTTTTTTTTTCTAAAATAAAAGAATCTTTCTAAAATAAAAGTAGCCTAAGTTACTCCTTGTTACATCAGCTATCTGCCAGTGAAAGTCCCGTCAAAATCGGTCCAGCCATTTCAGAGATTAGCGGGAACGAACAGACAGACAGACAGACAGATAAAAATTGTAAAAAATGTTGTTTTGGTATATGTATCGTGTATACATCCATATACACTTAGTAAAAAGTGGTTATCTTAATATTAAAAACAGACACTCCAATTTTATTTATTTGTATAGATTTTTGTAAAACAACAACACACAACCTTAGTTTTTAAATATTCTAATATGTTTTTCTTATGTAAGTAATTTTAAATTAATTATTATTAATGTGTCATTTTAAATTTGTGAGACGAATATTGCCAGTAGTGTTGTGTGTGTATCATATATTAATCCAAGGGCTTATTATTAATTTGAATTGCGTTTGTTATAGATTTTACCGAAACGTCACTATAACAGTAAAGATGGAAACATCAAAAGTATGGAAATATTAAAAAAAAAGAAATCAATAAAAGTTTTATAATTAATTTGATACTTTTATTTGGGAGGAAAACCACTGAATTTGTTGACGTTATTGGAACCAAATAATATGAGAAAACGTACATAAATGTAAATTTCTCGACAACCCGAGAAACCTCGAGAAATTTCCCTCGAGAATTCTTGAGACCCGAGAAATTAAAAAGCTCGAGAAATCATGAACCCTATGCCGGACGTAAAGAATAGTATAATCCCATTTCTTCCCATGAGTGTCGTAAGACACGACTAAGTGACTTACTAGAGAATGGGCAGCAGCGTTCTCTACGCATTTTACCACCATACTGCGATCGCCAACTCACCTGCCAAGCGTTTCTGACGGCGCGTAGTGTTCCACGCGCGCCTCAAAAAGATGCCAGCGATACTGAAGGGGTCTGCCAGGACCGATGCCTGCTAGGGTCGCGAGATTCGTTCGAAAGAGTTACCGTGGCCCTGGTATATGGGCAACTGAAGGAACACGGGTGGGTTTTAGTCAGTAAAAGTCTGATACGCCCTTCCGCTCCACCCTAGAGCGGGAGACGTCATTTTTACGGTTCCGTTGCCAAATGGCAAAAAACGGAACCCTTATAGATTCGTCATGTCTGTCTGTCTGTCCGAGTATGTCACAGCCACTTTTTTCCGAAACTATAAGAGCTATGCTGTTGAAACTTGGTAAGTAGATGTATTCTGTGAACCGCATTAAGATTTTCACACAAAAATAGAAAAATAAACAATAATATTTGGGGTTCCCCATACATAGAACTGAAACTCAAAATAAAAAAAAAAAACATCAAACCCATATGTGTGGGGTATCTATGGATAGGTCGTCAAAATGATATTGAGGTTTCTAATATCATTTTTTTCTTAACTGAATAGTTTGCGCGAGAGACACTTCCAAAGTGGTAAAATGTTGGTCCCCCCCCTCCGTAACTTCTAAAATAAGGGAATGATAAAACTAAAAAAAATATATGATGTACATTACCATATAAACTTCCACCGAAAATTGGTTTGAATCATTCAGTCAACTCAAATATAAAAATTAAAAAAAAACATTTAATTTCATAAACATAAATCTTATGCATAAACCGTGAATACCTGCAGGTTTGTACGGAACCCTCGGTGCGCGAGTCCGACTCGCACTTGGCCAGTTTTTGATGATTTCCCACCCAAAAAAAAACCTTCTAAGCGTGGCGATTTTGACGATTCCCTTCAAATTGAGGGTGGCTATAGTCCACAAGTGGTTGTCTTTCGGCTGAAATGGTGAGATGGTGATGATGATGATGCTTGAATACGTACTTGCAAACAGGTTCACAGCTTTTTGCAGAAGGTCTCTCCTTATCTCCTGTTCGGCTATCTCCTTGGCCAGGAGCTCGTTTCTCTCTCGTGCCATTTGGGTACGCTTCTCCTTTGCCCCCGCCAGCTTGGCTTGTCTGAAGACAGGATATTAGAATATCATCGTCTAGCTTTTACCTGTTTATATATCAATCAATTAACTCAGCCTATCGCAGTCCACTGCTGGCCATAGGCCTCTCCCATGCTGCACCACAACATCCTGCCCTTCGCTTTCCGCATCCAGTCTGTCCCAGCCTCCTTTTTGAGGCCGTTGTTTATATATGTCACCATTTGATTGTAGACATCGTTAGTGCATTTTTTACTGAGCGAGATTTAAGTTTATCGAAACATTGTGAACTGCAACAAACCATTTCAGCATTAATTTTCGATAGATTATAATCCGTCTGTAGAAAAGTGACGGCTTGACTGCCCCTTTGGTCTCGTGAGGGCGTCCTACCTTCCATTTGCCAATTCATGGTCTCCGCTCAAGAAAACGTCTACCCCATCGGTAATCGGTTCTACGGCTAAGATGGCCGGCCCTTTGCCAATTCAGCTTTCTAATTCTGTGAGCTATGTCGACAACTTTTGTTTTTGTGTGAATATCGTGTGCCTTAACGTGGACATTTTTTTCTTTTCTTTCTTTCCTCCTATTTAGTATATTATGGACCTCAAAATGGGAATACTGTAGCGGCATCTACAACATGAGATGTGTACTAGGGATCACACTGACGCCAAGTAATCCTGCATCGCGCAAGCAGATTTTACCACGAAACTAGGCTAAATACAACGTCCGAACATCAATTGCCAGTAGCCCACCAGACATGACACCCGTCCGTTCCGAGGATATCCTCTTCTACGGAGGTTGAGTAAATTTTGAACCACCTTTAAACCCTGTTCATCATCACTCAAATAAAGCGCATACAGCTTTTAGTGGTTCATTCATTTGAAAAAGCGTCCATCATTAGAAGTGTTAAGAGTTCGTTCAGTAAAACATTTCTCCATAGATACCATACCGATGGCTTCCATGCCATCATCCGAAAAAAGACGGCTTCACTCCTGAGCAGAATAAGAGGGAGTCATAATAGCATCCTGAAGGCTGTGGTGGCAGACACTTCCTCTGCCATAATAAGGCAATTTGTGAGAAGAGTTATACCCTAGTCCACATGTATCGTTATGTCAAGTTGCTGGATGGTCTTCTCATTCATTTGTCTTTAGATTAAGTTACTAACAATAGTGTGTTAAGGAAATCTGTTACTAACAATTTATGGATTTTAATTGTCCGAAATAAAATGATTTAATTACTTTTTATTTATTTCTATGGCTACAGGTGATAGGATGGATACGTTGATAGGATAGGATTTAAACTAACTTTTCAGCCTCCTTCTCTGCTCTCCAATCTTCTATCTTCTGTTGCAACCACAAGTCTCGGTCTTTCTTGTTCATCTTCTTCCATGCTTTTGGCTATGACAGTAATTGAAGGTCAAAGAAGAGATTTTTAAATTATAAAAAAAGGCATGGTGCGTGTTGGACCACACACAATGAAGGGTTCCGTAGTTCGAATGTATTTATCCCAAAATCAAACTTATCATTTCGGTATATAAAAACAGAGAGAAAAGAGTCAGAGGGTATCAAAAAACTCGTCTGTATTGCTGTCAATGGGAAAATTGCCTAAAAGGCTGCAAGCATTACCACGTTGTAAGGCAATGCTGATTCTTTGGCCAAAAAATAGGCCAGCCCTCTGGTCACGTGTAGAGTAGACGAACCGCTTGGCTATGTCTCGAAAAACCAAGTGGGCAATCGGATCCCATGGCCCCAATGTTTCAACCTCAAACGGCTCGAATAAATAACTTCCATTGAGATTGAAATATATATTTTAATTTTAGTTGAAAAACATGTCTTCCCCAATACATATATCGATGTACGTCACGGTTGATAATCTAACTGCAAATGTAAGTTTGTAGTAATTTTTATTTTTATAAAACTAGAAATTAACGATTTTCGGATTGTCTCGACCTTGATACCGATCACTTTACAACCGACTGCGTTTGCAAAGTCCTAACGATCCGGGTGGATCAATATTTGGTAAATGAAAGATCCATTTATTTGTCAGAAACACGTGTAGTTTAAAATCAGTTGGTGTGATTACATAGAAAAAAGTTTCAACATGTTTTGCCTAGAAAGGCGTACAAATACAATAATAATGTTATTATAAAGTATTATGCAATAAAATAAAATAAATTAAAATAAAGTCACGTTAAATTAAGCAAAAAAATAAATGTAGTAAAAATGTCTAAAATACATCATTTAGAAAGCAACACACACACGCTCTTACATATTTATTAAAAGTTTCTTCATATTTTAACTAAAACTATTTATATTTAAATCTTTGTATGCCTTTGGCACCTTGTTGTATAATCTTCGTAGTGTCGACACTCAAAATTATCAACTGTCATTGGTATTCAACTGAGTACTGTCGCAAACGATTAATGTTTACGAATTGTTTTTGCGGCCACTGTGAGACTTTGCTCTTTGCCAAATTTCATGATTCTAGGTCTACGGGTAGAGTACCTTTTAATATATGCAGCGTGACTTTTAATTCCTATCACAGTAGGCTGTGCTCCCCCGCAGGACGTGATATTAAGACCTATTTGTAACAATTAAACACATAAGACCTAGACGAAACGGTTGGATCTAGTACTGCGCTGTACAGAAACAGTATCTTTTTGATGGCTCCGACAAACAAAAACAAACAAATTACCAAAATGTATAAGGAGTGAAAACAGTGTCCGTAAATTCAAAAGTAAACTGTATTTATTCCTAATGGCTAAGACATATTGCTCTATCGAAGAATTTTTAAATGGTAAAATATGACATTACCAGTCCTTTAATGCAATTTACCATTGGCATGCATGTAAAAAATAAGTTAATATAATTTGTTAATTATTGACTGATATAACATTTAATTGACATTTCTAAATACAATATGATATTACTAATATTTATTATTCAAATGCTTCTAAAAATAAACTATAAATTATCTTAAAACATATAATTGACATTTTTCTACACGAATGTGATTTTTCTTATATAAATTCAGCATGATTATTAAGAAAACCTAATATATTTGTACACCAATTTCATTGGTAGGACATAGAGCTCGACATAAAATGTGTGCCTAAGAACTTTATTGTAATACCTGTGTTCACAAATAAAGATTGATTGATTGATTGAAAATAGTTCAGTTTCGAGAAAAGCCAATATTTATGTGTTTATGAAAGTTTCTCAGAATTCGACACTAAATATCACTTTTCTCTACACACGTCAATGTAGTGGTCTTCGTTGCTGTTCCAGTGGGTATACATTAACAAACCCATCGACGTAACCAAATTTTCTAATACAGCAAACAGTTACAGCAAGAAAGAACTTTATTAACTATTTTGAAAAATCATCTACGAACATGAACTTTAAGACAAAAATTACGGCGAAGATTTAATCCGACATCTAATGACGTATTAAATTTAAAAAACGGTGTCGTTGAACCATCGAAAATGTTAGCAAAAGTTATTCAACATTTGCCAACATTTTCGATTCTTGAAATGTAAAGTTACGAGTAACTGCAAACGTGCATACTCCTAAGTTTTGAAAAAATAAAATATGATTGATGTACAGACTTGAAGAGCCTAAATCTTATCTTATCTTAAAAATTGCAGACTAATAACGTGATAAATAAAATATTATTTGCATAAAAGCTTGTAAAACCAAAATATGTTTATAAATTATATAAGTATGTATATGTCAAATTGCAAATCTCGGATAAAATTTTATATAATACCTATAAAAATTTTTATTCATTTGAGAGTGTCAAAATATGTCGCATATATGGTCGTATATTTTTATTGCTTTGATTTAGAAGTTGGATTATTTTTATAGCTTCATGGGACTACAGTCTTACTTATAAAGCAGTCCTTGACAGAGCAAAGGACAACGAAATAATCTTATAAGGGTACCGGTTTGAGGTACGGATTCCCAAATATGAAATATAATTTTGTTTTTTAAATAGGAGATTGACTATAGAGAACACGTCATCATGGTTAATTTGAATATATTTGAATGTTCTCTCTAGTTTAATTTCTTTATTATTGTTCCCTATTTTATTAAGCTTTATTTTTTTTAGACATCTTTATCATCAGCTTACAGCAGCCAATGCTGGACTGCCGGCAGAGGCTTATCTTTTGCAGGCCGTTCAACTCGATACATATTTTCAAAAAACATTTAGATCTGATTTTGAATTTATTTTGCTGCCAGCCTTTTGGGCTCTTTCCCACTGACAGCGATGCGGACGAATTTTTTTATGCCCTCTGATTCTTTTCTCTCTGTTTTTATAAACATGTGCGTTTTTTTAATATGATTTTACGACTGTTCCTTTATCCTTTATATCATGTAAATAATAATTGTGCATGAATAAAGTCAAAAGATACCCGACAAAAAATGCCATTATAAGTTCCTATCACTCAACTCAGCCTAGCGCCGTCTACGGCTGGACATACGCCTCTCCCATGCTGCGCCAGTTTTTATATCAGTTGGCAAAATGATTTTTAATGTACTTGTATAATACTTCAAATAAAATATGGTTCATATTTCAAACACTTACAAAATCAGTCGTCATTTCGTGAACTAAGCCCCAATTATGAACAGCATTACACAATTTTTATCCCTCAGTGCATTTATTCTTTCACCAATCACATTTGTTTCTTTTACCCTTTTAACGATATCAATTACTTCTGTTTTATTGAATTCTAGATTTATTTTATAACCTCACTTAACAACTTTATCGACGAAATATATAAAAAGACTGAAACCCGGAATGTTATTCTCAAAGACGACACAAAATATTCGTGATTTTCCGCCATAACACTGAATTAAAATGCCAAGAAATGTAAAAGGGTAGGTTTTATTGCACTTTTTAGCATTATTGTCATTGTAAAAAGTAATAAAACAACATTTTTATGGCTGGAAAGGGGAATGGAGGGATAACAGAAATAAAATTGGGAATTTTGTGGTTTGGGATGGAATGGAACGAATTTCAAAATGTACGAATGTTGGGGCCAACGTTTCGAGCCAATGTGTGCTAATGCTTCGTATGTTTTGCTCAATTAAAAGTTAAGGAGGAGACGAACTAGTCTCATGAGTGATTATGATAGGAAGACGACCCTGAGATTGCTTGGTATTGAGTGTGACTCTAATGCATTGTTTTTAAATCAAGCGACCAGAAAGTATAATTACACACGTTGTGCACGTGGGAACAGTAGTATGTAGGACCTTTATCGTTCTGATAAATTATTTTATTTCTGTAAGTAGATTTGTACAAACGCTTTTACACGTCAATCATATTTTTTTAAAGTAGCTGAGGTCGGCGTTTCCTAACTGACTACTCTGAGAAGAACGGCTGAAATAAACTCAGAGGGTGCAGTCTCTTTTAAAGTCCAAAAATAATCTTGATCACATCATTTGAAGACCATGTAGACTGATGTCTTAAATGGTCCAGTCAGTGCAGTTCAACTCAGAACTTAAGAAGCTCAACGATTCCACAAACAATACTATAAAGGACATTCTGGTAGGCCGCTTAAATGACTCAAACTGCAAGACCATGATTACAACTTACTGAGAAAGAAAGAAGACTAAAAAAATGGTCACGATGGACGGTCAGTAGTGACTAAGTAATTTTTTATAGTACTGGCACGCGTGAAATAAATAACTGAGACACGGTTCAATCTTTCGCTACAGTAGCTGATAGTGTTAGCTAGCATCTGTGTTATAATAGCGCGAAGTTGTGCTAAGATAGACGTAGGTGAGTTCCCAGCTACAACCTTTACAAAGGTTGTAGCTAGCTGGTTGAACTCACCTACGTCAAAAATCGTTTTACCTCGCACCGGATTTTGAACCCACTCTAGCGCTGAGAGCTGCAAAGCCAACAGTTTGCTTCTTTTGACTCGCTTTTTTTTTGTGGGTGGTGAATTATCAAATTACCTCTCCATCTCTGGTTGGAGCGGAAGGGTGTGTCAGGATTTTACTGACTAAAACCCACCCATGTTCCTTCAGTTGCCTATATGCCAGGGCCACGGTATCTCTTATGAACAAATCTCGCGACCCTGGCAGTCTTTTGACACGCTGAGATGCTCTCAATTCTCTATGTTCGGCTCTACACTGAGAGTTGCAAAACCAATGTGCTATTAAAACCGATGGTTTATAATATGGCTCATGGATATGGTAGCTAAGGATTAGTTTCTTGGTTTACCTTATCGAAGTCTGGGATCTCTTCCTCTACTTTCTTTGCTTTTGCTCCCTTCTTGCCTTTTCCTTTCTTCTTTTTTTCCGGCTCTTCTACTTTTTGTACTATTAATAGGTCAGCTGTGTTAAAAAAAAAAAAAAAAAAATTAGAAAATAGTAGGTATTAAGGACTGTCTCTATAAGGTGTATCTATTCATACA
The DNA here is from genome assembly GCA_947507805.1 of Aporophyla nigra. Taxonomy (NCBI): domain Eukaryota; kingdom Metazoa; phylum Arthropoda; class Insecta; order Lepidoptera; family Noctuidae; genus Aporophyla; species Aporophyla nigra. The sequence continues at coordinate 4,049,748 of OX382318.1, forward strand.
CGAAATATTTAAAGAGACACTCCTGTAAGTGGTAAAGAAGCTATAGCTACGAAAAAAAATAATTCCGAAATGTATTTTTTTCAAAATTTAATATTTATAAATTATTTGACGTACATAAGAAATACTGGCTCCTTCTTATTTTTAACATCCATTATTCTAGTTTCTATAGTGGCCGCGCTAACGCTGCCCGGTTGCCGCCTTCGCACCGTCAGGCGGACCATTTATAGAATTTGGAGTAAAGGTTTTATGCAAAACGTCTCAAGCAGTTTTAAAATTATAATAATTACGAAAATTCCAAAACGCTTAGATAAAAAATTTCTTTTTGCTTCTATAGCTTCTTTACCACCTACAGGTGTGCCTCTTAAAATATTTTGTGTATGAATAGATACACCTTATATATCTAAGTATATTATAGTCCTCCAGACCGTATTTCGGCCACGGCGGCCAATCTCAACGGAGACTAGCCATCGGCGCGGGAGATATTATAGTGCCCAAGTGTGTGCGCAGACACAGGAGCACTCACTCTTCCCTCACTCTCATAGTCCGATGGGACGGCAATCCGACACGACCGGAGAGAGATCAGGCGTAGGACCAACGGCTTAACGTGCTTTCCGAGGCACGGGGGTATCACACCGCCAACTTCCAAACTCCGGGCTGCTACTAAGAAATTCCTAATGGAAAAACCCAGAACACTTTGCCCGACCCGGGAATCAAACCCAGAACCCCACGCTCAGCAGTCGCGCATGCGACCACGAGACCAACGGGGCAGTTATATCTAAGTAATATATCATCATCATCATTTTAGCCCAAAAACGTCCACTGCTGGACATAGGCCTCCCTCAAAGGGAGGTTTGCTATTATCACCTTGCTTGACAGGCAGTTTGGCAATCCCAGTATGGTTGTAAAAAGCGTCAAGAACGCTGCTGCCCATTCTCTAGTAAGTCCCTTAGTCGCCTTTTACGACACCCACTGTAACAAATGGTGCTATTCGTTACGGTAAAAAGCTTGGGGTACCTGATATCATTAAAAAAATACCTTAAAAAGCACCCCACGCTTTTTTTTCCATTATTTTCTACTTTTTAGTTTGGTTTTCTATGGAAGCATGTTATTTAGTTTTTTTTTTAAACTATTATTTATTTTCTATTTTTTAGGGTGTTTAGAATTTTGAGACGTATGTCAGCGTACTTTGTGACGTATGTCAGCGTAGTTTTCCAAGACAGTTTTTTTGCTGTCCTGGTAACCCTGGCAAGGCTAATGGCACAAATTTACGAAATTATAGTATTGTCATCGGTCCTCGATAAGTCTACAGAGTTTAAATGAAATCTGGTCGTTTAAAGTGGGTCAAAATGGCGCTATAAGGAGTCGGTTACAAACAAACATAGAAGTGAATCTAATATAAAGCGTTTAAAAAATCAAAAATGACATTATACAAGGTAAAACAAATATCTGGTGAAACTTGACAGACGAGATCGCAGTGATAATCTCAACTTGCCTTTAAAGGACCGCCACTATGATATCGTCGAGTGGAGAACAACTTAGAGATTTTCTTTTGAATTTGATGGCATAGTGAGCCTATCACCCAGAGTTTCTTGCATACAAAGAAAGCTCCCAACGCCTCAAGCGTTTCAACGCTTAACATTTAATTCCCAAAACTGGGGTGATGAAGATGAAGTTGAAAATTGAGAATACAAACCATAAGGAGGCTTCAAAGAATCCTCTGACCACCGGAACACCTCACTGCTGATTTTTGCGGAAATTACAGAAGAGTCAAGTTCCTAAGGAACAGAGAAATATTTGATGATTTGGTTACTGGTAGAGGAAATATTATTTTATAAATTGTGTGTTTGCAGTGTAACTTAGAAAATAATCATAAAGTATTAAAATAAAAAAGTGTTTTATCGCAGGCATTGTACCCATATACAAAAATTACAGTAAAACAAAATCAAATCAAATCATCATGAAAATTTGAATCAAAATTAAAAACATATTCAAGATTACAATGAAAAATTCAAATTCAAAATGAAAATCAATATCAAAATTAAAATAACAACGAAAAATTAAAATCAAAATTAAAATAACAACGAAAAAATTAAAATCAATATCAAAATTAAAATCAAAAACAAAATTAAAATCATAATCAAAGTAAATGTTAAATTAAAATTGTAATTGTATTGTTTTTGTTATTTTTGTGTACAATAAAGTACATATAAACGAAGCAGGATGCAATAAGAGCAGTGGTGGCCCAGTGCTATCGACCTCGACTTATCCAGGCAGGCACATCATCATGATTATAATTCCAGCCGAATGACGTCCACTATTGGACATAGTGGACTCTCTCCAATTTGGGGCGGTTTGCTATAATCGCCAAGCTTGGCAGGCGGGTTGGCGATCGCAGTATGGTGGTAAAATGCATAGAGGACGCTGCTGCCTATTCATTAGTCACCTTTAACGACTACCATGGGAAGAAATGGGAAGGACAGTGGCAGGAGCATTACTTTGTGTAAAAAATTTCATCACCACTGCTTTCTAAACGGTGGAAAAAAAAACAATGTGTGGAATACGGCAGTCCTAGAACGAATCAACAATTCGAAGACATGTGATGTCTACCAACCGGCACTGTCGTTGAATTTTTGGTTCTAGAATATGCCGGTTTCCTCACGATGTTTTCCTTCATACTTTTGAGAGCTTTTGTGTACCTAAAGCAAAGTCGGGGCCGTGACTTTCAATCTTACGCCACATGCCCTGTCACCTGTGCACTTGATGATCTTATGTCGGCGTCAGTGAGTGGAGTTCGCACTACAGAATTTTGGGCCGACATTTTGTTTAATAAATAATAATCTTTATTACATAAGAGAGAGATGGTTACAATTATGTGAAGTCTCTGACACTTATACTAGGTGATTAACTTGTGTTACAAGAGCCAGTGCCCTCTCCCGGGGGGAAACACTATTGAAAACCTTATGCAATAATAAAAAGACAGAGACAAAGACATTACGAAAATATACGGAGACTAAAAATACAAAAAAGAAAAAGACCAAAATAAAACTAATTATTAAAAAGGAAAAAAAAGTATGGTGATTCTACAGACGCCAGCACTTGAAGCTACTGTAATCTGTCTTAATTCATTAATCGATTTTCAACTTTAACGCTAAAGTATTAGGTTCAAGAGTGATTTGGAAAATTTGACAGTTTCGGGTACCTTGAAGTGCTGGCGTCTGTATGTAGCGTGCATGTGACTGTGCGTGTAGCGTGTGTGAGTGCGTGAAGTGTAAGTGTGTATAGGTAAATATAATTTAATAATCAGGAAAGGTTGATTGGGATTTGAAAATTTTGCTATTGATATATTGCACGTTCTATTTTCTAAGTAAGTGGGTTTGGTTACAGAACTTAGTCCTTCAAATGGACCATTGTGAGTATGTACTTAATTAATTACTTAATAATTCTTACTTACCCCAAGTCTCTTCCTTCTCTTCTTTTTGACTTTCAATTCTGTGAAAAAAAAAACTTTTAAAAATGGATCTTGGAAATTATCCCACGGGGAGGTACCTATAGGAGGTAGATAAAAAGTATCCTCTACGTCAATCCAGGTCATAAACTACCTTTGTACTTAATTTCATCGAAATCCGTTCAGTCGATTAAGCATGACTGAGTCACAGATGTCAGAACTAGCTTTTGCCAGCGGATTCGACCGGGTGAATGTCGAAAATAATCAAACAGGGACATGCTACCAGGATAAAAATCTTATTTGCTAATCCTGGTTATAAACTAACAGTGTGCCAATGGAGGAGGGTAAAGATTAGAACATTTTTCGCCTATCATAGTCATGAAAATTCAAAGTATTTATTGACGTCATATTATTGTGTTTATGTGAAGTTTAGGAATGGATGGACCTTTACATCTATTCTAAAATAGTAAGAAACAAAATAGCAAGTCATATTAAAAAAAAACATCAAACTTGGTAAATTCGTAGAAGTTTTGTTATTTTAAGCACTTTTTCTAACTTTTATTCAAATCCAGAACTGGCGAATGCGCCGCTCGCGAGCCGCTTGCGAACAGCGCGCGTGCATTTCATGTTCGTAAGCTGCCCGTACCCCGTCCGCGCGCCGCTCGCGTGCAAGCTACGCGCAGTTCACAAGCAGCTCGCGAGCGGCACATCCGCCAAGTCTGGACACACTTTAAGGTCCGAAATGTTCCGAAGAAAATTTACAACTGAGGTTCATTCGTAGTTCAAACGCGAAAGAAGCTATGTGCCCTCTCGAGCCTTGCCGGAGTTGCACTAGAGCGGCGCACGAAACGTACACTGAAACCGCACGCGTGCAACACGTGCGCAGTTCGTAAGCAGCTCGCGAGCGGCTCGTGAGCGGCGCATTCGCCAGGTCTAGACGAACTATTACAGTAGTAAGCGATTAGAAGCTTCAGGGAAAAGTGGCACACAAGCACCGATTTCAGATGAGAATATTTTAATAGCGAGATTAGCCGGGTTTCATGTTCTGAACAAGCTTTTTCTTTGTAAATCTTTCATAATCTTATAGGCATGATTAGCTGACATATGACAAATCATTTATTTTAATGTTCTGTGTCTCATAATGTTAATTTCTTTGCTACTATTGTATAGAATCAAGTTTATCTAAATAAACAGACAGCTGTACTGCTGGGAAGTTTGTTACGCCACTTCTTCCCAGCTAAAGCAATAAAATGGTGACGGGCAGGCGTTTTTGTGGGACTGTCTATTGTAATTTTGATTTTTAAAGTGAATATCTGCCATAAGTGTTCCACTGCTAAGAAAAAAATTCTGCATATTTCAGCTGCCCTATAACGTAGGCAAAAAAAAAAAATATTATAAATATAATTTATTTCAGGCAATGATTAAACACATACCATACAGACATATATTTTTCAAAATCGTAGGTATTAACATAATAACACAGATAGAATATTAAAATACAATAACTAAAAATATACATATCGCACCTACGGTGCAATAACGTCACTTATGCAAAAGATGTAATATTTCAGGAGAAGCGTTTGAAAATTCCACATCCTATTATAATGTACTGACTAAAGAACTTAACTGGGAATTTTTAAACTAAAACTTTGAACTTCATATTAAAGTGTAAGCGAACATTTAATAAAGGGGTACATTAACTACAATTTCTCATACTCAGATCAATTTTGACAAAATTTGCATAAGTGACGTTGTTGCACCGTAGGTGCAATATATTAAAAGTCTTTTGCCTCTCTTGCAAGATGAACGACACGGTACACAGCTTTTACAATTTCATTCCTACTCAAGGTTACCCTTGTATAGAATGACACTCTGGACATACTTAATAAATGACTTTTGGTTTTGATTTCAGATCGACTTTCCTTGCTGCATGCCTACAAAAGTCGAGCAAACCAAACAAATACGACCCCAATTTCAAATTGACTTATAAATTATTTCTAAATCGAAAAACAAGCTTGTTTCAAAGCATTCTTTCCTGCATAATCTTTACATAAAATTCTTACTTACCCCTCTGTCGATTGAAAACCAATTTATAATGAAATACTGTTCAATTCTTTTTATTTGATTGTTACTCACTCACAAGTCACAGACAGACACGACTAGTCCTGTCGGTTGCCATGGCGACGTATTATTGATAAAATTGACGTCATTTCTGTTCACACAGATAGTTGTTCGGGGTATGTGTAACTATGTGTATTTTATGTTTGAATCTTCATCATTATCCATCATCAGCCTGTAGCAGTCCACTGTTGGACATAAACCTCTCCAATTACACGCTATTCAGCTCTCATCTCGGCAACTCTCATCCAGCTGCTACCAGTCACCCTGCGAAGGTCGTCGCTCCACCTAGCCTGAGCCATTTTTGAATCTATCAGATGTAATACAGATTTTTTTATTTTTTGTGAATTTGAGAACGTTGTTGATCGTTGGGTTCCTGGTACTTGTTGACAGGTCTACACCGCGTCATAACTATTAACACTAAAATTTGAAATCATTGTAAAAGCCAATTATTTTTAAAAGAGTAAACGTGGATTTTCTTGCCGGCACTTCTCCATAGGAGTCAATAAATTGGAACCGTGCACCTAGCTTCTGACGTTTCATAAGTGCCCATGTAGGTTTATGTGAAATAAAAATATTTTGATTTGATTTAGAATTGAAATAATTCACGCCTCTTTGAGGGAGAAACTACAGAACGCCACCTGCGACGATCCTTACATATTCCTTTAGCATCGTTAAGTTCATACATTTGGTCATACATGCACGCCGGGCTACCAGTACTACGTACTTGACCCTTCTCAAGAACATCACCAATAAGGTCGCCATATGTGGAGGACATATATAGCGTGTCCCCTTTCAGCGTGTCCAGTCACATCTGCCTTACTACCTTTTGTTTGCCGTCCATCATTCATCCTCTCAACATGAACAAACCACCTAAGCACACTCTTTTAAATTTTTGTCACTACATCTTCTTTTAAACCGCACCATTGTCTCATTACATCATTCCTCAGCCTATGAAATGGCTGGTCCAATTTTGACGAATTTTCAGATCAGATTGGCAAATTGCTCATGATATATGGAACAACATAAGCTACTTTTGTCCCGGTAGCACGATTCCGTGGGATCATTTCAGACATTTTTAACCGAGGAGGTTATCAATTCGACGCGTATATATTTTTTTCTTTTTATGTATGTCCACGCATAACCTTCTACATAGTACTCCGATTGTGATGATTCTTTTTAGGGTTCCGCACCTCAAAAGGAAAAAGCGGAACCCTTATAGGATCACTTTGTTGTCCGTCCGTCCGTCCGTCCGTCCGTCTGTCAAGACCCTTTTTCTCAGGAACGCGTGGAGGTATCAAGCTGAAATTAATATCAAATACTCAAGTCTACTGTTCCTTGGAGCTGTGAAAAAATCAAACTTCTAAGCTAACGCAATCAAAAGATATAGCCGTTTATACCGCAAATTTCAACAAATTTTCGAAACTCGCAAGGGAATCAAAACCTAAAGGGTACTTCCAGTCGATCTAGAATTTTGAAATTTGGTACGAAGCAACGTCATATAGCACAGATAAAGGAAAAATTGCGAAAACCGTAAATTTTTAGTTACATCATATAATAAACAGAACAAAACACAGACAGAAATAAAACCAAGCCAAGAAACAGAACAGAACTACGACTCATTGTCGTGATGGGTGAACTTTTACTTATATACCTACAGGCTTGTACGGAACCCTCGGTGCGCGAGTCCGTCTCGCACTTGGCCGGTTTTTTTATTGGAAAGAGTATACTCCGAAATCGAACCCGAAGCGTCGGAAAACAGGGGATGATTGATTGTTCACTCACTGATTGTAGTGTATAACCACGCATAACTTAGTACAGAGTAGTCCGATTTTGATATTTCCTTTTTCATTGAATAGAGTATACCTTGCCAAGTATTATTAGTATATTAAAGCCACAAAAAAATTATAAAATAAAAGTTTATGAACAAAAAATTAAACCGCCGAAAAAACTGAAAAGCCAAAAATAATAAACCTTAAAATTTTGAGTCGGCGCTGAAAAATCAATGAACAAAGATCACTTAAAGCCGGGACTCATAATTTTTGTAAAAAAGAGGTCACCTTCAGGAGGAGGAGGTAAAGACTCGAAGGAGGCGCTGGTGTAAGACGTATCAGTAAACTGGACCTCCTCTGGTTCAGGCTCCAGGTCAGTCGTGGTTAGCAGCAACTCTTCATGGACTGACTCTGTAACAAGAAGCATTAATAGAACATGCCTTTTATATATATTTTTTTTGCTAACCTGGCCCACTCCTGGGCAAAAACCTTCTTCAACTCCTTCCAATTTTTGTGAACCCGCGTGTCCCTCTTTCAGTTTTGACGGAATCTATCCAGCTCGTCCCGCCATCTTCTACTTGGTTTGCCTTGACCCCGCCTCACTGTCTCAGGGCACCAGTTCTGTGGTACCAAGTACCGCACAGTTCTTCCGGCATGCGGTAGACATGTCCTGCCTCATCCCATTTAAGTTGGGCAGCCTTTTGAGTCACGTCAGCTATCTTTGTTTTGGAGTGCAGTATTGTGTTTCAGACGCGATCCGTTAATTTAACGTCGAGTAAACAAAATAGTATATAGGGTTCCTCTCAGGACTACATAGTCCACATTACTAACATCATAATCAACAACTTTTGTTCTATGACTTATAAAGAATCATCATATTTTAGTTCATCAGATTTTCATACAGTACCAGGCCACACCTACCACAAGCCAGGATGAGGTTATTTGTTCCAAAAACAGTTCATAGAGCAATCCGCAGAAGTTATATACAAAAAAAACGACGATCGTCCATTTTTATTACAGTCTCATCATCGTTATCATTATCATTTCAGCCGGAAGACGTCCACTGCTGGACATAGGCCTCCCCCAAGCTCCGCCACTTCGACCGGTTTTGTGCTTCCCGCATCCAAAGGATTCCTGCAGCCATCAGAAGTTCATCGGTGCACCTTGTCGGAGACCTTCCAACTCTACGTCTTCCGGTACGCGGTCGTCACTCCAGATCCTGCCGGCCCCATCTGCCATCTGTTCTGCGAGCAATTTGCCCTGCTCACTGCCACTTAAGTTTAGCAATTCTTCGGGGTACGTCGGTTACCTTGGTTCACCTACGGATCTCTTCATTTCTGATTCGATCTCGTAGACAATTATAGTTTAAATGCCATTAATTATTTGATAGTATACCTGAAGGTTCCGAATCCTGGAAACAGAAAAAAAAAATCAAAGCTTTAACACCTTTTTAACCGACGAAAAAAAACGGAGGAGGTTCTCAAGTCGAAGAGTATATTTTTCTACCGGCGTGTGTGTACGACCTTATAAAGTATATCCGGACATGAACTAGCGATATTCTAAATAAGTACTTAAATATAAACTATTTTATAGTACAACTACACTTTAAGCTTGGGTCCAATACACTACCCCGCTATGTGGCAGCCATTTTGATATTTTTTTTTAAATATTTTCCATGCGCGTACAAAAAAAATCATATCTCTCAAAGTTTCAGTCATACTGAGATGAAAATAGACTTATTCAAAAGACAATAATATTGTCTGCCGTTTGCATTACAAAGAAATGTGTTCACAAATCCATAACTTTTGAAAAACATTGTGAAAATCGAAAAAAATAACGAAAAATAATTCAATCAATAATTGTTAATTACTCCAAAAACACCCCGATATCTTTTTAATTATTTTAAATAGATTGACAGATTTTGAGCTAAGCTACAATAAAACATAAAATTCATAACAGTATGTCTAATACTTTAAGAGTTATTGTTGTTTGAACATAGCGTATATTGCCATTGTCGGAATCCTAAACAAGAAATCATTAAAAACACATAACATTTATATTAAGTTTTATTTAATATTTTTACCAATATTAAAATGTAATTGTACTTTAAAATAGTTTATATTTAAGTATTTAGAATATCTCTAGTCCATGTTCAGACATACTGTATAGATGTATGAACATAAACGAGGCATAAAGAGTATGTAAAGATCGTAGCAAGTGGCGTTCTGTCGTTTCTGCTAACCCACATAGAAAAAGGCATGTGTTTCAGTATATGAAAATGACAAATGATTTTTTTTAAATTATTCTGCTTAGTAAACCTTAACAATTAGTGATTATTATATTCCACAATAATATTCCACAACTATCACACAACGCCATCTAGTCCCAAGCTAAGCAGAGCTTGTGTTATGGGTACTAGACAACTGATAAACATACTTATATATTTCTAAATACATACATGTTATAGATAAATTACACCCAAACACAGAACAAATGATCGTGCTCATCACACAAACATTTGTCCTGGGTGGGAATCGAACCCACGACCTCCGGCATAGCAGTCAGGGTCGCTAACCACTAGACCAACAGGTCTGTCAAAATTGAGCGAAAATTTGAAATTATTGTCGTATTGGAGCCTCCTTTTAAGCAGATAAGCCTGTGTTAGGAGACTCCGCTCTTCCACAACTTACCTAATTAATCCTACTTCTTACTATCCTTACTAATATTATAAACGCGAAAGTTTGTATGTATGGATGTTTGTTTGTTACTCTTTCACGCAAAAACTACTGAACAGATTTGGATGAAATTTGGAACACAGTTAGTTTATAACCTGGGTTAACACATATCCCGGTAGTACGTTCTCGCGGGATATTTTCCGACATCCAGCGGGCGAAGCCGCTGGCAAAAGCTAGTCTATATATATATATCTATCTATATATACAAAAATGTTATGTTAGTTTGTATACGCTTCAAAAACTCAAAAAGTTCTGCACTGATCGAGCTGGAATTTTAGCATGGTAGGTATCCGCATCAAGGATTGTTTTTATCTATTTTTTGCATCAGTCACATATCCGCGACCGCGAAAAAAACAGTTTTTTTAACGATCCTTTGTGTACCAGTGACCGCGCCATCTGCCGAAAGCGAGAAAAACACTCGAATGTGCCACAGCGAAGAGTGGCAGGGTACAGCTAGTTAATTCTATCTTACTTGTTTTATACTAATGTAGTTAAGAATTAAACAAAAAATAAAACGAGAAATAAAGCTAAATATGCAGCCCACACGCAGGCATGCTAGTGGGTGAGTGAGAGTGAGGGTGTGTGAGTGTGTGAATTTAAGAGTGTGTGAATGTGTGTATGTATGAATGCACCTGCTACAATGATGTCAAGGTGGCACGTAACACTTCACACGTGTCTCAAGTCATGGGGTTGGAAGTATTGGGACCCAGGCAGGATATTACTTTGTGCACTACAGCTCTCAAAACGGTGAAGGAAAACATCGTGAAGAATCAGGCATGTGACATCCACCAAATCGTGCTGTTCCCGTGTCCATTATCATCTACCCAGCCTATTCTCAACTATGTTGGGGTCGGCTTCCAGTCTAACCAGATACAGCTGAGTACCAGTATTTTACATGGAGCAACTGCCTATCTGACCTCCACAACCCAGTTACTGGGTAATACGATACCCCTTGATAAGACTGGTTGTTAGACTTTCGGGCTTCTGACGACCCGTAACGACTGTCTAAGATCTACAAAAGACAGCCAGGACCAACGGCTTAACTTGCTTTCCGAGGCACGGAAGGGTTTTGGTATGAAAAGATGGTCACCCATCCTCAGACCAACCGCGGCAAGGGTAGCTTGATCTGAACGATCAACCCGTGCGGCTATTATAACTTAGCCACGTGCTGTTTCCGTGTTGTGGGTGGATAACTGCTAACTCGCTCCCACATAGAGGAAGCGCCCAGTAGGGGGAACGATATCAGCTGATTATGCTTTTCTGCTTCGGATCAGCAGTATCATTATTCTTCTGCCCTTTTTTTTTGGATGGGAAATCATCATATGACTTCTCACTTTCTGGGTGGAGCGGGAGGGTGTGTCAGACTTTTACTGACAAAACCCACCCGTGTTCCTTCAGTTGCCCATGTGCCAGGGTCACGGTGTCTCTTTCGAACAATCTCGCAACCCTGGCAGGAATCGGTCCTGTGCAGACCCCTTCAGTTCTGCTGATATCTCATTGAGGCGCGCGTAGAATACTACGCGCCGTCGACCCGAGCCTGGTCCTTACCGGACGGCGAGCTACCCATTACTCGCCGCCCGCAAGCTCGCGCCTACGGTGACCGGGAGTCCGCTATTGACTCCTGACGCCAGGGGCGTCTCCTCCTGCGGTGGCTAGGGACGTGAGGGCGCAGAGACTGCCACTCCCTCACGCGCCCCGCCTCCTCCTTCGCGAACATTACTGCTTCGCAGAAGGAGGTGACGGCTTCCCATGCTCTGTCGCTCCGTACCATGGCTCGCACCAGGGCCGGACGCGAGAGGTCGCCGCCGCCGATCGCCTCCACGAGGACACGGCGGTGCTCCGCCCAGGCAGGGCACACCTCCACCGTATGCTTCCCCGTGTCCTCCAGACGATCCTCGCAATGGAAACACCCGGGCGTTTCCTCCCGCTTTATCTTGAACAGGAACCCACCCATGCTCGGTGAGAACCTGCGTCAGGCGGAAGGTGAGGACGCCGTGGCGCCTCTCAATCCACTCCTCAAAGAGGAGACTTACCGCCGCAATCGTGGCGTGCCCATTCGACTGCCCTTACCCCGATTTATTTGGGGTCGGCGCAACATCTCCTTTTCTTTCACACTTCTCTTTTAGTCGTCATCTCACTAGTCACAACCTTTCAATCTATACCTATCATCATTCATACAGTCCATTCATCGTTTCTTTGGTCACCCTCTACTGTTATAGCCATCGAAATTCATACTCAAATAATACTATTCTGCTTTGTGTTATTATGCGTTATTATTCTAAGCTATTCTGATATAAGATCATTAATGAGTTATGGTTTTAGAGGCAGGCCTATGTACAGCAGCGGCCTTTTACATGCTAGACTACGTTAGTTTTTGTGTACTTACTTTTTTCTTTTTATCCTTTTTACCACCCTTTTTACCATCCTTTTTACCATCCTTTTTACTATCCTTTTTACTTTTATCATCTTTTTTATTTTTCTCCTCCTTTTTCTTAGCCATTTTGTGGTGGACGTACGATTATCCAAAAAATAAATGAAGCAAAAAAAAATCTACAAAAAAAAAATGGTATATTTTGTTTCCAGTATAATCAATCCAGTATTGTCACAATTTTGACTTTACACTGACAATGAGGTAGTTATTTTTTAAATTTAATATAAGGCATTGTGGTTCAGTCAGCCGGTCTTTTAAGATTGTAAGGTTAGGGACTTGGTCAGAGCTTCTGTGATTAAGATGTGGCAAGGACCACTATAGTCTTTTCAGATTTATTTACCTTTAATATGACTATTATAATCAAAGGGATCTGCCGGTAGCTAAAGCGCTAACACTGGCGCACACTGGCGCTAGCGCTGGTTGCTATGGTGTCTTAAATCAACGTTTCTGAGGACGTTTACGCGACACCATGCAGAGGAACACGACGCCGACGCGCCACGCCGTCATCATTACGTGTTTAGTTATAGTTTAAGATTTATTTTATAGAATATTTTTATTAGTCTATAGCTATTGTTTTTTATATTACTTATGTTTTTATGGGCCTTAGTTGCCTGAAATAAAGAATTGTTTTGTATTGTAAACGACATTCTGCCGCTCACTGTTTGTTCGGTGGGAACTAATAACGTGGTGTTTAGCAAGCATCACCACAGCGAGTTGAATATTATTACTATTTTGAATCCTTTGGTGCCCACGAAAAGTAGAGGGAAAAAACTGTCGACACCATATAGAGCCCCGCGTGTAGAGATAAGGCTGGTTAGTGTCTGGCAGGCGCGGTCCGAGGGGGGGGGGGACCTAGGGGTCATGACCCCGCCAAAGACAGTCATGCTGTCGAAACCCTGAACGATTTGCCTGTCTCACTATCTTAAAATTGTTGTCACTTGAGCCACGGAGACCCCGATGGACATTTGCAAAAAGATTGTAACCCGGGACATCATGCTGATCAGTAGCGCTTGCGACTACTAGACCAAAGGGGATGTACCTTCCTAAAAATATTCTTCAGTACTCATGGTGACCCCTCCCAAAATGTTAGGCTGCGACCGCGCCTGGTGTCTGGGGGCACCCGATCCCAGACAACAGGCACGCTCACGACTAGGCGGGGAGCCTAGTCATGCAGAGGGGTTATTGCGGAACTTTTTGTCTGTAGGAATTGGTTTAATATTCATAGTTAAACAACATTCATTGCGTTATGTACGTTGCTGAGCCGACAATTTATTCGAACAAATGACGCAATGGTTTAGAAATAATCTTCAATCCCATTCAGATTCTGATAAATTGTGCGTTTCGCAATTAGGGTGCAGGTCTCAGCATGGTAACCTTAGCTTGTGTGTATTTTGTGATGTGATTATGGTGTCGGAAGTAAATAATAGCATACCATTTCTTCCAGTGGTTGTCGTAAGAGGCGACTAAGGGACTTACTAAAGAATGGGCAGCAGCGTTCTCTATGCACTTTACCACCATAATGCGATCACCAACCCCCCCTGCCAAGCGTGGCGATTAGGGCAAGATTTCCCAATTTGGCGAAGGCCTGAGTCCAGCGGTGGACGTCTTTTGGCTGAAATGATGATGATGATGATGATTAGGGAATGTGAAAATTTATGAGGATTTATGAATGTATGAATTGTTTGTACTTTACTCTTTCACGCAAAAACCACTATTATAATATATAATAATATCGTTAATTAATAAAAAGGGGCACATTTACAAAGTAACTTAAAAATTAAAATAGGGTAAGTGCATAAATACTTAATTTAATAAATTAACAATGAGTATAAAGTAAAAACTAAATTAAAATAAAGAAAGTAATAGTAAAATAGCATATTATGTTACTCGTTCTATTTGCAGACAACAAGTAGATCTTCTGTCTGTGCAAAATCGATGGTTAGTAAATATTTAAGTAAAATTTGTTTACAGCTAAAGTTATTTAATTCAAAGATACTTAGTTTTCTATTTAACCTATTGTACAGGAAAGGGCCTAAGAATGTAAAAAATCTTTCTACAAAAATATGTTTTGAGGTTGCATTAGATGTGCATACTATATCATTCCGCCTTTTGTTAGTATTGTCAGCAGTGTAGGTAAGCATGGTGTGCTGTTTTAATACTAAGTGCATTATGAAAAGTTGGCGCACAGTCAGCACGTTGCAGGATTTATATAGCAAATCTGTGGGAAAGCAAAATGGATGGAATTTTGCTACCTTTAAAATTGACTGACTGACTGAACGGATCTGGTGTAAATTTGGTACATTGTTTTTTTTATAACCAGGATTAGCACATAGGGTTTTTATCCTGGTAGCATGTCCCTGTGAGATCATTTTCGACATTCACCGGGTCGAAGGCCGAAGCCTCTGGCAAAAGCTAGTAATGTTATAAATATGAAAGTGTTCGGCCATCTGTGACTCAGTGATGCTTAATCGATTGAACGGATTTCGATGCACACAGGTAGTTTATAACCTGGATTGACGTAGAGGATACTTTTTATCCCGTTAGTACTTCCCCGTGGGATAATTTCCAAGATCCATTTTTAAAAGATTTTTTATTTTATTTCACAGAATTCAAAGAGGGCTTTCGGTAGAAATGATGATATTGTTCGTATCACACAGAGGAAAACAATGTAACAATAATATCTTAGGACAACCAACACACCATTATCTGATCCCAAACTAGGCAGAGGCAACCAGACAACTGATAAATATACTTATACATTTTTTAAATACGTACATATTATAGATAAATTACACCCAGACACAGAACAAATGATTGTGCTGATCACGCAAAGATTTGTCCTGGGTCTAGATTGAAATCGAACTCACGACCTCAGTCTTAATAGTCAGGGTCACTAACCACTAGACTAACAGGCTTTTTTTTTTATCTCGAGGTGGAAATCCTCATGGATGTCAGACTCTTACTGACTAAAACCACCCCGGTGTTCCATCCCACACCTACGTCGGGGACCACGAGATCCCCGAAGACTAATAGGCTAGTCCAACATTTCTCTAAGTCGCCTTTTATGACACCCACGGGACGAGATGGGTTGGTTATATTCTACTACTATTGGACGTAAAAAATAGCACCGTCCCATTTCTTCCCGTGAACATAATTTGGTTGAAATGATAATTCTACTACCCGGACACCATACGAGGAGCGTATGTAAGGATTGTAGCAGGTGGCGTTCTTTAGTTTCTGCCTACCGCCTTGGGAGAAAGGCGTGAAGGTTATGAATATATGCTCTGCCGGTCTATTTCGCAAAAATCAGAGGGGTAATTGCGTAACTTGCTATCACTAGGAATTGGTTTCATATCGATAGTTAAACAACATTCATTGCGTTATTTACGTTGCTGAGCCGACAATTTATTTGTAAAAATGACGCAATGGTTTAGAAAATAATCTTCAATCCTATTCGGATTCTGATAAATTGTGCGTTTCGCAATTAGGGTGCAGGCTGATGGTGGCCGCAACTCCACGTCTAAGCGCGAATTTTGCGTATGGGATTGGGATATTGGGAAACAAATATTTTATTATAATTTAAAGGAGTGTCCATGAAGTTTTTGTACAAATGTACTACGCTGTGGAATGCACTAGTTGGCAATACCTATTTTACCCACGAGTTCGGTGTTAATATTGAAAATTAATGAAATACTTTAAAAACCAAAAAATATCATGCCATCTTTGTTCAACACTTTAAATGACACTGTCATGTGCATTAAGGCAACTAAACGACTTTTGGAAAATCATAAAATATCAAGCGACAAGCGTGGCGATTACGACAAATCCCCCAAAATGGGGAATGCCTATATCCAGCAGTCGACGTCTTTGGGCTGAAATGTTGATGTCGATTTGTATTACGCATTTGCTTGACAACTACCAACGTCAGTACACAAGCATCTACCTGCTAAATGCGTCGTCATTCGCGTGTATAATTAAAACGACTCAAAAACTCAAAACTTTTCTTATCTGCTCAAGTATTTTGAGGCAATTTATTCCTAATTCTATTTTCAGCATTTTGGGCTCTGCCGAAAAAATTAACGTAAATATAGGTGCGTTGGAGGCCTCAACGTAATCCTAGAAGCCAGTCACCTGCAATAATGTAAATCAAACTGTCGCCGGTCAAAGGTTACCATATTTTCGTTTAAAATTCCATTTTAAGGTTGCCTCCTACAATAAATTTAACGGTAAACAAGTCACACTGCATGAATTACAACAGGACGTGGTTGTTCGCAGCCTGATAAAATTCATAACCCCTAAATAGGTTAAGCTGTCCGTTAATTTTGAATGCAAGTAACCAACACTACACTAGTGTCACTACTGTAAACTTCGATGTTGGCATTTAACAATGAGTTATAATAAAGTTTCTTATAGAAGACCCACGAGTTGTATGGGACATAAACTAGCTACGAATAATTCTGGACATTTTAGTAGTGGATTTATTTGCAAGAATATGGTATAGTGTGGAGCCGGACGTAAAGAATAACACCACCCCATTTCTTCCCGTGGGTGTCGTAAAAGGCGACTAAGGGACTTACTAGAGAATGGGCAGCAGCGTTCTCTATGAATTTTACCATCATACTGCGATCGCCAACCCGCCTGCCAAGCGTGGCGATTATGGCAAAGCCCCCCAAATTTGGGGAGGCCTAAGTCCAGCAGTGGACGTCTTACGGCTGAAATGATGATGATGATGATGAAATGAATATGGTATAGAAGGTGTTACATTCATTTTGTTTCAGCATATCCTGCCATAACCTGGCGTGCAATGTCAATTAAAATCAGCGATGTCAATTATTCTAACTTATAAATTATAGATTCTATTGATGTATCTTCTAAATAGTCATGAACGGTATAATATCTTTTAAACCGCAATAGTTTGAAAAGTATTTTTTTAAACAATGTCAGAGGTAAGTCTTGTAAACTATTTGGTAAATGATTGTAAATAATAATTGACATGCAGTATACATTTTTCTTAAATAATTTTAGTTTTATTGGTGGCAGCTGAAGTCTATCTTTATGCCGTGTTCGGCTATTTGGCCTGACTGTTCTCGTTTCAAATAAATTACAATTACTCTTAACAAAAATACATATTACAAAAATATACAAACATGGCTAAGGTAGAATTTTAAGTTTCTGAAACAACGGCTTACAGCTGTCTAAAAAGTGAGCTCCGCAAATTGCTCGGATACATTTTTTTTGAGCTTTGAAAACTCTCTAAATCTACTGAGTTTCCCCATATTATAATGCCGTATCTAAGTACTGATGATACATAACCATGGTAAGCCAGCATTGCAATATCATGGTTATCGGTTTGTTTAATTCTTTTCAAGACGTTGCTGAGCCGACAATTTATTCGAACAAATGACGCAATGGTTTAGAAATAATCTTCAATCCCATTCAGATTCTGATAAATAGTGCGTTTCGCAATTAGGTTGCAGGTTACCTCGGTACATTTCCCTTAACGTTTCTATGTTGTATTGACCTAGTTTTTATGAGCCATATGCGTATATTTGTCACTTCAGGAAAATTAAATGTTTAAAAATTTACTAGCAACTACTGCAACATCGGTACGACTGTTACCTGCATGCGTAGCATGACCACCGTAGAAAAGGGTTTTGTCGACGGAAGAATAGACAAAATTACCAATTGTAGAAAGATTAAAGACAGAATTAAAGATTGTAGAAAGATTTGTATCGTTTTATGCTGGCGTAGCATGACAGTTCTATCTCTATTCTACCAAGAATAGACAAAGTTATTTCTATGGTGGTCATGCTACGTGTGCTGCAACGGTAACTACAGTTTTGAGCTGTTCGGGGTTCAAACACTCGGGTCATGAAGAGTCTCCTTTTTAAGGAAATTTCTCATCGACTGGTCGATACTTCACGTTACTTGCCGTTGCCGTCGGCTGGGTAGTTTTTTTACCGAAGCATTAGCATTGCCATTCAACGTGGCAATGCTGCCAGTCTCCTGGGCACGTTTCCATGACAGTGATGCGGACGAGTACTTCGACGCTTAAGTGTCCTTTTATTTTTATATTTATTTGTATAGTTAGTCATTTCTAACAACTTAAATTTCTTCAATATTCTTTGTTTTTTTTTCTTCTTTCTTTATTCTTTCAAAGTCAAAGCATTTTTTTTTTGTTTTTGTGTGTCACCATTAAAATTAAAATAGAATTGGTTCTAGTCGCCCCTTCCAAAAGGTAGTACTTTTCGTATAAAGGTGAAGGGGCAAGAAACTTCACCGTTATATCTTAGAAAAAGTTGTACAATATTTTGTATACATTCATTATATACAATTATTATACGAGAAGACGATGCAATTAGAATAAAATTAAAATTCCAATTTTTTTTTTAAGAATAAAAAAAAATACTGACTGACAAATGAATTATCTGATACATACATGGTTCCGTGTGGTTCCAGATGTACATAATAGCACCATCCCATTTCTTCACGTGGGTGTCGTAAGAAGCGACTAATGGACTTACTAAACTTACGATATTTCACCACTAAAGAATCTGGAACGCCACTCAGAATTTTCCTACTACGTAAGTACTTAACTGATAAGATTCAGAAAATAGATGTTAACGGAAAAAGATGACCCGGAACTGTAGTAAGAATGTGGTAGTCCCCCAGGGCTCAATGTTGGGCCCAATTTTGTTTCTTGTTATTTATATATTAGTGACCCTGACTGCTAAGACTGAGGTCGTGGGTTCGATTCCCACCCAGGACAAATCTTTGTGTGATGAGCACAATCATTTGTTCTGTGTCTGGGTGTAATTTGTCTATAATATGTATGTATTTAGAAATATATAAGTATATTTATTAGTTGTCTGGTTACCATATTATAGGCTCTGCCTAGTTTGGGATCAGATAACGGTGTGTTAGTTGTCCTAAGATATTATTATTTATTATTATATGTCATAAATGACTTGTCATACTTCCTAAAGGATAAACAAAAATGTTGTTTGTTGACGAAACTTCACTTTTATGTCAACTCAAACATCAGTAGCTGGTTTCAAGAAATGTAAATAGCGTCGCAAAAGTATTTAAGTGGTTTAATGTGAATAACCTACTTCTTAACTTAATTAATACATACCTCCTTTGTCTCTCTAACAATGTGTGTATACACCGTGAACTAAAAAATAAAAATATTATTCATTATGATGACGTATGACGTAGTTTGAAATTGATATTTTGTCTCATGGAAAATGGAGATGGAGTGATCTAGTTGAGTCGTGCACTGGGTAGATATATTCTGTACCGTCTGATACGTAAACATTAATAACAGGATGTTTCATCTTTCTAATGCATTATTTATTTTTCTGAGTACCTATTATCTAAATTAATGGTAACAATTTTTTATCACGCCTTGAGGTATATTATGTCGGATACATTGAGTGGACAACGTTTATAAGACAATTAAAATGTCACGGTGTATAAATTAAATCGGTTTTGTAGTAGTTCTATTTTTATTTTTAATGCTTCACAGCATGCATTACACCATAAAATATATATTTAAAAAAAAAAATATTTATTTAACAATTTATGCACACATATAAACAGACAAGAAGAAAGGAACAGAAAAATACGTACAAAGGTTATGCTTATTTCTACAGAAAACTATTCCAGCATGCTTGCGATATGAGAGAAAAAGAGAATGTAAGTGCTTTAAGAGCGCCTTTACACTAGCGTTTGTCCAGCGTAGGCATTCGATAAACGTATGCGCAGCGCGTTGTTGTGGCGTCAGTGCAAGGGTAAATGAATACGTTGCGTTAGCGCCGCAGGTGCGCGACGTATGCGCCGCGTTACTGCGGAGTCATGTGCAATAAAATTATTTTGAATAATTTTTTATGTGTTTACAATAAAGCACAAAATAATCACTTTCACTTGACCGTACACTCCGTAATGGGTTCTCACATATCCTCTTATTTTTATTTTCACGTTTTCGCAATAATTTTCTTTTTAAAAGCAAAGGCAACAATAGAGTTTCCTCGTCAAAATCCATTTTGTTAATGATATTTCCGAAACGACAACGCAATTGCGTGACGTCTGCGCCACGTTAGCGCAGTGTTCAATTGACTCCAGAAGAAACGCCGCAACAACGCGACGCCTGCGCCGCGCATACGTTAATCGAACACCTACGCTAGTGTGAAGGCGCTCTAACACTTACATTCTCTTCTCTTATTTTCACAATCATGTTTTTTTGTTGAAAGCTTTGTTGGTTCTCTTTAAATAAATAATAATAAAACAATCTGTATTTATAATTTATCTTAACTTGACTAGAGATTTAAAACAATTTTCATGAAAATAAAAACCACATTCACAAAGTTACGGAGTTATTGCCGCTTAAGTTTGGCGCTTGGGACACCATGTACTGTCAGATATCTAGAAAAATGACATATGAGTCCAAAAGTGAGTAGGTAATCGTCTCTTGTGTGTGTAAGCCTGCAGAACCGACCCAGATGGTGGGGACTCTTCCCACTGCCGCCACCCGTTCCTCTTCGCATTGAATGTAGAAGTATGCAGAAGCCGTGAGAGTAAGGGTCACAGCACACATATCAACTCGGAAAGGGATCGTCACCGTAACGCCTTTTGCTTCGCTGTCAAACAGTCGTCAACCTAACGTAAGCACGGAACCAAAGCCGACCAGCAGCTCCGATACGTCGACTCGGCTACAGCTAGGCGACGCCGCGCTTACGGCTCGCCGACCAGATCAGTTTGAATCGACTTTGAAGTTGCCTTGAAAGGGGCAAGGGTGGACGAAGAGACGCAAGCGCGGCGACGGAGAGGTGTTAGCGCGGGGACGACGATCCGTAAGCGCGGGGAACGCTGGTTGCCACGCGCCAGATCGCGGTTCGTGAGCTTTTCCCAAGGCGAATCGTTTACGTTACCATTCCGATTAGTGTGCTTTTCAGTAGGGAGTTTCATACAAATCATATTAAACGGCTCAAGTTGATACGGTTACGATCCGTTTCCGAGTTGATATGTGTGCTGTGACCCTAAAGGTGATCTGAGAGATATTATGAGTCGTTGTGTGTTGCTTCAGAGAAAGAAGCACAGACAATTAGACATGGCTTATCATTATCATCACCATTCTTCTACCCTTATTCCAATTTATTTGGGGTTGGCGCAACATGGCTTTTCCTTCCACACTTCTCTATTAGTCGTCATCTCGGTAGACACTCCTTTCTATCCATATCATAATTCACACAGTCCATCCATCATTTCTTTGGTCTCCCTCTACTCTTATAGCCATCGACATTCATACTCAATACTTTCCTCACGACATTTTCCTCATTCCTCAGTATCACGTGACCATACTATGACAACCAACTTCCACACAACTGTATGTACCTACTCATTTCTTTTTCTATCCATTCTTGTTATACCACACATCCTTGTTAACATTCTCATCGCAGCTACATGGAATTGCCGTTCATTCATCTCTTTTGTGACCTAAAATTCTAACAAAGATTAAACGTGACTATTTCGTCATAATATTTGACAAATGGCCTTTTCTCTGAACCAGTTTTCACTAACGACTCTAAGTACAACATTGGAATGTGAACCTAATATCAAGTCACTATAGTGTCATTTCCAAAATTGATAGTTGTCGACATATCGTTCGTTCACCATAGATGTTGCTGTCCGTTACGTCCACGATATAAAGTTCACATGTCAATGCTTTGCTTTAGTCAATTTCCTCATAATGGTTTTCCAGTTCCGCGGCCTCTCGCTCGTTAATAGGGCGGAAAACGGATAAGAGGTTTAGGTAAAACACCGTGTTTGGCTGAAATTAAAAACGAACAATCAGACAACTGTCTCATAAAAGTATAGAGTAACATTTACAACATTAGTACTCAATACTTACATCAGGTCTTGGCGTTGGTACTGATGGCAATTCTCGGGAACTTGATCTTAAACAGCAGTATCGCTTCTTAGCTGACCAATATATTATTGACACAGATATTATTAAGATTGCGCCGCCCACAACCGATAAACAGTACACAAGAGTGTCACTAGACGATTGATCTGTAAAACAAAAAATGGATTGATTTATTGAAGAAGAATTTAAAAAAAAAATGATAAGAAAACGTATTTCCGAAGGGCTGTTTACAGACAGTCACCATCACAGATTGTTACAAACCTATGGAGGAATAAGTAGTAGAGATATAATAAAACCGGCCAAGTGCGAGTCGGACTCGCGCACCGAGGGTTCCGTACAAACCTGCAGGTATTCACGGTTTATGCATAAGGTTTATGTTTATGAAATTAAATGTTTTTTTTTTAAATTTTTATATTTGAGTTGACTGAATGAAAAGTTAATTGTGGTTTACGATTTATGACGTATTAAAAAAAAACTACTTACTAGATCTCGTTCAAACAAATTTTCGGTGGAAGTTTACATGGTAAATGTACATCATATATTTTTTAAGTTTTATCATCCCCTTATTTTAGAAGTTACGGGGGGGGGGGGACACATTTTACCACTTTGGAAGTGTCTCTCGCGCAAACTATTCAGTTTAGAAAAAAAAATGATATTAGAAACCTCAATATCATTTTTAAAGACCTATCCATAGATGCCGCACACGTATGGGTTTGATGATTTTTTTTTTTGAGTTTCATTTCTATGTATGGGGAACCCCAAAATTTATGGGGTTCCCCATACATAGAAATAAACTCAAAAAAAAAAAAAAAATTGTGCGGTCCATGGCCCTCTACGGGGCACCGGTGTGGGCGCCCTCATTGAGGCTGCGCCCAGCGCGCCGCTTGAGTGCGGCCCAGAGGGTCATGGCCATTCGGTTAATCCGGGGATACCGCATGGTCTCCTGCGAGGCGGCGAGCCTCCTTGCCGGAGTGCCGCCATGGGATCTGGAGGCAAAGGTCCTCGCCCACATGTGGGAGTGGCGCGAGGATGCGAAACGCCGGGGCGAAACTCCGCTGCCGCGACAAATCGCGGCACGGCGGACAGAGCTCCGGCAGGATCTCATGGCGACATGGCGGGTACGTTTGTCGCAACCCAGCGCAGGGCACGCCACAATTGCGGCGGTAAGTGCCCTCTTTGAGGAGTGGATAGAGAGGCGCCACGGCGTCCTCACCTTCCGCCTGACACAGGTTCTCACCGGTGCTTCGGTGGGTTCCTGTTCAGGATAAAGCGGGAGGAAACGCCCGGGTGTTTCCATTGTGAGGATCGTCTAGAGGACACGGTGGAGCATACGGTGGAAGTGTGCCCTGCCTGGGCGGAGCACCGCCGTGTCCTCGTGGAGGCGATCGGCGGCGGCGACCTCTCGCGTCCGGCCCTGGTGCGAGCCATGGTACGGAGCGAGAGGGCATGGGAAGCCGTCACCTCCTTCTGCGAAGCAGTATTGCTCGCGAAGGAGGAGGCGGGGCGCGTGAGGGAGTGGCAGTCTCTGCGCCCTCACGTCCCTAGCCGCCGAAGGAGGAGACGCTCCGGGCGCCGGGAGTCGATTGCGGACTCCCGGCCACCGTAGGCGCGAGCTTGCGGGTGGCGAGCAATGGGTAGCTCGCCGCCCGGTAAGGACCAAGCTCGGGTCGACGGCGCGTAGTGTTCCACGCGCGCCGCAAAGAGATGTCAGCAGTACTGAAGGGGTCTGCTAGGACCGATGCCTGCCGGGGTCGCGTGATTGTTCGAAAGAGATACCGTGACCCTGGCACATGGGCAACTGAAGGAACACGGGTGGGTTTTAGTCAGTAAAAGTCTGACGCGCCCTCCCGCTCCGCCCAGAGCGGGAGAAGTCATATGATGATTTCGCATCCAAAAAAAAAAACCCCAAAATGTATCGTTTTTTTTCTATTTTTGTGTGAAAATCTTAATGCGGTTCACAGAATACATCTACTTACCAAGTTTCAACAGCATAGCTCTTATAGTTTCGGAAAAAAGTGGCTGTGACATACACGGACGGACCGACAGACAGACATGACGAATCTATAAGGGTTCCGTTTTTTGCCATTTGGCAACGGAACCCTAATAAGGAAAAGGATGTAAAGTTCAATCAACCTCCGAAGAAAACACCGGAGAGCAACAGCCCAACGATTGATGTCGGGACGTTTTATATAAGACTAGCATAAGTCTGTTGCGCGGTAAACTCTGCTTGCGCGATGTAGGATATCGCGTGACGTCAGTTTGATGCGTAGTTCGCGTGTACCGGTTTAGATGCCGCTACAGACTTCTGCTGGACGCAGGCTTTTTGTTCTTTGCCACCAAAATCTTATGACGATTCCAAATCAGTACATTTTGTTGGCATGTTTCTTTCTTATGTACTTTAAAACTATTTAACAAAAAACCGCCAAAAAACCTAAAAAGCAAAAAATAAGAAGCCTAAGTAATTTTGAGTCGGCACCGAACAAGCAAATTAATTAATTAATTTGATTTGGTTATTCCTATAAATTTAAGGTAATTTAGTGATCTTTGTTCATTGATTGTTTGGCGCCGACTCAAAATTACTTAGGCTTCTTATTTTTGCTTTTCAATTTTCTCGGCGGTTTAATTTTTTTGTAATTTTTTATCTTATCATGTTTTGTGGCTATATTCTACTAATTACTTGCTTGAAAAATCGGACTATTCTGTAAGAAGTTTTGCGTGGTCATACATTACAATCAATGAGTGAACAATCAATCATCCCCTATTTTCCTACCCTTAGGGTTAGAGTTTGTTTTCCCAATTTATATGGACCCAATTTCGGGGTATATACTTTCCAATAAAAAAGAATTATCAAAATCGGACTACTTGGTAAAAAGTTATGCGTGTTCAAAGATAAAAAAAATATACGCGTCGACTTGAGAAACTCCGCCGTTTTTTTGTCGTCGTTTAAAAATGGCAACGTCGTCTTCTGTGTCCGTAAATAAAATATTAAAACTTACCTGATGCTGGGTCTGCTGCAGTTTCGGTGGTAGTAATAACAGTAGTCAGGGCGGTAACAGTAGGGGTGGTAGTAGTGGAGATAGTAGTCACAACTCTCTCGCGGAGGATCACTCTGATCTCTTTAAGTATTTCGTCATCATCACTGAGCACAGGCGGATTTTTTGCAGCTTTCATGTAACATGAAATTATGGAATTGGTTATTCCTATAAATTTAAGGTAATTTAGTGATCTTTGTTCATTGATTGTTTGGTGCCGACTCAAAATTACTTAGGCTTCTTATTTTTGCTTTTCAGTTTTCTCGGCGGTTTAATTTTTTGTAATTTTTTTATCTTATCATGTTTTGTGGCTATATTCTACTAATCACTTGCTTGAAAAATCGGACTATTCTTTAAGAAGTTTTGCGTGGTCATACATTACAATCAATGAGTGAACAATCAATCATCCCCTATTTTCCTACCCTTAGGGTTAGAGTTTGTTTTCCCAATTTATATGGACCCAATTTCAGGGTATATAGTTTCTAATAAAAAAGAATTATCAAAATCAGACTACTCTGTAAAAAGTTATGCGTGTTCATACATAAAAAAAATATACGCGTCGACTTGAGAAACTCCGCCGTTTTTTTTGTCGTCGTTTAAAAATGGCAACGTTGTCTTCTGTGTCCGTAAATAAAATATTACAACTTACCTGATGCTGGGTCTGCTGCAGTTTCGGTGGTAGTAATAACAGTAGTCAGGGCGGTAACAGTAGGGGTGGTAGTAGTGGAGATAGTAGTCACAACTCTCTCGCGGAGGATCACTCTGATCTCTTTAAGTATTTCGTCTTCATCACTGAGCACAGGCGGATTTTTTGCAGCTTTCATGTAACATGAAATTATGGAATTGTCATCTCCGCTACGTAAGTGATATGTTTCAGAAACGGTGCAGCCATTTCTCGTGCATTTACCTGAATGAAAAATATTAATGAATTGGGCAATTTAGCATGATGTGTTGATGTCATTGCAATTACTCAGAAACATGGTCCATATGAATACAATTTACTTCTTAAATAAGGTTTTCCAATGATAAGTATAAATAGACCATGTTGTACTAGCTTTTGTCTGCGACTTCGTCAGCGTAAATGTCGGCTTTACCAGACGCAGCCAAAGTCGCGGAATAAAAAGTAGCCTATCTCATTTCTTGGGGGTTAACGTTCCCCGTACCAAATTTAATCAAAATCGGTTCAGTGCTATAGCCGTGAAAGCGTAACAGACAGACTGAGTTACTTTGGCATTTATAATATTAGGGTCCACCCTTTATGGCAGAATTTTTTTCGTCATAATATTATTTTGCATAACAGCGGATAACATAAACTTCATTTCGCAGAAAATCGTTTGGCATACACTCATTTATCATACATTCACAACGCATAATTTTATAAGTCAGAATCATCTTTAGACATAAATGTTATATCCATAATAATGAAAAAGGAGAACCATCATATCGCAGAAAGTTAGCAGTCAGAATCGTCTCTTGGCATTATTTCATATCGATAGTTATTAAAATGCAGAACTATCATATCTCAGAAACTTTCAAGTTGGAATCATCTTTTGGCATACATTTCATATCCATAATAATTGAAACCCTCATATATTACATTACAGAAAAATCATAGTTAGCACGCTGCATGCAGACATGCAAACAAGCATACACAATGCATGCAGCATGCAAACAAGCATGCAGCATGCAAACAAGCATGCAGCATGCAAGTAAGCATGCAGCATGCAAACAAGCATGCAACGTGCAGCATGCATGCTTTCTATCACGGTTCCGGCGCTGCGTGGCTCCGGCGGTCCCACACGAGCTCATCGTCGCAGATGGTTTTACGCTCACCACCGCAGCTTCGGCTTGCTGGTCCTCAGCTCGCGGGCCTCCTCGCCCCTCCGCGCCTACGCGGGCTTAAATTACACTCTAGGGGTAGGGCAGACAAGACTACGTGGAGTCGGTTCTGCAGCGAATCGTTTCTGTCAATAACTTAGTAGCACAACATATATTGACTTTTTGAGACACTATTTTAATTTAAGGATAAAATTAAAATGCAATATTATAGAAATGGTAATATGCCTAACAAAATTATTCTAAATGAAATTCTGCCATCTTCATAGTATGCTAAGTGAAATTGTACCAAATAATCGTCGCACTAAATAAATGTTATGCTAAACGAAATTCTGCGGAATTTTAAGTCTGCCAAAGGTAATTATGCTATACAAAATTCTGCCATCTTAAAAGTATGCCAGCGTAAAGGCGGACATATAAACATTCGGCCATACAATGACTATGCTAAACATTTATTATGCCTTGCAAATATTCGTTTAAAGAAGATTATGCCAAATGTGTTATGCCAAATAAAATTCGGAGCATCAAGTTTCTGCCAGATAGAGGGAACCCATAATATTAGTATAGACAAGTACATAAGTATAGATTATGCTATGCAACAAGGTTCGTAAGTGTCGCCTTTTTAGGATCTTTTGATGATCTTTAACAGTCGTTACGGGTCGTCAGAAGTCCGGAAGTCCGTCCACCAGTCTTACCAAGGAATATCATATTAACCAGTTACTGGGTTGTGGAGATCAGAAAGGCAGTCGCTTCATGTAAAATACTGATACTTAGCTGCATCTGGTAAGACTGGAAGTCGACCCCAAAAGCCAGGTAGGTGATGACTGACATAAATACAAAATCAAAACTTACCAGAATCTTTAAATTGTAGGTATACAATTGTTCCTAAATTCGTAGGAAATACAAGAGGGCCACATTTTAAATGCAGTGTCTCGCCGTCATCAAACTCATAGAAAATAAACTTCTTTGTGTTGAAAGAATAAAGTTGCATCACTGTACCGTTTGGTGGTAACTCCATGTCCAATGGATATGGATCTGAAAAGACATGTGAAGTTATGTGAATATGGTGCAACGGCGATGGATATCATTGAGGAGTTAATGTTTGTATTATAACATGACATGACGCCTGCTTTCCCCGAAAGTGTGCAGAGTTATCCACACAGTACACAGTTTAGTTCACACACATCAGTTCTGTTTAAGTTACGAAAACAGAGGACAAGTCTTTGAGAAATACCTGATGTAAGAACCTAATACAAAGAAAATGGATCCAGGACCTAAAATCGTCGCCGTTGTAGGTCCTGGATATATTGATATCTAAGGAAGCATGACCATGCCATGATCATGAGATTTGTTCGAAAGAGATACCGTGACCCTGGCATATGGGCAACTGAAGGAACACGGGTGGGTTTTAGTCAGCAAAAGTCTAAAACGCCCTTCTGCTCCACGCTAGAGCGGGAGAAGAAATTTGGTGAATTCACACCCACAAAAAAAATGGGACCATGACGAACTTGCTGCCGGTTGCTCAGAGAAGAAATGAACGATCACTTGTCGAGGTCGCTAACTAATCATTTTATGCAATACTACTCATTGTAATATGTCAAAGTATAGATCATGTCCAAACCAATAAATACATTTTTTTTTAAAAGACTTCAAAAGTAAAAAAAAAAACAATTATATTGAAACTATTATAACCTATCACTAGGTACGCTAGTGCTCGAGAAAGAATACAAACATTGTCTTGAGTTAATCACAGCGACCAACTATTTCTGTCATTTAAATAGTTGTTGATGGAATAGTGTATGCCTTTAACCAAAGGTTGGGTTTTACTTGAGCTTTAAACGCATTAAAAGGTAATTCTAGTGAAGGAAGTGGTAGCTTGTTGTAAAATGTTATACCAAGCCCAACAAATGAGTTATGCACCTTATGAAGCTGGTGAAAGGGAGCACGTAGTTTGTCCTTATTTCTCGTTTTAAGTGTGAATATCACTGGTTTTAGTGTATAAGTGTAAATTGTGCTTAATATATAAGATATAATATAAGAAAATGAATTGTGATGCCACTGAAAGAATACCAATACCGGACCTAGATTTCTAACATTCGGTAAGGCGAACTTCACATATTTTGTTTTCTTGACATTGAGAACTAGGTTATTAGCCGTAAACAAATCCGTAACCATTGAGAATGCACTGTTCACTTCGTCAAAATATTGTCTTTTCTATCTACTTTAAAAACAAAAGAAGTATCATCTGCAAACAGTACAACGTCACAAACACCCTTTAAAAAGAATGGTTAGTCATTGATATACGCTAAGAACAAGAATGGGCCGAGTATAGAGCCTTGAGGCACACCTAACTGAACCGGTAGCCGGCAGATTTTACACCACTAATATCTACACATTGGAACCTATTATGTAAATAAGATTTTATTACGTTTTAAGTTTCGTTAGCTTGGTCGCGTAGTTTACCCAAAAGCGTGCCATGGTGCACGCAATTAAAGGCTTTGGAGAGATCACAGAATACTCCGATAGCATTTTGCGAGTTCTGAACGCATGGGGCGTTAAAATGTGTTTTAAGAGAGCAACACTCGCATCTGTAGTTGAATGACCTTTTGTAAAGCTATATTGCACATTATGAAGGTGGCTATTTAAATTAAAATGTCTATGCAACTGCTTGAGTATTAATTTTTCAAATAATTTGTTAAATGCAGGTAACATAGAAATAGGCCTAAAATTAGAAAAATCATTTTTATTACCTGATTTAAATAATGTTGTGACTTTGCTACTCTTCATGAGGTCAGGAAAAGTTCCGACATCAACACATTTATGACTATGTTTTTTTGAGTATGAAATAATATGAATGTCGATGGTTACTCTTGAGTAAAGGGCGACAAAAAACACGAAAAAGGGTGTTCGGGTCAATCACCGAACAATAATAAACATGTCAGCGTAATTGCAACACCGCGCTCTATGCCTTGAATATTTTATGTATAATTAATCTAAGTAAAACAGTCAGTACGTATCTTACAGCATATCGGGCGCGACTCAATCTCATCCTATTCACCTCATTAGTTTTAATCGTCATCCCATTTGTATTACTGAAATATAGTTATCTTTATAATCTTTAATCTCAGTTTATTTCAATCTCACCCCAACCCCGAACAGAGGGGCTGGTAAACAATGATATATATAAAAACCGGCCAAGTGCGAGTCGGACTCGCGCACCGAGGGTTCCGTACAAACCTGCAGGTATTCACGGTTTATGCATAAGGTTTATGTTTATGAAATTAATCAAAAAAAAATTAAATTTTATATTTGAGTTGACTGAATGAAAGGTAAATTGTGGTTTACGATTTATGACGTATTAAAAAAAAAACTACTTACTTAGATCTCGTTCAAACCAATTTTCGGTGGAAGTTTACATGGTAATGTACATCATATATTTTTTTTAGTTTTATCATTCGCTTATTTTAGAAGTTACGGGGGGGGGGGACACATTTTACCACTTTGGAAGTGTCTCTCGCGCAAACTATTCAGTTTAGAAAAAAATGATATTAGAAACCTCAATATTATTTTTGAAGATCTATCCATAGATCCCACACGTATGGGTTTGATGAAATTTTTTTTTTGAGTTTCAGTTCTATGCATGGGGAACCCCAAATATTATTGTTTTTTTTTTTCTATTTTTGTGTGAAAATCGTAATGCGGCTTACAGAATACATCTACTTACCAAGTTTCAACAGCATAGCTCTTATAGTTTCGGAAAAAAGTGGCTGTGACATACTCGGACAGACAGACAGACATGACGAATCTATAAGGGTTCCGTTTTTTGCCATTTGGCAACGGAACCCTAAAAAGGGACTGACTTCCTAGAATTATGACTAATAGAGAACATACATACATACATACAATCACGCCTTTTTCCCATGGGGGTAGGCAGAAACCACGGAACGCCACCTGCTACGATCTCTACACACTTCTTTTGCCTCGTTTAGTACTAATAGAGAAGTGTGAAAGAAAATGATATGCTGTAATTGCATTATTTTATTTAAAAAAATACTGTGGAGAATCATGTTCACCAGAAATCGTAGTGAAAAATTTTACTTACCACGTATGAAATTGCCCGGAGTGAAATTAATGTTGACTTTTTCTTGGGGTCTACTATCAATAAAATCTGAAAGACATGATAATTGTTTGTCCTCCGCACGTTCGGAATAAAACGACATCTCTATCTTCTTTGTTGATATTAGTTCTGTAATTTAAGAAATATGTATTATTTATTTTATTTATTTAGGGATAATAAACAGCTACATAATTTAAACATAACAAATATTGCAGCCCACTATATTATGCGCATATTAAAAATAAAATGACTGCCACCAAACTCTTGAGCCTTATAATCAGAGGTCGGAGTAGGTAGATTGAAATGGGATCAAAGAACTGGCACGTATATATTAGTATGGATATTAGGGTGGAACACTTTAATATGACTTTTTTTTTTTTTCGAATATCGAATTGGAATACCAGATAAAAGTTGCTTTATATCATTGTAAATAACACCCCTTGATTTGGAAGTTCTAGCTCAACAGCTTGAGCTCCCGCCATAGACTTGAAATTTAATTTTTTATATTTTTATAGACGTTTGTATAGTACACCTTAGAAAAAAAAAAAATAGGCAAAATATAATATGTTATACATGTAAATGTTAAAATAGGTGTATTTTAATTAATAGAAACATTTATTTAAAAAGTAAACACATGTTCAGAAAGTTATGTCGGTATGAATCACGTCATTTTTCATAGCAAAATGCTTTTTCGTCTCAAACTTTGGCATGAGCTTTCGAGATGCTAATTTAGACTTTATAAATCCCTCTCTTCTTGTCTTGTCGCATACACTTAGAGCTGCTTCTGTCACAACTTTTACTGATCTTTCCACAGCCTGAGTGTGGCAAGGCAGTCTCATAAACTCCAAAACAGAATTTTTTCCATTTTCAATTAGATCTTGTAATTGCTCATCGGAAATATTCATGAGTATTGGGGGTTCGTATATATTTTGTTGCCAGTCAATCAAATCTATGTAAGAACTTGCATTTAAGTTCACTTTTGGCACCTCAAACATGCGCGAAACAGACTTTTTATTCACTTGACGAGCCTTTAAAATGCGTCTTGCAGCGAGTTCTCTAATATGCTTACTTGAATCTGTTATCATACTCAACAACAAGTTTTCAGGATGAGCAAAGTAACTGTTTCTAATTAAAACAGGGTCTACTATCGCTAACAACTCGTTGGATAAATATCTAGTGCTGTTAATGAGCTTCCATAAATGTTTTGAACCATCTTTGCAGGATGAATGTGTTTTGATGCTAAACCAGACAGGGGCGTATGTTTTTACGACAAACGTTGCTAAAGTCACAAGATTTTGCGGTGGATTTTCAGTGGAAATATACAGACGCAGTATGCGATTAGCTCTTGTCAACCAGCGGGCATGGGATAGCTTACCTGGGCTTCTGTGTAATAAATCAGGAGGGCAGGATCCATTTATGACAACAGTAGTAATTTCTTGTAAATATTTCTGGTCTGTACTGAGGTCTGTTGATATTTGTGGAGGTAGTTCTCCTTCTATCTTCTCAAAGTGGGCCAACGGGAGCATCTCGCATGTCTCTAATGCTTTACCTATTTGACCTACAAATGATTTAGGTCCTGCAGTAGGGCCATCCAAATAGGTAAACAAATGCCTTAATGGCAACTCATTTGCGTGTAAGAGGCAAATTATCCATTGCAATGGTCGAGATAGTCTATTTTCCAAAAGACGAATCACGCCTCCCACTTTCCCTGTATTTGTGTTTGTTCCATCACAGCCAACAGCCATTAAACTCTCTGGAGGTATCTTTTCAGTCATCAAAAAGCTGTGGATAGATCTTTCAATATTTCTTGCACTGCCCGATGTTGGAACCACATACCCAACATAAACAGAACCTGGTTCTTTTATTATCGAAATATGTTCCTCTTGTACAATCACTCTAAACCTCTTCGATCCTTTTAATACAGTTTTAGCCGTCTTGTCTTTCCTTCCATCGAAATATAATGCAGGAATTTCTGTTACTCTTTCTTCTGTTAAAATTTGCTTGCGTACTTTCTCTCTTATTCTTCTTAGTTTCATCCTATCTACGACGTTAGTTGTCTGCGCCTCAGAGTCGGCATCAGAAGCAGAACACAGAACAGATGATACGATAGCCGCCGCAGCTCGGTCTGATACTCCGTATCTATCGCATACAGTCGTCAAACTATGAAGACTGGCATCCGTGAGCTTTATAGGCTTTTGATCCACTGTGTCAGCGGCGTCAAGACCATCTACGGCTGACGAACAAGACGGAAGGTCGAAGTTAGAACTAACTTCAGATCTATTTAGCCGATACGAAGTAGAGGGAATTTCTTCAATTCGTGTATTTGAATTTTGCCTGATTTCTTGTTTTAGAGCACGTAATCTTCTATTCTTCAATTTTTTACTCCGGATAAAATCCATTCTTCCTAAAGTCATTAGCCTGTTAGTGCGTTGGTCTTCTAAAAATATTTGTTCCTCTTTTGGCACTTTTTTTTCTCTCAAACAAGAACAGTTTACAAATTCTTTACATTTACATGCAGCTATGTCAAAAAGCTTTCTACTCTGTACTCTGAACTCTTCTAACTTTTCTTCTTTAAGTTTCTTCAAAGACTTTTTCAAATTATAACATTTTGAGTGATAACTTTTTAGTAACTGTAAGACTCGTTTGTGTGTGACAATTGGAATTGAAGATTTTATCCACAATTCTTCAATTTTCGTTGCAACTATTTCGGCAATTTGCAAAAACGTAGGTTCTTTTATTGTGTTATTCCTTACTTTTAAGTCTTGTCGAACCCATTCATAGAATTTCATCACATTTTCATACGTAGGTAGGATATTCTCTTTCAACTCTGCACTTTCACCAAATATAGGACATTTTAACTTTTGTCTCGTAGAAGTCATGTTAGTAAACTTATAAAACGTAAATCAACAAGTACTCGTGAAAATAGTTGACGCGCGACCTTCCACCTTGAGATAACTATCGGCACTAGTTGAAACAAAACACTGCAGTTCGTAGATCGGCGCGTGCCACCCCCCCGCTTCGTCCCGCACTTTTCTCCTTAAAGTATATTAAAATAATTAAATATTTGATTGTAAAAGCTAGTTAACTATGTATATTTGAACATTTTTTTGAATAAATGAAACCTATTTTAATAAATTCTGTACTATTTCGTAAGCTGCGCAAATAGCCTTTAAATTGCCGTTTTTGTAAATGTTCGATGTCCTGGCGGGGGCTTTTACCGTTGTCTGATAATATTTATATTTTTAATGGAGGTAATTGATGGAAATTGGCAACTTAATACAACTATTCCAAATAAATATTATAAAAATAAAAAAATCGTTCCACCCTAATGGATATGCCTCCGGGATTCAGGGATTTTGTCATTAATTTCAAATGTAGTAATGTGTAGAATAAAGAATACATCAATATGAATAAGAAATGAAAACTTTTTTGCTGTCTTTTTAATAATATATAGGTGATCGGCCTTCTACAGTAAGAAAAAAACAATTTTAAATGTTTATCTATCGCATTCATATAAATTTCTAATGTAGACCTAGTTTAAAAATCCTTACTTTCATAATATTTGATTCAATCCCGTATGTACCAAAATGAAATTCCGGAAAAAAGGCTTATCCATATTGTAATTTCTATGACTATTCATGATGCGAGTACGTAAAATCAATCTACCTACTCCGACCTCTGCTTATAATATTAGTATAGAAGATTTAATTAACAAATAAAAATTACCTGTCTTTTTGAAGCTGCTCACGTTACCGACGAAATTGAGTTCGTCCCTCACCGTCGGTATCAAGTCTGTTTTCTGTACTTCACACACTACAGTTATGAGTTGGTAACTTTGATATTTGTATTCAATTTCATAAAGATAGTTAAAAATGTCCTTGCGTTTAGGTCGAAGAGTCATTCCATTAATTGTGACACTTATTGCATCTATAAAAAGTTTTGTTGATTAATTCATTTAGTAAACCGCTTCCTTATTGCAGACATAATACAATGTAGCGTGACGAATGATTGGTAAAGTAAGCACATTTTAACATAATATGTTAACGAACCTATTTACTATATAGGTTCGTTTATATTGCAAAAAAAGCATGGATTATTCAACCAAGTTTAGCTACGCTTGCCGCGGTTGATTCGCGAATAGGTGACCATCTTTGCGTACCAAGACCCCTCCGTGCCTTGAAAAGCACGTTAAGGCGCGGACTGACTACGATTTTAAATGCTACAACTACATGCTACAGCTCCAACAAATAAGGTTGAAAATTGAATAAATATTTGGATTGACGATGTGACTAAGCTGCGAATTGGCATTTATTTTACGGGTTTTATTTAGAATTATTCGGACTACACACATTAAATTAAATAATTGTCTGGTTAAAGTTTTAAAGTAATGTTTATTCTATTGAATTCTTTAAAAAAAAAAAAAAATTGTTATCGCTGAAAATACAGAGATGTTCGACGTCAAAGTTTTTTTTGTGAAACAATTTTTATTGGGAATATCAAACAATTTTTCACTATTCTATTCGGTTAGAATTTTTCTTTAAACCCTTCTCTGTCCACTGTATTTTTTGTGTCGTATATTTTCATTGCGTTACGTCATACTCGATTGTCAAAGACACCAGTGTTTTTGTGAATATTGAGGTAACAGCGCGCCTTAAGCCGTTGGTCCTGGCTGTCATTTGTGGAATTATGTCAGTCGTTATTGGTCGTCTGATGCCTGAAAGTCTGTTCTGGAGTAACTCAACTGACACAAAGTACGTTTTCATTGCACAAAAAAAAATGCTTTCGCATTTTAGGTAATATACACTCAAGGGAAAGTTGTAAACCATATTTTGAATCCTTGAAAATTCTAACATTGCCATCATTATACATTTTTGAGGTGGCAGTGTTTGTTAAGACAAACCCACAGCTTTTCGAAATAAGAGCCCCAGCTGACCCACGGTTAAGGAAAAGGGATTCGAGCATTCTTTGTGTTGATCGTAGTAAAACAGCCCTCCTACGTAAAAGTATTTATCGAATGGCTCCGGTTATTTTCAATAAAATTCCACGTCAGATAAAAATCTTAATATTGACATGTTTAAAAAGAAACTGAAACAATTTTTAATTTATAAATGTTATTACTCCACAGCTGAGTTTATGGAGGACACCACTGATATTTAGTGTTTTACAAGGTTACAATTATATTAATGATTTTATTTCCCCTCATTGGTTTAGATGTTGTTAAAATATTTTTTTTTTCTTATTTTCAATGTAGACTTATGAATATTCTAAGTTGCACTGTCTTATATTCTTGCGCTTATGTTTACATTCTTATTATACTGACATTGATAATTGTGTGGAATTGTATGTGAGTGTTAATTGTGTGTTAGGAATTGTGTGTTAGTATATAAGTAATTGAATTGTTTTATTTTCAAATGTGTGTCTATGATATCGACGCAACTAACTTTTAGTATTATTGGTATGCTCTCGGGTAAAATGTAGCGAACTGTGCATCTTATTATAACATACTATTGTAATTTTTAACCTACATTTACAAATAAATGTGATTTGATTTGAATTGACAACCAGTCTTACGATGATGATGATATTGAATAAAAACTTTTTGCAAAAAAAAAAAACAACCGACTTCCTTAAAAACACTACAAAGTGAAAAATAACTTTAATTTCGGAAGTCGGTGTCTTAGGATCTGTATTTATAGTTTTTTTGCCACCGACTTCCGAAATCAAAGTTATTTTTCACTTTGTAGTGTTTTTAAGGAAGTCGGTTGTTTTTTTTTTGTAAAAAAGTTTTTATTTTTACATTTTCAGTTGTGGTATCCACCCCGCACTAATTCCAAAGAAACAATGCATATTTATGCGATAGCAGAAATCGCGGTTGATTTGCTGTCATTTTTAAAGAGTTCCGGTGTCTATCTCTGGAACTCATCATCAGATCTATATGAAATTTATATGAGACCATTTCGAAATAAACCCCTTTCAAACAAAAAAAAATATTTACAAATCCGTCTATATATGACGGAGTTATGGCCGAAAATACATAAAAAAAAAAAACATATAAACATCCGAATTGAGAACCTCCTCCTTTTTGAAGTCGGTTAAAATAGTAACTAATTAATAATAATAATAATTAGCCATAATATTATTACGGTACGGTGTCCCCCAGGGAAGCATTCTAGGCCCCACCCTTTTTCAAATTTACATAGATGACCTTTGTAGAATGTCAATACCAGCCTGTAAAATCTATGCGTATGCAGATGACACAGCGATTCTGGTTGACGGGCCCTCATGGGAAGATGTGAAATGAAAGGCCGAATTTGCAATGTCTTCAATTATGAACTGGCTTGACCTTAACTTGCTGACATTAAACCTAAAAAAGACGTATTACATACCCTTTGCGATCCGGTCTCATTCCAAACCTCCCATTAGTTTCACAATAACGGCTCACTCATGCCAGAATCAGCTAGTCTCGTGCTCATGCCCTCCCATTCCCAGAGCAGACAGTGTCAAATACTTGGGTGTGCATATAGACGATGGACTAAAATGGGACAAACAACTCGATACCCTAACTTCTCGAACACTTCGTCTTATACATATTTTCAAATCTCTCCGAGAATCTGCCGGTTTTGACATTCTAAAAATGGTGTACTTGAGTCTATGCCAGTCTATTATTAGTTACTGTATAACTGTATGGGGTGGAGCCGCGAAGACCTATCTTATGAGAGCAGAAAGGTCCCAAAGGGCTGTACTTAAAGTTATGTTAAGGAAACCCTACAGATACCCTACAGCACAACTTTACGCTGATTGCAAAGTGCTGACAGTACGGCAGCAGTTTATTCTCCAATCTGTCCTGAGGATACATGCCCGCTTACCTCCCTCTGATCCAAGAAAGCGTACATATGTTCCCCCAGGTGTACAGTATAAAACCTCATTTGCAAGACGTCAATACTAAGTCTTAAGCCATCATGTTTTCAAAAGAATACAGAAATAACTAGACATAATAGACCTAAATAAATTTAATGTTAAATCAAAAACTTCTGACTGGCTCAAACAGCAGGACTATATTAAAACAGAGTCTTTACTAGTATCATACTTCGCTTGACATAATACTCACACTCACACACACATAAACATTTTACACTCTCCCTTTCCCTTCTCACACACACACGCATGTACACACCTCAATACTCTCACACATTTTATTAATATTAATATTCATTTGTACTGGTAGATCACCACACTTTCACTCTTGTATACTTAGTTTTATAAAATTTAAATTTTGGCCGAGCACTGTCTCTTAAGATACAGGTTTCCTAGTTTAAGAGACAGGGTTCACTATTTCTCTTGTATGCATAGACTTTTTTTTTCTTTTTGTAGACCTAAATCTTCTGTACACAAGCTATGTTTTTATGCTCACTGTATTCATATCGCATTGTATTGAACTGTGTCTGTGTGTATTATTTATTTGGGATAAATAAACAATTTTATTATTATTATTTATTATTACATATCTCGGGATTCTGGGATCCCGATCCTTTGGAAGACGTACGAGGGGCCGAAGCCAACTCGCAGAGGCCCCTTAGACAATTTAGACGGAGTGAGGTACCAACCGACGATTATCCCTGTATACACTGTGCAAGTGCACCCAAGGACAACCTCCGGTTGGTGTAGAACTATTGCAAGATATGGAAACAAAGATGTTGGATTATGTATTTGGATGGCTAAAATGGACTGGTTACCAAGAACTATGGAAGGACTATGGCCCCTGCCGCATCAATGTTTTGTATATCCACGGATTAAATGGCAGGGGGTGACTTGCACACTCAATAATGGGCGCCCGGAAACCATCGCTGGCACATAATGACGCAGCGACAAGGGGGCAACACTTCCTGAGGTGCTTGAGAAGTGGAGAGGTATTTCACGGCTGTCAGAACAATCCCAGAGCCCGGAAGATGGTCAAGATCCCTACGAGCACTTACTGGAATACTATCTTTCCCCGAGCACGTTTGCTCTTGCGAATCTCCACTCAAGCCAGCCAATAAAGGCAAGAATGAGTTAGGAGCTCTGAACCTCGTCAGTGTTCACTCCAGCCGGCCAATAAAGGCAAGCCAGAGATGAGGAACAAGAATTCTCCCGGGAGATAGGGTCGCTACTGCCCAACAGCTCGCCACAAGCTGCCCTGCGGGTTTATTATTATTTTAATTATTATTTATTAATAATTAGCCTATGTAAAGTAAGTATCTAATTCAAAAAGAAATTAGATTTAAATTGGAATCAAAGCTACTTAATTAGGTACTTAAAAATAACAACCTGTGTTTTTAAAAGGTACCTCGAATGGTTTTAATGATATTACCCTAATGATTAAATCTCTGTATTAAAAAAATGTTATTTTGAGTTAAGTAAACAGTATGACAAGCGACATCGTGGCAGGAGCAGACAAAGATAGCTGGATAAGATCTCATTTAATAAACACTGGTCCCCATCAGCTTTGGACAGAGAGAAGTGGACAAAATGAAGGGGGACATATACCTAGGAGTGGGCCAGTACACGCTGATAAATGAAATATTATAACGCGGGTGCGTTGCCAGAAATAACGACGTATAAAGATCAAAGATGGCAATTCAATGGCGATCAAAGTTGGTTAATGGCAAGCTTCACTTGATTTCAGCCATCGAAGCAAACGAAAGCACGACTGCATCTAATAATTAGAAAACCAAATCAACTTACTGGATTTTTTCAGCATTTCAAATCTCACCAAAACTTTGCTGTAATCATTTAGTTCCGTACGTTTACACATCATATAACTATGCTCGTGTCTAGAAGTTAATTTTACTACGAAACCGATCCTGTGAATTGAAATCAGATCATTCATGGTTGATTCATCTGAAATCATAAAAAAAAAAAATATTTTCATCATGTATTCCAATTTAATCAGTTCCATTTTTGAATGCTAAACCAATTTTCCCTCGACGTGCGTAGAGGAGGTTGGATCTAAATGTTATCATCATACATTTAGATCCGAGCTCCTCTACGTATTCTTATTCTGAGTATTTCTGAGAGTGCAGTCATAACTACACGACGTTGAATACGTTTGATCAATTCACATAGAGCGCGGTACTATCATGCTCTTGTTTTAGAAAAAGTAGGGATATTTTATATAGTTTGTATCACGAGAAATGATTGACTTCTGATCAAGCCTTTCATAATTATGTAAGAAAATATTCTAAGGTATTCAAAGGAATCTGCACTTATGCTAAATCTAAATTAATAAGTAACAGAATTAGTTCTTCCAACAATAAAACAAAAGCTGCGTGGCAGGTATTTAATAAAGAAACTGAAAATACTAAACAGCGAGATCAGAACGAGTAGTCTGTAAATAATGAAACCATTTCAGATAAATTAAAAGTTGCTGAGACCCTAGAAAATTTCTTTGCCAACATTCCAATAGAAGTTACGAAATCTCTCCCCTCATCATCTATATTAGCTGAATCTCTTCTTAAAGAAAACTGCAGTAAGGACATTCCTAGTTTTGAATTCAAACCCATTTCTATTGCTACAATTAAAATATAATTTAGAAGTCTCAACATAAAACACACAGAAGACTCATGGGTGATTTCGGTTAAGGTTCTTGAAGATATCCTTGACACAATGGCTCCTGAGACTGATCCCTCTAATTATAGACCTATAACTGTGCTACCAGCATTGGGCAAAATTTATGAAAAAATCATGCTGGACCAGAAGTTAGCTCGTTGTAACTCAAATGGGATTTAACATAGTCGACAGTTTAGTTTCACGACAACTGACGCAGGAGTAAAACTCATCAGTCACATTTTGGAACCCTGGGAAAAGTCCCAGGGTCCAATTGGTATTTTCCGTGACCTCCCAAAAGCGTTCGACTGCTTTGACCACATTACCCTGATCTGTAAATTACACCACTACGGAATTCGAGGACAAGCGGCTGATCTTGTTCTTTCCTTTTTATCATACAGGCAGCAAAAAGTTAACGTTAACGATGTGACGTCCTCGGGGTCTCTAGTTAAGATGAGCGTGCCTCAAGGTTCAATTCTTGGCCCTTTCTTATTTCTAGTTTACATTAATGACCTTCCTTACATGATGGCTAACTTCTCGGATATAATTTTATTCGTGATCACACTTCTCTTATTTTTAAATTAGAAAAGACACGGATGTCTTACATGTTAACGAGAGTCTAGCAGCTCTTTCAAAATGGTATGCAGCTAATGATCTCTTACCTTATGTAAACAAACCTAAATGTATCAAGTTTTCATTACTAAATGTACCCTAAGTTGGTCTAAATTTAAAACTTGATGGCAAGAATCTAGGTGCTATTTCGGAAACTGTATTTCTAGGAATTACTTTAGATACAAAATTGTAATGGGGTGCCCACATTACACTTATTTCAGGTAGATTAAATTCAGCTGCATTTGCAGTAAGAAAAACAGAGTATTTGACCGATAAAGCTACACCTAGATTAGTGTACTTTGCTTATTTCCACAGTATTAAGTCTTGTGGCGTTCTGCTGTGGGGTTCGGCAGCCAACGTAGATTCAGTTTTCATTTTACAAAACAGGGCAATCCGCGCTATCTAAAATAAAGGCTCGCGAGTCTCTTAGAAAAAAAAAAAACAGAAATTGATATACTGACTCCACCTTCTTTTTATATCTATGGAAAGTTCAAATCACACATCAAACGTGTCCTTAACAAAAAAGCATATTATAAGATAAAAGACTATGTTCAAGACAAGGAAGTTTGGCAATAATTCCTTCTGCACATGTGG
Organism: Aporophyla nigra; assembly: GCA_947507805.1. Classification (NCBI taxonomy): domain Eukaryota; kingdom Metazoa; phylum Arthropoda; class Insecta; order Lepidoptera; family Noctuidae; genus Aporophyla; species Aporophyla nigra. The sequence continues at coordinate 4,091,947 of OX382318.1, forward strand.
CTTCCCTGGTAGCTCATTAACGGGATGACCATGTAAATGTCTATTAACTGCTCCCAAATGACGATGTACGTTTTTTATTTAATATATTTTTTTTTTCATTCTTCTTTGACATACTCCATTCATTGCTTTATATAATATACACAAATCCTAATTTGAACTCTTTATTACTGGTTTTCATGGCAACAACGACTTGGTTTAAATAGGTTATTATATTTATTTATGATATACTATCATATAAGTACATTCTTCTTCATTTTGTGAATGTGCGAACGTTGCAGGTCTTGTAGACCATAGACAATTTTCTATTTTATTAAGGACCTGGTACTTGTTGACAGTCCTATACTGTTCTCATATACCTATTAACACTGTCATTTGAAACCATTGTAAAAGCCAATTATTTTTAAAAGAGTAACCATGGACTTTTTTGCCGGCTGTTGTTCATAGGAATTAACAATTTGGAACCGTGCACCGAGCTTCTGACGTTACACAAGTGCCCTTGTTGGTGTTATGTGAAATAAAAATATATCGATTTGATTTGATTGATTTGAACTCTACTGATATGATACGGTGTGTAACTAGCGGCCGCAACACCCAAAGGGTTGCGGTGGGTTACAGCTTTATCGAAGAAATGCTTGGAATTGTGTTTCATGAATTGCAGGATAATAATATCTTAGGACAACCAACACAACGTTATCTGATCACAAACTAGGCAGAGCCTGTACTATGGCAACCAGACAACTGATATATATACTTATATATTTCTAAATACATACATATTATAGATAAGTTACACCCAGACACAGAACAAATTATTGTGCTCATCTACCACTAGACTAATAGGTTAGTCAGTGCTACTGGGAGTTTTGAGATCGAGGTTCAGGATTCCGAAAGTACCAAGGGGGACCTGTTGCTTTACAGAGAAAACGGTTTTGGAGAGTCAATGTCCCCACAGTCTAACAATCTGCTTTTTAAATGCCGAGCGCAATCACTGAAAACATTCCCGAACACTCTTGAATCTTTGCCACAGTTCACAGTTAGCGGCGACGTCTCTAGAAAGTACCAGACCGATAATTCCGCTATACGATAATAGATGGCGGTGGCGTCTACAGATAATCGTTCGTGTAATAACTGCTACTTGATAATAGATTCGTGACGTTTCAAGTGTTTCTAATCTACATAACAATACAAATGTTCATCAGACTGTCAAAACTCACCGCTCATTGTGTCTGCCAGCACATATTGCATTGAGAGGGGCGCTGGGTAATCGAAGTTGTTGCAACTGACGTTAACTACATCGCCGTCAGCGTATTGGTACTCAGCAGAAAAATCAAAGTTGCTCACCAACAATTCTGTGCGATACGTATGCAGTAACATGTTGTTGACGAGGATCGTCTGAGGCGACTCTGTGGAGTTAGGAAACTTACAAATATGTAGGTAAATAGGTAGGCTGTATTCTAGGATACAAGGTAAGTTTTCAGTTGGGTCATTTGAAGAAAACTATGAAATGATCCATGTAAACCACAAGTATGAAAAAGAGACCCAAGTTAATTATAAAAGAAAAAAAAAGAATTTTTACTTGTGTAACTACATATAAGTTGAGAAAAAGAAAATGGGCTAAGTGCGCGTCACACGTGATTGTTTATGCATGCACAGTATTGATTATGTCGACCTACAAAATGAATATGCATTAGAATTCGAAAACTCGAAAGTGCTAGCGACATATGGCTAATAACCCATCCTCTGAACGCGGCAGCCGCTCGCCACACTCATTCCCAAATTAGCAGCCTATAATGTTCCCACTGCTGGGACACAGGCCACCTCTGAGTGAGAGGGAGTAGGCCATAATTCATTACGCTGGCCCACTGGGGGTTGGTAGATATCTCATCTCTTAATATTTTTGGTTCTAAGAAATCCCTCACGATGTTTACCTTCACCGCTTTGAGAGAATTGGTGATGAAATAATTTACACAAAGTAAAGCGCCTGCTTGGGTTCGAACTCACGACCTTACTACTCGTAAGTCGCGGCTGTTACCACTGGGCCACCACTGTTCCATCCATAGTTCCAAGGTATACCCTAACCATTCCTAATGAGGCTACAACCCTTCAGGACAGTAGCAAGCTCACAAGTACTTTCAAGATCCAGCGTCGTAGACAGCCTTCATTCTGTCTTCACCCACCGCCATCTTATGAATTTCCAGAGTTTCTTTTTACCATCAAAACCAAAAAATAATTGAGAACTAAATTGGTGTCAAGTTTTATGAAGTTCAAAGGAAGTTTAGGTACTTCAATGCTGAAGATGCATCTTGGCTTTAAACTCAATTATTTGTTTGTGACGTTTTATATTCAGTAGCAAGGAACGTGATAGTGCGTACCAATTCAGTACCCAAGCTCTGAAATTTATGTGTGTCTGCGCTGGAGCTATCCGGACTGGTGTTAAATGACAACATCTTGTAGATGTGAATGTAGGTTTATACCCACTTTTTGTTTGTTTTCCCTTTTTTTTTTGGATGGATAATCATCGAATAACGTCTTCTGCTCTGGGTGGAGTGGAAGGGCTCAGACTTTTACTTACTAAAGCCCACCCGTGTTCATTCAGTTGCCAGTGTCAGGCCTACGGCAACTATTTCGAAAAAATCCGAAAACCTGGCAGGCACCGGTTCTCACGGACCCCTTCAATATATGCTGATATCTCATTGAAGCACGCGTGAAACACAACGCGCCGTTGACCCGGGCTTGGTCTTTACCGGGCGGCGAGCTACTCATTGCTCGCTGCCCGCAAGCCCGCGCCTAAGGTGGCCGGTAGTCCGCGATGGACTCCCGACGTCCGGGACGTCTCCTCCTGCAGCGGCTAGAGGCATGAGGGCGCATAGATTGCCTCTTCCTTACGCGCTCCGCCTCCTTTGTTAAAATCTACCTGTGTATTGTACTGTCATTGCTTTTCGTTGCTATTTTACAAATAAAAGGAGCTTCGGACATACTTTTTTGTCTCACGTGAATTTTCATCAAACAACTAGCCTTTGCATAGTAGTGGTCTTCATACTGGACCACAGGGTATATATATGGGATATCACGATCGGCCAACACCGTACAGGTCCATAGACCACCCATGGTTTTATCTGCCTTAACCTGATAAAAGAAACAACATTAATCATAAAGACATTCATTGGGATATTATTAACCAGGGCAACCGATGAGATGGGTCAGTATGGACAAAATCTGAATCAGAGAAATTTTTACGGAAACACGTAGTCGATGTTATAAACGAGAAAAACAGCAGATTTTCTAAAAAACTTATGAAGTATACGACTAACTTCCGCATATATTTTTTTTAGAATGGCATCTAGCACTTCAATCTATGAGCTTGTCGGCTGCTTACCCGGTCTTGCCTGTGGCTACCTTAATACCCCTATGGAGTACGGACCTCGGCTTAGTGTATCACTGGAAGACAGCCTGTTCTTGTTGCCAAGCAAGGGACGGGCTGGATCGAAATCATTATTATTTAGGGACGAATTAAATGCTACTGGCTCAGCGGCGCGGGCTGGTTCGAGCAAGGGTTATCTCGCAGCTAGCAGCCATCCCATCTGTCCCGATGGATACATCGGGACAGATTGGACGGCTGCTAGCTGGAGGGCGTAGACTTGAGCTGAGCTGGCTTGGGGATACCGATGACGGCGGCTTTACACGCCTGCGGGGAGATGTTGGCAATATGCGAGGGGCGGAGGTGTACGCCTTATTGGTGACACCATTCAAACGGGGTGATAGGCTAAGGAATGATGTGATAAGACAACGATGTGGTTCAAAAGAAAATTTAGTGACAAAAATGGCGTGAATTTATGTATTCGAACCGGGAGCTTTCCTAGCTTGGAGCCCTGTTAATCATTAAATGGCTCCAAGCTAGGAAGGTCCCGACCGGGAAGACATCAGTCTTGCACTTCGTCTGAAGTGACGAGAGGCAGAGGGTCATCAGGATCTTCAATGGGAGGGAGAGTGGCCCTATGCCCAACTTGGCAAGGTGCGCTTGGGTAACCGGTTGAGCACTGGGAGTGAAAGAAAGAAAGAAGGAAAAATTAACAATATTGACAATTTGTAGGATTTAATTGTACTAAGGAACATCGTATTTAAAATCAAAAATGAATTCTATTTAAATATTTTTAACATTCTCGCAACTTTTTTAGTCTGCTCATATGTATGTAACCGATTATCAAGCAGCTGTTTTTATAAGACCTCATATGGTCCCGCTGCAGGGCATTGACCTCGCTACCTACTCTTCTTCAACTTCTCTGTCTACACCGGCTATATAAAGACATCATCAACGACATATAGATAATAGTTAATAGTTTAAAAGGCAAGGGCAAGGCAAGGGTAGGTAATAGGTAATAGTTTCAGATTTAACCCATCTCACCGGGTCACCTGTACATCAAATCCGCATCCCCGAAGAAATAGGCAGCGGATTGTGCTATTAATAAATGGTTATATTACTTACAGTGATGGTATTATTCGAATAATTGGTATGATTGTATTTATCACAGCTGTAAAAGATTTAAATCATTATTATATCTTGTTTATACTTTATACTTACTTAATAATTATTGATAAATATGATTTTGTTAAACTGTTAACGTTGTTTTCTTACTAGGGGATCGTGGGGCTTTCGGGACCGGGACCGCGTTCCCAGATTCCACCTATTAATATAATAAATATTTTTAGTATTATTTTGGGACCACAAGTAAAATAAACAAAGTTATGTCTTGGAAAAATACGGTCCACCAGAAAATGAAAAGTTATACACATAAATTTATTTTTATAAAACGATATAATATTTATTTTGTTTCAGCCTTCTATAAGAATTAAACCTAAAAACAAATACTACCTAAAAAGAAATCTTAAAGACTATTTCAGACAGCTATCTATATAGTCTTCACCTAATGTGACCAGGATTATGTCTGGACTTTAAAAGAGACTGTGACCTCTGGGTTTGTTTCTGCCTTTCTTCTCAGAGTAATCAGATAGGAAACGCCGACGTCATCTAGCTCAAAAAAATATTATTGACTTATAAAACTGTCTGTACAAACCTACTTACAGAAAAAAAAAACATTTATCATTTATAATCACCCACCGGAACGTAACAATAAACTTTTAAAAATTTCAGTATCGTAATTACACAGCATCGGTCATATCATATTCATAACAATTATTAAACAGCGAACTTTGTACTGCCATATAGTCAATAAATGATGTGTTAACTTGTTAGGCTCCTACTAAGTTATGACAACTTGGTACTATGAAGGCATAAAGCGTTTTCTAGCTAATACATACCCACCCATATTAGGCGAGCTGCTACCGAGTTATGACCACGGTACTTCGAAGGCATAAAGCAATTTCTAGCTGACCCTCCTATGATTGATAAGCTCCTTCTAAGTTATGACAACCTGGTACTTCAAAGGCATAACGCGTTTTGTAGCTGACACACAAAATGTACGAGAAAATGTTATTTTTTTTTGTTCATTGTAATTTAACTTCATTTGTCTTGTGGTCCCAAAATACTACTGTAAAATAATTAATGTATTTTACGTGGAATCCGAGACCGTGGTCCCGGTCCCATAAGCCCCACGATCCACTTAGGTATCTTTTTTCTTTTAGGTTGGGAAATCATCAAATGACATCTCCCGCTCTGGGCGGAGCGGGAGGGCGTGTCAGACTTTTATCAACTAAAACCCATCTAAGTTCCTTCAGTTGCCTATGCCAGGGCCACGGTAACTCTTCCGAACAATTCCGCGACCCTGGCTGGCATTGGTCCTAGCGGACCCGTTCAATATTGCTGTCATCTCTTTAAAGCGCGCGTGGGACACAACGCGCCGTCGACCCGAGCCTGGTACTTACCGGGCGGCGAGCTACCCATTGCTTGCCGCTCGCAAGCCCGCGCCTACTTACTTAGTACCTAAATATTAAATTTCTAGACTTTCTTGGTAAAGTTTGATGAGAAAAATAGGTACTTACAACACATGGTTTATAGAAGATTCATATTTCACGATTATTTTGAATTCTTCTCCCTCGTGAACAGTGTATGTGTATTGAAATTTGTAATGAACATCATCACAAGTAAGGGACGTCCAATTCCTTTTTCCAAATCGTTGTTCGATTTCAAATGTAATTTCAAGTGGATCTGTAAATAAATAATAATTGTATTTCAGGTATACGCCAACATCCTTGTGAGTAACAAGGATGTATTGGCGCGAAGTAAATACATAAAGTAAAATTCAATGTATATGGGTATGTATGCTTAAATTATATCCATCGTTTATTGTATTAAATGATAAATATCTATACTATGTTAATATTATAAAGCTGAAGAGTTTGTTTGTTTGGTTGAATGCGGTAATCTCTGGAACTACTGATTGGGATTGAAAAAATATTATATAGGCTATATAACATCACGCTATACTCTAAAGGAGCGGAGCAGCAACGAAAAATAGACGAAAACTGGCAGGCAATTCGATGCGATGGCAAGGGTCAGGGGAGCAAAAATTTGACACGGACGAAGTCGCGGGCAGAAGCTAGTATCAAATATAATTATAGATTCAGTTGTTTACAATCTAATCAATCAATTACCTTATCCATATTAGAGATTTTGTAATTATATCATTTATTATTTACCATGATTTGTTTTAACTTCTGAACCGATTGTGTTGAATGTTGACACATATATGTTGCTCCGAAGACGCTTCAACGTCTCAGTGACCAGCAGTTCATCTGATGATGGAGAGGAAAGACAGTTGAAAGAACTCCTCAACAGGTTACATCGTGTATGGGCTTGACTCATTCATCTTGATGAGAAATTAAGACCTAGCCAGGGTATGACTCACACTGAAGGTATAATGATGGAGATGGAAGGCATTTGAAGGAAGTTCCAAATTTTAGCTGGGAGGTCATGCTCAAAAAACGAGTGTGCTTTAGACCACACGACTGAAGTATAAAGGGTCGTACAGACAGACGTGACATGTCGCGCGACCTGTCGCGGAGGCGTTTCTGCGATATATCGCGACGCAACACCTTTCACACTGGCGCGACAAGTCGCGCGCGAATCGCGCGCGACGTCCTTGTAGCGGCGCGACGAGCAGCGCGACAGCTTTTAGTACATTTTGTATGGCGTCGCGGCGATTTCGCGGCCGCGACGCCACAGTCGCGCCGCGACTAGGTCGTCGCGGCTGCGAACCGACGCCACACAAAATGTACCTTATGTTGTCGCGGTGCTCGACGTGGAGCGACTGTGTCGCGGCGCGACAGGTCGCCCCTGTGTGAAGTGTCGCTCGCGTTTTCATAGAAATTGTTCTACGGATATAAATCGGCGATTCGCACGCGACTGTCGCGTCGCGCTTGTCTGAACGAGCCTTAACTCGTTTAGCTCCATCTGTATGTATGTCTACATAAATAAATAAAATAAAAATAAAATAAGTTTATTACATAACATTTTATCTTAAATTGCATGTCGAGGAGTCTCCATTTAGGCATAGAAATACCTGTAGTTGAAGGCTCATCATCTGTCTAGCCTTTTCCCAACTATGTTGGGGTCATCTTTCAGTCTCACCGGATGTAGCTGAGTAACAGTATTTTACATGGAGCGACTGCCTATCTGACCTCCACAACCCAGTTACTGGGTAATACGATACCCCTTGATAAGACTGGTTGTCAGACTTTCGGGCATCTGACGACCCGTAACGACTGTCTAAGATCTACGAAAGACAGCCGGGACCAACGGCTTAACGTGCTTTCCGAGGCACGGAAGGGTCTTGGTATGTAAAGATACCCATCCCCAGACCAACCGCGGCAAACGGTTGTCCCGTGCGACTGATATAACTTAGCCACAAGCCCTTTCCCCGATGTATGTATATATATCTATTTATATTTAACTAGGCTATGAGAAAAAGAGTGAAAGAAAATGTGTTCTTGCACCTCTTTCTTGCCCCTACAGTACTCTCTCTCTTAATATCTTCACTAACTTATATCTCCCTCTCAACTTACGTTCGCCTCGCCCGATTACACTTTTCGTAACGCTCTCGTCACGCGTTCACCAGCTTACTCCCCAAATCAAGCATATGTAAAGAAGTTTTACTTCAAAAATTAAAAAGTTTAGATATAATAATATAATAATATTTATTTGTTCAAAACCTTAAACCTATTTACAATTCTTTGGAACGTAAATTAAACCTGATTAGTAGCTGGCAAGATACAAAACTAGTGCAACTGGGCTTAAACTAGGAGGAACTCCTGTGCTATAAGCACCAGTTACTTCCGTCACCACCGTGATCGAGCTGCCGTTACAATTATGGTGCGGTGCTAAGTAAATATTAGTAAAGGTAAACATTACAAAATTATAAATATATTTAATTTAATTTAATATTTAATAATTTAACATTTAATAATTTAATTAATAATTTAATAGCTATCATGCGTGTGTGTGATCTATGAATGTGATGTATGAGGTGTGGTGTGTTTGTGTGTATGTATGTGTTCGGGTGTATGAGTGGGTTTGTGTGATTTTATTTTATTATTATTTTATACTTTTTAGAAGTTGTTCAGTATTTCCATAATTTTGAGAGAGAAGGAAGTCATTTATGGTAGGTTTTAGTTTACTTATTGGTAAGTGATGTAGCTGAGTATTTTTACTTATTTTATTATAAAGGTATGAACCCATATAGCATGGTTGTCTTCTGAAGAATTCTGTTTTACACGGTTTCAGGTCAAATACGAGGTCCTTTCTACGTTTCTTTTTCAGTCTTACCGGGTCATACGTTGAGCTTTTGTGGCTTATGAGCAGGACACTCCTGATATAAAGTTGTCGAACCGTTAAAACCATACAATCCTTGTATAGCTGCTCCGTTGGATACTGAAAGTTCTTTTTGTGCATTACTTTGAGAACTGCTCGCTGGGATCTTTCTAGGTTTAATATATGGGTTTTGTGTGTACTCCCCCAGACTGAGATACAGTATTCCAGTACTGACTGACACAGGGATAAATAGATTGACTTCAACAGGCTCAAGTCGCACACCCTGCGTAACTTCTTAAAAACTGTTATTAACTTTCTAACCCTACAGCTTAGCATTTTTACGTGATGGTGAAAGTTTAACTGATCGTCCACTTGTACTCCGAGATATTTTATACAGTTTGTTTTTGCAATAGGGGGACATCTACATTCACTAATATTGTTTTAATTACAAGTGTGTGCTCGGATTTCAACCAATTCATTAGCAGATGGTGGAAGCTTCTTTATCGAGAACATGATGTATTTTGTTTTCTCTAAGTTAAGGGTAAGTAAGTTCATGTTTAGGTATCCGAGAACCGTTCTCAGCCCGGCGTTTGTACGAGCGGCGACCTCTGACCATGTTTTACCATGGAAGAGAATCACCGTGTCGTCCGCATAAGTTATTATTTGGCCATTTAGTAGATTTAAATTACATATCTCATTAATATAAATAAGAAATAGGCTAGGACCGAGAACACTCCCTTGTGGTACACCAAAATTGATATTTGCACTGTTACTTAAGTACTTCTCAATTTTAACTATCTGATTTCTGTTGGTAACATAGTCCGTAAATAATTTAAGAGGGGTTCCTCGAATTCCTATATTCTCCATCTTCTCCACAAGCCTGGGAACAGAGACGGTGTCAAAAGCTTTTGCTAGGTCTAGAAAGACCTAGCATTTATTTTTGCTGTCTAGTTTACCTGCAATATGATTTGTTAATTTTATTACCGCGTCCTCTGTAGATTTGCCTGTTACAAAGCCGTATTGGTTCGGAGAAATTAATTTATTTTTATTTAGATAATTTATTAGTCTGCTATTCATCAGTTTTTCTATTATTTTTGAAAGTATTGGGAGCACAGAAATTGGCCTGTAATTACTGACACCAGCCCTGTCACCAGACTTGTAGATTGGATGGACTACAGATTGTTTGAATAGCGTGGGGAATGTTCCAGAGTTGAAGCTTAAGTTGGCAATGTGAACAAGAGCGGGGACCAGAACATCTCTAGCCAACTTAATTATCTTGACAGGTATATTGTCCCAACCTCTAGCGCCGTCTTCTTTTAGGTTTAAAACAATTTGCTCTACTTCCTGCTCATCTATTTCAAGCAAAACGAATGAGTTACACACCTTCGTGCTATTACTTTTCGTTGGTATGTCGTTTGGTACATTAATCCTACTTGCAAGGGTTTCTCCTACTTTGACAAAATAGTTGTTTACACTATTTACAGCCTCCTCCGGAGTTTCTTCTAGTTTCAGTAAGTCTAAGTTAGGTTCACGTGTCGAGTTTATGTTTGCGATTTCTTTGCCTAGCTTCCATGTTTCCTTTGGGTTTTTTGTATGTTTCTTTAACTCAGATTTTTCATGAGTGTCTCTAACTTTGTTCAGATAATATTAACAAAGGTGCTGCTCTGATGGCATGCCGCCAATATTGACTATCTACAACTTGCACTGTGTAGTATGTGGAGCGGCATTTACAGCGCCTACCCACTATTTGTGACTACTTCTGCTCATATAGCAGAAGTCCCAAAACTCTGAACTATCCCCTTGAAAATGGGAAAGATGGTGCCGATACATAAATTTGATAATAATGACAATATAACTGAATCATAATTCGGCCCACATTTCTAAAACCATTTACTTAAAGCAATCATCATTGATTTGTTTGACCACGATCAACTGAAATAATCTAGTTCCTTTACCTAAACTTTTAAATTGGGCTGACGTCATTTATATAGCCCTCCAGACTCCAGACCATAATTCGGCCACAGCGGCCAATCTTAACGGAGACTAGCCATCGGTGCGGGAGATATTATAGTGCACAAGTGTGTGCAGGAGCACTCACTCTTCTCTAATTCCCATAGTCCGATGGGACGGCAATCCAACAAGACCGGAGAGATATCAGGCGCAAGACCAACGGCAATGGCTTAACTTGCTTTCCGAGGCACGGGAGTATCACACTACCAACTTCTAAATTCCCGGCCATTACTAAAAAAAATCCTTATGGAAGACTCAATAACACTTTGCCCAACCTGGAAATCGGGCGAGGACACCACGCTCTGCAGCTGCCCCGTTGGTCTCGTGGTCACAAGCGCGTCATTTACTTTGAGATTCGCAAGGCCTTTGATAAAGTATCCTACAAATCTATACAAATAAATAAAATTGGAGTGTCTGTTTTTAATATTAAGATAACCACTTTTTGCTAAGTGTATATGGATGTATACACGGTACATATACCAAAACAACATTTTTTACAATTTTTGTCTGTCTGTCTGTTTGTTCCGGTTAATCTCTGAATTGGCTGGACCGATTTTGATGAAACTTTCACTGGCAGATAGCTGATGTAACAAGGAGTAACTTAGGCTACTTTTATTTTAGAAAAAATAAATAATAGTTAAAAAAAAACTAAAAACACGCTGAAATTAGAGACGTATGTCAGCGTAGTTTAGTTTGTTAAATACTACGCGGACGAAGTCGCGGGTAACAGCTATTTTACCTATAATATAACCTGAATTAACGCATCTTACCGCGGTAGCACGTCCTCCTGCGTTTTCCGACATCCACGCGGGCGAGGCCGCGGGCAAAAGCTAGTTATTTTATATAACTTGCTTGACTATGGTATTACTGGCGAGCTTCTGCTGATTGAGCTTCATGATTCACAACTCTGCGAGGTTCTGGAGACGAAATGGCAGGACAGGCTTTTGCGTTCTACCGCTGACCTGGCTACCGTCGAGATGATCCGACTAAAGTACAACGAATAGCTCAGAAGAAAGTACGGCGTCCTGGCGTTTGGTTGGAGTGACTCAGTTGCTCTCGGGGCATGGCTGCTCGAGGAAATACCTGAGTTGCATAACCAGAGATCTGGACGCTCGTGTCACCACTTTGTCCACTGTCGAGAGGACACGGCGCGGCAAATACTAGCTGAGTGTGCCACAAGGGAAGAGCCACGCCTTGTGTTTTGTGTCCTTGCTTGAATGGGTAGGTGTTTATATGTAGCAGACAGTGCTTTTTTTGTCGTTGTAAATGGTTATCTATCTATCGTTTATAATTTCTCATGTAGAATTAGACATGGTCTATCTGAATCAATAGTGCAAAATAATGAAACAGATTTCGAATCGTCCATCGCTTTCCATGAGGCGTGATCATTCAGCAAAACCCATGGCTATTCATTATCATCAATTTTACGTTATCCCGGTTGCATCCTTTGGGAGCCATTTAGTTGCATCCTTTCCTGCTTTTAGCCCTCCACTTCGGACGGTGTTTTGCATACTTTATGGTGTGTCTAATGGTACGCTTGTCATCCGCAAAGACGTCAAGCCAGAACTTTTTGGGTATTTTCCTTCTGCCGGGGTTCTTTATTAGTGATCGATGTGCCGGGGCCAGCAGGCGTCATGGCCAGACATTTGTTCCCCACATAGCTTGTTAGTTTCCGTAATACGTGCCCGTACCAACGTAAGCGACACTCCTGCAATTTTTCTGCTTTGTCACGGATATGAAAGCTGCCGGGAATGCGTGAGGTCTGAGCGGGGTCTCTCCGCGTTACCTCGGTAATCTTGCATCGGTGATTAATACTTTTTGTTGCTACGCTAAACCAGTTAAAATAACAGTCGATTTATTTTTAACACAATTTTATTAGCTTCACCTGTAATGTTTGTCTGTAACTATGTTTATAACTGACTCCCTTTTTTTTTTTTTTTTTTTTGGATGGGAAATCATCAAATGACTTCTCCCGCTCTGGGCGGAGTGGGAGGGCGTGTCAGACTTTTACTGACTAAAACCCACCCGTGTTCCTTCAGTTGCCCATGTGCCAGAGTCACGGTATCTCTTTCGAACAATCTCGTGACCCTGGCAGAACTGACTCCCTTGGACTTGATTTTGACCCACTTCAAACGGTCAGATTTCATTTAAACTTTGTTGAGTTATCGAAAACCGATGACAATACAATAATTTCATATGTTTATGCCATTATCCTTACCAGGGATACCAGGATTGCAAAAAAGAAACACAATTTTGTAACTAGGAGAACTAAAAAATAGAAAATAAATAATAGTTTAAAAACTGGGGTGCTTGACACCAATTTTCAATTATTTTCTACTTTTTAGTTTGGTTTCCTATGTAAGAGTGTTTTTTTAGTTTTTTGAACTATTATTTTTTATTTAAATAATAATTTCTAGTAGTTACCCAAATCGTTTAGAATTCTATTAGGCTTAGTGAAATCTTAAATCTAAAGGATACTTACCAGTCGAAGGATCGCTAGCTTCTGCTTGAAATATTATAAAAACCAAACACATCATTAATGTTAACATTTTTAAGTATTTTAATTAGCAGTCAAAACTAATCAAATGTAATGAAAACGTTTGTAAATTGTATTGCATTAACAAAATATTTCACAGGAATGATTTTCTTCTGAAATACAACGACCATTATATGAATATTTTAAGAACATATAACGTTATTCCACTAATTAATATCAGGTAAATTCTTCATTTATTTTATCCTTGAACTGCAGGACACGTAATATTTATAGGAAAACATAAATTAATTAAGTGCCCCCACCACATCTGTCTGTCTGCATACGATAAACTCAAAAACTACCGAACGGATTTTTATACGGTTTTCACCTATGGACGGAGTAATTTATGAGTAAGGATAAAGTTCCACTACCTTTTGCCTGCGGCTTTGCCCGCGTGGAGGTCGGAAATTATCCAACTAGTACGTACTACTGAGATAAAAGTACCCTTCTGTTAATCCAGGTTATAATCTATCTGTGTACCAATTTCATGCAAACCTGTTCAGCTGTTATGTAGATTCTTTTATACTTTGTGAATATGAGAACGTTGTAGGCCATGTAGACTGTAGACAATTTTCTATTTTATGAAGTACCTGTTACTTGTTGTCAGGCCTACACTGTCCTGTCAGGGTCGCGAGATTGTTCGAAAGAGATACCGTGACCCTGGCACATGGGCAACTGAAGGAACACGGGTGGGTTTTAGTCAGTAAAAGTCTGAATTGCCCTCCCGCTCCCCCTAGAGCGGGAGAAGTCATATGATGAATTCCCATCCAAAACAAAAAAGGCCTACACTGTCCTCCCATACCTATTAACACTGTAATTTGAAACCATTGTACATCTAATTATTTAAAAAAAGTTACCATGGAGTTTCTAGCCGGCTCTTCTACATAGGAATCAACAAATTGAAACTGCACCTAGCTTCTGACGTTTCAGTGCCCATGTAGGTTTATGACAAATAAAACTATTTTGATTTTGAGCCGTTTCGTGTGATTGAGTAAAAACGTACTAAAATTTAACATACAAATTAACACTTTTATAATATTAATAGGATCGACGCGGGTGAAGCTGCGGGCAAAATATTATAAATTTAAATACTGTAACGGGATTTTCCTGTTTGTCCTAATGTTGACGTCACTCTTAGTGCCCAAAACTTACTGTACGGGTCGTAGTAGTTAACTCCGTACACTGATGACAAACTTAAGGAAACGCCAACACAGAAATAAACAAAGAGAGACCGCCTTCAAGGTATCTACAAAAACTTTATAACCAAAAATTTAAACCGCCGAAAAAACTGAAAAGCAAAAAATAATAAACCTTTTTTATTAAATCTTAATGACTAAGTTCTTAAACTATTGTAAGTATACCTAAGAAATTTTGAGTCAGTGCTTTGAGTGATCTTTGTTCATTGATTGTTTGGCGCCGACTCAAAATTACTTAGATATACTTATATTAGTTACTGGGCTCGATTTTTTTTCCTGGGGTTATACCCTTGCCAATAAAGAATTACTACAGCGGGACTACTCTGTAAAAAGTTATGCGTGGTCATACATTAAAAAAAAATACGCGTCGTCTTCAGAACCTCCTCCGTTTTTTTCGTCGGTTAAAAAAGCTGCATTGATGTTTAAACTTCAACCCATTGATAGTTGCGAACCGTATTTTTAACCGACGAAAAAATACGGAGGAGGTTCTCATGTCGATGCGTATATACAATACATATAATATATTTTTTTTAATTACAAAATATTAACATTGCCATGACAGTACATAGAAGTAGCTGTGTTTGTGAAGATAAATCCAAGTCCTTTAAGACGTCTATTAGATGT
Source organism: Aporophyla nigra (assembly GCA_947507805.1). Taxonomy (NCBI): domain Eukaryota; kingdom Metazoa; phylum Arthropoda; class Insecta; order Lepidoptera; family Noctuidae; genus Aporophyla; species Aporophyla nigra. Next base: position 4,107,077 of record OX382318.1, read on the forward strand.
AGTGCCCCACCACAATAGACGCGACAATAGAGTGCTTCGTCTGGAAACAGCCAAGACAGCACTTATGTGTAAAAGTGTCTACCTACTGCATGGCGCCAGTTATTTATAACAAATTGCCTAAGACATGGAAAGAGCTTCCGCTTTCATTATTCAAAATACTTAATAGTTAAAAAACTAAAACATGTTTTCATAGAAAACCAAACTAAAAAGTAGGAAATAATTGACATAGAAAAGCGTGGGGTGTTGATATCAATTAAAATACCTCGAAGAGCAACCGACGTTTTTTTTTTAAACTATGTTTTATTTTCTTTTTTTTCTGATGTTTCGAATTTTGTGACGTATGTCAGCGTAGTTTTAGAAGATCGTTTTTTGCTATCCTGGTAACCCTGGCAAGGATAATGGCACAAATTTATGAAATTAATGTATTGTCATCGGTGGTCGATTAGTTCACAAAGTTTAAATGAAATATTATGACCGTTTAAAGTAGGTCACAATCAAGTCCAAAGGAGTTGGTTACAAACATAGTTACAAACATACCTACTTAAAAACAAATATACATACAAGTGAAGCTAATAAAAACTTGTTAAAAAGAGACTTTTTAGTGACGAAAGCATAGGATAATTAAAGAGTTCCTACTTTTTTTTAAGCATTTGTAATATTTTAAAATTGTATATATTTAGTAAAAAGTTTACGATTTTAAATCTTTTGCATGCCTACGTGGTATAATATGGCTGACCTCTTCTATTTTTGTAATTATTTGCAGTTACCCATATTTGCGAAATAAAAATTATCCTATGACGCCTATTTCTAGCAGTGGGCGTTTAAGGTTGAAATGATGGTGTCAATTCAATATTTTCTGAGTTTATGTGGTCTTTTCTTGACATGGGTGAAGGAGAGTGTTGCGTATGTTGTAGGAGATAGTGAAACTACGGCTGCTGTTAGCACACTGATTTATTGCATGTATGAGAGCGGTTGGCCAGCTGCGCGCGTATGCACACATAAGCATGCGCGCACACTAGAACATACATAACACTTCCTCCCCTTATTACACTTATGACATAATAATATAATAAGTTTAAACACTTAAACTAACTGTTAAGTCCACAATAATGAATTACTTAAAAATAAGGCTTATAATCTACGTGAGGAATGTTCCGTAAAAGTCTATTCGCACATCTTGATGCCGCTACGTATTACATAAACATCCAGTGTGTACGTACGCTGCATATACGTTACCGGCAATCGCATATACCCTACACACTCCATTATGTTCCCTGTGTAACAATAAAATCTTTTTCGAGATGATAGCAAAGGTATGTCGCAAAATAAAGTTTTATAAGTACCGTCCGATATTACCGAAACAGCCGAACCACTATCGATTTGAAATTGAATGCTTTTATCCTTAATCGTAACCGTTTCAGTCAGAGGTTCCCCTTGAGCTGAATATATGTTAAAAAGCGACTTACCATCGTCGTCCTCACTCACATCCCCCGTGGTCACGTAATTTACTTTATTATTACACATCCTACGCAGATGTCCTACAACGTTACACTTTTGGCATTTGTACTTCGCGAATTGACATTCCGACGACTTATGATTGCGACGACCGCACACCGTACACTTATCACTCATGGCACTGACGGGTTTAGCACTATTTTGTCCTTTTCCGATCTTAAACACCTGCACCTGGTCCGCTGGGGCAGCCGGCGTGGCGGCCGCGCCTGCATGCGCGCTCCGAACGCTCTCTGCGACCTCCACTGCCTTTGCCAAGGTTAAGCTGTCCAAGTCCCGGGCAAACAATTTCTCTCGTTCTGGACCCGCTACCATGCCCATCACGAACCGATCTCGCAATGTTTCCTCTATATTGCTAAAATTACAATGTGCGGTGAGTCCTCGCAGCCTTGCCGCCCATTGCGTGTATGACTCGCCTGGTTGCTGTGAAGCCGAGTAGAATTTATGTCGCTCGCTGAACCCACACCGTTTCGGGGTGAAGTGATCATCCAGCAACTTAATGAGCCCTTCATACGGCACCTCCTCTTTCGGCAATGCCAAATCCGCTGCCAGTTTGTAGGTTCCGTCATGGAGTGCGCTAAGTAGTATCGCTCGTCTCCTTATACCTGCCGCGTCATTTTTGGCGTCGATGTCGTTTGCAATGAACCACTGCGTGATTCTGCCTTTGTACGTTTTCCACTCATGTATATTATGGTCGAAAGTGGATAATACACCAAACGACGCCATTTTGGGTAACCTCGTCGCCACTGTTGCGTATGTTGTAGGAGATAGTGAAACTACGGCTGCTGTTAGCACACTGATTTATTGCATGTATGAGAGCGGTCGGCCAGCTGCGCGCGTATGCACACATAAGCATGCGCGCACACTAGAACATACATAAAAGAGAGCTTCGCGAAAATCCTGGATTTATCGTAAGTAAGACTAAACAATTAGTAGTGCCCAGTGGTAGCGGTCGCGGCTTACGAGTTCAAACCTAAGCAGGCGCTTTACTTGAGTCAAAAGCGGACTCCCGGCCACCGTAGGCGCTAGCTTGCGGGCGGCGAGCAATGGGTAGCTCGCCGCCCGGTAAGTACCAAGCTCGGGTCGACGGCGCGTAGTGTTCCACGCGCGCCTCAAAGAGATGTCAGCAATACTGAAGGGGTCTGATAGGACCGATGCTTGCCGGGGTCGCGAGATTGTTCGAAAGCGATACCTGGCACATGGGCAACTGAAGGAACACGGGTGGGTTTTAGTCAGTAAAAGTCTGACACGCCCTCCCGCTCCGCCCAGAGCGGGAGAAGTCATTTGATAATTTCCCATCCAAAAAAAAAAAAGCAGGCGCTTTACTTTGTGTAAATTATTTCATCACCACTGCTCTCTAAACGGTGAAGGAAGCCATCGTGCAGAAACCGGCATGTCTTAGAACAAAAAATTCGAAGACATGTGACATCTACCAACCCGCACTGGGCCTGTGTGGTAGATTACGGCGCACTCCCATTGACCGAGAAGAGGCCTCTGTCCCAGCAGACCTATTCATATCCATGGGTTTCCATATTTTGTGCTTATTTCGTACCTAACATGTACGCAAAGATAAAAATGCTTGCACTGACTGGACAGGTCCACCACCCAATCTGTGTGGTTCATTCTTTAAATTACCATTTCAGTCACCAATCTACATGGTCTTCACATGATGTGGCCAAGATTATGTCTGGACTTTAAAAGAGACTGTTCTTCTCAGAGTAGTCAGTTAGGAAACGCCGACCTCATCTAGTTTAAAAGATATTTAATTGACGTGTAAAAGTGTTTGTACAAACAAACCTACTTCCAGAAATAAAATCATTTATCATGGGCAGAAGGGCTTGTGGCTAAGTAATAACAGCCGCACGGGTTGATACTTCAGGGTAAGCTACGCTTGCCGCGGTTGGTCCGTGGATGGGTGTCAATCTTTACAAACCAAGACCCTTCCGTGCCTCGGAAAGCACGTTAAGCCGTTGGTACCAGCTGTCTTTCGTAAATCTTAGACAGTCGTTACGGGTCGTCAGAAGCCGGAAAGTCTGACAACCAGTCTTACCAAGGGGTATCGTAATACCCAGTAACTGGGTTGTGGTGGTCAGATAGACAGTCGCTCCATGTAAAATACTGTTACTCAGCTGTATCCGGTTAGACTGGAAGCTGATCCCAACATAGTTGGGAAAAGGCTAGGCAGATGGTGATGACAGTCGAAGGCAGATAGGTATACAACCTTGCATTACTCATGACCTTCTACAGACATTCAATAGCAATACAATACCTGGCCTTTGTTTTAATTACTGCAATAATTATAGAAGCCGCTAATTATCACGAGATTAAGACGTATGATTTGTAGTAAAACGGTTTTATGATCTACTATCTTTTGCCCGCAGCTTCGCTCGCGTTAAAAATAACAATAATTTTTTTTTTTTTTTTCATAAAGGTATCCTATGTTACTTCTAATACGTCCAAGAATATGTGTACAAAGTTTCATGATGATCGGTTCAGTAGTTTTCGTGTGAAAGCGTAACAAAGAAACTTCCTTTTACATTTATGGTATTAGTATGATTTGTAAATCGCATTTATCATAACTTCTGCTCGCGACTACGTCTGAATTAAATTTCTTGCTCCTCAGACCCTTCCCGTATCGAATTGCCTGCCAGATATCGACCTTTTTTGTTGCTGTTACGCTCCTTTAGATCGTAGCGTGATTTTATATAGCCTATAGCCTTCCTCGATAAGCGGGTTATTCAACACGAAAAGAGTTTTTCAATTCGGACCAGTAGTTCCTGAGATTACCGCTTTCAACCAAAGAAACAAACAAACTCTTCAGCTTTATAATATTAGTACCTATACCTAGATAAGCGTAAGGTGTTCCTCGTGGTCATGTCGGATGTATAGAATAACACCACCCCATTTCATCCCGTAGGTGTCGTAAAAGGCGACTAAGGGACTTACTAGAGAATGGACAGCAGCGTTCTCTATGCATTTTACCACTATACTGCGATCGCCATCGCATATTATAACGCTGAAGAGTTTGTTTGTTTGGTTGAATGCGGTAATCTCAGAAACTACTGGTTGGAATTGAAAAATTATTTTTGTGTTGGGTAGCTTATTAATTGAGAAAGGCTATAGGCAATATAATATCACGCTACGACCAATAAAAGCGGAGCAGTAATGAAAAATGTTGCAAAAATGGGGAAAATCGCACAGGCATGCGATTCAATGCGACGGGAGGGATGCGAGGGTTGGGGGAATAAGAAATTTAACGCGGACGAAGTCGCGGGCAGAAGCTAGTGTGAAATAAAGTATTTTGATTTCTAATTTTGAATCTTTTGAAGGTGTCAATTTTAACCTTACATTGACAAATGGCTGTCAGGCATTTGTAAATTGTATGCTACTCGTAACATCAAATGAATATCATAGTCTGCACTTTGTCAAACTGCTGATTAACATTTAAGGGCGAGCGCTCATTGTATTTAAATTAGTATTGATTAATTCAGAAAGTGATGAGTATTTACATAATTTAAATAGTAGTGATGCTTGTTTTGTCAAAAAAGTACAAATACTGTGCCTTTGGCATGAGAATGTAACTTATATCGAATACCTTTGTTTTTGTTTTAGGGCGGTAAATCATCAAATGACGTCTCCCGCTTTGTGCGGAGGGCGTGTCAAACTTTTACTGACTAAAACTCACCCGTGTTCGTTCAGTTGCCTGTGCCAGGGCCACAGTTACTCTTTCAAGCAAATCTGTGACCCTGGTAGGTATATCAAATACCTAAGGCAAAATCTCGTAATTGAAAACGTTCAAAATGTAGTCGCAGTCTTATCTCGGCGACAGTCAAATGTCCCAAACTTCTCAAAAATATATGAAAACTAGTTCTAGTAGTAAAAAAATAAGAACCGACTTCCTAAAAAAAACACTACAAAGTGAAAAATAACTTTAATTTCGGAAGTAGGATCTGTATTTAAGGTTGTTTCACTTTGTAGTGTTTTTTTTTAAGAAGTTATTGTTTTTTTATTTTGTAAATAGTATTTATTTTTAACTTTTTAGTTGTGGTAGATACCCTGCATTAATCTAATCGCGTTATTCGTTCATTTGTCACACAAATACTTAATGCAAATTTAAGACTTATCTGGTTTTCACATAGATCCCATTGTCCGAATGGAACCAAATTAAAATGGAACCATTCGGGAAGCACCATCTTTCAAATAAAAAAAAAATCATCAAAATCGGTTCACCCTGTCAAAAGTTATGAGGTAACAAACATAAAAAAGAAAAATAATAATAAAAAAAAAACAAAATGCAGTCGAATTGATAACCTTCTCCATTTTTTGAAGTCGGTAAATAAAACTAGATGAAGTCGGCGAATTGCGAACATCCAACATTCATACTTAAACGGTTTTAAGATGACACGCAGACAGAGTCGCGATCATACCTAGTATTACAAATCAATTAATTCGCCTTAACGAACTACACTAGTCATCAAGGTATCGTTTTACTTAAGTTAACGTTCCAACTCAGGCGCATAACATTGCATGTATTATCTTTCTAGTGATTGGTTGAAAAAAATGTTATCCTATTTATCATTGGCTTAAATAAATTTAAAATCAACAATTTAAATTAGGAATTTAATCACTTTCAATTTCGGAACAGTTCGGGATTGACAGTTGACGTTGGCGGTGTTTAAAATTGGAACCCGGTTTTGTTTTATTTAGTGTAGTGTTCTATTATTTTTAGTTAATTAAATAAATTAGTGCCAAAATGGGTTTCTTAGAAGATAGGGACTTAAGTGGCGTGCCAAGTATACCAGAGTTCTATAAAGGAAAAACAATTTTCATTACTGGCGGTTCTGGTAAGTTCTTTATATCAAATATTCTAGTGACGTCATTGTAAACGTAAGCGGTTTTCTGAATATCTCATTAACAGTTGGTGGTTGGAAAAACTGTTGGAGAAACTCACACTTATTCAGCCTATACCGTTCCCACTGCTGAGACTCAGGCCGCGAGCAAGAGGCCGTAATCACTCTGGCCCAGTGCGGGGTGGTAGAAGACACATGTCTTCGAATTTTTGGTTCTAAGACATGCTGGTTTCCCCACGATGTTTTCCTTCACCGTTTTGAGAGCAGATAAAAGAAACTCATAATAGAGAAACAATAATGTCAAATCCAAACTTTCATGTAGGTATTCGTCATCAATTAGACAATTTTAACTGTAATAATAAAAATTACGCTTACGTTGACTAGCAAACAACGTGGGTGCATATATCTATGAAAGATTTTGTTGTTTGCCCGTGCATTGTGTAGTTTTCCTCACTATATTACGGCCAATCTCAATGGAGACTAGCCTTCGGCGAGGGAGATATAATAGTGCATAAATGTGTGCGCAGACACAGGGGCATTCTCCCTTCTTTCTCACACTCAAAGTCCAATCGAACGGCCACCGTAGGCGCGGGCTTGCGGGCGACGAGCTACTCATTGCTCATAAGGACCAGGCTGGGTCGACGGCGCGTTGTGTTCCACGCGCGCCTCAAAGAGATTTCAGCAGCACTGAAGGGGTCTGCTAGGACCGATGCCGATGCCTGTCGGGGTCGCGTGATTGTTCGAAAGAGATAACGTGACCCTGGCACATGGGCAACTGAAGGAACATGGGTGGGTTTTAGTTAGTAAACGTCTGATACGCCGGTCGTTACACAAAGAGCGAGAGATGTCATTTGATCATTTCCCAACCATGAAAAAAAAAGGACAGCACGTAATCCGAAATGCTCCGGAGAGAGCAGGCGCAGGAGCAACGATTGAGAGTGCTTCTCGAAGCACGAAGCACCACCAACTTCCATACTCTGGGATGTTACTGAGAATTTTCTAGTAGAAAATAAAAAACTGGCCAAGTGCGAGTCGGACTCACGTACCGAGGGTTCCATACAAACCTGCAGGTATTCACGGTTTATGCATAAGATTTATGTTTATGAAATTAAATGTTTTTTTTTTTAATTTTTATATTTGAATTGACGAATGAAAGGTAAATTGTGGTTTACGATTTATGACGTATTAAAAAAAAACTACTTACTAGATCTCGTTCCAAACAATTTTCGGTGGAAGTTTACATGGTAATGTACATCTTATATTTTTTTTAGTTTTATCATTCCCTTATTTTAGAAGTTACGGGGGGTTTTACCACTTTGGAAGCCTCAATATAATTTTTGAAGACCTATCCATAGATCACGTACACGAACCCCAAAATTTATTGTTTTTTTTTTCTATTTTTGTGTGAAAATCTTAATGCGGTTCACAGAATACATATACTTACCAAGTTTCAACAGCATAGCTCTTATAGTTTCGGAAAAAAGTGCCTGTGACATACACGGACAGACAGACAGACATGACGAATCTATAAGGGTTCCGTTTTTTGCCATTTGGCAACGGAACCCTAAAAACCGAGGGAAGGTTTGGAGTGTGTGTCAGATTTTTACTGAAGAAAGCCCACCCGTGGGATCAGTTGCCTGTGCCAGGGCCACGGTAACTCTGTCGAACTAATCCGTGATCCTGGCAGGATGTGAACTGACCCTACCAATACAAAAAACTTTTTTACAAAAAAAAAAAACAACCGACTTCCTTAAAAACACTAAAAAGTGAAAAAATAACTTTAATTTCGGAAGTCGGTGTCTTAGGATCTGTATTTATGGTTTTTTTGCCACCGACTTCCGAAATTAAAGTTATTTTTCACTTTGTAGTGTGTTTAAGGAAGTCGGTTGTTTTTTTTTTTGTAAAAAAGTTTTTATTTTTAAATTTTTAGTTGTTGCACTAATTCCAAACAAACAATGCATATTTATGCGATAGCAGAAATCGCGGTCGATTTGCTGTCATTTTTTAAAGAGTTCCGGTGTCTATCTCTGGAACTCATCGTCAAATCGATATGAAATTTATATGGGACCAATTCGGAATAAACCCCTTTCGAACAAAAAAAGAATTTTGTAAATCCGTCTTATAAATGACGGAGTTATGGCCGAACATACATAAAAAAAAAATATATAAACATCCGAATTGAGAACCTCCTCCTTTTTGTAGTCGTTTAAAAATAATGATTACATTTGTTTTTTTTTTTAATGCAGTCGTTAAATTTCGATCTCCATTTTTTCCAGGGTTTATGGGCAAAGTCCTGATAGAGAAGCTGCTTTACTCCTGCCCAGATCTTGACAGGATCTACCTACTTATGAGGAACAAGAAGGGAGTGAAGTCAGAAGACAGATTATCTCAATTGTTCTCTTCTGTGGTAAGTACTTTTTTGTTGACCTGTATCGGAATCCTACTAATTTACAAACAGGATAAAAAGTATCGTATGTGTTAATCTAGATTATAAACTATCTGTGTCCCAAACATCTAAATCCATTAAATAAAACCGTCTTTGACATCCTATCCTATCTTCACCCGCGACTTCGTCCGCGTCAAATTTTTGCTCCCATAACTCTTCCCGTCGCATCGAATTGCCTGACAGATTTTATACATTTTTCGTTACTGTTCCACTCCTTTTGATTACAGCGAGATGTAATATAGCCTTCCTCAATAAATAGGCTACCCAACACAAAAATATTTTTTCAATTCGAACCAGTAGTTCCTGAGATTAGCGCGTTCAACCGAACAAACTCTTCAGCTTTATAATCCTACTAATCCTACTAATATTATAAACGCGAAAGTTTGTATGAATGGATGTATAGATGTATGGATGTATGGATGTTTGTTCCTCTTTCACGCAAAAACTACTCAACGGATTTGGATGAAATTTAGAATACAGATAGTTTATAACCTGGATTAACACATAGAATACTTTTTATCCTGGTAGTACGTTCCCGCGGGATAATTTCGACCTCGACGCGGGCGAAACCGCTGGCAAAAGCTAGTATTAGTATAGATGCGAAAATTCGTAAGGATGGATGTATGTATGCAAAAACCACAGATCGGGTTTGCATGAAATTTGACACACGGATAGTTTATAGCCTGCATTAACACACTGAATAATTTTTATACAGTTAGGACGTCGATCCCGTGGCATAACTTTACGACTTCCACGCGGACAAAGCCGCTGACAAAAACGAGTTAACTATAACGAAAGTAACAAATATCATCATTATCTACCTACAATTTTATTGGGGTCAGCGTCCAGTCTAACCCGAAGTAGCTAGACACCAGTATTTCACAAAGTGCGACTACCTACCTGACCTTCACAACCCAATTACTAACAAATAAGCTAGTTAGTGGCGAGACTGAACGCTCTGGGTCAATAAGGTTATTGGCCTAGAACGTAAAACAGTAGGAATAAAGTCGAATATTGATAAATATTTATAGAGGGCGAGGAACCTGAGAATAGATGAATTAATTATCAAATGACACCGAAAGGAAAGGGGCCTGAATGATATTGTGACTGCTGACATAGGGAATGGAAAACATTTAGCTCCGACCTTAAGTATATACAGGGTGTTCGGCGCATGGACCGTTTTTTTTTTTTGAGGGACTGCGTGGTGTGCTGATCTTTCATCCATAAACTCCATGTCCTAAAGGTCACTCATAGATCCTAAGTATCGCTATAGTCCTCCAGACCGTATTTCGGCCATGGCGGCCAATCTCAACGGAGACTAGCCATCGGCGCGGGAGATATTATAGTGCTCAAGTGTGTGCGCAGACACAGGGGCACTCACTCTTCCCTCACTCTCATAGTCCGATGGGACGGCAATCCGCCACGACCGGAGAGAGATCAGGCGCAGCTCCAATGGCTTAACGTGCGCACCGAGGCACGGGGGTATACTAACAAAATCTCCATTATTTACACGCTTTATTAATAGCTTCACTTGTATGTTTGTATATTTGTATGTTTGTTTGTAACCGACTCCTTATAGCGCGATTTTGACCCACTTTAAACGACCAGATTTCATTCAAACTTTGCACACCTGTCAAGGACCGATGACAATGCAATAATTTGATAAATTTATGCCATTATCCTTGCCAGGGTTACCAGGACAGCAAAAAAACTGTCTTCGAAAACTACGCTGACATACGTCACAAACTAATTTGTGCCATTATCCTTGCCAGGGTTACTAGGACCGCACAAAAAACTGTCTTCGAAAACTACGCTGACATACGTCACAAACTACGCTGACATACGTCTCAAAATTCGAAACACCCTAAAAAATAGAAAATAAATAATAGTTTAAAAAAACTAAAAAACACGCTTCCAAACTAAAGCATGAAAACCAAACTAAAAAGTGTAAAATAATGGAAAAAAAGCGTGGGGTGCTTATATATCAATAAAAAAATACGTTAAAAAGCACCCCACGCTTTTTTTCCATTATTTTGTACTTTTTAGTTTGATTTTCAATGGAAGCGTGTTTTTTAGTTTTTTTTTTATATCCATTTCCAACCCTTAGTACTTACTATAGGAGGAGGGCAGGCAGATCAAGCAGATGGTCTTCGCACACACACCCACACAGCTAGAATCGTCATCATTTTAGTCGAAACACGTCCAATGCTAGACATAAGTTCACCCAATTTGTCACCACCTCGCTTGGCAAGCTGGTTGGCGGTAGCAGTATGGTGGTAAAATGCATAGAGAACGCTGCTGCCCATTCTCTAGTAAGTCCCTTAGTCGCCTCTTACGACACTCACGGGATGAAATGGGATGGAGCTATTCTGAACATCCGGCACCACATTTTTTTTTTTTTAATATCTTAGGACAACCAACACAACGTTATCTGATACCAAACTAGGCAGAGCCTGTACTATGGCAACCAGACAACTGATAAACAAACTTATATATTTCTAAATACATGCATATTATAGATAAATTACACCTAGACACAGAAAAAATGATTGTGCTTATCACACAAAAATTTGTCCTGGGTGGGAATCGAACCCACGACCTCAGTCTTAGCAGTCAGGGTCACTAACCACTAGACTAACAGGCCAGTCAACATGGAACATAAGTGCTTACTGTAGGAGAAGGACATGCAGATCAAGTAGATGGTTTTCTTTAAATGTAAACCAGCAATGTCATTGTACGGTTCAGTTATAATTGTGCTTTGATGAATATAGATTTTAATTTGAAAAACAAATGAGGTCATTTTCAGATTGTATGCGGTCAGTTTCGTGAAAGTCCAAGTAAACATTAATTACATTAATTTACCCAGCATGCATTGCATATAGCGACCTGCGTGTATAATACAATAACGCATTCAGGGTACTTTTGAGGCTGCCATGGAGATGTAGCGCGTCTGGGATGTTGGCGAAGGCGTGCGTTGACGGGTTTGCCGCGATCATGTGGAGGCGCTGCGCTTCCATGGTTGAGCGCTTGCGCCTCCAATGGCATCCTGAATGTGTTCTCAGACCGGTGGAACTCTCCCCTCTTGCGAAGGTGGCTGAGAGTTCATACCCACTTAGGAAAATGAACTAATGTACCATTGTACGATCAGTGCAATGGTTCATTCGTTTATTTTATTTAATACTAGCTTCTGCCCACGATTTCGTCCGCGTTAAATTTCTTGTTCCCCGACCCGACCCATCCCGTCGCGTCGAATCACCTACCCGTGCGATTTTCCCCGGTTTTGCAACATTTTTCATTACTGCTCCGCTCCTCTTGACTGCAGCGTGATGTAATATAGCCTTCCTCGATAAATAGGCTACCCAACACAAAAATATTTTTTTCAATTCGGACCAATAGTTCCTGAGATTAGCGCGTTCAATCAAACAAACAAACAAAACTCTTCAGCTTTATAATATTAATTAAGTATAGACTAAGAATAACACCACCCCATTTCTTTCCGTGGGTGTCGTAAAAGGCGACTAAGGGACTTACTAGAGAATGGGCAGCAGCGTTCTCTATGCATTTTACCACCATACTGCGATCGCCAACCCGCCTGCCAAGCGTGGCGATTATGGCAAAGCCCCCCAAATTGGGGGAGGCCTAAGTCCAGCAGTGGACGTCTTACGGCTGAAGTGATGTGTGGTGATGATAGACTAACATTAAGGTAAGTTGTTTTACTATTAACATTACATGGATTTATTTCTGAAATAAATATTTTGAATTGAATTGAATTATACAGGGTGTTTGTTTTGATATCCAATAGATAACTCTAGGGTGAAAATTAGACTATGTTAAAGAATCAACTGGCATATTACGATTTTTTTTGACATCACGTCAGCGCCGGCTGTTGCTGAAAACCAGCGCTGGGGTTTCTTTATCTCACATAAGGTCACAGCATTATGCTGAGCGATGGCCGTTTTGCGTGGATGTGACGTATGATTTTCTCCCGCTGTTTCTTTTCGTGTGTATGTTCTTTCTTGCGTCATTGTTTAGCGCAAATACATGTTTTTTCTTTCATTCTGTTTCGTCCCGTGACCACAGACAACCGACCTTACGACCGTTTGACTTTTTACTCTATGCGCCTACGCATCATGACGTGTAACAGAGTGAAAACTGTCACTTGTCAGTTTGATTTTGACACTTGTTTTGATCTTGAAAATGGAGGTTGGTTGGTTGAATTTAGCTTGCGAGCATTTATATTATTAATCTTGTTGAATCTATAGTTTTGCGGACAATTTGTTGTGATCCGATTGTTTTGTGTGCAAGCAACCCCTTTTGACGATATTAAACGGGTTTTATTTTGGAATTTGATTGAAATGAGGCGATAGTGATTCTTTGGAGAACCGCGTGCTTGAAATCTTTAGCGTATTGAAGCGGCTTGGAATATTGAAATACTTACAGATTCACTACACAGTACAATATACACTCATTTACATACATAAATCCAAATAGGCTCAGTACCTGAGACCTCGAGTTTTCCTCAACCAGGTGAGTGATTGAATATTTGTTAATCACCTCCGCGCACGGCGGACAGTTCGACCCACGCTTACCCAAGACCCGCCCAAAGTTGGCCTATTTGTTGTCTGTCCTGGAAGGTAGGTCTAGCGCCGAACACATTCTATCTTTATATTTATAATTTTTCATATAAAATAATTATTTAGCACGATTATTTATGGCAAACACCCTTACGTGAAATATGAGAACGTCTCATTTTCATAGCTTTAAATTTGAATGATTGGCTTGAATGAAAATGTTTTACTCGTACTTATCAATGAAACTTATACCTGTATTCAAATTCAATAATATGTTGATTCTTTGACTTGGTCTCATAAATACCTTAGAGTTATGAGCAGTGATCGGATATTCAGATACATATTTACCTAATGTTATTATTTAGCTGTGAAAGCACGGAAGCGACTTCGTATTTTTTTAAAGCCGGGTTTCTTGTATCATATTTATTTAAAATTAATGTTTAACCCCAGATGCAAATACATATATAAATACATATACACACAAAACACGGTAAAAACGCGCATTCCATATTAGCCAACATTTCAACTTTAGGTGAAAAAGCATCTGAAAATCAGATCTCTAGTTATGACTTATGAGATATCAATAGGAACGGCACTCGGCGGTAAGCTGTATGAGACACTCGGAAACGTTCAAAATCTCAGCGACAGGAATATGTCAAAAATTTGTCAAAAATACAAGAAAACTCGAGCTATTTTTGACACATTGAAACTAAGATCAGGCTGTGAATGTTCTAAACATAACGGGAATTGCCCTCTGTTCATACCTACAGATAATTTTAGTGTAATGACACGATACCAAGGAGGCGAATGACTTCTTTTTGTGTCTAAGTACATAAATTTGTTTAAAAGTATATAAATATTCATAAGTTCTTTCTTAGTAAATGTCAAATGTCAAAGTCAGTCTATTGTACGTTTTTGTTTATGTTACAAAAGGTATTTAGGTCTATGACAAATAAATGATGATATGTCGAAAGATTTTGATAATGATAGTCTTGTAATCTGTACTTGTTTAGGTCATGATCTGCCTGTCTTTTGCCCACTATGTTGGGGTCAGCTTCTAGTCTAACCGAATGCAGCTAAATACGAGAATTTTATATGGAGAGATTGCTTACCTGACCTCCACAAGCCGGTTACTGTGTCATACGATACTCTTTGGTATGACTGATTGTCAAATTTTCGGGCTTCTAACGACCCGTAAAGAGTGCCCAGTTTCTGGGTTGTGGAGTTCAGAAACACTCGCTCTATAAATAGTCATTTTATATTAACTGTAAATACTTTACTTGGTGGTAACGATATTGAAAGGTCAACATTTCCTTCAATCGTTTCGCGATGCAACGATATTTTGATTAAAATATTACCTACAAGATTTTATTTAACTTTAAGGGCCAATACATAATATTTATATATTTTTGAGATATTTTTGTTTATGTCTATCTTTATTTTAAATATTTAAATTAAACTTTTTGTTATTAGTTTGTGAGGCAGACTCACTGTGTTCCGTGTGTTGTCGGTCTAAACTCTTTCAGACACGCTTTTTGATTTTTTTTAATTTTAGTTTTAGCAATATTTTATATAACAGTAATTTTATATGTACACGTATAATATAGATATATGAAAACATATTGAGTTAAAAACATTGAAGAAAAAAGCTGACATACCCGTTTCACGGTTTCATGCGAATAAAAGTTCGTTAGCGCAATGTTCAGTTTCCAAACCACAAATCGGTTGCGTCTTGTAAAGCTTGATTCAAGCTTTTATGATGATTCTCGCTACATGGTTCAGATTTTAATTTAAAAAAAAAACCAAATAGGTGGTTAGTGACGCTAACCAACAAGACTGGAAGAGTTAAGGATAGCACCATTTCATGTCTTCCTTTGGGTGTAGTAAAAGGCGACTAACCGACAATGGTCAGCAGCGTTCTCTATACATCTTACCTCAATACTGCGATTACAAAACCGCATACCAAACGTGGCTATAATGGTACCCCCTCCTTTGAGGGAGTTTTATATCCAGCCGTAGATGTCTTTCAGCTGAAATTACGATACTTGTACATCCAGGGAAATAAATTGTTTATCAAATTGACTAAGAACTGAAATTGCCCGTTTAATCATTTTACAATTGTCATTCTTTGACAGTTGTATGCATATATGTATGGTTTTAACACGACATATTGATGTAGTGCGTCATTAAGATAAATAAATTTATTTTCCTGACCTGTACTACACTACGTCATTTATATATATAGTTACAAATTTTAATGAAACTTACTTTATAATTGCAATTCTAATGAGTATAATTTCGACTTTGTAGATATGTAAGTATGTGTTGACAATGGTATTGTTACGTGAGATGGCGGAATGAGGAAAGTTTTGAGTATGAAAATCGATGGCTATAAGAGTAGAGGGAGACCAAAGAAACGATGGATGGTCTGTATGAATTATGATATGGATAGAAAGAGGTGACTACTGACATGACGACTGATAGAGAAGTGTGGAAGAAAAATACATTTTGCGCCGACCCCAAATAAATCTGGGGTAAAGGCAGAAGAATGATAATGCAGCTGTATGTTTTGTTGCAATTTGTAATTCATATAACTTTGGCATATAGTATGTGAGAATATCATTTGTGTTTGATGTCATCATCATCATCATTTCAGCCGTAAGACGTCCACTGCTGGACTTAGGCCTCCCCCAATTTGGGGGGCTTTGCCATAATCGCCACCCTTGGCAGGCGGGTTGGCGATCGCAGTATGGTGGTAAAATGCATAGAGAACGCTGCTGCCCATTCTCTAGTAAGTCCCTTAGTCGCCTTTTACGACACCCACGGGAAGAAATGGGGTGGTGTTATTCTTTACGTCCGGCACCACACGGTACGATGTGTTTGATGTACTCAACATAAATCTATTATTGTTTGAAGTACACAGCCTATATTGTTCCCACTGGTCAGACACAACCCTCCTCTCGGTGAGAGAGACTGCGGGCCCAATGCGGGTTGCTAAGACATGCCGGTTACCTCACGATATTTTCCTTCACCGTTTTGACACCAGTAGAGATGGAATTATTTACAAAAAGTATAGCGTCTGCCTGGGTTTGTACCCACGACCTACAAGTAGTAAGTCGAGGCTAATACCACTGGGCCACCACTGCTCCAGGAAATATAACCTGACTAGCTTTTGCCAGCGGCTTCGCCCGCGTGGAGGTCGGAAATTATCCCGCGGGAACATACTACCGGGATAAAAAGTACCCTATATGTTATTCCAGGTTATAAACTATCTGTGTGCCAAATTTCATCTAAATCCGTCCAGTAGTTTTTTTGTGAAAGGGTAACAAACATACACATACATCCATCCTCACAAACTTTCGCATTTTTAATATTAGTACGATAGGATTGAATACAGGTCTTCTTGGTTTTTCTTAAGGAGCTTTAAGAAAAATCAACAACCTTCGTGTAGTACTAGCCCAAAACGCATGCTGGTTCCATGGAATAGGGGTGAGCCTGTAGGGACACATGTAAGTATGTAAGGCAGAGTGCAAGGTTAGCAAATTATATGCGCACGTGATGTATGCTTGGGAACGACCAGTTAGTGCGCACTGGTCCGGGCGAACGGTTCTATCTGGGATCACGAAAAATATATTCAGTCAACGCTTTCCGATTTTCATTGACTCCAGAACCCCGATCAGAAGAAGCAGTACTCGAAGTAGGGATTACCATGAACAGTCAACCGAGCACAAATTCAGACTCTGCTACTGGCATTTGCCAGATAGAAAAGTCCAATAACACTTTGCCTGACCTGGGAGATGAATCTAGGATCTCATACTAAACAGTAGCGTTTGCGACCACTGAACCAACGAAGCAGTCGAAGCTTCACTAATTTCAAGTATGTTTCTTATTTTCAGTGTTTCGACAGACTTCGCAAAGAGAAACCTAACTTCCAGTCAAAAGTGTTTGTCATCGCAGGAGATGTACTAGAAATTGGCTTAGGTAAGTTTATTTCAATGTAGAATTTAAGTTAATTGTTAGTAGAGAATGGGCAGTAGCGTTTTCTATGCATTTTACTACCATACTGAGATCGCCAACCCGTCTGCCAAGCGTGGTGATGGTGGCAAACCCCCCTAAATTGGTGGAGGCCTATGTCCAGTATTAGACGTCTCACGGCTGAAATGAGGATGAATTTAATTGTAGGTCTATTGCTTCCGCCTATGCCAATGTCCAATAACACAATATACAGGGTGACCGGTAATGAATGGATAACCTTGAAATGTCTTATAGTATAACTTATGGCCGTTCAGAAAAAAAAATGAAACAAAATATATCATAAGTAGTACCTAAGATATGATTTTTTTTAAAGAAAGGTCTAATTTTTTTTACCTTGTTTTACTTTTATGAACACTACGATCAGAAATGAATGGATTCCATCGGTTTGTTGTTATTTTATTATTATGCACGAACTATGCTAATAGATAAACAGTGAATAGTATGACTAGCTATTGCACTTTTTTATTAAAAAATTAGCAAATTAATTATTTTTAGAAAAACTTTGCAAAATTTATTTTTTAAACAATGTTTAAACATCTTGGGTATAAAAAAATGTATGAATACATATATTTTGTTTCATTTTTTTTTCTGAATGTCCATAAGTTATACTATAAGACATTTCAAGGTTATCCATTCATTACCGGACACCCTCTTCCAGACCGTGTTTCGGCCATGGCGGCCAATCTTTACGGAGACATAGCCATCGGCGCGGGAGAAATTATAGTACACGTGTGTGTGTGCAGCCATAGGGGCACTCGCTCTTCCCTCACTCTCATAGTCCGATGGGACGACAAACCGACACGACCGGAGAAAGATCAGGTTCAGGATCACCCGTTTGACGTGCTTTTCGAGGCACTTGGGTATCACACCGGTTATAGCACTGCTGCTATGATAAAGATGTGAAGACGCCGTGGCTAAATTGCTGCTGCGCTGGTCACCTTTTTTGTGGGTTTTACATCATCAAATAGCGTCTCCCGCTCTGGGTGGAGCGGAAGGGCGTGTCAGACTTTTACTGACTAAAACCCACCCGTGTTCCTTCAGTTGCCTATGCAAGGCCCACGGTAACTCTTTCGAACAAATCTCGCGATCCTGGCAGGCATCGGTCCTATCGGACCTCTTCAATTTATACTGCTGACATCTCTTTGAGTATCTGTCACGGTCTTTGGATCATGAATCATGATTGACTGGCATGGATTTCTTTTGGCCCGAGCCAGTAGTGCCTGAGATTATCACGTTCAACCAAACAAACAAATTCTTCAGCTTTATAATATTAGTATAGCTTATACATATTTTTCCCCCATTTCTTCCCGTGGGTGTCGTAAAAGGCGACTAAGGGAATTACTAGAGAACGGGCAGCAGCGTTCTCTGTGCATTATACCACCATACTGCGATCGCCAACCCGCCTGCCAAGCGTGGCGATTATGGCAAAGCCCCCCAAATTGGGGGAGGCCTAAGTCCAGCAGTGGACGTCTTACGGCTGAAATGATGATGATGATGATACATATTTTTATTTCTGTATATGTTTTCAGGGTTATCTGAAGAAGACCGAGCTCTGATTGTGAATCGTGTGAACATCGTATTCCACGTAGCTGCTAGTGTTCGGTAAGTAGCTTTCTTTCTATCGCCGAATAGTCTGTGGATATCGTAATGATGCAATCCAAAAACGAATACTAATTCGCTGATACTATTAATGACATTTATTTACGGTTTTTGCGATTGGCAAGTCAGAGTCGGGTTCAAAAATAAATGATTCCCGACCGTAATACGAAGTTTCACAGGTGACTCTGTTTTGGAGTGTTAATGTGGTGCTGTCCCACAAAAAATGCGGTACTTGATATGTTGTCCAGCGTGTCCTGTTGTTTGCATGCTACAGGAGTTGATGGACGCTACTGAAAGACAATACAATAAAATCAGCAATACTTTTTCTCTTTTAATTTTTCTAGTGACAAAAAATTAAAAGAGTATGCTCAGATGGTTTGGTCATGTTGAGAGGATGAATGAAGGGCGGCTAACAAAAGGTTTGTGAGTGGAAACGCCAAGCGGGGATGTCCTAGGAGGACAAATAATGAGCTCATTAGTGATGTTCTTCACAAAGGTCAGGTGCTTAGTACTCGCAACCAGCGTGCGTGTATGACCAGATGTATGAACGTAAACGAGGCAAAAAGAGTCTGACGTAAGCATCGTAGCAGGTGGCGTTCTGTCTATGACCTTGACTATTTAACCCCTCAAACGTCCTTATGAGCCCCCGGGGGATCATAAGAAAATGCTCCAAATGTCACGTGTGCACCCGTTGGATCATAAGGAATCGATTGCCATTGGATGTAATTTTTTGACGTTTATTCGCATGTAGCAACATCCTCACGACGTTTACTTTTTTTTTTTTTTTACTTTTTATTTACTTTGAATCGAACGCGCGGAACCGAGCGACCCGCTACGGGTTAAGTCATTCGATGGAATTAAATGAATTTGGTGGGTATTGAAGATTCTGATGATTATAAAGGGTATAGCAGGTTAAGTATTGAGAATGTAGCCCCAGAGCCACAGAATGTAATAAATATGATATTGTTGAGTACGCTGCTCATTTGCATGACTATTTATATAGTTTTTGACTGCCTAGCTCTTGCTGTCATTGAGTGACCTTGAAAAATGACCTGGTGAAAGACAATTTTTTAAACTTTTCGTTCTCTAAAACTAATAGAGCTAGGAATGTAATTCTAAAAGCCAAAGTGTAGACAACTGCTATACCCTTTATAAGGTCATATTTGTTACAGTCACGAATATTATTTTACACCACATGCAACCTGACACTGACCCGTAAATTGCAAAAAAAAAACTTTAGAATATTTTGATTTTCACGGATTTTTTTTTTTTCAATAATCTATCAACATATTTTTTATAACAGTTTATTTTTATCAGTATAGATGTATATTAAAGTTCTCTCAAATAAAAAAAATACCTTCTTTTTTCAGATTTGACGATCCTCTAGAGTATGCTGTGAAAATGAATCTTAGAGGCACCAAGGAGATGGTGGAACTCGCTACAGACATCAGGAATTTAAATGTAAGATATGATCCTCATTTCATTTCTTCGTCCCGAGCCTTTTTTTTGGGTGGGAAACCATCACATGACGTCTCCCGCTCTGGATGGAGTGGAAAAGTGTGTCAGATTTTTACTGACTAAAACCCACCCGTGTTCCTTCAGTTGCCTATATTCCAGGGTCATGGTACCTCTTTCGAACAAATCTCGCGACCCTGGCAGTCATCCGCGCCGCTGAGCCAGTAGCTTCCCCCTTAAATAATAATTACTCTGATCCAGCCCGTTCCTTGCTGCCCTCTTCCAGCGATGCCCTAAGCCGAGGTCCGTAACCCACAGAAGTGCTCTTAGCGATTGGTTGTTCTATTTTTATGTTTTTAAGCCCTGGCTGGAGGCCTTAATACAGGATAAGTTTTTATCTAGTGCGCAAATTGTAACCATGAATTCAGCATATCATTCTAGACCCCACAATGTAGAAAATTTTCGTCGGATATAGAAAAAATCTGCTGTTCCATACATTTTGACCCTGTATGTTCCGTCCCGTGACCACAGACAGCCGACAGTACGACAGTTTTTTGTTTAGTCTGTGCGCCTGCGCATCTTGACGTGTAGCGGAGTGACGTCTGTCACTTGTCAGTTTGATTTTAC
Source organism: Aporophyla nigra (assembly GCA_947507805.1). Lineage (NCBI taxonomy): Eukaryota > Metazoa > Arthropoda > Insecta > Lepidoptera > Noctuidae > Aporophyla > Aporophyla nigra. Next base: position 4,128,172 of record OX382318.1, read on the forward strand.
CACTTGGTTTTGATCTTGAATAATGGTTGGAGGTTGGTTTGATTTGGTTTTGAGAATATTAATTGTTAATCTTGTTGAATCTATAGTTTTGCGGACAATTTGTTGTAGTCCGATTGTTTTGTGTGTAAGCCACCCCTTTTGACGATAGTGAACGGGTTTTATTTTGGAATTTGATTGAAATAGTTTGAGGTTATAGTGTGACCTTTGAACGCCGCATGCTGTGAGAATCTCTAGCGTCTTGCGCGGCTTGGAATCGTGAAATACTTACAGATTCACTACACAATACAATATACACTCATTTACATACATAAATCCGGGTAGGCTCGGAATCGAGACCCCAGAATTCCTCATCCAGGTGAGTGTTTGAATATTTGTTAATCAGCTCCGCGCACGGCGGACAGTTCGACCCACGCTTACCCAAGACCCACCCAAAGTGGCCTATGTGCTGTCTATCCTGGAACGGTAGGTCTGGCGCCGGTATTGCATTTTTCTATGAAACCCCTGTTTTTTTTTTTTGTAAAACCTACGAAAAATTTCTGCGCAAGGGGGTCTAAAATGATATGCTGAATTCATGGTTACAATTTGCGCACTGGATAAAAACTTATATTGTATATTAAGCTTGCCACAGGCAAGTCTGGTTAAGCAGCCGACCACCTCATAGGTAAATAAATAAATAATAAGTTTATGGTACAAAACCACAACACATAAGTTTACATATACACTAAACATTGTATAAGTAGTGGTCAAGAAGGAAGATGAATAGTTGGCTCCTGAACTAAGTCAAAACATACTTGTATCTCAAGAGCCAAAGTTCGTCATAAACATTGATTATTAAGTTAAATGCAATAAGGTTAAAGTGACTCAGTAATTAAATGTAACAGTATTGAGAAAGGTTGACTTGCGAGATGTCAATCTCAAAGAAAAATCATTTAATTTTACACATGGATAGTCATTTGGAGTTCTAAACTCTTTACGATGATTTCTGTTGCAAAACTATTCAAATATGAGTGAGCAAAACAATTTTAACTCGTTAACTGCTATTTCGGACTATGTGTCCGACACATTTTGTTCCATTCATGCTTTGTCGGTCTCCTATCCTTTTGCTGTGCCCTACAGGGTCCATAATGATCTAAATTATATAATTACCACCTAAGTTCACATTATGGTAAAGCAATAAAGATATTGAGTATTGAGTATATGACCGACAACACATACAAAATCTGAACATGTCGTTGCTGCCTGGCGGCCATGTTTTTGGAATAAATAATGTCTTTATGGAATAAATAATCTATTTAAAGTGAAATAACACTAAGTACATTTTTTGACTTTTTCTAATTTTAGCCATGGCAGTTAACGTTTTAAAATAGTCACGTCATTAAAGAAAAGAATTTTCAACCTTCAAAATCTGGTCGTTAACATAATAGAGGTATGAGGAATAGAGTGTAAGAATTACTCTTCCTCTATAGAAATATAAGAATTACTCTTCCTCTATAGAAAAGTGAGGATCCTCCGAGCAGATGAGTAATTTGTCTGGTGGGCAACTGCGCGACATTTGACGTTGTAACGTTGTAAATATGCTAGTTGCGCGGTAAACGTTGTAGATATGCTAGTTGCGCGGTAAACGTTGTTAATATGCTAGTTGCGCGGTAAACGTTGTAAATATGCTAGTTGCGCGGTAAACGTTGTAAATATGCTAGTTGCGCGGTAAACGTTGTAAATATGCTAGTTGCGCGGTAAACTCTGTTTGCGCGATGCAGGATTTTGCGTGACGTCAATGTGATGCGTAGTTCGTGTATGATGGTGTAGATGTCACCATAACATTATCAATCCTCATCTCTCTACGATTGCTGAACAGTTACTGGATATTGGAGTTCAGACAAAGTTACTACCTCTCATTCTTTGTTTTTCTCTTTTTTTATATTAATGAAATGAAAAACAACCAGCCTAAAAATACACTCATCAAGCCTTCTGGTTATGTTGATAATAAATAATAGTTAAAAAAAACTAAAAAACACGCTTCCATTGAAAACCAAACTAAAAAGTACAAAATAATGGGAAAAAAGCGTGGGGTGCTTTTTAAGGTATTTTTTTATTGATATCAGGCACCCCATGCTTTTTTACATTATTTTGTACTTTTTAGTTTGGTTTTCAATGGAAGCGTGTTTTTTTAGTTTTTTTTTAACTATTATTTATTTTCTATTTTTTAGGGTATTTCGAATTTTGAGCCGTATGTCAGCGTAGTTTGTGACAGTTTTTTTGCTGTCCTGGTAACCCTGGCAAGGATAATGGCACAAAGGAGATGTTTCATTTTCGGCCATCAGATGTACATTTATCGAAAAAGAGGAAAAAGTACCACAAATTGGGGAAAAATATTCTCTGGTTAATTTGAGCCTGATTTGTTGTGTACAAAAAATAATAGTTTTTCAATTTTTGCCATATTTTATTCAACATGGCGTCTCGTTTGCTTGCAGAATTCGTTCGTTCTGAAATCATGTCTCATCAAATCAATGTAACGTAGAAAATAATAAAAAATGTGTGCATTCTTGTAGTATTAAAAATAAACTACTATTATTCTCTTATACATATTTTTGAGTAAACATAATTAAGTGTGACCATTTCACCGTTACAAAAAACTTCAGTTTCATTTTTTGAAGTGTGTTTCTAAACGAATTCAAAATAACGCTTGCTAACTCTTAGGACAAACGTCATACATTTTTAATTTTTATTTTGTACATAAAAACCATTTGATATTGTGAAAAAATTTTTACTTTATTCTATTCAGGGGTAAGTTTCCCAGCTTCGCTGAAAGGTACATGTTATGGCCGGAGTCCCATATAAAAATGAAACATCTCCTTTATGAAATTATTCCATTGTCATCGGTCCTTGACAGGTGTGCAAAGTTTGAATGAAATCTGGTCGTTTAAAGTGGGTCAAAATCGCGCTATAAGGAGTCAGTTACATACAAATATACAAACATACAAATATACAAACATACAAGTGAAGCTAATATAAAGCGTGTAAAAATATACAATAAGTTACCAGAATCCATAAGAACAGAGAAAAAAAGCCATCTATTCACTAGTAAATTAAAAAAGCTTTTATTAAGTAAATGCTACTATAGTGTCAACGAATATTTAAGTGATAAATCCCTGCAACTAGTTTAGAAAACGCCAAAGCATGTATTTAATTTATTTTTAATTACTATTATAGAATAAGTTACATTATAAGAAAATCAATAGGTTCTCGTCACTACGTACTGTATTGTAAGTGTACCTACTGCGTACGTGTGTACTAGATGTTATGAGTCATGTAAAATAAAACAACTGTTTACGGCGAGCGCTAGTACATAACTAAAATGTGTAATTATTTATTCCACTTATATAATATTTCACCTACATGCAAATTGTTAGCTGACGGGGCGCCACATTATTTCCCCCTTTAAAAAAATAATAATTACATTTATATTTCGTAAGTACACCTACATAACAGTAAAGTTGTTATTATCATTAAAGTACACAAAAAAATAAAAATAATTGAAATTGCGGTGATTTGCTAGTTTCTGTTGTACGATTAGGTTTTATTTAATTTCGTCGTTTTCTTCTGCTGATCTGGCTGTATTGTAAATCGTACCACCGGACGTATGACGCGACCTGAACGTGTCGTGTTCGGCGCGGTCGTATTATTTTCCGCTGGCTCGACATTCTTGCGGTCGTTTGCTTGACTAATGCTTCTTTTCAGGTGTGCTAAAGGTTCGTTTACCTTTTCATCACTTAAAATGTAAGCTGGTTTTAATCTGTCCACTGTTACTATTGATGTTCTCTTCGGCATTTGAATTTTGAAATGCTTTTCTTGTTTCTCCAAAACTTTATAAGGTCCTTCGTAGGACGGGGTTAGCGGTTTCTTCACAGCATCCGTTCTGACGTATACATATTCGCAGCATTTCATATCTGGGTGAATAAATGGTTTGTGACTTGTGCTGTGGTGCTTGTTATTAAACGGGCTTAGGTTTGCCATTGTCTTCTGAAGAGTCTGTGCATGAGTTTCTGGTGATGTATCTTGCTTTTTCGGCTCGATAAACATTCCAGGCAGACGTATGTTTGTTCCATATAACATTTGAGCTGGGCTTATATTTTCTTTCAATCGCAACGCTGCTCGTAATCCTAGTAGAACTATGGGTAATTCGCTCGACCAGTTTCTCGTATTACCACGCGCGATTAACGCGGTTTTCATTGATCTATGCCAGCGTTCGACTAAGCCATTTGACTGCGGATGGTAACTGGTAGTCCTGGTTTTCTTAATACCAAGTGACTTGGTTAGGCTAATAAATAAGTCTGACTCAAACTGTCGTCCTTGGTCCGTGGTTATGGCACTTGGGCATCCAAATCTCGCTATCCAGGTGTTAATGAAAACTTCCGCTACTACTTTTGCTGTTATCTCGGCTACTGGTACAGCTTCCGGCCATCTTGTCTCTCTGTCGATCATTGACACAATGTATCTGTTGTTGTTAGATTCTGGTAATGGGCCGACAATGTCTATGTGCACGTGATCTAAACGTGCTGTAGATGGGAATGTTCCTATTGGGGCAGAGTTGTGCCTGTGTGTCTTGCTCTTCTGGCACGCGTCACATGTTTTCGCCCAAATACCAACGTCAGTATTCATGCGTGGCCAGAAGTAGTGCTCGCTGATCATTTTCTTTGATAACCTAATGCCGGGATGTGTTATGTTGTGCATAGTGTCGAATACTTGTTTTCGAAGTGACTTCGGCACATACGGTCGTAATTTTGATTTTGAATTTTCGCAATGTAGTTGTCTCGTTCCTGTTAGTCGCATACTTTTCCAGATAAGGTTGTTGTTGGTTAACAGCTGAGTGAGTTCAATGTCATTATATTGCATATCTGCTAACTCATTCCAATCCACAGGTGTCGGGCAGTCTATTTGTTCGACTCGCGATAATGCATCGGCCACTGGGTTCATATTACCGGATAGGTGACGAATGTCCGTTGTGAATTGTGCAATGAACTCAAGATGACGTATCCGCCTTGGGGCTATCATTTTACTTGTGGAGTCTTGTTTAGTATTGAAGGCGTGACATAATGGCTTATGATCGGTGTATACTATCAACTCTCGTCCCTCGACATAAGGTTGAAAATGCGTTACTGCCATAAAAATTGCTAACAGTTCTCGATCATATGTGCTGTATCTTGATTGCGTTTCACTCAGTCCCTTTGAGAAAAAGGAAAGCGGCTTCCATTTTCCGTTTTCATACTGCTGCAAAACGGCGCCTACGCATGTCTGGGATGCATCTGTCATGAGCGATAGCGGGGAATGCGTTGTTGGCGAAGTCAATGTAACGGCGTCGCTTAGACTTGCTTTACATTGTTCGAATGCTTCTAGTGCCTCTGAAGTCCATTGTATTTCGGTTTTGTCATTTTTCTTTGAGCCAATTAGGTATTTGTTCAACTGTGCTTGATGACGGGCTGCTTGTGGAATGTTGTTTCGGTAAAAATTGATCATGCCTAAAAATCTTCGTAATTCTTGCACAGTTTTTGGTATTGGATATTTGGTGATTGCTTCGACCTTGTCTGGTAATGGATTGATACCGTCTTTTGTGATCTGATATCCGAGGAATTCTACTTGAGATTTGCCGAGTACGCACTTTTCTTGATTGATTGCGATGCCATGTTCGTCTAACCGTTTAAACACTTCTTGTAGATGACGTCGGTGTTCGCTGACTGATGATGACGTCACTAGTATGTCGTCTATGTACACGAAAATAAAGTCAAGTCCAGCTAAGACTGTGTTCAGGAATCTGACAAATGTTTGACCTGCGTTTCGTAGTCCGAACGGCATTCTTGGAAATTCGAATAGACCGAACGGGGTTATTACTGCAGTCTTCTCTACATCTTGTACTGGTATCTGGTTATATGCTCTTTTTAAATCAATCGTTGAGTATATACTGGTTCCTGGTAATAGGTATGTGAAGTCTAGTAGTCTCGGAATCGGATATCTATCCGGTACAGTGATCGCGTTCAATCTCCTATAATCACCACATAATCGTAACTCGCCATTTTTCTTTGTTGTCACGTGCAAAGGGCTTGCCCACGGGCTCTTGGAAGGCCTGCATAACCCTGCCTCTAGCATGTGTTCAATCTCTTTCTTCACTCTTAGGTATTTGTCCGCTGGCAAAGGTCTTGACTTGGAGTAAACAGGGTGTCCGTTGGTAATGATTTGATGAACCACGTCATGCTTGGGTTGCGACTGTGTGTCGAGTGGTTTTAAAATATTTGGATATTTTGCCAAAATGTCTGCATAATCGTCGGTTAAGTTTATGGTCCGAAGTGTTGGTGTGCTTGACTTCATTAACTTTGCGTTCCTCTGAAGTCCAGTCGTACCATCTATTAAACGTTTATTTCGAATATCCACCAAAATGTTATGTTTTTCTAAAAAATCGGCACCCAGTATTGGTTGCGTAATGTCAGCAACGATGAAAGTCCATCGATACGGCCGTCTCAAGTTTAGATTTAACGTCAGCGTTTTGTCACCGTATGTTTTAATTTGCGTTCCGTTTGCGGCATAGATTTTATATGTGTCGTCTGTTTTTAATCGGCTTCCTCTTCTAGGTATGGCTGAGATGTTAGCGCCAGTATCAACCAAAAAACGATACCCACTTTTTCGGTCGGTAACGCATAGGCGGTTTGAAGGAATGATAGCGCTGACGACCGCCTCTGTCAACGCAGGACTTAGTTTTCCGACGGCTTTTTCCAGTTGCATGGTTTTTCACAGTTCCGGGCTCGATTCCTGTACCGGAAATGATACTTGCATAACCAGTTTGGGCTGTCAGGCGAAATCCTCGATCTTGAGAGGGATCTTGGGCGCGACCGGCTCCGATTGCGTCTATAATTATGACGTCCATTGCCATGTGAGTTGGCTTTTAACGCTGCTATTTCCATGGTTAATTTGCTCACTTGGTTAACTAACTTAACGATAAGCTGATTTGGACCGCCTGATACTTCCGACACTTCACCTACCAGCTTTTGGAACTGCCGCTCTTCGTATTCTTCGTATACGGCAAGGAGTCTCTCTTTAAGTCCGTTGTCCGTTGCTCCGCATAATGCTGCCCCATTTCCACAACTTCCGCTTGACGTCATGTCTGGATAACTATGTGCCTCTTGAAAACCAAATCAGGGAGATCCGCTTGTGGAAGGCTGATTAGGTTGTGCAGTGCAGTTATCACGACACGGGAAAATCACGAAAAAATTACTTTAAATCGCGGCGCGTGTTACTGATATCGGGGTCACCAGATGTAAGTGTACCTACTGCGTACGTGTGTACTAGATGTTATGAGTCATGTAAAATAAAACAACTGTTTACGGCGAGCGCTAGTACATAACTAAAATGTGTAATTATTTATTCCACTTATATAATATTTCACCTACATGCAAATTGTTAGCTGACGGGGCGCCACAGTATTTTCTTTTGCTGTGCCCGACAGGGTCCACGATTATTACTAAATAAAATGTTTTACCACCTAAGCATATACATTGTGGAATGCAATAAAGTATTGAGTATTGAATGAAATGTTCATTTCTGTAAGTAGATCTTATAAGACTCTTTTACACGTTAACATTTTTTGGTCAATGTTTTTTAAAAACTAGATGGCGCCAGCATTTCCTAGCTGATTGTTCCCTTAGAAGAAGAAACGCCGAAACAAACTCAGAGGTCATAGTCTCTTTAAAAGTGCAAACATTATATTATTAGAATTTTATGTGAGTCTAACAATGCTGGGCAATGTCTGGAAGAGCCATTTGAAGAAAGAGCCATTGCAGCTTTGACCTGACCTCTCCCAACAGACGGCATGTATGTATCAGTCATCGTGTAGTTCAACCCTAATGTTGGGAGCTCAACGACCCGTCACAAGACGCTACCAGATCTGCAGGACAAAGCCTACACTGTCCCACAGCTGAGCAAAGGCCAAGCCCAAATCTCTACAGACATCTTTTTCCAGGGCCGCCTCGATCCAACTCTTACAATACACGTCTAGGTCATCTCGCTACCTCTTCTTGGTCCGGCCTTTCAATCTCAAGTTCTTCTTATTGCAGGTCTTCATCCACGTCTCAACATCTTACTCCAACACGAACAGAGATCCTATTGAGGAGGTCTTGTACCCCCCTCATGCTGACTGGAGGGAGACCTTGGAGGTTTGCGAGAATACTGACCCTCATGCTTTGAAGGTGCTGACTCCCAAGTAAGTAGCACATGCTCCTTCAAACGTCCTTACCGTCTTTATTACTAATGGAGTTTAAGAGGATAGCTCATGTTTTAGTAATATTTATGAATAGCCAGATAGAGAAACTTTTGAGAATGAGCGTGAAGCTATAGACAGTAGGGGAAGACCAGAGACACGATTAATAGTCTGTGAACGATCACTGGGATTACGGCTTATAGATAAATATAGAAAGAAGACATGTTGCACATACTCCGAATAAATCGGGATATGAGTGGGGTAAGGAATGTTGAGCCAGTAAGCAAGAAGCCGAGCTGACTGCTAAGGGGCCATCCATAAATTACATCACACGAATTTCATGCTTTTTGACCCCCCCCCCCGTCCTTGTCACATCTGGTCACATTTGTGAGACCCCCCTCTCTAGTGTGACGTCACATATTTTACAATTTTACATCTAAAAACAATGATTGAATTAAAACAGCAGTTCTTAAATTAGTTTTATTTCAATTTAAATTATTTTTTAAATAAAATAAACATCAAATCAAACATTGCAAGAAATTTGAACCATATATCTTTACAGATAGAGTTGCAAATATTTTTGAGTTTTTTATTAATAGTTAAAAGTTCGTGTTTTACTTAACACATAAATTAAAATAAATTTTGAAATGTGACGTCACGATATTTAGGACAACTCCCACCTGCTTGTCACACAATGTCACACTTTGTTAACCCCCTCCTTCCCCCTTAACGTGTGACGTAATATATGAATGGCCCCTAAGAGGGACGCTAGAAGTTTTTTTACGTATCGCTACTCAGCTAGATGGGTGAACGATCTCGAAGAAGAACCGGTTGGGACTCACGCAGACCAGCTTCGATCAATAATAGCACTTTGATTGAAGCAGACCAGAGGGGTAATTGCGGAACTTTTTATCAGTAGGAATTGGTTTAATCTTCATAGTTAAACAACATTCATTGCGTTATTTACGTTGCTGAGCCACAATTTATTCGAACAAATGACGCAATGGTTTAGAAATAATCTTCAATCCCATTCCGATAAATTGTGCGTTTCGCAATTAGGGTACAGGGAAGCATGGTGCTAAAGGAAAGAGGCTTGTACTCAGCAGTAAAAGGAACAAGACTGCTAATTTTGATGATATCGTACCTTTGAGGTTTTTTGGGCAAGAAAATCGTTAGAGCTAGTCGTTTCTATGTCGGCGATTGGAAAATGGCCGTAATGTGTTCTTGGAATTATTCGTGATTTTCTTTGTAGTAAATTAATTCACTGATAAATTTCAGGTATCTAGGAGAACTGCCGAATACATACACATTTTCAAAGCAGCTGGCTGAGAACGTAGTGGCCGAGTATAAAGGAATACTGCCCATAGTCATCATCAGACCTTCCATAGGTAACATTTATTAAAAACCTGTTCCTTCAGTGTCCGTATGGATTGAGGAGCCATGTCTCATATTTAAACGCGGGTACTACAAATATTTAGCAGTAAATTAGCCGATAGTCAATTTGAAATTGCTCCTCAATCCGTACGGACACTTCCTACATGTCGGTTATAATTTTAAAATGCATTTTTTAGCGCACTGCTTGTAGGGACACGGTATCGAATAAAAAGTATCGATACGGTACTCATGAGTAGCATCGAAAAAAAAAAACCGTACTCATAGAAGTATCGAAACAAAAGTATCGATACTTCAAGGTATCGAGTACTTTTCTGAGGGCCTATATTCTTCTAATCACTCAAATATCGATAGACAATACAGTTACACAACACAGAATAATAGTGAGTACTTTTAGATTACACTTGAATAAATCAAATAGTAGTCAAGCAAAATAATGATCAACCGTATTAATATAGCAGAAAAACAAAGCGCGAAACGAATACGATAAAATTAAATGACAACAGTGAACGAGTGTGTGAATGAGTGATTGATTAGTGTAGTAAATTAATGAAGGAAAGGTTAGGAATTTAACTGTGAACGGAAGAAACGATTTCGAGCAAAGATCAATGTAATGTTTTAGAAGGTTCAGAAAGAGTGAACTAGATGGCGTTGCCATAACCATAAGCCGTAAGGTCGTAAGTTTTAAATGGATAATTTCTAAGATTACCCATTTTAACTTAATTTCTTATTCGATACGACCAAACAGTCTTCACACATTGGCCGCAAGGGCGCTTTTCCACCACAAGTAGCAGGTTCACTGCAATGCGTAAATTTCACAATCATCATCATCATCATCATTTCAGCCGAAAGACGTCCACTGCTGGACATAGGCCTCCCCCAAACACCGCCACTTCGACCTGTTCTGTGCTTCTCGCATCCAACATATTCCTGGGGCCTTCACCAGGTCATCGGTCCATCTTGTGGGAGGCCTTCCACAATATCTAGAGCATATCACAGCGTATGGCTTCGTACTGAGATATATAAATTTAAACGAGGCAAAAAGAGTATGTAAGGATAGCAGTTGGCGTTCTGTAGTTTCTGCCTATCCCCATGGGAAAGAGGCTTGTTTTTATGCATGTGTGTATGCATGTTCAAGTCTTTTCATCCATTATTTTTTTAGCACCGGCTAAGCGTTCAGGATTTTGATGGGGTTGCCCCGCTTCTGTAGTGCCTCAGGGATGTTTGCTGAAGCTCGAGTCGACTGTTAGCTCTGCACGCTACGCAATCAGAAGCCTGAGGGACGAACTCACTTTGGCCCAACTTAAGATGGTATACTTTGCTTTGGTTGAGTCCAAGCTCAGATATAGTATTGAGTTTTGGGGAAACAGTTACAACTACAATGCCTACTCGGCATTTGTGACCCAAAAAAGAGCCTTAAGGACAATGTTGCGTCTGAAACAGATAGATTCATGCAGGGACTACTTCATCAAGCTCAACATTCTAACAGTGCCATGTCTCTATATCCTGGTATTGTTAACCATGTTTGTCAAAAATTTGCATGAAACCGATGAGCAAAAACTAGTTAGATATAGTACTCGTAGGAAAGATCCACCTTCCACGATCCAACCAAAATTGAATGTGGTTGATCATAGTCCTAGAGTGCAATCTGTAATTTTATTCAACAAGTTGCCAATAGAATTTAAAAGCATGAACAGCATGACCTTATTTAAAAACAAATTAAAGACATATTTATTGAAGAAAGGCTATTACAGTGTAGATGAGTTCATTAACGATAAACGACAACCACAATTAAATTATTTGTAAATAATGACTTACTGTGTTTATATAATTTATTTTTATATTTATTTTTGAATTTTCAATCATAATGCAGTGTTATTATTTAATGTTTTAGTTATAAATTTTTTTGACATATATTTTACTAGTGATATTGTTCTATTTTAAATACGTGATGAATTTCAAATATGAATGCAGTGAATGTAGTATTTTTATTATTATTTATTTTTTGTTTGATCTATGATTTACTTAAAATGTTTCAACACAAAGTATTTTGTTATGAAATAAATGACTTATGACTGTTTTTATACAACGATGAGGAAGCGATGCGCCTCCCTGGTGCGCCGCGTGCGTGCCAGCCCCAACCTTATTCTGCGCTGTGTGATGAGCAGACTCGACTGTTGATATGTGAGCCACTGGTGCAAGCTGTCTCCACCTCGGTGATAGACGTGTGGCGGTGATTCACATATATTCATGGTTATAGGTTAAGTAATTAGAATAGGAATACTAACATACTAACACAACTGAGTCTTGTCACTTGTTTAATAAAGAAATATATATATATAAGAAATAGATAAGCAGTGCGCTAAAAATTAAGTGCGCGAAAAAAAAATCACACGTGCGATTTGGGCTTTTGTTTTATTTTGTGGGTGGGAAATCATCAAATGATGTCTCCCACTTTGGAAGGAGCGGGAGGACATGTCAGACTTTCACTGACTAAACTGACAGTTGCCTATATGCCAGGGCCACGATAACTCTTTCGAACAAATCTCGCGACTCTGGCAGGTTGCGATTTGGGCTAAAAATACATTGGAGGCACCTAAAATATTTTCTTCATTATTTGCAGTGATATCAAGCGTAGGCGAGCCTGTTCCAGGATGGATAGAAAACTTCAACGGTCCTGCTGGCTTGCTGGTGGCTTGTGGAAAAGGTTTGTTTCATCATCATCATTTACAGCCGGAAGACGTCCACTGCTGGACATAAACCTTGCCCAGTTTCGGGGGATTTGCCATAATTGCCACGCTTGGCAAGCGGGTGGGCGAACGTAGTATGGTGGTGAAATGCATAGAGAACGCTGCTCTCATTTTCTAGAAAATCCCTTAGTTTATTTTACGACACTCACGGGAAGAAATGAGAAAATTATTAATTTCTTACGAAAATGTGTTGTTTTGATTAAATTCATGAACGTCTGTTGTAATAAATGACTCTTCATCCAGAGAAAATTTGGTAGAGATCAAATCACAGTACACTTAAGATTGTACTGACTGAACAGGTCCACTCAATCTGTGTGGTTATTTCCTCAAAAGACCATTTCAGACACCATCCTACAAGGTCATCACATGATGCGACCAAGATCTTGTCTGGATTTTAGGGGAAACTGAGTTTGTTTCGGGCTTTCTTCTTAGAGTAGTCAGATAGGGCGCGCCGACCTCGTCTATTTTTACACGCTTTATATTAGCTTCACTTGTATGTTTGTTTGTAACCGACTCCTTATAGCGCGATTTTGACCCACTTTAAACGACCAGATTTCATTCAAACTTTGCACACCTGTCAAAGACCGATGACAATGCAATAATTTCATAAATTTGTGCCATTATCCTTGCCAGGGTTACCAGGACAGCATAAAAACTGTTTCGAAAACTACGCTGACATACGTCACAAACTACGCTGACATACGTCTCAAAATTCGAAACACCCTAAAAAATAGAAAATAAATAATGGTTTAAAAAAACTAAAAAAACACGCTTCCATAGAAAACCAAACTAAAAACTAGAAAATAATGGAAAAAAGCGTGGGGTGCTTTTTAAGAAATTTTTTATATTTATATCAGGCACCCCACGCTTTTTTTCCATTATTTTGTACTTTTTAGTTTGGTTTTTAATGGAAGCGTGTATTTTAGTTTTTTAAACTATTTTTTTATAGTATGATTGACGTGTAAAAGTATTTGTACAAATCTATGTACTTGAAACTTATCGAGTGATCCTCATGATGTTTTCCTTCACCGTTTTGAGAGCAATTGTGATGAAAATATTTACACTAACAATAAGTGAAGCGCCTGTTTGGGTTGGAACTTACGACCAACAAATTCTATGTTGCAGTCGTTACCACTGGCCATCACTACTCTTTCGGAGTAATCCTACTAATATTATAAACGCGAAAGTTTGTATGTATGGATGTATAGATGTCTGGATGTATGGATGTGTGGATGTTTGTTCCTCTTTCACGTAAAAACTACTGACCCGATTTAGATGAAATTTGGCACATAGACAGTTTATAACCTGGAATAACACATAGGGTACTTTTTATCCCCGTAGTATGTTCCCGCAGGATAATTTCCGAGCTCCACGCGGGCGAAGCCGCTGGCAAAAGCTAGTTGACGATAAATCCAGGTTTTATGCGATGTTTTCCCTCCTCGACGTCAAGTAAAGTCCACGATTAACTGAGAAAGTAGAGAAGTAACATCATTCCAGCCGTAAGACGTCTACTGTTGGACAAAGGCTTCCCCCAAATAGGGGGGCTTTGCCGTAATCGCCACGCTTGGCAGGCGGGTTGGCGATCGTAGTATGGTGGTAAAATGCAGAGAACACTGTTGCCGATTATTTATTATGTGCCTTAGTTGCCTTTTACGACACCCACGGGAAGAAATTGGGTGGTGCTATTCTTTACGTCCCGCACCACACGGTTGGTGAGTTACATAAAAGCAAATAATTATTATAATTTATTTCAGGTATCATGCGCAGTTTATACACGGATCCAGATCTGATAGCAGACTACATGCCAGTAGATATATCTATCAAGAGTTTCATAGTAGCATCCTGGCTAAGAGGAACTAAAGAGTAAGTATTGTCACGAGCTGGGGTTCGGGATAAATAAATTTAAACCAATCTTTCCAGAACATACAAAAACAGTTTATTCAAGTAATCACAAATACCGCAGTAATAAAAAACGTCAAACAGAATCACTTATCTGGCTTGTACTTCACTGTATCGCTTGAATCGCATTCGATCGCATTCGTTACCAAACTGAACTCTCAGTCCAACTATCCCCTATTTATAAGCTGAGCTGATCAATCTGGAATACTCGCGACTTGTGCCACAGTTCACATTAGCGGCAAAGTTTCTAGAGAGTACCAGAAAGATAATTCTGCTTTTCGATAATAGATGGCGGTAGCGTCTACGGATAATCATCCGTGCTTTCCTGGAAGTCTTTAAATAGACTCCGGACTCGGGTAGAAAACGTGTGCAGGTGGAGATTACATATGACTCCGCCTTGGCGTGTAAATGTGGTACTGTTCCACAAGCAATGCGGCACTTAATATCTTGTCCAGGGTGTCCTGTTATTTGTACGCTACAGGAGTTGATGGAAAAGTGCCAAGCTCGTAGTTATATTCTGAGCCAGCTGTGGGAATAATATTTTATTTTATTTTATTTGGGAAAAAAAACGATATTACATTACATATTAGGTATGAAAAAAGTTATATAAAACAAAATCAATATAATAACAACAACATTTTCCACGAATTTACAAAAACGTATGCTATGGTGAGCTGAGGACTCATCGGTAACGTAGTTCTTATTCCTTACAAACCTACCAGTTAGTTACCACATTATTTTTCTAAATTTTTCAATATATTAATAACTTTAGTGCGAAATGAATTTCTATGTAGCATAAATAAATCTATATCTAGGAAATGTTCATTGTACATTTGCGTGAGACGCCGAAGAGGTGCACGCTTACCAGCGTTTGTCCGGATGGAAACCTGATCAAACAAACGGTAATCGCGAGCTCCACGACGATGAATTGATCTAGGAACTACGAGTTTAAATTCATTACCAAGGTCTATACAATTTAGCTTATTATGATAATGGTCGTGCAGTGTCATTACTTGCAGAAGCATTCGTCTCTTCTCGAGCGAGAGTAAATTATACATATCTAATAGATCTTTGTAAGGTAGGCGTGGAAGTTGGCATCTGAATTGCAAAGTACGTAAAAATTTACGTTGCACTCTTTCAATGGCTATTTTATATTTATTGTATAAGGGATCCCATATCAGCTGATTTTGAACTTTTCAAAAACTACGTTACACCTCTCATCCGTCTCCTCTTCAACAGACTGTCTCCAACAGACGACGTCCCAATCTACAACTGTTGTGCTGGCAAGTTAAACAACATCACCATGGGCGAGATGGTCACCATAGGAAGACAGATAGCCTCCTCTGTGCCCCTCAATGATAGCCTGTGGCATGTTGGAGGAGACCTTACCACTTGCAAGACTTTGCATTATATTAAGGTAAGGGAAACTGACATCATCATCGTCATTTCATCTGAAAGACTTCCATTACTGGATATAAGCCTCCCCCAATTTGGGAGGGTTTGCCATAATCGCCATGCTTGGCAGACGGATTGGCGATCGCAGTATGGTGGTAAAATGCATAGAGAACGCTGCTGCCTATTCTCTAGTAAGTCCCTTAGTCGCCTTTTACGACGCGGGGAAGAAATTTGATGGTGCCATTATTTACGGCCGGCACCACACGAACTTAGCTTAATCAGAATCAGCCTATAATGATCCCAGTGATGGGACAAAAGCCTCCTCTCTGTGTGAGAGAGTGGGCCGTAATCCAGGGATGGTAAGGTTACTGATGACACATGTCTTCGAATTTGTTGGTTCTATGTCATACCGGTTTTCTCTGGCATTTAATTTTGTGTAACTTATTTCACCACCACAGCTCTCAAAACGGTGAAGTAAAACATCGTCAGGAAATGAGCACCCAAAAATTTATAGACATGTGACATTCAGCAACAGTTGGGGTGGATTATTCAGCTGGGCTGGGCAACGTCTGGGAAGCGAAGTCGAGTCGTCTCGTCGCGTATCCCGCAGAGCCTAAAGACTAAACTCTTCAATCAGTGCGTCCTGCCTGTTATGATCTATGGAGCCGAAATGTGGACACTCAAGATACAAGATAGACACAAGATATTTATTTTGTAAAACATGAGTGCAGAATTATACAGGTCTAAAAAATAATGAGAGGTAGCTACATGTTTTGCCAATCATGGCGTACAAAATTAGTCGCACTAAGACAATTATTACAATAATTATAAAAATAGTTAATTAGAAAATAAAACAATGACTTAAAAATTAGGATTAGGATTAGGATTAATGTAATAAAATGTCAACAACATAAATTTAATTTAAGTAAAATACATATTAGAAAAAATAATAACACAGGTACACATTCCAAATTCTATTGCAGTAGATTATCATTTAAAAAGTCATCTACGCTGTAATAGCACTTTTCTAGTAAAAACCCCTGAACGGACTTTTTAAATTTGGTTAAAGGTAAACATTTAACAACATCAGGTATTTTATTATAGACAATGGGTGCCCTAGCAAAGAAGCTCTTTTTCAGTAACGCAGTTTTGCACTTGATTGGACACAACAAATTCTGATATTGAGAACGAATTGGGGTTCTTTTGACGTCTGAAAATTTTTGAAAAAATTGCGGTTTCGCTTTTACGAATAGTGCAGTTTCTAAAATGTACAAAGATGGTAAAGTTAGAATTTTTGATTGTCTAAAGTAATTTACGCAACTATCCGTTGTCCTTAGACCAAAAATTGCTCGTATACATCTTTTTTGCATCCTGAATATAAGTTCTTTATTAGTTGACTGTCCCCAAAAAATAACACCATATCTTAAAGTAGAAGCGACCAATCCATGATAGGCTGTTAAAAGAGTGTCAGTATTTACTTTCCTTGACAATTGAAACAATAAATATGCAGATTTACTAAGGCGCTTACAGATTTCCTCTGTGTGATGTTTCCAAGTTAGTTCACTATCTATAGTGATACCTAAGAATTTTGCATGCGTAACTTCTTCTATCACAGAGTTATTGTAGGCAATACTCGCGGTACGACTGGTCCATAAATTCAAACTTGCTCAGCGAGCTATGGAACGAGTTATGCTTGGAGTATCTCTGAGGGATAGAATCCGAAATCCGACAGAGAACCAAAGTGGTTAACATAGCTCATAGAATTAGCAAGGTTAGGCAATGGGTCGGCCACATTAGACGTAGAACCGATGATGATGATGAGTGGTGGATTAAGGACCGCTGACTCTTGCAGAGGCCTATGTCCCAGCAGTAGGAACATTAGACGTTAATCATCCCTTACATAGCGTGTGGATGAATTGAAGAAACTTGTGGCAAGCAGTTGATTGCTGAAGATCGGTGTTGAATCGTCAAAATGATTATTTAGAAAAAACAGATAGAAATAATGAAAATACGTTTATTCGCGGCATACATGACGCAAAGAAAGACCAAAACATACAAAACAAAGAAAAAACTTAAAAAAAAAAAAACTGACATCCTTAAAAAAACACTACAAAGTCAAAAATAACTTTAATTTCGGAATTCGGTGTCTTGTGTCTTAGGATCTGTATTTAAGGTGTTTTTGCCACCGACTTCCGAAATTTTGACTTTGTAGTGTTTTTAAGGAAGTCGGTTTTATTTTTTTGTAAAAAGTTTTTATTTTTAACTTTTTAGTTATGGTAGATACCCCGCACTAATCTAATCGCGTTATTCGTTCATTTGTTGCGCCAATACTTAATGCAAATATAAGACTTATATGGTTTTCACATGTATCCCACTGTCCGAATGGAACCAAATTAAAATGGGACCATTCGGAAAGCACCAGCTTTCAAATAAAAATAAAAAAAAAATCATTGAAATCGGTTCACCCAGTCAAAAGTTATGAGCTAAAAACATTTAAAAAAATACAGTCGAATTGATAACCTCCTCCTTTTTTTGAAGTCGGTTAAAAAAAGATGGGATAAAACAAGTGTAACATCCACGTTTAACGGTTATCGCTCAGCATAATGATGTGACCCTATGCGAGACAGAGCCCCAGCGCTAGTTTTCAGCGACAGCCGGCGCTGACGTGATGACGTCGACCTGGGCAGCACACAATCAGTAAAATGAATACTAATAAGTACTATTTCTATATACTTCTTTATGAACCTAACCTTTTATTGTTTTCAGGTCATCTTACTACATTTACTGCCTGCAATACTGGTGGACACTCTTCTGTGGGCGTTAGGCCGAAAACCTATGTAAGAAACTTTTGTTTTAGGCTTACAATATTTTTTCCTTTTTTTTTTTCAATTCTATTTTATTATTTTTACTACTTACATTTTGCACTTACAAGTACAGAATAAGAGGGGTAAGAACCGTAGGGCATGAAAAAAATCTTCAGCTTGGTAAAATTAGTATAGTTACGATACTCCTTGGTAAGACTAGTTATCAGAATTTCGGGTTTCTGACGACCCGTAACGACTGTCAAAGACGAATGGCACCCGGGACCAACACCTGACGTGCTTTCCGAGGCACGGAGGGATCTTGGTGTATAAAGATGGTCACCTATCTACGGACCAACCTTGGACGGCGTAGCTTAACGTTATTACTTAGTCACAAGATGATGCTTGCAATATGATTCATTCATAATCAATTCAGCCGTAAGACGCCCACTGCTGGACATAGACCTCCCTCAAAAGGGGGGAGGGGGTTTGCCGTGATCGCCAGGCTTGGTAGGCGGGTTGACGATCGCAGTATGGTGGTAAAATGCATAGAGAACGCTGCTGCCCATTCTCTAGTAAATCTTTTAGTCGTCTTCTACGACACTCGGGAAGAAATGGGATTTTGCTATTCTTTACATCCAGCAACACACGGAACATAATTATTACGATTATTTTCAGGCTGGTCAAAATCCAACGCCGCATCTACATAGCGAATCTTGCCCTGCAGTACTACATTACAACGCAATGGACCTTCGACAACAAAAACTTCGTGAAACTTCGTTCACGAATCTTGGAGGTGGACCAGAAACAATTCTACTATGAGATGGAGAATGTAGATAAATACCAGTACTTCTACAACTCAGTAATTGGAGGAAGGAAGTTTTTGTTAAAGGAAAAAGATGAAGATATTCCGAAAGCTAAGATTCATCATAAAAGGTGAGACTTAGAATATATACAGGGTTAAATTAAATTAACTCAATACTCTACCCATGAGTTGGGTATCGGTATCAAAGAAGAAAAAAATATCATTTTTCACCATCATATTTTTTTGCGTTATCAGGTTTCGCATAGGGTTGCAGCATTATGCTGAGCGATGACCTTTTGCGTGCTTGTGACGCATATTTTCCTTTAGCTTTTAAAAAAATATTTTTGTTGTGTTTAGTTTTCTCTGCGTCATGATTACCGCAAATAAATGTATTTTCTTTCTTTCTTCGCTTACCTTTGGTCAAAAGTTAAAATAGCACATCAAGGTACCCGAAACTGTCAAATTTGCGGAATCAATCTCTAACCTAATATTATACCGATAAAGCTGAAAGGCTATTAAATAAATTTGACATATTGTAGTACCTTTTTGTGCTGGCGTCTGTACATTAAGGCAACCAAACGACTGTTGTATTGATTTTAAGAAATTCGTAAAAACATATATAGGTATGACGAAAAATTATAAAAACAGCTCATTGATTACGGTCACTGACCTTTGCCAATCGAACGATGAAAAATTTTTTTCAAATTATAATCCTTTTCGATATTGGCTATACCCAACACGTGGAAAAATTACAGCTAGCTAGTATAATTTCACTCTGTATATTATGACCTTTTTCGTTAGTTAAGAGTTAGAATCGAGTTCTTCTAACGTAACAGACAGCTGTGTTACTGAGGAGCTTGTTGCGCCACTTCTTCCCAAGCTTTTCACAAGCATCGCCAATTTGACCGGTTCTGTTACAGATGTGGGAAGTACAGAACTTCTGTACTTTTCACATCTAAAGAATTCCTGTGGCCTTCCTTAGTGCTTGTTGTTGTTCATTTGTTTATCAGATAATGTTAATCCTTCACAACAAAAAAAGAAAGAATCCAATTTCTTCAGGGTGTCAAAGTTCAGATGACCCATTCGTTGGTGCCATAAAAATATATCATCTTGTTAAACATCAGACATGCATGCATAATCAGTATTCATGTTAAGCGGGTACATGTTGTTAACTTTTGTTGCTGTTGCTACAATAACATTTTGTTTGTTCAGTATAACACAGCCTTTAGAATCAAATTTAACTTGACCACCATTTTCTGTAATTTGATGTACAGATATTAGAAGGATATACGACATATTTTGGAAGGGGTTTGGTATAATCGCCACGCTTGGCAGGCAGGTTGGTGATCGCAATCATCCTTCATCCTTATCCCAATTTATTTGTGGCTCTCGCAACATGTCATTTTCTTCCACACTTCTCTTTTAGTCGTCATCTCGGTAGTCACCCAGTTTCTATCCATTTCATTATTCACACAGCCAACCAAAAGTTTCTTTGATCTGTTCCTACTCTTATAGCCATCGACATTTGTACTCAAAACTTTCCTCACGGCATTTTCCTCATTCCTCCGTATCACGTGACAATACCATGACAACCGATTTACACTCAACTTTTCAGTTATTGGCGCTACTTTCCGACTTCCTCTTATGTACTCATTTCTTATTCTATCCATTCGTGTAACACCACACATCCCTCTTAACATTCTCATCTCAGCTGCTTGCAATTGCCTTTTACATCCCTTTTATGGTCCAACATCCGACCCATCTGTTGGCGATCGCAGTATGGTGGTAAAATGCATAGAGAACGCTGCTGCCCATTCTCTAGCAAAGTCCCTTAGTCGCTTTTTACGACACTCACGGGGAGAAATGTGATAGTAATATTTTTAACGTCCGGGACTGTGGTCAGGTGTTGTGTCATTTTTAACCGACTTCAAAAAGGAGGAGGTTCTCAATTAGGATGTTTATATATATTTTTTTTATGTATGTTCGGCCATAACTCCGTCATATATAGACGGATTTGCAAAATTCTTTTTTTGTTTGAAAGGGGTTTAATCCAAAATGGTCCCATGTAAATTTCATATAGATCTGATGATCAGTTCCGGAGACAGACACCGGAACTCTTTAAAAAACGACAGCAAATCAACCGCGATTTCTGCTATCGCATAAATATGCATTGTTTGTTTGTAATTAGTGCGGGGTGAATACCACAACTAAAAATTTAAAAATAAAAACTTTTTTCCAAAAAAAAACAACCGACTTCCTTAAAAACACTACAAAGTGAAAAATAACTTTAATTTCGGAAGTCGGTGGCAAATAAACCATAAATACAGATCCTAAGACACCGACTTCCGAAATTAAAGTTATTTTTCACTTTGTAGTGTTTTTAAGGAAGTCGGTTGTTTTTTTTTGTAAAAAAGTTTTTTGACGTTCAAGAAGTGCTGATTTTTAGCCTATTTTGAAGTAAGTTAATTCTTCTTTTTTTCTAGAATGTTGATCATCGATACGTTGGTGCGCATTGTCTTCTACAGCTACATATACTGGTGGTTCCTGAACCTGAGTTTCATGCAGAACATTATTGCGTCAATTGCCAATATATTCTAAGTATACTACCTATATGTTTTTGATACAATTTTGTTTATGTATAAGGTTTAAATAAATAATAATAAATAAGGTTTTAAGTGAGTTTGCTGTTTTATTTTACCAAGTATCTACTTACAACATAAAACATTACATCACTCCTTGTTCTTCCGAAGAGTAGAAGTGTACCTATAGAACATCCTCATTTAGCCAGTTATGTTAAATTCAATTCAATTCATTTATTTCTTAGTATATGGTAAGCGGGAGTGGGAGAATTCTTAAATCCCTATATAATGGCCTGCAATGGTCAAGATATTCTGCTCCACTCATGGCTCTAATACATTTTTTGCACTATGAATGCCCTTTCCACATCCACTGAATTACCCCATATCACTAGGCCGTAACGTAGTACTGATGAGACATACCCATGATAGGATAGGCATTAAGGACTGTTTTAAAGTCCCATCTAATAGAGGCGAGCCTATCGCCATCAACCGGACACGGATCCAGACTTCATGCTGCTACTGAGAATTTCCAGATATACCTAGGTACTACTCATATACTAGCCTAAAGCTTTGCTTTCCGGAACTACCAGCGATCGGTCACACAACAACGGATGCCCAAGGAAATAGCGTTTTTTTACAACATTAATGACGTCTAATACTGGTATAAATGACAGATTTTCATGAAGACTGTTATATTAATGACAGATTTTCATGAAGACTGTTATATTAATGACAGATTTTCATGAAGACTGTTATATTATGACGGAACCACTTTCCAAGAAAACTAGACTGCTATCTAAGAAGGGACTAGCTTTCGACTATTATCTCTCTCAACCTATGAATATTTCTGCCAGGGTCGCGAGATTTGTTCGAAAGAGTTACCGTGGCCCTGGCATATAGGCAACTCAAGGAACACGGGTGGGTTTTGGTCAGTAAAAGTCTCGCTCCGCCCAGAGCGGGAAACCGAAGTCACTCATATGAAGATTTATCACCCACAAAAAAAAAAAAACTATGAGGAGTTGATCGCCGACTGTTCATACGAGAACTTTCGTCTCTCTCTCCACTAGTTATCGCAGCGTAAAGAGTTATCATAGAAAATACTCGCCGAGAGACTCGCTTGCTAGAATCTAGGGATCGAGGGATCTAAGGATCTATCGAAGGTGAAAACTTCGCTTAACCTCTGTAGAAATAGGAGGATCCTCCGGCCAGATGGGTGTCGTGTGTGGTGGACAACTGTTCAGCGATTGATTTCGGGACGTTGTATACCGAATGACATTTTTTACCGACTGTGTGTTGTGTAACTAGAATAGAAGGCAGGAAGGCCTTCAGATTCATCGCAGGTGAGTAAAGGAGCGCGAGACGCGAGCGGACGGGGATGCGTGTGCGGGTCGTGCGCCTGCGAAAGATCAATGAGTCCGCCTATCGGTCGGCTTCAAAGGCTAGGACCGCGCTACGAAATCATTGATACATGCCGCGCATTGAGTAGGGTGCATATGATTTGAGTTTCGATAGATTTTATTATATTATTATTATTATTATTATTTTTTTTCCAAACTTCTGTTTTTGTTGTTCTAGTATGAAAATGTTACTTTAAAAGTGTAGTATTTATTGCTAGATCAATTTCATTAAAATTTATTCAAAAATAAAAATAATAAAAATTTGTATGCCAAAGGCTTCTACTCCGTTCACCTATTACCCCCATTTTTTTTCAAGACGTTAAAAAATGTCACCCTGTATATTGTTAGTTGCGCGATAAAATCTGCTTGCGCAATAAGATCCGTAGTTCGCATATGGCAGTGTAGATGCCGCTGCAAAGCAAAATTTGGATAGAAAGATTTGGTGATCGTTGAAGTTATATTTGGTTATGAGAAAACATTGGCTGGTTAGGAGGATGAACTATTTAACCTTTTACATTTTAACTTTTATATCTATCCTGAAATGGTCAGTATATTTGACTACTGTAGAATAATACGAACTTCATTTGGAATTCGAAGAACAAATTAATAGACTCTTTGGCCCGTCAGGGCGATCAAATGTTAGCAAAAGCGTGATCAGCCTTGACGTCCCACTTCTGTGGTGGTGGGTTGACGGATGCCATATCTTCAACTAAATATAAATTATTTACATGCATATTCACAAACTTTTCCCAGAGGCCTAAGCAGGAACTACAGAACACCACTTGTTACGATCCATAAATACTCCTTTTGCCTCATTTAGGTTCATACATCTGGTCATACACGCACGCCCGCGCCGGTTGCGAGCACTGCGCACCAGACTTTTCTGAAGAACATTACCAATAAGGTCACTATATTTTCTCCTAAGGCGTCCCCTCTCGGCGTTCCCACTCACATCTGCCTTGTAAATAACTTTTGTTAGTCACCCTTCCTTCATCCTCTCAACATGACCAAATCTAAGTATACTCTTTTAAATTTTCGTCACTACATCTTCTTCGTCATGTAGATTATGTTTTCATTAAACCTAAGTATCAATTAACAGTCAACGACGTCACTGTTGTTTTGAAGATAAGTAATACACGTGCGTCGGTCATTAACACCCAATAAATATTTGTGTGTTTGCGTCTACTCATTGAAATGTACAAATTCAAAGTGTCGTCATAAAATTAGTTGTTTCTCCGCGAGTGGCGATCAGTCAATCAATCTGGCTAGTATTTTCCTCAATTATATTGGGGTCGGCTTTCCAGTCAAACTAGATGCAGCTGAATACCAGTCTTTCAGTCCTCTTCCTACCACAGGCACCAGCGATCCACAACCAAAAACTGTCAGCTATTTCCTGTGTGTAAACATTTTTGAATCTTTTGGCTTGTGGTGAGAAATAAACGCATTTTATTTTATTATTATTTATTTTCTTAAATATTGAGTATATTTTTAAATATTTTTACAAAAATCTTACAAAAACATTAAAAAATATAAAAAATAGTGACCCATCGGCATCGGGAGTGGGGTCCAAGCTGCCGGTGGTCAGGGCTCTAGAGAGAGGAACCTCCTGACAATGCGTGCCGTGTCCAGGAGTACTGCTTTCTGAATCAAGCCCTTGACCCAGCCGCGCAATGAGAGCCTCCTGAGGTGTTGGTCGAGGCTCTTCGCTATTAGCCTATTTACTGTAACGATTATCGGTACAATGATTGCATAATCCACGTCCCACATGTTCACAACCTCGTGTGCTAAGTCAAGATACTTGATTTTTTTTTCTTGTTCAACTTTCACGAGATTCTCGTCATGAGGGACAGCGATATTAACAATCATTGCACGACGCTCTCTTCGTGCAATGTTATTATTTTATTATTATTATTTTACAGCGAGCAATTACCTATTGTTGACGATTCCCGCGCTCTCTTTACAAAGTTATGAGTGGCATCAGCGGAGCGGCATGGTGGCCTCCAGCAGACGAAATGCTTGCGCTGCAGTATTCCGAGCTAAGCTGGACGTATACATCGATAAGATGTCGACTGGCCTGTAAGTGTAGTGGTTAGTGACCCTGACTGCTAAGACTGAGGTCGTGGATTCGATTCCCACCCAGGACAAATCTTTGTGTGATGAGCACGATCATTTGTTCTGTGTCTGGGTGTAATTTATCTATAATATGTATGTATTTAGAAATATGTAAGTATGTTTATCAGTTGTCTGGTTGCCATAGTACAGGCTCTGCCTAGTTTGGGATCAGATAACGGTGTGTTGGTTGTTCTAAGGTATATTTAATAAAATGGGACGGAATTCTGCACGGGAACATAATCCAGAGCAGTGTTGCGACCATAGTTATATAGAGACTATGAGGGGACTTTTTCGGAGACCGCTCTAAGACGCGGTCGTTTCATGTGTTTAATTTATTTCCGCTTGTCATCCCGTGTTATATTATTATATAGTTTAAAGTTATTATATTTTTTTAAAGTACAGTTGGTATCAGTTAATAATTGCTGATCTTCTAAATATAAATATACTGACCATCAAAACCCTGTAAGTGGGTAACACGATTCAGGATAAAGCGGGAGGGAACGCCCGGGTGTTTCCATTGTGAGGATCGTCTAGAAGACACGGTGGAGCAGACGGTAGAAGTGTGCCCTGCCTGGGCGGAGCACCGCCGTGTCCTCGTGGAGGCGATCGGTGGCGGCGACCTTTCGCGTCCGGCCCTGGTGCGAGCCAAGGTACGGAGCATGGGAAGCCGTCACCTCCTTCTGCGAAGCAGTAGTGCTCGCGAAGGAGGAGGCGGGGCGCGTGAGGGAATGGTAGTCTCTGCGCCCTCACGTCCCTAGCCGTCGCAGGAGGAAACGCCCCGGGCGTCGGGAGTCGATTGCGGACTCCCGGCCACCGTAGGCACGAGCTTGCGGGCGGCGAGCAATGGGTAGCTCGCCGCCCGATAAGGACCAAGCTCGGGTCGACGGCACGTAGTGTTCCACGCGCGCCTCAAAGAGATGTCAGCAGCACTGAAGGGGTCTGCTAGGAATCGGTCCTAGCAGACCCCTTCAGTGCTGCTGACATCTCTCATCCTTCATTGCCTGCCGGGGTCGAGTGATTCTTCGAAAGAGATACCGTGACCCTGGCACATAGGCAACTGAAGGAACACGGAAGGGTTTTAGTCAGTGAAAGTCTGACACGCTCTCCCGCTCCGCCCACAGCGGGAGAAGTCATTTGATGATTTACGATCCAAAAAAAAAAGTGGGTAACGCGATACTTCTTGGCAACTGGTACAAAAAATTAGGTCGAAGTAACAGATTCAGATAACTTTATTTGCTCAAACACGTGTTTACATACAATTACTAAAAGAAAATGCATGCATGGTGTTATACGTACATAGAGTTGTGCAACATGTTTACCATATTGTCATGGTGTGCAAATATTGTAGAGTAACCCTTTAATTTAGCTTTAGTATGTGGGCGACTTGTTTCGACCTCTATTTGGCCTCCTCAACTCGTGCTTATTAATATACAAATCGACTCATTGTACTTTTACCTTCAATCAACACATTGATTAAAATTTAAGGCGACTTTTTTTTTTGGATGGTAAATCATCAAATGACTTCTCCCGCTCTGGGCGGAGCGGGAGGGCGTGTCAGACTTTTACTGACTAAAACCCACCCGTGTTCCTTCAGTTGCCCATGTGCCAGGGTCACGGTATCTCTTTCGAACAATCACGTGACCCCGGCAGGCATCGGTCCTAGCAGACCCCTTCAGAGCTGCTGACATCTCTTTGAGGTGCGCGTGGAACACTATGTGCCGTCGACCCGAGCTTGGTCCTTACCGGGCGGCGAGCTACCCATTGCTCGCCGCCCGCAAGCTCGTGCCTACGGTGGCCGGGAGTCCGCAATCGACTCCCGACGCCCGGGGCGTCTCCTCCAGCGGCGGCTAGGGACGCGAGGGCGCAGAGACTGCCACTCCCTCACGCGCCCCGCCTCCTCCTTCGCGAGCATTACTGCTTCGCAGAAGGAAGTGACGGCTTCCCATGCCCTCTCGCTCCGTACCATGGCTCGCACCAGGGCCGGACGCGAGATTTAAGGCGACTTTGATTGATATTTAAGGAGATATGTTGCTCGCTCCACTCGGTGATACATCATCATCTGCCTAGCCTTTTCCCAAGTATGTTGGGGTCGGCTTCCAGTCTAACCGCATGCAGCTGAATATCAGTGTTTTACATGAAATTACTGCCTATCTGACCTCCACAACCCTGTAACTGGGTAATACGATACCCCTTGATAAGTGTACTCCCTTTCTTCTCCTAAAATTGTTTGTCCGACAATCACCGCTGTTTACTAAGTGTATATGGATGTATACACGGTACATATATCAAAACAACACTTTTTTAAATTATTGTCTGTCTGTCTGTTTGTTCCGGCTAATCTCTGAAATGGCTGGACCGATTTTGACGGGACTTTCACTAGCAGATACCTGATATAACGAGGAGTAACTTAGGCTATTTTTATTTTAGAAAAAAAAAATTGAATCTCACGAAAAAAAAAACGAACGTAAAACTTTTTTGTTAGTCGCGGGACCTATATAACTTGGATTAATGCATTCTTAATACATTAACCGCGGTAGTACGTCCTCTTGCGATAATTTCCGACATCCACGCGGGCGAAGTCGCGGGCAAAAGCTAGTATCAAATACTATAATAATTAAATCTCCTAAATTTGCATGTTATAAAGTCATAATGTCCTAAGTATTGTATTATATGAAGTGTATTATTCCGAATGTTCTTGACTGCCTCGTTGGTCTAGTGGTAGCAAGCGCTACTGCTAAGCATGAGGTCCTGGGTTCGATTCCCAGGTCGGGCAAAGTGTTATTGGGTTTTTCCATCTGGAATTTCTCAGTAGCAGCCTGGAATCTGGGTTTGTTCCCGGTTGATGGCAATACGCTCGCCCCCTATTACATGGGACTTTAAACATAACTAGCGAAATGTGTGTGTACTATAGGTACACCTCTGGCCGATCCTTTGGGGACAAAAGGCGTGATGTTAATCATCATCATCATTTCAGCCGTAAGACGTCCACTGCTGGACGTAGGCCTCCTCCAATTTGGGGGGCTTTGCCATAATCGCCAGGCTTGGCAGGCGGGTTGGCGATCGCAGTATGGTGGTAAAATGCATAGAGAACGCTGCTGCCCATTCTCTAGTAAGTCCCTTAGTCGCCTTTTACGACACCCACAGGAAGAAATGGGGTGGTGTTATTCTTTACGTCCGGCACCACACGGTACTCCGGTTGGCGTGATGATATTGTTGTATTATTCCGAATATTGATTTATACTAAAATTGTTAGTAGTCAAATAATTGCTACAATTGCTATAGGTTTTAGTGACAGAAACGAATCGCTGTAAATTCGACACCACGTAGTCTTGTCTGCCCTACCCCCTAAAGTGTAATTTAGAATCGCGTAGGCGCAGAGGGGCGAGGCGGCCAGCGAGCTGAGGAGCAGATGGTTGTAACGCTTGCCGCCGCAGGTTTTGAAACGAAGCTGCGGTGGTGATCGTTAAACCGTCTGCGACAATATTTTTAAAAAAATATATTTTCAGGCATCAGGGCCCATAGGGTGTTAGTATTACATCTTACTTAAAAAAATTATGTTAGTAACATGCAGGAGAAAAAAAAAGAAAATCACAATCACAGGAAGGTTTAACAAGCTTTGTTACCAACATGTAGCTTTGTAAACCTTCCCAATGTAGGCCCATCCAGCCTCTCTGCAAACACCCCCAGAATGCTGTTGCTGCTTCCCCTCACTCGGGATATTACTGAGGCAAATTTCTTCTGCATTATGGCAAAGTAGTCGTCAATGTGCGCATTAGCGAACATACCAGACGCACTACAGTAAGGTGGAAGCCTCAACAGCGCCCTGAAGGCATTGTTGTACTGAATGCGCAGGGCATTTTCTGCTTTTAGGGTGTGGTTGTCCCAAAGGCTACTGGTGTAAAATGTTTGGCAGTAGGCCTTAAAAAGAGTTAATTTTACGGGTAATGAGCAACCATGAAACCTTCTGCATATCATATTTCCCCTCACAGCCAATGCCCTGCGCTCCCTTTCCATATCCAAATCATCTTTTAACTCTTCAGTTACAATGTTGCCCAAATATTTGAAGTGGGCAACTCAGCAGATAAGCTGGGATCGCCGGATCCTCGCAGCGCCGAAGCCGTGACAGAAACCATGACTGCTGCATGATGCATGCTCGCTTGCATGCTGCATGCTTGCTTGCACGATTGCATGCTGCTTGCCTGCTTGCTTACATGGTTGCTTGCATGCTGCTTGCTTGCGTACATACTGCATGCTTACTTGCATGCATGCTGCATGCATAGCGTATGCCTGTTTCCATGTTTCTTAGAGGAAAATAAAACCACATGTTCACAATCAACTGTTTTATTGAGTGATATGATAATATATGCAGCACTACTCCAGGCTTTGATAAAAGCCATAATGCTTTTGCATCTTTACTATAGTATATGTATTGTATCAGTTAGATTTGATAAAATAATGACTTTTTTCTATTTATGTCAATTAATTTCGCGACGACGAAGTTCGTCCTATTGAGAAAGTAGTTTAGTTTTATAGTCTCCACACATTTTTGTAATACAAGCTTTTTTTAAACTAGCTGTATGTGAGCATCGCCTTAACTAGCAACTGCGCATATTAAACAGAACGTCATTATATTGAATCGCGAGTCATGAACCTACGTGACAGTGCGTGCTTTTACCCTCATTTGCAAGTCAAAACTTAAAAAAAGATTCATGAATTCAACCGTTTCCTGTAGAAAATGTGAATGTTCATTTCTGTGTAAAACTTGATCGGTGAAAGTGATCGGATTTTGATTTTGAATCTAAAATTAATTTTTGTTTTTTAAGAGGACGTTGGATTTTAATTTTTTTATAATATCATTGTCAAATTCAAAGTGAGATCAAAAAGTTAAGTAGGTAATTGATTTATTTTTATAATTTATTTAATTAAATACACATGTTTTTTTTTATCATTATTATTCATCATTTCAGTCGATAAACGTCCACTGCTAGACATAGGCGTCCCCCAAAAGGGGGGAATCGGCATGGCAGGCGGATTGGTGATCGCAGTATGGTGGAAAAATGCATAGAGAACGCTGCTGCTCATTCTGGAAACAGGGCTTTAACTCCAGAGAGAGAAATCTCCTAACAATGCGAGAAATGTCCAGAGGTACTGCTTTCTGAAACAAGCTGCAACCCAGCTCAACGAAAGCGTCCTCAGGTGTTGGTCGAGGTTCTTGGCTATTCTGCCGGCCGTGGTCGAGTCGACGGTTGGCAGCGAGGAGTCCTGGGACGCGGTGGTATCCTTATGCGAAACAGTCATTTCGCAAAAGGAGGCTGCGAAAAGGGAGCGGGAGATATCTTCCGCTCACCCGGCCCGCAGCAGGCGCACCGGGCTTCGGCAGAGGGTGGACAACGCGCTCTTACAGCCCCCCTAAATGGGTTCAGGGACGACGGATCTGGGGACACCCGTCGCCCCCTATTTCTTAGGACCCGAAATGATGGCGCGTAGTGTTCCACGCGCGCCTCTCTATGATGTACGGGGGTACACACAACCCCACAACACTTTACTCCCCCCGTACGTGAAGAGTTCCGCAGAGGCGGGCTGGCACAAGTCGGGGATCGTGGAAGACGCATTATGTCCCGTGGTCCCCGACGTAGGTGTGGGATGGAACACCGGGGTGGTTTTAATCAGTAAGAGTCCGACAGACCCCTCCGCCCACCCCAGGGCGGAGGACATCCATGAGGATTTCCACCTCGAGATAAAAAAAATGATTCTTGGCTATTAAGCCATTGCCTCGCCGAGTCGACAGCCCACATGTTGTCGACCTCGCGAGCCAAGTCAAGATACTTAATTTGTTTATATTTATTGGTTTTCACGAGATTCCCCCATGTCAATAATCATTGCGCACCGCTCTATTTGATCCACCACCACTATATCAGGCTTATTGGCAACAACATTCTTGTCAGCGATGATGGATCGATCCCAGTACAATGTGATATCTCCATTTTCGAGGACTGGGTTGGTCTGATGCCTGTACGGCACTTCTGATTTCAAAAAGCTGTATTTCAGAGCGAGTTGCTAATGGATAATCGTAGCTACAATGTAATGGATATGCAAGTAATCTTCGTTAACTAGACAGGAACATCATTATTATCATTTCAGCCGAAAGTTGTCCACTACTGGACACAGACCTCCCGAAAGCAACGCCACTTCGGCCTGTTCTGTGCTTCTCGCATTCAGCAGCTTCCTGCGGCCTTCACCAGGTTGTCTGTCCATCTTGTAGGAGGCCTTCCAATGCGTCATCTTCCAGTACGCGGTCGACACTCCTGAACCTTTCGACTCTATCGGCCATCTGTTCTGCAAGCAATGTGCCATGCCCACTATCACTTAAGCTTGCCAATTCTTCGGGCTACGCCGGTTACCTTGGTTCTCCTACGGATATTTTCATTTCTGATTCGATCGCATAGAGAAACTCCAAGCATTGCCTTTGGGTGACTTTTAGCCTTCTTATGACGCGCATTGTGACCGACCACGCTTCAGTGCTATACCTCACACACAGGGTTTTCTCAACACCTGGTTGAGAAAACCCGGAGATAATATGCCTGATTGATTCCCCCGGACGGTAGCATGCGCGTCAGATGTCCACCGTGCCGTCTTTCACAAAAAATCTCCGGTAATGGTTTTTCATCATAACTTCGTCTCTAAATGCGCAGACAAAATCGTCGGTTTCCTCAAAGAGGTCACCAAAAGGCAGCCAGGCTACGGACGCTAGTGCACTTACATTGGGTCCATATAGTTCCCGAAAAAGGCATACATTAAGTTCCGCCATACCTTATGATCATTAATGTGTTCGGGAATGTTGCCGCCCGTTTCCTTTTCATTTTAAAGTCATTGGATAAGGTTAGCAATGTTATTATGCACCACTAAGGTTAAAGGTAAAGTAAGGTTTAAGTACTAACAATGTTAACATAATGTTAGGTACAATTTTGTTACTAGCACACATACATTTTGCGTCTGTACGCTTAAATCTTTAGACGCAACGGATGCTAATGCGATTTTCATATCAATAGATAGACTGATTCAAAAGACAGATTCATATGTATTAAACGAGGGTGAAACCGACAGAAAAATCTAGTGTATAATAATTTTGTTGCTTCTAAGAGAAATAATCTG
Source organism: Aporophyla nigra (assembly GCA_947507805.1). Taxonomy (NCBI): domain Eukaryota; kingdom Metazoa; phylum Arthropoda; class Insecta; order Lepidoptera; family Noctuidae; genus Aporophyla; species Aporophyla nigra. Next base: position 4,160,696 of record OX382318.1, read on the forward strand.
AATCGGAACCTCGTGAAAGCCGAGAAAGATAAACAAAGTATTTTAACTTGGCTGACGAGGTTGTCGACATGTGGGATGTGGACTCAGCGATCATTGTGCCGATAGTCGTAACAGCCAATTGCGTGATAGCCAAGAGCCTCCACCTACTCCTGAGGATGCTCTCGTTGGGCAGCTGGATCAAGGGCTTGTATCAGAAAACGGTACTTCTGGACACGGCTCGCGCCCGCAGCGGCTGGTGAGCGCTACTTCCAAGCTGATGGCAGTTCCTTGGCTATTTAGTATTAGCACAAGATGCGATCCATCGCATGCAAATTATATACCAGTTTACAATTTGTCGATTTGCCATGGATAGATTAGAATCGATGGAAAAATAATGCGTTAAATTGTAAATGGTTTTTGCAGTTCACAGTTTTCGATAGTTTATTATCTCGCGAGATTGATTGTAATCTAACGATATTTTTACGGTGCCATATACTACTGTATATGCCTAGTAAATCAGGTTTGATATTATGAACATTATTTCATTATTTTTTACAGATTAATAAATTATAAACCAGTGACAATATAAAGATAACATCATGGGTTTTCTGGAAGAAAGAGATGTATCGGATTTACCAACTATACCGGAGTTTTATATGGGAAAAACGATATTCATCACAGGAGGTTCAGGTAATATTGATTTATTCCATATTGAGCCTTACTGCTTATTGGTTTTTCAGAAGTGAATAGGTAAACTAACAAACAGCCTATAATGTTCCCACTGTTGGGACACCGGCTTCCTTTCTGTGAGAGGGAATGGGACATAATACACCAAGTGGTACGCGTTGGTAGATTTCACGTGTCTTCGAATTTTTAGTTCTAAGAGTTCTTGATAGTCTCGAGAGCGGTGGAGATGAAAAAATTTACACAAAGAAAAAAGGAATGAATAAATAATAATTAATAATAATAATTTTCAGGATTCATAGGCAAAGTCTTGATAGAGAAGCTGCTGTACTCCTGCACTGGTCTGGACAGGATATACCTGCTGATGAGGAACAAGAAGGGGGTCAAGTCTGAAGACAGACTGGCTCAACTGTATGCTGCACCTGTAAGTAGCCTGCAAGGGTCGCGAGATTGTTCAAACCGAGATACCGTGGCCCTGGCATATGGGTAACTGAAGGAACACGGTTGGGTTTTAGTCAGTAAAAGTCTGTCACTGTCATTTGATGATTTCCCATTTTTTTTAAAAACCTGTAAGTGGTGTTATGACCAGCCCCAGATATAGATTTATTTTCGAGGCGGCGCGAATACTGATCTGTTGACGTTGTCATTAGAAATAAATAATATTTCCTCTCCTTGGTCCTCTTCTATTATATATTCCATATTAAACGCAGAAACTAACTCACTTTCATCTTCAGCAAAATTAAAAGGAGTACGATTAGTTTCAGATATTCTAGATTTATTCATCACTAGCTTCTTTCTGCCCGCGACTTCGTCCGCGTTAATTTTCTTGTTCCCCCGACCCTTCCCGTCGCGTTGAATCGCATACCCGTGCGATTTTCACCGTTTTAGCTACATTTTTCATTACTGCTCCGCTCCTCTTGATTTTAACGTGATGTTATATAGTCTATAGCCTTCCTCGATGAATAGGCTACCCAACTCAAAAAGAATTTTTCAATTCGGACCAGTAGTTCCGGAGATTACCCCCTACATACAAACTTACAAACAAATGTTACCTCTTTATATTATTGTTATATTATATTCATCATAAAAATAAAGGAAATATTAGAACAAGAAATCTAAATTTTTCCTGAAAAATAATAAATTAAATCTCATAATTATAATCAATCCTACTAAAATTATAAATGTGAAAGTTTGTATGTTTGTTACTCTTTCACGCAAATTCTACTGAACGAATTTGGATGAAACTTGGCAACTAGAAAATTAACACATAGGTACTTTTTATCCAGGTAGTATGTTCCCACGGGATAATTTTGCTGCATCCACGCGGGCGAAGACGCTGGCAAAAGCTAGTCTATATATTAAAATTAAAGATTATCTAACTACATAAATTTAACTGGTTCCAAAACAGTAAGATTTTAATCAAAAACATTTATTATTCGTTTTTTATTCCAGTGTTTTGAGCGACTTAAAGCAGAGAGACCGAACGTCTTTGAGTCGAAGGTCTTCGTCGTATCAGGAGATGTAATGGAACCTGGACTTGGTAAGCATTTTCTTCCTCTAAACCTTTTATACAAAGTGGCGAATTGTTTCATGTGTTGCGGGACGTAAAGAACAGTACTATCCCATTTCTTGTCGTGGCTGTCGTAAAAGGAGACTAAGGGACTTACTAGAGAATGGGCAGCAGCGTTCTCTATGCATTTTACCACCATACTGCGATCGCCAACCCGCCTGCTAAGCATGGCAATTATGGAAAACCTCTCGAAATTGGGGAAGGCATAGTGTCAGCAGCGAACGTACCTTTCGGTTGAAATGGGAGGCCCGACTAATGGTTCAAGCAAAAGCACTGCAGTTGTAGTCGATATGAGTCAGACATAACCCTCTGTTCTTCCCAGATGGAAAGTATCTGTGAGGATTTCACCACGAAATAAAAACGGTACATAAAAATGGCCCTGCCTTGTAAGTTCGTAGATTCGAATCCGGGCAGGCGCTTTCGCCGCAGGAGGAGACGCCCCGGGCGCCGGGAGTCGATTGCGGACTCCCGGCCACCGTAGGCACGAGCTTGCGGGTGGCGAGCAATGGGTAGCTCGCCGGCCGGTAAAGACCAAGCTCGGGTTGATGGCGCGTAGTGTTCCACGCGTGCCTCAAAGAGATGTCAGCAGTACTGAAGGGGTCTGCTAGGACCGATGCCTGCCGGGGTCGCGTGATTGTTCGAAAGAGATACCGTGACCCTGGCACATGGGCAACTGAAGGAACACGGGTGGGTTTTAGTCAGTAAAAGTCTGACACGCACTCCCGCTCCGCCCAGAGCGGGAGAAGTCATTTAAAGATCTCCCATCCAAAAAAAAAAAAGGCAGGCGCTTTAAAGTTGTGTAAATAATTTCATCACCACTGCTTTCAAAACGGTGAAGGAAAACATCGTGAGGAAACCGACATGACCCAGAATCTAAAATTCGAAGACATGTGACATCTATCAACCCGCACTGGGTCTGCGTGGTAGCCCACTACCTCTCACCGAGAGTAGGTTTCTGTCCCAGCAGTGGCAATGGGATGGACTGATTATGGTATGCATGCTTATAAAGAAACCAGAGAAGAAGGATAATCTCACAGTCAATTACTCTACAGGTACTCCTTTTCGTAGGTGCATGACAAAAATCAACTGAACGACATTTTCGAACTTTGGAATTGAAAAAAAAACAAAAGACTACTTTTGACTACGTTTGATTTCTAATGAGCGTTTAGTTAAAACTTGGATACTATAAATCTAATTAACCTTTGTTGACCAGGGAAATTCTACAACTATTTAATTCATTGCAACATTAACAAATAGTGTTTTAATTTCGTAACTACCTACCTAGATTTTTAAAGTTAGTGTTGATTCAAAGATAGTGGCTTCACTTTTAGAATAATCTTTTAGATATTATATTTCTTTTTTGAAGTGAAACTTCTAATGCGACTTCCAACAAGGTTGCATTAAACGTTTAACGCTACTATGGAGGGGGTATGAAAGCACAGTTGTCAGTGTTCGTGTCCACGCCAATGATTTGACGGATAGAGTTTTTGAAACGCGTAGCATGACCGCCCTAGAAACGGAATTTGTCGACGGAAGAGAAGACAAAATGATAGATTGTATGGTAGAAAAATTGTGAAAAACTGAAGAAGAGCTGTTTCTATTCTTCAGTCAACAAGAGTACGATGTCAAGTATGATAACTATTTCTCTTTACTATTGATGAGATAGAAACATTTTTACAGAATTAAAATACATAAGGAACTTTTTTGTTCTTGGTAGAATAGATATAGAATTGGTTATGCTACGCCGACAGAAACGTTTACCCCTTCCTATTTTCATTTCCACATTACGAAGTTTCACTTCTTCCGCGCGGAGGGACTCCACGCACTATTTTTTTTTTTATGTAGCTGCAATCAGTCGCCAGACTTATATCAGGAGCTCGAGTGTGTCGCACAAGCGTGCATTCGAACTATTGTGAGTCGCAGTACAGTTTTGTCGCACAAGTGTTATTCGCACATTCATTTGTCGAGCTCACGTAGTACACCCTTATATCATCTATGTTGTATCACTGTTTGGTGTTTAATGAGCAGCAATTCAGAATATGTGGTTTCTTTTTAGTCTCCTAACCGCACTGGTATTATCAAGTAATCTAGAAGCTAGTGGATTGGGGTGATTTAAAAGACGTTCAATATGGTGTTTTTGAAGTAAAACTTCTTTACGCACGCTTGACTTGGAGTGCAAGCTGGTGAATGCGTGGCGAGAGCGTTACGAAAAGTGTGATCGGGCGAGGCGAACGAAAGTTGAGAGGGAGATATAAGTTCTTCTTCTTCTTAGCGTGTCGATAGCAATCTAAATAGAGTTAGCCCAGAATTTGGCTACGAGCTTAACATTTTCAGTAGCGTCCATCAACTCCTGTGGCGTGCAAACAACAGGACATGCTGGACAAGATATCAAGTGCCTCATCGTTTGTGGGACAGCACCACATTTACACTCCCAGGCTGAGTCATCTATGAATCTCCACCTATACAGGTTTTCTTTACTCCGGCCTACCTGAGTCCAGAGTCTATTTAAAGACTTCCATGAAAGCCAAGGCAATTCGTGTCCAGTTGCGAGATTTTCAGCAGGTGGAACGAATGGGTTTGGTAGGGAAGCGCCTTGTCGCCACAGATTTAGTCTTCCCTTAGACTGTTCGCCAGTAAGTGGGAGAACACACTTCAGAAAGCTGTTGCGGCTTTTCAGTCTTTGTGACACGAGGATGTTGTCGTGCATAGGGTGTCGTGTGTCAGAAACCATCTTGGCTCTTTCAGTTGAGCTTGCCACTGCTCTGCGGATTTTTGGTGGCGCTATTCCAGCCAGTGGATACAGCATTTGCACTGGGGTCGGTTTGAGGCACCCGGTAATGATCCGGCACGTTTCATTCAGAGCTGTATCCACTAACTTTGCATGAGCTGAACGACTCCACACAGCGCACGCGAATTCACCTGCAGAAAAAGATAGCGCCAGCCCAGTAGTCCGCAACACGTCAGGCGAAGCACCCCACTCTGACGAGACAAGTCGCTGTAGGAGATTGTTGCGAGAGTGTACCTTCTGCTTGATGTTCTTGCAGGTTTTGCTGAATGTTAAAGACCTGTCTAGAGTAACGCCAAGATATTTTGGGAAGTTGCTGTGCTCAATGGGCACCCCACCCCAAACTATGTTAAGTTTGCGATCTGCTTCTCTGTTGCGAAGATGGAAAACGCAAGACTGCGTTTTGCTCGGATTTGGTTTGAGAGAGTTTGCGTGGTAGTATGACGTTAAGTCACTAAGAACTTGTGATAAGTGAACCTCGGTGACTTCAAAGGTGGTGGCTTGAGAGGTGAGGGCAAGATCGTCTGCATAGAGGAAGCGGGACGTATTTGGGCTCGATGGTTGGTCGTTCGTGTAAATATAAAAGTAAATATATAAGTTAGTGAAGATAGAAAGAGAGAGATTTACGTTTCGTATATTATTAATGTACGAGCAAGAGAGAGCGGTGCGCGCGCACATTTTCTTTCTCTCTTCCTCGCAATATATATTACTTAGTCAGAAGTTTTACTTCAGTCGTATATTTTTGAAGCCGCTGTTGCAATGTTCAAAATCATGTATTTCATCATTCCTCGCAAACCATGGCAACCATACTTAATTAGTATTTTTAACTTATTTCAGGGCTGTCACAAGAAGATCGAGCTCTTCTCGTGAATCGAGTAAACATCATCTTCCATGTTGCTGCCAGTGTAAGGTGAGATCTGGTACAGTTATAATTAAGTTCAATTTCCTATGAGAAATACTGAGGCTTGTGGCTAAGCAATAATAGCTATACAGGTCAATCGATCAGGTTAAGCTACGCCCGTGTCATTAAGTCCGTGGATGGGTGACCATCTTTACATTCCAAGTTCCCTTCGTGCCTCGGAAAGGACGTTATGCCGTTGGTCCCAACTGTCATTCGTAGATCATTGAAATGGGTTCCAGGATCAAAGATTCATCTGGCAATCTGACGGCTGCAGTTACCTCTCCCGTTGACGCTTCTCTCGTGTGGATGAGCACTTAGGGTTCCTTTGCTTAACTCTTAAAGTTATAAGACTCCACCCTTGTTATTCCATGACATGCGTCTCTTCTAGGCGACCAGGAAGCCGTCACTTAAAGGGTGTAAAGTTCAAAAAAGTGAGGATCCCCCGACCGAGTGTAGTGTCTGTTGGGAACTGCCTGACGCTTGATGTTGGGACGCGCGGTAAACTCTGCTTGCGCGATGTAGGATTTGCGTGACGTCAGTGTAATGCGTAGTTCGTATGTGTCAGTGAAGATGCCACTACAGGCTCACTTGAAGAGTGCTACAAATAAGATATTCAATAAATTTTCCTCAGAATTGATTGGAGTCTCATTTGTCCGTGTACCTGTATACTTTATTACTTAGTGGCCTTAATACTGGAGTTTAAAAGCAATCCGTCCTTAAAACACATAAATTACTTTCAGATTCGATGACACGCTAAAATTCGCAGTGCAGATGAACTTACGAGGAACCATGGAAGTTATGGAGCTGGCTAAAGATGTGAGAGAATTATCTGTAAGTGTATTCAGTTAAGAGTTCTTTATTAATTCGAGCTATGGCACTTCTTCGCCATTGTAGATTCTGTCGTGATTTCCCAAGGTAACTGGTACTGGTACTTTTAATATATTAAAAGTCCTATGAAGGAACCCTTGTTGGGCAATCCAGGTTGTAAAATATCTCCTGCCAGGGTCGCGAGATTTGTTCGAATGAGTTTCCGTGGCCCTGGCACAGGCAACTGAAGGAACACGGGTGGGTTTTAGTCAGTAAAAGCCTGATACGCCCTCCCGCTCCACCCAGAGCAGGACGTCTGTCATTTGATGACTTCCCACCCAAAAAAAGGCATTTGTCCTACCGAAGGCATTTACTTTGAATATGTTGTTATTCTTTTACCACCCACTTCCAAAATTAAAGTATTTTTCGGTTTGTACGGTTTTCCTGTAAGTTGGTTATGTTGTTTAGCAAAAAAGCTTTTTATCTTTCACGTTTCAATGATGGTTCCTACTCACACTAATTCGTATACCACTAGTAGCCAGGTAAACAACAGGGGCAGGAAGCATTAGGACATCATCACGATACACAAAGTAGATTAAATACATATTACTGATGCTAACGCATTAACTACCCAAGCAAAGTCAATAAAAATTATATGGGCCCATCCCAAAAATATATACAGTCAAACATAGAACCTCCTCCTTTTTTAAGTCGGTTAAAAATGAGCTAGCAACTGAAAACGAGATGGCGAACAACTAGCTGCGAGTGTGCCACGACGAGGAACGATTATTCTCTACCAGTCTCTTGTAGGCGTATGTAACAAGCTTGAGAATCTCAGCGTGTGTTTTGCTGTTGCGTACTGGCTGGCAGTGGGAACGGTCAGCTCAACTAGCATCATTTGTGTCTAATTTACTTACATGGGACATACAATCTTTTGTATGAGTCTTGAGCGAGAAAATTGTTGATAACTAGTCGTTTTCTCGTCGAACCCACATTTGATCGGCTCAAGCTGACTCCGTGTCAATAAGTTTGGTTCGTGCCGGACGTATAAAATAGCACTATCACATTTCTTCCCGTGGCTGTCGTAAAAAGCGACTAAGAGACTTACTAGAGAATGGGTAGCAGTGTTCTCCATGCATTTTACCACCATACTGCGATCGTCAACCCGCCTGCCAAGCGTGACAATTATATCGAACCCCGCAATTTTGGGGGAGGTCTTTCGGCTTGAAGAAGATGTTATCAATGATGTTTCTTTTTGCAGGCACTGGTCCATGTTTCCACATCATACTCCAACACGAACAGGGATCCGATTGAAGAGGTTCTGTATCCTCCACTGGCTGACTGGAGAGAGACGCTGGAGGTCTGCGAGAAGGCTGACGAGCATACCTTGAGGGTGCTTACTCCTAAGTAATTTGTTATTTTTTTGTTTAATTTTAGATATGTTTTATCAAAATTGGTTCAGCCGTTTCGACACCGCGATCCTTGGATTAAAATATTACCTACAGCTCCTGTTGAACTTAAAGGGCTTGTAGTTAGGATTTTAATTTTACAGAATTACTAGCTTTTGCCCGCGGCTTCGCTCGCGTTATATTCGGGGTAACACGGTTTTCCTTTCCTGATTTAGAACGCAGAAGTAAACTCGGAACAGAATGTTATTTTAATACGCTACTGTAGACGATATTATATGTCTTTCCATTTGGAGATAGAATGTAAAGATTCTGGGCATTGGACACACGCGAACATGCTACATACAATTGTCCATGGGAAAAGCACGGCTTTCACCCAAACCACCTAAAAAAGAAAAAAAAAGTAGCCTATGTCACTCTCCATCCCTTCAACTATCTCCACTTAAAAATCACGTCAATTCGTCGCTCCGTTTTGCCGTGAAAGACGGACAAACACACACACTTTCCCATTTATAATATTAGTATGGATTTTTAAACTAAGTAATAACAGCCGCACGGTGCGATGGACCAGGTTAAGCTACGCTTGCTACGGTTAGTTCCTGGATGGGTGACCATCTTTACACACCAAGAAAGTGTTTTTCAAGAAAGGAAGAATGGGATCTTTTACAGTTTTCGAAAGTCAGACAACCAGTCCAATACGTTTTTTTTACGTTTATATGAGGTTTTTGTTTCGGTCAGGGCCCGGTAAGGACCAGGCTCGGGTCGACGGCGCGTAGTGTTCCACGCGCGCCTCAAACAGATGTCAGCGATACTGAAGGGGTCTGCTAGAATCGATGCCTGCTAGGGTCGCGAGATTCGTTCGAAACAGTTACCGTGGCCCTAGCATATGGGCAACTGAAGGAACACGGGTGGGTTTTAGTCAGTAAAAATCTGACACGCCCTTCCGCTCTACCCTAGACCGGGAGACGTCATTTGATGATTTCCCACCTAAAAAAAAAGGGTTTTTTTTTATTTAACTTTTTAGCAATTTGCAAATCAGTGCCAAATTGTATTTTGAATATGGTTCGCGATCGTAACAAATAGGGCTTTTTTTTTGGATGGGTAATCATCAAATGTCTTCTCCCGCTCTGGGCGGAGCGGGAGGGCGTGTCAGACTTTTACTGACTAAAACCCACCCATGTTCCTTCAGTTGCCTGTGCCAGGGCCACGGTATCTCTTTCGAACAATCACGCGACCCCGGCAGGAACAAATAGGGCTTCATTGATGATTTATCATCATCATCATCATCATCATTTCAGCCAAAAGACGTCCACTGCTGGACATTATCCTCCCCCAATTTTGAAAGGGTTTGCCATAATCGCCACCCTTGGTAGGCGGGTTGGCGATCGCAGTATGGTGGTAAAATGCATAGAGAACTGCTGCCCATTCTCTAGTAGGTTCCTTAGTCGCCTTTTAAGACATCCAGGAGAAGAAATGGGTTGGTGCTACTCTTTACGTCCGGTTGCACACTGAACATTGATGATTATTCTGTAAACAGTAAATGTAGAAAAAAGAATAGTTTAAAACAACTAAAAAACACGCTTCTATAGAAAACCAAACTAAAAAGTAGAAAATAATGGAAAAAAAGCGTGGGGTGCTTTTTAAGGTATTTTTTTATTGATATCAGGCAACCCACGCTTTTTTCCATTATTTTCTACTGTATAGTACTAAAAAGTAGAAAATAATGGAAATTAAGCGTGGGGTGCTTTTTAAGGTATTTTTTTATTGATATCAGGCAACCCACGCTTTTTTTCCATTATTTTCTACTTTTTAGTTTGGTTTTCTATGGAAGCGTGTTTTTTAGTTTGTTTTAAACTATATTTATTTTCTATTTTTTAGGGTGTTTCGAATTTTGAGACGTATGTCAGCGTAGTTTGTGACGTATGTCAGCGTAGTTTTCTTAGAAAGTTTTTTGCTATCCTGGTAACCCTGGCAAGGATAATGGCACAAATGTATGAAATTATAGTATTGTCATCGGTCCTCGATAAGTCTACAGAGTTTAAATGAAATCTGGTCGTTTAAAGTGGGTCAAAATCGCGCTATAAGGAGTCGGTTACAAACAAACATACAAACATACAAGTGAAGCTAACATAAAGCGTGTAAAAACGTAAGAAATTTTTAATTTGGCAGCTTATTTCAGGGCATATCAATATATGCCCTGAAATAAGCTGCTTTTTGAGCCAGCAACTTTTTGAGATTAGTAAACTTTTTAATTCTAATCCATAGGTATTTAGGAGAGCTACCAAACACATACACCTTCACAAAGCAGCTAGCAGAACATGTGGTGAACGAGTACAGAGGGCAGCTGCCGGTCATAATCGTCAGACCTTCCATAGGTGAGTAAACTACCAATGAGCTCCCTAAAATAGGTTTGAGCTGCATGATGACTGATACATACATGCCGTCTGTTAGGACAGGTCAGCTCAAAGCTGCAATGGCTCTTTCTTCTAACGGCCCTTCCAATCATGGCCCAGTAACTCCTATCTCTGTTTGAAAATATAAAACAAAACCTAATCTAAGGCAGAATGTTAAAATTTCCAAGCTTGTTTCGCTCGCTCTAGCATTCATTATTCTCTTAGTTGCCAGGGATATCCTGGCAAAGACTTGACAATGTAACACCTATTCCTGTTTGAAAATCTATACAAATAAATAAAATTGGAGTGTCTGTTTTTAATATTAAGATAACCACTTTTTACTAAGTGTATAATAATAATAATAATAATAATATATTTATTTGCTAAAAACATGGTATATAATGGTGTTAAATAAAAAATATGGCACAATCATGTTCAGCTAGGATATAACATAGCATGCAAAATTATAAAGTTAGGTGAAGAAGGCAACAATCATCAACATTTTTTATCAAAAAATTCTTTTAAACTATAAAAACTGCATTCAAGTATCCATTTAGAAAACTTAATTTTGAATGATCTCGTATTTAATGTTTTGAGATGTTGTGGTAGTTTGTTATAAATGCGCACACACATGGCTAGGCAGTTCTTATTATATTTAGCTAATCTAGGTAAATCATGTAACACTAGTTTATGAGGATCTCGTCTGTTCCTAGGATTAACATCATTTGCTGTCTGGAACAATTGTTTATTTTTAATTACAAATACACATATTTCGTAAATATACAGTGACGGTAACGGTAACAAACCAAGTTTCTTAAATATTGGTCGACATGATTCGTCAGGTTTAAGACCACAAATTGACCTCATGCACTTTTTTTGAGCGATGAATGCTCTACAGACATCGGTGCTATTACCCCACATTATAAGGCCATATCGTAGTAATGATTTGATGTACGCGTGGTATGACATTACAGCAGTTTTAATGTTAGTTACATTTTTAACTTGTTTTAGTGCGTATACAAATTTATTAATTTTAGTGCTAACATTGCCTACGTGTTCTTTCCAATTTATGTCTTTATCTATTATTACGCCCAAAAATGTTGTCTTCGTTACTTCTTTTATTTTATTAATATTGAGTTTAATGTCATTTTTATAATTATTTGATTGATTGAATTGAATGTACACGGATTTGTCAAAATTTATCTTTAAATGGTTATTGTCAAGCCAATGCAGTAATTTGTTAATTGTATTATTAATGTCGAGCTCATGGTCTAGAACAGTATTATATTTTTTGTTAGATGCCACTATGATGGAAATATCGTCGGCATATAAAATGCATTTATGGTTAGTTATTTTTGTAATGTCATTTATATAAATGAGGAATAGTATTGGGCCCAGTATGCTACCTTGCGGAACGCCATATTTATTATGTATAAACTCTGATGAGTAAGATATAATCTCATTATTTTCATTTTTTTTACCGATAACGACACGCTGTTTTCTATTACTTAAATAGGACGATAACCACTGCAGTACTGGTCCTCTAATGCCAATAGCTTCTAACTTTTTTAGCAATATGCCGTGTGACACCAAATCGAAGGCTTTCGATAGATCAAAGAAAAGGCCAGTAGTTAAATAATTATTATTAATGTTTGAAAGTACGGCTTGCATAAGAGAAAAGATAGCCAACGATGTGGATTTGTTCTTTTGAAATCCAAACTGCTCTTCACTTATAATTTGAAATTTATTGCAGAAATCAGTTAATCTTTTATACATACATTTTTCATAAATTTTAGACAAGATGGGTATTAAAGCTATCGGCCTGTAATTATTAATATCAAATTTATCTCCCTTCTTGAATAAAGGCTTTATTAAGGACTGTTTTAATTTTTCTGGGAAGGTTCCATTTGAAAAGGACATATTTATTAGATGAGTGAGAATAACAGTTAGTTCATTACAGCATGCCTTTATGATTTTTGTATTCATTTCATCATAGCCCTCCGACCTGCTGTTGGACAGAGACATTATTTCATGTCGTACCTCATGTACCAGCATTGGTCTGAGAAACATTGAGTTGACAGCTGTACTTTTGTCAAGGACTTGCTTAGTGGTTTTTTCCTCTGGAATGCACGTTGAGTTAACAAAATGTTTATTAAAAATAGTAGCTATTTGCACTGGGTCTGTCACTAATTTATCATTTAATTTTATAAATTCTATATCGTCTTTTTGAATATTATTATTAATTTCGTTTTTAACGACAGTCCATGTGGCTTTACATTTATTATTATGATTATTGATATATTTTATGTTGGCATTCTTTTTAGAATTATAAATACATTTTCTTAATAGATTTGAGTAATTATGATAATTAGTTTTATTAAATACATTTTTATTTTTATAGTACCCATATCGTAGCTTCCGCTTAGTTTTGCAACTTAGTCTCAAACCTTTGCTTATCCACTTTTGCGTGTTTATATTACTCCTGTTGACTTTAACTCTTACTTTGGGAAAACACAGATCATAAAATAGACACACCAGTTCATGAAAATCATTGAATGCGCAGTTTGTGTCCGTTTTAAGATAAATATCGGACCAAGAAAGATTTTGTAGGCATTCCCTAAATTTTCGGATGTTGTCTAAGTTATAGTCTCTTTTATAAATGTAGTATATTGCTGATTTTTGAGGTTTGTGTCTAGTTGGGAAGCTTAACATTTGTGCCGTATCGTGGTCTGAGAGACACAGGGGTAGTATAGTGGCAGTTGCGTTGGCAATGTTGCTTAAGATGTGGTCAATACAAGACAATTTGCGAGTAGGAACATCGATGTGGATTTTCAAATTATAATTGTTAGCCAAGTCTTGCAGCCCATTTGTGATATTGCTTTTTTTAAGGGTGTTGATGTTAAAATCACCGGCCACCACTATATTTAGTTTAGATTTATATTTATTTAGCAAATCGTGTAAAAGATTATACAATTTTGTTAAAAACTGATTCGGATCAGATTGTGGTGTTCTGTAAATACATATGACTACTAATTTAAGACCTGTTATCTCTAGCGCGCACACTTCAAACGTGTTTTGAGTTGCATAGTTTTTAACGAATGATAGCTCCTTATAACATAAACCTTTTTTCACCAATATACATGTGCCACCTCTTTGTTTTTCTCTGCAGAAATTAGTGGCCATTTCATAGTTATGTATTTTCACATAGTTTTCATACCCTTTTTTTACAAACGTTTCAGATAGACATATTACATCTGGATCATTCCTCAATTTTTTTAACTCTTCAATCGTTATATCCAGTAGTTCTTGTTTAGATAATAAACTGGCGATATTTTGGTGAAATATTTTAAAATTGTGTGTTGTTTTGGTTTGGGGTACGAAAAAATGCATCGCGTTTGTTTAGCACCGGAAAGTAGTAGGGTATAGTCCCTATCTGACCCTTTGCGTTACGTTCCACAGAGGAGGCACTTTTGCAGGGCGATGTATTCTTAAAACGACTAAAGTAGTAAGGAATAGTACCTTTTTTGGGTTGATTTGTAGAAACTTTTAAATTAGAACTTGATTTGTTACGCGTTATTCTTTTACGAATTTCACTAGGTTTTAAAAATTTCTCACTATAATCACAATAATCTATGAGGTAATTTATAGACTTACAAACATCGTATAGTTGCGTGGATGTTTGGTTAACAAAGTGACAGTTTTTATACTTACTACAAATATTTTTTATAGAATAGTTTAGCTTACGGACATTGAGGTACACATTATTAACGACATTTAATACAATGATAGTGTTATTTTTAAATTTATCTAAAGTAATTTGCAACTGAGATAACAGTAGGCTTGGGTTGTAGTCATTTTCACCTACGCATATAACAAGTTTGTCTTCGGATGTAAATTTCGTATTTCTACAGTTTGCTATTATTTCGTTACAAGGCGCATTTGGCTTAGTTATAGCAACGACTCTGTATTTTTCATACTGTGTATTTGTTCTTAAGTGAGAGATGGCTGCTGCTAGCCCGACACAACGCTGCGTACTAAAGATAAATATCTTTCTTTCGGGGTCCATATTAAGCCTGCTTGGAACTAGGCCTGTCTGAGCACTGGTGATGCTCACAGTATCCTGTTTCAATTCTTGACGAATGGCAGGTTCACAAGCATTACCACAATTTTGCATTAGTATTGCAATACGATCCATGAGGACTTCTATCTCCCGCTGTGCGACCTTTAATTGCTGTTGAAGGGTTACAATTTCCTGTTCCAAGGAGGACACATTTACGTAATCCTTGGTTTCGACGTTTAATCTGGATGACATTAAAGGTGATGATGTAGGAAGTATGCTATTTCGATTTGACAGAGCTTGCCTCTTTTTCTTAGTCGTTGTACTAGGACTTGTAAAAATGGAGGGCGATTGGCATAAAGATTTTAATGTTTTATTTTCCGTAATCAACTTATTTATTTGCTTATGCAGATCGGTGTTTTCTAATAATATATTTCCCAGTTCATTTTCAGTACTATCAAGTTTTAATGTGAGCTGAGCAATGATCTCTTTCATTTCTGAGGCTAATACTAAGTCCGATACCGTACCGTCAACACTCATTGATAGTTTATTGGGGGTATATGATTCAAAAGATGTTTCACAATCAGTAAGTATGTGCGAATCCAGTAAATCTGTGGTGTTTTGAACCGATGATTGAACTTTTAACGCTTCGTCGCGTAGATTATTAGTACTCCTCGCTTGCTCCGTTGGTGGGGGTGTTTTTGAAGAAATTATTTTTCTTCTCGTGGTGATATTGGTCGTACAATCGGAATTAGCGTATTTTTTGCTTCTAATACACACCTTACATCTCCACCTTTTCTTTGCTTCCGCATCTTTAAGACGATATGTTTGTTCTGGATAACCATCGCAATCCAGTTCGTACCTGTTGTCACAGGCAGAACACAAAGCAGTGCTTTTTTTATTTACTAATTTTTTACATTTATAACATGTAACTAGTGCTGCCATCTTGCAATTACTTTTTGAAGAGTTTGATGACATGGCCGTTATTCAAGCGTTATTTTTTTCGCTCAATGGTAACAGACTAGTATTCGTTTGTTTTGTATAAATGCCAAATATGAAATTTTGGAATTTACGAAAACTGATCTAGTCCGTGGGATTTGAACTCGTGACAGCTCGTGTGAGGCTGGTTAAACTGCAAAAGTTGAATTGCTTTAGCCACTGAGCCATCTAAACGTTACTAGATGGTGTTGAATTTATTGAACAGTTCCAGCAAATATTTTTCTCTTGAATAAGTAAAACAGTTGTTATGCCCCGCGACGGTTTCGATTTAAATCACTGTGTGAGTCACTTTTTCACTTCGTCTTTGTTATTATTGCTTTTTAACACTTGTTTTGATAAGTTTGTGCCACAGTATGATATAATGTTTACAATTTTCTCATTATTTAGATTGTTATTGCTGTGTTTTTGTTATTTAGAAGCAGAGGTAATTATTAACGGTACACTATGTTAACTTCACAGTTTGGGTATGAAATCCGTGGATAACACTGACACTTAAGTATCGGGTGATGTTTTATTGATTCACTTAGTTTTATTCACTTTTGTGCACTAATTGTATTTTTAGTTAATTTTTAATAACAGAGCGTTCGTTTTCACTTTTGACTAGATGCAGCGCCATCTAGCGTTCCGATGGATTTGGATGGTTATATGGATGTATACACGGTACATATACCAAAACAACATTTTTTACAATTTTTGTCTGTCTGTCTGTTTGTTCCGGCTAATTTCTGAAATGGCTGTACCGATCTTATACGGAACTTTCACTGGCAGATAGCTGATGTAACAAAGAGTAACTTAGGCTACTTTTATTTTAGAAAAAATAAATAATAGTTTTAAAAAACTAAAAGCACGCTGAATTTTGAGACGTATGTCAGCGTAGTTTGTGACGTATGTCATTGTAGTTTTCAAAGACAGTTTTTATGAAAAACTTTTTGTTAAATACCACGCGGACGAAGTCGCGGGTAACAGCTATTACCTATAATATAACCTGAATTAACACATCTTACCGCGGTAGTACGTCCTCCTGCGTTAATTTCCGACATCCACGCGGGCGAAGCCGCGGGCAAAAGCTAGTATAAAATAAAACCAAGCCTGATCCGGGCGGGTTGTAAATATTTTCACACACGGCATAAACAGAATTACACAATAACACTGGTCAGCCATTATGATAAGTTATAATGAGGAGACCATGCCTGTACACCAAAACTACAACAGATTACATGATTCTGATCAAACCAATATTTAGTAACTGATTTTACAAAATCCAAAAATCAACAGTGGGTGGTGGGTGGTGGTGGTGATGGATATGAATTAGGGACAAATCCACACTCCGAGTTGCTTTTGACTTTCTGATGGCAAAACCCAATAACACTAAACGACCTAGGAATCGACCGGACCACAAGCTCAGCAGTAACGCTTGCAACCACTAGACCAAGGTGTACCTTCCTAAAATATTCCTCAGCACTTATGGTGACCCCCCCAAAATCTTGGGCTGCGACCGCGCCTGCGTATTGTATTCACGTATTATATTCACATGTTATTTATGTTCCAGTAATATGCAGTGTCGCAGAACCAATGCCAGGCTGGGTTGAAAATTTCAACGGTCCAGTAGGAATATTTGTCGCTTGTGGCAAAGGTAAGTTCTCATACAAACATTTACTATTGAGCTCACGCTCGATCCGGCCGCATCATACCGGGCCTGTTAGTCTAGTGGTTAGTGACCCTGACTGCTAAGATTGAGGTCGTGGGTTCATTCCCACTCAGGACAAATCTTTGTGTGATGAGCACAATCATTTGTTCTGTGTCTAGGTGTAATTTATCTAAAATATGTATGTATTTAGAAATATATAAGTATGTTTATCAGTTGTCTGGTTGCCATAGTACAGGCTCTGCCTAGTTTGGGATCAGATAACGTTGTGTTGGTTGTCCTAAGATATATTATAGGCCTAAAATCAATATTTTTAAGTTAGGATTTTAATTTTTTAGTATTACTATTACACTAAGTAATAACAGCCGCACGGATCGATCGACCAGGTTAAGCTACATTTGCCGCGGTTAGTTCCTGGATGGGTGACCATCTTTACATACCAAGACTCCTCCGTGCCTCGAAAAGCACGTTAAGCCGTTGGTTTCGGCTGTCATTTATGGTTTTTGACAGTCTTTACGAATCCGCAGAAGCCGGAAAGTCTGACCAAGTCAGTCTTACCAAGGGGCATTGTATCAGGTGACCAATAAAGTTCGTGCGGTTTTAGACATCTCTTACTAACAAGACATGTTTAGACCTATTATGACTACTAGCGCCAACTATTCACTAACAATGAAACGTGTACAGACCCGTCAATTAGAATTTTTATTCATCATGTCAGTTAATACGGGTGTGATTTGGGCTTGTTTGCTCTACGAATTTAAACTGGGCACAAGGGCTGCAGAGGCGTCTCGTAAAATATGTACGGCATTTGGAGAACATGCTGTATCGGAACGTACTGCACAGAAGTGGTTTAAAAAGTTCGTATGGTGACGAGTCGCTTGAAGATTCACCTCGTTCGGGAAGACTCTCCGTCATCGACGACGAAGAATTACTAGTTGTCATTGAAAACGACTCCAAATTAACCTGCCAGGCTGTTTCACAAATGTTTGGTGTTAGTGATGAAACCATCCGTTTGCACTTGCATCAGTTGGAAAAGTCATAGAAAATAAGTAAATGGGTCCCTCATGAATTGTCAAATGAAAACAGGTTCCATCGGGTACGCAGTAATATAATATGTCAATGATCGGGTATCAGTTTGTGCGGCACTGCTTACGCGCTACAAAACCGAGCCGTTTTTGGACTGTTTACTTACAGCTGATTGAAAATAGATTACGTACAGTAATACTAAACGAACCCATCATTGGTTGTCCCCAAACCAGCCAATACCACATTCATCGAAGACTCCAACTCATTCCCAGAAGATCATGCTTTGTATAGTGTGGACTGCTGCTAGCTTAGTACACTACGAGTTCCTTCCAAACAATTACTGCTGAACTCTACTCAATGCAGCTCTACCGAGTACATAAGGCTTTACTTCAGAAGCAGCCTGTTCTTTTAAATCGAAAGAAAGTTATATTCTTACAAGACAACGCTAGACCACACGTTGCTAAGGTCACTCTTGAGAAAGTTATTGCTTTAGGATGGGAGCTACTCCCTCATCCGCCGTATTCACCGGATATATCTCTAACCGATTATCACCTTTTCTTGTCTTTAAGTAATCATATAACGAATAAAAAATTTCAATCTTTAGTTGAGATCGAAAATGAGGTTGCAAACTTTTTTGCTTCTAAAAATAAAACTTTTTATGCGCGTGGGATATACACACTTATATCACGTTGGGAAAGAATTGTAGAATGCTCGGGTACTTATATAAATGAATAAACTGGTTTGTGAATAAATCCACAAGACTTTGAATTTTACCATAAAAACCGCACGAACTTTTTTGGTCACCTGATATTACCCAGTAACTGGGTTGTGGAGGTCACATAGGCAGTCACTCCATGTAAAATACTGGCACTCAGCTGCATCTAGTTAGACCGAAAGCTGACCCAGAGGCGTAGCGTGCCCTGGCGGGGCCCCGTATAAAAATTTGTTTGGGGGCCCTTATGAAGGGTAACGATTTCTCACAATAGGAAAAAAATATGTTTGCATAAAATTAAAAGAAATATTTATTCATCATAATTATTGTTTATCTGTCACTTTTTCCAAAACTTTTATAAACAATTCAAATTAAATAACTCTCCTTGCTTTTTTTTCGGCAAACTGGAGATAATACATAATTCTACTGTTATCCAATTTTAATAAGTTATTTTACCAAGAGTGTATATATATAAAAACGAGAAAACAAAAAATAAGCGTTTGATACATGAAATGAGCCGCCCAGTAATAGAGATTAGAGCACCATAATCGATAAAAAAGATAGGCTATTTTATGAGTGCGTCTGCTTCGAATGTTTTCCGTGTGTTTCTTATTGTGCAAAATTGTCAAGTTTTGTTATCTGTGCAGGACGTCTTTACTAGAGCGGAGATGAGTTTATTATTGACTTAGGTGATTCGGATGACTGTTCGTCTTTGCCAATGCAATCTGACAACGAATTAGACTAAAATGATTTTTATGAATTGTTGTGTTTTTCTTTTTACATTCATAATCTTTATTAGAAATTATTTATAATTAACCAGATCTATTTAAAAAAATCGATTAATGTTCAATTGCAAAACTTCTCGATTTTTGCTAATAGTCGCAAGGAGACCTCACTATTTAAGTCATTTGACTAAGTGTCACTGTACCCATCCTATGTGAAAAAGACCATAAACGGGGAAATCCCGCAGCCCGCGATAACCGATGTAGGGTGTTGCCAACTTTGGAACGTACGCTTTACGCGGGAAGAAAGAAATTACTTTTTCATTTCTGAAATTAAAAAAAAATTGGGAAGTTTTTATGAATTTTTGCTTACGCACGTTGGGGGCCCCCGTGGCCCGGGGCCCCGTATAATTGATACGGCAGATACGGCGGTAGCTACGCCCCTGAGCTGACCCCAACATAGTTGGGAAAAGGCTAGGCAGATGATGAGTATTATTTAAATAGTTTAAGTATTTAACACTTATGGAAAGTTTATCCAGTGCATATAATTATATCATATTTATAAATTAGGTAGTATGAATAAAAATACGTGAATAATTCAATTATTTCATTACGTATTGTAAATTCTAACTATTGAAACAATACGACGTTTGAATACCAGCACGACGCGGACGTCACTGCGAACTCAGTGCTAGAATGTAGTTGCATTTACAAGCGATAGATGGCGCTGTCCTCAATACGTTGCTACTTTACAAAAGAATAACATTTTTTGCAAGAATTTAAATGATAATATACGGACGTTTGTTAAACAAAACATAGATAGTAAAAAAAAAATTTGCTTGTTTGAAAAATCATTTTATTTAAACAACACAAAGTAATTTTTCTACAACGCGTTCAGTGGCTTTATTACAGATGGCACTGATCTCAATAAGTTGCTACTTTGGAAAGCAGTTGACATATTTGGAAGAGTTGAAATTAAAAAATAAGACGTTACGAATATAAAATACCTAGTTGATACAAAAAACAAAATCCTTTTATGAAAAATCATTTTATTTGAACAACATAATCTTATTAGAACGCGTTCAGTGGCTGTACTACAGATGGCGCTGTTTTCAATTAAGTTGGGCGTAAATAGTCTCAGGCGAATATACGAATATTGATTTGTGAATCGTTATTGTTAACATTTTTGCATTACAAATTGCTTTTCTTATAGTATAAATCATTATCAATAAAAATAAAATTATTATTAAAGGTATTATCATATCAATCATTTGTATAATAAATTGTATTAGTCATTAGCATATCAATTGAATGCGTATTTCAACTACCATTAGCAAGTCTTCGGTAGTATAGTGGTAAGTATCCCCGCCTGTCACGCGGGAGACCGGGGTTCGATTCCCCGCCGGAGAGAATCTTTTTACATTTTTATTTAAGCTTTCTACACAATATTTCTATTCCATAATACTTTTTCTTGGATTTTTACGTCTTTACTTTTTACTTTAAATTCAATCATTTTATCTTAACTTATTATAAATAGAAAGAATACTGTTAACTCTGTGTCTCATCGCTAGAAGCGATCTTTTAGAGACAACCTTCAACCCTTGGGTTGATTCTGCGAGAAAGGAGAGTTAATTCTGAATATAGTCTGTGCTGTACCATTTGATCTTTACATAGTATAAAACAAAGTCGCCTCCTGCGTCTGTACGCTTAGATCTTTTAAACTACGCAAAGGATTTTAATGTAGTTTTCGTCAATAGACAGAGACATTCATATGTGTAACTAGCTTCTGCCCGCGACTTCATCCGCGTTAAATTTCTTGTTCCCCGACCCTTCCCGTCGCGTCGAATCGCCTGCCCGTGCGATTTTCCCCGTTTTTGCAATATTTTTCATTGCTGCTCCGCTCCTTTTGGTCGTAGCGTAATGTTATACAGGCCTTCCTCGATAAATAGGCTACCCAACACAAAAATAATTTTTCAATTCAGACTAGTAGTTCCCGAGATTAGCGCGGCCAACCAAACCAACAAATGAACAAACAAACTCTTCAGCTTTATAATATTAGTATAGATTATAATATTAGTATAGATACGCGGGTTAAGCCGCTAGCAAAAACATACAGAAAATATTTTCTAATTATTCAGGGTCAAATTAAATTAGCTGGCTAAATTATATCCAGATGTTTGGTATCGAATATCGATATTGAAAACTTAAACTAAAAAATGGAAGAAAAAAAAATATTTCTCATAATTCGATGGGTGAAGGTCAATGTCCGTAATCAATCAGCTGTTTTTGTAATTTTTGATGGAAAATAGATGTTTCTTAGGAATTCCCTAAAACCAAACATAACAGTTGTTTGGGTGCCTTCTTTTTTTTTTATGGGAAATCATGAAATGACTGTTCTCGCTCTGGGCGGAGCGGGAGGGCGTGTCAGACTTTTACTGACTAAAACCCACGCGTATTCCTTCAGGTACCCATGTGCCAGGGCCACGGTATCTCGTTTGAACAATCTCTCGACCCTGGCAGGCATCGGTCCCTAGCGGACTCCTTCAGTACTGTTGACATCTCTTTGAGGCGCGCGTGGAACACTACGCGCCGTCGACACGGGCCTCGTCCTTACCGGGCGGTGAGCTACCTATTGCTCGCCGCCCGCAAGCCCGCGCCTACGGTGTCCGGGAGTCTGCGTTCGTCTCCCAACGCCCGGGGCGTTGGGAGCCTTAATGTACAGACGCTAGCACATCAAACTACTACCTACAATCGGTCAAATTTCTTTAATACATTTTCAACTTTATCGCTAAGGCATTAGGTTCATGGTTGATTGGCAGAATTTGGCAGTTTCGGGTAGCTTGATGTGCTGGCGTCTGTACAGTGCAGTGTCATTTGAAGTTTTGGACTTAGTTGGAATAACGAGTATTTTTTTTTTAATCTGACTTAATGAAATTATTATGGAAAAATTATGAAAATTATTTCATAAGTTTTCGATATACACAAATATTAGGTACCTAATACTTATATTTCTATGTTCTAGGCATAATGAGGACCATTCACACAAAACCTGACATAATTTGTGACTTCATTCCTGTGGACACGTGCGTAAAGAACATTATAGCTGGCTCGTGGATCCGAGGGACTAAGAAGTGAGTGTTTCTACAAAAAATAGTTCTTAATCTTCTATATATATAAAATTCAAAGTCCTGAGTGACTGACTGACTGACTGACTGACTGACTGATATATCAACGCACAGCCTAAACCGCTGGTCCTAGAGACATGAAATTTGGAGGGTGTATTCTTTGTGAAGAGTAGGTATCCACTAAGAAAGGGTTTTTTGAAATTCCATCCCTAAGAGGGTGAATTGGGGACGCGGGCGAAGCCGCTGGCGGAAGCTAGTTTTAAATATCAATCAATCAACTCAGCCTATCGCTGTCCACTGCTGGACATAAACCTCTCCAATTGCCCTCCATTCAGCTCCATTCTCGGCAACTCTCATCCAGCTGCTACCAGCCACCCTGCGAAGATCGTCGCTCCACCTAGCCTGAGGGCGTCCTACTTTATGCCAATTCGCGGTCTCTACCCAAGAACACGTCTACCCAAACGGTCATCGGTTCTACGGCTAATTTGACCGGCCCATTGCCACTTCAGCTTGCTAATTCTATGAGCTATGTTGACAACTTTGGGTCTCTGCCGGATCACCTTATTCCGGATTCTGTTCCTCAGAGATACTCCAAGCATAGCTCGTTCCACAAACATACCCGAAGCGCTACAAAAGCGGGGCAGCCCCAACAGCATCCTGATCGATCTTTGAGTACAGCTGATTCAGAGGCTACTTGTGTAAAATAATAGTTTAAAAAACTACGCTTCCGTAGAAAACCAAACAAAAAAGTAGAAAATAATTGAAAAAAAGCATGGCGTGGTATTTTAATTAGTATCAAGCACATCATGATTTCTTTTCAATTTTTTAGTTCGGCAGGCGACAAAAGTGTGTTCTTTAGTTTTTTTTTTTTCTGATCAGCTGGTAACCCTGGCAAGTATAATGGCACTTTATGAAATGATTGTATTGTCATCGGTCTTTGATAAGTCTACCAAGTTTAAATGAAATCGGACCGTTTGAAGTGGGTCAAAATCAAGTCCAAAAGAGTCGGTTACAAAGATAGAAGAAGAAGTTACAGACAAACATAATATAGGTGAAGCTAATAAAACCGTGTTAAAAAGTTTGGCAGTAAGATTTAAAAAGTGTAACGTACCACCGAAGAAAGAACTTTGTCTATTCTTGGTAGAATAGAGATAGAACTGTCATGCGACGCCAGCATAAAACGGTACAAATCTTTCTACAATCTTTAATTCTGTCTTTAATCTTTCTACAATCTGTACTTTTGTCTATTCTTCCGTCGATAAATCCCCTTTCTACGGTGGTCATGCTACGCATGCTGTATTAATTCTTTGATTTTTCTTACAGAATAGAACCAACAGACAACATTCCAATCTACAACTGCTGCTCAGGAAACATCAACAGCATGTTGATGGGGGACCTGGTGGAGATGTCCAAACACGTTGCCAAAGAGATCCCTCTTGACAATATGCTGTGGCACATGGGAGGAACCATCACAACTAACGCCAAGTATCATTATATCAAGGTAGGTGATTATCATCATTATTTCAACCATAAGCCGTCCAATGTTGGACATAGGCCTCCCCTAAAAGGGGCGGGGGATTCGCCCTAATCGCCATGCTTAGCAGGCGAGTTGGCGATCGCAGTATGGTGGTAAAATGCATAGAGAACGCTGCTGCCCTATCTAGTAAGTCCCTTAATCGTCTTCTAGGACACCATGGGTGGTGCTTTTCTTTACGTTCGCCACTACACGGAAAATTGGTGATTGTTAGACATTGTTTATTTTATTTTTTTCATTATATTGAGTGGCAAACACGCAGCTATTGTCTTAATAGAACTTGTAGTGCAAAGGATTGAGGAACTTGATTGTGGCAAGATAGTGTAAACTCAGCTGGATGTGCGCTTTTGTAATTTCTATCGTGAATGTATTAATACGTGAGACAAAAATCTAAAAGCATTCTAATCTCCAATTTTGTGGAGAGACTTCCACTTCTCTTTACATTTAGCGGACTTTTGGAAGTATGAGCATTTAAATTCACTCAACCTCCGTTCACTTTACACATCCGACCAGCACCCTAATTGCGAAACGCAGAATTTATCAGAATATGAATGGGATTGAAGATTATTTCTAAACCATTGCGTCATTTGTTCGAATAAATTGTCGGCTCAGCAACGTAAATAACGTAATGAATGTTGTTTAACTACGAATATTTAACCAATTCCTACCGATAAAAAATTACGTAATTACCTCTCAGTACCTACTTCGATACTTTGAGAAAAAATATTGTAGTTGTCTTTGTATACGATAAAAATTGAGAATCATACAGAAAAAAAAAGTATTTCAAATTAAATATAAAATGCTTTTCTAAAAAAAGTATTTAAATACAAAATGGAAATAGGTATTTTGTATTTTCTATTTTGCATTTCAAATACTGTTATTTTTAAAATGTCACATCTCTGATGTTAATCGCCTTTCTACAATCTGTTACTTTGTCTATTCTTCCGTCGATAAAACCTGTTTCTACGGTGATCATGCTACGCATGCAGATGGGTGTCGCGTCTGATAGGCCCGCCGATTGATGCGGTAAACTCTGATTGTGTGATGCAGTATTTGCGTGACGTTAGGTTGAAGCGTAGTATGTCGTGGTGTAGATGCCGCTACAGACTTCTGCGGCCTTCCTTCCCTAGGTCAACAATCATTTAAAAGCATCTTCATATTTTTCCACACATTTTACTGCCTTGGTTATCGTGATGCTGTGACACTTACGTCAACAATAATATTTTCACGTTAGAAATCATAAAAGCTTTTTACAAAAACCTGTAATTTTATTTTTGGTGATTATTTTAATGTTATGTGTTTTATTGGATTTTATTTTTGTATTTGTAATGGATTTTAACTTATAATTATGGACTATGTCTGAAATAAATGAATTAATTAATTAATTTAAAAAAATAACAACCGACTTCCTTAAAAAAAACCGACTTTCTTCAATAAAAACACTACAAAGTCAAAAATAACTTTAATTTCGGAAGTCGGTGCCAAAAATCCTTTAATACAGATCCTAAGACACCGAATTCCGAAACTAAAGTTATTTTTGACTTTGTAGTGTTTTTTTTTAAGGAAGTCGGTTGTTATTTTTTTGTAAAAAGTTTTTATTTTTAACTTTTTAGATATGGTAGACAGAGCACTAATCTAATCGCGTTATTCGTTCATTTATCGCGCAAATTTAAGACTTATATGGTTTTCACATGGATCCCATTGTCCGAATGGAACCAAATTTAAATGGCACCATTCGGGAAGCACCAGCTTTCAATAAAAACAATAAAAAACCATCAAAATCGGTTCACCCAGTCAAAATTTATGAGGTCACAAAAATAAAAAAAACAGTCGAATTGATAACCTCCTCCTTTTTTTGAAGTCGGTTAATAAAGAAGGAGATATGGCCGGTAGTTGAAAGTTTATCAAAACCCAGTGTTTCCAGTTTCCCCCTACCACATACCACGCCCCGGCATCGCAAGTTTATTTTTTGTGGGTTGAGAAATTACCAAATATTGTATGTTTGCTGCTCTGGGCGGAGCGGGAGGGCGTGTCAGACTTTTACTGACTAAAACCCACCCGTGTTCCTTCAGTTGCCCATGTGCCAGGGCCAGAGCAGTTACCGTGGCCCTGGCACATGCCAGGGCCACGGTAACTTTTTCGAACAAATCTCACGACCCTGGCAGGTTCGCAGGGGTGTAATGTAGATACTAATTTGTTGCAAAATAATCTTTTTTCAGGTTTTAATCCAGCATTTGCTGCCAGCCATGTTGGTAGACACCCTGCTCTGGTTGTTTGGCAAGAAACCAATGTAAGAAATTGCTAAATATGCCTACGCTTTTTGTGTTTGTGCTAGCCTGCACTGATCCACTCCTGGCCTCCCTCCACTTCTTCCAACTATCGCGAACCCGCTCGTCCCCCTTCCAGTTTTGACAGAACCTATCCAGCTCGTCCTGCCATCTCGTACGTGGTCTGCCGCGACCCCGCCTCACTGTCTTATTCTATCGCTTAATCATTTATTTTAGATTTTAACACAATGTAGGTCTATTTTGGATACCTAGTAATCATTTTTTCTCCTGCCCTTATTTCAATTCTTTAAGGGTCGACGTTACATGTATTTTTCTTCTATACTTCTAGATCAGCCGTCATCTCGGTATTCCAACGTTTCTTTGGTCTTCCCCTACTCTCATAGCCTTCGACATTCATACTCAAAAGTTTGCTCATGACATTTTTCGCGTTCCTATATTTCTTATATTATATAGTTCATCATTATCAACATAATTTCATCTGAAAGATGTCCACTGCTGGGCATAAGCCTCCACCAAAGAGGGTTTGCCATAATCGCCACGCTTGGCAGGCGGATTGGCGATCGCAGTATGGTGGTAATATGTATAGAGAACGCTGCCCATTCTCTAGTAAGTCCCTTAGTCGCCTTTTACGACACCCACAAGACGAAATAGGCATATTAGTTACTTATCTAGTATCTTTAAAAACCAATCAAAATCAATAGCACTTTAAAATATTACCTGACGCAATTCCAATTTACTGTATCGTTACTAAATCCCCTGAACTCCTCCTAACGACACTTCTTCTCCCCACAGGCTAGTCAAAGTCCAACGCCGCATCTATATAGCGAATCTTGCGCTCAGATACTACACCACCCAGCAATGGACCTTCGACAACACAAACTTCATTGCACTGCGCTCAGTACTCAAGAATCCAGACAAGAAACAGTTCTACTATGACCTTGAGAAGTTGGACCAGATTGTCTACTTTACTAAATGCTGCTTGGGTGGCAGGAGGTATCTTCTGAAGGAAAAAGATGAGGATATTCCAAAAGCTCGGGCGCACTGTAAAAGGTATTCTAATTTTTCTAAGCAAAACTTTGTATACCTAATGGCAAAGTCAAAAATAATGGTTTTGTAGCGCCATCTACATTGTCGCGTCACAATGTCGTCACGCAAAATCCTGCATCGCGCAAGCAAAGTTTACCGGGCAACTAGCAATATTTACAACTAGCTTTTGCCAGTGGCTTCGCCCGCGCGGTGGTCGAAAATTGTCCCGCGGGAACGTACTACCGGGATAAAAAGTACTCTATGTGTTAATCCAGGTTATATTCTATCCATGTCCATCTATGTGCCAAATTTCATCCAAATCCGTTCAGTCGTTTTTGCGTGAGAGAGAAACAAACAGTCATTCATACTCACATACTTTCGCATTTACAATATTAGTTGTTTGTTTCGTCATCAATCGAGGGGCGACCCTACTATAAAGCACCCCAATCCTCTGGCAGGGCGCAGGGTCGCGACATTTGTTCGAAAGAGATACCGTGGCCCTGGCACATGGGCAACTGAAGGTACACGGGTGGGTTTTAGTCATTAAAAGTCTCACACGCCTTCCGCTCCACCTAGAGCGAGAGACGTCATTTGATGATTTCCGACCCAGAAAAAAAAAACGAAAAGGGCGCGATAAAATACCGCCGCGATATTTTTACGTCTGTGCCAAGGGACTTTCAAGTGTATTGTTGCTTGTAATGAATACTGGCGTCTTTATCTACTGACAGACGATGAACAGACGCAGCTAGATTCCAGTTCAATCAAATGCAGCATCTTCTGTACTGAAAACTACATAAAATATTTCTTTTTTATTTTCAGAATGATGATCCTAGACCAGACCGTTCAGGTGATCTTCCACGCTTTCTTCTTCTGGTGGGTCTGCATCAAGCTGGTGCAGTACTTTGATTTACGTAGTAATTTCTTCTAATATACTTAAATTATTATATTTTGACATGCTATATAGTGTATGGAATAATTCTCCTGGTTTCTAAAAGACTCAATTTATCATATAACCATATGTTTAGTTTATAATAGTCGGCTGGTCGACTCTTCACATGACCAGACAGACGGCTGCCCTATTTTTTTGACAAAGAATTAGTAATGCCATACAACGTAGCAATGCTGCCAGCATTCTTGGCACCCGTTGACAACGATGCAGACTGATTTTATGAAGCTTTATGATTTTTCATTTTTATGTTAACATTTTTATATTTTTTTACTTTTAAATTATGTAAATATTGTAAGATATAAAAACATCTTTATAATTCAAAATCAAGTTTAATCGGGAATCTATTATAACCATTGCTAACCTGTATAAAATTAATGCACAACTATTTACAATAGTTACTAATTTAAAAGACTAACTAAACAAACAATTGACATGGCGTTGAAGTTTTCGTCCGCATCGCTGCCATCCGTAAACATGCCCAGAAGACTGGCAACATTGCCACGTTTAATGGCAATGCTAATTCTTTGACCAGAGAGCGATCCAGCCCTCAGCGGGGTAACAGCGTGACACACTAATATAGTAGGATAGGAATGTCTTTCATTTTGACAGTTCAACAACATTCAATGCGTTATTTACATTGTTGAGCAGACAATTTGTTCTAACATCATCATTATCATCATTTCAGCCGAAAGACGTCCACTGCTGGACATAGGCCTCCCCCAGCCCCAGCCCTTTTCTAACATATGAAGCTTCAATCATTTTTGAAAAATATTAATAATCCATAGCTATGGATTATTAATATTTTTCAAAATGATTCAATAGAACTTTGTAGTTCAATATGACAGTAATTTTGAGGTTGTCATAGGGGGCATCCATTAATTACGTGAGGCGATTTGAGAATTTTTCGACTCTCCCTCCCGCCTTGGTGAGATTTCGTAAGATTTTCCTCAACTCCCTCCCCCCCTCCCCTAATCTCACGCGAGATTCTTCAGAACTTCTATTTAGGTTGTAAACGTGTTGGATTATTTAGAAAAAAAAACAAACACAAGATAATTTTCTTAGACCAAGCAAGAATTTATTCTCTTGACTCAAGAAAATCATTTTTTCAAAATAGTATTCTTGGTTCAAGATTTTGGCTCTTGAGTCGAGTTAATTTTTTTATCAGTGTACTATTGTCTCAGATTTTGCCATATTTTATTGTAGAAATAATTTTTCACGCAATTTTACACCGTTTTCTGCGAGAAAAATAATTATGTGACATTTGCCAAAACCCTCCCTCCCCCCTAAGTGAGATTTGGAAAGATTTAGCTTGATCCCCTCCCCCCCTAGAACACCTCACGTAATTAATGGACGCCCCCATACTAAACTTCGAAATTTAAAATATCGATGTTCTGTGCTCATAAAGTTCGCTATTATGAATTATGTTCATAATCGCGACGTATGAAGCTTCCGAAGTTCCGTGTTGATAGTGTGTTACCAAACTTAAGAATTTGTTACCAAATTTACTGTACACGATCAGAGACTTGATCAAGAGATCAAAAACTTGGAATCGTTGTGATTTATTTGCAATAAAAATAAAATAAATCTTTTGGTTTTAGAACCAAACGTGTGTGCCTTTCAGCCTGAGCTTCAGTGTAATATTCATTGCAAAATTCCAGCACATACAAGTGTAGTTTAATAAAAGAATTTTAATTTCTTAAAAAAAATTGTGTGTACTACATAATTTTAAAGAAATTAAAATCTTCTATTAAACTTCGCTTGTATGTGTACCACTAAGAGACAATGTCAGTAGCTGTAAGTACTTAAGTTTAATTTGTGTGTATTATATTATTAATAAACCATAATTATGCGTTGATAATGAAATTTTTTTGGAGACACTTATTTCTCTTTAATTCCTCATTTCTTTTTCCGACATACCTTCAGTTTTATTTCATTTCAGTTCATAAAATAAACTGGTATATCTTTTTTTCTCTGAAATCAATAATTCCAAAGTTATTAGCTATTTCGTTAAAATAAAAAGACAGTTACTTTTCAAATAGAAATTTCATTTATTTTCAATAATTAATAGATAACTATTTACAAAACAGTAAACCAAGTACCAAACGTAGAGCGAATACTTTTTCTGCTTATAATTATTGAAAATAATAATTATAATTATTTCTCACAATTTAAATTATTTTATTTATTTTTTGCTGAACAACGAATAGGCAATTAAGTTACTTTTTAATAAAAATCATACAATTGTATTACTTAATATTAATTATTTTGTTATTCTGCAAAAAATTTAAATAACATAACAAGAAATTCGATTAATCAATTATACATACAATAATTATTTTTTAAATATCACAACATGAGTTGGTAATTTTTTAGGCCTCGGCCCAGAGACCTGTACGGCATTTGGCCTTAAATGCTAAGGTCTAACTTTTACCTATAATTCTTACCAATACATGACCTTACTAAGGTTTAATAAACTAAATTTACTTATACAACATAACTTTTCAGGCCATTTTAATCTAGGCCTGGCCTAGGCTTAGGCAATGCCCTGTTTCATCACTTTTCAAAATATAAATAGTTAAGATAATTATTGTGGAAGTCAATAATAAAATGGAATTGGACCTTTTTTGGCCTCAGACCATTTTTTTATTTGATATAAAGGAATTCTATTATTATAGCTTCTACAATTTAAAAATGATGAAATAGGCACACAAATTTACGTATTATCTAATTATTATTTCCACACTAAACTAGCTGTCTATAAGGAATAAAAGGTAGATATGGTTTTGTTTATGAATATACAGGAATGTACTTGAGCAATAGGTTAACTTTTGTACTGGAATTGGTCTTGAAAAGGCCTCACATTATAGATTATTTACAAGAAAGTGAATAAGACCTTAAATCAAAGTGAAATGCTGGTGTTACTGTTATTTTGAAAACGTGGCCTCAGATCTTTAACTTAGACTGAGAACTCAAACAATTAGTATACTGTTTGAGGGCAAGTTTTGCGACCGTGAGGCCTATTTGCATTGGGCATAGACTATGTACGATGCAAATAGGCCTTAAAGCTTCATATTCACGTTTTAATCTATGACTTGACCTACCAGATGCTTGCTTTAAAAAGCCTCCTAAAAATATTCTATAAAATCACTAATATGTTTTATAAAAAAATAAAATTGATATTTTACATAGAGAGCACTGTCCCTGTTTCTTCTTAAAAATATAATGTCATATTTCAAGCAAAAATAATTTAACAAAATAATATGGAATGTAGATTAATTTACATTGTCTTTATAAGAGTTGAAATAAATTTAGAATTTAATTTCACTGGCATAAAATACCTATACATTGCCCAAAATATAAACAAAAAATATTGAGTTGAGCGGAAAAATAACGAAGTTTTCCTCAAAGTGAGCTAAGCGGAAAAGGTTCACGTTTCTAAAATTCTTTCCACAGTTTTTTTGGCAATCACAATGGCAAGATATTTTAGACGGATTTATAATATTAAGTAGACATTTTATTTAGGAGATTTCACATTAAAAACGAATAATAAAATAAGGTAATTTAAATAACAACATACCATTAAAATAATATCAGAAATGCATTAGATTTTAAAATAATAGCAAAGAGCACTCATTCTTCTTAATGGGACCATAAGTCAAATAAATTTTAGTTTTTCATTAGGCTAAGAACAACAAAATCTCAGTCAATTTTTAGTGTTTGAAAGCATTTATGTTTACACGACAATCAGAAAAATGAAAAACGAAAATGATATCATGATTGACATTACAGAATCCCACGTACGTAAGCCCTAAATTAATTTGTAGACTTGACAAGTTACTACCATCTTTAGGCCCACAATATAAATAATCCAGTCCCAGGAATAAAACTAGAATAATATGCCAAACTATGAGCATTAACTCGACCCTACCCTTTCACATTAATAATTCATTAAATAATAGAATAAGAAAAATACGCATACTTAAAAAATTTCTCAATTCCTAAATTTTGAGCGAAGCGGAAAATTAATTGAGATTGAGAGGAAACAAAAATGCTCCGATTATATGCATCTAAAAATTATCAGTCGTTAATCATGGCAAGATCTAATCTTCATACCCTATCTTAGTTGGTATGAAGATCTTCAGAACTTCAATTCATTGAAGATACTTCAAACTGATACTCCAACTTCCCAAGTTGGTTTTTTTATCTCCTAGTATCCGAATCTAAATCCTTCAATTTCTCTGATCTTTCAGTTTCGTATTTCGGTGTAACTAAATCAGATCCATCGTCAAGAATTTCCAAATACTTATACTCATCTTCAGAATCACTTTGCTTAATAGCTGAATATTCAGTATCATTCTTCAGATCATGAATTTCATGGCTGACATTCTTAGACCCTCTCCTTTCAAAAACATTCTTAACATGATTCAATTCTTCTACAACTTTATCCTTTACGCTTCCTACAGTATCATACATTTTATCACTTAGCTTAGAACTTAGATCTTTAAGTTTTTCTGAATGAATTTTAAGTACTGAATGCTTGTTGTCAGATTCAGTGTCAGTATCATGGAGAGGTATTTCGCAGGGAGCATAGATGTCCTTTTCCTTCCAGTGGTCAAAAGCCTTTTGTTTCGTGAACATGACCTTGAATGTGAGGATGTAGACGGTGGATAGAATGAAGATAGCTCCGGTGACGAAGAGCAGATACATGGCTCCTTGTTCGACGATAGGGAGGATGTTCAGATAAAGGTTGAAGCGTTGTTCCAAAGAAGGCGGGAGGGTGTACATTCTCTGTGAACAAAATAAGAAGTGTGATAAGCGTTTGGTAGGTAAGTTTGCTTTTGGAATAAGCTCCAATTTTGTAGTGCGGCAGAAGGGAAAATAAGATTATATCAAATTCAATCTAGACTAATGTCATAAAGAAGTAAAGTTTGTAAGTTTGATTGTAGGCGTCCGGATCCACACGGAACTGATCACGACACGCTAAGAAAAATTGAGTGATGGTAATTATGGTGCCGGACGTAAAGAATAACACCACCCCATTTCTTCCCGTGGGTGTCGTAAAAGGCGACTAAGGGACTTACTAGAGAATGGGCAGCAGCGTTCTCTATGCATTTTACCGCCATACTGCGATCGCCAACCCGCCTGCCAAGCGTGGCGATTATGGCAAAGCCCCCCAAATTGGGGGAGGCCTAAGTCCAGCAGTGGATGTCGTACGGCTGATATGATGATGATGAATGATGGTACTTACAATATCGAACCACAGCAGCGGGAGGTACATATTAGAGAAACGCTCAGCATTCTTGATTGAGGAGATGTCTCCTAAGGCCAGGTTGATCTGGAATTTGGAGCTGACATCCAGAGGTAGTCCTGCATATGGCTCGATCCAGAAACTGTAACGAAGAAGAAATGGTTAGGTAAAAGAATCGTTTTCAACAGTAAATTGTACCGATGTAATAATATAATATGTTAGGAAAACCAACACACCGTTATCTGATCCCAAACTAGGCACAGCCTGTACTATGGTAACCAGACAACTGATAAATATACTTAGATATTTCTAAATACATACATATTATAGATAAATTATACCCAGACACAGAACAAATGATTGTGCTCATCACACAACATTTGTACTGGGTGGGAATCGAACCCACGACCTCAGTCTTAGCAATCAGGGTCACTAACTACTAGACTAACAGGCCAGTCAATGTATTTTAGAATGACACTCACTTTCAGCTCACGTATCCCAAGTTTTCATTTTTAGATTTTAGATA
This sequence comes from Aporophyla nigra, assembly GCA_947507805.1. Classification (NCBI taxonomy): domain Eukaryota; kingdom Metazoa; phylum Arthropoda; class Insecta; order Lepidoptera; family Noctuidae; genus Aporophyla; species Aporophyla nigra. Next base: position 4,195,078 of record OX382318.1, read on the forward strand.
TTAGACCGGCTGGACTTTCTCAAGTCGTGTGAGGACGATAAGAAAAAATAATCTATTTTAGAAAGCTATAATGTTTTTACTATACACCTGGTCGTAAAACTAGGTTGTTTTCTTTCTTTATACAATACTAGTTTTTGCCCGCGACTTCGTCCGCGTAAATGTCGGTTATCGCGGACGCGAACGGAAGTCGCAGAATAAAAAGTAGCCTATGTCTTTTCTAACTGACCTTAGATTAGTCATTTAGGAAACGCCTATCTCATCTAGTTTTGAAAAATATGATTGACGTGTAAAAGTGTTTGTACAAAACTACTTACAGATTTTTTTATTATTAAAAAAAAAAAAACAATTTACATGAACTTTTACAATTGATCATACCACACAAACCATCGTGGGTTTTACAGTGGTATGGCCAGAAACGGCAACTCGGTGTCACTACAATCTCTTAATTAACAACAAACATTTTACCTCGACAAAAATAAAAACAAAAAGATTAACTAGATCGCACTGCAATCTAGAAAAAAACGCTTTAGTACCTTTGAGCAATTCTTTTTATTCATTCTACTATAAATTTCTACAGGCAAATAAAAAGATTTATCATAAGTAAATACTTACGCAGTCTCATGCTCTTCCTTGTTAGGGGTAAGACCCTCAACTTTGCTGAAGAGCACATCATCGCCCTGCCAGAAGTGAGGGTATGAGAGTGCGATGGGGAAACCGTAGTAGCATTCTGTAACGTCGATCAGGCCTACTGGTAGACATTTACCTGTAAAAAAGGAGGTTGGAATTATTTAAAGGACTAGGGGCGGAGACCTAAGTTTTATAAGGTAACGGCTTTGATAGACTTCTTTTTCGTTGGGCTTTTTTTTTTATCTCGAGGTGGAAATCCTCATGGATGTCCTCCGCCCTGGAGTGGGCGGAGGGATCTATCAGACTCTTACTACTAAAACCACCCCGGTGTTCCGTCCCACACCCACGTCGGGGACTTTTCGTTGGTCTAGTCTATCTAGTGGTTGTACTGGCTAGACAAAGTCTTATTGGGTTTTCCGTACGGAATTTCTCAGTAACTACCTGGAATCATCAAATGACGTCTCCCGCTCTAGGGTGGAGCGGAAGGGCGTGTCAGACTTTTACTGACTAAAACCCACCCCTGTTCCTTCAGTTGCCCATATGCCAGGGCCACGGTCTTTCAAACAAATCTCGCGACTCTGGCAGGCTGCGGTCCTAGCGAACCCTTTCAGTCATGCAGACATCTCTTTGAGGCGCGTGTGAACACAACGCGCCGTCGACACGGGCTGTCGGGCCTGGTCTTTAACGGGCAGCGAGCTACCCATTGCTCGCCGCCCGTAAACCCGCGCCTACGCTTCCTGGGAGTCCGCGATTGACTACTGACGCCCGGGGCTTCTCCTCCTGCGGGGCGTCTCCTCCGGTGGAACATTTCCTCTTGCAGTGAATACGCGCCCTGATGCCAATAAAGGCTTACCCGCTACTTCATCACTATTAGCCTATTACGTTTCTACTGCTAGGACACAGACCTCCTGTTTGTTGGTAGATGTCATTAGGTCTTCGAATTTTTGGTTCCTAGACATGTCTGTTTCCTTACGATGTTTTCCTTCACCGTTTTGAGAGCAGTGGTGATGATATTGGATACACTAAGTAAAGTGACTAAGTAAAGTAGTTTTACGGCTGAAATGATGATGATGATGATGAAGTAAAGTGCCTGCCTGGGTTTGAACTCAGGACCCACAAATCGTTAGTCGGGGTGGATACCACTGAGCCACTACTGAACACGCTACTGCATGAGACTTATATTATAGCTAGTCAAATATGGTTGGTTATGGTTATAATTTCTTCGATTTTCTATCATTACTAGTCTAATTGTATGTAAACGTATTTGATCAATTTACAAGTATTTTAACATCCAAATCAAAATGAAATTGTTTTATTTCACATAAACCTACAAGGGCGCTTATGAAATGTCAGAAGCTAGGTGCACGGTTCAAATTTGTTGATTATGGAGAAGAGCCGACAAGGAACTCCATGGTGACTCTCTTAAAAATAATTGGTTTTTACGTTTTCTATTACAGTGTTAATAGGTATGGACGGACAGTGTCGGCTTGCTAACAAATATCAGGTTCTTTGTAAAAAGAAAATGGTCTACAAATGTATAGTCTAGAGAAAACACCATTGTCATATCATTATGTGAAAACCGATAAATTTCTTAAGGAATAGTGTATGTTGTGATTATAAGACTATTAATAGTAAAGTTAATTTCTCAATTGTGTTGTTTTTTTTTTTTCACTAAGCGGTAGATATCCCATTGTTTTCCGAAGAAAACTGTAGTAATTGATTACTACAGTTTTCTTTTGAAAACAATGGGTTATAAAATATAAAAAAAAGTGTTTCAGGATACACGTGACTTTTTCTTTATTAGATAATAAATTCTGAACCCTGATTGCATGTGTAGCAACATCCCATCTTTTCCTGTGGGTGTCGTAAAAGGCGACTAAGGGACTTACTAGAGAATGGGCAGCAGCGTTCTCTATGCATTTTACTACCATACTGCGATCGTCAACCAGCCTGCCAAGCGTGTCGATTATGGCAAAAATGAATCGGTCAAAGTGGCGGTTCTTGTTCTTCTTCTTCTTGGCCTATATCCAGCAGTCTTTCTGCTGAAATAATGAATTAAGATGATGAAAGATGTACTCACCATGTCTGCAGAAGCACTTATTCTCTTTCATATATTTGCCATTATCCATCATGTTGTCAGGGAATGTGTACTTGTATCCTTTCAGACCACTCTTCACGCCTTCGCCAACGGGGATCTGTATTTAACAAAGATATGGTTAAAGAAGGTTTAATAATAGATATTTGCTGACGAATTACTACTTAATGAGCCACAGTCATCCTATTTCTTCCCGTGGGTGTCGTAAAAGACGACTAAGGGACTTACTAGAGAATGGGCAGCAGCATTCTCTGTGGATTCTACCATCATACTGCGATCGCCAACCCGTCTGCCAAACGTAGCGATTATGGCTAAGCCCCCCAAATTGGGAGAGGCTTATGTTCAGCAGTGGACGTCTTTCAGCTGAAATAATGACGCACAGCTGTCATTGTGAGCAGCTCTACATTATTATGATTGCTTCTAAATTTGAGTCCTCTTACCGAGTTTTTTTTTCAGCGCATTTAAAACTGTTAGAATGAATAATTTTGTTTCTTGACTGATTAGGAGTTCATTACTGCTCTGAGTGTATTTTGCGGCACCATCTTGAGTCAAATCTATTTTTAGCCAGACTTCTACTCTTTGAAAACAAAAATGGCGCCTGCAGTCGTTACAGAGTCACATGGTTTAAAGTTGCCAAAAATGTACCGGAAAGAGTCTTTAGTCAAAACAGTATTTCCCATTAGATTTTTGACTAATGTACTATCCACTGCCTTTAAAGTAAGAGGAGACACAGATAAGTAATAGAAAAATAGATTTTAAATAATTCCTTACCAAGGGAGCAGCTCTGCACAAGCTCTTCCTATAGAACAGAATGCTCTCGTTCTTCGTCACTCCTCCTCTGAACTTCGTACCATCAGAAGCGTACTGCACGTTGGAGCAATGCTTGCCGTCCCACTGGGGCAGGTCGGTGGATCCACGGTAGGTGTCGATCAGTCCCGAGTTTCTGACGTCATCGGTGCCAGTGAAGACTGTCTCGAAGTCACCTTCAAAGTCGTACATCTGGGAGAGAAGATTAAGGTTAGTTTTTGCGATACGGTATTGAAAGATGTTTATGTTATATATGGCTGGCCTGTTAGTCTAGTGGTTAGTGACCCTGACTGCTAAGACTGAGGTCGTGGGTTCGATTCCCACCCAGGACAAATCTTTGTGTGATGAGCACAATCATTTGTTCTGGGTCTGGGTGTAATTTATCTATAATACGAGTATGTATGTATTTAGAAATATATAAGTATATTTATCAGTTGTCTGATTGCCATAGTACAGGCTCTGCCTAGTTTGGGATCAGATAACGTTGTGTTGGTTGCTCTAAGATATGATAAGATATTATATATGGTTAGGGTTGTTGTTATGGCCAAGAGATTGTACGCAGATAAAATGGTGCAGCAGCCTTCAGTCAAGCTGCCTTTTGCTTTCAAAAGAATCTTAGCTAGAATGACATCCCCCATTAGGGGATAAATTTTCTAAAATCCTACTTTTATGCTTTTTTGTGCAAAATTTCATATTTCTAGAGTAAAAACTTAAGACTGTGTGTTCTCTGTCGGTGAATTTTAAGAATTTTATTAAGTAGGTAGATCTAAGCAAGTTGGAGATTGTATGCCAAAAAAAAATGTAAAACGCTATTAACTATATAGTATAATCTCTTGATCTCACTGATGACAACTAACGATCGCGAAAATATACTTGCAATTATCAAAAAACATAATTAGAAGTGACTTACCCGATCAATCAAGCCCAGCTTATCGAAATAGATCCAGCCCGGAAGGAACGTGTTGCCCAGAGTCATCAGCTCCGACTTGTAGCCCATCATGAACTCCTTAGCCGTCATCATGGCGAGGGGCTTGGTGTCCGTCAAGGTGATCAGGTTGTTCAGCCCGAAACGAGTGAACATGTCCTTTTGGGAAACCACGTTGGCTATGCTCTGTGGAGAAAAAATGGTTTTGGTTAGTTTGGAACGTATATACATGAGAGTAGTACACATCCTGCCAGGGTCGCGAGATTTGTTTAAAGAGATACCGTAGACCTAGCATTGACTGGCCTGTCTGTGGGTGGGAAATCATCAAATGACGTCTCCCGCTCTGGGTGGAGCGGGAGGGCGTGTCACACTTTTACTGACTAAAGCCCACCCATGTTCCTTCAGTTGCCAATATGCCAGGGCCACCGTATCTCTTTCGAACAAATCTCGCGACCCTGGTAGGTATAGGGATGCCTGACGACCAGTCGCGCGGTAAACTTTGCTTGCGCGATACAGGATTTTGTGTGACGTCAGTATGATAATAGTTTCCATGTGGCAATATAGATGGCGCTACAAGATTGTAGCACAAAGTTGCTTACTTATTGGCATTCCAATTTAGGATATTCATAGTAAACTTAGGAACCAGTATTTGTTTTAGCTTATGTCTTTACTAAATAACTATGTAAATATTTAACATTTAAACAGTGTTGACTGCTTGTGTAAATCTTATTAGATGCAATTTGTATACGTACAATAAATATTAGGATGCGCTTGACACGAATCGTATTCATGTTTGCAATATTTGCTATTGCCCTTTTTGTAAGTGTTTGGGTCGACTTCTTGTTGAAAAGATCGGATTGAATATCAGAGCTTTGCAAATAGTCATTGTGATTTCTGAATTCAAACAATGTATATTTTTTTTTACGAATTCCTTGAGATAATCCATTTTACATTAGATCAATATAACTTGTTCAGGATTTAAGAAAGTTCAAGTTATATCTGACTGCATGAAAACTTTAAAAAACATTGACAAAAAAATAAAATCTTAAAAGATTGAGGGTCTATTACCTGTTTTGAGATTTTAATGAAAAATAACCCAAACTTCTGCAGGGTCGCGAGATTTGTTCGAAAGAGATACCGCGGCCCTGGATATGGGCAACTAATTTCTTCAATTGCCCATAAGTGAGATTTAGTCAGTAAAAGTCTGACACGCCCTCTCGCTCCGCGCTGAGCGGGTGACGTCATTTGATGATTTCCCAACCACTGAATTTGATTTCCCAACCATTGAAGCATAAGATAGTGCATTAAAACAGCCCAATCAATCCATAAGCCCCATTGCTGGGATTCACACCGTAATCCACCACAAGGGCACAGTTCAAGTTCGTGACAATTTTCAAATTTACATGCCGGTTTCCTCACGATATTTTCCTTCACCGTTTTGAGAGCAGTGGTGAAGAAATAATTCAAACAAAATTAACTTCCTGCCCGCGCTGCTCAAAATCACGGATTTCGCCAGTAAATTATTATTTTTATTTTAGCATCTTCTAAAGACATTGCGTCTAATTATTTTGAAGCAACCCAAACTGTCTAGTATTAAAAGGAAGTAGAAACATCCCGAAGGAACTATACTCTAAAATCTATGATTATAATCAACGTGTTTTTCAATGCACATTTGCAACTCGTGTCAACATTTCGACACTAGTAAATGCCTACCATGCAAGCCTTGGTGTTGCAATGTGGCCCATCCTTCGCATTGAGCAACACATTGAGTAGAGTGGAAGTGTTTACATTCTTCAAGTATTTTCACAAGTTAATACCTAGGTCCTTCCAGTTTAGAATAGGGAGAGATTGAGTAAAGATTCGCTAGAGTAATAAAATCTGCCTAGCCTTTTCCCAACTATATTTGGGGTCAGCTTCCAGTCTAACCTGATGTGGGTGTCGTAAAAGGTGAGTAAAGGATTTACTAAAGAATGGGCAGCAGCGTTCTTTATGCATTTTACCACTATACTTCAATAACCAACCCACCGGCAAAGCGTGAAGGTTTTGGCAAACGCCCCCCCTTAGGGAGTCTATGTTCAGCAGTGGACGACTTTTGGTTGAAATGATGATAATAATAATGAATAGTTAGATTGTCATTTAAATATTATAAAAAAAAATGAGCCTTTAGTAAGTTTCACATCGAATATCTAAACCAGTTAGAAAACCAGGCGGTTAATCTATTCATGTTACTTATCTAAATAGCTAATTAAATATTTATAAATATATTCAGCCTATCGACAAAACAAGTTCATTATTATTCGCTGGTTTTCAACGAATACAATGTTAAGACCAATTTCAATCTGCCAGGGTCGCGAGATTTGTTCGAACGAGTTACCCTGGTAAATGGGCAACTGAAGGAACACGGGTGGGTTTTAGTCAGTAAAATTCTGACACGTCCTTCTGCTCCACCCAGAGCAGGAGGGAGGGTTTCTTTTTTAACCGACTTCAAAAAGGAGGAGGTTCTCAATTCGGATGTTTATATGTTTTTTTTTTTTATGTATGTTCGGCCATAACTCCGTCATATATAGACTTGCAAAATTCTTTTTTTGTTCGAAAGGGGTTTATTTCGAAATGGTCCCATATAATTTTCATATAGATCTGATGATGAGTTCGGGAGACAGACACCGGAACTCTTTAAAAAATGACAGCAAATCAACCGCGATTTCTGCTATCGCATAAATATGCATTGTTTGTTTGGAATTAGTGCGGGGTGGATACCACAACTAAAAATTTAAAAAAACTTTTTTACAAAAAAAAAAAAACAACCGACTTCCTTAAAAACACTACAAAGTGAAAAATAACTTTAATTTCGGAAGTCGGTGTCTTAGGATCTGTATTTATGGTTTTTTTGCCTCCTCCTTTTTGAAGTCGGTTAAAAATAAAAACTGTTTGTTTTTTTTTGTAAAAAAGTTTTTATTGATTGTCGTTTGATGATTTCCCACCCAGAAAAAAAAAAGACCAGTATCAATGAGTACAGTAATAATACTTTATCGGCTTTTATATCGATTCGAGTGACAACACTGTGATCGTTCCTGGGTACGTCCATCCAGAGGGTTTTTTTTTTTGATTGGATTGCGTAATACACTATTAGTAGGAATCGCCTTTACTTCAACATTCATGTTGTTGTACTTTACTAAGCAAACATCATTTTCGAACATATGAAAGAATTTATGACAAATAAGCTTCAAAATGATTGAAATTCTGATTTATACTGCGTTACGCAATTAGGATGCAGGTTTGGTTAGTTGGCGATTAATAAAAATCTGAATTAAATCAATAAATTAATGGATAAAAGGAATATACCTTTTATCCATTAATTAATAAAGTATGGTAAACGATTTAAAAAATTAAACACTTGTTTTGATTGAAGTCAGCTTGAGAGTTCTAATAATAAATCGATTGATTGATTGATCATTTCAAAAGTCATTATACAGTCATAGATCATTTGATACTTAACTAGACTCTAATAGACCAATAGTTTGTTCAATATTATTGCATTATGTCCAAATATAATTGGCGTTATTTGTCCTAATATTAATTCTATTGTCTCAATTACAGTCCAATACACTAATTGGTAATTATACACTAATTATATTTTCTAAATTTATGCAGCATGAAATTGAATAGATGCGCCAAATTCTACTATATAATTCAATATGTTATAAAGAAAATTTGCGTGTAGGCAAGCGATTTGGGAATTTCATCCCGCACCTTTTTAACACGTTTTTATTAACTTCGTCTGTTTCGATTTATGTATAAGTTACCTGCCAAACCCAATTTTAGGAACTAATTTCGCCTAAGCTAAATCAGTTCTCCCTACACGCGATTGGACAAATCAGTACAGACCTATGCAGAAAAGACAAAAGAAACAGCATGACTACAGCCTACTACAGTAAAAAAAAGAGCGATGTAGTGTCACGGTGTCATTCCAATGTGAAACTTTAACCGTTGTTAACTGATACATATAATCATGTAGTCATTAGGGGTCATCCATAAATTACGTCACACGTTAAGGGGGAGGGAGGGGGTTGAAGAAGTGTGACATTGTGTGACAAGAGGGTGGGAGGGGTCCTAAATTTCGTGACGTCACATTTCAAAATCTATTTTAATCTAAGTATTAAGTGAAACACGAACTTTGAACTATTAACGAAAAGCTCAAAAACATTTGCATCTCTATTTGTAGAGATGTAAGGTTCAAATTTCTTGCAATGTTTGATTTGATGTTAATTTTATTAAAAAAGCATTTAAATTGAAATAAAACTAATTTCGGAACTGCTGTTTTAATTCAATAATTATTTTTAGATGTTAAATATGTGACGTCACACTAGGGAGGAGGGGGTCTCTCTCGTCTTTCCAGTGTGGTACAGCTCCGAGTGGACCCAACATGCTGCTGCGCCCTGCTGTGCCTACGACGCAGCTGTATATTTCACGTCTGCATCACTCCACCACAATTGAGGAAGTTGTGCAGTACTTAAAAGTAAAGACCAATTGGACTCTGAGGGTCGAAAAGTTGGAATCGCGCCACAACATCAATTTTAAGTCGTTTGTGGTACGAGTTCCAACCCACCATCTACAGACCTGCCTGAGAGAGGACTTTTGGCCGAAAGGTGTTTTGTATCGTCGTTTCCGAGGACGGTTATGTGACACCACGCAGCGGAACACGACGCCGTCATCATTACGTGTTTAGTGATAGTTTAAGTTTTGTTTTATAAAATATGTATTAGTTTATAGTTATTGTTTTATATTATTTGTTTATTGTGTTTTTATGGGCCTAAGTTGCCTGAAATAAAGGATTGTATTGTATTGTATTGTATTAATATGACCAGCTGTGACAAGGACGGGGGAGGGGGTAAAAAATCATGAAATTCCTGTGACGTAATTTATGGATGACCCCTTATCAGCATATCATACGTATAAAATGTACGTTTTGGCACTTGAACTTTATAAGAAGTTGTAGGTAATATTTTCATCACAGGATCGTCGTATCGAAACGGCTGGAGAACTGTCTAAGAACCATCGCTAGAAAACCTACTTTAAAATAATTACAAACCGCACCCAAATCTGTTCACCCGTTTAAGAGCTATGGTGCCACAGACACACACACATCGGTGCTTATAACACTCCTCTTTTTGCATCAGGGTTTGATAAAAAAATATAACATTTTAAAAACTTACCAGCAAAGCGATGTGAGGTAGGTAGAGAGTGTCATTCTCCTGGTTTCCTTCAGACAATTCCTCGACCCAGGTTAGAGGATGCTTAGGGATGGCAGACAGCGTCGCATTATCGTTGAACTTCACCACTTGATGCTCCAGAGATTCTCTGAAAAAAGATCAATAATATGTAAGAGGTATGATCCTGCCAGGGTAGCGAGATTTGTCCGAAAGAGTAACCGTGGCCCTGGCATATAGGCAACTGAAGGAACACGGGTGGGTTTTAGTCAGTATAAGTCTGACATGCCCCCCCGCCCCGCCCAGAGCGGGAGACGTCATTTGATGATTTCCCACCCACAAAAAAAAGAGGTGTTTGATACTCCGGCAACTTCATCGTTCACTTTCATGGGTCTTTATTATAAGTTCCGTATACGTAACAATGCTTTGTGTGGTGACGGACGTAAAGAATAACACCAGCCGAATTCTTCTCGAGGTTCATAGAATGCGACTAAGGGACTTACTAGAGAATGAACAGCAGCGTTCTCTATGCATTTTACCTCCATACTGCGATCGCCAACTCACCTGCCAAGCGTGGCGATTATGGCAATCAAAATGGGGAAGGTCTATGTCTAGCAGTTTTTTTTTTTTTTTGGTGGGTCATCTCGTCGTTAGCCTAAATAAAGTTAAGTTCAGACAGCGGAAAAAATACTGTTTAACTAAATCAAGGCTGTCCAGACATCTGCCAGTGAAAGTCCCGTTGTCTGGATTACTATTATTAGATAAATTAATTAATTCAGAACCAATAAACGTATAAAGAAATGGTTACCCTGTATTTTTTTTACTTGAAAACTGAAAATATCTGTTTCTGTGGCCCTCCAGCTTTTGTAGTAAATTTAAATTAGCCCGCGAAGGTATGTAGCTTGGACAGCCCTGAACTAAATTAAGAAATTGCTTGGCAGCAGGAATTTTATTAATTCTTATTTTAATTTTACTTCCTAACTATCCTCAGTAATTTAAAAAAAAAAACAGTTCATGAAGTAATTAAAATGATGATCCTTAACTACATAATTATTCGTCATAAAACTATTTATTCTCATACTTTTAATTAGTTCCCATTCAAAGAATTTATTACGTTTGCAACTAAATAAATACCCAATTAATTTAATTATTGTCTTGTAATACTAAAAAAGAATTACCTACCTACTATAAGAAACCTCTTTAGTGAACGTCAGCACGTGTAGCGTGACCGCCATAGAAACGGAATTTGTCGACGGAAGAGAAGACAAAATGATAGATTGTATCGTAGAAAAATTGTGTAAAACTGAAGAAAAGAGATGTTTCTATTCTTCAGTCGACAAGAATACGATGTCAAGTATGATGACTATTTCTCTTTACGATTGATGAGATAGAAACATTTTTAGAGAATTAAAATACATAAGGAACTTTTTTTGTTCTTATTGTGGGCATAGACAAGTGACGGTTGCTTAGAAAAGGTGTTCTTCGGTGCTGCCGGACGTAAAAATAGCACTACTGCTTCCCGTGGGTGTCGTAAGAGGCGACTTACGCGACGTCCTGCGTGACGCGACGTCCTGCGTAGGCGATTCAAAGCGAACGCGATTATGAAGCGGTGACACGCGAATTCAACGCGATGCGGTGCGACGCGGCGGCTATGTCCTACGTGCACGCGAATCGTCTCGCACAACCGCCACTGACGCCGCCGTTCAGTGGGCACTGTGGATTTGTCATGGACGGACGTAAACAAATATTATTGGAAAATTCATATCTTAAATATCAAATACTCAAGAAGTATGAACGGCGAAGAAGTGGGACTAATATTGTATACTTAGAAAGTCCCAGTTAATCCCAGTTAATTTGGCGCAGTCCTCCCATTCGCGGTATGTGATAACCGGTTGTGTTATTTTTTATTCCTTTTATCCTATAATATAGGACGTTCTTGGATAGCATTAATTAAAATGTCTATAAATCCGAAATTATAACAAAAAAAAAAAAAAAAACACAACGGCACCGCATCCAGTTCGCGCGAAAATATCAAGCCAACTGATCGCGTTCGCTTCCTTTCGCGCCGCTCCGCACCGCACGCACGTGCGTTTGGCCACGTAGGACACTTCAATAGGTTTCGACTGTTTGTTGTTTTCGCGCCGCGCCGCGCCGCTTCGCGTTCGCGTCTAGATCGCTCACGCAGGACGTCGGGTGAGCGATCTAGACGCGAACGCGAAGCGGCGCGGCGCGGCGCGAAAACAACAAACAGTCGAAACCTATTGAAGTGTCCTACGTGCCCAAACGCACATGCGTGCGGTGCGGAGCGGCGCGTAACGAAGCGAACGCGATCAGTTGGCTTGATATTTTCGCGCGAACTGGATGCGGTGCCGTCGTATTTTTTTTTTGGTTATAATTTCGGGTTTATAGAAATTTTAATTAATGCTATCCAAGAACGTCCTATATTATAGGATAAAAGGAATATAAAATATCACAACCGGTTATTATTATACCGCGAATGGGAGGATTGGGCCAAATTAACTGGGACTTTCTAAGTATACAACATTAGTCCCACTTCATCGCCGTTCATACTTCTTGAGTATTTGATATTTAAGATATGAATTTTCCAATAAATTTGTTTCCGTCCGTCCATGACAAATCCACAGTGCCCACTGAACGGCGGCGTCAGTGGCGGCTGTGCGAGACGATTCGCATGCACGTAGGACATAGCCGCCGCGTCGCACCGCATCGCGTTGAATTCGCGTGTCACCGCTTCATAATCGCGTTCGCTTTGAGCCGCCTACGTAGGACGCAGCGTAAGAGAATTGCTAGAGAATGGGTAGCAGTATTCTCTATGCATTTTACCACCATACTGCGATCGCCAACCCGCCTGCCAAGCGTGGCGATTATGGCAATCGCCCCCTAATTTTAGAAGGTCTATGTGCAGTAGTAGACATCATTTGGCTGATATTATGATGATGATTATGGACATACCTGTAAACATACGGTCCGACCTCTTTGACCTTGATCTTGTCATCGATACCAGCCATGTATTCTTCAGCATTCGTGACGTTGAACAAAAATACTTTGGTATACAGCTCCACTTCTGGTTTCCTCCACATTTCGAAGATTTCTCCACCATCGGATAGCATCGCTTTCTGAAAATTTAAATTGAATATTAGGATCCGAGTTTTCTTGCCAGGGCTTCGGATTTGCTCGATAGAGTAACCGTGGCCCTAGCATAGGGAACTGAAAGTATACGGGTGGGTTTTAATCAGTAAAAGTGACACTCCCCACTCACTCACTCTCACTCTCCTTTCTGCCTAGAGCGAGAGAGCGAGGGTCTGATGATTTCCCATCCAGACAAAAATGGTATCCGAATTTTATAGTGAATTTTTAATATTCAGTGATTTTTAAATATTCATTTTGAATTTAAGAAAATGACAGTACTATTTGAAATTCTTAATGATTTTAAAAACTTAGTGTTACTACGACCAAAAACTTAGTGAGATTAAAATAGCAGACATTGCATGTGGCGTAGTGTAGTTTTCCCCTATCCCAAGGGGAAGGCGTGAGTATGTGTATGTATGTTTCAAATCACTCAGTGTGAAAGCTTGTTGGATAAAAAATATCTGTGGTCCCAAAAACTTAGTGAACCCTAGAACTTAGTGGAACTAAAAACAAAAGTGAAAAATAAAATGAAATAAAAACAAACCTGCTTGAAAAAGAAATCGTATGGCTTCATGAACAGTATAAAGCAACCAGCTGACAGTGCGAAGAATCCCAGCATCAACAGAATGAACAGACCTGGAACAAAAGAAAAATATTGTTAGAGTACTCATTTTAATCATCACTAGCTTCTGCTCGCTACTTCGTCCACGTCAAATTTCACCCCGTTGTTGCATCGAATCGGCTGCCCGTGCGAGGTCTTCGTGTTCGTGACTTTGTTCAATTTGCTCGCCATCTAAGCGTCCTAGGTGATGTTATATAGTCTATAGCCTTCCTCAATAAATGGGCTATCTAACACTAAATGATTTTTTTAATTCGAACTAGTAGTTCCTGAGATTAGTGCGTTCAACAAAACAAACTCTTCAGCTTTGTATGTGCTAGCTTTTGCAAGCCGCTTCTCTCGTGTATTAAACATATAAACCTACCTCTTGAATCACTCTGTCTATTAGTGGGAACTGCATTAAAATACGTTGCGTAGTTTAAAAGATCTTAGCGTATAAACACGAAATGCGACTTTGTTTTATGCTAAGTAAAGATCAAGAAGTATAGATATATGCTTAGCCATTTCCCAATTATGTTCGGATCGGCTTCTATTCTAAACAAATGAAGCTGAATACCAGAATGTTACAAACCGTAACTGCCTATCTGACCTTTACAACCCAGTTACTGGGTAAGTAGCTACGTTTTGTATTTTATGTACTAAAGTTGATATACTTTTTAACCGACTTCAAAAAAGGAGGAGGTTATCAATTCGACTGTATTTTTTTTAAATTTTTTTTTTTAATGTTTGTTACCTCATAACTTGTGATTGGGTGAACCGATTTTGATGATTTTTTTTTCCATAGCTTTTCGCTGTTTCCGTAACGTTTAATTCAAAACGTGCAGTTTGCCTAATACGTATATCTAGAATTGTCGATTCGCCCACAAATAAATTAACATCATGTGAGTCGCCTTTAGAAAATATTAAATTATTTAAAACTAACGATTCGATTTGAACGAGCAGCAGCGTTCTCTATGCATTTTACCACCATACTGTGATCGCCAACCCGCCTGCCAAGAGTGGCGATAAAGGCAAATGGTCCCTTTAGTGCTGGCCTATGTCCACCAGTGGACGTCTGAATGATAATGATGATTCATTTGAAAACTATGTCACAAAAATAATATGCGAGAGAATCAGTTGAATATAAAGGACATTTTAATACGGTCTATAGATTTATTTTTAAACCAAATTTATGTTTCAACATTTTAGAATACTAAATACGATATTGTTGTTACATTTTAAAAGATCATGTCCAAAATTAGCATCAGGATCTAGTGTTACTGGTTCTAACAATTTTTTTTTTCTAGTTTTACATAATTGATATTTTTTATCTTGGATATATTTATTTTAAATATGAATGGTGTAAGATAAAACTGAGAGGTGTAGTGGGGCCTCCGGATAAAACGATGCTCCTTTTGCTGTATATTGTTTACTGTATACTATGAACTGCCTCATTCGTCTCGAGGTAGCAAACGCGACTGCTGAGCGTTAGGTCCTGAGTTTGATTCTCAGGTCGGTCAAAGTGTTTTCCATTAGGAATTTCTTAGGAGCAGCCCGGAGTTTGGAAGTTGGCGGTGTGATACCCCTGTGCCTCGGAAAGCACGTTAAGCCGTTGGTCCTGTATCTGATCTCTCTCACACCGACCCGAGGCCTGCGTCCCAGCAGTGGGGAATCTATAGGTTGATTATGTTATATTATGTGAATAGGGTCGCCCCAAAACTAAAAACGTGGGTGTACTAAAGGCTAGGTGAGCTAGAGTTTTACCTCTGCCTAACCCTTTGAGAAAATAGCGTGATAATATGTCATTTCAACTCAGAGACACGTTCCTAGTATCTTACACGTACTAATTACATAATAATACAAATTATAAGAAGGCACTTATTACATGTCCTATGTCAAAATGTCACGTTGTTATAATGTTTCTATAGCAAATTATGTGAATTCATCATTTCGTAGGTTAAGATTATGTTTCTGTGGAAGCGACGCTACAATATTAGTACTTTTTATTGAGATTTTTCGTTTTTCTCAACATTCACTTTTTTTTTTTGTGGGTGGGAAATCATCGAACGACGTCTCCCGCTCTGGGCGGAGCGGGACGGCGTGTCAGACTTTTACTGACTCAAACCTACCCGTGTTCCTTCAGTTTCCCACATGCCAGGGCCATGGTATCTCTTTCGAACAAATCTCGCGACCCTGGCAGGCATCGGTCCTAGCAGACCCATACAGCACTGCTGACATCTCTTTGAGAACACGCACTTTACTTGTGGTAACCATGTGTACAAACACTGAATGAATGTGTGCGTGAAGAAGAGTCAAGTCAAAATCAAAAGTTATTTATTCAAACTAGGCTGAGAGTCAGCACATCCTGAACGCCAAAGTTACATGAGACAGTCCCCCCAAATCGCCCGCCCTTCGACACTTCTTAGTGCTTTAGCTGGGAAGAAGAAGTGGCGGAACAAACTCCCCTGCAGCACAGCTGTCTGTTTAGTTACAAGAACTTGATTTTAAGGCTAGGTGATTCGACACTCATACAGATTTGAGGGGGTGAGGTGCGTGGAAATCCGCGGGGCGCCTCCCGCGCGTCCTTCTTGTCGAACACGATAGCGCGCCAAAAGTTCGGGCGGCGCGGCGCGCGGCGGCGGGCGTAGCACAGACAGGTCATAGTGTAGCGACATCAGTATGTCCACAGTATTAGAAACCACAGAAGAAACGATAATACAAGACTAATATTATAAATGCGACAGTTTGTGAGTATGGATGTATGGAAGTATGGATGGATGTTTGTTATTCTTTCACGCAAAAACTACTAAACGTATTTGGATTAAATTTAACTTGCAGATAGTTTATAACCTGGACTAATATTATAAATGCGAAAGTTTGTGAGTATAAATGGATGTTTCTTACTCTTTCACGCAAAAACGAATGAACGGATTTGGATGAAATTTAGCACGCAGATAGTTTATAACCTGGAATAATACAAAACACACAAATAACTTACTTACACAAAAGACTTAGTCACACAAAAAACAAAAAAAAAAAAATTATAATTGCGAAAGTTTGTGAGTATGGATGTATGGATGGATGTTTGTTACTCTGTCACGCAAAAACTACTGAACGCATTTGGATGAAATTTAGCACGCAGATAGTTTATAACCTGGACTAACATTATAAATGCGAAAGTTTGTGAGTGTGGATGTACGGATGGATGTTTGTTACTCTGTCACGCAAAAACTACTGAACGCATTTGAATGAAAAAAAAAAAAACTTTAGAGGTGTCAAGGGACACCCGGATGGAACGAAGTTCCTTTATTGGGTTGTTTTTTTTTGGTTATAATTTTTTTATTATTTATTCTGTACAAAAAACCTGTATACACTCAACAAAAATATTCTCTCTCTCTCTCTATCTCCCTCTCTTCCTCTCTCACTCTCTCTCTCCCTCTCTCTCTCTCTCTCTACTCACAACAAAAAAAACAACAACATACAAACAAATACAAACAACAAAATATATACGGTCAAATTGAGAAACCTCGTCCTTTTTTTGAAGTCGGTTAAAAAGTGTCGTTATAACTTTTCGTGAGATTTTTTTCCCTCTAGCCCCCTTTCACAATGCGTGATAAGGAACTTCGTTCCAATTAGCAAGCAGATAGTTTATAACCTGGACTAATATTATTATGAAAGTTTGTGAGTATGGGTGTATGGAAGTATGGATGGATGTATGGTGGTGTGTGTCTCTTTCACGCAAAACGACTGAACAGATTTGGATGAAATTTTGCACCAAGATAGTTTATAATCTGGATTATCACATTGGGTCCCTTTTACCCCGGTAGTACGTTGCCGCGGAATAATTTTCGACCTCTTTCTATTCACGCCTACCAAGATACTCATCAAGACGAATCAAACGAGCCCAAATTTGATGGGGTTACGTCGTTTAATTACGGAGTTACTATAGCCACCTTCAAGCTCCATCATCAGACCCTGGTTACCATATAGTATCAAAGTACTCGTCAAGACGAATCAAACGAGCCCAAACTCGATGGGGTTGCGTCGTTTAATTACGGAGTTCCTATGGCCCCTTCCAACTCCATCATCAGACCCTGGTTACCATATAGTATCAAAGTACTCGTCAAGACGAATCAAACGAGCCCAATCTCGATGGGGCTGCGTCGTTTAATTACAGAGATCCTATGGACAACTTCCAGCTCCATCATCAGATCAGCTCTATGTCAGAATAATATTGCATTGGATTGCAACAATTGTTTTTAAAGTTTTACAAATATTTACACAATGAGAACCACACACACAAAACAAAAGCTTAACCAACTATGGTCTATATAAATTCTTGAAAACAATATTTATTTACAATTTATTTTGTTTTCTCTTATTATTACTTACGCAGCAGAAAGGAAGCGCGCGCGCAAAAATTTGTCATAGGTCTGACCTCGATAACGTCTCGCAGGACACTGGCAAGTAGTGGCAAGCGACGCGCCGATCAAAAATCACTTGAACGATCGATATTTTTTTTTAGAAATAAAATGAAAAAAATTGATCGGGTTCAATCGATTCTAAAATAAATTACCTATACATTGATACTAATTATAGAAAAATAGGAGTATTAGTACTTCTTTAAAATGAAATTAGGCTTGTTAAAAAACTGCAAATCGAAGTAAGTTCGGCTTTTTTTTCTATCGAGTAAATTTGATTGTATCGTGTTTTGATCGGGTACAAGCTAAGGAGAAAGAATGTATCTTAAATATATATTTTTTTCAGATTCTGGATGTAATAATTTGCCTATTAAAAACCAATTCTAAAACAGGTGAAAACAGTGCCACCCGGCCTTAAACAATAAATAATACGTAATTAATTAACATACTAGAGAATGGGCAGCAGCGTTCTCTATGCATTTTACCACCATACTGCGATCGCCAACCCGCCTGCCAAGCGTGGCGATTATGGCAAAGCCCCCCAAATTGGGGGAGGCCTAAGTCCAGCAGTGGACGTCTTACGGCTGAAATGATGATGATGAATTAATTAACAATACGAAACACAAAACATTCAAGTAATAGTCATATGTCAGCTAGCACACGCCAATATACCAACAAAACAATGAAAACTATAGTCAAGCTGAAATAAGTAATAAAACACAAAAACTCGAACAGAAATTAAAACCTAACTAAAAGCCTCCAGGCATAAAAAGCTAGGCAAAACATTTCGTTTGAGTTCTAAGAATTTTTGAACATCGTCAAAGTATTTATTTCAATAAGTTAGGCCCATAAAACATGACATTAACGGCTCTTGTCTTATCTAGATGACTCTAAATATATAGTTTTTTAGGGTTCCGCACCTCAAAAGGAAAAAGCGGAACCCTTATAGGATCACTTTGTTGTCCGTCCGTCCGTCTGTCCGTCCGTCCGTCCGTCCGTCCGTCTGTCAAGACCCTTTTTCTCAGGAACGTGTGGAGGTATCAAGCTGAAATTTATATCAAATACTCAAGTTTACTGTCCCTTGGAGCTGTGAAAAAATCAAACTTCTAAGCTAACGCAATCAAAAGATATAGCCGTTTATGCCGCAAATTTCCGCAAATTTTCGAAACTAGCAAGGGAATCAAAACCTAAAGGGTACTTCCAGTCGATCTAGAATTTTGAAATTTGGTATGAAGCAACGTCTTATAGCACAGATAAAAGAAAAATTGCGAAAACTGTAAATTTTTAGTTTTATCAAATAATAAAAATATTTTTAATAATTTTAAACTTACTACCCCTTTCCTCATGAACGCGTAGAGGTATTAAACACTACAGGTTTGTACGGAACCCTCGGTGCGCGAGTCCGACTCGCACTTGGCCGGTTTTTTAATAAGAATTTTATGTAAATAGGCTTTTTTACAACACGTTTTACAATTTTTTTATTAAAGATCTACTTCCTAAGTGCGTGACTTAGAGTTATGAATAAAACGTGCTAAACAGAAACTTGGGCTATTATAGATTCAATTTAGAACGAGATTTTCTTAAATATGTAGTTCGTATCATCTCACTTGACCTGGGAGTGTTATTGGGTTTTTCCCTTAAAAAATCTTAGTAAGGGGCCATCCATAAATTACGTCACACGTTAAGGGGGGGAGGGGGTCGACGAAGTGTGACATTGTGTGACAAGGGGGTGGCAGGGGCCCTAAATTTAGTGACGTCACATTACAAAATCCATATTAATCTAAGTGTTTAGTAAAACACGATCTTGAACTATTAAGGGAAAACTCAATCTCACTCACTCACTCACTCATAAGGTTCAAATTTCTTGCAATGATGGATTTGATGTTAATTTTTTTTAAATAATTTAAATTGAAATAAAAACTAATTTCAGAACTGCTGTTTTAATTCAATAATAATTTTTAGGTGTAAAATATGTGACGTCACACTAGGAAGGGAGGGTTCTCACAAATGTGACCTGTTGTAACAAGTACGGGTCAAAAATTATGAAATCGTGTGACGTAATTTATGGATGGCCCCTAACAGCCCGGAGTTTGGAAGATGGCGGTATGATACTCCTAGAAAAGCACGTTAAGCAGTTGGTCCTACGCCTGATCTCTCTCCGGTCGTGTCGGATTGCCGTCCCATCGGACTATGAGAGTGAGGAAAGAGTGAGTGCCCCTGTGTCTGCGCACACACTTGTGCATTATAATATTTCCCGCGCCCATGGCTATGTCTCCGTTGAAACTGGCCGCCATGGCCGAAATACGGTCTGTTATCTAGGACTATACATAGTGAAAAGCAAAGTCGCTTCCCGCATCTGTACGCTTAGATCTTTTAAACTAAGCAACGGATTTTAATGTGATTTTCATAAATAGACGGAGTGATTCAAGAGGATGGTTTAAATGAATAAAACGTAGGCGAACCCACCGGTTACTAGTATTCAAATATTATATTATTTTAGACATTAGCATATTATCTAGTCAACAAAATGCGTTAATGTCTGAATAATAATCGATTTTATGGCTGTTTTATCTTTATCACCTGGTCTTATACATAATATCACGCTATAAATCGCCAGAGGTAAAGGCAGAGGTATCCACACCCACAATTCACCAGTTAAAATTATTAACATTTAGAGGGGCTTTGTGGCTAAGTAACAAAAGCCGTTTGAGTCGATCGATTAGGCTACTGCCCCCTTAGCCATGTTACAACCGTTTCGTGTCGAATTCCGTTCTCCAATCAGTAACGCCTCGGTGTCAGCAATTGTAGAAAACGATAAGTTGGTAGCCATGTTGACGCGCCTGAGTCGGCCGCTCGTTCTACAATGTCTTTAGAAAAACGACACATTATAACAAAGGATGTAGCGTTGAACATTGTAGAAACGATAACAATTCATTCTATCATTTTGAACGATGTGAACTTGGCTACGAATTTTCTATTCGTTTGTTCTAACCACCTGACTTAACGTTGAGATGATTTCATTCCCATATATTTGATTCGTTTTCGACTAGCGTTAACGATTGCAGATTATCAACTTGGCTAGGGGTGCTGATGTTGGTCCGTGGATGTGTGACAATCTTTACATACCAAAACCACTCCATGCCTCGGAAATCACGTCAAAGCAGTTAGTCCCAGCTGTCTTTCGTAGATCTTAGACAGTCGTTACGGGTCGTCAGAAACCCGAAAATCTGACAACTATTCTTACCAAGGAGTATCGTACCCTGACACTGGTTTGTGGAGGTCGAAAAGCAGTCGCTTCGTGCCAAATATTGGTATTTAGCTGTATCTGGTTATACCGGATCCTAGGAGATCCCAACAAAGCAAGACATTTTGATTGATCGATGGCTACTTCCATATAATTTGTTCCCTGTGGTGTCGGACGTAAAGAATAGCACAATCCCATTTCTCCCCGTAAGAGGCGACTAAGGGACATATTAGAAAACTAGCTTCTGCCAGCGACTTCGTCCGCGTTAAATTTCTTGTTCCCCCGACCCTTCCCGTCGCGTCGAATCGCCTACCCGTGCGATTTTCCCCGTTTTTGCAACATTTTTCATTACTGCTCCGCTCCTCTTCGTTGTAGCGTGATGTTATATAATTTATAGCCTTCCTCGATAAATAGGCTACCCAACA
The DNA here is from genome assembly GCA_947507805.1 of Aporophyla nigra. Taxonomy (NCBI): domain Eukaryota; kingdom Metazoa; phylum Arthropoda; class Insecta; order Lepidoptera; family Noctuidae; genus Aporophyla; species Aporophyla nigra. Next base: position 4,216,577 of record OX382318.1, read on the forward strand.
CAAAAAGAATTTTTCAATTCGGACCAGTAGTTCCTGAGATTAGCGCGTTCAATCAAACAAACAAACAAACTCTTCAGCTTTATAATATTAAGTATAGTTGACCAGCACGCGTAGCATGACCACCATAGAAAGAACTTTGTTATTCTCGGTAGAATAGAGATAGAAAGCTGTCATGTTACACCAGCATAAAACGGTACAAATCTTTCTACAATCTTTAATTCGGTCTTTAATCTTTCTTCAATCTGTAATTTTGTCTATTCTTCCGTCGACAAAACCCCTTTCTACGGTGGTCATGCTACGCATGCAGTAGCGTTCTCTATGCATTTTACCAACATGACTTCTTGTATTGTTTTCATTGTTATTGTTATTGTCTGTGTTTACTTACATAATCGTAACTTGTCAATCTTGTTGTGTCTTGGTTACTCGGATAAATAAATGTTCTATTATATTCTAATTGCCTTAATTACTTAATACAGTACAAGTGGAGGCCTTCACCCTGAACTGGAACAATTAACCACTCATTATGGCATATATAACACCTCATTGTGATCTCTTCACCTCCAGCGTTATATAAGACAGAAAAAATAATAAGACAGGTACAGTCACTAAAAGATATGAGTAACCAGGGTCGTTGTAGGCGCGGGCTTGCGGGCGGTGAGCAATAGGTAGCTCGCCGCCCGGTAAGGACCAGGTGCGTGTCGACGGCGCGTAGTGTTCCACGCGCGCCTCAAAGAGATGTCAGCAGCACTGTAGCGGTCTGCTAGGACCGATGCCTGCCAGGGTCGCGAGATTGTTCGAAAGAGTTACCGTGGCCCTGGCATAGGCTGAAGGAATACGGGTGGGTTTTAGTCAGTAAAAATCTGACACGCCCTTCTGCTCCACCCAGAGCGGAAGACGTCATTTGATGATTTCCCACCCATGAAAAAATTGTAAAAAATTGGTAGTTTAGTAAGCACGTAAAGCTGTCGGTCGCGGCTAGGGTTGCCACCTTTTTTTCTTGCAATTAAAGTACATTAATAAAGTACATAGTATAAAAATAAAGTATAATTTATTATTTGTCTTTATTATTATATTTAAAAACATATTTTTATTGCTTTTTGCAGTTTGTATCAAATAAATTTCGTTTAACGAAAAAGTGCTGACGACTAAACTTTTCAGATTCCCAAAGAAATCAAATCTTTCAAAATAAAGTATTTTCGTGTACTTTATTGTTCTCATAAAGAATAAAGTACAATTATGTGAAATAACGTACAATACTTCATTATAAAGTACGGGTGGCAACCCTAGTCGCGGCTGTCATTTGTGCTAACATGATTCCATTTCTTCCCGTCGGTGTCATAATAGGTAACTAAGGGAATGTGCAGCAGCGTTCTCTATGCATTTTACCACCATACTGCGATCGCCAACCCGCCTGCCGAGCATGGCGAACATGGCAAACCCTCCCTTTTGGGAGAGACCTATCTCCAGCTGTGGACGTTTTTCAACTGAAATCATGATGATGATGTATTAGGATCTTTGAAAGAAAAGAAATAGAATTTTAAAACATCCATATTTCATTGGTCAAGGTGATGGTGAAGGTGACAGTTTCAGAGATTCTATGATGAGTCAATGACTCCGTGGTATTTAGCTTTAACTAATTATGCATGAGACATTGATCTACACTTCCTGCTTATATGCTAATACGGTTTCACGATAAGGAAATTAGCAAAATCAACCGAATGCAAACTTAAAATCAACCTACGCTCGCCTCCGCTTTCCGAAAAACCTGATTAGAGGAGTTATTGCATAACATATTCATCATTTCCCTAGCCTTTTTCAATAAGTTAGGGTCAGCTTCCAGTCTAACTGGATGCAGCTGAGTACCAGTATTTTATATGGACCGACTGTCTATCTGACCTCCATAGCCCAGTTACTGTGTAATACATTACCCTTTTTTTTGTGGGTGGGAAATCATCAAATGACGTCTCCCGCTCTTGGGCGGAGTGGGAGGGCGTGTCAGACTTTTACTGACTAAAACCCACCCGTGTTCCTTCAGTTGCCCATGTGCCAGGGCCACGGTATCTCTTTCGAACAAATCTCACGGCCCTGGCAGAAACGATACCCCCCTAACATATTGCGTAACATATTAGCAGTACGAATGGTTTAATTTTCACAGTTCAACAGCATCTATTGCGTTATTTACGTTGCTAAGCAGAATTTTTTTTTGACTAAATTAAGCAATGGATTAGTAATTTTCTTTCGAATGATTTAGATCGTATTTAGAAGTGTTTTTCGCAATTAAGGTCTGGAACACAGGAGTAATTGCGTTTCACACAATAATAGCAATGGCTTTAATATAAATGAGTTAAAAAGAAAAAAAAATGTTATAAAATCAATTATCATCATCATTTCAGTCGGAAGACCACCATTGCTGGAAATAGGCCGCCACTAATTCGGAAGGGTTTGCCAAAATCGCCACGCTTGGCAGGCGGGTTGGCGATCTCAGTATGGTGGCAAAATGCATACAGAACGCTGCTGCTCATTCTCTAGTAAATCCCTTAGTCGTCTTTTACGACACCCACGAGAAGAAATGGAATGGAAATGAAATGAAATTCTTTAAAAATGGAATTCTTTACGTCCGGCAGGCACCACACGAAACCAACCAATCACTTGTTAAAAATTAGAGACAGAAGTTTAAAAGGTTTTGGAAACCGAGGACAACCTCTTTATATATCGATTCGTCTTAATGATTCCAACGACTAAGAATATAAGTCGTATAAAGTCAACGACCTTCGCTTTATATACTTATATATCGATTTAGTTTAAAAACTTCCATTGAATTGATACAAAAAAGAATCGATATGCGAATTCGTTAAGAATGTAGGTAAAATGGCTGAGATCACTTCTAAATCTACTCATCAGAAGAAAGCTGAAGAATTGGTTTGTTTGTTTGAATGCGCTAATCTCCGGATCGACCAGATAGATTTAGAAAAAAAAAAAATGAATTTCATAGCCCAATTCTAGAGGTAGGTCACAAGACTATTTAATATTACGCCAGATAATCCATCTATTTCGAAATTATATGGTCGAGCCGTTTGGGGTTGAAACTCTAGGGTCATGCGGTTTGAGTGACTACATAGTATTCCGAGACATAGCCAAGCGGTTGGTCGACACTTCACGTGACCAGAGGGCTGGCCTACTTTTTGGTCGAAGAATCAGCATCGCCATACAACGTGGCAATGCTGCCAGAGTTTTGGGCACCGTTCCTATTGACAACGATGCAGACGAATTTTATGAAGCTCTATGTTTCTTGGAAATTATGTAAATATTGTAAGATTTTCTGAATAAAATTTAAAAAAAAATACGCCATGACTCCAAGTCATCATCATCATCATTACAGCCGAAAGACGTCCACTGCTGGACATGGGACTCCCCCACATGTATAATTGTAAGAACTCATGCCGCCTGTGATACAGGTTTATCCTAAAACAGGCTAGTACTTTGTACTACCTTTATTTTATTCTAAGATTTATACTGTTATTTACCAACTTTTACTTTTGGATAAAAATGTATCATTTAATATTCTTTTATTTATTTTTACACATATTTCATTTCATTTTTAAATATTTTTACAAAAAAAAAAAATACAAAAAACATTTAAAAATATATATTAAAAAAAAAAAAACTATAATTTGGGGGGTTTTCCATAATCGCCACAATTGGCAGGCGGGTTGGCGTACGCAGTATGGTGGTAAAATGCATAGAGAACGCTGCTGCCCGTTCTCTAGTAAGTCCCATAGTCGCCTCTTACGACATTCACGGGACGAAATGGGACTGTCAACGACTGTCATTCACAGATGACTGCCAAAAAATCCACGTTGTATGACAAAGCTTTAGTGACAATTAGGCTAGTCCGGTGTTCACCTATCATTGGACAGAGTTATCAAAAAGGTACCTATAAAATCGAAATACTATATAGGCTAAGTTTCACAATCAAATTAATTAGATATCTACGTAGAGTTAATAGCAAAATCTATTTCTCACCAGCAGCGATTTATGAGTAATTCCTACAAAATGTCATTACATTCAATAATAAGTTCTATTTCCTCTTATTAACCAGAAATTGATTCTTAAACAGTATTATTATTTTAGCTTTATTCTACTACTAGCTTCTGTCCGCGACTTTGTCCGCGTCAAATTTTTGCCCCCCTGACCCATCCCGTAGCTTCGAATTGCCTGCCAGTTTTCGTCCATTTTTCATTGCTGCTCCGCTCCTTTTGATTGTAGCGTGATGTTATATAGCCTATAGCCTTTCTTTATAAATAGGCTACCCAACACAATTTTTTTTCTTCACATAGGACCAGTATTTCTTGAGATTAGCGCGTTCAACCAACCAAACAAACTCTTCAGCTTTATATTATTAGTATAGATTATGTTTCAATCTTTGTTAAATATGTTTCCTTTATAACTATATGCATTAGCCTCATTCTTTGATATGAGAACGCAATATAATTATTGCACCATTTTAGTTTAAATATCAAGTTTTTGAATATTTTAATAATTGAGTAATATAACATAACATAATGTCTGTATCTTCCGAAGGGTGAGGCAGAGGCGAATGACCTCATTGATTTATAAGAGTAAATGAAAAACTGCTTTCAGAGATTTTCTTATAAACTTAATACCATCGTGAATTTTCGCTTTGTAATTTAATTTAACCCAATATCAGGGATAAAGTGATCAATATCATCATCATATCAGTTAAAAAACGTCCACTGCTGGACTTAGGCCTCTCCCAATTTGGTTTGGTGCCATTATCGACACACTTGGCAGGCGGGTAGCCGATCGCAGTATGGTGCTAGAATGCATAGAGAACGCTGCTGCCTATTCTCTAGTAAGTCCCTTAGTCGCCTCTTACGACAACCACGGGAAGAAATGGGACCACATATAGACAGGTCAATTTTCTTTATTTGCATTGCTCTCGCTTAGGGGAAAAATAGGAGAAATCCATTTTAACGTTCTCATGTTTTTGTCATCACTGTTCTGTCAGTTTGTCACAGAACTGTTGCATGTAAATAGAAGAATATGACAGGTTCTAATGACAATGATTATATCCGTCAGTTCCATCATAGCCATAGCGTGAAGGTAAAACCTTGGTCACAAGTTCATGGCTTATTAGAAATAATTATGGCTTTTAAAGATTTTATGTAAACATAAACATAAGTGCTATTTCTGTGTGGTGGAACACGAATGGATAGAACAAAACTTTTTAACAAAAAAATTAAACCGCCGAAAAACTGAAAAGCAAAAAAAAATTTGATTTACTTGATTAAAAAAAGAATTATCACAATCGGACTACTATGTAAAAAGTTAGGCGTGATCAAACTTAAAAAAAAATATGTGTGGAATTGAGAATCACCTCCGTTTTTTTCGTTGGTTAAAAAATTAGTACATAAGAGGAAGTTTGAAACTGGCACCGATAGCTGAAAAGTTGTGTGGAAATCGGTTGTCGTGGTATGGTCACGTGATACGGAGGAATGAGGAAAATGTCGTGAGGAAAGTATTGAGTATGAATGTCGATGGCTATAAGAGTAGAGGGAGACCAAAGAAACGATGGATGGACTGTGTGAATTATGATATGGATAGAAAGGGGGTGACTATTAAGATGACGACTAATAGAGAAGTGTGGAAGAAAAAGCCATGTAGACCACAAATAAATTGGTATAAGGGTAGGAGATTGACCTTTGTGCTATTCTATTAAGTTCAGTGCTCACCTCACTCAAGTGATCGTACACAATTCGAAAACAAACTCATTTGTTTTTAAAGTTTAAATAATAACTTATGTTATATTGTACCTAGAACTGTGATGCGTCAAGGGGCGCGAGTGCCCCGGCTATTCCACACTGCAAGGTGCAGAACTCATGCTGGTGCACGGGCGCCTCTCCGACGTCTTGTGGATACGTATAACACACACTTTATCGATATGGATATTTTTGCACTTACGCACTCGAAGTTCAAAAAGATGGCAGTTCTCAAATAGCTATCTTATAAAAATTATTCCAAAATACGTACGAGTTATTTTTTTTTTAAATATCTATTTTATATCAACGCATGAATTATTTAACTAAGTACAAACTATTATTTCGCGGACATTGGTGTGGGATACACGTTTACCTAGTCTATAACTTACTCTGTCACACATAAATTGTAATGTGTAACTGTTTTATGTCCCAATAAAGTAAAATAAAATAAAAAAGTAAATCATTTTGAATTCACAACGAGACAGCGTTCGAATTTCGAAGTGATACCTATACAATAAACAAAAGAATGTCAACAGCTACTTTAAAAACAATTGCATAAAGTTCGTTTTCCCTTAAACACTGTCTCAAATAGTTCGTAACTAAAACCATGCAATGAAGATTGTATCATACCACGTCACAATTAAAGCATCTTTTTCATTGCAACGTCAAATTCAAGTTCAGGGTAAACGGCCGGTTTTAAATACATAGGAAATAATTTGAATCATGAGGAAGATAATTTATGAGTAGTATGTGTCATTAACATATTAACTTATTTACTTTCCGGGTAAGTAGAGTTGCCAGTCATTGACATCAGCTGATTCATCACTCAAAATCAGCCTATATTGTTCCCACTGCTGGGACACAGGCCTCCTCTCGATAAGAGGGAGTGGGCCGTAATCTACCACGCGGGCCCAGTGCGGGTTGGTAAATGTCATCGAATTTTTGCTAAGACTTTCCGGTTTCCTCACGATGTTTTTAACCGACTTCAAAAAGGAGGAGGTTCTCAATTCGGATATTTTTTTTTATGTATGGTCGGCCATAACTCCGTCATATATAAACGGGTTTGCAAAATTCTTTTTTTGTTTGAAAGGGGTTTATTTCGAAATGGTCCCATATAAATTTCATATAGATCTGATGATGAGTTCCAGAGATAGACACCAAAACTCTTTAAAAAATGACAGCAAATCAACCGCGATTTCTGCTATCGCATAAATATGCATTGTTTGTTTGGAATTAGTGCGGGGTGGATACCACAACTAAAAAATTAAAAATAAAAACTTTTTTACAAAAAAATAAAAAAATCGACTTCCTTAAAACACTACAAAGTGAAAAATAACTTTAATTTCGAAAGTCGGTGGCAAAAAAAACCATAAATACAGATCCTAAGACACGTGTGTAGTGTTTTTAAGGAAGTCGGTTGTTTTTTTTTTTTTTTGTAAAAAAGTTTTTTCCTTCACCGTTTTGAGAGCAGTGGTAATGAAATTATTTTACACAAAGTAAAGCGCTTGCTTGTGTTCGATCCCACGGCCTGCAATTCGTGCGATTTACGAATAATCGCTCTAGTTTTAAGTTTTGAAGCCCTGGCTGGAGTTCTTAATTTATTAAGGTAGTAATAGGCAAGTCTAGCAGTTGCCCACCAGACAGACACCCGTCTGTTCGGCGAATCCCTTTTTGTTAATCTTTTAATCGTTAATTATAATTGTTTAAAACCACCCCTTTTAAGGTTGCCTCAGATTCACCCTTGCTTCCCTAGGAAACTAATGGAAATGAGAAGAATCACAGGATACAAGATAATCCAGGGTCGCGAGATTTTTTTGAAAGAGTTTCCGTGGCTCTGGCATATAGGCAACTGAAGGAACACGGGTGGGTTTTAGTCAGTTAAAGTCTGACACGCCCTCTCAGTCCAACCAGAGCGGGAGACGTCATTTGATGATTTTCCATCCACAAAAAAAAAGGATACAAGACAATGTCTAACCATTAGTGATTAGATACGAAACACTATAGCCCAGTGCCCCTATTTTTTATACATTCGACTAAGTCAAAGGTGTAAAAAATTCGGGGCAGTAATAAATTGATTTAAACTTAAGATTGTGACTGTTAATTAATTATTTTTGTCTCCGTTGTAAACTGTCTTCGTAGTTGTTTAAACTTTCTTTTATTTTGACAGCTGTGAATAAAGTGTCAACTGTCAAAATGACAGTTATACAGAATTGAATATGTTGAGATAGACAATATTAAGTGTATTAATGTGATTACTTGTCATTTCTCCATTAATTAAGTTTGAAATATCAGATAGTAAAATGTTTAGCGTAAATAAAATAAAACTTGCAAAAACTAATACTTGAAATTGATAACTTGCAGACATTACGCGTAAGTTTTTGTGTTTATTTTTCCAAAAAACTAATCGAAAAACTAAGTAGCCAGATCTAGACATGTACAGAAATAAGGAATCAACACATTTTGACAGTTCGTTGACATATCGACATGAGCTGCTTAAATCAATTGATTATTACATCCGGTGTCAAAATGCAAATAGATTTCCTGTCATTACTCATTCATTTGTCATTGACATTGTCAAAACTAATAAAAACATTTGGTTTTTTTAATTTATGTGTGTTTGAAAGTGATTAATAATCCCTTCCTAGTTCCTAATTTAAAATTCGTTTCAAACATGACTTCGAAATTCAAACGGTGTCTCGTTGTGAGTCCGCGATGATTTACTTTAAAACAAATGAGTTCGCTTTCGAATTGTGTGCGCTCACTTGAGTGAGGTGAGCAGTGAACCTTACAGAATAATATACAGGGTGGTCTTTATAGAATACAAGGATGTTTTGACACTGTGTATTAGTACTTAATTGATTAGAGGACCGCCTCTTAAACAAATCATTATTTTAATATCAATAACGGTGTCTTTTATAAGGTTTGACCTCGGAAACATGATCATAAACTGGTAAATTAATCAACTGGGGCGGTAACCTCAAATTACCATAATCATAGACGAAGACTCGTGCAAGTTTGATTTTTTTTCGCATGTACCCATCTAATGTTTGACCCGGATGATAAAATGACGTTAATGAAACTGGAATATAGAGTTGCTTTAAAATAGCCTTTGCCTAGTGACGCTAAAATTTATGTGGGTCCCGCTACAGTCAGCCCCGCTTCCTCTTTGCTGACTGGATAATATTTTTTCCACGGGATGAGCTATTCTCAAACAGAGACGCGGCGATTCCATGCCCACGTTGGCGCGGAATCGCCGCGTCTCGGTCGGCAGTGCCTGAATACGGCAGTCTTACGACAACTAATGTAATTCGTGGCGTCAAAGATTGACGTTCAGCGCAATTTTTTTGTGACAGATCGCTGTCAAACCCGTTAATTTCCACACGTCATTTTGTGCCGTGATGCAGGTAAACTGTAACACGTCCTCTATGTCTCGAGGCTTTTAAGTTCTGTTAACATTTTTGTTTTTTATTATTTATTTTTGCTTGAGTATAATTTTCAATGTTTTGTTGATATATTGGTGTGTGCTAGCTGATATATGGATAATAATTTAATTTAAAGTTTTGTTTTTCGTAATGTTTTTTCCTTTATTATTGAATAGAATTAAGTTCTTCAAACTTAACAGACAGCTGTGCTGCTGGCATTTTGGGGGGACTGTCTAATGTAATTTGGATGTTCAAAAAGTGCTGACTCTCAGCCTAGTTTGAATAAATGACTTTTGATTTTGACACTTTTGTAACAAAACAAAAAAAAAGTAAAATTATTCAAACTGTTAGTAATAATATTTTTGATTGAAAAGAGTGTCCCATGGAGTTTCTTGCCCATTCTTCTCCACACCTTGGAATTGGCAACTAGCTTCATTTTTCTAACTCACCACGACTTGACAATTCAAGAGTGCCTATAATTGGATTATTCGAAATAAATGGTTTGAGTTTGTATGGAAAGTGAAGACATTGTCGTTTTTAGCTGCTGCCAACGAGATGTCTCCGTGTCCTGACCCTGTCTCTGTTGTCATGACGATATAAGAAAATAGCAGTGTTATTCCAATACTAATCCGTCTATTGAAAGTAAGACATGAGGATTAGCAGAATTAACCTTTGAATTCTATATCACAATCGAATAGAAATTAGTTCCGACTAATCTGGGTTTACCCAAGGTTTTGTTAACAACCTTATTTGAACTCAACGATTTGGCGAATAATATTAGCAATTCACTAATTGATTAGCAGGAAATCTGTTGAGAAGGTTCACTGAATATTTATGAGCGTCATTTGGGACGCCTTTCAGCTATATAGACCGAGGACCTGGCTAGAATAGACTGGATACGGAAGACTGAGAATTTGTGGATCTCAGCCAGTGAATTCGTGATTGTTCAATTTTTGCGTGAAGTCAACCTTCTGTCGAACACCTACTTGGTGGAAAGACCTTAAACAAACTAAATTTAGTAAATAAATTATTTAGTGTATTGTAAAAGCGTATTCAAATAAATATAAAGTTAGCAATGAATTGATTTTGGCAAACGGAAGTAGGGACGTAAATACAAATAAAGTTAGCAATCAATTAATAGTTTAGATTTATTTTTGTTTTTTTCTATGACACTGATTTACATTCTGTGATTACTGTAACTCATACACTGACTTGTAACTTGTAAAAATATTAGAAAATTTGTATTCTTGCCTTTGCAATGTTTGAAAATATGTGAGCACCATGTATCTATCATATAATTGATTTATCTCACATTGCTTCATTTTCAATTATTTTACCTGTTATTGTATGGTAATTTTATTTTAGGTGCATCGTCTTCACATGTAATTATATAAATATTGTACACAAATATTGAAAAACATTTAAAAAGAATAACGGTGGAGATTTCGCCCATTCTTCTCCATACGAATTTACCTTTTGGAAGGGGCGACTAGAATCAATTCTATTTTTACCGACGAAAAAAAACGGAGGAGGTTATCAATTCGACGCGTATATTTTTAAAAAAAATTTTTTTTGTATTACCACGCATAACTTTTTACATAGTAGTCCGATCGTGATAATTCTTTTTTTATTGGAAAGAGTATACTCCAAGGGTGGTTCCATATAAATTTGGAAAACAAAATCGAACCCTAAGGGTCGGAAAACAGGGGATGATTGATTGTTCACTCACTGATTGTAATGTTTAACCACGCATAACTTTATACAGAGTAGTCCGATTTTGATAATTCTTTATTCATTGGATAGGGTATATCTTGCCAAGTATTATAAAAACATTAAAGCCACAAAAAATATAAAATAAAAACTTTTTACCAAAAAAATTAACCGCCGAAAAAACTGAAAAGCAAAAAATAATAAACCTTAAAATTATGAGTCGGCGCTGAAAAATCAATGAACAAAGATCACTGAAAGCGCCGACTCATAATTTTAAGGTTTATTATTTTTTGCTTTTCAGTTTTTTCGGCGGTTACATTTTTTGGTAAAAAGTTTTCATGTAACTGTTGACGTTCAAAAGTGCCTTTTTTGGGTCTATTTGAAATAAATGCTATGACTTTGAAATTTGTTTTCGGCAAACGGAAGTTAGGAGTCAATAGTTACATTTTGAATTTATTTAAATTTGCTTACTCCCACAATGTATTCGAAATGGATTCCAAACGAGGAATTTCCATTGGCATTGACATTCACATTTATAAGTGAACTGGCTTTTGCGTTTTTTGAGTCTCCACCCACGTTAATGTCGGAAAGGAGATGTTTCATTTTCGGCCATCAGATGTACATTTATCAAAAAAGAGGAAAAAATACCACAAATTAGGGAAAATATCCTCTGGTTAATTTGCGCCTCATTTGTTGTTAACAAAAAATAATAGTTTTTCAATTATTACCATGTTTTATTCAACATGGCGTCTCGTTTGCTTGCAGACTTCATTCGTTCTGAACTCATGTCTCATCAAATCAATGTTAAGTAGAAAATAATTAAAATATGTGTGTATTCTTGTAGTGTTAAAAATAAATTACTATTATTCTCTTGTAAATATTTGAGTAAACATAATTAAGTGTGACTATTTCATCGTTACAAAAATCTTTAGTCTCCATTCTTGAAGTGTGTTTCTAAACGAATTCAAAATAAGCACTTGCTAACTCTTAGGACGAATGTCAAACATTTTTAATTTTTATTTAGTACATAAAAACCATTTGATATTATGAAAAAATGTTACTTTATTCTATTCATGAGTAATTTACCCAGCTTCGCTAAACGGTACACGTTATGGCCGGAGGCCCATATAAAAATGAAACATCTCCTTTATTGCATTAGTTTCCAACCACATGTCTAAATAAAAGTTGACGATGTTTTCTTTCAAAATCAAGAAGTTTCATCGCGTTTTTCAGATCTTCGAGGGTAGAATTATCAAAAACCCTGACATAAATATAAATATTTGAAGAACCTAGCTTAAAAACTGACGGACTTTCATACAAACTTCCACCCCCTATTTCATCCCTTTATGGTAAGAGTTTCTTAAAACCCTTTCTTAGCTGACGAGTCCTACTCATAATCTATCTCTGTGCCAAATTTCGTCTTAGTAAGTCCAGTGGTTTTTGAGATTTCTTGATTAATCTGTGAGTGAATGAATGTCTGCCAGGGTCGCAAAATTGTTCGAAAGAGATACCGTGACCCTGGCACATAGGCAAATGAAGGAACACGGGTGGGTTTTAGTCAGTAAAAGTTTGACTGGCCTGTTGGTCTAGTGGTTAGTGACCCTGACTGCTAAGACTGAGGTCGTGGGTTCGATTCCCACCCAGGACAAATGTTTGTGTGATGAGCTCAATCATTTGTTCTGTGTCTGGATGTAATTTATCTATAATATGTATGTATTTAGAAATATATAAGTATATTTATCAGTTGTCTGGTTACCATAGTACAGGCTCTGCCTAGTTTGGGATCAGATAACAGTGTGTTGGTTGTCCTAAGATATTATTATTATTATATTACATGCACTCCCGCTCCGCCCACGAGCGGGAGACGTCATTTTGATTTCCCATTTAAAAAAAAAAGCGAATGAATGTATGAATGACCTTTCGCTTTTGTATAAATAAATAGATTAGAAACCATTCACTGTATAGTAATTCGTTTAATCGTATATTTTCCCTCATAATGTAGATTTATTTACAGAAATTGCTGCCTCTCACTGTAATTTTATGCATGCAATCTCCTGATAGAAAACACCGTTATTTGCACGAAATCAGATGCAAATCTAGACTGAGGAAATACCCAGATGTTGTTCGATTGCTATTCTATAAAGTTCAGTGCCCACCTCACTCAAGTGAGCGCACACAATTCCAAAGCGAATTTTCATTCATTCATTTGTTTTTAAACGACATCAAAAAAGGAGGAGGTTCAATGTTCCTCTGTATACATATTTTAAAGGATAGGTTATGCTTCAAGGGGTCCCATATAAATTTTATTGCCTTTGCTTTGGTAGTTTTAGCGTTAGCTTCGTTAATACGTATATTTAAAACACTTTGTTTGCTGTGATCATATACTAATACTTCTTGTGACAAAGCCGAGGTCCGTACCACAAAGCGCCCGTACTCTTACCGAGTACCTAGTCGATCTAGTTTGAAGTTTTTAAATGGCCTTAATTTATTCAGGTAGGCTCAGGGGGTTGGGGGGGGGGGGATTTCAGGTGGGTTTCAGGCAAGTCTGGTTAAGCAGCCGACAGCCTCACAGGTTGACATGCGAGATGTCATTAGAAACCAAAAAGTAGAAAATAATGGGAAAAAAGCGTAAGGTGCTTTTTAAGGTTTCTTTTTTTTTTTTTGATATCAGGGACACCAAGGTTTTTTTTTTCCATTATTTTCTACTTTTTAGTTTGGTTTTCTATGGAAACGTGTTTTTAGTTTTTTAAACTAAGTATTATTTATTTTCTATTTTTTAGGGTGTTTCGAATTTTGAGACGTATGTCAGCGTAGTTTGTGACGTATGTCAGCGTAGTTTTCGAAGACAGTTTTTTTGCTGTCCTGATAACCCTGGCAAAGATAATGGTACAAATTTATGAAATTATAGTATTGTCATCGGTCCTCGATAAGTCTACAGAGTTTAAATGAAATCTGGTCGTTTAAAGTGGGTCAAAATCGCGCTATAAGGAGTCGGTTACAAACAAACATACAAAGGTGGTTCTTAGTTACAACATGTTTTATCAATATTGGAACAGCCGTTTCGACACGATGATTCTTTGATCAAAATATTACCAACAATTTCTTATTAAACTTAAAGGGCCGATACGTGCATTTTTTAAACTTTTTAGAGGCTTTGGTTTTGATCGGGGGTTTTAAATTTTGTTTATATAAATCAGTAGCATCGTGTCCCTTCTTAAAATATCTAGGCTAGATATGCATGCAACTTTTCCAACCGCTTCGAGAAATATATTATTTTTATATTAAAATAATACCATCATGTGTAGAGTTTGACACGAGTGTAGGTCACCAGCAAACTTTATAAAAAAACGTGTTTTTTATAAGAAATAATAACTACCTAATCATAATTATTATTATTTTGTTCCTGGTACAAAATCGTAACGCACAAATCCTTGACATTCGCTCTATAATAAATGATTAAAAAAAATACAATACATTTTTACTCAAAAAACCGGTTTTCGATATAATTCGCTATACATATTGAACGTTAACGATAAACGTTTAGGGGAAAAAATATATATTTGTTATTGGTATCAATTAATTCTTGTCTTTTTTGTGTGTGCAAAAGTCCATACATAATTATGATGGATGATCCCATTACAATATTAATTAAAAAAAAATTGGACGTAATTATATTACTTCACGTCATTGTTTTCGTATCCGTGACAGCCGTGAACTATAATTTAAAATAAAAAAGAAATCCTGTTCAACCAAGGAATAAAATTGCCTTATCTTTTTAGCAAAAACCGGCCAAGTGCGAGTCGGACTCGCGCACCGAGGGTTCCGTACAAACCTGTAGGTATAAAGTTTAAAATTAAAAAAAATATTTTTATTATATGATGTAACTAAATATTTACAGTTTTCGCAATTTTTCCTTTATCTGTGCTATAAGACGTTGCTTCGTACCAAATTTCAAAATGCTAGATCGACTGGAAGTACCCTTTAGGTTTTGATTCCCTTGCGACGTTCGATAATTTGCGGAAATTTGCGGCATAAACGGCTATATCTTTTGATTGCGTTAGCTTAGAAGTTTGATTTTTTCACAGCTCCAAGGGACAGTAGACGTGAGTATTTGATATAAATTTCAGCTTGATACCTCTACGCGTTCCTGATAAAAAGCGTCTTGACAGACGGACGGACGGACGGACGGACGGACAACAAAGTGATCCTATAAGGGTTCCGCTTTTTCCTTTTGAGGTGCGGAACCCTAAAAAACTAATTTTCATCGGGCTTCGAAAATCATCATCTGGTTAGCCATTTCCCAAGTATGTTGGGGTCATTTCAGCCAAAGACTAAATTAGGGGGGTTGCCATAATCGCCACGCTTGGCAGGCGGGTTGGCGATCACAGTATGGTGATAAAATGCATAGGGAACACTGCTGCCTATTCTCTAGTAAGTCCCTCAGTCGCCTCTTACGACACCCACGGTGAGAAAAAGGATGGTGCTATTATATTGGATGGTTCTTTATGTCCGGCACCACACGGGTCCGGTTCTAGTCTAACCAAACTTCTAGTTTTACACGAAGCGACTGAATATCAAGCTGAGAATGAGGCGGCCATATTAGCCATATAACCGATGACCGTTAGGGTAGACGTATTCTTGAGTGGAGACCGCGAATCGGCAAACCTAAGGTAGGGTGCCCTCAGGCTAGGGCGAGCTGCGATCGCAAGGTGGCTGGATGAGAGTTGCCGAGAATCGAGCTGAATGGGAAGAGGTCGATGTCCAGCAGTGAACTGCAATAGACTGTAGACTGATGATGATGTCTGAATATCTGACTTCCACAACCCAGTTACAAGTTATGGGACGACAGTCAAAGATCTATGAATGATAAATTAATAAATTCATCACAGTTACAAGTTATGAGACGACAGTCAAAGATCTATGAATGATAAATTAATAAATTAATCATCATCATCATGCGCAAAAGTATCTTCTGCATGGCGCCTGTTATTTATAACAAACTAGCTGACCCGACAGACGTTGTCCTGCCCTTTGATGATATTTGAGAACGCATTCTGTCAATTCTATGTCAAATGTCATAATGTTACATTAAAAAAGTTTACATTGTCCTATTATATGGTTGTTAAGTATTATTAAATAAGAGTTCTTAAATTTTATAATTTTCCGCGCAATTTTTTAATTTTTTTCTTTCATAAGAACCTTCTCCTGACAATTACAAACACAACAAAAAAAAAAAAAGTGAAATCGGTCCAGCCGTTCACGCGTGATGGCGTGACCAAGGGAAATAGGGATTCATTTTTATATGATATATTATACATATATATAGATAGATACATTGCCTGAGACATGGAAAGAGCTTCCCTTTCATTATTTAAGAAGAGGCTCCGAAGCTTTTTAGTGGCTAAAGGATATTATAATATTAAGGACTTCCTACTTGAAAAAGTATTTTTAAGTTAGTGTAATATTTAGTTCAGTTTTTGAAATTGTATTTAATTATTTAGTTATAAGATCAATGTTTTAAATCTTTTACATGCCTACGTGGTAAAGTATGGCTGAACTCATATATTTTTTTGTCATCATTTGCAAAATAAAATTATCTTCTTCATCTTCTTGAGGGGGGGGGGGGTTGACATAAACGCGACGCTTGGTAGGAGGATTGGCGATCGCAGTTTGGTAGTAAAAGAACACTGCTGCCCATTCTCAAGTGGGTCCCTTAGTCGCCTCTTACGACACCCAGGGAAAGGCGTACTCCACAGATTATTAATTTTAACGGATCATCATTTCAGCCGTAAGACGTCCACTGCTGGACTTAGGCCTCCCCCAATTTGAGGGGCTTTGCCATAATCGCCACGCTTGGCAGGCGGGTTGGCGATCGCAGTATGGTGGTAAAATGCATAGAGAACGCTGCTGCCCATTCTCTAGTAAGTCCCTTAGTCGCCTTTTACGGCACCCACGGGAAGAAATGGGGTGGTGTTATTCTTGACGTCCGACACCACACGGTCGTCCGGATTTTAATGGATATATTTACTTATTTACACAATAAACGTGTGCTCAAAACTACACGACAACACGTTTACCGATAACTCATTAATATAATTAATATCGAATTGAGGACAATACGCGTCTATTGGATAGATAAACATTATTTACATAAACGTATACAAATATTAACTAGCTTCATTAATATAAACTCGATAACTTTCAAGAATGACCTAAATACCTTTTAGTGGCAAAATCTTTGCTTCTGGAAATCTACTCCACCAAAGAATCATCATTCATCATCATTTCAGCCGTAAGATGTCCACTGCTGGACATAGGCATGGCAGGCGCGTTGGCGATCACAGTATGGTGGTAAAATGAATAGAGAACGCTGCTGCCCATTCTCTAGTACCTAAGTCCCTTAGTTCTAACGACACTCACGGGAAGAAATGAGATGGTGCTATGCTTTTCCTCCGGGACCACACGGACAAGATATAAACTATAAACCAAAGAACAGTAACTATTAATGAGCAAACACATGAGCAACACAAGTCAACGGCAGAGGCAGCTGCTGCCTCCGACAACGTCGACGCGTCGGAAGCTTACTGTCGACGTCCGCCGCCGACGCGTCGCAAGCATAATTTCGACGACCGCCGCCGACGCGTCGGAAGCATATTTTTAAGTCCGCCGCCCGACGCGTCTACGGCTATGTGCCACTCGTGTATATGTCGTGTTAAAATACGCCCAGCAGTACTGCCGTGATGTGATTGGCTTATCACTGCTCAGACAATTAAATAAGACAATGGTCACTTATCATTATTATCATGTGCCAAGCACTTTCCCAACTGTGCTTGGGTTTACTTCCAATCTTACCGCTTGCAGCCGAATCTCAGTATTTTATATGGAGCAACTGCCTATCTGACCTCTACATACCAGTTACTGGGTAATACTATATCCCTTGGTAAGACTGGTTGTCAGACTTTCGGGCTTCTGACGAACCGTAACGAACGTTAAAGATCTAAGAATGAGAGCCGGCCTGCCAGGGTCGCGAGATTCGTTCGAAAGAGGTACCGTTTTCCTGGCATATGGACAACTGAAGAAATACGGGTGAGTTTTTAGTCAGTAAAAGTCTGACACGCCCTCCCGCTCCGCCCAGAGCGGGAGAAGTCATTTGATGATTTCCCATCCAAAAAAATTGAGGTACCGTGGCCGTGGCACATGGGCAGCTAAAGAAATACGGGTGGGTTTTAGTCAGTAAAAGTCTGACACGCCCTCCCGCTCCGCCCAGAGCGGGAGAAGTCATTTGATGATTTCCCATCCAAAAAAATAGAGGTACCGTGGCCGTGGCACATGGGCAGCTAAAGAAATACGGGTGGGTTTTAGTCAGTGAAAGTCGGACACGCCCTTCCGCTCCACCCACAATAAAAAATGACAGCCGGGGCCGACGGTTTCATGTGACACATAAATTCTTATGAAAAGATTAGTCGGTATCGAGTGTGGTTTTCCGCAAATACCCAATGGATTGCTTCTAAATATTAATTGACCTCCACCAAGCAGCATTGTGGTCAAGAAACTATTCTATTATTAACTAAATCATAGAATAAACATTAATCAGGTACAATAAAAACGTTCTACCTACGTCAAAGTATTGAATAAAAAACACAGACTTGCAAAAAATGGACTAAAAACTAGTCTTGTTCTAGATAAACAATATAATCTCCAAACTTGTTTATAAATTGAAAAATGCACCTAAACTTTCATTTAAATATGAACGTGTAATAAACTTATATTTGATTGTATTACAGTATCCGTGTGGAGCCGGATATAAAGAATATCACCATCTCATTTCTTCCCGAGGTTGTCGTAAGAGGCGACTAAGGGACTTACTAGAGAATTGGCAGCAGCGTTCTCTATGCATTTTACCACCGTACTGCGATCGCCAACCCGCCTGCCAAACGTGGCCGCGGGCAGAATTTTGTATTAAATATTTATTCTCATCATTACATTGACACTCTTACATTAACAAATCCGGAGTTCCAAAACGAATCTCAATATCGGTTGCCCTAATTTCGTGATGTTTTTGTAAACAAATCACATAATTATTTGTTCTGTAAACAATTCTGACCGCGACCCAATTTTGAACTGTCGTGAGTGATACGTTTAGCCAACTTTAGATAAACGGGGTTAGGAGTTAGTCATGTCTGTATGTTTGTTTAATTTGCTTGTAATCTCCAAAGAGTTGATCAGAGGTGTACCTATTATAGTACATCCACATTTGACTAGTAATGTTTAAATCCCACGTAATAGGGGGGCAGCCTTTTGCTATCACCTGCCAGGGTCGCGAGATTTGTTCGAAAGAGTTACCGTGGCCCTGGCATATAGGCAACTGAAGGAACACGGGTGGGTTTTAGTCAGTAAAAGTCTGACACGCCCTCCCGCTCCGCCCAGCTTACTCTTGATTTTAATTTCAACCGATTGACATTGGAATTTTGACGTTTCGTATTCTTGAGTTCGACGCTAGCGCTAAAATGTGTTTAAATTGGGTGTCCATTTTGGAGAACTAAGTGGAATCGAGATCGGGCGTTGTTGTTGTTCCAATGTTGACACTATTGTTTTCAAGAGTACCGAATCACGTGTATGCAAAATTAACATTGGAATCGTATTGGCTTTAGATTGGAATTAAAATTAGGATGAAGTAAGCCCCCGGAGCGGGAGACGTCATTCGATGATTTCCCACCCACAAAAAAAGTCTATTGCTTTCATATCAGAGCAAAAAACCCGACTACGGCCTCCTACTGAGAAATCCCTGACGGAAAGATCCAATATCACTTAGAATGACCCGGAAGTTGATCCGAGGACCTCATTCTCAGCCATAGCGCCTGTAACCAATGACGCAGTCATCATTTCTTCGAAAAGATGTCCATTGCTGGTCATAGGCTTCATTCAATTTGGGGTGGTTTCCCTTAATCGCTATGCGCAGGTGGGTTGGCGATCGCAGTATGTTGGTAAAATACATAGAGAACGCTGCTGCCCATTCTCTAGTAAGTCCCAGGTTGGACGATGTTAATTTGTTTTTCCACTTCCGCACTCTATCCGATCTTCTACGTTATATTTTGCTTCCGACGTGCACCACCTTCAAATAGACAGGATATAACCTCATTACCTGAATAAAATTCTATTTCGGCATTTTAAACATGTTTTAGTACGGTTCCAAAAAAAGTATTAACTGTAAACAAATCTATTTATAAACTAACGGAAATATACTAAGGTCAGACCTAAAATAACTAAAGTCTTGAATAGCATTTTAACGCGCGCTAAATATAATAAAATGTTGATAATATTAATCAAAAATGTATTAATAGAATTGTCGGTTCTATGCATTTTTTGTTCCAAAGCTTTTTGTGAACGATTTATCAACAATTCAATAAAAAAAAAAACTTGCTTCTGCCCGCGGCTTCGCCTGCGTGGATGTCGGAAAATTTGTTGCGTTCATTTCCAAAATAATAAATTTAATGATGTTTACTTTGTACTTCATCGAAGAAATGTCCAGACAACTTCATTTGCTTCTTCAGCCCTTTGGGAGTAGAATGATCAAAAACGTTGAGATACGTATGTGTTATTTCTTAATCGGCAGCCTGAACACAAAATTTAAAGAATCTAGCTTCAAAACTGACAGACCTTTATACAAACTACCATTCCCTATTTCAACCCTTTACAGAGGGAGTTTCATAAAATCCTTTCTCAGCTGACGTCTCCTACTCATAATCTACCTGTGTACCAAATTTCATCTTCATAAGTCCAGTAGTTTTTGAGATTTCGTGATTAATTAGTGAGTGAATGTGTAACTTTTCGCTTTTATGTATATAGAAGACTGAGCTAAGTTAGTAAAAAAGTGTTGATTTTTAAGTGTTAATAAGTTTTAGTCTAGCTACCAAAAAAATGGACTTTGATTCTTTAATCCTATTGATTATGTCATTTGTTTGTATTACGTAAATAAATGATTCAGCAGGATTTAAAATTTAAACAAAATTTCACGGTTTTTTTTCTCGAAGGATTATACAGACAGACCTATCAATAGTACAGTCACATTTCTCCAGTTATGTTTAAATCCCATGTAAGAGGAACCTAATAACCTATTGCCATCTACCGGACACAAATCCAGATCTAGATTCTGAAATTCCAGATAGAAATACCGGAGCCGGGCACGGGAACCCGGGATCTTATGTTCAACGAAGTTTTTCGTAACTAGCTTCTGCCCGCGACTTCGTCCGCGTCAAATTTTCGCTCCCCTTCCCGTCGCATCGAATTGCCTGCCAGTTTTCGTCCATTTTTTGTTTGCTGCTCCGCTCCTTTTGACCGTAGCGTGATGTTATATAGCGTTCCTCAATAAATGGGCTACCCAACACGAAAACAATTTTTCAATTCCGACCAGTAGTTCTTGGGGTTACCGCCCCCCCCCCTTTCCGCAATAAAAAGTAGCCTATGTCCTTTCTCAGACTCTAAACTATCTGTGTACCAAATTTCATTTAAATTGGTTCAGTAGTTTTAGCAGGAAAGCGAGACAGACAGACAGAGTTACTTTTGCATTTATAATATTATATGTATATAGTGTGGATAATATTATGAAATATTTTTGGTCTGTAGATGCTATTAGTTCTAGTCTAGCTTCCAAAGAGTTGGAGAAAAATCATTGATCTTACTGATTACCTCATTATTTTTATAAGATTCCTTCCTAATGATTCAGTAAGATTTAAAATTTTCTTACGAGAATTTTGATGAAAACAAAAATTATCTTAGTTTTGCCTTAATATAACTACAGTCAAATGCTTTGACTAGAAAATGGGCAGCAGAGTTTCTATCCACGCTTGGCAAGCAGGCTGGCGATCGCAGTATGGTGGTAAAATGGATAGAGAACGCTGCTGCCCATTCTCTAGTCAAAGCTTTTGACTTAGCTCTATCCGGATAGACTGGAAGCTAGGAGGATGATGAATGATGACGCATGTATGAATCGATGTATTAGGTCGAATGCTTTATTGCTTGTATTTGATAGTTGTTTTCGAGCAGAGTGTATCCCTTATGTTGCACACCCCATGTTTTTTTCTGCATCACCCAGTATTTTTTGTTTACTTTTTCTTGCAGTTTGTTTGTTTGTTTTTGTTTGTTGTTTGTTTTTAATGAATAAATGATTAGCGAATAAGAAGAAGAATTATAGTGTTAAAGTATTATATGTATACCATTATACATTATAGACCAATCAATTTCCAATGAATAGTAAATACTAAGTCATGATGACGCAAACAGATGTTTTGTTAGTTTGTTTTTGTGGTTAATAATTAGATTATTCTATAATCGTTACTGTAACTCGAAATGTTATTGATTACAACGTTCTACGGGCGACTTCATCCGTGAAATTAATTGTACTACGACCCCTGTCGGGAGGATTGAATCGCCTTTTTTGTGGGTGGGAAATCATTAAATGACGTCTCCCGCTCGGGGCGGAGCGTGAGGGCGGGCGTGTTAGACTTTTACTGACTAAAAGCCACTCGTGTTCCTTCAGTTGCCCATGTGCCAGGGCCTCGGTAACTCTTCCGAACAAACCCGTGACCGGATCGCATCGCCTACCTGCGCTATTAGGACTTCGTTTTCTTTAGGCGTTCTTTTTAACCGACTTCAAAAAGGAGGAGGTTCTCAATTCGGATGTTTATATGTTTTTTTAATTTTTTTTTTATTTATGTTCGGCCATAACTCCGTCATGTATAGACGGATTTATAAAATTCTTTTTTTGTTCGAAAGGGGTTTATTCCGAAATGGTCCCATGTAAATTTCATATACATCTGATGATGGGTTCGGGAGACAGACACCGGAACTCTTTAAAAAATGACAGCAAATCAACCGCGATTTCTGCTATCGCATAAATATGCATTGTTTGTTTGGAATTAGTGCGGGGTGAATACCACAACTAAAAATCTAAAAATAAAACCTTTTTTACAAAAAAAAAAAAAAAAACAACCGACTTCCTTAAAAACACTACAAAGTGAAAAATAACTTTAATTTCGGAAGTCGGTGGCAAAAAAACCATAAATACAGATCCTAAGACACCGACTTCCGAAATTAAAGTTATTTTTCACTTTGTAGTGTTTTTAAGGAAGTCGGTTGTTTTTTTTTTGTAAAAAAGTTTTTATATAATTATTTTTAATTTGTTTGGTTTCTAAGGGTTTTAGCGTCGTGTTAAATAGCTTTTATTGTTCTTCAAATATTGAGCTATCAAATGCAATATCATTTTTATAAATCTGAGGTAGTTCCAGAGAGTACCGAGTTCATACAAACTCTTCAGCTTTGTTATTAGTATGTATATTTTTAGGGGTCAATGAACTGCTTTTGTTTTTTGTTTTTTGTTTAGGTACCGATTGCGGCCATTGTAAAAGAAAGGTATGAGACTTTAACGGTTATGTTTCAATGTCTTAATAAACCTAATTATCTGTGTAGAACTGTTTAAACTTGTCTGGTAAAATGTTGGTGGTACTATAGGTACATCTTTGCCTTACTTGCAGAGTTTGGTTTCGGGGAATCCCCTTTACGGTCTTCCCAGAGATCAAGGCAAGAAGCGTCGCAGAGAAGGGGTTTCGGATAGGTCCTTGGAGACGTAATGAGACCCTTTCATGTGTAGATAGTGACCACTGGAGTGGTTTTAGTGAGATTAAATTCCACAAAATCAAAAGTTATTTATTCAAACTAGGCTGAGAGTCAGCACTTTTTGAACGTCAAAGTTACATAAGACAGTCCTCCCAAAACGTGCTTTAGCTGGGAAGAAGAAGTGGCGGAACAAACTCCCCAGCAGCACTGCTGTCTGTTAAGTTAGAAGAACTTGATTCTATACAATATTGTGTAAGTTATTAATATAATAAAACAAAACATACATTATTCGCCATATATCAGCTAGCACACGCCAATATACCAACAAAACATTGAAAACTAAACTCAAGCTGAAATAAATAATAAAACAAAATCGTAAACAGAACTTAAAACCTTACTAAAGCCTCCAGGCATAAAGGGCGTGCCCGCTTACATACACAACGACGCAAATGATACATATACACAATAAATGAAATTAAAAGAAAATAAAAATAAATTAACAAAAGCAGTAAAAAAAAAAAAACAAAAACAAAAAAAACAATTATATGAACTACCCATATAAACAGTCAGTAGGAAGACTAATTCTGGATTAAAAGAACATAAACATTGTCTTGAGTTGATCACAGCGACCAACTATTCTTATCTTATCAAACACGCGCGGTCTCATCCCCAAAGCTCAGGCACCTTTTGAAGATTTCCCCGGTAAACCAAATAAAGTTAAGTACACCACTGCCTTACCCTTGAGAAATTACAGGCGTGGTGATAAGTAAATGTATAAAAATTAGCAATTTAAGTCCGTCGTCAAAAATGGGAGGTTTTGTATGCTTTTTTCTTGTGTGTCCGCAATTTCTTCAGTAAGTAATTGTTTAATTACCGAAATCTACAAATTTTCGGAAATGTTTCATTTTCATGTTAATTGTATTTACGAATATTATAAGTTAATCCGTTGGTCTCGGGTCTCATTAATTTGTAGATATCTGACACTCGTTACGAGTAGTCAGAAGCCCGAAAATCTAATAACCAGTCTTAGGTACTAAGGGGTATCGTGTTACCCTGTAACCGAGCTATGGAGGTCAGGAAGGCAGTTGCTCCATATAAAATACTGCCATTTAGCTGCATCCCGTTAGAAATTAAGTCGACTCAAACTTAGTTGAGAAAAGGCTTAGAAGACTGATTGAATATTGTAACTGACCAACTTCAAAAAAGGAGGTGGTTCTGTGTTCACTGTATTTCTTTTTATGTATCGGTGTTCATCAATTTCTACCCGATTTAAAAAAATATTATTTTATTGAGTTTGCTTTGGTAATTTTTACGTTAACTTCGATATTTGTTCAGAAGTGGGTTGTTTTTTTTTTGCAAAAAAGTTTATTTTACAATCTTTCAATCTTCAAATGTAATCAAACTTCTTTATCAAGGTAAGCTAATATGCTTAATGAGACATTAATCACCGGACTGCTAATTAGTAAACGATAAACAGAATTGATCAGGAAGAGAAGTAACATTTAAAACAGGTGCCAAATTCAAGGTTATAGAATAGCAAAAATGTAAGTGGAATTTCATGGATATTTAAAACAAATTGTGTGCCTCTTTAAAATTAATTTTGATACGGTTTGATTAATTACGTAGTTTTCTCTCTCTCGGGGGCTATGCGGCTAGATTGCTTGCCTAAAATGACACATTGGGGGCCACGCCGCCAATTCGCTTGCCTAAAATGACATATTGGGGGCCATGCCGCCAATTTGTTTGCCTAAAATCAGACGTTAGGGGTCTATGCGGTCAATTTGTTTGCGTAAATCGCACCTGTGGGCATTATGCGGCCAAATTGCTCGCCTAAAGTTACACATGAGTATGCGGCCAATTTGCTTGCTTAATCACACCTGTAGGAGCTATGCGGCCAGCTTGCTTGCATAAATCGCAACTGTAAGGGCGATGCGGCCAATTCGCTTGCCTGAAATGACACATTGGGGGCCATGCCGCCAATTCGCTTGCCTAAAATGACACATTGGGGGGGCCATGCCGCCAATTCACAAAAAGATTTTCTTTAAAGATTTTCATTCATCATATCAATATTAAAGAAATTAACAGAGCTTAGTATGATAGAGCTAATGTTAAAAAAATTCTGACTAAGAAAAACGGACACTTGTCTTAAAAAAGCCTCCGGTATTAATACATAGCAAAAACTAAGGCACTAATGACCTCATTAGGTGCTTAGAGTTATAAATAAACCGCCTGACTGTACTAAAATAAAAACAAAAATTTTACGGTACATTTAAATGAATACGTCTTCTTCAAAAAAACCTTTGGGCACCGTTATTCCGTCACTTTTTTGTTTCACTATAATCAAACTTGCATCTTATAGCTTGATTAAATTAATAAATATTTTTAACTAGCTGACCCAGCGAACTTCGTATCGCCTAAGATTCAAAATGTTGTAATAAACCTTCCAAGTTTGACAACCTGGTACGCGGTGGTGATCTGGTAAGCGTTTTCTAGCTGATACTCATATGTTTGGGTAGCTCCTACTCGGTTATGATAACCTGTTACTTCGAAGGCATAAAGCGTTTTCTGGCTGACACTGCTGTTTAATAAGCTCATACCAAGTTATGACCGCCTGGTACCTCGAAGGCAAAGTTTTTGTCATACCACGTTTTATAGTGAAATGTATTCTCTTTGACGTTTTATGTCACATCACACGAGAACGCGGTCGAAGGGGATAAAAAGTATCCTTTGCCAAAAGCAAAAAAAAAAAAAAAAAAAAGTATCCTATGTCCTTCTCCTGGCTCTAAACTACCTCCCTGCCAATTTTCAGCTAAATCGGTTCAGCCGTTCTTGAGTTATAAGTGAAGTAACTAACACGACTTTCTTTTATATATATAGATTAAGTGAAAGTGTTATTAATATAACTTAACAGTTACATTTCCAGTAGGGGTAAAAGAGTTTGGGAAGCTACGCAATATCGTCTCGTCCCACATACCGCAGTATCTCAAGACAAAAGTCTTTGACCAGTGTTGTTGCTAGTGACGACCTATGGTACTGAAAAGTGGTTGCTCACAATGGGCCTTTTTAAAAGGCTGAGAGTCACTCCAAGGGCAATGGAGAGAGCTATGCTTGGAGTTTCCCTATGTCATCGATTCAATAATGAAGAGATCCGCAAGCGAACAAAGATAACCGACCTAGCCCGAAGAATTGCCAAACTTAAGTGGCAGTGGGCAGGGCACATTGCTCGCAAAACATATGGCCAATGGGGCCGGAAGATTCTGGAGTGGCGACTGCGTACCGGAAGACGTAGAGTTGGAAGGCATCCAACAAAGTGGACCGATGACCTTGTGAAGGCCGAAGGAATCCGTTGGATGCGGGAAGCACAAAACCGGTCGAAGTGGCGGAGCTTGGGGGAGGCCTATGTCTAGCTATGGACGTCTTTCGGTTGAAATGACGATGAGGAGAGTTCTATGTACCATGTAATAAGAGTACATATTTATAAATATAAATACTAATCATGACCAATTTACTTCCTCGTATAATTATATAATTAAATATTAAGTACAAGAAGTGTTATTGGCCGAAAGATCTAAAAATAGTTCTGTTATGATCGATATAAAAAGTTCAGTAAAAACCGTTCGGTTTGGCATTGATTTTGGCTAGTACAATTCCACTGGTCAATGGCTTTTTCCAAACTTTTGCATATTCGCTCATCAATCAATCAGTCAGTCAATCAAGATTGATGACATATGGGTGATTTTCAGTAACAACTTTTTGTTGCAACCCGGATTTTTAAATTAGGGGCGCCACGCTTGGCAGGCGGGTTGGCGATCGCAGTATGGTGGTAAAATGCATAGAAAACGCTGTTGCCCATTCTCTAGTAAGTCCCTTAGTCGCCTCTTATACATATATAGTCCTCCAGACCGAATTTCGGCCACGGCGGCCAATCTCAACGGAGACTAGCCATCGGCGCGGGAGATATTATAGTGCTCAAGTGTATGCGCAGACACAGGAGCACTCACTCTTCCCTCACTCTCATAGCCCGATGGGACGGCAATCCGACACGACCGGAGAGAGATCAGGCGTAGGACCAACGGCTTAACGTGCTTTCCGAGGCACGGGGGTATCACACCGCCAACTTCCAAACTCCGGGCTGCTACTAAAAAATTCCTAATGGAAACCCAGTAACACTTTGCCCGACCCGGGAATCGAACCCAGGACCCCACGCTCAGCGGTCGCGCTTGCGACCACGAGACCAACAACAACCTCTTACAACACCCACGGCAAGAAATGGGATGGTGCTATTCAGCACACATGATTCTTCATAATCAGCCTATATTGTTCCCATTACTGGGATACAGGCCTCCTCTCAGTGAGTGGGACTCGACCATAATCTACCACGCGGGCCCAGTGCGAGTTGGTAGATGTCACATGTCTTCGAATTTTTGGTTCTAGGACATGCCGGTTTCCTCACGATGTTGTCCTTCACCGTTTTGAGAGCAACCCTGTTTAACCTGCTTCCAATCCAACCAGAGGGGTAATTGCGGAATTTTTATCGGTAGAAATTGGTTTAAAATTCATAGTTAAACAACATTCATTGCGTTATTTAAGTTGCTGAGCCGATAATTTATTCGAACAAATGACGCAATGATTTAGAAATAATCTTCAATCCCATTCAGATTCTGATAAATTGTGCGTTTCGCAATTAGGGTGCAGATGCAGACATGGAGTGCCTGCCTATCTGACATCCACAACCCAGTTACTGGGTATTACAATAACCATTGATAAGGCTGGTTGTCAGATTTTTGGACTTCTAGCTACCCGCGAAGATTATCAAAGATTTACGAGTGATATCCAGGACCAACGGTTTAACGTGCATTCCGAGGCACGGAAAAATACCTTGGTATTGCATCAATGGCTACATTAATTAGATAAATGTCTAAATGTGTTAATGGACTAGACAAAAACAGAACTGCAAGTCATTTTATTAAATGCGGATAGTCGAAAAAAGGTTCGAATAAATTTTTGTTTTGAATCTTATTCTGGGGTTTATCCATAGACAAAAAACTAGACATTTTTTAACCTAAATGCTTGATGAATGAATGGAAATGTACCGTTATTTAGAAAAAACTATTTGTAAACAGATTAATTTCGTCGAAGTCGTTTCTACTTTTTCATGTATCCTTTAATTTTTTTGCTTTTTCCAACACACGTCAGCATACATGTATTTACCTATAGATCATAATTTTTGACGGTGAGAGAAAGTGGGCCGTAATCCACCACGCGGGCCCAGTGCGGGTTGGTAGATGTCACATGTCTTCGAATTTTGGGTGTAAGGTTTAGGTCGGTTTCTCCATGATGGTTTCCTTCACCGTTTTTAGAGCAGTGATGATGATATAATGTATACAAAGTAAATCGCCTGCCTGGGTTCGAACCCATGAACCCATGATATGTGTTTTGAATTTATTTTCAATTTTTTAAAATTATTATGGCTATGATGCCTTGTTGGTCGAAATAAACGTTTTTGATTTATTTATTTATTCAGTGGCTGTGGGTGAAATATTTATTGCAAAATTCCTGGACATACAAGTGAAATTCATCATTCATTCATCATTTCTGCCGAAAGATGTCCACTGCTGGACATAACGTGCTGACTGTGCGCCAACTTTTCATAATGCACTTAGTATTAAAACAGCACACCATGCTTACCTACACTGCTGACAATACTAACAAAAGGCGGAATGATATAGTATGCACATCTAATGCAACCTCAAAACATGTTTTTGTAGAAAGATTTTTTTACATTCTTAGGCCCTTTCCTGTACAATAGGTTAAATAGAAAACTAAGTATCTTTAAATTAAATAACTTTAGCTTTAAACAAATTATACTTAAATATTTACTAACCATCGATTATGTACAGACAGAAGATCTACTTGTTGTCTGCAAATAGAACGAGTAACATAATATGCTATTTTACTATTACTTTCTTAATTTTAATTTAGTTATAACTTTATACTCATTGTTAATTTATTAAATTAAGTATTTATGCACTTACCAGCCTGAAGCACAGGTTCAACCTAGTTCAGGCAAATGAGCAACTGTGCCCTATTTTAATTATTAAGTTACTTTGTAAATGTGCCCCTTTTTATAAATAAACGATATTATTATTATATATTATTATTATTACTGCTGGACATAAGCGTCCCCCAATTTGGGGGGCTTTGCCATAATCGCCACGCTTGGCAGGCGGGTTGGCGGTCGCAGTATGGTGGTAAAATGCATAGAGAACGCTGCTGACCATTCTCCAGTAAGTTCCTTAGTCGCTTGTTACGACACTCACGGGAAGAAATGGGATATTTAATTGAAGTGAAGCTAAAATAGCATTCTTGGAACAATTTATTTAGAATAAACTTTAAAATTATTAGCAACACCACTACCTACCTTTAATGTACCTCACTCATTAATAATTAAATAATAAAATTCATAATGGCTTCCAAGTAATTCTATGATTTATAAAAGATACATTAATTACGCTATATATAGAACAGACTGGTTCTATTATGTCGACCAAATACCGCGTCGAGTAAATTCTGAGAGTTAAAAATAATGTATGTAGGAAGTATAAGATTAGAGCAAAATAACCAGTTGGAAGTATTCAAGTTCTTTTGCAAAAATGTGTAAAATGTAAACACATGGATTAGAAAATGTACCTACACGTGTATCACAATTCGTAGCGCCATTTACGAATTATTTGATTAAAAAAAAATGGTTTGCTATACATTGTGACCGCACTTTTTTATGGAATAGCTAATGTTCTAGATAACCAACGAAGAATTTCTACGCTAGGGTGACTAGAAACATGTGCTGAATTAATAGTTTAATCAAAATAAAATATTAAAAAAAACCGGCCAAGTGCGAGTCGGACTCGCGCACCGAGGGTTTCGTACAAACCTTCAGGTATTCACGGTTTATGCATAAGGTTTATGTTTATGAAATTAAATGTTTTTTTTTTTTTTTAATTTGAGTTGACTGAATGAAAGGTAAATTGTGGTTTACGATATATGACGTATTAAAAAAAACTACTTACTAGATCTCGTTCAAACCAATTTTCGGTGGAAGTTTATATGGTAATGTACATCATATATTTTTTTTAGTTTTATCATTCCCTTATTTTAGAAGTTACGGGGGGGGGGGAGGGACACACATTTTACCACTTTGAAAGTGTCTCTCGCGCAAACTATTCAGTTTAGAAAAAAATGATGTTAGAAACCTCAATATCATTTTTGAAGACCTATCCATAAATACCCCACACGTATGGGTTTGATGAATTTTTTTTTTTTAGTTTCTGTTCTATGTAGGTATGGGTAACCCCAAATATTATTGTTTTTTTTTCTATTTTTGTGTGAAAATCTTAATGCGGTTCACAGAATACATCTACTTACCAAGTTTCAATAGCATAGCTCTTATAGTTTCGGAAAAAAGTGGCTGTGACATACTCGGACAGACAGACAGACAGACATGACGAATCTATAAGGGTTCCTTTTTTTGCCATTTGGCAACCCCCTTATAGACCACCCCTCGCTTTTTTTTCCATTATTTTGTACTTTTTAGTTTTGTTTTCAATGGAAGCGTGTTTTTTAGTTTTTTTAAACTATTATTTATTTCTGTTATGTGTGTATTCAGTTTAGTTTGTGATATTCTTTTGCTAGTCCCAGTACTTAAATACATTTTCTTTGTTTCTAAAATTAAACAACATACATTCTCAACTTCGTGTTTTGAAAATACAGCAGTTATCCGGATGTTGCTTCTCTTGGCAGGCTATCACGGGTTCAAGGTGTCACAGAAATACAGACTTTATTAATAACTAAAAAAGGAACAATGAAAATATACAAGAAGACATTTGCTTATTGTAGAATTGAAGATATTTGCTGTCATGAGGTCAAGAACGAGACATTCTTGTCTTGCAATCGAGATAATCTATCTATAGGTATATATAAAATTCAAAGTCCTGAGTGACTGACTGACTGATATATCAACGCACAGCCTAAACCGCTGGTCCTAGAGACATGCAATTTGGAGGATATGTTTTTTGTGAGGAGTAGGTATCCACTAAGAAAGGGTTTTTTGAATTCCATTCCTAAGAGGGTGAAATCGGGGATTGAAATGGCGAATTTTTCGACATCCACGCGGGCGAAGCCGCCGGCAGAAGCTAGTCCAATAATAACTATTGTTTTAAATATATAAACAGTGAAGTTACTGACAATTTTAATAAACCTTAGCTTTATCGTCCATCCCATTTCTTTCCGTGGGCGTCGTAAGAGGCGACTAAGAGACTTACTAGAGAATGGACGACAGCGTTCTTTATGCATTTTACCGCCAACCTGCGATCGCCAACCCGCCTACTAAGTGTGGCGATTATGGCGAACCTGACCAAATTTGTGGAGACCTACGAGTATGTCCAGTGGGCGTTTTTCGGCTGTTATGATGATGATAAATTAGTTTTAATAAACCTTTTGGGCTTGGTCTCCAGTCTAACCAGATGCAAGTGCTAAACCAGCGCTGGGGCTCTGTCTCGCAAAGGGTCACAGCATTATGCTAAGCGATGG
The DNA here is from genome assembly GCA_947507805.1 of Aporophyla nigra. Taxonomy (NCBI): domain Eukaryota; kingdom Metazoa; phylum Arthropoda; class Insecta; order Lepidoptera; family Noctuidae; genus Aporophyla; species Aporophyla nigra. The sequence continues at coordinate 4,248,687 of OX382318.1, forward strand.
CCGTTTCGTGTGGATATGATGCATGTTTTCCCCCAGCTATGAAAAAAACCAAAAAATCCTGCCGCGATATTTTACGTTCGTGAGTACAGGAATTACTATAAGTCATCTCATAAAACATTATTAATAGCAGGTGTTATATTTAAATCAATTAATAAAACATAATTGCAAACATTTATTTTCAATATTTATGGTTTATAAACAGAAAATAAATTAGTTATTCACTTATTCAGATTGCAATAAATAAATATATTTACAGAATGACGGGAAGGCCGTCTTTGTTGATAATATTAAATTATTTTATTTTTACAATTCAAGTTCAAAGACATGTTATTGATAACCCTGGAAGCCTCCCGTGACAAGAAACGTGACAAAATATTGTCGTCACATTATCTCGCGTTGAATGGAGAGTTCAGAAAATGTCAACAATAAAAAAAAAACACTACGAAGTAAAAATTACTTTATTTTGTCTTAGGATCTGTATTTAAGGTTTTTTGCTACCGACTTCCGAAATTAAAGTTATTTTTGACTTTGTAGTGTTTTTTTTTTGCTAGGTTTTCACATGGATTCCATTATCCGAATTGAAACCCTTTAACTTCCTGTTAGTCTAGTGGTTTGTGACCCTGACTGCTAAGACTGAGGTCGTGGGTTCGATTCCCACCCAGGACAAATCTTTGTGTGATGAGCACAATCATTTGTTCTGTGTCTGGGTGTAATTTATCTATAATATGTATGTATTTAGAAATATATAAGTATGTTTATCAGTTGTCTGGTTACCATAGTACAGGCTCTGCCTTGTTTAGGATCAGATAACAGTGTGTTGGTTGTCCTAAGATATATTATTATTATTTTTGGGAGTGTTCTTTTTCTCAGCTCTCAAGCTGGTGTCTGCTGCATTTACGGGCCATGCCAAGTAAATGCAGCGTGTGGTGTGTATTTACGACGAGGGTGTGTTTTCTTCCTCTAACTGCATGAACTTCCTCACTATTCTGCAGGTGTTTAATATGGCAGCTTTCTGTAGGTTAATATAAACTGATTCTTCTTAATCTAATAATTTTAGGCTATTTTTATTATTATTTAGGTTAGGTTATTAGGAGGAAAGAAAGAAGACTACTACTGTCAAGGTATTGTGTATGTCAAGTTTATATTGGTTCATGTCATTGCTATTATTTGAAATTGTCACCGCGCTATCATCTGCAAATAGAGTCATATGGTGTGGAATTGATTTTGGCAATCATTTATGAATAGTGTAAAAAGTGGAGGTCCTAATACACTACCTTGTGGCATACCAAAAGTAGTTTCACGTTCATCTGATAGGTATATCTCTTCCTTTTTTGTGGTTATATTAATTCTCGTGATTTAGGTCTTTTGCTTTCTATTGTCTAAGTATGATTTAATTAAATTAAGAACTCTTATCCCATATGCCTCAAGTTTTTTAATTAAAATGTCATGGTTTACATAGCCAAATGCTTGAGTCATATCGCAGAAGATTGCATATACAGGTGTTCTTTTGTCCACTTTTATCAAAACTGTGTATAAAAAGTCGTATATCGCCGTATTTATAGTTTTATTTTCGCGAAATCTCTTTTGCTCGATACATAATTTATTATTTTTTTCTGTGCAGCCGTTTAATTCCTTTAAATGAATTTCTCAAATATTTTTGAGAAGATAGGAATCAGAGAAATAGGCCTGTAGAATTCCATGAGTTCTCTATCTTCTGTCTTATATAACGGCTTAACTATCGCTATTTTTAGTGCGTCAGAAAACATGCCAACTACAGTACACAGATTTATAATATGAGTAACAGGAGCTATAAAAATCACGCGCACGAAGTCGCAGGTGAAGCGCTAGTAAGCTACATTAATTTTCCTCTGTAACGAACTATGATTAACAAAATTCTTCACCCATAATTAACATTCTTCTACAATAACAAAAACAGTTTTTGCGTCTTTGGGAAAAACATAAGACTGTAGTTTATTAAATTAGAATCAATTTTAACGCTTTAATTGGCGCGAAATATTTTAATTACGATTTTTTTAAAGATCTGAGCATCATCAGCCCTTTATAGAAAGAGCAGCGGTGACTAAGAGGTAACGAAGGCGACTTATAAGTTGGAAGTCATGGGTTCGAACTCTGACAGGCGCGTTTTTTATTTTCTAAATCATTTCATCACCACTGCACTCCAAACGGCGACGGAAAACATCGTGAGGAAACCGGCATGTCCTAGAACCGAAAATTCGAAGACATGTGACATCTACCAACCCGCACTGGGCGCGCGTGGTAGATTACGGTCCACTCCTTCTCAAAGAGGTGGCCTGTGTCCCAGCAGTGGGAACAATATAGGCTGATTATGTTCCATGTGGTGCAGGACGTAAAGAATAGCACCACCCCATTTCTTCCCGTGCGTGTCGTAAGAGGCGACTAAGGGACTTACTAGAGAATGGGCAGCAGCGTTCTTTATGCATATTACCACCGTACTGCGATCACCAACCCGCCTGCCAAGCGTGGCGATTATGGTAGACCCCCAAATTTGGGGAGGCCTATGTCCAGCGAGCAGTAGACGTTTTAAGACGACGACGATGTCTTTAGTGAGCGATAAAATTCCGCTGCGATATTTTTCCCTCCAAGCAAACGTTCGCTTAAAAATGGAGGAAGTATAAACAAGCTACGATCGCCAATCGGTTTGGTGAAAATGAATAAAAAACAAGTTAGATCTATATAAACATATGCTCTATCGATGAAATAAAAAAAAAATAAGGCATAGTATAAATGTTCTATAAAATGTTAATCCTATTTTATTATGATACTTAAACGTGTTAGATTATAACAAATCCGGGTTCGTTATAATAATAGTATTTAAAAACAAATTATAATTAGTTTAAACATTTTTTTAAGCTTCTATACATTTTGCGGATTTAAGTGTCGTGGAATCTTTTCGTATTTTAGAGTTCCGTGCCTTGTAACGGTAGATAGAAACGGTTAAAATTATTGGTTTTTACACTTTGCCTCGTGAAATGGCTTAGTGTGCCTCGGAAAGCACGTCCCGGTTGTTATTTGTAGAACTATGACAGTTGTTATGGATTGTCAGAAGCCCGAAAGTCTGACTGGGCTGTTAGTCTAGTGGTTAATGACCCTGACTGCAAAAACTGAGGTCGTGGGTTCGATTCCCACCCAGGACAAATATTTGTGTGATGAGCACAATCATTTGTTCTGTGTCTGGGTGTAATTTATCTATAATATGTATGTATTTAGAAATATTTAAGTATATTTATCAGTTGTCTGGTTACCATAGGCTCTGCCTAGTTTGGAATCAGATAACAGTGTGTTGGTTGTCCTAAGTTATTTATTATTATTATTTAACCAGTCTTACCGAGGGGTATCGTATTACCCTGTAACTGGGTTGTGAAGGAGATAGGCACTCGCTCCATTTAAAATACTGGTTTTCAGCTGCAGGATGCAGATGTTCGATTGGAAGCCGATCTCAAGATAGTTGGGATAAGACTTTGTAGATGATAACCTGATGCAGCTGATACTATTATAGTATTTAAATGGAGCAACTGCCTACCTGCACCCTAATTCCGAAACGCACAATTTATCAGAATCTGAATGGGATTGAAGATTATTTTCTAAACCATTGCGTCATTTGTTCGAATAAATTGTGGCTCAGCAACGTAAATAATGCAATGAATGTTGTTTAACTATGGATATTAAACCAATTCCTACCGATAAAAAGTTCCGCAATTACCCCTCTGGTCTGTACAGCTACTGGGTAGTAGAATACTCCTTGGTAACACTGTTTGTCAGCATTTGGGTTTCTGACAACTGCTGCTGCTGGACCAGGCCTCGCCCAATTTTTGGGGGCTTAGCCATAATCGCCACGCTTGGCAGGCAAGTTGGCGATCACAGTATGGTGGTAAAATGCATTGAGATCGCTGCTGCTCATGCTCTAGTAAGTCCCTTAGTCGCCTTTTACGACATCCGTGGGCAGAAATGGCGCTGGAACTGATAACTGGAATCAACAGTTTAACGTGCACTCCAAGTTTAAAGCCACCTCTATATGCTTACTTAATTACAAAATGTTGCGAAATTGTAAATATTTATAAGTCAAGTTCTTGAAAAGGTACGGGACCCAAAGTAAGCAAACCCAACGCACACTTAACTGCCATTTTTTATGACTAGGCTTGAATAATAATTGATAATTACACGTTAAAAATAAAATAAAATTCGCACATAATAATGGGTTTACAAAAAACCCTAAATTGTTTTCTGCATGGTGTAATTTTTGTACGGAAAAAATCTAGTGAAGGTCACCGATTGCCCATACATGATAATGTCCGAAACTTGTTGGGTTTTTTTATTGCTATTTTGAACACTGTTCATATCAATTACTAATAAAAAAAAACCTTTTTATTTTCCCTTCCATACCAAAATCCATGATCACACGGACTTTAAAAAAAAAAAAAATCCGCCGTTGAAACAAAAACCTCTAAAAAGTAACAAAATATATACGTATTGGGCCTTTACGTTTAATAAGACGTTGTAGGTAAAATTTTGATCAAAGAAACAACGCCGCGTCATCGTCATGTCGAAATGGCTATACCAATTTTAACCAAACAAGTCTGAGAACCACTGCAAGAAAATCTTCTTTTAAATTAAAAAAACCGCACTCTAATCGGTTCACCCATTTTGGAGCTACAGTGCCTCAGACAAACACACGTAGAAGTCAAATGTATAACACTCCTGTTTTTGGGGTAGAGGGTTGAAAATGAATTTCAACCAATCAAATGTCTCTAATCTAGCTTTAAGTCAATCAAATCAAATTATTTTTATTTCATATAAACCTACATTTACCACACTTATGAAATGTCAGAAGCTAGGTGCACGGTTCCAAATTGTTGATTCCTATAGAGAAGAGCCGGCAAGAAACTCCATGGTAATTCTTTTAAGTAATTCTTGAGTCTTTGGTGAGGTTCTGTAATAAGGCCCTGAAAGGCCTATTTCGCGTTACAAATCAGAAAGCAGTCATGGAAAAAACGTTTATCCTTTATTTAAAAAAAAGTCTTTGATTCACCGATTTCCGTGCGTCAATACGATTTTTGAGCGCCGAAAACGTGACGAATCCAATCACGAATTTATTATTTTTATGGCTTTTTACTAGAATTCTAGCTACTTTAACCAATAAAGAATAGGGATAATAGTTCGTAATTTTTTGTAACAGATCGGAAACATAACTAAGAGCATTATTTTCGTAGAATACTGCTTAATTAATGTGGGTGGGCGATCGCAGTATGGTGGTAAAATGTATCGAGAACGCTGCTGCCCATTCTCTAGTAAGTCCCTTAGTCGGCTCTTACGACAGCCACGGGAAGAAATGGGACTCTAAGTAGCCGACCAAAAAGTACTGAGGCACAGAAAAATGAGAAGGTGCTATTCTATACGGCACCACACGGCACAAGGCAAGTCAGATTATATTTACAATGAGGAGGGGATGGTGGCTAAGTAATAACAGCCGCACGGATTGATCGGTCAGGTTAAGCTACGCTTGCTAAGGTTAGTTCGTGGATGGGTGACTATCTTTACATACCAAGATTTCCGTGCCTTGGAAAGCACGTTTACCCGTTAGTCCGGCTGTCATATTATGTGGATCTTTGACGGTCGTTACGGGTCGTCAGAAGCCCGAAAGTCCGACAACCAGTCTTACCAAGGGATATCTTATTACTCAGTAACTGGGATGTGGAGGTCAGATAGGCAGTCGCTCCATGTAAATTACTGGTACCCAGCTGCATCCGGTAAGACTGGAAGCTGACCCCAACATAGTTGAGAAAATGTTAGGCAGATGATGAAGATGACTCTTTGAGATGACTCTTTGAGATGATTAATTACGAAAAACACTAGAACAATTAAATAAAAAATGATTAATTAATAATATATCTTAGGACAACCAACACAACGTTATCTGATCTCAAACTAGGCAGACCCTCTACAATGGCAACCAGACAACTGATAAACATACTTATATATTTCTAAATACATACATAAATTTTAGGCAAATTACACCCAGACACAGAACAAATGATCGTGCTCATCACACAAAGATTTGTCCTGGGTGGGAATCGAACCCACGACCTCAGTCTTAGCAGCCAGGGTCACTAACCACTAGACTAACAGGCTAGTCAAATTCTAATTAAAGAATTAGTCACTCAGTAAAGAACATAATTCTTAATCCCTTTTGCCAAAAGTTGTTTACTCCTTTTAAACCGGTTATGTAATTTTATACAAATAATAAATATAAAAATTCGCATAGCTATGAGCTATTAATTACACCATTAGAATAATAATTATTAACTTAATTACAGTTACTTAAGTTTTTAAGTGTAATGTAAAAAAAATATTTAAACAAACAGAAAACTTCACACTGGAAGACGCGTCACTATACATGCGTCGTACGCTGTATTGTGCTGTTGTATGTATCTAAAACGGATAGTGGGGCTTTCGGGACCGGGACCGCGGTCCCAGATTCCACTATTAATAAAATAAATGTTTTTAGTCGTATTTTGGGACCACAAGAAAAATTAATTTAAAGTACTGTTAACAAAAAAAAAAGATAATAATAATTAATCTTTTCTCATACATTTTGTGTGTCAGCTATAAAACGCGTTTTGCCTTTGAAGTACTAGGTTGTCATAACTTGGTAGGAGCTTGCTAAACATTAGTGTGTTTGCTAGAAATCGCTTTATGCCTTCGAAGTACCAGGTTGTCATAGCTTGGTAGGAGCTTATCAAATATAATTGTGTTAGTTAGAAATCGGACATCAAGACGGATGTAAGAAACAGCATCCCCCTTTCTTCCCGTGGGTGTCATTACAGGTGACTAAGGGACTAACTAGAGAGTGGGCAGCAGCGTTCTCTATGCATTTTACCACCATACTACGATCGCCAACCCGCCTGCTAAGCATGGCAATTATGGCAATCCTGGCAAATTGGGGGAGGACTAAGTCCAGCAGTGGACGTCTTACGGCTGAAATGATGATGATGTATCAAAAATATTTAATTACATACCAAACATAACGCCCCTACCTCCAGAAGGGATCGACAGAGGTGTACCTATAGGACACTCATATTTCGAAAGTTATGTAAACATGGGACTGGGACTTAAAAGTCCCATGTAACAGGGGGCGAGCCAATTGCCATCAACCAGGCACAGATCTAGAGTCCGAGCTGGTACTGAGAAATCCCAATAATATTTTACCCGTCCCGGGAATCAAACCTAGAACCTCATTCTCAACAGTAGCACTTGCAACCACTAGACCAACAAGGCAACCTTTATGATATCTACCTTTTTATTGAAAGGTTTGTCTTAGTCCACTATCTTACTATTTGTTATCGACTGGCCTGTTAGTCTAGTGGTTAGTGACCCTGACTGCTAAGACTGAGGTCGTGGATTCGATTCCCACCCAGGACAAATCTTTGTGTGATGAGCACAATGATTTGTTCTGTGTCTGGGTGTTATTTATCTATAATATGTATGTATTTAGAAATATATATGTATGTTTATCAGTTGTCTGGTTACCATAGTACAGGCTCTGCCTAGTTTGGGATCAGATAACGTTGTGTTGGTTGTCCTAAGATATTATTTATATATTATTATTATATATTTCTTTTCTTTATTTATTTAGGGACATGTATAATTGCAATGCGTATGTCATTCCCATCGTAACCTAAATAAACATTGGTCATATCTGGGCCATGAACATAAACAGCCTCTTCACAGCATCGCCATTTGGCTGAGCCAGGATTTTATGGAATGTGCCAACTTCAAGCCTGTTCAACTTCAAGACCCTAAACAAATCCATCTCTCTCAGACTCATACCGAACACAGTCCATCAATAAGTGATGTAGGTCTTCAACAACTTCACACTCCATCTCCACTCTATCTTACTTGACCATAAGTGATCATGACAAGAAGTCTACCTATCGATTATTTTTTACTAAATTCCATTCCGGATCTATTCGTAAAGCGTCATTTGGAAATTAATTACTGTTACCTACGTCACACTATGTATTATTAATCAAAATTAGATGAGAGGCAAAAACATATAAAATGCTGTGCTGAATTCGGATATTCCACGGTAAGTAGGTATGTGAAATTATGTCATAAAGATTTATAATTTATGAATAGAAAAAACAGCCTGTTTTGTTTTTATTTTTATAATTTAAAGGTCTTTGCCCTACAGTGAGAGTAATTTTGGAAGGAATATTAGTCACTTTAATAATGAAGGTAATAATTTAATCAAACAGGACTAAGCCTACGTTCCCACGAGCACGATAAAAAAGCGACGGAATTTCTTCGCGCACTGTGAATGTCGACTAACTGGGTTAGGGAGGTCGCTCTATGAAAATAACAGGTTTTCTGCCACATCTGGTTTCTTCTAACAATGACAATTTGTTATACCTAGTTCTATTTATAATCTGTCAAGCACTTAAGTAGTATGAATCAAGCCAAGTCGTCAAGTACATAATTTTAATTACTGTGTATTTCCAGTACATGGAGGTTTATGTGGAATATTCTGTCATACATACTAGTAATGTAAACAAGCATTTATTATTACGCAACGTACAAATTAACATTGTCTTGGATATCAAGGTTTTACGGTTTTTTTATTTTTATTATTTACTAGATTTTGCCAGCAGCTTTACCCCGCGTGTGATACATATATACATTCCTCTTCAATCACTCTGTCTATTGATTAAAGCCTCGTTAAAATCCGTTGTAAAGTTTTAAAGATCTAAGCGTACAGACGCGGGAAGAGACTTCGTTTTTAACCGACTTCAAAAAAGGAGGAGATTATCAATTCACCTGTATTTTTTTTATGTTTGTTACCTCATAACTTTTGACTGGATGAACCGATTTTGATGATTGTTTTTTTATTTAAAACCTGGTACTTGTCGAATGGTCCCATTTTAATTTGGTTCCATTTGGACAATGGAGTCCATGTGAAAACCACATCAGTCTTAAATTTGCATTAAGTATTTGCGCGACAAATGAACGAATAACGCGATTAGATTAGTGCGGAGTATCTACCATAACTAAAAAGTTATAAATAAAAACTTTTTACAAAAAAATAACAACCGACTTCCTAAAAAAACACTACAAAGTGAAAAATAACTTTAATTTCGGAAGTCGGTGGCAAAAAAACCTTAAATACAGATCCTAAGACACCGACTTTCGAAATTAAAGGTATTTTTCACTTTGTAGTGTTTTTTTTTAGGACGTCGGTTGTTTTTTTTTTTTGTAAAAAGTTTTTTATACAATGTAATGATAAAGAAGTTGAACAATCAAAATTAAAAGTCTTATATTCAATTTTGGCAGAGAATCAGCTCTTTTCGAACGTCAAAATGAAGTGGGCTGGATACGACGCGTAAAATCACCCGGAGAGATGGGCAAAGATCCTTCACTCACTGGAAGCCTGAGAAAGGGCATCACCATCGAGGTGACCACGGCGAAGGTGGTTTGGGGATCTAATAAGACTTCCAGATCCAACAAAGCCAAAGAACGCAAGATAGAGTGGTTGGAAGGAAAAAAGGGAGATTAAAAACGGGACATAAAAAATATCTATGTTCTACGAAAAATTACAAAAACAGCTGATCGATTACGGGCATTGAACTTCACCCATCGAATAAAAAAAAGTAATTTTTGGTTCCATTAGGTTTGAGTTGGTTGCGCCACTTCTTCCCAGCTAAAGCACTAGGAAGTGCTGAATTGTGGGCGTTTTTGGGCTACTGTCGATTATAATTTTGATGTTCAATAAGTGCTAATCCTCAGCCTAATGTAAATAACAGCCTTTTAATTTTTGCTTTTGAGACAGCTGTGCTGCTGGACAGTTTGTTGCGCCACTTCTTCTTCCTAGCTAAAGCACTAGAAAGTGGTGAAGAACGGGCGTTTTTGGGCTACTGTCTATTGTAATGTTGACGTTCGAAAAGTGCCGATTCTCAGTCAAATTTCAATAATAGACGTTTTGTTTTTTATTTTTAGACAGTGTCCTGCTGGATAGTTTGTTGCACCACTTCTTCTTCCTAGCTAAAGCACTACGAAGTGGTGAAGGGAGACTGGGGACTGCCTATTGTAATTTTGACGTTTGAAAAGTGCTGATCCTCAGCCTAATTTGAATAACAGTCTTTTGATTTTTGCTTTTGAGATAGCTGTGCTGCTAGACAGTTTTTTGCGCAACTTTTTCCCAGCTGAAGCATTAGTGTGGTGAAGGACGGGCGTTTTTGGGGGACTGTCTATTGTAACTGTAACGTTTGAAAATTGCTGATCCTCAGCCTGATTTGAATAGAAACAACTTTCAGAATGCCCAAACCGTTACACTGACCTGCGAATAACCGTTTCCAAGTCAGTTACACTAGTTCACAGACCAGTTCCGAAGCAAAAACTTCAGAGACCGTTCAACGTTATGCTAGGTCATAGTATCTAATATGTCCGTCATGTTTTTATCAAATTATCTCAAAGAGATCACGATCCATTCAGTCTCTTTGTAACAAAATATCACGTATTGTTTTCCCGACTGGTAAGGCAGAGTTATACCCTACATTTCGGCAGTTAAGTCTGACAACCACCCTGCCAGGGTCGCGAGATTTGTTCGTAAGAGATACCGTGGCCCTAGCACATGGGCAACTGAAGGAACACGGGTGGGTTTTAGTCAGTAAAAGTCTGACACGCCCTTCCGCTCCGCCCAAGAACGGGAGACGTGATTAGAGGATTTCTGACCCACAAAAAAAAAAGGGTCCGTAATGATCTAAATTACATAGTTACCACCTAAGTACACATTATGGTAAAGCATTAAAAATATTGAGTATTGAGTCTAACATAATTATAAATATTTCGAACACAAGAAGAAATTAATAAGCAATGGTGCCGATTCCCTTATTCACAAACTAAACTAAATTTAAGTTCAGTGCATCTTTTTCTTTCTATTTCATTAAGGAAAGGACAGAAGATAAATTTTAGTTTAGTCCTGTCAAATTAATCAGCGCTTGACGTAAATTGACGTAATTTTAGTAGGCAAGTTTTTAATCACGTCTAAACTTGTATGGAGCGCTGATTAATTTGACAGGACTAAACTAAAATTTTTCTTTTGTCCTCTTCTTAATGAATTACAAAGAAGAAGATGTACTGAACTTAAATTTAGTTTAGTTTGTGAACAAGGGAATCGGCACCTATATCCATTCACTCTCGAAGGGAGGGGGGGGCTGTGTCCCAGCAGTGGGAACAATATAGGCTGATTATGATAAAAAAGATGATAGAGCAGTGTTGACCCAGTGGTAACGGCCGCGACTTACGGGTCGTGAGTTTGAACCAGGCTCTGAAGGGGTCTGCTAGGACCGATGCCTGCCAAGTTCGCGAGATTGTTCGAAAGAGATACCGTGGCCCTGGCACATGGGCACCTGAAGAAACACGGGTGGGTTTTAGTCAGTAAAAGTCTGACACGCCCTCCCGGTCCGCCCAGAGCGGGAGGCGTCATTAGATGATTTCCCGTCCAAAAAAAAACCCAAGCAGGCGCTATACTTAGTGTAAATTATTTCATCGCCACTGCTCTCAAAACGGTGAAGGAAAACATCGTGAGGTAAGCGGCATGTCCTTTGACCAAAAATTTGAAGACATGTGGCATCTATCAACCCGCACTGGGCTAGCTTGGTAGATTACGGCCCACTCCCTCACACCGAGAGGAGGCGTGTTCGGACACGCCTCCTCTCGGTGTGAGGGAACAAAAAATTCGAAGACATGTGACATCGAGCACCCCGCATTGGGCCCGCGTGGTGGATTATGGCCCACTACCTCTCGAAGAGAGGAGACCTGTCTCCCAGCAGTGGGAACAATATAGGTTGATTATGATGAAAAAATAGCTAACATAGTCACCAGGATCCGTTTCTATTGAAAGTTCTAGTTTTGGGTTATTTGCTTCTGTATAAATATTTTCTTGTGATATGACAGGAAAATATTTATATACCTAGAAGTAAATAACCCAAAGCGCATTAAAATACCTAAATTAATTTAACCATTGATCACATTGCTTTAATGAGCTACTTAAACATAATTCGAAATTTCAAAGTTAAATTCAAGATGGCGTCTTTGCGGTATTTGACGTTGAAAAAATCACATGGCTTGTCAATGGTTAATTTATGGTAAATAATTCATGCCTAAAGAAGTTTGCACGTGTTTTCATTTTTAATTAATTCTCACGTTTTTGAATTTAAACTACGGAGATTTAAATGTAAAACAATGGTGTGCAAAATCGTGTTTGAAAGAATTTTCTCTCTTCAAGTTCAAAGCTGAGCTACACGATTACGTACTGACTGGGCCGGTTCACTCAAATCTGCGTCGTCTTTTCCTCAAAAGACCATTTCAGGAACTAATCTAAGGCAGCTGCTTATGTTGTTTTTGTTATGTACTCGACTGAACTTTACCTACTAAACGACTACTAGATACACCGTGGGGTCAAGTTCATAGAAATATAAGTAGTTTTTTATTTCGATACTTTATAGCGTAATTAAAGTTGTCAGATATCAATCAAATTTTTATTAGACAATGATCAATGGCGTATCAAAAGAACTTAAAAATGAAAAAAAAAACTGGTAGTACGTATGTAGGTATGTATTATAAAAATCACATGCCAGGCCCCATTTCTGTTTTTTCTTTCAATTATTTTTTGCTCCTTTTGTTATTGGAACGTAATTTGTCTATTATACAACGTGTTTCTATTGATATCCCATTACTTTAATGAGAACATGTCGAAGAATCAACTGACATAATCATTTTGATTCATTTTTTGTCAAGAAATGTTTTGTTTTTTTCGTAAATACCGGTGTAAGGTTATTTAATTTTCACAAGTAAATAATTTTCTTTAGAACCAATAGTTCAAATTTAAAGCTAAGAAATAATAGTTTAAAAAAACAAAAAAACACGCTTCCATTGAAAACCAAACTAAAAAGTACAAAATAATGGAAAAAAAGCGTGGGGTGCTTTTTAAGGTATTTTTTTATTGATATCAGGCACCCCACGCTTTTTTTCCATTATTTTGTACTTTTTAGTTTGGTTTTCAATGGAAGCGTGTTTTTTAGTTTTTTTAAACTATTATTTATTTTCTATTTTTTAGAGTGTTTCGAATTTTGAGACGTATGTCAGCGTAGTTTGTGACGTATGTCAGCGTAGTTTTCGAAGACAGTTTTTTTGTTGTCCTGGTAACCCTGGCAAGGATAATGGCACAAATTAGTTTGTGACGTATGTCAGCGTAGTTATCGAAGACAATTTTTTTGCTGTCCTGGTAACCCTGGCAAGGATAATGGCACAAATTTATGAAATTATTGCATTGTCATCGGTCCTTGACAGGTGTGCAAGTTTGAATGAAATCTGGTCGTTTAAAGTGGGTCAAAATCGCGCTATAAGGAGTCGGTTACAAACAAACATACAAGTAAAGCTAATATAAAGCGTGTAAAAATGCGACGTTGTCATACGTAAGGGTGTTTGACTGCTAGGACCGATGCCTGCCAGGGTCGCGAGATCTGTTCGAAAGAGTTACCGTGGCCCTGGCATATGGGCAACTGATGGAACACGGGTGGGTTTTAGTCAATAAAAGTCTGACACGCCCTCTCCGCTCCGCCCAAAGTCGTGTGACGTCATTTCATGATTTCCCACGCAGGAAAAAAAAAGGTCGAGCAGTGTCATTGGGTTTTTCTATCAGGAATTTCCTAGAGTCTGGATTTGTACCCAGTTGGCGGCAATTATGTTCACCCCCTATTATTTGGGACTCATAACATAACTGGTGAACTGTGGGTATTCCAATAGATACACTTCTGCCTAATCCTCTGGGGTATAGAGGCTTGATGTTATGTGTGTCTGAAATCTATACTTCTATACTAATATATACTAATAATACTAATACTAATCTATACTTATTTACTTATCTATACTTTAAAATTATAAATGCGAAAGTAACTCTGTCTGTCTGTTACGCTTTCACGAGTAAACCACTGAACTGATTTTGATGAAATTTGGTGCGGGATAAATTTGAACCCCTAGAAAGGACATAAGCTACTTTTTATTCCACGACATTTACGGACAAAGTCGCTAGCAAAATCTAGTATTAAATATTATAATTCAAGGAGTATAAATGCTAAGTGCCTTTACATATACACCTATTTTATGAGACTAGTTATATGTATATAATGGCGCTATTAAAATTTTATTGGCCTAACATTGTCTCAACCCGTTTGATGACTTTAGTGTTTAAATGTCAAATTGAAACTCGCATAGAGTGGATGTTTCCGAAAAACAATTTGACATACAGTCGTCCTCCTGACCGTATTTCGGCCATGGCAGCAAGTCGCAACGGAGACTAGCCAAGGGCGCTGGAGATATTATACTGCACAAGTGTGTGCGTAGTTACAGGGGAACCCACTCTTCTCTCACTCTCATAGTTCGATAAGACGGCAATCCGACACGACCGGAGAGAGATCAGGTACAGGACCAACGGCTGACGGCGGACCAACATTTTGACATAATACCTACGTAATAAATATACTGAATAAGCTTGCAGAGTAAACAAGCTGAAGTGGCAGTGGGCTGGCTATGTCTGTTGAAGGACCGATGGCCGGTGGAGCAGACGAGTCCTGGAGTGGAGAACGCGTATCTGTCAGCGTAACTCTGGAAAGCAGCTGCGGTAGATTGGATGCGGAAGACGGAGGACAGGGTGTTGTGCCGCAACGTGGGAGAAGCCTATGTACAGCAGTGGACTGCGATAGGTTAAGTTGATAACTAATATCGTTGAGGAAAGTTCTGACTATGAATCTAGATGGCCATAAGATTAGGGGAAGACTAAAGAAACGATGGTTGGACTGTGTGAATGACGATATAAATAAGTATTTTGCCAGTCACAATTTTTTTTTCTTTCTTTATTTCTTTCTTATTGCTGATGAAGATGCCTCAGTCTGCATGAAATTGTTTATAGTACCATTCAGTTTAATAATCCACCTCTTAAAATAAATATGATCTTGTTTCCATTTTTAAAGTTATTTTTAACGCTGGCAGGTTTTTTTTATTTACTTTTTAAGTAGGTTTATAAATATATTTTGTTTTTATGTTTTGTTTGTTAGTGTCACCTTATCTTTTTGTTTGCACATGGTTTTGTGACAATTATATCTATTTCTCTTTCTGTCTTTTCTTTTTCTCTCATATATGAGTAGGAAGGGACTTACGATATGACGACTAATTAAGCAGTGTGGAATAAAATTAAAACACACATTGTCACAAAAATAGAATAACAAAGTAAATAATAATTATGTGTGAAACTTGTATATTTTCATAACTACATGATAATTATAGTATATTTTCTTGTAAAGCTAGTAACATTGTTTTCAGTTTTCCTGGTTTTAAAACTATGTAACAGAACTACTTAATCACAGTTTTCCGTATTGTGTTGATGATATAACAGAACATCACGCCTCTTTTCGTTGATGGTAGAGCAGAGGTGTACACCAACATTTCTCCAGTTTATGTCCCGCGTAAATCGGACAAGTGGTTCACGAGTTAAAAATACACTAACAGATAGACAGGGAGGTAAATTATAAGGATGAAAGACCTAATTATCAAAAAAACAATCAATTTAAATACCGTTTTTCTAAATGTTATTAAAAAAGACACAAAAAAAAAACAGAGGAACTACTTTGTCAAAATATTGAAAGCATTCTACTTCTGGCTTCTTGTTTAAACACTCATGGCATTCGATATGCTAATTTCTGATTTATTTAATTAATTTAAATGCATTATTCTTAATTAATCACTTCATTTAAATGTATAATTCAGACTAAGCCAGTCCAACATTATAAATTCTACAGCCTCAAAAGATAGTACCACACCTCTAAGTATCTATACATTAAAGTTGAGATCTATAAACGTTACTTAGTACGCCCAGTCACTAAAGTTGAAGAAATGCAAATATAGTTTAAGTTTAGTAAGAAACCAGTGGATATTTTAGAATTAAATTAAATTTCTTAGGTTCAGTTTTCCGTGTGGTGTCGGACGTAAAAACTGCACGATCCCGTTTCTTCCCGTAGGTATCGTAAGAGGCGACTAAGGGACTTACTAGAGAATGGGCAGCAGCGTTCTCTATGCATGTTACCATTATATTGCGATCGCGAACCCACCTGCCTAGCGTGGAGATTATGGCAACCCCTCCCCCCTAAATTAGGGTAGGCCTATGTCCACCTGTGGACGTTTTTAGCTGAAATGATGATGGTGACGAAGTTTAATGTTTGTTTTCTATTAATTAATTATCAACTCTCTTCCTAAAAACCGTAGCTTTGAGCCGAATTCCACACTTTTTTTTAACTTTGATTTACAGCTATTCTCGTCTCTGTCTTGGGCTTTTGTTTGACAGTTGAGTGACCGTGACAGGAATAACGCTTAGCCAAAGTTGATACGTGCTAAGTAACGTTTGTAGATTCCGGCATTAGTGTATATTTAGAGATGTGACACGAAATTTTTTAGGCTCTAAACTTTAGTGTTTTGAATTATTAAAGTCTGAATTATACAAATGAAGTGATTAGAATGAAGTTAAATAAATTCTGCGTGATGAAGTCACATGTTAATAAAAATTAATAGTTTGCACTAAAATCAAATATTAATACACGTAGTTATTAAAAAGTTAATATTTATTTAGTCATAAAATTATTAATTAGGCATTACATCAGACTTGATTTTGGAGCTAGGTAATATTCTAGATTTTTTTAATGTCTATTACATAGCTACAATAGGATTCCTTCCAGAAAATATTATTATATCTGCCTCCCTACACTATTTATTTTCAAATAATTGAATACAACATAAAAAATAACCTTTTTAATGAATGGCGTTGTGAATATAACATAAAAAATATACTTTAAAAAAATATCTCTATCTATTTTTGATAGAAGAAATATCGTCTCCATCTTGCTTACTTTTTTATCATTACCATCATCATCATCATCAGCCCACACCCCCACTGCGACACCCCCCCCCCCCCCCGACCCCCTGCTCGAACACAAGCCTCCTCTTTCCGAGAGGGCCATAATCCACCACGCGGGCTCAGTGCAGGTTGGTAGACGTCGCATGTCTTCGAATTTTTGGTTCTAAGAAATATGCCAGTTTTCTTAAGCTGTTTTCCTTCACCACTTTAGAGGGCAGTGGTAATTAAAAAAAAACACAATGTAAAGTGTTTGCTTGGGTTCGAACCCACAACTCAGAACTCGTAAATCATATCCGTTACCACTGAGCCACCACTGCTCTCGCTACTTTGTTATATGACGTGTTAAGTGATTCCGATATACATTTAATTTCGGTTCATTCAAAAAGCAGTTATATTACGTCAAAAGGATTGACGGTATAGCGCCCCCCTGTCTGCTACTAACAAGACAATGCGATGAACAAGTATTTGTCACGATTATGCTAATGATCTCATTGATCATTCATTGTTGTCAATAAGAGGCCTATACTTGATTATATTGGCTGATAAAACGATTCCTTGACTGGTCTCGTGACCACGAGTGACTAATGAGCGTGGTCCCAGTTTTTGTTCCTGGTCGGACAGTATCCTACTATCCTAGAAATATACATATTATACACGTTATACGGGGCCCGAATGCGCATCTCCTTTTAAGGAAATTTCTCATCGACTGGTCAACACTTCACGTGACCAGCACGCGTAGCATGACCACCGTAGAAATGGGTTTTGTCGACGGAAGAATAGATAAAATTACAGATTGTAGAAAGATTAAAGACAAAATTAAAGATTGTAGAAAGATTTGTACCGTTTCATGCTGGCTTAGCATGACAATTCTATTTCTATTCTACCAAGAATAGGCATAACCCATTTCTACGGTGGTCATGCTACGCGTGCAGAGGGCTGGGTCATTCTTTGGCCAAAGAATTAGCATTGCCATTCAACGTGGCAATGCTGTCAGTCTTTTGGGCAAGTTTCCGGATGACAATGATGCGGACGAGCACTTCTGCAGCAGTTTTCTCGTGTTCCTAGTAGTATGTAATGTACCTAGTCTCAGACACGTACTAACTATATTTTTAATGATTGTCGTAGTACTCATATGTGGATGTTTACTTTCAAATATCTCGGTAACGTGACACTTTGGGGTACCGTGTTACTTAAAATTTTTTGTTCATCTATGTGTCTTCTACCCATACATACCAATTTCATCGTGCGCCGCGATTTCGCAAAATTATCAAAATGGCGGCAGGTCGATATAGCTTCCATACAAAAAAGTTTGAACCCATTTATGAATGAATCATGAAATGACATGTTATTGCCTACCACTCCAAAGCAATATATTTATGCTCGCAACTGTACCTATGTAAAGGTACCTTTTAATACCTCTTCTTAATGACTAAATCTAACCAGTTTTACAAGAATAACATTATCCACGTGCTGACCACAACTCACCACATACTTGAATATACAGTGTCTCCAATTTTCCATGCAAATATGAATCAGCGTATATGGCTAAACTGGAATGTCACTTCTAGTATTATTGAATGCGACATCTTTGATAAAAATGCAGGTCTATTCTGTAAGAATTTTACCGACGTGATTGAGGTTGAAGTGAGCTGTCAATTTATCTGACACTATTGACAGATCACTTCAACTGACTTTTTATGATGACATTTTACAGAATGGTTTGGTAGGCGTTATAAGCGGAGGTTATGTTTAGTGAAACTTAACTGACTCATTTAGGATTGGTGATTAGAACAAAATAATGTATAAAGTATACTGTTTTCCTCTTTAACTAATAATCCTACTCATTTAAATGTGAAACTTTGTCTGTTCAGATATTTGAATGTTTGTTACTCAATCACACAGAAAACATAGTTTATAACTTACATTAACACATATAGTACTTTTATGCCGCTTCCTTGAGATAATTTTTGTCTCCCTGGCAAAAGCTAGAAATAAAGGGAGAAACGATTTGATATTTGTATGTGTTTTTGTTACGCTTTCACGCTAAAACGGCTGATCGGATTTGTATCAAATTTGGCACATAGATAGATCATGATCTAAATTAGTACTTTTATCTGGATATTCTCCGTGCCCCTGTCATATGTCATTTTGACGTTGGAAAAGTGCTGATTTTCAGCCTATTTTCATATAATTGATTCTATCAAACAAATAATTAATTGTTTCTTTATTTAATATTCCCTTACTCACATAGTCGTATAGTAAACAAAATAAGTACCGTCAATTATATGTAATTCTAAGGTATGAACAAGGAAATTTTCCAGTTGTCTTGAACGATTTCCACGCGGAAAGCAAGAACGTCATCAAGCATAATATGCATGTCACTGTCATTAATAACATGGTGTCAGTTTTAAAATCGTCTAGAATTAAAAAAAACGTAAAAACTTTATTCTCATCAAAAAAATAACATGTCGCTTATTTGAGAACAATTACATATTTAAATATTAATATTAGGTTCGACTACCGCACAAACCAAATCAAATATGTTTTATATATAGCATAAATAGCGAATCTTAATTGTTTCAAAATTTAGGTTTTCAAACCAATATTATGAAAAACGGACAATACAAAAAAAAAAGTACTTATACAATATTTTTTTACGAAAAAAAACTGCATATAAATCTGATTCGGTTTTTTTTTGCATTATGCACTGCCATGTAAAATTGTGGTATTTGGTATGACTGAAAGCCAACCCCAACATAGGCACAGGCTAGGCAGATGAATAATATTTCTATTAGGCTTCCCTATTCACTCTTGGAACTGTTAAATATGCAAAAGATTCTTATTAAATCGGGTCGGGAAATACAATCATTCTAGTAAGTAATGAAACCTATTTTGCTCATCCGGTCAATATCGGGGAATTACCGGTTATTCCGAAGATATGACGCATGGGAAGTATGTATCGTCCTCCAGACCATATTTCGGCCATGACGGCCAATCTCAACGGAGACTAGCCATCGGCGCGGGAGATATTATAGTGCACAAGTGTGTGCGCAGACACAGTAGCACTCACTCTTCCCTCACTCTCATAGTCCGATGGGACGGCAATCAGACACGACCGGAGAGAGATCAGGCGCAGGACCAACGGCTTAACGTGCACACCGAGGCACGGGGGTGACACACCGCCAACTTCCAAACTCCGGGCTGTAAATGTAATTTCTAATGGAAAAACCCAATAACACTCGAGCTGGGAATCGAACCGCGAGACCAACGGGGCATGGGAAGTAGGCTCACTTTGACCAAACTGATTAATTATAACGGCATTAGCAAAGAATAGGTGCTTACATTTATTTTGGGTATCATTTAAAAGTAATAAACATTAATATAATTATTGTCACACGGTTTCCGGCTAACGTAGATAAAAACTACGGCGATGAAATTGTGCCTCAATGTATTCAGCCAAAAGACGTCCACTGCTGGACATAGGCCTCTCCCAGTTTGGGAGGTTTTGCCAAAATCGCCACGCTTGGCAGGCGGATTGGCGATCGCAGTATGGTGGTAAAATGCATAGAGAACGCTGCTGCCCATTCTCTAGTAAGTCCCTTAGTCGCCTCTTACGACAACCACGGGAAGAATGGATGTATTATTACGTCATTTTAATGACACATCATTTGACTATAATGTGTCAATGACATTAGGGCTCAAATTGACATGATTAGCACACGGCATAACGGAAATGAGTCAATAATTATGCCATTAGAACTGGAAGAATAGTATTCGAGGGGATTTTGAATTTCTTTTTTCAATAAATGTTATGCAATTCTAATATTTGGTTTGTAGCAATACAATCTAGGACGATACGAGTGACCACCATTACTTTTCTTTTTTTACTGTTAGAAAAATAAAATCCACTACCCGCCCTTTTAGGAAGTTACTTCCCTAGTATGTGACTTATTACGTGAATATAGTATGTGACTTTTTATGTTTTTTTTTTTTTACTTAAACACACAAAAAAGACCGCATGGATTTTAAATTTTGTTTTAAGAATTTGAAAAGCTACTTAATAAATAAACAAATGATGCTACTCGTAGAATGCATTACTTTCGAAAATAACCACGCTGTCACGAATTAACAAATAGTTAGGAACTTTTAAAATTCACCGACATTCAATTATGTCAGCGACATACCGTGACAAAGAGAGTGCACCACACCGGTTTACATACCGCGCTAATACCACATGGAGGCCGGGGTTTGTTTCCACGGGATTATTTTTTCAACATCCGACAAAAACAACATATTTTGGTTGTAGTTTTAAAGATATTTCATTCTCAAAAAGACACATTATTCACTTGCATGAAAACAATGCTTAAGATAAATCTTTACATAGTGTAAAACAAAGTCATAATTTCGTGTTTGTACGCTTAGATCTTTTAAACTACGCAACGGATTTTAATGTGGTTTTTAATGGAGTGATTCAAGAGGAAGGTTTATATGTATAATACGAGGGAGACTTTGCTGGCAAAAGCTTGTTATTTATATAAGAAGTTCGTCACTAAAATCATTGTAGTTATTAAGATACACCCATCCGGCTTATAAGTCGATTCGCCCGAATCGGGAAAATTGTCATCTTTGATTATTATATTATTTTCTGAAGGCAACTCGCACGAAATTTGGTGACAGACACGTTTTGAATTAAACGTTAGAGAAACAACGAAAGTACGCTAACACTACTAAAATACATTAACGAAATCATTCATTTATTCGTTCATTTAATCCCATTTAATGACTATTTCATGAAAATAGCAAAAAACTGAAAAATATTTGAAATTCGCGGGCAACCTCTGTGCATCCACTTTAAGTAAAAATAATGAAATGGAATGAAATGTGTATTTATTTATGTAGATTTTAATAGATACTTTAACACGTCTGTTCCCCGAGAAGAAACGCTGAAACAAACTCAGAGGTCATGGTCTCTTTTAATGTCCAAACATTATATTATATTATTTATTATTACTTTAGCTGTAAACAAATTATACTTAAATATTTACTAACCATCGATTATACACAGACAGAAGATCTACTTGTTGTCTGCAAATAGAACGATTAACATAAAATGCTATTTCACTTTTATTTTCCTAATTTTAATTTAGTTTTTACTTTTTACTCCTTGTTAATTTATTATATTAAGTATTAATGCACTTACTAGCCTGAAACACAGGTTCAACCTAGTTCAGGCAAATAAGCAACTGTGCTCTATTTTAATTTTTAAGTAATATTGTAAATGTGCCCATTTTTATAAATAAACGATTATTATTATTATATTATTAGAAATTTTATGTGAGTCTAACAATGCAGGGTCTGGAAAGGCTTTTAAGAATTATAACCTATTGTATATTACTAACTCTTTGGATTTCTGTCTGGAAATAAAAGTATTTTATTATATTTATCGTATATTCGTATGCCGTATAACAATGTAAACAGTCCCTATAAAACCACAGACTTGCAATTATCTGATGACGCTCTATATCTCGCTACTGAATCTTGCTGACCGTCTCATTATAACAAGTAACTAGTCGTCTTACGTCACTATTGTTGACATTATTGAAATGTTTACATAATCAGCCTATATTATTCCCACTGCTGGGACACAGGCCTCCTCTTTGTGAGAGAGCGTGGGCTGGCTACCACGTAGACTCAGTGCGGGTTGGTAGATGTCACATGTGTTCGAATTTTTGGCTTTATGACATGCCAGTTTCAAAAAGGCAAAAGCAGGCCTATTCGCAATAAAAAAAAAAAAAAAAAACAAAAAGATATGGTTTGTATTAAGTTTGTCAATAAAAAAATATTTTTAGGGAAACAAGTTCAGTAAAGACGGTCTAAATTCAACGTTTTTACACAATTTTTATCTAAACTTTGGCTGTTCAAAATGTACTCACACATTGAAAAAGTAAACAAAATATCTTCTTAGAAACCTCGCAGACGTAATGAAGATTCTAAAGACAAGATTTTTTTCCAAAAACTTGTAAGGTTTTTTCAAAAACACGTATTTCTTGGAACAAGTTTTACAAAATCTCCGCGCGCCTAACTTCGTTCGATGTTATCGCGTTCTTACTCACTTGCATTGCGTTGGAAGAAACAACAAGCTTTTCAATCATGGTCGCGTTGACGATAGATGGACCGGGAAGAGCCCTCTTAAGGGGAATGCTCCAACCAGCCCGCGAAATTCAAAATTTCTTGCGTTTTTTGCAATTTGCAGGCCAGTTCTGGGTAGTATGTTGATTAAAATATTATTCGGAACAAAAAAAAAACAGAAAAAGTCATTCCTACAGCTTTATGAACTTAGAACGTTGTATTGATGATTTTGATGATTATAATTCTGTAACTACATATGTCTTACAGTCGCGAATAATATTTTAATCAACATACAACCTAGCACTGGCCTGCAAATTGCAAAAAACGTAAGAAAATTTGAATTTCGCGGGCTGGTTGGACCATTCACCTTAACGACAGTTATGGAAATCCCACACGTAAACAAAAAAAAAAAATTCTTAGGAATACTCTCTTACGTAAACAAAATAAATGAATCTCACTTAATAGGAAAATTTGAAGCCATATTACCTACTACGATAATTTTGCATAAAATGATTTTACCTACCTACCATAAATCGAAACCAGTTAACTAGCCGGCATTTCGTTAAGATAAAGTACTAACCTATTATTTGAAGAAAATAAAACAAAATTAAACTAGTTTTGACTAATTAAGTCAACAAAAACTTGTCTTTGTGGGTTTTTATGTAGCTGTCACCAATCAAGCAGTAAGTACCTATATATATCGATTCAAAAAACGTGATTAGGTACCTACTTTTTTTCCCGAAGTATCTATTAATATTAATTTTCAACTATTAAATCAACTGGACACGTTTGTTTCCACAGATAGGCACGACGGGACAGCGCCCGCTTTAAAGCGGCTAGAATTTTTTAATCTGTTCCAAACATAACTTTATTTTAGCACAGATAATAAAAAAAATATCTGTCTTATTTTAAAACTGCTTCACCCGCATGGAGGTCGGAAAATATCCTATGGGAACGTAGTATCGGGACAAAAAGTATATGAATATTTTCTTCCTTTAGATGTGAATATTTTCTTCTCTCATTTGTCATATTACCAGAAGTAGATTTAGAACTTATGAGGAAACACATGTACATATTATGTACATACCGGTCCAAATCATAACCCTCCTTTTTGCTTCGCCGTTGTTGGTTAATAAACTTAAATGGGTAAAAATCGTGCTTTATCTACAGCGTAGTAACTGTCAAAAATTGCCATAATCTATCTATATAAGTTCCTTATTTAGTCAAACTCGTTTGTATCGAATAATAATTAAAAATTTACATATCATGCTCTAAGGTATTTTGCTAATTAGTGTAAACGACGTATGTATATCGTGAGCATATGGGGTCGTTCTGATGTATATTAGTTAGGCCGATCAAGTAATGTTTTTAAATTATTTCGCAAAACTGGTTTTGATAATCTTTATTGATCCATTAATATACAACAAGTATCTATAGCACTAAGAATATTTTGACGGTTAGTCCACATTGGAAATTACGCCGCGCCACCATCTTGTTTTTGAATATATTCCAAGTGACATTTCCCAAAAATATTGCACAATTTTTTACCAACAGCGCCTGCCTGTCAACGTCAGTAGGCTCAATTGTCGTTTCGCACAGATTTACTCGCCCGTAACAGGCAAAATGGGCGAATAGATACTTTAAAATAGTATGTCATATTTTCTGGACGATTCGCATGAAATTATTTGTGAGCGAATTGACCCCCACAGAAATACGTATTAGGCGATTGACACGTTTCTAATATTATGCAATAAAGTATTATAGTTAAGAAAAAAGTTTAATTTTCTTACTAAATAACCAGTGATCGGAGTAGGTAGATTGAAATGGGATCATGAACTGGCACGTATATATTAGTATGGATATGCCTCCGGGATTCAGGGATTTTGAAATAAATTTCAAATGTTGTAATGTGTAAAATAAAGAATACATCAATATGAATAAGAAATGTTTAACCCTGCTGTCTTTTTAATAGTATATAGGTGATCGACCTTCTACAGTAAGAAAAAAAAAACAATTTTAAATGTTTATCTATCGCATTCAATTAATTTCTAATGTAGTACCTAGTTTTAATATCCTTACTTTCACAATACTTGATTTAATCCCGTGAGTACCAAAATGAAATCCCGGAAAAAAGGTTAATCCATGTTGTGATTTTGACTATTCATGATGCGAGTACGTAAAATCAATCTAATTACTCCGATAACTGTAGATAACAGAAGAAAATCAAACTAACTTTATTACTTTCCAGAAAATAAAATATTTTTAAAGATGTCGATTCGCTCGTTTCGTGCGCATAAATATGTGCGAATGGACTAATAAGTCCGAGAATATACCAGTTTTTCAAAAAACCGGCGTGTATTTGTTTATCCAATTTTATGTCAAAACTTATGAACCGGTTTTGATGATATTTACTAAGCAGGTAGCTTGATACTTAAACAACACTGTAAACAGAAACCATTGACGTATGTCACAATCACAAATAATAATGATTTGAGGTTAACAAGTAAAAATATAGTCCTTCAGACCGTATTTCGGTCATGGCCACCAATCTCAACAGAGACTAGCCATCGGCGCGGAAGATATTATAGTGCTCAAGTACGTGCGCAGACACAGGAGCACTCACTCTTCCTGCACTCTCATACTCCTATGGGACGGCAATCCGACACGACCGGAGAAAGATCAGGCACCAGATCGGTGGCATTTCTTAATAGTAGTGCAGTGTTTGGAAGTTGGCGGTGGGATACCCCCGTGCCTCAAAAAGCTCGTTAAGAATAACAAGTACCGTAATGTCAATATAATATTTAAACAAAGTCGCATAACAAAAATCTATATATATAAAATTCAAAGTCCTGAGTGACTGACTGATATATCAACGCACAGCCTAAACCGCTGGTCCTAGAGACATGAAATTTGGACGGTGTGTTCTATGTGAAGAGTAAGTATCCACTAAGAAAGGGTCTTTTGAAAATCCATCCCTAAGAGGGTGAAATGGGGGGTTGAAATGGTGAATTTTTCGACATCCACGCGGGCGAAGCCGTGGGCAGAAGCTAGTGTAATATAAAACATTTTAAAACGTTTAATGACGTCCAAATTGTATAAAATTAAAGACATTTGAATATTTATTCGTGTTTTTTATACACCATTGCTTAAATTTCCGGTTCCTTATCCCTTCAAGTGCGTGAGTACTAAAAATAAAAATTAACTGCGCGTACTGGTTATTTTTTGTATCACATTATACATAAATTCACGGCGTCTTCCGAAGAGACACGGCAGAAACAACAGAACCTGTTACGATCCTTATATTATTTTTAAATTTTGGGTTCACTTTCCAGGTTAAGTAAAACGTTTTTGGGGTTTTGGTATCGAGATATTTTGACGTCTGTGCGAACGTGGAATAAGTGGGAAATAGGATGGCGAGTGCGAATGTAATATTTCAAATTAAAATAGTCACTAAAAAGTCTTTAGTTCCACGTATTTTATTTAAATCAAACCCCAAGAAAAAAATAATCAGAATTTTCAAGTTTTTTTGTAGCTTTTTATATTTATGTTATTAAAACAAATTTATTCAAAAGAAAGTAGGTATTTCCTGAACGTTAAAACCGCTGGTTTGGTCACATTATTTGTAAAATTTCTATTTTCATTTCTGCAATTCGTATTGACAGATCGTAATCCAGACCATATTTCGGACATGGTGACCAATCTCAACGGAGACTAGCCATCGGCGCGGGAGATATTATAGTGTACAAGTATGTGCGCAGACACAGGAGCACTCACTCTTCCCTCACTCTCATAGTGCGATGCGACGGCAAGAGAGAGATTAGGCGCAGGAGCAACGACTTAACGTACGCACTGAGGCACGGGGGTATCAACTCCGCCAATTTCCAAACTCTGCACCCTAATTGCGAAACACACAATTTATCAGACTCTAAATGGGATTGAAGATTATTTCTAAACCATTGCGTCATGTGTTCGAATAAATTGTCGGCTCAGCAACGTAAATAACGCAATGAATGTTGTTTAACTATGAATGTTAAACCAATACCTACCGATAAAAAGTTCCGCAATTACCCCTCTGGGCTGTTACTAAAAAAATCCTTGTATACAGTCACTAAAAGAGATCGGTTCAGGAATACAGTTGAAGCTTATTACTAAACCGATTACTGTTTTTAATTTGATAAATAAACTGTTTCTTTTTTTTTACTAATAATTTTATTAAATTCTATTCGAAAAAAGTCATCTTTTCTTTCTTACTAAACTTCAAATATATCCGACGATCTTAGTTAGGTACAGACGCCAGCACATCAAGCTACCCGAAACTGTCAAATATTTCCAATCCATTATGAACCTAATGCTGTAGCGATAAAGTATTAAACCTATTAAAGAAATCTGATGGATTGTAGTAACTTTATGCGCTGGTGTCTGTACTTATCTGTTTTGGTGACGCTACAGAATATCGAGTTTTCTATTTATTCACCGTTCAGAATAATGTTATATGTTGACGTAAAGTTTAATAGAAATATATAATAGTAAAGTATAATTCAATGAATTATACTTTACTATTCTATGAAACAACCCTATATTGTTTTTTTATTCACTAATATGACTTAAATCGAATAAAATCATCATCTAATTGAATGAATATGTAATTAATTATTATGGATATTAGTAAATGTATCTATTGCTATTGTTTCCTTATGCCATTGCAAGAACAAAGACATAGTGCCTACTTGTTGATAGGCCTACACTGTACCTGCCAGGATCGCGAGATTTGTTTGAAAGAGATACCGTGTCCCTGGCATATAGGCAACTAAAGGAACACGGGTGGGTTTTAGTCAGTAAAAGTCTGACACGCCCTTCCGCTCCGCCCAGAGTGGGGGACGTCATTTGATTTCCCACCCAGAAAAAAAGGCCAACATTGTACTCCCATACCTATTAAAACTTAATAATGAGTAACATTGCGAAAGTCAATTATTTTTACGTGTAGTTTCCTGCCAGCTCTTCTCCATAGGAATTAACAAATTGAAACCGTGCACCTAGCTTCTGACGATTCATAAGTGCCCATGTAGGTTTATGTAGAAAATAAATAGAAATTTTGTTTTTTTTTTATTTATATTTATTATTTATATTTTTATTATTTATTTATATTATATAATTTTGAAATACAGGGTGTTTTTTTTTCCAATTGTTAAAAAAGGCATTTCGGGCATAGCTGCCCAAACTTCTCGATGTGGTTGGGCAAGTCATGCCTGATTTTTTTAAAGTTTTATCTGTACGTAATAATGTCACATTTCACCTATCACTAGCTGTAGTGCAGTTTGTGCTCACATATTTCCACGTAGGATACACGCGTTGTTTAATATGCATCTCTTCAGATCTTTGAGAACGCACGTTTGCTTCAATTCTTAGAACGTCGACAAAGATATTTGATTGAAATGCTGTTTCGATGTTTAAATCCTATTTTATCCTTGAATTGAAATAGTATGTTTATACTGTAAATTAATGAAGATATGCATTTTTTTTTCTTTTTCAGAAATCTGCCATATCAGTTTTATTAATAGAATATTATTAGAATGAGCTGAAAAAATATGATCTTACATGTTTCACCAGGGATTGGCATGAAAATGTTTTAAACATATTAAATGTTTTATATTTCGTTACTTTTCTAATACATTTGGTGAAATATTAATAATAATATGTACCTATATAAAGAAATATAATAAAAACTTAGTAAAGAAACATAATATCTGTTTCTATTTTTATCAGTAAATTCATTCGCACTTAGAAACAAATAAGTAGTTTGAATTTAAAGTGTAATTGTATAAAATGACAGGTAGAATCACCCCCTTTGACGGAACGGATGCAGGTGAATAAATGGTCATTCTGTATGTGAGTGTTTATTATTACTAACACCGATGGATATTTTGTAATCCGAAATAAATTTGATTCAATTTGATTTAGGAGAAAGTAGGTTCTCATTGATTGATCAGTTAATACTAATGAGTAAATAACTGTTACTAAAGACGGACCATTTCTTTTTAAAACGCGTTTGTCTCGACACGCGGAAAAACCCCATCACCCACTACTTAACCTATAATTTTTGTATCTTTTTTGTACGGCTATAAATAGCTTTATAATCTGTTATTCAAGAGTATTTTTTATTTAACTGTAACGTAATGTAATCTTACATAAGCAAATAAGCATTGAATTATTTAAACAAAAAATTAATGACAGTTTTATCATTTGGCCGCCTAAGTATCTTAAAACTTCTAGAAACGATGGTCATCAAAAATCAATGTACGACTAAACGCCAACAGACACTACGCCGACACACTGAATAACGACAGGACTTTATTTCGATGGGACTCTTCGGCGACAAGACTCTTCGCCGACAGGTCATTTCACCGACAGGACTCTTCGCCGACAGGGCTCACCAGCGATGCAATCAGATAAAGTAGGTTAAAACTGTGACCGCCAGAAATGACTAGATTATGTTGAAGAGCCCTGTAGGCAAAGAGTCCTGTCGGCGAAATGTCCTGTAGGCGAAGAGTCCCGTCGAAGTAAAGTCTTGTCGATGTTCATTCTGTTGGCGTACACTACGCTGTCGGCGTTTAGTCGTATCCTCTCAAAAATAGCGTATAAAAGTCACTGAGGTTTCTTTAAAATGTGATATTTAAATGTTAATATACTGAATAAATTCTGTTAATGATGGAGAAAACTGTATCAAAATCCGTTGCGGAGTTTAGGAGAACAACGCAGATAGACTCGAAAAACTACCTACTTTAATTTATAATAATATTATAAATACATATTAGGTATGTATATAGATATTCATAGGCAGATCAGAAAACAGGCCTGAGTTCTATTTTCGAATGTCACACAACAGTTTTATTACCATAAATAGATTATTAGAGATCACACAAAAAATATCGAATCTCATAAATTCGACTTAAAATAAAACTATAACTCGACTGAACAGCAGATTATAAGATAGTTTATTAATCCGGACAATTAACACATAATTTATATGAAACCAACCCGCACTGGGCTTGTGTGGTGGAATACGGCCCACTCCCTCTCACCAAGAGGGACTCCGCCTGTGACCCAGGAGTGGGAATAGTATAGGCTGATTATGCTTATACGAAATATTTTATTACATAGCTACATAAAAAATATATATTTTGATGGATTATCCACAATTTAATTGTATTTTAGAAACGACGGGGCCGCCTAACGAGTTGACTTATTCCTATTAGTCGACTCGTTAGGTAAGGGAATTTAGGAATTAGTCGAATCGCACTAATCGCACTGGCCCGAATCGAGCGAATCGTCAATTTAATAATATTATATTTTCGATAGGCGATTCGTGTGAAGTTAATTTATTTGTGGGCAAAACGATATTACCAAAAATTCGTATTAGGCAACTGGCACGTTTTGTATTTGATAACGTCTTGTTTTAATACTAATCGCCCAAATTTTCCAAAAAATATTTTTATTCTGATCTTCTAGAAACGTAAATATAAATAAATAGACCGACAATAATTTTCCAATTATTTGTGTTCTAAATTAGATTAAATTATTCTCGAAATTATACAAAGTATGTAAACAAAACCAAAGGTCAAATCAAGCGTGGTCACTAAAATATTTATTTGAAATAAATAAAAATATATTTGTCCCTTTCGTCAAACTCAAAGCATTTATTTAAATAAAATCAATAACAGGCACTTTTGAATTCTCAAGGAGTTGGTCAGTCAAAAAATGAAGCTTGTTACCCATTTCAAACCGTAGGAGGGTCCTACGAAGACGAATGGGCAAGAAATTCGTCATTGTATTTTACAAAATGAAAATATACCTACTTAATTATATAAAGCTAGTCTAGTTACCGGATAGTAACTGAGAAAGATAAATGTATGAAGTGATAAAAAAAAATTTCAACCGTTTGTATCTAAATTATGATATTATATATTTTCTCACGGAATAAAATAACTTATTTAAATTAAATAAATAATTGCAAAAGGTACCTAATTGTAGCAATTATTTTTTATAAACACAACTAAATTATATTTTTCAGAACAGGAGTTTAAAAAAATACTAAGTAGGTACGTTTTTTTCTACATTCCCCTAGATTTTTCATTTGTTTGACGATACCAAAAATTACTTATAATACTTATATATTTTGTGATTTAAGTACACACAGTAAAATACATAGGTATAACTTTTGAAAACAAAGGTACTGGTTATATTATTAATACCTAAATAAAAAAAAACAAGAACGGTGGGTATCGCAAAAAAAAAAACACTTACATTTCGGCTGCCTCGCAATCTGTCCCTGCTTTCTTCTTTCAAACAAACGATTAATAATCGCATTCTTCCTATTATTGAACTCCACATCGTCGTTAAATTTATGGTTCAGTACTTCACACTCGGCGAAATTCGCCTCAAAATTATCGATTTCCGATCTCCTGTGCCGATTATTCGGTAAATCTTTCAGTTCATTCGTGTTAACATTCGAATACTTCCTGTTCGCCACATTGTTCCATATTTTCACTAGATCCTTCATTTTTCAAACAAAAAACACGACTTCACACAACAAGTATATCAAAGAAACGATGTTTCTGGCTACTAATTGAATTTTAATTTGTATTTAATAGCACTAGAGTTTAATTCCGTGAATAATAGTTCGAATTTGTAACGTCAACTGCTGCTCAATGCCACTAAATCAATAAATAAAACTGATTTAAATCGATAAACAAGTTCAGTTAAAACTGATTTTTAAATCGATCACAAAATAAGTAAAAAATAATAATCAGAGTCACATCTCTAGCATTCCCGAATCACACACTATTTCGAATTTTGAAATAAAAAATTCGAATGCAGTTCGGTTTTCGTTATTTGAAATCGCGCGCGCTTAGAAATAAAGGTCGGCATGCACGATGCACCGTAGGCTGCAGTAAACTTGTGTCTAACAAGATCTGCGGTGGAACTCGCGCTTATATAAATTTCACAAGCGCGCCGCTACGGAGTGATGACGTATGTAAACCAGTTTTTTAATATATATACTCTTTTGTCTT
This sequence comes from Aporophyla nigra, assembly GCA_947507805.1. NCBI lineage: Eukaryota > Metazoa > Arthropoda > Insecta > Lepidoptera > Noctuidae > Aporophyla > Aporophyla nigra. The sequence continues at coordinate 4,280,880 of OX382318.1, forward strand.
AATATGCTTCTGGTGCAAATCAACTGAATAGGAGGTCATAGGCCATTTATTAATTGCGTAGTACGAAGTAAAAAATGCATTAATTGCATTAGGCATCTGTATGGTTCAGGTCTTGCAGTTTTTTTCAAAACAAAGGAAAATATAAGGAAGTGATTGTTGACATTTGGTATACAAATAAACATTGGTTTTTGACGTAACGTGAGTTTAATTTAACTGCAATATTTTTTTATATTTTCGTTAAAAAAACTAAAAAAAAAAACAAAGAAAAAGAAAAGAGAAAAACTGATTTTACAACGAAATATAGAATATAAAATCAAAATCAAATAATTTATTTCAATAAACGCAGAACGCAATTAATAGTCGATTTAGTACATATTTACATTTATCGCTACATGTTTCCCTATATTCTGTTTAATTTTTTTTTTAATAAGGAGCCTTTTTAACCGAGTTCAAAAAAAGGAGGAGGTTTCTTAATTCGACCGTATATTTTTTTTTATGTGTGTTTGCGGATAATTTCGTCGTTTTTTTTTTATTTTTAAAGTAATCGGGTTTTGTTTTCGAGTTAGGTACTTAACTTAAAAAAGTAAAAGTAACAAATCCCTTTCCAAATTATAACAATAAACAAAAAAAAAAAAATCCGGAATTTATAAAAAAAAAAAAAACTTTTTTTTTTCAAAAACCCTGTTCGTAAGTATATCGATCGCTTTACAAATGTCAATGTCACACATAACACGATACTATTTCCTTTACGTAACAACGGTTGGGTATCGACACCGGAGTGAGTCATTGATGAATTGGCGTATTAAAATTATAGGTAAATACTTATTGCTTACGTTGGGTGATAGCTTAATAATTGTGTTAGCAATTAGTTCAGAAAATATTGATAAAGTGTAAACAAACAAACCGTGTAGTGCCGAGCATTTCAGCCGTAAGACGTTTACTGCTGTAAATAGGACACCCCCTATTTGGGTGGCTTTGCCATAATGGCCACGCTTGGCAGGCGGGTTGGCGATCACAATAATGGTGATAAAATACATAGAGAACGCTGCTATACATTCTCTAGTAAGACCCTTTTTTTTCTGGATGGTAAATCATCAAATGACATTTTGCTATAACCAGGTTTGTAAATACATGGAGATATGGTTTTATTTTGGAAATTACATCTCTCAGGTAAACCTATAAAGTCGGCTCATCATCATCATTATTTCAGCCGTAAGACGTCCATTGCTGGACTTAGGCCTCCCCCAATTTGGGGGGCTTTGCCATAATCGCCACGCTTGGCAGGCGGGTTGGCGATCGCAGTACGGTGGTAAAATGCATAGAGAACGCTGCTGCCTATTCTCTAGTAAGGCCCTTAGTCGCCTTTTACGACATCCACAGGAAAAAATGGGATGGTGTTATTCTTTACGTCCGGCATCACACGGTACAGTCAAAGGTCCCACACGGTACAGTCAAAAGTCACGGTAAAGTCGGCTGGTTAGCCATATTTAGCTGTGGCTACCTTAGTTAATGCCGCCAGATAGGGCTGAAAAACTTACAACTAAAGCGACTACTCGGTAAAGGTACGGCTTGTGAGTTACGGACTTCGGCCTAGAGCATCGCTGGTAGAGGGCAGCAAGGGGCGGGCTGGATCGGATTTTGTCGGCCTGTGTAATAACACAGGCCGACAAAATTTTTACCCAGAAACCAGACTATACTTTTCCGAAGGATTTTGACGCGCTGAATTCAAATCATACAGTCTATTGATCTCGTTGTAAGTAAATACAATATTTTTCTAAAAATCAAAAATAAAAGTTTTCAAGCATAGCTGAGTATGTGTATGAATTCTCAAATGTAGAAAAATCCACCTATGTGAAAATTTCAAAATGCGATATCTCAACGAAAAAAAAAAGATATTTTAGTAAACTCAACGTCATTTTAAAGAAGAAGACTAGTCCTTTGAGAATAATTAAGATCGGCCGTGCTACATAACCTCAAAAATGAGAAAAAAACGGCATTTCTTGCACTTTTAGGTTAGGATATCTCGAAACCCTGACGTGATAATTTTGAGGCCAGATTCGAATTCAGCGCGTCAAAATCCTTCGGAAAAGTATAGTCTGGTTTCTGGACAAAATTTTACAAACACTCTTCGTCAAATTTTGTCAGCCTGTGTTATTATTTAGGGACGAATTTAAAGCTACAGGGTCAGCGGGCTGGCTCGAGCAAGGGTCGGGTCGGATGGGGGTACGAATTGAAAAACAGTTATGATGAAATATTGGAATAGGTGGCGTTCCGCGCATTTAGGTACCAGATGTCGGCATTTAGTTTCCGAGTTATTTGCGTTTTTGTAAAGTCGGGTGAAAATATGGCATTTTGTGATTTTTACTGATTATTGTTCTACAACAAATTTGATACAATTAACATCTACAGACAACATTTCTAAGCACATTTTTTTTAAAGGAATTATTAATAACGAAGTACATTTTTTTCTTTCGTAACCTTAACTTTCAAACTCCATTTTCTCGAAACTAGTTTTTTCAGAATTTCAACTTTGGATGTCTGTTACAAAAAAAAGTAGAAGGTTTTTTTTATAATCAGCATAATAAAGGGACTCTTCTAGATTCGACATCCGGCTTTAACTCAATAAAGGTACCAGTGGGCAGGCCACTGGTACCTTTATGCGCGGAACGCCACATAGGTGTGTTTATTTCACTATAAACTGGGTCTACCGTAGCCCACAACTGCCCTGTTGGTCTCATGGTCTATGACTACTGGGCGTGGGGTCGTGGGTTCTATTCCCAGGTCTCATCATTTCAGCCGAAAGACGTCCACTGTTGGACATAGGCCAACATATAGAATATAATATATATATATATATAATAGCGTGGCGATTATGGCGAATCCTCCTAAATGGGGGGAGCCCAATTTAGGAGGATTCGCCATAATCGCCACGCTTAGCAGGCGGGTTGGCGATCGCAGTACGGTGGTAAAATGCATAGGGAACGCTGGCCTGCTGCCCATTCTATAGTAAGTCGCTCAGTCGCCTCTTACGACACCCACGAGAAGAAATGGGGTGGTGCTATTCTTTACACCACAAGGAATTCCCAGATTTACCAAAAGTTTATTGGGTTTTTACCTTTGGAATTTCTTAGTAACAGCCAGAAGTTTGGAAGTTGGCAGTGTGATGCCCCCGTGCCTCGGAAAGCACGTTAGCCGTTGGTTCTGCGCTTGATCTCTCTCCGGTCGTGACTGATTGCCGTCCCATCGGACTATGAGAGTGACGGAACAGTGAGTGCTCCTGTGTCTGCGCACACACTTGAGCACTATAATATCTCCCGCGCCGATGGCTATGTCTCCGTTGAGATTGGCCGCCATGGCCGAAATACAGTCTGGAGGACTGTAGGTACTGGATAGAGGTGGCAACACCGTTACCTTCGGTTTCCGCATATCATCAAATGGTATCTGTTTATTCCATCTTGTATATCCTTTCTTTTTGTACCAGCCGTATTTTAAAGTCGTTTGGCTCTCATTTTCAAACGTGAATGCCGCCTGGGTTTTGGGTTCAATGCCCGGGCATTGGATTTTTCCATTACGGTATTCGCAGCCTGGGGCGGAGTCAGCCCCTTTTTAAGTGGGGTTTATTACGATGACTGGCGTAATAACCCACTACTAACTATACTATAAATATCTTCATAGTAGGATCTTTATCTACCCTGATTTTAAGTAGTTATTGTTTTAAGTAAGCATTAATTACTTTTTCGAGTACATGTTGTATCCTTTTTTTTTTTTGGATGGGAAATCATCAAATGACGTCTCCCGCTTTGAGCGGAGCGGGAGGGTGTGTCAGACTTTTACTGACTAAAACCCACCCGTGTTCCTTCAGTTGCCCATGTGCCAGGGCCACGGTAAGTTTGTTTGTTTAAAAAAAAAAATTAGAGGTGTCAAGGGACACCCGGATGGAACGAAGTTCCTTTCCAGGATTCATATTTTTTTTAAATTTTTTATTATTTATTATGTACAAAAAACCTGTATACACTCAACAAAAATATTCTCTCTCTCTCTCTCTTTCCCTCTCTCTCGCCCTCTCTCTCCCTCTCTCTCTTCCTATCTCCCTGTCTCTCTCCCTCTCTCTCTCTCCCTCTATCTCTCTCTCTCTCTCTCTCCCTGTCTCTCTCTCTCTCTCTCTCTACTCACAACAAAAAAAAAACAACAATATACAAACAACAAAATATATACAGTCGAATTGAGAAACCTCGGCCTTTTTTTGAAGTCGGTTAAAAAGTGTCGTGACAACTTTTCGTAAGAATTTTTTCCGTCTAGCCCCCTTTCACAACGCGCGATAAGGAACTTCGTTCCAAAAAAAAGGGCCACGGTAACTCTCTTGAACTAACCCGACGTGGTGCCGGACGTAAAGAATAACACCACCCCACTTCTTCCCGTGGGTGTCGTAAAAGGCGACTAAGGGACTTACTAGAGAATGGGCAGCAGCGTTCTCTTTGCATTTTACCACCATACTGCGATCGCCAACCCGCCTGCCAAGCGTGGCGATTATGGCAAAGCCCCCCAGATTGGGGGAGGCCTAATTCCAGCAGTGGACGTCTTACGGCTGAAATGATGATGATGATGAACCCGACATGTTGTATCCTACCATTCTATTTCCTACTGTCATACTGTGTCTTTCATAGTATTTACATGGAGCGACTGCCTATCTGACCTTTCACAGCCCAGTTACTCGGCAACACGATACCCCTTGGTAAGCCTGGTTGTCAGATTTTCGAGCTTCTGACGACCTGTAATGACTGACAAAGATCTACGAAAAACAGCCGGGACCAACGTTTTAACGTACTTTCCGAAACACGGATAGGTCTTGGTATGCAAAAATCCCAAGATCACCCCACACACCCATCCACAAACCAACCGTGCCAAGCGTAGCTTAACCTGATCGACACATGCGGCTGTTATGAATTAACCGCAAGCCCCTCATAATGTTTGTTACTCATACATACGTACATAAACTCACGCTTTTTTCCCATGGGGGTAGGCAGAAACGACAGAACGCCACCTGCTAGAAACCTTACATACACTTTTTGCCTCGTTTAAGTTCATACATCTGCACGCGTAGCATGACCACCATAGAAAGAACTTCGTATATTCTTGATAGAATAGAGATAGAAATGTCATGTTACGCCAGCATAGAAACGGGTTTTGTCGACGGAAGAATAGACAAAATTACCAATTGTAGAAAAAATTGTACCGTTTTATGCAGAGGGGTAATTGCGGAACTTTTTATCGGTAGGAATTGGTTTAATATTCACAGTTAAACAACATTCATTGCGTTATTTATGTTGCTGAGCCGACAATTTATCCGAACAAATGACGCAATGATTTAGAAATAATCTTCAATCCCATTCAGATTTTGATAAATTGTGCGTTTCGCATTAGGGTGCAGGCTTAGCATGGCGTTTTCTTTTCTACGAAGAATAGACACAGCTCTTTTGTAAATTAGAGAAACGCACTGTCACTGTTTATTCTTCCGTCGACAAAACTTATTTCTACGGTGGTCATGTTACGCATGCTGGTCATACACGCAGGCCAGTTACCAGTACTACACACCTGAGCCTGTTTGTTACTCAATCACGCAAAAACGACCGAACAGATTTGGATGGAATTTGGCACACAGATAGTTTATAACCTGGGTTAACGCATAGGATAATTTTTATCCCGGTAGAATGTTCCCTTGCGACAATTTTCGACCTTCACGCGGGCCGGTCGCAAAAGCTAGTGATAAGATAAAACCATTTATTAAAATGTAATTATTTCCAAAATGCGTTAAAGGAAAGTTGTAAAGTGTATCAAATATTTCAAGGCTTGTACTGAACCAAGGCCGTAGCGGTTCCGGTTCGTATACGTAATTCACAAAACCGGAGAATAATATTCCGGCTCGTGCCCTTGGCCCGAACTTCTTACTTTTCCCGCGACACACACAAGTGAAATGTACTTAAAAGTTTACCAATACTACTTGAAGTGTGTTTATGCCTATATTTTGCTTTACCCGACCCTTGCTCGAGCCAGCCCGTGCCGCGGAGCCTGTAGCTTTAAATTCGACCCTAAGTTACTCGTGCATTGCTTTTTCATTGTATTAATTTTAAATTTGATTTTAATCTTAATTTTAATTTTGATTTTAATTTTAATTTTGATTTTAATATTTATTTTAATTTTGATTTTAATACTATTTTTTTATATGTGTATTATTGCCTGTGGTACCGTGTGGTGCCGGACGTAAAGAATAACACCACCCCATTTCTTCCCGTGGGTGTCGTAAAAGGCGACTAAGGGACTTACTAGAGAATGGGCAGCAGCGTTCTCTATGCATTTTACCACCATACTGTGATCGCCAACCCGCCTGCCAAGCGTGGCGATTATGGCAAAGCCCCCCAAATTGGGGGAGGCCTAAGTCCAGCAGTGGACGTCTTACGGCTGAAATGATGATGATGATTATTGCCTGTTATAAAACACTATTTATTATTTTATTTCTTGCTGCCCTCTACCAGCGCTGCCCTAAGCTGAGGCCCGTACCCCCTAAGCAAACAGTGCGTTTATTCTTAAGTTCTTAAGCCCTGGCTGGAGGCCTTAAGACCCCACCTCGAAAATAGATGATAGTTGGATTGTTTCCCCCGCACGCGGGGAGTGGCGGACCTATCTTCATTGGTCGGCCGACACGTCATCGTCACAAACTTTAATGACTTATTTTACCAGTGGCCAAAAGTGGAACGAAGGAATTATCACTGACCGAAATTTAAAAACGTTACTTAGCATGGCCTTTTGCTAAGAATTATTCTTGTCACCGTCGCACAACTGTTTAAATAACAATGCAAGATAAAGACGGCAACATATTAAAAAAAAATGAGCATGCCAAGTGACGTTAATTTTTCTCGGTCTTTGAAATTTTTTCGCATAGTAAACTATGGAGTAGACAACTAATACAAAATATTTAAAAACCTGAAACTTAAATTTTGATTAATGATATGCATGGGTAAAATTAATTGAAATCGAATAATGGTTTCTTATAGAATTAGAGGTCCGGATTAACAGAAAAATAAACAAAAAATTCCATCACGTAAGGTTTTGTAGAAATCTTCATAAATGCTACCATAGTACAGATATGATAGGATAACAATTATTATTTTCGGAAGGGCTTGTGGCTAATTTAAAACAGCTGCACGAGTCGGTCATTCAGGTTAAGCTACGCTTGCCGCGGTTGGTCCGTGGATGGGTGACTATGTTTACAAACCACGTTAAGCCGTTGGTCCGCCTACCAGGGTCGCGAGATTAGTTCGAAAGAGGTACCGTGGCCCTGGCATATGGGCAACTGAAGGAACACGGGTGGGTTTTAGTCAGTAAAAGTCTGACACGCCCTTCCGCTGCATGCACAGCGGGAGAAGTCATTTGATGATCTACCATCCAAAAAAAAAGCAGTTCGGCCCGACTGTCTTTCGTAGATCTTAGACAGTCGTTACGGGTCGTCAAAAGTCTGGCAACCAGTCTTACCAAGGGGTATCGTATTACCCAGTAACAAGGTTGTGGAAGTCAGATAGGCAGTCGCTCCATGTAAAATACCGGTACTCAACTACATCCGGTTAGACTGGAAGCCGACCCCAAAATAGTTGGGAAAAGGCTAGGCAGATAATGAACAATTATAATTTTCGACTGTTATTTTACTTGTTGGTAGTTTAAAAAAATATTTAGTAAATGTGATTGACCGTCGACTGATTGATTTCTCTATCGACAAAACCGAGCCACAGCTATTTACAGAACCAGAATTAAACAAATAAGTGCGTAAATTAGATCTTTCTAAAATTGCCGCAGAACTTTTAGGATCTCGACTCAAAGAAAAAAAATTGGGTACGGGCACTACTTTTCTATATTATATAGAGAAATAGATGTAGAGAAAAAGCTTTTGTCCCAATTTTTGCTCAAGACGGTGATTCAGTTTTACTGTAAAGATATAAACGGGCTAATGAAAATATTTAATGTCAAATATGACAAAGACTAGAGAATGGGCAGCAGCGTTCTCTATGCATTTTACCACCATACTGCGATCGCCAACCCGCCTGCCAAGCGTGGCGATTATGGCAAAGCCCCCAAATTGGGGGAGGCCTAAGTCCAGCAGTGGATGTCTTACGGCTGAAATGATGATGATGATGACAAAGAAGCTTCAGTGACAAGCTAATAAGGTATTACAAGGATTTATAACAGTTTATTTTGTGAGTCAGGTTAATGCTAAACGTCACGAAAATCGAAACGTGTAAGTAGTAGTTTTGTTTCAAAAAGGTAATTTTTGCATACCTTTGTTATTTACGACATGAAATTAAAAATATCGAACTAATCTTCTAGAGGTATATAAATAAAATGGATGTTGGTATATAAGAGATTATAAACTCCAACTTCGTTTCACCGATCACCATACATTTGCGTGGTAAAATAATTACCCTCCTTTGAGCCGCAGTCAGTTATAAAACCTCACCTTTTTCACACTTGTAATGCTACTCTATTCCTTCGTTGTGCTCTTGTATTTATAGTGTCAGTACTTGTCATATAGATATATTGTTGACGTACTTCAAACCTAAAAACTAATCATATATTTTAATTTATTTCTAAATGAACGATTATTATAAGTTTTTGGGATAAAACAGACGTTCTTCTCTAAAAAATAGGGTGTTTACTCAATATTACTTTACAAAGTGAGAATAGATTGTTGCTGTAATGCTTTAGTGAAGGTGGTGAATTCCTCTTGTTATCATCATCTTATTGGTATTGAATTCCTGCAAAATGAATGAATTAATTGCCCTGTGCAGGTACTCCTAACCTTGAAGGTACTGTTCAATTTTAGTTTTTGGTTCTTCCCATTTTCATACATAATCAAGGTCGTCACTAAATAGTAATAGAAAAAGAATGTTATATTATTCACAGTCACAAAAATAGACACATACGAGTATACAGTGTAAATGTAAAGTTTTTGGAAAGCCAACATTTATTATATTAAATATTTACAGCAAAATACTTCACTACTACCTTTTTCTGAGGACATTAATATTTAAAAAACGTAGTTTTGATCGCACCGATTTGTAAAAAAGTGACATAGATCCGTCGTCGATGAGCCCTACTGGGCGACTGATTTATGAACGAACGAGAGTGATGAGACTACTTATTATAGGCAAAAAAAGAGATGGCGATAATGTGTATGCGCCTGGAATAAAATAACGTATGTGCCAAAACGAATCGCCGTCTTTTATGAATGAAAAGTGTTATTAAAACGAAAACTGTTTTACAAAAACTTAGATAAGATTATTATCAATGTTATAAAGTAAACTATGTTTAATAAATCTAACGCATTGCGCCTTGAGGCTAAAAAAATCATAAACATGGATAGAACTTTGCGATTTTTTTGTATCGAGAAAATTTTATCGTATCGTGTATTCCTTTTACAGGATACTAGATCATATAGTCAAAAATCATACACTTTAATATTAAGTTCGGCTATCGTACGGTAAGAAAGGTACACTTAAAAGAAAAAACACGGTTTTCTCAATATGTCACCTTAAGTGATTAAGTTAGCTAAAGTCAAGACCGGTTAAACCTGCACCCTAATTGCGAAACGCACAATTTATCAGAATCTGAATGGGACTGAAGATTATTTCTAAACCATTGCGGCATTTGTTCGAATAAATTGTCGGCTCAGCAAAGTAAATAACGCAATAAATGTTGTTTAACTATGAATTCCTACCGATAAAAAGTTCCGCAATTACCCCTCTGAGCAGTGGTGGCCCAGTGGTATCGGCCCCAACTTACGAGTTTTATGTCGAGGGCTTGAACCCAGGCCGGCGCTTTACTTTGTGTAAATAATTTCATCACCACTGCTCTCAAAACGGTGAAGGAAAACAACCAGAGGAAACAGGCATATCTTAGAATCAAAAATTCGAAAACATGTGACATCTATCAACCCGCATTGGGCCCGCGTGGTAGATTACGGCCCACTCCCTCTCACTGAGAGGAGGCCTGTGTCCCAGCAGTGGGAACAATATAGGCTGCTGATGATGAGATCAGTTTCAAGTTGTATGTTGATTAAAATAAAGGCTAACCTGTAAGGTGTTTCTACCCTGTTACTGGGTTGTGAGGGCATGCAGAGGCTCCATGTAAAATACTGGTACTGGAAGTTGATCCCAACATAGTTAGAAAAAGGCTAGGCGGATAAATAAATAATAAATAAATATCTTAGGACAACCAACACACTGTTATCTGATCCCAAACTAGGCAGAGCCTGTACTATGGTAACCAGACAACTGATAAATACACTTATATATTTCTAAATACATACATATTATAGATAAATTACACCCAGACACAGAACAAATGATTATGCTCATCACACAAAGATTTGTCCTGGGTGGGAATCGAACCCACGACCTCAGTCTTTGCAGTCAGGGTCACTAACCACTAGACTAACAGGCCAGTCAGCCAGTATTATTATTTAATTTATTTGCTAAGGCACAAAGTCCCAATAACTAAACTAACTAAATCACAAACACATCAACCTACCTTGACAATAAATGATAGTTGGATTGTTTCCCCCGCACGCGGGGAGTGGCGGATCTATCTTCAGTGGTCGGCCGACACGTCAGCGCCACAAACTTTATTGACTTATTTTACCAATGGCCAAAAGTGGAACGAAGGAATTATCACTGACCGAAATTTAAAAACGTTGCTTAGCATGGCCTTTTGCTAAGCATTATTCGTGTCACCGTCGCACAACTGTTAAAATAAAAGTGCAAGATAAAGACGGCAACATATTTAAGAAAAATGTGCATGCCAAGTGACGTTAATTTGTCTCGGTCTTTGAAATTTTTGCGCATAGTAAACTATGGAGTAGACAACTAATACAAAATATTTAAAAACCTTAAACTTAAATTTTGATTAATGGTATGCATGGGTAAAAAAAATAAAATTAATTGAAATCGAATAATGGTTTGTTATAGAATTTGAATTCCTGATTAACGGAAAAATAAAGAAAAAATTCCATCAAGTAAGATTTTGTAAAAATCTTCATAAATGCTACCATAGTACAAATATGATATGATAACAATTATTATTTTCGGAAGGGCTTGTGGCTAAGTTACAACAGCTGCACGGGTCGGTCGTTCAGGTTAAGCTACGCTTGCCGCGGTTGGCCCGTGGATGGTTGACCATCTTTACAGACCAAGACCCTTCCGTGCCTCGGAAAGAACGTTAAGCCGTTGGTCCCCCTGCCAGGGTCGCGAGATTAGTTCTAAAGGGTTTTAGTCAGTAAAAGTCTGACACGCCCTTCTGCTCCACCCAGAGCGGGAGACGTCATTTGATGATATACCATCCAAAAAAAAATATTGTTGGTCCCGGCCGTCTTTCGTAGATCTTAGACAGTCGTTACGGGTCGTCAGAAGCCCGAAAGTATGACAACCAGTCTTACCAAGGGGTATCGTATTACCCAGTAACTGGGTTGTGGAGGTTAGATAGGCATTCGCTCCATGTAAAATACTGGTACTCAGCTGCATCCGGTGAGACTGGAAGCCGACCCCAATATAGTTGGGAAAAGGCTAGGCAGATGATGAACAATTATTATTTTCGACTGTCATTTTACTTGTTGGTAGTTATTAAAAATATCTAGTAAATGTGATTGACTGTCGACTGATTGGTCTCTCTATCGACAAAACCGAGCCACAGCTATTTGCACAACCAGAATTAAACAACTTGGTGCGTAAATAAGATCTTTCTAAAATGGCAGCAGAACTTTTAGGATCTCGATTCAAAGAAAAAAAAATTGGCTACGGGCACTACTTTTCCATAGAATAGATATAGAGAAAAAGCTTTTGTCTCAATTTTTGCTCAAGATGGTGATTCAGTTTTACTGTAAAGATATGAAAATGTTTAATGTCAAATATGACAAAGAAGCTTCAGTGACAAGCAAATAAGGTATTACAAGGATTTATAACAGTTTATTTCATCGAAGATTATAATCTTTATTTTTTTATTTAAGCACGCACTTATGTTATCTCAATTGACTTTAGACATTGGCAGAATAGTCGACATCGGCTTTGTTTGCCATAATAAAAAATAGAATAGAATAGAACAGTTTATTTTGTCAGGTTAGTGCTAATCTATACTAATATTATAAAGAGGTAACATTTGTTTGTAAGTTTGTATGTTTGTAAGTTTGTATGTAGGGGGTAATCTCCGGAACTACTGGTCCGAATTGAAAAATTCTTTCTGTGTTGGGTAGCCTATTTATCGAGAAAGGCTATAGGCTATATAACATCACGCTAAAACCAAGAGGAGCTGAGCAGTGATGAAAAATGTTGCTAAAACGGGGAAAATTGCACGGGTATGCGATTCAACGCGACGGGAAGGGTCGGGGGAACAAAAAATTTATCGCGGACGAAGTCACTGGCAGAAGCTTGTATGCAATAAAAACAAAACCCTTTACCGCCCAACGAAGTGGGCACAGGTCAGCTAGTCGTTATGAAAATCTAAATGTGTAAGTAGTAGCTTTGTTTGTAATTTTCAAAAAGGTACATTTTGCATACCTTTGTTATTTACGACAATCTTCTAGAGGTATATAAATAAAATGGATGTTGATATATAAGAGATTGATAAACTCCAACTTCGTTTCACCGATCACCATACATTTGCTTGGTAAAATCATTACCCTCCTTTGGGCCGCAGTCAGATATAAAACCTCACCTTTTTCACACTTGTAATGCTACTCCATTCCTTCGTTGTGCTCTTGTATTTATAGTGTCAGTACTTGACATAAATATATTGTTGACGTACTTCAAATCTAAAAACTAATCATATATTTTAAATTATTTCTAAATGAACGATTATTATAAGTTTTTGGGATAAAACTGATGTTCTTCTCTAGAAAATAGGATGTTAACTCAATATTACTTTACAAAGTGAGAATTTGTGTGTTTTTGTTGCTGTAATGCTTTAGTGAAGGTGGTGAATTCCTCTTACTGTTATCATCATCTTATTGGTATTGAATTCCCGCAAAATGAATGAATTAATTGCCTTGTGCAGGTACTCCTAACCTTGAAGGTACTGTTCAATTTTGGTTTATGGTTCTTCCCATTTTCATACATAATTTAGGTCATCACTAAATAGTAATAGAAAAAGAATGTAATATTATTCACAGTCACAAAAATAGACACATATACAGTCTAAATATAAAGTTTTTGGAAAGCCAACACTTATTATAATAAATAATTACAGCAAAATACTTCACTACTACCTTTTTCTGGGAACATAAATATTTAAAAAACGTAATTTTGATCGCACCGATTTGTAAAAAAGTGACATAGATCCGTCGTCGATGAGCCCTACTGGGCGACTGATTTATGAACGGACGAGAGTGATGACACTACTAATTATAGGCAAAAAAAGAGATGGCGATAATGTGTATGCGCTTGGAATAAAATAACGTATGTGCCAAAACGAATCGCCGTCTTTTATGAATGAAAAGTATGATTAAAACGAAAACTGTTTTACAAAAACTTAGATAAGATTATTATCAATGTTTTAAAGTAAACTATGTTTAATAAATCTAACGCATTGCGCCTTGAGGCTAAAATAATCATAAACATGGATAGAACTTTGCGATTTTTTTGTATCGAGAAAATTTTATCGTATCGTGTATTCCTTTTACAGGATACTAGATCATATAGTCAAAAAACATGCACTTAAATATTAAGTTCGGCTATCATATGGTAAGAAAGGTACACTTAAAAGAAAAAGCACGGCTTTTTCAATATGTCACCTTAAATTCATTACACCATTAAAATACATTAAATGCCGCTATCGTACATCGATATAAGAATGTCACTTTGTCTAGAGTCTTCTGAATAGACTGTAAAATCTAGCAATAAACAATCTATCTATCAGTCTAACCGGATGCAGGCACATTCCAGCCTTACAGTCTAATCAAATGTAGCTGAATACCAGGTAACGTGACTATTCCTATATAGACTATACCAGGTAACCTATTTAAAAAGGCAGAGGATGTCCTCGAAACCGGCGACATCCGCATAGGCTTGTTTTAAGTAACTTACCGAGACTAGCTAAATACCTATAGTAAAAGCTGTTTAGCCATGTGTATTCTAATCTATATATATAAAATTCAAAGTCCTGAGTGACTGACTGACTGACTGACTGATATATCAACGCACAGCCTAAACCGCTGGTTGTAGAGACATGAAATTTGGAGGGTGTGTTCTTTGTGAAGAGCAGGTATCCACTAAGAAAGGGTTTTTTGAAATTCCATCCCTAAGAGGGTGAGGGGGGTTGAATTTTCACGTGGGCGAAGCCGCTGGCGGATAGCTTCCGTTTATAATAAAATTCCAAGTTATTTTAAAACTTTGGATCACAGATTATTTAAAAAAAAACCACTACTTGAATGGTTAAAAACTATTTTTTTTTTACAGTATCAAAAGAATTTACTGACGGGAACCATTTTTGATGTCACCAATAATATTTGCATGCTATAATATAAGCTAAACATGTATGCTCCATATTTTGTTATCTAACACCTTTATATACCATGTTTATGCAAATAAATATTATTTCTAACGTGGAACAACTGTCTATCTGACCCAGTGTTGCCAATTTAGCGATCGTGTCGCTAGAAATGTCGAATTTGCCTAAGTTTTAGCGAAGAAAAAATTTTTGACGACCAATAATATTTAGCGACTTATGTGACGACTTTTGGAGTACAAATCAAGGCGGTAGAATCAGTTTTAGCGACTTTTGTTATTGAGCTTAGCGACTTGGGTTTTTAGGGGTTGGCACCACTGTGCACTGATCTGACTTGTGGAGGTCAGTTATGCAGATCTCACAGCTCACACCTCATTATCAGCCTATTATAGAGGACTCCAAAAATACGTTTCATCAACTGGAATGTTTTGAATTTTATGCAGTAAAGTAATAACATTAGTTCGATTTTATCATTAAACCCGTTTTAAATTTTACGCAATGATTTAAAAAAAAAATTGCCAATTGTCCAAAACGTAGGTTTTCTGGGGTTGTCGATTCCCCCACAAATAAATTAATTTCGAGCGAATCTCCTGCGGAAAATAATAATTTAACACTGTCAATTCACCCGGTTCGGGCGAGTAAATTCGTGCAAAAACACTAATAAAACAGGCGAATTTTCACGCAGTGTTAAAAGTGGTTCGCCATACATTGACTGACCGCATAGCGAGCGCAGTTTGACCCCAATTAGGCAATCCACGCGGTTTTTATTTACCTATCGCAGTTTGTAACCGTTCACCTAACTAAATGGTCACGGTCAATGTCAAAGTCAGTGGTGACTTAATAATTGCTGCGGCTAATGTTCGTCTAATGCTAGGTGTGATATAATAGTTTAAGAAAGATGCGCTTATGTGATTCAATTTTCTTGCGTTTTTTTGCAATTTGCAGGTCAAGGTCAGAATATGATTAGCGACAATAAAAAATGTGGGTTTACAGAATTATAATCATTAATACTACCCTCTACGTTCCTTTATTCCATTGAATGACTACTTATTTTGTGAAAAAAATATCGACACTGACCTGTAAATTGCAAAAAAAAAGTCAGAAAATTCGAATTTAGCGAGCTATCTAAGCTATCATAGTTTGTAACCGTTCACCAAACTAAATGATCACGGTCAATGTCAAAGTCAGTGGTGACTTAATAGTTGCTGCGGCCATTGTTCGCCTAATACTAGGTGTTATATAATGGTTTAACGTGAATGCGGTAAGGAAAACCACGAAAATAAATAGGTATCCGTGGATTCGAGTCATCTATCCCCATTTTTTTTTGGATGGGAAATCATCAAATGACTTCTTCCGCTCTGGGCGGAGCGGGAGGGCGTGTCAGACTTTTACTGACTAAAACCCACCCGTGTTCCTTCAGTTACCCATAAACCAGGACCACGGTATCTCGTTTGAACAATCTCGCGACCCTGGCAGGAGTCATCTATCCCTTACGTTGCACCTGCCATGTTCTGTTTCTTCATCACCCTAAGGTTGACTGGTAAAAAACGCGACAGGCATTAAGTCCGCCTTTGTAATAGTACTTTTACTTGTGCATAAGGATTTTCATAAATAATTATGTACCCCACGAATTGTTTAATTTTTTTTACGTTTTTTGCAGTTTGCAGAACAGTGTCGGTAGAGCAGTGGTGGCCCAGTGGTATCGACCCCGACTTACGAGACGTAGGTCGAGAGTTCGAACCCAGGCAGGCGCTTTACTTTGTGTAAATAATTTCATCGCCACTGCTTTCGAAACGGTGAAGGAAAACATCGTGAGGAAACCGACATGTCCTAGAACCAATCATTCGAAGACATGTGACATCTACCAACCCGCACTGGGCCCGCGTGGTAGATTACAGCCCACTACCTCTCACTGAGAGGAGGCCTGTGTCCCAGCAGTGAGAACAATATAGGCTGCTGATGATGAGGGCAGTGTCAGGTTTTATGATAATTGAAATTTGATTCGCGACCGAAACAGAAATTTCGGCTTTACAGAATTATAATCATTAAAATCTATACTAATATTATAAAGCTGAAGAGTTTGTTTGTTTGTTTGATTGAACGCGTTAATCTCAGGAACTACAGGTCCGATTTGAAAAATTATTTTTGTGGTGGGTAGCCTAATACAACCAAGAGGAGCGGAGCAGTAATGAAAAATGTTGCAAAAACGGGTAAAATCGCACGGGTAGACGATTCGACGCGACGGGAAGGGTCGGGGGAACAAGAAATTTAACGCGGATGAAGTCGCGGGCAGAAGCTAGTCATAAATATAACCCTCATAACCAGAGGTCGGAATTAGGTTGAATTATTTATGTACTTACACTGATTTCATACAACGAACGAATAGAGTGGATATGCCCCAAATCTCGGGATTAATTTTGAAGAGCAGAAAAATCCCGTGATCTGTTTATAAAAAACGCGAAGTATAAGTATGAGAATTTGCTTAAGACTATTAATAATATGTATAATGAATTTAATACTAATCAAAATTGTATGTTAATTATCTTTGTTTTATTTGTCTTATCTATCTCCGAATTTTATATTATTATTTATTTGTAATATTGTTGTTCACACGGGATTGTCTATTAGAAATCCCGGGAAGATCCATATTAATATCAACATTTCGATGCAAGTACATAAATAACTCTACCTAATTCCGAGCTCTGCTCATAACTATTTCAAATAACCATTCAATGGGATTAAATAAAGAAAGACGTGAAAGTCGTGAAAAGATGCCCTCCTATAGATAAATACCACTCGTCTCTCCACTAGTCCAATGCTTACTTAAGGCTGCATAGTCGGTAGGCTCGTAATCCTTTCCTATCCTATGGGCACGTCTTCCCTACCATTACAGCGCCCGCCGGTCTACTTCTTGATATGCAATGGCCTATGTAGCATCATGAAACATGAGGCTTCAAAGGCTAGTGCGAATCTTGGGGATCATTCGATTAGTCGTCTGGTTAAACCACGCTGGGATCGGTGCAATGCACTTAATTTCAATACACACATACCAGGCCACTCAGAAACTATTGCGAAAAAAAGTTTTATTGTATGAGACACTGACCAGTTATAAACTATTATAAAAATAATGATTATTTATAAGTAAAAATAGGTATGTTCCAATTTCAAAATTTCCCTCCACCTTTTTTTGCGAGCTACTTAAATTATCGTGTCTCATTGGAAAATGGATTTGCGCCGGAAACGTTTTCGTGCTATGATTTTTTACGATTTCAAGTGTCGCCTGAAACCGGACGAATCATACGATAGACTTCAAATTGCATTCATGGACGAAGGCCCTTCTATGGCAACTGTGTATCGTTGGTATAACGAATTCAAACGTGGTCGACGAACTTTGGGGAGGATGAAGAAAGAAGTGGTCGGCCTTTGACGGCGGTTACGGAGGAAAACGTGCTAGCAGTGAAATATTTAATCCAAGACAATAGGCGAATTACGTATCAGTTCAAGTTTAAAATCAGCTCAAAGGGATACAATTTTCGTCGCCGGAAGATGCGCTGTCAGCGTTCGAGCAGGCTGTAAACGATGTGTCTGCGGCGGACTGGAAAAAGTGTTTCGAAAACTGGTTCAGACGCATGAAACTGCATAGAGGCTAGTGGAGAGTATTTTGAAAAGATTTAATAAAAAAAATATTTACCTATAGAACACTTCTTTTTATTTTCGCAAAACTTTCTGAGTGTCCCACGTAACATTACGCCTGTATTCCTCAAAGGACTAAGCAGGGGTGGGTGGGTCAAAGGCTAACCATATTTAGAGAATTAAGTTTAAGTCTCACGTAATTGAGGGCGAGCCTATTGCCAGCCAATCGAGCACAAATTGGCGACTCCGAGCGACCACTGACAATTTCCAGTTGGAAAAACCTAATAACACATTGAAACTTCTCGCAAACGCAGTCGTTTGTAGGCTTTTTAACCAACTTCAAAAAAAGGAGGAGGTTATCAATTCGTCTGTATTTTTTATATATATTTTTTTTTTTAATATTTGTTACCTCATAACTTTTGACTTGGTGAACCGATTTTGATGATTTTTTTTTTTAATTTGAAAACTGGTGCTTCCCTAATGGTCCCATTTTAATTTAGTTCCATTTGGACAATGCAATCCATGTGAAAACCATATAAGTCTTAAATTTGCATTAAGTATTTGCGCGACAAATGAACGAATAACGCGATTAGATTAGTGCAGGGTATCTATCATAACTAAAAAGTTAAAAATAAAAACTTTATACAAAAAAAAAAATATACAACCGACTTCCGACTTCAAAAACACTAAAAAGTGAAAAATAACTTTAATTTTGGAAGTCAGTGTCTTAGGATCTGTAATTAAGGTTTTTTTGTTATTTTTTTGAAAAAAGTTTTTTTATAAATCCTGCCAGGGTCGCGAGATTTGTTCGAAAGAATTACCGTGACCCTGGCACATGGGCAACTGAAGGAACACGGGTGAGTTTTAGTCAGTAAAAGTCTGACACGCCCTCCCGCTCCGCCCAGAGCGGGAGACGTCATTTGATGATTTCCCACCCACAAAATAAAGCTATTTATAAATACATCGTGTAACGTATTATTTATAAATATATTAACGCAAGACCTCATACATCCCAATTAGAGTACTGAGTTAAAAGTATAATGACCAAAAATTATGTTTTTTGTTTTACTGAAGTTAAGAAAATCGTATTGATCCTTACATTATGCATTTACATTTTAAATTGATATCTTAGGACAACCAACACAACGTTATCTGATACCAAACTAGGCAGAGCCTGTACTATGGTAACCAGACAACTGATAAATCATACTTATATATTGCTAAATACATACACATTATAGATAAATTACACCCAGACACAGAACAAATGATTGTGCTCATCACACAAAGATTTGTCCTGGGTGGGAATCGAACCCACGACCTTAGTCTTAGCAGTCAGGGTCACCAACCACTGGACCAGCCTTTCTTAAAGTGGGCGATAACGCCCCCTTGTGGACGCTGCAAAAAAATGGGAGCGTTGTGTAGACTCTACACAACGCCCCCATTTTTTTTTCTGGGTCTCTTACCATGCCTATTTAGGCCTGCAGCGCCCACAAGGGGGCGTTATCGCCCACTTTGGGAAAGGCTGCACTAGACTAACAGGCCAGTCAAAAATATAATTACTTTGATAAAAGCTCTCAAGATATTATGTAAATTCAACAACCAAAAGACAAGTTTATATTTAATTAACACATTTTTCCACTGCACACTATCCTCCTCTATGTAAGAGGAAGTAGGCCAAAATTTACCATGCGGGCCCAATATGGTTTGGTAGATGTCACCTTTTCGAATTTTTTGTTCTAGTACATGCCCGGTTTCCTCACGATGTTTTCCTTCACCGTTTCGAGAGCAGTGGTGATGAAATAATTTACACAAAGTAAACCCTATCTGAGTTCGGATTTACGTCTTACAACTCGTAAGTCGGGTGCTACTACCACTGGGTCACCACGGCTGTCAACATTTTCTTAACACCGAAAGATTTAAATCTTTAGCCAATTAAAAAGGTGTACTTAGTTTTTATTATTGTTTTATTTGTTAGGTACCTCCTTGACAGCAATGAATTATAATAATAAAACATCATATATTATAATTTAATTATAATTAAATACAGGAGTAAAAAAAGTGGCATTGTTAACCGTGATGTGATGGGAAATATGTTTTATTTTTTTCATAAGTTATTTTATAATAATAGGTTTTAGTAAACCTGGGGTTTTCTCGAAATAGAGCTATGGATATGAAAAAATAGGATAGGAATAAGAAGGAAAATATAGGAATTGAAAAAATATTTTTAACCAACTTCGAAAAAAGTTAAAAGTTTTTTACACGCTTAATATTAGCTTCACTTGTATGTTTGTTTTTGACCGACTCCTTATAGCACGATTTTGACCCACTTTAAACTACCAGGTTTCATTTAAACTCTGTAGACGTATCAAGGACCGATGACAATACTATAATTTCATAAATTTCTGCCATTATCCTTGCCAGAGTTACCAGGACAGAAAAAAAAACTGTCTTCGAAAACTACGCTGACATACATCACAAACTACGCTGACATACGTTTCAAAATTCGAAACACCCTAAAAAATAGAAGATAACAAAAAATACACGTTTTCATAGAAAATCAAACTACAAAGTAGAAAATAATGGATAAAAACCGTGGGGTGCTTTTTAAGGTATTTTTTTAGTGATATCAGGCATTTTTTAGTTTGGTTTTCTATGGAAGCATGTTTTTTAGTTTTTTTTAACTATTATTTTCACCGTATTTTTTGCCCAATACTGAAGAAAGCTATATAACATCACGTTACTACTCTTCGGACGCGAGCAAAAGGAAAAACAACTCGGAAAGAACGCTAACCGAAAACGAAATACATCGACGTAAACAATCACGTAGTAAAATCACGTCGGATTTTATTCGTTCACGGGATTTTCCACTCTAGTAGTTAAACCAACAATTGAGGATCCAATAAAGAGTATGGAAAATCGAACAGTGTGTTTTTTCTGTTCGATTTTCTACTCTCGGCGCTATGGATAAGGTTACCAACCGTAATATAATATATGTATAGTATTGTACAATTTTTCGGGTCTGCGTACTATATACTGTTGAATAATTAAATACCTAGTTTGCAAAAATACTAAATTTCCCGCACCAAAATTACAATTATTAATATTAATTACGGTTATGAATTCGAAATGGCGAGGAGAAAGAAACAGAAGAACCTGGTTTCTTTTTCATTTATTAATAAAAAAGGACCTGATTTGAATAAGTTTAAAAATTGTCAGCTAAAGAGGAAAGATTTGATTGTTTGTAATGGATAAACTCAAAAACGACTTAACTATTTTAAAAAAGCTTGCACCTATATACCTTAAGTTATATTATTCTGTAGTAACATGAGTAGTGATGATGAAGTAAACTTCGCGGGCGAACTGCTGGTAAATAAGTAACAAATAAATCTTTGTCTATTTTTTGCTTTTTCCATATTATACTATATTTTTATGAAGTGTACTATTTTTAAAGCTTATTTCGAAAAATACCATATTTCACCGATGAAATGTTGGCAACCCTATTCCGGAGTAACATAATAGTAACAGAGCTTGTTTCAAACGGACGAAGTCGCGGGCGGAGTGCTAGTTAATAAGTAACAAATAAATCTTTGTCTATTTTCTGCTTTTTCCATATTATACTATATTTTTATGAAGTGTACTATTTTGTAAAGCATATTTCGAAAATAGTTTAAAAAAACTAAAAAACACGCTTCCATTGGAAACCAAACTAAAAAGTACAAAATAATGGAAAAATACCTTAAAAAGCACCCCACGCTTTTTTTTCCATTATTTTGTACTTTTTAGTTTGGTTTCCAATGGAAGCGTGCTTTTTTAGTTTTTTTTTAAACTATTTTTTATTTTCAATTTTTAGGGTGTTTCCAATTTTAAGACGTATGTCAGCGTAGTTTGTGACGTATGTCAGCGTAGTTTTCGAAGACAGTTTTTTTGCTGTCCTGGTAACCCTGGCAAGGATAAAGGCACAATTTTATGAAATTATTGCATTGTCATCGGTCCTTGACAGGTGTGCAAAGTTTGAATGAAATCTGGTCGTTTAAAGTGGGTCAAAATCGCGCTATAAGGAGTCGGTTACAAACAAACATACAAGTGAAGCTAATATAAAGCGTGTAAAAATACCATATTTCACCGAAGAAATGTTGGCAACCCTATTCCGGAGTAACATAATAGTAACAGAGCTTGTTTCAAACGGACGAAGTCGCGGGCGTGTAGTGCTAGTTAATAAGTAACAAATAAATCTTTGTCTATTTTTACTTTTACTATATTATACTATATTTTTATGAAGTGTGCTATATTTCTTAAAGCTTATTTCGAAAAATACTGTATTCACCGAAGAAATGTTGTCAACCCCTATGCAATGCGTTGAAGATGCAGTGCACGAAAAATCCCACCACAATGTTATGACGTCCGTGGGAATGCAGACGACGCGATGCGTCGCGGTTGTTCGGGGAACAAGAAGTTTCACGCAAAGTCGTGGCTAGTATTATAAATAATCTGAATCTGAATAACCTAATTTAAAACCTGTTTAGGTACCTACAAGTTCTTGTGTCTGTTTTTCGTGTTTATATTTAGTCCGGATTTTAATTTAGGTTTTTCGGAAATACCAGTGCCCATTAGGTACCTACATATTTGTCATTGTAATGTTTTGTAACGTAGGTAATGAAATGACCTGCCAGAGTTGCGATATTTGTTTGAGAGAGTTACCGTGGCCCTGTCAAAGGCAAGTGAAGGAACATGGGTGGGTTTTAGTCAGTAAAAATCTGAGACGCCCTCCCGGTCCACCCAGAGCGGGAGACGTCATTTGCTGATTTCCCACCAGAGGGGGAGAGGGAGAGAGGGAGAGAGAGAGAGAGAGAGCGAGGTAGAGAGAGAGGTAGAGAGAGTGGGAGAGAGAGGTAGAGAGAATGGGAGAGAGAGGTAGAGAGAGGTAGAGAGAGAGAGGGAGAGAGAGAAGGAGATAGGGAGAGAGAGAGAATATTTTTGTTGAGTGTATACAGGCTTTTTGTACATAATAAATAATTAAAAAATTATAACTGTTATGAATCCTGGAAAGGAACTTCGTTCCATCCGGATGTCCCTTGACACCTCTAAAGTTTTTTGTATTTTTGTATGTATTTTAAAAACAAGTTGGCGCCGGCTTTCCGTAGCTGACTGTTCCCTGAGAAGAAAAGCCGAAACCAACACTGAGGTGAAGATCTCTTTTAAAGTCCGAAATTATATTATTAGAATTTTATGTGAGTCTAACGATGCAGGGCTATGTCTGGAAGAACCTTTTGAAGAAAGAGCCATTGCAGCTTTGAGCTGACCTGTCCCAACAGACGGCATGTATGTATCAGTCATCGTGTAGCTATTACCTATTTTAGGGAGCTCAACAACCCGTCACAAGATGTTACTCCTCCATAAGATTCTAAGAACAGTGAAACCCGGATAAATGGGCCCTGGATATGTGAGAAACCTCTGTTATTGATGACTAGCTTTTGCCCGCGACTTCGTCCGCGCAAATATTGGTTATCGCGGACACAGACATAATCGCGGGATAAAAAGAAGCCTTTGTCCATTCATGGGGTTCAAACTTACCCCGTACCGAATTTCATCAAAATCGGTTCAGTTGTTTAGTCGTGAAAGCATACCAGACAGACAGAGTTGCTTTCGCATGTACAATATTATATATAGTAAAATATATTACAGTAAAGATATAGATCACAGTGAGGTCCCGAAACTTTTGCATTGAAATACCTCTTTTACTTGGAATGTTCAAACATTTGTAACTGAGACTCGTTTTTTTAGATTTTTTCCAAAGTCAAATTCATCTTTTCGAAAACAAACAAAAACATAAAATCTTGCTTTCGACGTATGCGACACGACTTAAACAACTGCTATCTGTGCATTTGTAGGTGGTTGCCATAATCGCCACGCTTGACAGACGGGTTCGCGATTGCAGTATGGTGGTAAAATGCACAGAGAACGCTGCTGCCCATTCTCTAGTAAGTCCCTTAGTCGCCTTTAACGACACGGGAAGAAATGGGGTGGTGTTATTCTTTACATCCGGCACCACACGGTTCGAATGTTGTTTAAAGTTTATTTATACAGCAATGGATAAAAGGACAAAGCGGATCGCAAGGCAACGATGCTGCTGACGAACTGGCTAGAAGGGCATCCAGCGCGTCAATTTGCGGACGTGAAGGTGGTGGACCTCGGTGGCGAGGACGGAAGGACGGTGGTCTGTGACGGTGTGTCTTGAGAGAGCTAAACTGTTGACTACTCTCCTGGAGAAGGGTTTTAGCGTCATAGGAAGTGTTTTTTTTTATGTGTGTGGAAAATCATTGGAATGACGTCTCCCGCCCTGGGCGGAGTGAAAGGACGTGCCAGACTTTTACTGACTAAAACCCACCCATGTTCCTTCAGTTGCCTATGCCAGGGCCACGATAACCCTTTCGAACAAATCTCGCGAGCCTGGCAGGCATCGGTCCTAGAAGACCCCTTCAGTTCTGCTGACATCTCTTTAAGGAGCGCTTGGAACACTACGCGCTGTCGACACGGGCCTGGTCCTTACCTGGCGGCGAGCTACCCATTGCTCGCCGCCCGCAAGCCCGCACCTGAGTTAACTACTTCTGGAGGAGAGTTGTAGCGTCATTGGGAAAGGTTACGGTATGCTTCGGTCGGCGAATCTAACTAATCCCACTTACATAGAACATAGAAGTTCATTTATATAGTCCTTCAGACGGTATTTCAGCCATGACGGCCAATCTTAACAGAGACTAGCCATCAGCGCGGGAGATATTATAGTGCACAAGTGTGTGCGCAGACACAGGGGCACTCACTGTACCCTCGGTTAAAGACATTTATTTCTCAAAAAACAAGAACATTACAGTTCACTTAAAATATTGAGAAATGTAAATATAAAACTAAAAGTAAGCCAGTAGCCTCACTCTCATAGTCCGATGGGACGGCAATCAGACACGACTGGACAAAGATTAGGCGCAGGACCAACGGTTTAACGTGCTTTCCGAGGCACGGGGGTATCACACCGCCAACTTCCAAACTCTGGGCTATTACTATGAAATTCCCAATGCAAAAACCCAATAACTCTTTGCCAGAACTGGGAATCAAAACAGGGGAATCGAACCAGGGGAGTTAGTTAATTTATAGTCAGGCAACGAAAGACCGTCTTTTGCAGACAATCTTAACAGTTTGACCTTGGTCTTAACCATAAAGAGTACTAAAACATTTTAAATAACATATTGGGTACTTTTAGTGAAAGTGCTAATTTTTAAGTTCAATACGTAACAGCAGGGAAATCCTTTTGCAATACTATAATAATTTACACACGTTTAGAGTCTTTTACAAAAATGTCTATTCATACTTACTACCAATTTTGGTTATAAGTAAAATTAGCATGATTGTGTGAATTTGGAAATACCATAATATTTTGAAAACCGGCCAAGTGCGAGTCGGACTCGCGCACCGAGGGTTCCGTACAAACGTGCGGGTATTCACGGTTTATGCATAAGGTTTATGTTTATGAAATGAAATGTTTTTTTATTTTTATATTTGAGTTGACTGAATGAAAGGTAAATTGTGGTTTACGATTTATGACGTATTAAAAAAAAACTACTTACTAGATCTCGTTCATACCAATTTTCGGTGGAAGTTTACATGGTAATGTACATCATATATATTTTTTAGTTTTATCATTCCCGTATTTTAAAAGTTACGGGGGGGGGGGGGGTTACCCACACGTATTGGTTTGATGAAAAAAAAAAAAATTGAGTTTCAGTTCTATGTATAACCCCAAATATTATTGTTTTTTTTTTCTCTTTTTTTGTGTGAAAATCTTAATGCGGTTCACATAATACATCTAATTACCAAGTTTCAACAGCATAGCTCTTATAGTTTCGGAAAAAAATGGCTGTGACATACTCGGACAGACAGACATGACGAATCTATAGGGGTTCCGTTTTTTGCCATTTGGCAACGGAACCCTAAAAATGCTGTTACACTTAGTAGGAGTGTATGTGTTGCCGGCCCAACCCGATTTTAGGATGAACTAGTTTCGCCTGGGTCAAACCAGTTCTCCGTTCTCATCATCTGACTCTACATGTTTATGTGTAACAGTTTACAACGGTTAATGTTCCACAGTATGGTAAAAATGCATAGAGAACGCTGCTGCCCATTCTCTAGTAAGATTCTGCGATCGCCAACCCGCCTGCTAAGCGTGGCGATTATGGCAAAGCCCCCCAAATTGGGGGAGGCCTAAGTCCAGCAGTGGACGTCTGATGGCTGAAATGATGATGATGATGATGAATGTTTCACATTGGAATGATGCCGTGATACTACATCGCTACTTTTTTATACTGTAGTAGGCTGTACATGCTGTTTCTTTTGTCTTTTCTACAGAGGTCTATAGTAATTTGTCCTATCGCGTGTAGGGAGAATTGGTTTGACCTAGGTGAAACTAGTTCATCCTAGAATCGGGTTTGGCCGATAACAGATACAATATCCTTAGTTTAATTTAAGGTTATTTAGCCCAAGTTCCCACGAACGCAATGAAATCGCTGTGGGACTTTGTCACGCACTGGATTTTACAACTCTCAGTGTTAAACTTGAGAATCCAACAGAGTTCATCAGACCATGAAAACAACACAGATTTATATTGAGGAAAACAACATAAATAGTTGGCAGCTGTACGCCGCGCGCCGTGACTGTAAAAAGAAGGCTTCTACTCAGCATAATGCTGTGCTATGGGACCCACAGCACAGCGCTGATTTTCAATGGTCACCCGAAAAGGAGTGCGTTGCAGATCCAGTTCGCGGGAAAATTGTGCCGCGATTTTATTAGGGGCGTCCGTGAAAGTACGCTTACGGCTCTTTCAGAAACTCGCGACGTGACAGCGCAACGTGACTCTACTAGAACAATTTATATGAAAACTTAATGGAAATCGTTCTATCAGAATCGTGTCAAGTCAATCGTGAAAAGTAATGAATAAAGACCACTGAAAGTACATTCAGTAAAGTTGTCCGTAGTTTTGCCTATGAAAACATATAGATATAGTGACCTTATTGGTGATGTTCTTCAGGAAGGTCAGGTGCGTAGTTTTCGCAATAAGCGTGCGAGTAAGAAATCAAATAAAAAAAAAGTCATTTATTCAACCTAGGCTTAGCGTCAGCACTTTTTGAACGTCAAAATTACACAAGACAGTCCCCCAAAACGTACGCCCTTCACCACTTCCAAGTGCTTTAGCTGGGAAGAAGAAGTGGCGCAACAAAATCCCCTGCAGCACAGGTGCCTGTTAAGTTAGAAAAACTTGATTCTATACAGTGCCTAATATGTAATTAATATTACGAAAAACAAAACATTAATTAGATTATTTGCTACATGTTAGCTAGCACACGCCAATATACCAACAAAACATTGAAAACTATACTCAAGCTGAAATAAATAATAATAAAAACTTTTTTACAAAAAAAAAAAAACTACCGACTTCCTTAAAAACACTACAAAGTGAAAAATAACTTTAATTTCGGAAGTCGGTGTCTTAGGATCTGTATTTATGGTTTTTTTGCCACCGACTTCCGAAATTAAAGTTATTTTTCACTTTGTAGTGTTTTTAAGGAACACGGTTGATTTTTAAAATTTTAGTTGTGGTATTCACCCCGCACTAATTCCAAACAAACAATGCATATTTATGCGATAGCAGAAATCGCGGTTGATTTACTGTCATTTTTTAAAGAGTTCCGGTGTCTGTCTCCGGAACTCATCATCAGATCTATATGAAAATTATATGGGACCATTTCGGAATAAACCTCTTTCGAACAAAAAAGAATTTTGCAAATCCGTCTATATACGACGGAGTTATGGCCGAACATACATAAAAAAAAAACATATAAATATCCGAATTGAGAACCTCCTCCTTTTTGAAGTCGGTTAAAAACAAAAACGTAAATAGAACTTAAAACCTAAATAAAAACCTCCAGGCATAAAGGGCGTGTCCGCTTACATATACAACGATGCATATAGCTAAGTTGAAGCAACAAAAGGAGATGTTTCATTTTTATATGGGGCTCCGGCCATAACGTGAACCGTTTAGCGAAGCTGGGTAAATTACTCATGAATAGAATAAAGTAACATTTTTTTCATAATATCAAATGGTTTTTATGTACAAAATAAAAATTAAAAATGTTTGACGTTTGTCCTAAGAGTTAGCAAGTGGTCATTTTGAATTCGTTTAGAAACACACTTCGAGAATGGAGACTAAAGATTTTTGTAACGATGAAATGGTCACACTTAATTATGTTTACTCAAAAATATTTATAAGAGAATAATAGTAATTTATTTTTAACACTACAAGAATACACACATTTTTTAATTATTTTCTACTTAACATTGATTTGATGAGACATGATTTCAGAACGAATGAAGTCTGCAAGCAAACGAGACGCCATGTTGAATAAAACATGGCAATAATTGAAAGACTATTATTTTTTGTACACAACAAATCAGGCGCAAATTAACCAGAGAATATTTTTCCCTAATTTGTGGTATATTTTCCTCTTTTTTGATAAATGTACATCTGATGGCCGAAAATGAAACATCTCCTTTAAACTAGGACCTTCGGACTTATTTTAAATTTCGCACTAATGACCAGATGTATGAACACAAACAAAGCAAAAATAGTATGCAAAGATCGTAGCAGGTGTTGTTCTGTTGTCTTTGCCTACCCTCATGAGAAAAAAGCGTGAGTCTATGTATGTATGTATATAGTTTTGCAAAGCGACGCACTGCGGCGCGTCGCGGCTAGAGTGGCGCTTAACTTTACTCGCGACCTGCCAGCCCCTATGGCTCCGTATCGATTTTCAGTCTGAAAACAAGGTCATCTGTATTGTAACTGCCTATTATATCCTGGAATATATGGACCGTGTGGCCTAATGGATAAGGCGTCGGACTTCGAATCCGAAGACTGCAGGTTCGAGTCCTGTCACGGTCGAAACCTGTTTTTTTGTTTTTATATTTTGTTGTTTATTGTTCTGTTTGTGAATTGCAAATTAGATTTTCAGCGAACGATTTCCTGTGTCTGTTGCTGTGAGAAAAAAAGGTATAAAAATATATTTATGTAGTAGGTACTTAAATACATTTTGTTGGAAAATATCCTGAGGAAGGTATTGAGTATGAATGTTGAGGGCTATAAGAGTAGAGGGAGACCAAAGAAACGATGGATGGTCTGTGTGAATTATTATATGGATAGAAAAGGGGTGACTACTGAGATGACGACCAATAGAGAAGTGTGGAAGAAAAAGATATGTTGCGCCGACCACAAATAAATTGGGATATGAGATTGATGACGATGATGATGATATTGGAATAGCAAAACACAATCATTTCTTCCCGTGGATGTCGTAAAAGGCGACTAAGGGACTTACTAGAGAATGGGCAGCAGCGTTCTCTATGCATTTTAGCACCATACTGCGATCGCCAACCCGCTTGCCAAGCGTGGCGATTATGGCAAAGCCCCCCAAATTGGGGGTGGCCTAAGTCCAGCAGTGGACGTCTGATGGCTGAAATGATGATGATGAAAATACAATCGGCTTTTCTAAAAAAAATTTGTTAAGTTAGGTGAACAGATGAAATATATACAGTATATACCCAGCTTTTGACCGCTTCATCAGCATTTCAGCCGAAAGACGTCCACTGCTGGACAAAGGCCTCCCCCAATTTGAGAGGGTTTGTTATATTGGCCACGCTTGGTAGGCGGGTTAGCGATCGCAGTAAGATGGTAAAACGCACAGAGAACGCTGCTGCCCAATTTCTAATAAGTCCCTTAGTCGCCTTTTATGACACCCACGGGAAGAAATGGGGTGTTGCTATTCTTTACGTTCGGCGCCACACGGAACTACGTCTGCGTGGATGTCAAAAATTATCCCACTAGACCGTATTTCTGGAATTAAGTACCTATACTGATCCAGGTTATAAACTATCTGCCAAATTTCTGTCAATGTTTCCGCGGCGCGCGCCAGTCGGCTTGAATTTTTCCGACATCTTCAACAATAATGGTTATATTTCGGCCAATTAAAACAAAACCTTAATGAATTATACACCTAAGTGTTCCTCATTAATCACTGCGTCCATTGGTGAAATCTTTATAGAAATCTGTTACCTAGTTTTAGAATTTACTGCGTTCTTACAGACAGACTTGGCGGGGGACTTTAGTTTTATAACTTTTATCTGCGGCTTGTGATAACTGGAGGTCGGAAATGCCTCCAGTCAACATCGACTTGCAAGAACTGTAAAATAATAAAAAATCGCTTCAAAAGTCTGTTTATTATGGGGACACGTGCGTTATCGCGTGAACACATTTTTGCGCGCGTTAGTCTGAGTTTGAGATAACTCCTAAGATATGCATTTTAAAGCCTCGTATCCACTAGGCAACAATTGACGCGCAACAAATGACGCACAACATGTACGGCAACGTTGCACAACAGCGCGCGACGTTGCTAGCTGGCTCGCAACATGACGCGCGGCTTGTTGTTTGTTTAGAGAGCATCGTTAGTTGAGCATCAATTGTTGTCGAGTGGAGACGTGACCCGCAACAATGTTTTTGATACATTTTTCGATAAAATTATAACCACTGTAGCTGTATCTCAACACTAGTTCCTCTGGCGACATGTTGTCGACGACTGACGTAGTAGTAAATGCGTTGACAGACAACGTTGTTACACAAAAGTTCTGCGCTGACATTCAACATATTGGACAATATGTTGTGCAACATGCCGTGCGCCAAATGTTGCCTGGTGGAAACGCGGCTTAATGATAAGCTGCATAGAACGATTACGATCAGGGGGCCTAAAAAACTTTTTTACAAAAAAAAACAACCGACTTGCTTAAAAACACTACAAAGTGAAAAATAACTTTAATTTCGGTAGTCGGTGTCTTAGGATCTGTATTTATGGTTTTTTTGCCACCGACTTCCGAAATTAAAGTAATTTTTCACTTTGTAGTGCTTTTAAGGAAGTCGGTTGTTTTTTTTTTTGTAAAAAAGTTTTTATTTTTAAATTTTTAGTTGTGGTATTCACCCTGCACTAATTCCAAACAAACAATGCATATTTATACGATAGCAGAAATCGCGGTTGATTTCCTGTCATTTTTTAAAGAGTTCCGGTGTCTGTCTCCCGAACTCATCATCAGATCTATATGAAAATTCTTTTTTTGTTCGAAAGGGGTTTACCCCTTTCGAACAAAAAAAGAATTTTGCAAATATATGACGGAGTTATGGCCGAACATACATAAAAAAAAAACATATAAACATCCGAATTGAGAACCTCCTCCTTTTTGAAGTCGGTTAAAAAGGCACTTTGGCAGAATTATAATAGGAAAATATATTATGAATCATATTATAAACCGTAAAATGGTCACAAACTGACAATTCATAATTCTGCGTACAATTCATTACACACAACACAATTCGTCTATTTGACAGTTTTATATGGAGATTTATGACAGTTTTGTGGGTTTCGTTTTCGACAAAAATAACCGTCGGTTTTGCATTCCCTAATCGGAATAGTCTTAACATACTAGAAACGTATGACTCAAAAAATGACTTGCGCTCTTTACAGAGCTAATTGTATCAACAGACTCTAAGTAAGTGTGATATTGACTTTTCTTTATACCTTAGTAAATATAACACCTCTTTTCCTCGATGAGGTATGCAGGATTCATAGTACACCGATATTTCGTCAGATATTTACCTAAAAAGGTAACAACATACATAATCAGTGTATAGATAGATCGAAGTGAGGACTTTTGGGTAAGTAATAACAGCCGCACGGGTTGATCGTTCCGGTTAAGCTACGCTTGCCGCGGTTGGTCCGTGGATGGGTGACCATATTTACATACCAAGACGCTTCCGTGCCTCGGAAAGCACGTTAAACCATTGGTCTCGGCTGTCTTTCGTAGATCTTAGACAGTCGTTACGGGTCGTCAGAAGCCCGAAAGTCTGACAACCAGTCTTACCAAGGGGTATCGTATTACCCAGTAACTGGGTTGTGGAGGACAGATAGGCAGTCGCTCCATGTAAAATAGTGGTACTCAGCTGCATCCGGGTAGATTGGAAGCCGACCTCAACATGGTTGGGAAAGGGCTAGGCTACCTGCCAGGGTCGCGAGCTTGTTCAAACGAGATACCGTGACCCTGGGATATGGGTAACTGAAGGAACACGGGTGGGTTTTAGTCAGTAAGTCTGACACGCCATCCTACTCCGCAAAAAAGGGCTAGTCTAGGATGATGAGATAGATCGAAGTTTCATGGTGGTGGTATCCAGTTCAAATCAAGCTATTCCAATCCTGGAATAGTTTACCTTATGATTTATATAAATGACTTGCATCTTAGTGTTAACTTATTTACTTACTTTTACGATTAGAAGATAAAATATAGACTAATCTTTGTACTTGAGTATTATGGTAAGATTATGGCGTAAAATTTCAGCATTGATTTGCGCAATAATTTTATTTATTTCATTTTCATTGTCACTCTCCTGCTCTTCATCAGCAGCCTCTATTGTTCCCACAGCTGGGACACAGCTACTCCTCTCTGTGAGAGGGAACGGACTGTAAACAACAGTGCGGGTTGAAAAATGTCACTTATCTTTGAGTATATGGCTGGCCTGTTAGTCTAGTGGTTAGTGACCCTGACTGCTAAGATTGAGGTCGTGGGTTCGATTCCCACCCAGGAAAAATCTTTGTGTGATGAGCACAATCATTTGTTCTGTGTCTGGGTGTAATTTATCTATAATATGTATGTATTTAGAAATATATAAGTATGTTTATCAGTTGTCTGGTTGCCATAGTACAGGCTCTGCCTAGTTTGGGATCAGATAACGTTGTGTTGGTTGTCCCAAGTTATTATTTATTTATTTATATGGTTCTAGGACATGACGGTTTCTTCACCATTTTTATTTATATCAGACATCATTTGTAGTCTATAGTTTTACACAAATACATAAACATTAAATAATTACACAAGATAAAACAGTATACACTAAATAATTAATATTATAAACTACTAGCTTCTGCCCTCGACTTCGTCCGCGTTAAATTTCTTGTTCCCCTGACCCTTCCCGTCGCGTCGAATCGCCTACCCGTGCGATTTTTCACGTTTTTGCAACATTTTTCATTACTGCTCCGCTCCTCTTGATTGTAGCGTGATGTTATATAGCCTATAGCCTTTCTCAATAAATAGACTACCCAACACAAAATATTTTTTTCAATTCGGACCAGTAGTTCCTTAGATTAGCGCGTTCAATCAAACAAACAAACATACAAACTCTTCAGCTTTATAATATTAGTATAGATTTTTAAATTACTAACTTTCTTTTCCTTCGCCGTTTTGAGAATAGGAATCGAGTTCTGGAAAAGCGTTTAAAAATGTTTTTATGATTGGATTATTCGTTGGCGTAAGTGTATCGTTTCTCAAGGAGCATACTTTGAAGGTGATAAGATAAATTTGGATGAATAACTAACATTTTGAGTATTATTGATCTTTTCTGGTTCTTTCTTGACAGAGTAGTAATATGCTTTTAACTCGATAATCTCATTGGCCTGTATGAGTTCTTGCGTTTATTATGGTACACGTTGTATATGTCATGTACATCTTTATATATACTAAAATTCTACTGTACGTATGTCACTGAACTCCTCCTAAACGGCTGGACCGATTTGAATGTTTTTTTTTTTGTATGCGTTTGGGTGGCACCTGGACGGTTTAGATTCACAAATCAGCCCGACGGATGGTGCTGCTATCGAGTTCTAGGAAACAGGACAATGTCTGTACGGTCAGCTAGTATAATATATTTATTCGTGTTTTCTTAGCTACTTCATAAAATTTTATTACAAGTTGTTTTAACCTAAAAAGATTTGCAACCTTTGAGCTATCCTTCAACTAACAATAAAAACTATATAAATCTATATCGATCATGACGCAAATATACCCATCTCCTTCTTTTATTGTAAAATATTGAAGTGCGAGAGGGACGGACCGAGGTTGGAAATTCAGAAGGCTACTGCGGTTTTTACTATATTTGAAATGTTGTTAATTTATATTATTATTGTTTAATGGAAAACTACATAGATGTTTGTTTATTAATTGCAATTTATTGAATGCCCAATGACGTCCGAGTTTGTCTGAGAAAAAAGGAATCTCTAGGAATGCATGAGTCATTGTTATTCGTTTCTACACCAACTGCCATCTTGAGGTCAGCTTCCAATCTAACCGGATGCAGCTAAATACCAGTATTTTGCATGGAGCGACTTTGCTGCCCTCTTCCAACAACGCTCTAAGCTAAGTTCCGTATTCCACAAGGGGTGTCCTTAAGGTGAATGCTTCAACCAGCCCGCGAAATTCAAATTTTCTTACGTTTTTTGCAATTTGCAGGCCAGTGCTAGGTTGTATGGTGATTAAAATATTATTCGCACCTGTAAGACATATCTAGTTACAGAATTATAATCATCAAAATCATCAATACAACGCTCTAAGTTCATAAAGCTGTAGGAATGACTTTTTCTGTTTTTTTTTTTTTGTTCCTAGGCCTTTATGAACTTGGAGGGTTGTATTGGCGATTTTGATGATTATAATTCGTTAACTACATACGTTTTCCAGGCGCGAATAATATTTTAATCAACATACAACCTAGTACTGGCCTGCAAATTGCAAAAAACGCAAGAAATTTTGAATTTCGCGGGCTGGTTGGAGCATTCACCTTAACATGTAGTCACTTAAAGTATTTGTGCTCTGGCAGGAGTACCTAGTAGTAGTATTCTCCTTCCCTTATCCCAATTTATTGGGATTCGGCACACCATGTCATTTATCCCACACTTCTGTATTAGTCGTCATCTCAGTAGTCACCCCTTTTCTATCCACATCATCATTCACACAGTTCATCCAACGTTTCTTCGGTCTTCCTCTATTCTTATAGCCATCGACATTCATAATCAAAACCTTCCTCCCGAAATTTTCCTCATTCCTCCGTAGTAGATGCCTATACCATGACAAACGATTTCCACATAACTTTTCAGTTGTCGGTGCAACTTTCAGACTTCCTTAGTAAATAATGGAAAAAAGCGTGGGGTGCTTTTTAAGGTATTTTTTTATTGATATCAGGCACCCCACGCTTTTTTTCCATTATTTTGTACTTTTTAGTTTGGTTTTCAATGGAAGCGTGTTTTTTAGTTTTTTTTAACTATTAATTATTTTCTATTTTTAAGGGTGTTTCGAATTTTGAGACATATGTCAGCGTAGTTTGTGACGTATGTCAGCACAGTTTTCGAAGACGTTTTTTTTTGCTGTCCTGGTAACCCTGGCAAGGATAATGGCACAAATTAGTTTGTGACGTATGTCAGCGTAGTTTTCGAAGACAGTTTTTATGCTGTCCTGGTAACCCTGGCAAGGATAATGGCACAAATTTATGAAATTATTGCATTGTCATCGGTCCTTGACAGGTGTGCAAAGTTTGAATGAAATCTGGTCGTTTAAAGTGGGTCAAAATCGCGCTATAAGGAGTCGGTTACAAACAAACATACAAACTTACAAGTGAAGCTAATATAAAGCGTGTAAAAACAAATAACGAATAGATGATAAATGATTTTATTTCTTTAAGTAGGTTTGTATACAATCATATTTTTTAAAACTAAACGAGGTCGGTGTCTCCTAATTGACTACTCTGAGAAGAAAGGTAAAATCAAAAGCCAGTCTCTTTTATAGTCCAGACATAATATTGGTCACACCATATTGATAAAACTACTTACACCATTGACATATCCATTTTATGTCCAGACTTATCACTCTCCATTCCATGGTTGTCTGGAAGAGATCGCCTAAAGCTATAAGGTCACCCATTGTATATTTTGTAGTAATTGTAATGTAATATTTTGTATCTTTATGGTGTACAATAAAGTATGTTTAAATAAATTAAAAGATATAATATATAAGGCTTTTTTCATTTTATTTTCCTACCTAAATTAATTTCTTCTAACATTTTAATGATGATCACTTGTGAATCAGAGCTTTGTAATCATTAATAGAGGATATACACTGGTGTCTGATGACCCAATCACGTTTCTACTAATTGGATTTTTATCATTATTAGGTGCATTAACTGTATGTCCGCTAGTGACGATATTTAAGCACCTACCTACCTTCTAAGCGGTGTTCTGTGTGGTGCCGGATCTAAAGAATAATAATATCTTAGGACAACCAACACAACGTTATCTGGTCTCAAACTAGGCAGAGCCTGTACTATGGCAACCAGACAACTGATAAACATACTTATATATTTCTAAATACATACATATCTATATATATAAAAATGAATCCCTATTTCCCTATTTTCTGAGTCCCGGATTGATGGTTTTCATGCCATCATGAGAAAGCGAGCGGCCTCCATAATGCACCGTATCCGAGTAAGCTCCAACAGCATTCTAAAAGTAATAGCAGACCGGTTAGACGGTCCATTTATTAGACACTGGATTGCACTCCACGTGTCTAATTGATTTGATTTGATTTTCTATTATTATTACTGTTTTTTTTTTTTGTACTTTACTAACCTAGTTCTTAAGTATTTACTAACACAAATATGGATGATTTAATCTGAATTAAAGTTAATATATATATATATATATATATTTCCCTTGGTCACGCCATCACGCGTAAACGGCTGGACCGATTTCACTTTCTTTTTTTTTTTTGTTGTGTTTGTAATTGTCAGGAGAAGGTTCTTATGAAAGAAAAAAAATAAAAAAATTGCGTGGAAAATTAGAAAATTTAAGAACACTTATTTAAGAATACTTAACAACCATATAATAGGACATGTAAACTTTTTGAATGTAACATTATGACATTTGACATAGAATTGACAGAATGCGTGCTCAAATATCATCAAAGAGACAGGACAACGTCTGTCGGGTAAGCTAGTTATAGATAAATTACACCCAGACACAGAACAAATGATTGTGCTCATCACACAAACATTTGTCCTGGGTGGGAATCGAACCCACGACCTCAGTCTTAGCAGTCAGGGTCACTAACCACTAGACTTAACAGGCCAGTCCAGAATAGCACCATCCCATTTCTTCCCGTGCGTGTCATAAGATGCGACTAAGGGACTTACTAGAGAATGGGCAGCAGCGTTCTCTATACATTTTACCACCATACTGTGATCGCCAACCCGCCTGCCAAGCGTGGCGATTATGGCAGACTCGCCCAAATTGGGGGAAGCCTATGTCCTGTAGGGTATGTCTTTCGGCTGAAATGATGATGGTAATGATGATACAGGGTCAAATTTAAATAAGCTGGCAATTACTACTAAGTGTTGGTTATTGATATCGAAAATTAAAAGAACCGATTCGTCCCGCTGGAATTTGTGGATCTTTTTGACAGTCGTTATGGTTCGTCAGAAGCCTGAAAGTCTGACAACCAGTCTTACCAAGGGGTATCGTATTATCCAGTTAGATAGATAAGATAGATAGATAATTTATTTATTGACACAAAAAAATATTAACATTACAACAACCATTTTGCGTAAAGAAAAATAAATTGTGGGCTATAATGAAAATAATATAACAGGGTTGCATCTGTAGCCGAACTAGGTGAAAAACCTGTATCTCGACTACAGCGCCATACCTCTCTGATAACGGACTGGGAGGTTTTTAGCCAACATTTCAAATTTTGTTAAAACTAATTTATATTATTTTTTCATACACAGTAATTCTTTTAAAAAGAGAATTGATAAAACTTAAAATGAGTAGTAGAACTTGTAGAGTGTGTAGTGTGTGAGTAAGTGGGGTGTGTGTGTGTACGTGTGTGTGTTTGTTATATATGAGTGCGGATGAGTAGGTGTATGTGTGCGTTTTAATATGTGTAAAAAATCCAGTAACCAGGTTGTGGAGATCAGATAGGCAATTGCTCCATGTAAGATACTGGTATTCATCTGTATCTAGTTAGACTGTACGCCGACCCCAAAATAGTTGGTAAAAGGCTTGAGAGAACTGATGAGGACCCACGAGCAGAAGAACTGTGTGGCGTCCACTGATACCTTTTTTTTTTTGTGGATGGGAAATCATCAAATGACGTCACCCGTTCTAGGTGGAGCGCAAGGGCGTGTTAGACTTTTACTGACTAAAACCCACCCGTGTTCTTTCAGTTATATGCCAGGGCCACGGTAACTCTATCGAACGAATCTCGCGACCCTGAGAGGGTCCACTGATACCTAAAGGCCTATTCTCGTCAGTGAAAACGTTCAAAATCTAGTCGCAGTCTCATCTTAGCGACAATCAAATGTCAGAAACTTGTCAAAAATGTATGGAAACTCGAGGTATTTTTGACAGATTGAGTCGGAGTTCAGATTGTCAACGTTCTTAAAATTAAGAGAATAGCCCCGCTGAATGAAAAATAATTATGGAAAATATTCATAGCTTTAAATAAACAATGTGCTTAGTAATCTTAGTATAATTACTGGGATTTCCAAACCATATTTATGATTAAGTTAGGGTGTGTTCATAGGCTAGTGACAAAAAGAATAAATGTGACTGAAAGAAGTTTGTTTCTATTGACTCCTAAATCGATTTAATTAATTTCGCCCTTTTTCAAATCAAAATATTTTTATTTCACATAAACCTACATGGGCACTTATGAAACGTTAGAAGCTAGGTGAACGGTTCCAAATTATTGATTCCTATGGAGAAGAACCGGCAAGAAACTTCATGGTTACACTTTTAAAATAATTGGCTTTTACATTGGTTTTAAATTACAGTATTAATAGGTATGAGAGATTAGGACTATCAACAAGTACCAAGTACTTAATAAAATGGACAATTGCCTACAGTCTACAAGGCCTGCAACTTTCTCACATTCACAAAGTATAAAAGAATTACATAAATGATAGTATTTCATAAACAAGATAATTTCTTTTAAACCAAATGTCATTTTTGCCATAACAATCAATAATAAACATCTTTGATGTGGGATGCAATATGTGTCGACAAACTTGCGCCATCCCATCTTCTTAGCACGGCGGGCTGTGCTGGAGCGGCTGCTGCAGGTGCAGAAAATCTCACACAGTTCAAATATTCCTACCTTATTTGAAATTATATGTTCGAGCCGTTTGGGGTTGAAGGGGTCATGGGGTCCGAGTGCCCACGTAGTATTTCGGGACATTGCCAAGCGGTTGGTCGACTGTTCACGTGACCAGAGGGCTGACCTATTTTTTGGCCAAAGAATCAGCATTGCCATACAACGTGGTAATGCTGCCAACCTTTGGGCACGTTTCCTACTGACTAAGATGCAGACGAAAATCAAGGCAATAAGGTTCAATTTTAAATAAATGAAGGAATGCTAGGGTCAACACGATTTATAACCGACTTCAAAAACGAGGAGGTTCTCAATTCGGATGTTTATAAGTTTTTTTTATTTTTTTTATGTATGTTCGGCCATAACTCCGTCATATACAGGGTTATTTGTAAAACACCGGCAACCTCTCAGGTCTATGTTACTAACATCATAATCAACAACTTTTGTTCTGTGACTTTTAAAAATTCATCATATTTTAGTTCATCAGATTTTCAAACAAAAATAAAAATATTTACATTAAACGCTCTAAATGTTACGGAGTCTATGCGAAGCAAAAGAAAGCGATAGTATATTAGCAAGGGGAGCGGGGTTAGGGCGGCGGGGGCGCTTGAACTTGACCTATTTACAGGCAGCCGATTTTTGTATGAAAATCTGATGCACTAAAATATGATGAATTTTTAAAAGTCATAGAACAAAAGTTGTTGATTATGATGTTAGTAACATAGACCTGAGAGGTTGCCGGTGTTTTACAAATAACCCTGTATAGACGGATTTGCAAAATTCTTTTTTTGTTCGAAAGGGGTTTATTCCGAAATGGTCCCATATAATTTTCATATAGATCTGATGAAAATTCGGGAGACAGACACCGGAACTCTTTACAAAATGGCAGCAAATCAACCACGATTTCTGCTATCGCATAAATATGCATTGTTTGTTTGGAATTAGTGCAGGGTGAATACCACAACTAAAAATTTAAAAATAAAAACTTTTTTACAAAAAAAAAACAACCAACTTCCTTAAAATCACTACAAAGTGAAAAATAACTTTAATTTCGGAAGTCGGTGTCTTAGGATCTGTATTTAAGGATTTTTTGCCACCGACTTCCGAGATTAAAGTTATTTTTCACTTTGTAGTGATTTTAAGGAAGTCGGTTGTATTTTTTTTTTGTAAAAAAGTTTTTTTTTAAATAATAACAGTTAGTTTGTAAAAAATAAGTTTTGGTCATTGTATTAGGTTGGGGAAAAAGTCTTTTCGCATTATAGTATGTATGAACTTGTAATAAAATCTCTTTGGGTATACTATTTGTATCTGGCTGGTTTTGGTATCATTGAAAGTTTAAATTTTAAAGAACATAATTCCAAATTCAAATTAGGAAAATGTGTGATTTTCATTTGTTTTTCGTACCGTCAAGATGAGTGAATCTAATGAAGAAATTCGATACATTTTAAAATTTTACTACAAAAAAGGTAAAAATGCAACGCAAGCCGCGAAAAAAATTTGCGATGTTTATGGACCTAGTGTAGTGTCTGTGAGAGTAGCACAAATTTGGTTTAAGCGTTTTCAATCCGGAAATTTTGATGTCAAAGATGCACGTCGCTCTGGTCGCCCTATTACGGATAAAATGGATGCCATTTTTGAAAAAGTGGAGCAAGATCGGCATACCAGTAGTTACGACGTAGCTGAAGAACTGGAAATTGACCACAAAACAGTTTTGGCGCATTTGAAAAAAACTGGGTACACAAAAAAGCTCGACATTAGGGTACCTCACGAGCTCACTGAAAGAAACCTAATGAACCGTGTACTCATTTGTGATTCTTTATTACGACGTAATGAAACCGAACCATTTTTGAAGAAGCTGATAACTGGTGATGAAAAGTGGATCACGTATGACAAGAACGTGCGAAAAAGGTCGTGGTCAAAGGCCGGTCAGGCTTCACAGACTGTGGCGAAACCCGGGTTAACTCGCAACAAGGTGATGCTGTGTGTGTGGTGGGATTGGAAGGGCATTATTCATTATGAGCTGTTACCACCAGGCAGGACCATCGATTTTGAACTCTACTGCGAACAACTGATGAGATTAAAGCAAGAAGTTGAGAGAAAGCGGCCGGAATTAATCAACAGAAGGGGTGTGATTTTCATCATGATAACGCTAGACCTCACACATCTTTAGCCACCCAACAAAAATTAAGAGAGTTTGGCTGGGAGGTGTTAATGCATCCGCCGTATAGTCCTGACCTTGCACCTTCAGATTTCCACCTGTTTCGGTCTCTTCAGAATTCTTTAGGCAGTGTCAGGCTAACATCACGAGAGGAATGCCAAAAGCACTTGTCGCGGTATTTTGACCAGAAGTCCCAAAATTTCTATAGCAATGGGATCATGTCTCTACCTACCAGATGGCAAAAAGTTATCGAACAAAATGGTACCTACATACTTAAGTTAAAAGTAAATAAACTTTATTAAAAAATGTTTTGAATTTTCTTAAAAAATGCGAAGAAACTTTTTCCCCAACCTATTATTATACTTTCAACTTAATACTCTAAAATTGGGGTTGTATGAGGACTTGCGTTAATTATGTTACACTTTGTCATGATCATTTCAGCCAAAATAGTCCACTGCTGGACTTTGGGGGATAATTTTGGTTTGCCATAATCACCACGCTTGGCAGGAAGGTTGACGATCGCAGTTTGGTCGTAAAACGCACGGAGAACGCTGCTGCCCATTCTCTAGTAAGTCCCTAAGTCGCCTTTTAAGACAACCACGGGAAGAAATCGGGTGGTGTTATTTTTTACGTCCGACAACACATGGCAAACGTCGTGTATCTACACAATTGTGAATATAACCTAAGGTTTAATTTCATATTTACTTCGAGAAGGCGGTGGAATTTACCTAAGACTCAGAGACCGTGACGAAATGTACTAATACGTGTAATAAATACGCTCTTGTGGTGTTTTCTATACTGTCATGGTCCAATTATTTTAAAGGAACGGCCTCTTAACCAACGTGGTCTTCGAATGGAAAATTTATTGGTATGTAAGAAAGAATGAAATAAAAAGTATTTACTGTGACTCGCACAGAACATCACATACTAAACTACACACACAATCGTAAAAAAAAAATAAGAATAACAATATTTCTAGAAAAAAAACTTTTTATAAAAAAATTACAACCGACTTCCTTAAAAAAAACAGTACAAAGTCAAAAATAACTTTAATTTTGAAAGTCGGTGCCTTAGGATCTGTATTTAAGGTTTTTTGCCACCGACTTCCGCAATTAAAGTTATTTTTGACATTGTAGTGTTTTTTTTAAGGAAGTCGGTTGTTATTTTTTTGTTTAAGTTTTATTTTTAACTTTTTAGTTATGGTAGATAGGTACCCCGTACTAATCTAATCGCGTTATTTGTTCATTTGTCGCGCAAATACTTAATGCAAATTTAAGACTTAGATGGTTTTCACATGGATCCCATTATTCGAATGGAACCAAGTTAAAATAGGACCATTCGGGAAGCACCAGTTTTCAAATAAAAAAAGAATCATTGAAATCGGTTGGCATGATATTGAGTTATTCGTCCCTTTGCCGCACACATACTTAATGCAAATTTAAGACTTGTATGGTTTTAACATGGATTCCGTTGTCCGAATGGAACCAAATCAAAATGGGACTATTCGGGAAGCACCAGATTTTAAATGAAAGAAAAATCATCAAAATCGATTCATCCAGTCAAAAGTTATGAGCTAACAAACATTAAAAAAAGGTAAAAGGCTCCTATCTCAGCAACGTGCTGAAATTTTAGGGCCCAGTGTGATGTCACAGGCAGTGACAGAAATAAATATTTAATTTTTTGATGAGTAGGATCTGCAGCCTCAATGACGTCCACTGCTGAACATAGGGCCCAAGCTCCACCACTTCGACCGTGTTTGTGCTTCCCACATCCATCAAAATCCTGCAGCCTTCACAAGGGCATCGGTTCACATTGTGGGAGGCCTGCCAACTGTGACTTCCAGTACGCAGTCGCCACACCAGAACCTTCCGGCCCCATCGGCCATCTGTTCTGCGAGCAATGTGCTCTGCCCACTGTCACGTTAGTTTGACGATTCTTCGGGCTATGTCGGTTACGTTGTGTCGTGCGTGATTACTTAATGAAATGAAATAAATTTATTTGCCAGAACATAGGTATTTAAATAGTAACATGGTTAAATAATTTGCGTTTCACTATATTCAACTTACCAGTCGTGCAAATATTTCTAGTGCATGCATAAACATCATAAAATTACATCACCGTCATTAGTTATATACACCATCATCATAAAAAAAAACAGTATTGCCTAGTTAGTATTACTTATAATATTAAATTAGTTATTTATATCAAAGGCATACTATTCTATCAACGACTATTTAAACGATAAGAATAGTTGGTGGCTGTGATCAACTCACGACAATGTTTATGTTCTTTCAATCCAGAATTAGTCTTCTTACTGACAGTTTATACATTGGGTAGTTCATATAATTGTTTTTTTTTTTAATATTTATTTTTTTATTTAACTGCTTTTGTTAGTTTATTTTTATTTTGTTTTCATTTCATTTATTGTGTTTATGTATCATTTGCATCGTATATGTAGGCGGGCACGCCCTTTATGCCTGGAGGCTTTATTAAGGTTTTAAGTTCTGTTTACGATTTTGTTTTATTATTTATTTCAGCTTGAGTTTAGTTTTCAAAGTTTT
Source organism: Aporophyla nigra (assembly GCA_947507805.1). Classification (NCBI taxonomy): domain Eukaryota; kingdom Metazoa; phylum Arthropoda; class Insecta; order Lepidoptera; family Noctuidae; genus Aporophyla; species Aporophyla nigra. The sequence goes on from OX382318.1 coordinate 4,324,875, forward strand.
GTTGGTATATTGGCGTGTACTAGCTGACATATGGCGAATAATGTATGTTTTGTTTTATAATATTAATAACTTACACAATACTGTATAGAATCAAGTTCTTCTAACTTAACAGACAGCTGTGCTGCTGGGGAGTTTGTTCCGCCACTTCTTCTTCCCAGCTAAAGCACTAGGAAGTGTCGAAGGGCGGGCGTTTTGGGGGGACTGTGTCATGTAACTTTGACGTTCAAAAAGTGCTGACTCTCAGCCTAGTTTGAATAAATTACTTTTGACTTTGATTTTGCTTTTTTTTTATTTCACAGTTAAAAAAGTTCATCAATGTAATTTGATTTAGTTTGGAAAAAGTGTATTAGTTTAAAGCCGAATTACAATATCTACTGTAGCAGCACTGTTACAACATCATCATCATGCATCATTCATCATTCTTCTGCCTTTATCCCTATTTATTTTTGGTCGGCCCAACTTGTCTTTTTCTTCCACAACCTCTCTATTAGTTGTCATCTCCGTAGTCACCCCCTTTATATCCATATCATAATTCACATAGTCCATCCATCGTTTCTTTGGTCTCTCTCTACTCTTACAGCCATCAACATTCATACTTAATACTTTTCTCACGACATTTTCCTCATTCCTCCGCATCACGTGACCATACCATGACAACCGATTCCCACACAACTTTTCAGTTATTGGGGTTACGGTAACATCATGATTTGTAAAAGTATATTTATTTTTAGGTAAGTTATCATTGTGACAACTCAGGCAATTGAGTTTGTTATTGTACTTTGGCAACACATACAAAATCCGGCACCACACGGTACCACCATACTGCGATCGCCAACCCGCCTGCCAAGCGTGGCGATTATGGCAAAGCCCCTCAAATTGGGGGAGGCCTAAGTCCAGCAGTGGACGTCTTACGGCTGAAATGATGATGATGATGGTGAACATATACAAATATCGGCAAGGATGTCGTAACAACGGGACAAAAATGTTTTTTAACCGAGTTCAAAAAACGAGGAGATTCTCAATTCGACTGTTTTTTTTTATGTTTATCACCTCAGAACTTTCGATTTTGATGGTTCTTTTTTTATTTGAAAGCTGATGCTTCCTGTGTGGTCCCATTTCAATTTGGTCCAGTTCTGACAATAGGATCCATGAGAAAATCATATAAGTCATAAATTTCACCTGGCCAGTAGTGGTATAGGAATTAGTGTGGAGTGAATACCATAAATAAAGAGTTAAAAAAAAACTTTTTTACAAAATGATGATGAATGAATGTAGTGTTACAAGTGAAAAATAAAAATAACTTTCGTTTCGGAAGTCGGTGGCAAAAACTTAAATACAGATCCTTAGACACCGCCTTCTGAAATTAATGTAATTTTTCACTTATTAGTGTTTTTAAGGAAGTCGGTTTTGTTTACATTATTTATATAAATATTTTTTTGCTTTTGCTTGAGTATAGATTTCATTTTATTTGTTGTATATTGGGTTGGCTAGCTAACATATGGCAAATAATTAAATTTAGATTTTGTGTTTCCCGATGTTAATCACATATTATTGTATAGAAACAAATTCTTCTAACTTTACAGACAGCTGTGTTGCTGGACAGTTTGTTGCGCCACTTCTATTTCCCAGCTAAAGCACTAGGAAGTATTGAAGGGCGGGCGTTTTGGGGGACTGTCTTATGTAATTTGGCGTACAAAAAGTGCTGGTTTCAGTCTTGTTTAAATAAATAACTTTTGATTTTTCACATCCTCCATCCATCCAAAAGAGCAACCTTTGCGTCTGGCCAATTTTCAATGACCATTGTACCTATGCGTTTTACCGACTACACTATATAGTATTCTTGGTAACCACTTGAACTTATCTAAGTGACAGTAATTATGCTCGAGCAAGGAGTAGATTCACAGTGATAGTTCGCCGGATAGTGTTTGAACTTTGAACTCACGACCTCTTTGCTCACCAGTACCTACCTACTCACTAGCAACATACATTATATGCTTCGAGTTTTAATGTTATTCAGTAACTTGACAGTTGAAGAGGTAAACCAGATTTTGACAAAAGGAAGATGGTGTAAGAATGAACGAAATTGAATGAACTTGAAATAATGTACTCACATGCGAACTTTTTATTTTAAATTTAATAACTTGTCTTAAAAACACGATATATACTATATCGATATAAATATAGTTTTTTGTTGCTAGCGGAAATAAAATGATAAAAGAAAAAAAAATTACGTGGTTTTTATATTTAGTTTATTTCAATTAAAATTTATTAATTATTCTTCTGTTATAATTCTTCTACATTCCGCATCTGATAAACTCATTTTATAAAAGTTTTATTTAAATTGAACCATGATAAAATTTATCATTCGTTATTTACGCGAAATCGTTCACTACCCCAACACTTATTCGTTTTAGTATGGTAACATTATTTTTCTTTGAACTGTCAAATTACTGAATCCAATTAAAAGTCGAAGTATAGTTGCAACTAATAATTATTTTATGGACAGTAAAGACTATCCATAAAACCTCTGAATTTACCTCAGTTTTGCGTCAGTGTCAAAATCAAAGTGATGTTTGTGCTCGTTACTATAAAGTTACTTTTAGGTTGCTACCATTCATAAGTCTGTCAATACCACAGTGATCTTTATAATCATTGAAATAAGGTTGCTGTTACTGTCAGAAGTAATATAAATGAATATATTGGCGCGTGGCCAAAATCGATAAGAATGCCGCCATCTTGATTTTCAATACATTTTACACAACGGTTTTACACAAATATTAACCTAAAGAACGTGACAACCTGTTGATGACATTCAAATGCCAACAGATTCATGCACAGTGTAGTTAGAAGCCTAAATATATGACAACCACTCTTTCCAAAAGTAAGACTACAAGTTGATTAATATAACTGTACACTTCGGGCTGTCAAAATCAAAAGATTGGCAAGATTGAATTCTCCCGCCCGCTTCCCTTCGTACCTCACCGCTGACTCCTACCAGAACAGTCTGCACTCTCGTGTCGTCTATACCGTTATTTTCGTTTTTAATACCGTTGCTGTCACTACCAATGCATCCATTCTTTCAATAGTTTGACACTGACACCTGTCAATGTCAAAATATTGACACAATATGAAACAGTTACGAAAATCAAGTTGTATGCAATAACAGGATTGTGAAGGTCAGACGGGCACTTCATAATAATTTCAGCCGAAAAACGTCCACTGCCGGACATAGCATCGCCAAATTTTAGAGGGTATGCCATATTCACCACGCTTGGCAGGCAGGTTGGCGATCGCGGTATGATGGTAAAATGCATAGAAAACGCTGCTGTCCATTCTCTAGTAAGTTCCTTGGCTGCCATTTTACGACACCCACGGGAATAAAAGGGATTGGCTATTCTTTTCTTCCGGCACCACTCGGAATAGACAGGCTGTTCAATAATTAATCATTGCATTGATATTGATAATAAATAATAAAAATAATTGTATTGATAATGATAATAATTGTATTTATAACTAGCTTCTGCCCGCGACTTCGACCGCGTTAAATTTCTTGTTTCCCCGACACTTCCCGTCGCGTCGAATCGCCTACCCGTGCGATTTTCCCCGTTTTTGCAACATTTATCATTACTGCTCCGCTTCTCTTAGTTGTAGCGTGATATTATATAACCTATAGCCTTTCTCGATAAATAGGCTACCCAACACAAGAATAATTTTTCAATTCGGACTAGTAGTTCCTGAGATTAGCGCGTTCAATCAAACAAAAAAACAAACTCTTCAGCTTTATAATATTAGTATAGATGATAACGATACCGGAAGTATCAATTAACGTAAGGGACATTTTGGCGAAAATGAGTTATATATGTCATTGGATTCAGAATTTTCAGCTCTATCGATTGGTATTATTGAAAAAATTCTATCGTTAAAAAAATCCCTTTCAGTAAACATTTTTGGCCTGCGTAAAACGATTTATGACCAAAAAAAAATGATGTAACAGACGTTTACATTTTTTTTTCTCTGAAAAATAAAGTAAGTCATAGTGTTAAATAATTTACACCCTTACCTTAAACCTCAAATCAGTCGATTTAAATAACATTTCACCATTAAAATAGTTTAATTTACTAATACTTAGTTATCATCATAATCTGTCTGCCCATTCCTAATTATTTATTCTTGTAATAATATAAATTTCTTATTAATATTCATATCATTTACATTATTTTATTCATTCATCTTTCAGGAAATTCATATTTTTTCATCAGACTGTTGATTAAGTCTGAGAAAACACATTTTTTTATTCGTTTAGTGATTATAATTATAAAGCTAATTAAACGTAATTATTAAAAGCACAGAGTTTGTTGGACTGTTAATTAAAAGAGATCATGGAGTCAATTATACATAATTATTTTTACATTGATAACTAGGTGTGTATCACTGTTACTTTTAGAACATTTATTTAAATTTAACAAAAAGTTTTATAGACTGATTAGTGTGTTGAATTTATAATAATTACGCAGACATAAAAGTCGAGAATAAAAAAAATATATTAACAATAAATCGTTTTATTTTTGTATCCCTAAATTTCATTTAAATCTGTGATAGCTGAGCTGAAACTAAGATTAATCATAAAATAACCTATTTCCATGGTGTTAAAATACCATAATTTTAGTAGATAATCAATATTTACATCAAATTGCAACACTGTAAAAGTTCTTAACAATAGAATTACGTATAATTTTCTATTGCTCTTGCTGCTTACACTATGCTTGGCGGTTTACACATAAAATATTAGTAACGTAAGGCACAACTAAACATATTTTTTGAATGTAAGGGACATGCTATATTTTAAACCGCTGGGTATTTCTAAATCTTGCGTTTATAGCATGAAAGAAGAAGAAATTCTAAGAAACTTTCCTCTAGACATAATTAAAATTGGAGCAGACAGAAAAAAGTTATAGACAGATTTCAAAAAATAAAATCGTTTTTTGGCTCTCCTGAAAAAACGTGTTTTGTCCCTTACATTAATTGATACTTCTGGTATCGATAATTTATAACTGTCCGTATTTATGCAAAAAGGAACCACCCAGCATAAACGCACTTCTGAGATATCAATGGATTTACAAAAACATGTGCAGCTCTGTTAGATGAAGTATAATTACTATTTATTTTATTTAAATTTATTGATAAATTAGATACTTATTTAAGTATGCGTATACAAATTTGCTCTAAATACTCTTAAACGTACTAGATAAATAGGAAAATGTGCATGTGGTTCCTTTTAACATTTACTAATTGATAGGTTTTCTCATACAAAAAAAAAAAAAGAACCACAACCCAGGGATTTACTGATATCAATGAAACTAGGTAACTAGGTTCCATTTGCTGTATTCAAAAATAATTGTTAATAATAGAAATATGTGTAATGTATAATGGTACCAAGTATGTGTGGATCTGTTTTGTATAAAAACTTTTTAACAAAAAATTAAACCGCCGAAAAAACAGAAAAGCAAAAAATAATAAACCTTAAAATTATGAGTCGGCGCTTTGAGTGATCTTAGTTCATTGATTTTTCAGCGCCGACTCAAAATTTTAAGGTTTATTATTTTTTGCTTTTCTGTTTTTTCGGCGGTTTAATTTTTTGTTAAAAAGTTTTTATTTTGTAATTTTTTGTGGCTTTAATGTACTAATAATACTTGGCAAGGTATACCCTATCCAATGAAAAAAGAATTATCAAAATCGGACTACTCTGTACAAAGTTATGCGTGGTTATACATTACAATCAATCATCTCCTGTTTTCCGACCCTTAGGGTTCGATTTTGTTTTCCAAATTTATATGGGACCACCCTCGGAGTATACCCTTTCCAATAAAAAAAGAATTATCACAATCGGACTACTATATAAAAAGTTATGCGTGGTCAAACATAAAAAAAAACAAACAAAAAAAAAATACGCGTCGAATTGATAACCTCCTCCGTTTTTTTTCGTCGGTTAAAAATGACATAGTAGTAATATCGTTTATTTCTTTGAACAATCGAGTCCCGTTGCGCTGTGGTTCGGTTTTGCTTTATATGTAATATTCATTGTTGCTGTTGGTTCAATTCTGCTTTTAGTATACATTGTTTCCAAGGGAAAAATCATGTGTTTTTTTAGGGTTCCGTTGCCAAATGGCAAAAAACGGAACCCTTATAGATTCGTCATGTCTATCTGTCTGTCTGTCCGAGTATGTCACAGCCATTTTTTTCCGAAACTATAAGAGCTATGCTGTTGAAACTTGGTAAGTAGATGTATTCTGTGAACCGCATTAAGATTTTCACACAAAAATAGAAAAAAAAACAATAATATTTGGGGTTCCCCATACATAGAACTGAAACCCAAAAAAATTTTTTTCATCAAACCTCTACGTGTGGGGTATTTAAGGATAGGTCTTCAAAAATAATATTGAGGTTTCTAATATCATTTTTTTTCTAAACTGAAACGCGAGAGACACTCCCAAAGTGGTAAAATGTGTGTCCCCCCCCCGTAACCTCTAAAATAAGGAAATGATAAAACTAAAAAAAAATATATGATGTACATTACCATGTAAACTTCCACCGAAAATTGGTTTGAACGAGATCTAGTAAGTAGTTTTTTTTTAATACGTCATAAATCGTAAACCACAATTTACCTTTCATTCAGTCAACTCAAATATAAAAATTAAAAAAAAAAAAAACATTTAATTTCATAAACATAAACCTTATGCATAAACCGTAAATTCCTGCAGGTTTGTACGGAACCCTCGGTGCGCGAGTCCGACTCACACTAGGCCAGTTTTTTTTGTATAAGAATTTAGACCACTTTTAAATTAGTATTCTTAAAAAAAAAGTAAAAAACTAAATTTGTCGTGTGGTTCCAATTTGCATAAATACGGGCAACTGATCTATTGAATGATAATTAAAATCTTCAATTGATCTGTTTTTAAAAATGTAGGTAAGGATAAATTATATAAATAATGTAAATGTTTGCATGCCGTATGGTAAAATATGGCTGAGCTTTGATGATAACAACTATTGTGTACTACCCATATTTGCGAAATAAAATTCTATTCTATTCTAGTTGCTCCATGTAAAATACTAGTAGGTAATTACCTGCATCCGGTTACTCTGAAAGCCGAAACCACCATAGTGTACCACAAAGAAAAAAGAAATAGATTTCTGCCAGACGAACACGTATAATTTAGTAAAAATGAAGAAACACCAAAATTGAAGTGAAAAGGATAATCAAAATATTGTCTGCAGATTTGAATGTTAAGGAAAATATTTACAAAACGTGTTAAAATTAATGGGTAATCAGGTTTATACGTAAATAATTTTGGTACACGACCTGTCTCAATGATTACAATCGATAAAAGGTGAAGAACACTAATTTAAACCGCGGGCCAATAAAATGTTATTTAGAAATATATTATGAAACTTAAATATTTCCTATATTTTGATTTTGTTTTAGTTTTATTTTTTCTTTCAAAATAATTCGACGTCACGATTATTTATTTCGCCTAAATGTTGATTATCGCGGACGGAGACGAAGTCACGGAATAAAAAGTAGCCTATGTCCTTTCTACTAACTTACTTCTTTCCAAATTTCATCAAAATCCGTTCAGTGGTTTAGTCGTGAAAGCGTACCAGACAACTAACAGACAGAGAGAGTTACTTTTGCATTTTTAATATTAGTATAGATTAGCTGTGCCCGCAGCTTCTCCCGCGTGGTGTTCAGAAATTATCATACAGGGACGTGCTACTCAGACAAAAAGTAGCTGATGTTATCCTCATAACATCAGCTATCTGCCAGTGAAAGTCCCGTCAAAATCGGTCCAGCCGTTTCAGAGATTAGCCGGAACAAACAAACAGACAGATAGACAGACAGACAAAATTTAAAAACAATGATTTTTTTATGTAAGTACCATATATACTTTCATATGCATTTAGTGAAAAACTGTTAATTTGAAATTACAAACAGACACTTCAATTTTATTAATTTGTATAGATGCATATAGATTGCTTTCTGCACTCCTAATCCACATAAAATTTAACTGTACCAAATCTCATACTCGTCCGCGTAATTTTCGTAAAAAGGGGGAAAAAATTTTTTGCTTCACGTATTAATATAAAGATAGATGAAAATCAACAATATGAACTTTAAAACTAGATTAGGTATAACTATACTAAGTGCATTTTAATTAAATACATACAAAGGCCAGTGGTGGCCCAGTGGTACCTAACGACCGCGACTTGCGAGTGGTAGTTCATGAGTTCGAACCCAGGTAGGCGATTTACTTTGTATAAAAATTATTTCATCACCACTGCTCACAAAACTGTGAAGGAAAACATCGTGAGGAATCGTGTCTAAGAACTAAAAATTCGAAGACATGTGACATCTACCAAACGCCCTGGATTATGGTCCACTCTCATGAGTGGTCCCTCTCACCGAGAGGAGGCCTGTATCCCAGCAGTGGGAACAATATAGGCTACTGGTGAAGTGCATTTTATCATGATTGTACACACACATACATGTATACATACATACAAAAACATGCACGACTGAATGTTATTAACCCTCAAACGCGGTACAATTCCACTCTTTTATACGGGAATTCCGTAAGTAAAATACCTGATACAAAACCAGATTAGTCATTCTTATTAGTCACAAAGTTTATTTATAGAACTTGCAATAGTGCTTATTTATGAGCAAAACACGATCAGACCAGCTTAACATGACCTAGGAAGCGATACAAAATGTTCTTCGGCATAGACTTTTGACACTGGTCTTAGAAAATAGACTGAACATTGTATCTTGAGGTTTTTTTAAACATAAATAAAAATTGATTTCTTCCTATAAAAGACGCAAAAGATTTTGATGTGGTTTTGGAACGAAGTTCCTTATCGCGCGTTGTGAAAGGGGGCTAGACGAAAAGTTGTCACAACATGCTTTAACCGACTTCAAAAAAAGGACGAGGTTTCTCAATTCGACCGTATATATTTTGTATGTTGTTTTTTTTGTTGTGAGTAGAGAGGGAGAGAGGGAGAGAGGGGGAAAGGGGTTGTTGGGGAGAGGGGGAGTTGGGGAGAGAGAGGGGGAGAGGGGGAGAGAGAGATGGAGAGGGTGAGAGGGAGAGAGAGAGGGAGAGAGAGAGGGAGAGAGGGAGAGGGATAGAGAGGTAGAGAGAGAGGGAGAGAGAAGGAGATAGGGAGAGAGAGAGAATATTTATAATAATAATAATAATATTTATTTAGGTACATAAAGGTTTTGTAGTACATAAGGGACTTAAACATTTTTGTTGAGTGTATACAGTTTTTTTGTACATAATAAATAATAAAAAAATTATAACTATTATGAATCCTGGAAAAGAACTTCGTTCCATCCGGGTGTCCCTTGACACCTCTAAAGTTTTTTACCATCATTTAGAAAATTTATAGCGGAATTTTATGTGTTTCATCAACACCATTATTTCAGGCAAAAGACGTCCCTGCCAGGATCCCGAATTTGTTCGCAGAGTTACCGTGGCCCTGACATAGGTAACTGAAGGAATACGGGTGGGTTTTAGTCAGTAAAAGTCCGACACGCCCTTACGCTCCACCCAGAGCGGGAAACGTCATATCATGATTTCCCATCCACAAAAAAAAGCCAAAGACATTCAGTGCTGGACAGAAGCCTACGAAGTACCGCGACTTCAACCGGTTATATGGTTCTCGCATACAGCATATTCCTACGGCCTTCACTAGGTCATCGGTCCAATTTGGCCTTTCCACGCTACGTCTTCCGGTACGCGGTCGCCATTCCAGAACCTTCCAGCCCCATCGGCCATCGATTCTGTTCTGCGAGCAATGTGCCCTGACCACTGCCATTTTAGTTTGGCAATTGTTTCGACTATGTCGGTTACCTTGGTTCTCCTACGGATCTCTTCATTTCTGATTCGATCGCGTAGGGAAACTCCAAGCATAGCCTCCTCCATTGTGCTTTGGGTAAATGGGGCCATCTGTTCTGCGAGCAATGTGCCCTTGCCCACTTTCGATTAATTTTGGCAATTTTTTGGGCTATGTCGATTACCTTGGTTCTCCTAGGGATCTCTTCGTTTCTTATTCGATCGCGTAGGGAAACTCCAAGCATAGCCCTCTACGTCTCCATTGCCCTTTGGGTGATGTTCAGCCATCTAATGAGGCCCATGTTTACCAAGTATTGGTTATCGATATTGAAAACAAATAAAATAGACAAATTAAATAATATGATTCCGTTTGCCCAAAATTTTTAAATGATTCTGGCGTGTACATTATGGCAACCAAACGAATGTTATGTTTTTTGCATTCATACATACATAAAATCAGGCTTTTTTCCCATGGGGGTAGGCAGAAACCACGGAACGCCACCTGCTACGATCTCTACACACTCCTTTTGCCTCGTTTAGGTTCATACAATTGGTCATACACACACGCTGGTTGCGAGTACTACGCACCTGACTTTTCTGAAGAACATCACCAATAAGGTCACTATATGTCCCTGTGCCTGTGCATGTTTTGGTTTTTGGAAATTCCTTTAAATACATCTATGTTCCACGAAAAAAATACAAAAAAATATCTGATCAATTTCGGGCAATGATCTTCGCCCTTTCGAATGACGATTATTTTGGTTCCATCATTTTTCGACACCAATACCCAACACATAGGTAAAAATATTAACAGTTAATTTAAATTGGCCCTTGTAAAAATGGACACACAGGTCAAGTTACGCTGGTTATGAGTCATGACGCATTTTGAGACGTAAAATACGCCAATTATTTCTGAGTTCCGTATTTCGTTTATTAAAATATTGATTTATTAAGTTTCAGGTGCTTTCCGTATGCAATTATTTGCTTTCCAACTATCTCTTAACGACTTTTTACCGGATATGAGAGTAACCTTGGAGTCGAATAATTTTACCGATAAATTCTTCTGGACACATTTCCGGATGATTGCAATGTGATAGGACATAAAAATACACATTTTATTTATAAAATGTTCACTTTATAACGTACTAACTCAATACAATCCACTAAATAACACTAACATAAATATATTATATAAAGTTAAATAAAGGTAAAGAAGAAAAAAAAATACACATAAATTATCAACTTCGTCATCATCATCATGTCAGCCAAAAGATGTCCACTGCTGGACATAAACCTATAAACCGCCCCTTAAGGGGGGTTTTGCCATAATCGCCACACTTGGCAGGCGGGTTGACGATCGCAGTAGGTATGGTGGTAAAATGCATAGAGAACGCTGCTGCCCATTCTCTAGTAAGTCCCATAGTCGCCTTCTATGACACCCACGGGAAGAAATAGGATGGTGCTATTCTCTATAGGTATGTAAATTATAATGATAATAAAAATCTTTGATCATCTGCCTAGCCTTTGCTCAACTATGTTGGGGTTGACTTCCAGTCTTATCGGATGCAGCTGAGTATCAACATTTTATACAGCATGTAAGGGACAGCCCTCCACAGACTGATGGGGTGGATTCAGTATATCATACTAAGATGACCAGTACAAGAAATTATTTCAGGACCGTTATGGGAATCCAATACACCTGATTTGTTTTATTTCCTCACACGCAATGTATCTCTGATCAATTCGGAAAGCCGCCTTTGTGCAATCGCCGACGACGAGTTCGATGAACTCTGTAGTTAGACGGGAAGTGAACAGCTGATTTTACGCGTCGTTCGTTAGATTATTTCAACATCCATTGCTGCTTTTTTATTTTAGCCGTATTGTTTACATAAATGGAGTGCTGCTTTCAGAGAATGTAATTTTACATTGAAATAAAACTGAAAAAGCTGAAAAATGTTTAAAAAAATTAAAAAAATCCGGAGAAAAAATCCGGTGGAATATGATTCAAAATAAGGAGTTGAATGCACTCTGTCAGTTTGCTGGCTGTCCCTTACATCCAGTGTGAAGCGACTGGCTATATTCTCCACAATCCAGTATCTAGGTATTATAATACCTCTTAGTAAGTCTGCACCCTAATTGCGAAACGCACAATTTATGAGAATCTGAATGGGATTGAAGATTATTTGTAAACCATTGCGTCATTTTTTCGAATAAATTGTCGGCTCAGCAACGTAAATAACGCAATGAATGTTGTTTAACTATGAATATTAAACCATTTCCTACCGATAAAAAGTTCCGCAATTAACCCTCTGGTTGTCAGACTTTCGGGCTTCTGACGACCAGTAACGACCGTCACAGAACGACAAATGACGGCCGGAACCAACGGATTAACGTGCTTTCCGAGGCACGGAAGGGTCTTGGAAGGTAAAGATGGTCACCCATCCACAGAACGAACCGCGGCAAGTGTCGCTTAACCTGAACGATCGATCCGTTCAGCTATTATCACTTACCTACATACAAAGATACCCGTACAAAACCTCTGCTTTTTTATTGTGTAAAAAACAAACTAAATCATAAAACGCATGTGAAACTTTTCCATTGAAAAGGTCCGGCCAATTCCTCCATTTTAAATTGATACGTAATCTCTAACTATTTCTTCTACAAAAAGGATCAATTCAATCTGGCTAGTAGAAGAGCCCACCAAAAAATGAAGCAGTTGCAAAAATTTTCCATTCTAAATATAACGTTAATTCCCAGACAAATCGATGACCGCTTGGCTCAACTTAATCTGGACAAAAACAACCACTATAATTTGATCCCTTTTTACACAAAACATTTACTTTTATAGGGGTTAATATAATTTGGTTTGCACGACCTATATAGACCAATATAGGTAGATCTCTACGTTCACATATTTTTTCTTAAAATAAGGGTCATTCGTATTTGGTCAATTAACGGTTTGTGTATAAAAACTTGTTATTGTATCTATGCAATTTATAAATAATATTTTATGCTATGAACAAATCTTTCATATACATATGTAAGACCCTTTCTTAGTGCGTCATTCGATATTACCGAGGTTGTTTTTCAAATTTGAATCTACGATCGACGTTGTCTTAAATATCAAAATCGAGATAATACGGTGTTTTTTGGCTTATTAGTTATAATAATAATATACAGGGTGTTTGGCAGAACGTTGAACATATGAAAATGGTGGATAGGTGGGGTCATCTGCTACTTACTCAGCCCTAATTTATTTAGCCCTGGCCCCCTGGATATTTTTCAAAATTTATTTTGCTTTAAAGTGTATTTTTTATTAAAAATGGGTAAAACAGGCAATAGAAAATAGTTTTTTTATCTTTAATGTTGGCAGATTCTTATAAAATTATTGCTTTATTCAGATGTTAGCTATAAAAAAAGTTATGAGTCCTTAAACTTCTAAGAATTATAAGAATATGCCAAAATTAAAAAGATATTTTTTTTAAATCGCCTGTTTTACTCATTTTTAATAAAAATTACACTTCAAAGTTAAGAAAGTGGTGAAACTAGAAGAAAGCAACAATTTTTTTTTTAAATATCCAGGGCGCCAGGGCCAAATAAATTAGGGCTAAGTAAGTAGCAGATGACCCCACCTATCCACCGTTTTCGTATGTTCAACGTTCTGCCAAACACCCTGTATAATATCTTAGGACAACTAACACAACGTTATTTGATCCCAAACTAGGCAGAGCCTGTACTATGGCAACCAGACAACTGATAAACATACTTAAATATTTCTAAATAGTTAAATACATACATATTATACATAAATTACACCCAGACATAGAACATATGATTGTGCTCGTCACACAAAGATTTGTTCTGGGGGGGAATCGAACCCACGACCTCAGTCTTAGCAGTCAGGGTCACTAACCACTAGACTAACAGGCCAGTCCAGTTAATTCGCACTATTCGGGCGAATTGACACTTTTCATCACAATCAGCCTATATTGTTCCCACTGCTGGGAGACAGACGTCCTCTTGGTAAGAGGGAGTGGGCCGTAATCCCAGTGCGGGATGGTAGATGTCACATGTCTACGAATTGTTGGATCTAAGACATTTTCGGTTTCTTCACGATGTTTCCTTCACCGTTCTGAGAGCATTGGTGATGAAATTACTTACACCAAGTTAAGCGCCTGTCTGTGTTAGAACCCACGATTTAAAACTCGTAAGTCGGGAACAATATCACTAGGCCACCATTGCTCTCGAATCTACACTTTAACTTATATGTATACCAAAACTAAAACTCAAAGTCATCACTGGTCCGAGTTCTGATTGCATGTATTATTAGCTCTAGAATTACCACAGTTATCCAAGTAACTGAATCCAAGGAACCAAAACTGATATATTGAGCCATTCGCGGTATCGCCTTAATACGGCTTGCACTGAGACATGCATGGCTTAATCTTTGAGACAAGCATATAACTACTGGCAGGATCAACCAGGGAGCTTCGTTTGTAAGAGAGATCGTCACGCGCCCCGCGCACCGACACGCGACACCGGCGGGTGTCGATTTGTGGTCTTAAGTTAACAAAGATGGTGCTTAATATTAATAAATGTATCACTATGTCCTGCTAGTAAAGCGTACAAATATTAGGTTTAAGTATAATTTACATAAAAACATTAATCTTAAATTATAATTATTTAACTCTATTCTACTTTATAACTACTAATAGATGTTGTAGTGAATAACAAAAATTACTCTATATAACGAAGAAAACAAATAATAATTAAAAACTAAGAGATTAAAAATTAAAACAAATAATAAATTAGACAGCAAAGCAGGGTGTGTGGGTGTAGTTGTGTGGGTGTGTGGGTGAAGGTGTGTGTTTGCGGGTGTGTAGGGAGTGTGTGATAAACAAAAGTGTCCTATATTACGATTCTATGTAGGACATATCGATCTGCATTTTTATGAAATTACTTCTAGTAGTCTCTCTGTGGCTTCATAATCGAGAGATTGAAGCCAATTTTTAATAAATATATTTTCTTTCTTTCTTTCAAACGTCAAATATAATAAATAATAACAATAAATATCTTAGGACAACCGACACACCATTATCTGATCCCAAACTAGGCAGAGCCTGTACTATGGTAACCAGACAACTGATAAATATACTTATATATTTCTAAATAAATACAAATTATAGATAAATTACACCCAGACACAGAACAAATTATTGTGCGCATCACACAAAGATTTGTCCTGGGTGGGAATCGAACCCACGACCTCAGTCCTAGCAGTCAGGGTCACTAACCACTATACTAACAGGTCAGTCATGATAACAAATATTACATTTTATAGCATATGTCGGGTTTGGTCCAGACATCAGAAGCAAAACTCAGTTATGGCAATACAATACACTAATTTTAATTTAATTGAACAATCAGTTATCTTAAATCTAGGAAATGTAGAAATGAAATAAAACTGAATTAAATAACGAATAAAGGCAGTGAGGGCGGTCACATAGGGCAGTACTGACTGTCAGGGACAGTGGTCCATGCACCCACCGCAATAAGGATAGTACTAACTGTGTACACAGTGTTCCACATCCAATAACCGGGCAGTACTGACTGTCGAGAGACAGTGGTCCGTGCACCAAGACGCATCCGTTTGAAATGCGTGCCGTCTCAACAGCGCAGCTCCTTATAAAGGCGGTCGCTAGTGGCCGAGGGTAGTTACGATATTTTACTGAACTGTACATTACGTCAAATGATCGAAAGAGTGAAGGTTTGTCTATGATGCTTCCGGTGCACGTTCCACTAGCGCCATCTAGTCGCCGTCTCTCGCAGTTGTTAAATAATATTGCTGCCGACACGGCCATTCTGACAAATCACTCGTCCTCGAGTGCATTTATTCATCTAAAAATAATAATAATACTAATTAATTCACATCATCATCATCGTTACATAGCTTAATAGCAAATATCACTGGTCTAGGTATTTCTTTACAACAGAAAACCCCTACAGTTCAAACAAGCTGGTCTAAATCGTCACCCACTAAAGCAGGCGAGATTCCTGCAGCATCTCACACATCATTGCTCATAACAGCAAGAGATCTTATTAGAACACCAATACAGTTCAAACATTCTGGTCTGAATCGTCACCCACTAAAGCAGGTGAGATTCCTGCAGAGCATCACAGATCATCTCCCACAACAACAGGAAAGATCTTTATATTCTATTTGCTAAAACAACCATCTTCCACAAAAGTAGAAGAGACCACATAGTAATTGATCATTCCAAAGATTCCATTATAGCATCGGAATTATCTACACTTAAGGTGCGAGAACTTACAGAAAGTGTTTCCTCTGCATCATCTGCAGTCAATGTGCCAGAGCTTACAGAAAGTGTTTCCTCTGAATCATGTGCAGTCAATGTACGAGAGCTTACAGTAAGAGTTTCCTCCGAGTCTGAGATCATATCATTATTTACTGGCACAAAAGACGTACTGAGCTCATCTTCTGCCGTCACGGTCCGTTCATCATTTTCATCACTATAATTTTCGCAAATTTCTAAATAACTTTCTTGCCCTTTAGGTACTTCCCTTAAATTTTCATGTGCATATTTATAAATTCTGTTAGAACCGTTAATATGTTTAAGTTCATAACGGTCATTATCTAATACGGTGACTATTTTATAAGGCCCCTTAAATTTATTATCTAACTTTGTTTGATGTCTTGCTTCGCATTTTGCGAAAACAAATTCACCTACTGCAAAAGGTTTAATCCGAGCTTTTCCCTTATTAAACCGTATAGTGTCAGCGTTAGCTACTCTTTGAATATTTTCTGATGCGGATGAACGAGCCGTTTCAACATTAATTATAGGTGGTTCAGAAGAACTAGGAGTTATTTTAGCTAGACTAAGTGAGGAACCTTGAATGCCAAACATCAGTTCCATAGGCGTAAAACCTGTGGTCCTGGAACGAGTACTATTAAGAGCAAGTTGGATCTCTCCTAGTTCATCCTTCCAAGCATTATTAGAATTACATTCTATAACAGTAAGAATACTCTTCAAAGTTCGCATGACTCTCTCAACCTGCCCGTTAGCTCTACTAGAACCAGTTGCTATTAAATGGAGCTCTATTCCATTATTATTACAAAAGTTTTTAAACTCATTGCAGTCATAACAACGTCCTCTATCTGCGATAATGCGCTTCGGAGCACCAAATAAGTTTACAGCATTCTTAATTGCTCTCACAGCGTATGAAGAGCTTAAGGCCGGTGTATATTCCAGCAGTACAAACTTTGTAAAGGCGTCTATTAAAACTGAGCAATATTCTTTTTTATCACTTTTGCCCGAAAGTTTTCCGGTTAAATCCAAGTGAATTGTGTGCCAAGGGACTGGATGTTTAGGAATTGAATGCAACTGCATTTGCTGTGCACCTGAAGGGCCTTTAGCAGTTTTACATACTACGCAGCAATTAATAAACTTTTTGACTAATTTAGCCATATCAGAAAACCAATAAAATTCGTAAAGTTTGTCTAAAGTCTTGTCAAAACCAAAATGTTTTATTTCATTATGAACGTGGTTAATAAGGGACCAAACCAAAGAACGTGGTACAATAGGTAGCCAACTAGAAACTCCTCTACGTTCTATCTTCCTATACAATATTCCTTGTCTTAAATCATACGTATGCGATATCTCTTCAGGTAATTGATTATTACGGATTTTTGCTATTATTTCAGAAAGTTCTGAATCGCGTTCTTGTTCTACAATTAACCAACCTTTATCTAATTCAAGGAAATTTACTTTGCGGGGCTCAGAATAATTTGTGTTTGACAAATTGCGAGACAAGAAATCTGCATGAGCCATCTTTCGACCTTCTTTGTACACGATATCAAAATCATAAGCTTGCAATATAGCCCACCAACGGTGAACCCTTGGAGTCAAATCACGTTTAGAGTGAGAAGCTTTAAGGGAGTTACAATCGGTAAATACGGTGAATTTTCGTCCATGCAAATAATGACGAAAATGTTCGATTGCTTTTACTACCGCAAGAGTCTCTAACTCGTAAGAGTGATATCGCGTTTCTGCATCTATGGTCTTCCTACTATAATATGCTACTACATGAGGGGTATCATTATGTTTTTGGATAAGAATTGCACCATATCCCGCACTACTTGCATCGGTATAGAGTTCAATGGGCAAGGAAGGGTCAAAAACTTTTAAAACTGGTTCAGACGTCAAAATGTGGATAAGTTTTTTGTGTATTTGGTCATGCTCAGGGGTCCACTTAACATTGCCTTTTCCTTTTGTCAAGGGATATAAAGGGCGAATTATTTGGGAAAAGTTAGGAATAAACTGTCTAAAATACGTTGCCAGCCCTATGAGCTGCCTAACATGAGTGACAGTTTTTGGCGTTGGAACATTAATTAAGGCTTGTATTTTTTTTGGATTTGGTCTAATCTCCCCAGCTGAAACTATATACCCAAGGTACTCAGTTTGAACTTTCAGAAACGAACATTTCTTTAAATTAAACGAGAAACCAGCATTGGACAGAGTTTTAAGTAATTTGTCTAAACGGTCAAGCCCCTCATTAATATCTGTGGAAATTGAAAGGACATCATCCATGAAAACTAGAATTCTTTCATCATTCATAGGCTGTAGAGCAGTATTAATAGCCTTTTGAAAAATGGAAGGTGCATTGCGCAAACCGAAGGGCATAGCCAAATATTCGAACTGCCCTTTTGGGGTAACAAATGCAGTTTTTTCTATGGAACTTTCATGTACAGGCAGCTGGTGAAACCCAGAGGCCATATCAATACTACTAAAATAATGAGCACCATTAAGTTTATCAATTTGTTCACTGATCAGAGGTAAAGGATAATGATTAGGTTGAGTATTACTATTTAATTCCCTATAGTCAACACACATGCGTGTACTACCGTCCTTTTTCTCTACAAGAATGATGGGGCTTGCAAACGGGGATGAACTTTCCCTAATAATATTTGCCGCCAACAATTGCTCGATTTTTTCGTCAACTATCTTAGATTCCTGAGGGGATAACCTATACGGTCTCCTATGTACCACTTTATGAGGATCAATTAAATCGATTTTCAACTGTCCTGTTTTAATTCTAGTTGTTGGAAAATTTTCAATAAAATTATCTGCATATTGCGTTAATATGTTAAAAAGTTTTATTCGGTCAGATCCTGTCAAGTCAGTATTAATTGAATCAATGTCAAAAATAGGTTTGGTTTTGGTACACATATTAGTCTCGACACACCGTTTGAATGTTAAACCGCTCTCTGAAATTTCAACAAGAATATCGCGCTCAAGTATATCTCTACCTAATAAAATAGCATCACGCAAGCAATCATCTGGAACTACATGAAGAGTGACGCTAATTTCAACGCTTTGAATTTTTATGTTACAAATGATTTGCTCTGTGCTACTAATGATACTCTTTCCAATACCAGTCATGTTGATAAAGTCATGCGATCTTTGTCCAACAACAAGGTGTGAAAAACTTTTCCTAATTAAACTACACTCTGAACCGGAATCAAAAATAAAGGGAAATGTCATACTATTACAGTTCATAATACCTCGCAGTACTCGAAATAGCTGGGATTTGTCATTTACCACAGTTGAGTTTAGTTCACGACGTATTTGAACATCACACTGAGATAATATAGAAATGGCAAAGCCTGTCACAACCTTTTCAGATAATCTTGCGTCCGGGATATTTTCAATCAATTGCCAAAGACGTAAACATGCCTGAGCAGGGGTCTCATTAGAATTAAGTTGAAATTTGAGGATACTGTCAAAGTGATCCTGAATAAGCATAGGGCGAGAGAACTGAGCTTTTAAAGTCTCCTGTATATCGTCCCATTGATATTGACTGGGAGGTATCTTGGTCAGTAGCTGCGCGGCCTCGAAGACAATGGGTCAATGTCATGATTAAATCGACACCTTTCAAATTTTTGCTTTTAATTATAGTGTCTGACAGCCGACACCAGCCCCCTATGTCTGAATTGGGGTCGTCAGGATCAAAAGGTACTAACGCTATGAAAGGTTGTGGTGCTGAATTGGACCGGGGTAGTAGAGCATCAGTTAATTTTGAAAGAAATGCTTCTAAACTATTTGTGGGTAGCGGAATATCTTCCTGCATATTTTGTGATGATGAAGTGCCAGAGGTGGGCGGAAAATCCGATCCCACTTCTGATGTCGGGTTTGGTCCAGACATCAGAAGCAAAACTCAGTTATGGCAATACAATACACTAATTTTAATTTAATTGAACAATCAGTTATCTTAAATCTAGGAAATGTAGAAATGAAATAAAACTGAATTAAATAACGAATAAAGGCAGTGAGGGCGGTCACATAGGGCAGTACTGACTGTCAGGGACAGTGGTCCATGCACCCACCGCAATAAGGATAGTACTAACTGTGTACACAGTGTTCCACATCCAATAACCGGGCAGTACTGACTGTCGAGAGACAGTGGTCCGTGCACCAAGACGCATCCGTTTGAAATGCGTGCCGTCTCAACAGCGCAGCTCCTTATAAAGGCGGTCGCTAGTGGCCGAGGGTAGTTACGATATTTTACTGAACTGTACATTACGTCAAATGATCGAAAGAGTGAAGGTTTGTCTATGATGCTTCCGGTGCACGTTCCACTAGCGCCATCTAGTCGCCGTCTCTCGCAGTTGTTAAATAATATTGCTGCCGACACATACATTTCCCTGTGGTACCGGACGTAAAGAACAGCACCATCACATTTCATCCCGTGGGTGTCGTAAAAAGCGACTAATAAACATACTAGAGAATGGGCAGCAGCGTTCTGCATGCATTTTACCACTATACTACGATCGCCAACCTGCCTGCCAAACGTGCAAGGCGATTATGGTAAAAACCCATCAAATTGGGAAAGCCTCTGTCCATCAGCAGATATCTTTCGACTGAAATGATGAAGATTATGATTTTCCAATGATGATTTGAGCAGTGGTGGCCCAGTGGTAACGGCTGCGACTTACGAGTAGTAGGTCGTGAGTTCAAACCCAAGCAGGCGCTTTACTTTTTGTAAATTATTTCATCGCCACTGCTCTCAAAACGGTGAAGGAAAACATCGTGAGGTAACCGGCATGTCTGAGAACCAAAAATTCGAAGACATTTGACATCTACCAACCCGCACTGGGCCCGCGTGGTGGATTATGGCCTACTCCGTCGCACCGAGAGGAGGCCTGTGTCCCAGCAGTGGGAACATTATAGGCTGATGATGATTTTCTATAGGCATTTGGCTTGAAATGAACTTAATTTGATTCTTCGATTTTTGACGCACGCAGCTGCAGTCTGTTTGATTCTTAATTCTCGGTACCACCGAGAATAGAAACTCCAGTGCGTCAAAAAAACTTCTTCTTTGGAATGCGCTTCCTCTCGATATTAGGACGGCAACCAGTCGGTTTGCATTTAAGCGGAAATTGCAGAGTTATTTTCATAACAAATAGCGTAGAGTCATCTTAACACTTCTCTATTTGTATCTGTAGATTTATATATGTATATATATATTATAAGTATGTATTATAGCAAATATGTATGTATGTGTATAATTAGTTTATAACCTATTTTAGTACTAGTGTTTTTCTCTTATTTATTATTCATTATTATACATTTTTAACCGACTTCAAAAAAAGGAGGAGGTTATATGTTCGACTGTATGTATTTTTATTTTTTTTATTTTTTATGTATGTTCACCGATTTCTCCGCCAATTGTCAACCGATTTTGAAAATTCTTTTTTTATTCGTAAGGGTATACTCCTGAGGTGGTCCCATATTAATTTTGTGAAGATTTGATGTATACTTTGGGAGATAAACGAAGGAACTCCTCAAAAACAAACAGTACACGTAATGTGATTTGGATATTGTACTAAAGATCAAAAATAATTGCTGGTTCTATCTATCCATCCGTGGTGAACTAATTATAGTCTTCGAAGATACCGCATGGAACTCCTCATCGGTGAACAGTACATATAGGAACTTACAGTGAAAGGTTAGAAGGTTAGGGGATAATTCTTTGAATATTATAGGCACGTTTAGACCGTTACTTGTATTCTTATATTCCGTTGAGCTGATGATGGAAGGTACAACTCCTTATCGACATATATAGATGGATTTGCAAAATTCTTTTTTTGTTCGAAAGGGGTTTATTCGGAAATGGTCCCATATAATTTTCATATAGATCTGATGATGAGTTCCGGAGACAGACACCGGAACTCTTTAAAAAATGACAGGAAATCAACCGCGATTTCTGCTATCGCATAAATATGCATTGTTTGTTTGGAATTAGTGCAGGGTGAATACCACAACTAAAAATTTAAAAATAAAAACTTTTTCACAAAAAAAAACAACCGACTTCCTTAAAAACACTACAAAGTGAAAAATAACTTTAATTTCGGAAGTCGGTGGCAAAAAAACCATAAATACAGATCCTAAGACACCGACTACCGAAATTAAAGTTATTTTTCACTTTGTAGTGTTTTTAAGGAAGTCGGTTGTTTTTTTTTGTAAAAAAGTTTTTTCACTATTGTTCCTCTCAAACAAAGCACCTGCCATGTAATCTCTTCACCACCCTTGGTTGACTGGTAGAGAATGTCTAAGGCATTAAGTCCGCCTTTGTACCTTTTTTTTGTGTGCGAAAAGTTTAAATAAATAAATAAAAAAACCCGCCGCGACTTTACAATGTCCGTGGAAACCTTTTTCATGACTTCATTGCATATAATTCCAACCGTGTAGGTACAGATGCCAGCACACCAAGCTACCCGAAACTGACAAATTTTCCCAATCAAACTTGGCATGCTTTAGCAATAAAGTTGAAACCTATTAAAGTAATTTGACAGATTGTAGATGTGCTGGCGTCTATACATACCAGTTGCCTTTTACGTATTTCTGGACTTATGGATTCGCCCATAAGTAAATTAAGTTCGCGAGTGCGAGTTGGCTGTCTCGTTAGTCCAGTGGTAGAAAACGTTACTGCTGAGAATGCGGTCCTGGGTTCAATTCCCTGAACACCATTATTTTCACATTTTTTTTAGATATTTTTTTAAATGTTTTTGTATACTGTTAAGAATTTACCTGAAAAAAAAATCTGACATAACCTAGAACTCCGTTTTATTGTAAAAGATTTCACGGAATAGCTTCAAACCACAATTTAGGAGTCTTTCGGGAACTGGTGGACATCCATTTTGGAGCAATTAGGAACACAATCGGATTAAACAAGCATAAGTACAAAGTACCGCTGGTATGTACTTCTGGGGCAATCGGGTAAAAATACGCATAGGCACTATCGGTACGCACGGCCACATATCAAGTTATACTTTTCTAGTATAAGCTGACCTCTCATTGTACGAAAAGCCTTTACAATGCGGGGTTAGCTAAAACTAGAAATGCAAAGCTTGACCTGTAGCCGTCTGTACCTACCTTCTGGGACAATCGGGTAATAACACGCATAGGTACTAGCGGTACCTACCCTCTGGAACAATCGGGTAAAAATACGGATAGGCACCAGCGATACCTTTCTTCTGGGGTTATTGGGTAAAAATACGCATAGGTACCAGCGGTACCTTCTTTCCGGGACAATCGGGTAAAAACACGCATAGGTACCAGTGGTACCTTTCTTCTGGGGCAATCAGGTGAAAATATACGCATAGGTACCAGCGGTACCTTCCTTCCGGGGCAATTAGGTGAAAATATACGCATAGGTACCAGCGGTACCTTCCTTCCGGGGCAATTAGGTGAAAATATACGCATAGGTACCAGCGGTACCATTTTTCCGGGACAATCGGGTAAAAACACGCATAGGTACCAGTGGTACCTTCCTTCTGGGGCAATTAGTTGAAAATATACGCATAGGTACCAGCGGTACCATTTTTCCGGGACAATCGGGTAAAAACACGCATAGGTACCAGTGATACCTTCCTTCCGGGGCAATTAGGTGAAAATATACGCATAGGTTACCAGCGGTACCTTCCTTCGGAGGCAGTGGAATAAAAATACGCATAAGTACAGACGCCAGCACATCAAGCTACCCGAAACTTTCAAATTTTCCCAATCAATCTTGAACTTATATCTTTGGCGATAAAGTTGAAAATCTATTAAAGTTTGACAGATTGTAGTAGCTGTAAGTGCTGGCGTCTGTACCAATCTACCTAATACAGTAAAGTCAATTAGGAACAAAGCATTAATCTTAAATTAGTGTTAAGATAAATTAAACAAAAAGTACTTACGGTTAAATGTGTACATCATGATGACGGCCCTCTTTTCTTCTTATTTTATAATAAAAATAAATTTTAATAACTAAAATAACTATAGCAAAATAGTTATTTGTAAAATTAAAAATATTAACTTTAAAAAATATTTTTTTAGTTGGTACTTGGTATTATTATATTATTTTTCATTTAAGCTGTCGCAATTAAAAGCTTCCACAGTATTCTTCACGTACTGCGTAGGAATCCTGGAACAAAACAAAAAAATAGTATTTAAATTACGAATTCAAAAATTATTTTAAAATCAAAATTATCTAATAAACTCCCCATATGATAATGATGATTTTATTACTCCGTAGCTGATTTTATTTCCGATAATTTAAAATAATTTAAATTTTATTTAGATTAAGACCACGGAAGTTACTTTATTTTATATTTGTATATCTATAATGCCTATAATGTTTTTGCATGCCTTAAGGCTGAATGTACAAGGACTCCAGCATAATTTGTACTCCCAACAATCTCTGCAAATAAATAATTAAGTATATCACATTTTGTTCGATGATATGGTTTTTTTTTTTTGTTTGATGGGCAATCATCTAATGGATCATTGTTGTCCGTAAATAACGAATATAATAATAATAATGACGTCTCTCGCTCTGAGTGGAGCGGGAGGGCGTGTCAGACTTTTACTGACTAAAACCCACCCGTGTTCATTCAGTTGCCCATGTGCCAGGGCCACGGTATCTCTTTCGAACGAATCTTGCGACCCTGACAGGCATCGGTCCTAGCAAACCCCTTCAGTTTGCTGACATCTCATTGAGGCGCGCGTGGAACACTACGCGCCGTCGACACGGGCCTGGTCCTTACCGGGCAGCGAGCTAACCATTGCTCGCCGCCCGTTCGATGTTACGGTATGGTTATCTTAACATGATAGAACAAAAATATCACAAACTATCACGTTTGCTGAGTTATAGTCGACTCGGGGAAGACCGTCGGGTGGATAGGACCGTACATTAAGCAATACGACGAATTCTGAATAGCTACAACAAAGCCAACCCAAGATACAAAAACTTTAAACTGGTAGTTAGTAGTCTTAAGCTTTAATGTTGGGTTGGCTTTGTTGTAGCTATTCAGAATTCGTCGTATTGCTTAATGTACGGTCCTATCCGCCCGACGGTCTTCCCCGAGTCGACCTTATATTAGCTAATTTAATTAAATTTCACTGTGGATATTTGTTATCGGTCAAACCCGATTTTAGGATGAACTAGTTTCGTTTTGGCTAAACCTGTTCTTCCTACACGCGATAGGACAAACCAGTATAAGAGGTATGCAGAAAACTTTTTACAAAAAAATTACAACCGACTTCCTTAAAAAAAACACTACAAAGTCAAAAATTACTTTAATTTCGGAATTCCGTGTCTTAGGATCTGTATTTAACGTTCTTTTGCCACCGACTTCCGAAATTAAAGTTATTTTTGACTTTGTAGTGTTTTTTTTAAGGAAGTCGGTTGTTATTTTTTTGTAAAAAAAAATATTTTTAATTTTTTAGTTATGGTAGATACCCCGCACTAATCTAATCGCGTTATTCGTTCATTTGTCGCGCAAATACTTAATGCAAATTTAAGACATATGGTTTTCACATGGATCCCATTGTCTGAATGGAACCAAATTAAAATGGGACCATTCGGGAAGCACCAGCTTTCAAATAAAAAAAGAATCATCAAAATCGGTTCACCCAGTCAAAAGTTATGAGGTAACAACATTTAAAAAAAATTAAAGAAAAAATACAGTCGAATTGATAACCTCCTCCTTTTTTGAAGTCGGTTAAAAAGTCAGAAGAAACAGCATGTACAGCCTACTACAGTAAAAAAGTAGCGATAAGTAACCTATGTCAAGTATGTAATCCACAGGGGTAATTGCGGAACTTTTTATCGGTAGGAATTGGTTTAATATTCATAGTTAAACAACATTCATTGCGTTATTTACGTTGCTGAGCCGACAATTTATTCGAACAAATGACGCAATGGTTTAGAAATAATCTTCAAGCCCATTCAGATTCTGATAAATTATGCGTTTCGCAATTAGGGTGCAGGTTATTAACTTTTTGTGTGTCAGATCCAAATCTGTTCAGTAGTTTTTACGTGACAGAGTAACATAGGTACATCCTCACCAACTTTTCCCATCACTACATAGTATAAAAAACCGGCCAAGTGCGAGTCGGACTCGCGCACCGAGGGTTCCGTACAAGCCTTCAGGTATTCTCGCTTTATGCGTAAGGTTTATGTTTATGAAATCAAATGTTTTTTTTATATTTGAGTTGACTGAATGAAAGGTAAATTGTGGTTTACGATTTATGACGTATTAAAAAAAAACTACTTACTAGATCTCGTTCAAACCAATTTTCGGTGGAAGTTTACATGGTAACGTACATCATATATTTTTTTCAGTTTTATCATTCCGTTATTTTAGAAGTTACGGGGGGGGGGGGGGACACATTTTACCACTTTAGAAGTGTCTCTCGCGCAAACTATTCAGTTTCGAAAAAAATGATATAAGAAACCTCAATATCTTTTTGAAGACCTATCCATAGATACCCCACACGTATGGGTTTGATGATTATTTTTTTTTGAGTTTCAGTTCTTTGTATGGGGAACCCCAAATATTATTGTTTTTTTTTTCTATTTTTGTGTAAAAATCTTAATGCGGTTCACAGAATACATCTACTTACCAAGTTTCAACAGCATAGCTCTTATAGTTTCGGAAAAAAGTGGCTGTGACATACTCGGACAGACAGACAGACATGACGAATCTATAAGGGTTCCATTTTTTGCCATTTGGCAACGGAACCCTAAAAAAGTCGCTTCCCTCTATCTGTCCCTATGTATGCTTAGATATTTGAAACTACGCAATGGATTTTGATGCAGTTTGTTTTAAATAGATAGAGTGATTGAAGAAGAAAGTTTTTACATATAATATGCGGGCGGAGCCGCAGGCAAAAGCTAGTTTATAATATAAGTAGGATTTTTCTCATCACTATTTTAGTAAGAAGTTTTTGAAAAACATTGCAGTCAGTTGTATGTCAAACTAGCTGTTACCCGTGACTTCGTCCGCGTGGTATTTTTATAACAACAAAAAAGTTTTTCGTTCGTTTTTTTTTTCGTGAGATTCTATTTTTTTTTTTTCTAAAATAAAAATAGCCTGAGTTACTCCTTGTTACATCAGCTATCTGCCAATGAAAGTCCCGTCAAAATCGGTCCAGCCGTTTCAGAGATTGAACAAACAGACAGAGAAACAAAAATTGTAAAAAAAAATTGTTTTGGTATATGTACCGTATCTGTCTATTCATATACATTTAGTAAAAAGCGGTTTTTTTAATATTACAAACAGTCACTCCAATTTTATTTATTTGTCTAGATGTCTAGATTAACTGATATTATTATCTAATACTGATGATATTTCTGTCAACATCAACGACAAGGTCGTAACGGTAGTGTAGTGTCTAGAAATATCGAATGGCGTTCGAAAAACATTGACACAAACATAATATTATGTGCAATTGTTTTTTGCGTGCAATGAAATTGTGATTCCTAAATTTAGATTAACTAAAACTAGTAAATCATTCCTTATAAACAATATCCACTCTAACAAGTTCCTTCTGCACATGTGGCTTCCCTGGTACCTCATTACAGGACGACCATGTAAATGTCTATTAACTGCCCCCAAATGACGATGTACATTTTTTATTTAAGAATATTTTTCTATTCTTCTTTGACATACTCTACTCATTATTTGACATTATAAACATACAGTAAAATTTTAATTTGAACTCTTTATTATTGGTTGTCATGGCAACAATGACATTTGGTTTAAATATGTTTTTATGTTTTATTTATGAAATACTATCATATAAGTAGATTCTTTTATATTTTGAAAATGTGAGAACGTTGTAGGCCTTGTAGACTGTAGACAATTTTCTATTTTATTAAGTACCTGGTACTTTTTGACAGTCCTACACTGTTCTCCCATACCTATTAACACTGTAATTTGAAACCATTGTAAATGGCAATTATTTTTAAAAGAGTAACTGTGGAGTTTCTTGCCGGCTCTTCTCCATAGGAATCAACAATTTGGAACCGTGCACCTAGCTACTGACATTTCATAAGTGCCCATGTAGGCTTAGGTAAAACTAGCTTCTGCCCGCGACTTCGTCCGCGACAAATTTTTGCTCCCTTGACCCTTCCCGCCGCATCGAATTGCCTGCCAATTTTCGTCCATTTTTCGTTACTGTTCCGCTCCTTTCGATTGAAGCGTGATGTTATATTGCCTTCCTCAATAAATAGGCTACCCAACACAAAAATATTTTTTTAATTCGGATTAGTAGTTCCTGAGATTGGGTCCACCCTTTATGGCAGAATTTTTTTCGTCATAATATTATTTTGCATAACAGCGGATAGCATAAACTTCATTTCGCAGAAAATCGTTTGGCAAACACTCATTTATCATACATTCACAACGCATAATTTTATAAGTCAGAATCATCTTTAGACATAAATTTTATATCCATATTAATGAAAAAGCAGAACCATCATATCGCAGAAAGTTCGCAGTCAGAATCATCTCTTGGCATTATTTCATATGGATAGTCATTTACAGTTAGAATCATCTTTTGGCATATATTTCGTATCCATAATGATTGAAACACTCATCTACTACATTATATAAAAATCATAGTTAGCACGCTGCATGCAGACATGCAAACAAGCATACATCATGCATGTAGCATACAAGCAAGCATGCAGCATGCAAGCAAGCATGCAGCATTCAAGCAAGCATGCAGCAAGCAAGCAAGCATGCAGCATGCAAGTTTGTATGCATCATGCAAGCAAGCTCACAGCATACAAGCGAGCATGCAACATGCAGCATGCATGCTTTCTGTCACGGCTCCGGCGCTGCGTGGCTCCGGCGGTCCCACGCGAGCCCCGCCTCGCCCCTCCGCGCCTACGCGGGTTTAAATTACACTCTAGGGGTAGGGCAGACAAGACTACGTGGAGTCGCTTCTGCAGCGATTCATTTCTGTCAATAACTTTTGTATCATAACATATTTTTAATTTTAATTTAAGGTTAAAATGCAATTTTATAGAAATGACAATACCTATGCCTAACAAATGGTATGCTAAACGAAATTCTGCGGAATTTTAAGTCTGCCAAAGGTAAATATGCTTAATAAAATTCTGCCATCTTAAAAGTATGCCAGCGTAAAGTTGGACATATAAACATTCGGCCAAACAATGATTATGCTAAACATTTTTTATGCCTTAGAAATATTCGTTTAAAGAAAATTATGCCAAGTGTGTTATGCCAAATAAAATTCGGAGCATCAAGTTTCTGCCAGATAGAGGGAACCCCCTGAGATTAGCGCTTTCAACCAAACAAACAAACAAACATACAAAGAAACAAGCTCTTCAGCTTTTATAATATTAGTATAGATAAAAATATTTTGATTGATTGATTGATTTTGTGAAATATCACTTGAAATGCATTCAAAAAACAAGATGGTGGCGTTAATTTTGGCAACGCGCCGAAGTCACCTTATAGAGGGAGTTATTTCACGAAAAATTAATTCAAACGAATTAAATGAAGTTAGTCAAAGTCACGAATCATATTTTAATAAACACACGACCTAGCACTGACCTACAAATTACAAAAAAACGTAACAAAATTTGAATTTAATTTGATTCATCATCATTATCATCATTTCAGCCGAAAGACGTCCACTGCTGGACATAGGCCTCCCCCAAGCACCGCCACTTCTACTTCTTCTGTACTTCTCGCATCCAACGTATTCCTGCGGCCTTCACCAGGTAATCGGTCCACATTGTGGGAGGCCTTCCTACGTCTTCCGGTACGCGGTCGCCACTCCAGAACCTTCCAGCCCCATCAGCCATCTGTTCTGCGAGCAATGTGCCCTGCCCACTGCCACTTCAGTTTAGCAATTCTTCGGGCTATTTCGATTACCTTGGTCGATTCACCTACGAATCATTTAACTTCATGCGAGTTCATCATCATCATCATCATTTCAGCCGTAAGACGTCCACTGCTGAACGTAGGCCTCCTCCAATTTGGGGGGCTTTGCCATAATCGCCACGCTTGGCAGGCGGGTTGGCGATTGCAGTATGGTGGTAAAATGCATAGAGAACGCTGCTGCCCATTCTCTCATGCGAGTTGCCTGTAGAAAATATTATTTATTTATTTATTTAAAACACATAGGTACAACTATCATCTCAGGCTTACTTATTACAATAGTGTAGTTATATAGCGTGGCAACCCGAGAACGTCTTTTGCATGCCATCCGCTAGAGCGCGCTTTGTTAGTACGGCTGTGACACATTCGAGCGGTAACTGCTCGCACTCAATATAAAAATCTAGCTAATAAGTGAGTTTGTCAAGACTGTTTTGTGTGCTAAAGTTGTTTTTCTTGAACAATAAACTGTTATCGTAATAAGTGAGTCCTAATTTGCTCCTCACCAACGCTATAGTTATAGTTATAATAGCTTACAATGATTCGACTTACAAGTAACTGTATTATTGTGAACAACCAAGAGTAATCTTACAAAAACTTTTTAACAAAAAATTAAACCGCCGAAAAAAGTTAAAAGCAAAACAAAACTTTTAAGTTTTTTCGGCGGTTTAATTTTTTGTTAAAAAGTTTTTTTTTTTGGCTTTAATGTACTAATAATACTTGAAAAAGGTATACCCTATCCAATGAAAAAAGAATTATCAAAATCGGACTACTCTGTATAAAGTTATTCGTGGTAATGCATATCAGTGAGTGAACAATCAATCATCCCCTGTTTTCTGACCCTTAGGGTTTGATTTTGTTTTCCAAATTTATATGGGACTACCCTCGGAGTATACCCTTTCCAATAAAAAAAGAATGATCACAATCGGACTACTATGTAAAAAATTATGCGTGGTCATACATAAAAAAAAAAAAACAAAAAAAAAATACGCGTCGAATTGATAACCTCCGTATTTTTTCGTAGGTTAAAAATGCGCCCTGTGATTTCGGTTTAAAGACATTTATTTCTCAAAGAACATTACAGTTCACTTAAAGAGAAACTTAACTAAATTAAAAATAGGTTTATGTTTACATTACGACGTTCAAGCCATCGAAGAAACTGAACACCGTAGTTTCATTTATGAATTACATATTGCAATTTACTTAAATCTAAACAAAAACAAAAAGATATGAAAAAACAGTTCAAGCCAAAATATAAAAGCTAAGCTTATGTGTTTAACAAATAATTCCTTAGACCTTTTTTAAATGTTGGTATGCTTGTACACTCTCTGACTTTTTTAGGTAATTTATTGTATAGCCGAACCCCCTCATACTGTATAGTTTTCCTGCCGTACAGGGTTCTCACTCTTGGTATTTCTAGTTCATCCTGATTACGGGTATTATATCTGTGAGTCTTTTGTGTAAATGAAATGTTTGTTTGTATGTTGGTCTTAAGGATTTTCCGGATAGTCATGCATGTATGGTATGTATACAATTGTTGTAGGTTAAATAATTTTGTGTTTTTGTAGAGTAATTCTGTAGGAGTATCGTAGTTGTAATGGAAGAGGACTTTGATGATTTTATTTTGTGTTCTTTGTAAATGTTGTTGATTAGTTCTAGCAGCTTGTCCCCATACTTGGATCAGATATTCTAGATGTGGCTTTCGCTCAGAGTATAATTGAAGCAGTCAATCTGTGTATTATATTCGATTTGGGCGAGTTAATTTGTGCGAGGTGACTAATAAGCCGTTCGAATTTGCTAATAAAAACACCAATTATTTATTTTGAATAACTACTAATTAAAAAGATTCTGAATACTAATTTCTGTACTGTCTGCAAAGACCGGCTGTGCAAATTTTATGCTCAACACATATTTATTATGTGTTCTGATTTATTTTTAACCGACTTCATTAACTGACTTCAAAAAGGAGGAGGATCTCAATTCGGATGTTTATAAGTATGTTTTTTTTTTATGTATGTTCGGCCATAACTCCGTCATATATAGACGGATTTGCAAAATTCTTTTTTTGTTCGGAAGGGGTTTATTCCGAAATGGTCCCATATAATTTTCATATAGATCTGATGATGAGTTCGGGAGACAGACACCAGAACTCTTTAAAAAATGACAGCAAATCAACCGCGATTTCTGCTATCGCATAAATATGCATTGTTTGTTTGGAATTAGTGGAGGGTGAATACCACAACTAAAAATTTAAAAATAAAAACATTTTTACAAAAAAAAAAAAAACAACCGACTTCCTTAAAAACACTACAAAGTGAAAAATAACTTTTCGGAAGTCGGTGTCTTAGGATCTGTATTTATGGTTTTTTTGCCACCGACTTTCGAAATTAAAGTTATTTTTTAAATGTGATAAGTCGTTATGCAAATCTTTAAATTAATTCTTGAAGCAAAAATGTTGTACCCTTTCTTACGAAAATTACGCGAACAAAGGAGTGTTATGGCACGGGTAAGGTCTTATGAAGGAGTGCTAAAAAGTTAACTTTACTTACATGGTATAAAACAAAGTCTCTTCCCGCGTCTGTACGCTTAGATCTTTCAAACTACGCAAAGGATTTTGATACGGTTTTCATCAATAGACGGAGTGATTCAAGAGGAAGGTTTATATATATAACTAGCTTCTGCCGTCGTCAAATTTTTGCTCCCCTGACCATGGGCGTACCCAGGTTCTGGGCCAGGGGGGGGCAAACCAGATTTTTTATAAGCACATAGCCAAATAAATAAATAAAAATTAAAATAGGTATTTTTTTAAGTCTTTAAATATACAATAGCTATTTTAAAAGTATCTTTCGAGGGTCTTCAGCAAAACGGAAACGGACGGATGTCTTTCGTGAAATAATCGCCCAAAGCGTTAACAAATGTTCTATGTACGCTGAGCATACAAAGCCAATTTAATCTATTTCTATCATGGTCGATCTTACCTACGTTTTTCGCGTCTGAGTGTGCTGAATGACCTTTCAAATGTAGTGGTGGAATAAGGTATTAATTACCAGTAAAATTTCTAGGGCTGTCTTTTTACCCGAAGGTGACTTCGGGTAAAAAGATTCTGCTACTCCGTTATTAACTCTGTTTTTCCAATACTTTCAAAGTCCTGCAGCTGTTATTCATCCAAAAAAAAATCGCTAAGGGGCTCGCTACATTAGGCATCTGGTTGATTTGCCCTCCGTTGTTGGCGGCTTGCTGTCTAAGGTCAACGCAGCTCAAGGTTGAAAGCCGCAGCAATTTTTTTTGCGGCTGAATCGATTATATTTTCACTCCCTTCTTCCGCGGAACGCCTGTGTTCTGCACATTTTGTTATGTCCAGCGACTTGGGCACGCCACTATTGCGGCGGGTAGTCCCCTCTTTGAGGAGTTGCTAGAGAGGCGCCACGGTGTCCTCACCTTCCGCCTCCGGTTCTCAGCTGACGCGGCTATTTCGGGAGGTTCCTGTCCAGGATATGGTGGGAGAAAACGCCCTCATGTTATCACTGCGTGGATTGCCGGGAGGACACGGTGGAGTATACAGTGGAGGTGTGCCCTGCCTGGGCGGAGCACCGCTGTATCATCGTGGAGGCGATGGGCGGCGGCCACCTCTCGCGTTCGGCCCTAGTGCAGGCCATGGTTTGGAGCTAGAGGGCATGGGAAGCCGTGAGAGAGAGGCAGTCTCTGCGCCCTCACGCCCCTAGCCGCTGCAGGAGGAGACATCCCGGGCGTCGGGAGTGGATTGCGGACTCCCGGCAACCGTAGGCGTGGGCTTGCGGGCGACGAGCTACCCATTGCTCTCCGCCCGGTAAGGACCCGTCTCGACGGCGCGTTATGTTCTAAGCGCGCCTCAAAGAAATGTCAGCAGTATTGAAGGGGTCCGCTGGTACCCATCCCTGCCAGGGCCGCGGAATTGTCCGAAAGAGTTACCGTTGCCTTAGCATAGGCAACTGAAGGAACCCGGGTGGCTTTCAGTCAGTAAACGTTTGAAACGCCCTTCCACTCCACCCAGAACGGGCGACGACATTTGATGATTTCTCACACATAAAAAAAAACAGTTTTAGACTTAGACTGTTATATTTTTCGCACGAATTGCAGCAGGGAATTGTATTTGTTAACCGACTTCAAAAAAGTCGGTGGTTCTTTGTTCCACTGCATTTTTTTTACTGATTTAAATAATCTTTTTTAATGGATAGGCTATGCTTCAGGGTCCCAAATAAATTTTATTGATTTGATAGTTTTTGTGCTGGCTTCGATAATACGTATTTAATCCACTTTGTTCAGCGTGTTTATGGAGCAGTGGTGGCCCAATGGTAACGACCGCGACTTACGAGTCGTGAGTTCGAACCCAAGTAGGCGTTTTACTTTGTGTAAATTATTTCATCACCACTGCTCTCAAAACGGTGAAGGAAAATATCGTGGTGTCTTCGAACCATAAATTCAAAGACATGTGACATCTACCAACCCGCACTGGGTCCGCGTGGCGGATTATGGCCCGCTCCCTCACACCGAGAGGAGGCCTTTGTCCCAGCAGTGGGAACAATATAAGCTGAAGATAAAAACGTCTTTGCAAAAAAAAACAAACAACCGACTTCCAAAAAACACTACAAAGTGAAAAATAACTTTAATTTCGGAATTCAGTGGCATAAAACTATAAAACAGATCCAACCAAAACACCGACTTCCGAAATTAAAGTTATTTTTACTTGCAGCGAGTAGGTAGAATGGGCGCTTCGCACGATTTTTAACGAAAACTACGCTGACATACGTCACAAAAAAAATACGAAAACTACGCTGACTACGTCACAAAATTCGAAACACTTTAAAAAATAGAAAATAAATAATAGTTTAAACAAACTAAAAGCCACGCTTGCATATATAAACTATTTAAAAAGTTGTATATTGTATTACAAATAGCAAAAAGTTTTTTATCAACAAAAGTAGATAGTTAGTAAGGACGTTAACAAACTCCAGGGGGGGGCAGCTGCCCCCCTCTGCCCCCCCCTCGGTACGCCCATGCCCCTGACCCTTCCCGTCGCATCGAATTGCCTGCCAGTTTTCGACCATTTTTCGTTGCTGCTCTGCTCCGTTTAATTCTAGCGTGATATTTTATAGCTTATAGCCTTTCTCAATAAATAAGCTACCTAACACAAAAATATTTTTTCAATTCGGACCAGTAGTTCCTGAGATTAGCGCGTTCAACCAAACAAACTCTTCAGTTTAAGCATAAGCTAATATAATATAGGTATATATACCTACATAAAAGCCTATGGTATTCCCACTGCTGGGACACAGGCCTTCTCTTTTCGAGGGGGAGTGGGCCGTAATCTACCACGCGGGCCCAGTGCGGGTTGGTAGAAGTCACATGTCTTTTAATCTTTTATTCTGTGGTATGCCAGTTTCCTCACGATGTTTTCCTTCACCGTTTTGAGAGCAGTGGTGATGAAATTATTTACACAAAGTAAAGCGCCTGCTTGGATTCGAAACCACGACCATACAAGTCGTAAGTCGTGGCCGATAGAACTGGGCCACCACTACTCATGCATATATACCTAACTATACTTATATAAATACTAGCGGACCTGACAGATGTTGCTCTGTGCGAACACCGCCACTTATCGGGTCCAATTGTAAATCTAAACCATACAGGGATCCACTCAACCACCCACAAAAAAAAAACATATAATTCGGTCCAGCCGTTTAGGAGTAGTTCAGTGACATACACACGTACAGTAGAATTATATATACAAAGATAAGCACTAATAAATATAGTTAGGTACATAAATAAACGAAATTTACTAAACAAACAGAAAATAGCGATTCAGTTACTTGTGGGGACACAGTTTCCACAGGCGCACAAAGTAAACAGATAAGCCCACATGATCAACAATATTTTTTCCAACAATAATTTGTTTTGTAACCTGTAAAAAGAAATAGTTTAAAGAAAACTATAAAACACGCTTCCATAGGAAACCAAACTAAAAAGTAGAAAATAATGGAAATTGTTTTTTTAAACTATTATTTATTTTCTATTTTTAGGGTGTTTCGAATTTTGAGACGTATGTCAGCGTAGTTTGTGACATATGTCAGCGTAGTTTTCGAAGACAGTTTTTTTTGCTGTCCTGGTAACCCTGGCAAGGATAATGGCACAAATTTATGAAATTATAGTATTGTCTTCAGTCCTCGATAAGTCTACAGAGTTTAAATGAAATCTGGTCGTTTAAAGTGGGTTAAAACCGCGCTATAAGGAGTCGGTTACAAACAAACATACAAGTGAAGCTATTATAAAACGTGTAAAAAAACATCTGAGCAAATGGGTTCCTTGCGAAGCATGTGTTGTGTGACTATAAATGATAGGCTGAGAAATGATGTGATAAGACAACGGTGTGGTTTAAAAGAAAGTGTAGTGACAAAAATTGAAAAGAGTATGGCTCTAGACAGACGGACTGCATTTCAACTGCAATCCAACCGCAAATTGCAGTTCAAGTGCAGTTTGAATGCAGTTGACACGACTGCAATAGAACTGCAAACCAACGGTGCAGTTCGATTGCAGTCGGTGTGCAGTTCACACGATTGCACGCCGACTGCAATCGGACTGCACGAATAAACTTAACGTGTAACAAACGTGCAGTCGGACTGCACGTTTGTTACACGTCTAGAGCCTATGCTTAAATGGTTTGGTCAGGGTGAGAGGATAAATGAAGGACGGCTTACAAAAGATATTAACAAGGTAGTTGTGAGTGGAAACGCTGGGAGCGAACGCCCTAGGAGGACATCTAGTGACACCCAAGTTCTGGGGTTGGATTGGTTTTTAATCGGACTACATGTTGACCTCGAATGAGTAATCTAAATAGTTAATCACTGCGCGCGCTCTGCGCCTCTATCTTGAAAATGGTTCAAGATATTAAAAAAAAAACCGGCCAAGTGCGAGTCGGACTCGCGCACCGAGGGTTCCGTACAAACCTGTAGGTATAAAGTTTTAAATTTAAAAAAATATTTTTATTACATGATGTAACTAAAAATTTACAGTTTTCGCAATTTTTCCTTTATTTGTGCTATATGACGTTGCTTCGTACCAAATCTCAAAATTCTAGATCGACTGGAAGTACCCTATAGGTTTTGATTCCCTTGCGAGTTTCGAAAATTTGCTGAAATTTGCGGTATAAACGGCTATATCTTTTGATTGCGTTAGCTTAGAGGTTTGATTTTTTCACAGCTTCAAGGGACAGTAGACTTGAGTATTTGATATAAATTTCAGCTTGATACTTCCACGCGTTCCTGAGAAAATGGGTCTTGACAGACGGACGGACGGACGGACGGACGGACGGACGGACAACAAAGTGATCCTATAAGGGTTCCGCTTTTTCCTTTTGAGGTGCGGAACCCTAAAAAAAATACACAAAAGTTGTAGAGAATTTAATCCTATACAATATTTATAAAAAATACTTACAAATAGCATAAAACCTAGATATAGCGGTTTATTGGTTTTCGTTTTTTTTTTCGACTATTTATGGTCTGTGTCTGTGTTCGGAGGTAGGTAGGTAAATCTGTGTTGTTTACATGTTTTCTTTTTCTTTTCATTGTGATCTTATGACACGTGTGTAGTACACGTGTGTAGTACACGTGTTTCTGACACAAGAAAAATATATTTTTCTTTCTTTTTTTCTTATAAACGCTGGAATAATTGTTGTCTCCGCTGGAGTATTAAGCTACGTACACTCTGCTACATATCAAGCTATGCAGTTCCAGTATAAACTGATCTCACATTGTATGGGATTTCCGTAAAATGAGAGGTCAGCTAAAACTGGAAATGTATCGCTTGATATGAAGCTGTGCGTACCTACCTTTACTAATATTGCCTGATTTTGCATTCACATCTATACTAATACTAGCTGACCGTACAGACTAGACGTTGTCCTGTTTCCTAGAACTCGATAGCAGCGCCATTTGTCGGGCTGATTTGTGAATCTAAACCATCCAGGGTGCCACCCAAATCCATACAAAAAAAATCATTCATATCGGTCCAGCCGTTTAGGAGGAGTTCAGTGACATACACACGTACAGTAGAATTATATATATAAAGATTATAAAGCTGATGAGTTGGTTTAGTTGAACGTAGTAATCTCAGGAACTAAGGTTAGTGTTGGATAGCCCATTTAACATGGAAGGCAGTAGACTATATAACATTACGTTAGAACCCTTTAGAGCCAAACAAAAAGAGAAAAAAAACGAGTGTGCTTTATACCACACAACTGAAGTAAAACTTCTTTAGCTCCATCTATATGTATGTATATATAATAACAAAATTAGTATTTTATTTATTTATATCTCCCTCTCAACTTCCGTTCGCTTCGCCCGATCACACTTTTCGTAACGCTCTCGTTACGCAATCACCAGCTTACTCCCCAAGTTAGAAGTAGCAAGAAATTTAACGCGGACGAAGTCGCGGGCAGAAGCTATTAACTTATTATAATGATGCATTCTGGCTTTCAATCATGACCAAAAAAAAAGCCGAAGTTTATTTAATCGATTTCTGAAAGGTCACTTAAACCTGTTCAATAAGCACCAAGCTAAATATAACCCATTTATTTTTAGCATATGCATTATTAAGTGTCTCTTGTTTGGCTAAAAACGTGCATCCCCGTAATGGCAAAAAAAAGAGTAAATGTTCTAAAATGGTCACTGTATGGACGTCAGCATCTTGGTCATGCGTCATTATTGCGTCAGAACCCTAAACCCTTCATGTCAGGGTAGAAAATGCCTAATCACAGAATTATTTACCAACGATTATAAATTTAATTTAATTAGGGGACGCCCTAGGAGGGCATTTAGTGAGCTTATTGGTGATGTTCTTCAGAAGGGTCAGGTGCGTAATACTGGTAACCAGCTTGCGTGTATGACCAGATGTATGAACTTAAACGAGGCAAAAAGAGTTTGTAAGGATCGTAGCAGGTGGCGTTCTGTAGTTTCTGCCTACCCCCATGGGAAATAGGCGTGATTTTATGTATGTCTGTATCGGGACAATTTAAAAGTTTGGTCGTAGAAAGTTAGTCTTCTCTACGGATACATAATGGATTTGAAATGTTTTAAAGCTTTTGGATTAAAGCTGTTTACGGGTTGAGAAAGTTGATCGCGCTTACCCAATAGAAGAGCAAGCGAAGCGAGCGCTCCCACGAGATAGCAAGTAACACGAACGAGGAAAGCATGCTTACGGATAAAATGAGCAAGCTCTTAATACTAGCGAGTGTGGAGAGCTCATCCTCTGCAGAAGCGAGCCGAACACGCTTATATATACGACACAAGAGCGAGCGATGCGAGTTCACTCACAATATTACGCAAATAAAGAGAATACAGTTTATTACCCAGCGAGCAAAGCCAGTCCTATGACGCCAAAACTGAGTAGTGGGTGCTTACTTAAGTAACGAGTGAGCCGAATGAGTCAAGCGCGCTTGCACATGACAAGAGCGAGTAAAGCGAGCTCCCTCATAAGACTAGCACGTGAAACAGACCCATTTCCAAAATTAGGGAGCAGAGCAAGCTGATAAAATATTTTATTTCACATGAACCTATATGGGCACTTATAAAACGTCAGAAGCTAGGTGCACGGTTCCAAATTGCTGATTCCTATGGAGAAGAGCTGCTCCACGATTCTCTTTTAAAAATAATAGTTTTTTAAATGGCTTCAAATTTAGGTATAGGAGGACAGTGTATGCTTGTAATTAAGTACCAGGATAATAAAATAGAAAATGATCTACAAAATCTACTGTCTAGTGTCTACAACCCGACCTGAGCACGTGGGTCGCACCCATCAAAGGCATCACTAGCTATTATCGTTTATGATAATCATATTAGCTTATTGAGGATAAAAAACCGGCCAAGTGCGAGTCGGACTCGCGCACCGAGGGTTCCGTAGAAACCTGTAGGTATAAAGTTCAAAATTTTATTTTATTTTTTATTATATGATGTTATTAAAAATTTACGGTTTTCGCAATTTTTCCTTTATCTGTGCTATAAGACGTTGCTTCGTACCAAATTTCAAAATTCTAGATCGACTGGAAGCACCCTTTAGGTTTTGATTCCCTTGCGAGTTTCGAAAATTCGCGGAAATTTGCGGCATAAACGGCTATTTGATTGAGTGAGTTTAGAAGTTTGATTTTTTCACAGCTCTAAGAGACAGTAGACTTGAGTATTTGATATGAATTTCAGCTTGATACCTCCAGGCGTTCCTGAGAAAAAGGGTCGGGTGAGACGGACGGACGGACGGACGGACGGACGGACAACAAAGTGATCCTATAAGAGTTCCGCTTTTTCCTTTTGAGGTGCGGAACCCTAAAAATGTGATCAAAATGGTTGGATGTGGGTTTTTATTTATTTCTAAGTTTATTTGCTTAACAGGCATTTTGTACCAACCTTGTTTTTGTTGTTTTGATGTTTAGTGTTTATCTGTGCAGACCTTCAAATGATTTTCAGTTTCATTTTGTTTAATAACACTGTTTAAGTGAAATTAAAGTTTTCCGAATATAATAAAAATAAATTAAAATAAAGAGAATAAATAAAATAAATAGAATAAATAAAATAAATAGAATAAATGGAATAAATAGAACAAGTATAATAAATAAAATAAAAATGCAAATAATTGTACCTAACTAACATTGATATACAATAAAATCTAAACTTAACATAATTATTCAATCAAATTAGTATAATTAAATTACTTAATAAATAATACTGAAGCACTTAAGGTGTCAACAGTTCAATGTCGCATTGTAGGGTTAGGGCACTGAACTGCAAACTTGGATTGGAAACGGTCAGCGATCCTGTCACTGGCTGAAATATATCATGTGTGTCTGCTTTCTTAATTCGGGGATAAGCATTCTTATACTAAAAGTAAAAAAACCAGTAAAGTAAAGAAATTCTACAAAGGTTAATTTAAGAATTATTCCGTAGGTAAGTAATCAGTTTCTTCTATTGACCTTTTGCCGATTTATATAGATACACTAGCTTCTGCCCGCGACTTCGTCCGCGTTAAATTTCGTGTTCCCCCGACCCTTCCCGTCGCGTCGAATTGCCTACCCGTGCGATTTTCCCCGTTTTTGCAACATTTTTCATTACTGCTGTGCTCCTCTTGGTTGTAGCGTGATGTTATATAGCCTAAGTTACTCGCAGATAATGTAGCTTTCTAATGGTGAAAGATATTTTTTAAATCGGTCCAGTAGTTTTTGAGTTTATCCATTATAAACAAACAAACAAAAATACAAATTTTTCCTCTTTATAATAATACTAGCTGACCCAGCGAATTTCGTATCGCCTCAGACTGACCCAGACACATTTTTTTTTTTCATCAAACCCATACCTGTTGGGTATCTATGGATAGGTCTTCAATAATGGTACGGAACCCTTCGTGCGCGAGTCCGACTCTAACTTGGCCAGTTTTTTGTTTAAAGTATTTTTTTTTTTTAATGATAACCTAAGCTAATCATAATTGTTCATTTCCTAACTAAATCTATTTACAAATTAAAATATAGCGTTGAAAACTTCATCCGCATAGCTGTCAACTGGTAATGTTTCCAAGAGACTGACGGCATTACCACGTTTATATTTGAATAATTGGTTTGAATGAAAAGATTTACTCGTATTTATCAATGAAGGTTACATCCGAATTCAAGAAAAATATAACGAGTTAATCCGACGTTTTGAAGGGGCTCAAAATCATGTTTAAAGTTTCCGTTACATAGGCACATACTAACATACATATGATGCTAATAAAAGCGAGTTGAAAACCATTAGATATTCCACACCTCTAGGGCATTAATAAGACCAAGTCTAAGAATAAACTGGCATAATGACTAAAAAATCTAATCTCTCTCTCTCTCTCTCTATCTTCTTCTAATCTAATCTTTAATGACATAATTATTTTAAAATTGTTAATTGTTATTAATTTA
This sequence comes from Aporophyla nigra, assembly GCA_947507805.1. Classification (NCBI taxonomy): domain Eukaryota; kingdom Metazoa; phylum Arthropoda; class Insecta; order Lepidoptera; family Noctuidae; genus Aporophyla; species Aporophyla nigra. Next base: position 4,366,987 of record OX382318.1, read on the forward strand.
TGCTTTTATTTGATTTTTATTTTATTTTTTGTATTATTAGTTGTAATACTTTTTGCTGTGCCCTACAGGGTCCATAATTGTACATTAGCTTTAAGCCACTTAAAAGAACTTTTAACATTATGGAATGCAAATAAAGATGAATATGAAATGAATATGAATATGAAAAAACTAAAATACAGATATACTAAAACAAATAACTAACTATATAAAAATAAATACAAAAACAAAGGACACTTAGGCGTCGAAGTACTCGTCCGCATCACTGTCATCTGGAAACGTGCCCAGAAGACTGGCAGCATTGCCACGTTGAATGGCAATGCTAATTCTTTGCCCAAAGAATGACCCAGCCCTCTGGTCACGTGAAGTGTCAACCAGTCGATGAGAAATTTCCTTAATAAGGAGATGCGCATTCGGGCCCCATGACCCGAGCGTTTCAACCCCAAACGGCTCAAAACTGTAGTTAACTATAAGGTTACAGTATTTGCGCCGCTTGAGTATTACTAAAAAAAAAAACTTTTTACAAAAAAATAACAACCGACTTCCTTAAAAAAACAACCGACTTCCTTAAAAACACTACAAAGTGAAAAATAACTTTAATTTCGGTAGTCGGTGTCTTAGGATCTGTATTTATGGTTTTTTTGCCACCGACTTCCGAAATTAAAGTTATTTTTCACTTTGTAGTGTTTTTAAGGAAGTCGGTTGTTTTTTTTTTTGTAAAAAAGTTTTTATTTTTAAATTTTTAGTTGTGGTATTCACCCTGCACTAATTCCAAACAAACAATGCATATTTATGCGATAGCAGAAATCGTGGTTGATTTCCTGTCATTTTTTAAAGAGTTCCGGTGTCTGTCTCCCGAACTCATCATCAGTAGTCCATCTCTAGTGTCTGCTGAGGAATCAATTCTCGATGTCAACGAGTATGTCTATCTAGAACAAGATATCTTCTAACTCCTGATCGATAAGGAGTTGTACCTTCCATCATCAGCTCAACGGAATATAAGAATACAAGTAACGGTCTAAACGTGCCTATAATATTCAAAGAATTATCCCCTAACCTTCTAACCTTTCACTGTAAGTTCTTATATGTACTGTTCACCGATGAGGAGTTCCATGCGGTATCTTCGAAGACTATAATTAGTTCACCACGGATGGATAGATAGAACCAGCAATTATTTTTGATCTTTAGTACAATATCCAAATCACATTACGTGTACTGTTTGTTTTTGAGGAGTTCCTTCATTTATCTCCCAAAGTATACATCAAATCTTCACAAAATTAATATGGGACCACCTCAGGAGTATACCCTTACGAATAAAAAAAGAATTTTCAAAATCGGTTGACAATTGGGAGAGAAATCGGTGAACATACATAAAAAAAAAAAAAAAAAAAAAAATACATACAGTCGAACATATAACCTCCTCCTTTTTTTGAAGTCGGTTAAAAAACATACATATATATCAGTTAATTCTTCAACATGTTCTCATTAATACCCTACAATTATGGGATATAAATACGAACGTTGTATAAAGAATTATGTAAATCAAACATTGCAGAAAAACTCGAATACCAATAATAATTGATTTAATTAATGACCTGCATCAGTTTTTGAGTTGCTCACAGACATTTATGCAAACAATTTAAATTTAATGGGTGCTTATTAACGCCATAAAAAAAAATTAACAAGCGATCATCGTTCAAAACTAGTTTAAGCACTAATTTGTTGAAATTGGAGCCATTAAAAAAAAATATATATATCCTAGTCTAGCTTTTGCCAGCGGCTTTGCCCGCGTATTATGCATCATTATCTGCCTACCCTTTTCCCAACTATTTTGGGGTCGGCTTCCAGTCTAACCGGATGCAGCTGAGTACCAGTATTTTACATGGAGCGACTGCCTATCTGACCTCGACAACCTAATTACTGGGTAATACGATACCCCTTGGTAAGACTGGTTGTCAGACTTTCGGGCTTCTGACGACCCGTTACGACTGTCTAAGATCTACGAAAGACAGCCGGGACCAACGGTTTTACCTGCTTTCCGAGGCACGGAAGGGAAAACTATTATTATAAAAACTTTAGAGGTGTCATGGGACACCCGGATGGAATGAAGTTCCTTTCCAGGATTCATAATAGTTATAATTTTTTAATTATTTATTATGTACAATAAACCTGTATACACTCAACAAAAATATTCTCCCTCTCTTCCTCTCTCCCTCTCTCCCGCTCCCCCTCACCCCCCCCGCCTCTCCCCCTCTCCCCTTCCCCTCCCCCTCTCCCCCTCTCCCCTCCCCCTCCCCCCTCTTTTTAATTTTAATTTTTCCGTCTAGCCCCCTTTCACAACGCGCGATAAGGAACTTCGTTCCAAAAACTAAATTCCGCCCGCGGCTGGCTTATTAATCGACTCGGACGAATTAACTCGTTCACATCAAACGTAACGTCTCCGTCTCACAGAGAGGACGCCGTAATCTACCTCGTGGTCATAGTGCGGGTTGGTAGATGTCACATGTCTTCGAATTTTTAGTTCTTGGACATGCCAATTTCCTCACGATGTTTTCTTTCAACGTTTTTAGAGGAGTGGTGATGAAATTATTTACACAAAATAAAACGCATATCAGGTTCCGAAACATTGCCCCTGCCAGGGAGATTTTGTTCGAACGGGTTACCGTGGCCCTGGCACAGGCACCGGAAGGGACACGGGTGCGTTTTAGTCAATAAAAGCCTGACACGCCCTCCCGCTCCACCCAGAGCGGGAGACGTCATATATTATGATGATCATTCATCATCATTCATTTCAGCCGTTAGACGTCCACTGCTGGACTTAGGCCTCCCCCAATTTGGGGGGCTTTGCCATAATCGCCACGCTTGGCAGGCGGGTTGGCGATCGCAGTATGGTGGTAAAATGCATAGAGAATGCTGCTGCCCATTCTCTAGTAAGTCCCTTAGTCGCCTTTTACGACACCCACGGGAAGAAATGGGGTGGTGTTATTCTTTACGTTCGGCACCACACGGTACAGTATTGGTACGGTACGAACGTACGGTATTATGATGATATCCCGCCCGAAAAAAAAAGTGTTCGAACTATCGATCTACTAATCGTTCGTCGCGGTTGATACCACCGAGACACCACTGCCTCAAAATGACCACAACTGCTATATTTTATCCAGGACGTCATATTTACACGAGTGAAACACGTTTCCATAGTAATTTATAAAGTAAAAACATAAAAAACAGCTTGTCTGGATTACATTTACCACAATCACGTTTTCAAATCATCGAAATATTGTATTTCATTAGTAATCTATTTATCAATATCCAGTGTGCTAATTTGAAGGTTTGTGTTTGAATGTTTGGTACTCAATTACGCAAATCTTGTTAGTATTTTTTTATTAGTATTCATAGTATTTATTGTCTCAAAAAGTTATATACAGGATAAGTTTTTAACCAGTGCGCAAATAGGTAACGAATTATTCCTATTGTCGATATCATATTAGGAAATATGTAGGGTGTCCACAGTTTACTGATTTAAGGTCGAATAAAAATGTGAAAAAAAGTATTGAAAAAAATGTTAAAGTGTGTTCTATTACTGATATAGACTCTATTGGTGGTTAAGACAAAAATAAATAAATAGCAAACTGGAAAAAAAAACCTGTATGGTTGTTCCCTAGACCCCATCAAGGATTCCTTGTGTCGTGGGATCTAGTTACATCGTTCCGTTACATTAGAAGACAAAAATCTGTTATCGTTTTGAAGGTTGGCTTGATTAATTACATAGTTAAAAAATAGTTGAGAGAAAGAAAGAAAGCAAATAATAATAATAAAAATGCTGAGTGAAATCTGTCAGATGAGATTTGGATAAAATTTTACAGAAAGTTTATATCATGGCATCATCATGATCATTTCAGCCGAAACACGTCCACTGCTAGACATAGGCTTCCCCCAGGTTGGGGGTTTTTCCATAATCGCCACGCTTGGCAGGCGGGTCGGCGATCGCAGTAAGGTGGTAAAATGCACAGAGAACGCTGCTGTCTATTCTACAGTAAATCCCTTAGTCGCCTCTTACGACACCCACGGGAAGAGATAGGATGACGCCATTCTTTACGTCCGGCACGACACTTAACCGAGTTCACACTTTTTATATCTCGGTAGTACATTGCCGTGAGATAAACTCGGACCTAAACGCAGGCGAAAACGCTGCCAAAAGTAGTATACATGTTGTAGTCAAAACTCTTAACCAGTCAAAAGTACTATTGACTAGAAAAATCAGTCAAAACTACTTTGGACCGTAAGCTTTAGTCAATAATACTTTTGACTCAAGTAACAGTTAAAAGTAATTTTGCCCAATGGAGCTGGTTAAAAGTACTTTTGACTAAGTGATTCCGTCAAAAGTGGTTTTGACTGGTTGTATCAGTCAAAACTCTTAAAAAGTCGGAACCCCGGTCAACGGAGCACTTCTTTTTACACGCTTTATATTAGCTTCACTTGTATGTTTGTATATTTGTATGTTTGTATATTTTTATGTTTGTTTGTAACCGACTCCTTATAGCGCGATTTTGACCCATTTTAAACGACCAGATTTCATAAATTTGTGCCATTATCCTTGCCAGGGTTAACAGGACAGCAAAAAAACACACTACGCTGACATACGTCTCAAGATTCGGAACACCCTAAAAAATAGAAAATAAATAATAGTTTAAAAAAACTAAAAAACACGCTTCCATTGAAAACCAAACTAAAAAGTACAAAATAATGGAAAAAAAGCGTGGGGTGTCTGATATCAATAAAAAAAAAACCGGCCAAGTGCGAGTCGGACTCGCGCACCGAGGGTCCCGTACCGCAGCCGTTAGCTTTTTATTAAAAATATTTTTATTATATGATGTAACTAAAAATTTACGGCTTTCGCAATTTTTCCTTTATCTGTGCTATAAGACGTTGCTTCGTACCAAATTTCAAGATTCTGAGTTTACAGGAAGTACCCTGTAGGTTTTGATTCCCTTGCGAATATCGAAAATTAGCGAAAATTTGTGGCATAAACGGCTGTATCTTTTGATTGCGTGGGTTTAGATGTTTGATTTTTTCACAGCTCCAAGGGACAATAGATTTGAGTATTTGATATAAATTTCAGCTTGATACCTCCACGCGTTCTTGAGAAAAAGGGTCTTGACAGACGGACGGACGGACGGACGGACGGACGGACAACAAAGTGATCCTATAAGGGTTCCGCTTTTTCCTTTTGAGGTGCGGAACCCTAAAAATACCTTAAAAAGCACCCCACGCTTTTTTTCCATTATTTTGTACTTTTTAGTTTGGTTTTCAATGGAAGCGTGTTTTTTAGTTTTTTTTAAACTATTATTTATTTTTTTTAACGTGGAAAAATGCTTATGCATACTGCACTACCACGGGGAGATAGTGCAGTTATGTGGGACTCCAACCAACTAAAACTCCACGGTGTCCTCCTGTGCCGCTTGTGGCGGGAACACGGGCACACGTAATTCTTCCGCGAACCCGCCGCGGCTGTCCGTCACCGGACCCTCCTCTGGGGGATAAGGTACCCCCATTTACGGCGCGCCAGAACACACATAGCACGCCGTGACCACCCCAGGGACCAATAAGCACATGGGCGCCAGACGACCCCGTGTATGGCACCTTTGGTCCCCCTGCGACGGGTCAGGACTGTGGCCCCGCCGCCTACCACTTTTCGGCCGCAGGGGATAGGGAGAGTGGCCAACGCTATACCAACACTCCTCCCCTGCGACCCCACCACGTCCGCCATCGGACGGTGGCGACCCCGTTCAGGCTGCGGAAGGTAGGGAGAGCGGCGCACCTCAATACTGGCACTCCTGTCCCACCGCGGCCTCCAACCCCCGCGATATCGCCAAACGACACCACGTTGGCCGCTACATCGTCGGCTTCGAGCGGAAAAGCCCTGACGAGCGGCCCCTCCTCGGGTTCCTCTTAGGTTCACCGTGGGGTTCTAAACCATGGCTACTGAGCTCCCCCGCCTCTTCAATGCGGGAACCCACTGGGTGGGAACGGAGCCCTTCTAACCTAACCTGTCCGAGTCGGGGTACCCTAAGTCACGAACTCGCTTAATAGTGCTTTTGACTGATGCTTTATTGCAGTTAAAACTACTTTTGACGAAGAGCATCAGTCAAAAGTACTTTTAACCGCAAATTTGCAGTCAAAAGTACTAATAACCAATAATTTTCAGTCAAAACCACTTTTGACCAACCTGTTCAGTCAAAATTACTTTTGACTGATTTTGCTAGTCAATAGTACTTTTGACAGGTTAAGAGTTTAGACTGCAACATACATATAACGCTAATAATAATATAAAATATTTCTGCAAAAAACACTCCTTGACTGCAATAAAAAGAATAATGAAATGTGAAACAGAAATCTAAAATATGTGCATAAATAAAAAATAAGATAAATAAACTATTAAGTAGGTTTTTGTAACATTTTTTCACTCAATAATTTATGACCACTATTTTCACATTTTTAATACCCAGATCTTTGCTCAAATTAGAACTTTATGTCTGAATAATAACTAAGCTGCATTATTTTATGCTAATAAATTATAAATATCTAACACATTATTTATCTAGTCAAATTAATTTGTGATAATTATAGTGCTGAGATTAAAATAAATCCTAATAAACTACAACTAGTTATTTTTAGACTTGTTCGTTAAGAGCGCACCGACTTGGCGCGCATTGAAGCATGGCATCTCTGTCTAGAATGGGCTTTTCGCGCGCTTATTTAGGTATTTTCTTCGCATTATTAAAACAAATACACATTCTGAACATTTCAAATGTACTTATACGTTATAGAAAACATGTTGTTCATGAAAAAACCATAGCAATTATTGTTGTAAAAATGTTAAAGTTGTTCCCAAACCCGATAGATGACGTTAACGACAAAATACATCTCGCTATGGTTTCATTCCAACGATTTGGTTAGGTTATCGCAATTTTAATCAAATATATGTATTTAGATCAGGACACAATTATGGTTTTATTTCTACCTGTTAAGTGTTCACAGTGGGAAAGTTGCAGGCTAGCAAAAAAAAAAAAAAAAAAACAAATTTCACAAAAGTTCATTAGTCCAAAACATTACAAGCTCGGTATTAAACAAATGTACTTTTGTTATTATTAAAAAACGGCGTACTTACTAAGGCTTATTTTATTAATTAAAGATTAGTATTAATTTATTTTGTGTCAAGGAAACTAAAAGTATTAGTGTTTCTAAACTAGGATTTTTAGAATAAATCGCTAAGCTTCTTAGAAATTAATTGCATAAGTAAAGGTTAAGTAAGAACGATGCAACAAGGGATCAAATCAACGCAAGTACTTCGCAATTATGTATCTTTCGTGATTACGAAATTCTTCCATTCGTGTAATGAGGGCGGTAGGTATGCTCTTAAATAGACTTTCATCGGACTTTGTCGTTGGACGGAGACGATGCTGCTGAGCAAGAGGGGTTTGATATCCGGGCCGGGCAAAGTACCATTGGGTTTTTCTATCTATATTTTCTCTGTAGCAGTTTAGAGTACGGATTTGCACGCGGTTGATGTTTAAATGAAAATAATCACATTTAGATCCAGCTAGTGGCTGTGCTGATGGTTAAAACATAACTATATATATACTAGCTGACCCGACAGACGTTGTCCTGTCTCTTTGATGATATTTGAGCTCGCATTCTGTCAATTCTATGTCATAATGTTACATTAAAAAAGTTTACATTGTCCTATTATATGGCTGTTAAGTATTATTAAATAAGTGTTCTTAAATTTTCTAATTTTCCGCGCAATTTTTTAATTTTTTTCTTTCATAAGAACCTTCTCCTGACAATTACAAACACAACAACAACAAAAAAAGTGAAATCGCTCCAGCCGTTCACGCGTGATGGCGTGACCAAGGGAAATAGGGATTCATTTTTATATATATAGATATATACATATATTAGCACTTCGTCCGTGACTTTATCCACGTGACTCACAGTAGCTGTGCCTTTTTTCGGGATAAAATATAGCCTATGTTACTTGGTGATATTGTAGCTTATGTAAGTAAAAGAAATGTTAAAATCGGTTCAGTAGTTCTCGAGTTTCAAAATCAAAATAAAAAGTCATTTATTCAAATTAGGCTGAGGATCAGCACTTTTCGAACGTCAAAATTACAAAAGACAGTCCCCTAAAACGCCCACCCGTCACCACTTCCTAGTGCTTTAGCTGGGAAGAAGAAGTGGCCAACAAACTCCCCAGCAGCACAGCTGTCTGTCCAGTTAGAAGAACTTGATTCTATACAAGGGTATATAGTAAAACATTAAGAGACACAAATTAAATTAAATGATTTGCTATATGCCAGCTAGCCAACCCAATATACCAACAAATAAAATGAAAACTATACTCAAGCATCAGTAGAAAAATATGTATAATGTAAACATGGCTGCAAAAATAAAAGCCTCCTGGTATTAAGGGCGTGACAGCTTACAGTTTATCCATTACATACATACATACAAAAAATCAAATATTTCCTCTATAATATTCGTTTAGACCAGCTTTTGCTCGTATTATACATACAGGGTGTCCAAGAACCTGGCGTCCAACTGGATTCCCACGATGCCCCAAGTTCTAACAGTACTCAGAAAAATATTTTAAAAAATCCACCCCATGTACTTACAGAATTATACTGATTTCAAAAAAAAAGGGGAAATGAGCACCCTGTGACATACTTTTGAATGCTGTGACTGCTAATGCTGATAATTTCGATATTTCTTGGAGGTTTTGTAATCTAGGGTATTGCTGTGTCTAAATAGAATGTAAAAATAAAGTACTTATTGTACCATTTTAAAATAAAATATTATTTTAACTAAAGGTGATATGGAAAACTATTGAATTTCGCAACTTTGACCGACTGTAGTGTAAAAAAAATGTACCAAAATAGTATGGCAAGTGACGTCAAATTTTGACGCGTTTATTCCTCTTTTTAAAAAGGTATAATACTTACAAATTAATTTGAAAAAATAAAAATTGATAATATTTTTACTCAACAACCCAATTTTTACGATGTCTTACAGAATTCTTAGAAAGAAAAATTTACGACGAATTGAATCTAACCTCTAAAGAATTACTATTGTATGCTCATAAAAATAACAACAGGCCTCTCAAAAAACAGGTTAGACCGTAAGGGACGGTATGTGCATGCATCTCACCATAGTGATTCGTTATTACAACAGGAGGGAGCAAGACAGAAACTATCTTTGCGATTTGCTGGTTCTTCTTTATGGTACCCCATTATTCAGGTAAGAGTGAGGGAGAAAAAGGTTAGAGGTGCGAGTGAGATAGATAGTGACGCTATCTGGGATCGTGCTATTTAGGATAACAGTACGGTCAGTACGCGTCACTGCCTCCTGCCGTTACTACGCACCTCTCTCTTATTGTTACCATTGATCACGTACTACGATTTAAAGCTTTGTTTATTGGACTCGATTACTCTTTGTGCTCTGGACTTTGAAACGAACTCTTTACGACGACCTTTGCCTGTGTTTGGACAGTTTGTGTTTTGTGTGTGCTACCATGGCGACCTACACTCCGCAAGAATACGCAAATATGCACTACATTTATGGAGAATGTAGAGGTAATGGACGAGCTGCAGCGAGACTTTACAGAGAAAGGTATCCGAGGGCTACGCGATATCCCGACCATCGAGTTTTCATTAATGTGCACAGATCACTATGTGACGGGCGGTTCCCCAATCAAGTAGCTGGTGAAGGACGACCCGTAAATGACTTCATACGCGATGAAGTTTTAGAGGCGGTGTCGGCAAATCCAAGCATCTCTGTGCGAGGAATAGAAGCTGATACGGGGATACCGAAGAGCACAGCACACAGTATTCTCCAAAAAGAAGAATATCATCCGTACCACATACAGCGAGTGCAAAGTCTTTTACCTCGAGACTATCCGAGCCGAGTCGCGTTTTGTGAAACAATCCTGCAAAAACATCGAGAAGACGAAAACTTTATCGACAAAATTTTGTGGTCAGATGAATCAACATTTAAGAAGGATGGCTACATGAACCTACACAACTTGCACGAGTGGCATGTGGAAAATCCGCACTTGATGCGAGAAGATAGATCCCAGTACCGGTTCAAAGTGAACATGTGGACCGGTATTCTCTGTGGGAATATTATTGGTCCATTTGAGATGCCCGAGAATTTGACTGGCGAATCATATTTAAATTTTCTTCAAAATGATTTGCCAAACTTACTAGAAGAGACCCCACCAGATATGTGGTTCCAACACGACGGCTGTCCAGCACATTTTCGCGTATCCGTTAGAGAGTTTTTGGACGAGCAATACCCGAACAGGTGGATTGGGCGATCAGGAACAATCCCGTGGCCAGCCCGCTCACCTGACTTAAATCCGCTGGATTTTTTTTTCTGGAGAACTATGAAGGAGCTCGTTTATGCGAAGCCCATTAATGACATCGCTGACCTTCGTGAGAAGATAACACAAGCAGTGCAGGTGATACGTCAAAAAAGTTACTCGCGAAACATAAAGCGGTCCTTTTTAAGGAGAGTGAGAGCTTGTATTGCCGCGGGTGGTCAACATTTTGAACATTTATTGTAATAAAATATCTTTAAACTAACATTCTTTGCTTTTATTCTACTGGGAACCCATCTACCTGTGTGTATTTCCTTCTTGCTCACTCTTGGAACCGAAGTAAATAATAGTAGTAACATAACAGTTTCTAAGATAAGAAAGGGTCCGACAGTTACCGTTAGTAGGTAGGCACTTCGTAAAAATTGGGTTGTTGAGTAAAAATATTATCAAAATTTTTTTTTTTCAAATTAATGTGTAAGTATTATACCTTTTTAAAAAGAGGAATAAACGCGTCAAAATTTGACGTCACTTGCCATACTATTTTGGTACATTTTTTTTACACTACAGTCGGTCAAAGTTGCGAAATTCAATAGTTTTCCATATCACCTTTAGTTAAAATAATATTTTATTTTAAAATGGTACAATAAGTACTTTATTTTTACATTCTATTTAGACACAGCAATACCCTAGATTACAAAACCTCCAAGAAATATCGAAATTATCAGCATTAGCAGTCACAGCATTCAAAAGTATGTCACAGGGTGCTCATTTCCCCTTTTTTTTTGAAATCAGTATAATTCTGTAAGTACATGGGGTGGATTTTTTAAAATATTTTTCTGAGTACTGTTAGAACTTGGGGCATCGTGGGAATCCAGTTGGACGCCAGGTTCTTGGACACCCTGTATAAACGTTCCTCTTAAATCACTCTGTCAATTGATGACATCATCATCGTACCGTGTGGTGACGGAAGTAAAGAATAACACCACCCCATTTCTTCCCGTGGGTGTCGTAAGAGGCGACTAAGGGACTTACTAGAGAATGGGCAGCAGCGTTCTCTATGCATTTTACAAAAAAACCTGTTTTTCGGAAACAGGTTTTTTTGCTTTCCTGGTAACCCTGGCAAGGATAATGGCGCAAATGCAAGATATTATTGTATTGTCATCGGTCCTCGATAAGTCTACAAAGTTTATATGAAATCTGACCGTTTGAAGTGGGTCAAAATCAAGTCCAAAGGAGTCGGTTACAAACAAACAAAGATACAGTATAAATGTGTGTGTGTGTGACTTAATTAAGGTGCATCTTTCTGCTTGCCAGTACGTGGAAATGTCGTGAAGGTATGTTAATTGTATCTACAAAACCCTATTTCTTCTTCACTGCAGGTAAGTAAAAAACTCCCGGGTTTTTATTCCACAAAATTAACTCTAATGGTTTAAATTATTGCAATTTAAATGCCATTAAATGAAGCTTGGACGAAAATATCTATAATTTAGAACAAAGTTTTCGTGTCTGTGTTCGACCGCTGAGTTCTCCGGAACTGCGCAACCGGTTCTGACATTGTTCTGACATTTAGCCAGTTATGTTTCAGTGCCATGTAATACAGAGGGCAGAAATACAGACTCCGAGCATCAACTGAGAAATTCCGAATATAAAACTCAATAATGCTTTGCCCGACCTGACAACCGAACCCATTACCTCATGCTCACCAGTAGAGCTGCGACCAACGAGGCAGTCAAAGTAAGATTTAGAATTATGAAATTACTAGCTTCTGTCCGCGACTTTGTCCGCGTTAAGTTTTTTGTTCCTCCGACCCTTCCCGTCACATCGAATCGCCTACCCGTGCGTTTTTCCCCGTTTTTGCAACATTTTTCATTACTGCTCCGCTCCTCTTGGTTGTAGCGTGATTTTATGTAGCTTATAGTCCAGGGATCACCAATAAATTTTGCTCGGGGTCTATTTTAAGAAATGAAATGATCAACGCGGTTCGCACCACATTTTATAGAAAAAAATATTTATTAAACAAATGTATTTACAGAAATAAAAAAAGGTATTTGTTAGCTCGTTACTTCGCCCGGCTGTTTTTGGATTGACGTCAACAATGATAATGCGGGGGATACATTTTTACTAAATTACGTACCCTGTAGTGCAAGTTGCGTAGTGTTCTCGCGGTCCGCAGAAAATGGTTCGGAGGTCCGGATGCGGACCGCGGTCCGCCAGTTGGCGACCCCTGTTATAGTCTTTCTCGATAAATAGGCTACCCAACACAAAAAGAATTTTTCAATTCGGACCAGTACTTCCTGAGTTTACCGCGTTCAATCAAACAAAAAAACCAACTCTTCAGCTTTATAATATTTTATTTTACTAGCTGAAGAGACTACTACTTCTTACTAGAAAATGGGCAGCAGCGTTCTCTATGCATTTTATATCATACTGCGATCGCCAATCCGCCTGCCAAGCGTGGCGATTATGGCAAAGCCCCCCAAATTGGGGGAGGCCTAAGTCCAGCAGTGTACGTCTTGCGGCTGAAATGATGATGTTGATGATTATACTAGCTGTACCCTGCCACGCTTCGCTGTGGCACATTCGAGTGTTTTCTTCGCTTCCGGCAGATGGCGCGGTCACTGGTATGCAGCTCATCGTTAAAAAAACTGTTTTTTCGCGGTCGCGGATATGTGACTGATGCAAAAAATAGATAAAAAACAATCCTTGATGCGGATTATCTATCATGCTAAAGGAGATGTTTCATTTTTATATGGGGCTCCGGCCATAACGTGTACCGTTTAGCGAAGCTGGGTAAATTACTCATGAATAGAATAAAGTAACACTTTTTTCATAATATCAAATGGTTTTTAAGCACAAAATAAAAATTAAAAATGTTTGACGTTTGTCCTAAGAGTTAGCAAGTGGTTATTTTGAATTCGTTTAGAAACACACTTCAAGATTGGAGACTAAAGATTTATGTAACGATGAAATGGTCACACTTAATTATGTTTACTCAAAAATATTTACAAGAGAATAATAGTAATTTATTTTTAATACTACAAGAATACACACATTTTTTAATTATTTTCTACTTAACATTGATTTGATGAGACATGATTTCAGAACGAATGAAGTCTGAAAGCAAACGAGACGCCATGTTGAATAAAACATGGTAATAATTGAAAAACTATTATTTTTTGCACACAACAAATTAGGCGCAAATTAAGCAGGGAATATTTTTCCCTAATTTGTAGTATTTTTTCTTCTTTTTTGATAAATGTACATCTGATGGCCGAAAATGAAACATCTCCTTTCAGCTCGATCGGTGCAGAACTTTTTGAAGCGTACACAAACCAACATAACATTTTAATAAATATAGATTTTATATATATAGATATTATATAGTATAGGTTTACACAAAGTAAAGCGCCTGCCTGGGTTCGAACTCACGACCTACAACTCGTAACTCGGGGCTGATACCTACCGTTTGGCCACCACTGCTCTCGCATTTGCATAATTTATCATTTTTATAATACCTATTGAATTCTTTTATTATCTGCAGGTAACATTAAAATCAACTAGTATTAATAAAATGAATTGTTGATTAATTCACGGCGTTTTTAAGCGATTTATTTTTTATTAGCTACCGCCCGCGTTATTAGTAGATCTTTAAGAGTTGTGACGGGTAGGTACCTACTTACGCTTTAGATTTAAGAATTTAGAAGTGCTACAGACGGAAAGTGCTATAGAGCAGTGGTGGCCCAGTGGAGAGCAGTGGTGGCCACTGGTAACGGCCGCGACTTACGAGTAGTAGACTTGGGGAGTCTGTTGCCTGAGCAGAGAAAGGCCCGTGACGGCGGCGCGCCGTGTTCCGCGCGCGCCAGTCTCTGAAGGAACTGCGGCCATTCGTGGCCGTAAGGGTGACGGGGCCCGCATGTATTCATGCGGGCCAACACCTAGCCGGGGGAGCGTGACGAAATGCGCAAGTACTCCAGCACCCCGGCTAAAGGTAGCTGGAGTCTGACAGACCCCTCCACTCACCCCGGGGTGGAGGACATCCATGAGGATTTCCACACGTTAAAAAAAAAAAAAAGGTCGTGAGATTGCATTGCCGCTGCTCTCTAAACGGTGAAGGAAAACATCGTGAGGAAACCGGCATGTCTTAGAACCAAAAATTCGATGACATGTGACATCTACCAACCCGCACTGGGCCCGCGTGGTGGATTATGGCCCACTCCCTCTCACCGAGAGGAGGCCTGTGTCCCAGCAGTGGGAACATTATAGGCTGATGATGATGATGTCAGACAGAAACCTTTTATTGATTAAATAAAAACAACACTCACACAACCAGCTTTGGTTGTGTGAGTGTTGTTTTTATTTAATCAATGAATATTTTGAGTATAAAATATAAAACTTATTTAGTATTATTAAAATGACATCTACAAATTGACATTACTTAAATAAAAAAACTTTTTCATGATTTTTGCTATTTTTATTGACATCACATCATTATTTTAAATATAAATTATTATTTTAAAGGAATACAATTTTATTTAGTTTTAATTTTATGAATTGCATTGTAATCGAAATTCAAATTATGAAATTATTATTAGTATTTTATGTTATTTCGAATTATTAAATATGAACTGCATGTTATACCTAAGTATAAACAAAATGTAAAATCAAAATATTTGCACGGCTGAAATCTATACTAATATTATAAAACTGAAGAGTTTGTTTGTTTGGTTAGTTGAATGCATGAATCTCAGGAAATACTGATCCGAATTGAAAAATTATTTTTGTGCTGGGTTGCCTATTTATTGAGGAAGGCTATAGGTCACGCAATGATCAAAAGGGCTAACATCACGCAATGATCAAAAGGAGCGGAGCAGCAACGAAAAATAAACGAAAACTGGCAGGCAATTCGATGCGACGGGAAGGGTCAGGAGAGAAAAATTTAACGCGGACGAAGTCGCGGGCAGAAGCTAGTGCCGAATATAGTGAAACCCATCTTCAGATCTTAAGAACTTATGTTAGCTACCTAAATTCTTGCAAATAAATAAAAGATATAAATGTATCATTCATTCATTACTCAAAAGCCGAAGAGTCTGACAACCAGTCTGACAATGGAGTTTCGTGTTATCTAGTTACTGAGTTGTGGAGGGCAGACAAGTAATTGTTTCATGTAAAATACTAGTATTCAGCTGCATCAGGTTAGACTGGAAGCTGAACCCAACATAGTTGAGATAGGCAGATTGAATTGAGTAGGTATGTTATAGTTGATTGGTGATTTGAAATTTCCAATTTTATTGCAGAAACTATTAAGGTGAGAAGCATGGCCACACGATGCACAGTTTCCGAGTTACGAACTTTTGTTTTCTTGAACACTATTTTTCCAAAATGGTAGGTCGGATGAAAATCTTTTCTGGAAAGAAGTTGTTGCTCCAGTCCAAAACCATGAGAAAATAAAATATATTCTAAATTTTTTTAAGCTGTAAATTCGACACACAATTCCACAATTCGCTAGTAGTCGTCATCTCGGAAGTCACACCCTTTCTAGCCATGTCATATATTCACACAGTCCATCCATCTTTTCTTTTGTCTTAAATCGATGAAAATTACGTATGAAAAAAAAAATAGTAGCCACTCACCTTAGCACAAGTATTTAACTTTTTTGTCTCACAATCACAAGTAAACACTATCTAATACAAAAAACAAAACACACAGTCACATCACTATTCTATTAATTAACTTTATAATAAATATACCACAAATCAAATGACTTTATTCTATTCACTGCACTAAAGTTTTGACAGCATGAATCCATTTGTAAATTTAAATATTCTTAATGTACCCACGATTTATTTTTAATTATTTTATGGCTGGCGGTAGATTGAAATAAAATAAAAATACGAGGTATTCCGTGAAGCACACCCAAACGAAGCACACCCAGACGAAGCACACCTAAAGTATTCCACTAAGCACACCCGTAGGTGGGCTTCAAATAAAAATTTAAAATAATTAATTTCCTATTCCACGAAGCACACCTACGAATATCACTCGCATAGTGCGGGGACTAAGAAATAAAAATGTCGATAGGAGAAAATATTTATTATTTAAAAGCTAATTTAAATATCTAACATCTTTCAGTTTCATTATAATAATGTGATACAATACTTGTCATTTTCAAAATGTTCATATATAAATCCCATAGATAAGACGTATACATGATGCGCTAATAGTCAACGCATGCGCCCGCCACTGAATTCCCGAGCCAACCCGAATTTAGCCGAGCGTTTCCGGAACTTGTTTACATGCTTAGTTCTCATTACACTATCGTGACGTCATGGGCTGAGTGTATGCAATTGTGCGCCGGTCTTGCTATTGTTATTTTTTCTGTTTTTCGTGCAATTTATTCAAACAAAATAATGGAACCGATGGCAGGTCCAAGTAGTAGAAATTTTAACCCATCTATTAATTACGTACTTGGCCGGAAGGGGACACAAGTGTTAGTGTATAATAACAAACAATATAGCAAACACAAGATCTATAAGAACGGTAATGCCTTGTGGCGGTGTATTAAAAATACTTTTTTACAAAAAAAAAAAAAAAATAACCGACTTCCTTAAAAACACTACAAAGTGAAAAATAACTTTAATTTCGGAAGTCGGTGTCTTAGGATCTGTATTTATGGTTTTTTTGCCACCGACTTCCGAAATTAAAGTTATTTTTCACTTTGTAGTGTTTTTAAGGAAGGTGGTTGTTTTTTTTTTGTAAAAAAGTTTTTATTTTTAAATTTTTAGTTGTGGTATCCACCCTGCACTAATTCCAAACAAACAATGCATATTTATGCGATAGCAGAAATCGCGGTTGATTTGCTGTCATTTTTTAAAGAGTTCCGGTGTCTATCTTTGGAACTCATCATCAGATCTATATGAACTTTATATGGGACCATTTCGAAATAAACCGCTTTCAAACAAAAAAAGAATTTTGCAAATCCGTCTATATATGACGGAGTTATGGCCGAACATACATTAAAAAAAAATATATATAAACATCCGAATTGAGAACCTCCTCCTTTTTGAAGTCGGTTAAAAAGGGTGTAATGGCTTACTCACATTAAGTAGCATGGAAGAAGTTGTTTAAATAAAGGAACATAAATGTGCCTCAAACGTTTTGGAGATCCAAATTAAGGAAGCAATGCATGAAATCGAGCAGCAAGTAGTTTCCACCGTGGAGCCCATTCCTACAATCTACAAGCAAAAACTTAATGATACATTGGACCGAGGATTGAATTTAGTCAGTGTGCCACAATTTAAAAATGTTAAGTCTCTCTACAATAAGAGAAACAAATCTCTCGGTGTAAATAGATTGTTTGCGAAGTCACCTATAGATGTACAAGTAGAGTTCATATTTCCTTAGAATATTATGAAAATATTGACATGGAAACTATGTTTTTTTTTTAATTTGAACGTTATTGTAATAAAATAGAACTGATGTAAGAGTTTGCTAATATCTTAGTAAGGAAATTCTTGCATGCCATTTTCAATTCTATTTTAATGGGATAAGTTTGATAATAATATTTGTCCAAGTTTTTATTGTAATTATGAAACAATCTGTGATTTTTTATGTTAAAGTAGAGTATTTTTATTATTCACTGAACAGGTAGCTATAAGAAAACTTCAACATAGATCTCTATGGAAAACGATATTTACAATGTTCTTGATAATTGTCCAAGTTTTTATTGCATAATTATGAAACAATCTGTGATTTTTTATGTTAAAGTAGAGTATTTTTATTATTCACTAAACAGGATAAGAAAACTTCAACATAGATCTCTATGGAAAACTATATTTAATGTTTTTGATATTTGAGTAAGTTTTAAGTTTTTATTGCATAATTATGAAACAATCTGTGATTTTATTAAGAGCACAAAAAAGGAAAGGAATAGAAAAATAGTTATAAAATAAAAAATAATATTTTTTTTGGAAAGATAATTATGAAACAATCTGTGATTTTAAATAGTAAGATTACAAAAATGACAAATATTGTGTCACATTATTATAATGAAACTGAATGATGTTAGAAATTTAAGTTAGTCTTTTAAATAATAAATATTTTCTTCTATCGACATTTTTATTTTCTTAGTCCCCGCTCTATGCGAGCGATATTCGTAGGTGTGCTTCGCGGAATAGGAAATTAATTATTTTAAATTTTTATTTGAAGCCCACCTACGGGTGTGCTTAGTGGAGTACTTTAGGTGTGCTTCGTCTGGGTGTGCTTCGTTTGGGTGTGCTTCACGGAATACCTCAAAAATACTCTGTTACACCAAAGTAAAATTAAAGTATGTGTTTTTATTTTTATTTTATTTTATTTTATTTTATTAAGTAGGAACAACAAACAGTTACATTATGGAATATTACACAAAGGAAAACACAAGTTACATGAATAATAATGTAACCCACAGCGCTGTTCACAGATTACCATTAATAATTAAAACTTTAAACTCACTAGGAGGTGAACTGTAAATGCATGACAGTTACACAAATGTTATGAAAATAATTTTAAAAAAACAATGTTAAAGAAAAGAAAGTAAAAAATAGATAAGAAACTAGTCTACAAGTTTAAGTGTCTCATATGAAAGACTACGAAACCTTTTCAATGAGCATGTAAATATGTCAATGTGTTCGAATGTTTCATTGTAGGTTGCAGTCATTCGCCGAATCGGTGAACGTACACCAGTGTTAGATCGGCAGGTACCTACTGCAAATAGTTTGCCAGCACGCACCTTCCGTCTATGAACAGTTCTGGGGACTGCATAGCACAATACATTGTTCAAATAAATACAATCAAAATTGCCGTTAACAAGGTTATACAATGTTATTACTTCTAATTGTTTACGTCTAGAGCTGAGCGTCAGAAGCCCATATTTACTGAGCAGTTTGTTATACGGAAGATAATTTTTGTAGCACCTGTAGTGCATTGCACGAAGAAACTTTCGTTGGACGTTTTCGAGCATGTTAATGTATTTGCCATAGTAGGGGTTCCAGATGGATACAGCATATTCGAGCTGGGAACGGACTAGGGTTTTATATAGGCATAGATACGAAGAGGCCCGTTTAAAGTCATGAGTAGATCTCATTATAAATCCGTACATCTTATACGCTTTGTTTACAATTTGTTCAATATGTAAGTCCAGGCAGAGTTTTGAGTCCAGCAATATGCCAAGATCGCGAATCGCGTTTACTTTATTTAATAAAACATTACATAAAGTATAAGAAAACCTAATAATGTTTTTATTTTTGGTAAAATTTAGGTAGTTGCACTTGGGAATGCTCAGATGGAGCTTACTAGTGCAACAATAGTCCGTCAGTCGATCCAAGTCCTCTTGGAGAAGATAACAATCTTGAATGTTACGAATAGGTTTGTATACTTTGAGATCATCAGCATATAACAAAAATTTACAATGATGGAAACAGTTACTAATATTATTTATAAAGATAATGAATAAAAGAGGACCGAGAATAGAGCCTTGTGGAACACCAGATGTAACCCGAGTAGCATGAGAATTGTATCCATTAATAACGACCCTTTGACAACGGTTAGTAATATACGAAATGAACCACCGTAACAAATTACCACGAATACCATTGAAAGCTATACGGTTCAGCAACAGTTCATGATCCACCTTGTCAAAAGCTTTCTGAAAGTCCGTGTACACTGCATCAACCTGTATTCGATTGTCGATGTTATCAAATAAGTCACTAGCAAATGCCAATAAATTAGTTGTCGTAGATCGCTTTTTCACAAAACCGTGCTGTTGTTGTATAATAGTGTTATGTAGGATAGGGTACACTTCATTATGTACCAGTCTTTCAAAAAGCTTTGACAAGGTAGATAAAATAGAAATAGGTCGATACTGCTCAACACTACGCTTAGATCCACTTTTGTGTACAGGCGTGATATTAGCCTGCTTCCACACTGCTGGCATAACACCTTCTGTGATACATTTATTGTAGATTATAGCTAGGGGTCTACAGATAAAGGAAGCAGTATTTTTAAGAAAAAGGGCAGACAGTCCATCAGGACCTGGTCCCTTAGATGGATCAAGAGATTTCAATTCGGCCAAAACCGATTCTTCTTTGAAGTGTATATTACAAATAACAATGTCGTTAGACGCTGTTTCAGAAGGTGGCTCCCATTGAGACAGAGTAGGTGAAGCAGGCTCATACACAGAAGAAAAGAAATCAGAGAACATGTTACAAATCGATTGAGGGTCGTTTGATACATCGTTTTTATAGTGAACTTTAGCCGGTATACCAGGTTTGTCTTTGCGGTTGGAAATGTAGGTCCAGAAATCTTTAACGCTTTTATGTATGCTATCCTCAATCGACTGAATGTATTTAGAGAAGCATTTATCACAATTGTCTTTAAAGATGGTTCTATACTGCGAAAATTTTTCGTAGTCTGCTATGTTGCCGTATTTCTTCCATTTGACCCATGCCTTTTGTTTTTTGTTGAGTGTGTTAATTAATGTTTTAGGAAACCAAACCGGATAACCAGCGGCCTTAGAGGCTGATAGTGGTGTGTGTTGTTTAATTATTTCATCAATCTTATTGTAAAATGTGCTTAGTGCCTCTTCGGAACCCAAAGGGCCAAGAAGGTCCGTCCAGTCAATATCCTGAATTTTGCGGTTAATGTGCTCATAATCAGATTTATAAAAGTTGTATTTTTGTAGTGGTCGCTTTTTCATGGGTTGGACATCTATATTGAGACTTATGTCACAGATAAAAGGTGGGTGATAAGTGTCTATCGGTAGCAGAGGAAACAACGCAGCCGATACCCTACATGGTTGGTTGGATATAAGTAGGTCTAGGATTTTGCCGTTATTATTTGCCACTACATTATATTGTAAAGCAAGTGTTTAAGGAGAAAGTTGCCGGGTATGGCAAAATTCAAATTGTCTATGTATTTTACAGGCCAGGCTGTATAATTAACAAAATATGATTACAAATATGGCTTTACTTAATTAAATAATGACACTTCATATCCTACTTCCTACTAATATTATTTATCTGCAGGTTTGTATGTTTGGATGTTTGTTACTCAATCATGTCTAGGTTTGTACCAACTACAATATTGTTTGACTAAATTATCTTAATTATAATCTGGCAGTTTGAGTAATTTATGTGGCCTACCCCAATGTCCTTTCTTTGGTATTGTTCGTCACAGCGTTGGGCTCCTTATGTTCTATGTTCCGAGTTGAGCTAAACGATTAGTGACAAATGCTTGCACTGACTGGACAGGTCCACTCAATCTGTGTGGTTCTTTCCTCAAAAGACCATTTCAGTCACCAATCTACATGGTCTTCACATGATGTGACCGAAATTATGTCTGGACTTTAAAAGAGACTGTGACCTCTGAGTTTGTTTGGGCCTTTCTTCTCAGAGTAGTCAGATAGGAAACGCCTATCTCATCTAGTTTTAAAAAATATGATTGACGTGTAAAAGTGTTTTTACAAACCTACTTGCAAAAATAAAGTAATTTATCATTTATGCATTAAATTTGAAGTCACGTCATCACCAATCCGCACAAGGCCCGCGTGGTAGACTACGGCCAAAGAGAATAAAACCACTAGAGAGCGTATAGGCCGATTTCTGCTTAGCACACGACTCACCACTGCGGGCCGGGGGAAGAGGAAGAACGTGCGGCTGCAATTGGTCAATTCAAGGTCAAGTTGCGTAGGTATGCCCATCGTAGGGCTGCTCTACTTCATTAAGGGAAAATAGTCGATATCGATAAAATGGATTTTAAAATTGTGATAAATACTCAATTAAAATCAAAGAAATCATATTTAATCAAAATCAATCACTAATAAAATGAAAACTAGAGAATCCAAGAACAAAACTTTCGCCACTATCATATTCGACGAAATAGCAATCAGAAACGGTGTCGAATATCATCCCCAAGGCAGAAGGTACTATGGCCACGGTAGTTTTGGCGCCAGTTTACAAACGGATTGTCAAGACGAAGCTAAAGAAGCCACAGTATTTCAATTGAATAAAATTTTCATTCATTTTAATTTTAATTTTCGATAAAGACTTTCAGCTATTAAAGGAAACAGCACTAATTTTTACGATAAAAATACAAAGTGAAAGTAAGGGATAGATGCATTAGAATTGTCTAATGAAAGAACGAGACTTTTCCAAAAGACATCAACGCGGGACTCACACAGTGTGCTGGTTTACCCAACCACCATTTTAAATAGACCCCTACGGTGGATCATAATCTGATTAAATCACAATAATTTTTCGTACTTTTTATTTACTGATGAAAAGTTATGCGATCATTTTTGTAACTAGAAGTCTTGGAATGTTTCTCACACCACTTCACCGCGCATGAAGGTATTTTGATGCGTTATAATTGCAGATTTAGTTATATTATTTGCAATAATTTAGCGTGCACAGAGGTCTAACAATTGGTCACAACTAAAATGGCTACTTGAACCGCAGCCTATGCATAGGCGACAAAATACTAATAGTTTTCGAGCGTCGGGGCACTGTATGCGCAGTCAAGTGGTTATATAGTCTTTGACTACGGCCCGCCCACAGTGAGAAGGCCTGTATCTCAGCAGTGGGAATGTTATAAGCTGCTTTATGTATGTTTATATGTGTCTATACTGTACTATTATAAAGCTGAAGTGTTTGTTTGTTTAATTGAACGCGGTAATCTCAGGATCTACTAGTCCGAATTCAAAAATTTTTTTTGTGTTGGGTAGCCTATGTATTGAGGAAGGCTATAGGGTATATAACATCAGGCTAAGATTAAAAGGGGTGGAGCAGCAACGAAAAATGGACGAAAACTGGCATGTAATTCGATGCGACGGGAAGGGTCAGGGGACCAAAAACTTTATGCGGACGAAGTCGCGGGCAGAAGCTAGTATAATTATAAACACCAACCAGTTATCCAGTCATCATCATCATCATCATTTCAGCCGTAAGACGTCCACTGCTGGACTTAGGCCTCCCCCAATTTGGGGGCTTTGCCATAATCGCCACGCTTGGCAGGCGGGTTGGCGATCGCAGTATGGTGGTAAAATGCATAGAGAACGCTGCTGCCCATTCTCTAGTAAGTTCCTTAGTCGCCTTTTACGACACCCACGGGAAGAAATGGGGTGGTGTTATTATTTACGTCCGGCACCACACGGTACATTATCCAGTATTTTGTCGAAGGTCAAAATAAAGAATCATCATCTGCCTAGCGTTTTCCCAACTATATTGGCGTCAGTTTCCAGTCTAACCGGATGCAGCTAAATAGCAGTATTTAACAGAATAAAATTAAGAGACTTTATTAAAAGGTTTACAACGCATTCAATTTTATAGACCGGGTGTCAACAACGTTAAATTTAATAAAAATAATTTTCAATATTTAGTGCCCTGTAATAAATAAATAAAACCCGGCCAAGTGCGAGTCGGACTCGCGCACGAAGGGTCCCGTACCGTCTTTTATAAAAACGGCAAAAAAATCACGTTTGTTGTAAGGAAGCCCCCTTAAATATTTGTTTTATTTTAATTTAATTTAATTTTTCTAAAGTGTATATTAACTAAATATTCTGTGAAAGCGTCTACCTGTTGCCGTTATCAATATCGGACAAAAACAATCACGATTGTTGTATGGGCGCCCCCTTAAATATTTATTTTATTCGGATTTTAATATTTATTGTTATAGCAACAACAGAAATACATCATCTGTGAAAATTTCAACTGTCAAACTATTCAACTGTCAAACTATCACAGTTCATGAGATACAGCCTGGTAACAGACGGAAGGACAGACGGACGGACAGACGGACGGACAGACGGACGGACAGACGGACGGACAGACGGACGGACAGACGGACGGACAGACGGGCGGACTGATGGACGGACAGACGGACGGACAGACGGACGGACATCGGAGTCTTAGTAATAGAGTCCGGTTTTACGTTTATGGGTACGGAACCCTAATAAGGATACAAAATAAGTGAAAAAAGGAAAAGACGATCAGATGACGTTATTGACGTGGCCTTTCCTCACGCAGAGGTGACATCCAGATAATCGTGACGCATTTACAATAGTGGTTTGACCCAATTAGTGATGCTTAATTTAAATTACTTACCAAGCTCTCGATAAAAAATGCACCCTAAAAGTCCTTATGTAATGTCTATTAAATCTATGCTAATAATATAAAGCCACCATACTGCGATCGCCAACCCGTCTGCCAAGCGTGGCGATTATGGCAAAGCCCCCCAAATTGGGGGAGGCCTAAGTCTAGCAGTGGACGTCTTACGGCTAAAATGATGATGATGATGAATATAAAGCTGAAGAGTTTGTTTGTTTGTTTGATTGAACGCGGTAATCTCAGGAACTACTGGTCCGAATTGAAAAATTATTTTTGTGTTGGGTAGCCTATTTATCGAGAAAGGCTATAAGCTATATAACATCACGCTACAATCAAGAGGAGCGGAGCAGTAATGAAAAATGTTGCAAAAACGGGGAAAATCGCACGGGTAGGTGATTCGACGCGACGGGAAGGATCGGGGGAATAAGAAATTTAACGCGGACGAAGTCGCGGGCAGAAGCTAGTTATATAATAAACTACCCGCAGCAATAAAAAAGAAGACAAAATAAACATATTCTTAAAAAAAACTTAGACTATTTTTGATAAAGAAAAGCTATTACTCAATAAACGAATACCTAAGTGATAAACTTATAAAGTCATAACTTAGGTACCTACTCGACTTTAAACTATATTTAAACCATCATCATTTTATTTCATTTTTTTTTATTACATCTTTTAATCATATTTTGTATCTTGAATTTAATATTGCTATTAGTTTATCAGAATTATAATATCTTAATTATTATTTTATATTTAATCATTATTTTATTATTATTTTTGTATTTTTATCATCTTTTTTTTTTTATTAATATTTTTATCTTTTTTTTTTCTATGTTAATTAATTTAATTGGTGTTGTACCGTTTGAATTAACTATAAATAAATAATAGTAAATTTTCTGAGTAATGCTACATAATTAACAAATAAATGCTTCCTCTCTCCTAACGCACTTATTTTGCTGTGCCTGACAGGGTCCATATGATCTAATTATAAGTTTACCACCTAAGAACACATGTGGAATGCAATAAAAGTATTGAGTATTGAAAATAATTGCAGAGGTGATGGTCCAGCAGTATCCGCCCCGACTTACGGGTCGCGGGTTCGAACCCAGGCAGGCACTTTACTTAGTGTAAATAATTTTAACACCACTGCTCTCAAAACGGTGAAGTAAAACATCGTGAGGAAATCGGTATGTCTTAGAACCACAGATAACAGAAACTAAAGATATCTATGCTTAGAACCAAAATTTCGAAGACGTGACATCTGTGAGGATATATAGTGACCTTATTGGTGATGTTCTTCAGAAAGGTCAGGTGCGTAGTACTCGCAACCGGCGTGTGTGTATGACCAATTGTATGAACCTAAACGAGGCAAAAGGAGTGTGTAGAGATCGTAGCAGGTGGCGTTCCGTGGTTTCTGCCTACCCCCATCGGAAAAAGGCGTGATTGCTTGTAAGTATGTTTGTGACATCTACTAACCCGCACTGGGTCTGCATGGTAGATTACGGCGCACCCCCTCTCACCCAGAGGAGGCCTGTGTCCCAGCAGTGGGAACGGTATAGTCTGATTATGAACGATGATAAACATTCTGAAGGACTATATTATATACTAGCTTCTGTCCGCGACTTCGTCCGCGTTAGATTTCTAGATCCCTTGACCCTCCCCGTTCGTCGCGTCGCATCGACTCGCCTGTCCCGTGCGAGGCCTTTGTATTCGTGAGTTTTTTTCTTTTTGCTCGGCTCCTAATGGTCCTAGCGTTATATTATACGGTCTTTAGCCTTCCTCGGTAAACGCACTATGCAATACTAAACGTAGTTCTTGAGATTAGTACTTTCAACCAAACAAACTCTTCAGTTTTATAATATTCCAACATATATCCCAATAATCGCAACACAAGATGCTTAATTAGGATAATACAATACAATACGATACAATCCTTTATTTCAGGCAACTTAGGCCCATAAAAACACAATAACTATGAACTAATACATATTTTATAAAACAAAACTTAATCTATCACTAAACACGTAATGATGACGGCGTCGTGTTCCGCTGCGTGGTGTCGCATAACCGTCTTCGGAAACGATGATACAAGACACCTTTCGGCCAAAAGTCCTCTTTTAGGCAGGTCTGTAGATGGTGGGTTGGAACTCGTACCACAAACGACTTAAAATTTATGTTGTGGCGCGATTCCAACCTTTCGACCCTCAGACTCCAATTGGTCTTAACTTTCAAGTACTGCACAACTTCCTCAATCGTGGTGGAGTGATGCAGACGTGAAATATACAGCTGTGTCGTAGGCACAGCAGGGCGTAGCAGCATGTTGGGTCCACTCGGAGCTGTACCACGCTTGTTTCGTGAACAGCGTTTCTTCTTCTTCTTCCTTTCCACTTTCGTGAAACCCTCTTCATCAACTTGGCCCGTTCTCGGCAAGGAGCTACGGACCGCAGCCAGGGCAGGTTGTGCACCCTTCATCTCAAATCAGTGTCTTCAGTTCAATCGCAAAACAGTGTGACCACGAACTAGCCTCTGTACAACGTAGGGGAGCGAACTTGTGGAAATTCTCATCCTCTGTAGTACGGAGACTGGCAGTTGAAGGGATATTTAGATTTGATTACAATTAAAAAAGTTATGGTGAAGATAGACTATTATGCTATCGCGATCTTTTTTTAGGACCTTTTAAATGGAACAATTCTGTCGTACATGATTGTTGCGGTACGCAGCACACGCAATGGGAGCTCTTAAAAAAATAACTATTCCCCGTTTTTGCAACATTTTTCTTTTTTTATATAGCTTATAACCTTTTTCAATAAACGGGCTACCAAAGAATAGATAATTTTTACAATTGAAGTCAGTAATTTCTGAGATTAGCGCGTTCAACCAAACAACAAACAAACTCTTCAGCTTTATAATATTGGTATAAATATTATTAGCTAGTTAATATTATCACCAAGTTATTTTTACATTGTACACTCAGTGTCAAAGCCATTCAATAAAAAAAAAAACAATGAAAAAATATAGATAACATTATAACAATAGTTCAAGTTCGAGAAATCGCACTAGCGTTGTTTATTTGTGGCACATAGCTAGTTTTTTAGGGTTCCGTACCAAAATGGTACATAGGAACCCTTATGGTGAGACCACAGTCCGTCTGTTTGTCACAGATGGAAGAACTACTAATTCTATCAAATTGGTATTTGTCAAAGTTTTAGTTGACGTTTGTCGAACTATTTTGAAAATAAAAAAGAACTAAAAATAAGATTTCTTTATTTTGCATCAGGGACTGAAAGGGGTCTTAAATCGAAGTGGGGGTTTTGGGGCATATGGGGTTGCAAATGAAAGAAAGCTACCTATCTGCACATTCTCAAACATTTTTCTTTTTTTTAGGCCGCATAGTTTTCGACTTTTGACGACAAAAGTAAAAAAAAAAAAAATACCATTTACCCCATACCCCCATTATGCCCGCTTATCTCCGACGTGTGTATAGAGAAAAATCTGAAGTTAATCTATGTGATAGAAGTCTGTATAAAGATTACAGGAAAATAAGACGATGTCTGTAAATAGCACACTTTCTCAGAATCATCCACAAAACTAACATTAATTCCATTATCGGTCAAAAGATGGCGCTGACCTAAAACGGCAATAATATATTACGATAAAATATTTATAAACTAGCTGACCCGACAGACGTTGTCCTGTCTCTTTGATGATATTTGAGCATGCATTCTGTCAATTCTATGTCAAATGTCATAATGTTACATTAAAAAAGTATGTGTAAAAAAGTATATGGTTGTTAAGTATTCTTAAATAAGTGTTCTCAAATTTTCTAATTTCTCGCGCAATTTTTTAATTTTTTTCTTTCATAAGAACCTTCTCCTTACAATTACAAACACAACAACAAAAAAAAAAAGTGAAATCGGTCCAGCGGTTCACGCGTGATGTCGTGACCAAGGGAAATAGGGATTCAATATTTTAATATTTTTCTTTCATAAGAACCTTTTCCTTACAATTACAAACACAACAACAAAAAAAAAAGTGAAATCGGTCCAGCGGTTCACGCGTGATGTCGTGACCAAGGGAAATAGGGATTCATTTTTATATATATATAGATGATGATCCAAAACCTTTGGTGCGCAAGTTTGACTCGCACGTAACAGGTTTTTTTATTTATTTATGTTACTTGCATAATTAACAGCCTATAATGTTCCC
The DNA here is from genome assembly GCA_947507805.1 of Aporophyla nigra. NCBI lineage: Eukaryota > Metazoa > Arthropoda > Insecta > Lepidoptera > Noctuidae > Aporophyla > Aporophyla nigra. The sequence continues at coordinate 4,395,709 of OX382318.1, forward strand.
ACTGCTGGGACTCAGATATCATTTCTGTTAGCGTACGTGGGCCGTCATCCATCACGTGGGCCTTGTGCGGATTTGTAGATGTCACTTGTATTATTTCAGACACTCTTTGAATCTGTATATTTATTAAATCATTTATACACACACATACATATACAGGGTGTCCCAAAAGGTTACGTAGCTGGGAAGGAGGGTGATAGGGGTGGTCACAAGGGTCACCAGAAAAATAAAAAAATAAATCTTTTTTTTTTTTCAGTACACTTGGAGGAAGTTGAGTGAAATCGTAATTACTACTACTACTAAGTTTTTGACTGGACAAGAACTTAATTTTTAACCGACGAAAAAAAACGGAGGAGGTTATCAATTCGACGCGTATATATTTTTTTTTTTTATGTATGACCACGCATAACTTTTTACTTAGTACTCCGATTGTGATCATTCTTTTTTATTGGAAAGGGTATACTCCGAGGGTGGTGCCATATAAATTGAAAATACAAAATCAAACCCTAAGGGTCAGAAAACAGGGGATGATTGATTGTTCACTCACTGATTGTAATGTTTAACCACGCATAACTTTATACAGAGTAGTCCGATTTTGATAATTCTTTATTCATTGGGTAGGGTATATCTTGCCAAGTATTATAATTATATTAAAGCCACAAAAAATTATAAAATAAAAACTTTTTACAAAAAAATTTAACCGCCGATAAAACTGAAAAGCAAAAAATAATAAACCTTAAAATTATGAGTCGGCGCTGGAAAATCAATGAACAAAGATCACTCAAAGCGCCGACTCATAATTTTAAGTTTTATTATTTTTTGCTTTTCAGTTTTTTCGGCGGTTAAATTTTTTGGTAAAAAGTTTTTTCTTTAAAATATTGGTCAGATATGTATTGTTTTTTTATTTCAATTTGATAAAGGGTTTTTGACGATTGCATAACCGCATTTTTTTTTAAATACAGTAATATACCCCCTATTATCCCCCTTCCCAACTACGTAACCTTTTGGGACAACCTGTATGTAAGAAGAATTAAAAATGGTACATAGGTAAGGCTTATTGTACACACATTCACATAGTGTTTGTACACACGGCTACAGGTCAAGCTATACATTTCCAGTTTTAGCTGAGGTCGCATTGTGTAGATTTTTCGTGAGACGAGATGTCAGCTTATATTGGAAATGTATAGCTTGGTGGCCGTGCGTACACTTGGTTACCACAAATAAAGCGCGCTTCGCTTTGTGAGATTTAATACTGTAAAATAACTTTCTTGAATAAAAGAAACTAGCTGCTGCCCAAGAATTTTTCATTCTGATCCAGCCCTTTCCCTGGCTGGGCAACAAAGGACGGGCTAAGTCTACCAGTGATGCCCTAAGCCGAGTTCCGTACCCTACAGGAGGTGCCCTCAGCGAATAGTCGCGTTGTGTGTGTTTAGTTTGTATTTTAAGCCCTGGCCGGAGGCCTTAATTTATTAACCCTAGATTACTAAACTATCGTAAAATTTACGACGGCAAAATCATGATTCCTGGAAAAAACAAAGGTCGCGTCGTTCCCGCGTCCCGTTTAAACTGTGTAGAGCAAAAAAAAATTTAAACTATTTTCATTATTATGTGATCTCTTAAACCCAAAGAATAAGTAATTGTAATTTCTAAAATAATTAAAATTTATAATTCCTATATTTATTGTTTTACATTCCTGTCGTATTTTTTACGAATGTTTAGTAACAACGTCACTATTGTAGGATAGTTTAGTAATCTAGGGTTAAGGTAGCCACAGTCAAGTCCGGCTAAGCAGCCGACAACCTCATTTATAGGTTGACCTGAGAGATATCGTTAAAAAACCCCACGAATTCATTCACGTGAAATTTTGTCCCCCGACAGATCATGCCGTGTCCCATCTCTCGCCCGCGCTATTACTTCGTTTACACTTAGGGGGCGTCCATTAATTACTTGAGGCATTTTTGAGAATTTTTCGACCCCCCTTCCCCTTTGGTGAGATATCGTAAGATTTTCCTCAACTCTCTCCCCCCTCCCCTAATCTCACACGAGATTCGTCAAAACTTCTATTTGGGCTGTAAACGTGTTGGATTATTGAGAAAACAAAAACAAGAAAATTTTCTTAGACCAAAAATTATTTCTTAACTCAAGAATTTATTCTCTTGACTAAAGAAAATAATTTTCTTCAAAATGGTATTCTTGGTTCAAGATTTTTTTATCAGTGTACTATTGTCTCTTTGGCCATATTTTATTGTAGAAATATTTTTTCACGCATTTTTACACCGTTTTCTGCGAGAAAAATAATAACGTGATATTTACCAAGACCGCCCCTCCCCCCTAACTGAGATTTGGAAAGATTTAGCTTGATCCCCTCATCCCCCCCCCCCCCCCTAAAACACCTCACGTAATTAATGGGCGCCCCCTTAGCGTTCTTTCCGACTAGGACGGTAGCGCATTTCTTCGTAAAGCCTTCCTCAAGAATTGGGTTATTAAATGCAAAAATATTTTTTCAAATACGACCAGTAGTTCCAGAGATTACTTCCTACAAACAAACTCACAAACTTTACCTCTTTATAATAATGTAGAAAGATGTAGATAATCAAATGTTATGATGATAAGATATAAACAAATAAACAATTCAATTCTGTCTATGTTGATTGCTTGATACTAATGTTTTTGTTATGGCAGTGGTAAAAGTAAATGGTGCTTTACATGCGATTGTGACCAACCAGTTGATGTCCGATAAGGCTCGACTGGCTGTTCACAATGGTGTTCTGGTGCCTACGCTTATGTATGGAAGTGAATGTTGGGTGTGGCAAAAGAAGCATGAAAGTAGAATAAATGCTGTGGAAATGCGTTCCTTGCGAAGCATGTGTGGTGTGACTATGAATGATAGGCTGAGGAATGATGTGATAAGAGAACGGTGTGGTTTAAAAGAAGATGTAGGTAGTGACAAAAATTGAAAAAAGTATGCTTAGATGGTTTGGTCATGTTGAGAGGATGAAGGAAGGTCGGCTCACAAAAGGTATTTACAAGGCAGATGTGAGTGGAAACACCGGGAGGGGACGCCTTAGGAGAACATATAGTGACCTTATTGGTGAAGTTCTTCAGAAGGGTCAGGTGCGTAGTACTCGCAACCGGCGTGTGTGTATGACCAATTGTATGAACCTAAACGAGGCAAAAGAAGTGTGTAGAGATCGTAGCAGGTGGCGTTCCGTGGTTTCTGCCTACCCCCATGGGAAAAAGGCGTGATTGTATGTATGTATGTATATAGTGGTAACGGCCGCACCTTACGAGTAGTTCGTGAGTTCAAACCCAAGCAGGCGCTTTAGTTTGTGTGAATTATTTCATCACCACTGCTCTCAAAACGGTGAAGAAAACATCGTGAGGAAACCGGCATGTCTTAGCACCGAATATTCGAAGTCATGTGAAATCTACCAAAGCGGACTGGGCCCGCGTGGTGGATTATGGCCCGCTCCCTCTAACCGAGAGGAGGCCTGTGAATTTCCACCTGAATAGGTTTTCTTTACTTCGGCCCGCCTGAATCCAAAGTCTATTTTGAAAGGTAAGCGAAGGCTACCAAGTCCGGGGGCGAATTTTTCAGCAGGTGGAACGTAAAACTCTTGTGCGCTAAGTACTAGCGACGCTTCGAATATCGTATTAATATTATAAATGTGAAAGTTTGTGAGTATGAATATATGTTTGTTACTCTTTCACACAAAAATTCCTGATCAAATTTAGATGAAATTTGGCACACAGCTAGTTTATAACCTGGATTAATACATAGGGTACTTTTATCCTGGTAGTACTTTCCCGTGGGATCATTTCCGACCACCACGCAGGCGAAGCCGCTGGCAAAAACTAGTCGTAAATATCGTGTGTTTTCAACTTGAAAAAACATGGAAATTTTATAATCTATACTTATAATATTAAAAAGCTGAAAAGTTTGTTCGTTTGTATGTTTCTTTGATTGAACGCCCTAATCTCAGGAACTACTGGTCCGAATTGAAAAATTCTTTTTGTGTTGGGTAGCCTATTTATTGAGGAAGGCTATATATAGGCTATATAACATTACGCTACAACTAAGAAGAGCGAAGCAGTAATGAAAAACGTTGCAAAAACGGAAAAAATCGCACGGGTAGGCGATTCGACGCGACGGGTAAGGTCGGGGGAACAAGAAATTTAATCGCGGGCAGAAGCTAGTTTTTGTATATTTAAATAAAGAAAATACATTTTTACGCCGTAAACATGACGCAAAGAAAGAACAAACACAACAAAAAATAAAAGAAAAATCATGACGTAAACTGCATAAAATCCGTTGCGTACTACAGAAAAACAACTCGATCAAAGACAGCCGAAAAAAGTGACTTTATATACTACTAGCTAAAGTTAAATTTCCTGCTCATCCGACCCTCCCAGTCGCATCGAATCGCCTGCCTGTGTGAGGTTTCATATCCGTATCTTTTTTCTTTTTGCTCGGCTCTTAAGGGTACTAGCGTGATTATATAGTCTATAGCCTTCCTCGATAGACGGGCTATCTAACACTAAACGTAGTTCCTAAGAAACAAACTCTTCAGCTTTATAATATTTAGATTTGTTTAGAATTAAAAACGTTACAGTGTCAACCTGCACCCTAATTGCGAAACGCACAATTTATCAGAATTTGAATGGGATTAAAGATTATTTCTAAACCATTGCGTCATTTGTTCGAATAAATTGTGGCTCAGCAACGTAAATAACGCAATGAATGTTGTTTAACTATGAATATTAAACCAATTCCTAACGATAAAAAGTTCCGCAATTACCCCTCTGAAAAGATGGGCATATGCTATCGGGGATTTTTCTTTTTTCCGTAATACATGATTTTTGCGTAACTTTAACCGTTTACGCCAGCGCACACGCAAAGGAAGCTCTCAAAAGGACTAAGTTTTCCCCGTTTTTGTAACATATTTTATAGCTGCTCCGCTTCTATTAGTTGTAGCGTGATGTTATATAGCCTGTAGCCTTCCTCAATAAATCGGCTACTATAGACTATTTTTTTTTAATTGAATCCTTTCTGAGATTAGTGCGTTTAACCAAACAAACAAACAAACTCTTCAGTTTTATAATATTAGTATAGATTAAAATATATAGATGGGCGTGTCGTTGTAATTTCGACCTAAGGACATACCATACAAATCCTTATAATTACTCACATGTAATTTACAAACATTAAATAATAAAATAATGTACTTACAATATTTCAGAAAAACTTAAATCCAAGAAAACACAAATAGCGTTCATTGTCCACAAGAAATTCCACTTTATCCTGCACGAATACATAAAATAATTATTTCAACCACAAAAATAATTTTAATAAATTATGCTAACCACGAATGTTTTGTCTCTGGAGTAACTATAACACGGCACGTTTTGACCCGACCGCTTCGAGTTGTTAAATACGTTATCTGGACCACAACACTTTATTGCAATTTACTGATAATAGTTAATATTATTATGTCATTATTTTATTATAATGTGGTTGTGGGTCTGTCCGTGGACTGCGATGCTGGTCCAGTTACAAGTGTGACTGCTGTAGGCCTAGATTACTTCATGAACGTGCTATATAATAGGGGCCGGTTTCCGCAACTTCACGTCAAAACGCGTATTTTGCGTACGGACGTGCTAATGTAATTTAAATGTGAATTAATTTTGAATTTAAATACTGGCTTCTCACATAAAATTATTTTATGTAAGTTTGTTTTTTTTTTTCGTAGTGATGATAAAAAATCTGCTTGGTGAATTTTGGACTAAAATGCTAAAATAGGATAGTAGTCATTTAAAAGGTTTTTTTTTACACTGGCCAAGTGCGAGTCGGACTCGCGCACCAAGGGTTCCGTACAAACCTGCAGGTATTCACGGTGTATGCATAAGGTTTATGTTTACGAAATTAAAAGTTTTTTTTTTTTTTATTTTATGTTTGAGTTGACTGAATGAAAGGTAAATTGTGGTTTACGATTTATGACGTATTAATTTATTTATTTATTTATTTAAATAACATGGGAGACTTACAGCTACAACGAACAGATCAAGAATTTAGTATTAGTCAGAAAGCCAATTACAGGTCTCCACTTTTAAGTATAATTTAAAAAAAACTACTTACTAGATATCGTTCAAACCAATTTTCGGTGGAACTTTACATGTAAAGTACATCATATATTTTTTTTAGTTTTATCATTCCCTTAATTTAGAAGTTACGGGGGGGGGGGGGGGGGCACATTTTACCACTTTGGAAGTGTCTCTCGCACAAACTATTAAGTTTAGAAAAAAATGATATTAGAAACCTCAATATCATTTTTGAAGACCTATCCATAGATACACGAATGGGTTCAATGAAAAAATTTTTTTTGAGTTTCAGTTCTATGTATGGGGAACCCCAAATATTATTGTTTTTTTTTCTATTTTTGTGTGAAAATCTTAATACGGTTCACAGAATACATCTACTTACCAAGTTTCAACAGCATAGCTCTTATAGTTTCGGAAAAAAATGGCTGTGACATACTCGGACAGACAGACAGACAGACATGACGAGTCTATAAGGGTTCTGGTCTCGCTCCATAGGACAGTCTTAGAGTTTATCAAACTAGTTGCTAACTTAATTGTGTAGATAATATTTATTTTTTCTTCTATGACACTGTTTTACATTCTGTAATTACTGTAACTCACACACTGACAGTTTATATGGGTAGTTCATATAATTGTTTTTTTTATTTAACTGCTTTTGTTAATTTATTTTTATTTTCTTTTAATTTCATTTGTTGTGTCTATTTATCATTTGCATCGTTGTATATGTAAGCGGGCACGCCCTTTATGCCTGGAGGCTTTAGTAAGGTTTTAAGTTATGTTTACGATTTTTGTTTCATTATTCATTTCAGCTTGAGTTTAGTTTTCAATGTTCTGTTGGTATAATGGCGTGTGCTAGCTGACATATGGCGAATAATGTATGTTTTGTTTTATTATATTAATAACTTATACAATATTGTATAGAATCAAGTTCTTCTAACTTAACAGACAGCAGTGCTGCTGGGGAGTTTGTTCCGCCACTTCTTCTTCCCAGCCAAAGCACTAGGAAGTGTCGAAGGGCGGGCGTTTTGGGGGGACTGTCTTATGTGACTTTGACGTTCAAAAAGTGCTGACTCTCAGCCTAGTTTGAATAAATGACTTTTGATTTGATTTGATTTGTTCCGTTTTTTGCCATTTGGCAACGGAACCCTAAAAAAAGGTGCTTTTGAATGAAGACATTCGATTTTAAAAAAAACTTTACTATTTTCGATTACAAAATACTCCTATTAACGTTAATTTTGCGTTATGTCCGTGACATTTTAGTTGTCTTACGAAGGTTTTTCACTCAATGTGTCCGACATAACATACCTCTAACGTGATTTAAAAAATTGTTACCATTAAGTAAGATAGGTACTAAGAAAAATAAATAATGCATTTGAATTATGAAACATCCTGTTAATAATGTTTACGTATCAGAAGGTAGAGAACATACCTACCTAGCGCACGAGTCGACTAGATCATTCCATTCCCATTTTCCATGAGACAAAATATCAATTTTAAACTACGTCAGGCATCATCATAATGAATAATATTTTTATTTTTTAGTTATTCAAATGTTCATTTTTAGGGTTCCGCACCTCAAAAGGAAAAAGCGGAACGCTTATAGGATCACTTTGTTGTCCGTCCGTCCATCCGTCCGTCTGTGAAGACCCTTTTTCTCAGGAACGCGTATCATGCTGAAAGGAGACGGATACGCTTTCATACAATCTTGGGCCTGGATGTAAAAAGATGAAATTGGTGTCTATTGATAGGTACTATATTATTAAACAATCACTGAAAATTTTGCAGGTTTTGGCAATCTGAGAACCGAGTTAAATACGATTTAGGAAAAGTGAGGTTACGTAACAATCTACACTTAACAGCTGATTTTTGAAGTGCAATTCTCATTCTTTAAAATACAGTTGGGGTGTTGAATATAAAGAATATTATTATAATTCATTATCATCATCATCATTTTAGCCGAAAGACGTTTACTGCTGGTCATAAGTCTTCCCCGATTCGGGGGGGTTGGCCATAATAGCAACACTTAGCAGGCGGGTTGGCGATCGCAGTGTGGTCGCAAAATGCATAGAGAACGCTGTTGCCAATTCTAAGTCCCTTAGTCGCCTCTTACGACATCCACAGGAAGAAATATGGTGGTGCTATTCTTTATTATTCTCTCTATTCTTAATCATTATATAAGTATTTATAGAAGGGCCGGTGGCTAAGTAATAACAGCCGCACGGGTTACCCGATCAGGTTAAGCTACACTTGCCGCGGTTGGTCCGTGGATGGGTGACCATCTTTACATACCAAGACCCTTCCGTGCCTCGGAAAGCATGCTAAGCCGTTGGTCCCAGCTATCTTTCGTAGATCTTAGACAGTCGTTACGGGTCATCAGAAGCCCAGTCTGACAACCAGTCTTACCAAGGGATATCATATTACCCAGTAACTGGATTGTGGAACTCAGATAGGCAGTCACTCCGTGTAAAATACTGGTACCCAGCTGCATCCGGCTAACCGGATGCAGCTGGGTCTAAACAGGACGCCTACCTCAACATAATTGGGAAAAGGTTAAGCAGATGATAATTTATATAGGTATTTCTAGAGTGAGGGAGAGAAAATAAAAATGTTCTTTAGTAATATTTTTTATTTCTCTTCAATTATGATTAAATTGTCATCTAGAAACTGTGCAGGTGGTACTATATTATCTTGGTACCTAGCCCAAATAAGGTAGACTACCATATTATTTTCATAACAAGAGATGGTCTTTGATCCAACTACCAGCAAGCTTGGCAAACATGGTCACTGCATTTTACCTGAAAGATGTGAAAAGTGGTTAATAACAGATAACATGATTAAGTACTTTAAAAAAATCTTGGTCCGATAGTTACTTAGTTCTATATAATGTATCTACATGGGCGTTTTAAATGTTTACCTATACTTTATTATATTAATTAATACCGAACTACCTGCTAAATATCTCAAATATTATGTTCACTGATAACATGTGTGATTATTGGAGAGCGAGGAATACTGTCCTACCGTGATACAGTTTATACTATGATGTAGTACAGAGGTCAGTGTAAATTACTCTCTAACAACCAAACAACCATTTACGTTTGATATGAGATCTTATTTGTTTGGTTTTTATACGTACATATAACTCATTGTACCTAAGGTTGTTATTATGCTACTAGAAATAAGAATGTTGCCCCTAAAACGACCCACTGACCTTTTATTTTTTATTATTATTTTGTTAGTATAATGGTGAAGGAAAAAATATTGTAAAGATTGCAAGCCAGCGTGGTAGACGTTGGTGAGGTAAACAAGAAGTGAGTAAGTACTTACTGATTGTGGTGTACGCCATTGACGAATTACTGCTAATATTATTTCGTCATTCAAATCTCGACGATCTGTTGTATTACAGCGATTAGTCGCTTTGCGACAATTTACACAACGATCCATGGTGTCGCTTTCCAATCGGTAGGCTGTTCGTAGAATCCAAAATGACAAGTCCAAGTCCAACGTTTAAGCAGGGTTCTCCGTGTTGGGTATGGTGGCAAGGCAAGGGTCATACAAGAAAGTAGCTCCGAAGTCCGTAGAATGAAAGCAGGGGTTGAGGAAACATCAATAAAACTATGGGTGGAAACACGATACGCACATGCAATAAACAATATGAAACGAGTGAGTGTCAGCGTTATGTCATGCATGTCATGTCAGAGTTAGCACAGACTAAACATACATTAATCGATTAACAAACGTGGATCAATTTATGTTAATTATATAAATATTTAATTGGTTTAAGCTTGCGGTATGTTATTTCTAATAGATTTAATTATTTTAATTGAATTAATCATCTGGTGAAGGCATCTTCTTAAATAGTATAAACGTTAATCGATTATAATTTAATCGATATTCCATTTACTTGGGAACCTTAACTTAATTTTAGGATTTCTCATTTTCCAGATTGTAAATTGAGTTGATTTTTCAGATTTTGGTATAGAAAAATATAAGCTTTTTTTTAAACCATTTCTCCACTTATTACATTTTGGCCCAGAAATGCCCGTTTCCTTTATATTAAATACTCAAGTCTACTGTCCCTTGGAGCTGTGAAAAAATCAACCTTCTAAGCTGACGCAATCAAAAAATATAGCCGTTTATGCCGCAAATTTCCGCAAATTTTCGAAACTCGCAAGGGAATCAAAACCTAAAGGGTACTTCCAGTCGATCTATAATTTTGAAATTTGGTACGAAGCAACGTCTTATAGCACAGATAAAGGAAAAATTGCGAAAACCGTAAATTTTTATTTACATCATATAATAAAAATATTTTTAATAATTTTAAACTTACTATCCTCATGAACGCGTAGAGGTATTAAACACTACAGGTTTGTACGGAACCCTCGGTGCGCGAGTCCGACTCGCACTTGGCCGGTTTTTTTTCTTATGGATGTGTAGTAGTTATTGGATACATGAAGTGCAGCCGCCTTTGTTAGACAATTAAAATGTCACAGTGTATAAACTCATGCCTTTCTCCCATGGGGGTCGGCAGAAACTACGGAACGCTACCTGTTACACTTTTTGCCTTATTTAAGTTCATACATGTGTGACCGTGTGGTGCCGGACGTAAAGAATAACACCACCCCATTTCTTCCCGTGGGTGTCGTAAATGGCGACTAAGGGACTTACTAGAGAATGGGCAGCAGCGTTCTCTATGCATTTTACCACCATACTGCGATCGCCAACCCACCTGCCAAGCGTGGCGATTATGGTAAAGCCCCCCAAATTGGGGAGGCCTAAGTCCAGCAGTGGACGTCTTACGGCTGAAATGATGAATGATGATGAATAATTATTTTTAAATAACATTTTGAAGAACCACAGTTTAACTTTGTCTACATTCGCTTGAGATAGGCCATGGACCAGAGTAATTTATGTAAAATTCCTGCTTACCCACTGAGATTCATTAGTTTTTATTTTTTTCTTTAAAATAATAATCTGTAGTAAATATGACGTACACCCATTTTTACCCGTCTGCGGAGGGTAATTACTTTTATATTTTTATATCTTCGATGTTTCTTTTTTTTTTATTAAATAATACGTTTTTATGTGCCAGAAGCTTGTTTTCTTTCTTTTCTTCTATTTATTTCAGTATTTATGTTAGTCCTTTTGTGACACTTTAGGGACCAAAAGCGTGGGCCGATTTTCTTGATTCTTACGTTAATCGACTTGTCATAATTTTGCGAATTGAAATGAATTTTGTCAATTTTGCCTTATTGTGAAAAGGAACAAAAAAATAGTAAGCCAAAGAACTGTGTCAAGTAGGGTACCCTTTTTTTTGTATGGGAAATCATCAAATGACTTCTCCCGCTCTGGGCGGAGCGGGAGGGTATGTCAGACTTTTACTGACTAAAACCCACCCGTGTTCCTTCAGTTGCCCATGTGCTAGGGTCACGGTACCTCTTTCGAACAATCTCGCGACCCTGGCAGGCATCGGTCCTAGCAGACCCCTTCAGTTTTGCTGACATCTCTTTGAGGCGCACGTGGAACACTACGCGCCGTCGACCCGAGCTTGGTCCTTACCGAGCGGCGAGCTACCCAATGCGGCCATTGCTCACCGCCCGCAAGCTCGCGCCTGCGGTGGCCGGGAGTCAGCTATCGACTCCCGACGCCCGGGGCGTCTCCTCCTGCGGCGGCTAGGGACGCGAGGGCGCAGAGACTGCCACTCCCTCACGCGCCCTGCCTCCTCCTTCGCGAGCATTACTGCTTCGCAGAAGGACGGCTTCCCATGCCCTCTCGCTCCGTACCATGGCTGGCACCAGGGCCGGACGCGAGAGGTCGCCGCCGCCGATCGCCTCCACGAAGTGGGGTACCCTTGAATTAAGTGTATAAAAAGTATTTTTACGTTTCTGTAATAATTTTCATTTTTAACCGACGAAAAAAACGAAGGAGGTTCTCAAGTCGACGCGTATATTATTAATTAGATTCTGCCTGCGACTTCAAATCGTCTTCGTCAAATTTTTGCTCCCTGACCCTTCCCGTCGCATCGAATTGCCTGCCAGTTTTAGCCTACTTTTCGTTCCTGCTCTGCTACTTTTGCTCGTAGCGTGATTGATCATTATATACGCTAATAGACAGATAAAAGTTTTCCTCAATAACTTTCTATTAATACTAGAGAAAACAACGACGTCTTTAAATTTAACATTACATAATATACTTAGTTACCTACGCAAGTACATACGTAGAGCACAACATGTCACACATTTTATCAAAACAATATCATTGTTGAAACTGGAGAAATGATAACAAAATTATTCTAGATGTTTTAAGTGTAAATACTAGGCGAACCATGACCTCATCATGTGCTTACCCTTCCACAACTTTGTAATGGTTAGCTTAGAATCTTATCTGCTGCAGCTATTAGTACTTTACATGGAGTTACTTCCTATACAATACTTTATTTCAGGCAACTAAGGCCCATTCAAAACATAAAACAGTAGGGCCTCGATAATCCGAACACCTAAAACTTTTTAACAAAAAATTAAACCGCCGAAAAAACAGAAAAGCAAAAAATAAAAAACTTTAAAATTATGAGTCGGCGCTTTGAGTGATCTTCGTTCATTGATTTTTCAGCGCCGACTCAAAATTTTAAGGTTTTATTATTTTTTGCTTTTCTGCTTTTTCGGCGGTTTAATTTTTTGTTAAAAAGTTTTTATTTTGTAATTTTTTGTGGCTTTAATGTACTAATAATACTTGGCAAGGTATACCTTATCCAATGAAAAAAGAATTATCAAAATCAGACTACTCTGTACTAAGTTATGCGTGGTTATACATTACCATCAATGAGTGAACAATCAATCATCCCCTGTTTTCCGACCCTTAGGGTTCGATTTTGTTTTCCAAATTTATATGGGACCACCCTCGGAGTATACCCTTTCCAATAAAAAAAGAATTATCACAATCGAACTACTATGTAGAAAGTTATGCGTGGTCATACATAAAAAAAAACAAACAAAAAAAAATATACGCGTCGAATTGATAACCTCCTCCGTTTTTTTTCGTCGGTTAAAAATTTATACCCTGTCCGGATAGACGCAGCGTTCGTATTATAGTATGCAGACATTTATGAAAAAAAAAAAAACAATCAATTTATTATGGAAACTATGTTTTAATCATTAGAAAATGGTACAATATAATTACCTATATGTAGGATGATACTATTACATTAAATACATGTACATTTATACTTTTTTGAAGAATTCTGATATGGTACATTGACGGTTAGTATTTAACGTCATTGAAAACGCTTTGTCCCTTAATTTGCGCAAAAGCATTTTTTCTGGAATAGAAATATCGACTTCATCTCAAGTACGAGTGTAGCGTCTAAAAAGTTCAATTCGGCACTAAAATACGAGTGTGGCATAGCGAGTTACCAACAGACGGCAACGCGCGGGGGCGGGGGGTCGTTCGGATTATAGAGGTATTCGGATTAGCTTGGGTACGGATTATCGAGGCCCTACTGTACTTAAATAATAAAAAAAAGAAACTTAAACTGTGGCTAAACACGTAATGATGACGGCGTCGTGTTCCGCTGCGTGATGTCGTGTAACAACCGTCCTCGGAAACGTCGATATACAACACCTTTTGGCCAAAAGTCCTCTCTCAAGCAGGTCTGTAGATGGTGGGTTGAAACTCGTACCACGAACGCCTTAAAATTGATGTTATGACGCGATTCCAACCTTTCGACCCTCAGAGTCCAGTACACCAGAGAGTCCAGTACAGTGAGTCCAGTGAGTCCTATCGCGCTAGCGAAGCGTAGCTTACCTTCGAGCAACCTGGCGACGGTTGTTACTTAGCTATGGGCTGCTCAAGCAAACCCATCAACTACGACTCGTGGAGCTGACTTGGTGTCGGCTGTACATTGGCGTCGGTGGTATACTTTGACCTGAACCTGGCTTAATGTAGTATGAAGTTTTAATAAAATTGGAGGCCAGCTTATAATACTTTTGTTACCACTGATACGCTGCATACCTTACGTGGATTTATCATCATTTCAGCTGGAAGACGTCCACTCGTGGACATAGGTCTCTCCAATTTGGGGGGACTGCCATAATCACTACGCTTAGCAGGCGAGTTGGCGATCGCAGTATGGTGGTAAAATATATAGTGAACGCTGCTGCCCATTCTCTAGTAAGTCTCGTAGTCGCCTTTTACGACACCCACCATTGGTAGAAATAAGATCGTTCTGTGTGTTGCCAGTTGTCTTTACATCTGACACCACACAGAACGATCCAGAACATGGATTAATCAATGCAAAATAATTGTTATGTCAAGAGATTAGGCAGCTTTTGTGTGACTGATAAGTCCAAAAAAATAAACGAGCAAAATGTAATTGTTTAATTTTGTTTATAAAAGTTCAGTAAAAAAACATTTCTTTATCTTTCCTTCTATAAATAGAGTTAGATAAGTACTAACCTAAGTGCTAACCTTTAGCAAACAACGCGATGCAGCGTAGATTTAATGTATCCGCTGTTGAGGCTACAAACATTGCTACGCATTAGTAGGTTACGCTACGCATTTGTAGGTTACGCTACGCACTAGTATGTTACGTAGTGTATTCATAGGGTACGCTCCGCATTCGTAGGGTTACGCTACGCATTAGTAGGTTACGCTACGCATTTTTTATAAGACTATTTAGGCTCTTCTTGCCTGAAACACAGGATTACCTAGTTCAGGCACGAGAATCTTAGAATATAATTTACATATAAGCAAAACTGTACATATTTTTAAGCCTTTTATTTTTGAATAAATATTATGTTATGTTATTTGTGGGTTTCGCTACGCATTCGTAGGTTATGCTACGCATTTGTAGGTAACGTTACGCAATCGTAGGTTACGCTACGCATTCGTAGGTTACGCCACGCATTAGTAGGTTACGCTACGCTATGGTGACTACAAACTTCCCTGCGCTTTATAGACAACGCTACACTTTAAAAGCAGCGAAATTCGCCACACTTTCGTAAGCTCCGCTCCGCTATGGAGACTACAAACTTCCCTAGTATAAATTTCAGCTTGATACCTCCACGGGTTCCTGAGAAAAAGGGTCTTAACAGTCGGAGGACGGACGGACGGACGGACAACAAAGTGATCCTATAAGGGTTCCGCTTTTTGCTTTTGAGGTGCGGGACCCTAAAAACAACACTGTCTCGAATACGAGTACATTGTGATATTATGTATGAAATGTTTCAATAACTCGCGTTATAACATGCCCCTACGCTTTCGCAGAGAATGCTACGCTTTAGAAGCTGTGAACTTCGCAACACTTTATGTAAACTCTGCTACGATTTATAGACTACAAACTTCGCTATGTTTTCATTGACAACGCTACGCTTTGGAGGCTACGTTCTCACTACAATTTCGTAAACTCTTCTACGCTTAAGACACTACTAACTTCGCTACGTTTCGTAGACAACGCTACGATATGGAGGCTTCAAACTTCGCCAAACGAGAGTACAAACTTCTCTACGCCTTTAGAGGCTATTAACTTCGCAACACTTTCACTACACTTCGGAAGATACAAACTTTACTATACATTCGTAAGCTCTGCTACGCTTTGAAGACTACGAACTTCGGTACGCTCTCGTAGACAACGCTGCGGTTGGGAGGCTAAGAACTACGCTACTCTTCTGTAGCATACACTACGCTTTGGCATTAAGAACTTCACTACACTGTTATAGACAACAGTTTGTTTTGGTCAACAAAGACTTAAAAAAAAAACGACATAAATACGAGTATGTATACTTTTCGGTACTTTAATATCATTCCCATACATTTTCGACATTTTTAATATCGTTATTGTTGAGAGTGTCCTTTTGCCTAGACAATCAGATACACTTATTAATGAAACTGTATGCTTCATCGTTTGTGGTCCTGTCACATTACATTTTTTGCAGTTTATCTTAAAATCAATATATTTTATTTCACTTAAACCTACATGGGCACTTATGACACATTAGAAGCTAGGTACACGGTTCCATTTAGTTGGTTCCTATGGAGGAGCACAAAATATAATGAAATCCACATAAATGAAATACTAGATTAATTAAATAATATAACCTATTGAAACCGAATGACATGGTTGCCATGACAACCATAGAAATTACAAGTTTAGTTACAATGTCAAAAAATGAGTAGATTATGTCTAAGAAGTAAATTTAAAAAAAACATTTTGATGTTTTGATTTTATTACTGTTACGAGCTGGGGTTCGGGATAAATTAATTTAAGCCAAAATTATCGAAACACACCACAGTTTAATTAAACAATCACAATATCGCAATAATTAAACGTTAAACAGAATCACTTGTTTCGCTAGTACTGTATCGCTTGATTCGTATTCGCTCGCTTCCGAAATCGAACTGCCCGTCAGCCCGACAATCCGCTATTTATATATCCCGAGCAGAACATTCGCGAACATTCA
The DNA here is from genome assembly GCA_947507805.1 of Aporophyla nigra. Lineage (NCBI taxonomy): Eukaryota > Metazoa > Arthropoda > Insecta > Lepidoptera > Noctuidae > Aporophyla > Aporophyla nigra. The sequence goes on from OX382318.1 coordinate 4,412,259, forward strand.
ACACTTTTCCACAGTTTACACGTAGCGTAGAAACATCCAGTAACTTCCACAGACATCTACCTATTTACTGTTTAATCCCGCTATTCGACAATAGATGGCGGTGGCGTCTACGTACAATTGTTCGTAGTACTTGCTACCTGATAACAGATAGCGTAGTGTAACATTTAGGGTTGTGCCTAATACGGTCACGAACAGGTGACTCCACAACCTCCCTGAAGCGATGGGCTCGATGATCATGCCTCACTGCCCCCACCTCCAACGCGTGGGCCAAGGCGTCCTTCAGCTTCTCATGGTGCCCAAGTCTCACGGCAGCCCTTACTTCCAGGTCTCGTATGCCATCTATAAATGCTTGAGTCAGAATCCCTTCGATGAGTGCAGGCGCAGACCGATACGCTTTTCAGACCAACTTTTCAATTTCCAGGGCCCACTGCTGCAGATTTTCACCATTGCGCTGCACACGATCCCTCAACTGGGCGCGAAACACGTGTTCCAGGTGTGCGTCACCGTATCTGGATTCTAACGCCTCAACCAGCTGCTCGTAGGTAACATTTTTGCCAAGAGCCTCTAACACGATTAAAGCCTGTTCGCGAAGGGCCAAAGTAAGCGCGATCATGGCCTGGCCTGTTGTCCACCCATTTGCTTCCATGACAGCTTCGAATTGAATTTTGTATGCCGACCAAGAAGTTGTTCCATCGAAGGTTGGCACTTTAAATCCACGCGCGGAAGGTGCAGCAACTACAGAAGCCTCAATCCTGTCTCCTGTCTTCAGGTTTTCAAACGCTTTTTTTATATCTGCAACCTGGATTTCGACCTCGGAGATACGATTTTCGTGTAGCTGAACCTTCTCCTTCATGGCTTTGATCTCTTTGCAAAAAGTCGCGTGAAGATCTTTCAAGAGGAGAACCTGCTCCTCTTGCCGGCGAGCTTGTTCCTCTTTGTACTGCTGCAGCTGTTCTTGCAGTCGGCGGGTCTGTTCTTCCTGTCGGCGGGCCTGTTCTTCCTGTCGGCGGGCCTGTTCCTCTTTGTCCTGCTGCAGCTGTTCCTGTAGGCGGCGGGCCTGTTCTTCCTGTCGGCGAGCATGTTCCTCTTTGTCCTACTGCAGCTGTTCCTGTAGGCAGCGAGCCTGCTCCTGCAGCATCGCCATTAGCGCAGAAAGATCCATGGCTGGTGATGCTGTAGGAACACCAGACGCTTCGGCAACTGGCTCCATCCTCGGCTGATAACCCCATGTGTCTGTCTTGAAGGTCCTTCAAATCGCCTCTTGATCCACCTCCTGCTGGCGCTGACTCCTGGTACGAATACCTTCCGTGTCCTCCTTCGGTAAAACTGGCATAATTTATCCCTTACTTCTGACACCAAATGTTACGAGCTGGGGTTCGGGATAAATTAATTGAAGCCAAAATTATCGAAACACACCACAGTTTAATTAAACAATCACAATATCGCAATAATTAAACGTTAAACAGAATCACTTGTTTCGCTAGTACTGTATCGCTTGATTCGTATTCGCTCGCTTCCGAAATCGAACTGCCCGTCAGCCCGACAATCCGCTATTTATATATCCCGAGCAGAACATTCGCGAACATTCAACACTTTTCCACAGTTTACACGTAGCGTAGAAACATCCAGTAACTTCCACAGACATCTACCTATTTACGGTTTAATCCCGCTATTCGACAATAGATGGCGGTGGCGTCTACGTACAATTGTTCGTAGTACTTGCTACCTGATAACAGATGGCGTTAGCGATTTGTTTCAAGTAGTTTCGAACACTGCCCCATCCTTAGATGGAATTAGCGTGACGTTGCTAGACTTTTCGATCTACGTAACGCTGTCCCTTTCTGAGATAGAGTTAGCGCGGTGTTTCTAGACTTTACGATCTACGCAACATTACCAAGAACTGCGTTATCAAACATTCGGACAAAGACACGAATTAAAAGAATTATAATCAGGAAAAAACAACTTATCACGTAGCTTAACACGTGATTGTGCACTTCGTGTATTAATATACTCAATAAGAATAATTTATTATGATTTAAAAAATAACAGTCGCAGCCGCACATTGGGGACAGAATGTTCAAAACCACCTAGAGACCTTAAATATTAACCAAATTAAACCATTTTTGCAGAAAAATGGTTGAAATTAAATTCCAAAGAAACTCATGATTTCCGAAATTAGGTTGTAATTTTTTTTAATGAAAAATGCATATGAATTGAATAATTTTTTATTTTTTTTTATAATTATGACTGATTTTATATTATACTCTAGTGATCATGAGATTTTTTCCTGATACGAAATAAACAATGAATAGGTATAATAAAGGGTTAATCGTGTTGCAAATTGTTTATTTGTAGAATGTTTTGCAAAATTAAGTTATTTAAACAATTTGATTAAACAAAAGTTTGTTTAAATTTAAGGGTTTTTATGCACAAAAATAAAATACATCGGAAGCGTATATTTGCACTTCCATACAAATGCTAGTTGAAATGCGTGACTGAAAGGGTTAAAGAACAGGGTAAAACTAGCTTTACCTTGGTTTGGATTATGAAGTTTTTAGATTTAAGGAATATTAGAAATTTTCGTCAGCCTCTTTAGAATTTAATTACAAACATTTCCGTCCAAAAATTGTCTCATTTGGTGTATTTTTGCGATCTCTAGGTGGTTTTGAACAAAAAATTGGCTCTATCCCCAATGTGAGCCGTGGCCAGAAAAGCACCTAGTGTCGCCAGGTTCAGCGAATCCCATCGCGCGATCCGAAAGGCGCGCGAACCAAATAGCCACAGATACTAACATATAGAAACCATTTGAAAACGAATTAATTATTGCTAAAGAAATGACCTAATACTTAGGTATAACAGAAATAAGTATTAACAAGTCAATTTGGGTCACTTAAGGTGCCCAACCAAACAGTGATATTATGCCACCCCGTTTTCTAGATAAGTTATCAGAAATAATGTGCAACCTAATTTGACAGAAATTATACAAACATAAAAATCAATTAGGGTCAGTGCAGACAAAACAGTTTCAGCAAGTCATGTCAGCTTTGAGTTAAAAAAAAAGTTCAAAATCTAAAACCCGACTAATAATAATAATATAATAATAGGTAACCACGTCCAAAAAAGTATAAACCAAAAAAAAATATCTCATCCGAAATAATTGTTACGAACATACAAATTATTCAATATTATCGTCAATGTACGAGTATTTAATAAATATTCATATTGATGTCCAGAGAATAGCCGTGCTCGTACGCCACCTACTCTAAAATTTAAAAATTAAAATTCACGCTTTGATATCAATTAAAAAATACCTCAAAAAGCACCCCACGCTTTTTTCCATTATTTTCTTCTTCTTAGTTTGGTTTTCTCTACTCTACTATTATTTATCTTCTATTTTTTAGTGTTTCGAATCTTGAGCGTAAGTCAGCGTAGTTTGTGCCGTATGTCAGCTTAGTTTTCGGAGACAGTTTTTTGCTATCTTAGTAACTTTTGCAAGGATATTGGCACAACTTTATAAAATTATTGTATTATCATCGGTTCTTGATAAGTATGCCACATTTCGAGTTAATCTGACGTTTTTAACAGGGTCAAAATCATGTTCAAAGTTTCCGTTACATACCTAGTAACATACGTATGAAGCTAAAAAAAAGCGTGTTAAAAACAATAAATCCCTGTAGTGAGCGATGCTTTACAAAATAGTGGCATATGGCCACGGCTACAGTACTCTCTGAACATCACTATAAGTATTAATTAACACGTTAACTGCCATGTTTACTATGTGTCCGACACTTTTTGTTCCATTCTGACCTTGTCGGACTACATGACCGACAACACATACCAAATCTGAACATGTCGTTGCTGCCTGGCGGCCATGTTTTTGGAATAAATAATGTAGTTATGGAATAAATAATCTATTTAAAGTGAAATAACACTAAGTACATTTTTTTTCTTTTTCTGATTTTAGCCATGGCAGTTAACGTGTTAAATACATTAAAATATATTACGTGTAAATTGTTTATTTCATTTAGTTGTTTTTAGGGTTCCACACCTCAAAAGGAAAAAGAGGAACCCTTATAGGATCACTTTGTTGTCCGTCCGTCCGTCTGTCCGTCCGTCTGTTAAGACCCTTTTTCTCAGGAACCTGTGTATCAAGCTGAAATTTATATCAAATACTCAAGTCTACTGTCCCTTGGAGCTGTGAAAAAATCAAACTTCTAAGCTAACGCAATCAAAAGATATAGCCGTTTATGCTGCAAATTTCCGCAAATTTTCGAAACTCGCAAGGGAATCAAAACCTAAAGCGTACTTCCAGTCGATCTAGAATTTTGAAATTTGGTACGAAGCAACGTCTTATAGCACTGATAAAGGAAAAATTGCGAAAACTGTAAATTTTTAGTTATATCATATAATAAAAATATTTTTAATAATTTTAAACTTACTACCCCTTTCCTCATGAACGCGTAGAGGTATTAAACACTACAGGTTTGTACGGAACCCCGGTGCGCGAGTCCGACTCGCACTTGGCCGGTTTTTTTTATTTTTGGCGCGCTTATTGTGTCTATGACATTTACAATGGACTGAATCGTAAACACTCCTTAAAAACACATTGACATTTATTGTTGCCATAGACTTTTACGTCATATTCGGTCTGGCAACAATTATTTTGCTCTTTTATGGTAAAAAGGAACCCTTACGGTGAGCATCAGTATGTCTGCCAGTCTGTCTGTCACAGTTGTAAATCTCAAGAACTACTAATAATAATAATGTCTTAGGACAACCAACACACCGTTATCTGATCCCAAACTAGGCAGAGCCTGTACTATGGCAACCAGACAACTGATAAATATCTATCTATATATATAAAAATGTTATGTTGGTTTGTGTACGCTTCAAAAACTCAAAAAGTTCTGCACCGATCGAGCTGAAATTTTAGTATGATATCTAACGACTCAACCGCCACGGGGTACTCTATTACCCAAAATGAGAAAATTAACTTCTACCCTCAAAATTAATAAAAAAAAAACATCATTTATTTCAGCTTTTTGGCTGTATGTGTACCATGTGTATGTACGGTTGAGTCGATAATCTGCATCAAGGATTGTTTTTATCTATTTTTAACCGACTTCAAAAAGGAGGAGGTTATCAATTCGGATGTTTATATGTTTTTTTTTTTTTTTTTTTTTATGTATGTTCGGCCATAACTCCGTCATATATAGACGGATTTGCAAAATTCTTTTTTTGTTCGAAAGGGGTTTATTCCGAAATGGTCCCATATAATTTTCATATAGATCTGATGATGAGTTCGGGAGACAGACACCGGAACTCTTTAAAAAATGACAGGAAATCAACCGCGATTTCTGCTATCGCATAAATATGCATTGTGTGTTTGGAATTAGTGCAGGGTGAATACCACAACTAAAAATTTAAAAATAAAAACTTTTTTGCAAAAAAAAAACAACCGACTTCCTTAAAAACACTACAAAGTGAAAAATAACTTTAATTTCGGAAGTCGGTGGCAAAAAAACCATAAATACAGATCCTAAGACACCGACTACCGAAATTAAAGTTATTTTTCACTTTGTAGTGTTTTTAAGGAAGTCGGTTGTTTTTTTTTTTGCAAAAAAGTTTTTATTTGCATCAGTGACATATCCGCGACCGCGAAAAAACTGTTTTTTTAACGATCAGCTGTGTACCAGTGACCGCGCCAACTACCGAAGCGAGAAAAACACTCGAATGTGCCACAGCGAAGCGTGGCAGGGTACAGCTAGGACTTAAATATATTTCTAAATACATACATAATATAGATAAATTACACCCAGACACAGAACAAATGATTGTGCTCATCACCCAAAGATTTGTCCTGGTTGGGAATCGAACCCACGACCTCAGTCTTGGCAGTCAGGGTCACTAACCACCCGTCGCCTCTTACGACACCCACTAGAAGAAATGGGATGTTGATATTCTTTACGTCTGACACCACACGGAAATGGAGAAATACTTACTTTTTTTTAGCACGTGCACATATCGTACAGAAGAAGCTAATTTAAACGCACGGGTTCACTGCAAGATACTAGGAGTCAAAGGTGGCATTGATGTTATATCGTATCGAGGACGGACGTAATATAGTCTTGTAATGTGGGTTTGCGTACTTTATTACTAAATATTTTATTGAAAAAAGAAGAGAAAACCTACTGACTTCCAAAGCAAACACCACAAAATGAAAAAAAAAAAACAACCGACCGAACAGTCGATCTGTATTTTAGTTATTTGCCACCGATATCAATCAAATCAAGAATTTAAGTTAGTTTTCACTTTGCAGTGTATTCTGGCAGTCCGTAGTATTTTTTTCACTTCGTCCTTTTTTGAAGTCGGTTAAAAATAACTTTAATTTCGGAAGATTTGTTTTTGTAGAAAAAAAACTTTGTGTTTTCAAATTCAAAGCATTCATTTAAAGCAAAATAAATCAATTTATAGGCACGTTTGAACTGTCAAGGGGTCGGTCAATCAGAAAAATAAAACTAGTTGCCCATTCCAAAGTGTATTAGGTACCCTATGGAGAAGACCGGACAAGAAACTCCATGCATACTCTATTAAATTAAAATATTGTTACAAAAATTTGGTTACATCTTTTTAGGGTTCCGTTGCCAAATGGCAAAAAACGGAATCCTTATAGATTCGTCATGTCTGTCTGTCTGTCCGAGTATGTCACAGCCACTTTTTTCCGAAACTATAAGAGCTATGCTGTTGAAAGTTGGTAAGTAGATGTATTCTGTGACCAGCATTAAGATTTTCACACAAAAATAGAAAAAAAAATATTTGGGGTCACGTATGGGTTAGATGAAAAAAAAAAAAATTTTTTTTTCATCTAACCCATACGTGTGGGGTATTTATGGATAAGTCTTCAAAAATGATATTGAGGTTTCTATTATCATTTTTTTCTAAACTGAATAGTTTGCGCGAGAGACACTTCCAAAGTGGTAAAATGTGTCCCCCCGTAACTTCTAAAATAAGGGAATGATAAAACTAAACAAAAATATATGATGTACATTACCATGTAAACTTCCACCGAAAAAGGGTTTGAACGAGATCTAGTAAGTAGTTTTTTTTTTAATACGTCATAAATCGTAAACCACAATTTACCTTTCATTCAGTCAACTCAAATATAAAAATTAAAAAAAAAAAACATTTGATTTCATAAACATAAACCTTATGCATAAACCGTGAATACCTGCAGGTTTGTACGGAACCCTCGGTGCGCGAGTCCGACTCGCACTTGGCCGGTTTTTTTTCTCCGTGGAAACGTGGCCGGTTTTTTTGTTCACCCAGAAAAAAAAAAGATGTAACAAAAGTATAAAATGACGTCTCACGCTCTGGGCGGAGCGGGAGGGCGTGTCAGACTTTTACTGACTAAAACCCACCCGTGTTCCTTCAATAGCGTGTACCACGGATACTCTTTCATACAAATTCGCAACCCTGGCAGGCATCGGCCTCGCGGACCCCTTCAATTTCTGCTGACATCTCTTTGAGGCGCGCGTGGAACACTACGCGCCGTCGACCCGAGCCTGGTCCTTACCGGGCGGCGAGCTACCCATTGCTCGCCGCCCGCAAGCTCGCGCCTACGGTGGCCGAAAGTCCGCTATGGACTCCCGACGCCAGGGGCGTCTCCTCCTGCGGCGAGTAGGGGCGTGATTTTTTTTTTTTTTTTTTGTAGGACATCTCGTAGTTAATCTGAAAAGATTCTGACTACTTAAACGGATTGTAGGGGCGTGAGGGCGCACAGACTGCCTATATGGTTTTACTTTATACCGGATGACATTTTTTACCGTCTCGACCTTCATATGGTGTGTTGTGTAACTAGAATAGAAGGCAGGAAGGCCTTCAGATTCATCGCAGGTGACTAAAGGAGCGCGGGATGCGAGCGGACGGGGATGCGTGTGCGGCTCGTGCGCCTGCGAAAGATCAATGAGGCTGCCTATTGGCTGGCTTCAAAGGGTAGGACCGCGCTACGAAATCATTTATACTATACATGCCGCGCATTAAGTAGGGTGCACATGATTTGAGTTTCGATAGATTTTAATTGTTTTTAGGGTTCCGCACCTCAAAAGGAATAAGCAGAACCCTTATAGGATCACTTTGTTGTCCGTCCGTCCGTCCGTCCGTCCGTCCGTCTGTCAAGACCCTTTTTCTCAGGAACGCGTGGAGGTATCAAGCTGAAATTAATATCAAATACTCAAGTCTACTGTCCCTTGGAGCTGTGAAAAAATCAAACTTCTAAGCTAACGCAATCAAAAGATATAGCCGTTTATACCGCAAATTCCCACAAATTTTCGAAACTCGCAAGGGAATCAAAACCTAAAGGGTACTTCCAATCGATCTAGAATTTTGAAATTTGGTACGAAGCAACGTCATATAGCATAGATAAAGAAAAAATTGCGAAAACAGTAAATTTTTAGTTACATCATATAATAAACAGAACAAAACACAGACAGAAATAAAACCAAGCCAAGAAACAGAACAGAACTACGACTCATTGTCGTGATGGGTGAACTTTTACTTATATACCTACAGGCTTGTACGGAACCCTCGGTGCGCGAGTCCGACTCGCATTTGGCCGGTTTTTTTTTCCAAATTTCTGTTTTTGTTGTTCTAGTATGAAAATGTTACTTTAAATGTGTAGTATTTATTGCTAGATCAATTTCATTACATGTTATTCAAAAATAAAAATTTAAAAAAAATCTATGCCAAAGGCTTCTACTCCGTTCACCTATTACCCCCATTTTTTTTCAAGACGTTAAAAAATTTCACCCAGTATATGTGGTACTTAACTCACATAAATTCGTATACCTTCACTTTCTAAGTAAATAACAGTGACAGGAAGTATTATAACATGAACATAAATACTAAGTGGAAAAAAATACGTATTATAGTTACACAGGCGATTGCTTATCTGACCTCTACAGCCTAGTTACTGACAGTGCAGTCGCTTTACGTAAGTTTTCTGTTTTTTTTTGGATTTTGTGCCTTGGGTCAAATAAGTTTGATAAATGATTTTATTTCTGTAAGGAGGTCGGCATTTAATATTTGACTACACTGAGAAGAAAGGCCGAAACAAACTAAGAGGTCACAGTCTCTCTTAGTCCAGACATAATGTTGGTCACATCACGTGAACACCATATAGAATGCTGTCTGTAATAGTCTTTAGAAGAAAATACCCACATAGATTGAGTGGACCTGTGCAGTCAGTGCACGCATTTGTCAATTATCGTACAGCTCAACTCGGAACGTAGCTCAACGATTCGACGAACAATACCAAAGAAAGAACATTTGGGTAGGCCGTTTTAGCTACTCTAACTGCAAGACCAAAATTTAAAATGAAACAATGATGCACATAGTCCTCAAATTCACAATAATTAAAGTAATATAATATTTCATTCAGTAAATATTCATGTACTTGTTAAAAAAGAGTAAAATAGCAAAATAATATAAAGAAATCGTCATTCAGTATACATTTATTGGAGCAGCTCAATCCCAAGCCTTTTATCCTCAAGTTTATTTTCTATCTTCTAAGTGGATGCCGATCAGAATTTAGTTGAAAGAAAAGGCTAGGTAGATGATGATACATGGTTAATGAGCCTTCTTCATCACCAAATAACAGTCTACTGCTGAATATAAGCCTCTTCAATCAAATGCCGGCTTTTCTTATACAGCTGCTTAAAAAAATGGCCGCCCCACCTACGTTACGTTGACTTCGCAGGAACTCTCGAATATTGTCTGATATTCAACCTTCTTCACAATCCTAAAACGCCATACTGTCTATCGATTTTCCTACGTTCGCCTTTCAGATGTGCCTTGCTGAAGGGGTCTGCTAGGACCGATGCCTGCCGGGGTCGCGTGATTGTTCGAAAGAGATACCGTGGCCCCGGCACATGGGCAACTGAAGGGTGGGTTTTAGTCAGTAAAAGTCTGACACGCAGTTGATGATTTCCCTTCCATAAAAAAAAAAGATGTGCCTTGCAGGTCGCACCATAGTTCACTCAACAATCCTTATGCAGTGCAAGCTTCGGTTGCGGACTCTCGGCCACCGCAGGCGCGGGCTTGCAATGTTACCCACCCGTGTTCCTTCATTTGCCTGTACCAGCGCCATAGTAACACTTTCGGACAATTCTGCGATCTTGGCAGGACTATGCTCGACCTGAGAATGGAACCCAGATGGTACTCTCGGTACTAGCGCTTGCGATTACTAGACTAACGCCAACGACGCAGTTTAAGGCGAGGTTGCAGTACTTTTTAACTTTTTAAACCTCTGTAAATCTAGCAAAATGACTAGTTACCGTAAAAAAAAAATATTTAGGAAATTTGAACATACTGTTAAGCGCTGTGTGAAGATAGAAACGTGAATTAAAACAATTGGCTCGATAAAAAGTAATCATAAAGATGACACTAAAAACGCGTACCTTGAAGAGATTCCATCATTAAACCATGTAGAACTTATACCAAAAGATAGGTTTTATTGTTTTTTAGGGCATGCTGAGAAAATATTTTATAATTTCCTTATCATTTTATCTCCACGAAACAATTATACACAAAATCTAGCAGCTCAAGCGCTCGCAACGACCGGCTAGTGTTCGCCGAAACGTCTTCAACTACAAGAGGGCCTTAAGTTATAATTATAATGCCAAAATAATAGTATTAAATAAAATAATATCTTATCAACTTATTGCTGCAATATTGGTACAAGTATGTCAGTGGAACAATCGTTACATAAATTAGATAAACTATATTTTTCGGGAGTAGAGGATTTCACAATTAGCATAATATAGATAAGTAAAGCATATTTTTTTGATAGGGAGGATGCGTAGACATAATATTCGCATCATCTGCATAGCCCAGGGTTTCCCAAACTATGGGTCGCGACCCACGATGGTGAACATTAAAACTAATTACCGAAATAAATTGGACTTATCAAACTCATTGCGATTAAAAGTAAATCGAGTTGAAATTGATGTCAAAACTGTAAAGGCGAAACAGAGGACACAATTTCATCCTTCCCACCGAAATAACTTTTTTGATGTAATTATTTAATTAGATAATAAAAAAAAAATGTATTAAAACTTTGTTTGTTGTTTGAAAAGGCCTTTGTTCATATTGGTAACGGCTAAATTTCCTAGAGGTGAGTCCGGAGTTGGTAAAGTTATATTAGATGGGTCGTAGCCCAGACAACTTTGGGAACCACTGGCCTAGCCTTTTAACTACATGTTGGGGTCGCCCTCCAGTCTAATAGTAATTAAGGATGCGAGTAATTGGTCCACTCAAACTGTGTGGTTCTTTTCCCAAAAGACCTTTTCAGACAGATATCTACATGATCTAACCACGATCTGCCACGTCCACAGTCACCAGGTAAAGAATAACACCATCCCATTTCTTCCCGTGGGTGTCGTAAGAGGCGACTAAGGATCCGATTGTTTTGTGTGTAAGCAACCCCTTTTGACGATATTGAACGGGTTTTATTTTGGAATTTGATTGAAATAGTTTGAGGTGATAGTGACCTAAGAAAACCGCGTGCTTGAAGATCTCGAGCGTATTGAAGCGGCTTGGAATCCTGAATACTTACTTCACTACACAATACAATATACACTCATTTACATACATAAATCCAAGTAGGCTCAGAACCGAGACCTCGAGTTTTCCTCAACCAGGTGAGTGATTGAATATTTGTATTAATCAGCTCCGCGCACGGCGGACAGTTCGACCCACGCTTGCCCAAGGCCCACCATCACGCTTCCACATAATTTGTTTAAATCCTATGGTCAAGGCCTTGGACTGGCGTCGAACACGTGGCTATTATGGCAAACCTCTTCAAATTGCGGGAGACATATGTCCAGCAGTGGCATAAGGCTTCCAGCTGCAATGATGATAATGATGATGTCTCATCTTTTAACTACATGTTGGGGTTGCTCTCCTGTCGAATAGGATTCAGCTGAATGCGAGTATTTGGCCCACTCAATCTGTGTGGTTCTTTCCTCAAAAGAACATTCAGACACCAATCCACAAGGTTTTCATAAAGTCAAAGTCAAAGCATTTATTTCCGCAGGAGGAGACGCCCCGGGCGTCGGGAGTCAATACCAGACTCCCGGCCACCGTAGGCGCGAGCTTGCGGGCGGCGAGCAATGGGTAGCTCGCCGCCCGGTAAGGAACAGACTCGGGTCGACGGCGCGTAGTGTTCCACGTGCGCCTCAAACAGATGTCAGCAGAACTGGAGGCGTCTGCTAGGACCGATGCCTGCCAGGGTCGCGAGATTGTTCGAAAGAGATACCGTGACCTGGCACATGGGCAACTGAAAGAACACGGGTGGGTTTTAGTCAGTAAAAGTCTGACACGCCCTCGGAGCTCCGCCCAGAGCGGGCGAAGTCATTTGAAGATTTCCCATCCAAAAAAAAAAAAAGCATTTATTTCAAATTGTTGAGTGTTGAGATAATCATTGAATTCTACATTCCGTGTAGTTCAGTATTGAAAATGAAAAAAAAAAATGAAAATGCGTTTATTCATGTTGACCTCAATTTTACAAATTATATTTACCACTGCCAAACTGCAAAGCAGTTTGTTGGCAGATGTAGCTCCCTTTTACAATTTTAAGTTTTATCTTATAAGTACGAAGAGCAGTGGTGCCCCAGTGGTATGGCTGCGACTTATCTGTTGTGGGTTCGAACCCAACCAGGAACACTTTACTTTGTACAAATTATTGCATCACCACTGCTCTCAAAACGGTGAAGGAAAACATCGTGAGGACAACGGCATTTCCTAGAACCAAAAATTCGATGACATGTGAAATTGCCGTAGTCCACCAACACGCACTGTGCTGCGTGGTGGATTACGGCCCGCTAGCTCTAACAGAGAGGAGGCCTTTGTCCCACAAGTGGGATCATTATGCCGGGTCAAATTAAATTAACTGGCAATACTTTACCCTCATGTTGGGTACACGTGGGTAAAATATTAATTAAATTTGACCCTGTAAATATAGATAATGAAATAATTAACGGGTACTTAATAAAAATACGATTTCTTGGTAATAATTTAATTTTAATAGATTAACCTAACAATTCCTTATGAACTATAGTTAATTATTACATAATTATAAGATAATTCACTAACCTTTGGCGTTAAATTTAAATTACGGTAACTATGTTATTTATAACTATTATTAGCAGTGATAGTAATAGCACAGTATAAAAACTTACAGTAGGACGACGCCTTTGATCTCCTTGTAAATGCCGACAACGTGTAGGCATTGTCGCAAGAGCTAGGGTTGTCTCAAGTAAACTTTTTTAAATTTATTTTAGATCAACATTATTGCCTAACCATAATTTGCATCTGAAATTTATAATACAGGAACTATTATATTAATGTGCTTCGTCTATGGTCTGACACGCAAAAATATACAATTCTAGATTGAGGTTGAGAAAAAACACATGTCACAATCCAAGATGGCGGATATTTCTCTAAATTAAATTTCATTTAGAGAAATATCTGCCATCTTGGATTTGAAAATTGATGTTATTTTCATAACCTTCACCCCAAGAAATCACAAAATTGACACGAATAACTATTTTTTTTTTTTTTCAAAAAATGTCCTCCATCCTGGGTCAGGTACACTTGCACGATAGACATTTCCGCGAAAGACACTTGACCTCATTTTTATTTGTAGGGATTTCGTAAATCTTGAAAATGACACCCATGACGAAAAATTTGCAAATTTTCGTTGCGCCATCTTGGATTTTAATTTTGACCCCATAGTCGGTTTTAGCGACCTCTAAACCCATGAAAATGATACCCATGACGAAAAATTTGCAAGTTTTCGTCGGCGCCATGTTGGCCGCCGCACAATAAATAAATATCGGCTACACGTCGCGCCGCCATGTTGGCTTTCTATTAAATAAACAATATTTTATTTATTTGTTTACCTTTCATCCATGCGCGGCAATTGATGAAATCGCAATTCTTTATTAATGTAAGATGACGACTTGCAATCCTTCACAGCACACGTCGTATGCACCATTTTAATAAAATTATTTTTAATTAATTAAAACAAAAATAAAGTGACACACGATAGCCCTGAAAGTTTTATCCCGAACTACTAACACGGTAGCGTATGCAGTTCGGGAGCGCCCTTCCCCCGTCTCGCCCCTCACACCCCGCACGATTGCCCTGTCTAGACGTCTTCGTCGGACGACTGTATGATTTTTAGACTGTGGTAATAGGTAGAGCGAATGTGTATAAAGTTTAAAGAACAGAGAAAAAAGTGGAGACTTCCTAACGACAAAAATTTCTTTCGGAATATTTGTTCCGAGTTTCGGAACATTACTAAGTACATTTAATATTAATATTATTAATACACTAAGCAGATTGAAGTAATTTTCCTTTTTAACCGACTTCAAAAACAACGAGAATGTTCTCAAAAAACCGGTAGATACGTTTTTTATTGTTGTTACTTCAGGTAAAGAACGCGGCGGACCCTCCGTCTCATGTTTTCATTTTCCGGATTAGCGAAAATTTGCTGTCTCTTTCTATCTTTTGTTTGTCACTGGTAAACAATGTCAAACTTTTGCCTTTATTTTTTTTAAACAATAAAAATCGTGCCTACTCTTTTTAACCGACGAAAAAAACGGAGAAGGTTCTCAAGTCGACGCGTATATTTTTTTTATATGCATGACTACGCATAAGTCTTTACAGAGCAGTCCGATTTTGATAATATTTTTTTTATTGGAAAGTATATACGCCGAAGTTGGTCCTATATTTTGGAAAAAAAACCAACCCTAATAAAAAAGGACAAATATTCCAAAAACAAAAATTTTGTCGTAAAGAAGTCCCCACTTTTTGTCTCTGTTCTTTACACTTTAGGCACATTAGCTCCACCTATTCCGATGACTGATTAATTATTAGTGATCAAGAAAATCTTGGCGCTTAAGTAAGTGTTTTTTGCAAGTCTAGTGACGCATGAGCGCTGGGCAATAAATAAATAAAATGTAATGGATTTTTTATGGCTAGTATACAAATGGCATCTTGCCTTGAAAATTGATCAGAATTAAATTGATCGTTTTGGAATAAGACTTATTTTTAGCGTGAGACTTCAAACGAGTTATTGTAGTCTGACATTTGTTTGGACTTTTCTAATTTCAAAGACTTTTTGTGTTAACGACTTTATCGTTTTCAAAACTTATTGAAAGATTAACAGACTTATGAAAAGTTAACGGAAATTAATGAGTCCGTTAACAATTCTTTAATCGAAATACAATCTTCGTTAATTAATGGCTTAACGATGTTGTGGTTAGTTTTGATTGTAACTGCTAGAAAAGTGGCTTACGCAGATTTTCTCTGATTTAAGATTATAATATATTCATTCACATGCCTTTTGAGGTCACTTCAGGCTTTTT
This sequence comes from Aporophyla nigra, assembly GCA_947507805.1. Taxonomy (NCBI): domain Eukaryota; kingdom Metazoa; phylum Arthropoda; class Insecta; order Lepidoptera; family Noctuidae; genus Aporophyla; species Aporophyla nigra. The sequence goes on from OX382318.1 coordinate 4,427,687, forward strand.
CAAAGACGACGCGTTTCGAGCCTGCTTTCCGTTCCACCAGAAAAACATTACATAAAATAAGAAATTCTAAAATAAATAATATATTAAAAAATATAGCTATTTTTATCTTGACTCCAATGCAATGTACAGACGCCAGCACATCATGGTACCCGAAACTGTCAAATTTTCCCATTAAATCATTAGCCTAATACTTTAGCGTTAAAGTTGAAAATCTGTTAAAGAAATTTGACACATTGTAGTAGCTTTAAGTGTTGGCGTCTGTGCATATATTTAATTAATTAAAGATTTTTGAATTACATGCACATTCCCTTTTCAAAACACGCCATTCTTGATTCGACAACCTGGCGTATCGTTGTCAATGAATGAATGAAGGCTGAAGCAATTCATGTCATACAGAGCTACACGAATCTTTTAGCACGTGAATGGATTGACAGGCCGTTTTTCAAAATTTGTAAAATTGCTACGGATTAAACAAAGCAAGACCGGCGTTCGTTCTGATTTTAAAAATAATCTTGTAGCGTTATAATTACTAGGACTTGTATTTTGTGATTTAATTTTACTGGTTTTTAAACAGATACCGTCCTCTTTACAAAACTCATTGCACAAGGAAAGACGGGTGTTGTGGCTAGTGGTTGCCCAACAATTGATGTCGGGACGTTGTATACAGGGTCAAATTAAGTTAACTGGCAATACTTTGTAAACTTGTTGGGTATCTGTTTTTTTTTAATTCCATTTGTTTGTACCGCAAACAAATGGAATAAAAAAAAAACATCATAGTGAGATGAGGGAGGTAAATAACAAATACAATGATAATTCAAGGTCGCTCAGCGCGCTATGGAGCGGGCTATGCTCGGAGTCTCTTTGAAGGATAAAATCAGAAACGAAATTATCCGGAAAAGAACTGGAGTTACCGACATAGCTCGCAGAGTAAGCAAGCTGAAGTGGCAGTGGGCTGGCCATGTCTGTCTAAGGACCGATTGCCGGTGGAGCAGACGAGTCCTGGAGTGGAGACCGCGTATCGGCAAGCGTAGCGTGGGACGCCCCCCAGCTAGATGGACCGATGACTTTAGGAAAGTAGCTGGGGCAGACTGGATGCGGAAGGCGGAGGACAGGGTGTTGTGGTGCAGCATGGGAGAGGCCTATGTCCAGCAGTGGACTGCGATAGGCTGAGTTGATTGAATTATTTCCAGCGAATTTAATTTGACCCTGTATACAACGTAAGTGGCGGTAAACTCTGCTTGTACGATGCAGGATTTTACGAGGCGTCAGTATGATGCGTAGTTCGCATGCATATACAGGGCTATTTGTAAAACACCGGCAACATTCAGGACTCTGTTACTGACATTATAATAAACAACTTTTGTTCTATCACTTTTAAACCTTCATCATATTTTAGTTCATCAGATTTTCATACATAAATAAAAATATAAAATTGAACGACTCTAAATGTTACGAAGTCTATGCAAAGCAAATGAACGCGCTAATAAATTAGCGAGGGGAGCGGAGTTAGGGCGGCGGGGGCGCTTGAACTTGACCTATTTACGGGCGGCTGATTTTTGTATGAAAATCTGATGAACTAAGAGGGCTATGTTGGTCAGAGCGAATATGCTGATCCGTAGGTTCGCACGATGCTCAGCAGAAGATAAAATTACTTTCTTTAGAGCCTACTGCACTACATTTTACACATGTAGCCTATGGTCTAGCAACACGCAAAGATCGTACAGTGCCCTTCGAGTACAATTTAACAATGCGTTCAGGATGTTGTTGGGTCTTCCCCGTTGCTACAGCACCTCGACAATGTTTGCGGAGGCGTGCGTAGACTGTTTTTATGCGACAATGCGCAAGAGAGGCACCTCGTTGGTTCGGCGAGTGCGGGGGAGCTCTAATAGTATGATGGCCGCGCTCGCGGAAAGGCTCGATTGCGCCTACATTAACCACTGCTGTGGGTTACACTTACACATTGAGCGCAGGTAATGTGGTGGTGTGGTAAGTCTGTTATGTACCTATTTGTTTGTTTTTTTTTTAATAATCTTATTTTAATAATAATTTTGTTCTAATAATTCTATTCTAATAATTTTGTTTTAATGATTGTGTTTTAATAATTTGTATATTCATCTGTATTTTTATTTGATTATTTAATGTGACTGAGTATGTATAAATATTTAACTTAATGAGTCTGTGTTACTTGACAATAAATGATTAATATAATAAAGTATGATGAAGGTTTAAAAGTCATAGAACAAAAGTTGTTGATTATGATGTTAGTAACATAGTTCTGAAAGGTTGCCAGTGTTTTACAAAATAACCTTGTATAGACATTGCTACAATTCCACCTAATTCTAATACACAATCTTATGCCCCAAATTAGCAGCAGTTCTTCTAATCCAGTCCACGTAGGAAGCGACCCTGGTGTAGACCCCAGGTCTGGCTCTCCTGGCACACCCAGATCCCCAGGACACCACGCCGTGGAGCTGCCATCTGCTGGAGCTCATACAAGCCAGGGGACCTCCCGAGTCTCCTCGACAGGCATCTACGCCACCTGATAGGATACCTGTGGAAATTCTGAAATTTATAGGCGCCGTATACACTTTTCCGGGTCACGGTCTTGTTAAACGACTACAAAAAGGTAGCGGTTATCAATTTGTCTGCATTTTTTTTTTGTATGTATGTCAAGTTAAACCGAAATAATATCGGGGTCGCGTGATTGTTCGAAAGAGATACCGTGACCCTGGCACATGGGCAACTGAAGGAACACGGGTGGGTTTTAGTCAGTAAAAGTCTGACACGCCCTCCCACTCCGCCCAGAGCGGGAGAAGTCATTTGATGATTTCCCATCCAAAAAAAAAAAAACCGAAATAATCAATAACGCCTTGTAGTTTTCAATAGCAATCATTTGCATTACTACAACACCTCAACTCAAAGCATTTATTTCAAATAAAACAATTACAGGCACTTTTGAATTGTCAAGTGGCAGTGAGTCAGAAAAATAAAGCTAGGTGCCCATTCCAACGCAATTTCATTCCTATAGAGAAGAACGGGCATGATACTCCATGGATAGCAATTTTCATATAAGTTTAACTCAAACATAACTGCAATAAAAGTCTACTTCATCTTTATGAGAAAACTCCATCCATTTTAAACCCACCTGCACAGATCATTGAGTCCAATATAGCCTGTTGTCTTCCACCCAAGACCTGGCTTTTCCTACATGTGGACAGGTCTAAGACTGGTACTGCAGCTGCCCTCAGAGTTGGTGCGAAGTTCTCAGTGTTCTCTGGAAGAAAAGAGGTGCTTGAAGAGTGAAGATTGCTCATTAACACTGATGATGATAACAGATATTTTCTAAATACGCCGTCTTCAATAATTAGTAGGTAAGCTACACAACAAAAACATGAGCAGCAGTTTTTTTTCATTAGAATTAGTAACGCCTACGGAAAAAAAATAGCAACGTTTACGTCATGCGTTTTGCTATTCGTTGCGTCTGATTCCATAAGAAAATATTATAGAATGAAGAAAGGAAATACGTTAATTGTATTATGTTTTACGCAAGTTATCTTCTAAAAGAGTGTACTAAAGAAACTTTGCTGTATAAGTAGCCCCAAAACTTTAAAATTGTACCACGGCATCATGTTGCATGCTGAAATTGTGTCGCCATGCATTAACCAACAGCGCCACCTACCGGATTCAATTATGAATCTAAATCATCCAGAGACTAACCCCAACAGATGTAAAAAAAACTTCGTAATCGATACAGCCATTTAGGTTAATTTTTCAGCGACACATACGCGTACATATAAACCTATTTAAAATTGAAACTTCTGTTCGTAATTTTGACATTACGTTGTGTTATTATATGCACCAACAGCAGCTGCTTTTTTCTTCCCAGCTAAAGCACTAGGAAGTGCGCGACGGGTGGGCGTTTTGAGGGTACTGTCTTTTGTAATTTTGACGTTCGAAAACTGCTGATCCTCAGCCTAATTTGAATAAATGACTTTTGATTTTGATTTTGTTTAGTAAATTAATATTGAATGTTGTCTGACAGACTAAATTTTTAGACGAGACTGTTTCAATTCCAGCTAATTTCTAAACTGGGGGGACCCATTTTGTCGGGTAGTTTCAATGGCTGATAACTAATGTTATAAGGAGTAATTCAACATAAACAAATAACCAGAAGAAGACATTGACATTTCATCATACTCCTTAATTTTTTAGACCCATCTGGTTCTATAATCTTGGGTTTCCCCAGGCTTGGCAGATTAATTTGAGTTTTTCATGAATAAGTAGTGTGGAACAGTATGTACCTGCCTGAAAACCCCAGCCGCTGACCGCGCACCACTTGCCAGCAGTGACTCCATCATCAGGCAAGCATATGGGACGCACGTGGGAGTTGAACTGCACTCCACTGCCGGACCGGGAGACCAGGACTACTGCTATGTCGTTACTGTGGGGACCGTCTGCAATTGAAGAAAAAAGGATCACTGAATGAAAGACGGAAAGATAAGAAAGAAAAAATATTATTGTGCAATTATTTTTTGGGTGGGTTTTTTTTTTGTGGGTGAGAAATCATCAAATGACGTCTCCCGCTCTGGGTGGAGCGGGAGGTCGTGTTCCTTCAGTTGCCTATATGCCAGGGTCACGGTATCTCTTTCAAACAATCACGCGACCCCGGCAGGCATTATCAGGGCCTTGGAAGATATAATGTGTGCCAAATTTCATCAAAATCTAAACATCCATCCACTTATTCATCCCCACAAACTTTCACATCTACACTAATATTCTAAAGCTGAAAAGGTTGTTTGATTGTATTGTGAAACGCGCTAATCTCAAGAATTGAAATCATATTTTAGTGTTGAATAGCCCATTTATCAAGGAAAGCTATAGGATATATCACGATAAGACCATTACGAGCCGAGCAAAAAGAAAAAAGCCAGGAATACGAAGTAGTCACACGGGCAAGCCATTCGACGCGACGCAGTGAGTCGGGGAGCACGGAATTTTGACGCGAACGCGCAGTTTGGCAGAAGCTAGTTATAAAAGAAATAATTAATGCTCTACGGCCTTTGCTCTGTATTATAATAATAATCTTGGACAACCAACACACCGTTATCTGATCCCAAACTAGGCAGAACCTGTACTATGGCAACCAGACAACTGATAAATATACTTAAATAGTTCTAAATACATACTTATTCCCCATTTCCCCCATTTCTTCCCGTGGGTGTCGTAAGAGGCGACTACGGGACTTACTAGAGAATGGGCAGCAGCGTTCTCTGTGCATTTTACCACCATACTGCGATCGCCAATCCGCCTGCCAAACGTGGGCATTATGGCAAAGCCCCCACAAATTGGGGGAGGCCTATGTCTAGCAGTGGACGTATTACGGCTGAAATGATGATGATGATGATGACATACTTATTATAGATAAATTACACCCAGACACAGAACAAATGATTGATGATGTCCTAAGCCTAGTTAGAAAAATTGAAAATATTTACTGTCCAGTATAATTAAGCAGGTCAACAGAAAAAAATGAGTAGCAGAAAATATTACCCAATCATTGCCCACAACTATGTTAAAAATAAAAAGTGTCACTTACTTTTCCTAAAGTCCGGGTGTCGCACCACCTTTTCAGCCAGGAACCGATGCTCGTGTTTATCCTGGACCTTCAAACGATGCTCTCCTACTACAATTCGAATGTGTTCCAGGTTTAAGGGTTGCTGGAACAAGAAAAATGTGTGGTTGGTTCAATTGTTATTATTTGGGATTTCCTCTAATATCTATGCTCTTGAAGATGTGAGTGAAAAGTTATTAACAAACGAAAAAAAGGAGGAGATTTTCACAGTAGACGCGTATTTTTTTAATTATTATATAGACTTTATAATATAAGTCCTTACTGAGTAGTACGGTTTAAAAAAAAAAAGCTCTTAATTCTTCGAAGCTGGTCCCATTTTAACCCCTTAAAAATGGTAAAAAAACCTGCTGGAAAACATAAAAAAAACTAACAAAAAATATAACGATAAGAAGAATTTTGACTGGTCTGTTAGTCTAGTGCTTAGTGACCCTGACTGCTAAGACTAAGGTCGTGGGTTCGATTCCCACTCAGGATAAATCTTTGTGTGATGAGCACAATAATTTGTTCTGTGACTGGGTGTAATTTTCTAGTTCAGTTCGACCAAAAAGTTCAGTTTTTAGTTTCAGTTTCTTTTTTCGTCGGTGTACGTTTTTTGTTTTTTTTATGGCTTTATGGAGACAGCATCAAAAATGATTTCAATTGGCTACGGATCGTGTCTTTCCTCTTTGAGAAGTATTAAAATACCTACGGATTTAACTCAAGCCATACTGTGGTTTAAGATATTTTTAATCTTGTTGAGTACATTTCACAATTGCATGCTCTTTGAATCCTTTAACTCAGTGATTTTCAACTTTGTCCAGGTGGATCCTCAGGATACAGGAGACACGACGGGAGTGGGCGGATAATATACTACTCAAAAAAAAAAATTCGAAAAGAATTAGGAGCGAAAAAGTAAGGGGTCCACCAAAACCAATAAACTGTTGAAAATGATCTACGAGAAAAAACCTTGGGATCTTTTATTAACTAAACGCTGTGCCGAGACTTGTAGGCAATATAGCATGTTAGCCGAAACTAAGATCCTTAAGAAGTTTTTTTTTAAGTTTTTTTAAGAATTTAGACATGTGTGAGTCTCTGTCTCTAAATATAAGAACTGTTTAATTAAATAGTTTTAATTTAAGTATCTAAACGTGTTAATTTAAGTATCTCAAAATGTTTCGTTTTCTTCTTTTTTTTAATCGACATTATTAGGTCCTATAAACATGTATAAGCTGTTAACAAATTTTGCCAATACTTAAACTTTTATCTAATCTGCTTGCTGTGGTCTCCTATAGTAGGAGTACTCCTAGTTAATACTTGATGTTGTCCTTTATCTTTGTGTCAATGTATTATGCACATCTTTTGTTGGAAATCCTAAATAAATAAACAACACAAAATTATTTTTAACTATTTTTTTCCACCCAATAAAATCTCACGATATTTCTAATCAAAGCTGAAGATATATGTTTTTGTGTGAGTTTTCAATCAAAAGAAACAGACGGGTAAATCTGGTTTTGACCTATTCTACAGGTGACTTAATATTAAGGCAACAAACTTTGTCAAAGCAATGCGCAGCTGACAGGACCAGCCTCTCCGCGATGACAGCGCCCCCGCAGTGGTGCTCGAACGTCAGCTTATCCACGTCCAGCATCTGAATCTCCACCTGGAATTGATATTTTATCTAATTAGGAAAGTTTAAGTTAAGAGAGAATATTAGCAAGACAGCGTCATGGGTAATCTGAAGCATAAAAGTCTGACAACCAGTCTTACTGGTCTTACACAGAGAACGCTGCTGCCCATTCTCTAGTAAGACCCGTATGCGTCTTTTACTACACCGACGGGAAGAAATGGGGTGGTGCTATTGTTTACGTTACTAGAGAATGGGCAGCAGCGTTCTCTATGCATTTAACAACCATACTGCAATCGCCAACCCGCCTGCCAAGCGTGGTGATTAAGGCAAATACCCCAAATTGGGGAAGGCCCATGTCCAACGTGAAAGTGGACGTCGTTTGGCTGAAATTATGATTATGATGACCCGAACCTTCCCGCCCGCGTTGTGGATTACACGGCCTGCTCCTTTTAATAGAGAGTAGACCTGTATCTCAGCTGTGGGAACTTTTATACTGGTTATGCTTCTGCTATGCTGCAAGTCATTTTCAGAAGAGAAAGATAACATGGGTTAACGGAAAAACTTTTTAACAAAAAATTAAACCGCCGAAAAAACTGAAAAGTAAAATTAATTTTGAGTCCGCGCCAAACAAGCAAATTAATAAACTAATTTTGTTTGGTTATTTCTATAAATTTAACGTAATTTAGTGATCCTTGGTCATTGATTGTTTGGCGCCGACTCAAAATCACTTAGGCTTCTTATTTTTTGCTTTTCAGTTTATCGGCGGTTTAATTTTTTGTTAAAAAGTTTTTATTTTATAATTTTTTTTTGTGGTTATAATCTACCTATTACTACATGATTGCAAAATCGGACTATTCTGTAAGAAGTTATGCGTGGTCATACATTACAATCAATGAGTGAATCTTTGTAATCATTCCCTGTTTTACCGTTAGGGTCGGTTTTTTTTCCAAATTTACAAGGGACCACCTTCGGGATATACCCTTTCCAATAAAGAAAAGAATTTTCAAAATCGGACCACTCTTTAAAAAGTTATGCCTGGTCATAAATAAAAAAAATATACGCGTCGACTTGAAAACCTCCTTCATTATTTTTGTCGTCGCTTAAAAAGGAGATCATCTTACGCTTTGTTTTTTTTTTGGGGGGGGAATTTGTTAAATGACGTCTCCTGCTCTGGGTGGAGCGAGAGGGCGTGTCAGAGTTTAACTGACTAAAACCCATCCGTATTCCTTCAGTTGCCTGTGCCAGGGCCGCGGTAATTCTTTCGAAAAAATCTCGCGACCCTGGCAGGAAATCATTTCACGCTGACACCAAGTTACTAAACGTTTCCGGTTTGTTTTCGTTTCAAAAGAATATGTTTGCTCACAAAGAACCATTGGATAATCGATTCCAAAATAAGATTTCGGTAATTATGACTCAGAGATCAGTGATGGTCCAGTGAAATCGGCCTTATTTATGAGTTGTACGTCGTAGATTCGAACCCTGAGAGGCGTGTGTAAATTATTTCATCACCACTGCTGTCAAAACGGTGAAGGGAAACATCGTGAGGAAACCGGTATGTCCTAGAACCAAAAATTCGACGACTTGTGACATCTCTCTACAGTGAGTCCGTTTAGTATGACTTCGCATGTAACGACCAACCGTTTTTAGCGACGTAAGTATAGGCGCGTGTTTGGTTTTAATATAAGCCACTATGAAAGTACATCCGTTTACGACTCCGCTTACAGCTACCGACCCCTTTTAACGACGGAATTTCACACAAAATTGTCCGGTTACAACGACGACGAGCGTTGATGTGTTTACAAATAAATCGTAGGTAAGAAACTATCTCCACCCCGCGCTTCCCCCTTGCCTGCACGTCGCTGATTCGAATGCGACTGTTTAGTTTACGGCGTTAATTTGCGGGTGATGCGTGATTTCGCGTACAAGAATGGCTTCTACAAAACGAAAAAGTTTCTCTGTTGAAGAAAAAAGTGTCATTATTATTATAGATTAAATGTACATTATTATGTGAAATAAATATTTTGATTCAATTTAATTTTTTCTCTTGGTCACGTAAATATGATTAAATACATAATGTATGTATGTGTATATATGAATATGCTTTGAATAAAAATCAAAAATTGTCTTTTCGTTTAGTACGACTTCCGGTTAGTACGACGTAATATCACCGATCCCTTCACCGTCGTTATAACCGGATTCTACTGTACTACTAACCCGCACTGGGATTATGGCCCACTCCTGTGTCCCAGCAGTGGGAACATTATAGACTGCTTATGTTATTATGACTAACCATTATCATTTCAGCTGAAAGACGTCCACTGCTGGACATAGTCCTCCCCCAACTTGGCGGGTTTGCCAATCACTACGCTTGGCAGGCGGGTTGGCAATCGCAGTATAGTGGTAAAATGCATGGAGAACGCTGTTGATCGTTCTCTAGTAAGTCCCTTAGTCACCTTTTACGACACCCACGGGAAGAAATGGGATGCTGTTCTTTACCTCCGGCAACACTCGGAACATGTTGATATTATGACTGATGAGTATAGTCATCTTAGCAGAGTTGAGAAAGATTCAAAGAATCTGCTGAGTTTTTTGCATAGTCGCTCCTTAGTAAAATACAAAAATCCTATTCATCCAAATCTATTTCAACTAGAAACTAGTGAAAGTCGACCTTAACACCATTAACGATCATCATCAAATCGCAAATCGTCACTCTCAATTTCTTTCAAACTCAAAGGCCCACCTCCATTGACAAATTACACATTCAAAACATAAACACCATGAAAACCTCATTACAAAAAGTGAAAGTCGCCATAATTACGCGCCATTCGTTTTCGAACGTAACAAAGTCTGTCAACTTGACATTTGGCGGCCTGTTTGCGCGGGAACGAAACAAAGATGGTGGTTATGTAATATGTCATCTGTGTGCAGTTTATGGTTTTGTAACGATTTTTGGGGATATTTATTATTAAATGAGTGGTTTTGAGTGAGTCATGTGTCCGGGTTATAATTTGGATTCTATTGTTGTATTTTGAACAAAATAAACGAGTTTCCATTCGCAATTTTGTTTTCATTTTAATCTTAATGTTTTATTGTAATTTCGATTCCACTAATAATTTTTATTTTTATTCCAATTACGATTATGTTTTTTACTTAGATATGTATAATATAATATAATGTATAATTCTTTGTTTGTAATTATAATTATTTCTATCCTCACTGCGAGTAATAAAATTTGTTAAAAAGTATAAAATATAAACGACAAATTCACCATAAATCAAGGCAAATGTAGTTTTTTTATTATAATGTAAAATAATAAAAAAAGTATTAATTTATTGGTATTTATTTATTATTATTTATTAAAACTTTATGCACAAGTAAAACTACTGTAGAAAGGCGGACTTAATGCCTGAGGCATTTTCTACCAGTCAACCTTAGGGTGATGCAGAGAAAAACATGGCAGGTGCAACATACGGGATAGATAACTCGAAAAAGGAAGAATACTAAATACATAGATACAAATACATACATATATATATATATATATATATATATATATATATATATATATAACGAAAAAAACTTTGTATGGAGATATAACGATAGTTAGAGAAGAAACCGAATCCAGCAAATCAGCACTGGGATGATTCTGCCAACTTCTTGCGAATATGCTCACGTACTTTCACTTTAAATGATAACCGACTGGTTGCCATCCTGATGTTCAGAGGGAGCGCATTCCAAAGAAACACCGCTTGGACAAAGAAAGAAGAGTAAATGAAACCAGAGCGGTGAGAAGGACATCGTCTGGTATTATTGCTGGTATATTTGTAAGATCTACGACAAGTTATGCGAAAACATTTTTACACAAAAAAAAAAATTGCTAGTGTGATTTTTCTTTCGAATATCTTTGTAATACCTTTACAAAAAAAAATACAACACAATGTCAAAGAATAACAAATGCATTTGTATTTTTTAAATTACATGATTTGGGCAGTAGGTGCACTTAAGGAAAACTTAAAGTATAAGTACTTGAAATGGGCGTTTATGGGAATGTCAAAACAATCAATAATTTGTCTGTTTTGAATACAACGGTTGTAAAGACGCAATACGCATAATGAAGAATGTCAAATATTCTTCCCATTATTGTGTCATTTTTTGTGCTGGACCATACTTCAAAACTTATTTCGTTACGTTATTAAAGATCAAAATCCTTTTTTTTTTTCATTATATCACAAAAACAAGTGCTAACTGTTACAATTGAAAAAGTTAAGTTTTTTTTTAATTATTATTTATTCGTAATAAATACATAATGACAAAGAATCGTTTCTAATTAATAATAAAAAATAATCGCCGCTCATATTTTTTTTTTTTTTTATTATTCTGAGAATATGGAAATATTCTCCGAATTTTTGTATCCAACGGTACTACAAGTCCAATGTTTTGTACACACTATTTTTAGTAGTGATTTTTCATACCGAAATAACTTACCTAGTTTTCCAGCTAGGTATACAATTTATGCACAAAGTTACGTAAGTTGGTGAGTTAGTTTAGTAAGTTTGAAGTTTAAAATGCGTGAATGACGACTTCGTGCTTCCTACAGAAACAAAGCTTCTTCTCTGCGTCCTAAAGGCTAAATCCTAATTAAAACCGATTTCAATATAGAGGCAGTTGAACTCAGTTTGGTCCTTAAGCTTTTGTGCGTTTGTATAACACATAACATAATGTCACCTCTTTTTTTGTGGGTGGGAAATCATCTTATGACGTCTCCCCAGGCGCGGTCGCAGCCTAACATTTTGGGGGGGTCACAATGAGTACTGAAGAATATTTTTAGGAAGGTACATCCTCTTTGGACTAGTAGTCGCAAGCGCTACTGATCAGCATGATGTCCCGGGTTATAATCTTTTTGCAAATGTCTATCGGAGTGTGCGTGGCTCAAGTGAGAACAATTTTAAGATAGTAAAACAGGCAAATCGTTCAGTGTTTCGACAGCATGACTGTCTTTGGGGGGGTCATGACCCCTAGGACCCCCCCCCCCCCTCGGACCGCGCCTGCGTCTCCCGCTCTGGGCGGAGCGGGAGGGCGTGTCACACTTTTACTGATTAAAACGCACCCGTGTTCCTTCAGTTGTCTGTACTAGGCCCACGGTAACTTTTTCGGTTCGAACAATTCCACGTCATTCCATTAACAACCCTTGGCTGAGGTGCACCTATAGTGATAATTCGCAAGTTTATTTGTTTATTTTATTTATTAAGTTATATTTAAGTCCCATGTAACGGGGCAAGAGTCGTGCTTATTTCTATCAGCCTTGCATAAAACACGACAAATTATTTCCCTATCATTTTATGCATCACATGGTAATAATGAGACCTTGTCAAAGAAGCAACTGGTACCTATATGATTATACATAGTTTAAAGCAATGATTTAAAAAAAAAAACTTCAATAAGGGTGTAAGTATCATTTGTAAGTCGGAGAAAATTATTTTTAATTAAACTAATCGTTCAAAGTAGCTAAGAGAATGCGACGTTATCATATTTCATTTAAGGGTGTTTTACATAAATAATCATGACGTCGAATTATTTTATATGAAACATAAAAGCGAAAAGAAAAAAAAAACAAACTATGCCAGTTGATTCTTTGACATGTCACTCACCTACACACCTATTCACCCTCCACCCACCACATAAACTCAACGTCAAAATACATTCCAAATCACATCTTTTATACTCTATATTTTAGACTTATTTTTTTGTTTCTATATTAATTATATAAATCTAAATTATTAAGCATTTTTCGCATGGAACATCATTCCATTCTGTATCTGGAGATGGACATTGTTAGCTGCGCTACAGTTTATACTTTTGCAGCTACCATCGTTTTACTTGTCAAAGTCCTGCCTGTGTTCTTGTTCTTCGTGTATCTTGTTCCGAAATAAAATTTATAAACTTTTTTTAAACTTTTTAAACATGGTCTCTACAGTTTCGGGATATCAAAAGGAACATCTTGTTCAGTATATTGCTTTTCGGGTGAAAACAAGAATTGGGAGGAACCAATACCAACCCAGTTTTTTAAAGGTAACTTATCTCTGAATGAGTCCTAGACACACCTATAACAAAATGATATTTTTTGCGATTTACGTGATTTTAAAATACTGTAATCATTATCGTCAATCCATTTTCTGAAAATAATATCATAAAGAATTGGCGAAAAATGTTATTTTATACCAACCTAAATCACGCATTGACTATAATAATCGATATAAAGAGTATCTCATTCATTAGATAATATTTGAAACGAAATTTCATGTTGTGCATTGAAACTTATGGAAATACACTATTTTCACTAAAAAAGTAGTTCTGTAAAATCTGAAGAATTTTGTACCTATATGGCCTCTTAACAGCAGATTAGATGAAAATTCAGATGTCATGAAAAACTTACACATTACCAAGTAGGTACTTGACTCTGCCAAGGTCAGTGTCGCGGAATCAACAATGCCGTCGTTGTATGAATGAGCCATCAGGGTGTATAAGTTTAATGCTGATTTTTTGTTATATATTGGGAATAAAAACAATATTGGAAAATTACGACAATCTCGCTGTGATTTTGAACACAAAAGAACATTAATGCCCCATTTAAAAGATAAAAAATAATAGGAAAAAAAAACTAAAAAACACGCTTCCATAGAAAACCAATTATTTTCTACTTTTTAGTTTATTGAAACATGTTTTTAAGTTTTTTGAACTATTATTTATTTTCAACTTTTTACTTTATTGAAGCGTGTTTTTTTTTTTTTGTTTTTAACGTATTATTTATTTTCCATTTTTATTTCGGCCAGCAACAAAAGTGTGTGTGTGTTTTTTTTTTCTATCATGGTAACCCTGGCAAGGATAATGGCACAAAGAAATTATTGTATTGTCATCGGTCCTCGATAAGACTACAAAGTTTAAATCAAATCTAACCGTTTGAAGTAGATCAAAATCAAGTCCAAAGGAGTCGGTTACAAACATAGTTACATAATGAAAAGAATTGAATGCTTTTCGTCCCAGAAATCCAAAAGACTATCTTGGAAAATATACCCAGAGTGTTTAATTTTTAAAAATGATTAAAAAATCTAAAAAATACTTACTTGCCACGGAAAGGCTCCATACGGCGTTTCAGTACCACCGACGATCTTCCCAGTCCTCCTCGGGTTAAAATCCACTGTCCTGGTACCACACTGCACTTTTTCTGCCTTCCCAGGTTTTGATACTAAGTTCTGGTTAAAATAATTCGAAGAAAAACTCGAAAAAGCCTTAGAAGGCCTCGTCCTGTTTTTGTAATATTCTAAATGATTTACTCTATTCAAGAAATAATCGCAACTGACAGTACTAATAAGGAAAAACAAAGAAAAAATATATTTCAGCATTTTTTCGTACTTGCAAAGTCTCAACTTTTTTATGTAAAGTTACTGTAAATATTTTAAATCCTTAAAATAAAATTATGAATTTGAAAATCAAAATCTGAGGCGTCCGCACATTATGGCAGCCGAAAACTAAATGAGACATTACTGGTCCGTTTTTATTTTTTTTAAACATGCATTGGCTGAGGCTTCGATTACAATGCCATGTGTGACATACACGGTAATGTGTGTCACTAGATCGATCCGCGGATGCATCCTTTGTATTTCTTTCAATGTATGGACATTTGAGACTGGAGCCACTATTGTTTTTTTTTTTACTATTTCAATCAATCAATGAATTCAGATCTAGTCTTGCAATTGTGCAATGATATTGTACTGAACTTTAAAGACGTCTGAGAAGCTTTATTATTGTCATTGTGTCTTACCCCACTTTTCCAATTACATTACCTGCATTATCTACATAATACGTTCATAAGAATATTTGATACTTAAACATACTGGAGTATTATTAACCGAAATGTGTCGTAGAATAGAATTATCGCACAATCTTAAAAAAAACCGGTCAAATGCGAGTCGGACTCGCGCACCGAGGGTTCCGTACAAACCTGTAGGTATTCACGGTTTATGAATAAGGATTATGTTTATGAAATTATTTTTTTTTTTAATTTTTATGTTTGAGTTAAGTAAAAAGTAAAAAAAAAAGTAAAGTAAAAATTCATTTATTTTCGTTTTGAGTTGATTGAATGAAAGGTAAATTGCGGTTTACGATATATGACGTATTAAAAAAAACTACTTACTAGATCTCATTCAAACCAATTTTCGGTGGAAGTATATATGGCAATGTACATCATATATTTTTTTAGTTTTATCATTCTCTTATTTTAGAAGTTACGGGGGGGAGACACACAGTTTACCGCTTTGGAAGTGTCTCTCGCGCAAATCATTCAGTTTAGAAAAAAATGATATTAGAAACCTCAATATCATTTTTAAAGACCTATTCATAGATACCCCACACGTATGGGTTTGATGAAAAAAAAAATTGAGTTTCAGTTCTAAGTACCCACAACCCCAAAATCTATTGTTTTTTTTTTTCTATTTTTGTGTGAAAATCTTAATGCGGTTTACATAATACATCTACTTACCAAGTTTTAACAGCATAGCTCTTATAGTTTCGGAAAAAAGTGGCTGTGACATACACGGACAGACAGACAGACAGACAGACATGACGAATCTATAAGGGTTCCATTTTTTGCCATTTGGCAACGGAACCCTAAAAAGGGTATTTGCCTAAAGAAACTTCTTAATGTTTTCATCCTTTACGGTTTTTCTCAAGTGTTCCAAATTAGGACAGTGGTTTTAGCTGCCGTTAAAAGATATGGTGACCAACCTACACAAATCAGCTACTTATCATTTATGTATAACTAGCTTGTGCCCGCGGCTTCGCCCCCGTGGATGTCGATTAATTCACCATTTGGATCCCCTATTTCACCCTCTAAGGGATGGAATTTCAAAAAAACCCTGTCTTAGTGGATACCTACTCTTCACAAAGAACACACCCTTAAATTTCATGTGTCTAGGACCACCGGTTTAGCCTGGGCGTTGATATATCAGTCAGTCAGTCAGTCACTCAGGACTTTGAATTTTATAAATATAGATTTAGACAGTCAAACATAGTCAACTAATTCTAATGCAACGAATTCTTAAGATTTTTAATAGAAAATGCAACAGACAGGGAAGAGCCGAAAGATATGGAGGAAACCTCCGCACAGTAGTGGGACAATACAGGCCTAAAAATATAGTAGTGTGTAGTAGTGCCATATAGGCACCCATGAATTTATTTGTCCGCCCACGGAACATTCTCATCCCGGCACCCTGTCATTAATCATTGTTAGGTACAAAGTTATCAAAAATAGATACAAACTACATAAAAGTATAGTGATTAATTCAACTTTTGATTTAAGAAATAATCAAATTAATTTACTTACTATACTAATGTTTTGCTTTTGTCTTCAGGTGGGAAATCATCAAATGACTTCACCCGCTCTGGGAACAGCGGGAGAGTGTGTCAGACTTTTACTGACAAAAACCCACCCGTGCTCCTTCAGTTGCCTGTGCTAGAGCCACGGTAACTCAAATCTGTGACCCTGGCAGGACTGATGCTATGGTACCAGTTTTCGAAGACTTTGTACCTAACAATGATTTATGACAAGGTGAGATGCGACAAAACCAACAAAATACTCTATTCCTCGTCACAAAACAGACAGCTGTGCTGCTGGGGAGTTTGTTGCGCTACTTCTTCTTCCCAGCTAATGCACTAAGAAGTGGTGAAGGGCGGGCGTTTTGGAGAACTGCCTTATGTAATTTTGACGTTCGAAAAGTGCTGACTCTCACCCTAATTTTTATAAATGACTTTTGGTTTTTAATATCTCAAGATTTATCATCCCAAAACAAATCTCGTATGCCCGCCGCCTGTTCAATGTCGTCCTCAGCAAGTACTACAGTAATCGTAGTAGGCGCATTTCTCGCGTTCATGTTTCTCATTTATATTGAAAAATAGATTTTACACTGGATTTTTCATACTTGTAATGTGAGCTAGCTTTTCTCGCTAGTTTGCGAAAATTTAATTTAGGATAATTATTTAGTTTTGCAGTTTGAATGATTGAGAATCAAGCACTATTAACTTTTTGAGTATTATTATAAAGTTGATGTAAATAATTATGAAGATTTTTTTGGGATTTTATTTATTTATTTATTTATTTATTTTGGCTTTTCAACAGTGAGTACACTGTTACTTTATAATTTTGACATTGTAATCTTAATTCTAAGTGCCTCACTAGTTACAGAAAAGCACCACATGCACTACATTATGCGCAGATAATTATACACAATTAAATAATTAAAATAAGTTAAACAGAATTAATACAAATAGAAAAAATTAAAATTATGCAATTAAAAGCAAAAAAATTAGTTTCATAAATTACAAAATAAATTAAGATTGGATTGAATAATAAATCAATCAAATTACATACAATAAATTAAAATAAATTAGATAGGGTTATTTAATAAATTTTATACATTTTTCAAATATTTAATCTTTATGATATTTAATCAGACTAGAGACACCCATCAAATAGCAAGAGCGGCTTTTTTTAGAGCAGGTACTGATGAGTGAAAGAGGTCAATGTCCACTTCCTGCTCTTTGTATGCAGCATACATTCTAGATAGTGGACAGTGCTGCCTTAAGTTGGTATGACATTTTGGCATGCAGAAAAGCCTCCTATTAGAACTTCTCGGCAGATTACGTGGCACATGGAATAACACCCTACTGAGCAAATCGGGACAGTTCAGGGAGCCCGTCACTAACTTTTTAAGGAAAACCAAATCGAGCATATTCCTGCGTTTCTCCAGCGACACCATCTTAAAAAACTCCAGTCTTTTTCGGTAAGAGTTGAGCTTTTTGCCCATTTTACTCTGATAGGTAAGATGCCATAAGAACCGTTGTTGCAGTCGTTCGATGCGCTTGATGTGAGCCTTATACTTTGGTGACCAGACCACACTGCAATACTCGAGATGGCTTCTAACTAGTGAGTTATACATTATTTTTTTAATTTTGGGTTTTTTGAAGTTTTTACACTCTCTCATAATGAAGCCAAGCATCTTTGAAGTTTTTAATATAGTTTTGTCAATATGTTCGACAAAACATAGCTTTTTATCGAACTGAACGCCTAAGTCCCGTATGGTTTCGACTTCCTCAAGCCGCTCACCATTCAATTTGTAAACTGATTGTATAATATTTTTCTTTTTTGTGAATTTGACATGGTGACATTTTTTAACATTCAAAGACATTTTGTTGTGCTCACACCACTTAGTCAGAAGGTCTAAGTCGCTTTGGAATAGTGCCGAGTCCGCAGGATTTCTTATAATCTTAATTGCTTTGAGATCATCAGCAAATAAAAATATTTTCGAGTTCGGGAAGCATTTGTAAATATCATTTATGAAAAGAATGAATGCATGCGGACCCACATGAGATCCCTGAGGGATTCCCGACGTTGCAATGTACGAGTTTGAAGAGCATCCATTTACCACAACCTTGAGCATCCGATCAGAAAGATAAGAACGGAACCAACTTAGGAGGGGGTCCGAAACGCCATGCATTTCAAGTTTCTTGATGAGTATGCCATGATCTACCGTGTCGAAAGCCTTGCTGAAGTCGGTGTAGACTGCATCAACTTGGACCCGCGCATCAACCGCTTCAACAATGCTCTCGACATAAGTCACCAAATTGGTAGCTGTTGATTTCCCTTTCATAAATCCATATTGGGCGTCTATTATTAGTTGTGATAAATGTCTAGCTAACTCAGGACATATAAGGGCTTCAAATACCTTTGCAAGTATGGACAAAATAGCAATGGGCCTGTAATTGGATACATCGGACTGATCCCCGTTTTTGAAAATAGGCACAATTTTGGTTTCTTTCCAGATAGTCGGGAAAGTACCCCGATGCACAGAATAATTAAAAATAATACTTAATGGCAGTGAAAGAACATCCGCCAGTTTATTTAAAAGCAAAGCAGGTATATTATCAGGGCCAGCTCCTTTGTTAATGTCTAACTTTTGTAACTCTTTACGGACCTGTTCTTGCGATATTGCAATATGGCCTAGCGTGGTATTGCTTATGCAGCTTTCCATGTCACAAGTGCCCGCACACACAACATTCCTATCACAATTATACACTTTAGAGAAATGGGATGCAAAATAATTACATATTTCATTAATATTTTCAGAGATGTTTTTACCATCCGTCATAGAACTGGGGTAGTTACTGGTGCCACCTCTCTTCATTTTTAAGTAACTCCAGAAATATTTTGGATTTGAAGTTATTTTAGCCTCCACATCAGCCAAGTGAGCACTATAACAAGACGTGGCCAAACGGTCACATCTTTTCCTTAAGGAATCTAATGCAATAATGTCTAAAGGATTATTATACTTTCTTACTCTAAGTCGTAGGCGGTTTTTTTCGTTCAGTCTTTTAATGAGCTGTCTAGAGAACCAGTACGGATATTTATTATCTTTTATTGGAATTTTTGGAACGTATTGCCTAATTAACTCATACAATACATTATAAAAATAATCCATCATCTGATCTATAGTCATACTAGCATCTAGCTCTGACGACCAATTGACCTTCTCCAGTTCTGCATTAATTGCCACGTAATCTGCCTTAAAGTAATTCAATTTGGTTCTATTATTAATATTCTGTGGCCTTTTAAAATGAGGAAACGAGAGCTCACACAGTACAGGTGGATGGTGCATATCTATTTTAGAAAGTACATCTACTGGTGCACTTATCACAGCACTGTCTAAGTTGGTCAATACTAAATCGAGAATTCTGTTATTTTGATTACATAAATAATTACATTGCCTTAAGTTGTTAAGTAAGATGAAGTCCCAAAGAGTCTGTTCTAAGCCTATACAAGTATTTTGAGGAGCTCTTATCACATCACCGCCCACCCCAACCCAGTTAATAGTTTTCATGTTAAAGTCGCCCATGATCAAGCATTCATTGACCTGCTCCAAGACATTGTTAGTGTTATCAACAAAATGCTCCAGTACTCTGGGCTGTATCGGCGACGGCAAGTATACAGTACAAAGATAAATTACCCTAGCCTTCTTACCCCTTTTAAGTGACAACTTGACCCAGAGATCATCGCAAGAGCTTTCGAGTTCGACCAATCTCTGTGATTCAAGTTTTGTAGATACAGCGATAAGGACTCCACCACCGTCTGT
This sequence comes from Aporophyla nigra, assembly GCA_947507805.1. Lineage (NCBI taxonomy): Eukaryota > Metazoa > Arthropoda > Insecta > Lepidoptera > Noctuidae > Aporophyla > Aporophyla nigra. Next base: position 4,448,106 of record OX382318.1, read on the forward strand.
TTTATTATTCAAAACATTTTTGGATCTATCACGCCTATAGATAGCATAGCGCCCATCCATGATCTCTGAGTCAAAGATACCATCCAGTAGCCAAGTTTCAGTAAACATTATAACATCATATGAACAGCATGCCACTTTTTGGTAAATGTCACTAAGCTTTGTCCTGATACCCCTTACATTCTGGTAATAAATTTTTAACTGATCGAATTTAAATCCTTATGAATCATATTACCTTATCCTTAACAACTTTATATTGTTTATTGTAATTTGTCCAACGACTCGGTGTCCCTGATATATTTATAATCTGCACCATCATGTTTTCTAACAAAAATCTTACCGCCACGGACCCACACATACTTGTAGCTCAGACTCTTAGCTTTGATCCTGGTCGCAGCATGCAGCGCCTTGTTAGCTGGTGACAAATGCTCTACTATATAGACATTTTCTTTTTTGCCGCCAATTCCAAGAAGAGCAGTGTTGAGTTTATCTTCAGAAGTTTTATTTTTATTAAACTTGATAGAAGCGGCCAAAAAATGGTCCCGGACCCGTGGACTGCTGAATTGAACAACAATAGACTTTGGGCGGTTGCTAGTTGGTGTTTGCTTAGCGATTCTTGTAACATGGTGTATGTTGTTCTCAGTTAAGTCACCAGATATCACCTTGCTAATATTCATGACAGTTGACATAAGATTTTCATTGTTGTGCTCGGGCAGACATTGAATCTCCACATTGGTAGAACGTGCTTGTTGCTCTACCTGAGTTAGTCTCACACCTAAGTCTTTGACGGTAGTTTTGAGTTGCTCGTTTTCCTTTTTAAGATCAGCTACGACTTTGGTGTTTAAGGAAAACTCAGTCTTCATTTCCTCAAACTTTACGTTCATAAATTCCATTGAAGTAGTAAGCCCTTCTAGTTTGTCCGCAATCACCTTCATCTGTGTGTTAACATAGTTCGCCAAAGTTTGGTTGAGGTGTCGCATAAGATCGTCTATCTGTTTTTTCATAATGCGAGAGACTTCACCTGACGTAACAGGAGCTTCATCGCTGAGGATAGTTACCGAAGACTCTTTCTTTCTAAGCGTTACATTAGGATCACTCACCTGACTGTTACGCACTGGGGTATTATCTGCGTTTCGCTTCTTCGGCTTGCAGGTCGGACACATCCAATTAGGCAGTTCGGTTGGTTGGAACTCACAACCCAACTCTTTGAGACAGGAATGATGGTAGGGTTTTTGGCACACTGAGCATTTAACCACAGCACTTCCTTCAGTTATGTCTTCCGAGCAACAGTCGCAATTCATAATGTTGCTAACTTTGTTTTAGATTCACTCAAGTTAAATTATTCGTGACGCGGTGCACACTAATAAATCGCACGGTAATAAATGCCCACGCGCGGTAATGAACTGTCGATCCGTAAGTCGGCGAGAAGAACGACGTAAGCGCCGTGTATTTGGCGTCACTTACGCGTAGCGCTCATTAAACTGGTTCTCACAGTTAATGTTAGTTAATGGCGGTATAATAAAATCACAGGTGGATTGTTTTTAGTCACGACGTAATTGTTAGCAATATTTATCTCAAATTATAGAATGTTTCATATGTATTACACTTTGTGCTACTAAACAATATACAAATCAGTACACAACACTCACTATTTTCCGGGTTTTTAGATTATTAAGACGGAACAGACTAACAAAGGTATTAATCGCGCGGGTATTTTTTTTGAATGATGGGTAGCACCATAGGTACTATGATGGATGACTCATCGTTTCGTCTCGCTATGTGTCTCCACTTGGGCGCACCTTGTGTTGCTCCGCACCGTTGTCACTGCGGTGAAGCTGTCGACAGTCTAGGACACCATGGCCTGTCCTGCTGCAGGAGCGCAGGCCACATAGCATGGCACGCCAGCATCAACAATATTATTCGTCCAACCTTTGTCATCATCGGCATACTAGCGGTATAAGAACCAAATGCCTTGGTACATGACGATGGGAAGAGACCAAATGGCATGGCGTTGTTGCATTGGAAGGTGGGTAGGTCTCTGGTGTGGGACGCAATCTGTGTCGACACCCTTGCGCCATCTTATGTTCCTAGCATGGCGGGCTGTGCTGGCGCCACTGCTGCGGCTACTGAGACCCTAAAGAAGCGCAAATACTGTAAGCTTTATGGGTAACTACAGTTTAGATTTGAAACGCTAGTCTCTTGAAGCCCGAGTATCTACGAGTTTCTTTTTTAAAGACACTTCAATCTTCACGTGCTGATAGGGCTGAGTCGTTATTTGGCCAATGCTGCCAGTCTTCTGGGCACGTTTCCGGATGACAGTTATGCGGACGAATATATCGACGCCTAAGTGTCCTTTTGTATTTATGTGTATTTTTAGTTAGTAATTTAATTCAACATTTAACAGCAAAAGAAACTGATCAGAGACTTCATCGGTTCGAGTTTTATTTCGCTTTGACCCCAAGTTACCTTTGTGACAAAATGTTTGGTCCTTCGAGCCGAATCATTTCCAAACACGATAAAAATCTACAGACAAGTTCCGGGTTGCAAAAACGCGCATGCCACTCTCCTGTCACTCTTTTTACCGTCAAAAACACCAATGACAGCTGTCATAAATACCCTCATAACAAGACAGACAGAACAAAGTTGCTCCGAGGGACCATTCTTATCAAATATTTCAGTTCGTTTCATAACTAGTTGTAACCAGATGGAATACCGCCATCTATATGACCCAGTTCCGTTATTTATGGTATATTAGCATATTATCTTCTGCGCGTAACTTTGACCTATAATAATTTTGCAAAGGACGTATTATGCACAGATGTGTGGCGTACGGTTAGCAAGACAATCGCTTATGAATATTTATTAGTTTCAGTTTTTAATGTGACTGTAAGCTGGTGGAATGGAGTTTGAGAAGTTGTTCTTATTACGGTTATCAGATTTTAGGCCTACTTATCCACATTAATACTTGAAGCAAAAACTTTGTAGCAAAATAACGTGAACGGAAGAATATGAAAGGCACAATTAAAGTGTGTATAGAGAAAGAGTGCAGACACTAGACAGCAATATTTCATTTAAAACGTTTTGAGCCGTTTGTGGTTGACACGCTCGAGTCATGAGACCTGAATGTGCGTTTAATTTTTAAGGAAATTTCCCATTGACTGGTTGACACTTTACGTGACCAGAGGGCTGGGTCATTCTTTGGCCAAAGAAGCTAATTTTTTGGCCAAATAATGACCCAGCCATTGCAATTCAACGTGGCAATGCTGCCGTTTTCTGGGCACGTTTCCGGATGACAGTGATGCGGACAATTACCTCGACGCCCAAGTGTAGTTTTGTTTTTGTATTTATTTGTACAGTAGTAATTTATTTCAGTATCTTGCCTGTAAAACTTTTTACAATACTACTACTAATAATGAGTTCAACCACAGGGCGACCACTAGTTATTATGTATACCCTGCTTCCGACAACAGAACTATTATATATCATGAAATGCAAGATGGAAACTAGGCTGTTTGCTAGAATGCCTACCCAAGTTCAAATTGGATTTCTGACGAATAAATCCACCTCGTTTTTAAGTATTTCTTTATTTAAATGCCTTTAAAACTATCATTACTAGTCGTAACCTAATGCGATAGCAGAGTTACACACACACAAATAAAATTAAAGCGCAAAACATATCTCAAGATCTAAAAGATCATTGTTTGTAGCATAGTGTTTCTAAACATTAGTTATCATCATCATCATCATCATTTCAGCAGACATAGGACTCCCCAATTTCAGGAGTTTTGCTTCCCTTAGGGTCGTAAAAGACGACTAATGTACGTACTAGGGTGGGTAGCAGCATTCTCTATGCATTTTATTACCATACTGCGATCGTCAACCCCCCCCGCCAAACATGGCAATTTTGGCAAACCCCCACAAATTGGGCGAGGCCGATGTTCAGCAGTGGGTGTCTTTCGGTTGAAATTATGATGACACTCATGAAGTTTCTTCCACAGGTAGCGAGTTAACTTGTTCTGGACTCGCTACAATATCACTGAGTACTTAGCCTCATGTAGAGCCCATATGTCAACACTTTTTTTTGGTTGGGAAATGATTAAATGACGTCTCCCGCTCTGGGACTGGGAGTGCGTGTCAGACGTTTACTGATTTAAACCCAGGCATATTCCTTCCTTTGCCTGTTCTAGTGCCACGTTAACTGTTTTGTACAAATCCGCAACTCTAGCAGGCATCGGCCCTAGAGGTACTATGCACTATGCAGCACTATGTTCCAGATGATTCCTGCCTAATGCGTCATACAGAACTCTGACGGCTGAAATGCTGGTAATGTTGGCTCCCGGATTTAGGGTAGAATACACACACACCCGGAACCACACCAGGAACTCTCCGCTACGTTGGGTCTTACTGGCAGAAACAACAGACTATAGACAAAAGAAATGTTGCCAAGACCAAACGCGTATTCTAGCGTATGGCACTCGTGGGTTGCAGCTGAAAATCAGCGTCGGGTGGCACACCTTGTGTTGTCATCTGACATTATGCTGAGCTGAGGCCCTTTTGGCATTATTATCATTGTTTTTTTTTCTACTTTTTATAGTTTTATTTTAATGATGTAATGCCAATAAACACATTTTTTTTCTTTCTTTCTTTCATAGAAAAAACTGCTAGAATAATGATTTTAGATGTTGAAACGAATTATCTTGCTATCTCTACTAAACGCATGGTTAGTAATTCGAGGCCAAAAGAGGTGAATTTTAAAATACTCATTAATAACTTGAGTTAACTAGAGCAGAGGGCTCGCCTCGTGTACCTTATCGTGATTCAACTTAAATTGATTTAAAACTGTTAAGTTGTAATATTTTTGTTTGGTTTTTTTGAAGGGCTTGTGGCTAAGTAATAACACCGCACGGGTTTATTGTACAGGTTAAGCTACGCTTGCCGCGGTTGGCCCGTGGATGGGTGACCATCTGTACATACCAAGACCCTTCCGTGCATCGGAAAGCACGTTAAACCATTGGTCCCGGCTGTCTTTCGTAGATCTTAGACAGTCGTTACGGGTCGTCAGAGACCCGAAAGTCTGACAACCAGTCTTACCAAGGGGTATCGTATTACCCGGTAACTGGGTTGTGGAGGTCAGATATGCAGTCGCTCCATGTAAAATACTTAGCTCTATCCGGTTAGACTGACCCCAACATAGTTGGTATAAGGCTAGGCAGATGATGACTTTTGTTTAGTTTTGTCACGTTGAAACCGGTAACTGGAGAAAAGGGAGGATCCATTTTTTGATGTGAAAACTTCTTTAGCGCCGTTGGTTGTGATTTGAAACTCAATGAAATGAAAAAGCGACAGTAAAAAGAGACAGACATAACTTCATAAGATTTAACGTGGGAGAAAATGAGATAGGAAATACATGACGTCATGACCATGGACGAAAGAAATATGGATACGGCAAATATTGTCACATCTGAACTTCAAAAAATTAAAACACATTAAAAACGTTTTATGTACCTGTACATATTAGAATTTAATCAAAAATGTTTTATGTACTTGTACATATTGTTATTATTTCAAGTCTATTATCGTACCTATATATTATTTATGTAAATACGTAAAAAAAACGAATGCAGAATATTGTCGCGATAAATCGATGTAATATTATACGAATAATAAAATGTTAAATAATTATCAAACTTTGTATCACTATAATCATTACTAAAAACCTACAATTATCCTCTTCCCGTAATTTTACATTCGTATCATTATCTTGAAGCCAAAAATTTTGAAGGTTTCACTTCTATGACGTTTCCCGCTCTGGGCGGAGCGGGAGCGCGTGTCAGACTTTTACAGACTAAAACCCACCCGTGTTCCTTCAGTTGCCCATATGCCAAGGCCACGGTCACTTTTTCGAATGAATCTCGCGACCCTGGCAGAAAGGGAGGATCCTCAGACCAGACGGGTGTCGTTTCTGGTATGTAACTGCCCGACGATTGTTTCTTTTTGTTGGGAATCTCGCTTGTCAGTCTATCTAGTTTGTCGACTCCTTAACCGGACTGATTTAAAAAATATGCCTCAATGGTGGTTCTATCTGCCAGGGTCGCGAGATCTGTTCGAAAGACTTGCCGTGGCCCTGGCATATGGGCAACTGAAAAAAACACGGGTGAGTTTTAGTCAGTAAAAGTCTGACACGCCCTTCCGCTCCACTCTAGAGCGGGAGAGGTAATTTGATGATTTACCAAGCCCCAAAAAACAATAAAGAAATGGTGTTTCAATATAAATGTTATTAATTGCTATCAATTTTTTGCGTAATCTTCGATTCTACCTTTTTCATCCACCTTGTGCATCTATCTTGATGATTCTTATACTTCCTGTCACTGTTATGTACATAGCAAAGTTTGGTAGGTATAAAAATTAGTGTAAGTTAGGTACCATTGTTAAAAAAGCTATAAACTAAAAAACAAATGGCCGACTTCCATAAAAAGAAATATATAAAAAATTATAATATAAAAATTATCTTTGGTTTCGGAAGTCGGTTTCCCACCGACTCTGTTTACTGTCAAACCATTTTATACATTTCAATTTATTCTACAAATTTTGCATTTGTGAAATGTATAAAAACAACATGGCGGCGGCATTAGTTCCAGATTTGCCCACGTGCTAAAAGATCTTTGTACCGTTGTATCTGGCATTTGGAAATCTTTACTTATCTACTTTGTTTTTGAACGCACCTCAGCTTCAAGGCAAAATAAAATATTTTATTTCACGTATAAATCTACATGGGCACTTATGAAACGTCAGAAGATGGTTGCACGGTTTCTATTGGTTGTTTTCTATGGAAAAATCCGACAAAAAACTCCATGGTTACTCTTTTAAAAATAATTGGCTTTTACAATGGTTTCAAATAGGTTGGGAGGACAGTTTAGGACTGTCAACAAATACCAGGTACTTAATAAAATAGAAAATGGTCAACAAGTCTTCTTCAGCCTACCTCTTTAAAGTTTAAAGAGCGTAATGTTTATAATTACATACTAATTATAATTTGCCATTGAAGGTCCTAAGTAGCGCAAGGTGACGGCTCGTAGAAACTGTTATATCAGGGCAAACCTACATTTGGTGACCTAGCCTAGATATACTACTAACCTTTTTACGAATTAACAAGGAAAAATGATTGCATTACTGATTTCCCAATTATTCACTTGGTCAAAGGTTGTGGCGTGCCAAATCATGATGCATAGAAGACGTAAGTGCAGTCGACCATGTTGAGTCGACGCAAGTCAGTGGTAAATATCGAAAATTTATGATTTAACTAGCTTCTGTCCGCGACTTCATCCGCGTCAAATTTTTGGTCCCCTGACCCTTCCCGTCGCATCGACCAGCCAATTTTCGTCCATTTTTCGTTGCTGCTCCGCTCCTTTTGATTGTAGCGTGATGTTATATAGCCTATATCCTTCCTCAATAAATAGGCTACCCAACAAAATAATAAATTTTCAATTCGAATCAGTCGTTTCTGAGATTACCGCGTTCAACCAAACAAACAGACTCTTAAGCTTCATAATCTATTATATAAAATTCAAAGTCCTGAGTGAGTGACTGACTGACTGACTGATATATCAACGCACAGCCTAAACCGCTGGACCTAGAGACACGAAATTTGGAGGGTGTGTTCTTAGTGAGGAGTAGGTATCCACTAAGAAAGGGTTTTTAGAAATTCCATTCCTAAGAGGGTGAAATGGGGGGTTGAAATGGTGAATTTTTCGACATCCACGCGGGCGAAGCCGTGGGCAGAAGCTAGTATTAGTATAGATTAATTGTGACATGGTCTATTGGATTTTTCACTTTGCCAGGAGGGAGGAGGACAAAGTCGAAGAGTTAATTCGAGTCACGCGGAGTAATTGCTTATCACACTAACAGTAGGAATGACTTTAATTTTGACAGTTCGACAGTGACGTAACAGCGTTAGTCGACATTTCATGGATTGTATCGCGCACAGGAGTTCCAGCTTTTTTTTTGTGGGTGGGAAATCATCAAATGACTTCTCCCGCTCTAGGGTGGAGCGGATGGGCGTGTCAGACTTTTACTGACTAAAACCCACTCGTGTTCCTTCAGTTGCCCATATGGGCAACTGAATGACTGGAATATGCCAGGGCCGCGGTATCTCTTTCGAACTAATCGCGCAACCCTGGCAGGATTGAGAACTCCTTGGGATGAATATTTAGTTGACTTTAAAAAAAAAATACAAATACACCCCTGCTGGGTGATGCAGACGGATTAAAACCAAGCTCCTTGCTACCAAAACACAATCTATACATCTATGCAAATAAATAAAATTGGAGTGTCTGTTTTTAATATTAAGATAACCACTTTTTACTAAGTGTATATGGGTGTATACACGGTACATATACCAAATCAACATTTTTTACAATTTTTGTCTGTCTGTCTATCTGTCTATTTGTTCCGGCTATTCTCTGAAATGGCTGGACCGATTTCGACGGAACTTTCACTGGCAGATAGCTGATGTAACAAGGAGTAACTTAGGCTACTTTTATTTTACAAAAAATAAATAATAGTTTAAAAAAACTAAAAAATCGCTGAATTTTGAGACGTATGTCAGTGTAGTTAGTGACGTATGTCAGCGTAGTTTTCAAAGACAGTTTTTATGAAAAACTTTTTGTTAAATACCACGCGGACGAAGTCACGCGTAACAGCTATTACCTATAATATAACCTGAATTAACACATCTTACCGCGGTAGTACGTCCTCCTGCGTTAATTTCCGACATCCACGCGGGCGAAGCCGCGAGCAAAAGCTAGTCAATAATAATAATAATTCCTCACACTATTAACATACATACTTCACAAACACAGTTACCATTATCATGTTACGGTTATCACGCTATCGCTAAATGTCACCGTGTCAGAGATGGTAATCAGTTCATTGTGTGGGGATCCTCCGAATAAGACCCTATTGCAAAGGTCTTTGTAACGGTTGGGCTGTTTCCAGGTAAAGTGGTCTTAGTAATCCATGTTTTTCATAACACCACGCTTGTTGCGAAGAGATAGTCAGAGTTGTACACAATGTTCACCCCAATTCGAGTATTGGCGAGAGTAGAAGAGAGATAGAGAGTTAAAAGCAATGATAGTGATCAAAACTATTTTTTAAAACTAATTGTTATTATTAAGAAAATCGTGTGTATCATTACTTTATACATTTAAAATTGAGTCTTGTTGCCTAGAATTACGATTGAATTTTCACTGTCTCAATCGGCACGGACGTAATGAAAACGCAACGGAAATGGGTCGCAGTAGAAAAGAAAACAAATGGTGCACTGTACAACGTTCCGATTTATTGTAATAGAACACATTTGAAAGACCGACATGAACGAATGATCGAATGAGTGAATAAGTAAATTAATGTGATATTCGAATGACTGAATCGAGTAATTATTTTAATCTGTTTACACAGGTTTTTTTTTAATGGAAATATTACATTATCTATTTATTTGTTCCGTTTGGTGCGTGACGTAAAGAATAGCAGCATGCCATTTCTTCTCGTGGCTGTCGTAAAAGGCGACTAAGGAACTTTCTAGAGAATGGGCAGCAGCGTTCTCTATGCATTTTACCACCATACTGCGATCACCAACCCGCTGGCAAAGCGTGGCGATTTTGGCTAACCCCCCCAAATTGAGGGAGGCCGTTGTCCAGCAGTGGACGTCTTTCGGCTGAAATGATGATGATGATGATTTAGCATGAATTATATTGTTTTGATGTCACTACAATTAAGAACAGCCGAAGTCGGGTGGATCGCTTAGGTTAAGCTACGCTTGCTGCGTTTGGTCCGTGGATGGGTAACCATTATTAACCGACGAAAAAACTTTTTAACAAAAAATTAAACCGCCGAAAAACTTAAAAGCAAAAAATAATAAACCTTAAAATTATGAGTCGGCGCTTTGAGTGATCTTTGTTCATTATTTTTTCAGCGCCGACTCAAAATTTTAAGGTTTATTATTTTTTGCTTTTAAGTTTTTCGGCGGTTTATTTTTTTGTTAAAAAGTTTTTATTTTATATTTTTTTTGTGGCTTTAATGTACTAATAATACTTGGCAAGGTATACCCTATCCAATGAAAAAAGAATTATCAAAATCGGACTACTCTGTATAAAGTTATTCGTGGTTATACATTACAATCAGTGAGTGAACAATCAATCATCCCCTGTTTTCTGCCCCTTAGGGTTTGATTTTGTTTTCCAAATTTATATGGGACCACCCTTGGAGTATACCCTTTCCAATAAAAAAGAATTATCACAATCCTAACCTTCTCCGAATTGATAACCTTCTCCGTTTTTTTCGTCGGTTAAAAAATGAGGAGGTTCTCAATTCGAGGCGTATATTTTTTGAATGATCTTTGTTCATTGATTTTTCAGCGCCGACTCAATCTTTTAAGGTTTATTATTTTTTGCTTTTCCGTACGAGTTTAAGTTAAGTTTAAGTTTTTTACACACGAAGACCCGTCCGTGCTTCGGAGAGCATGCTAAGCTGATAGTCCCGGCGGTCATCCGTAGATCTTTTACAGTCGTTACGGGTCATCAGAAGCCCGAAAGTCTGACAACCAGTCTTACCAAGGCGTATCATTATCTCATGAAATTATCCCATTATTTAATGAAAAAAAAAAAAAATACTGACGAAATGAAAATTAATTTTATTTCGTGTGACCTCAGAAAGACCATATAAAATATATATATAATATACACGTACAAGGTAGCCAAAAGCCCCGTATTCAAGTTAAAAAACCTTTTGAATTTCACTCTCTTCAATTTAATATATGTATATGGTGAATTGCATTGATACAATATCATGAATCCATTACATTTGTCATACAAAGGATTTTAGTGATTCATTTGGCAGGGGTTAGTAACATTTGGCATGAATTATATTTTGTGTTTGGTGTCATTAAAATTCACTTCTGATTTATAGCAATAATGGATGTTATCAAGACCACATCGTAAATCAATGGAAGTTCAACAAAAATGTATGGAATTAGTTCAACAATAGTATAAACAGGTGTTTCTTTTGATATACCATAACTGTAGCGTATTAATGAGACCATATCAAAGAATCAACTGGCATCTGGTTTATTTTTACACGCTTTATATTAGCTTCACTTGTATGTTTGTATGTTTGTATATTTGTATGTTTGTAACCGACTCCTTATAGCGCGATTTTAACCCACTTTAAACGACCCGATTTCATTCAAACTTTGCACACCTGTCAAGGACCGATGACAATGCAATAATTTCATTTTGTGCCATTATCCTTGTCAGGGTTACCAGGACAGCAAAAAAACTGTCTTCGAAAACTACGCTGACATACGTCACGAACAATGCCGCGACACTGGCATTAAGATGCACAACACTCTTACGTGAAATATGATAACGTCGCATTTTCTTAGCTTTATATTTGAATTATTGGTTTATATGATAAAAACTTTTTTACAAAAAGAAACAACCGACTTCCTTAAAAACACTACAAAGTGAAAAATAACTTTAATTTCGGAAGTCGGTGTCTTAGGATCTCTATTTATGGTTTTTTTTGCCACCGACCGAAATTAAAGTTATTTTTCACTTTGTAGTGTTTTTAAGGAAGTCAGTTGTTTTTTTTTTTTGTAAAAAAGTTTTTATTTTTAAATTTTTAGTTGTAGTATTCACCTTGCACTAATTCCAAACAAACAATGCATATTTATGCGATAGCAGAAATCGCGGTTGTTTTGCTGTCATTTTTTAAAGAGTTCCGGTGTCTGTCTCCCGAACTCATCATCAGATCTATATGAAAATTATATGGGACCATTTCGAAATAAACTCCTTTCGAACAAAAAAAGAATTTTGCAAATCCGTCTATATATGACGGAGTTATGGCCGAACACACATAAAAAAAAAAAAAACATATAAACATCCGAATTGAGAACCTCCTCCTTTTTGAAGTCGGTTAAAAAGATTTACTATTACTTATCAATGAAACTTACAACCTTATTCAAGAAAAAATCCAATACTTATTTTTATTTTTTTTAAGCACATGTCAGTTGATTTTTTGATATGGTATATGCGTCACTCGTCTATAGTTATGTCAGCGTTTTTGATAGTACTACTTCCAAAGATCTGATAAGGGGAGCAATTTGTGTAGAAAGTTTCCAACATCCACGCGGGCGAAACTGCAGGGCAAAGCTAATTTGAAATAAATGCTTTGAGTTTGCATCGTTTTAAACTTCGTGAAAACTTTCACCAAAATGTTGTGCACCGCTTGCTATGCGCCGTCATTGTATTGTCAAACATGAGATGCGGTATCTTCACAACAGTTAGCTGAATATTCTGCTAAAATGTCACTGGGGTGTTGCATGATTCATCTCTCTTGTTGAATTAGGGCCTGATCACATGTACCATAACCACACCACAAAGACCACACGTGGACAGGCGCTATATGTATGAAAATTAATTTAATTTAATGGAATTAAATGAAATTAACTGAATTTAACGACACTAAATGAAGTTAAATAAAATCAAATTAACGTAAATTAAATGTTTAATCATGTAAGTATATCGTTAAGGCACTTTTACACGTCAATATTTTGTTGGTCAATATTTTAAATCTAGATGTATTTCATAGCTGACTGTTCCACGAGTAGAAATGCCGAAACAAAATCGGAGGCCGTGGTCTCTTTTAAAGTCCACAAATTAGTAGAATTGTTTTCAAACTCAAAGCAAATTATTTCAAATAAACCAATTACAGGCTCTTCTGAACTGTCAAGTGGCGGAGAGTCAGAAAAATGAAGCTAGTTGCCCATTCGAAAGCGTAATAAGTTCTGTAAAAGTTTAATGCAAAATACGTTCTTACGCTGTGCAGGCTCGCAATAAATGAACTTAAATCACATTCAATCCGTCAAGCTGATTTAATAATATTTTAGCATAGGTTTTTCGTTCGGAAAGAATATAATGAAGTACAGACGGCAGCACAGAGAGTTACTACAGTCTGTAAAATTTCTTTAATAGATTTTCAACTTCATCGCTAAAGTAATAGGTTCAAGGTTGATTGGGAGAATTTGACACTTTCGGGTACCTTGATGTGCTGGCGTCTGTACATACTTGCATGGCAGACGCGGCACTGTTAACGTGAAAATGTGTAAAAAGGAAAATTTGTATGTTTGAGACGTTTGGATGTTTGTTACTCAATCACGCAAAATTGGCAAACGGTGCGGATGTTCTGTGTTGCCGGGCGTAAAAAATAGCATCATCTCATTTCTACCCGTGGGTGGCCTAAGAGAGTTACTAGAGAATGGACAGCAGCGTTCTCTATGCATTTTAACACCATACTGCGATCGCCTATCCGCCTGCCAAGCGCGGCGATTATAGCAAAACCCTCCCCAATTGTGGGAGGTCTATGTTCAGCAGTGGACGTCTTTCGGTTGAAGTGAGAGAGGGACTGAAGTTTGGTTTTTGGTTAGTCGGCTCAGTTCGGTTAGAGAGCAATGATGGCCAAGTGATATCTGCCGCAACTTACAAGTTTTAGATCGTGGGTTCGCGCACTTCGGACCTAATCAGGCGCTATACTTTGTGTAAATTATTTCATGACCACTGCACCAAAAATTCGAAGACATGTGACATCTACCAACCCGCACTGGGTCACCGTGGTGCCCATTACAGGCAATTACAGCCCATCACTCTCTCTCAAAGAGAGGAGGCTTGTTTGCCTGCAGTGGGGACATTATAGACTGAGAATATTTATGAATTCGGTATGATTACTCTAAGAAGAGAGGACGAAACAAACTCGGAGATCTCTTTTAGAGTCCAGACATATATATATATATAGTCCTCCAGACCGAATTTCGGCCACGGCGGCCAATCTCAACGGAGACTAGCCATCGGCGCGGGAGATATTATAGTGCTCAAGTGTATGCGCAGACACAGGAGCACTCACTCTTCCCTCACTCTCATAGTCCGATGGGACGGCAATCCGACACGACCAGAGAGAGATCAGGCGTAGGACCAACGACTTAACGTGCTTTCCGAGGCACGGGGGTATCACACCGCCAACTGGACAGAGTCCAGACATAACCTTGGTCAGGCCAAAATGGGGAGAGGACGTCCTAGGAGGACATATAGTGACCTTATCGGTGATGTTCTTCAGAAAGATCAGGTGCGTAGTATTGGCAACCGGCGCGGGCGTGCGTGTGTTCATGTATGTATATCTTTCGAAGAAAGAACGATAGCATTAAATGAATACGGGACATTCTTTTGAAAGTTATTCCATTGCAAAACAGCTTACCAGCATCGATCCTCAATACAGTTAACTCAGTTCGAAATGTCACTTGTCATATGATTCATCCTGATTCGAAAGTAGGACCATATTTTTTAATATTGACATTCATAAATTATGACGTCATTGGATGGAGGGGATTGTGGCTAACTAATAACTGCGATCGATCGATCAGGTTAAGCTACGCTTGCCGCGGTTAGTTTATGGATGGGTGACCATCTTTACAGACCCCTCCGTGCCTTGGAAAATACGTTAAGCTGATGGTCCTGGCTCCCATTCGTAAATTTTTGACAGTAGTTACAGATCGTCAGAAGCCCGAATGTCTGACAGCCAGTCTTACCAAGGTATATCGTAATACCCAGTAACTGGGTTGTGGTGGTCAGATAAGCAGTCGCTCCACGTAAAATACAGATGACTTGGCGGGGACACTCCCGTGCCCCCAGATGGAAGGGAATTTTTGTTTCAATTTAACCTAATCACAATCACTATAAGGTCACAACTGTTAATGTCGGGTCCAGAGTTCGATTCGGTTCAGGATTCGAGTTTTTAAGGTTCCGTTGCCAAATGGCAAAAAACGAAACCCTTATAGATTCGTCATGTCTGTCTGTCTGTCTGTCCGTGTATGTCACAGCCACTTTTTTCCGAAACTATAAGAGCTATGCTGTTGAAACTTGGTAAGTAGATGTATCCTGTGAACCGCATTAAGATTTTTACACAAAAATAGAAGAATAACAATAAGATTTGGGGTTCCCCATACATATTAAAAGATATCACTGTTAACCCAAAAACTGTTAATCGCTTAGAATTGTTTAAAACTAAACTTTCAAGTAATCTACCACTTGTGTTACCAAATGATGACCCTAATGAACAATATAATGATTTTTTTAAAATGTATTGCAGACAATTTGATAACATATTCATTCCAAAGACTTTTTCGGTTAGTAATAACGCTTCTTTTAGTGATTGGGCCACCATTGGTATACATAAAAGTAGAAAACGACTTTATGAATTATATGATGAACGGACTTGTATAAACACTGCTGAATTTAATTTGTATGTTAAAAATTATTCTAAATTATTTAAAAAAGTTTGTAGCATAGCCAAGTCACGTTATTTAAGTTCGAAAATTAAAAATAGCAGTAATGTAATTAAAACGACTTGGACTATCATTAATAGCGAAACAGGAAGGTCATGCAACCGAAGTAGTGACTACAGTCTTGCTATTGATGACAAAATAATTAAATCAGATTCTCAAGTCGCCGCAGCCTTTGAAAATTTCTTTGCAGAGATTCCCGTATCTACTACCAAGTCTTTGAACTCTTCACCCACTGCTGCAGAGTCTTTACTTAAAGAAAACGTACCTTTTTGTGATAGTGAATTTCATTTCCAATATGTAACCTGTAACGATATCATTAAAACTTTTCACTCTTTGAATGTTAAAAAGACCGCCGATTTATGGGGTAATTCTGTGGATACGGCTAAGTCGATCATAAACATTGTAGCACCAACTTTAGCTGTTATTTTTAATAATTGTATAGACCGTGGCGAGTTTCCTGATCTAATGAAAAACAGTAAAATAATACCGTTGTTTAAATCGGGTAGTACATCAGACCCTACTAACTATAGACCAATTTCAGTGCTACCTACCTTTAGTAAAATTTTTGAAAAACTTATTCTAAATCAATTGCAACGATTTTTTAATAAACATAATTTATTACACAACAAACAGTTTGGTTTTACAAAGGGTCGTTCGACTACCGATGCCGGAGTTGAACTTTTAGGTCATGTATATAATGCATGGGAGGACAAATGCGATGCTTTGGGTATTTTTTGCGATTTGTCCAAGGCATTCGATTGTGTTCTTCATGAAACATTGATCAGAAAACTACACCACTACGGAATCCGGAACGCCTCCCTGGATCTTCTTACTTCATACCTAAGTGATAGGATTCAGAGAGTTGACGTCAACGGAAAAAGATCACCTGGATCTATAGTTAGAATGGGGGTCCCCCAGGGGTCAATTTTAGGCCCATTTTTATTTCTTATTTATATAAATGACTTGCCTTACCTCATAAAGGATAAACATGATATAGTGTTGTTTGCAGACGACACTTCACTTTTATTCAAACTCAGACGTCAGCAGCTGGTTACTGACAATGTAAATAGAGCCCTTTCTAATGTAGTTAATTGGTTTAATGTTAATAACCTACTCCTTAACGAGAAAAAAACTAAATGTATTAAGTTTACGATACCTCATGTTAGACAAGTCGAAACTAGTGTCCTCATAAAGGGTGAAGAGTTGAAACCCGAAGATTCAACAGTATTCTTAGGCATAACTCTAGATGCCAAGCTTCAATGGGGCCCCCATATAGATAAATTGTCAAAAAAGCTTAGCTCTGCAGCATACGCTGTTAGAAAAATTCGTGATTTAACTGATTTAGAGACAGCCCGTTTAGTTTACTTTAGTTATTTTCATAGCGTGATGTCATACGGTATTCTGCTGTGGGGAAATGCCGCGGATATTCAGACAATATTTGTTTTACAAAAAAGGGCAATTCGTTCGATTTATAAATTAAGTCCTAGATACTCCCTCAGAGACAAATATAAAGAGATTAATATAATGACTGTGCCTTCTCAGTATATTTATGAAAATCTGCTGTATGCACATAAAAATATTAATCTCTTTAAAAGATACAGTGATATCCATAATGTAAATACTAGAAACAAACAAAAATTTGTTATTCCTACAACCAGGCTCAAGAAAATAGGTGGCTCGTTTAGATGCCAATGTATTCGATTTTATAATAAACTTCTTAGCCTCATTCAAGAACTAAGCCTAAATAAATTCAAATCTTTTATAAAGCGTAAATTATGTCAGAAAGCCTACTATACTGTAAAAGACTATATTGAGGATAAAACGGCCTGGGATTGAGCTGCTCCAATAAATCTACACTGAATGTTGTTTTTTTTATTATTATTTTGCTATTGTACTCTTTTTTATATTTTTTTATATTTTATTTTACATGACATGAATATTAATTATATGAATATTACTTTGATTATTGAGAATTTGAGGACTATGAGGGTCATTGTATCACTTTTAATTATGGTCTGGCAGTTTGAGTAGTTTGTGCGGCCTTCCCAAATGTCCTTTGGTATTGTTCGTCGAATCGTTGAGCTCCTTAAGTTCTGAGTTGAGTTTTACGATAATTGACAAATGCGTGCACTGACTGGACAGGTCCACTCAAATCTGTGTGGTTCTTTCCACAAAAGACCATTTCAGACACCGATCTACATGGTCATCAATTGATCTGACCAACAAAATTGTATCCGTTTCTCTTTTTTTCTTTTTTTTATGTACATATTGACAGTGATAATTTTTCATATATACAATGACATGAATATTTACTTTGTAAAGTATCATATTGCTTTAATTATTGTGAATGTGAAGACTATGTGGGTCTTTTTCTTATTTTGTTTTCTTTCTTTCTCAGTAATCATGATCTGGCAGTTTGAGTAATTTATGTTCCGTGTTGATCTAAACGATTAGTGACAAATGCCTGCACTGACTGGACAGGTCCACTCAATCTGTGTGGTTCTTTCCTGAAAAGACCATTTCAGTCACCAATCTACATGGTCTTCACATGTTGTGACCAACAAAATTATATCCTTTTCTTTTTTTTTTTATATACACATTGACATTGATAATTTTTATATATACAATGACATGAATATTTACTTTGTTAAGTATCATATTGTTTTAATTATTGTGAATGTGAAGTTTATGTGGGTCTTTTTTTTATTTTGTTTTCTTTCTTTCTCAGTAATCATGATCTGGCAGTTTGAGTAATTTATGTGGCCTACCCGAATGTCCTTTCTTTGGTATTGTTCGTCACAGCGTTGGGCTCCTTATGTTCCGAGTTGAGCTAAACGATTAGTGACAAATGCTTGCACTGACTGGACAGGTCCACTCAATCTGTGTGGTTCTTTCCTCAAAAGACCATTTCAGTCACCAATCTACATGGTCTTCACATGTTGTGACCAACAAAATTATATCCGTTTCTTTTTTTTTTTATATACACATTGACATTGATCATTTTTATATATACAATGACATGAATATTTACTTTGTAAAGTATCATATTGTTTTAATTATTGTGAATGAGAAGACTATGTGGGTCTTTTTTTTATTTTGCTTTCTTTCTTTCTCAGCAATCATGATCTGGCAGTTTGAGTATTTTATGTGGCCTACCCGAATGTCCTTTCTTTGGTATTGTTCGTCACAGCGTTGGGCTCCTTATGTTCCGAGTTGAGCTAAACGATTAGTGACAAATGCTTGCACTGACTGAACAGGTCCACTCAATCTGTGTGGTTCTTTCCTCAAAAGACCATTTCAGTCACCAATCTACATGGTCTTCACATGTTGTGACCAATATTATGTCTGGACTTTTAAAAGAGACTGTGACCTCTGAGTTTGTTTCGGCCTTTCTTCTCAGAGTAGTCAGTTAGGAAACGCCGAACTCATCTAGTTTAAAAAAAAAATATCATTGACATGTAAAAGTGTTTGTACAAACCTACTTACAGAAATAAAATCATTTATCATTTATCATTTATCATTTATCATAGAACTGAAACTCAAAAAAAAAAATTCATCAAACCCATACGTGTGGGGTATCTATGGATAGGTCTTCAAAAATGATATTGAGGTTTCTAATATCAGTTTTTTCTAAACTGAATGGTTTGCGCGAGAGACACTTCCAAAGTGGTAAAATGTAAATTCTAAAATAAGAGAATGATAAAACTAAAAAAAAATATATGATGTATATTACCATGTAACCTTCCACCGAAAATTGGTTTGAACGAGATCTACTAAGTAGTTTTTTTTTAATACGTCACAAATCGTAAACCGCAATTTACCTTTCATTCAGTCAACTCAAATATAAAAAAAAAAAACATTTAATTTCATAAACATAAACCTTATGCATAAACCGTGAATACCTACAGGTTTGTACGGAACCCTCGGTGCGTGAGTCCGACTCGCACTTGGCCGGTTTTTCCTTTTTTTTAACCGACTTCCAGAAAGGAGGATGTTCTAGTTTGCACTGTTTATATTTTTTATGTATGTTCATCGATTTCTCCGACAATTATGGGTCGATTTCGTAAATTCTACAATGAACAATACGACAAAAATAATCATTAAGTGACGAGGGAATAGAAGGAACTTCTTTACACAGTATAAAACAAAGTCATCTCCCGCATCGGTACGCTTAGATCTTTTAAACAATGCAGCAGATTTTAATGCGGTTCATCAACAGATACAGTGAAAGAAAAAAAAGAAAGAAAATACATTTATTTGCGGCAAACATGACGCACAGAAAGACCAGAAACACTCAGAAATAAAAAATAAGGTGTGGGAAAATATGCGTCACATCCACGCAAAACGGCCATCACTCAGCATAATAGAGGAACGTTTATATATTACGTATAACAGCGGGCAAAGCCGCTGACAAAATCTAGTGAGGCATAAAATTACAAAGAAGCTTCACAATATAAACACATCTTAATCACAACCAATCCATAGTATATTGAACTCAGAAAGCGAAAAACAATCTGACTCATACAAGAAACACTATCGAAATCTGTTGAGCAATTTCCGAGATGAACGACAAAAACTTTCTCTTAACTTTTATCGATTAACTTGTATTGTTTAATAATCGAACCGACGACCGGGAAGAATGTTGGTTACTGGGTCATTGGGGGACAGACAATGGTCTCTGTGGCCCATTGTGCGAATGACGTGGGAGGATGGGTCATTACCTTTTTAAAATGATCGCCATTGTAGTTAGTAACAGACACAACAAGAGGAATTGTTGTCGTATGTTTTTCTTTGAATTGCTGAGTGTTTTTTCGAGGGTACTGCTTTGGAGAAAATAATAAGGAAATTGAATTAAATAACCTAGTTTAATATTTTTTTATTCTTCACAATAGTAAAATGAATTTGAGTCATATTAAACCAGAGCGCAATATGGCCGTAATAGAAAAAAACTTTTAACAAAAAAAAAAAAATATCATGGGATATCTCCTTTCCAACAAAAGAGCATCATCAAAACTTTTTAACAAAAAATTAAACCGCCGAAAAACAGAAAAGCAAAAAATAATAAACCTTAAAATTATGAGTCGGCACTTTGAGTGATCTTTGTTCATAGGTTTTGCAGCGCCGACTCAAAATTTTAAGGTTTATTATTTTTTGCTTTTCTGTTTTTCGGCGGTTTAACTTATTGTTAAAAAGTTTTTATTTTGTAAATTTTTGTGGCTTTAATCTACTAATAATACTTGGCAAGGTATACCCTATCCAATGAAAAAAGAATTATCAAAATCGGACTCCTCTGTACAAAGTTATGCGTGCTTATGCTACGTCCTTGGGGTCTCTTGTTAAGATGGGCGTGCCGCAAGGTTCAATTCTTGGCCCTTTCTTATTTTTAGTTTACATTAATGACCTTCCTTACATGATAGCTAAGTTCTCGGATATAATTTTGTTCGCTGATGATACTTCACTTATTTTTAAAATAGATAGAAAAGACAAGGATTTCTTACATGTTAACGATAGTCTAGCTATTCTTTCGAAATGGTTTGCAGCTAATAATCTCTTACTTAATGCGAACAAAACGAAATGTATTAGGTTCTCATTGCCAAATGTTCCCCAAGTAGATTTAAATTTAAAACTTGATGGCAAGAAACTAGATGCTATTTCGGAAACTGTATTTTTAGGAATTACTCTAGATTCGAAACTGCAGTGGGGTCCCCACATTAGAGCTATTTCAGGTAGATTAAGTTCAGCTGCATATGCAGAAAGAAAAATTAGGCAGTTGACCGATATAGGTACAGCTCGATTAGTATACTTCGCTTATTTCCACAGTATTATGTCTTATTGCGTTCTACTGTGGGGTTCTGCAGCTGACGTAGATTCAGTTTTCATTTTGCAAAAGAGGGCAATCCGCGCAATCTATAAAATGGGGCCTCGCGAGTCTCTTAGAAACAAATTTACAGAAATTGATATACTGACTCTTCCCTCTCTTTATATCTTTGAATGTATTTTGTATGTTCGCAAAAATTTAGGCCTTTTCAAAATAAGAAGCGATTTCCATAACATAAATACGCGTAGTAAAAATGAAATTGTGATACCTAAATTTAGATTAACTAAAACTAGTAAATCATTTCTTATAAACGGTATCCGCTTCTATAACAGGTTGCCAAAGTCTGTTACTGAACTTAGCTATGGAAAGTTCAAATCACACATCAAACGTGTCCTTATCAAAAAAGCATATTATAAGATAAAAGACTACGTTGAAGACAAGGAAGTTTGGCAATAATTCCTTCTGCACATGTGGCTTCCCTGGTAGCTCATTACAGGATGACCTGTGTCTATTAACTGCTCCCGAGTGACGATGTACATTTTGTATTCAAGTTTTTCAGTTTTTACATTCTTTCACATTTACTCATTTTTGAAATTGTATACCTACAATTGTACATTGTACTCTTTAATATTAGTTGTCATGGCAATAATGACATTTGGTTTAAATAGTGTAATATGTCTTATTTATGAAATAATATTATTTATGTAGATTATTTTATACTTTGTGAATGTGAGAACGTTGTAGGCCTTGTAGACTGTAGACAATTTTCTATCTTATTCAGTACCTGGTACTTGTTGATAGGCCTACACCGTCCTCCCATACTATTAACACTGTAATTTGAAACAATTGTAAAAACGAATTATTTTTAAAAGAGTAACCGTGGAGTTTCTTGCCGGCTCTTCTCCATAGGAACCAACTATTTGGAACCGTGCACCTAGCTTCTGACGTTTCATAAGTGCCCATGTAGGTTTATATGAAATAAAAATATTTTGATTTGATTTGATTTGATTTGATTATGCATTACAATCAATGAGTGAACAATCAATCATCCCCTGTTTTCTGACCCTTAGGGTTCGATTTTGTTTTCCAAATTTATATGGGACCACCCTCGAAGTATACCCTTTCCAATAAAAAAAAGAATTATCAAAATCGGACTACTATGTAAAAAGTTATGCGTGGTCATACATAAAAAAAAAAAACAAAAAAAGAAAAATATACGCGTCGAATTGATAACCTCCTCCGTTTTTTTTTTCATCGGTTAAAAATCGGTTCATAAACGACGACGTCATACATATCGGTTCATAGACGGAGAAAAAAAAAATACGGTCGAATTGAGAAACCTCCTCCGGTTTTTTGTCGGTTAAAAAGGCTACGGAGGTGGACGCTAGCACTGTATCAGAAAATGTATGGTGGTAAAATATATAGAGAACGCTGGTGCTTTAATATGATCATCATTTCAGCTGAAAGACGTCCACTGCTGGACATAGGCCGCCCCCAAGCACCGCCACCTCAACCGGTTCTGTGCTGTTCACATCCAGCGGATTCCTGCGTCCTTCACCAGGTCATCAGGCCACCTTGTGGGAGGCTTTCCTACGCTACGTCTTCCAGCTCGCGGTGGCTTTTCCAGAATCTTCCGGCCCCATCGGCCATCTGTTCTACGAGCAATGTGTCCTGTCCACTGCCACTTAAGTTTGGCAATTCATCCGCCTAACCTTTTCACAACTATATTGGGGTCGGCTTCCAGTCTAACCGGATGCAGCTGAGTACCAGTATTTTACAGGGAGCGACTTCCTATCTGATCTTTGCAACCCAGTTACTGGGTAATACGATACCCCTTGGTAATACTGGTTGTCAGACTTTCGGGCTTCTGACGACCCGTAACGACTGCCAAAGATCTGTAAATGACCGCCGTGGCACGAAGGATCATGGTATGTAAAGATCACCCATCCATGGACAAACTGTGCAAGCCTGAACGATCGACCCGTGCGGCTGTTGTAACTTAGCTACAAGCAAGGCAATTCTAAAATGATAAATGGTCAAATCATTATACATTACCGTAACGGTCCATCAAAGTAATATTATTACAACAATATTATTAAATGATTAATGATTTTATGTCATTGGACGTAACGGAGCTAGTTTTGCGGTCATAACCATCACGGCTTTATTCTTAGAAAAGTAAGCAGAGGCGTAACATTGAATAATTTATCTACAGTTATGTATGACCAATTGACCAGTGATCGGATAATCGGGCGCTTATCTACATTTTAAACTTCTTCCCTCGAAAGAATAATATGGTCATTCTTTTCTGAATAAATAAGTAATCCTGGGTTTCCTAGATTGAACAATTTTGTAAAAACAACTATAAAAAACTGAATAAAATAATTTATTATCTTTATTTTATTTAAAACAAATGGAATATCTATAGAACTAAACCAGTTCTCATAAAAACTTTCATTGTAAATTAAAAGTTCCATTAGAATCGGGTTGTTAAATCTATTGTAAAAATAAATACAATGAGAGTTTAACAAGGAACAGTCATCTTGAAAGTACGAGTAAGTAAGTAAGCATTATTCAATTAAAAGTTTTCATTTTCACAACGAGTTCTAACTATATTTTGTATGCAGGTAACATTTTTAGCAATCTCGGGAATTTCAAGCGATTCCCCGATCCGGGATTCTGAAAGGCATGTCCGTATTATTCTTTCATGTGAATAAATGTGCAGTTTAGGTAAATTAGCGCCCGATTACAACACTAAACGTACTTCCTGACATTGCTACTTTCAACCACACACCAAATCTTCAGCCTTATCATATTATAGTATTTAGATATGGTTGCAATTGCAAAAAGTTATAGCGAACCAACCTTAAAAGGTAGACAAATGATCTCGCGGACTTTTTTTTGAACTTTTATTAGGACAATACCGTCATACATGACTGGTCAATCAACTCAGCCTATCGCAGTCCACTGCTGGACGTAGGCCTCTCCCATGTTGCTCCACAACACCCTGTCCTCCGCCTTCCGCATCCAGTCTGCCCCAGCCACTTTCCTAAGGTCGTCGGTCCATCTAGCTAGGGGGCGTCCCACACTACGCTTGCCGATACGCGGTCTCCACTCCAAGACTCGTCTGCGCCGCCAGCCATCGGTCCTTCGACAGACATGGCCAGCCCACTGCCACTTCAGCTTGCTTACTCTGCGAGCTATGTCGGTAACTCCAGTTCTTTTCCGGATAATTTCGTTTCTGATTTTATCCTTCAAAGAGACTCCGAGCATAGCCCGCTCCATAGCGCGCTGAGCGAACTTGAATGTGTGGACCAGCCCAACTGTCAGTGTCCACATGATTGGTACTTTAACCCTTTACGAAGCGCACGCAAAGGAAGGTCACAAAAGGAATATTTTTTCTCCGTTTTAGCAACATTTTTCATTGATGCTCCGCTCCTATAGATTGTTACGTAATGTTATTATAGCCTATAACCTTCCTCGGTAAATGGCTTACCAATCACAAAAAATATTTCTTCAATTCGAACCAATAGTTCCTGAGATAAGCGAGTTCAACCAAATTAACAAACTCATCAGCTTTATATAATACTAGCTTTTGCCCGCGGCTTCGCCCGCGTGTATGTCGAAAATTAAAGCAAGAGGACGTACTACCGCGATAAGAATGTGTTATTCCAGGTTATGTAAGTAATACAGACTCTGTGTGCTATTTTCGATCCAGATCCATTCAGCCATTTTTGCGTGATTGAGAAACAAACACCCAATCATACGTATTTTCACATTTATAATATTAGTAGGTAGTAAGTAGTAGGATTATAATTCATATTACTTAGGATTCATAGTTTATGAGAACATCATGTGTGTTGGTGTTTTTAAAATAAGAGTAATAGTATTCGGAGTGAGAAGACTGCGACATAGGGCTTGGTTTAGTTGAATATAAGTCTTCCTGGTTTTTCTTAACGCTCCTATTTTATCTATACAGACACTCAATCATTTACCAGACACCGAACATAATTATAGGAATAGTACTTTTGCCAGTGGCTTGGCCCGTATAGCTGTCGGAAATTATCACTCGGGAACCTACTACCGGGATAAAGTAGGTATCCTATCTGTTACGTATCCATGATATAATATATCTTTGTGCCAAATTCGATCTAAGACCGTTTGGCCGTCTTTGCATCATTGAGAAACAAACATCCAAAAATCTAAACATCTAAGCCATTTCGCGGTCTCTTACTTGGAATAATACTATTAGGTTTATTTTGAGTATAATGAACACACATGATATTCGCAATTACTAAGAAGCCAAAGTAATATGAATTACAATCCTACTTATCCTGTACTACCCGGCCGCTGCCAACGGATGGACGGGACGGACGTACGACCTCTGCGCCCGCTTTTTAAATCTATACAAATAAATAAAATTGGAGTGTCTGTTTTTAATATAAAAATAACTACTTTTTACTAAGTGTATATGGATGTATACATGGTACATATACCAAAACAACCTGTTTTACAATTTTTGTCTGTCTGTCTGTCTGTTCGTTTCGGCTAATCTCTGAAATGGCTGGACCGATTTTGACGGAACTTTCACTGGCAGATAGCTGATGTAACAAGGAGTAACTTAGGCTACTTTTATATAAGAAAAAATAAATAATAGTTTAAAAAAACTAAAAACACGCTGAATTTTGAGACGTATGTCAGCGTAGTTTTCAAAGACAGTTTTTATGAAAAACTTTTTGTTAAATACCACGCAGACGAAGTCACGGGTAACAGCTATTACCGATAATACATATAACCTGAATTAACACATCTTACATACATTACATATTACACATCACTAGTCTCTAATATCTTCTAAGATATTAATTTAAATTACATGCTGTAAAGGGCCATATTGAGCTATATTAAATGCACAATGTATTTAAGGTACATAGTTGGATAAGGATTGTTTAAAATCGCTTCGTAAATAAGCCCGTATTTCTCGTAAAAAGTAAAAGATAAAAAATGGTTATTGTGGGTTCATCATTTCAGCCGTAACACGTCCACTGCTGGCTTTAGGCTTTTGGGGTGGGTTATCCCTAAAAGATAGACATATACTATTGCGACATTTTGTAGGCCTTTTTAAGGTGTACAATACTGTAGTACATTATTTTGATCTATTTCGTAGGATTCAGCCAGGGTTTTTCGAATTTTGAGACGTATTTCAGCGTAGTTTATGACGTATGTCACCGTAGTTTTCGAAGACAGTTATTTTTTTCTAAAATAAAAGAATCTTTCTAAAATTAAAGTAGCCTAAGTTACTCCTTGTTACATCAGCTATCTGCCAGTGAAAGTTGCGTCAAAATCGGTCCAGCCATTTCAGAGATTAGCCGGAACAAACAGAGAGACAGACCGACAGACAGACAGACAAAAATTGTAAAAAATGTTGTTTTGGTATATGTACCGTGTATACATCCATATACACTTAGTAAAAAGTGGTTATCTTGATATTAAAAACAGATACTCCAATTTTATTTATTTGTATAGATGTATAGATTAGTATAGACTTGCTGCGCCTTGCGGTTCCACGTGTCCTAATCTTGATGTCGTGGGCATATCGGGATAAAAAGTACCATGATTTTGCTGATTTTCCAATTCCATTGAGTGACTATTTCATGAGAACGTGACACTGCCACTGTCCTGGAAATTACAATAGACGTAAACAAAGTTTAAAAATCAACATTTATCTATCTATCTTCTCAGAGTAGTCAGATAGAAAAAGCCGATCTCGTCTATGTAGTTAAAAAAAAATAGTTTAAAAAAACTAATAAAACACACTTTCATAGAAAACCATACTGAAAAGTAGAAGTGGAAGAAAAAAAGAGTGGGTTGTTGTTTTGAGGTACTTTTTAATTGATTTTATGCACCCCACGCTTCTCTTTTAATCTACTCGTCCCACATACCGCAGTGTCTCATGACGAAAGCCTTTGACCAGTGTGTGTTGCCAGTGATGACATATGGAACCGAAACGTGATCGCTCACAATGGGCCTTATTAGAAGGCTGAAAGTAACCCAAAGGGTGATGGAGAGGGCTATGCTTGGAGTTTCCCTACGCGATCGAATTAGAAATGAAGAGATCCGTAGGAGAACCAAGGTAACCGACATAGCCCGAAGAATTGCTAAACTGAAGTGGCAGTGGGCAGCGCACATTGCTCGCAGAACAGATGGCCGATGGGGCCGAAAGGTTTTGGAGTGGCGACCGCGTACCGGAAGACGTAGAGTTGGAAGGCCTCCAACAAGGTGGACCGATGACCTTGTGAAGGCCGCAGGAATCCGCTGGATGCGGGAAGCACAAAACCGGTCGAAGTGGCGGAGGTTGGGGGAGGCCTTTGTCCAGCAGTGGACGTCTTTCGGCTGAAATGATGATGATGATGGTGATCCCACGCTTTTCCAATTATTTTCTATTTTTTAGTTCGGCTAGCTACAAACTCGAATTTTATGTTTTATTTTTTTTGCGATCCTGATGATCTTGTCCAGGATAATGGCACAAAATGAAATTATTGTGTTGTCATCAGTACTTTATAAGGGTGCAAACTTTCAAATAAATCTAAAATTTTGAAGGGGGTGAAACTCACGTTCAAAGATTCCGTTACATACATATACGAAGATAATAAAAGCGAGTTAATAGGATTGACGTGTAAAACTGTTTTTTACAAACCCACTTCATCATCTGCCTAGCCTTTTCCAACTATATTGTGTTCGGCTTCCAGTCTACCCGGATGCAGATGAACACCAGTATTTTACATGGACCGTGTGGTGCCGGATGTAAAGAATAACACCACCCCATTTCTTCCCGTGGGTGTCGTAAAAGGGGTAAAGGGGTAAAATGGGCAGCAGCGTTCTCTGAGCATTTTACCACCATACTGCGATAGCCAACCCGCCTGTCAAGCGTGGCGATTATGGCAAAGCCCCCCAAATTGGGGGTGGCCTAAGTCCAGCAGT
Organism: Aporophyla nigra; assembly: GCA_947507805.1. Taxonomy (NCBI): domain Eukaryota; kingdom Metazoa; phylum Arthropoda; class Insecta; order Lepidoptera; family Noctuidae; genus Aporophyla; species Aporophyla nigra. The sequence goes on from OX382318.1 coordinate 4,476,290, forward strand.
GGACGTCTTACGGCTGAAATGATGATTTTACATGGAGCGACTGGCTATCTGACCTCCACAACCCAGTTACTGGGTAATACGATATCTTTTGGTAAGACTGGTTGTCAGACTTTCGAGCTTCTGACGACCGGTAACGTCTGTTCACAAATGGCAATGGGACCAGCGCCTTCACGTGCTTTTCGAGGCTCGGAGGGGTCAAGCCTACTTGCAGAAGTAAAATCATTTATTATTTTGTATCTGGTGATATTTTCCAGCGCTTGAATTGCTAGATTTTGTGTGTATTTGTTTCGTAATAAAAGGAAATTATGAAATGTTTTCTCAGCTTACCCTAAAAACAATAAGCCCTATCTTTTGTTATAAGTTTTAAATGGTTTAATGATGGAATCGCTTCAAGGTACACGTTTCATCAATATATGTTTGTTTTTTTAATCGAGCCAATTGATTTAATTCACGTTTTTATATTCACCCAGTGCTTGACAGTATGTACAATTTTCATAAAATATTTATTTACGCAAACTTCTCACTTTGCTAGATTTACAAAGTTTTAAAAAGTTTTAAGACATCCAATGCTGGACATAGGCATATGTAACTGTTTGTTATTTCTAATAAATAAATAAATAGGCCTCCCCCAAGCACCGCCATATTAACAGGTCTTGTGCTTCTCGCATCCAGCCATTCCTGCGGCCTTTACCAGATCATCGATCCATCTTGTGGGAGGCCTTCCGGTTTCGCCTTAATGCTATGTAAATAAAACCAAACGAATAAACAGCAACAAAACAAAACATTTAATAAACAGCTTATAACTAATACATTCAACGGCTAGTCATCGATAATCTTGAACACTGCCTTAGCGACGGAGCCTTTCTTCAGATCTTCTATAGCTGCCTTATACTCTGATAGACGGTAGGTCTTCACTCCCAGTTTATGGTAGTCCAAATACCTTAAAAAAGAGCATAATTTAATATCGATTTCTTTAATGAATACTTGCTTCTCCCCGCGACTTTGACCGCGTGAAATCTTTTTTTTTTTGACATAAAATCTTCATACTAATATGTAAATGTGAAAGTGACTCTGTCTGTTGCGCTTTCACGACTAAACCACTGATCCGATTCTGATGAGATTTGGTGTAGAGATAGACTAGACGTTGGGAAAAGTCATAGACTACCTTTTGTCCAGGTAGCACGTTCCCGTTGGATAATTAATGACATAAACGCGGCGAAGCCGAGGGCAGAAGCTAGTATGCTATAAAGGGTCAAATAACATTTTCTGGCAATACTATGATGCGTGTTGGGTACTGATATCGAAAAGTAATGGAACAAAAAAAAATCTGTATCTTCCCGTTAGTGAAGCAATTTTGGAATTCAATTATTAGTTCCGAAGATTACCCCCTACAAACGCCGACAGGGCGAGAAGATAGGTGAAATACCTTCCACCAAAGCATTCAGTTTGTTAGAGACACTATACATATTAGCATCCACAAATACATGTTTTGATCCATTTGTTCACATTTTCATGTGATACCTTTATAACACCTACATTTGTCATTACGAATGTTGAAAATTAAGAAGACCAGGAACCCTTACCTGCTGCCCATAGCTTTGAGCCAACTGATAGCGCTGGGGAAGCTGAACGGGTTGATCTTGACGCCGATAACTGTCAGCTCTTTGTTGTAAATGTCGAAAGGATTGATGCTGAAACGGAAGAAATATTCATTAGTAAAGAATAGAGTGATGACGGGTGTAGAATGCTATATTCGTATTTAACACACATGGTACGGAGCGAGAGTGCATGGGAAGCCGTCATCTCCTTTTGCGAAGCAGTAATGCTCGCGAAGGAGGACGCGGAGCGCGTGAGGGAGAGACAAACTTGCCGCTGTTCCAAACCGACGCAAGAGACACCCCGGGCGTCGGGAGTCCATATCCGGCTCCCGACCACCTATGGCGAGCAATGTGTAGCTTGCGCCATGAAAGGACCAGCCCCGGATAAACGGCGCATTGTCTTCCACGCGTGGCTAGGGGCGCAGAGACTGCCTCTCCCTCACGCGTTCCGCTGCCTCCTTCGCGAGCATTACTGCTATTACTGAAAGTCTAATGACCAGTTTTACGAAGGGATATCGTATTACCTAGTGACTGGATTGTAGAGGTCACATAGGCAGTCGCTTCGTGTAAAATGGTGGTTTCAGGTGCATTCAGTTAGACTGTTAGCTGACTTCAGCATAGTTGGGAGAAGGCTAGGAAGATAATGAGTTGAGTATGAGTAAGTATACTTACGTGGTAGTGTGTGAAGGTGGACAGCAGCCAAACAGCACGTACTTGCCGCCCTCTCTCAAGTAGTGGAAGCTGATCTCCATCACTTTGCCCACTCCTGGAAATATGAGATTAAATATGTAAGTCAAAATCCTTGTGAAAAATTCCGGTTGAAAAGACCCCGACTGAAATCGGCTTATTTTTCCGGTCAAAATCGAAAACAAAATTCTGATTTAACTAGTTTTTGTTGCAATCGTTTCCAACTCTATCCCTAAATATTTTTTTTTTTATACTATAACTGCTTTTCGGGAGTAGAATAGTTATTAAGGACGGTGAGATACGTAAAAATTAATTAATATTGGTCAGCTTTAACACAACATTTGAAGAACTTAGTTTCAAAACTAACGGACTTTCATACATGGTGACTCGTAGTTGGCATGTAGATGGCGCCACAAGTAGGTGAAGAGAGATTTTGGGCGCTTATTTATCCTAGGGAGAGGCATTCATTTGTATAAAGAAATAAAATTATACTAAAATATTACCGGTCACCTAACCGCTGGTCCGACTATGTAACCGCCCTCTTTGGACTCTCTGTTACGATGGCCATGAGAGAAGCCGGGAACCGAACAAAATGGGAGAACATCATTCATCAAGCCACGAAAGCCTTTCAGGGACACGGACCTTCAGAAATGAAGAACGCGACTTAGAAGAGAAGGAAATGTTACCTGTGCAGTCAATTATGACGTCGTAGGTAACGTCTTCTTTAAGCTCCTTCGCCAATACATCTGGTGTAACTAGTCTGTAGCCGGTTTCTGAAACAACGAAATTTAAATTATTTTTAGAAGAAAATGCAAATACCAGGAATTTGGACGATATGCCTATACTGTGCACACGTTTTAGTTTCAAAATATGTAAACAAATATATGTTCTAAAAACCACTTTTGAATACACACATAAAATATCATCATCATCATTTCAGCCGAAAGATGTCCACTGCTGGACATAGGCATCCCCCAAGGACCACCACTTTGGCTGGTGCATTTTTTTGGAGGGTTTAATATAATCGCCACGCTTGGCAAGCGAGTTGGCGCTCGCAATATGATGGTAAAATGCATAGAGAACGCTGCTGGCCAGTGTGGTGCCGGACATAAAGAATAGGATCAACCCATTTCTTCCCGTGGATATCGTAAGAGGCGACTGAGGGAGTTACTAGAGAATGGGCAGCAGCGTTCTCTATGCATTTTACCACCATACTGCGATCGCCAACCAGCCTTCCAAGCGTGGCGATTACGGCAAACCCTTGCAAATTGGGGGAGGTCTATATCCAGCTGTAGACGTCTCACGACTGAAATTATGACGATGAAGTACAACTAAGGTTGACCATGCCAGGATTGCGAGACCTGCCAGGGTCGCGAGATAGTTCGAAAGAGACACCGTGACCCTGGCACATGGGCAACTGAAGCAACACGGGTGGGTTTTAGTCAGTAAAAGTCTGACACGCCATTCCGCTCAGCCCAAGAGCAGGAGAGGTCATTTGATGATTTCCCATCCAAAAAAAAAAAAGGTTGAGGTACAGAATGCCTCAGGCATTAAATCCACCTTTTTAAAGTATCTTTTGCTTGGGCATAAAGTTTAAAAAAAAAAAAACTTACCCATTCTCTTGACGATGTTCAACCTGATAGGATTCATCTCGGAGACTGTGACCTCCCTGTGTCCATGGTGGTGCAGGGTGGTGATCCAAAGGTTACCTGGTAGTAAAATCAGTTCATTAATAAGTGTGTTCACCAACGGGATGTAAAGACGCCGATCACACAGCCGTTCTCTATACATTGACCAAAAATTATAACTGGGAAAGGAAAATATTTTCAAAAATGGGCAGTACCCGCTTGTAGCTTTGTACATTCCTTTAATTCCTAAATACAGACCGTTCACAATCATGCATTTGGCATGTTCACATACGATATTCACCAGAGGGGTAATTGCGGAACTTTTTATCGGTAGGAATTTGTTTAAAATTCATAGTTAAACAACATTCATTGCGTTATTTACGTTGCTGAGCCGACAATTTATTCGAACAAATAACGCAATGGTTTAGAAATAATCTTCAATCCCATTCAGATTCTGATAAATTGTGCGTTTCGCAATTAGGGCGTAGGAAAGCCATTCCGTTCGTAAATTAATAGGCGCGAACTTTACAGTCCGTGTCAAACCATAGATTTATGTCTCTGGTATTAGTACAAAATGCTGATCGAGGCACAGAGGGTTCTCGATTTCTTGTAAGTGGTTATCAACTTAATATTTGAGATTAGTTGATGGGCGTGCTTGTAATTGAACCAAACAGCTATCATATTGTTGCTAGGTAAACTTGTGTGAATTATTATTTATTAAATGACGTAACTCACCGATGATACCAGCGCCAAGGATAAGAATCTTCTGTCCAACTTTGAGAGGGGAGGCGCGATCGAAGCCGTGAGAGACGCAAGAGTAGGGCTCACAAAGACCAGCTAGAAACAACACATGATCATTAGTAAATAGTAGGTTTTTGTTAAATGATGAAAATTACTTTAAAAAAAAACTTTTTACAAAAAAAATAAAAACCGACTTCCTTAAAAAAAAAACACTAGAAAGTCAAAAATAACTTTAATTTCGGAATTCGTTGTCTTAGGATCTGTATTTTTTTTTGTAAAAAGTTTTTATTTTTAACTTTTTATTTATGGTAGATACCCCGCACTAATCTAATCGCGTTATTCGTTCATTTGTCACGCCAATACTTAATGCAAATATAATACTTATATGGTTTTCACATAGATACCACTGTCCAAATGGAACCAAATTAAAATGGGACCATTCGAAAAGCACCAGCTTTCAAATAAAAAAAAAAACATCTAAATCGGTTCACCCAGTCAAAAGTTATGAGCTAACAAAAAAAAAAATACAGAAGAATTGATAATCTCCTCCTTTTTTGACGTCGGTTAAAAAGCGTTTACTGTCTGTAATGTCCCGGTTATCAGGCTAAGGCCACTTCTCATACAGAGAAAGAACCAACCTGCATCGGGCTTGCCTGGTGGATGACATCCCAATCCCTCTGACCGAGAGGAAGCCTGTGTCCCAGCAGTGAGCATTTTTTAAAGTGTTACATGATTTGTAAAGTAATTGGGTGCCAACAAGTAAGCTGCCTGGTGATAAATAAGTACTACCAAGGCATAGGAACCATTTATGAAGAGCTGGCCATAATCTCCCACACTGGCCCAATGCGAATTTTATATATCTTCGAATTTGCTAGTTACTCCTATTCATCGAAATCATTACCTTGTTCAGTGGTAATTCCATCGGGTAACGCGAAGACTTGGTTCTGTGGGGACCTCAGATACTGCGCCCATCCACCTTCCTTCCAGATGCCGATTGTACTGTTAATGCCAGATGTTCGGCAGTACTGGTAGTTGCCTTTACGACAGAAGTCACAGAGCATACACGACCTGGGAAAATAGAGATAAAGAGAGAACATTTTAGATGGGTATGCGAGCGAAATATGTTGTACAGTGTTTCATGGCGACACATAAACCGATGTTCTGTTCTAAGTATCATGGTATTATTACCCGACTGAGCGATGGCATTGGGTTTCGTATGTTCTACGTGTAAACGTCTTTCGACGTAGTGTGGGACGCCCCCCAGCTAGGTGGACCGACGACCTAAGGAAAGTGGCTGGGGCAGATGCGGAAGGCGGAGGACATGGTGTTATGGCGTAACATGGGAGAGGTCTATGTGCGGCAATAGACTGCAATAGGCTTAGTTGATTGATTAATTGTTGAAATGTCTTTCAAGTTCAATATTTCCGACCGACAGAAATATGTAAGATTTCAACCGCTAATAACTACGAGAGATTTAGTGCTAGAGTATTGGTTGAGCATTTAAAGGATAGGTCATATCTATAACATCTTTTTAAGCAAACATTATTTTGCATACGGCTGAGTAAAATCAATGAGCGAGCGAAGCAAGCCCGACCCCACAAGGCCAGCACGTAGACTGACCTCGCTACGTGAGCGCTGCTCAGTCGTATTTTCTGTGAGCTCGCTTTGCTCGCTCGTTACACAACTGTGCTCGTTACACTGGGCTGAGTTGGAGCTGAGTCCCATCGTTAAATCAGCTAGCACTTACTAAAGATTGTTAAAAGAACTCCTCTCACTGGGCTAAGTCTGGTTACAATTGTGTCGATTGAAAAATAACACAGGACATAAATGACAAGTAGAAAAAGGTGATGATTACATTGTGCACCAACTATGCTTAATTTAGGCTATTGCTATCTTTTTTCTTCTAATGAAACAAGGAAGAGACGGAAATAAGCAGGGAAGATTAAAAAAGTGAAACAAGTGCGTTGTAGAGCCCTGGCTCTACAACGCACTTGTTTCTCTTTCGCACGAAAAAAACCGCCATGATTTTAGTAAATCCGTATAAATGCCAACTACGATGATTTACTGGTAGTAGATAAGATACGTACTGGTTAGGGTCAACTACGACTTTTTGTCCGACTTTGAAGATTGAGTTTTTGCCGACTGCGTGGATCACACCTGAAGACTCGTGTCCAAGGGCAATGGGGCGGTCTTTGATGGCTGGAAACTCGCCCTGGAAAGAAACATACATTTATAACATCATGCTATGCTTCCTCAAACGGTTGGACAGAGGTGTATCTATAGTACAGGCACATTTCGCCGGTTATGTTTTAAATCAAAATCAAGACCCATATCATAAATACCTTACAGACTAACATACATACAAATAAAAACAATGTAAAACTATTGTACACGAAGTGACGGCGTCGTGTTGCGCTGCGTGGTGTCGCGTAGCCTTCCGCGGAATCTACTAAAACTACTGGTCCGAATTGAAAAAATCTTTTTATGTTGAGTAGCCTATTTATTGAGGAAAGCTATAGGCTGTATAACATCACGCTACGATCAAAAAGAGCGGAGCAGCAACGAAAAATGTTGCAAAAACGAGGAAAATCGCATGGGTAGGCGATTCGACGCGACGGGAAGGGTCGGAGGAACAAGAAATTTAACGCGGACGAAGTCGCGCGCAGAAGCTAGTCATTGAATAGAGGGCAAGCCTTTTGCCAAGAACCGGACACAAACCCTAGACTCCGGGCTGCTTCTGAGAAATTCCATTGTTAGGGAAAGCAGGTGATGATACAATGTATTTACCTCAATGATATGCAGATCAGTACCGCAGACTCCGGAGTAGTGAACCTTCACGATGACGTCATCATCATTGAGGAGCTTGGGCATGGGGTAGTTCTTCTCGAAGCTCAGGGAAAGCTTGCTGCCGTCAAATACTACTGCCTCCATCTTGTGTGTTTACTGGAACAAAAGAAAGAATATTTCATTATTTTTTAAAGCTCGGGCTAAACGGGTTGCGGGACAATTTTCGCACGTTTTCAGATGTTTTTCGGGAAGTCCACTGCTGGAAATAAGCCGAGATGGCTTATGTCCAGAGGTTTCCCAGTATCGCCACACTTGGTAGGTGGGTTAGCATTCGAAGTATGGTGGTAAGATACATAGAGAACGCTGCTGGCTATTCTCTAGGGACTTCCCTTATTCGCCTTCTACAACACCAACAGGAAGAAGTGCTGTTCTACATCCGACAACGCACAGAACAATACAGTAAATTATAAGATAAATAATAAAAAATAATTCAAACCAACCAACCATTCCATTCCATTTCCAACCTCCACGTGTTCCTGAGAAAAAACCGGCCAAGTGCGAGTCGGACTCGCGCACCGAGGGTTCCGTACAAACCTTCAGGTATTCACGGTTTATGCATAAGGTTTATGTTTATGAAATTAAATACCTAGTTCTTTTTTTAATTTTTATATTTGAGTTGACTGAATGAAAGGTAAATTGTGGTTTACGATTTATGACGTATTAAAAAAAAACTACTTACTAGATCTCGTTCAAACCAATTTTCGTTTGAAGTTTACATGGTAATGTACATCATATATTTTTTTTTAGTTTTATCGTTCCCTTATTTTAGAAGTTACGGGGGGGGGGGGGACACACATTTTACCACTTTGGAAGTGTCTCTTGCGCAAACTATTCAATTTAGAAAAAAATGAATCATTTTTGAAGACCTATCCATAGATACCCCACACGTATGGTTTTCTATATATGGGGAACCCCAAATATTATTGTTTTTTTTTTCTATTTTTGTGTGAAAATCTTAATGCGGTTCACAGAATACATCTACTTACCTAGTTTCAATAGCATAGCTCTTATAGTTTCGGAAAAAAGTGGCTGTGACATACTCGGACAGACAGACAGACAGACAGACATGACGAATTGCCATTTGGCAATGGAACCCTAAAAAGGGTCAAAACAGACAGGCGGGCAACGAAGTGATCTTATAAGGGTTTCGTTCTTTCTTTTAGAGTAAACAAATGACGTTCAACTGACTACAATGTCTTTAAACATAAATACTATGCGAAGTTTTCCTCATTAATCATGACCTTGAAGAAAAAATATTACGAATGAATACCGCATCTATATCTACATAATCTTATTTTATCTTTTAATTTAAACCAATAATTGAACTGAAGAGTCTGTTTGTATGATTGTTTGAACGCGCTTATCTCTGAAATTTTCTAAATCTTGACTGGCCTGATAGTCTAGTGGTGTGACCCTGACTGCTAAGACTGAGGTCGTGGGTTCGATTCCCACCCAGGACAAATCTTTTTGTGATGAACACAATCATTTGTTCTGTGTGTGGGTGTAATTTAAATAATAAATATATAAGTATGTTTATCAGTTGTCTGGTTGCCATAGTACAGGCTCTGCCTAGTTTGGGATCAGATAACGGTGTGTTATTTGTCCTGAGATATTATGAGATTTTCAATCGTATTTTAAAAATTCTATTTGTATTTGATAGCCGCGTTTTTGGGAAAGGTTAATAAGCTATTTAACATTACACTAAGGGTCTTAATAACTCGAGCAAAAATAAAAAACCGGCCAAGTGCGAGTCGGACTCGCGCACCGAGGGTTCCGTACAAACCTGCAGGTCATCATCATCATCATTCGTCATCATCGTTTATGAAATGAAATGTTTTTTTTTTAATTTTTATATTTGTGTTGACTGAATGAAAGGTAAATTGTGGTTTACGATTTATGACGTATTAAAAAAAAACTACTAACTAGATCTCGTTCAAACCAATTTTCGTTGGTAGTTTTAATGGTAATGTACATCATATATTTTTTTTAGTTTTATCATTCCCTTATTTTAGAAGTTACGGGGGGGGGGACACACATTTTACCACTTTGGAAGTGTCTCTCGCGCAAACTATTCAGTTTAGAAAAAAATGAAATTAGAAACCTTAATTTCATTTTTGAAGACCTATCCATAGATACCCCACACGTAAGGGTTTGATGAAATTTTTTTTTTGTGTTTCAGTTCTATGTATGGGGAACCCCAAATATTATTGTTTAAAAAAAAAATGATTTTAAAAACCTCAATATCATTTTTGAAGACCTATCCATAGATACCCCACACGTAAGGGTTTGATGAAAAAAAAAAATTTGAGTTTCAGTTCTATGTATGGGGAACCCCAAATATTATTGTTTTTTTTCTATTTTTGTGTGAAAATCTTAATGCGGTTCACTGAATACATCTACTTACCAAGTTTCAATAGCACAGCTCTTATAGTTTCGGAGAAAAGTGGCTGCGACATACTCGGACAGACAGACAGACAGACAGACATGGCGAATCTATAAGGGTTCCGTTTTTTGCCATTTGGCAACGGAACCCTAAAAAGGAAGAAAGGTCGCGTAGTGAAACTGAAGTAATAACGGAGAGCAGGCGATGTGATGTGACGAGGTGGTCGGGGGACCAAGAAAGGAGATGTTTCATTTTTATATGGGGCTCCGGCCATAGCATGTACCTTTTAGCGAAGCTGGGAAACTTACTCCTGAATAGAATAAAGTAATATTTTTTTCATAATATCAAATGGTTTTTATGTACAAAATAAAAATTAAAACTGTTTGACGTTTGTCCTAAGACTTAGTAAGCGGTTATTTTGAATTCGTTTAGAAACACACTTCAAAAATGGAGACTAAAGATTTTTGTAACGATGAAATAGTCACTCTTACCGTGTGGTGCCGGACGTAAAGAATAACACCACCCCATTTCTTCCCGTGGGTGTCGTAAAAGGCGACTAAGGGACTTCCTAGAGAATGGGCAGCAGCGTTCTCTATGCATTTTACCACCATACTGCGATCGCCAACCCGCCTGCCAAGCGTGGCGATTATGGCAAAGCCCCCCAAATTGGGGGAGGCCTAACTCCAGCAGTGGACGTCTTACGGCTGAAATGATGATGATGATGATGAAATTCACCAGAGAATATTTTTCCCAAATTTGTGGTATTTTTTCCTCTTTTTCGATAAATGTACATTTGATGGCCGAAAATGAAACAACTATATAGTATAAAACAAAGTCGCTTCTACGTCTGTACATTTAGATCTTTTAAACTACGCAACGGATTCAAGATGCGGGTGAAGCCGCTGGCAAAAGGTAATATTATAAGAAGCTTTTTGTAGTCTGTTTGGCCGCTTTGTGCTTCCAAACTACTCGACGGAGTTTGATGTGATATTCACCATCTTCTTTAGAATTTATTTCAAAAGGTATGGTGTATGAATAAAACATTTTCATATTGAGCCAAAACAAGAAATCTCGATGATTTGTCAAGTTGTAAAAAACGTGCGAAGCAGGGGCGGGGCGCCAGTTGCTATAATTATCTACCAGCAATGCCCTAAGCCGAGGTAAATACCCCACAGGGGGTGTCCTTAGCGAGTAGTCGCTCTAGTTTTAAGTTTTTTAAGTCCTGCACCCTAATTACGAAACGCACAATTTAACAGAATCTGAATGGGATTGAAGATTATTTCTAAACTATTGCGTCATTTGTTGGAATAAATTGTCGGCTCAGCAACGTAAATAACGCAATGAATATTGTTTAACTATGAATATTAAACCAATTCCTACCGATAAAAAGTTCCGCAATTACCCCTCTGGCTGGAGGCCTTCATTTATTAAGGTACCCGCAGGCAAGTCTCGTTAAGGTGAATGCTCCAACCAGCCCGCGAAATTCAAAATTTCTTACGTTTTTTGCAATTTGCAGGCCAGTGCTAGGTAGTATGTTGATTAAAATATTATTCGCGACTGTAAGACGTATGTAGTTACAGAATTATAATCATCAAAATCACCAATACAACCCTCCAAGTTCACAAAGGCCTAAGAACAAAAAAAAAAAAGAGAAAAAGTCATTCCTATAGCTTTATTATTATTATTTATTTATATTTAAGCCAACAAGGACCAATTACAAAACATGAAATCATAAAAATCATAACATAAAATAATACATAAAACAAACACAGCCACAATATAATATAAAATACAATTCAAAATAATTAAAATAATATTTCCACATTATCCCGTACGTGTACCATGTCACAGTGATACACGTACTGGCAGTCGAAACGCTGGGCGAAGGCTTTCAGGATACTGTTCGGGCTGACCCGCACCCTGCGCACCAGGGATGTGCACCGCTTGCGCATGGTAGTGTGAAAACAATCCACGCGCGCTTCGGCAAACATCCCCGACGCGCTACAGAAGCGAGGCAGCCCCAACAGCACCCTGAACGCATTATTGTTTATGAATTTAGAGCGTTGTATTGATGATTTTGATGATTATAATTCTGTAACTACATATGTCTTACAGGCGCGAATAATTTTGAATTTCGCGGGCTGGTCGGAGCATCCCCCTTAAGCAGCCGTCAACCTCATAAGTTGCCCTGCCTGATATCATACCCAAAAAATTTAAATTACAAACAATGTATATTTTGGAATTTGTAGATACTTAAATAGGTTTATTACCTAGGAATATACATTATCTTTTTTAATTATTATCCTATTTATTAATTACTAAGTATATCTCGGTTCAATGCTGTTATTTTACATAGGTATTGACTAGTACTCTACCTCGCGTTGAATTGTGTTCAAAACACAAGGAAATAATATTACTAATGGTCGAAACTCCACCATAATTCACTTAATTTTTTACGTATTTCTATTGCATCTTCTATATTATAAAATTCAAAGTCCTGAGTGACTGACTGACTATCAACGCACAGCCTAAACCGCTGGTCCTAGAGACATGAAATTTGGAGGGTGTGTTCTTTGTGAAGAGTAGGCATCCAGAAGGGGTTTTTTGAAATTCTACCCCTAAGAGGGTGAAACAGGGGGTTGAATTTTCTTTGAAACTTTTTATTCTCTGGGTCGGATAAGATAAAGCAAGCAGTGCGATAAGACATTGTTTACCTGGATTGAGACACAGGGTACTTTTAATCCAAGAAGTACGCTCCTGTGGGATATTTTTCGACATCCACGCGGGCGAAGCCGCGGGCAGAAGCTAGTTATTATATAAAAATATTGGCTTTCTGCACTCTTCCATATAAACTTTAACCGTGCCAAATTGAATCCTCCTCCATCCGCCAAATTTCCTAAATAGGGTAATAAATTTTTGCTTCGCGTATTAATATAAATTAGATAGTAGTTAAGTTATAATAAAATAAAAACTTTTTTACAAAAAGAAAACAACCGACTTCCTTAAAAACACTACAAAGTGAAAAATAACTTTAATTTCGGAAGTCGGTGTCTTAGGATCTGTATTTATGGTTTTTTTGCCACCGACTTCCGAAATTAAAGTAATTTTTCACTTTGTAGTGTTTTTAAGGAAGTCGGTTGTTTTCTTTTTGTAAAAAAGTTTTTATTTTTAAATTTTTAGTCGTGGTATTCACCCCGCACTAATTCCAAACAAACAATGCATATTTATGCGATAGCAGAAATCGCGGTTGATTTGCTGTCATTTTTTAAAGAGTTCCGGTGTCTGTCTCCCGAACTCATCATCAGATCTATATGAAATTTACATAGGACCATTTCGGAATAAACTTCTTTCGAAAAAAAAAAGAATTTTGCAAATCCGTCTATATATGACGGAGTTATGGCCGAACATATATAAAAAAAAAAAACATATAAACATCCGAATTGAGAACCTCCTCCTTTTTGAAGTCGGTTAAGAATTAACCCATACTCTCGACGAATAAATATTTGCTTTTATTAAATCTCAAAATATAGGATACGAACCTTATCGAAATGTCGGAACACAAGCGTAATTAATTAATTTTTTTCTAATATTTATTCAATTAATTATCATACATTTTGCCAATATTTTAATTACTTACCGGACTCGGGTATCAAATCCTGTGCTAAGACGTGCAGCCAACCTTACTGCCAATGAACGACTGAAAATGACCGCAACATTGAACTTGATCTTTTAATCCTTCGAGATAATAAATGATAATCATTACCTACTTAGATAAACTTAAAGCGGTAGACACGTACGTGTGAAAGATTCCTTTATATTTTTGTCTAATCAATAAGACAACATTTCTTTTTAACCGACTTCAAACAAAAGGAGGAGGTTATCGATTCGACTATATTTTTATTTTTTTGCTCATAACTTTGGACTGGGAGAAGCAATTTTGATGATTTTTTTTTTATTTGAAAGCTGGTGCTTTCCGTGTAGTCCCATTTTAATTTGGTTTCATTATGACAATGGGGTCCATGTAAAAACCATATAAGTCTACAAATTTGCGCGACAAATGAACGAATAACGCGATTAAATTAGTGCGGGGGGTAAAAGTTTTTATTTTTAACTTTTTAGTTATGGTATATATACCATAACTAAAAAGTTAAAAATAAAAACTTTTTACAAAAAAATAACAACCAACTTCCTTAAAAAAAAAAACACTACAAAACACTGCGAAAAATAACTTTAATTTCGGAAGTCGGTGTCTTAGGATCTGTATTTAAGGTTTTTTGCCACCGACATTTATTTCTTGGTAAAAAGATTTTTTTAATAAGTTACTATGCACATGATTTCGCCCGCATGAAATACCCAACTGGTCGTATCCCATCACCCTTCGTTTTCGTTTAGCGTTTCTTTTGACAATTTTTTTGCTCCAGTCGCGTGATGTTAAATAGCCTATACCTTCCTCAAGAATTAGGCTATCAAAGACAAAATATTTTTTTAATATCCGACTTGCAGTTCCAGAGACTATTTCATACAAACAAGAAGAATTATCTTGTGTTGGGTAGCCTATTTATCGAGAAAAGCTACAGGCTATATAATATCACGCCACAACCAAGAGAAGCGGAGCAGTAATGAAAAATGTTGCAAAAACGGGGAAAATCACACGGGTAGGCGATTAGACGCGACGGGAAGGGTCGGAGGAACAAGAAATTTTACGCGGACGAAGTCGCGAGCAGAAGCTAGTAATTCATAATCGTAAACATTCCGTGGATACAAATGAATCCGTGAATGCAAACAGGCGCGATGCCTATTTCATACGGAGCAACTGTCGTGGTAATCGTCACACCCAATTACTGGGTAATACGATAGTTCTTGGTTAAAGTGGTTGTCAGACTTTCGGGCATCCTCTTTGTCCTATGTTAAGTGAAAAAAATTAAAATGAAAAAATGTTTATTATTTTGAACAAGTAAAACTTAACAAATAGTGATTGGAGCCTCTTTTTAAGCAGATTATTTTATTTATTTTTAATTATGTCAACAAATAGGCTTAGTTTCTTTACTGTCCAAATTTTTATTATGGCTGTAGGTTTACACGAACGAAAAAAACGCGTCGGGTGTTTTGCGCACTGACGCTTGCGCTGAAACGTCAGTGCGCAAAACACCCGACGCGTTTTTTACGTTCGTGTAAACATGGACTTTGCGCATTCACAGTTTTATGCGGTTTTATCAAATAGCATTATATAATACATAAAACGTGTATGATAAGTAAATGCGTATATAGGTGTTATTCTGAACAGCTGATAACATAACCTTTGAGCTCTCTCTGATTACAATAATAACATGTTTATGAGTAAGAATAATAAACTTCATTACATTTATCTAATCTTTTATATTTTGTGAATGTGAAAACGTGGCCTTGTAGACTGTAGACAATTTTCTATTCTAGTACCTGGTACTTTTCGACGGGCCTACACTGCCCTCCCAGGTCTATTAACTCTGTAATTTGAAACCATTGTAAAAGCCAAATTATTTTTAAAAGAGTAACATGGAGTTTCTTACCAGCTCTTCTACATAGGAAAAGGAAAAAAATTGGAACCGTGCACCCAGCTTCTTGTTTCATAAGTGCCCATGTAGATTTATGTGAAATAAAACTATTTTGATTTGATTTGATAACAATGCTGAAAGGTTTGTTTGTTTTTTGTTTGAACGCGCTCATATCTCTTGTAGGATTTGAGGAAATATTTTTGTAGTTGATTCCCCAATTTTTAACCGACGAAAAAAAATGGAGGAGGTTATCAATTCGACGCGTATATTTTTTTTTGTTTTTTTTTTATGTATGACCACGCATAACTTTTTACATAGTAGTCTGATTGTGATAATTCTTTTTTTATTGGAAAGGGTATACTCCAAGAGTGGTCCCATATAAATTTGGAAAACAAAATCGAACCCTAAGGGTCGGAAAACAGGGGATGATTGATTGTTCACTCATTGATTGTAATGTATAATCACGCAAAACTTTGTACAGTGTAGTCCGATTTTTTAATAATTCTTTTTTCACTGGATAGGGTATACCTTGCCAAGTATTATTAGTACATTAAAGCCACAATAAATTACAATTTTTTTTTTTTTTTTTAACAAAAATTTAAACCTCCGAAAAAACAGAAAAGCATAAAATAATAAACCTTAAAATTTTGAGTCGGCGCTGAAAAATCAATGAACAAAGATCACTCAAAGTGCTTTTCAGATCGCCTCCGAAATATTGGCGTGGGGTGCTTTTTAAGGTATTTTTTTTTATTGATTTCAGGCACCCCACGCTTTTTTTCCATTATTTTTTACTTTTTAGTTTGGTTTTCTATGGAAGCGAGTTTTTTAGTTTTTTTAAACTATTATTTATTTTCAATTTTTTAGGGTTTTTCGAATTTTGAGACGTATGTCAGCGTAGTTTTCGAAGACAGTTTTTTTGGTGTCCGGGTAACCCTGGCAAGGATAATGGCACAAATTTATGAAATTATTGCATTGTCATCGGTCCTTAACAGGTGTGCAGTTTGAATGAAATCTGGTCGTTTAAAGTGGGTCAAAATCGCGCTATAAGGAGTCGGTTACAAACAAACATACAAGTGAAGCTAATATAAAGCGTGTAATGATTTTATTTCTGTAAGTAGGTTTATATAAAGACTTTTATATGTCAGTCGTATTTTTTAAGTAGTAAGTTTTTTCCTAACTGACCACTCTGAGGAGAAAGGCCGAAAAAGTTTACTTATGTGTGTACATGAATGGCTAAACAATAAAATAAATGTCAAGAGATGTAAATTATAATATTAATACCCAATGTAAGTACGCACGGCCACAAATCAAACTACACATTTCCAATATAAACTGACTTTTCACTGTACGAAAAATGTATACAATGCGAGCTCAGCTAAAACTGGAAATGTACGACCTAAAATTTAATTATAATCTTTATAAAAAAAATATCTATGTAACGATGATAATGCACAAAAATTAACCCGAGGACGTACAGACGCCAGCAGTTGAAGCTACTACGATCTGTCAATTTTTTTTTAATAGGTTTTCAACTTTAATGCTGCCATAATGCGAAGTCTGTTTAAGTTCATGGCCCAAATATGATCAATGTGTATATTTTATGGTATGATGGGACTGACATACGTATTGCGATTATAAATGTCCCAAAATAAACAAAGAAAAAAAAAACTTTAATGCTAAACTATAAGGTTCAAGATTAATTGAAAAAAATTGACAGTTTCGGGTACCTTGATGTGCTAGCGTACTGTACTTTCCCGGTTTGCAATAAAATTATTAGATATTATTATATTAACATTACTTACATATTGTTTGGTCGACAGTTGATATCAGAATAACTAATACCAGTAAATATTTTAATACTTATGTTATAAACAATATTATGTAAGTGTGATAACTACATGAAAGTTTATTATGATAGACAATTATGCAGAAGCGACACTACGTGTCCATGGAGTTTTTTATCCATTTTCCCGCTTTGGAATGGGCAACAATACTTCGACTTTTAATCGTATTCAGTAACTTGACAGTTCAAAAAATTAAAATGATACCATATTTAAACAAATAGTGTTGGGGTAGTGAACGCTTTCACGTAAAGAACGAATGATAAATATGGCATAATTTAAATAAAACTTTAAAAAATCTTTTTTTATGATGTGGACTATAAGAATGATTAATATTTTTATTAACAGTTATTTCCTTTTTATTTTCTTCTCACAGAAATACAATTAAATATGAAAATCATGTCATTTTACTTTAATCATTTTATTTCCTCGGTTGCATAACAGGAAGAAAGTTTTCGGGTATCTGATACCTGAAAAGTTGTGTGAAAATCGGTTGTTACGTGATACGGAGGAATGAAAAAAACGTTGTGAGGTAGAGCAAAGGTGTAAAAGTAAAGAAATTATAAATGGAATGTGTGAATGATGATATGGATAGAAAGGCGGTGACTACTGAGATGACGACTAATAGAGAAGTGTGAAAGGAAAATACCATGTTTTGCCAACCCCAAATAAATTGGAATAAGGGGAGGAGAATAATGATGACTTACGTCCACCAGAGAAGAACTAAAAAATTCGAAGCGTGGAGTCCCTTGACCAATGACAGTCCAGTGCCGGACATAGACCTCTCCAATTGCACGCCATTCAGCTCGACCCTTGGCAACTCTCATCCAGCTGCTACCAGCCACCCTGCGAAGATCGTCGCTCCACCTAGCCTGAGGCGTCCTACCTTACGTTTGACAATTCGCAGTCTGCACTCAAGAACACGTCTACCTCAACGGTCATCGGTTCTACGGCTAATGTGGCCGGCCCATTGCCACTTCAGCTTGCTAATTCTATACGACAACTTTGGTTCTCTGCCGGATCACCTCATTCCGGATTCAGTCCCTCAGAGATACTCCAAGCATAACTCATTCCATAGCTCCCTGAGCGACTATGAGTTTATGGACCTGCCGTACTGTGTGGTTTGCTCAGTGTGAGTGTAATGTCAGTACAGAGGTAACAAAAATGAATGAAAATATGAATTTTACAGGCTACTCGGGTGCTTTCTCTTTGTGTTTTTTTTTTCTGCGAATAGGATAATAACATTATTATCACCAGTCACATAGCAGGGGGATCTTTATTAGTAGTGCCACTTATAAACTGAGTGCTCTGATAAGATTATTTTAATCCTTAAAACACCAAAAAGATGTTTATCATACGACTATCCTCAATTTTCAACGTTGATTTTCATTCACAATTTAATCATGTTATTCAACAGTAATTGTTGGCAAAATATAGTTAAAATAACGTTGAAATAATGCAGGAGTTTGTTTCGACTTTTCTTCTCAGAGTAGTCAGATAGGATACGCCGACCTAATCTAGTTTTAAAAATATAATTGACGCGTCAAAAGATTTGTACAATCGGTTTTACAAAAATCAAATCATTTATCACCTATCTAATTTGTCTAAGAGAAAGAAAGAAAGAAAGAAAATACGTATATTTGCAGTGAACATGACGCAAAGAAAAATCAAACGCAAAAAAAGCTATTGGAAAATATGCGTCACATCCACGCGAAACGGCCATCACTCAGCATAATGCTGCGATCTTTATAGAGTTACCAAAATTCCTAAAGTTGCTGGTTGTATGCCAACGTTCTATCAGATGAACCATAAGCTTATTTACAAATGAACCAAATTATTGCAAAAAAGAGTTTTTTTAATATTTTTGTTTTAATATATGAGATACAAGAGTGTCACATCTAGTATATTTAAGCTTTGGCAATACCCATGAGATGATAAACAAGTAGGGTAACCATGCTGTATCACAAACTACAGGACAAACTTAAAGTTTTAGAGTTAAAGTTTTAGAGAAATAGGTACTGACTTTCATAATGCCTTAAGCAGGGATGCACAGACTTACAGAGGATAGGGACCGTTACAAAGAAAAATAAACTTTAAAAAATAATTTAATTGCTAAAATTAATTAATTTCTTGCTTTGGCTTGCTTGCATTGCCGTGAGAATATTTGGCGTCAGTATAATACTTCGTCGCGCACCCAAATTTTCATTTGCTAAACATTCATAACTGAAAACGTGTATTCAAAATATAATATAGCGTTCCAAATAGGTAAGCTTACACATTTTAGTCAATATGTTCGCAATCTTTTGTACGTATTTTGCCAACGCAAGCACAAAATGGTATAAATTGAAAAAGTTAAGTTCTGTGTGGTGTCAGACGTAAAGAATCCCATCCCATTACTTCCCGTGGGTGTGATAAGGGGCGACTAAAGGACTTACTGGAGAATGGGCAGCAGCGTCCTATATGCATTTTACCACCGGGTACTTTATTACCCAAAATGAGAAAATTAACATCTACCCTCAAAATTAATTTAAAATAACTCATTTATTTCAGCTTTTTAGCTGTATGTTTACCATGTGTATGTTACTGTATGTATGTATTACGAATTACGAATTTGGATGTAATCGGATTCGGATGTGGTCAAATAATATTCGCGGTCGGCCGGAAAATGCGGAAAATTGCGGGCTGTTGAGTGGATACTGCGATCGCCAACCCGCCTGCCAAGCGTGGGATTATGGCAAACCCCCCCAAATTGGGGAGACCAATGTCCAGGTTAGTAAGTCTTTCGGCTGAAATGTTGAAGTTAACTTCATTAAATTAATTACATTTTATAATTTTTCAAAATTTACTTTCTCAATATTCTATTATTGTGTGCATTTTTAGGGTACCGTTGCCAAATGGCAAAAAACGGAACCCTTATAGATTCGTCATGTCTGTCTGTCCGAGTATGTCACAGCCATTTTTTTCCGAAACTATAAGAGCTATGCTGTTGAAACTTGGTAAGTAGATGTATTCTGTGAACCGCATTAAGATTTTTACACAAAAATAGAAAAAAAACAATAATATTTGGGGTTCCCCATAAATAGAACTGAAACTCAAAAAATTTTTTTTTCATCGAACCCATACGTGTGGGGTATCTATGGATAGGTCTTCAAAAATGATATTGAGGTTTCTAATATCATTTTTTTTCTAAACTGAATAGTTTGCGCGAGAGACACTTCCAAAGTGGTAAAATGTGTGCCCCCCCCCCCTAACTTCTAAAATAAGGGAATGATAAAAGTAAAAAAAATATATGATGTACTTTACCATGTAAACTTCCACCGAAAATTGGTTTGAACGAGATCTAGTAAGTAGTTTTTTTTTTAATACGTCATAAATCGTAAACCACAATTTACCTTTCATTCAGTCAACCCAAACATAAAAATTAAAAAAAAAAAACTTTTAATTTCATAAACATAAAACTTATGAATAAACCGGGAATACCTGCAGGTTTGTACGGAACCCTCGGTGCGCGAGTCCGACTCGCACTTGGCCAGTTTTTTATTTGTTGGTAAGCCACAAAAATATCTTACAAATATCGGCCACTAACAAGAGTACCATTTCTACCCGTGGCGTCGTAGGAGGCGACTAAGGGACAAACTAGAGAATGGGCAGCAGCGTTCTTTATGCATTTTACCACCATACTGCGATCACCAACCCGCCTGCCTAGCATGGTGATTATGGCAAATTCTCCCAAATAAGGGAGACTTACGTCGAGCGGAGGACGTCTTTCGATTGAAATTATGAAGATTCTTCATTTAATTAGTTATGTTTTCTATTTTTGACATTTAAGTGCTTTAAAGTCTTCTTTTGTTTTGCGCTTTTTTTTTTGTTGTTGGTGAGCCACAGGCATACCTTACAAATATCAGCCACTAACAAGAGTACTCTAACACGAATACCGATTATTCGTGCCCGAAAAATGCAAAAAAAGGTCATGGGACATACGACGGTTGTTCTCGTAAGGCTCACAGAATGATAAAAACTGATCAAAACTTCTTCTCACCTCAAATAAGTTAAAGCCAAACGTTCGCAAGATATAGTAATGGATAGAGTACATAGGTACTACGTAGAACTTATTGATCCGATCCACTCGTTAAATACAAATATGTAGATCATCTGCCTATCCTTTTCCCAGGTACATAATTATGTTGACTTCGATGAGTGTTTGAGGAGGGGTTAGAGAGGAGCCACGGCGTCCTCACCTTCCGCCTTGCGCAGGTCCTCACCGGAGCTTCGGGAGGTTTCTGTTCAGGATAAGGCGGGAGGAATCGCCCGGGTGTTACAATTGCGAGGTTTGCCTGGACGACAAGGTGGAGCATATGGTCGAGGTCTACCATGCCTGGGCAAAGCGCCGCCGCGTCCTCGTGGAGGTGATCAGCGGCGGCGATCCCTCGCGTCGCGTCGGGCCTTGGTGCAAGCCATGCTACGGAGCAAGAGGACATGGGAAGCCGTGACTGCAGCGCGAAGCAGTAATGCTCGCGAAGGAGGAGAAGGAGTGCGGGAGGTAGTCTGTGCACCCTCACGCCCCTAGGCGCCGCAGGAAGAGACGCTCCGGGTGTCAATAGTCCATTGCGGATTTCCGACCACCGTAAGCGCAGGCTTGCGGGCGGCGAGCAATGGGTTGGGTAGCCCCCATATCCAATATTCTACACATTTTACAGTAACTCTACAAACTAATATGCAGTGGTAAAGTTTATCAATATTATGGCTTTGTTTATCATAACTACGTGTATCTTAAATCAGCTGTTTTGCCGCGGTTTGACTTTTTTATTTCACTACAATAACAACAATAAGGATATAACATCATACCTCTATTCCTCGTAGGGTTGGGCAAAAGTGTTTAGGTGCAAGTGACATCGACCCGTATTATTTCTCTTCATCATCATTTCAGCTGTAGGACGTCTTAGGGGCCATCCATAAATTACGTCACACGTTATGGGGGGGGGGGTCGACGAATAGTGACATTGTATGACAAGGGGGTGGGAGGGGCCCTAAATTTTGTGACGTCACATTTCAAAATTGATTATACATATTTAAAGTACTATTAAAACACGAAATATGAACAATGAGAGGAAATTTAAAAAAATTCAATGTCTAGATGTAAAATTGCAAAATATGTGACGTCACACTAGTGTGACGTCACATATTTTACAATTTTACATACTAGGGATAGGGTCTCACAAATGTGACCAGCTGTGAAATGGACGGGGGGGGGGAGGTCTAAAAATCACGAAATTTGTGTGACGTAATTTTTGGATGGCCCCTTACAGCTGAAACTATGATGAAGAGAAATAATGCTGGACGTCGGCCTCCCCTAACTTGGAGGGGTTTGCCGTAATCGCCACGCTTGGCCGGCGAGGTGGCGATCGCGGTATGGTGGTCAAATGCATAGAGAACGCTGCTGCCCATTCTCTAGTAAGCTCCATAGTCGCCTCTTACGACACTCACGGGAAGAAATGGTATGGTGGCATTCTTTATGTCTGACACCACACGAAACGATTCTCTTCCTAATCAAAACAAAAAGTTAGTGCAGCAGAGCTGTCATTTTTTCACCTATCACCGTTATCATCATCTACCTATCCTTTTCAACCTTGCCCAACTAAGTTGAGGTCGTCTTCCAGTCTAACCGGATGCAGCTGCATAACAGTATTTTACATGGAGCGACTGCCTATCTGACCTCCACAACCCAGTTACTGGGTATACGATACCCCTTGGTTACGCTGGTTGTCAGGCTTTCGGGCTTCTGACGACCCGTAACGACTGCCTCAGATCCACTTATGTCAGCCGGTATCAACGGCTTGACGTGCTTTCCGAGGCAAGAGGGGTCTAAAGATCCCATCCATGATTCAACCGTGGTAAGCATAGCTTAACCTGATCGATTGATCAGAGACGGTTGTTTCTCAGCCACAAACTGAAATTCTTGAAACAAATAATGTAATTAGCGTCTTAGATTGTATAAACTAAGTTACTGCCTTCAATTAGAAACGAGTTATGGGCGTTTAAGTAAAAAAAAATCTTTAATGGTGCCGATTCTGTACAAAATTCTCTAAACTAAACTAAAAATCACTAAAATTTGGTTTATTCCTGTCAAACGACGATTTCCTATTCTGAAATAGACTAAAGTGACACAACTTAACTATATTTTAGTTTGACAGCACTAAGATTGCACTGAGTTATTAGTTTAGTGAAAATGAGAATTTTGCTATTCTGAGTTTGCCGGTTTTCACCAAAAATTTTGACTATAATAATTTATTTTGACTAAATCTGACTATTTTTAATCGCGATTAAAAAGGTGTGGAATAAAACTAGTGGTCATGAACAAAATTTCACACCAACGCCTCGCCTTCACGTGCAAAAACAGTGCTGTATTTTTTATTTTGCTTATAAATAAATAAATAAAATAAATATCTTAGGACAACCAACACACCGTTATCTGATCCCAAACTAGGCAGAGCCTGTACTATGGCAACCAGACAACTGATAAACATACTTATATATTTCTAAATACATACATATTATAGATAAATTACACCCGGACACAGAACAAATGATTGTGCTCATCACACAAAGATTTGTCCTGAATGGGAATCGAACCCACGACCTCAGTCTTAGCAGTCAGGGTCACTAACCACTAGACTAACAGGCCATCTCGAAAATGGCGTGTCCTATCGCAAAAATAATGAAATTTTCGACCCCCTTTATGAAACCCTGGAACATTTAAAACTCAACACGTGGGTAATATTTATTTTTATTTTTCCAACAAAAAGTGGAAAATTCCATATAAAACACGTCCAGGCTGCCCCCTTATGCGCGCCTTCGTCTCTAAAAAATTCATTGCGTAGCGCACACAAGTACCACGTTGCGAAACCAAAAAAAAAAAACCATGTTGATTGTCAAATCCGTTTTTAGTCGTGTCAAAATAATTTTTAAATTTAGAGATTTTTCCTTGCAGAATAGCGTTAAAATTCGCATAACCAAAAGTAAGGAATTTTAGAGATAGTTTAGTTAGTTTAGTTCGGTGTACAACAGAATCGGCACCATTATCAAACTAACATAAACAAAATATAAATTTTAGTGCACGCCCATTGAGAGAGATAAGAAAACCAATCC
The DNA here is from genome assembly GCA_947507805.1 of Aporophyla nigra. Taxonomy (NCBI): domain Eukaryota; kingdom Metazoa; phylum Arthropoda; class Insecta; order Lepidoptera; family Noctuidae; genus Aporophyla; species Aporophyla nigra. The sequence continues at coordinate 4,500,692 of OX382318.1, forward strand.
ATTCATCGCTTCACAAGATAGCAAGCGGTCATTTACCTCATTCTGACTGATTTTACGAAAGGACGTTCCCAAATCGCTTGAGTACGCGCATGTGCAACTGTTCGGGTCAATCACCGGTCAATCATAAACATGTCGGCATAACAACGCCACGCTCTATATGCCTTGTATATTTTATGTATTATCTAAGTTAAATGAACGCTTTCGGATAGCATTTCGGGCGCGACTCAATCGCATCTCATTCACTTCATTAGTTTTAATCATTATCGGGCATTAGTATTATTGAAATATATCTTCACAAGCTTGAATTTTAGTTTATCTAAATCCCACCCTATCCCCGAACAGTATCCCTTATAAGAAAAGCAATCTTGCATCGCAAAATTCACAAGATAGCTAGCGGTCATTTACCTCATTTTGACTGATCCTACGAAGAAAAGGACGTTGCTAAATCGCTTGCCTACACGCATGCATGTGCATCCCTTATAAGAAAAGCTATCCATTCATTGCAGACTTCATAAGATAGTTAGCGGTAATTTATCTCATTTTGACCGAACCTACAAAAGCAAGGATGTTGCCAAATCGCTTGCCTATGCGCGTGTACCTATGTGCATCCCTTATAAAAAATGCAATACATTCATCGCTTCACAAGATAGCAGCTAGCGGTCATTAACCTCATTTTGAGTGATCCTACGAAGAAAAGAACGTTGCTAAATAGCTTGAATACACGCATGTATGTACATCTCTTATAAGAAATGCAATCTATTTATCGCTTCACAAGATAGCAGCTAGCGGTCATTTACCTCATTTTGACTGATCCTACGAAGAAAATAACGTTGCCAAATCGCTTGAATACGCGCATGTATGTGGATCCCTTATAAGAATAGCAATCCATTCATCGCTTCACACGATAGCTAGCGGTCATTTACCTCATTGTGACCGATTACGATACAAAAGGGCGCGCGATGACTTTACCAAATCGCTTGCCAACGCGCTCGAATGTGCATCCCTATCTCTACATTTTTAAGCCAAGGATAGACTGATGAAGAAGGCTTTATAAATATGGAGATTAAAAGCTACATGTCACAGTGTCGCAGTCAGTGCGGCACCTTAAGGACTGCGAGCGAGCACGACCTCTATACAGGGTGTGGCGTAAGTCGTGGTCCACCGTTCAGGATTCGATGAACCAGATAATTAACTATAACAATTGAAAATTTTAAACATTTTTACCCAAGGGTTCCGAAAATATTTCATTTTTGTCCTTTATTTACGAAATTTCTACCTTTTATTACATATTTGTTTGTAGTTTCAACAAAAACTATTATTTCTTCATTTTGAATTCTGTTAATTACTGCTGAATACTAGAGCTATCATGATAAATTATGATTTTTTATGTTAATTCAGCTCTTTAAGAAAAAGTTGTTTCGTCTCTAATTTTAACCCCGATTTTTAACACACCATCAAGTTCAAGAGAAATTTTTGTAAAAAAAAAATTTGGGTAAAAATAGGTAAAATTTTGATTGTTATAGTTAATTATCTGGTTCATCGAATCCTGAACGGTGGACCATTACTTAAGCCACACCCTGTATATTATTACTGACACTGTACAACAACAAAAAAAAACTGTATGTTTGAGTCATCGTGTAGCTCAACCTTATTTTAGGGAAGCTCAACGACCCGTCACAAGACGCTACCAGATCTGCAGGACATTTGCGTAGGCCATATACAAAATACTGAAAACTGCCACACAGTTATCATCATCATCCTCTCAGCCGAAAGACGTCCTCTGCTGGACATAAACGTCCCCCAAGCTCCGCCACTTCAACCGGTTCTGTGCCTCCCGCATCCAGCGGATTCCTGCGGCCTTCACAAGGTCATCGGTCCACCTCGTTGGAAGCCTTCCAACTCTACGTCTTCCGGCACGCGGTCGCCACTCCAGAACCTTTCGGCCCCATCGGCCATCTGTTCTGCGAGCAATGTGTCCTGCTCACTGCCACTTCAGTGGGCAGGGCAGATGAATCTAGCCTACATGGTACTCACATTCACAGTCGGTTTCCTTTTTGAATGTCTTCAAAAAACTTAGTACCTTGGTAAGACTGGCTGTTAGACTTTTGGTCTTCTGATATTTGAATCTACCCGTGATTGTAAAGAATGATCGTCTATCCACGACTTGACCGCGGCAAGCGTACCTTAACCTTCGATCACGACGCATTAGGTTTTTCCACTGGAATATGGCTTATCATTATCAACGATTACATCTTCCTTCTTAACTCTGATTAATGTCTGGAAAGTTTGGTTGATGAGTGCAGTGATATCAACGAATTGATAAAAAAATTGTCTGCTTGCATTGTTGTACTTACGTTTTGATAACCAGCACGCGTAGCATGACCACCGTAGAAATGGGTTTTGTCGACGGAAGAATAGACAAAATTACAGATTGTAGAAAGATTAAAGACACTCGGATTTTATGTCTCCTCTTCAACCTCCTACACAACCCGTCTTACCCTTCCTATCTGCGTGAACGTTTTTCTTACGCTCGCCCTAGCGATGCACTGTGCAGATCACACCTTAGATCCCTCCTTAAATCCCAACCCCATAAAACCAGTTATTATTCCTATTCCTTCTCTGTTCATGCTGTTAGATTGTGGAACTCACTTCCGCCTAGCATTCGAGATCTAAAAACTATTTCCCTTTTCAAATGTCGAGTAAAAGAGCATTACCTTTCCTCATAATTGTGTGTATTTATGTATATATTTACGTTTATTTTTATATTTTAGCTTTATGTATTTATTTAAGTATATGTTAATTTCTTGCATTATATATGTATAAGTATATTTTAGTTTAAGACTTCACATATTCATATCTCTCTTCTTGTTTTCACACACTATTGTCTACATTTCTTTTTCATTTCTCCTTTCGCAGGTCTGCTGGAAGAAATTTCTTAAGAAATAAGCAGTACCTTTGTACTCAATTGTTTTAATATGCCTTATCATTCTGTTTTTTTACTGTGTGTACATAAATAATAAAATAAATAAATAAAATAAGACAAAATTAAAGATTGTAGAAAGATTTTTGTACCGTTTTAAGGTGGCGTAGCATGACAATTCTATCTCTATTCTACCAAGAATAGACAAAACCTATTTCTACGGTGGTCATGCTATGCGTGCAGAGGGGTAATTGCGGAACTTTTTATCGGTAGGAAGTGTTTTAATATTCATAGTTAAAGAACATTCATTGTTATTTACGTTGCTGAGCCGACAATTTATTCGAACAAATGACGCAATGGTTTAGAAATAATCTTCAATCCCATTCAGATTCTGATAAATTGTGCGTTTCGCAATTAGGGCGCAGATCAATTAAAGAATATCGGTATCATTACAATTATCATTCAATAGATCAGTTTATAAATTATCATAATCAATACAATTACATATTATAATTATTATCAATATTACTAAGTGTCGAACGGCGGGCGTTTTGCGGGGACTGTCTTATGTAACTTTGACGTTCAAAAAGTGCTGACTCTCAGCCTAGTTTGAATAAATGACTTTTGATTTTGACTCTCCTTTATTTCGAAAAAAAGAACATATAAAAAAATAAAAAAAGACATATAAAAAAATAGTCGTCCACCGGTATCGGAAACAGGGTCCAAGCTACCGGTAGTCAGTGCTTCAGAGAGAGGTACATCCTTACAATTTATAGGTATATATTATATGATATTTATATGTAAAATAAATTAATGATACTAAATTGTATGTATGATGTATTTTTTTTAATACATAATATAATAATAATTTATCAAATAATATAAAAAACAAAAATTAAATCAAACAGCAATATTATAAATAAAATTAAATACTTAATAAATTAAACAATATAACTAATAATTATTTTTGAAAGAATAACAATCCATATAAATGAATAAACAGAATTATTATAATACATCGATAATTACAGAAAAATCATATAAATTATGTTAATTCATTTAAAAAAATAAGCGATAATATTGGTTTATTCTACGACATCTCCTGACCAAATGATTTTCAAAAACAGAGCTTCCTCTCTCCTATCCTCTTGCTGTGCCCTACAGGGTCCATAATGATCTAAATTATATAATTACCACCTAAGTTCACATTATGGTAAAGCAATAAAGATATTGAGTATTGAATGCGAGTCCAGAAGTACCGCTCTCTGAATCAAGCCCTTGATCCAACTGCCTAACGAGAGCCTCCTTAGATTTTGGTACAGTTTTTAAATTACCCTGACATGTGTACCTACATTAAGGCAACTAAACACCTGTTAGGTTCTGGTTTTTGAAAATTGGTAAGAAATATCTATGTTCCACTAAAAATTATAAAAACAGCTGATCAATTACAGTCATTGAACTTCGCCCATCTAATGATATGTTTTTTTAAATTGCTTTTTTGTTTCACTCATCTTCGATATCGATACCCAACACGTGGGTAAACTATTGCCAACCAATTTAATTTGACCCTGTATAATTTCCAGTCAGGGTCGCGAGATTGTTCGAAAGAGACACCGTGACCCGAGCACATGGGCAACTGAAGGAACACGGGTGGGTTTTAGTCAGTAAAAGTCTGACACGCCCTCCCGCTCCGCCCAAGAGCGGGAGACGTATTTGATGATTTTCCACCCACAAAAAAAAACCTTGTACAATTTAAATCTTCCATGGCATGTTCAATATTATCTGAATGTGAGGTTTAAAGATCAATCGGTATTATATTATAAAATTATTAGCTACGTGAACATAAAATACAATTACACAATAAATGTCTGAGATAAGCTAACTTTTATCTTGTTTTAAGTAAGAATATAAACATTTTGAGTGAAATTATTTGTTGCCAACAGAAATAATAATGTTTCCACTCAACAACCTCATACGCACGGCGACAATTCAAGCTATACATTTCCAGTATATGGAGTTACAGTCATATTTTGTTTGGGGCTCCCGCGGTTCTGTAGCGCATCGGGCACGTTTGCTGAAGCAGAGACAGACAGCTTTCAAGCTGTTATGCGTAAAAGAACAGCATCCCTGATGCGAAGGATTCGGGGGAGCAACAACAGCATTTTAAGGGTAATCTATACAAATAAATAAAATTGGAGTGTCTGTTTTTAATATTAAGATAACCACTTTTTACTAAGTGTATAAGGATGTATACACGATACATATACCAAAACAACATTTTTTACAATTTTTGTCTGTCTGTCTGTCTGTCTGTCTGTTCGTTCCCGCTAATCTCTGAAATGGCTGGACCGATTTTGACGGGACTTTCACTGGTAGATAGCTGATGTAACAAGGAGTAACTTAGGCTATTTTTATTTTAGAAAGATTCTTTTATTTTAGAAAAAAAATAACTATCTTCGAAAACTACGCTGACATACGTCTCAAAATTCGAAAAACCCAGGCTGAATCCTACGAAATAGATCAAAATAATGTACTACAGTATTGTACACCTTAAAAAGGCCTACAAAAATGTCCTCAATGGTATATGTCTATCTATTAGGGATAACCCACAATAACCATTTTTTATCTTTTACTTTTTACGAGAAATAAGGGCTTATTTACGAAGCGATTTTAAGCAATACAGCATTAATCCTTATCCAATTAAGTACCTTAAATACATTGTGCATTCAATATAGATCAATATGGCCCTTTACAGCATGTAATTTAAATGAATATCTTAGAAGATATTAGAGATTTAAAAAGTGGGCGCAGAGCGCGTTGGCAGGGGCCGGGTAGTACAGGATAAGTAGGATTGTAATTCATATTACTTTGGCTTCATAGTAATTGCGAATATCATGTGTGTTCATTATACTCAAAATAAACCTAATAGTATTATTCCAAGTAAGAGACCGCGAAATGGCTTAGATGTTTAGATTTTTGGATGTTTGTTTCTCAATGATGCAAAGACGGCCAAACGGATTTAGATCGAATTTGGCACAAAGATATAGGTATTATATAATGGATACGTAACAGATAGGATACCTACTTCATCCCGGTAGTAGGTTCCCGGGTGATATTTTCCGACAGCTATACGGGCCAAGCCACTGGCAAAAGTACTATTCCTATAATTATGTTCGGTGTCTGGTAAATGATTGAGTGTCTGTATAGGTAAAATAGGAGCGTTAAGAAAAACCAGGAAGACTTATATTCAACTAAACCAAGCCCTATGTCACAGTCTTCTTACTCTGAATACTATTACTTTTATTTTAAAAACACCAACACACATGATGTTCTCATAAACTATGAATCCTAAGTAATATGAGTTATAATCCTACTACTAATAATATTATAAATGTGAAAATATGTTTGATTGGGTGTTTGTTTCTCAATCACGCAAAAATGGCTGAATGGATCTGGATCGAAAATAGCACACAGAGTCTATATTACCTATATAACCTGGAATAACACATTCTTATCGCGGTAGTACGTCCTCTTGCATTCATTTCCGACAACCACGCGGGCGAAGCCGCGGGCAAAAGCTAGTAGTGAATAAGCCCGTACCTGGGGCACTGGACCCGTATGCATAGCTACAGGTCTGGTGCAGCGGGAGGGGTGCCTGCCGCGTCGCCCGCCACTCTGCCCGCCTCGCGTCTCTATGAACAACATCGTATATTGCCATATGTTTGTGTTTACGCGTGCAGGGACGCGTGCCGCTTCACGCGCCGCCTCTCCGTAAACAGCAAAAACGTCCGACGCGCCGCGCGACGCCACGCCGCACGCGCCGCGTCTCCGTAAATGAGGCCTTAGTCGCCTTTTACGACACCCACGGGAAGAAATGGAATGGTGCTATTCTTTACATCCGTCACTACATGGTAAAAAAAATTAAATTAAAAATTTAAAAAACCCCCGACACAAAAACCTAAGATCCCTTTAAAAAGTAAAAAATAATAAAAAAACTCAATCTTAAAGTACCTAAGTATGTATTAATAATTTAAAAAAAAATACGTCGCGTTGGGGGACCGCTCCAAACCTAACAATTTAATTACAAATAGTCTATTACCTAACTGAAGAAAACTTTTATAAAATTACTTCTAAATATTGCATTTAGGATACGATCGTCAACGACGTCTGCCCTTGCAGAGCGGTCCCCCAACGCGACGTATTTTTTTTTAAATTATTAATACATACTTAGGTACAGTCAGCACCAAAAGTCGATGAACAGAATCAACATAACAAAACACCTGTTCACAATAAAATGCCATAAGTTATAGTCGCAACTAGGAAACAAAATAGCCTGTACACCAGAAATTTACAAAAGTCGTTAAACACGACTATTTCAAAAGCGACTTTAGGAATACTAGTGCACAGATACTTTTGAAATAGTCGTGTTTAACGACTTTTGTAAATTTCTGGTGTACAGGCTATTTTGTTTCCTAGTTGCGACTATAACTTATGGCATTTTATTGTGAACAGGGGTTTTGTTATGTTGATTCTGTTCATCGACTTTTGGTGCTGACTGTACTTTAAGATTGAGTTTTTTTATTATTTTTTACTTTTTAAAGGGATCTTAGGTTTTTGTGTCGGGGGTTTTTTAAATTTTTAATTTAATTTTTTATTTTATACTTTTTATAGGTATACTTATTATAATGTAGATTTTGTTAAGTTGTAAATACATAGAACTTCGCCGTGGCCGACAGGAAGATGGGAAGCTTCCAAAAACAATATCAATTCAATTTGATGATGCCACTATCGGCCGGAGTTGTGTTGACGAGAATGGATGGATTCTGATAAGGCCACATAATGTAACTTTTCAAGGTCTTAGAGGATATGGAAATATTGAAAGAACAATGTTTCTTATCATTTTATGTTGGGCGATTACGGCATATATGCCGTAATCGCCGCAACTTATAAGTTGCAAGGGACGACAGTTGAAAAAGCTGTGGTTTACTTAGGTAAAAGTACTTTCGCAAAAGGCCAAGCCTATGTAGCCTTAAGTAGAGAATTTTTACTCTGCTTAAGGCTACATAGGCTTGGCCTTTTCCTTGGATGGTGTAGCAATTTGTGAGCTCGACCAAACAAAACTATTTAATAACCCACATGACAAATCATCTTTAGCAGAATTGCAAAGACTGAGATGTAGTCATTGATACTCTCACGTGACAATCGGATTTCCATGTCCCAATTTTCCCACCACCAATTTACTCATCAAGCGAAGTTAAGAACATCATTCTCTTTCAGTGCGCTTTCATTTGAGACCCCACTCGAGTATATTTGTAGACATTCGGTTATTCTTCCCCACTTTCACCCCCCACAACTTTTAAACGGCTCAACCGATTTTCATCAAACATGTCTAAGAACACTCGCACATAAGTCACCTTTAATACAAAAAAATAATAATTGAAATCGCTTCATCCGTTCGGGAGCTATGATGCCACAGACAGACAGACACACAGACAGACACACACACAGACAGACAGACAGACAGACAGACAGACACGTCAAACTTATAACACCCCTCTTTTTCCGTCGGGGGTTAAAAAGCCGTAGTCAAGAAGATTCCGGACAGAACCGGATTATTTGATATCTAGTTTATCATATTTTATAATCTATTTAAAATAGGTACCTAAACTTTTGATATCGTGGGTGTAAACAGTCTGAACCGAAACAAGCCATCTAAGTAGATAATGTAAAATTCAAAGTCCTGAGTGACTGACTGACTGACAATGCACAGCCTAAACCGCTGGTCCTAGAGACATGAAATTTGGAGGGTGTGTTTTTGTGAAGAGTAGATATCCACTAAGAAAGGGTTTTTTGAAATTCCATCCCTAAGAGAGTGAAATGGGGGGTTGAATTTTCTGTGAAACTTCCCAATCTCTGGGTCGGATAAGACAAAGCAAGCAGTGCGATAAGACATTAATTACCTGGATAAACACATACATAGGGTACTTTTAGTCCCGGTAGTACGCTCCTGCAGTATATTTTTCGACACCCACGCGGGCGAAGCCGCGGGCAGAAGCAAGTAGGTAGATAAAACTCATCTGTCTATCGGTAGGACATAAAATCGAGATTGAACCTGCGACCCGTAACGCAAAAGAGCTTAAACACCACTGTCCCTATCCTGGGCAAAGGCCTCCCTCCACTCCTTCCGACCAGCGCGTCCTCCTCCCAGTTTTGACGGAACCTATCCAGCTTGTCCCGCCATCTCTTACGTGGTCTGCTGCGACCTCGCCTCTGTCTCAGGGCAACAGTTCTGTGCTACTTAGGGCCACAGTTTGTCCGGCATACGGCAATCATGTCCTGCCCAGTCCCAGTCCCATTTAAATTGGGCAGCCTTTTGAGCTACGTCAGGTGTCACCAACATAATATTTGTGTATAATAATTAAATTCATTTCACGTCAGTCAGTCACATTTTCGCTACGAAGTGAGTTCTTTTTATTTTGAACGAATGAAATCTAATTTTATCACCTGAAATTTCCAAGTTGTAGAAACTGCCATCTAGTAATCAGATAGCTAAACTACTTTATTGTGATCCCGACATCTAATAATGAGCAGTGGTACTGTTTTGCAAAGTGCGGTCATGACAACATTATTCCTTCATAGATGAATAAGAATGAACTAGTGACAGAGTGTGACCAGCTGTATGAAGTAATTAATAATTTACTGTAATTTTATCAATGAAAGTAATGTAATTTTAAAATAATAGTATTAGTAAAAAATTTAAAAATAACTTTAACATGGCTTCCAATTTATATTTCATTGATTTAATGTATTTTGTAAATTTCTAACTATTTAGTTTGTAATTTTTACGTGGCATCACAAAAAAACGCTGCAATCGTTCATTCACATTCAAACAAACCATTCAAACGGAATTAAAAAAAAAGAACAAAGTTTTCTGTTGTTGTATGTGAAATGACGCGTGTTCCGACAATGGAGTCTAAAAATTACGTTTATTTAACAGTATTACTGTGTTTTGCAACAATTGGTGAGTAAAAACAGTTAAAATAGAGCCTAGTTAAGTATTTCAGCAAACTAAAATGGCGTAGTTTTACGTATTTTTATTAGTCCACGCCTTCTGAATTGGTTGATTTTCAACTGTGTGCGATTGTTGATTGACACACCCTATGATCGTTGATCGTTGATGATTATTTCATAAGATTTCTATGAGTTAACAATGAATAGTAACGTATAATCAACAAAGTTGTAGTTACTTTTGTTTCCTTAAGCTAATTCCCTTTACTTGAATTTTTTTTTAAGATATTTAATTTTTCAGTACAAGTAATTCTCGTTCTTATCCGCCAAATTATTTAGAAAAAGAACCTATTTGTTTTTATTAGTTCTTGGCGGCTCTGGACACAAAGAGTTGGAGAGTAGGGGCTGGCCCTTTAAAATGTTTTTTGAGCAGCGAGTTTACTCATTAATGCATCACCGTACTTACCAATATTAATGAGATCTTCACGAATATTTTCCTCTTTGGAAAGATTTGATTGCTTGTAATGTATAATCTCAAAAAACGAATACATAAACCAACTATAAAAATTCTTTCCCCTTTGAAAGCTACATCATTCCGGAGTAATATAAACTGTAAATTTCACGCGGCCGAAGTCGCGGGCGAAATGCTTTTCTCCAAAAAAAAAAAAAAAATGTATTAATTCCAGTTATTTCCAGTTTCTAGATCTAATTAATTGATTTACAAATTCTTTGATTTAACTTGTTGGCTATTGATTTACAACAGAAAATTACTATAATAATATTTACATAAGGTTTTCTGTCATTTAAATTTTATCCTTTTTCTGTACCATATTATGGTCCAATGTACTCAGCTTTAAGCACTTGTGTGTATCTTTTTTACTAATATATAAAATGCAATAAACGAATATGATTAGTTATTGAAATAGCTAACTAGCGTGTCAGACGGTTTCTGGGGTACATTTAATAAAAAAATTGTCAATCACCAAGTCAACATTATTCGGTTTTTTCTACAAGAATTTTCTTAGTTACTGCCTTGTTGGTCTAGTTCTCTAGTGGTAGCAAGCGCTACTGCTGAGCTGGAGATCCTGGGTTCGATTCCCAGGTCGGGCAACGTGTTATTGGGTTTTTCCATTTGGAATTTCTCAGTAGCAGCCCGGAGTCTGGATTCGTGCCCGGTTGATGGCAATATACTTGCCCCTATTACATGGGACTTAAACATAACAGGCAAAATGTGGGTGTACTATAGGTACCCTCTGCCCAACCCTACGGGGAAACAAGGTGTGATGTTATGTTAATATTCTTAGTAACATCTCAGTAATTTGAGCCTAGTAAGTGACAATCGGTCCCCTATTTTACAGAGCTAGCTTTAAATAAAATTGGTAAAATGTTAGTCAACTCCTCGGTCAACCTCTTCCGGTCATTCTGGCATGAAGTTATTGATGATGATGATGCTAGCGGAAAGGCTCGACCATCTACACATAAGACAATATTTTTTTCATTTTTGTGTGTGGGAGATCACGAAATGACGTCTCCTGCTTTTTGACTTTTACTGACTAAAACCCACCCGTGTTCCTTCAGTTACCGTGGTAACTCTTTCGAAATACATAAGACACTTGACTTGCAGGTCACTTACTTACAGTCATCGGTCACTAATTTGTAAGTCTTGATAGTTGATAGTGCAGTGGTTCTTGTTTTGTATTGTAATGTTAATGTATGTTTTATCTGTTGGGTATGTAATGTATTAATTATCATTGGTTGACAGATAAAACAGGTATTTTAGACTAATATGTAAGCACATAGTGTATAAACTTATTTTTATTGATATTTATGAAAACATTGTTAGCTAATAACGTTTTAGTACAAAATAATAATGAAAACCTATTTTTTTTCTGTATTATTTCAATTCTTTCTAATGTTATTTCAAATGCAGTTAATGAATTTTACTTAGCCATAATCAGCTTGACACAGGCCTACTCTTTGTGAGATGGAGTGGGCCATAATCCACCACACTGGCTCAGTGTGGGTTGGTAGATTTCACATGTCATCAAATTTTGGCACATGTTTTCCTCCACCTTTTTGAGTGCTTTAGTGATGAAATTAACTACACAAAATAAAGTACTTGCCTGGGTTCGAAACTTCCGGGAGTGATATGAAATTTCGAATGACGGTATTGCGACGCACGCTATTTCGAAAAGTTTTACCAGTGGTACGCTATTTCGAAAACTCATTGAGTCGAAAACCGCTATATCGAATGACGTTGTCCCGAACACGCTCATTCGAAAAACTGTTAGAATGGTACGCTAGTACGAAAGTCTTGTTATCCAAATCTACTGTTGCGAATAGCATATTCCAATCTGAATTATTTATTTAATCACAAAATCCACAGCTTTAACAATTTCACTTAGGATAAATAAACTAATCTTACAGCCAAATACGGATTTACAATTTAATAACTACACTTAATGCATCAGAAACAAACAGGATGTCATTGCTAGCACTTTCTAAGCATGTCTCAGTATGGAGTGTGGGTAGGTGTGTGGGAGTGTTTGTGAGGAGTTGTGATGGTGATGATGTTGTTGTGGTGGTTAGTATGGTGGTTTAATTCTAAAAGAACTGATCAAAGAATCAGTTCTTTTCAGAACCATTAGTCAATTCGTCGCATACAGAAGTCACTAAAAGCTCCCTGAATACACCTTTTTTAGTATTAAATATATCAATATGAGAGAATTTGTTGTTAAAGTTTCTTAATATCCTACCAATGACAGAACTTTGAGCGTAGTTTGTACCACTGTGCAGTACATAGAATAACTGTGTGTGCCTAGTCCGTCGAGATGGAGCACACAATCTTAGAACTAGATCATTTAAAGCTGTACTCTCAATGTTCCCACTACAGACATAAAGAAAAAGCATGTCGAGAATCATACGTCTGTTCTCCAATGGTAATATATTATAATTAGTCTGGGGATTGAACCTGTGACCTCAATAAAGTCATTATCTTTGTATTGGGTTTGGGAAACAAGAGCAATGAAAAGTATTATTTATTTATTTTATTATTTATGTACACACAGTAAAATAGAGAGTGAGAAGGCATAGTAATAGAATTGAGTACAAAGGTACTGCTTATTTCTTAAATATTAATATTATTATTTTAATTTAAGCTTTTAATTTCCTACGTACAGTAATCAACAAAAAAATCAGCAAATCAAAATTAAAGGTGCTTCGCATTACCAAAAGTAACAAGGTTATAGTAGCAAGGCTTGCAGTACTTTTGTAGCACAATGTATTTTTTTTTAAACAACACCAATAATGTACGTTGTCCACTTCTTTGTTTTCCTGCATGATAAATCCATCAACAATTAAAATACTTTTCCCTTTACGGGACCTCAATGGTCGATAAAATCAATTCTTATTCATTTTGTATGTTATCAACTTGTTTTTATTGTTGTGACGGTATTTAAATAAATAGGTATTTGTATTTTTGTTAGATTATCAAAACTGGAAACATGCTAGGGATACGTGGAGAAATCATAATAAGTACTAATATTAAACATTTATACTCAGTGTTTTATTATCGTAGCGTACGTAGTTCTTGGTAATCACTGGGTCACGACTTCAATACCCAGAATAATTCAGATTGGAATATGCTATTCGCAACAGTAGATTTGGATAACAAGACTTTCGTACTAGCGTACCATTCTAACAGTTTTTCGAATGAGCGTGTTCGGGATAACGTCATTCGATATAGCGGTTTTCGACTCAATGAGTTTTCGAAATAGCGTACCACTGGTAAAACTTTTCGAAATAGCGTGCGTCGCAATACCGTCATTCGAAATTTCATATCACTCCCGAAACTTCCACCTCACGGCCTACAACTCATAAGTTGAGGCCAATACCACTGAGCCACCACAGCTCAAAGAATTTTAATTTTCAACTGACCATAGAGTGTATGACTCATGAACTCATAAAACTTGAGTAAATAAAAAGTGTAAGAATATTTTGTTAATAAGTTATTACCTAAGTACTTAACTGTTCTACCTTCCATAATCAGTTTGTGTAAAATAGGTTTAAAAAAAAATTGTGTGTTTCAGCTTCGATGCACAACTGGAGTTTACTCCTTACAAACGATTATAAAATATATAGATTAGTAAACATAACAGGTAATGTAACATAATGGAGAAAGTTAGAGTTTACTCCACATAAATGTTCATACTCCGGCCTTATATTATGAAAATCGATTCTTAAGGAGTAAACTACAAAAACTTTTCTTTCAAGTAAGTCAGTTCCTACATAATTTTATCATTTACTTTTCCAGTATCAGCACAAAGGACCCCAACAATATCACACATCACTCAAGTACAGATCAGAGACATCGGTGGGCAGGTCGACTTGGAGTGCTCTGTCCATTATGCTCAAGACTTCCCTGTTATTTGGGTAAGTTTATTATTTATCTAAGTTTATTTTGTTATTACTTTTTTCCTGTTGTAAATTTTATTTTGTGTTTAATGATTTGGTTATGTATCCCTTAATATTTTTACTTAATTTCCATGTAACAATGCATGACATTATTGCCTTCTACCTGGTACAAATTAATACTCCAAGCAGGGCCTGAGAAATTCCTGATTACCCAATAATACATTGCCTCATCTAGGAATCGAACCCAAGATAAATAAAATAAAAAAATTATAATAAAAGACTTCCTACCTTAATATTCTGCCGCAAGAAATCTTCTTCAAAACTATCTGCTTTAATTTTACACCAAAAACTGCTCACAAATGACTATTCCTGAAGATGGTTCTCTTCGAACTGAAACCTTAATTTTTTACACACTGATTTACAATAAATCACCTACTACAACAGTAATAATATTTGTACCTAAGTCGTGTTTAGAGATCCTTAGAAAGAAACCAGGACACGCGTTTATTCCCTACAAAAATAGTCATCTGTTTTTTGGTATATACTATACCTAAAATTGTACCTAAGCTTGCTTTATTATAATTTTAATGTATATATTATGTTTTTCATTAAGTGTTAATTTTTTATTAATATGTATTTTTTAATCAAAACATGACTTAAACCATTTAAACAATGGTTGCTTATAAGGAAATTTATTCTTAAGAAGAAACAAGTCAATAAGCTAACTTTTTCCGGATGAATCACACCAAAAGAAAAAGGGAAATAAACTGTTATTTTATAGTCCATGATACAAGAACTTTGTTTAAAGAGTTAGGGCCCAGTAGTTGGCCACGTCAATCGCGGCACCAGGGGCGTGTGTTAGGACCTCAGAAGTGTAGTTGGAGTATCCAAAGAAGGAACACTGGACGCTAACATTTGGTACATGGTATTCCCCGAAGGGATCCGCTTTTTTCTCCTTAACTCGAAAGGCCACCCGAAGGGATACGCTTTTTTCTCCTAAACTCGAAAGGCCACCTGAAGGGATACGCTTTTTTCTCCTTAACTCGAAAGGCCACCCGAAGGAATACGCTTTTTTCTCCTTAACTCGAAAGGCCACCCGAAGGGATACGCTTTTTTCTCCTTAACTCGAAAGGCCACCCAAGGGGTGATTGTACTACATAAATACAGATTCTCGCTTCGGTGTAGCCAGTAGTACATCATTTCGCCAGTTAGTAAAATCCCATGTCGTAGGGGGTGAGTCTATTGCCATTCACTGGGCACAAAACCAGACTCCGAGCTGCTATTGAGATAGAAAATATTTTAGTCAAATAAATACGGAACCCAAGTCCCATTCAAATTGTATAACTTTTTAAAGTACCGAGCAGAGAATAAATTGCTCTTCATTGATTCAAGGACGTCTATAAATAAATATCTTGGCTCTTGTGTCTATTTAGCCACTGTGGTTAAATTATTATAACACTTTAGCAATGTTTATTTAACGATTTTTAGAGTTATCATCGCGTAAAATCTTTTTACACTATGATTTCTAAAATGACTTTAAGTGTGTAAAAATGAATCATAATTTCCAGATTGGTATTAAATAACATAACGAGAGTTGCACTAGATTATTACATTATTCCGCGGGAACGTACTACCGGGCCTACCCTATGTCTTAATCCAGGTGACCTCTGAGTTTGTTTCGGAATTTCTTCTCATAGTAGTCATTTAGGAAACGCCGACTTCAATTACTTTAAAAAAATATGATTGACGTGTAGAAGTGTTTGTACAAACCTTACAGAAATACAATCATTTAAGTCAGGGCTGTCCAAGCTACATACCTTCGCGGGCTAATTACATTTATTATGATATATTTAGTTTAGATAGATATGATATTTTTAGTTTTCAAGTAAAAAAAATACAGCTTAACCATTTCTTTATACGTTTATTGGTTCTTAATTAATTAATTTAATAAATAAATAAATAAAATAAATATCTTAGGACAACCAACACAACGTTATCTGATCCCAAACTAGGCAGAGCCTGTACTATGGTAACCAGACAACTGATAAACATACTTATATATTTCTAAATACATACATATTATAGATAATTTTTACCCAGACACAGAACAAATGATTGTGCTCATCACACAAAGATTTGTCCTGGGTGGGAATCAAACCCACGACCTCAGTCTTTGCAGTCAGGGTCACTAACCACTCTAATAATAGTTTATTTAAGTTATAAACTCTTTCTGAGCCAAATTACATCAAAATCCGTTCACCCGATTTTACGTGATTGAGTAACAAATATTTAAACGAACACGCTTTCTCATAATTATAATAATATTACTAGGTTTTAACAGCGGCTTCGCCCGCGTGGAGGTCGGAAATTATCCTTCGGGAACGTACTATCGGGGTAATTACTGTCCTATGTGTTAATCCAAGTTATGAACGATTTTTATGCCAAATTTCATTCAAATCCGGTCAACTGTTGTTGCGTGATTGAGTAACAAACACCCTTATATAAAATACTAGCTTCTGACCGCGACTTCGTCCGCGTCAAATTTTTGCTCCCCTGACGTCGTCGCATCGAATTGCCTGCCAGTTTTCGTCCATTTTTTGTTGCTGCTCCGCTCCTTTTGATTATAGCGTTATTTTATATAACCTATAGTCTTCCTCAATAATTAGGCTACCCAACACAAAAATAACTTTTCAATTTGGACCAATAGTTCCTGAAATTACAGCGTTCAACCAAACAAACAAACTCTTCACCTTTATAATATTAGTATAGATTTACGTACATTTAACTAATTCCTATTTTTCTTCACAGGTCAAATACGATCGTTACAAGACAGTGGAGTCCATCCCTCTGTCCAGTAATGCTAATCTGATCATCAAGGATTCCCGATTCTCTCTGAGATTCGACGACGCTACGGCGACTTATACACTTTCGGTAAGTTTATATTTAATCACGTTAGGCTACCTATCGTATCATTAAGTAGGTTAGGTATGACACGATGCAGCATACTGTGGAGGTCTTCCCTGCCTGGGCGGAGAAGCGACGTGTCCTCGCGGAGATGATCGGCGTTGGCGATGTCTCACGTCCGGACTTGATCCAGACCATGGTACGGAGAGAGAGGCCATGGGAAGCCTCCTTCTTCAAAGCAGTAATGCTCGCGAAGGAGGAGGCGGAGCACATGAGGGAAACGCAATCTCAGCGCCCTCATGCCCCTATCCACCGCAGGAGACGTCCCGGGCGTCGGGAGTCCATAGCCGACTCCGGACCACCGTAGGCGCGGGCTTGCGCAAGCATTGGGTAGCTCGCCGCCCGGTAAGGCCTGGCCCGGGTCGACGATGCGTAGGGTTCCACGCTCGCCTCCAAAGAGATGTCAGCAAAACTGATGGAGTCCACTGGGACCGATGCCTGCCAGGGTCGCGGGTTTTAGTAAAAGTTTGTCACGCCCTCCCGATCCGCGGAGAGAGCGAGGGAAGTCGTTTGACGATTTACCACCAACCAAAATAAAAAGTTTGATACCTGTCTATCTGAAAATCAGTCTTGCCTCAGGGTATCGTGTTATCCAGTAACTGGGTTGTGGAGGTCAGATAGGGAGTCTCTCCATGTAAAATACCCGTAGTATTCAACTGCACCCGGGTAGACTAAAGCCGACTCCAACATAGTTGGGAAGACAAGGCAGAGTATGACATAATTATCGAGTGACTGCATTTTATAGCTTAGGGCCTTATCACACTAGTGGTTCACGAGCGTCTTCAAAGCGGACCGAGTGTGCAGCGAATACTTCCCGGATGGGCATCGAATACGCCACGCATGCGCCGCGAATTCATCGAGGACGCGCAACGAGATCGCCGCGGATAGGACCGTTACTGAGTATATGTCGTACGTCATAAACTCACCGCGAACAGGCGTCGAAAACGTTGCGTAATCGCTACGTGCCCGCGACGTCTTCGCTGTGCAACCGCGACATATTAGCTGTGCGCCTGCTTCACTCTGAAGACGATACAATATATTATGTATGATAAGGCCCTTACGATTATTTTAATTTAAACTAACCAAAAAGTTTTTTTTTTTTTAATACTTTCTTATGCCTTTAATAAAAAGCTTTTATTTTGATATTCCAAACAGACAGTTCAATTTTTTAACTTACTTTATTTTTTTTTTATGTTTGTTAGCTCATAACTTTTGACTGCGTGAACCGATTTCGATGGTTTTTTTTTTTTTATTTGAAAGCTGGTGCTTCCCGATTGGTTTGGTAATTTGGTTCCATTCGGACAATGGGGTCCATGTGAAAACCATATAAGTGTTAAATTTGCATTAAGTATTTGCGCGACAAATGAACGAATAACGCGATTAGATTAGTGCGGGGTATCTACCATAACTAAAAAGTTAAAAATAAAAACTTTTTACAAAAAAAAAAACAACCGACTTCCTTAAAAAAACACTACAAAGTCAAAAATAACTTTAATTTCGGAAGTCGGTGGCAAAAACCTTAAATACAGATCCTAAGACACCGACTTCCGAAATTAAAGTTATTTTTGACTTAGTAGTGTTTTTTTTTTAAGGAAGTCGGTTGTTTTTTTTTTGTAAAAAGTTTTTTATTTGGATGTATAGCTTAAAGTCTCTTTTCGTGTCTGTCTGTGTGACCGCCTAGATCTTCTAAACTACACAATAAACTTGGTAATGCGAAATAATGAAAACATACTAAAATCGATCTAAATTCTGTTCCTTACAGATCAAAGACATTCAAGAGAACGACGCCGGCTGGTACCAGTGCCAAGTACTGATGTCTATCAGTAATAAAATAACTGCTGAAGTCGAGTTACAAGTCCGAAGACCTCCGATCATTTCCGACAACTCCACGCGGTCTCTAGTAGCTAGCGAGGGAGAGAGTAAGTACAATAGACTTTAAAAAAATAATAGTTTAAAAAAACTAAAAAACACGCTTCCATGGAAAACAAACTAAAAAGTACAAAATAATGGAAAAAAAGCGTGGGGTGCTTTTAAGGTATTTTTTTATTGATATCAGACACCCCACGCTTTTTTTCCATTATTTTGTACTTTTTAGTTTGGTTTTCCATGGAAGCGTGTTTTTTAGTTTTTTTTTTAACTATTACTTATTTTCTATTTTTTAGAGTATTTCGAATTTTGAGACGTATGTCAGCGTAGTTTGTGACAGTTTTTTTTGCTGTCCTGGTAACCCTGGCAAGGATAATGGCACAAATTTATGAAATTATTGCATTGTCATCGGTCCTTGACAGGTGTGCAAAGTTTGAATGAAATCTGGTCGTTTAAAGTGGGTCAAAATCGCGCTATAAGGAGTCGGTTACAAACAAACATACAAATATACAAACATTCAAGTGAAGCTAATATAAAGCGTGTAAAAAAAATAACTGGAAAAGCTACTGGTCCATGAAGATGCTTATGAAAGGTGATCTGCCGATCTCCCTGAAGCGCTATCTAATATCTAAGATATCTTAAGACAACCAACACACCGTTATCTGATCCCAAACTAGGCAGAGCCTGTACTATGGTAACCAGTAAACTGATGGACATACTTATATATTTCTAAATACATACATATTATAGATAAATTACCCCTAGACACAGAACAAATGATTGTGCTCATCTCACAAAGATTTGCCCTGGGTGGGAATCGAACCCACGACCTGTCTTTGTAGTCAGGGTCACTAACCACTAGACTAACAGGCCAGTCAAATCTCATCGATATGTGTATCCTGCCTGTCTTAACTGCTCAGAGCTGGTCGCTCACCTGGTCTCAAAAGTTCTGCCTTGGAGATTGTCAAAGATCTATGGAATGCAGTATTCTGGGTGTACAATAAAAAGACAGGACAAAATTCGGATCACCACGCTGCGTACCAAAACGGGTCTATTATACCGTGACATTTAAGTCGTCCTATAAAAGTTTGTCCACTCAATGTATCCCACATAATATACCTCTAGGCGTGATTAAAAAAATATTACAATTAATTAAGATAATAGGTACTAAGAAAAATAAGTAATGGATTAGAATTATGAAACATCCTGTTAATAATGTTTGACGTATCATACGGTAGAGAACATACCTACCCAGTGCACGAGTCGGCGAGATCATTCCATTTCCATTTTCCATGAGACAAAATATCATATTTAAACCACGTCATGCGTCATCATAGTGAATAATATTTTTATTTTTTAGTTATTCAATTGTTCATATTTTTCTTATGGATGTTTAGTAGTCATTGTATACATGAAGTGGCCTGCCGTTATAAGACGACTAAAATGTCACGGTGTATATGTCGCAGGTTTTTCATAAAATTAGGTTTTTGATAAAAAAATCTAGGTTTTTGATGAAAAACCGGAAGATGACACATTTTAAACTCAATTCCATCATAAACCTGTAACAATCCAGATTTTTGATAAAAAACCTGAACTAGTTTGGGTTTATGATCAATCTGATATACATTTCCGTTGACAGGGACTTAGGGACTTCCCCTGCTTTTGTTTCGCCTGCGCTCGCGCGCGCCCCGCCCTTTCCCCGCTTCTTCAGTCACAAAATACAACTCAGACGGGCAACCCGCGTTCATTTTTGCGACAAATAATTACGTAAAATATAATTATGTGAATAAATCTCATTAATATTGTGCTAGGGCTTACTACAAATGGCATTTATTTCATTTAAATAGATTTATCTGTCATAAAATCAAATCAAATCATTTATTTTTTGCAAAAATGGGTTATAAGTACATAGGTGTTGCTTTTTACATAGTAAAGTCCTCCAAATTTTACCGTCACATAGGCATGCAAATAATATTCAATTATGACATTATACTCAAATAAAAAATACAATACGATTTCAGATAAAGGTCAAATCATAGAAAAATTTATATGTCAAATTTGTTAATTAAATATCATGTTTAAAAAAATAAAAATGTCGGACTGGCTACTCTAAAAAAATATCACAATTATGTCAAAACTAAATAATACGTATGTCAATGAGAATAAAAGTATGTCAATCAGAATAGATGTATGTCAATGAGAATAAAACTAAGTCAATCAGAATAAAAGCATGTTAAACAGGATATTTAGTAGCAGCAATAACAAAAATAAAATAAGTCAACCAGTCAGCGATTCATCATTAAGGAAGCCGTTAATTTTATAATAACATTTCTCAATTAATATTTCATTTAGTGCCCTTTTAAATTTTATTACATTCATATTTTTTTATAACATTTGGTACTTTATTATAAATGAGTGGGGCATTACCAAAAAAACTTTTCTGCATTAGCGCTGTTTTACATTTTACATGACATAACTGGTTTACGTATTGAGTCTGTATTGGGTTTCTTCTGACCTCCGACAGTTTTTTAAATAATTGTGGATTATTTTTTACAAACAAAGCTGTTTCCAAAATATATAGGGACGGAAAAGTTAAAATTTTTAAAGATTTAAAATAGGGAAGACAGCTATCTGTTGTTTTTAGACCTAACATTGACCTTATACATCTCTTTTGCACTCTAAATACCAGTTCCTTATCGGTAGACTGCCCCCAGAAAATGATACCATACCGCAGATTAGAGGCAACTAGTCCATGGTAGGCTGTTAAAAGAGCCTGACTATTAACTTTTTTCGAAAGTTGAAAGAGAGCATATGCAGATTTGCTAAGTTTTTTGCAAAGGACTTCTATATGAGGTTTCCAAGTGAGTTTGCTGTCGATCACTAAAAAAAACCAAGCAAAACCGGGATTTTGACAAGATCTTTATCATAAACCCAAACTAGTTCAGGTTTTTGATCGAAAATCTGGATTGTTACAGGTTTATGATAAAATTGAGTTTAAAATGTGTCATCTTCCGGTTTTTCATCAAAAACCTAGATTTTCGATCTAAAACCTAATTTTATGAAAAACCTGCGACATATACATTGGCAAGAGAGCTGCCTGGCTGAAATGAGGTTGGGCGGGTCACATCAGCCGGATGCAGGATGACTGCTGGGCAAAGGTATACAATGTTTGCCTGAAGATGGACGACGCCGTCACGGATCGGCCCAGAAGGCAGTGGCATGATGACTCGGACATAAAATGTAGCCATGTAATGTTCAAAATTCCGAATTGACTGGCCTGTTAGTCTAGTTAAGTGGTTAGTGACCCTGACTGCTAAGACTGAGGTTGTGGGTTCGATTCCCACCCAGGACAAATCTTTGTGTGATGAGCACGATCATTTGTTCTGGTTTGGGTGTAACTTATCTATAATATGTATGTATTTAGAAATATATAAGTATATTTATCAGTTGCCTGGTTACCATAGTACAGGCTCTGCCTAGTTTGTGATCAGATAACGGTGTGTTGGTTGTCCTAAGATATTTATTATTTATTTTTTATTTAAAATCCAATGAACTTAAAAAAACCTCTTCTTTTCATCTCCAGGTGTCCAGATGGAATGTTACGCCGGTGGGTTCCCGCTGCCGAAGATATCCTGGCGTCGTGAAAACAACGCCATCTTGCCGACCGGTGGATCTATCTACAGGTAAATAATTTGCTATTTGTCTAATCCATATTGTCCCATTGCTGTGTAAAAGCATCCGTCTCCACTTTACGCATAAATCCTTTGCTATAACGGGGTAGTCCAAAAACCAAAATGAGACAGTCGTTTTGAAGGGGTCTGCTAGGACCGATGCCTGCCAGGGTCGCGAGATTGTTCGAAAGAGATACCGTGACTCTGGCACATGGGCAACTGAAGGAACACGGGTGGGTTTTAGCCAGTAAAACTCTGACACGCCCTCCCGCTCCGCCCAGAGCGGGAGAAGTCATTTGATGATTTCCCATCCAAAAAAAAAGACTGTCGTTTGGTTTTTAGGTCATTTAAAGTTTTGAACAAAGTTGAAATGATGTTTTTTGTAATTTTATTTGTTTATCGATAATCGTATAGTAACATGTACCGTGTGGTGCCGGACGTAAAGAATAACACCACCCCATTTCTTCCTGTGGGTGTCGTAAAAGGCGACTAAGGGACTTACTTGAGAATGGGCAGCAGCGTTCTCAATGCATTTTACCACCATACTGCGATCGCCAACCCGCCTGCCAAGCGTGGCGATTATGGCAAAGGGCCCCAAATTGGGGGAGGCCTAAGTCCAGCAGTGGTCGTCTTACGGCTGAAATGATGATCGATAACCAATACATGAGTAACGCATCGCCAGGTAGTTTAATTTGATCCTGTATATTTATGATCATCAGCTGCCAATAATGTTCCCACTGCTGGGGCACATGTCTCCTCTTGGTGAGGAGTGAGCCATACTCCACGCGGGCCCAGTGCGGGTTGGTAGATGTCACATGTCTTCGAATTTTTGGTTCTAAGACATGCCGGTTTCTCACTATGTTTTACTTCACCGTTTTGAGAACAGTGGTGATGAAATAATTTGGACTTACTAGAGAATGGGAAGCAGCGTTCTCTATGTATTATACCACCATAATGCGATCGTCAACCCGCCTGCCAAGCGTTGCAATTATGGCAAAGTCCCCCAAATTGGGGGAGGCCTCTGTCCAGCAGTTGACGTCTTACGGCTGAAATGATGATGAGTGAAGGGCTTATCAACCGGGTTCATGGTTTAGGTTAAGCTATGCTTGTCACCTTTGGTCCTTGGATGGGTGACCATCTTTACATACCAAGACCCTGCCTCGGAAAGCACGTTAAGCCGTTGGTCCCGGCTGTCTTTCGTAGATCTTAGACAGGCGTTACGGGTCATCAGAAGCCGGGAAGTCTGCCAACCAATCTTACCAAGGGGTGTCGTATTACCCAGTAACAGGGTTGTGGAGGTCTGATTGCCAGTCGCTCCATCTTAAATACTGGTACTCAGCTGCATCCGGTTATTTTGGCAGCCGACCTCAACATAGTTGCGAAAAGGCTAGACAGAGGCAGGGTGTGTTTAATGTGTTGATTTCTGAAGTGTGGTAATAAATACTTCTTTTTTCTCATTACAGGGGCAATATCCTAAAAATCGCTGCAGTACACAAAGAAGATCGCGGTACATACTACTGTGTAGCCGAGAATGGCGTTGGAAAAGGAGCTAGAAGGAATATTAACTTAGAGGTGGAGTTTGCGCCTGTTGTTACTGTACCCAGGCCGAGGCTGGCTCAGGTAAGAATTGTCGAGTCAGTTAAACACGACTACTGAAAAATTACGCTATAAAAAGTATAATTTAAAGGAAGGAAAAAAATACGTATGTTTGTGGTAAGTAAACATGACGCAAAGAAAGACTAAACGTAACGAGAATATAAAAAAAGCTGGTAGAAAACACACTTGTTATCATAATCGCCTCGCTTGGCAGGCGGGTTGGTGATGGTAGTATGGTGGTAAAATAACAACCGACTTCCTTAAAAAAAACACTACAAAGTCAAAAATAACTTTAATTTCGGAATTCGGTGTCTTAGGATCTGCATTTAAGGTTTTTTTGCCACCGACTTCCGAAATTAAAGTTATTTTTGACTTTGTAGTGTTTTTTTAAGGAAGTCGGTTGTTATTTTTTTTTTAAGTTTTTATTTTTAACTTTATAGTTATGCGCAAATACTTAATGCAAATTTAAGACTTATATGGTTTTCACATGGACCCCATTGTCCGAATGGAACCATTCGGGAAGCACCAGCTTTCAAATAAATAAAGAATCATCATAATCGGTTCGTCCAGTCAAAAGTTATGAGGTAACAAACATAAAAAAAAATATACAGTCGAATTGATAACCTCCTTCTTTTTTTGAAGTCGGTTAAAAATGCATAGACAACGCTACTGCTTATTCTTTGGTAAATCCCTTAGATGAGAATATTTTCTTATTTCATACTTTTTAGAGCGTGATTTTTCAGTAGTCTGGTTTTAGTTAGAAATATACTTTTTTAATTTAAATTATTTTGGGGTTAGCTTACAATATATTATTTGAAATGAGTTCTTAACTTTATGTCCCCTAGAGGGCGCTATATTCAATTTAATGCCGCTTCCAATGATCATTCATTGGTCATTATTCGGTTTCAGTCTATTGTCAAATTATGACGTAAGTAGTTTAGAAGTTATAAGGAAACAGATGAACATACAAACATAGACACATATCATACATATCGGTCAAAACCATAACCCTCATTTTTTCTTCGCCGGATTCGGTTAATATATAATTCCTTATCATTATTTATTTCAGGCCTTACAATACGACATGGATCTGGAATGCCACGTGGAAGCGTACCCGCCGCCCGCTATAACTTGGCTAAAGGACGAGGTACAACTATCCAACAACCAGCATTACAGGTAAAATATCTTACATCTTAGCACCTAAATGAACAACTCATAACGTGTGTGTGTTCCATGTGATGCCGAACATAAAATACAAAACTTTAGAGGTGTCAAGGGACACCCGGATGGAACGAAGTTCCTTTCCAGGATTCATAATTGTTATAATTTTTTTATTATTTATTATGTACAAAAAACCTATATACACTCAACAAAAATATTCTCTCTCCCTCTCTCCCTCTCTCTCTCTCCCCCTCTCTCTCCCCCCCTCTCTCTCTCTCTCTCTCTCTCTCTCTCTCTCTCTCTCTCTCTCTCTCTCTACTCACAACAAAAAAAAAACAACAACATACAAACAACAAAATATATACGGTCGAATTGAAAAACCTCGTCCTTTTTTTGAAGTCGGTTAAAAAGTGTCGTTACAACTTTTCGTGAGATTTTTTTCCGTCTAGCCCCCTTTCACAATGCGCGATAAGAAACTTCGTTCCAAAAATACAAAATGTTTATTTCAGTACAAACTAGTATACGTTTATGCGGCGTTTATGATTGGAGCCTCCTTTTAAGCATCGCTTGTGTTAGGAGAGTCCGCACTTCC
This sequence comes from Aporophyla nigra, assembly GCA_947507805.1. Lineage (NCBI taxonomy): Eukaryota > Metazoa > Arthropoda > Insecta > Lepidoptera > Noctuidae > Aporophyla > Aporophyla nigra. Next base: position 4,526,883 of record OX382318.1, read on the forward strand.
ATGGTTTCGGCTATTTTTGAAACTTACTTCAATTAACTTATTATTATATTTATAGTAGTGCTTTATTTTCGTGCGATGTGTGTGAGGTTTGTAATGTGTGTGGTGTGTGGTGTGTGATATGTGAAATTGGTGTGGATGTGTGTGTGAGGGAGAATGTGAGTGTGGGTGTGGCGGTGCCAGTATAACAAATTTTCACTTATTTTAGCAATAATTCAGTATCTGCATAAGTGCGTGATTTCAACCATTCTATTAGCATTTTTTTACCTTTATGAAGATGTTCAGTGTAAATGTACAAGTATTTGTTCACTTTATTATATAACCGTGCGCCGATTGTTTTTTATATTGAAAAATAAACATAAAGAATAGCACCATCCCATTTCTTCCCGTGGGTATCTTAAAAAGCGACTAAAGGCCTTACTAGAGAATGGGCAGCAGCGTTCTGTATGTATTTTACCACCATACTGCGATCGCCAACCCGCCTGCCAAGCGTGGCGATTATGGCAAACCCCTCCAAATTGGGGGAGGCCTTTGTCCAGTAGTGGACGAATTTCGGCTGAAATGATGATGATTAAAACACAGGTATAAACACAGGTAATCAAAATACCAATCAATTTTGATTACACAGGTTTGCGTCACAGGTATTTTGATTTGAAAAAAGAAAGAATAAAAAAGATTTATTCTGCACAAACAAGACTCAAATTACAAAAAAAAAAGCATCAAATACTACAAATAAAAGATCACAGTTAGACAACATTGAATACAAATTGTTTTGGTTAAAAAAATATTTCGCAATATGAAATTAAGTACAAAGATTTCAGTTACTTGAGAACTTAAAATAGTTTATTTTATAGTTTTTCTATAAAACAAATCATTTACATAATAACATTTCATTTCGTACAGAAATAACATGAACAAACATAACACACATTGTTTAGGACTGATAAGTGCGATCGTGGACAGTAGTGATGTGGAGGCGGTTTACTGTCTTGGTGATTTTAACGCACATCCGCATGGACTATTTTTTACAGACTTATTCAACTACTGTAGTGATAATCACTTTTCATGCGTTGATGTAGATAGGTTGGGATTGACGTCGAACACGTATACGTATGTCAGTGACTGTAATGGGTCTAGGCGATGGCTTGATCATTGTCTCTGTACAGAATCGGCTCGGAAAACTGTTCGTAGTGTTAGCGTTAAGTATGATGTAATGTGGTCGGATCACTATCCATTGTTGGTCGAATGTGACATTAATATAATTAGGCCGAAAGCAAAGCGGAGTATGTTCCATGATAACTTAGTTGTCTGGGGACAAAAAAGCTCAGATGCTATCAACACCTACAGGCAAGAATGTCATCGGCGATTGCGAAATGTTGATTTTCCTCGCGAATTGTCCAATTGTTGTGATCGCATGTGTAGTGATTCGAACCACAATCTAGTAATTGATTATCTGTATCGGGATGTGGTATCTGCTCTAAGGGAAGCCGCCATTGTTAGCAGAGAGACACGGGTCATTGGTGGAAGGCCGAAGCGCGTGGTGGGTTGGAATAAGCACGTCAGCGAGGCTCACTCGCACGCTAGGCTAAGGTTTAATGAGTGGCTTAATTGTGGCAAACCTACGTCAGGCGTGATTTATGAGGAAATGTGTGACACTCGAAAGACCTTTAAATCAAAATTAAGGTGGTGCCAAAATCACCGAGACCAAATCCAGATGGACATCCTAGCCGAGTTGCACACTAAAAAAGACTTTCGAAACTTCTGGAAGTCTACAAAAAAGCACAACCTTAGGCCTGGTTTGCCAGTGAGCGTCGATGGCATGTCTGCTGAAAGGGATATTGCCAATGTTTTTAAATCCCAGTTTTGTGTCGAGCCAAGCAGTATTCCGCCCTCTGAGGTGGCCGATGCTGAGTCACAGTGCACTGTCCTGGAACCAAGAGTTAAGTTCTCAGCTGCGGACATAGCTAAAACCATAGGGTGTATGACCAGGGGTAAGTCTCCAGGACATGACGGACTCAGCATCGAGCACCTACAGCATGCAGGTCCCCACCTGACACGTGTTTTGGCCATGCTGTTCACTTTCTGCCTTCGCCATTCATACGTGCCAGACGAGCTGATGAGAACGGTTGTAGTACCAATTGTTAAAAATAAAACGGGTGATATTTCGGATAAGAACAATTACAGACCGATCTCATTAGCGACAGTCATCGCGAAGGTATTTGACAGCATGCTTAATGCTCAGTTAAACAACACAATAACTTTGCACGATAACCAGTTTGGGTTTAGGCCCAAACTGTCCACAGATAGTGCTATATTGAGTTTAAAGCATGCTGTCAGATATTACACGGACCGGAGCACGCCTGTTTACGCCTGCTTCCTGGATCTGTCCAGGGCTTTTGACCTGGTTTCGTACAAAGTGCTGTGGAAAAAGTTGCTCGATAGGCGAGTTGCGCCTGAAGTTGTTAAAATCTTCCAGCACTGGTACGGGAACCAGGTCAATAATGTTAAATGGTCGGGAGCTCTGTCGGACTCGTACAGATTGGAGTGCGGGGTGAGGCAGGGGGGGTTGAGCTCACCAACGCTCTTCAATCTGTATATCGATGGACTTGTTGCCGAGCTCAGCAGCCGTCATGTTGGATGCCATGTTGATGATGTTTGTTTTAACAACATAAGCTACGCTGATGATATGGTGCTGCTGAGCGCGTCAATAGGGGGACTCAGAGAGCTAATAAGCATTTGCGAAGCGTACGCTCACACACATGGCCTAAGATATAACGTCAAAAAGAGCGAGCTTATGGTTTTCAATGCGGGTTCTAAGTGTCCGGCGGAGGTTCCACCAGTAAGGCTATGTGGGGTGTCCTTGGAGCGGGTACACACTTTTAAGTATCTGGGCCATATTGTGACGTCCGACCTAAAGGACGACGCTGATATTGAGCGAGAAAGGAGGGCGCTGTCGGTGAGGGCGAATATGATTGCCCGCAGGTTTGCTCGTAGCTCCAAGGATGTGAAGATCACCTTGTTTCGAGCCTACTGCACATCTTTTTATACGAGTAGTCTGTGGGTGTCATATTTGCAGAAATCCTACAGTGCTCTCCGCGTTCAATATAATAACGCGCTGAGGGCGCTGCTGCGGCTGCCTCGCTTCTGCAGCGCATCGGGAATGTTCGCAAGCGTCCGCATTGACTGTTTTCATGCCAGCATGCGCAAGAGGGCGACCTCGTTAGCGAGTAGAGTGCGGGGCAGTGCCAACAGTCTTCTTACCGCTGTTGCCAATAGGTCGGATGGACCTTTCATGCAGCACTGGCAGGCCTTACATGCACCCGTATATCGGGCCTGGGGCAGGTAAACATTGTAAATAATCACCACGGAATTTAAAATAGCTTTTTAGTGTAATTTAATTATTTTGATTTTGTAGTTAACTTATTTTATTTGATTTTATTGATTAATTGATTTTATTGATTATTTGATTTTATTGATTATTTGATTTGATTTTATTGATTAATTGATTATTTGATTTTATTGACTTGATTTGATTTTATAGATTATTTGATTTTATTGATTATTTGATTTTATTGATTTCATTTTATTTATATTAAATTCTTATACTTACTAACATAGTTTATAAGCTCCTATATATGTTACTAACCAAATTTGGATCATGTTATCTGATAAATGAATAAATAATAATAATAATAATAAAACAACTCAACAGTATGCAGTATAAGTTTGTTTATGCTACCATAAACAAACTTTCCCTACTGCTGCGCTGCTGTACCTACTGCTGTACTGCTATAAAGCTAAAAATCTTTCCCTTTTTGTTTTTTAAGTCATGACTTTTTAAAAGCTAGTATTAGTTTCATGAGATACTTAATCCATTCTTTTCGTTCTGACGTTGGGTCAGGAATATTCAAAACTTCTTTGATTTTTTTTTTTGTTTGTTGTGTAAGTTACTCATTTATTTTTTGAAGAAACACCACCACAATACTTATATTCACTGCATCAGTTTTTTTCTTGTTGTTCATGTAACTTATTTATTTACTTTCTTGAAGAAACACCACCACATAACATATATTAAACTTATGCTAAATATAATCTTTATAACAAAAGAATTAATGTACATGTGAATGTGTATGTACGTTGTTGTACTGCATGTGTTTTCAACAATATCGCCGAAAACTGAAAAGGAAAAGTATATAAATTACAATACAGAATATAGTCCTCCAGACCGTATTTCGGCCATGGCGGAAAATAGAGACTAGCCATCGGCGCGGGAGATATTATAGTGCACAAGTGTGCACAGGACACAGGAGCACTCACTCTTCCCTCACTCTCATAGTCCGATGGGACGGCAATTCGACACGACCGGAGAGAGATCAGACGTAGGACCAACGGCTTAGCGTGCTTTCCAAGGCACGGGGGTTCTAGATACTCACACTACCCTTACCCTTTACTTCTTTCAGGACTTACGTCTATTTAGTTACACCTTATATAATTAAAAACTGGCGGTATCTTTTTTTTTCGTCAATAATATAAAAATATTATGCGACCTAAAAATAAAAATGTTTGATAATGTTCAAATGCCCTAGTTAGCCCCACTTCGAATTTTGAAGAACTCCGTTCAGAAATTGATGCAAAAAAAAAACTTATTTGCAAAATAGTTGGACAAACGTCCAACTGAACTTTACCATTTTGGTACCTCTAAGTCTCATTTTATTTATCATTAATGCAATTATTTCAAGCCATATTTTTCACTCCCGACGCAAAAAGAGGAGTGCTATAAGTTTGACCGCTATGTGTTTCTGTCTGTGGCACCAAAGGTCTAAATGGTTTCACCAATTTAGGTGCTCTTTTTTTAATTTAAAAATTAGCTTTCTAGTTGTGTTTCTTGGACATATTTTATCAAAATCGGTTCTTATTAAAACTTAAAAGGCCAGACTTACGTATTTTAAGGGCCTTGGTCCGGTTTAGTGCCGTAAAACGGTCACTTTATGAACCTATCTTCTCATTAACGGCTTGGTTTGAAGATTTGAAAAAAATATATATTTGCTATAGATTCATGTACATAATTTTTACAAGAGCTCTTTTTTCGTAGGGTTAAAACCTTTGCTGTAAAAAAATATTTACGACAACCCAATTTTTGGCTTATATTTTATACTCCTACTAAACAGCTTTGTTATTTGGAAATATTATTACACATAAAAATAAACGGTTATAGGCACTACGATTTCACAATAAAATATTGTAAATTAATCAAAATTTTGCAAAGAAATACCCCCATTTTAAGCCGTCAAGGGTAGAGGGGCTCTGCGCAGGCGCGGGCTGCAGTCGTGCATTAGCATTCAAACGGGAGGGCTGTGTCGCTCGCTGCTCCGCTCCGGCTGTCGATCGACTACGCGCGACGTGTGTGTTAGTGTAAATACTTACGAACGTATTGTAACAGTGTGTGTTTATAGACTAGCTCCTTGCAGAGGAGTCGATTTGTTTGTGCGAGTAGACGCTTTATTAGTGGTGGCATTTCTAAATACTTTTTTGTTTATATATTTTATTGTGTGAACTGTAACATATTTTGTATTTAAATAAAAATGCCCAGGCAAAGAAAGTATTTAATTTATTAGCGATTATCCTACAGTTATTGACTATTTCTGTTTTGTTGTAATTTTTAATTTTTAGTGTCTCCTTACCAAAACTGTGCGTTACAAAAACAATATTTTTTTTTTTAATTATGTTAATATTTCTCATGTAAGTGAAATTTGTTTTTTATGGGAAATGAAGATATCTCTAACCCGAAAAGTTGTCTTTCTTTAATCAATCACATACCTGCATGTTTAAAGAAATATGTCCAGTATAAACATCAAATAGTTGCGTCTTTCTAAAGTATCAGCCATTGATCCAGCATTCGGTACCTTTTACAGTCGTAGGCAAAAATACCGACTTTCGTCCGTCTCTGCATAATCTTTGGTCGTCGTTTTAGTTTAGCGCGCCGCCGCCACTCGTTACGTGTGTGCGGGAGTATGGAGCTTAGCTCCGCCCATATGCTCAAGGTTAACGAGGATATTATACACCTTAACATTGAAAAAATCCCCAAAAAAGAAAAAAAAAAATTTTAATTCTTGGTCGCTGATTTTTTAAATTTAACTTTTGTGAAATAATTGACTCATTGTCATGAGTCAGTTATTTCATAACAAAAGTTATTGTCATGCCTTGCTAGTATTCGTCTTCCAAACGGAACGCGACATTCGTTTTACTTATTAAAAAAAAAGGACCCCAATAAAACTCATTGGTGATTTCTTCTCTAAACTAACCAACAACACATTACTTAGTAAAACTATAAACTTACCCGTACAAATGCAAGAGCAAAACACTAAAAATATGAAAGTTACGCTGAACAATTTCATCTTGTTAACTATACCGAATTTCGGTACACACTGAACCCAATCTTGTTATTGAAATAATTATTGAATCCAAAGTAAAGCAATATAAAGGATTAGTATTACTATATGAACGTGATTCATAACGTAACCACAGCCTGTGGTTAGTGTCACAGTAAACATTATAAGGAAAATAATCTCCTCCGTTTTTTTTCGTCGGTTAATGAGTAACAACGTACATATTATCCTTATTATACTGGCTTTTATTAGCAGCCTCGTCCGCGTATTATACACTAGCTTCTGCCCGCGACTTCGTCCGCGTATTTTTTTTTATTCCGGGCCCTTCCCGTCGCGTCGAATCGCCTACCCGTGCGATTTTCCCAGTTTTTGCAACATTTTTTATTACTGCTCCGCTCCTCTTGGTTGTAGCGTGATGTTATATAGAATATGTTACTCGCTGATAATGTAGCTTTCTAATGGTGAAAGAATTTTTTAAATCGGTCCAGTAGTTTTTGAGTTTATCCATTATAAACAAACAAACAAAAATACAAATTTTCCTCTTTATAATATTAGTGTAGATTTACAGTCACGTTGTGCACGTTGCGTGTGAAAATTATTGTAAGTGAAGTTCCGATGCGCGTCGCTAGTGTCGCGACGCGTCCAACCAACCGTCGCCCTCGCATCCTCGCTAAATGACGTCTTGCGCGTTGACACTGAGCGCGACCGCTAGATGGCGTTGTGTTTAATCGACGATTGTAGACAGAAATTATTTAATAACGTATTGTTAGCTGTGACTTTTTACTTTAAGTATTTTTGCTCGGTAAATTATTCAGACGTACCAAATGTCAAAAATGAAAAATAATGTTGTAAAGAAACTACAAAGATTTCCGTCACCTACTGTTGATTTTTGGAGGTACTAAATATTGGTTTGTTCAGGATGATGTACTTATTTGTAGTGTTGTAGTACAGGCATGGTCTCGTCATTATGACGCATCATAATGGTGAACCAGAGTTATCGTTCTCTTTATGCCGTGTGAGGTACAAACATTTCAGGACAAGTACAAAAGAGTTCTAAATCTACCGATTTAGATTCCGATACCGAGGTAGATTTTTTAATAACATGAGTTGGTCCCGCCATCAAGATTGCAATCAACTGTGGTATCTATATAGAAATATAAACAACTTTACCCATGAGTGCCGTCCTTAATAAAAACTTTTTTACAAAAAAAAAAAACAACTGACTTCCTTAATTCTAATACTTCCGAAATAAAAGTAATTTTTCACTTTGTAGTGTTTTAAGGAAGTCGGTTGTTTTTTTTTTAAAGTTTTTATTTTTAAATTTTTAGTTATGGTATCTACCCCGCAATAATTCCAAACAAACTGCATATTTAAAGAGTTCCTTCCGGTGTCTGTCTCCGGAACTCATCATCAGATCTATATGAAATTTAAAGGGGATCATTTCGGAATAAACCCCTTTCGAACAAAAAAAGAATTTTGCAAATCCGTCTATATAGACGGATTTGCAAAATTCTTTTTCGTCATATATATGACGGAGTTATGGCCGAATATACATTAAAAAAAAAATATAAACATCCGAATTGATAACCTCCTCCTTTTTGAAGTCGGTTAAAAATATCTCATTTCGTCAATATTAAAGCGATATATTTTTTTTAATAATTGAAATATATTTCATTCATATTTTACGTGGGTAAAGTTGCACATGGAAAACAAAGATGCCATAGTAGACGATATCAAAAACCGCTTTCCTTCATACATTAAATTATCCGGATTTTCGAATATCGATGCCTACTGACAACAATTTTAATCGGTTAATCGAGTCTCTACATTAATATGGGTTAGATAATATTAATATTTCAAAGAGCACCCCACGCTTTTTTCAAGTATGATGGTAATGGGGGGAACCGACTTAAATACTAATATTAACGTAATTAGGAAAAACGAAAATTTTATCAGCCTGGGGTAATTGGGGTACAGTCACATGTTACCATCATACTTGAAAAAAGCGTGGGGTGCTCTTTGAAATATTTTTAATTGATATCAAGCACACCACGCTTTTTTTTTCAATTCTTTTCTACTTTAAGTTTTGTTTTCTATGAAAGTGTATTTTTCAGTTAAACTATTATTCGTTTTCTCCCCTCAAAATGCTTGGGGGAGGGAGGCATAGGTCCAACAGTAGACGTGTTCCTATTTTTTAGTTCAGCTAGCTACAAAGACGTGTTTAGTATAGTATAGTATGTATGTTATAGTATGAATTTCTTTCTTCCCCAGAATCTCTCACTTCGCGACAGCAGACGAATTCACAGACACGACTATCAGGGTCATTACAATTGAGAAGCGTCAGTACGGCCTCTTCAAATGCAAGGCCCAGAATAAGCTGGGAACTGATGAGGGCCAGGTGGACTTAGTTGGTAAGTAACATTTCGATTGTTTGATTGGTATGATTAGAGACAATTTTTTGGGATTCTTTTTTTTTGAGTTGCATAACGGGTAAAGGGTTTCTTTTTAATTTTTCGTTTTTTTTATAAACAATATAGTTACATTCGTTATTCAAAATAAGCTTTCTTTGATTTCTGTATTTAGTTTTTTTTTTTTTTTTGGAATTTAATTCAAAATATTCTAATGTTTTGTAATTATTACGTCTTGCAATGTTCATGTTCTATATTTTAACTATTGAAACTTTGCGTTTTGTTCAAGTAAGGTAAGACGCAGGTCACTGGTAACAAACCCAGTAACAGTTGGTCTATTTTTATATTGAAACTACGTACTTTCAGCGTTACGCCAGATCTACCTCAAAATGTTACCACAGACGTGCGCTTTCCTGTACAATACAGAGTGAGATTATATTTATCGGGCTATTAATTAAATCGCTAATATTATAGTAAAAGCTAATAGAACCTATTATTGTCTCGAAAGCAGTGGTGGCCCAATGATATCGGTCCCGATTTCTGAGTTATACGTCGTGACTACGAATTCAGACAGGCAATTTACTTTGTTTACCACTGGTGGGACTTAACTGCGTGCCTGCTATCGAGAGGAGGCCAACTATATTGAAATCGGCTTCCAGTATAATTAAGTCCGGGTCCAATTATGCTTGTATAAGGTGTGTTCCTTTTGATATTCCATAATTCTAGGGAATTAATGAGATAGTGTAAAAAAATCAGCTGGCATGTTTTTCCAATAAAAAAAAATGTCATACAAAATAATTCGACTTCACTATTAATTGTGTAAACACCCTTACGTAAATTTGAAAACGTCGCATTTTCTTAGCTTTAAATTCATCAATGAAACTTACACTCGTATTCAAGAAAAAAAAACCGTTACGTAATATATTTTTTTTTTTAACCATATGCCAGTTTATTCTTTGACATATTCTCATTAATACACTAAAGTTATGGGATATCAATAGAAACACGTACAATAATATGCTATATTGTTCTCACAACCAGGCAAAAACTTACATAAAACCAACATCTTCAACTTGATAATCTCACTCTGTACCATTTTGTATACTCCGCATGCATGGCTGGTACTCGTCGCATGCTACAACATACGTCTTGTCTCTAGAATCTATAATCCCGGTGTGTCCACCGGCTTGTGGTACCGCGCGTTTCGCCGGCGCGGCTAACATCGCGCCGTCTGAGGCCACCCTTATGTCCATGCTCGCTGTTTACATCGTGTATGCTGCCAGGAGGTGAGTTTTAGCTTATAATTACGTTTTATAGTAGAAACTATTCTCACTGTCTGTCTATTCTCACTACAGCGCCTCGTGTGGCCAAGATTGGAACTAACGACGCTATCTTGTTTTGAAAACAAGATGGCGTCGTTAGTCACCTTTGGTGATATTATTTAGAAAGATCATGTGCGTAGTACTGGTAAATGAGGTGCGTGTATGACCAGATGTATGAACCTTAACGAGGCAAAAGCAGCAAAAAATATTTTTGATATTATTCGTTTAAAACGTAAAAACTAAGCACGACACAGTGGGAATGGTGGCTTAATCCGCGTCCTAACTGAAATGATCGATCGCGCGAATACGCCATAATTATGTCACTTTTGTTCGGACAACCAGAGGCGCCCTGTATTGACCAAGGGCTCTGGTTCGCCGAATAAAATGAAAGCGCCGGACTGGTGTTCGCGCGACAACCGGTCTGGTTAAGACGTAGTCTTAGAAAAAACAAGGTATTATTTAATCGTAGCTATAAATTTGTTTCTTATTTTTAAAAAAAATTGCATGTTTGGAATAACATAGCTTCTTGTTTGGCTTCTTAGAAGAAATTTGATGATGTTTTTTTGCTGTATTCATGTTTGCAACTTTTCATTTTCTGAGACTACTCCTAGAGAAAGAAAAGTTACAAACTTGAATACGATCAAGTTAAAAAGTATGATACATCTGTTATGCACGCGTGTTTGTGTTTCTGCAAAATGGTTTTCATTGAACTTCTTTCCATAAGAGGAAAGCGTCAAGTTAGCCCACCAAATTCTAATTTTCTTTGACAGTTCTGACTCTGCCTGCAAATTGCAAAAAAAAACTAAAGATAATCTGAATTTCGCCGACTATCTTAGAAGACCTACGTTAAAAGCGTTTATCCAACGCGGGCTGGCAACTTCGTATTTTAAGTAGTTTTTCGTTATTACCTTATTAAGTTGAAATCATAGTACTGTTTTTTATTTCAGCCAAGCATTTTAGATCTGATCCAGATCTTTGGTATTTATGCAACACTTATTACGATAAAATGTTTATATTTGAGAATAAATGTTAAAAATAATTATAAATACTAGGGCTACGCTGAAAAAAAAACTGGATTATTATTTTATAAAATACTAGCTTCTGCCCGCGACTTCGTCCGCGTCAAATTTTCGCTCCCCTTCCCGTCGCATCGAATTGCTTGCCAGTTTTCGTCGATTTTTCGTTTGCTGCTCCACTCGCGGGCAGAAGTTAGTCATGTAATAAAAGCCAAATAAAAAAGTTTCATCATTCTAGCTTTAAAAATGACAATACTTCCCTACAACCTTTTATCCTTCCTTTCAACACCTTAAAACCCCTTTTCCGGAATAAAAAGTAGCCTATGTCCTTTTTCAGGCTCTAAACTATCTGTGTACCAAATTTCATTTAAATCGGTTCAGTAGTTTTAGTAGGAAAGCGAGACAGACAGACAGACAGAGTTACTTTTGCATTTATAATATTAGTGTGGATAGTGTGGATTAATGCAACGTTGCCAGTCCACGTGGGACGAATGCTCATAATGCTAAATTTGATTCGCACGGTCTTATCCCAACGGCGAATTTACCCCAACATACCTTATACTGTGCAATATTGTGTGATAAACTATGTTCTTTAACTAGAAGAGTTCGGAGTTCCATAACAGATTACTGTGAGAAGAAAGTCCGGAACAAACTCAGAAGAGATGAATTTCTAACCAACTATTTATCAATATTTCCAGAGTCGCCAATGCCGGACATTAACTACCCCGGACTGCGACCCGACCCGTTAGTTTACGGATCAGCCACAAAAACGAACGTACAACATATCTTATACCTGCTGACATATCTTTTTATTATACTGTCTTAATCTTCGAGCGAAATAAATCGAAAAGGCACACACTCACATAACGATTAATATCGTTATGATCACGATGGATCATAACGACTAATCGTTATGATTACGATAGACCATAACGATTAATCGTATGATCACGATGGTTCATTAGGATTATTCGTTATGATTGCAATGGACCATTAACCGTTATCATTATGATGGACCATAACGATTAATCATTATCATTACGATGGATCATAACGATTAATTTAAAGTCAGATCGAACATTGCATATCACGACGTAATCATAAATAATGATAAATCTTATCATTCGCAATAATATCATTTAGCGTTGACCTATAAAACAATGACGGATCAATCCGTAATTATATTCACCAGTGAGTACACTTTTGTACCTTATTCACATGTTTAATTTAAACGTGCCAAAGTATGCATGCCATTTAAAACCAATTAATATCATATCGATATAACTCTGTCTATTGAGTGTTTATATTTTTTTTTAAATCCTTCTGTAAAATGTTTCAAAAAAAATTTTTTTAGAAGACTACCAATGATGCACTGTTTATTGAAATTAAAGTAAAATATTGTCGAAGTAAAAAACGCACAGTAAAATTATATTAATTGACTTCACGCTAGATTTGTTTCATAAGGAAAAATCAATGATGATAGAAATAATTATAATAATAGATTTATATGAAAATGCCTAGCACAAAGTAGTCTATTAAAAGTGATGTCCGCTTAAGACTAACAAATAAACAATAAATACCCAGTAACTTAATAGTATTCCAAAATATCACTAATCCAATTTACCAATATCAATGATATCAACTTTTATAGAACAACAGAAAGTTAACAATAAGTCACTTTGCCATGGCTTGGCAATATACACTCAAGTATTAAATTGACAAATAATTTAACATTTTATGTTGACATTGTTGACTTTACAAAAAAATATAAAAAATAAGTTAGTTAAGTTACCGTTTTCTCGAAAAGCAGTGGCCGTCATGTAGCATCCGCAATTTAACATCACTGAAACGTTATTGAAAGTAAGTTGGTACGTTTATCTAGAGCCTTTTTGATATCGTAAAGCATGTTATTTTATATGACAGCTGTCACAGCGGCAATATGGCGGCCTCTGCTGTTTAGGGAAAGCGTAACTTAACCCATATTATGAACTTAAGACTTGAATCGCACAGTCATATTATGAACTTAAGACTTGAAAATCACAAATGATTTTTTTTTAATCTCAACACGATCTTATGAATAATTATTCAGGCCTATCTTCTTATTCTAATAAGAAACCATTTTAATATAATGACATTCGGAATAACACAGTTTTCTATACAGTGAACCGACATATACTTTAAATGTAGTATAATAATCTTTCATAAATATCTTTATACCTTAAATATAAGTAAAATGATGATAGTATTTAGTACCTGCAAATAAATGTCTTGTGTGTAACTTTTATAATATTTTTATACTGAACGTAATTAGGATTGTGGCAGTACTATGCGATGTTATAGAAAGCTATATTTCGCAGCTGAAATCTTTTCCCTATAAATAGTAAATATATTCCTGCATTTTGCAGCTAAAATTCGTCCCTTAGGAACAAGATATAAAGTCAAAATAACAAGTGATATTTATAGCATACATATTGTATACTAAACTTGAAATTGATCAAACTCCTGTTACGTTTTTGTGTTACTGTGGAGACTAATTATACAGATGGACAGTATCAGAAGGCATAAAAAATGATTAAAGTAATTATATGCCATATTTACAAAGGCTAAGTACATGTCATAATTTCAAATGCTAGCAATAAAATATGTACAAAGATTTTCGTTATCTGTATAATGTCTATATCATCGCATATCTACTGTAAGGGCGTTATTACACCTACATGATCGACATCGCACAGTCATATTTATCGACGTTGATTATACAGACTCTTAAGACATCGATTAAACTATCGTACAGCACGCGTAGCATGACCGCCATAGAAACGGAATTTGTCGACGGAAGAGAAGACAAAAAGATAGATTGTATCGTAGAAAAATTGTGTAAAACTGAAGAAAAGAGATGTTTCTATTCTTCAGTCGACAAGAGTACGATGTCAAGTATGATGACTATTTCTCTTTACTATTGATGAGATAGAAACATTTTTACAGAATTAAAATACATAAGGAACTGTTTTTGTTCTTGGTAGAATAGATATAGAATTGGTCATGCTACGCCGCGTATTTCCAATCTGTACAAGGCTAGAACGCAACGGTGTGAAACTAGTCGCGTATAGATTGGAAATCACTTTTTAATCAAGGGCTTCCAATGTATACAAGAGTAGTACGCAAATACTCGTGTATACTTTGTAGTGGCCAAAGTAAATAAACTGTTCCATAATATACAGTGCTACTCCGCATGCAAACTAAACCTGTAGGTATAGACGAGCGGCCGGTGAGTGTCAGAAACGACATGGTTTGGGGAGTTTAGGTTAGGTTAGGTTAAAACTTCGACCTCCTATGCACGAGCCGAGCGAGCGAAGCGAGCGGTGCCGCGGGAGCGGCCGGCGAGTGCCAGAAACGACATGGTTTGGGGAGATTAGGTTAAATTAAAACTGTGACCTCCTATGGAAACGCTTTAATTCTGTTGACGAAACCTGTCAGCGAAGTGTCCTGTCGAGCGTTGCTACTTCCCCTTCATTTTATTCGTCAACCTCACACCTCTTCCGGCCTTTAAATCGATATCGATACATGAAAATTCGAAAGTTAGGTTAGAATATTAACAAACATATTTCTCAAAAATGGGGGGGGGGGGGGGGTTCGAAACTTTTCCTTCACAGGAGAGGCTCTACACCTCCCCCCTCCTCCCGTAACACCCCTTAAATCGAAGCCCAGCAATCAGAAGTCCTACCAAATTCCTATGGTAGCGTTCTGGCCTTGTATAAATTGGAAAGATGCACGTGCGCGTCTACGTTACAAACTATATACAAGTAGTACGCAAAATTCGTGTATACATTGTAATCACAAGTTTAAAAAATGCATTACAAAATATACGCGAGCAGATTCCTATGGTTGCGTTTTGGCCTTGTACAGAATGGAAATACGCTGCTACGCCGGCTGGGCCTGTCATTATCATTCACAGACAAAGTACACCTTCTGCCGGACATATGCCAGGGCCGTAGCTTTTGCAGGCTAGATCAACTTGACGGTAATAATTACACCGTACATGGTTCAAAATTGGTTGACAATTCACTGTGAGTTCTGAGTTTGACACTTGTCAAATGCCAAACACCTGAGCTGTTTTCAATTAGATCGATCCAATGTAGATGCCGGCCGATAGCCGGCCGATGCATCATGCCCAGTCTAAACTGCGCAGAAGCGGCGCAATAAAATGACACAAGTAAAAATTTGAACCAAATGGTGACATAAGTCTAACTGAATTGTAACAGCATGGAATAGGCTACCGGGAAATAATGTGATAGCTCCCATACTGAACTGCGTCAAGAATCGAATTGTCAGATTAAATATCACCAAGCCTTTTGATACATACGCATCAGCTAATACGCTACTAGTGTGTAACCAAATAATAATATTGAGGCAAGTGTGAATTGAGAGGACTTACGCGAAAGTTCGGAGAGACTACATTCAGACTTGCCATGATTCATCAGCCAAATTGCAGTACAAGCAAGAGTCGATCGACCTTGATGAAAGCATCGATGCGAAGTCGATAGTGTGGCGGTGTAATCACACCCTAATAAACATAAGAGTGTGTAAACATATTTATACTATTCATATAACCCAGCTTTCCTGCACTTTAACTAAAAGATTGACTTTGATTTTTAAAGAGCATATTTTTGTAAGCAATTATGAAATCAGTAGAATTTTGCTTTAATTTAAAAATAATACACTTGTGAATTTTTGTGGTGTCACAAAAACATCGCATCTTTGTTATAGATCTTATTTTTGTAGTTTGTTCTTTGTATAAATTGATGATTATGTTTATTATTATTTTATAGTAAGTAATTCTTGTTTTGTGAAATGTAATAGAAAATTCAAAAATAATAATGTCTAAATAGAATCTCGGTCAAGAATTTTTAAATGTAAACGATGTAATGTAGGTTTGTAAAAGTGTTAGTAAATAAATAAAAATGTTTTTTTTTTTAGTAGTTTAGATCTGAATTATACATTCCGAATCTTTAATGGTTATACAATTTGGATACAATATATCATCATCATCATTTCAGCCGAAAGACGTCCACTGCTGGACATAGGCCTCCCCGTATCGGGGGGGAGTTGCCCTAATAAAATGGAAATTATAACTTTAAAGAATTAATTCAAGAAATAATTCGTTGTTATTCCAGTCAGAGAATGGGATTTCTTGTTATTCATCATTCCCTCAATACTGAAGGTCGCGACCACATACAACGCGTCTCCAAGTTATGACGTCTTCAATGTAGACCGCTCAGTAAATACTGGCTTCAACAACCTTCTTGATCGCGTCTGACCATCTTGCTATCCTCTGCCTTGAGCGCGTATTCCTGCCACCCGGCCCAGTATTATAAGCCTGCTAAGGTGAACGCTTCGTATGTTCGAAAAAACTGAGGGTAACTTCCAGTTCTAGATATTGTAGATAGTCGCTTGGTGGTGTTGAGTTCGATGAATCATCGTCATTTGTCTAGCCTTTTCCCACCTATTTTGGGGTCGGCTTCCAGTCTTATCAGGTGCAGCTAAATATCAATATTTTACATGGAATTACTGCATATCTAAACTCCACAAACTCGTTACTAGCTAACACGATACCCCTTGATAAAGATCGGTTGTAACATTTTTGGTGTTCACTGACTACCCGCAACGACTATCAAAGATACTACGGGCCGTTTCGAAGTACGGAATCTTGTATCCAAATTGTATAATTTTAATTGTTTCCGAGTCTTATAATATTTCGACTTTATTACAATATTCCATCCAATTGTAAGACTTTAATGTTAGTAAATAATTTTACACCATTCTTTAGGCAACTTTTTGCATTGCAGTGTTTACTGATGATTTTTTTTTTTCTTATGAATTTGCAGTGTGTTTTTTATGTATTATGTTTTTATGTTTGATGGCAATTGTAGACAAGTTTCTGAAAATATTTTGAGTATGAATCGACCCATAATATTAATGAAAAGGTGACAAAAACAGATAAAGGTATATACCATTTTATAAAACCTTATTGGTAGCTATGACATTTTTTTATTTCATCATCTACCTAGCCCTTCACCACGTATTTTTGGGTCAGCTTCCAGTCTTACCAGATGCAGCTGAATCATCATCATTTCAGCCGAAAGACGTCCACTGCTGGACATAGGCCTCCCCCAAGCTCCGCCACTTCGACCGGTTTTGTGCTTCTCGCATCCAGCGGATTCCTGCGGCCTTCACAAGGTCATCAACTCTACATCTACCGGTACACGGTCGCCACTCCAGAATCTTTCGGCCCCATCGGCCATCTGTTCTGCGAGCAATGTGCCCTGTCCACTGCCACGTTTGGCAATTCTTGATGCAGCTAAATACCAAAATTAAACTGTTTAAAGGACTCCATAATCCACACAATATCCCTTGGTAAAACTGGCTGTCAGACTTTCACGCTTCTTTTTTTGTGGGTGGGAAATCATTAAATGACCTCTCCCACTCTGGGCAGAGTGGGAGGGCGTGTCAGACTTGTACTGACCAAAAACCCACCCGTGTTCCTTCAGTTGCCTATATGCCAGGGCCACGGTAACTCTTTCGGACAGATCGCGCGACTCAGAGACTTTCAGGCTTCTGGCTTGCAATGATCGTTAAATATTTACGAATAACAGCCGAGTTCGACGCTATCCAAGGCTTGAAACGATCTCGGTATGAATTACATGGTCACCCATCCACGTTACACAAAATTTGGATATCGATAAATTCATTACAATTTGCCTACAATTGTTATGTGAACATTTGACTGACTTCAACGCTTTGTGTTTCAAGCTTTTTCCCTTTTTCTTTAGTTTTATAATCAAACGATACCAATAAGAGATGTAAGTAATTATTTCTACAGACGCCAGCACATCGAGCTACCTGAAACTGTCAAATTTTCCCAACCAATATTGAACCTAATGCTTTAGCGATAAAGTTGAAAACCTATTCAAGATATTTGACAGATTGTAGTAGCTTTTTATGCTGGAGTCTGTACTTAGTACCGTTTGAATAACTTTTTTTTAAATCAATTCATTACGATCACACTTCGCTATCTATAATAAAGATACTACTTTTAGTAGTAGGAAGAAAACTAAGAATGAAGTAGAAAATGAAAGGAATGAATGATTTCTACCGAGGCAGTACTTACCACTGCTATACATATTCCTTTTGATTAGACTTTTTTGTATTAGACTGCCTCGTTGGTTTAGTAGTAGCAAGCGCTACAGCTAAGCATGAGGTCCTGTATTCGATTCTAGGGCAGGGCAAAGCGTTATTGGGATTTTTGTAGTTTCCGTAGCAGCCCGGAGTCTGGATAGATGCCTGTTTGATGGCAATAGGCTCGCCTCCTATTACATAGGACTTGAACACAATTGCCCAAATGTGGGTGTACTATATAGATGCACCTCCTCCAGGGCATAAAGTTGCCAGGAAAATTTAGAGTTAGAATTTAGACAGGACAACGTCAGTCGGGTTAGCCACCATTATAAATAACTGTCAAAAAGTATAAGTATATACGTACACAGTTACCACACAACACTGGCTTCCCATTTTTTAATTACGGACGTGAAGTTATTAAAAGTATCGGTAGCGAGGTGTTATCAGAGATGAATTGATAAAAACATGCTTTTGTGTATTTATAAAAGACTTGTGAAGAATCTCAGTTTAGTGTAAACTATCCCAATGTAAAGTGCAGTTATTTTGTTTGAATAAAGAAAATTTTGAAAATACTATTGAGTTTTTTTTTAACCTGAACACTCAGTGCCCAGTTAAAAAAAGACTTATTCAAAAGTACACACTATTCACACCTAGCTTATTTTTGTGATTTGCACCCGGTGGGCGGGTGCTGGGCATGCTCGCAAGACATATAACTACTTATACGTAGGACTCGAGAGCGAGTTTTGGGCATGCGAACGAATTATCGTTCGACCCGGGAGCCGGGTACTTGGCAGTAAGTGTGAAGTGACCTTTGCACCATTTTACAGTTAACTAAGGCTAGGTTCTAACTGCGTGGAGATTTTCACTATAAAAGGCTTAGTCAGGTCCTAAGCCAGGTCATGGTCTACCTTTATGCTAATGGACCCGATAGACAAGTTACTTTCGCATTTAGATTATTAGTACGAATGCATACATAAATTCATTGCAATTTGCCTTCAAATAAATACCTACTTAACTAAAGAGTAAGGGGCCATCCACATAATATAACGTCACACGTTAAGGGGGGGAGGGGGTCGACGAATTGTGACAATAAGGTGGGAGGGGCTCTAAATTTTGTGACGTCACATTTTAAAATCTAATACATTTAGAGCTATTAAAACTCGAATTATGAACTATTAAAGAATTTTGTTTTGTTTGTTTAACAGTTCTTGCTACAAGTCAACTACAGCCTGATTTAAAACAATGTTTTGCATTTATTAGCCCATATGTTGAGAAATGCTACTTTAAATAAAGCTAGGACCCTTAAGAGGCGAGCTAAACGAAAAAAATCACAAAGAACGCTGAGTAAAAACGAAGCTAGAGCGAGGCCAGGGGATGCGATGCGACATACGGGTCAGGAGAACAAGATTCAGTTCAAAAACAAATAAAAATAAACAGCAGATATTCTTTATAGTTTTTTATTTTTGGATAATAATCATTACAATAAGTTTTACTTACAAAACACAGAATTGTATACATAGTTTCATTTTATCCTTTTTAATTTGTCGCCAGTTTTAACATCGTCATGCATGTCGTTTTTAAGTCTGAAAAATGTCTATTTTAGACTTCTATATCTTCAATCGATTGCACAAAAGGAGCAAGGGGCCTAGACAAAGCGACATTTCATCTGCGATAACGATGAATGAAACAGTCAAAAATGTATTGAACTGACATAAGTTACCGACAATCTTAGCGGCAATACTCGTAATTTTAAGAACCTCCTCAGTCTTATCGTCATTCATAATCATTATTCGATCGCAGTATGATGGTAAAATGCATAGAGAACGCTGCTGCCCATTCTCTAGTAAATCTCTTAGTCGCCTCTTACGACATCCACAGGAAGAAATGAGATGGTATCTACTATTCTTTAGGTCCGGATCCACACAGAACCGGACGTAAAGAATAGCACCTCGACTAACGGATCTGTCTCCATCTGTAAAAAATCGAGTTTTTGTACATTTTTGACAAGTTTTTGACATTTGATAGTCGCAGAGATGAGACTGCGTTTAAATTTGAACGTTTAATTACGAGAATTGGACTTTTTTTGTGGGAAACAAAGAGTACTATATATAACATAGGTGGGAAATCATCAAATGACGTCTCCCGTTCTGGACGGAGCGGGAGGGAATGTCAGACTTTTACTGACTAAAACCCACCCGTATTCCTTCAGTTGCGTGTGCCAGGGCAACGGTATCTCTTTCGACCAAATCTCGCGACCCTGGCAGGACGAGAATTGGCCTTCTTATGTCAATCCTGTAGAAAGCCGTTGTAAAAACACGAAGCGCTTTGAAGGCGATTGTCACTTATCTAGGCCATCAGCGGGATAATCGTATAACACACTATCAATAGAAATGGATTTAATTTTTACAGTTCAACAATATTCATTGCGTTATTATTATTCGTTAGAGGTCGGAATTAGGTAGAGTTATTTATGTACTTACACTGATTTCATACAACGAAAGAATAAAGTGGACATGCCCCAAATCCCGGGATTAATTTTGAAGAGCAGAAAAATCCCGTGATCTATTTATAAAAAAGGCAAAGTATAAGTATGAGAATTTCCTTAAGACTATTAATAATTTGTATTGTGAATTTAATACTAATAAAAATTGTATGTTAATTATCTTTGTTTTATTTGTCTTATCTATCTCTGAGGTTTTTATTATTATTTATTTGTAATATTATTGGTCACACGGGATGATTGTCTATTAGAAATCCCGGGAAGATCCATATTAATATCCACACTTCGATGCAAGTACATAAATAACTCTACCTAATTCCGACCTCTGGTTATTACGTTGCTGAGCAGCTGTATGAAGCAATGGCTTAGTTCTCCTTCACAATGATTTAGGTTTTAATTGATAGCTGCATTTTTTTTTCGGTAAATGATGTATATACACAAGGTACAGTTAGTATTTACACGTTGTTAAAACAAAAGAAAAATGAGAGGAAGATTGAAAATTGCCTTATTTGTACCCAACTGCAACAGAGCTCAAAAGGAGGGTAATGTTTTTTGCTTACGTACAGACGCCAGCACATCAAGGTACCCGAAACTGTCAAATTTTCCCATTTAATCTTGAACCTTATACTGTAGCATTAAAGTTGAAAACCTATTAAAGAAATTTGACAAACTGTATTGTAGTAGCTTCAAGTGTTGGCGTCTGTACTATTGTCCTTATGAACTACACTTATTCGAAATCATCATTTACAACATTATCGTTTTCTATATTAAAATAATTAAAAATAATTAGGTTTTGGTAACATTCGTTTCGCTGTACCTAACGTAATTATTTAAGCTAGGTAGGTACACTTTTATTTTACAACTGTTTTGGTTTGTCAAAAAAAATTAAGAAATCTTGAATTTGAACCCTATTTTAAAATGAGACCACGTTAAGCAATAGATAGAGAAAATATTTCGGAAAAATCCCCTTTGCATGTTTTCTACCTAACCCCGAATAATGAAAAAAAAAAACTTAATCCCTTCCCATAGGCACTACGTGATTTTTAAAACCATGCCCATAGTGTACAGCTTCATAAATCAAAAACAAAAAATGTTCTGACGCCTGCACGCGTAGCATGACCACCGTAGAAGTGGGTTTTTTCGACGGAAGAATAGACAAAATTACAGATTGTAGAAAGATTAAAGACAGAATTAAAGATTGTAGAAAGATTTGTACCGTTTTGTGCGGGCGTAGCATGACAATTCTATCTCTCAAGAAAAGACAAAACCCATTTCTACGGTGGTCATGCTACACGTGCAGTAGGACATAATCATTTACCTAGCCTTTCCCAAACTATATTAGGATCGGCTTCCAGTCCAACCAGTTGCAGCTGACCCTTTAGAAGACTGGTTTTCAGACTTTCGGCCTTCTGACGACCCGTTACCGTCAAAGATCCACTAGGACAAGAATATAAAAAAAAACCACGGAAGTCAAGAATACGTATACATACGTACACTTGTTGAATTATTTTCAATTAAAAAAAAATCTACGTGGTCTCATATAGGGTGCTATTTATTACATTCTTAAGTCAGTTAATTTTAAAATCACCTTTTCTTACGATTACTATACAAGTTATTATTAAAATCACCATAATAAAGAGAAGATCCGCCATAAAATGTAGACCGCCAGGATGCAGAAAATAAATCTTGCTATCTGATGCAGATAGTATAATCTGAAACAAAAAATGTTGCTTAGAACAATGTTTATTAAACTCATGATTTCGAACAGCTGATCACGAGGTCAAGGGCCTAGTCTCTTACGTTTTTCGTACTGTTCATTACTTACATATTATTGTATAGAATCAAGTTCTAACTTAACAGACAGCCGTGCTGCTGGACAGTTTGTTGCGCCACTTCTTCCCAGCTAAAGCACTAGGAAGTGGTGAAGGGCGGACATTTTGGGGGGACAGTCTTATGTAATTTTGACGTTCGAAAAGTGCTGATCCTCAGCCTAATTTGAATAAATGACTTTTGATTTTGAAATAGCCATTTCATAAGCTGTCAAAGAATAAAGAAATGACTTGAATAAGGACAATTAAAATGGGTAGTCCGGTAGTTTCAATGCGTAATCCGGCTCGAAGGACCATGTAGAAGGTTGGAAGATTGTCAATGATACTGTCAAGTTTAATGTAAAATAGAAATATTCAAAGGACCAAAGCTTGTTAAATGCTGATAAATGACCGAGGAAGCACACGCGACGATCGCTTATCAAGTACTACGTTGCTGCCCATTCTCTAGTAAGTCCCTTAGTCGCTTTTTACGACACCCACGGGAAGAAATGGGAGATGGTGCTATTATTCCGGCTCCACACGGGCAATCCGTGTGGTATGTGTACTTAAGTATCCAAGCCTATATACCGGGTGACATTTTTTAACGTCTTGAAAAAAAATAGGGGTAATAGGTGAACGGAGTAGAAGCCTTTGGCATAGAAATTTTTGGTACTTTTATTTTTGAATAACATGTAATGAAATTGATCTAGCAATAAATATTACACATTTAAAGTAACATTTTCATACTAGAACAACAAAAACAGAAATTTGGCCAAAAAAAAAAAAACAAAAAACCAATTAAAAACCTATCTAAACTCAAATTAAACGCACCCTACTCAATGCGCGGCATGTTTCAATGATTTCGTAGCACGGTCCTACCCTTTGAAGCCAGCCAATCGGCGGCCTCATTGATCTTTCGCAGGCGCACGAGCCGCACACGCATCCCTTTCCGCCCGTGTCCCGCGCTCCTTTAGTTACCTACGATGAATCTGAAGGCCTTCCTGCCTTCTATTCTAGTTACAGAACACACCATATGAAGGTCGAGACGGTAAAAAATGTCATCCGGTATAAATGAAATCTTTAAGTAAGTTTCAGTAACCTTTTCCACTTAAGCCTGGCTGCTGGTAGCGTGTCATCACTCTCCTTGAAGAGGAACCTCCTGATACCACCCAGGTAGTCCTGGAAATACTCCTCCCAGTTCATGTCACTCATGCTGAACGGGTATATCTGGAAGAAGAAAGTGGAATTAATAACTGCGCAAGCGTTACTCCTGAGCATAAGGGTTCGATTTCCGGATCAGGCAGTGTTATTCGATTTTTCCAACTGGAATTTCTTAGTAGCAGCCCGGAATCAGGATTTGTATCCGGTTGATGAATTCTCAACTGGCGGTGAGTCAGAAAAATGAAGCTTGTTACTCCAAAGCGTACGGTACTCCAAGGACGCCTGAAGTGATTTCATGTAATATATGTGTACATAGATCAAAATACAAGAGGGGTTCTATTTTCAATCGGAGATGGAGATTCAAAGTCCTAAATCAAGGTCAAGGTCAACTTTTGCAGGATGCAGGGTGTACATGCCGTTACAAGTCCATCTCCTTTGTTTTGGGTGGGAAATCCTCATATTATTATGATGTCGTTTTGATTGACCCGTAATATGTATATGTATAATTTGAATCAGTTTGGTGCACTTTTGACGAAGTTGTAAATTGGATCCTTTTTGCTTAACTACATCCAATTATTCTCACAACATTTTCTTACCTGTTTATCGGCTTCTGAAGTATTTTCCCAGAGCTCTCTCGTTCGACTGTTGCTGAATTTGATTTCCCTCGTGCAGAAGTACGATAGAACTGAGGAGAACTTGTGGATCTTACGGTATACCTTTAGCATCCTAGAAAAAAACCAATGCTTAATTAGACTTATATGAAAGGCTGCAAGTGTTTTGCAAGCGGCTTCGCCCGCGTATTATACACCGTGACATTTTAGTCGTCTGAAAACGGCAGCCCACTTCATGTAACCAATGACTACTACACATCCATAAGAAAAAAATGAACATTTGAATAACTAAAAAATAAAAATATTATTCAATTGGAGGACGTATGACGTGGTTTAAATTTGATATTTTGTCTCATGGAAAATGGAGATGGAATAATCTAGCCGACTCGTGCACTGGGTAGGTATGTTCTCTACCGTATGATACGTAAACATTATTAACAGGATTTTTCATAATTCTAATCCATTACTTACTTTTCTTAGTAACTATTATCTTAATGAATGGTAACAATTTTTAATCACGCCTAGATGTATATTATGTCGGATACATTTTTTTTTTTTGGATGAGAAATCATCAAATGACTTCTCCCGCTCTGGGCGGAGCGGGAGGGCGTGTCAGACTTTTACTGACTAAGACCCACCCGTGTTCCTTCAGTTGCTAAGGCCATACCCGGGCACTAAGGTGCCCGGGTATGGTATACGGTATCTCTTTCAAACAATCTCGCGACTCTGGCAGGCATCGGTCCTAGCAGACCCCTTCAGTGATGCTGACATATCTTTGAGGCGCGCGTGGAACACTACGCGCCGTCGACCCGAGCCTGTTCCTTACCGGGCGGCGAGCGACCCATTGCTCGCCGCCCGCAAACTCGCGCCTACGGTGGCCGGGAGTCCGCTATAGACTCCCGACGTCCGGGGAGTCTCCTCCTGCGGCGGCTAGGGACGTCAGGGTGCAGAGACTGCCGCTCCCTTACGCGCCCCGCCTCCTCCTTCGCGAGCTATACTGCTTCGCAGAAGGACGTGACGGCTTCCCATGCCCTCTCGCTCCGTACCATGGCTCGCACCAGGGCCGGACGCGAGAGGTCGCCGCCGCCGATCGCCTCCACGAGGACACGGCGGTGCTCCGCCCAGGCAGGGCACACCTCCACCGTATGCTCCACCGTATCCTCCAGACGATCCTCGCAATGGAAACACCCGGGCGTTTCCTCCCGCTTTATCCTGAACAGGAACCCACCAAAGCACCCATGCCCGGACGCATGAGACAACTTTTGTGAGACGACTAAAATGTCACGATGTATATAAACCTTCCGCTTGAACTACTCTGTCTATTAATGAAAAACGCATTAAAATCCGTTGCGTATAGTTTAAAAGATCTAAGCGTACAGACGCGGTAAAAAAACTTGATTTTATACTATGTAAAGAGGAAGAGTATAAAATGTAGGGTTAAAAAATCAGGGTAAGTGCGTAATCGACCGACGAAGGGGTCCGTGGTTGGGATAAAAATGTTCCTACCCATGCTGCATATTGATTCTATTGATCGTAAAAATAAGTTTGTATTTCATAGTATCTTTCGACTTAAATGGAATCAGAAAATGTTAGATGGAGTTCATCATGATTTCAGCCGAATGACGTCCACTGCTGGGCATAGCTCCCCCCCCCCTCCAATTTGGTAGGGTTTGCCATAATCGCTACGTTTTGCAGGCGGGTTCGCACGTACGACGATCGCAGTATGGTGGTAAAATTTATAGACAACCCTGCTGCCTATTCTCTTCAAGTCCCTATGGACTTAGTCAATCAGAAACATTTTAATCATTGGAATTCAACAATTCAGCGCAAGTTTATGTGCATTTAATTTATCCCTCAATTACATGTGTAGGGATTGCCACTTCTATTTTTTTTAATAGGTTTTCTGCCCCAGTGTTTAGCGGTGCACAGAATGTACCTTCTTTGAATTTTTCATCGAAATAGAAAAGGATGGCGAAATGGCTATAAAATGCTTGTACCTACTCTTTCTGGACAAGCCAAGGGGCTAACCGTTTGACGTGATTTCCTTTATGTAACTAAGTGAGAAGTACAAGAGGGCCTGTGGTTGAGTTATAACAGTCGCAGAGATCTATCGACCAGGTTAAGCTACGCTTGCCGCGGTTGGTTCATGGATGGGTGACCATCTTAATATACCAAGACCCCTTCGTGCCTCGGAAAGTACGTTAAGACATTGGTCGCGGCTGTTATTTGTTGATAGCCAGTCGTTAAGGGTCGTCAGAAGCTTGAAATTAAGCCGCAACTTATAAGACGAAAAATCTAAGCCACCTAGGGCAACACTAGGCAGATAAATATTGGTAGGCGTCGATACTTACTTTGGCTTCTTTCCTAAGCAGATGGCTAAGCCATCGACTAGCGCAGCTGGTATTAAGTGCAAGAACAACATGTAGAATTTGTTGACTATCGCCGATTTCGTCAGCCTTAGTGATATGAACCTGGAATGGGAAAAAGTGGATTATTAAACTATAAGGTTAAAATCCAAGAACACGAGGCACTGGACAAAATATTATTCATCCATAATCAGCCTTTAATTTGCCCACTGCTGGGACATAGACCTCTCGGTGAGAGGAAGTTCCGTAGTCCACCACGCGGGCCCAATGCGGGTTTTTGTTTCTAGGACATGCCAGTTTCCTCACGATGCTTTCCTTCACGGTATTGAGAGCAGTGGCGATGAAATAATTTACAGAAAATAAAGCGCCTATATGGGTTCAAACTTCGACCTGCAACTCGTAAGTGGCGGCTGTAACTACTGTTCTATGAAGATAATATTAATATTTTTATTTTATTTTTATTAGCCTACACTGTCCCACTGCTGAGCAAAGGCCTCCACCCAAATCCCTCCAGGTAACCTTTTCCAGGGCCACCTCGATCCAACCCGTGGAATGAAATGAAATTTATTTTGCAAGAATTGTAGTACATTACAGATAGTCGGGTTATTTTACAGTATCTAATACAATTCGCTAACCTAGCATGCAAAGTAATTGATAGGTAACATTAAATAAATGAAGATAGTAAATTCGAACATAAATCATAGTTATTTAATTAAGAATAATAAATTCAATCATTTGTCAAATTATAATAGCAATAAATGTCAATATTAATCTTTATAGTTTAGGTAGGTACTCAGTGGAGTACACGTCTAGGTCGTCTCGTCACCTCTTCTTGATTATTAATTAATATTATTACTAGAGGTTAAAAGAAGAGGCTGATGATAAAATTCACATTTAAATTGATTGATCACTGTTCTGTAAGCACAGACAGACACACAGTAAGCACACACAGTTTGCCTATTGCAAATGGGTGACTCGGATCATATTAGTCAAGATTTGCTCATGATGTCTTCTCTGCGTCTCTTCTTATTTCTTTAGATAATACCTACTTACCAAATGATTGTCCTACTACCTACTCTACTTTATCTATGTTTGTCTATTATCTATGTTTTATATTTGAAAATTATAATTAGATATGTAGACATTTTTATCGACCGTATTATAAAAAAAAAAAAAATATTTAGTACTTTTTTTGACATAGCAATTTAATTATTTTGTTTAAAGTTGTAGAATCATCATTATACCACAAAATTTGCATGCCGAATTTAGTTGGCGAAATATGATGAACTATTGCGTGTTTTAAAATATACCATGTTTCAGGCGAATAAATGAATTTATCTATTTATGACCCCACAACCTATATCGCAATAAGGTTCAATAGCCTCTAAGACCTTTACAATTGTGAAGATATTAGCAATAAGATTCCACTCACCACACAGCTTCAGAGAAGGGGTAATAATGAATCCACTGCATGTTCTTGGACATGAAGTCACCCCACGTTAGCCTGTTCTCCACTGAACTGACGTAGTTGAAGATCGGAGGTTCTAGCGGTGGTGAACTGAAAATGGAGGCATTAGATTAGTACCTCTTTAAATAAATATATAGTCCTCCAGACCGTATTTCTGCCACGGCGGCCAATCTCAACGGAGACTAGCCATTGGCGCGGGAGATATTATAGTGCTCAAGTGTGTGCGCAGAAACAGGAGCACTCACTCTTCCTTCACTCTCTTAGTCCGTTGGGATGACAATCCGACACGACCGGAGAGAGATCAGGCGTAGGACCAACGGCTTAACGTGCTCTCCGAGGCACGGGGGTATCACACCGCCAACATCCAAACTCCGGGCTGCTACTAAGAAATTCCTAATGGAAAAACCCAGTAACACTTTTCCCGACCTGGGAATTGAACCCAGAACCCCACGCTCAGCAGTCGCGCATGCGACCACGAGACCAACGGGACAGTAAAAATAAATAAGTTTGTAGCTAAAAGAACCATTAAGGAGGTACCATTGCATACACCGTGAATGTACCGTGTGGTGCCGGACGTAAAGAATAACACCACCCCATTTCTTCCCGTGGGTGTCGTAAAAGGCGACTAAGGGACTTACTAGAGAATGGGCAGCAGCGTTCTCTATGCATTTTAACACCATACTGCGATCGCCAACCCGCCTGCCAAGCGTGGCGATTATGGCAAAGTCCCCCAAATTGGGGGAGGCCTAAGTCCAGCAGTGGACGTCTTACGGCTGAAATGATGATTGAATACAACACCATGGTAGACCACGAGGCATTAGGTGACAATCGCTTTTAAAGTTTTTTATATTTCTACATGGTCTTTCAATAGGATTGACATCTTTTCGGTAGCTTATCCAATGGGATTTTCCATCGTACATTTTGCTAAAAAAATATTACTTTTTTTGACAGGCCTACACTGTCCTCCCATATCTAATATCACTGTAATTTGTTATCTTGTGAAAGCCAATTAGTTTTAAAAGACTAGCCGTGGAGTTTTTTGTCGGCTCTTCTTCATAGGAAAAGATTAATTGGAACCGTGCATCTAGCTTCTGACGTTTCGTAAGTGCTTATGAAGGTTTATGAGAGATAAATTGGTTTTATATTTTTGACTTTATGAGTTTGTCTAGGGGCATTTCACGATTTCATCTATATTTTCGTCAGCTAAATCCATGTCTAAACACTAAAGTACGTACCTTTCTTTATAAGCGTTGTGCACACTACAGGCGGCCACCATCAGGCAGTTCACCACAGAATCTACTGGTACTATGTCTGCTGACACCATCTCGTCGCACTGCACCGTCCGGAGGATGCCGGTGGCTGGAAGAAGAATGATGTTTGGTGAGAAAAAGAAAATAAAGGACGATCATTAAGCAAAAATGCGGTACATCTATACTAATATTATAAAGCTGAAGAGTTTGCTTGTTTGTTTGGTTGAACGCGCTAATCTCAAGAACTACTAGTCCGAATTGAAAAAATCTATTTGTGTTGGGTAGCCTATTTATTGAGGATGGCTATAGGTTATATATTATCCTGCTACAATTAAAAGGAGCGGAGCAGCAATGAAAAATGGGTCGAAAACTTGCAGGCAATTCCATGCGACGGGTAGGGTCAGGTGAGCAAAAATTTGACTCGGACGAAGTTGCGGGCAGAAGCTAGTACATACGTAAATTCATGCCACTTGCTACAAACTCTTTTTGCCTCGTCTAAGTTCATACATCTGATGATATACACACGCCAACTGTGACAAAATTATACTGACAACTGAGAGTTATCTAAGGCAGTGAAGACAGTTTGATTTTATAATCGCTATAAAGACAGTGAAAAGTTTCTACTTTCTATACGGAACGTCATTTTTGTCTACTCTTCCACAGCCAAAATGGTCCTCGTACTTAGCCCACGGTGGTCTACATCAGCCGAGGATCGAAAGAGCTAGCAATCATCCGTCCAGGAATATGATGATGCAGGTCAACAGAAACAGTAATTCAAAGAGAGTAATGAAAGTAATTTAGAATGAATGAAAAACTTACCACTACCAACGGTGACTCCGGTGGGTCCGTACATGTTGTCTAACCATCCCTTCAGAGGTTCCTTCGCTGTCGATATTACTGTAAAATAGATTGCTATTTTAATAAACGTCAAAAAAAAATGGCGGGTCCTTCGTCCATTTTCTGCATACGGTCTTATTCGCAAATCATGACACTGAAAGTATTGACTGAAGCTGTAAATGGGACCGGCTATTTAATAGGCTATAAGGTTTTACAGAAGATGGGCTTTTTCAAGCTAAGGTTTTCATTAGTACTTCAAATACTACTCCTAGATCTCAAAGAAACAATGATGTGAAAAGAATTTGAGGGGCCAACTTGTTATAACTGTTATGGTCGAAGATGTTGTGATGTGACGATGTGTTTAGTTCTAGTTATTTTTCTTCTAAAAGTTTAATATTTATGCACCTTTTTTAATGTGCTTTGTCGAAGCTTAATTGTAGAGAATAGTTGAAAAAACTTGTACATATGCCTGTTTCTGTATCATTTAGGCATGAATTGTTTAATCGCTTTCCAATAGGATAAAAAATATACAGTGGAACATAGAACCTCCTCCTTTTTTGAAGTCGGTTAAAAAGTGTTATGATGACATCTTTACAATTACAAAAAAGAAGTAGCAACGCCTGCCTAGAATTTTTTTTGCAGTTTGGCAGAAAAACTACAGCTTGTAAAAAAATCTGTGAATAAAAACTTTTGTTTTTTTTTTCTTGTTTTTGGTTATCATAATTTGTTATGCAATTGACTTACCTATGTGATAGAGAGGGAGAGGGAGAGATTATGAGTTGGAGTGAGTGAAGATGAGCTTCTTGCACCGACCACAAACAACAATGGGCAAGCATAAGAAGATTGACTTACCTATAGCCGGCCTGAATATACCTATAGGCATGCCTCCCGCACTCACTCGCAGTTCCTTCTCTGCTAAAGCTTTAGTGAAGGTGTACGTGTTTGGCCAGGGTCCTAGTATCCTGGAAATTTACAAGAAATCATGTTTAGTAAATATTTTACTTATTTTATTTCAAATGGGGAAACAAACTATACTAAAGATAAACAGAAAAAAAAATTAAGATACAAATTAACAAATATACTACCCACTACATTTTCTACAGATTAGAATTTACTATAGGCCTAAGGCAGTAAGTTCGCTTTCATACCTATTTTAGAAAAACACTAGAAACTAAGAATAACTAACTAAAAAAAAAAACTCTTATTTTATTATCTTTATATTATATGTATAATTCTAGGGCAAAACTTGGCTAATCGATGATATGCAGTAATTCTGTGATAGTTTGTTCGTCCTTTATATCTAAGTTACTATATAATCTAAAGCTGTGACATTTTGCGTATAGATGGCGCTATTCAGATAGGTTATGATAACATAAAGAGTGTATCCGTAAACTTTCTCAAAAATTAAAAAAAAAGTACTGTTAATTGCGAACTGGTCTAACCTCTATGACAACTTGTGATTAGACTAGGCAAAAGAAAAACTGAAATATTATTTATTAAAACACATAAAAAATGGGAAAACCGGATAAACGTAATGATAAGGTAAGAGTTTTTAAGCATATTTGTATATCTGTGATCTAAAGAAACTTCATTCCTAATATTCAAAATCCTTAAGTTCGGAGAGTAAAATATTCGTGTTTTTCGGTAATCATGATTTATATGTATCACAGAATACCCAAATGTGTATGAATTTGTCTAAAATGTTTGGTTTTATTATTGGTTTTATTGTAAGATCTGTTTGGTTTTATGAAATATTTCATGGCTAATGTTATCATTATTGTTATTCTATGCATTTTTTAACTTACTAACTTTTTTGGATTACAGAACAAATCAAAGAAAAAAAGTTTAAAAATGGTAGAGAACGGATTGAATGCCAGTTCTGTAAAAATTGTATCATACGACATGCCAAAATATTATTATTATTATTAATACTAATTTTTTCCTCTGTTCAAATTGTGAGCTTTCTGAATCAGTTTTATTTTGATTTGATGTTTCTTTTCGAAAGTTATTAACAATAAGAAACCAAAGCCAGTTGTGTAATTCTAATGTCTAAGAATTACCTAATAAAGTGAAAACTTGATTACTAAAATAAAACATTTGATTAATAAATATGATTTTCATTAATTACAGTTTCCGCTACTATCACATATTGACCTGACTGATATCACAAAATAACTCAAGTATCACTGATCTACCTCATTTTAGGTTGTGTAAAATAAAATTTATTTTGTATGGTCAGTTTGGTATTTGGTATAAATATAGATAAACACTATTGTAGGCAATTTAACAGACTCTTACATAGTCAATTTACAAAACTATCTGTTCAAGAAGTAGAATTCTATGATCAAATAATCAAACTATCACCGATTAGCCAAGTTTTGCCCTACTGTACGTGTGTGTCACTGAACTCCTCCTAAACGGCTGGACCGATTTGAATGATTTTTTTTGTATGCGTTTGGGTGGCACCCTGGATGGTATAGATTCACAAATCAGCCCGACAGATGGCGCTGCTATCGAGTTCTAGGAAACAGTACAACGTCTGTACGGTCAGCTAGTATTATAATAATTTGTTTATGCATACGATACGGAGTTTACTGCTGCTCCCTTAAATTTGAATGTTATAATATAGTAAGACTCGGCCATTTTTAGCTAAAACTTCAGACAAAGTGGGTTACGCATTAGATACTGAATCCGCGTTAATTCCTAATCATTGTCATTTATTTGCAATAGGTACCGCAAAACGGGGCTACTTTGACTTCCAGAGTTACTTTGACAGATTTTGGGGCTACTTTGACAGAGCGCCAAAATCGGTTTTCACGTGTGCTCAGCAAGTGTGCGTGACCTCGAGTAATATTACGCGAGGCGTGGGGTGTGGGGAACGCGACATAGTTTGTTGTCATTGTTTTCATTTAAATCCATGTAGTTTTCAAAAAAAAAAAGAAGTTTTTTGGTCAAAATGATGTCAAAGTAACCCATGCTTTTACTATCTTTGACGTCAGTTGCATTTCGATGCCCTGTCAAAGAAACCCCACTCCTGGGGTTACTTTACATTTAATAAATTTAAAAAAAGTAGGGAGTTAGGGGAGTGGTAGGTTTTAAATTTGACATAGATCTGAAAATGTATGTTTCCTTATTTTCAGACTTACGAATATTTTAGGTTGCACTGTCTTATATTCTTGTGCTTGTGTTTACATTATTATGATACTGATATTGCTAATTGTGTAGAACTGTATGTAGGTGTTAATTGTGTGTTAGAAATTGTGTGTTAGTGTATAAGTAATTTAATTATTTTATTTTAATTGTGTGTCTATGATATCGACACAACTAACTTTTAGTTTTATTTGTATGCTCTCGGGTAAAATGTAGCGAACTGTGCATCTTCTTATAACATCCTATTGTAATTTTTAACCTACATTTACAAATAAATGTGATTTGATTTGATTTGATAAACAAAGGACACATTGTTCTGTTGGCGTAAAAAAAAGTGAAATTCAAGCCGTAAAAAAAAAGTTACAATCCAAATACCTCCAAAACCTGTTCAAAGTAGCCCCGTTTTACGGTATTGGTACAATATTCGATGAACAGGATTTTGATGATTTACACAAAACTATAATGTCTTGAATACTACGATAAATCCCCCGTAGGGTTTTTTTGCTTACAAATTCTAAGAACTGATGGAATAACACAAAGGCAATCCACATTAGAGCCACATCTGGTTAGCATAACTCGAGACCAAGCAGCGCCCAAATGGACCCTTGAAACAATGTAATAGTTTTAGTTCTAATACATCTAGTAGGAACGGCAATCTGACACGACCGCTGAGAGATCAGACGTAGGACCAACGGCTTTTTTTTTTTCTGGATGGGAAATCATCAAATGATTTCTCCCGCTCTGGGTGGAGCGGGAGGGCGTGTCAGACTTTTACTGACTAAAACCCACCCGGGTTCCTTCAGTTGCCCATGTGCCAGGGTCACGGTATCTCTTTCGAACAATCTCGCTCTGGCAGGCGTCGGTCCTGGCAGACCCCTTCAGTGCTGCTGACATCTCTTTGAGGCGCGCGTGGAACACTACGCGCCGTCGACCCGAGCCTGGTCCTTACCGGGCGGCGAGCTACCCATTGCTCGCCGCCCGCAAGCTCGCGCCTACGGTGGCCGGGAGTCCGCTATAGGAACAACGGCTTAACGTGCGCACCGAAGCGCGGGGCTATCACACCGCCAACTTCCAAACTACTGACTGTTACTATGAAATTCCTATTTGAAAAACCCAATAACACTTTGCCCGACCTAGGAACCGAATCCAATACCCCACGTTCAGCAGTCGCGCTCACGACATCGAGACCAACGGGTCAGTTAGTTAAGTTCTATTTACGATTTTATTATTTCAGCTTGAGTTTAGTTTTTAATGTTTTGTTCGTATATTATTGTGTGCTAGCTGACATATGACGCATAATTTGATGTATGTTTTGTTTTGTTTTATAATATTAATTGCTTACATAATACTGTATAGAATCAAGTTCTTCTAACTTAACAGACAGCTGTGCTGCTGGGGAGTTTGTTCTGCCACTTCTTCTTCCCAGCTAAAGCACTAGGAAGTGTCGAAGGGCGGGCGTTTTGGGGGGACTGTCTCATGTAACTTTGACGTTCAAAAAGTGCTGACTCTCAGCCTAGTTTGAATAAATGACTTTTGATTTTGATTTTGTTTTTGAGTTAGGCATAGAGTAGTATGTGTAGTACTTAGTATTACAAAACAATAACTTACTTCGGTAACATTTTATTGATCTGGTTATCTGAGAGCTTGTCAATCATCTGGTGCAGTTGTTCGCAGTCAGCATCACAGGGGTAGAACCTCTCCTCGATTTCGGAGAGATGGGAGTTAGAGTATGCCGTCGATATGTGCATTAGTACCTGGAGACAAGGTTTAATTTTGATTAAATTATTTTAGGAAACTTACAATACACAAGTATAGTACGTGAATAATAGTATTATTTCTGGGCTGTTTCTATCTAATGTCAATATGTTTGTTCCCTTCTTCTTTAATATAATCATTTGTATGTGGGTCGGAAGACACTTGATTTTTTTTACACGCTTTATATTGGCTTCGCTTGTATGTATGTTAGTATGTTTGTTTACAACCGACTCCTTATAACGCGATTTTGACCCGCTTTAAACGACCAGATTTCATTTAAACTCTGTAGACTTATCGAGGACCGATGACAATACCCCTTTGCAACCGGAAGTAAAAGAACTCGCATAGAGAAGTAAAAACTTAGCCATTGTTTGGAAAGTGTTCAGAGGTCCTGGAAAAAATACTGAAACAAAATCTCATGCAAGCTGGTCTTCAGCAATCAGACCCTCACGTTCGTGAGTTTTAGGAATAATTTGCTTATAATTAAAATGATGTTTTAGTTAGTAGTTTGTCGTGTATTGAGACTCACGATCACTAGAGCCTTCAGTAAAAGGATTAATTTTTCTTGTGAACTGTACACACGCGTCGCAGTTCGCCGTCAGCTCAGCAATGAATGCATTTTCGCAACCGACGGTCAGCGCTGAGGTTCAGAACGTACGGTCAGGACGTACCGTCGGTCGAGTACTGTAACCGGCCTTAATATACAGAAAAGATCATTCCGATCCAAATCGTTCCTCGCTGCCTTCTTACAGTGTTGCCCTTCACCGAGGAGGTCCGTAGGGTGCCCTTAGCTTGTACCACTTGTGTTGTAATTTTGGAACCGTGGTCATTAACGTAGCCTGGTTAGGTAAGTCTGGTTAAGCAGCCCACAACCTCCTTGGTTGGCTCCGAGATGTCGTGCCCAAAAGAAAGAATGGATGGTCTTTTAAGTACTAACGTCTAACTTCTTCATATCCCTAGCCAGCCTGAGTAGATGGAGGGGCGCTCTGACATTGGTGGCCAACGCCGCTCGGAGGTGCTCATCGAATTTTACAGTTGCTGCCGAGTGGAAGATTATGTTCACCTGCAAATAGAAGGAGAAAAAAAACTTTTTATAAAAAAAAACAACCGACTTCCTTAAAACACTACAAAGTGAAAAATAACTTTAATTTCGGTAGTCGGTGTCTTAGGATCTGTATTTATGGTTTTTTTGCCACCGACTTCCGAAATTAAAGTTATTTTTCACTTTGTAGTGTTTTAAGGAAGTCGGTTGTTTTTTTTTTTTTTGTAAAAAAGTTTTTATTTTTAAATTTTTAGTTGTGGGATTCACCCTGCACCCATTCCTAACAAACAATGCATATTTATGCGATAGCAGAAATCGCGGTTGAT
Source organism: Aporophyla nigra (assembly GCA_947507805.1). NCBI lineage: Eukaryota > Metazoa > Arthropoda > Insecta > Lepidoptera > Noctuidae > Aporophyla > Aporophyla nigra. Next base: position 4,563,462 of record OX382318.1, read on the forward strand.
TTCCTGTCACTTTTTAAAGAGTTCCGGTGTCTGTCTCCCGAACTCATCATTAGATCTTTATGAAAATTATATGGGACCATTTCGGAATAAACCCCTTTCGAACAAAAAAATAATTTTGCAAATCCGTCTATATATGACGGAGTTATGGCCGAAAATAGATAAAAAAAAAAAAAACATAAACATCCGAATTGAGAACCTCCTCCTTTTTGAAGTCGGTTAAAAATGGTATTAGTCTACTTCTAGAAATCTTAGAAATATACTGCACTGCAATGCAACTGAACTGTCCCGTTCGTCCGTTAATCGCAAGCGCGATTTCTGTGTATGGAGTCCTGGGTTCCATTCCCATTCTCGGGCAAAATGTCATTGGGTTTTTCCATTAAGAATTTCTTAGTAACAGCCCGGAGTTTGCAAATTAGCTGTGTGATACCGTCGTGCCTCGGAAAGCACGTTAAGCCGTTGGTCCTACGCCTGATCGCCTCTCTCCGGTCGTGTTGGATTGCCCTCCCATCGGACTATGACTCTCTACGCACACACGCCTGAACTATAATATCTCCCACGCTGAAGCATGGCTAATCTCTGATTAGATTGGCCGCCATGGCTGAAAAACGGTATGGAAGAATGTTGTGTAACTATCAAAAATAAAATACAGTCGAATTGATAACCTCCTCCTTTTTTTGAAGTCGGTTAAAAATTAAAAACGATTCCTACGCAACTAGCCCTTTGTTTACTTTCTTGTGCAGGTACCTGAAAAGGTTCTATATAATTGAATTGATTTGATGTAAAAGGGAAATGCCAGGATTGCGGTGAAATTCAGATTTTTTAACGTTTCTTGCAACTTGGAGGTCAGTATCAGTTCTACCAGGGTTGCGAGATTTGTTCGAAAGAGATACCGTGGCCCTAGCAAATAGGCAACTGAAGGAACACGGGTGGGTTTTAGTCAGTAAAAGTCTTACACGTCCTCCCCCTTTCTCATCCAGAAAAAAAGGTTGTATTTTGATTAAAATATGATTCGCGATCGTAAAAAATATGGCTTTACAGAATTATTGTCATTAAAATCACAGTCTTGTCACGCTCGTAATTCATATTTTGTTTAACAGGCTGTATGTCTGACATTGACCTGCCTGCATTGCTAGTGGGACAGATTTATTATTTTGTTTATTACTTTGAGTGGATTCACAAGAAATGCACTGTACATAATAAGTTCATCATCTGCCTAGCCTTTTCCCAACTATCTTGTGGTCGGCTTCCAATCTAACCTGATGCAACTGAGTACCAGTATTTTACATGGAGCGACTGCCTATCTGAGCTCCACAACCCAGTTACTGGGTAATACGATACCTCTTGGTAAGACTGGTTGTCAGACTTTCGGACTTCTGAAGACCCGTAATGACTATATAAGATCTACGAAAGATCTGTTCATTATTAGTTATAGGAGTAATTAATTAATAATCCTACTAATATTATAAACGCGAAAGTTTGTATGTATGGATGTGTGGATGTTTGTTCCTCTTTCACGCAAAAACTACTGAACGGATTTGGATGAAATTTGGCACACAGATAATTTATATGGGTAGTTTGACGGTTTATATGGGTAGTTCATATAATTGTTTTTTTTGTTTTTATTTAACTGCTTTTGTTAGTTTATTTTTATTTTCTTTTCATTTCATTTATTGTGTATATGTATCATTTGCATCGTATATGTAAGCGGGCACGCCCTTTATGCCTGGAGGCTTTACTAAGGTTTTAAGTTCTGTTTACGATTTTGTTTTTATTATTTATTTCAGCTTGAGTTTAGTTTTCAATGTTTTGTTGGTATATTGGCGTGTGCTAGCTGACATATGGCCAATAATGTATGTTTTGTTTTATAATATTAATAACTTACACAATATTGTATAGAATCAAGTTCTTCTAACTTAACAGACAGCTGTGCTGCTGGGGAGTTTGTTCCGCCACTTCTTCTTCCCAGCGAAAGCACTTGGAAGTGTCGAAGGGCGGGCGTTTTGGGGGGACTGTCTCATGTAACTTTGACGTTCAAAAAGTGCTGACTCTCAGCCTAGTTTGAATAAATGACTTTTTTTATTTTTTATTTTTTATAACCTGGATTAACATATAGGGTACTTTTTACCCCGGTAGTACGTTCCCGCGGGATATTTTCCGACCTCCACGCGGGCGAAGCCGCTGGCAAAAGCTAGTTATTTTATAAAGGCGTATTTATATCATTGGATGAACTTGTAATGATAGATGTGAGATAGAGAGAAATAAATAAATTGCAAAAAAAAAAGTTACAAAATTTGTATTTCGCGAGCTATTATAGCGCATCAAACTGAATAGAATGTAATAGAATATTAATTTATTTACTCAGAATGTAGGCATTTACAATAAGGTGGTTACATAAAACCAAACCAAACCACCAACCCGAGACCAAAGAAAAAATGGATGGCTTTTGCAAAAGATTACTTATTATCACAGAAAACCAGCGCTTGGGCTCTGTCTCGCATAAGGTCACAGCATAATGCTGAGTGATGGCCGTTTTGCGTGGATGTGAAGCATATTTTCCCACCCCTTATTTTTTATTTGTGTATGTTTCTGGTCTTTCTGTGCGTCATGTTTGCCGCAAATAAACGTATTTTCTTTCTTTCTTTTCTTTTTTCTTTCTTTTCTTTCTATTATGACGTAACTAGGAAGAAATTAAATTTATTGACTTTATTTACGTAATACTTTCTGTCACTGTTGTTTATCTGCACCCTTATTGCGTAACACACTATTAATCAGAATTTGAATCATTTTGAAGCTTATTATTTTGATATCCATTCTTTCATATATTCGAAAAAATTGTTTGCTTAGCAACGTAAACAACGCTATGAATGTTGCGGAACTGTCAAAATGAAACCGATTCCTACTGATAGTATAGTACGCAATTAGCCCTCTGGCCAGTAATTGTATAGGTACGAATAAGTGTGAGATACCATCACTATACAGTGAAAAATAAATAACAAAAACAAACAACCCACTTCCAGATATTTTTCGATTTTTTTGGAAGTCGGTTGCTTTTTACAAAATATTTTGTTATTTGTTTTTTTGTGTTTCACGAATTGTGTTCCAAATGATCGGTATTCTTTCTTTCTTTATTTCAGTACGAGGAATTCTTAAAAACAGATTGGCGTAGTGAATTTGTCTTTCACTATGTTGTTTTTTGTAACTTAAAAAGTTAAGTTAATAGTTTCAATGTTTTTTTTATTATTTGTATTTCCTGTGCGTGTCTCAAATAAAATATTTTTCTTTCTTTCTTTGTTTATTAGGATAGTTGAACTAAAGCTTGGAACTTTGCCTTACCTTCTCAGTAAGCATCTGCCTATCAGTCAGGGTGAGCCCAAGCCCAGCTGCTTCGCAGTCTGCGGGCACCACCACCACTTTGTGGCGAAACTTCGGCACCTCCTCCTTTAGCCGGCTGAAGACCTGGAAATAAAATACAAGGATATTATCAGCCTGTTGTACCACTTCAAGGAAAAACTTTTTTACAAAAAAAAAAAAACAACTTCCTTAAAAACACTACAAAGTGAAAAATAACTTTAATTTCGGAAGTCGGTGTCTTAGGATCTGTATTTATGGTTTTTTTTGCCACCGACTTCCGAAATTAAAGTTATTTTTCACTTTGTAGTGTTTTTAAGGAAGTCGGTTGTTTTTTTTTTTGTAAAAAAGTTTTTATTTTTAAATTTTTAGTTGTGATATTTACCCCGCACTAATTCCAAACAAACAATGCATATTTATGCGATAGCAGAAATCGCGGTTGATTTGCTGTCATTTTTTAAAGAGTTCCGGTGTCTGTCTGCCGAACTCATCATCAGATCTATATAAAATTTACATGGGACCATTTCGGAATAAACCCCTTTCGAACAAAAAAAGAATTTTGCAAATCCGTCTATATATGATGGAGTTATGGCCGAACATACATAAAAAAAAAACATATAAACATCCGAATTGAGAACCTCCTCCTTTTTGAAGTCGGTTAAAAATAAGTGTCTTCTCATACAGAAAACGGAGCGAAGGAATATTGATGGTGACTCTCGCTGACTACGTGATGGAAATTTGGTGGTACCTATATCTGGGCTCGCTTGTACTAAAAATCATGAAATTTGTGCGCTAAATATATTGAACATACCTATAAAAGAACAAATTATACTAGATACGATATACAGCGGTGGAAAATCATCAAATGACCTCTCCCGCTCTGGGTGGAGCAGAAGGGCGTGTCAGACTTTTACTGACTAAAACCCACCCGTGTTCCTTTGGGGCCACGGTAATTCATCCGAACAAATCCGGGACTATTAATTTAAATCTGAATCATTTTGAAACTTATTTTTAATCCATTCTTTCATATGTTATCCTTTCAAATTTTATCTTCTTTCTATTTATTTTTTTTTTTTACTCAAAGAAAAATATACTAAAAATATGAGGGAGGCATAGGTAGTTTTGTAGTAATACAGTTTATTAAAAACTGGCCAAGTGCGAGTCGGACTCACGCACGAAGGGTTCCGTACCATTATCTATAAAAACGGCAAAAAAAGTCATGTCTGTTGTATGTTGTAGCACCCCTAAAATATTTATTTTATCACAATAAAATAAATATTTTCCGCATATTTTTTTTAATGTTTTTTTTTTATATTTTTTTTTATTATTTTTTTCTCTGTTGCCGCTAAAAAAATATACAAAAAACACATTTTTTGTATATTTTTTTTAGCGGCAACAGAACTACATCATCTGTGAAAATTTCAAATGTCTAACTATTACGGTTCATGAGATACAGCCTGGTGACAGACGGACGGACAGCGGAGTCTTAGTGATAGGGTCCCGTTTTACCGTTTGGGTACGGAACCCTAAAAAACTAACTGACCCTTATTTGAATCACAAGCCCACCCAACCTAACTTTAGCACTCTCATAATTATGACTGGTAAAAGATGGATGGTTGGTAGCCAACACAAGACCAATGTTTGTCCAAATATTAAAGTCCTGTGTTGTCGGTTGGTGCAAATATTGGCAGTGCCAATTCGTTTACAAATATCCCTTGACCGAGATGTATGTTTGTTTGTAGCTAAAGCCACTGAAGGCTACAATTAAAACCATTTGCGTACCTTAAAGTATGTACGCACGGCTACATACATATAAAGCTATTCATTTCCACTATAAACTACACACCTAGCCAAGTTAATAATATGCAATCGTTAACGCTAGTCGAAAACTAATCAAATGTATGGGAATGAAATCATCTCAACGTTAAGTCACGTGGTTAGAGCAAACGAATAGAAAATTCGTAGCCAAGTTCACATCGTTCAAAATGATAGAATGAATTGTTATCGTTTTTAAAATATTCAACGCTACATCCTTTGTTATAATGTCGTTTTTCTAAAGACATTGTAGAACGAGCGGCCGACTCAGGCGCGTCGACATGGCTACCAACTTATCGTTTTCTACAATTGCTGACACCGAGGCGTTATGGATTGGAGAACGGAATTCGACACGAAAAGGTTGTAACTTGGCTAGTGGGGCTGATCTCACATTGTATAGGATTTCCGTATAATGAGAGTTCAGTTTAAACTAGAAGTATATAGCTGATGTGATGTGTAGCCGTGTATACCAAAAAGCCAATTCTCGTAATTAAAAACGTTCAAAATCTAGTCGCAGTCTCATCTCAGCGACAATCAAATGTCAATTTGTCAAAAATGTATGGAAACTCGCGGTATTTTTGACAGATTGAGACTTTTTTTTTTTTGGGTGGGAGTTCATCAAATTACTTTTCCCACTGTGGGTGGAGCGGGAGGGCGTGTCAGACTTCTACTGATTAAAGCCCACCCGTGTTCCTTCAGTTGCCTTTGTCAGGACCACGGTAACTCTTGCGAACAATTCCGCAACACTGGCAGGACAGTCTTAGTGAGATCAGGCTGTGAATATTCTTTAAATTATGAGAATCGCCTCTCTGTTGTGAGATACCTATTATGCTATCATCATCATCAGTAGCCTATAATATTCCCACTGCTGGGACACAGGCCTCCTCTCGGTGAGAGGGAGTGGGCCGTAATCTACCACACGGCCCACGGGCCCAGTGCGGGTTGGTAGATATCACATGTCTTCGAATTTTTGCCATGACCAAATGTATAAACCTAAACGAGGCAAAAGGAGTATGTAAGAATCGTAGCAGGTGGCGTTCGTAGTTTCTGCTTACCCCTATGGGAAAAGAGCGTGAGTTTATATATGTATGTAAGTTGTATTCAATTGTATAACCTCCACATGCTACTTGCAAGGTATCAAACCCACATTCTGGTGCTTGAAATGACAAATGATTTAACTTCTGTAAGTAGGTTTGTACAAAACCCTTTTACACGTCAATCATATTTTGACTGGCCTGTTAGTCTAGTGGTTAGTGACCCTGACTGCTAAGACTGAGGTCGTGGGTTCGATTCCCACCCCGGACAAATCTTGGTGTGTTGAGCACAATCATTTGTTCTGTGTCTGGGTGTCATTGTTTGTATTTAGAAATATATAAGTATATTTAACAGTTGTCTGGTTGCTATAGTACAGACTCTGCCTAGTTTGTTTAGATAACGGTGTGTTGGTTTTCCTAAGGATAATATATTATATTTTTAAAACTAGATGAGGTCGCCGTGTCCTATCCGACTACTCTGAGAAGAAAGGCCGAAACAAACTCAGAGGTCACAGTCTCTTTTAAATTCCACACATAATCATGGTCGGATCATGATAAAAAGCCTGCTTTTTAATTATAGGACATACCCAACAATACTCATCTTTTCCCATAAAGGAAGTAGATAAAAATTCAGGAAGCTACCTTCAGAATAAATTACTTAACAATATATATTTAATATATTGAAGACCCATAATTTCTCCAAAATAAGCTTTTAATCACCACTTCCGTTTTACCGAAGGTGAACGTTGTCATAACTTTTGACAATCATTATCTCTGGTTTGCCTCATAAGGAGCTCATCTTTATCGCCTTGGTTCATCTGCCCGTAAAATGGCGGCAAGGTCTCAATTATAACTGTCATGGCTGCCATCTATAAAGGTCCAACATGACCTTTAAAATAACTTTTGTAGAAATAAAAATAAATACCTACTTTAGGGCTGATAAGAGACCCGAATCGAAAATGACATTTTTTTATAGCGAGAACAGTCGTGGCCCAGTGTTAACGTCCGTGACGTACGAGTTGTAAGGTCGTGAGTTCGAATCCAAACATGCACTTTGTGTAAATTATTTCATCAACACTGCTCTCAAAACGGTGAAAGAAAACATCGTGAGGATACGTTCTTTGTCCTAGAACCAAATAACTCGAAGGCATGTGACATCAGCATAGTCTTTGGACATCAGCCAACCCGCACTGAGCCCGTAGTGGGCCCGCCCGTGGTGGATTATGGCTCACTCCCTCACAGAGATGAGGCTTGTGCTCATACAATTGCCCAGGTTTTTTTCTAAAAACTTAGATCAAGCCCCAGTCTCTCACAAAGGTGGAATACAGCTGAGACATTATTTTTGTACACGCTGACTTTAAGTCAGCTTTGTGAAGAGAGAATAAACGATTATCTATACTAATATTATAAAGCTGAAGAGTTTGTTTGTTTGTATGTTTGATTGAAAGCGCTAATCTCAGGAACTACTGGTCCGAATAGATTTTTTTTTTGTGTTGGGTAGCATATTTATCGAGGAAGGCTATAAAACATCACGCTACAACTAAGAGGAGCGGAGTAGTAATGAAAAATGTTGCAAAAACGGGGAAAATCGTACGGGTAGGTGATTCGACGCGACGGGATGGGTCGGGGGAACTAGAAATTTAACGCGGACGAAGTCGCGGGCAGAAGCTAGTTATATTATACAATTCATTAGTTTTCGGTAACGATACCCAACTCGTGGGTATAGTATTTGCCAGCAAATTTAATTTGACCCTGTTTCATTGATAGTCGACCGCTACATAAGTAAAAAAAATTAAATAGCTGTTTTTTTTTTCATGTATTATGAAATATAAACATCATGAATTCATCAAAGTACACTTACACTTAATTTTTACAATCAGAGCTTTGTCAGGCTAACTCTGGTTTTTCCACAAATTTTTCAAACACTAAACCTGTATCGTTCAGTGGCGTGCATTGCATATAGGCATAAATATAAGCAGTGCCTAACTCGAGAAATCACCATAAGTCTGTCAGTTACATTTTAATGTGTGTCCCGCAATTATTAAGAAATGAACTAAATTGTCATACCTAAAAGAAACCCGCGTCTGTCTGCCTAGACAAGAACAGGCGGTCTAGTGCCTACCTATACAGAATAGCAATGCACGCCACTGCCGTCAAATTTACAAGATTCCCAAAGGACAGACTTACGGGATCATCAAAGATTTCCTCCACCCTGGTGTAGATGTCCTTCCCTCTCTTCTGCCGCACCAGAAGGTACAGGTTCTCCACGCCTGGACAGCATCGGAGAAGCTTCTCCACCAGGATCTTGCCAAGGAAACCTGAGAAAGTGAATTGGGTTAGTAATTTAGGCATACATTTAAGTAGTTAGATAGAAAATCGCTTCACCATAAATGCTTGTTATTCAGATGCATTCGATTAGACTGGAAATCGACTAAGACTAAGACTACAAAAGGTTTGGAAACATGAAAAAAATAAAAAAACTGGCCAAGTCCGAGTCGGACTCGCGCACCGAGGGTTCCGTACAAACCTGCAGGTATTCACGGTTTATGCATAAGGTTTATGTTTATGAAATTAAATGTTTTTTTTTAAATTTTTGTATTTGAGTTGACTGAATGAAAGGTAAATTGCGGTTTACGATTTATGACGTATTAAAAAAAAAAACTACTTACTAGATCTCGTTCAAACCAATTTTCGGTGGAAGTTTATATAGTAATGTCCATCATATATTTTTTTTAGTTTTATCATTCCCTTATTTTAGAAGTTACGGGGGGGGGGGGGGGCACACATTTTACCACTTTGGAAGTGTCTCTCGCGCAAACTATTCAGTTTAGAAAAAAATGATATTAGAAACCTCAATATCATTTTTGAAGACCTATCCATAAATACCCCACACGTATGGGTTTGATGAAAAAAATGTTTTTGAGTTTCAGTTCTATGTATGGGGAATCCCAAATTTTATTGTTTTTTTTCTATTTTTGTGTGAAAATCTTAATGCGGTTTACAGAATACATCTACTTACCAAGTTTCAACAGCATAGCTCTAATAGTTTCGGAAAAAAGTGGCTGTGACATACTCGGACAGACAGACAGACAGACATGACGAATCTATAAGGGTTCCGTTTTTTGCCATTTGGCAACGGAACCCTAAAAATGAAAAGTTTAGGTATTTTTGTTTCATTACTTTCCGATGTCAATACCAACACGTGGGTAAAGTATTGCTAGCTAATTTAATTTGACTCTGTATGTGCTAATTAGTAGGGGGCAAACCCCCCAGTTTTGGGGGTGGCCAGGTGAGGTATGTCCAGCAGTGAAGCCGGTAAAATCTGCTTGCATGATGAACGTATGTCGATGGTGATGAAAATGACGCTACAGTTCTTTTTACATATTTTGGTCAACCAAACACAAACCACTAACACCAGACTTGTCAGTAACTAATTAGGCTTTTAAAAACAGGATAGTTAAAGTACAGTAGGATAGTCTTTGTCATATTCCGTGTGGTGCACCACCCACCCTATTTCTTCCCGTGGTTGTCGTAAGAGGCGACTAAGGGACTTACTAGAGAATGGACTGCAGCGTTCTCTATGCATTTTACTACCATACTGCGATCACCAATCCGCCTGCTAAGCGTGGCGACTATGGCAAATTGGGGGAAGCCTATGTTCAGCAGAAGACGTCTTTCGGCTGAAATGGTGATGATGATTATGATGAAAGAGGATAGTGTTACCTGTAGCACCAGTGATCAAAACATTTTTCCCGTTGTAAAATTTCTGAATCTCCGTCATATTTTCACATTTATTGTTCATATTCTCGTCAACACTGTCGATACACTGGGCACAATAATTTATTTCCTTTTCATTTTTCATTAGACTCTCGTTGATGACGTCACTGACAGCAATCAGCTGGGGGGCAGCCATCTTGGATTTGTTTGATTGCTTCAGCTGTTTTTTATTGCATTTTTCTGGAACAAAAAGAAAATGTTATTAGTACCTAAGTACTGTACATCGAGTTTACGAAATATACGATACGAAACTAGCTTTTCAAATGGGCGATTAGAATCAATTCTATTTTAATGTTGACCTTCAAAAGTGCCTTCTATTTATTTATTTATATACACTTTATTGTACACCATAAAATACATAACAACAAAACATTACAATGACTACAAAATATACAATGCCTATTTGAAATAAATGCTTTGACAAATTTCATCCAAATCCGTTCAGTAGTTTTTGCGTGAAAGAGTAACAAACATTCATACATCTTCACGAACAGTCACATTTATAATTTAGTAGCATAGTAGCATATATGTGTCATGAGATGTAGGATAAAACGAAGTGGAAGAAAAGAACTGCCACAAGAATTGCCCGTCAAAATCAAATCAATTTTCTTCAAAAACCATTAAGAAATGCTATACAAACATTTAATTAGCTACGCAACAAAAGGCGGGCGATGTCGCGTGGTCAACTTAGTACATCCAAATATTTGAACTACTTATATAATAGTTAGGTAAGCAACCGTGAGGGTTAGTAGGTCGTGGTGTGCATAGATTACGTGTGTCGACTCACAGTGGGCGGAGTGTGATAGGAATTCGCGGCTATTGCAAATAATTATGATGGCAAGTGATAGGAATTGGTATAGTTAGAGATGGCGAGGTGACGTTAGTGATACGCGTTTTAAGACAGTTAATTTAGCAAAACATAGTATCAATCTTGTATTCCGTGAGGAGGTAGATAGTTGCACATTTTATTTTTATTTTTGGGACTGACATCTCTTAGGTCACCTTATGATGTTGTCGGCTGTTTGCCTGTCGCTTCCTTACTAAATGAAGGCCTATTAAAACAAATTCGCTACCCTGGCTGACATCGCCCCTAGCGGTCCCCTTCAATTATTGCAGACATTGCTTTGAGGTGCGCATGGAACACAACACGCCGTCGACCCAGGAACCTGTTCCTTACCGGGCGGCAAGCTACCCATTTCTCGCCGCTCGCAAGCCTCCGTTTACAGTGGTTGGGAGTCCTCAATGGACTCCCGACGCCCGGAACAGAATTAGCGACCGTTGATAATATTATGTTTAATCATGGCAAATTTTCAAATACAGGAAGATCTTTTAACCAGTGCGCAAATTTTTTTTTGGTGTTTCAGTATCTGTAATATAACACATTTCAATTATTTTTTCAATACTTTTGTACTTAAAATTGTTAGTCGTCCGTAAATCAGTAAACTGTGGACCCTACATATTTCGTAATATGATATCGACAATAAGAATAGGGACTTCGAACTTCTTAGAATTTTGACCGATCGAACAGCTGGTAGGTACTTGTAGGTACGCTCGGTGGTTCACCTTCACCGCCGCCGCGCGCAAGTTACCATGAAAACCAGTTTCAAAATAAATATCTTTCGTTAACGATAACTTATTTTTTTTGTACTAAGATATATCAAAATAAAAATTGCATGGTTATTACCTATAACTCGTTTAAGTTTAATTTGTTAAAATTTGCGCACTGGTTAAAAACTTATCCTGCATATGATCGAATAAATAAGCCATTATTTGCAATCAGATAGAAACATAAACAACACTGACATTGTCCTAGTAAAATACTTTCGGAAACATAATTCGAGCTGAATAGTTACAATTACATACAGTAATTCAACCATTTCTTCAGAATAAATGTAAATAACACACAAATTGTAGTGTTCCGTATGGTGCGCGAACGTAAAGAATAACACTATCCCTTTTCTTCCCGTGGGTGTCGTATGAGGCGACTAAGGGACTTACTAGAGAATGGGCAGCAGCGTTCTCTATGCATTTTACCACCATACTGTGATCGCCAATCCGCCTGCCAAGCGTGGCGATTATGCAAACCTCCCTCAAAATTGGGGGAGGCCTTTTTGCGTGACGTCAGTGTGAGCCGTGGTCCTCATGTGGCGTTGTAGATGACAAATGAAATACTACAGAGAAGTTATTGTAATGTGTAACGGTTTTTTTTACACGCTTTATATTAGCTTCACTTGTATGTTTGTTTGTTTGTAACCGACTCCTTATAGCGCGATTTTGACCCACTTTAAACGACCAGATTTCATTCAAACTTTGCACACCTGTCAAGGACCGATGACAATGCATTAATTTCACAAAGTGCCATTATCCTTGCCAGGGTTACCAGGACAGCAAAAAAACTGTGTTCAAAAACTACGCTGACATACGACACAAACTACGCTGACATACGTCACAAATTACGCTGACATACGTCACAAACTACGCTGACATACGTCTCAAAATTCGAAACACCCTAAAAATTTGAAAAGTTTAAAAAAACTAAAAAACAAACTAAAAAGCATGGGGTGCCTGTTATCAATAAAAAAATACCTTAAAAAGCACCCCACGCTTTTTTTTCCATTATTTTGTACTTTTTAGTTTGGTTTTCAATGGAAGCGTGTTTTTTTTTTGTAACCAGTTTGGTATTGTAGTGCTATTAATCGTAATCTATTTAGGAATAACTAGCTGTGCTCTGCGGTTTCGCCCGCATAAGTATTGATCCTGTGGGAATATCGAGACAAAAGCATCTTATTTCCTAATACAGGTCATCTACCTATGTGCTAATTTAAAACCCGTTTGGCCGTAGCGGGAAAGCGTAATAAACAAACATACAAAAAATCAAATATCTCTACAATATTTGTTTAGAGTAGCTGTTGCGTGTCTTTTTGTATTATGTAGTTCATCAGTCCATCACTTTTTTAATACAAAGGAGATGTTTAATTTTTATATGGGGCTCCGGCCATAACATGTACCTTTTAACGAAGCTGAGAAACTTACTCCTGAATAGAATAAAGTTATTTTTTTTTCATAACATCAAATGGTTTTTATGTATAAAATTAAAAATGTTTGACGTTTGTGCTAACGCAAGCGGTTATTTTGAATTCGTTTAGAAACACACTTCAAAAATGGAGACTAAAGATTTTTGTAACGATGAAATGGTTACACTTAATTATGTTTACTCAAAAATATGTACTTATAGAGAATAAGAGTAATTTATTTTTAACACTACAAGAATACACACTTTTTTAATTATTGTCTACTTAACATTGATTTGATGAGACATGAATTCAGAACGAATGAAGTCGGCAAGCAAACGAGACGCCATGTTGAATAAAACATGGCAATAGTTGAAAAACTATTATTTTTTGTACACAACAAATCAGGCTCAAATTCACCAGACAATATTTTTCCCCAATTTATAATATTTTTTCCTCTTTTTCGATAAATGTACATCTGATGGCCGAACATGAAATATCTCCTTTCTAAGATGATAAGATTTACTATGCTAGTACCCAGAGCGTGCGTAGTATTTTCCCAAATAATAAGTGAAGATCGGCTTCCAGTCTAACTGAATGCAGCTGAGTACCAGTATTTTACATGTAGCGACTTCCTATCTGACTTCCACAACCCAGCTATTGGGTAATTCGCCCCTTGGTAAGACTGGTTGTCAGACTTTCGGGCTTCTGACGACCCGTAACGACAGTCACGGATGGCAGCCGGGACCAACAGTTTAACGTGCTTGCCTAGGAAGGGCTCTCGGTATGTAAAGATGGTCACCCATCCACGAACCAACCGCAGCAAGCGTAGCTTAACCTGATCGATTAATACGAGGGACTGATATTACTTGGTACTACTACTGACAGTCCACTCTTTATCAAAAATATCACTTCGATCCAATTTCTATAGCATTACTACTGAAATGAATGTCAAGACATTATGTCCACTAGTTAAGGGGGCGTTCACACCAAAGTTATATTAAACTTACTTTATACTTATTTTCATACTGGCCTGTTAGTCTAGTGGTTAGTGACCCTGACTGCAAAGACTGAGGTCGTGGGTTCGATTCTCACCCATGACAAATCTTTGTGTGATGAGCACAATCATTTGTTCTGTGTCTGGGTGTAATTTATCTATAATATGTATGTATTTACAAATATATAAGTATGTTTATCAGTTGTCTGGTTATCATAGTACAGGCTCTGCCTAGTTTGGGATCAGATAACGATGTGTTGGTTGTCCTAAGATATTTATTTTATTTATATTCGACCTAAATTGTTCCCACTGCTGAGACACAGGCCACTGGGCCAGTGGGCTATATCTACCATGCTGGCCCAGTGCAGGTTGGTAGATGTCACATGATCATGGGTTCGATTCCACGACCGACTGACTTGTAACTTATAAAAATATTAGGAAATTCGTTTTCTTGCCTTAGCAATGTTAATTGTAATAAGTGAGCACCATGTATCTATCATATAATCAGTTTATCTCTCTTTGCTTCATTTTCAGTTCTTTTACCTGTTGTGGTATGGTAATTTTTATTGTAGGTGTATCGTCTTCACATATAATTGTATAAATAGTGTATAAAAATACTGAAAACTATTTTAAAAGAGTAACGGTGGAGTTTCTTGCCCATTCTTCTCCACACGGATCTACCTTTTGGAAGGGGAAACTAGAATCAATTCTATTTTTAACCGACGAAAAAAAACGGAGGAGGTTATCAATTCGACGCGTATATTTTTTTTTTTTAATGTATGACCACGCATAACTTTTTACATAGTAGTCCGATTGTGATAATTCTTTTTTTATTGGAAAGGGTATACTCCGAGGGTGGTTCCGTATAAATTTGGAAAACAAAATCGAACCCTAAGGGTCGGAAAACAGGAGATGATTGATTGTTCACTCATTGATTGTAATGTATAACCACGCATAACTTTGTACAGAGTAGTCCGATTTTGATAATTCTTTTTTCATTGGATAGGGTATACCTTGCCAAGTATTATTAGTACATTAAAGCCACAAAAAAATGACAAAATAAAATCTTTTTAACAAAAAATTAAACCGGTGGTTTAATTTTTTGTTAAAAAGTTTTTCATGTAACTGTTGACGTTCAAAAGTGCCTTTTTTGGGCCTATTTGAAATAAATGCTTTGACTTTGACTTTGACCTACAACTCGGTAAGTCGCAGCCAATAGCACTGCGCCACCACTGCATTCCAGCATCAATCATCATCATCATTTCAGCTGGAAGACGTCCACTGCTGGCCATAGGCCCTAATTTGGGGGCGTTAGTCAAAATCGCCACGATTGGCAGGCGGGTTGGCGATCGCAGTATGGTGGTAAAATGCATAGAGAACGCTGCTGCCCATTCTCTAGTAAGTCCCTTAGTCGCCTTTTACGACACCCACGGGAAGAAATAGGATTGTGCTATTCTTTACGTTGGCACCACATGGAGCAGGCAACATACTTACGTGTAAATAATTAGCTTGAATATGTTAAATGCTGTCACAATTTTAATCCAAATGTTACAAAGAATTTGCATTTGCACACTTTTACCATAATTGTAATTAAACACTGAATTGGAAACTACATTTAAATAATTACACTTCAATAGTTATAAACAAAAAAAAAAAAACGCGTGGTGTGAGCCAAATAAGCGCGATTTATTGCCGAGTATACACGATTCAGCGTCACACACCGACTAGAGCCGAGTTTAATCGATTCAGCGTCGTCATCCACCGACCAGGGTGCTTAACTCTTGATTTCAATTCCGATCGATTGACATTGGAATTTTGACGTTTCGTATTCTTGAGTTCGACGCTAGCGCTAAAATGTGTTTAAATTGGGTGTCCATTTTGGAGAAATAAGTGGAATCGAGATCGGGCGTTGTTGTTATTCAAATGTTGACACTATAGTTTTCAAGAGTACCGAAGCATGTGAATGCAAAATTGACATTGGAATCGTATTGGCTTTAGATTAGAATTAAAATTAGGTTGAAGAGTAAGCCCCCTGAGTCGAATATAACCGATTCAGCGTCACACACCGACTAGAGCCGAGTATAACCGATTCAGCATTACACACCGACTAGAGCCGAGTATAGCCGATTCAGATTCACAAACCCGAGCGCGACGGTTCAATTTGGTTCACTGTTTAGAAATTATCACTTAAAAAAATCACCTTCCCGGGTTAACTTTCTACTTAGCCCTATCTAGGCCACTCTACTAGAAACCTACAGGAATTCTTCTCTATTCACAATAATGTAAATACGTCAAAATAAACACAACAAACAGTCTAATAGTACTGTATGTGACAATTTTGTAATACTATAAAATTGCATCGTTCACATTTATAACAAGTTCTATAGCAAATCACGTTTAAAAGATATTGAGGTCATCCATTATGCGTGGTCAACGCTTTGACATACTACATATCAAAACATCATGCTTGATATCCGAAAGGGTTTTACAGAGGTGTACCCACAGTACACCCATATTTCGTCAGTTTTGTTTAAGTCTCATGTAACAGGGGGCGGGAAAAGACCGGGAAAAGACCTCGCGGCCGGTCACCTAACCGCTGGGCCGACCAAGTAACCGCCCTGACTGGACTCTCTGTTACAACGGCCATGAGAGAAGCCGAGAACCGAACGAAATGGAAGAGCATCATTCAGAAAGCCACGAAAGCCTTTTAGGGACACGACCTTCAGCAATGAAGAACGCGACTTAGAAGAGAGAACAGGGGGCGAGCCTATTGCCATAGTGGCTCAGTGGACTGGCCTGTTAGTCTAGTGGTTAGTGACCCTGACTGCTAAGACTGAGGTCGTGGGTTTGATTCCCACCCAGGACAAATCTTTGAGTGATGAGCACAATCATTTGTTCTGTGTCTGGGTGTAATTTATCTATAATATGTATGTATTTAGAAATATATAAGTATATTTATCAGTTGTCTGATTACCATAGTACAGGCTCTGCCTAGTTTGGGATCAGATAATGGTGTGTTGGTTGTCCTTAGATATTTATATCTATTTGTATTTATTTTAACTAAATCTGACTATTTTTAATCGCAATTAAAAATGTGTGAATAAAACTAGTGGTCGTGAACTAAAATTCACACCAACGCCTCGCCTTCACGTGCAAAAACAGTACTGTATTTTTTGTTTTCCTTTTCTTTTGCTTATATCTCAAAAATGGCGTGACCTATCGCAAAAATAATGAAATTTTCGATCCCCTTTATTAATCTCCTGCACATATAAATCTCAACACGTGGATAATATTTTTAAGCTGTAGCATGTTCAAACTCAGGCATGCGCCTTTTTTTTTTGTGGGTGGTAAATTCATTAAATGACCTCTCCCGCTCTTGGGTGGAGCAGAAGGGCGTGTCAGACTTTTACTGACTAAAACCCACCCGTGTTCCTTTAGTTGCCCAAGTGCCAGGGCCACGGTGTCTCTTGCGAATAAATCTCGTGACCCTGGCAGGCACCGGTCCTAGCAGACCCCTTCAATTCTGCTGACATCTCCTTGAGGCGCGTGTGGAACACTACACGAACTCAAGCAGGCGCCTTACTTTATATTTTAAACTTCATCACCACTGCTCTCAAAATGGTAAAGGAAAACATCATGAGGAAACCGTCATGTCCTAGAACCAAAAATTCGAAGACATGGAATTTGAACCCGCACTGGGCCCGCGTGGTGAATTATGTCCCATTCCCTCTCGAAGACAGGAGGCCTGTGTCCCAGTAGACAGAATATTATAGACTGATTGGTCCCGGACTTACGGAAGAATATGGTCACCCTATTTCGTCCCGTAGGTGTCGCAGGAGGCGACTAAGGGAACTAGGGGCCTAGTGCATACCATTGTAGCACCTTGGGTCGCCTGTGAGATGGCGTGTAAACCACCAACAATAGCATTCCCAAGGCTGGTTGGAGTAAACACCGACGGCCGCCATGGCCCACGCACAATGGTCCACTCAAAGGAGTGCGGAAACCAAACCCCCATAACATAGAACATAGCATTCCCAAGGGGGGTTGCTGTCAGGCTGGCGGCCGTCTCTTAAACTTTGCCAAAACCTACAACGACAATGAGATATACTATTGCCATCAACTTAACCAGACTCCGGGCTGTAACTGAGAATTTCGTGATTAAAAAATCCAATAACAGTTTGAAAAATATCATAATATAGGTGTTCTTATTCCCTTATGCACACAGCTTTACTCTATATGATGTAAGAGACCGTTATAAGCCGGCAGGAAAGACTCGCGGAAGCATTTTCTGTTGGCATGTGGCATCGTAGATCTAAAACTGTTATTTCATATCTATATGTGTGTTGATGTAGGTGAACACTACCTTTTCTCTTTTTGTGGGTCAAATGACTTCTCCCGCTCTGGGTGGAGCGGAAGAGCGTGTCAGAGTTTTACTAAAACCCACCCATGTTTCTTCAGTTGCCTATGCCAGGGCCACGGTAATTCTTTCGAACAAATCTCGCGATCCTGGCAGGAACAGTACCTACCTTTGAGCTATTCCAAAAATATGTTAGGAAAATTTAAATAAATGTATCAGAAACATACCGGTTTTAGAGAATCACATCTCACTACTCAACGTATGAGAATATCCGATCTTAACCGGACTTGCCTGTGGCTACCTTAATAAAAGAATGCCCCCAGCCAGCGCTTCAAAACTTAAAACTAGAGCGACTACTCACTAAAGGCACTCCCTGTGGGGTACGGACCTCGGCTCATGGCATCGCTGATAGCGGGCTGTTAGGGATGGGCTGGGTCGAAATGATTGATATTTAGGGACGTATTTAATGCTACAGGCTCAGCGGCGCGGTCTAGCTCGTGGAAGGGACTGGACGGACATGGAATGGGACGTCGCGGATGACGGAAGGACGGCAGTATGCGATGGTGAATCTTGAGAGTGCTGGTGAGCTTACTACTGTCCTGGAGGAGACTTGTAGCGTCATCGCGAATGGTTAGGGTATGCCTCGTAGCAAATACTGATCTGCCTGTGGATACCAGTGCTGGGGCTCTGTCTCGCATAAGGTCACAGCATTATGCTGAGCGATGGACATTTTACGTGGATGTGACGCGTGTTTTCCCCAGCTCTTATTTTTTATTTTTGAATGTTTCTGTTCTTTCTGAGCGTCATGTTTGCCGCAAAGAAAAGAAGAAAGAAAGAAACAAAATATGTTTATATTTTGTTTCTTTCTTTCTTCTTTTCTGTAGTGTTGCTTAATTTGATTATCTGAATACTGAAACCCAAAAACCATTTTTTTTTTATCAACCTATAGATGTTTTTTATTTGACAATAGTGGATAGTGTTATATCTTCAATTTTCAATTATGTTTTAATAATGTAATAGCAACAAGAATTAAAAATAAGTGAGATTTAATGTTAAAACTTTCTTAATATGTACAGTAGAACGATTTGATTGGCCTGTTAGTCTAGTGGTTAGTAACCCTGACTGCAAAGACTGAGGTCGTGAGTTCGATTCCCACCCAGGACAAATCTTTGAGTGATGAGCACAATCATTTGTTCTGTGTCTGGGTGTAATTTATCTATAATATGTATGTATTTAGAAATATATAAGTATATTTATCAGTTGTCTGGTTACCATAGTACAGGCTCTGCCTAGTTTGGGATCAGATAAAGGTGTGTTGGTTGTAAAAAAAAAACTGTTTATTTATTTATGTAAATAGATCTTAAAAGACACTTTTACACGTCAAACTTTTCTTGGTCAGTATTTTATAAACTAGATGATGCTGACATTTCCTAGCTGACTGTTCCCTGAGAAGAAACGCTGAAACAAACTCAGAGCTCATGGTCTCTGAAATATCATTTTATTAGCATTATATGTGAGTCTAACAATGCCGGGGCATGTCTGGAAGAGTCTTTTGAAAAAACTTTTTACCAAAAAAATTAACCGCCGAAAAAACTGAAAAGCAAAAAATAATAAACCTTAAAATTATGAGTCGGCGCTTTGAGTGATCTTTGTTCATTGATTTTCCAGCGCCGACTCATAATTTTAAGGTTTATTATTTTTTGCTTTTCAGTTTTTTCGGCGGTTAAATTTTTTGGTAAAAAGTTTTTATTTTATAATTTTTTGTAGCTTTAATGTACTTATAATACTTGGCAAGGTATACCCTATCCAATGAATAAAGAATTATCAAAATCGGACTACTCTGTATAAAGTTATGCGTGGTTAAACATTAGAATCAGTGAGTGAACAATCAATCATCCCCTGTTTTCTGACCCTTAGGGTTTGATTTTATTTTCCAAATTTATATGGGACCACCCTCAGAGTATACCCTTTCCAATAAAAAAAGAATTATGACAATCGGACTACTATGTAAAAAGTTATGCGTGGTCATAAATAAAAAATAAAAAAAAAAACAAAAAAAAAATATACGCGTCGAATTGATAACCTCCTCCGTTTTTTTTCGTCGGTTAAAAAAAGAGCCATTGTAGCTGACCTGTCTGAAAAAACACTACAAAGTGAAAAATAACTTTAAATTCGGAAGTCGGTGTCTTTGGATTTGTATTTTAGTTTTTTGCCACCGACTTCCAAAATCAAAGTTATTTTTCCTTTTTTACTGTTTTTTTGAAAGTCGGTTCGTTTTTATGCTTTTTACACGCTTTATATTAGCTTCACTTGTATGTTTGTATGTATATTTGTATGTTTGTTTGTAACCGACTCCTTATAGCGCGATTTGACCCACTTTAAACGACCAGATTTCATTCAAACTTTGCACACCTGTCAAGGACCGATGACAATGCAATAATTTCATAAATTTGTGCCATTATCCTTGCCAGGGTTACCAGGACAGCAATAAAACTGTCTTCGAAAACTACGCTGACATAGGTCACAAACTAATTTGTGCCATTATCCTTGCCAGGGTTACCAGGACAGCAAAAAAAACTGTCTTCGAAAACTACGCTGACATACGTCACAAACTACGCTGACATACGTCTCAAAATTCGAAACACCCTAAAAAATTGAAAATAAATAATAGTTTAAAAAAACTAAAAAACACGCTTCTATTGAAAACCAAACCAAACAAAAAAAAGTAGAAAATAATGAAAAAAAGCGTGTGGTGCTTGATATCAATAAAAAAATACCTTAAAAAGCACCCCTTGTACTTTTTAGTTTGGTTTTCAATGGAAGCGTGTTTTTTAGTTTTTTTAAACTATTATTTATTTTTCATTCTCATCCTTTTGCTGGCTTCGGACTTTGTAGGTCTGAAATGGGAGTGGCACATTTTATTTTTAACACTGTGTTTATTGCCATATTGTACAGTGACACAGAAACCTTACCTTGAAACTGAAATACAGTAACGCATGACCGAAAAAATACCTTCATTTTGGCAACATTATGAATGTAGCAACGAACGTCTGCGGGCTTGTAATATCGTGACTTCGTTTTCGTTTTATACTGTGGGTCATTGACCTCCTCAGTAATTTAGTAGGTAGGTACAGTTGACACTTTCTTCGAAAGTAGGTACAATCATAAGCATAATAAGTTAGAGTTAAGCATAAAGTTTAATCAGTTTTTGTTTTTTTTTTTTTGAAAAACTTCTTTATTTTTTCCTTCTCAGCTATCCTTAGTTAAACTCCAGTAAAAGTTGACTTCTCATTGTGCGAAAAACCTATACAATGCGAGGTCAGCTAAAACTGGAAACTGAAGAAACGAGGCCTGTGTTCACTCAGCGAGAACATTAGGTATAGGCTTTTTTTTCTGGATGGGAAATCATCAAATGACTTCTCCCGCTCTAGGCGGAGCGGGAGGGCGTGTCAGACTTTTACTGACTAAAACCCACCCGTGTTCCTTCAGTTGCCCATGTGCCAGGGTTACGGTATCTCTTTCGAACAATCTCGCGACCCTGGCAGGATTAGGTATAGGCTGAATTTACTATGCTGATTACGCTATGGAAGTTCACTCAAAACCTAACAAAGCAATCGTAATAAAATTCATCTGGGGGAACCGGTTTTTCTTGTTACGTGAATATGAAAACTTTGAGAAAAGCATACTGACTTAAGCCCCAATTTCTTATCTGTGCATCTGTTAATGTCAAAATATTGACAAGATGGCTGTATCCGTAACGACACCAACAGTACCTACATTAGTCGTATTGTAAACGAAAATAACAGTAAAGACAACACGAGAGTGCAGACTGTTCTGGTAGGAGTCAGCGGTGATGTCTGCTAGGGTCGCGAGATTTATTCGAAAAAGTTACCGTGGCCCTGGCATATAGGCAACTGAAGGAACACGGGTGGGTTTTAGTCAGTAAAAGTCTGTTACGCTTTCCCGCTCCGCCCAGACCAGGAGATGTCATTTGATGATTTCCCACCCACAAAAACCTAAAAAGTGTTATATCATCTCTGCCTGCGACTTCTAGGGGTCTCTACATGCTGCAGGCGAACCATGACAAAGTTCTTTCTATCCAACTTGACATCTCTTCTGCCCGAGCACGGATAGACCCCGAAGACTCGCGTTTTTATGAACACAAAGACAGGTATTCTTCCCATAGCAACGGGAGATAGCTACTAATGTAGTTAAGAAGCGCTAAGGTAATTTTTTTTGTTCATATTTACTCTATACTTTAATTTGTCGCCGTGCGTACCGCTAAGTATAGAAAAAATGGCCGTCATACTTGACAGCGGTGACTTTTTTCGACTCAATAATAGAAACATTTCTTCTCTACACTTTCATCAGATGACGTCTCCCGCTCTGGGTGGACCGGAAGGGCGTCTCTGACTTTCACTAACTAAAACCCACCCATGTTCCTTCAGTTGCCTATATGCCAGAGCCACGGTAACTCTTTCGAACACATCTCGCGACTCTGGCAGAACAACGCGATGCTTAAGACGAACGAAATCTTTCTACAATCTGTCATTCTGTCTATTCTTCCATCAACCAAACCCTCTTCTATGGTGGTCATGCTCTAGTGACATGAACATATTATGTCACGGCCAAATATGGCAGAAGCATGGCTCATAGCACCTCACACCATGGACCATAAACCACTCCAAACCACAGCCTATTACCCCCTTTATCGGCCAGCCGGTCCTTATGTACGGCGGGCCGAGTACCGGCCGTAATAGTTACGACAGTACGGTGAAATCCAGCGGCTTACATAACAGACACTTGAACTTGAACCAGAAATGTATATAATTATGTGTTATTTCGGCACGGCAAAGAGAGAGGTGGATTTGCAAACGGTTTTTCTTTTTGTACTAAGAGCGGCCATGTTGGATTTTTTGACAGTTATTTGAATTTTGAACGTTTTTTGTTCGCGATTTTGTTGGCATGCGAACTTTTTCCACTGGTTCGGCATTTTGTCCCATCGCTAATGAGGCTACAAGCTATTAGCGGTTTCCGTGTTAGTCAAAGAGATATGATATTTCTATACTTAGCTGGAGGGCAATTCTCACAATTTTAAGAACGTGCATAGTTAAATCTCAGTCTTAATCTGTCAAAAATACCTCTAGTTTATTTACTGTAATTTGACTAAGTAGTATTAAAAATATTATATTATTGACTAGTTTTAGACATTGATTGTCGCTAAAGTATGATTAGATACGACTAGATTTGGAATGTTTTGAATGATGAGAATAGGTCTTCAGAACGGTGACTGTTTAATCCACGGAGTAGGTTCATTAAATAAATAATAAATGATTCTATTTCCGTAAGTAGGTTTGTACCAACACTTTTACACATCAATTGGATATTTTTAAAACTAGATGAGATCGGCGTTAATCTGACTACTCTGAGCAGAAAAGTCGAAACAAACTCAGAGGTCACAGTCTCTTTTAAAGTCCAGATATAATCTTGGTCACATCATGTGAAGACCATGTAGACTGGTGGCTGAAATGGTATTTTGAGGAAAGAACCACATAGATTGAGTGGACCTGTCCAATCATTGCAAGCAATCGTGCAGCTCAACTCGAAATTTAAGGAGCTCAACGATTTGACGAACACTACCAAAGAAAGGACATTTGGGTAGAAAGAAATTGGTTCAAACCGTCATGTAAGCGACTCGCCCATTTGTTTGTCGCAGCGAGCGAGAGATGAGAGACTCACATACATACATAAAGTCAATCCGTTTTCTCATAGGGGTAGGCAAAACTACAGAACGCCACCTACTACGATCCTTACGAACTCCTTTTGCCTCGATTATGTTCATACATCTTATCATATACACCTTGACATTTTAATGGTCTTACAACGGCAGCCCACTTCATGTATCCAATGATTAGGTACTACACAAGAAAAACAATGAACATTTGAATAACTAAAAAATTAAAATATTATTCATTATGATGACGCATGACGTAGTTTGTAATTGATATTTTGTCTCATGGAAAATGGAATGAATCCACCATCTGATACGTAAACATTATTAACAAGATCTTCATAATTCTAATGCATTATTTATTTTTCATAGACCTATTATTTTAATTTTATTAATGCTTACATTTTTTTTATCACGCCTAGAGTTATATTATATCGGATACATTGAGTGGACAATCCTTTATAAGACACTAAAATGTCACGGTGTATAAACGCCGGTTGCGAGTACTACGCACCTGACCTTTCTGAAGAACATCACCAATAAGGTCATGTAGTGAGTGTATAATTATGTACGATGGCCGGATGGCGCATACTTTGAAGGAGATAAAATAAAGTTGTATGAATAACTAACATTTTGTGTATTATTGATCTTTTCCCGGTACTTTTTTGACAGAGTGTAGTATATAAATACTTAGTTGTGTAAAAGTGACGATTGGTACACAGACACCAGCACGTAAAGCTACAACAATCTGTAAAATTTCTGTAATAGGTTTTCAACTTTATAGCTAAAGCCTAATACTTTAGCGATAAAGTTGAAAACCTATTACAGAAATTTTACAAATTCAAAATAGATTGAGAAAAAATTACAGTTCGCTTGATATGCTGGCGTCTGTACGATTCGGGCGAGTTAATTCTTGAGATTGGTGCAAATCGTCAGTACGACTACTTTGAAAGACAGCCGGCACCCCGACGCACAATTCAAGTTATGAAATATCTGCGAATAGTTGCTTAACATTGATCGCGCTTCATCGGCTATTACTTAACCACTAAACCAATAATAAGTCATCATCATCATCACCATTTCAGCCAAAAGATGTCCACTGCTGGACATAGGCCTCCCCCAATTTAGGGTGATATGCTATAATCGCCACGCTTGGCAGGCAGGTTGGCGATCGCAGTATGATGGTAAAATGCATAGAGAACGCTACTGCCCATTCTCTAGTAAATCTCTTAGTCGCCTCTATATGACACGGGAAGAAATAGGATTGATGCTATTCTTTACGTCCGTCATGACACGGAACAAATAATGAGTAGGTTATTTTAATTCAATAAAAACATAAGCTCTATAATTACATCATTACCAGTGATCGGATATTCGTATGCATATTAACCTAATGTTACTATTTAGCTGAAGCGGCGAAAGCACGGAAGCGGCTTCGTATTTTTTATTAAAGCCGGGTTTATTGGATCATATTTATTTAAAACTAGCTTTAGCCCGCGGCTTCGCCCGCGTGGATGTCGGAAATTAACGCAGGAGGACGTACTACCGCAGTAAGATGTGTTAATTCAGGTTATATTATAGGTAATAATAGCTGTTACCCGCGACTTCGTCCGCGTCGTATTTAACAAAAAGTTTTTCATAAAAACTGTCTTTGAAAACTACGCTGACATACGTCACAAACTACGCTGACATACGTCTCAAAATTCAGCGTGTCTTTAGTTTTTTTAAAACTATTATTTGTTTTTTTCTAAAATAAAAGTAGCCTAAGTTACTCCTTGTTACATCAGCTATCTGCCTGTGAAAGTTCCGTCAAAATCAGTCCAGCTATTTCAGAGATTAGCCGGAACAAACAGACAGACAGACAGACAAAAATTGTAAAAAATGTTGTCTTGGTATACCTATGTACCGTGTATACATCCATATACACTTAGTAAAAAGTGGTTATCAGACACTCCAATTTTATTTATTAGATGATGATGTATAATGTTTAACCCCAGATGCAAATACATATGTGTGTAGGGTGGTATGTGTTAGTCAAAACAACACGCAAAACACGGTAAAAACGCGCATTCCATATTAGCCAACATTTCAACTTTAGGTGAATATGCATCTGAATATCTTATCTCTAATCATCATCATCTGCCTAACCTTTTCCCAACTATTTTGGGGTCAGCTTCCAGTCTAACCGGATGCAGCTGACTACCAGTATTTTACAGGGGGCAACTGCCTATCTGACCTGTTA
Organism: Aporophyla nigra; assembly: GCA_947507805.1. Lineage (NCBI taxonomy): Eukaryota > Metazoa > Arthropoda > Insecta > Lepidoptera > Noctuidae > Aporophyla > Aporophyla nigra. Next base: position 4,589,774 of record OX382318.1, read on the forward strand.
GACAACCCAGTTACTGGAATAAGAATACGAAATTTTTATTTGTAAACACAGGTAGTTGGTAGTTATACAGTCTGTGATATGTTACAATATACCTAGTTAGATTCTCTGTGCCAAGATGCGTACAAATATCTATACCAATAAGTATTATACGGCTGAAAAGTTTGTTTGTTTGGTTGAACGCACTTATCTCAGGAACTACTGGTCCGAATAGAAAAAAACTTTTCTTATTGAGTAGCGTATTTATTGAGAAAGACTATTATATAGGCTGTATAACATTACGCAACAATAAAAAAGAGCGGAGCAGAAACGAAAAATTGACGAAAACTGGCAGGCAATTCGATGCGATGGGTACGGTCAGAGGAGCAAACATTTGACGCGAACGAAGTCGCGGGCTGTAGCTAGTGAACAAATAAATGTCCTAGTTAAAAAAAAAAACAATTTATCAGTGAGGTAATACAATACCCCTTGGTAAGACTGGTTGTCAGACTTTCGAGGTTCTGACGTCTCATAACGACTGTCTAAGAACTACGAAAGACAGCTGGGACCAACGACTTAACTTTCCGAGGCCCGGAGGAGTCTTGCTATGTAAAGATGGTCACCCATCCACGGATCAACCGCAGTAAACGTTGCTTAACCTGCCACGAGCCCCTCAAATACTACTAGTACATAATGATAAAAATTATTTCACTTCATACTCTCTTAGGCTCAGTATAGTGAGTCCGCGTACGTATCGTAAGTCATTAGGTATGCAGGTTGCGTTCCGGCTGCACAAGGTTAGTGAAATGGGGCGTCGGGTCGATTCTGCGTCGTTACTGACGAATACTTCGTGTGATAAATATTGGTGTATTGATTCTTCTTGTTATTTGAGTCATGAATCATCTGCCTAAAAGTGAATTGTTAGAGTCCAGTCAAAGAGGATATAAAAGGTTACTTATACAGGATAAATTTTTATCTAGTGCGCAAACTGTAACCATAAATTCAGCATATCATTCTAAACTCCCCAGCGTAGAAAATTTTCGTCGGTTATACAAAAAAAAAATCAGCTGTTTCATAGAAAAATGCAATACCTACAGGGTCAAAATGTATGGAACAGCTGATTTTTTTTTTTGTATAACCGACGAAAATTTTCTACGCTGGGGGGTCTAGAATGCTATGCTGAATTCATGGTTACAGTTTGCGCACAGGATAAAAACTGATCCTGTATAGTCTTTGGGTCCAGTCTACTACCAGGGTCGCGAGATTTGTTCGAGAGAGTTACCGTGGCCCTGGCATATAAGCAACTGAAGGGGGTGAATGGGTTTTAGTCAGTAAAAGTCTGACACGCGCTTCCTCTCCGCCCAGAGCAGGAGACGTCATGTGATGAATTCCCACCAACAGAAAAAATAGGGTCCAGTCTAGTCGGATGCAGTTCAGTAAATCAATCAACTCAGTCTATCGCAGTCCACAGCTGGACAAAGGTTTCTCTCATGTTGCGCCACAACACCCTGTCTTCGACCTTCCGCATCCAATCTTTTTTTATCTCGAGGTGGAAATCCTCATGGATGTCCTCTGCCGTGGGGTGGGCAGAGTCTGTCAGACTCTTACTGACTAAAACCAACCTAGTGTTCCGTCCCGCAGATACGTCAGGATCTATTGCGTTCCGCATCCAGTCTACCCCAGCCTCTTTATTTAGGTCGTTGGTCTAACTAGTTGTGGGGCATCACACGCTACGCTTGCCGATACGTGGTCTCCACTCTAGGACTCGTCTGCCGGTCATCGGTCTTTCGACAAACATGGACAGCGGGTTTGAAGTGGTAGTCCACTTCAAACCCGCTTACTCTGCAGGCAATGTCGGTAACTCCGGTTCTTTTCCAGATAATTTTATTCCTGATTTTATTCTTCACAGAAACTCCGAACATAGCCCGCTCCATAGCGCGCCGACCGACCTTGAATTTGCGAATCAATCCAACTGTCAGTTTTTCACGTTTCGGCATCGTATGTCATTACGGGCAGGACGCAATGGTTGAAGACCTTACTCTTCAGACATTGCGGGATAGGCGACGAGAAGACTTGACGAATTTCCCATCCCAACGCACGCGACTAGACGAATTTCTCAAACGCTACCCAACCCAACTGGATCCTACTGTCGGCTTCTTTTTCAAAGTTGTGTCTACCAAGTTGCAGCTGGATACCAGTATTTTATATGGAACGACTGTCTATCGGACCTCCGCAACCCAGGTATTGCGTAATACGATATCACTTGGTTGGTTGATTTGCAGATTTTCGGGCTTCTGATGAATCGTTACGAGTTTTTATTATTTCAGTTGTATTAACAAGGTGTTTGTTGCTTTTGATTTATTATAAAACTAGCTTTTGCCCGCGGCTTCGCCCGCGTGGAGGTCGGAAATTAACGCAGGAGGACGTACTACCGCGGTAAGATGTGTTAATTCAGGTTATATTATAGGTAATAGCTGTTACCCGCGACTTCGTCCGCGTGGTATTTAACAAAAAGTTTTTCATAAAAACTGTCTTTGAAAACTACGCTGACATACGTTACATACTACGCTGACATACGTATCGAAATTCAGCGTGTTTTTAGTTTTTTTAAACTATTATTTGTTTTTTCTAAAATAAAAGTAGCCTAAGTTACTCCTTGTTACATCAGCTATCTGCCAGTGAAAATCCCGTCAAAATCAGTCCAGCCATTTCAGAGATTAGCCGGAACAAACAGACAGACAAAAATTGTAAAAAATGTTGTTTTGGTATATGTACCGTGTATACATCCATATACACTTAGTAAAAAGTGGTTATCTTAATATTAAAAACAGACACTCCAATTTTATTTATTTGTATAAATTGTATAGATTAACAGGGCCCTTCTAATTAACTCACTTTCTAAATATGAAACGAAAAATTAAATTAATACTTGGCTACAAACATTAGATTACGCACAAACAGAAAACTTATTAATATAAACACTAACACAACTAGGTCCCCCTAACTACATTCATTATACACATACCCTTGATACACACACACACACCCCAAACACACACACACCCCACACACGCATACACACTCTCATACAAGTGCTTCGATGATTGCATGATTTCATGATTGTTTAAATTTTATTACATAAATATCAATGTAACAAAAATGGGAGAAGACACTGATTCCTGTAACACAGGTTACAACCTAGCTCATGAGTCAGGGCTTTAATATATAAATGTAACGATGTTTTATGTCAATAAAATTTTATTTATTTATTTTGATATCATAACTCTGGGGTATTAAAGAGACCATGTCAAAGAATCACCTGGCATACCATATTAAACAATTCGACATTACGATTATTTATGTAAAACACTCTTACGTGAAATATATTCTTAGCTTTAAATAAGAATTACTGGACCAAATGAAAACAATTTACTCGTACAATGAAACTTATCACCATTATCATGTAAGCGGAAAGACGTCCACAGCTGGTCATAGGCCTCCCTCAAGGGTGGGGGGCGGTTTGCGTTTAGCGCCATGCTTGGCCGCCGGATGTGCGATCGCAGTATGGTGGTAAAATACATAGAGAACGCTGCTGCTCATTCTCTAGTAAGTCTCGTAGTCGCTTTTTACAACACCCACGGGAAGAAATCCGGCGCCACACGCTCCATGTAAAATTAGCATTCAACTGCATCGGTTAGACCGGAAGCCACTCCTAAATAGTTGGCTAAGGCTAAGCAGATGACGATGACTAAGAAGAAGGTTAACACAACCTTGTTCTTGACTAACTTAACGTTTTGGGCTAATAAAATAGAGCTAAAAAGCCTTATAAGGGCTACACCTACGTATGACTTTGATTTTTGCGTATATGCGGTGTTTCGTTCGAAGATCAATGTCAAAGTAATAACTAGTTCAGGAAACGGATGTCGTGTTCACTTGCCTTATCAAGAAAGATCCTTATAGGAAGAAGGTTTACTCCCAGAATGGCTACTAGTAGGATTCTTCGCTACTTGTGGGCGTCGAACGAGCATATTAGTTTGTTTTTCATTCGCTTTCTTTCGCTATCACAATTGTTAAAACAAGTATCGTATAAGTATCGTTTCATAGTATTGTGTGAAGTAGTTTGTCTTTTAAACTGTGCTAAATAAATAAATTTTCTTTCTTTCTTTCTTTTCTTTTTCTTTATTAACAAGTAAAGAGTACGTAAGGATCGTAGCAGTGGGGCAAGTACGGCCTACTGTGATAGGCTTTTTTTTGTATGGGAAATCATCAAATGACGTCTCCCGCTCTTGGGCGGAGCGGGAGGGCGTGTCAGACTTTTACTGACTAAAACCCACCCGTTTTCCTTCAGTTGCCCATGTGCCAGGGTCACGTTATCTATTTCGAACAATCTCGCGACCCTGGCAGGCATCGGTCCTAGCAGACCCCTTCAGTTCTGCTGACATCTCTTTGAGGCGCGCGTGGAACACTACGCGCCGTGGACTGTCGCCGTGTTCTGTAGTTTCTATCCATATTCAAATTTTCAAATTCACTTTATTAATCTTCCACCTAATTTACAGACATACAAGTAACATGCCATATGAGATTCTAAGCAGCAGAAGAATTAATTTAGATTTAACAGCGGGTCCCAAACTAGGCACAGCCTGTATCTTGGTGCAGGGCCGGATTTAGAGGTCTGCAGGCCCTGGGGCAAGAAAGGAGTGGAGGCCCCTAACAATTTTCCAAATTGATGAATATTTTTTTTGAATTGTTGTGCTTCAATAATTTATTACAAGACCAATGATTAAATAATAAGAATATATAATTCTTATTAGTTAGTGGTAACATGTTTTTTTTTTATTCTCATTGTGGGGGCCCCTCACTTGTGGAGGCCCCGGGGCTGTAGCCCCGGTTGCCCTCCCCCAAATCCGGCCCTGTCTTGGTGACCCAAACAATACACCGAGTTAATAATTTAAGAAGTTCTGTTAGCACAAGATGGTAATTGATAATTTCGTAGTAACATTCATAATAAAATTTAAATAAAATAAAATTAAAATTAGAAAAGAATGCATGAGTTTATGTAAGCAGGGTGTTCCTTTTGAAATCCTCTAACTCTAGGGTATTAATGAGACAATGTCGAAGAATCACCTGGCATACATGAATTTTTGATTTTCTTACGAAAATTTTTCACTCAATATTATTCGACGTCACGCGTGAGGAAACAGGCATGTCTTAGAACCAAAAATTCGAAGACATGTAACATCTGCCAACCCGCACTGGGCCTGCGAGGTTGATTAAGGCCCTCTTGTAGTTGAAGACGTTTCGGCGAACACTGGCCGGTCGTTGCGAGCGCTTGAGCTGCTAGATTTTGTGTATTATTGTTTCGTGGAGACTAAATGATAAGGAAATTATAAAATATTTTCTCAGCATGCCCTAAAAAACAATAAAACCTATCTTTTGGTACTTATAAGTTTTACATGGTTTAATGATGGAATCTCTTCAAGGTACACGTTTTAAATGGCGATTTAGTGTCAACTTTATGATTATTTTTTATCGAGCCAATTGTTTTAATTCACGTTTCTATCTTCACACAGCGCTTAACAGTATGTTCAATTTTCCTAAATATTTTTTTTTTACGGAAATTAGCCATTTTGCTAGATTTACAGAGGTTTAAAAAAGTTAAAAAGTACTGCAACCTCGCCTTAAGCCACGTCCCTCTCACTGAGAGTACGCCTGTGTCCCAGCAGTGGGAACTTTATAGGCTGCTGATGAAGTCGCGGGCAGAAGTTAGTAATTTTTAATGTCTAAAAATAATTGTATCTTAATTAGACCCAATCTTAAAATCTTTACGCTTATGCCTTGACGTATTTCTGTAACAATTGTGTAGGTACACAACGTTTGCAATAACATGACTTACATAATGATAATCGCGGGTAGTATCCGTGAAGGGAGCTAATAAGATTGTGACATCATGACATGGTAATGGACAAAAACAATGGATTTTTTTTACATTTCTAACCACATGTGTCTCACCGCATGTATTAGTCAAAAGCTAGAGAAGAACATTTTTTACCCACATTTTGCCAATTATATAATAGAGGGTGAGCTTATTATATTATGAGATACCGTGACCCTGGCACATGGGCAACTGAAGGAACACGGGTGGGTGTTAGTCAGTAAAAGTCTGACACGCCCTCCCGCTCCGCCCAGAGTGGATGAAGTCATTTGATGATTTCCCACGCAAAAAAAAAGCCTATTATATTACTAACTGGGCAAAAATCCAGACTGCAGGCCGGCAATGACTTTGACTTTTGACTGACCTGTTAGACAGGACAAATCTTTGTGTGATGAGCACAATCATTTGTTCTCTGTCTGGGTGTAATTTATCAATAATAAGTATGTATTTAGAAATATATAAGTATATTTATCAGTTGCCTGGTTACCATAGTACAGGGTCTGCTTAGTTTGGGATCAGATAACAGTGTGTTGGTTGTCCCGAGATATTATTATTATATTATAATGGTGAAAAATGACCATATGCCAGTTGATTCTTTGAAATGGTCTTGTTAATAACCTTGAAGTATAGGATATCAAAAGGAACACCTTGTATACATTCAGAAATTATACACAAACAACAGGACACGCTGGACAAGATATCAAGTGCCGCATTGTTTGTGGAATAGCATCACATTTACACTTCAGGGCGGAGGCATCTGTGACTCTCCACCTGAGCAGGTTTTCTTTACTTCGGCCTGCCTGAGTCTGGAGTCTATTCAAAGACTTCCAGGAAAGCCAAAGTAACTCGTGTCCTGGTGCAAAATTTTCAGCAGGTGGAACAGATGGGTTTGGTAGGGAAGCACCATGTCACCACAGGCTTTTTTCTTAGACCGTTCGCCAGTAATTGACTTTATTTTTTAGTTTATAAATATGGTCTCGTAATCTCTATGTACTGTGTAGTGCCGGACGTAAAGAATAACACCACCCCATTTCTTCCTGTGGGTGTCGTAAAAAGCGACTAAGGGACTTACTAGAGAATGGGCAGCAGCGTTCTCTATGCATTTTACCACCATACTGCGATCGCCAACCCGCCTGCCAAGCGTGGCGATTATGGCAAAGCCCCCCAAATTGGGGGAGGCCTAAGTCCAGCAGTGGCCTGCTTACGGCTGAAATGATGAATCTCTATTACTCTAACTCATACTGGTTGCCCTGACCGATGTTTAAAACCGGTTAGCCATGTAGATGAATAATTCCGGATGACCTTCTCAAAAAACATAACTATTTTTTACCCGACACGATTGGGCAACTGTTGAACTTTCTCCTCATCAGCAAGGTAGACAGTGAGCTGTCGACATTTATGACTAAGCAAGATAACGGGTAAAACCCAGTCAGAACCGTGTTGATAAACAAGAATGGCGAGAGTTGTTCTAATTGATCTAACTGATTGAGTCATATAGGATTGTGTATTTTAACTTTTTCTTGTATGTAACTTCTCAATTTTATGCGATCCGAAACGAAATGAAACGTTTATTTATGTACATAAATCTCCCCATTTTGGAATACTAAAGGAATTTGACCACCGCAGTAACCGGGTACATTTCTGTTCAGCTTTGTATTGACGTCAACAATTAATGTAAAATTATTATCATATTGACCGATTTCATTTTATTCAATTTTTATTTCTAAATCTTTTTATGCTAAATTTTGCTCAAATTTTGATGTATTTTCTCTAATTTTAATTTTTAGTTTACCGTTTACCTAGTTATATGTGCATGCTGTGGTCTCCAGTAATTGAAGGAGCACACGTAAAAGAAACCGTTATAACTGTGATTTTTGTAATGTGTATCCTTTATTGGAGATCCTAAATATATAAATAAATAAATAAATAAAGAAAGAAACGTGGTGCTGGCATTTCCTAGCCAACTGTTCCCCGAGAAGAAATGCCGAAACAAACTCAGAGGTCATCATCACCATCATTTCAGCAGAAAAAAGTCCACTGCTGGGCATAGGCCTACGTCAATTTGGGGAGGTTTGCCATAATCCCCACGCTTGGCAAGCGGGTTGGCGATCGCAGTATGATGGTAAAATGCATAGAGAACGCTGCTGCCCATTCTCTAGTAAGTCCCTTAGTCGCCTCTTACCAAAGCATTTCGCCTCTTACGAAACCCACGGGAAGAAATTGGATGGTGCTATTCCGTCCATTAACACACGGAAGACGAGGTCATGGTCTCTTTTAAAGTCTAAACATTATATTACTAGAATTGTATGAAGAAAGAAAGAAATGATTTATTTGCCATGAATGTGGGTACAAAATACACTCTACCTTACGGCATGCAAAAGTAAAAACATATTTAATAATCAAAAAACAAAAAAAAAAAAAATGTTAGTCCAACAATGCAGGGCTATGTCTGGAAGAGCGTTTTGAAGGAAGACCCGTTGCAACTTTATGCTGACCTGTCCCAACAGACAGCATGTATGTGCAGTCATCGTGTAGCTCAACTCTATTTTAGGGAGCTCAACGACCCGTCTCAAGACGCTACGGAGGATCTATGGCCATGTTGGAGAAATCATGATAATATAATAATAATAATAAATTTATTGTACACAGAAAAACACTTAAAGTTAGACATAAATTAAACATGATTGTACAAGGAGAGGTCATAAAGGAAGTTGAACAGCTGGCTCCTGAACTAAGTAAAAGGATACTTGTATCTCAAGAGCCAAAGTTAATCTTGGTTAACAATTCAAATGCAATCATATACTGACTAAGTGCTGAAATGTTACAATATTGAGTAATATGACAGAGGTAGAATATGAGTAGGGGACGTCACCTAACAAGGGAGATTAGAAAACTGTCACGTGAGGTGATATATGGCGTGGAAGTTTGTATGAAAGACCATCAGTGTTGAAACTAGGTTCTTCAATTTTCATGTTTTGGCGGACGATTGAAAAATAATTTATTTCTGACATCCAGGCGGGTGAAGCCAAGGGCAAAAGCTAGTTAAAGTGCGGACTGACTACGATTTTAAATGCTACAACTACATGCTACAGCTCCAACAAATAAGGTTGAAAATTGAATAAATATTTGGATTGACGATGTGACTAAGCTGCGAATTGGCATTTATTTTACGGTTTTTATTTAGATTATTCGGACTACACACATTAAATTAAATAATTGTTTGGTTAAAGTTTTAAAGTAATGTTTATTCTATTGAACTCTTTAAAAAAAAAATGTTGTTATCGCTGAAAATACAGAGATGTTCGACGTCAAAGTTTTTTTTGTGAAACAATTTTTATTGGGAATATCAAACAATTTTTCACTATTCTATTCGGTTAGAATTTTTCTTTAAACCCTTCTCTGTCCACTGTATTTTTTGTGTCGTATATTTTCATTGCGTTACGTCATACTCGATTGTCAAAGACACCAGTGTTTTGTGAATATTGAGGTAACAGCGCGCCTTAAATTATATTTTGAAGATGGCTACTCTGAAAAGAAAGTATGAAAAAAACTCAATTCTGCTGTTTGCTTAAGTATTTAGCACGAACATATCTATTACCAATATAAAGAAAATGATAAGAAGAAATCTGTAAGTTACATATAATAATAAGAATCGTCAACATGATCTGCCTAGCATTTTCCTATGTTGGGGTCAGCTTCCAGTCTAACCGGACGCATCTGAATACCATACTTTACATGGAGCGACTGCCTATCAGACCTCCACAACCCAGTTACTGGGTAATACGATACCCCTTGGTAAGACTAGTTGTCAGACTTTCGGGCTTCTGACGACCCGTAACGACTGTCTAAGATCTCCGAAAGACAGCCGGGACCAACGGCTTAGCGTGCTTTCCGAGGCACGGAGGGGTCTTGGTATGTAATAATGGTCACCCATTCACAAAATAACCGCGGCAAGCGTAGCTTAACCTGATCGATCGATCCGTGCTGCTATTGCTGCTTAGCCCCATTCTATAGTATTATTATTAACACGTTAACTGCGATGGGTCAAATCAGAAAAAGTCAAAAATGTACTTAGTGTCATTTGTCTTTAAGTCGATTATTGATTAAAAGTGTCGGACACATAGTCCGACATGGCAGTTAACATGTAAATTAGTAGTAACTAACATAAATATATACCCGTGTGGTGCCGGAGGTAAAGAATAACACCATCCCATTTCCTCCCTTGGGTGTCGTAAAAGGCGACTAAGGGACTTACTAGAGAATGGGCAGCAGCGTTCTCTATACATTTTACCACCATACTACAATCGCCAATCCTCCTGCCAAGCGTGGCGATTATGGCAAAGCCCTCCAAATTGGGGGAGGCCTAAGTCCAGCAGTGGACGTTTAACGGCTGAAACAACGACGAACATAAATATGTTGTTATAATATGTGCAAACAGATTCATATACTGTTGGTACATAAACCTATTATATACAAACATAATTCTAAAAGAAACTAATTAGGTACTTATGTGAAAAACTACTTACATGTAAGAACTGCGAAATTACACCTAATTTTGAATTAATTACATCACAATTTTTAGTGCGTAAACTCAAACTTACATCGAGTTATTTAAAAATAATTATGTTAGACTTTGTAATAACTTAAAATAGAGGGTAATTCTCTTAACCACGAATTAGTGAAAGTACAAGATGACAGGGACGTCAAGGCAATATCTTATACCATGGGTTCAGTACATGATTCTGACCCGTCCTGCTTTAAAATTTACGATCGGATATTAAATAAATAATAGTTTAAAAAAACTAAAAAACACGCTTCCATGTAAAACCAAACTAAAAAGTACAAAATAATGGAAAAAAAGCGTGGGGTGCTTTTAAGGTATTTTTTTATTGATATCAGGCACCCCACGCTTTTTTCCATTATTTTGTACTTTTTAGTTTGGTTTTACATGGAAGCGTGTTTTTTAGTTTTTTTAAACTATTATTTATTTTCTATTTTTTAGAGTATTTCGAATTTTGAGACGTATGTCAGCGTAGTTTGTGACAGTTTTTTTGCTGTCCTGGTAACCCTGGCAAGGATAATGGCACAACTTTATGAAATTATTGCATTGTCATCGGTCCTTGACAGGTGTGCAAAGTTTGAATGAAATCTGGTCGTTTAAAGTGGGTCAAAATCGCACTATAAGGAGTCGGTTACAAACAAACATACAAATATACAAACATACAAATATACAAACATACAAACATACAAGTGAAGCTAATATAAAGCGTGTAAAAAAAAAAATTACCCATGACATTCATTTTGACCACAAAGATACAACAAGGTCAATTTTCTATGAAACAGCAGATATTTTTTAATGATAATTGACAAAACATTTCGATTATAGGGGTTCCAGAATCATTTGCTGAGTTTAGAGTTTCAGAATATGCGTCGATAAACCAGCCGCCGTGTATAAGTCGTAGACGCTATATTAAAAAATAAAAGCTACAGAAAAATATCCGTCCCTACCCTTTCTCAAACTAGCCCGCGCCGCTGAGCCTGTAGGATCTTTCATTTTTATATGGGGCTCCGGCCATAACGTGTACCGTTTAGCAAAGCTGGGTAAATTACTCATGAATAGAATAAAGTAACATTTTTTTCATAATATCAAATGGTTTTTATGTACAAAATAAAAATTAAAAATGTTTGACGTTTGTCCTAAGAGTTAGCAAGTGGTTATTTTGAATTCGTTTAGAAACACACTTCAAGAATGGAGACTAAAGATTTTTGTAACGATGAAATGGTGACAATTATGTTTACTCAAAAATATTTACAAGAGAATAATAGTAATTATTATTAATAATATTTATTATTTTTAACACTACAAGAATACACACATTTTTTAATTATTTTCTACTTAACATTGATTTGATGAGACATGATTTCAGAACGAATGAAGTCTGCAAGCAAACGAGACGCCATATTGAATAAAACATGGTAATAATTGAAAAACTAATATTTTTTGTACACAACAAATCAGGCGCAAATTAACCAGGGAATATTTTTCCCTAATTTGTAGTATTTTTTCCTCTTTTTTGATAAATGTACATCTGATGGCCGAAAATGAAACATCTCCTTAGTCCCTAAATAATAATCAATCCAGCACGTCCCTTGCTGCTCTCTCCCAGCGATGCCCTAAGGAGAGGTCCGTACTTCACAGGGGATCCCCTTAGCATGTATTAACTCTAGTTTTATGTTTTTTAGCCCTAGCTGGAGGCCATAATTTATTAATATAGCCGACAACCTCATAGGCTGACCTGCGAGTGAGTTAAGCGTGAAAGCATGTCAGACCCAAAAACAGAAGATTAATTTCAGCCGAAAGACGTTGACGTATTTCGTTGAAACGTGCGTCAGCAAAATATTACAATGTTTATCTAAGCCGATACTTCTTTTAAATATTATTTATTCATCATTATCATCATTTCAGCTAAGAGACGTCCACTGCTGGACATAGGCCTCCCCCAAGCTCCGCCACTTCGACCGGTTTTGTGCTTCTCGCATCCAGCGGATTCCTGCGGCCTTCACAAGGTCATCGGTCCACCTTGTTGGAGGCCTTCGAACTCTACGTCTTCCGGTACGCGGTCGCCACTCCAGAACCTATCGGTCCCATCGGCCATCTGTTCCGCGAGCAATGTGCCCTGCCCACTGCCAATTCAGTTTAGCAATTCTTCGGGCTATGTCGGTTACTTTGGTTCTCCTACGGATCTCTACATTTCTGATTCGATCGCGTAGGGAAACTCCAAGCATAGCCCTCTCTATCGCCCTTTGGGTGACTTCTCGCCTTCTTATTCTGCACATTGTGAGTTTTGACATCCCAATATAAGTAGAAACAAAATACCTATACTATCTTATTTTAATTAACGCGTTAGTTATTAGTTGCGTGTCTATAAAAATAATTAGCAAATTATTTTTATGGCCATTCAATTGTTAATAAGATTAATCATTTGATTATTTTAATAATATATCTCAAAAGTATGTCAAGTATGTGAGGAATAATGTGCATCGTTTTAATCTATACTAATATTATAAAGCTGAAGAGTTTGTTTGTTTGTTTGATTGAACGCGCTAATCTCAGGAACTACTGGTCCGAATTGAAAAAATATTTTTGTGTTGGTTAGCCTATTTATCAAAGAAGGCTATAGGCATAACATTACGCTACAACTAAGAGGAGCGGAGCAGTAATGAAAAATGTTGCAAAAACGCGGAAAATCGCACGGGTAGGTGATTTGACGCGACGCGAAGAAATGGGGTGGTGTTATTCTTTACCTCCGGCACCACACGATAATAATTCAGTATGTTAACAATTATTTACACAAATATTCCTTAATGTTTTTACAAACTAGTTTTTGCCAGCGGCTTTTCCCGCGTATTATACATGTAAACCTGCCTCTTGAATCACTCTGTCTACTGGTGAAAACCGCATTGAAATCCGTTGCGCAGTTTAAAAGATCTAAGCGTACAGACGCGGGAAACCACTTTGTTTTATAATACGTAAAGGTAAGTAATGGTATATAAATCATAGGGATTAGCTATGCTATTAACCAGGCAGAAATCTAATCTCCAAGCTGCTAATAAGAATGGGACAATTTCCTAATACTACTATAAAAAAAAAACTTAATTACACTTTGCCCACATATCGAACGCAGCACTGACAGACTTACCCGAGGCAGACAACTATCAAAATTGTGAAATTTATTGAAATAAATATAATATGCTTCGTGATAACTATTCAATGCCATATCAAAGGTATTTGACCATTTGATAAATGAAGCAACACTCAATGCCAAATGTTATTGAAAGTAATACCAGGTTAACGAATTTGATAGTACGTCTATTGAATCATGGCTATACTATCGAACTATCTAATTTAATAGACGGGTTAAATATCAAGGACATTATAATCCAAAATCTATACTAATACTAGCTGACCCGACAAACGTTGTTTTGCCGCGTGAAAAGGTGTGAAAATTTAGAGTTGTATGTATTTTTCAATGCTTAATCATAATAAAATAAAAATAGAAAAAATTGTGAAAAAATAAAAATAAAATATTTAGGGGTGGGTCACCCTTATCATTTAGGGGTATGAAAAATAGATGTTGGCCGATTCTCAGACCTACCCGATATGCACACAAAATTTCATAAAAATTGGTCCAGCCGTTTCGGAGGAGTGTGGTAACAAACAATGCGACACGAGAATTTTAAATATTAGAATTATGAAGCTGAAGACTTTATTTGTTTTGTTTGTTCCGTGTGGTGTCGATCGTAAAGAGTAACACCAGCCCATTTCTTTCCGTGGGTGTCGTAAGAGGCGACTAAGGGACTTACTAGAGAATGGGCAGCAGCGTTCTCTATGCATTTTACTACCATACTGCGATCCCCGAGGCAAAGCCCCTCAAATTGGGAGAGGCATATGTACAGCAGGACGTCGTTCGGCTGAAATGGTATGATCCAAAATTTATACTAATATTATGAAGCTGTAGAGTTTGTTTGTTTGGTGGAACGTGCTAGTCTCAGGAACTACTGGTTCGAATTGATAAAAAAAAATGTTAGGTAGCCCATTTATCGAGGAAGGCTATAAGCTATATAAAATCATGCTAAGACCAATAAGAGCTGAGCATCAATGAAAAATGTTGCAAAAACGAGGAAAATTCATTCCTTTTCAAAGCTTCCGTTGCGTGCGCTGAGGAAATGGTTAATGTAAAGCAACAATTATGTATGACGGAAATGTTTCTCTTAAAAGTTCTAAAAAAAGGTCCGCGGTAGCATATGTCTATTTATAAAGGTTGGCTCACTATAACTTTTTTAATTGTAATCAAATCTAAAAATAATAAAGCTGCAGAGTTTGTTTAGTTGAACGTATTAATCTTAAGAATTACGAGTTAGAATAGAAAAATAATTAGAGTTTAGATAGCTCATTTATCAAGGAAGGCTATAAACTATATAACATCACGCCAAGACTCTTAAGAGACGAGCAGAAAGAAAAAAGTCACGAATACAAAGTATTCGCACGGACAGGCGATTCGATTCAACGTGGTGGGTCGGGGCAGCAAGATACTTGACGCAAACAAAGTCGCAGGACGAATCTAGTACAAAATAATTCGATATCACGATTATTTATGTAAAACAACCTTACGTGAAATATAATAACGTCGCATTTTCATAGATTTCAATTTGAATGAAAATTATTTACTCGTACTTATTTATCAACGAAACTTACACCCGTAGTTATAGTAACTCTAGGGTATTAATGAGAATGGGCTCAATAAATTAAGAAAAATATATATATGACAGTTGATTCTTTGACTTGGGTCAAAGAATCAACTGGCATATATGATTTTCTTAAAAACATTAACTAATGAGTTTTTTTCTTGAATACGGGTGATATACCAATATCAATAGAAACACATTATATAGTGTAATATATTCTGAAATCCTCCCGACCACAAGAACTCAAAACCTCATCGACCGTAATCGAGTAAAATCTACGTATCGCGTGCCCTCAATACGAAAGACATCAACGCGCAGATCCCATTGACAAATAAGTATTGAATTCAAACTGTTTCTTAAGAGAATGTTGGCGTTCTGCCAACTCCCTTGTTGTTGCAGCGTTGTTATATATTGCAGATTATTACAAAGAGTTTATTTTATATGTTTGTAAAGTTTTTGTATTGAATATTACCCGTGGACGCTAGTAAAACCTACTTTTGTGGTACAAATGACAAAAAAATTGGAATAGTTTGTTACAAAAAAATATAGGTCACACTTGGTACTGCTCTAATTTATTTGTTTCAGCTCAATGACCCAATGACTTATTGACTGACATTTATGAAACACATACTTAATCTTGTTGCAACAAATAATAATTCATTATATCATAAATTAAACATGACTCGAAATCACCATACAAATTAGCATGTATTACAACATTTTACTCAAACATCAAATTCAAGAGTCAAGAATGATATTAAAAAAGTAGGTTAAGCTATCGCAACAGAATTATCTAATACCGAGTAAATTGGGCAACATTTAACTTGGATCGACCATACACTAACATGAGAAAAACAGAAACCATTGTACCTACGTAATACATTTAAAAAAAAAAAAACTTTCACACAACGACATAGGCTCAAAAAAAGAACATATAAAAAAAAATACTTGACACTTACTTGACACTTGACAGCTAAAAATTCCCGGCACAATTCACTTTTTCAAACACAGAACACAAAACTTTTTAAATTTTTATTTAGGACACAGTTGTTCGTTGGAAAGCGCGAACAGTTTTATCCATGGCAAACCGTCGACTATCGCAACTACCAAAATATGAGGCCGAAATGATAGTTATGTAATTCTGTTACTTGTATTACATAAAAATTGCCGTCGGCTACAGCAATATTATGCAAAGAGTAAGTTTTTAGGTTATAAGATGAATCCTTAGCGGGCTTTACTGATTTAAGAAAAAAACTTTATTAAAAAAATCAAATTAAAAAACATAAATGTCATATTCAATTTGAAATTCGAATTTTCGAACCGCGAAGCCCGACGCGGATAGCGCGGGAAATATTTTTTTATAAATTTACTTTTTATTATTTTCGTATGTGACACAGGTATTGTATTTGAAAGTGCGATGGAGTATGAATGGGAATGCCACAGCTCGAAGGTGTAGTAATTCAGCAAATTGCCGTCCCCCCTCTACAGCGAAAGTGGGGATGACTGACTGACTGTCCGTTGCCTCGGACGTCAGAGACGAAAAAAACAAAGATTCATTCGTAGTGTTGATGTAAAAAATCGATTGTTGCCAAGGTTAAAAATGGGATGGTTTTAAATTCATAAAGGAGGTCAGTTGACTGTGTTATGTAGCTGCGGTTAAGCAGCGGTAGTGAGGTTGAGAAATGGATGGGTTGTTGAGGAAAATTATGCTGATTATTAATGTTAATTTTGTGTGGTTATTGCAACAGCGTTTGGACTGTTTTGGTAAAATAAAAAATTACTTGATGGTTGATCTTTAAATCGATGGTGGCTTTACATTTAACATTTTATTTTAATTCATTTCATCCGTTCCATTTTAATATTAGATAGTATAAATCTTTACTTCGTATAAAACAGAAGACGCACTTCGTGTTTGTACGCTTAGATCTTTTAAACTACGCAACGGATTTAAATGCGGTTTTCTTCAATAGACAGAATGATTCAAGAGCAAGGTTTATATGTATAATACACGGGCGGAGGCGCTGGAAAAAGCTAGTCAACTTAGTTTTATTTTAATCAAAATAGTAAACAAATGAATCTTTATTTTCAGACCAGAGATCCATAACAGCGTGTATATCATCTGAAATGAATGGCACAGTGGCTAAGCCATTGGCTTCTACGCAACGAAGTCTTAGGTACGATTCTTGCACGGAACAAAAATAATGTAGCTATGGCCTATACTTTTATCTCATTTAGTTGTATTTTTGAGTAATCCTACTTCCTAATTAATAATACAGGATAATTTTTTATCCAGTGCGCATACTACTACGTATACTACTTAGAAAATTTTCTCGTCGGTTATACAAAAAAAAATCAGCTGTTCCATACATTTTGACCCCGTAGGTATTGCATTTTTCTATGAAACAGCAGATTTATTTTTTTTGTATAACCGACGAAAATTTTCTACGGTGGGGGGTCTAGAATGATATGCTGAATTCATGGTTACAATTTAAGCGCTGGATAAAAACTTATCCTGTACAAATGTGAAAGTTTGTGAGGAAGGTAGGTAGATGTTTGTAAATCTTTCATGCAAAAACTACTGAACGGATTTAAATGAAATTTGACACCCAGATAGATTATAACCTGGATTAACACATAGGGTCTTGTTCATCCCGGTAGAACGTTCCCGCGGGATAATATCTGCCTCCCTAGCCAAGTTAAAACCGTTTAGTGTCGAATTCCGTTCTCCAATCGGTAACGCCTCGGTGTCAGCAATTGTAGAAAACGATAAATTGGTAGCCATGTTGCCGCGCCTGAGTCGCCCGCTCGTTCTACAATGTCTTTAGAAAAACGACATTATAACAAAGGATGTAGCGTTGAACATTGTAGAAACGATAACAATTAATTCTATCATTTTGAACCATGTGAACTTGGCTACGAAATTTCTATTCGTTTGTTCTAACCACGTGACTTAACGTTGAGATGATTTCATTCCCATACATTTGATTAGTTTTCGACTAGTGTTCGGGAGCGAACTTGTGGAAATTCTCATCCTCTGTAGTACGGACGCTGGCAGTTGAAGCGTTATACTATGTAGAGATACATAGACATGAATATTCTTAGATCCAAACGATTAAAATCGATAAATATTATTGATCAACCTCAAATATAGGTCGTTCAACGTCAATCTTACTGTGATTTATTTTACCAAACCGATCTATTTTCAGTAAGTGAGCATCAGCGTAGCTATCCACAAACATTAGATACGCTCTCGTACCGTATCGAATATCAATCAATGACATCGTAAGAATTCTATAAACGCTGTTCGAAAATTGACAACCACAGAATCTTTACAGTTTAAATAAAATAATTTTAACCGAAAGACGTCCACAGCTGAACAAAAGCCTCTCCCAAAAAGGGCGGGTTTGCCATAATCGCCACGCTTAGCCGGCGGGTTGGCGATCGCAGTATGGTGGTAAAATGCATAGAGACACTGCTGCCCATTCTCTAGTAAGTCCTTTAGTCGCCTCTTTCGACACACACGAAGAAATGGGACGTCTGTACGCCTATATCTTTTAAACCACGCAACGAATTTTAATGCGGTTTTCATGAATAGACAGAGTGATTCAATAAAAAGGTTAACATGTATTATACATGCATCTTCTGGTAGAAAAAAGGCGAGAATAAAAAAAAAATGTAATATGATATCGTAAAAAACATGTTTTTGTCCGCTTACATTGCTAACGCTGGCTTTAACTTACGAGATCGATCAAAATAATGTGAATATGATAGAATTGTACATCGTAAAGAGAACTACAAAAAAAGCTCTCAACGGTATACCTTGTAGCCTATTTTAAATGGTTTTATCTTTCATTTATTACTAAAAAAAAAGACTAATTTACAGAGCATTTTAAACAGTACAGAATTATTCTATACCCAATTAAATTCTTTAAATACGTTGTGCATTTAATGTAGATCAGAATTGCCCTTGGCAGCAAATAAAAACGAACGCGCGAAAATAAGTTCACGCGATAACGCGCGTGTATCGTTATAATAGACTTAAAGACTTATGAATCAAATGTTTATAATTTTACAGTTTTTACAATTAGGTGACGACTGGAGGCATTTTCGACCTCCCCGCGGGCAAAGCCTCTGGCCACAACTCAAGCTACACATTTCCAGTATAAGCTGACCTCTCACTGTACCACAAGCCTATACAATGCGAGCTCAGCTAAAACTGGAAATTTATAACTTGATACATAGCCGTCTGCCAGGGCCGCGAGATTTGTTCGACAGAGATACCGTGACCCTGGCACATGGGCAACTGACAAGGGTGGGTTTTAGTCAGTGAAAGTCTGACACGCCCTTCCGCTCCACCCAAGATCGGGAGAGTTCATTTGATGACTTCCAACCCACAAAAAAAAATGTGTAGCCGTGTGTACGAAATAAAAACATAATGGAATTTTGTCGCGCATTTGATTTTCTGCTCTCGGTGGTAAACCGAGCATTGAGATTTGAACTGAGCGTATCCCAGCGCATCGAAAACCGAACAATGTGTGGGACTTACTAGAGAATGGGCAGCAGCGTTCTCTTTGCATTTTACCACCATGCTCCGATCGCCAACCCGCCTGCCAAGCGTGGCTATGATAGCAAACCTCCCAAATTGGGAGAGCCTATGTTCAGCTGTCGACGTCTTTCGGCCTAAATGATGAAAGATGATAATTATACCAAGTTTGTAAGTTTGTTTGTAGGAAGTAATCTCCGAAACTTTCAATCAGATTTTAAAATAAAAACTTTTTTACAAAAAAAAAAACAACCGACTTGCTTAAAAACACTACAAAGTGAAAAATAACTTTAATTTCGGAAGTCGGTGTCTTAGGATCTGTCTTTATGGTTTTTTTGCCACCGACTTCCGAAATTAAAGTTATTTTTCACTTTGTAGTGTTTTTAAGCAAGTCGGTTGTTTTTTTTTTTTTGTAAAAAAGTTTTTATTTTTAAATTTTTAGTTGTGGTATTCACCCTGCACTAATTCCAAACAAACAATGCATATTTATACGATAGCAGAAATCGCGGTTGTTTTGCTGTCATTTTTTAAAGAGTTCCGGTGTCTGTCTCCCGAACTCATCATCAGATCTATATGAAAATTATATGGGACCATTTCGGAATAAACCGCTTTCGAACAAAAAAAGAATTTTGCAAATCCGTCTATATATGACGGAGTTATGGCCGAATATATATTAAAAAAAAAAACATATAAACATCCGAATTGAGAACCTCCTCCTTTTTGAAGTCGGTAAAAAAATGGGAATGTAACGCGGCGGATCGAGGACCGAAATTTCACGCAGACGTAGTCGCGGACAAAGTGCTAGAACAAAATCAGTCAATCATCTCAACCTATCGCAGTCCACTGCTGGACTTAGGCCTCTCCCATGCTGCGCCATAACACCTTATCCTCCGCCTTCCGCATCCAGTCTGTCCCAGCCACCTTTTTGAGGTCGTCGGTCCATCTAGCTGGGGGGCGTTCCACACTACGCTCACCGATACGCGGTCTCCACTCCAAGACTCGTCTGCTCTATCGGCCATCGGTCCTTGGACAAACATGGCCAGCCCACTGCCAGTACAGAAATATTCTCTCATAACATTCTCATTTATTAGAATTTTAAAATAAACCCACAATTCGTAGCTCCAATCGCTCAACTAACGGTCCTTTCGAACCACATATTTTTAATTGTTAACATTGACCGAATTTGTGGTTCTATGCAATAGGTTTTCCCAAAACACGATAGAGCCTTCACTCATGCTATGACCACTCTGAAGGCTACCTACTATGTTCATTCGTGGTAAAGGTACGTTGCAGTGTCCATGCTTTATGACCTACAAGAAACATTAGGCTTTATTCGACTTTCAAGCTAAAACTAAATCATTTAGAAACTGTAAATCAAAGTCTTTCAAAACCAGATTCAGCCGTAGATTCTTTTGCTTCCTGGGAGATCACCTGTACAACAAAATAAATAAAGCTATTTCCATCTACTCGCTTCCCAATATCCATTGTAAGTCAAAGGTGAGAAATTGGCTTCAATCTCTCGGTTATGAAGCCACAGAGAGACTACTAGAAGTAATTTCATAAAAATGCAGATCGATATGTCCTACATAGAATCGTAATATAGGACACTTTTGATTATCACACACTCCCTAAACACCCACAAACACAAACCTACACTCACACACCCACACAACTATACCCACACACCCTGCTTTGCTGTCTAATTTATTATTTGTTTTGATTTTTAATCTCTTAGTTTTTAGTTTTTAATTATTATTTGTTTTCTTCGTTATGTAGAGTAATTTTTGTTATTCACTTCAACATCTATTAGTAGTTTTTTGTATAACTGTAGCTTGTCCGGTTAGATTGGGGGCCTGGAGACCTGTAACACAGGTATTCCTAGTACAGGCTCCAGTCTCCACAACATCAATGTATTTTTGTTACCACTATTATATATTGTTCTCAATTATCATTATGTAGTGGAGCAAATAAACGTTTTTATTATTATTATCTAAAAATTAATCACACTACACCCCACACAAATTGACTACACACGCATACTAAACTCCATCAATACTCACAAACAGCAGTATCTACCGAAACTTAGTTGTAAGTTAGTAGTTATATTTAAATTTCACTTTTTAACCGACGAAAAAACACGGAGGAAGTTATCAATTCAACGCGTATATATTTTTTTTTGTTTTTTTTTTTTATGTATGACCACGCATAACTTTTTACATAGTAGCCCGATTGTGATAAATATTATTGGAAAGGGTATACTCCGAAAGTGGTCCCATATAAATTTGGAAAACAAAATCGAACCCTAAGGGTCGGAAAACAGGGGATGATTGATTGTTCACTCACTGATTGTAATGTATAACCACGCATAACTTTACGCAGAGTAGTCCGATTTTGACAATTCTTTCTTCATTGGATAGGGTATACCTTGCCAAGTATTATTAGTACATTAAAGCCACAAAAAATTATAAAATAAAAAATCAATAAACAAAGATCACTCAAAGCGCCGACTCATAATTTTAAGGTTTATTATCTTTTGGTTTTCAGTTTTTTCGGCGGTTTAATTTTTTGTTAAAAAGTTTTTAACTGGCGTGTTAGTCTAGTGGTTAGTGACCCTGACTGCTAAGACTGAGGTCGTGGGCTCGATTCTCACCCAGGACAAATCTTTGTGTGATGAGCACAATCATTTGTTCTGTGTCTGGGTGTAATTTATCTATAATTTGCATGTATTTAGAAATATATGAGTATGTTTATCAGTTGTCTGGTTACTATAGTACAGGCTCTGCCTAGTTTGGGATAGATAGATAGATAACGTTGTGTTGGTTGTCCTAAGATATTATTATATTACTTTTGTATTCCTTTTTACTTTGGAATTACACATTTCTGTGTTCAATAACCGTATCAGCCTGTAATGCTCAAAAATCGCTCGACCATTATATTATAATACGAAGACACTGCCTCCTAAGATACAGGAACTTCCTAGTTTAGGAGACAAGGCTTAAATTTTTGTATTGACTGAACTTAACAAATATGTTTATCCAAACTTGTGTCAATGTTCTTTTGCTAATAAATATTATATTATTTATTTCAATGACAGTTTTCTGAAATGACGATCACTAGATGGCAGCACAGAAACGTCAGGTCCGGGCACCTGTCAAAAGTGTCGAAGCGCCTACATTTTCCTAGAACGAAAACGTGACTGAATGAAAACGAATTAATGAAATAGTTTTTCTACAGTTTTGAAATGGTGGACTTGTCAAAGTGACGCCAACTGGTAGCCTGAATTTTCTTGAACACCCTCATTAAACCATTTACAGGTTAGCCTATAGCCTTCCTCAATAATTAGGCTTCCAAACCCAACAAGATTTTTTCAATTCGGACTAGTAGTTACTGAGATTACCGCGTTCAACCAACCAAACAAACTCTTCAGATTTATAATATTAGTTTCAAGTATAAGTTTATGATAAGCGTTTATTAGAGATGCAGTGAAAGCTACAAAAACAATAGCTGTTCCATACATTTTGACCGCGTAGGTATTGCACTTTGCTATGAAACAGCTGCTTTCTTTTTTGGTAGCAAACCAATAATTTCACCGTAGGAGGCGAAATCAGATGTTAGAAGCGCTAATGCAGAAATTCTCAAAACTCGGTCGCATGTTATTTTAACGATTAATGTAGCTGTAGTAGTATATAATAGTAATACTTTAGTGCATCTAAAAAGTAAAAAAAAAGGTATGTTTTCTGGCTAGTATAGTGGAAAACAATTAAAAAGTAAAAAAAAACAACCAATTTTTTTCACACTTTTTAAGTTTCCAGTATTTTTTTAAGGTTTTAATGGGAGTTCCGGACGTAAAGAATACCATCGTGATTGTTGTAAAAGACGACTAAAGGACTTACTAGAGAATGGGCAGCAGTGTTCTCCATGCATTTTACCATCGCTAACCCGCCTGCCAAACGTGGCGATTATCGCAGAACCACCCCTAGGAGAGGTCTATGTCAGCAGGATAAACTTTTTAGTGTGAACTTATTGCCTACTTTTGTCGCTATCAAACGACACTTTTATGCCTGTAAGACCTTTAATGTCAGTAGATATGGCAAAATAAATGAACCCAAACGCACTCAGTAAAATTAAAATGGCCGCCATTTCAAAACAGTAGAGGTGAAAATGCCTTGTTATGGTGGATTTGTCCCAGGGTCGCGAGATTGTTCGAAAGAGATACCGTGACCCTGGCACATGGGCAACTGAAGGAACACGGGTGGGTTTTAGTCAGTAAAAGTCTGAAATGCCCTCCCGCTCCGCCCAGAGCGGGAGAAGTCATTTGATGATTTCCAATCCAAAAAAAAATAGGTGGATTTGTCGATAAAATTGATCATATTGGTTTGCCTTAACGGGCCGGACACTGGTGATCAGACACACTGTATATATGTCCATGTATATGTCTACTTACTAGGCCCATCAGGAAGGTAGGTCTAAAAAAAAAACCGGCCAAGTACGAGTCGGACTCGCGCACCGAGGGTTCCGTACAAACCTGTAGATATTCACGGTGTATGCATAAGGTTTATGTTTATGAAATTAAATGTTTTTTTTTTTAATTTTTATATTTGAGTTGACTGAATGAAAGGTAAATTGCGGTTTGCGATTTATACGTATTAAAAAAAAAACTACTTACTAGATCTCGTTCAAACCAATTTTCGGTGGAAGTTTACATGGTAATGTACATCATATATATATTTTTTAATTTTATCATTCTCTTATTTTAGAAGTTACACATTTTACCACTTTGGAAATGTATCTCGCGCAAACCATTCAGTTTAGAAAAAAATGATATTACTCAATATAATTTTTGAAGACCTATCCATAAATACTCCATATGTACAGGTTTGATGAAAAAAATTTTTTTTGAGTTTCAGTTCAAAGTATGGGGAACCCCAAAATTTTTAGTGTTTTTTTCTATTTTTGTGTGAAAATCTTAATGCGGTTCACAGAATACATCTACTTACCAAGTTTCAACAGCATAGCTCTTATAGTTTCGGAAAAAAGTGGCTGTGACATACGGACGGACAGACAGACAGACATGACGAATCTATAAGGGTTCCCTTTTTTGCCATTTGGCAACGGAACCCTAAAAAAACAATGCATAATTGGAAAACTCTTTTATGAAACCCAGACAGCATAGTTTTTTCGATCATGCAGTCATTTGCTTGTCACCAACAATAACTCCAGGCGCGGACTGACTACGATTTTAAATGCTACAACTACATGCTACAGCTCCAACAAATAAGGCTGAAAATTGAATAAATATTTGGATTGACGATGTGACTAAGCTGCGAATTGGCATTTATTTTACGGGTTTTATTTAGATTATTCGGACTACACACATTAAATTAAATAATTGTCTGGTTAAAGTTTTAAAGTAATGTTTATTCTATTGAACTCTTTAAAAAAAAAATGTTGTTATCGCTAAAAATACAGAGATGTTCGACGTCAAAGTTTTTTTTGTGAAACAATTTTTATTGGGAATATCAAACAATTTTTCACTATTCTATTCGGTTAGAATTTTTCTTTAAACCCTTCTCTGTCCACTGTATTTTTTGTGTCGTATATTTTCATTGCGTTACGTCATACTCGATTGTCAAAGACACCAGTGTTTTGTGAATATTGAGGTAACACCGCGCCTTAATAAAAAATTCTAAGTAAATCTCTAATTACCTTCGATTTTCCATTGACGTCTTTCAAAGGATGTGACGAACGCACAAGTTGTTTGTTTAAGGTTCAACAAACACATTAAAATAACATTTGCAATAATAAAGGAACATTTACGCGAAGTTTCATGTTGTTTATCTAAAATTACTAATGTTTACTGAGTAATTTTCTCAGTTATTTATGTCTAAATGGTTATTTTCATGCGTCAACTAGTTTTTACAATCGCACCCAGCCGGTCTCATCATCTCATCATCTGCCTAGCCTTTGCCCAACTATGATAGGGTCAGCTTCCAGTCTAACTGAATGCAGCTGAACACCAGTATTTTACATATATATACGTTGCTGCTCCGCTCCTTTTGATCGTAGCGTTATGTTATATAGCCTATAGTCTTTCTCAATAAATAGGCTACCCAACACAAAAATATTTTTTTAATTCAAAACAGTAGTTCCCGAGATTACCGCGTTCAACCAAACAAACAAACTCTTCAGCTTTATAATATTAGTATAGATTGTCAGCAGCGCTCTTTATGCACTTAACAACCATACTGCGATCGCCAACCCGCCTGCCAAGCCTGCGAATCGACTAAAAAGCTGAAATTTGACATGTTTGCGTCTTTATTTCGTAGCAGTAACGGTGGTTTTCGTGACTCAAGTGTTAAACTGCTACTGAACGTTTGGCCGTACCTTCTTACAAAAAACTCGCCTACCGAGCGTGGCGATTTGTAGGCGCGAGCTTGCAGGCCGCGAGCAACGGGTAGCTCGCCGTTCGGTAAGGACAACAGGGGTTAATTGCGGAACTTTTTATCGATAGGAATTGGTTTAATATTCATAGTTAAACAACATTCATTGCGTTATTTACGTTGCTGAGCCGACAATTTATTCGAACAAATCACGCAATGGTTTAGAAATATTCTTCAATCCCATTCAGATTTTGATAAATTGTGCGTATCGCAATTAGGGTGCAGGCGCGTGTCGACGGCGCGTAGTGTTCCACGCGCGCCTCAAAGAGATGTCAGCAGAAGTGATGGGGTCTGCTAGGACCGATGCCAGCCAGGGGCGCAAACTCGCGCCCCGTTCAAAGAGACACCGTGACCCTGGCACATGGGCAACTGAAGCAACACGGGTGGGTTTTAGTCGGTAAAAGTCTGACACGCCCTCCCGCTCCGCCCAGACCGGGAGACGTCATTTGATGAGTTCCCACCACAAAAAAAAAACGTGCCGATTTTGGCAAACCCCCCCAAATTGGGAGAGTGCTATGTCCAGCAGTGGACGTCTCTTAGCTGAAATGATGATAATGATGAATCCTACTACTATTATAAACGCGAAAGTTTGTATGTATGGATTTCTGGATGTTTGGATGTGTGGATGTTTGTTCCTCTTTCACGTAAAAACTACTGATCCGATTTAGATGAAATTTGGCACATAGATAGTTTATAACCTGGAATAACACATAGGGTACTTTTTATCCCGGTAGTATGTTCCCGCGGGATAATTTCCGACCTCCACGCGGGCGAAGCCGCTGGCAAAAGCTAGTAAATAATATTTAAAAGAAGTATCGGCTTAGATAAACATTGTAATATTTTGCTGACGCACGTTTCAACGAAATATTATTTTTTGCGCGAACTTGACCCAAATGAAGTTGTAAGAAAAAGGCGTAACCTTTGGGTTTTTTTTTTTTAAACGCGGAGATCTGTCATCTGAGACTTTGATCTCGGTTTAACAACCACAGTTACATAATATAGATGACATTATGCATGTATTTCATCAAATGGGTAGGCAGCGATGCCGATGTGTTGTATCTACATTTACGCGCCATAATGCGTTAGAAAAACACGAACGTATTAGGTATTTTTCATAGAGATTTTTATTTATTTTTTTGTTTGTAAGATTAGATATTGACCCGTTTACAAAATAATTTTACTGATAATATAATTATTAATTACTCATTATTTTACCATAATGATATACAGGGTCAATTTAAATTAGCTGGTGATATTTTACCCACGTGTTGGGTTATCGAAAACCAATGGAACAAAATAATAAAAAACATAATTCGATAGGCGAAGGCGTAATTGATCAACTGCTTTTATTATTGTTATAGCTGCTATTACACGTGCGTTTGGATCATAACAGATAGGCAACTTTTTGATGTTGAGGTCTTGGCGTATCGCGGTGTTGGTGTGAAACTCGTTCCACAATACCACAAGCATTTTTCTCCAGCACCACATTTCCAGAGCACCTATCTTTTTCTTCTAGATGTCGCGAAGCGTCGTGTCAGCAGCGTATAGGAACATAGGGAAAATCAGTGTTTGACCAAGCCAAATCTCAGTGGCTTTTGTGAGATCTCTGAGAACTTGTTCAGAGTCTCCATCGATGATTTGGTTATCCCATACTTCTCTTAATCTCGTCTACTGATTGTAGGACTTCTTGTTTTATTTGTTTTTTGAGGGAAAATTTCGAGGCGGTGGCCTCCCCGATGCCCTCTTCTCCGACCGGGATCAACCCTTTCACAAGCCCGCTCCGCTGCCTTCTTCTGGACCATCACAGTCTCACAGAATCAGTCATCATTTTAATTGTAAATATCCTTATTGTCTTTGTAATAATATATCTTTGTATTACCATAAATGGTGCATGCTGTGTTAACCTATAATTATTTTTTGCACTTAAGAATGTACTGTTATCTAAATTATATTTAATGTATTGTGGAAACAATTGTTGGCTAACCTAAATAAATAAAATCAGAGTCTCACAGTCTCTCCGACTCTCCGGCTCTGCCAGCATAGACCCAACTTCTGCTGATAGTGACAAATCCCGCCCGGTCCTGGTGACTGGGACATGTCTTTCAGAAGACCACGCGGGGCACTCTTCTAGTAGCAGGGCAGAATCCAAGCAGCCTCACTGACTGTAGGACCTACAAAAAGTATGAAATGTGCGAGCGTGGTTAGGTATTAGCTTCATTGTGATACGCGGCGTTTATCCTGCAAATAATTATTTATGTACAATAATTGACTGAATTTGACTGTCTGGTTGGTTTAGTGGTAACAAGCGCTACTGCTGAGCATTAGGTCCTGAGTTCAATTCCCAGGTCGGGCAGTGTTATTGGGTCTTTTCATTTGGAATTTGTCAGTAGCAGCCCGGAGTCTGAGTCGGTGCCCGGTTGGTGGCAATAGGCACACACACACACATACACGTACACTCCCTCTCTCTTCACTTACAAACAATTCTCTAATTCACCAATGATATTAACACACATACCCACATTCACTCTTTTTTAGGGTTCCGTTGCCAAATGGCAAAAAACGGAACCCTTATAGATTCGTCATATCTGTCTGTCTGTCTGTCCGAGTATGTCCCAGCCATTTTTTTCCGAAACTATAAGAGCTATGCTATTGAAACTTGGTAAGAAGATGTATTCTGTAAACCACATTAAGATTTTCACACAAAAATAAAAAAAAAACAATAATATTTGGGGTTCCCCATACATAGAACTGAAACTCAAAAAATAATTTTCATCAAACCCATACGTGTGGGGTATCTATGGATAGGTCTTCAAAAATGATATTGAGGTTTCTAATATCATTTTTTTCTAAACTGGATAGTTTGCGCGAGAGACACTTCCAAAGTGGTAAAATGTGTGCCCCCGCCCGCCCCCCCCCCCGTAACTTCTAAAATAAGGGAATGATATAACTAAAAAAATATATGATTTACATTACCATGTAAACTTCCACCGAAACATGGTTTGAACGAGATCTAGTAAGTAGTTTTTTTTAATACGGCATAAATTTACCTTTCATTCAGTCAACTCAAATATAAAAAAAAAACATTTAATTTCATAAACATAAACCTTATGCATAAACATAAACCTTATGCTTATGTTTATAATGTCAGAAAATGCGAATACATGGTCTTTAAGGCCGAAGGCAAGTGCCCTAACCATACTCCTAATTTCACCCTAAATGGCATGAGCATTAACAAAGTGGTAGTTTAAATACTTGGGGCACATGCTTGCCGACGACCTTAAGGACAGTGTAGACATTGAGAGGGAACGTAGGGCACTAGCGGTCCGAGGTAATATGTTGGCCCGTAGATTCTCCCGTTGTAGTGATCCAGTCAAAATCACCCTATTCAAGGCTTTCTGTCAGGGTTTGTACGCGGGGGGTCTATGGGTCAGCTACGCCAAAAGATCGCTAGATGCCTTACGCGTCCAATATAATAATGTTTTTAGGATGCTATTGGGACTGCCCCGTTTCTGTAGTGCATCGGAGATGTTTACGCAACACCGAACTGACGGGTTCCACGCCCTGATACGCAAAAAAGTTGCTTCACTGATGCATCGGACGCGGGTCAGTAACAATAGTATCTATCCTGAAAACAGTGGCGGAGAGTCCTTACTCCCCTGTTCTGAGGCATTTTGTGGAGAGGATGGTCAACTAGGTAGCTGTTCTCTTGCTTGATCATTCTCTGCACAACCTGCCTCTGAAACTTAATTCATTATGTGTTGCCAATATTGTTTGTGTGTTGTATTACTAACATTAGTTATAAGTTATTTTTTCACTAACAAGATGGATTTTATTGTTGTCCGAAACTGAACAAATAAATTAAATTAAATTAAATAAACCGTGAATTCCTGCAGGTTTGTACGGAACCCTCGGTGCGCGAGTCCGACTCGCACTTGGCCAGTTTTTTTTATTTTGTTTTTGAGGGAAAATTTCGAAGCGGTGGCCTCCCCGATGCCCTCTTCTCCGACCGGGATCAACCCTTTCACAAGCCCGCTCCACTGCCTTCTTCTGGACCATCACAGTCTCACAGAATCAGTCATCATTTTAATTGTAAATATCCTTATTGTCTTTGTAATAATATGTATTACCATAAATGGTGCATGCTGTGTTAGCCTATAATTATTTTTTGCACTTAAGAATGTACTGTTATCTAAATTATATTTAATGTATTGTGGAAACAATTGTTGGCTAACCTAAATACATAAATAAATAAAATCAGAGTCTCACAGTCTCTCCGACTCTCCGGCTCTGCCAGCATAGACCCAACTTCTGCTGATAACTAGACAAACAAACACAAACTGACAAATCCCGCCCGGTCCTGATGACTAGGACATGTCTTTCAGAAGTCCACGCCGGGCACTCTTCTAGTAGCAGGGCAGAATCCAAGCAGCCTCACTGATTGTAAGACCTACAAAAAGTATGAAATGTGCGAGCGTGGTTAGGTATTAGCTTCATTGTGATACGCGGCGTTTATCCTGCAAATAATTATTTATGTACAATAATTGACTACCGACCTATTGACGTACCGTGTGGTGCCGGACGTAAAGAATAACACCACCCCATTTCTTCCTGTGGGTGTCCTAAAAGGCGACTAAGGGACTCACTATAGAGAATGGGCAGCAGCGTTCTCTATGCATTTTGCCACCATACTGCGATCGCCAACCCGCCTGCCAAGCCTGGCGATTATGGCAAAGCCCCCCAAATTGGGAAAGGCCTAAGTCCAGCAGTGGACGTCTTGCGGCTGAAATGATGATGATGATGAATAATTGACTGAATTTGACTGTCTCGTTGGTTTAGTGGTAACAAGCGCTACTGCTGAGCATGAGGTCCTGGGTTCAATTCCAGGTCGGGCAGTGTTATTGGGTCTCTTCATCTGGAATTTCTCAGTAGCAGCCCGGAGTCTGGGTTTGTGCCCGGTTGGTGGCAATAGGCACACACGCACACACACATACACACATACACGTACACTCCCTCTCTCTTCACTTACAAACAATTCTCTAATTCACCAATGATATTAACACACATACCCACATTCACTCTTTTTTAGGGTTCCGTTGCCAAATGGCAAAAAACGGAACCCTTATAGATTCGTCATGTCTGTCTGTCTGTCTGTCTGTCCGAGTATGTCACAGCCACTTTTTGCCGAAACTATAAGAGCTATGCTGTTGAAACTTGGTAAGTAGATGTATTCTGTGAACCGCATTAGGATTTTCACACAAAAATAGAAAAAAAAACAATAATATTTGGGGTTCCCCAAACACATGGAACTGAAACTCAAAACAGGTCTTCAAAAATGATATTGAGGTTTCTAATATCATTTTTTTTCTAAACTGAATAGTTTGCGCGAGAGACCCTTCCAAAGTGGTAAAATGTGTCCCCCCCCCCCGTAACTTCTAAAATAAGGGAATGATAAAACTAAAAAAAATATATGATGTACATTACCATGTAAACTTCCACCGAAAATTGGTTTGAACGAGATCTAGTAAGTAGTTTTTTTTTAATACGTCATAAATCGTAACCCACAATTTACCTTTCATTCAGTCAACTCAAATATAAAAATTAAAAAAAAAAACATTTAATTTCATAAACATAAACCTTATGCATAAACCGTGAATTCCTGCAGGTTTGTACGGAACCCTCGGTGCGCGAGTCCGACTCGCACTTGGCCAGTTTTTTTTATGTTTAAGCTCACCAACAAACACTCGTAATTTTTAATGGTACTCTATCTGTATAGTTGTGACATACAAACGTCCTCAGATAGGCTAAATTGATAATATTGTAGCTGAACGCTATCCCCTGAGATACAGGTTCTCGCCTAGTTCAGGGGGTAGGGTCAATACTTTGTGCACCTTATTTTAACCATCACAAAAAAAAAAAATGTACCTCCTTAATTGTAATTTGTAATGGTGAGAAATAAACAATTTATTATTATTTATTATTATACGCTCGCCCCCTATTACATGGGACTTAAACATAACAGGCAAAATATGGGTGTACTATAGGTACAGCTCTGCCCAACCCATTGGGGAAACAAGGCTATGTTATGTTTATGTTATACTGGGTGACTTTTTTTAGCGTCTTGAAAAAAAATGGGGGTAATAGGTGAACGGAGTAGAAGCTTTTGGCATAGAGATTTTTATTATTTTTATTTTTGAATAACATGTAATTAAATTGATCTAGCAATCAATACTACACATTTAAAGTAACATTTTCATACTAGAACAACAAAAACAGAAATTTGGAAAAAAAAAACAAAAAAAAATTTTAAAATCTATCGAAACTCAAATCATACGCACCCTACTCAATGCGCGGCAATGTATCATTGATTTCGGAGCGCGGTCCTACCCTTTGAAGCCGGCTGATAGGCGGCTTCATTGATCTTTCGCAGGCGCACGAGCCGCACACGCATCCCTGTCCACCCGCGTCCCGCGCTCCTTTAGTCACCTAAGATGAAACTGAAGGCCTTCCTGCCTTCTATTCTAGTTACACAACACACCATATGAAGGTCGAGACGGTAAAAAATGTCATCCGGTATACAATAATTACTTGGTATAGTATATAATCATTTAACCCAGGTACCCTAAAACAACACGTTTTAATAAAACGTGACGGTAAATGATTCTTGCAAACAATAATGTCACTGAACAACCACTTAAAATAATTTTGTAAAACAATGTACCCATCATTTGCCAGATTATTTAACACAACCTGTAATTTGAAAAAGGTTGAAAATTCTTTTGTAATGACGGAAAATTTCGCAGATCATGACTTTTAATGCGCTTTAAAGTTATTTAAACGTAGATCTAAATAACCTACCTACATCCACACTATCCACACTAATATTATAAATGCAAAAGTAACTCTGTCTGTCTGTCTGTCTCGCTTTCCTGCTAAAACTACTGAACCGATTTAAATGAATTTTGGCACACAGATAGTTTAGAGCCTGAGAAAGGACATAGGCTACTTTTTATCCCGGTAGTACGTTCCCGCGGGATATTTTCCGACCTCCACGCGGGCGAAGCCGCTGGCAAAAGCTAGTATTTACATAAACGGAGAGGGGCTTCATATTTTTTAACATCATAGTTTGAGTTTTGTCTCAATCATCTCAGCCTATCGCAGTCCACTGTTGGACATAGGCCTCTCCCATGTTGCGCCACAACATCCTGTCCTCTACTTTCCGCATCCAGTCTGTCTCAGCCACCTTTTAGAGGTCGTCGGTCCATCTAGCTGAGGGGCATCCCACACTACGCTTGCCGATACGCGGTCTCCACACCAGGACTCGTCTGCTCCATCCAGACCAGCATCTGCTCAGGCCAGCCCACTGCCACTTCAACCTGCTTACTCTGTAAGCTATGTCGGTAACTCCAGTTGTATCCGGAGTTTTGTCTCAGTAGCTGCTTACTCAAACACAAACTCAAAGCATTTACTTCAAACTAGCTTTTGCCAGCGGCTTCACCCAGGCATTATGCATATAAACCTTCCTCTTGAATCACTCTGTCTATCGATGAAAATTGCGTAGTTTAAAAGATCTAAGCGTACAGACGCGGGATGCGACTGTTTGACTGCCTGTTAGTCTAGTGGTTAGTGACCCTGACTCCTAAGACTGAGGTTGTGGGTTCGATTCCCACCCAGGACAAATCTTTGTGTGATGAGCACGATCATTTGTTCTGTGTCTGGGTGTTATTTATCTATAATATGTATGTATTTAGAAATATATAACTATGTTTATCAGTTGTCTGGTTGCCATAGTACAGGCTCTGCCTAGTTTGGGATCAGATAACGTTGTGTTGGTTGTCCTAAGAAGATATTTATTTAGATATTTATATGT
Source organism: Aporophyla nigra (assembly GCA_947507805.1). NCBI lineage: Eukaryota > Metazoa > Arthropoda > Insecta > Lepidoptera > Noctuidae > Aporophyla > Aporophyla nigra. The sequence continues at coordinate 4,623,778 of OX382318.1, forward strand.
ACTATGTAAAGATAAACCAATTACAGGCACTTTCGAATTGTCAAGGGGTCGGCCTTTCTGCTTCACACAGTGCGGGAGACGTCATTTGATGAATTTCCACCCAAAAAATAGAGGGTCGGTGAGTCAGATAAATGAAGCTAGTTTCCCATTCCAAAGCGTAGTACCTATACTTAAATGCAATTTCAGACTTTTATTATTAACTAGCTTTTGCCTGCGGCTTCGCCCGCGTGGATGTCGGAAATTAACGCAGGAGGACGTACTACCGCGGTAAGATGTGTTAATACAGGTTATATTATAGGTAATAGCTGTTACCCGCGACTTCGTCCGCGTGGTATTTAACAAAAAGTTTTTCTTAAAAACTGCCTTTGAAAACTACGCTGACATACGTCTCAAAATTCAGCGTGTTTTTAGTTTTTTTAAACTATTATTTATTTTTTCTAAAATAAAAGTAGCCTAAGTTACTCCTTGTTACATCAGCTATCTGCCAGTGAAAGTTCCGTCAAAATCGGTCCAGCCATTTTAGAGATTACCCGGAACAAACAGACAGACAGACAGACAGACAGACAAAAATTGTAAAAAAATGTTGTTTTGGTATATGTATCGTATATACATCCATATACACTTACTAAAAAGTGGCTATCTTAATATTAAAAACAGACACTCCAATTTTATTTATTATATAAATAAATATAATAATATAATATAATATAATAATATATAATATTAGTATAGATATAGATGTATAGATAAGTGGCGGTGGTGCCTATAACTGTTTTACAAATTAACATGTCATATCTAAGAGAGCCGGGTAAACTGCAGCTCAGACACCTTTCTCTATTCAAGGTTGTGCATGTTATTTATTTATTAACCGACTTCAAAAAAAAGGAGGAGGTTATCAATTCGACTGTATTTTTTTTAAATAGTTTTAGCACACAAATGTAAAGAGGCGGACATAATACCACAGGCATTTTCTACCGTAGTAAGTGCAATAATGAAAACTATGTTGTACCTATTAAAATGTGTTAACGGTATCGGAGGATATATTTGAGCAAAACCTGCCGAAATTCATAGGAAAGGCACAAATGCTTATTGAGGGCGGTCTTAGTACCTAATTATTAAGTATTATATAAATATATGTATATGTATTTAAATAATTTTATGTCTTATATGTGTTATAAATAAATGTAATTTAAATAAATAAATGTTGATAAATATTACATATTCTATGTTGCTTTATGTACCTTTATTGTTTTTTTTTTTGTTTTTTATTAGCTGTTAAAGTCTCATTGCTGGGCGAAGGCCTCCTTAGATACCTACTCTTTTTTCCATATTAAACCTCTCACATGTAACCTGATACTTACTTAGTATTTAAAAAAATGATCAAGTCATATATAATTGTTTATATGCTGTTGAAAAAAAAATGGCTGCATAATACGAATAAGTCTCAGCTTACCCACCACTTTCACGGATAGAATGCTTGTTCGGGAAATACTGGAAATAGTGATAGAATGTGACTAAAGGCGACATCTAGTCGTATTTATTTGCATTAAACAGTAGCGTTTAATTAATTTGCTGTCTGATGATTGATGGTTTGTTTGTTGGGTGTAAAGTTAAGGAACTTTGCTTATTGTATAAAAAGAAACTATCTGTAACTAGATATAATAAAAATGCAACCAAATACTGTTGCTTAAATAAAATTAATATAATAATATTGTTTACCTATGTTTTGTCATCAACTGGACATTGGAATAATTAAACGCATTCTTTTTATTGACGTACGTGCATTTGACACTACTGCTAGAAGTCTCTCATCTTTGTTTCCTTTTACGTGTAACTTCCCGATCGAAAACAAAAGCTTTTTTGATTGGACGAAAGCTACACTGGAAAAAAGGACGCCAATGAAATTCTTGAAACGCTATGGAATGATAGTGAAAGAGAAACAAAAACCAATTCTTCCAAAGAAAACGTACTGTAAGTTTCATATTGATCGCACGAAATAATATTTTGGAAATTCTTATCCACTTTGTATAACTTTAGAAATTGTTCTTAAAAACAATTTTTAACTTTAAATAGCAGGTATGACTATCCTATATCTTCACACAAGGTTACAAATTAACATAAACACATAGAAAAATCAACGTTAGTCAACAAAAGTATTTCGTGCAATAAAATATCGATTTTTACAACTTTTACTCAAATACTTTTATCTTTTCAGTAAGTACATTGCCTAAAGATGCTGCCACGACAATATTACAGCGAACAAGACTTGAGAAAGCGACAAATTGACACGTTAAAAATCTTCAATGATCACGTAGTCGAAGTTAACGAAAACGCGGAGTACCGAGTCGAATTCGTCGCTGACGGTAAAAACATGAGCTTAACAGTGCTATTGGGACCCGACTTTCCTAATGAAAAGCCTTCCATATTCGTAAATCCCCCCATACCTCATCCGTGGATCGGAGAAAATTCGAACCAAGTTATTGGAGCTCCTGGTCTGTTAAACTATACCTTACATTCCGACTTGGGCCGTGTTGTCCAAGCCATTATAAGGGAGTTCCAGAAATCCATGCCGAAGTTTTCAAATTCTGATGAGTCGAAGAGTAACGATGTGAGTCCCCAATCCAACTACAGCGGCCAGTCTTTATTGTTCCCGGAATTAAATGAGTGTGGTATTGAGGAACTGCAGGAAATACTGCAGAATACTGATTTACAGGTGAGAACACTAAAATTATATCGACGGTTGTAAGGCTATTTGATCTAAGCGACATTTTTTGAAAGTTGCAGGAGAGTGATTCAAAGTTTTATTTTTCGAAAAAAAAAATCCTTTTAAAAGAACTAGTGAGTGGATTTTGGTAAATATAATTCAGTTTTTCCAAAATCCGCTCACTAGTTCTTTTATACTGATTTTGTTTTTGCTTAGATCAAATAGCCTTTCAACCGTCGATATATTTCATTTGTTTAGCTTAGCTTCATAAGTTAAGCTAATATGAGCCATTGTAATTTGGTTTGCTCTTGTTTGATTTAAAGAATTATATTGAAATTATAATAGTCTATCAAACAACTAGTTTAGCCAATGTTTAGTGATAGAAACATAGAAGATAATATCAAATCAAATCAATTTATTTCGGGCTACAATGACCCATATCATAAATACCTTACAGACTAACATACATACAAATAAAAACAATGTAAACATAAAACTATTGTACACGAACCTGCGTGGTGTCGCGTAGCCTTCCGCGACTTACTAGAAAAGCGGCAGCAGCATTCTCTATGCATTTCAACATCATACTGCGATTGCCAGCCTGCCTGGAAAGCCTGGCGATTATGCCAAACCTCCCAAATTGGGGGAGGCCTATGTCCAGCAATGGATGTCTTTCAACTGCAATGATTATGATAAATAATTAACTTACTTACCGTACCATAAAATGTCTATACATGTATAAAATTCTAACATCACAATTTCCAGGACAAAATAATCGAAGTAAACCCTCAGCTCGTGGAACTCGACCTTGAAACGGAAGAGTTGATGAACAGCATCGAGGTCATAGCACAAGAGAACATTGTTAAACAACAGGCAATGGATGATTTGAAGTCTGAAGTTATTGACCGTATATCTACTATCGTACAAATGAAGATGAACTTTGAGGAATTGAATAGGTAAGCAGACAACCGCGTCTCCATGCCCTAATGCCTATTGATTTGGAGTTGTTAGTCTTCCAGTGGATCATTATGCTTCGGTCCTCTTGAAGTCCACTTGAAAGGCTAACTGGGGAAACCAAACCCTTCTAACATAGAACATTAACGGTAATTATTGCAGTATGCTTTGTTCTTCCATACATCTACTAGATAGATCTATCTTATTATTATATATCCATAGATTTCTTCCTGGGGGCGTCATAAAAGGCGACTTAGGGAGTTACTAGAGAATGGGCGGCAGCATTCTCTTAGCATCTTACCACCGTACTGCGATTGCCAACCCTCCTGCCAACCGAGGCGATTATCCATCAATCAATCTAATCATTTATTTCGGGTAACAAAGATAAATACCAAACGACACCACAACAAACCGTTTACATTGTTCATCTCTTGGCTGACACAGTTTATTTTAATTTCTGAATTGTTATTCTGCTTCAGTTTTAGTTGTGCTTTTAATGAGCACGTACCTGTTTTTACATAATTCATACATTGATAATTTCAGAGATGTGCAAAATAGGTTATAAAATGTATTCAAATGCAAAATGAAAATACTTTTGTATTTTCTTATTTCAAATACAAAATAGTTTTTCATTTTATATTTAAAATACTAAATGCAAATACGTATTTACAAAATGCTTTATTAAAATAAAATACTTTTAGTTTTAAAGTATGTACTTATCTTTATTTTGTTAAAAAGTTTATTTATTTCAGTCAGCTAAGAGGCTGGTAAATTTACTGTGATAACTTACTTAAATTAAATTTACTTAACATATTTTAATAAAATAATTTGCTCAAATACACTGTCGCTCATCTTTCTCCTGTGTGGTCTCATAATCATGCCACCATAAGAAAAAAATTAAACTAATTATCTAAGTGGCCAGACAAGAAAGCAGTTCAATTCAGTGTTGCCATAGTGAGAAAAACAAGTACCATTTCTCATCACATTAATTATTAATTCTTTGATGTTTACAAAACTTAGCATAAAGTATTTTGCATTTTGCAAATACAAAATATGTCCTAAACAGTATTTCAAATAAAATGTAAAATGCTTTTCTAAAAAAAGTATTTAAATACAAAATGGAAATAGGTATTTTATATTTTCTATTTTGCATTTCAAATACTGTTATTTTTAAAATTTCACATCTCTGGATAATTTCAACATTGATGCTTTGGGTTTGAGTTTGAATATTAAAACTTTATTTTCTTTGTAGGAAGCATATGAAGTTAGCAGAGATGTATGATCCTCACCGGATTCGGGATTGTCTAAAGGAGGCTGCGTTGAAGGCTGATGAGGAGTCCGAGGTCATTGCTGAACAGTTCTTGACAGGTATGATTTTTTTATCATATTGCTATGCTACTAGTCCATCTTCTTACTTACTATGTACGTTCTTACTTGTATGTATGTTCTGAGAAAGTATAAATTTGTAAATAAGACCAAGGTTGAAAGTACATTATGTTATTTATTCAAAATTTTCAGGTAAAATGCCAGTGGAAACCTTCGTACTGAAATTCGCAGAGAAACGAGGAATCGGCCAGGCCAGGCGGGCCAGGGAGGAAAGAATGGCTCACCAGCTGGCACAACTAGACCGAGCCACGACCAAAAGATAAGAAAACTAAACATTCCATTTGACAGCTGTCAATGTCAAAATTGCCGCCAATTTTTTGTAAAGATGGCGTCTTTGTATCAAGATTTGTTGTAGAGTATTGTGATGTGGGCAGTATTTATTACAAATGTGTTACGTATGGGATAGTGCAATGTAATTTGAGGAGTTTAGCTGTCTTCCCATTTTGTATCCAAGTACTGCCGTAGATTTTAATTAACGCATATAATTTGCGCATTTTGACTATGGATTTCTGACTTATACAAAAAAGGATAGAATAAGTAACTTTTTTTTAGTGGACCTCGGTAATGGCTTTACCGCCGTAATATTGAATGTCAGTTCCACATAACTCATGTATTTTTGCTATGGCCATTGCTTGCCTTTAGATAATTTCAACCTAATGCACATTTTCCATCGCCGACGAATCATGGAAGACGTTTGCGAGGCTTAAGCTAACGCTGTCTACGTGACCGATTTTGGTCAAAACTTATGTAATTATGTAACTATTACTTAACTATTATACTTAACAAACCACAATAAAATAATTGACTCAGTGAAGATGATCCTGCAGGAGTAAGCGACTAGCTGTCAACGATTTTATCCCTCTAGAAACTTACAAAAGACTGTATAGACATAATTATATTAATACTCACTGACAGGTTACATCACAGCGGGGCGAGAACGGTCTCTATGATAGGACACGCATCACGCACGCACCGGTCACGCATTTTGTCACGGTTTTTGTTCCCAAACTGTGATAAAAATGTTTGACTCAAACCGCTGGCATGTACTCGTTTGTCACAGTGACAAGAGCTATCAAGGAGAGTAGGCCAGCCTCAACCAGTGGCCCTCGCTTGGCGAGCAGAACACTGAGAGCTTCACGCTCGGCACATAAATGTACCAGCGAGTAATGGCTTGTCGCTACTCGTTTCTACAACTAGTTTAAGTGGATAAATCTCCTCGTTTCTCGTCAACCGTTGGCTGTGGGTGCTTTAGTGTCGTTGCAATATACTGGGAATTTTAGTTAGAAGCGGTAATGCAATTATGAGGTTGCCCTTACTAAAACAGCCGTGGTAATTGCAGGGCCATTTGCGCGATTTGCGCATTTTGACTATGGGTTTTCGACTTACACAAAAAAGGATACAAAAAGTATCACTTCTTTAGTCGACCTCGGTAATGGCTTTACCGCCTTGATATTGAATGTCAGTTCCACATAACTCATGTATTTTTGCTATGGCCGTTGCTTGCCTTCAACTAGTTTCAATTGGATAACTCTGCTCGTTTCTCGTCAACCGTTGGCTGTGGGTGCTTTAGTGAAGTTGCAATATACTGGGAATTTTAGTTTGAAGCGGTAATGCAATTATGAGGTTGCCCTTACTAAAACAGCAATGGCCCTGACTCATGACTTGTAGGTTCGTGGGTTGGAACCCAGGCAGGCGCTTTCTTTACTTTGTGTATTAAATTTCATCACCACTGCTTTGAAAACGGTGATGGAAAACTTCATGAAGAAACCGGCATGTCATAGAACCAAAAATTCGAAGACATGTGACATCTACCAACCCGCACTGGTGCCGCTTGGTAGATTACAGCCCACTCCTCGAAGAGAGGAGATCTGTGTCCCAGCAGTGGGCAGGCTGGATTATGCTTTATGACTGTGTGCTGGATTATGCTTTATGACTGTGCTGAATGACTGGCCTGTTAGTCTAGTGGTTAGTGACCCTGACTGCTAAGACAGGTCGTGGGTTCGATTCCCACCCAGGACAAATGTTTGTGTGATGAGCACAATCATTTGTTCTGTGTCTGGGTGTAATTTATCTATAATATGTATGTATTTTGAAATATTTAAGTATATTTATCAGATGTCTGGTTACCATAGTACAGGCTCTGCCTAGTTTGGGATCAGATAACAGTGTGTTGGTTGTCTTAAGATATATTAAGATATATTATATTATTTAAATTGTAATAATGCCCCATGTTCTGTGTAACTTAGAAAAGTTGAATGTAGAATTTTTGATCCTCACAAGGGAATGTACCGTGTGGTGCCGTACGTAAAGAATAACACCACCCCAATTCTTCTCGTGGGTGTCGTAAAAGGCGACTAAGGGACTTGCTAGAGAATGGGCAGCAGCGTTCTCTATGCATTTTACCACAATACTGCGATCGCCAACCCGCCTGCCAAGCGTGGCGATTATGGCAAAGCCCCCCAAGTTGGGGGAGGCCTAAGTCCAGCAGTGGACGTCTTACGGCTGAAATGATGAAGGGAATATAAGTTTTGTATCTGAGTGAGTGGCTTGTGGCTAAAGCCTCGGTCACACACAACGAATACTCGCTTCGAATGCCTACTCGCCGCGCGAGTATTCGCTGTATGTGACAGGCTATTCGCTGCGAAAAGATTCAGTCGCCGCGAGCTAGATTTGCCGCGATTTGAATTGAGCATGTTCAATTTTATTCTTAGTTCAATAGTATTAGCTGTGTGTGACAGGGTACTCTGTGCGAATAGCCATTCCGAGCAGACGACATTTTGAATTTGCGCACCAACAGACTGTCGAAATTCTCGTGTAGAACTCGCAATGTGTGACAGGCAGGCAGCGAATTGTCGCTGCGATCATTATTTGCAGCGAATGCTGGCTTAAATAATAGCACAGTTTTCCGAGATTTGTCTGTATGAGGAGTGATCATCCACTACATACTGAGACCCTTCTATGCCTTGGAAAGAATGTTAACACGTTGGGTGCCAAACACAGATTGATGATTTATCCGATATGGCGACAGATTTAGAGCGCATACAAAATTGTTAGTAGCAAGCACGCGATATCGCGTGGTTGGCCATATTATGTACAGCCGAATCACGCGATATCGCGTGATCGGCAATGAACGTGTTAAGCTGGTGTCATTTGTAGATCTTTGACAGTCGTTACGGGTAGTCAGAAGCCCGAAAGTCTGAAATCCAGTCTTACCAACGGGTATTATTGTTTCACCCAGTAATTGGGTTGTGAAGGTGTAATACAACAGGCAGTCGCTCCTTGCAAAATACTTTTATTCAGCTGCATTTGGTTAGAGTGGAAGCTAACCGTAACATAGTTAGGAAGAGGCTAGGCAGATGATGATCTGAGTTATTGGAGACGCCCAAAGTAGTAGAATATGGTTATCTGTGACTCTTATTGTCACTAGCAAGACTATTTAAGAATTTAGTGGACCAGAAATGTACTGGACAAACTGTTTTTGATTGAAATTTGAATATTCGTGTAATGTGGTTGCAATAATTTAATGTAATTTAACAACTATTTATTACTATAAATAAGATGTTCGATGTTTACATTTACTCAATATTTAACTTTGTGATAAATTATTATTAAAATAATTCGTATTGATTTTGTTGTTTTGTTTCAACGCCATCTAGTGGGGAGTAGCTGAACGACTTGATATGTGCGTCACCAAAAAATAAACCACTGAAGAACAAAGTTATTTATGCTTTTGTAATTCTTAAAATATCAAAAAACTATTGGCTGAAAGCAGTCAGAAAAATCATAATCTTTTGAATTTGGGATCCTATAATACCCCGCACGCTTACGCGCGTATTTAGTTTTTTATTCAATCCTTAGTAGATGACACCTACAGAGAGTGCTACCACAATATTTTTATTGTCTTTTTTTTTTTTTCAATAGACAATTATTTAGCGGTGCACACAATACACCTTCCCAATTTTCATCATTTAAATAGTTTCCAAGTAAAATGGCTGTGTGACTTCCGGGCAGGCGATGACGAAATTGGCTGTGGATTCCCTGACATATAGGCAACTGAAGGAACACGGGTGGGTTTTAGTCAGTAAAAGTCTGACACGCCCTCCTCCGCCCAGAGCTCTTGCTCCGCCCAGAGCGGGAGACGTGATTTCCCACCAAAAAATAAAAACAACCTACTTAGCACCAAGTTGGCAACGTTTGTTGTCTTACAAAGTGGATGTGAATTCATTGACTAGCTTCTAAAGAATGGCTTTTGATTTGAAAACACAGTATTATTTTCAAACATTTGTCTGTTTTTCCGTTTTCCCAGAGAATCAATGTTTTCTTTTTGTTTTCTTTGGATGAAATGCCTCGGTGCCCATCGGTCGCAAGCGTAGAGCTGGGGGAGCAGTCTCTGTGGTAGGTTTGCGACAGCATTTTATCACGATTTTTGTTCGCAAAACTGTGATAATATATATTATGTGAAGACTATCATAACAGGCCGTGCTTTCCTTGCTGGTATTGATCTTCGGACAGTCAGTTTTAGGTTTCCTATTTGTAAAATGGTCTGTAGTACCCTGAAATCTGGATTTTTATCCAGTTAATGGCAATAAATGATAAATGTTTTTATTTCAGCAAGTTATCCGCGGCTATCCGAGGAAGAAGAAAGACCCGTATCCGTTACTTTTTTGCCGGATCCTTTACGGATCTTTTACCTTATTATTTTCAATAAATAGATGAAATTCTATTTAATATAGGTGATTAGGTAGCAATTGAAAACTATTAAGTTCCATTAAGATTATTTTTTATTTCTTAAAATCCAATATTTAGTGACTAAACTATAGTTTAGTCACTAAATATTGTTTTTTTTTTAAAGCCGCGTTTCCACTTCGCAACAATTGGCGCGCGACATGTTGCACAACATGTTGCCCAATATGTTGAAAGTCAGCGCAGAACTTTTGTTTAACAACGTTGTCTGTCTACGCGTCTATTATTACGTCAGCCGTCGACAACATGTCGCCAGAGGAACTAATGTTGATTTCAGCGGCAGTGGTTATAATTTTATCGAAAAATGAATAAAAATGTTATTATTTTGGTATTCTCGGTGAGCAGTATCCCATAAACATTCATAGTTTTGGTACAATTCGATTAATTTGAGCACTCGTCGTTACACGACACTACGGACATTGTTGCGCGTCACGTCTCCAGTTGACAACAATTGATGCTCAACTAACGATGCTCTCTAAACAAACAACAAGCCGCGCATCAGCCAGCTGGCAACGTCGCGCGCTGTTGTGCAACATTGCCCAACGTTACCCAACATGTCGAGCATCACGTGTTGCGCGTCAATTGTCGCCTAGTGGATACGAGGCTTAAACAGAACAAAAGAAAGGCCTGCGCAATGCAAATCGAAACATATCCTGTCAAGCGGCGTCAACTATCGTTTCAATTTCACGCGCATCGACACCGATTGAGTAAGAGAGTTAAGATCCGTATCCGTATCTGCGGATCTTGACACCAAATATCCGTATTCAGATCCGTATCCGCGGATACACATTTTTAACGATCCGGGACATCACTAGTATAATTATATACTCGTATAGCTCATCCCTCGTAGGCTAATTTATAAATAATTATTAATCAAAATGCTAGAGGGTCAGTTAGTTCATACAATAATTATTATATCTAATGAATAACATTATCGAAACAGGAAAATACAGTTACAGTTATTATTAATGAGATAAGTGTTATTTCTGTGATAAGGCAAATAATTATGCAGTAGGGTCACAATGCTACCCATTGCACAAACACAAAATTTAACCCTTGACACGGCATGAAGTAAAATATTATTAAAATAATATAATGTAAATCGGCTGTGCTTCCGGTATCCAGCGGCTTCCTGCGGCTCTCCAACTCTACGTCTTCCGGTACGCGGTCGCCACTCCAGAACCTTTTGTCCGTCCATCTGTTCTGCGAGCAATGTGCCCTGCCCACTGCCATTTCAGTTTAGCAATTCTTCGGGCTATGTCGGTTACCTTGGTTCTCCTACTGATCTCTTCATTTCTGATTCGATCGCGTAGGGAAACTCCAAACGTAGCCCTCTCCATCGCCCTTTGGGTGAGTTTAAGCCTTCTAATAAGGTCCATTGTTACCGATGACGTTTCAGTTCCATAGGTCATCACTAGCAACACACACTGGTCAAAGACATTGGTCTTGAGACACTTCGGTATGTGGGACGAGAAGATATTGCGTAGCTTCCCGAACGCTGTCCAGCCGAGACTGGTCGTCATTTCAGCTGACAGACGTCTACTGCTGGACATCGGCCTCCCCCAATTTGTGAGGGTTTGTTAAAATCGCCATGCTTGGCATCGCAGTATGGTGGTAAAAGGCATAGAGAACGCTGCTGCCCATTCTCTAGTAAGTCCCTTAAACGCCTCTTATGACACCCACGGGAAGAAATGGGATGGTGTTATTCTTTGCGTCCGGCAGAACACTGAGCCATAGGCAGTCGCTGCATGTAAAATACTGGTATTCAACTGCCACCGGTTAGACTGGAAGCTGACCCTAACATAATTGAGAAAAGGCTAGGCGGGTGATGCAATGCTCGCGAAGGAGGAGGCGGAGCGCGTGAGGAAGAGGCAGTCTCTGCGTCCTCAGGCTCCTAGCCACCGTAGGAGGAGACGCCCCAGGCGTCGGGAGACAATTGCGGACTCCCGGTAGCTCACCGCCCGGTAAGGACCAGGCCCGGGTCGACGACGCGTTGTGTTCCACGCGCGCCTCAAAGAGATGTCAGCACACATTCCTCAAAGGTTCCGCTGGGACCGATGCCTACCAGGGTCGCGGAATTGTTTGAAAGAGTCACCGTGGCCCTGGTTTAGGCAGCTGAAGGAACGCGGGTGGGTTTTAGTCAGTAAAAGTCTGACACGCTCTTCCGCTCCACCCAGAGCGGGAGACGTCATTTGATGATATCCCACCCACAGAAAAAAGGGTGATTTGTATGGCAAGCTGCCTCAAGTTCAGACAATTGAATGTTTTTGTTGAGCGAATTTCAATGTCGCAATGGTTGAGCGATTATCTTGTTGCATTTAGGGCCACGGTTTAGATTTTTTTAAGTCACGAAGTTTTTACTCTCGAATCTATACTATACATTTCAAAGTAATATTACCGTTTAAATCAGCTTTTCCCAAAGTGGGCGATAACGCCCCCTTGTGGGCGCTGCAGGCCTAAAGGGGGTGGTCAGAGACCCAGAAAAAAATGGGGGTGTTCTCGCCCACTTTGGGAAAGGCTGGTTTAAATCATCAAATGTTTTTATAAGCCAGCTAGCTTCAGCCCACTTCATCAACTCAGCCTATCGAAGTCCACCGCTGGACATACGCCTCTCCCATGCTGCGTCACAACACTCTGTCCTCCGCATGCAGTTTGCCCCAGCCACTCTTTAGGTCGTCGGTCCATCTAGCTGTGGGCGGCCCACGCTACAGTTTGGTTCCAGAGATCGAATAAAAACAAATTCTTCAGCTTGGAAAAAAAAATTCTTTTAAATCGACATTCGCTTGCCGAAGGTCGCTGCCCGTAATCGATCAGCTGTGTTTGTAATTTTTAGGAGGCAAAAACTTTTATGGAGTACCTACAAAGTTTTAACCTAAATTACGCGGACGGAGGAGTATAAATTTTGGCATACCTAACTAAAGTTTATATGGAAAAGGAGAGCAGACAGGTAATCTTTACAAAGTACAAAACAAATTCAAATTCAAATAATTTTATTTTCTTTTCACAAACAATGACATAGAAGCTTAATAACTATAGGATACTAGTTTGTGAGAGACTAGTGTCTGCACTAGGAAAACCTGTATAGCAGATCATCAGGGTCCCACCACAACGGTATATTAACATTTTCAGTTATTTGCTAAAATGTGAAGGGATAGTGCATAATATAAATATCAACTAAGTCGTATAGTTATTGTGTTTGTACGCCTAGATGTTTTAGCTTGTGGCTGAGTAATAACAGCCGAACGGATCGGTCGATCAGGTTATACTGATCTTGCTGCGGTTGGTTCGTGGATGGGTGACCATCTTTACATATCAAGACCCATCCGTGCATCGGAAAGCACGTTAAGCCGTTGGTCCCCCCGGGCGTCGGGAGTCAACAGCGGACTCCCGGCCACCGTAGGCGCGAGCTTGCGGGTGGCGAGCAATGGGTAGCTCGCCGCCCGGTAAAGCTCCCAGGCTCGGGTCGACGGCGCGTAGTGTTCCAGGCGCGCCTCAAAAAGATATCAGCAGAACTGAAGGTGTCTGTCAGGACCGATGCCTGCCAGGGTCGCGAGATTGTTCGAAAGAGACACCGTAACCCTGGCTCATGGGCAACTGAAGGAACACGGGTGGGTTTTAGTCAGTAAAAGTCTGACACGCCCTCCCGCTCCGCTCAAGAGCGGGCGACGTCGTATGATGAATTCATATCCAAAAAAAAAAAAAGCCTTTGGTCCCGCCTGTCAATTGTGGATCTTTGACAGTCGTTACGGGTCGTCAGAAGCCCGAAAGTCTGACAACCAGTCTTACGAAGGGGTAAGTATCGTATTACCCAGTAACTGGGTTGTGGAGGCCAGAGAGGTAGTCTTTCCATGTAAAATACTGGTATTCAGCTACATCCAGCTAGACTGGAAATCGACCCCAATATAGTTGGGAAAAGGCAACACACATGATCTTTTAACACGTTAACTGCCGTGTCGGACTATGTGTCCGACACTTTCTATTCCATTCAGGCCTTGTCGGACTATATGACCGACAACACATACAAAATCTGAACATGTCGTTGCTGCCTGGTGGCCATGTTTTTGGAATAAATAACCTATTCAAAGTGAAATAACACTACGTACATTTTTTGACTTTTTCTGATTTTAGCCATGGCAGTTAATGTTTTAAACTACGCAACGGATTTTATTGAGGTTTTTCAAATACAGAGTGATTCAAGAGGGAAGGTTTATATGTAACAATGCAGGCAAATCCCCTGCTAAACGCTAGTTAAATTAATAAATTAAAAATGGTCCAATTTCTACGGCTGGGCGACCTCTAGAATCTATTGTATTTATGTAGATAGGTAACGAAAGATTAAGTACTAAAACGCGTGGGATGAAAATCAGCTGTTTACCAGCACACTGCAATACTCTCCGAACTAGGTTTACTGTCTATTAGTTACAAACACTATTGACTAACAACACTATTTACTTAGAATCTGATGCAATTGTGAGAAAGGACATATTTTCGCAGTGTTATCTCAGCGTAACATTCGCTTAAATGACCTTTTAAACTTTAAAGCATTTAATTTAGGTAGAGATCTTTCCTTATACCAATTTGTATTTCTTCCACCGTTTTTTCTTGTGGTTCCTGACGTAAAGAAAAGCACCATCCGATTCCTTCCCGTGAGTGTCGTAAAAGGCGACGAAGAGACTTACTAGAGAATGGGCAGCAGCGTTCTCTACTCTACACATTTTAACACCGTACTGCGTTCGCCAACCCGCCTGCCAAGCGTGGCGAATATTGCAAACCTCCGAAATTTGAGGAGGCCTATGCCTAGCAGTGGACGGTTTTCGGCTGAAACGATTATGATGAATGAATGCATTATGCTGGAAGTAAGACTGAAGCCATTTTGAAAGACTGGTTAGACATAAAGATGACTGACTAACTCTGGGCACGCCACTATTGCGGCGGGTAAGTCCTCTCTTTGAGGAGTGGCTAGAGAGACGCCACGGCGTCCACACCTTTCGCCTTACGCAGGTCCTCAATGGACACGGCTGCTTCGGGAGGTTCCTGTTCCGAATAAGGTGGGAGGAAACGCCCGGGTTTTACCACTATGTGAATCGTCTGGAGGACACGGTGGAGCATACGGTGCCTGGGCGGAGCACCGCGGTGTCCTTGTGGAGGCGATCGGTGGCGGCGGTCTCTCGCGTCCGGCCCTGGTGCAGGACATAGTACGGAGCGCTAGGGCATGGGAACCCGTCACCTCCTTCTGCGAAGCAGTAATGGTCGCGAAGGAAGAGGCAGAGCCCGTGAGGGAGAGGCAGTCTGTGCGCCCTCACGGCCTTAGCCACTGCAGGAGGAGACGCCGGGCGTCGGGAGTCCATTGCGGACTCCCGGCCACCGTAGGTGCGGGCTTGCGGGCGGCGAACAATGGGTAACTTGCGGCCCGGTAAGGACCAGGCTCGGGTCAAAGGTGCGTTGTGTTCCTTGTGTGCCTCAAATAGATATCAGCATCATTAGAGGGGTCCGCTAGGACCGATGGCTACCAGAGGAACTTTTTACCGGTTTGCGTTATTTACGTTGCTGAGCCGACAATTTATTCTAACAAATGGCGCAATGGTTTAGAAATAATCTTCAATCCCATTCAGATTCTGATAAATTGTGCGTTTCGCAATTAGGGTGTAGGCTTGCAGATTTGTTCGAAAGAGTTACCGTGGCCCTCTGGCACAGGCAACTGAAGGAACACGGAGGTTTAGTCAGTAAAAGTCTGACACATCCTCCCGCTCCGCCCGGAACGGGAGACGTCGCGTCGTTTGATGAATTCCTACCCAAAGGCTAATTAAACTCTCAGCGAAATCAGACGGAGATTCAGCCCAATAGAACTGTATTTATTCTATCATTGTATGATTGTACTGCTGTATTGTTGGAAAAATAAAATCTTCATGATTTTATTGCAATTTCAGTAGTGTAACTGAGGTATAATGTGAATAATAAACTTCCAATCACTAATCATTTTGACCTCGCTCCGTTTCACGTGATTGTGTTATGAACATATGATTAATTATATACAGATTCAGCTCGAGATCAATTATTAAATCGGACTGCCCGAAACACGCACCAGATGGCGTGACTAGAAATCATGATACTACCATAAAATTGTTTATTTTCCGCATCTTAAGGTGTCTTCAGACAGCGAGCGGGGCGTGACGTGACGCGACGTGGCGGGGCGCCGCCGGCGCGGCGGGAGCCTTCACACTGCGGGCGCGATCACGTCCCGTCCCGCCGGCGCACAGTGGATCGTCCCTATACAAGAGGTCGGACATAGAATCAAAAATTGAAAAAGTATTTAATTTAAAAAAAAAAAAAACAAAATATACAGTTGCATTCCTCTATTAAAGAACAACACACATGTGCAAAACACACAAAAATAACTATAACTAGCAATGAATTTGATAAGCTAATTATGACATGAGCCAATCACACTGCAGAGCTTAAGGGCTGTGAACATAGTAATTACAATAACTCATTAGATTAAGCAAGTACTGGTAGTCGTTACTTAATGACTCATTAACGCTTTTGTTATGTTGCAACAAAAGCGTTCATAAGTCATTAAAGTCCTCAAAAATGCACCTGTTATTTAAGGAACTACTTAGTGATGACTAATGCTCAGTAATAAGTATACTTAATGTACCTCCATTCCATCAGTAATACACATACAAAGACAGTTACTATAGGCAAAATAATATATCTCGGTAGGGGCACTCTGGGGGCACCATGTGTCCTTGAAGAAAATGTGGCATAAAATGGGTAAATAACAGTAGTGAAATCCACAAGTCGAACAAAGAGGGAATCATGAGATACATACATTTTTGTGTTCGTTTCCATACAAAAATAAAAGTTTTCATCGAATAGCGCCTAAAGTGCTGGTCAAATAAAAAAAGCGTAGAATTTTTTTTTTTGTACTTTAATAGAGAAATGCAACTGTATATTTTGTTTTTTTTTTTTAATTAGATCCTTTTTCAATTTTTGATTCTATGTCCGACCTCTTGTATGGGGACGATCCACTGTGCGGCGCCGCGCCGCGATTCATTCATTGAGCGATTCAGACGTGGAAACGCTCTTGCTCTTATTTTTTAATGAAGTATCTAACAAATATCACAGGTGAGCATAATCATCGACCCGTGCGGCTGTTGTAACTTAGCCTCAAGCGCTTTACAAAATTATGAATTTTAATCGTATTAGTAGCCGTTAAACATTGAAATTGACAGGCCTTTTACGTACCTTTCTAAATCTTTTGCGATCTTATGAGGTTTGGCTTAATTTGTCAAACTGTACTCCATGCCTTTTATGCGAGATTCAGAAGGATGCCGGAGGTTTGAAAATCTGTCTCGGTAAATCCACAAAGCGAAAAAATTGTACGGTGCTGACATGAAAAATTATTCTATCTCTGGAATTATAAGGTTCACCATTATACCCTTAAACGCAGATAGTACCATTTATTTTTAATTTTTTTAACATACTTCATATTGCGCCACCATTTGTGGTTTTTTAAAAATCCTCAAAATTAAAAAAAAAAAAATGTATGTTGATGATTAATTTTATGGTTAAATGCTTTAAATATGAGTATGCTTAGTCAAGTTCACAATATTTTTTTATACTATAAGCCAAGACAGTCTAAAAAAATTACAAAAGTTCGTTTCACTAAATTGAAATCACATGGTTATTATGAATTACCTTTCTTATCTCGCGATTTGCAACCCACTGTGCGGCGCCGCGCTGTCTTGTCATGTGAATGATCAAAAAGTTACAGAGACAAAACAGAAAACCAAATCATTTCAATTGTTAGGAAATTGGTCCTATGCTTTAAACCGAACTGTTTTAATTTTTTTGACTTTTCAATAAGATTTAACGGGTTTCTTAGATTAAATGTATCGAATTATTCTCATTAAATTAATTGAGTTTACTTACTAAATAAAGGATAAAGTCATTGTAATAAACAAGCTTGCGTCGTGTGACTCTAATCACATTGGCATAAAGTTCAAATTCAATTGATTCACGTGCGCTAGTTGTTTGAAACTGTACTCGTAATGAAAATGTTTTAGTCAATCACAGCTAATGTCGGCGATCGCTCACTTTCATTCACTATCCATTACTCGTATCAACTAACATACAAAACTATTATTAAATGTAAGACGCAGTCAATCAATTTAAAACTTGTAATACTTCTGCAATTTATCGCCGTCCTGCCGACGCTGCGCTCGCGCCCCGCTCGCGGCACGCCGGCCTCTGAGTTGTATTCCGACTCGGCGCGGCGGCGGCGTGGCGCGTCGCGCCGAGCGCTCTGTGTGAAGTCGTCCATACTATCTAGTACATTACAACTACTCAGCGTCGCGTCGCCGCCCGGTCCCGCCGCGTCGCGCTCGCTGTGTGAAGACACCTTTAAATCACGATTTTCTTGTTAAGGCGAAGTTGCAGTCCTTTTTAATTTTTATAAACCCTTGTAAATGTAGCAAAATGAGAATTTCCGTAAAAAATATATTTTAGGAACATTGGTCATACTGTCCAGCGCTGAGTGAAGATAGAAACGATTATAACAATAAACCAAATCGCTATTTAAAACGTATATCTTGAAGAGATTCCATTATTAAACCATGTAAAACTTATAAGGGCATTCTGAGAAAACATTTTATAATTTCACTACCCAGTTACTGGGTTACACTATACGTCATGGTAAGATTGGTTAAATTAAGAATACCTACGTAGGTATCTATTTACGATTTAAGGATGCGAATCATTTGCATACGGTCCTTGAAGAAATAAAGTGCTATTTAGAGATGCCAAAAAACTTTTCACTTAAGTAGGTATTATTTTATTTCACTTTTTATTTTTAACTTTTTTGTAATGGTAGATACCCCGCACTAATCTAATCGCGTTATTCGTTCATTTGTCGCGCAAATACTTAATGCAAATTTAAGACTTATATGGTTTTCACATGGACTCCATTGTCCGAATAGAACCAAATTAAAATGGGACCATTCGGGAAGCACCAGCTTTCAAATAAATAAAAAAAAAACATCAAAATCGGTTCACCCAGTCAAAAGTAATGGATAAACGGTAACAAATAACCTCCTTTTTTTGAAGTCGGCTAAAAATAAAAAGCCATTTTATAAATTATAGGTAGGTTAACCTACTAATTTTTTTTTTTTTTTTTTTAGATTAATCAAATGATTTATTAGAAACAATTAAATAATATATTAACTTAACTAAAACTATAAATATGTACACAAACTAAAATAAGGCGTCGAAATAAATAAATAAATTCACAAAACAACAAAAACAGCAACCTAATTGCGTAACACGCTATCAATCAGAATCTGAATAATTTTGAAGGATATTGCTAGTTCATTGCTTGTTCGAAAAGTGTATATACTCAACAATGTAAACAAAGCAATGAAACATTCATTGCTTTGTTGAGCTGTCAAAATGAAAGACATTGTTACCGTTAGTGTATTACGCAATCACCTTGTTCTGTTATTGCTATACTATACAGTTTTATTTTTGACTTTGTTCATAAATTTTTGTTTTTCACGATTGAAAATTAACAAGTATTCGAAATTCCCGACAGTATTTTTTTATGTATTTTGTTTTCGAATTCAGCACAAAATGTTGACCACATGTTGTTCTGAATTCGAAAAGAATGCGATTTCGATAACCTTAGGCTAAGTTTAAAACCCGGACTTCGTTCTCGCTACCTTTTTAATACACTTTTATTAGCTTCATACGTATGTTTGTATGTGCCTATGTAACGGAAAATTTGAACATGTTTTTGACCCCTTTCAAAACGTCGGATAAACTCGAAATTTGGCATACTTATCAAGGACCGATGACAATACAATAATTTTATAAATTTGTGCTATTATCCTTGCCGGGGTTACCAGGATAGCAAAAAAAACTGTCTTCGAAATCTACGCTGACATACGTCACAAAATTCGAAACAAAAAAAATATAGTTTAAAAAAAAACACGCTTCTTATAGAAGCGTGTTTTTTTTAATAACTACTTTAAATACGGATATTATTAAAGTGACTAAGGGATAATACCATTAATTAACACAGTGTTTGATTGCCAACCCGTAGGTAGCCCGATAACTAAACAACCACCATTTTGCTAACTAAACAATTGATAACGGAATCACAACAATACAAAAATAATAACTGATAATCATAAGTATTGCAATTAGCGATTACGCTTCGGTGTCATAAAATCCCATTTCGTTTTATCATTTTTGTCGCATGATGAAACACGGCTTATCGAACCGCAGCGAACCGAGACAGTCTCAGTTCGCTCACAGACGCGGGAAGTGTAGACCAATCATGCTTAGAAATTGTAGATAATAAAAACATTAAAACGTAATTAGCATTTTTTTAAATCAGGAAGAATAGTTAAGTTGTCAGTGTATCAGTGCTCCGTGTAAGAACCATAAACAAATGGCGGGAAAATGTATTGTTCTTTTGTGCCTTGTTGTGTTAAGCAAAGGAATTGATATCAACAGCCTCAAGTTGGAACAGGTTTTAATACTAAGTCGTCACAATGTTCGTACACCGTTAACGGATAAACTTGAATCGTACTCATCGAAAATATGGCCGAAATGGAATGCTTCTGCGGGATATTTGACGCAAAAAGGTGTCCAACTTGAAGGTTATATGGGACAATACATAGCCGAATGGCTGGATAGCGAAGATTTTATAGAAGGATGTCCTAATGATGACGAGGTACTTATTTATGCGAATACCAAGCCGCGGACAATAGCCACGGCAAAGGCATTCGCAAAATCTGCATTCCAATTCTGCAACATAGAAGTAAAACATTACAAAAATTTGGAGATTTTCGACCCTATATTCTTGCCAATATTTCATAATACTACGGAAGTATTTAAAAATCTTATTAGAGAAGAAATGGAAAGTAAATTAAATCAAGTAAACCTAACAGATTCATATTTGGAACTAAGTAGAATTTTAAGTTTAAATACTTCGGATGTCTGCAAGGAATTACATTTATGTGAATTACATTTACGTCAAAATGAAATCGTGACAGAAGATGGCGAAGAACCAAATGTCAGCGGACCATTGTCTATCGGAAATTCAATCGTTGATTCATTCATAATGAGTTACTACGAAGGAATGCCAACATCTGAAGTCGCATGGGGTCAAATTGTAACTGATGACCAATGGGAACTCTTGACAAAAATCAGTAAAGAAGACCAGAATGTTAGATTCAATTTGACGACAGGATCAAAAGACATAGCTGGACCCCTTTTAAAATACATGTTCGATATTTTCAAAGATGGAACACCAAAATTCACTTTGCTTGTGGGACACGATTCGAATTTGAACACTGTGATCAGTGCATTAGATTTCACACCGTTTGTTTTGCCAAATCAATTTGAGCCGTTTCCGATAGGCGGGAAAATAGTATTTCAAAAATGGAGCGATGTTTCTGGTCACTATTTGAAAGTGGAATACATTTATCCTACTATTAAACAGTTAAGAAATGGCGAACAATTATCATTTTTGCAGCCTCCTCAAAAAGTTTTATTGGAATTAAAAAGTTGTCCGATCTCCGCAAGTGGGTATTGTCCGTGGCGTGAATTTATGAAATTAAATATCTATTCTTAGTAATATTTGGTTTTATTTGTTGTTCGCATAGCTACTACATGTTTAGGCATTCCTGTTGTCAAAACAAAAGACTGAAATCGTATGTTCCATATTTAAATTATTTAAAAAAAAACACGTATTATTAGTTTTATTAAATAATCTACAAAGAGGTTTCATTCTAAACATAAACCTGCACACGTCGAGAAACAAGATTGGCATAATCAAACTTGTTTCTAAAACGGGTTAGTGACCGTACCTACTTGCACCACGATAAATTGTTATTACAACACAGGAAGATTATGGCTACCTTTATTCATTGGCATTATACATTCTTTGTTGCCTTTCACGATACGGGAAGTTATTATTACGGTTCTGCAGCTTAGGGGGAGTCCATTAATTACGTGAGGTGTTCTAGAGGGGAGGGGATCAAGCTAAATCTTCCCAAATCTCACTTAGGGGGGAGGGGGGAGCGTACGCCAGACGTGGCGATTAGTGCAAATTCCCCCTATTAAGTCTTTCGTAGTCGTTTTTTCGGCTCCTGCCGGGGTTGCGTGATTGTTCGAAAGAGATACCGTGGCCCACGCACATGGGCAACTGAAGGAACACGGGTGGGTTTTAGTCAGTAAAAGTCTGACACGCCCTCCCGCTCCGCCCAGAGCGGGAGAAGACAATTGATGATTTCCCATCCAAAAAAAAAAGCATACCATTTTGAAGAAAATGATTTTCTTGAGTCAAGAGAATAAATTCTTGAAATAAATTCATGGACTGAATTAGAATAAATCTTTTCTTAATTTATGTTTGATATTATTTATTTAATTTTATGATTGTGATTTTAAATAACGGTAATATTCACAAATACTAGTCTTTGCTAGTCTTCAATAAAAGTAATAGAACAGGTTGTTTATGTTTTTTTTTCTCAATAATCCAACACGTTTACAGCCCAAATAGAAGTTTTGAAGAATCTCGCGTGAGATTAGGGGAGGGGGGAGGGAGTTGAGGAAAATCTTACGATATCTCACCAAGTGGGAAGGGGGGGTCGAAAAATTCTCAAAAATGCCTCACGTAATTAATGGACGCCCTCTTAGAAATAGTTTTTTTTTTTAAATTTATTCGCCTACACTGTCCCACTGCTGAGCAAAGGCCTCCCCCAAATTCTTCCAGACATCCTTTTCCAGGGCCACCTCCATCCAATCCTTGCAGTACGAGTCTAAGTATTCTCGCCACCACTTTTTGGCAGGGCCGTGGCTAGGGGGTGGCATTGTGGGGCAATGCCCTACCTTGAAATCACAATGCCCTACCTTAAAAAAAAACAAAAACGAAGATAATCTATTAGAATTAGATTGTATGTTTATAGTTTTAGATAAAACATTGTAGCAATAGGTATCTAAACTTTTCCGAATATACCACAGTTTGGGACATTCATTTCATATTATAATAATTCTTTTCTCTGTGTATAGATGGCATTTGAAGCGCCATCACATGAAGCAATGGGTCTATTTAATTATAATATGCCGATGCAGAGAAAAATTTCAACCGTCTTGTTCGCTTGTTCTTCATCACTGAGGATTTTATAGCTGTCCTTAGATCCATGCTCATGTTCTGTCACAGAAATTATTTGTCTATGAATAGCTATTGAATGTACATCACTGACCTAGGGGTGATGTTGATTGGTTTAGGAGCCCGTGCTTCAGAGCAGATCAATTATGATAAACGACATCTCCATTCTCACCTCATGTCATGACAACCTAAACCTAAACAGTACCCTTAACGACATATTTAGTAAAATAATAACCTGGATGAACGAACACAACCTAGAAATCAAATTTACAAAGACTAATCTCATAACATTCCACCCCCACCAAAAAAATCCCTTAAATGTAGTTTTTTCTTTTAATGATCATGAAATAGTAATGTGAATTCGTTGACTGTTTCTATTTCATGATCAAAAAAAAAAAAAAATTAAATTAATTAATTATAAATTTGGAAAGTTTCGTTTTAATTTTTTGTACGTGTGACTTCCAATTTATATTTTTGTCTATTTGAAAGTCACACGTACAAAAAATTAAAACGAAACTTTCCAAATTTATATATGCTTTTCGCGAAGTTAAAAAAAAACACAAATTTACAGACTGCCCTTATAACATACTACGCCTATGTATATGCATGGCTTAGTTACGGAATAATAATGTGGGGCAACAAGCGATTTTATTACGTCCATCGGAACGTGGGTTTAGTCTATTATGATATTCTTTTCAGTAGAAACATCAAATACTTTATACAGGATAAGTTTTTATATTGTGCTCCCAGGATATTGTGCTCCATAGCTCACTGGCGAACGAGCTTGGACCTCTGCTGAAGTGTCAAAGGTAGTACTATGTATATTGTATACTGATAAATGTGTGCTCTGATTAGACAGGTTCACTCAATATGTGGTTCTTTCCCCACAAGACCATTTAAGACACCAATCCGCATGGTCTTCACATGAACTGACCAACATTATGTCTGGACTTTAAAAGAGACTGTGTGTTTCGGCCTTCTTCTCAGAGCAGTGAAATAGGAAACGCCGACCTCATTTATGTAGTTTTAAAAATATGATTGACGTGTCAAAGTGTTTGTACAAACCTAAAATAAAATTATTTTCATTTACTATCTAAGGCACCAACAGTCTTCTAATTTATTTCTGTTTAGAGGAAAGATCAACACAAACGCAAAAGCTTCTGATTTGGTGTTTATGAATAATTTCCGACCAGTCTAATTGATCTACATATACAGGATAATTTTTTATCCAGTGCGCAAACTGTCACCATGAATTCAGCATATCATTCTAGACCCCCCCGTGTAGAAAATTTTCGCCGGATATTAAAAAAAAAACAGCTGTTCCATACATTTTGACCCTATAGTATTGCATTTTTCTATGAAGCGGCTGATTTTTTTTGTAAAACCGACGAAAAATTTCTGTGCAAGGGGGTCTAGAATGAGATGCTGAATTCATGGTTACAGTTTGCGCACTGGATAAAAACTTATCCTGTATAACATGTTTATATTGGCGAATTTCTCAACACAAAAAATAATTCATTACCAACTCCTACCTCAGTAATACTTCAGGAATGCATTGTAGTAATATTTTAGTTATATAAGTTACTTTGATAATTTTGTTAACTACTTAGATAACAATAATTATGTTGGTACATACCTATGTAATGCGTGTGTAACATTTAAATTCAAATTATTATCAATTCATCTATAACAGTATGTTACAACATACTTACCTGCTTTATATATTAAAAGGTTTGGATGCCTTCATTACATGGCTGAATGTGAAATCTTTTTTATCACTGCATTTGCAATTTTGCACACTTAATAAACGCTTTTAAGTTATTGCCTTTGACTTGATTTCAAACCACTGCCATCTAGTGGCGAGTAGCGTCATTATTATACTTCAAACAAGAGTACGCTGACGAGTTCAATGAACTGTTACGTCAAGGGCGTAAGTTCAAGGAAGTTCAGGGCCTATAATATAAAAGTTTATTATTTGAACACTATTATTACATAATAAGGAAAGACGAAAATTTTATGAGGTAACTTAGGATCACGTTTAAAGTCATTGCTCTATTTTTTCTGATAAAAGTATTCGTTATGTGAAATTCCAAATAACATTTCCGCTCTTTAGTATTCCTTGAATACTGGACTTTGATGAACAAAAAAATATATTACAAATATAAAAATATTACGGTAGTGTACAACTTTTTGCAATAGATTTGACATCATTTATTATTATTTTGTTCGAGCTCAGACATTCAGCGCTATCTAGTAGAGAGTAGAAATATTTCTTTGCGTGTTTCTGAGATAAGTGATAAACTATATCGCACCTAAACACAAATTTTTCTTAAGTTCTTCATTGATCTCCTGAATGTCCAAAAAATATTTAAAAATTATTAAATAATAATAATGATTCATAATCCAAAGGAAAGCTTTAAGTTTCTTTTTTAAGCTTTTGTTTTAATTATTGAAAATGGGTCCATAAAGCTGTATTCATAAACGGCTTTATGTGTTTGTCAATGTCGATTTGACATTATTCCGTGTCCGTGATCTGATTTTTTGCCTACAGTGTTTTGTTTACAAAATCATTTGTTTTCTAATGTATTTTGATAAACAATGAATTACTACGTCAGACGTGATTATTATTACATTGGTATGTATGAATCTAGGTGCGCTCCTCACAAACTTATGATATTATTATTGTTCTTTATATCGTGAACAAAGCTAATCGTAGTAATGACTTTGTTCTCTTGTTTACAACTTCTAAGTATAGTAGGTGTAGATTATGTAATTTACTTTCCCTTTGTGTAAAAATTATATCTTGTGTCTGACATTCACTAACTTGTGTATCATTTTAATTGTAACTCTGTTGTGATGTGAATATTTAATTGAATAGTTATAATAATCAGTGAGAAATGTATTTTAAATTCTTTTTAATATTTGTATTTGCACAAGGGCACTGTGAAAAGAGTTTAAAGCTACAGCAAGTGTTGATACTTAGTAGGCATAATGTGCGCACTCCTTTGTCTAAAAACTTAGCAGATTTTACACCGAAGACTTGGCCCACTTGGAAGGAAAAAGCTGGCTATTTGACAGCCAAAGGAGTATTATTGGAAGGGTATATGGGGGAATATTTTTCTTTGTGGCTGCAAAAACAAGGATTATTAGAAGCAAAGTGTCCTGATGAAGAAACATTTTTTGTTTATGCAAATACCGCACAACGTACCATGGCTTCCGCTGCAGCCTTTGTTACTAAAGGATTTCCAGGATGTGCAGTAAAGATACATCACACTACAGATAGTAACGATCCCATTTTCAACCCAGTGATACACAACACATCGGCAATATTTAAACTCGAAGCCACAGACCAAATGCGAATGTTACTGAAATCATTACATTTGAACTGTTCTTACCAAGACTTAGAAGAAATCCTCGATTATAAACATTCGGAATACTGTTTAACGGAACACAAATGTGATTTTGTCACCGATATTAATAAAATATTTGTTAATGTAGGTTTCAAACCGAATTTGGAAGGTCCATTGAAAATCTCTAAATCGATCATAGATTCTTTTATAATGGAGAACTATCAAGGATTTCCCGTTAAAGAGGTTGCATGGGGTCTTCTAAATAATGATGATCAATGGAACGATGTTTTAGATTTAAGTAAAGGTTATCATAGTGTGATTTTTAACACTTCTTTAATTGCTAAAGACTTAGCAAGACCAATACTCAAATATATGAGAGAAATCATTTTAAATAAACAATACAAAATTTCGCTTCTAATGGGGCATGACGCAAACATCTATACGGTACTCAAAAGCATGGATTTTAAACCATACAGCCTCAAAAATCAACATGAAATGACACCGGCTGGAGGAAAACTGGTCTTCCAGAAGTGGCTGGAAGAAAAATCTGGTATTTTCTTTGTGAAAGTTGATTATGTATACCAGTGTACCAACCAAATGAGAGAAGGTAAAAGTTTGTCATTGGATAACCCTCCTGAATTTACCTCTTTGCAGTTGGAGGGTTGTAAAACTGATGGTAATGGCTTTTGTCTCTGGGATGATTTTGTGGGAATACTAAATAATTCGATTGAAGATTAGTTTTAGATAAATCTGTGCTATTTTGCCATTTTACCCCAATTTATACTACAGAACGGAAAATTGAAGTGAGTTTTTATGAAAATATTGTACGAAGCAAAATGAAAATTACTTATGTAAATTGTAACATACAAACTAGATACTAGCTTGTAACTACGGGAATTACCAAAGTGCGCGAGAATTCTCCACAAAACGTGCGACCTATAGGCGTACAAACTAGATACTTACGAGCCAAATATATTTGGCTCGTAAGTATCAAGTTTGTACGCTACACTATTGACGTAAAGTGCTTTGTACAAAAAAAAAAAAAATCCATTCCGTTGTGCGGCAAGATAAATTGAGTTTTAAAATAATGATTAATGTCTTAATTAATAATAGTATAGAATAAAAAAATGAAAAGCGATGATCAACCAACTTTCACTCACAACATTGGATAAAATACCTACTCAGAAGCCTCGTAGGGCCAACTGTAAGTAAATTCCATTCTTATGTCTAGGCACTTATTGTATGCTTAAATACTAAGCCCACGTTTCCACGGACGTAATTAAATTATGCCGTGATTTTTTCGTTCACTACAGGATCTTCAACGTACTGCTCAGCGCTGAGAGCTGAAAATCGAACATAAATTAATGTTTGTTTTATTTTCATAATATTAATTACTTACATATTATTTTATACAATCAAGTGCTTCTAAGTAAGAGACAGCCGTGCTGCTGGGGAGTTTGTTGCGCCACTTCTTCCCAGCTAAAGCACTAGGAAGTGGTGAAGGGTGGGCGTTTTGGGGGGACTGTCTTATGTAAATGACGTTCAAAAAGTGCCGAATCTCAGCCTAGTTTGAATAAATGACTTTTGATTTTGAACAGTGTGTATTTTATCGCGCTGGAATACACTTTGTGAAACAGCAACGCAATAGACTGCATCCGAGCGCTTCGAAATTATACACTGTCCGATTTTCAACTTTCGGCGCTAAGGTAGTACATATAATATATCGATGGCGCTAAGCCTTTCGTTGAAGTTTCAGTGTGCGAAAAAATCATGACGTCATTTTATTACGGCGGCGCGGCGGCGTTCGTGTGGACGTTGACGAACTGATTTTTATGTACTCGACAATAGGTATAGATACCTATGGTCGATAACATAAAAATCACTTCGTATATACTATTTATACCTACTTTAAAATGTGCCACTTAATAAAATCCCAGAAAGCTTATTTTTTCTCCAGTTGATTGAAATGTTTTGTATGTAATTTACTGTAAAATACTCAAATCCTAGTGATGTTTTTTTTTAATACTTAATTACTGTTAGTGGTGTACTTACCCAGTCAAGTCAGAGTAGGCGACCCTTATACAGTCTTAATAAGATTTTTATATTAAAATTTGACATTTTAATATTAGTTACCATTTACTTATTCAATAAATGTATTTCTTTACAAAAAACTTTGTTTGTTTTCAACAATTCTTTTTTTATACAGGCCAAAACTTTTTTTACACAATATATCATCACGTCTCTGTTTCCCGAAGCCTAATCAGAAGTGTAACTATATAATCTATACTAATATTATAAAGCTGAAGAGTTTGTTTGTTTGTATGTTTGTTTGCTTGAACGCGCTAATTTCAGAAACTACTGGTCCGAATTTAAAAATTATTTTTGTGTTGGGTAGCCTATTTATCGAGGAAGGCTATAGGCTATATAACATCACGTTACAACCAAGAGGAGCGGAGCAGTAATGAAAAATGTTGCAAAAACGGGAAAAATCGCACGGGTAGGCGATTCGATGCGACGGGAAGGGTCGGGGGAATAAGAAATTTAACTCGGACGAAGTCGCGGGCAGAAGCTAGTAAACCCATATTTCGCCAGTCATAAGTCCATAGAGCGAGCCTATTGCCATCAACCGGGCACAAATTTTTATTTGTGGACATAGTTACGCCTTTTCCTTCACGAGGATAATTTATACATACATACAATCACGCCTTTTTCCCATGGGGGTAGGCAGAAACCACGGAACGCCACCTGCTACGATCTCTACACACTCCTTTTGCCTCGTTTAGGTTCATACAATTGGTCATACACACACGCCGGTTGCGAGTACTACGCACCTGACCTTTCTGAATAACATCACCAATAAGGTCACTATATGTCCTCCTAGGGCGTCCTCTCCCGGTGTTTCCACTCACATCTGCCTTGTAAATACCTTTTGTGAGCCGTCCTTCATTCATCCTCTCAACATGACCAAACCATCGACCAAGCATACATTTTTCAATTTTTGTCACTACATCTTCTTTTAAACCACACCGTTCTCTTATCACATCATTCCTCAGCCTATCATTCATAGTAACACCACACATGCTTCGCAAGGAACGCATTTCCACAGCATTTATTCTACTTTCATGCTTCTTTTGCCACACCCAACATTCACTTCCATACATAAGCGTAGGCACCAGTACACCATTGTGAACAGCCAGTCGAGCCTTGTCGGACATCAACTGGTTGGTCACAATCGCATGTAAAGCACCATTTACTTTATTTCCCGCATTCACTCTTCTTTCCACATCTTTATCGATCTTTCCATCCCTTGTAAACAAACTCCCCAAATATACTTATATTTATATAATTATATCACCTACAATATCAAATATCGGTTATTCCGTTTGTCCACTCTAAAACGGCCATCCTAGGTTGGATACTTAAAAAGAAAGAAGAAAAGAAAATACGTTTATTTGCGGTAAATATGACGCAAAAAAAACAACAACAAAAGTATAAAAAAGCTGGGGAAAACATGCGTCACATCCACGCAAAACGGCCATCGCTCAGCATAATACTGCGACTCTATGCGAGACAGAGCCCCAGCGCTGGTTTTCAGCGACAGCCGGCCCTGCGTGTCATGTCGAACAGAGCAGCAAATCATGAGTATAAAGAAAAATGAGTGTGCATCTCTAGGGTCATATATTTTTATATAAGTATTATTATCATGAAATAGGTAGCTATGAGATCATCATCATCAGCCTATAGCAGTCCACTGCTGGACATAGGCCTCCCCAATTGCACGCCATTTAGCTCGATTTTCGGCAACTCTCATCCAGCTGCTACCAGCCACCCTGCGAAGATCGTCGCTCCACCTAGCCTGAGGGCGCCCTACCTTTTTTTTTTTGGAACGAAGTTCCTTATCGCGCGTTGTGAAAGGGGGCTAGACGGAAAAAGTTCTTACGAAAAGTTGTCACGACACTTTTTAACCGACTTCAAAAAAAGGACGAGGTTTCTCAATTCGACTGTATATACTGGGTGACTTTTTTTAGTGTCTTGAAAAAAAATGGGGGTAATAGGTGAACGGAGTAGAAGCTTTTGGCATAGAAATTTTTATTATTTTTATTTTTGAATAACATGTGGTTAAATTGATCTAGCAATAAATACTACACATTTAAAGTAACATTTTCATACTAGAACAACAAAAACAGAAATTGGGAAAAAAAAAACAATTTTTTTTTTTTAATCTATCGAAACTCAAATCATACGCACCCTACTCAATGCGCGGCATGTACCATTGATTTCGGAGCGCGGTCCTACCCTTTGAAGCCGGCTGATAGGCGGCCTCATTGATCTTTCGTAGGCGCACGAGCCGCACACGCATCCCTGTTCACCCGCGTCCCGCGCTCCTTTAGTCACCTACGATGAATCTGAAGGCCTTCCTGCCTTCTATTCTAGTTACACAACACACCATATGAAGGTCGAGACGGTAAAAAATGTCATCCGGTATTTTGTTTGTATTTGTTTGGATATTGTTGTTTTTTTTGTTGTGAGTAGAGAGAGAGAGAGAGAGACAGGGAGAGAGCCAGAGAGAGAGACGGAGATAGGGAGAGAGAGAGGGCAAGAGAGAGAGAGAGAATATTTTTGTTGAGTGTATACAGGTTTTTTGTACATAACAAATAATAAAAAAAAATATAAAAAATATGAATCCTGGAAAGGAACTTCGTTCCATCCGGGTTCCGGGATTTCCCATCCAGAAAAAAAAACTTTAAAGGTGTCAAGGGACACCTCTAAAGTTTTTTTTTTCTGGATGGGAAATCATCAAATGAAAAACGCCTGAGGGCGTCCTACCTTATGTTTGCCGATTCGCGGTCTCCACTCAAGAACACGTCTACCCCAACGGTCATCGGTTCGACGGCTAATGTGGCCGGCCCATTGCCACTTTGGCAATGGCCACTAGCTATGAGATATTGTACCGAAACTCGCAACTGATTAAAATACCATTATTATCTCGGTCTTCTTGTATCCTACACTTAGAAGAGAAGAAGGTTTGTCACAAGCGTATAAATAAAAATAAATAATAGTTAAAAAAAACTAAAAAACACGCTTCCATTGAAAACCAAACTAAAAAGTACAAAATAATGGAAAAAAAGCGTGGGGTGCTTTTTAAGGTATTTTTTTATTGATATCAGGCACCCCACGCTTTTTTTACATTATTTTGTACTTTTTAGTTTGGTTTTCAATGGAAGCGTGTTTTTTAGTTTTTTTAAACTATTATTTATTTTCTATTTTTTTAGGGTATTTCGAATTTTGTGACGTATGTCAGCGTAGTTTGTGACAGTTTTTTTGCTGTCCTGGTAACCCTGGCAAGGATAATGGCACAAATTTATGAAATTATTGCATTGTCATCGGCCCTTGACAGGTGTGCAAAGTTTGAATAAAATCTGGTCGTTTAAAGTGGGTCAAAATCGCGCTATAAGGAGTCGGTTACAAACAAACATACAAATATACAAACATACAAGTGAAGCTAATATAAAGCGTGTAATGAAGGCGCTTGATCGAGGGTCCCGATCTGTGCACCTGACTTACTCAATAAATCGACTGCCCGTCTGGTGGAGTGTTCTGAAGGTTATGCCGAGTTCCCACGGCTCATTTTCTTACAGGCCAGTCCGCGCCAAGCCAGGCCGATAAGCCATGGGAACTGTCACATCCGATGAGGCCTCCAGTGACCAGTGGTCGCCCATTTGAGCCGTCGGGAGTCGGTAAGTATAAAGGAATGGTGTTATGTAACATGGGGCGCCTGTGTTGGGCCATACAGACGTGTCTTTTAGCTTTGTTTATCAAATTTTGACCACTGAATAAAAACCATAGTATACTGGTGGGAATGCTCTGCGCGGAACGTGATTGGCCTCAACATAGTAACGGCTTTATTTTTTGGTTGTTAATTTAACAAAATAATGCCTTCTCTCGCTCCAGGCAGACCTGGAGGGCGTGTCAGACTTTTACTAACTAAAACCTACCCGTGTTAAAAAAAAAAAATGTTTATTTGTACAGACAGAAAAACTTATATAAGTACACAAGGATTAAGGGAAAAATTGTACAATAGAGTCTCATTAAAGGGCAAACTGATGCCTCCTAAACTAGGCCAAAAACCTGTGCTTTAGAAGACAAAGTTCCTCCATTTATAAAAGCATACAGTTTGTATTAAGTGTCATGCAAGTACTTATAGATAACAAAAAAATAAATTAAATAAACAACGCCTTAATTAAATACGTTAATAAGATCTATTAAGAGGCAATTGTAATAAGATTCTCGGTGGCGTCATATGTTAACTTCTGCAACCAGTCTGTAAGTTTGATTTTAACTTCCTTGATTGTTCCTTCAGTTACCTATGCTAGGGCCACGGGATCGTTCGAACAAATCTCGCGACCCTGGCAGGAAAGAGCACCGCAATGCAGTCGTGAAAACCAAGCAACTTATTTACTAAGATCTAACAGTAATCGTGGCCACTATTTTAG
Organism: Aporophyla nigra; assembly: GCA_947507805.1. Lineage (NCBI taxonomy): Eukaryota > Metazoa > Arthropoda > Insecta > Lepidoptera > Noctuidae > Aporophyla > Aporophyla nigra. The sequence continues at coordinate 4,656,583 of OX382318.1, forward strand.
ATTTTAAGTCCTCAATATTCGTCACTGGTACCGATTCCTTTATTCACAAACTAAACTAAATTTAAGTTCAGTGCATCTTTTTCTTTCTATTACATTAAGAAAAGGACAGAAGATAAATTTTAGTTTAGTCCTGTCAAATTAATCAGCGCTTGACGTAAATTGACGTAATTTTAGTAGGCAAGTTTTTAATCACGTCTAAACTTGTATGGAGTAGTGACAGGCGCTGAATTTGACAAGACTAAACTAAAATTTATCTTCTGTCCTTTTCTTAATGAAATAGAAAGAAAAAGATGCACTGAACTTAAATTTAGTTCAGTTTGTGAACAAGGGAATCGGTACCACTGGCAGCAGCACCCTCAAAAACTATGAAGACGACACACGCTGAAAATTTACACATATTTTACTGCTCTTTTTACGCGAAATACTCCTAAAAATGTACACCATTATTTTAGAATGAATGCATTATGGGGGTCTACTGGTTTGATGGGTTCAAAAAATCGATTTTTGTATAAATTGTTTCCTTAATATGGCTAGAATGTGTGAAGTGATTTTTCGATATTCGAAACCATTATAAAGATACAGCGGTTAGAAGGGACAGGTGTTCGGAACGTTGAGCGGAGCTCGAGATCGAGCCTATTGTTCTCTCTCGGCTTTATACTTAAGACTCTTCTGAACAAATGAATACCTACTTATACAAATGTAGACAAGTTTAAACTCGTATAGGAAAGTATTTGTGTAATTATTTATGTTGTGAAACAGCCTTGGCTTAACTTCGAAGAGCACAACATCTACGATTTTTTTTTTTTGTGAAACATGTGATCGGTTCAAAGTTCATCATTTCAGCCGAAAGACGTCCACTGCTGGACATAGGCCTCCCCCAAGCACCGACACTATTCTGTGCTTCTCGCATCCAACGTATTCCTGTGGCCTTCACCAGGTCATCGGTCCATCTTGTGGGAGGCCTTCCAACGCAGCATAGCTTATTCTATACTAATATTATAAAGATGAAGATTTTGTTTATTTGTTTGGTTTAATCTCAGAAAGTACTGGTCCGAATTGGAAAATAATTTTTGTGTTGGGTAGCCTATTTGTTGAGGAAGGCTTTAGGCTATATAACATCACGTTACGATCAAAAGGAGCGGTGCAGCAACGAAAAATGGACGAAAATTGACAGGCAATTCGATGCGATGGGAAGGGTCAGGAGAGCAAAAATTTGACGCGGATGAAGTCGCGGGCAGAAGCTAGTGTAAAATATAAGCATTATTATCGCTTTTCCTGTAGTTATGTGGCTATAGAAAGTACGCGCGAGGCTTAAATAATTTTGTTGGCCCCGACCGAAATGGTCCGGATAAAATATTAAAAATGGCGGTTATTAAACTGGTGGAGTGATTAGGAAAACATACTAACGTGTCATACCAAATAGTAATGACACAGAAGGATACATGTTTATAAATCAATTTCTCATTAATTACTTCACAATGTATTATTTTGTATTTATTTGGATTGTGTTAATAGTTAAGTGCGAAGCTGGCGAGTGGAGCATGAAAGGTAAGGAATTCAGTTAGCTTTTATTCAGTACTAGTTTTTGCCAGAGGCTTTACGCACGTACATACAAATAAATAAAATGAATTGTCTGTTTTTAATTTCTAATTAACAGCTATTCACTAAATACATCCATATGAAAGTATATACGGTACTAAGATATTTAAAAAAAAAAATGTCTGTCTGTTCCGGCTAACCTCTGAAACGGCTGGACCAATTTTGATGGGACTTTCACTCGCACTTAGCTTATATGTTATAAGGAGTAACATAGGCTACTTTTCGTCCCGGTACCACGTCCATTTTCACATCCACGCGAGCAAAGTCGCGGGCACAGCTAGAATACACGGGGAGCACCAGCTTTGAAAGAAAAAAAAAGTCCTCAAAATCGGTTCACCCAGTCGAAAAATCTGAGGTAACAAACATTAAAAAAAAAGCTGTTGAATTGAGAACTCCTTCTTTTATTGAAGTCGGTTAAAATAAACTTTAATTTCGGAAGTCACTGGCAAAAAACTTAAATACAGATCCTAAGACACCGACTTCCGAAATTGAAGTTATTTTTGACTTTGTAGTGTTTTTAAGGTAGTCGGTAGCTGCCAAATGTTCTTTGGGACAAGCAACTGCACCCAAATCAAGTCCGGCTACTTTCATCAAAAATGTATATAACTAAAGCTATTATTTATTATTTCAGGAAACCCTAGTGCACTTTTAATCAATTTATCCTCAAGCGATCCGGTAAATGCGGTGTATTATACAGCCGTTATAAATAAACCATTGGACATACCCTTTCAGGATGTGTTCGTCACTAATGGAGTGTAAGTAAAATTTATTACCTAAATACAGTCGACCGTACACTTGAACTTTGATGTTATTTAGCGTAGTACTGTAGCGAGTAAACAAGTACTCGCACACGACTCAACGCAGCACAGGATCGTATGATCGCCTACGTCACATGAGGTGACCAGGAGAGATAAGAAATTAGACCACGCCTCCACGACGTCATCCTTTGTCCGAGCGGCGCGCGCGCAAGATGGCCGTCACTAATCCTTTGTATTAGGTTGACGCCCCCTCATTAGGACACGGTCAAGTCCGAACCGTTTCTACAAAGGTGGCGTGATCCATTAGTATTATTAAATGTTTTTGTGTATATAAACTGTGCTAAATTGATTTTAAATACATTCTTCTACTTACCTCGACTCGTGTATCATTGCTTGTACTTACTCATTACGAAGTGTACTTATAAACCACTTCAGTACCTATGGAATTTCAATTGGATGAATATCGTCGAATGCAGTTTTTATATGTAGTTTAAGAGATTTTTTTGATAAAAAATGTTGATGGTTTCATCTAACTTTATAATTTTGCATGCTATGTTATATCCTAGCTAGACATGTTTGTGCCATATTTTGTATTTAACACCATTGTATACCATGTTTTACGCAAATAAATATTTGATTTGATAAATTACAACACACACACAGAACGAATAATTGTGCTCATCACACAAAGATTTGTCTTGGGTGGGAATTGAACCCACGATTCATTGTCCTTGCCGGGGCTACCACGATAGCAAAAAAACTGTCTTTGAAAACTACGCTGACACACGTCATTAAATTCGAAACACCATAAAAAATTGAAAATAAGTAAAAGCGTGAGTGAGCATTTTTAATTGATATCCGGCACCCTACGCTTTTTTTCCGTTATTTTCTACTTTTTAGTTTGGTTTTCTATGGAAGCTTGTTTTTTAGTTTCTTTAAACAATTATTTCTTCTCAATTTAAATACTACTATGAAGTGGTGCATTTTGGACTATCTTATGTAATTTTGCCGTTCAAAAAGTGCTGATACTTAGCCCAACTGTTGTGTTTGTGGCAAATGAAAAAGTTTGACTTTGAAATTACTTCATTTTGGTTATAATTTTAGACAAATTTTTTTTCCAGTTTTCCTTCATATAACTTTCATTGAGATCCGTAGTATGTCCATCCATCCAATCTGTCCTTCCGCCTATAAAACTCGATTCATCTAGCTGTGAGCTGAGTATGTTGATTTTATTGCATACTAGCTTTTGCCATCGGCTTTGCCCGCGTGGAGGTCGGAAAATATCCCGCGGGAACGTACTACCGGGGTAAAAAGGACCCTATGTGTTAATCCAGGTTCATCATTTCAGCCGTAAGACGTCCACTGCTGGACTAGGCCTCCCACAATTTGGGGGGCTTTGCCATAATCGCCACGCTTGGCAGGCGGGTTGGCGATCGCAGTATGGTGGTAAAATGCATAGAGAACGCTGCTGCCCATTCTCTAGTAAGTCCCTTAGTCGCCTTTTACGACACCCACGGGAAGAAATAGGGTGGTGTTATTCTTTACGTCCGGCACCATACGGTACCAGGTAATCCAGGTTATAAACAAACTATGTTCCAAATTTCATCAAAATCCGTTCTGTAGTTTTTGCGTAAAAGAGTAACAAACATCCATACAGACAAACTTTCGCGTTTATATATAATATTAGTATGATATCTCGTAGTAGGATTCATGAATTGTTTGATGTTTTAGGTGCTACGATTTATATGAAATTGTTAGCATATTGGAGGCTTCTATTAGTAACTCCATGATCCATGTGAGTATTTTTTTTATATTAAACAACAGACTTTAATAAATAAAGAGGACTCACTGGATTGACTAAGTGATTCTTATTTAATTTGGTAAAAGATACGAGGTGGTTCCATATTTATTTTATTAATTTTGCTCGAGTAAACCTTGAGATCGTTTCAATAATAGGTTCTTAATCTAGTTCGTTAAGGTGAATGCTTCAACCAGCCCGCGAAATTCAAATTTTCTTACGTTTTTTGTTCGCTCTAAGTTCATAAAGCTGTAGGAATGACTTTTTCTGTTTTTTTTTGTTCCTAGGCCTTTATAAATACAATAAAAATAAAAAAAAATAAAAATAAAATAAAAACTTTTTATTTCAGATTTAAAAAATCCATAGAATGTTAGTACAGTAAAACTTATGAAACTAGTGTTAGTAAGTACTTAATAACTTATTTCCTAATGTGGGTATTAACCCAGTGCTGAACGTAACGCGTATCTAGCCTATCGGCAATTTATAAATACAATAAAAATAAAATAAAATAAAAACTTTTTATTTCAGATTTAAAAAATCCATAGAATGTTAGTACAGTAAAACTTATGAAACTAGTGTTAGTAAGTACTTAATAACTTATTTCCTAATGTGGGTATTAACCCAGTGCTGAACGTAACGCGTATCTAGCCTATCGGCAATAACAGCCAGGATGCTGTTGGTGCTGGCGCGCAACCTGCAGAGCGCCGCAGCGCATCGTTTGCGGAGTACGGCGTGGAAGCCGTCAACGTGTGCGTCCGCGAACATGTCCGACGCACTGCACCAGCGCGGCAGCCCCAACAACGCCCTGAACGCATTGTTATATTGGACGCGCAGGGCGCTGAATGATCGTTGCATATAAGAAGCCCACAGGCAGCACGTGTATAACGATGTACAATGCGCACTGAACAGTGTTATTTTAACTTGAACGTTACAACGTTTAAACCTGTGGGCTATCATATTCGCTCTGACCGACAGAGCCCTACGCTCACTGTCCATGTCCTCATCGTCGCGTAGGACATCAGTGACTATGTGCCCAAGGTATTTAAAACAGGTGACCAGTTTCATGGGTGTTCCATTCAAAGCAACGGGAGGAACCTGATCAGGTGACTTGGTGCCTGCTTTAAATACCATGAGCTCACTTTTAGTAGCATTATATTTAAGTCCATGACTAGCCGCGTACGTCTCACACACATTAACTAATTTCCTAAGTCCACCGATCGTTGGGCTCAGCAGGACCATGTCGTCTGCATAACTTAGATTATTTACACAAATATTATCTACATGGCAGCCGACATGCATGCTGCTGAGCTCAACGATTAGCGCATTTATATATAAATTAAACAACACTGGGGATGACAATCCACCCTGTCTTACTCCACACTGTAGTGCATATGGATCCGACAGGGTACCTGCCCACTTTACATAATTGACCTGACTCTGATACCAAAACTTAAGAATAGCAATCGTCTCACCAGGTAGATTAGTTTCCTTAAGCTTATCCCATAGTTTATCATAATTTACAAGGTCAAATGCTTTGGAGAGGTCTAGATAGCAAGCATAAGTGGGCGTTTTCCTACTCGTGTAATACTCGACAGTGTGCTTAAGGCTCAGTATAGCACTCTCTGTAGAAAGTCCAGCGCGAAAACCAAACTGAGCATCATGTAGGTGTATAAACTCTGTTAGCTGAGCCTCAAGCACACCGTCTAAAACCTTTGCAATAACCGTGGCCAGTGAGATCGGTCTATAGTTCGACTTGTCCGAGCTGTCCCCCGTCTTGTTTTTTACACGCTTTATATTAGCTTCACTTGTATGTTTGTATGTTTGTATATTTGTATGTTTGTATATTTGTATGTTTGTTTGTAACCGACTCCTTGTAGTGCGATTTTGACCCACTTTAAACGACCAGATTTCATTCAAACTTTGCACACCTGTCAAGGACTGATGACAATGCAATAATTTCATAAATTTGTGCCATTATCCTTGCCAGGGTTACCAGGACAGCAAAAAAACTGTCACAAACTACGCTGACATACGTCTCAAAATTCCCCTGATATCAATAAAAAAATACCTTAAAAGCACCCCACGCTTTTTTTTCCATTATTTTGTACTTTTTAGTTTGGTTTTCCATGGAAGCGTGTTTTTTAGTTTTTTTAAACTATTATTTATTACTATGGGAGTTACTATTGTTTTCGTTAGTTCACTAGGTAGGTAAGAGTGCCCAATGCACACGTTAAAGAACATCGACAAAAGTCTGGAGATGTGTGGCCCTGCATTGTGTAGATGTTCGACGCTGAGCCCATCGTGTCCTGGTGATTTCCCACCTTTCATATTTTTCAAAATCCTTCTTATATCCTTAGGACTCACTTTTAATCTGATCGTTTCACACACGGGGTCAGCGTCCAGCATCCACTCGGAATCGCCTAAAGGCGATTCCACGGTAAAGTGATCTTTAAACACGTTAGCGATCATCTTTGGGTCGGTGACACCCTCGACACTCAAAGGAACGCCAGACCTGATGTTCAGTTTATTAGTATGTTTCCAAAATTCCCGAAACTTATTATTGGAATGCAGTGTCGCTAGCCGATCCATCTTTATCTGTTCCTGGTGTTGTTGGCACCATTTCAGCTTTGCTTTAAAACATTTTCTGCTATGACACATTGCTTCATAAATGTAACCTGTCTTAGGTTTACCAAACAGTAACCAGTTCTGAAAATCAAGCCTGGCCACCCCATGAGCTTCGCAAACATACTTATTCCACCCCATAACTTGTTTTTTCCTACCGCTCGTACCCAACCTATAGCTAGACTCTGAAGCCTTACTAAGCGCTGAGACAATATCAGCATACAAGTTATCTAAGATTAGTCTATGATCAGGATTACTACACCGTTTGTCAGAGCATTCACGTAATTCCACTGGAAAGTCAATTAGTTTTAACAAATTATTGCAAAGCTTTGTATACATACCGATTTGTTCAGGTTTCCTTTCGCCCCAAGTCACTTTACTTTTAGGTACTACTGGTATTACATTTTTATATTTAAATATACTAAAATTACACTTAACGGACACAGGATAGTGGTCTGACCAGTACACATCATAATCAACCCATGTGTCTGTAACAGAGGAACTTGGAGGGTTGTATTGGCGATTTTGATGATTATAATTCTGTAACTACATACGTCTTACAGGCGCGAATAACGCAAGAAATTTTGAATTTCGCGGGCTGGTTTGGAGCATTCACCTTAATGGATTAGGTAGGACGGTATGTACCAACTTACAAGACTATATTCACCTATTACCCAATCTATTCACACACAGTAAAATGCATTTAGAACGCTGCTGCTCATTCTCTAGTAAGTCTTATTCGCCTCCTACAGAAGAAATGAGATGGTGCAATTCTTTACGGCCGGCATCACACGTAATATCCTTGATCAGCATCAATATAAGTGGCAGAAAATCTTAAAGTATAAATTTTACAATTTAATTTAAATATTTTTAGGTCAACAATGTCACTCACAGCATGAGTACTATGTGGGAGTGCGTACTTTTTGTGTACAGGTCTGATTATAAGAACTATATGGATTTGGAATCACGAATGTTATCGTTATATTTGAATCTACATGTTAAGGGTGCAAGTAAGTTAACAATATATTAAACATAACATAATATGACGGCTTGTTGCAAGTGTTGGGCCTTTTTTTTTGGATGGGAAATCATCAAATGACTTCTTCCGCTCTGGGCGGAGCGGCATGTCAGACTTTTGCTGACTAAAACCCACCCGTGTTCCTTCAGTTGCCCATGTGCCAGGGTCACTGAATCTCTTTCGAACAATCTCGCGACCCTGGCAGGCATCGGTCCTAGCAGACCCCTTCAGTGTAGCTGACATCTCTTTGAGGCGCGCGTGGAACACTACGCGCCGTCGACCCAAACCTGGTCTTTACCGGGTGGCGAGCTACCCATTGCTCGCCACCCGCAGGCTCGCGCTTACGGTGGCCGGGAGTCCGCTATCGAGTCCCGACGCCCGGGGCGTCTCCTCCTGCGGCGGCTAGGTACGTGAGGGCGCAGAGACTGCCAGTCCCTCACGCGCCCCGCCTCCTCCTTCGCGAGCATTACTGCTTCGCAGAAGGAGGTGACGGCTTCCCATGCTCTCTCGCTCCGTACCTTGGCTCCCACCAGGGCCGGACGCGAGAGGTCGCCGCTGCCGATCGCCTCCACGAGGACACGGTGGTGCTCCGCCCAGGCAGGGCACACCTCCACCGTATGCTCCACCGTGTCTTCCAGACGATCCTCGCAATGAAAACACCCGGGCGTTTCCTCCCGCTTTATCCTGGATAGGAACCCACCGAAGCACCCATGTCCGATGAGAACCTGCGTCAGGCGGAAAGTGAGGACGCCGTGGCGCCTCTCAATCCACTTCTCAAAGAGGGGACTTATCGCCGCAATTGTGGCGTGCCCAGCGCTGGGTTGTGACAATCGGACCTGCCATGTCGCCATGAGATCTTGCCGGAGCTCTGTCCGCCGTGCCGCGATTTGTCGCGGCAGCGGAGTTTCGCCCCGGCGTTTCGCCTCCTCGCGCCACTCCTACATGTGGGCGAGGACCTTTGCCTCCAGATCCCATGGCGGCACTCCGGCAAGGAGGCTCGCCGCCTCGCAGGAGACCGTGCGGTATCCCCGGACTAGCCGGATGGCTATGACCCTTTGGGCCGCATTCAACCGGCGCGCTGGGCGCAGCCTCAATGAGGGCACCCACACCGGTGCCCCATAAAGGGCCATGGACCGCACGACCCCCGTGTAGAGCCTCCGGCAGGAGGCGTTTGGACCCCCCAAATTGGGCAGTAGCCGCTTAAACGCAGCCCCAGCCCGCTCCAGTCTGGGAGCCAAACGTCGGAAGTGCTCGACGAAGTTCCACCGGCTGTCGAAGACAAGTCCCAGGTACTTCATCGTCGACTCGCCGCCGATGTGAACCCCTCCTACCGTGAGTTGGGAACCCGCAGGTGGCGCGTTCCGAGGACCATGAAAACCCATGGCCTCGGACTTGTGCAAGGCCACCTTGAGTCCCAATTGCCGGATCCTATCGACGATTGTCGCAACCCCGCGTGGCATTAGTTCGGCCGCCGCCTCATGCGACCTCCCTTGCGCCAGGACCAGCGTGTCGTCAGCGTAGCAAACTACGCTGACGCCGCTAGGGAGGTACTTGTAAATGGCCTTGAGTTTCATTTTATTTTAGAACTAGCTTCTGCCCGCGACTTCGACCACGTTAAATTTCTTGTTCCCCCGACCCTTCTTTCCGTCGCGTCGAATCGCCTACTCGTGCGATTTTCCCCGTTTTTGCAACATTTTTCATTACTGCTCCGCTCTTATCGGTTGTAGCGTGATGTTATATAGCCTATAGCCTTCCTCGATAAAAAGGCTACCCAACACAAAAATATTTTTTCAATTCGGACTAGTAGTTCCTGAGATTAGCGCGTTCAATCAAACAAACAAACTCTTCAGCTTTATAATATTAGTATAGATACTGTAATTCAGAATATAATAAAATAAATAAACACTTTCGAGTATACCTGGATTTCATCAGCAGCCTATATGGTTCCCACTGCTGGGACACAGGCCTCCTCTCGGTGAGAGGGAGTGGGCCGTAATCCACCACGCGGGCCCAGTGCGGGTACGTAGATGTCACATGTCTTCGAATTTTTTGTTCTAAGACATGCCAGGTTCCTTACGATGTTTTCCATCAACGTTTTAAGAGCAGTGGTGTTGAAATAATTTACACAAAGTAAAGCGCCTGCTTGGGTTCGAACTCACGACCTACTACTACTCGTAAGTCGCGGCCGTTACCACTAGGCCACCACTGCTCACAGGCTTATACTTATAGACTGCTGATGAGAATACCTGCCAGGGTCGCGAGATTCGTTCGAAAGAGGTGCCTTGACCCTGCCATATAGGTAACTGAAGGAGCAGGGGTGGGTTTTAGTCAGTAAAAGTCAGACCCGCCATCTCGCTCCGGCCAGAGAGCGGGAGAGGTCATTTGTAGATTTCCTAGCAACAAAAAAAAAAAACACTTTTAATCATCTACAAAGGAGGATTTGTTTTGGTGCATAAAGCGCTTAACAGTTTATTTTTTAATGAATGTCAGAAAAAGTGCTTAAAATAAGAAAACTTCAACGAATTTGCCAAGTTTGATGATTTAAAAAAAAAAATATAAGTAGCTATTTTTTTAACTAGTTTTTAATAGATGTATAGGTCGATACCTAAACTTCACAGCACAATAAAATGACGTCAATAAATACTTTGAATTTTCATGACTATGATTGGCGAAAAATGTTCTAAAGTTTACCCTCCTTCCTCCTTTCTATTGTGGCACTTGTAAATTGAATAATATGGATGAATACAAGAGAAACCAGAAAATGATGTGGTTGTGATATTTCGTGTTCTGGGTACTTCAGGCGTAAAAAAGAGCATATCCAAAATTAAAATTATGTACAACAATTAACAATTGCTTCCTATTTCCAGAATCTGTACAGATGAGTGTGAATGGCAAAGAATTGACGTTCGGTGAGGTAGATCTGTCAGTTCCTTACGACGGAGACACTAACTACTTCTTTGAAGACGGCGAACACGTGGAAATAGTCTGCAAGAACCCGCACAGCACCGGCTCTGTGCATTTGAAATACTTTTCGAAAGGTAATGGTAAAAACGTATCAAGAATTCTTTGTCAAAACCATGGGATATTTTGATTATCTAGTTGGGGTTGTAGAGGTCAGATAGTCAATCCATGTAAAAAAAAAAACTAGTACTAGGCTGCATCCGGTTAGACTGAAAGCCGACCCCAATATAACTATATTAAAAAAGAAAAGGTTAAAGTGACGCTGTTTACTAGCCAGATAAAACAAAGATGAAAAAATGAAAAAGGTTTATTCGAATTATCAAGTTTTTTACATCAGTGGTGATTGGAGCCTCCTTTCCAGCGTATAAAGCCTGTATTAGGAGACTCCGCTCTTCCAAACATTATTAGTATTTATAAAATACTTGTTTATTTCTACTTCCAAATTATACAAAAGATGAAGCTATACGTCCTGTATAGCTGCCATCTTTGTCTTCATCATCATGATTTCAGCCCAAAGACGTCCACTGCTGGACATAGGCCTCCCCAAAATTAGGGGGGGTAAGCCATAATCGCCACGCTTGGCAGGCAGATTATAATCTATACTAATATTATAAAACTGAAGAGTTTGTTTGTTTGTTTGATTGAACGCGCTAATCTCAGGAACTACTGGTTCGATTTGAAAAAATCTTTTTGGGTTGAGTAGCCTATTTATTGAGGAAGGCTACAACTAGCGACGGCGACCTCTCGCGTCCGGCCCTGGTGCGAGCCATGGTACGGAGCGAGAGGTCATGGCAAGCCGTCACCTCCTTCTGCGAAGCAGTAATGTTCGCGAAGGAGGAGGCGGGGCGCGTGAGGGAGTGGCAGTCTCTGCGCCCTCACGTCCCTAGCCGCCGCAGGAGGAGACGCCCCGGGCGTCGGGAGTCTATAGCAGACTCCCGGCCACCGTAGGCGCGAGCTTGCGGGTGGCGAGCAATGGGTAGCTCGCCGCCCGGTAAGGACCAGGCTCGGGTCGACGGCGCGTAGTGTTCCACGCGCGCCTCAAAGAGATGTCAGCAGTACTGAAGGGGTCTGCTAGGACCGATGCCTGCCAGGGTCGTGACATTGTTCGAAAGAGATACCGTGACCTTGGCACATGGGCAACTGAAGGAACACGGGTGGGTTTTAGTCAGTAAAAGTCTGACACGCCCTCCCGCTCCGCCCAAAGCGGGAGAAGTCATTTGATGATTTCCCATCCAAAAAAAAAGGCTACATAGTTGTAGCCTCCTCTTAGTAGAGGAGCGGAGCAGTAATGAAAAATGTTGCAAAAACGGGGAAAATCGCTAGGGTAGGCGATTCGACGCGACGGGAAGGGTCGGGGGAACAAGAAATGTAGCGCGGACGAAGTTGCGGGCAGAAGCTAGTAAATAAATAAATATCTTAGGACAACCAACACATCGTTATCTGATCCCAAACTAGGCAGAGCCTTTACTATGGCAACCAGACAACTGATAAATATAGTTATATATGTCTAAATACATACATATCTATACTAATATTATAAAGCTGAAGAGTTTGTTTGTTTGATTGAACGCGCTAATCTCAAGAACTACTGGTCCGAATTGAAAAATTATGTTTGTGTTGGGTAGCCTATTTATCGAGGAAGGCTATAGGCTATATAAAATCACGGTACAACTAAGAGGAGCGGAGCAGTAATGAAAAATGTTTAAAAAACGGGGAAAATCGCATAGGTAGGCGATCCGACGCGACGCGACGGGAAGGTTTGGGAACAAGAAATTTAACGCGGATGAAGTCGCGGGCAGAAGCTAGTTATAGTTAAATTACACCCAGACACAGAACAAATGATTGTGCTCATCACACAAAGATTTGTCCTGGGTGGGAATTGAACCCACGACCTCAGTCAGGCAGTCAGGGTCACTAACCACTAGACTAACAGGCCAGTCAAATTATTATTATATTATCGATCGCAGTATGGTTGTAAAATGCATAGAGAATGCTGCTGCCCCTAGTAAGTCCCTTAGTCACCTGTTAAGACACTCACGGGAAGAAATGGGGTGTTGCTATTCTTTACGTTCGGCATCACATGAAACTCAGAACGTAATCTATGTCGTGCACGGGAACAATTAAACATACATGACTTTTTTTTTCTTCTGCAGATGCGAACATTATACCCGACTCAGCGGAGTTTTCCATTCAACTACATCCGACAAACCACAGTTCGTATATCGACTGTGTATACAACAGTACTGAGCCCGCTGATACATATGTATACAGGGTCACCTTCGTAATCAAGAAACGATTGCCTTATTTGAATGGGAGTAAGTTACAGATGTCAGACATTTCACTTTTTATTAATTAACCGACTTCAAAAAAAGGAGGAGGTTATCAATTCGACTGTATTTTTTTAATGTTTGTTACCTCATAACTTTTGACTGGGTGAACCGATTTTGATGATTTTTTTTTATTTGAAAGCTGGTGCTTCCCGAATGGTCCTTTAATTTGGTTCCATTCGGACAAAGGGATCCATGTGTAAACCATATAAATCTTAAATTTTCATTAAGTATTTGCACGAACGAACAACGAACGAAACGAACGAACGAACGAATAACGCGATTAGATTAGTGCGGGGTATCTACCATAGCTAAAAAGTAGAAAATAAAAACTTTTTACAAAAAAATAACAACCGACTTCCTTAAAAAAACACTACATTTCGGAATTCGGTGTCTTAGGATCTGTATTTAAGGGTTTTTTTTGCCACTGACTTCCGAAACTAAAGTGATTTTTGACGTTTTAGTGTTTTTAGGGCTCCGCACCTCAAAACGAAAAAGCGGAACCCTTATAGGATCACTTTGTTGTCCGTCCGTCCGTCCGTCCGTCTGTCAAGACCCTTTTTCTCAGGAACGCGTGGAGGTATCAAGCTGAAATTTATATCAAATACTCAAGTCTGCTGTCCCTTGGAGCTGTGAAAAAATCAAACTTCTAAGCTAACGCAATCAAAAGATATAGCCGTTTATGCCGCAAATTTCCGCAAATATTCGAAACTCGCAAGGGAATCAAAACCTAAAGGGTACTTCCAGTCGATCTAGAATTTTGAAATTTGGTACGAAGCAACGTATTATAGCACAGATAAAGGAAAAATTGCGAAAATCGTAAATTTTTAGTTACATCATATAATAAAAATATTTTTAAAAATTTTAAACTTTATACCTACCGGTTTGTACGGAACCCTCGGTGCGCGAGTCCGACTCGCACTTGGCCGGTTTTTTTTTTATAAGGAAGTCGGTTGTTATTTTTCTGTAAAAAGTTTTATTTCATTTTATTTTGAGACAGTGAGGTGGGGTCGAGGCAGAGAGATGGCGGGACGAGCTGGATAGGTTCCGTCAAAACTGGAAGGAGGATGCGCGGGTTTCTGATAGTTGGCAGAAGTGGAGGGAGGCCTTTTGCCCAGGAGCGGAATATAGCAGGTTAGCAAAAAAAAAAAAATTGTCTTGACTTAACTGATCCAACGATGCATAGGATTTAGGCACTCATCACACGGCATAATTTACACTTGCCTACCAAACGATCGAAAAATTAAATGTAACGAGCAAATGAATTTTCTATGCAATTTTACCTTGTGAAATGAAAATGTCCTATTCCAAACTGTCAAAATGACTCTGTCAGTTGTATATGGTAGTGAAGACAATATGAATTTGTAATCTCCATGAAAAAGACAGTAGAAAACTTTCTACTCCACGGCCACAAAATATAATTACTTATACGGTATTCTACAAAATCTCGATTTTATAGGACAGCGTATTGAACGCAAAACTAATTAAGACGATTAACACACGGCACCGCGCACCGCCGCGGTAGCGGTAAAGCAGATCTCATGTCGCATTGCCCTGTATTAAATCCGTTGATGTCCAACACACGTACACCGACCGACCGCGCGGTCAATTCGCTTTACCGCCACCGCCCTCCGCGGCGGGGCGCGGTGCCATCTTCTCGTATTTTACATCATTTAGTTCATAGGGCATTACCACGAAAGGTTAAAGCGAATATGATCTACTGTAATTTGTTTTTGTCTAAAAACTACTTCGACTGTTTGAGAAAAAAAACTTTTAACAACCGACTTCCTTAAAAAAAAAAACACTACAAAGTGAAAAATAACTTTAATTTCGGAAGTCGGTGTCTTAGGATCTGTATTTAAGGATTTTTTGCCACCGACTTCCGAAATTAAAGTTATTTTTCAGTTTGTAGTGTTTTTTGTAAGGAAGTCGGTTGTTATTTTTCTATAAATAGTTTTTATTTTTAACTTTTTAGTTATGGTATGTACCCCGCACTAATCTAATCGCGTTATTCGTTCATTTGTCACGCAAAAACTTACTGCAAATTTCAGACTTATATGGTTGTCACATGGATCTCATTGTCAGAATGGAACCAAACGGGACCACACGGGAAGCACCAGCTTAAAAATAAAAAAAGAATCATCCGAATCGGTTCACCAGGTCAAAAGTTATGAGGTAACAAAAAAAAAATACAGTCGAATTAATAACCTTCTCCTTTTTTTGAAGTCGGTTAAAAATGTTGTAGTTGTCTTTATGTACGTGACTTAACATCAGAAAAACTTGAGAAATAAACAGAAAAAAAATCCTCTAACAAGACAAAGAAATTCTAAGTCGAAAAATGTCGAAGAGTGAATTTCATAAAAAGTGCAGTTAACTCTTTCTACTTTGCTGCCGTCGTACTGTCTAAACGAAACGTCATTTTGTCTACTCTTCCGTCGATAAAACGGTGCTCGTACTAAGCCTTCTAAGATCATGAGATCGAATTAAACAATTACCACACCCTCTCCCCTCTCATATACCACACCACACCACACTCCATCCCATCCCATCCCCCACACACATACTTTGACATTCATATAGCAAATCAGCACCCTAATTGCGAAACGCACAATTTATCAAAATCTGAATGGGATTGAAGATTATTTCTCAACCATTGCGTCATTTGTTCGAATAAATTGTCGGCTCAGCAACGTAAATAACGCAATTAATGTTGTTTAACTATGAATATTAAACCGATTCCTACCGATAAAAAGGTTTATTGTTAGAATCACACACTTAAATAAAGGTTTATTTTGTAAACGTAGTAACTAGTAGAAAACTGACTCCTAGGTCACAGGGTTTCCCTAGTTTAGGAAGCAGCGTTTTCCACTATTTGTGCAGCCTTTTCCCAAAAACCAATTTAACCTACCTATGTGAATAGTTATTGTATACAAAGGTTTTTTGTGTCAATAAACTTATTAATTTTTTTTTACACGCTTTATATTAGTTTGTAACCGACTCCTTATAGCGCGATTTGGACCCACTTTAAACGACCGGATTTCATTCAATCTTTGCACACCTGTCAAGGACCAATGACAATGCAATAATTTCATAAATTTGTGCCATTATCCTTGCCAGGGTTACCAGGACAGCAAAAAAACTGTCTTCGAAAACTACGCTGACATACGTCACAAACTAATTTGTGCCATTATCCTTGCCAGGGTTACCAGGACAGCAAAAAAAAACTGTCTTCGAAAACTACGCTGACATACGTCTCAAAATTCGAAACACCCTAAAAAATAGAAAATAAATAATAGTTTAAAAAAACTAAACGCTTCCATTGAAAACCAAACTAAAAAGTACAAAATTAGTTTTTTTAAACTATTATTTTTATTACAACTTTGTTCTAGGCAGAACTCCATCAAATGTTAAGATATCTGCTAAGAGTTCGTCGCTCATCCTAGGCAGTTCTGTAGGAGCTGTACTCATCTTCCTAGGTCTGACTGGCGTTGTTTGCTGGTGCGTGAGGACAAGGAATGCTAAACAAATTAAGGTACGTGACTCACATTAGGAAAACGAGTTTTTATCATCATCATTAAAGCCGAAAAACGTCCACTGCTGGTCATAGGTTTTCCTCAATATGAGGGGTTTTGTCATAATCGCCACGTTTGGCAGGTGGGTTTGCGATCACAGTATGGTGGTAAAATGCATAGCAAACGGTGCTGCCCATTCTATGTATATTAAGTCCCTTAGTTGCCTCTTCCGACACCCACGAGAAGAAATGGAATGGTGCAACTCTGTACGTCCAGTAAACAAAATTTATTTTTTACTAGCTTTTGCCAGCGGCTTCGCCCGCGTGGAGGTCGGAAATTATCCCGCGGGAACATACTACCGGGATAAAAAGTAGCCTATGTGTTATTCCAGGTTATAAACTATCTATGTGCCAAATTTCATCTAAATCGGGTCAGTAGTTTTTGCGTGAAAGAGGAACAAACATCCACACATCCATACATCCAGACATCCATGCATACAAACTTTCGCGTTTATAATATTAGTAGGATTTTTAAGAATTTAATGATGCTATGGTAAAACGGTAAAGGAAATCTTTGATTTGGTTGATGAACGAAGAAATTGATAATTCATTCACGTTTCACAATAATTCATAATAAATAAAAAATGTAATTGGAACTAAGTAACTGTCAAATTGATCTTGTTAATAAAACAGGTACACGTTAAAAACGTGCAAGTGAATTTCAACCTTTTTTTGTTTTTCTTTGGGTGGGAAATTGTGAAATTACTTTACCCACTCTGGACGCAGCGGGAGGTATGACAGACTGTTACTGACTAAAACCTTTAGCTGTTAGTTGCCTGTGCCAGGACCACAGTAAATCTTTCAAACAAATTCAGGCGAGAGATCGTCGCCGATAGTCGCCACTGCGAGGACACGGTGGTGCTCCTCCCAGGCACGGCACAACTCCACCGACCCACGAAACGTAAACACCCGGGAGTTTCCTCCCGACTAGCGATAAAAGTGACAGTCAACCCTGGGATGGTCAGAGTCAAATAATAGATCAGAATCAAATAATAGGTCGACAGTCGACACTCATATTTCCAGTCACGTTTCTTATTGACGAAATCAATTATTACACGCTTTATATTAGCTTCACTTGTATGTTTGTATATTTGTATGTTTGTTTGTAACCGACTCCTTATAGCGCGATTTTGACCCACTTTAAACGACCAGATTTCATTCAAACTTTGCACACCTGTCAAGGACCGATGACACTGCAATAATTTCATAAATTTGTGCCATTATCCTTGCCAGGGTTACCAGGACAGCAAAAAAACTGTCTTCGAAAACTACGCTGACATACGCCACAAACTAATTTGTGCCATTATCCTTGCCAGGGTTACCAGGACAGCAAAATAAACTGTCTTCGAAAACTACGCTGACATACGTCACAAACTACGCTGACATACGTCTCAAAATTCGAAATACCCTAAAAAATAGAAAATAAATAATAGTTAAAAAAAACTAAAAAAACACGCTTCCATTGAAAACCAAACTAAAAAGTACAAAATAAGGGAAATAAATAATAGTTTAAAAAACTAAAAAACACGCTTCCATGGAAAACCAAACTAAAAAGTACAAAATAATGGAAAAAAAGCGTGGGGTGCTTTTAAGGTATTTTTTTATTGATATCAGGCACCCCACGCTTTTTTTCCATTATTTTGTACTTTTTAGTTTGGTTTTCCATGGAAGCGTGTTTCTTAGTTTTTTAAACTATTATTTATTTTTATTTATTTCAATAAAGCGTGTAAAAAAGCGTGGGGTGCCTGGTATCAATAAAAAAATACCTTAAAAAGCACCCCACGCTTTTTTTCCCTTATTTTGTACTTTTTAGTTTGGTTTTCAATGGAAGCGTGTTTTTTTAGTTTTTTTAAACTATTATTTATTTTTAAAACACTTTTATTAGCTTCACCTGTATGTTTGTATGTTACATGTTTGTAACCGACTCCTTTGGACTTGATTTTGACCCACTTGAAACGGTCAGATTTCATTTAAATTTTGTAGACTTGTCGAGGACCGATGACAATATAATAATTCATAAATTTGTACCATTATCCTTGCCAGGGATTGCAAAAAACTAAAAAAAAACACTCTTTTGTAGCTAGCCAAACTAAAAAAAAGAGAAAATAAATAATAGTTTAAAAAACACGCTGCCACAGAAAACCATTTTTTTTTTTTCTGTTTTCAGTTTGGTTTTTTATGGAAGCGTGTTTTATAATTTTTATAACTATTTTTTATTGCTTGTTTTCAGACCCCATTCGGAATTTTAACACACCAAAATGGCAGTCGAACACCACAAGCAAAATATACAAATGAATATGAAAATCAATACGACGCGTGTCATTACAGCGAAATTCTCACAAACAGAGAAACGTATTATGAAACACCAGGAAGCGCAGAAGATAATGTAGACCCTAAAGATAATTATTACACAAAAGTTGATTACTCTCGTTGCAAACCAAAAATTGGTGAATCACAAACTACGAATAGTCAAGTTTATGATGAGCCATATGTCCAAATAACGATGGGTGACAGAATGTAAGGGTCTAAACACACTATGCCGAAAGTACGCGACCGAAGTTCCGCGGCTGATTTTATGTTCCGACGTATTCGGCTGATATGACACACCATAAGTGCCGAACTTATGCGGCAGAAATTCATTTGCGGAACTTTGTGTGTATTCAGTGTCTCGACCGCTGTTGTGGTATAAAAAGCCGGACGGACAGACGCAAAACAAAGTGATTCTGTTAGGGATCCGTTAGTAATTTTGAGGTGAGAAACCCGACAAATAGACTATTTTACAGTAATAGCAATTGCAGACGCTTTACAAGAGGAAAATACAGCATCCTTGTCGGCAATTGAACCGAACTTCGGTCGCGTATAATATGTGCTCTACAGAATACGTTGCCGCCCAATTGCGGCTAAACTTACGCCGGACCGAAGTTAGGCTGTATGTAATGTGTCATCAGTAATTCAGTTAGCATTGCAGGCGTAATCATGCCGAACTTCGGTCGCGTATCTTCGGCATAGTGTGTTTAGACACTAAAGTTATAACGAGTTAGAAGATTTTATATGGGACTAGCTGACCCGACAGACGTTTTACTGTCTCTTTGATGATATTTGAGCACGCATTCTGTCAATTCTATATCAAATGTCATAATGTTACATTAAAAAAGTTTACATTGTCTTATTATATGGTTGTTAAATATTTTAAAATAAGTGTTCTTAAATTTTCTAATTTCCCGCGCACTTTTTTATTTTTTTTTTTTCATAAGAACCTTCTCCTGACAATAACAAACACAACAAAATAAAAAAAAGGTGAAATCGGTCCAGCCGTTCACGCGTGATGGCGTGACCAAGGGAAATAGGGATTCATTTTATATATATATAGACTAGCTTTTACGGCTTCATTCACGTGATGGTCGGAATTTATCCCGCGGGAACATACTACCGGAATAAAAAGTATCCTTTGTGTTAATGTAGGATAACTAACATCTAGTATAGCAAGGTTTTTTTGGATTCGCGCTTAACACTTAAGCGAATAAAACTCTGAAGCTTGCTCAAATAAAGCATTTATGAAAATACAATAATTATAATCAACTAGCTGTACCCTGCCACACTTCGCTGTGGCACATTCGAGTGTTTTCCTCGCTTCCGGCAAATGACGCGGTCACTGGTACACAGCTGATCGTTAGAAAAACTGTTTTTTCGCGGTCGCGGATATGTGACTGATGCAAAAAATAGATAAAAACAATCCTTGATGCGGATTATATATGACGCTAAAATTTCAGTTCGATCGGTGCAGAACTTTTTGAGTTTTTGAAGCGTACACAAACCAACATAACATTTTTATATATATATAGATATAGTCACAATTTACAACAGAAAAAAATATAGCACCGACAAGTAAATAAAACACGTTAATTTTAAAATATATTGTTTTATTCCTGAAAGCCTTATCTTTATCCCTTAATGTTAAGTTCGTAACATAAAATTAAAAAATCCCCGACTAAAACATAAGCCTCTAAAAAGTAAAACAATATAGGTACGTATCGGCCCTTAAAGTTTAATAAGAAGTTTTGGGTAATATTTGAAACAAAGGTCGTCATGTCGAAAAGGCTGGAACGATTTTGATAAAACATATCTAAGAACCACTGCTTAAATTCTAAGAAAGCTTGTATTTAAATAAAAAAATCGCACCCAAATTGGTTCACCCGTTTAAGAGCTACGGTGCCATAGATGGACACATATAGCGGTCAAACTTATAACACCCCTCTTTTTGCGTCGCACAGTGGTCTGAAAATTGAGCTCCATACTCATAGAAACACAAAGTCAGGAAATTAAAAAAAAAATTGCTGTTTCTGGTATACATTCGTACATACATACATACATACAATCACGCCTTTTTCCCATGGGGCTAGGCAGAAACCACGGAACGCCACCTGCTACGATCTCTACACACTCCTTTTGCCTCGTTTAGGTTCATACAATTGGTCATACACCATACCTTTATATAATATTAACGTATGGAAGGTATTAGTAACTCCACGCGTGAGCAAAAAAGTTTTAAGTTTTTTTTTGTATGGGAGAAAACACTTAAAGTTAATTTATTTGAAATTGAATGGAACTGAAGGGCGGGTGCTCACACGACGTATTGTACCATACACGGCAATCAAGGTGACATCAAATTCATATACCTTTCAGTACCGCTTCGCGCGTATCAAATTTTTGATTTTTCGATAGGTGATTTTTGACATATTTGACATGGTCAAACGAAGTTGACCATCGATTTACTTGTACTATCGTTAGTTAATAACCTACTAATGACATATTTGATGAGAATAATTAAATACGTTATTGATCAAATACTTTTCTTTTAAAAAACTGCATAATTAGTCATAATCACGGAGATTAACAAGTGACTGAAAACTGATGTTAATAAGTACCTACCTCATTCGTTAATCACCATGAATATGGCTAAGTTATAATTAGACACTACGTCGGCCTAATTCGTAAACCTGCTAAGTCCATTTTTGAGCAAAATGTACGGTCAGCCATTACCCCCCTCGCCATATCTGAGGGAAGGTGGTAACCCGACCCCCGACGTTACCGCAAGCAGAGACATCTAAGGGAGCATGACGAACTTGATGCCGGTTGCTCTGGCAAGAATGTTATGAACAGCTAACGAGGTCACTAGCTAACTACATGTTGCAATACAATTCATTATAAAATCTTTGTAATTAGTATATTATGTCCACAGTAAATTTAAATAAACGATAAATAAATTAACATAAGGAGTTAAATAAAAATAACTATATGAACTACCCATAAACTACTCAAGGAACTGTCAGTAGGAAAGCTAATTCTGGTTCTGGTTGAAAGAACATAAATATTGTCTTGAGTTAATTACAGCGACCAACTATTCTTATCGTTTAAGTAGTCGTTGATAGAATAGTATGCCTTTGAACAAAGGTTGGATTTTACTTTAGCGTTAAACTCATTATACTTCAGCCATTAACATCAGTTCTCAGACAGGACCGTCTTTCCAGATCAATTAAGGAGTTAAACAAGGAGACCCGCTTTCTCCGAAATTATTCACAGCCTTACTGGAGGAAGTGTTCAGAAGGCTGGCAACGGGCTGGGCAGAAAGCGGCACTATGGTTGGTCATAGGAGATTATCCAATCTCCGTTTTGCCGATGATATTGTCCTTTTTTCGTCTTCAGTGTTCGAGCTGACTTAGATGCTAGAAGATCTTAGCATGGCAGGCCTAGAGGTCGAGCTTCAAATGAATATGTCAAAGACCAAGTTGATGACGAACAGCGGGCATCAAAGGATCATCGTGGCGGGTGGTGAGGTTGAATATCTCTGTCTTGGCCAAATAGTTTCATTCCAGGCAAGATGAAACAAAGAAGTTGCAAGATGCCCTGAAAATGTCTGGAAGAGCTATTGGGCTATGAAAGATCTAATGAAGGGCGATCTTCGTCTATCCCTCAAGAGAAGACTCATCCACATGTGTAATCTTCCCATCCTAACTTATGGTTTCTCAAACATGATCTTTGACAATTCAACAGAGGTCCACGCTCGAGGTTTGCCAGACAGCTATGGAACGAAGTATTCTGGGTATTAAACTTGTGGACCCGATAAAGAATACAACAATCAGTTCCATTATTAAAATAAGTGATGTCACTCGCAAAGTTACCACGAATAAATGGAATTGGGCTGGAAACATCTGCCGTATGTCAGACGATCAGTGGGCCAAACTTACGACCCAGTGGGTCCCGCTTAATGGCAAGAGACATCGCGGCAGCTTCAGATGGAGATGGCGCGATGATCTGGACTCTTTTTAACCGACTTCAAAAAAAGGAGGAGGTTATATGTTCGACTGTATGTATTTTTTTTTTTTTTTTTTTTTTATGTATGTTCACCGATTTCTCCGCCAATTGTCAACCGATTTTGAAAATTCTTTTTTTATTCGTAAGGGTATACTCCTGAGGTGGTCCCATATTAATTTTGTGAAGATTTGATGTATACTTTGGGAGATAAACGAAGGAACTCCTCAAAAACAAACAGTACACGTAATGTGATTTGGATATTGTACTAAAGATCAAAAATAATTGCTGGTTCTATCTATCCATCCGTGGTGAACTAATTATAGTCTTCGAAGATACCGCATGGAACTCCTCATCGGTGAACAGTACATATAGGAACTTACAGTGAAAGGTTAGAAGGTTAGGGGATAATTCTTTGAATATTATAGGCACGTTTAGACCGTTACTTGTATTCTTATATTCCGTTGAGCTGATGATGGAAGGTACAACTCCTTATCGATCAGGAGTTAGAAGATATCTTGTCCTAGATAGACATACTCGTTGACATCGAGAATTGATTCCTCAGCAGACACTAGAGTGGGCTCTTACCCACTCTACTGTCTGCTTAATAAAAAAACTTTTTTGCAAAAAAAAACAACCGACTTCCTTAAAAACACTACAAAGTGAAAAATAACTTTAATTTCGGTAGTCGGTGTCTTAGGATCTGTACTTATGGTTTTTTTGCCACCGACTTCCAAAATTAAAGTTATTTTTCACTTTGTAGTGTTTTTAAGGAAGTCGGTTGTTTTTTTTTGCAAAAAAGTTTTTAATAAATATTGGTCCTTGGCGGAGAGACGTGGAAAGAGAGTAGGGAGGCCATCGCCAAGCAGTGGAATAGGAACGGCAAATAATAATAAGATTTTAATATTTAGCTTTCACTAGCAATTTAATACACTTAAACGTAAAACCCAAAAGTTGATATAGTTTATTATGAAATGAAACATCGTTTATAGCTATGAAACCGAAAATCGGCACAAATTTAAGCTAACCTGAGTTTAAACGGAGATTATCTAACATTGCCGTGAGCACCATACTGCGAACCCCAACCCGCCTGCCAAGCGTAGCGATTATGTAAACCCCTCCGCCCCTCCAAAATATAAAGCACTAAATCGAGGGTCTGTAGTGCCCGGTAGCCAACCTTTCTTTGGTGAAAGTGGTTAGGAAATAATCAAATGACGTCTCCCGCTCTGGACGGAGCGGGAGGATGTTGCAGCCTTTTTAACCGACTCCAAAAAAAGGAGGAGGTTCTCAATTTGACTGCATTTTGCCATCGACCCGGGATAAGAAGATATCTATGTTCTTCTATTATTTAGTATCACAGTTTTGTGTTCAAAATGCTTTCCTATTAAATCATGAGTTTGTAGATAACCGTATAAACTCTGCAGCCGTATTTGACAATATTATCACTAAGTTTTCCTTCGAAGTGAATTGTAGGGAATTTTAGTGCTAGTATGTCCATGAAACCGGAATATCCCAGGACAATTTAAATGAATGAAAATGATGTTGTTTTCAAGGCATCCCCAAAATATATTTTTTACGAGTCTCCTAAATCAACTGTAGGAGCAGTGGTGGCCCAGTGATGACGGCTGCGACTTACGAGTAGTAGGTTGTGAGTTCGAACCCAAGCAGGCACTTTGTGTAATTTATATCATCACAAATGGCACGTCAACGAGGAGTACAACCAGCCGCTGTGTATGGCATTTGTGGACTACGAGAAAGCCTTCGACTCTATCGAAATATGGGCAGTTCTGGCCTCTCTGCAACGATGTCGCATTGACTGGCGCTACATCGAAGTGCTGAGATGCTTGTATGACGCTGCCACGATGACTGTTCAGATCCAGGATACGAAAACCAGCCCAATCCAACTGCTTAGGGGGGTGAGACAGGGGGATGTGATATCCCCGAAACTGTTTACCAACGCGTTGGAGGACGTATTCAAGACGCTGGACTGGACTGGACAGGGTATCAATGTGAATGGCGAGTACATCTCACATCTTCGCTTTGCCGATGACATCGTCGTAATGGCAGAGACGCTGGAACAGTTGGACCAGATGCTGCATAGCCTGAATGAAGCCTCCCGGCGGGTTGGCCTCGGCATGAATTTGGATAAGACGAAAGTCATGTTCAACTCGCACGTCTTGCCGAGTCCAATCCACATCGAGGGTTCGCTTCTCGAAGTTGTGACGGAGTATGTCTACTTAGGGCAAGTCATCCAGTGCGGTAGACACAGCTTTGAGAAGGAAGCCGACAGGAGGATCCAGTTGGGTTGGGCAGCGTTTGGGAAACTTCGTCAAGTCTTCTCGTCGCCAATCCCGCAATGTCTGAAGACTAAGGTCTTCAATCAGTGCGTCCTGCCCGTAATGACATACGGTGCCGAAACATGGACACTGACAGTTGGGCTGGTTCACAAATTCAAGGTCGCTCAGCGTGCTATGGAGCGGGCTATGCTCGGAGTTTCTTTGAAGGATAAAATCAGAAATGAAATTATCCGGAAAAGAACTGGAGTTACCGACATAGCTCGCAGAGTAAGCAAACTGAAGTGGCAGTGGGCTGGCCATGTCTGTCGAAGGACCGATGGCCGATGGAGCAGACGAGTCCTGGAGTGGAGACCGCGTATCGGCAAGCGTAGCGTGGGACGCCCCCCAGCTAGGTGGACCGACGACTTAAAGAAAGTGGCTGGGGCAAACTGGATGCGGAAGGCGGAGGACAGGGTGTTGTGGCGCAATATGGGAGAGGCCTATGTCCAGCAGTGGACTGCGATAGGCTGAGTTGATTGAAATGGCACGTGCCTCAGCAAAGTTGATGTGATTAGGGACCTGGGGGTCTTTCTTGACCAAAAATTAACATTTATTCCTCACATGAACATTATTATCAAAAAGGCTTCAAAGTCAAAAGGTTTTGTACTACGGAATGCAAAATGTTTTCGCAAGCCTCAAACTAAAATTTATCTGTACAACTGCCTCGTACGTACCGTATTAGAGTACTGCTCGGTTGTGTGGCGTCCCCACTATGCAACACATAGTCTTAGGTTAGAGCGCATTCAAAAAAGATTTTTAAACCATCTTGCTTACTCGGGGGGAATAGCCAAAAAGGTGCCGAGCTATGCAAAACGACTAGAAAAATTTAACATGACTTCACTCGAAAAGCGCAGAGATAAAAATGACCTAATTTTCTTATTCAAAATTCTTCACAGCAAAATAGATTGCCCATAGCTCTTAAGTAAGTTTAGTTTTAACTTACCACATAACTACCCGCGCCACCCAATCAAACTATTACGTCCCCCATTTCGCAAAACTGTTTCAGGGTCGAACTCCCCAATCCCAAGACTTTGCAGGCTTCTCAATAATTGTGACGATGCTACAGATATTTGTTGTTCATCAATTCATAAATTCAAGCACCAATTCCACCAAAAATAATCAACACTGCACTGAACTATGTTACTCTTAACCTATATCTATATTTAAGCTTTTAACTGTCTTAATAATAAGAATGTCTTTAATATTAAGTACGTTTATTTGTATAACTTTAAAACCACTGTAATTATTTTTTAAGTAAGTTCATGCATGCTGTGTTTATCGCTTCATATTGTACACTTGGTGTGTATTATAACTTGTATTATTAGATTATAAAGTGTAACAATTGTAGATAGACCAATAAATTAATTAATTAATTAACGTGCTTTCCGAGGCACGGGAGGGTCTTGGTATGTAAATATATAACATGCAGTTTTGAACCTGCAAAACATTTCAGGAGGTTGTTATGAGACTCGTAAATAATCATATAACAATACGATACCAAGTCCATAATCAATAATACTTTTTATTTTTGATTTTTCAATTTTATTGTCTTTCAGAATAACTCTGGATGGGGAGCACGGCATTGGATCTATGAAAGAAATGTCGGTTGCGTTTGTTTGTGTGTGTGAAAGCGCAGTTTAAGGACACGTACAGACTGGCCGCGTTTTAAAAAAGGGAGTTCACACTGACCGATTTCCGTAAATAAATAAAAAATGAAAAAAAAAACACTTGCCCATTTTATTGTTGATTCGGGTCGAGAATCACTAACATAATTACCTCCTGAAATGTTTTGCAGATCCAAAACTGCACCTTGTATTCACCCATCTACGGACCAACCGCGGCAAGCGTAGCTTAACCTGTACGATCGGCCCGTGCGGCTGTTATTACTTTGCCACGAGCCCTTTGCCAAAATAATTTCGCCCTACCGACCCATTTTACATGCAATGTCCCAATGTGTGGGCTTAATTTTGGTCTTAGAAGTATGTGAAAAAATATTCTAGGACATTCCTGTTTCGTGGTTGCACTTGCTGTATCAGGAAAATTAGGTAACTATCCTTTAGTTGAAGTACAATTTATTATTAAAATATTGTTATTTAAACATTGATAAAATTCGGTTCGGGTTTCCTGTTTTTCTTAACTTGTACGTTATCTTTTGCGTTCCAGACAACGTAATGTTGCTACTTTGACAACCAATTTTTAGCCAAACCAAATTGTATGTACCAATTTGTATCTACGTAGTTTATTGGTTTGTAGTGAAATGACGAGAAAACTGAACTTTATTGAGAACAATTTTGTCTTTCCCGTCTGTCCATTCGTTCGGATGACACAAAACCATTTTAAGAAAATTGAATCTAAGTTGATTTCATTGCACGGATAATAGAGTGAAACTATGTGAAAAATTATTTGGCTGTTTCAAAGGACGGGGGATACTTTGTTTGTTTAGTTTTGGTAGAGTAGTTAATAATAAATAATGTCTTAGGACAACCAAACCTTTCTTTCTTTCTGTCTGATGCCAAACTAGGCAGAGCCTGTACTATGGCAACCAGACAACTGATAAACATACTTATATATTTCTAAATACATACATATTATAGATAAATTACACCCACATACACATAATGTACCTACCTATTTCGGTTAAAGTTGTTTTGTATTTTAAATCCATGTTAAAAAATACACGCGAACACAACCACACTAATACACCGCTCGACACAGAATAGACGACGACGCCTCGGCCCGAGAGCCTGCGGCTGCGCCCACGACGCTCTGGTCGCCAACCTCGCCGCGTCACGTCAGGCGGTTCATTCATAGAATAGGGAGTAAAGGTTTTATGCAAAACTTCTCAAGCAGTTTAAAAATTATAATAATTACGAAAAATAAAAAACACTTAGATAAAATAAAATCTTTTTGCTTCTATAGCTTCTTAACCACCTATAGATGTTTCCCTTAAAATATTTCGTGTATGAATAGATACACCTTATCTAGTCCTCCAGACCGTATTTCGACCATGGCGGCCAATCTCAACGGAGACAACCAACGGCGCGGGAGATATTATAGTGCAGGCAAGTGTGCGCAGACACAGGAGCACTCACTGTTCCCTGACACTCATAATCCGATGGGACGGTAAACCGACACGACACCGGGAGAGATGAGGTATTTTTACCTGTTTTGTATTGACGCTGATCTAGCTGTTGTAAACAATAAACCAGAGTGTAGGTATAAGTAGAATAGAGTAGGAGCTCAGAAAAACAAGGCACAAGACTGATAAAATAGTTTATTAAAAATCACCACAGCAAAACGATTGAATGGTTGGTGTCCGCGAGAACAGAGTACATAAGCCTCCATGCAATATGCCAGCAAAGTTAACCGCCCGCGCGTTACTATCTTCGCAGCTGTCAACTTTATGAAGATGCTCGAGCGCCATCTATTTGCCTTGCAGAAGACGATTCACCTGAAATACATAACAAAGATTTATTTATGTTGAATCTTTCCCTACTTGTGTTCACAGACTCGTGTTGGGAGGTTGGAATATATAAAATGCGACTTATGTGAACCGGATTTATTTGCGCGGAATATGGAACTCGGTATACAAGGTATTTCTTACACGGTAGGGAAATGACTGGTGAGCGCGGGCAGCGACGCCTCGTCGTGGCCTATATAATGCAACCTCGCATATTATTGCGTCATGCTATGCACGTGTCCCAACAATTTAACAGGGCGCGTTTGTTAGACCATGATTTTTCGCGCCTTTATACAGCCGTCACACTATGCGATTAAACTATCATCATTATTTCTATTCGCAGAAAGACGTCCACTGCTGGACAAAGACCTCCCCCAAGCACCACTACTTCGACCGGTTCTGTTTCCTGCGGCCTTCACCAGATCATCGGTCCATCTTGTGGGAGGCCTTACAACGCTACGTCTTCACGTACGCGGTCGCCACTCCAGAACCTACCGGTCCCATTGGCCACCTGTTCTGATTATAGTATGACTATACACTATATTATATAAGCTTTTAATCTTTAAAGCTTTTAATATAGGTATAAGCGCGCTCTTTTATCTATACTAATATTATAAAGCTGAAGACTTTGTTTGTTTGTATGTTTGTTTAGTTGAACGCGCTAATCTCAGGAACTACTGGTCCGAATTGAAAAATTCTTTTTGTGTTGAGTAGCCTATTTATCGAGGAAGGCTATAGATTATATAACATCACGCTACAACTAAGAGGAGCAGATCAGTAATGAAAAATGTTGCAAAAACGGGAAAAATCGCACGGGTAGGCGATTCGACGTGACGGGAAAGGTCGGGGGAACAAGAAATTTAACGCGGACGAAGTCGCCGGCAGAAGCTAGTTCGTTATATAAATGAGCAAGTAAGTGACTTTGCGCTGACTGCAGAAAGTGGAGATGAAACATTCGAGCAACCAACTGTCGTGCGTTTGAGTTATTGTAACAAAATTAATGTTGTTCACAAAATGCTACTAATATACGAACATCGCGTAAACGCTGAAATACTGCCTGCTATTCAGTCTCGTGGCTGTGGGCCTGAGAAGACACGCAAGTAACCCGACCGTGATGCAGTCAATGTAAGCTGGTCATGGTGGGTTGATTCATGCGCTTTCTCTGCGACTGCTGATGACGTGGTTCTGATGTCCGAAGTCCTTTGGGCATCAAAGTGAAGACCGAGGCTTACTTGCACCGATGACACGATACTATCTTGGAGTTGTACAATTCAAACAGCCGAATCTTTGAATGAATGAAAATCGCGTAATTGATGAACCACCTATTGAATCGTGTATTTTCAATACTGTTAGCTAGAAGAACCATATTTAGCTACCAGAACCCTATCTACGTGTGTAAGAAAAACTCTGGAAAAATATACTATTACAGTATTAATTAAAATGACAATAGGTAGGTCGCGACGCGTTCAGTGCTCGTGTGTATCGAAGGCCTTCGAATAATCCCGATCGGTGCGTTGACGCTGCTCGTCTCAGAGGCAACCCCTCCTCTTTCGTCTGCTTCATACCACTCCGTTGTTCTAGCCGGTTAGTATCGCAGCCTGCTTTGCCCAAGTGGCGGTACAAGTCACAGACACTTGGTTTTCCTTTACAAAAACCAATGATGATTGATATTTAATACATTTTGTTGCTATACTTCTTCCATATCGATTGTAAAAGGTGACGTTATCTTATCTCTGTTCCCGTGAAAGAATGAAAAAATTTTACTTGATTCCGGGTCCGCTGCAATAGAGGTACTAGAATAATAATACTTTTAATGGTTTTGCAACTAATCCCATCTAAGCCCGTAGTAGTGTTTGAATTGAGATTGTCTATGATTTTGCTAACTTCTGCTTCAGTAGTTGGGGTTAAGTTTAGTAGTTGACTTGTTCTAGACAAGATACTGTTCGATATTAGTCGTAGATGTGGTATTAGTAGTAGAGTTGGTAGTAGTAGTAGAGGTAGTAGTAGTAGTAGGGGAAGGAGCAGTAGTAGGGGAGGTAGTGGTAGTAGGGGAAATAGTAGTAGAAGAAGTTACTACTTCCAGGTAATGGAGGTAGTAATTAGTAGTTGTAAGAAGGTAACAACATCTTATGTCTGTATTCGAATAAAATAAATAAAACTTACTTGATGCGAGGTCCGCTGCAGTAGTAGTAGTTGTTGTTGTAGTTGTAGTAGTAGTAGTAGTAGTCGTGGATGTAGTAGTAGTGGAGGTGGTGTTAGTAATAGGGGAGATAGTAGTAGTAGAAGTGGTGGTAGTAGTTATAGTACCGGAAGTAGTAGTAGTAGGGGAGTTAGTTGTAGTAGTGAAGGTGGTTGTAGTAGTAGGGGAGGTAGTTGTAGTAGTAGGGGCGGTAGTAGTATGGGAGGTGGTAGTAGTAGTAATAGTAGTAGTGGAGGTATTATTACTAGTAGGGGAGGTAGTAGTAGTAGTATTAGTAGAGGTACTACTAATAGTAGGGGAGGTAGTAGTTGGCACTTTCTCGCGGAGGATCACTCTGATTTCTCTAAGCACTATGTCGTCTTCAGCATAATCATATGTTTGCTCTTTTAAATAACACACTATTTCAGTATTCTCGTGTTTACTAGTTACGTGTAATGTTTTAGAAATAGCGCAGCCATTTTCCCAGCATTTATCTGAATGTAAAAAAAAATATATATAATTAATAAATTTCAGTATTAATAATATTTTAAAAAATCGTGTGTCGCTGTCATTGCAATAACACAATGCGGCGCGATGGGCCATAACCATGTGAGGTCAAGTATTTGACAAAATCGTCTGTGACGGACAGACGGACAAAACAGTGATGTTATTAAACGAACACGGACATTGCGAATACAATTTTTTTTTCTTTGTGGACGCTACTTGATGTGCGATATTGTATAGTATACGCAGTTCTTGCGTATTTTTACGTCGTGTGTCGCAAAGTGCATGAAACGCCACGCTGCCGCCATCTATTATCAAGTAGCAGTTACTACACGGAACAGTCTCTCAATGCAACCGTCACCGCCATCTATTATCGAATAACAGAATTATCTGTAAACGCCACCGCCATCTATTATCGAATAGCGGAATTATCAGTTCTGGAAATATCTAGGGAGGCCACCTTATCTATGATTGGGTGACAGAAGTACACAAATGTTTGCGAATATTGGAGAAATGAAAACTGGCCTTGTACCAGGCTGGCGGAAATGCGAGACAGTTTGGTTACAAATGCGAAACAGTGAACTTCAAGTGAAAACAAGTGATTCTGATTAAAGTTTCTGATTTCTGAATTAGTGATATCTATACTAATATTATAAAGCTGAAAAGTTTGTTTGTTTCTTTGTATGTTTGTTTGTTTGATTGA
Organism: Aporophyla nigra; assembly: GCA_947507805.1. Lineage (NCBI taxonomy): Eukaryota > Metazoa > Arthropoda > Insecta > Lepidoptera > Noctuidae > Aporophyla > Aporophyla nigra. The sequence continues at coordinate 4,688,728 of OX382318.1, forward strand.
ACGCCGTGGTCTCAGGAACTACTGGTCCGAATTGAAAAATTATTTTTGTGTAGGGTAGCCTATTTATTGAAGAAGGCTATAGGCTATATAACATCACGTTATAACCAATAGGAGCGGAGCAGTAATGAAAAATGTTGAAAAAACGGGTAATATCGCACGGGTAGGCGATTCGACGCGACGGGAAGGGTCGGGGGAACAAGAAATTTAACGCGGACGAAGTCGCGGGCAGAAGCTAGTTTGGAATAAATTGTCGTAAGTTATTTATCACGAACCCCAGTTCGTAACAGAATCATGCATTGTCACAAGGTAATTTAATGTGTACAAAGCCTAAAGTTCCATTACATCTTTACAGGGAAGCTAAAAAAAAAATGACAAATGTTAAACGTAATTTTCTTAAATTCGTTAACAAATAAACTATCAAAACTTACCAGAATCTTTTAAATGTAGGTATAAAACTGGTCCTGGTATACGTAAACGAAGAGGGCCACATCTGAACTGCAATGTCTCGCCATCATTAAACTCATAGTAAATAACCTTGAGTTTCTTATCAGCATAAAGTTCTATCACTGGCCCGTGATTTGATGTCAACTCCATCTGCATTCGATATTGATCTGGAAAGTCATATGGTTATATAGTCCTCCAGACCGCATTTTGGTCATGGCGGCCAATCTAAATGGAGACTAGACATCGGCGCGGGAAATATTATAGTGCACAATTGTGTGCGCAGACACAGATGCACTCACTTTTGCCTCACTCACATAGTCCGATGGGACGGCAATCAGACACGACCAGAGAGAGATCAGCACCCCTAGCCAAGTTGATAATCTGCAATCGTTAACACTAGTCGCTCAACGTTAAGGAATATAAGTTAAGCATTTATTGTATTGCTCTTAGCATGTAACTGTTTTTTGTCCCTAATAAATAAAATAAAATAAACGTTAAGTCACGTGGTTAGAACAAATTAATAGAAAATTCGTAACCAAATTCACATCGTTCTAACAAAAATGATAGAAAGATTTTTTATCGTTTCTACAATGGGTGGTACGGGTGGTCCGTGTTGCTCTACGTTTGTTATAATGTGTCGTTTTTCTAAAGACATTGTAGAACGAGCGGCCGATTCAGGCGCGGCAACATGGATACCAACTTATCGTTTTCTACAATTGCTGACACTGAGGCGTTACCGATTGGAGAACGGAATTCGCCACGAAACGGTTGTAACTTGGCTAGGGGGGCAGGAGTAGGACCAACGGCTTAGCGTGATTTTAGGCTGTTACTAAAAAGTTCCTAATGGAAAATCCTAATAGCATTTTGCTGGATCTGGGATTTTTTCTCGCACTGGATTTTCAACCTTCGGTGTTAAACCAAACATTGAGAACCTAACAGAGTTCATTGTGAGTGAGTCTCTGCGCGTCGAAAAAACACATTGTTTAAATCAAAACATTTATTTTTGCAAATATGGGTAATTGGTACATGAATGTTGTTTTTTTTTTACATAGTAAAATGCAAATAAAATTCATTTGTGAAATATAATTAAATTACAAAATACAATAGATACGTTCGATTTTTTACTCTCGGCGCTGAGCAGAGCGTTGATGATCATTCGCAGGTTGTCATTGCAATGGGAAAAATCCCGCAGAGATGTTAATACATCCGGAACGTGGTCTAAACCATGATTTATTCGGAAGAGATACCGTGGCCCTGGCACACGGGCAACTGAAGGAACACGGGTAGATTTTAGTCAGTAAAAGTCTGACATGCAAGCAATTATATAAAACCTTAGAAGAAACCATCTATGAAAATGTAAATAATGACTTCACTACATTTGAGAAATACCTAGAATCAAATATAAACAAAAATAAAACAACTAAAACTAAAATTTTAAATACAAAAAAGACAGATTGGATTAATAAAGATCTACTATTGGATATAAACAAAAGAAATGAAGAATGGAAAAAGCTGAAAGAAAATCCTCAGAATGATGAAATTAAAGAATCTTTTATTTGTACTCGAAACAAAGTGTCAGAGAAAATTCAAACTACTAAGAATAATTATTACGTAAAAGAGTTTAGTATCTGTTCTAAAAATCCCCTAAAAATGTGGTCCCTTATAAATGACCTCACCTGTACTAAAACGAAGGTTAGTTGTGCTCCGGAAGTACTTGATGGCCTTGCAATGGACAAAATACAAGTATGTGAACATTTTAACACTTACTTTTCGACAATAGGTTCTAAATTGGCAAATGATATTCCTAGTAAATACCATAATAATTTAACAAACACACTTCCACAAAATCAAAGACATAATCAATTAGTCGAACTTATACCAACTACCGCTAGTGAAGTAGGGAAGATTATCGATGACCTTGAAATCAACACAAGTGCTGGTTTGGACGGACTTAATGCAAAGACGATAAAATGTGTTAAAAACCTTATTACGAACAATTTAAGTAAGTGCATAAATTCTTGTTTACTAGATGGAAGTTTCCCTAATAGTCTGAAAATTGCAAAAGTTACACCAATACATAAAGGTGGCAGTAAATCAAATGTTGAAAACTACCGTCCCATTTCTGTACTCCCTGTTATCTCTAAAGTCTTTGAAAAAATTTTATATATCCGATTACATAAATACTTAGTCTCCATAAATTTCCTAACCGATAAACAGTATGGTTTTCGGCCAAAATCGAACACCTTATCAGCAACAGTAGATCTTGTAACCAAAATTAAAACTAGCATAGATAGGAAACAACTGGCCTTGGGTCTGTTTATAGATCTAAAGAAAGCCTTCGACACAGTAAGTCATGAACTGCTTCTAAAAAAACTGAAGGCGATTGGTATTACTGGAGCAGCATACAAAATCTTTAAATCATACCTGACAGATAGGGTTCAAGTGGTAAAAATCGATAACTTTCAAAGTAACCCCCAACTGATTACATGTGGAGTTCCCCAAGGCTCTATACTGGGCCCTTTGCTGTTCTTAATATATATAAATAACATTACAGATATAGGATTACAAGGTGATGTATCACTATATGCCGACGATACAAGTCTGTTCTATTTTGGTAATAAAATTGATACTCTTATGGAACAGGCTCAAAATGATTTACATAGATTATTTAATTGGTTCCAGTGTAATCTGCTGACAGTCAATACTAATAAAACAAAGTGCACTATATTTGCTGCTAAAAATAAAAAGACAAAAACACAACACACTCTTAACATAAATGGTAAAATTATAGAAAAATCAAATGCAGAAAAATACCTAGGACTTATACTGGACAGCGAATTGTCGTGGAAGGCACATATTGAGAAAATAAAAAATAAGCTCTCTGCCTTAACAGGCGCACTACGCGGCATTGTTCGTAGTCTTCCACCACAAGTCTGCTATATGATTTATAACTCCATGGTGAAACCTCATTTGGACTACCTAATTGAAGTGTATGGCTGTACTTACAAATCTAACCTACAAATCTTGCAAATAGCTCAAAATAAAATTATTAAAGTTCTTTTTAAGTACAATTACCGAACACCTACACTAAAACTTTACAATGACACGAAGCTCATGAATATTTCACAGATATTTAGGTATAACACCTGCATACTTGTATATAAAATTTTAAACAAAAACTTACACACACAAATAACTCTCACAAAACAATCACAATTAAAAAACAGATACAGAACTAGACAAGCAAATGACATAGTGTTACGGGCACCTAGAACAAACTACGGCAGGAGAACTATTCTGTATGAAGGAGCACAGCTTTACAACAAATTACCTCGAAATGTAAAAGATCAAAAATCCATGTATGGATTCAAAAAATCTCTAAAGAAACACATTTTAGCGGATTTAAAATTTTAGGCTATCTTCGGTAATAATTTTTTAACCATTTTTGTTGTGTAACCATCGCGTCGGTTAATATATCTTATTAGAAATAAGTTTTTTCTCATATAAGTGAATGTAATTCTTTTTGAGAAATAAAGTTCTTAAACCATGCCCTTCCGCTCCACCCTAGAGCGGGTGAAGTCATTTGAAGATTTCCCACCAACAAAAAAAACCGTACATCACAATTTGCCGGATCTGGGAATTGAACCCAAGACCAGTAAAAACTCAGCAGCCACGTTTGCACCACGAGACCAACAAGGGCAGTCGAGGTTACAAGAAAATGGTGCAATGGTAGAACGATTGGTAGAATGTCTACGTTGAAAAGACTATCCCAAATGGCGGGTACCCCATGGGCATACATAAGTAGTAAATGTTTACATCATACCAAAACATCACGTTGTTTCTTGGTGTTAGAGTTATTTCAACAGTAGACCCTACTTTGGCTAGTAAGTTTTAAGTCAATGCCATGTTATATGAGGGTGAGCCTATTGTCCTCAACCCGACAAAAATCCAGACTACGGGCTGCGACTGAGAAATATTTCTCATAGAATAACTTAATAACTCTTTGTCCGAGCTGGGAATCGAACCCAGGACCAACAACTCGTGAGTCCGAGCCGTTACCACTGAGTCACCACTGTTCTACTCATCTCGCTGGACATAGGCCGCCCTCAATTTAGGAGAGGTTTCTATAATCGCCACGCTTGAAGCGGTTTGGCGATCGCAGTATGGTGGTAAAATGCATAGAGAACACTGCTGCCCATTCTCTGGTACTTCCTTTAGTCATCTTATTACAACATTATTATTATCTTATTACAGCAGCGCTTATCTACTGAACCTTGACTACGATACCATTGAAAACTTGCTAGCTGTTATAAAATAAATGTATTTAAAGCCTGCCAACCACACCACACTACATAACACCATATTACAGCAAACTACAGCTCACCACACCTCACTATGCTACACTACACCATACCACATCACATAACACATCACCACACCACACCACATCACGCCACGCAACACATCACCACACTACACCACATCACACCACGAAACACTTCACCACACTACACTACAAAATACTACACCACACCACACATCAGCACACCGTGTGGTGCTGAAGTGTGACACCACACTACACTTTTACTGACAATGTTGAAAATAGTTATCTTTTTTTTTAAATTTTGTATTCTATTTTCTTTCTTTATTTTTGCTGTATGTGCTCTCATGCCGAAGGCTAAAATTATTTTATTTCGTTATATTATCGCTAAGATTAAATCCTCAAACACTGTTTTTGGGGGCTGGTAATCTGTGTGACAGGTTTTCCTAGTGCAGATACCAGTCTCCCACAAAGGATTTATGCTGCTGTTATTTCTTAGTAATTTTAAGGAAACCTTTGTGGAAGAGAAATAAATGTTTATTTATTATCTCTTACGACACCCACGGGAAGAAATGGGATATTTACGTTCGAGAGCACACAGAACATGAAACTGTTCTGCTGCTTCATTTGAACTTATTATTAGGTGATTATAGGCCGAGATTACTGTACATAATTTTATACAAACTGTTTCCAAAAGTTGAGAGAATGATCTTATTCATCACAAATATTATGAATTTCCTCACCATAAGAGAACTTTCTCGCAGTAAAACGTATGGCAACCAGTTCTGCACTTCTTCCATCAGCATAATCAGAACCACACCATAATTTTTTTTCATCCGTAGATTTGAGATAAAACGACATTTCCATCTTCTTTCTTGGTATTAGTACTTTAATAAAAAATTAAAAAATATATATTAGATACTCATTGAACGTTTAAGGAAGAGCAATAGTTGTGGGACATTTATTCCTACATAGATATCCGTTTTTAATTTGCTATTTTATGTATGCGGGCACCTAAGCGTGTTGGCCAATTTTAGGTTTTAAAATATTGGAATTAATTGTAACTTATGGTACGCCGGATATCCGTATCCGCATCCGCGGATATCTAAGAGAGAAAAAAATGATACTATGCATTTATTAAAAAACTGTTATTTTTACGTTCGAAACAGACACTTCAGTTTTATTTGTGTATATAGTATGGATGTTTAGTTTACCTGTCTTTCTGTAACTGCTTACTTTATCAACGGAACCCTTATCCGGCAACATCATCATCAAGTCTGTTCGCCGTACTTCACACACCACGTTTATGACTTGGTAAGGATCATACATGTATTCAATTTCATAATAATTGTTTTCAACATTGTTGAGTTTTGGTCGTAGAGTCATCCCATTAATACTGACATGTATTATATCTGTAAAAAATAATATATAATATGTTTTAAAAACCCCTTACTGGTTGTAGCTTTTGCAATGTTATTTGGGGAAGGCGTTCATTGGAAGCCGTCACCTCCGCCGCAATAGTAATGCTCGCGAAGGAGGAGACGGAGAGCGTGAGGGAGATGTAATCTTTGCACCTTCATACTCCTAGCCACCGCAGGAGACGCACTGGGCTTCGGGAATCTATAGCAGACTCCCGGCCACCGTAGCTGTAGGCGCGGGCTGGCGGGCGGCGAGCAATGGTTACCGCGCCGCCCGGTAAGGAGCAAGCCCGGGTCGACGTCGCATTGTTTCCACAAGTGCCAAGAGATGTCAGCAGTCCGGGTACGCTAAACCCGATGCCTGCCAAGGTCGCGAGATTTGTTGGAAAGAGATACCGTGGTCCTGGCACAGGCAACTGAAGACACATGGGTGAGTTTAACTCAATAAAATTCTTCTGATATGCCCTTCCGCTCCACCCAGAGCGGGAGACGCCATTTGACGATTACCCACCCACAAAATAATATGTATACAGGGTGTGGCGTAAGTAATGGTCCACCGTTCAGGATTCGATGAACCAGATAATTAACTAAAACAATTAAAAATTTTAACCATTTTTACCCAAGGGTTCCGAAAATATTTCATTTTTGTCTTTTATTTACGAAATTTCTACCTTTTATTACATATTTGTTTGTAGTTTCAACAAAAACCATTATTTTTTCTTTCTGATTTCTGTTAATTACTGCTGAATACTAGAGCTATCATGATAAATTATGATTTTTTATGTAAATTCAGCTCTTTTGAAGAAAAAGTTGGTTCTTCTCTAATATTAACCCCAATTTTTAACACACCATCAAGTCCAAGAGCGATTTTTGTAAAAAAAAACCCTTGGGTAAAATTGTTTAAAAATTTTAATTGTTATAGTTAAATATCTGGTTCATCGAATCCTGAACGATGGACCACTACTTACGCCACAACCTGTATATTAGAATATAGCCTTCCTCGATAAATGGGCTATCCAATACTAAACTAAGTTCCTGAAATTAGCACGTTCAACCAAACAAACTTTATAGAATTCGTACAGATTTGATTACCATTAAAAAAATTATGGTGAACCAACCATAAAATATAGGCTTAATGTAGTTATCTCGGACTTTTTAGAACTTTTCAAGAGGTCCATTCCGTCATACAAGATTGTTACGAAAAGAAGTCACAAATACGAAGCCCTGGCACCAGCATTCGATTCGATGCGACAAGGTGGGTCGGGGAACAAGAAACTTGACGCAGACGAAGTCGCGTCTGCGGGCAGAAACTAGTAGTGTAATAAAATGGGAAAACAAAGAAACTTACTGAATTCTTCCTGCAATACAAATCTCACCATAACTTTGCTGTAGTCAGTTGGTTCCGTACGAGTACATATCATATAACTATTGTTGTGTCCAGAATGCAATTTTGCATGAAAACCGATAGTTTCATTTGATAATAGTCCTTCCATGGTAGATTTATCTGAAATAAAACAAAGTATTCATTAATTATTGTAGCAGATATTCTAAGGATGGACATGACGTTGGACGTCGATTCGGACATGCTTTACAGAAACCGGCAAGTTATGTGGGGAACAAATGCCTGGCCATGCCGCCTCCACCGGGCCCCGGCAGCAGGGAAAGACCCAAAAAGTGTGGGCTTGACATTGTAGCGGATGACATCCGTACCAACAGACTCACCAGAGTGTACTACGTGAGCTCGACAAATGGATGTGCGAATAACACTTGTGCGACAAATCTGTGCTGCGACTCACCATAGTTCGAACGCACGCTTGTGCGAATCTCTGAATCTCTACGGACGGAATGTCAATCGAGTTTTCTCTCAATGTATGGCCATACAGAACCAATCTTCTGTTCATATCTGTCTTGTCTGTTAACCGTATTCATACAAGATTGAATATGTCCGATCAATTCAAAAAGACCACAATACCATGAAAGTCTTCCTTAAAAAGGGTACATACTAAATTTATGTACGCAACGTAATTTGAGCCGAAATTCCACTGCTGAACATAGGCCTCCCGCAAAATGCGGCGGGGGGGCGTTGCGATAATCTCCACGTTTGGCAGACAGGTTGGCGATCGCAGTATAGTGGTAAAATGCATAGAGAACGTTGCTGCCCATTCTCTAATAAGTCCCTTAGTCGCATTATACGAAATACCCGGGAAGAAATAGGTTGGTGCTATTCTTAACCACACGAAAAGGCATTTTTTGTACTAATGAATGTAAATACTCACCGCTCTTTGTGCCTGCCATCGTATATTCCATCGTGAGTGGTGCTTGGTTCAAGAAGTTGATGCAAGTGACGTTGACTACATCGCCGTCTGCGTATTGGTACTCAGCCGTGAAGTCGACGTTCTTCTCCGACAGGTCTGTGCGATGGACTTGCAGTACCATGTTGTTCACGAGGATCGTCTGAGCCGGCGCTGTTTTTATTTAGATTTAAATATGTATTGTGTTCTACTCATTCGTCGTCATCATTTCAGCCGAAAGACGTCCACTACAGCAGGACATAAGCCCCCCCGAAAGGAGGGGCTTGCCATAATTGCAACGCTTGGCAGGCGAGTTGGCGATTTTTCCTTTATCTGTGCTATAAGGCGTTGCTTCATACCAAATTTCAAAATTCTAGATCGACTGGAAGTACCCTTTAGGTTTTGATTCCCTTGCGAGTTTCGAAAATTTGCGGAAATTTGCGGCATAAACGGCTATATCTTTTGATTGCGTTAGCTCAGAAGTTTGATTTTTTCACAGCTCCAAGGGACAGTAAATTTGAGTATTTGATATAAATTTCAGCTTGATACCTTTACGCGTTCCTGAGAAAAAGGGTCTTGACAGACGGACGGACGGACGGAAGGACGGACAACGAAGTGATCCTATAAGGGTTCCGTTTTTTCCTTTTGAGGTGCGGAACCCTACAAACCATTTCAGACACCAACCTGCATAAAATCTTCACATGATGTGAACAAGATTATCTCTGGAGTTTTAAAGAGACTATGGCCTCTGACTTTATTTGGGCCTTTCTTCTCAGAGTATTCAATTAGGAAACGTTGACTCGTGTAGTTTTATTAAATATCAATGACGTGTAATACATACATACATACAATCACGCCTTTTTCCCATGGGGGTAGGCAGAAACCACGGAACACCACCTGCTACGATCTCTACACACTCCTTTTGCCTCGTTTAGGTTCATACAATTGGTCATACACACACGCCGGTTGCGAGTACTACGCACCTGACCTTTCTGAAGAATATCACCAATAAGGTACCTATATGTCCTCCTAGGGCGTCCCCTCCCGGTGTTTCCATTCACATCTGCCTTGTAAATACCTTTTGTGAGCCGACCTTCATTCATCCTCTCAACATGACCAAACCATCTAAGCATACTTTTTTCAATTTTTGTCACTACATCTTCTTTTAAACCACACCGTTCTCTTATCACATCATTTCTCAGCCTATCATTCATAGTCACCCACACATGCTTCGCAAGGAACGCATTTCCACAGCATTTATTCTACTCTCATGCTTCTTTTGCCATGTGTAATAGTGTTTCTACAAACCTATTTACAGAAATGAAATCATTTATGATTTGAAAAGGTAAAAGCATAAATACCTGTTTGTCTGACGTGAACTGTCATAAAGCAAGAGGCCGCCGAATATGTGGACTGTTTGTACTGGATGAAGGGATGTATTTGGTTATTTCGATGGGCCAAGATCGTACAGTTCCATTGACCACCCATTCGTTTTTCTGCCTTAAACTGTTAAAAGATAAATTTTCAACATCATTATCATTTCACCCGAAAAACGTCCAGTGCTAGACATAGGCCTCCAATTCGAGGGGGTTTGACATAATCGCCACGCTTGGCAGACGGATTAGTGGTCGCAGTATGGTGGTAAAATGCATAGAGAACAGTGCTGCCCATTCTCTAGTAAGTCCCTTAGTCGCCTCTTACGACGCGCACGGGAAGAAATGAATAATAGAAGAATACTAATCCGGCATTACACGGAGCAAAAGATAAATATTATTAGTTTAAAGACGAGAACACGCTTCTATAACTGCAACAATTCAAGTCTGGATATCCAGAAGGAATGGACAATACTTTGAGAAATTAATATAGACTACAAAAATTACTTACAGTGGTGACATTTTTAAGTCTGTCTTTCTCCGCATACAGATATACATCACTGTTATCATTGTAGTTATGACAGCTGTAAAAGATACAATCGAAAATTAAAAGCCTATTCTTCGACATTTAATCGTATTCAGTAACGGGGAGATTTCGGCAAAATTAAGATGGTTACGTGGTGTAAGAATGAACGAAATAGAATGAACTTGAAATAATGTATGTACTTACATGCAAACATTTTATTTTAAATTAAATAACTTGTATCAGGACAAATCTTTGTGTTAGAGCATAATTATTTGTTCTGTCTGGGTGTAGTCTACCTATAATATGTTTGTATTTAGAAATATATGTCGGAAACAGAGCGAGACAGGCATGCCTTCTCCTACATATATAAGTATATTTATCAGTTGTCTAGTTGCCATTGTACAGGCTCCACCTAGTTTAGAATCAGATAACGGTGTGTTGGTTGTCCTAAGATATTTTTTTTAAGATATTATTTGGATATTATTAACTTACATGAAATGATTGATAAAGGCGTTATATTTCGTTATTATTTTGAACTCTTCTCCTTCGCGAACCGTGTATGCGTGTTGCACTTTATCAATACCTTTGTGGTCGCAAATGAAGGCAAGTCCATTTCCTAATATCTTCGACTGGATTTCAAATGTAATTTCCACAGGATCTACAAAGAATTAAAAGTTTATTGCTCATGTTTAAGTGAGCTAGGGCCTCAAAATATATAAGAATACCTTATATTACATTTCATTTGGTTATAATTGCCAAATCCATACGCTACAGAAGATACTGTTGAGTTAAGAATGCCTTTGATAAGAAAGAAAGAAATAAAAAAGAAAAGAAAAGAATGAAAAGAAAGAAAGAAAAAAGAAAAGAAAGAAAAACAAAAAGTAATAAATAAATAAAATAAAAATTTCAGACCGAAGTCCATAGGGTTAGTAAAAATTGTTCTTAATTTCTAGTGTTAGTAGGTTAAAGACACAGATAAAAATATACAATTGAAATTCAGCGTAGAGCCGCATCCATCTTCGCAGCATCGGGGAATCCCACCGATCTTCGAAAACACTGAGAATACTGCTGGTGCTGCCGCGAACACGAGGCATCAGGGATATATATATGTATCTATACCAATATTATAAAGGTAAAAAGTTTGTTTGCTTGTTTATAAAAACAGAGAAAAAAGAATCAGAGGGCTTCAAAAAAACTCGTCTGCATCGCTGTCAGTGGGAAAAGTTCCCAAAAGGCTGGCAGATTCTTTGGCCAAAAAATAGGCCAGCCCTCTGTTCACGTGAAGAGTCGACCAACCGCTTGGCTATGTCACAAAAAAAATCTAATCTATCTATCTAATTAGCCTGTATTGTCCCACTGCAGAGCATCGAGAAAAAAAATAAATAAATTAAAGCCACTTAATTTCACAATATAAAAAGTTAAAATGATAACAATATAGTGTTACCTACCGCTGGTTTATAAATAGATTTTAATAAATTTGGCAGTAACCGTAACTGTAACAAGTTTATGTTACAAAGTGTACATTAAAAACTAAACTTAACTTCTGTCTCATTTTATAGATATTTAGATAAAACGTTTATTTGCTGCACACAAAAGACGTAACACAATATAGAAAGCACAATGAAATAATAATTGAGTGTGATAACAAATTAACGAAGTAGGTACAAAATGCCAATATACAAAGAGAGACGAAAAAAGAAGAAAGGAAGACATATTATATGTAGTACTGATGACACTTTGTGATACAAAATTCAAATGTAAATAATGTGAGGTGGAGTACCAAAGGGCGGTGTGCGTCTCAAAGTACTTCATCAAATGGAAGTCCAGCTCAGCATGTGTCAGGCAAATATACCTGAGGCTGATATTCTGGTGGATCCCTGCAGTGACCTGGTAATTCTGTTTTATAGTAGTATGGCAAAATGAAGGAGAACTAAAGATACACTTCTGCCCAATTCTTCGGGAAAATAGACGTGACGTTTTTAACCAGAAATTTATTCAGGTTCATTTGAAGTCAAAAGCAACAAACTAAATAAATAATTCTTACCAGTATCCGAGCTCCGAGCGTCAGCTTTAAATATTATAAGTAATAAAAAGATAATATATATATTCAACATTTTAATAGAATTATTAATTAAAATGAGAATAAATAGAAGGCAAGTGTTAACTGTTATATGTCCTATATTGTAATGAAAAATGGCAGCGCACCTTTTTGAGAATGTTTCTGAAATACAGTGACTCTCACACACACACTCACATCACTTCGATATTTTTAAGGAAAATTTGATATGTTACGTTTTCCTGTACAAACGATTCCGCCTGTGGAGATATCGAATCTATACTAATAGGTATTATAAAGCTGAAGAGTTTGTTTGTTTGATTGATTGAACGCGCTAATCTCAGGAACAGCTGGTCCGAATTGAAAAAATATTTTTGTGTTGGATAGTCTGTTTATCGAGGAAGGCTATAGGCTATATAACATTACGCTACAACCAAGAGGAGCGGAGCAGTAATGAAAAATGTCGCAAAAACGGGGAACATCACACGAGTAGGCGATTCGACGCGACGGGAAGGGTCGGGGCAACAAGAAATTTAACGCGGACGAAGTCGCGGGCAGAAGCTAGTGCTATTATATTGATGCTTGCGACGGTTTAGAAGGAACACGTTCCGTGTGGTGTCTGACGGAAAAAAAACGCACCATCCCAATTCATCTCGTGGGTGTCGTAAGAGGCACTAAAGGCCTTACTAGAGAATGGGCAGCAGCGTTCTCTATGCATTTTACCACAGTACTACGATCGCGAACCGCCTGCCAAGCATGGTGACTATGGCAAACCCCCCAAATTGGGGGGAAGCCTATGTCCAGTAGTCGACGTTTTTCGGCTGAAATGATGATGAAGATGCTCCATCGACCCATTCTGCACGCAATGTCACTCAACTTTGGTTTTGAAAATCATAGGGCATTCCTATTTAGCCAGCTAGCTAATAAGTTTGTGAGGCAAGCGTGAGTCCGCCAGTCTGGCATGCGCACGAGGCGTGTGTTGTTGTCGTTTGTCGCCGCTCGAGCGGCCGTCGCGGCGTCTCGCTCGCGCTGGGTTGCTTGTCTCCCTCCGGCGGGGGGGTGTGGCGGCGGTCGGGAGGAGTGGGTTGTGTGCATACGTTACTCATGCCAGCCTGGTGGGCAAGAGGACCTGAGCCCATCATGTGCTGTTTTTTATTTTTTTGTGAACCCCTTTTTGTTATACCTACTTAGATATTAAAAGCTGTATCCACGAGAACACTGCCGACAAACTGTACTGCAGTTTGGCAGAAGAATTGTGTTACATTGTATGTTTAATATCCACGACTAAACGAATAAAAAAAAATTGTGGTTTACTAAACAGTATCAGGAAAATACGGTATCTATCTTCAAGTTAAACCAAAATTATTTTTGGTTTTCCTGTTCTCTAACTTTAACGCTATTTCTTTTTGTTCAAGGCCACGCCCTGTTGCTAACTAAGCAACAGATTCATAGCTTAGATGAATCTACGTAGTTTGAGTTCTGTAGCCAAATGGCAAGAACGTTACCCTAACAATTTCTTCTTGCCCGTCTATTCGTTCAGCCGGATGTCTCAAAGCTATATTACTCGGAGACTATAGACTATAGGCAATACATAATTCAGCATTGCATATGTAAGCTGTCACGCCCTTTATGCCAGGAGGCTTTTATTTTTGCAGCCATGTTTACATAACACATTTTTGATTTTTTTGCTTATGCTTGAGTATAGTTTTCGTTTTATTTGTTGGTATATTGGGTTGGCTAGCTGGCACATAGCAAATCATTTAACTTAATTTAATGTTTTGTGTCTCTTAATGTTTTACTATATACCATTGTATAGAATCAAGTTCTTCTAACTGGACAGACAGCTGTGCTGCTGGGGAGTTTGTTGGCCACTTCTTCTTCCCAGCTAAAGCACTAGGAAGTGGTGACGGGCGAGCGTTCTGGGGGAAAGTCTTTTGTAATTTTGACGTTCGAATAGTGCTGACCCTCAGCATAATTTGAATAAATGACTTTTGATTTGATTTGATTGCCAATCTTCGTTTTCTTTTATATTTTTTTCTTCGTAACGCTCTTTTCAGAGCGGTCATGGTCCTGATGAAATTTCTTGTCTAGGGGCTAATGTGATCCACCTTACAATTTCTCGCCATCAACTCCGATTTTTGGAATTGAATGTGCACTTATACCAGGGATCGCTTACTGTGGATTTATTTGGTCAGTCCATCTGATGGGTTAGCGTCCGCATGGTCTAGTGCCCTCCACTCTACCCTACACGACCAGGCGTGCTATAAAGTCACCGTCACGTCTCGAGATGTATCCGAGGTACTTAAAATATAAGTCAGTATAAAATAATAAAGTGTTAAGCCAGGCAAATTTCATTTTGGTTTATGAAGAGTACTTTTGCGATATAAAATGTATGCAATACTTCCACTCAAGACCAGTGCCCAGCCAAATCGCTGCATGTACTAGTTTTCAGAGCACCCCCATTGAATCACGGGACATTTTGTGTGAGAGAGAGACAGTGTTAGAAGCAGAGTACATGATTCCTGGGAAAGAAGTTCCAAAGCCTAGTTTTTGGGGAGGATACATTATTCGTCCTAGAGCTGTTGAATTCTGGCAAGGACAAAGAGACGGACTTCATGATAGAATTAAATTCAGGAAGCCGAAAGAAGGAGAACTTCCGGATGGAAAGCTCTTGCATGAAGGAGAGGATGGGTGGGTCTACGAAAGATTGTCTCCTTAAAAAGTTTAATAACTAAGCTAAAGGAAAGTCTTTCAGTGTGTTGTACATATCACAAGTTTATTGCAAAAAAGAACAAATATTATAATTATAAGTAAAGGTTTTTTTTTTTTTTTAATAAAAATTACATATGTTTGATTTTTTGTAATGTTAAATAAATACATATTGGTGCAGTGGTGGCCCAGTGGTATCGGCCCCAGCTTACAAGTTACAGATCGTGGGTTCGAATCCAGGCAGGCTCTTTACTTTGTGTATTTAATTTCATCACCACTGCTCTCAAAATGGCGAAGGAAATCATCGTGACGAAACCAGCATTTCCTAGAACTAAATATTCGAAGACATGCAACATCTACCAATAGACAAGGATCTAAATTAGGGCCCCCTCCTTCTCACCGAGAAAGGAGGTCTGTGTCCCAGCAGTGGGCACAGTATAGGCTGATTATGCTAAAGTACATATTAATTTTAAAAATTATATTTAAATAAAACTATAATAATTACAAAAACTTTATTTACTATATTATTGTTAAAAATTAAACAGTAATAATTAATTGTTAAGTAAAAATATAAACTAAAAACATTGGTTTTATTTTAAACATTAATAACGCTAGATTATACATGGTGAAATTTCACAGACACGATGCTCTCGGCCTCTTTTGTCAGAGTTTGCATGTCAAAACTGTTTTAAGGTAAAGCTATGGAACCTCCATGGAATAAATAGAATACCTGATTACATCGCTATACATTATGTAAACGATGGTTTCACTTTTTGACACATAATATTCCATAGAAAATGTCCCAAATATAATTAAACTTATTTTACGGATTTATGTCTCTGATTCTATAAGTTTAACATTCTTAACCCCTGACGCAAAAAGAGGGGTGTTATAAGTTTGCCCGCTATGTGTGTTTGTCTGTGGCACCGTAGGTCTTAAACGGATGAACCGATTTGGGTGCAGTTTTCTTTATTTAAAAGCAGGCTTTTCAGTGGTGGTTCTTAGCCATATTTCATCATAAACGGTTCAGTAGTTTGGACACAACGATCCTTTGATCAAAATATTACCTACAAGTTAAAAGGCCGATACGTATTTTAGACTTTGTTTGGCTTTGTTTTGGTCGGGGGTTTTTGAAATGTTATGTTTTGAATTGTATTTCTACAGAGTCGCATGTATTAGGAGTACCACTGCTCAGAAATACAATATTCTTATGAATTTTTTTGTCGTACGTATAAATAGGGACTTAAAATTTAACTTTTTTATTACGAGAACGTGTGTTGATATTATGAATAGGAATCTAAGTGCGACTATCTTAGCGGAGCCATAGGTACAAACATTTAGAAAAACATAAAGGAAATATATGTACCGTGTGGTGCCGGACGTAAAGAATAACACCACCCCATTTCTTCCCGTGGGTGTCGTAAAAGGCGACTAAGGGAGTTACTAGAGAATGGGCAGCAGCGTTCTCTATGGATTTTACTAACCTAATGCGATCGCCAACCCGCCTGCCAAGCGTGGCGATTATGGCAAAGCCCCCCATATTGGGGGAGGCCTAAGTCCAGCAGTGGACGTCTTACGGTTGAAATGATGAAAGGAAATATATCCAGAAAAACGAGAGGAGTCGTGGGACACTCGGTTTAAAAAAGTTCCATTCGCGTTTGTGTTGTCTCGGTCGAACTTTTAATTCGCCAAGTGTGCAGATTGCTGTGGAACTTCGTTTTTTAAATCTACCAGGTAATAAAAATTAAGAAGGGGTCACAAATAACGGTTTCGTGGGTTTGTTACCGATGCAATCTCTTTGTGGTTCATAGACCAAAATCAGTTGCTTATTTGGTACTAAACCTGGTGGCAGCGTTTGCATGAGAGTAAATATTTGAAGCTTCGAGTTTCCACCACGTTATTTTTTTTTTATTTTTTTTATTCACACTATTAATTCTATATTCTCCGAGAACCTTAACGAACACACTGTAGGCGAAGCCCAATAAAACGAGCTATATTTAATGTTAATCTGTCATTGTTATTGTGGGCAAAGCCCAATGAAACTAGCTATCCATTGACACCAATATTTCCATTCTAATGTAAAAGGTTGTAACGTTGTATGAATATCCACATATTCAATTAATTCATAATCAACGTTAATTCTTAACTTATAAAAATATTAGCGTATGGAATGCGAGGAATCCCTACACATTCCTCCGTGGGTAAGCTGACGACGTGATGTTTTTTGTGACGTCATAAAATGGTGCCATTTGTGGGTATCAGCGAACAGTTTTTAATCGTGCAGTGACGAAAAGTCACGTTTATGCGGGTAGTCTGCATCAATACACCAGTTTTTGGTGTTGTAAAAACTAGTAAACGACGACGTGATGTTTTAGTTCCACAGACAACGAAGTTAAGCGGAGTAAAGCGCGCACGAGTATAAATAGGCTTGCACTGGAGACCATACATTCATTTTGATTGCCAAAACTTACTCTGGTAACACGTTCGCAAAATAGTTTCTTTCTGTATTAGACTCTTGCGACATTTTCCCGTGTCCAGACTTTTATTTTTATTAAGTTTGCATTGATTTAAGATTTAATAATCAAATATATATATTTCACAAGTGTAGTGTTTATCCCCGTGAAGGGTAAGTTTGCCAAACCAAAATTATTATAACTGCTAGCTCATGTATTGTTTTCTTTACTGAACAGGCACCTACAGACATAATTTATTTTGTGTTCAGATTTTTATTGTCTGTTGGCTTTATTCTTTGTTTTTAAGCCTCGAGTGTGTCATACGCTCGCAGTGCCAATCGATGTTTTTAGGTGAGGATTCTTCTCGCTAATTTAACTATGTGTACTTACCATGTAAACTCCGCTCTGATGAGGACCAATACACACAAACGCCTTAGCGCTTTACGTCCTAGGCTTTCGCTTACGCGGTGAGGTCATCATCAGAGAGGGGTTACAGAGGACATTTATTTACCGCTGGACGTTGATTCCAGGAAACAAGATAGGGATTAATATTCCACTCCTCGACGTTCGTTGAGTTCGGCTGACTCACCCTACCGAACGTTCGAGACCTGCGCACACACTATCAAGCGGCACCCACCTGACCTGTTGGCGCCTTACCATCTCGTCCCTGCGGCCACCTTCACCTCGTGGTCAACTCCTCGGCGTCGCGTCACTCCAGCTACGCGATAAGCCAGGGCAGTACCTAGTGCGCCTACTTCTACAGAACAACTAAGTAACAAGTGACGGCCTTGTAGTCCACGATCCCATAATAAATTTATTTTTTTTGTAAACATTGGTGAGTTTTTTTATTTTAATTACTCCCAACCGTTTCAATGGCGCCCAAAACGTGGTTTTTTTCTTGAAGGTCACTTGTTCTTTTTGTTCTGTGGTGGTAGTGTTTTATTTTGGTGTTTTGTGTGTTTTGTGTTTTTTTAATTTGTGTAAACGTTTTTATGGTTAAACGCAACCAAGGTGTACCCTACCCTACAATTTTTTTTTCCTATTCGCAAGAAGGGAAGTAACGATTTTTTTTAACGTAAAAACGTAGTAGTAGGGCCCTTTGTGAAGGCCCGTCCGGGGAAGTACTACCACCACACTTATTGCAACATTTTTCGGTTGTAGGGTGTGGGTGCCGGGATCTCATTACAGGCACATATATACAACCTCATCACCTGGGTTCGTCTGCCTATAAAAGAATTTTTACTTTCTTTTCTTTTATATAGGTAAATTGTTTTTTTTTTTAATTGGTCATTGCTGACTATACTATTCTGTCAATACCAATATATTTTTTTTTTTCAAATTCATTTTGCAATTCATTTTTCAATTGTAATTTTTCTTATCAACTTTTCTTTTGTAAAGGTTCATATTATAGCAGACTATATTATTCTGTCAATACCAATATTATTTTCAATTCAATTGCAATTCATTTTTCAATTGTAACTTTGTTTACATAACTTTTCTTATGTAAGGCATACACATTATTGCAGACTAAATCATTCTGTCAATATAAATTCAAATTTCAATTCAATTTTCAATTGTTGTTTTTTTTTAAACATCAAAAACTTTTGTAAAGCGTACACATTGGTTGCAATAATTCCTTTTGTGTGTTTATTTAATTTTATTCTGGTGCAATTGTTTTTGTGCTTGGTTTTCTAGATTGTTCTCAACCAAAACGTTAGTAATTTTTTAATTAACATTGTAACAGACGGAGTCTTAGTACATATAACCTTTTTTTTTGTTTTGGCACTTACCCTACACTTGTGATATTTTTCTTTTGAATTTTTTCGTTTTTAAATCATGGCTTATCCAGTAAAGTTTATGTCGCTTCGAAAGTCAGAACTCGAGTACGAAGTGGCCATTAGAGGTGAATCACCTGCTGCCACGGTACAGGACTTACGTAAACAGATAGCTAAATGTGGACCATTATTTCCATCGGAAGACATTCTAGTTAGTCCCTTCGACCCAGAGAGAACTTAATGGGTGTAGTTTAATTTAAAATTAGTAGGTAAAAATAATTAAAATGAACATTATAATACCATTAAATCTTACCTTAATTTAAAGTTATCATTTTATCATACCTATCACTCTTTTTTTCTATAGAGCGGTAGCAACTCTTTAAATAAGCCTTTGCAGGAGCGGTCGATTACTCCATAAATAAACCATAAATCATAAAACAAAATTGTTTTGTTTCTATAGAGCGGTAGCAACTCTTTAAATAAGCCCTTGCAGGAGCGGTCGATTACTCCATAAATAAACCATAAATCATTAAAACACAATTGTGTTGTTTCTATAGAGCGGTAGCAACTCTTTAAATAAGCCCTTTGCAGGAGCGGTCGATTACTCCATAAATAAACCATAAATCAAAACAAAATCATAAAACACAACTGTGTCTATAGAGCGGTAGCAACTCTTTAAATAAGCCCTTTGCAGGAGCGGTCGATTACTCCATAAATAAACCATAAATCATAAAACAAAATCGTGTTGTTCTTTAGAGCGGTAGCAACTCTTTAAATAAGCCCTTTGCAGGAGCGGTCGATTACTCCATAAATAAACCATAAATCAAAGAACAAAACTTATTCACCTAATACTAATGGTCTACACCATTAGTGTTGTTTCCTTAGAGCGGTCGCAACTCTTTAAATAAGACCTTTGCAGGAGCGGTCGGTAACTCCATAAATAAGCCTTAAACCAAATAACAGAATTTTATCATCAAAATTTAGATTCAAATTACATTAAAAAAAAAAAAAAAAAAAAAAAAAATTTGGAAGCAGATCAGTATTGCTTCGTAAATGGTTATTAATTTAATAATAATATTTTATTGAACTCAATACAATATTAACATTATACTCTCGCTAAGTACACCTTATCTATGAAGAAAACTATTCGTAAGGCATCAGGTTAACGAAAACAGGATACCTAATTTTTTTTATTATCGTGCGACAGCTATCTCTCGTATCTCTAAATACAATAGCTGCCGCTAGCTATGATTGTGAGACGTATGAAAGATGATTTTGATAGGTAAAACAATAGTTTAGCTCTAATTCTTCATGCGGATTTTGTCGTTGTTAGAAGACAAAATCCTTGACTGCGCGAGGGGGTATTGTAACGTTGTATGAATATCCACATATTCAATTAATTCATAATCAACGTTAATTCTTAACTTATAAAAATATTAGCGTATGGAATGCGAGGAATCCCTACACATTCCTCCGTGGGTAAGCTGACGACGTGATGTTTTTTGTGACGTCATAAAATGGTGCCATTTGTGGGTATCAGCGAACAGTTTTTAATCGTGCAGTGACGAAAAGTCACGTTTATGCGGGTAGTCTGCATCAATACACCAGTTTTTGGTGTTGTAAAAACTAGTAAACGACGACGTGATGTTTTAGTTCCACAGACAACGAAGTTAAGCGGAGTAAAGCGCGCACGAGTATAAATAGGCTTGCACTGGAGACCATACATTCATTTTGATTGCCAAAACTTACTCTGGTAACACGTTCGCAAAATAGTTTCTTTCTGTATTAGACTCTTGCGACATTTTCCCGTGTCCAGACTTTTATTTTTATTAAGTTTGCATTGATTTAAGATTTAATAATCAAATATATATATTTCACAAGTGTAGTGTTTATCCCCGTGAAGGGTAAGTTTGCCAAACCAAAATTATTATAACTGCTAGCTCATGTATTGTTTTCTTTACTGAACAGGCACCTACAGACATAATTTATTTTGTGTTCAGATTTTTATTGTCTGTTGGCTTTATTCTTTGTTTTTAAGCCTCGAGTGTGTCATACGCTCGCAGTGCCAATCGATGTTTTTAGGTGAGGATTCTTCTCGCTAATTTAACTATGTGTACTTACCATGTAAACTCCGCTCTGATGAGGACCAATACACACAAACGCCTTAGCGCTTTACGTCCTAGGCTTTCGCTTACGCGGTGAGGTCATCATCAGAGAGGGGTTACAGAGGACATTTATTTACCGCTGGACGTTGATTCCAGGAAACAAGATAGGGATTAATATTCCACTCCTCGACGTTCGTTGAGTTCGGCTGACTCACCCTACCGAACGTTCGAGACCTGCGCACACACTATCAAGCGGCACCCACCTGACCTGTTGGCGCCTTACCATCTCGTCCCTGCGGCCACCTTCACCTCGTGGTCAACTCCTCGGCGTCGCGTCACTCCAGCTACGCGATAAGCCAGGGCAGTACCTAGTGCGCCTACTTCTACAGAACAACTAAGTAACAAGTGACGGCCTTGTAGTCCACGATCCCATAATAATTTTTTTTTTTTTGTAAACATTGGTGAGTTTTTTTATTTTAATTACTCCCAACCGTTTCAAGGTAACTAAGTTATAGCCCATGTAAAATACCTAAATAAATACCTAAATGTTCTTTCGTAACCAGTAGTAGATATCTAAGACAATACTGACTTGAATACCGTAGAATGTTAGTAATAACAATGTATTGACTTATGTTTTAACCTGTTGGAATCTAACTAGACTGTAATGCCGGTGTCATTGTTTATTTAAGACTAATTACCGTTTGGATACTTTAAATGTAAATGCCTAACTATTAAACTTGTAGTTCAGTAATCATGGTGCAAGAATGTATGCTCCAATAGGACGACGTGTATTTGTTAATCCAATAAGAAACTAGGAGCCTTTTTTTTTTTTTTTTTTTTTTTTTTTTTTGGATGGGAAATCATCAAATGACTTCTCCCGCTCTGGGCGGAGCGGGAGGGCGTGTCAGACTTTTACTGACTAAAACCCACCCGTGTTCCTTCAGTTGCCCATGTGCCAGGGTCAAGGTATCTCTTTAGAACAATCACGTGACCCCGGCAGGCATCGGTCCTAGCAGACCCCTTCAGTACTGCTGACATCTCTTTGAGGCGCGCGTGGAACACTACGCGCCGTCGACCCGAGCTTGGTCCTTACCGGGCGGCGAGCTACCCATTGCTCGCCACCCGCAAGCTCAAACTAGGAGCCTTGAACTTCCTTACACGTGTTTTCGAATTCTCGACAGGTCGAGACCTGCTCCTTTGGGAAAGTCCATTTTTATCATTTGTAATTGGCGGAGCGCCCGGGAAGTAAGGAAGTGCGTAGGACATTTTGCACTATGCGGTAAAACCTATATAAGGGCCGAGTGCCTATTTTTAGTTTAGTCTTCTTACAATTTAGCATGCGTCAACAAGTTACCACGTAGTGTTTGTGAAGTAAGGGACTCCGTTGTCCACTGCTTAGTCGCGATGTACCCTATAACTAGTTAGCCAGTCTTCAGTAATGTGTAGCTAGGATTTAATTGTGTGTTCTGCTTATTCTGATTGTATTTTATATTGTGTGCTGTGTATCTACTGACTATTTCTTATAACCATTTTATGTGTGATTTCTGTGTAATTTTCTATATCATTTCTGTGTACAAATATAAGCAATGATTGCGACATTCTGACTGGTTTAATTTCACTCTTTCGTCAAGGGAACACCGTCACCCCCGCCTACAACACCTGACTCCCGTTTTAATAACATTTTGGTCCTTCCGAGCCGGATCAGGTTCAATTAGAATAGAGTGAACCAGTCAGAATCATGAGTCACAGAAGTGAAATCACTACACGCAGCAAGCTACGAAGACTGGCAGAAGAAAAGGGTACGCGACAAGCAGAGGACATCGTCTCTGACTCAGGTCTACCATCAGAGAGGGCTCCAGGTTCTCCGTCCGTAGCACCGACATGGGCATCGACGTCCGCTCGTAATATTCCGCTCACAGGTGGCCGATTAATTGACCACAGTAAATTGACGTCAGAGAGAGCGCACGGGGGGCAGGCAGCGACCAAGGGTCGCAACACCTCGTCGCGCAGCAAAATATCGTCAAGAAATAGCCACAGGAGCGTCGATTACTTACGTAAACGAATCGAGTACGAAGCGGAGCGCGAATTAGTGCAGTTAAAAGAGAACCTGGTCAAAGACAAGGAAAACCTTGTTAAGAAAAGGATGGAGGCAGAAATAGCTGAGATAGAGGCGGCCGCTGAAAGCGATGATTCTCACTCAGATGGGAGTACGACACAGCGCGTCGAAGTGTGGGTGAAAACTACGCCCCAAGTCCCCCAATTGATAGAAGTATTGGGGACGCCGGCTGTGTCAGGCGCACCCGTTGAAGGGGTTGCGCCCCGTGAAACATCTGAGTCCCGTGATGAAACCGTAAGTAGAGTGAATCTTGTGAATAACCACCGTGGATCGTCAGTGTTGTGTGATCTAGACCAGTCCCAAGTACCTAGGGCATCCGCGTCTGTACTGTTACCTAACATAACGGCACCAATTACGCCCAGGTACATGCCAGAAACGTCAGATGGTGTAAGGTTCCGGTTACCCAGCCGTTATCCCGTCTTTACCACTCCGGCCGCAAGTGTACCTCGAGTAGCCACACTCGAGTCGGATACACGGCGGCAGATGCAGTACGGAGCGGATGATAAAGAAAGGCGGAGAGAATCGTCAGGGGACAGAGACCGGAAGATAGACAGACTGGCAGAGGCTATCACGAACATGGCACGACCACCACGACCGGTACCAAGACAGGCATATGAATTGCCATACTTTAACGGTGACCCAGCCGACTGGATATCATATCGGAACATGTACTGGGAAGCATCACAAATGTATAATTTCAAGGCGCACGAAAACTTAGCACGATTAAAAACCTCGTTACAAGGCGACGCAAAGGTATCAGTAGAGGACTTACTACGAACGTCAACTGATCCGACCGAGATAATGCGCGCGCTAGAGGATGAGTACGGTCACCCGATCGTAGTGCTACAGTACGCCATACAAAAGGTCAAAGAATTACCTAGAGTAACGGAAAGTGGACGCGAACTAAGGAAATTCTCGTCAACTGTTAGAAATTGTGTTTCGTTACTCAAAAATATTCGGCCGGATGGATATATAAATAATCCACAGCTGGTGAATGAACTGCTGAGCAAGCTGACCCCTTTACAACGTGCGCAATACGGTGACTTCGCAATGGGCCTGGACAACGAACAGGGGGTGGACTTAAGAGTGTCTCCGAACCTAGAAATATTGTCTCATTTTCTAATTCACTTAACACGCTCAACGTCGTACTACACTCAGGCGTGCATGTTTGAGCCCATTCCATCAAAGCCCCCTGCCAAGCAACAGAAGAAGTACGGCGGGACCGGTCAGTCCCGACCAGCCAACGCCGCGCGCTCGGCCGCCAGCAGGCCTCCGTTGACACAACGAGTGAACACGCAGAGCGACGAGTCTACCGCTCCTGAAGAATGCGTTATATGTCAACGAAAGCACAGCATAGAAGAATGTAACCCGTTCAAGAAGCTTACCGTTCAACAGCGTTGGGACACGATAAAGGAAAAGAACACATGTTTCAAATGTCTCGTGAGTAAACATCCCAAGAGGTTCTGCCGTGCGAATAGATGCAAGAAGTGCGGGTTCGGACATCACCTGCTGTTACACGCGGATAAGCAGCCGAAAGAAAAAGAAAAAGCGGCTATTCCATCAGAAAATAAGACTGAAAGCGTCACTAATATAGGCGAGTGGCGAGCTACGGCCCTACTAAAAATCATTCCAGTAACGGTCAATATCGATAATCAGTGTTACGCGCTATTGGACGATGGTGCGACCGTGTCACTCATCGACAGCTCACTCGCCACCGACTTAGTGGGTCCCTGTGTTTTCCTCTCGCTAAAAACCGCGGGTGGCTACGGAGTAACAGACTCAACGTCGCGAGTGGTACAAGTGCGCGTTAAAGGACCTAACGGTCAGTGTCATAACATTACGTGTCGGACAATAGTAGACATAAAACTGCCCACGCAGACAGTGTCCACCGCAGTGATCGACGACAACGCGCACCTACGCGACTTGGGCTGCGTAGAGATGAGGGGAGCCGAACCGCTGCTGCTGCTCGGACAGGACAACTGGGAGCTGCTCGTCAGTCAGGACATCCGCCAAGGAAGATCCGGTAAGCCAGTTGCCTCACTCACTAAGTTAGGTTGGGTCATACATGGACCATTTAATAATAATAATGATAGTAAAGAATGTGTTGATTGCATGACCGTTTCCCTTCCTATTTTGCACAATCTAGTAAAATCACAGTTTGAGCTAGAAGCGATAGGCATTTCAGATAATTTAAGAAAACATAAAAATGCCGATGAATTCATTGATGTTTATCCCGAAGCTGTGGAAGCCATTAAATCTAGGCACTATATGGACGACTATCTAGATAGTGCTTGGACCGAGGAGAAGGCTAACACGTTAATAGAGGAAGTGACCAGAATACATGCATCCGGTGGATTCATAATCCGGGGGTGGGTCACTAACTCATCGGAGCTAAGGGAAAGGCTGAAAATAGAAATGCCTGATAAGGTAGCCCTTGAGAAGGGAACAGGCTCAGTAGAGAGGACCCTAGGTTTAATATGGTCACCTAAAGACGACGAGTTAGGTTTTGATCTGTCATTTAAAAGACTACCACCTGAAATCATAAATGGTAGTCTAGTGCCCACTAAGAGACAATTTCTTAGTATGATAATGTCGATTTACGACCCACTAGGTTTTCTATATCCATGTGTAATTCAATCACGCATACTAATGCAACGAATATGGAAGTCGGGAATCCAATGGGACGAGCCCTTAAAAGATAAAGACGCCAAAGTGTGGTTTAATTGGCTTCATAATTTATATCGATTAAATAATTTAAAAATACCGCGGTGGTACGGGTTAAAACTCGATAATTTAGAATTACACGCGTTCGGGGACGCCAGCGAGCTGGCTTACGCCGCAGTAGTATACCTAGTGGGCTCTGAAGGTAGGAGGGAATCGGTTATGTTACTAGGGAAAGCGCGAGTAGCTCCACAAAAAGTAGTATCCATTCCCAGACTAGAGTTACAAGCAGCAGTGTTAGCCTGTCGTTTAGCAGACACTGCCCACAAAGAGCTAGGTATACGAATCGATCGGAAGTTCCTGTGGACCGACAGCAAGACTGAGTTAAAATGGATAAACTCCGATGCACAGGAATTTCGACGATTCGTCTCGCACAGATTAGCCAAAATAGATAGGCTGTCAGACAGAGGCAACTGGCGCTGGGTACCCTCACAGGATAACCCAGCTGATAGGGCCACCAGGTTGTGCTGGCCCGATGACTACGCAGAGTGGCTCTCGGGCCCCTCGTTTCTATGCAATCCACAGGAGCTGTGGCCTGCGTGTCCCGAGGCTGAGGCGTCGGAGGCGGACCTTGAGAGCATCCAGCGGGTCCACGCCGCAGCAGCACCGGTGGCGCCACTCCTCGAGTACGAGCGCTACTCATCGTGGAGACGCCTTCAGCGCGTCATGACGTGCGAGCGCGTCTTTACTGCCAACTCTCATCGTGGCATCGAGTGGTATTTGAATCCCCCGGCGGCCCCACACATGGGTGGCTGCTGGGAGCGCCTGGTGAGATGCGTGAAGAACGCTCTTCGCAGTACGCTCAAGTAGCGTGCCCCTCGTGAGGAGGTCCTTTACACCCTCCTCACCGAAGCCGAGCTGATCATAAACAGCCGGCCACTAAGCTACGCGAACGACGACCAGCCCGTGGTCCTGACGCCGAACCATCTACTCCTGGGCACTGCGTCCGGGAGTACTCCGTCTGCACCGAGCGACGCCAAAAACATCGACTCTCGCCGGCAGCGGCGGCGCGTGAACGCGGTCGCCGACATGTTCTGGCGACGCCGGCTGCGAGAGTACCTGCCTACGCTCCAACGTCGGGAAAAGTGGTCGAACAATGTGCCGAACGTACGTGTCAGTGATGTTCTAGTGATTGTAGATAACAATAGACCGCGAAGTGCGTGGACCAAAGGCCTCATCAAGGCTGTGTATCACGGCAACGATGGTATCGTCCGTGTAGTAGATGTTTAGACTGTAAATGGGGTCCTACGTCGACCCGTAGCGAAGATTATTGTGCTTCCCACAGACCAAGAGTTGTAAGTCGGTTGAACCCTGTTACAGGGGGTGGAATGTAGGCGAAGCCCAATAAAACGAGCTATATTTAATGTTAATCTGTCATTGTTATTGTGGGCAAAGCCCAATGAAACTAGCTATCCATTGACACCAATATTTCCATTCTAATGTAAAAGGTAACTAAGTTATAGCCCATGTAAAATACCTAAATAAATACCTAAATGTTCTTTCGTAACCAGTAGTAGATATATAAGACAATACTGACTTGAATACCGTAGAATGTTAGTAATAACAATGTATTGACTTATGTTTTAACCTGTTGGAATCTAACTAGACTGTAATGCCGGTGTCATTGTTTATTTAAGACTAATTACCGTTTGGATACTTTAAATGTAAATGCCTAACTATTAAACTTGTAGTTCAGTAATCATGGTGCAAGAATGTATGCTCCAATAGGACGACGTGTATTTGTTAATCCAATAAGAAACTAGGAGCCTTGAACTTCCTTACACGTGTTTTCGAATTCTCGACAGGTCGAGACCTGCTCCTTTGGGAAAGTCCATTTTTATCATTTGTAATTGGCGGAGCGCCCGGGAAGTAAGGAAGTGCGTAGGACATTTTGCACTATGCGGTAAAACCTATATAAGGGCCGAGTGCCTATTTTTAGTTTAGTCTTCTTACAATTTAGCATGCGTCAACAAGTTACCACGTAGTGTTTGTGAAGTAAGGGACTCCGTTGTCCACTGCTTAGTCGCGATGTACCCTATAACTAGTTAGCCAGTCTTCAGTAATGTGTAGCTAGGATTTAATTGTGTGTTCTGCTTATTCTGATTGTATTTTATATTGTGTGCTGTGTATCTACTGACTATTTCTTATGTCTTTCTTATGTGTGATTTCTGTGTAATTTTCTATATCATTTCTGTGTACAAATATAAGCAATGATTGCGACATTCTGACTGGTTTAATTTCACTCTTTCGTCAAGGGAACACCGTCACCCCCGCCTACAACACCTGACTCCCGTTTTAATAACACACACTGATTTATTATTTGTCAAAATGTTAGAAAAAATTCAGGTTGCAATATTTGTTACAAGTATCATGTATCTTTCAACATATTATTTAATCAGTCATTACTTGCTATCTAAAACTTAGTACTTATTGAGTATACTTATCTTATTTAGTTATATCGTCTTCACTTATGTATAAGTAGCTTCTGTCCGCGATTTCGTCCGCCTTAAATTTCTTGCTCCCCCGACCTTTCCCGTCGCGTCATATCGCCTACCCGTGCGATTTTTCCATTTTTGCAACATTTTTCATTACTGCTCCGCTCCTCTTGGTTGTAGCGTGATGTTATATAGCCTATAGACTTTCTCGATAAATAGGCTACCCAACACAAAAAGAATTTATTAATTCGGACCAGGAGCTCCTGAAATTAGCGCGTTCAATCAAACAAACAAACAAACTCTTCAGCTTTATAATAGTAAGTATAGAAGTGTAGATTATAATTAATTAATACAAAATATTTTAAAAGAGTATCTTACTATAAACTAAAAAGTTATGTGGAAATCGGTTGACATGGTATGGGCACGTGATACGGAGGAATGAGGAAAATGTCGTGAGGAAAGATTTGAGTATGAATGTCGATGGCTATAAGAGGAGGGGACTAAAGAAGCGATGGATGGACTGTATGAATGATGATATGGTGGCTACCGGGATAATGACTAATAGAGAAGTGTGGAAGAAAAAACATGTCGCACTGTCCCCAAAAAAAATGGTATAAGGGCAGACGAATCGATAGCTGACTCCTGGCCACCGTAGGCGCGAGCTTGCGGGCAACGAGCAATGGGTAGCTCGCCGCCCGGTAAGGATCAGGCTCGGGTCGACAGCGCGTAGTGTTCCACGCGCGCCTCAAAGAGATGTCAGCAGCACTGAAAGGGTCTGCTAGGACCGATGCCTGCCGGGGTCGCGAGATTGTTCGAATAAGATACCTTGACCCTGGCACATGGGCAACTGAAGGAACACGGGTGGGTTTTAGTCAGTAAAAGTCTGACACGCCCTCCCGCTCCGCCCAGAGCGGGAGAAGTCATTTGTTGATTTCCCATCCAAAAAAAAAAAGGGCAGATGAATGATGATTTTTATATATGAAGTTTCTTGCCTATACTTCTCCATACGAAATTATCGGAAATGGCGCCTAGAATTAATTATTTTTCACTGTAAATGTTTTCTTGAATAGATTTTCAATTTTATCGCTAGGTTCAAAGTTGACTGGGAGGATTTGACAGTTTCGGGTACCTTGATGTGCTGGCGTCTGTACAAAAGTGCTTTTTATTTTAACACCTCTTTTGTATCTTCTTTAAAAAATTGAAAAGAAGGAGGCAAGGTGCTCAGGAGCAAATTGTAAGGACATTTAATACATCCAATTTGCTAGTTGTAGATCCGTAGGAGAACCAAGATAATCGACACAGCCCGAAGAATTGCCAAACTTCAGTGACGTTGTTCGCAGAACCGATGGCCGATGGGGCCGTAAGGTTGTGGTATGGTGACCACGTACTGGTACACGTAGCGTTGAGAGGCCTCCTACAAGGTGGAGCGATGACCTGGTGAAGGCCGCAGGAATCCGCTCCATGCGAGAAGCACAGAACTGGTCGTGACGGCATTGCTTGGGAGAGCCCTATATTCAGCAGTGGACGTCTTCCTGCTGAATCAATATGACAATGCTGATGATGTCCATATGAAAGCGGAACCATCATAAAAATCTGTAATTTTCACCAGTATGTGTGAAATAACTTATTGCCGCCGATCTTATGTCGTTCACGGCTTTTTTAAGAAACAAAATTCACATTTTTATTTAAAACTGTCTATAATTAGCAATATTTTTATAATAATATTCACACGAATAACACCATCCCATTTCTTCCTGTGGGTGTCGTAAAAGGCGACTAAGGGACTTACTAGAAAATGGGCAGCAGCGTTCTCTATGCATTTTACCACCATACTGCGATCGCCAACCCGCCTGCCAAGCGTGGCGATTATGGGAAAGCCCCCCAAATTGGGGGAGGCCTAAGTCCAGCAGTGGACGTCTTACGGCTGAAATGATGATGAATAATATTCACATACTAATAAATTTTACTTACATTTATGTGATCTTAGATCCCCAAATAATTAGTAGGTGAAAAAAAAAAACTAAGAGAAATCAGTTAAAAAGAAATAAACTTAGAAAAATCAGTTAAAAAGAAAAAACTTAAGAGAAATCAGTTTACGTCTAGTCTAACGTATTGTTAGGCATATAATAATTTATTGCTATAGTTATTTGCACTCCTGAAATTATTTACAAAAGGCCTTTTTTATACCTAATACAAAGGATCCTACTAATTTATAAAATTGTATAGTCCATTGAATTGTTTAAAAAAATAATACAAGGGACAACAAAAGAAAGATATAGATCTTTCTGGTGAAAATTACAGATTTTTATGATGGTTCCGCTTTCATATGGACATCATCAGCATTGTCATATTGATTCAGCAGGAAGACGTCCACTGCTGAATGTAGGGCTCTCCCAAGCAATGCCGTCACGACCAGTTCTGTGCTTCTCGCATGGAGCGGATTCCTGCGGCCTTCACCAGGTCATCGCTCCACCTTGTAGGAGGCCTCTCAACGCTACGTGTACCAGTACGTGGTCACCATACCACAACCTTACGGCCCCATCGGCCATCGGTTCTGCGAACAACGTCACTGAAGTTTGGCAATTCTTCGGGCTGTGTCGATTATCTTGGTTCTCCTACGGATCTACAACTAGCAAATTGGATGTATTAAATGTCCTTACAATTTGCTCCTGAGCACCTTGCCTCCTTCTTTTCAATTTTTTAAAGAAGATACAAAAGAGGTGTTAAAATAAAAAGCACTTTTGTACAGACGCCAGCACATCAAGGTACCCGAAACTGTCAAATCCTCCCAGTCAACTTTGAACCTAGCGATAAAATTGAAAATCTATTCAAGAAAACATTTACAGTGAAAAATAATTAATTCTAGGCGCCATTTCCGATAATTTCGTATGGAGAAGTATAGGCAAGAAACTTCATATATAAAAATCATCATTCATCTTCATTAAAGAAAGATATAGATCTTTCTTTTGTAGTCCCTAGTAACATTTTTTGCATTTAACAACAGACTACCCGTTGTTATTTTTTTTGTAAATGACTTTGCTGAAATCATACAAACAGGCGTGTGTTTATTTTTTCATTAGCTCTAATTTATCCGTAAAAGTCGTTTTTGTAACTTATTTCATCGTATGGTTCAGCATAGTGTGAATTCTCAGATTTCTCATTTTGAAGAAATTCATTTTCATTTTTATGCATATCTCCAGGTTTCATTTCATCTTGGACAGTATTAGCATAATAGCCATCAGTGTTAACTTTTACTTTACGATCGTTATTTTTACCGTCATTACTCATTTGTCTGAATGTGACACTTTTACTTTTACTCGGTTTTTGTACATTGATATAATTTTCATTACCGTTATTGCTAGGTAAATTTTTATGTCTTAATTTGTCGTAGATATGTTGGTTGGAATCACCAAAACTGTTATAAGATGCATTATTCAGACTGTGGGATGCTGTTGATTTTGTTGTATCTGTTTGTTTGTTGGATTTTGCTGGTTGAACAGTTTTCCAATTGCTTGTTAGTCTATCAGCCTTAGGCTTGAAATAATCGTCTATTTCAGTATAATGATTTTCACTGATGTTACTCTGTCTTTTATATGGCGTGCTGTTTAATTTATCATTGTCTGTAGAATAGTTGTAATTTTCTTGCATAACTTCCTCATCAATTTTAGCATAATTCGGATCATTGTAGTTATCTTCCCATTGGCTTGGGAACGGTGGTATTGGACTATCGTTTTGATTTGATAGATTATCATACGCGTTCTGGAATGAAAATAAAAATTTATTACTTTGGAATTGCTCGTTGGTCTAGTAGTCACACGAATGATTGCCACATATATGGTAGTGGGTTCTACCAATCTCACACTGCCCATTTCTAAACCGAAGTTTTTCGGGTTGAAAGTTTCTGTAGCGGGTGGGAGTCTGAATGTATCTATAAAAAAAGTAGTAAGTACTAGATTAACTGATGAAAAGTGGGTCATCATCATTGTCCTACCCTTATCCCAATTAATTAGGAGGTCAGCTCAACATGGCATTTCTTCCATTCTTCTCTATTAATCGTCATGTCGGTAGTCACCATATCATGATTCATACAGTCACTCCTTCGTTTCTTTGGTCACCTCTACTCGTATAGCCATCGACATTCATACTCAAAACTTTCCTCAAAATTTTTCCTCATTCCTCCGCATCATTTGGCCATACCATGACGATCGATTTCCACATAACTTTTCAGTTATTGGTGCCACTTTCAGACTTCCTCCTTATGTACTCCTTTCTTATTATAACCATTCGTGTAACACCACACATCCCTCTTAACATTCTTATCTCAGCTGCATGGAATTGCCTTTAATTCATCCCGTTTGTGGCCCAACCTTCTGACCCATACAAGACAGCAGGTCTGAACATGATTTTATATGGGTGTGAACAATTTATAGTACGTCCTCTAAAAGCAAAAGTTATGATAACTGTAAGTACCTCAATAAGATTCACTCGTTTTGTTCTTTTACGCCAAGACACTAGGCATATCATCATTATGATGCCAATAATGGCTGCAACACCAACAGCTATAGGAACTGTTATAGACGCTAGATTGTCACCTGGAATAAACAACGGATTTACTAATTCTATTTCATAAAGTTCATTAAAGAATAACACCATTCCATTTCTTCCCGTGGGTGTCGTAAGAAGCTACTAAGGAACTTACTAGAGAATAGGCAGCAGCGTTCTGTATGCATTTTACCAACATACTGCGATCGTCAACCCGCCTGCCAAGCGTGGCGATTATGGCAAAACCCCCCCAAATTGGGAAGGTTTATGTCCAGCAGTGGACGTCTTTCAGCTGAAATGATGATGATGATGGAAGTTCATTGATATTATCACACATCGAAAGCGAATTTATTAGGTTTTTAAGTAAATCATCGTGGATTTTCGTACGGTTGCTACCAAACATCCTCTGTTCCCTTTACCGGACCATTCATTGACAACATACAATACCACCTTACCACAGACCTGTGTTGTTTTGACATTTCCTGCTATTGATTTGTTCCAATAAACAGTACTTATAATAAAAAAGGATAAAGTGTTATTTTGAGATGAGATTGGAAAGGAGTTCGGTTAATTGTTGACAGATGAATATCCGGAAGTCTCCTTAGGAATTTCCTGAATGCGTAGTTGTTCCTTATTTGATACTAGCTTCTGCCCGCGATTTCGTCTGCATTAAATTTCTTGTTCCCCCGACCCTTCCCATCGCATGGAATCGCCTACCCGTGTGATTTTTCCGGTTTTTGCAACATTTTTCATTACTGCTGCGCTCCTCGTAGTTCTAGCGTGATGTTATATAGCCTATAACCTTTTCCGATAAATAGGCTACTCAACACAAAAATAATTTTTCAATTCGGACCAGTAGTTTGTGAGATTAGCGCGTTCAATCAAACAAACTCTTCAGCTTTATAATATTAGTATAGATTTTAAAATTTTAACCAGGACACCACATTATTATTGTTTATGGGTAATAGGGGACATATGAACAAAGGAAAATTGCTCCAATATTATAGAACATTGAGTAATCTTAGATTCATTAATAGTCATTAATTGACTAATAAAAATAACAAAATAATATAGGTAATAATTTAATTAAGACTATAGACGAACTAAAATAAAGCGTCGAAAAATTTATCCACACTCATCTTGGTTCAAGAAAATATTGTGTAGTTTCCATTCCCGTATGGTAACAGTTTGTCACAGGAAGAAAATATGTTGATTTGAAAGTAATTTGACATTTAATAATGACATATTTCATTTAGTTGATATGAACAATTATATTGATAATAATTTATATTTGGCAATAGATAAATATAATATTGTTATGCACTATCTTTCTAAATATCACAAAGGACAGATAGCTGTGTCGCTACCATAATTTATTTCAATTTTACCCAAGAATTTGGCTAAACAATTTTCTCATATTGAGCAATGCAACGACATGTTACACTATTTTGTTAATAATTTGGCAACAATAAATGACAATGATATTCATTTAATTTGGAAATTAAGACAATAGAGGCTACCTCTTGCAAAAATGATGGCAAATAATAAATCAAATGAAAATGTAAAAGAATCAAAACATTCAAGGGTTTTTAAATAAAGATTTAGAAGTAGAATTATTCCTGAACTGTAACAATATCGAAATTCTTTTTATGACAGAACATTGGCTTAAAACAACCAGTGGAGTTTAATTACTAGTTTGGTAGTTCATTAAGCAGAGTCAATGCTATACATGGTGGCTCATTAATTTTATGAAATAACCAGCTTTAATTTAAAGACCGTAGGGATATTGTGAGCTTTTTTGTTGAACGGAAAATTTAAATAGCCTGGATTGAATTGGAGCAGTTCATTATATTAAGTGTATACAGACCTCCTATAATTTGTTTGAAAAGTTTATGGATTAAGTGTTACCCAAAACGTCTAATTCAAATAAGTCTATCATCACTTGTGGTGATTTTAATGTTATTTTGTTAGTCTTCGTGTCGTGTGCATGATTAGATTAAGTAATGTAAGATACTAAACGAAGACGCGGTCGGAAAGGGTTCACGTTTGCTTAGAAGTAGTTTAATTCTATACTGGAAAATAGAAAATTATTCAAATATATTGTTATCACTCACCTGATGGATCTTCTTCCTTATTGGCTTCTGGAACGAAATCCGGTTTCAATCGGAGGATGATCTCAACTGTTTTACCTTTTTTGGAATTGGCATATCCTCTTGGAAAGTATGTACATTCAATTTTAGTTCCGTTATGGGTTTCATTGAAATTCGTCGTTAATATAATTTCGGAAAACTTAATTGGTGAATTCGGCATCTCAACTGCTGCAGAATCAAACGAATGATCTAAAGAAATAAAATAAAGAAGTGATAAGTTTAAAATAACTTCTAAGGAGCAGTGATGCTGGCGTGGTGGATTGTCCACCCCTTCTCGTAGAGAGGTCTGTGTCCCAGCAGTGGGAACATTATAGGCTAGTTATGCTTAACCCACGGTATTTATAACGTCGTTTCTCGCTTTGAAATTATGTATCTGTGCCTTTAATCCTTGATGATTAAAACCAAGTTCGACATTATCTAAGTAGTTATAAAAAACTTGCTCATCTAATGATGAGCAAGTTTGGTAATGCATGGTAATGGTAAGTATGGTAATCATGAAAAGCAAACGTACCAGTTGTATTGTTTAGTTAATGAAATAAAATTTAAATAGTAATACCGTTTGTTTACCAAAAGTTAGAGTTTTGCAGAGCCCGCAATCCCATTCCTAAAACAGACCCTATGCGATCTTGGAAAAACTTAGGGATCTACGAGCCGCTGCAGCAATGTATTGACTCGATTTTTCAGTCCCTAGGACTAATTTCAGGAAGCCTCATGGATGGCTCCGGTGGCCCGGTGGTGGTGATATGTGGTGCAAAAGGGGGACAAGACATCTGCAAGAACTAGGGTCATGATCCTCAACACTGAAGGACCGAGTGTATCATATTATGTAGAAGTTTTGTAAAACATCATCTGCCTAGCCTTTTCCCAACTACGTTCGGGTCGGCTTCCAGTCTAACCGGATGAAGCTGAGTCCCAGTATTTTACATGGAGCGACTGCCTATCTGACCTCCATTACCCAGTTACTGGATAATACGATACTCCTTGGTAAGACTGGTTGTCAGACATGCAGGCTTCTGACGAATCGTAACGACTGTCAAAGATCCACAAATGACAGCCGGGATCAACTGCTTAACTTGCTTTCCAGGGTAGGGAGGGGTATGTAAAGATAGGTCACCCATCCGCGAACCAATCGCGTTAAGCGTAGCTTAGCCAGATCGATCGATCTGTGCGGCTGTTATTACTAAGCCACAAGGCCCTCACAAAACAGGCATAATTTTGGACTCTGCTGAACTTAGTATATATCTAGTTAACCCGTTAGTCCTGCGCCTTTTTTTATCTCGAGGTGGTAATCCTCATGGATGTCCTCCACCCTGGGGTGGGCGGAGGGGTCTGTCAGACTCTTCCTGACTAAAACCACCCCGGTGTTCCATCCCACACCTACGACGGGAACCACGGCCGCGATCCCAGACTGGTGCCGGCCCGCCTTTGCGGGCCTCCTCACGTTAGAGGGGGAGTGAGGTGTTAAACTCACAGAGGCACGCGTGGAACACTATGCGCCACCATCTCAGGTCCTAAGAAATAAGGGGTGACGAATGTACCCAGATCCGTCGTCCTCCGCCGACAGGGAGTCGTTTCTCTTCCCGAGCCAGATCGCTGTCGGCGGACTCGACTACGCAAGCCCTACCGCCTTGCCGCCGTCAAGGCGGTAGGACCTGAAAGCCTGTCCTGCCACCCCGCCACCAGGGCTGCGCGGAGCTGCGACAGACGAAGCTCCATGTGTCGCTCCGTCAGTCACTTGCCTCGCTCCCGCGCTTTCTCGCGCCACCGATACAGTGACGCGAGTACTTTCGCCTCGAGGTCCCACGGTGGGGATCCAGCCACACACAGACCGCCTCGTAGGAGATCGTGCGATATCCCCTGATGACTCTGACGGCCATTGCTCGCTGCGGTCTTCGCAAAACAGCGGTGCTGGTTGGTTCTGCGTCTGATCTAACTCCGGTCGTGTCAGATTGCCTTCCCTTCAGACTATGAGAGTGAGAGAAGAGCGAGCGCCCGTGTGTCTGCCGCACACACGCCGGCACTATAATATCTTCGGCACCAATGACTAGCCTCCGTTGAGATTGGCTGCCATGGCCGAAATACGGTCTGGAGGACTATATCTCAAAAATAAACTTGCCGGTGTAGTAGGTAATGTGACAGGCATACCTTTGGATTTCCACATAAACGGATTTGAATATTCTTTCAGTCGACTTGAAACTGATGTTCCTTCATGCCAAACACAGGTTAAGTCAAGACTCTCGTTCATAGAATACTGATATTCAATAATCCAGTGATCTTCATCCCCTGTATACTGGTACAGGATGTTATGTCTAGGCAGGCCACGTATACGAACATCTGAAAATTTTGATATTTTTTTATTAAAATTGTATGTATATTACATTAAAAACAAATTGTTTTAAAAACAACATAATTATGTGATGCGAAAAAACGGGTTTCGAAATATTTAGAGAAATGAGGCGAAACGAAACTACTTACATCAAATGATTTGGGGGCCAAAATGCTATAAAAAGTGGGATGAAAACGGATTTTTAAATAAAGAGCAAAAGCGGAACAAACCGTTGCGGTACTTCGCTTATTTTTAAGGATATTACAATAATTGGTGATGTAATTGGTGTTGCAGAGTACGATGTTGACTGCGTATCACGGCTGCGTTGCATCGACTCTACAATACGGCCTTATACTATGGGGTAACTCAACAGACGTAGATAAAGCTTTTAGAGTACAAAAAAAATGCGTTCGAGCCATTTGTGGCATTCCGCCATGGGAATCTTGTAAACCATTGTTCCTAAAATTAAAACTCCTGACATTACCCGGTATGTATATTTTAGAATGTGCAAAAT
This sequence comes from Aporophyla nigra, assembly GCA_947507805.1. NCBI lineage: Eukaryota > Metazoa > Arthropoda > Insecta > Lepidoptera > Noctuidae > Aporophyla > Aporophyla nigra. The sequence goes on from OX382318.1 coordinate 4,727,003, forward strand.
TTGTCAGACGGCACTTTGACTTATTTGAAAAGGCTCAAGACCGTTGCCCTCGAAAAGTAAGAGATCCAGATAGAATAGTTCTGCCTAGGGCCCCAAAGACTTCTCTGTATAAAAAGAATTGTTATCATATGTGTGGACTTATCTATAACAAAATACCGAAGAACTTTAAAGAGTTACCAAATAATTTATTTTTTATAAAGTTAAAATCTTGGCTACTGGAAAAACGATTTTATTCTGTAAATGAATTTATAAATAATGTTAATAATCTATTTTAAATGAATATAACGATAATATTAATAATGAATGTATTGTAATGTATTAATTAATAATAGAAACATTTAAAGCATGCCATTGGATTATTTGAAATATTAAATTTAAGCGTTAAATACATTGTAATGTTTTGCATGTCAAATGTCTGACTTTGTATTAGGAACTTTTTACTAACTATAAGATCAACACTGTACCAATACTTATTGCAAATAAATGATTATGATTATGATTATGATTATGATTGGAAAATTCAAAATGGGAAAAAATTAATTGTAGATAATATTTACGAGGGAAAAAAGAGTAAATGTTATTTAGATTTTAAGAAGTCGAGTGAAACGAAACTAGAACAAATAAAAAGACAAAGGATTTGGGGATAAAAAGGAATAGAAAGTGGGATGAAAATGGATTTTTAAATAAAGAGCAAAAGCGGAACAAATCGTTTTGGTGCTCTGTTCATTTTTATGGATATTAGAACTTATTGGTATATTCAAAATGGGAAAAAAATAAGATATAGGTAATATAAGAGGCGTTTCACGTCAACTCTCCTAGCTCGGCGCGCGAGCGCCAAAACATTTATTTTTCAGCTCACGATTACCGCCGACGCGCGGCGCGGTACTCACTGTTCATACCGTATCACTCTAAAAAACAAAAAAACTCATCTGTGGAAAATAGCTATTTCGATGTAAAAAAAGCTGTTCTTTCGATCTAGACTACCAAAAAAATTATTAAAAATGCCGTTTTTGAGATATAACATGTTTTGTATTTTTTTGAGGTCAAGAAGTTTAGGAACTAATTTTTTTTTAAACGGGTGGTTGAATCGTAAAGCTGAGGAAAAACTACAGCGGAAACGTATTTTCAAATTTTTTTATGAGTTAATTTTACTGTTGTAATCGTGAGCTGAAAAGTAGATGTTTTGGCGCTCGCGCGCCGAGCTAGGAGAGTTGACGTGAAACGCCTCATATATAGGAAAGCAACAAAAGCAAATATTATTCACATACCATATTCAGGAACATCAGACAAGAATAATATTCTCGCGTTCGGCTTTACTACATTCGTGTTGTTGATACCACAAGTTAGAGATTTATTTTTAACATCTGTTATAGATGTATTTAATGAAATAACTGCCTGCCACGAATTCCTGTGTGCTAAAAATACAATACATTATTATTTTTCGCCATTGTTGGTTTTAAGCAGGAACTGTTCCGATTAGCCTTTTACAAGGCTTTTGATAGAACTGCGCTATCAGAGTGTAGTGGCATTAATACCGCCGCATAAGAACAACGCATCACACTGACGCGATATTTTAATTTTTCCATGTGTGAACAGAACGATGTCAAAGAAAAATAAAATGGCGTGACAACAAAAGAATCACTGAATACTCAGATACATAAGCCTAAATGTGCCCTTCCCTCTGCCACTTAAGGTGAGTAATTCTTTGGATTATGTCCATTACCTTGTTGCTACTGCGGATGTCTTCTTTTCTGATACGATAGGTAACGTAGGGAAACTTCAAGCATAGTCCACTCCATTGCCCTTTTATGTGACTTTTATAGTCTTTTAATAAAGCCCAAACTTCTAATATAGTACAAACACGTTACAGCGAGTAATTGCAACTAATTTTTGTCGTTTATTCTACTCGCTTCACGTTTATCGCTAGATGTGGAACAGATGTTTGAAGAAGCTAACTGGTTCTTATATGGTTTTAAGAGTTTTTTTTTTCCCCAACGTCTTGAAACCTTACCGCAAATCTTTTAGCGTCTAACCAAAATGAAGTCGGAAAAAGACAAGAAACCTTACCGCAAATCCTTTAACGTGTAATCAAAATGAAGTGGATTAAGACAAATCCTTTCAAATTCATTATCATCTACTTGAGTCTAGCTTTTACAAACTTTATTATAGTCGGCTTATATACCAGATGACATTTTTTACCGTCTCGACCTTCATATGGTGTGTTGTGTAACTAGAATAGAAGGCAGGAAGGCCTTCAGATACATCGTAGGTGACTAAAGGAGCGCGGGACACTGGCGGACGGGAATGCGTATGCGGCTCATGCGCCTGCGAAAGATCAATGAGACCGGCAGACTCCCGGCCACCGTAGGCACGAGCTTGCGAGCGGCGAGCAATGGGTAGCTCGCCGCCGGGTAAGGACCAGGCTCGGGTCGACGGCGCGTAGTGTTCCACGCGCGCCTCAAAGAGATGTCAGCAATCCTGAAGGGGTCTGCTAAGACCGATGCTTGCCAGGGTTGCGAGATTGTTCGAAAGAGATACCGTGACCCTGGCACATGGGCAACTGAAGGAATACGGGTGGGTTTTAGTCAGTAAAAGTCTGACACGCCCTCCCGCTAAAAGGCCGGCTTCAAAGGGTAGGACCGCGCTACGAAATCATTGATACATGCCGCGCATTGAGTAGGGTGCGTGTGATTTGAGTTTCGATAGGTTTTTAATTGTTTTTTGTTTTTTTTTTTCAAATTTCTGTTTTTGTTGTTCTAGTATGAAAATGTTACTTTAAATGTGTAGTATTGCTAGATTGCTAGATCAATTTCATTACATGTTATTCAAAAATAAAAATATCAAAAATTTCTATGCCAAAGGCTTCTACTCCGTTCACCTATTACCCCCATTTTTTTTCAAGACGTTAAAAAATGTCACCAATGTCATGTATGGTATAGATCTACTTACTTTTGGACATATTGTGAACAATATTCGAATGGAAAACTAGAGAGCCTCTCATATCGAAGTATATTCTTTTGCAAGTAACATTCAATACCTCTCCATCAATATACTTGAATATATAATCGTCATATGACTTGTCAATTTTTAAAGTTGATGTCAATTTTTGACCATTGACGGACAATGTCACTGCGTGTAGACCTGAAACTGTAAAAACAAAATATAATAACATTCTTTCACATTGCAAGGAACTTTCGGGAACTGCATCTATATCAATATTTTTTCGCACCACGCAAATGATGCTGTACGAGTTACTTAGATTACAGAGATATAATCTAAGAAACTTGAACAGCACCATTTATTAACTAGTAGTGATGTGCTGGATATCTTTATCCTTTTTCGCGGATATCCCAGGAAGAAGAAAGATCCATATCTGTTACATTTTTCGCGAATTTTTTCACATGATTAATTTTCAATACATAGATGAAATTCTAAACATAGGTGATTAGGTAGCAATGAAAAACTATTAAATTCCATCCAGATTATTTTTATTTCTTAAATTCTAATATTTAGTGACTAAACTATAAACAAAACAAAAGAAAGACCCGCTGAATGCAAGTCGAAATATGTCCCGCAAAGCAAAGCGTCAAGTGGCGTCAACTTTCATTGCAAGAGCACGCGCATCAATACTGATTGAGTAAGAAAATTAAGATCCGCATTCGTATCCGCGGATCTTGATATCTAATATCTGGTATACATTTTTAAAGATCATGAGATACATGACTCCATCAAAATTAAAATATTTTTATTTCACATAAACTTACATGGGCGCTTGTGAAAATTCAGAAGCTAGGTGCACGGTTCCAATTTATTGATTTCTGTAGAGAAGAGCTGGCAAGAAACTCTACGGTTACTCTTTTAAAAATTATTAATTGTTTTTTTTTTCAAATAACACTGTTATAGGTATGGGAGGACAACGGACAATGTAAGCCTGTCAACAAGTACCAGGTACTTAATAGAAAATTGTATACAGTCTACAAGGCCTACAACGTTCTCTCACTAGTAACTAGGGCAGCACCAGTACTTACCTGAATGTGAATCTCTCCTATAGAACGTAGTTCTATAACGGTATTCTCTCTCAGGACTTAGGGTGGCGCGTATACAGTCCAAATAAAACTTATCATTGTTGGATTTCAAAACAGTACGGAAAAAGTGTGGTCGTTTTGCTCGAGGCTCCGTTTGAAATAGAAGAATCCCTGAAATGAAACTTATTAATTAGTTTGGTAGTGCACTTGAAATCAACGTTATAACTACTGCGATTATAAGTCTGAGGCCATATTGTAGACGTTTATAGCACACAGAACAGTGCCGCCAATTTGGCGATTTTGTCGCTAGAAATGGCGAATTTGCCTAAGTCTTAGCGAAAACAAAATAAGTGTTGACGACGAGAAATATTTAGCGACTTATCTGACAACTTGCAAATCAGGGCGGTAGAATCAGTTTTAGCGATTTTTGTTATTAAGCCTAGCGACTTGGGTTTTTAGGAATGTGTAACTTTGACAGAGTATGGCAGGCCTTGGCGGGTGTAGCTAGAGACGGTATTGTCAACCCTTTTCTAACAAACCAAGCATGTCAATAGGCATCACAGTATACGCACAGAAACTGATGACCCGTGACAATTCTGTCATGTCATGGCCCTGTCGCACTCAAAATGCTTAGCGCTTATTGCGTAGACACGAATGGTGCATTCCGAGTTACACTATCATCCATTTAGGTTTAAAGAATCTTTATTCTCAATTAAAACATACACAAATGTCACTTACTTGAGAACAATAAATTAATGTTAAAAATATAAAAAGGTTTGACTTCACCTCTATGTACAGTTTCACAAACACGACCCACCCAACGCATTCATTTCTGTGAGGGTGTTTTACTTGCTGTTAAATACTGACCGAGCTGAATTTTGAATGCATTGAGTGAGTGTACATTTCTAATACTTGATGGTAATTTGTTATATAGTTGCACTCCTTCGAAAGTAACCATTTTTTTGCCATAATTGGTTCTAGTTTTAGGTAGCACTATTAGGCTCGCTCGTCGTGAGCTTCGTTGGCTGACTTGTCGATATTGAGTTAGTATAATGTTTGTGTGTATTTTTTTGTTAAGCACTTTATTAATGAATAAACATGTATTATAGATATAGAGTTGCTTGATGTTCATTAATTTTGTGTCACTATAGATTTTTGAAGTTGATGTTAAATAGGGATAGTTAAAAAGCATTTTTATTAATTTATTTTGCGATCGTTGAAGTTCTGACAGTTTTGTTTTCGTAGCACTGCCCCAGAGTTCAATCAGATATAGTAGGTGCGGCTTTACTAGTGAGTTATAGATGGTGTATCTTAGAATTCGCGGAATACATCGAACTATGTTGCGCAATGTCCCTACTAGTGTCGAGAGCTTGTTTTTTATATATTCAATCTGGGCATTCCACGAAAGAGTACTGTCTATTCTCAGACCGAGGTATTTTTCGCTTGTTTTTAGCTGCAGTGGTACGTCATTAATTTTAAGTGGATCAAATGGTGGAATGATTTTATTTTTTGCCTTAAATATTACATAGCAAGTTTTGGATATGTTTATTGTTAAAAGATTAAATTGAAACCATGTGTATAGAGAATTTAAATCATCTTGGGCCAGTGTAATAATGTCGTGGATGGAAGAACCAAAGTAAAATAAACATGTGTCATCAGCATATAGGGTAAGGTGGCCATGTAGCGTGCTAACACCCGTTCGTAATTAGCACGATCACGATAACGATGGCCCGTGCTTCGTTAATCGTCACAGATGACGTCATGATATGGGCCATCTTGCGATAACGCCGACCATGCCTTTAAATAATATCATCGTGCTTGTGCTGTTTTGTTTTCAGTCGCAGCACATCTTTAAACGTACTTGAATTTCTGAAATTTTGCTTCTGGCTCTAGTGTCGCCACCTAACCAAAGAACAAGAAGAATGTTGAGGTGTGCACAAGTTTTAGATGGTGTGTAAAAATTTTGACGTTAATGATCAAGCACTGTTATCGCGTTCAAGAGCGTTCCGTATTGCTAACAAAAAATGACAGTTCTCAACTGTCATAACCGTGCTATCCTAATCATAATGCAAATTATTGTGAGCGCTGCGAGCAATTATGTTCTAATTGGAAAAGTACTCAATATTCGTATCTTCGCTGCCGGCGAAGTGTCTATAATCGCTTAAAATGTTCATAATTAGCCCCAAATAGATTTTCATGGTTAATTTTGACAGGACACGTAAATCGAGATATCGTAAATCATCATCATCAGTCTGTCGAATGATGTACTGTGGGGTCACGTATCGTGCATTCGTAGATTTGAGCATTCATATGTGTAGAGTAATTCGTGGCGCCCGTATTATATACGTTTATTATATTAAATAAGTGTTTATCTATATTACCTACATACATTTTTGTAACACTAAGCACTAGGCAATCTTTCCTGTCTTAGCAAAGCTAAGAATAAAATTTTATCCGAGGTAACGATTAAGTCCACTTTAAGTAAAGAGGCACAACGTGTATGTAAAGATTAAGAAGTTACATTTAGGTAAATTAGTAGCAACTTATTTTCTTGGCAATAGCAGGATAGTCGGTTGAAATCTAGCTGCAGCAGAAGGCAATCATTTCTTTGTCATTTGGCTCAATATACCTTGTGGTCGTCGGCATATAGGTAGTTAAATTTGAAATTGCGAAAGCGTTGGCTGATGACCTTAATATTTAAAATAAACAGAAGTGGACGAAATACAGAGCCTTGATGTATACCAGTGGTCATCTATGCGATTTTAGATTGATGGCTATTGATTACAACTCCCTGAGTGCGATCAGTTACATAAGAGGTTAACCAGATTGCCATGAATTCCATTGAGCTCTTTTGTATTTAGTAATATTTCATAGCCTACCTTGTCGAAAGCCTTACAAAAGTCCCTATAAACTATATTCACGTGTAAACTGCTGCCATGATCACACAAATAGATAGAAAATGATAGTAAATTAGTTTTTGTCGACCGCCGTTTGGCCGCCGACGAGGCTGTTTTAAATTATGATGCTGTGGAGTCCAGGATAAATTTCTTTATGGAGTAACCGTTCAATGTGTTTGAATTAGGCAGACAGAATAGGTACAACGCCCACAGATTTACATTTATTCTATTAATATTATAAATGTGGAAGATTGGATGTTAGTTACTCAGTCACGCAAAAACGGTTGAGTGGTTTTGGGTGAAATTTAGCACACTGATAGCTTACAACCTTAATATATACATAAGGTATTTTTTTTCACTCCCGTGGGATGATTTTCGATCTCCACGGGGGCGAAGCTGCTGGCGAAAAGCAGTTATACTTAAATAATAAATAGAAACTTGCAGATGGAAGTTATACTATTCTTGAAGGAGTAGGGCAAAAATCAAAACACATTTTACACGACGTATCTGTGGTATTTGTTTCAATATTTTTAAATAAATATCTTATAAATAAATATCTTAGGACAACCAACACACTGTTATCTGATCCCAAACTAGGTAGAGCCTGTAATATGGTAACAAGACAACTGATAAATATACTTATATATTTCTTAATACATACATATTATAGATAAATTACACCCAGACACAGAACAAATGATTGTGTTCATCACACAAAGATTTGTCCTGGGTGGGAATCGAACCAAAGACCTCAGTCTTTGCAGTCAGGATCAGTAACCACTAGACTAACAGGCCAATTTTTGAATTGAAGGTAAGATTGGACTTCAGGTTTATCTTTTCGATTAGACATAGGTCCATAGGTGATTTTATTAAGATTTTCCTCTAAAGAACATTTATATACGAACTGATACACTGAAGACTGTGTATCATTAAACAGTTTTCTATAGTTTGAAAATGTTTCATAGTCAGAAATATTATTATTATTATTTTGAATTTTGATTCTATTCAATTATTTATTTTTAAATATATTTATTGTAATTAAATTGTAAAAATTATGACGTATGATGAACTCAATGTAGATTGAAATAAATTATATTCATTCATTCATTATTATATTCCTTACACTTAATCCATGCGTTTAGTTTCTTTTTTTAAAGTAGTTAGAGTACGAGAGAACCATAATTATGAGATAGCTAACTGACTTTGTCGGGCCAGTGGAGAATCATAATTAATAATAAAACATATCTCAGTGATTTTCAAATTGTATAGGGCATAACAATTCAGACCGGTTCACTTGCTGTATGTTACGATTAATTATGTAGAAGTTGCCCTTTTAAAAGATTTTTACAATCGCGACGGTCGATTTTTTGTATTAATTTACACTGCCAGTAGGTAGAGTGGCGCTCTCATGAAAACACGTTAAACATGGATGACAAAGAAATGATTACAATTGATTTTTACTGGCGCTAAACAAGAAAAAAAAACTTGGAATCGAGCGCATGTTGTTATTGTATTCTCCATGTGAACAAGATACATACCGTCTGCGTTGTAATATTCTAAACGCAGAGTGTCTTCAGTATGATCATCGTTTACTTTTTCGCACGAAAAATCCATTGGAAAATCTTCACCTTCTCCATAAGTGTAGTTGGCTTCTCCATCGTAGTTAACTGACAGGTTTGTCGTTACGTAAGTCAAACTTTGGTTGTTTGCAATTAAATTTACTGCTCCTGGTGAGAAAACAATCATAATTTATATATTTGTCGGGTTTGGTCCAGACATCAGAAGTAAAACTCAGTTATGGCAATACAATACACTAATTTTAATTTAATTGAACAATCAGTTATCTTAAATCTAGGAAATGTAGAAATGAAATAAAACTGAATTAAATAACGAATAAAGGCAGTGAGGGCGGTCACATAGGGCAGTACTGACTGTCAGGGACAGTGGTCCATGCACCCACCGCAATAAGGATAGTACTAACTGTGTACACAGTGTTCCACATCCAATAACCGGGCAGTACTGACTGTCGAGAGACAGTGGTCCGTGCACCAAGACGCATCCGTTTGAAATGCGTGCCGTCTCAACAGCGCAGCTCCTTATAAAGGCGGTCGCTAGTGGCCGAGGGTAGTTACGATATTTTACTGAACTGTACATTACGTCAAATGATCGAAAGAGTGAAGGTTTGTCTATGATGCTTCCGGTGCACGTTCCACTAGCGCCATCTAGTCGCCGTCTCTCGCAGTTGTTAAATAATATTGCTGCCGACACGGCCATTCTGACAAATCACTCGTCCTCGAGTGCATTTATTCATCTAAAAATAATAATAATACTAATTAATTCACATCATCATCATCGTTACATAGCTTAATAGCAAATATCACTGGTCTAGGTATTTCTTTACAACAGAAAACCCCTACAGTTCAAACAAGCTGGTCTAAATCGTCACCCACTAAAGCAGGCGAGATTCCTGCAGCATCTCACACATCATTGCTCATAACAGCAAGAGATCTTATTAGAACACCAATACAGTTCAAACATTCTGGTCTGAATCGTCACCCACTAAAGCAGGTGAGATTCCTGCAGAGCATCACAGATCATCTCCCACAACAACAGGAAAGATCTTTATATTCTATTTGCTAAAACAACCATCTTCCACAAAAGTAGAAGAGACCACATAGTAATTGATCATTCCAAAGATTCCATTATAGCATCGGAATTATCTACACTTAAGGTGCGAGAACTTACAGAAAGTGTTTCCTCTGCATCATCTGCAGTCAATGTGCCAGAGCTTACAGAAAGTGTTTCCTCTGAATCATGTGCAGTCAATGTACGAGAGCTTACAGTAAGAGTTTCCTCCGAGTCTGAGGTCATATCATTATTTACTGGCACAAAAGACGTACTGAGCTCATCTTCTGCCGTCACGGTCCGTTCATCATTTTCATCACTATAATTTTCGCAAATTTCTAAATAACTTTCTTGCCCTTTAGGTACTTCCCTTAAATTTTCATGTGCATATTTATAAATTCTGTTAGAACCGTTAATATGTTTAAGTTCATAACGGTCATTATCTAATACGGTGACTATTTTATAAGGCCCCTTAAATTTATTATCTAACTTTGTTTGATGTCTTGCTTCGCATTTTGCGAAAACAAATTCACCTACTGCAAAAGGTTTAATCCGAGCTTTTCCCTTATTAAACCGTATAGTGTCAGCGTTAGCTACTCTTTGAATATTTTCTGATGCGGATGAACGAGCCGTTTCAACATTAATTATAGGTGGTTCAGAAGAACTAGGAGTTATTTTAGCTAGACTAAGTGAGGAACCTTGAATGCCAAACATCAGTTCCATAGGCGTAAAACCTGTGGTCCTGGAACGAGTACTATTAAGAGCAAGTTGGATCTCTCCTAGTTCATCCTTCCAAGCATTATTAGAATTACATTCTATAACAGTAAGAATACTCTTCAAAGTTCGCATGACTCTCTCAACCTGCCCGTTAGCTCTACTAGAACCAGTTGCTATTAAATGGAGCTCTATTCCATTATTATTACAAAAGTTTTTAAACTCATTGCAGTCATAACAACGTCCTCTATCTGCGATAATGCGCTTCGGAGCACCAAATAAGTTTACAGCATTCTTAATTGCTCTCACAGCGTATGAAGAGCTTAAGGCCGGTGTATATTCCAGCAGTACAAACTTTGTAAAGGCGTCTATTAAAACTGAGCAATATTCTTTTTTATCACTTTTGCCCGAAAGTTTTCCGGTTAAATCCAAGTGAATTGTGTGCCAAGGGACTGGATGTTTAGGAATTGAATGCAACTGCATTTGCTGTGCACCTGAAGGGCCTTTAGCAGTTTTACATACTACGCAGCAATTAATAAACTTTTTGACTAATTTAGCCATATCAGAAAACCAATAAAATTCGTAAAGTTTGTCTAAAGTCTTGTCAAAACCTAAATGTTTTATTTCATTATGAACGTGGTTAATAAGGGACCAAACCAAAGAACGTGGTACAATAGGTAGCCAACTAGAAACTCCTCTACGTTCTATCTTCCTATACAATATTCCTTGTCTTAAATCATACGTATGCGATATCTCTTCAGGTAATTGATTATTACGGATTTTTGCTATTATTTCAGAAAGTTCCGAATCGCGTTCTTGTTCTACAATTAACCAACCTTTATCTAATTCAAGGAAATTTACTTTGCGGGGCTCAGAATAATTTGTGTTTGACAAATTGCGAGACAAGAAATCTGCATGAGCCATCTTTCGACCTTCTTTGTACACGATATCAAAATCATAAGCTTGCAATATAGCCCACCAACGGTGAACCCTTGGAGTCAAATCACGTTTAGAGTGAGAAGCTTTAAGGGAGTTACAATCGGTAAATACGGTGAATTTTCGTCCATGCAAATAATGACGAAAATGTTCGATTGCTTTTACTACCGCAAGAGTCTCTAACTCGTAAGAGTGATATCGCGTTTCTGCATCTATGGTCTTCCTACTATAATATGCTACTACATGAGGGGTATCATTATGTTTTTGGATAAGAATTGCACCATATCCCGCACTACTTGCATCGGTATAGAGTTCAATGGGCAAGGAAGGGTCAAAAACTTTTAAAACTGGTTCAGACGTCAAAATGTGGATAAGTTTTTTGTGTATTTGGTCATGCTCAGGGGTCCACTTAACATTGCCTTTTCCTTTTGTCAAGGGATATAAAGGGCGAATTATTTGGGAAAAGTTAGGAATAAACTGTCTAAAATACGTTGCCAGCCCTATGAGCTGCCTAACATGAGTGACAGTTTTTGGCGTTGGAACATTAATTAAGGCTTGTATTTTTTTTGGATTTGGTCTAATCTCCCCAGCTGAAACTATATACCCAAGGTACTCAGTTTGAACTTTCAGAAACGAACATTTCTTTAAATTAAACGAGAAACCAGCATTGGACAGAGTTTTAAGTAATTTGTCTAAACGGTCAAGCCCCTCATTAATATCTGTGGAAATTGAAAGGACATCATCCATGAAAACTAGAATTCTTTCATCATTCATAGGCTGTAGAGCAGTATTAATAGCCTTTTGAAAAATGGAAGGTGCATTGCGCAAACCGAAGGGCATAGCCAAATATTCGAACTGCCCTTTTGGGGTAACAAATGCAGTTTTTTCTATGGAACTTTCATGTACAGGCAGCTGGTGAAACCCAGAGGCCATATCAATACTACTAAAATAATGAGCACCATTAAGTTTATCAATTTGTTCACAGATCAGAGGTAAAGGATAATGATTAGGTTGAGTATTACTATTTAATTCCCTATAGTCAACACACATGCGTGTACTACCGTCCTTTTTCTCTACAAGAATGATGGGGCTTGCAAACGGGGATGAACTTTCCCTAATAATATTTGCCGCCAACAATTGCTCGATTTTTTCGTCAACTATCTTAGATTCCTGAGGGGATAACCTATACGGTCTCCTATGTACCACTTTATGAGGATCAATTAAATCGATTTTCAACTGTCCTGTTTTAATTCTAGTTGTTGGAAAATTTTCAATAAAATTATCTGCATATTGCGTTAATATGTTAAAAAGTTTTATTCGGTCAGATCCTGTCAAGTCAGTATTAATTGAATCAATGTCAAAAATAGGTTTGGTTTTGGTACACATATTAGTCTCGACACACCGTTTGAATGTTAAACCGCTCTCTGAAATTTCAACAAGAATATCGCGCTCAAGTATATCTCTACCTAATAAAATAGCATCACGCAAGCAATCATCTGGAACTACATGAAGAGTGACGCTAATTTCAACGCTTTGAATTTTTATGTTACAAATGATTTGCTCTGTGCTACTAATGATACTCTTTCCAATACCAGTCATGTTGATAAAGTCATGCGATCTTTGTCCAACAACAAGGTGTGAAAAACTTTTCCTAATTAAACTACACTCTGAACCGGAATCAAAAATAAAGGGAAATGTCATACTATTACAGTTGAGTTTAGTTCACGACGTATTTGAACATCACACTGAGATAATATAGAAATGGCAAAGCCTGTCACAACCTTTTCAGATAATCTTGCGTCCGGGATATTTTCAATCAATTGCCAAAGACGTAAACATGCCTGAGCAGGGGTCTCATTAGAATTAAGTTGAAATTTGAGGATACTGTCAAAGTGATCCTGAATAAGCATAGGGCGAGAGAACTGAGCTTTTAAAGTCTCCTGTATATCGTCCCATTGATATTGACTGGGAGGTATCTTGGTCAGTAATGTAGCTGCGCGGCCTCGAAGACAATGGGTCAATGTCATGATTAAATCGACACCTTTCAAATTTTTGCTTTTAATTATAGTGTCTGACAGCCGACACCAGCCCCCTATGTCTGAATTGGGGTCGTCAGGATCAAAAGGTACTAACGCTATGAAAGGTTGTGGTGCTGAATTGGACCGGGGTAGTAGAGCATCAGTTAATTTTGAAAGAAATGCTTCTAAACTATTTGTGGGTAGCGGAATATCTTCCTGCATATTTTGTGATGATGAAGTGCCAGAGGTGGGCGGAAAATCCGATCCCACTTCTGATGTCGGGTTTGGTCCAGACATCAGAAGTAAAACTCAGTTATGGCAATACAATACACTAATTTTAATTTAATTGAACAATCAGTTATCTTAAATCTAGGAAATGTAGAAATGAAATAAAACTGAATTAAATAACGAATAAAGGCAGTGAGGGCGGTCACATAGGGCAGTACTGACTGTCAGGGACAGTGGTCCATGCACCCACCGCAATAAGGATAGTACTAACTGTGTACACAGTGTTCCACATCCAATAACCGGGCAGTACTGACTGTCGAGAGACAGTGGTCCGTGCACCAAGACGCATCCGTTTGAAATGCGTGCCGTCTCAACAGCGCAGCTCCTTATAAAGGCGGTCGCTAGTGGCCGAGGGTAGTTACAATATTTTACTGAACTGTACATTACGTCAAATGATCGAAAGAGTGAAGGTTTGTCTATGATGCTTCCGGTGCACGTTCCACTAGCGCCATCTAGTCGCCGTCTCTCGCAGTTGTTAAATAATATTGCTGCCGACATATTAAACATAGTGTTATAATTATAAAGATTACATTTTATCAGGGCTATGTTAATTTTCTCAATAAGGTCTAACAATTGTGTAAGGAAGGGAAGATTTAAATTAAGAAAGAAGGCAAACTTTTATTTATTCGACAATTATATAATGTCGAATGACTTTATAGTTACTTAGTATAAATTAGACAACAGGTTATCCGCTAATCACAGCAAGATTGTGTCAAATTTGACAGCAGAACCAATCGGTAATGGGACCCTAACCCCATGTCCCAACCACCATTTTGTCCTGCCTTCTACCGCGGTTTTGGATTAAGGAGTTGGATCACAAGGCCCGCCATGCTAAAGCTTACACCGGTCCGGTTTCATAATTTTGTGTTGTCTCCTCTTGGAAAGTCGCGACATCCCCGTAAGGGGGCGTGGCGGGCGGCACCGGAGCTTCGCTCCCCGTCCGCGGATGGTACACGGTGGCCCGCCAAAATGGGCCCCTAAATGTTTTGCCTTATTACGGCTGGCAATATATGGGACGCGTTTTTTTTTAACGTATCCCTGTGTGTGTTTGCTATTGTGACTCTGTTGGCGCGCCGCGGCGTTGAGTTTATATCAACGCCGCTTTCTTCACGACACTTTGGCGGTCTGTCCCCGCCAAAGTGGAGGGGAGACCTGGGGGAGGCCCGGCGAGAGACGACCAGTGACAATATGCCGACTCGACGCTCCCACAGAGTAGGGTGCGCGCCCCTGCTTATCCCGTTTCCTAGAGCAAGCCGGTAGCGATCTAAGCTAAGGGGCAGTATGTGCGTGTGGGCGGTAGTATACTGAGTGACACCGCCCATGTATACGTGACAACGCAGGCCCGCCCGCGTGTACACGTGTGTCTGTTGTATCCTGCGACCACAACAGTCTTTAAACGCTCGCATCCCCACTGCTGAGACACAGACCTCCTCTTGGTGAGAGAAAGTGGGCCGTAATCTACCACGCTGCCCCAGCTTGGGTTGGTAGATGTCACATGTCTCTGAATTTAGGGCATGCCGGTTTCCTCACGATGTTTTCCTTCACCGTGTCGAATACTGCAGATTGAGAAATTGTCCCTAGATCGCTATCTTACAGGCAAATAAATTAAATGTTCACAATGATATCTATACTAATATTATAAAGAGGAAACCTTTGTATTTTTGTATGTTTGTATTGAATAGGCTCAAAAACTACTGGACCGATTTCAAAATTTCTTTTACCATTACTTAGAGGGATTCTTCCAAATCCGTATAGGCTATATTTTATCCCGGAAAATAGATAGGATTTTTCGTGGTAGTGAAAATTGTGGAGTAAGGCGTCGAAAAAACTGCCGTACGTTAACGATTCTCGCGAACGCTGCCTAAATGGTTAGAGATGTATGGTTGACTTCTATAGAAAAGTTGTAGAACTCAATAATGCCTACAAAAAAGTCCGCGATAGTATAAACCAAACATTTATATTTTAGCCATTATAACCACTTTTCCATAGAATAAAAGTAATTAAAATTATTAGCCTACGTTTATTGATCATATTATCGTCAAATACTAATCCTTATCCAAATAAACTATTTATTGAGCAAGATTCTTTCAATTGCTATAAATTACTTTTTATTTTATTCCAATCGGACAATCCATTCAAAAGATATTACGAATTAAAATTACACAACAAACCACCCGAACACCACAACCCGTTCCCTACTGCGAACATAGTGTATAGTGAAGCATTAAGGTAAAGAGAAAAAAAAAAAAACAAAAAAAAAAAAAACAAAAAAAATTAAAACAAAAATAAAAGAGTTAAGCAGGTACGAAACAAAGAAATGCAACACGAATAAAAAACCTATAAAAACATACATACAAAACATTTTTTTTTTTTCAGAGAGCTTAAAAAATAAATGTCCACCCGTGCGAAGCCGGGGCGGGCCGCTAGTTATAAATAAATAGAGTAAGGTAGGTTATACGCGCTCCCCAAGTGACACGTGAAATCTTGTATATTTACCCTATTTTAATCGTCTCGTCTCTTTTTCGCTCCCAATAATTACGATATGCCGTCTTTCTCCCACGTGTCATTATAATAGTGTGACATTGTGCCGTTTTCGGAGATCGAATGCTAGATAGGTTACCTATATATCTCTTTTTACTTATAATATCATTGTTACTTAAAAAGTGTTAGAAATAATTAAAGACTCATCATTATTATTGGAACGAAGTTCCTTATCGCGCGTTGTGAAAGGGGGCTAGACGGAAAAAATTCTTACGAAAAGTTGTCACGACATGCTTTAACCGAACCTCGTCCTTTTTTCAAAAAAAGGACGAGGTTTCTCAATTCGACCGTATATATTTTGTATGTTGTTGTTTTTTTTGTTGTGAGTAGAGAGGGAGAGAGGGAGAGAGGGGGAGAGGGGGAGGAGAGAGGGGGAGAGGGGGAGGAGAGAGGGGGAGAGGGGGAGTGGGAGAGAGAGGTAGAGAGAGAGGGAGAGAGAAGGAGATAGAGAGAGAGAGAGAATATTTTTGTTGAGTGTATACAGGTTTTTTGGACATAATAAATAATTAAAAAATTATAACTATTATGAATCCTGGAAAGGAACTTCGTTCCATCCGGGTGTCCCTTGATACCTCTAAAGTTTTTCAGCCAAAAGACGTCCACTGCTGGACAAGGGCCTCCCACAATTTGGGGGTATTTGCCAAAATCGCCACGCTTGGCAGGCCAATTGGCAATCGCAGTATGGTGGTAAAATGCATTGAGAACGCTGCTGCCCATTCGCTGGTAAGTCCAAAAACAAGTAAGTATTCGTCTTTTACGGCTCCCACGGGAAGAAAAAAAAAAGCCCAAACCCAAGGACCTTCCCTTGCTTGGTTATGCACTTTATGAAGTAGACAAGGAGTAAGGACGGATTTTGGGAATTCCCACGGTTTTGAGGATATAAATATAGGGTGGATGAAGTCACTGGCAGAGTGCTAATGAGGTAAAAAATTATAGTTGATGTGTGTATTGCTTTTGAGGTATTTTTTTAATTGATATAATTATACGCTTTTTTCTATTATTATCTACATTTTAGTTTGGTTTTCTATGAAACCGTATTTTTTAAACTATTATTTATGTTCTATTTTTCAAAAGTGGGTTTTTTGTTTTTTTTTTTTTTGCCATCCTTGTGATCCTGCATAATGGCACAAATTTATGAAATTATTGTATTGTCATCGGTCCTTGACAAATGTGCAAAATGTTTTAAATTAATCCGACGTTTTAAAGAGGGCAAAAATCACGTTAAAAGATGATACATACTATAATACTAAGCTAATAAAAGTATGTTAAAAAACACTTACTTGCTCCTTTGACATGAAGTTTAAAATGTAAATTGCTTGCAGTATAAATATGTTTCCTGTGTATATGTTTCAACGGACCATGGTACTCTTCTAAGGCTGTGCACGCCCACCTAGTACTCATTTCGGCCGTAACATGAGTGACCTGAAATCATATATAATTTTATATTAACACTCCTGTATTCTGAATTTCACTAAGGATATTTCCATAGCTCACTGGTGTATTATAAAAAAATATATAGATAAAATCTTTATTACTAGGATAAAAAGCACAAAACAAGGGCTTGTGGCTATGTAATAACAGCCGAAAGGGTTGATCGTTCAGGTTAAGCTACGCTTTCTGCGGTTGGTCTGTGGATGGCTGACCATCTTTTTTTTTTCTGGATGGGAAATCATCAAATGACTTCTCCCGCTCTGGGCGGGGCGGGAGGGCGTGTCAGACTTTTACTAATTAAAACCCACCCGTGTTCCTTCAGTTGCCCATGTGCCAGGGTCACGGTATCTCTTTCGAACAATCTCGCGACCCTGGCAGGCAGACCCCTTCAGTGCTGGTGACATCTCATTGAGGCGCGCGTGGAACACTACGCGCCGTCGACCCGAGCCTGGTCCTTACCGGGAGGCGAGCTCTTACCGGGCGGCGAGCATGGGTGACCATCTTTACATACCAATACCCTTCCGTGCCTCAGAAAGCACGCTCAGCCGTTGGTCCCGGCTGTCTTTATTTGATCTTAGATAGTCGTTACGGGTCGTCAGAAGCCCGAAAGTCTGACAACCAGTCTTACCAAGGGGGTATTGTCCAGTAACTGGGTTGTGGTGGTCAGATCGGCAGTCGCTCCATGTAAAATACTGGTACTCAGCTGCATCCGGTTAGACTGGAAGCCACCCCAAAAAGGCTAGACCGATGATGAGTTATACATGTTCGTATAGATAGAGTTAAGTTTGTAAGTTAAGTTAGTATAAGCGTTTTTATCGCATTCGGTTTTCCTATAACGGTAGATGTAAGATGAAAAATAAATAAACAGAATGAGGCACCGACCACAACCCAATTTGGTTAAGTGCAAAAGAAAGATGATAGTGACAGTACTCAAATCAAAAAAATAAATAAAAACAAAACGTATAAACTAATACAATAAAAAAAAACAATCATGATAGTCTACATAAACAAAATAATAGGTTGGGGAAAAAGTTTCTTAGCATTTTTTAAGAAAAAGTTTCTTAGCATTTTTTAAGAAAATTCAAAACATTTTTTAATAAAGTTTATTTACATTTAACTAAAGTATGTAGGTATCATTTTGTTCGATAACTTTTTGCCATCTTGTAGGTAGGGACATGATCCCATTGCTATAGAAATTTTGGGACTTCTGGTTAAAATACCGCGACAAGTGGTTTTGGCAGTCCTCTCGTGATGTTAACCTGACACTGCCTAAAGAATTCTGAAGAGACCGAAACAGGTGTAAATCCGAAGGTGCAAGGTCAGGACTATACGGCGGATGCATTAACACCTCCCAGCCAAACTCTCTTAATTTTTGTTGGGTGGCTAAAGATGTGTGAGGTCTAGCGTTATCATGATGAAAAACCACACCCCTTCTGTTGATTAATTCCGGCCGCTTTCTCTCAACTTCTTGCTTTAATCTCATTATTAATTTCATTAGTTATTCGCAGTAGAGTTCAGAATCGATGGTCCTGCCTGGTGGTAACAGCTCATAATGAATAATGCCCTTCCAATCCCACCACACACACAGCATCACCTTGTTGCGAGTTAACCCGGGTTTCACCACAGTCTGTGAAGCCTGACCGGCCTTTGACCACGACCTTTTTCGCACGTTCTTGTCATACGTGATCCACTTTTCATCACCAGTTATCAGCTTCTTCAAAAATGGTTCGGTTTCATTACGTCGTAATAAAGAATCACAAATGAGTACACGGTTTATTAGGTTTCTTTCAGTGAGCTCGTGAGGTACCCAAATGTCGAGCTTTTTTGTGTACCGAGTTTTTTTCAAATGCGCCAAAACTGTTTTGTAGTCAATTTCCAGTCCTTCAGCTACGTCGTAACTACTGGTATGCCGATCTTGCTCCACTTTTGCAAAAATGGCATCCATTTTATCCGTAATAGGGCGACCAGAGCGACGTGCATCTTTGACATCAAAATTTCCGGATTGAAAACGCTTAAACCAAATTTGTGCTACTCTCACAGACACTACACTAGGTCCATAAACATCGCAAATTTTTTTCGCGGCTTGCGTTGCATTTTTAACTTTTTTGTAGTAAAATTTTAAAATGTATCGAATTTCTTCATTAGATTCACTCATCTTGACGGTACGAAAAACAAATGAAAATCACACATTTTCCTAATTTGAATTTGGAATAATGTTCTTTAAAATTTAAACTTTCTATGATACCAAAACCAGCCAGATACAAATAGTATAGCCAAAGAGATTTTATTACAAGTTCATACATACTATAATGCGAAAAGACTTTTTCCCCAACCTAATAAATAAAAATGGGCATATAAATATCCTTACCAAAACCAGAATATTATTATATATAATTATTATATATCTAACCATACGCTGAATGTTCGCATGGACCAGATTGCAAGATAAACATCGAAAAAAAAAACAGAATAATGACTCGCTTATGTTCTACACTGTGGTGTAAGCCTTAGTAAACACGCCACAGCTATTATATTGCACCCTACCCTCATCGCTCAACTATTGTGCCGTTTCTTGTGTGTAACCTTGTTTTGATTTGTTTATTTTGTATTAGTGCTATGATAGTTTTTAAGTTTCCTAGACGAAGTATTCGTGTAATGTTAGTTGTTTTTTTAAGTTTTCGTGTGTGTGTTTTGTTAGTATCTACGCTTACTGGCGGATAACATTATTTTAAACTTATATTTACGTTTTCTCTATAAGTGAATGTATATATATTCTTTTGAGAAAATAAATATCATTAACCGTAAATACTCACATTTAAAATTTGGACTTTACCATTTCTAAATTTGGTTTCTGGTACAAATGTTTCAAATGTTCCGCCATTGCTTGTTTTGTAATAATTATTACACCTGAAAACAGTAATATAATATTAGGCTGCAACTTTTCCACTGCAGCTATGTATTACAGATATGATAGGAGGCTCGCTCACGCTTTCTAGCTCCGTGTTAGAGCGTAAGTGCACTGTATTCAACCAGCACCCTCATTGCGAAACGCACAATTTATCAGAATCTAAATGGGATTGAAGATTATTTCTAAACCATTGCGTCATTTGTTCGAATAAATTGTCGGCTCAGCAACGTAAATAACGCAATGAATGTTGTTTAACTATGAATAATAAACCAATTCCTACCGATAAAAAGTTCCGCAATTACCCCTCTGGTTATTGTCTAAGCGATTTACAGACACTTCAAATGACCAAAGTTCTAGCAGTTAAGCATTGCCAAACAGCGTGGCAATGTCGCCAGTTTCTTGGGCACATTACTATTTGACAGCGATGTGGCGGATTTTTTGGATGGCTTTTAATTTGTTGCTAGGTTTTATGTTGAGATAGTTTATAATTTGTATTTTATGAACATAGTTTTTATTATCATGGTCAACGTCAACAACGGCCCAATCGTCAACCTCACCTGCACGCGCCCTACGGCGACAGAAAGAAACTCTGTGGTGCTCCCTGCCAGATAACAGACGAGGCCCTGGCGACCGAACCGTGGCGGTATATCCACAAACCTGGCCGTGAGACTGGCTGGAGAGGCTACAGCAAGCCTTGGTTCTAAAATAATTCCAAAAATGACTGGATTGTGGAGGAGTAAAGAAGAAATCATGGAAGCAATATTGAAAGAAAAACTACCCCAGGAGGGTACCAGCGATGCTGGAGAATCCCTCCCTGAGCAAATCTCAGGCTGCCCTTCGTATTCTGGGGGGGGCACAATTTTGCATCTTATGAACGAGCATGAAAAGGCGGGAAGCCAGCGCCCTCTGTTGTCTAACAGTACTGGTCTAAACAAAACCCAAACGATTGATAAAGATCACTCAACGCCACCTACACGAATGGTACAGCAAACCTTTCATCGCAGTATGTTTTACAACAAAACCAAGTACCTATCAACAGGAGACCTCACCGATACTGACATAAGTAAGAACACTAATAACACACCAACCACTGACACGAACAAACCTCCTAGAACAGTAGAATGGCAGAGTGTACCTGTACCAAGACAGCATAAGCGAAGAAGAACCTCTCGCACACCATCTCCAACAAACACGGATATACCGCTAAGCAACAAATATGATACCCTCAATCTAGATGTATACGATGCTGAAACTGCGACAAAACACACCAAACAACAAACGAGTAAACCCCCACCTATTATGCTTTACGGTATAGAAGACATCACCAAACTTTCAAATCTGATCAAAAGTGGACTAAATGATACTGAATTCTCAATGAAAATAATCACCCGAAAACAATTAAGGCTCAACTGCTCAACCATTGATGCCTACAAAAAACTTATGAACATAGTTAGAGAGAATAGACTGATAGGTCATACATTTACTAGCAGAGACACTAGACCGTATCGCATAGTCATAAAGAACCTTCATCCCACAACCCCATTCGAAGCAATTAAAGAAGCCGTAGAGAATACAGGAAACACTGTAAAAGGAGAAATTATAAATGCAAAATATGGCCCTGATAAAATACCTCTGTCAACATTTTTTGTAAACCTAGATCCGCACCCAAATAACCATCAAGTAAAGACGATCACTCACATATATCATACTAGAGTACAAATAGAAGATCCCATAAATAATAAAACCGTGCCACAGTGCAAAAGATGCCAACAATATGGGCACACAAAAAATAATTGTTTAAGACCATACAGATGCGTCAAATGCGCTGAGAACCACAATACCGCCGACTGCCCAAAGAAAGATAGGAACACGCCAGCTAAATGCGCTCTATGCCTCGGCAGTCACCCTGCTAACTACAAAGGCTGCCAAGTTTTCCTAGAAATTAACAAAAGAAAGAACAATACGTCGAAAACAAAAACGATAACGCAGATACCCGATAGCAACCCAGCAACAATAAACATCAGAAAATATGACACTGGCAATTCACCAGCAACAATTATTGATAGAGCGTACTATAATGGAACTCATGACAGAAAAATACTATTGCCTACTATAAGTCCTGACAAGACATACGCAGGAGCGACCAAAGGTCAGCACAATCACACAAAAGATGAATCAAACCTAGAAATCTTACTCACAAAACAAGCTGAAAAGCTAGATAAGCTAATTGAACAAATGGGCAACATGATGATATTACTCACAACTGTTATTAACAAACTGGTAAGATAAATGGCTACCCTAAAGATCGCAACGTGGAACGTTAATGGTCTTCTGTACCATAGGCAAGACGTTATAACAACAATAAAACTGCACAACATTGATGTACTATTAGTTTCCGAAACACACCTTACCTCAAACAATAACTTTGTAATGGACAATTATTGCACATACTTGACCTGCCATCCAGATGGGACATCGCATGCAGGAACTGCAGTGATAATAAGAAAAACAATTAAGCATGAACTTATACAAGAATACAGAACGTCAGAGATACAAGCTACATCGGTGATAGTACATGATAGAAAGGGTTCAATAACCTTATCAGCCATATATTGTCCGCCAAGACATGCTCTGAAAGAAAAAAATTTCACGCAATATTTCAAATCACTTGGTCAGAGGTTCCTGGCTGGAGGTGACTGGAATGCAAAAAATATACATTGGGGGTCACGCTTAACCGTCACTAGAGGAAGAGAACTAAAACTTAGCATAGATAAAAACAAGCTACAAATTCTAAGCACAGGACAACCAACATACTGGCCAACAGACCCACACAAAAAACCAGATCTATTAGATTTCTTTATATTTAAGGGTCTTTCAAACTTGTACCTGAAAGTTGAAAGCTGCCTGGATAGTAGCTCTGATCACACACCTGTGATAGGAACGATAAGTGCAACTATAATTACAACACCAAAAAAGGAATGTTTATACAATAAGCGGACAGACTGGGATGCTTTCAGAGCATATATCGAGGCAAACCTCCAATTAAAAGTGCCACTGAAGATATGTGACGATATTGACTCGGCCACAACATATATTACTAACCTCATTCAACAGGCAGCATGGAAGTGCACACCAGAGACGAAGCAAAAAACCTCTAGTAGTGATATCCCTAGAGAAATCAAGGAAAAGGTTCTGGAAAAAAGAAGACTCAGAAGGGTATGGCACAACAGTCAACATGCCATGGACAAAAAGGCACTGAATAAAATGGCCGCAGAATTAAAGCAATTCATAAAGAACATTGAAGCTGAAACCCTGAAAAATAAATTAGAAAACTTATCAAGCTCAGCAAAGAATGAATACTCACTTTGGAATGCAGTAAAAACAAGCAAAGCAGCACCTATGCCAGCCCAATATCCCTTACAGCTAGATAATAGTACCTGGGCAAGAACAGATGAGGAACGATGTCAAGCCTTCGGAAAATTCCTTAGTACAGTTTTCACGCCAAATGACAGTGTTGCCGAGACTGACGACGAAATAAACAGCTTCCTGAAATCGGATCTTCAGCTGAGCCCTCCATTAAAAAGTTGCTCACCAAAAGAAATATACCATGAGATAAGGAAACTAGACCAAAAAAAGGCTCCAGGATTTTGCTTAATAACAGCGGAAGTACTTCAACAATTACCCAGAAAGGCGATAGTATTCCTCACGCAGCTGTTCAATGGTATCTTGAGGCTGTCATACTACCCCAAATTATGGAAAGTCTCAGAAATCATAATGATTCTAAAACCAGGCAAACCACCACACCTTGTATCATCATATAGACCCATAAGCCTCCTACCGGTAATTTCAAAACTATTTGAAAAAGTGCTATCACGTAGATTAAATCCTATACTAGAAGAAAACAAAGTTATTCCAGAACACCAGTTTGGATTTAGAAGTAAACACTCCACAACAGAACAAGTTCATAGAGTAGTCACAAAAATAAGAAATGCAATGGAGAATAAGGAATATTGCTCAGGGGTCTTCTTGGATGTGCAACAAGCCTTTGACAAAGTCTGGCACCCAGGACTCTTGTTTAAGCTCAAAAGTAATCTTCCACACAATCTTTACCTGCTTTTGGAATCGTACTTAAACAACCGCATATTCAGAGTTAAGATTAACGAGTCATACTCCAACTGCTATGACATAAAAGCAGGAGTGCCGCAGGGTTCGGTATTGGGCCCGGTACTGTATTTGATATACACAGCCGACCTACCCAATACCGACAATATCCTCTCCGCAACTTTCGCTGACGATACCGCAGCCCTCTGTAATAACCAAGATCCAATTAAAGCATCGCAAATGCTGCAGGTACATCTTGATAAAATTAACACATGGATGGAGAAATGGCGTATCAAAGCAAGTGTCAGCAAGTCAGTACACGTAACGTTCACTCTTCGAAAAGGAAATTGTGCACCAGTTAAACTCGGAAACGATGTATTGCCCCAACATCAAACATCCAAATACCTTGGTATGCACCTGGATAGAAAACAAACCTGGAGACAACATATCGAGAAAAAACGAGATGAGCTGAATCACCGCCTGCAATCACTGAAATGGCTAATAGGAAGAAATTCACAAGTATCTATCGATAACAAAATACTCATCTATAAAACTATCTTGAAGCCGGTATGGACCTATGGAATTGAGCTCTGGGGAACAGCCAAAAACTCCAATGTAGAGATCCTGCAAAGATACCAAAATAAAGTTCTGAAAACCATAACAAATGCTCCGTGGTTCACCAAAATGACAGAGCTACATGACCTCCTCAAAATTAATACTGTAAAGGAAGAGATTGAACACCGAACAAAATTATACAAAATGCGCATTGAAAAGCACGTTAACAGCCTGGCTTCTGTACTGACTAACCCACTGGAACTCCGTCGATTGAAAAGACAGCACACATGGGACATGGCTTGATCTAGTCAAGCAGCAAGAAGAGGGACGGCCCTCACTGGAGGACCGTACTCGAAACGCCAACAAGCACAGAACGCATCTGCTGAAGGCTTTGGAAGCCGATTGCAAGATTAAAAAAAAAAAAAAAAAAAAAAAACAAAAAAAAAAAAATGGTCAACGTCACCGTCATCAGTTTCATCGGTAGCGTTTTGCAACTGAAATAGGCGTGTAACGTTTCAAATAAAATAATGAACTCGAACACTAATTGAATTTTTGAAGTTTATAGAAAGATAATAACGACCAAATTAAAAGCATATATTCTAAGTAAAACCAAGAAATTTCACGTGGAGGATGTTGCGACAGAAGCTTGCTACTTTAAAAATCTGAATAAAACCAGAAAGTTTTAGTCATTCCATTTTGGTCGGTAAAATAACTCGCGTAATAAGTCGCATGAAGGATCACAAGTAATCCACGGACTGCAGTGATTTCCTGGAGTCATTATACGACCCACTAGGAAACACTCCACAGTCAAACTACTACTACGGTTTTGTGGGGCTTAGTTTATAAGTTATACTTACCTCTAAATATAAATAAATAAAGAAAAAAAAAAGAAAAAAGAAACACACTGCATAAGCGTACACTTTCATCATCATTATCATCATCATGCTCCCCCCAATTTTGGGGGATTTGCATTAATCGCCACGCTTGGCAGGCGGGTAGGCACAGTATGGTGATAAAATGCATAGAGGACGCTGCTGTCCATTCTCTAGAAAGTCCCTGAGTCGCCTCTTGCGACACTCACGGAAAGAAATGGGATAGTATTATTCTTTACGTTCAGCACGGATACGCGGAAAGCGTACACTTTAAGTACTAGGAATACCAGAAATGTCCATCTGCAGATTTTGGAATAATGCAGTGACCGAATGGTGGCCAAGGTTAGGCAAAAGAAACCAAGACCGTCCAAAAGCGCATTGGGCTGATGATATCATCAAACTTGCGGGAAACACGCGGATGAGAGAAGCACGGAACCGAGAAATATGGCGGAAAAGGGAGGAAGCCTTTACCTAGTAGTTGGTAATTCCGGTCTGAAATGATGATGATGATGAGATTTTGGGGATACTTAAGGCGCGGACTGACTACGATTTTAAATGCTACAACTACATGCTACAGCTCCAACAAATAAGGTTGAAAATTGAATAAATATTTGGATTGACGATGTGACTAAGCTGCGAATTGGCATTTATTTTACGGTTTTATTTAGATTATTCGGACTACACACATTAAATTAAATAATTGTCTGGTTAAAGTTTTAAAGTAATGTTTATTCTATTGAACTCTTTAAAAAAAAATGTTATTATCGCTGAAAATACAGAGATGTTCGACGTCAAAGTTTTTTTTGTGAAACAATTTTTATTGGGAATATCAAACAATTTTTCACTATTCTATTCGGTTAGAATTTTTCTTTAAACCCTTCTCTGTCCACTGTATTTTTTGTGTCGTATATTTTCATTGCGTTACGTCATACTCGATTGTCAAAGACACCAGTGTTTTGTGAATATTGAGGTAACACCGCGCCTTAATAGGGCAACAGTGGATATATCTTTATGTACCAGATGACATTTTGTACCGTCTCGACGTTCATATGGTGAGTTGTGTAACTAGAATAGAAGGCAGGAAGGCCTTCAGATTCATCGCAGGTGACTAAAGGAGCGCGGGACGCGGGCGGACGGGGATGCGTGTGCGGCTCGTGCGCCTGCGAAAGATCAATGAGGCCGCCTACCGGCCGGCTTCAAAGGGTAGGACCGTGCTAGGAAATCATTGATACATGCCGCGCATTGAGTAGGGTGCGTACGATTTGAGTTTCGACAGATTTGAATTGCGTTTTTTTTTTTACAAATTTCTTTTTTTGTTGTTCTAGTATGAAAATGTAACTTTAAATGTGTAGTATTTATTGCTAGATCAATTTCATTGCATGTTATTCAAAAATAAAAATAATAAAAATTTCTATGCCAAAGGCTTCTACTCCGTTCACCTATTACACCCATTTTTTTTCAAGACGTTTAAAATGTCACCCGGTATATAATTCTACTATACGTGTGTATGTCACTGAACTCCTCCTAAACAGCTGGACCGATTTGAATGTTTTTTTTTTATGCGTTTGGGTGGCACCCTGGATGGTTTAGATTCACTATTGGACTCGATAAATAGAACTCGATAGCAGCGCCACCTACCGGAGGTGGCGCAGCTATCGAGTTCTAGGTAACAGGACAACGTCTGTACGGTCAGCTAGTTTTTTATATATTGTTCGCTGCAGGGTTAAAAGTACGTTACAAAGCTATTTAGCGTTGAATTTTAAAACGGCTAGACCTGAAAAAAAAATTTCACTATAAATTACAATTATAATATTTATTACACGTCAATGATATTTTGTTTAAACTAGATGAGGTCAGCGTTTCCTATCTGACTACTCCAAGAAATGCCAAAACAAACTCAGAGGTCACAGTCTCTTTTAAAGTTCAAAAATGATCTTGCTCACATCATGTGAAGACCATGTAGATTGGTGTCTAAAATGGTCTTTTGAGTAAACAAATACACAGATTGAGTGGACCTGTCCAGTCAGTGCACGCATTTATCACTAATCGTGCAGCTCAGCTCAGAACTTAAGTACTCAACAATAAGGTCGCCCTAAAAAAAAAAAAACTTACCATATGTATCGTGTAGAACCATCTTCTATAATTATCTTCAGTGGTTTGTCTTTCCAAACTACGTAATTTTTATTGTCATCGTGGGCATAAGACAGATGAATTACAGGATTTTCTGCGAAATTACAAAATTGTTATTGTTGCCTTATAATGAGGTCCATTGCGTCGAGAGTCAATTGCGGACTCCCGGCCACCGTAGGCGCGGGCTTGCAGGCTGCGAGCAATGGGTAGCTCGCCGCCCGGTAAGGACGAGGCCCGTGTCGGCGGCGCGTAGTGATCCACGTGCGCCTCAAAGAGATGTCAGCAAACTGAAGGGTGGACCCCTTGCCTAGAACCGATGACTGCCAGGGTCACGAGATTTGTTCGAAAGAGATACCGTGGCCCTGGCATATGGGCAACTGAAGGAACACGGGTGGGTTTTAGTTAGTAAAAGTCTGACACGCCACCCTAAAGCGGGAGACGTCATTTGATGATTTCCCCCCCACAGAAAAAAGACCTTATAATGAGGCCTATTGTATTCGACCACAAATTAGTTCAAAGCCATTTACGTCACCTGTACTGAGAACATACTCTAAGCAAAGACTATCACAGAGTACTTTTATATACAAGGTGTAACAGAATTGACGCAAGTTTGAAAGTAGTATGTTCATAGTTAACTCCGTCGTTTTTAATCTAGTTTTTTTTTTTATATATATACGGCACGCTCCCTCTCACTGATAGGAGGCCTGTTTCCCCAGCAGTGGGAACATTACAGGCTGCTGATGATTATGTTTTGCCAGACCCATGAAGCAAAAGAAAATTCAATCTTATTTCAACGCAATAATACTCAATTTTAAATGCGTAAATTAATGCTAGGGCCAATTTTTTAGCTTGCATATTTGTGAAAACTGTCATCTTGTGACACAGTGGTGAGTGAGACGAGAATATACTACGCAACTTTTCTAACGCTGCGCAAAGGCAATGAAGCAATCTTTAAAATAATCAGCAGTCTTGGTGCAAATACAAACAAACAAACAAAAAAAAATCGTTTTAAAGACGATGATTCCGGTAAAACAAACAAACAAATCCAATCTCGATTGCAGTGACACTTAGGACATGGGGTCTATGGGTGAAAGGTGGCACATGGCCCACCCAATCCCCCAAAAAAATTTTTGTAGGTCCATGCGCCATACAACCTGTATACACTCTTATACAGGGTCAGATTTAATTAGCTGGTAATAATTTCGAACGTGTACTGAGTCGATATCGAAAGCCAAAAAAATAACATACATACATACAATCACGCCTTTTTCCCATGGGGGTAGGCAGAAACCACAGAACGCCACCTGCTACGATCTCTACACACTCCTTTTGCCTCGTTTAGGTTCATACAATTGGTCATACACACACGCCGGTTGCGAGTACTACGCACCTGACCTTTCTGAAGAACATCACCAATAAGGTCACTATATGTCCTCCTAGGGCATCCCCTCCCGGTGTTTCCGAAAAAAACTTTGTTAAAAATTTGAAATGACCCTTGACATGTACGTTATGGGAACCAAACGATTGTCATGTAATGGTTTTTGGCATTCGTCATAAATATCTATGTTCCTCGAAAAATTACAAAATAGCTCATCGATTATTATTGACCCTCACTCATCGAATGATGAAATTTTACTGTCTGTTTTTTGGTTCTATAAGTTTTAGATGTCGATATTCAACACATGGGTAAAGCAAATACTTTAATTTGACACTAAATAAAGGCAATGTAAATTATTTTATGTTTTTATCATTGCAAACAAAATTCAAAACGTTAAGGCTCGTTCAGACTAGCGCGACGCGACGGTCGCGCGCGAATCGGCGATTTATATCCGTAGAACAATTTCTATGAAAACGCGCGCGACACTTCACACAAGGGCGACCTGTCGCGCCGCGCCGCGTCTAGTAGCGCGACATAAAAAATGTACTAAAAGCTGTCGCGCCGCTACAAGGACGTCGCGCGCGAATCGCCCGCGATTCGCGCACGAGTGGTCGCGCCAGTATGAAAGGTGTTGCGTCGCGATATATCGCAGAATCGCCTCCGCGACAGGTCGCGCGACATGTCGCGCCTGTCTGTACGAGCCTTTATTCTATAAATATAACAGGAAATCAAAACAATATAACAGGTCGCTGAATATTATGCAATTTATTTCTAAATACACGATTTTAATGAGCATTATAATTTGTAATAAAAGTTTATTTAACAATAACTTTGAACTGAACGTCTGGCAAGTAAAGTCTAACCGCAAAAAAAAATGCTGCTCTTGGAAAATTCGGCGAAGCGTGACGGTCACTGTTTAGGCGGACGCACTGTACTAGGACGTTGAACACGACATATATAATGTTGCTGTTATGAAGAAAATGTAGAATGGGAAAACATTATACCCTAAAACGACGTGTTGCTAAAGCGACGTTTGTTCAGGAAACAACGGAAAACCATCCCTTTAGATCTTGGAATCTGAGTCATTCGCACATTTTTACAAATGTTATAGTGCCAAAACTTGGCATAAACAGATCGACGCAGAAAAAAAGGTCAACGATATAAATAACTCATTTTGGCCCAACTGGCACTTTAGCATTTTCTACCTTCCAGTGACGATATACTAAGATGAAGGCTTACTGAATAAAAACGAAGAGGCTTGATGTGAGGAAGTGCCGAATGCAAATAAATTAAGATAATCAATCAATAAACTCGGCCTATCGCAGTCCACTGCCGAAAATAGGCCCCTACCATGTTGCGCCACAACATCCTGTCCTCCGCCTTTGACATCCAGTCTGTCTCAGCCACCTTTTGAGGTCGTTGGGCCATCTAGCTGGGGGCATCCTACGCTATGCTTGCCAATACGCGGTCTCCTCTCCAACTGACTAAAACCCACCCGTGTTCCTTAAGTTACCCATATGCCAGGGCCACGGTATCTCGTTTGAACAATCTCGCGACCCTGGCAGGTATCGGTCCTAGCAGACCCCTTCAGTGCTGCTGACTTCTCTTTGACATCTACTGTGGTGGCTAGAGACGTGAGGGCGCAGATACTGCCACTCCCTCATGCGCCCCGCCTCTTCCTTCGCGAGCATTACTGCTTCGCAGAAGGAGGTGACGGCTTCCCATGCCCTCTCGCTCCGTACCATGGCTCGCACCAGGGTCGGACGCGAGAGGTCGCCGCCGCCGATCGCCTTCACTAGGACACGGAGGTGCTCCGCCCAGGTAGGGGACACCTCCACCGTATGCTCCACCGTGTCCGCCAGACGATCGTCGCAATGGAAACACCCGGGCGTTTCCTCTCGCTTTATCCTGAACAGGAACCTACGTATGCCTTAAGTTTTATACAAATCTCGGAGATCATTCTAATTCATAATTAAACACAACGCCGTAAGAGTTACATTGCCATGACTTAATAATGGGTTTACGTCAAAAAATCGCAAATGTCTTCCCTAAGTTAGAGTGACACTGTGTTATAGTGACGTCAGGAATAAATATGGTGGACTCTAGCCAAAAAGCCACTGATCTGCATAGGTTTACAATCCATATAATAATTAATGAAAAGAAACTCGAGGGCTAGAGAGAGTTGCACACATGATTTTGCTCTTTTTATGTCCCCCAGCTAAGATTTTGCTGGCGGTCCAATTTGTTTTAGAATAAAGTGCGTAACAAAAAAAAAAAATAACAACTGACTTCCAAAAAAATATTACAAAGTGAAAAATAAGTTTAATTTCGGAAGTCGATGGCAGAAAAGTATAATACAGATCCAAAGACACCGTTTTCCGAACTTAGTTTCGCTTTGTAATGTTTTTTACTTTTTAGTTATGGTATCTACTAACTCCCACACTAATTCGTATACCACTACTGGCCAGAGGGGTAATTGCGAAACTTTTTATCGGTAGGAATTGGTTTAATATTCATAGTTAAACAACATTCATTGCGTTATTTACGTTGCTGAGCCACAATTTATTCGAACAAATGACGCAATAGTTTAGAAATGATCTTCAATCCCATTCAGATTCTGATAAATTGTGCGTTTCGCAATTAGGGCGTAGGTCAATAGCAGTAAATTTATATGGGGTCACCCCTGAAGCACAACCTACCCATCAAAAAAGAATTATCAAAATCGCCTTACTATTACCGGAGATATCGGTGAACATACACAAAAAAAAAATACAGTGGAACATAGAACCCTCCTTTTTTGAAATAAGTTAAAAATAGGTCTTACCAGTTTCAGGAACACTTCCTTCAGCTCTCAATATTATAAAAACTAAACACAATACGAAACGAAACATTTTTAATTAACAGTCAATACTAATTAATACGTATAATGCAATAACAAAATACTTAACAGGAGTGATTTACTATTGAAATACAGTGACCATCATTTAATTTAGTATAAGGTTAACCTATATTATTTCCTGTCCGCGTGACTCCGTTCGCGTTATAACTGTTTTATCTTGGTTTTCGGGAATGTCATCGTCGGTTGTCGGCTGCTTGACCTTTTTTTTTGGATGGGAAATCATCAAATGACGTCTCCCGCTCTGGGCGGAGCGGGAGGGCGTATCAGAGTTTTACAGACTAAAACCCACCCGTGTTACTTCAGTTGCCCATGTGCCAGGGTCACGATACTTATCTCTTTCGAACAATCTCGCGACCCTGGCAGGCATGGGTCCTGGCAGACTCCTTCAGTTCTGCTGACATCTCTTTGAGGCGCGCGTGGAACACTACGCGCCGTCGACCCGAGCCTGTTCCTTACCGGGCGGCGAGCTACCCATTGCTCGTCACCCGCAAGCTCGCGCCTACGGTGGCCGGGAGTCCGCTATTGACTCCCGATGCTCGGGACGTCTCCTCCTGCGGCGGCTAGGGACGTGAGGGCGCAGAGACTGCCACTCCCTCACGCGCCCCGTCTCCATATTTTACTTATGAAATACTATTATTTATGTAGATTATTTAATATTTTGTGAATGTGAGAACATTGTAGGCCTTGTAGCCTGTAAACAATTTTCTATTTTATTAAGTACCTGGTACTTGTTGACAGGTCTACACTGTCCTCCCATAC
Source organism: Aporophyla nigra (assembly GCA_947507805.1). Classification (NCBI taxonomy): domain Eukaryota; kingdom Metazoa; phylum Arthropoda; class Insecta; order Lepidoptera; family Noctuidae; genus Aporophyla; species Aporophyla nigra. The sequence continues at coordinate 4,760,080 of OX382318.1, forward strand.
CCATTAACACTGTAATTTGAAATCATTGTAATAGCCAATTATTTTTAAAAGAATAACCATGGAGTTTCTTGCCGACTCTCCTCCACAGGAATCAACAAATTGAAACCGTTCACCTAGCTTCTGACATTTCATAAGTGCCCATGTAGGTTTATGTAAAATAAAAATATTTTGATTTGATTCGAACTGGACTTGCCTGTGGCTACCTTAATTAATTTAGGCCTATAGCTAGGACTTAAAAACTTCAAACTAGAGTTATTTCTCGCTTAATGCACCCCTCGTGAGGTACGGCCGTCGACTTAGGGCATCGCTGGTAGAGGGCACCAAGGGATGGGTTAGATCGGAATGAAACTGTTTCCCATATAAACTTCCACACCTTTTTGAACGTGTTTTTTTTTTGTTGCTTGAGGCACTTATTGCGTTTCTCAGAGAACAAGGTATTTCCACAGGAATCAAGTTTTGTCGCAGTCTTCTTATATTTTCAGCTGAGAAAAAGTAACAGTCAAACGGAGACACTTTTGTACCGATGGATGGTATGTATGGAAGAATTAATGACAGTGCTACTTCAGCATTTACTAGAGAATTAGGGACTTACTAGAGAATGGGCAGCAGCGTGCTCTATGCATTTTACCACCATACTGCGATCGCCAACCCGCCTGTCAAGCGATTATGGCAAAGCCCCCAAATTGGAGGAGGCCTAAGTCCAGCAGTGGACGTTTTACGGCTGAAATGAGGATGATGATGATGACGATAAAAATGTCAATGACGATGTCGATAAGAATAGGTGGTCGCTGTGATCAACTCAAGGCAATGTTTATGTTCTTTCAATCCAGAATTAGTCTTCCTACTGACAGTTTATATGGGTAGTTCATATAATTGTTTTTTTAATTAACTGCTTTTGTTAATTTATTTTTATTTTCTTTTAATTTCATTTATTGTGTATATGTATCATTTGCATCGTTGTATATGTAAGCGGGCACGCCCTTTATGCCTGGAGGCTTTATTAAGGTTTTAAGTTCTGTTTACGATTTTGTTTTATTATTTATTTCAGCTTGAGTTTAGTTTTCAATGTTTTGTTGGTATATTGGCGTGTGCTAGATGACAAATGGCGAATAATTTATGTTTTGTTTTATAATATTAATAACTTACACAATATTGTATAGAATCAAGTTCTTCTAACTTAACAGACAGCTGTGATGCTGGAGAGTTTGTCCCACCATTTTTTCCCAGCTAAAGCACTAGGAAGTGTCAAAGGGCGGGCGTTTTGGGGGGACTGTCTTATTTAACTTTGACGTTCAAAAAGTGCTGACTCTCAGCCTAGTTTGAATAAATGACTTTTGATTTTGATTTTGACTTCTGCACTACACTAACAATTTTCTGACGGGCTTATATTGTAATTCAGCGACTATCTGGCACCTCACATAAGTACGTAGCCGTGGTGGGTACGTGGCGTTTACTCATCTCGACAGTCGATCTTACTTGGAACTGGAAATTGGGATTGAAACCTTATCATTTCACACTCTTCAATGATATACTAGGTCACGATTAAAATCGTATTGGGCGGATGTATTATTGACCGGCCTGTTAGTCTAGAGGTTAGTGACCCTGACTGCTAAGACTGAGGTCGTGGGTTCGATTCCCACCCAGGACAAATCTTTGTGGGATGAGCACGATCATTTGTTCTGTGTCTGGGTGTAATAATTTATCTATAATATGTATGTATTTAGAAATATATAAGTATGTTTATCAGTTGTCTGGTTTCCATAGTACAGGCTCTGCCTAGTTTGGGATCAGATAACGGTGTGTTGGTTGTCCTAAGATATTTATTATTATTATTTATTTATATTTTTGGAACTAAACGAAATCGGTGACCGACTTCAAGAATAACACCATCACATTTCTTCCCGTGGATGTCATAAAAGGCAACTAAGGGACTTACTAAAGAATAGGCAGCAGCGTTCTCTATGCATTTTACCACCATACTGCGATTGCCAACCCGCCTGCCAAGCTTGGCGATTATGGGAAGTTCTCCCCCAAATTGCGGTAGGCCTATGTTCAGCCGTGGACGTCTTACGGCTGAAAGTTAATAATGATGATTTCAGTTATTATATGTATACAAAATTTCTACATATTTCTGCCTTCCAACACAGTTGATTCTGGAGACTCATTAAAAACGGAAAAGAAAAAAAACAGAAGTTTTTTTTTTTTTTTTAATCATCATCTACCATCATCATCAATCATCTTCATCCATTTAAATTGTCCTGGGACATTCCGGTTCCATGGACACACTAGCAGTATCGCTGTATTATTCACTTTGTAGGAAAACTTAGTGATTATCCTTAACCTGCAGTTGAAATAACAATACATGGAAATAGTGTCGAATACGGCCGCAGAGTTTATACGGTTATCTACAAACTCATGATTTTACTGGGAACCGTTTTGAACGCAAAACTGTGATAATTAATAGAAAAACACTGCTGTCTTCTTCTATTTTACATCACTAAACATAAGTCATTTCAGCAGAAAATACTTTACTGCTAAACATGTCCTCATCCAAAAAAAAATCGTGGCCTTGACCGCTACCATAGGCAACTGTAGGCAGGCTACCGGAGGAGGAGACGCCCTGGGCGTCGGGAGTCCATCGCAAACTTCCGACCACCTTAGGCGCGGGATGCAGGCAGCGAGCAATGGGTAGCTCGCCGCCCAGTAAGGACCAGGCCCTGGTCGACGGTGCGTAGTGTTTCATGCGCGCCTCAAAGAGATGTCAGCAAAAACTGAAGAGGTCCGCTAGGCTCGTTGCCTGCCAGGGTCACGGATATGTTCGATAGAGTTACCGTGGCCCCAGCATAGGCAACTGAAGGAACACGGGTGGGTTTATGTTAGCAAAAGGCTGAAACGCCCTCCCGCTCCATCTAGAGCTGGAGACGTCATTTGATGATTTCCCAACCACAAAAAGAAAGGCTGGCTACCGGGCACTACAGACCGTTTTTTTAGTGCTTTACATTTCGGAGGGGCGAGCGGGTTTCCATAATCGCCACGCTTGGCAGGCGGGTTGGCGGTCGCAGTATGGTTCTCACGGCAATGTTAGATAAACTCCGTTTAAACTTAGGTTAGCTTAACTGACCAATGTGTGCTGATTATCGGTTCCATAACTATAAATAATGTTTCATTTCATAAAAAACTACATCAACTTTTGGGTTTTACATATAAGTGTATTAAATTGCTAGTGAAAGCTAAATATTAAGATCTGCATAAGGTAAAATGAGTTTTGGCATTATTTCATACAAGCAGCTCCAAATCAGACTCTGATGAAGCACTGGAGTTTAATTGTATATATCAGTACCCAGAAACTTAAGGACGTAGGAAAAATCCTTTCGTAACGTTTACGGATGAAGCATTTAAATTAAAATATCGTTGTGATAAGAACACTATAACACTCCTAAGTAATATCATCATGTCACAAACGATTGGAAAGACAAATATAGTTTTTCAACTTAAAATCAAACGACAAAGTAAAATAATACTGTAAAAAACAAAAACAATGAAGAGAAACAAAAACAATAGAAAAAAAGGAACGCTGATATGAAAAACAAAAATGACAATTATGTCGACATCACATTGTGACATCTGCGTACAAAAACGAATTTTAAAGACGATCTCTTAAACAGACCCATCTAGCGGCAACTAAGGAATTGTGTAGTTATGGGTTTCATTCATAGCTTATTATGTAGTTTGTTCCGGATTCAGAAACCCAGTAACAGTTAAAGGACGTAAATCTAGTCCATAACTTTACTGAATCAATAGTTATTGAGAATCTAACTAGGAACTTCAGAAATCGGGCATTATCAGTCGCCTTTTACGACACCCACGGTGATGAAATCGAATGGTGCTATTTTATGTCCGGCACTTCACGAAACCGTGTAACGTTTTATATTGTTTTAGTTATTGTAAATCTGAAGACAATGTGGGTATTTTACACGCTTTATATTAGCTTCACTTGTATGTTTGTATGTTTGTATATTTGTATGTTTGTTTGTAACCGACTCCTTATAGTGCGATTTTGACCCACTTTAAACGACCAGATTTCATTCAAACTTTGCACACCTGTCAAGGACTGATGACAATGCAATAATTTCATAAAGTTGTGCCATTATCCTTGCCAGGGTTACCAGGACAGCAAAAAAACTGTCACAAATTACGCTGACATACGTCTCAAAATTCGAAATACCCTAAAAAATAGAAAATAAATAATAGTTTAAAAAAACTAAAAAACACGCTTCCATGGAAAACCAAACTAAAAAGTACAAAATAATGGAAAAAAAGCGTGGGGTGCTTTTAAGGTATTTTTTTATTGATATCAGGCACCCCACGCTTTTTTCCATTATTTTGTACTTTTTAGTTTGGTTTTCCATGGAAGCGTGTTTTTTAGTTTTTTTTAAACTATTATTTATTTCTTTATTTCTCAGTAAGTTGTAATTATGACTGAACAGTTTTAGTAACTTATGTAACCTACCCAAATGTCCTTTCTTTGGTATTGTTCGTCGAATCGTTGAGCTTCTTGTGTTCTGGGTTGAGCCGCACGATTAGTGACAAATGTCAACTTTCAATTTTTTTTATTGTGTGTATTATTTTTACACGCTTTATATTAGCTTCAGTTGTATGTTTGTTTGTAAACGACTCCTTATAGCGCGATTTTGACCCACTTTAAACGACCAGATTTCATTTAAACTCTGTAGACTTATCGAGGACCGATGACAATACTATAATTTCATAAATTTGTGCCATTATCCTTGCCAGGGTTACCAGGACAGCAAAAAAAACTGTCTTCGTAAACTATGCTGACATACGTCACAAACTACGCTGACATACGTCTCAAAATTCTAAACACCCTAAAAATAGAAAATAAATAATAGTTTGAAAAAACTAAACTTTTAAACTATTATTTTTAATGTAAAAAAAGTTATAAATGTAGTTTGTGATATACCTATTCCTTCCGTTGTCTTCGGTCCTCTCGCTTGGGCTTGTGACAGGCCTGTTGGTCTAGTGGTTAGCGACCCTGACTGCTATGCCGGAGGTCGTGGGTTCGATTCCCACCCAGGACAAATGTTTGTGTGATGAGCACGATCATTTGTTCTGTGTCTGGGTGTAATTTATCTATAATATGTATGTATTTAGAAATATATAAGTATGTTTATCAGTTGTCTAGTACCCATAACACAAGCTCTGCTTAGCTTGGGACTAGATGGCGTTGTGTGATAGTTGTGGAATATTATTATAAGGCGAGAGGCGAGAAGTACGTGGAGATCTCCTAAGCTACGTAGCGTAGAACGCCGTAGCCGACCGCTCCCGTACTACAAGGTATGTTCATTCAGGTCACCTACTGTCAATCCTGTCGATCCTGCGTTATCCAGCTGCGTCTTGCTGACGACTTCAACCTTCCGAAGACGCCCAAAACCAAAGCTTCTACCACATTCAACTTTTTTATCTTTAGTTTTTTACTTGCTATTTTAAAGTAACATTAAACATATAACTCCCCGATAAAATACTAGGTATTAATCTGGCCGCCATACCAACATTTAAACAGGTTAATAAGTTCTGTGGGAAAATCTATGTCATCCAACTTCTTCCATAGAATTTCAAAGGATACAAGATCAAAAGCCTTAGACAAATTGAGCAAGCAAGTGTTAGATAATTGTAAGTGTTCATTCTGATATTTTATAATTGTGTGAACATCTGTCACATCAACGAAACATTGAACCAATATAGAAGAAGTACCTAATTTGACTAGAAAAACTAACTCGTCTTAAATAGTAAAAATAACTAAGATGTTATGACCATAAATAATTAATAAATATTTAATTAAACTTGTAATATATCCTAGGTTTTTTTTTTGTTGGGAAATCATCAAATGACTTCTCCCGCTCTGGGCGGAGCGGGAGGGCGTGTCAGACTTTTACTGACTAAAACCCACCCGTGTTCCTTCAGTTGCCCATGTGCCAGGGCCGCAGTATCTCTTTTGAACAATCTCGCGACCCTCTTTCGAACAATCTCGCGACCCTGTCCTAGGTTTTTTATTGCTATTTTACTTCATTTAGCTTTATTGATATAATTTCGAACTCACTATTATGTTGTAGGTATTACAGGATAAATTCATATCTTGGCGCTGAGGGTACGATTCTGATTTTTTGACGTGGTGCTCAAAAGGTAAAAAAATGTACAAATATAGATACCTAACCTGAAAGTTTCGACTCAAAGATACTGTTGGTATATGTTTAGGTTGTTTTTTTACTCTGATGAGCATACTCCCTCTCCAACGGTGTACTTTAAGCTGTGCCCCCCCAGCGTAAGCTTCACAGATACCTAACAGATTCCTCAGCCGTTCGACAGATGGACTCAACACCATATCGTTCGCGTAACTGATGTTATTGACGCAAACGTTACTTTGTAACATCCGACATGGCTGTTGCTGAGTTCACCCAATAGCTTAATGGTATGCAGATTAAAAAGTCTTGGGGAGGTCAGCCCATACCTCGCTCCACACTTAAGTGTATATTCTTCTGAATATGCGTTTCCACTGTTGACAGAGTTTTTTAGGTGGTGATCATAATCTGCCCATATACTGTTCCCACTGCTGGGACACAGGCCTCTGTCAGTGAGAGAGAGTGGGCCGTAATCTACAACGTCTTCGAATTTTTGGTTCTAAGACATGCCAATTTCCTCACGATGTTTTCCTTGCCCGTTTTGAAAGCAGTGGTGACAAAAATAATTTACACAAAGTAAGGCACCTGCATGGGATCGAACCCACGACCACCAACTAGTAAGTTGGCCCCCAATACCACTAAGCTTAGGTGGTAACACCTGAAAGAGACTATATTTTAATAAAGGGTACCGACCTCCCCAAGCTTAGTCAAGAGCTTATTATAATCGACCAGGTCGAAGGCTCGATAGGTCCAGTAGCAAGCGTATATAATGTAGATGTTTTCCCATCAACATAGTACGTGCTTTAATGTCAATATAGCACTTTCAGTTCACAAAGCTTCACGAAAACCAAACTGAACATCTTGTAGGTTAAACTTGCTGAGCGAAACATCCAGAAGATCATCAAAAACATTTGCCAAGACAGTAGCCAGGCAAAGTCTAAAATGTATTCTCTCTATTAGACAGTTACATCAGCAGTGACATTCGTGGCTAAAGGCACAACAATGGTTACCGCCATCTTCGGTGGTAAGTATGAGTAACGTATACAGAAACGTATGTAATGTATACGTTTACAAATAAAAGTTTTCTTATTCTTATTTCTTATTCTTAGAAAGTAAACAACGTAGCCAGTACTCTAGATACTTTTTGACATCTTTAGCACAAAACGTAATCGGGTTCTCATAGACTAGACAGTGAAGGCCACAACTTCAGAAACTGTGTAACGTTGTACTTTATATCAATCTAGTGAGTACTATTGTCTTATCTTTTAACGTCTGAATCAAGGTTGAAAGCAGATAAACACTAATATTCAATAACATTTTCTAAATACATTCATCATAACAACAGTTTACGCTTGGCAACTGATATACGTCTATTTGAAAATATTAATATTGTCGCGAGCTTCGCGCACGAACCGGTTGTTGGTGAGGGTCTCCCCTCTCCACAACATATGGCTAATGTCGGCGAGCCACCGGCGGCGGTCAAGGAACAATCTCGAGGGATTCACTTGACACTACGGAGCTGCTGAGTGGTCGTGTTATAAAAGTATCCGTGCACTAGCTACTGTTCGCAACGGCCAACATTTTAAATCTATTTTTATACTTAACATCTATATATTTTTTAAAAAACCTTAGTGTCTACATCTTTTAAAATTAAATTAAGTGTAACCCCAAATCGGGTGAGTGTTGCAAAATGTAGTATTAATTAGTTTAGTTTTAAGTATTTGTTGCATGACTTGCTAATTTTCACAGTTGAGTTTTAGTAACTACCATGTTGTTAACCGAAATACCGATGTGCTTCATTCTCGTTAGTTTTGTAGCCATCGTTAATAATTTAAACACCATGCTTGAGTTAAATTGTATTACCGAGTGACCGTAACAATAATGTAACGATCATGACGTTTAGAACTTTTAGATTAGCTGGTTGACTAAATCAACATTAATGTATTTCTTCTTTGTTTTAATTTCATATTTATATGTAATCTGTCGTAGTGAATTTGTAGTGATTCTTTTTCCGTAAATCTTTTAATAATTTTTGTTACTTTTTCCATCTACCTTACATTTTCATAATATTATTTTCGGCTAGTCACGCTTTTAATAATGTACCACGCTGCTTAGACTGCTTCATCTTGATGGCTAAAAGATGCTAGAACACCGCTTTCCCACGTAGATTCAGGGTCCGACGGTTGTCGGGATGTTGCAGTCAGTAACAGGAATTCGGACATTTTGTAAAATGCCTAATTCGTGGATTCCAGAGTTCTTTCATACCGGAAGGAATATCTTTTTCGCCGCTGCAAGGGTTGTGGCTGGACAACCTGCGAGCTGCCTACCTACTGCTGGAAGACCTACCCACCTACCTGGCTGACACCGGTCAACTACGACTTGAGAACTACCAGGATAATTTCTTTAGGCGGGCTAGAATTGAATACGCGCTCGATATTTGGAACTCACGCCAGTCTTCTGCTGGAGCTAGCTATGTTTAAATATTGTTTAATCTTATTTTAATTACACTTATGTACCTTCCATCTTTTTGTTTCTTTTAAACGTCCTGCCCTAACAGGCACGTTACAACTGTTCAACAGAACTATTGGCAAGCGGTGCCTCAACTTTAAAAATGATTTTTAAATAGGCCAGCTATATCTTTAGGGTACCGGTACCGTGTGGTGCCGGACGTAAAGAATAGTATCACCCCATTTCTTCCCGTGGGTGTCGTAAGAGGCGACTATGGGACTTAATAGAGAATGGGCAGCAGCGTTCTCTATACATCTTGCCACCATACTGCGATCGCCAATCCGCCTGCCAAGCGTGGCGATTATGGCAACGCCCCCCAAATTGGGGGAGGCCTATGTCCAGCAGTGGACGTATTACGGCTGAAATGATGATGATGACGATGAAGCTTGTCTTGGTGGTTTTGACATAACTGAAGTCTAAATTTAAATATTTTCCGTTTAAGATCCAATTTCAGATTCACCATGCCCTACACATAACTGATATGCCTGCCTAACCGGAGTTTGAGCTTCTCTCACGTGTTTGTTTCACCCCACTACCGTTTTACTACTTTGTCACCTTCTTGCTCTGCAGTACTCTGCTCAGTAGTGCTCAGCCTCACATACAATGTTAACAATGTCATTATATTACAATTATGGCCTCTGAGCTGCTAAACTGTAGTGCCGAACCGTCGCAGTCTGTGGACAAAGTCAACAATTACTTTGCGAATGTTGGTGGTCTCTTAGCGGCTGAAATCGAACACTCTGGCCTCTATATATTTCTCTCGGATAGCCGTCCCAACCTTGAGTTCCCGGGTACTTCAATACCATCTGCATCACAATCAATGGCCCTCCACAGCGTGGATAGTGCTGAGCTGGAAAACATCATCCCCAGCCTTAATGACAATTGTGCTGTTGGATTTGACGGTATCTTCCCCTCAGTCGTTAAGGCGACTCGTCACATTCTTATTTCCGTCCTTGTTTTCAACTTCAATCAGTGCTTTTCAACAGGAACTTTTCCGGACGTTTTTAAAACTGCAATCGTCCACCCTATTTATAAGACGGGAGACAAAGACAGTGTTGTAAACTATAGACCCATTTCAGTCTTGAGCACCCTCTCAAAGGTATTCGAAAAAGTTATTAACCATAGACTCACCAATTACCTAAATATATTTAAACTTCATTCTAATAATCAGTATGACTTTAGGGCTGGAAAATCCACCAAAGATGCTGTACTGGAACTTACAGATACTATTATTAGTCATTGGGAAAACAAACACAAAACTATTGCTCTCTTTTTAGACCTATCCAAAGCCTTCGACACTGTCTCAATTCCCAAACTTCTTTCGAAGCTACAGCAACTTGGTATTCGCGGGCCGGCCCACAATGTCTTCAGGATTTATCTTACAGACCGTAAGCAAATAATAAAAATTCAGAACTTCCTCATCAACCCGGAGACGATTACTTTTGGTGTCCTCCAGGGCAGTGTCCTGGAACCCCCACTTTTTCTTATATACGTGAATGAGCTGTGTCAGTTATCCTTACCCAACTGCAAAATTATCGCATATGCCGATGAAACAGCTCTAATTGTTCATGGCCGGGACTGGACTGAAACTCGCCTTGACGCGGATCTTGCCTTGACCACTGTCATGAGGTGGCTGACCACAAATCTTCTGACGCTAAATGTTAATAAGACCAAATTTGTCACATTCTCTACTATGAAGTCAAGTCAGCCCCCTATACCGATTGAAATTCGTGCTCACACCTGCCCAAACTGACATGCAGACTGCAGTTGTCAACAACTGGAAAATACCTCAGTTATTAAGTATCTTGGAGTCACTCTCGATAGCAATCTGAAATGGAAGCAACATATTGCTGCAACTGTAGCTCGAGTGAGAAAACTTATTTATATTTTCAAGAAACTCAGAGGCGCGGCCGATTTCAGCTGTTTGATAACAGTCTACTTTGCGCTCGCTCAGTCTGTTCTGAGGTATTGCCTCACGGTCTGGGGTGGTGCCGGTAAAACAGCGATGCTACGGGTCGAGCGAGCGCAGAGAGCTGTCCTGAAGGAACTGGCAAGGAAACCAATCCAATATTCGACATCCTCTCTGTACACCCTCTGCCAGGTCCTTACCGTCAGACAGTTATTTATCCTGCAGACTATGCTTCGCAAATACAGCCAACTTCCGTTTAATCTTAAATATTGTTCTACACGTCGCTCGAATAGGGTTTGTAACACTGAGTTTCGTAGCTGCAAGTCGTCACTACAAACACATAAGCTCAAAAATCTACAATAAATTAAACAAAAGCTTGCACATCTACCCACTAACAAAGAGCAAATGCAAAATTAAACTTAACTCCTGGTTAAAATCACAAAATTATGATGAAACAGAGAAACTCGTGGAAGTATAAAATACTCATCACTCCCTCACACACAGAACCACAAACACCCCTCGCACACCTCACTGTCACTCACCTACACACCCATTCATCCTACACTCACCACATAAACTCGACGTCAAAATACATCCCAAATCACACCTTTTATATTGTATATTTTAGACTTATTTTTTTGTTTCTAAATTAATTATATAAATCTAATCTAATTCTCGCATGGAACATTATTCCATTCTGTATCTGGAGAAGGGCGTTGTTAGCTGCGCTACAGTTTATACTTTTGCAGCTACCATCGTTTTATTTGTCAAACTTGTCCTATGTTATTGTTCCGAAATAAAAATTTTAAACTTTATATTTCTTTGTTCAAAATAATTATACAAATTGCCTATGCTGGCAACACGAAATTAATTTGGGAAGAAAATGTATTATAGTAAACTATAACAACACTACAATACTATTCTAAATAACTTACTATTTCGTCAGTTACTCTATCACCCCACAAAACGTCGATCAGAAATCAAATCGTCTGAATAACATTTAGTTTTAATTATCTCAAGATTACATTTAACAATTCAAGGTTCATGATTCGACCAATGCACTCCATAGTCAATATTAATGCTAATTATTCTTTGCCAGGCTGATACCGTAACTAAACAGTGATCTAACGAACGCTTACAAGAATGTACGTCGCTATAGACGTATTTGTATTTAATGGCCCACCAATCTTAGCTTTGTCTGTGCAAATGCATTTATCATCGTCACAAAAATCAAATAACTCGTCACAAAAAGGACCTGATGGGTGAGCGTTAAGAGAATAAATAAAGATTCCACTTCATTATGTTGTACAATAGCGCTAATTTTCTCTAGAGAATTTGTAAATATTGGTAGATTGTCATACCGGTCTGTAGGCATTTACACACATATAATTAGAACTTCACGATTATTACAAGTATTCGCTGTAAATGACGTAATAATAGTGACGTGTAATGTACGACCACTTTCAAAATTCACCACTGTCACTTTCGTTAACAAAACTTTTACGACACAGAATTGCAACCCTACCGAACGGTCTCCTTCGCCTCACGCTGGACGATAAGTCCATCACTGATTTACCGGTCTTCTTCTTCTTTTTGTGTCGATGGTACTCGTACACTTTGTTTATTTTTATATAGGCCACGTTTATTGCGGCATCTTTATTGTCAAAGATGCCGCAATAAACGTGTGTGTTGTGTCTGCAGTGGCGTACTTGAGTACGTAACCGATTGCGAGTTTTCCATATGGGCCAAGTCGCCAGAAGTTGTTGTAGATGCTGCCGAGGAAACGCAGATCTTCTGCTACGAGCTACGGCTCCTGCAACGAAATCCACGCGGTTGCACAGTGATCTCACAAAATCCACACTCCATTTCACATTTTGGCAATTAAAACTAACCAGTGTGCTGTTTAGGCTGTGTAGTTGTGTTTCATTAAAATTTTGCTCATCCGGCCCCTTTTCCATACTCACAAAATGGCGAAACTGTATTCCGTCCGGCCATAGATCATCACCAAGATACAAATGCATTCTAAATTTCGATTTCCATTCAATTGAAATGCATAGTATTCTTTATCATATTTCATTTTAATCTTAGTAAGGGTCAATCCTTCCTGCGTTTTATTGTAAATGTATTCAGTTCAGTGTCGTTTTCTACAATGTCTTTATGTGCATTGAAGTCAAACAAGGCCTCTTTAATGTAATTCGCCTTAAAATTACTCAGGAGTTCCGAGATTGCCTTACCTAACTGACTCACAAAGCGATTTCGTAGATAATATCTGTGAATGACAGTCCAACCGGGATCAGATTTATTTGTCTTGAACTCTCCGTCTTTCTTTACGATTTCTGTCATACGTAACGGTTTTTCTGAAACTTCAGTAGGCGTAGTCATTGTACAAAACGGTACAGTTGCATGTACCTTCTCAGCTGTTTGCGAAAACAATTTACCCAGCATCGGAACACGTTGATTTCCACCCGGCGCGACACTGTGCATTGTTTGGTCCCGCTCGATCCCACCGGTCTCACTCACTGAGTTATCTATCAACTAGGTATGATGGAGATAGCAGTTGCCGTATTGTCTTGATGTTAGCTCCTTGTTTCTGTTATATACACAGTCACAAACATAGACTACACTATTTCGTCAACTGTTTGAAGAACGGCCGTTGCACGGAACAACTATCACCAACTTTACTAATCTAATGTCAAGTCACGTATGGTGGCATTTCCATAATGGTGTGACAATAGTTGTCGACGTGACATCGTTCATTAGAGATGTTGCTGTAAATGATGCGATATAAAGCTCACATGCCAATGCATTGCTTTGAGTTGAGTTCGTGTTGAGTTGTTCAGGTGTGCGACGACCATTACTCGGCTACTCTATCTCTTCATACACATTCTCGAGCTCCGCAGCCTCTCGCTCGTTTATCGGCCGGAACACCGACAATAAGTTCTCATAGAAGACTGTGTCCGGCTGAAAGTAAAAACGGACATTGAATCAACTGTTTCTTATAAGTATAAAGTAACTTTGTCTTTAGAAGCTAGAACTAAAGGAAAAAGAACTTACGTGTGGTCTCGGTGTTTCTACTGGTGGTAATTCTTCTGAACTTGATCTTTTATAGCACCAATATGATATTGTCAGTAAAATAATGACACTGACTCCTGCTGCTGTCAAACAGTAAACCAGAGTGTAGCTGTTAATTGATTTTTTACCTGAAAAACATAACATAGATGTTTGAAATTACTTGTATTTGACCATGAACGTTGTGCGTGTCAGCAATACTTTAGAGGACGTACTAAGACACTACACTGGACTGGAGTGGGTATCAATTTAAACGGCAAGTACATCCACACCTGCGCTTTGCCAATGCCATCGTAAAAATGGCAGAGACACTGGAACAGATAGACCAAATGCTGTATAGCCTAAATGGAGCCGCTCGGTGGGTTGACTACGACAAGAATTTGGACAAGACGAAAGTTATTTACAGTTCGCACGTCTTGCTGAGTCAAATCGATGGGTAGAATCTCAAAGCTGTGAAGGAGTATGTCTACCTAGAACAAATAATGTAACTCGGTACACACAAATTAGGGAAAGAAACCAACGAAAGTATCCAGTTGGAAAACTACGTTGAGCCCTCTCGTCACTAATCTCGAAATGTTGGAAGATTAAAGTCTACTAACGCGTCCTCCACTCCTGCCCGTTGTAAAATGCGGTGAAAAAATGTGGACATCGACAGTTGGGCTGGTCCACAAGTTTAGAGCAGGTTATGCTAGGCGTTTAAAAAATAAAATCAGAAACATATTCATCCTAAAAAGAAACGGAGTTACCGACATAGCTTGCAGAGTATGCAAGCTGACGTGGCAGTGGGCTGACCATAATCACGGTAGCCGCAGGTGTATGGCTGCGCACCATTCCCCAGCCAGTCGTGTTGGTGATGAGTGGACCCCCTACAAGAGGCTGTTTACAGGACAATCTTATCTGAGCCTGTCTCACGTATCGCAGAACGGACGCATTGGTTGTCGTTGTAACTTATAATATTGACAACCACACTTTAGACCGGCGTCGGCGGCGCAGCCAAAATAAAGACTACTGTGTATCTAGGACTCATTGCAAATACAAATAATGTGGTGTCTCCAGGCAATGTCCACGCGCTTTTTATTTTGCAAATGGAGATCACGATACAACATATTTTTTTTTTTTGTTATGGTTCATAATCCTTTTTTAAATTGGTCTTGTATAATAAAGAATATTTCTGAATATTGCAGCATTCCGCTGACAAGAGCATTTATATTCAAGTGCCGTTGAAAATTTAGTAATATTTCTTCTTTTTATCACAAGAAGAACGTCAAAGCTTACTTTCCTTAGAAAAAAAGGAATTCAGACATTATACTTAAGCCGTAATGTGAAAATAATATAATAATATTCCACAACTATCACACAACGCCATCTAGTCCCAAGCTAAGCAGAGCTTGTGTTATGGGTACTAGACAACTGATAAACATACTTATATATTTCTAAATACATACATATTATATATAAATTACACCCAGACACAGAACAAATGATCGTGCTCATCACACAAACATTTGTCCTGTGTGGGAATCGAACCCACGACCTCCGGCATAGCAGTCAGGGCCACTAACCACTAGACCAACAGGCCTGTCAAAAGCGCAACCTACATACATAAACACAGGCCTATTTCTCATAGAGGTTGGCAGAAACTACAAAACGCCACCTGCTTCGATCCTGATATATTCTTTTTGTTTCGTTTATGTTCATACATCTGATCATGCATGCACCAGTACCACGCACCTGACCTTACCAGTACTCCGCACCTGAACTTTCTGAAGAACATCACCAATAAGGTCACTATATTTTCTCCTAAAGCGTCACTTTCCGGCGTTTTCAATCACATCTGCCTCGTGCCCTTCATTTATCCTCTCAACATAACCAAACTATCGAAGCATATTCTTTTTAAAATATTGATTAAAAGTGTCTTATAAGATCTTCTAATACATAAATTAATTCATTTTATGTTACTAACCTGAAATTATTATATTTTGTTCTGAAACAATTTGATTTTCTTCTGAAAGTAATGTCGGTTTCAATCTGAGGATGATCTCAACAGTTGCTTTTGAAGAGTTAAAATCGTCCAGGTACATACATTGTATTTTAGTTCCGTTGTGAGATGCGTTCAATGTCTTTATTAGTGATATCTCAGAGAATCTTATAAGCTTGTGCCTATCAATTCTTGGCATATCAATTGCTTCAGAATACAATGTTTCATCTAAAAATGTCATTGGAATTAGGGAATAATAACAACATTAAAATTAAAAAATCGGTCAAGAGTGAGTCAGACTCGCGCACCGAGAGTTCCGTATATGACCGCATACAGTATTACAGTTTTAGGTCAGCGCCATCTCTTGACCGATAGTGGAACTAATGTAATTTTCGTTGATGATTTCAGAAAAAGTGTACTATTTAGAGACACTACTTCATTTTTCCTGTAATACAGGAATTTACATAAACATATATTACAGGAAAATTTGAGATTTTTCTCTATGTGGGTCGTTCTACTTTTCTACCGACAGTGAAACGAAGTATTTCTGTTTTTTTTTTGTTTTTGAATTATCCATAATTGTGGTATCTGTGTGCAATAAAAAAATGCATCTGTGTTTTCATTAGGACTAATTAAAATTTTCTTTCCGGCTACTATGATTTTTTTTTAATGTTTGTTTTAAAAAATAATGTGACAAAGTGGCCTTTTTTCTGTGGAGACCATATTTCGGCTTACCACTCTGTCACTGCATTCTACGGGAAAAAGGCGTATTAAATAAGCTGGTTAGAGAAAATGAAAAATGACATAATATTAATAGATAAGAAAAATACGGATGTTTATTTGAACCAAATTAAAAAACCGTAAATATCAATACTCCAACGAGATGCCATAACGAGACGAATGACAGACCGTTGTCGGTAAAAAAGTAGAACGACCCATGTTAACTTTGGAGACAAGGGAGGTACGGTATTTTTTTTTTATTATCAAAACTTGAGATATCCAGCTGTGACAGACAAACGGACAGACAGACAGACTGACTCTCACTATAAGGGTTCCCTTTTACAATTTTGGTACGGAACCCTAAAATTACCTTAAAATGATCTCATATTTATTAGCAATTATGTATTTTAATCTAGAACAAATGCTAATTTAAAATAGGTATTATGAATTACAGTTCATTTAAAATCGATTTTGGTTCATTGAAATAAAATTTCTTAAGATATTTATGACATTAGAACTCAACAAAGTATATATTTATCCCAAAAAGAAATTTCTCTTCTGTAGGTGGCAATATGACAGGCATTTTTTTTTTTGGGTAGTCATCAAATGGCTATTTTTTTCATTTCATTCATATCTCTTTGAGGCGCACGTGGAACACAACGCGTCGTCGACCCGGGCCTTGTCCTTACCGGGCGGCGAGCTACCCAATTACCAATTGCTCGCCGCCCGCAAACGCTCGCCGACGGAGGCCGAGAGTCTCCTGCGGTGGCTAGGGGCGTGAGTGAAAGACCTTACCTTCGAATTTCCACCAAAACGGTTTTTTAAATGGGCTTGAAATATTATTTCTTTCATGCCATACACAGGTTAAGTTAACAGTATTGTTCACAGAGTATTGATATTCAATTGTCCATTGACCTTGACCATTTGTATACTGGTACAGGATGTTATTTCTAGGCAGGCCGCGTATACGAACATCTGAAAATTAGCATAGTTCCATAAAATTATCACTTTTTATTTGTTTTATTTAGGATCTCCTACAAAAGATACACATCATCATCATCATCTGCCTAGCATTTTCCCAACTAGGTATGTTGTGGTCAGCTTCCAGTCTAACCGGGTGCAGCTGAATACCAGTATTTTACATGGAGCGACTGCCTATCTGACAAAGGATACACATATGCATTATAAATCACAATCATAGAAAGGGTTCTTTTAAGTGTGCTCTTTTAATTACAGGTGACATATTTATAGCATGCACATATAACTAGGTGTAACCCGGATAAAATAAAATATGAAAATATAGAGAGAGAGATAAGGAAATAATTGACGTGTCAAGATTGAGCATTCTTATTAGGATCGTGTAAACACGATAAAAATAAAACTAGAGAAAATACATTTTAATTTCAGTAAAATAATATACAAAAATATTAAATTTTAAGATGTCAATATTAATATATATACCACATGGTTTTAATGGTTCTTTATGTGGTGCTCAAAAATCGAGATACAAAGCCGGCCGAGCTGTAAAGGACGACAACTACACCATACCATCCTCATCACTTGCCTGGAACGAGCAAATTCTTGTTTCACAACACAACTAAAATACACCGTGACAAAACCATCAGAATACCTAATCGAAACACACCATGCATGCTGCAAACTACGGGCGCTACAAAACAACAGCGCGAGGAACCCCTGGTGGAAGGCCAACCTTAGTAAACTCAGAGATATACTACGTAAGCAATTCAACACAGCCAAAAACACTAGGCTCCCCGAAGACCAGCGCAATATATACAAACTCAATATTTTTAGTAAAATGCACATCACAACTGCCCAAAGAGAATAAAACCACTAGAGAGCGTATAGGCCGATTTCTGCTTAGCACACGACTCACCACTGCGGGCCGGGGGACGAGGAAGAACGTGCGGCTGCAATTGGTCAATTCAAGGTCAAGTTGCGTAGGTATGCCCATCGTAGGGCTGCTCTACTTCATTAAGGGAAAATAGTCGATATCGATAAAATGGATTTTAAAATTGTGATAAATACTCAATTAAAGTCAAAGAAATCATATTTAATCAAAATCAATCACTAATAAAATGAAAACTAGAGAATCCAAGAACAAAACTTTCGCCACTATCATATTCGACGAAATAGCAATCAGAAACGGTGTCGAATATCATCCCCAAGGCAGAAGGTACTATGGCCACGGTAGTTTTGGCGCCAGTTTACAAAAGGATTGTCAAGACGAAGCTAAAGAAGCCACAGTATTTCAATTGAATAAAATTTTCATTCATTTTAATTTAAATTTTCGATAAAGACTTTCAGCTATTAAAGGAAACAGCACTAATTTTTACGATAAAAATACAAAGTGAAAGTAAGGGATAGATGCATTAGAATTGTCTAATGAAAGAACGAGACTTTTCCAAAAGACATCAACGCGGGACTCACACAGTGTGCTGGTTTACCCAACCACCATTTTAAATAGACCCCTACGGTGGATCATAATCTGATTAAATCACAATAATTTTTCGTACTGTTTATTTACTGATGAAAAGTTATGCGATCATTTTTGTAACTAGAAGTCTTGGAATGTTTCTCACACCACTTCACCGCGCATGAAGGTATTTTGATGCGTTATAATTGCAGATTTAGTTATATTATTTGCAATAATTTAGCGTGCACAGAGGTCTAACAATTGGTCACAACTAAAATGGCTACTTGAACTTGCCTATGCATAGGCGACAAAATACTAATAGTTTTCGAGCGTCGGGGCACTGTATGCGCAGTCAAGTGGTTATATAGTCTTTGCAACTGCCAGACGGACAGCATGGCGAAAATTCTGCGAATCTGTCGAAACCAATAACGATGCGTCAAGGGTAAGGAAAATCCTATCGACTGATCGGGATCGAACCTTTGGCGCGCTGAACTAACCTGATAACTCATACACATTCAACTAGTAAGCTCCTTATCCAGACTCACTTCTCAAACTGTAACATCCTGCAGGACAGGACTCGGGAGGCTGAACCAGAATGAACCCCACAGATCAAGACTGGTCCACAGCCCACAGCATAGTAACAGAAGAGAGGATAAAGTGGGCTCTGAACACCTTTCACTTACTGCATTGGAGTTTGGCCTCCTGACAACGTGCCTGGTGGAGATCTACCGGAACTGTATAGCTCTCAGATGCATACCCCTACCGTGGCACGGAGTGAAAGCCATTTTCATACCCAAACCAGGCAAACCCATAGAAAGGACCCGTAAGAAGGAAGAAACTTCCTACCGAAACCTACCCTCGAAAGAATCTGTGATAGATATATCCGAGATGAACTTCTCCGGGTAAAACCACTTCACAAAAAAGAGCATGCTAATTCGATAGACAAATCAACAGAGTCCATACTACATAGCGTGGTATCCAAAATTAATAGAGCAGTGGACCACAAATGCTCAGTACTGGCCGCTTTTATCAATATCCAGGGTGCCTTTGACAAAACCATGATCTGAGGCTGAGGGTCAGCATTTTTTGAATGTCAAAATAACATAAGACATTCCCCCAAAACACCCGCCCTTCACCACTTCCTAGTACTTTAGCTGGGATAAACATGGGCCAAAGACCAACTCCGAAACCGGAGTCGGAGACTTTTCGCACGCAATGAATGAATGCTCAACACAGTCTACCAGGCGGAAGGCTTCTATGGCGTATGGTGCCATAGAAACCAGGAGTTACGGACACCTACATTAGGTATTCTCTCAGATAGTGCTTCAGTTCTCTTAGAAAAAAAATATTTTATCTCGAGTCAAATACTAGAGCTAATTAGAAAACGAAGACAACGGCTAAAAGAAATCCCAAATCCTCACTACCGTTCATTTTAAACTCAAAGAGAGCTTTTGCTTGACCTATGTATCGAATGGATCCGTGCATGATATATGGCTTAAAAGTATCGTCACTCACTAAGGTGAACATTTCAAACCTGAGAAGATATGAACGTGTTATCATGAGAGAATTAATCATTCACACTAGGAATAAACCACGAGGTGAGAAAATGCCTGAAATCTTAGACAGAAAAACCGTAACCGAATGCATCAAGAACCATAAGATTTACTACCTGACACACGTCTACAGACACGTCTAACTACACCTGTTGCAGTTCAAGGCCAATTCCAAGAAGGTCGGACAACCTTTTTACATAAAAAATGGCAATCTAAAACAGGACATGAAATCTTTCGACAAGGAAATCAAGTTTTGGATGAACACGGCTGGAGAGAAATAAGATCAAGAAAGTGGCTAGCGATATCTACAAAACAACGAACAGAGCTGATGATAGCAGCGACACCTTAGAAGACGACTATGAAAACAACAACGCTGAACATAGCGAAGCAATGACATAGAAAAAAGCCATAAATAGTTGAACCCCACCAAAAGACACTTCAGTGAAACTCGATCTGAATCAAAATGCCAGCGACGTCGTAAAAAGATCCTCCTATATACAAATATCACCCGTCTCTCCTCCACTAGTTCAATACATACTCTAGGATGCATGTCCGCTACGGCTCACAATCCTGTTCTATCCTAACACGCACTATCCGGGCACGTCTTCCCCACCATTACAGCACCCCCTGGTCTACTCCTTGATATGCAATGGCCTCTGTAGCACCTTGAAACATGAGGCCTCAGGGGCAAGTGCAAATCTTGGGGTTCATTCGATTAATCGAGTCTGGTCAAAAGACGCTGGGGTCGGGGCCTTTCATTCATTCATTCATTGCAACTTATTTGGTATTTCACTTATAGAAGCAGAATGCTGTTATTTACATACCATTTCCAGGAACATCTGACAGAAATAATAGCCTCGCATTTGGCGTTCCAAAATCGGCGTTGTGTATACCACATGTTAAAAAGCTAAATAGTTCGCTGTCAATGTCTAAGGTAGATATATTTAATGAAATAACGGCCGCCGAAAGAGGCGCAACCCTGATCACTGAAAAAACAATATTCAATTACTTTTCGCTTATCGTACGTCCAGGTGTTGTAAAATATAACGGCTGGATTTATTCGAGCACCAGATCTTCAAGCCATTACTTAGCGCCGAGAGTTTTAAATCAAACAGTTTATTTTTCAACGCCTCAGCGCGTTGAATACACTGTTTTGTACACTTTGTTGGATTCTCAGTGCGCGATAAAATACCGCTGCGATATTTATACCTCCATACGAAATTGGTCTATCGGATTTAAGCTGGAACTTTTTAAGTTAGCCATTTAAAAGATTTTAGATAGAACTGCGCCATCACAATAGTGAGCACACCTCTATGAAATGTATAGCCCCGATAGCCTTCTGATGAATCCACTGATACATCACGATTCAAAGAATTCGAACAACAGACTAGTGTGAATCCGATATAATCTGTAGCAGTTATCCCATTAAATGATTAAAAATCGTAGCCAGTGGACAGGTTCCTATACGAAGTAACCAGTTCTTATTGAACAATTGTGTTTTCACAGCATTTTTGTCAAAATCTAGCAGCTAACCAAACTGAACTCGGGATATGGCAAATTCATTTAAATTCATCATCGTCTGCTTAAGCTTTACTTTTGCTCAACTTAATTGGAGTCGGTTTACCGATATCTACTACTTACTTTTGTCCTTTATTCCTATTGAATACAAAATTAGAGAGCCTCTCGTATTGACGTCTTTTTTTCGACACTCAAAAGTCAATACCTCACCATCAATATACCTGAATTTATAATTGTCATATGACTTGCCGGTATTGTAAAATGATGTAAATTTTTGGCCATTGACGATTAATATCAGTGCATGTTGCAGAGTTTCTGAAAACAAAAAAATAAAAATATGTTCATAATATCCTTTAACAGAGCAGGGATTAGCGTTTTAAAACACAAACATACACAAACTGACTTTGACTGCCTCGTTGGTCTAGTGGTAGCAAGCGCTACTGCTGAGCTTGAGGACCTGGGTTCGATTCCCAGGTCGGGCAAAGTGTTATTGGGTTTTTCCATTTGGAATTTCTCAGTAGCAGCCCGGAGTCTGGATTTGTGCCAGGTTGATAGCAACAGGCTCGCCTCCTATTACATGGGACTTAAACATAACAGGCGAAATGTGTGTGTACTATAGGTACACCTCTGCCCAACTCTACGGGGTAACAAAGTGTGATGTTATGTTATGTTTTATCAAAACTTTTATGTGAGTAACTAACTTGTACAGCATTATTCAAAAGTAAGTTCAAGAACACTTCTTACCAGCATGTAAATCTCTTCTATAGAACGTAGTTCTATAACGATATTCTCCTCTTTGTTTTACGTCAGCGCGTATACAGTCCAAATAAAACCTATGATTGTTCGATTTGAAGACAGAATGGAAAAAAATGGGTCTTGAATCATGTGGCTTTGTTTCAAATAAAATAATCCCTGAAAGATCACTCATTTATTAGTTTATCCGTGCTATCTATATCGACGTTATTACTACTGCGTATGTTAGTGAAAAAAAAACACGTTAAGGGCCTTGGTCCGGTTTAGTGCCGTAAAACGGTCACTTTATGAACCTATCTTCTCATTAACGGCTTGGTTTGAAGATTTGAAAAAAAAATATTTTTGCTATAGATTCATGTACATAATTTTTACAAGAGCACTTTTCTCGTAGGGTTAAAACCTTTGCTGTAAAAAAATATTTACGACAACCCAATTTTTTGGCTTATATTTAATACTCCTACTAAACAGCTTTGTTATTTGGAAATATTTTTACACATAAAAATAAACGGTTATAGGCACTACGATTTCACAATAAAATATTGTAAATTAATCAAAATTTTGCAAAGAAATACCCCCATTTTAAGCCGTCAAGGGTAGAGGGGCTCTGCGCAGGCGCGGGCTGCAGTCGTGCATTAGCATTCAGACGGGAGGGCTGTGTCGCTCGCTGCTCCGCTCCAGCTATCGACCGACTACGCGCGACGTGTGTGTTAGTGTAAATACTTACGAACGTATTGTAGCAGTGTGTGTTTATAGAGTAGCTCCTTGCAGAGGAGTCGATTTGTTTGTGCGCGTGGACGCTTTATTAGTGGTGGCATTTCTTAATACTTTTTTGTTTATATATTTTATTGTGTGAACTGTAACATAGTTTGTATTTAAATAAAAATGCCCAGGCAAAGAAAGTATTTAATTTATTAGCGATTATCCTACAGTTATTGACTATTTCTGTTTTGTTGTAATTTTTAATTTTTAGTGTCTCCTTACCAAAACTGTGCGTTACAAAAACAATCTTTTTTTAAAAATTATGTTAATATTTCTCATGTAAGTGAAATTTGTTTTTTATGGGAAATAAAGATATCTGTAACCCGAAAAGTTGTCTGTCTTTAGTCAATCACATACCTGCATGTTTAAAGAAATATGTCCAGTATAAACATCAAATAGTTGCGTCTTTCTAAAGTATCAGCCATTGATCCACCATTCGGTACCTTTTATAGTCTTAGGGAAAAATACCGACTTTCGTCCGTCTCTGCATAATCTTTGGTCGTCGTTTTAGTTTAGCGCGCCGCCGCCACTCGTTACGTGTGTGCGGGAGTATGGAGCTTAGCTCCGCCCATATGCTCAAGGTTAACGAGGATACTATACACCTTAAGCCGTAGCTCCTGCGCCTGATCTCTCTCCGGTCGTGTCGGATCGCCATCCCCGATGGGATGGCGATCCGACACGATCCTCGCTCTCATAGTCCGATGATGAGGGAAAAGTGAGTGCACATGTGTCAGCATACACACTTGTGCACTACAATATCTCCCGCGCCGATGGCTAGTCTCCGTAGAGATTGGCCGCCATGGCCGAAATACGGTACGGAGAACTATAAACAGGATAAGTTTTTAACCAGTGCGCAAATTTTTACAAATTAAACTTAAACGAGTTAAAATAACCATGCAATTTTTATTTTGATATATCATAGTACAAAAAAATTAAGTTATCGTTAACGAAAGATGTTTATTTTGAAAAGGGTCTTATGGTAACACGCGTGGTGGCATAGATGAATGAACGTACGAGTACCTAATATACCGGGCGCTTGCTCCAAATTCTAAGAATTTCGAGGTACCTACGCCGGCGAAGCATTCCTGCGGTTACTGACCTATTATCAGGTTCGAACTAGATGTGTTTTTAAGTTAAGGCCGTGACCTGAAGTTATTTGAAGAGCAATTCTAATTTTTCCTTCATACTTTCATGGGCATAGGACCATAAAATGCAGAAAATAAATAATTATGATCAATTAAATTCTTCTTATTCTTCTTTGCATTAAGTATTTGCGCGACAAATGAACGAATAACGTGATTAGATTAGTGCGGGGTATTTATCATAACTAAAAAGTTGAAAATAAAAACCTTCTACAAAAAAAATAACAACCGACTTCCTTAAAAAAAACACTACAAAGTCAAAAATAACTTAATTTCGGAAGTCGGTGGCAAAAATACCTTAAATAAAGATCCTACCCCACCCATTGCTTCGCCTCCTGATGACACGCGGGGTTGCAACAATCGTCGAAAGGATCCGGCAATTGGGACTCGAGATGGCCCTGCACAAATCAGAGCCCATGGGTTTCTATGGTCCTCGGTACGCGCCACCTGCGGGCTTCCTACTCACAGTAAGAGGGGTTCACATCGGCGTCTAGTCGACAATGAAGTACCTGGAACTTGTCCTCAACAGCTGGTGGAATTTCGTTGCGCACTTCCGACGTTTGGCTCCCAGACTGGAGCGGGCTGGAGCTGCCTTTAAGCGGCTCCTGTCCAATCTGGGAGGTCCAAGCGCCTCCTGCCGGAGGCTCTACACGGGGGTCGTGCGGTCCATGGCCATTTACAGGGAACCGGTGTGGACGCCCTCATTTAGGTTGCACCCAGCGCGTCGGTTGATTGCGTCCCAAAGGGTCAAGGCCATCTGGCTAGTCCGGGGATACCACACGGTCTCCTGCGGGGTGGCGAACCTCTTTGCCGGAGTGCCGCCATGGGATCTAGAGGCAAAAGTCCTCGCACATATGTAGCAGTGGCGCAAGGAGGTGAAACGCCGGGGCAAAACTACGCTGCTGGGACAAATGGCGGCACGGCGGACAGAGCTCCGGTATGATCTCATGGCGACATGGCGGGTACGATTGTCGTAACCCAGTGCTGGGCACGCCACAATTGCGGTAGTAAGTCCCCTCTTTGAGGAGTAGATAGAGAAGTGCCACGGCGTCCTCACCTTCCGCCTCACATAAGTCCTCACCGGGCATGGGTGCAATGGAGGGTTCCCGTTCAGGATAAGGCGGGTAGACACGCCCGGGTGTTATCACTGTGTGGATCGCCTGGAGGACACGGTGGAGCATACTGTGGAGGTGCGCTGTTCACATGGAGGCGATCAGCAGCGGCGACCTCTCGCGTCCAGCCCTGGTGCAAGTCATGGTACGGAGCAAGAGGGCATGGGAAGCCGTCACTTCCTGCTGCAAAGCATAAATGCTCGCGAAAGAGGAGGCGGGGCGCGTGAGGGAGAGACAGTCTCTGCGCCCTCACGCCCCTAGCCGCCGCAGGAGGGGACCCCCCGGGTGTCGGGAGTCGATTGTGGACTCCCGGCCACCGTAGGCGCGTCTTGCGGGGGGTGAGCAATGGATAGCTCGCCGCCCGGTAAAGTTCAGGCCCGTGTCGATGGCGCGTAGTGTTCCAGACGCGCCTGAAAAAGATGTCAACAAACTGAAGGGGTCTGCTTGGACCGATGCCTGCCAGGGTCACGAGATTTGTTTGAAAGAGATACCGTAGTTGCCCATATGCTTTAGGGTACACTACATAAATATGAAAAACTTTATTCCGAAAGTCACGTTTGAAATACGAATTTCAAAATAATGATTTTCATAATTCCGAAAGATTCAAAATTCCGAATATAACAACTCTGACTTATCATTACTTCTATTTTTATAATTCCTAAATTTCAATATTCCTCACGTTTATAATCGGACTGGCCTGTTAGTCTAGTGGTTAGTGACCCTGACTGTAAAGACTGAGGTCATGAGTTCGATTCCCATACAGGACAAATCTTTGTGTGGTGAGCACAATCATTTGTTCTGTGTCTGGGTGTAATTTATCTATAATATGTATGTATTTAGAAATATATAAGTATGTTTATCAGTTGTCTGATTACCATAGTACAGGCTCTGCCTAGGTTGAGATCAGATAACGGTGTGTTGGTTGTCCTAAGATATTTATTTAATTACTATTCTCAAAATACCGAGTTTCAACAGATCGAATAACAAGAAGTCCGACTTAATGATAATTCGAAACATCAAAAATACGAATTCCGATTATTAAAATACCGATTAATACAATTCCGAAATAAAAACGCCTTTTAAAACCGAATAGCAAGACAAATAAACACATAATTGCTCGTCAGAGAATTGTTCAGGAATAAATGAAATGAAAATGAATGAAATGAAATGAGAGAAGTATAATATTATGTTTAGCATGAGGAGGTAGAATTAAAAAATATGCATGCAAGCAGGCATGCAGCGTGCAAGCAGACATGCAACATGCAAGCAGGCATGCAACATGCAAGCAGGCATGCAACATGCAAGCAGGCATGCAACATGCAAGCAGGCATGCAACATGCAAGCAGGCATGCAACATGCAAGCAGGCATGCAACATGCAAGCAGACATGCAACATGGAAGCAGGCATGCAACATGCAAGCAGGCATGCAACATGCAAGCAGGCATGCAACATGCAAGCAGGCATGCAACATGCAAGCAGGCATGCAATATGCAAGCAGGCAAACAGCAAGCAAGCAGGCATGCAGCAAACATTGTTTCCGTCACGGCTCCGGCGCTGCGGGGTTTGGGCGGCCCCACGCGTGCTTATCGTCGCAGATGGTTTTAACGCTCACCGCCGCTTCGGCTGCAGCCGGCCAGCCTCATCCGCGGCGGCGGCCCTTCAAACCACCTGCTCCTTAGCTCGCGGGCCGCCCCACCCCTCCGCGCCTACTCGGGTTTAAATCACACTCTAGGGGTAGGGCAAACAAGACTGCGTGAAGTCAGTTTTGCAGCGATTCGTTTCAGTCACTAAATTTTGTAGCACAACATGTTGACGTTTAGTTTATTCGAAGTATTGAAAATCGGAATGTCGTTTTTCGGACCGAGAACCCTTCGAGCATTTGATTCTTTGAACGTATGAAAATCGGAAAACTAACAAATCGCATTTTTACGACTTTCGGTAAAATACATTTCGTTATTTTTAATAATAGAGATTATAATTCTTAGGTATTATGAAAATCGGACTTTTGAAAATCGGAACATCGAAATTCGGAATAAAATATTTCGGAGTATTTGGGTGAACACGAGTGGGTTTTAGTCAGTAAAAAGTCTGACATGCCTTTCCGCTCTACCGAGAGCGGACATCATTTGATGATTTCCCACCCACAAAAAAAGAAAATACTTGCTATAATAGAGTACTATCGATATCGGATCGAGTTCATCGTAATTTTTTTGGGGTTCTCTGTATCAGCACGTCTTTTCTGTTGCAAGGTTCGTTTTTTTTTTTATAATTCGCGGCAGTTTATTCATACTAGAAGAGGTTTAATGGTGATACAAGTTTAATCACCCCTTTAACGGATACAGGTGACTTAACCAGCATTTTTCCTGTTTAGTGAACGATGTTGCTTAATAATTAAATTTTCCACGTGAAGTACCTTCAGCATTGTAATACTCCAAACGCAGAGTGTCTTGATTTTGTTCAGAATCCGGTTTTTCACACGAGAAATAAATCTGAAAGTCTTCGTCGTCTCTATACGTGTAGTTGACCTCTCCATCGTAGTAAACTGACAGGTTCGTTGTTTCATAAGTCAAACTTTTGTCGTTTGCAAATAAACGTACTGTTCCTGGTGAAAAAATGATCATAAGCTCTATACTAAACGTGGTGTTAAATTATAAAGTAAAATATCTTCAGAGCTATGTTAACTGTCTCAAAAAGGTACAATAACAATAGCGTAAACAGGGGGTGATTGAAGGTTAGCAATGACTGTGAATGTGAGTACCATGCAGTCTAGTTTGAATACATAACTTTTTGACATAACTGTCTGGCGGTTTTGAGTAATTTGTATATATGGCCTACGCAAATGTCCTGCAGATCTGGTAGTCATGTGACGTGTTATTGAGCTCCTTAACGAATGATACATACATACCGTCTGTTGGGATAGGTCAGCTCAAACTTGCAATGGCTCTTTCTCCAAAAAGCTCTTACAGACATTGCCCTGCATTGTTGGACTCACATACAATTCAAGACAGTTAAGACACGGGTTTTATGGATGAAAGATTGCACAAGACCCACCAAAGCCCGTAAAATATTTTGCCCGTCCATGCGCAAAACATCCTGTATAAATTAATACGTCTTATAAAAATCTTGTATAAAAAAAACAATATGTAAAAACCACTTACTTAAACCTTTGACATGAAGATTAAAATGTATAAATTTTAGACCATAAATAAGCTTCACTGATGTATTTCGCACCGGATCATCTTCCCTCCATCCGACTCCGCATACCCACATAGTGCTCATTTCAGCTATAACTTTTGTGACCTAAAACCAGACATAATTATAAAAAATCGCCTATGTTCAATAGAGGAATTGGCACAGCTTAGTTTTAGCATAGATTTTTACTGTTGGCGGTTTCTTGTCCAAAATAAATAAAATAAAGTAGGGACTACATCTTGCTATAAATTTGGCATAAATATTGTATAATAGGGACTGCAACTTGCATATAATCTGGAATAAATGTAATAAGGACTGCAAAAAAATAATAGGGACTGCATCTTGCTTTTAATCTGGTACAAATATATAGGGTATGTGCAAAAGTTTTTTTCGGTTTGTAAACAAAAAAAAACAACTTCATATTTATAATTATTTATTCACGTAATATCTACAACATATTCACCAAAAGAATCTATAACTTGCTGCCAAAGTATGGGTAACTTTTCAATCCCAGTTTTGTAAAAGTTGTTATCTTTTTCGCTAAAAAACTGTTTTAGAGCACACCGTATATTATTTTCTGTATCGTAATATTTTCCTTGCAAATAATTTGATAAAGATCGAAATAAATGAAAATTCGATGGAGCAAGATCAGGAGAGTATTCTGGATATGGTAAAACTTGCCAATCAAATTCCATCAATTTTTGCTGAACAATGATAGCTGTATGTGGCGGCGCGTTGTCTCTGTGAAAAATGACTTTATGACGATTAACTAGTCCAGGACGGTTTTCTTGCATCGCTTCATGAAGCCGATCTAGCTGTTGACAGTAAATGGTAGCAGTTAATGTTTGGTTAGGGGGTAACAGTTCCCAATAAATAATTCCCTGAGAATCCCACCACACACACCGT
The DNA here is from genome assembly GCA_947507805.1 of Aporophyla nigra. Classification (NCBI taxonomy): domain Eukaryota; kingdom Metazoa; phylum Arthropoda; class Insecta; order Lepidoptera; family Noctuidae; genus Aporophyla; species Aporophyla nigra. The sequence continues at coordinate 4,789,830 of OX382318.1, forward strand.
AAAATTTTTCGCGGATGTACATTTTCTTTAGCCGTCGCGTCTGGGGCTTCCCCTTTTTTGCAGACTGTACGACGCCATCTTACATTTTTGTACTCGACCCACTGTTCATCACTAGTGACCAGCCATCGGAGGAATCCTTCAGTTTTCTGACGATTTAGAAGCTCAAAACTCTTTGCCACTCTGTCTTCCTTATTTTTTTCGGACAATTCACGAGGAATCCAAACATCTAGCTTTGTCACGAAGCCTAATCCATGCAATCTTCTTTCTACTGTAGTTCTGTCAACTTGAATCTTCTCTGCTAATTCTGCCACTGTTACTCTCTTGTCTTCTTCTACGGCTTTTATAAAATCTTGGTCATTTAATTTTCTAGGTCGTCCCGATCGGGGCTGATCTTCAAGTGTCCTTTCTCCAGAACGAAAGCGCTGGAACCAATGCTGACATGCTCGTTCGGTAATCACGTTCTCACCGTAAATGCTGCATATCTTCCGGTGTGCATCTGCTGCATTATTTCCTAGATCGAATTCATATAAGAGACAGTGTCTGATATGTCTTTTGTCCGCTTCCATGTTTATTGACTCGTTGTCATTTCTAGACTGCGGCCACGGACCGTACGCTCGCCTTTTTATATCTACGTGTATAGAAGTCTTTGTAATCTAATAGTATCCCATACAAGTTCAGAGAACAATTATTGACAGACTCGAGAAATGTTGTAGGTACAAACCGAAAAAACTTTTGCACATACCCAATAATAGGGACTGCATCTTGCATTTAATCCGGCAAAAATTTAATAGGGACTAAATCTTGCTTTAAATCTAGCTTAAATGTCATAAGGACAGCATCTTGCTATTAATAAGGCATTAAATGGAATAGGGACTGCATCTTGCTAAAAATAGGGCATAAATGTAATAGGAAATGCATCTTGTTATTAACCAGACTTGCATTCAGACTACAGACTGATTGGTCTTTAATTTTTCGGATTCTCTTCTTAGATAAAGTAGAATAAGATTTGAGTTCTGTTTATAATGTACTCACATTTATAATATTGATAATACCATGTGGAAATTTAGCTTCCGGCACAAATAGATCAGAAACTTTGGAGGTGCCATTTAAGTGTTTGTGAGTGTCGTAACTATTTCCACACCTGAAAACAATAGCTATGGTATTATTTGATGTAATGTCGATGGTGACATGACAATGAATCAGCTACGGTTGAACAAATAATTAATTAACATAAGGCAATACGCGGTTAGGTAGTAGCGTACCTTTAGTACAAATTTATTTCGGAAGTTTCTTTTTGGTCCCATTTTAAAAGTAGCGAGCGGTCTGTTATCTACAGGCACAAATCCAGAGTCCGAGGTACTACTGAGAAATTACTGATGAAAAAACCCATTAACACTGCAACATCTGGGAATGAACCCAAGACGCTAAGCAGAAGCATTTGTAACTAACGACCAACGAAACAGTCATGGTAAATTAATACTCGTAGTTATTAACTCCACTGCAGGGTCAACAAATCTTTTGATACAGAAAAGGCAGAAGCATGACGAAAATGGTGGTGATATAGTAGTTTGGAGGTATAAGATGTTCCTCATATAGTTACTCAACATCCGTTGATTTATTTATTTATTTATCATCATACATCTACCCTTACAGCTAACCAATGCGGTAAATGTGCCTTAATTAATCATTTAACATAATTGTTCCTTATAACTAATACCTATAACTAATAACAAACAAAGCACAATTCACTCAGAGAACAACAGAATAGGTCTGTCTCACTCGCTATGATGTTGAGCGTGCGGAGTGCACGCGTCAGCGGCGCCTCCTTCAGAAGGTTGGTCCTAGCACGTGGTTCCACCAGCAGTCGTGGCTGCCGTCGTCGCCACACGTACCTATCCGGAACACACAGACCCACCTGGCCTAAAACAACTGCATTATGCACCTTCCCTCTCAGTATTTTAAATATATATGAGGCGAGTGCAAGATCCCTCCTAACCCTTAGCTCATTGTATCCTACCATACCTAAAATAAATAAGTTATAAAAATGTAAATTTGTGAGGATGCTCCAGTGTGTGGTGAGTAACTGCCCGACGATAGGACTAATGTGGCCTGATACCTGCCTGTCCTCCAGAGGCGGACCTGTTTAATTTAAGCTGACATCTCATTGAGGCGTACGTAGTCTCGCGCCGCGACCCGGGCCTGGGAGGCCGTGTCAGACTTTTATTGACTAAAACCCACCCGTGTTCCTTCAGTTGCCCATGTGCCAGGGTCACGGTGTCTCTTTCGAACAATCTTGCGACCCTGGCAGGCATCGGTCCTAGCGAACCCCTTCAGTTCTGCTGACATCTCTTTGAGGCGCGCGTGGAACACTACGCGCCGTCGACTCGAGCCTGGTCCTTACCGGGCGGCGAGCTACCCATTGCTCGCCGCCCGCAAGCCCGCGCCTACGATGTCGGGAGTCCGCTATCGACTCCCGACGCACAGGGCTAATGCTACAGTTTAAGATGTGTATGTAATTACTAACAAAATTGGATTTTATGATCTGTAAAATAAATTATTTGTTTTGATTGACAACTAAAAATTCCGCTTACTTTTTGCACTCACTTACCATATTCGTATATCATAATAATTCGCAGCTCCTTCTAGAACAATCGTCAGTGGTTTGTCTCTCCAAACTATATAATCCTTAGAATTACTACGTTCGAAACTGAGACGAATTTCAGGATTACTATCTGAAATTTAATAAAATAATGACAATGTCAGACAGTTCCTTTTCCCCGTCTTTGTCTTAATCTGAACAAAAAAAGTTTTCAATTTTTTTTATAAAGTCCGACCTAAACCAAAACGTGTAAAAAGTACCTCTATAACCAAACAACAAAGAACCTCTAGACATATGCGTATTGGCATTTTAATAAGAAATTGTAGGTAATATGTTGATTAAAGAATCGTCGTGTCGAAACATCTGAACTGATTTTGATAAAACATGTCTAACAACCACCGCTAGAAAACCTACCTACTTTTAAATAAAAAAAATATGCACCTAAATCGATTTATCCGTTTAACACGTCAACTGTCAAGCCATATTTTGAAATCCGTCAAATTTAGTTTCTTACGAATTGATTCCAAATGGTTTGAATTGAATAATTATGTATGAAAAATTGTTCCCCTTTCTTTGTTTCCATAAAAAAAAATTAAAAAAAATAACTGTCAGTCACCCGTGAGTCCGTGACTGACGTGGCCCATATGGTACAAATTGCAGTCCGTGCGCCGTGTCAAGCATTTTGTCCGGCACGTAGGTAAAAATTCACGAATTTTGCCTTTAACCAGAGCTGTTATTTACAAGAAATACAAGGAAGAAGCATATATTAGCAAGCAAAGAAGAAAATTCGGAAATATTGCTCGAGGTGTTATAAGACAAATGTACAAATAGTTGATAGGATATTAAATTTGCTAGCAAAAAGACCAAGCAAGTTGTAACTTACTGCCCTCAACAACCAAATGAACCTCATTTTTGTCTAGAATGTTATAATATTGAACATAAACAATAATTTTTAAAATCTCTTTTGTTTGCTTAACGTAATAATTCCCCAAAATATGTAACTTTTGTTCTAGATATAAAAGTCGCAGGCCATTTTGAATATGTCTTGCTTGGGGCCATGTCAGTCATTTCTAATAGAAAAGAACACTGTAGACGTGCCAGACGGCACATAACGGTCTTTTGAATTTGATGCTTCTGTGTCAGTCATCGGTAACTGACATGGCCTGAACAGGTAGTGACTCTGTCAGGCACCGGTGACTGACATGGCAGTTGACGTGTTAAGAGACTACAAGACTACGTGAAAGAGATTAGAAAAATAACTTAATAGAGTTACCTAATAAATAAAAGTCATTATCACATTAAATGTTTGAACGCAATTATTTGTTAAATTTTTATTTAATTTGTAGATTTGTATTCATTATTTTAGAATTTGTTATTTATTTGTTCATATCGATGTACCTATTATTTAAAAAGAAGTGCTTGTGATTAAGTAATAACAGCCGCACGGGTTGATCATTCAGGTTAAGCTACGCTTGCCGCGGTTGGGCCGTGGATGAGTGACCATCTTTACATACCAACCCTTCCGTGCCTCGGAAAGCACGATAAGCCGTTGGTCTCAGATGTCTTTCGTAGATCTTAGACAGTCGTTACGGGTCGTCAAAAGCCTAAAAGTCTGACAATCAGTTTTACCAAGGGGTATCGTATTACCCAGTAACTGGGTTGTGGAGGTCAGGTAGGCAGTCGCTCCATGTAAAATACTGGTACTCAGCTGTATCCGGTTAGATTGGAAGCCGACCCAACATACCTAGTTGGGAAAAGGCTAGGCAGATGATAATATTTAAAATAACAATGAATTCAATTAAAACAGTTTCATTATAAATTCAAATTATTATAAATAAGTAATTAATATTTAATTACTAACTATTCATTCGTCAAAATAAGTAGGTACTATGAATTTATTGGAATCTGAATCGTTTAGAATTCAATTGGACGTAGTGAGATCTTATATAGAAATGATTCTTACCAGTTGCAAGGTCAGTTGATTCAGCTGGAAATATTATAAAAACGAAACATACAACTACTAAAATAAACATTTTTGAATACTAATGGATAAAATTAATTAATTGTAATTAATACTTAAATGAGTACTGCAATCTCAAAATATTTAACAGAAATGATTTTCCTACTGAAATACAGTGACCACAATTGTTACACACGTATTTTTGGAACAGATTACGTTATTCTGATAAATAATATTGCGGTGACCATGATTTCCTCTGCCCGGACTTTTTCGTCCAAACGAACTCAACAAAATCTTATTCTTTTTTGCTTTATGATTATTTAGTTTTATATATAAGGTGTATCTATTCATACACGAAATATTTTAAGAGGCACACCTGTAGGTGGTAAAGAAGCTATAGAAGCAAAAGGAATTTTTGTATCAAAGCATTGTTGAATTTTCGTTATTATTATAATTTTAAAACTGCTTGAGACGTTTTGCATAAAACCTTTACTCCAAATTCTATAAATGGCCCGCCTGACGCTGCGAGTGCAGCGACCGGACAGCGCGAGCGCGGCCACTATAGACACTAGAGTAATGGATGTTAAAAATAAGAAGGAGCCGGTATTTCTTATGTGCGTCAAATAATTCATAAATATTAAATTTTGAAAAAAATAAATTTCAACAATTTTTTTTTCGTTGCTATAGCTTCTTTACCACCTACAGGTCACCTCTTTAAATATTTCGTGTATGAATAGATACACCTTACATTCATTCATTCATTCATTCATTTCAGCCGAAAGACGTCCACTGCTGGACATAGGCCTCCCCCAAGCTCCGCCACTTCGACCGGTTTTGTGCTTCCCGCATCCAGCGGGTTCCTGCGGCCTTCACAAGGTCATCGGTCCACCTTGTTGGAGGCCTTCTAACTCTACAGTGTCTCAAGACGAAAGTCTTTGACCAGTGTGTGTTGCCAGTGATGACATATGGAACCGAAACGTGGTCGCTCACAATGGGCCTTATTAGAAGGCTGAAAGTCACCCAAAGGGCGATGGAGAGGGCTATGCTTGGAGTTTCCCTACGTGATCGAATCAGAAATGAAGAGATCCGTAGGAGAACCAAGGTAACCGACATAGCCCGAAGAATTGCTAAACTGAAGTGGCAGTGGGCAGGGCACATTGCTCGCAGAACAGATGGCCGACACCTTACATACATGAACATAATTATAGCAAGACTGAAAAACTGAAATAAAAAAAACATATACACTTTCAATATTATGTAAATTGCTAGCGATTTCATGCATGTAGATTTGGTAAAAATAAAACAAAAAGAAACAAAAGAAAAGTTGTTTTAAATTACATTCAGTAATACAAAAATACTCATCTAAATACTATGCAGTGCTACAACGAAGGTAATGAGTGTTTTCGATGAAGTCTGGCATCCAATGTGAGATTTAACTTGTATTCAGGGTGCCAGGTACTGATCACTTTTATTTACAATAAATATCTTACAATATTTACATAATTTAAAATCTAAGTTTAAAGCCAAAGAAAAACAATATGTACATGTATTATATAAAAATAAATAATCACAAAGCATAAAAAAATTCGTCTGCATCGTTGTCAACAGGAAACATGCCCAAAAGGCTGGCAGCATTGCCACGTTGTATGGAAATGCTGATTCTTTGCCCAAAAAATAGGCCAGCCCTCTGGTAACGTGAAGAATCGACCAGCCGCTTGGCAATATTTCGCAATATTATGTGGGCACTTGGACCCCATGGCCCTAGAGTTTCAACCCCAAACGGCTCGAACATATAATTTCCAATTAGGTTGGAATATTTTCGCCGTTTCAGGTTTTCCGCATCTGCAGCAGCCGCTCCAGCACAGCCCGCCGTGCTAAGAAGATGATAGGTGCTAGGTTAGTTATAGTTAGTTACAGAATGGTATCCGAAATGCCATAAAAGAAATAGAGGTATACAGACGAAAAGATGGGAGGACGACTTCACGAATATAGCTGGTATGGAGTCATGTAGCAAAAGATCGGATTAAGTGGAAAGGCCTTTGTCGACAGACAAGCTGTTAAAGACAAACAACCAATTGCCGATGATTTAATTTAAATTAGAGATGCGCCGAATGTAGGTTCAACCGAATACGAATGTTCGGCCGAATATTAGGTCCAAAATGTACCGAACCGAATATTCGGCCGAATCATTCGGTTCACGTCTGCGATAATTTTACGATATGATTATTAAAAGACATAATAGTAATCCTGAGAATCAGATTTTATTTTGCCAACATTTTTATTTATCTAAATTGATTGTTAAAGTTAATCTTTTTTATTTTGTCAATAAATAATTGGTACAAAAAGTAGTGTAAATGAAAATTTACAAAAAAACTATGTACAACTATCGGAATAAACCACACTTATTTAGTAATTAGTTAACCTTACTGTTTAATTAAATGTTCTTTTTTATTATATTAACAATAATTTTAATATTCGGTAATTATTCGGCAAATCAACCGAATATTCGGCCGATTACGAACATGAAAAAATATGCCGAATATACCGAATACGAATATTCGGCCGAACATTCGGCGCAACTCTAATTTAAATGTTAAAAGCTAGCTTAATAGTTACATTTGTTCAGTTTTATTCAGCAAGTAGGCATAGATGTAGCAAACACTTTAGTCATTGTAAGAAAGCAATAAAGTCTTTTTTTTTTTTTTTTTTACGGTGGCAACTGGCACTGTCTGTAAGACAGACACAATTTACATATTACCTATTAAGTTTATTATAATGATTATTTACTAATAAATACAACTAAGATATGACCCAACTTGATGTGTCCGATACGGTCCAATTGTAGTTTATGAAGAATTTTTGAAATTATTTGCTATATTTGAGTACGTCTGGTCCACAGCCCTGCTCTTACCTCTCTGAGTGGGTAATAGGTTTTCCACGGAATGAGGTACTATATTATTTATTAGCTTCTGGCCGCGACTTCGTCCGCATCAAATTTTGGCTCCCTTTCCCGTCGCATCGAATTGCCTGCCAGTTTTTGTTCATTTATCGTTGCTGCTCCGCTCATTTTGATTGTCGCGTGATGTTATATAGCCTATAGCGTTCCTCAATAAATGGACTACTGAACACAAAAATACTTTTTTCAATTCGGACTAGTATTTCCTGAGATTACCGCGTTCAAACAAACAAACAAACTCTTCAGCTTTTCAATATTAGTATAGATTTAGTTTTTGTTTTCAAATTCTAAAGAAAAATCCGTTACTGATATATTTTTTTTTCTTTTAATTAATTAGGAATGTATCTATGTAATAATATTACTTGGACATACCAGTTTCAGGGTCACACTAATGTGAGGAAAATTTTGCAATAACTTGTAATGCAATTGCAGGACAATTTATAATTCTTGGAAATTATTTAAATACTGTAACGGGGTTTTTTCCTTACGACACTAAGTTGACGTCATCCCTCGTGCTCTCAACCAACTGATGTCTTCTTTCAGTTTTTTTTTTAATCTAGACACGTGGTAGCGTGTCAAGCCAAGTTCAAGTAACAGAACTGGCGAGCAGCACCGTGTGTATGTATGTAATATTACACGAACCATTTGGAGCCACTTTTGACCCCCTCATAACTCAAAAACTATTTCACATAAACGTGTCAAATTTGGCTCATAAATTGAGACTTGCGAGATACATATGTGCTCCAAATTTCATAAACACATCTCAAAAGGTTATTTAGATATTAACGTCCAAAAATCGTCATTTTTATCACTGACTGACCTATAGATCAAAACTCTAACCCAGTTCCAGATGACCTAGAAAGTTCAAATTTGGCACGCAGATAGGTAATTAGGTGAATACAAAAGAATAAATCAGAAACTGGTGAATTTTTATCATTTCATTATAATTTTTCACTTAAATGATTGTATTAGGAACACTTATATACTTAGTACCTGTAATATATGTATGTAAAAAAAAATATGTAAGAATCAGCAATCAGCAATCAAAACTTATGACAGTCGGTATTTATGTGGATATTAAGGTCTTCACGTGAATATATAACGAGTTGAATACCACCCTTATTTTTTTTTATCCAAATATTTCCGTTTTAGTACTTAAAACTAAGAGTATAGTCGACTTTCGTATTTATTACGTTATTAACTGAGATTTAGTATCAATTATTGTTTCAATATTTAGCGTACATCAATAGTGTAAGAGAATTATGTACAAAAAGTAATGATATCCCATCAAAAACATAAATGTGAAATGAGAGCCAAGTTCAATATTATGATATATGCCTTGGTTGTTGACTTCAACGACAAAAGAAGTGAGATCTAAATAGGTGCCACGTTCAATGGTCAGTCCTGAAATTTATTTATAACTACATAAAATATAATTTCTTCTTATAACTTAGGATAATATATTGTACCCTAAGGTCTGACATATCTGTAAACGTTACACCACGCCTGTATTCAGAGTAGGTAGAGGTGTATTATGTCACCTACATATTACCAGTTATACAGGGTGTCCCGTAAATAATGGATCAAACGTAACGGGTAGGTAGCTTACCTCATTTCCAACAACTAATTTGAACAGTAAAAAAAAAACCGATAAGGTAACCAAGATATTTTTTTTTTTCGATTTTTACTATTTTCTGTACCAGCATTCAGTGTTTTTAATGCTGTTGCTGCAAATGGTATCATATTTAGGTGTGATTTTTGTCAAACATTTCTGAATAGTTTACTAATGTTATAAGATACCATTTTTTTAAATAACATTTTATTTGCCTTAGAAAAAAAATCTTGAATCGAAAAGTTTTGTTTTTACGATGAAAAGACCAGAATTGGAAAAATTCTCCTGTAAAAAAAATGTATGACACCAAAGTGTACCATTATTTTAAAAACTTGTAAAATTACTAAGGTTTGCAAATTGGTATAAAACTTACGTCTAGTCCTTGCGGTTACAAAGATATTGCTATGAATGTGATGAAGAAGACAGAACTGAAATTAAAATGGTACTATCTAACTTTTCTTTCTCGTAATGGCTTATGCTTGTAATCTAAGCATGTGGTTAAGCGTGTAGCGTAATTCCGAGCCGATGACGTCATCTGTTCGGAATTTGGGACCGCTACCTGCGGAGTTGCACCTCACTCAGTGTGAAAGGGATAGATAGCGCCGCTTTTGTATTTTTGGTAAATCGGTGTCTTTGTGCAGGTATTTTTTTTTCCTTCACCCTTCACTCATACAGGGCTTCATTGTTGCATGATTTTATTTGTTTAGTTGACACGAATCTCTCTTCGAGTTGATACGTACGTCAGACTACTTTCGCTCCCGCTGTGCCTAACTGTTGTGTTCCTTAAAATTAAACTTGTGCTGTGTATTTGGACTTTGCTTTGCCTAACGATTTGGAACTGTTTGTGTTTTGGACGAATGACTTGGCAATCCTACGGACTTCGAAAACAATCGTTTGTGTGAGGTTGTACGTGTGTGCAGTAGTACGATGCCTCGTTACGAGTACACGCCACGGGAGTATGCCGAAATGCATTTTATCTACGGAGAAGCAAGAGGTAATGCCAGGGCGGCCGCAAGATTGTATCGTGAAAGATACCCGAACCGGGATCGACATCCCGACTATCGCGTATTCATTAGAGTGCATAACGCGCTTCTTGAGGGAAGAATTCTTGGCACCGGAGTTGGGGGTGCCAGTGAAGGGCGACCGTCACAAGTCAATGACGAAATTATTATTCGAGAAATCGAGGAAGATTCGTCGGTCTCAATTCGCGTCATAGCGCAACGCACAGGTATTCCAAGATCGACGGTACATCGAGTTCTAAAAAGGCACCGGTTGCACCCATATCACGTGCAACGTGTTCAAACGCTGACGTCACGTGATTACCCGCAAAGAGTAGCATTTTGCCAAAGGATGCTTAGAATGATACGGGCGGACCCACAGTTTTTTAATAAAATTTTATGGAGTGACGAGTCTTCATGCCGGCGAGATGGATATCTCAATTTGCATAATTTGCACAGTTGGCAGCTGGTAAACCCACATTTGATGCGAGAGGACAGGAGCCAACATCAATTTAAAATAAATTTATGGGCAGGAATAATAAATGGGCAAATAATAGGGCCCTTTGAACTACCAGCAACTCTAAACGCCGAATACTATCTGCATTTTTTAAGGAATGAGTTGCCAACGTTATTAGAAAATATTCCAGAAGACGTGCGGCAAGCAATGTGGTTACAAAATGATGGTTGCCCCGCTCACTATGCGACGGCAGTAAGGGCGCAACTCAATGAAACTTACCCTGACAGATGGATCGGCCGATTAGGACCAATTTTGTGGCCTCCGCGATCTCCTGATTTAAATCCCTTAGATTTTTTTTATTGGGGATGTTTAAAAGACAAAGTTTACAAACAACGAATAACGTCGGAAGAAGAATTACGTCAGCGCATCCAATCTGCTGTATCAGAAATAAACAACAGCCATTTTGTCCGTCGGATAAGAGCTTCCTTTATTAGGAGGTGCAGACTTTGCATTCTCGTAGGGGGACGTCAGTTTGAACATTTACTGTAAAAACAAAATAAACGATTTATTTGTATTTTTTTTTTAATTTAACCTCCTAATTTTTTTCATACGCTGAGATACCTAAACATTTTTAAGAAAATAGTTTAATTGTGCACACTTTTTCAAATTTTATTTTATTTCGTAATTTGGCACCTCTGTCAGATTCATAGCAATATCTTTGTAACGACAAAGACTAGGCGTAAGTTTTATACCAATTTGCAAACCTTAGTAATTTTACAAGTTTTTAAAATAATGGTACACTTTGGTGTCATACATTTTTTTTACAGGAGAATTTTTCCAATTCTGGTCTTTTCATCGTAAAAACAAAACTTTTCGATTCAAGATTTTTTTTCTAAGGCAAATAAAATGTTATTTAAAAAAATGGTATCTTATAACATTAGTAAACTATTCAGAAATGTTTGACAAAAATCACACCTAAATATGATACCATTTGCAGCAACAGCATTAAAAACACTGAATGCTGGTACAGAAAATAGTAAAAATCGAAAAAAAAAATATCTTGGTTACCTTATCGGTTTTTTTTTTACTGTTCAAATTAGTTGTTGGAAATGAGGTAAGCTACCTACCCGTTACGTTTGATCCATTATTTACGGGACACCCTGTATATTATAGATATGAAAAATAGTAAAAATCCTACTTCAGTACATTTAATTAGATTTCATGCACACCATATACACGTAGCGTAGAGTGTACTCGTGGGGAGGTTCCATAAGCACATTCTACACTTACATCCCACAGACACGCACTACACTCACATACAATACACCCACATGCACAACATTAAGCACTTACCTATTTTAACTGATTTTTATATTTTTTAACTTTTTAATTTTCCACTTTTTTAATTTGTAAATATTTGTTATAGCTCTTTTTAAACTTACTGTTTTTTTTTGTATCTGGAACGCTATCGTCTCCCTTTTGGAGGTGGGCGTTAATAGCTGCGACACAGTTTTATAACTAATGTAGCTATTTACGTACGCAATCAATTTGTAAAATCTGTTTTGTTCCAATAAAGATAAAGATAAAGATTTTATGTCCTTGTAAGTCCAGTCACATCCAACATATATTCTAGATTCGTCTTAAGGCCCTCTTGTAGTTGAAGACGTTTCGGCGAACATTGGCCGGTCGTTGCGAGCGCTTGAGCTGCTAGATTTTGTGTATAATTGTTTCGTGGAGACAAAATGATAAGGAAATTATAAAATATTTTCTCAGCATGCCCTAAAAAACAATAAAACCTATCTTTTGGCATGAGTTTTACATGGTTTAATGATGGAATCTCTTCAAGGTACACGTTTTAAATGGCGATTTAGTGTCAACTTTATGATTATTTTTTATCGAGCCAATTGTTTTAATTCACGTTTCTATCTTCACACAGCGCTTAACAGTATGTTCAATTTTCCTAAACATATTTTTTTTTACGGAAACTAGCCATTTTGCTAGATTTACAGAGGTTTAAAAAAGTTAAAAAGTACTGCAACCTCGCCTTAATGACTATTTTTGTCTGCTCACTGCACGATGGAATCTGCGCTACCGGCTCAACATTATGTATTTCTTGTTATTGTAAATAGCGCAAAATGCATTCAGTTATATTTCTTAACATGTCAGAACGAATTAATAATGTTTTTTTTTTTGTTATTCTTCTTGTTTTTCTAGCATGTCGATAACAAACTAAATAGAGTAAGCCCAGGATCTAGCTATAACCTTAGCACTTTCAGTAGCGTCCATCAACTCCTGTAGCGTACAAACATCAGGACACGCTGGACAAGATATCATATACCGCATGGTTTGTGGGACAACACCACATTTACACTCCAGGGCGGAGTCTTCTGTGTATTTCCACGTGAGCAGGTTTTCTTTACTTCGGCCTACGTGAGTCCGGAGTCTATTCAAAATTATTTTATTTTGTTATTTATATTCCATAAAATGCCTATGCTATAATTAAATAATTAAACATTATTATAGATTGATGTCAAGTCGCCATTGGTTACCGATACTATCAAGACGCAAAGAACAAAGATGAAGAAGAGAGAAGTACGGAAAAGATTTAAGAGATTGAATTTTTGTTATCAAGTCAATCTATTTTCTAATAACAGCCCTTATCAGCGTACATAAACGATAGGCTTTGTGCCTGTAGAGATACATCTTGTAATCAGAGCAACTGACATCAAACCTCCACATTATAGCCAAATTAATGGAGCAGAAAGGATCAGACACAAATATGTTTCAGAAATACAAGGGCGGGCAAAAATATGTTTAAACGTATACGGAGGTATTGTTTAGACCGGTGTGATCAATGCTATTGAGTTAGGCCTTTCCTGGCTTAATATCAGCATGCATTAAAACATTTCAGAATTCTAGAAAATAAAACCTATTTTATTTCACTGCCTGACGTGAAAAATAATTTACCGCTCCGGAGTTCTACTGAAAAGTTTCCTTCAAGGCTTTGCTTACTGCCAGGGTCGCGAGATTGTTCGAAAGAGATACCGTGACCCTGGCACATGGGCAACTGAAGGAACACGGGTGGGTTTAGTCAGTAAAAGTCTGACACGCCCTCCCGCTCCGCCCAGAGCGGGAGAAGTCATTTGATGATTTCCCATCTAAAAAAATAAATAAAAAAAGAATTTTATTACTAGAGAACGGGCAGCAGCGTTCTCTATGCATTTTACCACCTTATTGCGACCGCCAACCCGCCTGCCAAGCATGGCGATTATGACAAACACCCCTCCCCCAAATTGGGGGAGGCCTATGTCCAGCAGTGGACGTCTTTCAGCTGAAATGATGATGATGACGATGAAGCTTGTCTTGGTGGTTTTGACATATTTCAGTCTAGATTTAAATATTTTCCGTATAAGATCCACTTTCAGGTTCACCACCTGCCCAGCCTGACTGTGAGCTTCTCTCACGTGTGTGTTTAATCCCACTACCGTTTTACTACTTTCTCATCTTCTTGTTTTGCAGTACTCTGCTCAGTAGTGCTCAGCCTCACATAAAATGTTAACAATGTCATTATATGACAATTATGGCCTCTGAGCTGCTAAACTGTAGTGCCGAACTGTCGACATATTATGTCAATTATATTTCTATGTTCAAATTAATTACACAAATTGGCAGCACAAACACAACAGTAATTGGGTAAGTAAAGACCTTATAGTAGTTTACTATAAAAACACTACAATACTATTCTAAATAACTTACGTTTTCGTCAGTTACTGTATCACCCCACAAAATGTCGTTTATCTATACATCTATACAAATAAATAAAATTGGAGTGTCTGTTTCTAATATTAAGATAACCACTTTTTACTAAGTGTATATGGATGTATACACGATACATATACCAAAACAACATTTTTTACAATTTTTGTCTGTCTGTCTGTCTGTTTGTTCCCGCTAATCTCTGAAATGGCTGGACCGATTTTGACGGGACTTTCACTGGCAGATAGCTGATGTAACAAGGAGTAACTTAAGCTACTTTTATTTTAGAAAAATTCTTTTATTTTAGAAAAAAATAACTGTCTTCGAAAAGTACGCTGACGTACGTCTCAAAATTCGAAAAACCCTGGCTGAATCCTACGAAATAGATCAAAATAATGTACTACAGTATTGTACACCTTAAAAAAGCCTACAAAAATGTCCGCAATGGTATATGTCTATCTCTTAGGGATAACCCACAATAACCATTTTTATCTTTTAGTTTTTACGAGAAATAAGGGCTTATTTACGAAGCGATTTTAAGCAATACAGCATTAATCCTTATCCAGTTAAGTACCTTAAATACATTGTGCATTTAATATAAATCAATATGGCCCTTTACAGCATGTAATTTAAATGAATATCTTAGAAGATATTAGAGATTTAAAAAGCGGGCGCAGAGCGCGTTGGCAGCGGCCGGGTAGTACAGGATAAGTAGGATTGTAATTCATAATTACGTTGGCTTCATAGTAATTGCGAATATCATGTGTGTTCATTTTCACTTTTTTTTTTGCTTTTTTTTTGCGTTGGCAACACTGTCTGAGTGACATGTCAAAATTCTGTTCCGTATTTTAAAATTAGTTTTATTTAATTTTAAGTGTAATTAAGGTGTATTAATATAACTATATGTAAAATAACTGCCTAACTACTAAGGATTATTGTTTTCGTGCAAATTAACAAAGTAAAACACAGTGTTTGGTTACTTGTCGATACCGGTAACCTATCACGAACAGCTGATGTTCGATCTGCGGATTTAACCGGGGAGTATTGTTTATTTTGTTTTATAATTAGCATACAGTCGTCACTTATACTTAGTAACACATTTATCCAGTCTTGGTCTATTAGTTAAATTGCAATCTTTAAATATGCAAAACTAGAACTAAACTTTTAATCTAGGCATCCTACCCACTTATGTAAAAGTAAAATTAAGGCAATAAAATCAATATATCTTGTACTTAATCTAATCTCAATAGTTGCATTTGGATAAGATACACCAGACTATCTCATTACCATTACCACTAACATTAACTATTATCTATTATCTTTAATTTCTCCCATTTTCCCTTTCACTTCTAGCTTTCCATTTTTTTGTTTGTCTTTCTAATTAGTTCTCACTGTTCCTTTAATTATCCTTTCAGTACTTACTCTTGAAACCATGCCTGTGATGACCCGTAAAGCTGCTGCTCAGGAATTGGAGCTTAAGTTGAGAACGACCCTTCACGAACTACAGGCTTCCAAAAATAAATGTCAAGAGCTATTAAACGAGAGAGAGGAAAGTGAGAAGGAAGTCGAGAAAGTTGTCTACAAAAACTCAAGCTTAAAACAGGAGCTAGTAGACCTACATCTTCAATACCTCAGTGTTGTTGCTGAACGGGATCAACTAAAGGTGGTTACAGATGGTTTCAACAACTGTAGTAATTTGTATGAGGAGGCTTTATGTAAGGTTAGGGACCTATAGGATGAATTAATCCATGCAAATGTCAAAATTCAACAGTTAGAAAAGGATAAAGAACGTAATCAGGTCAAAGAAACTGACCATTTGTTTAACGAATTGTTTAATACAAATTGTAACCCACACTCTATAACGACAATTGACCTTACCGAGAATTCCTGTAGTCATAAAATAAGTCAAAATAAATTAAAAAAATATACAAGACTGAATAAAATTATTAAAAAATGTAATAAATTCAAGAAACATCAGAAACATTATTCCAAAAAGTAGCGCACTATTCACGTCATCAAAATCTTTTCTATTCCTGTCTACTTTAAAGATAAGTGAGGTATCATCAGCAAATAGTACAATGTCACAGATATTCTTTAAATAGAATGGTAAGTCGATAATATACACTAAGAATAAGAATGGACCCAGTATTGAGCCTTGAGGTACACCTAACTGAACTAGTAGCCCGGAAGATTTTACACCATTGACATCTACACATTGGTGCCTATTTTGCAAATAAGAACTTATGACATTGAGAGCTTCGTTTTGAACACCGTAATGACGTAGTTTACGCAAAAGTGTGTCATGGTGAACGCAATCAAAAGCTTTGGAGAGATCACAGAAAACCCCGATAGCATTTTGCGAGTTCTCCCATGCGTTGAAAATGTGTTTCAGCAGAGCAACACCCGCATCTGTTGTCGAACGACCTTTTGTAAAGCCATATTGCTCATTATGAAGGAGGCTCTTTAAATTAAAATGTCTTAGCAACTGCTTGAGTATTAATTTTTCAAATATTTTACTAAATGCAGGTAAGATAGAAATGGGCCTAAAATTGCCAACGTTATTTTTATTACCTGTTTTAAATAATGGTATGACTTTACTACTCTTCATGAGGTCAGGAAAAGATCCTGAATCAACACATTTATTAAAAGTTATAGCTAGATAGGGGGCTACGATGTCTATTATATTACTTAACAGTTTAACGGAGATGCCCCAGAAATCTCCAGTGTTTTTTGATTTAAGTGTGTTAAAAATATTAACCACGTCACGAGGCGTCACATGTTCGAAACTAAATAAGCGACTACATCTGGGCACACTACTATGCAAAAGGTTTTCAGCTTTAGACGGGGACGAATTTAAGGAGCAAGTCATAGTTATAGGTATGTTGGCAAAAAAGTCATTAAATGCCTCAGCTACGTCGGCAGCCTTATTAACCAATTTGTTGTTAATCATAATCTCTAGTTGTTTTTCCTGTTTAATCGATTTACCCGTTTCATTGTTAATAATTTTCCAAGTGGTTTTTATTTTATTATTGGATTTTTTTATGGTATCGCTTAAAAATTTAGATTTAGCGAAAGCACAGATTTTTTTAAATAACTTTGAATAATTTCTGACATACTCTAGAAAAGGAGTATCAAATATATATTTTTTTAAACCATATAACTCGTATAGTCTCGCTCTACTTTTATAAATACCTGGAGTAGCCCATTGGTTGAAGCTAACAGAGGTGCTATTAATGTCAATAGTTTTGGTCTTGAAAGTAGATTGGTATTCTTTTTGTACAATATCAAAAAGGGCTCCATAGATTTCATTAGGAGTCTCGTGTTTTACTATAGATGGTGTAATCCTATGAGCAATATTATTTTTAAATTTGTTGCAACGACTAACTGTATAAGGCCTGCATTCTATTTTATGCGGCTTTTTAAGTAATGGCAAAGGGAAGCTGGCTAATAATCAACAGTGGTCAGACGTTAAGTCACTTAACACTAACTTATTAGTGGCATCACAATCACTAAATATATTATCAAGACAAGTCGAAGACGATGCTGTGATCCTAGTAGGTTCGAAAAACAAGTTTATTAAATTAAAAGACTTAAACAGATTGAGCAGTCTAATACTTAATGGAGTAACGTCTAAAATATTAATATTGAAATCTCCACATAAAATTATACATTTATTAATTGATTTTAATTTATTGAGTGAGTCCTCCATGACTGACTCGAATCGAATAAAATCCCCAGAGGGCGGACGATAAACGCATATTATGACGTAACGCTCTAGTTCAACACAAGACAACTCAATAGTGCGCTCGATGGAAAGATTAACTAAATCTAAACGTTGTTTACATTTCAACTTGTTGGAAACAAGAACTAATGATCCACCGCGTATCTTTTCGTAAAGCCACCGCGTATCTTTTCGTAATCTTTTGCATAGTAGTGTGCCAAAAAGTAGTTGCCTATTCAATTTTGAACATGTAACGCCTCTGGATGTAGTTAATGTTTTTAACACACTTAAGTCTAAAAACACTGGTGATTTCTGGGGCATTTCCATCAAACTATTAAGTAATATAATAGACATCGTAGCCCCCTATTTAGCTGTTACTTTTAATAAATGTGTTGATGTCGGAACTTTTCCTGACCTCATGAAGAGTAGCAAAGTCATACCATTATTTAAATCAGGTAATAAAAATGACGTTTCTAATTTTAGGCCTATTTCTATCTTACCTGCATTTAGCAAAATATTTGAAAAGTTAATCCTCAAGCAGTTGCTAAGACATTTTAATTTAAATAGCCTCCTTCATAATGAGCATATGGCTTTACAAAAGGTCGTTCAACTACAGATGCGGGTGTTGCTCTCTTGAAACACATTTTTAACGCATGGGAGAACTCGCAAAATGCTATCGGAGTATTCTGTGATCTCTCCAAAGCCTTTGATTGCGTGCACCATGACACGCTTTTGCGTAAACTACGTCATTACGGTGTCCATAACGAAGCTATAAACGTAATAAATTCTTATTTACATAATAGGTTCCAATGTGTAGATATTAATGGTGTAAAATCCGCCGGGCTACCGGTTCAGTTAGGTGTGCCTCAAGGCTCTATACTCGGCCCATTCTTGTTCTTAGTGTATATCAATGACTTACCATTCTTTTTAAAGGGTATTTGTGACGTTGTACTGTTTGCAGATGATACATGTCTTATTTTTAAAGTAGACAGGAACAGACCAGACTTTGACGACGTGAACAGTGCACTCTCAATGGTTACCGATTGGTTTACGACAAATAACCTAGTTCTCAATGCCAAGAAAACCAAATGTGTAAAGTTCGCCTTACCGAATGTTAGAAATCTAGGTCCCAACTTCGTCTTAGATAAAGAGGTGCTTAAAACTGTAGACTCGGCAGTTTTTCTGGGCATAACAGTGGATGGCAAACTTCAGTGGGGCCCTCATATTTCAAGCCTAGCGGGAAGGCTCAGTTCAGCTGCCTACGCCGTCAGAAAAGTAAGACAATATACTGACGTTAATACAGCTCGGTTAGTCTATTTTAGTTATTTCCACAGCGTCATGTCTTACGGTATTCTACTGTGGGGTACAGCAGCTGATATTCAAAATATTTTTGTCCTTCAGAAACGAGCTGTTCGAGCAATTTACCAGCTAGGTGCCAGAGTTTCCCTAAGGGCCTTTTTTAAAGATATTGGTATTCTTACGGTGTCATCACAATTCATTTTCGCCAACATCTTATATATTAGGCAAAATATACACTTATACGCTAAAAACAGTGATATTCACACTGTTAACACTAGAAGTAAGGACAAACTACGTGTTCCCTTTCACCGGCTTCATAAGGTGCATAACTCATTTGTTGGGCTTGGTATAACATTTTACAACAAGCTACCACCTTCTTTACTAGAATTACCTTTTAATGCGTTTAAAGCTCAAGTAAAATCCAACCTTTGTCAAAAGGCGTACTATTCCATCAACGATTATTTAAATGATAAGAATAGTTGGTCGCTGTGATTAACTCAAGACAATGTTTATGTTCTTTCTCCAGTATTAGCGTACCTAGTGATAGGTTCAATATAATTGTTTCCATATTTTTTTCCTGTTTATGCCAATTTTATTTTATTAGTATTGCATAATGTGGTTAGCTAGCGACCTCGACAAGTAATCATTCAATTCTTGCTTGAGCAACCGGCAGCAAGTTCGTCATGCTCCCTTAGATGTCAATGCTTGCGGTAGCGTCGGGGGTCGGGTTACCCCCTTCCCTCAAATATGGCGAGGGGGGCAATGGCTGATCTTTGCGTTATGCTCGTGAACGGGTGCTGCTTGTGGTGACTGGTCGTCTTGCTGACTTTGATGTTGATATTATTATTAATATTACTTACCTGTTTAATTTATTTTACGTCGATGTTCCTAGTTTATCATTTGTGGCCTCGAGTTGTAACTCAGGTCGTAACAGCTATGTAAACATTCAGCATTGCATATGTAAGCTGTCACGCCCTTTATGCCAGTTTTTTATTTTTGCAGCCATGTTTCTATATACATATTTTGTTTGCTTATGCTTGAGTATAGTTCTCATTTTATTTGTTGGTATATTGGGTTGGCTAGCTGGCATATAGCAAATCATTTAATTTAATTTGTGTCTCTTAATGTTTTACTATATACTATTGTATAGAATCAAGTTCTTCTAACTGGACAGACAGCTGTGCTGCTGGGGAGTTTGTTGGCCACTTCTTCTTCCCAGCTAAAGCACTAGGAAGTGCGCGACGGGTGGGCGTTTTGGGGGGACTGTCTTTTGTAATTTTGACGTTCGAAAAGTGCTGATCCTCAGCCTAATTTGAATAAATGACTTTTGATTTGATTTGATTTGATTATACTTAAAATAAACCTAATAGTATTATTCCAAGTAAGAGACCGTGAAATGGCTTAGATGTTTAGATTTTTGGATGTTTGTTTCTCAATGATGCAAAGACGGCCAAACGGATTTAGATCGAATTTGGCACAAATATATATTATATCATGGATACGTAACAGATAGGATACCTACTTTATCCCGGTAGTAGGTTCCCGGGTGATATTTTCCGACAGCTATACGGGCCAAGCCACTGGCAAAAGTACTACTCCTATATTATGTTCGGTGTCTGGTAAATGATTGAGTGTCTGTATAGGTAAAATAGGATCGTTAAGAAAAACCAGGAAAACTTATATTCAACTAAACCAAGCCCTATGTCGCAGTCTTCTTACTCTGAATACTATTACTCTTATTTTAAAAACACCAACACACATGATGATCTCATAAACTATGAATCCTAAGTAATATGAGTTATAATCCTACTACTAATAATTTTATAAATGTGAAAATATGTATGATTGGGTGTTTGTTTCTCAATCACACAAAAATGGCTGAATGGATCTGGATCGAAAATAGCACACAGTCTATATTACCTATATAACCTGGACTAACACATTCTTATCGCGGTTATACGTCCTCTTGCATTAATTTCCGACATCCGCGCGGGCGAAGCCGCGGGCAAAAGCTAGTCAGAAATCAAATCGTCTGAAGGCTAGGTGATTCGACACTCATACAGATTTAAGGGGGTGTGGTGCGTGGAAATCCGCGGGGCGCCTCCCGCGCGTCCTTCTTGTCGAACACGTTAGCGCGCCAAAAGTTCGGGCGGCGCGGCGGCGGCGGGCGTAGCACAGACAGGTCATAGTGTAGCGACATCAGTATGTCCACAGTATTAGAAACCACAGAAGAAACGATAATACAAGACTAATATTATAAATGCGACAGTTTGTGAGTATGGATGTATGAAAGTATGGATGGATGTTTGTTATTCTTTCACGCAAAAACGACTAAACATATTTGGATTAAATTTAGCTTGCAGATAGTTTATAACCTGGATTAATATTATAAATGCGAAAGTTTGTGAGTATAAATGGATGTTTGTTACTCTTTCACGCAAAAACGAATGAACGGATTTGGATGAAATTTAGCACGCAGATAGTTTATAACCTGGAATAATACAAAACACACAAATAACTTACTTACACAAAAGACTTAGTCACACAAAAAACAAAAAAAAACAAAAAAATACAATTGCGAAAGTTTGTGAGTATGGATGTAATAGATGTTTGTTACTCTGTCACGCAAAAACTACTGAACACATTTGGATGAAATTTGGCACGCAGATAGTTTATAACCTGGACTAAAATTATAAATGCGAAAGTTGTGAGTGTGGATGTATGGATGGATGTTTGTTACTCTGTCACGCAAAAACTACTGAACGCATTAGAATGAAAAAAAAAAACTTTAGAGGTGTCAAGGGACACCCGGATGGAACGAAGTTCCTTTCCAGGATTCATAATTGTTATAATTTTTTTATTATTTATTATGTACAAAAAACCTGTATACACTCAACAAAAATATTCTCTCTCTCTCTCCCTCCCTCTCTTCCTCTCTCCCTCCCTCTCTCTCTTTCTCTCCCTCTCTCTCTCTCTACTCACAACAAAAAAAAAACAACAACATACAAACAAATACAAACAACAAAATATATACGGTCGAATTGAGAAACCTCGTCCTTTTTTTTGAAGTCGGTTAAAAAGTGTCGTTACAACTTTTCGTGAGAATTTTTTCCGGCTAGCCCCCTTTCACAATGCGCGATAAGGAACTTCGTTCCAATTAGCAAGCAGATAGTTTATAACCTGGACTAATATTATTATGAAAGTTTGTGAGTATGGGTGTATGGAAGTATGGATGGATGTATGTTACTCTTTCACGCAAAACTACTGAACAGATTTGGATGAAATTTTGCACCAAGATAGTTTATAATCTGGATTATCACATTGGGTCCCTTTTACCCCGGTAGTACGTTGCCGCGGAATAATTTTCGACCTCTTCCTATTCACGCCAACCAAGATACTCATCAAGACGAATCAAACGAGCCCAAATTTGATGGGGTTACGTCGTTTAATTACGGAGTTACTATAGCCACCTTCAAGCTCCATCATCAGACCCTGGTTACCATATAATATCAAAGTACTCGTCAAGACGAATCAAACGAGCCCAAACTCGATGGGGTTGCGTCGTTTAATTACGGAGTTCCTATGGCCCCTTCCAACTCCATCATCAGACCCTGGTTACCATATAGTATGAAAGTACTCGTCAAGACGAATCAAACGAGCCCAATCTCGATGGGGCTGCGTCGTTTAATTACAGAGTTCCTATGGACAACTTCCAGCTCCATCATCAGATCAGCTCTATGTCATAATAATATTGCATTGGATTGCAATATTGTTTTTAAAATTTTACAAATATTTACACAATGAGAACCACACAGACAAAACAAAAGCTTAACCAACTATGGTCTATATAAATTCTTGAAAACAATATTTATTTACAATTTATTTTGTTTTCTCTTATTATTACTTACGCAGCAGAAAGGAAGCGCGCGCGCAAAAATTTGTCACAGGTCTCACCTCGATAACGTCTCGCAGGACACTGGCATTCTGGCAAGCAGTGGCAAGCGACGCGCCGATCAAAAATCACTTGAACGATCGATATTTTTTTTTAGAAATATAATGAAAAAAAATGATCGGGTACAATCGATTCTAAAATAAATTACCTATACATTGATACTAATTATAGAAAAATAGGAGTATTAGTACCTCTTTAAAATGAAATTAGGCTTGTTAAAAAACTGCAAATCGAAGTAAGTTCGGCTTTTTTTTCTATCGAGTAAATTTGATTGTATCGTGTTTTGATCGGATACAAGCTAAGGAGAAAGAATGTATCTTAAATATATATTTTTTTCAAATTCTGGACGTAATAATTTGCCTATTAAAAACCAATTCTAAAACAGGTGAAAACGGTGCCACCCAGCCTGAATAACATTTCGTTTTAATTATCTCAAGATTACATTTAACAATTCAAGGTTCATGATTCGACCAATGCACTCCATAGTCAATATTAATGCTAATTATTCTTTGCCAGGCTGATACCGTAACTAAACAGTGATCTAACGAACGCTTACAAGAATGTACGTCGCTATAGACGTATTTGTATTTAATGGCCCACCAATCTTAGCTTTGTCTGTGCAAATGCATTTATCATCGTCACAAAAATCAAATAACTCGTCACAAAAAGGACCTGATGGGTGAGCGTTAAGAGAATAAATAAAGATTCCACTTCATTATGTTGTACAATAGCGCTAATTTTCTCTAGACAATTTGTAAACATTAGTAGATTGTCATACCAGTCCGTAGGCATTTACACACATATAAATACAACTTCACGATTATTACAAGTATTCGCTATAAATGACGTAATAATAGTGACGTGTAATGTACGACCACTTTTACAATTCATCACTGTCACTTTCGTTAACAAAAAAATTTTACGATACAGAATCGCGACCCCACCGAACGTTCTCCCTCCTCTCACGCTGGATGATAAGTCCATCGCTGATTTACCGGTCTTCTCCTTCTTTTCGTGTCGATGGTACTCACACTCTTTGTATATTTTTATATAGTAGAACTCAATAGGTGGACACGTTTATTGCATCATCTTTGACAATTTGTGTCAGCAGCAGGGGCGTACTTGAGTACGTAATCGATTGCGAGCTTTCCATATGGGCCAAGTCGCCAGAAGTTGTTGTAGATGCTGCCGAGGAAACGCAGATCTTCTGCTACGAGCTACGGCCCCTGCAACCAAATCCACGTGGTTGCACAGTGATCTCACAAAATCCACACTCCATTTCACATTTTGGCAATTCAAACTAACCATTGTGCTGTTTAGGTTGCGTTTCATTAAAATTTTGCTCATCCGGCCCCTTTTCCATACTCACAAAATGGCGAAACTGTATTCCGTCCGGCCATAGATCATCACCAAGATACAAATGCATTCTAAATTTCGATTTCCATACAATTGAAATGCATAGTATTCTTTATCATATTTCATTTTAATCCTAGTAAGGGTCAATCCTCCTTGCGTTTTATTGTAAATGTATTCAGTTCAGTGTCGTTTTCTACAATGTCTTTATGTGCATTGAAGTCAAACAAGGCCTCTTTAATGTAATTCGTTGCCTTACCTAACTGACTCACAAAGCGATTTCGTAGATAATATCTGTGAACGACAGTCCAACCGGGATCAGATTTATTTGTCTTGAACTCTCCGTCTTTCTTTACGATTTCTGTCATACGTAAAGGATTTTCTGAAACTTCAGTAGGCGTAGTCATTGTACAAAACGGTACAGTTGCATGTACCTCCTCAACTGTTTGCGAAAACAATTTACCCAGCATCGGAACACGTTGATTTCCACCCGGCGCGACACTGTGCATTGTTTTGTCCCGCTCGATCCCACCGGTCTCACTCACTGAGTTATCTATCAACAAGGTAGGATGGAGATAGCAGTTGCCGTATTGTCTCAATGTTAGCTCCTTGTTTCTGTCATATACACAGTCACAAACATAGACTACAATATCTCGTCAACTGTTTGAAGAATGGCCGTTGCACGGAACAACTATCACCAACTTTACTAATCTAATGTCAAGTCACGTATGGTGGCATTTCCATAATGGTGTGACAATAGTTGTCGACGTGACATCGTTCATTAGAGATGTTGCTGTACATGATGCGATATAAAGCTCACATTCCAATGCATTGCTTTGAGTTGAGTTCGTGTTGAGTCGTTCAGGTGTGCGACGACCATCACTCGGCTACTCTATCTCCTCATACTCATTCTCGAGCTCCGCAGCCTCTCGCTCGTTAATCGGCCGGA
Organism: Aporophyla nigra; assembly: GCA_947507805.1. NCBI lineage: Eukaryota > Metazoa > Arthropoda > Insecta > Lepidoptera > Noctuidae > Aporophyla > Aporophyla nigra. Next base: position 4,815,442 of record OX382318.1, read on the forward strand.
ACACCGACAATAAGTTCTCATAGAAGACTGTGTCCGGCTGAAAGTAAAAACGGACATTGAATCAACTATTTCTTATAACTATAAAGTAACGTTTTCTTTAGAAGTTAGTACTAAAAAAACCTACTTCCTACTATCCTACAAATATTATAAACGCGAAAGATTGTATGTATGGATGTATGGATGTGTGGATGTTTATTCCTCTTTCACGCAAAAACTACTGACCCGATTTAGATGAAATTTGGCACACAGATAGTTTATAACCTGAAATAACACATAGGGTACTAGGGTACTTTTTATCCCGGTAGTATGTTCCCGCGGGATAATTTCCGACCTCCACGCGGGCGAAGCCGCTGGCAAAAGCTAGTTAATAATAAGTTAAAAAAACACGCTTCCATAGAAAACCAAACTAAAATTCTACTTTTTAGTTTGATTTTCTATGGGAGCGTTTTTTTAGTTTGAATAAACTATTATTTGTTTTCTATATTTTGGAGTGTTTCATTTTGTGACGTATATCAGCGTAGTTTTCGAAGAAAGTATTTTCTTGGCTATCCTGGTAATCCCGGCAAGAATAATGGTACAAATTTATAAAATTATTGTATTGACATCGCTCTTCGATAAGTATGCCAAATTTCGAGTTAATCCGACGTTTCCAAGGAGTTCAAAATCATGTTCAAAGTTTTCACGTTACATAAGCACATACGAACATACAAACATACTAACATACGTTTGAAGTTAATAAAAGCGTGTTAAAAAGGGAAAAGAACTTACGTGTGGTCTCGGCGGTGGTACTTCTTCTGAACTTGATATTTTACAGCAGCAAGACTTCTTGACAGTCAAATATAATATTACCAGTAAAATGACACTGACTCCTGCTGCTGTCAAACAGTAAACTAGAGTGTAGCTGTTATGTGATTTTTCCCCTGAAAAAAATGACATTGATTGATTTAACTTATTTTACAGGCGTGTTTATTTCACCTCGGATTTCTTAGCGCCAGTATAAAACAGTCACAACACCCACGTGGATAAAACCGACGTAAAGAATGACACCATCCCATTTCTTCCCGTGGGTGTCATAAAGGGCGACTGAGAGTATTGCTAGAGAAAAGACAGCAGCGTTCGCTGTGCATTTTACCACCATACTGTGATCGTCAACCCGCCTGCCAAGCGTGGCGATTATGGCAAACCCTCCCAAATTGGGGGACACCTATGTCCATTGAACGTCTTTTGGCTGAAATAATAATGATGTGCCTGAGTCTGAGAAGACAAACAAATAAATATTTGTTGATCTATATTAAAACAGTCTACCGCCACAGCCTCTCACACGCCTCTGCTGGACGCAGGATTTACTCAAGAGATAGCACAAGTCACTATCATATGGATGTCGAGTATTCTTCTCCAAAATGCAGTGACGATTCATACTCAGTTCATTTTGCAGCCATATGTCCTTCTGACGTAGAACAACGTCATCATATCTCTGTATGTCCGTAAGTAGATCAAATCAAATTATCTTTATTTCATATAAACCTACATGGGCACTTATGAAACGTCAGGAGCTAGGGGCACGGTTCCAAATTGTTGATTGGAGAAGAGCCGGCAAGAAACTCCATGGTTACTCATTTAAAAATAATTGGGTTTTACAATGGTTTCAAATTACAGTGGTAATAGGTGTGGGATAACAGTGTCGGCCTGTCAACAAGTGCCTGGTACTTATAGAATAGAAAGTTGTCTACACTCTACAAGACAAAATATAAAAGAATGTACATAAATGATAGTATTAATAGTCTAGTATAGAATAAATACAACTTACCTGGTCCTCTGCTCTGTCGGTGGGACTAAGGATGGTAACAGGAGGGTCAGTGGTGGTAGTAAACAGAGATCACACAAGTGTAAATATTTGTATCCAACTTGGTGTACTCTGATTTAGTACGCGATATCAAAACAAAGTACAGATTTCATAAGTTATTTAAAATTACGGGTTCTAAGTAGCGACTACGAACAGTTTTCTTACTATCGAGCCAAAGTTAAATATAAATTAGTGTTAACGTATGAAATTACTAACGTAGGCTACAATCAAATATAAAAAAACTTTTTTACAAAAAAAAAAAAAACAACCGACTTCATTAAAAACACTACAAAGTGAAAAATAACTTTAATTTCGGAAGTCGGTGTCTTAGGATCTGTATTTATGGTTTTTTTGACACCGACTTCCGAAATTAAAGTTATTTTTCACTTTGTAGTGTTTCGGTTGTTTTTTTTTTTTTGTAAAAAAGTTTTTATTTTAAAATTTTTAGTTGTGGTATCCACCCCGCACTAATTCCAAACAAACAATGCATATTTAAGCGATAGCAGAAATCGCGGTTGATTTGCCGTCATTTTTTAAAGAGTTCTGGTGTCTGTCTCTGGAACTCATCATCAGATCTATATGAAATTTATATGGGACCATTTCGGAATAAACCCCTTTCGAACAAAAAAAGAATTTTGCAAATCCGTCTATATATGACGGAGTTATGGCCGAACACACATAAAAAAAAAATATAAAAAAACATATAAACATCCGAATTGAGAACCTCCTCCTTTTTGAAGTCGGTTAAAAATGATCCTAAATCTTTTTGGAATTTTATTAGAAGCAAGCGTGCTAGTCACAACAAAACTCGAGTCACGAAAGATGGGAAGGAGTTGAGTGACGAAGAGTGGGCGGACTGTTTGGCTTCCTACTTTCATTCAGTCTATAACGAGGCGCTCCCGGCGCTGCACCCCACTGAGACGGAGCGTTTGGCGGGCGGAAGCGCGGGTACAGCGCAAGGGCACGTTGGCCAGCTCAACTTACGCGAGCTGCGCGCCGCGCTCCACCGCCTCAAGCCCCAGTATTCGGCGGGTTCAGACGGGATCCCGCATTATACTGGGTGACTTTTTTTAGCGTCTTGAAAAAAAATGGGGGTAATAGGTGAACGGAATAGAAGCTATTGGCATAGAAATTTTTATAATTTTTATTTTTGAATAACATGTAATTAAATTGATCTAGTAATAAATACTACACATTTAAAGTAACATCACCTACTGCATCCCGGTGTGGGGAGGGGCTGCCAAAACCAAGTTCATTACAGTGGAGCGAGCACAAACGGCTGTCCTTAAAGTGATGCTTGGCAGACCATACAGATTCCCTACTACTTTACTATATTCGGACTGCAAATTACTTTCTGTGAGACGGCTCTTTGTCCTTCGAGCCACTCTCAGAAGACATAAGCAAACTCCCCCGTCAGATCCTACAAAACGCAAAGCAAAAAATGTATGCCCTTAATACTGCTTTCGCTAGGCGCCAGTTTCACGGGCTAAGCACATTAATTTACAAAAATATATGTAAAGCCATCCATATAGATGGGCTAAATCAGCGTGAAGTAAAGAGTAAAGTACACAATTGGCTTCAGGATCAAGACTATGCTCGAACAGAAGAACTACTGCTCCACCAGCAGTAGTCGTATATGCTGTTCCATTTGTTGTTTGCAATTTCTCGGTCTCAGTATTATTTGCCACTTTTCGAACAAATCACCACCACATACACAACACAATCTCAAGCACTTTAACACGTCCTCACACAAACCTAAACGCTACTACACACGCACCTCATATTCACCCTCACATACATACTCTAATAACATACACCCCCTCACTCTAACATACATACACTTAAACAACTAGAAACTCCTTAAAAATTTCTTAAGTATTAATTTTAGTATGCATATTTTGTTTAATATTAATATACATATTTTGTAACCATCATTGTAAATGGCTATTTCTTGTAAAGTTTGAACACCAAATAAAGGGTTTTTTTGGTATCACAGTGACAGCAGAACACTGACTCCTGAGTCACAGGATCACCTAGTTTAGGAGTCAGGGTTTACCATATATGTGTGACCTTTAGTTTAACAAATTATGTATCATAGTCTTAAGCAATGTCAAAGGTTTTTTGTATCAATAAAGATTTTTATTTTATTTTCATACTAGAACAACAAAAACAGAAATTTGGAAAAAAAAAAAACAAAAATAATAATTAAAATCTATCGAAACTCAAATGCTCAATGCGCGGCATGTATCATTGATTTCGGAGCGCGGTCCTACCCTTTGAAGCCGGCCGATAGGCGGCCTCATTGATCTTTCGTAGGCGCACGAGCCGCACTCGCATCCCTGTCCACCCGCGTCCCGCGCTCCTTTAGTCACCTACGATGAATCTGAAGGTCTTCCTGCCTTCTATTCTAGTTACACAACACACCATATGAAGGTCGAGACGGTAAAAAATGTCATCCGGTATAGTTAAAGACTGCAGCATGGTGTTTGGCCCTCTACTGCACATTTTTAATTTGCTTTTGTAGTTAAGTCGGCGCTAGTAAGGAGTCGTCTTGAAATGAGTGCTATTGTTTGGAATCCCCGTGAGGCCTAATACCGCAACATGGTGGAAAGAATCCAGAAGAAATTCACTCGGTTTCTATATTTTAAGCAGTTAGGTGTCTATCCCTTCTTCCTTCTTTTGTACCCGAGTCTGTTCGTAATAGGGATGGTAGGGTATCGTAGGCTAGCGGTGCGGTAAGACGTCAGTCTTTGTAGCTTTGTGTTTCGGGTGCTGCGCGGTTGGCTGCACCACCCCGAACTGCTGGTAGAGCTGAGGCTGCGCGCATCGGCTGGGTGCGGGGCCACGCATTGCCCAACGCCTACTCTACTGGAGCCATGCCCTAGGAGAAACCTGAACAAGTTTGCCTCCTTGTCACAAGCCATAAGACTGGTCAATATTAGTATTTCAGTGCAGCCTGAAGAGGTTCACAGAAGTAGCACTGAAGTGCATTGAAAATTTGTCAAGATCAAATTCTTGTGAATTTTGTTGATTTAAGTATGCTAATTTTAGGGCACGCCACAATTACGGCGGTAAGTCCCCTCTTTGAGGAGTGGATAGAGAGGCGCCACGGCGTCCTCACCTTCCGCCTGACGCAGGTTTTCACCGGGCATGGGTGCTTCGGTGGGTTCCTGTTCAGGATAAAGCGGGAGGAAACGCCCGGGTGTTTCCATTGTGAGGATCGTCTAGAGGACACGGTGGAGCATACGGTGGAAGTGTGCCCTGCCTGGGCGGAGCACCGCCGTGTCCTCGTGGAGGCGATCGGCGGCGGCGACCTCTCGCGTCCGGCCCTGGTGCGAGCCATGGTACGGAGCGAGAGGGCATGGGAAGCCGTCACCTCCTTCTGCGAAGCAGTAATGCGCGCGAAGGAGGAGGCGGGGCGCGTGAGGGAGTGGCAGTCTCTGCGCCCTCACGTCCCTAGCCACCGCAGGAGGAGACGCCCCGGGCGCCGGGAGTCGATTGCAGACTCCCGGCCACCGTAGGCGCGTGCTGGTGGGTGGCGAGCAATGGGTAGCTCGCCGCCCGGTAAGGATCAAGCTCGGGTCGACGGCGCGTAGTGTTCCACGCGCGCCTCAAAGAGATGTCAGCAGTACTGAAGGGGTCTGCTAGGACCGATGCCTGCCGGGGTCACGTGATTGTTCGAAAGAGATACCGTGACCCTGGCACATGGGCAACTGAAGGAACACGGGTGGGTTTTAGTCAGTAAAAGTCTGACACGCCCTCCCGCTCCGCCCAGAGCGGGAGAAGTCATTTGATGATTTCCCATCTAAAAAAAAAAAAAGTATGCTAATTTTTGTTTTCTTTTTTAGTAACACCGAATTGGCGCATTATAGCTGTTAGGGTGTTATGTACGAAATTTTAAATAAATAAATAAAATCTCTTACGGAGGATCACTCTAATCTCCTTCAGAACAGAATCTTCTTTAGAAACAATCAAACCTCCATTCGTCTGCTTTGGCATAAAATTAAATTGCTCTTTCAAATAACATACTATTTCAGTATTATCGTCTTTACCAGTTAGGTGTAATGTTTTAGAAATAACATTCATATCTGTTTCATCTGAAACAAAACCGACCCATTATAAACATTGCTTTTATACGGACACCCGGGAACAAGCCTTGCGATTACCAAAATTCGGTTCATTTTGAACGCTGTTCGATGCTTGAAATTACTTCGTGGACGCAAACGCGGTTGTAGTGTTTTGTTCCTGTTTCGCCTTAAATTTTCGTCTCATGATGTCATATAAGCCGAATGACGTCCACTGCTTGAAGTCGTGCTGATTGGCTCATTTTCTGGAGGGGTATGCCATAATCACCTCCAAATAAATTTAGCCTACACTATACGTATTTAGGTAGTGCCTACATTGGATATAACTGGTAAGTCTAACTAAAAGATTATGCAAAAATATTATGACTTTAACTGTGTTGTCAAACTAGTCGGGTAAAAGTAAACTCATTTAATGAAGTTTCTGGTATTAAGTAACATGTTGAGTTCATAATGCATTGTTAAAAATAAGAGTAGTTAAAATATTTATAAGTTTAAAGCTGTCTGTAAAAAAAAGTTGTCATGAATAACTACTCATTTTAGTCATTAATATTATTTCGAGACGAAAAAGGAAAAAGTAGGTCGAAAGAAATTTTTTTTTTGTTTTTTGTGCGAGACGCAACTATGCGACGCGCATCAAGAAAAATCGCCGTTGCGTATCATGCAATGCACCGCAGTTTGTTACTTTGTACCTACATGGCTAATAGCTCCATTTTACACAAAAATCTTTTCTTCATTGTTTAACAAATATGTATTTACAAATCAAAATCTTACCAGAATCTTTAAATTGTAGGTATTTATTTTTAATTATTGTTCGGTAATCATACACTTCTGGAATAACGTCTCCTGAATCTTTTGGCACGGTACGGCGGGAAGGATCATCACATTTTAACTGCAATATCTCGCCATCTTCAAACTCATAGAATATAACCTTGAGTTTAAAATCATTATAGAGTTCCATCACTATACCGTTAGATGGTAATTCCATGTCTAAAAAATACGAATCTGAAACGAGATAAATAATGGGTCTCGTGTTTGGACCCAAACAATGCCTATGTTAGGAGACTCTTCCATAATGCGGCATAATGTTAATATACAATAATAAAACAAAATCCGTCAGTACATAAAATATCTAATAAAAACAATTATTTTAATAAGAGTGTGATTCGTAGTGTGAGTGTACGTGAGAGTATCTGTGAGAGTGAATGCGAGTGTATGCGAGAGTGTATGTTAGAGTGTGAGAGTGTATATAAAGTGCCTCCATTTTATCATATGTAAGTGTTTTTATCCAACTGGTTATTGTTTTCTTACAGTAATTTTTTTGTTGTTGTGTATATGTAATCATATCTGTTTATTTTGTTGAAAAGTTGAGCAGACCGTTTATTAAATTGCCTACAAGCAAACATGGTTTTAGTCTTTGCTTCTGGAGAAGCGAGGTTATTTGACTATGGCGTAGTGTCACCGTAATACCGTAATTTGGTCCTACTTTGCTCCTCTACGGGTAATTATGCACCTGTTCTGTAAAATGTTTTCGCCTATTGTACGTTGAGAATTTTGCAACAATTCATTAAATTGTGAATATCTCATATCATATCCATATCTCATCAATTTATATCATCCACAATAGCAGAACATATTATAACTGGAACAGAATTTGAATTAGGGAAGCATTAATTTACTCCAACTGCTTTAACAATGGAGATTACATAGAAACTATTTCTAGGAGCGAAGATACCCATCAACATGGGTAATTTTGTTCATTATTATTTGTCAAAAATAAATTCATAATACATATCCTACTTCCTACTAATATTATAAACGCGAAAGTTTGTATGTATGGATGTATGGATGTTTGTTCCTCTTTCACGCAAAGACTGCTGACCCGATTTGGATGAAATTTGGCACACAGATAGTTTATAATCTGGAGTAACACATAGGGTACTTTTTATCCCGGTAGTACGTTCCCGCGGGATAATTTCCGACTTCCACGCGGGCGAAGCCGCTGGCAAAAGCTAGCACTTCATAATATCCATTTCCCTATAAACACATGTCAAATAAGCTTTATTTCTTAATCATGTAAATTTTATTAATTATTTTAAAATGTTCATAATTTTCAACATTTGGAACAAATGCACCAAGCAAAGTAGGACCAAATTACGGTAGGTTGCCGAAAAGCTTGATAGGAGGCTTGGGGGGGGGGTTTACGAGCGGCATTATAGCTGTTTCAGGCAGAGTTTTATCTGTCACCGTATGATCGTGAACAACGTTCGTTAATGATAAATGATAATGATAAATAAATGACTTTATTTTTGCAAGTAGGTTTGTACAGACACTTTTACACGTCAACCATATTTTTTTAAACTAGATGAGGTCGGTGTTTCCTATCTGACTACTCTGAAAAGAAAGGCCGAAACAAACTCAGAGGTCACAGTCTCTTTTAAAGTCCAAACATAATCTCGGTCAGATCATGTGAAGACCATGTGGATTGGTGTCTGAAGTGGTATTTTAAGGAAAGAACCACACAGATTGAGTGGACCTGTCCAATCAATGCACGCATTTTTCAGAAAAACACACCCACTTAGTCTTTACATTTACAATAATTAAAACAATATATTACTTTAAAAGTAAATATTTATGTCATTGTATAAGTAAAATTCATCAATGTCAATGTGTATATAAAATCAGGAAATAGTCGCGGTCTGATCATTTGAGGACCATGTACATGGCCCGTGTATCTGAAATGGTCTTTTGAGGAAAGAACCATACAGATTGAGAGGACCTGTCCAGTCAATGCACGTGATATATACATGTAGTTATTATGTGTCTAATATTTAATTGTTGAATTTACTAAATGACTTTAATAACAAACTTATTTATCTTAAATCAAACACTGATTTGACTCAACTGTCAATTTTTTAATCACAGTTGTTTGTTAACGGGTATAAAAGGCCGGAGCCACAGTGAAACAGTCAGTTGCTTGACAGATGTCCAGTTGGTTAGTTCTAGTGCTGTTATTGCGTGGAAAGGATCGACCAGAGGTTACGTAAGTTAAGTAATTGATATTATATCCTAATTATTGCCTATTATGGCAATGTTGTTGTACTGGTTATAGTGTTGCCATATTGCTAATGTTTTAAATCATATAAATGGAATATTCATATTATTTTCTAAATATTGTTGTTATTGTGATTATGTTGATATTATTCAGAGTTCTCTTCGACAATGGTCCAAGAGATAGTATTAATGTATTCAAGATAATGATAATGTATGGCAATGTAAGAAATGTGTTGATATAATACTTCAGTACTGTTTCCATGGAGTTTCTTGTCCTTCTTCTCCATGAAGACCTAGTTTTGGAACGGACGACTAGTTTTCTGATTAATACTGACAAGCCTAATTGAAATATATGTGTAGTCTTGTCTTTCTGTGCTTTACTTATTGAAACCCTTTCCTATACACAGTAAATAGGCCGTTATCATTCTGACATTCAAAGCTTGATAATTGGTATATATATACCGGGTGACATTTTTTAACGTCTTGAAAAAAAATGGGGGTAATAGGTGAACGGAGTAGAAGCCTTTGGCATAGAAATTTTTGATATTTTTATTTTTGAATAACATGTAATGAAATTGATCTAGCAATAAATACTACACATTTAAAGTAACATTTTCATACTAGAACAACAAAAACAGAAATTTGAAAAAAAAAAACAAAAAATAATAATAAAAAACCTATCGAAACTCAAATCACACGCACCCTACTCAATGCGACGCCGTCACTTCGTGTACAATAGTTATGTTTACGTGGTTTTTATTTGTATGGATAGTCTGTAAGGTAGCCCGAAATAATTTGATTTGATACGGAGCACAATGATTCGACGAACAATACCAAAGAAAGGACATTTTGGTAGGCCGCATTAAGTACTCAAACTGCCAGATTATCATTAAAATGAAATGAGTAAGAGAGATATGTAATAAAACAAACATCTACATAGTCCTCACATTCAAAATCATTAAAATAAGGGAATTTATTTTTACAACTGTTATTTAAAAACAATACAGAAGTTATCATAATCAGTTGAAAAATTTAATAGGCAGTCATTTAATTTTTCGGCGGTTAGTAAATTAGTGAGTCAGTGAAACATAAGGAGTAAGTAATAAAAATATTGGTCTGTTATTTCATCATTCAATGTCAGTGCAAAAATTACTCAAGTAGTTTAATAAATTAATGAGCAGTAAAACGGTTGGAATGGGCAGTTCGAACCTCTAGAAGCAATAATACCATGAAATACCCTACGGGGCAGATCCGATATGGTTTGGGGAGGTTAGGTTAGGTTAGGTTAGGTTAAAACCGTGACCTCTTACGCACGAGCCGAGCGAGCGAAGCGAGCGGTGCCGCGACAGCGGCCGGCGAGTGCCAGAAACGATTTTATCTCATAAAACAACGTTTGGAATATGAGTTTCATTCATTGAATATCGCGCTGTTCCTCCCATTTTACTACCTCACTTAAAATAAAATTGATTACTAACCAATTACGATTTGTTAACTGTACGCGCCTAATCGCCCAGTTCAACTATTCCACGGCTCAGTATTTATTGAACTGCCCGTTTAAATAATTTTATGACTCATTTTTATTTAGTTTACTGCTCAGTTTTTACTGTTAAACTAGTTTGCAAACATGCGTTTTTATTTTTATTTTTTTACCTACCATAACTCAAATATTGAACTGCTGCTTTAATTCTATGCATTAAAATAATAATAGTATACTTCTCAGAGCTTATGCTGTACTTAATTAAACATGACTATTTGAATTGTTTATATAAAATGTTTCCAAAAGTTGCGAAAATAGTTTAATTCATCACAAATATTTTTACTCACCACTAGAGAGCAAGCCTGTAAAACGAATAGTGATTTCTTCTGTACTTTTACCAGTAATAGAATAAGATGCGCATATTAATTTCCTATCATCCGTAGGTTCGAGAGAAAACGACATCTCAGCCTTCTTTGCAATTAAACTTTCTTCCAGTACGTGCGTAACTGTAATTTTAAAATAAAGTATGTGTTATGTAGGTGTAACGTATTATTGTACATTTTTTTTAAAATAAATAATTATTTATATAAAATAACGACGAAAACATTAAACTTTATATCTTAGGGCAACCAACACAACGTTATCTGATCCCAAACTAGGCAGAGCCTGTACTATGATCACCAGACAACTGATAAACATACTTATATACACATTTGTAAATACATACATATTATAGATAAATTACGACCAGACACAGAACAAATGATTGTGCTCATCACACAAAGATTTGTCCTGGGTGGGAATCGAACCCACAACATCAGTCTTACTAGTCAGGGTCACTAACCACTAGACTAACAGGCCAGTCAACTTCTTTTAAGCATTTATAAAACTAAATTGCCAACGTCTCTATTGCGCGTGATTTTGTGTCGTCATATGAGACTCGTTTTGTTAGTGATTTAGAGCTGGCTGGATCGCTCCAATGTGAATGTATACGTTCATCCGTGTTGGGGCTATTCAAACTTCCAGGCACTTCTCTTGCAAACGAGCGGGTTGGCACTGCTACGACACCGTATCAACGATCGATTCGTGACACGGAGTATCTTGAAAGAGATGCCTGATAAGAGAAATTCCCGAAGGCTAAATTCCAGGCCCCGGGTTAGCTATGCACCGATTTCCTATGTATCAGTGGATGGTAAGAGCCATTTTCTTTCCTTACCCTTACATCTTGTCCATCCCAAATCCTTAGCACAACTCCCAGACCTGGAGTGATCCTGAAGAATCCATTCATAAATGCTTTCTCGGAATAAGCCATTCACTAAATGAAGAATCCATTCACTAAATGCTTTACCGGATATCATCATTTCAACCGTAAGACGTCCACTACTGGACTTAGGCCTCCCCCAATTTGGGGGGCTTTGCCATAATCACCACACTTGGCAGGCGGGTTGGCGATCGCAGTATGGTGGTAAAATGCATAGAGAACGCTGCTGCCCATTCTCTAGTAAGTCCCATAGTCGCCTTTTACGACGACCACGGGAAGAAATGGGGTGGTGTTATTCTTTACGTCCGGCACCACGCGGTACTTACCGGATATAAGGATAGGAAAAGGATTCCTATCCTTATATCCGGTCGGTCCCAAAGAGATAACCTCGATTTCCGGGAAAGGCCAAACTCCGCAATGAAAATGTAGATGGACCAAACTATTACCCAGGTGAGTCCCGACTCCCGGTTAAGCCGAGGAATCCCATACCGCTACGGCGGTCAGCGTTAAGCTCAACGTAATCTGGGCAGGGGCTACCGACTGCACCTAGTTGCCTCGCTTATCAGCGCGGTTGGCTGCTGACTTAATACAGAGGCAGTGACTTAGGCGCCCAAAATCTGACACCGGCTTCGACTAACGCGCCACATAATCGAACTTCGACCGCAATCCATGCGCCAATAATGACTGAGCCTACGAACCTCTGACAACAGAGCATCGTGCGAAATAGCATTACCAACTCAGAAAACGACAAGATCTTTAATCACAGAGATAGGAATTTCGTCCAGCCAAGAGAATTTCACCTATATGCCTAAAGAAATTCCGACCACATCACTCACCTGTTCCAGAAACTTGAAAGCTGTTAGGCTGGATGTTGCTGGCAGTATGGATGTTACCACTATACTTTGACCCCCCCCCCCCAATTGGGAGGCATATGTCCAGCAGTGGACGCCTTAGCATGGCGGGAAGTGAAAGATATTTTCATACCCAAAACAGGCCTATAAACCTCACATCTTCACCACTGAAAACTCTCTGTGATGAGCACATCTGAGATAGGCCTGTTCGGGCAAAACCACTTCACAACCTTAAAAACATGGCTGGGACACACTGAATCTGGAAGGCGATGGATAGAGTGTTTTTGTGCTGCCTCGGAGAGGCCTATTTCTAGCAGTGGACTGCGATAGGCTGTAGGCGCTAGGCTGAGAGTCAGCACTTTTTGGACGTCAAACTTACATAAGAGAGTCCCCCAAAACGCCCGTCCTTAAGGCCTCCCCCACATTCGGCGCGCGCGTTCCTCTATTGTATGAGCGACGCGGCGCCGCGTGCGCGCCGCGCGCGCTCTGCTTGCACTCTTCACGCACGCCCGAGGATCGCGCACGCCTAATGTGGGGTCAGCCTAACCACTTCCCAGTGCTTTAGCTGAGAGTGCTTTAGCGCAACAAATTCCCTAGCAGCACAGCTGTCTGTTAAGTCGTTAAGTTAGATCATTATGTAGATATTAATATTACCTGTCTTTTTGTAACTGCTTACTTGACCAACGAAATCGGGATCGTCCATCACCTTTAATCTGTCATCTGTTCCCTGTACTTCACACTCCACATTCATGAGTTCGTTACTTCGAAATTTATATTCAATTTCATAATAATTGTTATTAACATTATTGAGTTGTGGTCGTACAGTAATACCATTAATTGCAATTTTTATTGTATCTACAAAAGATTTTTAGTTAATTACTCGCATCAACTGCTTCCTTAAGACGAATTATTCAATTCATTTATTTCATATAAATTACAATAGTATGTCGGTATTATAATCATCAATACATGTTTTTTTTTTAATAATGGAATGAGAATAGGTACAACAAATAGACACACACTATTCGTACATGTAGCTTTGTACAAAACTACATTCACGAGTAGTGCGGTCCTCATCCAATGTTGTTGTCTAAAACGTATTCATATTTATACACAATATTTTTGGACAAAAATTAATTCTATAGGTTTCATAGCTTTGACGTGATACCTGTTTTAGTACGGAGATAAATAAAAGTTTGTAAACTGGCACAGACTAGTTCAAAGTTTATTAGAAGAGTTTAGAGAGTAGGTACACAGATTGAAAAAGTTCACAGCTCAGTAAGAATGAAGAGTAGCACAGATTGATAGAAGGAGTTGACAGATAGAAAGCACGGTGAAAATTATATGATACGTAAGCGAAAGCGAGATAGGGGACAGAGCAACACGGCGGTCACTTGTGAGGTGATTCGCTGACTGGCGGGCTGCCGGCACGCAATGGTGCACAATTCTGTTCAAAATGGGGACGCACCCAAAGTTTGCAGGTCGGTAAAACCCTACAAGAGACAATCCCAAAAGATATAGACATCAATGAAATGAATAATCATTTTACTGATTCGTCCAATTATGATAGGACAATAAAACTTAAACCATTGAATTATCTTTCTTCTCTCCCAACTCCCAGTTATTCTCCATTTGTTTTGATTAGTTCTGCCGGTGTACCTCAGGTTGGTGTTTTATCCCTTTTACTTTTAGCAGTTTTATATACTCAATCTCCGACGAACTTATTTCTTCCTCTATCTTTATGCAGATGATTTACAAATTTACTCGCAAGCTCTTCTTGGGAAAATGCCCGAGGCTATATAAAAAAAAAAAAACGTATTCTGGCCCTTATATGCGAATGGAGCAAGAGATATGGACTTATGGTTAACCCTATAAAGACGCAAGTTGTGGTGGTAGACAGTTCAAGGACGGTCTCAAGGATTGACTGGACGACTCTTACTGTAGTTTCTTTTGAGAATATAGTTGTTCTTTTCAGTGATAAATCAAAACTTGGGAATATTTATTGATAAGAACTTTTCTTGCAACTGCCCAACTACAGGAAGTTAGCCGCAAGCTATTTGTATCCGCTGCGGCTATAAAGAGATTGCGTAACTTTGTTCCGACTGCCACCAAGATTGCGCTTGCAGAAACACCTCTCTTACATATCCTTGACTAAGCTGATGCCAGCCATCTTGACCTTACACAAGACCAACCGGACAAACTCGAGCGTCTTCATAAGGTTCATATTATTTTTGTATAAGGTTTATAGTTGATATAAATAAATAAAATGGAACAAACTTACTGAATTCTTTGCGCAACACAAATCTCACCATAACTATGCAGTTGTCAGTTGGTTCGGTACGAGTACATATCATATAACTATTGTTGTGTCCAGAATGTAATTTTGTTACAAAACCGATCATTTTATTTGATAATAATCCTTCCATGGTAGATTTATCTGAAAAAGTACAAAGTATCCATTTATTATTGTTATACAAGTATTTAAAGTACATAATGCTCCCCCGCGTGGTCTCCGGGTAGTAGAATAGGACCACCCCATCACAGTCCGTGGGTGTCGTAAAAGGCGACTAAGGTAACTGCTGGAGGATTCCATTAGTTTCCTCACACCCAAGCTAAGGTTGCCGTGCCGAGAGCTGCATGGCTAGGGGGGAGCCTAGTCGCGAGCGTGCCTGTTGTCTGGGATCGGGCGCCCCCAGGCACTAACCAGCCTTACCCCTACATGCGGGGCTCTGTAGGGTGTCGACAGATTGTATTCCCTTGCTTTTCGTGGGAACTGAATGAGTATAAATAATAATATAAAACTCGGAGGCGGCGGTGATGCTCGCCACACACCACGTCATTTGTTTCCACGGGGCGAAAAGCGAGCAGCGGAATGTCGCTTAGCAACGCTGAATGTGAAGGGAGGTATAAAAGATAAGATGGATGAGGTGTGTGACATGGTGTGTTGATGTGCTATGTGTGAATGAGACGAAAAGAAAGGGAGTGGACACGACTAAACACGGATGTCTGACCGCTATCTGGTCTGGTGTTCAAGAGACACAAAGGGCCTGTCAGGGTGTGGGAGTTGTCCTCTCCGAGCGAATGATGAAATGTGTGAAATATTATGTTTGTGTGAGTCCCAGGATTTTATGGATGAGAGCGAAGGTGGGCCTAAACCCTATCTTTATGCTGTGCGTCTATGCACCCGATATGGGAAGTTCACCGTCGGAGAGGGATGAATTTTGGAACAGCATAGTGATCTAGTGAATGAATGTAGAGCAAATGAGAAGATTGTTATGCTAGGTGACTTTAATGGTTGGGTTGGTGTCAAGAGGAATGGGTACGAAAAAGTATTAGGTGTATTTGGGGATGACAGAGTGAATGAGAATGGGATGAGATTGCTAGAGATATGTGTAGAGAAGAATTTGTCTGTTATGAACACTATGTTTAATCATAGAAAAGTTCATAGGTATACGTGGGAAAGGCTAGAAGTATGATTGACTTTGTGATTGTGGATGAAAGATTAAAGAGTAAAGTGACAGATACTAGAGCTTATCGGGGTGTTAACGTAGGGACAGATCATTATCTGGTAATGTGTCGGGTGGATGGTCTGTTCAGACTTTGGCGTCATCGAGTTCCAGTTCCTGTGACTGCACTTGAAAGAATAAAAGTAAAAAGACTGCAAAATTTGAAAGTAAAAGAGGAATATAAGCGGGAAGTAAAGGTGAAGACGGATAAAATATTTGATGATACGAATGCTTATAGTATGGAGGAAGTATGGGACATACTCAAAAATAGTATGATGCAAGTAGTCACAAAAGTATTTGGTGTGGCACGGAGAAAAAATGGTAGTAGAATGAGTGATTATTGGGTAGATGGTGAAGTTAAAGAGGTTGTGCGGAAGAAGAAAGAGGCCTGGCTTAATGTGTTAGCCTATAAGGCCCAAAATAGGATGAATCAGGCAGCGAATGTGACGGATGGTTTGGAAAAAGTTAAAAGGAAATACTCCGAAATGAAAGTAAAAGTGAAAGAGATAGTAAAAATGAAAAAGGATGAAAGGCAAGAAAAGTATAACAGGAAGTTCTCTGATAACTTCAGGGCCAATGTTAAGCTGTTTTGGAAACAGGTAAGATTGGCTCGTGGAGTAACAGGAACATCAAGTATGAATGTTATAAGAGCAGAAGATGGATGTTTACTAAATGAAGAATGTTAGGTCTTGGAACGCTGGAAGGGATACTTTGAAAGTTTATTCAGTTGTCAGGACAGTGTGCAAGGAGTGGGCAACTGGGCAGATGCCAGTTTAGAAGACCCTAACTCAGAGGTAGATGAAGATAATGAAATAGAAATAAAGGAGATAGTACGAGCGCTGAAAGGTATGAAAGTTGGAAAAGCTGCAGGATATGACAGAGTGTCTGCTGAAATGCTGAAGAGCGGTGACGGGGTGGTAGCAAGCCTGTTGTGCCGGATCTTTAATATGTGTTGGAGATATGGCCGTGTATCGGATGATTGGTGTAAGGCTGTAATCGTACCACTATATAAAGGAAAAGGCTCACAGCAGGAGTGTAAAAATTACCGCGGCATTAGTCTTTTGAGTGTTGTCGGCAAACTGTATGCGAAGGTTTTGATAAATAGAGTGATAGGAGTGACCGGTGAGAAAATATGGGATGTGCAGGCAGGATTTAGAGAGGGGATGGGCTGTATGGATCAGATCTTCTCCCTAAGGTGCATAGCCGAAAAACATCTGGCAAAGCACAAGAAAGTCTACTGCGCTTTCGTTGACTTGGAGAAGGCCTATGATAGTGTGTGCAGAGAAAAACTGTGGTCAACACTATCCATGTACGGTGTGGACTGGCGCTTGGTACGGGCACTGAAATCTTTATACAAGGATTCCAGTGCTTGTGTTAGGATAAATGGGGCATACACGAACTGGTTTTGCATCTCGAGGGGTGTTAGGCAGGGCTGTGTAGCGTCACCGTGGCTGTTCAACTTGTACATGGATAGTTGTCTGACAGATTTGAAAGAGGGTGAGTGTGGATTGTCAATGAGTGAGTTGCCTGTCAAATGCCTTCTCTACGCAGACGATCAAGTTCTACTTGCATCGTCAGCAGAACAGTTGCAAGACATGGTGACTGTAATGGATGAAGCAATTAAGATGAAGGGGATGAATATAAATGTGAATAAGACGACGGTTATGGTGTTTGAAAGAGAAGAGAACGTATCGGTGTGTGATGTGAAAATAAATGATAAGAGTGTGGAGCAAGTAAGTGAGTTCTTATATTTGGGGAGTTTGTTTACAAGGGATGGAAGGATTGATAAAGATGTGGAAAGAAGAGTGAATGCGGGAAATAAATTAAATGGTGCTTTACATGCGATTGTGACCAACCAGTTGATGTCCGATAAGGCTCGCCTGGCTGTTCACAATGGTGTACTGGTGCCTACGCTTATGTATGGAAGTGAATGTTGGGTATGGCAAGAGAAGCATGAAAGTAGAATAAATGCTGTGGAAATGCGTTCCTTGCGAAGCATGTGTGGTGTGACTATGAATGATAGGCTGAGGAATGATGTGATAAGAGAACGGTGTGGTTTAAAAGAAGATGTAGTGACAAAAATTGAAAAAAGTATGCTTAGATGGTTTGGTCATGTTGAGAGGATGAATGAAGGTCGGCTCACAAAAGGTATTTACAAGGCAAATGTGAGTGGAAACACCGGGAGGGGACGCCCTAGGAGGACAGATAGGGACCTTATTGGTGATATTCTTCAGAAAGGTCAGGTGCGTAGTACTCGCAACCGGCGTGTGTGTATGACCAATTGTATGAACCTAAACGAGGCAAAAGAAGTGTGTAGAGATCGTAGCAGGTGGCGTTCTGCCTACCCCCATGGGAAAAAGGCGTGATTGTATGTAATGCTCATCTAGTTTTCGCGTTTGTATAAATTTATGGATATTTTATACTGCTAACAGTTTTGTGCCACTGCAGTTGTATTTACAAAACATTGAATACGACTGATCAATTTATGTAGAGCGTGGAACTATCATCATCATCATCATTTCAGCCGTAAGACGTCCACTGCTGGACTTAGGCCTCCCCCAATTTGGGGGGCTTTGCCATAATCGCCACGCTTGGCAGGCGGGTTGGCGATCGCAGTATGGTGGTAAAATACATAAAGAACGCAGCAGCCCATTCTCTAGTAAGTCCCTTAGTCGCCTTTTACGACACCCACGGGAAGAAATGGGGTGGTGTTATTCTTTACGTCCGGCACCACACGGTACCGTGGAACTATAAAGCTCTTTAAAAAAAACCGGGCAAGTGCCAGTCGGTCTCACCCATCGAGGGTTCCGTACAAAGGGCTTAGAACCGACCTGGCAAAACGACCCGCCACCATTTTGTTTTTTTATTCGAAATCGCGGCGCTCCATGAAAATGGTATGTATGGGTAGAGGACACAGACACAGCACATGACGAACAAAAAATTTCAAGTAACACGGTACTCCAAAGTGTCACGTCACCGAGATAATTGAAGGTAAACTAGAAGGTGCTCCTAGTAGTATGTACCTAC
This sequence comes from Aporophyla nigra, assembly GCA_947507805.1. NCBI lineage: Eukaryota > Metazoa > Arthropoda > Insecta > Lepidoptera > Noctuidae > Aporophyla > Aporophyla nigra. Next base: position 4,834,543 of record OX382318.1, read on the forward strand.
TCTCTTGCAATGAACAGTAATGATAAATAATTATCATCCTCGGAACGATTATTTGGATACAATCTGATGCCTGTAGACACGTAACAAGTCTATTTTCATTGATTGTCGTTGTACTCATATGTCAATGTTTACCTTCAAATATCTCGATAACGCGACACTTTGGGGTACCGTGTTACTGATCATTTTTAGTTTGTCTATGTATTTTCTACCCATACATAACACTTTCATCGTGCGCCGCGATTTCTAAAAATAATCAAAATGGCGTCGGGGCGTCTCCTGCGGCGGCTAGGGGCATGAGGACGCAAAGATTACCTCTGCCTCACGCGCTCCTCCTCCTCCATCGCGAGCATTACTGCCTCGCAGAAGGAGGTGACGGCTTCCCCTCTCGCTCCGTACCACTGCCTGGACCGGAGCCGGACGCGAGAGATCGCTGCCGACGACGGCCTCCATGAGGACACGGCGGTGCTCCGCCCAGGCAGGGCAGACCTTCACCGTATGCTCCACCGTGTCATTCAAGCGCTTCCACACAATGGTAACATCCGGGCGTTTCCTCCGCCATTTTCCTTCCGCCTCCGCCGTTTCCGGCGCCACACGGAACGGAATTTTTGTACATAAGAATGTAAAAACTTACCGCTCTTTTTGCCTGCCAATACATATTCCATCATGAGCGGCGCTCGATTGAAGATATTGATGCAAGTGACGTTGACTACATCGCCGTCGGCGTATTGGTACTCAGCAGTGAAGGGGACGTTCTTCTCTGATAGGTCTGTGCGACTTGCTTGCAATGCAATGTTGTTCACGAGGATCGTCTGAACCAGCGCTGTGGAGTCATCAGACTTAAATTAGGTAGGATACAGATAAGGTTTTTAGTAGTGCCTTAGAGTGAAAACTATAAATTAATATACGAAAACAAAAGCCAAGGTATCATCATCACCATTTCAGCCGAAAGACCTCCACCGCTGGACATAGGCTTCCACCAAGCTCCGCCACTTCAACCGGTTTTCCGGTGCCGGTGCTTCCCACATCCAGCGGATTCCTGCGGCCTTCACAAGGTCATTGGTCCACCTTGTAGGACGCCTTCCAACTCTAAGCCTTCCCGTACGAGGTCGCCATTCCAGAACCTTCCGGTCCTATAGGTTATTTTTTCTGCGAGCAATGTGCCCTGCCCACTGTCACTTAAGTTTAGCAATTCTTGGGGCTATGTCGGTTGCCTTGGTTCTCCTACGGATTTCTTCATTTCTGATTCGATCGTGTAGGGAAACTCCAAGCACAGCCCTCTCCATCGCCATTTGGGTGACTTTCATATTTTATTATAATTGAGGTTAGTTATTGACAATGTTAATAGTTTGCTGTAGTGCATTTAGTAAAATATTTGAAAGTGAATACTGAAGCAGTTGCTAAGACATTTAAATTTAAATAGCCTCCTTCATAATGAGCAATATCGCTTTACAAATGCGGGTGTTGCTCTACTGAAACACATTTTTAACGCAGTGGAGAACTCGTAAAATGCTATTGGAGTTTTCTGTGATCTCTCCAAAGCTTTTGATTGCGTTCACTATGACACTCTTAAACTACCTACCTACCTACCTACTACTCTTTAACTCTTTACTTATCTTTAAAGTAGATAGGAATAGACAAGATTTTGACGAAGTAAACAGTGCACTCTCAATGGTTAATGGATTGGTTTACCACAAATAACCTAGTTTTTAAGCGGCGGAGAGCGGACAACCCCCTCTTCCAGCCCCTCTAAATGGGTCCAGGGATCCCCCTATTCCTTAAGACCCGAGATGGTGGCGAGTAGTGTTCCACACGCGCCTCTCTGTGATGTATGGGGGACATTTTTAACACCTCACTACCCCCAACGTGAGGAGGCCCGCAGAGGTGGGCACCAGTTGGGGATCCCGGAAGACGCATTAGTTCCCGTGGTCCCCTACGTAAGTGTGGGCCGGAACACCGGGGTGATTTTAGTCAGTATGAGTCTGACAGACCCCTCCGCCCCCCCCAGGGCGGAGGACATCCAAGAGGATTTCCACCTCGTGATCATAAAAAATAGGGCATCAATAGTCCCCCCCAGTGGGTTCTCGCATTGTCGAGGCGGGGTGGCTCAGTAGCCGTGGCTTGGACACCCATTGTGGAGCTAAGATGAACCCGAGGAGGGGCTGCTCGTCAGGGTTTTTGCTGCCCATGCCGACGACGTAGCGGCCAACACGTCGCGGTGGGCCGCGATGTCGTAGTACCTCAGGCATTGCGGCGGAGGGTTGGAGACCGCGGCAGGAGAGGAGTGCCGATATTGAGTTGCGCCGCCCTACCTTCCGCGGCCTGAACGGGGTCGCCACCGTCCAATGGCGGACGCGGTGGGGCCGCAGTGGAACAGGAGTGTTGGTATAGCTTTGGCTGGTCTCCCTATCCCCTGCGGCCGAGAATTGGTAGGCGGTGGGGCTACTGTCCTGACCCGTCGCAGGGAGACCAAGGGTGCCATAGGGTCGTCTGTCGCCCATGTGCTTAGTTGTTCCCGGGGTGGTCACGGCGTGCTATTTGTACATGCACGCCGTGAATGGGGGTACACCCCAGAGGTGGATCCAGCGACGGACAGCCGCGGCGGGTTCGCGGAAGAGTGCTTCCGTGTGTCCTTGTTCCTGCCACAAGCGGTGTAGGAGGACACCGTGGAGTTTTAGTGGGTTGGAGTCCCACATAACTGCGGTATCTCCCCCTGGTAGCGCAGTATGCGTGAGCATTTCTCTGGGTTATAAAAAATACCGGAGAAGTCCGAGTTTATGCATTATTTAAAATAACAATTGATTCAATTAAAGAGTTCTCATTACAAATTCAAATTATTAAAAACTAGCTTCTGGCCACGACTTCGTCCGCGTCAAAATTTTGCTCCACTGACCCTCCCCGTCGCATCGAATTGCCTGCCAGTTTTCGTCAAATTTTCGTTGCTGCTCCGCTCCTTTTTTTAATTGTAGCGTGATGTTAAATAGCCTATAGCCTTCCTCAACAAATAGGCTACCCAACACAACAATATTTTTTCAATTCGGACCAGTAGTTCCTGAGATTACCGCGTTCAACCAAACAAACAAACTCTTCAGCTTTCTAATATTAGCATAGATAAGTAGTAAAAATTTAATGATTAACAATTCGTTTGTCAAAATATGTACTACTTTTATCGGAATCTGAAGCGTTTTGAATTCAATTCGGCGTAGTGTGATCTTATATAGAAATGATTCTTACCAGTTGCAAAGTCGGTTGATTCAGCTGGAAATATTATAAAGACGAAACATACAACTACTAAAGTAAACATTTTTAAGAATTAATGGATAAAACTAATGAATTGTAATTAATACTTAAATGAGTACTGCAATCACAAAATATTTTACAGAAATGATTTACCTACTTCTTACACTGACCACAATTTGAATACATGTATTTTCGGAACAGATTACGTTATTCTAATAAATAATATTGCGGTGACCATGATTTCCTCTGCCCGGACTTGTCCGTCCAAACGAACTCAACTAAATCTTATTCCTTTTTGAGTTTGCACATTACCTTAATCAGAGTTTAAGCTATTTGTACCCTATACCCTATTGTTCTTCAGTTGACTGGCCTGTTAGTCTAGTTGTTAGTGATCCTGACTGCGAAGACTGAGGTCGTGGGTTAGGTTAGTGTGTATAACATCGTATTGGAAAACTTAGTGTAAGATGTTGTACTTATTGGTGTAAATAAATAATTTCCACCCAGGACAAATCTTTGTGTGATGAGCACAATCATTTGTTCTGTGTCTGGGAGCTATTTATCTATAATATGTATGTATTTAGAAATATATAAGTATATTTATCAGTTGTCTGGTCCCAAACTCACACTCCTCTGGTCACAGACTCCGCCAAGAAAATTGAATTATCTGAAATGATGATGCTTTATGATTATTTAGTTTTATATATAATATCATGTATAATTATAGCAAGACAATAAATAAAAAATAAACAGACATACACTTTCAATATTATTTAAATTGCTAGCGATTCCATGAAGTAGATGTGGTAGATATGGAAAAAATAAAACAAAAAGAAAGATAAGAAAATATATTTAAATTACCTTCAGTAGTACAGAAATACTAATCTAAACACTATGCAGCCTTACAACTAACGGAATGAGTACATTCGATGAGCTCTGGCACCCAATGTAAGATGTAACTTATGTTTAGGGTGCCAGCGTCCTCGCCTATAATTTGAATATATATAAGTAATTGTAAGATTGGCACGATTTACATATTATTAAGATAATTATAATCTATACAAATAAATAAAATTGGAGTGTCTGTTTTTAATATTAAGATAACCACTTTTTACTAAGTGTATATGGATGTATACACGGTACATATACTAAAACAACATTTTTTACAATTTTTGTCTGTCTGTCTGTTTGTTCTGGCTTATCTCTGAAATGGCTGAACCGATTTTGACGGAACTTTCAGTGGCAGACAGCTGATGTAACAAGGAGTAACTTAGGCTACTTTTATTTTAGAAAAAATAAATAATAGTTTAAAAAAAAATAAAAATACGCTGAATTTTGAGACGTATGTCAGCGTAGTCTGTGACGTATGTCAGCGTAGTTTTGAAAGACAGATTTTATGAAAAACTTTTTGTTAAATACCACGCGGACGAAGTCGCGGGTAACAGCTATTACCTATAATATAACCTAAATTAACACATCTTACCGCGGTAGTACGTCCTCCAGCGCTAATTTCCGACATCAACGCGGGCGAAGCCGCAGGCAAAAGCTAGTTTACTAATAAATGCAACTATGATATAACCCAACTTGATGTTTTCCGATACGGTTCTATCGTAGTTTATTAAGAATTGTTGAAATAATTTGCTAAATTGGAATCCGTTGCTGATATTTTTTTTTATTTGTTAGGAATGCATCTCTTCCCATCTCCCATTTCTTCCCATATCCCATTTCTTCCCATGAGTGTCGTGATGTGGCGACTAAGGGACTTACTAGAGAATGGGCAACAGTATTCTCCATGCATTTTACCACCATACTGTAATCGCCAACCCGCCTGCCAAGCGGGGCGTTGATGGCAAACACCCATAATTTGGGGGAGGCCTATGTACAGCACAGGACATCTTTGGGCTGAATTTATGAGGAATGATAGATGCATCTATGTTAAATATTATCCTTGGACATCCCAGTTTCATGGTCACACTAATGTGAGGAAAATTTTGAAATAAATTGGAGTGCAATTGCACGTTATAATTCTTGGTAATTATTTACATACTGTAACGAGATTTTTTTCCTTACGGCACTAAGTTAACGTCATCTCTTGTGCTCTCAACCAACTGATTTCTTCTTTCAGTTTTTTTTTTTTTAATTTAAATAACAGTAAGTTTAAAAACCGTTATCGAAAATAAATAACACAGGTTATGTGTATTTCAAAGAGAAATGTAGAGTAGCAAGATGAATCTGAGACTGGTAGACAAATGAAAAGCCACAAAAATTTGAAACATCACCAAATTGGCAGACGTCAAATTAAAAATAAGAATACTGAATTGGAAATGGACATGTCATATGATAAGAGCTAAGACGGAAAAATGGACCAAGAAGGTCACAGAATGATACCAAAGGAATGGAAAAAGACTGAGAGGAAGACAGAAGAAAAGTTGGGAGGATGATCTGCCAAAAGGTTGGCGGAGAACAACTCTAAACAGGAGTAAGTGGAGGGAAATAGAGGAGACAGTAGTAGCTATGTAGCAAAACAGCCTGACATGGAAACTTATAATAGCGAAGAATATGTACTATGGAGGTCGGAGAAAATAATGGCATTTTTTATTTTATTTAAAAACAAGCCGTATGTCTGCAAAATAATATGCATAACGCCTTGTTTTCCACGAAGGATTAGCCAGAATTGTAGCTATAGTACACGCACATTGTGCAGTTATGTTTATGTCCCGTGTAATAGGAACGAGCCTATTGCCATCAGTCGGATAGAAATACGGACTCCGAGCAGCTACTGAGAAATGCCAGATATGAAAACCCAATGGGTATTTTTTTTTCTAGGTGTAAATTCATCAAATGAAGTCTCCCGCTCTGGATGGAGCGGAAGGGTGTGTCAGACTTTTACTGACGAAAACCCACCCGTGTTCCTTCAGTTTCCCATATGCCAGGGCCACAGTATCTCTTTTGAACAAATCTCGTGACTCTGGCAGGAACCCAGAACCTTATGGTTAACAGTACCGCTGGCGACCATTACATCAACGAGGCACTATTTAAAGACGCTGAACGTATGCCTCTTTATATCAGGGCTAAGTGGTATACGATCACAGCTCTCAGATGTAAATATTTTCTAGTTTCATATTTTTTGACTTAGTAATTATTTGCCGCCGCTGATCGTCTCCACGAGGACACGGTGGTGCTCCGTCCAGGCAGGGCACACCTTCACTGTATGCTCCACCGTGTCCTCCAGACGATCACGCAATGGAAACACGCGGGCGTTTCCACCCGCTTTATCCTGAACGGGAACCCCCCAAAGCACCCATGCCCGGTGAGGACCTGCGATAGGCGGAAGGTGAGGACGCCGTGGCCCCTCTCTATCCACTCCTCAAAGAGGGGACTTACCGCCGCAATTGTGGCGTGCCCATCTGTAAACGTTATCACGCCTGTATTCAGGGTGGGCAGAGGTGTATTACGTCACCCACGTAGTGCTAGTTATATACAGGATAATTTTTTATCCAGTGCGCAAACTGTAACCATGAATTCAGCATATCATTCTAGACCCCCCAACGAAGAAAATTTTCGTCAGTTATACAAAAAAAAATCAGCTGTTCCATACATTTTGACCCTGTAGGTATTGCATTTTTCTATGAAACAGCTGATTTTTTTTTGTATAACCGACGAAAATTTTCTACGCTGGGGTCTAGAATGATATGCTGAATTAATGGTTACAGTTTGCGCACTGGATAAAAAATTATCCTGTATACTTTATTTACACAAACGCAATTAAGTTTATTTCCGAACCTCGGACCTTATATGTAGATATGAAAAACAGGAAAAATCTTAATTCAGTACATTTAATTAGATTTATTTTATGTCCTTGTAAGTCCAATCACATCCAACATTATATTCTTCGTCTTAAGGACTATTTTTGTCTGCTCACTGCACGATGGAATCTGCCTTTACCGGCTCGGCATTATGTATTTCTTGTTATTTTAAATAGCGCAGAATGCATTCAGTTATATTTCTTAACATGTCAGAACCAATTAATAAAGTAATGTTTTTTTTTATTGTTATTCTTCTTCTTCTTAGCATGATATCAATGTAAATAGAGTTAACCCAGAATTGACCTACGAGCTTAGCACTTCCAGTAGCGTCCATCAACTCCTGTAGCGTGCAAATAACAGGACACGCTAGACTAGATATTGTTACGTTGTTCGTAAAGTCTAGAAACGTCACTCTAACTCCATCTAAGGAGCGGGCAGTGTTACATACATCGAAAAGACTAGAAACTACACGCTGACGCCATCTGGTATCAAGTAGCAAGTACTACACGAACAATTGTAAGTAGAGGCCACCGCCAGCTATTATTGAATAGCAGAATAAAATTAAACAGTTGTCCCTCGTAATATCTGGAAGCTTCTAGGCTACCTGTGAACTATAGCAAAGTATCGCGATTGTTCCCGAATGTTCTGCTCGGCTTATAAATAGCGGATTGTAGGGCTGAGAGGACAGTTCGATTACGAACGCGATCGAATACGATTCAAGCGATACACTACAAGCGAGACAAGTGATTCTGTTTGACGTTTCTAATTACTGCGGTGTTTGTGATTAGTTAAGCTCGTAACAATATCAAATACCGCATTGTTTGTGGGATAGCACCACATTTACACTCCAGGGCGGAGTCATGTGTGAATCTCCACCAGAGCAGGTTTTCTAAACTTCGACGTACCTGAGTCCGGAGTCTATTCAAAATTATTTTATTTTGTTATTTATATTCCGTAAAATGGCTATGCTATAATTAAATAATTAAACATTATTATAGATTAATGGCAAGTCGCCATTGGTTCAAGGTGGATACTACCAAGACGCAAAGAACAAAGATGAAGAAGAGAGAAGTACGGAGAAGATTTAAGAGATTCAATTTTTGTTATCAAGTCAATCTAGTTTCTAATAACAGGCCTTATCAGCGTACATAAACGATAGGCTTTGTGCCTGTAGAGATACATTTTGTAATCAAAGTACCTACCACCTAATTCCCACATTATTGCCGAATTAATGGAGCATGATTCAAATTATTTTCAGAAATACAAAAATCAAAATCAATCAAAAAAATCAAAAGTCATTTATTCAAACTAGGCTGAAAGTCAGCACTTTTTGAACGTCAAAGTCACATAAGACAGTCCCCCCAAAACGCCCGCCCTTCGACACTTCCTAGTGCTTTGGCTGGGAAGAAGAAGTGGCGGAACAAACTCCCCAGCAGCACTGCTGTCTGTTAAGTTAGAAGAACTTGATTCTATACAATATTGTATAAGTTATTAATATAATAAAACAAAACATACATTATTCGCCATATGTCAGCTAGCACACGCCATTATACCAACAAAACATTGAAAACTAAACTCAAGTTGAAATGAATAATGAAACAAAATCGTAAACAGAACTTAAAACCTTACTAAAGCCTCCAGGCATAAAGGGCGTGCCCGCTTACATATACAACGATGCAAATGATATATATACACAACAAATGAAATTAAAAGAAAATAAAAATAAATTAACAAAAGCAGTTAAATAAAAAAACAATTATATGAACTACCCATATAAACTGTCAGTGTGTGAGTTACAGTAATTACAGAATGTAAAACAGTGTCATAGAAGAAAAAATAAATATTATCTACACAATTAAGTTAGTAACTAGTTTGATAAACTCCTATGAGACTGTCCTATGGAGCGAGACCAGCATGTTTCCAAGCGTTCTTATCTTGGATGTAGTCCTCTAATTTGTAATAAGCTCGTTTACAAAGTGTACTTTTAATATGACTTTTAAACCTCCTTTCATTTAATTGCAATATATCAGAAGGTATTTTGTTGTAACATTTAACACAGTACCCCATAAAAGATGTATGTACTTTTGCTAATCTGAAAAATGGTTGATCTATCTTGTCTTTATTTCTAGTATTAAAGTTATGTCTATCGCTTATTTTATTAAAAAGATGTAGATTTTTTCTTACATACATAATATTTTCGTAAATGAATTGGCAAGGTACCGTCATAATATTAATCCTTTTAAATAGTTCCCTGAGGGATTCGCCGCGACATAGATTATAAATGGCTCTGACAGCTCGCTTTTGCAAAATAAAAATGGATTCAATGTCAGCAGCCCTACCCCACAGTAAAATGCCATACGACATAATGCTGTGGAAGTAGCTAAAATAGACCAAACGCGCGGTTTCTACATCTGTTAACTGTCTTATCTTTCTAACAGCATAAGCGGCCGAGCTCAACCGCCCCGAAAGAGATGTTATATGAGGTCCCCATTGTAATTTCTCGTCTAGCGTGATTCCTAGGAAAACCGTTTGATCAATAAATTCCAGTTTTTCCCCATTCAATAAGATGTCACATTCGCTACCTCTGACATTAGGCAATTGAAATCTAATGCACTTGGTTTTTTTTTTGTTAAGTACCAAATTATTTACCGTAAACCAGTCTTGGACCTGAAGAATGGAGTTATTGACGTCGTCAAGATTTTGAGACCGTCTGTCGATTTTAAATATCAATGATGTGTCATCTGCAAATAACACCATCTTCGGTTGGTTTGGAAGTAGATGGGGTAGATCATTAATGTATACTAAAAAGAGGAATGGACCCAATATCGAGCCTTGAGGAACGCCCATTGCCATTTCAGACCCCAATGAGTTTACGCCGTTTACTTGGACTTTGACCATTCTACAAAGGAATTGAACATTTGAACAATTGAACATTTGACAAAGGAAGCAAAAATAAATGTTAAAACGTATACGGAGGTATTATTTAGACCGGTGTGATCAATGCTATTGAGTCAGGCCTTTCCTGGCTTAATATCAGCATGCATTGCAACATTGCAGAATTGTAGAAAAGAAAACCTATTTTATTTCACTGCCTGACGTGAAAAATAATTTACCGCTCCGGAGTTCCACTGAAAAGTTTCCTTCATGGCTTTGCTTACAAGTCACGGTTAGGCCCGTAGCACACTGTGGAGGTGTGCCCTACCTGGACGAACCACCGCCGTGTCCTCGTGGCGATCATCGGCCGCGAGGTCTCGCGTCCAACTCCGGTCCAAGCCATGGTACAGAGCGAAAGAGAATGGGAAGCCGTCACCTCTTTCTGCGAAGTAGTAATGCTCGCGAAGGACGAGGCGCACAGTATTCGATTTTGCCCATTTAGCGGGACAAAATTCTAAGACAATCCTGCTTGACTGTGCATAATGTTATTAATTTCGTTCAGTTCACTGTATTAATAAAATACAAAAATAGTTACATTTTCGAGTAATTTATTGAAATTAATTTAAGATTTTAGGAAAGGTAATACGTCCTTATTTGCTACGCCTGTCCATAATTGACCAAGTTCCTCAAAAATGTTATATGCGGCTCAGAAGCTGCAAGCATATAACGCATCACATCTTAATTTGTCCGATGCCTTGCTTTCTTGTCAGTATACCATTCCCTTACTTTTCCCATATCTTTCTTTTTCGCCTCCGTTGCTTCCGCAGACATCTGTCCTAAAGGTAATACGCAGTGCTCAGCTATGCTTACTGTCTGCTGTTATGTATACAATTATAAAACTAGAAAGATTTGCATTTAGGCGCTCAAATACCTCTGGGATCACAACACCAAAGCCTTGATGCAGTATGATCAAGTACCACTTGAAGATTTACCTCAGTGAAAACATCAGTTACATATTCTCGACAGATCGGTAACATTTCTGTTTCTCTTAGAAAACTCTCTCATAACATGGATACAAATTGAATCCCCCTATCATTCGCTTCTTGTTGGATAATTTTGTACTCATGTACTGTCATTTAATTGCTAGTAAACAAAGCTAATGCTTCGTCAGGCTTATAAGGCTTTTGCTGCGGTTTTGGCTCAAATTTTATTTTTTCAGTCATGAACTCGTCTCGGAGACGATAAAAATATTTCTATATATTTATATTATCGTGTTTTTTTTTTACCACTAGCCAATTACGAAGGCTGCGGCCGGGATACTTAAAAAAAACCAATTTAGATTTTAAAACTAGTTTAATTCAAGTAAAAGGAATTACAATAAAAGAAAACTATATCTAGCTAAATCTAAAGTTATGTCTTCCTTCAAAGCCGAAATAGAAGTGCTCGGCCTCATGTTGCGCTGGCGCGATGGTGCCGCGGTATTTTGTTAGTTCAGCACCTTTGCCTCGCGTCGCTAATTGCGCATTTTACTTGTTTGTTATAATTGATTGAGGTCGTCCTTAGTCAGCGCTTTAGATATACTACGCCTGCGTAACACCTCCGCCTGTAGTTCAGCAACTATTTTAAAACGCTTAGTGAAAATGTTGCTGGTAGGTTTTCTCGTTGCGTATGCGTTTCAGATGTTACAGGAACTGCGTCTTCATGATTTCCTGGTCCTGTGGATACAGCATCGTTTTGGTTCCGTTTCCTGGAAAGGGTTCTTCCAGGGAAATATCTTCTGGTTATCATCGCAATTGTGAGTATGGCTGCGATACACAGTATAACATAAAACGGTATAGTGGTATGATATAGCGTTTCAGTTGTTTCAAACGATGAAATCGGCGACTGAAGAGTTATTCTGTCCTGAATAGTGTGTAGTCTATCCAAGTTAATAGATGTTAGATTTGCATGTAATGAGCTTATCTCCTGCATTTCAGTAGTGTAGGGGACGTTCAATACTTTTACAGGTTGGCCTTTTATCTCGTCCTTGGTGTTTAGTAAGGTAATTTCGTTTGTGTGTATCGAGCAGTGCAATGGAATGGTGGCAAGGTAGCTTCCCCGCAGTGTGTCGTAATCGTCGCTTCCACATTTCATCTGGACTCTAGTAGGTTGAGGAAATGATATAACGTAGTGTCTACTGTCTAGTTCTTCTACAGCCGGTTTAAATAGATGTACAGTCGTTAGTTTACAGGATTTTAGTAATGTCTTGCTTGAAATGAAGGTTTGCACGCAGTCAGCTTGAGTCTGGATATAGTGATTTGTCTTTTGCTCGCAGAGATACCGATTATTATCTAACTTCGGGCATTCTGCCTCCATGTACATGAACGTTTTCCCATTTGTTGCTATGAAAGGATAAGGAGGTATGAGGACTTGGTTGTTCTTGTTCGGGACTATGGAGAGTTTGTAGAGTGTATAAGTATCTTCTGAGACTATGGGGAACCTAAATGCTATTACTATTCTCTTGTCGTCGTAATAATATCCGGCTTTAATGGTGTCATAGTACTGTCGTAGTTCTAACTCTATTACGTGGTTCTTACCATAAATCTCCTTAAGCCTATTTACTACGCTACCTAAAATGTCTATTCCTAACATGCTATGATGGGTAGTCATCACGCGGGTGAACGATAAAATATTCTCTATTCTATATAATTCCGATAACACGTCCTCTATGTTTTCGCTGACGATAGTCAACAGCTGATTGAACTTAGCGACCTGGATCATATTTATGCTACTTTCTGCTTGTTTTATTAATAGACTCAGTGTGGTGTTAATTTTGTTCTGGTTTTCAACAATTTTATTTATAATATTAGTATGAGATAGCATCCACTCTTTACTGATGCTGATATGCTCGTTAAATTCGTCTACAGTTTTTTTTTGATTATTTCTCAACGTCTCTATGGCGTTATTATATCGAACAGCATCCGAGTAATCGAGGTTACCTGTAACGCTTTTTATGACAGATCCTAGGCCGTCTATAAGACCTCTTTTCGACCGTCTAGGCTCCAGAGTACGTAGGTGGTCAGTGACTCTACTTAACTTATCCGAAAGGTAGTCTATTTGATACTCGTAGAGAGAATATGCATCCTTCATCATGTGTAATTTAATGTAATCGAATTGAGTTTGTAGGGTGGAAAGAGTGTTTTCAATGTCGTCCAGGTTGACATATTGAAGGAAAGTATGATAGTGGGTTATTAGTCTGAGTGGTCCAAGTTTAAAGGGTAGTAGTCCAACTCCAGAGTCTAGGCTTTCAAGTTTTATCTCCTGGCTCCGTATTGCATGTATTGTCAGTATCAGCGTCATCCTGCAACAATTTAGCAGTCTTAGGTACGCGTTTAAGTCGTGATTTTGCTACGGGGCCGCGTTTCTTTGACGTATAGATGTGGATAGGTAAATCTGCTAAGACTACATCCTGAGTATATCTAGGGGCTAACTTTTGTCGCGGGGCTGATGGGTTTTTTATGAAGATCTGTTGCTTGGGTTGATACTCCTCCTCCTGCTCGCGGGTTTTATTTCTATTTTCGATTAAAGAGGTGCGATTAGTAAGAGAGGTTTCGTTTATGATTTGGTATACTTTTTTCATTTGATCTCTATGGTTTAATACGTACTGTTGCAATAGGTGGCTACTAAGATCGATGTCCCACGGGTCTCGGCTATCAAGATGCCCAGTTATTACATCGAATGGTCTGCACTTAGTAAAACTATGGATTGAGCTATTATATCCGAGTAAGGCGTATGGTATTAGGTTATTGGCGGGTTCTTTTTTATGTTGAATACGTAGGATTCTTATATGTTCGAGTAACGTGGAGTGGAACCTTTCTATGTTGCCGTTATCATTGGGACTGTGAGCTAGCGTTTTATGGTGATTAATTTTGTGGAGTCTAGTGAATTCAGCGAACAGCTGATTAGCATACTCGGTACCGTTGTCCATTATTATAGTTACAGGGAATCCGTGGTGAGTGCAGAACTGCAATAGGCCCTGTAAGATACTAATTGCGGTGCCGTCTTTCATAAGATATGCTTGCCCGTATTTAGAGAATACATCGATGAATGTTAGGTATTTTTCATTTTCGACCGTGAAAAGGTCCATATGAATTATCTCGAACGGTTTAGTGGCCGGTGGCACTATGTTAAATTTTTGTTTGATGGGACTTCGATCGTATTTTGCCTGACCACAAATAGTGCATTCGTTAACATATTTTGTGATCTGGTCTCTCATCTTAGGCCAGTAATATTTATGCGAGAGGGCTAGGTGACATTCGTTTATGCCACGATGATTCGTTTTTCCGTCATGATAGTGCCTAATTATTTCCTGCTGCCTAAGGTACTGTTTTACATTTTCGAGTTCGGATTTACATAGCACGAGGTTCATTGCAGAGCTTTTAAAGTTGTCTTGTATTATGGGAATGATGTCATACATACTCAAAGGGGGGTTAATAAGAATGCCGGTTTTTACTTTCGGGTTTACGTACTCTTTTATGGCGGCTACAACGTCATCTATTAGGTTAGATTGTGAAACTTGTATGGAGGTGCGAGTATGGGTGTCGAAAGGTTTGGTCGCGGTCGGTCTTTTTTTAATGTCTCCTACTACTGTCATGATTATTTGTCGGTGGAATTTATTTATAGGTTCGTTGGTGATTGGTACCTCGAGTATAGGGTTTTCGTTACTGGTATGGGCTGTTTCAGTACTAGAGTCTGCTATCGACGGGGGTTTCTCGGAAGGGTTCGCTATTATCGAGCTTATCTCGTCATTGTGTATTTCTACTCGCGAGAGGGCATCGGCATTGGTGTTGTTTTTGCCCTTTTTGTACACTACAGTAAAGTCATACTCACTGAGTTTCAATCTCCATCTAGTTAGACGCGAGTTAGGTTCTTTCAAGCTCATGATCCATTGCAATGGCTTATGATCCGTAACTATCCTAAACTTGCGTCCAAAGAGGTAGGGTCGAAAGTACTTAGTGGCCCACACGATAGCGAGAAGCTCTTTTTCGATGGTGCTGTAGTTTGTCTCGCTTTCGTTCAATGTTCGGGATGCGTATGAAATCGGTCTGTCTGACCCTATATGCCCTTGTGATAGTATGGCTCCTATTGCAAAGTTGGAGGCGTCTGTAGTCAGTATAAATTCCTTGTTAAAATCAGGGTACTGTAAGATTGGGTCGTTTGTTAAGAGGTTTTTACATCGTTCGTAGCAGTCAACGTAGTCTTTAGTAAGTGTAACGGTCCTACCCTTCTTTAAGCACTGAGTAAAGGGTTTCGTAATTTTAGCGAAATCGGGTATGAATTTTCTGTAGTATCCTATAAGTCCGAGGAACTGTTTTATCTGTTTTGCGGTTTTGGGTATGGGGTATTTCTGTATAGCTGCATTTTTGTCTGGGTTCGGTTTAATTCCCTCATTGCTTATTATATGACCTAAGAAAGCGGTTTCTAGCTTCAAGAATTCGGACTTATCCATCTGAATCTTAAAGTTAGACTCCCGGAGTCGTTGGAATACTTTTTCTAGGTTATTTAGGTGCTCCTGGAGCGAGGTACTGTACACTATGATGTCATCCATGTAGACCAGGCAGATCACGTTTTGTAGGCCTCTCAGAACATTGTCCATTACCCGTTGGAATGTTGACGGGGAGTTCTTTAAACCCATGGGCATTCTTAAGAACTCAAAATGCCCATGTTCTACGTTGAATGCCGTCTTATGAATATCGTCAGGGTCTGTCTCCACTTGATAAAAGCCGCTGGCAAGGTCAAGGGTACTAAAATACTGACACTTCCCTAATTTGTCCAGGACGTCTGTTATGTTCGGTATGGGGTATTTATCGTCTATGGTTTTTTCGTTTAATTTTCGGAAGTCTACTACGAGTCTCCATTTTTGTTTCCCAGAAGCGTCTGCTTTCTTAGGGACAACCCAAATAGGAGAGCTCCAGGCTGAGTCAGAGGGTCTGATTATATTTTGCTCCAGCATTTTTGAAATTTGCTCCCTAACCTCTTGGCGATGAACGAAAGGATATCTGTAAGTCTTGGTATAAATAGGTGTGTCATCTACAGTCCGTATACGGTGTTTTACTTTATTGGTGAAAGATAAGGGTTCGCCTTCTATGTAGAATACATCTGCATACTTCGAGCAAATATTTACTAAGTTAATTTTCTCCTCTTCATTAAGATGATCTGTCCGCAATTTTGATATTACTTTATTAATGCGAGATGTGTCGGGTGTTTATTCTAGGTTCATGCATTCGATATTATTTAAGGTTACAGCCTCTACCGGGTGGTCTAGGGATAGAATAGTATCGTTGTTTGATGGGTTTAGAATTTCTACAATGCCGCGGTTATTACAAACGGCTGTAATGCATTCGCTTACAATACAATTGCATAGGTATTGTTGTGAGATATGTACGTCACCGTCTTTAGCGTTTATGGGTAGTCTGATAAGCTTAGTAGTGTTGGCTGGTATAACAGCCTCGTAAAGGTTTACATTCCGCGAATTAAACATTAAGATAGGGTTCTTTGCGGTAGCCGTAATCAGTAGGTTGTCCTTTAGGTCAATCTTCGTATTCCATTTGGTCAGTAAATCTAGTCCGATAAGTCCATCAACGAATTTGTGAAAGTCATATATGAATAATTTAATTTCGCTAGGGTCGTTGAGTTCGCGGAAAGATGGTATAGTTATAGAATAGTCGTTTCTAGTTGTGGCATGGACGTTAGTCACCTCGAAGGGGTCATAGTTAAGAGGGTATTCCGAGTAGTACCGTTGTACAGCTGTAGGACTAATAAACGACTGGTTTGCTCCGGTATCAATGAGTAGGTTTAGTGGGGGGTCGGATATTTTTATGTAGGGCAACTGTCGTTGCGTTTGCAAGTTGACTTCTATTTTGAGGGTTTTAATGGGGGTTTCCTCTGAAAATCCTGGTTTGCGTTACTAGTCGAGGGTTGGGGTTCCTCGCATTTAGTAGAGGGTTGAATTGGTTTTTGCTCAGGCGGTACGGCCGGTCCGAGATCCTGTACGTAATAGTAGTTGCCGTCGTCATAATAGACGTTATTATAGTCAGCGTGGTCGTAATCATAAGAGTAGGGTTCCTCCACGACGTAATAATCGTAGTTATATTCGTTACAATCGTTGAAGTTCATCTCACGGGTCTTAAAATAATTTATTGGGGGCGGGTTGCCAAACTTGCCCCAGTCGTGAGGTCTACTTGGCATGGGTTTAGCAATAAAATGGCTGACCCCGCTCATTGGCTGAGGTCCCGGGGCTAGGGCACGTGGCTGAATTCTGAATACGTTACTTTGCGCGTTATAGTTAGGCGGCGGCGCGCGGAACATTTGCTGCGTACGCGTTTGATTATTAAGTGCGATGGGCGCACGTGGCGCGCCATGTGGTTGGAACATAGGTGGTCTCCCACTGCTCTGCGGAACCGGTGGCCGTTGCCAGTTTGAAAAGGGTTTCGGCATCGGCATGGGTAGAAAACCTGTGGGCTGTGTTAGTAATTTGGGCATAGGAGCGGTTGGAAGTGGCCTTTTTACACTCGCGCTATCATTACGGTCTTGCAGGTACATCACATTTAGTTCCTCTTGAACAAACTCCAGCGCCCTTTCGATGCTTTCAGGACGCATGCAACGTATGCGGGAACCCAGAGGTTCTTTTAGGCCACGTACAAACGCTTGCATTGTTAGTTTTTTGTATAGTGTACGTTTCGCTTCTATGGTGGTATTCACTGTTTCATGCAACGATATACCTATAAGTCATGATGGTGCTGAATAACGATTGACACTGGTCGTAGTACTCTTGTGGAGTGCTGTTACCTTGAGCTGATACTAGGAGGTCATTATAGAGGGCCGTTTCGTCCCTCTGGTCGGCAAAGCTATTAATTAGAGTATTCCGTATTCCTGCCCAACTATCTGGGATGCCATTCGAATTAATTCTAGTTGCCGCGGTGCCTGTTATTTTATTTAGTATGCCGTTCAAAAGGCATAGATTACCTAACTCACTGCCCTGTGCATTACTTAAATAAGTACTAACTATCTGGTCACATAGTTTAATAAATCGCGTGAGTACGTTGGGGTTCCCATCGAACTCGGGGACTGGGCGTAGAGCCTTATAAATCGTGTCCGGATCGCACGACATTTTGCAGTCTTCGTATAAACTATTTAAACCTAAATCTATATCCCTATTCGAATCTAATACTAATTGCCTACTATTGGGTCTACCTGATGTAGACTCGCGAGGTCCTAAATTACGTGGGTGGAAAATTTTGAAGGATTAAGAGACTTGGGTACACAGGAAGCAACACAGGGAATAATTCAAGCGTACTCACTCACATAACCTTCATATCGGTCTCTGGGGTCGATGTCTGGATCCCGTTCTCTCCCGGCAGCAATCCTTGAGTTCGGATACTCGATGAAGCTTGACAGCAGGTTAGCCGCGATCGCTCACGCGCGGTAGCGATAATATCGATATAAGATAGACCTAGCTAACCTCGAGAATCCTACCGACTGCGCCAATTACGAAGGCTGCGGCCGGGATACTTAAAAAAAACCAATTTAGATTTTAAAACTAGTTTAATTCAAGTAAAAGGAATTACAATAAAAGAAAACTATATCTAGCTAAATCTAAAGTTATGTCTTCCTTCAAAGCCGAAATAGAAGTGCTCGGCCTCATGTTGCGCTGGCGCGATGGTGCCGCGGTATTTTGTTAGTTCAGCACCTTTGCCTCGCGTCGCTAATTGCGCATTTTACTTGTTTGTTATAATTGATTGAGGTCGTCCTTAGTCAGCGCTTTAGATATACTACGCCTGCGTAACAAGCCACTAGCACTTGCCTCTGCTGCAAAAGATTTCACCTTAGCTTAATAGGGACGAATCTTTCGATTTTTTGTTTTAGAAGAACTATCACCAAAACTTTTATGAGGTCGACTCACTGGCGTACTTGACTGTCTAGTCATGATGCCAAACTCAATTTTTGTATTAAGCCATGTGTTATAGTGTTTTAAAAATGAATCATAACGTCTATCTTTTTTATTCCACTTTTGTCTGAAATTACCATATTTTGCTTTTGTAATACGTTTTACTGTGACGAAATCCTTGCTTTTCAAGTCATTTATACCTAGTCTCTCCTGCACACACTCGGTCACATAAGCTTATCGATCTTTGGGCTTTTTAGAACGCCATATATCGAACAGCTCTTTCCTTGTAATTCGCCAATCTGTTAAAACAACATTTTATTTTCACTAGTTTCGCAAAACTCCGCGTATTCAACATAGGTTTACTGTATAGAATATTAATTAAAGTAACATTCAAAATAGGTTTTACATCCTTACAAAACCTTGTAATATATCATTTTCTATTCCAAAGTCTGTTTTTATTGATATTTCATTATATAGTCTTTAAAAGCAGTTTACGAGCTTACTGTTCAATAAAATACAAAATAATATAGTGATATAAGTAGACACATACTTTTAGAAGATGCATTCATCCAAACATTAATGCAAATCTAAATATAATAACAACGATCAACCTTTAACGTCGAGACTCGCGAGCTCACTGAATGATACATCAAAAGAAATACTGAATTTCACTAATCATAACATACACCGTCATGTTGGAGTGACGATTCTCGCTGTTGTAATGGAAGTACCCACTAATCCTAAACATAAATTACGCATTAGATCTGCGATTAGTTAAACTTCGTAAATATACCTATTGTCCCTGTAAATAGGCTAAATCGAATACTGTGAGGAGGTGCGCGTGAGGGAGAGGCAACCTCTGCGCCCCCACGCCCCTAGCCGTCGCAAAAGACGCCCCGGGCGTCGGGAGTCCATAGTGGTTTTCCAGCCACCGTAGGCGCGGAATTGCGGGCGACGAGCAATGGGAAGCTCGCCACCCGGTAAGGACCAGGCCCGTGTCGACAGCACGTTGTGTTCCACCCGCGCCTCAAAGAGATGTCAGCAATCTGAAGGAGTCCGCTAAAACCGATGCCTGAAGCTTTGGTGCCGTGCAGCTGCAATGTGTGCCTAGCTTTATAGTGTAGGTATCTACAAACGGTCTTAGTTTTGCCAGAAAAAATAAAAAACCAAATTATTTTTCAAATATATTTCAGTAATCAAAATATAATAATAGGCTTATACGTTAATAGTTACAAATCGTATCCTGTGGCCAAATTGAAATCAACATGGAGACGCCACAAAACATCAATAAACGCTTATTTTATACACGAAAAAGAAACCATTTTGATATCACAAAAACCTTCAGCCCAATAAAAATATTTACACGCGAAAGTACATATCCAATAGAGTATTACATTTTTTTACATAAATCATGAATGTGCAGATTATTCACAACGTGAAGATTTTTTTCCATTAATTTAAAAATACAATAAATAAAAAAATAAAAAAAACAAAGCTCTTAAATCTAAGTGAATTTAATTTTTTAACATTTTAGTGCATTAAACACGTTTATATTAAATTGTTCTTTAAAAAATCTTTTTTTTTTTCTTGATAAAATGATCGTATGAAACTTTTTCGTTCATTATTTTCAATATAATTATTAGCTATTTATTATCTTCGGTTATTTATATAAATTAATACTTTCGTACTGTAATTTAAAAAAAAAATGCGTTTACATTTAGGTCGTTAGCACACTGGCGACAAGTTGAACGATTTTTTAAACTCCCATTTCCGTCTGTTTTTTAAAGTAACTTTGTTTTCTTTTTGTCTCACATAAACACTGGTTTTCATAATGCGATTACTTACTGGTTTCACAGGATTTTTCAATATAAACATTAAATTACAATCACGAAAAAAAAAAATTGTCGCACGACCAAATCGCCACCATGCAACATTATTTTCGTAAATTATCCAGCTAAAGTATGTACAATATAGTCTTCTGAGCTACATAAATTTCTTTATCAAAACAAAGTTTAGGCAAGCATCGACATTCTGAATCAGAATATTATCACAAAATGATACAATTTGAGTTCAACTAAAAGCATACAGGAACTTGAATATATTTACATCATTTAGTCCACGTTCGCGCGGATATCAAAATATCGCAACGGGATTTTTATCGTACACTGCATCTTCAATGCACTGCTTAGCGCGCGCGCCGAGAGTCGAAAATACAGTGAGCGAATAAATCCTGCCACGATATTTTTATGTTCGTGTGAACGAAGTCTTGGCCCTCTGCACACGGACAGAACTTGCGATAAAATAATCGTGACAGATTTGAATAATCGTAATGCTATTTCTTGCGATGAAATAATAGTGACGCGATTTTTAAGTCGTTCAGGAGTATTTTTCTTAAGCAAGAAAAATCCGTGTACATAGGTTTACAATACTTAATTTTATCACATACTAAATAAAAATCAACTATTTCGTATGAGCAAATGTATATTTATATAACTACTGTTGGTCATTATTGATTTTTAGCATCAAAAGCAAACTGAGTATAGTGGAAACTATATTTTAAGGGGGTCATTTAAAAATGCATATTTGTAAGGTCGTAGTTTTTAAGTATCTTTTTTTTTCTTTTCAGAAAATTTTAATTTTTATAATATTTTTTTATACAATTTCAATAATTTAAAAAAAGACTAATGATGACCCCACTACAGATGAATAATACAAAATTAAAATTACTGTTATTTAACATTAAGTTTATAAATAATATTGGTACATTCAGTACGGAATAAGAGCCATTTTTATAATTATTATGAGAATTATTTGAAATGCGTATAAATAGCTGCTTTCAATAATACTATGTAGTTTAGGAATCAGACTTCCATAATTATTATTTTAAAATAAATTGAAGTTTTAGTCTGTTTGTTTATAGTGACAGAATTAAATCTTTCCTTTTTAACCGACTTCAAAAAAAGGAAGAGGTTATCAATTAGACTGTATTTTTTATAATGTTTGTTATCTCATAACTTTTGACTGGGTGACCGATTTTGATGATTCTTTTTTTTTATTTGAAAGCTGGTGCTTCCCGAATAGTCCCATTTTAATTTGGTTCCATTCGAACAATGGGATCCATGTGAAAACTATATAAGTCTTAAATTTGCATTAAGTATTTGCGCGACAAATGAACGAATAAAGCGATTAGATTAGTGCGGGGTTTTTATTTTTTAACTTTTTAGTAATGGTAGATCCATTACTAAAAAGTTAAAAAATAAAAACTTTTTACAAAAAATATAACAACCGACTTCCTAAAAAAAAAAAAATTATTTTTTTGTAAAAAGTTTTTTTGAAAAAGTTTTTTTTTAAATTGTTCCATGACTTTTTAAATTGAACAAAATATTTACAGGAAATAAAGATAATTTTGAAAGTATCTTTATTATGTAATCTCGGACCCAGTAAGTGGGTTGTGGAGGTCAGATAGACAGTCGCTCCATGAAAAATACTGGTTGGTGGTTCAGCTGCATATGGTCAGACTGGAAGCTGATCACAACATACTTTTTCCAACTATGTTGTGGTCTACGCAGATGATGACCACGAATATGATTAAAAATGCATTTTTATTCTGCTAGATTTAAATGTAAAATAAGTTTTTTTTTCTATTTCCATGAATCATTGTAAAGAAAAGCGCGCTAAACAATAACTAGCCTAAGCTCTTATTTCGTACTTCAGCTGCAATTCTTACAAAAAACACAAAAAAAATTAGCATAGTAAAAGATGGACGTTTTTCATAAACTAAACAAAATCGGCTGAGCATAGTTTTATCTACATTTAGTTCTATCTAAATTAGTCTTATTCATATATTCTGTATATCTCACCGAAACCCTTGCTGAACATAGGACTAACACCCTTTTTTAATTTTGAAAATAACTACCCTTTGTCTGCGGTTCTATTCAGTCTGAAAAATAACGTTCATATATTTGGGATAAAATAATAAATGCATATTCATATGCTAGTTGATTCTTTGATATGGTGTCACTAATAGCCTAGAATTATGGCATATTAAAAGAAACACCTTGTATATTATTTTAAACATATATTTTTATAAATGAATTTTAGACTACAAAGTACCAAATAGAATTACAGTCATATTATAATTTTCCTTACCGTTCGCGAAATATAGGCGTAATGGTATGTATGTATAGAATAGTTTGAGTAAGTTTTTTAATGATTTCCAAATACTATTAGTTCATTTTCAGCTGCATTCGGTTAAATTAGAAGACAATGTTCAGCAGGGGTTCTATGTATTTACGTTATGTATATATGCATACAATGTATACTTTAAAAGCGTTTTTTTCTATATTATATCTTCGTTATATTGTACAGATTTAATCTGTGCCATATTTGTGAAGAAACAATCGCATATACGATAATTATGTCGCGCAATTTTTGAGCAATTTTTTTAAAAGTCGTAGCCGCAATTTGCCTACGCGTTGAAAATACTTTAAAGCAGTTTTGCGTTTGCGTATAAAGAAAAAATCGCAGCGATTCGTCGCACGGACTTACGACTGCAGGCTTAAAAACAGCGTTACGTCTATTTAATTCAAACTAAGTCTAATAATCGTGCGATTAATAGCAGCGACAAATCGTCGGTATACAGGAGAGCTTAACAAATATGGCACTGACTACATTAATATACTACCTAAGTATGTTTTAAAAATAAAAATATCAAATATCTGTGGTCAAAATGGGATAGAATTTTTGTCTTAATAAAATCAATGAACTTTTTTACATATTTATTTTCAATTATTCTGAAAAATAATTTCATGATATCATTACGACTTTTCTATATCCATTCCCCACCATAGATTATGTATAAATATACCATAATTAAATTACATAAGTAACAGTTATTTAATAAAAATCGTCATATTCTCTTCAGTAATCCAACTTTATACCTTTTAATATTTACATTATCGATCACGTTGCTTCGTTTCTTTTAACATTGTTTCGTTCTCTCCTAACCTATAGCACACGATTAAATTATTTCACAGAGTTCCGCTAAAAAAGAAACAATTTTTACAAAACACAAAAAAAAATAACAACCGAAAATGTTCTAAAAGAAAAACAACTCTATAAAATAATTCACCGTTAAATGGCAACATTATTAGCACTTTGACAGTTCAATTCCAGTGTTGCCATTACAATAACCTTTAAATCCTACTAAAAGCTGCCGAGCTCACAAAGGAGGTTGGTACGTGTTCGGTACTTTTTCTACCACTGGTACTACTTAGTGTTCTTGCCGTATCTTGCACTTATCACATTAAAAAAGCAACACTATTCGCTATACATGTGCAGCAGGGTTTGGATGTACTTTTGATTTTTTTAAAGTAAAAATTAGCAAACCTGGGTTTGGAGGCATTAAGGATATCAGTTTTGTCTTAGACAATACATATGTATAGGCCATCCTTTGTTCTCAAGATATAATCATTAATTTTAAGAAATTCGCGCGAAAACCAGTCATGATAACGGTGTGAAACATGCTCATTTCTTTTCTGTATGCGATCAGCCATTTAGCCTGGACATACTTGCTCATTGCATGTTGGTTGTCCAGAGCATGCAAATCCAGGGTCAGTAATTTCCAAGACAAACGATTTTAAGAATATAGTTTTGACTTTGAATTCAGCATCCAAGATGTCCTATATTATGACTCAACATGTCCTATTTAAAAAGAACGTACCTGGTACACCCTGGGCAGTCTGGACACAATCTTGCTAACCGGTTCATATTGCTTCTTCGCTATAAGCAATTTTTATTTACTGTGTTTTTCTCCAAGCGAAGAAAGATTTGCGTCACAGAAGAATATGTAATCCTCTCTTGAGCAAAACTGACTAGGGTTTGTTCAGGGAACTTCTTCCCCTAGCTTAGGGCTGACCAAAAATTTGCACGAAAACCGAAAATCCTATATCTCAATAACAAAAAGATGGTCTATACATAAGTGGTACCCTTCCAGGCAATCCCCCAGCTGGCCTAGCCCCTGCGCCAGGCAGGCGGGAGGCCTCAGCGCACTGTCGGCCCGTATCACCGGCCGCCCAGCAGTAGCAGCGCGCCCAGCAGTGCCAGCGCTGGGCACACGCGCACGGCCACGCTGTTGTACTTACTGCTCTGCTCGCATGTACCTGGAAGGACGACGTAGTTATCAGTACATTATATACCGTGTTACATTATTACGTGTTACGTGTTAAACTATGGAGGAGTACAATGTTCGATGACCTCAGTAGAGCTTCCGAAAGAGTGGATGAACAAGACAAAGGTCATGTCAAATGCTCATTGGTCCACTCCAATGAAGATCAGAGGCTACGCTCGAAGTTGTGGACGAATATGTGTACCTAGGACAGACTGTCCAGTTAGGTAGGTCCAACTTCGAGAAAGAGGTCAATCGTCGAATCCGACTCGGCTGGGCAGCGTTCTGGAAGCTACGCAATATCTTCTCGACCCACATACCACAGTGTCTCAAAATGTAAATCTTATTTTTTTTTTATATCTATTAAAAATCACTGAAATCGTTCGAATCGACTTGCGCTTATTCTGTAACATCCTGTATAAAATCAAGTTTGTTTCCACGAAGGGTTTTGCCGAACTAAAGTCACCATTTATCTTATATTAGTAGTGATTTTCAAGTGTTTATTCATCGAATTTCGACTGTGTCGATATGAAAATAAAGCTACATAATACAAATAGCTCAATACCAATAAATCATCATCATCATCATCATTTCGAAAGACGTCCACTGCTAGACATAGGCCTCCCCCAAGCTCCGCCACTTCGACCGGTTTTGTGCTTCCCGCATCCAGCGGATTCCTACGGCCTTCACAAGGTCATCGGTCCACCTTGTTGGAGGCCTTCCAACTATAAGTCTTCCGGTACGCGGTCGCCACTCCAGAACCTTTCGGCCCCCTCGTCCATCTGTTCTGCTAGCAATGTGCCCTGCCCACTGCCACTTCAGTTTAGCAATTCTTCGGCTTATGTCGGTTACCTTGGTTCTCCTACGGATCTCTTCATTTCTGATTCGATCTCGTAGAGAAACTCCAAGCATAGCCCTCTCCATCACCCTTTGGGTTACTTTCAGCCTTCTAATAAAGCCCATTGTGAGCGACCAATAAATATACCATTGGAATGCATACAAACTTAATTTTGGTGGAACGGCCCAGTTTAAAGACAGAATAAAAGCACTGTCTTTACATTCGTTTCTTTGAAATTAAAATTTCAAAGAAATATAGTTACAAAACCAGCACTTTTCGCCACTTAGTTCCCACGAATTTTGGTAATGCTTAAAGAATCAACACCGTGACGGTTATACCTAAATAAATCATTTCTACTCCAAGTTTATTAGCAGCGTTAAAATTTCACATTCAACGCAGGGTCCTTCAGAATCATGTACTGCATCTTGGTTGTGAGTGGATCTCCCTGCTTGGCTGCATAAATAATATGAGTAAGTATACAAGCTTACCATTAATAGTGAGGTTGTAAGCCTTGTCTCCGGCAACGCCGGGCTGCACGGAGCGGTCGCAGGCGCGTGAGACGGCTGACACGGCCAGGAACTGCACCGGCACGCCAGAGTCTGGGACAACACAGTACTATATAGTAAGCACGGGAATCATGAAAATAAAGCACGCAATGACACTCTTAATCATACATACATACATAAACTCACGCGTTTTTCCCATGGGGGTAGGCAGAAACCACGGAACGCCACCTACTACGATCCTTACACTCGTTTTGCCTCGTTTAGGTTCATACAATTGGTCATACACACACGCCGGTTGCGAGTACTACGCACCTGACTTTTCTGAAGAACATCACCAATAAGGTCACTATAATGTCCTCCTGGGGCGTCCCCTCCCGGTGTTTCCACTCACATCTGCCTTGTAGATACCTTTGTAAACCGTACCTCATTCATCCTCCCAACAAGAACAAACCATTTAAGCATTCTTTTTACAATTCTTGTCATAACATCTTTTAGACCACACCATTGTCTTATCACATCATTACATAGGCTGAGGCTATCATAATACTAAATAATCAGGCAATGGCAAATCATCATCTTTCAGCCTTAGGATGTCCACTGTTGGACAAAAGCCCCCTCAAATTGGGGAGATTTGCCATAATCGCCACGACTGGCAGGCGGATTGGCGATCGCAGTATGGTGGTAAAATACATAAAGAACGCTGCTGCCCATTCTCTAGTAAGTCCCTTGGTCGTGTCTTACGACACCCACGGGAAGAAATGGGATGGTGCTATTGTTTCGGGTAACCCACGCAACATGGAACAGCCGTACGGGTCGATCGACGTTTAACCTGATCGATCCGTGGATGTGTGACGGTATTTTACACACCGACAGCCCTTTTTTTAAATGTACGGTACACCGTTGGTCTTGGCTAACGCTTTGGGTAAGCATCTGCACCCCTAGCCAAGCTGATAATCTGCAATCGTTAACGCTAGTCGAAAACTAATCAAATGTATGGGAATGAAATCATCTCAACGTTAAGTCACGTGGTTAGAACAAACGAATAGAAAATTCGTAGCCAAGTTCACAATGATAGAATGAATTGTTATCGTTTCTACAATGTTCAACGCTACATCCTTTGTTATAATGTCGTTTTTCTAAAGACATTGTAGAACGAGCGGCCGACTCAGGCGCGTCAACATGGCTACAAAACGTTTTCTACAATTGCTGACACTGAGGCGTTACCGATTGGAGAACGGAATTCGACATGAAACGGTTGTAAATTGGCTAGGGGGGCTGACAATCACCCCCTACCAAAAAGTATCGTGCTAGCCAGTAACTGGGTTATGAAGGTCAGATAGGTAGGGTAAATACTGGTATTTAGGTACACGGGCAGCAGCGTTCTCTCTGCATTTTACCACAAGACTGCGATCGCCAACCCGTCTGCCAAGAATGGCGATTAAGGCAAAGGGCATATGTCCAGGCGACGTCTTACGGCTGAAATAATAAATATCTTAGGACAACCAACACACTGTTATCTGATCCCAAACTAGGCAGAGCCTGTACTATGCTAACCAGACAACTGATAAACATACTTATATATTTCTAAATACATACATATTATAGATAAATTACACTCAGACACAGAACAAATGATTGTGCTCATCACACAAAGGTTTGTCCTGGGTGGGAATCGAAACCACGACCTCAGTCTTTGCAGTCAGGGGCACTAACCACTAGACTAACAGACCAGTCGCTGAGATAATGATGAGCTGCCGAATTTCTCTAAAGTAGTCAAATGGGTATTGAAAATGTCGTTCATGGCCTTTATTGGTACTTGTATGGTCTTTTGGTGTGAGTATTATACATTCTATGTTCTTCTAATTGTTTTAGGTCCGTTTGTCCGTGTCTCAAATAAAATTTATTTCTTTCTTTCTTTACTTACCATTCCTGACGTATGTAGTGTATATGAAGCACAGTGCGTGCGGGCGTGACGTAGGCCGCGCCGGCCCGACCACCACCAGGCCTAGGCTACCCTCGCGCCAACTGCCGTAGCACGTATACACTGGGAATAAAATAGAAAACAATTGGTTAACAGCTGTTAGATTGTTCTCAGTGGGCACCTGCAAGTCCAACTCTGGCTTGCGTTCGCCTGTTCGCAGAATGGTCGATTCCTACAATAAGACTTTTGAACATATAGACATTTTTGGAGGGTAAGTTTTTATCCCGTGCGCAAACTGTAAACATGAATTCAGCATATCATTCTAGACCCCCTTGCGCAGAAATTTTTCGTCGGTTTTACAAAAAAAAAAATCTGCTGTTTCATAGAAAAATGCAATATCTACAGGGTCAAAATGTCAATGTCAAACAGCAGATATTTTTTTTCGTATAACCGAATTCATGGTTACAATTTGCGCACTGGATAAAAACTTCTCCTGTATATTCAAAAGACTTATACTTAAGGAACTTTCCTAATTATTATATCCATATGAAAATCATTTTACATGGTAGTTAATTTATAGTTAGTTAAAGTAGAAAAAAAAAATGTATTTGTAACCCTAGCGATTATTATTATTATTTTCACTGTTATGTATTTTAGTTAATCTGTGAACAGCGTTGTGGGCTGCAATCTTGTCTAGTTTTGTGTTTATCTTATATCTATGTTTTATATCGTAGCTGTTTGTTGTTCCTTTTGAATAAAATAAAACAATTAAATACACATAAAGCATCGGGAAGCACGCTAAGCCGTTGTTCCTGGCTGTCTGTCGTAGATCTTAGACAGTCGTTACGGGTCGTCCGAAGCTCGAAAGTCTGACAACCAGTCTTACCAAGGGGAATCGTATTACCCAGTAACTGGGTTGTGGAGGTCAGATAGGCAGTCGCTCCATGTAAAATACTGGTACTCAGCTGCATCCGGTTAGACTTGAAGCCAACCGCAACGTAGTTGGGAAAAGGCTAGGCAGATGATAATGACAATACTACTACTATTTTGTGCACTTAAAAAGAAAATTGAAGACATCTTTAGTAAACAAAGGGTACTATAACATAAACAAGTTCCTGTTGTTGCGTATTCACTAAGAGAGGACGTTAAATTTATCAAAGAAACGTAATTCATAAGAGAAACTAGTATTTAAGTATTCAAAAGTGATCGAAATGAATGCAGAACTTGGTTGACCTCTCCAATACTCTGGTTAATTAAGGCCCGAAGAGTTTCGCTGAATGCGAGAAGACAAGACTGCTCGAAGTGACGTTGTTCTGTGCAGCCCTATGTCTAGCAATGGATTGTGATAAACTATAAATCATTATTTCTGTAAGTTTGTACAAACACTTTTACAAGTCAATAATATTTTTTTAACCTAGATGAGGTCGACGTTTCCTATTTGACTACTCTGAGAAGAAAGGCCAAAACAAACTGAGAGGTCTCTCAGTCCAGACATAATCTTGGTCACATAATGTAAAGATCATGTAGATAGCTGTCTGAAATGGTCTTTTCAGGAAACAACCACACAGATTGAGTGGACCTGTCCAGTCAGTGCAAGCATTTATCACTAATCGTGCAGCTCAACTCGGAACTTAAGAAGCTCAACGAATGAATGTGAGAATCTTTTAGGCCTTGTTGACTAAAGACCATTTTCAATTTCATTAAGTAGCTGATACTTGTTGACAGTCCTACACTGCCCTCCCATATCTATTAACACTGTCATTTGAAATCATTGTAAAAACTTTTTTTATTTTGTTAAACATGATATTTATTTAATTAAATTTCTGTTTTTTTTTTATGATTTGACATTTATCTGAACTCGTATTGTATTTTTTAATTTGAGTATAATTTCACAATTTAATATTATTTGCATACCCATGTGACGGTAAACTATGAAGGACTTTACTGTGTAAAAAACAACACCTATGTACTTACTAGCCATATTTGCAAAAAAATAAATGATCAGATTAAAAAAAAAACAATTATTTTTAAAAGAGTAACCATAGAGTTTCATGCCGGCACCTCTCCATAGGAATCAACAAATTGGAACGTACACCTAGCTTCTGACGTATCATAAGTGTCCATGTAGGTTTATGTGACATAAAATATTTTGATTTTGATTCATATAGGCTGAATAATGATGTTGGAAATGGGAGTATCATCATCAGCAGCCTATATTGTTCCCACTGCTGGGACACAGGCCTCCTATCGGTGAGAGGGAGTGGGCCGTAATCTACCACGCGGGCCCAGTGCGTGTTGGTAGATGTCACATGTCTTCGAATTTTTAGTTCTAAAACATGCCGGTTTCCTCACGATGTTTTCCTACACCGTTTTGAGAGCAGTGGTGATGAAATAATTTACACAAAGTAAAGAGCTTGCCAGAGTTCGAACTCACGATCTACAAACTCGTAAGTCGCGGCCGTTATCACTGGGCCATGATTGTTCTCATTTGGGAGTATACCTGGTACTAGCCTATCACGCACTCTACTGACTTGTGTATACACCGTGACATTTTACTCGTCTCGTCGTTAAAAAATTGTTACCATTATTAAAATTAAGATATAATAGGTCTAAGAAAAATAAATAATGCCTTCGAATTATGAATTATCCTGTTAATAATGTTTACGTATCAGATGGTAGAGAACATAACTACCCAGCGCACGAGTCGACAAGATCATTCCATTTTCGATGAGACAAAATATCAATTACAAACTACGTCATGCGATATCATAATGAATAATATTTTTATTTTTTAGTTGATCAAATGTTCTTTTTTTTCTTATGGATGTGTAGTAAGCATACCTGTACTGGTGCAAGCGGACTGGAACTCGATAGTATCCTGGGAGGCGCCGCATCCGATGCTAGCGCTGTCGTACTGGCCCATCACGCATTCTACTGGCTTCTCTGCTACCTCTTCACCAGTCGACTCGTCTGTGAGAAAAAGAGGATAGTTTTGTATGAAAAAGTCACTTGCACGAAAACACATTATCGTATAGGGGTTATGTTTGATTTGCGAGTGTCAAAATATGTAGCGTAAATGACCGTAATAATAAAGTTGAAAACTTAAATATTTCTTTAGTACAAGTCCTTTTAGGGAACCAATTTAAAAAAAAACCGGCCAAGTGCGAGTCGGACTCGCGCACCGAGGGTTCCGTACAAACCTGTAGGTATATAAGTAAAAGTTCACCCATCACGACAATCGAGTCGTAGTTCTGTTCTGTTTCTTAGCTTGGTTTTATTTATGTCTGTGTTTTGTTCTGTTTATTGTATGATGTAACTAAAAATTTACGGTTTTCGCAATTTTTCCTTTATCTGTGCTATAAGACGTTGCTTCGTACCAAATTTCAAAATTCTAGATCGACTGGAAGTACCCTTTAGGTTTTGATTCCCTTGCGCGTTTCGAAAATTTGAGGAAATTTGCGGTATAAACGGCTATATCTTTTGATTGCGTTAGTTTAGAAGTTTGATTTTTTCACAACTCCAAGGGACAATAGACTTGAGTATTTGTTATAAATTTCAGCTTGATACCTCCATGTGTTCCTGAGAAAAAGGGTCTTGACAGACGGACGGACGGACGGACGGACGGACGGACGGACGGACAACAAAGTGATCCTATAAGGGTTCCGCTTTTTCTTTTGAGGTGCGGAACCCTAAAAAAAATAGTTCCTTGATATTTCACTTCCATTTCATAAGGAACGCTTTTTTTTGTAGTTTTCTTAGGATTATTCTGGAACAGTAGATGATTAAAAAAAAATCATGGCCCGGACTTGAAAAAAATACACTTGAGCAAGGCTTCCTTATTATTGATATACGATAATTTTCCTACGAGATGCAGTCTCTTCAAAATCACTAATTATTTTTTTATATCCCCTAATTATAGTGACTAGAAGAGAATACTGGGAAAACTGGAAAGAGAGACAGGAGGTTTTTGCCCTGCAGTGGGACAACACAAGCTTATCATAAAATAAATAATTAAGAAGAAGATTTCAATACAAGTTATAAATCTTTAAAAAGCTAAGTTAGGCTTTCAGGAGAACACAGCGTGTCGGAACATAGCTTTATTTTTTTCTTACCAATAGTGAGTTGTTGTCGTCTCCTACGCCTGTCGGCGAGCGAGTCCAGTACTGTGTAGCGACCCAGCATCGGACACCGCACCGGGTACAGGGACGTCGCTGGAAATATTAACACACCCATAAATATAACGATATAGCAGAGATAAGAGAAGACATCTGGATGAGGAGATGGTCGATGGAGGATAATTCCCTTAATCGACAACAGATTGTGGTGGCGTTTTCAGATAATCCAGTTCGAGTACTACCTGCTTAGTGATAATAGATGGCAGCAGTGTGAGATTTATGTCAACGATCGATAAGCTCCATTAAAAATATCATTAGGCAGAAGTTAAAACGGGTTCTCTTAATGTACAACTGTAACAAAAGTACATTAATGCATTCAATGGGTTGAACTTGTTATAGTTACGGTTACTGCCAAATTTATTAAAATCTATTTATAAACCAGCTGTAACACTATATTGTAATCATTTTAACTTTTTAATTTATGAAATTAAGTGGCTTCCATTTAGATTTATTATTTCATTCAAATTTAAAATTAATGTGTCAATGCTACAAACCTAAAAGAAACAGGAGTGAACAATACCGAGAATGTTTTTCGTTTCAGTATAATTCTACCAAATCTAAAATGTCACGAAACCCCTTCATAAATTGCGACAGTCGGATTTATTTAATTTTGCCGGGTTATGTAGTCTGTTAAATTGACGTAAATGTTAGTTAATACGTAATGTAATAGTACGTAATGTAATAGTATTTAGTACTGTCTTAAATCTATCTAATAAAAAACTTTCTAATAAAATGTTTTGCACTCGCTTCTACGCGGTTCTTTTTAACACGCTTTTTTAGCTTCATACGTATGTTAGTATGTAACGGAAACTTTGAACATGATTTTACCCCCCTTCAAAACGTCGGATTAACTCGAAATTTGGCATACTTATCAAGGACCGATGACAATACAATAATTTTATAAATTTGTGTCATTATCCTTACCAGGGTAGCACGATAGCAAAAAAAAAACTTTCTTCGAAAACTACGCTGACATACTTCACAAAATTCGAAACACCCTAAAAAAATAGAAACTAAATAATAAGCGTGAGGCGCGTTTTGAAGTATTTTTTCTACTTTTTCTTTTGGGTTTCTATGGAAGCGTGTTTTTTAGTTTTTTTTTTAACGATTATTTTTTCTAATGCTATATATAATAAATGGAATGTAGTATAATTGAACTTGAACTTACTGATGAGCGTGACGTGCGGCGTGTAGAGCTGGTCGGCGCACGCGTGGTGCGGCGCGTCGTGTAGAGAGGCGCCTAGCTGCAGCTCTAGCACTGCGCCCTCACGACGGGCTAGCCGGACACACACGTGGCCCGACTCGCTGGGAATAATAGGGAACACATACTTAATACTTTACATCTTTGGAAGTATGAAGAACAGAGTGTAATCTTCCCTGCCAGGGTCGCGAGATTTGTTCGATAGAGTTAGCGTAGCCCTGGCACAGGCAACTGAAGGAACATGGGTGGGTTATAGTCAGTAAAAGTCTGACACGCCGTCCCGCTCCGCCCAGGGCAGGAGACGTCATTTGATGATTTCCCACCCACAACAAAAAAAGGGGTGTAATGTTCACTCCACCTCCGTAGTGCACGGAGGATCTTTCGACTATACGGGTGTCGTGTCTGATGGGTAACTTTCCGACGATTGATGTCGGGACGTTGTATACACTATTACATACATATACATATTATTATCTTTTATTACGTAATATACACATATTAATTATATTTTTAAATATTAGAAAAATAAAAGTAAAAAAACATTTAAAAAAAAAACATTTATTATATTATATTATTTTTTTTCACTGTGTATTAATATTAGTTTTCTTTGTGTATTAGTTTTAGATTAGATAAAATTAAGAAATTTATTGTAAGCTACACCTATATAGCAACAATTAATGTAAATGGAACGAAGCAGCCTGGAACTCACGACACAGGGAATCCTAGTGTGAGTTCCAGGAATCAATCGCAAACAAATGTAGTTTCTTGAACAATAAATTATTCTTATTCTTATCAACAATTTTTTTTGGGGATTGGGGTCATGTGCTATCTTTCACCCACAGACCCCATGTCCTAAGTGCCACTCATAGATGCCTGTATAGTAGTTGCGCGGTAAACTCTGCTTGCGCGATGCAGGATTTTACATGACGTCAGTGTGATGCGTAGTTCGCTGATGCCACTACACATATTTACGCAGGAAACAAGAAGAGATCTATCTGAGTATGCTTGCTAACGGGTAGCCGCGTTTATAACTTCTACGCTGCAGCAACGCTTAATGAGAACACGCCTATATCTTAGACTAGCTTCTGCCCACGACTTCGTCCGCGTCAAATTGTTGCTCCCCTGACCATTTTTTTTTTTTTGGATAGCATGTCATCAAATGACTTTCCCGCTCTTGGGTGGAGCAGGAGGGCGTGTCAGACTTTTCCTGACTAAACCTCACCCGTGTTCCTTCAGCTGCCCATGTTCCAGGGTCACGGTGTCTTTTTCGAACAATCTCGCGACCCCGGCAGGCATCGGTCCTAGAGATGTCAGCAGCACTGAAGGGGTCTGCCCTTCAGTGCTGCTGACATCTCTTTGAGGCGCGCGTGGAACACTACGCGCCGTCAACCCGAGCTTGGTCCTTACCGGGCGGCGAGCTACCCATTGCTCGCCGCCCGCAAGCTCACGCCTACGGTGGCCTGGAGTCCGCTATCGACTCCCGACGCCCGGGTCGTTTCTTCCAGCGGCGGCTAGGGACACACCCTTATACTATCACCTGTGGAGGTTTAAACCTTTGTTTTGTAGCGGCATCTAAACCGCCACATCCGAACTACGTATCACACTGACTTAACGCGAAATCCTGCATCACGCAAGCAGAGTTTACCGCGCAACGAATATACTTATACAACGTCCCTAAATTTGTTTGTCTGGTAGTTGCCCATCACACACGACACCCGTCTGGTCGATGGACCCTTCCTGCACTACGGAAGTTGAGTGAACATTGCACCCTGTTCGGCATACCTCCAAGGTTAATAAGAATTAAAACAAGAATTGCTAAAATAAGACGTTTTACCACATGCGTAAAAATTGGTGGTGTTTGCACAGTCCATATTTTGCCGGTAAAAAATCAAACTTTAATGATTTTCAAGCTTTAGGTTTTTTATTTATTTATCTAGTGCCTACCGAATAATAAGGAAATGCACAGCACAGGCTCCAGAAATACACCGTATAACATAACTAACGCAAGACCTCATACAACCCAATTTGAGTATCGAGTTGTAAGAATAATACAATGACCAAAAAAGTTTTTTTTAAATCTAACTTTTACTATTAAAAAAAAGCGTTTAGACCCCTATAGCATTACTTCAAGCATTTACAATTTAGTCTTATTAACTTGATATAAGATTGAATTTTCTTTGGCTCAATCGGCGGTATGTATAGCAACAACATAATTTTTGAAAAAAAAAAAAAAAACTCAAACCATTCAGCCATTTTTAGGAGTTACTAGCTGACCCAGCGAACTTCGTATCGCCTAAGATTCAAAATGTTGTAATAAACCTTCCAAGTTTGACAACCTGGTACGCGGTGGTGATCTGGTAAGCGTTTTCTAGCTGATACTCATATGTTTGGGTAGCTCCTACTCGGTTATGATAACCTGTTACTTCGAAGGCATAAAGCGTTTTCTGGCTGACACTGCTGTTTAATAAGCTCATACCAAGTTATGACCGCCTGGTACCTCGAAGGCAAAGTTTTTGTCATACCACGTTTTATAGTGAAATGTATTCTCTTTGACGTTTTATGTCACATCACACGAGAACGCGGTCGAAGGGGATAAAAAGTATCCTTTGCCAAAAGCAAAAAAAAAAAAAAAAAAAGTATCCTATGTCCGTCTCCTGGTTCTAAGCTACCTCTCCACCAATTTTCAGCCAAATCAGTTCAGCCGTTGTTGAGTTATAAATAGTGTAACTAACACGACTTTCTTTTATATATATAGATTTATGAACTACTTTCAGGACTTGAGTCAATTTTGTTACACCTTGTATACGTGTGGCAAAGTTTTGTTAAAGAAGTTGTTTTTTTTAGTTAGCTTTGAACTCACCATCCCCTAGTGAGGTGCGCGACCAA
The DNA here is from genome assembly GCA_947507805.1 of Aporophyla nigra. NCBI lineage: Eukaryota > Metazoa > Arthropoda > Insecta > Lepidoptera > Noctuidae > Aporophyla > Aporophyla nigra. The sequence goes on from OX382318.1 coordinate 4,871,076, forward strand.
CTTGACCAGTTTGTTATCCTTGTGTTCGAGTATGGAGTGACACACCAGTCGCTTCTCCTCGAACGAGCCGTCCTCGTTCATTATCTGGAAATTGACAGAAATTTCAACATCATCATCATCAAGTTAATATTGTAATGTTCCATTTCTTTAATTAAGTTTCTTGGTGGGGACCAGAGGGGTAATTGCGGAACTTTTTTTGGTTTAATATTCATAGTTAAACAATATTCATTGCGTTATTTACGTTGCTGAGCCACAATTTATTCGAACAAATGACGCAATGGTTTAGAAATTATCTTCAATCCCATTCAGATTCTGATAAATTGTGCGTTTCGCAATTAGGATGCTGGTGTCCTAAAATACAGGCTTCGGTTTAGTTTAGCCGCCAGTTTCCCACAAATAAAATATTTTTGCATTTATGTATAATTAGTACTAAAAATGTCCAAGCTCGATTCCTTTTCATAGTATGTATTAAGTAAATAATAAAATAATAAATAAATATCAAATTATCACACAAAGATTTTTGAATCCAACCCACGACCTCAGTCTTAGCAGTCATGGTCACTAACCACTATACTAACAGGCCAGTCCAAGTATTTACTTGTTTTATTTGTGGAAGAGAAAATAAACAATTTTAATATTATTTTATTATCTCAGCTGTAAAACGTCAACTGCTGGACATGGGGCTCCCCAAATTGAGAGAATTTTCCATAATCGCCACGCTTGGCAGGCGGGTTGGCGATCGCAGTATGGTGGTACTATGCATAAAGAACGCTGCTGCCCATTCTATAGTAAGTCCCTTAGTCGCCTTTTACGACACTCATCATCTGCCTAGCCTTTTCCCAACTAAGTTGGGGTCAGCTTCCAGTCTAACCAGATGCAGCTGAGTACCAGTATTTTACATGGAGCGACTGCCTATCTGACCTCCACAATCCAGTTACTGGGTAATACGATACCCCTTGGTAAGACTGGTTGTCAGAGTTTCGAGCTTCTGACGACCCGTAACGACTGTCTAAGATCTTGGAAAGACAGCCGGGACCAACGGCTTAACGTGCTTTCCGAGACACGGAAGGGTTCTTGGTATTTAAAGATGGTCCCCCATCCAAAATCCAACCGCAGTAAGCGTAGCTAAACCTAAACGATCGACCCGTGCGGCTACTATTTTTAGAAATTATATATGATTTTAAAGTCAATGTATTTATTTTAAAACTATACTAATATTATAAAGCTGAAGATTTTGTTTGTCTGTTTCTTTGTTTGATTGAACGCTCTAATCTCAGGAAATACTGGTCCGAATTGAAAAAATATTTTTGTGATGGGTAGCCTATTTATCGAGAAAGGCTATAGGCTATATAACATCACGCTACAACCAAGAGAAGCGGAGCAGTAATGAAAAATGTTGCAAAAACGGGAAAAATCGCACGGGTAAGCGATTCGACGCGACGGGAAGGGCACGGAACAAAAAATTTTACGCGGACGAAGTCGCGGGCAGAAGCTAGTAGGCACATAAAAGGCACTTTTGATCGTTAACATTTACATTAACATAGAATTAATTCTAGTCGCCCATTCCAAAAGGTAGTTTCGTATGAAGAAGGGGCAAGAAACTCCACCGCTACTCTTTTAAAAATGTTTTATAATATTTCACACTAGCATTTGCCCGCGACTTCGCCCGCGTTAAATTTCTTGTTACCCCGACCCTTCCCGTCGCGTAGGCTCGCTTACCCGTGCGATTTTCCCAATTTTTGCAACATTTTTCATTACTGCTCCGCTCCTCTTAGTTGTAGCGCGATGTTATATAGCCTATAGCCTTCCTCAATAAATAGGCTACCCAACACAAAAAGAATTTTTCAATTCGGATCAGTAGTTCCTGAGATTAGCGCGTTCAATCAAACAAACAAACAAACTCTTCAGCTTTATAATATTAGTATAGATACATTGATAATATTTATGTTGTAGCGCAGCCTAAGGCCTATGTCTAGCAGTGGACTGCGATAGACTGCGTTGATTGAGATTTGTACAAATGCTTTTACACGTCAATCATATATTTTAAACCAGGGCTTGTTAGCGTTACCAAATTCACACTGTAAGTATCGTTAACTAACGTTATTTTCATAAAGTTAATATTTTAACGGTAACACGGGTAACGATACTTTGGTATCGAACCTATAAAATAACGTTACAAATTAACGTTACTAGTATCGTTACTTAATGCGTTGTTGTCAACCTGCGCAAACTAAGCGGCACGCCATCGGCGGCGGCGCTCTACGGCAACATCGCCAATCAAACGATACAAATGCAACTTCATTCATGTAGACGAAAGAAATAGATGAAAGAAAATAAATAAAAATATAACGGTACTCAGTTACCGGTAAAACGTATACCAAGTATCGTTACCAAGCATAACGTGACCTCTACTAATAACGTTATCTTCGTCCGATGAAAGTAACGATACCAAATTTTTAACGTTATTCAAAGCCCTGTTTTAAATACTAGGTATTCATACCTCTGCAAAATAAAGGCTTGATATTCAGTATATAAAGTAGTTACCTTGAGCGTGGCGTTCTTGGTGGTAAAGTGGTACTGGTGCGTGTGGTCCAGACTGAACCACTTGTGGTGCTCCACCACCCAGCTGGGGAAGTGGCAGCGGTTGTGCTCGTCATCAACTGGAAAACGTAGGGAAATACGTTACGTGTCTGCTAGTATACAGGGTAAAATTATATTATTTGGCAATGCTTTCGTCATGTGTTCGGTATCAATATCGAAAACGAATGGAACAATAAAACTTGGCTGGAGTTTACTCTTTACGGAATGATTATAAAATATATAGATTACTAAACATAACGTAACGCGTAACGTAACGGAGAAAGTTTTGATTTTACTCCTCATAAATTTTCATACCCCGGGCTTATACTGGATAAGTTTTTAACTAGTACGCAAATTTTAACAAATTAAACTAAAACGAGTTATAATAACCATGCAGTTTTTATTTCGATACATCTTAGTACAAAAAAATTAAGTTATCGTTAACGAAAGATGTTTATTTTGAAACTGGTTTTTATGGTAACTTGCGCGCGGCGGCGAAGGTGAACGACCGAGCGTAGCTACTAGTACCTACCATCTATTCGATTGGTCAAAATTATAAGAAATTCGACGTACTTACGCCGGCTCGCGGTTACTGACCTATTACTATATCGATATCATATTACAAAATATGTAGGGTGTCCACAGTTTACTGATTTAAGGTAGGATAAAAATTTAAAAAAAAGTATTGAAAAAATAATTGAAATGTGTTCTATTACAGATACTGAACCACCAAAAAAAAAAAAATTGCGCACTGGTTAAAAAAAAATCCTGTATATGAAAATCGATTCTTAAGGAGTAAACTCCAAGAATGTTCACCATTCGATGGGCGAAGGTGCCCGGTGCAATGCCCGTAATCGATCTGGGTGCTTACTCTCGAATATAATTCCAATAGATCGACATTAGTCAAACGTCAGTTGGTTGAGTTAAACGTCAGGGATTGGCTAGACTCAGTAAGTCCAGCCAATCACTGACGTTTGACTGACAATTCCAATGTCGATCTATTGGAATTATATTCGAGAGTAAGCACCCAGCTGTTTTGGTAATTTTTCGGGGAACATAGATACTTTTTACGAATTTCCATAAACTAAAACATAACAGTCGTTTAGTTGTCTTAATCTAGATGTTGGTGTCATTTAAAGTCTGAACAAAGTTTGATAAAAAAAAAAACATAGGTACCTACATATTTTTTGACGTGACAACGTCTTATAAATTGGTTTGCCGGGTGACACTTCAAGAAACTGCGTTACGCTCCGCTCACGTTATGCGCTCACAATGAGAGCGAGTGAGAGGCACGCGTCCCTTCCACTCGGGCATGGTTAGCCCGCCTAAGAGCGAGAGAGACAGACATAAAAAGTGAAAGGCACGCGTCCCTTCCACTCGAGCACAGTTAGCCCGCCTAAGAGCGCCTTAGATGAATAAATTGTTACTATTATTTCATCCTTCTTCCTACTATACGAATGAATATTCACATTAAAATTATTTTACCACTCAAAGTCGTTGTCACGTAAAACTTTCGCCCGTATACCGACTTTACAGGCAACCAATTTTTTTTGTCATTCTATATATGTCATAAGTTTTCGATTTCGTTACCCAAACACGTGGGTAATGTATTGCCATTAAATTTAATTTGACCCTGTATACTATTTATTATTTTCCCATTATTTTTGTTATGGTTAAAGCTTTTTGTTTGGGGATTAGGGATTTGATGAACCCACAATGACTTTGTTATCATTTAAAATGAATTGATCAATCAGCAATAAACGAAATATTATATGAATGCTAATCATGAGGACCTAGATTTGATGCCCTGGTCGTGCAGTGTTATTGGGTTTTCTATATCTCATCAAAAACAAAAATGTGAAATGAAAGCCAAGTTCAATATTATGATACTAGCTTCTGCACGCGACTTCGTCCGCGTTAAATTTCTTGAACCCCGACCTTTCCCGTCACGTCGAATCGCCTAGCCGTGCGATTTTTACCGTTTTTGCAACATTTTTCATTACTGCTCCGCTCCTCTTACTTGTAGCGTGATGTTATATAGCCTATAGCCTTCCTCGATAAATAGGTTACCCAACACAATATTTTTTCAATTCGGACCGGTAGTTCCTGAGATTAGCGCGTTCAATCAAACAAACATACAAACAAATAAACAAACTCTTCAGCTTTATAATATTAGTATAGATATGGCTTGGTTGTTGACTTCAACGACAAAAGAAGTGAGATCTAAATGGGTGCCAAGTTCAATGGTCAGTCCTGAAATTTATTTATAACTACATAAAATATATTTTTTTCTTATAACTTAGAATAATATATTGTAGCCTAAGGTCTGACTTGGCTAGTTCTTATATACGAATTATTATGTTCATCGGCTAGTTTCTACCAGCTAGCCAAATTTTCGGAATAATAAAATAAGAACCGACAAATAACATACCTGAGTATTTGCAGAGAACCATGAAAATGAAACCCATGAAAAAAATACCCTTAAAAAAATACTTTTACTTACTACTATTTCTACGCAGTCTAGACAGCACTAACTTGAACCAATGTTTGTTGAACATAACATGTCAAAAACTTTGATTCTAAATATTTCGTTGTAAAGAGATTGGGACCCTGTGTCGAATCGTAATCGTGTGATTGCTTAAATTGAGGGTAGTAATTAATGCTCTAAAAACATTTTGACAATCTAATGATGCAAATTTAAAAAAAATATTTGAACATCTTTTTTTAAAAATTTTGGCCATTTTCTCACATTAATAACTAGGACAACCTAACCAAATGGGTTAGATTAGGTCAGAGCTGGGACCTACCGCGCACGAGCAGAGCGACGCGATGTGCCCGAATAGTCAATTCTCGTCATTAAAAAACCTTCGAAATTAAGTCTTTTTTTTTTTTGCTTGCAGTCACATCTCGACGGCAATCAAATGTCAAAAACCTGTCAAAAATTTATGGAAACTCGAGGTATTTTTGACAGACTGAGACCAGACTATGAACTGACAGGTATGACTTTGACATCAATTAATTTATTTATTCCATAAAACACTAATGCATGAGCTCTTATTTGTTTTTCACAACAGCAACAGCTTTGTTCAGGATGATATTTAATATTTGCACACCATTTAAAATGATAGAATGTAAAGAGGCCATCATAGTTATAAGACCATACATTGTAAACCTACATTCTTTCATTTTAATTTTGTACGTTCTAAATTCTTTTTACTGGCCTGTCAGTCCAGTGGTTAGTGGCCCTGACTGCTAAGACTGAGGTCGTGGGTTCGATTCCCACCCAGGACAAATCTTTGTGTGATTAGCACAATCATTTGTTCTGTGTCTGAGTGTAATTTATCTATAATATGTATGTATTTAGAAATATATAAGTATATTTATCAGTTGTCTGGTTGCCATAGTACAGGCTCTGCCTAGTTTGGGATCAGAATAACGTTGTGTTGGTTGTCCTAAGGATATTATTATTATTGTGGCAAATAAATGAATTTGAATGTTCTTAAAATTACGAAAATGGCCCCTCTTGTTGCTGGCGGCGAGCGCTGATCAAATGTTGATCACAATTATTTACTTATTTAACCATTTATGCACACATGTAAATAGACAAGAAGAAAGGAACAGAAAAATATGTACAAAGGTAATGCAACTGGTAACTTACTTCATTATTTACTATTTTTACGACTTCAAAATAAGAATTATTTCTCGTTCAAACAAATATTAATTATATAATGTGGATATAATACCTTTGCACAACCCTTGAGGAAACAAGGCCTGGTGATTTGTTATGTTAGAGTTTCCAATAATATTTTTGACAAAGCAAAATTACACATTTGAAGTTCGATTAAATTTATAACGTGCCGCTACAATAGCTAAATTTACGCACCCGCTTTGCGTGGTTACTGGTACAGTTTTTAAGTACAGATTACCCCAAAATGGTTTATTAGATAATTTTAAACAAACAATAACATTTACTGAAATAAAGAGTACTTAATAAATGGATAACGCGAATCCTGGCTTGTATTAAATTTATGTTGCCATGGTAACGCAACGCTGTATAGGTACCTGAAATGAATACTATTGTACAGTATTATTTATGTGTCATAGAATCAGTTATTTTGCCTAATTTCAAAATCGTTTTTTATTTCCTGAGTGCTGTTGATAAACAGACAACTCTTTCGGTCAACTTATGCTTACTTGTTTGCATGTTTAAAAAGAAGAGAAAAGCTAACTGAAGGTTCAACGCTGACGTCGGGGCTTCCTATAATTATTAATTTGGTTAGGTATTACTTTGTGCACAAGTAAAGTAACAAATGCGTTAGAATTGTCTGCCAATGTATACTAATGTGATCTATAAAACAAAACTTTAAACTAAAAACAAATATTACAGATAGATAACTAAAAGAAAAATAAATAAATAAGACATAAATACATTAAGAAGCAAGAAACCAAAAATCATAGTAAAAAAACATTTATTTCCCACCACCATATTAAAAATACATAGAAAAATAATATTACACATCTTACAAAAAAAGAAAGAAAGAAGGATTAGAAAAAAATTATTAGACAACACAAAACCCCTTATACACTAAACAAGAAATATAAGTAAAAAAATAAAGGAAAAAAGAATCACTACAGAAAAAACAAAGTAAAAAAAGAATTACTACAGAAAAAATGCACTTTGCCAATCATCGTCTATTTTCGGAAATACGAACACGCCATTGTGAGATCTAATGTGGAGATTTTACGACCTTGGTAGTATTAAAACTATTTCGTATTACCGTGATTACAAAATAACATATAAAGAATTTTATAAACTTTATAACGTAGCTCACAAAGTTCAAATATTCTTAGTTTCTTTTTTTGCTATTTGCATATTATTAGTGTCAGACTGCATATTGATTAAAATGTAATTCGCGACCGTAACAAATATGGGTTTTCTTTGTCGTTGTTTTTGGGGGTGCGCCGTTCATGTTCATTCGGAACCACGATGATAACCGAAATGCATACTTTTTCTGGTTTAGTTGTACAGACGCCAGCTCATGCAGGTACCCGAAACTGTCAAATTTTCTTAATCAATATTGAACCTTATACTTTAGCGTTAAAGTTGAAAACCTATTAAAGAAATTTGACAGATTGTAGTAGCTTCACGTGCTGGCGTCTGTACCTACCCTACCTCTAATAAATTTCAAATTCACTACAACTAAGCTCGTCATACGTACTATTGGTTAGTTTCATGGTGCGACTGCCGTCCACCGGTGACGTCAGACCGTTGCACGTGGCGTCTCCTGATTGGGCGATGTTGTAGGTCACTGTCTTGTCAGCGTGCTGGCCTTTGTACACGAAGCATCTGGAATTTAAGAGATAATATTTGGTACAGAAAATAGTCTGACTGCCAGGGTCGCGAGATTAGTTCGAAAGAGATACCGTGGCCCTGGCATATGGGCAACTGAAGGAACACGGGTGGGTTTTAGTCAGTAAAAGTCGGACACACCCTTAGCTCCACCCTAGAGCGGGAGACGTCATTTGATGATTTCCCACACACTACAAGAAAAAGAAGAGGCAAGTAGGAGGAGTGGAGTAGTCTGAAGGCCAAAAGTATGACAACCAATCTTGCCAAGGGGTATCTGGGTTTTGACGGTGAGATTGGAAATCACTCCATGTAAAATGCAGGTATTCAGCTACATCCAGTTAGACTGCTAGCCGATCCTAAGATGGTTCAGGGATAACTTGAGATCCCTCCGTGCCTCGGAAAGCACGTTAATCCGATGGTCGCGGCTAGTCTTTCGATGATCTTTGACAATATTCACGGGTAGTCTGAATCTCGGAAGTCTGACAACCAATCTTGCCAAGGGGGATCGTGTTACCCAGCAACTGGGTTGTAGAAAGTGAGATTGGAAGACACTTCATGTAAAGTACGGGTATTCAGCTGTTTAAACTGGAAGCCGATCCTAACATGGCTGAGGAACGCTATACAGACGATAATGGATAAGTATAGATTATTCTACGTCACCATGATCGCTTGTAGCAAATTATAAAGCTGTAATTAGTGCAATAATATTCTTACAACTGTCATAAAAAAGAACCGTCTGAATTAAAAGACTTTATCATAATGATTATAACCCAATGGCCATAAGCCACAAATCTCAGAATTCGCATTGCATTTCAAAATTCAGGGTCGAACGTCAAAAACCTGAGTAAAGTCGAATTTTGTGTAAACTTAGAGTACTGTTTTGACGCTTGTAAATTGAAGCGAAAAAGCAACCTACGCGCTTTTTATTAGCGATCGAAGCTTTAAGCAGCTCGGTTCCTGCCAGGATCGCGGATTTGTCCATAAGAGATACCGCGGCTCTGACATAGGCAACTGAAGGAACGCGGGTGGGTTTTAGTCAGTAAAAGTCTGATAGTCCTGCTCCGCCCAGAGCGGGAGAAGTCATTTGATGATTTTCCACCCAAAACAAAAACATACCTAGGTTCTTTGCAATACAATTGAATCTGGCACTGTTTCCAATAATTTACAATCTCCTTGTAGTGCTCACTGAACTAAATCTTGAATGCTAATCCAATGCACAATGGACCAAGATTTTTTCGTTGTGATAGCTTCTAACGATGCGTATGTATTTGGTGTAAAAATACATACCTGTACATATCCTCATCAGTGGAGATGGAGTTCCTCCTCTGAACCTGCGAGATGAGTCCCACAAGGTACCGCGTGGAGCCCTCCTTCCATGTCGCTAGGCAGATTAGCTCCTCAACTGGAAGTAAAGACAGAAAAATATTTAGCAACATGTCGTAAAACATGGCAAAAGGTGGCTGTTCACTGACAGGTGGTCGGCCGGCAAACCAAATATATTAGGTTGGGGAAAAAGTCTTTTCGCATTATAGTATGTATGAACTTGTAATAAAATCTCTTTGGCTATACTATTTGTATCTGGCTGGTTTTGGTATCATTGAAAGTTTAAATTTTAAAGAACATAATTCCAAATTCAAATTAGGAAAATGTGTGATTTTCATTTGTTTTTCGTACCGTCAAGATGAGTGAATCTAATGAAGAAATTCGATACATTCTAAAATTTTACTACAAAAAAGGTAAAAATGCAACGCAAGCCGCGAAAAAAATTTGCGATGTTTATGGACCTAGTGTAGTGTCTGTGAGAGTAGCACAAATTTGGTTTAAGCGTTTTCGTTTTCAAATGGATGCCATTTTTGAAAAAGTGGAGCAAGATCAGCATACCAGGGGGTCTAAAAAGGCCACTTTGGTAGAATCATAATAGGAAAATATTATGAATCATATTATAATCCGTAAAATGGTCACAAACTGACAATTCATAATATGTTCTGCGTACAATTCATTAAACACAATTCATCTATTTGACAGTTTTGTATGGAAATTCGTAAAATGGTACACTTAATATGAATTGCTTTATTGAAGTTTAATGTCAAATAGCAGAATCATAAGAAGTTAGTCAAGAGGATCATTTTACAAATCATATTTGGGATTTTGTGAAAAATTATCGTAATAATGGCAAATTTAGGCCTTAAGAAAATTTTCTTGAGCACGCTCGTGATATGTAGTCCATTTAAAGTCACCAATGAATTGTGGCACTTCGAAAAATGGACATAGCGTTTCAAATGTGGGACCTCCAGGTTTTTTGGGATATATAGGCTAAATATATGTCGTGATAAGGTCCATGAGCTGGAGCCGTACATATGTACTGCCGCGCTGGTATGAGTACTACCTACCTTCAAGAATAGTAATAATAATAATATAATAAACCATTTATTTTCAGGTAACAAAGACCCATAGATAAATACCTTAACCTAAGTATACATACGTTTAATAACAATTGTGTTAGTCAATATAACTTAAAAAAAAAAAACTATGTTAGTAACACTAAAGTTGCACTAAGTCTTTGTGCGTTCTGGCGGCACTTGTCCACGAAAGCGGCGGAATACCACATCCTGTGGCCAAAAGCTTTCTTCCATCACCTGAGGCAGGTAGCATGTTGGTACGCGCACCACAAACGCTTAAACTTAAACTGACTACTTCAGTAATGAAGTAGTCAGTTTTAAGGTAGTTCCAAATAGACCATCTAGTGTTGTGAATGTTACAAATTACTACAATCTTCTATTCATATTTTAGGCACTGAGTAGATCCAATTAGTACTTAAGCATCTGGATCATACCACAGGCTAATATGGGCGCACACCATATACACAACACAACATATATATATTTACTTACACTGTATTAAAAACGATCCAACTTACATGAAATACATACAACCTACCTTCAAGAATAGTAATGAAGTAGTCAGTTTTAATGAAGCAGTTCTAAATAGACACTACCATCTAGTCTTGTGAATGTTACAAATTACTACAATCTTATAATCATATTTCAGGCTCTGAGTAGATCCACTTAGTACTAAAGCATCTGGATCATACCACAGGTTACCAAGAGCGTACACCATATGATACACCAAGTTAGTGTATAAAACAGTGTGATAGCTGTACCAGTAACTCGGTCACACTTCAGTGCCCAGTTGAAACAAGACTTATTCAAAAGTACACACTATTCACACCTAGCTTATTTTTGTGATTTGCACCTGTAATAAACATTCCCAGAGGAAATATGTAGGTATATTTATTTTCCACATCATACAGCCCACTCACAGACAGACAGATGAACGGACCAATGGACAGCGGAGGCTTAGTTATAGGGTACCGTCCTGGTTACTCTTTGGTTACGGAACCCTAATTAAAATCTACAACCTACGTGGGACATAGGCCTTTTATTACTTTAATTCCAATTTTATTAGGTAGTGTGTACCTATAAAATAAGACATATATTACATTTTATCTTTATACCTATTATTTAAATAAAACAATACACAAAGTTAAATTATTTTAATAATTTTACAATTCCCATGTTATACTGTATAAAAATCTAGCAATAATCAAATAATGAAACTAACACTATAGTTAATCAGTTTATTTTTCTATGAATATTTTATGTCTTGATGCAAGTAGCGGAGCTGCGGAGAGGCAAACGATAACTGCTTGGAACAACTGCCAGCTAAAAAAGAAAATGTGTGGTTTTTAAGAAAGTCAAATCATCAGTCATTATAATTAACATAACATCTAAATAAAATTAATTTGAAAATAATAATATCATTGTTTATAACACTCTAAAAACAACACTGATGACAGAGTGACACCAATAGTAGACTTGTAGCCCAATAACTTCTTTTTCTTCAGTTATTGTTTAGTTAATGGTAAAATATAGATTATTTTCCTCTTTGTATGTCGTTATAGGTATATTACATGAATGTTAATGATAGTACTCAATTTTATGTCGAGCCAGAGGGCGACCATACGTTACATAAATAACATCATAATCATTTTCAATCATCATCATAAGTCTTAGTCGCAATAGAAATAGCTGTAGGGCTAGAAAACTCCACTCACTGCGGTATCTTGATTGCCGAGTTCGACTGTCAAAGCCACTGTTGTAGCATCGGCCGGGGCAGGGTTTCTGCTGGCGCACGAGTTTGGCAGGAACTACAGGCTGCAGTGATCTAGGTAAAGGGTTCAATAGCGCCATCAGAGCTCCCACTTTCAATGCAGAATGTCGAGCAGAATGTTTCATTGTGTCGCAGCACGCTTTTCCATGCCTACAAAGAATTACGTACAATTAAATACTTTTGTACAACGATGCAATTAAATATTGATTAAGGATAAATAAGTATTTACTTACTCTGTATTAAAAAACGATCCAACTTGCATGAAATACTTAGGTTTTAAAATAAACACAAGTTTTGTTGATAATAATTTATTGTTGACATAACCACAGATTACACATATCTAAATAGAAAAACTTTTAATTAGTAAGCATTGCCAGCTTATAAAGTTTTGTATTGTATTTAGTTTCCCTTTTCAGGGCTTATCTGTGATTATTTGATAAGTTTTTATGGATATTATAATTAATAACATTTCAACAGTTAAAAATAATCAACTGTATTTATTAAATCTTCAAAGAAATATTTACCGGTAAAATTACGGTCTTTATTTTTTTCATGCTGCAACATTTACACCAAATATGTTTCGGATATGAATTGAATTGTGGGCGATACCGCTAATATGTGTCACCTTTTTACGAAAATTAGAGGAATTGCTAAGGTATTGCTGGGAATTCAGAAAATGAATTGGTTTTAGAGGAAATGCCTAATGTGGCCTTTTTAGACCCCCAGTAGTTACGACGTAGCTAAAAACTGGAAATTGACAACAAAACAGTTTTGGCGCATTTGAAAAAAACTGGGTACACAAAAAAGCTCGCCATTTGGGTACCTCACGTGCTCATTGAAAGAAACCTAATGAACCGTGTACTCATTTGTGATTCTTTATTACGACGTAATGAAACCGAACCATTTTTGAAGAAGCTGATAACTGGTGATGAAACGTGGATCACGTATGACAAGAACGTGCGAAAAAGGTCGTGGTCAAAGGCCGGTCAGGCTTCACAGACTGTGGCGAAACCCGGGTTAACTCGCAACAAGGTGATGCTGTGTATGTGGTGGGATTGGAAGGGCATTATTCATTATGAGCTGTTACCACCGGGCAGGACCATCGATTCTGAACTCTACTGCAAACAACTGATGAGATTAAAGCAAGAAGTTGAGAGAAAGCGGCCGGAATTAATCAACAGAAGGGGTGTGGTTTTTCATCATGATAACGCTAGACCTCACACATCTTTAGCCACCCAACAAAAATTAAGAGAGTTTAGCTGGGAGGTGTTAATGCATCCGCCGTATAGTCCTGACCTTGCACCTTCAGATTTCCACCTGTTTCGGTCTCTTCAGAATTCTTTAGGTAGTGTCAGGTTAACATCACGAGAGGACTGCCAAAACCACTTATAGCGGTATTTTGACCAGAAGTCCCAAAATTTCTATAGCAATGGGATCATGTCCCTACCTACAAGATGGCAAAAAGTTATCGAACAAAATGGTACCTACATACTTTAGTTAAATGTAAATAAACTTTATTAAAAAATGTTTAGAATTTTCTTAAAAAATGCGAAGAAACTTTTTCCCCAACCTATTAGATGAACTAGCTTCTGCCCGCGATTTCGTCCGCGTCATATTTTTGCTCCCCTGACCCTTCCCGTCGCATCAAATTGCCTGCCAGTGTTCATCCATTTATCGTTGCTGCTCCGCTCCTTTTGATAGTAGCGTGCCTATAGCCTTCCTCAGTAAATAGGCTACGCAACACAAAAATATTTTTGCAATTTGGACCAGCAGTTCCTAAGATTACCGCGTTCAACCAAACAAACAAACTCTTCAGCTTTATAATATTAGTATAGATATAGATTCTGGGATCCTCAATGTATCGTAAAAGTTTCATATACTTACCTACATGCTACTAAAAGGCTCTGAGGATAAACACTTGAGAGCTTAAAGATTCAATCAAACTAATTTTCTTTAAATGAAATAATAACTTTGGTATATTAGCGTCAAGAGCAGTGGTCGCACAGTAGTAAGGGTCGTAACTTCCGAATTGTAGGTCATAGATCGACCCCCAAGCAGGCACTCTACTAGTAGAAAAAATATTTTTACTCCATTGCTCTCAAAACGGTGAAGGAAAACATCTTCAGGAAACTCGAATATCCTAGAACCAAAAAATTCGTAGACACGCGACATCCGTCAAGTCGCACTGGGCCCGCGTGACGTGTTATGGTCCGCTCACGAGGCTCAAGTAGTAGAAACATTCATTACACGCTGATTGTACTATACTAGATTTTGTCAGCAGTTTTGCCCATATATCTATACTAATAAATAAAATTGGAGTGTCTGTTTTTAATATTCAGATAACCACTTTTTACTAAGTGTATATGGATGTATACACAATACATATACCAAAACAACATTTTTTACAATTTTTGTCTGTCTGTCTGTCTGTTCCGGGTAATCTCTGAAATGGCTGGACCGATTTTGACGGAACTTTCACTGGCAGATAGCTGATGTAACAAGGAGTAACTTAGGCTACTTTTATTTTAGAAAAAATAAATAATAGTTTAAAAAAACTAAAAACACGCTGAATTTTGAGACGTATGTCAGCGTAGTTTTCAAAGACAGTTTTTATGAAAAACTTTTTGTTTAATACCACGCGGACGAAGTCGCGGGTAACAGCTATTACCTATAATATAACCTGAATTAACACATCTTACCGCGGTAGTACGATACATATAAACCTTCCTGTTAAATCACTCTGTCTATTGATGAAAACCGCAATAAAATCCGTTGCCTAATTTAAAATACCTAAGCATACAATCGCGGGAAGCGACTTTGTTTTATACTATGTAAAGAAGAGACAAGTCTTCAAAACTTTGCCTTAAACACCTTTGGTTAATGATGATAATGATTCTAGTTTCATTATCATTATCAGGCTTTTCCATATTCATGCTTAAGGTTACATACCGTTGCTCTCGGTGCCCGGTACATCAGGACAGGCCATGTAGCGCAGCAGAAGCCGCGAGTCGTCCGTGCAGGACTCTGCGCGCGACGGAGGGTTTGCACAGTCGCCGGAACCACTGGAATTAATGACATAATTATGTATTTCACATAGAAAAGAACTAAGAAACCAATCCATGTTCAAAGACTGAAGCTAGTCTTCTCCCATTGTGGTCAAAACAATAAATCTATAAACTCGTTCGATCGCCGGGAGAAGACGTCCTAGGGACATATAGTAAGCATATTAGTGACGTTCTTCAGAAAGGTCAGGTGCGTAGTACTCGCGACCGTCGTGTGTGTATGACCAGATGTGTGAACTTAAATTGGGCAAAAGGAGTATGCAAGGTGTGTGTAGTTTCTGCCTACAACCATGGGAAAAAGGCGTGAATTTATAAATAATATGTATGTACGTATGATGCCTTGTAACCTGATGGTAAGTCTTCACTGGAGCTTAAGGACATCTCCAATAGTACTAGATCGTAAATGCGTTGTTCTACTAGAAATATCTTTGAGCTATTCTGTCACTACGAAATTTGAATGGTCTCGTTGTGAATCCGCGATGATTTACTTTAAAAACAAATGAGTTCGCTTTCGAATTGTGTGCGCTCACTTGAGTGAGGTGAGCAGTGAAACTAACAGATTAGCACTTGCTCAAATATTTATCTTCTGCGTATTCTACTTACCGACTATAAGTGAATGTGAACGGCGCTGGATGGAACGGGCACGGTTCAGGCAGAGGCCTGGGTTCTTTTCTGAACATGGAGTAAAGTGCTGCGTCCCCAGTTATTGACTCACACATTGTCGATAGTGAGTCTCTCTGGCCGCAGTATGCTGTGGAAGTGACAGAATTAATATTATTACAAGAAATGTCGTAACGGTCATCATCTAACACAAAATGGGAATCCCTTTTTAGCACCTATAACATTTACATGAGGAGTAAAGGCTGAGCATGATTCAAATCTTAGTAACGTGTCTTCTAATTCCAGTGTAGTTTCTTCAAATATTTATGAAAGCACAAGCATTCATTTCGATGTAGGATTTATTTATATTGGAAATGCAATAGTCGATCAAGAAGTCTAAAAATTGAAGTTAATAGCTTCAAATCAAAGGTTTAAAGCACCAGAATCCTATAGAGAAGCTTAGCATTTCAGCTTCCATTAAAAATTAGTAGGTATAAGAGGTGCATACTCAGTATATGATGACGACAAATAAAGAAGTATGAAAGAAAACGACATGGTTCGACGACCCCAAATAAATTAGAATAAGGGCAGGAGAATGATGATAAAGAGAATACTCACTTTCTTTATATTGTAACACATATTTGTGTTTTTCGTGTATGACCAGGCATCTGTAGCAGTCTTCGTTTCTGAAACATTAATAATATGACAATTTATACATTAAGATCCAGATCGTTGATAGGAACAAAACAGTTTCTGCGGAATCATCACTCCATGGCGATCAGTATGGAAAAACAACAGCTGATTTGTAGAAATCTAGTGGACTTAGTAGAAGCGAGCTTGCCGTGACCTTTCATTCCACCTGTTGCTAAGGGAACTAAGGAAGCACACAACTGAAAACTCACATCCTACTCATTTCTCGATTGGCATGATTCTGCTCTAGACTCTGTACAATCGCATGAAACTCTAGTGTCAAATGAGCATCTAGAAAAATTGCATTCTATTGGAAATTGATATTTCTTTCCCACTCATGATACAATTATTTTAATCCAACAATTTTATAAGCCAAGAGAGTCAAGAAAAAGACTCAGTAAGATGATTAAATGTTTCGCATTGGTTGAGGACATAGCGTAAAAGGTTGTTCAATTGGAGAACCATCGCCTTGTCCTGACTGCAAACCTAACCTATTCTCCTATAAAAAAATCGTCCAGAGAAATAACGGTTATAAACAAACCTGTCATAGACGAGGAACTTATCGTTGGCATCTGTTTCCGCGCACTCCCCCTTGCCCTGCATGGTGGTAGAGTTGATGTAGATGAGCCCAGGGATGCCCGACTGGAACCAGCCACCCGTCCAGCCTTCTGGGAAATTGCAGCCGCCTCCTGGAATGAAGAGAAAAAAGAGGTTAGTTGAGCTTTCTTTATCATTAGAATCGTCCTGAAACCCACTAAAGAAATACAGTATTTAAAGTCAACTAATTCGTTAGCCATATTAATATTTTGTACATGATGGACCTCCGGTTGGAAACCCCTGAATCTAAACTATTTAGAAGAATATGGTTTTCATGAGACCAAGATGCAAAAGCCATCGTTTGCGACCTATCCAAGGCATTTGATTGCGTAAATGACGAAACACTGCTCTTGTAAATTGAGCTTTATGAACTGAGTACACTTGCGCTTCGCTTAGCAACATATTATACTTGAATGATATAATGCAGCAAGTGGGTGTACTGCAGGGCTCAATATTGGGTCCGTTCCTCATTTTTAAAGAAAAACCGAAAACAAATGGTGTCAAATGCTGATTAAGCATCACTAATTTTTTTAGTAAACAGACATGCATAGGAATTTGATAACGTAAATAACGCTGTGCTAATAAAATCCGTGACGTGAATACTCCGAGGCTGGTCTATTTTAATTACTTTCATAGCGTCAAGTCCTAAGGTATTTTGGTATGGGGACGGGCTGCAGATATCTAATCTGCAAAAGTATAACGGGCGTATACAACACTACGCTTTTTCCATTAAAATGATTTCATTTATTTATCACTCTATCCTTATTTTTTAGACTTATAGTTTCGTTATCTATTTAAACGGTTTTTTTTTTCATCAAAGTTAATCATGGCGAATTCGCAACGAGACACCGTTCCAATTTCGAAGTGATGTCGAAGAACACATGGTGATTCATTATTCTTTTAACATACATACATAAATCTAGAATCATAGAGACACATCCCTAAGCTGGTTCATCTAGAAGACTGAACTAGTGATATTACAAACAAAGACGACTCTAAGCTCTCCTCAGACAAACGTACTGAAGCAAGGTTTATCTATACAGATACTAAACCGAGCAAATCCGCTTTAGTGCTTTCAGCAATGAAATTCAACGCTATCACCCCATCCAAACCACAAAAAGTAAGACAGAAACTTCAGAGAGTCACGTGTTATCCTTGCATAAGAGAGTCGCCTCAGGTAGGTTAGATACGTTCCTACTAATAGATGATTTACATGATGAGATTTACAGCTATCATAGTTACGTGTAAAATATTTTTGATGCACCTACATTGTTTACGTATATTACCTATTAGTGATTAAGCAGTGTTGTTAATGTTATGCGAATGTGAGTATCAATAAAAACCATTTCTGGTTGAATGGTACAAAACAAAAATGAACCTGTATTAAGACTATAACATGTATAAATAAAAAAGGACTTGGCTTCGTTCACATCCATAGAGTCATATTTATATCGATAAATAATCGTTTTCAAATAGTCCTTTTTAACCCTCAACAAAGTATAGAGCATTACAAAATGCGTCACCGACCCTAATAGACAATAACCACCCTATTTTTAATATTATTATTATTACGTCTCTACGACCGCGATTAAAACCACCCTATGATGGTAATAATAGTAGTAAGCCGAGGGCTGAAACAAAGGTTCTAGGCACAATAGGTTTTAGTCTAGCATTCATAGCTAGGCTAGGTCCCAATAGGCTTTGTTCCTATTTTTCTAAGCCTAATTTACAGCTGTGAAGAATTCAATGGATTGTGGTTTGGTCTAAGTGGAGAGATACAAGCGGGTTAGTTACGATTAAAAGTGATGTCACAAAGTCAAACAACAACTCTTACGAAGGGGTATTGTCTGACCCAGCAACTGTTTTGTGGAAGTCAGATAGGTAGTCGCTCCATGTAGACTACTGGTATGGAGCTGCATCTGGCTAGACTGGTAGCGGACCCCAATAGGGGTAAAGGCTAGGCCGATGAATTTGTGTTAATCTGATATATCGGAAATATGGTTGCGGGATTACATGGAACTTAAACATAATTGGCGAAATATGATCGCTGTACACATCTGCCTTTTGTCTTTTGAAGCAAAAGCAATTTAAGTTTATGTCAGTTTGCTTTACAAGTAATTTTCCTTACTTTACGTTCGAGGAATGCACTCCAGCACGCGTAGCATGACCACCATAGAAAGAACTTTGTCTATTCTTAGTAGAATAGAGATAGAACTGTCATGCTACGCCAGCATAAAACGGTACAAATCTTTCTACAATCATTAATTCTGTCTTTAATCTTTCTATAATCTGTAATTTTGTCTATTCTTCCGTCGACAAAACCCCTTTCTACGGTGGTCATGCTACGCATGCAGATGTTATACCTATATCTACTAAGTACGCGAAGTACGAAGCCAGTGTGGGAATTTGTCCACGTGCATTTTTTGTATCTTACTTATTTTAGATTTACTTATAGATTTTATTTTTCACAATATGCGTTCTGTTTGAGCAGAATAAACATTTTTTCTTACTTTTCTTTACTTTATTTCTTTTCTTTTATTTCTTTATTTTCTTTCTTTCTTTCTAAGTTAATCATGTTACTATCCCATGATCAAATCCGCTGGTCTCTCGTGCCTCACACCACAGTACGCGGTGCCAATGTATAAAACATTTGCCGCCATTGTCCTGCCCTTTGTTTTACACGCCACGGCTTGGATCCAGGTGTTCCAGCGATGACGGATGCTAGGGTTTTAGGGTTCCATACGGTTCAAACGAGAAAAGGAGTGTATGTTCAATAAATGATATTTTGTTTCTGTAAATCTAAGTATACTTAATATTATGAATGCGAAAGTAACTCTGCCTGTCTGTTACGCTTTCACGACTAAACCACTGATCCTATTTTGCTGAAATTTGATACGGGGTAAGAAAGAACTCCAAGAAAGCACATAATCTTCTTTTATTCTGCGATTTCGTCTGCTTCCGCGATAACCGACATTTACGAGGATGAAGTCGTGGGCAAAAGGTTAATCATAAAACACTTTTACAAGTTAATTAATTTAATTTAAAAACTAGATTCGGTAATTTCATTGAGTTCCCTAATAGGTTCTCGCAAATATTAAACGAAGAACATACCTAAATAATATGTTAAGTACGTTATTATTTAGGTAGGATTAACCCTACAATTTTAATATTTAATTACCTATATAATTATGAAAGACATTGCTTTAATAATAAGCTATTTAAAGGATTCTGTACACACTGAGAATTCGTGAATTCTCAGATTAATTTTGGGCTAATCCTGTGTGAATGACTATGTCTTGCTATGTCTGCTATTCATGTTCACCGCTCACCTCACTCAAGTGAGCGCACACAATTCGAAAGCGAACTCATTTGTTTTTAAAGTAAATCATCGCGGATTCACAACGAGACACCGTTCGAATTTAGAAGTGATATTCGGAGAATAAAACTATAGCTTCTTTGAACGAAGCGAAAACAAAAAAACTGTTCATGCGGAACCCTGTAACAACGAGTACAATATTGAAAAACAAAACTCGTTCAAATATTAAAAATGAATTTATTCTTCAGGACTACATCCTGCCTTTGTGACGGTTTACAATAAATATAATGACATTGTACCGCAATTCTGACGGAATACTCTGTAATTGTTGCTCATCAAGTAATCTTTTTAAAGAGCAGGGGTTGTCCAGAGGTAACAGCTGCAACTTACCGAGTTTTTGGTCGTAGGATCGAACCCAGATTAGCTCTTTCAACATCATCATTTCAGGCGATAGAAGCTGGACATGGGCATCCCACAAAAGGGGGACTTTGTCATAATCGCCAAGCTTGGCAAGCGAGTTTACGATAAGAGTATTGTGGTAAAACCCATAGAGGACTCTGCTGCTAATTCTCTAGTAAGTCCCTTAGTCGCCTTCTACAACACCCATGGGAAGAAATGGGGTGGTGTTATTCTTTACCTATATCCTTTGCCTATGTTCCAGCA
Source organism: Aporophyla nigra (assembly GCA_947507805.1). Lineage (NCBI taxonomy): Eukaryota > Metazoa > Arthropoda > Insecta > Lepidoptera > Noctuidae > Aporophyla > Aporophyla nigra. Next base: position 4,892,104 of record OX382318.1, read on the forward strand.
GCGAGTAGTAACCTTTTTATGTTTTAAATTCTAGGTAATTACCAAATTATGTGTCCTATTAGTGAGTTTCCCCTTTTTTTTGTGGATGGGAAATCATCAAATGACGTCTCCCGCTCTGGGCGGAGCGGGAGGGCTTTTCAGACTTTTACTGACTAAAACTCATCCGTGTTCCTTCAGTTGCCTAAATGCCAGGGCCACGGTAACTCTTTCGAAAAATCTCGCGACCCTGGCAGGAGTGAGCTTACCCTAAGATAGATATAATTTAATAACACCGAGGTATGTCTAGGACTGCTTCGTTGGTTTGAGTCTGGGTTCGATTGTCAGGTCGGGCAGTATTATTGGGTTAATCCATCTGGAATTTCTCAATACCAGTTCCCAGTCTGAATTTGTGGCCGGTTGATGATAATAGGCTCGCCCCGCATAACATTATGACTTAAAACATAAATGGCGAAATCTGAATGTACTATAGGTGTAAATCTGCCTTACCCGTCCGGAAAATAGGCGTAATGTTATGTACAAGCCGTACAAAATCATCATTTCAGCCATAAGAAGTCCACAGGTAGACATGAGCCTCCTCCATGCACCGCCAATTTGACCAGTACATTTTTTGGGGGGATTTGCCATAATCGCCACGCTTGGCAGCCGGCTTGGCGATCGCAGTTTGGTGGTAAAATTCATAGAGAACGCTGCTGCCCATTCCCTATTGAGTCCTTAAGTCGCCTCTTACGACACCCACGGGAAGAAATGGGGTGGTGTTATTGTTTACGTCCAGCACCACACGATACAACATACCAGCTGTGAATACCCACCTCTAAAGCCTCCTTTTTTTCCGTTCATAACAAACACCTATAGAAATATACCATAAACCTACACAAAAGTTTGTCTAACTTCCCGGAAAATGTTACGTGCCCTGAAATCTCGGAAATGAATTGAATGGCCAGTTCCAAGTATTTTATTTCTATTTAGGTACCCCATACCTTCACGAATTGTACTTGTCACGTGGGTACAAGAATATCCTCGGTATAAGTAAATACGGTCTTCAAAAAGGTCAGGTGCGTAGTACTCGCAACCAGCGTGTGTGACCAGAGGGGTAATTACGGAACTTTTTATCGGTAGGAATTGGTTTAATATTCATAGTTAAACAATATTCATTGCGTTATTTACGTTGCTGAGCCGACAATTTATTCGAACAAATGACGTAGTGGTTTAGAAATTATCTTCAAACCCATTCAGATTCTGATAAATTGTGCGTTTCGCAATTAGGGTGCAGATGTATGAACGTAAACGAGGCAAAAGGAGTATGTAAGGATCGTAGTAGGTGGCGTTCTGTAGTTTCTGCTTACCCCCATGGGAAAAAGAGTTGAGTTTATGTATGGGTGTATGCAGAAAAGTAACTCTATGCTAAGAGCTGTGGCGGCTCAGTGATAACGGCCCCGACTTACGAGCTCGAGGGCGTGAGGGTCGAACCCAGGCAAGGGCTTAACTTTGTGTCAATACATAATTTCACAATCCATCACTACTCTCAAAACGGTGAAGGAAAACATCGTGAGGAAACCGGGGATCGTGGGATGTCTTAGAACCAAAAATTCGAAGACATGTGACATCTACCAACCCGCACTGGGCCCGCGTAGTAGATTACAGCAATCTTCCTCTCGAAGAGAGGTGGCTTGTGTCCCAGCAGTGGGAACAATATACGCTGATTATGCTAGAAAGCGAACTACGGTTAAAAACTATTGACCTGAATTCTTTTGTTCGTATCATGTGTCTCTGTCCAACAAAAATTAAAGCATTTACGAATATTCAAAGAGTCGGTCGTTCAGAGAAATAAAGCTAGTTGCCCAATACAAAGATAAGTAGGTTCCTATGGAGAAGAACTGGTAAGACATTCCGGAGACACTCTTAAAAACATTGTACTTATGCATGAGGTGGAGTGGTTTAGCTCCATACGTCATGTTCGTGAATGAGCGACATCAGTAGGAACTTGTCATTCCTTGGCTGCCACGGCTTATTACACGCTTTATATTAGCTTCACTTGTATGTTTGTATGTTTGTTAGTAACCGACTCCTTATAGCGCGATTTTGACCCACTTTAAACGACCAGATTTCATTCAAACTTTGCACACCTGTCAAGGATCGATGACAATGCAATAATTTAATTTGTGCCCTTATCCTTGCCAGGGTTACCAGGACAGCAAAAAAACTGTCACAAACTACGCTGACATACGTCTCAAAATTCGAAACACCCTAAAATATAGAAAATAAATAATAGTTTAAAAAAACTAAAAAACACGCTTCCATTGAAAACCAAACTAAAAAGTACAAAATAATGGAAAAAAAGCGTGGGGTGCCTGATATCAATTAAAAAATACTTTAAAAAGCACCCCACGCTTTTTTTTCATTATTTTGTACTTATTAGTTTGGTTTTCAATGGAAGCGTGTTTTTTAGTTTTTTTAAACTATTATTTATTTTTATTTCTTTGTTTATTGTTATATTATTTTTGTTTTAATTATGGATGCTTTTAATGTGCAAGTCTTTTTAAATCGTTCTCGCATTTATAATTTCAACAAAAATTTTATTGAAAAGAGTGTCTATGGAGTGTCTTGCCCGTTCTTCTCCACAGGTGCCTACTCTTTGGAATGGGCAACTTCATCTTTCTGACTCACCGCCCCTAGACAATTCAAAAATGTCTGTAATTGATTTTATTTGAAATAAATGCTTTGAGTTTGAGTTACAAAAGCAAACAGTCGTTTACAATTCAGCATTGATTCTAAATACCCTTTTCGCATACATAAATCAGCTTCCGATCAAACTAATTAAACGTTAAACGTCAAAATTCCACACGCCATCTTAATCACTATCGAAACACCGAAACAATTTATATTACTGCCCACCGATTTCATTCTACCCTCACCACAAAAATATTTTAATTCCTCCCTGGTATTCGGCAATTTATTATCAAATTAATTACGCTTCCCCCCACAAGATGGCGCCGAGGGCCACTCGGCAGGTAAACAAATATATTCAATTATAAAATGGCGAACAATTAGTTTTCGAGATTGCACCCGCCAAAAACAATTTCGGTGACAGACAGATACACAATTGAGTTATGAATGCTGGTATATCTATCTTTTATCTTTTGTCAGCCTGTTTAATTGTAAATTATGAGTTTTTGACAGATTTCAGAAAGGAATATTGATTTTAGTTGAAACATAGGCTTTGTTTTAGCTGTGTCGAGGCGCTGAATAATAAATATAGGTGTCTTGTACCAAGTAAAGTATTTTTCAGGAATAACAAACAACAACATGCAACATTTTAGCCGTAAGACGTCCACTGCTGTACATAGGCCTCTTCCAAATGGAAGTCTTTGCCATAATCGCCACGCTTAGCAGGCGTGTTGGCGATCGCAATATGGTTGTAAAATGCATAGAGAACTCTGCTGCCCATTCTCTAGAAAGTCCCTTAGTCCTCTCTTACGAGACCCACGGGACGACATAGATTGGTGTAATTCTTTAAGTCTTGCAAAACACAGTGGGTAAAGTAAATCCAGATAATTTAATAAGTAATAGTAAGGTACCGTGTGGTGCCGTACGTAAAGAATAACACCACCCCATTTCTTCCCGTGGATGTCGTAAAAGGCGACTAAGGGACTTACTAGAGACTGGGCAGCAGCGTTCTCTATGCATTTTACCATCATACTGCGATCGCCAACCCGCCTGCCAAGCGTGGCGATTATGGCAAAGCCCCCCAGATTGGGGGAGGCCTAAGTCCAGCAGTGGACGTCTTACGGCTGAAATGAATGATGAATGAATAGTAAGTAATAGTAATATTCTTTATTGTTCTCTCATAATCACAAACACAGTACAATGTCAAGGTAAGACTTAATAGAGACTGGTGTCTGTTGTAGGTAAAACCTGTATTACTGATCACCAGGCTCATCCTCCATTGGACAACTCACATAAGACTATGACTGTTTTGAATGAACGTACAGGTTGTACATAGTATTACTAATTAATAATAACAAAAATAAAGCAAATGTTAAATTAAAATTAATGTAATACAATTCATATGGTAAAGGTGGCTTAATATTAATTTGGGGTTGTGAAGTGTGGGTGTGTGTCTGTGAGAGTGAGAGTGTAGGTGATGATGTGATGAGTATGTGTATGTTAATTTAACTAGCCTATTAGTCTTGTGGTTAGTGGCCCTGACTGCTAAGACTGTGGTAGTGGGTTCGATTCCCACCCAGAATAAATGTTTGTGTGATGAGCATAATCATTTGTTCTGTGTCTGGGTGTAATTTATCTATAATATGTATGTATTTGGAAATGTATAAGTTTATTTATCAGTTGTCTGGTTACCATAGTGTAGTCTCTGCCTAGTTTGGGATCAGATAACGGTGTGTTGGTTGTCCCAAGATATTATTATATATCGTCACCCTTTATATGATATTGTAGTGTATCTATTCAATAGATATGTAAACACTGTCTCATGCACACAAGCGTAAGCAGCTGCTGTCACTAATGTCATCTGTCAGTCACGAGAAATGGTGGGAAACAGAGACGGTGAAGCAGGTCTGCACGGTAGCGCTTGATGCAATGACGTGATATTATTCAACCTAAATACGAAATCAACAGGATTCTACAAATATGAAAGCATATCATCAGCTCACTTGGCTTTTAAAAATTTTCGCCTGTGTGACGGCGCCTAAGTATCACTGGGCTGCAGTCTCATAGATCAATTCGAAATTCGAACGGTGTCTCGTTGTGAATCCGCGAAGATATACTTTAAAAACAAATGAGTTCGCTTTCGAATTGTGTGCGCTCACTTGAGTGAGGTGAGCACTGAACTTTATAGAATAGCCCTACAGCCTGAGAACTCCATTAACAAAATAAGAATACGAAGGTAATTAATTAAATTACTACGAACATTAATTTCTATAATAACTAATAAAACGTGTACATATTTCATGATTTAATTACAGCGACTCATAATCGAGTATGCATCGCTCGTCAAAGCTTTCTTAATCGCGTTTCCCTACGTTAGTGGGGCGGACAGCATTATGCTAGAGCGGAGAAGTAAGCTGAATTAGTCAGATATTGTAGATCTGTGCTAATTCGATGGGGGAAGGGTTGTGGTGGAAATAGGTGGATCGGAAATGTCATTGTATTGCAATTATATAGGTTGTTTGATACAACGACTTAGTTTTCATTCATAAAACCAGTGTCTTATGTGTCACGGTAGGTGATTAAAATACATATTTTTTTATACGTCAAAGCTTCAAGTTTTTATACGTTGTATGCGAAAAAGCAGTAATTTGTGGAGTATTACGCGTTAATTGTATGGGCGGCTACCATAAGAAACAAGTAACTAGAGTCGTCGGATTTAAGTGAAGTTTAGTACGAAACTGACGGATGTTTTCGAATAAAATGTAATTTATTGAATAGAAAACAGATAGTTTATAATTCAAATTTAATTTCATCCCAAAACATACATCGGGTTCTATAGATTGACTTGTGTGCTTCCAAAGTCACTAGCAAACGACATCTTCTATCTTTCAAATAAATGTGTCGTCGGCCTTGCTAACAAACTAAGCAAGCTAAACTAGCTAATAAGTTGCATTCACAAATCAGAAATGACTAAGTATATCCAAAATGTTGTGTCGTTACTTTTTAACATGGGCATCAACCACTTATCTGATAATGATAACAATATAATTTGTTTCTTCTTTTTCTCTAAACGAACGAACTGTATAATAGAAATCTCGCTCGCTATAGTAAAGACATCATGTGCCGTTGCTCATGCACATGCTAATTCTGAGATACGGAAATCTAACTAAAATCTGAATACCACTAACTCATTCCTTCTTCAAACTTCCTACCAATTACGAAACTCCCAAAGAAAATCCAACTAAACTGCATTATTCACCCTAGCATAACGCCATCCTCTAAACGCGACAGAAATGTGATTGAGTTTCATTTTCCGAATGCCTAATGAACTTCGCTCATTTACCCGCCTTTGCTCCCTCCCTCTCACATATGTCCACAAACATACGTTAGAAAGAGACGGATACAAGTTTGTCTGCACACTTCACGAATGAGTGATTTCATCTCACAGGAGCCATTCTCTTTATTGCATTAGGTTTTAATTAATTTTGTATAGAACATGTGAGTAAGTTCCTGAATGGCGTATTAAATAGGAAACTAATAATACGCTCGGTTATTTTAGTGCTTGCATTTCGTTAATTGTTATTTTAAACGGGTTTGTAATTAATTTTCATGAAGTCTTCTTTGTTTATTGGCTTTTCTGTAATGATAAATTATTTTATTTCTGTAAGTTTTACACTTTTTTTTTAAAACTAGATGAGGTCGGTGTTTCCTATCTAACTAAGTAGAAAGGCCGAAACAAACTCAAAGGGTCAAAGTCTTTGAGGAGTGGATAGAGAGGCATCACGGCGTCCTCACCTTCCGCCTGACGCAGGTTCTCACCGGGCATGGTTGCTTCGGTGGGTTCCTGTACAGGATAAAGCGGGAGGATACGCCCGGGTGTTTCCATTATGAGGATCGTCTAGAGGACACGGTGGAGCATACGGTGGAAGTGTGCCCTGCCTGGGCGGAGCACCGCCGTGTCCTCGTGGAGGCGATCGGCGGCGGCGACCTCTCGCGTCCGGCCCTGGTGCGAGCCATGGTACGGAGAGAGAGGGCATGGGAAGCCGTCACCTCCTTCTGCGAAGCAGTAATGCTCGCGAAGGAGGCGGGGCGCGTGAGGGAGTGGCAGTCTCTGCGCCCTCACGTCCATAGCCGCCGCAGGAGGAGACGCCCCGGGCGTCGGGAGACGATAGCGGACCGGCCACCGTAGGCGCGAGCTTGCGAGCGGCGAGCAATGGGTAGCTCGCCGCCACTGCCGCGCGGCAACTGAAGGAACACGGGTGGGTTTTAGTCAGTAAAAGTCTGACACGCCCTCCCGCTCCGCCCAGAGCGGGAGAAGTCATTTGATGATTTCCCATTCAAAAAAAAAAAAGGGTCAAAGTCTCTTTTAAAGTCCAGACGTAATCTTGGACACATCATGTGAAGACCATGTAGATGACCATGTCTGAAATGGTATTTTGAGGAAAGAACCACACAGATTGAGTGGACCTGTCCAGTAAGTTAGTATACGTATTTGTGAGTTATCGTGTAGCTCTTAAGAACTTGTAACTTAAGACTCAACGATTCGACGAACTACACCAAATAAAGGACATTTGGTAGTCCTTACTTTGGTATGGTCATAAAAGTGAGAGCTCATTTCTCGGGAGAATTAGATAAAACTGAAGCAAGGATAATTTGTGATATTATAAAATCGCGGCTGGATTTTTTCGCCCACTGGCTTTGAATGGGCAGCAGCGTTCTCCGTGCATTTTACCACCATACTGCGATCGCCAACCCGCCTCCCAAGCGTAGCAATCATGGCAAACCCCCCAAAAAATGAACCGTCAAAGTGGCGGTTCTTGGGGGAGGCCTATGTCCAGCAATGGACATCTTTCGGATGAATTGATGATGATGAAGCTTGAAAACAGATTTAGTTAAAGAGGCTTATATTATCCAGTAACAACAAACTAACAATATTATTACAATAGTGAGTCTACCTCGTTACTGCCTCGTCAGTCTAGTGGTCGCAAGCGCTAGGCATGAAGTCCTTCTTTTGTGGATGGTGGATGGGAAATCATTAAATGACGTATCCCGGGGCGGAGCGGGTGGGCGTGTCAGACTTTTACTGACGAACCCACCAGTGTTCCTTCAGTTGCCTATATGCCAGGGCCACAGTAACTCTTTCGAACGAATCCGCGACCCTAGCAGGCATCGGTCCTATCGGACCCCTTTTTTTTTTTTTTTTTTTGGATGGGAAATCATCAAATGACTTCTCCCGCTCTGGGCGGAGCGGGAGGGCGTGTCAGACTTTTACTGACTAAAACCCACCCGTGTTCCTTCAGTTGCCCATGTGCCAGGGTCACGGTATCTCTTTCGAACAATCACGTGACCCCGGCAGGCTATCGGACCCCTTCAATTGTCCGGATTTATGCAAAATGGAACCACACAACAAATTTTGTTTTTTACTTTTTTTGAAGAATACTCATTTAAAAATGGTCTAAATTCTTATACAAAAAATAGAACTTATACCTTGTTTCCAAGGCAAAATTCATGTGGTTCTTCTTTGTATAAGAATTTAGACCACTTTTAAATTAGTATTCTTCAAAAAAAGTAAAAAACTAAATTTGTCGTGTGGTTCCATTTTGCATAAATACGGACAATTTATGTTGACCTCTGAGACGCGCGTGGTTCACATCGCGGGCCTGTTCCTTACCGGGCGGCGAGCTACCCATTGCTTGCCGTCCGCAAGCACGTGCCTGGGAGTCCGCTATAGACTCCCGACGCCAAGGGCTAACCGCCTAGGTCCGATTCCCAAATCAGGCAAAGTGTTATTAGATTTTTCTATCTGGAACGTCTCAGTAGCAGCCCGGACACTGGATTTGTGCCAGGTCGATGACAATAGGCTCGCCCCCTATTATATGAGACTTAAACATAACGGGCGAAATGTGGATGTGTATAGGTACATCTCTGCTTGATCCTTTGGGGAAACAAGGGGTGATGTTATTCAGTGACTCTACTATTTGCATCCAAAGCAAAATAGTGTTCAAAACAAAATTTAATTAATTTATACCACCTCAATTAGTTTAATGACTAGAAAACAAAAAGGCTAAGTAAACAAGCTATTTTCGCGCGCAAAAATAGTCGGCCATTTCCACGGGTGACGTAAACAAAGCCGCCATATTGGAAAATGGTGGCTAATGAAAAGCGCGCAAAAATATGCCAGTGTTTTGTGTTTGCTAATTAATTAATTGAGTAATTTTCACCTGTTTTTTTAATTATGCAATAACGCTCAAATTAATATTATATTTTGATAAATATTTTAGGATTTTGTTAAGGGATATTTATAGCTTCATGTCTTATTTTTAATTGATGAATTGCTTAATATATTGTTGCTTGAAGACATAAATCTCTTCTAAATAAGTCCATGGTAATCTCTTGAAGTACCTAATGGTTGCCGAGTCGTATCAAATTCTTCTTACTTAACAGACAGCTGTGCTGCAGGAAAGATTGTTGCGCCACCTCTTCTTCCCAGCTAAAGCACTAGGACGTGGTGTCGAGCGGGCATTTTGAGGGACTGTCTTATGTAACACTAGCTTCTGCCCACGGCTTCGCCCGTGTGGATGTCGAAAAATTCACCATTTCAACCCTCCATTTCACCCTTTTAGGAATGGAATTTCAAAAAACCCTTTCTTAGTGGATACCTACTCCTCACAAAGAACACACCCTCCAAATTTCACGTCTCTAGGACCAGCGGTTTAGGCTGTACGTTGATATATCAGTCAGTCAGTCAGTCACTCAGGACTTTGAATTTTATATATCGCACACTTAGATAAAGAGTAGCACAACTCAAAATACCTCTTTTTTCAGGAAGTGCGAAAAACGTTTTACTCGTTTTCTATTTGACCGATTTAAATTATTGGTGTATGATGCTGTATATTATTTTACTAAGATATTAATTTGCTCAATTACTTACCTTCAAATACACGTATAACTTTTTTATTATTATTTTTCGTGTTATATTAGTAATCGTGACTAAATCATTGTTTAATATTTTTATCAACTGAAATTGATTCCATATTACTGGGGTAAGTGGAAATAATTTGAAGAACACCCAAAAAACAAGACCGATGCAATCACGAATACAAAATCAAATCAAAATAATTCTCGCTTGATAACTGCGGTTAGCCACGAATACAAAACTAAGTGGAAATAATTTACTCTTTGTGCGTATTGACAGCAACTTCCCCTGCGGCTGACATGTCGTAACTGGTGATGCGTTACTGTTGTTGGTGAGGGGTGACCGTGGGCTAATCAAAAAGACTGACTTACAGAGCCATCCAGTTTTTTATGAATGGAGTTTGTACACAGGTGTCTTTGGAGTCAGTGTAGTTTTCGACGCTGATTCCGATTATCGCAATAACTCGATTTTGTATTATTTTGAGTTGTGCCACCCTTCATCTAGGTGTGCGATATATAGATTGACGTTCAAAAAGTGCTAACTCTTAGCCTAGTTTGAATAAATGACTTTTTGATGTTGAATTTTTGTATCGGCCTCTACTTACCAAGTGGTCGTGAATTCGAACCCAGGAACTAGGCACTTTACTCGTGTATTTGATTTAATCACCACTGCTCTCAAAACGGCGAAGGATAACATCGTGAGGTAATGGGCATGTCTTATAACCGAAAAATTAAAGACATTTGACATCCACCAATTCGCGTGGTGTGCCCACTCTCTCTCACAGCGTGAGCGTGAGCAATGGTGGCCCAGACTTACGAGTTTGTAGGTCGTAGGACCGAATCCAGACAGGCGCTTTACCTTGTGTAAATAATTTCATCACCATTGCTCTCAAAACGGTGAAGGAAACCATCGTGAGGAAACCGACAGGACTTAAAATCAAACACATGTGACATCTTTTGTCCAAACCGCATTGAGCCCGCGTGTTGAAGTATGGCTCTCTCTTGAAAATGAAGAAAGATAACGTAAATAAAACAATTAGCCAACCTCAAAATCAGGTGTAAGCATGATTTTCATATCTGTATGAAAGGACATGTTTGCCCTTCCGAGGGACAGTTAAAGACCTTTTCTATTATCAATACTTTTGTATATAGCTTATTGACTCAACTTTGAAAGTGATGAAGATTTTTTTTTTAATTTGAATTAGGATGGCTTGAAAAGTGGGAAGACCAACGAAACGACGCTGGTCTGTGTGAAAGATGATACTGTTGAAAAGGGTGTCCGTAACCGAGATGACGATTAATAAAGAAATGTGGAAGAAAACTAAATGTTACGCCGAACCCTTAATACAATTTTGGATAAGCTAAGAAAAAAAATTACTTAGAGATGCGAAGGGTCGGCGTGACCTACAAAAAGTCCAGAATTTTAGCCCTATTTCAAACAAAGACTGTGCTTTGATATTTGACATCTCTTATTATATTAATAGGTACGTATTACACTGTCAATCTCGTTCCCAAACCACCCCAAGGATCGTAATATAACCTACAATTGTATTTGACAGTATCAATTGTTCAATGATTCTACTCATCCCGCCCTCCTCGATGATACATGCGGTTTCAAAAACTTTTTGTGGTTGTGCGCTGATTTTTTTACATGCTTCACTTGTATGTGTGTAGGTTTGTATGTTTGTTTGTAACCGACTCCTTATAGCGCGATTTTGACCCACTTTAAACGACCAGACTTCATTTAAACTCTGTAGACTTATCGAGGACCGATGACAATACTATAATTTCATAAATGTGTGCCATTATCCTTGCCAGGGTTACCAGGACAGCAAAAAAACTGTCTTCGAAAACTACGCTGACAAACGTCACAAACTACACTGACATACGTCTCAAAATTCGAAACATCCTAAAAATAGAAAATAAATAATAGTTTAAAAAAACTAAACAACACGTTTCCATAGAAAACCACACTAAAACGTAGAAAATAATGGAAAAAGCGTGGGGTGCTTTTTAAGGTATTCTTTTATTGACATCAGGCACCCCACGCTTTTTTCCATTATTTTCTACGTTTTAGTGTGGTTTTCTATGGAAACGTGTTGTTTAGTTTTTTTAAACTATTATTTATTTTCTATTTTTAGGGTGTTTTCTATGGAAACGTGTTTTATAGTTTTTAAAAGTATTATTTTTAATTATTATTTTTTTTGGATGGGAAATCATCGAATGATTTCACCCGCTCTGGGCGTTGTGCGCTGATTAAATTTGAATTAAAGTACTGTATCCTTATTTTCGGTCCGTGTGGTGCCGGACGAAAAGAATAAATAGCACTATCCCGTTTCTTTCCGTGGGATTCGTAAGAGGCGACTAAGGGACTTACTAGAGAATGGGCAGCAGCGTTCTCTATGCATTTTTACACCATACTGCGATCGCCAACCCGCCTGCCAAGCGTGGCGTTTATGGCAAACCTCCTAAATTGGAGCAGCCCTATGTCCAGCAGTAGACGTCTTTTGGCTGACGTGATGATGTGATGTGGTCCTATTCCTACACATAGCCTTCCGTCCGAGTGTGAGCAAGTCGGCTACACCAAGTAGCCACCCGCAACCCGCGTGAATAACTACAACTAGGGTTGCCAGGTCTTAAAACCGAAAAGCCGGACAGACCAGTCAGTTTAGCCGGACATTTGGGTAAAAAGGTGTGACATCTTTAATTATTTAATCTTAAAACAAAATTAAACAAACCACTAATGAAATAACGTTAAAATAAATAAGTAACATAAACGAATTAATATTTCTGATTGGTAGACACATGCTTTAAAAGCTAATTTTCTTTTTAAATTGAGTAGTAATAAGTCGGGGACAGTGCTAGTTCACTCGCTTGCGCTAGCGACACAAGGTGAGGCGGGTGGAGCGGAAACCAAGGCAAAATGATCAAATTTGAAAAGCCTAACAAAAAACCGGACTGGCCGGTCACCGTCTAATTTGGCCGGACACACAACCATAAAGCCTGACTGTGTCCGGTTTTATCCGGACGCCTGGCAACCCTAAGTCTACAACTAGGGAAGACAAAGATGGCGAATGTGTCTCTTTCAAAGCGCGTCGCTAGCGCATGTAGTATGTTCAAACTCGAAGGAATATGGATGTGAAAATTGATGAAAATGGGTGAGAAATTGGTGCTACGTACCGTCGCGCTAGGCACATCGCATCTAGTAAGGTGCAACGTTTTCCTTTATCAAACTATCGTTTTATCGCCCAATTTCTCTCCAAACAGTAATTGTACGCTATACACTGTTTTGCAAAACCAGCACCAGCAAAATTTACAGTTAGATATAATAATATAATATTCCACAACTATCACACAACGCCATCTAGTCCCAAGCTAAGCAGAGCTTGTGTTATGGGTACTAGACAACTGATAAACATACTTATATATTTCTAAATACATACATATTTCGAGATATCGCTTACTTCGCGTAAACATTTTGAATTAGTCTTTTGGATGAAAATAAGCTATGAAATAATACTTAAAACTCAGCCCCGAATTGCTAAACAAAGTGATGTAATGATTTAGACTTGATGTATAGTGAAAACTTATTTTACCATATTAATTGATCACGAAGAGAAGACGGTAATTCTATTTTAGAGAGAAGAAGAAATGCCAGTGCTTTATAATGCAGAAAATAACCATGCAGTCTGTGTTAAAAACGAAATAGCATTATTCCAATAATATTATTGATACAATTAAAGAATAAAAAGGACGGACGGAAAAACATCCTCTGTTTTGAAGTTGATTAAACAATTTTTTTAATACTTAACCCTTTAAAATACAGTAAAATCAGTTTCAGACCATCCTGTATTCCACTCCACCGCATATTCACCGACACTCGAGACTCGTCGACTCGATTACATAGTTACGTACATCACAAACCACTCGATGTTTACAATTGTACCGATTACGATTACGATAATGGATCGAGATTAAACCGATTACCGATTATAAACCGATTATATCGAAAGCTGTATCGAATTAACAGGATTATAGTTGGAGAGTGTTTACTTGAGTAGAGGAAGGTACTCTAAATATTAGTTGTTGTTTGTTTTTGTAATTATATACTGAACCCGTTTTGTTGGGTTCTATTAGGTTTGAGATAGAATTCGATCCCGAGTTATTTTTTACCAAAACCGTTTCGATTCATCATCACGACAAAATGTGTGTCCACTTTGGAGAGTTGATAATGAACAGTAGTTATTTTTTTATTTTTTTTTGTATTGGTCACATCTTCATCTGCCTAGCCTTTTCCCAACAATGTTGGGGTCGGCTTCCAATCTAACCGGATGCAGCTGAGTACCAGTATTTTACATGGAACGACTGCCTATCTGACCTCCACAACCCAGTTACTGGGTAATACGATACCCTTTCAAAAACATTTCGATTGGAAAATATTCTGATTTACTAAATAACAGAGCCTTGACCCATTAATAGCCAAGCCTAAGTTAAAAACGTTACTGTTCCAAATTATTTACTTTTATACTGAGTGAAGAAGTAAGAATACAAAAAGGAAAACACGAAATTAGTTTTTTTTTTTATTATTTTTGCTTTTTACGTCGTTTATGCATGTAAAATTCAACATAAAAGTTAGCTAAAATAAAAATAAATACGGTAAACGATATCAATATTATTATGAACAAGAATATTTCTCATAATATTTTGCACATAGCATGATACATGTTTAAAAGTTTAACTGTGCCAAATCTGGTACAGCGGCCGTAAATGGGTACCCCGAAAAATTGGGCTAAAGTCTGCCAGGGTCGCGAGATTTGTTCGAAAGAGTTACCGTGACCCTGGCATATAGGCAACTGTAGGAACATGGATGGGTTTTAGTCAGTAAAAGTCTGACACGCCCTCCCGCTCCACCCAGAGCGGGAGACGCCATTTGATGATTTCCAGCCCATAAAAAGAAAGTCCTCATGCTCACCAGAATCAGTAGGTAAACATGGCGTGTTGTAATTTCATTTAAATGCTGAACTAAAATTGATTTCACCGTATAACTCAACCCTTGCGTTAAACCGAAGGTCATTTCCACAGAAAGGCACACCCTATACAGTCAATTTATGCGTTTATAAACGGCTATCAACGGCTATCTGAGTCTAATCGGCCATCATTATACGTGTTTGTCTAGGCCGAACAAACTTTACAACTAATTAGTGATGTAAAAATGTATGTCCGCGGATACGGATCCGAATACGGATATTTGGTGTCAAGATCCGCGGATACGTATCTTAAGTTTCTTACCCAATCGGTGTCGATGCACATGACCGAAACGATATTTAACGCCACTTGACGCTATGATAGTTGATTTAGTACTTTAGAGTTTATACAATTGGTATGATAAACTCACTATGATAAATGTTTGCAATATTAAGGTGCCAAATGTTTGATTTTTTTTTTATATAAAAAATAATCAGAAAGGAGTTTAACTTTTTCATTGCTATCTAATCAGCTACATATAGAATTTCATCTACGTATCGAAAATTAAGAGTAAAAGATCCGCCAAAAAAGTAACGGAGACACGGATATTTCTTCTCCCTCGGATATCCGCGGATACGGACACGGATCTTTCTTCTCCCTCGGATATCCGCAGATATCACGCACATCACTACATCTAATTTAGGTGCTCTAGTCGTGTGTCGTTGGCTTTTCCTAGAATTTTGTTTTGTTTAATGGTTTTATTTATAGCCGTGGGTACGGGTTGAAGGCTCTAGTTAGCCTTTTATAGGCTATTCAATCTGTAGCCTGAGTTGAACTTTTGAAACTTTGTGTTTAGAGATAATTATTTGATAATTGTTTCAACTTAAATTTTACCAGTCGACAGTGATGTCGATGAATTGACGTGAATGGATTAGTCAAGTTAGGATATAAATTTGTTATTTTTATTAATTAATTAGTTATAAATAATCGTTTAAAAAAAGCTGTGGTGGCCCAGTGGTAACGGACTGACTTACAAATTGTTGGTAGTGGATCGAACTCAGGCAGGCGCTTTACTTTGTGTAAATAATTTCATGACCAAAGCTCTCATAACGGTACCGGTAACCGGCATGTCTTAGAACCAAAATTTCGATTACAGGTGACATCTTTGGTAGATGTCATCTGCGATCGAAATTTTGGTTTGCCTGCACTGTGCCCGCGTGGTAGATTACGGCCCGCTCCCTCTCACTGAGAGGAGGCCTGTGTCCCAGCAGTGGGAACAATATAGGCTGATTATGTAGTTATTTTAATGTTCACCAAGCATAAATAAATGTTTAGCAAATATTGAAAAAAGTAAAACTACGTTTTTTTACGCCTTTTTTTTTCACTAAAATTTCATTTATTAATTACTTTGTATTCATTTGCATTTTATTTCAAATCATTTTCGACTTTGTAGTTTGGTTTCCTATTAAAGCGCGTGATAAAGTGTTATAAACTATTATTTTTAAAGTTAATCATCACGGATTCACAATGAGAGACCATTTTTTTATTTCATCGTGTATTCTTTGTTCAAACCACAGACCATACTGCGAAACCACTACACGCACGGTAAAACAATTTGCTCAAAAGGAAAACATGAACAAAATCGATAGACTTATAGTACATATCTTAGCAACGCCCTTAACATTCAGGGTTCCTTGCGAAATAAAACAAATCTGTCCGTAAAAAATTATAATGTACGTAATTGTATCTTGGGCCGCACCTGGCGCTGAGGTGGACGAGACAGTCTTGATACTTCCGTTTGAGAGAGAATTGATTTATGAAATTATTGCGAAGTTCGGATTGTTTTGTGTTTGTAGATACTTGAATTTGTTGTTTAAAGTGGTTATTTATTTGGTAAAATTTTGACTTACCACTGCTTTATAGCGTCAATATAAAGCTATAAGAATTTTAATTTATGGTGGCGAAGTTGGCTTAACGAATTACGTTTGTTTTATGGGGAGTAGAGAAACTAGGTTTCTTTTGTCCACATAATCGAAAACGCCAAGAATATTTCTGTGCAACGCATGAGTTAATAATTGACATATAGAATTTTAACAAGAAGCTACGCTGTGTTCATCGTCGAAACTCGCGAGGCATTATATAACTTGTTCTCATAAACAGTTTTCATGTACAAAACAAAATATTTCTACTTCAATAAATTATCCATTTAGATCAAAAGCTCATAATTTACCTACAAAACCGAAGATACTTTGAATAAAAGCCAATCGAGAAACTCTTCAGTGTTAGTTTCATTTATAAAATTAACCTTAGAGTAGAACGGACCCACACGGTTCGTTAATCAGGTAAAGAGCTCGTTCTGACCCGACTTCACCCGACCCGTCAATTTTGCACGCTTCAACACACTTTCTGAAAGAATTTACAACAATAATATACGTTTCTCATTTTAGATAGGTACGCGAATTAGAAATGAAAGGTTCAGATATTTTTTTAACTTTATTTCGACTATGCCAGTAACTGATTATGTTACATTCAATTTACGAGTTACACATGAGGGGCTCGTAGCTTAATAATAACAGCTGTACGGGTCGATATTCAAGGTTAAACTACGCTTGCTGTGGTCGGTCCTTCCGAGATAAGAAGCCCGAAAGTCTTACTACCAGTCAGGCCACTAGGAATAGTGTTTCCCAGTAAATGAGGTGAGGAGGCCAGGTAGCTGTATCCGGTTAGACAAGAAGCCGACCCAAAATTTAAGCCAAACTAGATAGTTCAAAAATAAATTATCACCACGACACAGACCAGTTTGCACAATAAAATCATTTGGTTTTGCCATCAAAAACAATTGTGTAGTGATTTAGCTAATGCCTAGCAGTGAACTGTAAGGAAACTGATTGTTATGATTTATCGATCTTCGATAAACACGTTAACATGTCATCATGTTATATTGCACCAAAAAGTAAACTTAATCATACTCAAGTTATTCTTAAATATATATCTAATACATACATACATAAACTCAAGCCTTTGTCTCATGGGGGTTGGCAGAATCTATCCTTACATAGTTCTTTTGCCTTGTTTACGTTCATACACACGCGCTGATTGTTAATACTACAAATCTGACCTTTCTAACGAACATTTCGTACTAAGGCGTCCCTTCCCATGGTTTCACATCTGCCGTGTAAATATCATTTGTTAGTCGCCCTTCAGGTATCCTCTCAACATGACCAAATCATCTAAGCATACTCTTTAAAATGTTTGCCACTACATCTTTCTAATATTATGTTATGACAATCAAATACACAAAGATAGTTAAAACATAAATTTTATCTGCACAGCAGGACATTTTAAGACAAAAACTACACCTTACTATAAACTAAATGACAATAACTACCAGATTTAATAACTTCTATTAAAACAACATTGTTATTTAATAATTGTATGGGTACATCGTAAAGTACCAAGAAGGTGGGTCGTAGTAGTGTCCGTCGAGCTCAGGTGTGTTATAAAGACGTTTTTCTTGTCTCAGGTGCCGCGGTGCCATTGCGGCGTAGGGGTGGGACACTGTCCTGATTTTAGTTATCGATAAATCTTATTAATTTTTACAGCGCTAGTAAATACCAACATTTTAAAACGGTTTAGTAATTCACTAGCAAAAACAGATTACTATTGGTTGTAACAAAATTGGCTCCGTTTCGATGATAACATTTTCACCATCATCATCAGCAGCCTATAAATGTTCCCATTGCTGAGACACAGGCCACACAGGCCTCCTTTCCGTGAGAGGGAATGGGCCATAATCCACCACGCGAGGTCAGTGCGGATTAGCCTATTTTTTTACTAATTATGTATTGCAGTTTTATTCTAAGACGTGGTTTCTTAATAAAATTGCATATTGATAAGTGATTTCAAAGAAAACAAAGGGACTTATTACAACTGAGTACAATAAAGTCAAGCGAACTCGTAAACAGTATACGATAAGATTAACATAACCGCAATAACGCGGGTATAATTCCAGTTTTACTGCCGTATTGGTCATTACTGGCAATATTGGAAATGTAATACTAAATGAGAATCGCTGACCCAGATTACTGCTTCCCGTTTCAATTGTTATTTTAGTAGGAACTAGCAATATATGGTGTTATATAAAGAGGTATTGTTAATTAATTTTGAATGGTTTTTTAGTTACATCTTAAAGGCTCCCACAGACAGGAGTGTCACGACAGCGCGACGCGAATTTAATGGAACTTCATCATCATCATTTCAGCCATAAGACGTCCACTGCTGGACATAAGCCTCCTCAATTAAAAATACAGAAACCCCTAATTAAAGATACAAAAGACTTAGTTTGTCATAATTGCCACGCTTGGCAGGCGGATTGGCGAACGCAGTATGGTAGTAAAATGCATAGAGAACGCTACTGCCCATTCTCTAAAAAGGCCCTTAGTCGCCTCTTACGACACCCACGGGAAGAAATGGGATGGTGATATTTTTTATTTCAGAAAAATTCCTAAGAAAACTTAATGGAAATTGATCTAATCGACACACGTCGCGCTGTGGCGTCGCTGCGGTTTTCCAGACATACCGTCGGTTCTTAAGAAACAGACGGCTTGACTTCATGGATATGTTCTGCTATATGGAATCTGTTTATTTTAACTGTGATGACTGTAAAACACAGGTTAAATGCACATATAAGAATTTTGGAGTAACAAAAAATATTAATAATTTAAACGACTATCAATACGCTTTAACGCTGCATGCTATCAAAAGTTACTAGTTTGTTCTTGTTTATATATATATTTTTATCCACCGACGCTTGTACAGCTGGGCAATATTCTCGATACAGTGGGTGCTTGAGGTCGGCCTAAGAAAAGGAGGCGAGACGACCTAGCCGCGTAATGCAAGTATTGGATCGAGGTGGCCCTGGAAAAGGATGCCTAGAGGCCTTGACTTAGCAGTATATTCATATTCATTTATTTATTGTTTGTCACAGGTGAAAATACAGTTTTTATAATTAGCATGATAGTGTCACTGAAAGTCTGAAACATATTTGTCTGTTACTCAATGTTATCGGCTTTGTTAAAAATTATTAATAATAAAACAGATACTCTCTTAATTTTTGGCGACACTATAGACTGATTTAAAAAATATATATATAAGAAAACCAACTTATCGATATCGACAAACCACTCTCCCATCTCTAATCATAAAATATCAGTCAAAGTATGACAAATATTGTTTTTACTACACAACGGGACAGCCGAGACAACCCAGCATCCCGGGTGCACAGATTTTAAAGATATCTCGGAGATAGCTTGCTTTACTTACATGCTTCTTATTGATATCTAGAGCATTTTCTTTTAGGATAACGTGGGATGAATACATAGCAGGGAGGATAATAAATGGAAATATAAATGTCCGTATTTATGCAAAATGGAACCACACGACAAATTTAGTTTTTTACTTTTTTTGAAGAATACTAATTTAAAAGTGGTCTAAATTCTTATACAAAGAAGAACCACATGATTTTTGCCTTGGAAACAAGGTATACTATTTTTTGTATAAGAATTTAGACCATTTTTAAATGAGTATTCTTCAAAAAAAGTAAAAAACAAAATTTGTCGTGTGGTTCCATTTTGCACAAATACGGACAAATTTCTTTATTATCCAGGGCATACGGTAAGCAGTGCCTGTCTGGGTCTCTCTCTCGGACTCACGGCCTACAATCTCGTAAAAAACTTAATTACTTCTACATACATACATACACAAACTCACGTCTTTTTCCTACGGAGGTAGACATAAACTACAAAACGCCAGAAGCATGAAAGTAGAATAAATGCAATAAGTTACGAAGATGTGTGGTGTGACCCGTGTGACTGTGAATGATAGGCTGAGGAATGATTCGATAAGACAACGGTGTGGTTTAATTGAAGATGTAGTCACAAACATTTAAAAGAATTTGCTCAGATGGTTTGGTCATGTTGAGGGAATGAATGAAGGGCGACTAACAAAAGGTATTTACAAGGTAGATGTAACTTGACACGCTGAAAGGAGACGGAATAGGGGAACATATAGTGACCTTACCGGTGATGTTCTTAAGAAGGGTCAGGTGCATAGTACTGGTAACCGGCGTGCGTGTATGACCAGATGTATGAACTTAAACGAGGCAATAGGAGTATGTAAGGACCGTAGCACGTGGCGGTCTGTAGTTTCTGACTTAATTACTTATGCCAAACTATAACTGGCGATTTTCTTGGAAAAGTCAAAAGAATGGTAATAAGTACCCTTCACTGAACAGAAAAACAAAGAAAACAAAATAAAAACTAACCTAAAAATAGGGCAACACTTTCGGAACTAAGTGCCGGACAAAACGTCAAGTAGAATTTGTCAGTTTGCAACCCAATCCACCTTTTTAGATCAAGTACCCGCTATGTTGAATAAATATCGTATTTCTAAGAAAATTGCCCAATTGTTGAGGCTCTAATGGTCGCGGAATTGTATAAACAAGTTAATTTAACTTGAAAACTTGGTATCCCTTACAATTGTAACTTTAAGTTAAGGTTTAGCGTATACTGGGATGGGGTAAGTTGTTTTTGTTTTTACAATCAATCTGCCTAACGTTTTCCTTCTATATTGGGGTAAGTTTCTAATCTTACGGGATAGACTGCCAATATTTTAGTTAGGGCGTCTACCGATGAGACTTCTACAACCTAGCTCGTTTTTAGGGTTCCGTTGCCAAATGGCAAAAAACGGAACCCCTTAATTTTTCATCAAACCCATACGTGTGGGGTATCTATGGATAGGTCTTCAAAAATGATATTGAGGTTTCTAATATCATTTTTTTCTAAACTGAATAGTTTGCGCGAGAGACACTTCCAAAGTGGTAAAACGTGTGTCCCCCCGCCCGTAACTTCTAAAATAAGGGAATGATAAAACTAAAAAAAATATATGATGTACATTACCATGTAAACTTCCACCGAAAATTGGTTTGAACGAGATCTAGTAAGTAGTTTTTTTTTAATACGTCATAAATCGTAAACCACAATTTACCTTTCATTCAGTCAACTCAAATATAAAAATTAAAAAAAAAAAAACATTTAATTTCATAAACATAAACCTTATGCATAAACCGTGAATTCCTGCAGGTTTGTACGGAACCCTCGGTGCGCGAGTCCGACTCGCACTTGGCCAGTTTTATAACATACTAGCTTTGGCCCGCGACTTTGTGCGCGTACATATTGGTAATCGCGGACACAGAAGTCGCGGAATAAAAAGTAGCGTATGTAATTTTTTGGGGTTCGAACTTATCCCTTACCAAATTTCATCTCAATCGGTTCATTAGTTTAGTCGTAGAAGCGTCACAGACAGACATAATTACTTTCGAATTTATGATATTAAAGTAAAGATAATAAATAATAAAGTAATAAGTATAGATTAGCTAAAATAACCATTTGTTCCTAGATATCAAACATAAAAAACCAACTGAATTGAAAACCTCCTCCTGTTTTGTTAAGCCGATTCCAAGAAAGTTTATTTGCCACAAAAAACACGTGCAAACAAAAAGAACAGCACCCTAATTGCGAAACGCATAATTTATCAGAATCTGAATGGGATTGAAGATTATTTCTAAACCATTGCGTCATTTATTCGAATAAATTGTCGGCTCAGCAACGTAAATAACGCAATGAACGTTGTTTAACTATGAATATTAAACCAATGCCTACCGATAAAAAGTTCCGCAATTACCCCTCTGTTCTTCTCCAGGCCCAGCATCCCAGTGTGCGTTGTTCCTTGCACTAACAGGCCAAAGTCTTTGTAATTCTGGGACATTTTGTCGATAAAATAATTTGATGGCCGCTATAAACAGTTGACAATTAGGTGGGGATGTGCTAAGGAATTAGGAAGGGCCGTTGTTACTTTATAAAGAAAGATGGGACCGCAGACATCTGTAGGAACCTTAGGTAGTAACAGGGTGGAAGAACTCCTGCCAGGGTGGCGGAGATGTTCAAAAGAGTTACCGTGGCCTTGGCACAGGCATCTGAAGGAACACGGGTGGATTTTAGACAGTAAAAGTCTGACACGCCCTTCTGCTCCACCCTGAGCGGGAGAAATCATTTGATGATTTCCCACCAACAAAACAAAAAACAAAAATAAAAGGCTAGAAGAACTGCCCCCCTAGCCAAGTTACAACCGTTTCGTGTCGAATTTCGTTCTCCAATCTGTAACGCCTCGGTGTCAGCAATTGTAGAAAACGATAAGTTGGTAGCCACGTTGACGCGCCTGAGTCGGCCGCTCGTTCTACTATGTCTTTAGAAAAACGACATTATAACAAAGGATGTAGCGTTGAACATTGTAGAAACGATAACAATTCATTCTATCATTCTGAACGATGTGAACTTGGCTACGAATTTTCTATTCGTTTGTTCTAACCACGTGACTTAACGTTGAGATGATTTCATTCCCATACATTTGATTAGTTTTCGACTAGCGTTAACGATTGCAGATTATCAACTTGGCTAGGGGTGCTGAGCTGAACACGAACGGATTGACGAAATAATGGAACGTAAGTATCTTATAGTTAGAATTTCGGCGTATATGAGCGATAACGAGGCAAAAGAAGTATATTGTAAGGATACGTAGCAGGTGGCGTTCTGAAGTTTCTGCCTGACCCATGGGAGGAAGGTGTTTTTGTGTGTGTGTATGTCAATCATTAGCACAGTTCGTGTCGATATGTAGAAGCATTATCAGCCTATATTGTTCCCTCTGCTGGGACACAGGCCTCCTCTCTGTGAGAGGGAGTGGGCCGTAATCTACCATCCGAGTCACATGCGGGTTGGTAGATGTCACATGTCTTCGAATTTTTTGTTCCAAGACATTCCGGTTTCCTTACGATGTTTTCCTTCACCGTTTTGAGGGCAGTGGTGATGAAATAATTTACGCAAGCTTGCATGGAACCCAAGGTCTATAATTCGTAAGTTGCGGCAGTAACCACTCGGCCTCCTATGCTACATCTAGTGCTATTCACTAATCTAATTAAAAATCGTAATTATGTCCACTTCGAGTACATATAATTGGTGATGTTCTTTTAAAATCGAATGCACAGTAATAACTAACCTACACTTACCAGAAAATATTAAAGCTCACAAGTGAATCAAAACCTATAGGGGACAGTTTTCCAACGGCAAAGTTGTCCTTCAGTATAATTCATCTTTTCGGTAGCAATCTCTAAATAGTTTGTACTGAACCCTCGGTGCGCGAGTCCGATTTGCACTTGGCCGGTTTTTTTTTTTTTGTTTTAAAACGGGTCGATGCGGGAGAGGAAAACTAGCTACGTCAATAATTTCTTAGAAGGTCACTCTGTATTATATGTAGAGAGACAATCACGGTCAAAGGTATGTAAATCAGAGCACTATATGATGTCAAAGAGAACTGTTTATCATATACCTTTGTGACAAATAGACAGACAATACGTCCAGTTTGAATGGTAAACTACAGTTTATATGGAAGCTTCACGCGTTTTACTTTTGAAGGGGTAGGTAGACGAGCGTTTACTTAAGAGTGTTCACGTCGCATTTCACGTGGTTTTTCGTGATTATTTCATTCAATTTAAATCAAAGCTTTTTCTTTCAGCCAAGCTCTTGGTCGTTGTTGTTTAAATTATTTTAACCATTTACTCTTAAATAAAAAAAATAATTAATCGTAATATGTAGGCAAGTACCTACTGCAAATAAAAAATATTTCGATTTTTATGAGTAAATAAGTACAGACGCCAGCACATCAAGCTACCTGAAACTGACAAATTTTGCCAATCAACCTTGAACCTAATGCTTTAGCGATACAATTGAAAATCTATAAAAGAAATTTGACAGATTGTAGTAGCTCGATGTGCTGGCGTCTCTACCAAAACAATAGTAAAAAAATGCAATCTTTTTACATAGGTATTTATCCGATTTTTATAATTCTTTTTTCTTTGGAAAGGGTAACAGGTACTTCGAAATTTGACCCATTTAATTATTTTTTTTATAAAATCCAAACCGAAGTGCAGAAAAATATTAAAAAAAGGCCTTCATCCAGCAGGGTTTCGCCTGAAATCCAAGCGAGCGATGATCCAAGGCGGAATTCAGTTTTTTTTGGCCAAAGTGGTGAAGCACCTAGTCATATTTTTTTTAACAATTCAATTGCTTAATTCTTTCATTTCCGACCAATAAGTATAAACTGCAAAACTGTAATTTCAATCCGGAAATATTCGTCCACAACCAAAATCTACAAATCTGTCAGTTTTTCGAGTCCTTTTTCATTGGCATATCCATCGCTGGACTCTTCATCAAACGTCAGCATGCGAATGGAACGTCATCGGATGCAAGCGTCCAACATATCGGACGTGTCGGACGGATCGGACGGATGATCGAGTGACAAGAACAAATTGCTTCTGAGCTCTCAAGCTGTTCGGATGACAGGGTAAGCGACGAATGTTTTTGGATGAAATAGTACTTTTAAATACGCTTTTATTCGTTTCACCTGTATGTTTGTTTGTAAGTATGTAACTAAGTTTGTAATCGACTACTTTCTACTTGATTTTGACCCACTTTAAACGGTCAGATTTCATTTAAACTTTGTAGACTTCTCGAGGACCGATGACAATACAATAATTTTATAAAGTGCCATAATCCTTGCTTGGGTTACTAAAATAGCAAAAACTAAAAAACACTCTTTTGTAGCTAGCCGAACTAAAAAATAGAAAATAAATATTAGTTTAAAAAACTAAAAAACTAAAATACTCGCTTCCATAGAAAACCAAACTAAAAAGTAGAAAATAATTGAAAAAAGCGATGGGTGCTTTTTGAGGTATTTGAAATGGTATCAAACACCTAACGCTTTATTCAAATTATTTTCTACTTTTTAAGGCTATCGTTGGACTGGTCAGAATCAGTAATGGAACAATGGGGACTATCGTTTTTTTTCCTCACCAGTTGGCGCCACTGTTGACTAAGGTCCAGTACCTCGGCAAACAAGCATACTTGTGGCAATTTAAAAAATAAGTTTGTAAACAGTAAACAAACTAACCTTTGAATTAGCTGCTCTTTGAAGGCCGCTTATTTTTGCGCCTCTTTTTCTTAATTCCACTTTCAAAGCGTTCACATTCATCGCCAAATAATCCATATTTGCGATAATTTCACGAAGGACATCACTTTTCAACAGGTAAATTAAAGAAATTATAATTTATGTCACGAAGCCCGCCAAAACCAGTGAAAATTTAATTTTTTCGGACCTCACGCGACACAAGCGCCTCTAATGGCAAATTCACACGCGATGCGATGCTCTGAAAAATCTTAAACCATATTCTCTAAACATTACTTTGAAATTCGAACGGTGTCTCGTTGTGAATCTGCGATGACTTTACTTTAAAGACAAATGAGTTCGCTTTCCATTTGTGTGCGCTCACTTGAGTGAGGTGAGCACTGTACTTTATAGAGTAGTATACTTCTGAATTCACTTTTTAAAGACAACCGTGACGATACTCAAGTAGACATTGCAGACTCTCCATTGCATGTGAAAACCAAGTAGATAAAAAAGTACGTAATTAATTTAATAACTACGCCCACATCGTTACGAAAACGCGAATTAATAGTTCATAAAAACATTATTTTTATTACAATATTAATAACTTTATCTTCACATCAAACATATGTCGTATTTCGAAAATGGTCGTATGTCGCTAAAATATAGACTCATTTGGATAATCATTATTTGGGCAATTAAATAAACATTATATTAATGTAGGGGTGCTTAAATTGACAAAATGTGTGTCCATTTTGAGGGGTTGATAATGAACCGTGGTTTTTTTTAGGGTTACATCACCATCAATGTTAGGGCCGGCTTTCAGTCTAACAGGATGCAGCTGAATACTCGTATTTTACACGGAGCGACTGCCTATCTGACCACCGAAACCCAGTTACTGGGTAATACGATATTTAATACAGAGGCGGACTTAATGCCATAGGCATTTTCTACCAGTCAACCTTTGGGCGATGCAGAGACATACAGTGGTAGGTGCAATAAATTTGGTGAATAAATATTTAAAATATAAACGCATAAAACTATTTAAACCATAAATATAACATATATATATATACCTAACTATATATACATATATATACACGCATAAATATATATAAATAAACGAACTTACTAAAATCAAGTAAGACAAACAATGAAGAAACATTACAGTTGTAATGAAACTGCCAATTTTTTGCGAATGTGCTCGCGAACTTTAACTTTGAGAGTCAATCGGTTGGGTGCCATCCTGATTTCTTGGGGGAGCGCATCCCACAGAGAGATAGACTGGACAAAGAAGGAAGAGTGAATGAAGTCTGTGCGATGACTGGGACATTGAAGAGGATGATTCTGCGATGAGCGTAGATTTTTATGATCGACAACACCGCTTGGTAAGACTTGTTGACAGTTTCGGACTTCTGACGACCCATAAAAACTGTCATAGATCCACAAATGACAACTGAGACCAACGGCTTAACATGCTTTCCGAGGCATGGAGGGGTCTTGGTATCGAAAGACGGTCTCCCATTCACGAACTTACCTCGCCAAGTGTAGCTTAAGGCCCTCTTGTAGTTGAAGACGTTTCGGCGAACATTGGCCGGTCGTTGCGAGCGCTTGAGCTGCTAGATTTTGTGTATAATTGTTTCGTGGAGACAAAATGATAAGGAAATTATAAAATATTTTCTCAACATACCCTAAAAAACAATAAAACCTATCTTTTGGTATGAGTTTTACATGGTTTAATGATGGAATCTCTTCAAGGTACACGTTTTCGTTGAGGCTCAGAATGTCAACTTCCCAAAATGTCCCCTGGTACCAAAATGTCAACTTCCCATAATGTCCCTTTCCCAAAATGTCCCTTTCCCAAAATGTCTCTTTCCCAAAATGTCCCTTTCCCAAAATGTCCCTTTCCCAAAATGCCGCTTTCCCAAAATGTCCCCCATTCTTAGAATTAAGCGTTATAACCCAACTAAAAAATAAAAAACAATATAATAATCAAATTTTTTATTTTAATTACTTTGTATCAACTCTTTCGTCAATTTTTTATTAGAAAAGGAATTTGAAATGAAATATAGTTATATATTATCAACATATTATAAAAATAACTTTAATTAGAACTAATACGTTCAAGTACACAGTAATTCAATAGGATTTCAATAGTCAGATACAGACTGATAATTAAGCGTTAAACTATTATCTAGAAAGAAATTCAATTAAATAAAGCAAGTCTCAAAAATATCAATTTCTTTAAAAATTGTTGAATTGTGAGATGATTTCCTTGTAATTGTTTTAAATATCTTGCATATTTTCTATCGAACTCAATATCTCTGAGCCTTCTTCTGCGGTTGGTCTGCTTAAATAGTGAATCCTGTATACGGCCATCCCAGTATTTGCTTTCTTTTTTTATCTTATATAAAAAATAATAAAAATTTGGATTCTTTGGTATAAGGCTATTTACACGTCGGTGCCATCCTTCTAGAGCATTGGTGGTTCTATGGCGTTGGCCAGCGCAGCTTAATATTAACGGTGATTTTCTGGGATACCAGGTAGACTCGAAATAACTGCGAAAACGCCTCATCTCTGATGTATTTGGCGCTGTTTCCAAAATATAATTCCATGCGCCTGGTATATGATTTGCCGGCACCAAAGGAAGAATGGCACTCATTCTAGTCACGTTACGACCAGCTCTTGATTTATTCAATTTTGTTTTTTTTGAATATTTCCAAATCGCTGCATTGAAGTGACGGTAACAACCAGTCACTCTAGCCTGCGGAAAAACCGCCGAAACTGCGTTCATGATGGCAATTTCATAATCCGATTTGAAAGTTTTAATTTGGATCTGTAAATTCTCTTTTATGAGACTAAATAGGCGCATATATGTTTGTTCCGTTTTGTTTGGTAAGAGGGCGTATATAACCGGTACTATTTTTGTAGTATTTTCATCGGATGCTAAATCCATGTGCAATACAAACATTTGATAAAAAGGTTTTGGAGCTGATTTAAACGTCCCATCGGCATAGTATGAACCTGGCGTTCTCATTATTTTTTTAGCGATAGTGCTGGCAAAAATTATAATTTTTTCCGTACTGCCATCTTCACACACTAAAAACTTTTTTGCTAAACTTTGTGGTATTTGAACTGTTTCAGTATTATTATGTACTAGCAAGTCTGTATTCAAATATTTTTTTCGCGCTCGGTAAAGAGAGCTTTTTAAGGAACGAAATGTTGGTATCAAGTCTCGATCATCACGATTCTCATTGCTTAGGTCTGCCAAAGTAGATTCGCAAATTTTTTGAATCGGCCCT
Source organism: Aporophyla nigra (assembly GCA_947507805.1). Taxonomy (NCBI): domain Eukaryota; kingdom Metazoa; phylum Arthropoda; class Insecta; order Lepidoptera; family Noctuidae; genus Aporophyla; species Aporophyla nigra. The sequence continues at coordinate 4,921,002 of OX382318.1, forward strand.
AAATTATCACACACTTCCTTTTTCAACCTGATTTTTTCTTTTTTAATATTGATGGCAACAATATTAAGTTCACAAGTATGCGTTGATTCTCTTAAAACAATTTTCCTGCTTTTATCTAATGTCAATGATGCATTACATACGGTTCTATTAATACATCGCCATAACGTACTGTCTTTGTTAGTTTTGTTTTTGTTGTACTGAAATCCCTTCCATATTAGTGTTTGATTTCCTTTTTGGTTACATATAAAGTCTAATTCCTCACTCATTTTCAAGTTATTAATAAAAACACGTCACAAACAACAAAATTAAACTGTCTCACGTAAGTATACACAATACCATTGAATAGAATAAAATGTCAATAAAATACATATTTTTTCAAAAGTACCCACTTTTGTGAGATAAATATTTTTCTTGATAGTTTCGTTTAGTTTATGCAACATGTTTCAAAGAAAATGATTTTTAGAGGCTTTCTTTATTTATTTAAATTTCTTTTTAACTTGATAATATAAAACTGATTACATAATATGTCGGAGGAAATGGTCAAGAACGAATAGATAATAATCTAGTTCAATTAATTTAGTTAAGTTAATGTCAATTAGTTCAATTAATTTCTGGACGAACAAGATCGTCTAAATGTGACCAACATAATACATTCTAACAGTTATGATGTTGGTAGTTACATTTCTTTACATCCAATCACAAGCGAGGACGATTATAATTATTGTTTTTTTATTTTTTAGTTGGGTTATAACGCTTAATTCTAAGAATGGGGGACATTTTGGGAAAGCGGCATTTTGGGAAAGGGACATTTTGGGAAAGGGACATTTTGGGAAAGAGACATTTTGGGAAAGGGACATTTTGGGAAAGGGACATTATGGGAAGTTGACATTTTGGTACCAGGGGACATTTTGGGAAGTTGACATTCTGAGCCTCAACGCACGTTTTAAATGGCGATTTAGTGTCAACTTTATGATTATTTTTTATCGAGCCAATTGTTTTAATTCACGTTTCTATCTTCACACAGCGCTTAACAGTATGTTCAATTTTGCTAAATAATATTTTTTTTACGGAAACTAGCCATTTTGCTAGATTTACAGAGGTTTAAAAAAGTTAAAAAGTACTGCAACCTCGCCTTAACCCGATCGATTGATCCGTGGGACTGTTAGAACTTAGTCATAAGCCCCTTGTATGGACAACATTTTGATATAGATTATTGTCGGTGGACAAACAAGACAACCAGTCAGCTGTGGTGGTGGCCCAGTGGTTACGGCCGCGACTTAAGAGCTGTAAGTCAAGGTTCGAGCCCAGACAGGCGCATTTGCTTTGTGTAGATCATTTCACTGAAGTAATAAACCCGAAAAAAATAAAATACAAATGAATTACGAAGTCGGCTAAAATTTTAAATATTTATTTATTTTTAAAATCGTTCTAGGAATTCTCAAATGACGCGCAAGAAATGGCATTACATTTTTTATTTATATTATACATATGAACAAATTATCGTGTAACAACTTGTATTGTACAATTGAACAAGTCAACTTGCATCAACCAAGTGTGAACCCACAACCTTTTCTTTACAAGCAGATATTTTAACCTCTGAACCACAACCGACAGCCAAGACCAATAAATTATCCTCTATTTAATAACGTTTAGCTTCCTGCCCACCTCAATACGAGAACCGTGAAGATAGCAATAAATTCCTGGCCTCATCAGGGGCGTAATAATATAAATAACGGAATATCCCCTACGACTCTGTTCGTGATGGTATGTCGCACAGAATGGGCTTTTGGCTGTCCGAGTGGAGTTTTTAGAAAACCTAGTGTGAGTAACCGGGTAGTCTTTGAAACGAAATGTTTATTTATGTGAGTAGAAGGCCAATTATTAACGTAATTAAAAAGGTTCAAAATCTAGTCGCAGTCTCAACTCGGCGGCATACAAATGTCAAAAAGTTGTCAAAAATGTATCGAAATTCGAGGTATTTTTAACAGATTGAGACTCAGCGTTGTGATTATAGTAATTCCCCTCCAATTTCGGGGTGGTCTATGTTCAGCAGTGTACCGTCTTTCGGCTGAAATGATGACGATGAACTTATAGGGTTGTATTGATGATATTAATTATAATAAATAGTAATATTAATTATAAAAAAAGTCGTACACTTTTGTAGACTGAAAAATAGAAAAATTTCTTCTCTTCAGTCTTAACATCGCCGTGCAGACGGTAGAACTAGAAAATCTTTCTACAATCTGTCATTTAGTCCATTGTTCCGTTGACAAAACCCACTTCTGACATCACCGGCCGTAAGGCACACTACCAATATGCTAGTTTCTGACATCCCCCCCCGGCCGTAAGGCACTCTATAATTATATGCTAGTTTCTGAGATCACCCCCCCCCCCCGGCCGTAAGGCACACTATAATTATATGCTAGTTTCATGAGATCACCCCCCCCCCCCCGGCCGTAAGGCACACTATAATTATATGCTAGTTTCTGACATCATCCCCCCCCCGGCCGTAAGGCACACTATAATTATATGCTAGTTTCTGACATCATCCCCCCCCCGGCCGTAAGGCACACTATAATTATATGCTAGTTTCTGACATCATCCCCCCCGGCCGTAAGGCACACTATAATTATATGCTAGTTTCTGACATCATCCCCCCCCAGCCGTAAGGCACACTATAATTATATGCTAGTTTCTGACATCATCCCCCCCGGCCGTAAGGCACACTATAATTATATGCTAGTTTCTGACATAATCCCCCCCCAGCCGTAAGGCACACTATAATTATATGCTAGTTTCTGAGATCACCCCCCCCCCCCCGGCCGTAAGGCACACTATAATTATATGCTAGTTTCTGAGATCACCCCCCCCCCCGGCCGTAAGGCACACTATAATTATATGCTAGTTTCTGACATCATTCCCCCCCCGGCCGTAAGGCACACTATAATTATATGCTAGTTTCTGACATCATCCCCCCCGTCCGTAAGGCACACTATAATTATATGCTAGTTTCTGACATCATCCCCCCCCCGGCCGTAAGGCACACTATAATTATATGCTAGTTTCTGAGATCACCCCCCCCCCCACGCCGTAAGGCACACCATAATTATATGCTAGTTTCTGACATCATCCTCCCCCCCGGCCGTAAGGCACACTATAATTATATGCTAGTTTCTGACATCATCCCCCCCGGCCGTAAGGCACACTATAATTATATGCTAGTTTCTGACATCACCCCCCCCCCCCCAGCCGTAAGGCACACTATAATTATATGCTAGTTTCTGAGATCACCCCCCCCCCCCCCCGGCCGTAAGGCACACTATAATTATATGCTAGTTTCTGAGATCACCCCCCCCCCCCGCAGCCGTAAGGCACACTATAATTATATGCTAGTTTCTGACATCACCCCCCCCCCCCAGCCGTAAGGCACACTATAATTATATGCTAGTTTCTGAGATCACCCCCCCCCCGGCCGTAAGGCACACCATAATTATATGCTAGTTTCTGACATCATCCTCCCCCCCGGCCGTAAGGCACACTATAATTATATGCTAGTTTCTGACATCATCCCCCCCGGCCGTAAGGCACACTATAATTATATGCTAGTTTCTGAGATCACCCCCCCCCCCCCCCGGCCGTAAGGCACACTATAGTTATATGCTAGTTTCTGAGATCACCCCCCCCCCCCCGCAGCCGTAAGGCACACTATAATTATATGCTAGTTTCTGACCCCCCCCCCCCCCCCGGCCGTAAAGCACACTATAATTATATGCTAGTTTCTGACATCACACCTCTTGTGTGCCTTTTATTATTATTTCAGCCGAATGTCGTCCACTGCTGGGCTGGACTAAGGCCTCTCCCAATTTGGGGGCATTGCCATAATCGTCACTCTTGGCAGGCGGGTTGGCGATCGCAGTATGGTGGTAAAATGCATAGAGAACGCTGCTGCCCATTCTCTAGTAAGTCCCTTAGTCGCCTCTTACGACATCCACGGGGAGAAATGGGATGGTGTTATTCTTAACGTTCGGCACTACATGGTACCTTTGCCTTTGTGTTTCTTTTAGTATGTGCTAAATAAATGTATTTTCTTTCTTTCTTTCTTTCAGTGGTGGTAATGTTACGAGTGCTGAAAGACAAACATCGATATTTTCAGTTTTACCAAGAATGATTTCCTAACTAAACAAAAATAACCCAAAAAAAGTACCTTCCAACTGTTCAAACACACATTTGTTACATCACAACTGCGGTACCATCAATAACTGCTTGCCTCAACATGAACCGTAATTTTATGACCGCAAGGTAGTTTTTCGTTCGGCACGCGAGTTACATAACTCTGGAAGACGGTATGTTCCTCCAGTTTTATGCGTCGATAATATTTGGCAATATGTAATAATAAATGTTGCTTATTTGTATGTTTGTGCGTCTTTATGTATTTTTTATTTGCTGTCTCCGGTCGTGTGGTTTTAAGTCAGCAATGACCGTACTCATATAGCTGAGGAAGGTATTTTAATCGACTTCAAAAAAGAGGAGGTTCTCAATTCGTTTGATTACGATAGTTCTTTTTAATAGATAGATTTCTTTGCGAATTTATAATTTATGTACATACTGTGACAATATTTGTAAGTTTATGTTGTGTTTTTGTGTGTTATTTATGATAATTTGTAATTTTATTTTTTTGATATAAGTTTATAGGATAACTTCTAAATCATATAATTTTATAAATTTTTGCTTGCCTATTTCCAGGCAGAATGTACATGGCTCACTCCTATTTACACCACCTGTATTTTAATGAAACCTACATTTGTTGCAAATAAATGATTTGATTGATTGATTGAGGTCAACCCATGAGGTTGACGGCTGCTTAACCGGACTTGTAAATCGTATAGTTGCTTGCTAGCACCCCTTTTTTTTTTGGCAGGAAATCATCTAATGACTTCTCCCGCTCTGGGCAGAGCGGGAGGGCGTGTCAGACTTTTACTGACTAAACCCCACCCATGTTCCTTCAGTTGCCCATGTGCCAGGGTCACGGTATCTCTTTCGAACAATCACGCGACCCCGGCAGGCATCGGTCCTAGCAGACCCCTTCAATGCTACTGACATCTCTTTGAGGCGCGCGTGGAACACTACGCGCCGTCGACCCGAGCCTGGTCCTTACCGGGCGGCGAGCTACCCATTGCTCGCCTCCCGCAAGCTCGTGCCTACGGTGGCCGGGAGTCCGCAATCGACTCCCGACGCCCGGGGCGTCTGCTCCTGCGGCGGCTAGGGACGTTAGGGCGCAGTGACTGCCACTCCCTCACGCGCCCCGCCTCCTCCTTCGCGAGCATTACTGCTTCGCAGAAGGAGGTGACGGCTTCCCATGCCCTCTCGCTCCGTACCATGGCTCGCACCAGGGCCGGACGCGAGAGGTCGCCGCCGCCGATCGCCTCCACGAGGACACGGCGGTGCTCCGCCCAGGCACCAGCGCGCTGGTGCTCCGCCAACTATTTCACATAGACCGGCTGGAAGCGGTCTGAAAGCGGATGCGCTCGGAGCCGGTCGGATGCGCTCGCAGCCGGTCCGATGCACTCGCAGCCGGTCGGATGCGGTCGGAGCCGGGTGGATACACTACAAAGGCAGTACCAGTATTCCACGCAGTCCAAGTTTTGTTTTCGGTGTAAACGAGTGCTCTTCGGAACATGGATTTAGATAGCTCCGATGAAGAAATATATTTGTTAGCAAGATTTTTTGAAGCAGAATAAAACAAACGAAAGCGCAAGCGGAGACAAATATGGGCAAAAAATATTTGGAAAAATATTATTTTAAAATATTCGATCGGCTGCGCGAGCGAGAGAGAGCACGCAATCAGAGCCGATCGGCTGCGCGAGCGAGAAAAGTACGCGATCGGAGCCGGTTAGCTCCTCTTATTATTTCACACCAAGCGCGTTCAACCATTCTTAATGACAAAATCAGTGCACATGCAAAAATAAACCTTACTACAATGACTAAAAACTCTGTTTTCAGCGTTATAAAAATCTGCTCTCCTCTCCGAGCTGGTCTGTGTGAACGGACCCTTAGTTCGCACGGCTACATACCAAGCTATACATTTCCAGTATAAACTGATCGCACATTTTATGGGATTTCCGTATAATTAGAGGTCAACTTAAACTGGAAACGTATAAGCTTGATATGTAGCCGTGTGTACGAGGGTTTCCTGTATTGTTATTCTTGTACCAATAACTGTCAATCGTACTCACCGTACGAAGGACGCGGAAGAACTCTCATGCATAAGTTACTTAATAATATCTACAGAATAATATTTCGCAAGCGAATCCCCGGTACCTCATAGTGTACCTTCGCGTGACAGCCAACTGTTCAGAGACACGAACCCGGGACCCTACTTATTTATTCACGAGAACCATCTAACATACAGACATACTGCAAAACAATGTTGTTTTACCTGAATACCGGTGATACGAAAAGAATAGGCTCGTCTCAGGTAGGATATGGGGTGTTTAAAGATATCTAGGAGTCAAGGATTTGTGTAAATTCAGTAGTAATATGATTTGCATGCCCATGTGACGGTAGAACATGGAGCCGAACAACTCTTACGATAAAACATCTAACTATGTACTGAATACCCTAGTTCGATTTTATTTCAAATTCAACTTTCGAAGTGAATTTGATAGATACCGCCAATGTAGTGTTATTCTGTAAAGTTCAGTGCTCACCTTTTTTTTGGGTGGGAAATCATCAAGTGACTTCTCCCGCTCTGGGCGGTGCGGGAGGGCGTGTCAGACTTTTACTGACTAAAACCCACCCGTGTTCCTTCAGTTGCCCATGTGCCAGGGTCACGGTATCTCTTTCGAACAATCTCGCGACCCTGGCAGGAAAATCCAACGTCACGTGGTGTTCCCAGGCGGTCACCCATCCAAGTACTGACCACGCCCGATGTTGCTTAACTTCGGTGATCGGACGAGAACCGGTGTATTCTCAATCCTTGCCTCAATCCTTCCAGTAAATATAGGTAGGTACGCTTTTCGACATTGCAATCGTATTTCGAAGGCTATAAACCTACCTGATTTCTATTCTGTAAAGTTCAGTTCTCACCTCACTCAAGTGAGCGCACACAATCCGAAAGCGAACTCATTTGTTTTTAAAGTAAATCATCGCGGATTCACCGTTCGAAGTTCAAAGTGATGTTTAAGAAATCACAGTACTGAACTGAAGCTGGCATATCAGCATAAGCCTATAAGGTTCTCAAACAGAGAGGACACAAACCCCCTCTCTTCGAGGCGGAGTAAGAGCTATAACGTACCACGAGGGACTTACTGACAACACTGCCTCAAAATCGCTAAAGTAAAGAGATAGAGCACAGAACAAATCTATACAAAATACGCATTAAAAAGCACGCCAATAGCCTGGCTTCAGTACTGACCCATCCACTGGAACACCGTCGATTGAAGAGACAGCACACCAGGGACATAGCTCGATCTAGTCATGCACTAAGAACTGAGCTGTGATAGGCGGTGAGTTCTAGACCAGAGTGCCCAGCTGGTCACTCTGGTCTGGAATTCATTGTCTGTTGTAAGTTGTATGTTGGCGTCGGTCTGCCGTTGCCGGGAGATGGATTCTTTGGTTTGGATTTTAACAATTCACAGATATAGCGAACAAAGTGCGTTATTATACTCAAATTTAAGTTGACTTTATAATTGTGAGTTGTTTATAATTTTAAGTTGTTTATAATTTTAAGTTATGTATGATAAACGAGCGCTTCTCGCCATCTAACTGTAAAGTTTGGCGAGGGAAATATGTAAAAAAAAAAAACTTTTTTGTAAAGGTAAATAAATAAAAAAAAAGAACGGGGACGGACCTCAATGGAGGCCAGAACTCGCAACATCAACAAGCACAGAACGCAACTGCTGAAGGCTTGGAAACCTGATTGCAAGATTGGACCAGTTCTACACCCCTAAAACGCTCACATAAAGATATCCTTCCTTAGGTAACAATCTATTGAATATCGTTCGCGTCACCATCCGTGCCAGTCGCGGCACAATCAGAGAAATAAACTTCAATAAATATAGTTTGATTTACTTCTCCAAACGTAGCGCTATTTACTCAAAAAGGTTATAAAAGAAATAGTATGAATAACTAGTTGGCGACAAAAAAGTTGCTCGTGGTTGTCGAGGGGATAAGGTGCAGTGATGACAGGTGGAGTAAAGCTGTAATAATGTGGCGTCCAAGAACTGGAAGGCGAGATGTCGGTCGTTGAGCAACGAGAAGGGCGGACGATATTGTTGCCAGTGCGGACAAAACCTGGAAGAGGCTGTCACAGGAACTTGGGGATTGGGACAAGAAAAGAGAGGCCTATAGCTGTGGATAAAGTCGAGCTGTGGATGACGATGATGGTGACGGGCAAATATTAGCCCTCCACACTGAATTTCGGCCATGGCGGCCATCTCAGTGGAAAATTGGAAATATGTCTTTAGCGCGGGAGATATAAGCGCCGCTGAGCCTGTAGCTTTAGAACCGCCGCACATGAGGCTACTAGTGGCGGCCACAGCAAGGCCCAAGTGGCCCTGAGGCCAAATGTCACTATGAAAACTTAGTTGAATTGACCCGCGATAATGACACTCTGTAGTATCAGGTGGAATGACAGCGCAAATCACCTTGTGAGATTTTCACAGAATAACCCGGATCCTCATTGTTTTTGGAACGAAGTTCCTTATCGCGCGTTGTGAAAGGGGGCTAGACGGAAAAAATTCTTACGAAAAGTTGTCACGACACTTTTTAACCGACTTCAAAAAAAGGACGAGGTTTCTCAATTCGACTGTATATATTTTGTTGTTTGTATGTTGTTGTTTTTTTTTTGTTGTGAGTAGAGAGAGAGGGGGAGAGAGGGGGAGAGAGAGAGAGAGGGGGAGGGAGAGAGAGAGAGAGAGGGAGAGAGAGGGAGAGAGAGAGAGAGGGAGAGGGAAAGAGAGAGAGAGAATATTTTTGTTGAGTGTATACAGGTTTTTTGTACATAATAAATAATAAAAAAATTATAACAATTATGAATCTTGGAAAGGAACTTCGTTCCATCCGGGTGTCCCTTGACACCTCTAAAGCTTTTTTTTTTAATGTGAACGCAGTAACGTCAAAACTGAGAGACTTAGCGTTTGTAAGGTAAAACCTCCTAAATAGTCCGTGAAATTCTTTTTTAAATTTTGGTTCATTTAAATCGACTGAATAACTATGTAAAGAGTCATTCAATCGAATTAAATTATCCGAAATAAAAAAAAATAAACAATTTTTTTTTTTAATTGATGATTTAAATTTTTATAATTATGTAAATCTATATTTCTTAAGGTCGCAAATCACATTTTAATCAACATACAACTTTGTTGTGACCTGCATATTGCAAAAAGAGTAAGAAAATTAGAATTTCACTGGTGAAAATTGAATTTCACTGGTGAAAATTGAATTTTACTGGTAAAAATTAAAAGCTTAAAATGCAAAGATTATTATCAAAATAACGGAAAGTTATACAGATATGGTAATTATAAGTAAACATAATAAAATACGTTCAAAATTTAGTAGCAATCTCATCTCAGCGACAATCAAATGTCAAAAACGTTGTCAAAAATGTATACAAACTCGAGATATTATTGACAGATTGAGACTGAAATCAGACTATGAACGATCATAAAATTTTGAGAATTGCCCCTGTAATATGCCAGTTCGATCTGTCTTAACAAATCTTCGTAAACGCAGAGCCTTGTCACATCAAGGATAATCATAAAAGAAATGATAAAACAACAACGTAGAAGATATTTATATAGGTATCTCTTCACGTTTCTTTACGAATATGGCAATCACTCTTATTCCATCCAAAATCTTCGACATTGCCTTAAAGATCATCTACAAAATCTATCATGATTTTTGTAAATGAATATATAATGATGGATATTTCTGTTATTTTCGGATTCACGCGTAATACTGCTATTTGTCAGGTAGGCGTCCATATTTTTCTATTAAGGGTGGTAGATATATCACGATCAGGATTGTAGTTCATGTGTTTTAGTTAAGGATTGAATATATACGCATACATTATTTGTGGGTTTGAATATTTAGATATATGTTTAAGATTAGAGGTCGTAACTTTGTCCTGTGGCTGGGTGACGTTAAAGATAATGACAATTTTATCCCCCTTTTCAACTATTGAATATAGATCGATGGCTCATACTAACAAGGGGAGTGTCAGACTTGGGAATCACGGATTCCCATCACTTTTATATATATTGTAGGGCAGGTTCCCCTCAATACATATATAAAGCGGCAAGACGCCATTCGTCTTTATTATTGAGAAATTTCAACTCAAAGTTCTATGTGTAACTTAAGTAGAAGGAACCTTTATACCGGTTGTAGCAATGGTTCCGTGGCGTAGTGGTAACGCTCTTGCTTACGGAGCGGCCGGACGGCTGTTAAAGTCCCGGTTGAAGTTACTTTTTTTTTTCTTTTTAATATTTATAAATTATTTAATTTAAAAATAAATAATTAATGATTCTATAATTTTTTATTTTTATTTATTAAATATTTTATTTTAATTTCATTTAATATTGAAATAATTTTACCTGTTATAATACCTACTACCTCAGCGACCTTCGTACGTCACAGTTTACCTGCTCTACTACGTTACTCACGTCTACTTACGTCTAGGGGATGGTAGAATCATTAATTATTTATTTTTATATTAAATAATTTATAAATATTAAAAAGAAAAAAAAAGTAACTTCAACCGGGACTTGAACAGCCGTCCGGCCGCTCCGTAAGCAAGAGCGTTACCACTACGCCACGGAACCATTGCTACAACCGGTATAAAAGTTCCTTCTACTTAAGTTACACATAGAACTTTGAGTTGAAATTTCTCAATAATACAGACGAATGGCGTCTTGCCGCTTTATATATGTATTGAGGGGAACCTGCCCTACAATATATATAAAAGTGATGGGAATCCGTGATTCCCAAGTCTGACACTCCCCTTGTAAGTATAGTGAGTCAACTAAAAAAATTTCAACAATTGCACTTTTTTGTATATTAACAACAATTAAACCATTTCAAACCCGGGTTGGGTTGGGGTTTGGGAATTTGTTAGTTGCTCAGTATACTTAGGAGCCATCGAGATGTTCTATCAGATTTTTTCCTAGGACACTCACTACAATCAAACATAATACTGCTATTCTGTAAAGGCACTGCTCACCTCACTCAAGTGAGCGCACACAATTCGAAAGCGAACTCATTTGTTTTTAAAGTAAATCATCGCGGATTCACAACGAGATAACATTCGAATTTCGAATTGTAATTGGAGAATTTTAAGAGGGGCTTGTGGCTAACTAATAGCAGTCATACAGATCAATCAGTCAGGTTAAGCTACGCTTACCGCGGTTGGTCCGAAGATGGGTGATCATCTTTACATACTAAGACCCTTCCGTGCCTCGGAAAGCACGTTAAGCCGTTGGTCCTGGCTGTCTTTCGTAGATCGTAGACAGTCGTTACGGGTCGTCAGATGGCCGAATGTCTGACAACCAAGGGGTATCGTATTACCCAGGAACTGTCTTGTGGAGTGATGATGAAGATTGGAGAATTTGACACAACAATAGCGTTCTCTAAACAATTTCTGACCAACCCTTCTTGATACTTTAATTTTAATTATCTGTCTATTTAAGCATCTTTGAAAAATACTGTCATATATATAATTTTTACTTCATTAATCAACGCCTGACTTAAGGTAATTACGGCAATGAGGAGCGAGTCGCATTTCTTGAAAAGCTTTTGTTGTGTCTAATATCATTTTTTAAAAGGTTAATTAAAAGTCGTTCTTTTGTTTTCCAAATGAATAGGGTGTGCTTTAAATAGAAGGCTGGAAAGAGGTGTTAATGTGGTGAATAATTTTGCAACACTGTTTTGTTGTTAATACACTAGTGAACCGCCCTTGCTTCGCACGATTTTTACGAATTGAAAAAACATTGACATTTCTTTATGTTTAATATGAATGTATTTTCTAATAAATTCTCTAAAAGAGGTTAGAAACCGTATTTTACACTATCGCCCAACAAAAGGCACCATACATATAGAATCCTCCTTTGAGATATTCACAAAAATATATCCAAAAATGACACACAATATCGTTTGTGTATAAAATCATTCTGTCGATCTGCGGACCGTAAGAGCCAATCACTTAACGATGCGAATGCCGCGGCGATCAAAACTTGCTGCCCAATGAATTGTAGCGCGACTAACTGATCTTGATACGTTAAATTGTTGATATTCAGTAGTAAAAAAATCGCCCACTCTTATGTTCGCCTAACTAGACGAAATATAAGGAATAGCTGATTATTTTTTCGCAATTTCGGGGTTGGTTTAGTATTAGACATTATTTATAACTGTTACACAGAACCGCCAAGAGTTTTTGTAATTTCAATGACGCCTTGTATGATACCTTAATCATTGGACCCAATGTAGGTCATCATCATCATCATCAGCAGCCTATAATGTTCCTACTGCTGAGACACAGGCCTCCTCTCGGTGAGAGGGAGGTAGGTATAGGTAAATGCTATAGTAAATATGAGTATACATGTATATAAATGTTGATTGTATCCAACCCTGGAAAACTGTGAGGTCTCCTTCTTGTTCTTTGGAGACTGATTATGTAGACTAACTGCCCCGTTGGTCTCGTGGTCGCAAGCTCGACTGCTGAGCATGGGGTCCTGGGTACGATTCCCGGGTCGGGCAGTGTTCTGGGTTTTTCCATTAGGAATTTCTTAGTAACAGCCCGGAGTTTGGAAGTTGGCGGTGTGATACCCCCGTGCCTCGGAAAGCACGTTAAGCCGTTGGTCCTATGCCTGATCTCTCTCCGGTCGTATCGGACTGCCATCCCATCGGACTACGAGAGTGAGGGAATAGTGAGTGCTCCTGTGTCTGCGCACACACTTGAGCACTATAATATCTCCCGCGCCAATGGCTAGTCTCCGTTGAGATTGGCCGCCGTGGCCGAAATACGGTCTGGAGAACTATATGTAGACTAGCATAATCAGCCTATAATGTTCCCACTGCTGAGACACAGACCTCCTCTCCTGGCGACAGACTGGGCTTTAATCTATCACGCGGGCCCAGTGCGGGTTGGTAGTGTTACATATCTTCGAATTTTTGTTTCTAGGACACGTTTCTCTCGTGATATTTTCCATAACCATTTTGAAAGCAGTGGTGATGAAATTATTTACACGAAGAAGTGCTTGCCTGTGATTAAAACTCGTAAGTAAGAGCCGTTACGTTTTCAAATCCCTTGTCAGTAAAGGGTGCCCGGTAGTAATAAAAAAAAGCCTGTTACTAAAATGTGCTGATTTGGTAAAAAGAGTTTAGTGGGAACCCAAGCCCCAGAAAAAACTCATCACATTTATGAAAAGGTTAGGAAAACAAATTACATTGTATTTATCTTCAATTTAAGGGACACCATACAAATTATAAGGAACTGGAATGTAATCATTAAACGTTTTACGTATTCAATTTATTCAGAAATTACTTTTCCTTAATATAAGCCCATCTTATGCCTAGAAGACCTTATTCAAAAAATATTCCATATTTTACGAAACATAATTTCTATGTTAATGTACAAATTATAGAACAACACGAGTTTCTGAATTATAAGTGGAAATTGTTGATTCAAATCATTCGTTACATATTATTTTTCGGTGTCTCGTGGGTGGTATAAGAAATTTGGCTGTCGTACACTTACGCTGTCAGTAACGGAATATTTTCCGTTTTTTCTTGTTCTCGGTTTTTCTCACATCTTTGGAAATAATCTTCATGTTACCGGATAAAAGATTATTCCAAACAAAAACAAACAATCGTTTTCCAAAAAAAACACTACACAGTGAAATATATTAATTTTGGAACTCTGTCTTTGGTTTTGTATTTTCGTTTATTTGCCACCGATTTCAGATATTAAAGTTTTTTTTTTTCAGTGTAGTGTTTTTTTTTTTAATGCGGGTGTTTTTGTTTTTGTTGAAATAAACATTTATATTGAATACAATTAAAAAGTGAAAATAAATGTATACCTTCATAGGCTCAGCATTTACTTACTCAAGCAATTTAGAAAGCTTACCGAAGCTAACTCAATAACCACTGATCAGAACTTGGCCAAATTAAAATGGGACTACTCCAAAAGTATATCATTCCAAAACAAAGGAACAATTTTTCAAATCTTTTCATAAATTACGAACTTACGAGGTATGTAATGAACATATTTTTAAAAAATTGGAATTTATGTACGTTATTTTAATCCATAAAATTATCTGTGAGCAAAACAAAAGCCGTCTTATTCGTGACAGGGTAGAAAACATCTGAAAATCTTCACAAACTTACAAATCCGTATTCCACATCCTTAAAATATTCAAGGCCAGGCTCTCTGTCAACGTGCCTCTGTCTGTCAGTCCGTTAGTCTGCTTTTTCTTGAATCAATAACTATTTATCTCATTAAAAGCATTTATTATTTATTTATTCCTAGAAATATTTGGCATTCATGGAATTTTTATAGCCATGTTTCAGTAGTAACATAAGCCTTTATTGCTGATTCTATAATAATTTAAAAAGATTTTTCTATATCAAGCAAACCTAGACGAAATCAGTAAAAAAAAAATAGCTACGCCTTTTTTTCTCACCCTCTGAATCTTCTCTGGGCCAGCCACTCTTGTGACTCTGTTATTAATTTGGTTAATTTCTCTTAATTTATATTTACTATCAAAAATATTTATTGACTTTTAGATCCCTTTTCGCATCTTTAAACTTAGTTATAGTTTTTACTTCTTATCATCTTACTTTGTTCTCCACTTGACTCCAATTTTACTTCTTTCTACATTATTTTGACAGGCAGTTATTTTCAGAATTAATTATTGTATTATGTTTTAGTACTTATGCGATTTTAAATGATAAATTATTTTATTTCTGAAAGTAGGTTTGTAAAAACGCTTTTACACGTCAATCACATTGTTAACATTAGATGAGGTTTTTGTTTTCTATTATATATATTTCGCCTACTCTGAGAAGATAGTCCGAAACAAACTCAGAGGTCACTTTTTAAATACTTCATTTATCGTCTTTCATTCCTTCCTTAGAGCCACCACCCTGTTATTAATTTGGCACATTTCTTTTTATCTTTCAACATGTCCTTTAAACTTTTTTATACTATTTATTGGATTATGCAGTATTATTTCAAACACTTTGTGAATTGTTAATTTATAAATTGAAATTAAAACTTCATCACTGTCAGAAGATGTAACAATATCATCATCATCATTTCAGCCGAAAGACGTCCACTGTTGGAAATAGGCCTCCCCCAATTTGAGGGAGTTTGCAATAATTGTCACGCTTGGCAGGCGGGTTGGCGATCGCAGTATTGTGGTAAAATGTATAGAGAACGCTGCCACCCATTCTTTAGAAACTCCCTTAGTCGCCTTTACGTCGGTGTAACAAACTATTTTATTGACAGAAAAAATAAACCTAGCAAGTATCAAAACGGTTCGCACGTCGAACAGCCGCGTATTGACAAATCGCTTTACCGGGCGGCCGAAGCTCCTTCAGTCGCGAATTCGGTCACATCCGCTTCCCGTTGCGCGTGCCCACGTAAATAATATTAGCCGTCGATATTATTTGTTGGCGTTTGTTTGTGCCGAATTATATTCACGATATCGATAAGTAGAAAGGCGACTGAGGGACTTACTAGAGCAAAACAGCAGCGTTCTCTATGCATTTTACCACAATACTGCGATCGCCAACCTGCCTGCCAAGCGTGGCGAATATGGCAAACCCTCCCTTTGGGGGAGGCTTATCTCCAGCAGTGGACGTCTTTCGGCTGAAATTATAATGGATAAGTAGAATATTTCGGTAGAAATGATTTAAGTCGCAACAAATGTGTAGTTTATTTATAACCACGGATGCTGTTAAGGCGTTAAATGTCAATAAGAAGATTAATAAGAAAATTTACAAATATCTTCTTCATCAGCATCAGCCAAGCATTTTTTTTAACTATTTTGGAGTCGACTTCCAGTCTAACCGGATGCAGCTGAATACCAGTATTTTACATGGAGTGATTGCCTACCTGACCTCTACAACCCAGTCACTGGGTGAGACGACACCTCTTGGTAAGAGTGGTTGTTAGGCTTTCAGACTTCTGACAACCCACGAAGGGCAGCCGGGACCAACGGCTTACCGTGCTTTCAGAGGCACCGACAGGTCTTGATATATAAAGATGGGCACCTAAAAAATAAGTTGTGCCGCATGCTTTGTCAACTGAACACTTTAGGAAATTATGTCTGCGTCAGCGAATGGTGTCTTCATTGCCGAGTACTGAGCCAAACAAAATTTTAACCAGAATGTTCGCCCGATTGTCGGAGAGAGACCAGTTAAAGAAAGGCTTCCTTTGTCAATAGTACGGCGACACGTAATTGGCTCGCGACCTATCACGAGTTCAGAGCGCATTCGTATTCAATTAACTTTACCCCCAACGTATTTATGTCAAACGTGATCCGAGGTTTGACACAGATTATAAATTGTTTACAGATTATAGTTAGATATGCTCAGGCAACGCCAAAAACGTGGCATTTTACAATCGAAAAAAAAAGGTAGTTATGACATACGTACGTGCCAGCACATCAAGGTACCCGAAACTGTAAAATTTTGGCAATCAATATTGAACCTAATACTTTGGCGTTAAAGTTGAAAACCTATTATAGAAATTTGACAGATGGTAGTAGCTTCAAGTGCTAGCGTCTGTACCTTTAATCGAATAACGAACGACACTAGGGTTTTAATCACGTCTTAAAGCAGCAAATCCTTGATAAGAAAAGAACGTTATAATGATAAGCTCTTGATAAGTTATTTGACAAATTGTTTCATACAAATTCTGATCCATTTGGAATTTGTGTGGTCGATAGTTCCAATTAGAGCATTGCGAAACAAACCTTCAAACTCCAAACATAGCTTCGAAATTCGAACGGTGTCTCGTTGTGAGTCCGCGATGATTTACTTTAAAAACAAATGAGTTCGCTTTCGAATTGTGTGCGCTCACTTGAGTGAGGTGAGCAGAGAGACAGTTCTCATAATTTTAAGAACGTTCAGTAATACTATTCTGTAAAGATCTTATCGTGATAACTTGGGTAAAGAGAGCTTAAAGTGACCTGTCATTAGTGTCAATCCCTAGCATCAGATGGATGACAGCTCACTTTTAGGTCACTTCAATTAAGTTCTCACGGTGACATTCTAACAGAAAAGATCGGCAGTATGATCTCAGTATCACTCTGATAAAAATACCTCGAGTTTCTATACATTTTTGATATTTGATTGCCGCCGATACGAGAGACTGGGTTTTGACATTTTTTAAATTACCGAATTGGCTTTCTGTTGAACTGTACAGAATAGCACAAAGTGTACCTATAAGCTTCTATAATCTAAAAAATAATAGTTTAAAAAAACTAAAAAACACCCTTCCATAGAAAACCAAACTAAAAAGTATAAAATAATTGAAAAAAGCGTGGGGTGCTTTTTAAGGTATTTTTTAATTATATCAGGCACCCCACGCTTTTTTTCCATTATTTTCTACTTTTTAGTTTGGTTTTCTATGGAAGCTTGTTTTTTAGTTTTTTTAAACTATTATTTATTTTCTATTTTTTAAGGTGTTTCGAATTTTGAGACGTATGTCAGCGTAGTTTTTGACGTATGTCAGCGTAGTTTTCGAAGACAGTTTTTTGCTGTCCTGGTAACCCTGGCAAGGATAATCGCACAAATTTATGAAATTATTGCATTGTCATCGGTCCTTGACAGGTGTGCAAAGTTTGAATGAAATCTGGTCGTGTAAAGTAGGTCAAAATCGCGCTATAAGGAGTCTGTTACAAACAAACATATAAGTGAAACTAATATAAAGCGTGTAAAAAGGTGGAATTTGTAAAATCAGCAACATTTTCGAAGTGAAATTAGACGCAGGCTTTTTGATACTTCCGTAACAATATCCTATTCTCAAAACACCAACACGACACAGCAGTTTCCTCAGTACACAAAAATATCCATTTACTATTTTCCATATTCTAATTTTACGAAAGCCAACGATGGAGCAGTGTCCATTTTTTAACACACGCCGTCGAGGCCTCCTGGGGCCTCAGAACAAGGCCTTTCCATTTATATGGGAGTGGCCTGGGCCCCTGGGACAACCCGTTTGCCCACAACCTTGACAGCGTCTGTTTTTACAGGTTTAGGGGCCTGGGATTGTGTTAAAAATATTCATTATATGGCGTCATTTGAGGGTTAAGTAGATGGCCGTAATGGATTGGAGTTCTTCTTAGTTTCGTGCTTTTGTGGGTAGTTTCAGTGATATATGTGGCTGTGTTATAATTAAGTGTTAGTGGGCAAACCTGCCAGGGTTGCGAATTTTGTTCGAAAATGTTACCGTGGCCCTGGTATTCGCAACTGAAGGAACACGGGTGGGTATAGTCAGTAAAAGTCTGACAAACCATCACAAAAAAAGAGCAAAGGCCACTATACAAATAAATAAAATTAAAATATAATTTAAGCTTTATACTGAATGCATATGAAAGTATATACGGTAAAGATAAAAAAAAAATTTTTTTTTGTCTGTCTGTGTGTTTGATCCGGTTTATCACCGAAACGGCTAGACTGACTTCGACGGGACTCTCACTGGTAGATAGCTAATGTTATAAAGAGCAAAATATGCATAGTTTTTACTTAGTAGCACGTTCCCGTGAGATAATTTCCGACATACACGCTGGCACAGCTCGGGGGCTTTGCCATGATCGCCACGCTTGACAGACGGGTTGGCGATCGCAGTATGGTGGTAAAATGCATAGAGAACGCTGCTGCCCATTCTGTAATCAGTCCCTTAGTCGCCTCTTACGACACTCACGGGAAGAAATGGGGAACTACCCGATACCCAACACGTGGGTCAGTATTGCCACCTAATTTATTGTAATTTAACACTGTAGATGCACTAAGAAGGATTTTGCTACACGACTTGAAACATGAATGTAAGCGAAGACGCGGCTACCAGCTAGTTTACATCAATAAATTCCCACAACCCGGAACTCGAAGATTGCTAAAGAGTACCATTTACCAATACGGCGGGTAGTATTGAATCAACGCTGAAGTGGACAGAGCGACAGATGTCATTTATCATGTTCAACAACGAGGTTAAGTGCAGTGAGTATGGGAGAATGCTGCTGGGATCGAGGCAACCGGTATAGTCTCCTTATATTATAATAAAAGCCATTTATTTAGACCTTTTAAAATTATACTACTACAATAAAATATACATATAAGTTGTGAATAAAGCTAATCTATATAATAAAAATGAATCCCTATTTCCCTTGGTCACGACATCACGCGTGAACGGCTGGACCGATTTCACTTTTTTTTTTGTTGTTCTGTTTGTAATTGTCAGGAGAAGGTTCTTAGGAAAGAAAAAAATTAAAAAATTGCGCGGAAAATTAGAAAATTTAAGAACACTTATTTAAGAATACTTAACAACCATATAATAGGACAATGTAAACTTTTTTAATGTAACATTTGACATAGAATTGACAGAATGCGTGCTCAAATATCATCAAAGAGACAGGACAACGTCTGTCGGGTCAGCTAGTAAAATATAAAAGTAATTCTATTGTTGACACCGGCTGTCTTGCTCTTTGTGCCCATTGGCAAAGGCCTCCTCCATTCTAGTCTCCTTATACATGATACTAAATTATAATTCGAGGGCTTGTCAAAACGGTGTATAAACAAATAATAGTTTAAAAAAACTAAAAAACACGCTTCCATGGAAAACCAAACTAAAAAGTACAAAATAATGGAAAAAAAGCGTGGGGTGCTTTTAAGGTATTTTTTTATTGATATCAGGCACCCCACGCTTTTTTTCCATTATTTTGTACTTTTTAGTTTGGTTTTCCATGGAAGCGTGTTTTTTAGTTTTTTTAAACTATTATTTATTTTCTATTTTTTAGGGTATTTCGAATTTTGAGACGTATGTCAGCGTAGTTTGTGACAGTTTTTTTGCTGTCCTGGTAACCCTGGCAAGGATAATGGCACAAATTTATGAAATTATTGCATTGTCATCAGTCCTTGACAGGTGTGCAAAGTTTGAATGAAATCTGGTCGTTTAAAGTGGGTCAAAATCGCACTATAAGGAGTCGGTTACAAACAAACATACAAATATACAAACATACAAATATACAAACATACAAACATACAAGTGAAGCTAATATAAAGCGTGTAAAAATATTATTTCGATGATGGAAAGCAAAAACAAATGAAGCGCCATTCGGCCAATTGTCCAGCGAAGCTGTTTAAAGTTTAATTTTTGTTTAAAATTATTATAGCTTTTTAGATTTGTACTTTAAATTAAACGTTAAAAAGTGGATTGAGCCGGAAACTCGAAGAATTTTTGGTAGACTAAGGCTGAGATCAGACTGAATGTTCTTAAATATGTGAGAATTGCCTCTGATTTTTTAAGTCTAGTGAGCTTTTTATTGTTATATCCCAGCTGTATTCCTGTGGAATGTATCTTCTCTTGTCAGTGTCCTTATTGTTCAAAATTGACAGCCAATGTGACTTATGAAAAACGGTTAAATGTAGCGGATTGGCTCTACACTACCTGTAAGTTATTTACAAATCAAAACAGCACAGGTAAATACTTGAGAATTTTCGTTGCATTACAATGTCACTACAGAATAATACATTCTGTGAAGATCACAGGTCACCTCACTTAAGTGAGTGCAAAAAATTCTAAAGCGAACTCATTTGTTTTTAAAGTAAATCATCGCGGAATCAAAACGAGACACCTTTCGAATTTCGAATAAATGTTTAGAGAATAATAAAATTCTCTAAACATTTATTCGAAATTCGAACGGTGGTAGTGTTTTCGTGAATTCACAACGAGACATTATTCAACGAGAGATTATTCTCTAAACATTTATTCGAAATTCGAACGGTGGCAGAGAGACGGAATCATTGACAATCCATAGCCCGGTGCCACCAAAACTAAACCAATAGGGACCGGCCCTGCATTTGATGGCTAGAACCGGTGAGCGGGTGCGTCTAAATACGTCGGTGAAACGACAATGTTGCTAATTCCGGTGCCATTAGTTGCAATGGACCAATGCAAGTGTATAGAGTGCTGTGTTTTTGATAGACTTCTAAATAAAGAGGAGGTTTTCAATTTGGGGTATTTCTTTGGATGTGGTATCGTCCGTCGGACGAAACGATTATTCGTTCACAATTTAAAAGTAAGTGTCACTATGGTGATGATCAGGTGAAGACATCCGGAGTTAGATAACGAAAGTCTTCAATGGAAATAAATGAATTAATAGAACTTGCGTTTGAAATTGATACAACTGGGTTCTGGTCACCGCGTTGCATCGCATCACCCGCTGCTATTACTTTTGCGTGCGTTTGTAAGCGTGCATGAGAGAAAGAACGATCAAGGGCTATCAAATGCCTAAATAATTTTGCAAAAGCGATTGATTGTTCCAGATATTAACAAAATCTCTTCAGCTCTATTATTAGTTACAATTATTATTGGTATTGATTCAATATATTACAGTACAAATAGCGTTTATTAGAAAAAATGTGATTAAAGTTCGCGTAATTTGTAGCAGAAGACCAATAGCATCTGTAGGCATATGCGAACTTTAGTTTTGACAATGGATTGTAGTGTTTTTTCAACTAGAACAAATCTTAATTGATAAACCAGAGCGTAATCAAGTCGACAACCATCAATGCGTTTCACATCTGTTTATCTAAACTTTTATTAATACTTGAAGCAAAAACTTTGTGCCCCTCTTTACGAAAATTACGCGAACGGAGGAGTATGAACATAGCATAACATCACCCCTTGTTTCCCCGGAGGGTTAGGCAGAGGTGTACCTATATTACACCATCCCATTTCTTCTCGTGGGTGTCTTAAAAGGCGACTAAGGGACTTACTAGAGAATGGCCAGTAGCGTTCTCTATGCATTTCACCACCACACTGCGATCGCAAACCCGCCTGCCAAGCGTGGCGATTATGGCAAAGCCCCCCAAATTGGGGGAGGCCTAAGTCCAGCAGTGGACGTCTTACGGCTGCAATGATGATGATGATGATGTACCTATAGTACACACACATTTCACCTGTTATGTTTAAGTCCCATGTAATAGGGGGCGAGCCTATTGCCATCAACCAGGCACGAATCCGTACTCCGAGCTGCTATTGAGAAATTCCAGATAGGAAAACCCCAATAACACTTTGCCCGACCTGGGAATCGAACCCAGGACCTCATGCTCAACAGTACCGCTTGCTACCACTAGACCAACGAGGCAGTCTAGTACAAACCAGCCAACTAGTACAGCAACCGTCGAGTATGACCAGAGGGGTAATTGCGGAACTTTTTATCGGTAGGAATTTGTTTAATATTTATAGTTAAACAACATTCATTGCGTCATTTACGTTGCTGAGCCGACAATTTATTCGAACAAATGACGAAATGGTTTAGAAATAATCTTCAATCCCATTCAGATTCTGATAAATTGTGCGTTTCGCAATTAGGGTGCAGATGTATCAACGAAGCAAAAAGAAAATGTAATGATCGTAGCAGGTGGGGTTGCTTTAGTTTCTGCATACCCCCACGGCAAAAAGACGTGAGGTTTATGTATGTTACTGCAAACGTTTCTCTATTTATATCTCCATCGCGCAAATACTGCTGGTAACGACACGTTGTTACTAATTCGGACACAATTACTTGCAAGGAGCGGACAATGACACGTGCCACCAAGTGCGAGTGTCACAGAAGTGACGTTGTTTAACCGATCGTTAAGAGTTACTGTCCGTTTTGTGGTGTCAACGGCTGAAGCGGGGATTTCATTATGAAACTAGTGTTGTGAAACTGTCTGTACTGTGTCGGGCTAAAGCCAACAAGCACCCGGATTTTGAAAAGCTGGAGAATTCAACGAACATGTTGAATAGAGAAAAATATCTTGTTAATAATTCGGACACAATTACTTGCAAGGAGCGGACAATGACACGTGCCGCCAAGTGCGAGTGTCACAGAAGTGACGTTGTTTAACTGATCGTTAAGAGTAACTGTCCGTTTTGTGGTGTCAACGGCTGAAGCGGGGATTTCATTATGAAACTATTGTTGTGAAACTGTCTATAGGTTGGTGGTTCTATTTCGGGTTATAGCTAACTGGTACCCGGTTTTTGGCAAGCCGATAAATTAAATAAACACGCTGTCATATAGACAAAAAAAATTTTCAATGCTGCAGATCAATCAAGCTGCCATTATGTGACATGTCGTGTTTTTAAATTATTATTATTATTAGCCGTTGCTGTCCCACTGCTGGGCGAAGGCCTCCCTACTCTCTATCCACGTCTCTCTATCCAGAGCTGCCAAGGACCAATCTTTATTAAAAGAGTCCAGCTCATCCCGCCATCTCCGTCTGGGCCTGCCACGATGTCTCTTGCCATTAAGCGGGACCCATTGTTGTTAAATTAGTCATTTACATTAAATAAGGAGGATACTTATTGTTAGACTCAAAGTATTCAGTCGTCGGGAGTCAATTGCGGACTCCTGGCCACCGTAGGCGCGGGCCTGCGGGTTACGAGCAATGGGTAGCTCGCCGCCCGGTAAGGACCAGGCCCGTGTCGACGGCGCGTAGTGTTCCACGCTCGCCTCAAAGAGATGTCCGCAGTATTGAAGAGGTCCACTAGGATCGACGCCTGATAGGATCGCGAATTAGTTCGACAGAGTTACCGTGGCTGATGGATTTTAGTCAGTAAAAGTCTGAATCGCCCTTCCCCTCCACCCAGAGCGTTTGACGTGAGAGCTGTTCTTCACGTCCAACAACACACGGAACACAGTTGATATTGACGGCAAAATGTTACGTGTTTATTTTTTGACGTGACAACGTCTTATAATTCGATGGAGCCGGCTGCACGCACGAAAAAACATGACTCATGCGGCGTTACCTCGCTCTGAGGCGTTCCATTTAAGGCTTGAAGTGCAAGCGAGAGCGCGCATCAGTATTTTCTTATGACGTTGTCACGTTCAACTATCGTCAGTAAACCAACTTTACAGACAACCGTTTTTTTTTTTTTAATAAGCGCCTTACTCCATAGTTGCATTGATGATGTGGGTGTGGTAGGTAAATGTGTCCAGGCCCTTTTTCGCGGAAATGGAACAATTCTATTTTGAAAAGTTCAAAAATCTTTATACTCTTTTGTTTTGAAAGGTGTTCGTGCTATTTCTGTTCGCCAAATGGCGCATGATTGATTGAACGGCCCTTGGGAAGCGATCCCTTCAAAAAAAGTTTTATTTGATACCTTCATCTTCCGCGAAACTTTGTCTTGGCTGGGACTTACCTGAAAAGGAAAAGAAAATATTGTTAATCATAATTCATCTGCATTTACACTAATTATAAAGAGGTAAATTTGTGAGTTTATTTATAGAAAGTAATCTCTCCAATTCAAATACAGTGGTACCATAAATAAAATGTGAAAAATATATATAACAAATACACAAATATACTGTCAGTGTCATAACGCAGATATATGATTTGTATTGTCTTTGGTCCGTAGCCGTGACATCAATGAGCCATAGATAACATTGTACAACGTTTTTTATCTTGAATACAGGGCTTTTGGCTACCTTGTACGTGTGCATTTTTCTTTTTTTTAACTATTTTTTATTTCATGTTGTGCGTTTTGTTTGTGCAGAATAAACTATTTTTCTTTCTTTCTTTCTTTTCTTATAAACTTAAAAATAACGAGAATATATAAAATGTCATCAAGTACCATCAAGCCAGCAAAGTGGATTAAAAATTTATTATTGAAGTTTACACAAAAAACACCAGAAACAAAGTTAATAAAATGTATATGGGACATCCCCGAGGCATATCCTATCCGGAAACACCACAATTGCCGCAGACAAAGCGGAAAACACTTACAAAAAAAAAACATACAGACGAATGGAAACCTCCATCTTTTTTTTTTATTAGCCGTTGATGTTCCACTGCTGGGCGAAAGCCTCCCAACTCTCCACGTCTCTCTGTTCAGAGCTGCCAAGGACCAATCTTTATTAAAAGAGTCCAGGTCATCCCGCCATCTCCGTCTGGGCCTCCATCTTTTTGAAGTCGGTAAATAAAACAAAAGGCAATAATTTGTAAGCCTTAAAATTGCATAAACTACATTTGCATACAACGGTTTCTGATAACTGAATACAGTAAAATAATTACACAATATTTCAGTTTCAGTAACTCGATCAAAGCCGAGATGAAAGATTAAAAGGTTTTCCTTGTAATATTTATGTTAACTACGATGATATCGGAAATAACTTCCCCGTCCGTAGAAAGTCGTTTCAAGGATAGGCAAAATTGGTGTTTATATGCATTAAAAATATCAGCCTGCATATTGGTAAGAGAGTTGTTATTTTGTCACTTGGAGCCTCAGTCAAGTCATCAGGATTACTGGTAACTCGACGTATTCCTTGCAGGACGTAGGGTTAAAATGCCACAAATTAAGCCACCAAGTCTACCAAATTTCAGTAATTTTTGAATGTTTTTTTATGAAAAATGCCCAATTAAATCATTTGAAGGTAATTTAAAAGAGTTGCATTAGGGAGGCACTCCGGTATCACCAGGTGCCGACCTACCTCTGTCGCGTGGTCGAGGCTTACCTGACGGATAGGGCCGTCATCTACCACGGTCACCAGGGAGAGTGGAACCGGCAAGAGTGTCGTGCGGTGTCCCACAGGGATCGGTCCTGTGGCCGCATCTGTGGGATATCGGATACGACTGGGTGCTGCGCTCCGACCTAACAGCGTCAGCGTGGTTTGCTACGCTGAAGACACGCTAGTCCTGGCGCAGGGGAGGTCGTACGAGGCGACGGCCGACTTAATGACACACGGGGTTGCGACATTCGTCGAAAGAATCCGGCAATTGGGACTCGAGGTGGCCCTGCACAAGTCCGAGGCCATGGGTTTTCATGGTCCTCGGAACGCGCCACCTTTGGGTTCCCAACTGACGGTGGAAGGGGTTCACATCGGCGTCGAATCGACGATGAAGTACCTGGGACTTGTCCTCGACAGCCGGTGGAACTTCGTTGAGCATTTCCGACGTTTGGCTCCCAGACTGGACCGGGCGGGGGCTGCCTTAAAGCGGCTCCTGTCCAATCTGGGGGGTCCAAACGCCTCCTGCCGGAGGCTCTACACGGGGGTCGTGCGGTCCATGGCCATATACGGGGCACCGGTGTGGGCGCCCTCATTGAGGCTGCGCCCAGCGCGCCGGTTGAGTGCGGCCCAAAGGGTCATGGCCATCCGGTTAATCCGGGGATACCGCACGGTCTCCTGCGAGGCGGCGAGCCTCCTTGCCGGAGTGCCGCCATGGGATCTGGAGGCAAAGGTCCTCGCCCACATGTGAGAGTGGCGCGAGCGAAACGCTGGGGCGAAACTCCGCTGCCGCGACAAATCGCGGCACGGCGGACAGAGATCCAGCAGGATCTCATGGCGACATGGCGGGTACGATTGTCGCAACCCAGCGCAGGGCACGCCACAATTGCGGTTGTAAGTCTCCTCTTTGAGGAGTGGATAGAGAGGCGCCACGGCGTCCTCACCTTCCGCCTGACGTAGGTTCTCACCGGACATGGATGCTTCGGTGGGTTCTTGTTCAGGATAAAGCGGGAGGAAACGCCCGGGTGTGTCCATTGCGAGGATCGTCTGGAGGACACGGTGGAGCATACGGTGGAGGTGTGCCCTGCCTGGGCGGAGCACCGCCGTGTCCTCGTGGACGCGATCGGCGGCGGAGGGAGTGGCAGTCTCTGCACCCTCACGTCCCTAGCCGCCGTAGGAGGAGACGCCCCGGGCGTCGGGAGTCGATTGCGGACTCCCAGCCACCGTAGGCGCGAGCTTGCAGGCGGCGAGCAATGGGTAGCTCGCCGCCCGGTAAGGACCAGGCTCGGGTCGACGGCGCGTAGTGTTCCACGCGCGCCTCAAAGAGATGTCAGCAGCACTGACGGGGTCTGCTAGGATCGATGCCTGCCGGGGTCGCGTGATTGTTCGAAAGAGATACCGTGGCCCCGGCACATGGGCAACTGAAGGAACACGGGCGGGTTTTAGTCAGTAAAAGTCTGACACGCTCTCCCGCTCCGCCCAGAGCGGGAGAAGTCATTTGATGATTTCCCATCTAAAAAAAAAGCTAATTTAGAAATGATTTGCGGCGCGACTGTACTGTAATTTAAGTTATTATCATAGTTGATGCCGTAAAAGATCTTGTCTTTGTTAATAATTAAAAGTTTAAAATGCTTAAAACCTTGGCACATATCACTAATCAAACATTTTTTTTTAATTTTTGCTATTATTTCATACAAAATGCCTAGTGCAAAAAGGCGTTAGTGAACCTTAGGACTTAATCAAAAGTTTAAAAAATACGTTTTCAGTTTCTTTTCCTACACAGTAAAGTATTAAGTACCAATAAAACCAGCAGACCAGAAAAGCTTTAAAAAATACCAGCTTCAAGAAACATTCACATATTCGTTCATTCATCGTGCAACGAATGAAATGTTCGCCATCCACACCAGGAGAGCTCGATAAAATTCTCAGACACTGGCAAAACAATACAACTAACATCTACTGTCATAGACTAAGAAATAAGCATAGATACGAAACTGTATCCGTCTCTTTACAATACTAGTTTTAACTTTAAACCAAGAACAAACCATTACTCCAGTCATGGTATTTAGAACTTTAACATAATCAGCATAAATATCATAGCTCCCACTGCTGGGAGGCAATCCACCACGCGGGCCCAGTGCAGGTTAGTAGATGGCGTTTGTCTCCTATTTTATGTAGGACATGCTGGTTTCCTCACGATATTTTCTTTCACTGTTTTGAGAGCAGTGGTGATGAAATTATTTACAAAAAATAAAACGCCTGTCTGGTTTCGAATCTTACGACCTACCTGTAAGTTGGTCATTAATTAACTGTAGAATTCTCAAAATAGATAGGATAGGGTTGTAAATTTTGTTGATAACTGATCACATATCGCACCCCTAGATCTAATTAAGAAATTAAGAATTTTGAGTTAGTTCCCTTTAGATCTAGGGGTGCGATATCTGCGTTCGAGGGTTTACTCCATAAGCACGAAGTCCTTACTTTGGTAGGCAGGTGTTACCTACTCCGTATCACTTACAGACATAACATTAGTCCGTGGCCCGATCTAAGAATGAATGACATCACGATTGACAGTTTTACCTATTACCAATGTCAGTTTGCCCGTTTGAAAAGTTTAATTTGACACTTGAGGACGGCATACTTTTGCTAACGGACATAGAAAGTAGATAGACCCTCTGCACCGTGTCTACGTTGAAGTCACCAACGCCTTCGGATGGAGTCTCTCTCAGTCTATTCTATAAATATTTATTCTATGACCGCGTTCACCAGAGTATTCCCGCTCGAAACTTTAACCCGGACATATTTCTTAAAGCCAACTAACACTTCTCGGCAAACAATAAGCGACAAGCGACAAAAACTGCCAACATTCGCATAAACTTGCACTCACTAAGAGGGTTCCATTGTAACTCATCATTTTTAACTTTGTTTACTGTTGCGGCGTAGTCAAGAGTTGTTGGAATAGTTTAATATTTTATTTCTGTATTGACTGTGTTTAGGACGACCACGTGCGGTTTGTTGCAGATAAATGTGGGTGTTCTTTAAGTGTCTTTTTCTTATGTGGGAGATCATCAAATGATGTCACCCGCTCTGGTCGAAGTGGGAGGGCGTGTCAGACTTTTACTGACTAAAACCCACCCGTGTTTTTTCAACTGTCTGTGCCAGGGCCACGGTAACATTTTCAAACAAAATCTCGCGACTCTGGCAGGATCGTCCCTATAGGACCCCTTCAGTACGTGCTGACATCTCTTTCTTTAACTGTCTGGGTAAGGATAGGATTAGAAGATTATCGTCTGTAGTCAGTTACGAAGATTCTTCTTGACACATCCTACTATATTATATACTAGGTTTTGCCAGAAGCTTAAATCGAAAAATTATCCCACAGAACGTACAACCGGGATAATAAATTGTTAACTATCTGTGTGCCACATAACGTCCAAAATCCTTCCAGCAGTTTTTGCGTAATAGAGTAACAAACATCCAAATACGTTTAGAAGTTTGGATCTTTGTTACTCAATCACCCAAAAACGGCTGAACGAATTTGGATGAAATTTGGCACGCAGATAGTTTACAACCAGGATTAACACATAGGATATTATTCATCCCGGATAATTTCGGACCTCTACGCAGGCGAGGTCACTGGCAAAACCTAGTCATTTTATAATATTAACCACTAAAATAAGCAAATTTTTCAGGCCTAACTAAACGCATTAAACACATTATCACCCTTTTCTACTGCAAAATCACGAATACCTACAAAGTTGTCTAAATGACCAATCAACAATTTTCCTCACTCACTCAGGAACTGAACACGGAGCGGGTGCTCTGTGTATATCCGTTAAGGCGGTAACCTTCACCCTTGCAGCCCACTCGACTCCTTATTATACTTAGATGTGGTCCAAGTGAAGAGAATTAGCGATTTTTAAAACGGATCTGATCGACTGATCGAAACCTTAATAGTAATACACTATACACTCCCGGACATGGAGTAGCGATATTCTCAATACTTAAATATAAACTATTTATAGTACAACTATACTTTAAGCTTGGGTCCAATACACTACCCTGCTATGTGGCAGCCATTTTGATTTTTTCATAATATTTTCCATGCGAGTACAAAAAAAATCATATCTCTCAAAGTTTTAGTCATACTGAGATAAAAATTGGCTTATTCGAAAGACAATAATATTGGCTGCCGTTTGCATTACAAAGCAATGTGTTCTTTTGAAAAACATTGTGAAAGTCGAAAAAAATATCGAAAAATTATGGAATTCAAACAATAATATTGTTAATTACTCCAAAAACACCCCCGACAACTTTTTAATTATTTTTACTAGATTGACAGATTTTGAGCTAAGCTACAATACAACATAAAATTCACAACTGTACGTCTAATACTTTAAGAGTTATTGTTGTTTGAACAAGGCCATTGTCGGAATCCTTGGAAATCATTAAAAACACATAAGATTCATATTAAGTTTTATTTAATATTTTTACCAATATTAAAATGTAATTGTACTTTAAAATAGTTTATATTTAAGTATTTATAATATCGCTAGTCCATGTCCGGACAAACTGTATATCATCATCCTAGGGTTTTGAAACGAAAAGTCTAATCCATTGCTTCATAGGTTTGGGAAAATTGCCTGCTCAGCAATTAAAATTACGCAATGAACGTGGCTGAGCATTCAGAAGGACATTGCGATCATTTTATGTATTTTACGAATTGCGTAACTTATACAAAACGACAATGGAACCCCACAGGTCTGTTCAGATCTTGCCTGAGGCTTAGCACTTTTCTATCTCATCCTAGAAATAGAGGTAAGTGGAATCTTTAGCTATTTATTATAATTTTTTTCCCTAAACGTTTGAATAAATTTTCTGGGACTCGATGAACTCCATTTTCCTGCGCTATTTCAGTTGCTTGCTGCTAGTTTATCGAGAAGCAGTGGATGAGTATAGAGTGGGCATACCAGTATCTTAGGAAGCATAAAGAATCGCCATGCCGCAAGTATATATGCAGCTAAAAGGCAGCACATAGTGACCCTAAAATGTACCCGCTGCTGCGATACAGGAAGTAGGCCGTAATTGGTTGATTTCGAACATCGACATTAACCTACCCGCAACTAGGGTTGCCATACGTCCGGAATTTTCCGGACATGTCCGGTAATATAAGTCTTTGTCCGGAATGCGTAGGGAATCCTAAACCATCCGGAATTTATTACACTACAATTATAATTTTTTTAGTTTCACTCTTTACTTTTTAGTAAAGAGTGAAACTAAAAAAATAATAATTCATATATTTTTATTTCAAAATAAGGTAAAAATCAACATTATTAATTCATTTTGGTCAGTGAGGGCGCGAGAAAAATCGAAAATTTGCTTCATTCATTCATATGGACTATGCATAACGTCATTAATATTATATTTACAAGAAAGTCAGGAATTGTCATCAAATGTCCGGAATTTACTCCGGATTTAGATTTTTTTAATCTGGCAACCCTACCCGCAACAAGCCCGCGTGGTGGCGAGGGCCCAGTGCGGGTTGGTGGATATCACATACCTCGAATTTTCGGTTCTAGGACACAAGTCCGCCTCGACTGACATCAGTTTCTGACCACTCTCCACAGCTCCTTCAGTGAGAGTTGCATAAGATATATTTTTTTTAACAAACTCGTCAAAGGACTTAGGAGGTTTGATTTTGTACAATATTTATGTCTTAACCCGCTGATCGCTTATCCCTCGTCCAGCGCCCACCCTGTAAATATATTAGGGCAGCGGCGCTCCGTATTCTCGTCACAGAGCACAACATTAGTCCAGCATTAGTATGAGCCCAGCGGTGCGCGGACTATTCATTGGGAGCCCACACGACAAATGGCCGATGTGGTGTGTACGCCATTTATATTGGAGTGACATATCAAATTCTCAACTGTATTGCATTTGAAGATGTTGGTTTTTTCTACGCATCACTTGCACGCGAAGTGGTAA
This sequence comes from Aporophyla nigra, assembly GCA_947507805.1. Taxonomy (NCBI): domain Eukaryota; kingdom Metazoa; phylum Arthropoda; class Insecta; order Lepidoptera; family Noctuidae; genus Aporophyla; species Aporophyla nigra. The sequence continues at coordinate 4,952,696 of OX382318.1, forward strand.
TAACCACCGTAGAAACAGGTTTTGTTGTCCGAAGAATAGACAAAATGATAGATGGTAGAAAGATTCTTATCGTCTCGAGAACTGAAGAGAAGGAATCTTTTTATACTTGAGTCAACAACATTTTTACAGAATTATAATCCTCATTACAGCCTTCTATGTAAGTTCATTTAATCCCACTGAATGACTATGTTCTAAAACAATCTGACGCCTTAGGGCACCTAACCTAAATACCTCCCCGTAGCTATGGAAAGGAAAGAAAGTATTTGTCTTCATAGAAACGCGAGTCTACAGGTCACCCCGTGCTTGGGCAGAAGAGATGTCAAGTTGGATAGAAATAACGATGGCTATTCTTGGTAGAAAAGAGATAGAATTGGTCATACTACGCCTGCTGTCTACTCTTTTCCCAAGTTTGTTGGGGTCGGCTTCCGGTCTAACCGAAGGCAGTGGAATACCAGTACCATTAGTGACTACCATTCGGTCGTACATATGTAGGGCAGTTAACTATAGCTTTCTGCGCTATACGAGTTCAATTCTATCAGTAAACGTCTTTTAATCATATTATTTATTTTGGCCAACCAACAACAGTAAATACTTGTACAATATAAAAATGTATATTGAACCGCTAACAACGAAAAAGTAACATTTTCGGAGACGTTTTCTCAGAAATTACAAGAATGAAAAATTGGGTATTAGAATAGAAACCTGTAACTATAGTATCGGAGTCAAACTAAGCTAACCAGGCGTGATGTTCAACTGAGGACGCTCTATCATTTGTATTCGAGGCTACTTAGATGTAGACAGGGCTGCCATTTGCCGGAAATTATGCGGAAAACCTTATTTTGAGTCTTCAACATAAAATATAAACGATCTTAAAGTCTGTGAAAGCTATTCTGCAAAGTTCAGTACTCACCTCACTCAAGTGAGCGCACACAATTCGAAAACGAAGTCATTTGTTTTTAAAGTAAATCAGGGCTGTCCAAGCTACATACCTTCGGGGGCTAATTAAATTTAGTACAAAAGCTGGAGGGCCGCAGAAACAGATATTTTCAGTTTTCGACTAAAAAAAATACAGGGTCATTTCTTTATACGTTTATTGGTTCTTAATTAATTAATTTATCTTATAATAGTAATCCTGTCTGGACAGCCCTGAAGTAAATCATCGCGGATTCACAACTAAAAGCGATTAAAAACAAATGAGTTGTTTTTAATCTCAGATTCACAACGGAACACCGTTCGAATTTCAAAATGACGCTTAGAGAGACAGAGAACCTTACTCAAAACGTCACTTTGAAATTCTGAAGCCACACAGTGACCGGTATTCTTCTGCCATTTATTACATGTGATATCAAATTTCAGTTATGTCCTGTTTTATTTAGTCTACACGACATCCCTGGAGCTATATACTAGACAGAAGGACAAATGCTCAAGATGGACGGAAGGAGAATAAGTAGGCAACATTTTGTTTAGCGGACAAGGAAACATGTGGACGGACTATTTATCAAAGAGAAAAGTCAATTGTTGGTTTATATTACAGTCATATGTCAGCTTTGCCTTTGGGTTATATGTTAGATGTCCGGAAAAACGAGTAAGAAATATATTAGGTTCGTAAGACATTAAATGGAACGACGAATGATATGGTGTGTTTGAACGGTGTCTCGTTGTGATTCCACGATGATTTACTTTAAAAACAAATGAGTTCGCTTTCAAATTTTGTGCGCTCACTTGAGTGAGGTGAGCACTGAACTGTACAGGGTATCACTTCAAATTGAAAGTGGTGGTCCATTGGTGTCTCCCGTGACTCCAAAAGTCGTTAGTTTAAACCCAGACAGGTGCTTCATTTTTAAATACTTCATCATCACTGCTCTCAAAACGGTGAAGGAAAACATCGTGAGGAAACCGGCATGTCCTAGAACTAGAACTAAAATTTCGTAGGCATGTGAAATTTACCAACCCTCACTGAAGCCGTGGGGTGGATTACGTCCCACCTCTCATCGAGAGATGGCCTGTTTCCCAGCAGTGGGAACATTATAGGCTGAATATACTAACTCTTAGGAGTGAAAGCGATTCGCTCGAAAATCCACAAAAAGTTGTATGAAAACTTAAACCATAGATAGAAATGACAAAAAATCCATGACCAAAAACTATCGAATCTGCCATTAAAGACTGTAAATCAACAGTCTCATTCGCTAATAGTTTGTTTCGGACAAGCACAGAAGGGAGAGGGTCCTCCCCTTAGACGAAAACCATTATGTTGACGATTTCCGCAGAGTGGCGCAACTAACGATATGTTATACACTTAACAAATTCAATTGTGTTTTCGAAAAGTGTGCGCTGATGCATATGAAGCTACTGTTGCAAAAGAAGAAACCTGAACACAAATTACGTATTTCATCATCATTTCAGCCGAAAGACCACGTTTGCCATAATCGCCACATTTGGCAGGCGGGTTGGCAATCGTAGTATGGTGGTAAAATGCATAGAGAACGCTGCTGCCTATTGTCTAGTAAGTCCCTTAGTCGCCTTTTACGACACTCAAGGGAAGAAATGGCATGAGGTGATTCATAATTATTCATATCTAGTCATTACGCTCTAAAGTCTAAAACGACCCACTTGACCTCGATTTCGCTTGCTATAAAGCTATGAAAATGTCTGTCTAGACCGTAGTTCAAAACGATGCCTATAAATGGGAGCTAGGCAGAACAATTCGACACATCGACAAAACGAGTCGAGCTGCAAGTCCGTAGAATACAGGAATGGTGCCCCAAGATCACGAGCATAATCAAAGGACATCTAATTCCTTAGACTCTCCTGAGGTAGCCCAGTGGTGGCCTAGTGATATGGGCTGCGATTTACGAATTACAGGTCGTGGGTTCGAACCCAAGCAGGCTCTTTACTTTGCGTAAATTATTTCATAACCACTGCTCTCAAAACAGCGAAGGAAAGCGTGAGGAAACCGGCAATTCTTAGACACAAAAGTTTGTAGAAATGTGACATCTACCAACCCGCGGGCCCACCGCGAGGGGTATTACGGCCCACACCTTTTCACCGAGAGGAGGCCTGTGTCCCACAAGTGGGAAAATTGTAGGCTGCTGATTGTGATCTTATTCCTCTATGCTAATACTTCTTTGGAAATTGGAAAGAAATACCGTAGAATCGTTTCCAATCGAAAAATTGGAAAGGAGCCCTTGACAGCTCTTACCCTGCGCTTATAATCCGCGACTTCTACATAGACAACTTTTCTAACGAGGTTTTAGTGAATATTTTTTTTACTCTGCCACTCCAAAATGTCTTAAAACTATTTTAATAATTCAGTGTGCATGACTGTACCGCTGGTAATTCTCATGAGTAGCGCATTGAGTACTGTCGCGTACAAATGGAACTGCTGTGATTGGGTTAGTCGCAAGCCTGTGGCATTACTTGTAAGGGCGGGGGCAGATGGGGCAGTTATTTTGTCAATTCTTCTCTAATATCGGAACAAGCTATACAGCATGAATTTTATAACAAGGACTTTAGGACGAAAATTGAAACTGTGATGAAGTAGAGCAAAGAACAAGACAATCTATGAGCGGCAAAATAAATCCAATTCCGTGTGTTGCACGAAGTAAAGACTAGCACCATCCGATTTCTTCTCGTGGATGTCGTAGAAGGAAACTAAGTAACTTACTGTAGAATGGGCACCAGCGTTCTCTATGCGTTTTACCACGGTACTGCGATCGCCAACCCGCCTGCCAAGCGTGGCGATTATGACAAAGCCCCCGAAATTGGAGGAGACCTTTGTCCAGCACTGGATGTCTTTGGGCTTAAATAACCCACGATACGAACCTTATATTTATATATATATATATATGTATATATTATAACGATTTCCTATATTATTTAAAAAAATCTTATATTTTATTCAACAAATGATCGGAAACTAATATCATCGGAGTTGCTATAGACCTACACTTGATAAAACCACGCCCACTATCGCAGCGAGAAGACGTCCAATATGAACGTGACCTAACATTCAATAAGGCATCAATAGAGGGGCCACTCGGCGCAGACCGCAGCGGCGACGCGCCCGTCGCGTCTGAAAGGCCTTTAACTACATTTGCGGTTTGTCTTACATGTGAGACGGCTTTTTGTTGCTTTTGTTAGATGTGGGTAGTCTGGGCGGATGAGATGAAGCTGGACTGAGTGCTATGTGGTTTCTAGGCAAGGAATACACAAGATTATACTTCTGCAGGTCTAATAAATAATAGTTTGAAAAAACTAAAAAACACGGTTCCATTGAAAAACCTGATATCAATAAAAAAATACCTTAAAAAGCACCCCACGCTTTTTTTCCATTATTTTGTACTTTTTAGTTTGGTTTTCCATGGAAGCGTGTTTTGTAGTTTTTTTAAACTCTTATTTATTTTCTATTTTTTAGGGTATTTCGAATTTTGAGACGTATGTCAGCGTAGTTTGTGACAGTTTTCTTTGCTGTCCTGGTAACCCTGGCAAGGATAATGGCACAAATTTATGAAATTATTGCATTGTCATCAGTCCTTGACAGGTGTGAAAAGTTTGAATGAAATCTGGTCGTTTAAAGTGGGTCCAAATCGCACTATAAGGAGTCGGTTACAAACAAACATACAAATATACAAACATACAAATATACAAACATACAAACATACAAGTGAAGCTAATATAAAGCGTGTAAAAAGTGAATTACGGAATCTCTTCGAAATTCGAACGGTGTCTCGTTGTGAATCCGCGATGATTTACTTTAAAAACCGGCCAAGTGCGAGTCGGACTCGCGCACCGAGGGTTCCGTATAAACCTGTAGGTATATAACTAAAAGTTCACACATCACGACAATCGAGTCGTAGTTCTGTTCTGTTTCTTGGCTTGGTTTTATTTCTGTCCGTGTTTTGTTCTGTTTATTATATGATGTAACCAAAAATTTACGGTTTTCGCAATTTTTCCTTTATCTGTGCTATAAGACGTTGCTTCGTACCAAATTTCAAAATTCTAGGTCGACTGGAAGTACCCTTTAGGTTTTGATTCCCTTGCGAGTTTCGAAAATTTGAGGAAATTTGCGGTATAAACGGCTATATCTTTTGATTGCGTTAGCTTAGAAGTTTGATTTTTTCACAGCTCCAAGGGACAGTAGACTTGAGTATTTTTTATAAATTTCAGATTGAAACCTCCACGCGTTCCTGAGAAAAAGGGTCTTGACAGACGGACGGACGGACAACAAAGTGATCCTATAAGGGTTCCGCTTTTTCCTTTTGAGGTGCGGAACCCTAAAAACAAATGAGTTCGCTTTCGTATTGTGTGCGCTCACTTGAGTGAGGTGAGTGGTGGACTTACCAAGTAACTACTACTGCAACAGTATGCACACTAATAGAACTCCGTTGGTCTATTTAAACCGAGGGGAAACTATTGCTGGAGCAAATTAGCTTGATGTGTTCCGATTTGAAATGCTGTGGCAAGAGTTTTGGCACTTTTAACGTTGTCAGCAATTTCTAATAGGCAGCGAGGTGAGTTGCCAACTGAACTTTACTTGCTAAAATAAATGACCAACTACACAAATAAATACAGAAACAAAAGGACACTTAGGCGTCGACGTACTCGACTCGTCCACATCACTGCCATTCGGAAACGTGCCCAGAAGACTGGCAATGCTAATTCTTTGTCCAAAGAATGACCCAGCCCTCTGGTCACGTTAAGTTGATGACAAATTTCCTGAAAAAACCGGCCAAGTGCGAGTCGGACTCGCGCACTGAGGGTTCCGTACAAACCTGCAAGTATTCACGATTCAATTAAATGTTTTATTTTTTTTTAATTTTATATTTCAATTGACTGAATGAAAGGTAAATTGTGGTTTACGATTTATGACGTATTAAAAAAAACTACTGACTAGATCTAGTTCAAACCAATTTTCGGTGGAAGTTTACATGCTAATATACATCATATATTTTTTTAAATTTTATCATGCCCTTATTTTAGAAGTTACGGGGGGGGGGGGGGGGTGCACACGTTTTACCACTTTGGAAGTGTCTCTCGCGCAAACTATTCAGTTTAGAAAAAAATAATATTAGAAACCTCAATATCATTTTTGAAAACCTATCCATAGCGTATACTCCACACGTATGGGTTTGATGAAAAAAATTTTTTTTAGTTTCAGTTCTATGTATGGGGAACCCAAAATATTATTGTTTATTTTTGTGTGAAAATCTTAATGCGGTTCACAGAATACATCTACTTACCAAGTTTCAACAGTATAGCTCTTATAGTTTCGGAATAAAGTGGCTGTGACATACTCGGACAGAGAGACATGACGAATCTATAAGGGTTCCGTTTTTGCCATTTGGCAACGGAACCCTAAAAAGGAGACACTCACGCCCCGTGACCCGGGCGTTTGAATTTATAGAATAGCATAGAAGTTTAAAGTACCGTGTGGTGCCGGACGTAAAGAATAACACCATCCCATTTCTTCCCGTGGGTGTCGTAAAAGGCGACTAAGGGACTTACTAGAAAATGGGCAGCAGCGTTCTCTATGCATTTTACCACCATACTGCGATCGCCAACCCGCCTGCCAAGCGTGGCGATTATGGCAAAGCCCCCCAAATTGAGGGAGGCCTAAGTCCAGCAGTGGACGTCTTACGGCTGAAATGATGATGATGATAGAAGTTTATTTAAGCAGGTACTGACTGTTTGCTTAAAAACTGCACGCCTCTTCGCTAAAATAACTAAACAAACATTTGAAAACTGTGTGCAACCAGCAGAAAGGGCGTGCAGTTTAAAAGTAAAGCATCTCTACATATTATATTGAATGTGACCTCAAACGATCGGTGAGGGTTATCGCTCTGCCGGCCCTCGATCCCTGAGCTAAGGGATCCAATGTATGGGCAGCAGTAAAACCGTACAAACATGGGCTAATAACGGTTGTAAATTGTGTACTTACAGCACATGAGTAAGTACGCAACAGAGACCAAGCCGTATACTATCGAGTAGGTATAGGTGAAAGAAACCTTGACAATAAGAACTTGTTTCAGTATTACATGTTGAGAAGCCGGACTTTTTGACATTGCAACCGTTTTTGAGCTCATAAACCTACCTGAATTCTATTCTGTAAAGTTCACTCCTTACGTCATTCATGTGAGCACACACAATTCGAAAATCGAACTCATTTGTTTTTAAAGAAAATCAAATCATCGCGGATCAGGGCCGTAGCTAGGGGGTGGCATTGTGGGGCAATGCCCTACCTTGAAATCACAATGCCCTACCTTAAAAAAACCAAAAACGAAGATAACCTATTAGAATTGGATTGTATGTTTATAGTTTTAGATAAAACATTGTAGCAATAGGTATCTAAACTTTTCCGAATATACCACAGTTTGGGACATTCATTTCATATCATAATAATTCTTTTCTCTGTGTATAGATGGCATTTGAAGCGCCATCATATGAAGCAATGGGTCTATTTAATTATAATATGCCGATGCAGAGAAAAATTTCAACCGCCTTGTTCGCTTGTTCTTCATCACTGAGGATTTTATAGCTGTCCTTAGATCCATGCTCATGTTCTGTCACAGAAATGTCTATGAATAGCTATTGAATGTACATCACTGACCTAGAGGTGATGTTGATTGATTTAGGAGCCCGTGCTTCAGAGCAGATCAATTATGATATTTTTTTTACTTCCGTCCTACCTGTAGCCAATGCTGCCCTTTTTTTTATCACGAGGTGGAAATCCTCATGGATGTCCTCCGCCCTAGGGTGGGCGGAGGGGTCTGTCAGACTCTTACTGACTAAAACCACCCCGGTGTTCCGTCCCACACGTACGTCGGGGACCACGGGAACCAATATGTCTTCCGCGATCCCCGAGCCAATGCTGCCCTACCTCAAATTCGAGTCTAGTTACAGCCCTGTCGCGGATACAAAATGAGACAACGTTCGAATTTCGAAGTGATGCCTCAATCCATCCAAGTACTTATAGGTAGGTAGATCAACACAGGGCCTTGACCTTCGGAGTTTGTTTCAGTGTTTCTTCTCAGAATGTTTGAAAGGGCACACCGAACTCAAGAAGTTACGACAATTTATTCGACGGATATATCCTTCTTTTGTGTCAGAACTGACAGAATTGACTGTGTACGAGTGTATATGTTGCAGTCAAAACTCTTAACCACTCAAAAGTACTATTGACTAGCAAAATCCGTCAAAAGTACTTACAAAGACAACTAATGTTGTCTTTGTAATTAAGCGCACCAATAATACTCGCGGAGGCTCTTTTAGGCTATCCATAGGAGCGGAGAAGAGCGGTGAGGACCAGAGGCATGCCAATATTAACTAATAGTAATCGACCTCCATCGCTCCGCTCGGCATGGATGCAAAAAAAATCTACTGGTTGATATGCAATTTCCATGCTAATTTTGGCAGGATAAAAGAATGAAATCTGCAATGCTGGCAGTTCATTTGGCGTATTTAGCTAAATATTCGCGTTACTTGATCAATTTAAAATAAACCCTTTACTTATTGAGATAAAGTTCATAAAATAACGCGAATAAATAAATAAAATAAATAAATATCTTAGGACAACTGACACACCGTTATCTGATCCCAAACTAGGCAGAGCCTGTACTATGGTAACCAGACAACTGATAAATATACTTATATATTTCTAAATACATACATATTATAGATAAATTACACCCAGACACAGAACAAATGATTGTGCTCATCACACAAAGATTTGTCCTGGGTGGGAATCGAACCCACGACCTCAGTCTTTGCAGTCAGGGTCACTAACCACTAGACTAACAGGCCAGTCCAAAATATATAAACAAACAAAATAAAATATATGGACAAATAAACCAAGTGAAGTTCCAACGTAAATAAACAACAAATTTGGTCTCTAATCACACCCCACAGCAGCGACAAACAAAGCAATCATTATAACATAATATTCATATTCAAAATCAATTAGATGTATTTTAGTCTCACGTAGCAAATGATTAGGGCTGTGTTAAACATTCCACAAGCGTAGCTCTCACTGTGTTTATACCTTAATAAACAAGTGGGTTGAGTGAAATACGCGGCACGGGTTTAACTAGGGGAGAATTACCTTAAATTATATGTATGGTGGTAATTTCTGCGGTTTGGTATAGTAGCTAGGTTTGAATTTGAAATAAGGTTTTATGATATCAACCTGTATATGGCAGTGTAAATGCGTCTAATCAATCATCATTGAAGACCTATGACACTGAAACAAAATAGCTCACGGGTCTTATCAGAAGGTTTAAAGGCACCCAAAGAGCAATGGAGAGGGCTATGCTTGAAGTTTCCCTACGTGATACAATCAGGAACGAAGAAATCCGCAGGAAAACCAAGGTGACCGACATAGCCCGAAGAATTGCCAAACTCAATTGGCAGTGCGCATGGCACATTGCTCGCAGAACAGATGGCTGATGGGGCCGAAAGGTTCTGGAGTGGCGAAGTGAAAGACGTACAGTTAAAAGGCTACCCACAAGATGGATCGATGACCTTGTGAAGGCCGCAGGAATCTGCTGATGTGGGAAGCACAGAACCCATCGAAATGGCGGAGCTTGGTGGAGGCGGACGGAATATATCGGACGAAATGATGATTAATGATGATGATGAATTATCAGTACTATTATCTAAACATTTATTCGAAATTCGAATGGTGTCTCGTTGTGAGTCCGCGATGATTTACTTTAAAAACAAATGAGTTCGCTTTCGAATTGTGTGCGCTCACTTGAGTGAGGTGAGCACTGAACTTTACAGAATCGCATTACTGATTGTCTCTTTGTATATTCGTCTTAATGATAAATGATTTTATTTCTGTAAGTATTTTAGAACTCCAGGTGAGATACTAAGTGACCAATGAGAATTTGTCGTTTTGAGCAGTCACGTTTCCCAGTTTAGTTTACATTTTTATACCAAAGTCCTAATGGAACTGGCGAAACGTAGAAATGAAATGTGTATTTATGTAATGGATCTTAAAAGACAATTTTACACGTGAATATTTTAAAAACTTGCAGTGCCAGCTGACTGTTCCCCGAGAAGAACCGCCGAATCAAAATCAGAGGTCATGGTCTCTTTTAAAGACTAAACAATATATTACTAGACTTTTATGTGAGTCTAACGAAAGGGCCATTGCAGCTTTGTGCTGACCTGTCCCAACAGACGGTATGTACCAGTCATCGCGTAGCTCAACCCTATGTTAGGGAGCTCAACGACAACGACTCGACACAAGACGTTACCAGATCTTCAGGACATTAGCGTAGTCCATATACAAAATACTCAAAACCGCCACACAGTTTACAGCCATGTCTTCATTTTAGCCTGCATGGTACTCACATTCACAGTCAATTTTCTCTTTTAATGTCTTCAAAAATAATGTCACTTGGAGTAGGGGTACTATACAACTCTGCCCACCCTTCAGGAGTACAAACATGATGTTTTATTATGCAGAAGTCCCAATAACATCAATATTTTTGCAGTAATTTGCTTAGAACGATCGCATGCACCGAGCTCTGCGCCTCCCAACTGGTACGTAAATAAATTCACCATAAAATTGTTCGTACCTGGTTCCTGACATATCTGGGTCAGTGTGCTGTGACCATGTGCAGCGATTCCTTCAGGAATTGCATAGCAAACATCAATTCTTTATCAGAATATAGAAGAGTAAGTGAGTAGATAAGTGTAGAAGGAGTATGTAGTAAGTAATAACCACTGCACTCAGGTCAAGCTACCACGGTCCATCAGTGGTTGGGTGACCATCTTTAAATACCCCTCCGTGGCTCGGAAAGCACGTTTAACCGTTAAAATGAAAATCAAACAGAAAGTCCTTTACGAGGCCAAAAAGCCCCTATCTCAGCATGATGCTGCGACATCTATACTAATCTATCTATACCTATATAATATATAAAATTCTTAATCTCTATAATATTATAAAGCTGAAGAGTTTGTTTGGTTGAACGCGGTAATCTCAGGAACTACTGGTCCGAATTGAAATATCTTTTTGAGTTGGGTAGCCTATTTATTGAGGAAGGCTATAGGCTATATAACATCACGCTACGATCAAAAGGAGCGGAGCAGCAGCGAAAAATGGACGAAAACTGGCAGGCAATTCGACGCGACGGGAAGGGTTAGGGGTCCTGTCAGGGTCGCGAGATTTGTTCGAAAGAGACACATGCCCTAGCACATGCAACTGAAGGAACACGGGTGGGTTTGTTAGTCAGTAATAGTCTGACACGCCCTCCCGCTCACGCCCAAGAGCGGGAGACGTCATTTGATGATTTCCCAACCACAAATAAAAGGGTCAGGGGTGCAAAACTTTGACGCGGACGAAGTTGCGAGCTGAAGCTAGTTTAAAAATAAGTGTCGCAGCGTTGGTATTCTGATAAGGCCTGTTATGATGTGATTTCACGGAGAGATACAGAAATTAATAAAATAGTTACCGTCTTTTGCTCTATTCGCGAGTAAAACTTAAATAGGTATGTAGGTAAAACGATTCGTAGTCAATTGAACTCCTAAAGGAGCCCAGTTGACATACATAAAATGGCCATGTGACCCAGATGCGTCAAGTACCAGGTACGGCCATTTTATGGCCAAGCTATTTACGTATCGACATCTGAGGTTAAGCTTCTAACTTGGTGACATGAGCTCACAACTTACTTATAGTTGTGCTATTCTGTGTAAAGTGTAATGCAAAATTTATTGGGTACGTCTTTCACTGACTGGAATATGCCCTGGTGGGCGAAGTTTGTCGTAATCAGCCTAAAATGTTCCCACTGCTGGGACATAGGCCTCCTATCTGTCCGAGGGAGTAGGCCGTAATCCACCACGCGGGCCAAGAGCGAGTTGGTAGATGTCACATGTCTAAGACATACCGGTTTCCTGACGACATTTTCCTTCATTCTTTGGAGAGGAGTGGTGATGAAATTATTTACACATAATAAAGCGTCTGTCTGGCCGATGGAGCAGACGAATCCTGGAATGGAGACCGCGTATCGGCAAGCGTAGTGTGGGACGCTCCCCAGCTGCATGGACCGACGACTTCAAAAAGGTGGCTGAGACAGACTGGATGCGAAAGGCGGAGGACAGGGTGTTGTGGCGCAGCATGGGAGAGGCCTATGGACTGCGATAGACTGAATTGAAAGCCAGGGTTCTAACCGACGACCTCGAACTCGGTAAGTCGAGGCCTATACCACAGCACCACGTAACCACTCTATTCTAAAGCATAAATTAATTGTTTGCACTAAAACGCGAGTGCACCCGCATGCGGCAGCTAGTTTCAAATAAATCCTAGAATTTTACAAAGGTTAGCATGTTCCGAAACCTAGCACCTGCTCCATATCTCTAGCCGGTGGATTTGAGGAATAAAACTAGTAAGGAACACAGTCAGCATGCTCCACTTCTGTCACCGACAGAGACCAATTCTATTGTGATTTTATTTGCTGAAGAATGAAACATTCTGAGCTACTGGTTGTAATTATTTATTACTTCATCTGTTTTGTGCCGGACATAAAGAATAGTACGATCCCATTTCTTCCCGTGGGTGTCGTACAAGGCGAGTAAGGGACTTACTAAAGAATGGGCAGCAGCGTTCTCTATGCATTTTACCACCATACTGCGATCGCCAGCCCGCCTGCCAAGCGTGGCGATTATGGCAAACCCCATTCAAATTGGGGGAGGCCTTTGTTCAGCAGTGGAGGTTTTTCGGCTGAAATCATGACATAATTTTTATATTTCCTGTGCGTGTCTCAAATAAAATATTTTTAATTCTTTCTGTCGTGGTAATTACTTGTCTAAAGCCCGAATGTAGCACCTAATGCCATCGATATTGCCGCCCTAACCGAGAAATAAGCAACGAATATCACTTAAAACTCTACAATCAACTACAGATATCCCAAGATGCAGCAATAGAAGATCCTTTTGCAAACAAACACGAATGCACAAAGGTAATGACAGAAAGAAAGATATATGAAAAGATAAGCAAGCGTCAGCACCTACGTTCATATTTGTAGACGGGGGTAGTCCGCAATAAAATGTGGGGGTAGGACGCAGTCAGGCAAGCGAGCGACCTACTTGTCAAGTGCAACCGCGGAGATTTTATTTGCGGGTTTAATACAGATTTTCCGAACACTTGCAAAAACTTATTTGAAACTACATAATTTAAAGGTTCTGTATACAGGGTGTGGCGTGAGTAGTGGTCCACCGTTCAGGATTCGATGAACCAGATAATTAACTATAACAATTAAAAATTTTAAACATTAATTTTACCCAAGTGTTCCGAAAACAAAAAAATCGCTCTTGGACTTGATGGTGTGTTAAAAATTGGGGTTAAAATTAGAGAAGAACCAACTTTTTCTTCAAAAGAGCTGGATTTGCATTAAAAAAAACATAATTTATCATGATAGCTCTAGTATTCAGCAGTCATCGTTCGTCGTCGTCGTTTCAGCCGTAAGACGTCCACTGCTGGACTTAGGCCTCCCCCAATTTGGGGGGCTTTGCCATAATCGCCACGCTTGGCAGGCGGGTTGGCGATCGCAGTATGGTGGTAAAATGCATAGAGAACGCTGCTGCCCATTCTCTACTAAGTCCCTTAGTCGCCTTTTACGACACCCACGGGAAGAAATGGGGTGGTATTATTCTTTACGTCCGGCACCACACGGTATTCAGCAGTAATTAACAGAAATCAGAATGAAAAAGGTTTGTAGGCATTGGTGGAGACCAATGCCTACAAAAAGATAAAAAAACTACAGACTCATAAGTTAAGGCTGTTACCACTGAGAGCAGTGCCTGCGTGAGTGCATGGTCGTAGGTTGAAACCCAGGCAGGCGCTTTACTTGTGAGTTGTGACTACAGCCCACTCTCTTAACTCTTAAACGTTATTAAGTTGATTATGAATTTAAGACGAATCACAGAAAAGCTTTGTGACGTAATATATCTTCACAAGGTCGTTTCCAACCACAGATTAACTACAAAAAAATAATAGTTTAAAAAAACTAAAAAACACGCTTCCATTGAAAACCAAACTAAAAAGTACAAAATAATGGAAAAAAAGGGTGGGGTGCCTGATATCTATAAAAAATACCTTAAAAAGCACCCCACGCTTCTTTTCCATTATTTTGTACTTTTTAGTTTGGTTTTCAATGGAAGCGTGTTTTTTAGTTTTTTTAAACTATTATTTATTTTCTATTTTTTAGGGTGTTTCGAATTTTGAGACGTATGTCAGCGTAGTTTGTGACGTATGTCAGCGTAGTTTTCGAAGACAGTTTTTTTTGCTGTCCTGGTAACCCTGGCAAGGTTATTGGCACAAATTTATGAAATTATTGCATTGTCATCGGTCCTTGACAGGTGTGCAGTTTGAATGAAATCTGGTCGTTTAAAGTGGGTCAAAATCGCGCTATAAGGAGTCGGTTACAAACAAACATACAAGTGAAGCTAATATAAAGCGTGTAAAAACATACATTCGACTGAGTCCAAAAGTATGTTTTTTCCGCACAATATTTGCAAAGCCACAATATCATTAGGCCGAATACACAAGGCTGGAGTTTAGTGTCGTCATGGGAACGATCGTGTGCCCTCCGCCCACGCTGACGTCATTTGTGTTTGCCTTTACCCATTCACGCTGTTTCTGTGTTTAGCGGTGAGTGGAGGACTAAGATAATTGCAAGATCAGCTTCTGAACTGATGCGGAAGATTTTTATAACTTTGAACTCTATTCGAAGACAATAAGCGTGAATTTAAGTTTTTGCTTATAATTTTACTGTACTTAAGACCTACCTGTATTTTAGTGATCGTCCAGTGGTCGAAATTAGAATGTTAAGTTTGAATTATCTAAAATATTAGCTTTCTGCATTCCTTCATCATATAAACTTTAAATATGTGAAATTTCATACTCCTCCGTCCGCTAATTTTGGTGAAAATGAGTAGAAAATCTTTGCTTCACGTCTATAAATAACTAGCTGACCCAGCGAACGTCGTATCGCCTCAGATTCAATAAATGTTGTAATAAACATACCAAGTTTGACAACCTGGTACACGGTGGTGATCTGGTCAGCGTTTTCTAGCTGACACTCATATGTTTGGTGAGCTCCTACCCAGTTATGATAACCTGGTACTTCGAAGGCAACGTTTTTGTCATACCACGTTTTATAGTGCCTTGTATTGTCTTTGACGTTTTATGTCACGTCACACGGGAACGCGGTCGAACGGGATAAAAAGTATCCTATGTCCGTCTCCTGGTTCTAAGCTACCTCCCCACCAATTTTCAGCCAAATCGGTTTAGCCGTTCTTGAGTTATAAATAGTGTAACTAACATGATTTTCTTTAATATATATTAAATAATATATATCTAGACATACCTATCTAGTATTCAGGAAATAAAATTTTATACCATAAGTTTATTTTTGCGATATGAAATAACGTTACTACATTAAACTTTGTAATTGTAAATAAATATTAAAAAAATGAAAGGAATAAAACAAAAATTAAATATTTATAGGCAAATGTTTAACAAATAAAAGTTTTATTTTTGTAATAATATTCGATGAACTTATTTGAATATTGGTATAGTCACCAGCAAAATAGTGTCAGATGGGCAGGGTCGCATTCGGACGTATACGGGTTGGACTGTGGGGTTAGGCAGGGGGGAATAACCTCCCCGCGTCTCTTCAACCTTTATATGAACCAATTGATCGAGGAACTCAGCAGCACTAAGGTCGGTTGTTCCGTTGATGGGGTGTGTATAAACAACATAAGTTACGCGGATGACATGGTGTTGCTGAGCCCGTCTCTTTCTGCGATGCGCAGACTTTTGAATATTTGTGAGACCTACGCGGAGGCCCACGGGCTCAGATATAACCCAAAGAAGAGTGAATACATGATCTTCAAAGCTGGTACTAAAAGCTACTTAACTGGACCACCTATCACTCTTTGCGGGTCACATTTGAATAGAGTAGATCGATTCAAGTATCTGGGTCACTGGGTCTCTGATGATCTGTCTGACAATGCGGACATCGAGAGGGAGCGAAGGGCGTTGTCTGTCCGGTGCAACATGTTGGCTCGCAGGTTTGCACGTTGTTCTTCACAGGTAAAAATAACCTTGTTCAAGGCATACTGCCAGACTTTTTACACGTGCAGCCTGTGGACCAACTTCACTCTGCGGGCGTACAACGCGCTTCGTGTCCAGTACAACAACGCGTTCAGAATTCTGTTGGGGCGGCCCCGGTTTTGTAGCGCATCGGCGATGTTCGCTGATGCTAATACCGATGACTTCTACGCAATAATCCGGAAAAGGAGTGCATCGCTTCTGCGTCGCTGTAGGGGCAGCTCGAACGGGATTCTGAGCGTGTTGTCCGAGCGGTGGGATTCTCCTTTCTTGCGGAGATGGCTGAAACTGCATGCCAGCGCCTGCACATATGTATATTTTTGACATTGGTTTTTTTTTTTACATTATTTTTATATTTTATTTCTAGACATTTTTAATTTGTTTTAACTTTTTTATTTGACTTATAATTCTAAATTCAATTTTAATTTCTCTAATTATTTTGTATGTCTTTTAATCAATAAGGTATGTAGAATTTATAATGCAAGCATGGCAATTGTGTCCTTTTTAATTTTTATATGGGTTCAAGACCTGAAATAAATGATTTTAATTTTTTTTTTTTTTTTTTTTTTTAATTATTATCAATGCATGTGAATTAATGTGTCAAAATGTAATTACATTTACTCACCTAATTAATTAAAATTACAGAATAAAGCCGTGTGCTGCCGTGTGGTGCCGGACGTAAAGAATAACACCACCCCATTTCTGCCCGTGGGTGTCGTAAAAGGCGACTAAGGGACTTACTAGAGAATGGGCAGCAGCGTTCTCTGTACATTTTACCACCATACTGCGATCGCCAACCCGCCTGCCAAGCGTGGCGATTATGGCAAAGCCACCCAAATTGGGGGAGGCCTAAGTCCAACAGTGGACGTCTTACGGCTGAAATGATGACGAATAAAGTAACTTATTTATTTAAATTGAACTGTTGCATATTTTTCTAAAGTAAATATACTGTTAAATGCGTTGCATGAAATAAACAACCCGTTTGTAACAACAAATACTCCAATAGACGATGCTACACACCGAAGTAACTCCTACATAGACGGTCAAAAACAATAGCATTTCATCAAAATTCCTCTCCATCACACACTTTTGAGCCCACAAACGAACAGATCTCGATTTTTCACGCCCCACCTCCCTTTTCACTCAGATGGACACAATCAATGCTCTAAAACTGGGGTTTTTCAACACGGAACCCCAAAAGAGAATAAAAGAGGGGGTTCTGTAGGATGAAACAGTTAATCGAGAACTGGAGAGGTGCTTCATTCATTGCGTCTGTAATTTGGCGAATTTTTCGCGTATACCTTTGTAAGGAGAGGGTTCCGTATTGGTTTAGTAACTTGCGTAGTTCTTTGTTTAATATTATGGTAGTTGTATCGTCATACACAGAATTTATCTTACTTATATTATAAACGCGAAAGTTTGTATGTATGGATGTTTGTTCCTCTTTCACGCAAAAACTACTGACCCGATTTGGATGAAATTTGGCACACAGATAGTTAGTAACCTGGATTAACACATAGGGTATTTTTTTATCCCGGTAGTACGTTCCCGCGGGATAATTTCCGACCTCCACGCGGGCGAAGCCGCTGGCAAAAGCTAGTAGCTTAATATACAAAGTGTAAAAAGGTGTACCTACACTTATATTTCAGCAACTTTTAATATGGGTATTTTAATGAAAAATATTCATTTTGCCATACCTATCGATGTAGCCAAAGAATTCAACCTTATTTCAAGGCAATAACCCTCATTTTTGATTACATAAAGTTACGCTTAAGTCAACACGTTTTTCATAATTAATTGTTCATTGTATAATACTTTTAATTCAATACTCTAATTGGGGTGTATGGGGTCGTGCGTTCATTTTGTTACACGTTGTAGAGCGAAACATCAGTACTGCTATTCTGTAAAGTTCAGTGCTCACCTCACTCAAGTGAGCGCACACAATTCGAAAGCGAACTCATTTGTTTTTAAAGTAAATCATCGCGGACTCACAACGAGACACCGTTCGAAGTTCAAAATTGACGTTTAGAGAACGATGAAGATGAAGTTATAAAGCAATCAAGCAATTAGTTCTTAGTTATGAACTTAGTGATTGTTGGTAGATAGTTAAAAAAAACTGGCTATAATGATCAGTAGCTTATGCGCGCGACTTCGTTTGCGTGGAAGTCGTAAGAGACTACAATATAATGTAGTTTAATGTAATGATGAATACTGCAAACATAGGTCTAATACATTATTCTGTGTAGTGTATGTTGATGATTTTATAATAACTTCCGAGCACTGTTATTTACTTAGTGAAGGTAAGTAAGTACATGTACAAATTGTACGTGGGATTAGGTACCAAAACTAAAAAGAAAAAAATGAAAGATCTATTAAAAAGAAAACAATCGACTTCCAAAAAAAACTACTACTTATGTGAAAAATCCTGGGCCAAATAGCCATGGTATGAATCTCCACGCTCCAGTGCCAGTCTCGTCCAAGTTCAAGTGGTTGCAGAATCTGGTATTTAGCTGCATCTGGTTGGACTGGAATGGCTGATGATGACACACACGCCCCACGGGGAGAAATGGGATGATGCTATTCTTTAGGTCCGGCACACACGGAACGAATTACATACTTATCACAAAATAAAACAATCACACACCTCTTATCGTTACATTTTCCGCTCCACGGAACCCTAAAACGCGGAGTGCCAATAAGGGGTGTCCGCAGTAGATGAAACACTGTTTGGTAACACAATTGCGCGGCGCTCTGAATTACAAGCGTTAGGGTTAAGGACACGTAGGCACGCTAGGGTTGGGCTGCGTTGTAACACGGGACGAGTGGGGGGGTTAATTTGTAAAGGGAGATGTTTTTTTTTTTGTGTGAAAAGTATTTTTGTTTTTTCATGTGCTCTGAAATGGGTGATTTAATTTTTTGCGTATGTATTATAAAATATTGAAAGGATTGTTCGCGCTTACAAACATACGGGTTTTCTTCACTTTAATCACTTGATGTTTTTTAGGCTTTAGCAATATAAACTTTTGCTATTTAACTTGTCAGACAAATCTTAGGGAAATTATTGTAAAGGAGCTCTTGCATTCCAGAATCACTAAATTATAAGCCCGTATAAAAAATGATCCTATGTTTTGAGTCTGGCCAATTCACATGTGTGCCAAATATTACTCAAATTCGTTCAGCCGTTAAAGTGTCATTGAGTAACAAACATGCAAACATTCATATTTATAATATTACTAGCTTTTGACAGTGGCTTCGCCCGGGCTATCCGGGATAGAAAGTCCCCAATGTGTTTATCCAGGTTATACACATTATACATGTTATCATCATCATCATCAGCCTATAATGTTCCCACTGCTGGGACACAGGCCTCCTCTCGGTGAGAGGGAGTGGGCCATAATTCACCACGCGGGCCCAGTGCGGGTTGGTAGATGTCACATATCTTCGAATTTTTGGTTCTAAGACATGCCGGTTTCCTCACGAAGTTTTCCTTCACCGTTTTGAGGGCAGATGAAATTTGGCACACACATAATTTATAACCCGAATTTAACACATAGGGTAATTTTATCCCGGTAGTACTTTCCCGTGGTAAAATTTCCGACCTCCACGCGGGAGAAGACGCTGGCTAGTCAGCCATATGACAGAGAAAATTCCATCCAGTCGTTTCGTAGATTAGCCGGAACAAACCAACAGACAGACATTTTTTTTTTTTTGTTTTAAGTACCGTATACTATATTTCCATATTTACATTTAGACAGACAAACACTATTTTTTTTTTTTGTTAGCTTAGTTTTAAAGGTAGCGTCTCTTTTCATCTATTTTCCGCCCCAACAAAAACCCGTACCGTACAACAGTGTACCCCGACAGCACGCGCGGACTGCCATCGATCCGAGCTCCGAAGAAAACAAATTAACTGCTCCGACCCTGCCTGAATAGATAATAACAACGGTTATTGTAACCGTGCTGCTGCTCACTGAACTTGAAACTAACTTAGTGTAACTTAGCGCACAGGTAGCTAAGAGTTAGTGCGGCTAAAGTCTATGATAGAGCTGTGGAGATGTCTGTTTGACTGGGACTTGCGTTTTGAATACTTATGGTTGGTGTTAAATGTACGAGTACTCATAGTTGATTTTTGAGTATCATTTTAGGGTTCCGTACCCAAAGGGTAACCAACGGGACCCTTTAACTTAGCCTCTGCCGTCCGTCCGTCTGTCTTTTAGCGGGCTGTATCTCATGATCCGTAATAGATAGACAGTTGAAATTTCCACACAAAGTGTATTTCATTTGCCGCTAGAACAACAAATAATAATAATAAAAACATAATTAAAAATGAAAGGGTAAACCGTGCTGCTGCTCACTGAACTTGAAACTAACTTAGTGTAACATAGCACTTAGCACACAGGTAGCTAAGAGTTAGCTTAGCTAAAGTATATGATAGAGCTGTGGAGATGGCTGTTGACCTTGAGACTTGCGATTTGAATACTTATGGTTGGTGTTGAAGAGCTTGTGGCGAAGTAATGTCAGCCTCACGGACCGATGGATTAGGTTAAGCTACGCTTGCCGAGGTTGGTTAGTGGATGGGCGACCATCTTTACATACCAAGACCCCTCCGTGCCTCGGAAAGCACGTTAAGCCGTTGGTCCCGGTTATCGTTTGTGGATCTTTGACAGTCGTTACAGGTCGTCAGAAGCCCGAAAGTCTGACCGCCAGTCTTACGTATTACCCAGTAACTGGGTCGTGGAGGTCAGTTAGGCAGTCACTCCATGTAAAATACTGGTATTTAGCTGCATCCGGGTAGACTGGAAACCGACCCCAACATAGTTGGGAAAAAGGCTAGGCAAGTGATGATGATATTGTAACCGTGCTGCTACTCGCTGAACTTGAAACTAACTTAGTGTAACTTAGCGTACAGGTAGCAGGTGGTTGGTGTTAAATGCATAGTAGAATTATAAGTACCATTTTTGACAACGGCTGATCAAAACAAAGGCAATCCAAATTGGGCAGGTTACATTAGGCGTATGCAAGATGGCCGCTGGGCAAAGGTCTTTACACAATGAGTGCCTGAAGACGGACGACGCCGCTGCGGTCGGCCCAGACAGCGGTGTCGAGACGACCCAGATGCGAACCGCGACGATCGTTCAAGGTGGTGCGGGACAAGAATTCCTGGAAGAACTTGGGGGAGGTCTTAGCCCAGCAGTGGGACAGTATAGGCTAAAGAAAAAAAGAAAATTTTTGGCAATCTGTGAATGTAGTTTCCCATTTCTCGACAGATCTTCAGACTGAGACATTCAAAAACGCAGTTCAAAGCTCTAGCGCATTGACCCTGATGCGTTCCAAAGACTTCGAAGACTTACATGTGCTTAATAAGCCCGTCAAAACCTATCGCCATTGCAAGATCCATAACAATTATCAAATTATGAAAATCGCATACACTAGGCATACAGACGAACACACACGAAATAGATCCGAACATAGTGTTTTCGCCAAAACTCGCACTCAACCCCAAAAAAACTCCTTAACCGTCTGATTCACTTAGAAAAATAACGCTCCAACCGAACCAAAGCTTACACGACATCTAATAAAATAAGAAGGCACAATCTTACACAATTCTAGCCGGTCGTGTCGCTGACCGCGCCACCAGTTTTATCGCGTGTGCCAATTTATGCCCTGAAACACTGCCAACGAGAATAGTGACTGGTTAGTGTTGCTGGCCACTGGGGTGTAACGTGCTCTGGTCTACTGAGATACCATTTTGAATAAGGATTGAATCCTTATGAGAATAACTACTTCATCATGATCATTTCAGCTGAAAACCGTCCACTGCTGGATGTAGGCCTCTTCAGATTTGGGGGTTCGCTATAATCGCTACGCTTGGCAGGCAGGTTGGCGAACGCAGTATGGTGGTAAAATGCATAGAGAACGCTGCTGCTCATTCTCTAGTAAGTCCCTTAGTCGCCTTTTATGACACTTACAGGAAGAAATGAGATAGTGCTATACTTACCGTTCGGCACGACATGGAGCAGATGCAATCTAGACTATTAGTTGAAAGAGGTAAAACTTGAAAGTTTGTGATTTAGTTTATAGGAATCTCTGGAACTAAAAGTCGGATTCACGTGTGGATGTTGATGACGTGTGTTGACGGATGAAAAGAAAAACACCATCCCATTTCTTCCCGTGGGTTTCGTATAAGGCGACTAAGGGACTTAACACTAGAAGCGCTGAACATACCGACTGAGGTAAATTTGGATAAAAAATATGTATGTTGCAATCACGTTGCATCATCATATTTCATGAAAAGTCATAAAAAGTTACGATTATATGCGGAATAAAATATTAATTAGAGCAGGAAGAACATCGAAATGGTTTAAATTTGGCACGCCCACACTTCTAGTGTTAATAGAGAAGGGGCAGCAGGTTCTCTTTGCATTTTACCACCATACTTCAATCGCCAACCCGTCTACCAAGCGTGGCGATTAAAGCAAATCCGCCCAGCCGTGGACGTCTTTTAGCTGAAATGATGACTAGTCGGATTTAACATGGTACGACTCTTAAGAGCCGGGCAAAACGAAAAAGAAGTCTGAAAGAACACTAACTGTAAGGGGCTTATCGAAAACGTTGCATAATCGCCACGCGCCCGCGGCGTCTTCGCTGTGCAGCCGCGACGTGATCGCGACGTATTAGCTGTGCGCCCGCTCCTTTCTGAAGACGCTCGTAAACCACTAATGTGATAAGGCCCTAAAAGAGTAATAGTGGGGGCGGGCGATTCTAAAGTAAAGAACTATAGTTGTTACACCGCAGTGGACGAGCAGCCTTTACATTAACATTAAGACGGTCCAAGTCACAAATTCGCTTACAATATATACAATAGCTAGGACGACATCGCTTTTACTGGATGTGCAACCTAAAATACGATTAGGGTGTAGTCTTTTAGCTGCAAAGATTTTTTAAACGTAGAAAAAGTTATAAGCGACGAAATTTTCTGAAATACTAACATTGCCACAAATAATCTGCCTAGCCTTTTCTCAATTATGTTAGGGTCGGCTTCCTGTCTTACCGGATGCAGCTGAATACCAGTATTTTACATGGAGCGACTGACTATCTGACCTCCAGAATTCAGTTACTGCGTTACACGATACCCCTTGGTAAGTGTGGTTGTCAGACTTCGGGGCTTCTGACGACCCGTTACGACTGTCTAAGATCTACGAAAGACAGCAGGGACCTACGGCTTATCGTGCTTTCCGAGGCACGGAGGGATCTTGGTATGTAAAGATGGCCACCCATCCACATCGATCGACCTGTGCGGCTGTTATTACTCAGACACTAGCCCGTATCAACTACTATTGGATTATTTGCAGCAGTCTATGATTTTATTCTGTCACCGATTTCAGACTTCAACAAAATAAAGAGTGATCTTTATCAGAGTAAATTATATCTTAAACTTCGTACCTTTGCCCTTAACTTGTATTTTAGTAGTCTGGAACTTACCTGAAAAAGACAAAAAGGAATTACTTAGTAAAATTCATATGAAATTTTTCTAGAAAAATCCAGCGTGGAAATTGCCCAAACGGTAGGAATGGATTTCATTTTGAGAGTTCAACAACGTCCATTGCGTTATGTATATAATCTGACAAATTTTTCGAACATTATGAAGATTAGCAATATACTTCAAAATAATTCGGATTTTTATTGATACCTTGTTACGCAATTAACCTAAATAAGAAGAGCCAATCCAATCACTAGTGAGCTTTCAGAAACTGTACAAAATTCTGGAAAGTTTACTGATTCTTTGCAAAACCGACTGAATATCTATATTATAATGATATGCATGTAGGTAAATATTCAAAGAATAAACCATCTATACTTATTATAATAAAGCTGATGAGTATTTATTTTTGGTTGCTAATCCCTTGAAAGTCAGATTTAAAAAAATATTTCTAGATTTGACAGCCCAATTCTTGAGGAAGGCTGTGGACTATTTAACATTATGCCAGGACCCAGAGACGAGCAGACTGAAAAAAGCAAGAACGTCAAGCAATAACGAAGTAATAGCATGATACGACGCGATGGGGTGGGTCGAGGAAACAAGAACTTAACGCGGATAAAGTCGCGGGCAGAAGCTAGTATAACAAATAATAACACCGAACAGTCTGTTTATTTGTTTGTTAGAACGCGCTAATCTCCGAAACTGCCAAAGGGATTTTGGAAAACAACTTTAGAATTGATAGCCCAATGCTTGAGGAAGGTTATAGGTTATTTAATATCACACTACGACACTTATTAGCCGAGCAACTTGTGTGAAACCGGGCACAGCTATACAGTGTGTCCTAAAAATCAACGTCAAGCCGAAAACGGATGATAGGCCAGGTGGTGACAGTTATCAGAACAAAAAAAATCTAAGTTAAGTACTTTTCAAATTATTGACATTCTTTTCATATATTTTTTTTGTGAGTGATGTAACCCTGAATAACCCTTCTGTAAACTACAGTCCAAAATTAAAACACAACTACCTCAGGTAAAAAATAATATCATATGCCGACGACACGGCGTTAATATTTACCGCAAAAAGCAGAAGCGAACTGTTCGAAGTCGCTCAATTAGGATTAAATTCTGTGACTAACTGGCTTCAAAGCAATTTATTAACATTAAATGCCGACAAGACAAAATGTATTCACTTCTCCATGCGCAAACCTCAACCTAACATTATTAACCCTCATCTATATGCCCATAAATGCGGAAACTGTGCAGTTAGTACGTGTAATTGTCCTTCTATCATCAAAACGAGCAACATTAAATACCTGGGGGTTATAATGGACGAAACACTCTCTTTTAAAATACATATTGAAAGCCTTAGTAAAAGAGTGCGTAAACTTATATATGTATTTAAGAAATTACGAACATTAGCAGACAAAAAATTAATCACACAAATTTATTTGGCCCTATGTCAATCTATTATTCAATATTGTATCACTTCTTGGGGCGGTGCACCAAAAACGAATTTGCTTCCTCTTGAAAGAGCTCAAAGAGCAATTTTGAAGGTAGCAAACTTCCATCCCTTCTTTTTTCCCACAGATCTACTTTATAAAACTTGCAACGTGCTGACTGTTCGGCAGCTTTTCATTATGCAGTTAGTATTAAAACAGCACATCATGCTTACCTACACTGCTGACAATACTAACAAGAGACGGAATGATATAGTATGTATAACAAATGAGACCTCAAAACATGTCTTTGTAGAAAGATTCTATACATTTTTAGGCCCATTTCTATACAATAGATTAAATAGAAAACTAAGTATCTATAAATTAAACTACTATAGCTGTAAAAAAAATATACTTCAATATTTACTAACCATAGATTATGCACAGACAGAAGATTTACTAGTTGTCTGCAAATAAAACCGCTAACTCGCTATTTTACTTTTGTTACCTAAGTTTTAATTTTAGTTATTACTACACCTTGTTAATTTATTACATTATAAGAATTTTTGCATTTGTAGCCTGAAACACAGGTTCTACCTAGTTCAGGCAAATTAGCAAATCTGCTCTATTTTAATTGTTTAACGTTTTTATTGTAAATGTGACCCTTTTTTATTAATAAACAATTTATTATTATTATTATTATCTGTTAATATATCTCGGGATCCTAGGATCCCGGTCTTTTGGAAGGCGTACGAGGGGCCGAAGCCAACTCGCAGAGGCCCCTTAGAAAATTTAGATGACGTGAGGCACTAACCGACGATTATCCCCGTATGCACTCTGCAAGTGCACCCAAGGACAACCCCCGGCCGGTGTTGGACTATTGCAGGATGTGGAAACCAAGATGCTGGACTATTTATTTGGCTGGCTAAAATGGACTGGTTACCAAGAAATATGGAAAGCCTATGGCCCCTGCCGCATCAATGTTTTGAATTTACACGGATTAAATGGCAGGAGGTGACTTGCACACTCAATAATGGGCCCCCGGAAACCGTCACTGGCACATAGTGACGCAGCGACAAGGGGGCAACACTTCCTGAGGTGCTTGAGAAGAGGTTATTATTATTATTATTATAGTTTTAAAGAAAACATCACGTTTTTGCTCCATCATGTACTAAGAATTATTACATCGCCCAACTTTAACTGACTGTACTGAAAATAAAAATATGTTAACTTACATTTTTTTTATTTTTTTTCTGATAACTGTCACCACCTGGCCTATCAACCGTTTTCGGCTTGACGTTGATTTTTGGGACACCCTGTTTAGGATTTTTTTTACCAGTGCGCAATTTTTTTTTGTGGTTCAGTACCAGTAATAGAACACATTTTAATTATTTTTTCAATCCTTTTTTTTTTAATTTTTATCCGACCTTAAATCAGTAAAATATGGACACCATATTTCGATAATTGTAGCGGTCAGTAACCTCCGCGAATGCTTCGGCGAATAGAGCGAGCGTCCAGCTGATTCGCTACGCAGTAACCATAACACCCGTTTCAAAGTAAACATCTTTCGTTAACGATAACTTTCTTTTTTTTTGTACTAAAACAAAAAAGGCATGCTTAATATAACGCGTTTAAGTAATTTTGTTAAAATTTGCGCACGGGTTTAAAGACTTTTCCTGCAGTAATCCATACAAAATGTTCACACAACACAGCCTACAAATATGTCAAGCAATTCCTCACAATTTCCCACTAACACAGCAACATATTGGCAGACTGAACTGCAGATTGCCCGGGTAGGCTGTGTCCCGGAAGTGCCGTGACGTCATCGCGACGCTATTTCCGTCGGCCATTATCCAATAGCAGCGGGAAATGGTTCAATACAGGTGGTTATTGTATTTTTGTATCTGATCTGAAATTGCTTAACTGAGTTCGGTAATGGTTTTAATGTTTGCTAGGCTATTTGGTGGTAGCTTTTAAGTAAATTAAGGTTTTTAAGGTTGTGTTTTGTTTATCACTGGCTTTTGTAGTCATACCTTGTAATGCTTTAAGTAAAGAGGTCGTAGGATGACATTCTACCGCACAGACGTAAAAATATCGCGGTTGGATTTTCATGGACGGACAAGCTAGTGAAGTGAAGTGATACTAACATAGTTTAAGGTACTATTATTAACACAAGTATTGTATAATACTTATTATGTATGTTAGTTTGTAAGGTAAGTCTCTGGGACATTGTAACATGAAAATAAAATGATTATCATTATATCAACTAAAAAGGCGGTTTAAAATGTTTAAAAATTCGTTTTGCATTGGACGGCCGCCCTACTTGTAAGCCACTCTAAAATACTCAAATTCAATGCCAATATTTATTTACCAGCTTCTGCCCGCGACTTTGTCCGCGTTAAATTTCGTGTTCCCCCGACCCTTCCTGTCGCGTCGAATCGCCTACCCATGCGATTTTCCCCGTTTTTGCAACATTTTTCATTACTGCTCCGCTCCTCTTGATTGTAGCGTGATGTTATATAGCCTATCCTAGCCTTCCTCGACAAATCGGCTACCCAACATAAAAATATTTTTTCAATTCGGACCAGTAGTTCCTGAGATTAGCGCGTTCAATCAAACAAACAAACTCTTCAGCTTTATAATATTAGTATAGATTGCTTATCAAGCATAAACTACCCAAATCCTAACCCTTCTAACCTAACAGTGTAAAAACACTAAAAGCCACTTTATTTAATTTTAACCCTCCAATGTTCACGTTCATATAAACATTGGCAACACCGCTGTGTTCTGATTAGTTATAAATTAAAATATCTCAACCCTCCGCTCGCTGAGTATTCCCGACACGGCCGGTCGATTCGACCTGGATTGCAAATGAACTTTCTGTTAATGGGAATAAGTTTATTGTAAGGGTTAATTAGAAGGTAGACGTTTTGTTTCTGATAACTTATCTTTGGGCCTACTTTTCCTCATTTTTTAACCACCGACGCAAAAAATGGAGGTGCTAAAAGTTTGACCGCTATGTTTGTCTGTCTGTGGAACCGTAGCTCTTAAACGGGTGAACTTATTTGGGTGCGGAGTTTTTATTTAGACGTAGGCTTCCTAACGGTGGTTCTTAGACATGTTGCAACAAAATCGGTCAAGCTGTTTCGAAACAACGATCCTTTGATCAAAATATTACCTACAACTTATTACCTACAACTTATTACTAAACTCAAATGGTCAATACGTATACTTTTACCACTTTCATATTAACAGTATATTTAACTTAGGGGGCGTCCATTAATTACGTGAGCTGTTCTAGGGGGGGAGGGGATTAAGCTAAATCTTTCCAAATCTCACTTAGGGGGGAGGAGGGGTCTTAGCAAATATCACGTAATTATATTTCTCGCAGAAAATTGCGTCAAAAATTATTTCTACAATAAAATACAGTACTACCATTTTGAAGAAAATGATTTTCTTGAGTCAAGAGAATAAGTTCTTGAGTTAAGAAATTATTCTTGGTCTAAGAAAATTTGTTGTTTTTTTTTTTTCTCAATAATCCAACACGTATATAGCCCAAAAAGAAGTATTGAAGAATGTCGCGTGAGATTAGGGGAGGGGGGAGGGAGTTGATGAAAATCTTACGATATCTCACCAAGGGGGAAGGGGGGGTCGAAAAATTCTCAAAATTGCCTCACGTAATTAATGGACGCCCCCTTACTCAAATTGTAAGGTCTGGTCCGTATATTTCAGTGCTTATAGATTGAAATAAAACTTTACGTACACACCTAGATCCTTTCATATAGGCTCGAATCTCACCCTCGAACCCGAACTGATAACTCGATTTTTAGTACAGACTTTTACAGTGTCCCCTCCGGTCTGCTCTCGCGTGATAATCAAATGCCGATGGAGCTTACCAATCATGAAATATGTTTGTAATTCTATTACTTTAGACGATTACTTCTCGTTTCGTTGTGAAAACTTTTTGTGAATGAATGGGGAAAGCAACTGACAAAATGGCGCTGTGCTAGCTGGTTCCCCAAAGCATTCAGACGTAAAGAACAGCACCAGCCCATTTCTTCCCGTGAGTGTCGTAAGAAGGCGACTAAGGGACTTACTAGAAAATGGGCAGCAACGTTCTCTTTGCATTGTACCATCATGCTGCGATCGCCAAGCGTGGTGATTATGACAAACCCCCTTTCGGGGAGGCCTATGTCAACAGTGGACGTCTTTACTGTCAGTGTCATAACGCAGATATATGATTTGTATTGTCTTTGGTCCGTAGCCGTGACATCAATGAGCCATAGGTAACATTCTACAACGTTTTTTATCTTGAATACGTGGCTTTTGGCTACCTTGTACGCGTGCATTTTTCTTTCTTTTTTTGTAACAATTTTTTATTTCATGTTGTGCGTTTTGTTTGTGCAGAATAAACTATTTTTCTTTCTTTTCTTTCTTTCTTTTCTTTACCACACTGCGATCGACAAGCCGTTTGCTAAGCTTAGCGATTATGGCAAACCCTCTTTTGGGGGTGGCTTATGTCCAGCAGTGGACGTTTTTGGCTATAATGATGATGTTGTTAATATAAGGTGAGGTAGTTTTTAGTTATGTTTTGCGAAAATGACTCGTATTTATACTCTTAAATGCTTGAAAATTGGATTCTACCATTCTCCGAAAGACCCTAAACTTAGGAGATTGTGGCTTACTTAAGCCTATTCGTAGATAATTATTTTAATTAAATAGAGAGAGTCCGAGGCATTTATATAAAAAAAAAACTTTAGAGGTGTCAAGGGACACCCGGATGGAACGAAGTTCCTTTCCTGATAGAACAAACCATATTTCTATGAAGACCAAGCCTGTATCTTGGCAACGTTTATAAACTTAAAATATGAAACAATACTAGATATTTATTCCTAGCCTGCCTGCCAACAATATTGTAGCCATCCGAGTTAGGTTATAAAACAAATGCCATGGTTATTCTTTTATTATGAAGAAGGAGAAGAAAATCCTATTACATGTTTAAAAAAACTATTTTACAAAAAAAAAAAAAACAACCGACTTCCTTAAAAACACTACAAAGTGAAAAATAACTTTAATTTCGGAAGTCGGTGTCTTAGGATCTGTATTTATGGTTTTATTGCCACCGACTTCCGAAATTAAAGTTATTTTTCACTTTGTAGTGTTTTTAAGGAAGTCGGTTGTTTTTTTTTTTTTTTGTAAAAAAGTTTTATTTTTTTAATTTTTAGTTGTGGTATCCACCCTGCACTAATTCCAAACAAACATTGCATATTTAAGCGATAGCAGAAATCGCGGTTGATTTGCCGTCATTTTTTAAAGAGTTCCGGTGTCTGTCTCTGGAACTCATCATCAGATCTATATGAAATTTATATGGGACCATCTCCGAATAAACCCCAATCGAACAAAAAAAGAATTTTGCAAATCCGTAGAAAAATATAAACATCCGAATTGAGAACCTCCTCCTTTTTGAAGTCGGTTAAAAATAAACCCACCCGTTGCGAACTTCCTAGTGCTGTAGCTGGGAAGAAGAAGTGGCCAACAAACTCCCCAGCAGCTGTCTGTCCAGTTAGAAGAACTTGATTCTATACAATGGTATATAGTAAAACATTAAGAGACAAAAACATTAAATTAATTTAAATGATTTGCTATATGCCAGCTAGCCAACCCAATATACCAACAAAAAAAATGAAAACTATACTCAAGCATAAGCAAAAAATATGTATAATGTAAACATCGCTGCAAAAATAAAAGCCTCCTGGCATAAAGGGCGTGACAGCTTACATCCTTTCACACTGCTCTTTGCCTCGTTTAGGTTCATACTTTGACAAACACTACAACCGGTGTATTTTCCTTCCAAAAAATTTGATTAGACACTTTTTTTGACGGACCAACTACTATTTCAGACAAATCCGTATCTTTGTTGACGGACTTACAAAGTAGACTCCCAGAAACGGTTGGAAGTGTAGTTCCGTGCTCATCGCGGATTCATAATGAGACACCGTTCTAATTTCGAAG
Organism: Aporophyla nigra; assembly: GCA_947507805.1. Classification (NCBI taxonomy): domain Eukaryota; kingdom Metazoa; phylum Arthropoda; class Insecta; order Lepidoptera; family Noctuidae; genus Aporophyla; species Aporophyla nigra. The sequence goes on from OX382318.1 coordinate 4,983,737, forward strand.
TGACATTTACAGAATAGTACTAACAAAATGGCTGACATGACAGAAATAAATTTACTTAAAAAATACATAGTTTATAACTATGTAGTTTTTAAGTAAAATTATTTCTTGTTTTTAAAGTCGTATTTTTTTGGAGTAGCAGTGTAACTTACAGACAACTAAAAAAGTATCAAACCGTGAACAAGGGCGCTGCTCAAAAGTTCACTAATGAGTGCTTGTTTCTTTGGGAACAGAACCTGGCTTCAGGCTGGTAAAGTAACTGTAGAATGACAAACATATAAGTAGGTGGAAGAATTTTTTATACTTTTCAAAAGGTTCCATTTCCACTTTTTTCATATAAAAAAGCTTGTCAATAAGTTATATGCCGATGGAATCACAGAACAATTTACGGTGATATTGATTATTTATACGGTTTGAAAGAACTACCCTTAAATAGGCGTTCGAAATTCGAACGAAAACTGTTGTCGCCATACATCTACACACGCGGAGGTTTACTAACAGCAAATAAGTTTATAATCACAAAAACTTATTCTTTTGAGACATAATTACACAGTTTTTGGATGGTTTTTAGGGTTCCGTTGCCAAATGGCAAAAAACGGAACCCTTATAGATTCGTCATGTCTGTCTGTCTGTCTGTCTATCCGAGTATGTCACAGCCATTTTTTTCCGAAACTATAAGAGCTATGCTGTTGAAACTTGGTAAGTAGATGTATTCTGTGAACCGCATTAAGATTTTCACACAAAAATAGAAAAAAAAGCAATAATATTTGGGGTTCCCCATACATAGAACTGAAACTGAAAAAAAATTTTTTCATCAAACTCATACGTGTGGGGTATCTATGGATAGGTCTTCAAAAATGATATTGAGGTTTTTAATATCATTTTTTTCTAAACTGAATAGTTTGCGCGAGAGACACTTCCAAAGTGGTAAAATGTGTCCCCCCCCCCCCCGTAACTTCTAAAATAAGGGAATGATAAAACTAAAAAAAATATATGATGTACATTACCATGTAAACTTCCACCGAAAATTGGTTTGAACGAGATCTAGTAAGTAGTTTTTTTTTTAATACGTCATAAATCGTAAAAAACAATTTACCTTTCATTCAGTCAACTCAAATATAAAAATTAAAAAAAAAACTTTTAATTTCATAAACATAAACCTTATGCATAAGCCGTGAATACCTGCAGGTTTGTACTTGGCCAGTTTTCTTTACTGGCATTGATTCCTGCCCAATTCATGATTCTAGGTCTATAGGAATTCTCCTCCTATAGGTTTTGATTCCCTTGCGAGCGTAAAATATGCGCCAAAAACGGAGCATAAGCGGCCTTATCTTTAGATTGCGTTTACTTAGACGTTTTTTTTTTTTTTCTCTACTCTAAGGGGTAGTAGACCTGAGTATCTGATATTAATTTCAGCTTGATACCACTATGGATGCCTGAGGAAAAGAGTCTTGACAGACGGACAACAATGTGATTCTATAAGAGTTCCGTTTATGCCAATAGAGGTTCGGAACCCTAAAAACGAACCCTGATTTATTAAGTTTTTTTTTAAAATTATGTACTAGTTTATTATCGTGTAAGAATAGTTTGTGTATTATGTCTATGGGCCTTAGTTACCTGATGATACAGCAATTATTATTAAAAACTAAACTACGCCCTGCAAAATGCCCACAGCAAGCTCCCATTGCTAAAACAACAAACTTGGTTTGACTACCCACCTAGCACAAATACATGGGTAATTAAAATTAGCACAGCATCCAGTTCAGTACACCGGACCACTAAATTGTGAAACCATTGTGGAACAAACAAATTGAGCTGTCACTGAGTCTGGCGCTCGAGGCTGAACGGGAGAGTACCAGTTATTGGTTGACGCTGTTCTTCAGGACTGAGAAAATACGGTAATGGGGTTTATCATTACCATATTTATACTTGTCAAATGCTATTGCATTGCAGTGCACTGCTGCTCTAAAATCGGTGAAGGAAAATTATCGTAAGGAGACCGGCATGTCCTAGAACTAGAAATTCGAAGACTTATGACATCTACTAACCCGCGTGGTAGATTACGGCCCACTCTCTCTCACCGAGAGGAGGCCTGTGTCCCAGCAGTGGGAACAGGTTGGTTATGATTTGCATTACAACTGTGAACTGAGAAAAAACATTAGAGAGAAAGAAAAGATTTTTTTTTATTCTCGCCAAACAAAACGCACATTGCAAGAAAATATTAGACAAATTGACTGACCTGTAAGTTAGTCTAGTGGTTAGTGACCCTGACTGCAAAGACTGAGGTCGTGGGTTCGATTCCCACCCAGGACAAATCTTTGTGTGATGAGCACAATCATTTGTTCTGTGTCTGGGTGTAATTTATCTATAATATGTATGTATTTAGAAATATATAAGTATATTTATCAGTTGTCTGGTTACCATAGTACAGGCTCTGCCTAGTTTGGGATCAGATAACGATGTGTTGGTTGGTTGTCCTAAGATATTTATTAGATATTTATTAAAGTAGCCAAAGTCCTGTATTCAATTAACGAAAGTTCGTCAATTTCGTCTATTACTTTATGTCACGGTCAGAGACATACTTAAAATACTTTGATTCGTCTTCATTCATTTAGAGAGGACATATCTATCAAGAGCCCTTTAAAATGGTAATGTCGTTTTATTTTTAAACGCTACTACGAAATTCGATAGCTGTATTCGCCACGCTTGGCACGCGGGTTGGCGATCGCAGTATGGTGGTAAAATGCATAGAGAACGCTGCTGCCCATTCTCTAGGAAGTCTCTTAGTCGCCTCTTACGACATCCACGGGAAGGAATGGGTTAATGCTATTCTTTACGTCCGACAACACACGAAACATCTTATTATACCTCCAGCCATTTCTGAGAGACAAGCTTCTTTCTGAGATTTCTCAAACGCAAAAACCAAAACGATTCCCCAATTAAAAACACAAAAACATTTTTTATTCAGAATCGGTTCTAAAAACATGGCTCCCCTATATTTTAATAATAATAATAAACCCCTAATCAAAACCCGCTTCAGTGGTCACATATAATTCCGAACAATACAATGCACTTAGGGGTACGCAGAAATAATAAAAATATGAGTGGATAGACAAGCGCCGTGATTCTGATTCGCTTTGTTGAACCAATGAATTCAATTATAGTATTTTTTCGTGTGGCGTATACACGACACGAATTTTTAGAGGACACTGTGATAGTTGCATTGTATAGTATTTTTATCACACGAAGCGACGCGCGCTTTAGTTGTGGTAAACGAGTGTATGACACTCGCACAAGTACGTGTGTATATGTTACCAGCCAAACCCGATTTTAGGATGAACTAGTTTCGCCTAGGCCAAAAAAAATCTCCCTACACGCGATAGGACAAACCAGTTTAGACCTATGCAGAAAAGACAAAAGAAACAGCATGTACAGCCATCTACAATAAAAAATAATAGTTTAAAAAAACTAAAAAACACGCTTTCATTGAAAACCAAACTAAAAAGTACAAAATAATGGAAAAAAAAGCGTGGGGTGCTTTCTAAGGTATTTTTTTATTGATATCAGGCACCCCACGCTTTTTTTCCATTATTTTGTACTTTTTAGTTTGGTATTCAATGGAAGCGTGTTTTTTTAAACTATTATTTATTTTCAATTTTTTTAGGTGTTTCGAATTTTGAGACGTATGTCAGCGTAGTTTGTGACGTATGTCAGCGTAGTTTGTGTCTTATGTCAGCGTAGTTTGTGACGTATGTCAGCGTAGTTTTCGAAGACAGTTTTTTGCTGTCCTGGTAACCCTGGCAAGTATAATGCCAAAAATTTATGAAATTATTGCATTGTCATCGGTCCTTGACAGGTGTGCAGTTTGAATGAAATCTGGTCGTTTAAAGTGGGTCAAAATCGCGCTTTAAGGAGTCGGTTACAAACAAACATACAAACAAACATACAAACAAACATACATACAAACATACAAGTGAAGCTAATATAAAGCGTGTAAAAAAGTAACGATGTAGTGTCACGGACTCACGGTATCATGACAATGTGAAACTTTAACCATTGTAAACTGTTAGACACATAAACATATAGGGTTTGTTCCGCCACTTTATTTTTCCCAGCTAAAGCACTAGAAAGTGGTGGAAGGCGGGCGTTTTGGGGGACTGTCTTATGTAATTTTGACGTTCGAAAAGTGCTGATAATCAGCCTAATTTGAATAAATGACTGTTGGTTTTGATTTTCAGTCGTTATGTTGGTGAGAAGGGAGAACTGGTTTGGCCTGGGCGAAACTAGTTCATCCTAATATCGGGTTTGGCCGGCAACATAAACAAATGAAGGAATACAAAACACGCACAGACGAAATCGCAGGCAACCATTTTTGGAACGAAGTTCCTTATCGCGCGTTGTGAAAGGGGGCTAGACGGAAAAAAATCTTACGAAAAGTTGTCACGACATGCTTTAACCGACTTCAAAAAAAGGACGAGGTTTCTCAATTCGACCGTATATATTTTGTATGTTGTTGTTTTTTTGTCGTGAGTAGAGAGGGGGAGAGGGGGAGAGGGAGAGAGGGGGAGAGAGGGGGAGAGGGAGAGAGTGGTAGAGAGAGAGGGAGAGAGAAGGAGATAGGGAGAGAGAGAATATTTTTGTTGAGTGTATACAGGTTTTTTGTACATAATAAATAATTAAAAAATTATAACTATTATGAATCCTGGAAAGGAACTTCGTTCCATCCGGGTGTCCCTTGACACCTCTAAAGTTTTTTTTTTTTTGTGAGTGGGAAATCATCAAATGACGTGTCCCACTCAGGGTGGAGCGGAAGGGCGTGTCAAGACTTTTACTGACTAAAACTCACCTGTGTTCCTTCAGTTGCCTATATGCCAGGACTACGGTAACTCTTTCAAACAAATCTCGCGACCCTGGAACCATTAGTACCCTAATAAGAACATCGATTAAACCTAATTTCATGTTACTTTAAAGCTAAGTGCTTCAGAGCTACATTTCTAGTCGAAAGCACTTACTAGTCTGTTACGACGCTGATCTAGGAATTTGTCTCTGTCACTCAGTCTAGCTAGACTGGAAAATGTTCGTCTGGATTCGAACGGGTGATCTTAATGATAGATCATACAGTTATATGTAGACACGAAAGGAGTTTGTTTCAAAACTATGTGCTGGAAATGTAAACAAATGGATTAGAAAACGTATTTTTGAACAACAAAATAATTCCTACATAAGTGTGGGAACGATACTGATGCCGAAATATATTTTTTACAAGTTTTGTTGTTCGTTTCTTGGATGTATATTTTGAATTAGCACATAATGTATTAACGGATTTGGATGAAATGTAGCAAACAGATAATTTTATAACCTGAATCAAGACTATGGGTATCACCATCCCGGTAGTACGTTCTCGTGAGATATTTTCCGACATCCTCAGATCCAATAAGATCTCAAGTTCTTAGTAATTTAACTCTACATTAATATTTTATGTGGTAGATTACGTTACTTATAGTATCATTTTGCACGTTATTTACAATTCCCTAGCACTATCTTAGGGTCTGATATTTAATAAAGACATTTTCTTCATGTGTTACATGTAAATCACAGCACTGTTACTATCAGCTATACACTACAATAAGCGGGACAAGAGCTATAAGAAGCAATAATTATTAGTAAAATAAATAATATCTTAAACAACCAACACACCATTATTTACCTCCATTTTACACTGGCCTGTTAGTAGACTGGCCTGTTAGTCTAGTGGTTAGTGACCCTGACTACAAAGACTGAGGTCGTGGGTTCGATTCCCACCCAGGACAAATCTTTGTGTGATGAGCACAATCATTTGTTCTGTGTCTGGGTGTAATTTATCTATAAAATGTATATATTTAGAAATATATTAGTATATTTTATCAGTTGTCTGGTTACCATAGTACAGGCTCTGCCTAGTTTGGGATCAGATAACGATGTGTTGGTCGTCCTAAGATATTTATTTATTTATTATCTGATCCCAAACTAGGCAGAGCCTGTACTATGGCAACCAGACAACTGATAACTATACTTATATATTTCTAAATACATACATATTATAGATAATTTACACCCAGACACAGAACAAATAGTCGTGCTCATCACACAGTATTTGTCCTGGGTGGGAATCGAACCCACGACCTCCGTCTTAGCAGTCAGGGTCACTAACGACTAGACTAACAGGCCAGTCAAAAATAACCTGGAGTTCGTAAGGTGTAATAATAAATTATTCTCAAAAATCTAGACACGACCTATTCACCCCGCGTCCTTCATATCGTAATAATTTCACTAATATCTTAGTCTAAGCGAACCTAAATTTTAAATTGACGAGAACTTCTAAGATTACAAATTAAAAACAGACGAAGTTTGAAGAAATCGATCCTTTTTAATATTAAACAAGCTTCTGCCCGCGACTTCGTTCAAGTAAAACTCAACGTTTGACACCATCTATCGGCCTAATCGTTTCCCAACCATGTTGAGGTTTCTTTTTTGGATGGGAAATCATTAAATGACTTCTCCCGCTCTGGGCGGAGCGGGAGGGCGTGTCAGACTTTTACTGACTAAAACCCACCCGTGTTCCTTCAGTTGCCCATGTGCCAGGGCCACGGTGTCTCTTTCGAACAATCTCGCGACCCTGGCAGACCATGTTGGGGTCGGCTTCCAGTCTAACCGGATGCAGATAAATACCAGTATTTTACATGGAGCGGCTGCCTATCTGACCTTCATAACCCAGTTACCAGATAACATGATGTCCCAGACTTTCTGGTCTTCTAACCACCTGCAACGACTGTCAAAGATGTACAACGGGAAAAACGGCTTAACGTGCTTTCCGAGGAACGGAGGAATCTCGATATGCTATGGATGGTCCCATCCAAAAACCGATCCTGACCACCGTAGCTTGACCTTCAATCGATCTGTACCGCTGTTCTTATTTCGCCATGAATGTCACTCACCACACTATATATAGTCCGCCAGACCGAATTTCGGCCACAGCGGCCAATCTCAACGGAGACTAGCCATCGGCGCGGGAGATATTATAGTGCTCAAGTGTGTGCGCAGACAGAAGAGCACTCACTCTTCCCTCACTCTCATAGTCCGATGGGACGGCAATCCGACACGACCGGAGAGAGATCAGGCGTACGACCAACAGCTTAACGTGCTTTCCGAGGCACGGGGGTATCACACCGCCAACTTCCAAACTCCGGGCTGCTACTAAGAAATTCCTAATGGAAAAACCCAGTATCACTTTGCCCGACCCGGGAATCGAACCCAGGACCCCACGCTAAACGGTCGCGCTTGCGACCACGAGACCAACGGGGCAGTTAACTCACCACACTGTACTAAAATAACAACCACATTTAGACTTCCCTGTATACTGATTCATGGACGTGTTTAAGTGTTTGTACGCACGGCCACAAATCAAGTTACACATTTCCAGTATAAGCTGACATCTTATTGTAAGAAAAATATCTGCAATGCGAGTTCAGGTAAAACTGGTATTTTATAGTTGATGTGTAGCCGTGTGTACAAACCTACTCACAGAAATAATATCATTTATCATTTACTACATTTCCAGTTTTGGCCCCCGACCCATCGCGTTACATCGCATCGTACTTCGCTTTAGATACGCGTTTTTTCTTTTTTCAGACTTTTTCCTTTTTGCTCGGCTCCTAAAAGTTGTAGCGTGATGTTTCTTCGTATTGAAATTAATCATTTATCGAATATGAATGATTGTTCCAGAGATAAAACCAAAATAAAACCTTCCTACAAACAAATTAACTCTACAGCTTTATTAAGTATCTAGATAATTTCAAAAGTATCTTTACTTAATGTTTTAATGTGTTTTCTGAGCAATGTTTTAATTAAAATCCCTATTTGTAGAGAAATTAGATTAAAGCCGCACTTAGTATCGTGAATTATCTTTAAATACTAAATGGTGGTCCAGTGGTAACTTGGTGTCAATTATTTCATCACCAATGCTCAGAAAACGATGAAGGAAAACATCGTGAGGAAAACGGCATGACTTAGAATAAAAAATTCAAACACCTGTGACGTGTCAACCCGCACTGGGCCCGCGCGGTAGATTATGGCTAATTATGTGATGATGATGTTTAGTATCATCATCAGCCTATAACGTTCCCACTGCTGGGACACAGGCCTCCTCTCGGTGAGAGGGAGTGGGGCATAATCCACCACGCTTGCCAAGTGCGGTATGGTAGACGTCAAATGTCTTCGAATTTGTAGTTGTAAGACATGCCGGTTTCCTTACGATGTTTTCCGTCACCTTGATGTTTATGTACTCACTAGCTTCTGTCCGCGACGTCGTCCACGTCAAATTTCTTGTTCCCCCGACCCTTCCCGTCGCGTCGAATCGCCTACCCATGCGATTTTCCCCGTTTTTACAACATTTTTCATTACTGCTCCGCTCCTCTTGGTTGTAGCGTGATGTTATATAGCCTTTAGCCTTCCTCGATAAATAGGCTACCCAACAGAAAAATAATTTTTCAATTCGGACCAGTAGTTCCTGAGATTAGAGCGTTCAAACAAACTCTTCAGCTTTATAATATTAGTATAGATAGTATATACCGTGTGGTGCCCGACGTAAAGAATAACACCACCCCCTTTCTTCCCGTGGGTGTCGTAAAAGGTGACTAAGGGACTTACTAGAGAATGGGCAGCAGCGTTCTCTATGCATTTTACCACTATACTGCGATCGCCAACCCGCCTGCCAAGCGTGGCGATTATTTCAAACCCCCCAAATTGGGAGACGCCTAAGTCCAGCAGTGGACGTCTTATGGCTGAAATGATAATGATAGATAGTATATAGTATACATCGTAAATTTAAATTTTTGAGGGGCCTGTTTTTCAATGTTTTGTAAACAAAAAACTTTACCCTCCTTTTGGATACCACCGCATTTGGTTACAACAATTACATTAGGATCGCAATTTGGCCTTATACATGAAAAATCAAATTCAGACAAAGTCAAAGAATGTTGACTGCCTTGTCCATCTAGTGGTCACAAGCGCTACTGTTGAGCACAAGTTGCCAGTTCAAATTTCTCAGTAGCAGCCCGGAGTTTGGATTCGTGCCTGGTTGATGGCAATAGGCTCGCCCCCTATTTAGGGTTACCAGATCCGAAAATAAGTTTTCCTGAAAAAACTCCTCTCTCAGCAATAATTTTCCTGACATTTTGGCAGAAAATTATATTATTTTACAAACTCGCGCGCGGCGCGTGGGAGTCTGAGTATGAGTGTTAGATGCCTTGTGGCGGGATGCAGGGTGCGGCGGCGCCCCCTGCACGGTTATTTATTCTTATGTCGGTCTTTCAGTCACAAATCGAAAAAATAGAACGAGAAAATAACTCTGTCATGGATATTCTAGGAATATTAAATTCGACCTCTGAAACGTTGAAAGCAAGATCAGGGGCTGTTTGTTCCATTAAAAGTGCGAGAATTGCTGTCGAATTGTACTGAAGACACCAAAGAAATATTTATGTCAGACGCGAAAAATGCCTACATGACTAGCCTTGAATATTTGGGGAAATGGTTGCAGCCTCTAGAGCCGAATTTAAAATCTTTAAAACTTTTCGATGAAATTACTGCATTAAGTTCTTTTTTAAGGCAGCAAAGCAGTGACTTTATTGAAATGGGGCTTGTTAAACAATGGGAAATTATTTTAAAATCCGTCAGCTGTGAAAGATTGGAAGAACTCAACAAAATTTGCTGCTTTGTGTTTGCTATTCAAGCACAAAATGCTAACGTCGAAAGAGTGTTTTCATTAATACTGCGCAGTGGACAAATAGACAGTCCATAGCTTCTGTTAAGGCTGTACTTTTGACACAGTTCAATTTGAAGAACACATCATGTGAAGACTTTCATAAAATTGTTATGAAAGATCAGCAGTTGCTGAAATCTATATCCAGCAATAAAAAATATGAGGATCAGATGAATACTTACTAATTAATTAATTGGTTGTTAATTATAAGATTTCATTCTTGATTAAAATTTAATTTCTTATATTTTTCTCTTTTTTTTTTTAAATTCCTGAAAATTTCCAACTTTCCCTGTTTCCCTGACAGACTGAAATTCCGGACATGTCAGGAAAATTCCTGTCATCTGGTAACCCTACCCCTATTACATGAAACTTAAACATAACTAGCAAACCCTCCTAAATTGTGGGAGATCTATGTCCAGCATATGACTGCCGTAGAAAGGGGTTTTGTCGACGGAAGAATAGACAAAATTACGGATTGTAGAACGATTAAAGACAGATTAAAGACTGTAGAAAGATTTGTACCGTTTTATACTGGCGTAGCATGACAGTTCTATCTCTATTCTACCAAGAATAGACAAAGTTCTTTCTATGGTGGTCATGCTACGCGTGCTGGCCAAATGTGGGTGTACTATAAGTCTCTGCCAAACCTTTCGGGGTTTACAGGCATGATGGTATGTTAAAACTCGCTTCTTTCTTACCTATTCAGCCCCATATCTTACTCAACCCGTACGTCACGCCATACTGAGTACCACTAAATAATTCATGCGTGTCTAACTCGACAGTCTAGACAAGACGTTTTCAGGGTTCCGTAGCCAAATGGCAAAAACAGAACTCTTATAATATCATCATGTCCGTCTGTTAGGATGACAGACAGTCATTTTACATGGAGCCTAATGGCGCTAAATGTATGAAAATTGGAAAATTGTATTCTGTTTAAAATCTTATGTTACGAACAAAAATATCAGGTTTTTTTGGTATGACGCCTCGCAGTTCGACCTATGAGGTTGTCGGCTGCTTAATCGGACTTACCTGTGGCTGCCTTAATAAATGAAGGCATCCTCAAGCCAGGGTTTAAAAACTAAAACTAATTGCGACTACTCGCTAAGGGAACACCCTGTGAGGTACGGACGTCGGCTTAGGACTTCGCTGGGCAAAAAAATATCAGAAGTGGCATTCCTCATGAATGTAGGCAATCAAGGGATGAAAAAAGAAATTCAACATACTAAAGCGCGTTTTCTTCAATAGTTTTTGAGATATGGAATATTTTCGATTATATTACCAAACTGTAACACCTTTTATACCATGTTTAAGGCAAATAAAGACTTACTTACTTACTTACTTACTTACAATCACTGAAAAAACATTCGAATATCAGTTTCTTCGAGACTGACTATGTAACACAAACATATTTTTGCTGCCGATAAAATCAATATTGTACATGCGTAAATATTCATACCAGCTAAGGAACCCTTCACCGTATGTGGTTCGACACGCACTTGGTTGGTTTTTACAGTAATTGCTGACGACTGGTTAGCGGTCGTTTTAGCCTATCGCCAATCACAAAGGACTTCGATAAAAGGGGCTGGTGTAGTTCTATTCACTGCTATTCTGTAAAGTTCAGTGCTCACCTCACTCAAGTGAGCGCACACAATTCGAAAGCGAACTCATTTGTTTTTAACCAACTTGTAAAACTTAAAGATTTTGTTTATCGTGATGATAATATAATACTTCCTGTCACTGCTATTGACCTGGCCAATTTTGGTACCTAAAGGAATTAGTGCGGGGTGGATACCATGACTAAAATGTGAAAAGTAAAAACATTTTGCAAAAAAAAAAACAACCGAGTTTAATATTAGAAGTCGGTGGCAAAAGAACTAAATTACACCGATAAGATCCAAAGAAACCGAAAGTTATTTTTCGCATTGTAGTTTTTTTTGGAAGTCGGGTGTTTTTTATTGCAAACATTTATAAACTATCGCGGATTCACAACGAGACACCGTTCGAATTTCAAAATTGACGTTTAGACGTTTAGAAATTAATGCAACCAAGACGAAAACCCCTTGAATATAAATTCAAAACATTTGCTCCTCACCCCAAGCTTTTAAACGCAAGTTATATTTGCGACACTTTCCCAATTGGTGGGCGTCCCCAATAACGATAAAAACGTCTTGGAGTCTAGACGAGCGGCGAGTGGAGGGTTAAACATGCATGAATTACTGTGGGGACTGTAGCTGTGTACTGAGCAGCAATAGGGTTATGGGAGAGATACATAGATAATAAAAAATCGTTTGAAAACACGCATTTTTCCCTCAGGCGCATACGAGAACTACGGAACCTAACGAAATGTTATCTATCGCAGAGACGGTAGCGTGTTTTTCGATTGCTATCAACATGACATAATCAACCTTTAAACTTCCCACTGCTCTGCCAGAGTCGCGAGATTCGTTCCAAAGAGTTACCGTGGCCCTGGCATATGGGCAACTGAAGGAACACGGGTGGGTTTTAGTCAGTAAAAGTCTGACACGCCCTTCCGCTTCGCCCAGAGCGGGAGAAGTCATTTGATGATTTCCCATCCAAAAAAAAAAAAAAGTTCCCACTGCTGAGACACAGGCCTTCGAGAGGTAGTCTGTAATCAATCACGCGGGCCCAGTGCGGGTTGGTAGATGTCACATGTCTTCGAATTTTATTTAGGGCATGCCGGTTTCCTCACGATGTTTTCCTTTACCATTTTGAGAGCAGTGGTGATGAAATAATTTACCCAAAGTATAGCATTTGTCTGGGTACGAACCTATAACTCGGAAGTCGCGGCCGTTACTGGAACAACCGTCCTATATTACTTAGGTTTTTTTTGGGGAAAGCACATTCACTATCACTCGTCTATCTATACGAATTAAGTCTTAAGAGGCCGTATACGAAATTTTGTCGATTTCGTTGATTTACTTGATTTTACAGACGTGCTAATATATAGCAAAACATGTCGTCATATCGTTACAGTTATTGTCAAATGAATTACATTCATTTGATCAGAATTGAAATTACCTTTCTTATGTAGCATTAAAACAGAAAAATATAGTATATTAACTGTAAAAACACGTCTATCTATAAAGTCACTTAAATCAGCGAAATACGAAATATTTCGTGTACGGTCTCTTAAAAACTAAGTAAATATTAAAATGAGTATGTATTTTCAATTTTCAAAAGCGTTCGTATTACGTTACGATTACTCCGGCCATTCGTGCTAGGTCCACTTTAAAGGAAAAAGGAAGAAAGAAAAGTATTTTTTGGAACTGGCACAGAAATTAAAATAAAAGCAGTACTAAATATAAATAACTTATAATATATACAAAGGAAAAAAACCAAATTAAAAAGAGAACAGAAAGTCCTGTACGAGGGCAAGAGGTGTGTATGATGCTGCGACATTTAAAAGTGTCGCACCGCTGGTATTCTGATAGGCCCCAGTGTGATGTGATGTCACGGACAGATACAGAAATGAATAAAATAAAAATAAATAAAATCTCACCTGTACAATTACAAAATGAAACCCCCTTTCACATCCCTCCACTAATTATAACAATTCATCTCGATGAAGCTAACTATCTATCTTCCACAAATAACTATCTATAAAATGTCCAATAACAAATATTTAGTGCTAGCCCAGGGCACAGATGCAGCGCAGAAAATACTAATCTCTTAGGAGCGTAATATTTCACAGTTTATTGATGGTGACACCTACCAATACTGGTTATGTTTTAATTTACTTTAGATACAGCTGTACCTATATTTTGTGAGGATAACGGCTTGACGGTTTTGACAGCAGAGCAAGCAATTTTGATTATAGTTGTACAAACAGATTGATGATACATATACAAGGTGTAACATAATTAACGCAGGACCTCGTACACCCCAATTAGAGTAGGTATTGAGTTAAAGTATAATACAATGAGTATTTTTTTTTAATACTAACTATTTATTTTTAAGAAAATCTTGTTGACGCTAGCATTACTTCATCATCATCATTCCAGCCGAAAGAAGTGCACTGCTGGACATGGGACTCCCCCAAGCTCCGCCACTTCGACTGGTTTTGTGCTTCCCGCATCCAGCGGACTCCTGCGGCTTTCACAAAACATTACTTAATGCATTCAAAATAGAGGCTTACTTGCTTTGAAATAAAATTGTTATTTGCTAAATCGGCGGTAGATATGAAAAACAATCTATATTCAAAAATGACTGAAATCTAGTCAGTAGTCAATTATGAACAACTACTTTCTCTCTCTTCTGTTACACCTTGTATATCAGTCTTAATATTCCCACAGGTGGGATTCAGGCGTCTTCGAAAGGGAATGGGCTGTAATCCAGCACGCGGGCCCAGCGACGGTTGGTATATGTCACATGTCACATTTTTGGTTAAATGCTGAACCCGTTGATTCTACCGTGACTTCAAAATTGTAGGTGCAATTTTGCAGTCAGGGCGGTTATCACTGCGCCACAACCACAGTGTAAATATAGACAGTGTAGAAACTAGGCCTATTTGTTGATATAATTAATTACCTACGCTACATCGAAGCGTTAGGGTTGTCACTTAACCCAGACCGGCGCTTAACTTTGTGTACATTATTTCACAACCATACCTCTCTAAACGGTGAAGGAAAACATCATGAGGAAATCGGCATGTCCTAGAAACAAAATTTCGAACACGTGTGACATCTACCAACCCGCACTGGGCCCGCGTGGTCCAGCAGTGGGAAAATTATGGGCTGACTATAGACCCATTTACCATAGCATTTGTACTAGGACTCGCCGCCTGATAAAAAGTCACACATGTAGACCGTATTCTTTAATATTTTAGGACTGGACCAGCAAAAATTAAAACAGTATTTGTTTTTTTTTTTCCACCTCTATGTAATTTAAAGTATTTTTGTAGAACCTAGATGAGCCATTCCGTAACATCACACAATCTCTCATCTCATCCTTTTGCTCAATTAGTATCCACCAGTTCAAACCCTAGAGAAGAATGACACGAACATCAGAGCTAATTCCTCTTCCAAAATCATTTACGACTAGTGAAGTGAAATATTTATCGATATAATCCCGGGATTATATGCGGTCGCACGCACTGTCCCGGGATTAGTCCGGGTCGCCGCGGTTACGGGATTCAGCAATCTTTCGAGACAAATTAGTGTTTGCCAGGGGACAGTCGGATTCCTGTTTAATTTGTGAATTAGTTTGTCATTTGTTTATTTCCGTGGTTTTGGTCCGAATTGGGCTGGCTTTTCGATTGTCACGCGATATCTAATTGATCTGAGTGATTTACGAAAGAGGATATGCTATATTTAGACGGTCCGTGGGTAGTCATTATATTCTTGAATTACTTAGAAATGGCTGGACCAATTTGTTTGTATAATTGATTATCTTACAATACGGTAAAGGCCTTTTATCCACCGCTAACGTCAACGGCTAAAGAAATCAGGGCCGTCCAAAAGCGCGTTGGATTGATGATATCGTCAATGTCTTGGGAACACATGGATGAGAGACGCACGGAACCGAGAAGTATATCGGAAAAAGAGGGAGGACTTTACCCAGTAATGGGTGATTCCGGGATTTGATGATGATGTCCGTCAACGGGACGTCAACGAGAAACGAGATACGAACCGAATGTGACGTCCGGAGTCTGGTCCGGTGGCGTGCGGACACAGGGCCATAGTAAATGTATGTATCGCTACTTGACCGCTGACATCTCGTGCCCTTTGACCGTGGCGGTGGACAAACGGCTTATGCAAAAACTTCTCGATAAAATCCGATCTGTTCGTATTCTCAGTATTTTGGATGATTATCCGATCAAAAGATAACGAAAAAAGATAGCGAAGTCCCATTGTGTCATTTTCTCCGATAAGTATTAAGAGTTCAACTGTCTTCTAAGCTTCCGCGAACAAATAATAAGATTTTCCTCACTCAACTTCCTTATTACCAAAATATCTTTTCCCTGTACAAATTCCCAGATCTTTTGGTCACAATTTTATTTATTTAAGCAACGCTTTGTTGTTGATCACAAACGCAGTTGGCGAGCGCCATTGTGGTAGATTGTATCGACACGGTCCCGCGTTTAATCCTTTAATCCCGGGGTGCGGGATTCGCATCGACCGCACTACAAGACAGGCGGTTTTTGTTGTGATGTTAAGGACATTTAAGTGGAGTTGTGCACATATTCATGCTTGATTTCTTCCTAGTTTTTGTTAAATGAATGTTGTAGCGAAGTCTTGTCCATGGGCTTGTTTGAATGTCTTTTTTTTTTGGTTGGAATTCAACAAATGACGTCTCCCGCTCTGGGTGGAACGGAAGGGCGTGTCAGACTTTTGCGGACTAAAACCCACCCGTGTTCCTTCAGTTACCTATTTCAGGGCCACGGTATCTCTTTCGAACAATACGGCGACCCTGGCAGGCTGTTTGACTATGTCTGGAATTCCGTTTAAGCGC